>CP106717.1:54706404-59706404 GCA_025503065.1 Gossypium bickii | reverse complement strand
ACATTCTCCAAAATGTCGTCTCCCACTATAACAGTCCAGTTTAGGCCCTAGTCGAAACAGTGGTTCGGGACCACAATTCGAGTTAAAAAAATATTTTAATATTATTTTCTGTGCCTTTGATACGTGATTAAGCATGTGTGAAATTTCTGTAAATTAATTTGTTTGTTTGTGTGCTTAATTTGATAAAAGCACTTAATTGTGAAAGGTGCAAAATTAGCATGCTTTTTGTAAGGGAATCTATTTGTTAATATCTTTATTATAAGAGGTCCTTAAAAGGTTTAGTAAGTGGACATTTATATCTATGCATTCTAAGATGATAAAATTGTTTCATTAATGGTATATTGGTCATTTGTAAATTACATGATTATTAATGTTTGGCTAAGTATAAGCTTGATTCAAGGTATGTTTGACTTCGATTTTTTTATAATTTCTATGTTTTTGCAATCGTTGCTTTGTGTACTTCAAAACCCATGTCTATATTTTGTGAATTGATGAATATTTTGTAAAGTGCCATTGATGAACATGTGAGTTTTTGGACATTTGATGGTGAAAAATGAAAGATATGTTATTGATTAACATGTTTTGTCTTTAGAGTTTTGTTAATTTTGAGTATTTTGGACTTAATTGAGAAAATAATATTTTGGGGGACTAAATAGTGAAATAAATGAAATGTATGGACTTGTATGAGATACATGAAAACTCAGCTAAGCATGGGTGTCATGAAATTTGGTGTATTTTGTGATTTTGTGAAATAAGGACTAAATTGTCCAAATGTGAAAATGTGAGGGCTAATTTGTAAATTTCCCTAAATATGTGTTTTTGGTTTGAATTGAATGTTTTGGTGAATAAAAGGATTAAATTTGAATATGTATAGATCAGGAACTGAAGAAAATAGACTTAGATTGAGGGAAATCGAAAGTGATTGAATACTCGAGTTCGTTTCCGTTAAACCGAATCCGAGGTAAGTCGATATAAAAATAAATGTATTTGAATTGACTTAATTGTGTATATATGAAATTTGAATTGCTATGAACATGCTAGAGATAAAATGTATGTGAAATCCAAGAATTTGCATCGACGAATATTTAATGTCCGAGAAGTCCCCTACGAACCTAGGAATAGATAGGATTACGTATGTCATGACAAAGGTGTCCGATATGTGATATCATGTAAGACCACGGTTGGGATGTTGGAATTGATTTGAGATTTCGTGTAAGACCACGTCTGGGACGTTGGCATCGATATGAGATTTACGTGTAAGACCATGTCTGGGACATTGGCATCATATTGGTTCGTGTAAGACCCTGTCTGGGACAGTGGCATCGGTACCTGAGTTCATGTAAGACCTCATCTGGGACGTTGGCATTGTATGACTATTTCGAGCACTCTGAGTATCCTATTAAATTCTAAACGGTTCAACGGGCAAGTCCGAGAAACGAATGACTATATGATTTGTATATCCGTTTCAGGTACGTTTGATATGTACACATTGTGTGTATAAGAAGGTAAATATATTCATAAACTTACCTATATGAGTTATGTATATGACTTTGAGAAAGTAAAATGTGTTACATGTATGGACAAGCTATGATCCAATAAAGTATATGGTGATATGCAATATTGAAAAATAAATGGCTAAGTGAATGTGCCAAGAAGAACTATGGCTATGCATTTGAACTATTAGTAAATTCATATTGATTATATGTTTTGAATGCTTATACGCTAAGTTTATTTGTATATGGCTTACTAAGCTTTTGACTAAGTTTATTTGTATATGGCTTACTAAGCTTTTGAAAGCTTACTTTGTGTGTCTTTGCTCTATTTTATAGATAGTTAAAGCTACTGAAGGCTCGGGGACCGTCGAGGATCATCACCACACTATCAAACTCAACTTCGGTACTTTTGAATGTGTATATGGCTAAATATGGCATGTATAGGCTAGTCATTTTGGAACCTGTTTGAGATGTATAAATAGCCATGTGATGTGGCTAGATAAATATTGATAATATGCATGAGTGATTATGGTATATGATGCATGTTTTTATATGGCTTAATGGTAAATGAAATGGTCTTATGAATGGTAAGTGTATTAATGGATTAATGCCTTAGGGAATTGGTAAAATTGTGGGTGAATCATACTTGGTTTACGTGTGATTTAGTTGTGCAAATTAGTATACAAGTTGATATGATTAGAAGTGAGATTGAATGGGATGATATATTGATTATTTGACATGATTTTGGTTGCCAATTGTGTATGGATTAATGCTTGTTAAAGCTTGTAGGGATGACCCTTGTGTGGGAGGGAATTTGGCCTTGAAAATGGCCTATATTTGCCCACACGGTTGAGCACACGGGTGTGTGGCTCGACCGTGTCCCTCGGGGTTGAAATTCAAGGCAAGTCAGTAGCGAGCACAGGCTGGACACACGGGCGTGTGACTGGCCGTGTGGTGCAAGTCAGTGTCCACCACGGGTGAGGCACACGGGTGTGTCTCAGATCGTGTGGACAAGTTAGTATGTATGCCATGTTTTGACATGGCTTAGACATACGGGAGTGTCTGAGGCCCGTGGGAGGCACACGGCCTGCCCATACGGGCGTGTGACCTCTGTAACTTAGAAAAGTTTTAAATTTCTGAGAATTTTTGTATGTATTCGGTTTTGTAACACCCCTAACCCGAGGCCGTCGCCGGAACAGGGTTAAGAGGCATTACCGATCAAACGGACCATTTAACATCCAGAAATTTACAACACTAAGTCAAACATTTCTGTTCGCATTAAAATACAAACATAGTGTCCCTTAAATGAGTCATCAAGACCCTAAGCATGCTTATAAACCGAGTCGAGACTAAACTGAAACACATACAAAATTCTATGAAAATTTGAAACTTTTTTAAAATACAGGGGAGACACGCTCGTGGGAGGAGATCGTGTTCCCTCTACGGCTACTAGACACCCCCGTGTCCTTCCATGTCTATACAACTATACCAATACGGTCATTAGGCACGCCCGTGTGCCATGCCCGTATACTTTTAGATCATATACTGACTTCCCCTCCACGGCCACCAAGCACGCCTGTGTCTAGGCCGTGTATTTTTATGTTAGATACTGACTTGCACACCACAGTCAGATGACACACCCGTGTCGAGGCCGTGTGATTTTAGGCTGCATCCTGTCAATTTACCCACGGTCTAAGGCACGCTCATGTGCCACAACCGTGTGACATTATAGGCCATTTACAAGGCCAAAATGCCAACCAAATGGTTCAAACCTATAAGCATCATATACCAACACTTATCAAGCATCTATGGCAACCAAAAACATACCTAATACCATTCAAATCATGCATTCAATACCAATTCCAACCATGTCAATATCAAAGACTAAAACTCATATCATCACAAGCATATTACATTCAATACCAAACATCATTTCTTCTTAATATCACTAATTCATATTACATTTTATCAACACCAAGTTACCATTCATAAGTCAACCTCTCAAACCACAAACCATGCCAAAAGATACATTACACACATATATACCAAGTCATTCATGCTAAAACTAACACATATCTAGCCACATCTCATGGCTACTACAAATCTCAACCATGATTCAAATGACTAGCCTATACATGCCATATCTTAAATATATATACATCTTTCCAAAATACCCAAAATAGATTGTCGATAGTGTGACTGAGAAGCTGACGATCCCCTGATCTGAGCTAGCTTTACTGACACTGCAAAGCAGAGGAACAAATCACACAGTAAGCTTATAAGGCTTTGTAAGTTCGAAATAAAATACATTTATATCATCAAATCAAACCAATTCATATACTAATAATCACTTAGATCATTCCTCTTGTACTTATACCATACTATCAATAGCTAAAATACTCATTCGTCTGTCCATAACATCATTTATAAACTCATCAACCACAAAGGTTCGATACATACCTCGGCAAACACATAGTTATTCAATCTCCAAGCTATTCAATGCTCAATTATACTTGTTGATCATCATTTGACATTCATTCAGCTTAATCGCACATTCAGTGCTTAATACACGGTCGATACATATTAGTTATTGCACACTTAGTGCCCAAATCTCTCAACCGACTTATCTCTGTAACGCACACTCAGTGCCAATTCAATAAACCGAAGCTTTTATAATATCGCACACACAGTGCTATTCATTCCTGTTTCGATTTTAATATCGCACGCTTAGTGCCCTTAACATAAAATCGTACCTAGCATCTCAATTTCATACATATATACACATTCATTTCATAATACAAAATCATATATTAACAACATGTATTATATCCGAACTTACCTTGGACGTCGACTATCAATACGGTCGATTAATCGAGCACTTTATCTTTGCCTCAATCTCTACCCGAACCTCTTCTCTCTTGATCTATACACATTTAAATTTAGTTCATTCAATAACTATTTCATTCAATTTAGTCCACATACACACATTTAGGGCATTTTGCATAATAGCCCTCATAGTTTCACATTTCGACACTTTAGTCCCTAATTCACAAAATCATCAAATTCACCAAATTCCACCTAACACAAGCTTAGCCGAATTTTACTAATATCCATACAAACCCACACATTTCTTTTATTTCACATTTTAACCCTTCAATTTACTATTTTTCACAATTTAGCCCTAATTAGCTAAATTCACCAAAAATTCAAAAGCAACACATGTTAATCCAACACCAAGTTCTCATATTTTACTATCAACTAGCACATAGCTCAAATGTTCATCAATGACTCATCACAAAACATCGTCAATTCATGAAATTACAACATGGGTTTTGTAAAGCACAAAGCAACGATTACAAAAACATAGAAATTATCAAAACTGAGCTCAAAACATACCTCAATCAAGCCTAGCAAGTGCCGAAATTTCAAAAGCTTTAATGGCTATTCTCCTTTTCAATTTCGGTTGAAGAAAGATGAGAAAATGACCATCTTTTTGTTTTTTTTAATTAATAATTACTTATTAGACAAATACCAACTTTACCCTTTTATAAAGCATATAAAACTATTATAATTTAAGGTTAATAAGTCATTTTACCATCCACCATCTTTAATAAAGGCTTAATTGCCTCTTAAGGCCGTCCTATTATTAAGACAACAACACTTAGGTACTCATAAATCAGGACATAGCTTTTACTCTTTACGTGATTAAGTCCTTTCTCTTAATTCGACACATAAACGATTAAATTATCACACAGAATTTTCACACAGACTATATCACATATCATCCACACAGAAAATATCATTAAAATATTTTTACGACCTCGAATTTGTGGCCTCAAACGACTGTTCCGACTAGGGGCTAAACCGGGATGTTACAACTCTCCCCCCTTAGGGATTTTCGTCCCCGAAAATCTTAGAAGTGAATAGGTGTGGATATTACTCTCTCATAACGTTTTCAGATTCCCACGTAGCCCTTTCAATCCCGTGTTTGTGCCATAATACTTTCACTAAGGAAATTCTTTTGTTTCTCAACTCTTTAATCTCTCGTGCCAAGATTCAGATCGGTTGTTCACTATACGACAAGTCTGACTAAATTTCAACCTCAGTAGGAGCAATCACATGAGACGGGTCTGATTTGTACCGTCGAAGGATTGACACATGAAACACGTTATGAATCTTTTCTAACTCAGATGGCAATCTCAATCTGTAAGCAACCACCCTAACTCATTCAATAATCTCGTACGGTCCGATGAACCTCAGACTCAGCTTGCCCTTTCGACTTAATCGAAGTATTTTCTTCCACGGAGACACTTTCAAAACCAACTTCAAACTCAATATCTTTTCTTTTCAAATCTGCATAAGATTTCTGACGATCTGAGGCTGCTTTTAAACTGTCATGAATTATTTTCACTTTCTGTTCGGTCTCTTTTATCAAATTAACCCCGTGAATCTTATTCTCACTCAGCTCAGTCCAATACAATGGAGTTCAACATTTTCGACCGTAAAGAGCTTCATGTGGTGCCATTTTAATGCTAGATTGGAAACTATTGTTGTAGGAAAGCTCAATCAGCGATAAGTGCTTTTCCCACATATTGTCAAATTCAAGTATGCAACATCTCAGCATGTCTTCGAGAATCTGAATGATTCGCTCGGATTGACCATCCGTTTGCGAATGAAAAGCAGTACTGAAATGCAATTTCCTGCCTAAGGCATCTTTAAATTTCTTCCAAAATCGCAGGTAAATCTCGAATCTCTATCAGACACTATAGATAACGGTGCTCTATGCAGTCTCACAATCTCATCAATATACGATTTAGCTAACTTATCTAAAGAGTAATCAGTTTTCACAGGAACGAAATGAGCTGATTTCGTTAATCTGTCCACTATCACCCAGATCGCATCTTTCTTACTCAGAGATAAAGGCAAACCCGACACAAAGTCCATTGTGATTCTCTCCCATTTCCACTCAAGAATCATAATCGGTTGTAACAAACTAGATGGAACTTGATGTTCAGCTTTGACTTGCTGACAAACTAAGCATTTCGACACAAAGTTAGAAATATCTCTTTTCATGCCATGCCATCAATAGAACTGTTTCAGATCATTATATATCTTTGTCCTCCCCGGATGTACAGTTAAATGACTATTGTGAGCTTCAGTTAAAATTTTCGAAATCAATCCTAAATTTCTCGGAACACAAATTCAATCTCTGAATCTCAAACAATCATCACTATCAACTCGAAATTTCGATACAACATCTGAATCATTTTGAATTCTTTTTGCTAACAACTCATTATCACTTTTCTGATCCTCACAAATCTGTTGTAAGAACAAGGGTTTTACCTTCAATTCAGCTACCACCACATTATCATCACACAGATCCATCTGATTACTCAAAGCTCGCAAAGCATATAACGATTTTCGGCTCAAGGCATCAGTTACAACATTAGCTTTACCCGGGTGCTAATCTATCACAAGTTCATAATCTTTCAACAACTCTAACCATATTCTCTGTCGTAAATTCAAATCTTTCTGAGTCATCAAAAACTTAAAACTCTTATGGTCACTATAAATGTGACATTTTTCCCCAAACAGATAGTGACACCAAATCTTCAATGGGAATACAATCGCAGCTAGTTCAAGATCATGCGTTGAGTAGTTCTTTTCGTGCGGCTTTAACTGTCTCGAAGCATAAGCAATGACTTTCCCTTCTTGCATTAGCACACAGCCCAAATCATTCAACGATGCATCACTGCAAACTATGAACTCTTTGCCTGACTCAGGTTGAATCAACAATGGTGCTTCTATTAACAACACTTTCAACTGCTCAAAGCTCTGCTAACACTTTTCTGACCACTCAAATCTAACATCTTTCTGTAACAACTTTGTCAACGGAGTCGCAATCATCGAAAAATCTTTCATAAATCATCTATAATATCCCGCTAGTCCCAGAAAACTACGGACTTCAGACACACCTTTCGGAGGTTTCCGTTCCAAAATAGTGGAGATTTTATTCAGATCAACTTGTATCCCAGCAGCTGATATAACATGTCCCAGAAAACCAATCTTACGCAACCAAAATTCACATTTGCTAAAGTTTGCATACAACTGTTTCTCACGTAGAGTTTGTAGCACGATTCTCAAATGTTTGGCATGTTGCGTCTCATCACACGAATAAATCAAAATATCATCAATGAACACCACCACAAAGTGATCCAAATACGGTCTAAATATCCGATTCATCAGATCCATAAACACTACATGAGCATTTGTTAATCCGAAAGGCATCACTAAGAATTCATAATGTCCATACCTCGTTCTAAAAGCAGTTTTTGGCACATCGGAGTTTAAACTCTCAACTGATAGTAGCCCGATCTCAAATCTATCTTTGAAAACACTGTAGCTCCCTTCAGCTGATCAAACAAATCATCGATACGAGGCAACGAATATTTGTTCTTTATCGTCACTTTGTTCAACTATCGATAATCAATACACATTCTCATAGTTTTGTCTTTCTTTTACACAAATAACACAGGAGCTCCCCAGGGTGAGAAACTCGGTCGTGCAAATCCTCTATCAGTCAACTCTTGTAACTGTGACTTTAGCTCTTTCAATTCTGTTGGTGCCATTCTATACGGAGCTATAGAAATAGGAGTAATCCCCGGCACTAATTCAATACCAAATTCAACTTCTCGAATTAGAGGTAATCCTGGCAGCTCTTCAGGAAACACATCTGAAAACTCACATACCAGAGGCACGGATTCTACTTTCTTTTCTGACACTTTTGCATCTATCACATATGCCAAATAAGCTTCACAACCCTTTCTCACATAGTTCATGGCTTTCATCGTAGATACAACAGCTGGTAATCCTTTCATATCACTAGATTCAAATCAAACTAGCTCACCATTCTGACTTCTCACTTCAATACTCTTTCTTTTACAATTCACAATGGCATTATGCGAAATAAGCCAATCCATACCCAGAATTATGTCAAATTCATCAAACGAAAGTAACATAAAATTAACCAAAAAACATATATCACGAAACACCAATGGGCAATTCTTGCACACGTTATCCACCAAGACATATTTGCCTAAAGGGTTCGATACTCTAATCACGAATTTAGTAGACTCAACAGGTAAAGTCTTATTCAATACTAGATTCACACACACATAAGAATGAGTTGACCCCAGATTTATTAATGCAATAACATCAATATCGAATAAAGTGAAAGTACCGGTGATAACATCTAGAGATGATGCTTCCTCTCGTGCACGTATAGCATAGGCTCGAGCAGGTGCTCTCGCTTTTGATCTCATAGCTGTGTCATTTGTCCATCTCTGACTTTCACTCAAATTTTTGGTGCTTCGGGGTGGTCTACCCCTAGCTGTCACGTTATTCGGTCTTTCATTTTGAACATTTTCTTCGTCAACCATCTTCAGACAATCTCGAATGAAATGATCTTGAGATCCACACTTATAACAAACTCTATTGTTATACTTGCCCCAACACTGTCCCACATGTCGTCTTCCACACTGTCTACACTCAGGACTGTTACTCTTAACACTGCCAACACTTGGTTCATTCGGAGCTTGAATTCGTGGACCAGTACTCTGTCTCAAGCTATCTCTACTTGGATGTCCAAACGAAGCATTGGAACAGTTATTTGTATCTCTGTATCTCTTAGTAGAAGGTTAGGAAGATTTATTCATTGATCTCTTTCGTTCATCACGAGCTTCTAAGTCAGCTTTCTTCTTTTCTTTACTGATCTCTTCAGCTTTGCACGCTCTTTCAACTAGCACAAAGAATTCATTTATATCAAGTATCCCAACCAACAATTCGATGTCTTCATTCAATCCCTCTAAGAAACGTTTGCACATAGTAGCTTCGGTCGAGACACATTCTCTTGCATATTGACTTAATCTTACGAATTCTCGCTCGTATTCAGTAACAGACAACCGGCCCTGTTTCAATTCTAGAAACTCTTTATGTTTCTGATCAATAAAGCTTTGACTGATATACTTCTTTCTGAACTCAGCTTGAAAGAAACCCAAGGTGATTCTCTCTATCGGAACCGCAGATATCAATGTTTTCCACCAGTTGTAAGCTGTGTCTTTCAAAAGGAAACTGCACACTTAATGCACTCATCAGGGTTCAACGACATCTCATCAAATACTCTGATTATGTTTTCAAGCCAAAACTCGGCTCGTTCAGCAGCGTCATCGGATGTGGCCCTAAACTGTTTGGCCCCATATTTTCGAATCTTGTCTGCAGGAGGCTTATTCAATCTGATCGGATCTACAACTCGAGGCATAACAGGTACTTGCGGGGGTGGAGGTTGTGGAGCGGCCGAATTCATTCGAATGAATTCCTTAAACCACTTGCTCATCATTCGAAAAAAGGCTTGCTTAGCCTCTCCTCCCTCACCACTATCATTCGGCCTATATGTGGCCGGCACTGTCCCTTGAGTGGGAGCAGGTGCATTGCTTTCTACATCGTCAGCAACTGTTCGATAGGGATCCATTACTATATGTAAACACATTTTAAATATCAGAATTAGTCACACTATCGCAATTTGAAATATGGCATGTATAGCTAGACTCATACACACTACGTTAGTCCGAGAATCGACTAAATCGTAGCTCTGATAACAATCAAATATAACACCCCTAACCCAAGACTGTCGCCGAAACAGGGTTAAGAGGCATTACCGATCAAACGGAACATTTAACATCCAAAAATTTACAGCACAAAGTCAAACATTTCTATTCGCATTCAAATACAAACATAGTGTCCCTTAAATGAGTCATCAAGACCCTAAGCATGCTTATAAACCGAGTCGGGACTAAACTGAAACACATACAAAATTCTATGAAAATTTGAAACTATTCTAAAATACAGGGGAGAAACGCCCGTGGGAGGAGACCGTGTTCCCTCCACAGTTACTAGACACCCCCGTGTCCTTCTGTGTCTATACAACAATACCAACATGGTCATTAGGCACGCTCGTGTGCCACGACCGTGTACTTTTAGATCATATACTGACTTCCCCTCCACGGCCACCAAGTACGCCCGTGTCTAGGCCGTGTATTTTTACGTTAGCTACTGACTTGCACACCACGGCCAGATGACACGCTCGTGTCGAGGCTGTGTGATTTTAGTCTGCATCCTGTCAATTTACCCACGGTCTAAGGCACGCCCGTGTGACACAACCGTGTCACATTATAGGCCATTTACAAGGCCAAAATGCCAACCAAATGGTTCAAACCTATAAGCATCATATACCAACACTTATCAAACATATATGGCAACCAAAAACATACCAAATAGCCATTCAAATCATGCATTCAGTACCAATTCCAACCATGTCAATATCAAAGGCTAAAGCTCATACCATCACAAGCATATTACATTCAATACCAAACATCATTTCTTCTCAATATCACTAATTCATATTACATTTTATCAACACCAAGTTACCATTCATAAGTCAACCTCTCAAACCCAAACCATGCCAAAAGATACATTGCACATATATATACCAAGTCATTCATGCTAAAACTAACACATATCTAGCCACATCTCATGGCTACTACAAATCTCAACCATGATTCAAATGACTAGCCTATACATGCCATATCTTAAATATATATATACATCTTTCCAAAATACCCAAAATAGATTATCGATAGTGTGACTGAGAAGCTGACGATCCCCTGATCCGGGCTATCTTTACTGACACTGCAAAGCAGAGGAACAAATCATATAGTAAGCTTATAAAGCTTAGTAAGTTCGAAATAAAATACAACTATATCATCAAATCAAACCAATTCATATACTAGTTATCACTTAGATCATTCTTCTTGTACTTATACCATACTATCAATAGCTAAAATACTCATTCGTTCGTCTGTCCATAACATCATTTCTAAACTCATCAACCCCAAAGGTTCGATACATACCTCGGCAAACACATAGTTATTCCATCTCCAAGATATTCAATGCTCAATTATACTTGTTGGTCATCATTTGACATTCATTCAGCTTAATCGCACACTCAGTGCTTAATACATGGTCGAGACATATTAGTCATCGCACACTTAGTGACCAAATCTCTCAACCGACTTATCTCGGTAATGCAAACTCTGTGCCAATTCAATAAACCGAAGCTTTTATAATATCGCACACACAGTGCTATTCATTCCTGTTTCGATTTTAATATCGCACACTTAGTGCCCTTAACATAAACTTGTACTTAGCATCTCAATTTCATACATATATACACATTCATTTCACAATACAAAATCATATATTAACAACATGTATTGTATCCGAACTTACCTCGAATGTCGACTATCGATACGGTCGACTAATCGAGCACTTTATCTTTGCCTCGATCTCTATCCGAACCTCTTCTCTCTTGGTCTATACACATTTAAATTCAGTTCATTCAATAACTATTTCATTCAATTTAGTCCACATACACACATTTAGGGCATTTTGCATAATAGCCCTCATAATTTCACATTTTGACACTTTAGTCCCTAATTCACAAAATCATCAAATTCACCAAATTCTACCTAACACAAGCTTAGCTGAATTTTACTAATATCCATACAAACCCATACATTTCTTTTATTTCACATTTTAACCCTTCAATTTACTATTTTCACAATTTAGCCCTAATTAGCTAAATTCACCAAAAATTCAAAAGCAACACATGTTAATCCAACACCAAGTTCTCATATTTTATTATCAACTAGCACATAGCTCAAATGTTCATCAATGACTCATCACAAAACATCATTAATTCATGAAATTACAACATGGGTTTTGTAAAGCACAAAGCAACGATTACAAAAACGTAGAAATTATTAAAAACCCCTAGCAAGTGCTGAAATTTCGAAAGCTTCAATGGCTATTCTCCCTTTCAATTTTGGTGGAAGAAAGATGAGAAAATGACCATCTTTTTGTTTTGTTTTTCATTAATAATAACTTATTAGACAAATACCAACTTTACCCTTTTATAAAGCATATAAAACTAATATAATTTAAGGTTAATAAGTCATTTTACCATCCACCATCTTTAATAAAGGCTTCATTTCCTCTTAAGGCCATCCTATTATTAACACGACAACACTTAGGTACTCATAAATCAGTACATAGCTTTTACTCTTTACGCGATTAAGTCTTTTCTCTTAATTCGACACATAAATGATTAAATTATCACACAGAATTTTCACACAGACTATATCACATATCATTCACACAGAAAATATCATTAAAATATTGTTACGACCTTGGATTTGTGGCCTCGAACCACTGTTCTGACTAGGGTCTAAACCGGGATGTTACAGGTTTAGTCCCGGCCCTATTCTAAAGCATACTTGAGGTCTCGTTGACATATTTAAGGGACGTTTTGATTGCATTGGATGAATTATATTATGGAATGTCCGTAAAAGTTTATGATTTATCCAGTAACTTCTCGTAACCCTAATCCAACCACGATTACGGGTTAAGGGTGTTACATTTGGTTGGTATCAGAGCTACGATTTAGTCGATTCTCAGACTTACGTAGCGTGTGAAAGTCTAGCTATACATGCCATATATTTGAATTGTGATAGTGTGATGAATCCTAATGTGTAAAATGTGTTTTACGTATAATAATGGATCCCGAAAAAGTCGTAGCTGACGATTAGAAAGCAATGCACCTACTCCCGTCCAAGGGACAGCATCATCAGATTTGAGACCGGTTATGATCGGTCAAGAGGGAGAAGCTAAACAAGCTTTCTTCCAGATGATGAGTGAGTGGTTCACTCAGTTTGTGAGAAATAATTTGACTGTTACACAACCTCTTCCCCTGTCTAATCCACCTCAGACTTCAGTTGTGCCTTCGATTGTGAATCTAAATCTGTTGAACAAGCCTCCAGTCGACAAAATCCGTAAGTATGGGGCTGAAGAGTTCAGGGCCATCAGTGATGACAGTGCTGAAAAAGTCGAGTTTTGGTTAGAAAACATGATCCGAGTATTTGATGAGATGTCTTTGGCTTCGGAAAAAAGTATTAAATGTGTTGTATCTTTGTTACGAGACGCAGCTTATCAGTGGTGGAAGACTTTGATTTCTGTTGTTCCGAAAGAGCAGGCCACATGGGATTTCTTTCAGATTGAGTTCCGAAAGAAAAATATTAGTCAGAGATTTATTGATTAGAAACGAAAGGAATTCCTGGAATTGAAACAGGCCCGCATATCTGTCACTGAATACAAACGAGAGTTCATGAGATTAAGTCAGTATGCTTGAGAATGTGTATCAACTGAAGCGATAATGTGCAAAAGGTTCGAAGATGGCCTTAATGAAGATATTCGTTTACTAGTTGGGATTTTGGAGATAAAAGAGTTTGTTGTGCTTATTGACCAACCGTGCAAAGCTGAGGCATTCGGGAAAGATAAAAGAAAAGCTGAGTTAGAATCCAGATATGTGAGAAAGAGATTTCCGAGCAAATCATTTCAGTTTGCTTCGAAGAAAATCAGAGATGAGCATAGTAGATCAAAGGTTAATGTGGGACAATTGAGTAGAGATCGAGCTAGATCACAGTCGAATATTAAAACTCTAGCGACTTCTATGGCAAGTGTTGGGAATGTCCGATCTAAGGGACCTGAATGTAAGCATTGTGATAAAAGACATCCGGGTAGTTGTAGATTCAATGATCGAGCCTGTTTCAAATGTGGATCATTAGATCATTTCATCCGTGATTGCCTAGAGTCAATTGAGCAAGAGATTGTTCAGAATCAGATATCCGAGAATGTTTTAGCGAGAGGCAGACCTTCTCGAAACATAAGAAATATCAGTAGTAGTCATAGAGCTACGAAAGACTCAGTTGTGAGATCTAAAGCTAGAGCACCTGCCAGAGCATATGCCATCCGAGCTCTAGAAGAAGCTTCATCTCCAGATGTTATAACGGGTACATTTACTCTTTATGATACTTCTGTGATTGAATTGATAGACCCTGGTTCTACTTATTCATATATATGCATGAACTTAGTACCCAGTAAGACTTTGCCTGTAGTGTCTAATGAGTTTGTTATAAAAGTATCGAACCCCTTAGGTAAAAGTATCCTGGTTGACAAAGTATGCAAGAACTGTCTGTTAATGTTTTGAGATATCTGTTTTCCTGCTGATCTGATGCTATTACCATTTGATGAGTTTGACATAATTTTGGGTATGGATTGGTTGACATTGCATGATGCTGTAGTAAATAGCAAAAGAAAGACCATTGATTTGAGATGTCAGAATGATGAAATAGTTTGGGTTGAGTCTAATGATTTGACTGGGTTACCTGCTGTGATATTTGTACTGAAAGCTTAGAATTATATGTGAAAGGGTTACAAAGCTTATTTTTCTTATGTAATTGACTCAAAAGTATTTGAAAAGAAAGTTGAATCAGTGCGTGTTGCCTATGAATTCCCTGATGTGTTCCATGAAGAACTACCGGGATTGCCTCCGATATGTGAAGTTGAATTTGGCATTGATTTGTTGCCTGGTACGACACCTATTTCAATAGCTCCATATAGAATGGAACCAACGAAATTGAAAGATTTGAAGTCTCAGTTGCAAGAGTGAACTGACAGAGGGTTCGCTAGACTGAGTTTCTCACCTTGGGGTGCTCCCGTTCTATTGTGAAAAAGAAATATGGCACAATAAGAATGTGCATAGATTATCGTCAGTTGAACAAAATGACTATAAAGAATAAATATCCGTTGCCCAGAATTGATGATTTGTTTGATCAACTAAAAGGAGCCACTATGTTTTCAAAGATATATCTGAGATCGAGATATTACCAGTTGAGAGTAAAAGACTCAGACATTTCGAAAACTGCTTTCAGAACGAGGTACGAGCATTACAAGTTTTTAGTTATGCCATTTTGACTAACCAATGCTCCTACTATTTTTATGGATCTGATGAACAAAATTTTCAGACCGTACCTAGATAGATTTGTTGTTGTTTTCGTTGATGACATTTTGATTTATTCACGTGATGAAAAGAAGCATGCTGAACATTTGAGAACTGTGTTGCAAACTCTGCGAGAAAAACAATTGTATGCGAAATTCAGCAAATGTGATTTCTAGTTACGTGAAGTTTGTTTTCTGGGACATATCGTATCACCTGCTGGAATACGAGTCGATCCGAGTAAGGTTTCTGCTATTCTGGATTGGAAACCCCAAAAGAATGTGTTTGAAGACTGTATTTTTCTGGGACTTGCTAGTTATTATCAAAGATTTGTAAAAGGTTTTTCGATGATTGCAACTCCGTTGACTAGATTGCTTCAGAAAGATGTGAAATTTGAATGGTCTGATAAATGTCAGAAAAGTTTTGATCAGTTGAAAACTCTGTTGACTGAAGCTCCAGTTTTGGTATAACTAGAATTAGGTAAAGCGTTCGTGATTTATAGTGATGCTTCGTTAAATGGTTTGGGATGTGTTTTGATGCAGGAAGGCAAAGTTATAGCTTATGCCTCGAGACAATTGAAGCTGCGTGAAAAGAATATCACGATCTTGAGTTAGCAGCGATTGTGTTTGCATTAAAGATTTGGTGTTATTATCTGTTCGGTGAGAAATGTCACGTATTTTCGGATCATAAAAGTTTGAAATATTTGATGACCCAGAAAGATTTGAATCTGCGACAAAGAAGATGATTAGAGCTGTGATAAACAGTAAAAGTAACATATTTTAGTCTCACATTTAACATACTTTTGGATGATTTATCCCTTAATTTATGTAAAAAGGTGCTCTTAATCCTTTCGTTTCATGATTTATACTCAGGAAAGCACCCAAAGATGAAAAGAACCAGAAACGGGCTTAAATCGGACCAAATTGGGCCAAGAGAGAAATCGACACGGCCTGGCCCAAAGACCGCATGGCCGTGCCTCATTAAAAGTCTGAACATAGCCTGGCTACGATTCACACTGGCGTGTGCCATGGTCGTGTCTCTGTCGTGGAAAAGAGCAATTCTACCCGGAAAAGGATACTTAGGGGCAAAGAAATCTATTTCAAAAGCCTATATAAACACCCTAAGTGTATCCTTAAGGGGGGCGGTTAGCTAGGCCAAGGAGCCGAGCCGAAAAGGTTAGATTTGTGGAAATCACTCGAAGATAGCCAGTTGATCCATCTCAAGAAGCCGAAATTCTGCTCAAGACGGCGGATCTCTCCTTCAATTCCTTCAGGGGGTTTTAGGGATTTCTTATAATGACACTTATTATGCAGGTTGGAGGTATCATCCCAATTTCTCGTGGGATGATCAAAGTAGCCAAAGACAGGAGCTTCCTCCAAAATTTCAACAACCACCTCACCAACAGGATGAGGAGTCGAGTCTTGAGGAGATGCTGGCAAAATTTATTGCAGCCATAGAAAATCCAGATTTTCAACAACCACCTCACCTATAGGAAGATAAGTTGAACCTTGAAGAGATGCTGGCAACATTCATAGCAAGCATAAAAACACGCTACCAAAATATAAAAACGAAACAAGAAGCATCGATTCAAGGGATCGAGGATCAATTAGATCAGCCTGCTAAGCTGATTTTAGAACAACCACAAGAAAGCTTACCAAGCAACACTGAAACTAACCCAAAAGAGCAAATTCAAGCTGTAACAGCTCATGGCAGTGAAAGGTTAGTAGAATCTGATCCAAGGTAAGAGCCTGTGGTAAGTGAAGGTAAGGTTGAGGTAAGCTAGGATTTACCAAACCTGGTAATTACAGAGTACCAAGCTCGTGTACCATACCCTAATACGATAAAGAAAGACCACACAGAGGAACGATTTGGTAAGTCTCCTAAACTTCCAAAGAAATTTCATATTAACTTACCATTTCTAGAAGCTCTTTCGCAGATGCCAGATCCTAGACCTCGTGTCGATAAAGAAATTCATGAGGAACGAAGGCTTTAGATCGATGAACTAAACAAATGGAAGACACACTTCAATGAGAGACTAAAAACATATGAAGCAAAAACGAGGCAACTCCACAACGAACTTAATGATGGGACAACCCAGCTTAAAATAGGAAATCAGGTACTCAAAATCCTCCCAGATGGAACAGTCGAGGTAACTAGTCCTCAAATCAGCACCTTTAATGTAAACACTACTTGACTTAAACTTTATTTCAATAACCGAATTGATCGCATGAGAAAGGATTTTCACCTCCTCAAACCACCATGACCATACAAATGAGAAGGTAAAGTCTAGCTTAAGACTATAAACGAGCGCTTCTCGGGAGGCAACCCGAGCACTAACCCCATTAATTTTTACATTTTTTATTTTTTTTACTTTTATTTTTCCTTTTAGCACCTAACCATAAACTAACCAAAGTGTAGAATTCTAGGCCACACGGCCTTACACACGGCTGTGGCCGTGTGGCCACCACAGGAAGGTACAAGGGCGGGGGCAACTACCAGATCCATAATTTTTATTTAACCCCCTTCTTCCTTCCTCTTTTCCAGTTGTTTTTCTTCTTTCATTTTCCATTATTTACTTTTACTTTTATTTCTATTTTTATTTTCGTTATTATTTTCTTCTTATTCTTTGTACCATTTAGATTTAGCTTAGGACACAATAAAATTTGACCGGCTACTTCGAGGATTGAATTTCAAACAGTTCGAGACGCTTCCCCACGTTCACCTCCAATCCTATCCAGTTTCTTTTCAATGAGTTTATCCAAAATTCAGGAAGTTTTACTTCTCTACATATCTTATGATTTTATGATTATATTGCTATTATTTATCTTTGTACATTGAGGACAATGTACATCTTAAGTGTGGGGGGTTAATTATACTATTATTTGAAAATCCCTGAATTATGCCTTGATCTTATAGTAAGTTTCTCATATTACGATTTGAATGAAATTTTTTTTGATTTATGATTCTTGTTGATATGTTTTAGAGTAAGTCATTGATAATAGTGCATTGATGATTTAAATTTGAAGAATACTAGAGAATCAAGCATGATAAGTCTATTTTTCAAGAATCAAAAAAAAAAAAATTTAGGTTGTTAACCTAAATTTGAATATTACTTTGAAATTTGAAATTTACGAGGTTGATGTCAAAACACCCATAATTGTTGTGAGATTTTGAGCCTTATAGAGCACATATCTTTTTTCATGCTCACCTTTTGATTATGAGTATGTCAACATTGAACTGCTATTCTAGAACTTGCCTTGATTATACATGTTGAGACCACATCTATGATTTGATATACCGAGATGATAAAGGCCCCTAGGTTTTAACCCACTTACTCCACCAAAAAGCCTACCTTCATAATTAACCCCTAGTAAACCTCGTTGATCCTAACAACCCTTTTTGTTGACTCACCAGCTAACATTAAACCAAAACCCTTTGTATTTGTTATCACCATTCCCTTTAGCTACCCTTATATCGAGATTTGATTTGATTAATTACCTAATTATATTATTTCAGTAGTTGAATTTATCCTTTATATATTTGATTTGTTCTTAATTAAAAAAACCGAAGTATATTCAGTATTAGTATTATAAAAAGTGAGCTTATACAATTAAAGTCTATTTATCAAAAAGAAAAGCTCGTATTATTAGGGTTATTAATTTTCAGTTCATGTAATTAATTATTATCATCTCTGTATTTCTAGATAGGTAACTTGTCAATTCAATCTCGATTCTAACCTTTTATTTCAGCCTTTATCCACACCTTTAACCCTAGCCCCGTTACAACCCTGCTAAAGACCTTTTGATCTATTTATCATCTCATTTTACAGCGGTGGAGATTTGATTTTCAGGCAAGCCTATGGGATTAACTTTTCAAGTTCGATGTAACACCCCAAAACCCGGTCAATACGCCATGACCGAATCTGGCATGCCACAGAGGAAAACATTTTGAAAAGAATCAAATTTAACAGAATAAATTTTTAGTGAGAAACTCTTTGTAATTCTATATTTGTAGAAATCAGTGTAAAATAAGTTAACACCGAAAATTTACTTGAAATTTCATAAATAAAAACTTTAAAACTTAGTCGATAAATCATAGGATAGAAAACATTTATATCTTTTAAGAAATATCTGAATTATTACTTTGGAAACCGATTGCATTTGAGTATAGAAACTTGAATTTTGGAAATCACTTAAATTGTAGAAAATACTTAATTTATAATTTTGCCAATAAACAATTTGTATTACCCGATGGTAAGAAAAACCATTGCGATTTTATAGTTTAGAAAACTTTGGGTTCAATTATTAAATTAACCAAGTAATTTATAAATTACATTTTAAAACATGTCCAAAACATATAAATAATCCAAAAAAACATAATTTAAAGAGTCCTTATTACAAATCCATAAAATATGAAAACCAAATAAAATAAGTACCCAAATAGAAGTTCATATAAAACCAACTTTTATTGCATGGCCTCCTCGAGTTCATCCGGCTCCTCGTCCGCAATCTCACGAATCACCTGAAAGGGAGAAGGTGAGTCACCAAGACTCAGTGCATAATCCCTCTCCCGGGTAAATGCCACATACTTACACAAATTATAACAAAGCAACATAT
Source organism: Gossypium bickii (assembly GCA_025503065.1). Lineage (NCBI taxonomy): Eukaryota > Viridiplantae > Streptophyta > Magnoliopsida > Malvales > Malvaceae > Gossypium > Gossypium bickii. The sequence goes on along the minus strand of CP106717.1, from coordinate 59,686,347 downwards.
ATGTATAATGCACCCAACTTAGCCATCCATAACTCCTTTTGTACCCCGTGTGGTACCAAACCACTGGTGGTGCCAAACCACTGGTGTGTCAAAGACACAAATGTGATACCAAATCACTGGTGACGTAGTCACAAATAATCTATCTGTGGGGCCAACCCACGTGTGATACCAAATCACTGGCGACGATCCCATATCTCAAAAGTGGGGTCAACCCACGGTGGTGTTAAACCACAGGGACAAGTCGCTATGAGGTGCCAAACCTCTGGTGTCCGAAGACACGAATGTGATACCAAACCACTGGTGGTGCCAAACCACTGGTGACCGAAGTCACGAATCATCAAGTTGTGGGGCCAACCCACGTGCGATACCAAATCACTGGCGACAATCCCATATCTCAAAAGTGGGGCCAACCCACGGTGGTGTTAACCACAGGGACGAGTCGCTATGAGGTCCTAAACCTCTGGTGTCCGAAGACACAAATGTGATACCAAATCACTGGAGGTACCAAACCTCTGGTGTCCGAAGACACAATATCAATCTTCCCCCCTCCTCTCATATTGCCCATACCAATGCAATAGATAGACAAATCATGTCAATATACTTTGATATAAATCACATAATGAAAATATCATAAATTGTAGATCATGATTTCAATCGACATATATCAACAACATATAGAAACGGACTTACCCGAATCCTCATACATACCATCATGGTATCATATCAAGATCTCATCGTTTTCCCACTTTAATAATATGATCAGTAAATTAATAATATTATAAGTACATATACAAAACAGAGTTATAAAGAGTGTAAGGTACACACCTTTCACCAAAAGCAAATACTAACGTCCGAAGATCCGATCTACCACACTAGATCACCTTGTCCTACAATCAGCCAATACTAAAATTAAGAATAAAGGCCATTCGGCCATACTACTAAATCCCAAAGAGTTATCGCTTCGAAATACCAATCTTACCTAAAAGCTTACCCAAAACGAGAGACGAAGATACGAGGCTTAGATTGATTGCTTCCAACGTCCCGAGGAGCCTAAAAGAAATCGGTTCCTAGAATGGTTAGATCCTTGCAACAATTGACCATAGGTTCGGCCTTTGTCCACAAGAAAATAACATAGAGAGGAGAAAAGAAATAATAGGAAAATCGGCCAAGAATACTTACTTATTAACCAAAATCGATTGAAGAAAGCAAAAGAGAATCTACCCTTGAATAATCGGCCAAACTAAAGCTAAAGGGAAGTAGAAGATTTGGCTATTTGGTTATGAGAGAAGAAAACAATTGATTTGAGTCTAATAGGATATGAAATACGAAAGTAGAAGAGAAGATAAAATGAGAGAGAGAATTAGATTTTTAGCAACAATTGAAGAAGGAAAAGAGAGTGTTTGGAGAAGAGAATGGTTCGGCCAAAAGAAAGAGAAAGAAAATGTGGTTGATCAAAAATCAAAAGAAGAAAAGAAAAGAGAGAGATGGAAGAAATAAGGTTCGGCCAACACCTATTTTGCCTAAAAGAAAAGTGCACAAAAGTCCAATGTTGTTTCGGTTTCAAAAGGATAAATGAAAGAAAGAAAAAAATAGAATTTGGTTCCAACAAAATTAGAGCTAAAACAAAAGCAAAATTTGCACAAAATGCACAATAGACATTCGGCCAAGGTGGGAGTTTTTGGAGAGGAAAAACAAAATTGCAAAAAGATGCACAAAAGAAAAATTGGCCAACTATCCCTCCAAGCTACCTATCAAAATTTGGCCGCCCCCTAGCCTTACATGCCGTCCACATACATGCTCTAAAGGCCTAGGAATACTTTCCAAAACATCCTCCTAAAACCAAGCCTTATGTCTCCCCAACCTTCCATAACTTTAAGATTCTTATCCCCAATTTCATGCTTTCCTTAAACCAACATTCAACTTACCAAAAGATGAAAGTCCAACCTATCATAAACATAGGTTGACCGTCCATAAATGCTATGAAGAAAAATAAAATCCTCAAAATGCTTTCCATGCTACTCGAACCACTAACCTCAAGCAACCCTTCAAGCATCCTAACCACCTTGCCACTAACTCCTCTTTTGCTTTAATTAACACTTAAATTAACTTAAGTGCTAAACTCACTTAATCCACTTAATTAAATAAACCATACTAAAAATTATTCTAACTTCCTAAATAAAATCAAGCCTTCACAAGACTATGCTAACACACAAAATTCATACCCGAGCCAACACAAATGATACTCAAATTTTGGGATGTTACAATTCTACCCCCTTAAGAAAATTTCGTCCTCAAAATTACCTGATCAAAAGAGTTGAGGATACTGCTGCCTCATCGCATCCTCTGGTTCCCATGTAGCTTCTTCTACGCCATGATTCCGCCATAAGACCTGCACTAAAGGAACTGTCTTCCTACGCAGAACTTTCACATCTCGATCTAGAATCTGCACAGGTTCCTCTTCCACCGTCAAATCTGGACTCACTTCTATTTCCTCTACTGCCACGACATGCGATGGATCAGAACAATAGTGTCTAAGCATAGATACATGGAACACATCGTGAATCTGACTCAGTTCTGCTAACAACTCAAGCTGATAAGCTACTGGTCCCACTCGTCTCAATACCTTATACGGCCCAATGAACCTTGGACTTAACTTGCCTTTTCTCCCAAATCTTAACACTTTCTTCCATGGGGAGACCTTCAGAAAAACTTTGTCACCCACGGCAAACTCTATATCCCCCCGCTTGAGATCGGCATACAACTTTTGCCTATCCGAAGCTTCCTTCAGACGAGCCTGAATCATCTTAACCTTATCCCCAGTCTCTGCAACCAACTCTGGTCCTAACATCTGACGCTCACCCAACTCTGTCCAGCAAGTAGGTGTGCGACTCCTCCTACCATACAACGCCTCATATGGGGCCATCTTAATGCTTGCCTGATAACTATTGTTGTATGCAAACTCAGCTAACGGTAAAAACTCTTCCCAGCTGCCTCTGAAGTCCCAAACACATCCTCTCAACATATGCTCTAAAATCTAAATAACTCTTTCCGACTGCCCTCAGACTGTGGATGAAATGCGGTACTGAAATCCAATCGCGTACCCAAAGCCTGATGCAACGCTCTCCAAAACCTCGACGTAAATCTGGGATCTCTGTCCGAGATGATCGACACAGGCACACCGTGCAACCTCACTATCTCTGCCACATACAACTTAGCTAGCCTCTGAAGCGAATAATCCATCCTAACTGGAATGAAATGAGCTGACTTAATCAGACGATCCACAATTACCCATACTGAGTCTTTCTTACTAGGCGTAAGAGGTAATCCACTCACAAAGTCCATAGTGATCCTCTCCCACTTCCACTGTGAAATCTTCACCGGCTGAAGTAACCCAGACGGCAACTGATGCTCAGCCTTGACTTGATGACACGTCAGACATTTACCCACAAACTCAGTTACCTCCCGCTTCAGACCTGGCCACCAAAACTGCTCTCTTAAATCCAGATACATCTTGTTACCTCTAGGATGCATAGCATATGGGCTGCTATGTGCGTCCCAAAGAATCCTTTGCCTTAACTCAACATCTTTCGGCATACAAGCTCTCCCTTTAAAACACAAAACTCCATCACTGGACAAACTATAATCCTCTAAACCTCCATTCTGAACCTGCAACCTCCGATCATTCAAGCCATCATCCTCCAACTACTTCTCCTTGATCTGATCTAACCAAGTCGGCTTGACTTGCAATTCCGCCAAAAGACTTCCATCGTCATACATGCTAAGACGAGCAAACATCGATCTTAAATCTGATACAACCTTACGGCTCAATGCGTCTGCCACCACATTAGCCTTGCCGGGATGATACTCAATTGAACAGTCGTAGTCCTTCAACAACTCGATCCATCTACGCTGCCTCAAATTCAAGTCCTTCTGAGTCAAAAGATACTTAAGACTCTTGTGATCCGTGTAGACTATCGACTTCTCTCCGTACAAATAGTGTCTCCAAATCTTCAAAGCAAAAACCACAGCAGCTAATTCCAAGTCATGCGTCGGATAATTAACTTCATGTGGTCTCAATCGTCGAGATGCATAAGCCACTACCTTCCCTTCTGCATCAAAGACACATCCCAAACCAAGATGTGATGCATCACAATAAATCGCGTGAATTCCTTGCTCGCCTCAAGTTGAATCAAAACTGGAGCTTCAGTCAGAATCTTCTTTAACTTGTCGAAACTTTCCTGCTGCTTCTCGGTCCACACATGTGACTCCTTTCCTCAACAACTTGGTCATCGGTGCAGCGATCAAAAAAAATCCTTCCACAAATCTTCGATAATACCCCGCCATACCTAGGAAACTTCGAATCTCAGCCACTGACTTAGGCGGCTTCCAGTCCAACACCGCTTCGATCTTCCGAGGATCCACTCTAATCCCCTCGGCTGATACAACGTGACCCAAGAAAGTCACCTCCCTAAGCCAAAATTCGCACTTACTAAATTTGGCATACAGCTGCTTTTCCCTCAAAATCTGCAACACTACTCGCAAATGTGCATCATGCTCCTCCTCTTACTTCGAGTATATCAAAATATCGTCTATAAAAACCACAACAAACTGATCCAAAAACTGCTGGAATACCCGATTCATCATATCCATGAATGCTACCAGCGCGTTAGTCAACCCAAATGGCATCACCAAAAACTCGTAGTGGCCATACCGAGTGCGAAAAGCCGTCTTATAGATATCAGCCTCTTTCACCTTTAGCTGATGATATCCAGACCTTAAATCTATCTTGGAGAAAATCGCAGCCCCTTTAAGTTGATCAAATAAGTCATCTTTCCTTGGCAAAGGATACTTGTTTTTGATCGTCAACTTATTTAACTGGCGGTAGTCTATACACATCCGCATCGTACCATCTTTCTTCTTGACAAAAAGTACCGGCGCTCCCCATGGCGAAACACTTGGTCGAATGAAACCTCGATCCAACAACTCTTGAATCTAAGCCTTCAATTCTATCAATTCCTTCGGTGCCATCCTATACGGAGCTATAGACACTGGCGCCGTTCCGGGTAATAGATCTATACCGAATTCAACTTCACGATCCGAAGGCAGTCCCGGAAGTTCTTCTGGAAATACATCAGCATATTCCTTTACAGTCTGAACATTCCCCACAGTAGATTCCTTAGCCTCCAAAGCACACACATGGACTATAAACGCCTCACAGCCCTTCCTGACCATCTTCACGGCTTTCAATGCAGATACCACATTAGATAGATAATCTCTTCTATTACCTATCATGACCACCTCTTTACCCTCAACTGTCTTCAAAACCATGCGCTTTGCAGCGCAATCCAAACTTGCTTGGTACTTGACCAATCAATCCATTCCAAGAATTAGATTAAACTCCTCAAACGGCAGTTCCATCAGATCAGCTACAAACACTACCCCTTGGAGTTCTAGGGGTACATCCCTATACAGCTTATCTACTTCTACAGAGTGACCTAGAGGACTAAGTACTGTCATCCTCCTAGAAGCAGTCTCAGAAACTAAGCTCATAGTCTCTACTATGCTACTAGCAACATATGAATGCGTCGAACCCACATCAATCAAAGCAATATATGGAACACCAAAGATTAAGAACGTACCGGTTATAACGTCCGGTGCGTCCCCCTCCTCACGACGTCTCGCAACATACACCAAACCAGGCTACCTTACCTCAGTGTTGCTTGCACCTCTGCCCGATACTCCGCGGCCTCGACCAGAACCATTACCACGACCTCTCTGCGGTGCTGGTCCCTCCTTTCTGAACTGAGCACGACCTTGACCCTCAGATTGATTCCTGGCTTGCTTACGTGGACAATCTCTCACACGATGATCCAGCGAGCCACACTTGAAACATCCTTTCCCTCCGGTCCAACATTCGCCCCAATGATACTTCCCATATCGGTTACACTATGCTGGCCTCTGATTAGCAGTAACAGGCTTTCCAGATTGATTCAGCCATTCTGCCTAACCCTCTTCTGAGCATTACCGGCTGACCCGGATGATCCATAACCTCTTTTATGCTTATTCCGGTTGTAACTCTGCCTTGCAGATTCCTTGATTCCTTCGGCTATCTTAGCCTTTTCAACCAAAGCAGCAAACTCTCGCTCCTGATGTGGAGCAATCAGCAATCTCAGCTCGTCTCTCAAACCATCCTCAAATCGGACACATCGCTCGTGCTCTAAAGCCACAATACCTCCAGCATACCGGCTCAATCTTAAGAACTCAACCTCATACTCTGATACAGATTTACTCCCTTGGACCAAATTCAAAAATGCCTTACGCTGTACATCAACGTAATTAGACCCAACAAATTTCTTTTGATACGCTGCCTTGAAATAATCCCAAGTGAGATCCTCCGCTACAGCACCATTCCGTACCGTGAGCCACCACTGATATGACTCATCCCGAAGAAGCGATACAATCCCTTTCAGCTTTTCCTTGGCATTCAGATCCAGATCGTCCATGATTCGCTTCGTCGCCTCTAGCCAATATTCAGCCGAGCTGGGAGCTACACCCGAAACACCTCGAAATACCTCGGCTCCGTTGGCTCGGAGTTGCTCAAGTACAGATTTTGGAACTCCCGCGCCTCCACCTATTCCAGCTACCCTCTCAAGTACTCGCAGCATCGCCTGAGACACTGCGTCATCCCCCGTTTGGTCCTGATGCTCAACTCCAACCGCTGGTGGTGGAACCGTGGTGGTACTCATTCTCGGATCCTTGACCCGACCTCACCGACTGAACACGACCATCCTACCTCGACCACGTCCACGCATAACACGACCTCGACCTCGAGTACTCATGTCTAACGTCTCTTCTTATCTAAGTTAAAAGTTTTATGCATTTAATCAATATTCCACTTTCTTTAAAGCACAGTTTTATCAAAAATTTTAATAAGAGATTGCTTCACGAGTACACCAAACCTATAGGTTTGGGTCTCTAGAGTAGTTCCTACTACTATACAGTCATGCCAACATCATCATATCATCAAAATCAACAGTTTGATGTACTTACCAGGGCGGATCGGTGCCGGAGACTCGGTGCCATGCTTTTCCAACCATAAAATTTTAAACAATAACATTTTAAAACCATACTTTAAAACATTTTGGGCCTCGGGCCCACAGCCGAGCTTTTGAACTTGGCTCTGATACCAATTTGTAACACACCAAAACTCGGTCAATACGCCATGACCGAATCTGGCATGCCACAGAGGAAAACATTTTGAAAAGAATCGAATTTAACAGATAAATTTTTAGTGAGAAACTCTTTGTAATTCTATATTTGTAGAAATCAGGTGTAAAATAAGTTAACACCGAAAATTTACTTGAAATTTCATAAATAAAAACTTTAAAACTTAGTCGATAAATCGTAGGATAGAAAACATTTATATCTTTTAAGAAAAATCCGAATTATTACTTTGGAAACCGATTGCACTTGAGTATAGAAACTTGAATTTTGGAAATCACTTAAATTGTAGAAAATACTTAATTTATATTTTTGCCAATAAACAATTTGTATTACCCGATGGTAAGAAAAACCATTGCGATTTTATAGTTTAGAAAACTTTGGGTTCAATTATTAAATTAACCAAGTAATTTATAAATTACATTTTAAAACATGTCCAAAACATATAAATAATCCAAAAAAACATAATTTAAAGAGGCCTCATTACAAATCCATAAAATATGAAAACCAAATAAAATAAGTACCCAAATGGAAGTTCATATAAAACCATCTTTTATTGCATGGCCTCCTCGAGTTCATCCGGCTCCTCGTCCGCAATCTCACGAATCACCTGAAATGATAAGGGAGAAGGTGAGTCACCAAGACTCAGTGCATAATCCCTCTCCCGGGTAAATGCCACATACTTACACAAATTATAACAAAGCAACATATATGTATAATGCACCCAACTTAGCCATCCATAACTCCTTTTCTACCCCGTGTGGTACCAAACCACTGGTGGTGCCAAACCATTGGTGTGTCAAAGACACAAATGTGATACCAAATCACTGGTATCAATCTTCCCCCTCCTCTCATATTGCCCATACCAATGCAATACATATACAAATCATGTCAATATACTTTGATATAAATCACATAATGAAAATGTCATAAATCGTAGATCATGATTTCAATCGACATATATCAACAACATATAGAAACGGACTTACTCGAATCCTCATTCATACCATCATGGTATCATATCAAGATCTCATCATTTTCCCACTTAAATAATATGATCAGTAAATTAATAATATTATAAGTACATATACAAAACAGAGTTATAAAGTGTGTAAGGTACACACCTTTCACCAAAAGCAAATACTAACGTCCGAAGATCTGATCTACCACACTATATCAGCTTGTCCTACAATCGGCCAATACTAAAATTAAGAACAAAGGCCATTCGGCCATACTACTAAATCCCAAAGAGTTATCGCTTCGAAATACCAATCTTACCTAAAAGCTTACCCAAAACGAGAGACGAAGATACGAGGCTTAGATTGATTACTTCCAACGTCCCGAGGAGCCTAAAAGAAATCGGTTCCTAGAATGGTTAGATCCTTGCAACAATTGACCATAGGTTCAGCCTTTGTCCACAAGAAAATAACATAGAGAGGAGAAAAGAAATAATAGGAAAATCGGCCAAGAATACTTACTTATTAACCAAAATCAATTGAAGAAAGCAAAAGAGAATCTACCCTTGAATAATCGGCCAAACTAAAACTAAAAGGAAGTAGAAGATTCGGCTATTTGGTTATGAGAGAAGAAAACAATTGATTTGAGTCTAATAGGATATGAAATACAAAAGTAGAAGAGAAGATAAAATGAGAGAGAGAATTCGATTTTTAGCAACAATTGAAGAAGGAAAAGAGAGTGTTTGGAGGAGAGAATGGTTCGGCCAAAAGAAAGAGAAAGAAAATGTGGTTGATCAAAAATCAAAAGAAGAAAAGAAAAGAGAGAGATGGAAGAAATAAGGTTTGGCCAACACCTATTTTGCCTAAAAGAAAAGTGCACAAAAGTCCAATGTTGTTTCGGTTTCAAAAGGATAAATGAAAGAAAGAAAAAATAGAATTTGGTTCCAACAAAATAAGAGCTAAAACAAAAGTAAAATTTGCACAAAATGCACAATAGACATTCGGCCAAGGTGGGAGTTTTTGGAGAGGAAAAACAAAAATGCAAAAAGATGCACAAAAGAAAAATTGGCCAACTATCCCCCCAAGCTACATATCAAAATTCGGCCACCCCCCTAGCCTTACATGCCGTCCACATACATTCTCTAAAGGACTAGGAATACTTTCCAAAACATCCTCCTAAAACCAAGCCTTATGTCTCCCCAACCTTCTATAACTTTAAGATTCTTATCCCCAATTTCATGCTTTCCTTAAACCAACATTCAACTTACCAAAAGATGAAAGTCCAACCTATCATAAACATAGGTTGACCGTCCATAAATGCTATGAAGAAAAATAAAATCCTCAAAATGCTTTCCATGCTACTCGAACCACTAACCTCAAGCAACCCTTCAAGCATCCTAACCACCTTGCCTCTAACTCCTCTTGTGCTTTAATTAACACTTAAATTAACTTAAGTGCTAAACTCACTTAATCCACTTCATTAAATAAACCATACTAAAAATTATTCTAACTTCCTAAATAAAATCAAGCCTTCACAAGACTATGCTAACACACAAAATTCATACCCGAGCCAACACAAATGATACTCAAATTTTGGGATGTTACATTCGACTTATGAGTGTTTTTTTTTCCTAAACCTTAAACAATTTGAGTGATTTGAGTGAATCTTTTGTGAGGATGTCAATCCTTGTCGGTTTTGAATTAAAGGTAATTATTTAGATAAGGGGAGACACCTATGTTTTCGTGATACAAATGTATGACTTATATTGTTTGAATCTTTAGGACTCTTTGAATTAAATTATCCGCGTATAAATTGTCTATGAATTATGATGAGACATTGTTGATAGGAATTATGAATTATGGAAAGTTCGTTTTAATTGTAAATTGAGAAATTTGCTTGATGACAAGCAAAAGCTTAAGTGTAGGGGTATGTGATAAATCGTAAAAGTAACATATTTTAGTCCCACATTTAACATACTTTTAGATGATTTATCTCTTAATTTATGTAAAAAGGTGCTCTTAATCCTTTCATTTCATGATTTATACTTAGGAAAACACCCGAGGATGAAAAGAACCAGAAACGGGCTTAAAACGGACCAAATTGGGCCAAGAGAGAAATTGACACGGCCTGGCCCAAAGGCCACATGGCCGTGCCTCATTAAAAGTTCGAACATGGCCTGGCCACGATTCACACGGGCGTGTGCCATGGTCGTGTCCCTGTCGTGGAAAAGAGCCATTCTACTCGGAAAAGGATACTTAGAGGCAAAGAAACCAATTTCAAAAGCCTATATAAACACCCTAAGTGTATCCTTAAGGGGGCAGTTAGCTAGGCCAAGGGGCCGAGCCGAAAAGGGTAGATTTGTGAAAATCACTCGAAGATAGCCAGTTGATCCATCTCAAGAAGCCGAAATTCTACTCAAGACGGCGGATCTCTCCTTCAATTCCTTCAGGAGGTTTTAGGGATTTCTTATGTTTTGTTTTATCTTTTCTTCTGATATGTTTTCTCTTATTGTTAGGAACTAAGTCCTTCAGATACCTGAAGGGGATGAAACCTAAGATGAATCTTGTTATTGTTTTCTGAACTATATGATCAATATTTGACTTGTTCTTAATTATGTGTGCTTAATTCTTGTGTTGATATTTCTAGGATATTTATTCACGTTGAATGTGCTTAGGTGGAGGAGCAAAAGTCCCTGCTTAAGAGTAGATCTAGCATAATTAAGTAGAGTTGATCGCGTGCCTAGAGAAAGGGTGACGAGATTTTGCCGGATTAGGGTGAAACCTAATATGGGAGTCCATAGATCGAGTTAATGCGATTCTAGGGGTTTTAATTAGAAAGAGATTTCAATTAATTAACCTAGGGTTAGATGTTATTCGCCTCGAGAGAGGGTTTAATATAAATTATGGAATCTTACGGATCAAGTCAAGTGAATACATCGTCTGGTTCAGTGTTAGATAACAAGTGAGGTCTAAGTGGATTCTTCCTAAGGGTATCGTCTTAATCAACTGAGTTTTTCTAATAGTATTTCCCCAATTCATTCTTTTTGTCTTTGCGTCTTTAGCTTAGTAGTTAGTTAAATTTAGATTAAACAACAAACTTCACTTATTTTAGGCTAGATAATAAAAAGAAAGTTAGTATTAGTACTTTTAGTTCCTTTGGGTTCGACAATCCGGTCTTGCCTAAACTATACTACTGTTCGATAGGTGCACTTGCCTTAAGTCATTGTCAGAGTTAGTTTCCAGGTTCGATCATTCTCATTTATAAATTTAAAACTCTGAAAAATAAACGATCAAGCTGTTGAAAGATTATGAGCTTGTGATAGACTATCATCCAGGTAAGGCAAATGTCGTTGCCAATGCACTGAGTCGGAAGTCACTATTTGTATTACATGCAATGAATGCTCATTTTGATCTGTGTGATGATGGTTCAGTGTTAGCTGAATTGAAAGCGAAATCATTTTTTATACAACAAATATGTGATGCTCAGAAGTTGATAATGAAATGTTAGCGAAATGAGCTCAGTGTGATTCGAAATTTGACTCTGATTTTCGAGTGGATAATGATGATTGCTTGAGATTCTGAGATCGAATTTGTGTTATGAGAAACTCAGAGTTGATTCAGTTGATTTTGAATGAGGCACAGAATAGTCGTCTATCTGTTCATCTAGGAAGCACAAAGATGTATCATGATCGGAAGCAACACTATTGGTGGTCTGGTATGAAACGAGATATTTCTGACTTTGTTTCAAAATGTTTAGTTTGTCAGCAAGTTAAAGCTGAACATCAGGTTCCATCTGGTTTGTTACATCCAATTCTGATTCCCGAATGGAAATGGGATAGAGTAACGATGGACTTTGTTTCTGGATTGTCATTGACTCCGAAAAAGAAAGATGCAATTTGGGTCGTAGTTGATTGATTGACGAAATCCGCCCACTTTATTCTGGTACAATCTGATTACTCACTTGATAAGTTAGCTGAGCTTTACATTTCTGATATTGTATTGCACGGAGTATTGTTGTCTATTGTGTCTGATAGAGATCCAAGGTTCACATCACAGTTCTAGAAGAAACTACAAGAAGCTTTAGGTACGAAACTGCATTCCAGTGCCGCTTTTCATCCATAGACAGATGGCCAATCCGAGCAGATTATCCAAATTCTCGAGGATATGTTGAGATGTTGCATCCTTGAGTTTAACGGTACATGGGAACAATACTTACCATTGATTGAATTTGCATATAACAACAGTTTTCAGTCAAGCATCAAAATGGCACCTTATGAAGCTTTGTACGGACGCAAATGTCGAACACCTCTGTATTGGACTGAGTTCAGTGAAAATAAAATATACGGGGTTGATCTGATAAAAGACACTGAACAAAAAGTGAAAGTAATACGTGATAGTCTGGAAGCAGCGTCTGATTGTCATAAGTCCTATGCAGACTTGAAACGAAAAGATATTGAATTTGAGATTGGTGACAAAGTGTTCTTGAAAGTATCTCCATGGAATATGGTACTCAGATTTGGTCGTAAAGGTAAATTGAGTCCGAGGTTCATCCGGTCGTATGAAATTATTGAACGAATTGGGCCAGTTCTGTATAGATTGTTGTTGCCACCTGAGCTAGCAAAGATTGATAATGTATTTCACGTTTCAATGCTTGGACGATACAGATTCGATCCATCACATGTGATTCCTCCATCTAAGATTGAAATCCGATATAATATGACTTATGAAGAGGAACCGATCTGTATCTTAGATCGTGAAATGAAAGAGTTGACAAACAAGAAAATTCCGTTAGTTAAAGTATTATGGCATCGACACGGAGTGGAAGAGGCTACATGGGAGCTTGAAGATTCAATGAGACAACAATATCCGAATCTGTTTAACGGTAAGATTTTCGGGGATGAAAATACCTAAGGGGGAGAATTGTAATAGTCCGGTTTAGACCCTAGTCGGAACAGTGGTTTTGGGACCACAAATCCGAGATAAAAATATTTTAATATTATTTTCTGTGTCTTTGATATGTGATGAAGCATGTGTGAAATTTCTGTGAATTAATTTGTTTGTTTGTGTGCTTAATTTGATAAAAGGATTTAATTGTGAAAGGTGCAAAATTAGCATGATTTTTGTAAGGCAATCTATTAGCTAATGTCTTTATTATAAGAGGTCCTTAAAAGGTTGTTAAGCCATTATTAGTAAGTGGACATTTATATCCATGCATTATAAGATGATAAAGTTGTTTCATTAATGGTATATTGGTAATTTGTAAATTACATGATTATTAATGAAATAAAAGCATGAAAATAGCATGGTTATCATCTTTAGTGCTGAAAATTAGCAAAGAAAAAGAAGAAAGAAGAACATCTAGGTTTAGGCTAAGGATAAGCTTGATTCAAGGTATGTTTGACTTCGTTTTTTGATAATTTCTACGTTTTTGCAATCGTTTATTTGTGTACTTCAAAACCCATGTCTCAATTTTGTGAATTGATGAATATTTTGTAAAGTGCCATTGATGAACATGTGAGAGTTTGGATGTTTGATGGTGAAAAATGAAAGATATGTGATTAATTAGCATGTTTTGTCTTTGGAGTTTTGTTAATTTTGAGTATTTTGGACTTAATTGAGAAAATAATATTTTGAGGGACTAAATTGTGAAATAAATGAAATGTATGGACTTGTATGAGATGCATGAAAATTCGGCTAAGCATGGGTGTCATGAAATTTAGTGTATTTTGCGATTTTGTGAAATAAGGACTAAATTATCCAAATGTGAAAATGTGAGGGCTAATTTGTAAATTGCCCTAAATATGTGTTTTTGGATTGAATTGAATGTTTTGGTGAATAAAATGATTAAATTTGAATATGTATAGATCAAGAACTGAAGAAAACAGATTTAGATCGAGGGAAAATGAAAGTGATTGAATAGCCGAGTTCGTTTCCGTTAAACCAAATCTGAGGTAACTCGATATACAAATAAATGTATTTGAATTGACTTAATTGTGTATATATGAAATTTGAATTGCTATGAATATGCTCGAGATGAGATATATGATAAATCCGAGAATTTGTGTCGACGAATATTTAATGTTCGAGAAGTTCCGTACGAACCTAGGAATAGATAGGATTACACATGTCATGACATAGGTGTCCGATATGTGATATCATGTAAGACCACGTCTGGGACGTTGGCATTGATTTGAGATTTCATGTAAGACCATGTCTGGGACGTTGTCATCAATATGAGATTTACGTGTAAGACCATGTCTGGGACATTGGCATTGTATTGATTAGTATAAGACCCTGTCTGGGACAGTGGCATCGATGTCTGAGTACATGTAAGACCTCGTCTGGAACGTTGGCATTGTACAACTATTCCGAGCGCTCTAAGTATCCTATTAAATTTCGAATGGTTCAACGGGAAAGTCCAAGAAATGAATGATTATGTGACTTGTATATCCGTTTCAGGTACGTTTGATATGTACACATTGTGTGTATAAGAAGGTAAGTATATTCATAAACTTACCTATATGAGTTATGTATTTGACTTTGATAAAGTGAAACGTGTTACATGTATGGACAAGCTATGATCCAATAAAGTATATGGTGTTATGCAAGATTGAAAAATAAATGGCTAAATCATTGTGCCAAGAAGAACTATGGGTATGCATTTGAACTATTAGTAAATTCATATTCATTATATGTTTTGAATGCTTAGATGCTAAGTTTATTTGTAGGCTTACTAAGCATTTGAAAGCTTACTTTGTGTGTCTTTGCTCTATTTTATCTATCGTCAAAGCTACTGAAGGCTTGGGGACCGTCAAGGATCTTCACCACACTATCAAACTCAACTTCGGTACTGTTGAATGTGTATATGGCTAAATATGGCATGTATAGGCTAGTCATTTTGGAACCTGTTTGAGATGTATAAATAGCCATGTGATGTGGCTAGATAAATGTTGATAATATGCATGAGTGATTATGGTATATGATGCCTGTTTTGGTATGGCTTAATGGTAAATGAAATGGTCTTATGAATGGTAAGTGTAATAATGGATTAATGCCTTAGGGAATTGGTGAAATTCTAGGTGAATCATAATTGGTTTACATGTGATTTAATTGTGCAAATTAGTATACCAGTTGGTATGACTAGAAGTGAGATTGAATGGGATGATATATTGATTATTTGACATGATTTTGGTTGCCAATTGTGTATGGATTAATGCTTGTTAAAGCTTGTAGCGATAACCCTTATGTGGGTGGCAATTTGGCCTTGAAAATTGCATATATTTGCCCACATGGTAGAGCACAGAGGCGTATGGCTCGACCGTGTCCCTCGGGGTTGAAATTCAAGGCAAGTCAGTAGCGACCATGGGATGGACACACGGGTGTGTGACTGGCCGTGTGGTGCAAGTCAATGTCCACCACGGGTGAGGCACACCCGTGTGCCTCAGGCCCGTGGAAAGCACACGGCCTGACCACACGGGCGTGTGACCTCTGTAACTTAAAAAAGTTTTAAATTTCTGAAAATTTTGGTATGTGTTCGGTTTAGTCCCGGCCCTATTCTAAAGCATGCTTGAGGTTTTGTTGACCTGTTTAAGGGATGCTTTGATTGTATTGGATGAATTGTATTATGGAATGTCTATAAAAGTTTTTGATTTATCCGGTAATGCCTTGTAACCCTAATCTGGCGACGATTACGGGTTAGGGGTGTTACACCTACACTGTTGACACTCGGGTGTATTGTTTCTCACATTGCCAACAGTCGCTACTGATGTAGCTTGAGTTTTAGGACTTGAGTATTGTTTTCCACGATCTCGGCTCGAATGCCCAATTGAAGCATTTGGACGATTGAACGAATCTCTGGATTTCTTTGACAAAGACTGATATGGCTTATTCATCGATCTTTTTCTTGAATCTCTAGCCTCTGAATATGCTTTCTCTTTTCTTTACTAAGCTCCTCAGCTTTGCAAGCTCTATCAACCAGGACAACAAATTCTTTTAATTCTAGAATTCCAACTAGAAGTTTAATGTCCTTATTCAACCCATCAACAAACCGTTTACACATGATTTCTTCAGTAGAAACATACTCTCGAGCATACTTACTCAATCTTTCTAACTCTCTTTCATACTCGGTCACAGTCATACAACCCTGTTTCACTTCTAAAAATTCTTTGTGCTTTTGATCGAGAAACCGTGGCTTATATATTTCTTCCGGAACTCAGTCTGAAAGAATTCCCAAGTAACTGTTGCTCTCGGCACCACAGACACTAAAGTATTCCACCATAGATACGCTGTATCTCTTAATAAAGAAATAACACACTTTAAACACTTATCTGACGTGCACGACAATTCATTGAATACTTGAATAGTGTTATCAAGACAAAATTCAGCTTTCTCGGGATCATCATCAATGGCAACTCTAAACTCTTCGACCCCGTATTTTTTAATCTTATCAACTGGAGGCTTATTTAGTCATTGAAGTTCCACAACTTGAGGAGCTACGGGGACCGATTGAGGATTAGGTAGGGATATAGGTTGTTTAGCAATCGAATTTGTCCGGAAAAGTTGTGTGAACCATTCGTTCATAATTTGGAAAAATGCTTCTTTAGCCTTTCCTGTGTGACTACTTGACACAGGTCTAGAATCAGACGGCGCTTCCCCTTGAGCAGGAGCTGGTGCATTACTCTCTACATCATCAGCTACAGCTCGATTAGGATCCATTTACTATATGAAAACATAGTTTAAATTGTCAGGAGTCATCAGACTATCACAGTTTATCTATGGCATATATAGCTAGACTCTCACATACACTACATTAGTCCTTAAATCGACTAAACCATAACTCTGATACCAATAAATGTAACACCCCTCACCCGTATTCAACGCCGAAATAGGGTTATAGAGTATTATCAGACTTATAAAACAATTAAGCATTCACTTAGCGTACATTTTCACGATACATGCATTCATCATTCAATATCAATCAATTTGTCCCTAATACGAGCCTACGAGGCCCTAAACATGCATTGGGATTGGTTCGAAACTAAATCAATAACTTTGGAAACTTTTTAAACACTTAGAAAACATTCTAAAAAACAGGGGACACATGCCCGTTTGTCTCACATGGCCAACAGACATGCTCGTGTCACAAGTCATGTGGATATTCGAAATGGGAGTACATGGCCATGTCCCAACACATGTCTGACCCCGTGTAACTCTCTGACTTAGGTCACGTGGCCAGCACACACGCCCGTGTGCCCTAAATATGGCCATAATGCCCGTGTGCCAGGCCGTGTGCTAGGTCGTGCCAAACCTATAGGGTATACTGACTTATGCCACAAGGCCAGGTCCCACGTCCGTGTGTGAGGCCGTGTGGAGAATATTGACTTGATTTTAATTTCAACACCAGGGGGCACACGACCGTGTAATATAACCGTGTGTCACACATGGTTGGGACACAATCCAATGTCTCTACCCATGTGGACAAAAATAGGCTATTTACCAAGCCATTTTGCCACCCAAACTTGCATGTACCTACACCACATCAATTGGCACTAACACATAGCATACCTGATCATTTAAACTAGCTAATTCCGTAACACCCCCAGACCCAGCCCAGACGTTATGGCCGAATCTGGGAATGTCACATCAAAGGCATAATTCAAAACGATTTTGCTAAGTTAAAATTTAAGTTTAAGGCTTAAAAACCCAAAAATCTAAGCAACTTGTTAAGTAATGATAAAAGCCCATATTTTTAGGTATTTCGAAAATCATGTTTGAATTTAAGAAAATTTACTCAGGTTTAATAATTAAGTAAACAGTTGAAACAAAAAAACTCAAAATCCAAAGTCAAATCAGAGTACAAGGCCTTATTACATCCAACGAAAATAAAGTAATTAAAATCATGTCTTTTGAGACAAATAAATAAAACTTCTAAGTATCTTGTAGTGTGGCCATCTCCGAGTCCTCTCCCATGTCAAGCCAGCTACTGAGGGTCACCTGAAATATTTAATAAAAAGGGTGTGAGTTTCGAAACTCAGTGTGTACGAGCCTTGGTAATCCAATCAACATACAATTATCACATTGGGCCTAAGCCCTATCAAAAAATGGTGGTCTTGGGCCTTAGCCCACAATGACCTCATATCACATCAGTATCACATGAATGCAATGTACCCATCCCAAATCCAACCCTGCACTCCATTTCCCTTCCAACCCTACACTTCTGTGGGGACATAAATATCAACCCGCCCATCCCTACACTCTTAAGGTAGCGCTAGCAGCGACACTACTCAAACGTTGCAGCAAAGCCGCTATAATGGGCTTAAAGCCACCGGTGGATCCACGGTCGTCAAGTGACTATTCGATCCTCAAGTCTTCCTCCGTATCATAAAAACCCACCCAAGTGTAACATTTATTTCATGAATGCAACATACGCATTTTCACACATTTGGCACTTATGGGTATTTTAGTCATTTCACTACCCAAGGGTATTTTCGTAAATCTACTCTACAGTGGTATTTAGGTAATTTTGCAAAATAGGGTATTTTGGAAATTTTGTAAATCAAGGATATTTTGGTAATTCTGCAAATCAAGGGTATTCTGGTAATTTTACAAATTAGGGGTATTTTAGTAATTTTGTAAATCTAAGGATATTTTGGTAATTTTAAAATCAGGGGTATTTGGTCCCTCTCGGGTTTTAGTTATGAACTTTGGCCCATTAACAAGTCATTGCAGCTAAAGTGAACAGACACTATGCACCAGGTAGGATTCCAGAGAAGAGGAGGTGGGCCACTAGGACCGCTTAAGTACCAAACTCTCCCTAGATCCAATCCTAGAAATGCGTATGTCCATTGCCACACTTTAACCCAGCGACTTGTCCTCGGACATGTTGATTATTAAATTAAGTCTTATGCGATTTAAGAGTTGTTCAGAACTAGGCCTAAAGTCCATTAAACCTTAGCATACTTGTCTACGTCGCCATAAAGCTCATCAAGCCCATTTCACGTTCATATAGCCCATTAAGCCCCAAATCACATCCTTATGGCCCATTAGGCCCAGATCTCATTCATATGGCCTTTTAGGCCCAAAACAATTCCAAATCATGTAACATGCATGACTAACTCAATTTATATAACCAAATCAATCAATATCATCAAACTTAGCCTCAAGGCCCACAGGGCCCAATTAGGCACATTCAGCTTTTTGGCAATGCTGGTATCATGTGTGTGTAGTGTTTGTACACACCTGGTTATTGTGATGTGCTATATTATCCTTGGTCTTGAACCTACAACCAACCAACCTTCAATCAATAACCAATACTTAATTAAAATATTTACCAAAAGCCGAAGCCTTACCGTCACCTTACCGTGTGCCACCGGGTTCTAATAGCCCTTCCTTAGATACTAATCACGAGTATCCCCTAGACCTGCACTCACACATACACCATCAAATTTCGAGTGACTAATAACCCACACAAGTCACCCCTATAGATCATACTCACATTCGGCCATTTACTTAAACCATAATCGAGTTGAGTACACTTACACTTTCCTAACGATCCTTACCACGCTTGCGATCTCTGAACCTTACCCTTGTTAATACAAGATTAACAACATTGAGAAGTTAGATAGCCCTTTGGCTTTCAGAAAAACACATTAAGGGGTTAACTGAATACTTACCGAATCCACTTTTGATCCTGCGGCCTAGATAACTACTGAACGAGATTCGGCTTTTAACCTTGACTGAATTGATTTGTGATGGAGGAAAATAACAAAGATTCGGCACTAGTAGGGATTTCGGCAAGAGAAGATGATGATAGTTCGGCAATTAAAGAGTTTGGCTATGAGAGAATTCGGTAAAAAGGGATTCGACTATAGGAGATTTTGGCAACAAGGTAAGGTATTTTCGGTTGTGGAAAAATAAGGCTTTGGCAAAGAAAAGAAAAAGAATGGAAATTTTGGCATTACCTAGGACAACAGATTCAGCATACACACATTTATATAGCCTATAGCCAAAACTTAGCCACCCCTAGAGTCTAATTCGGCACCACTTCACCAACTGCTCATCTCCTAATTTTTCTCCATGATATCTCCCTTATCCTTCTCCTAAATTCTCTCTATTTATCACTTCTCCTTATAGTCCCTCTACAATCCACTTCCAGCCCTCTAGAAGCCTAAAATTAAACTCCAAAATAAAACTAAGCTAGCACTCGAACCTCAGACCTTCCTGCATGCATATGCCGCCACCTCTCTACACCTTACTGGCATCACTTAGCCACTTCACCACAAGCTTCTTTGTGCCATTTTTCACTTATTTATTTAAAAGCCCACTACTCACAACCCTGATTCCTTAATTAATTAAATTAAGAATCCTCCACCACAAAACTCAAACCCAGAGCTTCTCCAACACACCTAGACACTCCAAATTCATTAAACCTTTAAAGCTGTCATGTCATTTGTCATTTTCTTGCTCACTTAAAAACTTTATGAGACCCAAAGCCCAATAGACCCAATTCTACTAGGCCTAAGTTCGGGGCGTTACAATTCTACCCCTTAAAGAAATTTCGTTCTCGAAATTTCCAACTAACTACTAAATGCACCACTCAAGTCACACCACTATGCTTTCGCTGCGCACTCTGATTTAATAACACATAAACATTGCACGCATACAGTTTCTATACCCAAAAATATTGCACCCACACAAAATATACCCGACTTAATGGTAATTGAACAATCCTGAGCCTTATGCTCCTCAGACCTGTATCTGAAACACGCTCTTGACTTCCTCCAGCATTCACCTGGATGACGCCTTTTGCAATATTCGCAAGCTGGAAAGTTTGGATGTACCTTAACATGCTTCACAGAACGAGACTGCGGCCCTAGAAAACTGCGATCTCTTTTTTTCTTACAGTCTGTGCACCTAACCCAAAGTGTTTCACTAATTTCTTTAACCTCCTCCAATACCTCCCTAACTAGCTGAGTCAGCACAATAGCCCTAACACTTCCACAGCCTTTGCCGCGACCCCTTGCACTTCTCCTAGCGCTCATCGCTGATTCTCGTATTATCTAAATTAGGAATTTTTATGAATTTAGTTCACATTTCCACTGTTTAAAGCGCATATCTTATGCGAGTAACAATTTTTGAAGTTATTTCGCGGTCGTAAATCCACTATAGGCTTAAGTTTCCTACGGACTTTAATATCTAAGAACCTATTGTTTAAAGTAACCCAATATCTAAATACAGTTCAATAATTTTAAACAAGTGTAATAATAGAAAAACTTACTTGGCTCGACGTCGAGAGCTCAGTGAACGACACTTCAAGAATCCTGTAGAAAATTTTTAATCCACTTGTTTTAAAAACCCAAAATCTAAGACCCGTTTCACAGCCCAAGCTTTGCAACCGGGCTCTAATACCACTAAATGTAACACCCCCATACCCGGCCCAGACGTTATGGCTGAATCTGGGAATGTCACATCAAAGGCATAATTCAAAACGATTTTGCTAAGTTAAAATTTAAGTTTAAGGCTTAGAAACCCAAAAATCTAAGCAACTTGTTAAGTAATGATAAAAGCCCATATTTTTACGTATTTCAAAAATCATGTTTGAACTTAAGAAAATTTACTCAGGTTTAATAATTAAGTAAACAGTTGACATAACAAAACTCAAAATCCAAAGTCAAATCGGAGTACAAGGCCTTATTACATCCAACGAAAATAAAGTAATTAAAATCATGTCATTTGAGACAAATAAATAAAACTTCTAAGTATCTTGTAGTGTGGCCATCTCTGAGTCCTCACCCATGTCGAGCCGTCTACTGAGGGTCACCTGAAACATTTAATAAAAAGGGTGTGAGTTTCGAAACTCAGTGTGTACGACCCTTGGTAATCCAATCAACATACACTTATCACATTGGGCCTAAGCCCTATCATATACATGTAGCCTATTAGGCTCGATCATAATAAAATCATACAACCATCCAACCTTCAATCAATCACCCATAATTAATCAAAATATTTACCAAAAGCTGAAGCCTTACCGTAACCTTACCGTGTGCCACTGGGTTCTAATAGCCCTTTTTTAGCTACTAATCACGAGTATCCCCTAGATCTGCACTCACACATACACCATCAAATTTCAAGACAAGTCTCCCCTATAGGTCATACTCACATTCGGCTATTTACTTAAACCATAATCGAGTTGAGTACACTTATACTTTCCTAACGATCCTTACCATGCTTGCGATCTCTGAACCTTACCCTTGTTAATACAAGATTAATGACAATGAGAAGTTAGATAGCCCTTCAGCTTTTAAAAAAACACACTAAGGGGTTAACTGAATACTTACCAAATCCACTTTTGATTCTGCGGCCTAGATAACTACTGAAACTAGATTCGGCTTTTAACCTTGACTGATAGTAGGTAACAATCAATTTGGGATGGAGGAAAATAACAAAGATTCGGCACTAGTAGGGATTTTAGTAAGAGAAGATGATGATACTTCGGCAATAAAAGAGTTTGGCTAGGAGAGAATTCGGCAAATAGGGATTCGGCTATAGGAGATTTCGGTAACAAGGCAAGGTATTTTCAGTTGTGGAAAAATAAGGTTTCGACAAAGAAAAGAAAAAGAATGGAAATTTCGGCATTACCTAGGATCCCAGATTCGGCGCACACACATTTATATAGCCTATAGCCAAAACGTAGCCACCCATAGAGTCCAATTCGGTACCACTTCATCCACTGCTCATCTCTTAATTTTCTCCATGATATCTCCCTTATCCTTCTCCTAAATTCTCTCTACTGATCACTTCTCCTTAGAGTCCCACTACACGCCACTTCCAGCCTTCTAGATGACTAAAATTAAACTCCAAAATAAAATTAAGCTAGCACTCGAACATCAGACCTTCCTGCATGCATATGTCGCTACCTCTCTACACCTTAGTGGCGTCACTTAGCCACTTCACCACAGGCTTCTTTGTTCCATTTTTCACTTATTTATTTAAAAGCCCGCTATTCACAACCCTGATTCCTTAAGTAATTAAATTAAGAATCCTCCACCACAAAACTCGAACTCAGAGCTTCTCCAACACACCTAGACACTCCAAATTCATGTCATTTTCTTGCTCACTTAAAAATTTTATGAGACCCAAAGCCCAATAGGCCCAATTCTACTAGGCCTAAATTTGGGGCGTTACAAATTCAAACATAAATCATGCACATTCTATACTTTCATTTTACATATACACAAATCACCAAAACATAACATACCATTTGTACCAAACTTTACTTTCTTAAATCATCAATATGACCAGTATCAACTATGCATCATTTGATCCATTTTCTCAAGCATGTCAATCAATCAAAACTTGGCTATTAGATATCTATTGTGCTAATTATCCTCAAGCATAACATGTCCAACATTCAAATCATAACACAAGCCACATGCACTTATATAAATATACATGATTCAAGCATACCAAAACGAACCATTTCTTATGGCCATATATACAAACCAAAACATATATATTTATAAGCCAACTCAAATGGCTAAATTCATTACCAACACATAACCAAAATGACCAAAGTCCCTATACATGCCATATACTCAAAACATAAACTCAAAAGTACCAAATTAATAGATGGATAGTGTGATGAAGTCTCCGACGGTCCCCAAACCTGAGCTAGCTTTGAATTCACTATATAACATGAAAAAATAAACAAAGTAAGCTTTATAGCTTAGTAAGCTTGTATGAAAATAATAAGCATTCTTTACCACTCAATTACCATTCAAATTAAATGACCTAACATAAAACAATGCATTAATTCCAAGCTCACATGAACTTAACTACATACTTGATCATAAACTCACAACTTCCATTGATTCAATGCTCGTATAGTTTTCAGTACATACCTGTACCGTTACTTATCTATTTCTCACTGATTCATATCTTCAATATACCTGTTGAACCATTCGGAATAAAAGTCGGATACTAAGGAATCTCACACACTAAGTGCTTATATCATGGCATGAAGCCAACTCAACGTATCTCGCACACGAAGTGCTAATATCATGGCCCGAAGCCAAATTAATGAAGCTCGCACCCGAAGTGCTAATATCATGGGTAGAAGCCAAATCAATGAAGTTCGCACCCAAAGTGCCGATATCATGGCTAGAAGCTAAACCAGTGTATCCCCTAATGGCATGTCACTAGTATCCTAATCTATTCCTAAGGTTCAACTCGAATTTCAAATGTTGAATTGTTGTCGAGCCACTATCGAACATATCCGTAGTCTCAAATGCACAGTTTATGCAATATCAAAGCATATAAAATACATTTATAACGAAACTTATAACATACGAACTTACCTCGAACATAAAAACGACGACATGGGTCAACTATTCTAAGACATTGTTCTTTCCCCGATCTAAGTCTATATTTTGCTTTTCTTGATATATATAATATCAAATTCAGCTTATTTAATTATCTCACTATTCAATTTAGCCTAAAAATTCACTTTAATGCATTTTTACACATTTTCCCCTAGAATTTCACTTTTACAAATTAGTCTTTATTTCATAAAATCACAAATTCATGCGATTTAACCACAACCCATGCTAGCCAAATTATTGTTATGCCCCTACCAGTCCATATTTTTCATTTATTTAACATTTTAACCACAAAGTTTTTACATTTCGCAATCCCTAATTTGCATTTTCACTAAAAATCACTTAACAAAACTTGTATATCTATCATCAAACATCAAAATACATGCTTATTCATCAATGGAAACATTCAAAATCTTTAACAGTTTTGAAAAATAGTCCCTGGGCTAGCTAGACCTAGTTGCAACGATCTCAAAAACATAGAAATCATCAAAACTGAGTCAAAATACATACCATGCAAGAGGAGGAACCTAGCCAAACCATGAAGCTATTCTAATGGCTTTCTTTCTTGTTAATTTCGATCAAAACAATGCATGAAGAAGATGATACATATTTTGTATCTTTTAATTTTAAGTTATTAATTATTATTTTACCATTTTAACCTTTATTATTAAACATTAAAATTCATTTAACCATGCAAAAAAATGTCCACTTACATTATAAATGGTTAAATTACAACATAAAGACCTCCTCTATTTAATTTCACAGCTATTAAACTTTTAGCTAATAGAACTCCAATTTTTCACTCTACGTGATTTAGTCATTTTTTTATCAAATTAGCTAATCAAACTATAAAATTTCTAAACGGAACTTTCACACAATCATTCAATCATGCTGTGAACGTCAAAATAATAATAAAATAAATATTTTATCCTCGAATTTTTGGTCGTAAAACCACTGTTCCAATTTGACTAAAAATGGGCTGTTACACACAACATGTGACACGGTCTGCCACACGACTGTGTGCCCCACACGGTTGCATGGCCCAACCATGTGGTCTATTTTATTTTTGGTGAAAGTTTTTCAACAAGGTTACAGTGAGTTACACAGCCTGGCGACATGGGTTTATCACTTTTTACCTGAATTTTGGAAATGTGTCACTTTAGTCCCAAATTGTTCTAGGTTTACTTTAAATGCTTCATATGTTCGATTTAGGTTCGGAAATGATTGATTAACATGGAAATTATTGTAATTGAATTAATAAATGAAATATTTGGTTATTTACAACATGATAGTAAATAACGTTAATGTTTTACAGTTGAATACCTTATAGCTAGGGTTGGGTGACCGGACCGGGTATAGTGTGTTACAATATCTCTACAGAGCCCATTTCCTATGAATTTCCTCTTCACACAAACACTTTTCCCAGAACTTACCGTAAGACGAATATTTAGATTCTGTCGTGTAGGCAACCTTACATACACCACAAAGGCACTTACAGAATTTGCTGCAAAGGCGTTTATAGAATACACCACAAAAGAACTTACAGAATCATGTGTTTACTAGCCTGGAGGAATTCCAAAACAAGTGCCATGGGTTTCTGCCTCATGGACTTATTCCTCGTCATGTCGTCATCGACCAATCCAACATCAAATTTATTGAAGGCATCACCATGAATGTTTTATTTATCTTATAATGCCATGGATTTTTACCACATGGTCGTACATTGATAGCACTAGAAAGAATATAGGTTTTCCTCCTTACTTATTGGTTAAATTGTTCCCATTTAGTTATCCTTAGCATTTATTTTAGCATTTTCAGTTTAGTAAATTGCATTTTATAACTCAATGAATCCTAGCCTATTTTATCCTTAATTTTGCTATCTTTTTGCATTAATGTTGCTGCATGAGTTAATTCTAGATTGCGTCCAGAATTATCGTTGCACCTGACAGCTGTCCGGATAAGAACTAAAAATGCGTGAGTTATCCAGTCTAGTATGACCAACATGTACGTACAAGGATAGAATAATTCTGAGGAAAGGACACTTGTACTGTTGAAGGAGGACATAAAAGGTTTACGTGAGAAGAAAAATAGAGCGGGAGAGCTTTTTCTTGACCATCATCTTCTTCATCCTACCTTGAAGCTTGTGGATATGGAAGCTTAAGCCTCTCACGGGTGAGCCAACGTGAAAATTGATGCAGATTAACTTCCGACAAGGAGACCTCAGTGCG
The DNA here is from genome assembly GCA_025503065.1 of Gossypium bickii. Taxonomy (NCBI): domain Eukaryota; kingdom Viridiplantae; phylum Streptophyta; class Magnoliopsida; order Malvales; family Malvaceae; genus Gossypium; species Gossypium bickii. The sequence continues at coordinate 59,659,563 of CP106717.1, read as the reverse complement.
AGACAAGAGGGAATAGAGAGATCCAGTCGAGTTGTCTAAGAATAGTATTCTCCACTCAATTATTTTTATTTCTTTCTAAATGCTGGTGATTATTCTCTGTTTTTTGTTTGTATGGAAGTACACATGAATTCTTGGTTAAATTTTATCTTATTCAATCTTTCTTTTATTGTTTAATCTTGGGGTTTGAATGATTCTTAACACGGAAGTGCTATTGCAATCACTGACACTGGAAAGTGCAGTGACAGTTCAAGCCGACAAGCATTTACAGCAGAAGTTGAATGAGGATTAGCGAAATTTGGTCCACTTGTTCTTAATAGTGCCATATTGCCATCATCGGAAGGTGGGGTTAATGTGAATGTTTAAGTTTCAAATTAAATAGAGGAGTGACGCTTGGTAAGATATATATTGAAATTTATTGCCTCGACAATCACTTGTCCTTTTATACGTTGTGAGCACTTAGTATTCTGTTGAAGATTCATGTTGGAGATCCTAGTTTATCATTATCATATTTTATTTTATTGTTTCCAAGTTGTTGCTCCGACAACTATCCTCACAATTTATCTCGTTTCTATCTAGTTATTGTACTGACATTATTAGACAAAAGACAACCATCCTTGTGGGATCGATATCTGACAGACTCACATCTGTCTACTATACTTGCATCGATAGTGTACGCTTGCACATTATTGTTATGATGTTAAACAGCGACGTTAAACAATCGATCAAGTTTTTGGCTCCGTTACCGGGGATGACATTTGTTTGATGTTTATTTTTGTTTATTTTTGTGTTTATGCACTTTATTTTCCTTATATAATATTTAGTATTCACTAACTAGTTTTTCTTTGTTGATATTTCTTCAACTTCATTTTAGGTGTTTTATGACTCGAAGCAAGTCAAATTTTCTTATTGATTTTGATCTAGAAATTGAAAAGACAGTTCGGAGTAGACTTCGAGAACAAAGAAATATGGCTCTACCAGTGGACAATACAGCCATACCCCCGATGCAACAATAAAATGTTAATAAACCATTGTTATCGCAAGATGCTCACATACAAAATAGGACTATTCCTATCTTTGATGATTTACAACCGGAGTTGTTAGGCTGTCAATCCAAGTTGGGAATTTTTAACTCAAGTCAGTAATGTTTCAAATGCTGAATTCTAATGGACAATATGTTGGACTGCCATATGAACATGCAAGAAAACATCTTAAATCCTTTTTATTAATATGTGCTTCCTTTAGTCAACAAGGCATTCCTGATGATGCCTTGAAGATTCAATTATTTCCTTATTCCTTATAGGGAAGAGCCCGCACTTTGTTTTTTTGTCTACCTGCCTGATCAATTACTTCTTGGGATGCACTAGCAACACAGTTTGTTTTGCGATTTAACCTACCAATAATGAATGCTCATCTTCGAAATGATATTACTGCTTATCATCCGCTGGATGATGAAAATCTTCACACCACATGGGAACGTTATATATATTTACTTCGACGTTGTCCCATGCACGAAATTCAACCAGAAACAAAAATTGAGATTTTTTATAATAGGCTAAATTCTCATATAAGGAATCTTCTCGATGCATCAACCAATGGACCTTTGTTGGATTCTACTTATAATGATGCTGTGAGAATTCTTGAATTCTCTGAATGATAATCAATACCCTATCTCCAGAGCTGCACAAGCAAAAACTACTCCAGGGGTTATTGAATTGGATGCAATAACCGCATTAAGTGCTCAAGTTTCTTCTCTCGTAAACATGATTAAAAATATACAAGGTAGTAGTGGTGTTTCACTTATACAAGTCGTTCAGCAAGTTGATGTTCGTACTTTTTGTTGTGAGATTTGTAGTGACAACCATAGTTATGAAGATTGACAACAACATGCAGAGAATGCCTGTTATATTAGTACATCCACAACAATTCTTATGGTAACTCTTACAACAACTCTACACGTAACCAACCGTTTTGGGGAGCTCAGAATGCTGGACAAAATGCTGCAACATTCAGATATGGGAATACATCTACTCAGGGAAGTTATAATCCAAGACAAAGGAATTACAATCAACAACAGCAGAACTATAGTCAACACACTCAATATATCCACAGCAAGGCCAGATATATGCACACCAAAATCCGATGCAGCCACAACACTCTTCAATATCGAATCAACTTTTTCAAGGGCATCAACAGCAACCGTACACTCAAGCTTCTACTTCTGACCCGTTAGCAACTCTTGAGGCGTTAATGTGGGAGCATATTACTCAAACGAAAGCTATCGTACAAGGGAATTCATCTTCCATTCTAGAATAAGAGGCACAATTAGGACAACTTGCTTCAAATCTAAATACTCAACCACCAGGCTTATTACCTAGTGACACGAAAAATCCCAGTCCGAGGGGGAAAGAACATTGTAAGGCTATCACTCTTAGGAGTGGTAAACAAATTGGCGAACTATTTATAGACTCTACTGTAGCATCTCAAGATATGGATGGAGTGATCACTAGTGAGAAGGTTGAATTTGAAAAGTTTGTTGATGCATTAGACAAAGAAGGTCCATAAATTGTCACTCATATGCCTAATGTCCAACCTTCGAAACTGTCGACGCAATCAAAGGTGTCGGCATAAGAAGATATATCTCTACCTTTACCTTTCCCATAAAGATTAAGGAAGAATGAGCATGACAAGCAGTATCAGTAGTTCCTGGACACACTGAAGCAACTGCAGATAATCATTCCTTTAGTAGACACTCTAGTGCAAATTCTGAGTTATGGGAAATTTATGAAAGACCTCTTGTCCAAGAAGAAGAAGCTCATTGATATTGAAACTATTGCACTCATAGAAGGCTATAGTGCTGTTTTGACAAACAAGTTGCCCCCTAAATTGAAAGATCCTAGGAGCTTTACCATCCCATGTTAAATTGGCAATCATTATTTGGGCAAGGCTTTATGTGACTTGGGAGCTAGCATTAACCTAATTCCACTATCTACTTTCAGAAAGTTGGGAATTGGTCACATGAAAACTACCCAAGTGACATTACAACTAGCCGATCGATCCTTGGCTCAACTTGAAGGTCAAATTAAAGATGTCTTAGTTCGTATGGATAAATTCATTTTTCCAGCTGAATTTATCATACTTGACTGCGAGGAAGACAAAGAGGCTCCCATAATATTGGTATGACCATTTTTAGCCACTAGTTGAACTCTTTTTGATGTTTACAAAGGTGAACTAACCATGCGACTTAATGACAAGCAAGTCACCTTCAGTGTTTATGAATCTATTCAATGCAAGGACAAAGAAGAATGCCATATTGTCGATGTGCTCGATGATCTAATTGAGAAAGAATTCAATGAATAAAGCACAGCAATTTTTGAAGAGTTTGCAGTGACATTTGATGCCGAGTCCTTAGACGATTATGACAGCATGGTTGAAGCTAATAATCTTGAACTCAAGCATGGATGGAAAATTGAATCCTTAGACCTAGCCAACAAAATAACCCCAATTTTCAAACATCTATTGAAGAAGCTCTGTAAAACCCCTAATCCATATCCGTCGCCAGAGTAGGGTTACGAGGTATTATCGATCAATTCACAACATATAGCATACATTTATCAAACATAAAGCATTCATTCTCATAAATCATTCAACGCAATTACATTGTCCCTTATAAGGGCCTACGATGCCTTAAACATGCTTTAGAACTGGTTCGGGACTAAACTGATAACATACAAAAATTTTAGAGAACTTAAAAAAATTTCAACCATACAGGGTTCACACGCCCGTGTGAACAGACCATGAGCCTTAGACGACTCCACAGATTTCCGTGTTTCAGGCCGTGTAAAATAGGGCATACATACTGGAAACACGAAAATTTAGATACTTCTTCATGCCCTTTTTGACCCAAATTCATGCGGTTTCGATTAAATTCTTGTCAGAAAATAATTAAATATTATAAAATAATTAATTTGTGCTAAAAATATGAACATGATGAATTTTAATTAATTCTATAGTTAATTTTGTTTAATTTTAACTATTTTCGACAAAATCACACAAAAGACGAAATTCGGCTCGGCAGACACTGCTCGAAGAATAAAACCGAGAAGCGATTTGAAGTGTCAAGGTGACTTTATTTCCAGCCCAAGACGGTCCAATTATGAATATTTAATCATAATATAATTAATTTAAATTTATTCCAAAATTTAATTTGGGTTAAATAAATTATTTTTAATTAATTATGAAAAAGGGGCCCAGTTGAACCACATCAGTTGAACCGAACCGGTTGAACCGAACCAGCCACCAATTGGGCAGCCCAAACCATCCACAATGAAGGCCCAAATCAGCTTATTAGCTGATTAATTCAGCTTGCAAAGGAGCCCTTGAAGATCCTTCAAAATCCCAATCAAACCCCTCCAAAATTCATGGCTTTAAAGATTTGCCCATGCTATATTTAGCAAAGTTGAATTCTTCAACTTTGCCATATGGGATGGCCGGCCAAGGGAGCCTCTTTTGCTGCTGTTATTTGCTATTTTTAGCAGCCTTGATCACCTATAAATACAGCCCCTAGCTACTCATTCATTACACACCTCAAGTATCCAACATTCTCCTCTCTCATTTTCTCTCAATTCCCTTTGTTTCTTTTTCTTTTTGATGTGTTCTTGTGCCGATTTTCCCTCTTGGAAAAGAGGTGTTTTCCCATCCATTTGGAGTAGCATTTGGATTATTTGTAAGCCACCTTGATAGCCAAGGCCAACGAAGAACGAAGGATGGAGCAATCAGTCAAGCCACGGAGAAACACCGGATTTGCTTCTTGTTCCCTATCTCTTTAAATTTCGTTGTTGTTTTGACAAACATGGTTATGAATATTTATGCTGCTGGAATGTTTAATTTAATCAATTTAGCTTGAATTTAATTAGTGTTGGTTTGATTGCATTTCGGTTTCTTAAATTATTAAACTCGTGTTTATGCTATTAAAGGTCTCGGTGAAATGCTTGATTAAGTAAAATCATGTTAAGTTATCTGGCATTATAATTGTTTAGATAGCTTATGAATTAATTATTTAAACACATTGGAATTGTAATTAATGGACATGATACTTAATCTGTGCATATTTAATTCTTCTAAGGGAGTTGAAGATTAAATTAGCATTGTATTTGATGATACATATGCCTTGCATAACTTGCAGGATTTTTGTGATTAAATTGTTTCAAGGTAAAGATACTTTGTTACCTCACATGATCTTTTATATGCTTATTAGGTTGAATTAATCGTTTGAATTGACATAGGAATATGCGAGAGATTGTTTAATTTAATAAGTATGTATGTGCAATAACATGTTTACTTTTTATAAATCTATTTAATCGGTCGAATTGACATAGGAATATGTACAAGAGATGAATGGATTTTTATTTGTAAGTATGTTCATAAGTTAGCAAATTACTGAGTTGCCATGTTTTAACAAGTATAAACACAAGCTTAATAATTATAAGGTAAGAAATGTTATTAATCCAACACAATTATATCATCTTGATTAAACCCAACTTTTGAAATCGTGCATTTGAACTTTGTTTTATTTTATTTTACTTTGTTTTTCTTTAGTTTCTAAATATTTTCTCAAAATCAATTATTTTTCCTTCACCAAATTGTTTAAAATCATTTTCATAAATAATTCTTTCACATTCCCTGTGGGTACGATAGCTTGACATTTACTTGTCACTTTATTACTTGTTACGATTGTGTACACTTGCACATTTCCACCATTCCAAGTTTTTGGAGCCGTTGTCGGGGACTGTTTTTCAAAGTCATTATTTGTGAATCTATTTTACAATTTGGTTTATTTATTTTCCTGTTTAAATTTTAACTTAATTAATTTTTTTTTGTAAATATTTCAGGTGTTTATGAGTATTGACCAGATTATTGACTTATTCCATGTGGACCCTGAAATAGAACGGACCTTTCGACAACGAAGAAGACAAGTGAACCAGAGAAGGACCGAAGAGATGAACTTCGAGAATATGAACCAAGGAAATAGAGCAAACCCTGCTCAGAATCCTATCCTTATTGCTGATGATAGGGATAGAGCCTTAAGATAATATGCTGTGCCAGTGTTTAACGATCTTATTTCGGGTATTAGGAGACCCGAAATCGAGGCACAACAATTCGATGCTTCAGACAATGGGCCAATTCAGCAGAATGCCTACTGAAGATCCTCATCTTCACTTAAGACTATTTATGGAAGTGAGTGATTCTTTCAAGTTAGCCGGAGTAAGATGCTTTACGATTGAAGTTGTTCCTATATTCATTAAGGGACAGAGCTCGTGCCTGGTTGAATTCATTGCCACCGAACTCCATTTCTACATGGCAAGATTTAGCCGAAAGATTCCTCATGAAGTATTTTTCGCCAAGCAAGAATGCTAAACTGAGGAAAGAGATCACTGCTTTCCACTAAATGGATGACGAGTCCTTATATGAGGCATGGGAAAGATTTAAAGAATTATTACGGAAATGCCCTCATCATGGAATCCCTCATTGCATTCAACTTGAGACATTCTATAATGGTCTCAACTCCCACACAAGGATGGTACTGGACACCTCTACTAATGGTGCTCTCCTTTCTAAGTCTTACAACGAGGCTTATGAAATTATTAAGAGGATTGCCAGCAACAATTATTAATGGCCAACTAGTCGTGCAACCTCAGGAAAACGAGTCGCTGGAATTCATGAAGTAGACGCTCTTACTTCACTCGCATCTCAGGTATCATCAATATCCTTAATGCTTAAAAACCTTACTACTAATGGGTCTAACAGTTTTGCAGCATAGCCGCCTAATCAATTTGAGAATATAGCATGTGTCTATTGTAGGGAGGGACATTTGTTTGAAGAATGTCTGTCGAACCCAGAATCTGTGTACTACATGGGTAATTAGAACCAAAACCGAGGAAGGCAAGGGCTGCAATCCAACTTTTATAACCCATCATGGAAGAACCACCCAAATTTTTCCTGGAGTAACCAAAGGGCTGGAACCAATACCAATTACACTCAACCCAGACCAACCCAGCCGCCTAATTTTTCGCAACAAGTTCAGAAACCAGTTCAAGCTGAAGCATCCAATAGCCTGGAGAGTTTGCTAAAGACATATCTAGCAAAGAATGATGCTTTAATCCAGAGCCAAGCAGCTACATTGAAGAATTTGGAGAATCAAGTGGGCCAGCATGCAACTGAATTTAGGAACCGTCCACAATGTGCTTTACCTAGTGACACAAAAAATTTGAGAAATCCAGGGAAAGAGCATTACAAAGTGTTGCATTTGAGGAACGGGAAGATAGTAGAGCCCAATACTGTCGAAGTATAAGAGAAGCAAGCTGATGCTCAAGAAGAAGTTCAACCAAGTGTTGAAACCTCAATTTCACCAGAATCGAAAACTGTAAAACCGTACAAAGTAACGTCAGGACCAGTTAATTTTGATCTCCCAACAACGCCGCTAGATGCAGAATTACCACCAAAGGTGAATCAACCAGAACCAGTTCCAGTAATGAAACCACCGTCACCCTACCTTCAAAGACTTCAGAAGTCGAAGCAGGAGATTCAATTCAAGAAGTTCCTTGACGTACTCAAGCAACTACACATCAACATCCCGTTGGTCGAAGCACTTGAGCAAATGCTGAACTACATCAAGTTCATGAAGGACATCTTGTCAAAAAAATGAAGACTAAGAGAATTTGAGACGATAGCTTTGATGAAGGAATGCAGTGCATATCTTCAGAACAAACTTCCCCCAAAATTGAAGGATCCTTGATGTTTCACCATGCCATGCAATATTGGGTCACACTATTGTGGTAAAGCATTATGTGACTTAGGTGCAAGTATTAACTTGATGCCTATGTCAATATTTAGGAAGTTGGGGATAGGAGAAGTTAGACCAACTACGGTTACACTTTAACTAGCAGACCAATTGTTAGCGCATCCAGAAGGAAAAATCGAGGACGTATTGGTACGTGTAGATAAATTTATCTTTCCTGTTGACTTTATAATTCTAGACTTTGAAGCAGACAAAGAAGTGCCAATTATCCTAGGAAGACCATTCCTAGCAACTGGAAGGACTCTTATTGATGTGCAAAAGGGCGAGCTGACTATGCGTGTTCAGGATGATCAGGTAACATTTAATGTTTTTAAGTCAATGCGATTTCCTGACACAATGGATGATTTTTCTGCAGTAGCCGATTTAAAGGAATTAATAGTAGAGAAAGAACTTAACTGTGTTGATGACCCATTGGAAAGACTTTTGACATCGGATCCCCCAAATGATGAAGAGGAGGACGAATACTCAGCTTTGCTAGAAGCTAATCAAAAGGGATTTAATCCGCAATCCCGTTTTGAATCTTTGGAATTAGAGAAAAGAGATTACATGCAGCCAAAAGCATCAATCGAGGAGCCATCTAAGTTAGAACTCAAGGTATTACCTTCACACTTGAAATATGTTTATTTAGGTAACGCTTCTACTCTGCCCGTGATTGTTTCAACTGAACTAACTACTGAACAAGAAGAGAAACTTATCATAGTTTTGAAACAATTCAAGAAGGCTATAGGATGGACCATAGCCAATATTCGTGGTATTAGCCTATCTGTATGCATGCACAAGATCATATTGGAAGATGGCAAGAGAGGAACAATTGATGGAAAATGGAGACTGAACCCAATCATGAAAGATGTAGTGAAAAAGGAAATCATCAAGTGGTTGGATGCGGGTATAATTTACCCCATCTCAGACAGTTCATGGGTAAGTCCAGTCCATTGCGTGCCGAAGAAAGGAGGTATCACAGTTGTGGAGAACGAGAACAATGAGTTGATACCAACTAGAACAGTTACGGGATGGAGAATCTGTATCGATTACCGAAAGCTAAACAATGCGACTAGGAAAGATCACTTTCCTCTGTCATTCTTGGACCAGATGTTGGATAGACTCGCAGGACGAGACTACTACTATTTTCTCGAGAGATACTCAGGGTATAACTAGATTACGATAGCACCGAAAGATCAACAAAAAATGACATTCACCTGTCCGTACGGTACATTTGCATTCAGACGCATGCCATTTGGTTTATGTAATGCACCTGCTACATTTCAAAGATGTATGATGGATATTTTTACTATCATGGTTGAGAAGTATTTGGAAGTTTTCATGGATGATTTCTCAATATTTGGAGATACTTACGATGATTGCTTAGCTAATCTGGCTAAGGTACTAAGATGATGCGAAGAGATGAATCTTGTACTCAATTGGGAAAAGTGCCATTTCATGGTACAAGAAGGAATTGTTTTAAGCCATTGGATAATGAGACATGGGATCGAGGGGGACAAAACTAAAGTAGATGTTATTGAGAAACTCCCACCTCCAACATCTGTAAAAGGTGTTAGGAGCTTTTTAGGCCACGCTGGTTTCTATCGAAGATTCATCAAGAACTTTTCCAAAGTGGCTAAACCCCTATGCAAGCTATTGGAGAAAGACTCGATATTCAAGTTTGATGAGGAATACTTAAAATCCTTCAACAATCTGAAGAGTCGATTAGTCACGGCACCTATAATCGTCACACCAGACTGGCATCGATTCACCATTCATATTGATGTGTGGCCTTGGATTTTGCCATTGGAGCCGCATGGGCGTGAAGGAACAAAGTTTTTCATCCTATCTACTACGCAAGTAGAACTCTAACCGAACCCAACCGAACTATACTGAGAATGTAAAAATGAGTTACTTGCTATTGTGTTTGCTTTCGACAAGTTTCGATCTTATCTTGTAGGTACCAAAGTGATTGTCTATACGGACCACTCCGCGATTAAATACTTATTAGCAAGAAAGATGCTAAGCCGAGATTGATCCGGTGGGTGTTTCTACTTCAAGAGTTCGATCTAGAAATTCAAGATCGAAGGGGAGTAGAAAACCAAGTAGCTGATCACTTATCCAGATTGGAGCCGCAAGAGGAAAATTCTCCACTTTTACCGATCCAAGAGACATTTCCAGATGAACACATACTGAAGGTAAATCATGTCCATAATACTCCTTGGTTTGCTGATTTTGCTAACTATTTAGCTTGTGGTTTGATGGCAATTGATAAAACATATCAGCAAAGAAAAAAGTTTCTTCACGATGTGAAGTACTATTTTTAGGAAGAGCCATATTTGTTAAAAAAGTGTGCAGATCAGATGATTAGAAGATGTGTGACAGAAGACGAAATACTGGAGATTTTATACCACTGTCATTCAGCTCCGAGTGGGGGACACTTCAGAGGTACTCGTACAGTGGCCAAAGTATTGTAAGCCAGATTCTTTTGGCCAACACTATTCAAGGATTCATACGCTTACGTAAAGAATTGTGATCGATGTCAGAGGGTTGGAAACGCCACCAACAGAAATGAAATACCTCGAACGAATATCATTGAAGCAGAATTGTTTGATGTTTGGGGTACTGACTTTCTTGGTCCCTTTCCTCCGTCTTTTGGTCACAAATACATATTGGTAACAGTAGATTATGTGTCCAAATAGGTCGAGGCTGAAGCTTACCCGACGAACGATGCCAAGGCTGTGATGAAGTTCTTGCAGAAACATGTGTTCACAAGGTTCGAAACCCCAAGAGCTATTATCAGCGATGAAGGGACCCACTTTGTGAACAAGTGGTTAAAATGGTTGCTAGATAAACATGGAGTGAAACACAAGGTTGCTACAGCTTACCATCCGCAGACCAATGGGCAAGCTGAGCTAGCAAATAAGGAGATCAAAGGCATACTTGAGAAGGTAGTTTGCCTGAACCAACGAGATTGGTATAAGAGACTAGATGATGCTTTATGGGCTTACAGAACAGCATACAAGACACCCTTAGGAATGTCACCCTACAGGTTGGTCTTTGGGAAAGCATGTCATCTACCTCTGGAGTTAGAGCATAAAGCTTATTGGGCTCTCCGACAACTCAATTTGGATCTCAAGCTTGCTAAAGAGAAATGAATGCTCCAACTTAACGAGCTAGAGGAATTTTGAATGTTCTCATATGAAAATGCCAAATTACTCAAAGAAAGACTCAAGAAATGGCATGACAAGCATATTCGAGTTCGAGAATTTGAAGCAGGTCAGCAAGTTTTGCTATTTAATTCCAGATTGAAGTTCTTTCCAAGTAAATTAAAGTCAAGTTGGTCCGGTCCATTTACAATTCATCGCGTCTATCCATACGGAGTTATTGAATTCGAAGGTAAGAGAGGTAATTTTCAAGTCAATGCTCAGCGTTTGAAACATTATTACGGAGAAAAACCCTGAACGGGATAAAATCTCGTTCAGTTTATCTGACCCTTAGTTTTTTATTGCTATCAATAAATTATTTAGGGTATATTTCTGGGTTTATTGTGTTCAAATAAATTCTGTCTAGGAGATTGGAACTTAAGCGGCACCGCTTGTGACCCCTCCAATCTTTCCTGGGAATTGATTTTTGCATAATTTTCCAAGAAATTAGCCCTAAATAACAAAATAAATTTTTGGTTTTTCAAATAAAAATGTCAATTTTGACCCAAGTCTTAAATTGCAACTCAATTTCAAATTTTCATTAAGTCCAAAGACTTAATTGAATTATTTTCAAAATTTGGTTTCTATTTTCGTAAATAATAAAAACTAGGTGGCTCTTCTTGTAAATATTTTTTTAAGGCATCTAAAATAAATATTTTTATTTAATTTTATACTTATAAATTATTTATAAACTTTAATATATAATTATATTTATTATAATTTAGATATTAACTTTTATCAACTTAGCTTAGGATTAGAATTAATTTTATTTTATATTTATCTTGGCAATTAAATAGCAATTGATAAATTTATACATGTATATTTAATTATTAATTGTTGTTTATCATGAGTAAAATTAGAATGGGACTCTTATTTTTATTTCTTTAATTGTTCTAAAAGTTCTACTCTAATTTATACTCCTCCATCTATAAATTGCACCATTGATTCACCCCATTCACTCATCACTCAAACTCCCATCCACCAAAACACCAAGTGCCGCAAGTCCCTAAGCCACCATTCGGCCAAAGAAATGCTCCAAAGACACGCATGCATGCCAAAGCCTGCTCCTGCCCCTGTCGGGGCCCCACGAGGTCGCCGCGCCTGCACTTGCTACACACCAACGCCCCACGCCAACCAGCCCAGGCGCTCCATTGTGCTGCACCATGCGCGCCACCTGCTTATGCCCATCGCCCATCGCGCCTTGCTGCTTTGTGCGCCTAGACACACCCTCCTCCTTCACCCAACCTAAGCCAAAAGTCCTTTAAATTTTCCTCTTTTGATTCATTAGTATATTTTTATTCTTTCAGAGTTCTTAAAATCTACAAGGAAGGTGGTAAGAATAATTTTCTCTCTTAAAATTTAATTTTTACTCAATTACTTAAATTTTCAATTTATTGAAACATTAGTAATTATTATTAAATTTTTAAAAAGCTAATTTTTATTTTTTCAGGTTAATCACGACTATAAAAAGAACGCGTGCCTCCGCTCAAATTGACAAAACACAAAGCAAATTCCATTGTGAAGAAGCTAAAGTAAGATACGAAAGTATCTTCAAAAATAAACAGATGCATCCAAAGAAAGGCTTCACATTGAAGGAAAGCAACTACAGAGACTTTATGGCACGTATTTGTCAAGTTGCTGAAGCCCTCAATTGGGAATTGTTTTGTGAAAAGAGACCAAGTGTGGATGAGGAATTAATTCATGATTTCTACGCGAACTTAATTTCAAGAGAATTGACCAAAGTTCCAGTCCGTGGAATTAAGGTACCAATAAATTCTAATGCTATTAATGAGTTCTTTGAATTACCTGATTTCGACAACGATGAATATTCCTCTCTGTTGAGCAATATTAAGCCTGAAAATCTGCAAGAAATCCTCGAAGAACTCACAGTTCCAGGTTCAAGTGGACTATGTCCAAGTAGGGAATCCACATGTAACATCCTGATTTGGAGGGCTTTGCATTTGATGTGTTTCTGTGTGTATGCTATGCTTAATATGCTAGTTTAGGGTGTTTTGGGGGTCCAAGAAAGGCTCAGAGTTAAGCCGAAGTCTTGGGTAAAATTCTGTTTTTGGGCACTTTAGGGGAGAGCTGGATGGGATAGGACTTAAGGGATTATGTTGGTGGATGGTTGACACAAAAAAGAAGGAGTGGCAGAGTGGCAAGGAGGCGCCACTTAAGATGCTGGTAAGTGATGCCACAAGGAGTAGGAGAGGGAGCAGGTTCAAGTCACAAAGAGCTCATTTTAGGAGTTCTTTTTGGCGTCAGGCAGAGCGAGGCAGGATTTGACTGGGACACTTCAGGATAGGGGAGTAGACTGAGTCAAATAATTTGATTGAATGGCAAAGAGGAAAAAGTGGAGTTTGAAGTGTTCAAAATATTTCAAACGGGTGATCGGGAGGATTTTGAGGAGAAAAGAAAGGGATGGGCATGGTGAGCTTGGTGTTGGCTGAATTTCAAACTCATAGTAGAGGGGGGAATCAATTTTTGTGTGGCTAGGGTGTGCCGAAATTCTATTTGGAATAATAGTCTGTTTGTTCTCAAATGGTGCTTTTTCGGCTGTTGGGTTGGTAAGTGCCGAAATTTTGATTAGTCAAGTGAGAGTTCTTTTACCATTTTCAACATGTGGGGTTTTCTTCCATTCTCTCTTTCATTTTCTGCTAAAGCCGAATTTACTCAAGTATTGCCAAAATTCTTCTTCTTTACCATTCCTAACACTTCTTTTTATTTCATTCTATTCTCCTTCTCTAAATTGTTCCTTTCTCAAAAGTCGAAACCCCTAACCCCTTCTCATCTCCATTTTCTATGCTATAGCCGAATGTCCCTTGTCCATAGTTCTCTTTTCTGATTTCTTCTACTAGCCGAATCTTCATAGCCTTTTCATTTTCATCTTTTGTTTTTGATCTCTTCTAAAACCGAAATTCCTAAGTCTCATTTATAGTTCTTTAATTTGTTATCTCTTTCGACTCTTTCATCTTCTTCCCTATTATTACCGAACCTTCGCTACAGCTGTGCTTGTGTCGATTTCTCTTAGGTGCCATTCGAATCTTCTGTGTCAAGGTAAGAGGCAATTTCTCCTATTTCTTTATCTCCCTTTCGATTTTTGGTAGCCAAAGCCGAATGGCTGATTGGCTTAATGTTTTGGATGCTTTAACCGAATATAGGTGGGGGTTGTGTTCGCATTCTTTTTGGAGACTTTCGAGATTCACTCAACTTGTGAACCAAGCCTAAAACTTTTGGCTTTTGTCGATCTAGGTAAGATAATCTATTCAGCTAAACACATAATTCTACTCATATCTTATTCTATGTTTTAACTCGGTCTTCTGACCAAGATCTATTCCACGGATCCAAATGCCAGCAATTCTAAGGAGGGGGTTGGACCCGTAAACCCAGCCCCTAAGTTTAAGAAGCGAGCGGTGTCAACAGTCCGAGATTGGCCATCGGGTTGTGGGCTGACTTCAGAGCAGAGTCGTAAGCAGATAGCAGTAGTTCCGATTAGCGATAATGTCGACATAGAGAGCGTGGTATTACATGTTATCAGGTGTGTAACTCTCACACACTGTGACATCCTGAATTATGGGCCTGTGCATTTTGTGTAATGTATGCTTAAATATGTTAGATTGAGAATTAGAGGTTCAGTTGGGCTCAAGAATGGGCTGAGGCCTTGATGAGATATTCTGTTAGGCACTCTTGGATTTAAACTAAAGTTTTAGTAGTTTAATTGACATATTGGGCTTGTGGCCCAGCAAATAGGGGCGCAATAAAGGGGAGCTGTAAGTGGCGTTACTAGTAGATGTAAAAGGCCCAAATTTTGGCTGCTTGGAGCCCAAGTTGTAGGGCCAAATTCGGCACTCATAAGGGACTAAGGGGGGAAGACACAAGGCTATTATTTAGGGATTTACTTTATGTGGACAATAAGCAGATAAAGGCTATTTTTGAGGAGATAATAGATTAAGATAAGGGAAAAGATGAGTGCTCATCCAGGAGGCTTGAGTTGGCCAAAAATCAAACTCTGTGAAGGGGGAAATCAGTATTGTATATGTAGAGATATGTGCCGAAAATTGACTGCTAAGTTCACATCATCTTTTTCTTTCTCTACCGAAATTCCCACTTTATTATTCCTCTCAGCTTTCTTTCTTTTCTTTTCCCATTTGGCCGAATCCTCTGATAACTTCTTTCTTATCTCTTTCAAATATTTTAGTCGAAATCTTTAAGCATTTTCTTGAGTTCTTTTTACTTTCTTTCTAAGCCAAAGCCGAAACACTCTATTTAGATCTTCTAAAAGCCGAAAACGCATCAGTTCATCTTTTCCGAAATCCTTAGATCTCCATAAAAGCTGAAATCCTTAGATCTCCTCTCCTGTGTTTGCCGAATTCTCTCTGGGGTATCTGCTTGTGCCGAATCTCGAAGGAAACTGAAGGTAAGTATTGATTCGTAAGTTTTCAATCTTTTTTAGCTTTTCAAAGTCCCTAGCTGAATGGCTATTTAGAAACTAATCTCTTATTTCTCTCTTATTTTTGGCATTCCGGGATCTGAAGTGGAGTCAATCGTGTGGATCTCTAAGTCATAAGTTCAGTAATACTCGAATCGTGTTACTTTCGGGATTTCAAGGCAAGGAGATTTATTAATTTTAGAGGGTAAATTTGGGATTTACTAACCTTTGGCCGATTATAAGGGAGGCCAAATCTTCGGGTTCTTCCAACTTTTGAGCAAGGATTTAGACTAAGGTTGTAGATCCCGATAGTAAGGGCACTGACTAAGGGTATAGAGCTACGCGATATCAGGTGTGTAACTTCTCACACCATTAGATTGATTGCTAATATATATATATATGTAATACATCTGCTATACTCTGTTAATTGCCGAAATTCCGGCATAACGTTTGAAAACCCGAGAAGGGTAAAGGCTAAATATCAGGTTAGTGATTTCTGCCATTCATCAGTGAATGTTCCTGTTAAGAACAATATGTTTTATATGTCGATCTCTATGTATGCTTGGGGTTGGGTGATTGATGAAAGGGGAAGTGATCTGTTCTGGTGGCTTATGCCATTTCAGCCTAGTGACTCTGTCACAACTCTGTTTCTGGTGGCTTTTGCCATTTCAGCCTGGTGACTCTGTCACGATTTTGACGATGAGCATCTAATCAGCAGCGGCGTGGCTATCGATGATGGTGTGTAGCGGTGTGGGTTGATTGTAGAAATCCCCAATGGTGTGAATGGCAGGTAAGGGTGGTGTGTAGCGATTGGAAACCTAGGATTGGGTTGGGTTTTATGTATGTTATCTTTCATATGACGTTTTATATTCTGATCTGTGGGCTAAGGCCCAGTCTGATGGTGCACGAGGGTTGCACACTGTGTTTCGCGACTCACCCTATTATTTTAACAATTTCAGGTAGCACTTAGTGCATCGGACCGGGCTGGAGAGGAGAGTAAGGTGACCATGCAAAAGAACATTTGAATTCAGCAAAAAGACTTTAGATTATTATTTTATATTTTTATTTAATAGGTTTTAAATCACGTTGTAATAAGGCCATGGGTCACTAGACTATTATTCATGTTTTGGGTTTTATGTTGGGCTTTTATTAATAGGTATTTAAATTTTATGTTTAAAATTAGCTAAGACATGAATCAAATTTAGTTTTCTAATAAAAATTTACCAATACATTTTATACAATTTACATCTTATATGAATTATTAAATTGTATAGTTTTCAGTAAAAAAATTTAAACCTAATAATTGTTTTTCTTTTCAAAGTGCTATATCCTTTTTGTAAAATCACACAAGTGACATACCAGATCCGGTTGTAGTGTTTGGGCTGGGTTTGGGGTGTTACACACACTTTGTATTTTAAGTATGTTATAAACTTGTTGGTAAATGGCGAAGTGATGGCATGAATCACTAAGATACCCATGTGGGTAAGATCGAGGACTCCGGGTAAGTTCTGCTATGTTCCGTTATTAGTAATGCATGTTTGGCTGAGATGATTATTTGTTATATTTCGAAAGCATGACCATACCATATTATTTGTTAAACATGAGCATGGATTTAGGGAATGATGTGAAGAGGGAGAAACATGTTGGTACCACACGTGGGTTGGCCCCACATATTATATTTTATGACTAAGTCTCAGTGGTTTGGAACCACCAGTGGTTTGGTACCACATATATAATTTCTGTGACTCGTCCCAGTGGTTTGGTACCACAGTGGGTTGGCCCCACGTATTGATATTAGGGATTGTCACCAGTGGTTTGGTACCACAAGTGGGTTGGCCCCACATATATACATTTTGTGACTTTTGTCAGCAGTGGTTTGGAACCACCAGTGGTTAGGTACCACCAGTGGCTAGGTGCCACAGATATTGGGTAGATTCCGGAGATATGGAAGATGGATAATAGGTTGGTTGGGTTGCATTACATACATGCTTAATATATGGTTTGTGCGAGAGCCCAAAACTCTTTTGGACGGGGAATTATACACTGAGTCTCGGTGACTCACCCCCTCCGTTAAATTTTTCAGCTAATCCTTAGACCGTAGATTTTAGACTATTACTATTTTAATTTGGATATTGGGTATTGTTATTCATTTCAAATGTTATGGCATGCCTAATGAATTATCTAAGTGGGTGTTTTCAAAACTGAAAACCTTTGAATTTAAGATGTTGTAATTTGGCTAATTGAGATCAGGTTTTAGTAACAAATTAACTCAAATTTTCAACCTAAGACGCAATATTGGTTTCAATTGATCGCTCAACAAAATCTTTCTTAAAATTGGACTTGGGATTATGAAACCTGATCAGTATTACGGCTTAAGTTGGGCCATTGTTTTGAATCTTCACCAAAGGCAAGTTAATATGCAAACTCTTTCGCAACTCATGATTTGTAACTCGGTTTTTAAAAAATTTCTTCCCTGTAACATGTTAGATTCAGTCGTAGCGTTTTGACTGGGTTTGGGGTGTTATAATTGTGGTATCAGAGCCAAGTTCAAGAGCTCGGCTATGGGTGTAAGGCCCAAAATATTTTCAATAGGTGGGTTGGAAAATGGATTCGAAAAAATACATGTTTTTAGGAAGCATGGCACCTGAGTCTCCAGCACCGATTCGCGACGATAAGTTTTCTAACTATCAGTTGTATGATGTGATTATATTGTGATATGATTGTTAGTAGTAGGAAAATTTACCTTAGAGATTGAAGCCTGTAGGAATGCTTGTGTTCGCGAAAACAACTACTTTGATAATATACTCATAAGACTGTTCGGTAATAAACAGTGGAAGAAATAAAAACTAACTCATAAAACTTTTAATCAGATTAAATCGAAATGATAGTTATGAGTGCTAGAGGACGTGGTCGTGGCATGCGAGGCCGTGGTAGAGGCCGGAGTGTTGGGTCTGAATCTTTGGAATCAGGACACGGGCCGGAAGGTGAAGTACCAGTCTTGCTTGATTCATGGAGCTGAATTTCAGGATCAAACTGGGGGAGATGATGCTGTGTCTCAGGTGTTGTTATGAGTGTTGGAGAGAGTAGCTGGAGTGAGTGTGGGATCAGCAGCTCGAAAATCTGTGTCAGAGCGACTTAGAGCTAACGGAGTCGAGATGTTTAGGGGTGTTTCTAGTGTGGCCCCTAACGTAGCAGAATACTGGTTAGAAGCGGTGGAGCGTATTATGGATGACCTCAACTGTACCGCTAAAGAGAAACTGAAGGGTGTAATGTCTCTACTCCGAGATGAGGCATATCAATGGTGGCTCACGGTTAAGGATAAGTCAGCATTTCAAGGAAAATACGTCGGGTCGAGCTATGTGGACGCTTAGCGGAAGGCATTCCTTAATTTGGTTCAGGGAAGTAAGTTAGTGGCAGAATATGAAGTGGAATTTTTACATCTGAGCCACTATGCTCAGGATATCATAGCAACAGATCATGAGCACTGTGTCTGATTTGAGGATGGCCTGAGAGATGAGTTGCGAGTATTAATAGCTCTGTAACGAGAAAGGGAGTTTGCCGTGTTGGTTGAGAAGGCTAAGATAGCCGAAGAGGTGAAGAGGTCTGAAAAGTAGAACCAGGATAGGAGTAGGAATAAGAGAAGTTTTGGGCATCAGGGTCTACTGGGGGTCCCCAGAAAAGGTCTAGATTAGGTGGGCAGAGTCAAGCTGCGAAGCCTGTTGCTGATCAGTGGCCACCTCAGTGTACTCGATACGGGAAATTTCATTTGAGAGAGTGTTGGGCATGTAATAGAGGATGTTTCGGATGTGGGTCTATAGACCATCGGATAAAGGATTGCCAATGGAGGCCAGTCAGGGCACAATCAGAGGGTCAAGGAAATGCACCATTCAGAAGAGAAGGTCAGCAACCGCAGAGGGGTCGTGGTCCTACCAGAGGAGGAAATGATTTTGGTCGGGGGCGTGGAGCACCGGGCAGAGGTGTTGGGAATATAGAGGTGAGGCAGCTTGGATTGGTCTATGCAGCTAGGCGCAGAGAGAAGGGCGATGCACCGGACATCATAACCGGTACGTTCCTTATTTATAGGTTGCCATATACTGCTTTGATTGATATTGGTTCGACACACTCTTATGTTGCTAGTGCTATATCGGGAACTTTGAATCTAGACTTTGAGATTTCTTCTAGGGAGATGACTGTAATTAGCCCACTAGGACAATCTGTAGTGCTGAACAAACTTTATAGGGATGTACCTCTAGAAGTTCTAGGGGTAGTTTTTCCAGCTGATCTGATGGAACTGCCATTCAGGGAGTTCGATTTGATCTTAGGAATAGATTGGTTAGTGAAGTATCAAGCAAATTTGGACTGTGCAACCAAGCGCATGGTGTTAAGAACTTTCGAGGGTGAAGAGGTGGTAGTGATAGGTGGGAGGAGGAACTACCTATCTAATGTGGTGACCGCTTTAAAGGCCGAGAGGATGGTGAGAAAAGGATGTAAGGCATTTATAGTTCATGTTTGTACTATGGGGGCCAAGGAATCAGTTATGGGGGATGTTCGAACAGCAAAGGAATTTTTTGATGTTTTCCCAGAAGAGCTTCCGCGATTACCTCTGGGTCACGAAGTGGAGTTCGGTATTGATCTTCTACCAGGAACAGCGCTAGTGTCTATTACTCCATATAGGATGGCGCCGAAGGAGTTAGTGGAGCTAAAAGCGCAGATTCAGGAACTGTTAGATTGGGGTTTTATCCGACCGAGTGTATCGCCTTGGGGAGCACCGGTACTATTCGTTAAAAAGAAGGACGGATCAATGCGTACGTGCATTGACTACCGTCAGTTGAATAAGTTGACGATCAAGACCAAGTACCCGTTGCCGAGGATAGACGACTTGTTCGATCAATTTAAGGGAGCATCAGTCTTCTCAAAGATAGATTTGAGATCTGGCTATCATCAGCTTAAGGTCAAAGAGGCAGACATTCATAAGACGGCGTTTCATACTCATTATGGTCACTACGAATTCTTGGTGATGCCGTTTGGGTTGACCAATGCACCAACAGCGTTTATGGACATGATGAACTGGGTTTTTCAACCCTATCTGGATCAATTCGTCGTAGTGTTTATAGACGATATCCTGGTTTATTCAAAGTCTGAGGAGGAGCATGATTCACATCTTCAAATGTTTTTGCAAATTCTAAGGGAGAAGCAGTTGTTCTCTAAGTTCAATAAGTGTGAGTTCTAGCTAAGGGAAGTTACCTTTTTGGGCCATGTGGTGTCAGCTGAGGGGATTAGGGTTGACCGTCGGAAAATTGAAGCTGTGCTGGATTGGAAACCACCTAAGTTCGTAGCAGAAATTTGGAGTTTTCTAGGGCTGGCTGGGTATTACAGAAGGTTCATGGAAGGATTCTCGTTGATAGCGGGTACCATTCATTTGGTCAGTTGAACAGCAAGAAAGTTTCGAGAAGTTGAAGAGGGTTTTGACAGAGGCGCCAGTGTTAATCCAGCCTGAGGCAGGGAACGAGTTTGCCGTTTACTGTGATGCGTCGCACACGGGGTTAGGATGTGTGCTGATGCAAGAAGGGAAAGTAGTAGCGTATGCTTCTTAACAATTGAGACCTTACGAAGTGAACTATCCAACGTATGACCTGGAGCTAGCTGCAGTGGTTTTTGCCCTGAAGATCTGGAGGCACTACTTGTATGGGGAGAAGTCCATCATCTATACAGATCACAAGAGCTTGAAATAGCTCCTCACTCAGAAGGAGTTGAATTTAAGACAGCGGAGGTGGATTGAGTTGTTGAAAGATTACGACTGCTTGATTGAGTACCACCCGGGTAAAGCTAACGTTATGGTAGACGCGCTGAGCCGTAAGGTAATATCTGACCTGAGAGCAATGTTTGCCCACCTTAGCTTATTTGACGACCGAAGTTTATTAGCGGAATTGCAAGTGAAGCCGACATGGGTAAGTCAAGTTAAGGAGAAATAGTTATTAGATGATGTCTTGGGTGCTCGACTTCTGCAAGTTCAGGATGGTCGAATAGAGGATTTCAGTTTGAACAGCGATGGAGTGTTATGTTTCCGTGGGAAGCTTTGCATGCCGAAAGATGTGGATTTAAGGCAGAGATTCTTCAGGAAGCGCATCATAGCCCATACGCTATGCATCCTGGAGGAAGTAAGTTGTATTGGGATTTACGGGAACAATTTTGGTGGCCAGGACTGAAGCGAGAAGTAACCGAATTTGTGGATAAGTACTTGACGTGTCAGCAGGTCAAAGCCGAGCATCAGTTGCCTTTGGGGTTGTTGCAACTGGTAAAGATTCCACAGTGGAAATGGGAGAGGATCACGATGGATTTTGTTAGTGGTTACCCCTTATGCCTACTAAGAAGGATACGGTTTGGGTAGTTGTTGACCGTTTGACGAAGTCTGCTCATTTCATACCAGTGCGTGTGGACTACTCTCTTTAGAAGTTGGCTAAATTATATATAGCAGAGATTGTAAGGTTGCATGGGGTGCCAGTGTCGATCATTTCGGACAGAGACCCTAGATTTACATCGAGATTTTGGAAGGCGTTGCATCAAGCATTGGGTACAAAGTTAGATTTCAGTACAGCGTTTCATCCACAGTCGGATGGACAGTCGGAGAGAGTGATTCAGATCCTAGAGGATATGTTGAGGGGCAGTGTCATAGACTTTAGTGGCAGTTGGGAAGAATTTCTACCGTTGGTAGAATTCGTGTATAACAATAGCTACCAGTCGAGTATTCAGATGGCGCCGTATGAAGCGTTATATGGTCAGAAGTGTCGTACACCTACGTGTTGGACAGAGTTGGGTGAGCGTCAGTTATTGGGTCCAGAATTGATTTCTGAAACGAAAGATAAGGTTAAGCTAATTCGAACTCGATTGAAGGAAGCTTCGGACAGACAAAAGTCCTATGCCGATCTAAAACGTAAAGACATAGAATTTGCAGTAGGTGACAAAGTTTTCTTAAAGGTGTCACCGTGGAAGAAGGTACTAAGGTTTGGACGGAAGGGTAAGCTAAGCCCCAGGTTTATCGGGCCTTATCGGGTGTTGAAGCATGAGGGAGCAGTAGCTTATCAGCTCGAGCTACCTTTAGAGTTAAGTCAGATCCATGATGTGTTCCACGTTTCGATGTTAAGACGCTATCGTTCGGATCTACTCATGTGGTACCAGTGAAAGAGATTAAAATAGGGCCAGACCGGTTTTTTGAAGAAGAACCAGTACGGATCTTGGATCGTGTTGTCAAAGTATTGCGTAAGAAATCAGTTCCTTTGGTGAAGGTGTTGTGGCGAAACCATGGATCAGAAGAAGCTACATGGGAGCCGGAGGATGTTATGCGGTAGCAATACCCTCAACTCTTTTAAACAGGTAATTTCGAGGTTGAAATTTGTTTAAGGGGGTAGAACTGTAACATCTTGATTTGGGGGGCTTTGCATTTGATGTGTTTCTGTGTGTATGCTATGCTTAATATGCTAGTTTAGGGTGTTTTGGGGGTCCAGGAAAGGCTCAGAGTTAAGCCAAAGTCTTGGGTAAAATTTTATTTTTTGGCACTTTAGGGGAAAGCTGGATGGGATAGGACTTAAGGGATTATGTTGGTGGATGGTTGACACAAAAAAGAAGGAGTGGCAGAATGGCAAGGAGGCGCCACTTATGATGCTGGTAAGTGACGCCACAGGGAGTAGGAAAGGGAGCAGGTTCAAGTCACAAGGAGCTCATTTTGGGAGTTCTTTTTGGCGTCAGGCAGAGCAGAGGCAGGATTCGACTGGGACACTTCAGGATAGGGAAGTGGCTGAGTCAAATAATTTGATTGAATGGAAGAGAGGAAAAGGTGGAGTTTGAAGTGTTCAATATATTTCAAACGGGTGATCAGGAGGATTTTGATGAGAAAAAAAAGGGATGGGCATGGTGAGCTTGGTGTTGGCCGAATTTCAAACTCATAGTAAAGGGGGGAATCAGTTTTTGTGTGGCTAGGGTGTGCCGAAATTCTACTTGGAATCATAAGCTGTTTGTTCTCAAATGGTGCTTTTTCGACTGTTGGGTTGGTAAGTGCCGTAATTGTGATTAGTCAAGTGAGAGTTCTCTTCCCATTTTTGGTATGTGGGGTTTTCTTCCATTCTCTCTTTCATTTTCTGCTAAAGCCGAATTTGCTCAAGTCTTGCTGAAATTCTTCTTCTTTACCATTCCTAACACTTCTTTTCATTTCAATCTATTCTTCTTCTCTAAATTGTTACTTTCTCAAAAGCCGAAACCCCTAACCCTTTCTCATCACCATTTTCTATGCTATAACCGAATGTCCCTTGTCCATAGTTCTCTTTTCTGATTTCTCCTACAAGCAGAATCTTGATAGCCTTTTCATTTTCATCTTTTCTTTTTGATCTCTTCTAAAACCGAAATTCCTATGTCCCATTTGTAGTTCTTTTATTTGTTATCTCTTTCGACTCTTTCATCTTCTTCACTGTTATTGCCGAAACTTCGCTACAACTGTGCTTGTGTCGATTTCTCTTAGGTGCCATTCGAATCTTCTGTGTCAAGGTAAGAGGCGATTTCTCCTATTTCTTTATCTCCTTATCGATTTTTGGTAGCCAAAGCCGATGGATGATTGGCTTAATGTTTGGATGCTTTGACCGAATATAGGTGGGGGTGGTGTTCGCATTCTTTTTGGAGACTTTCGGGATTCACTCAACTTGTGAACCAAGCCTAAAACTTTCGACATTTGTCGATCTAGGTAAGGAAATCTATTCAGCTAAACGCATAATTCTACTCATATCTTATTCTATGTATTAACTCTATCTTTTGACCAAGATCTATTCTATGGACTCAAATGCCGGCAATTCTAAGGAGGGGGTTGGACCCGTAAACCCAGCCCCTAAGTTTAATAGGCGAGCGGTGTCAGCAGTCCGAGATTGGCCACCAGGTTGTGGGCTGGCTTCAGAGCAGAGTCGTAGGCAGATAGCAGTAGTTCCGATTAGCGATAGTGTCGACATAGAGAGCGTGGTATTACATGTTATCAGGTGTGTAACTCTCACACACATTGTATTCTAAGTATGTTATAAACTTGTTGGCAAATGTCGAAATGATGGCATGAATCACTAAGATACCCTTGCGGGTAAGATCAAAGACTCCGGGTAAGTTCTGCTGTGATCTGTTATTAGCTAATGCATGTTTCGCTGAGATGATTACTTGTTATATTTCGAAAGCATGACCATACCATACTATTTGTTAAACATGAGCATGGATTTGGGGAACAATGTGAAGAGGGAGAAACATGACTTTCTGACTGTCACTAGTGGTTTAGTACCACACGTGGGTTGGCCCCACATACTATATTTTGTGACTAAGTCTCAGTGGTTTGGAACCACCAGTGGTTTGATACCACATATATAATTTCTGTGACTCTTCCCAATGGTTTGGTACCACAGTGGGTTGGCCCCACGTATTGATATTAGGGATTGTCACCAGTGGTTTGGTACCACAAGTGGGTTGGCCCCACACATATACATTTTGTGACTTTTGTCACCAGTGGTTTGGAACCACTAGTGGTTAGGTACCACTAGTGGCTAGGTGCCACAGATATTTGGTAGATTCCGGAGATATGGAGGATGGATAATAGGTTGGTTAGGTTGCATTACATACATGCTTAATATATGGTTTGTGCGAGAGCCTAAAACTCTTTTGGACGGGGAATTATACACTGAGTCCCAGTGACTCACCCCCTCCGTTAAATTTTTCAGGTAATCCTTAGACCGCGGATATGGAGATGAGATGGACTCGAGGTGGCCATGCATAATGTTTCAAGTAAATTCATCTTTAATATTTATTTTGGACTATTACTATTTTAATTTGGATTTTGGGTATTGTAATAAGGCCATCTAAACATTAATTTGGTTTTTGTTATTAATTTCAAATGTTATGGCATGCCTAATGAATTATCTAAGTGGGTGTTTTCAAAATTGAAAACCTTTGAATTTAAGATGTTGTAATTTGGCTAACTGAGATCGGGTTTTAGTAACAAATTAACTCAAATTTTCAAACTAAGACGCAACATTGGTTTCAATTGATTGCTCAACAAAATCTTTCCTAAAATTGGACTTGGGATTATGAAACCTGATCGGTATCACAGCTTAAGTTGGGCCATTGTTTTGAATCTTCACCAAAGGCGAGTTAATATGCAAACTCTTTCGCAACTCATGATTTGTAACTCGGGTTTTAAAACATTTCTTCCCTGTAACATGTCAGATTTGGTCGTAGCGTTTTGACTGGGTTTGGGGTGTTACACCACACGTGTCGAAGAGAGTATTTGACACCTCTTGCGAGGGTATGGTTCTATTTCATCCATTTCAGCCATATGCCTAGTTCGCATGGGACTACAATTTCATTAGAGCGAATGGACTTATTATACTCGATTCTAACCGGAAAGACCATTGATGTGGGAAAAATCATCCTGAGAGAAATGCGAAATTGTGCCATTAGACGGTCTGGCTCTGCCTATTTCCCCTTTACGATCACAATTCTGTGCTTAAAAGCAAAACTCCTTGCGGACGTAAAGCAGGCAGAGTATAGTCAAGGCACAATCACCGATTGGGACCTCTACCGAGTAGCCGGAGATTCTGTTCTTCAGCAACGAATTGAAGAGAGCGAGGAACCCGAAGAAGCAGAAGATGATCCCACAGAAGTCCCACCAGAGCCATCAACTGAAGTCCCTCATGAGGTAGAATCAATGGAACCTGATATTGAGCCCTCAATGCTTAAAGCTCCACTGCCTAATCCAGATCTTCGTGATGAGCTGTTAAAGCTGATGGACTTAATGCAACACATGCAATGGGAGCAACAAGCCTACTAGAGATATGCAAAAATAAGAGATGACTCAATGAGGAGTGCCCTCAAGAAAATTTATAATGACCCATTATTTTGTGCCTGAGTTTCCAGATTTCATATTTGAACCATGGGTTTCAACATCGAAAAAGGAGCAAGGCGATTCATGCAACGATAATACTAATGGAGCAAAAGATGAGTCAAATTCGGAAGGATCGGCGAACAAATAAAAAAGGGGAGGACTTCAACTTTCATTTATTTCTTTCTTAAGTATTTTAGGATTAGGTTAGTGAGGAATTTTTATTTTTGCACAATAAAACAAGAGATAGGAATCATGAATAAAATCTGAACAAGTCACAAAAGTTAAAGTGTAGTAATAGATATATACATGTCTTGGATTGGAATTTAGAAAGAGTCTGGTACTTAAGCAGTCAATTTGACTCACCTCCTCTTTCTAATTATCCTACCTGGTGTATAGTATCTATCCACTTTAACCAATGAGGACATTGTTCACTTTAAGTGGGGGGGACCAAAAATTTGAATTGATTCTACTCAGAATAAAATTTTCTTTTAGTTATGATTAGGATATATTTTTGTTCAATAATTTGAAATTTTGTTAAGTATGCTGAACTTTAGTATTAATAAAGTTCTATTATTTCAATAATTTATTATGTTAGCTTAATAAAGAAATAAATGTATTTTTGATGAAGCTTGTAAATTCGTACCATAAAAATTTTAGTTCCTTATGAAAAAATTAGGCATGCATGAAAGTTTAAGTCTTTAGAATTTGACTTAGTAATTTCTTGAGGCGAAATACTAGGAAGCATGGAATGTTGAAAATGATTTTGGCAATTGTTGTTTGGACCGTTTGAGCCTTTCAAAGTCGACCCTGATAAAATTATCCTTTGAAACCCAATTTTGAGACTATATGGCCTAATTTTATTCGGACCTATGCAATATTTAGCCATCAATTTTCTCTTCATTACTTCTAAAATCGTCCCAAACACTAGACTCAGTACTATTCAGGATATCGTTCGAAAATAATTTTGGGGGAGTTGAAAAGAAGTATCAATTGCTCAAAAAAAAACATGTACTCAAAATGAAATAAATGGTCGAAAGAGAAAAAGTTGGTGTATCAAGGGTAAGAGTTCTGAAGGTTCGATTTTAAGCTGAGTCTAGGGTTTTTAAGCCAAAAATTTGTCTATCTTTTACCTACCCCTAAGCCCAGCCACGTTACAACCTTATTAAAGACCTATTGATTCAAGGTTCCAATGCTACCTACATTAGTGGAGAGAAATTGCTCTGTTCAACATATGAAGACATTAGTTAAGCTTAATGATTGCAGGTTACTTTTTGAATAAGGAATAAAAAATTGGTAGTGAATAACATGTCTTTATTAAAGAACATTTAAGTCTAATTTTTCTAGTATAATAATTGTTGGAGGTAATTTAAACGATTTGAATGCTTAAGTAGCATAACTATCAAATTTCCTATTTTTGAGCCTAAGAATACCAAATTCATAATTTTGAGAAAAGAGTTGTTCTGAAGGAATATTTCAAAGGTGTTTCCGAGAAAATTCTTTTCAAATTTGTGCATTACTCGGGATGAGCGATGAATTAAGTTTGGGGGTCTGGAAACATGAAAATTTATATACTTTTTCATGCCCTTTTTGACCCAAATTCATGCGATTTCAATTAAATTCTTGTCAGAAAATAATTAAATATTATAAAATAATTAATTTTTGCTAAAAATATGAACATGATGAGTTTTAATTAATTCTATAGTTAATTTTGTTTAATTTTGACTATTTTCGATAGAATCGCACAAAAGGTGAAATTCGGCTCGGTAGACACTGCTCGAAGAATAAAATCGAGAAGCGATTTGAAGTGTCAAGGTGACTTTATTTCCAGCCCAAGACGGTCCAATTATGAAGATTTAATCATAATATAATTAATTTAAATTTATTCCCAATTTAATTTGGGTTAAATAAATTATTTTTAATTAATTATGAAAAAGGGGCCCAGTTGAACCACATCAGTTGAACCGAACCGGTTGAACCGAACCAACCGCCAATTGGGCAGCCCAAACCATCCACAATGAAGGCCCAAATCAGCTTATTAGCTGATTAATTCAACTTGCAAAGGAGCCCTTGAAGATCTTTCAAAATCCCATTCAAACCCCTCCAAAATTCATGGCTTTAAAGATTTGCCTATGCTATATTTAGCAAAGTTGAATTCTTCAACTTTGCCACATGGGATGGCCGGTCAAGGGAGCCTCTTTTGCTGCTGTTATTTGCTATTTTTAGCAGCCTTGATCACCTATAAATACAGCCCCTAGCTGCTCATTCATTATACACCTCAAGCATCCAACATTGTCCTCTCTTATTTTCTCTCAATTCCCTTTGTTTCTTTTTCTTTTTGGTGTGTTCTTGTGCTGATTTCCCTTCTTGGAAAAGAGGTGTTTTCCCAGCCATTTGGAGCAGCATTTGGAGTATTTGTAAGCCACCTTGATAGCCAAGGCCAACAAAGAATGAAGGACGGAGCAATCAGTCAAGCCACGGAGAAACACTGGATTTGCTTCTTGTTCCCTATCTCTTTAAATTTCGTTGTTGTTTTGACGAACATGGTTATGAATATTTATGCTATTGGAATGTTTAATTTAATCAATTTAGCTTGAATTTGATTAGTGTTGGGTTGATTGCATTTTGGTTTCTTAAATTATTAAACTGGTGTTTATGCTGTTAAAGGTCTCGGTGAAATGCTTGATTAAGTAAAATCATGTTAAGTTATCTGGCATTATAATTGTTTAGATAGCTTATGAATTAATTATTTAAACGCATTGAAATTGTAATTAGTGGACACAATACTTAATCTATGCATGTTTAATTTTTCTAAGGGAGCTGAAGATTAAATTAGCATTGTATTTGACGATACATATGCCTTGCATAACTTGCAGGATTTTTGTGATTAAATTGTTTCAAGGTAAAGATACTTTGTTACCTCACATGATCTTTTATATGCTTATTAGGTTGAATTAATCGTTTGAATAGACATAGGAATATGCGAGAGATTGTTTAATTTAATAAGTATGTATGTGCAATAACATGTTTACTTTTATAAATATGTTTAATCGGTCGAATTGACATAGGAATATGTATAAGAGATGAATGAATTTTTATTTGTAAGTATGTTCATAAGTTAGCAAATTACCGAGTTGCCATGTTTTAACAAGTATAAACACAAGCTTAATAATTCTAAGGTAAGAAATGTTATTAATCCAACACAATTATATCATCTTGATTAAACCCAATTTTTGAAATCGTGCATTTGAACTTTGTTTTATTTTATTTTACTTTGTTTTTCTTTAGTTTCTAAATATTTTCTCAAAATCAATTATTTTTCCTTCACCAAAGTGTTTAAAATCATTTTCATAAATAATTCTTTCACAGTCCCTATGGGTACGATAACTCGACATTTTCTTGTCACTTTATTACTTGTTATGATTGTGTACACTTGCACATTTCCACCGTTCCACATACTAACTTGGGTCACACAGCCAACCACACGCTCGTGTGTTTAGCCTGTGTGCCCTTCGAAGTAGCCACACATGCATGTGTGCCAGGCCATGTCTTAGGCCGTGGCAAACTTGTAGGGTATACTGACCTATGTGATCGTTTATGTTTCAGAGTTTTAGATTTATAAATGAGAATGATCAAACCTAGAAACTAACTCTGACAATGACTTAAGGCATCGAACAGTAGTATAGCTTAGGCACGACCGGATTGTCGAACCCAAAGGAACTAAAAGTACTAATACTAACTTTCTTTTTATTATCTGACCTAAAATAAGTGAAGTTTGTTGTTTAATCTAAATTTAACTAACTACTAAGCTAAAGACGCAAAGACAAAAAGAATGAATCGGGGAAATACTATTGGAAAAACTAAGTTGATTAAGACGATACCCTTAGGAAGAATCCACCTAGACTTCACTTGTTATCTAACACTAAACCAGACAATTTATTCACTTGACTTAATCCATAAGATTCCCTAATTTATATTAAACCCTCTCTCGAGGAGAATAATGTCTAGCCCTAGGTTGATTAATTGAAATCTCTTTCTAATTAAAACCCCTAGAATCGCGTTAACTCGATTTATGGACTCCCATTTTAGGTTTCACCCTAATCCGGCAAAATCTCGGCACCTATCTCTAGGCATGCGATCATCTCCGCTTAATTATGCTAGATCTACTCTTAAGCAGGGACTTTTGCTCCTCCACCTAAGCACATTCAACTTGAATCAATATCCCGGAAATACCAATACAAGAATTAAGCACACATAATTAAGAACAAATCAAGTTTTATCATATAGTTTAGAAAACAATAACAAGATCCATCTTAGGTTTCATCCCCTTCAGGTATCTGAAAGACTTAGTTCATAACTATAAAGGAAAACATCTCAGAAGAAAAGATAAAACAAAACATAAGAAATCCCTAAAACCCTGTGAAGGAATTGAAGGAGAGATCCTCCGTCTTTAGTAGAATTTCGGCTTCTTGAGATGGATCAACTGGCTATCTTCGAGTGATTTCCACAAATCTGACCTTTTCAGCTCGGCTCCTTGGCCTAGCTAACCGGCCTGACAAAAGCCCTGGTAGAAGGCTTCTGCCGAACTCCCCTTTAAGTTGCCTCATTGGGTGTTTATATAAGCTTTAAGGTGCCTTACTTGGCCTCCAAGTATCCTAATCCGAATAGGATTCCTATTTGGGTGTTTAAATAGGCTTTGGAATGTGTTTCTTTGCCTCCAAGTATCCTTTTCTCAGTAAAACTCCTCTTGGCCGCGGCAAGGACACGCCCATGGCACACGTCCGTGTAAGTTATGGCCAGGCCATGTTCAAAGCTGTTGAATGAGGCACGGCCGTGTGGTCTTGGGCCCAGGCCGTGTGGATTTCGTGATATGGCCCATTTACTCCGTTTTGGGCCCATTTTCCTTTCTTTTCGTCATCCGGTGCTCTCGTGGGTATAAA
Organism: Gossypium bickii; assembly: GCA_025503065.1. Lineage (NCBI taxonomy): Eukaryota > Viridiplantae > Streptophyta > Magnoliopsida > Malvales > Malvaceae > Gossypium > Gossypium bickii. Next base: position 59,628,260 of record CP106717.1, on the reverse strand, counting down.
ACATGAAAATAAAGGATTAATAACACCAAATTACCTAATTCAAGGCTTAAATCATCCAAAAGCATGCTAAATGTGGGCTTAAAATATGTTACTTTTACGGTTTATCAAATACCCCCACACTTAAGCTTTTGCTTGTCCTCAAGTAAAATTCTCAAGTCACAATTAAAACGAACTTCCCATAATTTAATATTCCTATCGACAATGCCTCATCATAATTCATAGATATTTTATACATGGATAATTTAATTCAAAGAGTCCTAAATATTCAAACAATATAAGTCATACATTTGTATCACGAAAACGTAGGTGTCTCCCCTTACCTAAATAATTACCTTTAATTCAAAACCTATAAGGATTGACATCCTTACAAAAGATTCACTCAAATCTCTTGAAGTGTTTAAGGTTCCGGAAAAGAGCACTCATAAGTCGAACTTGAAAAGTTAATCCCATAGGCTTACATGAAAATCAAATCTCCACCACTGTATAATGAGATGATAAACAGATCAAAAGCTCTTTAACAGTGTTGTAACAGGGCTAGGGTTAAACGTGTGGATAAAGGCTGAATTAGAAGGTTAGAATCGAGATTGAATTGACAAGTTACCTATCTAGAAATACTGAGACAATAATAAATAATTACATCAACTAAAAAGTAATAACCCTAATACTACGGGCTTTTCTTTTTGATAAATAGACTTTAACTGTATAAGCTCACTTTTTATAACACTAATATTGAATATACTTCGATTTTTTTCAGAACAAATCAAATAATAAAGGATAAATTCAACTACTGAAATAATATAATTAGGTAACTAATCAAATCAAATCTTGATGTAAGGGTAGTTAAAGGGAATGGTGATAACAAATAAAAAGGGTTTTGGGTTAATATTAGCTGGTGAGTCAATAAAAAGGGTTGTTAGGATCAACGGGGTTCACTAGGGATTAATTATGAAGGTAGGCTTTTTGATGGAGTAAGTGGGTTAAAACCTAGGTGCCTTTATCATCTCGGTATATCAAATCATAGGTGTGGTCTCAACATGTATAATCAAGGCAAATTCTAGAATAACAGTTCAATATTGACATACTCATAATCAAAAGGTGAGCATGAAAAAGGATATATGCTCTATAAGGCTCAAAATCTCACAAAAATTATGGGTGTTTTGACATCAACCTCGTAAATTTCAAATTTCAAAGTAATATTCAAATTTAGGTTAACAACCTAATTTTTTTTTTAAATTCTTGAAAAATAGACTTATCATGCTTGATTCTCTAGTATTCTTCAAATTTAAATCATCAATGCACAATTATCAATGACTTACTCTAAAGCATATCAACAAGGATCATAAATCAAAGAAAATTTCATTCAAATCTTAATATGAGAAACTTACTTTAAGATCAAGGCATAATTCGGGGATTTTCAGATAATACTATAATTAACCCCCCCACACTTAAGATGTACATTGTCCTCAATGTACAAAGATAAATAATAAAAAAATAATCATAAAATCATAAGATGGGGAGAGAAGTAAAACTTCCTGAATTTTGGATGAAGTCATTGAAAAGAAACCGGATAGGATTGGAGGTAAACGTGGGGAAGCGTCTCGAACTGCTTGAAATTGAATCCTAGAAGTAGTCGATTGAATTTTATTGTGTCCTAAGCTAAATCTTAATGGTACGAAGAATAAGAAGAAATAATAAAGAAAATAAAAATAAAAATAAAAATAAAAGTAAATAATGGAAAATGAAAGAAGAAAAACAACTGGAAAAGAGGAAGGAAGAAGGGGGTTGAATAGAAATTATGGATCTAGTGGTTGTCCCTGCCCTTGTACCTTCCTGTGGTGGCCACACGGCCACGGCCAGCCACGTGCAAGGCCGTGTAGCCTAGAATTCTGCACTTTGGTTAGTTTATGGTTAGGTGCTAAAAGGAAAAATAAAAGTAAAAAAATAAAAAATGTAAAAATTAATGGGGTTAGTACTCGGGTTGCCTCCCGAGAAGCGCTCATTTATAGTCTTAAGCTAGAATTTACCTTCTCATTTGTATGGTCATGGTGGTTTGAGGAGGTGAAAATCCTTTCTCATGCGATCAATTCAGTTGTTGAAATAAAGTTTAAGTCGAGTAGTGTTTACCTTAAAGGTGCTAATTTGAGGACTAGTTACCTCGACTGTTCCATCTGGGAAGATTTTGAGGACCTGATTTCCTATTTTAAGCTGGGTTGTCCCGTCATTAAGTTCGTCGTGGAGTTGCCTCGTTTTTGCTTCGCATGTTTTTAGTCTCTCCTTGAAGTGTGTCTTCCATTTGTTTAGTTCATCGATCCAAAGCCTTCGTTCCTCATGAATTTCTTCTTTATCGACACGAGGTCTAGGATCTGGCATCTGCAAAAGAGCTTCTAGAAATAGCAAGTTAATATGAAATTTCTTTGGAAGTTTAGGAGACTTACCGAATTGTTCCTCTTTGTGGTCTTTCTTTATCGTATTAGGGTATGGCACATGAGCTTGGTACTCTGTAATTACCGGGTTTGGTAAATCCTAGCTTACCTCAACCTTACCTTCACTTACCATAGGCTCTTGCCTTGGGTCAGATTCTACTAACCTTTCACTATCATGAGCTGTTATGGCTTGAATTTGCTCTTTTGGGTTAGTTTCAGTGTTGCTTGGTAAGCTTTCTTGAGGTTGTTCTAAAATCAGCTTGGCAGGCTGACCTAACTGATCATCGATCCCTTGAATAGATGCTTCTTGTTTTGTTTCTATATTTTGGTAGCGTGTTTCTATGTTTGCTATGAATTTTGCCAGCATCTCTTCAAGGTTCGACTTATCTTCCTGTTGGTGAGGTAGTTGTTGAAAATTTAGAGGAAGTTCCTGTCTTTGGCTACTTTGATCATCCCACGAGAAATTGGGATGGTACCTCCAACCAGCATTATAAGTGTCATTATAAAAATAATTTTGACGTCTAGAATAGTTACCCATATAGTGGACTTGTTCGTTCTCCATGCCATATCCGTAGGGTGGGTACTCAGGATTCGCCACGCCTTCTGGATTCGAGTCATATTGCATTACTGGGTGTACCTGCGAGAGACTATACAAACCATCAGTCTTTTTATTCATCATCTCTAGCTGGTTAGATAACCTGTTGAACACGTCGAGGTTGAAGGCATTGGCTGCTTTAGTAGGAATTGTCCTCATGACTTGCCACTGATAATTATTCAGTGCCATCTTCTCTATAAATTAAAATTATCTGCCAAAAGCAAATAGAGGAAAAATTAGCAAAGCAAAATAAAAATAAAATAATAATGAAAATAAATTGCAATAAAAAATGGCTAAAGTAATAAAAATTAAGCGTTCTTAATATTTTAGTTCCCCGGCAACGACGCCAAAAATTTGATCGTCTATTTTTTAGAGTTTTAAATTTATAAATGAGAATGATCGAACCTGGAAACTAACTCTGACAATGACTTAAGGCAAGTGCACCTATCGAACAGTAGTATAGCTTAGGCAAGACCGGATTATCGAACCCAAAGGAACTAAAAGTACTAATACTAACTTTCTTTTTATTATCTAACCTAAAATAAGTGAAGTTTGTTGTTTAATCTAAATTTAACTAACTATTAAGTTAAAGACGTTGATCCCTGAAATCAGAGCTTTAAAATTTATAAAGAATGTGATCGAACCTGGAAACTAACTCTGACAACGATTAAAGGCAAGTGTACCAATCGAACAGTAGTATAGCTTAGGCAAGACCGAATTGTCAAACCCAAGGGAACTAAAAGTACTAATACTAACTTTCTTTTTATTATTTAGCCTAAAATAAAATAGAGTTGCTTTAATCTAAATTAACGACTACTAAGCTAAGGACACAAAGACAAAAAGAACGAATTGGAAAATAACTTGAAAAAAAACTCAGTTGATCACGATGATACCTTAAGGAAGAATCCACCAAGACTTCAATTGTTATCTAACCCTGAACCATACGATTTATTTACTTATTTGATCCGTAGGACTCCCTAACGTATATTAAACACTCTCTTGAGGCGAATAACATCTAACCCTAGGTTAATTAGTGGAACTCTCGTTCTCTTATAATAACCCCCTAGAATAGCAGTAAATCGATCTGTGGCTTCCCATATTAGGTTTCACCCTAATCCGGCAAAATCTCGTCAACCTATCTCTAGGCGTGTGATCAACTCCGCTTAATTATGCTAGATCTACTCTTAAGCAGGGCCTATTCCTCTTCCACCTAAGCACATCAAATTTGGATTAAGCATGCATAATTAAGAACAAACTAAGTATTTATCATATAATTGAGAAATCAATAACAAGATCCATTATAGGTTTCATCCCCTTCAGGTATCGGGGGGTTTAGTTCATAACAAATAAAGAAAACATCTCAAGAGAAAAGATAAAACAAAACATAAGAAATCCCTAAAACTCCCTGGAGGAAATGAATGAGAAATACGCCGTATTGAGTATAATTTTAGCTTCTTGGGATGGATCAACTGACTAACTTCGAGTGATTCCCTCAACTCTGACCTTTCCGGCTTGGCTCCTTGGCCTAGCTCGACGCCCCCTTTTTGGTAGCACTTAGGAGGTTTATATAGGCTTTCAAAAATAGTTTCTTTCTCCCTAAATCTCCAAATCCGAGTGAAATTGCTATTTCCAGCGGCAGGGCCACAGCCATGGCACAAGCTCGTGTGGATCGTGGTCAGGCCGTGCTCAGACTTCGTTAATGAGGCACGACCATGTGAATTGGGAGAAGGCCATGTTCTAGATGTTCGACAAGGCACGACTGTGTGGTCTCTGGGCCTGGCCATGTGAATTTCGTGATATGGCCCATTTACTCTATTTTGGGCCCGTTTTGTGTTCTTTTCATCCTCGGGTGCTTTCCTGGGTATAAGACATGAAAAGAAGGGATTAAGAGCACTTTTTTACGTAAATCAAGGGATAAATCATCCAAAAGCATACTAAATGTGGGATTAAAATATGTTATAATTACGGTTTATCAAATACCCCCACACTTAAGCTTTTGCTTGTCGTCAAGCAAAATTCTCAACTTACAATTAAAACGAACTTTCCATGATCCATAATTCCTATCAACAATGCCTTATCATAATTCATAGATAATTTATACATGGTTAATTTAACTCAAATATTCCTAAAGATTCGAACGAGATAAGTCATATATTTGTAGCACGAAAACGTAGGCGTTTCCCTTTATCTAAATGATTGCCTTTAATTCAAAACCTACAAGGATTGACATCCTCTCAAAAGATTCCCTCAAATCACTCAAAAAGTGTTTAAGGTTCAAAATTAAGCACTCAATAAGTCGAACATGAAAAGTTAATCCCATAGGCCTGCCTAAAAATCAAATCTCAACCACTATAAAATGAGATGATAAACAGATCAAAAGGTATTTGTCAGGGTTGTAACGGGGCTAGGGTTAAAGGTGTGGATAAAGGGTTTGGGTTATTTTAGTGGGTGAGTCCATAAAAAGGGTTGTTAGGCTCAACGGGGTTCACTAGGGGTTAATTGTGGAGGTAGGCTATTTAGTGGAGTAAGTGAGTTAAAACCTAGGTGCCTTTATCACCTCTGTATATCAAATCATAACTGTGGTCCTGACATGTATAATCAAGGCAAGTTCTAGAATAACAGTTCAATGTTGACACACTCATTATCAATAAGGTGAGCATGGAAAAGAATAGATGCTCTATAAGGCTCAAAATCTCATAAGAATTATGGGTGTTTTGGACATCAATCTTGTAAATTTCAAACTTTAAGATGATATTCAAATTCAGGTTAACAACCTAAAAAATTTTAATTTTTTTGAAAAATAGACTTATCATGCTTGATTCCCTAGTATTCTTCAAATTTAATCATCAATGCACAATTATCAATGAGTTACTCTAAAACATGTCAATAAAAATTATAAATCATTAGAAATTTCATCCTAATTAGTAATGTGAGAAATTACTTAAAAACAAGATTAAATTCAGGGATTTGAGAATAATGAAAAAAGTTAGGCACTTTTACCCCCCACACTTAAGATGTACATTGCCCTCAATGTACAAAGATAGATAAAAAGAATCAATAGAAAATTAAAAGAGAGGGGAGAAAGTGACACTTTCTAAATTACGGATGAGATCCTTGGAGGATGTGGAAAATATGTGGCGTCAGGTAACTTTATTGAATTTCTCCTAGTTATGTGTTTGTGTATGTGGAGAGTGCAATTTCTTCTGCTAAGTCACTAGTTATATATCTTGGTGGCGTAATAGATATGTGTTAGGGATACTCGAATAGTTAGATAGCCAATTATAAAGGTTGGCAATATATAAAACAAAAGTTCAAATTCAAATTAAATTAAAAAATAAAAACTAAAAATAAAGAAAAGAAAATTAAAGATAACAAATTAAGAGGACTCAGTTGTCCTCCTCATCGGCCGGGTTCTGTGGTGGTGGTGGTGATGAGATGTGGAGGTGCTGGCATATTTGTTGGAGGGTGGCCTCTATCCCATCAAAGCATCGAGTGTTTTCAATGAAATATTGCTCGAACTAGTCGAGGCGTGCAGAGATATGTGCCAATAAGGTTGCTGCATGGGATGGCTACTGGCTCGGAATCGGTACCTCTTGTGGTGGTGGTGGGACATCATCAGTAATGTCCTCGGGTCCCCCTTCGTCTATAAATGTCGCTAATTGGTATTGAGGGGGGTCGGTCCCTCAGTGATGTTTAATCATCCTCATGTGTAGCATCGTTTGGATGCCTTGAGGTACCATGTTACCCATCAGTGTGAGGGAGGTGATCTGAGCCTCGGTGTGGAGGAGGCCAAAGTATCAAGCTAATCGTGTAATGTATGGCCCCATCGATAAGATTCCTTTCCTGTACGGCTCCGTTTAGTGCTGGATGGCACAGGCGATGAAATATGCCAGGTCGAAGACGTGCCTTTCTGACATGCACGATAGATAGTATACATCGTGCTTGTTTACCAAGCCGGTGCTTTCACGTCTACCTGTGATGGTGTGTACGAGAATGGCATGAATATACCTTAGGGGTGGGAGAAGGGCTGTCGCCTTAGAGTGACTAGGGTCGTAGGTGCTTGTGGTGGGGCGTAGGCTGCGCCAGTAGTTGAGCGGAGTGCAGTGGAGCTGACGGTTTAATCCGGAGAGTTAGTTTTCTTCTATAAATTCCGGCATATAAAGTCCGAGTGCCAAGTCGAATTGTGGTATGCTCAATCGACGTACTGTGCCCCCTAAACGGAATTGGATGGTACTCGGGTCGTCGAAATGTGCCATCACTGACTACAATGTGAAAGTGGTGCAGAATTTTAGTGTAAGCTCCAAGTATGTGGGCTCGATGATTGAGAAAAATCGTTCCCACGGGTTGGTTGAGAGGAAGGCTCGAATATCGGTTGCGAGCCCGACTTGCTCCAGTGCATCCTACATTTTTGACATTCTTCGATGGTCTACCTCTCACAGGTGCATTATCAGATCTCAAATTTTGAACAGTCACTGGCTCGAGAGACTCAGGACAATCACGGATAAAATGATCAAGTGATCCACATCGGAAGCAAGCTCTGTCATTTAATCTACAACTTCCTGGATGTCATTTTCCACAATATTTACATTCAGGTCTCTTGGATCGAACATTATCAAAACTAGCCACTAAAGTTGCTGGAGTTTTAGAACTCATTTGCGGTCTAGCTCGATTTCTGATCAATTGACCCACATTATCTCTGGAACGACTCTGATTATCTCTAAATTTCTTCGAAGATGACTGAAATGATTTGCTTGGAAATCTTTTTCTCATATCATGGGCTTCAGATTCAGCTTTTCTTTTATCTTTCCTGAGTGCCTCAGCTTTACACGCTCTATCAACGAGTACAACGAACTCTTTTATTTCTAATATCCCGACTAACAGACGAATGTCTTCATTAAGGCCATCTTCAAACCTTTTGGACATTATAGCTTCAGATGATACACATTCTCGAGCATACTGACTCAGTCTCACAAATTCTCGTTCGTATTCTGAAATAGTCATACGACCCTGTTTAAGTTCTAGAAATTCTCTCCGTTTCTGATCAACGAATCTCTCACTGATATATTTCTTTTGAAACTCGATCTGAAAGAAATCCCATGTGTTTCGTTCTCTCGGAACAACGAAAATTAGAGTTTTCCACCATTGATATGCTACGTCTCGGAGTAATGATACAACACATTTTATACATTCTTCTGGAGTCAGAGACATTTCATCGAATACCCGGATATTATTTTCAATCCAGAACTCGGCCTTTTCAGCATCATCATCATTAGTAGCTCAGAATTCTTCGGCCCCATACTTACGGATCTTGTCAACATGAGGCTTATTCAACAGATTCAGACGTATAACTGATGGCACAACTGTAGTCTAAGGGGGATTAACTGGGTGCAAGGGTTGTGAAACAGTCGGGTTATTCCTTACGAATGGAGTGAACCCCTCACTCATCATCTGGAAGAAAGCTTGTTTAGCTTCTCCTTATTGACCGCTCGTAGCCGGTCTCAATTCAGAGGGCGTAGTCCCTTGCGCGGGAGCAAGCGCATTACTTTCTACGTCGTCAGCTACGGCTCTTTTGGGATCCATTACTATAGGAAAATCACATTTTAAACGTCAGGATTCATCACACTATCACAATTCAGATATATGGCATGTATAGCTAGACTCTGACATGCTACGTTAGTCCAACAATCGGCTAAACCGTAGCTCTGATACCAATCAAATGTAACACCCCTATCCCATGTCTGTCACCGGATTAAGGTTAGGAGCGTTACCGGATAGATTGAAAATATTCACAGACAAAAACATACACTCAATTATCATTCTCAGACATAATGTTACTTAAACTGGTCCTCGAGACCTTAATCATGCTTAGGAGTCGAGTCGGGACTAAACTGAAACACATATAAAATGTCATGAAAATTTTAAACTTTTCTAAAATACAGGGGAGACAAGCCCGTGAGAGGAGACCGTGTGCCCTCCACGGCTACTAGAACCCCCGTGTGTCCTTTCGTGTCTATATAGTGACTTGGTCCCAACGGCCACCAGACACGATCGTGTGTCCTGACCATGGTCCTATACTGACTTCCCCACCACGGCCACCAAACACGCCCGTGTCAAGGCGGTGTTATTTTTAGGCTACATTCTGCCAATTTACCCAAGATCTTAGGCACGTCCGTGTGCCACAGCCGTGTGACATTAGAGCCCATTCACAAGGCCAAAATGCCACCCACAAGGGTCAAACCTATAAGCAACATATATCATCCCATTTCATTAATATATAACCATTAAACCATACCAAATAGTCATCCCAAATCATGCATATTTGACAACTAAGGAGAATCACACATTAATACATTCAAAATCAACTCCAAACATAACAATTTGCATGACCAAAACACAATTATGCTCAAACATCATTCACCTATAAACTTACCATTTCAAAACCATTTCCATATCTACTAATCATACCGAAACAACTTCACATATCATACTTCCTTAAGCATATATCAAAACATATCTAGCCAAATCACATGGCTAAGTTCACTTTACAAATTATACCAAGAACTAGCCTATACATGCCATATCTAGCTATATACATATCCAAGGTGTACCAAAATGATATTAGTAGTGTGATAACGATCCTTGACGGTCCCGAGCCTTCAGTAGCTTTGACGACCTATAAAACAGATTATTAAAGAATTTAACGAACTATAAAATATTGAATATTTTATTCATTAAAGGATTTTTTTATACAACTAAAGGAATATTTAATTTAAGCATTTAAAAGTAAATAAATTTCTATATTAAATTTGTATAACTACAGCATGAGTATTTATCATATCCCTTCTACGCATAATTTGTTTTGAATTTAATTATGCTTTTAACATGTTTAGAATATTTTAATAAGAGACAAACAACTGATTTAATAATTAATCTATGTAAATATATATTTCATTGTTTTTGTCAAGAACTTTAACTGTAAGTTCTTTTCAACTATTACATGCTATGTTTGAACATAAGTGGAAACAGTAGGATGAGACACTTAAGTTAATGGCAACTTGTTAACATTTATGATTTGCATGTTTTGGATTGATCCAGTCAGCAAATGATTATTAATCTATGATACAAATGAGTTTAATTGTGTTGAGGGATTTGATTTTATGTCGTAGAGGATTTTTTTTTTGGTGATAAATAAGAGAGTAAAAAAACAAAACTACGTAACACAATTCAAACTCCCTGTCAACCTTTGCTTATTTATATGAGCCATCTTTTTCAACTGTCGACTTTCGATTCTTTTCTCTAAAAATATGGAAAATGCTCTAATACCGAGTTTGTGAAAGTAGCTAAAGAATCCTCCTAATCGGAGTCGTACTGGGTCCATCTAATGCAATCTCTTGGAAGGCACTAGCCACTTCAATACCGTCCGTCCGAACCTGCACCTCCTTAAAACCTCGATCAATCAATATGCTTAAGCCGTCCAAAATGCCCCATAATTCTTCCTCAGTAACTCCCCAGAAATCTATTGAAACCAAGATCCATTGCCCACTATGATCACGAATAATTCCCCCTACTATGGCCGAGCCATCCTTAAGTCTAATGGGTCCATCAGTATTCAAGTAAATCCCAAGCCCTGACACATTAGGAGATGAACATGGATGATGAAGCGAACTCGAATGTCCACTACCAGCCATCATAACACGTTAGGCCTTAATGGTGTCATTACTACTCCAGGATATAACTTGAAAAATAAATAAGTTACGATTTTTCTCTATGTGCCAAATGAGGATTCCGAAAAAACATTGACAATCAACCTCCCCTAATCCAAGATCATATTTGTTCTGCAAATTAGATGTGATCCATTCTTGCAAATTACCAAAAAAAAAAAAAACTAACAAGACGATCAGTAGGGATTAAAAAGTTCCATATATCTCTTGCAGGAAGGCAATCCCAAAATGTATGTAATAGATCTTCAATGATATGCCTACAAACCCCACACGTCGAGCTATGATTGATCCCTCACCAAAATCTTTCCACATTCATGAGTGGAACGACAGAAATGTGCAAGTGTACAGAATCGGAACAAGTAATAAAGTGACAAGTAAAAGTTGAGTTATCGTACCCACAAGAACTGTGAAAAGAATTATTTATTAATGCAATTTAAAACACTTTGGTGAAAAAAAAGATTTTGATTTGAGGAGGTGATTAAAAACTAATATTTTTAACTAAGTAAAATAAATAAATAGAAAATAAAAGTTTCAATTCATGATTTCAAAATATGATTTTAATCAAGATGACATAATTGTGTTAGATTAATTACATTTCTTAACTTAGAATTATTAAACTCATCTTCATGTTGTTACGAATAAATTCACGGCAACTCGGTAATTTGCTAACTTATGAACATACTTACCTACCAAAATCCATTTATCTCTTGACTATATCTCTACGTCAATTCAACCGATTAAACAAGTTCTAATAAGAAAATGTGTTAATGCACATACATACTTATGAAATTAAAATAATCTCTTGTACATATCTCTATGCCAATTCAAACAATTAATTCAATCTCATAAGCACATAAAAGATTATGCGAGGTAACAATATATTTCTACCTTGAAACAGTTTAATCACAATAATCGTGCAAGTTATGCAAGGCTAATGCCTCGTTAGATACCGTTGCTAATTTAATCCTCAGCTACCTTAGATGATTAAACATGCACTGATTAAGTATTGTGTCAATTAATTACAAATTCAATCCGTTTAAATAATTAATTCATTAGTTACCTTACAATTGTAAAGCAAGAATAAATTAGTCATGGTTTTACTTAATCAAACATCTTATCGATGCCTATAACAGCACAAAGACAATTTTAATAACTCAAGTAAACGAAATGCAATCAACCTAACACGAATTACATTTAAGACATATTAATTAAATTAAACATATCAACATCACAAATATTCATAGACATGTTCATCATAATAACAACAAAATTAAAAGGATAGGGAGCAAGAATCAAATCCGATGTTTTCTCCGCGACTTGAGTAGTTTGCTCCACTCCTCCTTCTCCACTTGTTCTTGTTGAACTGAGGCTTCCATGAACACTTGAATGCTGCTCCAAATGGTGGTTTATTCAATCTTTTTCAAGAGGTGAAATCGGCAAGGGAATAGGGGAAGAAAATGAAGAACAATGGAACGGAATAAAGAGAGAAAAATGAGAGAAAAGTGAAGAGATGAGAAAGGTTGAGATGTGTTTGAAGTGAGAAGCCAAGGGGGTATTTATAGGTTGAGAAGGCTGCTAAAAATAGCAAAAATAAGCAGCCAAAGATTCCCCCATGGCCGGCCACACATGTGGCATGTTTGAAGATTTCAAACATGCTATTTTAAGATAGAGGTAAATCTAGAAAGGCATAAATAGTGGATGGGTTTGAATGCAATTTGAAGGAGTCTTCAAGAGCCATTTTGCAAGCCAAATAATCAGCCAAGAAATATGATTGGGTCAGCATGTGGGACAATTTTGGGATGCCAGTGCTCGGTTGGATTGGTTTTCTCGGTTCAGCTCAATTGGACCCCTTTTCATAATTAATTAACAATAATTTATTTAAACGAAATTAATTACATTGTGAATTAATACACATAATTTGGACCATCTTAGGGTAAAAAATTAATTCTCCTTGATGCTTCAAAATTGCTTCTCGGTTTTGCACTTCTACCAGTGTCTGCTGAGCCGTTTTTCGCCCTTTGTGCAAATCTGTCGAAAATAATAAAAAATAATCAAATTTGATATAAAATTAATTAAAATTCAACATGTTCATAATTTTAGTGCAATTTAATTATTTTATAATTTTTATTTATTTCTCGACACGAATTTTATCGAAACTGCATGAATTTGAGTTAAAAATTGCATGAAAAAGTGTGTGTATATTTTCGTGTTTCCACACCCAACTTAATTCATTTCTCATCCCGAGTAATGCACAAATTTGAAAAGAATTTCTCGAACACACCTTTAAAAAATTCCTTCAGAACAACATTCTTCCCAAAATTATGATTTTAGTATACTTTTCTCAAGAACAAGAATTTTGAGATTTATGTTACTTAATTATACATATCATTCAAATTAATCTCAACCATTCTTATGATAGCAAAAATAGACTAAATGATTCCAAATAAAGACATGTTAAATCCCTACCAATTTGATTTTATTACCTTGTTCAAGATTAAGCTGCAATCATTAAGTTTAACTTATGCCTTCATATGTTGAACATAGCAGTTTCTCTCCACTAATGTAGGCAACATAAAAACTTGAATTAATAGGTCTTTAAAAAGGTTGTAACATGGCTAGGCTAGGGGAGATAGATAAATTTAGGCTAAAAACTCTAGACTCAGCTTGAATTGGACCTTCGAAATAATTACCTTCAATACACCAACTTATTTTGCTTTCACGTTCTCTTTTATACATCTATTTCTTTCGAGTACATATGCTTTCTTTTTTTTTTTCTCTTTTTTTTTTCACGAGCATTTTGCTATATGTATTACAATTTTTTTGAGCATTTGATACTTCTTTTCAACTCCCCCAAACTTGTTTCGAAGAATATTCTGAATAGTACTGAGTTTAGTGTTTGGAACAATTTAAAGATAATTAAGAGGAAAGTGATGGCTAAATATTGTGAAGGTTCAAATAAAATTAGGTCATATAGTCTCAAAGTTGGGTTTCAAAGGATAAAAAATCATCAAGTTTTGCTTGAAAGGCTCAAACGATCCAAACACAAGTTGTCTAAATCATTTTGAACATTCCTTGTTTCCTAGGATTTCGCCTCAAGAAACTACTAATTCAATTCTAGAGACTTAAACTTTTATGCATGCCTAACTTTCCTAAGGAACTAAAATTTTATGGTATGAGTTGCATGCTTTATAAAAAAATACATTTATGTCATATTTTAGTTAACATAACAATTTTTGAAATATTCGAACTTTATTCATACTGAAGTTTAGCATACTTAACAAAAATTCAAATTTTTGAACAAAATATAACATAATCATAACTGAAAGAAAATTTTATTTTGAAAGGAAATAATTTCAATTTTTCGGTCCCCCTACTTAAGATGAACAATGTACACATTCTTAAAAGTGAATAGGTATTATACACCAGGTAGGATTCTAGAAAAGAAGAAGTGAGTCAATTTGACTACTTAAGTACCAAACTCTCTCTATCTCCAATCCTAGATATGTATATATCTATTGTCACACTTTATACTTTGCAACTAGTTCATTTTTATTTATGATTTCCACCTCTTGTTTTATTATGCAAAAATAAAAAATTCCTAATAAAACTTAATCTTTTTAAATAACCTAAGAACGGAAATAAAATAAATTCAGGATCCTCCCTTTTTTTATTTATTTGCAGATCCCTTCAAATTTGACTCATATTTTGTTCCATTGTTTTTGTTTTTGCATGAATGACTTCACTCCCTCTTCGATAATGGACTCCATGGTTCAAATATGAAATCTAGAAACTCAGGCACAAAAATAAACAGGTCATTGTATATTTTCATAAGATCATTTCTCATTGAGTCATCTTGCATTTTTGAATATCTCCAGTAATCTTGTTGCTGCCACTGCATATGTTGCATGATGTCCATCAATTTTGAGAGCTCATCTTGACGATCTAGCGAGGCGATTGAGTCCTGAACATTGAAGTTGCAATGTCAGGTTTGGTTACTGGTTCCATTGGTTCTGCCTTATCAAGGATTTTAGTTGACTGCATTGGTCTGATCTCTGTGGGATCTTCTTCTTCTTCTTCAGGATCCTTGCTCTCTTTAACTCATTGCTGTAGAACAGAGTCTCCAGTTATTCGGCAGAGGTCCCAATCTATGATTATGCCCTGGCTATAACTTCTTTTCCTTTTTGTTGGAAGAATTTTAGATTTCAATGAAACACCCCACACCCGGCCCACAAGTCCTGACCGGATCTGGCATGTTCCTCGAAGAAAACTAGTTCAAATTCATTTGCACTTAAAGAAAATTTTTAAGAGATTTTGGGAGAAAGCTCGAATTGGGTTGGGCTTTTGTTTTATATTGAAAGCCCATTTGTTTCAAGTGACAAAATATTGAAAGTTTTTTTTAAATCAGATTGACTTAATCTTTAATAATAAAAAATGTCGAAACAAAGCGAATAAAACAAAAAATAACTTAGTTCAGTTGTGGCCCTATTACATCAAATAAAAATCCAAAATAGAATTATAAAATACTTAAAATAACAAGAGTCCAAAAATAAGGAAAATCTGAACTTCGCATGGCCACCACTAAGCTCCCGCCGACCCTGGTCCATCACTGCTCATCACCAAAACATGTTCCCACAACGGGTGAGTCAATGAGACTCAATGTGTAACCAACACTAAAATTTAATAAATCAGGCATACCATATTGTACCACGAGCATATTCATATACAAAACAGAAATATGATGCAACCCAAACCCAAACCTAGATGCCATCCGCTACACATCCTCTGTACTAACCTCAGTACAATCGTGGGGACTACTAAGTCAACCCTCCATCCGCTACACACCATTGAAGCGCATCATTTGCAGATCGACGTGCTCATCGCCATATAAAATTTGTGGCATAGCCACGATAATTGTGTCATGAGACACCATATTCGAGATAATGTAACCACCGGTTACCACATTCGGATAATGTGACCAAAGTCACCATATTCAGATAGTGAGACCGAAGTCACCACATTCACTTCCCCTTTTTCAAATAACCCGAATGCCCCATATTATTCATATTATACATATCATGCTTAAATTCACATTCATGTCACTTTTCACATGTCAAATGTAACATATTTCGTAATCCTAGTAGGAGTAGGAAACGTACCTGAGTACTTTGTACCACAATAAGCTACCTTAGCCATATTCACATCCTTATTCATACTTATACATGCTTATATTAAATGTGCCATAGATCGTATTAAAAATTAGTGTGGGGTACACACCTGATTCGCTTAACGAAGTCCTTGAAATCTCGAACAAAACCGTTTTACAGATTTAAATCTCAAGTCCTACATAAATTAATCACTTACTATTTAATAAAAACCATTCGGCCATTAGTCCAAATCCTAATAGGATTAGTATTACTTACCTTGTAGCCGAATTGAATTAAGAATCAAATGCCGGAACTTTGTATTCCTCCCTTTTGAAATCGGCTAAACACTATATTACTCCACGGGTTAGTTTTCGGCTTCTGATAATAAATCCAAACATTTAAAATAGGCCTTGGCCGAATGTCTTAAACACATACCTTCTGATTTCAAATCCCGAAAAGTATCCCTTGGCTATAGAGATGCCGAAACCTACATGATATCTGCTAGATCCACTTCTAACATTTAAATCACCTTTATATAGCCCTTAGCCGATTGTACACTTACCTTGGTTGGCTAGATCTCGAACTATCTCCCTTAAGAGTCGACACTAGCAAAGATCCCGGAATTTCTCCTTAATATTTCGGTCAAAGAGAATCAGTTCCTAGATCTTAATTAAAAGAGATTGAAAAATCCATTGTTCTTACCTTAACACCACAGTCGACGGCACCCTTGTTTGAAGCCACAAAGATTCGGCTATGGAGACTTAGACAGGGATCAAAAAGGTTTTAGCTTTGACAATAGAAGAGAAGAGAAGAGAAGAAGAAAAGAAGAATTGATGAAAGAGAGGCTACTTGGCCAAAGGAAATTCGGCAAAGAGAGAGTTGGCTAGAGGATTTTCGGCAAACACTTAGAAAAGATGAAAGAATAGCCTCACTTTTCCTTCCTTAGCTGAAATTACTAGGCTGGAGTCCCCTACTTGGCCACCACTCTTCCTATGTGATAATATTATCCTTTACAAATAATTAAAAGAATAATCTCTTAATTATCTCTCCAAATTAAATCCTTATTTATCCCCTTAATTAGCCGTATTTTAAAGAGAATAAAACTCCTCCTTTCTAGAAAGCTTGTGCCATCCACCTCTGGCTTCTAGAAGCAAAAATAAATCTTCTTTTATTTGCTTCCCAAGTGACTCGAGCTCAGGCCCATTCCTATTGCATGTGGCGCCATTTCCATAGGCCCTAAGTGACACCTTCAGGCCACTTTTCCAAGCCTGTTTGTGTGTCAAATTTCACATACTTTTTCTTTTAAGGCCACCTTGCCTTAGTTTCCTCTTTTAAACTTTAAAACTCGACATTTCTAACTCATTTCTAAGTTTCCTAAAATTTTCGTTCGGCTCTTTGAACTTGACATTTCCTTACATTTCCAAGTTTCCAGAAATGTTCACTTTCCATTTTTGAATCATTTCCAAATCATTTCCTTACATTTCCATACATTTTCAGGTTTCCAAAAAAAAATGTTCATTTCTAACTCATTTTCATTCATTTCCGGGTTTCCAAAAATATTCAAAATTTATTCTTAGTACATAAAACATGTCACTTTGTACAACTAAACCGAAAATGCATAGGCCCTTTCCAGGATGTTACAGTTCTACCCCCCTTAAAAAAATTTCGTCCTCGAAATTTCCTGACGAAAATAAGTGAGGGTATTGCTGTCGTATCATCTCTTCTGGTCCCCACGAAGCTTCCTCCAATCCATGGTTGTGCCATAACACTTTGACTAGAGGAACTGACTTCCTCCGTAGCACTTTTACATCACGTTCCAATATCTGAATCGGCTCTTCCTCGTAGGATAAGTCTGGCCTTAGCTCCACTCCTTCAACTGGTACCACATGCGATGGATCTGATCGGTAACGATGTAGCATGGATACATGGAATACGTCGTGCATCTGCTGCAACTCTGGTGGCAACTCCAATTGGTATGCCATCGCCCAACTTCGCTTCAAGATTTCTCGACGGGGCCTATAAACCTTGGGCTTAACTTCCCTTTGCGACCAAACCTTATTACCTTCTTCCAAGGCGAGACTTTCAGAAACACTTGATCTCCCACTTCAAACTCTATTTCCTTTCGTTTAAGGTCTGCGTATGACTTCTGCCTATCAGAGGCTTCCTTTAACCGTGCTCGGATTATCTCAACCTTCTCTTCAGTTTCTGCCACTAACTCTGGACCCAAAATCTGACTTTCTCCTAACTCAGTCCAACAAGTAGGAGTTCGACACTTCCGACCATACAATGCTTCATATGGTGCCATCCGAATGCTAGCCTGGTAGCTGTTGTTGTAAGCGAACTCAGCTAAAGGCAAGTAGTCTTCCCAACTTCCTCGGAAATCCATCATACAGCCTCTCAACATATCCTCCAACACTTGTATAATCCGCTCGCATCGCCTGTCCCGATTTTGGATGAAAAGCCGTAGTGAAGTCTAACTTAGTGCCTAAAGCTTGATGAGGTGCCCTCCAAAACTGAGACGTAAACCTTGGGTCTCTATTGCCACGTATAACTTGGCTAACTTCTGAAGAGAATAGTCAACTCTCACCGGAATAAAGTGCGCGGACTTGGTCAAACGATCCACTATCACCCATACCGAGTCCTTCTCAGTAGGCGTAAGGGGAAGCCCACTAACGAAGTCCATGGTAATTCTTTCCCACTTCCACTGTGGAATCTCGATTGGTTGAAGCAATCCTGATGGACTTAGTGTTCAACCTTAATTTGCTGACACGTCAGACATTTTCCCACGAATTCAGTAACTTCCCGCTTAAGCTCAGGCCACTAAAATTGTTCCCTTAGATCTCTGTACAGCTTAGTGCCTCCGTGATGCATAGCATAAGGGCTACTATGCGCCTCCCGAAGAATCCTCTGTCTTAACTCTTCGTCCTTCGGCATACAGACTTTTCCTTGGTAGCACAATACTCCTTCATCGTTAACGCCATAATCCTCTAACTCTCTATTCTGTACTTGCTGTAACTTAGCACTTAGGTCATTGTCCAACAATTGACCTTCCTTTACCTCATTCAACCATGTGGGTTTGACTTGTAATTCTGCCAGCAGGCTTCCATCATCATACAGACTCAAGTGTGCAAACATAGCTCTTAGTTCCGACACAACCTTCCGACTTAGGGCATCAGCCACTACATTTGCCTTGCCCGGGTGGTACTCTATCGAGCAATCATAATCCTTCAATAACTCTACCTACCTTCGCTGCCTCAAGTTCAACTCCTTCCGAGTCAACAAATACTTAAGGCTCTTGTGGTCTGTGTAGATCACTGACCTTTCTCCATAGAAATAATGCCTCCACACCTTAAGGGCGAAAACCACTACGGCTAATTCCAAGTCATGGGTTGGGTAATTAACCTCATGCGGCCTTAACTGCCGAGACGCATAAGCGACAACTTTTCCATCTTGCATTAGGACGCATCCTAATCCCGTATGCGAAGCGTCACAGTACACCACAAAATCCTTCCCTGCCTCCGGCTGAATTAATACTCGAGCCTCCGTCAACACCTTCTTAAGCTTTTCAAAGCTCTTCTGTTGCTTATCTGTCCATTCAAAGGGTACTTCCTTCCTTAGCAACCTTGTCAAAGGCGCGGCTATTGACGAAAACCCTTCCACGAACCTTCTGTAATAGCCTGCCAATCCTAAGAAACTTCGAATCTCAGTCACGGGCCTAGGTGGTTTCCAATCCAACACTGCTTCGATCTTCCTAGGGTCCACTCTTATTCCTTCTGCGGATACTACATGCCCTAAGAATGCCACCTCCTTTAGCCAAAATTCACACTTGCTGAATTTGGCATAGAGCTTCTTCTCCCTTAATACTTGTAACACAACTCGGAGATGCTCATCATGCTCCTCTTCAGACTTGGAGTACACCAAGATATCGTCAATGAACACAACGACGAACCTATCCAAGTAGGGTTGAAATACTCGATTCATCATATCCATGAACACGGCTGGAGCGTTCGTCAACCCAAACGGCATTACCACAAACTCATAATGGTCGTATCTTGTCCTAAAAGCGATCATATGGATATTGGCCTCCTTCACCTTCAACTGATGATATCCCGACCTTAAGTCTATCTTCGAGAATACTGCGGCCCCCTTTCAGCTGATCGAACAAGTCGTCTATCCTTGGTAAGGGATACTTGTTCTTGATGGTCAGCTTATTCAACTGACGGTAATCTATGCACATCCGCATAGTTCCATCCTTCTTCTTTACAAACAGGACCGGTGCTCCCCATGGAGACACACTGGGTCGAATGAACCCACGATCCAACAACTCTTGGATTTGAGCCTTGAGCTCAACCAACTCCTTTGGCGCCATTTGGTATGGAGCGATTGACACAGGAGCTGTTCCCGGTAGCAAGTCTATTCCAAATTCCACTTCCCTATCTGGGGGTATTCCTGGTAACTCCTCCAGAAATACATCTTCAAAGTCCCTTACCGTTCTAACTCCACTAACACCTTCTTCCTTTCCACCTATCGCACTTACGAAGGCTAAGAATGCCTTGCACCCTTTCCTAACCATTTTCTTAGCCTTTAACGCCGAAACTATGTTAGACAGGTAGTTTCTTCTTTCTCCGATTATTACAGCTACTTCATCCTCTGGGGTCCTTAGTTCCATTCATTTAGCCGCACAATCCAATACGGCTCGGTGCTCTACTAGCCAGTCCATTCCAAGTATGAGTTCAAACTCCCCAAAGGGTAGTTCCATTAAATCAGCCCGAAAGTTCACTCCCTGAGTTTCTAGGGGTACATTCCAAAAGATCTTATCCACCACTACAGTTTGGCCTAATGGGCTAACTACAGTCATCTGCCTATCAGAAAGTTCAGAGTCTAGGCCTAGTGTTTCCACTACACTACATGCAACATATGAATGGGTCGAGCCCACATCAATTAAGGCATAATAAGGCTTGCTATAAATAAAGAACGTACCGGTTATAACATCCAGAACGTCTCCATCCTCCCTACAAATGAACGCATAAACCAAACCCGGGCTGCCTTGCCTCGACATTAGCAAAGACTCTCGCCTCGTGTTCCACGTCCTCTGCCAGCTCTGTTACCTCTATTATTCGAACCGCGACCTCGTTGAGGCTGCTATCCGCCTCTACCAGCCTGGCTAACATTTTGAGCTGCTGATCGACTTTCGTCTGGTTTCTTAGGACAATCCTTGAGCATATGGTCCTTGGACCCACACCTAAAACATCCTCCCGTCTTTTTCCAGCACTCCTCTAAGTGCTTCTTCCCACAATGCTCACAAGGACGATACTGCCATCCTATACCAGCTTTGTCGACCTCGCGCCCATCAACTCTAGGCCTCTTTTGAACCTTCCTGCACGATCCAAAACCTCTTTTGGGCCTATTCCGATCCATAGTCTGCTCTGTAGCATCCTTAATTCCCTCGGCCACCTTGGCCTTTTCTACTAAAGCAGAAAACTCCCGCTCCTGATCCGGTGCTATCAACAATCTCAAATCATCCCTTAGTCCATCCTCAAAATGGACACAGCGCTCATGCTCAGTGGCCACTACTCCTCGAGCATACCGGCTCAACCTTAAAAATTCAGCCTCATATTCCGCAACGAACTTGGTTCCTTGAACCAGCCCCAGAAAAGCTTTCCTTTGTTCATCAGTGTACCTGGTTCCAACATACTTCTTTTGATACGCTTCCTTAACATATTCCCAGGTCAGATCCTCCGCTGTGGCACCGTCCCGAACGGTTAACCACCATTGATACGCTTCATCGCGTAACAGTGCCACTATTCCTTTTAACTTCTCCTCAGGGGTCAGATTAAGCTCATCCATGATACGCTCAGTTGCTTCCAACCAGTACTCAGCTGTACTGGGTGCCACACCCGATACTCCACGAAACATTTCGGCACTATTAGCGCAGAGCCGTTCAGGCACAGACTTTCGATTTCCCGAATTTCCTCCTGCACCAGCCACCAACTCCAAAACTTGCGGACACTGCGGCACAAAGATCATCCCCGTCCGAGCTTTCTCGCCAAAGCACCAACACCGGGGTGGTGGTGGCGGTGGTATCTCATTGTCAGACCCTTGACCCGATCTAACTGGTTCTGACACAGTCATTCTTCCTCTACCTCGTCCACGACGACCACGTCCTCTAGAGCTCATTTCTAACGTCGAGATCTGATTAAGAAGTTTTATGAATTAGTCTTTGTTTCACTTGATTACCCGCGAAGAAATTTTATGAAAAGAGTTTTAGGAGTGATTATTTCGTATTCATACATGCACATAGTCTTTTCATTCATTCATCCATCCATCCATCAATTATGAACTTTCGTTCATTCAGAGAAACGTTGTAGTTTTCATTGTTGTTGTTTCTCCACTACCTAGGGGTATTTTCGTAATTTTGTCTTACAAGGGTATTTTCGTAATTTTTCAAAAGAAAGAGTTCCTTGGTGATTTTGTCAAAAAGTATTTTGGAAATTTTGAATTTCTGGGGTGTTTTGGAAAATTTCAAAATCCGAGGGTATTTCGGTATTTTTCCACAAACCGGGATAAATTCGTAAAATCTAATAAATCAGGGATATTTTAAAAGTTGCAAAACTTTGAGGGTTCTTTTTGAGAATTGTTCTTTCCAAAACAGTGATGTTGCAGAAATTTAGAAATCAGGGTCATTTTGGTAATTTTGTAAGTTAGGGGCAATTTTGTAATTTTCTAAAATCAAGGTATTTTTGATAGGTTGCAAATTAGGGTTTTTGAGCGTTTATAAAATAATGAAATTTTGGTAAAATTGTTGGGTAGTTGTACATTTTATAAACCAAGGGTATTTTGGTAATTTTACAGCCAGGGGCATTTTTGTAATTTCATAAATCGGGAATTTTTCGGAGAATTTTGTAAAGATGGTTTTCACAAATTTAAAAGAAAGTTTTAAGAGTTTTTTTTTAAACTAGGGTTTTGTTGTTTTTATAAAAACACAGCTAGTTCCCTTTCGGGGTTTTAGTTATCGTGCTTAGCCTATGACCGAGTCCTCTTGGTCAGGGTGAACCAAAGCTACGCACCAGGTAGGATTCGAATGGAAAGGAGGTGAGTCACACAGACTGCTTAAGTACCAAGCTCCCACTGAAACCATTCCTAGACATGCGCACAGAGGTTGCCACACCTACTGAGCCCTCTGAGTTAGGGTGAACCGAAGCTACGCACTGGGTGGGATTCTGCGCGAAGAGGAGGTGAGTCACTAGGGCTGCTTAAATACTGTGGGCTCTTCCTGATCCAATCCTAGACATGCGCATGTGGGTTTACCACACCCTAACTTTCGGTGACTTAGCCATAGGTTTGTTTAATGGAATTAAGTCTTATGTGTTTGTGTTTGAGTAGACTAGTCCTAGGGTCCAAGTTCCTATCATGCTATTCTACGCCCATTCCTTTTCTACCCTTCCATAATTCACATAGTCACACACAGATGGTTGGGGGTACTTACCCGTGGATCATGGTCTGAGACTTGGGTGCCACGCCAGAAAACCTGCTTATTTTCGGAAATATTTCCATAAAGTTCATTTGGCTTGATTGGAAAACGTTTTGGGCCTTAGCCCACAGGCCGAGAGTTTTAAAACTAGGCTCTGATACCAAACTGAAACACCCCACACCCGGCCTACGAGTCCTGAACGGATCTGGTATGTTCCTCGAAGAAAACTAGTTCAAATTCGTTTGCACTTAACGAAAATTTTTAAGAGATTTTGGGAGAAAGCTCAAATTGGGTTGGGCTTGAGTTGAAAACAAGTTTGTTTTATATTGAAAGCCCATTTGTTTCAAGTGACAAAATATTGAAAGTTTATTTTAAATCAGATTGACTTAATCTTTAATAATAAAAAATGTCGAAACAAAGCGAATAAAACAGAAAATAACTTAGTTCAGTTGTGGCCTTATTACATCAAATAAAAATCCAAAATAGAATTATAAAATACTTAAAATAACAAGAGTCCAAAAATAAGGAAAATCTGAACTTCGCATGGCCACCACTAAGCTCCCGCCGACTCGGTCCATCATCACGTTCACACCAAAACATGTTCCCACAACGGGGTGAGTCGACAGACTCAATGCGTAACCAACACTAAAATTTAATAAATCAGGCATACCATATTGTACCACAGGCATATTCATATACAAACAGAAATATGATGCAACCCGAATCCAAACCTAGATGCCATCCGCTACACATCCCCGTACCAACCTGCACACCGTGGGGACTACTCAACCCTCCATCCGCTGCACACCATCAAAGGCGCCATTTGCGATCGACGTGCTCATCGCCCATATAAAATTTGTGGCATAGCCACCAGATAATTGTGTCATGAGACACCACATTCAGATAATGTAACCGAAGTTACCACATTCAGATAATGTGACCGAAGTCACCACATTCAGATAGTGAGACCGAAGTCTTAAACACATACATTGTGATTTCAAATCCCGAAAAGTATCCCTTGGCTATGGAGATGTTGAAACCTACATGATATATGTTAGATCCACTTTTAACATTTAAATCACTTTTATATAGCCCTTAGCCGATTGTACACTTGCCTTGGTTGGCTAGATCTCAAACTATCTCCCTTAAGAGTCGACACTAGCAAAGATCCCAGAATTTCTCCTTAATATTTCGGTCAAAGAAACAACAAGAGAATCAGTTCCTAGATCTTGATTAAAAGAGATTGAAAAATCCATTGTTCTTACCTTAACACCACAGTCGACGGCACACTTGTTTGAAGCCACAAAGATTCGGCTATGGAGACTTAGACAGGGATCAAAAAGGTTTCAGCTTTGACAATAGAAGAGAAGAGAGGAGAAGAAGAAAAGAAGAATTGATGAAAGTGAGGATACTTGGCCAAAGGAAATTCGGCACAGAGAGAGAGTTGGCTAGAGGATTTTCGGTAAACACTTAGAAAAGATGAAAGAATAGCCTCACTTTTCCTTCCTTAGCCGAAATTACTAGGCTAGAGTCCCCTACTTGGCCACCACTCTTCCTATGTGATAATATTATCCTTTACAAATAACTAAAAGAATAATCCTTTAATTATCTCTCCAAATTAAATCCTTATTTATCCCCTTAATTAGCCGTATTTTAAAGAGAATAAAACTCCTCCTTTCTAGAAAGCTTGTGCCGTCCACCTCTGTCTTCTAGAAGCAAAAATAAAACTTCTTTTATTTGCTTCCCTTGTGACTCGAACTCAGGCCCAACACCTTGCATGTGGCGCAATTTCCATAGGCCCTAGGTGACATCTTCAGGCCACTTTTCCAAGCCTGTTTGATACGGGCACGCCCGGGGCACCCACCGAATTTTCAAGTCAACGAAGCTCGACGCCAAATTTTAATTTTTATTGCTTCAAATAAAATCGAGTCTTTGAATTTCGTGAAAATTAAATTGCTGAATTTTAATGAAATGAATTAAACATCTTAATTTATTTAATTGATTTTCTATAGCAAATTAATTTTCCAAATAATTAGTATCATATTAATATGTCTAGTGTTTAAAACAGAGTATTTTAACTTTTATTTAAATTATTTAAAATTAATGTTTGGTCTTGTGTTTTTATAGGCAAATACACAAGGATGCATTTGGCCATGGACGACACACTCAATAGACAAACAAATTCAAAGTGGGTCAATAAAATAACAAGGCATGGAGGCTTGGTGTATGATAAATAAAATAGTAAAGAAGCATGGTGGATTTTACTAGATAAACATGCGGCAATATGGAGCTATGATGGAAATAAACAAATGGAAATTGGAGCAAGCACAATTGGATGACAAAGCATAGGGCATAGTGCAAGGAAATTTCATGCCATGCGTGAGAATATTCAAAGAAATAATTAGGCATGTGCTAGTATTAAAAAAATGGCTAGTGGGAATGAATAAAATACTAAGTGGGAGCTATAAATAAATAAGAAATGTGCATGTGTGTTTTAGTGAAGCATGGACGGCAGGAAAGGAATTAAATTTGAAACCACCATGGGATAAAGGTTGATTAAACAAAGGAGAAAACTTGAATGTGATGCAAATGGGTGGACGGTAGAATAAATAAAATTGAAGATCACAAAGGTGGACGGCATGGAGCATTGGAAGACAAAAGACAATGGCCATAATATTTTAATGGTTGGATGGCAATGGAAGCTTATGCATGTTAGGAATTAAAATTAGTATGGAGCTCAAACTTAATCTTTAATTTGAGCATGGGCATCCAAATGGAAGCATATTGGACAGCAACTTGGACGACACATGGCATGAAGAAATTAAAATGGGAAAATATGTTGTTTAGTGGAAATGCTTGTGGCTTTGGATTAAATAATTTAATCAACAATGATAACATGATGAAGGTGTGATGTCATGGGTTTTGAAATTTTAAATGGGAGCTTGAAAATGGATGACAAATTAAACAATTTTAAAGGGGATGCAGGGCCAACCTGGACGGCAATTGAAGACCAAGGCTCTTGTTATTTTCTTTTATTTGTAAGGTAATTAAGCTATGTGTTTGTATCTTCGGCTACTTAGAATAGGCTATAAATATCTTGCTATTTAGAATTGTAAAAAACACAACTTGAATTTGAATGAAAGAAAATTTTCTTTTGGTGAGTATTCACTCTCTTAAATTCTCGAGGTTTGAATTGACTTATCTAGTTTTCTAGTGGCATCGTTCTTTCCTTATTTGAACTTATCATCCTTTCGGGTGTGGCGTTCATCTACCTATACCGTTGGTTCCTATCTCGCTAGATAGTGGGTCTCGATTTTATTTCGAAATACCATACCGTTGGTTCCTATCTCGCTAGATAGTGGGTCTCGGTTTTATTTCGAAATTCATTCCATCAATTTGAAACTTATAAGATTCGGGTCTTTAATTTTTATTAAAGGTTCTTTCTTGTTTCAAATACGTATCCATTTCAATCCATCACCTATCTTTTCATTTCAAAGATATCATTTCCAATAAAATTATTCCTTTTGTTAGTTGAACGAGAAACTGTCTAATTTACGATCGGGCAACTTTAACGATTCGCCTCCTAACCCGAGACGGGCCGTCATCACTGTTTGTGTGTCAAATTTCACATACTCTTTCTTTTAAGGCCACCTTACCTTAGTTTCCTCTTTTAAACTTTAAAACTCGACATTTCTAAGTCATTTCTAAGTTTCCTAAAATTTTCGTTCGGCTCTTTGAACTTGACATTTCCTTACATTTCCAAGTTTCCAAAAATGTTCACTTTCCATTTTTTGAATCATTTCCAAATCATTTCCTTACATTTCCATACATTTTCAGGTTTCCAAAAAAAATGTTCATTTCTAACTCATTTTCATTCATTTCCGGGTTTCCAAAAATATTCAAAATTTATTCTTAGTACATAAAACATGTCACTTCATACAACTAAACCGAAAATGCATAGGCCCTTTCCAGGATATTACATTCAAGCACAAAATTGTTATCGTAAAGGGAAAGTAAGCTAGGCCAGAACATCTAGCGGCACAATTTCTTATTTCTCTCAAGATGATTTTTCCCACATCAATGGTCTTTCCAGTTAAAATCGAGTATAATAAGACCATTCGCACTAATGAAATTGTAGTCCCATGTAAAATGGGCATAAGGCTGAATCGAATGAAATAGAACATACCTTCTGTAACACCCCAAACCCGGCCTAGAAGTTAGGCCCGAATCCTTAAAGGCACAATTCAAAATGATTTTGCTAATTAACAATTTAAGGCCCAAAAGCCCTTTCATCCTTGAGTCTTGTTAAGTAATAATAAAAACCCATTTTTATAGTTTTAAGTACTTCAGAAACCAAGTTTAAACATGCGAAATTTACTTAGGCTTAATATTTAAGTAAACAGTTGAAAACAACAATCCAAAATCTGAAGTCAAATCGGAGTACAAGGCCTTATTACATCAAACTAAAATAAAGCAATTAAAACTATGTCTTTTAAAACAAATAAATAAAAGTTTAAACATCTTGTTGCGTGGCGATCTCTGAGTCCTCCCCCACGTCGAGCCATTTACTGATGATCACATTGGGCCTAAGCCCTATCAAAATCGGTGTGAGTTTCAAAACCCAGTGTGTACAACCCTGGGCAATCAAATCAACATACAAATATTCACATTGGGCCTAAGCCCTATCAAAATCGGTGGTTTTGGGCCTTGGACCACAATGATCTCATATCATATCATATCATATCATATCATATCATATGCAAAACAAGATAATGCAAAACCCTCCCCAAAAATCCATCCGCTACACACTATTTCCCTTCCAACCCTACCTATCTGTGGGGATTTCTAAATTGACCCACCCATCCTCTACACACCAAAGGTAGCACTCACAGTGGCACTACTCAACGTTGCAGCAAAGCTGTTAATCATATACTGGGCTTTAAGCCACCGATGGATCCATGGTCGTCAAGCGACTATGCGATCCTCAAATCTTCTTTCGTACCATAATTCCCACCCATATGCATCCTAAACAGAATATCATATGAATGCAACATGCACATGAGTAACATCCATAAAACTCATACTCATCACATAGGGTATTTTCGTCATTTCACAACCCAAGGGTATTTCTGTAAATCTACTCTACAGGGTATTTAGGTAATTTTGCAAAATAGAGGTACCTTGGGAATTTTGTAAATTAGGGATGTTTTGGTAATTATGTAAATCAAGGGTATTTTGGTAATTTCATAATTTGGGGCTATTTTAGTGATTTTACAAATCTAAAGAAGTTTTGGTAATTTTCAAACTAAAGGTATTTTGGTTATTTTCAATCAAGGGTATTTTAGTAATTTTACAAATCTAGGGGTATTTGGTCCCTCTCGGGTTTTAGTTATGAACTTTGGACCATTAACAAGTCCTTGCGGCTAAAGTGAACAGACACTATGCACTAGGTAGGATTCTAAAGAAGAGGAGGTGGGCCGCTAGGGCCGCTTAAGTACCAAGCTCTCCCTAGATCCAATCCTAGACATGCGCATGCCCGTTACCACACTCTAACCTAGCAACTTGTCCACAGACAATGTTTAATTATTATAACGTCTTATGCGGTTTAAGAGTTGTTCAGTACTAAGCCTAAAGTCCATAAAATCGTAGCGTACTAGTCTACGTCCCCCCATAAAGCCCATCAACCCATGTAACGTTCATATAACCCAAAATGGCCACATCACATTTTTACGGCCCACTAGGCCCAAATCTCAGTCATCTGACCCATTAGGCCCAAAACAAATTTATATCATGTATCATGCATTTAACACCCTTTACCCGTATTCGATACCGGAATAGGGTACGAGGCATTACCGAAACACATACACTTGTAAATGCATCAAACCAAGTCATAAAATTTCATCCAAATTATGCATCATCACAAACATACAACTTGAATAACACTAGCCAACATCAATGGCCTTATACAAAATAAACTACTAAATATTAAAGGCCAACATTTTAGGCCAAACCAATTATGACATATACAAATGACTAAGTCCCCTATACATGCCATAAACTTAAGAGGTTTGTATTCACTTTTACCCCACGATGATAGCTTGATAGTGTGATTACATCTCCGGCGATCTCCAACTCGAGCTAGCATACAACCCTATAAGATATGGGAAAGGAAGGGAGGTAAGCTACAAAGCTTAGTAAGTAAGCATGTAAATAATTAATAATGGATTTATTAAGTTTACAAAACAACACAATCAAATCTAAAATCAATTCCATCATTTATTCAAGTTTGGACCAAGCTGTCTATTCGAGTCACAATCACTAAATTATTTTTACCTGAAGCTATGAAACTCCAAATTAAGATCTATAACTTTTCCCTGAAACTAGACTCATTTATCCTCTCACCATAAAATTGTTGGAATTTTTTGTCTTGCCAATTAGTACAGTTTATTCATTAAAGATTCCCCTATTTCGTTGTTCGACTGCTCTGACCACTTTTCACTACGAACCAATTTTATCATTATACAAATTCATATGATGATAAAATTTATTTCATTCGAAAATAGACTCATTAAGGATTTCAATCATATAACTTATACCCCATAATTAGTTTTGTAGAATTTTTAATTATTTTTCCAAGGCAGAACAGGGGATCAAGTAACCATTTTGAACTAGTCTCACAAAAGTTTAAATATCTCAAACTATACAATTCCTTTTCTTTCTCTGTTTCTTTTATATAAAAATATACCAATAAGATTTAAATAAATATCTCATACAACTTATAATTCCATTTCTACCATTTTTTGTGATTTTTCAAATTCACATCATCACTTCTCCAAAAAAAGCTTTTATTATAAATTTTTGCTTTCTCTCACTTTAGTTGTATTCATTACTTACCTCTAACAATCATTCCAATTTCCAATCACATATTGAGCATATTGCTCATGCATTACACATACATATACATATACTTATCACTAAACATCTCACATAATTTCATCTAGTCAGTTTTATCATTGAACGCTTCGGAATAATAACGAATATGCGGTGGTTTCGCACACAGCACACCTTTGAAATCCAAGCTCTCTTGTACACATAGTGGCCTTCACTCAATACCACTTATGTGACTTAGCTCGATTGTACTCATAATTCTGGCACTCTTGTACATATGGTGGCCTTCACTTAGCACCACTCATATGACCTAGCCTTCTCGTAGCTCTCTTGTACACATAGTGGCTCACACCATATACCACACATGTGACCTAGCTACATATAGCTTTCTTGTACACATGGCGTACTCTCGGTACTACACATGTGACCTAGCTACGTATACAAAATCTCTTGTAGCTCTCTTGTGCACATAGTGGCCTACACTTAGTACCACTAATGTGACCTAGCTACATGCCAAGTACATCTTTCGATTTCGAAGGTTCAAACGGGAGATAACTCACTTTTTAACACTTTATTTCATTCTTTCAATAGTTAATTATGATTCAAAAATCAGATACAATACATTAAACATTCTGAAATATAAAACGTCAATAAAAATAATGAATTATTTACATACTACTTACCTCGGTGCAAAATATGGCGAAATTTGCAATTTAGTCCTTAACCTTTTCTTTTCTCCGATCAAGGTCCATTCATCATCTTTCTTGATCTATAATAACATATTTAACTTATTTAATACTCACATTATTCAATTTAGTCCAAAAGTCACACTATTACAAAATTACATTTTTGCCCTTTAACTTTCACAAAATTATGATTTTGCCCCTAGGCTTGAAACTTCATCCTATTTTCCTACATTTTAGGACATGATGAACTTTTTTACCTTCTACAGCAACATCAAATTCTCACTCTAACATGTACTTATGAACATTAGGTATTTTTACCGATTATGTCGTTTTACTCGTTTTTACGTAAAATCGCTTAGCAAAAGTTGTTTAACATAATTTCAGCCTTCATATCCTATCATAAAACATCAAAATAAACACATTTCACCTATGGTTGTTTTTCCAAATATGAACCCTAGGTTAAAATATTGCTAGAATAAGCTAAATCGAGTTACCAGGATTCCAAAAACGTAAATAACATGAAAAACGGGGCTTGGATTGACTTACTATGGAGGTTGGAAGCTTGGAAACCCTAGATATGGAGTCCCCCCCTTGAAAATTCGGCCTAAGGAAGAAGATGACAACCTTTTTCCATCTTTTTCCCATTTAATTTCCTTTTTATTACCAAATGACTAAATTACCTTTCATTAAAAACTTTGGTTCTTTCTACCTATATTTGTCCATTTTTGTCCATGAAATCCTAATGGTATAATTACCATTTAAGGACCTCTACTTCAATTTAAAATTTCATAACAATTGGACACCTCTAACATGTAGAACTCAAATAATTGGACACCTCTAACATGTAGAACTCAACTTTTGCACTTTTTACAATTTAGTCCTTTTGACTAAATTGAGTGCCCAAACGTCAAAATTTTCGAATGAGATTTTGACGAAATCATTCCGTGAAATTGTAGACCATAAAAATATAAATAAAAAAAAATTTCAACATCGAATTTGTGGTCCTCGAAACCACTATTTCGTTTAGGCCTTATTTCTGGATGTTACATTTCTCCCCCCTTTTGGGATTTTCGTCCCTAAAAATCTTACCAGAAGGAGTTGCTTTCAACTTTTTATCAGAATCACAATTTAATTTATTTTCATGGTCATATTTTCCTTTAGCTTTTTCCATAATTGGGATATAACCCTTGATCTCAATCCGAAATAATGGAGACTGATACTTCGCGTAATCGAATAATCCTAGAAACATCTTACTCGACTGGTTAGTTAAACAATAAATCTGTACACGAATGATCAATCACAATCTGATAACATCTTCCTTTTCGGAGATCAAGATAATTCAGATATGAAATCTATAGTGTTTCTATCTCATTTTCTTTTTATAATCACCACTTTATATTCTAGCAATAAAACTCATTCTAATCCGTTCACTAGTGCATCACTGAAAAAAATCATGACTTCGTTACTCAATTCTAACTAAACTCAAAACCAGAGCTTCGGTTAATAATACCTTCAATTGCTTTAACTTTGTTAGCATGCCCAGACCATTCAAACTTTCACAAAGGTGATAACTTTTCCAATCAAAACAACTTTAACTTATAATAACATCATCCGGTTAGAATAATCCAATAGGCATATCTCTGTATTATGCTTTCTAGAATATAATTTCTTCATTTAGACTATCCGTCTTCATACTCGTGAATACACAAAATTTATTCTCATAGTTGAGACATGTTTAAATATACATAACTCACAAGAAAATAACAGAGATCCTGATGATTCCTTAGAGAAACCCAGTAAAAAAAACAATGCTTACCAACTCTGGACTTCCATCATAACAGAGATAATATATTTTCCGTATATATGAAACAAAACCATAATTAGTAGAAACATAAGAATAATCTCACATAATTTTTTTTTTACCATCGACTTCATTCCAACATATTTAAATATAATTTCAAAGAGAGAAAGAAATACCGATCATAAACCGACCAGATCAACAGAGCTTTCGTCTAACATCATAGTTAGCTTCTCACAACATTGGAACTTCATCAGAAACTGAACAATCACACACATATCTCTGAGGATAAAAGAATATATATAATACACAGAAAAGATCATCATATTCATTTCAACTGTAACTGTCACACACACAGACATCTTTACTACTCGAATATCATTTATTTGACTAATTATGTCATCATGAACCCCATATTATTCTACTCATTAACGAAAATCAATTCGGGAAAAATTTCAGCAAACACATACTTTAGACATCATATCTGAATAAGTTGATTAGCTGAGACTAACTTCTCCTTTATCCGTGACATTGCATAATCTGTATAATCTTTAGAACATTTTGATGTCCTTCCAAAATTGTTTCCACTTTCCAAACTATTATTATCTCTATATGCATTACTAAGTATTTCACCACTAAACTCTTTAGTTTCACATTTATGGACTTATTCCACTTGGTTCTCGTGAATTTTTGTTATAAAGCAACACTGGTAAGGGGGTGAGGTCATAAAGCTTCTGACTTGACTCTCATAAATACACACATATGACTTTGCATTCATCACCAACATTATATAATCACAATTACGTAATTCACTTCAAGCTAATTAACATACATAGTCATGTTACACGAACTTTTTTTTTTAATTCAAACAAGTGTACATAAACACACATTCTGTCAATTTGAGTAAATTTACTTATCGTATTCACTTAATCAAATATATTGGGCACATAACATCATATGCATGCCAAACAAACATGGATAGGCTTATTACCATATAAACTTTCATTTCATTCCACTTTTCACATTTCTTAACTTGTGGTTATCTCATTTCGTACATTAACACATACGTATCGTGAACTTCCATTCATACCTTTCCAAATTTTGACACATCATAAGCAAGTCTCAAACATTTCAATATCATTATCAGTATTATCGAAAAAATAGCTCGATTGGAAGTCATCTCTGTCTTAACAAAATAATTTCGTCAGAGTTGGGAGATATCACACTATCACGAATAGTAATATGGCATGTATAAATAGACTCACATACTCTATGTTAGTCCAGGAATCGACTAAACCATAGCTTTGATACCACTAAATGTAACACCCTTTACCTGTATTCGATACCGGAATAGGGTACGAGGCATTACCGAAACACATACACTTGTAAATGCATTAAACCAAGTCATAAAATTTCATCCAAATTATGCATCATCACAAACATACAACTTGAATAACACTAGCCAACATCAATGGCCTTATAAAAAATAAACTAGTAAATATTAAAGGCCAACATTTTAGGCCAAACAAATTATGACATATACAAATGACTAATGTAACATCTAGGATTTAGGGGTCTTGCATTTTATCTAGTATCTGTGTGTGTCTTATGTGTTGCATGATTGTTGAGTGTGTTTGGGGGCTTCGGGAAACCTTGGGGTTAGTAGGAGCATTGGTGAAAATTTCTGGTTTGAAGTCTTTAGAGGAGAGCTAGGGGAGCTAGGCCTTAAGGGATTTAATGTGGAGAGTAGGGACACAACAAGTAGAGTGGTGTAGTGGGAAGGAGACGCCATCTGGTGTGCGGGGGAGTTGCTTCAAAGGGGAGTTCCAAAGAAGAGGAGGTTCGAGCAACATGGGCAGCATTTTGGGAGTTGTATTTTGTGTCAAGAGGGGAAGGTAGTGGATTCGGCAAGGGCACTTGAAAGGTGGAGGTTTGAATGGGTCAAATCTTTTGAATATGTGGTGGAGAGTTATTTGTAGAGTTTGAATGTTTCAAACTCATTTGAATGGGTGATGTAGAGGGAGTTAAGGAGAAAATCGCAGAAGGGTGTTGGCTAGGGAGTGTTAGCTGAATTTTTGAGTGGTGTAGGGGAGTGGGTGCATTCGGTTATGGGAGGGGCTAAGTGTGCTGATTTTGTTGAAGTAGATTGTTTTTCTTTCCCTTCTTTTGTGTTTGAGCCAAATTGGTAAGATCAGTGGAGCACTTTCTATTCTTTTTCATTTTCTTTCTTTTCTCTTTTGAACCGAAACTGTCTTTTGTTCTCTCTTTCTCCTATTTGCACAAAAAGCCAAAATTGTCAGCCTACACTTTGGAGTTCCGCATTCAATCAAAGCCGAAACCTCTATCATTTTTTTCTTCTTTAATCTTTTTTCCTTCTAAAGCTGTATCATCTATTGTTCATTCTCCCTTTTCCCATACCTTTTATCTTTGCCACTTGCTCTTCATAGCCGAAAGTCATTTCTCACTTTCTCCCTTGGAATAGTTTTGGTTCTTAAAGTGCTAAAAGCTGAAAGTTCATATTCCATTTCTTTTTCTCTTGGCCGACTCATTCAAGCTGAATACCTCTATGGTGGTAACGTTTTCATTTGTCAATTGTTAGAAGGAGCGTCGTCATTCGTTTAGTGCCAACTCTCCCAAACGATTTCTAGTATAGTGGTAAGGGGTTCCCTTTTATTTGAATATTGCTATTTTCTTTTTGGTTTGTCGAAATCAAAGGCTTAACTTTGTTCTTATGTGTGGCCGAATCTATGAAGGACTGATTTCGGGTCTTCTGTTTTAAGCCAACATTAAGGGGATTAAGAATCTTTGGGGATTTGATCAATCAAGGTAAGAAGGTTATAACGTTCGGCCGAAGGCCACTTCTTTGGACCATAAGTGTGAGGCCGAATCTAATATGGGTTTGTATAGGGATTTCGACGATCGTTAAAGCGTAAGCGAATAGTCTTCGGGATTTTGTTGGCCTTGGTAAGGTGTTCTTTCAATCAAAGTGTTCTTTTAGTTCCATTATTATTTGATTCAATGTTTAACCGGGTCTTCTGACCAAGATTCTATTTGATGAAATCGAGTACCAGTCAGTTGAAGGGAGGGGTTGGACACGTAGTTCCTACCCCTAAGCTCAAGAAGCAGTCAGTTTCAGCGGTTCGGGATTGGCCACCGGGCTGTGGGCTAGCGTCTGAAAAAGACAAGAAGATCGTTGTAATCTCTTCGAGTGAGAACGTTAGGGAGATCGATAGTCTAGTTCTTCAGGTTTTTAGGTGTGTAATTATCACACTGTTTCCTTAGTTGCTTTAATTAAATATATGTGGTATGTGTGGTAGCCGAAATAGTGGCTGTGGTGATGTTGTTACCCACATTGGGTAATCCAGTAACCAGGTTGGTATACTACCTACATCGAGATTGAGGATAAATGATTGTGGATGCATGTAAGCATGTTGTATATGTGTATATGGATGTGTTCATATTCTATTATATGCCATTTCATCATATTATGCTGCATGTGCATGGGGTTGGGATATATTGATTACAAGGGAAGTGTATATTTATATGTGGTAACTTTGTCACGATTAATGATGGCCTCGAGCCTCATTATGGATTGATGATGACCATGAGTCTCATTGTGGATATTTTTGATTTAATCATGTGGATCAGTGGTTAGACCACTAAGTGGACTTTGAGCAGTGTGTCCGTCAACATAGACTGGCAAAGAGGTGTGTAGCTGATGGAGGGTCGATTGTAGAAATCCCCAGGTGTGTATGTGGATGGATATACGGGTGGTGTGTAGCGGATGGATACTAGGTTGGGTTGGGTTAACATATTGCATCATTATATGTGGTATACTGTTTTGATGTGGATTTGGGGCCAAGCCCATTTGTGGAATCATGTGGATTAATTGTACACTGAGTCTGGTGACTCACCCTGTTTTTCAAACCAATGCAGGTAATTCATAACTCTTTGGACCGGGCTGGAGTGGATTCAAGGTGGCCATACAGAAGTTGTTTTTGTTATATATATGTTTGATATATTGGATATTAGTTAGGTTATTTATTTTCTTTATGATGTATTAAGGCCATTTTAACTACTTTGGGATATCATGGATTTAAGTCAGATTTGTTAGCTGATAATTAATTAAAAATAACTTTAAACATTTGCAACCTGAAAATCAAATTGAAGTTTTAAAAATTCGGATTACTTATAAACACCTTGTTTTCTCGAAATTTCTTTCAAATAACAATTTGAACTTTATACAAGCCGGAAGTTTTTATTCATCGGCAAATTGCTAACTTTTAAACTACATACCCTCTTAAGCGGAATATTTATTTTTAGAATTGAAAAATTATTTTTCACCTTCAAACAGAATTCTTTTCAACACTTTTCCAGTAACATTTCGAATTCAGCCGTGGTGTTTTGGGCAGGGTTTGGGGTGTTGCAATTTGGTATCAAAGCCCAGTTTTTACACTCGGCCTTTGGGTTTTGAGGCCCACACCGTTTTCCAGCCCAGGTCTACCAGGCAAGTCTTCTGACTGCTAAATGAATTGAATGAAGGTGTCCAAGTAGGGAATCCACATGTAACATCCTGATTTGGGGGGCTTTGCATTTGATGTGTTTCTGTGTGTATGTTATGCTTAATATGCTAGTTTAGGGTGTTTTGGGGGTCCAAGAAAGGCTCAGAGTTAAGCCGAAGTCTTGGGTAAAATTCTATTTTTTGGCACTTTAGGGGAGAGCTGGTATAACACCCTGGTTTAGGGGCTATGCGTGTTGGGTATAATTCATGTTCTAGTAGGTTTTGGGTATGCTTGGATGTGTTTAAGAGATGTTGAGAATGCTCGGATTAAAGGGGAAGACTTTGGAAAATTTTGGATTTTTAAGTGCTAAAAGGGGAGCTTGGCTGTAGGTGTCTTAAGAGAATTATTTGGGAGAATTAAACACAAGAATTGGGCTGGTAGGGTGGCAAGGAAGATGCCACTAAGAGATTGGAGAAGTGACGCCTCAGGTACAAGGGAAGGGGCCAGTGTTCGAGCTGCGAAGGCAGCACTCTGGCCTTTGTTTTTGTGTCAATGAGGTAAGGAGTTGGGCAGCTTTTGGATGCTTAAAGATGAGGGAAGACTTGGTCTTTGTTTTTAAATTCGGCTAGGTGGAGGTTTGACTCATTCAAACTTTTTGAATGGGTGTTAGGGAGGATTAGTAGGAGGAAATCTTGGGATTTTGAGAGGGGTTGAGTTAGTGGCCGATTTTGGGAAGCTAGGGGAGGGCATTTTTGGTTTTTTTGGAGGGTGTTAGGTGGGTGCCGTATTTAGTAGTATAAATAGGGGGTGCTCACCTTTGGCCATCTTTTTCACCATTTATCCCCTTTTTGCCGAAAGTTGTTTCTTCCCTTTTCACTATTCTTTTCCTTTGCCGAAAGTAAGTCAAAGAAACCCTTTTCTTTCTCTTATTTCTTGTAGCCAAAACCGAAAGTGGGCATAACCTTTTGTGTACCTATTTCCCTCTTCTTTTGCACCTTTCTTTTAGACATTACTTAAACCGAAATCACCTCCAAACTTGCCATTGCCGAATATCCCAACTCCATCTAGGAGTCATTGCCGAATCACTCAGTCTTCCATTCCCTCCACTTTGGTTACAAGTCCCTGAGCCGAACCTTACTTTCTTGTGGTGGCTGATTCTTGGTTAGAGAAAAAGGGAGCGGTTAGCAAGGTAAGGGTGCGATAGTTTCTTTGTGTTATGGATTCTTGTCTTGGCCGAATGGCCCTAAGTGCTCTCTGTTATGTGCTAAGGCCGATTGTAGGGGAGAAGAGCCTAACGCAGGAGACTTTCTTTGGAGTGGTATAGTCAGCATTTGCAGAGGCATTAAGTAGTGTTTTGGGAGTTGATCGTTTGTATCATTAGGTGCGTAATCATCGCACTATTTCCTTCAGTTAACTGCTTGCTAATGCTTATGTATATGAATGATGTGTGGCTTAGATGCTGAATACCTTTGTTTTGGGTAATCGGATATCAGGTGAGTAAGTGTGGGATACTATGTTGTTGTGATGTTTATATATATAATGTGGTAATAATATGAGTTGTATACTTATCTTATATGACGGTTTAACATGTGGCAATTACATATTTGCATGGGATTGGGTTGAACGAGGAAGAAAGGGTGTACACACTGATGTACGTGGACTAATGTAGATTCGGGCTACATTAGTGCTTGATGAGTTGCTGAGTGCACCATCAAGGGAGATGTTGGCTAGGTGCCCATCTCGGCGGCTGATGGCTATGTGCATCACCGTAGACAGATTAATATTGGGATCACTTTTATTAATAGGCATTTAAATTTTATGTTTAAAATTAGCTAAGACATGAATCAAATTTAGTTTTCTAATAAAAATTTACCAATGCATTTTATAAAATTTACATCTTATAGGAATTATTAAATTGTATAGTTTTCGGTAAAAAAATTTAAACCTGATAATTGTTTTTCTTTTCAAAGTGCTATATCCTTTTTGTAAAATCACAAAAGTGACATACTAGATCCGGTTGTAGTGTTTGGGTCGGGTTTAGGGTGTTACACACACTTTGTATTTTAAGTATGTTATAAACTTGTTGGCAAATAGCGAAGTGATGGCATGAATCACTAAGATACCCTTGTGGGTAAGATCGAGGACTCTGGGTAAGTTCTGCTGTGTTCTGTTATTAGCTAATGCAAGTTTGGCTGAGATGATTACTTGTTATATTTTGAAAGCATGACCATACCATATTATTTGTTAAACATGAGCATGGATTTGGGGAACGATGTGAAGAGGGAGAAACATGACTTTCTGACTATCACCAGTAGTTTGGTACCACACGTGGGTTGGCCCCACATAATATATTTTATGACTAAGTCTCAGTGGTTTGGAACCACCAGTGGTTTAGTACCACATATATAATTTCTGTGACTCGTCCTAGTAGTTTGGTACCACAGTGGGTTGGCCCCACGTATTGATATTAGGGATTGTCACCAGTGGTTTGGTACCACAAGTGGGTTGGCCCCACAAATATACATTTTGTGACTTTTGTCACTAGTGGTTTGGAACCACCAGTAGTTAGGTACCACCAGTGGCTAGGTGCCACAGGTATTGGGTAGATTCCGGAGATATGGAAGATGGATAATAGGTTGGTTGGGTTGCATTACATACATGCTTAATATATGGTTTGTGCGAGAGCCCAAAACTCTTTTGGACGGCGAATTATACACTGAGTCTCAGTGACTCACCCCCTCCGTTAAATTTTTCAGGTAATCCTTAGACCGCGGATTTTAGACTATTACTATTTTAATTTGGATATTGGGTATTGTAATAAGGCCATCTAAACGTTAATTTGGTTTTTGTTATTCATTTCAAATGTTATGGCATGCCTAATGAATTATCCAAGTGGGTGTTTTCAAAACTGAAAACCTTTGAATTTAAGATGTTGTAATTTGGCTAATTGAGATCAGGCTTTAGTAACAAATTAACTCAAATTTTCAACCTAAGACGCAACATTGGTTTCAATTGATCGCTCAACAAAATCTTTCTTAAAATTGGACTTGGGATTATGAAACCTGATCGGTATCACGGCTTAAGTTGGGCCATTGTTTTGAATCTTCACCAATTCGCAACTCATGATTTGTAACTCGATTTTTAAAAAATTTCTTCCCTGTAACATGTCAGATTCGATCGTAGCATTTTGACTAGGTTTAGGGTGTTACAATTGTGGTATCAGAGCCAAGTTCAAAAGCTCAGCTGTGGGTGCAAGGCCCAAAATATTTTTAATAGGTGGTTTGGAAAATGGATTCAACAAAATACATATTTTTAGGAAGCATGGCACCTGGGTCTCCGGCACCGATTCGCGACGGTAAGTTTTCTAACTATCAGTTGTATGATGTGATTGTATTGTGATATGATTGTTAATAGTAGGAAAATTTACCTTAGAGATTGAAGCCTGTATGAATGCTTGTGTTCACGAAAACAACTACTTTGATAATATACTCATAAGACTGTTTGGTAATAAATAGTGGAAGAAAGAAAAACTAACTCATAAAACTTTTAATCAGATTAAATCGAAACGATAGTCATGAGTGCTAGAGGACGTGGTCGTGGCATGCGAGGCCGTGGTAGAGGCCGGAGTGTTGGGTCTGAACCTTTGGAATCAGGACACGGGCCGGAAGGTGAAGTACCAGTGCCGCCAGTTGCGGGAGCTGAATTTTCAGGATCAAACTTGGGGAGATGATGCTATGTCTCAGGCGATGTTATGAGTGTTGAAGAGAGTAGCTGGAGTGAGTGTGGGATCAGCAGCTCGGAAATCTGTGTCGGAGCGACTTAGAGCTAACGGAGCCGAGATGTT
The DNA here is from genome assembly GCA_025503065.1 of Gossypium bickii. Taxonomy (NCBI): domain Eukaryota; kingdom Viridiplantae; phylum Streptophyta; class Magnoliopsida; order Malvales; family Malvaceae; genus Gossypium; species Gossypium bickii. The sequence goes on along the minus strand of CP106717.1, from coordinate 59,587,188 downwards.
TAGGGGTGTTTCTGGTGTGGCCCCTAACATAGCTGAATACTGGTTAGAAGCGGTGGAGCGTATTATGGATGACCACGACTGTACCGCTGAAGAGAAACTGAAGGGTGTAGTGTCTCTACTCCGAGATGAGGCATATCAATGGTGGCTCACGGTTAGGGATAAGTCAGCATTTCAAGGAAAATACGTCGGGTCGAGCTATGTGGACGCTCAGCGGAAGGCATTCCTTAATTTGGTTCAGGGAAGTAAGTCAGTGGTAGAATATGAAGCAGAATTTTTACGTCTAAGCCGCTATGCTCGGGATATCATAGCAACAGATCATGAGCACTGTGTCTGATTTGAGGATGGCCTGAGAGATGAGTTGCAAGTATTAACAGCTCCGCAACGAGAAAAGGAGTTTGCCGTATTGGTTGAGAAGGCTAAGATAGCCGAAGAGGTGAAGAGGTCTGAAAAGTAGAACCAGGATAGGAGTAGGAATAAGAGAAGTTTTGGGCCATCAGGGTCTACTGGGGGTTTCTAGAAAAGGTCTAGATTAGGTGGGCCAAGTCAAGCTGCTAAGCCTGTTGCTGATCAGTGGCCACCTCAGTGTACTCGATGCGAGAAATTTCATTCGAGAGAGTGTTGGGCAGGTAATAGAGGATGTTTCGGATGTGGGTCTATGGACCATCGGATAAAGGATTGCCCACGGAGGCCAGTCAGGGCACAATCAGAGGGTCAAGGACGTGCACTATTCAGAAAAGAGGGTCAGCAACTGCAGAGGGGTCGTGGTCCGGCCAGAGGAGGAAATGATTTTGGTCGGGGGCGTGGAGCACCGGGCAGAGGTGTTGGGAATACAGAGGCGTGGTAGCCTGGATTGGTCTATGCAGCTAGGCGTAGAGAGAAGGGCGACGCACCGGATGTCATAACCGGTACGTTCCTTATTTATGGGTTGCCATATACTGCTTTGATTGATATTGGCTCGACACACTCTTATGTTGCTAGTGCTATATCGAGAACTTTGAATCTAGACTTTAAGATTTCTTCTAGGGAGACGACTGTAATTAGCCCACTAGGACAATCTGTAGTGCTGAACAAACTTTATAGGGATGTACCTCTAGAAGTTCTAGGGATAGTTTTTTTGGCTGATCTAATGGAACTGCCATTCGGGGAGTTCGATTTGATCTTAGGAATGGATTGGTTAGTGAAGTATCAAGCAAATTTGGACTGTGCAGCCAAGCGCATGGTGTTAAGAACTTTCGAGGGTGAAGAGGTGGTAGTGATAGGTGAGAGGAGGAACTACCTATCTAATGTGGTAACCGCTTTAAAGGCCGAGAGGATGGTGAGAAAAAGATGTAAGGCATTTATAGTTCATGTTTGTACTATGGGGGCCAAGGAATCAGTTATGGGGGATGTTCGAACAGTAAAGGAATTTTTTGATGTTTTCCCAAAAGAGCTTCCGGGATTGCCTCTGGATCACGAAGTAGAGTTCGGTATTGATCTTCTACCGGGAACAGCGCCAGTGTCTATTACCCCATATAGGATGGCGCCGAAGGAGTTAGTGGAGCTGAAAGCGCAGATTCAGGAACTGTTAGATTGGGGTTTTATCCGACCGAGTGTATCACCTTTGGGAGCACCGGTACTATTCGTTAAAAAGAAGGACAGATCAATGCGTATGTGTATTGACTACCGTCAGTTGAATAAGTTGACGATCAAGAAAGTACCCGTTACCGAGGATAGACGACTTGTTCGATCAACTTAAGGGAGCATCAGTCTTCTCAAAGATAGATTTGAGATCTAGCTGTCACCAGCTTAAAGTTAAAGAGACAGACATTCATAAGACGGCGTTTTATACTCGTTATGGTCACTACGAATTCTTGGTGATGTCGTTTGGGTTGACCAATGCACCAGCAGCGTTTATGGACATGATGAACTGGGTTTTTCAACCCTATCTGGATCAATTCGTCGTAGCGTTTATAGACGATATCCTGGTTTATTCAAAGTCTGAGGAGGAGCATGATTCACATCTTCGAGTGGTTTTACAAATTCTAAGGGAAAAGCAGTTGTTCTCTAAGTTCAGTAAGTGTGAGTTCTAGCTAAGGGAAGTTACCTTTTTGGGCCATGTGGTGTCAGTTGAGGGGATTAGGGTTGACCGTCGAAAAATTGAAGCTGTGCCGGATTGGAAACCACCTAAGTCCGTGGCAGAAATTTGGAGTTTTCTAGGGCTGGCTGGGTATTACAGAAGGTTCATGGAAGGATTCTAGTTGATAGCGGCACCGCTAACCAAGTTATTACGAATAGGGGTACCATTCGTTTGGTCAGTTGAACAGCAAGAAAGTTTCGAGAAGTTGAAGAGGATTTTGACAGAGGCACCAGTGTTAATCCAGCCTGAGGCAGGGAACAAGTTTACCTTTTACTATGATGCGTCGCACACGGGGTTAGGATGTGTGCTGATGCAAGAAGGGAAAGTAGTAGCGTATGCTTCTTAACAATTGAGACCTTACGAAGTGAACTATCCAACGCATGACCTGGAGCTAGCTGCAGTGGTTTTCGCCCTGAAGATCTGGAGGCACTACTTGTATGGAGAGATGAAACACCCCAAACCCGGCCCACGAGCTTTGACCAGATTTGGTATGTTCCTCATGTAAACCGGTTCAAAGTTCTTTTGTTACTTTGGGAAAATAGTGTGTTTTGAAAGAAATATTGTTTTGGGTTGGGCTCGAGTAGAAAACAAAATCGTTTTATAATGAAAACCCTTTTAAATTTTAGGTGATAAAACATATAGAATACATTTAAAGTAAATTACTTAATCTTTAACTTAATAAAAATTTCAGAACATAATAAATAAAAAAAGTAAATAAAATAGTGCACTATGGCCTTATGGCCTTATTACATCAAGTAAATCCAAATAATTCGAGTACTTCAAAAATTAATAGTCCATAAAAATAAAAACTTCATGTTGAGCATGGCCACCACAAGTTCTCGCTGTCCCCGGTCCATTATCATTTATCACCTGAAACATAGGTCCCTCAACGAGGTGAGTCAACAGACTCAATGTGTACACAACACTAAATCATAATAGAATCAGGCATAACAAATATTACACATTCATATCATGGCATACTAATTATGATGCATTCCCAAACCCAAACCTAATAGGCCATCCGCTACACTCCTCCATACCAACCTGTACACCGTAAGGACTACTAAGTCGACCCTCCTTCCGCTACACTCCATATCGCGGTCTTAGGTCACCGCATTTGTGGTCTTAGGTCACCACATTCAGATATCGCGGTCTTAGGTCACCGCATTCAGATTACTGTGGTCTTAGGTCACCACATTCAGATACCACGGTCTTAGGTCACCGTGTTCGCGGTCTTAGGTCACCACATTCAGATACTACAGTCTTAGGTCACCGTGTTCATGGTCTTAGGTCACTACATTCACTTCCCCTTTCAATAACCCATATGCCCCATTTTGTAATATGCATTAATATGCCAAAGTTTACATTCTTATTCTCATGTTACAAATAACATATTTCATATTCCTAGTAGGAGTAGGAAACGTACCTGAGTACTTTGTACCACATTATGGTACCTTAGCCATATTCACATTCTTAATATCACATATATTAATTAAACATAGCCATAAAACATATTATGAAATAGTATGGGGTACACACCTGATTCGCTTAGCAAATTCCTTGAGATCTCGTAATCTGATCTACCGCTTAGATCCTCAATCCCGACATTTGATTAATCACTTACTAATTTAATAAAAAGCCATTCAGCCATAAATCCAAATCCTAGTAGGATTAGTATACTAAAACTTACCTTGTTGCCGATTGACTTAAGAATCAAGTCTCGGAAACTTGTATTCTTCCCCTTTGAAATCGGCTAATCACTAGATCCCTTGAATCGGTTAGTTTTTGGCTTAAAACACATAAAAATAGATCTAACTACTAAAATAGGCCTTGGCCGAATATTCATAGTCACTTACCTTAAGGATCTTAAATCTCGAAATTATCCCTTGGTTATAGCTTCACCGAAATCCCTAAAACCACATGTTAGATCAACTTCTAACCTTTAATCACAATCAATGGCCCTTGGCGAATGTCGATATGACTTACCTTGATGGTCAAGTCCCAAGATCTTTTCCTTTATAGTCGACTATGGCAAAAATCCCAAAGAATCCTTCCAAATCTCGGCAAATAAGAATATTGATGGGATTAGTCCTAGATTTCACAAATCTAAAAGAAAAGAATAGAAATCAAAACTTGTTCTTACCCTTTCTTGAAGAAATCGATAGAACCTATGCTTGAAGCCCTCAAAGATTCGGCTTTTGATGGATTGGAAAGAAAAGAAATTGGCTAATGGTGATATCTTGAATTTTCTGGCTTTGGCTAACAAAAAGAAGAAGAACAAATGCTCTAGGAAATTCTACAGAGAGAAGGGTTGAGAGAAAGAATGATGAATGGCCCTTTTTCTTATATATAGCCGAATTTACTAACTTAGAATCCCTTACTTGGCCATCACTCTTCTATTTTGATAGCTTTATCTCTTTAATTATCTCCTAAAATAAAAGATAATTCAAAGAACTATCCTTACTTAGCTAAAATTATTAAACTCAAAGTCCCTTACTTGGCCATCACTTCTCCCTTATTTTCCTAATTAAAGAATAATTCCTCATTTATCTCTTGAAAATAATCTAAAATAAATCCATTATTTATTCCTTATTTATCCACTATTTATCTCTTAAAAATAAAAGAATAAAAGCTCCTAAATTATAGCCTTGTGCCGTCCCCCTCTGTCCATCCTTGCAGCAAAAAATAAAACTTTTATTTTGCTTCCCCTACAGCTCGAACCTTGGCCCAATTTCCCCTGCATGTGGTGTCACTTACAGAGGCCTTAAGTGGCACCTCCAAGCCACTTTTCCAAGCCCAATTTCATGTCATATCCTCCCTACATTTTCTCTTAAAGCCACCTTACTTCATGTCCCTCTTTTAAACTTTAAACTTGACATTTCTAAAGTATTTCCTTACATTTCTAAGACATTTCCAAGTCATTTCCAAGTCATTTCCTTACATTTCCAAGACAAGACATTTCCTTCCATTTCCAGGTCATTTCCTTACATTTCCAAGACAAGACATTTCCTTACATTTCCAAGTCATTTCCTTACATTTCCAAGATAAGACATTTCCTTCCATTTCCAAGTCATTTCCTTACATGTCTAAGACAAGACATTTCCTTACATTTCCAAGTCATTTCCTTACATTTACAAGACAAGACATTTCCTTCCATTTCCAAGTCATTTCCTTACATTTCCAAGTTTCCAAAAATGTTCACCATACATTCATAAAACATAAGACATGCCATTTCGTATAATTAAATCAAAAATGCATAGGCCCATTTCCAGGATGTTACAGGAGAAGTCCATCATCTATACAGGTCACAAGAGCTTGAAATAGCTTCTTACTCAGAAGGAGTTGAATTTAAGACAGCGGAGGTGGATCGAGCTGTTGAAAGATTACGACTGCTCGATTGAGTACCACCCGAGTAAAGCTAACGTTGTGGCAGACGCGTTGAGCCGTAAGGTAATATCTGACCTGAGAGCAATGTTTGCCCACCTTAGCTTATTTGACAACCAAAGTTTATTAGCGGAATTGCAAGTGAAGCCGACATAGGTAAGTCAAGTTAAGGAGAAATAGTTATTAGATGATGTCTTGGGTGCTCGACTTCTATAAGTTCAGGATGGTGGAATAGAGGATTTCAGTTTGAACAGCGATGGAGTGTTATGTTTCCGTGGGAAGGTTTGCTTGCCGAAAGATGTGGATTTAAGGCAGAGATTCTTCAAGAAGCGCATCATAGCCCATACGCTATGCATCCTGGAGGAAGTAAGTTGTATCAGGATTTGCGGGAACAGTTTTGGTGGCCGGGACTGAAGTGAGAAGTAACCGAATTTGTGGGTAAGTACTTGACGTGTCAGCAGGTCAAAGTCGAGCATCAGTTGCCTTTGGGGTTGTTGCAACAGGTAAAGATTCCACAATGGAAATGGGAGAGGATCACGATGGATTTTGTTAGTGGGTTACCCCTTACGCCTACTAAGAAGGATTCAATTTGGGTAGTTGTTGACCGTTTGACGAAGTCTGCTCATTTCATACCAGTGTGTGTGGACTACTCTCTTCAGAAGTTGGCTAAATTATATATAGCAGAGATTGTAAGGTTGCATGGGGTGCCAGTGTCGATCATTTCGGACAGAGACCCTAGATTTACATCGAGATTTTGGAAGGCGTTGCATCAAGCATTGGGTACAAAGTTAGATTTCAGTACAGCGTTTCATCCACAGTCGGATGGACAGTCGGAGAGAGTGATTCAGATCCTAGAGGATATGTTAAGGGGCTGTGTTATAGACTTTAGAGGCAGTTGGGAAGAATTTCTACCGTTGGTAGAATTCGTGTATAACAGTAGCTACTAGTCGAGTATTCAGATGCCGCCGTATGAAGCGTTATATGGTCAGAAGTGTCGTACACCTACGTGTTGGACAGAGTTGGGTGAGCGTCAGTTGTTGGGTCCGAATGATTTCAAACCAAGATAAGGTTAAGCTAATTCGAACTCGATTGAAGGAAGCTTCGGACAGACAGAAGTCCTATGCTGATCTAAAACGTAAAGACATAGAATTTGCAGTAGGTGACAAAGTTTTCTTAAAGGTGTCACCGTGGAAGAAGGTACTAAGGTTTAGACGGAAGGGTAAGCTAAGCCCCAGGTTTATCGGGCCTTATCGGGTGTTGAAGCGTGAGGGACCAGTAGCTTATCAGCCTCGAGCTACCTTCAGAGTTAAGTCAGATCCATGATGTGTTCCACGTTTCGATGTTAAGACGCTATCGTTCGGATCCACTCATGTGGTACCAGTGGAAGAGATTAAAATAGGGCCAGACCGATTTTTTGAAGAAGAACCAGTACGAATCTTGGATCGTACAGCTGGATGGGACTCGTGGGCCGGGTTTAGGGTTGTTACAGCTGGATGGGATAGGACTTAAGGGATTATGTTGGTGGATGGTTGACACAAAAAAGAAGGAGTGGCAGAATGGCAAGGAGGCGCCACTTAAGATGCTGGTAAGTGACGCCACAGGGAGTAGGAGAAGGAGCAGGTTCAAGTCTCAAGGAGCTCATTTTGGGAGTTCTTTTTGGCGTCAGGCAGAGCAAAGGCAGGATTCGACTGGGACACTTCAGGATAGGGGAGTGGACTGAGTCAAATAATTTGATTGAATGGAAGAGAGGAAAAGGTGGAGTTTGAAGTGTTCAACATATTTCAAATGGGTGATCAGGAGGATTTTGAGGAGAAAAGAAAGGGATGGGCATGGTGAGCTTGGTGTTGGCCGAATTTCAAACTCATAGTAAAGGGGGGAATCGGTTTTTGTGTGGCTAGGGTGTGCCTAAATTCTACTTGGAATCATAGGCTGTTTGTTCTCAAATGGTGCTTTTTCGGCTGTTGGGTTGGTAAGTGCCGAAATTGTGATTAGTCAAGTGAGAGTTCTCTTCCCATTTTCGGCATCTGGGGTTTTCTTCCATTCTCTCTTTCATTTTCTGCTAAAGCCAAATTTACTCAAGTCTTGCCGAAATTCTTCTTCTTTACCATTCCTAACACTTCTTTTCATTTCAATCTATTCTTCTTCTCTAAATTGTTACATTCTCAAAAGCCGAAACCCCTAACCCCTTCTCATCCCCATTTTCTATGCTATAGCCGAATGTCCCTTGTCCATAGTTCTCTTTTCGGATTTCTTCTACAAGCCGAATCTTTATAGCCTTTTCATTTTCATCTTTTCTTTTTGATCTCTTCTAAAATCGAAATTCCTATGTCCCATTTGTAGTTCTTTTATTTGTTATCTCTTTCGACTCTTTCATCTTCTTCCCTGTTATTGCCGAAACTTCGCTACAACTGTGCTTGTGTCAATTTCTTTTAGGTGCCATTCGTATCTTCTATGTCAAGGTAAGAGGCGATTTCTCCTATTTCTTTATCTCCCTTTCGATTTTTGGTAGCCAAAGCCGATGGATGATTGGCTTAATGTTGTGGATGCTTTGACCGAATATAGGTGGGGGTGGTGTTCGCATTCTTTTTGGAGACTTTCGAGATTCACTCAACTTGTGAACCAAGCCTAAGACTTTCGGCTTTTGTTGATCTAGGTAAGGAAATCTATTCAGCTAAACGCATAATTCTACTCATATCTAATTCTATGTTTTAACTCGGTCTTTTGACCAAGATCTATTCCATGGACTCAAATGCCAGCAATTCTGAGGAGGGGGTTGGACCCGTAAACCCAGTCCCTAAGTTTATAAGCGAGCGGTGTCAGCAGTCCGAGATTGGCCACCAGGTTGTGAGCTGGCTTCAGAGCAGAGTCGTAGGCAGATAGCAGTAGTTTCGATTAGCGATAGTGTCGACATAGAGAGCGTGGTATTACGTGTTATCAGGTGTGTAACTCTCACACACTTTTTATTTTAAGTATGTTATAAACTTGTTGGCAAATGCCGAAATGATGGCATGAATCACTAAGATACCCTTGCGGGTAAGATCGAGGACTCCGGGTAAGTTCTGCTGTGATCTGTTATTAGCTAATGCATGTTTGGCTGAGATGATTACTTGTTATATTTCGAAAGCATGACCATACCATATTATTTGTTAAACATGAGCATGGATTTGGGGAACGATGTGAAGAGGGAGAAACATGACTTTCTGACTGTCACCAGTGGTTTGGTACCACACGTGGGTTGGCCCCACATACTATATTTTGTGACTAAGTCTTAGTGGTTTGGAACCACCAGTGGTTTGATACCACATATATAATTTTTGTGACTCATCCCGGTGGTTTGGTACCACAGTGGGTTGGCCCCATGTATTGATATTAGGGATTGTCACTAGTGGTTTGGTACCACAAGTGGGTTGGCCCCACAGATATACATTTTGTGACTTTTGTCACCAGTGGTTTGGAACCACTAGTGGTTAGGTACCACCAGTGGCTAAGTGCCACAGATATTGGGTAGATTCCGGAGATATGGAGGATGGATAATAGGTTGGTTGGGTTGCATTACATACATGCTTAATATATGGTTTGTGCGAGAGCCTAAAACTCTTTTGGACGGGGAATTATACACTGAGTCTCGGTGACTCACCCCCTCCGTTAAATTTTTCAGGTAATCCTTAGACCGCAGATATGGAGCTGAGATGGACTCGAGGTGGCCATGCATAATGTTTTAAGTAAATTCATCTTTAATATTTATTTTGGACTATTACTATTTTAATTTGGATTTTGGGTATTGTAATAAGGCCATCTAAACGTTAATTTGGTTTTTGTTATTAATTTCAAATGTTATGGCATGCCTAATGACTTATCTAAGTAGGTGTTTTCAAAACTGAAAACATTTGAATTTAAGATGTTGTAATTTGGCTAATTGAGATCGGGTTTTAGTAACAAATTAACTCAAATTTTCAACCCAAGACTCAACATTGGTTTCAATTGATTGCTCAACAAAATCTTTCTTAAAATTGGACTTGGGATTATGAAACCTGATCGGTATCACAGCTTAAGTTGGGCCATTTTTTTAAATCTTCACCAAAGGCGAGTTAATATGCAAACTCTTTCGCAACTCATGATTTGTAACTCGGTTTTTAAAAAAATTTCTTCCCTATAACATGTCAGATTCGGTCGTAGCGTTTTGACTGGGTTTGATGTGTTACACCACACGTGTCGAAGAGAGTATTTGACACCTCTTGCGAGGGTATGGTTCTATTTCATCCGTTTCAGCCTTATGCCTAGTTCGCATGGGACTACAATTTCATTAGAGCGAATGGTCTTATTATACTCGATTCTAACTGGAAAGACCATTGATGTGGGCAAAATCATCCTGAGAGAAATGCGAAATTGTGCCATTAGACGGTCTGGCTCTGTCTATTTCCCCTTTACGATCACAATTCTGTGCTTAAAAGCAAAACTCCTTGCGGACGTAAAGCTGATAGAGTATAGTCAAGGCACAATCACCGATTGGGACCTCTACCGAGTAGCCAGAGATTCTGTTCTTCAGCAACGAATTGAAGAGAGCGAGGAACCCGAAGAAGCAGAAGATGATCCCACTGAAGTCCCACCAGAGCCATCAACTGAAGTCCCTCATGAGGTAGAAACAATGGAACCTGATATTGAGCCCTCAATGTTTAAAGCTCCACTGCCTAATCCAGATCTTCGTGATGAGCTGTTAAAGCTGATGGACTTAATACAACACATGCAATGGCAGCAACAAGCCTACTAGAGATATGCAAAAATAAGAGATGTCTCGATGAGGAGTGCCCTCAAAAAAATTTATAATGACCCATTATTTTGTGCCTGAGTTTCCAGATTTCATATTTGAACCATGGGTTTCAACATCGAAGAAGGAGCAAGGCGATTCATGCAAAGATAATACTAATGGAGCAAAAGATGAGTCAAATTCGGAAGGATCGGCGAACAAATAAAAAAGGGGAGGACTTCAACTTTCATTTATTACTTTCTTAAGTATTTTAGGATTAGGTTAATGATGAATTTTTATTTTTGCACAATAAAACAAGAGATAGGAATCATGAATAAAATCTGAACAAGTCACAAAAGTTAAAGTGTGGTAATAGATATATACATGTCTAGGATTGGAATTTAGAAAGAGTCTGGTACTTAAGCAGTCAATTTTACTCACCTCCTCTTTTCTAGTTATCCTACCTGGTGTATAGTATCTATTCACTTTAACCAATGAGGACATTGTTCACTTTAAGTAGGGGGGACCGAAAATTTGAATTGATTCTACTCAGAATAAAATTTTCTTTTAGTTATGATTAGGATATATTTTTGTTCAATAATTTGAAATTTTTTTAAGTATGCTGAACTTCAGTATTAATAAAGTTCTATTATTTCAATAATTTATTATGTTAGCTTAATAAAGATATAAATGTATTTTTTATGAAGCTTGTAAATTCGTACCATAAAATTTTTAGTTCCTTACGTAAAAATTAGGCATGCATGAAAGTTTAAGTCTTTAGAATTTGACTTAGTAATTTCTTGAGGCGAAATACTAGGAAGCATGGAATGTTGAAAATGATTTAGGCAACTATTGTTTGGACCGTTTGAGCCTTTCAAAGCTGACCCTGATAAAATTATCCTTTGAAACCCAATTTTGAGACTACATGGCCTAATTTTATTCAGACCTATACAATATTTAGCCATCAATTTTCTCTTCATTACTTCTAAAATCGTCCCAAACACTAGACTCGGTACTATTCAGGATATCGTTCAAAAATAAGTTTGGGGGAGTTGAAAAAAAGTATCAATTGCTCAAAAAAAAAAAAACATGTACTCAAAATGAAATAAATGGTCGAAAGAGCAAAAGTTGGTGTATCAAGGGTAAGAGTTCTGAAGGTTCGATTTTAAGCTGAGTCTAGGGTTTTTAAGCCAAAAATTTGTCTATCTTTTACCTACCCCTAAGCCCACCAATGCTATGACCTTATTATTAAAGACCTACTGATTCAGAGTTCCAATGCTACCTACATTAGTGGAGAGAAATTGCTCTGTTCAACATATGAAGACATTAGTTAAGCTTAATGATTGCAAGTTACTTTTTGAATAAGGAATAAAAATCAAATTGGTAGCGAATAACATGTCTTTATTAAAGAACATTTAAGTCTAATTTTTCTAGTATAATAATTGTTGGAGGTAATTTGAACGATATGAATGCTTAAGTAGCATAACTATCAAATTTCCTATTTTTGAGCTTAAGTATACCAAATTCATAATTTTGAGAAAAGAGTTGTTCTGAAGGAATCTTTCAAAGGTGTTTCCGAGAAATTTTTTTTCAAATTTGTGCATTACTCGGGATGAGCGATGAATTAAGTTTGGGGTGTGGAAACATGAAAATTTTTATACTTTTTCATGCCCTTTTTGACCCAAATTCATGCGATTTCAATTAAATTCTTGTCAGAAAATAATTAAATATTATAAAATAATTAATTTTCGCTAAAAATATGAACATGGTGAGTTTTAATTAATTCTATAGTTAATTTTGTTTAATTTTGACTATTTTCGACAGAATCGCACAAAAGGCGAAATTCGGCTCGGTAGACACTACTCGAAGAATAAAACCGAGAAGCGATTTGAAGTGTCAAGGTGACTTTATTTCCAGTCCAAGACGGTCCAATTATGAAGATTTAAGCATAATATAATTAATTTAAATTTATTCCCAATTTAATTTGGGTTAAATAAATTATTTTTAATTAATTATGTAAAAGGGTCCCAGTTGAACCACGTCAGCTGAACCGAACCGGTTGAACCAAACCAACCACCAATTGGGCAGCCCAAACCATCCAAAATGAAGGTCCAAATCAGCTTATTAGCTGATTAATTCAGCTTGCAAAGGAGCCCTTGAAGATCTTTCAAAATCCCATTCAAACCCCTCCAAAATTCATGGCTTTAAAGATTTGCCCATGCTATATTTAGCAAAGTTGAATTCTTCAACTTTGCCACATGGGATGGCCGGTCAAGGGAGCCTCTTTTGCTGCTGTTATTTTCTATTTTTAACAGCCTTGATCACCTATAAATACATCCCCTAGCTGCTCATTCATTACACACCTCAAGCATCCAACATTGTCCTCTCTCATTTTCTCTCAATTCCCTTTGTTTCTTTTTCTTTTTGGTGTGTTCTTGTGCCGATTTCCCTTCTTGGAAAAGAGGTGTTTTCCCAGAAATTTGGAGCAGCATTTGGAGTATTTGTAAGCCACATTGATAGCCAAGGCCAACGAAGAATGAAGGACGGAGCAATCAGTCATGCCACGGAGAAACACCGGATTTGCTTCTTGTTCCCTATCTCTTTAAATTTTGTTGTTGTTTTGACGAACATGGTTATGAATATTTATGTTGTTGGAATGTTTAATTTAATCAATTTAGCTTGAAGTCAATTAGTGTTGGGTTGATTGCATTTCGATTTCTTAAATTATTAAACTCGTGTTTATGCTGTTAAAGGTCTCGGTGAAATGCTTGATTAAGTAAAATCATGTTAAGTTATCTGGCATTATAATTGTTTAGATAGCTTATGAATTAATTATTTAAACGCATTGAAATTGTAATTAATGGACACAATACTTAATCTATGCATGTTTAATTTTTCTAAGGGAGCTGAAGATTAAATTAGCATTGTATTTGACGATACATATGCCTTGCATAACTTGCAGGATTTTTGTGATTAAATTGTTTCAAGGTAAAGATACTTTGTTACCTCACATGATCTTTTATATGCTTATTAGGTTGAATTAATCGTTTGAATAGACATAGGAATAAGCGAGAGATTGTTTAATTTAATAAGTATGTATGTGCAATAACATGTTTACTTTTATAAATATGTTTAATCGGTCGAATTGACATAGGAATATGTATAAGAGATGAATGAATTTTTATTTGTAAGTATGTTCATAAGTTAGCAAATTACCGAGTTGCCATGTTTTAACAAGTATAAACACAAGCTTAATAATTCTAAGGTAAGAAATGTTATTAATCCAACACAATTATATCATCTTGATTAAACCCAGTTTTTGAAATCGTGCATTTGAACTTTGTTTTATTTTATTTTACTTTGTTTTTCTTTAGTTTCTAAATATTTTCTCAAAATCAATTATTTTTCCTTCACCAAAGTGTTTAAAATCATTTTCATAAATAATTCTTTCATAGTCCCTATGGCTACGATAACTCGACATTTTCTTGTCACTTTATTACTTGTTACGATTGTGTACACTTGCACATTTCCACCGTTCCACATACTGACTTGGGTCACACGGCCAACCACACGCTCGTGTGTTTAGCCTGTGTGCCCTTCGAAGTGGCCACACATGCCTGTGTGCCAGGCCATGTCTTAGGCCGTGGCAAACCTGTAGGGTATACTGACCTATGTGATCGTTTATTTTTCAGAGTTTTAGATTTATAAATGAGAATGATCGAACCTAGAAACTAACTCTGACAATGACTTAAGGCAAGTGCACCTATCGAACAGTAGTATAGCTTAGGCAAGACCGAATTGTCAAACCCAAAGGAACTAAAAGTACTAATACTTAGGCAATACCGGATTGTCGAACCCAAAGGAACTAAAAGTACTAATACTAACTTTCTTTTTATTATCTAACCTAAAATAAGTGAAGTTTGTTGTTTAATCTAAATTTAACTAACTACTAAGCTAAAGACGCAATGACAAAAAGAATAAATTGGGGAAATACTATTGGAAAAACTCAGTTGATTAAGACGATACCCAGGAAGAATCCACCTAGACTTCACTTGTTATCTAACACTGAACCAGACAATGTATTCACTTGACTTGATCCATAAGATTCCCTAATTTATATTAAACCCTCTCTCGAGGCGAATAATGTCTAACCCTAGGTTGATTAATTGAAATCTCTTTCTAATTAAAACCCCTAGAATCGCATTAACTCGATTTATGGACTTAGTTCAGAAAACAATAACAAGATCCATCTTAGGTTTCATCCCCCTCAGGTATCTGAAAGACTTAGTTCATAACTATAAAGGAAAACATCTCAGAAGAAAAGATAAAACAAAACATAAGAAATCCCTAAAACCCTGTGAAGGAATTGAAGGAGAGATCCTCCGTCTTGAGTAGAATTTCAGCTTCTTGAGATGGATCAACTGGCTATCTTTGAGTGATTTCCACAAATCTGACTTTTTCGGCTCGGCTCCTTGGCCTAGTAACTGCCCTGACAAAAGCCCTGGTAGAAGGCTTCTGCCGAACTCCCCTTTAAGTTGCCTCATTGGGTGTTTATATAAGCTTTAAGGTGCCTTACTTGGCCTCCAAGTATCCTAATCCGAATAGGATTCCTATTTGGGTGTTTAAATAGGCTTTGGAATGTGTTTCTTTGCCTCCAAGTATCCTATTCTGATTAAAACTCCTCTTGGCCGCCGCAAGGACACGCCCATGGCACACTTCCGTGTAAGTCATGGCCAGGCCGTGTTCAAAGCTGTTGAATGAGGCACGGCCGTGTGGTCTTGGGCCCAGGCCGTGTGGATTTCGTGATATGGCCCATTTACTCCGTTTTGGGCCCATTTTCCTTTCTTTTCATCATCCGGTGCTCTCGTGGGTATAAAACATGAAAACAAAGGATTAATAGCACCAAATTACATAATTCAAGGCTTAAATCATCCAAAAGCATGCTAAATGTGGGATTAAAATATGTTACTTTTACAGTTTATCAAATACCCCCACACTTAAGCTTTTGCTTGTCCTCAAGCAAAATTCTCAAGTCACAATTAAAACAAACTTTCCATAATTCAATATTCCTATTGACAATGTCTCATCATAATTCATAGATAATTTATACATGGATAATTTAATTTAAATAGTCCTAAAGATTCAAACAATATAAGTCATACATTTGTATCAAGAAAACGTAGGTGTCTCCCCTTACCTAAATAATTACCTTTAATTCAAAACCTATAAGGATTGACATCCTCACAAAAGATTCAGTAAAATCACTCGAAGTGTTTAAGGTTCCGAAAAGAAGCACTCATAAGTCAAACTTGAAAAGTTAATCCCATAGGCTTGCATGAAAATCAAATCTCCACCACTGTAAAATGAGATGATAAACAGATCAAAAGGTCTTTAATAGGGTTGTAACAGGGCTAGGGTTAAAGGTGTGGATAAAGGCTGAATTAGAAGGTTAGAATCGAGATTGAATTGACAAGTTACCTATCTAGAAATACTAAGACAATAATAAATAATTACATCAACTAAAAAGTAATAACCCTAATACTACGGGCTTTTCTTTTTGATAAATAGACTTTAACTGTATAAGCTCACTTTTTATAATACTAATATTGAATATACTTCGGTTTTTTTAGAACAAATCAAATAATAAAGGATAAATTCAACTACTGAAATAATATAATTAGATAACTAATCAAATCAAATCTTGATATAAGGGTAGTTAAAGGGAATGGTGATAACAAATACAAAGAGTTTTGGGTTAATATTAGCTGGTGAGTCAATAAAAAGGGTTGTTAGGATCAACGGGGTTCACTAGGGGTTAATTATGAAGGTAGGCTTTTTGATGGAGTAAGTGGGTTAAAACCTAGGTGCCTTTATCATCTCGGTATATCAAATCATAAGTGTGGTCTCAACATGTATAATCAAGGCAAATTCTAGAATAACAGTTCAATATTGACATACTCATAATCAAAAGGTGAGCATGAAAAAGGATATATGCTCTATAAGGCTCAAAATCTCACAAAAATTATGGGTGTTTTGACATCAACCTCGTAAATTTCAAATTTCAAAGTAATATTCAAATTTAGGTTAACAACCTAAATTTTTTTAAAAATTCTTGAAAAATAGACTTATCATGCTTGATTCTCTAGTATTCTTCAAATTTAAATCATCAATGCACAATTATCAATGACTTACTCTAAAACATATCAACAAGAATTATAAATCAAAGAAAATTTCATTCAAATCTTAATATGAGAAACTTACTTTAAGATCATGGCATAATTCAGGGATTTTCAGATAATACTATAATTAACCCCCCCACACTTAAGATGTACATTGTCCTCAATGTACAAAGATAAATAATAACAAAATAATCATAAAATCATAAGATGGGGAGAGAAGTAAAACTTTCTAAATTTTGGATGAAGTCATTGAAAAGAAACCGGACAGGATTGGAGGTGAACGTGGGGATGCATCTCGAACTGTTTGAAATTGAATCCTAGAAGTAGCCGATCGAATTTTATTGTGTCCTAAGCTAAATCTTAATGGTACGAAGAATAAGAAGAAATAATAAAGAAAATAAAAATAAAAATAAAAATAAAAATAAAAGTAAATAATGGAAAATGAAAGAAGAAAAACAACTGGAAAAGAGGAAGGAAGAAGGGGTTTAAATAGAAATTATGGATCTGGTGGTTGCTCCCGCCCTTGTACCTTCCTGTGGTGGCCACACGGCCACGGCCAGCCGTGTGCAAGGCCGTGTGGCCTAGAATTCTGCACTTTGGTTAGTTTATGGCTAGGTGCTAAAAGGAAAAATAAAAAATGTAAAAATTAATTGGGTTAGTACTCGGGTTGCCTCCCGAAAAGCGCTCGTTTATATTCTTAAGCTAGACTTTACCTTCTCATTTGTATGGTCATGGTGGTTTGAGGAGGTGAAAATCCTTTCTCATGCGATCAATTCGGTTGTTGAAATAAAGTTTAAGTCGAGTAGTGTTTACCTTAAAGGTGCTGATTTGAGGACTAGTTACCTCGACTGTTCCATCTAGGAAGATTTTGAGTACCTGATTTCCTATTTTAAGCTGGGTTGTCCCGCCATTAAGTTCGTCGTGGAGTTGCCTTGTTTTTGCTTCGTATGTTTTTAGTCTCTCCTTGAAGTGTGTCTTCCATTTGTTTAGTTCATCGATCCAAAGCCTTCGTTCCTCATGAATTTCTTCTTTATTGACACGAGGTCTAGGATCTGGCATCTGCAAAAGAGCTTCTAGAAATAGCAAGTTAATATGAAATTTCTTTGGAAGTTTAGGAGACTTACCGAATTGTTCCTTTTTGTGGTCTTTCTTTGTCGTATTAGGGTATGGCACATGAGCTTGGTACTCTGTAATTACCGGGTTTGGTAAATCCTAGCTTACTTTAACCTTACCTTCACTTACCATAGGCTCTTGCCTTGGGTCAGATTCTACTAACCTTTCACTGTCATGAGTTGTTACGGCTTGAATTTGCTCTTTTGGGTTAGTTTCAGTGTTGCTTGGTAAGCTTTCTTGAGGTTGTTCTAAGATCAGCTTGGCAGGCTGACCTAACTGATCATCGATCCCTTGAATAGATGCTTCTTATTTTGTTTCTATATTTTGGTAGCGTGTTTCTATGTTTGCTATGAATTTTGCTAGCATCTCTTCAAGGTTCGACTT
Source organism: Gossypium bickii (assembly GCA_025503065.1). NCBI lineage: Eukaryota > Viridiplantae > Streptophyta > Magnoliopsida > Malvales > Malvaceae > Gossypium > Gossypium bickii. The sequence continues at coordinate 59,569,268 of CP106717.1, read as the reverse complement.
ATCTTCCTGTTGGTGAGGTGGTTGTTGAAAATTTAGAGGAAGTTCCTGTCTTTGGCTACTTTGATCATCCCACGAGAAATTGGGATGGTACCTCCAACCTGCATTATAATGTCATTATAAAAATTATTTTGAGGTCTAGAATAGTTACCCATATAGTGGACTTGTTCGTTCTCCATGCCATATCTGTAGGGTGGGTACTCAGGATTCGCCACGCCTCCTGGATTCGAGTCATATTGCATTACTGGGTGTACCTGCGAGAGACTACACAAACCATCAATCTTTTTATTCATCATCTCTAGCTGGTTAGATAACCTGTTGAACACGTCGAGGTTGAAGGCATTGGCTGCTTTAGTAGGAATTGTCCTCATGACTTGCCACTGATAATTATTCAGTGCCATCTTCTCTATAAACTAAAATTATCTGCCAAAAGCAAATAGAGGAAAAATTAGCAAAGTAAAAATAAAAATAAAATAATAATGAAAATAAATTGCAATAAAAAATGGCTAAAGTAATAAAAATTAAGCGTTTTTAATATTTTAGTTCCCCGGCAATGACGCCAAAAACTTGATCGTCTATTTTTCAGAGTTTTAAATTTATAAATGAGAATGATCGAACCTAGAAACTAACTCTGACAATGACTTAAGGCAAGTGCACCTATCGAACAGTAGTATAGCTTAGGCAAGACCAGATTATCGAACCCAAAGGAACTAAAAGTACTAATACTAACTTTCTTTTTACTATCCAACCTAAAATAAGTGAAGTTTGTTGTTTAATCTCAATTTAACTAACTACTAAGCCAAAGACGCTGATCCCTGAAATCAGAGCTTTAAAATTTATAAAGAATGTGATCGAACCTGGAAACTAACTCTGACAACGATTAAAGGCAAGTGTACCAATCGAACAGTAGTATAGCTTAGGCAAGACCGGATTGTCGAACCCAAAGGAACTAAAAGTACTAATACTAACTTTCTTTTTATTATTTAGCCTAAAATAAAATAGAGTTGCTTTAATCTAAATTAATGACTACTAAGCTAAGGACACAAAGACAAAAAGAACGAATTGGAAAATAACTTGAAGAAAAACTCAGTTGATCACGATCATACCTTAAGGAAGAATCCACCTAGACTTCAATTGTTACCTAACCCTGAACCATACGATTTATTTACTTAGTTTGATTCGTAGGACTCCCTAACGTATATTAAACCCTCTCTTGAGGTGAATAACATCTAACCCTAGGTTAATTAGTGGAACTCTTATTCTTTTATAATAACCCTCTAGAATAGCAGTAAATCGATCTGTGGCTTCCCATATTAGGTTTCACCTTAATCCGGCAAAATCTCGTCAACCTATCTCTAGGCGTGTGATCAACTCCGCTTAATTATGCTAGATCTACTCTTAAGCAGGGCCTATTCCTCTTCCACCTAAGCACATCAAACTTGGATTAAGCATGCATAATTAAGAATAAACTAAGTATTTATCATATAATTCAGAAATCAATAACAAGATCCATCATAGGTTTCATCCCCTTCAGGTATCTGAGGGGTTTAGTTCATAACAAATAAAGAAAAATCTCAAGAGAAAAGATAAAACAAAACATAAGAAATCCCTAAAACTCCCTGGCAGAAATGAAGGAGAAATACGCCGTCTTGAGTATAATTATAGCTTCTTGGGATGGATCAACTAGCTAACTTCGAGTGATTCCCTCAACTCTGATCTTTCCAGCTTGGCTCCTTGGCCTAGCTCGACGCCCCCTTTCTGGTAGCACTTAGGGGGTTTATATAGGCTTTCAAAAATAGTTTCTTTCTCCCTAAGTCTCCAAATTCGAGTGAAATTGCTATTTCCAGCGACAGGGCTACAGCCATGGCACAAGCCCGTGTGGATCGTGGTCAGGCCATGCTCGGACTTCTTTAATGAGACATGGCCGTGTGAATTGGGAGAAGGCCATGTTCTATTTGTTTGACAAGGCACGACCGTGTGGTCTCTGGGCCAGGCCGTGTGAATTTCGTGATATGGCCCATTTACTCCGTTTTGGGCCCGTTTTGTGTTCTTTTCATCCTCGGGTGCTTTCCTGGGTATAAGACATGAAAAGAAGGGATTAAGAGCACTTTTTTACATAAATCAAGGGATAAATCATCCAAAAGCATACTAAATGTGGGATTAAAATATGTTATAATTACGGTTTATCAAATACCCCCACACTTAAGCTTTTGCTCGTCCTCAAGCAAAATTCTCAACTTACAATTAAAACGAACTTTCCATGATCCATAATTCCTGCCAACAATGCCTTATCATAATTCATAGATAATTTATACATGGATAATTTAACTCAAATAGTCCTAAAGATTCAAACGAGATAAGTCATATATTTGTAGCACGAAAACGTAGGCGTTTCCCTTTATCTAAATGATTACATTTAATTCAAAACCTACAAGGATTGACATCCTCTCAAAAGATTCCCTCAAATCACTCAAAAAGTGTATAAGGTTCAAAATTAAGCACTCAATAAGTCGAACATGAAAAGTTAATCCCATAGGCTTGCCTGAAAATCAAATCTCCACCACTGTAAAATGAGATGATAAACAGATCAAAAGTCTTTGTCAGGGTTGTAACGGGGCTAGGGTTAAAGGTGTGGATAAAGGGTTTGGGTTATTTTAGTGGGTGAGTCAATAAAAAGGGTTGTTAGGCTCAACGGGGTTCACTAGGGGTTAATTGTGGAGATAGGCTGTTTAGTGGAGTAAGTGAGTTAAAACCTAGGTGCCTTTATCACCTCTGTATATCAAATCATAACTGTGGTCCTGACATGTATAATCAAGGCAAGTTCTAGAATAACAGTTCAATGTTGACACACTCATAATCAATAAGGTGAGCATGGAAAAGAATAGATGCTCTATAAGGCTCAAAATCTCACAAGAATTATGGGTGTTTTTGACATCAATCTTGTAAATTTCAAACTTCAGGATAATATTCAAATTCAGGTTAATAACCTAAAAAATTTTAATTTCTTTTGAAAAATAAACTTATCATGCTTGATTCCCTAGTATTCTTCAAATTTAATCATCAATGCACACTTATCAATGAGTTACTCTAAAACATGTCAATAAAAATTATAAATCATTAGAAATTTCATCCTAATTAGTAAATTACTTAAAAACAAGATTAAATTCAGGGATTTGAGAATAATGAAAAAAGTTAGGCACTTTTACCCCCTACACTTAAGATGTACATTACCCTCAATGTACAAAGATAGATAATAAGAATCAATAGAAAATTAAAAGAGAGGGGAGAAAGTGACACTTTCTAAATTCCAGATGAGATCCTTGGAGGATATGGAAAATACGTGGCGTCAGGTGACTTTATTGAATTTCTCCTAGTTATGTGTTTATGTATGTGGATTGTGCAATTTATTATGCAAAGTCACTAGTTAGATATCTTGGTGGCATAATAGATATGTGTTAGGGATACTCGAATAGTTAGATAGCCAATGATAAAGGTTGGCAATATATAAAACAAAAGTTCAAATTCAAATTAAATTAAAAAATAAAAACTAAAAATAAAGAAAAGAAAATTAAAGATAACAAATTAAGAGGACTCAGTTGTCCTCCTCATCGGCCGGGTCCTGTAGTGGTGGTGGTGATGAGATGTGGAGGTGCTGGCACATTTGTTGGAGGGTGGCCTCTATCCCATCAAAGCATCGAAGTGTTTTCAACGAAATATTGCTCGAACTGGTTGAGGCGTGCAGAGATATGTGCCAATAAGGTTGCTGTATGGGATGGCTGCTGGCTCGGAATCGGTGCCTCCTGTGGTGGTGGTGGGACATCATCAGTAATGTCCTTGGGTTCCCCTTCGTCTGTAGATGTCGCTAATCGGTATTGAGGGGGTCGATCCCTCGGTGATGTTTAATCATCCTCATGTGTAGCATCGTTTGGATGCCTTGAGGTACCATGTTACCCATTAGTGTGAGGAAGGTGATCTGAGCCTCGGTGTGGAGGAGGCCAAAGTATCAAGCTAATCGTGTAATGTATGGCCCCATCGATAAGATTCCCTTCCTGTACAGCTCCGTTTGGTGCTGGATGGCACAGGCGATGAAATATGCCAGGTCGAAGACATGCCCTTCTGACATGCACGATAGATAGTATACATCGTGCTTGTTTACCACGCCGGTGCTTTCACGTCTACCTGTGATGGTGTGTGCGAGAATGGCGTGAATATACCTTAAGGGTGGGAGAAGGGTTGTCGCCTTAGAGTGACTAGGGTCGTAGGTGCTTGTGGTGGGGTGTAGGCTGCGCCAGTAGTTGAGCGGAGTGCAGTGGAGCTGACGGTTTAATCCAGAGAGTGGGTTTTCTTCTATAAATTCTGGCATATAAAGTCCGAGTGCCGAGTCGAATTGTGGTATGGTCAATCGACGTACTGTGCCCCCTAAACGGAATTGAATGGTACCGGGGTCGTCGAAATGTGCCATCACTGTCTACAATGTGAAAGTGGTGCAGAATGTGTGTTGGAGCATAATTCGCGAGTTAGTAGGCTTGAAGAGTGGTTGGGATGTGTTTTAGGGGCTCTTAAAACTCAAGGACAAAAAGGGAGTACTTTGGAAATTTTTGAAATTTTGGGTTAAAAGTGGAAATTCGGGTGAAGGAGCCCTTAAGTAAAAATTTTAGAAATTATGGACATCAACTTGGGCTTAGTAAAGTGGCTTGGGGTGCTAAGGTACTTTATGAGGGCAAGGGTTCGAGCGGTAGGAATCGCTTTTGGAAGTTTTATTTTTGGAGTTTAAGGGGAGCAAGGCAAGGAGGCTTTAAAGTAAATTGTTGTGGGTTTATGTCAACAAAGGACCAGTAGCATAGTGGCGTGAACGCTAGCAGCAAGAGAGAGAGCTTCGCGAAAACTCGCGTTCGAGTCGCGCTGGTAGCGCAGGGCGAGTTTTTATTTTTGGGTTCTTAGCACTAGAGTAAAGGGAAGCTAACGGAGAAGGGCTTAAATGATAATTGTGATGGGTTTATGTCATGAAAGTCAGGGCAGTAGAGTGGCGCGGGTCTTGTCTGGTGATTTCGGCTTTGAGGACTCGTGTTCGAGTCTTGGGGGTCGCACATGAAGCGTTTGTTTTTGCTGTTAGCGCTAAAGCGTAAGGAGCCAGCGAAGGATAGTTTAAAAGAATGTCGCGACGAGTTATGGCATGAAAGGCGCGTCAGAAGAGTGGCTGGTAGCTTGGGGAATTCTCAGGTCTCGGGTTCGAGACCTGGGGGTAGCACCTGGAGGTTTTTCTTCCTTTTTGGCCGGCGTGAGGAGCTAATGGCCTGCATGGGGCATGCACGCATGCAGGAAGGCATGTGCCTTTGTTTCTATTCCTGCTGCAAGGCGTGGGGTATTGTTGTTTTATTATTATTATTATTTATTATTTTTGCTTGTTTTTAAATTGCTGCTAGAGTATGGGAGCTTTTATTTTAATTATGGTTGGAGTATGGGTTATATTTTTGTTAGCTTATTTTATGCATGGGTTAGTTTTATTATTTTATGGAAGTATGGGGTAGTTGTTATTATTTGTTATTATTATTATTATTATTATTATTTTATGTATGGTGATGGGGTAGTAATGGGGACTTGGATTAAACAATTTTTAATTTTCAAACGGATGGGTTCTTTGCTTGGGTAGCATGGCCGAATGGAGCTCCTAGGGACCTTGTTGGTCGGCCTTGAGGATGGCAAAGGAAGCATGGCTGAAATTCATGCTTTGTTCTTCTTTCTTTCCTTATTGTCTTGACCAAAATTGATGATTGTTTTTCCCCTTCTTACCAAATTGTTCTTGACCGAAAAAGAGAGCGAGAGAGCAAGCTTCAGTTTTGGTTTTTGAAGGAGTGCTAGGGTGGTATTTTCGGTTTTTGGAAGCTTGGCCGAACCTTGTAGCATCTTCTTCTCTTCTTTTTCCTTGGCACCTTAAAGGAATACCATAGCCAATCTTTTTGATTCCATTTTGAAGCCATAGCCGAACCTGAAAGGGGGTCTTATTCTCTTTTCTTTTGCTCAAAGCCTTGAAGCCGAAACCTTGTTGTTCTTGGCCGAATACCCTCTCTTTTCTTTGTGTTTTCACATCATCACCTCAAGAGCCGAAATCTAACTCTCCATTCGGGTTAGCCAAATCATTTGGGAGCCAAAATCCTTAACATCATTAAGGGTGCCGAACCTTGGTGTGCGTTTAGGTGAAGCAATCGTCAAGGTAAGCAAGAAAGTACCTTTCGGCCAAGGGCCATGTTCTTAGTATTCTTGTGTTAGGCGATTCTAATAAGTTGTTAAGCAGGGAAATTGATAACTACATGAGCAAGCAAATATTTTGGGACTTGGAAAAGCTAGGTAAGGAGGTGCGACTTTCGGCCATAGGCTATATTCTGAGTTCTGATGATAACCGAATGTTGATCTTGTTTTTTGGGGTGGCCGAATGTGTATAAGGCCATAGTGATGTACCCTTTTTGTGTGTAGCTAGCGTTAAGGAGCATCAAAGGAGTCTTTCGGGAATTTAAGTGCTCAAGGGGCTAATCGATTGAGGTAAGCAAGCTTTCGGGATTCGAGATCGTCTTGGTAAGGGCATTCGATAAGTTTAGATTTGGTTGATTTTTTGTTATAACTTAGTGACTAATTTGGTATGCTAATTAAGTGTTATGATAGAGGCAAATACCAGTCAAGAAGGAAAAGGGAAGGTTCCTATTCCAAAGTTTAAGAAACGATCTGTCTCGGCAGTGCGAGATTGGCCGCCGGAGTATGGGCCAGCGTCCGAACAACAACATAGGCAGATAGCCATAGTGTCGCTTAGTGATAGTATCGAGATTGAGGGCATAACGCTGCCAGTAATTAGGTACATAGTTATCGCATTGTTCTCTTGCTTGTTTACATGTGTTATTTGTAAATGTATATGTTGTGCATGTTAGCCAAAATAAGGGCTAAGATGGTGGATACCCAAGGTGGGTGATCCAATAATCAGGTTAGTGGTTATGGTATTAACCTTTCAGTGATTGCGATAACAATGATTATTGATGAATGTATAAAAATGTGATGGCATGTGATGTATATTTGTTTCAGTAATATGTTGCCATGGTACATATATATATATGCATGGGACTTGGGATGTGACTGTTGGAGGAAGAGGTACGCTATGTGCGTGGTCTAATGCTAGCCTCGAGCTACATTGGCACTTGATGTTAGCTATGTGCTTCATCAAGGGAGGTGTTGGCTGAGTGCCCATCTCGGCGGTTGATAGCTGTGTGCATCACCGTGTACTGTTTGATATGTGGGATCCCTATGGGATTGGTGGCTTTGCCACGGCCTTGAGCAGTAAGTCTGCCAAGGTAAAATATGTGGATCACTATGTGATCGATGGATTAGCCACGGCTTTGAGCAGGGAGTCTGCTAAGGTAGGAGTAACGGATGGACTTAGGATGGGTTGCGCTTCATAATTGCATATTCATGTGTATGGACTGTGTGGATATGGGCTAAGCCCATATGTGGAGACATGTGTAATAGCTATGCACTGAGTCTTGGTGACTCACCCCTTTTTCCCTATCTTTTTTAGGTGAGTAGATCGCGGAGATGGAGCCGGAGAGGACTCGAGGCGGCCATGCTTGTTCCTCGGTTTTTGAAATTTTATTTCGTATTGTTAAAGTTTACTATTTACTAAATTTCGGTTTGGTTTGTAATATGGCCGCCAATTACTATTTTGGATGTGTAAATAGTTACTTTTACCTTATCTCTATTATATTAGTCACGAACTTACAAACTGATAAGCAAATCGGTAAAAACAATGTTTTCAAAATAAGTACTTGTACGTGGTTTTCAAAGACGTTACCATCGGGTAGCCAATTTTACCAAGTTATCTATAACCCCAATATTTCTAAAAATCTAAATGATCAAATGGTTTCAAAGGAAAAGAAAAAGTTTTCAACTCAATCGTGATTATCAAACCAACCTATCTTAGTTTTAACAAACACCGTTTTACAAATTCAACAATATTTTCAGATTTCCACTGTTAACCCGAATCTTTCAAAATGTTTTTACTCTGTGACATACCAGGTCCGGTCAAGGCTCGTGGGCTGGGTTTGGGGTGTTTCAAATTGGTATCAGAGCCCGGTTCAAAACTCGGCTGTGGGGGCCCAAGGCCCAAAAATGTTTTCTTGATAAGTCTCTATGAAATATTATGGAAATGGTTTTGTGTTAAACAGCATGGCACCGAGTCTCCGGCACCGATCCGCTCGGGTAAGTACCTCTGACTATTGAGGTGATATGAATATGTCCCTGTTTATGAGCATGAATGTGACTCTCTGAATTAGAATAGCGAACTTGAACTGAAACTTGGTGTGATCGAAAGAACCACTTTTAAATTCTTTATTTCATAAAATTGTTCGCGATTAATCAGTGGAATAAAATTTCTGATGCATAAAACTTTCTAAGTCAGATTGCGCGATAAGAGATGAGTTCTAGGGGACGCGGTCGTCGTGGACGTGGTAGAAGTAGAATGGCAGCATCGGAACCGGTCGGGTCTGGCCATGTGTCAGAAAATGAAGTACCGCCGCCAGCAGTGGGCGCGGAGGATCAAAATCAGACGGTAGAAGATGATGCAGTATCGCGGGCTATGTTGCAAGTGCTAGAGTGAGTAGCGGGAGCTAATGTGGGAAATAGAGCTCGAAAGTTAGTATCGGAAAGGCTTAGGTCGAACGAAGCCGAAGTTTTCAGAGGAGTGTTCGGAGTAGCTCCGAATGTAACGGAGTATTGGTTGGAGGCAGTCGAGAGAATCATGGACGATTTGGACTGTACTGATGAGGAAAAGTTGAAAGGTGCCGTCTCGTTGCTCCGAGATGAAGCTTATCGATGGTGGCTCACTGTCAGACAAGTTGTTCCGGCAGATCGAGTAGATTGGGAATATTTTAAGCTTAAGTTTGAAGGGAAGTACGTAGGAGCCAGTTACTTAGACTCGCAAAGGAAGGCGTTTCTAAACTTGGTACAAGGAAGCAAGTTGGTAGCAGAGTATGAAGCCGAATTTGTACGGTTAAGTCAGTACGCGAAAGGGATCGTGGCTACTGATTACGAAAGGTGTGTCCGGTTCGAAGATGGGCTACGAGACGAGTTGTGGGAGTTGATTGCTCCGCACAGAGAGAGGGACTTCGCCATTCTAGTGGAGAAAGCCCGGATAGCTGAAGAAGTTAAGAAGACTGTAGGAGAGAACCGAGATAAGGAAAGGAATGGGAATAAGAGAAGTATTGGACCGTCAGCATCGGTTGAAGATGCTCAGAAAAGACCAAGGGTCGAGAATTCTGTACGTGTTCCTGTACTAGTTACTGAGAATCGGAGCCGTCCGTGTGCTCAGTGTGGAAGGTACCATGTCGGCGAGTGTTGGAACCGGAAGCGACAATGTTTTAGGTGCAAGTCTAAGTCTCACTTGATCAAAGACTGTCCTCAAGTGATGGATAGGGCTCAAGGTCAAGGACGTGGAACTCCAGGACGAGGTATGAAAGGTTCAGATGCGAGATGAGATAGCGGGTATGTTCCCTAATTTTTGGAATCTCTTTATTGCTTGGATTGTTATGAGATAGTTCGTGTTTGTATGCTAATGAAGTATGGAACTTGAATGCAAATCTTGAGATAGTATCTAAGGAGTGTGTTAGTTTGATTAAGGTCTGAGTGCACAGCATAAGCGTGGTACGGTGAATTGAAATGTACGGATGTTCGTTAGTGAGTAATTTCGAGGACGAAATTATTTTAAGAGGGTAGATTGTAACATCCTAAATTACGGGCTGTGCGTTGGAGCATAATTCGCGAGTTAGTAGGCTTGAAGAGTGGTTGGGATGTGTTTTAGGGGCTCTTAAAACTCGAGGACAAAAAGGGAGTACTTTGGAAATTTTTGAAATTTTGGGTTAAAAGTGGAAATTTGGGTGAAGGAGCCCTTAAGTAAAAATTTTAGAAATTATGGACATCAACTTGGGCTTAGTAAAGTGGCTTGGGGAGCTAAGGTACTTTAAGAGGGCAAGGGTTCGAGCGGTAGGAATCGCTTTTGGAAGTTTTATTTTTGGAGTTTAAGGGGAGCAAGGCAAGGAGGCTTTAAAGTAAATTGTTGTGGGTTTATGTCAACAAAGGACCAGTAGCATAGTGGCGTGAACGCTAGCAGCAAGAGAGAGAGCTTCGCGAGGACTCGCGTTCGAGTCGCGCTGGTAGCGCAGGGTGAGTTTTTATTTTTGGGTTCGTAGCGCTAGAGTAAAGGGAAGCTAACGGAGAAGGGCTTAAATGATAATCGTGATGGGTTTATGCCATGAAAGTCAGGGCAGTAGAGTGGCGCGAGTCTTATCTGGTGATTTCGGCTTTGAGGACTCGTGTTCGAGTCCTGGGGGTCGCGCATGAAGCGTTTGTTTTTGCTGTTAGCGCTAAAGCATAAGGAGCCAGCGAAGGATAGTTTAAAAGAATGTCGCGACGAGTTATGGCATGAAAGGCGCGTCAGAAGAGTGGCTGGAAGCTTGGGGAATTCTCAGGTCTCAGGTTCGAGACCTGCGGGTAGCACCTGGAGGTTTTTCTTCCTTTTTGCCGGCGTGATGAGCTAATGGCTGCATGCATGGGGCATGCATGCATGCGCAGAAGGCATGTGCCTTTGTTTCTATCCTCTTTGCAAGGCGTGGGGTATTGTTGTTTTATTATTATTATTATTTATTATTTTTGCTTGTTTTTAAATTGCTGCTAGAGTATGGGAGCTTTTATTTTAATTATGGTTGGAGTATGGGTTATATTTTTGTGAGCTTATTTTATGCATGGGTTAGTTTTATTATTTTATAGAAGTATGGGGTAGTTGTTATTATTTGTTATTATTATTATTGTTGTTGTTATTATTATTATTATTATTATTATTTTATGTGTGGTGATGGGGTAGTAATGGGGACTTGGATTAAACAATTTTTAATTTTCAAACGGATGGGTTCTTTGCTTGGGTAGCATGGCCGAATGGAGCTCCTAGGGACCTTGTTGGTCGGCCTTGAGGATGGCAAAGGAAGCATGGCTGAAATTCATGCTTTGTTCTTCTTTCTTTCCTTATTGTCTTGACCAAAATTGATGATTGTTTTTCCCCTTCTTACCAAATTGTTCTTGACTGAAAAAGAGAGCGAGAGAGCAAGCTTGAGTTTTGGTTTTTGAAGGAGTGCTAGGGTGGTATTTTCGGTTTTTGGAAGCTTGGCCAAACCTTGTAGCATCTTCTTCTCTTCTTTTTCCTTGGCACCTTAAAGGAATACCATAGCCAATCTTTTTGATTCCATCTTGAAGCCATAGCCGAACCTGAAAGGGGGTCTTATTCTCTTTTCTTTTGCTCAAAGCCTTGAAGCTGAAACCTTGTTGTTCTTGGCCGAATACCCTCTCTTTTCTTTGTGTTTTCTCATCATCACATCAAGAGCCGAAATCTAACTCTCCATTCGGGTTAGCCAAATCATTTGGGAGCCAAAATCCTTAACATCATTAAGGGTGCCGAACCTTGGTGTGCATTTAGGTGAAACAATCGTCAAGGTAAGCAAGAAAGTACCTTTCGGCCAAGGGCCATGTTCTTAGTATTCTTTGTTAGCCGATTCTAATAAGTTGTTAAGCAGGGAAATTGATAACTACATGAGCAAGCAAATATTTTGGGACTTGGAAAAGCAAGGTTAGGAAGTGCGACTTTCGGCCATAGGCTATATTCTGAGTTCTGATGATAACCGAATGTTGATCTTGGTTTTAGGGGTGGCCGAATGTGTATAAGGCCATAGTGATGTGCCCTTTTTGTGTGTAGCTAGTGTTAAGGAGCATCAAAGGAGTCTTTCGGGAATTTAAGTGCTCAAGGGGCTAATCGACTAAGGTAAGCAAGCTTTCAGGATTCGAGATCGTCTTGGTAAGGGCATTCGATAAGTTTAGATTTGGTTGATTTTTGGTTATAACTTAGTGACTAATTTGGTATGCTAATTAAGTGTTATGATGGAGGCAATACCAGTCAAGAAGGAAAAGGGAAGGTTCCTATTCCGAAGTTTAAGAAACGATCTGTCTCGGCAGTGCGAGATTGGCCGCCGGGGTGTGGGCCAGCATCCGAACAACAACATAGGCAGATAGTCGTAGTGTCGCTTAGTGATAGTATCGGGATTGAGGGCATAACGCTGCTAGTAATCAGGTGCGTAGTTATCGCACTGTTCTCTTGCTTGTTTACATGTGTTATTTGTAAATGTATATGTTGTGCATGTTAGCTGAAATAAGGGCTAAGATGGTGGATACCCAAGGTAGGTGATCCAATAATCAGGTTAGTGGTTATGGTATTAACCTCTCAGTGATTGCGATAACAATGATTATTGATGAATGTATAAAAATGTGATGGCATGTGATGTATATTTGTTTCAGTAATATGTTGCCATGGTACATATATATATATATGCATGGGACTTGGGATGTGACTGTTGGAGGAAGAGGTACGCTATGTGCGTGGTTTAATGCTAGCCTCGAGCTACATTAGCGCTTGATGTTAGCTATGTGCTTCATCAAGGGAGGTGTTGGCTGAGTGCCCATCTCGGCGGTTGATAGCTGTGTGCATCACCGTGTACTGTTTGATATGTGGGATCCCTATGGGATCGGTGGCTCTGCTATGGCCTTGAGCAGTAAGTCTGCCAAGGTAAATTATGTGGATCACTATGTGATCGGTGGATTAGCCACGGCCTTGAGGAGGGAGTCTGCTAAGGTAGGAGTAACGGATGGACTTAGGATGGGTTGGGCTTCATAATTGCATATTCATGTGTATGGACTGTGTGGATATGGGCTAAGCCCATATGTGGAGACATGTGTAATAGCTATGAACTGAGTCTTGGTGACTCACCCCTTTTTCACTATCTTTTTCAGGTGAGTAGATCGCGGAGATGGAGCCGGAGAGGACTCAAGGCGGCCATGCTTGTTCCTTGGTTTTTGAAATTTTATTTCGTGTCGTTAAAGTTTACTATTTACTAAATTTCGGTTTGGTTTGTAATATGGCCGCCAATTACTATTTTGGATGTGTAAATAGTTACTTTTACCTTATCTCTATTATATTATTCACGAACATACAAACTGATAAGCAAATCGGTAAAAACAATGTTTTCAAAATAAGTACTTGTACGTGGTTTTCAAAGACGTTACCATCGGGTAGCCAATTTTACCAAGTTATCAATAACCCCAATATTTCTAAAAATCTAAATGATCAAATGGTTTCAAAGGAAAAGAAAAAGTTTTCAACTCAATCGTGATTATCAAACCAACCTATCTTAGTTTTAACAAACACCGTTTTACAAATTCAACAATATTTTCAGATTTCCACTGTTAACCCGAATCTTTCAAAACGTTTTTACTCCGTGACATACCAGATCCGGTCAAGGCTCGTGGGCCGGGTTTGGGGTGTTTCATCGGTTGAGAGGAAGGCTCGAATATCGGTTGCGAGCCCGACTTGCTCCAGTGCGTCCCAATCGATGCACCTACCGGTGCCTAGGGATCTATCCCGGATTGCCTTGTAACGCTCTTCCAGGGCTGCTTGGGGAAATATGAGGAATGGGTGTCGTAGCTCGGAAGAAGCACCTGCTGATGATGACCCGGGCCCCTTTCTTTTCTTGCTTGAGGCGGCTGTGGATCGTTTTGGTCGTGATAACGACATTTGTACCTGAAATTTGTAATCAAATATAAAGCAAGTTCTTTCTCAACAATAATTTAGCCAGAATATGCCATACTAAATCAAGTAAAATTTTGAAAAGTTAGAATCTTAAGCATGTTTAATTAGCAGAAATTATTTGACAGCAATGAACAAAGAAATGTGTCAATCTTATTAGTTCTAAAATGCAAGAATTTATTCATAAATATTAAAATGAACATGAAATCTAGCAAATAACAACCAATAAATATTCATGGGGATTGAATTTTTGAGACAAGATTCCTAAATAACAATCATGCTTTAATACTAAAAACTAAACAAAAGATGAAAATAAAGAAAAGTGCCATAATGTTTATCAAGTTTTAAGTCAAGAAAAAGGGAACCAGGGATTTTGATGGTGTGAATCTTTCGAGCACGGGTGTGGCAGGGGCATGGCGTTCAGTAGCACGGCTATGGTGCAGGCGTGTGAGTGGGTTTTGGATGGTTTTTATAGAAAAAGGCAAGGAGAAGAGTTTTGGGGTGGAGGAGGATGTGGGTGTGGCTGGATTTGGGAGGAAGGTTGCTGAAATTTGATTTTAGGTTAAGTTTTGGGAAAGTGACGGTTAAATTTTATTATATAGGGGAGGGGGCACGATTCATCGCCATGCCCGTGCTCTGTTTTAAAGTACCCGTGTTTTTTGCGATTTTGAATTTTAGGCACGTTCAAGTGGATTTACACGAACGTGTTGCGTATGACACGCCTGTGCTCGACAAGTCAGTAACCTCACACGGTCGTGGGACACGGGCATGTTCTGTCCATGTTATGTAAGTCAGTAGCTTCACACGGTCGTCAGGCACGGTCGTGTTTGTCCCGTGCTCGGTAAGTCAGTAACCTTGTACAGGAGGTTGGCACGGGTGTGGTCTAGTATCACAGCCCGTGTAGGGAAAAATCATTCATCCCTGTTTGTGCACGGCTACTGGCACGTCAGTGGTTCGTCCTCTGTCTTCCACACGGCCATGGGCATGCCCATGTACAAAGCCGTGTGGTTTAAAACCTACGCTTTTATTAGACTGATTTAGTATGGAGTTAGATGCTGAATAAGAATAAGAATAAAAATAAAATGTTAGTGAATTAGTGCTCGATTTGCCTCCCGAGAAGCGCTTGTTTATAGTCTTAAGCTAGAATTTCCCTGATTTCGGTTCCAAAAGAAGGTTCATGGAGCAAAAGCTCCTCTCTCATATTTTCAAAATCCGCACCATTATAAATTTTGAGTCGGTGACCATTTACCTTGAATGTGCGCTTAGTGGGATGAGTTACCTCGATTATGCCATATGGGAAAATCGTTTTGATAATGAATGGGCCTGACCATCTTGATTTTAGCTTTCCCGAGAATAGTTTAAGCCTTGAATTGTATAGCAGAACCAAGTCCCCTACTTCGAATTGTTTTGATCTTTTGAGAGGATCATCATGGCGTCGTTTCGTTGCCTCTTATAATTTTGAATTCTCGTAGGCTTCAGTTTTCCATTCTTCTAACTCGTTCATTTGCATCATTCTTTTCTTTCCTACAATTTTAAGATCATAATTCAAAAAATTTATTACCCAAAAAGCTTTGTGTTCTAATTCGAAAGGTAGATGACAGCTTTTCCCGTACACAAGTTTGTATGGGGATGTCCCTAGAGGAGTTTTAAATGATGTTCTATATGTACATAAAGCATCATCTACTTTTAATGCCCAATCTTTTCTATTCGAATCAACCGTCTTTTCTAGGATGTGCTTAAGTTCTTAATTTGCTACTTCAACTTGCCCACTGGTTTGAGGTGATATGGGGTAGCTGTCCTGTGGTAAACTTCGTATTTCTTTAGAACTTTTTCAAATTGAGTATTACAAAAATGAGTACCCCTATCACTAATGATAGCTCTAGGTGTCCCAAATCGAGAAAACAGTTTCTTGAGAAATTTAACCACTACCCTAGCATCATTGGTAGGTAAAGCTTCCGCTTCTACCCATTTTGACATGCAATCAACTGCCACTAGGATGTGCTTGTTTCCAAATGAACTAGGGAATGGTCCCGTAAAATCAGTACCCCAAACATCAAATATTTGACATGATAACATATATGTTTGAGGCATTTCATCACGTTTAGAAATATTACCTGTTCTTTGGCATTTATCACACAAGGTAACATACTTGTTGGCATCTTTAAATAGAGTGGGCCAATAAAAACCTGATTCGAGTATTTTGTGTACTGTTTTAATACTGCTGTAGTGTCCTCCTGAAGGTCCTAAATGGCAATGTTCCAGAATTTCACTTGCTTCTACCTTTGTAACGCATCTTCGAATTACTTGATCTGCACATATGCGAAAAAGAAAGGGATCTTCCCAAAAATAATTTTTCACATCAGCAAAGAATCGCTTCTTTTGGTGATGTGTTAATCTTTTTGACAAGATGTTAGCTGCTAAATAATTTGCAATATTTGCAAACCATGGACCTCAGAATGTGTTATAAAAAAGAGTTGTTCTTCGGGAAACTAATCATTTATCTCATTTTCATCGAGCTCTTTGGTATGTGAATTCTCAAGTCTGAAGAGGTGATTTGCGGCAAGATTCTTAGCTCCCTTCTTATCTTGTATTTCCAAGTCAAATTCCTGTAAGAGTAAAATCCATTATATGAGTCTAGGTTTTGCATCAGGTTTGTTTAAAAGATAATGAAGAGCTGAATGGTCAGTATACACGAAAACTTTAGACAATATTAGGTACTGCCAAAATTTATCAAAAGCAAAAACTACAACTAGCAATTCTTTCTTTGTGGTAGTGTAGTTTTCTTATGCTGGTGTTAATGTTCTGCTAGCGTAATAAATTGGCTGAAAATGCTTGTCTCTTCATTGTCCCAAAACTGCGCCTACTGTAAAATCACTTGCATCACACATTAGTTCAAAGGGTAAGTTCCAATCAGGTGCAATTATAATCGGAGCATTTAGTAATTTATCCTTAGGGATATTAAATGCATCTAAACATTCCTGATTGAAATCGAAAGGAACATCTATTTCTAGTAATTTTTTCAAAGGTTTAGCTATTTTAGAAAAATCCTTAATAAATCTTCTATAGTACCTTGCGTGTTCTAAAAAGCTTCTAATAGCCTTAACTGAACTTGGGGGAGGTAATTTTTCTATGGTTTCAACCTTTGCTTTATCTACCTCAATCCATTTACTAGAAATCTTATGTCCTAATACAATCCCTTCTCTAACCATAAAGTGACATTTTTCCCAATTCAAAACAAGGTTTGTTTCCTCACATCTCATTAAAACTCGTTTTAAATTTTTAAGGCAGAGATGGAAAGAATTACCGAATACCGAGAAATCATCCATAAATACCTCTATGATGTCTTCCACGAGTTCGTCAAATATTGCCAACATGCAACGCTAAAACGTAGCAGGAGCATTACATAATCCAAAAGGCATTCTACGATAACCAAACGTACCGTATGGGCATGTAAATGTTGTCTTCTCTTGGTCTTCAGGAGCTATAGGGATTTGGAAGTAGCCGGAGAGTCCGTCCAAGAAGCAGTAGTACATATGCCCAGATAGTCTTTCTAACATTTGATCTATGAAGGGTAGAGGGAAGTGATATTTTTTGGTGGCATCATTTAGCTTTCTATAGTCTATACAGACTCTCCAACCTCTAACTGTTCTCGTGGGGATTAACTCATTCCTTTCATTGGGCACCACTATCATACCTCCTTTTTTTGGAACTACCTGCATAGGACTTACCCAAGTGCTATCAGAAATAGGATAAATTATTCCTACATCTAGAAATTTAATTACCTCGGCTTTGACCACTTCTTTCATGTTGGGGTTTAGCCATCTCTGGGGTTGCACACACGGCTTGTATTCTTCTTCCATTAAAATTTTGTGGGTGCAGAACGAGGGGCTTATACCCTTAATGTCAGAGATTTTCCAAGCGATGGCTTTTTTATATTCTCTTAGCACCTGTATCAACTCCTCTTTTTCCTTGGGTTCTAGTTCTGAAGAGATAATTACTAGTAGCGTAGAATTGTCCCCGAGGAATGCACATTCTAAGTGTTTTGGCAACTGATTCAATTCCAGACTGAGTGGCTCGTCAATGGAAGATTTCTATTTTATTTCGTCATTTTTTCCAATGCTTTCTTCCTTTATTTGTCTGAATGATGATGTATTCAAATTCATCTCATCGCCTTCATCTTCTTCCCCCTCTTCTTGAGTCAGGCACAGTCCCATCGTGTCGTCATGTATGATTTCCTGTAATGAATTTTGAATGATATGGTCAATAGTATCAATAAAATAACAGGAATCATCTTGCTCTTTAGAATATCGTATGGCATCATAAATTTGAAAATAATCTCTTCATCGCCTATCCGAGTTTGCCGTCACCTACATCAATAACATCTCTAGAAGTGGCTAAAAAAGGACGCCCTAGAATTAAGGGAACATTAATGTCTACATCCATGTCTAACACAACAAAATCAACAGGGAAAATAAATTTACCAATTTTCACCAAGACATCTTCGATAACTCCTCTAGGATATTTAATGGATCTATCGGCTAACTGAATACTCATCCTAGTGGGTTTTGGTTCCCCCAGATCTAGTTGTTTAAACATTTTGTAAGGCATTAAATTAATACTGGCACCTAGATCAGCTAATACTTTCTTAATATTTAAGCTACCAATTAAACAAGGGATAGTAAAAATTTCTAGATCTTTCAATTTGGTTGGTAACTTGTTTTGGAGGATGGCTGAGCATTCTTCATTAAGTTCCACTGTCGACCGCTCTTCGAGCTTCCTTTTATTCGTTAGGAGTTCCTTTAAGAATTTTGCGTACTTCGGCATCTGTGAAATGGCTTCAACAAAAGGTAAGTTAATATGTATTTGTTTAAAAAGTTCAAGAAACTTACCGTATTGGGCATCTAATCGTTCCTTCTTTAACTTTGCTGGATATGGGATTGGTGGTTTACTTTCATTGCGTACTGGATTTACATCCTCAATTCCCTTATCTCTTGCTTTGTTATCTTCGTGTGGGATTCGTTTCTTTGGTTTGACTAATTCCTTTCCGCTTATTAGTGTAACTGCTTTTACCTATTCTATTCCTTTAGAAAAAGTCTCTGCCCGTAATTCACAAATCATCTCAATAGGTAGTCCAACCGACTTAGTGAGCTCCCTGAATGTCTCAGTAAGTTTTTCAACTGACGTTTGTTGATCTTTAAGGGTTCCCTCACTTTATTTGAAACGGTTTTTTGTATTTGCCATAAATTTTGCTAGCATCTCTTCGAGGGTTGGCTTCTTCTCTTGCAGATATGGCTGATTTTGGAAGTTTTGAGGAGGTTGTTGTCTTTGATTTCCTTGATTTCCTTGACCTCCCCATGAGAAATTTGGGTGGTTCCTCCAACCTGGTTTGTAAGTATTACTATAAGGATTATTATTAGATCTGAAATTATTACTTATATAGTTCATCTGTTCGCTCTCTGCGTCCGTTTGGTAGGGTGGGTACTCAGGATTTGCCACAGTTTCCCCTTTCGTCGCACTCCATTACTGTGTGTACCTACGAAGAACACAAACTATCAAGCTTTTTATTCATCATCTCCATTTGTGTTGATAGCATGGTTACTGTGTCTATATTGAAAGCTTCGGCTGACTTCGTCGGCTTTGTCCTTGTAACTTGCCACTGATAATTATTCAGTGACATCTCTTCAACGAACTCGTAGGCTGCTTTAGGAGTTTTGTTGTTCAGAGTTCCACCGGCGGCTGAGTCAATTAGTTGTCTCGTTGAAGGGTTCACAACGTTGTAAAAAGTTTGGACTTGTAGCCACAAGGGTAAACCATGGTGTGGATACCTTCTCAAGAGATCCTTGTATCTCTCCCATGTGTCGTATAATGTCTCTAAATCCATCTGCACAAAAGAAGAGATATCATTCCGTAATTTGACCGTTTTGGCCGGTGGTAAATATTTTAATAAAAATTTTTCGATCATTTGTTCCCATGTAGTGATTGACCCTAGGGGTAACGAGTTTAGCCACTATTTGGCTTTATTCCCTAATGAAAAGGGAAATAACCGAAGACGTATGGCATCATCAGAAACGCCATTTATTTTGAAGGTATCACAGAACTCTAAGAAATTAGCTATATGAGTATTTGGATCTTCGTCCTGCAAACCATCAAATTGAACAAATTGTTGAATCATTTGTACTGTGTTAGGCTTTAATTCAAAATTATTAGCACCTATAGCGGGCCTAACAATACTTGACTCTGTTTTTGTTAAATGTGGTTTATCATAATCAAACATTATACGTGGAGCATTGCGTTCCCCCACATCATGGGGTTGTGGAATATTCTCGTCCATCCCTTCAGTAGGATTGGATCTACCTTCTTGATTTTCCTCTGTGTAATTTAGTGCTCGCCTGATTTCTCGGCGATTCCTACGAGCAATAGCTTCAATATCACTGTCGTATATTAAAGGTCCTCTCGGGTTCCTTCTAGTCATAAACTAAAGGTACTTGAAAAGAAAAGAAAGAAAGAGAAATTAGCAAAATTAAAATTTAACCTAAAAATAAAAAAATTGCGCAAAATAAAAGTAATGACTAAAGTAATAAAAATAGAGTTTTCTTAATATTTTAGTTCCCTGGCAACGGCGCCAAACACTTAATCGTTGTGATCAGAGCTTTAAAATTTATAAAAAATGTGATCGAACCTGGAAACTAACTCTGACAACGATTAAAGGCAAGTGTACCTATCAAACAGTAGTATAGCTTAGGCAAGACCAAATTGTCGAACCCAAAGGAACTAAAAGTACTAATACTAACTTTCTTTTTATTATTTAGCCTAAAATAAAACAGAGTTGCTTTAATCTAAATTAACGACTACTAAGCTAAGGACACAAAGACAAAAAGAACAAATTGGAAAATAACTTGAAGAAAAACTCAGTTGATCACGATGATACCCTTAGGAAGAATCTACATAGACTTCAATTGTTATCTAACCCTGAACCATACGATTTATTTACTTAGTTTGATCCGTAGGACTCCCTAACGTATATTCAACCCTCTTTCGAGGAGAATAACGTCTAACTCTAGGTTAATTAGAGGAACTCTCGTTCTTTTATAATAACCCCCTAGAATAGCAGTAAATCGATCTGTGGATTCCCATATTAGGTTTCACTCTAATCCGGCAAAATCTCGTCACCCTATCTCTAGGCGTGCAATCAACTCTGCGTAATTATGCTAGATCTACTCTTAAGCAGGGTCTATTCCTCCTCCACCTAAGCACATCAAATTTGGATTAAGCATGCATAATTAAGAATAAACTAAGTATTTATCATATAATTCAGAAATCAATAACAAGATCCATCATAGGTTTCATCCCCTTCAGGTATCTGAGGGGTTTAGCTCATAACAAATAAAGAAAACATCTCAAGAGAAAAGATAAAACAAAACATAAGAAATCTCTAAAACTCCCTGAAGGAATTGAAGGAGAAATCCGCCGTCTTGAGTAGAATTTCGGCTTCTTGGGATGGATCAACTGGCTAACTTCGAGTGATTCCCTCAACTCTGACCTTTCCCGCTTGGCTCCTTGGCCTAGCTCGACGCCCCCTTTCTGGTAGCACTTAGGGGGTTTATATAAGCTTTCAAAAATACGTTTCTTTCTCCTTAAGTATCCAAATCCGAGTGAAATTGTTCTTTCTAGCGACAGGTCCACGACCATGGCACACGCCCGTGTGGGTCGTGGTCAGGCCGTGCTCGGACTTCTTTAATGAGGCATGATCGTGTGAATTGGGAGAAGGTCTTTTTTTAGATGTTCGACAAGGCACGACCGTGTGGTCTCTGGGCCAGGTCGTGTGAATTTCGTGATATGGCCCATTTACTCCGTTTTGGGTCCGTTTTGTGTTCTTTTCATCCTCGGGTGTTTTCCTGGGTATAAGACATGAAAAGAAGGGATTAAGAGCACTTTTTTACATAAATCAAGGGATAAATCATCCAAAAGCAAACTAAGTGTGGGATTAAAATATTTTATGATTACGGTTTATCAGACGCAAAGACAAAAAAAAATGAATTGAGGAAATACTATTGGAAAAACTTAGTTGATTAAGACGATACCCTTAGGAAGAATCCACCTAGACTTCACTTGTTATCTAACACTGAACCAGACAATGTATTCACTTGACTTGATCCGTAAGATTCCCTAATTTATATTAAACCCTCTCTCGAGGAGAATAACGCTAACCCTAGGTTGATTAATTGAAATCTCTTTCTAATTAAAACCCCTAGAATCACATTAACTCGATCTATGGACTCCCATATTCGGTTTCACCCTAATCCGGCAAAATCTCATCACGCTATCTCTAGGCGTGCGATCAACTCCGCTTAATTATGCTAGATCTACTCTTAGGCAGGGACTTTTGCTCCTCCACCTAAGTACATTCAACTTGAATCAATATCCCGGAAATATCAACACAAGAATTAAGCACACATAATTAAGAACAAATCAAGTATTTATCATATAGTTCAGAAAACAGTAACAAGATCCATCTTAGGTTTCATCCCCTTTAGGTATCTGAAGGACTTAGTTCATAACTATAAAGGAAAACATCTTAGAAGAAAAGATAAAACAAAACATAAGAAATCCCTAAAACCCCTGAAGGAATGGAAAGAGAGATCCTCCGTCTTGAGTAGAATTCCAACTTCTTGAGATGGATCAACTGGCTATCTCCGAGTGATTTCCACAAATCTGACCTTTTCGGCTTTGCTCCTTGGCCTAGCTAACCGCTTCGACAAAATCCCTGGCAGAAGGCTTCTGCCAAACTCCCCTTTAAGTTGCCTCCTTGGGTGTTTATATAGGCTTTAAGATTCCTTACTTGGTCTCCAAGTATCCTAATCCGAATAGGATTCCTATTTGGGTGTTTAAATAGGCTTTGGAATGTGTTTCTTTGCCTCCAAGTATCCTATTCAGATTAAAACTCCTCTTGGCCGTGGCAGGGACATGCCCATGGCACACACCTATGTAAGTCGTGGCTAGGCTGTGTTTGAAGCTGTTGAATGAGGCACGGCCATGTGGATTTTGTGATATGGCCCATTTACTCTGTTTTGGGCCCATTTTCCTTTCGTTTCGTCATCCGGTGATCTCATGGGTATAAAACATTAAAACAAAGGATTAAGAGCACCAAATTGCATAATTCAAGGCTTAAATCATCCAAAAGCATGCTAAATGTAGGCTTAAAATATGTTACTTTTACGGTTTATCACTATGCAACACGGCCAAGTCACACGCCTGTGTGCTAGGCCGTGTGCCAATTAGGGGGGTATATTGACTTGTATCACACAGCCAATCACATGCCCGTGTGTGAGATCGTGTGGAGCATACTGACTTCGATTCAATTTCAACACCAGGGGGCACACAGCCGAGTAACATGACTGTGTGTCACACACGGCTGAGACACACCCGTGTCTCTACCCATGTGGACAAAAATAGACCATTTGTAAGGCCAATTTGCCACCCCAACTTCAACTTACCTAGACAAGGCAAAATGGTACCATTTCATTTTATAATTAGGCAGCCAAAATTATCAATCAAATGCACAATTCACACCATTATAATTTCATCTATTCCAATTCTCAAATCACTACCATATACTTAGCCGAATACATGCCAAAACAATATCAAACAATATGGCTTATTTACCATAATTCACATAGACATAACTTACCCTATAAATAACCAACACAACATCTAAAATCAAACCTCATCAAGGCATTTCTCAAGCATTTAAACTCCATAAATCGATTAACCATTTGAGAAACTATAAAACCATAACCACATTCATACCAAACATACCAAAATAAGCCATCACTCATGGCTATATATACAAACCAAAACATATACATTTACAAGCCCTATCTCATGGTTATAATCATAACCAAAAATACCACATCTAACCTATACATGCCACATACCATAAATGTATAATTCAAAAGTACCAACTTAGACGTTTGATAGTGCAATAATGTTCCCGATGACTCTCGAATCCGAGCTAGCCTTGATTCACTATAAAATATAGAAAAATAACACAAAGTAAGCTTCATAGCTTAGTAAGCTCGTATGTGAATTACTTATTTCAACGAATAAATGCAAATCAACCAATTACACATGACAAAACCATATAAACATTAACTACAAACCTTTCTCATGTCTCAAAATATGATCAAATACAAACTCATCGAACTTTCACTATTTAATACTCTAATAAGTTTTGTACGTACCTGTATCGCCTCGTACTAACCTCTTTCTCAACCACATCATTCATTTACCCATTCAACCATTCAGAATAGAAATTGGATACTTAGGAGTCTCATACGATAAGTACCTATACCATGGCCCGTAGCCAGATCAAGGTAACTTATCCGAAGAACTACTATTATGGCCCGAATCCAAATCATCCGATATGCATGGCCTAAAGCCAAATCGGTAAAATACGCACCCGAAGTGCTAATATCATGGCCCAAAGCCAACTCAACATATCACTAACTAACATGTCAATAGTATCCAAAACTATTCTTAAGGTTCAACTGGGCTTTCACACTTTTCATTTCTATCATCGAATGCATCCGTAAAGTAGTTTTCACAATTCATACATTATCCACAATCTCGTTTTAACAATTTATGCAATATTAGAGCATTTTAACATACACTTATAATGTAATCATCACATACGAACTTACCTCGTATTCAAAATTGACGGATCTGGTTGACTACTCGATAACCTTGCTTTCCCCCCCGATCTAAATCTGAATTCTTTCTTTCTTGAGCTATGAATTCAAAATTAACTTATTTATTCATCTACTCATTCAATTAATCCAAAAATAAACATTTGGGCATTTTTACATATTAGCCCCTAAACTTTCGCATTTAATCAATTTGGTCCCTATTTCACAAATACACAAAATTCACACAATTAAACAAAACCCTTGGTTGGCCGAATTATATATAGGTCCCTAGCAGCCCAAAACTTTATTTATTTCACATTTCAACCACACAATTTGAACATTTCACAATTTAATCCATATTATGCATTTTCATCAAAAATCATTTAACAAAACATGTAAAACTATCATCAAGCTTTTATATTTCAACATTAAAACTCAAAAAACACATAGGTTCAACAACAGAAACTCTTAAAATCTTTAACAGTTTCGAAATTAAAGGTACGGGCTGTCTAGATTGAGCTGCAACGATTATAAAAACATAGAAATCGTAAAAAATCGAGCTAAAACAGTACCTTAATCAAGCTAGGAGTGTGTCGAACCTTAGAAAGCTTCAAACCCTAGAAAGCTTCAAACCCTTTTATTCTTTTCTATTTTTGGTTGCTAAAAAGATGATTGAAATGAATTTTGGCTTTGTTTTATTAAATTATAACTTAATTATTAATTTACCATAATAACCTTTGTTATAAACATATAAAAACATATAATGGATGGCCATAATTGTCCAGTTACACTAATCATGGACTAATAACATTATAAGGACATTTGATTTATTAAATCATAGCAATTAAACACCTTTAACAAGTAGAATGCAACTTTTGCATTTTACGCGAGTTAATCCTTTTTATCAAATTAACCAACCAATCAATAAAATTAGCTCACGAAACTTCCACACATATCAAGTAACATGCTGTAAATATCGAAAATAATATTAAATTAATTTTTTGACATCAAATTTATGGTTCTAAAACCACTGTTCCGATTTAGCTAAAATCGGGCTGTTACAAGCTCCGACTTTGGAATTGAAACCACTACCTCCTCATCTTAAATATGTCTTTCTAGGGGATCACAATACACTCCCAGTTATTGTCTCCACAACACTGGATGTAACTCAAGAAGAGAAATTGGTCCATATTCTCAAGCAACATAAATGAGCTATTGCTTAGAGTATTTTCGATATTAAAGGTATTAATCCTTCTTTTTGCATGCACAAGATTAAGTTGGAAGATGAAGGCAGGAAATCGATTGAACAGGAAAGGAGATTAAACGAGAAGATGAAGGAAGTTGTCAAGAAGGAAATCATAAAATGGCTTGATGCTAGAATTATTTACCCGATTTCTGATAGCAATTAGGTAAGTCCAGTGTAATGCGTACCTAAAAAGAGTGGTATCACTATGGTTTGCAATAATAAGGACAAATTAATTCCTACATGCATTCCCATGGGATGGCAAGCTTGTATGGATTATTGCAAATTAAATGTGGCCACAAAGAAGGATCACTTTCCACTTCATTTCAGTGACCAAATACTGGATCAACTTATTGGAAATGCCTATTATTGCTTCTTAAACGACTATTCTGGGTACAATCAAATTGCTATTGTATCGGAGGATCAGAAGAATATAACCTTCACCTACCCCTTTGGTACTTTTTCTTTTTGCCATATGCCTTTCGGTCTTTGTAACACATCAGCCACATTTCAAAGGTGCATGATGGAAATATTCTTAGATATGATCAAAGACTCTTTAGAGGTTTTTATGGATGATTTCTCAGTCTTTGCGAATAATTTTGATCATTGCGCTAAAAATTTGGATGAAGTACTGAAGTGATGTGAGGATACACATCTTGTCCTGAATTGGGAAAAATGTCATTTCATGGCAACTGAAGGCATTGTGTTAGGCCATCGCTTCTCTTGTCAAGGAATTCAAGTAGACAAAGCTAAGGTGGAAATCATTGAGAAATTACCTCCACCAACAAACGTGAAAGGTATTCACAGTTTTCTAGGACATGCAGGGTTTTACCGAAGGTTTATTAGATATTTTTCAAAAATTGCAAAGCCCTTATGCTCATTGTTGGAACAGAATAAAAAATTCTTCTGTAAGGATGCATGTTTGGATGCCTTTATTTAGTTAAAAAAGTAGCTAGTGAATGCATCCATTGTCGTTGCACCAGATTGGTCTCAACCTTTTGAAGTTATGTGCGATGCAAGCAACTTTGCTATTCGTGCGGTTCTAGGACAACGAAAGGGAAAAATATTTCACACCATCTATTATGATAGCCAAACTCTTACAGAAGTTCAATTCAACTATACCACCACAGAGAAAGAATTGCTGGTTGTAGTCTTTGCTTTCGATGAGTTTCGTTCCTATCTTGTCAGCGCAAAGGTTATAGTATTCACTGATCACTCGGCGTTAAGATATCTCTTTGCACAAAAAAGATGCCAAACCAAGACTGATACGCTGGATATTACTGTAAGAATTTGACATTGAGATAAAAGGCTGTAAGGGTTCAGGGAATCAAGTTGTAGACCATCTGTCTCAATTGGAAGTTGGCAGCGAAGATGGAAACATACTTCAAATTGTCGATGCATTCCCAGATGAGAAGTTATTTGCTGTAGATGCAACTCCTTGGTATGCAGATTTTGTTAATTATCTAGTATGTGGAAAACTCCCATTGGGTGTCACAGGCCATAAAAAAAAGATTTCTTTGTGACATAGTGAAGTATAATCGTAACGAGTCTTATTTATTCAAAGTACGCAATGACAACATCATTCGATGTTGTGTTCCAAAAGAGGAGATGCTTTCAATCCTGAAGCATTGTCATGATGCTCCTTATGGGTTCATTTCGATGGTATGAGAACTGGTGCTAAAACATCTCCAATCAGGATTCTACTAGTTTTCATTATTCAAAGACGCCCACAATTTTGTGAATTAATGCGATAGGTGTCAGCGCACCGGTTCTATATCCCGACACAATGAAATGTTGCAGCAGCCAATTATGGAGGTTGAATTATTGGATGCTTGGAGTATGGACTTTATGGGACCGTTTCTGAGTTCATTTGAAAATCTTTATATATTAGTAGTTGTTGACTACGTCTCGAAGTGGGTTGAAGCTGTTGCAATCCCAAAGAATGATGCAAAGACAGTGTTAAATTTTTTTCACAAGCATATACTCACCCTCTTCAGCACACCAAATGTATTGATTAGTGATCAAGGTACACACTTTCATTGCAACCAAGTGGCGACCGCACTGAAGAGATATGGAGTTAATCATAGAATGACTACTACTTATCATCCGCAAACCAATAGATAAGCCGGAGTATTGAATCGACAAATTAAGAACATTCTTGAGAAGGTTGTAAACTCTTCGAGGAAAGATTGGTCTTTCCGATTGGATGACGCTTTATGGGCATTGTGGACAGCATACAAAATTCCATTAGGGATGTCACCGTATCAATTGGTTTTTGGGAAAACATGTCACTTGCCAGTTGAACTGGAACACAGAGCAATGTGGGCAATTAAGCAAGTGAACAAGGACTATGAAGCGGCTGGAAAGAAAAGGCTATTGGATATCACTGAACTAGATGAGATTAGGAGAAATGCCTATGAAAACACTGTGATTTATAAGGAAAAGACCAAATGATGGCATGACAAGATTATTTTACAGTGATAATTTATCGCGGGTTAACAGGTTTTATTATTGAATTCTCGACTTAAATTGCACCCAGGTAAATTGCGTTCACATTGGTTTGGACATTTTGAAGTTGTCGACGTATTTCCTTATGGTGCAATCACAATTTGATACTTACGTGATGGACACCAGTTCAAAGTAAATGGATAGAGGCTGAAACACTATTTTGGGAAAAGTGAGCAAAAGTAGGTAGAGACCATTAAATTGGTCGAAAAGTTTTAATTTTTAATTATTATTTTGTGATTTTAGTTTATTTTATTTATGTTTTGTTAAAGTTTTTTTTTCCCTTCCTTTTTGCAGAATAATTAGGTACCATTATTGACACATTGAAATTTTACTGTCAACGCATTCCGTAATTCTGTACTACCATTTATAACTCATTAGAATTTAGGGAAATTTGGATTCCACCGTTGGATAAAAAATCACTCCACCGTTTGATCCTTCTGAGCGGGCACAATTTCTATTAGACACAACTATTCCTGCCAACTTTATATCTCTCTACAAAACAACACACCTCTCCATCTTCCTCTTTCACTCTCTATAAATCCTCCTCCATTGTACCAACTATAACCCATTCAAGCAACCATTTTTATTTCCTTTCTCTTCTCAAGATCATATCTTTTCAACTTTAAATCATTTTTCCTCAACAACAGATGGCAAAAACGAGAGGCTCGGTTAAGAAAGCCATCAAATCTGCTGAAGCATATGCGTTCTCCGCTACCACAGTTTGTGAATCGGAATCCCCCATGCACGTGCAGAAAAAAGAGCATTTCCCTTTCGCAACAACAAGACTTGGGTACGAAAGTTTACAGAAACATCTCAAAGTTGAAGTGGGAAAATTTTTGCACCCATTCTAGAAGCTATTCTCCTTTACTAGTACGTGAGTTTTATGCTAACCTTTATGATCATGAGTTAGAGTTCATTTTTGTTCGAGAAGGCTTAATACCATAGGACGCTAAAAAAATCAATGAGCTGTACAACACTAAGGTGGATGTAGATGAACATTCTAAGTTCATTGAAGATATCACATATGAAAAATGAGACCTGTTGGTGAAAGACTTGTGTGTTGAAGGAGCATTGTGGACGGGTTCCCATCAAAAGAATTATACGATGCACCATCGCTTCCTGACGCTGCAAAGCAAATCTGGTTTCATTTTGTCAACTGTAGGCTAAAGCCCTCTACTCACAACACCACAGTCACCTTCGATAGAATGTGTTTGCTACATTCCATTGTCAAGGGCAGAAAGATTGATATCGGCACAATACTCCACCAGGAAATTACTGACTGCACTACAAGGCAAACTAGAATCTTGGTTTTCCTATCATTGGTGATGTTATTGTGCCAGCAACGAGGAATTGTGCCCCGTGATGGTGAGGAAGACCTGGAAAATAAGGGCCCAATCAATGAAGCCTCTATAGAAAGAATGACTCGCGACAAAGATTTGTCGATTTTGAAGGAGGAAAAAACAAGCAAGACAAGGAAGAGCAAAACCAAAGTCGAAAGCAAAGGAACAAACCTGATTGAAGAGGCATCATTATGGCGCAAAATGAAAGATGTAAAAAAAATGGTCAATTCTATAAAATAAAAAAAATAGGCAGATCAGGCTTGTCGCTACGATAGAGGATATGGAGAAATCCCAAAATTTGTTTTCTGCTTATACTAAAGCCTAGAACAGTTCTATTGTAGCCACATTAAGCCAATTGAGCCCATCCCCACTATCGGAATTCCCAATGTTTCCACCAATCATTCAAAATTATAAACTCTTATTTGCGAATGACGACTTAGAAGACCGAGACAGATTCGTGGCATCCTCTTCCATTGTGCAGGTCTTTGATAATGATAAAGGGGAGGAATCCAGGGACATTGAAGAATGCCTGCGAAAGACTGATAGCTTGTTCGAGGATTGGTAATTTTGTTGATCAAGAGGACACTGTTGTTGAGAAGGAAATTGCTACTACAGAAGGGGAAGTTGCTGCTGAAAAAGAAGAAGTTGTCGAAGATGAAAAAGAAAAAGAAAAGGAAGGTTCAGTTGTGAACATTGTCACCGCACCCGAGTCTGTGGGTGCAAATATTGATAATTTGGAGCGAGACCGGCAGAAGTGAGGATCAATGCAATTCATTAGCAATCTGAGCCGAAAGTGGGTGTAGTATGGAATGTTAAAGAGGGAACACTCCAATACAAGCATTGGAAAAATCAATCTAGCCAAAGGTTGTCACTGCATGAGTGTCTATCGGTGCAATATGTACTCCCTGGGGGTTTGTTGCACTCCATCGTTACTTCTTAGGAACAAGGGTATAGTAATGCAATGATATCCCTTATTTCAAAAAATATATATAATATATAAATACTTAATATTGTACAATAAATGTTGTATTGGTAGATAGAATGATGCGATCTCAGCCGCATCATGTTTCGATACACCTCGACGTCATCGAAATTGGCCCAAGCACGAGGGGCCCAAGTGCAAAATGAAGTTTTTAATTTTAGTTTGTTAATTTGGTTGCTGGAAAATAAGGACTTTCATTCATTTATTTTAGTTACTTTAGTTATTTTAGTTTGTGTCTTTAATTATGTCATAGTTTGAACATCATTAGTATGAGTCCTGCATTTAATAAATTATGGCATGCATTATGTAACTCCGATGTTAGCTAAAGTTTGCATCATTAAATTAAGTCATGCATTAACTCATTTGTTCATTTAGTTTACATCTTAAACCATACATTTAAGCATCTTAGTTGTTAAATATGTTTAAGTTTGTTTAGATAAGTATGTTATTTAATTTGGTTGTTACTTTTTACTGTATAAATTAATATGCGTTTATTTTCATTTCAAATAAGGTGATTTGAGTTGCATGTTCATTAATAAATTTGTGTATGAGTGTTTTTGGTATGCTGATTCTTGTGAGTGTCTTTAATGCTTAATTATCTACCTTGCAGGTGACTATTCATATAGCTAATTGACTTTTCAAGTTTGGATGTTTTCCAAGCTTTCAAAGATCATTATGGGTGACTATTCAGATGGCTAATTGGCTCTTCAAGTTTGGACGTTTTTCAAGCCTTCAAAGATCATCAAGGTGGCTGTTCAAATGGTCCAAGAGTGTCTCCTCAAATCTATTTAGTTTTAAAGCATTCAAAGCTAGTTAAGGACCTAATTAAATAGATGAATGCACAAGTCTTTTGACATTCAATTTAAGGGAGATGAAGGGACATCAAACAAATCATTAAGGGTTCATTAAGTCAACAATAAAGTGAAGAGGCATGCCTTTTCATCTACACCAGAATCAAGTGAAGAGACATGACTATTGACTTCCCTACATGACTTAAAAAATGAAATTAAAGCTTGTTAAAAACCTTAGTTAATTGCTGGAGGTGAAAGGTCACAAATAGGCCTATAAATAGTTTGTAAGAAAACATTGTTTTGGTTAGACAACCTTTTTCAAATTTTATGAATCAATTGAAACTTGTGAGAATTCAAATCTCCTTGTTCTCTTTGGGACTGATCTGACTTATCATGTTAGGCTTGTGGCGTCATTTCCTTCCTTTGTTATCCGAACTTATCACTTCAAGTGTGGCGTTTGTTATACCTTCGGTTCCTATCTCGTTAGATAGTGGGTCCAGGTTTATTTGCTTATTTCACTTTTCTTATCCATCTAAGTGCTTGTAAGTCTTGGGTCAACAATCTCTATACTGTTGGTCCAGCCTTTGCCTTAGCTAAACCTGTCCATTCCTTTCCTGAACATTCTTTGAACCTTTGTTTGAATCTATATTCTATCCATTTTCAGCCTTTTCTTGTAACAGATCAAACTTACTCAATTTATCGATCGGGCAGCTAATACGACTCGAATCATCACAAAATTGAGTTCGTATCATAGAACTTAGGGTTTGAAGCTTGATGTTAGCATTGATAAAATTGTAACCTTATTCATTCATGCTTATGTATTGTTGATGCAATATTCTTCCACCTGAATGTGATTCATTCATTGGAAATTTAGAGGGTTCAAGTTACTAGAATGATCATTTGCCTTAGTAAAATTTTTGTAGCCTTGCTAGTTTCTGTTTTATTGAGGACAAGTAAAAATTCAAGTTTGGGAATGTGATAGCACTAGAAATAACATAGGTTTTCCTCTTTACTTTTTGCTTAAATTGTTCCCATTTAGTTATCCTTAGCATATATTTTAGCATTTTCAGTTTAGTAAATTGCATTTTATAACTCAGTGAGTCCAAGACTATTTTATCCTCAAATTTGCTATCTTTTTGTATTAATGTCGTTCCATGAGTTAATTCCAGATTGCGTTTAGAAATGTCGCCGCACCTGACAGTTATCTGGATAAGAACTAAAAATGCATAAGCTATCCAGTCTAGTATAACCAACCTGTACATACAAGGATAGAATAATTCTGAGGAAATGACACCTGTACTGTTGAAGGAGGACATAAAAGGTTGACGTAAGAAGAAAAATAGAGGAGAAGAGCTTTTTCTTGACCATCATCTTCTTCATCCTACCTTGAAGCTTGCGGTTATGACAACTTAAGCCTCTCACGGGTGCGCCCACATGAAAATTGATGCAGATTAGCTTTTGATGAGGAGACCCAAGTGTGAGACAAGAGGAGATAGAGAGATTCAGTTGAGTTGTCTAAGAATAGTATTCTCCAATTGATTTTTTCTTATTTCTTTATAAATGCTGGTGATTACTCTCTGTTTTCTGTTTGTATAGAAGTACAGATGAATTCTTCGTTAAATGTTATCTTATTCAATCTTGCTTTTATTGTTTAATCTTGGGGTTTGAATGTTTCTTAACATGAAAATGTTATTGCAGTCACTGACACTAGAAGTGTAATGACAGTTCGAGCCAACAAGCATTACAACAGAAGTTGAGTGAGGATTAGAGGAATTTAGTCCACTTGTTCTTAATAGTGCCATATTGCCATCATCAGAAGGTCGGGTTAATGTGCATGTTTAAATCTTAGATTAAATAGAGGAGTGACGCTTGGTAAGATATGCATTGAAATTTATTGCCTCGACAATCACCTGTCCTTTTATACCTTGTAAGCACTTAGTATTCTACTGAAGATTCATGTTGGGGATCCCAATTTATCAATATCATATTTTATTTTATTGTTTTCAAGTTGTTGCTCTGACAACTATCCTCATAATTTATCTCGTTTCTATCTAGTTATTGCACTGACATTAATACACAAAAGACTACCATCCCTGTGAGATCGATATCCGACAGACTTACATGTGTCTACTATAGCTGCATCGATAGTGTATTCTTGCACATTATTGCTGTGATGTTCAACATCTGATCATACATATATCTTCATATCGTGATTTGCCAGTTTGGTTAGCACTATAACTGCCCTACCAAAGGCATCACAAGGAATGTTATACACAGAAGTTACTTAGCCAGATTTATTCTTATACTTGATTGATGCTTACTCTCTCATATAAGATAATCATAGGAAAACTTTCAATTTAGCACCTTACTCAAACAATACCTTTCCCAGGAAAAATCTTTACATTACTTCTCATACACATTTACCAATTGTCTTAGATATTTTCTTCATATGTATTTTAAATTGAAAGTCCACATGTAAGATCCAAGAAAGAGACTCACCTGATACCCACCTAAACTGTAGCTCAAAGCTCCAAACTCAGACATCCTTCTTGAATCAGTAGTAAAACTCTTAAAGAACATAGAATCACCATTAAAACTCATTTGCATACAAAATTCTAACATATCAATCATAGGCAACCCGCATACAAGGCCTTATATTCATAACTTAGTATTCATATGATTCTTAACTGCCTTATTCTTTCAAAACCTTTACATGCAAAGATATTAGACTTACCAAGAGGTGGAACGTACACTAATTAACTCAAAAACCTTTGCTCCATCTTTATAAGGAAAAAGAGAACATACAAGTTTAAGAAGAACCAGATAATAGTATTTTTGAAGAAAGAAAAACCCCTAGACTAACTCTTCTTACTATATATATACCCTCAGTTCTCTTTAGTGGAACTTGACAAGTGTCGAATGTGTCCAGAGTTTGTCTTAATAAATGGTCTACAAGATTCGAGAGAAACATAAATGAAAATCCAGCACAAATGATGTTTGACCAGTCAATTCGGTTAGCTCCTAACCAGATCACGTTACAAAACCCATTTCCGCTATGCTTAAGTAACTGGGTGTACTATACCTTAAGAGGTGATTCTCACCTGTCTTACTTCCCTTATCATACTATTTTCTTAAGTAACAAGATAACATGAGATAAAACCTTTAAATAATTCTACAATAGATACATTACGCCAACTCAATTTATAAGAGGAATGTTAATTGGCAGATTACACTATGCTAAACAAATAACTTCACTACTACACACCTTTTTCTCGGATCTGCTAGACTTGGGGTATGACAGAATTCACAAGGATAATCTTCCAAGAGGCCAAACGTTTATGAAATCTTATCAGTGAAAGTTTTATGTGTGCAAGGCTTTGTATAGTGAAATATGAAACTTTTATATTCAAGTTGTTAGAAGTAAATTAGTTGTAATCAAGTAAGTTGAATTATTCTCTACGATACGCAAGTAAATTTGCAATCGTGTCTTTGAGGACAATGTGTCGTGTACAAGTAAGTTCGTGGAATGTAAATATTACAACAATACGATCGGTGAATCGTCCTAATGTAGAAAAGTCATACATGAATGCTGAGCCATGAAGTTAAAGCGTGCTAGCGTTGTTGATACAAGGTATTAAAACTCGCTAAGTTCATTTGAACTTATATGTGTGTTATTAAGAATTGCAGATAAAGGGGTAGTTCAAGGATTCGAGTAGGGACCAGGCCAGAATCTGCCATACTTAGACGAGCATGTTTCTTATTCATAATATGCATACTACGGGGAAACCTAGAGGTGAAGCCTCAGGATCACAGCCGTGGTTGTATTTAGCTATGAACAAAATGTTATTTTCTAAACTGAGCAAATATTCAACATGTTAAAAACTACTTTGTAAAATAATTTGTATATTAGATTAAAGTACATAATTTAAATAAATTCATTAATATTGCAAGGTTAATTAGATAATTGTGTTTTAATAATAATTGTATTAAGCATGAATGGTTGAATATATATTAAAGAATTGGCTAATTAATTTTGGATCTGGAGTGTAGCACCCTGTAGTTTGGATCTGACAATCGAGTCGAATATAAAGTGTTACAGATCACAAGAGATAAACATTAGAAAGTGAATCTATTAATTATCTAAAATCTATCGGAGAGATCAGTTAGGCTCAAGAGAGCTTAGATGCTAAAATGGATTACCAACATTATAAATAGTGTGGGTTAAGTATATTGATTGCTTAATCCTATTAACCTTAGCAATTTCCTTATCACTAACTTTTTGCTTTTGATTTCATTTTACTTCATGGTTTTTACTTTAATATAATTTATTTTATTGAATCAAACTTATTTCTCTCTTGACTATCTAAATATTATCTATAGTATTAATAAACGACTAGTTTGATACAACCAATACTTGATTTAATTTGGTAATAAAATGGGTAACAAAATTCTAATACTTCAACTTATAATTTTGATTACTTTGCACAATGCATCGATTCTTCTGGGCTCGATACTTGATAATATACTAATCATTCTATATTACTCTTGTTAGAATTGAGTGACACAAATCCTTATTAAAATAAAATACTGTGGTAAAATAAAATAAAAGTAAAATCCATATCGAACTACATTTATTTTATTTTATTTTAGAATAAGGATTTCAACCTTATTATACTTTAGCTATTTGATATTGATTAGAATAAGGTGTTTTAACCTTACTACACTTATTCTATTAGACTATGTGTAACACCCCATATCCAAGTCCAAGGCTGAGATCGGATATGAGACATCACTATGCTTGAACTTTCTTAAACATGCACTTACGGGCTGTAAAATTTTGTCCCCAATTAAAAACTTCTCTTTCTTAGTCTAATCATACATTTCATGGTCCTACAAGGCCTTAAACACGTATCTGAAAACTTTCGGAACTTAATCAAAAACTTTTCTTTAAAGCAGGGGTCACACGCCCATGTGGCCTGGGACACGCCCGTGTACCCCTTAGACATGCCCATGTCTTCCAACCCTGGTCGACACTGACTATATTCACACGGCCTGGGGCACACGCCCATGTTTTGACCGTGTGTCACACATGGCCTAAACAAATGGCCATGGGATTAACAAACGGCCGTGGGATTAACCCATAGTCTATTTTGACTTAAGGTACTAAGGTGCCAGGGACGCACAGCCTAGACACACGCCCGTGTGTCTATCCGTGTGGGCACTTTAAGGCAATTTACGAAGCCAATTGCCACCCTAAAATCAAAATCAATCTCATATAAAATTCAACAACTCAGATTACTACATCTTTCATGAACAATACTATATGCTTCATTGATATCAATAGGCATACATTCTTAGCCCATCTTGGCCTATCACTTAGCCATATACAAAAGAATAATAAGCTTGATAGCCTATACTTTAATTCTTCTTAAAACAGATACTCAAAATGAAGTGTTTCATATACATGCCATACTTAATAAAAACAACTTGGCTATACCAAAATAGCAATTGATAGTGTGCTTCGAGCTTCGATAACAATGATCCATGAGATTAGCTTGGCGGAACTACATGGAAAGAAAGGATAAAAGAAGTAAGCTTTTAGCTTAGTAAGTTTGCATATAATGCACATAGCAATATGTTTGTTTAACAAAAACCCTTTGGCATAAACAATGGCATCATAATTTCAGCTCTTTAAGCTTACTTACTCTTACTGATTCTTACATATCTCATGACACTTACTAGTCTCAAGCTCGTGAGGTAGACAAGATACCTGTATCACTTGATCACATAGATCAACATACTTTACTATAATAATCATAATCTCTAATTCATCATTCATAACATGAATAATACTCATTTTCAACTTGATAATAGCTTTGCTTACTTAATTTTCTTGCTATCTCATTTAAGCTTTACACATTTGCCCAATGAATTTCTATGAATAACTGAGGATACTAAATCCCATCCCACATATAACTCGATGCCAAAGCCATATCCTCGATAGGGTCTTACATGGGATCTCTCATCTTGGTATTGATGCCATGTCTTGACATAGACTTACTCAAAGTCTTCCTTGTGTGTTCCTTGGGAACTTACCATTGCCATGTCTTGACATGGTCTTATTTGGTATCTTTACTCATGAACAGGGTCAATGCCGAGCCTTGGCTTGGACTTACATGAAATCTTTCTTGTTACTCACCAATGCCATGCCTTGGCTTGCACTTACATGGGATCTCTATCTCATGATAGCTTTTCAATGTCAAGACTTGTCTTGGACTTACATGACATCTTTACTTGGAGACTCACCAATGCCATGCCATGGCTTGGGCTTACATGGGTTTTCTTCTCATAATAACTCTTCGAAGCCAAGACTTGTCTTGGACTTACATGATAACTTTGCTTGATTGCCGATGTCATGCCTTGGCTTGGTCTTATACGGACTTTCTTATCTTATGTGGTAGATCGAGTATCCTAAGTAATTCAACTTCAATCGGGACTTTCTCATGCTTAATCTCATTAATTTCTTTTTATAGCAGACCATTAAACATTCTCATGAAAGTAATGTATATTTAACAACATAACAAGAAATTCAATGAAAATATTCATGAAGCTTGGAAATCATACAAACCTACCTCGATATACAAAATGTATGTAGATATGCAATTTAGTCCTCGACTTTGTTCTTGCCTCAGTTTCGATCCGAACATCATTTTTCTTGATCTATAATAATAATTTAGATCATTTAATACTCACATTTACTAAATTGACTCTTAACTCATACTTTGGCAAAATTACTATTTTGCCCTTAAATTTTCTCATCTTTACACTTTTTCCCCTAGGCTCGTAAAATAATTTTCATACCACTTTCTTAAACTTCATGATTAGCTGATTCATTATCTCAACTATAGCAATAACAAATTCTCACTATTTCTACCATGTATGACAAATTTCATAATATTAACAAACTAGGTCTTACTAGCATTTTTCATGAAATTTAATTAGAAAAAGATGTTTATCTAATATCAAACTCTCATAATCTTCCATAAAATATCATTTTACAAGCATCTCATACATGGGTAGATTTATAAACATGAATCTTAGCTCATCTTATAGCTAAAAATAGCTAATTCATAATACGAGGATTCCAAAAATACGAAGAATATTAAAAATGGGGCTAAAATGAACTTACTAGAAAGCTTGAAAAATTGAAGAACCCTAGCTATGGAGTTTCTTCAGTTTTCGGCACAAGGAAGAAGATGAGTAAGAATTTTTATCATCTTTTTCCCT
Organism: Gossypium bickii; assembly: GCA_025503065.1. Lineage (NCBI taxonomy): Eukaryota > Viridiplantae > Streptophyta > Magnoliopsida > Malvales > Malvaceae > Gossypium > Gossypium bickii. The sequence goes on along the minus strand of CP106717.1, from coordinate 59,530,778 downwards.
TTTTAATCATTTAATTGATAAATGACCAAAATGCCCTTCTCTTTAAAAATTCCCCATTTACTAACTCATGTCCATTTTTGTCCAAAAATTATAATTTGGGCAAATTTCTATTTAAGGACTTCTAATTAATATTCTAAAGATATTTAATACAAAAAGCTTCTAGAAACTCATATTTTGCAACTTTTTCAATTTAGTCCTAATAGACCCTTTACTAGAAATTTTCATAAAATTTCTTCATGAAACTTTCATAATATCATGCAACCATCTCAAATACCTTGAAAACTCATATTACTACTTCGGATTTGTGGTTTCGCGCCACTGTTCCGACTAGGCCCTAAATCGGGCTACTACAATTCTTCCCCCCTTATGGATTTTCATCCTCAAAAATCTTACCAGCAAATAGGTTTGGGTACTGATTTCTCATGCTTTCTTTTGGTTCCCATGTAACTTCTTCTATCCCATTTCTTTGGCACAATACTTTCACTAGGGCAATACTTTTATTTCTCAGCTGCTTGACTTCTTGAGCTAAAATCTTAACTGGTTCTTCACCATAGGTCATGTCGGAATGAATCTCTATCTCTGACGGGGTAATTACATGTGAAGGATCTGATCGGTAACGTCTCAACATTGAAACGTGAAACACATCATGTATCTTTTCTAACTCTGATGACAAAGCCAATCGATAAGCTACTGGCCCAACTTTCTCGATAATCTCATATGGCCCGATGAAACGTGGGCTCAACTTGCCTTTCTGGCCAAATCTTAGAACTTTTCTCCATGGTGACACTTTCAAGAAAACTTTATCCCCGACTTGATAATTTATCTCTTTTCTTCTTAAATCCGAGTAGGATTTCTGTCTGTTCGCTGCAGCTTTTAAACATTCTCATATCACTTTCACTTTTTCTTCAGCTTCTCTGACCAAATAAACATGGTGAATTCGATTTTCTTTGAGTTCAGTCCAAAATAAAGGCGTTCTACACTTACGCCCATATAGAGCCTCATAAGGTGCCATCTTTAAGCTCGACTGAAAGCTATTATTATAGGCAAATTCTACCAATGGAAGAAACTTTTCCCAACTGCCTTGGAATTCTAGAACACAACATCTAAGCATATCCTCGATTACTTGAATTAACCTCTCCGACTGACTGTCAGTTTGAGGATGAAAAGCTGTACTAAAGCTCAACTTTGTACCCAGGGCCTCTTGTAGGCTCTTCCAAAATCTGGATGTGAATCTCAGATCTCTATCCGATATGATTGACAAAGGAACTCCATGAAGCCTTACTATTTCTGAAACGTACAAGCTTGCCAACTTCTCGAGTGAGTAATCCACTCGTACAGGTATAAAATGTGCTGACTTCGTGAGTCTATCAAATACAACCCATATAGCATCTTTCTTACTCGTTGACAACGGTAAACACGTTACAAAATCTGTAGTGATACGGTCCCATTTCCACTTGGGAACCAGAATGGGTTGAAGTAAACCCGAAGGTACTTGGTGTTCAGCCTTTACTTGCTGACAAATCATGCACTTGGAAACAAACTCTAAAATATCTTTCTTCATTTTTGGCCACCAATACTGTTGTTTCAAATCATTATACATCTTAGTACTACCCAGATGTACAGATAAACATCTGTTATGTGCCTCAGCAAAATTCTCTAAATAAGCTCTTCCTTTCTTGGTACACAAACTCTATCTTTAAACATCAAACATCCATCGAAATTAATCCGAAAGTCGGATTTAGTATTTGACTCGCACTGAGCTCTCTTGGCTTGCAATTCGCTATCTTCTTTCTGAGCTTCTAAGATCTCTTGGAGGAATACTGGTGTAGCTCTTAACTCAGCTAGAATAGATCCATCATCGAATAAAGTCATCCGCGAATTCATTACCCTTGATGCAAATAGGGACTTTCTGATTAAAGCATCAGCGACCACATTCGTCTTTCCTGGCTGGTAGTCAATGATCAACTCATAATCTTTTATTAACTCTAACCATCTCCGTTGCCTTAAGTTCAACTCTTTTTGCGTCATCAAGTACTTCAAACTTTTTTTATTAGTGAAAATTCGGCATCTTTCACCATATAGATGGTGTCTCCATATTTTCAATACGAAGACTATGGCAACCAACTTTAGATCGTATGTCGAATAGTTCCTCTCATGAGGCTTCAACTGTCTTGAGGCATAAGCAATCACTTTTCCCTCTTGCATAAGCACACAGCCTAACCCATTTAAGGATGCATCGCTTTAAATTACGAATTCTTTCCCCGTCTCGGGTTGTACTAAAACTGGAGCTTCTATCAACAATGCTTTCAGTTTCTCGAAACTTTGTTGGCATCTTTCTATCCACTCAAACTTCACATTTTTCTATAACAACTTCGTCATCGGGGTTGCAATCATGGAAAACCACTTGATGAATCGTCTGTAATAGTCGGTTAAGCCTAAGAAACTTCTAATCTTAAAGATATTCTTTGGTGGCTTCCAGTCCATTATGGCCGAAATCTTACTTGGATCTACTCGGACTCTATCTCTCGAGACAATATGTCCCCAAAATCCTACTTCCTTGAGCCAAAATTCACTTTTACTGAACTTGGCATACAACTGATTTTCTCGTAAAATCTGTAAAACTGTCCGTAGGTGTTCAGCATGCTCGATCTCATCTCGAGAATAAATCAGTATGTCGTCAATAAAAACGACTACAAACTTTCTAGGTATGGCCTAAAGATACGGTTTATTAGGTCCATAAATACCGCAGGAGCATTGGTCAATCCAAAGGGCATGACTAAAAATTCATAATGCCCATACCTTGTTCGAAAAGCGGTCTTAGAAACATCTGAATCCTTTACTCTCAACTGGTAGTACCCTGATCTCGAGTCTATTTTGGAGAACACGATGGCTCCTTTCAATTGATTGAACAAATCATCGATCCTAGGCAATGGGTACTTGTTCTTTACAGTCACTTTATTAAGCTGACGGTAATCTATGCACAATCTCATAGTGCCATCTTTCTTTTTCACAAATAAAACCGGAGCACCCCATGATGAACAACTTCATCTTGCAAAGCCTTTATCTGTCAATTCTTGCAACTGTGACTTCAACTCTTTCAACTTCGTTGGGGCCATTCTGTAAGGAGTAATAGATATCGGTACAGTACCAGGAGCTAGCTCAATACTGAACTCAACTTCTCCAACCGGAGGCAGTCCTGGTAATTCCTCAGGAAAAACATTCAAGTACTTACATACTATCGATAATGACTCAATCTTTAACTCTGTTTCTCTATCATTCATCACAAAGGCCAGATATGCCTCATACCCCTTTCTTATGTATCTCTGTGCCATCATATGAGAAATCATTACCGGCGATCTACCTTGTTCATCTGATTCTACATGGAGAGTGTCCCCATTTTCACATCTCATCCCAATGTACTTCTTCCCACAATTAACTATTACATCATGGGCAGTCAACCAGTCCATACCAAGAATGAGGTCAAACTCATCAAATGGTAACAACATAAGATTTTCTTTAAAATAATGACCTCTAATCATCAATGGACAGTCTTTACATACTTTATCAACTAAAACATTTTTGCTTAAAGGATTAGACACTTTAATCACAAATTCTGTAGACTCTATAGGCATACTCATACTGGATACCAGTTTCATGCAAATATAAGAGTGTGTGGATCCAGGATCTATTACAGTAATAACTTTAATATCATGAAGAGAAAAGGTACCCGTAATAACATCAGAGGAAGATGCCTCTTTGCGAGCGCGAATGGCATAAGTTCTCGCAGGCGCCCTACCCTCGGTTCTCGCAGCCTGTTCTCTAGGGTTACCTCTCCCACTTGCCCCACTTCCTGGGTTCCTCTGCGGTCTTCCTCTAACCATACTCCCAGATCTCGAGTTTTAAATTCTTTCTTCTTTTCTCGTCTCAAGACAATCCTTTATGTAGTGGTCCTGAGAACCACATCTGAAACATGCATTTTCATGCGCTCGACATTCTCCAAGATGACGTCTACCACACTGTGGGCACTTGGGTCTATCCGATCGGATGTTCCCCACACTAGCAACTAAAGTCGTCTGTGCTTTATTTCTCGAATACTGCTTACTCTTGTCCTTCCTTGAAAGCCCAGTGGAAGTAGCCGATCGAGTGGAGAAATCTCTTGGCTTCTTGGATGAGGATTGGAATGACTTATTCCACTATCTCTTTCTAGAGTCACGAGACTCCATTTCAGATGTCCTCTTCTCCTTTGGCTTTACAAGCCCTCTCTACTAGCACAACGAATTCCTTTAGTTCTAAGACAGTGACAAACAATTTGATGTCCTCATTTAACCCATCTTCAAATCTTTTACTCATGATGGCCTCAGTGGACATGCATTCTCGAGCGTATTTGCTGAGTCGTACAAACTCACGCTTATAATCAGTCACTGACATCTTGCCTTGCTTTAGTTCTAGGAATTCCTTCCTTTTTTGGTCCATAAACCTTTGACTGATATACTTTTTCTTGAGCTCTTCTTGAAAGAATTCCCAAGTGATCTTCTCTCTTGGTACTACCGATACCAAGGTGTTCCACCATTGATAGGCAGAATCTATTAAAAGAGAGACTACACACTTCATGTATTCCTCAGGTGTGCATGACAACTCATTAAATACCCTGATGGTATTTTCTAACCAGAACTCAGCCTTTTCTGGGTCATCATCTCTTTTAGCCCGAAACTCTTCTGCCCCATGTTTCCTGATCCTATCAACTAGAGGTTTGTCTCCTTTTACCACCTCTACTACTTGAAGGGCAGCAGGGATAGGTTGTGGAAGAGGCGGGGGTGGAGGGGGTTGTGTATTTGTGTTCCTACGAACGAACTCCGTATACCATGTGTTCATCATATGGAGGAAGGCCTCTCTAGCCTCTTCTCCTCCTCCTTGACTCACCGTAGTGGGTCTACTCCCATTCTCGTGCAGACTGTCCCTTCAGCGAGAGCCGGCGCGTTACTTTCTACGTCATCCGCCATAACTCTTTCACGATCCATTTACTATATGTATAAACATAATTTAAGTCGTCAGGAGTCGTCACACTATCATTATAAAAACATTCTTACGTATAGCATGTAGAGCTAGACTCGTGCTAATGCTACGTTAATCCTAGAACCAACTAAATCGTAACTCTCATACCACTAAATGTAACACCCCATATCCGAGTCCAAGGCTGAGATCGGATATGAGACATCACTATGCTTGAACTTTCTTAAACATGCACTTATGGGCTATAAAATTTTGTTCCAAACTAAAAACTTCTCTTTCTTAGTCTAATCATACATTTCATGGACCTACGAGGCCTTAAACACGTATCTGAAAACTTTTGGGACTTAATCGAAAACTTTACTTTAAAGCAGGGGTTACACACCCATCTGGCCTAGGACACGCCCGTGTACCCCTTAGACACGCCCATGTCTTCCAGCCGTGGTCGACACTGACTAGATCCACACGGCCTTCACACGCCCGTGTTTTCCAACCATGGTCGACACTAACTATATTCACAAGGCCTGAGGCACATGCCCATGTTCTGACCGTGTGTCAAACATGGCCTAAACAAACGGCCGTGGGATTAACCCATAGTCTATTCTGACTTAAGGTACTAAGGTGTAGGGGATGCACGGCCTAGACACATGCCTGTGTGTCTATCCGTGTGGGTATTTAAAGGCTATTTACCAAGCCAATTGCCACCCTGAAATCAAAATCAATCTCATATTCAATTCAACAACTTAGATTACTACATCTTTCATGAACAATACTATATGCTTCATCGATATCAATAGACATACATAATTAGCCCATCTTGGCCTATCACTTAGCCATATACAAAAGAATAATAAGCTTGATAGCCTATACTTTAGTTCTTCTTAAAACATATACTCAAAATGAAGTGTTTCCTATACATGCCATACTTTATAAAAACAACTTGGCTATACCAAAATAGCAATTGATAGTGTGCTTCGAGCTCTGATAACAATGATCCACGAAATTAGCTTGGCAGAACTACATAGAAAAAAAGGATAAAAGAAGTAAGCATTTAGCTTAGTAAGTTTGCATATAATGCACATAGCAATATGTTTGTTTAACAAAAACCCTTTGGCATAAACAATGGCATCATAATTTTAGCTGTTTAAGCTTACTTACTCTTGCTGATTCTTACATATCTCATGACACTTACTAGTCTCAAGCTCGTGAGGTAGACAAGATACCTGTATCACTTGATCACATAGATCAGCATACTTTACTATAATAATCATAATCTCTAATTCATCATTCATAACATGAATAATACTCATTTTCAACTTGATAATTGCTTTTCTTACTTAATTTCCTTGCTATCTCATTTAAGCTCTACTCATTTGCCTGATGAATTTCTATGAATAACTGAGGATACTGAATCTCATCCCACATATAACTCGATGCCAAAGCCATATCCTCGATAGAGTCTTACATGGGATCTCTCATCTTAGTATTGATGCCATGTCTTGACATGGACTTACTCAAAGTATTCTTTGTGTGTTTCCCTTGGAAACTTACCATTGACATGTCTTGACCTGGTCTTATTTGGTATCTTTACTCATGAACTGGTCAATGCCGAGCCTTGGCTTGGACTTACATGAAATCTTTCTTGTTACTCACCAATGCCATGCCTTGGCTTGGACTTACATAGGATCTCTATCTCATGATAGCTTTTCAATGCCAAGACTTTCTTAGACTTACATGACATCTTTACTTGGAAACTCACCAATGCCATGCCTTGGCTTGGGCTTACATGGGTCTTCATCTCATAATAACTCTTCAAAGCCAAGACTTGTCTTGGACTTACATGATAACTTTGCTTGATTGCCGATGCCATGCCTTCGCTTGGTCTTATACGGACTTTCTTATCTCATGTGGTAGATCGAGTATCCTAAGTAATTCAACTTCAAAGGGACTTTCTCATGCTTAATCTCATTAATTTCTTTGTATAGCATGCCAGTAAACATTCTCATGAAAGTAATGTATATTTAACAACATAGCGAGCAATTCAATGAAAATATTCATGAAGCTTGGAAATCATACAAACTTACCTCGATATACAAAATGTATGTTGATATGCAATTTAGTCCTCGACTTTGTTCTTGCCTCAGTTTCGATCCGAGCTTCATTTTTCTTGATCTATAATAATAATTTAGATCATTTAATACTCACATTTACTAAATTGACTCTTAACTCATACTTTGGCAAAATTACTATTTTGCCCCAAAACTTTCTCATATTTACACCTTCGCCCCTAGGCTCGTAAAATAATTTTCATACCACTTTCTTAAACTTAATGATGAGCTGATTCATTATCTCAACTATAGCAATAACAAATTCTCACTATTTCTACCATGTATGACAAATTTCATAATATTAACAAACTAGTCCTTACTAGCATTTTTCATGAAATTCAATTAGAAAAAGATGTTTATCTGACATCAAACTCTCATCATCTTCCATAAAATATCATTTTACAAGCATTTAAAACATGGGTAGATTTATGAACTTGAATCTTAGCTCATCTTATAGCTAAAAATAACTAATTCATAATACGAGGATTCCAAAAATACGAAGAATATTAAAAACGGGGCTAAAATGAACTTACTAGAAAGTTTGAAAAATTGAAGAACCCTAGCTATGGAGTCTCTCCAATTTTTGACACAAGGAAGAAGATGAATAAGAATTTTTATCATCTTTTTCCCTTTTTAATCATTTAATTGATAAATGACCAAAATGCCCTTCTCTTTGAAAATTCCCCATTTACTAACTCATGTCCATTTTTATCCAAAAATTATAATTTGGGAAAATTGCTATTTAAGGACTTCTAATTAATATTCTAAAGCTATTTAATACAAAAAGCTTCTAAAAACTCATATTTTGCAACTTTTGCAATTTAGTCTTAATGGACCATTTACTAGAAATTTTCATAAATTTTATTCATGAAACTTTCATAATATCATGCAACCATCTCAAATACCTTAAAAACTCATATTACTACTTCTGATTTGTGGTCACGCCACACTGTACCGACTAGGCCCTAAATCGGGCTGTTACACTATGGTTTTACAAGCCTATAAATAGACATAGTCTACTCCTCTAGTAATCATTCGAATTTGACATAGTGAATTATCTTATCCTCTGCTCGTGGTTTTTTTCTGAAAGGGTTTCCACGTAAAAATATGCGTGTTTTTTTATTTTTCTCTAACATCTCGAAATTGGGCCTAGAAGAATTGGGCCCAATGGACCTTGAACGCAGTAGCGTTTAAAATTTTTAGGAACAAGAGATCGGCTTAAATGCAAGTTGGACTTATTAGGTAAGTGATTTTGGAAGGTTAGAGGGCTTCTATGAAGTCCTGGGTTCAAACTTTGGCTTTGGGAAAATTTTGGCTTTAGGTGAGAAAAACCCTGAGAGTTAGTAGGTAGGCTTTAAGAATAAAATATGGAGAAAAATGACACAAGTGGAGTGTGTGGTGTAGTGGCAAAGTGGCGCCACATAAGAGGCAAGGGGATGATGCCACAAGGAAGGAAGGAGGTCCAAGGTTCAAGTCTTGGCTCTTGCATTTTGGTTTTCTTTTTACATGGACCTTATAATTTGACTATAGATTTATATTTAGTTGCGCATGGTTTAAGACACAAGAGGAGCTTGGGGTAAAGTGGCTAACGGCGTGGATTATGTGACAAGGGAGCCTGGGTTTCCAATCTCATGAAAAGCAAAGGAGTATTTATTTTGCAGACTCGACGGCAAGAGTTTGAGTTGGATTTAAACTCTGTTAGCAGAGGGATCCCACATCGGAAAGATACAAAGAAGGAAGGTGAGAAGCTAGCTATATATAGAGCATTCTAGGAGGAGAGTGAATATACCTTGGTGGGCATTTGGGCACAGGAGTGGTCGGAGCGCGGATTAGCGCCAGATTCCTATCAGGTGTGTAACTCTCTCTACTCTAGTTGTAGAGCGGCAAATGCCAAAGTGCCGGTCACGGCAATAGTAGCCACACGAGCGTGCGAGCGCACGTGTGGGGCTTCGACGCGATAGTTGAGGCCATCAGTAGTATTCTTTTGGGTTGAGGCTGCTTGGGCCACGATGGGCCGAAGTGGGCCCAATGAGCCCGTGGGCCTAATTGAATAAAATGTATGATGGTGTAGTATGTAGTGAACTAGACTAGGTGAATCTCATATACGTGGCTAGATTTGTGTTAGGTGGGCCACACGAACGTGTGGGCCCAAATGGGCTAAAATCGGGTTTTAGGCCCAATAGTTCGGTACGACCGAAAATGGTAGTTGAGTCGCTCGAGAAGGCATTAAGCCTTTGGAAAGGCCATTTTAGGTGCGAAATTACTGAAATACTCTCGATAGGTAAATTACAAAAATACCCTTGGTAGGTAAAATTACTGTTATACCCACAGAGGTTGATTAGCTTGATTATGTTATATTCTGTCTATTTCGTTATGATGGTAATTCATGTTATATGTTATATCTATACATGACATACTGCATACATGAAATATTATGTCGTATTGCATCGGCTTTGGATTATGATGCGAAAGGGGAAGTATTAGAGACTGTCACGGTGGTTTGGTACCACAAGTGGGTTGGCCCCACATATATCTGATTCAGTGACCATGTCTCGATGGCTTGGTGCCATGGTGGTTTAATACCACGTATGTATATATTTATGATTCAGTGACTCGTCCCAGTGGTTTGGTACCACAATGGGTTGGCCCTATATACATTCATCAGGGATTGTCACGGTGGTTTGGTACCACGGTGGGTTGGCCCCACGTATGTTAATAGTGACTCTGTCACCGTGATCTAGTATCACGGTGGCTTGGTGTCACATATATGAGGTGTGTAGCGGATGGAGGGTTGATTGTAGAAATCCCCACGGTGTGATGGGCTGGTACGGGTGGTGTGTAGAGGATGGAAAAACTAGGTTGGGCTGGGCTGTATTGCATACATGTTTAATATGATTCATTCTGTGGCCTTAAGGCCAGTTTGCATTGTATGGGGATTTACACACTGAATCTCGGTGACTCATCCCTCTACTTAATTTTACAGGTAATCGTTAGATCACGGATTTGGGAGCCGAGGCAGACTTATGGTGGCCATACAATGTTTTTCTCGTAAAATCGTTCTCTTAGTTAAACTTATTTTTAATTGGGATTTTGTTATGTAATAAGGCCACTTTAACTATATTTTTGGTATATTATTTGGTTTAGCTTTCAATATGATTACTGCCTATTATTATTAAATGTTTAATACGGGATTTTCCTAAAACCTTAATAGCCCTCTTCCAAAATGTTAACAAAAGGATAACAAGCGAATAAATAATTTAACTCAAAATTTTTTTACAAACGCGCAGTTTTTAAACAACCCTTTTATGTGACATGCCAGATCCGGTCATAACTTCTAGGCCGGGTTTGGGGTGTTACATTTTCTCTCTTTTCTTTGTGATACATTGTCATTATTGATGTTCTATTTTTTCATAAATTAGTATTAGAGCTTCCGGGTTGTTCATCTCAATCACAGTTACATTTACATTTTTCTAATGAAATTTTGTAGGATATGATGATGGAGAAGACCACCACTGTATTACGGAAGAGGCTGGAACAAATATGTATGTCGAAAACTCTAACCAGCAAGTTGCATATGAAGCAGTGTCTTTATCCTCGTCATTTCAAAGAAGGTGCGTCTGTGCATGAACACTTAACAATCTTAAAAGAAATTTTATAAAACTTGGAGGCCATGGAGGTTCAGTATGATAAAGAAGATCTGGGGTTGATTGTACTTTGTTCGTTGCCCCCGTCTTATTCAACCTTTAGAAACACGATTTTATATAGCCGCGAGTCTCTCATAGTTGATGACTTTTATGATTCTTTGGCCTCGTATGATAAGATGAAGCATCTTGTTGTTAAACTAGACTCTCAGAGAGAAGGTCTCATTGTTAGTTGGAGACAAGATTGGAATGCTGATGATGATCGTGGAAGGACACAAGAACGGAATCCTCGCGGTAAATCTAAGGGGTTGATTGAAGTATTCAAACAAGGTAAAACCTGTAACTTCTACAAGAAGAAAGGGCACATTATGTTTGAGTGCTATAAGCTGTAGAACAAGATCAAAAGGGAGGCTACGAATCAAAAGGGAAAACAACCAGAAAAATCCTGTGAAGCTGATGTTGTAGAAGACTACAGCCGTGGTAAACTTCTAGTCGTTTCTGTCAATAATTCTAAAGTGAGCGAGATGTGGATCCTTGAGCTACAGTTTCCACATTAGTCCCAATCAGGATTGGTTTACAACTTACGAAATAGTGTTTGAAGGTGTTGTTTTGATGGGAAATAATGCTTCATGTAAAGTCGCAGGTGTTGGAACAATTAAAGTTAAGATGTTTAACGGAGTTGTCAGAACGCTTAGCGACGTGCGACATATTCCAGAATTGAAGAGAATTTTAATTTCATTAAGTAATCTAGATTCAAAAGGGTACAATTGCACAACTAAAATTAGGGTTTTGAAGATTTCCAAAGGTTCTCTCGTTGTGATGAAAGGGCAGATAAAGACTGCCATGTTATATGTTTTGTAGGGTTCTATTGTTACTGGTGATGCAGCTGTCGCTTCCTCTTCCTTGTTAGATGAAGATTTTACTAGACTTTGGCATATATGCCTAGGACATATGAGTGAGAATGGCATGACAGAATTGAGAAAAAGAGGACTTCTTGATGGCCAAGGAATTTGCAAACTGAAGTTTTATGAGCATTGCATTTTTGGGAAGCAAAAGAGAGTTTGATTCACCAGAGGAATGCATAACATAAAGGGAATGTTAGAGTATATTCGATTATGATCTATGGGGGCCATCTAAAGTGCCTTCAAGAGGTGGAGCTAATTATATGCTAACACTCATTGATGATTTTTCCAGAAAAGTTTAGGCGTTTTTTTCTGAAGCAAAAAAGTGATGCGTTTTTTTTGCAATTAAGTCTTGGAAAACTATGATTGGAAAAAAGACGGGAAAACAAATAAAACCCCTTCACACAAACAATGGCTTAAAGTTATGTTATGATGAGTTTAATGAACTATGCCAGTTAGAAGGGATCGTGAGACACTTGATTATTTGTCATACTCCACAACAAAACGACATTGTAGAACGAATAAAAAGAATGATCATAGAGAAAGTTTGATGTATGTTGTCGAATGCTAACTTACTGAATTTGTTTTGGGATGAAGTAGCCTCTACTACATATTTTTTGATCAATCCATTGCGATTGAGAAAAAGACTCCATAAGAGGTATGGTCTGGTAATCTTACTGATGATTCTGATTTAAAGATCTTTGGGTGTCCTGCGTATGCTCATGTTGATAATGAAAAATTGGAATTGAGTTCCATTAAATGTGTTTTTCTTGGTTATAAAGCTGGTGTAAAAGGGTATAAGTTATGGTGTCCTAAAAATAGAAAAGTTATGATTAGCAGAGATGTTGTTTTTGACGAAATTGCTATGCTACCTAACTTATCTCTTAAAGACTCTTCCAATAAAGAACATCAAAAGCAGGTGGAGCATCATATTAATCTAGAATCTACAATAGAGTCGACTCCTCAAGCAAGTCCAAAAATTCAAAATAGAGTTTCTTCTTCACCACAGTAGTCTATCGCCAAAAACAGAACTAGAATAGAGATTAAACCTCTAAAGAAGTATGTCGAGGCTGATCTAGTTGTTTATGCTTTAAATGTGGCTAATGATATAGATGCAAACTAAGAGCGATCTAATTATACTAAGGTGGTTAGCTGTGAAGACTTAGAAAAGTGGATGTTTGCTATGCAAGAGGAGATGAAATTACTCCACAAAAATAGAACATGGGATCTTGTGTAATACCCCTTACCCATATTCAACGCCGGAATAGGGTACAAGGCATTACTGGAACACATACCCTTGTAAACGTATTAAACCAAGTCATAAAATTTCATCCAAATTAAAACTTTTCAAATTTTTATCTTTGAGTCCATAAATAAGGCCTACGAGGCCCAATACATAGTTTGGAAGTGGTTCAGGACTAAACCGAGAACTTTGGAAAAAATTAGAAAATTTCTTGAAAAATAGGGGCACACGCCCGTGTCCAAGGCCATGTCCTTCACACAGCCGAGATACACGCCCGTGTGTTAGGCCGTGTGGCGTTTAGAATTTCTGAAAATCAAGTGTAGACTTCACACACCCTAGGCACATGGCCGTGTGGCTGCCCGTGTGACCTCAAGTAAGGCTATTTACCAAGCCCTTTGCCACCTCAAAACACTTATACACTTATACAAATTTATCATCACACAACATGGTATTATTAAGCATTCAAACATCCACACTAAGACATCCACATACCATTTACAAACCACATTCATCATGCATAATCACACACTTTTAACCATTCACATCATGCAACTTACACAACCAATCACATTTACCGCTTATAATTATCACACATTTACTCATCCAACACACGCAAGCATACACATCCTTGAAATGCATCATCATAGACTTATAACATAACAATTATTAGCCACATTAAACGGCCTTATAAAACAATAACCATCAAATAGCATAGGCCAACATTCTAGGCCAACTCATAATATAACATATACACACATAATCAAGTCCATGTACATGCTATAGACTTAAAAATACTTGAATATTGTTGATACAATACCAATCAATAACTTGTTAGTGTGATAGAATCTCCGACGACCTCCAACTCGAGCTAGCATCTGTGACACTATAGGAAAAAGAATAGAAAGGGGGTAAGCATTATAGCTTAGTAAGTAGGTATGTAAATAATAAGTGATTTATTAATAGGCTTTTATAAATGTTCACAATATGTTCTCAAGATAATACAATCATAATTGCACATAGTTCCAGTATTTATTAACGTTCATCTCAAGCTGTCTACTAGAGTCATAGTAACTAAATTATTTATATCTTGAGATACAAAACTCCAAATTAAGATCCGCTAATTTTTCCTGAAACTAGACTCATATATATTCTTACCATAAAATTTTCAGAATTTTTTGTTTATCCAATAAGTACAGTTTATTCTTTAAAGTCACCCCTCTTCCGCTATCTAATAGTTCCGACCCCTCTTCACTAAGAATTAATTATCTCCTCGTACAGGATTTGGATGATGTTCTAGTTTGTTTATTTTGAAAATAGACTCATTAAGTATTTTAAAAATATAAATTATAACCCATAATTATTTTTTTACAATATTTAATAATTTTTTCAAGTCAGAACAGGGGATTCCAAAATCATTCTGACTCTATCTTACAAAAATTCAAATATCTCAGAATGTGAAATTCTTTTATGAAAATACACTTAATAAGATTTAATTTCATATCTTATTCAACCTCTAATTTTTTTTTCCGCCATTTTTTGTGATTTTTCAAAGTCACACAATTGAGGCTGTCCAAAATTGTTTTATTGCTAATTTTATTCTTTCATGTTTTCTTTGTATTAACTCTCATTTACACACATATAACACTAAAGTATATCCATAGTTAGCCATGCCAATAGCTAGTCATCATCAAATTTACAAGTCTTCATTGTAACACTTACTCCATATCAACCTTACCAAAGTTCAATCACATATTGAGCATATTGCTCATGAATATATATACACATGTACCTGCACTTGTTCATCACATAATCACATTCAATTACACTTAGTCATTTTCCCGTTGAATACATTGGAATATTATTGGATACATCGGAGGTTTGCACATAAGTGCCACACTTGTAGCCAAAGCTACTTCACATCACTTTTCACATAGAGGCTCGTTCTTGAGCTATTCACTTTCACGAGTCTGCTCACACAAGCTGTCGGTCATCCGTTACTACTCAGTGTTGCTCACACAAGCTGTCAGGTATTCGCAACACATGTCAGATTACCCAGTCACTGGTAGAACTTAAGACCAGCACCCGGATTCACTTAGTCACAATTTCACATAGATTTTACATAGGTCCCTAGTGACATGTCATTTGTATCCTATTCTATTCCTAAGGCTCAATCGTGAAATTTCTCACATTTCGATACTTTGTCAATTTCATTCAATATTCAGCCACATCTCATAAAATATATCAAAACAAAAAAACATAAGTAAAAATGATGCATTATTTACATGCAAAATTATCTCGGTAGCACAATCGGTGAAAAGGACTAATTCGTCATATTCTTTATTTTCCCCTGTTCTAAGTTCGAATCTCATTTTCCTTGATCTATAACAACAAATTTAACTCATTTATTCATCTTTCTACTCAAATTAACCTAAATTCACATTTTGGAAAAATTTACATTTTTACCCCTAAACTTTGTCATATTTACACTTTTTCCCCTAGGCTCGTAAAATGATTTCTATTCAATTTCCTTGTATTTTAAGCCTAGCCGAACCATTTTCATAACTATAGCGATCCACAATTTCCATTTATTCACACACTTACACACATTTTTACAACTTCTTACAAACTAGTCCTTTTTCACAGTTTCACTAAAAATCACTTAGTAAAAGTCGTTTATTGCACGTCGAGCATTCTTATTCTACCATTAAACATCAAAACACAAGCATTTCTCATATTGGTAAATTTTCAAACATCAACCCTAGCTCAAATAAATGGATCGTGTTACGAGGATTTCAAAAACATAAAAATCATTAAAAACAGGGCTAAACTGACTTACAATCGAGCTTGGAAGCTTGAAAAACCCTAGCCATGGTTTCCCCTTGTAAAATTCAGCCATGGGGTTGAAGATGGACAAAAAGTGGCTTTTAATATTTTTAATTCATTTTAATTATTAAATGACCAAAATGCCCCTAACTTAAGAATATTCTATTTCACCTACTTCATGTCCATTTTTTATCCAAAAAATTAACCAATGGTCTAATTATCATTTAAGGACCTCAAATTTAAAATTTAATAACAATTGGATACCTCTAACATGTAGAACTCAACTTTTGTATTTTTTACAATTTAGTCCTTTTAATTAAATTGAGTACCCAAACATCGAAATTTTTGAACGAAATTTTAACGAGATCATTTCGTGAAATTGTAGACCATAAAAATGTAATAAAAATGAATTTTTTTGTCAGATTTGTGGTCCCGAAACCACTGTTCCGACTAGGCCCAAAATTAGGCCGTTACATCTTATAAAACTTCCTGAAGGCCAAAAAGGTTGTTCGTTGTAAATGGGTGTTTAAAAAGAAAGAAGAGAATCCAAGAGTTGAAGAACCCAGATATAAAGCAAGGCTTGTTGCAAAGGGTTACAGTAAAATTCCAGGAGTGGACTTCACAGATGTGTTCTCCCCAGTTTTGAAGCATAGTTTGATTCGAGCTTTGCTTGGTATTGTGGCTATGCATGATTTGGAGCTTAAGCAGTTAGATGTAACAACTGTGTTTTTGCATGGAGAACTTGAGGAGGATATTTACATGCAAAAACCAGAGGGTTTTACAATCTTAGAAAAAGAGGACTATGTTTGCTTGCTGAAAAAGTCCCTTTACGGTTTGAAACAGTTACCAAAACAGTGGTATAAGAGGTTTGATTCCTTTATGACTTCTCATAATTTCAAAAGAAGTAGCTTTGATAGTTGTGTTTACTTTAATAAAAATAGTGATGGTTCTTTTGTGTATCTACTCATTTATGTTGATGACATGTTGATAGCAACCCAACTAAGTGAAGAATTTGAGATAAAAGATTTGAGACCAGCAAAGAAGATACTTGATATAGAGATTCTTAGAGATAAAAAAGCAAGTAAATTGTAACTAAGTTAAAAGGGGTACATTGAGAAAGTTCTTTATAAGTCTAATATGCAGAGTGCTAAACCTGTTAGTACTCCTTTAGCAGCCCATTTCAAACTTTCATTGGCTTTGTCTTCACAATCAGATGATGAGATTGAGTACATGTCACATGTTCCATATTCTAGCGCAGTGGGATCTCTCATGTATTCTATGGTTTGTTCACGTCCAGATTTATCATATGCAGTAAGTGCAGTTAGCAACTACATGGTGAATCTCACTAAAGAACACTAGAAAGCAGTTCAATGGATTATAAGATGCTTACGAGGTACTACTAATGTTTCTTATAGTTTGGAAGAACTAGAGATGGAGTCATTGGGTATGTTGATGCTGGTTTTGCTGGAGACCTTGATAGAAGAAGATCTCTCACAAGTTATGTATTTACAATCGGAGATTGTACAATCAGTTGGAAAGCCACTTTGCAAACTACAGCCACTTTGTCTACCACTAAAGCTAAGTACATGGCAATTACTGAGGCTTGTAAAGAAGCCATTTGGTTGAAGGGACTCTTTAGTGAACTCAATGAAGACCTTCAAATAAGTACAATATTTTGTGACAGTTAGAGTGCAATCTTTCTAACAAAAGATCAACTGTTTCATGAGAGAAAAAGCACATTGACTTTTGGTATCATTTTGTTCGTGATATTATTCTCGTGGTGATATTGTTGTAAGAAAAATTAGTACTCATGAAAATCCTGTAGATATGATGACTAAGTCACTTCCTATAACCAAGTTTGAGCATTGCCTAGACTTGATTGGTTTTCGTTGTTGAAGTTAAACCCTTAAAGAGTTTTATGGAAGATGTGGAGAACTTGTTCGTTGGTAGTTCGCGATGAAGAACTTGTTCATTGAGAATTCGTGTCAAGGTGGAGATTGTTAGAATTGAGTAACCCGAATCCTCATTAGAATAAAATACAATGGTAAAATAAAATAATAGTAAAATCTTTATAAAACTACACTTCTCTTATTTTAATTTAGAATAAGGTTTTTCAGGCTTGTTATACTTCATCTATTTGATATTGATTAGAATAAGGTGTTTCAACTTTACTACACTCCTATTAGAATATGGTTTTACAATCCTATAATTAGACATAGTCTACTCCTCTTGTAATCATTCGAATTCGACATAGTGAATTATCTTATCCTCTGCCCATTGTTTTTCCCGAGTGGTTTTCCACATAAAAATCCGTGTGTTCTTTATTTTTCTTTCTCTTTTCTTTGTGATACAGATATTATTGAAATTCTATTTTTTTCACAACTCTTACTCATGCACTTTCAAAAATCTACAAGGTGTTTGGTTTCAAAAGCTAAAAATCTCTTTTAATTTTAGTAGCAACGAGGACAATAGTGGGGAGGTTCTGATTAAATCATGCTATAATGAATTTGATTACTGATTAATGCTTTGAATCAAGAAAGTATCGATGTGTCAAATTTTTGTTACCTTATTTAAGATTGTAGTCATCCTAGATCATTTTTCTCTCATTTGTCCTTCCATTGGTCGAGAATTGTAACACCCCTATCCCGTGTCTGTCGCCAGATTAAGGTTAGGAGCATTACCAGACAGATCGAAAATATTCACAGACAAAAACATACACTCAATTATCATTCTCAGACATAATGTCCCTTAAACAGGTCCTCGAGACCTTAATCATGCTTAGAAGTCGAGTCGGGACTAAACTGTAACACATATGAAATGTCATGAAAATTTTAAACTTTTCTAAAATACAGAGGAGACACGCCCGTGGGAGGAGACCGTGTGCCCTCCATGGCTGCTAGACACCCCCGTGTGTCCTTTCGTGTCTATATACTGACTTGGTCCCCACGGCCACCAGACACGACCGTGTGTCCTGACCGTGGTCCTATACTGATTTCCCCACCACGGCCACCAAACACGCCTGTGTCAAGGCCGTGTTATTTTTAGGCTACATTCTGCCAATTTACCCACGATCTTAGGCACACCTGTGTGCCACAGCCTTGTGATATCATAGGCCATTCATAAGGCCAAAATGCCACCCACAAGGGTCAAACCTATAAGCAACATATATCATCCCATTTCATTCACATATAACCATTAAAACATACCAAATAGTCATCCCAAATCATGCATATTTGACAACTAAGGAGAATCACACATTAATACAATCGAAATCAACTCCAAACATAACAATTTGCATGACCAAAACACAATTATGCTCAAACATCATTCACCTAAAAACTTACCATTTCAAAACCATTTCTATATCTACTAATCATACCAAAACAACTTCACATATCATACTTCTTTAAGCATATATCAAAACATATCTAGCCAAATCACATAGCTAAGTTCACTTTACAAATTATACCAAGAACTAGCCTACACATGCCATATTTATCTATATACATATCCAAAGTGTACCAAAATGATATTAGTAGTGTGATGACGATCCTTGACGGTTCCGAGCCTTCAGTAGCTTTGACGACCTATAAAATAGATTAAATACACACGGAGTAAGCTTTCCCAAAAGCTTAGTAAGTCAATATACAAAACTTGATATGTAAAGCATGTAAACACATAACCACATTGGCACTTTTCTTCTACAAGGCAAATTTCTCACATTTATACTTTGATTCATATTCTTGGCCAAATTGCCACATTTATCAATTCAAGAATCATAAACACCTAGTTTTTCATATATGCTTTCATTTAACAAATTTCCAATCTATTATAGTAAAACACATAGTCACTTACCATATATACACATTTGGTGTATAATCAACGTACCTGAATCGGACATTCATTTACTTAATCTATCAAAGCTCGGATTTGTCATTCGTATTTCAGACTTGCC
Source organism: Gossypium bickii (assembly GCA_025503065.1). Taxonomy (NCBI): domain Eukaryota; kingdom Viridiplantae; phylum Streptophyta; class Magnoliopsida; order Malvales; family Malvaceae; genus Gossypium; species Gossypium bickii. The sequence continues at coordinate 59,511,099 of CP106717.1, read as the reverse complement.
CGTTGAACCATAAGGAAATCCAGTAAAATACTCAAAAGCTCGGAATAGTAGTACAATGCCATCGTCCCGCATTTAGGTCATAATCGTATTTCGATATCGATGCCACCGCCACCGACAGGTCTTACACGAATCAGAACGATGCCAATGTCTCAGACATGGTCTTACACGTAAGGATCATAATAATGCCAACGTCCTAGACGTAGTGTTATACGTAGAGCTCATATTGATGCCAACGTCCCAGACGTGGTCTTACACATAATCAGATATCGATGCCACTGTCCCGGACAGGGTTTTACACAAATCTCAAATCAATGCCAACGTCCCAGACGTGGTCTTACATGATAAAAACAGAACAGATATCTATGACGTGACTTAGCCAATCCTATCAATTCCTAGGTTCGTATGGGGCTTCTCAGACTTAGTTACTATATCGAACTTATCTCGGAATTCAATTACATACCTCTCATAAGCATTCATTATCATCATTAAACATATGAACAATTACAAATGCATACATATTCATGTATTTGTATAGTGACTTACCTCGGATTCGGTTTATCGAAATGAAAACGGTTACTCGTTTAGTTTCGCTTTCCCTTGATCTAAATCTATTTTCATCGGGTCTTGATCTAAACATATTCAGAATTAATCTTTTTATTCACTATTTCATTCAACTCAATCCATACACACATATTTTGGGCTATTAACAAATTAACCTTCAAATTTGCACACTTAATCAATTTAGTCCATTTTTCTAAAAACATCAAATTCACAAAATCTACCCATACACATGCTTAGTCGAATATTCATACATCACATATAAGCCCACATTTTCCATCAAATTCACAAATTAGTCCCTCAATTTACCATTTTCTCAATTTAGCCCTATTTAGCTAAATTCATCAAAACTTTAAGAACAAAACATATTCATCTACCACCAATCTATCATTTAACACCTTAAAGCATCATAAATCTCAACATATCATCAATGGCATAACTTACAAACATCACAAATACACAAAATTGAAGAATGGGTTTGATAGTAGACGAATCAATGATTACAAAAACGTAGAAATTATCAAAAACGGATCAAAAACTTACCTTGAATTTAGCTTTCAGAAGGCCGAATATAACAAAATATTTCTTTCCTATCTTTTTTTGTGTTTTTTGGTGTATGAACAATGCATTAAAGCTTATTTTTAAGCTTTAGTTTTGTTAATAATATGATATAGACTAATTTACCAATATAACCTTTCATATAAATATATGTATCACATAGTTACAAGGTCATTTATGACGTTAGCCATCCACTATTGCCACATAAGTCCTCACATTTATAAAGCCACAACACATAAGCACTTTAACATATAGTACACAACTTTCACATTCAATGCAATTTCATCCTTTTGTCAATTTAAACACACAGAAGGACAAATTAGCTCACGAAAATTTAACACATGCTTAATCACATAACAACAGCGTAGAAAATAATATTAAAATTTTATTCGGACTCGGATTCGTGGTCCCAAAACCACTGTTCCGACTAGGGTATAAACCGAACTATTACAATTCCCCCTTAGGGATTTTCGTCCCCGAAAATCTTACCGTTAAATAGAGTCGGATATTGTTGTCTCATTGAATCCTCAGGCTCCCACGTAGCCTCTTCAATTTCGTGCCGATTCCATAATACTTTCACTAACGGAATTCTTTTGTTTCTCAACTCTTTCACTTCACGAGCTAAGATACATATTGGTTCCTCTTCGTATGTCATATCAGATTGGATTTCAATCTCAGATGGAGCAATCACATGCGATGGATCGGATCGATACCTACGGAGCGTTGAAACATGAAATACGTTGTGTATTTTTTTCTAGCTCAGAGGGTAACTCTAATCTGTATGCAACCGGCCCGACACGTTCAATAATCTCATATGCTCCGATGAACCTCGGACTTAATTTGCCTTTACGTCCGAATTGAAGCACCTTCTTCCACGGAGACACTTTCAGAAATACTTTGTCGCCGATTTCAAATTCTATATCTTCACGTTTCAAGTCTGTATAAGACTTCTGACGATCAGATGCTGTTTCAAACAATATCGGATCTGTTTCACTTTCTGTTTTGAATCTTTTATCAGATCAACCCTGTGTAGCTTATTTTCACTTAGCTCAGTCCAATACAGAGGTGTTCGACATTTACGTCCGTACAAAGCTTCATATGGTGCCATTTTAACACTCTCTGGAAAACTGTTGTTATATGCAAATTCAATCAATGGCAGATATTGATCCCACGTACCATTAAACTCAAGTATGCAGCATCTTAACATGTCTTCAAGAATCTGAAAAGCTATACTGAAATGTAATTTCGTGCCCAAAGCTTCTTGCAATTTCTTCCAGAATCTTGCCGTAAACCTCAAATCTCTATCGGATACAATAGACAGTGGCACCCCATGCAATCTCACAATCTCAGAGATATAAAGCTCGGCTAATTTGTCAAGTGAGTAACCAGATCCTCCCGAAATAAAATGGGCTGATTTAGCTAATCGGTCAACTACGACCCAAATTGTGTCTTTCTTTCTCGAAGTCAGGGACAAACCAGAAACAAAATCCATTATTACTCTATTTGATTTCAGCTCCAGAATCAAAATCGGTTGAAGCAATCCAGACAGAACTTGATGTTCGGCTTTTAGATGCTGACAGACTAAACATTTCGAAACAAAGTCAGAGATGTCCCGTTTCATACCAGACCACCAGTAGTGTCGTTTCAAATCCTGATACATTTTCGTACGTCCCGGATGAACAGATAGACGACTATTAGGTGCTTCATTCAAAATCAACTGAATCAACTCTGGGTTTCTCGAAACACAGATATGATCTCGGAATTTCAAACAATCATCAACAATTTGAAATTCAGATTCGGAATTCACCTCACACTGAGCTTGTTTCGCTAGCAACTTATTATTAAATTTCTGAGCATTGCATATCTGTTGTAAGAACATCATTTTTGTTTTTAATTTAGCTATCATAGAACAATCATTAGACACTTCCAACTGAGTACTCAAAGCACGTAATGCAAACAACGATTTTCTACTCAAAGCATTTACAACAACATTTGCTTTACCAGGATGATAATCTATCACACGCTCATAATCTTTTAACAGCTCTAACCATCTTCTTTGACGCAGATTCAAATCTTTCTAGGTCATCAGGTATTTCAGGCTTTTATGATCTGAAAGTACGTAACATTTCTCACTGTACAGAAAATGACGCTAAATCTTTAGCGCAAACACAATCGCAGCTAACTCAATTCTGGGCAATGGGTATTTATTCTTTATCGTCACCTTATTCAACTGACGATAATCTATACACATCCTCATCGTTCCATCTTTTTTTTTTTCACAAACAAAATCGGAGCACCCCAGGGCGAGAAACTCGGTCTAACAAACCCTCTCTCAGTCAATTCTTGCAATTGTGAGTTTAACCTTTCAACTCGGTTGGTGCCATTCTATACGGAGCTATGGAAATAGGTGTAGTACTAGGCAACAATTCAATACCAAACTAAACTTCTCCAATCAGAGGTAAACCCGGTAACTCTTCAGGAAACACATCAGAAAACTCACAGACAACAGGCACTGACTCAATCTTCCTTTCAGACATTTTCGAATCAATCACATAAACGAAATATGCCTCATATCCCTTATTCAAATAACCCTGAGCTTTCAAAACAAATATCACAGCAGGCAATCCATTCAAATCATTAGACTCAACTCTTACAATCTCATCATTCGGACATCTCAAATCTATAGTCTTTAGTCTTTCTTTTACAGTTCACAACATCATCATGCATAAATAACCAGTCCATACCCAGAATAATATTGAATCCATCAAATGGCAAAAGTATCAAATCAGCAGGGAAACATATATCTCGAAACATTAACGGACAGTTCTTGCAAACTTTGTCAACCATGACACTTTTACCTAAGGGGTTCGATACTTTTATAGCAAAATCAGTAGACTCTACAGGCAAAGTCTTGCTAAATACTAAATTCATGAATATATATATGAATGAGTAGAACCAGGGTCTATCAAAGCAATCACAGAGGTATCATAAAGAGTAAAAGTACCCGTTATAACATCTGGTGATGAAGCTTCCTCTCGAGCTCGGATAGCTACACTCTGGCTGGCACTCTATCTTCGGATCTGACAACGTTGTCTCTTGTAGTTCTCTGACTACAACTAACATTTTTGACATTCTTCGATGGTCTACCTATCACAGGTGCATTATCTGAACAGTCTCTGGCTCGACAGACTCAGGACAATCACGAATAAAATGATCAAGTGATCCACATCGAAAGCACGCTCTGTAATTTAATCTACAACTTCCTGGATGTCTTTTCCCACAATATTTACATTCAAGTCTCTTGGATTGAACATTATCAACATTAGCCACTGAAGTTGTTGGAGTTTTAGAACACATTTGTGGTCTAGCTCGATTTCTGATCAATTGACCAACATTATCTCTGGAACGACGCTGATTATCTCTAAATTTCTTCAAAGATGACTGAAATGATTTGCTTGGAAATCTTTTTCTCATATCACGGGCTTCAGATTCAGCTTTTCTTTGATCTTTCCCGAGTGCCTCAACTTTACACGCTCCTTCAACGAGTACAACGAACTCTTTTATTTTTAAGATCCCGACTAACAGACGAATGTCTTCATTAAGGCCATCTTCGAACCTTTTGCACATTATAGCTTCAGATGATACACATTCTCGAGCATACTGACTCAGTCTCACAAATTCTCGTTCGTATTCTAAAACAGTCACAGACTCTGTTTAAGTTCTAGAAATTCTCTCCGTTTCTGATCAACGAATCTCTCACTGATATATTTCTTCCGAAACTCGATCTGAAAGAAATACCATGTGACTCGTTCTCTCGGAACAACGGAAATCAGAGTTTTCCACCATTGATATGCTTCATCTCGGAGTAATGATAAAACACAGTTTATACATTCTGCTGGAGTCAGAGACATTTCATCGAATACCCGGATAGTATTTTCAATCCAGAACTCGGCCTTTTCAGCATCATCATCTTTAGTAGCTCAGAATTCTTCGGCCCTATATTTACGGATCTTGTCAACAGGAGGCTTATTCAATAGATTCAGATGTATAACTGGTGGCGCAACTGTAGTCTGAGGGGATTAACTGGGGGCGTGGGTTGTGAAACAGTCGGATTATTCCTTACGAATTGAGTGAATCACTCACTCATCATCTGGAAGAAAGCTTGTTTAGCTTCTCCCTCTTGACTGCTCGCAGCCGGTCTCGATTCAGAGGGCGCTATCCCTTGCGTGGGAGCAGGTGTATTACTTTCTACGTCGTTAGCTACGACTCTTTTGGGATCCATTACTATATGAAAATCACATTTTATACGTCAGGATTCATCACACTATCACAATTCAGATATATGGCATGTATAGCTAGACTTTGACACGCTACGTTAGTCCGACAATCGGCTAAACCGTAGCTCTGATAACAATCAAATGTAACACCCTTATCCCGGTCCGTCGCCTGATTAAGGTTAGGAGCGTTACTGGACAGATTGGAAATATTCACAAACAAAAACATACACTCAATTATCATTCTCAGACATAATGTCCCTTAAACAGATCCTCGAGACCTTAATCATGCTTAGAAGTCGAGTCGGGACTAACCTGAAACACATATGAAATGTCATGAAAATTTTACACTTTTCTAAAATACAGGGGAGACACGTCCGTAGGAGGTGACCATGTGCCCTCCACGGCTACTAGACACCCCCGTGTGTCCTTTCGTGTCTATATACTAACTTGGTCCCCACGGCCACCAGACACGGCCGTGTGTCCTGACCGTGGTCCTATACTGACTTCCCCACCACGACCACCAAACATGCCCGTGTCAAGGCGGTGTTATTTTTAGGCTACATTCTGCCAAATTACCCACGGTCTTAGGCATGCCCGTGTGCCACAGCCGTGTGACATTATAGGACATTCACAAGGCCAAAATGCCACTCACAAGGGTCAAACCTTAAGCAACATATATCATCCCATTTCATTAACATATAACCATTAAAACATACCAAATAGTCATCCCAAATCACGCATATTTGACAACTAAGGGGAATCACACATTAATACATTCAAAATCAACTCCAAACATAACAATTTGCATGACCAGAACACAATTATGCTCAAACATCATTCACCTATAAACTTACCATTTCAAAACCATTTCCATATCTACTAATCATACCAGAACAACTTCACATATCATACTTCTTTAAGCATATATCAAAACATATCTATCCAAATCACATGGCTAAGTTCAGTTCACAAATTATACCAAGAACTAACCTATACATGCCATATCTAGCTATATACATATTCAAGGTGTACCAAAATGATATTAGTAGTGTGATGAAGATCCTTGACGATCCCGAGCCTTCAGTAGCTTTGACGACCTATAAAACAGATTAAACACACACGGAGTAAGCTTTCCCAAAAGCTTAGTAAGTTAATACACAAACAAACTTGATATGTAAAGCATGTAAACGTATAACCACAATGGTACTTTTCTTCTACAAGGCAAATTTCTCACATTTATACTTTGATTCATATTCTTGGCCAAATTGCCACATTTATCAATTCAAGAATCATAAACACATAGTTTTTCATATATGCTTTCATGTAACATATTTCCAATCTATTATAGTAAAACATATAGTCACTTACCATATATACACATTTGGTGTATAATCAACGTACCTGAATCGGACATTCATTTACTTAATCTATCAAATCTCAGATTTGTCATTCGTATTTCTGACTTGCCCGTTGAACCATAAGGAAATCCAGTAAAATACTCAAAAGCTTGGAATAGTAATACAATGCCATCGTCCCAGACGAGGTCTTACATGTACTCAGATATCGATGCCACAGTCCCGGACAGGGTCTTAACGAATCAGAACGATGCCAATGTCCCAACATGGTCTTACACGTAAGGATCATAATGATGCCAACGTCCAAGACGTGGTCTTATACGTAAAGCTCATATTGATGCCAACGTCCCAGACGTGGTCTTACACATAATCAGACATTGATGGCACTATCCCGAACAGGGTCTTACACAAATCTCAAATCAATGCCAACGTCCCAGACGTGGTCTTACATGATAAAAACAGAACAGATATCTATGACGTGACTTAGCCACTCCTATCTATTCCTAGGTTCGTACAGGGCTTCTCAGACTTAGTTACTATATCGAACTTATCTCGAAATTCAATTACATACCTCTCATAAGCATTTATTATCATCATTAAACATATGAACAATTACAAATGCATACATATTCATGTATTTGTATAGTGACTTACCTCAGATTTGGTTTATCGAAATGAAAACGGCTACCCGTTTACTTTCACTTTCCCGTGATCTAAATCCATTTTCTTCGGTTCTTGATCTAAACATACTCAGAATTAATCTTTTTATTCACTATTTCATTCAATTTAATCCATATACACATATTTTGGGCTATTTGCAAATTAACCTTCAAATTTGCACACTTAATCAATTTAGTCCATTTTTCTAAAAACATCAAATTCACAAAATCTACCCAAACACATGCTTAGCCGAATATTAATACATCACATATAAGCCCACACTTTCCATCAAATTCACAAATTAGTCCCTCAATTTTCCATTTTCTCAATTTAGCCCTATTTAGCTAAATTCATCAAAACTTCAAGAACAAAACATATTCATCTACCACCAATCTATCATTTAACACCTTAAAGCATCATAAAGCTCAACATATCATCAATGGCATAACTTACAAACATCACCAATACACAAAATTGAAACATGGGTTTGATAGTACCATTCTATACGAAGCTATCGAAATAGGTGTAGTACCAGGCAACAATTCAATACCAAACTAACCTTCTCGAATCAGAGGTAAACCCAGTAACTCTTCAGAAAACACATCAGAAAACTCACAGACAATAGGCACTGACTCAATCTTCTTTTTAGACATTTTTGAATCAATCACATAAGCGAAATATGCCTCATATCCCTTTTTCAAATAACCCTGAGCTTTCAAAACAGATATCACCGCAGGCAATCCATTCATATCATTAGACTCAACTTGTACAATCTCATCATTTGGCCATCTCAAATCTATAGTCTTTCTTTTGCAGTTCACAACAACATCATGCATAAACAACTAGTCCATACCCAGATTAATATCAAATTCATCAAATGGAAAAAGTATGAAATCAGCAGGGAAACATATATCTCGAAACATTAACGGACAGTTCTTGCAAACTTTGTCAACCATGACACTTTTACCTAAGGGGTTCGATACTTTCATAGCAAACTCAGTAGACTCTACAGGCAAAGTCTTGTTGAATACTAAATTCATGAATATATATGAATGAGTAGAACCAGGGTCTACCAAAGCAATCACAGAGGTATCATAAAGAGTAGAAGTACCCGTTATAACATCTGGGGATGAAACTTCCTCTCGAGCTCGGATAGTATACGCTCTGGCTGGCGCTCTATCTTCGGATCTGACAATGTTGTCTCTCGTAGTTCTCTGACTACAACTAACATTTTTGACATTCTTCGATGGTCTACCTCTCACAGGTGCATTATCAGATCTCAAATTTTGAATAGTCTCTAGCTCGACAGACTCAGGACAATCACGGATAAAATGATCAAGTGATCCACATCGGAAGCAAGCTCTGTCATTTAATCTACAACTTCCTGGATGTCTTTTTCCACAATATTTAAATTCAGGTCTCTTGGATCAAACATTATCAACATTAGCCACTGAAGTTGTTGGAGTTTTAGAACTCATTTGCGGTCTAGCTCGATTTCTGATCAATTGACCCACATTATCTCCAGAACGATTCTAATTATCTCTGAAATTCTTCGAAGATGACTGAAATGATTTGCTTGGAAATCTTTTTCTCATATCATGGGCTTCAGATTCAGCTTTTCTTTTATCTTTCCTGAGTGCCTCAGCTTTACACGCTCTATCAACGAGTACAACGAATTCTTTCATTTCTAATATCCCGACTAATAGACGAATGTTTTCATTAAGGCCATCTTCGAACCTTTTGGACATTATAGCTTCAGATGATACACATTCTCGAGCATACTGACTCAATCTCACAAATTCTCATTCGTATTCTGAAATAGTCATACGGCCCTATTTAAGTTCTAGAAATTCTCTCCGTTTCTGATCAACGAATCTCTCACTGGTATATTTTTTCCAAAACTCAATCTGAAAGAAATCCCATGTGTTTCGTTCTCTCGGAACAACGAAAATCAGATTTTTCCACCATTGATATGCTACATCTCGGAGTAATGATACAACACATTTTATACATTCTTCTGGAGTCAGAAACATTTCATCGAATACCCGGATAGTATTTTCAATCCAGAACTCGGCCTTTTCAGCATCATCATCTTTAGTAGCTCGGAATTCTTCGGCCCTACACTTACGGATCTTGTTAACAGGAGGCTTATTCAACAGATTCAGATGTATAACTGATGGCACAATTGTAGTCTAAGGGGGATTAACCGGGTGCAAGGGTTGTGAAACAGTCGGGTTATTCCTTATGAATTGAGTGAACCACTCACTTATCATCTGGAAGAAAGCTTGTTTAGCTTCTCCCTATTGACCGCTCGCAGCTGGTCTCGATTCAGAGGGCGTAGTCCCTTGCGCGGGAGTAGGCGCATTACTTTCTACGTCGTCAGCTACGGCTCTTTCGGGATCCATTACTATAGGAAAATCACATTTTATACGTCAAGATTCATCACACTATCATAATTCAGATATATGGCATGTATAGCTAGACTCTGAACGCTACGTTAGTCTAACAGTCGGCTAAACCGTAGCTCTGATACCAATCAAATGTAACACCCCTACCCCGTGTCCATCACCGGATTAAGGTTAGGAGCGTTACCGGATTGATTGAAAATATTCACAGGCAAAAACATATACTCAATTATCATTCTCAGACATAATGTCCCTTAAACAGGTCCTCGAGACCTTAATCATGCTTAGAAGTCGAGTCGGGACTAAACTGAAACACATATAAAATGTCATAAAAATTTTAAACTTTTCTAAAATACAGGGGAGACACGCCCGTGGGAGGAGACCGTGTGCCCTCCACAGCTACTAGACACCCCCGTGTGTCCTTTCGTGTCTATATAGTGACTTGGTCCCCACGGCCACCAGACACGACCGTGTGTCCTGACCATGGTTCTATACTGACTTCCCCACCACGGCCACCAAACACGCCCGTGTCAAGGCGGTGTTATTTTTAGGCTACATTCTGCATATTTACCCAAGATCTTAGGCACGCCCGTGTGCCATAGCCGTGTGACATTAGAGGCCATTCACAAGGCCAAAATGCCACCCACAAGGGTCAAACCTATAAGTGTAACATCCTGAAAAGGGCCTATGCATTTTCGGTTTAATTGTACTAAATGACATGTCTTATGTGTTATGAACATTTTTGGAAACCTGGAAATGTATGGAAATGTTAGGTTTAAAAGAGGAAAGTGAACATTTTTGGAAACACTGGAAATGTATGGAAATGTTAGGTTTAAAAGAGGAAAGTGAACATTTTTGGAATCATGGAAATGTAAGGAAGTGATTTAGAAATGATTCAAAAGAGGAAAATGAACATTTCTGGAAACTTGGAAATGTAAGGAAATGTCAAGTTTAAAGAGGAAAACGAAAATTTTTGGAAACTTAGAAATGACTTAGAATGTCGAGTTTTAAAGTTTAAAAGAGGAAATTAAGGCAAGGTGGCCTGAAGAGAAAAAGTATGTGAAATTTGACACGCAAACAGGCTTGGAAAAGGGGCCTGGAGATGCCACTTAGGGCCTCTGGAAATGGCGCCACCTGCCAGGGGATTGGGCCCGAGTTCGGGTCCCAGGGGAAAGCAAATAAAAGAAATTTTATTTTACTTCCGTAAAGAAGTGAGGTGGACGGCACAAGGCTATAATTTAGGAGCCTTTATTCTTTTATTTTTAAGAGATAAATAGTGGATAAATAAGGGATAAATAATGGAATTATTTTAGATTATTTTCAAGAGATAAATGAGGAATTATTCTTTAATTAGGAAAATAAAGGAGAAGTGATAGCCAAGTAAGGGACTTTGAGTTTAATAATTTCGGCTAAGTAAGGATAGTTGCTGAATTATCTTTTATTTTAGGAGATAATTAAAGAGATAAAGCTATCAAAATAGAAGAGTGATGGCCAAGTAAGGGATTCTAAGTTAGTAAATCTCACTATATAAGGAAAAGAGGGCCATTCATCATTCTTTCTCTCAACCCTTCTCTCTACCGAATTTTCTAGAGCATTTGTTCTTCTTCTTTTTGTTAGCCAAAGCCGAAAATTCAAGATATCACCACTAGCCAATTTCTTTTCTTTCCAATCCATCAAAAGCCGAATCTTTGAGGGGCTTCAAGCATAGGTGTCGTCGATTTCTTCAAGAAAGGGTAAGAACAAGTTTTGATTTCTATTCTTTTCTTTTAGGTTTGTCGAAATCTAGGACTAATCCCATCAATATTCTTATTTGCCGAAATTTGAAAGGATTCTTTCGGGATTTTTGCCATAGTCGACTATAAAGGAAAAGATCTTCGGGATTTGACCATCAAGGTAAGTCATATCTGACATTCGGCCAAGGGCCATTGATTGTGATTAAAGGTTAGAAGTTGATCTAACATGTGGTTTTAGGGATTTTGACAGAAGCTATAACCAAGGGATAATTTTGGGATTTAAGATCCTTAAGGTAAGTGACTATGAATATTTGGCCAAGGCCTATTTTAGTAGTTAGATCTATTTTTATGTGTTTTAAGCCAAAAACTAACCGATTCAAGGGATCTAGTGATTAGCCAATTTCAAAGGGGAAGAATACAAGTTTCCGGGATTTGATTAATTATCAAATCGGCAGCAAGGTAAGAAAGTGGATACGATAATCCTTCGAGATTTGAATAAATTAGCCAAATAGGCTTTTTTCCTAAAATACTAAATGTGGCCAAATGTAGGGATTTAGGATCTAAAGCGAAAGATCAGTTTTTTGGGATTTCAAGGAATTCGTTAAGCTAATCAGGTGTGTACCCCACACTAATTCTTAATAAGTTTTATGGCTATGTCTAATTAAAATATGTGATATTAAGAATAAGAAAGTGGCTAAGGTACCTTGTTATAGTACTAAGTACTTAGGTACGTTTCCTACTCCTACTAGGAATATGAAATATGTTATTTGTAACATGTGAATAAAAATAAGAATGTGAACTTTGGCATGTAATTCCATAATATGTTATGGGGCATATGGGTTATTGAAAAGGGAAGTGAATGTGGTGACCTAAGACCACGAACACGGTGACCTAAGACCGTGGTATCTGAATGCGGTGACCTAAGACCGCGATATCTGAATGTGGTGACCTAAGACCACAAATGCGGTGACCTAAGACCGCGATATGGAGTGTAGCGGAAGGAGGGTCGACTTAGTAGTCCCCACGGTGTACAAGTTGGTACGGGGGAGTGTAGCGAGTGGCTTATTAGGTTTGGGTTTGGGAATGCATCATAATTTTGTATGCTATGATATGAATGTGTAATATTTGTTATGCCTGATTCTATTATGATTTAGTGTTGTGTACACATTGAGTCTGTTTGACTCACCCCTTTATGGGAACTTTTTTTAGGTGATGATCAGTAATGGACCGGGTCGGCAGGAGCTTAAGGGTGGCCATGCACAGTAAGAAATTTTACGATTTGGACTTTTTATTTTTAATTAAGTACTTTCAATTATTTGGATTTATTTGATGTAATAAGGCCATAGGGAACTATTTTATTTTATTTTACTTTTAAAGTATTATGTTACAAAAATTTTATGAATTTGAAGACTAAGTAAATTTATTTCAAAATAAATCCTAAGTGTTTTGTCACCTAAAATAAAGGGTTTCCAATATAAGTTAAACTTGTTTTCAACTCAAGCCCAACCCACAAACAAACTTTCTTCAAAACACCCAGATTTTCTAAAGTAACAAAATAATTTCAAACGGTTTACTTGAGGAACATACCAGATCCGGTCAAGGCTCGTGGGCCGGGTTTGGGGTGTTTCAATTAGCAACATATATCATCCCATTTCATTAACATATAACCATTAAAACATACCAAATAGTCATCCCAAATCATGCATATTTGACAACTAAGGAGAATCACACATTAATACATTCGAAATCAACTCCAAACATAACAATTTGCATGACCAAAACACAATTATGCTCAAACATCATTCACTTATAAACTTACCATTTCAAAACCATTTCCATATCTACTAATCATACCAAAACAACTTCACATATCATACTTCCTTAAGCATATATCAAAACATATCTAGCCAAATCACATGGCTAAGTTCACTTTACAAATTATACCAAGAACTAGCCTATACATGCCATATCTAGCTATATACATATCCAAGGTGTACTAAAATGATATTAGTAGTGTGATGACGATCCTTGATGGTCCCGAGCCTTCAGTAGCTTTGACGACCTATAAAACAGATTAAACACACACGGAGTAAGCTTTCCCAAAAGCTTAGTAAGTCAATACACAAACAAACTTGATATGTAAAGCATGTAAACATATAACCACATTGGCACTTTTCTTCTACAAGGCAAATTTCTCACATTTATACTTTGATTCACATTTATACATTAATTCAAGAATCATAAACACATAGTTTTTCATATATGCTTTCATGTAACATATTTCCAATCTATTATAGTAAAACACATAGTCACTTACCATATATACACATTTGGTGTATAATCAACGTACCTGAATCGGACATTTATTTACTTAATCTATCAAAGCTCGGATTTGTCATTCGTATTTCAGACTTGCCTGTTGAACCATAAGGAAATCCAGTAAAATACTCAGAAGCTAGGAATAGTAGTACAATGCCATCATCCCAGACGAGGTCTTACATGTACTCAGATATCGATGCCACTGTATCGGACAGGGTCTTACACGAATCAGAACGATGCCAATGTGTCAGACATGGTCTTACACATAAGGATCATAATGATGCCAACGTCCTAGACGTGGTCTTATACGTAAAGCTCATATTGATGCCAACGTCCCAGACGTGGTCTTACACATAATCAGATATCGATGCCACTGTCCCGGACAGGGTCTTACACTAATCTCAAATCAATGCCAACGTCCCAGGCGTGGTCTTACATGATAAAAACAGAACAAATATCTATGACGTGACTTAACCAATCCTATCTATTCCTTGGTTCGTACGGGGCTTCTTAGACTTAGTTACTATATCGAACTTATCTCGGAATTCAATTACATACCTCTCAAAAGCATTCATTATCATCATTAAACATATGTACAATTACAAATGCATACATATTCATGTATTTGTATAGTGACTTACCTCGGATTCGATTTATCGAAATGAAAACGGCTACTCGTTTACTTTCGCTTTCCCGCGATGTAAATCCGTTTTCTTCGGTTCTTGATCTAAACATATTTAGAATTAATCTTTTTATTCACTATTTCATTCAATTCAATCCATACACACATATTTTGGGCTATTTACAAATTAACCTTCAAATTTGCACATTTAATCAATTTAGTCCATTTTTCTAAAAACATCAAATTCACAAAATCTACCCATACACATGCTTAGCCAAATATTCATACATCACATATAAGCCCACATTTTCCATCAAATTCACAAATTAGTCCCTCAATTTGCCATTTTCTCAATTTAGCCCTATTTAGCTAAATTCATCAAAACTTCAAGAACAAAACATATTCATCTACCACCAATCTATCATTTAACACCTTAAAGCATAATAAAGCTCAACATATCATCAGCGGCATAACTTACAAACATCACCAATACACAAAATTGAAACATGGGTTTGATAGTAGACGAAGCAACGATTATAAAAACGTAGAAATTATCAAAAACGGATCAAAAACTTACATTGAATTTAGCTTTCAAATGGCCGAATATAATAAAGTATTTCTTTCCTATCTTTGTTTGTGTTTTTCGGTGGATGAACAATGCATTAAAGCTTATTTTTAAGCTTTAATTTTGTTAATAATATGATATAGACTAATTTACCAATCTAACCTTTCATATAAATATATGTATCACATAGTTACAAGGTCATTTATGACCTTAGCCATCCACTAACCATGGAAATGGCTAAATTGCCACATAATTCCTCACATTTATAAAGCCACAACACATAAGCACTTTAACATATAGTATACAACTTTCACATTCAATGCAATTTCATCCTTTTGTCAAATTAAACACACAGATGGACAAATTAGCTCACGAAAATTTAACACATGCTTAATCACATAACAACGGCGTAGAAAATAATATTAAAATTTTATTCAAACTCGGATTCATGGTCTCGAAACCACTATTCTGACTAGGGTATAAACCGAACTGTTACAAGAATGACGGCTAATAAAGTGGCTTATGAGGATGAGGCACATAGGTTTAGGTGTATAGCGTAAACTTGTTGACTTAAATTTAGTTTCTCTCCCTCTTGTGTTTTATTCTTGTTCTCATTCTTTTTTTATACGAAGTGCGCTTTTACCCTAAAAATCAATACCATTCAATTAGCCTATGTTTTCTTTAACTTTATTCAAAAATTAAATATTGAATATTTTATTTATTAAAGGATTTTTTTATACAACTAAAGAAATATTTAATTTAAGCATTTAAAAGTAAATAAATTTCTATATTAAATTTGTATAACTACAGCATGAGTATTTATCATATCCCTTCTACGCATAATTTGTTTTGAATTTAATTATGCTTTTAACATGTTTAGAATATTTTAATAAGAGAGAAACAACTGTTTTAATAATTAATCTATGTAAATATATATTTCATTGTTTTTGTCAAGAACTTTAACTGTAAGTTCTTTTCAACTATTACATGCTATGTTTGAACATAAGTGGAAACAGTAGGATGAGACACTTAAGTTAAGGGCAACTTGTTAACATTTATGATTTGCATGTTTTGGATTGATCCAGTCAGCAAATGATTATTAATCTATGATACAAATGAGTTTAATTGTGTTGAGGGATTTGATTTTATGTCGTAGAGGATTTTTTTTTGGTGATAAATAAGAGAGTAAAAAAACAAAACTACATAACACAATTCAAACTCCCTGTCAACCTTTGCTTATTTATATGAGCCATCTTTTTTCAGCCTGTCAGCTTTCAGATTCTTTTCTCTAAAAATATGGAAAATGCTCTAATACTGAGTTTGTGAAAGTAGCTAAAGAATCCTCCTAATCAGAGTCGTACTGGGTCCATCTAATGCAATCTCTTGGAAGGCACTAGCCACTTCAATACCGTCCGTCCGAATCTGCACCTCCTTAAAACCTCGATCAATCAACATGCTTAAGCCATCCAAAATGCCCCATAATTCTTCCTCAAACACTGAGTAACTCCCCAGAAATCTATTGAAACCAAGATCCATTGCCCACTATGATCACGAATAATTCCCCCTACTGTGGCCGAGCCATCCTTAAGTCTAATGGGTCTATCAGTATTCAAGTAAATCCCAAGCCCTGACACATTAGGAGATGAACCTTAATGGTTGAACTTAAGTCTAATGGATGATGAAGCGAACTCGAATGTCCACTACCAGCCATCATAACACGTTAGGCCTTAATGGTGTCATTACTACTCTAGGATATACCTTGAAAAATAAATAAGTTACGATTTTTCTATATGTGCCAAATGAGGATTCCGAAAAAACATTGACAATCAACCTCCCCTAATCCAAGATCATATTTATTCTGCAAATTAGATGTGATCCATTCTTGCAAATTACCAAAAAAAAAAAAAAAACTAACAAGACGATCAGTAGGGATTAAAAAGTTCTATATATCTCTTGCAGGAAGGCAATCCCAAAATGTATGTAACAAATCTTCAATGATATGCCTACAAACCCCACACGTCGAGCTATGATTGATCCCTCACCAAAATCTTTCTACATTCATGAGTGGAACGACAGAAATGTGCAAGTGTACAGAATCGGAACAA
The DNA here is from genome assembly GCA_025503065.1 of Gossypium bickii. Lineage (NCBI taxonomy): Eukaryota > Viridiplantae > Streptophyta > Magnoliopsida > Malvales > Malvaceae > Gossypium > Gossypium bickii. The sequence continues at coordinate 59,493,942 of CP106717.1, read as the reverse complement.
GTAATAAAGTTACAAGTAAAAGTTGAGTTATCGTACCCACAAGGACTGTGAAAAGAATTATTTATTAATACAATTTAAAACACTTTGGTGAAGAAAAATATTTTGATTTGAGGAGGTGATTAAAAACTAATATTTTTAACTAAGTAAAATAAATAAACAGAAAATAAAAGTTTCAATGCATGATTTCAAAATATGATTTTAATCAAGATGACATAATTGTGTTAGATTAATTACATTTCTTAACTTAGAATTATTAAACTCATCTTCATGTTGTTACGAATAAATTCACGGCAACTCAGTAATTTGCTAACTTATGAACATACTTACCTACCAAAATTCATTTATCTCTTGACTATATCTCTACGTCAATTCAACCGATTAAACAAGTTCTAATAAGAAAATGTGTTAATGCACATACATACTTATGAAATTAAAATAATCTCTTGTACATATCTCTATGCCAATTCAAACAATTAATTCAATCTCATAAGCACATAAAAGATTATGCGAGGTACCAATATATTTCTACCTTGAAACAGTTTAATCACAATAATCGTAGTAAGTTATGCAAGGCTAATGCCTTGTTAGATACCGTTAATAATTTAATCCTCACTACCTTAGATGATTAAACATGCACCGATTAAGTATTGTGTCAATTAATTACAAATTCAATCCGTTTAAATAATTAATTCATTAGTTACCTTACAATTGTAAAGCAAGAATAAATTAGTCATGGTTTTACTTAATCAAACATCTTATCGATGCCTATAACAGCACAAAGACAATTTTAATAACTCAAGTAAACGAAATGCAATCAACCTAACACGAATTAAATTTAAGCCATATTAATTAAATTAAACATATCAACATCACAAATATTCATAGACATGTTCATCATAATAACAACAAAATTAAAAGGATAGGGAACAAGAATCAAATCCGGTGTTTTCTCCGCGACTTGAGTAGTTTGCTCCACTCCTCCTTCTCCACTTGTTCTTGTTGAACTGAGGCTTCCATGAACACTTGAATGCTGCTCCAAATGGTGGTTTATTGAATCTTTTTCAAGAGGTGAAATCGTCAAGGGAATAGGGGAAGAAAATGAAGAACAATGGAAGGGAATAAAGAGAGAAAAATGAGAGAAGAGTGAAGAGATGAGAAAGGTTGAGATGTGTTTGAAGTGAGAAGCCAAGGGGGTATTTATAGGTTGAGAAGGCTGCTAAAAATAGCAAAAATAAGCAGCCAAAGATCCCCCCATGGCCGGCCACACATGTGGCATGTTTGAAGATTTCAAATATGCTATTTTAAGATAGGGGCAAATCTAGAAAGGCATAAATAGTGGATGGGTTTGAATGCAATTTGAAGGAGTCTTCAAGAGCCATTTTGCAAGCCAAATAATCAGCCAAGAAATATGATTGGGTCAGCATGTGGGACAATTTTGGGATGCCAGTGCTCGGTTGGATTGGTTTTCTCGGTTCAGCTCAATTGGACCCCTTTTCATAATTAATTAACAATAATTTATTTAAACCAAATTAAATTGGATTAAAATTAATTACATTATGAATTAATACACATAATTTGGACCATCTTAGGCTCAAAAAATTAATTCTCCTTGATGCTTTAAAATTGCTTCTCGGTTTTGCACTTCTAGCAGTGTCTGCTGAGCCGTTTTTCGCCCTTTGTGCAAATCTGTCGAAAATAATAAAAAATAATCAAATTTGATATAAAATTAATTAAAATTCAACATGTTCATAATTTTAATGCAATTTAATTATTTTATAATTTTTATTTATTTCTCGACACGAATTTTATCGAAACTGCAAGAATTTGAGGTAAAAAGAGCATGAAAAAGTGTGTGTATATTTTCGGGTTTCCACACCCAACTTAATTCATTTCTCATCCCAAGTAATGCACAAATTTGAAAAGGATTTCTCGAAAACACCTTTAAAAAATTCCTTCAGAACAACATTCTTCCCAAAATTATGATTTTAGTATACTTTTCTCAAGAACAAGAATTTTGAGATTTATGCTACTTAATTATACATATCATTCAAATTAATCTCAACCATTCTTATGATAGCAAAAATAGACTAAATGATTCCAAATAAAGACATGTTAAATCCCTACCAATTTGATTTTATTCCCTTGTTCATGATTAAGCTGCAATCATTAAGTTTAACTTATGCCTTCATATGTTGAACATAGCAATTTCTCTCCACTAATGTAGGCAACATAAAAACTTGAATTAATAGGTCTTTAAAAAGGTTGTAACATGGCTAGGCTAGGGGTAGGTAAAAGATAGATAAATTTAGGCTAAAAACTCTAGACTCAGCTTGAATTGGACCTTCGAAATAATTACCTTCAATACACCAACTTATTTTGCTTTCACGTTCTCTTTTATACATCTATTTCTTTCGAGTACATATGCTTTCTTTTTTTTCTCTTTTTTTTTTCACGAGCATTTTGCTATATGTATTACAATTTTTTTTGAGCATTTGATACTTCTTTTCAACTCCCCCAAACTTGTTTCAAAGAATATTCTGAATAGTAATGAGTCTAGTGTTTGGGACAATTTAAAGATAATTAAGAGGAAAGTGATGGCTAAATATTGTGAAGGTTCAAATAAAATTAGGTCATATAGTCTCAAAGTTGGGTTTCAAAGGATAAAAATTCATCAAGTTTTGCTTGAAAAGCTCAAACGATCCAAACACAAGTTGTCTAAATCATTTTGAACATTCCTTGTTTCCTAGGATTTCGCTTCAAGAAACTACTAATTCAATTCTAGAGACTTAAACTTTTATGCATGCCTAACTTTCCTAAGGAACTAAAATTTTATGGTATGATTTGCATGCTTTATTAAAAAATATATTTATGTCATATTTTAGTTAACATAACAATTTTTGAAATATTCGAACTTTATTCATACTGAAGTTTAGCATACTTAACAAAAATTCAAATTTTTGAACAAAATATAACATAATCATAACTGAAAGAAAATTTTATTTTGAAAGGAAATAATTTCAATTTTTCGGTCCCCCTACTTAAGATGAACAATGTACTCATTCTTAAAAGTGAATAGGTATTATACACCAGGTAGGATTCTAGAAAAGAAGAAGTGAGTCAATTTGACTACTTAAGTACCAAACTCTCTCTATCTCCAATCCTAGACATGTATATATCTATTGTCACACTTTATACTTTGCAACTAGTTCATTTTTATTTATGATTTCCACCTCTTGTTTTATTATGCAAAAATAAAAAATTCCTAATAAAACTTAATCTTTTTAAATAACCTAAGAACGGAAATAAAATAAATTCAAGATCCTCCCTTTTTTTTATTTATTTGCAGATCCCTTCAAATTTGACTCATATTTTGTTCCATTGTTTTTGTTTTTGCATGAATGACTTCACTCCCTCTTCGATAATGGACTCCATGGTTCAAATATGAAATCTAGAAACTCAGGCACAAAAATAAACAGGTCATTGTATATTTTCGTAAGATCACTTCTCATTGAGTCATCTTGTATTTTTGAATATCTCCAGTAATCTTGTTGCTGCCACTGCATATGTTGCATGATGTCCATCAATTTTGAGAGCTCATCTTGAAGATTTGGCGAGGCGATTGAGTCCTGAACATTGAAGTTGCAATGTCAGGTTCGGTTACTGGTTCCATTGGTTCTGCCTTATCAAGGATTTCAGTTGACTGCATTGGTCTGATCTCTGTGGGATCTTCTTCTTCTTCTTCAGGATCCTCGCTCTCTTTAACTCATTGCTGTAGAACAGAGTCTCTAGTTATTCGGTAGAGGTCCCAATCTGTGATTATGCCCTGGCTATAACTTGTCTTCTTTTTTGTTGGAAGAATTTTAGATTTCAAGCACAAAATTGTTATCGTAAAGGGAAAGTAAGCTAGGCCAGAACATCTAGCGGCACAATTTCTTATTTCTCTCAAGATGATTTTTCCCACATCAATGGTCTTTCCAGTTAAAATCGAGTATAATAAGACCATTCGCACTAATGAAATTGTAGTCACATGTGAAATGGGCATAAGGCTGAATCGAATGAAATAGAACATACCTTCTGTAACACCCCAAACCCCGCCTAGAAGTTAGGCTCGAATTCTTAAAGGCACAATTCAAGATTATTTTGCTAATTAACAATTTCAGGCCCAAAAGCCCTTTCATCCTTGAGTCTTGTTAAGTAATAATAAAAACCCATTTTTATTGTTTTAAGTACTTCAGAAACCAAGTTTAAACATACGAAATTTACTTAGGCTTAATATTTAAGTAAATAGTTGAAAACAACAATCCAAAATCTAAAGTCAAATCGGAGTACAAGGCCTTATTACATCCAACTAAAATAAAGCAATTAAAACTATGTCTTTTAAAACAAATAAATAAAGGTTTAAACATCTTGTTGCGTGGCGATTTCTGAGTCCTCTCCCACATCGAGCCATTTAATGAGGATCACCTGAAACATTAGATAAAGGGTGTGAGTTTCAAAACTCAGTGTGTACAACCCTGGGCAATCAAATCAACATACAAATATTCACATTGGGCCTAAGCCCTATCAAAATCGGTGGTCTTGGGCCTTGTCCCACAATAACCTCATATCATATCATATTATATCATATGCAAAACAAGATAATGCAACACCCTCCCCAAAAATCCATCCGCTACACACTATTTCCCTTCCAACTGTAACACCCCAAACCCAGCCCATTCGCTATGACCAAATTTGAAATGCCACTGCGGAAATCGTTTGAAAAACTTTTGACTTAGAGATTAAAAACATAAAATTTTGTTGTCATTACTAAAACATTGTGTAATTAAAGTTCCAAATAAAATTAAGTTGTTTAAAATAAAACATCTTCAAATAATAATATAATCGACAATCCAACTTAAAACATAATAAAAGTCCATAAATACTTTAAATGGCCCTTATTACAATAAATAACCTTTCATAAAAAAAATGTGTAAAACAAATAAATTTATCTTCTGCATGGGCCACCTCGTATCCACTCCAACCCGGTCCAAGCTTTATGCATCACCTGTAAGGTTTGAGAAAAATTTGGGTGAGTCACACAGACTCTGTGCATAGTTATTACACATGTCCCCACATATGGGCTTGGCCCAAATTCACACATCAATCACATATCAGATGATAAGGCAATATATCCACATAATTTCACATGTTGGGCTTGGCCCATATCCACATTGATTCACATAATTAGTCATGCAAAATGCATAAATATACAACATGAAGCCCAACCCAACCTAGAGTCCATCCGTTACTCCTACCTTAGCAGACTCCCTGCCCAAGGCCGTGGCTAATCCACCGATCAAATAATGATCCTCATATCTTACCTTGGCAGACTTGCTGCCTAAGGCCGTGGCTAAGCCACCGATCACATAGTGATCCACATATCTTACCTTGACAGACTTGCTGCCTAAGACCGTGGCTAAGCCACCGATCACATAGTGATCCACATATCTGTATTCACGAGGTGACTCGAGGTCATCCTCAATCTACGGTGAAGCACACAGCTATCATCCGCCGAGATGTGGCACCTAGCCAACACCTCCCTTGATGAAGCACATAGCTAACATCAAGCGCCAATGTAGCACAAGGCTAACATTAGACCACGTACATAAAGTACACCCTTTCCTTCGATAGTCACATCCCAAGTCCCATGCATATATGTGTATGATGGCAACATATCACTTGAACAATTATACATCACATGCCATCACATTTCATATATTCATCAATGATCATTTAATATCGTAAATCACTGACATGAGTATTCGATCACCCGCCACGGGTATTCACAATCTTAGCCATTAATTCGGCTACCATTAACATCATATCACATATACATAAATATAACACATACACACAATCAAGAGACAGTGCGATAACTACGCACCTTTTTGGCACAGTCGATCAAATCCCGAAATCGTCACTTGCTTAAGAACTTTGTCAAAAATTCCTTAAACAACCCTTATTAGAATCGGTCAACATTTAAAATACCCATAACATGGCCTAAGGCCGAAAGCTACATTTCACTTATCTTGATCACTTCAAATCTCGAAGGACCTCCTCCACAATGGCACTTCCCGCTGCTTACCACTAACGCCTACTAGAAGAGACTACAAGAAAGAAGTCGACAGCATCTCTCTAGAAGTTTCGGCCTTAAAGATTTGCAAAATAAAAGAGAGAATAAAATATTAAAGAATTCGGCAAATAAAGAACAATGATAGGGAGGTTTCGGCTATGGTTTTGAAAGAAGAAAGCAAATGATATGTGGATAAAAGAAATGAAGTACGTGAGTAGAAAAGGGAATAAAAATAAGGGAGGGAGGATCCGGCTTAAGCAACAATGGAAGAAAAGAAAAGAGAGTTTGAGGAAGAAAGAGGTTCGACCAAAAGAAAGTAAAAGCAAATTTGTAAGTGTTAACAAATATGAGAAGAAAAGAATAGGAAAATGAGAACCAAAAGAGGTTCTTTTCTGTTACAAAGAATTAAAAGATGAGAGGGAGGTTCCAAATGAGTTTCGGCCTAACGCCTAAGAGGAAAAATAACAAACACCTAAGGACATTCGGTTTATGGTTCACTTTGGTGCACTAAGGAGAATTCCGCATACACAAGAAGGTTTCGAAAATGACACAAAACAAAGATTGAAAGCTTACCAAACTAGCCGAAAATGATCACCTAACCAAAAGAAATTTTGGCACCAACTAGCAACCAACAATACAAAATTCGGCCACTTCCCCCCTAGGCTTCAAAATCGTCCAAATACATGGACTTCAAAGTCAAACCTATCCACACAAAACTTTCCATAACAACACACCTTATATCATGCCTTATGTTCTCACATCATCCTTTAATCAATTGATTTCTTTCCCAAACATCAAACTTACCTAAACTATCATTCAACTTACCAAAGCCTCCAACAAAATCGGTCAACCCTCCCCCTAGACCAAAATGCCGTCCACATACATGGACTAATGGCCATAGAAGAGTTTCCAAAACATCAGTCCATACTTCAAGCCTTATGTCCCTTTTATCCTACCATAAATAAGTACTTGCCTTTTTCCTTTAGTCTACCATCCAAAAATAACAAAGTCCATCCTTACCATAATTAAAACTTGACCAACACTTAATGTAAGGATGAATAAAAATAAAGTCCTCAATATGCCTTCCATGCTACTCGAACCACTTCCCTCAGGCAACCTTTCATGTGCCTTATCCACTATGCCACTAACTCCTCTTGTGCTAAAATTTAACACTTAAATTAACTTAAGTGTCAAGCTCATCTAATCCACTTCACTAAATTTTTAATACTAATAATTATTCTAACTTCATAAATAAAATCAAGCCTTCACACAAACAATCCTACCCGAGCTAACACAAGTAACTATATAACACACAAATTTTCCTAAAGCCCATGGCCCAATCGGCCCAATCCTATTAGGCCCAATTTCAGGATATTACAATTCTACCCTCCTTAAAGGAATTTCGTTCTCGAAATTTCCAACTAACTAACAGTCGTACATCCTATCTCGCCATACTACGCTACTGCTGCGCACTATGATCTTAATAAAACTAACATACTTTCTATGAACCGCCATCCTACCCCGACCGCGTCCACGCATAATACGACCCCGACCTCGAGTGCTCATGTCTAAAGTCTCGACTTATCTGATTTAAAAGTTTTACGCATTAGAAATTTTGGTTCCACTGTTTATCTGCGAACAATTTTATGAAAAGAAGTTTAATAGTGGTTCTTTCGATCAATCAAAGTTTTCATCTCAAGTTCACTATTCTAAGTCAGAGAATCACATTCATTCACAACGTTCAACACACTATTATGGGCATCTTTGTCCATTCCCAACCCAGGGGTAATTTCGTCATTTTCCTATAGAGATATTTTGGTAATAAATTGGGGTCAACTTAAAAACAATCTTGACAAATCAAAGGCATTCTAGAATTTTCAAAACTCGAGGGTATTTTAAAAGTTTTTCCAAATCAAGGGTATTGCAGAAATTTCAGAAATCGGGGATATTTTGTAAATTTTCCAAATCAAGGTATCTTAGCATTTTGCAAAACAGGGGTTTTGTTATTTTGTAAAGTAAGAATATTTTCATAAAAGTCGAAGGTAACATGGTAATTTTATAAACCATGGGCATTTTTGTAATTTTACCGCTCAGGGGTATTTTAATAATTTTGCAAATCGAGTGTATTTCGGAAAATTCTCAAATCTAAAAGGATTTTATAAATCAGAGGGGTAATTTGGTAAATTTAAAACTAAGATCTTTATAAAATAGTATGGCTAGTCCCTTTCGGGTTTTAATTATTGGGTTTAGCCCGTGATTAGGTCCTCTTGGTTAAGGTGAACCGTAGCTAAGCACCAGGTAGGATTCGAGTAAAGAGGAGGTGAGTCACTAGGACTGCTTAAATACCAAGCTCTTACTGAATCCACTCCTAGACATGCGTACAACAGTTGCCACACCTTAACTCGGCGACTTAGTCACAGTTTTGTTTAATAAGGCTTTAAAATTTTATGCAATTCTGTATTGGAGTAAACTAATCCTAAAGTTCAATAACTTAATATACTAATCTACGTTCCCATCATACCCACATACCAATCATATAATAATTCATACAATCAATTAGAGGTACATACCTGGTGGACTTCGGGTCGGAGATACAGGTGCCATGCCAGAATAAACCTGAAAAATTTATGAAAGTCCATGTTTTTGAAAAGCCCATTTTAAAAAAAATGTTTTTGGGTCAAAAACCCTCAAAGCCGAGTTTTAAACCTAGGCTCTGATACTAAATTGTAATACCCCAAACCCGGCCCATTCGCTATGACCGAATTTGAAATGCCACTGCGGAAATCGTTTGAAAAACTTTTGACTTAGAGATTAAAAACATAAAATTTTGTTGTCTTTACTAAAACATTGTGTAATTAAAGTTCCAAATAAAAGTAAGTTGTTTAAAATAAAACATTTTCAAATAATAATATAATCGACAATCCAACTTAAAACATAATAAAAGTCCATAAATACTTTAAATGGCCCTTATTACAATAAATAACCTTTCATAAAAAAAGCGTAAAAACAAATAAATTTATCTTCTCAGATGGGCCACCTCGTATCCACTCCAACCCGGTCCAAGCTTTATGCATCACCTGTAAGGTTTGAGAAAATTTGGGTGAGTCACACGACTCGATTGCATAGTTATTACACATGTCCCCACATATGGGCTTGGCCCAAATTCACACATCAATCACATATCAGATGATAAGGCAATATATCCACATAATTTCACATGTTGGGCTTGGCCCATATCCACATTGATTCACATAATTAGTCATGCAAAATGCATAAATATGCAACATGAAGCCCAACCCAACCTAGAGTCCATCCGTTACTCCTACCTTAGCAGACTCCCTGCCCAAGGCCGTGGCTAATCCACCGATCAAATAATGATCCTCATATCTTACCTTGGCGCACTTTGTCGCCTAAGGCCGTGGCTAAGCCACCGATCACATAGTGATCCACATATCTTACCTTGACAGACTTGCTGCCTAAGGCCGTGGCTAAGCCACCGATCACATAGTGATCCACTTATCTGTATTCACGAGGTGACTCGAGGTCATCCTCAATCTACGGTGAAGCACACAGCTATCATCCGCCGAGATGTGGCACCTAGCCAACACCTCCCTTGATGAAGCACATAGCTAACATCAAGCGCCAATGTAGCACAAGGCTAACATTAGACCACGTACATAAAGTACACCCTTTCCTTCGATAGTCACATCCCAAGTCCCATGCATATATGTGTATGATGGCAACATATCACTTGAACAATTATACATCACATGCCATCACATTTCATATATTCATCAACGATTATTTAATATCGTAAATCACTGACCTGAGTATTCGATCACCCGCCACGGGTATTCACAATCTTAGCCCTTAATTCGGCTACCATTAACATTATATCAGATATACATAAATATAACACATACACACAATCAAGAGACAGTGCGATAACTACGCACCTTTTTGGCACAGTCGATCAAATCCCGAAATCGTCACTTGCTTAAGAACTTTGTCGAAAATTCCTTAAACAACCCTTATTTGAATCGGTCAACACTTAAAATACTCATAACATGGCCTAAGGCCGAAAGCTACATTTCACTTACCTTGATCACTTCAAATCCCGAAGGACCTCCTCCACAATGGCACTTCCCGCTGCTTACCACTAACGCCTACTAGAAGAGACTACAAGAAAGAAGTCGACAGCACCTCTCTAGAAGTTTCGGCCTTAAAGATTTGCAAAATAAAAGAGAGAATAAAATATTGAAGAATTCGGCAAATAAAGAACAATGATAGGGAGGTTTCGGCTATGGTTTTGAAAGAAGAAAGCAAATGATATGTGGATAAAAGAAATGAAGTACGTGAGTAGAAAAGGGAATAAAAATAAGAGAGGCAGGATTCGGCTTAAGCAACAATGGAAGAAAAGAAAAGAGAGTTTGAGGAAGAAAGAGGTTCGGCCAAAAGAAAGTAAAAGCAAATTTGTAAGTGTTAACAAATATGAGAAGAAAAGAATAGGAAAATGAGAACCAAAAGAGGTTCTTTTTGGTTACAAAGAATTAAAAGATGAGAGGGAGGTTCCAAATGAGTTTCGGCCTAATGCCTAAGAGGAAAAACAACAAACACCTAAGGACATTCGGTTTATGGTTCACTTTGGTGCACTAAGGAGAATTCCGCATACACAAGAAGGTTTCAAAAATGACTCAAAACAAAGATTGAAAGCTTACCAAACTAGCCGAAAATGACCACCTAACCAAAAGAAATTTTGGCACCAACTAGCAACCAACAATACAAAATTCGGCCACTTCCCCTCTAGGCTTCAAAACCGTCCAAATACATGGACTTCAAAGTCAAACCTATCCACACAAAACTTTCCATAACAACACACCTTATATCATGCCTTATGTTCTCACATCATCCTTTAATCAATTGATTTCTTCCCCAAACATCAAACTTACCTAAACTATCATTCAACTTACCAAAGCCTCCAACAAAATCGGTCAACCCTCCACCTAGACCAAAATGCCGTCCACATACATGGACTAATGGCCATAGAAGAGTTTCCAAAACATCACCCCATACTTCAAGCCTTATGTCCCCTTTATCCTACCATAAATAAGTACTTGCCTTTTTCCTTTAGTCTACCATCCAAAAATAACGAAGTCCATCCTTACCATAATTAAAACTTGACCAACACTTAATGTAAGGATGAATAAAAATAAAGTCCTCAATATGCCTTCCATGCTACTCGAACCACTTCCCTCAAGTAACCTTTCATGTGCCTTATCCACTATGCCACTAACTCCTCTTGTGCTAAAATTTAACACTTAAATTAACTTAAGTGTCAAGCTCATCTAATCCATTTCACTAAATTTTTAATACTAATAATTATTCTAACTTCATAAATAAAATCAAGCCTTCACAAGACTATGCTAAACACACAAACAATCTTACCCGAGCTAACACAAGTAACTAGATAACACACAAATTTTCCTAAAGCCCATGGCCCAATCGGCCCAATCCTATTAGGCCCAATTTCAGGATATTACACCAACCCTACACACTTGTGGGGATTTCTAAATCGACCCACCCGTCCTCTACACACCAAAGGTAGCACTCACAGTGGCACTACTCAACGTTGCAACAAAGCTGCTAATCATATACTGGGCTTTAAGCCACCGATGGATCCATGATCGTCAAGCGACTATGCGATCCTCAAGTCTTCTTTCGTACCATAATTCCCACCCATATGCATCCTAAACAGAATATCATATGAATGCAACATGCACATGAGTAACATCCATAAAACTCATACTCATCACATAGGGTATTTTCGTCATTTCACAACCCAAGGGTATTTCCGTAAATCTACTCTACAGGGTATTTAGGTAATTTTGCAAAACAGAGGTACCTTGGGAATTTTGTAAATTAGGGATGTTTTGGTAATTCTGCAAATCAAGGGTATTCTGGTAATTTCATAATTTGGGGCTATTTTAGTGATTTTACAAATCTAAAGAAGTTTTGGTAATTTTCAAACTAAGGGTATTTTGGTTATTTTCAATCAAGGGTATTTTAGTAATTTTACAAATCTAGGGGTATTTGGTCCCTCTCGGGTTTTAGTTATGAACTTTGGCCCATTAACAAGTCCTTGCGGCTAAAGTGAACAGACACTATTCACCAGGTAGGATTCTAAAGAAGAGGAGGTGGGCCGCTAGGGCTGCTTAAGCACCAAGCTCTCCCTAGATCCAATCCTAGACATGCACATGCCCGTTACCACACTCTAACCTAGCAACTTGTCCACAGACAATGTTTAATTATTATAACGTCTTATGCGATTTAAGAGTTGTTCAGTACTAAGCCTAAAGTCCATAAAATCGTAACATACTAGTCTACGTCCCCCCATAAAGCCCATCAACCCATCTAACGTTCATATAACCCAAAATGGCCACATCACATTTTTACGGCCCACTAGGCCCAAATCTCAGTCATCTGACCTATCAGGCCCAAAACAAATTCATATCATGTATCATGCATGTAACACCCCTTACCCGTATTCGATACTGGAATAGGGTACGAGGCATTACCGAAACACATACACTTGTAAATGCATTAAACCAAGTCATAAAATTTCATCCAAATTATGCATCATCACAAACATACAACTTGAATAACACTAGCCAACATCAATGGCCTTATACAAAATAAACTACTAAATATTAAAGGCCAACATTTTAGGCCAGACAAATTATGACATATACAAATGACTAAGTCCCCTATACATGCCATAAACTTAAGAGGTTTGTATTCACTTTTACCCTACGATGATAGCTTGATAGTGTGATTACATCTCCGGTGAACTCCAACTCGAGCTAGCATACAACCCTATAAGATATGGGAAAGGAAGGGAAGTAAGCTACAAAGCTTAGTAAGTAAGCATGTAAATAATTAGTAATGGATTTATTAAGTTTACAAAACAACACAATCAAATCTAAAATCAATTTCATCATTTATTCAAGTTTGGAGCAGGCTATCTATTCGAGTCACAGTCACTAAATTATTTTTATCTGAAGCTACGAAACTCCAAATTAAGATCTGTAACTTTTCCCTGAAACTAGACTCATTTATCTTCTCACCATAAAATTTTCAGAATTGTTTTTCTTGCCAATTAGTACAGTTTATTCATTAAAGATTCCCCTGTTTCGCTGTTCGACTACTCTGACCACTTTTCACTACGAACCAATTTTATCACTATACAAATTCATATGATGATAAAATTTATTTCATTTGAAAATAGACTCATTAAGGATTTCAATCATATAACTTATACCCCATAATTATTTTTGTAGAATTTTTAATTATTTTTCCAAGGCAGAACAGGGGATCAAGTAACCATTCTGAACCAGTCTCACAAAAGTTTAAATATCTCAAACTATACAATTCCTTTACTTTTTCTGTTTCTTTTATATAAAAATATACACAATAAGATTTGAATAAATATCTCATACAACTTATAATTCCATTTCTACCATTTTTTGTGATTTTTCAAATTCATGTCACTGCTGCTGTCCAAAACAGTTTTATTATAAATTTTTGCTTTCTCTCACTTTAGTTGTATTCATTACTTACCTCTAACAATCATTCCAATTTCCAATCACATATTGAGCATATTTCTCATGCATTACACATACATATACATATACTTATCACTAAAGCATCTCACATAATTTCATTTAGTCAGTTTTCTCGTTGAACACTTCGGAATAATAACGAATATGCGGTGGTTTCGCACACAGTCCAACTTTGAAATCAAAGCTCTCTTGTACACATAGTGGCCTTCACTCAATACCACTCATGTGACCTAGCTCAATTGTACTCATAATTCTGGCACTCTTGTACATATGGTGGCCTTCACTTAGCACCACTCATATGACCTAGCCTTCTCGTAGCTCTCTTGTACACATAGTGGCTCACACCATATACCACACATGTGACCTAGCTACATATAGCTTTCTTGTACACATGGCGTACTCTCGGTACTACACATGTGACCTAGCTACATATAGCTTTCTTGTACACATGACGTACTCTCGGTACTACACATGTGACCTAGCTACGTATACAAAATCTCTTGTAGCTCTCTTGTGCACATAGTGGCCTACACTTAGTACCACTAATGTGACCTAGCTACATGCCAAGTACATCTTTCGATTCCGAAGGTTCAAACGGGAAATAACTCACTTTTTAACACTTTATTTCATTCTTTCAATAGTTAATTATGATTCAAAAATCAGACACAATACATTAAACATTTTGAAATATAAAATGTCAATAAAAATAATGAACTATTTACATACTACTTACCTCGGTGCAAAATATGGCGAAATTTGCAATTTAGTCCTTAACCTTTTCTTTTCTCCGATCAAGGTCAATTCCTCATCTTTCTTGATCTATAATAACATATTTAACTTATTTAATACTCACATTATTCAATTTAGTCCAAAAATCACACTATTACAAAATTACATTTTTGCCCTCTAACTTTCACAAAATTATGATTTTGCCCCTAGGCTTGAAAATTAAACTTCATCCTATTTTCCTACATTTTAGGATATGATGAACATTTTTGCCTTCTAAAGCAACATCAAATTCTCACTCTAACATGTACTTACGAACATTAGGTATTTTTACCGATTATGTCGTTTTACTCGTTTTTACGTAAAATCGCTTAGCAAAAGTTGTTTAACATAATTTCAGCCTTCATATCCTATCATAAAACATCAAAATAAACACATTTCACCTATGGGTGTTTTTCCAAATATGAACCCTAGGTTAAAATATTGCTAGAATAAGCTAAATCGAGTTACCAGGATTCCAAAAACGTAAAGAACATGAAAAATGGCGCTTGGATTGACTTACTATGGAGCTTGGAAGCCTGGAAACCCTAGATATGGAGTCCCCCCCTTGAAAATTCGGCCTAAGGAAGAAGATGACATCCTTTTTCCATCTTTTTCCCATTTAATTTCCTTTTTATTACCAAATGACTAAATTACCTTTCATTAAAAACTTTGGTTCTTTCTACCTATATTTGTCCATTTTGTCCATGAAATCCTAATGGTATAATTACCATTTAAGGACCTCTACTTCAATTTAAAATTTCATAACAATTGGACACCTCTAACATGTAGAACTCAACTTTTGCACTTTTTACAATTTAGTCTTTTTGACTAAATTGAGTGCCCAAACGTCAAAATTTTCGAATGAGATTTTGACGAAATCATTCTGTGAAGTTGTAGACCATAAAAATATAAATAAAAAATATTCAACATTGAATTTGTGGTCCCCGAAACCACTATTCCGTTTAGGCCTTATTTCGGGATGTTACATTTTTCCCCCTTTTGGGATTTTCGTCCCTGAAAATCTTACCAGAAGGAGTTGCTTTCAACTTTTTATCAGAATCACAATGTAATTTAGTTTCATGGTCAAATTTTCCTTTAGCTTTTTCCATAATTGGGATATAACCCTTGGATCTCAATCCGAAATAATGGAGACTGATACTTCGCGTAATCGAATAATCCTAGAAACATCTTACTCGACTGGTTAGTTAAACAAGAAATCCGTACACGAATGATTAATCACAATCCGATAACATCTTCCTTTTCAGAGATCAAGAAAATTCAGATATGAAATCTATAGTGTTTCTATCTCATTTTCTTTCTAGAATCACCACTTTATATTCTAGCAATAAAACTCATTCTAATCCGTTCACTAGTGCATCACTGAAAAAAAAAATCATGACTTCGTTACTCAATTCCAACTAAACTCAAAACCAGAGCTTCAGTTAATAATACCTTCAATTGCTTTAACTTTGTTAGCATACCCAGACCATTCAAACTTTCACAAAGGTGATAACTTTTCCAATCAAAACAACTTTAACTTATAATAACATCATCCGGTTAGAATAATCCCATAGGCATATCTCTGTATTATGCTTTCTAGAATATAATTCTTCATTTAGACTATCCGTTTTCATACTCGTGAATACACAAAATTTATTCTCATAGTTGAGACATGTTTAAATATGCATAACTCACAAGAAAATAACAGAGATCCTGATGATTCCTCAGAGAAACCCAGCAGAAAAACAATGCTTACCGACTCTGGACTTCCATCATAACAGAGATAATATATTTTCCGTATATATGAAACAAAACCATAATTAGTAGAAACATAAGAATAATCTCACATAATTTTTTTTTTACCATCGACTTCATTCCAACATATTTAAATAGAATTTCGAAGAGATAAAGAAATACCGATCATAAACCGACCAGACCAACAGAGCTTTCGTCCAAAATCATAGTTAGCTTCTCACAACATTGGAACTTCATCAGAAACTGAACAATCACACACATATCTCTGAGGATAAAAGAATATATATAATACACAGAAAAGATCATCATATTCATTTCAACTGTAACTGTCACACACACAGACATCTTTATTACTCAAATATCATTTATTTGACTAATTATGTCATCATGAACCCCATATTATTCTACTCATTAACGAAAATCAATTCGGGAAAAATTTTAGCAAACACATACTTTAGACATCATATCTGAATAAGTCGATTAGCTAAGACTAACTTCTCCTTTATCTGTGACATTACATAATCTGTATAATCTTTAGAACATTTTGATGTCCTTCCAAAATTGTTTCCACTTTCCAAACTATTATTATCTCTATATGCATTACTAAGTATTTCACCACTAAACTCTTTAGTTTCACATTTATGGACTTATTCCACTTGGTTCTCGTGAATTTTTGTTATAAAGCAACACTGGTAAGGGGGTGAGGTCGTAAAGCTTCTGACTTGACTCTCATAAATACACACATATGACTTTGCATTCATCACCAACATTATATAA
Source organism: Gossypium bickii (assembly GCA_025503065.1). Taxonomy (NCBI): domain Eukaryota; kingdom Viridiplantae; phylum Streptophyta; class Magnoliopsida; order Malvales; family Malvaceae; genus Gossypium; species Gossypium bickii. Next base: position 59,476,911 of record CP106717.1, on the reverse strand, counting down.
TCACAATTACATAATTCACTTCAAGCTAATTAACATACATAGTCATGTTACACGAACTTCTTTTTTTTTTTATTCAAACAAGTGTACATAAACACACATTCTGTCAATTTGAGTAAATTTACTTATCGTATTCACTTAATCAAATATATTGGGCACATAACGTCATACGCATGCCAAACAGACATGGATAGGCTTATTACCATATAAACTTTCATTTCCTTCCTCTTTTCACATTTCTTAACTTGTGGTTATCTCATTTCGTACATTAACACATACGTATCGTGAACTTCTATTCATACCTTTCCAAATTTTGACACATCATAAGCAAGTCTTAATCATTTCAATATCATTATCAGTATTATCGAAAAAATAGCTCGATTGGAAGTCATCTCGGTCTTAACAAAATAATTTCGTCAGAGTCGAGAGATATCACACTATCATGAATAGTAATATGGCATGTATAACTAGACTCACATACACTTTGTTAGTCCGGGAATCGACTAAACCATAGCTCTGATACCACTAAATGTAACACCCCTTACCCGTATTCGATACCGGAATAGGGTACGAGGCATTACCGAAACACATACACTTGTAAATGCATTAAACCAAGTCATAAAATTTCATCCAAATTATGCATCATCACAAACATACAACTTGAATAACATTAGCCAACATCAATGGCCTTATAAAAAATAAACTACTAAATATTAAAGGCCAACATTTTAGGCCAAACAAATTATGACATATACAAATGACTAATGTAACATCTGGGATTTAGGGGTCTTGCATTTTATCTCGTATCTGTGTGTGTCTTGTGTATTGCATGATTGTTGAGTGTGTTTGGGGGCTTCGGGAAACCTTGGGGTTCGGTAGGAGCCTTAGTGAAAATTTTTGGTTTGAAGTCTTTAGGGGAGAGCTAGGAGAGCTAGGCCTTGAGGGATTTAATGTGGAGAGTACGGACACAACAAGTAGAGTGGTGGACTGGGAAGGAGACGCCATCTGGTGTGCAGGGGAGTTGCGTCAAAGGGGAGATCCAAAGAGGAGGAGGTTCGAGCAACATGGGCAGCATTTTGGGAGTTGTATTTTGTGTCAAGAGGGGGAGGTAGTGGATTCGGCAAGGGCACTTGAAAGGTGGAGGTTTCAATGGGTCAAATCTTTCGAATATATGGTGGAGAGTTAGTTGTGGAGTTTGAATGTTTCAAACTCATTTGAATGGGTGATGTAGAGGGAGTTAAGGAGAAAATCGTGGAAGGGTGTTGGCTAGGGAGTGTTAGCCAAATTTTTGAGATATGTGGGGGAATGGGTGCATTCGGTTATGGGAGGGGCTAAGTGTGCCAATTTTGTTGAAGTAGCTTGTTTTTCTTTCTCTTCTTTTGTGTTTGAGCCGAATTGGTGAGATCAGTGGAGCACTTTCTATTCTTTTTCATTTTCTTTCTTTTCTCTCTTGAACCGAAACTGTCTTTTGTTCTCTCTTTCTCCTATTTGCACAAAAAGCCGAAATTGTCAGCCTACACTTTGGAGTTCCGCATTCAATCAAAGCCGAAACCTCTATCATTTTTTCTTCTTTAATTTTTTTTCCTTCTAAAGCTGTATCATCTATTGTTCATTCTCTCTTTTCCCATACCTTTTATCTTTGCTACTTGTTCTTCATAGCCGAAAGTCACTTCTCATTTTCTCCCTTGGAATCGTTTTGGTTCTTAAAGTGCTAAAAGCCAAAAGTTCATATTCCATTTCTTTTTCTCTTGGCCGACTCATTCAAGCCGAATACCTTTGTGGTGGTTACGTTTTCATTTGTCAATTGTTAGAAAGAGCATCGTCATTTGTTTAGTTCCAACTCTCCCAATCGGTTTCTAGTATAGTGGTAAGGGGTTCCCTTTTATTTGAATCTTTCTCTTTTCTTTTTGGTTTGTCGATATCAAAGGCTTAACTTTGTTCTTATGTGTGGCCAAATCTTTGAAGGATTGATTTCGGGTCTTCTGTTTTAAGCCAGCATTAAGGGGATTAAGGATCTTTTGGGATTTGATTAATCAAGGTAAGAAGGTTATAACGTTCGGCCGAAGGCCATTTCTTTGGACCATAAGTGTAAGGCTGAATCTAATATGGGTTTGTATAGGGATTTCAACGATCGTTAAAGCGTGAGCGAATAGTCTTCGAGATTCTGTTGACTTTAGTAAGGTGTTCTTTCAGTCAAAGTGTTCTTTTAGTTCCATTCTTATTTGATTCATTGTTTAATCGGTTGTTCTGACCAAGATCCTATTTGATGAAATCGAGTACCAGTCAGTTGAAGGGAGGGGTTGGACACGTAGTTCCTACCCCTAAGTTCAAGAAGCAGTCAGTTTCAGTGGTTCGGGATTGGCCACCGGGCTGTGGGCTAGCGTCTGAAAAAGACAAGAAGATCGTTGTAATCTCTTCGAGTGAGAACGTTAGGGAGATCGATAGTCTAGTTCTTCAGGTTTTTAGGTGTGTAATTATCACACTGTTTCCTTAGTTGCTTTAATTAAATATATGTGGTATGTGTGGTAGCCGAAATAGTGGCTGTGGCGATGTTGTTACCCACATTGGGTAATCCAGTAACCAGGTTAGTATACTACCTACATCGAGATTGAGGATAAATGATTGTGGACGCATGTAAGCCTGTTGTATATGTGTATATAGATGTGTTCATAGTCTATTATATGCCATTTCATCATATTATGTTGCATGTGCATAGGGTTGGGATATATTGATTAAAAGGGAAGTGTATATTTATATGTGGGTGACTTTATCACGGTTAATGATGGCCCCGAGCCTCATTGTGGATTGATGATGACCATGAGTCTCATCGTGGATATTTGTGATTTAATCATGTGGATCAGTGGCTAGACCACTAAGTGGACTTTGAGCAGTGTATCCGTCAACATAGACTGCCAAAGAGGTGTGTAGCAGATGGAGGGTCGATTGTAGAAATCCCCATGTGTGTATGAGGATGGATATACGGGCAGTGTGTAGCGGATGGATACTAGGTTGGGTTGGGTTAACATATTGCATCATTATACGTGGTATACTGTTTTGATGTGGATTTGGGGCCAAGCCCATTTGTGGAATCATGTGGATTAATTGTACACTGAGTTTGGTAACTCGCCCTATTTTTCAAACCAATGCAGGTAATTCATAACTCTTTGGACCGGGCTGGAGTGGATTTGAGGTGGCCATACAGAAGTTGTTTTTGTTATATATATGTTGGATATGTTGGATATTAGTTAGGTTATCTATTTTCTTTATGATGTATTAAGGCCATTTTAACTACTTTGGGATATCATGGATTTAAGTCAGATTTATTAGCTGATAATTAATTAAAAATGACTTTAAACATTTGCAACCTGAAAATCAAATTGAAGTTTTAAAAATTCGGATTACTTATAAACACCTTGTTTTCTCGAAATTTCTTTCAAATAAGAATTTGAACTTTATACAACCCGGAAGTTTTTATTCGTCGGCAAATTGCTAACTTTTAAACTACATACCCTCTTAAGCGGAATATTTATTTTTAGAATTGAAAAATTATTTTTCACCTTCAAACATAATTCTTTTCAACACTTTTCCAGTAACATTTCGAATTCGACCGTGGTGTTTTGGGCAGGGTTTGGGGTGTTGCAATTTGGTATCAGAGCCCAATTTTTACACTCGACCTTTCGGTTTTGAGGCCCACACCGTTTTCAAACTTTGTACTCAAAATTAGTTAAAAGAAATTTTTATTGAAATGGACTCGTGAAGACATGGCACTCGAATTTCCAGCCCAGGTCTACTAGGTAAGTCTTCTGACTGCTAAATGAATTGAATGAAGGTGGATACTTGATGCATTGTTGTGGATATTAGAAGTTAGGATATTCTCTCTAGAGACTGAAACCTTTAGGAATGTAGGTGCTCTACGAAAGAATAACTTGAAATACTGTGTCATAAAACTACTCCTTTAATCAACAAGTGAAAAGAAAGCCAATGCATAAAATTTCTTAAAATAGAATAAAACGCGACGATAGACATGAGTTCTAAGGGACATGGTCGTACACGTGGGCGTGGTAGAGGCAAGATGACTGTATCAGAACCAGTTGGGTCTGGTCATGGATCGGGGAATGAAGCGCCGCCGCCAGCTGCTGAGGCGGAGTTTCAAGATCAAATGGGTGGAGACGATGTAGTGTCACAGGCTATGTTGCGGGTTTTGGAGAGAGTTGCAGGAGCAAATATGGGTACTGGGGCCCGAAAGTCCGTGTTTGAGCAACTCCGAGCAAATGGAGTCGAGATATGTAGGGGTGTCTCGGGGGTAGCTCTGAATGTGGCGGAGTATTGGTTAGAGGCAGTCGAGAGAATCATGGATGACTTGGACTGCACAGCTGAGGAGAAGTTGAAGGGCACTGTGTCCTTACTTCGGGATGAAGCCTACCAGTGGTGGCTCACTGTCAGAGAGGGTACTCCGGCAGACCGAGTAGATTAGAGTTTCTTTAAGGTGAAGTTTGAGGGGAAGTACGTTGGGGCTAGTTATGTGGATGCACAGAGGAAGGCGTTCTTGAACTTAGTGCAAGGGGGTAAGACAGTAGCTGAGTATGAGGCAGAATTCTTACGGTTGAGCCGGTACGCTCGAGGAATTATTGCAACCGACTACGAGCGCGTGAGATTCGAGGATGGACTGTGAGATGAGCTGCGGGTATTAATAGCTCCCCAGCGAGAAAAGGAATTTGCTATTTTGGTAGAAAAGGCGAGGATAGCTAAGAAGGTTAAGCGAACTGAGAGGCAAAATAGGGATAAGGACCGAGGCAGGAATAAGAGGAGTTATGGATCGTCAGCATCATCGGGGGGTTTTTAGAAAAAGCTTAGGGTTGAGGGACTCAAGACGCTTCTACGCCAACCGCTGAGAGTCGGCCACAAGTGTGCTCTCGGTGTGGGAGGTCTCGTGCAGGAGAGTACTGGGGAAGGAATAAAGAGTGCTACATGTGTGGGTCAAAGGATCACTTCATTAAGAACTGTCCTCAGGACATGGCTAGGACTCAGACGGTAGGTCAGGGGTATGTACAGACAGGAAAGGGTGGTCAATAGATGTCAAGGGGTCGTAGTCTGAATCGAGGAGGGAATGGTTCTGGCCGGGGTCGCAGGGCACCAGGCAGAGGTGCTGGGAGCTCAAATTCAAGACAGCCTAGGTTGGTTTATGCAGCCAAACATCGTGAGGAGATGTTATCACGGGTATGTTTCTCATTTTTAGGTTACCCTTTATTGCATTAATTGATGTCGGATCAACTCACTCCTATATTGCTAGTATGGTGTCTGAAACCTTGAATGTGAATCTTGAAATAGCCTCTAGGAAGATGATTATACTTAGTCCTTTAGGGCAATCGATAGTGGTAGATAAACTTTTTAGAGATGTGCCTTTAGAAGTTCAAGGGTTAGTATTCCCGGCTGATTTGATGGAACTACCGTTTGGGGAATTTGACTTGATCCTAAGCATGGACTGGTTAGTAAGATATCGTGCGGATTTGGACTGTGCTGCTAAGTGCATGACGTTGAAGACTCCCGAGGACGATGAGGTTTTGGTGATAGGTGAGAGGAGAGATTACTTGTCTAATATAGTGTCTTCTCTTAAGGCGGAAAGAATGGTGAAGAAGGGGTGCATGGCTTTCTTAATGTTCGCTAGTGCTTTGGATGCAAATGAAGCAGCTGTGGGGGAGGTTAGAACAGTAAAGGAATTTGTAGATGTTTTTCTGGAAGAAGTTCCAGGGTTGCCTCCGGATCGTGAGGTGGAGTTTGGAATCGAGCTTCTGCCAGGTACAGCATCGGTGTCCATTGCTCCTTATAGGATGGCCCCGAAGGAGTTAGTTGAACTTAAAGCCCAAATCCGGGAATTGTTAGATCGCGGGTTCATTCGACCCAGTGTGTTTCCATGGGGAGCACCGGTGTTGTTTGTAAAGAAAAAGGACGGATCTATGCGTATGTACATAGATTACTGCCAGTTGAATAAACTGATGATCAAGAACAAGTACCCGCTACCGAGGATAGATGACTTGTTTGATCAGTTTAAGGGGGCTGCGGTCTTTTTAAAGATAGATTTGAGGTCGCGATATCACCAGCATAGAGTGAAGGAAGCAGATATTCATAAGACAGCTTTCCGAACTCGATATGGCCACTATGAATTTCTGGTAATGCTGTTCGGGTTGACGAACGCACCAGCTGCATTCATGGATATGATGAATCGGGTTTTTCAACCCTATTTGGACCAGTTCGTCGTGGTGTTCATAGACGACATTCTAGTATATTCCAAGTCAGAGGAGGCGCATGATGCGCATCTTCGGATAGTGCTGCAGGTTTTAAGGGAGAAGAAATTGTATGCCAAATTCAGTAAGTATAAGTTTTGGTTAAGAGAAGTTGCGTTTCTAGGTCATGTAGTATCTGCGGAGGGGATAAGAGTGGATCCTCGGAAGGTTGAGGCAGTACTAGATTGGCAACCACCTAAGTCGGTGGCGGAGATTCGCAGTTTCTTGGGGTTAGCAGGTTATTACAAAAGATTTGTCGAGGGTTTTTTCTCAATAGCGGCACCTTTGACTAAGTTATTGAGAAAAGAATTACCTTTTGTGTGGACGGACAAGCAGCAGGAGAGTTTCGAGAAGCTAAAAAGTGTTTTGACTGAGGCTCCAGTTTTAATTCAGCCTGAAGTAAGGAAAGATTTTGTGTTGTATTGTGATGCTTCGCATACGGGGTTAGGTTGTGTACTGATGCAGGATGGGAAGGTTGTTGCCTATGTGTCTCGACAGTTAAGACCACATGAGATTGACTATCCCACTCATGATCTGGAGTTGGCTGCAGTGGTTTTCGCTTTGAAAGTGTGGAGGTATTATTTGCATGGAGAGAAGTCGGTGATCTATACTGACCACAAGAGTTTAAAGTATCTGCTGACTTAGAAGGAGTTGAACTTGAGATAGCGAAGGTGGGTAGAGCTGTTGAAGGATTACTATTGCTCAATTGAATATCACCCGGGTAAAGCGAATGTGGTAGCAGATGAACTAAGCCGGAAGGTGGTATTAGATTTGAAAGCGATGTTTGCTCATGTTAGCTTATATGAAGACGGGAGTTTATTAGTGGAGCTGCATGTGAAGCTGACGTGGATAAGTCAGGTAAAAGAAAAACAGTTGGTGGATGAGGTTCTAAGCGCTCGACTTCTGCAAGTACAAGATGGGAAAGTAGAGGATTATAGTGTGAACAGCGACGGAGTTTTTTGTTTTCGTGGGAGGGTTTGTATGCCGAAAGATGTGGAGTTAAGGCAGAAGATTCTTTGGGAATCGCATAGTAGCCCTTACGCTATGCATCCTGGAGAGAGTAAGATGTATCGGGATCTACGGGAACAGTTCTGGTGGCAGAATTTGAAGCAGGAAGTTACGAAATTTGTGGGGAAGTGTTTGACGTGTCAGAAGGTCAAAGCTGAACATCAAGTGCCTTCGGGGTTGCTGCAACCGGTGAAGATTCCACAATGGAAGTAGGAGAGAATCACGATGGATTTCTTTAGTGGGCTTCCTCTTACGCCTACTAAGAAAGACTCAGTATGGGTGATCGTGAATCGATTGACAAAATCTGCTCATTTCATACCTGTTCGTGTCGATTCTCTGCAAAGGTTGGCAAAGCTGTATGTGGCGGAAATTGTGAGGCTGCATGGGTGCCAGTGTCAATCATATCAGACAGGGACCTTAGATTTACGTTGCGATTTTGGAGGGCGTTGCATCAAGCATTGGGCACCAGGTTGGACTTTAGCACAGCATTTCATCTACAAACGGATGTCCAGTCGGAAAGGGTAATTTAGGTGTTAGAAGATATGTTGAGGGGATGTCTTATCGACTTCAGAGGTAGTTGGGAAGAATTCTTGCCCTTAGCAGAATTCGCATACAACAACAGTTATCAAGCTAGTATTCAGATGGCGCCGTATGAAGCATTGTATGGGCGGAAGTGTCACACTCCTACCTATTGGATAGAGCTAGGTGAACGTCATGTCTTAGGTCCGGAGTTAGTGGCAAAATCAGAGGTGAAGGTTAAGGTAATCCGAACTCGGTTGAAGGAGGCTTCGAACAGACAGAAATCGTATGCAGATCTTAAGCGGAGGGAGATAGAATTTGCGGTAGGTGATCGAGTGTTCTTGAAAGTTTCGCTGTGGAAGAAGGTGATGAGATTTGGACATAAAGGTAAGCTAAGTCCTAGGTTTATAGGGCCTTATCGGGTTTTGAAGCGTGTGGGACCGGTAGCGTACCAGTTAGGGTTGCCTTCAGAGTTGAAACAGATGCATGATGTGTTCCACGTCTCGATGCTAAGACGTTACCGTTCGGATCTGTCTCACGTGGTGCACGGCCAGACTTGTCCTATGAGGAGGAGCCAATTCAGATTTTGGAGCGAGATGTAAAGGTGCTACGGAAGAAATCAGTTCCTCTAGTCAAGGTGTTGTGGCGGAACCATGGTTCAGAAGAAGCTTCGTGGGAGCTGGAGGAGGCAATGCGTCAACAATACCCTTATCTATTTTGATCAGGTAATTTCGAGGCCGAAATTTCTTTAAGGGGGTAGAACTATAACATCTGGGATTTAGGGGTCTTGCATTTTATCTCGTATCTGTGTGTGTCTTATGTGTCGCATGATTGCTGAGTGTGTTTGGGGGCTTCGGGAAACCTTGGGGTTAGGTAGGAGCCTTAGTGAAAATTTCTGGTTTGAAGTCTTTAGGGGAGAGCTAGGGGAGCTAGGCCTTAAGGGATTTAATTAAGAGAGTAGGGACACAACAAGTGGAGTGGTGGAGTGGCAAGGAGACGCCATCTAGTGTGTAGGGGAGTTGCGTCAAAGGGGAGTTCCAAAGGGGAGGAGGTTCGAGCAACATGGGCAGCATTTTGGGAGTTGTATTTTGCGTTAATAGGGGGAGGTAGTGGATTCGGCAAGGGCACTTGAAAGGTGAAGGTTTGAATGGGTCAAATCTTTTGAATATGTGGTGGAGAGTTATTTGTGGAGTTTGAATGTTTCAAACTCATTTGAATGGGTGATGTAGAGGGAGGTAAGGAGAAAATTGTGGAAGGGTGTTGGCTAGGGAGTGTTAGCCGAATTTTTGAGTGGTGTAGGGGAGTGGGTGCATTCGGTTTTAGGAGGGGCTAAGTGTGCCGATTTTGTTGAAGTAGCTTGTTTTTCTTTCTCTTCTTTTGTGTTTGAGCCGAATTGGTGAGATCACTGGAGCACTTTCTATTCTTTTTCATTTTCTTTCTTTTCTCTCTTGAACTGAAACTGTCTTTTGTTCTCTCTTTCTCCTATTTGCACAAAAAGCTGAAATTGTCAGCCTACACTTTGGAGTTCCGCATTCAATCAAAGCCGAAACCTCTATCATTTTTTCTTCTTTAATTTCTTTTCCTTCTAAAGTTGTATCATCTATTGTTCATTCTCCCTTTTCCCATACCTTTTATCTTTGCTACTTGTTCTTCATAGTCGAAAGTCACTTCTCACTTTCTCCCTTGGAATCATTTTGGTTCTTGAAGTGCTGAAAGCCGAAAGTTCATATTCCATTTCTTTTTCTCTTGGCCGACTCATTCAAGCCGAATACCTCTATGGTGGTTATGTTTTCATTTGTCAATTGTTAGAAGGAGCATCGTCATTCGTTTAATGCCAACTCTCCCAATCGGTTTCTAGTATAGTGGTAAGGGGTTCCCTTTTATTTGAATATTTCTCTTTTCTTTTTGGTTTGTCGATATCAAAGGCTTAACTTTGTTCTTATGTGTGGCCGAATCTATGAAGGATTGATTTCGGGTCTTCTGTTTTAAGCCAGCATTAAGGGGATTAAGGATCTTTCGGGATTTGATTAATCAAGGTAAGAAGGTTATAACATTCGACCGAAGGCCACTTCTTTGGACCATAAAGTTCGAGAAGAGGTCAATTTCAGCGGTTCGGGATTGGCCACCGGGCTATGGGCCAGCGTCTAAAAAAGACAAACAGATCATTGTAATCTCTTCGAGTGAGAACGTTAGGGAGATCGATAGTCTAGTTCTTCAGGTTTTCAAGTGTGTAATTATCACACTGTTTCCTTAGTTGCTTTAATTAAATATATGTGGTATGTGTGGTAGCCCAAATAGTGGCTGTGGTGATGTTGTTACCCACATCGGGTAATCTGGTAACCAGTTAGTATACTACCTACATCGAGATTGAGGATAAATGATTGTGGATGCATGTAAGCATGTTGTATATGTGTATATAGATGTGTTCACATTCTATTATATGCCATTTCATCATATTATGCTACATGTGCATGGGGTTGGGATATATTGATTAAAGGGGAAGTGTATATTCATATGTGGGTGACTCTGTCACGATTAATGATAGCCCCGAGCCTCATTGTGGATTGATGACGACCATGAGTCTCATCGTGGATATTTGTGATTTAATCAGTGGATCAGTGGCTAGACCACTTAGTGGACTTTGAGCAGTGTGTCTATCGGCATAGACTGCCAAAGAGGTGTGTAGCAGATGGAGGGTCGATTGTAGAAATTCCCAGGTGTGTATGAGGATGGATATACGAGTGGTGTGTAGCGGATGGATACTAGGTTGGGTTGGGTTAACATATTGCATCATTATACGTGGTATATTGTTTTGATGTGGATTTGGGGCCCAGCCCATTTGTGGAATCATGTGGATTAATTGCACACTGAGTCTGGTGACTCACCCTGTTTTTCAAACCAATGCAGGTAATTCATAACTCTTTGGACCGGGCTGAAGTGGATTCGAGGTGGCGATGCAGAAGTTGTTTTTGTTATATATATGTTTGATCTGTTGGATAATAGTTGGGTTATTTATTTTCTTTATGATGTAGTAAGGCCATTTTAACTACTTTGGGATATCATGGATTTAAGTCAGATTTGGTAGCGGATAATTAATTAAAAATGACTTCAAACATTTGCAACCTGAAAATCAAATTGAAGTTTTAAAAATTCGGATTACTTATAAACACCTTGTTTTCTCGAAATTTCTTTCAAATAACGATTTGAACTTTATACAAACCGGAAGTTTTTATTCGTCGGCAAATTGCTAACTTTTAAACTACATACCCTCTTAAGTGGAATATTTATTTTTAGAATTGAAAAATTATTTTTCACCTTCAAACAGAATTCTTTTCAACACTTTTCGAGTAACATTCCGAATTCGGCCGTGGTGTACTTTTACCCCACGATGATAGCTTGATAGTGTGATTACATCTCTAGCGATTTCCAACTCGAGCTAGCATACAACCCTATAAGATATGGGAAAGGAAGGGAAGTAAGCTACAAAGCTAAGTAAGTATGCAAAAAATTAATAATGGATTTATTAAGTTTACAAAACAACACAATCAAATCTAAAATCAATTTCATCATTTCTTCAATTTTGGAGCAAGCTGTCTATTCAAGTCATAGTCACTAAATTATTTTTATATTAAGATTCAAAACTCTAAATTAAGATCCATAAATTTTTCCTGAAACTAGACTCATTTATATTCTCACCATAAAATTGTCAGAATTTTTGATCCTGCCAATTAGTACATTTTATTCATTAAAGATTCCCCTGTTTCGCTGTTCAACTGCTCTGACCACTTTTCACTACGAACCAATTTTATCATTATACAGAATTCATATAATGATAAAATTTATTTTATTTGAAAATAGACTCATTAAGGATTTCAATAATATAACTTATACCCATTAAATATTTGTTTATACTTTTTAATGATTTTTTCAAGACAGAACAGGGGATCAAGTAACCATTCTAAACCAGTCTTACAAAAGTTTAAATATCTCAAACTATACAATTCCTTTACTTTCTCTGTTTCTTTTATATAAAAATAGACCCAATAATATTTAAATAAATATCTCATACAACTTATAATTCCATTTCTACCATTTTTGGTGATTTTTCAAATTCACATTACTGCTGCTGTCCAAAACAGTTTTATTATAAATTTTTGCTTTCTCTCACTTTAGTTGTATTCATTACTTACCTATAACAATCATTCCAATTTCCAATCACATATTGAGCATATTGCTCATGTATTACACATACATATACATATACTTATCACTAAAGCATCTCACATAATTTCATTTAGTCAGTTTTCTCGTTGAACGCTTTGGAATAATAACGAATATGCGGTGGTTTTGCACACAGCCCATCTTTGAAATCGAAGCTCTCTTGTACACATAGTGGCCTTCACTCAATACCACTCATGTGACCTAGATCGATTGTACTCATAATTCTGGCACTCTTGTACATATGGTGGCCTTCACTTAGCACCACTCATATGACCTAGCCTTCTCGTAGCTCTCTTGTACACATAGTGGCTCACACCATATACCACACATGTGACCTAGCTACATATAGCTTTCTTGTACACATGGCGTACTCTCGGTACTACACATGTGACCTAGCTACGTATACAAAATCTCATGTAGCTCTCATGTGCACATAGTGGCCTACACATAGTACCACTCATGTGACCTAGCTACATGCCAAGTACATCTTTCGATTCCGAAGGTTCAAACGGGAAATAACTCACTTTTTAACACTTTATTTCATTATTTCAATAGTTAATTATGATTCAAAAATAAGATACAATACATTAAACTTACTGAAATATAAAACGTCAATAAAAATAATGAATCATTTACATACTACTTACCTCGGTGCAAAATATGGCGAAATTTGCAATTTAGTCCTTAACCTTTTATTTTCTCCGATCAAGGTCAATTCCTCGTCTTTCTTGATCTATAATAACATGTTTAACTCTTTTAATACTGACATTATTCAATTTAGTCCAAAAATCACACTATGACAAAATTACATTTTTGCCCTCAAAATTTCACAAAATTATGATTCTGCCCCTAGGCTCGAAAAATAAAATTCATCCTATTTTCCTACATTTTAGGACATGCTGAACAATTTTCCCTTCTATGGCAACATCAAATTCGCACTCTAACATGTACTTATGAACATTAGGTATTTTTACCGATTATGTCATTTTACTCGTTTTTACGTAAAATCGTTTAGCAAAAGTTGTTTAACATAATTTCAGCCTTCATAAGCTATCATAAAACATCAAAATAAACACATTTCACCTATGGGTATTTTTCCAAATATGAACCCTAGTTTAAAATATTGCTAGAATAAGCTCAACCGAGTTACTGGGATTCCAAAAACGTAAAGAACATGAAAAACGGGGCTTGGATTGACTTACTATAGAGCTTGGAAGCTTGGAAACCCTAGCTATGGAGTCCACCCCTTGAAAATTCGGCCTAAGGAAGAAGATGACAACCTTTTTCCATCTTTTTCCCATTTAATTTCCTTTTTATTACCAAATGACTAAATTACCCTTCATTAAAAACTTTGGTTCTTTCTACCTATATTTGTCCATTTTTGTCCATGAAAGCCTAATGGTATAATTACCATTTAAGGACCTCTACTTCAATTTAAAATTTCATAACAATTGGACACCTCTAACATGTAGAACTCAACTTTTGCACTTTTTACAATTTAGTCCTTTCGACTAAATTGAATGCCCAAACGTCAAAATTTTCAAATGAGATTTTCACAAAATCATTCCGTTAAATTGTAGACCATAAAAATATAAATAAAATAAAATTTTCAACATCATTGTGGTCCCCGAAACCACTATTCCGTTTAGGCCTTATTTAGGGATGTTACAATGCATGCCTAGCCTAATTCATATAATCAAATTAATCCATTTCATCAAACTTAGCCTCAAGGCCCACCGGGCCCATTTAGCCACTTTCGGCTTTTTGGCTTTCTGGCCTTGCAGACATCATGTGTGTGTAGTGTTTGAACACACCTGGTAACCTCGTGTGCTGCAAACCCCTTAATCACGAACCTACAATCAACATCACTAGTGATTAACCAAGGCTTAACGCATACTTATCAAAAACCGAAACCTCACCATACCCTTACTGTGTGCCACACATTCTAGTAGCCCTTCTTTTGCTACTATTTGTGAATATTCTCTAGATCTGCACCTAAATGTATACCGTCAAAATCAAGTGACTTGTATTCCACATAAGCCACCCCTATAAGCCATATTACATTCAGCCATCCACTAAACCATAACTGAGTCAAGAACACTTACCACCTTGCTAACAATCCTTACCTACCACACTTGCGATTGTTGAGCCTTACCCTTGTTAATACCAAGTCAATGATAAGGAGAGGTTAGATAGCCCTTCGGATTTTAACAAAACTCACTAAAAAGATCAACTAAGCACTTATTGAAATCCTCCTTTGATCCTGCGGCTTAAATTCGGCTTTTGAGATTAGTATGGTGACAGAGGCAATTCGGCACCATTAGGGTGAGGAAGAATAGAGGTGATCGGCTAGAACCAAAGGTGAACCAAAAAGGGAATTTGAGAAGAGAGGGTATGAAGGATTCGGCTTCTGAACACTTAGAGAGAAAAAGGGTGTTCGGGCAACTCACAAGTGAAGAATTCGGCTAGAGGGAAAAATAAAATTTTGGCATTTCCCTAGGAACCTAATTCGGCACCTATATATAGCCCCTAGCCGAAACTTTCTTTCCCAGAGTCAAAATCGGCACCAATACATCCACACTCCTCATCTCCTAACTTTTCTTTCTAATAATCCCTCCATCTACATCCGAATTTTTCCTCCTTTATCAGCTCACAAGACCAATTCAAACACTCCAACGAAAGAGTTCCATTCCCATACAGTTCTGGCCATCCACTAAGCAAAATAAACACTCCCAAAATGCCTTACCTCTACTCGAACCTTGGACTTCTTCATGCCACCTTGTAGCTCCCCTAGTGACGCCACCTTGCAACTGGACCACAAGCCCATTTGTGTCCTATTTTCCCTTAATCTGCTTAAGAGGCCTAATGCCTGAGACTAGGGTCCACTAAAGTAAGAAAAATAAATTTTTACCTATGGTCATCCCTATCTCTAAGACTTTAAATAATCCCGATAATACCTTAAAATTAATATTCTAAGTGCTACTCATACATACCAACCTCAGTGCACAGAAATTTAAAGTTTCGAGATTTTTGCGGTGTTACAACCCAATAGACCCAAATCTACTAGGCCCAAATTCAGGGCGTTACACTTTTGTTACTGGTGTCCAATATTCTCTGTAACAGCCGTTTTCAGTAAAATCAGAACAGTAGTTTTGGGACCACAAATCCGAGTCAAAAAGAAAATTTATTTTTATATTATTGCATGGTCTACATTATGATAGGATAAACGTATGAAAATTTTGATAAGAAAATTTTACTGATTTCATGTTTAATTATAGAAAGGACCAAATTGCATAAAATGTAAAAAGTTGAGTTCTAGTAGCTATAAATATCAAATAGCTATGGAATTCAAAACTTGAGGTCCTTATCTAGTACTTAGACGATTAAGAAAAGTTAGTAGATATTTTTTGGATGATTCATCCGTGGAAATTTAGACAAAGAAAAGGACTAAATTGGAAATAGAAATAAATAAAGATGATAATAACTTAATATCATCTTATTATCATCTTCTTCCCCAATTTTTTATGGAAACCTTAGGAAAGAGAAAGAAAATCAAGCAAGCTTAATTGGGTAAGTAATCTTGTCCCGTTTTTAGTAATTTTTTTATTTTTGAGATCAGAATAACCTAATCTAGCTATTTTGGGGATCAATTTGTAAACTTATCAAAGTATTAAGATTTTTCCATGGATGAATATGCTGAAATTTTGAAATTTATGGTAGAAATTGAAAGGTTGTTGATAGATAAACAACTTTTGTAAAGTGAATTTTTATAAAATTGTGATTTAGGGACTAAATTGTAAAGATGTAAAATTCAAGGAAAATTTCTAATTTTTTTGAAATACATGAGATGTAAATGTTATATGAAAAATTTGGCTAGGCTTGGAATAGGGATTAAATTTGCATGAATTCCATTTTCCGATCCTAGGGGCGAAATTGGAATTAATGAAAAGTATAGGGGCAAAATGGTACTTTTGCCTAAAATATTGATTGAATTGAATATGAATTTCATTAAATTGAGTTAAATTTACTTGTATAGATACGAATAGACCTAGTTCAGAATTGGATCAAGGAAAATAAAAATATCGGATTAGTAGAAAAGCATATACGAACAAGTGAAGAGGTAAGTTCGAGTAACTAAGTTGTGTATATTTTCATTTTTGAATTGAATATTATATATGTGAATTATGAATTTGTTGAGTATATGAAAATAGTAATATACCCGACATGCTCGAGAATTGTTAAGTTCTGTTTGAATAGATGAAATTCGATGGATGCAAGTTTTCCGTATTGGTTGTAGTCTTGCATATGTTGCGGACACACCACTGCTTGAAAGAGCATCCTGTTAATGGTTCAGCAAGCTTCCCGTTATAGCTCTTTGGAGCATCCTGATAGGTTGTGATCCTACATTTTTTGTGGACATACCACAGCTTTTATGAGCGTTTCGATATATGGGTCTTCGTAAGTTTCCCCTTAAATTGGCTCTTTGTGAGCTTTCTGACAGTGATCGCATGAACTTCCCGATATATGGCTATCAGGAGCTTCCCGTTACATGGCTCTTTGTGAGCTTCTCGATAGGCTCTTTGTGAGCTTCCTAATATGGTTCTTTGTGAACTTTTTTATTATGGCACTTATGAGCTTCCCGTTATATAGCCTAGATAAGCTTCTCGATTAAAGGCTCTTTGTGAGCTTCCCTTTATAAGGCTCGAGAGTGTCCTTCCCGATTATGTGCTTTAATGAGCACCTCTGTATATGAATTGATGGATCATCAATAAGTACACCTTGTGTGTACTACCCGAGTATCCATCGATATTTCAATGATTCAACGGACAAAACTCTTGATGTGAGAAAATATGAGAATTAAATGAATTATATCTTGAATATCCCTGAAATACCTAGAAATTGTTCATGATGAGCTCATCCTTGCTTTCTTGATATTCATGTAAATTTCATGACTAACTTGTTTGATGAGAGCATGTGTCTAGGCAATTGGCCACAATGGTTTGGATGCATGTTTGTATACTTACTTTAAATGAATATGATTGGTAAGTTAAATTCCTGTTATACAAACTTACTAAGTATTAAATGCTTACTCTGTTCATTTTCTCTGTTTTATAGTACTCAGGAGCTCGTAAAGGTTGGAGCGGGTCGGAGCAAGATCACACTATCCTACAGCACACTTTGGTATAACTAACAAAATTACTTATAGTATAATGGCATGTATAGGCTAAAATAGATCATATGACGAAATATATTTTGGTTGTAACTAGCCATTGGAATGGCTAGCGTTAAGCATATTTTGATGTAATTATGTAGGACTTTAGCATGTTTAATGTGTGATGAAATGGTTATATAGTGGAGAGTATATAAACCTACTGATGAATGATTTTGAAATAATATATTTGATAAATTTTGCCTATGAACGTAAGTGTGAAATTGGTAAGTTTAAATACTTGAACATATGAGCTAATATGACATGCATAAGATTGATTTTGGTTCAGTTTTAATGTCTTGAATTGGTTGGTAAATTTATTCAAGTATTGTTGTAGGTTGATGGTATACTTGGGTGAGAAAAGTGGCCTTGAAAATGGCCTATTTTCATCCACACTGGTAGACACACGGGGGTGTGTTTCAACCGTGTGTGACACACGACTATGCGCACAGGCGTCTGGTTTGGCCATGTGTCCCCTGCATCTTAAAAATTCAGAAACAGAATGCTCAGTATTGATCACACGGGTAGAGACACGGGCGTGTGTCTCAGCCGTGTGAATCCTGCACCTAATTTTTGAAAATTAAATTGTCCACATGGGCGTGTGGATGGCCGTGTGACCCAATTCAGAGAGTTACACAGGTTTGAACATAAGCTAGGACACGGTTGTGTGACTTACATCGAATGCCTACACGGCCTAGGACACGGGCGTGTCATTTGGCTGTGTGAGCCACACGGCCTACCCACATGGGCGTGTGACCCCTGTATTTAAGAAAAATTTTGGAATTTCGCAAAAATTTCTCTGAGTTTTCGATATAGACCCGATTTGTTTCTAATGCGTAAATTAGGCCTCGAGGGTCCATTTAAGGGACAATATCATTGAATATGACTGGATCCAGATACAAATAGTAAATAACATGAATTAATTATATTTTTTCTGTAAACTCTGGTAATACTTTATAACCCTATTCTGGCGACGAATATGGGTTAAGGGTATTACATTTATTGATATCAAAGTTACGGTTTAGCCGATTCTCGGACTAATGTAGCAAGCACAAGTTTTGCTATACATGCCATTATATCATTTGTGATAGTGTGATATCTCCTGACCATTTTAAATATGTTTTTCATATAGTAATGTCGTCCAACCAAACTAGAGATGAATCCCAGGAAGCTAAAAATAATGCTCCAGCTTCAGTTCAAATAGCTGCATCTAGTAGCAGTAGAACACTCGAATCTAAGGGCTGAGGTGAAGGGGCAAAAGAAGCCTTCTTTCAAATGATGCATGAATGGTTTACTGAATACCTGAGAACAAATTCTGCTATACAACAACCTCCCCCTCTTGCTCTTCAACAGGTTCCTGATATACCGTAAGGTATTGAACTTGTTAGATCTGGTAAGCCTCAGGTAGATAAAATTCAGAAATATAGGGAAGAAGAATTCAGGGCTACTGCCAATGATGATCCGAAAAGGGCTGAATTTTGGATAGAAAATGCAATTAGGGTTTTGGATGAATTGTCTTGTACATCTGAAGAATGCTTGAAATGTGTTGTATCTCTATTAAAAGACTCGGCCTACCAGTGGTGGAATACCATAATTTCTGTTGTACCATTGGAAAATGTTACATGGGAATTTTTCCAAATAGAATTCAGAAAGAAGTATATTAGTCAGAGATTCCTTGACCAGAAAAAGAACGAACTTATTATAGCTTAAATAGGGAAATATGACTATATTTGAATATGAGAGGGAATTTGTTAGCATAAGCAAATATGCCAGAGAGTGTATCCCGACTGAAGTTTCCATGTGTAAATGTTTCGAAGAAGGATTAAATGAAGACATCAAGTTATTAGTTGGGATTCTGGAATTAAAACAATTTGTTGTACAAGTTAATCGAGCGCCTAAAGTTGAAGAATTAACTAAAGAAAAGAAGCAAGCAGAGACGGAAGCCCGAACTTCAAGTGGGATATTTTGGGCTTCAAAGAAATCAAAGAATTATCATGATCATTCTACCACATCTATGGGATATTTTGGGAGAGACCGAGGCTCTCAACGCTCTAATTCGAGATCTTCATCCCCATTCGTAACAAGTGTAAGTGTAACAGTCTGATTTTGGGCCTAGTCGAAACAGTGGTTTCGGGACCACAAATCCGATGCAACAAAGTTCATTTTTATTATACTTTTATGGTCTACAATTTCACGGAATGATTTCGTGAAGTTTTCGTTCAAAAATTTTGACGTTTGAGCACTCAATTTAGTAAAAAGGACTAAAGTGTAAAAAGTGCAAAAGTTGAGTTCTACATGCTAGAGGTCTCTAATTGCTATTAAATTTTAAATCGAAGATCCTTAGATGGTAATTAGAACATTGGTTAAGTTAGTGGCCAAAAATGGACATGGAGTAAGAGAATTTTCATGTTTTAAGTTAGGGGCATTTTGGTCATTTGGCTAATAAATGAATTAATAATCAAATTAAAAGCCAATTTTTGCTCATCTTCAACACCTTGGCCAAAATTTACAAGAGGGAGACATAGCTAGGGTTCGTCAAGCTTCCAAACCCGATTGTAAGTCCGCTCTAGCCCTGTATTTTATAATTTTTATGTTTTTGAGATCCTTGTAACTTGATCTATTTCAACCATTAATTTAATAAACAATCAAGGTCTAGGATTTGATCCATGTTGGATATTTTTGTATTTTGATGTCTAATGGTGGATTATGCATGTAACACCCCTTACCCAAGACCGTTGCCAGAGTTGAGCTCGAGGCATTACTAAACTTAACTACTAATTCGGGACATAAAAATTGAAACTGTCCATCTGTGTTATGTTGACTAAATTGACTATAAATCGAGTTACAAAACTCGAAATTTAGATCCGTAAATTTTCTTTGAAACTAAACTCATATATCCTATTACTATAATATTTCCAGAATTTTTCATTAGGTCAATTAGTACAATTTATTCATTAAAGTTTCCCTTGTTTCACTGTTCAATGGTTCTGACCTATCTTTACAAAAACTCAGTTATCTCATTGTACAAAATTCAAATAATGTTCTCGTTTATTCCAATCAAAATTAGACTCATTAAGGATTCTAATCATATAAACTATACTCCATGATTAGTTTTGTAAAATTTTTAAATAAGTTTTCCAAGACAAAACAGGGGATCACAATGTCATTCAAAACTAGTCTCACTAAAATTTAAATATCTCATAACATAAAATTCCTTTGCCTACTCTGTTTCTTTCATATAAAAATAGATACAATAAGTTTTAATTATATATATATTCACTTTCTAATTCCATTTCTCATATTTTTGGTGATTTTTCAAAATCACGTCACTGTTGTTAACCAAAAACTGTTTCATTGCAAACTATGGTTAACTAGTTTATAACATCTTTACTCCATTTCATTTAAACTCTATACATTAACCATACTTATATATACTAAAACCAAATCAACCAAAACCAAAACCAAACATAATTATCAAGCCAAAGTATAAATTCCAAGATTGACAAGATGGACAAGCCATTTTCGCATGGCTTATACAAATATATACAACTTCAAAACCAAACATAATATTTCTAGCCTATACATGCCATATATGTTCATAGTTTCAAACTTTTAAAATACCGAAATAGCAATCGATAGTGTGACGATGTTCCAAAATGATCCCCGAGCTCGTAGCTAGACTTCAAAATCTAAAACATAACATAATTAAACACACAAAGTAAGCTATCATAGCTTAGTAAGTTATAAGCAATTTCACAACAATAATGCATTATATATTTGTATTAAATAAATCAAATTAATATAAGCACTACCAAGGTTTCTAACCAATACTATAAATTCACAACATATTTCAAAGCTTTCGCTTCCTAATAGGCCAAAGACCAAACATCCAAACTTTCGATAATAGATTTCACATTCATTTTACTTACTGAATTTATATTTGCATTTCAAACTCATATAAATCGCATGTTCAAGATCAAAAATAATAACATGAACTCCTTATACAAATTCCACTTGGCCGAACCACATTATATAATCATATTAGCAATCAATGATATTTTACAAGCATTTCTCCATATCGACTTATATCAATCAAACTATATATTGAATAAATACATTCCATCCAAACCAAATTATCACTCATACTTGATTTCAAATAATAACATCTCATAATATCAACTTACCAAATTTATTCCAAAAAATAAAAATTCATCGCACACTTAAGCTCTTTTTCCGATTTCGCACACTTAGTGCTCGGAAATTCGATTCACACACTTAGTGCATTACAACCGATTTCGCACACTTAGTGCTCGGTATTTTAAAATTCGTACACTTAGTGCTAAATGACCGATGTCGCACACACAGTGCTCGGTATTCATATTCAAGCACCTAGTGCTTTACTTGAAACTGTTATTCACTTCAACAAATACATATATACTTAAACATTCAATTTAACTTATTTTATCCACTTTCCAACAACACATTCGATTATACTATTAATATGCAATTATGCATCACATTCAATCAATTCTATCTCTTAAATATATATCTCATTCAACTTAATTCATATTTAGTCAATTATTACATTCGACATTACTATATATATAGTCCATAAATATTTCTAAAAAGAAATTCATAATCATCATTATGAATAGATTTTCAAATCAACTCAATTGCTTAAAAACTTACCTCGAGTATCGACGGATTTTGTTTTCCCGACTATTCGACTAACTTCGCCTTTCCCCGATCCACTCATGATCCTTTTTGTTCTTGGTCTAAATAAATTACAATTTAAGCTCATTCAACGTATTTTGATTCAATTTAGTCCAAAACACATAATCAAAAATTTACAAATTTACCCCTGACATTTTACACTTTTTGTAATTTAGTCCCTATAGCATAAAACACAAAATATGCAAAATTTGGCCATACTTCTTTAGGGCCGAATATTCACACTCCTAATACTAGCTCATACCTTTCATTTATTTCACTATTTAGTCCTTCAAAATTTTATTTTTGCAATTTAATCCAAATCACTCAATTTCATCAAAAGTTCAAGAATAAAACTTGTTAATCTATCACATATAATCATTATTTCATCATCAAACTACAAAAAAACAAGCTTTCTTCAACGGTAATACACTAAATACACAACCAAATAAAAAATTTAAGCATAGGCTATCTAAATCACATAGCAACGATCTCAAAAACGTAAAAATTATCAAAAATCGAACAAAATCACTTACCTAATTAAGCCTCCAAAGTGCCAAATGAAGCAAGGCTTTTCTTTCTCTCTATTTTGCTAAGTTTCGGCCATGCAACAAAGATGACCACTTTCATCTTTTTTTTTTCAATATAATATTTTATCAAATATTATAACATATCATAATGTTATAAAATAAAATAAACAACTTTAATTCACTATTACATGCATTTTGGCCGGCCAATAAGTTCAATTGTGGCTAAATTACCTTATCAATACTTCAATTTATAAAACCATCATCAATTCGGTACTTAAACATTCAACCACCAAATTTTCTTTTTATGCGATTAAACCCTTTTTCAAAATTAAGCACTAAAATGATCAAATTTTTATACGAAATTTTCACACACACCAATTCATAAGCATAGAAAATAATATTAAAATACTTTTCGACTTGGATTCGTGGTTCCGAAACCACCGTTTCGATTAGGGTCAAAATTAGGCTGTTACAATGCATGTTTGATATGTGATAAACGGTAACACCCTTAACCCGTATCCGTTGCCGGAATAAGGTGAAGAGGCATTACCGGACATATCGGAACATTTTACACTCATTTCAAAACATCAATCATACAACACCATTTCATAATGATTCAAACACATATAGTCCCTTTAGAGAGTCTGCGAGAGCTTAAACATCCTTTAGAGAAGGTTCGAGACTAAACCTGTAACAGCCCGATTTAGGGGCTAGTCGGGACAGTGATCCCGGGATCACTAATCTGAGATTAGAGAAATTTATTTTCATGTCATTTTATGAGTCAGGACATGATGGTATATGTACATGAGAATTTTGGTACTGTAATTTTAGCGATTTCTTGCTTAATCGCGAAAAAGGACTAAATCGCATAAAGTCCGAAAGTTCCATTATATAAGCTAAAGGTACCAAATAGCCATAGATTGTTAATTGGAGGTCTTTAAAAGAAAATTAGACCCCCAATAAATGCTTGGTTGGCCATAGGCTATCATAGGAGACAAAGATGGACAAAATTGGTCAAAGTAGTTGAAAGTTGGTGACTCATTTGACTAGTATTAATAAAAGAAGGAAAGAAAAGATATCATCTTTTCTCCTTCACTCTTCCACCAAAAATTTGCAGCAAATAGAGGGTAGAAAGCTTCAAAAATTTCAGCAAACTCATCTCTTCACAAGTAAGTGCTCTAGTGATCTTTTCTTGATAATAGTTGTACTTTTGAGACCCCTATAGCTTTTTTTGATAAAAATGGCCCAAAAACGGTCATCTCAATTTATTACATCTTTCAAAATATGTGAAAGGTTGAGTTTTGATGATAACTATAAGAGTATTAAATGTTCACCTAGGCTTGTTGAAGGTAGAAATGTGATTAGAATTAACTTCCGAGCTTAGGGGCAAAATGGTCATTTTGCTAAAGTCTAAGGGCAAAATATTAATTTTGCCTAAGCATGATTATTGAAATGCTTTTATTAATGTGGTGATTAAAATGAGTTAAATTGCTATTATAGAGTAAGAAGAATAGAGAATCCGCCTCGATTGGGGAAAGAACAAAGTCTCGGACTAAACCGACAAGTTGGCTCATTTTAAAATCGAGGTAAGTTTGTATGTGATATATTCAACATTTATGTTAGCATGATTGAGAATGCTTGGCATTATATTGATGCATAATGCTCTACTAAATTGAGAAATTAATGTTGAATGAGATGTTGTAGTCCTAGTGAACCATATTGAATATGGAAATGCTATCATCAAGATATGAAGTAAATAGGGTCCCGTACTCGGTAATGAATATGAAAATCATATAAGACCATATCCGGGAAATGGCCTCAATATTAAACTTGAAAATCCATATAAGACCATATCCAGGATATGGCATTGGCATTTAGAAGTGACTTCATGTAAGACCACCTCGGGGATGTGGCATTGACTTCGTACCTACATGAATGATGATGAATATGCGTCCTTGACTATCTCTAGTGATTAAGGGGATAAGTAGATGAGTATAGAAGTAGAAATGAGAGTTTTCCTGAAGTCATATGATTGAGTGAAAACAGGTACTCATGAATGAGTCACGAAAAAAACGATTACGAGGTGTGGCACAGTATGTGCTAAATAAGGGCCAATGTAAGTAAGTGTGGCAAGGAACCTATGACTTGTGTATGGTTAGTTAATGCCATGGATGGATTATATTATGAGCTTATTAATGCTATTTATTTCCATGCAAACTTACTAAGCTTTAGCTTACTCTTTTCATTGCCCTTTTTTCCTTGTAGTATTGCCAAGATAACTCGAGGAACGTGGATCGTCGGAGTTTGGAAATCACACTATCGACATCACTTTGGTATAACAAATTAGACTTATTTTGAGTATGGCATGTATAGGACTCGAATATTTTGTTAAGTTGTAATTGTTAGCCAAAGTGTTGGTTATATATATGTTACTAAGCCCTTTTGTAAATGGCCTTATGAGTTAGGCCAATACTAGGCAAATTCTTTTGCTTAATAAAGATGAAACTTCATGAAGTGTATGCCCTTGTGTAAGTATGTCTAGATGAGTTCTTAGATGTGCCTTTGGGTTATGAGTTGTTTATCGATAAGTTGAACGGATTTATATGGTTTGAACCAAGGGAATGTATAGAGCTTGGCAAATAGCCTTGTTCTTGTCCACATGGATAGGCACACCGACATGTGTCCAGGCCGTGTGTGACACACGGTCAGCCCATAGGCTTGTGCCCAGACCGTGGGTCTGCACCTCAGATTTGGAATTTAAATCGCCACATGGTTGTAACACACAGGCGTGTGACCAACCGTGTGGATTAATCAGAAGTGACCACGAGCCAATCACACAGGCGTGTGCTTTGGCCATGTGCTAATTAAGGGTTGATGATGTCATAGTCAGAGAGCTCTACGGGTAGAAGACACGGGTGTGTCTATGCCGTGTGTTTTGGTCAAGATCGACCACGGGCGGAAGGCACGGGTATGTCTTAGGAACACACGGGCGTATGGCCCCTATATTGAGGAAAAGTTTTCCACGCTCATGAAAGTTCTTAGATTGATTCCAAAACCTCTTGGAGGCATGCATAGGGCCTCGTGAGCTGAGTTTGAGCAAGGGTTAGGTTTAATTGAAATTTTATAGCCCGTTCAGAGATATCAAGTGAGATTAGTTAGGTAATGCCTCAAGCCCAATCCCAGCATCGGACACGGGTCAGGGGTGTTACAAAACCGATCTCATACGAAACTTTGCAGAACTTAGAAAATTTTTATTTTAAAACAGGGTACACGCCCATGTGGCTAGGTCGTATGCCTCACACGGCCGTGCCTTGGACCATGTCTCAGACCGTGTGCAAAACTGACTTGAATCACACGGCCTGTCACACGCCCGTATGTCTAGCTCGTGTGCAACACTGACTTGAGTCAAACAGCATGTCACACGCCCGTGCGTCTAGTCTGTATGCAAGTCTAACTTGCTCAGAATTGGGGCAGTGAAGGACACGGTCGAGACACACGCCCGTGTGCTCAAACATTTGCGCAATTATAGGTCATTTGCAAGGCCAAGTTGCCACCTATTTTGGGCATCAAACAAGCATCAATTCATGTCCCAAAGGTAGCTAAAACATACCAAATTATACATAAT
The DNA here is from genome assembly GCA_025503065.1 of Gossypium bickii. Lineage (NCBI taxonomy): Eukaryota > Viridiplantae > Streptophyta > Magnoliopsida > Malvales > Malvaceae > Gossypium > Gossypium bickii. Next base: position 59,450,811 of record CP106717.1, on the reverse strand, counting down.
TTGACCCATAACAACATCATTCATTTCTATATACAAATCCAACTCAAGCATATCAATTCAAAATACTAATCTCACATCAAAAACATGTGATGCATACCTTATATAAATCCATTTCAGTTTATAACATTTCTCATCATTTCAATTCCCAGAATCAACCATGAAACTTACCACAGTTGACCATCTCTTTGAAGCATTCATGAGCACATCAAAAGATACCAACTTTTGCATCACATAGCATGGACTAAATTCACTTCATAATCATATTCATTAATAAGCCATATCACATTGCTATATTTACACATTTCAAAACATAATGAAAGTTCTCTAGCCTATACATGCCATACTTCAATATATATACATTTTCAAAAGGTACCAAAATATAGTTAGATAGTGTGGTGATGATCCTCGACGATCCCCAAGCTTCCAGTAGCTTTGATAATCTATAAAACAATTGAAACACACACAAAATAAGCTTATAAAAGCTTAGTATGCCATATATAAATAAACTTATCATACAAACTGTAATATCCCAAATTAGGGGATGCGAGTTTGATAAATAGCTCGAGTGTTAGTGGGCCTCAGAGTGATTTTAATGTGTTATTAGAGTTTCTAAAGCCCGAGGATAAAATGGGAGCATTTTGGAAATTTTGAAAATTTTGAGCTAATTTGGCTGAGGAGGCCTTAATAATAAATTTTGTAAAATTTTGGACATGAAAATCCAGTAGTAAAGTGGCTTCCGTGTGCCACTTAAGGGTCGGCGCCAACACAAGTCAGTGGTTCGAGTCTTAGGCGCAGCAAAAGCATTTTTTTTGTAAAAGGGCGCTGCATAAGGAGGCCTTAAAAAGAAAATTGAGATGGTTCTTAACACAAAACAGCACCTGGGCGAGATGGCAAGGACGTTAGCAGCGCGCGGGAGGCCTTCGCAAGGGCTCGAGTTCGAGTCCTGAAGGCAACGATTGCGTTTTGTTTTGTTCTTTTGGAACCAGCAAGGGACGCCTGTGAGTGAGGGTTTAAAAGGAAAATACGATGCAATTCTAGCATAAAATGCATAGTGGCCGAGTGGCCAAGGACATTGTGTGAGAGCTAAGGCTCGGAGGACTCGGGTTCGAATCCTGAGGATCGCGCATGATGCGCTTTATTTTTTATTTTAGCGCTAAACAGCGGGACGAGCTGATGAATGATTAAAAGAGATTCCGATGAGGTTATTGACAAGGAAGTCAAGGTAGCCGAATGGCTGAGGCATTGAGGAGTCCTCTCCAGGTCTCGGGTTCGAGACTTGGGGACTACACTAAGGGCTTTGTTTTGTTTTGGCCACGTGAGGAGCCTGCATGGCGCATGCAGCACGCACGCATGCAGCCTAGGGGAGGGTTGCTTCTTCTCTTTATTATTATTATTATTATTTTTATTATTTTTATGTATATCAAGAATATGGGGCAATATTTTTATTGATTTTATTATCTCAAAACTGCTAAGAGCATGGGAATAAAGCATGCTTGGGGAGTTTTATTTTTTTATTTTTACTAAGGATTAAACAAATATATATAAAGTTGAACTTAGCAAGAGAAAGGCAGAGCATGATCGTGAAACATGCTTGTGGGTGCTGCCCTATGTGTTTTATTTTATTGTTCTGTTATTTTATTAAATGATGTTTATTATTTTTTATGTATAGGAATGGGGAGGCATGGAATATATTTTGTTAGTTTAAGAAGGGTGATGGAAAATAGAATAAACAATGGTAAATTTAGCAAAAAGAGAGGAACATGGCCGGCCTTTTCATAGCAAGCATGGCTAGCATTCTTGAATTTTGGTTTTGGTTATTTTCTTTGCATTTGGAGAATGACCTTTGAAGCACGGGAAGGGAGTTGACCGGCTGGTTTTGGTAAAAATGAAAGCATGGCCAAAATTTCATGCTTTGGGTTTTTCTTTCAATTCCTTTTTTTCTCTTGACCGAATGAAGCCCTTGAGACTTTGAGAGTTGGTTTTGTGTGTAGTATAGAAGACTTGGCCAAAACCTTTTCTTTCGTTTTGTTTCTTGACAAGATTTTGTGCATGGCCGATTGGAGCTTGCTTCAAGGCCTAGTATGGTCGATCTTCTTGTGGCAAGGGAAGAGCCAAATCCATTAGTGAAGTGTCTAGTTGCTATCAAATGCTATCTGATCTCTCTCTATCCTTTTTAACATAAGTTAAGTCTTCTATGTTGATCTATAGCCGAAACTCAAGAGAGCTTATTCTTCTTCTTTTATTGCAAGTTTGATGAGGCTAGAAAGCATTTTCGGCTAGCAAAAGTTCCCTTCATTTTTTTAGCCACATGTTCATTTGCCATTTGAACCTTAGTCTCTTCCTTCATTCCTTCTTTATCTCCATTATTAGTGCTGAAACCCCCTTAGCCAAATCTTGATGGAATGGTGCTATCGACTGCGAACTTGTGACCCTCTTATCTCATTAAGCGATTATTAGTAAGTAATATCTCCTTAAAATATTGGTTGCTCCATCTTCATATCTTGTGGCCGAACTTTCAATAATTATGTTGGTGTGCTCTTTTATGTAGTTGAAGGAAGGAACCTTTAAGGGAGCTCTCGAATTTTTGTACATCAAGGCAAATAGTATTTCGGGATCAAAATAAGTTAGGTAAATGACTTATGGTATTCGGCCTAAGGCCATGTTTTTGGTACAAAGTGTGACCGATTTCAGTTGTGTGTTCTAGGGGCTAAATGACAAAAGAAATAGAAGCTTTCGAGGCTTTAGTTGATATTAAAATCGATAAATCAGAATCTTGCTATAGTCAAAGTGCGAAGTTATCGTTATCGTTTCTTTTTTATTATATATGTGTTGTATGTATTATTTCATGTAAAAGTATGTATATTGAGCATGTTAATCGAAATAAAAGCTATGATGATGGATAACAGGTGGTGGGTGATTGAATAACTGGGTTTAGTGATTATCAGATAACCTTTCGATTATAAATGATTATCGATGAGTGTAAAATAATGTGATGACATGTGATGTGTATTATTTTGAACAGTATGTGCCATGGAATTATATGTATGGACTATGTGAATACGAGCTCTGTAATTGTGTAAATATATATATGGACTATGTGAATATGGGCCTTGTAATTGTATATTTTGTGTATGGACTATGTGGATATGGGCCAAGCCCATTCGTGAGGACATGTGTATTAACTATGCACTGAGTCTTGGTGACTCACTCTATTTTATTAAACCCTTTCAGGTGACACGTAAAGCTTGGACCGGGTCGGAGAGGATACAAAGGTGGCCATGAGGAAATGGATTTTTATGAAAAGAGACGTTTTATTTGATTGATTAAATATTTATATTTTTCCGTATTTTGATTAAGTGTGTATTGTAATAAGGCCCACTAAAGTGTTTCAGTTCATTTGTTAAGCATCGATACTATTATGCCCTATTATGGAAGGACTTTATTTTCTCAATAAAGCTTGAAACCAATATGTTTATAACAAACTCCGATTTTTACTTAGAATATTTCAAGTCACGAAAATGTTTTATTAAAGGAAACAAATTTTAAACGGTTTACCTCTTAAGTAAGAATGTTTTTCGAAAGTGTTCCGCGGTGACATTCCAAATTTGGTCGGATTAAACGGGCCGGGTTTGGGGTGTTACATAAACAGTTACAAACTATTTCTTTCATATGAACCATGGCAATCACAAAAGCAAATTCATATTTCTCATCTAGCTCAATTGTTCATAACCACTTGCTCATAACATATCACATTTTTATGTAGCTCACATATCAAATGAACATATTCATACTTATCTTCCATTGCCAAATTTCATATACATTCCATACGTACATGAAACGGATACATATTCACATATTCAATCATATCTCAGAATGCCCGTTGAACCATTTGGAATCAATAAGGATACTCAAATAGTTCGTAAAGCTCGTACAATGCCAACGTCCCAGACGTGGTCTTACATGTAATTATATATCGATGCCTCTGTCCCAAATAGGGTCTTACACGAAATCATATATAATGACGATGTCCCAGACATGGTCTTACACGTAAATCTCAAATCGATGCTAACGTCCCAGATGTGGCCTTACATGATAACAAATATCAGAATCCTATGTCATGACATACGTATCCTAACTACTTCCTAAGGTTCATACGGGACTTTTTGGACGTCGTCACATTATCAGAACTTTTCCAGATTTCACATATTCAGCTCAAATAGCCATATATCACAATTTACTAACATAAAAGTATTAATAATTCAATTTAAACACATTTATTTGTATATCGACTTACCTCGTATAGGAAAGAACAGAAACGAATGGCTATTCAATTACTTTTGATTTCCCTCGATCTAATTCCGTTTACTTTGGTTCTTGATTTATACACATTCAAATTTAACTCATTTATTCACCAAATCATTCAATTCAGTTCAATTCATATACTCATATTTAGGGCATTTTACAAATTAGCCCTCACATTTTCACATTTTGACATATTAGTCCCTAATTCATAAAATCACAAAATATACAAAATTTCATTACACTATAGCTTTGCCGGATATTCACTTGGCTCAAACAAGCCCACATATTTCATTTATTTCATATTTTAGTCCTTCAATTTGTCATTTTCACAATTTAACCCATAATACTCAAATTCATTAAAAATCACTTTATAAAACATGAAAATTTATCATCCAAATTTTATATTTCATCATCAAACACCAAAGAACATATAGATTCAATAATGTCATATCACAAAATCATCAACCAATTTAAAAATTAGGCCATGGGCTAGCTAGTACTCAAAACAACGATCACAAAAACATAGAAATCATTAAAAATCAAACTCAAATCATACCTTAATCACAAACACAAAGTATGGAACCCTAAAACATGAAAATGGCTTCTCCTTTCTTCTATTTTCGGTGCAAAAAGATGATAAAATGGCAACCATATTGTTCTGTTTATTTTATTTCATAATAATACATTAATTACCAAAATGTCCTTTAATAAAACATACTTAAAACACTTAATGGTTGTCAATCTTTGTCCACTCAAATATTCAATGGTCAATTTACAACATAAGGACCTCCTCTTTATAAAGACACATCAATTCAGCCATTATTCAAATAGAAGGACAATTTTGCATTTTCAGCGATTTAGTCTTTTTTGCAAATTAAGCACACAAACGATCAAATTAAATCACGAAAATTTCACACATACCAATTCACATGCTGTAGACTCGGAAAATAGTATAAAAATATTTTTTGACTCAGATTTGTGGTCCCGAAACCACTATTCCAACTAGGGTCTAAACCAGGCTGTTACAACATTTCCTCCCTTAAGGATTTTCGTCCCCGAAAATCTTACCATTGAGCAGATTCAGATATTGCTGTCTCATAGCATCTTCGGGCTCCCATGTAGCCTCTTCAACACCGTGTCGATGCCACATTACTTTTACTAACTAAATTTTCTTATTTCTCAATTCTTTAACCTCGCGAGCTAAAATACGGATCAGTTCTTCTTCATAAGTCATATTGGACTGAATCTCTATCTCAGACGGAGAAATTACATGTGAGGGATCTGATCTGTATCGTTGAAGCATCAATATATGAAACATATTGTGAAGCTTTTCTAACTCAGTTGGTAGCGACAATCTATACGCAACCGGCCCAATGCGCTCGATGATCTCATAAGGTCCGATGAACCTCGGACTCAATTTTCCTTTCTTGCCAAATCGGAGTACTTTTTTCAATGGAGACACTTACAAAAATACTTTATCACCAATTTCAAATTCAATATCTTTTCGTTTCAAATCTGCGTATGATTTTTGTCGATCAGACGCTGCTTTCAGACTATTTTGTATCACTTTTACTTTCTGTTTAGTCTCTTTAATCAAATCAACCCCATGAATTTTATTTTCACTAAGTTCAGACTAGTACAAAGGTGTTAGACATTTCCTACCATACAAGGCTTCATACGGTGTCATTTTAATGCTCGATTGAAAACTATTATTATACGCGAATTCAATTAATGACAAATATTGCTCCCACGTACTTTCAAACTCAAGAATGCAGCATCTCAACATATCCACAAGTATCTGAATAATCCGCTCGGATTAACCATCTGTCTGTTGGTGAAAAGCAGTACTGAAGTGCAATTTCGTATCTAAAGCCTCTTGCAGTTTCTTCCAAAATCGCGAAGTAAACCTTGGATCTCTGTCAGACACAACAGATAGTGGCACCCCGTGCAATCTCACAATATCAAAAATGTATAACTCAGCTAACTTATTAAGCGAATAATCCATTCTCACCGGAATAAAATGAGCTGATTTTGTCAATTTATCAACTATAACCCAGATTGCATCTTTCTTCTTCGGAGTTAAAGGCAAACCTAAAACAAAATCCATCGTCTCTCTATCCCATTTCCACTCGGGAGTCATAATCGATTACAATAAACCAGATGGCACATGATGTTCAGCTTTAACTTGCTGATAGATCAAACATTTTGAAACAAAATTAGAGATATCATTTTTCATTCCAGGCCACCAATAAAGTTGTTTCAAATCATTATACATCTTTTTACTTCCCGGATGAACCGATAAGCGACTACTATGAGCTTCCTTCAAAATCAATAGAATCAACTCTGGATTTCTTGGAATACAAATCCAATCTCGGAATCTCAAACAATCATCAACATCAACTCAAAATTCAGAATCAGAGTTCAAATTACACTGAGCTCGTTTCACTAACATTTAATTATCAACTTTTTGAGCATCACAAATCTATTGTAAGAATAGTGGTTTGGCTTTCAATTCGGCCAAAACTAAAACATCATCAGACAAAACGAAATGAGTGTTCATCGCACGTAGCACAAACAATGATTTTCGACTTAAAGCATCAGCAACAACATTTGCTTTTCCCGGATGATAATCTATAACTAGCTCGTAGTCTTTTAACAGTTCTAACCATCTTCTCTGACGCAGATTCAAATCTTTCTGAGTCATCAAATATTTCAAACTTTTATGATCTGAAAATACATGACATTTCCCACCGAAAAGATAGTGGCGCCAAATTTTTAGAGTAAACACGATCGCAGCTAATTCAAGGTCGTGCGTCGGATAATTCTTTTTATGCAATTTCAATTGTCTCAAGGCATAAGCTATAACTTTTCCTTCTTGCATCAAAACACATCCTAGACCGTTCATCGAAGCATCACTAAAAATAACAAATTCTTTACCCGATTTTGGCTGTACCAAAACTGAAGCTTCAGTCAAAAAGGCTTTCAACTGATCAAAGCTTTTTTTGACACTTTTCAGACCATTCGAATTTCACATCTTTCTGAAGCAATCTTGTCAACGGAGTTGCAATCATCGAAAACCCTTTTACGAACCGTCTGTAATAACCAGCAAATCCCAAAAAATTGTGGACTTCAAACACATTTTTTGGAGGCTTCCACTCTAGAATAGCTGAAATCTTACTCGGATCAACTCGTATACCGGATGTTGACACAATATGCCCCAAAAAAATAAACTTTGCGTAACCAAAACTCACATTTACTAAACTTTGCATACAATTGCTTATCACAAAAAGTTAGTAGCACAATTCTCAAATGTTTGGCATGCTCAATTTCATCACGCGAATAAATCAAAATGTCGTCAATGAGTGCAACAACAAATCGATCTAAATACGGTCTGAAAATTATGTTCATAAAGTCCACAAAGACAACAGGAGCATTTGTTAGTCCGAAAGGCATAACTAAAAATTTATAATGCCCATACCTCGTTCTGAAATCAGTTTTTAGAATGCCTAAATCTTTTACTCGCAACTGATAATATCCCAATCTCATATCTATCTTTGAAAACACAGAAGCTCCTTTCAAGTGATCAAACAAATCATTAATTCTGGGCAGAGGATATTTGTTCTTAATAGTCACTTTTTTAACTGGCGGTAATCAATACACATCTTATTGTACTGTCTTTCTTTATCACAAACAAAACGGGAGCACCCCAAGGTGAGAAACTCGGTCGTGTAAATCCTCTATGGGTCAACTCTTGCAATCGAGATTTTAATTCTTTCAATTCTATCAGAGCCATTCTATACGGAGCTATTGAGATAGGGGTCATCCCCGGCACTAACTCATTGCCAAACTCAACTTCTCATATCCGAGGTAATCCTGGTAATTCATTAGGAAACACATCAGGGAGCTCACAAACAACTGGCACAGATTCAACTTTCTTTTCTGTCACTTTCATATCAATCACATACGCGAGGTAAGCTTCACATCCCTTTTTCACATAATTCAGAGCTTTCATCGAAGATATTACAGCTGGTAGCCCATTTAAATCACTGGACTCAATCTGTATTATCTTATCATTTTGACTTCTCAAATCAATAGTCTTTCATTTGCAATCCACAATAGCATCATGCAAAGTTAGCTAATCCATACCCAGAATTATATTAAACTCATCAAAGGGTAATAACATCAGTCGGGAAATAGATATCTCAAAACATCAATGGGCAATTCTTGCATACTTTGTCAACCAGAACACACACTTAACTAAGGGGTTCGGTACTCTAATTACAAATTCAGTAGACTCTATAGGCAAAGTCTTACTGGATACTAAGTTTATTCATATATATGAATGAGTAGATCCTGGGTCTATCAATGCAATCACAAAAGTATCATAAAAAGTAAATGTGCCCGTAATAATGTCTGGAGAAGAAGCTTTCTCACGATCTCGAATAGCATATGCTCTAGCAGGTGCTCTCATCTCAAATCTCACAATTGTATCTTTCGTAGCTCTCTGGCTACCACTCACATTTCTCGTGTTTCTGGAAGGTCTACCCCTAGCTGAAGCATTATTCGACTTCGGATTCTATGCAATCTCTTGCTCAATAGGCTCAAGACAGTCTCGGATAAAGTGATCTAAGGATCCACATTTGAAACAAGATCGATCATTTAATTGACAATTGCCTGGATGTCTTTTACCATAATGTCTACACTCAGGTCACTCAGATCTGACATTTCTAACACTTGCAATCAAAGTAGCTGGAGTTCTGAAGCTCAAATGCGATCTAGCACGATCTCTGCTCGAATGTCTCATATTAGCCTTTGAACGGCTATACTCATCTTGAAATTTCTTTGATACAGACTGAAATGATTTACTTGAGTATCTCTTTCTCACATCTCTAGCTTCTAACTCAACTTTTCTTTTATCTTTCCCGAGTTCTTCGACTTTACATGCTCGATCAACAAGCACAACAAACTCTTTTTTTTCTAGAATTCTGACTAACAAACAGATATCTTCATTCAAGCCATCTTCAAACCTTTTATACATTATTACCTCGTGCATATTGGCTCAGTCTCACAAATTCTCGCTCGTATTCTGTAACAGATATATGACCCTATTTAAATTCAAGAAACTCTTTTCGTTTTTGATCAATGAATCTCTGACTAATATATTTCTTCCGAAATTTGGATTGAAAGAAATCCCAAGTAATTCGTTCTTTAGGAACAACAGAAGTCAAAGTTTTCCACCACTGATAAACTACATTTCTCAACAAAGAAACGACACATTTCACACATTCATCAAGGGTACACGACATCTCATTAAATACTCGAATTGTATTCTCAAACCAAAACTCATCTTTCTCAGCATCATCATTATTAGTGGCCTAAAACTCTTCGACCCCATATTTACAGATTTTATCGACTGAAGATTTATTCACACGAATTGGTTTTATAACTTGGGGAGCTACAGGAACTTGCAGGGGCAGAGGTTGACGAACAGCCGGATTTGCTCTTACATACTGAGTGAACCACTCATTCATCATTTGAAAGAAGGCTTGTTTAGCCTCTCCTTCTTGACCTCTAGTAACCGGTCTAGAATCAGACGGCACTGTCCCTTGAGCGGGAGCAGATGCATTACTTTCAATGTCGTCAGCTACAGCTCATTCGGGATCCATTTACTATACAAAAACATATTTTATCTGTCAGGATTCATCACACTATCACAGTTCATATATATGGCATGTATAGCTAGACTCTCACACGCTACGTTAGTTCTAGAATCGACTAAATTATAGCTCTGATACCAATAAATTATAAAACCCCTAACCTGCATCCATCGCTGGACTAAGGTTAAGAGGCATTACCAAGCATATCAAAACATTTTACGCTTATTTCACAACATCAATCATACATCAATCATACAACATCATTTCATAATGATTCACACACATATAGTCCATTTAGAAAGTCTACGAGACCTTAAACATGCTTTAGAGAAGGTTTGGGACTAAACCGATCACATACGGAACTTTGCAGAACTTAGAAATTTTTCTTTTAAAACAGGGTACACCCCTGTCACACGCCCGTGTGTTTGGCTCGTGTGCAACACTGACTTGAGCCATACAGCTTGTCACACGCCCGTGCGTCTAGTCCATGTGCAAGTCTGACTTGCTTAGAATTGGGACAGTGAAGGACACGGTCGAGACACACACCCGTGTGCTCAAACGTGTGAGAATTATAGGCCATTTACAAGGCCAAACTGCCACCCATTTCGGGTCATACCGACAAGCATCAAACAAGCATCAATTCATGTCCCAAAGGTTGCTAAAACATACCATATTATACATAATTTGACCCATAACAACATCATTCATTTCTATATACAAATCCAACTCAAGCGTACCAATTCAAAATACTAATCTCACATCAAAAACATGTGATTCATACCTTATATAAATCCATTTTAGTTTATAACATTTCTCATCATTTTAATTCCTAAAATCAACCATGAAACTTACCAAAGCTGACCATCTCTTTGAAGCAATCATGAGCACATCAAAACATACCAACTTTTGCATTATATAGCATGGACTAAATTCACTTCATAATCATATTCATTATCAAGCCATATCACAAGGCTATATTTACACATTTCAAAACATAATCAATGTTCTCTAGCCTATACATGCCATACTTCTATATATATACATTTTCAAAAGGTACAAAAATATAGTTAGATAGTGTTGTGATGATCCTCGACGATCCCTAGGCTTCCAGTAGCTTCAATAATCTATAAAACAATTGAAGCACACACAAAGTAAGCTTATAAAAGCTTAGTAAGCCATATAAAAATAAACTTATCACATAAACAGTTACAAACTATTTCTTTCATATGAACTATGGCAATCACAATAACAAATTCATATTTCTCATCTAGCTCAATTATTCTAACCACTTGCTCATAAACTGCAACGCCCCAAAATCTTGAAACTCTAAATTTCTGTGCACTGAAGTTTGTATGTATAAGTAGCATTTAGAATATTAATTTTAAGGTATTACCAGGGTTATTTGAAGTCTTAGAGATAGGGAAGACTATAGGGAAAATTTTAATTTTTGCCTTAGTGGACCCTAGTCTTAGATATTAGGCCTCTTAAGTAGATTAAGGGGAAAATAGGACACAATTGGGCCTGTGGTCCAGTGGCAAGGTGGCGTCACTTGGGGAGCTACAAGGTGACGTTACTATCAGGTGAAGAGGTCCAAGGTTCGAGGCTTAAGAGTTGTGAATTGAGGGGTTTTATTTTTACACATGGAAGAAAGGTAGTGGCGCTAGAGTGGACTCTGGAAGGGAGTGTTTAGGAGAGAAATTTAAGGTAAAGATAAGAAAGAAAAGATAGGGGATTGAGGTATGGATGTGTTGGTGCTGAATTGGACTTTGGGGGAAGGTAGTTTCGGCTTTGGCTATAAAAGGGGGGTGCCGAATTCCTTTGAAAGGTTCCTTGGGTTTCTATTGTTTTTTCCTTTTCTTCCCCCATTCTTTTTCTTCCATTGCCCAATTACCATCATCCCTTTTTGCCGAAATCCTTATTTCTGCCTATTCTTTGTTGTTTTTCCTCCATCACAAATCTGTTGATCAAGTGTTAAAAGTTGGATCTCGTTCAGTAGCTACCTAGGCCACAGGACCAAAGGTTGGATTCGATAAGTACTCAGTCAACCTCCTTAGTGTGTTTTGTTAAAAACCAAAGGGCTATCTAACTTCTCCTTGTCATTAACCTGGTATTAACAAGGGTAGGGTTCAAAGATCCCAAGCGTGTTAAGGATCGTTCGCAAGTGGTAAGTGTACTCGTCTCAGTTGTGGATTAGTGGGTGGCCGAAAGTAAGTATGGATTATAGAGGTGACTTGTGTGGAATATGAGTCACTGATTGTTGATAGTATATATGTGGGTGCAGTCTACGTGAATAGTAGCTAAGGAAGGGCTACTAGAACTGGTTGCACACAGTAAGGTTATGGTAAGGCTTCGATTTTTGGGTAAATACTGTGGTTAAGTGTGTATTGATTGGAGATTGGTGATAAACTGTAATTATAACATATTTTAAACCTGCATTTAGCTTACTTCTGGATGATTTATCCCTTGATTTATATAAAAAGGTGTTTTTAATCTTTCTTTTCATGTCTTATACCCAGGAAAGCACTCGAGGATGAAAAGAACGTAAAACGGGCCCAAAATGGAGTAAAATGGGCCTTAGCATGAAATTGACACAGCCTGGCCCAAAGTCCACATGGCCGTGTTGTGCCAATCACCTAGAGCACGGCCTCTCCCCCGATTTACACGGTCGTGCCTCATTAAAGAATCTGAACATGGCCTGAAGTAGATCCTCACGGGCGTGCTACATGGCCGTGCCTCTGTCGTCAGAATGAGCAATTTCAGTCAGAAAAGGATACTTAGGGAGAAAGAATCGCATTCCAAAGAGCCTATATATATCCCCTAAGTGCCACCTTTGAGAGGGAGGCGAGCTAGGCCAAGGAGCCAAGCCGGAAAGGTCAGAATTGTGGGAATTTCTTGAATATAGCCAGTTGATCCATCCCAAGAAGCCGGAATTATACTCAAGACGGCGGAATTCTCCTTCAATTCCTTTAGGGAATTTCTTATGTTTTGTTTTATCTTTTCACTTAAGATGTTTTCTTTCTTAGTTATGAATGAAACCCTTCAGATACCTGAAGGGGATAAAACCTAGATGAATCTTGTTATTTGATATCTGAATTTTATGATAAATACATAGTTTGTTCTTAATTATGCATGCTTAATCAAAATCTGATGTCCTTAGGTGGAGGAGGAATAGACCCTGCTTAAGAGTAGATCTAGCATAATTAAGCGGAGTTGATCGAACGCCTAGAGATAGGGTTACGAGATTTTGCCGGATTAGGGTGAAACCTAATATGGGAATCCATAGATCCATTTACTCCTATTCTAGGGGGTTATTATAAGAGAACGAGAGTTCCACTAATTAACCTAGGGTTAGACATTATTCGCCTCGAGAGAGGGTTTAGCATAGGTTAGGGAGTCCTACGGATCAAGCTAAGTAAATAAATCATATGATTCAGGGTTAGATAACAAGTGAAGTCTAGGTGGATTCTTCCTAAGGGTATCTTCGTGATCAATTGAGTTTTTCTTTAAGTTATTCCTCAATTCGTTCTTTTTGTCTTAGTGACCTTAGCCTAGTTGTCGTTAATTTAGATTAAAACAAACTTCACTCTATTTTTAAGGCTAAATAATAAAAAGAAAGTTAGTATTAATACTTTTGGTTCCTTTGGGTTCGATAATTCGGTCTTGCCTAAGCTATACTATGTTCGAAAGGTACACTTGCCTTTAATCGTTGTCAGAGTTAGTTTCCAGGTTTGATCATTCTTTTTTAAATTTTAAAGCTCTGATTTTGAGCGATCAAGTTTTTGGCGCCGTTGCCGGGGAACTAAAATATTAAAAAAACTCTATTTTTATTACTTTAGCCGTTATTTTTTTATTTTCAGCAATTTATTTTGTTTTTATTTTATTTTTAATTTTGCTAATTTTATCTTTCTTTCCTTTCCAGGTACTTCTAGTTTATGACTAGAAGGAACCCGAGAGGACCTTTAGTATACGGCAGTGATATTGAAGCTACCGCTCGAAGGAATCACTGAGAAATCAGGTGAGCCCTAAACTATACAGAAAGAGAGAGGAAGAAGAGATCCAATCCTCTTCAAAGGGATGGACGAGACTAATCCACCACCACATGATGTGAGGGAACGCAACGCTCCACGTACAATGTTTGATTATGCTAAACCACATTTAACAGGAGCAGAATCGAGTATTGTTAGGCCTACTATAGCTGCTAATAATTTTTTAATTAAAGCCTAATACAATACAGATGATTCAACAGTTTGTTCAATTTGATGGTTTGCAGCACGAAGATCCAAACACTCATATAGCTAACTTTTTAGAGTTTGTGATACCTTTAAAACAAATGGCGTTTCTGATGATGCCATACGTCTTCGGTTATTCCCTTTTTCATTAAGAAATAAAGCTAAACAGTGGTTACACTCGTTACAACGAGGGTCAACCACTACATGGGATCAAATGACGGAAAAGTTTTTAATGAAATATTTCTCACCGGCCAAAATGGCCAAATTACAGAATGATATCTTTTCTTTTATGCAGATGGATGTAGAAACATTATACGATGCATGGGAGAGATACAAGGATCTCTTGAGGAGATGTCCACACCATGGCTTACCTTTGTGGCTTCAAGTCCAAACATTCTATAATGGTGTAAACCCCTCAACGAGGCAACTAATTGACTCAGCCACCGGCAGAACCTTAAACAACAAAACTCCTGAAGCAGCATATGAGTTCATTGAAGAGATGTCACTAAATAATTATCAGTGGCAAGCTTCAAGGATGAAACCGACAAAATCAGCTGAAGCCTTCAACATAGACACAGTAACCATGCTATCAACACAAATGGAGATAATGAATAAAAAGCTTGACAGTTTGTGTTCTTCGCAGGTACATCCAGTAATGCAGTGTGATGCAAGTAGAACTGTGGCGAATTCTGAGTACCCACCCTACCAACTAGAAGTAGAGAGTGAATAGATGAACTATATAGGTAACAATTTCAGATCCAATAATAATCCATATAGTAATACTTACAATCCAGGTTGGAGGAACCACCCAAATTTTTCATGGGGAGCCCAGGGAAATCGAGGTAATCAAAGGCAACAACCTCCTCAAAACTTCCAAAATTAGCCCTATCCACAAGAGAAGAAACAAACTCTCGAAGAGATAATGGCAAGATTTTTGGTAGACACAAAAAAACGTATCCAAGAAACTGAGAGAACACAATCAAAAGCAACGAGAGCCGAATCGGGGAAATCACTAAGCCAGTGAAGGAAGTTACTAATGCAGTCGAAGGACTCACAAACCTCATGTCAGAACGACCGTAAAGACGTCTACCACGTAACACCGAGATTAATCCAAAGGAGCAAATTCAAGCCATAGTAGCTCAGGAAAATGCAGAGATAGACGAACCCATCTCGCAACAAGAAGACAAGGTAGACAAAGGAAAGGTAGAGGTAACACAAGAATGGCCAAAATCAGTAATCAAAGAATACCAACCTTGCATTCCTTATCCCGAAGCATTAAAAAGAGACGATTCAGAAGAACAGTTTGGTAAGTTTCTTAAACTTCTAAAGAAATTACACATTAACTTACCTCTTCTTGAAGCCCTTTTTCAGATGCCAGACGCGAGGAAATTTTTAAGACAGCTCTTGACAAACAAACGCAAATTAGATGAAGAGCCACACATTGAACTCAATGCAAAGTGCTCAGCAATTCTACAAAATAGATTACCACAGAAATTAAAAGACCCAGGGAGTTTTACAATTCCATGTTTAATTGGTAGTTTAACTATTGATAATGCGTTAGCCGATTTAAGGGCAAGCATAAATGTCACGCCTTATACATTGTTGCAACGACTAGGTCTAGGGAAGCCCAAACAAACTAGGATGAGTATTCAATTAGCTGATAAACTGTTAGAATTCCTAGGGGCATTATAGAAGATGTTCTCAAAAAAATTGATAAATTTGTTTTTCCGGTAGACTTTATTGTCTTAGACATGGATGAGGACAATTCGATTCCTTTAATTTTAAGAAGACCTTTTCTAGCAACTGCCAAGACTAAAATTGATGTTGCCATAGGAGAACTCATACTTTGTGTAGGTAATGAGGCAGTTACTCTTCAAGCTCTCGATTCAGCCAGGACATCGAATGACCAAGGTAAGAAAGAAAAATCCATTGTTAACCATTCGATTAACCCTTCTTTTTAGGAAGCACCAGAAAAGGGCACAAGTGAACCTAATCTTGAATACAATACCAACAAAGGAATAGATCCTGAGGAACAAAAGGGTCAACGTGATGAATTAGACGAGTGGAAAACACACTTCAAGGAAAAATTAGGGATACAAGAAACAGAACCAAAACCACCCTACGAGATAAGCAAGCCCAAAAGCGAAGATCAGGTATTATTAAACCTACGATTATCTCCTCCAGACCCTGACACAAACAAGAAATTCTTTTTATGGTAATCGACGCTCTTCCACACAAGACAATCGAGGTAAGCAATCCCAATTTTGATGCTCTCAAAATAAATGCCACTCGACCTGAAGCACAGAATGAACATCAAATGAAGAGTATGAGGAAAGATATTCAAACCTTTAAACCTCCCTGAATTTTTCAAACACAAGGAAAGTCTAGCTGAAGACAATAAACGAGTGCTTCTTGGGAGGCAACCCGATCACTAACCTTATTTATTTTGCAATTATTTTCATTTTACTTTATTTTTCCTTTTTATTTTTCTTTTTAAACTAACCAGAAGAGCAGTTTTCTAAGCCACACGGCCTTACACACGGCCGTGTCCGTGGCCGTGTGGACCACTGGAACCACCACACTGACAGAGTAGAAGCCGTGCAATTCAGTCCAACCACCCTCCAACGTCACGGATCCAACCACCCTCTCCATGGGCACCGACAAATCAGCACGGCCGTGCCCCACGACCGTGTGAAGCTACTAACTTATCGATCATGGGCAAGACACGCCCGTGCATCCCAACCGTGCCAACATACTGACTTCACAAATACGGGCATGGTGGGCTAAAACACGGGCATGGGGAACCAACACACTCCAACACACGGCGGTGCGAGGCAACCGTGTAAATCGAAATGGGCTTGAACCACGGCCATGGTGACATGCCAGAATTCAACCACTATTTAAACCCCACAGCTTTTTCCTTCACCCCCTAACTTTCTCCATCCTCTTTCTCTTTAAAAATTTTTCTGTTTTACTTAGAAAAAGTGTGCAGACTCTTTAGCCACGCAAGAACCATGCCGAAGAAGCGAAAGTAACCCAGCATAGTCTCCTTAACGGAGACCTTATACATAAGTTCATGTCGGCCGCTTCATCCAAACAACAGGCCAAGGGTCTTTGAGACCAATTAGTTTCTATTTTTCGTTTCTCTTTCCTTTCATTCTCCTTTTCTCTAATAATTTTATGTTTAATTTAGTTTAACTTAGTTTAGTTTCGTAGTGTCAGGTTCGCCAGGCTGGTAGGGAATCATGCCACTTCCGCCACTGCCAGCACCTCCTCAGCCTTAGAGGTCACACCTACCTCGCGAACCATCCAACAATAAGGACTCCTCGGTCCATTTATCTTTTAGTTTCATTTTGTTTACATTTTTTTTTCCTCTTTCTTTATCTTTGTATTTGTTATCAACCCTTTGACTACCCTTTAATCGAGATATGATTTGATTAGTTACCTATGTTTTTATGAATTATTATTATTTGAAGTTGTCTTTACTTAGTTTTTTCTTAAAAAAAATTCAAAGTATATTCAGTATTAGTTTTATGAAAAGTGAGCTTACACAATCAAAGTCTATTTCCAAAAGAAAAGCTCGTATTAGTAGGATTATTATTTTCAGTTGATGTAATTATTATCTTAGAAATTTTTAGGTAGGTAACTTATCAATTCAGTCTCGATTCTAACCTTCTAATTTCAACCTTTATCCACACCTTTAACCCTAGCCCCGTTACAACCCTAACAAAGACCTTTTGATCTGTTTATCATTTCATTTTTCAGTGGTAGAGATTTGATTTTCAGGCAAGCCTATGGGATTAACTTTTCAGATTCGACTTAAGAGTGCTTAATTTTGACCCTTAAACACTTTATGAGTGATTTGAGTGAATCTTTTGTGAGGATATCAATCCTTGTCGGTTTTGAATTAAAGGTAATTATTTAGATGAGGGGAAACACCTATGTTTTCGTGCTACAAATGAATGACTAATCTTGTTTAAATCTTTAGGACTCTTTGAATTGAATTAACCATGTATAAATTATCTATGAATTAGGATAAGGCATTGTTGATAGGAATTAGGAATCATGGAAAGCTCGTTTTAATTGTATGTTGAGAATTTTGCTTGAGGACAAGGAAAAGCTTAAGTGTGGGGGTATTTGACAAACCGTAATTATAACATATTTTAAACCCGCATTTAGCTTACTTCTGGATGATTTATCCCTTGATTTATATAAAAAGGTGCTTTTAATCCTTTGTTTTCATGTCTTATACCCAGGAAAGCACCCGAGGATGAAAAGAACGTAAAACGGGCCCAAAACCGAGTAAAATGGGCCTTAGCACGAAATTGACATGGCCTGGCCCAAAGTCCACACGGCCGTGCCATGCCAATCACCTAGAGCACGCCTCTCCCCCGATTTACACGGCCGTGCCTCATTAAAGAATCTGAACACGGCCTGAAGTCGATCCACACGAGCGTGCTACATGGCCGTGCCTCTGTCGTCAGAATGAGCAATTTCAGTCAGAAAAGGATACTTAGGGAGAAAGAATCGCATTCCAAAAAGCCTATATATATCCCCTAAGTGCCACCTTTGAGAGGGAGGCGGGCTAGGCCAAGGAGCCAAGCCAGAAAGGTCAGAATTGTGGGAATTGCTTGAAGATATCCAGTTAATCCATCCCAAGAAGCCGAAATTATACTCAAGACGGCAGAATTCTCCTTCAATTCCTTCAGGGAGTTTTTCTAATGTTTTGTTTTATCTTTTCTCTTGAGATGCTTTCTTTCTTAGTTATGAACTAAACCCTTCAGATACCTGAAGGGGATAAAACCTAGATGAATCTTGTTATTTGATTTCTGAATTTTATGATAAATACTTAGTTTGTTCTTAATTATGCATGCTTAATCCAGATCTGATGTGCTTAGGTGGAGGAGGAATAGACCCTGCTTAAGAGTAGATCTAGAGAATTAAGCGAAGTTGATCGAACGCCTAGAGATAGGGTTACGAGATTTTACCGGATTAGGGTGAAACCTAATATGGCAATCCATAGATCGATTTACTGCTATTCTAGGGGGTTATTATAAGAGAACGAGAGTTCCACTAATTAACCTAGGGTTAGACGTTATTCGCCTTGAGATAGGGTTTAGCATATGTTAGGGAGTCCTACGGATCAAGCTAAGTAAATAAATCATATGATTCAGAGTTAGATAACAAGTGAAGTCTAGATGGATTCTTCCTAAGGGTATCGTCATGATCAATTGAGTTTTTCTTTAAGTTATTCCCCAATTCGTTCTTTTTGTCTTAGTGACCTTAGCCTAGTTGTCGTTAATTTACATTAAATCAAACTTCAGGCTAAATAAAAAAAAGAAAGTTAGTATTAATACTTTTGGTTCCTTTGGGTTCGATAATCTGGTCTTGCCTAAGCTATACTACTGTTCGAAAGGTACACTTGCCTTTAATCGTTGTCAGAGTTAGTTTCCAGGTTTGATCATTCTTTTATAAATTTTAAAGCTCTGATTTTAGCGATCAATTGGTATTGGTTGTAGGTTCAAGGCTGAGAATAGTTTTTCACGTTGCCTTAACCAGGTGTGTACATACACTTCACACACGACAAATCGGCAAAAGCTGAAATCCCAAAAAAACTGGAATGCCGAAAAGCTGAAAAGCTGAAAAGTCGAAAGGTTGGCACCGGCAACCACACGAGCGTGTGACCATTCATGTGGGAACACCGATACATTTTTCGATGCCAAGAGAGCGATCTCATGGTCTCAGGCCACTATTTGGCCAACCGGGCTAGACGGGGCTAAATGGGCCTGCCGAGTTTGTGGGCCCAAATCGGCAAGAGTTCAGATGTGAAATTGAATGATGGAATGATACGAATGGCTGTATGATTTGATTATGATCGGGCCTAATGGGCTACATAAACATGATTAGGCTTAATGGGCTATATGGACATGATTAGGCTTAGTGGGCCTTATGCGATTTTAGAAATGCATGATAGGGTTTTAATGGACTCTAGGCCTAGTTTCAATAAATTTTTAAAGGGCATAAAACTTAATTTAATAATTAAACATGTTTGTGGACAAGTCGCTAAGGTAGAGTGTGGCAATGGACATATGCATGTCTAGGATTGGATCTAGGGAGAGCTTGGTACTTAAGCAGTCCTAATGACCCACCTCTTCTTCTCTGGGATCCTACCTAGTGCATAGTGTCCGTTCAATTTAGCCACATGGACTTGTTAATAGGCCAAAGTTCATAACTAAAACCTGAGGTGAAAGAAATTACGAAAATACCTTGTAGGGTAGAATTACGAAAATACCCCTATAAGGTAGAATTACTAAAATACCCCTGCGTAGTGAAATGACTAAAATACCCCTAGGTGCTTAACGTGTGGAAATGTGTATGTTGCATCCATGAGATATATGTTGCACTTGGGTGGGTTTGATGATACAGAGGAAGATACGTGAGGATCTCATAGTTGCTTGACGACCGTGGATCCACCGGTGGCTTTAAGCCCATTATATGCTTAGCAGCCTTGCTACAATGTTTGAGTAGTGCCGCTGTTGGTGCTACCTTTGGAGTGTAGGGATGGGTGGGTTGATATTTATATCCCCACAGGAGTGTAGGGTTGGAAGGGAAATGGAGTGCAGGGTTGGATTTGGAATGGGAGCATTCCATTCATGTGATACTGATGTGATATGAGGTCATTGTGGGCTAAGGCCCAGGACCACCGATTTTGATAGGGTTTAAGCCCAATGTGATAATTGTATGTTGATTGGATTACCAATGGTCGTACACATTGAGTTTCGAAACTCACCCCCTTTTTTATTAAATGTTTCAGGTGACCCTCAGTAGACGGCTTGACGTAGGAGAGGACTCGGAGATGGCCACACTGCAAGATACTTAGAAATTTTTGTTTATTTATTTCGAATGACTTTATTTTAATTACTTTATTTTCATTGAAATGTAATAAGGCCTTCTATCTCCAATTTGACTTTACCTTTGGGTTTTATTATTGTTTCAACTCCTTAATTATTAAACTTAAATAAATTTCTGAAGTTTAACATGGTTTTCGAAATAACTATAACATATGGACGTTTTCTTAAAACATGGGCTTTCATCGTAACTTAATAATATGTTAGATTTTGGGTTTCTAAATATTAAACTTAAGTTTTAACTAAGCAAAGTTGTTTTGAATTATCCCTTTGATGTGACATCACCAGATGCGGCCATAACTTCTGGGCCGGGTCTGGAGGCGTTACATAAACATATCACATTTTCATGTAGCTTACATATCAAATGAACATATTCATACTTATCTTCCATTGCCAAATTTCATATACATTTCATACGTACCTGAAACGGATACAATGCCAACTAAGTGTGTACGACCGTTGAACCATTTGGAATCAATAAAGATACTCAGATAGTTCGTAAAGCTCATACAATGCCAACGTCCCAGACGTGGTCTTACATGTAATTATATATCGATGCCTCTGTCCCAGACAGGGTCTTACATGAAATCATATATGATGCCGATGTCCCAGACATGGTCTTACGCGTCAATCTCAAATTGATAACACATATCAGAATCCTATGTCATGACATACTTATCCTAACTTCGTACGGGACTTTTTGGATGTAGTCACATTATCGAAACTTTTTCTGATTTCACATATTCAGCTCAAATAGCCATGTATCACAATTTATTCACATAAAAGTATTAATAATTCAATTTAAACACAATTATTTGTATATCGACTTTCGTATAGGAAAGAACAGAAACGAATGGCTATTCAACTACTTTCGATTTCCCTCGATCTAATTCCATTTTCTTTGGTTCTTAATCTATACACATTCAAATTTAACTCCTTTATTAACCAAATCTTTCAATTCAATTCATATACTCATATTTAGGGCATTTTACAAATTAGCCCTTACATTTTCATATTTTGACATATTAGTCCCTAATTCATAAAATCACAAAATATACAAAATTTCATTACACTATAGCTTGGCCGAATATTCACTTGGCTCAAAGAAGCCCACATATTTCATTTATTTCACATTTTAGTCCTTCAATTTCTCATTTTCAAAATTTAGCCCATAATACTCACATTCATTAAAAATCACTTTATAAAACATGAAAATCTATCACCCAAATTTCATATTTCATCATCAAACACCAAAGAACATATAGATTCAACAATGGCATATCACAAAATCATCAACCAATTTTAAAATTAGGGCATTGGCTAGCAAGTACTTAGAACAACGATCACAAAAACATAGAAATCATTAAAAATCGAACTCAAATCATACCTTAATCAGAAACACAAAGTGCCGAACCCTAAAATATGAAAATGAATTCTCCTTTTTTCTATTTCTGGTGCAAAAAGATGATAAAATGGCCACCATATTGTTTTGTTTATTTTATTTCATAATAATACATCAATTACCAAAATGACCTTTAATAAAACATAATTAAAACACTTAATGGTTGACCATCTTTGTCCACTCAAATATTCAATGGTCAATTTACAACATAAGGACCTCCTCTTTATAAAGACACATCAATTCAGCCATTATTCAAATAAAAGGACAATTTTGCATTTTCTGCGATTTAGTCTTTTTTGTAAATTTAGAACACGAACGATCAAATTAAATCACGGAAATTTCACACATACCAATTCACATATTGTAGACTCAGAAAATAATATAAAAATATTTTTCTGACTCTGATTTGTTGTCCCAAAACCAAAATTCTAACTAGGGTCTAAACCGGGTTGTTACATAAACAACTTTTGCTAGGTGGTTTTTAGTGAAAATGTCAAAACCTATTTGTAAAAAGATTATAAAATGTGTGTAAAAGTGTGATTAAATGAAAAATATGGACTGCTATAAGTATAAAAGTGGATTGGCTAGGCTTGGGAATTGAAGAAATTGAATAGATTTCATTTTTCGAGCCTAGGTGCAAAAATGTAAATTTGTCAAAGTTTAGGAGCAAAATTGTAATTTTTCCATAATGTGATTTTTCGACTAAATTGAATAATGTGAACAATAAATAAGTTTTATTTTCTATTATAGATCAAGGGAAACGAGGTTCGGACCTAGATCAGAGGAAAAACAAAGATTTGACGATTAGGTCCCATGCCTATTATTTTTGTACTGAGGTAAGTTCGTATGTAAATAATACATTATTTTATTTATGTTCTAAATGCTTTAATATTGTATGAATTATGATCGACTCCTTGAACATAATCGACAAAGTTTGACAAGCGAGAAAATCCCGGTTGAACCTTAGGAATAGTTAGGATACAAATGTCATGACATTAGGGTTATTGAGATTTCATGTAAGACCATATCTGGGATATGGCATCGAAATCAGACTTCGTGTAAGACCATGGCTGGGCTATTGGCATTGATATGAGATCCCATGTAAGACCATATCTGGGATATGGCATTGGTATGGTATTGTGAATGCAATATGTCCCGAGTATCCTTTAATATTCCAAGTGGTTCAACGGGTAGTTCAACAGAAATGTTAAAGTTGTGAAAGACTTTGGTACGTTGCACTTGGGTACAGGTATGTACATAAGACTCATGCTTAATGAGATCGATATGTGATGCACCGTCGGTAAGTTTGTGATTGAGTAAGTTTGACTATGAGATTTATAATGACATTTATGTTAATTTACATCATGTTAATTATGTGTTAAATGTGTGTTATAATGCGTATTATTTGCATAGGAACTTACTAAATTTTAAAGCTTACTCCCCTTTCTTTTCCCTTGTCTTATAGTGTCAGAGGGATCAGAGACTGTCAAAGATTCACTCACACTATCAATATATCATTTTTGGTATTGATGAATTTAACATTTTGAGTTATGGCATGTATAGGGACTTGGTCATTTTGTCTTGTGTCATACTTGATTTGGGCCAAATGTGTTGGCTAATGTTGTTTGATAATTCATTTTGTAAATGGTCATTGAAATTGGCTAATATTGGTTGATGCCTTTCATGGATGAGGAAGTTTGCATGGTATGAGTTGTTAAGCATGTGATGTTTGTATGTGATAGATGGTAGTATATGAATGCGTGTTGCTGCTTTGGTTGTGGTTGATTTGGTTGAATGTATATGCTTGGATTGGTGTTATGTTTTTTTGTATAGGTATGTGCATGGAAGGGTGAAAAAATGGCTTGGTAAATAGCTTTTTTTTGTCTACACTGGTAGGCATACAGGCATTTGACTAGGCCGTGTGTGACACATGGTTTGCCCCATGGGAGTACATTCCGGCCTTGTGCCCTGTGCATTTAATTGTTGCAAAACAGAATGCTTAATAATGAGCACACAGGCAGAGACACAGGCATGTGTCTTAGCCGTGTGGATGGCACGACCTCGAACACAAGCGTGTGCCCTGGCCGTGTGAAGTCTACACCTATTTTATGAAAAATTAAGAAAATTTAATCGATCACACAGCCTAAGCACATGGGCATGTGACTTGCCCGTGTGACCTCAATTTGATGATGACGTCATAAATAGAAAGCTCCCTAATTTGAACACAGACTGAAGCACGGGCATGTCCCGAACCCACACGGGCGTGTGACCCCTTTTACATGAAAAAATTTCTAAGTTTCCCAAAAGTTTCCAAAGTTCTCAATTTAATCCCGAACCACTCTTGATGCATGATTTGGGCCTTGTAGGCTCGTGATAGGGATGATATGAATGTATGTGAAAGGTTTTAAACTTAGATGAAAATTTATGTCTCAGTTTATATGTTTGCTTGTGTTTATGTCCGGTAATGCCTCGTACCCTATTCTACCGTTAAATACGGTAAGGGATGTTACAGTAAGGAAGTGTTGGAAGTCCTAAACCAATATGCAAACTTTGCAATAAATTTCATTTTGGTGAATGCCACATGAGAAGCGGAGCCTGCTTTAGGTGTGGTTCTTTTGACACTATCTTAGAGATTGCCTGGAATGACCTGAAAAAGATATTGTTCAGACGTCCAAGCTAAGTAACCCTGCCTCTAAGGGTAGATCACCTCGTCACCCCAACAATGTTAGTGGCAACCAAAAAATCTGAAGCACGAGCACCAGTAAGAAGCACGAGCACGAGCACCAGTAAGAACATATGCTATTTGTACAAAAAAGGATGCCTCTGCACCAGACGTCATTACTTGTATATTTTCTCTTCTTGATACTGATATTACTACTTTGGTTGATCCTGGTTCAACGCATTCATACATATGCACGAATTTAGTGTCTGTTAAAAATTTACTTGTTGAGTCCATTAAATTTGTAGTTAAAGTTTCAAATCCCTTGGGCCAGTATGTGATGGTGGATAAAGTTTTTAAAAATTTCCCATTAATGGTACGGGGTTATTGTTTCTCTGCTGATTTAATGTTGTTGCCATTTGATGAATTTGATGTAATTCTGGGTATGGACTAGTTAACTCAGCATGATGTAGTGGCAAATTGTAAACAGAAGTACATTGGGTTAAAATGTCAGAATGGTAAATTGCTTCATGTTGAATCTGATAAACTGGATAGGTTGTCAAATGTAATCTCAGCAATATCAGCACAGAAATATATCAAAAAAAGTGTATGATGCCTATCTTGCATATGTGTTGGACACTAAAGTATCTGAATCGAAGATTAAATCATTCCAGTTGTTTGTGAGTTTTCTGATGTGTTTCCGGAAGAATTACTTGGATTACCACCGGACAAAGAGGTCAAATTTTCTATAGATCTTGTTCCAAGGACAACTCCTATATCTATAGAACCTTATAGGATGGCCCCTACAGAGTTAAAAGAGTTGAAAGCACAGTTGCAAGAATTAACTGATAGAGGTTTTGCTCGACCAAGTTCTTCACCATGGGATGCACCAATTCTATTTAATAAAAAGAAAGATGGATCTTTGAGATTATGTATTGACTACCGACAACTCAACAAAGTTACAATCAAGAATAAGTATCCATTGCCTCGTATTGATGACTTATTTGATTAGTTGAAAGGTGCCACTGTATTTTCAAAGATTGATCTCCATTCTGGTTATTATCAGTTACGGGTGAAAGATTCAAATGTACCAAAGACAACTTTTAGAACCAGGTATGGACATTATGAGTTCCTTGTGATGCCGTTCGGTTTGAAAAATACACTTACGGTATTAATGGATTTAATGAATAAAATTTTCAGACCGTATCTAGATAGGTTTGTGGTGGTATTTATTGATGATATTTTGGTATATTCCCGAGATGAAAATAAACATGCTGATCATTTGAGAATTGTTCTGCCAACACTGCGAGAGAAACAGTTGTATGCCAAATTTAGTAAATGTGAATTTTGGCTTCGGGAAATTGGTTTTCTTGGGCATATAGTATCTGCTGAAGGCATCAGAGTGGATCTGAATAAAACTTTAGCTATTGTTAACTGGAAAACACCGAGAAATATGTCTGAAGTCAAAAGTTTTCTGGGGCTACCTGGACATTATTGGAGATTTACAAAAGGATTTTCGATGATAGCTTCTCCGATGACACGATTATTACAGAAAGATGTGAAGTTTGAATGGTCTAATAAATGTCATTAGAGTTTTGACAGGTTGAAAACTTTGTAGACTGAAGCACCAGTTTTAGTTCAGCCTGAATTGGGTAAGGAATTTGTAATTTATAGTGATGCATCACTAAATGGTTTAGGTTGTGTCTTGATGCAAGAAGGAAAAGTAATAGCCTATGCTTCTAGACAGCTAAAACCACATGAAAAGAATTACCTGATACATGATTTAGAATTGCCAGCCATTGTATTTGCTTTGAAAATTTGGCGACACTATTTGTTTGCTAAAAAATGTTATATATTTACTGGTCATAAAATTTTAAAGTATTTGATATCGCAAAAGGATTTGAATATGAGGAAGCACAGGTGGCTTGAACTGTTGAAAGATTGTGATCTGGTTATGGATTATCATCCGAAAAATGTCAATATGGTTGCAGATGCTCTGAGCAAAAAGTCCTGGTTTGCCTTACGAGCACTGAATACCTAGTTGTCGTTATCAGATGATGGTTCAATTATAACTGAGTTAAAAGCTAAATCGACATTTCTATAGCAAATTTGTGAAGCTCAAAAAAATGATGATGAATTACGAGCTAAACAGGTACAATGTGAGTTAAATTTAAATTCAGAATTTTAGATTGGGTCTGATGGTTGTCTATTATTCAGAGGCAGAATATGTATACCGAAGAATTCAGAACTTATACAGAAGATTTTACACGAAGCTGATAATGGTACTATGTCTATTCATCTGGGGTGTAACAAAATGTATAACGATTTGAAAAAAATGTACTGGTGGTCGGGAATGAAACAGAATATTTCTGAATTTGCAAGTAAATGTTTGATATGTCAGCAAGTTAAAGTTGAACATCAGATACCTTCAGGATTATTACAGCCAGTTACGATACTGGAATGGAAATGGGAAAGAGTTACCATGGATTTTGTATCAGGACTACCCTTATCTCCGAAAAAGAAAGATGCCATTTGGGTAATCGTTGACCGATTAACAAAGTCCACACACTTTATTCTGGTACATATGGATTTCTCCCTGGATAGATTAGCAGAGTTATATGTTTCTGAGATTTTTACACTACATGGATTGCCGGTCTCTATTATTTCAGACATATGTCCTCAATTTACATCCCGATTTTGAAATAAGTTTCAAGAAGCTCTAGGTACACAGTTACATTTCATCACCCTTTTCATCCTCAAATTGATGGACAATCCGAACGTGTGATACAAATTTTAGAAGATATGCTTCGGTGTTGTGTTTTGGAATTTGAAGGTAATTGGGAAAAGTATCTACCTTTAGTTGAATTTGCATACAGTAAAAGCTATCAGCCAAGTATTAAAATGGCACCGTACGAGGCTCTGTATGGTCGTAAATGTTAAACTCTGTTGTACTGGATGGAACTCGGTAAGAAAAAGATACATGGAGTTGATTTAATATGTGAGATTGAAGGAAAGGTGAAAGTGATTTGGGATAGTTTAAAAGCAGCCTCTGATCGTCAAAAGTCTTATACCGATCTTAAACGAAAAGAAATAGAATTTCAATTCAGAGACAAGGTATTTTTGAAAGTATCATCTTAGAAGAAAGTTCTTCGGTTTGGCCGTAAAGGAAAACTGAATCCACAGATCATCGGACCGTATGAGGTTATTTAAAGAATTGGACCTGTCGCATATCAATTGGCATTACCAACAGAGCTTGATAGAATTCATAATGTTTTCCATGTGTCTATGTTGCGATGGTATCAAATCCTTCACATGTTATTTCTCCGACAGAAGTTGAGATTCAGCCTGATATGACTGACAGTGATGAACCGATCAAAATTTTGGCATGTGAGACGAAAGAATTAAGAAATAAAAAGGTAGCTTAAGTGAAAGTTCTTTGGCAATGACACGGATTAGAAGAAGCTACTTGGGAACCGAAGGAAACAATGAGAAAGCAATACTCGAACCTCTTTACTGGTAAGATTTTTTAGGATGAAAATTCTTTAAGGGGGAGAGTTGTAACAGCCCGTTTTCAGTGAAATCAGAATAGTGGTTTTGGGAACACAAATCCGAGTCAGAAAGAATATTTTATTTTAATATTATTGCATGGTCTACATTATGATAGGAAAAACGTACAAAAATTTCGATAAGAAAATTTTATCTATTTCATGTTTAATTATAGAAATGACCAAATTGCATAAAATGAAAAAGTTGAGTTCTAGTAGCTATAAATATCAGATAGCTATGGAAT
The DNA here is from genome assembly GCA_025503065.1 of Gossypium bickii. Taxonomy (NCBI): domain Eukaryota; kingdom Viridiplantae; phylum Streptophyta; class Magnoliopsida; order Malvales; family Malvaceae; genus Gossypium; species Gossypium bickii. The sequence goes on along the minus strand of CP106717.1, from coordinate 59,421,864 downwards.
TCAAAACTTGAGGTCCTTATATGGTAATTAGACCATTAAGAAAAGTTAGTAGATATTTTTTTAATGATTCATCCATGGAAATTTAGAAAAATAAAAGGACTAAATTGGAAATATAAATAAATAAAGATGATAATAACTTAATATCATCTTCTTCCCCAAATTTTTTTGGAAACACGAGGAAAGAGAAAGCAAATGTAACACCCTAAACCCAGCCTAGAAGTTAGGCTCGAATCTGGCCTGTCACATTGAAGAGTTTTTCGAAAACCATGCTTTCATTAGAAACCTTTCTTACAACTTAAAACTTTCTGCTATTCAAAACCTCAGATTTCGCTTGCTTATTTTCAAAATGTGGTTTATGAGAAATCATTCTTGGAAAACATTATTATCTTTAAAACCTTGTTTGTTGCAGAAAGCTTAATTTAAAATAGTTGCGGAACGTGATATTTTGAAAAAAAGTAGTTATTTCTTATAAATCGTGTTCTTCTTCTAGCAATAATAAAACAATCAATAAAATCTCAAAGCTTAAAGTTTAGAAATCTTAAGGCCTTATTACAAAATTTATAACCCAACAAATTACACTAAAATAAAAATAGGGCGTGTACTTTAAAGCCAATCAGACGTGTGGTCACCTCCGAGTCCCTCGCAGCTCCGATCCGTCTAAGGCTGAGGATTACCTGCACAGTTAAAAATGGGGTGAGTTTATGAAAACTCAGTGTGTAATCCCCTTACCAGAGTAACAATCAATATACAGAAGCAGAAACCTAAATAGTCTGGGCCAAAGCCCTTTCAACAGTCACAGTACAATACCTTTTCGTACCATGAAATGACATTTTTCCTAGTTGAGTACGAGGTTTGTTTCTTTGCATCGCCTTAGTACCTTAGCTAGATTGGCTAGACAATCATCATATGTATCTCCGAATACTGAAAAATCAGACTTCCAAGTATTTCTCAACCATGTCAGTAAAAATAGACATCATACACCTTTGAAATGTAGCAGGTGCATTACATAAACCAAATGGCATGCGTCTAAATGCGAATGTACCATACAGGCAGGTGAATGTTGTCTTGTGTTGATCTTCTGGTGCTACTATAATCTGATTATACCTTGAGTATCCATTGAGAAAATAATAATAGTCTAGCCTCGTGAGTCTATCCATCATCTGGTCCAAAAACAGAAAAGGAAAGTGATATTTCCTAGTTGCCTTGTTTAGCTTCCGGTAATCGATGCAAATTATTCTCATTCCCAATGACCGTAATACCACCTTTCTTTGGCACACATTGGACCAGACTTACCCATGAACTGTCTGAAATGGGGTAAATTATACCCGCATCTAAGCACCTGATGATTTCTTTCTTTACCACGTCCTTCATGATGGGTGTTCAATCTTCGTTGTCCATCAATCATCCCTTTCTTGCCATCTTCTAAGATGATCTTGTGCATGCATACAGATGGACTAATGCCGCGGATATCGGCTATGGTCCATCCAATAGCCTTCTTGAATTGTTTCAATACTAGAATGAGTTTCTCTTCTTGCTCAACAGTTAATTTCGCTAAAACAATCACAGGCAATGTAGAAGCATTACCTAAATAAACATATTTTAAATGTGAGGGAAGTACCTTTAGTTTTAGTTTAGGTGGCTCCTCGATTCACGCTTTTTGTTGCGCATAATCTCTATTTTCTAACTCCAGAGATTCAAAATGGGATTGCAGATTTAATCCCCTTTGACTAGCTTCTAGCAAAGCTAAGTATTCACCCCCCTCTTCATCATTTGGAGGGTCTTATGTCAAAATTTGTTCCAATGGGTCCTCAACGTAGTTGAATTCCTTTTGCATGATTAATTCCTCTAAATCAGACACTACAGAACAATCATCAATTGTGTCATGAAATTGCATAGACTTAAAAGCATTAAATGTTACCAGATCGTCCTAAACACGCATAGTAAGCTCGCCCTTCTACACATAAATAAAGGTCCTTCCAAATGCTAGGAAAGGCCTTCCTAGGATGATTGGCACTTCTTAGTCTGCTTCAAAGTCTAGAATAACAAAGCCAGTAAGAAAATAAATTTGTCTACACGTACCAATACGTCCTCGATTTTTCCTTCTAGATGTGCTAAGGATCGATCTGCTAATTGAAGTGTAACCATAGTAGGTCTAACTTCCCCTATCCCCAACTTCTTAAATATTGACATGGGCATTAGGTTGATACTCGCACCTAAATCACATAGTGCCTTACCACAATATGTTGCTCCAATGTTGCAAGGTATGGTAAAACATCCAGGATCCTTCAACTAGGGGGTAGTTTGTCTTGAAGATATGCACTGGATTCCTTTGTTAGGGCTACTATCTCAAATTCTCAAAGTCTTCATTTTTTGACAGGATATCCTTCATGAATTTGATATAGTTCGACATTTTTTCAAGTGCTTCAACCAACGGGATGTTGATATGAAGTTGCTTGATTACGTCTAAGAACTTCTTGAATTGAACTTCCTGCTTTTGCTTCTGAAGTCTTTGAGGGTAGGGTGGTGAAGGCTTCTTTACTAGAACTGGTTGATTCATCTTCTTTGGGAATTCTGTATCTAACAAAGTTGTTAGTTTATCAAAAATAGTTGGTTCAGATGTTACCTTATCGAAATTTGCAGATTCAGGATCTGGTGAAACTAAAATTTCAACACTCGGTTGAACTTCCTCTAAGTCTTGAGCATCAACTGGCTCCTTTTCAACTTCGATGGTGTTGGGCTCTAATGTCTTTCCGCTCCTCAATGTAAATGCTTTATTATACTCCTTCCCTGGATTCCTCGGATTCTCCGTATCACTAGGTAAAGCACCTTGTGGTTGGTTTCTGAGTTCAGTTGCAAGCAGGCCCATTTGGTTTTCCAGGCTTTTCAATGTAGTTGCTTGGCTTTGGATTAAGGCATCATTCTTTGCTATGTATGCCTTCAACAAGTTTTCTAAACAATGATGGTTTAGCTTGAGGTTGTTTCTGAACTTGTTGGGTAAAAATAGGTGGCTGGGTCGGTCTAGGTTTGGCGTATGTGTTACTGGGTCCAGCCCCTTGGTTACTCTAGAAGAAATTAGGGTGGTTTCGCCATGATGGGTTATAAAAGTCAAACTATAGTCCTTGCCTTCCTCGGTTTTGGTTCTGGTTACCCATGTATTGCACAGATTCTGGGTTCAATGGACATTCTTCGAATAGATGTCCTTCCCCACAATAGAAAAAGGCAACATTTTCAAATTGATTCGGTGGCTATGTTGCAAAACTATTAAACGCATTAGTGGTAAAATTTTTAAGCATTAAGGATACTTAAGATGTAAGTGAGGTTAGAGTGTCTACTTCATGCATTCCATCAACTCATGTTCCTGACACTGCTCAATTGGTTGGCCATTGATAATTGTTGCTGGCAATCCTCTCAATGATTTTATAAGCCTCATTGTAAGTAATAGAAAGGAGAGAACCATTAGCAGAAGCGTCCACTGCCATCCTCGTGTGAGCATTTAGACCATTATAGAACACCTCAAGTTGGATGAAATGAGGGATCCCGTGATGAGGGCACTTCCATAATAATTCTTTGTACTTTTCTCATGTCTCATACAAGGACTCATCATCCATTTGTTGGAAAACAGTGATCTTGTTCCTCAACTTAGCATTCTTGCTAGGCAAAAAATACTTCATGAGGAATCTTTCTGCTAACTCTTGCCATATGGAAATTGAATTTGGTGGCAATCAATTCAACCAAGCTCGAGTTCTATCCCTTAGCGAACATGGGAACAACTTCAATCGTAGTGCATCTTCGAGTACTCTGGCCAACTTGAAAGAATCGCTCACCTCCATAAACAGTTTTAAGTGCAGGTGATGATCTTCGGTAGGCATTCCACTGAATTGGGCCACTGTCTGAAACATCTGAAACATGACTAGCTTCAGTTCGAACTGTCGTGCCTCGATTTCAGGTCTCTTAATACCTGAATTAAGATCATGAAACACTGGCACGACATACTATCTTAGAGCTTTATCCCTATCATTAGCAATAAGGATAGGATTTTAGGTAGGGTTTGCTCCGTTTCCTTGATTTGGATTTTTGAAGTTCATCTCTTTGGTCCTTTTTTGACTTACCTGTCTTCTCCGCTATCGAAAAGTTCTTTCTATCTCAGGGTGTATAGGGAGTAAATTGATAATTCAGTCAATACTGATAAACACCTGAAATAAACACAGAAAAATTAATTCAGTTAAAATTGAACAGAAAAATAAACCAAAATGCAAAATTAACAAACTCAAAAATAATGACCTTTTAAAACAGTCCCCGGCAACGGTGCCAAAAAATTGCAATGATGGAAATGTGCAAGTGTACACAATCGCAACATGTAATAAAGTGACAAGTAAATGTCGAGTTATTGTAACCACAGGGACTGTGAAAAGAATTATTTATGAATGCAATTTAAAACACTTTGGTGAAGAAAAATATTTTGATTTGAGGAGGTGATTGAAAGCTAAGATTTTTAACTAAGTAAAATAAATAAATAGAAAATATTCATAGACATATTCATCATAACAACAACAAAATTAAAAGGATAGGGAACAAGAATCAAATCCGGTGTTTTCTCTACGGCTTGACTAGTTTTCTCCACTCCTCCTTCTCCGCTTGTTCTTTTTGAACCGAGGCTTCCATGAACACTTTAATGCTACTCCAAATGATGTTTGATTGACTCTTTTTCAAGAGGTGAAATCGGCAAGGGAATAGTGGAAGAAAATGAAGAACAACAGAAGGGAATGAAGAGAGAAAAATGAGAGAAAAGTGAATAGATGAGAAAGGTTGAGATGTGTTTGAAGTGAGCAGCCAAGGGGGGTATTTATAGGTTGAGAAGGCCGCTAAAAATAGCCAAAGACTCCCCACATGCTGAGCACACATGTGGCATGTTTGAAGATTTCAAACATGCTATTTTAAGATAAGGGCAAATCTAGAAAGGCATAAATAGTGGAGGGGTTTGAATGCAATTTGAAGGAGTCTTCAAGGGCCATTTTTCAAGCCAAATAATCAGCCAAGCAAGCTTATTGGGTCAGCATGTGGGACGGTTTTGGGCTGCCCAGTGCTCGATTGGATTGGTTTTCTCATTTCAGTTCAACTGGGCCCCTTTTCATAATTAATTAACAATAATTTATTTAAACCAAATTAAATTGGTTTAAAATTAATTATATTATGAATTAATACACATAATTTGGACCACCTTAGGCTGAAAAATTAATTCCCCTAGATGCTTAAAAATTGCTTCTCAGTTTTGCGCTTCTAACAATGTCTGCCCAGCCGCCCTTTGTGCAAATCTGTCGAAAATAATCAAAGTTAATCAAAATTTTATATAAAATTAATTAAAAGTCAATATGTTCATAATTTGAGTGCAATTTAATTATTTTATAATTATTATTTATTTTTTGACACGAATTTTATGAAACTACATGAATTTGAGTTAAAAAGAGCATGAACAAGTGTGTATATTTTCGTGTTTCCACACCCCCCAAACTTAATTCATTGCTCGTCCCAAGTAGTGCACAAATTTGAAAAGAATTTCTCGGAAACACCTTTGAAAATTCCTTCAGAACAACATTCTTCCCAAAATTATGATTGTAGTATACTTATGCTCAAGAACAAGAGTTTTGAGATTTACGCTACTTAAGTATACATATCATTCAAATTAATCTCAATCATTCTTATGATAGGCAAAATAGACTAAATGATTCCAAATAAAGAAATGTTAAATCCCTACTAATTTAATTATCATTAAGTTTAACTTATGCCTACATATATTGAACATAGCAATTTCTCTCCACTAATGTAGGTAGCATAGAAACTTGAATTAATAGGTCTTTAAAAAAGTTGTAACATGGCTAGGCTAGGGGTAGGTAAAAGATAGATAAATTTAGGCTAATAACTCTAGACTCAGCTTGAATCAGACCTTCGAAATAATTACCTTCAATATACCAACTTATTTTGCTTTCACATGCTCTTTTATACATCTATTTCTTTCAAGTACATATGCTTTCTTTTTCTCTTTTTTTTTTTCACGAGCATTTTGCTATATGTATTACAATTTTTTTTTTGAGCATTTGATACTTCTTTTCAACTCCCCTAAACTTATTTCAAATAATATTCTGAATAGTATAAGTCTAGTGTTTGAGATAATTTAAAGATAATTAAGAGAAAAGTGATGGCCAAATATTGCAAAGGTTCAAATAAAATTAGGCCATATAGTCTCAAAGTTGGGTTTCAAAGGATAAAAATTCATCAAGGTTGGCTTGAAAGGCTCAAACAGTCCAAACAAAAGTTGCCTAAATCATTTTGAACATTCCATACATCCTAGGATTTCGCCTCAAGAAACTACTAAGTCAATTCTAGAGACTTAAACTTTCATGCATGCCTAACTTTCCTAAGGAACTAAAATTTTATGATATGATTTGCATGTTTTATGTCATATTTCAGTTAACATAACAATTTTTGAAATAATCGAACTTTATTCATACTAAAGTTTAGCATACTTAACAAAATTCCAAATTTTTGAACAAAATATAACCTAATCATAACTGAAAGAAAAATATATTCTGAAAGGAAATAATTTCAATTTTTCGATCCGCCCTACTTAAGATGAACAATGTCCTCATTGTTAAAAGTGAATAGATACTATACACCAAGTAGGATTCTAGAATAGAAGAGGTGAGTCAATTTGACTCCTTAAATACCAAGCTCTCTCTAGATCCAATCCTAGACATGTATATATATCTATTACCACACTTTGTACTTTGCAACTTGTTCATTTTTATTTATGATTTCCACCTCTTGTTTTATTATGCGAAAATAAAAATTCCTAATAAAACTTAATCCTATTAAATAACCTAAGAACAGAAATAAAATAAAGTCAAGATCCTCCCTTTTTATTTATTTGCAGATCCCTCTGAATTCGACTCATCTTTTGCTCCATTGTCTTTGTTTTTGCATGAATCACTTCGCTCCCTCTTCGATAGTGGAATCCATGGTTCAAATATGAAATCTGGAAACTCAGGCACAAAAATAAATGGGTCATTGTATATTTTCGTAAGAGCGCTTCTCATTGAGTCATCCTGTATTTTTAAATATCTCCAGTAAGTTTGTTGCTGCCACTGCATATGTTGCATGATGTCCATTAATTTTGATAGCTCATCTCGAAGATCTGGGCGAGGCGATTGAGTCCTGAACATTGAAGTTGCGACGTTAGGTTCAGTTACTGGTTCCATTGGTTATGCCTTATCAGGGATTTTAGCTGACTGTATTAGTTTGATCTTTGTGGGATCTTCTTCTTCTTCTTCTTTAGGATCCTCGCTCTCTTCAAGTTGTTGTTGTAGAATTGAGTCTCTAGCTATTCAGTAGATGTCCTAATCTATGATTGTGCCCTGGCTATAACCTGTCTTCTCTACGTTTGCAAGAATTTTAGCTTTCAAGCACAAAATTGTTATTGTAAAGGGAAAGTAAGCTGGGCCAGAACATCTAGCGGCACAATTCTGCATTTCTCTCGTGATGATTTTTCCCACATTAATGGTATTTCCAGTTAAAATTGAGTATAATAAGACCATTCGCTCTAATGAAATTGTAGTCCCATGTCAAATGGGCATAAGGACGAATCGAATGAAAAAGAACCATACATTCGCTAGTGGTGTCAAATATTCTCTACGACAAGTGTGAATTCCTTGCTTTGACACAGTCCACTTAGAACTTGGAATTTTAGGTTCCTTGAGAATTTCTTACAGATTTTCAGACTCAATATTGCTAATCAAGGAAGAATATCCGCCGTCTTCGAAATTAGGTAATTTAAATTAACAGTGTTTGAGGCTATTGGTACCTTGATTCATCGAACAGAAACTTCCGTCAATTCGCTTGAGGTCAAATTCGCATAAAATTCACGAACTAACTCCTCATCTGCACTAGGTCTTTTCTCACAAAATAACTCCCAATTGAGAGCTTCAGCAATTTGTCGAATGCGCGCCATGATATCAATATAGTTGCTTTCTTTCAGCGTAAAGCCTTTTTCTGGGTGTATCTGTTGATTCTTGAAAATGCTTTCGTATCTCACTTTGGCTTATTCATAGTGAAATTTATTTTGTGATTCATCCATTTGGGCAAAGGCACGAGTTCTCTTACGAGGCATGATTAACCTAAATATAAGATGGAAACAAATAATTTCTCAAAAATTAATTAGTATAAAATATTAATAATTCAATAAATTGGAAAATTAAATAATTAAATAAAATAAAAATTTAGGTGAAAATTTTGTCTTATCACCTTTTTATAAAAATTAAAAACTCAAAGCAAATAAATATAAAGCAAAAGGGGTTGGTTTAGGGTTGGTTGCAGGGTGTCTTGATGGTGTGGTGCAATAGGCAAGGGTGTTGGTGCGAGTAGCAATACTAAGTAGATGTACGGGCAGCAGGCGGCATTGTCGGATTAAAATGATAATTTAAATCCGTACGGCCCACACTCTCCCTATTATCTTCTTTTTCCATATACGCATCAATTTCCATAATTTTTTCATGTTTATTAATTAAAGAAGACACATTAATTAAAGAATTGAGATAAGTTAAAACCTTACCTGTATGGTCTTTGTGTTCTAGTCTAGATGACTTTGTAGAGTGCTACTGCCAATGACTGAAGCCGTGTGCACTGGCCCAATAACAACATAGGCTCTTACTGCCCATCTGATGACAAGAATTCCTTTGGCCAATTTGCATCGCAAAACTCTAATGCCCAACTAAAGGAACAGCTAAACCTGGCCTAAGGACTTCCATGTCCAATTTCCCTCCTAAGCCCGTCGTTTTTGGCAAAGAATCCATCTATTTTTTGGCCCCACACGGGATCTCCGTCCCCTTTGAAAACATATGTTCCAACGCGCTAAAAATGTTGTGATTGTACTAGAAAGAACATATGTTTTCTCCCTATTAATTAGTTAATTTGTTCCTATTTAGTAATTTTTAGCATACATATTAGCACTTTCTATTTAGTAAATTGCATTTTATAACCCAGTGAATCCTAGCCTGTTTTATCCTTAATTTTGATATCTTTCTGCACTAATGTCGTTACACTAGTTAATTCCAGAATTGTCACTGCAATTGATAGTTGTCTAAAAAGAGCCAACCATGCGTGAACTGTCCAATCTGGTATAACTGCCCTATACGTACAAGTACAAAAGAGTCCTGAGGGAAGGACACCTGTACAGTTGAGGAGAACATAAAAGGTTGACGTGAGAGGAGGAAGGGAGGATTTTTGCTGAACCACCATTCTCTTACCCTAGTTGAAGCTTGTGGCCATGGTAGCTTGAGCCTCCTACAGGTGAGCCAATGTGAAGACTGATGCAGATCCACTCCTGATGAGGAAATCTATGTGCAGAATAAAGAGAAATGGAGAGATCCAGTCGAGTAGCCTAGGAATAGTATTCTCCATTTGATTCTTTCTTATTTCTTTGAAAGCGCTGGTGTTTACTCTATTTTTCTACTGTATGAAAGTATAATGAATTCTTTGTTAAATGTTATCTTATTAGATCTTGTTTTTATTGTTTAATCTTAGGGTTTGAATGTTCTAAACATGGAAGTGTTATTGCAGTCACTAACACTGGAAGGTGCAGTGACAGTTTGAGCTAATAAGCATTTCAACGGAAGTTGAGTAAGGTCTAAAAGGAATTTAGTCCACTTGTTCTTAATAGTGCCATATTGTCATCATCAGAAGGTGAGGTTAACATGTAGTGTTAAGTCCCAGATTAAATAAAAGAGTGGTGTTTGGTAAGATATACAATAATTTTTATTGCATCGACAATCACCTATCTTTTATACCTTGTGAGTACTTAGTATACTGCTGAAGATTCATGTTGGGGATCCCAGTTTATCATTACCATATTTTATTTCATTTTTTTTAAGATATTGCTCTGACAATTACCCACACAATTGAATTCAATTTTTTTTAGCTATTGGATCGACGTTAATAGACAAAGAACTACCATCCCTATGGGATCGATATCCGACAGACTCATATCTGTCTACTATACTTGCATCGACAATGTACACTTGTACATTTTTGCTGTGATGTTAATAGCCAATCATGTTGGTAGAAACAGAATTTGATCCTCTTAAATTTTTAGAAATTTTCTCCTGACTTTTTGCCTTCAAAAATTCCCTTTTTTTGAACTTCATTCCCAAAAAATCATTCACCTTGGTGCCAATCTCGGGTAAGCTCAATCCAAGAGAAATCAAAGTGCCATTTTCAGTTGGATTTTCAACGGTAATCTATCGAGCCCTAGAATTTCGCCGTGGTCTCCTCTCAAAAATTATCCAAGAAAGACTACGACGACTCCACCGCTTTTCCAACTCCGGTGAGGGTTCCTTAGTCTTCTCCTTTTCCATTTTACATTCATTTGTACCTTATTTACCTGGGCAAGCTTCCTTCGTGTGACCAAAATGTTCGTAACCGAAACACACATGTGGGAGTGACTCTGTAACATCCTGAAAAGGGCCTATGCATTTTCGGTTTAGTTGTACGAAGTGACATGTTTTATGTACTAAGAATAAATTTTGAACATTTTTGGGAACCTGAAAATGAATGGAAATGATTTGGAAATGAACATTTTTGGAAACCTAAAAATGTATGGACATGTCTAGAAATGATTCAAAAGAGGAAAGTGAACATTTCTGGAAACTTGGAAATGTAAGAAAATGACAAGTTTACAAAGCCGAACGAAAATTTTTGGAAACTTAGAAATGACTTAGAAATGTCGAGTTTTAAGGTTTAAAAGAGGAAATTAAGGCAAGGTGGCCTTAAAAGAAAAAGTTTGTGAAATTTGACACACAAACAGGCTTGGAAAAGTGGCCTGAAGATGCCACCTAGGGCCTCTGGAAATGGCGCCACATGCAAGGTGTTGGGCCTGAGTTCGAGTCACTTGGGAAGCAAATAAAAGAAGTTTTATTTTGCTTCCAGAAGCTCTGAGGTGGACGGTACAAGCCTTCTAGAAAGGAGGAGTTTTATTCTCTTTAATATTCGATTAATAAGGTGATAAATAAAGGATTTTTAATTGGATTATTTTCAAGGGATAATAAAAGGATTATTCTCTTATTATTTTATATTAAAGAGATAAAGCTATCAAATAAAGAAGAGTGGTGGCCAAGTAGGGGACTCTAGCCTAGTAAATTCGGCTAAGGGAGGAAAATAAGGCTAATTTTCATTCATTCTCTCCTTTGCCGAAATTCCCTAAGCCATTCTCCTTTCTCTGCCGAAATTTTTCCCTAGCAAATTCTCTCTTTTCTCTACTATTTTGCCAAGACCAAAAACTCTAGTAAAGCAAGCCACTCTCTTCATCTTTCTTTTCTTCCTATTTCTTTCCTTCCAATCCATTCAAAAGCCGAATTTTGGAGGGGCTTCAAGCATAGGTGTTGCTTAGATTTCTCCAAGTAAGGGTAAGATCTAGACTCGGTTTCCATTCTTTTTCTTTTTAAACTGTCGAAATTTGGAGACTAATCTCTCATATTGTATTTTGGCCAAATATGAAGAACTCTTTGGGATCTGTCTCAAGTCGATTTGTAAGAAGGATTTTTCGGGATTTAAGGCATCAAGGAAGACAATAAAGTGATATTCGGCCATAGGCCATAAGTATGATTTCAAGTTAGACTAAAATCTAACATATGTGTATAGATATTTCGACAGCATTAGGGAAGCAAGGATCCAATTCGGCATTTTAGAATCCACAAGGTAAGTATTCGGCCAAGGCTTATATTTTTTGGTATTTAGCACTATTTCCTATTTATTCAAAAGCTAGAAACTGACATAGTTAAATGATTTGGTGGCTAGCCGATTTTAAGGAAGGAATACTACAGATTTCAGGATTTGATTATTAATCAAATCGGCAAACAAGGTAAGAATACTAATCCTACTAGGATTTGGAATTTTGGCCGAATAGCTTTTTATTAAGGTAAAAAGTGATAAATGAAATGTAGGGATTAAGGATCTAAGCATTAGATCAAGCTTTTCGGGATCTCAAGGAATTTCTAAGCGAACCAGGTGTGTACCCCACACTACTTCATAATACGTTGTATGGCATGTTTAATTAAAATATGTGACATTAAGAATATGAAAGTGGCTAAGGTATCATGTTATGGTACTAAGTACTGTGCACGTTTCCTACTTCTACTAGGAATATGAAAAATGTTATTTGTAACATGAGAATATGATAAGAATGTGAACTTTGGCTTGTAATTGCATAATATGTTATGGGCATATGGGTTTTATTTTGAAAGGGAAGTGAATGTGGTGACTTAAGACCACGAACACGGTGACCTAAGACCGTGATATCTCGAAAAGTGGTGACCTAAGACCACGATGTCTGAAAGTGGTGACCTAAGATCACGATGATCTGAACGTGGTGACCTAAGACCACGAATGCGGTGACTTAAGACCGCAATTTGGTGTGTAAGCGGAAGGAGGGTCAACTTAGTAGTCCCCACTGTGATTGGCGTGCACGGGGTGTGTAGCGGATGGACAATTAGGTTTGGGTTTGGGAATGCATCATAACTTGTATTCATTATTTTGAATGTGTAACTCTTGTATGCCTGATTCTATTATGACTTAGTGTCGTGTACACATTGAGTCTGTTTGACTCACCCCATTGTGGGACCATGTTTCAGGTGATGAACAGTGATGGACAGGGACGGCAGAACTTGTGGTGGCCATGCTCAACATGAAGTCTTTATTTTTATGGACTATGAGTTTTTAAGTACTTGAATTATTTGGAAATTATTTGATTTAATAAGGCCATAAGGCCATAGTTGAATCATTTTACATTTATCTTTTTTTTTATTATGTATATGAACCTTATTTTTTAAAGTTTAAGTAAAATTTCTTTAAACTAAACCTTTTTTATCACTTAATATTAAAAAGGGGTTTTCAAAATAAAATCGAATCCGTTTCAACACAAGCCCAACCCAAAACAAAATTTTTAAAAATCGCACAAGTTTTTTGCAAAGTAACAAAAGGATTTGAACCGGTTTACTTGAGGGACATACCAAATCTGGTCAAAGCTCGTGAGCCGGGTTTGGGGTGTTTTAGACTCAAACTCAACTCTCAACATCATTCCATTAACCATTATCTGAGATACTAACGGTTTTCCAAGATAGACACAAATGACCATTCTGGCAAACTTTCCTCTCAAGCCCTTGTCTGTTTGGAAATCTAGCCTATTAACGGTACCTATTAGATCCCCGATTTCCTCTAAGATTGTAACACCCCTTACTCGAGACCATCGCCGGAATTAAGTAAGAGGCATTACTAGACTTGACTACTAGTTCAACACACGAAAATCTTAAAGCTGTCAAACTGCGTTGTGCCGCTTAATTTGGCTATAACTCGAGTTATAGAGTTCGAAATTCTGATCCGTAAATTTTCCTTGAAAGTAGACTCATATATCTATTCACCATAATTTTTCTAGAATTTTTCATGTGACCAATTAGTACAGTTTATTCTTCAAAGTTACCCTTATTACACTGCTGGACAGTTCTGACCTATCCTTATAAAACTGCAGTTATCTGATTGCACAATTTTCCAATGGTGTTCTTATTTATACCAATGAAAAATAGACTCATTTAGGATTCTACACATATAAACCATGATTCCTAATTATTTTTGTACAATTTTTGACAATTTTTCCAAAACAGGACAGTGACTCACGAATTCATTCAGAACAGGTTTCGTTCAAACTTAATTATCTCATAAGGTATAAATCTTTTTCCTACTCTATTTCTTTTATGTAAAAGTAGACACACTAAGGTTCAAATTCATAACTCACTCGTCTCCAAATTCATTATACCCTATTTTTGGTGATTTTCCTAACTCAAGCGTCACTGCTGCTGCTACAAGCTGTTTTATTTCATTCTTAAAAATAACTAGCTCCTACCCGAACCTCCTTACTTCAAAATTTCAAGGATTCAATTTATATTCAAACATTTCCTTAGTAAAACGATTAACTTGTTTAGGAATGCATGGACAATGCCATCATGAACCAACTTACATCAAAACACCCAACGTGTTTAACAAAATTTTAGCCACTTTCGCATGGCTATTCTTTTTAGTGTTTACATGAGAACCGTAAAATTTCCTCAAACAAACCAAGCCTATCCTATACATGCCTTCTATTAAAGACCAACCCAAAATGAAGGAGTACCCAAAAAGTAGGTTGATAGTGTGAGCGACTTCCCAACGATCCCGGTGAGCTTGTGGCTTGCTCCTAATCTATAAAACAGAGGAAACATCTCAAACGAGTAAGCTTACTAGCTTAGTAAGTCCCAACTCATTTAAATTGAAACATTTAATTATTTATGAAGATGAAACAGTCCACATATGGCATTCTACGTAAACAACTAAGTAAATAGTTTACACAAGGCCAAATATTAATAATTGAAACCTACTTTCATAGCGATTATACATGCAAATCAATTGTCCCATAATAGCATGTTCTAAGCTCGACTTCCGTCAAATTACATTCATCAATAACAATTTGGCACAAGTAATATTTAACATAACATACCTCACATACTTACCCGAACCATATTCGTGACAATTTAGTTCTAAATTGTCTTGACAAGGATTAAACTCCTCTTAGGTAAATTTCATCACCGCATCAAGCACGCTGCTAGGCGTAAAAGCCTGAAAAACACCGCGCAAGGCACGCTAGGCGTAAAGCCCGATAGGTAACACCGCACGAGGCCCGCTAGGCATAAAAGCCCGATAGATAACACCGCACGAGGCCTGCTGGCATAAAAGCCCGATAGATAACACCGACCGCACGAGGCACGCTAGGCATAAAAGCCCGAATGTCAAAATATCTTTACATGCTTTTCACATTTTCACTATACATATCGAATCATATACCTTTATTACCATTGCATTTAATAAATTTGAAATCAATCAAATCCATCACTATCACAATCGACCAACTCATGGTTTTATACCAAGCTTATACAATTTATATCATTCACTAGATATGTAAAGAATCTTTAGATGTAAGGTAACTCAAAACTTACTTATTCACCTTGCATTAGCCAAAACAATTTCCATCATATTCTCAACTTAAATCATCAACCAATATGTCAATGTACATTCGGCCATGATGTAATTAGGCGTTAGTATTCATAAATTTTTAATAGTCAAGATAACCATAATTTACTCTTTGACATGATTTAACTAAAGGACTTACCTCAGTTGTCGATAAGCCGTGCAAATCGGCTACTCGATAATCTTTGTTTTTCCTCGATCTTGATCTTTTTGTTCCCGATCTAATTTGGTTCAATTTTAACCAATTAACCACACGTCCATTCAATTCAAGAACAAAATCATAAAATACAAAATTTCAAGACATAACAATGTGCATTTGGCATACATCCCCTACTTTGTTCAAGTGCATTCAAATTATTAGGAACACTTTGGTAGTAATTTCCTTGATGTGTTTTAGCTTACATCTTATCTTCTCATCTAGCCGTACCTTAATTTAATATAATTACACATATACAATCAAATACGTTAACTCAATTTCATTTTCCCTTATGGCCGAATATACTAGTTCCATACCCATACATTTTCTTTCAACATACAACCAAGAAACAAGCTAACAACCACATCTAATTCAAGCATTTAACTAATCTAATTTAACCTATTGAACACCACAATAAAATTTCAATCCACTTGGGTTTCTTCTCCATGGCCGAATGGCCCTTAGGTGCCTAAGATTCTCTATACTCTTCCATCAATCAAACTTACCCCCTTGCACTAGTTTACTTCAAGTAATCAAGTTTTAAACTTAGTTCACCCAATAACTTAACATCACATATAACAATCTTATATGGTAAATTTCATTATAAGAGAATGACCTAACAACAAAGCACATGAAGAAACATTTTCATAAATATTCATCCCATTATTCGGCCAATTAGTAGGATACCCTCAAGCCAATCAACATAATCTTCTTAAACATGCTCAAGATACTTCTTCTCAAGTTGTCTAAGTTCATTTATACAACAAAGTACAAACTCTCATCCATGGCCGAATTCCTCATGTTTGAGATCAACCATTTTCTACTTGTTTTTCCCTAATGATCAAAGAAATCAACACAAATCTAAGGGTAGGTTATCAAGCTAAGATTCAACTCTTACCTTGATTCCCACATGCATGGCCGAATCTTATCTTACTCAACTTAACAAATTTTTGCTTGTTTCCAAAGAGAATAAATCAAGAAATCAAGCCACATCAAGATAAATTATTAAGGTGAAGTTCAAACTCTTACCTATACTAACACATGCAAGGGCCGATTGAAGAAGATGAAAGTTCTTCCTTCTTCTTGATGGTGATTTCGGTGGATGTTGAATAAGGAAGAAGAAAGAAATTTTTCTTTTCTTTTCTTTTGTTTAAAACAATATTCACCCATTTAGCATGCTTATGACAATATAATACTTTAAAATTATAAAATGCATAGAAAGCATATTATTCTAGCATGCTTGCCGTCCACCTTATTTAATTATGGGGATTTGACATGCAAATCCCCATGTTTTATAGACAATTCACTTAGCTCCTTTTTAGTAATGCCCACTACATTGGTCCTTTTGCAATTTAGACCTTTTTAACAAATTAAACACTCAAATAGCTAAAATTTTCTACTGAAATTTTCACACTCACTAAAACACTCATAACAAACACAATACCTACTATTATAATATCTCTTAGGCTCGGATTCGTGGTCCCAAACCACTTGTTCCGATTAGGGTCAAAATTGGTCCATTACAACTCTCCCCTTTTAGGATTTTCGTCCCAAAAATCTTACCGTTAAAAAGGTTCGGATATTGTTGCTTCATTGACTCTTCAGCTCCCCACGTAGCCTCTTCAACTCCGTGACGATTCCATAGAATCTTTACTAATGGAATTCTTTTATTTCTTAACTCTTTGGTTTCCCGAGCCAAGATACGGATCGGTTCCTCATCATAGGTCAAGTCCGATCAATTTCAATCTCGATGGGGTGATCACATGGGACGGATCCGATCTATATTTGCGAAGCATCGAAACATGAAATACATTGTGTATCTTTTCTAACTCGGAGGGCAATCTTAATCTATAAGCAACCGGTCCAATACGTTCAATAACCCGTGCGGTCCGATAAATCTCGGACTCAACTTGCCTTTCTCCACCGAATCGGAGTATTTTCTTCCACGGAGAAACTTTTAAGAATACCCGATCTCCGACACGAAATTCAATGTCCTTGCGTTTTAGATCGGCATAGGACTTTTGACGATCCGGCGACTTTCAAATTACTCCGAATAACGACCACCTTACTCGCTCGCTTTCTTTAATCCAATCAACCCCGTGTATCTTGTTCTCACCGAGCTCACCCAATACAATGGTGTGCGACATTTTCGACCATATAAGGCTTCATAAGGTGCCATTTTTATGCTAGATTGAAAGCTATTATTGTAAGCAAACTCAATCGGGGTAGGTATCGTTCCCACGTACCTTCGAACTCGAGAACGCAACACCTCAACATGTCCTCAAGTGTCAAAATAGTTCGCTCGGATCGACCGATCGCTTTGCGGATGAAAGGTCAGTACTAAAATGTAGTTTAGTACCTAATGCCTCTTGCAACTTCTTCCGAATCGCGAGGTAAATCTTGGGTCTCTATCTCAAACAATGGAACTCGGTACACGTGTAATCTTACAATCTGCGACACATACAATTCGGCGAGTTTGTCAAGTGAATAGTCGATGCGTCTGCAGGCACAAAATGAGCCGATTTAGTCAATCTATCAACGATAACCCAAACGGCATCTTTCTTACTCGGTGTCATAGGAAGACCGGATACAAAATCCATAGTAATTCTATCCCATTTCCATTCGTATCATCATAATCGGTGAAGTAATCCGGAAGGTACACGGTGCTCGGCTTTCACTTGTTGATGATTAAGCATTTGGAGACAAACTCGGATATGTCCCGTTTCATGCCGCCACCAATAAAAGCGCTTCAAATCGTTATACATTTTTGTGCTACCCGTGTATCGACATTCGGCCATTATGGGCCTCACTCGAATCATCTCAGATCGATCCGAGTTTGTTGGAACACACAATCGATTTTTATACTTCAAACAAACCATTTGCATCTATCTCGAAGTCTCGATTACGTAGCGTTCTCACACCGAACCCGAATAGCTACTAACTTTTCGTCGACTTTACGTGCCTCGCAAATTTGCTTGAATAAACATCGGCCTTGTTTGTAGCTCGGCTATGATCGAACCATCCTCGGACATCGTCATCCGTGCGTTTAATGCACGCAGAGCAAATAATGATTTTCGACTCAACGCATCCGCAACAACATTAGCCTTCCCGGATGGTAGTCAATCACTAATTCGTAGTCTTTCAAAGAATTCTAACCATCGGCGTTGTCTCAAATTTAGATCTTTCGTGTCATTAAATATTTTAGACTTTTGTGATCCGAGTAAACATGACATTTTTCACGAATAAATAGTGACGCCAAATTTTCAATGCAAACACAATGGTCGCCAACTCGGATCGTGAGTTGGATAATTTTTTCATGTGGCTTCAATTGTCTTGAAGCGTAGGCTATCACCTTGCCTTCTTGCATTAGAACACAACCCAACCCACTTAAAGATGCATCACTAAAAATAATGAATTCTTTACCCGATTCAGTTTGAGTCAACACTTTGGAGCCTCGGTTAAAGGGGCTTTCAACCGCTCGAAACTCTTCTCGGCATTTTTCGACCATTCATATTTGACATCCTTCCGTAGTAGCCTCGTCAAAGGTGCAGCTATCACGGAAAAACCTTTTACAAATCGCCTATAATATCCTCCGAGGCCTAGGAAACTTCGGATCTCGAAACATTCTTTGGTGGTTTCCACTCGAGTATGGTCGCTATTTTGTTTGGATCCACCCAATTCGACACCAAACCACATGTCCCAAGAAGTCGACTTCGTTCAACCAAAACTCACACTTACTGAATTTTGCATATAAACGATGATCTCTCAAGGTTTGTAGTACTACTCTCAAGTGCTCAACGTGTTTCGCTTCACTTTTGGAGTAGACCAATATATCATCGATAAACACTACTACAAACCGATCCAAAAACCGTCGGAAGACCCGGTTCATGAGATCCATAAAACGGCGCAGTGCATTGGTAAGCCCAAAAGGCATAACCAAAAACTCATAATGCCCGTACCTCGCTCAAAATGCCGTCTTTGGCACATCGGAATCTCGACTCGTAATTGGTAATAGCCCGATCTCAAATCTATTTTCAAAACACTGCAGCCCCTTTAATCGATCAAATAAATCATCGATCCGAGGTAACGGGTATTTATTCTTTATGGTCACTTATTTAGTTGCTTAGTAGTCGATACACATTCGCATTGTCCCATCTTTCTTCTTCACAAATAAGACCGGTGCTCCCACGGAGAAAAACTTCGGTCGTCTGCGAAACCCCTCTCTGTCAATTCTTGCAACTGCGCTTTCAATTCTTTTAATTCAGTAGGCGCCATTCGGTACGGAGCTATCGAAATTGGGGTCGCATCCGGCACTAATTCAATGCCGAACTCAATCTCTCGTACTGGGGGTAAGCCCGGTAGTTCTTCAGGAAACACATCGGTGTATTCACATACAACTGGTACCGATTCCATTTGTTTCTCGGACAGTTTATTATCCAGTACATAAGCCAAATAGGCCTCACACCCCTTTCTCACATACTTTTGGGCTACCACCGAGGATATCACTGTAGGCAACTCATTTACATCACCGGATTTTATTTTGACTGTCTCGCCGTTTCGGCATTTCAATTTAATAAGCTTTCTTTTACAATCCACCACTGCCTCATGTGAAGTTAACCAATCCATACCCAAGATTATATCAAATTCATCGAAGGGCAACAACATTAAGTCAGCTGGAAAGCAATAGTCTCGTACCATCAACGGGCAACCTCTACACACTTTATCTACAAGCACACATCTACCCAAAGGGTTGGACACACGAATTACGAACTCGGTAGACTCAACTAGCAGAGTCTTACCAAATTTTAAAGTTTCACAAACATAAGAATGAGTCGAACCAGGATCAATTAATGCAATCACAGTAGTATCAAAAAGAGTGAAAGTACCGGTGATGACGTCGGGGGAGGAAGCATCCTCTCTAGCTCGCGCAGCATATGCCCTAGCCGGAGCTCTAGCCTCGGATCGACCTGTAGCATTAAATGCCGTTCCTTTCTCGCTACCACCGCATTGCCCGAATGTGCGGGTGGTCCGCCCGCGATTGGCACGTTGCTCGGTGTAGTACTCAATCGCATTCTCGCTCGGCTAATTTTCGGACACTCTCGATAAAATGACCGACGATCCACACTTATAGCAAGTCCGATCATGGAATCTACAACTCCCTGAGTGCCATTTCCCACAATGCTTGCATTCAACTCTAGTTTGTGGAACGTCACCAACACTGGCTATCGAGGTAGCTCGGGAGCTCATAGGAGGTCGATCCGTCTAGGCGGATCTGTAGTAGTTTTCACGTCATTTGTAGTCATCTCTCGGGCTTCTTGCTCGTGGGATGGAAGACTTTGCCCAAGACCTCTTTCGGATATCTCGCTTCTGTATCGGCCTTTCTTTTCTCCTTCCCGAGCTCTTCAGCTTTGCAAGCTCTCTCAACTAAAGTTACAAATTTTTGGATTTCAAGAACGCAAACAAACATCTTTATATCTTCATTTAGGCCGTCTTCGAATCTTTTACACATAATGGCTTCAGTAGAGACACACTCTCTAGCATAACGGCTGAGCCTGACAAATTTTCTTTCATACTCAAATTCTGATCATTCGTCCTTGTTTCACTTTCAAGGAACTCTTTTCGTTTTTGATCAATAAATCTTTGGCTAATATACTTCTTGCGAATTCGGTTTGGAAGAAATCCCATGTCACTTTTTCTTTCGGAACCACCGATACTAGTGTATTCCACCCGGTGATATGCAAATGTGTCCCGTAGTAAGGATATAGTACACTTCAAGCATTCATCCGGAGTACAAGATAGCTCACCAAGTACCCGAATAGTGTTATCAAGCCACATTTCGGCTCTCTCAAAGATCATCATCGTCATTAGCTTTAAATTCTTGACCCCATATTTTCGAATTTTGTCAATCTGGGGCCTACTAGATCTCATTGGATCTATCACTTTGGGAGCTAGAGGATCCGGAGTTGGATTATTCGGGGTGGAGGTTGGGGTATATTCGGGTTATTCTCGGATAAATTGGGCAAACCAATCATTCATCATCCGATAAAAGGCTTGCTTTGTTTCTCCTTCGTGGCTACCCGAAACAGGTCGAGAGTCTATCGGCGCTGATCCGTGGAGTACGGTCGGCGCGCCACGCTCTCCACATCATCACCACACTCTCTTCTCGCTTCGAGTCCATTTGCTATATAAAACAAAATTCAGCCGCTCAGTCACCACACTATCAACATATAACCACGGGCATGTATAGCTAGACTCACACGCGCCACGGTAGTCCTAGAATCGACTAAACCGTAAGCTCTGATACCAATCAAATGTAACACCCCTTACTCGAGACCATCGCCGGAATTAAGTAAGAGGCATTACTAGACTTGACTACTAGTTCAACACAAGAAAATCTTAAAGCTGTCAAACTGCGTTGTGCCGCTTAATTTGGATATAACTCGAGTTATAGAGTTCGAAATTCCGATCCGTAAATTTTCCTTGAAAGTAGACTCATATATCTATTCACCATAATTTTTCTAGAATTTTTCATGTGACCAATTAGTACAGTTTATTCTTCAAAGTTACCCTTATTACACTGCTGGACAGTTCTGACCTATCCTTATAAAACTGCAGTTATCTGATTGCACAATTTTCCAATGGTGTTCTTATTTATACCAATGAAAAATAGACTCATTTAGGATTCTACACATATAAACCATGATTCCTAATTATTTTTGTACAATTTTTGACAATTTTTCCAAAACAGGACAGTGACTCACGAATTCATTCAGAACAGGTTTCGTTCAAACTTAATTATCTCATAAGGTATAAATCTTTTTCCTACTCTATTTCTTTTATGTAAAAGTAGACACACTAAGGTTCAAATTCATAACTCACTCGTCTCCAAATTCATTATACCCTATTTTTGGTGATTTTCCTAACTCAAGGTCACTGCTGCTGCTACAAGCTGTTTTATTTCATTCTTAAAAATAACTAGCTCCTACCCGAACCTCCTTACTTCAAAATTTCAAGGATTCAATTTATATTCAAACATTTCCTTAGTAAAACGATTAACTTGTTTAGGAATGCATGGACAATGCCATCATGAACCAACTTACATCAAAACACCCAACGTACTTAACAAAATTTTAGCCACTTTCGCATGGCTATTCTTTTTAGTGTTTACATGAGAACCGTAAAATTTCCTCAAACAAACCAAGCCTATCCTATACATGCCTTCTATTAAAGACCAACCCAAAATGAAGGAGTACCCAAAAAGTAGGTTGATAGTGTGAGCGACTTCCCAACGATCCCGGTGAGCTTGTGGCTTGCTCCTAATCTATAAAACAGAGGAAACATCTCAAACGAGTAAGCTTACTAGCTTAGTAAGTCCCAACTCATTTAAATTGAAACATTTAATTATTTATGAAGATGAAACAGTCCACATATGGCATTCTACGTAAACAACTAAGTAAATAGTTTACACAAGGCCAAATATTAATAATTCAAACCTACTTTCATAGCGATTATACATGCAAATCAATTGTCCCATAATAGCATGTTCTAAGCTCGACTTCCACAAATTACATTCATCAATAACAATTTGGCACAAGTAATATTTAACATAACATACCTCACATACTTACCCGAACCATATTCGTGACAATTTAGTTCTAAATTGTCTTGACAAGGATTAAACTCCTCTTAGGTAAATTTCATCACCGCATCAAGCTCGCTGGGCGTAAAAGCTCGAAAAGTAACACCGCGCAAGGCACGCTAGGCGTAAAGCCCGATAGGTAACACCGACGACGGGCACGCTAGGCATAAAGCCCGATAGATAACACCGCACGAGGCACGCTAGGCATAAAAGCCCGATAGATAACACCGCACGAGGCTGCTAGGCATAAAAGCCCGAATGTCAAAATATCTTTACATGCTTTTCACATTTTCACTATACATATCGAATCATATACCTTTATTACCATTGCATTTAATAAATTTGAAATCAATCAAATCCATCACTATCACAATCGACCAACTCATGGTTTTATACCAAGCTTATACAATTTATATCATTCACTAGATATGTAAAGAATCTTTAGATGTAAGGTAACTCAAAACTTACTTATTCACCTTGCATTAGCCAAAACAATTTCCATCATATTCTCAACTTAAATCATCAACCAATATGTCAATGTACATTCGGCCATGATGTAATTAGGCGTTAGTATTCATAAATTTTTAATAGTCAAGATAACCATAATTTACTCTTTGACATGATTTAACTAAAGGACTTACCTCAGTTGTCGATAAGCCGTGCAAATCGGCTACTCGATAATCTTTGTTTTTCCTCGATCTTGATCTTTTTGTTCCCGATCTAATTTGGTTCAATTTTAACCAATTAACCACACGTCCATTCAATTCAAGAACAAAATCATAAAATACAAAATTTCAAGACATAACAATGTGCATTCGCATACATCCCCTACTTTGTTCAAGTGCATTCAAATTATTAGGGAACACTTTGGTAGTAATTTCCTTGATGTGTTTTAGCTTACATCTTATCTTCTCATCTAGCCGTACCTTAATTTAATATAATTACACATATACAATCAAATACGTTAACTCAATTTCATTTTCCCTTATGGCCGAATATACTAGTTCCATACCCATACATTTTCTTTCAACATACAACCAAGAAACAAGCTAACAACCACATCTAATTCAAGCATTTAACTAATCTAATTTAACCTATTGAACACCACAATAAAATTTCAATCCACTTGGGTTTCTTCTCCATGGCCGAATGGCCCTTAGGTGCCTAAGATTCTCTATACTCTTCCATCAATCAAACTTACCCCCTTGCACTAGTTTACTTCAAGTAATCAAGTTTTAAACTTAGTTCACCCAATAACTTAACATCACATATAACAATCTTATATGGTAAATTTCATTATAAGAGAATGACCTAACAACAAAGCACATGAAGAAACATTTTCATAAATATTCATCCCATTATTCGCCAATTAGTAGGATACCCTCAAGCCAATCAACATAATCTTCTTAAACATGCTCAAGATACTTCTTCTCAAGTTGTCTAAGTTCATTTATACAACAAAGTACAAACTCTCATCCATGGCGAATTCCTCATGTTTGAGATCAACCATTTTCTACTTGTTTTTCCCTAATGATCAAAGAAATCAACACAAATCTAAGGGTAGGTTATCAAGCTAAGATTCAACTCTTACCTTGATTCCCACATGCATGGCGAATCTTATCTTACTCAACTTAACAAATTTTTGCTTGTTTCCAAAGAGAATAAATCAAGAAATCAAGCCACATCAAGATAAATTATTAAGGTGAAGTTCAAACTCTTACCTATACTAACACATGCAAGGGCCGATTGAAGAAGATGAAAGTTCTTCCTTCTTCTTGATGGTGATTTCGGGTGGATGTTGAATAAGGAAGAAGAAAGAAATTTTTCTTTTTCTTTTCTTTTTGTTTAAAACAATATTCACCCATTTAGCATGCTTATGACAATATAATACTTTAAAATTATAAAATGCATAGAAAGCATATTATTCTAGCATGCTTGCCGTCCACCTTATTTAATTATGGGGGATTTGACATGCAAATCCCCATGTTTTATAGACAATTCACTTAGCTCCCTTTTTAGTAATGCCCACTACATTGGTCCTTTTTGCAATTTAGACCTTTTTAACAAATTAAACACTCAAATAGCTAAAATTTTCTACGAAATTTTCACACTCACTAAAACACTCATAACAAACACAATACCTACTATTATAATATCTCTTAGGCTCGGATTCGTGGTCCCGAAACCACTGTTCCGATTAGGGTCAAAATTGGTCCGTTACAAAGATTTTCCTCTTATAGATAAACCCCAGAAGTCGAGGCAGCCTAATCCATACCATCATGCTACTGGGGAACACCTAGAGGGGTGAAAACTTCAGAGACCACGGTTGCACTATGAGATAGTGACCAAGCACTATCCATGGTCCTTAGGTGAGAACTTTTCCATAATCAACATGATTATAAAACTTTACCAAAAATTAACCATTATCCACGTCCATGAGTTGAAACGAAGGAGTCGATTTCCATAAACTAAGAATCCTATTTTGCAAAAAGGTATAGGAAATATTTATGCCTAGGAGTTTAACCACAACTGTGGAGGCGATGTCTCTCACTAGAATCTGTTGGATCCTATCAAAAAACTAATAGTCAGTATTCCGTTAACAGATGACTTCACTATGTCACCTTCTAAAAATTCAAACCCCTCTTAACCTCTAGAATCATCAGTCCCTATTCCTAAGACTTTATCTCTGCAAGAGGCTCCCTGTACAGGAGGCGAATCTACAACCATATCATTCTCAACATCAGGATAAAGATCCTTAAAATGAACCTTTTTAGTAGTCCAATCTCCCACCGAACTATCATCTCCACCATCCTTCGCCATAAAAATTCAGAGATAGTATTGCACTTTAATATTGCATCTAATCCTATCTCATAGAGGATTTTGAAGAAAAATGGAGGTAATTTTTAAATGGTTTGTAACCATATCCTCATTCATTATGCATCATTTTAATTTTTTGTTCGGAGTTGAAAACAATGATTTTAAAATTTAAAAGAGGAAATTTTTATTGATAAAGTCAGTATGAATTTAACAGCTGATTTATGTGTTTTTCTCCAAGTCATTTGATTCTTCTCTTTTGTTTTTCTTTGTGATGGTGTTAGCTTCCAAGTTGACTACCACTCGTCTTTTTTATCCCTCTTATCAATTCTCTCTTTCTTTCTTCTCCTCATCATTCTATGTGCCTTTTCTTTGTTCAGATTACAAATCTATTTTGTAGGTATCTTTGTTATCTTCACAAATTGTGATGGATAGATTATGGTGCCCTATTGTTGTTGAAATTATACCGGCCACCAGTAATTTCTTCTGGAAAGTGTGCGTCTCTTCGTCGACTTCTTAATTTGTTTATGTTTTGAGAGTATTTCATAATAATAAATGATTTCACAAGTCAGTTTAGACTCTCGTTGTCTTAAGTTTTATATTTATTTATTTTTCTTTGTTTAAGAAGTCTTCACTTTAAAAAAATTTTGTCTACTCTTGTAGTACGTTTGTTAGTCTTGATTATGCATGTTGTCTTGCGTTTACAAGTAATTTGAGAGATGATTTTTTTAGCTTAAAATAATATATATAATAAATGCTGAATCTGAAGCGAAGCAGCCCATCCATAAACAAATTAGAGTTGAAGAAAAATAGGTGGAAGATTGTGGATAATCCATCATTTTTAGTTGAAAAATGTTCACATTTTTAAGCTCCTTTTCCAGGCTCTCACAGTCTTGTTGTGACCATATAAACGAGTCCACCCGTTGTTGGCCATCTAGCAACTTGTCATAAGACAATATCTAGAGCAAAATACACAAAACCTCGTGGAACAATTTTGCTGGAGAAATTAACATAAATATCTTTTTATTTTTATTTTTATTTTTTCCTTGGTAAGAAATAAAAGGATTATAGATTTAAGTTTTGTATTATCTTTTCCAATACGACCAAAACTATGTTTAAAAAATATCTAAATTATATTAAATCATTATTAGGAACCGCACAAATTAATTGAAATTTATTACTTACTAGTTTATATTTTCGTGTAAATATTAAACTTATAATATTAGTTTTGTTTAAAACTTTTAATGAATTTTAAATTGAAAAAGTATTGCAATTAAGAAAATACTTTTAAAAATAATTAAATAATTTAAATTAATTTATGGTAATTTTATTTAATTTTAAAATTATTTAATAATTAAAATAATACAAAAAATTATCATGATTTGAATATTAATTTAATATATTATAACTTATTAATAATTTCTTACAGGTTATTTGTTATATATATAGATATTGTTAAATTAAATTGTTTTAATGTTAAATTTGTTAATATTCAATTTTTTTTTGTAATTTTATATTTATATTTGTTCTACTTCAATCAATGAATGTAATTAATTTTTTTTATTTGAAAAATATAAATTTAACTTGGTACAATATCCTTTACATTAAGGGTGAGAAAAATTCGATTCGATTAGAAAAACTCGATAAAAAAATCAAATTTTGAATTAATAGTTCGAGTTATTTGAGTTAATCAAGTTATTCGGATCAACTCGAATAAAAAATTAAGTTTTTTGGTTTAACTTGAATATGAATTACACAATCCGAGTTATCCGAAAATCCGAATAAGAAAAGGTAAAACTATGTCGTTTTGATAAATGTTTACATTTTTTAAAGTTAAGTCAAAACTATTAACTTAAAAGGCAAAATTGCGTTATTTTGATAAATATTTACTCATTAAGTTAAAAGGTAAAACAATTATATTGTTTATGTAGTTAAATAATCTTGTACTTCATCTACTTGTTAAATAATCGGTCCATGTAAACGCAACGTTGAGTATAAATATTATGATTCGTTAACTCGACTCAACTTAACTCAAAATTTTTTCACTCAATTTTATTCGATTCGGAAAAAATCAAATTGAGTTCAGTTGCTAAAATGTGATTCGTCAACTCGACTAACTCAAATATTTTTGACTCGATTCGACTCGACTCGATCGAATACTCACCCCTACTTTACATGTAAGGTCAATTGCTCATGCAATTTGGGATCCTCATTTTGGTTAACCAACGGTCGAAGTTTTAACTAAAGGGGGCGCTCCTGGTCCAGTAAACATTGCTTACTCTGGTGTTTATCATTGGTGGTATACAATCAGGTTACATACTAATTAATATCTTTATACTGGAGCCCTTTTTCTATTATTTCTTTCTGCTCTATCCTTAATAGTGGGTTGGTTACACCTACAACCGAAATGGAAACCAAGCGTTTCATGGTTCAAAAACACCGAATCTTGTCTCAATCATTATTTATTAGGATTATTCGGAGTAAGTTCCTTGGCTTGGACATGGCACTTAGTCCATGTCGCTATTCCTAGATCTTGAGGGGAATATGTTCAATGGAATAATTTCTTAGATGTATTACCGCATCCCCAAGGGTTAGGCCCATTTTTTTAGGTGAGTGGAATCTTTATGCTCAAAACCTTGATTCAAGTAGTCATTTATTTGTTACCTCCCAAAGATCAGGAACTGCCATTCTAACCCTTCTCGGAGGATTCCATCCATAAATGGAAAGTTTATGGTTGACTGATATTGCACACCATCATTT
This sequence comes from Gossypium bickii, assembly GCA_025503065.1. Lineage (NCBI taxonomy): Eukaryota > Viridiplantae > Streptophyta > Magnoliopsida > Malvales > Malvaceae > Gossypium > Gossypium bickii. The sequence continues at coordinate 59,393,359 of CP106717.1, read as the reverse complement.
AGCTATTGTAATTATTTTCCTAATAGAGGGTCACATGTATAGAATTAGCTTCGAAATTGGTCATAGTATAAAAGATCTTTTAGAATCACATATTCCTCCAGGAGGATGATTGGGGCATAAGGGTCTTTATGACAATCAATAATTTTATTCATTTTCAATTTGGCCTTGCTCTAGATTTTTTAGAGGTCGTTACGTCCATGGTAGCTCAACACATGTACTCTTTACCTACTTATACGTTCAAAGCACAAGACTTTACTGCTCAAGCTATCTTATATACCCATCACCAATTCAGGATTCATCATAACTGGAGCTTTTTCCCATGGAGCTATATTTTTTATTAGAGATTACAATTTGGAACAAAATAAGGATAATGTATTAGCCAGAATGTTAGACCATAAATAAGCTATGGTATCCCATTTAAGTTGGGGCAGCCTCTTTCTAATATTCCATACATTAGGACTTTATGTCCATAACGGTATCTCCAATTATATCCCCTCTGGGATGTAAAATATATATCTTCTTACCATCCTCATAGTGTATAAGACAAATGTATTCATTTTGATTAGGGTCGTATTCTATGGTTATGATTCTACCATATATGTCTTTTCATTTCGTCGAAAACTAATTTAATGGTATAGACGCTTATGACATCCCCCTTTATGCCTTGCGGTAATGATTCCTCTAGCATTACGACCTTTAACACAAAGATGTTCTCCATAGATTATTTTATGGATTGGATTTCACTTGACTGTCTATGGCTCCATTGCGTGTGTCTGCGTAGAAGTTTTATATAATGCATTGTATGTCCCATAATAGGTCCCATTCTTCTACCCTTTCTAGGGAGTCAATGACTATTCATAGCTATTACCTTGACACTAAAGAAGAGTTCAACCCAATGCTTTATTTCTGTCCTAGTTGATCCGATTCAATATTAGAAGTATATTTATTTTTTAGCAATATTCAAATACTTTTTTTCTATAACTACAACATATTTAATTCCATCCATAAATCTATTTTCTTCCCTATGAGTTCGAGCCTCAATGAGAATGCTAGTTCTTACTGTTCATATGTTATGATATGAATATACCACACCAATTCGTTATGCATAGATAATAAGATTCTATTGGTACAGAGCCAATTCTATTAGACTTATCGGAGGGTCCCATTGGCATGCATCCAGTAGGAATTGAACCTACGTATTCAGTAATTATAAGTTGGGCATTTTAACCATTCAACCATGGATGCTTAGCAGGGATCTTCGTACATGGTGAATATCCGATTGAAATGAAATCTCTAGGATAAATTAATGCAATTTAGGATGAATCAATGAAGGGACATCAATTCAAATCCTGGATTTTTTAATTGAGAGAGAGCAAGATTTCTCATAGTTTCTTAGATTCATGGAACCAATTCAATTTAGTGGGATCTTTCATTCACATTTTTTTCATCAATAACATTTTATAAAACTCTTGGACCCCCAAATTTGGAGTAGCCATTTTGTACATTCAATGTACTCTACGGATAGAGGAATACATAGAGTTGAATATAGTAAAATAAGAAATTGAAAGATTTCATTGAAATTATTCGTTTGGAAATTTCTTGAAAAACTAATCATAGGTTCTTCTCTCCATTGGAACAAAAGGCCATTATGCTCATTACTAAACTTGTTGAAGAGATGAAATATAACCAAAGTATATCATTTTTATTAAAGGTTGAGTCGTTCATCATCAGAAGAATTAGGCCAAAAATTTGGATACATTTTGGGAAAATAAAACTTCCATTGAAGAGAAGCAAATGAAAGGCTTTCATAAAAATTCTCGTAGAATCAAGAATGAACTTTTCATTCTATACATGCCAGATCATGAATTAGTAACTACATCCAATCTTTGAACTTTCTATTTTTGGAATGGGAATATTTACGGAATCCCCATGAATAGGATCAAACCTTATTCCATGGTTTTACATGAGATTCCTCTTTCTTATTCTTAAGAAAGTCCCCAAGAGGGCTTAGTTGATCCATGATTTATGTTTCAGCTTTTGTTTCCTGTTCATTTGTTTCGAGGAATATATCGATCAATTCCGATTCTTTCTTTTTCTATTGATTCTTTTCCGATCAAGATGTATGGATCTATGAATCTATGTGTCTATATCGATCATGTTTAAGGATTAACGAAAATATGCAAAAGCTCTATTTGCCACTACAATTCTATGAGTCTATTCCTTTTTGCGTATGGCATCGCCACTCCTTTTGGTAGCATCCACTAATTCAGAACTTAATTTGAAAGCCATATTTTGACCCATACATTTTCAGGATGCCCTTAATAACCAACAAATGGCAAGTGCTTTTCCTTTTGTGGATCCTATTTCAATGAAAACTTGATAAGTTGATCCACCTACACGTTTTGCTTTTACTGCCCTATTCAGATATTCATGATTGAAAAGTATTGGATTCTCTTTCAGATAGGTCCTGAAAGGAGAAAGAAAGCTGGAATGTCACCATGCATCTATTATTAAATTCACCCGACCCGATAGTACCCATTTTTGGAAGGTCCAGTGCTGAAGTCACGGAATGGGTAAGTCGCCAATCCCTAAAATGAACTATGTTTTGTATTTTATTCACTGAGTTACGGGGGACATTTTACCAGAGGTTTATATTGTATCAATCTACCCTTGTGTGTGTGGTTCCTGTTGAAGCATATACTCAGGGGTAGGTGCAGGGCGAACGATTTCAAAGCGGATTCCCAATTCATTAGATAGAGAAGATCACCAAGATCTCATGATCCACTTGCCAAACTTATTCCAATTCAATGATCATTCTCAATAGTATGCCTTGAAGAGGACTGGAACCTCCATTCTTTTTAGCACGAGATTTTGAGTCTCGCGTGTCTACCATATCACCACCAAGGCATCTTGAAAGTGAATAGTATTCCACGAATATGATATCTATCTTGTAACACTCTAAACCCGGCCCATGCGTTATGAGCGGATTTGGTATGTCACATGAGCAAAACATGTTAAACCCCTTTTTTATTCGTACTAAAATATTGCTTTGTTAAAATCAAGAAAACAAGTTTGATTTGAAATATTTGATAAAATACGACTAACCTGAAGATTGATTGATAAATCGATAAATTTGAACTAATGATCTTATAAAACGTGACTTTGGAAAACGACGTTGAAAATTTGAAAGAGAATTCGAGTCTTTTGAAAATCGTGTTAATAGCTCGAAAGAAAATATCCATGTTAAAAATATTTGTAAAACTTTATTTTGAAAATTCATTTGTTATTCGATTTTGGGAACCATTATTTAAGTTTTCAGAAAATTCCCTTTTTAAACAATTTAAGAAAAATAATAAAAACATCCCAACCATAAAGCAAAATCAAAATAGTCCAGAGGCCTTATTACAACATTTAACCCAAAATAGTAAAGTAATAAAATAAACGAGAAAGAAGTTTAAAGTCCAAATAAACCATTTCTGAAGTATGGCCTCCACCTAATCATCCATGGCCCAAGTCCACTTTATTGAGCTTTACCTGAAAGGGTTAAGAGAAGGGGGTGAGTTACAAGAACTCAGTGTGTAACCCACTTACCGTTGTTCACTAGGCCAAAATCCATTAAGTAATTATTTGGGCCAAAGCCCGTTTACAGTAATATAAATGTATCATATATATAATATGCATATGATATGCAATTCCCAAACCAAACCTAGTTTTCCATCCGCTACACACCACCCGTACCAACCAACACACCTGTGGGTGATCTTTAGTCAACCCACCCGCCAACACACCAAACGTAGGCATTAAGCCATTTATATCAAATTTGTGGACAACCCACCAGATTAACAGAATTTACATGGCATTGCCATTTTTGATTTGTGGCGAGCCACCACGGTTTATGTAGCAGAGCTACCAGAACTTCTCTTCATCATTATCCCATCCCATGAAAAACATGTATATAATGCATAACAATTCACAACAATGTATTCAGATATTTCTTACAAAATTTATGGCCCATTATAACAATTTATCAAGTTGGCCAGTTAAGCAAAATATCATCTCGGCCCATTTCGCAATTTATTTCAAATTGGCCTATATAGCAAATTATCAATCGGCCCATATAACAAATATCAAACGGCCCATATAGCAAATTATCAATTGGCCCGTATAGCAAATTATCATTCGGCCCACATAATCATATATCAATTTGGCCCACATAGCAATTATATCGATTTGGCCCATTAATCAAAAAATATCAGATTGGCCCATTTTGCAAAATATCAGATTGATCCATTAATCAATGTGTCCATTTTGCCCATAAGCAATTTCATATTTCGGCCCTTTAGGGGCATTTCCATAATTCGGCCCGTAAGGGAAATTTCTTATTTCGGTAATTTACCCACTAAGGGTAATTCTATAATTTCGCAATCCAGACTTAACTACTAATTTGGGCATAACAATTTAAAACTGTCCATCTGCGTCGTACTGACTAAATTGACTATAACTTGAGCTAGAAATCTCAAAATATAAATCCGTAAATTTTACTTGAAACTAGACTCATATATCTTCTTACTACAATTTTTCCAGAATTTTTAGCTTAACCATTTAGTACAATTTATTCCTTAAAGTTTCCCCTATTTCACTATCCAACTGTTCTAACCTCTCTTATCCAAAATCTAAATATCTCACTGTACAGTTTCCATATATTGCTCCCACTTGTTTCTAATGAAAATAGACTCACTAAGGAATCTGAAAATATAAACTATAACCCATAATACACTTTGCACCATTTTATATGATTTTTCCAAGATAGATCAGGGAACTACAAAGTTAATCAAAACCAGTCTCACTAAAATTAACATATCTCAGAATATTAAATTCCTTTTCCTTCTCCGTTTCTTTAATATTAAAGTAGACACAGTAAGCTTTAATTTGAGATCTTATTCACTTATTAATCCCTTTTCTCCTATTTTCTGTGATTTTTCAAAATCACACTACTGCTTCTAACTGAAACTGTTTTATTACAAAATACGATTACCACTACGATCATACGCACGCCCGAGTGATCACGGATGCCGGTTTTTTTGGTTTTCTTCGGTATTTCGATCGATTCACCGAATATTTCATACAAAATTTCAGAGAAGTGTGAGATTACACACCATTTCAGATATGTATACAGAAGGTGCGGGATTACACACCTGATTTCGATTTCCTATTGAACCACTCGTCGATGACTTAGAACAATACCAACCAAAAGTTAGCCTCAGATTTCCAAAAGATTTTGTATCACTTACACTTGAATCACTTACCACTATGTCTGAAGGTAGAATATATCGAGTGATTTGTCCCTAAAACATATAGTCGATTATTTCAAATTATTACTCCGTTAGCAACCAATTGAATATTGAATAATATCAATAATCCATAAGAACTCCTTACCTTATTAATATTGGATCCGATTTCTCCGTTCGACTTAAGGCTAGAATGATGTTCGGCTTCCCGTTAGAATACTATAAAAGGGAAAAACGATCTCGATTGAGAAAGTAGAACAAAGTGATGGTCTCGATCAATATGGCCATCCCATACCAAGGCATAGATTCGGCACTAAGAGGAAGAAAAATAAAATGTTGAAATGAATTACTTACCGATTGATCAAAGTATGAGTAGTAATATGGTTGAGAAGAAAATATGGATGAGATGGAAGATTCGGCTATAAGGGAAAATGAACAATGATATTCGGTTATGGGGTAAAAACAAACATTAATATTCGGTTATGAAAAATATTGATTTGAGAGGAAGAAGAAAGGTGTTTGGAAAATTTTGTAAAAAGAAAAGAGAGCAATATGGTCTCAATGGCTTAGGTACATTGGCAAGAAGAAAGAAAAAGAATTTGCTTACAATCAACTTGAAGTTTTGGCTATCAAGGAAGATGGACAAAAGATGAATATATGACCATTCAAAAGAGAAGAAAAATGCACTATTGTACTAGTAGGTTTCGGCAAAAAGAATAGCTAATTGGGAGAAGATGACTCAAAAGTTGCAAATGGGATTTTTGGCCAAAACAATACCAAGACCCTACCAAATGCCAAAGTAAAATTTCAGCTACCTATCTACCCCCAAAACCGTCCACATGCATAGTCATAAGGGTCAAAATTTTGCCAACCATACTTTCCATAGCATTCTCCATGAAATAAGCCACTTGTTCCCCTTACTTGCCTTTTCCTTTTGATTCCTTTCCCCAACCTCAACCTTTCCTTAATTCCTTTAGCCACCATACCAAAAATAAAGAAGTCAACCTTGCCATATATATACCTTGGCCGACACTAAGGAAGGAATGCAAAAATAAAAGTCAAAATTGCACACAAAGGAATTCGAACCTCTTCCCTCAAGGTACAACATGTGGCGCCTTAACCTTCTTACCAATTGCTCAATTATGCTGGCAATTTACTCTTTTATTTCTATAAGCCTTGATGCCACTTACTATCTCTCCTTAATAGGCTTAAACACAAAATTTTACTAAGGCCCAACTTGAACCCGGAACTAGAACCTCGTAACTTTCTAAAATCACCTTCCTAATAAGTCCAACTTGAAATAATGTCGTTCTCTTGTTCTCAAAAATTTTAAACATTCCTACGCCCAAGGCCCATTGGGCCCAATCCTACTAGGCCCAATTTCGGGATGTTACATATCTTGTGTGATGTATGGAATATATGACAAAGGTGGAGTGTTGGAGTATTCCTATTGATCGGTCATGTCATAAAGGCTCGAGTCAGACATCCAATTGCTTCAGTTTGAAGTATCTGGAGATGTTTATATTAAGATTATATTAAACATATATAGATCATATTAAAAAGATAAACAATCAAACCTATTTATTTCTCGACTCAATAGAAAAAAAAGGAAAAGAGGTGAATAAGGTCCCAAATAACAAGAGATCAGTAAAAAGAAAGCTCGATTATGCCCATTCCTAATCCTAAATGGAATGTAATGATGTAGGATCCATATGTAAACATAGTATCTATTTAGATATGCTCGAATGACCCTTTCACATAATGGGAATGTATATAGCCCTATTCCGATCTAGTCCGGTATGGAATGAACTTATAATCATGGAATTGACTCGATCATCATATTATAGATTATAAGTTCATAACCCCAGTCCATTCCCATTTTGGGCAGAATAGATCTATTAATTCTTTGATTCAAGTTAGTAAACAACGACTTTGAACTAAGAAATAGATTCTAGAAGCTAACTAAAAGCTAAACTAAAAAAGAGTATCTTGAACAATTGCAATAATCGGGTTTTCTTGATATTCCTGGTATAGTAGATGCTATAACACATACAATCATACTCAATTCGATGGAATTGTTTGATCTTAAAGAGGATATTTTATAATTTCGCATGTAAGGAGTCCAGTCATTTCTTGGTATTGCAATAATCGGGTTTTTCCTTAGTTTCATCCAGCCATTAATAACTTGATTATTTTTAGATAATAGTAGATAGAAACGACGCTAGCAAGGAGTCCTATGGAAACCAAGAAATATAGGCCTACTTGCCATCCACACCAGAATAAATAGAGTTTCCAAAAAAAAAAAACATGCTAGTAAAGGAAGACCTCCTAGATATAAGAGACATAGAGCTAAAGAGAGAGCCCAAAAAGGATCTTTTGTGTATAATCTTGCATAATCTCGAATGTTATCAGTTCCGGTACATAGACCAAATAATTCACTGCAAGCAAAAGTTCCTAGATTCATGGAGATATAGAACAGCATATAAGCTATCATGCTCACATATCCACCATTTGATTCTCCAACAATTATTCCAATAATTACATATCTGATTTGACCTATGGACGTTTCATGCTTGTTTGAGTAATAAAAATGAGATTCCCCAATATCATGCTAAGAATAGCATGGATTTCCAAAAGAAGATGCCATTCGTTTGATGGGAAATAAAAAGGAATATAAAAAATTCGAGTGGCTGAAGCCGAAGTAACTACTTTCGAAGTGACAAAAAGAATAGAAACGATTGGAGTGGGAGAGTCAGAGTATAAAAGAGGATTCCTCACTTCTTTGTTTCATTCAAAATCGTGTATGAGACTTTCATCTCGCACGGCTCCTAAGTGATAAAAGTAAAGAACTTATCTTCTTTCTTTTTTTTTTATTACTTTCCTCGCATATGTATAAGATCAAACCCATTTGATTTCTAAAACGGATTACTAATCTTTAAATTTTTGAGGAATCCTTCATCAGTGGTTGTGAATGATTGACTTTTCTTAATCTTTTTGACCTTGGTTCCGTATGAGCAAGTCAGAAAGATTGAGAAATAGAACCATCTGATTTGATTCGTTCTCAAGAGCCATAATATGATCATTTTAGGGTGATCCTTTTGTCGACGGATGCTCCTATGACACTCGTAGTCTCTGAAGGATGAGAACCAATTATGTAGCATATACATCAAGAATTCAAGTATTATATACGTCATTAGTCTGGTCCTTTGTAGGAACTACCCGTAATAATAAACTTGCAAAATGGATCTATTTATCATAAAGAGAATCGTTGTTCCTGACCCTGCTTCACCTTAATTGTTATTTGAACAAATCAAAGTCAAAGTTATGTCTTAGTCTGAGTAGGGATAGCATTTCTCTTCTGCATGTCCATGGAGTTTTGAAAAATTCAAACATCTTAGAGATAGATAAAAAGGTAGGAATTTATCGAATGAACCGCACTCCTTCGTATACGTTAAGAGTCCATTGATGAGAATGAGCTGAGGAAAGCTTGAACCCAATTCCTATAGTGATGAATATGAGCGCAATTGAAATTCCTAGGGAGTTATACATTTGTGTATTGATAAGATCATTCACTATTTCTTGAAGCTCTATCTCTCCCCCGCATGAACCATATAGCCAAGAGAAACCATAAACTAGAATAAAAGAGCTTGCCCCACCCATGAGTAAATATTTCGTAGTAGCCTCATTAGATCGTACATCGTTAATTTGCAAATTTTGATTTAGTCGATTTATTATATTTTCATTTTGACGTACTTATTTTCATTTTCAACAATTCATGTAAGAATGAATCGAGGAAAAGCTTATGAATCTATCAGCTACAGAAAAAGACTTTATGGTAGTCAAAATGGGGCCTTACCACCTATCAGTGCATGGTGTTCTTTATCTTATCGTTACTCTAGATGGTGAAGATGTTGTTGACTGTGAACCAATTAGGTTATTTACACAGAGGAATGGAAAAAATTGCGAAAAACTGAACAATTATACAATATTTGCCTTATGTAACGCTTTGGGATTATTTAGCCACTATGTTCGCGGAAGCAATAACCGTAAATCGTAATTGGACCAGAACAATTGGGAAATATTCAAGTCCCTAAAAGGGCCAGCTATATCAGAGTAATTATGTGTGGAGTTGAGTCGTATAACTTCTCATCTATTATGGGTTGGACCTTTTATGGCAGATATTGGTGCATAGACCCTCTTTTTCTATATTTTTAGAGGAGGTGTCTTTTAAAATACTATATTTTAAGCTTAACAATTTAATATTCTTTAATTCGAATATTATAAATTAAAAGTTAATTCAGTTAAGTAAAATATTAAAATAAATAGATAATTTACACATAGTAAACTTTATATTTAACATTTAAATAAATAAATTAAACAAAAGGCATGAAATAACTTTAAAAAATTAAAATGCTTGAATTTACCCAAATTATAAAGTGCTTCAAATGAAAAGTTCCATGTAAAAAAAATTGTAATGGCAACATGTATAAAAACTTATATTGTTATGCATATAATACAGGCACCTGTGATATTATTTATTAAAAAAACATAATATTTAAGATTGTAATAATGTGAAATACGTACGTACAAAAATATAATAGAAAGCAATTATTTACAGGGGCGAAGGTAGGGGCTGGCATCGGCCCCGGCCCCCCCTAAAATGTAAAATTGCTATTTAGGCTCTTAGAATTTTTTAAAAATTTTAAATTAATAAAGGTAAAATTGTACTTTGGTCCCCCCTAAAATTATAAAAATTCAATTTAATCCTTTACAAGTTATAAAGATATAAACTATAAAAAATTAAAATTTTATCCAGCCCCCCTAAAAAATTGTTCTGGCTTCACCCCTGATTATTTAGTATGTACAAAAGTATAATAAAAATTAATCACAAGTGTATGTAAGAACTGTAAAAAAAATAAAATCTGGTATAAACTTAAAACTGTAAATTAGGATTTGTCATGTTAAATCATCAAGAACAAATTAAGAAGAAAACTAGATGTGAAAGCGTACCTGAACCCATAAATTTCTTGAAATCTTTTGATCTTATGGTTTTGACCTTCCAAATTAACACATAAGTAATTTGGAGAAGCTGACTCTCTCTTTTTTAAAGATAGGATATTAAAAAAGTTGTGTATGTGTAATTTGAGGATCATAACCCTAATATATAACCTTTTCACATTAACCCTAATTTCTAATCAACCCATCGTTAATTAGAAATTAATTACTAGAGTACCTACACATATTTGACTCATAGTTTATTTAATAATTAAAGCCCAATTAACCTTAATTAAATTGGATCACTTTTAATTTGGGCTAACCTATTATAATAGTAAATAATAACATGTAATTACCCTTATTGTATATGTGATGTCCATATTTCCAGCAATATCCCACTTTGATAACATATATTTACTCTATAATTACATGTCATTATGTAACCTTATGAGCTCAAAACTTTACTGTCATATCTAAAAAGGTATTCCAAACAATCTCGTTCATTAATTATGTTAATATAGAACCAATACAACTTTCGTGTATAGCATGAAAATTACATGCAATGTGAACTAAACATGTCTATTTCTAACTTGTCTTCCTTAAACCTTATCAAAATTAGAGTATGAATAAACCAACTTTATTTCTATAGAAAATAAACTTTATATTCATAAACTGAAATAATTAAAAATGTGTCTGTAACATAAAAATATTTAAAAATATAAACTCCCACTAAGCAATGTAATCATGAAAAACTTTAGGTAAAATTCATTAATAAGTGTGTGCGCAATCAAGAAGTTTATTCCAATAAACTTGAACAAATTTCAAAAAATGTCACGCCATTTTTAAAGAAATCTGCTCTCAAATCCTACTTAACCAACTAAAAGGAGGCAAAAGTCATTCTTTCAAATCAAGTTTAGAATGCCTTTGAAGCTAGATTATCCATGCAAACTCAAGTTTTTGAAGATCTTTGTATTAAACTTTTCTAATCCAATTGTATGAATATAAAGGAGATAAAATTCATTCTTCTACATCAAATCTCGTCGAACCTAGAAATAGATTGAATTTGTATAATATCAAATCTAGAAGACCATTAGATAAAGCTCCAATAAAAAGAAATATCAAAGTATGTACCCAAAAATCATAACTCAATTTTATAAATACATTTTCTTTATTTGCTCTAATTTTTCATGTTTTATTTTTAAATTAAAAGTTGAGCGTACAATTTGTAAAAAGGAATCTTGTGTTTTATTATTTCAAATTTCAGTACATATATATTTAGAATAAATTTGAGAATATCTTGTAATCACAGAAGAGCATTGTTTATATATATTACCTGAAAGATAGCAAGAAACCGTCAAAGGCACTAAAAAAGGAGAGAATGAGAGAGGCCATACGATTAAGGGCGAAAATTAAGTTGAGCTGAAGAAGAACCTGACCCTTACTCCCCCATTTTTGTATCTATATCTTTGGCAAAGCCTTTCCTTTCGTTTTTTGCCGTGCTTTTCCAGGGTTCCATCTCTGCCATCAACGAAAGCCAGTGCGAGAAAACATCAAATCCCTGGTTCACGTACGAGCCTCCACCTCTCTTCTTCCCCTGTTTTGACTGTTGTGTTCTTCTAAACAAGATCCTTGAACAACGGATGGGGAATAATTGAGTATTTACTACTTTCTTCGTTGTTCAGGATCGTTTAGAAGAACTCCCTATTTACAATATCAAAAAAAAAAAAAAAAAAAAAAAAGTAAAAAGAGACGAGGGTCATTTCCCACATTCATTATTCGAGGTTGAAACGCAAGAATTTGCTTTTGTTTCGTTGTTTTTCGTTATTTTAATCGACCCTTTTGAAATCCAAACAGGTTGTTATCGTTTTGTTTAGAAGGACAGAGCAGTCTCCGTTGTCGCGGAAATACAGAAGGAAAAGAAAAAGGGTCAACCGAACTTCACCACGGCAACAATTAAGGCAAGCCAACATCCAAATAATCCCAATCATCTTCCAGTCCTATAACATTGACAATGTCTAGCCCGATGGTCCTTAAGAACCCAAACTCCCTTCAACGGCGGCAACCGCTGCTGCACAGCCGTTCCAACAGCGTCGATAGCTGCATCACCCCTCGCGGGAACACCAATCTCAGGTTCGGGGAGGTTTGCGGTGGTACTACCGCCGACGTTGCGGCTGTCTGTTGCTGTTGCCCATGTGGGTTAGCCAACCTTGTGGTTCTAGCAATATACAAGGTTCCTGCAGGGCTGTACCGCCGCGCTCTCCGCCAGAAACGGCTGCGCAAGTTGCACAAAAAAGGGTTACTTCAACCAAAGAACCACGGCGCCCATTTCCGATGTAATGATCCGGAATTACTCTGTCTCGAGGACTATTTCCAAGACGCAGAGGTTTCCGAAGAAACTGAGAAAGCTGCAGTGGAACTGGAAAATGAAATGTGGCAAAGGTTTTACGGTACTGGATTTTGGAGAAGCCCCTCTCAAAAAGAAGGTGAGACTCCCAGGTTTCATCCTCTCTAACTACAATTTTCCAACCTTGGCTGCTTTAGTGCCCTTCACCATATATATGTTTAATGAAATGTTGTAAGACAAAAATTCTATGTAAATGGAGGTGGTGGGATTTTCTGATTCCTTGTCATCAACGAAAAAATCAGAAAGGAATTAGGTAGGGTGATTGATTGTATGGAACGTATGTCATATTTTAAGATTTTGATTGTTGCCTTCAAATCTTCATGTTCAAATCCTTGAACACATCAACAGATTTTGTGAACTTTTTGATAATAATATATAATAAAGATTGATTTGGAGTTATTAAATGTTATGTTTATATATGTACTTTCTTTATATTTATCTTAAACTTATTATAGGATGTTTTAGAAATTAGTCACGCGTCAAAGTTTTTATAATATTAACAAATTCCAATTTTACGTTAGAATTAAAAGTTATTTGTTGTTTTGTGTTTGTAATTAAATGAATATTTAGAAGAACAAAATTTCTAAGTAACAAAATAGTTAATGAAAAACGTATAGAAATTGTAATGATCCGAAAGATAGTGGTGTCGGAAATGGTAGTTTAGGAATCTCATTTTCAATCATCGAGCCCATAAATGTTATTATTTAATATTTACGAGGTTAGAATAAAGTTTAAGTAAAGTTTGGTCCTTTAATTTTGTTAATTGGATAGTTAACTAAAGTATACGGACTAAATCGTAAAAGATGCAAAAATTAACTACTATAGATTTTTAATGTTTAAGGGCTTATATAGTAATTGAACAAGGTTTAAATTGGCATATAGACCATTTAAGTTCATGGTGGACGGTTAGGTATAATTGTATTTATAAATTATAATTGATTTTGATTAAAATATTATAAAGTAATAATAATAAAACTACTAAAAGTCATAATGGATTAGCATATGTTATCTTTTCTTCCTTCCATCTAATGCGTAAGCAAGAAACCAAAGAAGCCATTGTTTAAAGCTTCAAAATTAGCATGAAATTTATATAATTATAGATATTAGAGGGCTTTAGAAGGATGTAATTTAGATTGATTTCGAAATTGAAGGTCAAATTTGAAAGTTATGCTAATTTTGATTTTAGGAACTAAATTGAATAAAATGCAAAATTTTGAGGGCATTTGAACAATGAAATTGAGTTGATATATGCTTCTAATAGGATGAAATAAACTGTTGGAATTTATAAGTTGAACTGAATTATTGTATAGATAGCAAATTGAACCAAACCGGGGATAATTAGAAAGAAGGAAAAATTATTGATTAGTCCTTGAAGATTTGGTTGTTTTCTGTTTTGAATAGGTAAGTTCATACAGTATGTTTGTGTTAAATTGTTATGTATTTAAAATCATAAATGTAAATATATTTAATTGAAATTTGGATTGTTTACAATCTGGTGCAAAAAGGTGATATATGGACTAAATCATAAAGAAATGACAATTTGACTGATAAATTCAATATAATGAATTGCAAATTGAGATTGATTAGTTGAATTGAATCAACTGATATGATTATGTTTGATTTTCGAGATAGAGGACTAAATTGAATAGAATAAAAAATAGTATAAATTGATGAAATTGTGAAATTGGCTTAGTATTGTGATGAATAATGTTATGTTATGTATTAAATGATGTCTTGATTGATGAATTGATGATATTGATATCAATAAAATGAGGATTGAACTATAAAGAAATTTGATTATTGGTTATCCTATTAACTGTTCTGGCAAATTTGGATATATTTGGCATGTCATAGGATAGATAGAGTACGGGTTACTTCAACTACATGTCAATAAATGTTGGGCACAACTTTTACCTTGGTTATATCGGTGAGGAATTGGGTGTCAAACACATTGATTAGCGTTGGGCACAGACTATTTATTTCGACATTGTTTGATAACGATCTGAGTGCCAAATTGGTCTATTAGTTGGATTCGTGTATCCGTTCGAGTCCGAGTCAAGTTAATAGGAGTAAAAAATGTAAATGGGATAAATGAAATACGAATTGAGTTGATAATATGATCTGTTGATGCAAATACATATTGTGATTTATGAAAGATCATACAAACTTATTATACGAGCCCAGAGGGCCGATATGGAAATGTGGCAAAATAATGATTTTTATTCGGAATTCGAATAATGAAATGAAATAATGAATGACATTATATTGAAATTGGATGTATTGTTGATAAATAGGTGGAATGATATGAATATGATAGTGAATTGATTAAATGTTGATTGAATAAGTGAATTGAAATGTTATATGTTTGAATTACTAAATGATATGATAAATGTTTAACTCACCTTTTTTGTATATGGTTGTCATGTTAGGAAAATGTGAGAAGCTAGTAGTTTATTGTATTAAATCATAAATCGAGGTAAGTCATTTTTTAATGCCTATGAACTTACTAAGCATTTGTAATGCTTGGTTATGTGGCATGTACATAGGTGTCTTGTAAATGTTGGTTTGAAACTTATATATATGTTTGATATTTGCATAAATGTGTGTTTTGGAAATATGATAGGCATTATATGTTTGTCTAGTTGAATGGTAAATTTTGAATGCACAATGGTATGATGGTATAATTACATGTGGTTTGAATGACTTAAAAATATAAAGGATAATTTGTGTTTTTACTAAGTTGGTAGATGTATTTGTACCTTAATTAAACATGTCGAATTGTTGGATTGGTAATGGTTAAAGTGATGATACTAAATGGTTATATGCATGTTTGAATGAATTATGACTCGATAGGTTGAATTGATATAATTTGGTGCTAAATTGAGGTATGAAAGATGGAGTTGAATTAAATAAACTAAATTGGTATGTTTTGTTGTTCAATTGATGATATCTTAAATTGGATGAATGGTGATGATGTGGTGAGACGGTGTGTGTTTTGGCATATTTTATGCAGGTTTGTAGGGTGTTCTTAAGCACCAATTGTGATTGAATGGATTTTAAGCATGAAAGAGGACCAAAAATGCAAGATTCTGATATATTTAGCAATAAGGTATTGATACCTTGTTTAAGTATCGGTACATTGTGTTTTTCAATAAGAAAAATTTTCAAACATCAAATTTCAAAATGGTATCGATACTATGGTAAAGTTCGGTACCTAGAGAGAAGTATCGACACTATGAGTTGAGTATCGATACCTTATTATTTAAGTCAAATTTTCTAAAACATCGAAGCTCAAATTGGTACTGTTACATATATGAGGTATCAATACTTGATCTAAATTTTTTGAAAACATTGCAATTTGATCCTAACTCATGCTGGAGTCTACAATATAGTTTATGTAAGCTCAATTAAGGCTTAGAATCAATTGTCTATTTTAATTGTAACATACCTATCTCGTCTCTGTCGCCAAATTAGGGATACATAGCATTATCGAACAAAATATAACGTTAAATTTCAAAACAGAATCAATTATGCAACTTAATGTTAATATTCAATAACTTAGTCTAATCATAGCAACAATACACTTACGGGTCTTAAATCGAACCCACGGGGCCCTAAAAACAGTTTGAGAACAATCTGGGATCAAATTGAAACAAATCAGAAAATTTTAAAAAAACATGAAAGTTTGGAAAACAAGGGTCACACAGCAGTGTGACATAGCCCAGACCATGTGAACATTCAAAGTTTAGACACACAGCCGTATCCCTGCCTGTGTGTCCATCCATGTGGATATTCGAAAAAGGGCCACACAGCTGTGTCACAGGCTGTGTGCCAAATCATGTGTATATTCGAATTTGGGTCACATGACTGTGTCGTAGGCTGTGTGCCAGACCGTACCACAAACTGTTTTAAGACACACAGCCATGTCGCAGACCATGTGAAATCTGCATCTAAAATAATAAATACAGCTGTGTGGAGAGATTATGTGTGACATATGGTTGTGTGATAGCCCATGTCCCAGGCTGTATGCAGCAAAAGTTACCCTTGAAATAAGTCATTTCATCACCAAAACTTGCACACCAAGACACACCAGTTTTATCAACATTCATATGACCAAAACACACTTCAACCACATTCAAAACATACCAATTTAATCATCCTATAAGTTCTAACCAATATGCCATTCAAAGGCACCACAATTCATACACTAAAATCAATCAAGAACCAAATTACAATACCAACTTCAATCATATAGCATGGATACTAAAAGACCATTCAATCTCAATTTTAACCATCACAACTTACCATTTTAGATAAGCATAACCAAAATGACCATATTCAAGTGAGTTTTTAACCCATACAAGCCAAACCAAAGCCATATATAAAAATAAGTACAAATAAAGTCAAAACATACCATATGTTCAAAACTAAACCAAAATACCTATTACATTAAAGTCCTATACATGTCATTTATAACCATTTGACAAAATACTCAAAATCTACCAAAGTGGTCGACAGATAGTGTGATAAAGCTCCGGAAAGATTCCAACCAAACGAGCTTTCCAAAGATCTACAAGAAAGAGAAAAGAAAGCAACTATGTAAGCAAATGATGCTTAAGAAGCCCGTATGTGTGACATATCATGCATAAGATCTCAATAAATAACTCATCAATCACACAATCAACAATATTTCTTTTCAATTCAAAAGTACATAACCATTCCAAATCACATACAAACCTTTACAAGATGATTCATTCCATGATTCCTTTTTCAAACACATCCTTTTAATTTGTTATCCTTTTCAACCTTTTCTTGGATTCAGAAATACCAAATGTAATGCCATGGTGCCTTTCAACCATGGACTTTTCCTTTACGAGTATAATATTGTAATGTATTTCAATTACAATCCTTTCCTTTTCTCAAATCAAAACAATCTTAATCATAATTACATAAATTATAAAGCTATCAATTAATCTTATAAATTCAAATGTAATATTTTAAAAGAAAATACGAACTTACTTCAACAAAACGGTTGTAAAAACGAACTCGACACCTTAGCTTTTCCTTAGTATAATTCCGGTTGACTTGTTTCTTGATCTAAATAATAATTCAACTCAATTATTACATTTCCAACATTTTATTAAGTAGTTTTATGCAATTAACCATTCCATCATCACTTTACAAATTTACCCCCAACATTTTAACTTTTATGCAATTTAGTCCACAAACCCGAAACTTGCAACTTAACCATTTTTAATGAAAAACCTTACTAACATAATTTACTAGGGATTCCATACAGCCCACGTTTTCCAAAATTTCAGAATAACTCCAATGAATTTTACACTTTTAACAATTTTATCCTTAGACACAATTTCATCAAAAATCACTTAACAAAATAAGTTTATTCAACAACCAAACTTAATATTCTAGCCACTAAAAACGAGACTAAAAAAATGTACCATGTAATGAAACTAAGCTTGACCAAAGCTTGCTTCTCCCTTAGCAATGGCTATTCGATGTTAGGTGAAGAAGAAACAAAGATGATGACATTCTTTGGTATTTTGTTTACTTTATTTTTATTTTATTTTACCTAATTACCAATTTATCATTACTAACTTAACTAATCATCAACAATTTAATGTCCATGGCTGCCCATTACTTTCCTATATGTTGTATTTATCAAATAAGTCCACTAATTTAAGATTCCATATCCATTTCAACCTTTTAGCTAATAGAATTCAACTTTTATATCTTTTACGATTTAGTCCTTTTTACTTAATTGGTTATTTAAAGCTTAAAATTTCTTAACCAATTTTTAATATAACCCTAATAAAGACTCATAAACATTAAATAAATATTTAAAAACTGACTCACTGGTCGAAATTGTGGTCCCGAAACTACTGTTTTCAACACCATTGAAAATGGGCTGTTACAACTCTCCACCTAAAGAAATTTTAATCCCCGACAATCTTACCAGAAAATAGGTTCAAGTATTGCGCTTTCATATCTTTTTCTGGTTCCCAGGTATCTTCCTCAACCCTGTGACGATGCGAGAGAACCTTAACTAAAGCTATGTTTTTACTTCTTAATTCTTTGACTTCTCGAGCCAAAATTCTATCCAGTTCCTCACTTACGACATATCAGGTTGTATTTCCACATCTGCTGGTGAAATCACACGTGAGGGATTAGATCTGTACCAGCATAACATCGATACATGGAAAATATTATGAATTTTCTCTAACTCTGATGGTAAAGCTAAATAGTAAACTACTGACCCAATTCTTTCAATAATCTCGTACGAACCGATAAAACACAGACTGAGCTTTCCTTTTCTTCCAAAACGAAAAACTTTCTTCCAAGACAATATTTTCAAGAACACTCTGTCATCGACTTGAAATTCAATATAATTTCTTTTCAAATCAACATATGACTTCTGATGACCGGAGGTAGTTTTCAAACAACCTCGTATCACTTGAACTTTTTCTTTAGTTTTGCGGATCAGATTAGTTCTGAAAGTTTTTTCTCACTCAATTCTATCCAGTATAAGGGAGTTCTACATTTCTTACCATACAAAGCTTTGTACGGGTCTATTTTAATACTCAAGTAGTAACTGTTATTATAAGCAAATTTAGCCAACGGAAGAAATGTTTTCGAGCTACCTTTGAATTCCAAAATACAACAGTAGAGCATATCTTCAAGTATATGAATCACTCAGACTGACTGTCTATCTACAAATGGAATGCGGTACTAAAATATAATCTGGTGCCCAAAGCTTCATGTAACTTACTACAAAATCTAGAAGTAAATCGTGGATCCTGATCAGAGATAATAGACAATGGTACACCATGTAACTTAACAATTTCGAAAACATATAATTCTGCCAACCTCTCGAGTGAATAATTCGTATGTACATGAATGAAATGTATAGATTTAGTTAGGCAATCAATAATACCCAAACGACATCTTTCTTTCCCAGAGATAATGGTAATCCTACCACAAAATCCATAGTGACCCATTCCTACTTCCACTTTGGATTCATAATGGGTTGTAGTAAACCTAAAGGTACCTGATGTTCAGCTTTAACCTACTGACAAACCAAACATTTAGATACGGATTCTAAGATCTCACATTTCATACATGGCCACCAGTACATCTATTTCAAATCACCATACATTTTGTTACCACCAAGATGAATCGAGTAGCTAATGCTATGAGCTTCCTGTAAAATCATCTATTTAACCTCAGAGTTTCTCAGTACACAAATTTTGTTTCAAAAATACAAAACTATCATTTGTACCAATATGAAAATCTGAATCCGACGTCTTTTCAATTAGTTTCATTTAACAATAAACTCAGGATCACTTTTCTGAACTTCGTAGATCTGTAGCAAAAACATCGATGTAGCTTTTAATTCAGCTAGAATAGAATCATCATTAACCAGCGTCAATTGAGTATTCAAAGCTCTCAAAGCAAAAAATAATTTTCGATTTAGAGCATCTGCAACAATATTAGCCTTTCACAGGTGATAGTCAATAATCAAATTATAATATTTTAACAGCTCCAACCATCTACACTGTCGCAAATTCAGCTCTTTTTGAGACATCAAGTATTTCAGAATTTTGTGATCCGTGAAGATGTAACATTTTTCTCCATATAGGTAGTGTTGCCAAATATTTAAAGCAAACACAATAGCTGTTAATTCTAAATTGTGTGTCAGATAGTTCCTCTTGTGTGGTTTCAATTGATGGGAAGCATAAGCTACAACTTTGCCTTCGTGCATTAAAACACAGCCCGAACCATTAAGTGAAGCGTCGCTATAAATCACAAACTCTTTGCCGAACTCTGGCTGAATCAACATCGGGGTTTCGGTTAACATCATTTTCAACTGATCAAAGCTTTTTTGACATTTATCGAACCAATCAAACTTTACATCTTTCTGGATAGCTTTGTTAATGGTGAAGCAATCATCAAGAACTAAAAATTCAGGAGGAGCATGCTCAACCTCCTCTCAAGAATAAATCAGAATATTATCAATGAAAGCAACCACAGATTAGTCTAAGTACAGTCAGAAAATTCTGTTCATCAAATCTATAAACATAGCAGGCGCATTCGTTAAACCGAATGGCATAACTAAAAATTCATAATGTTTGTACCTAGTCCTGAAAGTTGTTTTCGGCACATTTGAATCTTTAACCCAAAGCTGATAATATCCAGAATGGAGATCAATCTTTGAAAATACTGTTGCACCTTTTAGTTGATCAAACTAATTATCAATATGTGGCAACAAATATTTTTTTTAATTGTAACTTTATTAAGCTGCCGCTAATTAATACACAACCGTATCGACCCTTTTTTTCTTCACAAATAATACAGGTGCACCTCAAGGAGAAAAACTAGGCCCGAACAAATCCTCTATCCGTCAACTCTTGTCACTGTGCTTTCAACTCTTTTAATTCAATCGGTGCCATTGTATTTGGAGCAATCGATAACTGAAAAGTTCTTGGTACTAACTCAATAGCGAATTAAACCACTTTGACTAGCGATAAACCTAGCAACTCTTCTGGAAACAAGTCCACAAAATCACAAACAGTCGATTCCAGAACTCTGGTATCGAATATATAAGCTAAATACGCCTTGCAACCTTTTCAAACACATTTTTGAGCTGACAAAGATAAAATAATATTGGCAGTACTGTCACATCTGTCTGATTTAACCCTGATGATTTCACTATTCTGACATTTGAAAATAATTTGTTTTCGTCTACAGTTCACGACAGCATCATCTAGAGTCAACCAATCCATACCAAGAATTACATCAAATTCATCGAACGATAACAACATCAAATTAGTAAGAAAGTTGCAATCCTGAATTTTCAGGGACAATTTCTACAAACTTTATCAACTAACACATACTGGCCTATTGAATTAGTTACTTTGATCACAAATTCAGTTGACTCAATAGGTATTTCTTATCTGACACTAATGTTGTGCATATATACTAGTGTGTTGATCTCGGATCAATCAAAGCATAAAAATTAACATCAAAGATAGAAAATGTACTAGCAATGACATCAGGTGCAGAAGCATCCTCTCGAGCTCAAATTGCATAAGCCCTAGCTGGTGCTCGTGCCTCAGATCGAACTGCAATATCTTTAGTGCCACTACAGCTAACTCCCACAATTCCACTACTCTTCAATGACCTATCTTTAAAAGGTGCATTCTTAGAATGCACATTTTGAGATTTATCTCTGTCAGACAATTATGGATAATTACAGAGGAAATGATCGAATGAGCCACGTTCAAAGCATGACCCTTCCTTTGCTTGACATTCACCAAAATTTTTCCTGCCACAATGTTGACAATCTGGTTTGTTAACATTACGAACACTACCAACACTAACTACTTGGGTAGCTTGAGATCTTGAGCTAGTTTTTCTTCCTCGTTCCTTTTTAGGAAATCCAGATGAAGCAGATGCATGGCTACGAAATTCTTTTATTTTCTTTGAAAGAGAATAATAACATTTTCCCATTGGTCATTTACCCATGTCTCGAACTTCATTATCTGCTTTTCTTTTTTCTTTGCTAAGATCTTTTGCTTTATGTACTCGATCCACCAACACAACAAATTCTTTCAACTCAAGTATCCTAACAAGAAATCGAATATCTTCATTTAATCCATCTTCGAATCGAGTACACATAAAATTCCCGTGCATATTTACTAAGATGCACAAATTCTCCTTCATATTCAGCTATAGTTTTACGACCTTACTTAAGTTCAAAAAACTCTTTTCGTTTCTTATCGAGATACCTCTGACTGACGTATTTCTTTTTGAATTCAATTTGGAAAAATCCCAATTTACTCGTTCTTTTGGTACCACTGCTAAAAAAGTGTTCCACCACTGATATGCTGAGTCTTTTAACAGAGAAATCGTACATCTGAAATAGTCGTTAGGACAGCAAGATAATTCATAAAAAAACTCTAATAGTATTCCCTAACCAGAACTCAGCTTTTTATGAATTATCTTCAACTTTACCACAAAATTCTTCTGCCCCATACTTACAAATTTTATAAAGCAGAGGCTTGTTTACACATACCTGTTCCCAACCTTGAGGAATAGGGGGAAGGGGGAGGAGATCGTTGAACCATCAGATTTGTTCGAATAAAATCAGTAAACCACTCGGACATCATGTAGAAGAAGCCTTCTTTCGTCTCACTTCCTCGACCCTCATAAACAGGCCCACCACTAGTTTCTCCTTGAACTGTGACTTGAGCATTACTTTCGACTTCATTAGAATTACCTCAATTGGACGACATCTTTTATCTAAATGAAAAACATAATCAATTCAAGTCAGGAGACATCACACTATCACAAGTTACAAAATGACATGTATTTTATACTCTATACATGCTACGTTCAGTCCGAGAATAAACTAAACTATAGCTCTGATACCATTAAATGTAACACCCCTATCTCGTCTTCATCGCCAAATTAGGGATATGGAGCATTACCAAACAAAACAGAATGTTCAATTTCAAAACATAATCAATAATGAAACTTAATGTTAACATTCAATAAATTAGTCTAATCATAGCAACAATACACTTACGGGTCTTAAATCAAACCCATGGGGCCCTAAAACTAGTTTGAGAACAATCTGGGATCAAATCGAAACAAATCAGAAAATTTCAAAAAAACTTGAATTTTTGGAAAACAGGGTCACACAGTAGTGTGACATAGTCCAGACCATATGAACATTCAAAATTTGTATAGACGGTGGTGTCCCAGCCCGTGTGGCTATTCGAAAAAGGGCCACACAGCCGTGTCGAAGGCTGTGTGCCAAACCATGTGTATATTCGAAGTTGGATCACACGGTCGTGTCGGAGGCCATGTGCCAGATCGTGCCACAAACTATTTTGAGACACACGACCATGTTGCAGACCGTGTGAAACTTGCACCTAAAACAATAAATACACACGGTAGTATGGAGAGACCGTGTGTGGCACACGGCCATGTGATAGCCCTTGTCCCAGGCCGTGTGCAGCAAAAGTTACCCTCAAAAGAAGTCATTTAATCACCAAAATTTGCACACCAAGATACACCAATTCTATCAACATTCACATGACCAAAACACACTTCAACCACATTCAAAACATACCAATTGAATCATCATATATGTTCTAACCAATATGCCATTCAAAGGCACCACAATTCATACACTAAAATCAATCAAGAACCAAATTACAATACCAATTTCAATCATATAGCATGGATACTAAAAGACCTTTCCATCTCAATTTTAACCATCACAACTTACCATTTTAGATAGGCATAACCAAAATGACCATATTCAAATGAGTTTAAACCCATACAAACCAAAACCAAACCAAAGCCATATATACATATAAGTACAAGTAAAGTCAAAATATACCATATGCTAAAAAATAAACCAAAATACCTATTACATTAAAGTCTTATACATGCCATTTATAGCCATTTGACAAAATACTTAAAATCTACCAAAGTGGTTGACGGATAGTGTGATAAAGCTTCAACAAGATTCTAATCGAATGAGCTTTCCGAAGATCTATAAGAAAAAAGAAAAGAAAGAAACTACGTAAGAAAATGATGCTTAGTAAACTCGTATAAAAGAAACTCAAACTTACCAAATAACAATTTCATGAATAACCAATCAAGCATTGTTTAATCCTTATATACATATTTCTTCCTAAATACACCATTTCACAACTTAGCAACTAAATACATATATAAGAACATATTATTCATAACATGTTACATATCATATATAATATCTCAATAAATAACTCATCAATCACACAATCAATAATCTTTGTTTTCAATTCAAAAGTATATAACCATTCCAAATCACATAAACCTTTGCAAGATGATTCATTCCATGATTCCCTTTTTAAATAGATCCTTTTCATTTGTTATCCTTTCCGGATAACATCCTTTTCAACCTTTTCATTTGTTATCCTTTTCAACATTTTCATTTGTTATCCTTTTCGAATAACTCTTTTCAATCATTTCATGGATTCAGAAATACTGGATGTAATGCCATGGTATCTTTCAACCATGGTATTTTCCTTATCGAGTATAATACCATGATGTATTTCAATCACGGTCCTTTCTTTTTCTCAAATCAAAACAATCTTAATCATAATTACATAAATTATAAAGCTATCAATTAATTTTATAAATTCAAATGTAATATTTTAAAAGGAAATACGAAATTACCTTAACAAAATGGTTGCAAAAACGAATCTGACGACTAATCCGACACCTCAGTTTTTCCTCATCTAATACCGGTTGACTCGTTTCTTTATCTAAATAATAATTCAACTCAATTATTACATTTTTAGCATTTTATTAAGTAGTTTTATGCAATTAACCTTTCCATCATCAATTTACAAATTTACCCCTAATATTTTAACTTTTATGCAATTTAGTCCATAAACCCGAAAATTACAATTTAACCATTTTAAATGAAAAACCTTACTAACCGAATTTACTAGGGATTCCATACAGCCCAAATTTTCCAAAATTTCACAATAACTCCAATGAAGTTTACACTTTTGAAAATTTAATCCTTGAACACAATTTCATGAAAAATCACTTAACAAAATAAGTTTATTCAACAACAAAACTTAATTTTCTATCCACTAAACTCAAAAAACATTCAAACACATCCATGGAAAGTCCCTAAACCTTTAACAACTTTACAAATTAACCCCTAGGCTAGCTAGATTAAGTTAATACGAGCTCAAGAACATAAAAATCACTAAAAACGGGACTAAAAAACGTACCCTGCAATGAAACTAAGCTTAACCGAAGCTTGTTTCTCCCTTAGCAATGGCTATTAAGTTTTAGGTGAAGAAGAAACAAAGATGATGGCATTCTTTCATTTTTTTTTAATTTACTTTTATTTTATTTTATTTTACCTGATTACCATTTTACCATTACTAACTTAACTAATCATCAACAATTTAATTTTTGTGGTTGTCGATTACTTTCCTATATGGTGTCCACTAATTTAAGATTCCATATCCATTTGACCCTGTTAGCTAAAAATTCAACTTTTATATCTTTTACGATTTAGTCTTTTTTTACTTAATTAATTATTTAAACCTTAAAATTACTTACCCATTTTTAATATAACCCTAATAAAGACTCGTAAACATTAAATAAATATTTAAATATTGACTCACTGGTCAAAATTGTGGTCTCGAAACCACTGTTTCCGAGACAATTGAAAATGGGCTGTTACATTAATAAAATGATTTGTTATGGTATACTTGATTAGAAACTTTAAAAATATTTGAAAAAGCTCCCTATTTGATCTTAAGTTGACTTTAAAACATTCATATGCTCATATAAGACCCAAGAAAGAATGTTCAGGTTATTAAATGTTGTATTGTTGTTTATTGGATGATTGATGATGTGAAATGATGATTTTACTGTGAATTTGTTAGTGTTGTTCAGGCAACGAATGTGGCACCCCGTTGCTCAGACCTGGTGATCGAGTCGGGTAAGAAGTGTTGCAGAAACATAAAAAAATTAAAGTAAGTATTAATACATAAAAAATATAGTACAATTTTTTGTAATTTTATTTTAACCTTATGTTTCGTTTAGCTACTAGTATAATAATATGTGTAACAACCCTTACCCGTATTTGACGCCGAAATAGGGACGAGGCATTACCGGACTTAAACACAAGCAAACATACAAAACTGAGACGTAATTTCCATCAAAATTTTAAACTTTTCACATACATTCATATCGTCCTTAAAACGAGACTACGAGGCTCAAAGCATACATTGGAAATAGTTCAGGACTAAAACGGGAACTTCTGAAAAACATAAAACACTTTAGAAAATTTTTCATGTTATAGGGCTCACACACCCTTGTGGTCCGAGGGACATGCCCGTGTGACCCTTAGACACGCCCGTGCTTCAAACTGTGTTTGATTTAGGGTTGCTCTCTGACTTGTGCCACACGGCAATGCCACACGCTTGTGTGCTAGGTTGTGTAGCACAAATGGCTGAGACACATGCCCATGTCTCTGCGCGTGTGCTCCATTCTGGACATTCTGTTTTGCAAGAATTAAGGTGCAAGGGGCACACGGTCGGAACACATGCCCGTGGAGATGACCGTGTGTCACACACAGCCTAAACACACATCCGTGTGGACAAATTAAAGGCTATTTACCAAGCCATTTGCCACCCTTGTATACACATACACTTACACCAATTCAAGGCACATACATAGCATACTCAGGTAACCAAATCATCCACAATTATGACCAACACAATATCCACATCTATCATACTTACAACATTTACTAAGTAACAATTGACTACTTTCAAGATACCTAATAGTACACCACTTTATCATTTCATCAATAGACCACATTTCCAAACATCTCACATTCATGTCATAAATAACATTTCTATCATTCACCAAGCATACCATGACCATATCACCAAAGTCATTAGCGCGCGTACACACACAAACACACACACACACACACACATACATATATATATATATATACACTTAGTCTGACAACCACGATAGCCCAAATGAGCCAATCTACAAGGCCAAGTATCAAAACAAGCCTTTGACAATCACAAGTTGACACATTGGCTACAATCACAATGACACATATAATAAAATGACTTAGTCTCTATACATGCCATAGACTTAAAATGTTTGAATTCATTTATACCCAAAAATGATAGCTTGATAGTGTGATAGGATCTCTGGCGATCTCCAACCTGAGTTAGCTCAATAACCCTATAATACATTGAAAAGGAAGGGGGTAAGCTATATATATATAGCTTAGTAAGTCCGTATGAAAGTAATAAGCAACTTTTACCAATCATTTACCAAGTCTGATAATATAAACACTGTAACACCCCTCACCCGTATTCACAGTCAGAATAAGGTTACGAGGTATTACCGATCAAGCAACATCATTTAACATACATAAGTCATACATTTATGCATTCATACTCATCATTTAACATACATAAGTCATACATTTATGCATTCATACTCAAATGACAATCTGTAACAGTCCGGTTTACACCCTAGTCGGAACAGTGGTTAAGTTGGAATGTGATTGAGCATGTGGTATATTTTCGTAAGCTAATTTGTCCGTTTGAGTGTTTAATTTGACAAAAGGATTAAAATGCTTATGTGTTTAATTTGACTTAAGTGATGTGGCTTTTAAGTGTTAAGGACTTATGTGGCAATTTAGCCACTATTTTGATTAGTGGACGACATGGGTAATGAAATATGTATATATATGTTTTTATATATGTTTATATATTAAATTTTATAAGTTAATGTTATATTAAATTTATTTTAATAGTTATGTTTATTTTATAATAAAAGAAACATGAGAAAGTGGCCTTATTTCATCACTTTCTTGCAGAAACTCAAAGAAAGAAAAAGAAAGCTTTGAAGCTTTGTATTTTCGGCATTTCTAAGCTTAAATTCAAGGTATGTTTTAGTCGGTTTTTGATAATTTTTATGTTTTTGTAATCGTTGCTTCGAAAGCTATCAAACCCATGTACTAATTTTGAGTATTGATGATGTTTGTGTGAGATGCCATTGTTGATATGTTGAGTTTTGAAATGAGTTTAGTTGATAAATGAAAGATTTAAGCTTGATGGACAAGTTTTGTTCTTGAAGTTTTGATGAATTTAGCTAACTAGGGCTAAATTGAGAAAATAGAAAATTGAAGGACTAATTTGTGAATTTGATGAAAGATGTGGGCTTGTATGTGATGTATATATATTCGGTTAAGCTTGGTTGTGCATTAATGTTGTGAATTTGATGTTTTTAGAAAAATGGACTAAATTGATAAATTGTGCAAATGTGAGGGTTAATTTGCAAATAACCCTAAATGTGTGTCTTTAGATTAAATTGAATGAGTTAGTAAATAAAAGGGTTAATTTTGAATTTTTTAGATCAAGAATCGAGGAAAATGGACTTAGATCGTGGGAAAGCGAAAACAACCGAGTAGCCGTTTTCATTCCGACATATCGAATCCGAGGTAAGTCATTATGCAAATAAATGTATATGTATACAATTGTAAATGTTCATATGATTAATGATGATAATAAGTGCTTATGAGAGATTATGCATTTGAATTCCGAGATAAGTTCAAAATAGTGATTAAGTCCGAAAAGCCCTATACAAACCTAGGAATAAATAGGATTGAATAAGTCATGACATAAACATCTGTTCTGTTGTTATCATGTAAGAGCATGTCTGGGAAATTGGCGTTGATTTGAGACTCGTGTAAGACCCTATCTGGGATAGTGGCATCGATATCTGATTATGCGTAAGACCACGTCTGGGACGTTGGCATCAATATAAGCTTTATGTAT
Source organism: Gossypium bickii (assembly GCA_025503065.1). NCBI lineage: Eukaryota > Viridiplantae > Streptophyta > Magnoliopsida > Malvales > Malvaceae > Gossypium > Gossypium bickii. The sequence goes on along the minus strand of CP106717.1, from coordinate 59,364,254 downwards.
AAGACCACATCTGGGACGTTGGCATTGTTATGATCCTTACGTGTAAGACCATGTCAGGGACATCGGCATCGTACTGATCCATGTAAGACCCTGTCCGGGACAGTGGCATCGATATCTGACTACACGTAAGACCTCGTCTGGGACGATGGCAATGTATGATTATTCTGAACTTCTGAGTATCCTACTAGAATCCTATTGGTTCAACGGGTAAGTCTGTGATACGAATTACAAATCCCAGCTATGAACAATTATGTGATATTAAATCCAATTCAGGTACGTTGATTATACATTATATGTGTATATAAGGTAAGCATCTAAATGATCTTACAATGATAATATGTATATGGAATTTATGATATGATAAGAATTGTTTTGGCTAGATGAGTTATGTGTTTATATGATTCTTGAAAGGTGAAAATGGCTAATGTGGTTAAAAATGTATGAACCAAAGCAAATAAGTGAAAGTTTGCTAAGTGATTGATATGTGCCAATGTATTTATTTGCATATATGCCTTCTATATTAAGTTTATTTGTATATGACTTACTAAGCTTTTGGAAAGCTTATTCTGTATGTGTTTTCTCTGTTTTACAGGTCGTCAAAGCTACTGAAGGCTCAGGACTGTTAAGGATCGTCATTACACTACTAAAATCATTTTGGTACACTTTGGAAATGTATAAAGCTAGATATGGCATGTATAGGCTAGTATTTTGGTATAAATTGTTATGTGATCTTAGCCATGTGATTTGGCTATTTATGAGTTGAGACTTTGCTTAAATGAATGTGATATATGATGCATAGTTTGGTATGGTGGAAGCATGTGAAATGGCCAAGTTTTGAGTGAGCAAATGAATGATATATGCTTGTAATGATATGAGTTTTAATCTTTGAAATTGTCATGGTTGGAATTGGTATTGAATGCATGGGTTGAATGATTATTTTGGTATGCTTTTGATGGTTATATGTGCATGAGATATCTTGTTAAACATGGCTTGTAGGTATGACCCTTATGGGTGGCATTTTGCCTTGTAAATGGCCTATAATGTCACACGGGCGTGCCTATAGACCGTGGGTGAATAGCAGGATGTAGCTTGGTAGTATACGGCCTCGACATAGTGGTGTCAGCTAACAGCGGTGTATAAGTCAGTAGCTAGCTAAAAGTACACGGCCATGGCACACGGGCGTGCTTGGTGGCCATGGTGGGGAAGTCAATATATAACCTAAGAGTACACGGCCTGAGCACACGGGCGTGCTTGGTGGCTGTGGGGACTAAGTCAGTATAGGTCCACGGGGAGGACACACGGAGGTGTCTTAAAGCCGTGGGAAGCACACGGTCTGCTTACACGGGTGTGACCTCTGAAACTTAGAAAATTTTTTAATTTTTATGAAATTTTGTATGTGTTTCGGTTTAGTCTCGACCAGATTTATATGCATGCTATTGGTCTCAAGCATCATTTAAGAAATATGGTGCTTGAGAATGATGATTGATTGTATGAAATTTCTATAAATGCTTTCCGATTTATCTGGTAACGCTTCTAACCCTAATCCGGCGATGGACTCGAGATAGGGGTGTTACACAATCAATCATAATCACACTTTCCTTTATAAAGAAGGGCCTACGAAGCCATAAACATGCTTTAGAAGTGGTTCGGGGCTAAACCAATAACATACGAAAAATTTAGAAAACTTAGAAACTTTTCTAATATACAAGGGTCACACGCCCGTGTGAACAGGCCGTGTGCCTCACACAGCTCCAAACATGCCTATGTCCCAGGCCGTGTGAAAATAGGGCATACATACTGACTTGGGTCACACGGCTGACCACACGACCGTGTGCCCTTGGAAATGGCCACAAACACTCATGTGCTAGGCCGTGTGCTAGGCCTTGCCAATCTTATATGGTATACTGACTTATGCAACACGGCCAAGTCACACGCCGGGTGCTAGGCCGTGTGCCATTTAGGGGTGTATACTGACTTGCGCCACACGGTCAATCACACGCCCGTGTGTGAGGCCGTGTGGATCATATTGACTTCAATTCAATTTCAACATCAGGGAACAACGGCCGTGTAACATGACCGTATGTCGCACACGGCTGAGATACACCCCCGTGTCTCTGCTCGTGTGGACAAAAATAGGCAATTTGCAAGACCAATTTGCCACCCTTTTCTTATGCACACCTAACAACCAAAATGGTACCATTTCATCATACAATAGGCAGCCAAAATCATCATTCAAATGCATCATTTATACCATATCCAATCAACCAAATTCAATACTCCAGTCAATGCCAAATACCTATTCAAAATTTATATCATCAAGCATTAATTCACAAGCACATGACTTGTCAAATTATCAACTTCAATCACACCATATAGATCATTTACCAAACTCAAAATATAACCATTTGAACATCTATAATACCCTAGCCACATATATACCAAAACATACCAAAATAAGCCATCATTCATGGCTATATATAGAAAGCAAACATATTCATTTACAAGCCAATTCTCATGGCTATATTCACAACCAAAGTACTACAACTAGTCTATACATTCCATATACCATATATACATAGCTTCAATAGTACCAAAATAGATGATCGATAGTGCAATGAAGTCTCTGACGATTCCCGGGTCCGAGCTAGTTTCGATTATCTATAAGATGGGGAAAAAACACACAAAAGAAGCTTTAAAACCTTAGTAAGCCATATACAAATAAAATTACCATATGAATCAACATCATTTACATCAATAGGCAAACTATGAGTAAGCACATATAAGCTCACAAACCTTTCCCAATGTATACATATTCAATATCATAAGTGAATTCATCAAATACTTCCCTTTTCAATACTTGTATGTATCTCGTACGTACCTGAGTCACTTAACTCAATCACACATTCTTTCTCGACTTGACTTTTCCCATTGAACTTTTTTGGAATTGTTAAGGATACTCGGAAATCACATATAGCTCGTAAAATGCCATATCCCAGATATGGTCTTACATGTTATATCGATGCTAATAGCCCAGCTATGGTCTTATAAGAAATCAAATAACGATGCCAATGTCCCAAACATGGTCTTACACGTAATCACATAATGATACCAATGTCTCAGACATGGTCTTACACATAATCACATCTCGATAATCCTAATGTCATGACATTCGTATCCTATATTATTCTTAAGGTTAGTACGGGACTTTAGGATATTGTAACTCTATCAATTCTTGCTCGTATTTAATCATTCAACATTTATAGCAGTTCAATGGCAATTAAACATATATAATTCAATTTAAAGACATTTATTTGCATATGAACTTACCTTGTATTTTGGATAAACGGACTAGATCCACTATTCTAAAACCTTTGATTTTCACCGATCTAAATCCGATTTCTTTCGTTCTTGATCTATATACATTCAAAATTAACTCATTTATTCAGCAAATCATTCAATTCAGTCCACAAACACATATTTGGGCATTTTTACACTTTAGCCCCTAAAGTTCCACATTTTTATAATTTAGTCCCTATTTCACAAATACATAAAATTCATGAAATTTAATTAAACCCAAGCTTAGCCAAATTTCATATATGTCCCTATTAGCTCAAAACTTTCATTTATTTCACATTTTAGTCCCTCAATTTACACTTTTTACAATTAAACCCTAATAGGCATTTTTACTCAAAATCACTTAACAGAACTTGTATAACTATCAACAAATATTAATTTTTCATCATAAAACATTCAAAAGCTCAACAATTCATCAATGGAACTTCAAAAAATCATTAACAACTTCAAAAATTAAGGCATGAGCTAGCTAGAATACAAAGCAACGATCTCAAAAACATAGAAATCATTAAAAATCAAGCTAAAATCGTACCTTAATTGCTTAAATTAATCTAATCGAATGAAAAACCCTATTTTAGCTTTTCTTGAAGCATCATTCGACCATAAAAGATGAACATAAATATAGCTTTATGTTTTGTTTTATTTAATATATCTTTTATAACCAAATTACTAAATTAACCATTAATAAAAACCATTTAAATCATCAAATATAAGGCCATCTATGTCAAATTCCACTATCAATTGTCTAATAACATCATAAGGACCTTTCATTTAATAAAACATAGCAATTAGACACCTTTAACAAATAGAATGCAACTTTTGCATTTTACGCGATTTAGTCCTTTTTCTCAAATTGAGCTATTAAACGATAAAATTAGCTCAAGAAATCTTCACACATATATGCTGTCATGCTGTTAACACATAAAATAATATTAAAATAATTTTTTGACATTGGATTTATGGTTTTGAAACCACTGCTCCGATTTAACTAAATCCGGGCTGTTACAAACACGAGATAATATAAATTGCTATAAAACTCATAGCTATAATTTATTCAGTCACATTGTTTGCTCAATCGATTTGCAAGCATATTTTAACATGTTTTGAGATTAGCCTAATAACCGATTATAACAAATTACCAAAATCAACCAATCATTTCATACCTCATAATAAATATGCACATTAATTAGTAGTATTCACCTCCCAAGAATATACTTTAACATCTTTCAATTGTTTAAAAGCTCATACATTTTTATACTTCCATAATCATTTTAATAGGCAATTATGTCAATCTTTCTCATATTTTATAAATCACAATTTGCATGACTAACGTATGCTATATCATAACTCAATTTGGCCCGAAAGCCAATAACATAATCATCAACCGAAGTTATCATGAATTTCATACATCACAAATATAGACTAATAATCACAAGGATTTCAAAAATAATTCTCGTGGAAATCACAATTTCATGAAGTCATGCTTATAAACTTTATGTACATACCTGTACCGATTCGTAATTACTTACATTCTCTTTCTCTTCTTTAACATACTCGTTGAATTTCCCGTTTAACCATTTGGAATACTAAAGGATACTCGGGGGTCTCGTACATACAATACCGTACCAATGCCATATCCTAGATATGGTCTTACATGTAATCTCGTATCGATGCCAATAGCCTAGCTATGGTCTTACACGTAATCTCATATCGATGCCATATCCCAGATATGGTCTTACATGAAGTCTCATATTGATGTCATATCCCAGATATGGTCTTACACATAATTTCAGTAACTCTAATGTCATGACATTTATATCCTATCTATTCCTAAGGTTCAACCGAGACTTTCGGTGTACCTAACCTCTGTCGGTCATTTCCGTAGTACCGTACTCAATAGCATTCACATTTCATTTCAATAATATAACATTTACCATAATTATATCAATTAGGCATTTATACACATATAATTTAATGCTTGTGAAACATACGAACTTACCTCGGCATAAAAACGGCAAAAAGGGCTAAATCGTCAAATACTTATTTTTCCCTCATTCTAGGTCTGAACCTTATTTTTTCTTGATCTATAATATTAAATTTAACTTATCTCGTCATGATACTATTCAAGTTAGCCCAAAATCACATTATGGAAAAAATTACATTTTTGTCCCTAAACTTTTGACAGTTTACATTTTAGTCCCTAGGCTCGTAAAATGATTTTCATTCAATACCCATGCTTAGCCAAACCTTATACATGCTTATAACAGCCCACAATTTTCATTTATTCACATTTTTACACCATATTTTATAACTTTTACAAACAAGTCCTTTTAGGCATTTTTACTGAAAATCACTTAGCAAAAGTCGTTTATCATACACCAAACATGCATTTTCTACCATTAGACATCAAAATACACAAATATCCATCATGGGTAAAATTTTAGACCTTGAAATCTCGTCAAATTGATGTTAGAAATAGAAAGATCGAGTTACAACAACTTTTAAAATGTAAAGAGCATTAAAAAGGGGCTAGAACGGACTTACAATCGAGCTTAAAAGTGGCCAAACCCTAGCCATGGATTCTCTTGAGACATTCGACCATAGCATGAAGAAGATGAATGAAACTTTGGCTTATTTTTACTTTTTAATTCTTTTAATAACCAAATTACAAAATGCCCTTAATGAAAAACTTTGAAAACATACCAAACCATGTCCATTTTTGTCCACTAACTTAACCAATGGTCTAATTACCATTTAAGGACCTCTAATTTAAAATCTCATAGCAATTGAACACCTCTAACATATAGAATTCAAGTTTTGCAATTTTTACAATTTAGTTCTTTTGACTAAATTGAGCGCCTAAACGTCAAAATTTTTGAACGAGATTTTGACGAAATCATTCTATAAAATTGTAGACCAAAAAATATAATAAAAACAAAATTTTCTATGTCGGATTCGTGGTCCCGAAATCGCTGTTCTCACTACCCAAAATTGGGCTGTTAAAACTCTTCCCCTTTTAGGGATTTTCGTCCCCGAAAATCTTACCGGAATATAAGTTTGATTTCCACGTAGACTCCTCTATCTTGTGACACTGCCAAGGAACCCTCACTAAGGTTATGCTTTTATTTCCCAACTTTTTAATCTCTCGAGTCAAAATTCCAATCGATTCTTCGTCATACAGCATATCGGCTGAGTCTTAATCTCTATCGGAGAATTCAGACTCAGCAAGTCCAATAGATACCATCGCAACATAGATACACAAAAAACATTTTGAATCTTCTTCCAAAGCAATACTTTCGGAAGCATGCTATCGCTGAACGAAAATTTCATATTTTCATGTTTCAATTTCGCATAAGTTTTCTGACAATCTGAAGTGGATTCTAAACTGCCACGAATCACTTTTACTTTTTGTACGATTTCTAATCAGATAGTCTCTGAAACATATAACTCAACTAATCTATCATGTTACATACCCGATCACCAGAACATATATTTCAAATAACTATACATTTTATTACTCCCTGAATGAACAAATGAGCTACTACTGAGCTTCGTACAAAATTTTCTACATAAACTCTGAATTACTCAGTGCACAAATTCTATCTCAGAATAATGATAACAGCCATCAGGTCTGGCCTGAAATTCAAAATCAAAAGTCGTCTCACACTGTACTCATTTAGTTTCCCACTCACTATCACATTCCTGAGGTTATCAATCTTGCAAAGAAAACATCGTTTTAGCTTTTAATTTAGCTAAATTCAGACCATCATCAAATAAGATTAATCATGTATCCAATACTCACAAAATAATCAAAGGTTTTTTCCATTCAAGCGTTTGCAACTATATCTGCTTTCCCAAAGGTCAATCGGTAACTGCTCAAAACTTTTCAATAGTTCAAGCCATCTATGTTGTTTTGAGATTCAAATCCTTCTGTGACATTAGATACTTTAAACTCTTGGGATCAGGAAACATATGACATTTTTAGTCGAGCAAACGGTATCATCAAATTCTCAACATGGACATAGAAAGTGGCCGACTCTAAATCACCCGTTGGACAGTTCCTTTCTTGTGACTTTAACCGTTTGAAAGCATAAAGTATCACTTTACATTCTTGTATTACAACACATTCCAATCTGTTCGATACTGCATCGCTGTAACACCCCAAACCAGGTCTATGCGTTAAGACGAGTTTTGGTTTGTCACACTGATCGAACATCCATTTACTTCTCTAACGATTTAAGTAAAACAGTACTACAAAACCTTTTGGAAATGAAGTTTAATAAAAATTTAGTGCAATGATTTAAAATTGATGATTTAAGAAAATACTTTTTTTCAATCTTATAAATTGTAATATAGTTGCCAAAACCTTAAAATAGTTTTTAAAAAGAATTTGAACGAATTTAAAAGAGTAATTTAGGTGTTCAAAATGTTATAAAACATAATATTTTAAGAGAACTTTAAAAATTTAACATAAACCCATATTGAGAGTCTTAAACAAAATTAAATCCATCCACACAATAAAATCCATAAAAACATAATTAGAGGCCTTATTACATCAACCCAAAATAGTAATTAAAATAAGTAACTTAAATAAAGTTCATAGTTTATAAAACCCATGCTTGTAGTATGGCCTCCACCAAGTCATCTCCGGCCCAAGTCCACATCAATTTCCATTACCTAAAATGGATAATAAAACGGGGTGAGTTACAAAGAACTCAGTGTGTAACTCACTTACCATCTTTATTGGGCCAGACCATCGAGGCATTTATTTGGGCTTGAGCCCAATTACACTTTTCAACAATATAAACTGAAATAAATATATATAATGCATTTAAAATGAATTCCCCAAACCAAACCTAATTTTCATCCGCTACACACCCCCGTACCAACCAACACACCTGTGGGGATCAAGTCAACCCACCCCGCCAAACACACCAATCGTAGGCATTTAGGCTTTTAAAATAATATTGTAGTGCACTACCGAACTAGATTGTGACATAGTCACCGAACTAGAGGCATTAAGCCAAAATTTGTGGCAGAGCCACCGAACTAGATACGTGGCCACAGGCCTTTCTTCTCTTCATCAAATCCCATCCCATGCAATTATGTATGAATAACAAACTTTAATCATAAAAATTTTATCAAGTAACCCATAATACAAATGAGTCTTTAATTAAACCTTTCATTTGGGCCTATTAACAATATAGTATCTAGCCTATTTAGCAATCTAGCGATCTTTGGCCCATTTTATCGAACTAGAATATTTTTGGCCCATTTAGCGATCTAGCGATCTTTGGCCCATATTTCGAACTAGAGTATTTTTGGCCCATTTAGCGATCTAACGATCTTTGGCCCATATTTATCGATCTAGTAGTTTACAGCCCAATTTATCAATCTAGCAGTTTTATGGCCCAATTTATCGATCTAGCAGTTTACAGCCCAATTTATCAACCTAGCAGTTTTATGGCCCAATTTATCGATCTAGCGATTTCTGATAAATTTCTCGGTTTAACCGCTTTCATGCATTTACACAAAAGTACTGATTACTACAAAATTTCCGATTTGGCCATTTTTACGATTTATCAAATTAGTTACGGTTTAGTATCTAACCTGAAAGATAAGTGTGAAGTTACACACCTGGTTATAGTGAGGACTAGACTTTCCCACTCGTCAACACCTATACGTATCACGATAATTTAGAACACTATAATTTATTAATAAAACCGATCTAAAAATAACGATCTAAAATTTTACCCTCAGATTTTCGAACTACTTCTACTTGCAGTTTCTCCCCGATTGATGGTTCGTTAACCGAATCAAATCCACGAACAAATAATGGTTCGGGAGTGCGAACGACTTCAAACAATTGATTCTCCTCGGATGAACGTCTGCAACCCGGTGGCAAATCTCGGATTCCTGAAATAGCCCTTTGTTTATACTTAGGGGGATTAACGGTACCTCCCTTCTTCCAAACACTATACACCGCCCTTTTCTTCCCTATTTTGATTGTCTTCAAAGACAAAAGATCGTTAATCCAATCTAATATTACATCGAAATATGACTAAGGGTTTAAGGGTGAAATTTTGCTTACCACAAAGATCCTTGTTCCGAAATATGTGAATCAATCAAAACGTTCCTTTATCACCTTAAATCGATTCCAACGTTCTAAGATACCCACGAACACTTGATTTTCGATCTTCCGTTATCGCACTAAAGTATAACAAATAAAAGCGTTAATAGAATGACCGTTTATTTCGATCTAAGAAATCCTTCTTACCACCATCAAGATTCAGCCAAAATACTATTAACTAAACGTAAACTAAAAAGAACCCTTACCTATTGTCCACGGTTGAAAAGAGTCGATTGAGAAAGATGTTTGTGATTAAAGAAAGATTCGGCTATGTATAACCAAAGAAAGGAGAAAAATGGTTCGGCTATGGCTCACTAACATTCGGCCATGAGAGAGTAAATAGAGAAAATTTCGATTGAAAAGAAATGAAGGAAAGAAATAAAAGATGGAAGAAAAGATGATGATGAGGATTCGGTTTTCAAAGAGAAGAAAAGAGAAAGAAAAGAGATGGGTTTAGTAGCATTGTGTATTCGGCAATGGGGAAAAGAAAAGAAAAAGAATGGCTTTTGGTATAGGTGATTTCGGCACTAAAAGAAAAGGCACACAAAAATGCTAAAGTAATGAGCAAAAATGACCAAATGGTCAAAAATGACCAAACTTGCACAAAAACTAAGAATGGCCAAAAACAACTCCTAAACCTTACCAAGCTACAAGCATATTCGGCCAACCTCCCCCCTAGCCATATTGCCGTCCAAATTCATGGTCAAATGGCCATGAATTTGTTTCCAAAACATTTTCCTTGATACTTGCCCTATGTCCCCATATCTTTCCAAATTTTCTTGATTCCATACCATAAGTTAGAAGTTTCCTTATTCCTTTAATCTACTAACCAAAAATAACAAGGTCAACACTTACCATAAATATGCTTGGCCGACACTTACCATACTAGAGCAAAAATAAAAGTTGTCTATATGCTATTTAAGGGATTCGAACCTCTTCCCTCATGCTAATACTCATGCGCCATTACCACCTTGCCATTTCTCATCTTGTGTCACCTATTAACACTTAAATTAACTTAAGTATTAATGACACTTGATCCACTTCAATAAATTCTCCAACAAAAATTATTCCTTACCCGAATAATTCTATACTCTTCTTCAGGACTATAATAAGCACGACAAGTAATAAGAAAATTTTCCTTTATAGACTAATCACCAAAGCACACAATAAATCGATACTCAAATTTTCAGGGTGTTACAACTCTACCCTCCTTAAAGAAAATTTCGTCCTCGAAATTTACCTGGTTGAAAGAGGTGAGGGTATTGTTGCCAAATTGCATCCTCAGGCTCCCACGTAGCTTCCTCTGCTCCGTGATTACGCCATAAAACTTTGACCCACGGTACGGTTTTCTTTCTTAGCACCTTAACATCTCGGTCTAAGATTTCCACTGGTTCCTCCTCAAAAGACAAGTCTGAATTCAACTCCACTTCTTCTACCGGTACTATGTGCATCGAATCCGATCTATAGCGTCTTAGCATGGAAACATGAAAAACATTATGAATTTGACTCAACTCCGGAGGTAATTCGATCTGATAGGCCATTGAACCAACACGCTTCACCATACGATATGGTCCAATGTATCTAAGACTCAATTTGCCCTTCTTCCCAAATCTGAAAATCTTCTTCCAAGGTGAGACCTTCAAGAAAACTTGATCCCCCACATCATACTTGATACTTCTACGCTTCAGATCTGCATACGACTTTTGTCTATCCGAAGCTTCTTTTAACCGTGCTCGAATAGCTTTTACTTTTTCTTCTGTTTCAGAGATCAACTCGGGACCTAACATCTGCCGTTCGCCCAATTTAGTCCAACAAATAGGAGAACGACACCTACGACCATATAATGCCTCGTAGGGTGCCATATGAATACTAGACTGATAGCTATTGTTGTCAGCAAATTCTGCCAACGGTAGAAAATCCTCCCAACTACCTTTGAAGTCGATTACACATCCCCTTAACATGTCTTCCAGAATCTGAATTACTCTTTTCGATTGACCATCTAACTGAGGATGAAAAGCCGTACTGAAGTTTAGCTTTGTTCTCAGAGCTTCATGCAAAGCTTTCCAACCTAGGATCCCTATCTGATAGGGTACCCCATGCAACCTCACGATTTCAGATACATACAGCTTAGCCAACTTCTGCAACGAGTAATCCGTACGTACTGGTAGGAAATGAGCAGTCTTCGTCAAACGATCAACAATTGCCCAAATGGAATTTTTCTTAATAGGTGTTAAAGGTAACCCATTAACAAAATCCATTGTTATCCGCTCCCATTTACAAAGAGGAATCTTTACTGGTTGTAATAAACCTGACGGCAATTGATGTTCCGCCTTCACTTGCTGACAGGTTAAACATTTTCCCATAAATTTGTAAATCTCACGCTTCAACCCTGGCCACCAATACTGTTCACGAAGATCCTGATACATCTTATTTCCTCCGGGGTGCATAGCATAAGGGCTACTATGCGCCTCCCGTAAAATCATCTGCCTCAAATCTGAGTCCTTAGGCATACAAACTCTTCCTCGAAAACACAACACACGTTCCGAGTTTAAACTAAAATCCTCTATTCCACCATTTCCAACTTGTTGAATTAAAAGTCCCAACTTCTTATCTGATATTTGTTTTTCCTTGATTTGTTCTAACCACAGAGGCTTCACTTGAAGTTCCGCTATCAAATTACCATCCTCATACAAACTCAAATGGGAAAACATTGCTCTCAAATCAGATACCACCTTACGACTTAACGCGTCTGCTACGACGTTAGCCTTTCCCGGATGATACTCGATTGAGAAATCATAGTCCTTTAACAACTCCACCCATCTTCTTTGTCGCAAGTTTAATTCCTTCTGAGTAAGAAGATACTTAAGACTCTTGTGATCAGTATAGATGATAGACTTTTCACCGTAGAGGTAATGCCTCCAAATCTTTAAAGCAAACACTACCGCAGCTAACTTCAAGTCATGAGTAGGGTAGTTTACTTCGTGCGGTCTCAGCTGACGAGAAGCATAAGCCACCACTTTCCCACTTTGCATTAGTACACAACCTAATCCCGTATGCGACGCATCACAATAAACTATAAACTCCTTTCCAGCCTCAGGTTGAATCAATACTGGCGCTTCCGTCAAAATCTTCTTCAATTTCTCGAAACTTTCTTGCTGTTTGTCGGTCCATATAAACGGTACTCCCTTTCGCAAAAGCTTAGTTAGGGGTGCAGCAATTAACGAAAACCCCTCAACAAAGTGTCTATAGTAACCAGCCAAACCCAAGAAACTTCGAATCTCCGCTACTGACTTTGGTGGTTTCCAATCCAATACAGACTCAATCTTCCGAGGATCCACCCTTATTCCTTCGGCTGATACCACATGGCCCAAGAAAGTCACTTCCCTTAACCAGAATTCACATTTACTGAATTTGGCATACAGTTGATTATCTCGAAGCAACTGCAATACAATTCGCAAATGTGAGTCATTCTCCTCTTCATTCCTTAAATATACCAAAATGTCATTTATGAATACTACCATAAACCAGTCTAAATATGGTTGAAAGACCCGGTTCATCATATCCATAAATGCAGCTGGTGCATTGGTCAACCCAAACGGCATCACCAAAAACTCTTAATGTCCATAACGAGTTCGGAAAGCCGTCTTGTGAATATCTGCTTCTTTCACCTTAAGCTGGTGATAACCCGATCTTAAATCAATTTTGGAGAAAACTGAAGCTCCCTTCAATTGATCAAACAGGTCATCAATTCTTGGCAGAGGGTACCGATTCTTGATCGTCAATTTATTCAATTGCCTGTAATCAATGCACATACGCATCGACCCATCCTTCTTCTTAACAAACAAAACCGGTGCTCCCCACGGAGACATACTCGGTCGAATAAAACCCCGATCTAGTAATTCTTGAATTTGAGCTTTAAGCTCTGACAACTCTTTCGGTGCCATTCTATAAGGAGCAATGTACACTGGAGCTGTTCCGGGCAAAAGCTCAATACAAAATTCCACTTCCCGATCCGGAGGTACACCAGGAAGTTCTTCGGGAAATACATCCGGAAATTCCTTCACTGTTCTCACATCTTCCACTGATAACTCTTTGGCATCTAAAGCACTAATAAATGCTAAAAATGCTCCATACCCTTTTTGCACCAACTTTTCCGCCTTTAACGCAGATATCACATTTGCCAAGTAATTCCTTCATTCGCCTATTATAACTATCTCCTTATCCTCCACGGTTCTTATTGACATTCGCTTTTCAGCACAATCCAATTTCGCTCGGTGCTTAACCAACCAATCCATGCCCAAAATGATATCGAACTCGCCAAAAGGCAACTCCATCAAATTTGTCAGAAATATTTCTCCTTGAATTACTAAGGGCACGTCTCTAAACAGTTTATTAACCAACACCGACTGTCCTAAAGGACTAATTACTTTCATCTCACTATCGAAAATTTCAGATTCTAAATTCAAGTTTCCAGATATGGTGCTAGCAACATACGAGTGGGTAGAACCAATATCTATCAAAGCAATAACAGGTACATCAAAGATGAAAAACGTACTAGTTATCACATCAGGTGCATTGCCCTCCTCGCGGCGTCTAACTGCATACACCAACCCTGGCTGTCTTGCATCCGTGATACCTCTAGGACCATTGCCTCGACCCGCTGCACCTTGACCACGTCCAGCCCCATTACCACCACGACCTGGTCCACGACCTCTCGGTGGTTGCTGAATTCCTCTTGTCGGCGGTGCATCAGTAATATGAGCTTTTTGATTGTATCCATTCGTCGAGGGCAATTCCTATATTGATGATCCATCGACCCGCATTTATAGCAAGCACCCATTTTATTCCAGCACTCTCCAGAATGTCGTTTCCCACAATCAACACAATCTCGACTCTGATTAACAGCTACAGGTGTTCTACCTTGAGCTGGCTCATCATTCCGAGGCCTCTTCAGAAACCTTTTTGAAGAACCCGAATACTTCATATCTCTCTTGCCTCTAGCTCGTTCCCTATTCTGACGTTCCGAGTTCTTAGCCTCTTTGGCTATCTTGGCCTTTTCCACAAGCGTGGCAAAAGTTCTAACTTGTTGTGGGGCTATCAAAACCCGTAACTCATCATTCAAGCCATCCTCAAAGCGTACACAACGCTCATGATCCGTTGCCATTGTTCGAGTATAGCGACTCAAACGCAAAAACTCAGCTTCATACGCTGCCACCGTCTTATTTCCTTGGACCAGATTCAAGAATTCCTTCCTTCGGGCATCCACATAACTTGTTCCCACATACTTCCCTTGGAAAGAAGCTTTGAAGAATTCCCAATTAACTAATGCAGCTTCAGTGCCTTCTCGGACAGTAAGCCACCATTGGTATGCTTCGTCCCTTAACAAAGACACTGCTCCTCTTAGTTTTTGTTCCACAGTGCACTCAAGATTGTCCATAATTCGCTCCACTGCCTCAAGCCAATATTCAGCAACACCTCTGAAAACCTCAGCACCACTTGATTTCAATCGTTCCGATATTGACCCACGAGCTGTTGGTCCAGTTCTGGTTCCAGTGACCCTTTCAAGGACTCGCAGCATTGCTCGTGTCACAGCATTATCTTCATCCATATGGTCATGTGATCCCGTCTCACTTTCAAGTGACGCAGGTGCATCCATTTCTGGCATATGATCCGGCGCTTCAGTTGCGCCCCTAACACCTCGTCCTCTACCACGGCCACGTCTACCGCGTCCACGACCACGTCCTCTAGTGCTCATATTGACTAATTCCATTTAATCTGATTAAAAGTTTTATGAATCAGAATACTATTTCAGTGTTTATTAATGATGTTTTATGAGATAAAAGAGATAGAGTTGTTTTCGCAATCATATCCTATTGTCTCAATCTCTACGATTTTCAACACCTAAAACTAGAAGTTCTAGAGTGTCTCTATGATCATATCACAATAATAAACAATCAATATACAGATACTTACTTGACTTGGCGCGGGATGCTCATGGTGCCATACTACCTTTAAATCAAAAGTCTAGAAATTTGAATTATTTCTCAAACAAATATTGTTGTTGAACCCAAACCACAGCCGAGTTTTGAAACTGGCCCTGATACCATTAAATGTAACACCCCAAACCAGGTCTATACGTTAAGACGAGTTTTGGTTTGTCATACTGATCGAACATCCATTTACTTTTCTAACGATTTAAGTAAAACAGTACTACAAACCCTTTTGGAAATGAAGTTTAATAAAAATTTAGTACAATGATTTAAAATTGATGATTTAAGAAAATACATGTTTTCAATCTTATAAATTGTAATATAGTTGCCAAAACCTTAAAATAGTTTTTAAAAAGAATTTGAACGAATTTAAAAGAGTAATTTAGGTGTTCAAAATGTTATAAAACATAATATTTTAAGAAAACTTTAAAAATTTAACATAAACCCATATTGAGAGTCTTAAACAAAATTAAATCCATCCACACAATAAAATCCATAAAAACATAATTAGAGGCCTTATTACATCAACCCAAAATAGTAATTAAAATAAGTAACTTAAATAAAGTTCATAGTTTATAAAACCCATGCTTGTAGTATGCCCTCCACCAAGTCATCTCCGGCCCAAGTCCACATCAATTTCCATTACCTGAAATGGATAATAAAACGGGGTGAGTTACAAAGAACTCAGTGTGTAACTCACTTACCATATTTATTGGGCTAGACCATCGAGGCATTTATTTGGGCTTGAGCCCAATTACACTTTTCAATAATATAAACTGAAATAAATATATATAATGCATGTAAAATGAATTCCCCAAACCAAGCCTAATTTCCATCCGCTACACACCCCCGTACCAACCAACACACCTGTTGGGATCAAGTCAACCCACCCCGCCAAACACACCAATCGTAGGCATTTAGCCTTTTAAAATAATATTGTAGTGCACTACCGAACTAGATTGTGACATAGTCACCGAACTAGAGGCATTAAGCCAAAATTTGTGGCGAGCCACCACCGAACTAGATACGTGGCCACAGTGCCTTTCTTCTCTTCATCAAATCCCATCCTATGCAATTATGTATGAATAACAAACTTTAATCATAAAAATTTTATCAAGTAACCCATAATACAAATGAGTCTTTAATTAAACCTTTCATTTGGGCCTATTAACAATATAGTATCTAGCCCATTTAGCAATCTAGCGATCTTTGGCCCATTTTACCGAACTAGAATATTTTTGGCCCATTTAGCGATCTAGCAATCTTTGGCCCATATTTCGAACTAGAGTATTTTTGGCCCATTTAGCGATCTAACGATCTTTGGCCCATATTTATCGATCTAGCAGTTTACAGCCCAATTTATCAATCTGGCAGTTTTATGGCCCAATTTATCGATCTAGCAGTTTATAGCCCAATTTATCAATCTAGCAGTTTTATGGCCCAATTTATCGATCTAGCAGTTTACAGCCCAATTTATCAATCTAGCAGTTTTATGGCCCAATTTATCGATGTAGCAGTTTTTCGTAAATTTCTCGATTTTAACCGTTTTCATGCATTTACACAAAAGTACTGATTACTACAAAATTTCCGATTTGGCCATTTTTACGATTTATCAAATTACTTACGGTTTAGTATCGAACCAAAAAGATAAGTGTGAAGTTACACACCTGGTTATAGTGAGGACTAGACTTTCCCACTCGTCAACACCTATACGTATCACGATAATTTAGAACACTATAATTTATTAATAAAACCGATCTAAAAATAACGATCTAAAATTTTACCCTCGGATTTTCGAACTACTTCTACTTGCGGTTTCTCCCCGATTGATGGTTCGTTAACCGAATCAAATCCACGAAGAAATAATGGTTCGGGAGTACGAACGACTTCGAACAATTGATTCTCCTCGGATGAACGTCCGCAACCCGGTGGAAAATCTCGGATTCCCGAAATAGCCCTTTGTTTATACTTAGGGGGATTAACGGTATGTCCCTTCTTCCGAACACTATACGCCGCCCTTTTCTTCCCTATTTTGATTGTCTTCAAAGACAAAAGATCGTTAATCCAATCTAATATTACATCGACATATGACTAAGGGTTTAAGGGTGAAATTTTGCTTACCACAAAGATCATTGTTCCAAAATATGAGAATCAATCAAAACGTTCCTTTATCACCTTAAATCGATTCCAACGTTCTAAGATACCCACGAACACTTGATTTTCGATCTTCCGTTATCGCACTAAAGTATAACAAATAAAAGCGTTAATAGAATGACCGTTTATTTCGATCTAAGAAATCCTTCTTACCACCATCAAGATTCGGCCAAAATACTATTAATTAAACGTAAACTAAAAAGAACCCTTACCTATTGTCCACGATTGAAAAGAGTCGATTGAGAAAGATGTTTGTGATTAAAGAAAGATTCGGCTATGTATAACCAAAGAAAGGAGAAAAATGGTTCAGCTATGGCTCACTAACATTCGGCCATGAGAGAGTAAATGGAGAAAATTTCGATTGAAAAGAAATGAAAGAAGGAAATAAAAGATGGAAGAAAAGATGATGATGAGGATTCGGTTTTCAAAGAGAAGAAAAGAGAAAGAAAAGAGATGGGTTTAGTAGCATTGTGTATTCGGCAATGAGGAAAAGAAAAGAAAAAGAATGGCTTTTGGTATAGGTGATTTCGGCACTAAAAGAAAAGGCACACAAAAATGCTAAAGTAATGAGCAAAAATGACCAAATGGTCAAAAATGACCAAACTTGCACAAAAACTAAGAATGGCCAAAAACAACTCCTAAACCTTACCAAGCTACAAGCATATTCGGCCAACCTCCCCCCTAGCCATATTGCCGTCCAAATTCATGGTCAAATGGCCATGAATTTGTTTCCAAAACATTTTCCTTGATACTTGCCCTATGTCCCCATATCTTTCCAAATTTTCTTGATTCCATACCATAAGTTAGAAGTTTCCTTATTCCTTTAATCTACTAACCAAAAATAACAAGGTCAACACTTACCATAAATATGCTTGGCCGACACTTACCATACTAGAGCAAAAATAAAAGTTGTCTATATGCTATTTAAGGGATTCGAACCTCTTCCCTCATGCTAATACTCATGCGCCATTACCACCTTGCCATTTCTCATCTTGTGTCACCTATTAACACTTAAATTAACTTAAGTATTAATGACACTTGATCCACTTCAATAAATTCTCCAACAAAAATTATTCCTTACCCGAATAATTCTATACTCTTCTTCAGGACTATAATAAGCACGAAAAGTAATAAGAAAATTTTCCTTTATAGACTAATCACCAAAGCACACAATAAATCGATACTCAAATTTTCAGGGTGTTACAATCGCTGAAAAAAAATCACTATTTCTTTACTCAATTTAAACTGGACCGAGAACTAGTGTTTCGGTTAGTAACATCTTCAACTGTTTTCAACTTTGCTAACATGCAACAAACCATTCAAACTTTCAAAAATGTGATAACTTTATCAATCAAAATAGCTTTAACTCATAATAATATCATCCAATTATAACTAATCTAATAGATACATCCTTGTATCACACCCCTTTTGAATATAAATTCTTCATTCAGATTGTTCGTCAATTTACCCATGAATGTGCAAGATTTTATCTTCTTACCTAAGGATAAACTTAAATGCATATAACTCAATTTACCTTTCAACTAACCAGCTCACTCAGATAAAAACAACTGAGTCGATCTCAACTATCTAATAATATCATATCAAAATACTCCTTTTTTCATGCTGTTAAACAACTCAAACATACAATCTTTTATAATTCCCTTAACATACTAATCAAAGATCTTTACAACTGCATTAGCTCAAGGAAACAAAATATCCTGATTGAATTCATTGTTCTTAATCAAACTTAACTGAGAGAAGAAAACCATCATACAATTTGAGCCTGAGCTCCACTATCTATACATTTGCCGATGTCAATTCATTTCACGAAGATTAGAGAAATCCCGATACCAGAATCACCACGTTCATATGATCGAACCAGGAATACACTCATAATAGACATAGTTATAACAAGCCAAAGAACATACCTTAAAGATAAGCCATGATTGATAATTTATGAAATAAGGATGATAAAAAAACCGAGATAAAGATATCCAAGATACGATATCACACTGAAAGTCTAAGAATATAACTCATAAGAAAATAATAAAGATCTTGATGATTCCTCAGAGAAAACCAGAAGAAAAACAATGCTTACTCCTCTAGAATCGATTGTAACAGAGATAATATATTTTCCATATATATATATATATATATATATATATATATATATATATAACAAAACAATATCCAGTAGAGGTAGAAGAATAGTCTCACATAAATTTTCACCATCAAATTTTATTCCAAACAAAATAAAATAGAACCCCAAAGAGAGAGATAAGATATGTTGATCATCAACCAATTAGGCCAACAGTGATTTCATCTAACATTATAATCAGCTCGCATTCTCATACGATAAGAACTTCTTCAGAAAATGAACGATCACATATATATCACTGAAGATAAATGAATATATAAAATACCCATGAGAGATCATCATAATCTATTCAATCACAACTGTTACACTCAGACATCTTTACAATTCAAATATCATTTCTTTGACTAATTCTGTCATCACTAATCCCGTATTATTCCAATTACTAACAAAAATCAATCCAGAAGAAACTCCAGCAAATACATACTTTAGACATCATACCTGAATGAGTCGATTAGCCGAGATTAACTTTTCCTTAACTGTGATATTGCAAAATCCAGATGATCTTTAGAATAACTTGGCATCTTTTCCAAGACTGTATTCACTTGCCAAACTATTCTCAACTCTAACCACATTATTAGTTATTCCGCTACTGAACTCTTTAGTCTCTCACTTGTGAGCTCATTCAACATAAATCTCATGAAATTTCGTTATAAAATACCATATTGGTAAGGGGGTGAGGTCGTAAAGCCTCTAACTCGACTCTCATAAATACACACATATAGCTTAGCATTAATCATCAACATAATATCTTCTTAATCACATAATTCCCTTCAAGCTAATTAACATACATATTTATGTCATACGAAGTTTTCGATTATCTTATTCAAACAAGTGTACTTAAACACATATTCCATAAATCTTGAGTAAGTTTACTTATCGCATTCACTTAATCAAACAAATCAGGCACATAACATCACATGAATGCCAAATAAACATGGATGAGCTATCACAATATAAACTTTCATTTCACTTCACCTTTTCCATATTTCAAAATAATTCCCATTAAACTATTGTAATTTTGATGGACACTCGGGTAGTATACTCAAGGTATGCATGTCAACAATCCATCAATTCATATTCAAAAGTGCCCTTTTGACACATATTCATGGAGCACACTCTCGAGCCACATATGACATAACAGGATTGCCAATTCAGGCTAAATCCTTTAGATAATGTATGCTCTAAAGGCTTACTCTAGATTACCCGTTCAGGCTAAATCAATTCCATAACATATGCTCGAGAAGGCTTAATTCATGATTGTCGTTCCGGGCTAAATCATTTTTGCAACATTTAAAACATTTTCTCCATTTCATAAAATCACCATAATCTATCGAAATACAACGTTCAACTGGAACAATGACATTTTATCCATATTTCTCAACTTATGGTTATTTCATTTTGTACATCATCACATACATATCGTGAACTCTTATTCATACCTTTCCAAGTTTCAACTTATCACAAACATATTTTCAAATATCTTAGTATCACTTTCAGCGTTTTCGAAAGTAGCTCGATTGGAAAGCATCTCTGTCTCAACAAAACAATTTCATCAGAGTTGGGAGATATCACACTATCACGGGTTACATATGGCATGTATAGCTATACTTCCACACATGCTAGGTTAGTCCGAGAATTGACTAAACTGTAGCTCTGATGCCACTAAATGTAACACCCCTTACCCATATTTGACGCCGAAATAGGGTTCGAGGCATTACCGGACTTAAACACAAGCAAACATACAAAACCAATATGTAATTTCCATCCAAATTTAAAACTTTTCACATACATTCATATCGTCCCTAAAACAAGCCTACAAGGCCCAGAACATACATTAGAAATAGTTCGAGACTAAACCGGGAACTTTAGAAAAACATACAATACTTAGAAAATTTTTCATGTTACAGGGCCCACACACCCGTGTGGTCCAAGGGACACGTCTGTGCTTCAGACCAAGTTTGATTTAGAGGTGCTCTCTGACTTGTGCCACACGGCCATGCCACACACCCATGTGCTAGACCGTAGCACACACGGCTGAGACACATGCCCGTGTCTCTGCCTATATGCTCAATTCTGGACATTCTGTTTTGCAACAATTAAGGTGCAGGGGACACACGGCTGGAGCACATGCCCATGGGGATGACCGTGTGTCACTCACGGCCTAGACACACGCTCATGTGTCTACCAGTGTGGAAAAATTAAAGACAATTTACGAAGCCATTTGCCACCCTTGTACACACATACACTTAACACAATTATGACGAACACAATATCCACATCTATCATACTCACAACATTTACTAAGTCACAATTGATTACTTTCAAGATACCTAATTGTACACCACTTTATCAAGTCATCAATAGACCACATTTCCAAACATCTCACATTCATGTCATAAATAACATTTCTATCATTCACCAAGCATACCATGGCCATATCACCAAAGTCATTAGAACACATGTATATATACTTAGGCTGACAACCATGATAACCCAAATAAGCCAATCTACATGGCCAAGTATCAAAACAAGCCTTTGACAATCACAAGCCAGCACATTGGCTGCAATCACAATGACACATTTAACAAAAATGACTAAGTCCCTATACATGCCATAGACTTATAATATTTGAATTCATTTATACCCAAAAATGATAGCTTGATAGTGTGATAGGATCTCCGGTGATCTCTAACCCGAGCTAGCTCAATAACTCTATAAGACATTGGAAAGGAAGGGGGTAAGCTATATATAGCTTAGTAAGTCCGTATGAAAGTAATAAGAAACATTTACGAATCATTTAACAAGTCCGATAATATAAACATGAGATAATATAAATTGCTATAAAACTCATAGTTATAATTTATTCAGTCACATTGTTTGCTCAATCAATTTGAAAGCATATTTTAACATGTTTTGACATTAGCCTAATAATCGTATTCTCTCCATTATAACAAATTACCACAATCAACCAATCATTTCATACCTCATAATAAATATGCACATTAATTTCTAGTATTCACCTCCCAAGCATATACTTTAACATCTTTCAATTATTTAAAGCTCATATCTTTTCATACTTCCACAATCATTTTAATATGAAATTATGCCAATCTTTCCTTTTTCTCATATCCGATAAATCACAATTTGCATGAATAACACATGCTATATCATAACTCAATTTGGACCTAAAGCCAATCACATAATCGTCAACCGAATTTATCATGAATTTCATACATCACAAGTATAGACTAATAATCACAAGGTTTTCACAAATCATTCTCATGGAAATCATGAACTCACAATTTTATGAAGTCCATGCTTATAAAATTTACATACATACTTGTATCGATTTGTAATTACTTACATACTCTTTCTCCTATTTGGCATACTCGTTGAATTTCTTGTAGAACCATTTGGAATACTAAAGGATACTCGGGGGTCTCGTACACATAGTATCGTACCAATGCCATATCCCGGATATGGTCTTACATGTAATCTCGTATCGATGCTAATAGCCCAACTATGGTCTTACACAAAGTCTCATATCGATGCCATATCCCAGATATGGTCTTACACGAAGTCTCATATTGATGCCATATCCTAGATATGGTCTTACACATAATCTCAGTAACCCTAATGTCATGAAATTTATATCTTATCTATTCCTAAGGTTCAACCAGGACTTTCGCTATATTGAATCTCTGTCGGTCATTTCCGGAGTACCGTACTCAATAGCATTCACATTTCCTTTCAATAATATAACATTTACCACAACTATATCAATTAGGCATTTATACACATATAATTTAATAATTAAATATACGAAATTACCTCGGCATAAAAACGGCTAAAAGGACTAAATCGTCAAATACTTATTTTTCCCCAGTTCTAGGTCTGAACCTCATTTTTTCTTGATACTATTCAAATCAACCCAAAATAACATTAGGGCAAAAATTATATTTTTGCCCATAAACTTGACATTTTACATTTTAGTCCCTAGGCTCGTAAAATGATTTTCATTCAATACCCATGCTTAGTCAAACCTTATACATGTTTATAACATCCCACAATTTTCATTTATTCACATTTTTACACCATATTTTATAACTTTTACAAACAAGTCCTTTTAGGCATTTTTACCGAAAATCACTTAGCAAAAGTCGTTTATCATACACCAAGCACACATTTTCTACCATTAGACATCAAAATACACAAATATCCATCATGGGTAAAATTTTAGACCTTGAAATCTCTTCAAATTGATGGTAGCAATAGAAAGATTGAGTTACAATGACTTCAAAAATGTAAAGAGCATTAAAAACGGGGCTAGAACGGACTTACAATTGAGCTTGGAAGTGGCCAAACCCTAGCCATGGCTTCTCTTGAGACATTCAACCATAGAATGAGGGAGATGAATGAAATTTTGGCTTATTTTGCCTTTTAAATTCTTTTAATAACCAAATTACCAAAATGCCCTTAATGAAAAATTTTGAAAACATGCCAAACCATGTCCATTTTTGTCCACTAACTTAACTAATGGTCTAATTACCATTTACGGACCTCTAATTTAAAATATCATAGCAATTGAACACCTCTAGCATATAGAATTCAAGTTTTGCACTTTTTACAATTTAGTCCTTTTGACTAAATTGAGTGCCCAAACGTCAAAATTAGGGTAAACATGTGTCTAACTTCACATTAAGCCATTACCTTAAAAAATTTATTTCCACCTCACGTGATTGGTCAGAATGTGCGGCGCAATTTTCATAACTTACTACCCAATTTATTCTAATATTTTTAGGGTAAACTTCCAAAATAGTAACTTTTATTTATCTCAGGTTACATTTTAGTTACTTATGTTTGAAATGTTACGTTTTAGTCACTCACATTAACGTGTTGTAATATTTTAGTCATTGAGCCGTTAATTGTCGTTAACGGTATAACGGTAAGCTGGCATGACACGTTAAATCATCATTTCAAACAAAATTTTTGGCATGACACGTTAAATCATCATTTCAAACAAAATTTTTAGGTCAAATTATATAATTGGTCCCCATATTTTTTCGTTTTGAGCAATTTATTATTTTTCTTTATTTTTCATTCTCTTCTGCTTCTCCCTTTTTTCCCCTTCCTTCTCCATCTCTATTTTCCACATAATTAATTCAAAGAAATGGAATTTCAAACCTGAGGCATTTGCAAAGTTGTTTTGCTTGAATGATCTAATAATTAATTCAAAGAATTAGGATTTCAAACATGAGGTATCTGCAAATTATGTCAAACAGTCAACTAAAGGTTACTTGTTAATGTGTAGCATTTAACCATATGATGGATTTAAGGGTCTGGTTGCACAAATATTATTTGAAGCAACTCTTGAAACCGCCATTGGAATATGGGGAAGGGAGAAGGGAACATAAAAGAATAAATACCAAGAAAGTGAAAGTAACATAAAAGAGATGGAGAAGGGAGGAAAACATAAGGAGAAGCAGAAGACAATGGGGAAAAAGAAAGAAAGTTAAAACAACATAAAAGAAAAAAATTAATTTGCTCAAAATGAAAAAAATATAGTGACCAATTGTATAATTTAGTCTAAAATTTTTGTTTAAAATGATGATTTAACGTGCCACATCAGCTTTCTGTTACACCGTTAATGACAATTAACGACTCAATGACTAAAATGTTACAACACGATAACGTAAGTGACTAAAACGTAACATTTCAAACATAATTGATTAAAATGTAACTTGAGACAAACAGAAGTGACTATTTTAATAGTTTACCCAGGATTTTTATTTTGATTAGCTTATTATATTATTTACTTTTAGATAATTCTTAACCATTTTATCTAGGAAACTATTACTCAAAATAAAAGTATTAGTTTTTTTTTAGTAGTGAAAATTATAATAGTGTAATATTGTTATTGTTTGCAAGAAAATATTGTTCAGGACATTTTATTTGAAAAATAAAAATTTTAAATTATAAATATTTATATTTCTATTCATAGGTTAAAAAATGTAAAATATAATGATTATTTGTTTAAAATACTAAAATAAATCATATAATTTAAAATGTTAATAAATTACCTATAACAACTATTTGTTTAAAATATTATAAAGTAATTATTTTTTTATAGATTGTCTTGATCTATTCATAATCACTCTTTGACCCTTAAATTAGAAGAAAACCGCGTTTCAACGGACCCGGCATCCTCATATTTACTAATTTAAGATGTCAATTGACATTTAATGAAGTATGCTAATAAAATCTACCTTTCCTTAAAAACATTGGTTTTCTTTTTTAGAGAATTACAAGAAGAGGGTAAAAACCTAATAGCTACACAACTATGATGGCTTGAACCCAGATCACACTTAAGGTGATGAACACCTTAATCATCAAACCAACAGGGTTCTCCATAAAAACATTGTTATAAGTTATATATATATGGTATTACATATATGTTTGTTTGCTTAAGAGTTTACAAAACATATATTCAAATAAATTCAAGATGGGTGCTTTTAAGATATTATATTATTCTATTTATATAAAGTTCACATGATACATATTGATGTATTTCTTTTACTTTTTTTAATATTAATTTCTGTTATAGCAATGAATTGCAAGTAAAAGAAATCAGGGACTGAATCTCAAACTTGTTTCAATATAACCACGATTGATTCTACTTATTAATAAAATATATTGTAATATTTTTAAAAAGTTTACCATTAAATTTTAAAATTACATTTTTATGGGTATATTTATCACTATATTTCACTTTAATTGATATTTATTATTGTTCTTATAAATCAAAGATAAATTTCAATTTATGCTTTAACTCTATTTACACTTATTTGATTTAATTTTGCCTCTAAAGTTTGATTTTTGTTTTTCTATTCATTTTTAAATTAAAATAATTTAAAAAGAATTTAATGATTTATTTTATTTTAATAATATCAATAATATAATGTCAAAATTTATAAAAGTGGTTATTTTATAAAAAAATAAATTTTTTTTTCTTTTTGATATAGATATATATATTTCAAGTATTTATTTCACTAATTTAAAATTTATTTCACTAATTTATTATTATTTTGATATTTTATAAATTAATTTATTATTAACTATTGAAATAAAATACTTAATTCAATTCTAAAACATTATAAAAATGTTAATGTCAATTCCATACCATGAAATTGATAAAAAGAATTCAGTGTTCAGCAAAAATATAAATAATATTAGTAAAAATCAAGAAAAACATCACTAAAACACATAAACATATTACTTAAAAAAATAATAAAAAATTAAATAATTATAAATTGTTTTCGTAGAATTTAGTTATTTTTTATATCATATAAAATATTTCTACAGTGAAAAAGTGGAAGTCAAAGTAAATATAAGGTATTGGATATATAAAAAATTTAAAATAAATAAATCAAAAATAATTTTCTAAAGAAAACAACAAAAAATTGAAAATAAGAATAAATAAAAAATTATGTTAAACAATAAAATTAAGATACTATAATTGAAAATAATTTTATACCATAGTCGTGAACATTTATATAGATTGTTTGCAAGTCAAGTTAAACAAAATATATTTTTTTCTAAAAAGATTTAATATTTATTAGTATAATATATTTAGCATTTATTAGCATAATATATTTGGCATTGATTAGAATTAGATTTTTTCAACTTATAAATAGATGTAGCGAAACTCCTCTTGTATTCATTCAAATTCGACATTAGTGAATTTTTTTCTCCTCTACCCGTTTTTTTTTTCCCGAAAGAGTTTCCACGTAACACCCCAAACCCGGTCAGTACGTTACGACTAAATCTGGTTTGTTACAGGAAAGGTAGTTTTGAAAACATGTAATGGAATATCGTATTTTGTAAAACTTTCTGAATAGCGTTTCTATCTTGAAAATAATTTAAAATTTCGTTAGAGAATATCTTACCAACTTCTTATTAAAACAACTAGGAGTTGAAAACGGGTTTGTTTTGTCAAAGCCGAACTTAGAAAAGTTCCACAAAAGTGACAGTTTGAAACAATGTTGTAGTTTTAATAATATCTCCAAACTGATTACTTAGTTAATCGCAAACCATCTTTTGTTAACACTTTGAAAAACTATTTGTTTATGTTTTTAATTTTAGAAAAACCCCATATTTGACAGTTTATAAAATGTATAATATCAGCATTAAAACCAAACCCAAATTAAAGTTATAGCGGCCTTATTACATAATAAAATCTCGAATTAAAATGAGTTCAAAGTAAGGTAACGTAGTTTACGAAGGAAATAGTAACGCATGGCCACCTTGAGTCCGCCCCGGCTCCAAACCCGCGATCTAGTGATTACCTGCAAAATTTAGCAGAGGGGTGAGTCACCGAGACTCAGTGTGTAAATCCCCTGATAACGCAATATGGGCCTTAACCCACATATGCACATTAGGCCTTAGCCCACTCAATATAGCATATATCACATGTATGCAATGGAGCCCAATCCCAACCTAGTTTTCCATCCTCTAGGTCACCTGAATCATCCAAACACCCGTGGCATTATGCCACTGTGGTTCTTGACCACCGTGGTCCCAGACCACTCATGACAAAGTCACTAAAATATTTAACCGTGGGGCCAACCCACTGTGGTCTCAGACCACCGTGACGATCTCTGATAAGTTTATGTATACGTGGGGCCAACCCACTGTAGTCTTAGACCACCGAGACAAGTCACTGATATATGTATATGTGGTTGCAAACCACTGTGGTTCTTAGAGCACCATGACAATAGTCACTGATTCACACTTCCCCTTTCATTCAATCCCAAGCCCATGCTCATTTTGTCATACTAAAAATGAATGCAAACATACTCTCAATGTGTAACAGATAGTTATTTCATGCATATAATCGAAAGTATTATCATAGCAGAACTTACTCGGTGTCTCCAACCTTACCCACAAGGGTATCTTGACTATCAAAACAGTCGTTTCGGCTATCAGCCAACATAGTTAATAACACAAACAGTAAAGAAGCATGTGAGTATTACACACCTGATAACACGTAACACTAAACTCTCTATGTCGACGCTTCCACTAGCAGGGACAACTGCTATTTTCCTAACCCAGGCAGACATCAGCTCTCTACCACAACCCGGTGGATAGTCCCGAACCGCCGGCACAGCATGCCTTTTGAACTTAGAAGCAGAGACTATGGGTCCACTCCCTTCTTCAGCTTGACCGTTTCTTGCATCCATGAATAGACTTGATCAGAGGTCAAAGAGAACCTTTGATTGGCTAACTGAAATATTCGATTAATACAGAGTATAACGGAAGAGAGCCCAAACGTATAGAACTAAAGAAACTCCTTACCTTAAGATCCCGAATTGAATGGTGGACTACAACACGTCCGGCTACTGGGATGTCCCGAAGTAAACATTCCCAACACGAGAGAAGGAAGAAAAGAGAAAAGAGGGTTAACCGAAATATAAACACCAAACCAACTAGCCATTCGGCTTTGGCCACATAAACCAAAAGAAAGAAAAGAAATGGGAAACAGATTCTCTCCTTACCTTAACCAATAGAACCGATTGAAAAGACTTCCTGGCCAAAGATTCCTAGCACCTTGCTTCTTGATATTCGGCTAAGAGGCGAATGGAAGAAACGGGTTTAGTTGTTTACAAGAATAGATTTGGCTTCACCTTGAAAAGAAAGAATAAAGAGAATGTCCATAAGAAAATAAAAGGAAGAACCTTACCCTGAGCAGAGATACCGATTGACACACAAGAAGATTCGACTATGGCTACAGATGAGTCGGCAAGAGTATGAGATTCGACCACCCCACTAGAATGCTACAACAAGGAGAACACGAGATGAGGGAGTAGGAAGGGATGCTGTTTTGGTTTTTGAGATAAAATGAAACAACCAAATGATGAGGGTCATCATTCGATCATGGCGGAGAGAAGATGAGAGAAAGAGAGTGAATCTACTTACAGGAATCGGTCAAGGAAGAAAGTGCTCAACATGCAGTGGAAGAGGAGATAAAGTATTAAAGAGGTTCGGCTATTTGGAGAGAAAGGAACTAAGGAGATTTGCCCACCCAGTATTGTCAACTAACGAAGAGGAGAAAAAGATTGAAAAAACGGTGACAAAAGAAAAGAAGAGGTGGGAAAAAAAGTGCCAGAAAGTTTCGGCTAACACTAGGGAAGAGATGACCAAAATGGAGCTTGAGTGTACTTGTAAAAACTCTTAAGAATTTCGGCACCTCCACAACTTACCAAAACCAAATGCTCCCTACTCCCAAAAGACCCCATTTGGCCGAATTTCCTTCCCCATGCACTTCCCTAAAATCGGCCACTACCTCCTCTCACCTCAATCCCACATTTTCCTCCTTGATTTTCTCCTCACTCCCCTCTCCACCACTCATTCAAATGCATTTGAATGATATTCCTCTTGCAGAGTCTCAGCCGAACTCTCCCACCTTCACCTGATTAGCACAAGAATTAATTACACTGTTGCAGCAGGTGGGATTCGAACTCGTCTCCCTTAGCTCTTACAAGTGACCCCACACCACTTTGCTACTAGCTCCCCTTGTGCTAGCAAGTTACCCACTTATTCCCTTAAGTCTTGGCGCCACTTACCTTCTCCCCCATAAGTGCCCAAACACAAAAATTTTACCAGGGCCCAACTCGACCCCAGGCCTTCTTAGGCCCCCAAACACACACAACTAACATACATAGCTAGCCTAACGTATGGAATAATGCAAAACACAAAATCCCGAATTTCAGGATGTTACAGTTTTACCCCCTTAAAGAAATTTGGGCCTCGAAATTTACCTGATCGAAAGAGGTGAGGGTATTGTTGTCGCATCACATCCTCTGGATCGCACGTGGCCTCCTCTGAACAGTGATTTCACCACAAGACTTTGACCAATGGAACCGTCTTTCTCTACAGTACTTTAACATCTCAGTCCAATATCTGAACTGGTTCTTCCTCAAAAGATAAATCAGGTTTCACTTCAATTTCCTCCACTGGCACTGTATGAGATGGATCTGAATGATAACGTCTTAACATCGAGACGTGGAAAACATCATGTATCTGCCACAATTCCAGAGGTAACTCGAGCTGATAAGCTACTGGTCCCACACGCTTCAACACTTGATAAGGCCCGATGAACCTGGGGCTCAACTTGCCCTTCTGCCCGAACCTTAAAACCTTCCTCCAAGGCGAAACTTTTAGAAAAACCTGATCACCCACTGCAAATAATATATCCTTACGCTTCAGATCTGCATAAGATTTCTGTCTGTCGAAAGTTTCCTTCAACTGAGCTCGAATTAACTTAACCTTTTCCTCTATCTCCGAAATCAATTCCGGACCCAACAACTGTCGCTCACCCAACTCTGTCCAGCAGGTTGGAGTGCGACACTTCTGACAATACAATGCTTCATAGGGTGCCATCTAGATACTGGATTGATAGCTGTTGTTGTATACGAATTCCGCCAGCGGTAAGAAATCTTCCCAACTACCCGTAGAATCTATAACACAGCCTCTCAACATGTCTTCTAAGATCTCGATTACCTCTCTCGCATCGACCATCGATCACTCAGGATGAAACGCCTTTGAAATCCAATCTTGTACCCAACACTTGATGCAACGCCTTCCAAAATCACGATGTAAACCTGGGGTCTCTGTCTGATATGATAGACACTGGTACCCCATGCAACCTCACAATCTCTGCCACATACAGCTTGGCTAACTTCTGCAATGAGTAATCAACACGAACCGATATGAAATGAGCGGACTTCGTCAACCGATCGACAATTACCCACACTGAATCTTTCTTAGTAGGCGTAAGAGGTAGCCCACTAACAAAGTCCATAGTTACCCTCTCCCACTTCCAAAGTGGAATCTTTACTAGTTGTAGCAACCCCGACGGCAACTAATGTTTCGCCTTCACCTGCTGACACGTTAAGCACTTACTCACAAATTCAGTAACTTCCTGCTTTAGATTTGGCCACCAAAATCGTTCGCGCAGATCTCGATACATCTTACTCCCACCAGGATGCATAGCGTATGGACTACTATGTGGTTCCTGCAGAATCTTCTGCCTTAACTCGGAATCCTTTGGCATACAAGCCTTTCCACGAAAACACAATACCCCATCACTGTTCACACTAAAATCTTCTGTCTCACCACCTTTCAGTAACTAAAATTTAGAACCCAACGATTCATCTGACAACTGCTGCTCTTTAATCTGACTTATCCATGAAGGCTTCACCTCAAGTTCAGCTAACAAGCTCCCATCTTCATACAAACTGAGATGAGCAAACATTGCCTTCAAGTCTGATATTACCTTACGGCTCAACACATCTACCACTACGTTAGCTTTACCCGGGTGATACTCGATCGAGCAGTCAAAGTCCTTCAACAACTCAATCCACTTACGCTGCCTTAAATTCAACTCCTTCTGGGTAAGGAGATATTTCAAGCTCTTGTGATCGGTGTAGATAACCGACTTCTCTCCATACAAGTAGTACCTCCAAATCTTCAGAGCGAACACTACTGCAGCTAACTCCAGATCATGCGTAGGATAGTTCACTTCATTAGGTCTCAATTGCCGAGACGTATACGCTACTACTTTCCTCTCTTGCATTAACACACATCCTAACCCTGTGTGCGACGCATCACAATAGACGACAAACTCCTTTCCAGCCTCAGGCTGAATCAACACTGGTGCCTCTGTCAAAATCCTCTTCAAATTCTCAAAGCTTTCTTGCTGTTTATCTGACTAGACAAATGGTACCCCTTTCATAACAACTTGGTTAATGGTGCAGCTATTAACGAGAACCCATCAACAAACCTTCTATAGTACCCAGCTAACCCAAGAAAACTCCAAATTTCTGCCATAGACTTAGGCGGTTTCCAGTCCAATATGGCTTCAATTTTCCAGGGATTAACCCTAATCCCCTCAGTAGACACGACATGCCCCAAAAAGGTAACTCCCCTCAATAAAAATTCACACTTACTGAATTTGGCATACAGCTGCGTTTCTCTCAAAATCTGCAGAACCACCCGAAGATATGAGTCATGCTCCTCTTCCGTCCTTGAATAAACCAAGATATCGTCTATGAACACTATGACAAACTGATCCAGACAGGGTTGGAACATCCGGTTTATCATGTCTATAAACACAGCTGGTGCATTCGTCAACCCAAACGGTATCACTAAAAACTCGTAGTGACCATAACGAGTTCGAAAAGTTGTCTTATGAATATCTGCCTCCTTGACCTTAAGCTGATGATACCCTTATCTCAAGTCTATCTTTGAGAAGACCGAAGCACCTCGCAGTTGATCGAACAAGTCATCAATTCTTGGCAGCAGGTACTTGTTATTGATCGTCAACTTGTTCAATTGCCTATAGTCAATGCACATCCGTATCGACCCGTCCTTGGTCGGATGAAACCCCAGTCCAACAGTTTCTGAATCTGGGCTTTAAGTTCTACCAGCTCCTTCGGTTCCATTCTATAGGGGGCAATGGACACTGGAGCTATTCACAGAAGAAGATCAATATCGAACTCTACCTCGCGATCCACAGGTAACCCTGGAAGCTCTTCCGAAAAAACATCAGAGAATTCCTTCACTATTCTAACATCTCCTACCGACAATTCCTTTGCTTCCAACGTACTGACAAAAGTTAGGAAAGCCTCACATCCTTTTCTCTCCATCCTTTTAGCCTTAAGAGCAGACACCACTTGGACATATAATTCCTTCTTTCACCTATCACTAACACCTCATTATCCTCGGGAGTTTTCAACACCATGCGCTTAGCGTCACAGTCTAAGTTTGCTCGATACTTAACTAACCAGTCCATACCTAAGAATAAATCGAACTCACCCAACGACAGTTCCATCAAATTAGCCGAAAAAACTATCCCTTGAACTTCTAAAGGCACACTCTTAAAGAGTTTGTTCACCACTACAGATTGTCCTAAAGGGCTAATCACAGTCATCTCTCTAAAAGCAACCTCAGATTCTATGTTCAAAGTTCCAGACACAATACTAGCAATATACGAATGTGTAGACCCAATATCTATCAATGCTGTAAAGGGCAAACCAAAAATAAGGAACGTACCGGTTATGACGTCCGGTGCATCTCCGTCCTCTCGGCGTCTAGATGCATAGACCAACCCAGGCTGTCTCGCATCTGTATTCCCAACATCTCTGCCCGGTGCTCCTCATCCTCGACTAAAGCCATTTCCTCCTTTGGTTGGACCACGACCTCTCGGTGGTTGCTGCCCACCTCTTTCAGACTGAACATATCCCTGACTTATTGGCCGTACCTTGCTCGAATCTTGTGGACAGTCTCTTACCCGATGATCTACTGATCCACACTTGTAACATCCATTACTTCTTGCCCAGCACTCCCCCGAGTGAAACTTCCCACACGTAGCACATTGCTGAGGCCGACCAACAACAACAGGCCTCGCAACTCGACTCAGCCCATAGAACCTAGGCCTCTTTTTGAAATTCCCAGCAGATCCTGACGACCCAAAATTCCTTTTATCCCTACCCTTGTCCCTATTTTGATTCGGCTTCTCAGATCGCTTCACCTCTTCGGCTATCTTAACCTTCTCAACCAAAATAGCAAACTCTCTTTCCCATTGCGGAGCTATCAGTACCCGCAACTCGTCCCTCAGACCATCCTCAAATCGAACACAACGCTCATGTTCTGTTGCAACAATACCCCGGGCATAACGGCTTAAACGTAAGAATTTCGCCTCATACTCAGCAACTGACTTATTCCCCTGAACTATGTTTAGAAACGCCTTTCTCTGCGCGTCCACATAGCTCAACCCAATATACTTTCTTTGGAACGCCAACTTAAAGAAATCCCAGGTAATGTGGTTAGCTGCTGTACCATCCCTTACCGTGAGCCACCACTGGTACGCCTCATCTCGAAGAAGAGACACAACTCCTTTCAACTTCTCTTCCGCAGTACAATCAAGATCGTCTATGATTTGTTCTACCGCTTCTAGCCAGTACTCAGCTACGTTAGGAGCCACACTAGAAATGCCCCTAAACATCTCAAATTTCAATTGGCTCGTGAGTTGTTCGCATACGCATTTTCGAAGCTCATCGACCCGCGCGCTCCCAAAGAACCCGCTCCAAAACACGCAACATCGCTTGAGACACAACATTGTCTCCGCCAGTTTGGTCTTGAAATTCTGCTTCCCAACTGGTGATGCCGACACTTCATCTTCTGGCCCATGCCTCGATTCTGAAGGTTCAGCCCCAACACCTCGGCGTCTACCACGGCCTCGCATACCACGTCCATGTCCTCTAGCTCTGATAACTACTAGTTCGACTTAATCTGATTAAAAGTTTTATGAATTAGTACTTCTTTCACTGTTTATTACCGAATAGTCTTATGAAAATAGCATTAAAAGTAGTTCTCGCAAATACATATATACCTAAAGGTTTCAGTCTCTAAAGTTGAATTTCGTAGTTCTAGCAATCATAGCATAATACAATTACTTCATGCAAAACAACCAATAGTCAGAAGACTTATCGTGTGAATTTGGTGCCGGAGACTCGGGTTCCATACTTCCAGAAAATAGGTATTTTTCTAAACCATTTTTTAAACCAACTTTTGAAAACATTTTTGAACCCCATACCCACAGCCGAGTTTTTGAAATCTGCTCTGATACCACAATTGTAACACCCTAAACCCGATCAATACGTTACAACCAAATCTGGTTTGTTACAGGAAAGATAGTATTGAAAATATGTAACGAGATATCGTATTTTGTAAAACTTTCTGAATAGTGTTTCTATCTTGAAAACAATTTAAAATTTCGTTAGAGAATATCTTACCAACTTTTTATTAAAACAACTAGGAGTTGAAAATGGGTTTGTTTTGTCAATGCCGAACTTAGAAAAGTTTCAGAAATGTGACAGTTGGAAACAATGTTGCAGTTTTAATAATATCTCCAAACTGGTTACTTAGTTAATCGCAAACCATCTTTTGTTAACACTTTGAAAAACTATTTGTTTATGTTTTTAACTTTAGAAAAACCCCATATTTGACAGTTTATCAAATGTATAATATCAGCATTAAAACCAAACCCAAATTAAAGTTATAGCGGCCTTATTACATAATAAAATCCCAAATTAAAATGAGTTCAAAGTAAGGTAACGTAGTTTAAGAAAGAAATAGTAACGCATGGCCATCTCGAGTTCGCCCCCGCTCCAAACCCGCGGTCTAGTGATTACCTGCAAAATTTAGCAGAGGGGTGAGTCACCGAGACTCAGTGTGTAAATCCCCTGATAACGCAATACGGGCCTTAAGCCCACATATGCACATTGGGCCTTTGCCCACTCAATATAGCATATATCACATGTATGCAATGCAGCCCAATCCCAACCTAGGTTTCCATCCTCTAGGTCACCTGAATCATCCAAACACCCGTGGCATTATGCCACTGTGGTTCTTGCCCACCATGGTCTCAGATCACTCGTGACAGAGTCACTAAAATATTTAATCGTGGGGCCAACCCACTGTGGTCTCAGACCACCGTGACGATCTCTGATAAGTTTATGTATACGTGGGGCCAACCCACTGTGGTCTTAGACCACCAAGACAAGTCACTAATATATGTATACGTGGTTCCAAACCACCATGGTTCTTAGACCACCGTGACAATAGTCACTGATTCACACTTCCCCTTTCATTCAATCCCAAGCCCATGCTCATTTTGTCATACTAAAAATGAATGCAATTATACTCTCAATGTGTAACAGATAATTATTTCATACATGCATATAATCGAAAGTATTATCATAGCAGAACTTACCCAGTGTCTCCAACCTTACCCACAAGGGTATCTCGACTATTAAAACAGTCGTTTCGGCTTTCAGCCAACACAGTTAATAACACAAACAGTAAAGAAACGCGTGAGTATTACACACCTGATAACGCGTAACACTAAACTCTCTATGTCGACGCTTCCATTAGCAGAGACAACGGCTATTTTCTTAACCCAGGCAGATGTCAGCTCTCTACCACAACCCGGTGGATAGTCCCAAACCGCCGACACAACATGCCTTTTGAGCTTAGAAGCAGAGACTATGGGTCCACTCCCTTCATCACCTTGACCATTTCTTGCATCCATGAATAGACTTGATCATAGGTCAAAGAGAACCTTTGATTAGCTAACTGAAAGATTCGATTAATACAGAGTATAACGGAAGAGAGCCCAAACGTATAGAACTAAAGAAACTCCTTACCTTAAGATCCCGAATTGAATGGTGGACTATAACACGTTCTGCTACTGAGATTTCTCGAAGTAAGCGTTCCCAACACGAGAGAAGGAAGAAAAGAGAAAAGAGGGTTAATTGAAATATAAACACCAAACCAACTAGCCATTCGGCTTTGGCCACATAAACCGAAAGAAAGAAAAGAAATGGGCAATAGAGTCTCTCCTTACCTTAACCAACAGAACCGATTGAAAAGACTTCCTGGCCAAAGATTCCTAGCACCCTGCTTCTTGATATTCGACTAAGAGGCACAGAATTGAAGAAACGGGTTTAGTTGTTTACAAGAATAGATTCGGCTTCACCTTGAAAAGAAAGAATAAAGAGAATGTCCACAAGAAAATAAAATGAAGAACCTTACCCTGAGCAGAGATACCGATTGACACACCAGAAGATTCGGCTATGGCTACAGATGAGTTGGCAAGAGTGTGAGATTTGACCACCCCTCTAGAATGCTACAACAAGGAGAACACGAGATGAGGGAGTAGGAGAGGATGATGTTTCGATTTTTGAGATAAAATGAAACAACCAAATGATGAGGGTCATCATTCGGTCATGGAGAAGAGAAGATGAGAGAAAGAGAATGAATCTACTTACCCAATTTGGTCAAGGAAGAAAGTGCTCAACACGCAGTGGAAGAGGAGATAAAGTATTAAAGAGGTTTGGCTATTTGGAGAGAAAGGGACTAGGGAGATTCGGCCACCCAGTATTGTTAACTAACGAAGAGGAGAAAATGATTGAAGAAACGGTGAGAAAAGAAAAGAAGAGGTGGGAAAAGAAGTGCTAGAATGTTTCGGCTAACACTAAGGAAGAGATGAACAAAATGGAGCTTGAGTGTTTCAACAAGCAGAGAAAAAGATTGGAAAAAGAATGCTCAAAGTGACTATAAGAAAGAAAGCCTCTCACGCACAAAACTTGTAAAAACTCTTAAGAAATTTGGTACCTCCACCACTTACCAAAACTGAATGCTCCCTACACCCAAAAGACCCCAATGATCGAATTTCCTTCCCCATGCACTTCCCTAAAATCGGCCACTACCCCCTCTCACCTCAATCTCACATTTTCCTCTTGATTTTCTCCTCACTCCCCTCTCCACCACTCATTCAAATGCATTTGAATGAGTCTTCAATTCCTCTTGCAGAGTCTCAGCCGAACTCTCCCACCTTCACCTGATTAGCACAAAAATTGATTATACTGTTGCAGCAGGTGGGATTCGAACTCCTCTCCCTTAGCTCTTACATGTGACGCCACACCACCTTGCTACTAGCTCCCTTTGTACTAGCAAGTTACCCACTTATTCCCTTAAGTCTTGGCACCACTTACCTTCTCCCCTATAAGTGCCCAAACATAAAAATTTTACCAGGGCCCAACTCGACCCCAGGCCTTCTTAGGGCCCCCAAACACACACAACTAACACACATAGCTAGCCTAACGCATGGAATAATGCAAAACATAAAATCTCAAATTTTAGAATGTTACATTCTATGTAAAATTGTGCATTCTATTTTTCTTTCTTTTTCTTTACAATCTTTCTACATTGACATTATAAACGTTTAGTTTTTAACAAATTGGTATCAAATCCTTTTTGGGTTCCTTATTTTCAATCACGATAATAATGACAATGAAGTATGATATTCCGCTGTTGGATCACAACACCAGATTCCGGTTGTGGCAGATAAAGATGCAGGCAGTGCTTACACAAATGGATTTGGAGGATGCCCTGCTAGGGTTAGATAAGATGTCCTCGACATTTACGGAGAAAGAGAAGAAATGTAAAGATAGAAAGGATTTAACGCAATTATATATGCATTTGTCGAATGAAATTTTTTAGGACGTGATCAAGGAGAAGATTGTCATTGTATTATGGGCAAATCTGCAGCAGCTATGCATGTCGTAAACTTTAACTAGGAAGTTGCATACGAAGCAACGCCTTTATGCTCATTGCTTGGAGGAACGTGCGTCTGTGCACAAACACTTAACTATGTTTAAAGAAATTCTCTTGGACCTAGAGGCCATGGAGGTTCAGTACGATAAAGAAGATTTAGGGTTAATTCTATTTTGTTCATTGCCCCCGTCTTATTCAACCTTTAGAGATATGATTTTGTATAACCGCGAATCTCTCACAGTTGATGAAGTCTATGCTTCCTTAACATCGTATGACAAGATGAAGTATCTTGTGTCTAGATTTGAATCTCAGAGAGAGGGTCTCCTTGTTCATGGAAGACAAGAATGAAATACTGATGATAATCGTGAAAGGACATAGAAATGAGATCCTCACAGTAAATCTAAAGGGTAAATCGAGATCTTCAAACAGAGGTAAATCCTATAATTTCTACAAGAAGAAAGGGCACATTAAGATTGAGTGCTATATGTTGCAGAATAAGATTAAAAGGGAGGCAGTGAATCAAAAGGGAAAGCAACCAGAACAATCCAGTGAAGCTGATGTTGTAGAAGACTACAACGATGGTGAACTTCTAATTGCTTCTGCCAACAACCCTAAAGGGAGCAAGGAGTGGATCCTTGATTCTAGTTTCACCTTCCATATGAGTCCCAATTGGAATTGGTTTACAACATATGAAATACTATCTGAAGGTGTTATTTTGATGGAAAATAATGCTTCATGTAAAATTGTAGGTATTGACATGATCAAAATTAAAATGTTTGACGGAGTTATCAAAACATTTAATGCGTACGACATGTACCAAAATTGAAGAGGAATTTGATTTCGTTGAGTACTCTTGATTCAAAGGGGCGCAAGTACACAACTCAAAGTAAAGTTCTGAAGATTAGTAAGGGTTCCCTCGTTGTGATGAAAGGGCAGAGAAAGACTGCCAAGTTATATATTTTGCAAAGTTTAACTAATACTGGTGATGTAGCTGTCGTTTCCTCTTCCTTATTAGATGATGATGTTACTAGACTTTGGCATATGCGATTAGGGCATATGAATGAGAATGGCATGGCAGGATTGAGCAAAAGAGGACTTCTTGATGGACAAGACATTAGCAAACTAAAGTTCTATAATCACTTCATTTTTGGGAAAAAAAGAGAGTTCGATTCACCAGAGGCATCCATAACACGAAGGAAATACTAGATTATGTTCATTTTGATAAAAACTAAGATGTTCGATGGAGTCATCAAAACATTTAGTGCTTACAACATGTACCAGAATTGAAGAGGAATTTGATTTTATTGAGTATTTTTGATTCAAAGTGGTACAAGTACACAGCTCAAAGTAAAGTTCTGAAGATTAGTAAGGGTTCCCTCGTTGTGATGAAAGGGCAGAGAAAGACTGCCAAGTTATATGTTTTGCAAGATTCAACTGTTACTAGTGATGTAGCTGTCGCTTCCTCTTCCTTATTAGATGATGATGTTACTAGACTTTGGCATATGCGAGGCATATGAGTGAGAATGGCATGGCAGGATTGAGCAAAAGAGGACTTTTTGATGGACAAGACATTAGCAAACTAAGTTTTATAAGCACTTCATTTTTGGGAAGAAAAAGAGAGTTCGATTCACTAGTGGCATCCATAACACGAAGGCAATAATAGATTATATTCATTTTGATCTTTGGTGACCATCTGAGTGTCTTAGAGGGGTGGCGTTAATTATATGCTGAAACCATTGATGATTTTTCCAGAAAGGTTTGGACATTCTTCCTGAAGTAGAGAAGTGATGTGTTTTCCACGTTTAAGGCTTGGAAAACTATGATCGAGAAGCAGGCAGGAAAATGGATAAAATACCTTTGCATAGATAATGACTTGGAATTATGTTCTGATGAGTTTAATGAATAGTGCAAATCAGAAGGGATTGTGAGACACTTGGTAGTTCGTAATACTCTATAGTAAAATGGTGTTACAGAACAGATGAATAGAATAGCCATGGAAAAGGTTCGATATATGTTGTCGAATGCTTGTTTACCGAAATCTTTTTGGGCTGAAGTGGCCTCTACTGTATGTTTTTTTATTAACCGGTCTCCATCCATTGCTATTGAGAAAAAGACTCCACAAGAGGAATGGTCTGGTAATCCTTCTAATTATTCTGATTTGAAGATTTTTGGGTGTCCTGCATATGCTTATGTTGATAATGGGAAATTGGAACCTAGATCCATTAAACGCATTTTTCTTTGTTATAAGGTTGGTGTTAAATGATATAAGTTATGGTGTCCTAAAAATAGAAAAGTTGTAATTAGCAGAGATGTTATTTTGTATGAAACTACTATGCTACCTAACTTATCTCTTAAAGACTCTTCCAATAAAGACCAGCAAAGTCCAAGCATACATATAAAGTAGGTAGAGCTACAGATTCATCCAAAATCTATAACAAATTCTACTCCTCATATTAGTATAGAAAGATAGAGTAGAGTTGCTTCTTCACCACAATATTCTATTGCCAAGAACAGACCTAGAAGAGAAATTAAACCTCTAAAGAGATACGTCGAGATTCAACTAGCTGCTTATGCTTTAAACATGGCTGAATATATAAATGAAAATTAAGAGCCATTTACCTATTCTGAGGCAGTTAGCTATGAAGATTCAAAAGAGTGGATGTTTTCCATGCAAGAAGAGATGGAATCGCTCCATAAGAACAGAACATGGGATCTAGTGAAGATTCCTAAAGATAAAAAGGTTTTTCCATTGTAAATGGGTGTTCAAGAAGAAAGAAGGGACCCAGTAATTGAAAAACCTAGATGTAAAACAAGGCTGGTTATAAAAGGTTACGGTCAAATTCCAAGTGTAGACTTCACAGATGTTGTAACAGTCCGGTTTATACCCTAGTCGGAACAGTGGTTTCGGGACCACGAATCTGAGTCCGTATAATATTGTTTTTATGTTATTTTCTGTGTCGTTGGAATGCGATTGAGCATGTGATAAATTCCCGTAAGTTAATTTATCTGTCTGTATGTTTAATTTGATAAAAGGATTGAATTGCATTAAATGCAAAACGAGCATGCTATTTGTTAATGTACCAATGTGATGTGGCTTATTAAAGGTGGAGTCCTTATGTGGATATTATACCTTTACTCATAGTAGTGGACAATTATGTCTATCATATGAATAAGTTTTATAAAAGGTTAATTATGTCATTTGTGCATTAATATGTTTTATAATAAAACAAAAGAAAAAGATGAACATTATCATCTTACTTTGGGGGTGCCGAAAGTTAAAAGAAAAAGAAAGGGTTAAGCTTGTTCATTCGGCCATGGTTCAAGCTTAAATTCAAGGTATGATTTCGGTCAGTTTTCGATAATTTCTACGTTTTTGTAATCGTTGCTTCGATTACTATCAAACCCATGTTTCAATTTTGTGTATTGGTGATATTTCTAAGTTGTGCCATTGATGCTAGGTTGAGCTTTGTGATGCTTTAAGCTGTTAAATGATAGATTGGTGGTAGATGAACATGTTTTGTTCTTGAAGTTTTGATGAATTTAGCTAAATAGGGCTAAATTGAGAAAATGATAATTTGAGGGACTAAATTGTGAATTTGATGAAAAATGTGGGCTTGTATGTGATGTGTATATATTCGGCCAAGCGTGTATAAGTGGATTTTGTGAATTTGATAAGTTGTGCAAATATGAGGGTTATTTTGCAAATAGCCCTAAATGTGTGTCTTTGGATTGAATTGAATGAACTAGTGAATAAAAGGGTTAACTCAAAGAATATGTTTAGATCAAGAACCGAGGAAAACAAATTTAGATCGCAGGAAAGCGAAAGTTATCGAGTAGCTATTTTCTATTCCGATAAACCGAATCCGAGGTAAGTCACTATACAAATAAATGAATATGTATGCATTTGTAATTGTTCATATGTTTAATGATGATAATGAATGCTTATGAGAAATTCTGTAATTGAATTCCGATATAAGTTCGGTATATTGACTAAGTCTGAGAAGCCTAGTACGAACCTTGACATAGGTTTCTGTTCTGTTTTATCATGTAAGACCACGTCTGGGATGTTGGCATTGATTTGAGATTCGTGTAAGACCCTGTCCGGGATAGTGGCATCGATATCTAATTATGTGTAAGACCACGTCTGGGACGTTAGCATCAATATAAACTTTACGTATAAGACCACGTCTGGGACGTTGGCATCATTATGACACTTACGTGTAAGACCATGTCTGGGACATTAGCATCGTTTTGATTCGTATAAGACCCTGTCTGGGACAGTGGCATCGATATCCGAGTGCATGTAAGACCTCGTCTAGGACGTTGGCATTGTACGATTATTCTGAGCTTTCTGAGTATCCTATTAGATTTATTACGGTTCAACGGGCAAGTTTATGATACTAATTGCAAATCCGAGCTATGAACAAATATGTGATTGTAAATCCAATTCAGGTATGTTGATTATACACTAATTGTGTATACAAGGTAAGCATCAATATGATCTTACTATGACGCTATGAATATGGAATTGATGATATGTTGTATAAAGATTTGGTGAAATGAGATATGTGTTTATATGATCTTTGAATAGTGAATATTGCTAATGTGGTCAAAAGTGTATGAACCAAAGCAAATATATGCATTTTATGCTAAGTTAGTTTGTATATTGACTTACTAAGCTTTTGGAAAGCTTACTCTGTGTGTGTTTAATCTGTTTTATAGGTCGTCAAAGCTACTGAAGGCTCAAGACTGTCTTGGATCGTCATTACACTATAGAACTTATTTTGGTACATTATGATATTTTATAAAGCTAGATA
This sequence comes from Gossypium bickii, assembly GCA_025503065.1. Classification (NCBI taxonomy): domain Eukaryota; kingdom Viridiplantae; phylum Streptophyta; class Magnoliopsida; order Malvales; family Malvaceae; genus Gossypium; species Gossypium bickii. Next base: position 59,320,472 of record CP106717.1, on the reverse strand, counting down.
TGGCATGTATAGGCTAGTATTTTGGTATAAATAGTTATGTGATCTTAGCCATGTGATTTGGCTATTTAAGAGTTGAAACTTTGCTTAAATGAATGTGTTTTAGAATGTATCTTTTGGTATGATGAAAGAAGGTGGAATGACCAAGTTTGAATGAGCAAATGCATGAATTAGTCTTGTAATGATATGAGTTTTAATCCTTGAGATTGCCATAGTTGGGATTGGTTTTGAATATAAGGTTTGAATGGTTATTTTGGTATGCTTTTGATGGTTTTATGTGCATTAAGTATCTTGTTGAATATGGCTTGTAGGTATGACCCTTTGTGGGTGGCATTTTGGCCTTGTAAATGGCCTATAATGTCACACGGTTGTGGCACACGGGCGTGCCTAACGACCGTGGGTGAATTATAGGATGAATTTTATCATCACACGGCCTCGACACGGGCATGTCATCTGGCCGTGGTGTACAAGTCAGTAGCTAACATAAAAGTACACGGCCTCGACACGGGCGTGCTTGGTGGCCGTGGTGGGGAAGTCAGTATATGACCTAAAAGTACACGGCCATGGCACACAGGCGTGCCTAATGATCGTGTTGGTTTAGTCAGTATAAACACGGATGGATACACGGGGGTGTCTAGAAGCCGTGGAGGGCACACAGTCTCCTCCCACGAGTGTGTCTCCCCTGTATTTTAGAAAAGTTTCAAATTTTCATGGAATTTCATATGTGTTTCAGTTTAGTCCCGACTCCACTTATAAGTATGATTAAGGTCTCGAGGACTCGTTTAAGGGACATTATATCTGAGAATGATGATTGAATGTATGATTTTGTATGTGAATGTTTCCGATCTGTCCGGTAACGCTACTAACCTTAATCCAACGGCGGACTTAGGATAGGGGTGTTACATTTGGTTGGTATCAGAGCTACGATTTGGCCGATTCTCGGACTAACGTAGCATGTTAGAGTCTAGCTATACATGCCATATATCTGAACTGTGATAGTGTGATGAATCCTAACGTATAAATGTGATTTTTGTATAGGAATGGATCCCGAAAGAGCCGTAGCTGATAATGTGCCTGCTCTCGCGCAAGAGCAGCGGACGCCTACTCGAATCGAGACCGCTATGAGTCATCAAGAGGAGAAGCTAAACAAGCTTTCTCCCATTTATGAGTGAGTGGTTCACTTAGTTTGTAAAGAATAACCCGACTGTTTCACAACCCCGCCCCGCTTAATCCCCTCGGACTACAAACAGTACCACGCTTATACATCCGAATCTGTTGATTAAGCCTCCTGTTGCCAAGATCCATAAGTATGGGGCAGAAGAATTTCGAGCTACTAAAGATGATGTTGCTGAAAAGGCCGAGTTCTGGATTGAAAAAACTATCTGGGTATTCGATGAAATGTCTCTGACTCCAGAAGAATGAATAAAATGTGTTGTATCATTACTTCGAGAAGCAGCATATCAATGGTGGAAAACTCCAATTTCTGTTGTTCCGAGAGAACAAGTCACATGGGATTTCTTTCAGATCGAGTTTCAAAAGAAATATATTAGTGAGAGATTCGTTGATCAGAAACGAAAGGAATTTCTGGAACTAAAGCAGGGCTGTATGTTTGTTACAGAATATGAACGAGAATTTGTGAGACTGAGTCAGTATGCTCGAGAATGTGTATCATCTAAAGCTATAATGTGCAAAAGGTTCGAAGATGGCCTTAATGAAGACATTCGTCTGCTAGTCAGGATTTTGGAAATAAAAGAGTTTGTTGTACTCATTGACAGAGCTTGCAAAGCTGAGGCACTTGGGAAAGATAAGAGAAAAGTTGAATCTGAAGCCCGTGATATGAGAAAAAGATTTCCAAGCAAATCATTTCAGTCATCTTCGAAGAAATTCAGAGATAACCAGAGTCGTTCCAGAGATAATGTGGGACATGCGAATAGAAATCAATCTAGACCGCAAATGAGTTTTAAAACTCCAGCAACTTTAGTGGCCAGTGTTGGTAATGTTCGATCCGAGAAACCTGAATGTAAACATTGTGGATAAAGGCACTCGGGAAGCTGTAGATTAAACGATAGAGCTTACTTTAGATGTGGATCGCTTGATCATTTTATACGTGATTGCCCTGAGTCTGTCGAACCAGAGACTGTTCAGAATTTGAGATCTGATAATGCACCTGTGAGAGGTAGGCCATCGAAAAATGTCAGAAATGTTAGTTGTAGTTAGAGAACTACGAGAGACAACATTGTTAGATCTGAAGCTAGAGCGCCAGCCAGAGCATATGCTATCTGAGCTCGAGAAGAAGCTTCGTCACCAGATGTTATAACGAGTACTTTTACTCTTTATGATACTTCTGCGATTGCTTTGATCGACCCTGGTTCTACGCATTCATATATATATGCATGAATTTAGTATCCAGTAAGACTTTGCCTGTAGAGTCTACTGAGTTTGCTATAAGTATTGAACCCCTTAGGTAAAAGTCTCCTTGTTGACAAAGTATGCAAGAACTTTCCATTAATGTTTCGAGATATCTATTTCCCTGCTGATCTGATGCTCTTTCCATTTGATGAATTCGATATTATTCTGGGAATGGATTCGTTGTTTATGCATGATGCTATTGTGAGCTGTAAAAGAAAGACTATAGATTTGAGATGTCTGAATGATGAGATTGTACGGATTGAGTCTGATGACTTGAATGGATTGCCTACTATAATATCTGTTGTGAAAGCTCAGAGTTATGTGAAAAAGGGTTACGAGGCATATCTTACCTATGTGATTGATTCAAAAGCATTTGAGAAGAAAGTTGAGTCAGTGCTTGTTGTCTGTGAGTTTTTTGATGTGTTTCCTAAAGAGTTACCGGGTTTACCTCCGATTCGAGAAGTTGAGTTTGGTATTGAATTGTTTCCTGGTACTATACCTATTTCGATAGCTCCGTGTAGAATGGCATCAATAGAGTTAAAAGAGTTAAAGTCACAGCTGCAAGAATTGACTGAGAGAGGGTTTGCTAGACCGAGTTTCTCGCCTTGGGGTGCTCCGGTTTTGTTTGTGAAAAAGAAAGATGGCACGATGAGGATGTGTATCGATTATCGTTAGTTGAATATGGTGACAATAAAGAATAAATACCCGTTACCCAGAATTGATGATTTGTTTGATCAGTTGAAAGGAGCTACTGTGTTTTCCAAGATTGATCTGAGATCGGGATATTACCAGTTGAGAGTGAAAGATTTAGATATTTTGAAGACTGCTTTCAGGACGAGGTACGGGCATTACTAATTTTTAGTTATGCCATTTGGACTAACCAATGCTCCTGCTATTTTTATGGATCTGATTAATAGAATTTTCAGACTGTACTTAGATCGATTTGTTGTTGTATTAATAGATGACATTTTGATTTATTCTCGTGATGAGGCTGAATATGCGGAACATTTGAAAGTTGTTTTGCAAACTTTGAGAGAAAAGCAATTGCATGCGAAATTCAGCAAATGTGAATTCTGGTTGCATGAGGTTAGTTTTCTAGGACATATTGTGTCAGCATCTGGGATTCGAGTTGATTCGAGCAAGATTTCTGCTATTCTGAATTGGAAACCTCCGAGAAATGTATCTGAAGTTCGCAGTTTTCTGGGTTTGGCTGGTTATTACCGTAGGTTTGTGAAAGGATTTTTGACAATAGCTACTCTTGACTAAATTACTTTAGAAAGATGTTAGATTTGAATGGTCAAATAAATGCCAGAAAAGTTTTGATCAGTTGAAAACTCTGTTAACAGAAGCTCTACTGTTAGTACAGCCAAAATCGGGTAAAGAATTTTTTGTATACAGTGATGCTTCGTTAAATGGTTTGGGATGTGTTTTGATGCAGGAAGGTAAAGTGGTAGCTTTTGCCTCGAGACAGTTGAAGCCTCATGAAAAGAATTATCCGACGCACGACCTTGAGTTAGCTGCGATTGTGTTTGCACTAAAAATTTGGCATCATTATCTGTATGGTGAGAAATGTCACGTGTTTTCAGATCATAAAAGTTTGAAATATCTGATGACTCAGAACGATTTGAACCTGCGTCAAAGAAGATAGTTAGAGCTGTTAAAAGATTATGAGCTTGTGATAGATTATCATCCGGGTAAAGTGAATCTTGTTGCTGATGCTTTGAGTAGAAAATCATTGTTTGCATTATATGCTTTGAATGCTCAGTTAGATTTGTCTGATGATAGTTCTGTATTAGTTGAATTAAAAGCCAAACCGTTGTTCTTACAACAAATATGTGATGCTCAGAAATTTGATAATGAATTGCTAGCAAAACGAGCTCAGTGTGAAGTAATTTTCGAATCTGAATTTCAAATTGTTGATGATTGTTTGAGATTTCGGGATCATGTCTGTGTTCCAAGAAATCCGGAGTTGGTTCAGTTGATCTTGAATGAAGCTTATAATAGTCGTCTATCTATTCATCCGGGAAGCACGAAAATGTATCAGGATTTGAAATGACACTATTGGTCGTCTGGTATGAAACGGTACATTTCTGACTTTGTTTCAAAATGTTTAGTTTGTCAGCAAGTGAAAGCCGAACATCAAGTTCCGTCTGGGTTGTTGCAACCAATTCTGATTCTTGAATGGAAATGGGATAAAATAACCATGGACTTTGTTTCTGGTTTACCTCAGACTCCGAGAAAGAAAGATGCGATATGGGTCGTGGTTGATAGATTAACGAAATCTGCCCGTTTTATCCCAGTAAGATCTGATTTATCACTTGACAGGTTAGCCGAGCTTTATATTTCTGAGATTGTAAAATTGCATGGAAGTACCACTGTCTATTATATCCGATAGAGATCCGAGGTTTACGTCGAGATTCTGGAAGAAATTACAAGAAGCTTTGGGAACGAAATTACACTTCAATCTGACTTTCCATCCGCAAATCGATGGTCATCCAACGCACTATTATTCAGATTCTGGAAGATATGTTAAGATGCTGTGTACTAGAGTTTTATGGTTTGTGGGAACAGTATCTGCCACTGATCGAATTTACGTATAATAATAGTTTTCAGACGAGCATCAAAATGGCACCTTATGAAGCTTTGTACAGACGAAAATGTCGTACACCTTTGTATTGGACTGAACTCAGTGAGAATAAGCTACATGGGGTTGATATGATAAAAGATTCAGAGCAGAAAGTGAAATTGATCCAAGATTGTTTGAAAGCAGCATCTAATCGTCAGAAGTCTTATGCAGACTTGAAACGTAAAGATATAGAATTTGAAATTGGCGATAAAGTATTTTTGAAAGTGTCTCCATGAAAGAAAGTGCTTCGATTTGGACATAAAGGCAAATTAAGTCCGAGGTTCATCCGACCGTATGAGATCATTGAACGTGTTGGGCCTGTTGCATATAAATTAAAGTTGCCTTCTGAATTAGAAAAGATACACAACGTATTTCATATTTCAATGCTCCGTAAATACCAATCCGATCCGTCACGTGATTGCCCCATCCAAAATTGAAATCCGATCTGATTGTGAATATGGCTAATGTGGTCAAAAGTGTATGAACCAAAGCAAATATATGCATTTTATGCTAAGTTTGTCTGTATATTGACTTACTAAGCTTTTGGAAAGCTTATTCTGTGTGTGTTTAATCTGTTTTATAAGTCATCAAAGCTACTGAAGGCTCGGGACCGTATTGGATCGTCATCACACTATAGAACTTATTTTGGTACATTTTGATATTGTATAAAGCTAGATATGGCATGTATAGGCTAGTATTTTGGTATAAATAGTTATGTGATATTAGCCATGTGATTTGGCTATCTAAGAGTTGAAACTTTGCTTAAATGAATATGTTTTAGAATGTATCTTTTGGTATGGTGAAAGAAGGTGGAATGGCCAAGTTTGAATGAGCAAATGCATGAATTAGTCTTGTAATGATATGAGTTTTAATCCTTGAGATTGCCATAGTTGGGATTGGTTTTGAATGTAAGGTTTGAATGGTTAATTTGGTATGCTTTTGATGGTTTTATGTGCATTAAATATCTTGTTGAATATGGCTTGTAGGTATGACCCTTTGTGGGTGGCATTTTGGCCTTGTAAATGGCCTATAATGTCACACGGTTGTGGCACACGGGCGTGCCTAACGACCGTGGGTGAATTGTAGGATGAAGTTTATCATTACACGGCCTGGACACGGGCGTGTCATCTGGTCGTGGTGTATAAGTCAGTAGCTAACATAAAAGTACACGGCCTCGACATGGGCTTGCTTGGTGGCCGTGGTGGGGAAGTCAGTATATGACCTAAAAGTACACGGCCATGGCACACAGGTGTGCCTAATGACCGTGTTGGTTTAGTCAGTATAAACACGGATGGATACATGAGGGTGTCTAGAAGCCGTGGAGGGCACACGGTCTCCTCCCACGGGCGTGTCTCTCCTGTATTTTAGAAAAGTTTCAAATTTTCATGGAATTTCATATGTGTTTCAGTTTAGTCCCAACTCAATTTATAAGTATGATTAAGGTCTCGAGGGCCCGTTTAAGGGACATTATGTCTGAGAATGATGATTGAATGTATGATTTCGTTTGTGAATGTTTCTGATCTGTCCGGTAACGCTCCTAACCTTAATCCGACGACAGACACGGGATAGGGGTGTTACAAATGTGTTTTCTCCAATTTTGAAGCATATTTTGATCCGAGCCTTACTTGGTATTGTGGCCATGTATGATTTGGAGCTTGAGCAGCTAGATGTAAAAATAACATTCTTACAAGGAGAACTTGAGAAAGATATTTACATGCAACAATTAGAGGGTTTTATAGTCTCAGAAAAGGAGGACTATGTTTGCTTGTTGAAAAAGTCCCTTTATGGCTTAAAATAGTCACCAAGGCAGTGGTACAAGAGGTTTGATTTTTTTATGACTACTCATGATTTTAAAAGAAGTAGCTTTGACAGTTGTGTTTATTTTAAAAAAAAGTGATGGTTCTTTTGTGTATCTACTCCTTTTTGTTGATGACATGTTCATAGCAGCCAAAGATGAATGAGAGATAAGAAAGATCAAAGCCTAGCTTAGTAAAGAATTTAAGATGAAAGATTTGGGAGCAACAAAAAAGATACTTAAGATAGAGATTCTCAGAGATAGAAAAACATGTAAATTGTACCTAGGTTAGAAAAAATATATTGAGAAAGTTCTTCGCAAGTTCAATATGTAGAATTCCAAGCTTGTTAGTACCCCATTAGAAGCCCACTTTAGACTTTCATCGGCTTTGTCTCTACAATCAGATGATGAGATTAACTACATGGCATGTCTTCTATATTCTACTACAATGGGATCACTCGTGTACACTATGGTTTGCTCACGTCCAAATTTATCATATGTAGTTAGTACAGTTAGTAGATAGATGGTGAATCTCAATAAAGAACACTGGAAAGCAGCTCAACATATTTTCAGATACTTATGAGGTACTATTGATGTTTGCTTAAAGTTTGGAAGAACTAGAGATTGAGTCATTAGGTATGTTGATTCTAATTTTTTTGGAGACCTTTATAAAAGAAGATATCTCACCGGGTATGTCTTTACTATTGGAGGTTGCGCAATTAGTTGGAAAGCCACTTTGCAAATTACATTTACTTTGTCTACTACTAAAGTTGAGTACATGGCAATTACCAAGGCTAAGGTTTGTAAAGAAGTTATTTGGTTAAAGAGACTCTTTGGTAACACCCCTTACCCGTATTCTACGCCGGAACCGAGTGCGAGGCGTTGCCGTAGTTGACTCACATGGTCATACCATTTTGGGTTATCAAAATCCATTCCAAATTAAACTTTCCCATTCTCATATCTAACCTCCTTATAATGGGCCTACTAGGCCCTAAACATACTTTCGGAAGGTCTCGAGAAAGAATCGAAACTTTTAAACACTTAGAAAAATTTTACCTAAACAGGGGCCACACGCTGTGTGAAATGGGACACGCCCGTGTGGATAGGCTGTATGGTCACACACACCCATGTCCCTCACCCGTGGTCGACATTGACTTATTTCACATAGTCGAGCACACGCCTGTGTCCCTGTCCCGTGTCCCTCACACGACCTCGACACACCCGTATTTCAGTTTGTGTGCCCAAACCTTGGCATTCTGTTTATGACATCATCACCTTACTATGGTCACACGGCCAAGGCACACGCCCTTATCCTTGGACCGTGTGTCGAATTAAATTCCACATTTAAAGTGCAGACTTCACACGGCCTGCGCACACGCTGATATCATTGGCCGTGCCTCCCACACAGCTGAGCCACACGGCCGTGTCTCTGCTTGTGTGTTTACTACTGAGCATACTGACTTGTAAGCCTAGCATTCAAGGGGACATACGGTCGATCAACACACCCATGGGGCTGACCGTGTCTCACACATAGTCTAGACACAAGCCCGTGTGTCTACCCGTGTGGACAATTAGAGGGCTATCTACCAAGCTATTTGCCACCCTATCAAGAAGTCACACTTATACCAAAACATTTCAGTATAAGATAACCAAATGATACCTCTAAGAACTCAAAAAGAATCAAGGCATCCACAAAAGCATACACTTCATGAAATTCATCTTCATTAAACACAAGAATTAGCCAAGTATTGGCCCAACTTTAATGACCATTTACAAAATGAATTGGATTAACCTTTGTAGCCTACACATTTAGCTTACCAATATGACATAACAAAATACTCAAGTCATATACATGCCACATTCAAAATAAAACTAATTTTGGCTATACAGAAAATGCGCGATAGTGTGATCTCCAACTCTGATGTCTGCAACTTCTCGAGTTAACTTTGCAATACTACAAGGAAAAAGGGCAATGAAAAGGGGTAAGCATAAAGCTTAGTAAGTTTGCATGGAAATGAATAGCAACAATAACCTCATGATAAGATCCATCCATGACATTAATTGACCACACACAAGGTTATAGGCTTTTTGCCATACTTACTCATACTTGCCCTTATTTAGCACATACCATGCTATATGTCGTAAATATTTCTTCGTGAATCATTCACGAGTACCTGTATTCACTCATTCACTTAACTTTAGTACTAATCTCATTTCTATTTCCAAGCTCATCTATTTATCCCATTAATAACTAAGGATACCCAAGGACACATATTCACCGTCATTAATATAAGTACAAAGCCAAAGCCACATCCTAGATGCGGTCTTATATGGGGTCACCTCTGTGTGCCGATGCCATATCCCAAATATCGTCTTATACGGAATCTCACATTGAATATCGATGCCATATCCCAGATATAGTCTTATACGATTCTCATATTCAATACCGAAGCCATATCCCAAATATGGTCTTATACGGAATCTAAATTCGGTGCCGAGGCCATGTTCCGGACATGGTCTTACACGGGACATTTATCCATTTCACGTCTCGATGATAGCATTTTCATATTCATTATAGTCCACTAGGACTTCCACATCTCAACTTACTCAATTTAGTAAAGCATCATGAATTAATATAATACCAAACATTCTCAAACGTGCTAACATAAATGTTGAATTTATCACATACAAACTTACCTCGATTTCAAAATAAACTAGATCGTTGACCTAGTCCAAGACTTTATTCTATCCCCGGTCGAGGTTAGTTCTTGGTTCTTCTTGCTCTATAATAGCAAATTAGCTCGTTTCAATCATCACATTAATAAAAGAATTTTAAAAATCATGCTTTAGCAAAAATTACTATTTTGCCCTTAGACTTTGGCAAAATGACCATTTTACCCCTAGGCTCAGAAATCAATTCTAATCAAATTTCTACCTTCAACAAGCCTAGGTGAACATTTATTTCTCTTATAACTATCATCAAAACTCAACATTTCACACATTTACTACAAACTTTATAACCTTTACAGCAAGGTCCATTTAGGTGTTTTCATGATAACACCTCTTACAAAAGTTGTTTATCTAACAACTATGACTTATTTTCTTGCATAAAAATGCAGCAAACAACATAAAAGCTCTCATGGAAAAACCCTAAACTTTTCATGTAACGCCCTAAAATTGGGCCTAGTAGGATTGGGCTTATTGGGCCCGAGCATAGAAGCCTTTTAGAATTTTTGAGAATATGTGAATGGCATAATTATGAGTTGGACTTAGTGGGTAAGTTAATTTGGAAGCTTACAGGGCTTCTATGAAGCCCCGGGCTCAAGTTGGAGCCTTGGTAAATTTTTGTGTTTAAGCACTTAAGGGGGAGAAGGCAAGTGGCATCAAGACTTAAGGTAATAAGTGTGTATTTTGCTAGCATAATTGAGCATATGGTAAGGAGGTTATGGCATCAAGTGGAGAGCATGGAGGGAAGGGGTTCAAATCCCATCTTTTGCAAATTTTTGATTAATCTTTTTTGTACTTCTCTTCCAAATGTCGGTCATAGCATCAAATATGGTAAGGGATACTTTTCTAATGTTGGAAAGATGGCTAATGAAATATGGTAAGGAGGAAGATAAGGGAAAAAGAAGGAAAGAAATGAAAGAATAGGAAAGAGGAGGGAACATGTTGGCCTATTATATGGATGATGTTTTGGAAAGCATTTTGGTCAACACTCATCTTTTGGTAAAGATGATACATGGTTTTGTTGGGGGGAAGAGGGGGAGCCGAATTTCTCTAGCTCTCCCTTGCATTTTCACATTTTTGGGATCACTTTTCCTTTTCGAGGCATTTTGGGGTCTTCTTCAATTTTTCCTAACCAAAGCCTTAACTTCACCATGTCTTTCTAATCCTTTTCTTCCTTAGTCGAATCTCTCCTATAGCTACCATTTTGGTTTGTGTTCTTTAACAGCTTGTTCTTTGATTGGATTTCTTTTCGGTATAGTCTCCATAGCCAAACCTAGAGTTGTTGTCTTGTTGCTAGTGCCAAACTGTGTTTTTCCTTTTGGTTCATCCCTATTATTAAGTTAAAGGTTCTTTCTTCTTATTTCATGTTGTTTTTTATTTCTTCTCTTGACTTGGTTAAGCCAAAACACTCTTTTGCCGATTCTTTTGATAATCAAAGGGTGAGGATCGTTAACATCAGTTGCAGTAAAGGAGCGTGTGGTGGTAGCCAGAAGGTAGGGTTGAATATCGGGACTCCTTAGAGGGATATCACGTGCAGTAAGTGATTCAAGTGTAAGGAATACGTTCTTCATGAAATCTTTTGGAATTCTGAGGCTAACTTTTGGTTGGTATTATTCTAGGGTCAACGAAGAGTGGTTATTTAGGAAATCAAAATAAGGTGTGTAATCCCGTACCTTCCGAATATACGTTTGAAATGGTGTGTAATCTCATACCTCTCTGAATTTTTGCATGAAATGTTCTATGATTCGATCGAAATACCGAAGAAAACTGGAAACCAGCATCCATAATCATTCGGGCGTGCGTATGTTCGTTGTGGTAACCATATTTTGCAATGAAATAGTTTTCGATTTGCAGCAGTGACGTGATTTTGAAAAATCACAAAAAATAGAAGAAAAGGAACTAGAAAGTGAATAATATATAGAATTGAAGCTTACTGTGTCTATTTTTATATGAAAGAAACAGAGAAGAAAGAAGAATTTTATATTCTGAGATATTTTAAGTTAAGCGAGACTGGTTCTGAATGACTTCGTGGTTCCCTATTTGGTTTTTGAAAAATCGTTTAAAATTGTACAAAGTGAATTATGAGTTATAATTTATATGTATATATTCCTTAGTGATCCTATTTTAAAACGAAACAAGTGGAAGCAACATATGAAAACTGAACAGTGAGATATTTGAATTTAGGATAAGAGAGGTTAGAACCATTGGATAGTGAAACAAGGGAAACTTTATTGAATAAACTATACTAAATGGTTAAGCCAAAAATTCTAGAAAATTTGTAGTAAGAAGATATATGAGTCTAGTTTAAAGGAAAATTTACGGATTTAAATTTTGAGTTTCCTAACTCGAGTTATAGACAATTTAGTCAATATGATGTAGATGAACAGTTTCAATTTTTATGCCCCAAATTAGTAGTTAAGTCTGGGTTGCGAAATTACCAAAATACCCTTAGAGGGTAAATTACCAAAATACCCCTGGGTTGCGAGATTACCAAATTACCCTTAGTGGGAAAAATTATTGAATTTACGAAAATGCCTTTATGGGCCAAATTACGAAAATACCCCTATGGGCCGAATTACTAAAATGCCCCTATGGGCTGATTTGCTAGAATGCCTTAGTGGGCCGAATTACATAGTTCTATAATTGGTCGATTTATCGTAATAAACTATTGGATTAATGATTGTTGTACTTATATGTGGATATTATGTTTAATTATGTATGTTGCATGTTGCATATTGCATGGGTTGGGAAAAATGTTGAAGAGAAGTGTAGCCTGGTGGCATTGCCACAAAAATGTTTAATATTATGTTTACTTACAATTTCGGTGGCTCTGCCACAAATTCTGATAATGGCTATGTGCTAACTTGAATATGGCTTTGTGCCATCGTGAATATGGCATTGTGCCATCGTGAATCGGTGGCTTGGCCACAATAAATATATTAAATGGCATTTTTTCCTATGAATTAAATGGCATTTTGCCTACGTATAAAATGGCATTTTTGCTTGCGAATTAAATGGCATCTTGCCTACGATTGGTGTGTTTGGCGGGGTAGGTTGACTTGATCCCCACAGGTGTGATGGGATGGTACGGGGGTGTGCTGGTTGGATGGGTTGGGTTGCATACATTACACATATAAATATATTCAGTTATGTTAATGGGTTTAGGACCAAGATGATTGCTTTATGGGTTCAGGCCCAGTGGATGACGGTAAGGGGATTTCACACTTAGTTCTTGTAACTCACCCCCTCCCTTTTTCCTTAACCCTTGTAGGTAATGCTCAGTGACGAGGACTTGGGGCCATGGATGACTCGATGGAGGCCATACTTTTGGAATGTTATTTTCGGACTTAAGAAAACTTCTTTTCCGTATTATTTAGCTGGTTTTACTATTTTGGGTTTTTAAGTTGTAATAAAGCCTCTGGACTATTTTTATTTTGCTTTATGTTTAGGATGTTTTTATTATTTTTCTTAAATTGTTTAAAAGGGAATTTTCTAAAAATATAAATAATGGTTTCCAAAATTGATTAATAAATGGATTTTATAGCAAACTTTTACAAATGATTTAACTCGGATTTTCTTTCAAAATTATCTACGGCATTTTCAAAAGTCACGGTTTTAAAGCTCACTACCTCGGTTTTTGACTCATCAAACGATCTTTCAAAATAGCTGTATTTTATCAAATATTTACATACAAAATTTGTTTACTTAAACACAACCAAGTAACGCCTATTTTAGTAAGAATCACACAATGTTTTACGCTTTCCTCATGTGACATGTCAGATCCGGTCATACCGCATGGGCCGGGTTTGGGGTGTTACATTTCACCATATTGCAAGATAGTCCCCTCTTTAGAAAGCTTAAGCTTTAGGGGTCCGAAAAGTACAATTTTTATCAAGAAATGATCACTAGAATACCTACTAGCAAGGAGAGAAGCTTGCTAAAAATTTGAGCTCTCAAACCCCTTAGTTTGCTGCCAATTTTCGGTGGAGAATAAGAGAGAAAAATATGATATCTTTTTTTTCTTTATTTTAATATAAAACACCTATTTAGTCCACCTAATATCAACAACTTTGACCAATTTGACAATTTTTGTCTCCTATGGCCAGTTTTGTCTCCTATGGCCGGCCACTCTACTTCTTGGGGGTCTAATTGCACTTTAAAGACGTCCAATTAATGTTCTTTAACTATTGAACACCTTTAGCTTATAAAATGGAACTTTCGCCCTTTATGCGATTTAGTCCTTTTTCGCCATTAAGCAAGAAATCGCCAAAATTAAAGTACCAAAATTTTCATGCACTTATATAATCATGCTCTGACTCATAAAAAAACTTAAAGAATAATTTTCTCTAACCTCAGATTAGTGACCCCAAAATCACTGTTCCAACTAGCCTCTAAATAAGACTATTAAACGTTCAAATCAGTACAGTGTTTTGTGATTGTCAGAGTCTCATCTTCCTTATGAAAGATCAAATGTTTCATGAGAGAACAAAGCACATTGACATTTTGTTTATATGTGCATGATATTATTGCTCATGGTGATATTGTTCTGAGCAAAGTTAGTACTCATGATAATTCTGCAGATATAATGACTAAGTCATTTCCTATAACCAAGTTCGAGCATAGCTTGGACTTGGTTGGTGTTCATTGTTGAAGAATACCCTTAAGACTTTTTGTGGAAAAGGTGAAGAACTTGTTCGTTGAGAATCCGTGTCAAGGTGGGGATTGTTAGAGTTGTGTGACCCAAATTCTAAGAGATTGCTTGCAAGTCAAGTTAAATAAAATATATTTTCTTTCTATAAGATTTAGTATTTATTAGTATAATATATTTAGCATTTATTAGCATAATATATTTGACTTTGATTAGAATTAGGTTTTTTCAACCTATAAATAGATGTAGTTGAAAATCCTCTTGTATTCATTCGAATTCGACATTAGTGAATTTTTTCTCCTCTGTCCATGGTTTTATTTCCCCGAAAGGTTTTTTCATAAAATTTGTATGTTCTATTTTTCTTTCTTTTTCTTTGCGATCTTTCTACATTGCCATTATCGACATTCAATTTTTAATAATATAGTTATTTTAAATTTAAATTTAAATTAAATAATGAAAATGTTAAGATAAATCATAGATATCATTCTAATAATTTTTAAGTTTAATCAAATAATTGAAAAAAAGTTTAAACAAAATTAGATATACATTAATTTATAATATACATTTAAATATGTTAAATTTATCTATTTTAAGTTTATATGTTGTTGTTTTTAATTTAACTTAGATAAATAAATTATCTAGTTATCTTATATTTAAATTAAATAATACAAATATTTTCAACAACGAAAATTGAGGTCTGCGAATGCCCAAAAATTTCAAGAAAATTAAACAAGGGGAAATAGGTTTAAAAATGTGAGAAATTTTAGTGTGTTGTTGTAGGACTCTATGTCCCAATGGGCTGAAGCCATTTCATCTCAGCCCATTGAAGATTTGGGCTTAAGGGATTCATATTTAAAGAGCGGGCAACAGGAAAACGTTTTCCCTAAACAATGAGGTTTTTTGGTGATTTTTACTAGTATTATTTGTTTATTTATTTTATTTTATTTCTATGGATTTAAATATGACTATTTTCTCATAGAATTGCCAAAGCTACGAAAGCAGTAAATTTATTCGGGTGTTTCGTGAATACAATATACAGTATGACCCAGATATTGTGTGTTTGTTATAGCCAAGAGTAAGTGGTAAAAATGTTAATTCTATC
This sequence comes from Gossypium bickii, assembly GCA_025503065.1. NCBI lineage: Eukaryota > Viridiplantae > Streptophyta > Magnoliopsida > Malvales > Malvaceae > Gossypium > Gossypium bickii. Next base: position 59,305,168 of record CP106717.1, on the reverse strand, counting down.
ATTGACAAACTGGGTTTTTTTTTTCTCCCTATGTTGAAGTTGTTGGTTTTTCAGGAGGAATTTGGGTGGGTTGGAAAGATTCTATTCGGATTAGAATTAACCAAATCACCCACAATTCATTCTTCTTTGTGTTTCTGGTAACGTTCAATCCATTCCCATTTTTATTGCTTTTGTGTATGGTAGTTCGATAGGAGAAAATGAAAGGCTCTTTGGGAAGCTTTGAAATCTGCTTTACGTCTTGATTCTTATTCGTGTTTAATTATAGGTTATTTTAATGTTATTATCTCACCTAATGATAAGAAAAGTATTTATGCCACTAGGAATTGATGCAATATTTTTGGAAATTTTATGGAATCGTGTAATTTATAGGATTTGGTATTCACCGGCCCATCCTTCACTTGGCAAAGAGCTGGCATGTTAGAGAGATTACATCGAGCATTGGCTAATGATCCTTGTACTTCAGCCTTTCCACAATGCCTTGTTTCTCATCTGTCGAGGGTCAAGTATGATCATAGGCTCATCCACTTGAGAACCAAACCGGGTATCAGTTTGGCTACAGGGAGACCTTTTAGGTCCTTAGTAGGTTGGACGAAGCATGCTTGTAACACACCTTACCCGAGACCGTTGACGGAGTCGAGCACGAGGCATTACTAGACTTAACTTACTAAATCAGGGCATAAAAATTGAAACTGTCCATCTGCGTCATGTTCACTAAATTGACTATAACTCGATTTACGAAACTCAAAATTTAGATCCATAAATTTTCCCTAAAACTAGACTCATATATCTTCTTACTATATTTTTTCCAGAATTTTTGGTATGGCCAATTAGTACAGTTTAATAGTTAAAGTCTCCCCTGTTACACAGTTTGACAGTTCTAACCCCTCTGCACAAAAGATCAATTATCTCATAATATACAACTCTTTTGCCTACACTGTTTCTTTCATATAAAAATAGACTCAATAAAATTTAATTCTATATCTCATTCACACCATAATTCCATTTATACTATTTTTAGTGATTTTTCAAAATCACGTCATAGTTGCTGTCCAAACTGTTCCCCTGCATATAGTTACATGATTTCTCTATAATAACTATCAACTAGGCATTACAAAACATCCAAAACATGCTCTTAATTAGCAATTTTAATTGATAATTATTACCAAGCATTTACAAGCCAATCTTAAGCCATATCATAAGGTCATACACACAAAATGGCTAAGTCCCTATACATGCCATAACTTAAAACATTCGAGTCACAAAATACCAATATAACCCTTTGATAGTGTGTAACGATCTCCAACGTCCTTTCGGTCCCCGAGTTGGCTTATAATACTATAAAAAGAGAGAAAAGAATGGGAGTAAGCATTAAGCTTAATAAGTTTGCATGTAAATAAATAACAACATTCATAATAAATTATTTTATTCTTTTCTTATCAAGATCACTTAAGCTTTTAACTCAATGTACTTAAAATTTCATTCTTACCTGTATCTTTTAACATGAACTTGTCTTACCTTTCCTTTGGTATACTCTTTGAATTTTCCCGTTGAACCACTTGGAATACTAAGGATACGCGGGTACCTTTCCTTATGAAACTTAACCATTGCCATGTCTTGACATGGTCTTACGTGGTATCCTTGCCTTATGAACTCACCAATGCCATGCCTTGGCATGGTCTTACATGGGACCTTTTCCTTATAGAAACTTATCAATGCCATGTCTTGACATGGTCTTACATGATTTCCTTAAACCCTAATGTCGTGACATTTGTATCCTACACATTCCTAAGGTTCAACTGGAACTTTCTGAGATAGCTTTTTCGTCAATTCATACTTGAGTCTTTGAATGATAAATTTATAAAATAAATATGTAAATGCTAGAATTTAATAGTATTAAATGTAAAATAATAGAATATTGCATTTATTTACCGCAAACTTACATCGAAACAAAATACGATAAACTATATCGATTTAGTCCACTATCTTTTTCTTTCCCAATCTAACTTCGGATTTCGTTCTTCTTGATCTATAATAGCAAATTTAGGTTATTTAATACTCACATTTACCAAAATAGTCCTTAAATCTAACTTTGGAAAAATTATGATTTTGCCCCTAAAATTTTACATATTTACACATTTTCCCAAAGCTCGGAAATTAAATTTTATCACTTATTCTTATGTTTTATGACATGATGATCATTTTTCCCTTCTATGACAACATCAAATTCTCACTCTAACATGTACTTATGAACATTAGGTATTTTTACCGATTAAGCCGTTTTACTTGTTTTTACTTAAAATCACTTAGCAAAAGTTATTTAACATAATTTCAGACTTCATATTCTATCATAAAACATCAAAATAAACACATTTCACCTATGGGTATTTCACATTTCACCCAAGCTACCGGGGCTTCAAAAATGTAAAGAACATTAAAAACGGGGCTTGGAATCACTTACTATGGAGCTTGGAAGCTTGAAACAAACCCTAGCTATGGTGAACCCTTGAAAATTCGGCCTAATGAATAAGATGAGCATATTTTTCCATCTTTTTCCCTTTTAATATCTTTTTATTACCAAATGACTAAATTACCCTTCATTAAAAACTTTGGTTCTTTCTACCTATATATGTCCATTTTTGTCCATGAAAGCCTAATGGTATAATTACCATTTAAGGGTCTCTACTTCAATTATGCTCTTCAATTAAATCCTTTAACATCTAAAACTCATATTTATCAACTTTTGCAATTAAGTCCTAATAGGCAAATTAGACATGCAATTCATGAAATTTTCTATCGATATTCTAACACATGCATCTAATCACTCGATAAATCATAATAATTAATCGTAATAAACTTTTCTATCTCGAATTCGTGGTTTTACAACCACTGTTCCGTTTAGGCCCTATTTCGGGATGTTACAATGCTAACTTTCCTTCCTTTATGAAAGATAGGTGGGAGTTCTCAGGTAATATGGCTAGCTCCCTTTCTGATTTTACCTCACATATTAAAGAATCAAACAAGTTCATTTATGGTTTTATAGGTACTTGCAAAAGATGTTTTATGAGCTTGCTTTCTAATATCCAAAAGGCAATGGACCATTCTGACTCTAGTCCATTACTTTAACTAGAGATTAATGTTCATGATGAGTTGAAAAACTTGTTTAACCACGAAAAGCTTCTTTGGAGGCAGAAAGCTAGATGTGACTAGTTACAGCTAGGGGATCGTAATACCATATTTTTTCATAATTGTACGGTCCAAAGAAGAAAATTCAACCGTATCATGGCCTTACACATTGATAATGGTGAGTAGTATTTTGATCAGAACATCTTTAAATCGAAGGCAGTTGGCTTTTTCGATTAACTTTATGTGAAATTCTAGAGACCATGAAGGACCTTCCGAACAACATTTTCCCTCACCTCAAGCTTCAGGACATTGATTTTCCGGGGAAGTCGGTGTCTGCAGAAGAAATTAATGAAGCTTTATTTGACATGGACCCTTTGAAAGCTCCAGGAAGTGGTGACTTTCATGCTTTTTTTTTCCAGAGTCAGTGGGATATTGTAGGGAATGCAGTTTGTGATTGGGTTCAAGGAGTCTTCACTGGTAAGAGTATTGATCTGGAGCAGAATAATTCACTATTAGTGCTTACTCCAAAGAAGGACAGTCCAGAAGTTTCAGCCAATTTCGGCCTATTAGCTTGTGTTCGGTAATGTATAAATTGGCGATGAAATTAATTTCTAATAGATTTAAATTGGTTTTTCCTAACTTTATCTCGCAAGAACAAACCAGTTTTATTGTAGGGTGCAATATCTTAGATAATATTATTATAGCATAGGAGGTCATTCATTCTATGCGAAAAAAATAAGATGGTAAAAAATGGATGGCAATCAAGTTGGATTTAGAGAAAGCTTATGACAGAGTAAGTTGGGATTTTGTTGATTCTTTGTTATAGGCTACGAGGGTTCCGAATTTTCTATGTTCAGTAATTATGTCAGCCATCTCTAATTTGACTATGCAAATTCTCTGGAATGGAGTTCCCACTTAGAAATTCAAGCCAGCCAGAGGAATCAAACAGGGTTGTCCTTTATCGCTTTACCTTGTTGTACTTTGTATGGAATGGTTAGGGTACATTATTCAAGAGAAAATTGAGGAAGGAAAGTGGAGTCCAATTCGTGTCTCAAGATCAGAGCTTGCGTTATCTCATCTATTTTTCACAGATGATTTGGTCATTTTTTGCAAAACAGAGTTAGAACAAGCTTAAGTGCTAGCTGATATCTTGAAACACTTCTGTACTTTCTCTAGGCATAAGGTTAGTACTTAGAAAAGCAACTTATATTTTTCCAAAGGTGATACTTGATCTTGGATCAATCAATTTTTTGGCTTTCAGGTTGTTCAAAACCTTGGCATTTACCTAGGTGTACCTATTCTCCATGAGAGGGTTACTAAAAGTACCCTAAATTTTGTTATGGATAAGATGAGGCGTAAATTGCAAAGCTGGGACGCTAGGAAGTTATCCATTGCAGGAAAAGTTACCCTGGCCAAATCTGTCCTCTTTTCCATTCTGAACTATGTTATGCAGACCATGATGATACCAAAAGGAGTTTGTGAAGAATTGAAAAAATTGTAGGACAATTTATTTGGGGTTGTGCTAATGGCCATCCTAAACTAGCCCTGGTTGGGTGGGATCCATTTGTCAACCAAGGTCTTGAGGTGGACTGGGGTTTCGAAATTTACATGACCAGAACAATTCTTTCCTTTTGAAGATTGGTTTTAACTTAGTTACTAAGGATAGTGCCTTATGGGTTCAAGTTCTCCGCACGAAATACGGGTGGAAGGAATAACTTTTGAATTCCATTGCCGGACGCCAATGTTCGCACTTATGGAGGTACGTATCTAATGTTTGGCCCTTATTTGTGAGAATTTAGCTTGGTTAGTGGGGAATGTACCAATATTCGGTGTTGGAAGGATTCATGGATGCCGGGAGCCGGTCCTTTACTCTCGCAGATTCCTGCGCATTCGAATTTAGATTTGTAGTACACTCTTAATGATTTGGTTACGCTTGATAGAACTTGGAATTTGATCTTTTTCGTAGGTGGCTAATAGAAGAGTTGATTCAACAAATTGTAAGTATTCCTCCTCCCAACTTTTCATTGGGTTTGGATAGAGTGATTTGGGCTTCCTCGGCTTCAGGGTGCTTTTCTGTTTGTAGTGCTTACTGGTCTTTAAATCAGGATTCATGGAATAACAGTGATGTATTGTGGAAGAAAATCTAAAAGTATCAAGGGCCTCAGTGTGTTCGATATTTCATTTGATTTATTCAAAAATAGATATTACTAACTAATTCAAAACGGACTAGGAAGGGATTGGGTCACAACAGCTCTTGCTCTTTAGTGGCCACGAAGTAGAGGACATTCTACGTGTTTTTCGAGATTGTTCGGCTGCAAAAGAAGTGTGGAAGTGTAACACCCCAAACCCAGCACAAACACCATGACCGGATCTAGCATGTCATTTGAAAAGAATTCATAAAAACCCCGCGAACTTCAGAAAGAATTCTAAGCCCCCTCATGTTTCAAAACTCCAAGTTAGTTGTTTTATTAGAAAACCCGTTATTCACTTAAGGAAAACTTTAATTAGCCCATTTCGCATCTTAGGTGACATTTGAAAACCCATGTTGTTACATTAGATTAAACTGAATGTTTGTCAACAGAATCCATTTGCAAAATTGTCAATCAAGTTGTGTGAAAAACTCTCAATTTCATTTTGTAAAACGTCTCGTCGATTATTTTGTATTCAAAATGTCTAAGTTTTTATCGAAACTAAACCAAATTAAAAGTGGCCTTATTACATAACAGAATACCGAAAACTAAGGAAAATTAAAGTTCTAATGAATAAAACCGTGCATGGCCACCTCGTAGTCCCCTTCGGCCCAGTCTATTGCACTAAGTATTACCTGTGAAAATGTTAAACAACAGAGTGAGTCTAACGACTCAGTGTGCAACTTTCGAGCACCATCACTGGGCCTTAGCCCTAGAGTACAGAATAACAGATAGCATATGCAAGATGATGCAATACCCAACCTAGCCTAAATTTCCATCCGCTACACACCACCCGTACCTGCCAATCACACCAATGGGGATTTCTACAATCAACCCTCACCGCTACACACCATCGATGCCAGACATGCTACAGTTAGCTGCTCATCGTCAGATTGTGACAGAGTCACCAAATATGTGGCATGGCCACCAGAATAGAACGTGGTAGAGCCACCAGAATATATTGTGACATGAAGCCACCAGAACAGAACGCTTCCCCTTTCATCAATATCATATGCCCATCCCCATGCAAATACATATGGTCATGATACAGAAATACAGTAGGTTTTGGCATATACATACATATATAAGATACTCAAAATGTGTATATAAACATGTCAACATAGTTACTTGTATCGCATAGACAAAGCTACTAACCTGACATCTCGACATTACCCTCTATGCGTAATCCAACCGTACATACCGAGTTTGAGAAACAACCATAGATGGTGTGAGAATTACACACCTGAAGACACACAGAACTACACTATCGATCTCGCTAGCGTTTTCTCTCACAGGGATCACAGCGGTCTGTTTATCCCTTTCCGATACTGGCCCACAACCCGGTGGCCAATCACGAACAATAGATACCGCACGCCTCTTAAACCTAGGGGCTGGGACTACGGGTCCAACCCCCTCCTTTGCTTGACTGGCATTCAATTCCATGGAAAAGATCTTGATCAGAAGACCCGGTTAAAACGTTGGATAAGATAATAGCGAAAACTAAATAAATACTTTGACTGAATAATCCTTACCGAAAACAACAGAACACGAAGGGTCTACACTTGAACTAAAAGATCGTCGAAGTCCCTACATAAACCCATATTAGATTTGGCCTTATAACTTGTGGTCCAAAAGGAGTGGCCTTCGGTCGAACAAATGTTGTAACCCCCTTACCTTGGTTGATTGAAAATCGAATGATCCTTACTACCCTCACACTGGCTAAAAGCAACAGAGACACAAAGTCAAGCCCTTCAAAAGTACGGCCAACACCCAATAAACAGAGTTAAGTTTTCGGCAAACCAAAGAGAGAAAAGAGAAAGATTCATAGAGAAGAGAACCCTTACCACTACCACGAGGAATTCGATTGAGAGGATTGGAAGAAGAAGAGTGACAGCACTTCCTCTAGCAAATTAACAAACGAAAAGAGTCACAACACAAGAGAGATTCGGCCAAGAGATAGGGCTTGCGAAATTAACGAATAGAAGAAGAAAAAAAGAAAGAGTAGAGATGGTTGGAAGATTCGGCTATGGTTCAATGAATGGAAAGTACATTCAGCCACAAGAAGAAAAGGGTTGTTCGGCTTTTGAAAGTGAAGTAATCGTTTCAGGCTACCAACGTGTAAAAGAGAGGAAGAGGGAGGTGAGGTTTGGCTTATGAGCAACTAGGTGAAGGTGTAAAAATGAGAAAAAAATGGTAGAGGATTCTACCTTTGAAGAATAAGGGATGATCAAAAGAAAAGAGATGGATGCTAGGAGAATTCGGTGGAAGAGAAAATACCCGAAAGAAAACAATGGAAAGAAAAGGAGTGCTTTTTAACTTTCAGCCCTATAAGCAAAATGCTGAAAAAGAGAAATGACTAAGAGAATTCGGCACCTCAAAGGAAACAACGTGCATCAAATGGCAAAAGAGAGCTCACTACTCCTAAATAGCCTCTCTAAATTTTGGCACCTAAACTCCTAAATCGAAACAGCCCCTCACACCCCCTACATGGCTGAAAGTCCACCCCATATTATCCCAAATTCGGCCAACAACTCCACCCCTCTCCAAATCCCTTAACTTTCTCCTCATTTTACTCACACCCTTCCATTCAAACAAGTTTGAATAGTTCAAACTCCCCTGATCACTGTCCACCACCCATTCGAAATGTTTGACCCTTTCAACACTCCCCCCTTAAGTGCCCTTGCCGAATCCACCACTTCCCTTCCAGGCTGCAAAATAAAACTCCAAAATATCATTCATCCTACTCGAACTCCTTCCCCCTTGTAACTCCCCTCTAACGCCACTTCTAAGCTCCCAAAGTGGCACATCCTTGCTACTACGCCAACTCTTCTCTTGTGTCAGTAACCACAAAATTTAATCCCTTAAAGCCTGGCTCTACTAGCTCTCCCTTAAAAGCTTAGAACCAAAAATTTTCACCAAGGCTCAGACTTAACCTCGAGCTTTCCCGAAGCCCTGAACGCACTCAACAATCATACAAAGCATACCAACACTTAGATACGAAGTAAATGCAAAACCCCTAAATCCCAAATGTTACAGTTCTACCCCCTTAAAGAAATTTCAGCCTCGAAATTACCTGATCAAAAGAGATGAGGGTACTGCTGTCGCATTGCCTCCTCTGCTCCCACGACCTTTTTTTGAACCATGATTCCGCCACAATACTTTGACCAAAGGAACTGATTTCTTCCGTAGCACCTTGATATCTCGCCCCAAAATCTAGATTTGTTCCTCCTTATACGACAAGTCCGGCCTTATTTCCACTTCCTCGACTGGCACCACGTGAGACGAATCTGAACGGTAATGTCTTAGCATCGAGACGTGAAACACATCATGCATCTGCTTCAATTCTGACAGCAAGCCCAACTGGTACGCTACTGGTCCCACTCGTTTCAAAACCCAATAAAGCACTATAAATCTGGGACTCAGCTTACCCTTACGTCCAAATCTCATCACCTTCTTCCACGGTAAAACTTTCAAGAAGACCCGATCACCTACTGCAAATTCTATCTCCTTCTGCCTTAGATCCACATACTATTTCTGTCTATCTGATGCCTCCTTCAATCAAGTTCGAATTACCTTAACCTTCTCATTCAATTCTGCAACCATTTCCGGACCCAAGATATGGCGTTCACCCAATTCTGTCCCACTGGTGGGAGTGCGACACCTCCGCCCATACAACGCTTCATACGGCGCCATCTGAATACTAGCTTGGTAACTGTTGTTGTACTCGAACTCCATCAATGGTAAGAATTCTTCCCAACTGCCTTTGAAATCGATGACACATCCCCTCAACATATCCTCCAAAACCTAAATTACCCTTTCAGACTAGCCATCTGTCTGCAGATGAAACATCGTGCTAGAGTCCAGCTTTGTGCCCAAAGCCTGATGCAACGCTCTCCAAAATTGTGATGTAAATCTAGGGTCCCTGTCTGATATAATTGACACTGGTACCCCATGCAGTCTCACAATCTCTGCCACATACAGCTTAGCCAACCTATAAAGAGAATAGTCGACACGAACAGGTAGAAAATGAGCAGATTTTGTCAATCGATCCACGATCACCCATACTGAGTCTTTCTTAGTAGGCATAAGAGGTAGCCCACTAACAAAGTCCATAGTGATTCTCTCACACTTCCACTGTGGGATCTTCACCGGCTGTAACAACCTCGAAGGCAACTGGTGTTCGGCTTTGACCTGCTGACACGCTAAACACTTCCCCAAAAATTTCGTAATTTCTCGCTTCAAAACAGGCCACCAAAATTATTCTTGTAGATCTCGATACATCTTACTTCCTCCAGGATGCATAGCGTAAGGGCTAATATGCGCTTCTTGAAGAATCATTTGCCTTAACTCCACATCCTTTGGCATGCAAACCTTCCTACTAAAACACAAAACTCCGTCGTTGTTCAAACTGTAATCTTCTATTCCACCATCCTGTACTTGCAGAAGTCGAGCACTCAGAACGACATCTGATAACTGTTTCTCCTTAACCTGACTTACCCATGTTCGCTTCACTTGCAGCTCAGCTAATAACCTCCCATTGTCGTGTAAACTAAGACGAGCGAACATCTGATATTACCTTTTGGCTTAACGTATCTACCACCACATTCGCCTTACCCGGGTGATATTCAATCAAGCAGTCATAGTCCTTCAACAGCTCTACCCACCTTCGCTGCCTCAAGTTCATTTCCTTCTGATTCAACAGATATTTTAATTCTTGTAGTCGGTGTAGATAACAAACTTCTCTCCATACAAATAATGTCTCCACACTTTTAACGCGAAAACCACAGTAGCCAATTCCAGATCATGCATAGAATAGTTAATCTCATGCAGTCTTAATTGCCGAGATGCATAGGCAACAACCTTCCCCCTGCATCAGCACACAACCTAACCCCGTGTGAGAAGCATCACAATACATTACGAAATCCTTTCCAGCATCAGGCTGAATCAAGACCGGAGCCTCTGCCAAAATCTTTTTTAGCTTTTCGAAACTCTCTTGCTGCTTGTCCATCCACACAAAAGGTACCTCCTTTCTCAACAACTTAGTCAAGGGTGCCGTAATTGAGGAAAAACCCTCGACAAACCTTCTTTAATAACCCGCTAATCCCAAGAAACTTTGGACCTTTGCCACAGATTTAGGTGGTTTCCAATCCAGCACCGCCTGATCTTCCGACGATCAACTCTTATCCCTTCAGTCCATACTACATTACCTAGAAAAGTAACTTCACCTAACCAAAATTCGCACTTGCTAAATTTGGCGTACAATTTTTTCTCATTTAAAATCTGTAGAACTACCCGAAGATGCGAATCATGCTCCTCTTCTGTCTTGGAGTATACTAAAATGTCGTCTATGAACACTACTACAAACTAGTCCAAATAGGGTTGAAAAACTTGATTCATCATATCCATGAACGCAGCTGGCGCATTCGTCAACCCAAACGGCATCACTAAAAACTCATAGTGACCATAGCGAGTTCAAAACACCGTCTTCTGAATATCTGCCTTCTTAACCTTAAGCTGATGATATCCTGACCTCAAATCTATCTTTGAAAAGACTGAAGCCCCTTTGAGCTGATCAAACAAATCGTCAATCCTCGGCAGCGGGTATTTGTTCTTAATCGTCAACTTATTCAACTGACGGTAGTCATTGCATATACGCATTGACCCGTCCTTCTTATTCACAAATAACACCGGCGCTCCCCACGATGACACACTTGGTCCAATAAAACCACGATCCAACAGCTCCTGAATATGGGCCTTATGTTCCACCAGCTCCTTCGGTGCCATCCTATAAGGAGCGATGGACACCGGAGCTGTACCCGAAAGTAGCTCAATTCCAAACTCCACCTCACGATCCGGAGGCAACCCCGGAAGTTCCTCAGAGAAAACATCCACGAACTCCTTAACTGTTCTAACCTCATTAACAGTCACTTCCTTTGCATCCAAGACACTGATGAAAGCTAGGAATGCTTTACGACCCTTCCAAACCAACTTGATAGCCTTTAACGCAGAAACTACGTTAGACAAATAATTCCCTCTGTCCCCTATCACTACCACCTCTTCACCTTCTGGGCTACTTAACACCATACGCTTAGTTGTACAATCCAACTTAGCACCATGCCTAACCAACCAATCCATACCCAGGATAAGATCATACTCCCCGAATGGTAACTCCATTAAATCTACCAGAAACCCTACTCCCTGAATCTCTAAAGGCACGTCCCTAAACAGTTTGTTCACTACCAGAGATTGTCCTAATGGGCTAACCACCGTCATCTCCCTAGCAGCTAGTTCAAATTCTATACTTAAGTCTCAGATACAGAACATGCAACATAAGAGTGGGTCGATCCAACATCAATCAAAGCAAGAAGTGGCTTATCAGCTATAAGAAACCTATCGGTTATGACGTTCGGTGTGTAGCCATCCTCTTATCGACGAGCTGCGTAGACTAAACCCGGTTGTCTTGCATCTGCACTACCAGCACCCCTGCCAGGTGCTCCACGTCCCCGACCGAACCCGTTTCCTCTTCTAGCTGGACCACGACCTCTCGGCAATTGCTGACCACCCCTCCTGAATGGATCGAAACCTCGTCCATCTGGCCGCACCTGCTCCACTTGTGGACAATCCTTAATCATGTGATCCATATACCCACACCTAAAACATCAACCTATTCTTCTTCTACACTCACCGAAATGTACTTTCCCACACAAGGCACATTCTCGAACCTGACTCCCTGAAGCAGGCGTCAGAACACGAGCTGGCCCACCAAACCTAGGCTTTTTCTGAAATCCCCCAGATGATCCTGACGGCCCAAAACTTCTCTTGTTCCTACCTCGATCCTTATCCCTATTCTGCCTCTCAGACCGCTTTACCTCTTCGGCTATTTTGACTTTCTCAACTAGAACGACAAAGTTGCTTTCTCACTGCGGAGCTATCAATACCCTCAACTAATCTCGCAGCCCATCCTCAAACTGCACACAACGCTCATAATCAGTCGCCACAATACCTCGGGCGTATCGACTCAAACGTAGAAATTTCGCCTCATACTCAGCCACTGATTTGCCTCCCTGTACCAAATTCAATAATGCCTTCCTCTGAGCATCCACATAACTGGGCCCAACGTATTTCCCCTGGAAAGCCATTTTAAAGAAGTCCCAGTCAACCCGATCCACCAGAGTACCCTCTCTTACGGTGAGCCACCACCGATATGCTTCCTTCCGAAGTAGAGACACCGCTCTTTTTAACTTCTCCTCTGCCATGTAGTCTAGATCATCCATAATCCTTTCGACCGCCTCTAGCCAATATTCTGCCACATTTGGAGCCACTCCAGAAACACCCCTAAACGTTTCTTCTTTGTTTGCTCGAAGTCATTCAGGAACAGACTTCTGAGATGCTGTCCTGGTGCTTGCCCCAGCCACTCGCTCTAGTATACGCAGCATTGCTTGAGACAGGGCATCATCCCCACCAATTCTATCTTGCGACCCCACCTCTGCCACAGGTGATGCTGGCGCTTCACCTTCAGGCTCATGCCTCGCTTCTGAGAGTTTAGCCTCAGCACCCCGGCCCCTACCACGGCTGCGTGCAACATGTCCACGTCCTCTAACACTCATGTCTAACATTTTGTCTTAATCTGATTTACAAATTTTATGCATTAGTGTTTCTTTTCACTGTTCGTTAAGGAGCAGTTTTATGAGAATATAGCTTTAAGTAGTTTTTCCGTACAACACAGGCATACCTAAAGGTTTCCATTTCTAAAGTAAAGTTTCTTAATTCTATTGTCCACAACAATATACACATAGCACATTCATTTCATGCAAATCACCCAAACAGTCAGATGACTTACCTTGCGGACTTGGGCCGGAGACTCGGGTACCATACTTCAGAAAACAGATACAAATGCATTTTCTTTTCTAACCATCTTAAGCCCAAAAATTTGGAAAATGTTTTGAACCCAAAACCCCATGGCCGAGCTTTTAAACCAGGCTCTGATACCATATTGAAACACCTCAAACCAGGCCCAAACACCATGACCGGATCTAGCATGTCACTTGAAAAGAATTCATAAAAACCCCGCAAACTTCAGAAAGCATTCTAAGCGCCCTCATGTTTCAAAACTCCAAGTTAGTTGTTTTATTAGGAAACCTATTATTCATTTAAGGAAAACCTTAATTAGCCCATTTCGCATGTTAGGTGGCATTTGAAAACCCATGTTATTACATTAGATTAAACTAAATGTTTGTCAACATAATCCGTTTGCAAAATTGTCAATCAAGTTGTGTGAAAAATTCTCAATTTCATTTTGTAAAACGTCTCGTCGATTATTTTGTATTCAAAATGTCTAAGTTTTTATCGGAACTAAACCAAATTAAAAGTGGCCTTATTACATAATAGAATCCCAAAAACTAAGGAAAATTAAAGTTTTAATGAATAAAACCGTGCACGGCAACCTCGTAGTCCCCTCCAGCCCGGTCCACTGCACTAAGTATTACCTGTGAAAATGTTAAACAACAGAGTGAGTCTAACGACTCAGTGTGCAACTTTCGAGCACCATCACTAGGCCTTAGCCCCACAGTACAGAATAATAGATATCATATGCAAGATGATGCAATACCCAACCCAACCTAAATTTCCATCCGCTACACACCACCCGTACCTGCCAATCACAGTAATGGGGATTTCTACAATCAACCCTCACCACTACACATCATTGATGGCAGACATGCTGCAGTTAGCTGCTCATGGTCAGATTGTGACAGAGTCACCAAATATGTGGCATGGCCACGAGCGAGCAACGTGGCGAGCCACTGAAATCAGATTGACATGAAGCCACCTGAACAGAGTGCTTCCCCTTTCATCAATATCATATGCCCATCCCCATGCAAATACATATGGCGGTCATGATACAGAAATACAGTAGGTTTCGTCATATACATACATATAGAAGATACTCAAAATGTGCATATAAACATGTCAACATAGTTACTTGTATTGCATAGACAAAGCTACTAACTTGACATCTCGACATTACCCTCCATGGGCAATCCAACCGCACATGACGAGTTTCGGCATTTTAGTAAAGCATATAAATAATTAACAGAAACAACAATAGATGGTGGGAGAATTACACACCAGAAGACACACAGAACTACACTATCAATCTCGCTAGCATTCTCTCTCACAGGGATCACAGCGATCTGTTTATCCCTTTCCGATGTTGGCCCACAACCCGGTGGCCAATCACGAACAGCAGACACCGCACGCCTCTTAAACTTAGGGGCTGGGACTATGGGTCCAACCCCCTCCTTTGCTTGACTAGCATTCGATTCTATGGAAAAGATCTTGGTCAGAAGACCTGGTTAAAACGTTAGATAAGATAATAGTGGAAACTAAATAAATACTTTGACCGAATAATCCTTACCGAAATCGATAGAACCCGAAGGGTCTACACTTGAACTAAAAGATCGTCGAAGTCCCTACATAAACCCATATTAGATTCGGCCTTATAACTTGTGGTCCAAAATGAGTGGCCTTCGGCCGAACGAATTTTGTAACCCCCTTACCTTAGTTGATCAAAAACCGAATGATCCCTACTACCCCTCACACTGGCTAAAAGCAACAGAGACACAAAGTCAAGCCCTTCAAAAGTACGACCAACACCCAAGAAACATAGTTAAGTTTTCGGCAAACCAAAGAGAGAAAAGAGAAATATTCATAGAGAAGAGAACCCTTACCACTACCACGAGGAATTCGATTGAGAGGATTGGAAAATGAAGAGTGACGACACTTCCTCTAGCAAATTAACAAACGAAAAGGGTCACCACACAAGAGAGATTCGGCCAAGAGATGGGGCTTGCGAAATGAATGAATAGAAGAAGAAAAAAAGAAGTAGAGATGGTTGGAAGATTCGGCTATGGTTCAATGAATGGAAAGTACATTGGGCCACGAGAAGAAAAGGGTTGTTCGGCTTTTGAAAGTGAAGTAATCGTTTCAGGCTACCAACGTGTAAAAGAGAGGAAGAGGGAGGTGAGGTTCGGCTTATGAGCAACTAGGTGAAAGTGGAAAAATGAGAAAAGAATGGTAGAGGATTCGACATTTGAAGAATGAGGGATGATCAAAAGAAAAGAGATGGATGCTAGGAGAATTCTGTAAAAGAGAAAATACTCGAAAGAAAACAGTTGAAAGAAGAGGAGTTCTTTCGGCCCTATAAGCAAAATGCTAAAAAAGAGAAATGACTTAGAGAATCTGGCACCTCAAAGGAAACAACGTGCATCAAATGGCAAAAGAGAGCTCACTACTCCTAACTAGCCTCTCTAAACTTCGGTACCTAAACTCCTAAATTGAAACACCCCCTCACACCCCCTACATGACCGAAAGTCCACCCCTTAGAACCCCACATTCAGCGACAACTCCACCCCTATCCAAATCCCTTAACTTTCTCCTCACTTCACTCACACCCTTCCATTCAAACAAGTTTGAATAGTTCAAACTCCCCTGATCACTCTCCACCACCCATTCGAAATGTTTGACCCTTTTAACACTCCCCCCTTAAGTATCCTTGCCGAATCCACTACTTCCCTTCCAGGCTGCAAAATAAAACTCCAAAATGTCATTCATGCTGCTCGAACTCTTTCCCCTTGTAACTCCCCTCTGACTCCACTTCTAAGCTCCCAAAGTGGCGCCTCCTTGCCATTATGCCAACTCTTCCCTTGTGTCGGTAACCACAAAATTTAATCCCTTAAAGCCTGGCTCTACTAGCTCTCCCCTAAAAGCTTAGAACCAAAAATTTTTACCAAGGCTCAGACTTAACCTCGAGGTTTCCTGAAGCCCCGAACGCACTCAACAATCATACAAAGCATACCAACACTTAGATACGAAGTAAATGCGAAACCCATAAATCTCGGATGTTAGAGGAAGCGTGTGGTCCAAATGGATAAAAAAAATAGGTTCTTTTCTAATCCCTTTCATATTTGGTTATCTTCTAATCTGTGGGGCAACATGAGATTGCTGGAATGTGGAATTCTTTGGTCATGTCTTTTTGGCTTTATCACCTGGCGAATTTGGAAGAATAAGAATTTATTCATTTTTCATGGTGTTAATTGGCCAGCTCTTGAAATTGTCAAATCTTCTTTTAGTTGGGCGTAACAGTTTGAATCAAGTCAGAACTATGTTAAGACCAATCTCAAAATATTCATATATTCAACATATATAATATAATATAATATTATTTTAAAATCAATATACGGGTATTAATAATTAGATATAATATTTATTTTTAAAAAATATTAATATATAATATTAAGTTTTGTATAATTTATTAAGCAAATACTAATATTATGTGAAATGCATATACCTCTATATATATGTTGTAATAATTTTGTTAGTTTTGATTTTCAATTGCTTTGATATAACAAATTTTATTATAAGTTCTCTTAATCAAATTTGCTTAAATTATTTCAATCTTATTCAAATATATTTTTTAGTGTTACAAACTCAAAAACAAAATTTCCAAATAACTTAAATATTCTACAAAAGGTTTTTAGAACCCCCAAGTCCATTAAAAATTATCAAAGCCACATTTTTTAAGGTTCCTAGTATTGTTTCGAGACAAAGCTCATCTTGTCTTGAGACCAACCAACATCGAAGTTAAGGTTTGTTTCAAAAGAGCCTTGTCTTGAGATTTATGATACATTGATAAACCGTAATATATACATATTTTAATCCCACATTTAGCATACTTTTGGATGATTTATTCCTTGAATTGTGGAATTTGGTGCTCCTAATCCTTTAATTTCATGTTTTATACTTAGGAGAACACCGAAAGATGAAAAGAACGAGAAACGGGCCAAAAACGGAGTAAATGGGCCAAATCACGAAATCAACACGGCCTGGGCCCAAGACCACACGGCCGTTCCTCATTAATAGACCTGAACACGGCCTGGCCACGATTCACACGAGCGTGTGCTATGGGTGTGTCCCTGCCATGACAAAGAAGAGTTTCATTCGGATTAGGGTACTTAAAGGCAAAGAAAGCCATTCCAAAAGCCTATATAAACACCCTAGAGGCCAACCTTCAGGGGGCGTCGGGTTAGGCCAAAGAGCCAAGCCAGAGAGGCCAGAATTGTGGAATTTACTCGAAGAAAGCCAATTGATTCATCTCAAGAAGCTAGAGTTATACTCAAGACGAAAGATCTTCCTTCAATTTCCTTCAGGGGGTTTTAGGGTTTTTCTTATATTTTGTTTTATATTTTCTTCTGAGATGTATTCTTTTAATATTATGAACTAAACCCCTCAAATACCTGAGGGGGATGAAACCTAAGACGGATCTTGTTATTGTTTTTTGAACTATATGATAAATACTTGATTTGTTCTTAATAATGTGTTCTTAATTCTTGCTTTGATATTTCAGGATATTGATTCAAGTATTGATGTGCTTAGGCAGAGGAGGAATAGACCCTGTCTAAGAGTAGATCTAGCATAATTAAGTGGAGTTGATCGCAACCCTAGAGATTGGATGACAAAAATTTGCTGGATTAGGGTCAAACCTAATATGGGAGTCCATAGATCGAGTTAATGCAATTCTAGGGGTTTTAATTAGAAAGAGATTTCAATTAATCAACCTAGGGTTAGACGTTAGTAGCCTCGAGAGAGGTATTAATATACATTAGGGAATCCTACGGATCAAGTCAAGTGAATAAATCGTCTGGTTTAGAGTTAAATAACAAGTGAAGTCTAGGTGGATTCTTCCTTGGGTATTGTCTTAATCAATTGGTTTTTTTTCCCACAAGTATTTTCCCAAATTCATTCTTTTTGTCTTAGCATCTTTAGCTTAATAGTTAGTTAATTTTAGATTTAATAAATAATTCACTTTTAATTTAGGCTAAATAATAGAAAGAAAGTTAGTATTAGTACTTTTAGTTCCTTTGGGTTTGACAATCTAGTCTTGCCACTAAACTATACTACTGTTCGATAGGTGCGCTTGCCTCAATCGTTGTCATAGTTAGTTTCTAGGCTCGATCATTCTTTTTATAAATTTTTAAGACTCTGACATAACGATCATAAATTGTCTTGAGACATATGGAAAATTGTCTCAAGACATGCGCATTTTGTCTTGAAAACTCTGGCTCCAACGATCATATTTGTTCTTCTTGTCTGAAGATAATGTTTATATGACTCGAGACATATTGCTACAATCTACATGAAATACGTGAAATAAATTCTTCCAATGGTGAAAAACATCCTCCAATGGCTCCAAATGTCCAAAAATAAGTTAGAGGATAAATATTCAAGTCAAGAGCACTTGGAGACACAAGAGAAGAACATCTAAGGATTGTAATAAAGAGAAAGGCCTCAAATTCTTTATTTTCTTCATTTTCTCTTATACATATCTCTTTAGGTGTTTATTGCTAAATCTATTTATCATTCTCATTTTAATTTTAGAGAGCTAAATACTTGTAAACACTCACCTTTGAGAGGCCTTCATTGTTTAGATCCTTTCTTGCACTTAAAAAAAAACTACTTAAAGTTGTTTAGGTATAAAAGCTTAAGTAATTTGTAAAGGGTTTTAGTTAAGCTACAAAAACTAGAAAGGGTTCTAGTTTAGCCATAAAAGCTAAGGGGAAGGTTTTATCTCATCCTTGTAAACAAGATAGGGATCGTAAAGCTTATACCTTCTCCTTGAAAGGAAATAATTCAAGTATAGTGAATTGGTGTATCCTTGGTTGAGGTATACCAAGGCAGTAGAGGTAGGCAATTGGGGTTGAACCATTATAAATTGAATTGCCTTAAATTTTCTTTCTTTTCCTCATTATTTAGAAAAGTATGAAAATATTTTTTAAAATACCAATTCACCCCCCTTTTGGTATTTTTGAGCTTAACAATTGATATTAGAGCTAGCTCTCCATGAAAGCTTTTAACACCGAGAAAGGTGATTCTAGGAGAAAATATCGAGTTTGAAGATGGATAAAGATTTTGGCTCTATTAGCTTAGGTGTAGGTCAATCCATTGTGAGATCTCCCTAATTTAATGTAAAGAGCTATTCTTATTAGAAGACAAGGTTGAAGCTCTTCATTCAATTCAATGATTTTCATGCATGGAAGATTATCTCAAATGGTGATCTAAAGGTACCCATTGATGAAGATGAGTAAGAAGATAATGACAAGAAGAAGTCCCAATTAAGTGCCAAGGTCATGCATTTTCTCTTTTGTACATTAGGGCCTCATGAGTAAAGTAGAGTGTCCCAATGTCAAAATGCCAAGGAGACTTGGTACAAGCTTGCCATCACTCATGAAGGAACAAGCCAAGTCAAGGAATCTAAGATTGGTCTATTTACACTTGGATATGTGGTTTTCAAGATGAATTCAGGAGAGAGCTTCAAAGAAATGTATAATAGATTCATTGACATCACCAACAATTTGAAGGCACTTGGGAAGGCTTATTCCAACAAAGAAATGGTGAAGAAATTGCTCAATAGTCTACCAAAGGAATGAGAAGAAAAGTGACGACTATTGAAGAATCCAAGGATTTGGATAAACTCTCCAATGATTTGGATAAACTCTCTTTGGATGAACTCATAGGTTCTCTCCTCACATATGAGATGAAGTTGGAACATGGCAAAGAAAAATCAAGAAAGTAGGAGTAACACTAAAGTCATCCATCCATGAAGAAAGAATTGATGAGGATGATGATGAGGGTGATGAAGAGGTTATCATTCCTACCAAAAGTTCAAAAGGTTCATAAAGATGGAAAAAGACAAAAGGCTTCAAGAAAAGAATGTAGTGTGCTATACTTGCCAGAATTCGGGTCAAACCAAGTATAATTACCTAATAAATGAGAAGCAAAAGAAAAAGAAAGTCATGGTAGCCACTTGGAGTGATAGTGATCCTTTCGATGATAATGACTCCAATGATGAAGGCTTTGGAAAACTTTGCTTCATGACTCTTGAAGAAAAAAAGGTATCTTCTAACTCATATGATCTGAATTGAAATTCTTTTAATGAGTTGCAAGATGTTTTTGACGAGTTAGCTATGAAATTTGACACCATAAATTCTAAGTATAAGAAAATAGTTTCTTAGATCAAAGTAGAGAATGATTTTCTTTTAAAAATGATTTTCTTTTAAAAACTAAATATAATTTTGAAAGTAAAAATGAAAATTCAAAAAATGATATAGAAACTTTCAAAATTAAATGTTCTACATTTGAAAAAGAAAATCTTGATTTGAAATTAAAACTTGAAAGCTTAAAGAAAGTAAAAGAAATTATTTTAGAAAACTCATCAAAAATGGAAAAATGTGAACATTGCTATTTCCATGCTCATACATTACATACTTGTCCAATAAAGAAAAGGATTAAATATAAATGTCATACATTACAATCTTGGCCATACATTACATTGTAACTAATGTTCAAAGACCCAAGGCAAATTGGGTACCAAAAGCCAGGTAAGTGTCTCTTGTAGGTGTGTTGGAGCAATGAGGAGTAAAGTAAATAATTGAAATACTCATGGCACATTATGAATGATGGATAAAATATACGCTTACACCTTATTAATTATGTTTTATTGGTTGCCTATCTATATTGGTTAGACTTTAAGCATAATTTGTGGTTAATTGGTTCATATTGATGAAATCATGTTTAAAAACATTATTAGGATGCATGCTAGTTAGAACATGTCATATTCATATGCACGGCCTAGGTGGAGAAAATAAAGCTTAATAATTTTCATGTTTTTCATTTTTTTGAAAAAATATACATATATCATTTTTGTAAACAAGTTTTTTTTGTTATGGAATTTGTTTAAGCGAGTGATTTATGAGAAAATGGTTTGAATATTTTGAAGTTTTAGTTTAAAGCTTGCTCAGATAAAGAGTTTTGATAAACTTACAAAACTCTATATTTTTTGTGTTTTGAATGCAAGTTTGTAGGACTCTTAGAGCTCAAATGATCAAAATTTGATTTTAACTATTAATGGACATGAAAACCATTTAGACACACTAGAATGAGTCATAAGACTTTATTAAATAGTTCAAAGATCTTTGAAATGATATTTTCATATAGTTGTCCATTATGAGTCTAAAATTTGAGGAAATGAGCTTTTAAAATTTGATTTTTAGATTTCCTTGTCAATTAGGCCATTAGATCACTCAAACAAGTTTGTTTCATTGTTTGATAGTTGTTGGAAAGGTTCAAGTTGGTCAAAATTGTGTTTTCAAGCTTTGACTCCTTTAACGACCATTTTCAAAAGATAAACAAATGAGTTTAAAAGTTTTAAAGGTTTAGCTTTATTTGATCCATGTAATTAGTGATATTTGTGTAACTAGGTAGTTCTAGATACATATAGGTTGTATATAAGTGCATGTGTTTGCCAACATGTTTGAAATAACTCGTGCTTAATATGCATTGTACAAAGTTCTTATGTCTTATTTCCAATTTTTTTGACAGTTAGCACTTTGGTTGAATATGTTTTTTTTTTTTTTCAAAATAAGCCACCAAGTGATTTTTAATTTTAAACATGTTTGTCTGTTTGTCTATTCTTGTTTGTATATATTTTATGTTATATGCATGATTGAATACTTACGTAAGTTGTTTGTCTTGATTTCTGTGCTTTTTTGTACTAGCTTTCTTGATTTTCAAAGCTTGGTCTCGCACCATGTTCTTATGGTCTCGAGACACAAGCTAAGAAAATTTAATTTTGGGTTCGAAGCAAGGTGTCTTGAGACAAAGGGTTGATTGTCTCGAGACAAGGCCACTTTAAATAAAAAAAATACAATTTTTATGCCTCTTACCTCGAGAAAAAAACCCTTTTTGTCTCATGATAGTTTGTCGAATGCCTCAAACTATATAGGCTTTCGAGCCACATATAACCTTGGAAACAAGAATCTAATGCTTACACAACTCAAAAAGGAATTACAATCCTATGAGTTGATCTTGAATGATGGTCAATTGATCCAAAAAGCAGAAGCCAGCCTTGTTGCTTTTTCCTCTAAAGGGAAGGAAAAGCATGCTAAAAGAAACAAGGCTAATTCTTCTAGGCCACCTCAAGTGGATAGGAAAAGGACTAAGAATCCTAAAGACTTATCCAAGCTTAAATGTTTTTTCGACAACAAGAAAGGGCACTACAAGGCAAGCTGCAAAGAGTGGAAGGATTATGATCGTGTCCAAACTAACTATGACAACGAATAAGGAAAGAGCTATCATTTAGTAGTATAGCTATGGCAAGACCGGAAATATCGTATCCTCAAGGACCAAGAGTATTAGTAATTACTATCTTTTTATTATTTAACCTAAGAATTAAGGGAATTGTTGTTTAATCTAAAACTAACTAATTACTAAGGTAAGTTAATATGTAACTGTTTAAAAAGTTCAAGAAATTTGCCGTATTATGTGTCCAAACGATCTTTTTTCAACTTTACCGGATATGGGATTGGTGGTTTACATTCTTCACGTACCGGTGTTACATTCTCGACTTCCTCGTCTTTTTCCTTATTAGTTTCTTGTGGCATCTTCTTTTCTGTTTCAACCACTACCTTCCCGCTCCTTAATGTTACTGCCTTCACTTGCTCTTGTGGTTTAGGTTCGGTATTATTAGGTAAACGACCTAGTTTCCTTTCGGAAACTAACTTGTTCAGTTGTCCTAGTTGATTTTTAAGCCCTTGAATTAATGTTTACTGATTATTTAATGTCGTTTCAGCCTTCTAAATGTGAATTTCTGATGCTGAAATAAACTTTGCTAGCATATGCTCAAGGTGCGACTTCTTTTCTTATGAGTAAGGGTGCTATTGGAAACTTGGGAGGGGTTGTTGTCTTTGATTTCCTTGACCATCCCATGAGAAATTGGGGTATTTCCTCCAACCTAGATTATAAGTATTACTATACGGGTTATTTTGAGGTCTAGAATTATTACCCATATAGTGAACTTGCTCGTTTTCAGTGTTCAAGTTGTAAGGCAGATATTCTGTGTTGTGCATCCTTCCTCCATTTGTATCGCACTGCATAACTGGATGTACCTGCGAAGAACCACATAAACCATCAATTTTCTTACTTAACAGTTCTACCTGGTTTGATAGCATGGTCACTGCGTCGAGGTTGAAAACACTGGCGGCTTTTGTTGGCTTTGTCCTCGTGACTTGCCACTGTTATTCAGTGACATCTCTTCAATGAATTCGTAGGGAGCCTCAGGTGTTTTGTTATTTAGGGTTCCACCGGTGACTGAATCAATCAACAGCCTGTTTGAGGGGTTCACACCGTTGTAAAAGGTTTGAACCTGTAGCCACAAGGGTAACTCGTGGTGTGGGCACCTTCTCAATAGATCCTTGTATCTCTCCCATGCATTGTAAAGTGTCTCTAAATCCATCTGCACAAAAGAAGAGATATCATTCCTCAACTTAGCCGTTTTAGCCGGTGGAAAATATTTTAACAAAATATTTTAACTTTTTAGCTTTGTTCCTCAACGAAAAGGGAAAAAACCGAAGACAAATGGTATCATCAAAAACGCCATTTATTTTGAAAGTGTCACAAAATTCTAGAAAATTTTCCAAGTGATTATTTGGATATTCATCCTGCAAACCATCAAACTGAACCAATTGTTGTATCATCTGAATTGTGTTAGGTTTCAGTTCAAAATTATTTGCAGCAATAGCAGGTCTAACAATACTTGACTCAGTTCCTGTTGAATTAGGTTTAGCATAATCATATATAGTATGAGGAGCAAGATTTTGATTCACCGGGTTTGCAGCAACCACAGGAGGTACCAAATTGTTATCAGCCATCTCTTCGGTAGTATTGTTGTTGTCCGCTTGCTCTTCTTCTATGTATTGTAAGCTTCTCCTTATTTCTCTTCTGTTTCTGCGAACGGTACCTTCTATATCATTGTCAAAAATTAAGGGTCCTGACGGGTTCCTTCTAGTCATAAACTAGAAAAACCTATCAGAAGCACAGGAAAGAAAAGAAAAATTAGAAAAATAAAAATAAGAGAATAAATTACAAATAAATAAAAATAATGACTAAAGTAATAAAAATCAAGTGTTCCTAATATCTTAGTCCTCGGCAACGGTGCCAAAAAACTTGATTGTGTCCAAACTAACAATGACAACGAATAAGGCAAGCGCACCTATCGTTTGGTAGTATAGCTATGGCAAGACCGATAATATCGTATCCTCAAGGAACAAGAGAATTGGTAATTACTATCTTTTTATTATTTAACCTAAGAATTAAGGGAATTGTTGTTTAATCTATATCTAACTAATTACTAAGCTAAAGATTCTAAGTCACAGTGAATGAACTTGGGGAAATACTTTTGGGAAAACCAATTGATTAAGACAATACCTGAGGGAGAATCCACCTAAACTTCACTTGTTATTTAACTCTAAACTAGATGATTTATTCACTTGACTTGATCCGTAGGATTCCATAATTTATATTAATACCTCTCTGGAGGCTACTAATATCTAACACTAGGTTGATTAATTGAAATCTCTTTCTAATTAAAACCCTTAGAATTGCATTAACTCGATCTATGGACTCCCATATTAGGTTTGACCCTAATCTGGCAGATTTTTGTCGTCCTATCTCTAGGAATGCGGTCAACTCCGCTTAACTATGCTAGATCTACTCTTAAACAGGGACTTTTTCTCCACTGCTTTAGCACATCAATACTTGAATCAATATCCTAAAATATCAAAGCAAGAATTAAGAACACATTATTAAGAACAAATCAAGTATTCATCATATAGTTCAGAAAACAATAACAAGATCCGTCTTAGGTTTTATCCCCCTCAGGTATTTGAGGGTTTAGTTCATATTTATAAAAGAATACATCTCAGAAGAAAGTATAAAACAAAACATAAAAAAAACCCTAAAACCCCTTGAAGGAAATTGAAGGGAAGATCTCCCGTATTGATTATGATTCCGGCTTCTTGAGATGGATCAACTGGATGTCTTCGAGTAAATCCCACAATTCGGCCCTCTCTGGCTTTGCCTCTTCGGCCTCCCCCGACACACCCCTATTAGGTCACACTTAGGGTGTTTATATAGTTTTTTGGAATGTCTTTCTTTGCGCCTAAGTATCCTAATCCAAATGGAATTAAAATAGGTCATGACAGGGACACGCCCGTGGCACACACCCCTGTAAATCTAGCCCAGGCCGTGTTCTGGTCTGATAAAGAGACACGACCGTGTGGCATACTTCAGGCCGTGTGAATTTCATACTTTGGCCCATTTTCTCCATTTTTTGCCCGTTTCTCGTTCTTTTCATTCTACTATGCTCTCCTAAGTATAAAACATGAAATTAAAGGATTAGGAGCATCAAATTCCACAAATCAGGGGATAAATCATCCAAAAGTATGCCAAATGTGGGATTAAAATATGTACATATTACAGTTTATCGAATATCCCCACACTTAAGCATTTGCTTGTCCTCAAGTAAAATCCTCAACTCACAATTAAAATTAAATTTCCTCAATTCATAATTTTCATCAATAATGTTTCATCATAATTAATAGGTAATTTATACATCGATAATTTAACTAGAAGAGTCCTAAAGATTCAAACAATCAAAGTCATAGTTTTTATAGCACGAAAACATAGGCGTTTCCCTTTACCTAAATAATCACCTTTAATTCAAAATCAACAAGAATTGACATCCTCACTAAAGATTCACTCAAACCACTCAAAGTGTTTAAGGTTCAAAATTAAGCACTCAAGATTCAAACATGAAAAGTTAATCCCATAGGCTTGCATGAAAATCAGATCTCCACCACTATAAAATGATGTGATACACAAATCAAAAGGTCTTTAAAGGGTTGTAATGGGGCTTGGGTTAAAGGTGTGGGTAAAGCTGAATTAAAGGGTTAGAATCGAGATTGAATTGACAAATTACCTAACTTAGAAAGATGAACTAAGACTTGAATAATTACATCAATTAAAATTTGATAACATGAACTTCTTCTCAAGATGTGGGATTTAAACGCATAAGCTCAATTAACATAGAACTAATAATGAATATACTTCATTTTTTTTTGTTTTTTTATTATTTCTTTTAAGAACAAATCAAGTAAATAATTTTAACAATTGAAGTAAAGAATGTAATTAGGCAACTGATCAAATCAAATCTTGATATAAGGGTAGTCAAGAGAAATGGTGATAACAAATACAATATGGGTTTTGGGTTAATATTAGTGGGTGAGTCAATAAATGGTTTGTTAAGATCAAAAAGGTTCACTAGGGGTTAATTGTGAGGGTAGGCTTTTAGTGGAGTAAGTGGGTTAAATCCTAAGTGCCTTTATCATCTCTGTGTATCAAATCAATGATGTGATCTTGACATGTATAATCGAAGCGAGTTCTAGAATAACAAATCAATGTTGACACACTCATAATCAATAAAGTGAGCAAGAAATGAATATATGCTTTAAAAGGCTCAAAATCTCACAAAAATTATGGGTTTTTGATATCAACCTTGTAAATTTCAAACTTAAAGGTAATAATTAGATTTAGGTAGACAACCTAACAAAATTTTTAATTTTGAAAATAGACTCATCATGCTTGATTCTCTAGTCTCCTAAAGTTTAAATCATCACTGCACAATTATCAATGACTTAATCCAAAACATATCAATTAAAATCATGAATCAAAGGAAATTTCATTCTAAAAGTAACATGAGAAAACTACTTAAGGTCAAGGCATAATTCAGGGATTTGAGAATAATGCAAAAAGTTAGGAACTTTTCAAAATAACATTCACCCCCTCACACTTAAGATGTACATTGCCCTCAATGTACAAATATATATATCAAGAGATTAATAGCATGAAAAAATAAGATATAGGGGGAAGTGAAACTTCCTATATTTTGGATGGATTCCTTGAGTTGGAAGTGTAAAAAATTGATTCGGAGGTGAAAGATAAGTTAGAGGAGGCATCTCTGGTGGTGGTATGGTGGCTGCCAACAATCACTGCGCTAGATGAAGAAATTGGGTAACCCGTGAAGAAATAGCCAGGAAATAATAAGAATAATTCAAAATATATTAATTATGTATTTAAAGACAAGAAAGATAAAGAAAAAGAGTGTAAAAAGTAAAATAAAATTAAAAGAAAAGATTAATGGACTGAAAAGTCCTTATCGTTAGATGGTTCGCCAGGTGGGTGTGATTTCTAACGGCGTGGTGTGGTGATTTTTCTCTTAGAGTTGGATTTTCCAGAGTGCTATTTTAAGCTTTTTTAACTGTGATAAAAGTAGTCGATTCTTTAACATTTAAGGATTACTCAAATTTTACCAGAAAATGTAAATTGGGTAATAGTGATTATGAAACCTAAAAATAACTAAAATAAACATTAGTCAAAAGTAAAAAATAAAATGAAAATTAGTACTTTAAACATAAAAAGTAAATGAAAGTAACTTAGAGCTAAAATAAAAAGGACCCAAAAGTCTTCATCGCCAAATGGCTCGCGAGGTGGGGGCGGCGATAAAATGTGAAGGTGCTGACATATCTGGTTAAGGGTGGCGTCGATGTGATCGAAGCATTGGAAGCGTTACTGCTTGAATCATGTTAGGTGCTCATATATGTCTGAAAGAGAAGCTACCGCATGAACTAGGCGATGGCTCAGTGGTGGCCTCTCGTGTGGTGGGGGGACATCGTCAGTAATGTCCTCAGGATCCTCCTCCTCGGCGGCATGGGCTGATGGTATTGGGGAGGATCGGTCCCATAGCGATGCTTGATTATCCTCATGTTTATCATGGTTGAGATGCCCTGTGGAGACATCTGGCCTATCAAGGTGAGTGAGGATGATTGTGCTGCGGTGTTGAGGAGACCAAAGTGTCTCGCGAGGCGTGTTACATAGGATCCCATGGAAATGACCCCCTTACGGTGCCTCTCTGTCTGATGCTGGACTACGAGAGCAATGAAATAGGCAAGGTCGAACACGTGCCCGTTTGCCATGCACCATAGGAAGTATGTGTCATGAGTGTTGACGACGCCAATGCTCTCTCACCTACATGTCAGTGTATGAGCTAAGAGAGCGTGTAAGTACCTCAGGGATGGGGCGAGAGTCGTTGCCTTGGAGCTGCTGGGGTCGTAGGTGGCCGAAATGAGGGCTATGTTGTTCCAACATTTGGAAGGTGAATAGTAAATGTGGTGGTGAAGGGTGTTGATTTCATTCTCCTCCATGAACTCTTCTGTGTAGAGTCCTAGAGCGACTCCAAATTCAGGGACACTCATTTCGCGAACCAAACCTCCTAGGTAGAACTGTATGGTGCCTGGGTCATCATCGTTCATCATAACTACCTACAAATGAAAAGTAGAGCAAAGCTCTAATGTTAGTTCGAGGTATGTTGGCTCAACAATACTGAAGAACTGCTCCCAAGGGTCGGTGGACAGTAGGGCCCGAACGGCATCAGCAAGTTGTACTTGCTCCAGGTATGGCACAACGATCGCAATGCACTGCATCGATAGGCCGTGCTTAAGGAATTTGATAAAGTTCCTCTTGAGGTCCCACAGGAAATTATAAGAATGGGTGTCACACTTCGGTAGATGCTCTTGATGATGATGAACCGGGCCCCTTTCATTTTTTCGAAACAAGGACTGCAGTTTTCTTACTGCGGGAAGAAGACATTATGTTCCTGCAAAATAAAAGATATTCAACAATTCAAGTGTTATTGACAGCCCAAACATGTGTTCTATCCTAGTATAATCCTATTTCTAATATATTGTAGAATGTAAATACTAGTTCAAATTTGAAGTAAGCTTGATAATATTGGTAAAAGTAAGATAATGAACCATTAAACAAAATAAAACATGAAAATATAAACAGAAAATAAATAAATAAAAGTTAAATGAATAGATAATCAATGGTGGAGAAGGGGAACTGATGGATATGCTGAAGGAGGTGACACGATCAAGGCGGTGGTACACGGGTGTAGCCTGTTGGGTTTGAGTTTTCACGGGCGTGGACTGTGGTTGCACGGGCGTGGTCTGGTGTGCGTGGAGAGGGAAAAGGGGAAATAGAGAAGGGAAAGGGAAGGGACATGAGAGAGTAACATTGAGGGGTTGTTGATGGTGGTGGTCGGATTTAGTAGGGGAGAGGAGGGAAACGGCTAAGGTTTGGGAGAAAGATTTTGGGGAAGAGATGATGAATAGTGAGGGGTTTATATAGGAAATAGGGTACACGGGCGTGGCACACGCCCGTGTTAATCATTTGAAGCCCGTGTTTTTCCTGGTTTGCGGCCCACGCTTATGTGTTGTGGGCATGTTGTTCCCCACGGCCGTGTCGCACGACCGTGTCGAGCTTCGTTTGCTTCTCCCATGCCCATGTTATAGGCCCCACGCTCATGTTACTATTGACAGTTTCGACCATAGTTTTAAGGCACGGGCATGTCGCACGCCTGTGTCATTTAAACAGTACCGACCTTTGTCCAAAGGAACGCCCGTGTTATTCTTGCCCACGCCCGTGGTCTTCCCACGGGCTTAGGACATGGGAGTGTTGCAAGCCCATGTTAATTTTGACAGTTTCAACCACGGTCGTATCTTATGGCCGTGGCTCTTCTATCGCATCCCATGTTGGGGAAAAGTTTTTCTTCCTTGACTCGCACGGCCTCTACCGCGCCCATGTTTCTCTCTATAGTTTGCACACGGTCACGGGTACGCCTGTGTGCTATGCCGTGCGGATGAGAAATCTTGCATCTATTAAAATGGTTAGTTCGTAGTTAGATGCTAAAAACAAAGATATGGATGTTAATGATATTAGTGGTCGGGTTACCTCCCGAGAAGCACTCGTTTGAAGTCTTAAGCTAGACTTACCCTATTTTCATTCCTGAAAGAAGGTTCACGGAGCCGAAGCTCCTCTCTCATATCCCTAAAATCTTCACCATTATAAATTTTCAGTCGCTGACCATTTACCTTGAATATACCACGAGTTGGATGAGTTACCTTGATTATACCATAGGGAAAAATAGTTTTGATTACGAATGGACCTGACCATCTTGATTTCAGCTTTCCAGGAAACAATTTGAGCCTTGAATTGTATAGCAGGACTAAATCTCCTACTTTGAATTGCTTCGGTTGCTTTAAACGAGCATCATGGCGTCGCTTCGTTGCCTCCTTATATAGTCGTGAGTTCTCATAGGCATTAGCGCGTCATTCATCTAGCTCGTTCAACTTCATCATTCTCTTCTCACCCGCAAGTTTAAGATTGTAATTTAAGAATTTTATAGCCCAAAAAGATTTGTGCTCTAACTCAAATGGTAGGTAACTTTTTTCGTAGGCAAGTTTGTATGGGGATGTTCCTACGAGGTTTTAAATGTTGTTCTATAGGCCCATAAAGCATCGTACACTTTTAATGCCCAATCTTTCCTATTTGATTCAACTGTTTTCTCTAGAATACGCTTAAGCTCTCGATTTGCTACTTCCACTTGTCCACTGGTTTGAGGGTGATAAGGGCTAGCTTTTCTGTGGTGTACTCCATATTTCATTAAGACCTTGTCTAATTGATTGTTACAAAAATAAGTACTCCTATCACTAATAATTGCTCTGGGTGTTCCAAATCGTGAGAAGAGTTTCTTAAGAAATCTCACTACCATTCTGGCATCATTAGTAGGTAAAGCTTGAGCTTCCACCCATTTTGACATATAGTCCACTGCTACTAAGATGTATTTACTCCAAAATGAGCTAGGGAATGGGCCTATAAAATCAATACCCCATACATCAAAAATTTCATATGATAGCATGTATGTTTAAGGCATTTCATCGTGTTTAGAGATATTACCTGTTCTCTGACATCTATCACAAGAAGCAACATACCTGTTAGCGTCTTTGAACAATGTAGGCCAATAAAAACCTGATTTGAGTGTTTTATGTGATGTCCGGGTCCCGCTGTAATGTCCTCCTAGAGGTCCTGAATGGCAATGTTCTAAGATTTTGCTTACTTCAATCTTTGTAACACATCTCTGAATTACTTGATCTGCACATATACAAAAAAGAAAAGGGTCCTCCCAAAAATAGTTTTTCGCATCAGCAAAGAATCGCTTCTTTTGATGATGTGTTAACCTTTTTGGTAGGATGTTAGCAGCTAAGTAATTTGCAATGTCTACAAACCAAGGTACCTTGGAGTTAGATATAGCAAATAGTTGTTCTTCAGGAAATGAGTCATTTATCTCATTCTCATCAAGTTCTTCGATATGTGGATTTTCAAGCCTAGAAAGATGATCTGCCACAAGATTTTCAGCTCCTTTCTTATCTTGAATTTCCAAATCAAATTCCTGTAAGAGTAAAATCCATCTTATGAGTCGAGGTTTTGCATCAGATTTAGTTAAGAGATAGCAAAGAGCTGAATGGTCAGTGTAAATGACAACTTTAGATAATATCAAATATTGTCTAAATTTATCAAATGCAAAAACCATAGCTAGCAAATCTTTTTCTATGGTTGTGTAATTTTCTTGTATGGCGGTCAATGTTTTGCTAGCATAATAGATTGGCTGAAAATGCTTGTCTCTTTGCTGTCCCAAAACTGCACCTATTGCAAAGTCACTCGCATCACACATTAGTTCAAAGGGCAAATTCCAATCAGGTGCAATTATAATTGGAGCATTTATCAATTTATTTTTAAGGGTATTAAATGCATCTAAACATTCCTTATCAAAATCGAAAGGCACATTTTTTTCTAGTAGTTTTGTTAAAGGCTTAGATATTTTTGAAAAATCCTTTATAAATCTTCTATAAAATCCAGCATGTCCTAAAAAGCTTCGAATAGCCTTAACTGAACTAGGAGGAGGTAATTTTTCTATGGTTTCAACTTTTCCTTTATCAAACTCAATCCCTTTAATAGAAATTTTGTGGCCTAACACAATCCCCTCTCGAACCATAAAGTGACACTTTTCCCAATTAAGCACAAGGTTTGTTTCCTCACATCTCATTAGAACTCGTTATAAATTTTTAAGGCAAAGATGGAAAGAATTACCAAATACCGAAAAATCATCCATAAATCCCTCCATAATTTCTTCCACGAGTTCATCGAAGATGGCTAGCATGCAATGCTGAAAGGTAGCAGGAGCATTATTTAATTCAAAAGGTATTCTACGATAAGCAAACGTACCGTATGGACATGTAAATGTTGTCTTTTCTTGATCATCAGGAGCTATTGGGATTTGGAAGTAGCTAGAGAGTCCGTCTAGGAAGCAATAGTACATATGCCCAGATAATCTTTCTAACATCTGATCAATAAATGGTAAAAGGAAGTGATCCTTTTTCGTGCCGTCGTTCAACCTCCTATAGTCAATACATACTCCAACCCGTGACCATTCTTGTAGGAATCAATTCAATCTTTTCGTTAGCTACGACAATCCCTGCACAGGACTCACCTAAGTACTGTCAGAAATAGGATAAATAATTCCAGCATCTAGAAGTTTAATTACCTCAGCTTTAACAACTTCTTTCATGTTGGGATTCAATCGTCTTTGAGGTTGCACACATGGTTTATATTCATCTTCTATTAAAATTTTGTGGGTGCAAAATGATGGATTTATCCATTTAATGTCAGAAATTTTCCAAGCTATGGCTCTTTTATGTTCCTTTAGTACCTGCAGCAACTTGTTTCTCTCTTTGGGTTCCAATTCTGAAGAGATGATTACTAGTAGTGTAAAATTATCTTCGAGGTGTGCATATTCTAAATGATTTGGTAACTGTTTTAATTCCAATTTAGGTGGCTCTTCAATAGAAGATTTTTGTTTTAGTTCGTCGTTGATTTTAATGCCCTCGTATTTCTTTTGTCTAGAGGAAGATGTATTAGAATTCAACTCATCGGTATCATCATCTGCCCCCTCGCCTTGAGTGAGACACAGTTCCAACGTGTTGTCATGTATGATTTCCTGCAAAGAATCTTGAATAAAATGATCAATGGAATCAATAAAATAATAGGAATCATCTTGCTCTCTGCAAAATTGCATAGCATCGTAAATTTGAAAAATGATTTCCTCGTCGCCTACTCTTAGCGCAAGTTTACCGTCACCCACATTAATAACAGCCCTAGCAGTAGCTAAAAAGGGGCGTCCCAAAATTAAAGGTACCTCAACGTCCTCATCCATGTCAAGCACAACAAAATCGACAGGGAATATAAATTTATCAACTTTTACCAGAATATCTTCAATAATTCCCCTAGGATATTTGATAGATCTGTCAGCTAATTGAATACTTATCCTAGTCGATTTTGGTTCCCCAAGACTAAGCTGCTTAAACATTTTATAAGGCATTAAATTAATGCTGGCACCTAAATCAGCTAGTGCTTTCTCAATGTTTAAACTACCAATTAAACAGGGAATAGTGAAACTTCTTGGATCTTTCAATTTGGTTGGTAGTTTATTTTGGAGTATGGTGGAACATTCTTCATTAAGTTCCACGGTTGATATCTCTTCAAACTTCCTTTTATTTGTTAAAAGCTCTTTTGGAAATTTTGCGTATGTCGGCATCTACGAAATAGCTTCAACAAAAGGTAAGTTAATATGTAACTATTTAAAAAGTTTAAGAAATTTATCGTATTGTGTGTCTAAACGATCTTTTTCAACTTTGCCGGATATGGGATGGGTGGTTTACATTCTTCACGTACCGGTATTACATTCTCGACTTCCTCGTATTTTTCTTTATTAGTTTTTTGTGGCATCTTCTTTTCTATTTCAACCACTACCTTCTCGCTCCTTAATGTTACTCCCTTCACTTGCTCTTGTGGTTTAGGTTCGGTATTATTAGGTAAACGACCTGGTTGCCTTTCGGAAACTAACTTGGTCAGCTGTCCTAGTTGATTTTTAAGCCCTTGAATTAATGTTTGTTGATTATTTAATGCCATTTCAGTCTGTTGAAAGTGAATTTCTGATGCTGAAATAAACTTTGCCAGCATATCCTCAAGGTGCGGCTTCTTTTCTTGTGAGTAACGGTGCTATTGGAAACTTGAAAGGGGTTGTTGTCTTTGATTTCCTTAACCATCCTATGAGAAATTGGGGTAGTTCCTCCAACCTGGATTATAAGTATTACTATATGGGTTATTTTGAGGTCTAGATTTATTACCTATATAGTGAACTTGCTGCTCGTTTTCAGTGTTCGAGTTGTAAGGCGGATATTCTGTGTTGTTCATCTTTCCTCCATTCGTATCGCATTGCATAACTGGATGTACCTGTGAAGAACCACATAAACCATCAATTTTCTTATTTAACAGTTCTACCTGGTTTGATAGCATGGTCACTGCGTCGAGGTTGAAAACATTGGCGGCTTTTGTTGGCTTTGTCCTCTTGACTTGCCACTGATAGTTATTCAGTGACATCTCTTCCATGAATTCGTAGGGAGCCTCAGGTGTTTTGTTATTCAGGGTTTCGCCGGCAGCTGAATCAATGAACTGCCTGTTTGAGGGGTTCACACTGTTGTAAAAGGTTTGAACCTTAGCCACAAGGGTAACCCGTGGTGTGGGCACCTTCTCAATAGATCCTTGTATCTCTCCCATGCATTGTAAAGTGTCTCTAAACCCGTCTGCACAAAAGAAGAGATATCATTCCTCAAGTTAGCCATTTTAGCCGACGGGAAATATTTTAACAAAACATTTTTGGCCATTTGTTCCCATGTAGTGATTAATCCTCATGCTAACGAGATCAACCATTGTTTAGATTTGTTCCTAAACGAAAAGGGAAAAAAACCAAAGACGAATGGCATTATCAGAAATGCCATTTATTTTGAAAGTGTCACAAAATTCTAGGAAATTTTCCTAGTGATTATTTGGATCTTCATCCTGCAAACCATCAAACTGAACAAATTGTTGTATCATCTGAATTGTGTTAGGTTTAAGTTCAAAATTATTTGCAGCAATAACAGGTCTAACAATACTTGACTCAGTTCCTGTTAAATTAGGTTTAGCATAATCATACATAGTACGAGGAAACCACAGGAGGTAGCAGATTGTTATCAACCATCTCTTCGGTAGTATTGTTGTTGTCCTCTTGCTCTTCTACTATGTATTGTAAGTTTTGCCTTATTTCTATTTTGTTTCCGTGAATGGTACCTTCTATATCGCTGTCAAAAATTAAGGGTCCTGATAGGTTCCTTCTAGTCATAAACTAGAAAAACATATCAGAAGTAGAGGAAAGAAAAGAAAAATTAGAAAAATAAAAATAAGAGAATAAATTGCAAATAAATAAAAGTAATGACTAAAGTAATAAAAATCAAGCGTTCCTAATATCTTAGTCCCCGGTAACGGCGCCAAAAAACTTGACCGTGTCCAAACTAACTATGACAACGAATAAGGCAAGCGCACCTATCGTTTGGTAGTATAGCTATGGCAAGACCGAAAATATCGTATCCTCAAGGACCAAGAGAATTAGTATTTACTATCTTTTTATTATTTAACCTAAGAATTAAGGGAATTGTTGTTTAATCTAAAATTAACTAAATACTAAGCTAAAGATGCTAAGTCACAGAGAATGAACTTGGGGAAATACTTTTGGGAAAACCAATTGATTAAGAAAATACCCGAGGGAGAATCCACCTAGACTTCACTCGTTATTTAACTCTGAACCAAACGATTTATTCACTTGACTTGATCCGTAGGATTCCCTAGTTTATATTAATACCTCTCCCAAGGCTACTAACATCTAACCCTAGGTTGATTAATTGAAATCTCTTTCTAATTAAAATCCCTAGAATTGCATTAACTCGATCTATGGACTCCTATATTAGCTTTGACCCTAATCCGGTAGATTTTTGTCGTCCTATCTCTAGGAGTGCGATCAACTCCTCTTAAATATGCTAGACCTACTCTTAAAGAGGGACTTTTTCTCCACTGCTTAAGCACATCAATACTTGAATCAGTATCCTGAAATATCAAAGCAAGAATTAAGAACATATAATTAAGAACAAAACAAGTATTTATCATATAGTTCAGAAAACAATAACAAGATCCGTTTTAGGTTTCTTCCCCCTCAGGTATTTGAAGGGTTTTGTTCATATTTATAAAAGAATACATCTCAGAAGAAAGTATAAAACAAAACATAAGAAAAACCTTAAAACCCCCTGAAGGAAATTGAAGGGAAGATCTCCCATCTTGAATATGATTCCGGCTTCTTAAGATGGCTCAACTGGCTGTCTTCGAGTAAATCCCACAATTCGGCCCTCTTTAGCTTTGCCTCTTCGGCCTACCCCGACAACCGCCTATTAGGTCACACTTAGGGTGTTTATATAGGCTTTCGAAATGTCTTTCTTTGCCCCTAAGTATCCTAATCCTAATAGAATTAAAACAGGTCACGGCAGGGACATGCCCGTGGAACACGCCCTTGTGGCATACTCCAAGCCGTGTGAATTTCGTACTTTGGCCCATTTTCTTCGTTTTTGGCCCGTTTCTTATTCTTTTCATTCTTCTATGCTCTCCTAAGTATAAACCATGAAATTAAAGGATTAGGAGAATCAAATTCCACAAACCAGGGGATAAATCATCCGAAAGTATGCCCAATGTGGGATTAAAATATGTACATATTACGGTTTATCAAATTATCTAGCCACTAAGGGAAAATGTACGAAACTCTTTATGATAGAAGCTTGCTTAGTGGAAGATTTAATAGACCACTAGGTCATTGATTCTGGAGCCACAAA
Organism: Gossypium bickii; assembly: GCA_025503065.1. Classification (NCBI taxonomy): domain Eukaryota; kingdom Viridiplantae; phylum Streptophyta; class Magnoliopsida; order Malvales; family Malvaceae; genus Gossypium; species Gossypium bickii. The sequence goes on along the minus strand of CP106717.1, from coordinate 59,268,261 downwards.
TAATGTGTGTGTTTCTCAATAGAGGTTTGAGGAAACGAAAGATCTTAGAGATAAGAGTCTATAGTTGTGGACTGGAAATGAAACAAGCGTAGCAGCTGAAACAATGAGAGATGTCCATCTTTATTTTGATAATTTTAAGAAGCTTATGTTAAAGGACATTTTTTATGTACCAAGTTTCAAAAGAAACGTGATTTATGTTGCATGTTTATTTAAAGATGGGTTGACTATGACTTCTAATAATAGTATTGCAATATTTAGAATTCATAAACTTATATGTAATGGATGGATGTCAAATAATCTTTATTTTATCAAAACAAGATGTACACATTGCTTGAAACTGAAATTTTGAATAAAAGACTTAAAACTTCTCACTCTAAAGAGTCATATCTTAGGCATTTGAGACATGGTCATATTAACCAAGAAAGAATCACTAGACTTGTGAAAGATGGCACCTTAAGTTAACTTAAGGAAGTTGATCTTCAACAGTTCAAATCTTTCTAGGAAGGTGAGATGACTAAGCGATCTTTTAATACAAAGGAACATGGGCCTTGAAACCCTTAGAACTTGTGCACACTAACGTATGTAGCCCTATAAACGTTAGTGTAAGAGGTGGTTACGAGTATTATGTAACCTTTATTGATGATTATTCTAGATATGGGTATGTGTACCTAATGCACTACAAGAGTGAAACTTTTGATAAATTCAAAGAGTTTCGTGCAGAAGTGGAGAAACAACTAGGTTTACCCATAAAGGCACTCTGGTCTGATCAAGGTGGGGAATATTTATCAGATAAGTTATTAAGGTATCTCATAAAGAATGAGATTTTATCCTAGTTAACCGCATTGGGCACTCCAAAATAGAAACTCAATGTGAGAACTTATTGACTTAGCGAAAAGGATAAAACTCATAAGGTGTAAATAGATCTACAAGAAGAAAATAAATACGGATGGAAAAATGGAAACTTATAAGACTAGGCTTGTAGAAAAGTGTTATAATTAGAAAGAAGGTATCGATTATGAAGAAACTTTCTCTTCGATTTTCATGTTCAAGTCAATCCACATATTGCTATTCATTACGGTGGCTCTCGATTACGATACCCGTAAAGTGGATGTCAAGATAGTTTTCTTGAATAACTAGCTTGAAAAGATCTTCTATATGATGCAACCCACCGAATATATAGCTGAAGGAAATGAGCATACAATTTGCAAACTAATTAGATCCATATATGGACTTAAGCAAGCATCTTGCTCATGGAATCAAAGATTTTATCAAGCAATCAAAACTTTTGGATTTGAGTAAAACGTAGATGAACCTTGTGTTTATAAACATATTAGGGATGGAAAGGTGGTCTTTCTCATTCTGTATGTTGATGACATCCTACTCATTGGAAATGACGTAGGAACATTGTCATCGATTAAATTGTGGTTAACTCAACAGTTTAGCATGAAGGAATGGAGAGAAGCTAATTTTGTTCTAGGTACTCGAATCCTAAAGGGTCAAAATAAAAAAAGTGATAGAATTATCACATGTTTCATACATAGACAAGACATTGGAATGTTATACAATTATCGATTAAGAAAGGAATTCAACCCTTCTTATCATGATTTCATCTTTCTTTGGAGGACTATCCTAAGACAGCAAAGGAAAAAGAAACATAAGAAAGGTTGTAATGCCTAAAAATTTTAGTATTTGAGTTATTAGAATTTGTCAAAGTGAATTGATTTGGTTAAATGGTTAAGTGTTGTGATTAGTGTGTGAAAGGTTCTAGGTTCGAATCATTTCCCCTTGAATTTTGTTAATTTTTGTCTCAACCCCTATCTTTGATCTTATAGCTTATATATTATTATCGCTCAATTGATAACAGAATGAGCCTATTGGTTCAGTGGTAAGGCTTTAGCTTATCCATTGATCTTGTGTTCAAATCCTTGCGTGTATAAAGAGGAATATTTTTACTAATTCCCATCTTGTGTTGTCCATATGGTAGTGATATTTGGGTTGAATTTAAACTTCAGAAACCTATTTAGATAAGGATCAATTAGTGGGGTGAGTGGTTAGTTTTTATTTTCTTTTTGAAAATTTTCCAAAATTTCCCCAAAAATTTCTCCACAACTAGCGTCATTTTTTTCCCACTACTTCGCTTTGTCGTTTCATTATTTTTCCAAATTTTCTTGTTCTTGATTTTTCTCCCTTGTTGCGCAATAAGACTTTGCTAAATGTTTTTGATTGATAATGACCATTGTTCCGACTTTTATCACCTTTTGGTGCTGCCATCTCTTGTTGAACAATTGTGTGGTGTAAGTATCGTAAATGTTTCCAAAGGTTTGTTCGTAGCTAAATCTTAGCATGAGTATCATTGTATTCTTTGATGGGTTAACTCGTTTTACTTTGAACTTCTGTTAGGCGATTTTGTGAGGCAATATCATTCTTGGGTGTTGGATTAAGTCTTAGGATCGTTCGCTTTGATCGGGGTAAGTGTCCAAATGCCTTTTTAGGGGGCCAAATGTTGGCATTTGTGGTTGAAATTTTGATTAAGTTTCATGTAATGTTGCTAAATAGTCTGACTTAAAAGCTGGTTTTAGGGTTTGGAAGTGTACGGGATCATCGTTTATCAAAAACATTTAGGTGTGTAACGAAAAACCTGAAAAACAACAAACGACATGTTGCCGACAAGTGGACTATTGACGCCACACAGCCGTGTGCCAAGCCATCTGCCAAAACATGCAGGCAACATGGTCTGAGTTAGTTAGGCTGTGTGGGCCACACGGGCTTGTGTTTGGTCGTGCATTAGGCAGTATGGACCACACGAGCATGTGGGCCCATTTCCTGTAAATTTTGCTTAGGACCATATTGTAGTGTGATTCGTATTTAGCCACTCCGTAGGGTCGATACTGTATAAATAGGACTTGAAAACATGATATCTGATAGTATGCTACTGTATGTAATGTGGATATGGTATGTGAAATTTATATATAATTTGTATTCTGATAATTTTGATAGCATGTCATATGCGGGAAGCATGAATGAAAAATGTGCATTTGTTATCTGTTAGTATCTTCATGAGCATTGGGGTGGGAATATGTTTGATAAAGGAAGTGATAGCAGTTTACTAATCTGCCTTATCTGGTAGCTTGACCACATATATCTAAATTTGGCGGTTTACCACGTAATATATACACTACTTTGAAAAGTGACATACACTCACTTATAGGTGTGTGGGGTTGGATGGGTATTTAATACCCTATTTGGTGTGTAGGGATGGACGGAGATGGTGTGTAGCAAATGAGGGTAAGATTTGAATATTCATCTGAATATGTATTTGATTATGAAAATACATCTGATTCTGTATTTGATATGTTGTTTAGGATGATTGTTTCCGTTTCAGGTAACCAACAAACTTAGGACGGGTTGGCGTAGCGAGAGCTCGGGTTAAATTTTTTATTTTATAATTTAGTTAAGTAAAGTTTTATTTTTAATTGGACTGTTTTGGACTCTTGGAGATTGTTATTTGTTTTGATTTTTATTTGTCATTTTCTAACTGATTTATCGCATTTAAACTATTTTATTTCAACTGCAATTCGTTGAATTTCAAATCAAACCATAATTATCAAAACTCGGTATAACTTAAAGATTTCTACTGCAAAACTAAGTGATCTTAAGTGCTTTTCTATAATTAAAATGAATTAACTTACAAAGGTGTCTTTCCTTAAAAATATGGAAAAATCGCTATCAAGTTTTGTTTCATGTTACAGTTCTAATTTTACTCTCTAGTTTTAAAACGAACGTATGTAATCTCTCATTTCAAAACTTGGGTTGTGATTTTTGGGGTCAAATTTTTTACGAAAAATGTTTTAAATAACTTGTATTTTTATTAATTTTGATAATTGTATTTGTAAATAGTGAATTCGAGTCACCGGCACCAATCTAGTAAGTACTTCTACCTTAGCTATACTTTATAGTCTAATAAAACACTATACTATTAGAATTACTCTGCTTTAACCAAAGATTGCAATAACTCTGTAGAAACTTCTGATAAAACTATAGAATTAGGTGGAACGGTGGAAATGTGCAAGTGTACACAATCGTAACAAGTAATAAAGTGACAAGTAAATGTCGAGTTATCGTACCCACAGGGACTGTAAAAAAAATTATTTATGAAAATGATTTCAAATACTTTGGTGACGGAAAAATAATTGGTTTTGAGAAATATTTAAAACTAAAGAGAAAAATAAAGGAAAATAAAATAAAACAAAGTTCTAATGCATGATTTCAAAAGCAGATTTAATCAAGATGATATAATTGTGTTGGATCAATCGCATTTCTTATCTTAGAATTATTAAGCTCGTGTTTGAACTTGTTAAAATATGCCAACTCGGTAATTTTCTAACTTATGAACATACTTACAAATAAAAAATCCATTCATCTCTTATACATATCTCTATGCAAATTCGAACGATTAAACAAACTCTAAAAGTAAACATGTTATCGCACATACATACTTATTAAATTAAACAATCTCTCGCATATTCCTATGTCAATTCAAACTATTAATTCAACCTAACAAGCATATAAAAGATCATGTGAAGTAACAAAGTATTTTTACCTTGAAACAATTTAATCACAAAAATCCTGCAAGTTATGCAAGGCATATGTATCGTCAAATACAATGCAAATTTAATCTTCAGCTACCTTAGAAGAATAAAACATGCACAGATTAAGTATTGTGTCCATTAATTACAATTTCAATGCGTTTAAATAATTAATTCATAAGCTATCTAAACAATTATAATGCCAGACAACTTAACATGATTTTACTTAATCAAACATTTTACCGAGGCCTTTAACAGCATCAACACAATTTTAACAATTTAAGAGATCGAAATGCAATCAACCCAACACGAATTAAATTCAAGCTAAATTGATTAAATTAAAAATTTCAACAGCATAAATATTCATAAACATGTTTGTCAAAACAACAACGAAATTTAAAGAGATAGGGAACAATAAGCAAATCCGGTGTTTTTCCGTGGCTTGACTGATTGCTCCATTCTTCGTTCTTTGTTGGCCTCGGCTATCAAGGCGGCTTATGAACACTCCAATTGTTGCTCAAAATGGCTGGAAAAACACCTCTTTTCCAAGAGGAGAAATCGGCACAAGAACACACAAAGGGAGATGGGAAAAATGGGAATTTAAGAGAGTGTGAGAGGAGAATGTTGGATGCTTGAGGTCCCATATGAATGATCAGCAAGGGGGTGTATTTATAGCTGATTAAGGCTGCTAAAAATAGCAAATAGCAGCAGCAAAAGTGGCCTCCCTTGGCCGGCCACCTATGTGGCAAAGTTGATGGATTCAACTTTGCTAAAAATAGCCTGGGGCAAATCTACAAAGCCACAATATTTGGAGGGGTTTGAATGCAACTTTGAAGAGTCTTCAAGGGCTTCTTTGCAACTTAATTAATCAGCTAATAAGCTGATTTAGGCCAGCAATGTGGACGCTTTGGGCTGCCCAACTCTTTGCTCAACCGGTTTTGTTCAACTGATGCGGTTCAACTGGGCCTTTTTCATAATTGATTAAGATTAATTTATTTAGCCCAAATTAAATTGGGAATAAATTAAAATTAATTATATTATGATTGAATATTCATAATCGGACCATCTTGGGCTGGAAATAAATTTGCCTTGATACTTCAAATTGCTTCTCGGGTTTATTCTTCGAGCAGTGTCTGCCGAGCCGATTTTCGCCCTTTGTGCGAATCTGTCGAAAATAGTCAAAATAAATCAAAATTAACTATAAAATTAATTAAAATTCATCATGTTCGTATTTTTAGCATAATTTAATTATTTTATAATATTTAATTGTTTTCCGACAAGAATTTAATCGAAACTGCATAAATTTGAGTTAAAAAGGACATGAAAAAGTGTATAAATTTCCGTGTTTCCACACCCCCAAACTTAATTCATTGTTCGTCCCGAGTAATGCACAAATTTGAAAAGAATTTTCTTGGAAACACCTTTGAAAAACTCCTTCAGAACAACTTTCTTCTCAAAATTATGAATTTAATATACTTATGCTCAAAAATAAGAAATTTGATAATTATGCTACTCAAGTATATATATCGTTCAAATTAATCTCAACAATTACTACAATAGCAAAATTAGACTAAATGTTTCTTAATAAAGACATGTTAATCCCTACCAATCTGATTTATATCCCTTATTCAAAATTAAACTGCAATCATTAAGCTTAACTGATGTCTTCATATGTTGAACAGAGCAATTTCTCTCCACTAATATAGGTAACATTGAAACTTTGAATCAATAGGTCTTTAACAAGGTTGTAACGTGGCTGGGCTTAGGGGTAGGTAAGAGATAGACAAATTTTTGGCTTAAAAACCCTAGACTCAGCTTAAAATCGAACCTTCAGAATTCTTACCCTTGATACACCAACTTTTGCTCTTTCGACTATTTTCGAATACATGTGTTTTTTTTTTTTAATTCTCAACTCAAATTTGAAAACTTGCTTCATGTACTACATTCTTTCTGAGCAATTGATACTTCTTTTCAACTCCCTCAAACTTATTTTTGAACGATATCCTGAATAGTACTGATTCTAGTTTTTGGGACAATTTTAGAAGTAATGAAGAGAAAATTGATGGCTAAATATTGCATAGGTCCAAATAAAATTAGGCTATATAGTCTCAAAATTGGGTTTCAAAGGATAATTTTATTAGGGTCGGCTTGAAAAGCTCAAACGGTCCAAACAACAGTTACCTAAATCATTTTCAACATTCCATGCTTCCTAAGATTTCGCCTCAAGAAATTACTAAGTCAGTTCTAAAGACTTAAACTTTCATGCATGCCTAATTCTTTCGTAGGGGATTAAAAATTTTATGGTACGAATTTGCATGCTTTATTAACAATACATTCATATCATTATTAAGCTAACATAATAACTTATTGAAATAATAGAACTTTATTAATACTAAAGTTTAGCATACTTAACAAAATTTCAAATTATTGAACAGAATATATCCTAAGCATAATTAAAAGAAAATTTTATTCTGAGTGGAAGTAATTCAAATTTTTGGTCCCCCCCACTTAAAGTGAACAATGTCCTCATTGTTTAAAGTGAATAGATACTATACACCAGGTAGGATATTTAGAAAAGATGAGGTGAGTCAAATTGACTGCTTAAATACCAGACTCCCTCTAAAATCCAATCCTAGACATGTATACATCTATTGCCTTTATGACTTGTTCAGATTTTATTCATGATTCCTATCTCTTGTTTTATTGTGCACAAATAAAAATTATAATAAAACCTAATCCTAAAACATTAAATAACCTAGGAAAGAAAATAAAATAATGTAAAGGTCCCCCCTTTTTATTTATTTGCAGATCCATCAGAACTTGACTCATCTTTTTCCTTCCTCAACATTAGAGTCCATGGTTCAAGTATAAAGTCTGGAAATTCATGCACAAAAATAAACGGGTTATGAAATATATATTTAAATATATCTCTGATTGGGTCATCCCGTATTTTTTAGTATCTCTAGTAATCTTGTTACTACAACTACATGTGTTGCAGCATAGCCATTATACCGAACTGTTCACTTCGTGGAATGGTGCTAGATAAAGGGACTCTCAGCGTCAAACATAGGGAATTTGTTAAGGGTGGTTTCAGTTTTGGGCAGGTGGGTGGGTAGCTGAGGGTTAGAGTTGAAGAAGGTGGTAGTTTTAAGGATAGTTTAGGTACGGTAGTTGCTGACTTTGAATGAAGGTGTTTGGGGTGGTGATTCAGGGAGTTAAGGGCTGCAACATTAAGGGATTAAGTGAGATGCACAATTGGGCTACTGGGGAGTTGTGGTAGAACAAGGTAAGGGCTATAGGTTTGTGTGAAAAAGGGTTGAATATTCATCTACTTAGTAGTGTTTTAAGCCCAATGGCAGCTCCTTTTTGGATCCTAAGCTCCTGTTCTGAAAATAAAAAAACTCAAAGCAATTAGTGCTTGGGTTAAAAGTTAACCATTTATTTAACAAAACAAATACTTAAATTCTTTGGGCTACTTGGAAATTTTTGTTTTTTGAAAAATTACATTAAATGAAACTCCCAGGAAAGACTGGAGGGGTCACGAATGGTCCCGCTTAAGTCCAAATCTCTTAGACAGAGTTTTAATTAATGTAATGAACTGAAGAAAATTTTATCTAAGTCTACCATTTTTTCAAATGAGAGAAAAAAAACTAAAAATATAAAATAACGATAAAGAAAGTGAAGAGAACTCCCTCCATTTTATTTAGGATCGTCATTGACCATGGTGGTGTCAAATGGCCATTTGTCATACCAACCATAACCATCTAAGAAGTAATCATATTCTTTCCCATCAAATCTGTCCAACATCTTATTAGGGAAGGGAAATCCGTGATGATCTTTCCTGGTAGCCTTATTTAACTTCCTGTAATTCCTACAAATCCTCCAACCCGTGACTCGAATATCTGCAATAATCCATCCAACACCTTTCTTGTGCCTTTACAAAATCACAAGTGCCTCTTCTTCTTGATCTTTGTTGAACTCAACTGAAATAATGATAGGTAAAGTCAAAGATAAGCCCAAATAGTCATATTTCAAATGAGGAGACAAAATCTTCAGTTCCTGTTTAGCAGGCTCTTCAATTAAAGACTTTGGTTGCTTATACTCTTGAGATGATAACTCTAATGATTCGAGTGGAACTTCTTGAGTGAATTCCTTCGAATTAGCTTCTAACCAAGCCAAACATTCCTTGTTTTTATCATCATTTGGTGAATCCTCCAGTAGAATATGTTCTAACGGATTGTCTAAAGAATTAAGCTCCAATTCTATAGAAGCAAACGATTCCATCTTGGAAATAGCAAAACAGTCTTCAACTACATCTGGGGATTTAGCAACATCGAAGTCATTAAAGGTCACCTTGTCATCAAAAATTTCTTTCAACTGAGTATCTCGTTGTTGCTTCTAGAATCGTTGATGATATGGCAATGGTGGAATATTAGCTTTAGCTGGACAACTCTTCTGTGGAAATCTTTTAGCATTTGACAAGGGTGTTAGATAATCAGAACTAACTAGTTTAGAGTTTACCTCATCAATAATTACTGAATCTGACTTCTGTGGTATAGGAGTTTCAACACTTGGTTGAACTTCCTCTTTGTCTTGAGCTACAACAGGCTCATCTTGAACCTCAACCACCTTGGGCTCCAATATGTTTCCACTTGGCAAAGAGATTGCTTTGCAATTTTCCTTTCCCAGATTTCTCAGATTCTCCGTGTCACTAGATAAGGTACCATGTGGTCGGTTCCTAAGTTCAATTGCAAGCTGGCCGACTTGATTCAATAAATTTTTCAATGTAGCTGCTTGGTTCTGGATTAAGGCATCATTCTTTGCCACGTATGCCTTCAGCAGATTCTCAAGATCACTTGAAGATTCAATTGATGGGGGTTGTTGCACTTCTTGAGAATATTTCGATGGATAATTTGGTCGAAATGGCATAACAGTGTCTCTATGGTCCGCCCATTGATTACTCCATGCAGAAATTGGATGATTCTGCCATGAAGAGTTGTAAAAATTTGATTGCAGACCATTCCAATTCTGATTTCCCATGTAATAATTTGACTCTTGATTCGATGGGCAATTTTCAAAGAAATGGCCATCTCCACAGTATTCACAAGAAATATTATCGAACTGGTTTGGCTGTTGACCTTACAGATTACCATTGAAATCGTTAACAATTATGTTCTTAAGCATAGAAGACATAGAGGATACCTGGGCTACCAAAGAAGCAAGTGTGTCTGCTTTATGTACTACTACTGCTCATCTTTCTGAGGCTCCTCGGTTGGTTGGCCACTGATAGTTTTTGCTGGCAATTCTTTCAATAATCTCGTAAGCATCGTTATAAGACTTAGAAAGAAGAGCTCTATTTGCCGAAGCATCCACCATCATTCTAGTATGAATATTGAGACCAATATAGAAAGTCTCCATTTGAACGCAGTAAGGAATGCCGTGATGAGGGCACTTTCGTAATAACTCCTTAAACCACTCCCATGCCTCATATAAAGATTCTTCATCAAGTTGCTGAAATGAAGTGATTTCATTTCGGATCTTGGCGGTTAAAGATGGGGGGAAATATTTTATTAAGAAACGTTCAACCAACCATTGCCATGTAGTTATGAAACCAGACGGTAGGGAGTTTAACCACGCTCGTGCTCTATCTCTTAAGGAGTATGGAAATAATCTCTTTCTCAAGGCGTCTTCAGTCACTCCGGCTAGTTTAAATGAGTCACTCACTTCCATGAATAGTCGAAGATGAAGATGTGGATCTTCATTAGGCATTCCGCTGAATTGGCCTACTGTCTAAAGCATCTGAAACATGACTGGCTTCAGCTCGAATTGTTGTGCCTCAATTTCGGGTCTCCTAATACCCGGAGTAAGATCATTAAACACTGGCACGACATATTGTCTTAAGGTTCTATACCTATCATCAGCAATAAGGATAGGATTCTGAGTAGGGTTTGCTCCGTTTCCTTGGTTCATATTCTCGAAGTTCATTTCTTCGGTCCTTCTCTGGTTCGCTTGTCTTCTTCGTTGTCGAAAGGTTCATTCTATTTCAGGGTCCACAGGGAGTAAGTCAATAATCTGGTCAATACTCATAAACACCTGAAATATTCACAGAAAAATTAATTAAGTTAAAATTTAAATAGGATAATAAATAAACCAAAATGTAAAACAGATTCACAAATAATGGCTTTGAAAAACAGTCCCTGGCAATGGCGCCAAAAACTTGGAACGGTGGAAATGTGCAAGTTTACACAATCGTAACAAGTAATAAAGTGACAAGTAAATATCGAGTTATCGTACCCACAGGGACTGTAAAAGAATTATTTATGAAAATGATTTCAAATACTTTGGTGACAGAAAAATAATTGGTTTTGAGAAATATTTAAAACTAAATATAAAAATAAAGGAAAATAAAATAAAACAAAGTTCTAACGCACGATTTCAAAAGCTGATTTAATCAAAGTGATATAATTGTGTTGGATCAATCGCTTTTCTTATCTTAGAATTATTAAGCTCGTGTTTATACTTGTTAAAACATGGCAACTCGGTAATTTGCTAACTTATGAACATACTTACAAATAAAAAATCCATTCATCCCTTGTACATATCTCTATGCAAATTCGAACGATTAAACAGACTCTAAAAGTAAACACGTTTTACCGAGACCTTTAACAGCATAAACACAATTTTAACAATTTAGGAGATTGAAACGCAATCAACACAACACGAATTAAATTGAAGCTAAATAGATTAAATTAAACATTTCAGCAGCATAAATATTCATAAACATGTTTGTCAAAACAACAACGAAATTTAAATAGATAGGGAACAAGAAGCAAATCTGGTGTTTCTCCGTGGCTTGACTGATTGCTCCGTTCTTCGTTCTTTGTTGGCCTCGGCTATCAAGGTGGCTTATGAACACTCCAATTTCTACTCCAAATGGCTGGAAAAACACCTCTTTTCCAAGAGGAGAAATCGGCACAATAACACACAAAGGGAGAAGGGAAAAATGGGAATTTGAGAGAAAGTGAGAGAGGAGAATGTTGGATGCTTGAGGTCCAATATGAATGATCAGCAAGGGGGTGTATTTATAGCTGATCAAGGCTGCTAAAAATAGTTACAATTGTTAAAATTGTGTTTATGCTGTTAAAGCCATTCCAATGGCTAGTTACAACCACAACATTTCATCAGTTAATCTAACTTAGTCTATACATGCCATTATACCAAAAGTAGTTTTACTAATTATACCAAATTGAGATGAAGGATAGTGTATCTCGCTCCGACCTATTCCAACCTTTACGAACTTCCGAGTGCTATAAAACAGAGGAAAATAAATAGAGTAAGCATATAATGCTTAGTAAGTTCGTATAACAAGAATTTAACTTACCAATCATATTCATTTAAAGTAAGCATACAAAAATGCATCCAAAACATTGTGGCCAATTTCCTAAACACATGCTCTCATCAAACAAATTAGTCATGAAATTTACATGAATATCAAGGAAACAGAAATGAGCTCATCTCGCAACCATTTCTAGGTATTTCAGGGATATTTGAAATATAATTCATCTAATTCTCATATTTTCTCACATCAAGAGTTTTGTCCATTGAATTATTGAAATAAAAATTGGATACCCATGTAGTACATACAAGGTGTATTTATCAATGATTCATCAATTCATATACGAGGGTGCTTATTAGATTACATAACCGGGAGGCACACTCTCGAGCCTTATAACGGGAAGCTCATGAGAGCCATGTATCAGGAAGCTTATCCGGGCTGTATAACAGGAAGCTCATAAGAGCCATAATCGGGAAGTTCACAAAGAACTTTTAATCGAGAAGCTTATGAAGAGCCTAACGAGAAGCTCACAAAGAGCCATGTAACGGGAATCTCCGGATAGCCATATATTGGGAAGTTCGAGCGAGCACTATCGGGAAGCTTATAAAGAACCAATTTAACAAGAAGCTCATGAAGAGCCTATAATCGAGATGCTCATAGAAGCTAAGCTATGTCCACAACAAATGTAGGATCACAACCTATCGGGACGCTCTGAAGAGCTATAACAAGAGGCTCACAAGAACCATATACGAGAAGCTCGATAGGTCTAATAACGGGACGCTCTTTTGAGCTATGGTGTGTCTGCAACATATGCTAGATCACAAACAATCGGGAAACTGGTATCCATTAAATTTCATTCATTCAAATGGGACTTAACGTTTCTTGAGCATGTCAAATATATAATTATTTTCATATACATAACAAATTCATAATTCACATATACAATATCCAATTCAAACATATAAATATACACAATTTTGTTACACGAACTTACCTTGATACTTGTTCGTATATGAGAATCTACTAATCCGAAACTTTTTCTTTTCCTCAATGTAACTCCTTATTTGGTATTTCCGGATCCATATAAATAAATTTAATCATCAATTTATTACATTTCACATTCAAATCAATCCAATCCAGATCTTAGGCAAAAGTACCATATTGCCTCTATACTTTTCATTAATTTCAATTTCATCCATTGGCTCGAAAAATGAAATTCATGCAATTTAATCCTTATTCCAAGCCTAGCCAAATTTTTCATACAACATTTACAGCTCATGTATTTCACAAAAGTTGTAAATTTTTCATGAATTTTACATCTTTTCAATTTAATCCTAAAATCACAATTTCATCAAAATTTCTTTTACAAAAGTTGTTTATCTATCTACAACCATTCATTTTCTACCATAAATTTCAAAATTTCAGCAAATTCATCCATGGAAAATATTTAATACTTTAATAACTTTGCAAATTAATCCCCAAAATAGCTAGATTATGTTATTCCGATCTCGAAAATATAAAAATTACTAAAACCGGGACAAGATTACTTACCCAATTAGGCTTGCTTGATTTTCTTTCTCTTTCCTAGGGTTTCCATAGAAATTTGGGGAAGAAGATGATAATAGTAAGATATTTTTATCTTTTAATTTAATTATCATCTTTAATTTTTCAACTTTCCAATTTAGCCCTTTTCTTTTCTTTAATTTCCATGGATGAATCATCATAAATATCTACTAACTTTTCTAAATGGCCTAACTACCATACAAGGACCTCAAATTTTGAATTCCATAGCTATTTAATCCTTCTAGCTACTAGAATTCAAACTTTGCACTTTATACAATTTGATCCTTTCCTCCTAATTAAACATAAAATCAGTAAAATTTTCTTATCAAAATTTTCATACGTCTTTCCGATCATGATTCAGACCATGCAATAATATTAAAATAAATTTTCTTTCTAACTCGAATTTGTGGTCCCGAAACCACTGTTCCGATTTCATTAAAAACGGGCTGTTACAACTCTCCCCCATAAAGAATTTTCGTCCTCGAAAATCTTACCAGTAAAGAGGTTCAGATATTGCTTTCTCATGTTATCCTCCAGTTCCCAGGTAGCCTCTTCTATACCATGTCGTTGCCAAAGAACTTTCACTAAAGTTACCTTTTTATTTCTTAATTCGTTTGTCTCACGTGCCAAGATTTTGATATGTTCCTCATTATAAGTCATATTAGGCTGAATCTCAATTCCTATCGGAGAAATAACATGTGAAGGACTTGATCGATACCGTCACAGCATAGACACGTGGAAAACATTATGAATTTTGTCAAGCTTTGATGGTAATGCTAACCGATATGCAACAGATCCAATTCATTCAACAATCTCATATGGTCCGATGAACCGTGGACTCAGTTTTCCTTTACGGCCAAACCGGAGAACTTTCTTCCAAGGTAATACTTTTAAGAATACCTTATCACCAACCTGAAATTCTATCTTTTTCATTTTAGATCAACATAAGACTTTTGACGATCAGAGGCTGCTTTCAAACTATCCTGAATTACTTTCACCTTTTCTTTAGTGTCATGGACTAAATCAACTCCGTGTATCTTTTTCTCACTAAGCTCTGTCCAGTATAATGGAGTTCTATATTTACGACCTTACAAATCCTCATACGGTGCCATTTTAATGCTTGATTGATAGTTATTATTGTATGCAAATTCAATTAAAGGCAGATACTTTCCCAAGTTACCTTCGAATTCCAAAATACAAGACCGAAGCATATCTTCCAAAATCTATATAACACATTTGGATTGTCCATCAGTCTGAGGATGAAATGTGGTACTGAAATGTAACTGTGTACCCAAAGCTTCTTGTAACTTATTCCAGAATCGGGATGTAAATCTAGGATCTTTGTTTGAAATAATGGAGACTGGCACCCTATGTAGTCTGACAATCTCAAAAACATACAACTCAGCCAATCTGTCTAAAGAGAAATCCATACGTACCAGAATAAAGTGTGTTGACTTCGTTAATCTGTCAACAATTACCCAAACAATGTCTTTCTTTTCCGGAGATTGGGGTAATCCCGATACAAAGTCTATGGTAACTATTTCCTATTTCCATTCCGGTATTGTAACTGATTGTAATAGTCCCAAAGGAACTTGGTGTTTAGCTTTAACTTGCTGACATACGAAACACTTAGACACAAATTCAAAAATGTCACATTTCATTCCCGGCCACTAGTACATCTTTTTCAAATCATTATACATTTTATTACTCCCCGGATGAACAAACATAATATCATTATGAGCTTCGATCAAAATCTTCTATACTAGTTCCGAATTCTTCAGAACACATATTCTGCCTCTGAATAACAGACAACCATCGAACCCCAATCTGGAATTCTGAATCAAAATTCAACTCACATAGTACCCGTTTAGCTCATATTTCATCATCATTCTTCTGAGCTTCACAAATCTGCTGCAGAAACGTCAGTCTAGCTTTTTACTCAGTTATGATTGAACCATCATCAGACAAAGAAAACCGGGTATTCATTGCTCGCAAGGTAAATAGGGTTTTTCTGCTCAAAGCATCTGCAACCACATTGGCTTTTCTCGGATGATAATCAATAACCAAATCATAATCTTTTAATAATTCCAGCTGTAACATCCCAAAAATGGGGTTATTTGAAATTTAGTTATTTTTCCTGTAAGAACTATTGTGGTATTATTTATGGAATAATGGAGCTTAATTTAAGGCTTTGAGTTGGCTCGGTTTAATGGAAAAATTCAGTTTTTAACTTAAAAGGTAGGGAGCCTTAGCGTAGGGTGTTAAAAGAATAAATTAGTATAATTTGACACAAAAGGGCCTTGGAAAAGTGGCAAAAGGAGGCCACTTAAGGGTTGGAGTTGACGCCACAAGGAGAGTAAGGGAGCTTGTGTTCGAGTCGCAGAAACCCCCTCCTTTTCATTTTGGTGGGACGGCACAAGGGAGAGAATTTCTCTCCTTAAATTCTTTTTATTTTAGATAATAAGGTTGTAATTTATTTTAATTCAAATATCATGGGATAATCAAGTATTTTAAAGGGATATTATTTGGATAATAAGAGATATTATTTGACTAAGAGGATTATTAAGTGATTAATTCAAATTATTTGAATTAATTAAACAAGTGGCCAAGAATAATTTGAGGAGATTAAATGGATTTTGAACTCCTTGGTGGAGTGGTGTGGACTGGCAAGGCTAGGGGGGTGCCGAATGCCTATAAAAGGAGCAACCTAGCACCATTCTCTTCTTTTTCTTCATTTTGCTACTTGCCAAATTTCTTAAGCCCTCTTCATTCTTCTTTTATTTTTCTTCCAGCCTCCCAAACCCCTTTTAGCCAAAACTTCTCTTCCTCTCATCTCCATTATTTTCCTTCCTTCAATAGCCGAATACACCCCCTTGAAGAACCGAATCTCACACTCCTCCTTGGCAGCATTATTAGCCGAATACTAAAGGAAGTATAAGGCTCCTCGGAAGTTAGTTTTCAATCGGTTTGAAGAAGGTAGGAAGGGCCGAAACTTTCCTCTTTTAATATTGTATTTTTGTCGACTAAAGTGAAAAGAAAAGCCGAAATTTGGTGTTGGTAACGGCTAACCATTTATCTTCTTTGGAACCAATTCCATTAGGTATCCCGAGATTTTGAAGTGCTTAATCCAAACTCCTATCCTCTAGTAATCGGTTTGGTAAGTAATGGTAAGATTTACATTGGTTAGTTATTTGATATTCATTTAAGCCGAAGGCTACTAATGGGAGTTATTGCAATGGCCGATTGTAGGGGAGCAAAATAAATAGTTTGGTGACTAGTACTAAAGGGCATTAGGTAAGGCTTCCAAGGTTAAATCTTAACCCTTTTTGGTATTTTGGTTTTGGCCGAATAGGCCTTTGAGCACTAACTTTGACAAATGGCCGAATATAGGGGCAAAGACTTGAGTGTGGCCGACTTCTCTTTTCGGATTTAGACTCCTTGTTGGTGACAGGTGTGTACATACACACCATATAGCTTATTAACTATGTTAAGTAATGTGAATGTTATCTTGATTTATGTAGCAATGGCTTGAATACCATAACGGTATACGTGATGAATCAGGTAAGTACCTGTGCACATGATTTTGATATTTTATGCTTTTGGAAAGCATGTTGCGATAGTACATATGATAAATCAGATATGATCATGACCATGTGGGTTGATTGAGTGGAGGGGGCAAGCGATTGATCGTGCCGACGGGCACCAGTGTTTTGGTAACACACTGTGACTACGGTCACCAGAGGTTTGGTACCTCCAGAGGTTTGGTACCTCATAGCGACTTGTCCCTGTGGTTAATACCACCGTGGGTTGGCCCCACTTGAGATATGGGATCGTCGCCGCGTGATTTGGTATCACACGATGGGTTGGCCCCATCACCCGATTTGTGTCTACGGACACCGGTGCTTTGGTAGCACATCGTGACTATATGTCACCAAAGTGGTTTGGCACCACCAAAGGTTTTGGTACCACAACGGGGTAGACAAAGTGGCGTATGGTCGGCTAGGTTGGGACACATGATAACTTGCATAATTAATTTGTTATATGTTGTGTATGAATATGTTTAAACCGGGAAGGGTTACATCTTCGAGTCTTGGTGACTCATCTTCTCCTTTACATTTTTCAAGTAACGAGTAGATCGCGGTGTGGAGCCAGGTGACTCGAGGTGGCCATGCAAAGATGAATTTAAACCGAATGGATTTTGGCTTTAGTTATTTTAATCTTTAGTTGATTTTATTTTGAATGTAATAAGGCCTCCTAACACTTTAGCTTTGTTGTTTTTTTTTTTTATATTGCTGAATAATTTGCTTAAACTATTTTTATCAATATTACATTGAATGAACACGTTTTCTCAAAGTAAACGAAAATGTTTTACCGTGCCGTCGGGCACATTTAAAACTCTAAAACAACTTGACCCAATTGATTTCCAAATTTAATCTAAGTAAGGTTTTATTAAGTCCACTAAAAAGAAGGGTTTTCAAAATTTAAGTTGGTTTCAAAAAGGAACTTCAAAAATGTTTTCACCAGAACGGACTGCATTCGCCATAGCGTTTGGGCCGGGTTTGGGTTGTTACAAAATTGGTATCAGAGCCCAGTTCAAAGCTCGGCTGTGGGGGCCCAAGGCCCAAAATTGTTTTAAAAGGCCTTATAAAATGATTTTTGACTTTGGGACAGCATGGCCCGAGTCTCCGGCACCGATCCGCCCAGGTAAGTACTTCTGAACCTCTTGGTGAATTATATTCTGTAGAAGGGTAGGAAGTATGGAACGTAGATAGACTTATAGGACTTGAACCCTAGGATTAGATTACTCAAACACATGAACCAAACATAAGACATTAAAGAACTAAACCAATCTATGACTTAGCCAAGTGAGCTAGGGTGTGGTAACCCACATGCGCATGTCGAGGATTGGATCCGAAGAGCACGGTATTTAAGCGATCAGTGTGACTCACCTCCTCTTCGCAGTATCCTACACGGTGCGTAGCTTCGGTTCACCCTAACTCGGAGGGCTCGGTGGTGTGGCAACCTCTCATGCGCATGTCTAGAAAGGTTCGGTGAGAGCTCTCTGTATTTAAGCGGTCCGCGTGACCCACCTCCTCTTCACTCGAATCCCGCCTCAGTGCGTAGCTTTTGTTCACCCCGACCAAGAGGGCTCGGTCATGGGCTAAACACTATGATTAAAACCCGAAAAGGGAATTAGCCATGTTTTCAAAAGAAATGAAACAACAACAACTCCAATGTTTTCAAAACTCTTGCAACAACTCCTTCAATCTGAAACATCATATTTACAACGTTTTCCTCGAAAAACCCAAATTTTTGGAAAATTACAAAAATGCCCTAGTGGTAAAATTACTAAAACGCCCGACTCATAAAATATCAGTTCAATGGTTTTGCTCAAAATTTCAACTACTTTACAAATATACAACAACTTAGTTTTGAAAATCAACACTTTGAATATTTTGGTTTTAGAAAATTACTGAAACGCCTCAATTTGTGAAAATTACCGAAATGACTCGATCTTTGGAAAACTTTACCAACATCACTATTTGGAAGGAAAACTTTCAGAAAGGACCCTCAAAGTTTTACAAGCTGTCGAAAAATATCCTCGATTTATCAAAATGACAAAATTGCCCCTGATTGACAAAATTACCAAAATACCCCTAGTTTCAAAACGATTACGATTTTACAAATTTTTATAAATATCCTCCAGTTTTGGGAATTTCAAAATGACCTACTTTACTAAAGTTTTAAAATTTCTTTATTTACGAAAAAAATACCCTTATAGGAAAATGACGAAAATACCCACAGGTTAGAAATGGCGAAAATGTCCAAGAGTGAATAGGTATGGAAAGTATTAAGGAATGGATGCATGAACTCTTTGTGTGAACTAGGATAGAAGACTGAAACCTTGTTTGCTCGAAAGAATCCCTAATTAAATTCATTCATAAAATTTCTTCGTGAATAAGAAAGTGAAACAAATGCTAACACATAAAATTCTCTTAATCGACAAAGCGCAGTAGATAGAATGAGTTCTAGAGGGCGTGGGCGTCGTGGGCCGCGGTAGGGTAGGATGATGACGTGTCCGAACCCGTCAGTCGTGTCAAGGTTCGGAAAATGAGGTACCACCGCCACCACCACCTCCTACTTTCGGGAGCGAGGAGCGGATCGCATCGGCAGGTGAGGCCGTGTCGCAAGCTATTTTGAAGTGTTGGAGATGGTGGCCGGGCTGGTGGGAATTTGGGAGCTCTGGAAGTCTGCTCCCGAGGCGGATTCTTGGTCTAACGGGGGCCGAGGTATTCCGTGGTGTCTCGTGAGTGGCACCCAAGGCCGCAAAATATTGGCTGGAATCTACGGAAAGGGTCATGGATGATCTCGACCTGACTGACGAGGAGAAGCTGAAAGGGGCGGTGTCGCTTCTAAAGGATGAAGCGTGTCGGTGGTGGTGGATCGTCCGGGAGGGAGCCGCGGTGATGATCTCACGTGGGACTACTTTAAGACGGCCTTTCGAGAAGAGTATGTGGGCACTAGTTACACCGATGCTCAAAGGAAAGCCTTCCTAGGTCTAGTGCAAGGAACTAAGTCGGTGGCCGAGTATGAGGTCGAGTTTTTAAGGCTAAGTAGGTATGCCGAGAGGAATCGTAGCCACCGAACATGAGCGCTGTGTGTCCGCTTTGAGGACGGGCTCGTAGATGATCTGAGATTACTAATTGCCCCGCAGCAGTGCGTGAGTTCTCATCTTTTGTGGAGAAGGCCAAGGTGGCCGGCGGGGGGTTAAGGAGGTCAAAGGCAAAACTATAGCAAGAATAACCGAAAAAGAGGATTTGGGTCACCGGATCGGGTAACACTAATGCTCGAAGCGGGCTAGGCGAGTGGGCGAATCGGGAGAGGAAAGCCCACGGCTACTAATCAAAGGCCGACTCGGTTGCAACTCACCGGAAAAACCCATTGGGAGGTTGTTGGTCCCAGGTAACAAAGGTTGTTTTGAGTGTGGGTCTTTGGAGCATCGGGTAAGGACCGTCCTCAAAAGGCGCCTAAGGATCACCGTAAGGTCGAAATCGCGCTCGTAGCGTAAAATGTTGGACCACCACAGAGGGGCCGGGGTAATGGCAGAGGAAACAATGGTTTCAACCGAGGTCGTGGAACTCAGGGCAAAGGTTCGGGTAACACCGAAGCTAGGCAGCCTGGCTTAGTCTATGCAGCGAGGCGTCACGAGGAGGGAGACGCACCGGACGTCATAACCGAGTACGTTTCTAATATTTGGTTTACCCTATGTTGCATTAATTGATGTGGGTTCGACGCACTCGTACATTGCTAGTAGTGTGGTAGGAACTATGGACCTAGACTCTGAGACTACTCTTAGGAAGATGACTGTGCTAAGCCCCCTAGGACACTCTGTAGTAGTAGACAAACTTTATAGAGATGTACCCCTAGAACTCCAAGGGTCGTATTTGTAGCCGATCCGATGGAACTACCTCTCTCTGAGAGTTCGATTTGATCCTTGGAATGGATTGGCTAGTTAAGTATCGGCGAATTTGGATTGCGCGGCTAAGCACATGGTGCTTAAGACGGTGAGGTGATGAAGTGCTTATGATAGGTGATAGAAGGAATTACCTATCCATGTGGTGTCGGCCTTGAAGGCCGAAAGGATGGTTAAGAAAGGTTGTGAGGCATATTTGGTTCGGATCGTGCTTTGGAAGCTAAGGAGTCGATGAGTTGAGGTTCGAACGGTTGGGGAATTTGTTGACGTATTCCTAAGAACTTCCGTGTCCGCCTCAGATCGGGAAGTTGAATTCGGTATTGACTTGCTACCCGAACGCACCGGTGTCTATAGCACCATACCGAATGGCACCAAAGGAATTGGTGGAGCCGAAGGCCCAAATTCGAGAGCTCTTGGATAGAGGGTTTATTCGACCAAGCATATCCCCGTGGGAGAGCACACGTGCTATTTGTCAAGAAGAAGGACGGGTCCATGCGAATGTGCATCGACTCACCGCCGCTTAAACAAGTTAACGATCAAAAACAAGTATCCGCTGCCTCGGATCAATGACTTGTTTGACCAACCGAAAGGGTGCCGCGGTGTTTTCAAAGATAGACCTTAGGTCGGGCTACCATCAACTAAAGGTGAAGGAAGTTGATGTCCACAAGACGGCATTCGTAACTCCGGTATGGACATTACGAGTTTACGTAATGCCATTCGGGTTGACCAACGCGGCGGCATTTATGGACTTGATGAACGAGTATTTCAACAAAGATTACCTAGACCAATTCGTTGTGGTATTCATTGATGATATCTTGGTTTACTCTAGGACGGAGGAGAGCATGACAAGCATTTGCGAATAGTGTTGCAAGTACTAAGGAGAAGCAATTATATGCCAAATTCAAAGAAGTGCGAATTTTGGTGAGGGAGGTGGCTTTCTTAGGACATGTGGTATCAGCGGAAGGAATTAGAGTAGACCCTCGTAAGATTGAAGCGGTATTGGATTGGAAACCGCCTAGGTCGGTGGCGAGATCCGAAGTTTCTGGTCTAGCGAGGTACTATCGGAGATTTGTAGAAGGATTCTCTCGATCGCAGCGCCGTTGGCGAAGCTTACTAAGAAAAGGAGTCCCATTTGTATGGTCGGAGAGAAGCGACAAGAAAGCTTCGATAAACTAAGGAAAATTTTGACTAAGCTCAGATTTTGGTGCAAACAGAGGCGGGAAAATTGTTCACCGCTTATTGTGATGCGTCCCATACTGGTTTTGGGATGTGTCTTTGATCACGAGAGGGGAGGTAGTAGCCTATGCATCACGGCGATTAAGGCCATATGAACTGAACTATCCAACGCATGACTTAGAGCTAGCAGCCGTCGTCTTCGCTCAAAAATATGGAGACACTACCTTTATGGGGAGAAGTCGATAGTTTGCACGGATCACAAGAGTTTAAGGTATCTCTTGACTCGTAAGGATCTAAACTCGAGACAACGTCGGTGGATTGAACTTTTGAAGGATTACGATTGTTCAATCGAGTATCATCGAGCAAGGCCAACGTGGTAGGCGACGCGTTGAGCCGGAAAGGTTGTGACGGACTTGAGAGCAATGTTTGCTCGGTTAAGTCTATATGATGATGGAAGTCTCTTGGCGGAACTTCAGTTAAGCCAACATGGATCGAGGAGGTTAAGGAAAAAGCGATCGATGGATGAAGGGTTGAACGCTAAGAGAGCACAAGTTCGTGAGAGTGGTTTGGAAGGATATAACTTTGTCGAGTGATGGAGTATTATGCTTTCAAGAGGCGCGTGTATGCCAAAGGATGTGGAGTTGAGGCGAAAGATTCTCCATGATGCACATAGTAGCCCTTACGCTATGCATCCGGGAGGAAGCAAGATGTATAGGGATCTTAGAGAGCGCTTTTTGGTGGCCCGGTTGAGGCGTGAAGTAACAGAGTTTGTGGGTAAGTGTTTGACTTGTCAACAAATTAAGGCTGAACACCGATTGCCGCGTCGGGAGTTGCTTCAACCGGTGAAGATTCCCAATGGAAGTGGGAACGGATAACTATGGATTTCGTTAGTGGGTTACCCCTCACGCCCAGCAAGAAAGACGCAGTTTGGGTAATAGTAGACCGGTTAACTAAGTCGGCTCACTTCATACCGGTGAGGATGGATTTCTCTCTTCAGAAGCTAGCTAAGCTGTACGTCTCGGAGATAGTAAGATTGCATGGGGTTCCAACATCAATCATCTCGGATAGGGATCCCAGGTTCACGTCAAGGTTTTGGAAAGCCTTGCATCAAGCTATGGGCACACGGTTGGATTTTAGTACCGCTTTCCATCCACAGTCTGACGGACAATCGGAAAGGGTGATACAGATCTTAGAGGATATGTTAAGAGGTTGTGTCTTGGATTTTCGTGGTAGTTGGGAGGAATTTCTACCGTTAGCAGAGTTCGCCTATAACAACAGCTACCAGGCTAGTATCCAGATGGCTCTGTATGAGGCACTGTATGGAAGGAAGTGTCGTACTCCGACATGTTGGACAGAATTGGGTGAACGACAGATTTTGGGTCCAGAGTTAGTGACAGAGACGGAGGATAAAGTCAAGGTGATTCGGTCTCGTCTTAAGGAAGCATCGGATAGGCAAAAATCCTATGCGGATTTAAAACGCAAGGAGATGGAGTATGCTGTGGGAGACAAGGTTTTTCTGAAAGTGTCGCCTTGGAAAAAGGTGTTAAGATTTGGACGGAAAGGGAAGCTAAGCCCAAGGTTTATCGGGCCATATACGGTGATTAAGCGAGTAGGACCGGTAGCCTACCAGCTTGAGTTACCGGCCGAACCGAACCAGATCCATGATGTCTTTCACGTATCAATCTTTGAGACGGTATCGGTCAGACCCATCGCACGTAGTGCCGCGGGCGTAAATCGAGGTGAATTCATTTATCTTTTGAAGAGGAACCGCTTCGGATCTTGGATCGAGATGTGAAGGTTCTACGTAGGAAGTCGGTGCCCTTGGTGAAAGTACTATGGCGGAACCATGGTACAAAGGAAGCTACGTGGGAACCCGAGGATGTAATGAGGCGAAAGAATACCCCCACCTTTTCTAGTTAAGTAATTTGGGGGACGAAATTTATTTTAAGGGGGGTAGAATTGTAACATCCCAAAAATGGGGTTATTTGAAATTTAGTTATTTTTCCTGTAAGAACTATTGTGGTATTATTTATGGAATTATGGAGCTTAATTTAAGGCTTTGAGTTGGCTCGGTTTAATGGAAAAATTCAGCTTTTAACTTAAAAGGTAGGGAGCCTTAGCGTAAGGGTGTTAAAAGAATAAATTAGTATAATTTGACACAAAAAGGGCCTTGGAAAAGTGGCAAAGGGAGGCCACTTAAGGGTTGGAGTTGACGCCACAAGGAGAGTAAGGGGAGCTTGTGTTCGAGTCGCAGAAATCCTCCTTTTTCATTTTGGTGGGATTTACACAAGGGAGAGAATTTCTCTCCTTAAATTCTTTTTTTTATTTTAGATAATAAGGTTGTAATTTATTTTAATTCAAATATCATGGGATAATCAAGTATTTTAAAGGGATATTATTTGGATAATAAGAGATATTATTTGACTAAGAGGATTATTAAGTGATTAATTCAAATTATTTGAATTAATTAAACAAGTGGCCAAGAATAATTTGAGGAGATTAAATGGATTTTGAACTCCTTGGTGGAGTGGTGTGGACTGGCAAGGCTAGGGGTGTGCGAATGCCTATAAAAGGAGCAACCTAGCACCATTCTCTTCTTTTTCTTCATTTTGCTACTTGCAAATTTCTTAAGCCCTCTTCATTCTTCTTTTTTATTTTTCTTCCACCTCCCAAACCCCTTTAGCCGAAACTTCTCTTCCTCTCATCTCCATTATTTTCCTTCCTTCAATAGCCGAATACACCCCTTTGAAGAACCGAATCTCACACTCCTCCTTGGCAGCATTGTTAGCCGAATACTAAAGGAAGTATAAGGCTCCTCGGAAGTTAGTTTTCAATCGGTTTGAAGAAGGTAGGAAGGGCCGAAACTTTCCTCTTTTAATCTTGTATTTTTGTCGACTAAAGTGAAAAGAAAAGCCGAAATTTGGTGTTGGTAACGGCTAACCATTTATCTTCTTTGGAACCAATTCCATTATGTATCCCGGGATTTTGAAGTGCTTAATCCCAACTCCTATCCTCTAGTAATCGGTTTGGTAAGTAATGGTAAGATTTACATTGGTTAGTTATTTGATATTCATTTAAGCCGAAGGCTACTAATGGGAGTTATTGCAATGGCTAATTGTAGGGGAGCAAAATAAATAGTTTGGTGACTAGTACTCAAGGGCATTAGGTAAGGCTTCCGGGTTAAATCTTAACCCCTTTTTGGTATTTTGGTTTTGGCCGAATAGGCCTTTGAGCACTAACTTTGACAAATGGCCGAATATAGGGGCAAAGACTTGAGTGTGGCCAACTTCTCTTTTCGGATTTAGACTCCTTGTTGGTGACAGGTGTGTACATACACACCATATAGCTTATTAACTATGTTAAGTAATGTGAATGTTATCTTGATTTATGTAGCAATGGCTTGAATACCATAACGGTATACGTGATGAATCAGGTAAGTACCTGTGCACATGATTTTGATATTTTATGCTTTTGGAAAGCATGTTGCGATAGTACATATGATAAATCAGATATGATCCGTTGACCATGTGGGTTGATTGAGTGGAGGGGGTGATTGATCGTGCCGACGGGCACCGGTGTTTTGGTAACACACACTTTGTGACTACGGTCACCAGAGGTTTGGTACCTCCAGAGGTTTGGTACCTCATAGCGACTTGTCCTGTGGTTAATACCACCGTGGGTTGGCCCCACTTGAGATATGGGATCGTCTCGCCGGTGATTTGGTATCACACGATGGGTTGGCCCCATCACCCGATTTGTGTCTACGGACACCGGTGCTTTGGTAGCACATCGTGACTATATGTCACGGTGGTTTGGCACCACCAAAGGGTTTGGTACCACAACGGGGTAGACAGTGGCGTATGGTCAGCTAGGTTGGGACACATGATAACTTGCATAATTAATTTGTTATATGTTGTGTATGAATATGTTTAAACCGGGAAGGGTTACATCTCGAGTCTTGGTGACTCACCTTCTCCTTTACATTTTTCGTAACGAGTAGATCGCGGGTGTGGAGCCGGGCTGACTCGAGGTGGCCATGCAGTGAATTTAAACCGAATGGATTTTGGCTTTAGTTATTTTAATCTTTAGTTGATTTTATTTTGAATGTAATAAGGCCTCCTAACACTTTAGCTTTGTTGTTTTCTTTTTTTTTTTATATTGCTGAATAATTTGCTTAAACTATTTTTATCAATATTACATTGAATGAACACGTTTTCTCAAAGTAAACGAAAATGTTTTACTGTGCTCAAGTCGGGCACATTTAAAACTCTAAAACAACTTGACCCAATTGATTTCCAAATTTAATCTAAGTAAGGTTTTATTAAGTCCACTAAAAAGAAGGGTTTTCAAAATTTAAGTTGGTTTCAAAAAGGAACTTCAAAAATGTTTTCACTGTAACGGACCAGATTCGGCCATAGCGTTTGGGCCGGGTTTGGGTTGTTACACTAGCCACCTGTGCTATCTCAAGTTCAGTTCTTTCTGTGACATCAGATATTTTATACTTTTATGATTAGTGAATATATGGCATTTTCACCAAACAGATAGTGCCGCCACATTTTCAGTGCAAAAACAACGGCTGCCAATTCTAGATCATGTACCGGGTAGTTCTTTTCATGTGGCTTTAGCTTTTTAGAAGCATAGGCTATTACTTTACCTTTTTGCATCAAGACACCATAGGCTATTACTTTAACCTTTTGCATCAAGACACAGCCTAAACCATTTAATGACGGATCGCTATAAATTACAAATTCCTTACCCAATTCAAGCTGAACTAGTATAGGTGCTTCAGTCAATAAGGCTTTTAATCTGTCAAAACTCAGCTGACATTTATCAGACCACTCAAATTTAATATCTTTATGTAACAAGCGTGTCATCAGGGAGGCTAACATTGAGAACCCTTTTACAAACCTCCGATAATAACTGGCTAATCCCAAAAAACTTCTGACTTCAAACATAGTCTTTGGTGGCTTCCAATTAACAATTGCTGAAATTTTATTTGGATCCACCCTGATACCTTCAGCAGATACTATATGTCCAAGGAAACCAACTTCCCAAAGCTATAACTCACATTTGGCATATAATTATTTCTCACGCAGAGTTTGTAACACAATTCTCAAATGATCAGCATGTTCATTTTCATCCTAAGAATATACCAGAATGTCATCAATAAATACTACCACAAATCTATCCAAGTATGGCCTAAAAATTTTGTTCATCAAATCCATAAATACCGCAGCTGCATTTGGCAAGCCAAACGACATCACAAGAAATTCATAGTGCCCGTACCTAGTTCTGAAGGTTGTCTTTGGTACATCTGATTCTTCCACCTATAATTGATAGTAACCAGAACGAAGATCAATTTTTAAGAATACAGTGACACCTTTCAACATATCAAACAAGTTATCAATACGAGGCAATGGATACTTATTCTTTATTGTGAATACTTTGGTCTTTACCAGAATACCTCGTAGATGTGACAGAACGATCATGATGTTTCTTTGATTTTATTGAATCCGAAGATTGTGGCTTTCCCATCAATCTTTTACTCGAAGTTCAGACTTCCATATCAGCCTACCTCTTTTCTTTATTTAGTTCTTCAGCTTTATGTGCTCGGCCAGCCAGTACAACAAATTCTTTTAATTCCAAAATCCCAACTAACAACTTGATGTCTTCATTTAATCCCTTTTCAAACTGTTTACACATGGCAACCTCAGTCAAGATATAATCTCTGGCATATTTACTTTCCTGAACAAATTTCATTCGTACTCAAATACAGTTATATTCCCCTGTTTAAGCTCTAAAAATTCCTTCTTTTTCTAATCAAGGAATCTCTGACTAATATACTTCTTTTTTGCATTCTATTTGGAAAAATTCCCATGTAACATTTTCCCTTGGTACCACAGAAATCAAAGTATTCCACCACTGGTAGGCTGATTCTTTTAGCAAAGATGCAGCACATTTCAAACATTCTTCAAGTGTGCAAAATAAGTCATCCAAAACCCTGATTGTATTTTCTAGCCAAAATTCAGCCCTTTCTAGATCATCATTGGCAGTAGCCCTGAATTCTTCTGCCCCATATTTACGAATTTTATCTATCGGATGTTTACCAATTCTAACTAGCTCGGTACCTTGTGACACATTAGGAACCGGTTGAGGAGCAGGAGGGGGAGGTTGTTGTAGAGCGAGATATGTTCTCAAATATTCTGTGAACCATTCATTCATCATTTGAAAGAAGGCTTCTTTAGCCTCTTCACCTTGGCCCTCAAATACGGGCCTTCTACTACAGGAAGCATCTATTTGAACTGAAGCTAGAGCATTGCTCTCAGCTTCCTCAGATTCAGCTCTAGCTCGGTCGGATGACATTACTATATGAAAAACATGTTTAAAATGGTCAGGAGATATCATACTAACAAAATTTATATAATGGCATGTATAGCTAAAAATTTATATAATGGCATGTATAGCTAAAGTCATACTTGCTACGTTAGCCCAAGAATTGGCTAAACTGTAGCTTTTATACCAATAAATGTACCAACCCTAACCCCTATCTATCGTTGAAACAGGGTTACAGAGCATTACCAGACTTTACGAAACAAATACTGTTAATTCACATCATTTACTATTTTAATCCAAAACCAAACATATTCAATCATATTGTCCCTTAAATGAACACCCGAGGCCCAATTTAAAAGTTAGAAACAAGTCAGGACTAAATCGAGAACTCAGAGAATTTTTCGCAAAATTTCAAATTTTTTTCCTAGATACAAGGGACACACGCCCGTGTGGTCAGGCCGTGTGACTCACACGGCCAAGTGACACACCCGTGTTCCAGGCCATGTGGGCATTCAATATGAGGCACACGACCGTGTCCCAGCCCGTGTCCATACCTATGTAACTCTCTGAATTGTGCCACAAGACCAGCCACACCCCCGTGGGCAAGGCCTGTGGTAAATTTAATTTTTGAAAAATAAGTGCAGGGGACACACGACTAAACCCCACGCCTGTGCGCATTGCCGTGTGTCACACACAGCTATGACATATGCTCGTGTCTCTACCCGTGTGAACGAAAAATAGGTCATTTTCAAGGCCACTTTTCTCACCCAATTGGTCTTCCACCTACAACTACATTTAAGCACATCCACCAACAAATC
Organism: Gossypium bickii; assembly: GCA_025503065.1. NCBI lineage: Eukaryota > Viridiplantae > Streptophyta > Magnoliopsida > Malvales > Malvaceae > Gossypium > Gossypium bickii. The sequence continues at coordinate 59,238,975 of CP106717.1, read as the reverse complement.
CAAGACATTTAAACCAAGGCAAAACCAAATTATTATGCATGATATATCATGACATTGATTCAAACATCGAACTTTTTCAATTGAACATATCCTTACTTAAGCATATTTAAAACTATAATACCAATCATGCAGACTTACATATCAAACATAGTATAACCTCATACATATACATTAACCATAATATCACTAGCCATTCCAATGGCTAGTTACAACCAAAACATTTCATCATTTAATCTAACTTAGTCTATACATGCCATTATACCAAAAGTAGTTTTTCTAATTATACCAAATTTAGCTGAAGGATAGTGTCATCTTGCTTCAACTTGTACCAACCTCTACAAGCTTCCAAGTGCTATAAAATAGAGGAAAATAAACAGAGTAAGCATCTAATGCTTAGTAAGTTCGTATAACAAGAATATAACTTACCAATCATATTCAAGTAAAGTAAGCATACAAAAATGCATCCAAAACATTGTGGCCAATTGCCTAAACACATACTCTCATCAAACAAATTAGTCATGAAATTTACATGAATATCAAGGAAACAGAGATGAGCTCATCACACAGCCATTTCCAGGTATTTCAGGGATATTTGAAAATATAATTCATCTAATTCTCATAGTTTCTCACATCAAGAGTTTTGTTAGTTGAATTATTGAAATATCAGTGGATACCCAGGTAGTACACACAAGGTGTATTTATCAATGATTGTCAATTCATATAAAGGGGTTTTTATTAGAGCACATAACTGGAAAGCACACTCTTGAGCCTTATAATGGGAAGCTCATGAGAGCCATGCATCGGGAAGCTTATCCGAGCTGTATAACAAGAAGCTCATGAGAGCAGTAATCGGGAAGTTCACAAAGAACTTTTAATTGAAAAGCTCTCGAAGAGCCTAATGGGACGCTCTAGATAGCCATATATCAGGAAGTTCAAGCGAGAACTATCGGGAAGTGATGTGACCCAACCCGGGGCAACCAACATTTTGGAATTTGATGAGCTCAGATCAAAAGATTCAAGATGCCGTGCACCTTGGAGCAAGCTAATTTCAGCTCGATTTCAGCTCCCCGAGCTCCATCCAGCTCAATTCAGCTCATTTGAGCTTATTTCATCTTGTTCGAGCTCAATCGAGCTTAATTTCAGGTCGTTCTTTATTTTAGTAAATTAAACTAAGTTTTAGTTTATTACTAATTAGTTTGCTACAGCTCATTAACGGAAATCCTACCTCAAATAAGTTCCTTAAATGTTTTCACTTAGTTTGAGCTAGCAGAACTTACTGCTACTAGCTAGTCTTTAATTAATGTGTTTAGTTTAGCTTAGCGTGATATTTATGATGTCTAGTTCATGATCTTAACATGTTCAGCCGAATATATATTAGGATTTAATGTGTTCATGTTTCTTGTAGGTTCAGCTGTAACAACCCAAACCCGGCCCAAACACTACGACCGGACTTAGAGGGCTACAGAGAAAATGCTTTGTAAAATTTCTTAAAACCGATTTGAGTTTTTGGTAAAAGATAGTGTTTAAGTTTAAAACAGTTGTGGTGTATAAAATCATACTTAGGTTTATTTTAAAAATAATCATCAAGACCGATTTTTATAGGTTCAGGTGTGCCGGATGGCACATTAAAACATTTTGCGATTTAATTTTTGAGGAAACATGTGTATTTAATTTAATATTAATAAAAATAGTGTTAAACATATTCATCCAAAACATAAAATAATAAAAATATATCTAGGAGGCCTTATTACAAAATAAACCAACATTTAAAATAAATAAAATAAAATCCAAGTTCGTCTAATAAAATTCCACTGCATGGCCACCTCGAGTCCCTCCGGCTCCATTTCCACGATCTACTCATCTGCAAAATGTTAAAAGAAGGGGGTGAGTCACCAAGACTCAGTGTGTAAATCCCCCACCCAGAAAATACATCCCATACACAATTCATTAATAAACATGCTCATGCAACCCAACTAGCCATCCATACTCCTTTTCTACCCAATGTGGTCAAAACCACTAATGACTTAAAGTCACAATCTAAATGATGGGGCCAACCCATCGTGTGGTCAAAACCACTGATGACCATAGGTCACAATATATCAAATGTGGTCAAACCACTGGTGGTACCAAACCACAGGGACTTAGTCGCAATAATCAATTGTTGTGGTCAAAACCACTGATGACCATAGGTCACAAATAATCTGATGGGGCCAACCTATCTTGTGGTCAAAACCACTGACGACAGTCCATAATTCATCCCCCTCCTCTCATCAATCCCACCATCACATGCTTATACATCAAATTTCATAAATCTCGTCATAGTATTAAACATCATGTGATGGCATGCAAATATTTAAAAATTGCAGGTTAGGGGACTTACCCGAATTCCATGATTATGCCACAAGCTAACCACAACCAAAAGATTTAAGGCAACCAATAACATTATGAAAATTAATAAAGTGTGTATAGAGATCTTACACACCTGTTACTATCGTAATTCCTAGATCCCGAAGAATCAATCGACCACACAAGACCTCCTTGCCACTATATTCGGCTAAGCACAAGTTTTAGTGTCCTAGGCCATTCGGCCAAACCAATATCCAAAGGGTTAATATTTAACCCGCAAGCCTTACCTAACGCCCTTTGAGTATTAACTCCAACACACGAGATGTGATTCTGCTTCACCTTCTACAATCGGCAACCACATGTTAATAGCCTTCGGCTTTTAATCACTAACTTACGAAAATAGATCTTACCATCACTTACCAAAACCGAACACTAAAGATTAGGGACTTGGGTCGACTGCTTCACGATCCCGAGTACCTAGAAGAAATCGATTACCAAAAGTGTTTAGGAGCCTTTCTCTGCCGAAATCAAAGACTTTACCCTTGTTGATAGTCGATGATGAAAAAGAATGTGGGAGAAGAGTTTCGCACACTTACCTTCTTCTAGGACCGATTGGAAAAACTAAAAGGGATTACCCTTGCTTGATATTCGGGCCAGACTTCACAAAATAAGGGAAAAAAGAATTCGGCTTAAATGAAAAGAAAATAGTGAGAAAAGGGAGATAGGGGTTCGATTTTGAGAAGAAAAGAGAAGAAAAAGAGAGGGAAAGAGAGTAGGTGTTTCGGCTAAGGGTCAAAAAGAATAAGAGAGATAGATGGCAATGGTGTTTTCGATTTGAAAAAAAATAAAACAAAAGAGACGAAAACTAGCCGAAAATTAGAAAGAAAAGACTTAAGAAAATTCGGCACTATCCCCCTCCCCTATTACCTTGCCGTCCACTCCTTTCCAAGGAGTTTAAAATTCAACAACCACCTAAAATTCCTCTTGGCCACTCATTTAAACCAATTCAAAATAATTTGAATTAGCCACCAACCTATTTTTCCTCTGCCAACTATTGTTGATTTAATCTCACAATAATCCAATTAAAACCAATTAATATCCTTATTATCTTATTATAAAAAGAAAAGAGTTTAAAGAGAGAAAAACTCTCCCCTCCTATGCTGTCCATACTAAAGAGCAAAAAGAGGGATTTTTGTGACTCGAACTAAGGCTCCCCTTGCTCCTTGATGGCGTCAACTCCACTCCTCTAAGTGGCCTCCTTTGCCACTTTTCCAAGGTCTTTTAGTGTTAGATAAGCCTTCATTTATTCTTGTAACCCCTACTCTCTAAGGCTTCCTACCTTTAAAGTTTCCAAATAAAATTTTCCACTATCCCGAGTCAACTCAAGACCCTAATTAAGTCTTATCATTCCATAAATAATATCACAAAGAATTCAAACTCAGGCAAAATAATGCAAACACGAATAACCCCAATTTTAGGATGTTACAGTTCTACCCCCCTTAAAATAATTTTGGCCCCGAAATTACCTGATCAGAAGAGATGGGGGTATTACTGCCGCATTACATCCTCGGGTTCCCACGTGGCTTCTTCTACACCATGGTTCTGCCATAGCACTTTCACCAAGGGTACTGACTTCCTACGTAGAACCTTGACATCTCGATCTACGATCTGAACTGGTTCTTCTTCAAATGATAAGTCCAAGTTACCTCAATCTCTGCCACTGGCACAATGTGCGATGGATCTGATCGATATCGCCTAAGCATCGACACATGAAAGACGTCATGGATTTGATTCAGTTTTGCCGGCAACTCAAGCTGATAAGCTACCGGTCCTACTCGCTTTAACACTGTATATGGGCCGATGAACCTTGGGCTTAGCTTCCCTTTTCACCCAAATCTCAATACCTTTTTCCAAGGCGACACCTTCAGAAAGACTTTATCTCCTACAGCATACTCCATTTCCTTGCGCTTTAGGTCCGATAAGACTTTTGTCTATCTGGCGCTTCCTTAAGACGAGTCTAAATTACTTTGACTTTATCCTCAGTTCCCGTTACCAATTCTGGACCCAAAACTTGTCGTTCACCCAACTCCGTCCAACACGTAGGAGTACGGCATTTTCGTCCGTATAGTGCTTCATATGGAGCCATTTGAATACTCGCTTGATAACTATTGTTATAAGCGAATTCCGCCAATGGTAGATACTCCTCCCAACTACCACTGAAATCCAAAACGTATCCTCTTAACATATCCTCTAAGATCTCAGATCACCCTTCTCGATCGTCCGTCAGATTGTGGATGGAAAGCTGTACTGAAATCCAATCGTGTACCCAAAGCTTGATGCAACGCTTTCCAGAACCTTGACGTGAACCTCGGATCCCTATCCGAGATAATTGATACCGGCACACCATGCAATCTTACTATCTCTGACACATACAGCTTAGCTAGCTTCTGAAGAGAAAAATCCACCCTTACCGGTATGAAGTGAGCTGATTTAGTCAGGCTGTCCACAATCACCCAAACTGCGTCCTTCTTGCTGGGCGTAAGGGGTCGTCCACTAACGAAATCCATAGTGATCCTCTCCCATTTCCACTGAGGGATCTTCACTGGTTGTAGTAACCCTAATGGCAACTGGTGTTCAGCCTTCACCTGCTGACACGTCAAACACTTACCCACGAATTTAGTTATCTCATGTTTCAACCCTGGCCACCAGAACTGTTTCCGCAAATCTCCATACATCTTGCTTCCTCCCGGATGCATAGCGTACGGGCTGCTATGTGCATCTTGGAGAATCCTCCGCCTCAACTCTACATCCTTCGGCATACAAGCTCGCCCTTGAAAACATAGCACTCCCTCACTAGACAAACCGTACCCTTCCAAACCACCATCTTGAACTTGCACCCTCTTGGCATTCAACCCTTCATCCACTAACTGCTTTTCCTTAAACTCCCCGATCCAAGTTGGCTTAACTTGAAGTTCCGCCAAAAGACTTCCATCGTCATATAGGCTCAAACGAGCAAACATCGCTCTTAAGTCCGTCACGACCTTCCGGCTCAACGCGTCAGCCACCACGTTAGCCTTACCTGGATGGTACTCAATTGAACAGTCGTAGTCTTTTAACAATTTAATCCATCGGCGCTGTCTCAGGTTTAGATCCTTCTGAGTCAGAAGATACCTCAAACTTTTATGATCCGTATAGACTATTGACTTCTCCCCATACAAGTAATGTCTCCATATTTTCAGAGCGAAAACAACTGCTGCTAACTCCAAGTCGTGCGTTGGGTAGTTAACCTCATGTGATCTTAACTGACGGGATGCATAGGCTGCTACCTTTCCTTTTTGCATCAACACACATCCCAAACCAGTATGGGATGCATCATAATAGACTGTAAATAACTTCCCTGCCTCGGGCTGTACCAAAACCGAAGCTTCCATCAGAATCTTCCTTAGCTTGTCAAAGCTTCCTTGCTGTCTTTCCGACCATACAAATGGAACACCTTTCCTTAGTAACTTAGTCAACGGTGCTGCTATTAAGGAGAACCCTTCCACAAACCTTCGATAGTACCCTGCTAGTCCCAGAAAACTCCGAATTTCTGCCACTGACCTAGGCGGTTTCCAATCCAACACCGCTTCCACCTTGCGAGGGTCCACTCTAATCCCTTCTGCCGACACTATGTGACCTAAGAAAGCCACCTCCCTAAGCCAAAATTCGCACTTACTGAATTTGGCATATAACTGCTTCTCCCTTAGCACTTGTAGAACTATACGCAAATGCATATCATGTTCCTCCTCCGTCTTAGAATAAACCAATATGTCGTCTATGAACACCACGACAAATCGATCCAAGTACTGCTGAAATACCCTATTCATTAAATCCATGAATGCTGCCGACGCATTGGTCAATCCAAATGGCATTACTAGAAACTCGTAATGCCCATACTGAGTTCGAAATGCCGTCTTGTGAACATCAACCTCCTTCACCTTAAGTTGATGATAACCCGACCTAAGATCTATCTTCGAAAATACGAGGCACCCTTCAGTTGATCGAACAAATCGTCAATCTGAGGCAACGGATACTTGTTCTTGATCGTTAACTTGTTCAGTTGGCGGTAGTCGATGCACATCCGCATTGAACCGTCTTTCTTCTTGACGAACAGCATCAGTGCTCCCCACGGAGATATACTTGGTCGAATAAACCCTCTATCCAAGAGCTCCTGAATTTGAGCCTTTAGCTCCACCAATTCCTTTGGTGCCATTCCGTGCGGTGCTATAGACACAGGTGCCGTTCTGGGTAACAAGTCTATACCGAATTCAACTTCCCGATCTGGAGGCAGACCCGGAAGTTCTTCTGGGAACACATCAGCAAATTCCCCTACTGTTCGAACCTTCCCAACTACTGACTCCTTAGCCTCTAAGGCACATATTCGAACCACATATGCTTCACACCCTTTTCTGACCATCTTTTCAGCCTTCAAGGTAGACACCACGTTGGATAGGCAATCTCTCCTTTTACCTATCATCACCACCTCATCACCCTTCTCAGTCTTCAACGCTAGGCGCTTAGTCGCGCAATCCAGGCTAGCCTGATACTTTACTAGCCAGTCCATCCCGAGGATTAGATCGAACTCCCGAAATGGTAGTTCCATCAAGTCAGCCAAAAACACGACCCCTTGGAGTTCTAAGGGTACGTCCCTATAAAGTCTACTTACTTCTACAGAGTGACCTAGGGGGCTTAGTACAGTCATTCTTCTAGAAGTGAGCTCAGGGTCTAGATGCAAAGTTTCCACTACACTACTAGCAATGTACGAATGGGTTGAGCCAATGTCTATCAAGGTATTATAAGGCACATCAAAGATCAAGAACATACCGCTTATGACATCCGGTCGTCGCCGCCTCCTCTTGACGCCTCGCGGCATAGACTAACCCAGGTTGTCTAGCCTCAGTATTGCCTGCCCCTCTGCCTTGAATTCCGCGACCTCGATTAGATCCATTGCTTCCTCTACCATTACCACGACCCCTCTGAGGCTGTTGATTATCCCTTCGCTCGCGTGCCACGACCTCGACCTTCGATCTCGCCTAGCTTGCTTTCTTCGGACAGTCCCTAACTCAATGCTCCATAGACCCACATTCGAAGCATCCTCGATTACCAATCCAACACTCCCCCTTGTGAGGCTTGCCACACCGAGCACACTGTGATGGCCATTGGGTATTGGCAGCAGCAGGCCTAACAGCTTGATCCGACACACCAAACCTTGTCCTCTTTTGCTGATTACCAGAAAACTTTAAAGATCCGGAGCTCCTCTTATTCCCATTTCGATCCTGATTCCCTTTAACCGACTGCCTAACCCCTTCAGCAACCTTTGATTTCTCTACTAGGACAAATAACTCCTGCTCTCGATGTGGAGCTATCATCATTCTCAACTCATCTCTAAGTCCGTCCTTAAAGCGGACACACCGTTCATGTTCAGATGACACAACTCCCCGAGCATAGCGGCTCAGCCTCAAGAATTCCGCTTCATACTCAGATACCGACTTATTTCCTTGTACTAATCCCAAAAAGGCTTTCCTCTGAGCATCAATATAGCTGGTGCCCACATACTTCTTCTGAAAAGCAACTCTAAAGTAATCCCACGTAAGATCATCCGCCGTGGCACCATCTCGAAACGATGAGCCACCACCGATATGCTTCATCCTTCGTGACACACGCTCTTTTCAACTTCTCCTCATTGGTCAGGTCAAGATCGTCCATGATCCTTTCCGTTGATTCCCACCAGTATTCTGCTGCACTAGGTGCCACTCCCGACACACCCCGGAATACTTCAGCTCCGTTAGATCGGAGTCGCTCAGGAACAGATTTCTGAGCCCCTAAATTTCCACTAGCCCCATCCACCAACTCCAAGACTCGCAACACGACTTGCGATCATCGCCTCACCTCCTCGCGATCCGATCCTCGCCCTCGCCTCCAAAAGTTGGGGGCGGTGGTGGCGGTGGTACCTTATTCTCAGAACCCTGACCTGACCTAACGGGTTCAGACACGGTCATTCTTCCCCTACCACGTCCACGTCGGCCACGTCCTCTAGAACTCATTCTAACTAACGCGCTTTTAATCTAATTAAGAAAAATTTTATGGATTAGTGACTGTTCCACTTGCTTATTCGCGAAGAAATTTTTATGAAAAAGTTTAATAGGGATTCTTTCGATCAAGCAATGTTTTAAGTCTTCTACCCTAGTTCACACAAAAGGGCACATCCATTCCTTAATACCTTTCATACCTACTCACTCTTCGGACATTTCTGTCCTGTTTCTATCCCAGGGGTATTTTCGTCATTTTCCTACAGGGGTATTTTCGTAATCAATCAGAGGAATTTTAAAACATTTAATAAATCAGGTCACTTTGGAATTGCCAAAACTGGAGGGTATTTCTTGAAAATTTGCCAAATTAAAGGTACGGCCAAATTTTGGAAACCAAGGGTATTTTGGTAATTTTGTCAATCAGGGGAAATTTTGTAAATTTAGTAAATCAGGGATGTTCTAACAATTGTAAAACTCTGAGGGTCCTTTTTGAGAGTTTCCCCTTCTTAAAACAATGATGTTGCAAAAATTTTAGAATTCAGGGTCATTTTGGTAATTTTGCAAGTTGAGGGCATTTTCGTAATTTTTCCAAACCAAAGTATTTTTGATAATTTGCAAAGTAGGGTTTCTAAATATATATATATATATATATTTAAAAAAAATAATGAGATTTGGGGAAAAACCATTGAGTTGATATTTTATGAACCAAGGGCATTTTAGTAATTTTACCCTTAAGGGCATTTTTTGTAATTTTTCACAAATCAAGTTTTTCAGAAAACGTTGTAAAAATGGTTGTTCTCAAATTTGAAGGAGTGATTTTAAAAGTTTTGAAAACACTAGGGTTTGTGGTTTTCTTCTTTTTTTTCAAAAAAAAAAACATGGCTAGTTCCTTTCCGGGTTTTAGTCATTATGTTTAGCCTATGACCGAGCCATCTTGGTCAGGATGAACCAAAGCTACGCACCAGGCAGGATTCGAGTGAAGAGGAGGTGAGTCACGCGGACTGCTTAAATACCAAGCTCCCACCGAGACCTTTCTGTACATGCGCATGCAGGTTGCCACACCACCGAGCCCTCCGAGTTAGGGTGAACCGGTTACGTGCTGTGGGATACTGCGAAGAGGAGGTGAGTCACAAGGACTGCTGAAATACCAGGCTCTTCCGGATCCACTCCTAGACATGCGTACAGGGGTTACCACACCCTAGCTCAGTGACTAAGTCATAGGTTGGTTTAGTTCATTAAGGCTTATGTTTTGTCTTCGTGTTTGAGTAATCTAATCCTAGGGTTCAAGTTCCTATCAGTCTATTCTACGTTCAATGCTTCCTACCCTTCTACAGAAAATAATTCATACAAAAGTTAGGAACACTTACCTGGGCGGATCGGTGCCGGAGACTCGGTGCCATGCTATTCAAAAACCCAAAAACAATTCAAAAAGGCCTACCAAAACATTTTTGGGCTTTGGGCCCCCACAGTCGAGCTTTGAACTGGGCTCTGATACCAATTTTGTAACAACCCAAACCCGACCCAAACATTACGACCGGACTTGGAGTGCTACAGAGAAAATGCTTTGTAAAATTTCTTAAAACCGATTTGAGTTTTTGGTAAAAGATAGTGTTTAAGTTTAAAACAGTTGTGGTGTATAAAATCATACTTAGGTTTATTTTAAAAATAATCATCAAGACAGATTGTTACAGGTTCAAGTGTGCCCGATGGCATATTAACACATTTCGCGATTTAATTTTTGAGGAAACATGTGTATTTAATTTAATATTAATAAAAATAGTGTTAAACATATTCATCCAAAACATAAAATAATAAAAATATATCTAGGAGGCCTTATTACAAAATAAACCAACATTTTAAATTAATAAAATAAAATCCAAGTTCGTCTAATAAAATTCCACTGCATGGCCACCTCGAGTCCCTCCGGCTCCATTTCCGCGATCTACTCATCTGCAAAATGTTAAGGGAAGGGGGTGAGTCACCAAGACTCAGTGTGTAAATCCCCCACCCAGAAAATACATCCCATACACAATTCATTAATAAACATGCTCATGCAACCCAACTAGCCATCCATACTCCTTTCCTACCCCGTGTGGTCAAAACCACTGATGACTTAAAGTCACAATCTAAATGATGGGGCCAACCCATCGTGTGGTCAAAACCACTAATGACCATAGGTCACAATATATCAAATGTGGTCAAAACCACTGGTGGTACCAAACCACTAGGACTTAGTCGCAATAATCAATCGCTGTGGTCAAAACCACTGATGACCATAGGTCACAAATAATCTGATGGGGCCAACCCATCTTGTGGTCAAAACCACTGACGACAGTCCATAATTCATCCCCCTCCTCTCATCAATCCCACCATCACATGCTTATACATCAAATTTCATAAGTCTCGTCATAGTATTAAACATCATGTGATGGCATGCAAATATTTAAAAATTACAGGTTAGGGGACTTACCCGAATTCCATGATTATGCCACAAGCTAACCACAACCAAAAGATTTAAGGCAACCAATAACGTTATGTAAATTAATAAAGTGTGTATAAAGATCTTACACACCTGTTACTATCGTAATTCCTAGATCCCGAAGAATCAATCGACCATACAAGACCTCCTTGCCCTTATATTCGGCCAAGAACAAGTTTTAGTGTCCTAGGCCATTCGGCCAAACCAAAATATCCAAAGGGTTAATATTTAACCCGAAAGCCTTACCTAACGCCCTTTGAGTACTAACTCCAACACACGAGATGTGATTCTGCTTCACCTTCTACAATCGGCAACCACATGTTAATAGCCTTCGGCTTTTAATCACTAACTTACTAAAATAGATCTTACCATCACTTACCAAAACCGAAAACTAAAGATTAGGGACTTGGGTCGACTGCTTCACGATCCCGGAGCACCTAGAAGAAATCGATTACCAAAAGTGTTTAGGAGCCTTTCTGCGAAATCAAAGACTTTACCCTTGTTGATAGTCGACAGAGAAAAGAATGTGGGAGAAGAGTTTCGGCACACTTACCTTCTTCTAGGACTGATTGGAAAAACTAAAAAGGGATTACCCTTGCTTGATAATCGGCCAAGACTTCACAAAATAAGGAGAAAAGAATTCGGCTTAAATGAAAAGAAAATAGTGAGAAAAGGGAGATAGGGGTTCGATTTTGAGAAGAAAAGAGAAGAAAAAGAGAGGGAAAGAGAGTAGGTGTTTCGGCTAAGGGTCAAAAAGAATAAGAGAGATAGATGGCAATGGTGTTTTCGGTTTGAAAAAAAATAAAACAAAAGAGATGAAAACTAGCCGAAAATTAGAAAGAAAAGACTTAAGAAAATTCGGCACTATCCCCCTCCCCTATTACCTTGCCGTCCACTTTTTTCCAAGGAGTTTAAAATTCAACAACCACCTAAAATTCCTCTTGGCCACTCATTTAAACCAATTCAAAATAATTTGAATTAGCCACCAACCTATTTTTCCTCTGCCAACTATTGTTGATTTAATCTCACAATAATCCAATTAAAACCAATTAATATCCTTATTATCTTATTATAAAAGAAAAGAGTTTAAAGAGAGAAAACTCTCCCCTCCTATGCCGCCATACTAAAGAGCAAAAAGAGGGATTTTTGTGACTCGAACCAAGGCTCCCCCTTGCTCCTTGATGGCGTCAACTCCAGCTCCTAAGTGGCCTCCCTTTTGCCACTTTTCCAAAGTCTTTTTAGTGTTAGATAAGCCTTCATTTATTTTTGTAACCCCTACTCTCTAAGGCTTCCTACCTTTAAAGTTTCCAAATAAAATTTTCCACTATCCCGAGTCAACTCAAGACCCCTAATTAAGTCTTATCATTCCATAAATAATATCACAGCAATTCAAACTCAGGCAAAATAATGCAAACACGAATAACCCCAATTTTAGGATGTTACATCAGCCGAATGTATTGGGTACATTTAATAAGATTCATGCACGGCTAGGTACATGGATTAAAGAGTTCATGCATGAACGAATTTATGCATGGTGGGCTGGCTATTGGTGATCCCTAAGCAGCCTTTTGGCCAAGAATTAAGTTCCTCAAGGTGTCCGAATGCATGAAGGAGTCATTAATGCAAGTACATGCATGGCGTAATACATCGTATGGGAGGGTACATGCACAACTAGTGTTCAATGGATTGCATTTGAAGGAATTCATGTATTAGGGACGTTCATGCAAGTGGAGACTATTTCATGTACATGTATTTGAAGATTCCTGGACCGTAATTAAGGAAGAACCTACATGGGAACGTCTTATGCATGTTTCATGCATATCTAAGTTGACCATTCAAGTATTCAAAGTGCATTCAAGCTTCATTCGGCCAAGGGAGATGTAAGAACACTTAAGGGGCTGCACATCCATGGAGTCAAGCTTTCTTCAAGGTTAAGGATGCATGAATGCATCAAATGAAACAACATATTGATTAGGCCATCCATGCGTCATCTCCAATGCATGAATCAAAATTTTAATGCTTCATTCATGCTGAAATTAATATAAATAGATGTTCATTTGCTCTTGTAAAAAAACTTTTGTCAATTAAAATATATGAACTTTTTTTCAAAGGGTGAGATCACTCCTCTGGTCATTCGTACGAGTTTTCGGTTGACTTATCAAGCTAGCTTATGGCGTCTCCAACTCTTGTTTTGAACTTATCACTCCTCAACCCGAGTGTGGCATTCATTCCTATTCCATCATCCACCTTAACCGTATAAGAACCGGGGTGACACTTCTTAGTGTTGAATCGCTCTTGGTTAAGTTCTATCTTCCATCATCCACAACCCTATTACCAAACTTCAACCTGAACCAATTGTTTCTATTCTATTTGACCTTCTTCCTCATTTTCTAAACTGAACTATCCTATTATACTTTTCTTCATTCCTTACTAACCCGAGAAACCATATCATCCATTTTTTCTTTCCATCACCTACAACCGAACCTATTCTTTCCCAACTTCGAACTTGCTTCTATTATTCTTAAAACCTTCATTCCTAACTTAATTAAATATAATTATAAAACCTATCAAAAGCTTCTGCATTTCAACTTTTTCATATGTTATCTTCCGAGTTATCTAACCACTCCTCGTCGATGATGGGGCAACTCTACAACTCGTGTCTATTGTGGACTCGGGGCGCATCATTTGGTATCAGATCTATAAAACGAGGAGCTCCGATGATGTTCGTGAAGCCGAAATAGGTTTTTAAGTTAAAAAAATTGAAATTAAAAAAAAGGTTCAAGTTGTAATTTAAAGTTCTCCTTGTATTATTTTCGTGCATTCAAAGTAAAAAAAAATTACGAAAATATTTAAAAAAAATAGTGAAGTTCGTGAGTACTTGTTGTTTTCGATTCTTCTCCTTAGTCTCTGAATTCCAAAACCATCATTCTATGTTTATTCTTCAACCTTGATTATACACATTCCTTTTTTACCATCATTTGGTGTTTCATTTCACCCAACGCCACACATACCCTAATTTCATTTGTTTCAGCCTACCCGATACACGCTACATTATCCCTTGTAAGCGATTTGAAGCCGACCCTCAAGCAACGATAAGTTTACTAAAAACGAAGTACGAATTTGTGAGAGAGAGTCGAGAGGTAAAAGGCACGAGTGATTACATCAAAGAAAAAGCCATATTCGAGTAAAACATGAGCGTGAGTGAATTTTCTTTTCGAGTGACCTTGTGAGATTTTTAGGGTGAGGTATTTAATTCTCTGTTTTTATTCTTTTTAACATTTCTCCTTTTCAGCAAATAATAATGTCTCGACCGCAAAATTAAGCCAATTTGAGAACCTCGAGCAACAACTTGACAAAAGCAAACTCCACCGAGTTGGGAAACGGAGTCACGATCATCACAATGTTATTATTCAAGAGATTCTTACCGATATGCCTACTCGTCAAAGAATTCGAGGCAAAGAGTAGGAAATTTCGAGCGTGGGACTTTTCGAGGTGACGAGCAAGAAAGTACGAGTCACTATTCTTATGTTTCAAAGAAGTCTCTTCCGAAGGATCGCTCCCGAAGAATTGATCAAGAAACTTACAAAAATATTCCCTCTTTCTTTGTGCCAAATGGTTATCTTTTCGGTTCTATTGTATCGTCTTCATTTTGTAATCAAATTGAAAAAGAAAGTGAAAAAGAAATAGAAAAAGAAAAAGAAAAGAGAAAGATTTTGAAAAAGAAAATGAGAGTGAAGAAAAAGAGGAAATTGAAAAAGAAAGAAAAGAACTCAAGATAGACAAAGAAACGAAAGAAAAGAACGAGAAAGAAAAACTGAGAGGCGTTTCAACTAACTCCCTTGAAAGTTGTTCTTGTTCTGTTTCTACTTTTCAGGTTCCTGAAAGACTGAAAGATGAATTTCAACTTTAATACCTTCCCCACGAAAGATGCTTTCGTATCAATAAAGGTAAGGTTGAAAACGAAGTTAAACCACACGAGCCGGAAGGTAAGAAAGGTAAGTGCCCTAAAGCGTATTTGTCTCCACCAACTCATTCGAATGATTGTGATTATGTGGATAGTATCGTTAATTGCCAGTCTTTGATTAACTTTGATGCTCTAAATGATGGTAAGACTAGTTTGTCTAATAAAAATCATTACGTTGCAAAGTGTGACAGTGGAGTAACATTAATGCGGCAAATGCAAGAATCGACTAGGTATGACAATAAATTTTCTTGTGAAAATCCTCACTTGATTGATTGTGGTTATTATGAGACTCGTTCCTCGTCCTATGCGAAATCTTTGAGTTTTCGTAACTCAATTTGGAAGACTGTAAAGAGCTTTGATTGTTTGCTCCTGTGGATACCGAAATCCTTTTTGACCGACATGTTTGACTTAACGAAATCATTGCTACATTTTGGTATAAACAATCAAATTCGTGTTTTTAAGCCAGGAATTTGTTTTGAATCATCTTGTTGGAAAATCAAGCAACATCGATTGTGTGTGAACCATTTCTATCATTTTGATTCGTGGTCTTTGAATAAGTTTGTGATCTGTTTGGAAAAGATTAATTCAACAGTGAAGCTTTAGTTACGCTATACCTCCGAAGAGCAAAGATTTGTGACTGTCGAGCAAGGTAAATTCTATCTTTGTTTTCCTGCTCTTGAAGACAAGCAAGGTAAGATTCTTAAAAGCTTTAAAACATTTTTGTTTTCCTCGGATGATGGCAACCATCACGTTGATGCTTCCATTTTTGTAAAGTACTTAAATCGTGATGTGCTTAATTGTTCTTTTCTGTTTGATAGTGATCTATCGGTTTTGGACATTGATGAAAAGACTCTTGTTTTTGATAATTGGCATGATGCATTTGTTAGCGACCATATGTCCAAAGGTCAAATGCAAGGATTGATTGTGTGAGTTTATGAATCATGTGAATCTTTTCTATTACTTGTTGGTGACGACTATGTTCATCTTTTGACCTACTACTCTTATTTCATTTTGTGGAAGCAATTTAAGTTGGTTGAATGCCTTGGTCCTTATGTTTATCTATTTCAAACATTTGAAGGTGTTATTTCGTTTGTATGATAGTTTGATTCTGACCATTTGCCTACGATGTACTTGTTTTGTTACGAATACATTTGGATTACAAATTTGTTTGAAACATTTCTTTATAACTTATGGTTATCTTTTTCAGGTGACTTGATTGCTATCCACCCCATTCGACCGAGGAAAGTCGAGAAAAAGGAAATTTGTTCGAGAGAACTAACAGCTCGATTCGAGGACGAAACGCCTTGAAGAGGGGAGGGATGATGTGACCCAGCCCAGGGCAACCAATGTTTTGGAATTTGATGAGCTCAGATCAAAAGATTCAAGATGCCGTGCACCTTGGAGGAAGCTAATTTCAGCTCGATTTCAGCTCCCGAGCTCCGTCCAGCTTAATTCAGCTCATTTGAGCTTATTTCAGCTTGTTCGAGCTTAATCGACCTTACTTTTAGCTCGTTCTTTATTTCAGTAAATGAAACTAAGTTTTAATTTATTACTAATTAGTTTGCTACTGCTCATTAATAGAAATCCTAGCTCAAATAAGTTCATTAAATGTTTTCACTTAGTTTAAGCTAGCCGAACTTAATGCTACTAGCTAGTCTTTAATTAATGTGTTCAGTTTAGCGTAGCATGATATTTATGATGTCCAGCTCATGATCTTAACATGTTCAGCCGAATATATATTGGGATTTAATGTGTTCATGTTTCTTGTAGGTTCAGCTGAATGTATTGGGTACATTTAATGAGATTCATGCACGGCTAGGTACATGGATTAAAGAGTTCATGCATGAATAAATTTATACATGGTGGGCTGGCTATTGGTGATCCCTAACTAGCCTTTTGGCCAAGAGTTAAGTTCCTCAAGGTGTCCGAATGCATAAAGGAAATGCAAGTACATGCATGGCTTAATACATCGTATGTGAGGATACATGCACAACTAGTGTTCAATGGATGGCATTTGAAGGAATTCATGTATTAGGGACGTTCATGCAAGTGGAGACTATTTCATGTACATGTATTTGAAGATTCATGGACCGTAATTAAGGAAGAACCTACATGGGGATGTCTTATGCATGTTTCATGCTTATCAAAGTTGACAGTTCAAGTATTCAAGGTACATTCAAGTTTCATTCAGCCAAGGGAGATGTGGGAACACTTAAGGGGCTACATATCCATGGAATCAAGCTTTCTTCAAGGTTAAGGATGCATGAATGCATCAAATGAAACAACATGTTGATTCGGCCATCCATACATCATCTCTAATGCATGAACCAAAATTTTAATGCTTCATTCATGCCCATTCAGCCAAACTTAGCCATGGCATTTTAAAGGATTTGTTCCAGAATTTTTGTAGCTAATTCTAGCTGAAATTACTTAGTCACTAAGTTTTTGAATTAGGCCATTCGGCTACCTAGGCTATTAATATAAATAGATGTTTATTTGCTCTTGTAAAAAAACTTTTGCCAATTTTAATATATGAACTTTTGTTCAAAGAGTGAGATTACTCCTCTGCTCTTTCGTACAAGTTTTCAGTTGACTTATCAAGCTAGCTTGTGGCGTATCCGATTCTTGTTTTGAACTTATCACTCCTCAACCCGAGTGTGGCATTCATTCCTATTCCATCATCCACCTTAACCGTATAAGAACTGGGGTGACACTTCTTAGTGTTGAATCGCTCTTGGTTAAGTTCTATCTTCCATCATCCACAACCCCATTACCCAACTTCAACCCAAACCAATTGTTTCTTTTCTATTCGACCTTCTTCCTCATTTTCTAAACTGAACTATTCTATTATACCTTTCTTCATACCTTACTAACCCGAGAAACCATATCATCCATTTTTTTTCTTTCTATCACCTACAACTGAACCTATTCTTTCCCTACTTCAAACTTGCTTCTATTATTCTTAAAACATTCATTCCTAACTTAATTAAATATAATTATAAAACCTATCAAAAGCTCGCATTTTAAATTCTTCATACGTTATCTTCCGAGTTATCTAACCATTCATCGTCGACGATCGGGCAACTATGCAACTCGTGTCTATCGTGGACCCGGGGCGCATCAGGAAGCTCACAAAGAGCCAATTTAACAGGAAGCTCACAAAGAGCCTATAATCGGGATGCTCATCAAAGCTAAACTGTGTCCACAAGAAATGTAGGACCACAACCTATCGGGATGCTCCAAAGAGCTATAACAGGAAGCTCGCAAGAGCCATATACAAAACGTTCGAGAGGGCTAATAACGAGACGCTCTTTTGAGCTACAATGTGTCTGCAACATATTCTAGATCACAAACAATAGGGAAACTGGTATCCATCAAATTTCATTCATTCAAACGAATCTTAACATTTCTCGGGCATGTCAAATATATAATTATTTTCATATACATAACAAATTCATAACTCACATATACAATATCCAATTCAAACATATAATATATACAATTTAGTTACACGAACTTACCTCGATACTTGTTAGTATATGAGAATCTACTAATCGAAAACTTTTCTTTTCCTTGATCTAACTCCTTATTTGGTATTTTCGGATCTATATAAATAAATTTAATCATCAATGTATTACATTTCACATTCAAATCATTCCAATTCACATCTTAGGCAAAAGTACCATTTTGCCCATATACTTTTCATTAATTCCAACTTTGTCCCTAGGCTCCGAAAATGAAATTCATGTAGTTTAATCCTTATTCCAAGTCTAGACAAATTTTTCATATAACATTTACAGCTCATGTATTTCACAAAATTCAAAAATTTTCCATGAATTTTACATCCTTTCAATTTAGTCCTAAAATCACAATTTCATCAAAATTTCCTTTACAAAAGTTGTTTATCTATCTACAACCTTTCATTTTCTACCGTAAATTTCAAAATTTCAGCATATTCATCCATGGAAAAGCTTTAATACTTTAACAACTTTTCAAATTAACCCCAAAATAGCTAGATTATGTTATTTCGATCTCGAAAATGTAAAAATTGCTAAAAACGGGACAAGATTACTTACCCAATTAGCCTGCTTGATTTTCTTTCTCTTTCCTATGGTTTTCATAGAAATTTGGGGAAGAAGATAATAATAATATGATATTTTTGTCTTCTAATTTAATTATCATCTTTAATTTTTCAACCTTCCAATTCAATCGTTTTCTTTTCTTTAATTTCCATGGATGAATCATCATAAATATCTACTAACTTTTCTTAATAGGCTAATTACCATATAAGGACCTCAAATTTTGAATTCCATAGCTATTTAATCCTTCTAGCTACTAGAATTCAAACTTTGCACTTTATACAATTTGATCCTTTCCTCCTAATTAAACATAAAATCAGTAAAATTTTCTTATCAAAATTTTCATACGTCTTTCCTATCATGATGCAGACCATGCAATAATATTAAAATAAATTTTCTTTCTGACTTGGATTTGTAGTCTCGAAACCATTGTTCTGATTTCACTGAAAAAGGGCTGTTACAAGTTCAGTAGGGCATCAGTGTTCTTGAAGATTGATCGTCATTCTGGGTATC
This sequence comes from Gossypium bickii, assembly GCA_025503065.1. Lineage (NCBI taxonomy): Eukaryota > Viridiplantae > Streptophyta > Magnoliopsida > Malvales > Malvaceae > Gossypium > Gossypium bickii. The sequence goes on along the minus strand of CP106717.1, from coordinate 59,219,526 downwards.
ATTAGTTGAAGGTAAATGAGGTTGATGTGTGTAAGACTACTTTTAGGACTCGTTATAGGCATTACGAGTTCCTTACCATGCCATTCGGGTTGACGAATGCTCCAATTGCATTCATGGATAGTGATGCATCTCACACGGGTTTGGGTTGTGTGTTGATGCAAGAAGGTAAATTGGTGGCTTACGCATCCAAACAGCTCAGGACAATCAACAAGTTTTTTTAATTTTTCATAGCTCAAGACAATCATGAGGTTCCTTTCCCATTCCTTATAGTTATATTCGTTCAATTTATTCTCAGTGAGTATATTTATTAAGGGAGTAGGTGTCATTTCGATTTGAAAATAAATTATTCTTTCATTAATATCTTTGTATTAAGAAAATATTTTGAAAACATTTTGCAACTTACAATATGCATTAAGATAATGCATGCGTCTTACAATAAACCTTAAAAATATTTGTAAGCTATTGCAATGATAATTCCTACACCTATTGAATCAAGTTATCGTGGGGTAATCTTAATCAACTAGTAAGAACATGAATTTCCATCCAATTAGTACATAAACCTAATTCCTTAGATATTTGCACATACTAATAATCGTTTAACGTTTGGCCATCATTATAACTTAAGTAAAGCCTTGTGGGAAGTTACTTAATTAAAAGATCTTGAGTGTATAACCATCAACTCAAAACCTACCACATCATGTACCACAAATGAGTTATCATAGTATAATCTCAACGAGTGACATATTGTGACTAGTTGTAATAGCCTTACCCAAACTAATTGTTGAATCTAGGTACGGAGTGTCACAACTGAACCGGGTTGAGCTACAAGTTTAGATCTCATTATTTTTAAAATCAAATTGTATTACCTTTTTTTTTAAAAAAAAAAACCTTTATAACAAAGACAATAAATTAAAATAAAAGTTCATTGTCTCATCTCTGAACTCTAATGGAAACTATTTAGTTACAATACATTCAACCCCTAGGTGAAGTCTCTAAAGGTGCCCCCTTTGTAACACCCCTAATCGATCTTCGTTGCTAGATTAAGGTTACGGGATATTACGATAGTTAATAAGACCGATAATATAGTAACACAATTCAAAGATTAATTTAAACATCATAAATTAATAAACAATCATCATTCATAGCATACATTCAAAAACGAGACTTAAATCGAGCATTCAAAACTCAAAAATCAGTTTAAAAATGAATATAGGCTAATCATGTAACACCCTTAACCCGTACCCGTCACCAGATTAGGGTTACAAAGTGTCACGGTACAATTTGAAACATTTAACTTCAAATAGAAACAATTATTCAAATTAGTAATAACATTCAAAAACACATTTTATTTAAAGTAAAAAAAAACACTTACGAACCTTAAACCGAGCCTACGGGGCCCTATAACTAGCTTCAAAATGTTCAAGGATCATTCTGAAACAAAACAAAAAATTTTGGAAAAATTGAAAACTTTTGAAACCAAGGGTCACACAGCCATGTGTCCAAGTCGTGTGACATAGACAAGGTCGTGTAGCTTGAAAACATGGTCATGTGGTCGACCGAGTACAATTTGAAGTATGGGACACACGGTCGTGTCCTAGCCCGTGTGTCCACCCGTGTGGGTATTCGAAATAGGGTCACACAATCGTGTCCCAAGCTGTGTGCCAAACCGTGTATACATTCGAAGTTGGGTCACACAGTCGTGTCACCAGGTCGTATAACTCTCCGTGACTGTATGGTTTATCCTGCACTTAAAATTTAAACAACACATGACCATGTGGTGTGGTCGTGTGTGGCACACGACCGTGTGACAGCTCGTGTCCCAGGCCGTGTGCTTCACAAATTACCCCTAATGCAAGCTAATTCAAAGCCAATTGCTTGGGCACCAATCCAAACCAATGCAACACACTTTCACATGATTAAGACACATTCAAAAACATCAAAACATACCAAAAGCCATCAATCCTATGTCTAACCAATATGCCATCAATAGGCACCACAATTCGCACATCAAATTTGATCCAATACAACATTTCAAGTTCACTCACTAAGCAAAAATCAAACATACCAAATCCTTTTCATCCATTCTAACAAACATCACATCCATATTCATACACATATATTGACCATATCCATTTCAATGTAATATTCAAATTTAGCACTTATAACTATCACAAAATACCAACCAGACTAACAAAATACTCAAAATAACATTTACAAGCTAGTATTTCAACAAAATTTATTTATCAACTAAGACCTATAGGTATAGATATATATACGATGATACCTAGTTACATACCACTTCAAATAGACCTAAAATTAACAAAATGACTACCGAAAATATAGCGGATAGTGTGTGATCTCTTGAGTTGATCCAATCAACGTCACGATTCCATCAAACCCAACAAAATTTAAATCAAACAAGTAAGCTCAAATAAAGCTTAGTAAGTTCGTGAAAGTAGCTTGTTATACTCAGTAATTTAAACACAATGATGTGAGAACGCATAATGAGATCAACGATCTATCTCAACTACTAAAACAGTTCAATTTATAACATCCACGTCATTAAAACCACAAATCTTAAACTAATACTCCATATATAAGATTATATGACCCGATAACATTCTTAAACTCATCGTAAACTTGAAATAGTACTTTTCGTACAAGTTACTTGATATAATACAACGACACGAAGCCTGCTAATCTCAAGGCCTGATACAATACACCAGCATGAAGCCTGCTAGGCTCAAAGCCTGATACGATACACCGGCACGAAGCCTACTAAGCTCAAGGCCCGATACACTATCTCCAATGCAACTCAATTTCATTATTAATTTTCATCAATCAACATTCAATAATTACGAACATTACAACTATTAGAGTAAAAAAATTATCAAGAAATTTAATATAACATATTATATAATATGAACTTATCGAGATCCAATAGCTACTAATATACGACAACGCCTACTTGACAACCTTCTCTTTTCCCCGTTTAACGCCAATGGACTTGTTTCTTGGTCTAAATATAATAATTAATTAAATTAACCAATTCAAACATTTTAAAATAATTAAATTCATGTAACTAGCTCTCTAATGTTATTTTATACATTTACCTTAAACTTTTACCTTTTATTCAATTAAATCTCTAAAATTGAAATTCTCACAATTGTCACAAATTAGCCCAATAACCCTTGTGTTGAATTCAATATGGTCCCCAAACAGTCCACTTTTATCATTTTATCACAAGAATTACTTGATATTTTACAATTTACACATCTAAATCCTAAAATTTAAAATTACCAAAAATCACTTTACTAAATAGTTCTAAATAACTACCTAGTTTAATAAACTATCATAAAAATTCATGAACATCTCAAATTCATTCATGGTAAAATTCTAAACATCTAATGGCTTTACAAATTAGTCCTCAGCTTAGCTAAATTAAGCTTCGACGATCTTAAAAACATAAAAATTATTAAAAACAAAATCAAAATAGACTTACATACAAGGTCACAAGCTAACCAAACATCAAGCTATGAAAATTGTGTTTTTTCCTTCTTCAAAAATTGGCGGAGAACCAAGGAAGGTGATAACATGCTTATTTTTATTTTTCAAAATTTATTAAATTATTTAAATAGAATTATGCCCTTTAAAACTTAAGCATAATGCCAAAAATAGTCCCTAACATTTTGTTGCCTGGTCACTTTGGCCCTTTATGTTTTTTTCGGAGCACTTTAACACCTAACCTTTTCTTGGTCAAATTAATCTACTTTTAATGGATATGCTGATGTGTTCATTAGTTGACTAACGATCAACATGAACCACTGACATGGTGGTTCAAATGTAATTAAATGCTGACATGGCACTATTTTGTCTTATATGCCACGTCAGCAAATGATTTTAAATTTATTTTTAAAAAGATAAAAAAACCCTAAGTTTTTCTCCCCAACTCTCCGTTTCTTTCCTACATTTCCAGTTTCCTACCACATTTAAACAAAAAAAAAAAACCCACCATCTTTCTTCTTCAATCAAAGATTAAAAAGAAATCTCACAAAATATTTTGAAAATAAAAACCCATAATGGGAAGAACAAAGATATGGGGAATATTCATAAGGCTAATGAAGAAAAAATCATGGATGTGGAAGTACGTTTTACGGTCATCTTTCAAGTGGAAAAGGCTAAACATTCATCACTTTTCTTTCATTGACGATTTGCTTTTCAAAATCGCTTCCATTTTTGAAGAAATTTTCTTAGTTTCTACTTTTTGTTTCTTCTATCTTTGTTGTTTATATATCTATCTCTAGGTTCTCTTTGGCACTTTCTTTTGGGTTCAAATCTAGGAAAATAAAGATTTAATATGGGTTCTTTTTTGGCATTTTCTCTTGGGTTCAGATCTGAGAAAATAAAGATTTAATATCAATGGCTATTACAATAAGAAGGAAGAAAATAAGTTTCATGGAATAAGATATGGGTTTTTATTCTTTTGCTCTTTCATTGTGTTTTAGATCGTTGGGTTTGAGTTTGGTTTTTTGAGATGATAATGGGGATGATATGGGTTTGGGTCTTAGATTGTTGATCTAACTTTATCGAATGGAGTACAAACTTGCGAGAGCAGCTCCGTCAAGGTCTAGGTGCTTCACACAACAATGATGATGAACGATGGAAAAAGTTTAAGTTTTTATTTTTATTGATTTAGTTGTTAGGAAAATAAGTAAAGGAAATGAGAATTAAGTTTCATTTATTTGTAGATTTTGTGGGTTTTCATTGGCCATGGGGTTTAGGAGATCCAAATTTTCTTTATTGGATAAGCAATTACTTTTGTAAACAACAATAGAGGTTAATGAACCCAAAACTTATATCTTGGTCATGGCTTTCTTTATACCAAACCAAAAATAATAAGGGTTTATGCTTGTCTTGTAAGGTCTTTTAAATTTTGAATTAGGTGTAAGAATTTTAAGAACAAATTTCAAATTTTACGAACAGGTTCATTTAATACAATAAACAATGAAGAAGAAGAAATAGTGGTAACTATGATGATTTTAAAAGAATTTTAATAATTTTAAGAACAAGTTTGAAAAAGCCAGAAAAGGATTAATGAGGCTTTTGAAGGGGAACGAGGATGATGATGATGAGGAACAGTGATGATGATGCTGATTTTAAAATAATTTTAATATTTTTTAAAAATAATTTTAAAATCATTTACTGATGTGGCATAAACGTCAGCATTTAATTATGTTTGGACCGCCATGTTAGTGGTTAATGTTGACCGTTAGTCAACTAACGGCCATGCCAACATGTCCATTAAAAATAGATCAATTTGACCAAAAAAAGGTTAGGTGTAAAAGTGCTCCATAAAAAAAAAATAAAGGGCCAAAATGGCCAAACAGTCAAACGTTAAGGGCTATTTTCGGCATTATGCCTAAAACTTAATCCAATTTCATGAAATCCCTTGTCCCAACCATCCACTTAAAATCCACATGTTCTAATTACCACCTAAGTCCATCAACTCATATTTTTTAATCATTTAACACCTTTAACTATTAGTAATCAACTTTTCCAACCTTTACGATTTAATCCTTTTTTACTAAATTAACTATCTAAACGATAAAATTTCCTAACAAAAATATAATACAATCCTGTAATAATTCTGTAAATAATAAATAAATAATAATTACTGACTTACTGGCCCATCGGAGTCCTAAAACCACCATTTTCAACACCATTTGAAAAAGGGTTGTTACACCCTTCTTATGTGCATGACACCATACTGACAGTGATCATTGATCCAAGATGGTCTGGCTTGGTCCCTCCTCGAGTTCTTTATCCCGCTGATCCTATAACCATAGGTTAAAACCCTTGTATGTTCGAATTAACTTAATGAGTTTTTTACTGCATTACACGATAATGGACCTCATCTTGCAAGAGGTTTCAAATAGAAAAGAACCAAACACACTACTCCATGTTTCATTTTGATGATCCCGATTGATCGAGGGTGTCAGACTTCTGTTTAACCATCCGTCCATCTTTAATGGAAAAGTCATCACTAGGTGATCTTTACCTGGTTAGCTTATGACCCTTTTTTCACTACCTATAGTGGGTTTTAACTGATTTATCATCCTTGCGGATTCTCATCCCTCTTTCACAATTCACCTTCTATATTTTCTTCCTCTCAATTCCTTTTATGTTTATCCTTTCTGAATTCATCCTAGCTTATGAACATGCAATAAATGTGGCAGATGAATTGACATTCTACTGATACGGCCTTCTAGAAAATGACCACGCTACACAAGCAATTTTATCTTTGTTTCATCCCTTCTACTCCTACCTTACGCTCAGGTTGCAATGTTGTTTGGATTACTCCCTTGTAATCCGCCCTATATACTAATCCTTACTTTTGAATATGTGAAGGGTCCAATCGCATTGGACCATTTTGAACTATGGCATCCAACAAACTATTTCCAAAGCCACTAAAGTACATTCCCACGGTGGGCAACGGGAGAGTAGTCTGCCATCGGCCCCTCTCATTCTCGACATGTTTGATGAATAAAAGAAAAAGGCAGAGAAAAAAATTACCTTGAGAAAATCTTCGACTGGTTCTAGTTTCAAAAATGTTAAATGTGAATTCTAGGGTATCGGAAGGCCCCTTTTCTTAAAGAAATTTTCCCCACATTCTGACGATTCGAATAACTGAAAGGTCCCAACGGTCAGATTTATACAAGCGTGATCCACCCGTACACGTGGCAAAGCACGCATCAGATCTCAACAACTGCTACGTACTCCACAAGCTGCAATAAATGTGAAATAATAGCCCTGAGGAGTATCACCTTGTAGCACTCCTTAGGCCCACTAGGGGGACTAGATTGTTATACGTCAGGAATCACCGACTCGAATAGGTCCTACCAAACGTTTAAGCATGAGGCGAACAATGAGATGATAGCAAGAGGAGTTCGCAGACCTAACTTGCAAAGCAAGCTCGTGGATCCAGCTTGCACGAACCAAGGGAAAGTCGTGGTCTCAGTCCACATATTCCCAAGGAGCTCGCAAAAAAAAGATCATGTGCTTTGCAGGCAACCCAGGGTGAAACACATGTCTAGCAGGCCTGAAGCCCATACAGAATGTCAGTCCCCAGGAACAGAGGGGAATGCGTGCACTGCAGGCAACCCAAGGGAAAACACGTGTCCAACAGGCCTGGGGCCCATTTAGAATGTCAATCCTAAGAATGATGGGGTCAAGACAAAACAATGGGGTTAGGTCGTGAGCTGTGATAGCATAAATACCCGAATGCTCCTGTTGATAGGATACGAGACAAAATTACTCAACACTTACCTTATTGAGGCTTCTTCTCTCTAACTTCAACTTCTCTTACAAAACTTGTCCAAATTTAGGCTAAAATTTGAAAGGTTGATGGTGGAAATAAATTCTAGTGATAACTTTCTAAGTTATTACAACAAATCAAAGTGGGTATTAAGATTTTTTCTAAAGATTTGGAGAAAATGGTGAAGAAAAGAAATAAGAAATTTTTCTCTTTTTCCATGGTGACAAGCTACAACAAGGCTGAGTGGGGGTGTTTACCCTCTATTTCTTTCTCAATTTAAAACACTAAAATAAACCCAAGTCAAAGTTGGTCATCATAGATATTGCTAATCATTTTGTGACTAATCAAAATTCTGTTGATAAATGATTAATATTTATTTATAATAATTATAATTAATTGATATTTAATTATGTGTAAATAAATTTATTAGTATTTATTCATAAATTTATAAGTTTTTATTTTATTTAATGATGATATCTTGTTATTATTCATTGAGACTTTTGCTTGCATCATATCTCCAATGATGTATTATTTATTGATGCATTGACGGTACATCAATTATTATTCTTAAAATAAAATTAAAATTAAAAATTTTGAGGTGGAAAGAGATTTTAACTTATTTTATACAAATTAAATTGTTTTATAAATTAGAATTTCCTCTGAAATTATTGGCCATCCCCATTAGTGCACAGTTACACCGTGGTTGATGTCAACAGCAACATGGAAAAACAAAACACATTTTCTTTCTCAAATTGCAATGAGTATTAAGGATATTTTAAATCAGCCATCCAGACATCATTTAAATACAGTAACGTGCGCTCAAACAGAATATATTTCACGCATAAAAGTACATATAGATATATACACTAGAAAAAAATTCTGGTCAGATTGAAGCTATTTCTCAGACTTCCTCTCGGTTTATTTAGATTCAAGACCGCAATCGCCATGAATTTGTCCGGACGCAAATGCAAATCACCTGGCCTGAAATGCAAAGGCATCTTTCCCGCAGTATGTTATTTCCAGAGAAACGATATCGACAACCTGGAAATGCAACAAAAGTGTGTTGAATATATTTCAAAGATTAACGCTATAATACAACAGAGATAAATCTGCTGAAAGGTGCTATGGATTCGGCTGTGATCACTAGAGAGACTGCTGTGCGCCAGGTTAAAAAAAATGCTACAAGTTAGGTCAACACAGGAAATTTCTTCACGAGTGTCGCCTATGGCTCAGTACTAGCCTTATACAAGTGTAAGAACCGTTACAAGATTGATACAGGCAGCCTCTGGATAGTAAGTGGAATGGTGGAAGCAAATTAACTGTTTTCGTTCTGATGCCTGAGTAATAATATAAATGCAAACAAAAAATGCAAAGCAAACATGATGACTGACCTACAAAGATGAAATGCTGTGGATAGATGCAATTTGCCGAAATAACTTTTCGTAATTCAATTAGAAAGGGAACTTGCAGTCGGGGGGGGGGGGGGGGCTGGCATGGGCCCCGGCCCTCCCTAAAATGTAAAATTGTTTAAAAGGCTCTTAGAAATTTTAAAAAATTTTAAATTAATAAAGGTAAAATTTCACTTTGGCCTCCTAAAATTATAAAAATTCAATTTAATCCTTTACAAATTATAAAGATATAAACTATAAAAAATTAAAATTTTATCCGCCCCCTAAAAAATTGTTCTGGCTTCGCCCCTGCTTGCAGCACGCGAAGCATGCGAAGGGCTAATACATAGAGGGTTATCTCCACGGGTCCCTGCATTATGTTGGTTGTCTAGCTATGTAATGGAGGATCCAGTTGATTGATGTGACAATTATGCTTGGTTTTTCTCCTATTTTCAGTGGTGTCCAGATGCTCCATCATCTGAGATACACCAGCAATTCCTACACTTGCTTCTCTCCGAGCTTCATTCAGGATATCAGACATAGAAGAGTTGCGTGAGAACCAGCTCTCCTTCAAGCCTCTGGTACTCTTTGAGATTGACTCTTTATATCTTTAATTCTAGAGGTTTTAAAAACAAATTAGTAACATTTTTATTTTATTTTTTTTCATTTTTAACCTATATATATTTTTTTATGTTTTTTTCTTTCAAAATTGTGCTGAGATTATCATTTTTTTGAATTTTTATTTTTATTATATTTTAAATATTGAATTTTTTAACTAAAATATTAAATATTAAATGTTTAAGTTTTTAAGTTTTTAAGTTTTTAAGTTTTTAATTTTTTTTATTATTAAATTTTAAAAATTTATTTACCATTATCAACTCTTTTAGGAATTTCTTTTTTCTTTCTTTTTACATCAACATTATTCTTTTAAGTATGACCTGCATTAGTTGTTTAGATTTTTATATAAATGGCATTTAATTTTATGTATACATATAAATTTTGATATAGATACATCTCAGAATTATATATGAATTTTGGTTTAATGTGTAATTCTAGATGTGAAATTCTAATTGTGGTTTAAATGTATAGTTGAAACTTTAATTTTGATTTAATCATACACATTATTTTAAAATATAAATACATCAATATATTTTTATATTGAATAAATATAAATTTTTATGTATGCAATATATAAATAAAAAATGATGTTAATTATATCAATAATTGTGTTAATATTTTACAAGATCTGGATCAAATTAAAGTTCATGTATACAATTGCACATTAAACCATTGTTCATGTATACCTTTGGGATTTAACCCATTTTGATATATATTTTTTTTAAAATAATAATTTATATTTATCTTATTTTGATTTATATTCTAAAAAATCCAAGATTAATCCCTAAATCATAAAACCTAGACCCTAAATATTATACCATAAACCACAAACACCAAACACCAAACCCTAAACCCCAAACTCAAAACCCCAAACCATAAATTCTAGACCATAAAACCCGAACCCTAAACTCTAAACCGCAAACCTTAAACCATAATCCGAGACCAAATTTTTGGGAATTCATGTGGCCAATGTTAGTGTAGTATAAAACATATATTTTATATTCTTATATTAAATAATATGGGTGTAGTACAAAATAGCATGAACCTCAGTAAATTCCAAATGTTTTTCAGTTTTCAAACAGTATCTTTAAACCTTAAACCCCAAACCCAAACTATAAAACCCTAAACCCTAAACCATAAACTATAAAACATAAACCCTTAACCCAAAATAATAAACATTATATCATAAGCCATAAAACTCTAAACCATAGATATTAAACCTTAAATTCTAAACCCTAAACCCTAAAATAAAATATATTTTTTCGGCGTTTTTTATAAAAACGCCACTAAAGCTTACCTTTTGCTGCGTTTTCCTAAAAACGCCACTAAAGCTCAAAAAATAAACGATGCTGTTTTGCTTAAAATTTTGTGACGTTTTTATAAAACCGCCGCTAATGCTCAGATCAATAGCAGTATTTTTATGAATGCTCAGATATATAGCGGCATTTTTAAGGAAGCGCCGCTAATGCTCATATCTATAGCGGCGTTTTTACAAAAGCGCCGCTAATGCTCAGATCTATAGCGGCATTTTTACGGAAGTGCCGCTAATGCTCAGATCTATATCGGCGTTTTTACGGAAGCGTCGCTAATGCTCAGATCTATAGCGGCATTTTTATGAAAGCGCCACGAATGCTCAGATCTATAGCGGCGTTTTTATGAAAGCGCTGGCTCAGATCTATAGCGGCGTTTGGGCAAAAAAACGCCGTTATTGCTCAATGTATAATATTTACGGTGTTTTTTATTAAAACACCATTAAAAACGCCGCTAAAAGTCTGTTTTGGTGTAGTGAGAAGGAATTATGATATATAACAAATGCGTACTGAATCAAATAAAGGGAAAAGAAAACATAAGTTAAAATAAGGAGTTTCAAGTAAAACATATACAATAACTACAATAATTCTAATAGAGTGAAAGCATAAATATTTTGAGATTTACATGAAACATACCATTCAAGAATGCATTGGAGGTGAAACTCATGCTTGCAATTAGTCACCTGCAAGCAAAGGTAGGAAGGAATTCATATTGAGATATTTCCACACAAAATAAGACAAGGAAAATAGTGCATGAAATCCGCATCATCAAACAAAAAAAGGGGTTAGTAAAAAATGAATTTGTGATCTTAGGCCTTACTGTTGAAGGATCACATTTGGAAAACTCCTCGAGGCATATGCTGCAAGCATCATCACAGGCATCCTGGATTCCCCCTTCCACAAAAGCAGCAGCTGATGTCATATGATTGTCAGGATTATGTATCCCTTCCATTCTTGAACCTTCAAGAAGGAAACCAAAAACCTAGAACTAAAATTCAATTTTGCTCTGATGATAAATAAACCTTTTATATTTGTTCAATTTACAGACGGTAACAAAACAGAACAGAAACATGACCACATCTCGGTTGCTAACATTCGTAAGTCAACTACAACACTGGTATTGTTAAAATTGGCAACAGATCAACACAGATAAAAGAAGCTTTTATACTACCTGCTCATCTAAATCACAATTCTCGATTCTTGCAAACTACAATGCTAACTATTTTGTTAAGCTTTGGCCTGCAATGCAACAGGAGACCATCAGCAGCTCAACTAGCAAACCAGCATAGGTCGAATGCAACTGCTTATTTTGGTGATTTTGTTACATTGTAACTTAGTTTAGTTTCATTGTAATTTGTCCAACTAAGTTAGTAGGATTAGTTTGTGATGTGAACTTGATGTAATGGTTGATATGTCAGCTAGCTTTTGCTTGTAATTCAAAGTTGTATTAGTTATACATAGTGGGAGTAGTTATGTTATTAGGTAACTCACCAATTCACATGTAACTTTCATATATTTCAAGTTTTCAACGAAAAAAATTATGAATTTTTCAGTCATCATTTTATGTGCTCAAGTTCTTTGTTTTGCTGAGCTTTTGGTTTCCTTTCTCTCTTGTTTTGTTCTTCATATGATCACATGCAAAACTTCATGAAAAGAGTTGCTATGTTGCTGCAATGTTCCAACAAATGGTAATCAGAGCCTATCATCTTTGAGGGCCTCCATTGTTGGTTATTGTTTTGTGTAAGCAAGCTTAAGAAAGAAGAAATTGAGGCTGCTGAACTTGGTACAACATGATGAGCTATACAACACCTCCACCACCTATGTTCACTGGTGAAAACTACCATATTTGGTCGGTAAAAATGAAGACTCACCTTCAGGCACAAGACTTGTGGAGTGCAGTTGAAAATGATGCTGAGCCACCTCCATTGAGAACTAATCCCACTATTGCTCAGGTTAGACAGCATAGTAAGGAACGAGCCAAGAAGCACAAGGCCATGGCCTACCTACAGAATGGATTTTCTGATGTAATCTTCACTCGAATCATTGCTTGTGACTCACCTAAGCAAGCATGGGAGAAGCTGAAGGAGGAGTTTATGGGGTCTGAAAAGACAAGACAACAACAGCTAATCAGCTTGAGGAGAGACTTTGAAAATCTCAAGATGAAAGAAGTAGAGACCATCAAGCAATATTCAGATAGGATAATGGCCACTGTCAATAGTATAAGGCTACTTGGTGAAGACTTTAGTGAAAGCAGGGTTGTTAAGAAAGTGATCACTACTCTCCTCGAGAGGTTTGAGTCAAAAATCTCCTCATTGGAGGACTCAAGAGATCTCACAACCATTTTTTTGTCTGAGTTGGTGAACTCCCTTTATGCACTCAAGCAAAGAAAGGCCAACAGGCAGGAAGAGCATCCTGAGGGAGCTTTCCAAGCAAAGGCCAGAGAAGGCTCAAGTCAGAAAGCTAAAAAGCCTTGGCTCGATAAGAAAGACAAGCCAAGGAGGGATGCAGGCAAGAGGAGGTTTCCACCATGCAAGTACTGCCAAAAGACCACATATTTGGAGAAGTATTACTGGTACAGACCAGACATTCAGTGTAAGAGTTGCAAGCAGTGTAGAGAAAGTCTGCAAAAACAAATGGAAGGCACTAGCTCAGCAGCAAATGCAAGCACAGGCTGTTGAGGACCTCAAGCTCAGGAGGAGCATGTCTTCACAACAACATGCTTTGCAACATCTGGCAAGCCCAAAATGGAGTGGATAGTGGATAGTGGCTGCACACACCATATGAAAGCTAATGAAAAGCTGTTCAAAGACCTTGACAGAAGCTTTGCCTCAAAGATCAAAGTTGGTAATGGGAATCTGATTGAAGCCAAAGGCAGAGGCAATGTGGTGATCAACACTTGTTTAGGTAACAAAGTGATTTCTGATGTGCTTTTTGTGCCTGACATATATCAGAATTTACTAAGTGTTGGACAATTAGTAGAAAAGGGTCATTCACTTATTTTTGAGAATGGTTTTTGTACTGTTAAAGACTTACATGGGCTGGAGTTAGTCACAGTAGCAATGACTGATATGTGTTTCATGCTCGATGTAAATTTGCTTGAAAAGAGGGCTTACACCAGTTTGGTTGATAGTGCCGGCCTATGACACAAAAGGCTAGGCCATACCAATTATAAATCATTAGACTTGTTGCACAGATTGAAACTAGTTGATGATATGTCTAAGGTTGAAGTCAGAGAGAATGTTTGTGAAGTCTGCCAGCTTGGTAAGCAAGCTAGATTACTCTTTCCAGTTAACAAGGTATTTAGAGCTCGAGAGAAGCTAGAGCTTGTTCATTCTGACATTTGTGGACCAATGAAGACTCCTTCCTTAAATGACAGCAGGTATTTTGTGCTATTCATTAATGATCTGACTAGGTTTTGTTGGGTTTATTTCTTGAAGCGGAAGTCTGAAGTGTTTGAAGCCTTTAGCAAATTCAAGGCTATAGCTGAAAATCAAACAGGTTGCAAGATTAAGGCCTTGAAGACTGATAATGGCTCAAAGTACTTGCCTGATAGATTTCAGAAGATGTGTGAGCAAGCTGGGATCAATCATCAGTTAACCACAGTGTACACTCCTCAACAAAATGGAGTGTGTTAGAGGAAGAACAGGATAGTGATGGACATAGCCAGATGCCTGCTATTTGAGAGCAAGCTGCCGAGCAAATTTTAGCCTGAGTCTGCCAATACCTCAGTTTACCTGCTCAACAAGTTGCCTACACATGCTGTCAAGGACAAAACTCCTTTTGAAGCCTGGCATAGACTCAAGCCAACTGTTTCACACCTGAAGGTGTTTGGCTATGTCTGCTATGCCCTCATTCCAGCTGAAAAGAGAACCAAACTTGAAAGAAGGGCTGTTCCAGGGATATTTGTTGGTTACAACAGCACAAACAAGGGTTACAGAGTATATGATCCCTCAACCAAGAAGATTTTAGTAACTAGGGATGTCAAATTTAATGACGAGAAGACTTGGAGCTGGGATAGTTCTAATGCAAGTCAGTTTGAAAAAAGATCAACTTGACAGCAGCATAAAAACTGTTGAAGCTAAGTCTAGTAATGAAGATTTTGATGATGCTCCTGTGAAAGGCACTAGAACTATTGCTGAGATCTACCAAAGATGTGATGTTACAATAGTTGAACCATCAGATTTTGAAGAAGCTGCCAAGGACAAGCATTAGAAGAAGGCCATAGAAGCTAAATTGGAAATGATCCACAATAATGACACTTGGGAATTACTGGACAGACCAACACACAAGAAGGCTATTGGTGTCAAGTGGGTATTTAGAGCCAAGTACAATGCTGATGGCTCTTTGAACAAGCACAAGGCAAGGCTTGTGGTGAAAGGTTATAGTCAGCAATATGGGATAGACTTCATGGAGACATTTGCTCCAGTGGCTAGGCTAGATACCATCAAGCTCCTGTTTGCCATAGCTTCTCAAAAACAGTGGAAGGTTCATCAGTTGGATGTTAAGTCAGCATTTCTTAATGGCTTTCTTAAGAAGTGGATTTTCATTGAACAACCAGATGGATTCAAGATCCAAGGAGATGAAGATAAGGTCTATAGGCTAAAGAAGACTGTATGGCTTGAAACACGCACCAAGGGCATGGTATGACAGGATAGACACTTACCTGTCTAGGCTCGGGTTTGAGAAAAGTGTTAGTGAAGAAACACTTTATGTGAAAAAGTCAGAAGGTGAAACCTTGCTGATTGTATCTCTTTATGTTGATGACTTACTTGTAACAGGAAGAAAAGATGAATTGATTTCTGAATTCAAAGTGCGAATGCAAAAGGTTTTCGAAATGACAAATTTGGGAGTCATGACATACTTCCTTGGCATGGAAATAAATCAATCTGATCATGGCATCTTTATTAGCCAACATGCCTTTGCAATGAAGATCCTTAACAGATTTTGCAAGTAAAATTACAAAATAGTCAGCACACCAGTGGCACTAGGAGAGAAGCTGACCAGTAGTGGAGATCAAATGAGGGTTGATGAAAGGTAATATCGAAGTCTAGTAGGGTGCTTACTATACTTAACAGCAACCAGACCAGACATTATGTTTAGTGTTAGTCTCCTATCAAGATCCATGCACTACTGTGATGTTGTTCATTTCAAGACTGCTAAGAGGATACTCAGATATGTCAAAGGTACCTTGGGGTATGGAGTTAAGTTTAAAAAGGAAAAAGAGCTCAAACTGACTGGCTATTCTAATAGTGATTGGGCTGGCTCTGTTGATGACATGAGGAGCACCTCGGGCTACTTCTTCACCCTTGGCTTAGGTGTTTTCTGTTGTAGTTCAAAGAAGAAACAAACTATTGCTCAGTCCACAGTTGAGGCAGAGTACATTGCAGCATCTACAGCTGTTAATCAAGCTATTTGGCTTAGAAAGCTTCTATGTGATTTGAATGAAGAAGAAACTGAACCAACTGAAATCTCGGTTGATAACCAATCAGCAGTTGCCATAGCCAAGAATCTGGTTTTTCATGGCAAGACAAAGCACTTTAAGATCAAATTTCATTTTGTGCGTGAGGCTGAACAAGCAAAAGAAGTTAACTTGTTTCATTGTAGCTCAGAGAATCAACTTCCTGACATTTTCACCAAACCAATTGGAGCTACAAGATTTGAAATTTTAAGAAGAAATATTGGTGTTTGTTGCATACAGCCCAATGAGGAGTGTTGAGCTTTGGCCTGCAATGCAACAGGAGACCATCAGCAGCTCAACTAGCAGACCAACATGGATTGAATGCAGCTGCTTATTTTGGTGATTTTTTACATTGTAACTTAGTTTAGTTTCATTGTAATTTATCCAACTAAGTTAGTAGGATTAGTTTGTGATGTGAACTTGATGTAATGGCTGATATGTCAGCTAGCTTTTGCTTGTAATTCAAAGTTGTATTAGTTATACATAGTGGGAGTAGTTATGTTATTAGGTAACTCACCAATTCACATGTAACTTTCATATATTTCAAGTTTTCAATGAAAAAAATTATGAATTTTTCAGTCATCATTTTATGTGCTCAAGTTCTTTGTTTTGCTGAGCTTTTGGTTTCCTTTCTCTCTTGTTTTGTTCTTCATATGATCACATACAAAACTTCATGAAAAGGGTTGCTATGTTGCTGCAATTTTCCAACATATTTTAACTAAATAAACCTCTTCTCCCCACAAAATTATTGAACAAGGATATTCTTCCTTGCCGATTACAAGCACGAATAGTAGAAACGTTATCCAGTTGCACAGAAACCAGCCAAAACACTATTTATGGTATCTAATTAGATTGAAGCGATGGAGTTTATAAACAAAAATTTCCCATGTTTCAAATAGCTTCAACCATGGACAATTTTACATACACATTGCAGGTGCATCGAGTCCTCCCTTTTCATTTTCTGTATATATCATGCAAATACAATTTTCTGATTCCAACCATTCAAAATCAGGCCATGCTTGATTGTTCACTTTTGTTGAATGCAAAATAAAAATAAAAGTATAATTTACATGTCAAATGTATACAAATTGGTTAAAATCACATATAACTCATCTAAATTCTAGCAATAAAATAAAGAAAAATAGATAGAACAGGCAAAATAGGAAGACAATATATTAATCATTGAATTAAGCAAAGATAAAATGTTACTTAAACACATAAACCAATAAAACCCAGATGAGTAATGGGATCTTAAAATTAAACAAAAGATATAAACCCATGAATCCATATAGCAAATACGTCACAAAATTAAACAAAGAAGAAGAAGAGGCTGCCTTAAAAAAAGATTTTGGACACTCTTCTAAAATGATTCAAGGAATCTAGGAAATGCCAATGAAAGACGAATAAAGTTTGTGCTTTTGGAATTCTCTTTCTCTTCCTATTTATTGATTTCTTTAAACAACAACTAACAAACCTTATAAAATTTAGAGAAAATAAATTATTACATAACGATAAAAAGAGGGGGAGAGAGATAGAAGGAAATCAAACCATGGCCACCTTTCGCAATAATTGTTGGACTTGTTTTCCTTTATACACTCTTTTTTTTAAGCTTTCATTTTGTTTAGAATTGACATTCTTAGTATGTTCTATGCATGTTGGACACCTGTACTATTCTAGTCTACCTGCTAGATTTCATAGCCCCCATATGCAAACTCTTTGGTATATGCGAATTGGGATCGCGAATTCCCCTTGCTAGCCCTTATAGCGAACCCCCACTATAAGGTCTGCATGTATCTATCTAGTAGGGCCCAGCTGGGTCGCGAGTAAGTGACCCAAACTTTACCTAGGTTTCGGATTGGTGATCATAAATACATAACAATATAACCCCTCTATTGGATTTAATGAGGGTTATAAAGTGACGCTTCTTAGAGCCATCACATTGCATTTATACAACTTGCCGAATACTTAGCGACCACTAAAGCATGACGTTAGTCTCACCATGTGTATAGGTGGATCATGTCTGTCTGCATCTAGTCGTTGGTGCTTTTCAGTTATTTGAATCGTCAAAACATGGGGGAGAGAAACTTGTTTAAAAGGGGGATTTTTAGGAGCCCTAAACACACAAATTTGACACTTTCTGCAAGCAGGTTCAATTGAGGCTTTTCTTCAAGGTAAATATTGTTAATTTCTTCTTCTCAGCTTTTAGCTTTCTTCTTTCTTTTTTTTATCGAAACTATGTCAAGGATGAGAGGGGTTGGTGGTAGAATAATTCCCAGCTATCCACCACGAGAGTATGCATCGAGGGTCCCTGTAGAAGCCAACTTATGCATCTGCACCACAAAAAAAGAAGAGATGACTCATGCTTTGGTCGTGTAAGGGATTCAAACCCCTTAACTTTGGTTATGACTTCTTCATTCTTAAGGGGCCACATAGGCTGAGCGACACTAGTGTCAATAGCTTTTTGCTCCCACTCCACGCTCTAGAAGCCGAATTCCATTTGCCCCTAAACCCGTTCTTCTATCATCTTCTTCAAGAGTACAGGATCGCTCCTGGTCAACTTTGCAGGTTTTCTTGGTGGATCGCGGTAGCTTACTTCATCGACTGCTGTTATAACAGACCGTTTTCAGTGAAATTAGAACAGTGGTTTCATGACCACAAATCCAATGAGTAAATTTTTATTTTATTATTATTTTAGTGTCTACGAAATATTAATAAGGCCAGATAAAAATTTTGTTATGAAATTTTGACATTTGTATGCTTAATTAAGAAAAAAAGGATCAAACCGTAAAAGTGTAAAAGTAGATTTCTAATAGTTAAAATGGTCAATTTGTTATGAAACCTTAATGTGGATGGATTTAAATTGTAATTTTACCATTCATAAAACTAGTGGACAAATATGGGCACAACTCAAGTGAATTCCAAAGTTTTTAAGTAAGGTTAATTAGGTAATTTAATAATTAAATAATAGTAAAATGAAACAAAATTCTATCATCTTCTACATTGTTTCTCTCCATCGATTTGAAGAACAAAAAAGACACCGTTGTAGGGCTTGAAACATTCAGTCAACTCCCTTCACTTGCATGGTATGATTTTTTATTATGTTTTTAATGATTTTTATGTTTTCAAGATCGTTATAGCTTAATCTAGCTAGCCCAGGGACTAATTTGCAAATCTGTTAAAGGATTAAGGTTTTCCCATGAACATGTTTGCATGATTCTTGATGTTTAATGAAATATTATGAGTCCTTATTATTAAATAAACAAGTTTTGTAAAGTGATTTTTTGATGAAATTATCATTTAAGGACTTATTTGTAAAAGTAGTAAAATATCTTGGTAAATTTTTGAAATAATGGTTTGTATGAGTTGATATGAGTCCCTAGGTAAATCGACAAGCATGAAATGAGGATGAAATTGCATAAATTTCCATTTACGAGCTTAATGACTAAATTGTAAAGAAGTTAAAATATTAGGGTAAAAGTGTAAATTTGCAAAAGTATGAGTTTTGGACTAAATTGAATGGTATGAATATTAAATGGATTGAATTTTCTTTTATTTAAATCAAGATAAACCTCGTACGGATGTAGATCAAGGAAAAGCTAAAGCTTCGGATTAGTTGATTTTGTTTCGACATCTTTGTAGTCGAGGTAAGTTCGTATGTTTAAATAATGTTTTAATTTTATTTTCATATATATGTTATTGTTTTATTTATCGTGTAAATGAATGATGGAAATCCAACGATGTTACAACGATTATCAGCCCCGTTTCAACCTTAGGAATATATAGGATACAAATGACATGTCATTAGGGTTACCATGTTTCGGGTGTTGGTCATGAATGTCCTACCGATGGCTGAGTTCTGGTATTTGTTGTGGATACTCATCAGCTTGTATAAGGGGCATCGTGTAGCTTACATTCCAACCATCAACTTGTGTAAGCGGACCGATTTTATGGCTCGAGTGAGCAACGATGTAAAAGAAAAGGAATGATTTCGACCATATGTTTAGCACACTTTGTGTGAACTTTCCCGCGTATCATATATTATTCTAAGAGGTTCAATGGGCATGAAAAGGGAAAGAATGACAAATGTTCCAATGGCTACGTTATGAACCTATGTAAAGGTATGAAATGATAATGATTTATGAATGTATATCTATGTTCATGGAAAATATGAATTCAATGGCATTATGTTCATGTGAATTTACCTTATCATGTGATAATTCAAATGAATTATGTTTTAATGTACTAACAATTATTGTTGAAGATGCTTAGGCTTGTACCAAGCTATTGGTTGGATTGTATCATGTTCAATTTTAAAGTTATGCATTGAAATGGTAAGTTATGTTCATGTTATACGAACTTACTAAGCATTATATGCTTACGTAGTTTTCTTTCCTATGTTTTTTGGATTATCAGAAGCTCGATCGGTTTGGAAGCTCATCAGTGACCTATCGCACTATCCAACGATTATATCGGTAGTTTTTGATGTTTTGGCCAAGGTTATAATGGCATGTAGAGGTGGATATATGTTTAAAGTTTGGGTTGAATGCTAATGGTTGATTTTGGCATTTATATGTGATTATGGTTGGTACACTTTTGGTACTTATGGCATCTTGTTGATGTTTGATAATATGGTTAAGTTGATACATTTTTTAATGACCAAATTGGTAAGTGATGGTATGTTTGCAATGTGGCCAAGTTAGGTTATGTTTTGAGATGGATATGAGCTAGATGTGTTTGTATGAATTATGGTCAATTATGCAATAGTTTAGGTATGTTAGTTTGATTTTGATTGAGGTGCCTTATTGGCATATTGGTTGGATGGATTAATGGCATAGTGAATTGGTCATTTGATGCATGTTTGGATATGTATTGATGTCGTGGTCATATGTGCAACTTGTGTTTAGGTACATGCTTGGAGTGGGTGAAGGAAATGGCTTGATT
The DNA here is from genome assembly GCA_025503065.1 of Gossypium bickii. Taxonomy (NCBI): domain Eukaryota; kingdom Viridiplantae; phylum Streptophyta; class Magnoliopsida; order Malvales; family Malvaceae; genus Gossypium; species Gossypium bickii. The sequence goes on along the minus strand of CP106717.1, from coordinate 59,198,496 downwards.
TTGGCCAATTTCTTGTCCACACGGCCTAAGACACGGGCGTGTACCTCAGCCGTGTATGACACATGGCCATGTGACACGACCATGTGTCCCTTATAGGTTTTAAAGGTTGCAAGTCAGACAGTTACACAGCCTAGCACATGGCCTGGCACACGAGCGTGTGATGCCATTTTGAGTGTTACACGGCTTGGTAGACAGGCATGTGGCTTGGCCGTGTGACCCAACTCATAGAGTTACATGGGCACTGACACGGGCTAGGACATAGCTGTGTGTCCCTATTTCAATTGTTACATGGCCTAAGACACGGGCGTGTGTCTCAACCGTGTGACCTCTGTAGTTTAAAATTTCTAACTTTTTCCTCAATGTTCTAAATGTTTCCAACTTAGTCCCAAATCGTTTCTAAAGTGTTTCTAAGGCCTCGATTGCTTGATTAAGGGAAGATATGCATGTATATGAATGAATTATGTTATGTTTATATCAATGTTTGGAAATGTTGTTCGGTAAAGGATACATGTTAGGGGTGTTACAATTGCCAATGCAACGAAGTGCCACAACTCGTGGCTTTCCAACACTTATATCTATTGAAGGCCCAAAACGAAGGGAATTCTTCGGCCTTCTACTATTTCTCTCCTCGCAAAAGGTTGAAACTATAACTGCAACTAGTGTTCTAATCTTCAACTAAATTGGGAGAAATACATTATGGTAAGATGTAGGCTCACTGACGAGTTTGGTTGTCCAATAGAGTGGTCCTCACCAAGCAGGGACATTCATTCGTTTAAGCAAAGCATTATGACAGAGAATGGTTCAGCCCAAATCGAAAAGCTTCGCACTAGTAGTCCCCTAGTTTTTGAAGATGTTATAACCTCGAGGAATGTGTTTTGATATTGTTTGGAGGGTTTTAGCCCTAAAGGGTATAGGCGGGGTGAAAATCGGGAAGTGGTTGAGGTAGTTGGTGCGAAACTTGAAAAACAAACATGGTCTTATATGGCCAAAGATGATTTGGGTCTGATGTTAACAAGACACAAAGAGGAACCTAGGAACTTCTTTTACAATTTCTATAGGATGAGACTTCGCCTTTAGATCTCAACGGTCTCATCGTGCAAAGAAAGTGATGCCAATATTAATTTGATAATCGCTCCTGCTGACCCTGGAATTATTGGTGGTGCAAGCACAGCTAGTGATTCTAAAAGTGGGTCGGAGGAAACTACCAATCTATCCTGAGAAATTAACGAAGCTATGGACCTGCAAGCTTCTCTGAAGGCTATGCGCACAAAGTGCAGAATCGATGTAGGGCCTGTAAATGTGGTTATTAGCAGCAAAGAAGAGGCAGATAGCGGAAGACTAGAGCATCGTCGTAAAAGGAGGGAAATCATGCTAGCCCTTCTGCTATGATAGCCGCAACTCCTGCTTCTCCCTTGGCGAACTCACCATCTATGGCTCATAAGAGTTCTTCGATTACTACTCACGGTAGTTCTCCTCATTCTACTCGTCCCTATATTCATTGTAACAGCCCGATTTAGGGCCTACTCGGAATAGTGGTGCGAGGCCACGAATCCAAGGTGAATTTATGAGTTTTTAAAGCTTATTTCATGATTGCATGTTGTATGAATGTTTCATGAAGCAATTTTGCTAAATTGAGATTGATTGGTCAAAAAGGACTAAATTGCAAAAGATTCAAAATAAGAGTTTCTAGAAGCTTTTTGCATGAATAGGTTTAGAATATCAATTAGAAGTCCTTAACTAGCAATTTGCCCAAATTATAATTTTTGGACAAAATTGGACATGAGTTAGTAAAATAGGAATTTTTAAAGAGAAGGGCATTTTGGTCATTTATCAATTAAATGATTAATAAAGGAAAAAGATGACAAAAATCATTCTCATCTTCTTCCTTGGTGCCGAAATTTTGAATAACCCCATAGCTAGGATTTGTTCATCTTTCAAGCTTGCTAGTAAGTTCATTCGAGTCCCGTTTTTAATATTCTTCGTATTTTTTAAGTTCTCGTATTATGAATTAGCTATTTTTAGCTAATGAGCAAAGGTGCATGATCAAAAATCTACCCATGAATTATATGCATGTTAAATGATGTTTTATGGAAGTTCATAAGAGTTTGATGTTAGATCAACATCTTTTCCTTAATGAATTTCATGAAAAATGATAGTGTGGATCAATTTGTAAAAGTTATGAAATTGGTCATATACACTAGAAATAGTGAGAATTGATGATTGTTATAGTAGAGAAAATGAATCAGCTAAGCATGAAGCTTAAGAAAGTTGAATGAAAATCATTTTACGAGCCTAGGGACAAAAGTGCAAATATGATAAAGTATAGGGGCAAAATAGTAATTTTGCCGAAATATGAGTAATGAGTCAATTTAGTCAATGTGAGTATTAAATGATCTATTTATGATTATAGATCAAGAAAAACGAAGCCCAGATCAAAACCGAGGCAAGAACAAAGTCGAGGACTAAATTGCATATCTACATACATTTTGTATTTTGAGGTAAGTTTGTATGATTTCTAAGCTTTATGATTTTTATTATTTCAATTGCTTAGTGTAACGTACACTATTACCTTGGAATGTTTAAAGCTATGTTGAACAAAGAAATCAATAAGATTAAGCATGAGAAAGTCCCGATCGAAGATGAATTACCCAGGATACTTGGTCTACCACATGAAATGAGAAGTCCGTATAAGACCAAGCCAAGCAAGTTATCATGTAAGTCCAAGGAAGCAAGCTTGGCAATGATCAAGTTATCAAGCAAGTTATCATGTAAGTCCAAGGAAGCAAGCTTTTCATTGATCAAATTATCAATCAAGTTATCATGTAAGTCCAAGGAAGCAAGCTTGGCATTGATCAAGTTATCAAGCAAGTTATCATGTAAGCCCAAGGCAAGCTTGGCATTGAGCAAGTTATCATGTAAGTTCAAGGAAGTAAGCTTGGCATTGATCAAGTTATCAAGAAAGTTATCATGTAAGCCCAAGCCAAGCTTGGCATTGAGCAGGTTATCATGTAAGTCCAAGGTAATCTTGGAATTAATTCAAGAAGAAATATTCCATGTAAGACCGTATCTAGGATATGGCTTTGGCATCAAGTTCATGGCAATAGATTTAGTATCCTCGATTATTCGAAGAAATTCATCGGGCAAATGTGTAAAGTTAAAATGAGATAACAAGAAAGCTAAGAAAGCAAAGCTATCATTAAGTTGAAATTGAATATTATTTATGTTATATATGAAGAATTAGAGATCATGATTATTACATTAAAGCATGCTGATCAATGTGATCAAGTGATACAGGTACCTTGTTTACCTTACAAGTATGAGAATAGTAGGTATCATGAGACAAGTAAGAATCATGTATGAGTAAGTAAGCTTTATAGCTGAAATTATGATATCATTGTTATATCAAATGGTTTATATTAAGCAAATATGTTGATATGTGCTTTATATGCAAACTTACTAAGCTAAATGCTTACGTCTTTAATTCTTTCTTTCTATGTAGTTCCGTCAAGCTAAATTGTGGATCGTCAGAGTCGGAGCTTGTAGCACACTATCAATCTTCATTTTGGTATAGCCAAATTATTTTACTAAGTATGGCATTTATAGGAAACATTCATTTTGAGAATATATTTTAAGAAAGGCTGCTGTATAGGCTATCAAACAATTATTCTTTTGTACATGGCTAAGGGTTGGCCAAAATTGACTATATGTATGTTGTTAAATTCAATGAAGCATGTTATATTAGTTCATGAAATGTATTGTGTTGATCTTGATTTCAGGGTGGTGGTAAATAGCCTCTAAGTGCCCACACGTTTAGAGACACGGACGTGTGTCTAGGCCGTCCGTACCCTGCACCTTATTATTATTAGATAGAATAGGCCACGGGTAAATCCCACAGCCGTGTGCATAAGCCGAGTAAGACACACGGTTTGGGCATGGGCGTGTGCCCAAGCCGTGTGGATCAATTCACTAAGTGCCCACAGTTGGAAGACACGGGCGTGTCAAGGCCGTATGAATATAGTCAGCAGCTCCCCACGGTTGGAAGACATGGGCGTGTTAAGGGGTACACGGGCGTGTCCCAAGTCACATGGGCATGTGACCCCTTTTTTTAAGAAAGGTTTTTGATCAAGTTTTCGAAAGTTTTCAGAGTTATGCTTAAGGCCTCGTAGGTCTATATCATATATGAATGGATTTATAAAGAGAAGTTTTTAAGTCAGAACGAAATTTTACAGCTCGTAAGTGTATACTAAGTGTGTTCAAGCATGGTAATGTCTCGTATCCAATCCTTGCATCGGTCTTGGGTACGGGGTGTTACATTTAGTGGTATCAGAGCTACGATTTAGTCGATTCTAGGACTAACTTAGCACGAGCATGAGTCTAGCTATACATGCCATACGTAAGAATGTTTTTATAATGATAGTGTGATGACTCCTGAAGACTTAAATTATGTTCATACATATAGTAAATGGATCCCGAAAGAGTTGTGGCGGATGAGGTAGAAAGTAATGCGCCGGCTCCTGTAGAAGGGACGGTGCCGAACGAGAATGAGAATAGACCCACTACGGTGAGTCAAGAAGGAAGAAAAGAGGCTAAAGAAGCCTTCCTCCATATGATAAATACATGGTATACAGAGTTCGTTCGTACGAACCCGAATGCACAACCCCCTCCACCCCCGCTTGTTCCACAACATATCCCTGCAGCCCCTCAAGTAGTAGAGGTGGTAAGAGGAGATAAACCTCCTATTGATAGGATCAGGAAACATGGGGCAGAAGAATTCCGGGCTAGAAAAGACGATGATCCAAAAAAAGCTGAATTCTAGAGAGAAAATACCATCAGGGTATTCAACGAGTTGTCATGCACCCCTGAAGAATGCATGAAGTGTGTAGTCTCTCTTTTAAGAGACTCTGCTTACCAATGGTGGAACACCCTTGTATCAATGGTACCAAGGGAAAAGGTTACATCAGAATTTTTCCAAGAAGAGTTCAAGAAAAAGTATATCAGCCAAAGGTTTGTAGACCAGAAAAGGAAGGAATTCCTAGAACTGAAGCAAGGCAAGATGTGAGTGACTGACTATGAGCGAGAGTTTGTACGACTCAGCAAGTATGCTCGTGAATGTGTATCCACTGAGGCCATTATGAGTAAGAGGTTTGAAGATAGGTTAAATGAGGACATCAAATTTTTTGTTGCTATCCTAGAGCTAAAGGAATTTGTTGTGCTAGTGGAAAGGGCTTGTAAAGCTGAAGAACTAGTAAAAGAGAAGAAAAAATCTGAAATGGAGTCTCGTGACTCTAGAAAGAGACAATGGAATAAGTCATTTCAATCTTCATCCAAGAAGTTAAGAGATTTCCCTACCTGACCAGCTACTTCCACTGGGTTTTCAAGGAAGGACAAGAGTAAGCAATATTCAGGGAGTAAAGCACAGACTACTTCAGTTGCAAGCGTTGGGAATATTAGATTCGACAGGCCCGAATGCCCACAGTGTGGCAAACGTCATCTTGGAGAATGTCGAGCACATGAAAATGCATGTTTTAGATGTGGTTCCCAAGACCACTATATAAAAGATTGTCCAGAGATGATGAAAGAAGAAAGAACTCAGAACCTGAGATCCGAAAGTATGGTCCGAGGAAGACTTCAGAGGAACTCGGGTAGTGGGGCAAGTGGAAGAGGTAACCTCAGAGAGCAGGCCGCGAGACCCGAGGGTAGAGCACCTGCAAGGACTTATGCCATTCGCGCTTGCGAAGAGGCATCTTCTCATGATGTTATTACGGGTACCTTTTCTCTTCATGATATTAAAGTTATTGCTTTAATAGATCCCGAATCCACACACTCTTACATTTGCATGAAATTAGTATCCAGTTTGAGTATGCCTATAGATTCTACAGAATTTATGATTAAGGTGTCTAATCCTTTAGGCAAGAGTGTGTTAGTTGATAAAGTATGTAAAGATTGTCCATTAATGATTAGAGGTCATTGCTTTAAAGCAAATCTTATGTTGTTACCATTTGATGAGTTCGACCTCATTCTTGGTATGGATTGGTTGACTGCCCATGATGTAATAGTTAATTGTGGAAAGAAATACATTGAGATGAGATGTGAGAATAGGGATACAGTTTATGTAGAATCAGATGAACAAGGTAAATTGCTAGTAATGATCTATCATATGACGGCACAGAGATATATAAGAAAAGGATATGAAGCATAGTTGGCCTTTGTGATGAATGATAAAGAAATAGAGTTGAAGATTGAGTTCGTACCGATAGTAGGTGAGTACATGGATGTTTTTCCTGAGGAATTACCAGGACTACCACCAGTTAGAGAGGTTGAGTTCAGCATTGAGCTAGCTCTCTGTACTGTACCGATATCCATTATTCCATACAGAATGGCTCCAATAGAGTTGAAAGAGCTAAAGTCACAGTTGCAAGAGTTGACAGATAAAGGCTTTGCAAGATCAAGTTTTTCACCATGGGGTGCTCCGATTTTATTTGTGAAAAAGAAAGATGGTAACATGAGATTGTGCATAGATTACCGTCAGCTTAATAAAGTGACAGTAAAGAATAAGTACCCATTGCCTAGGATCGATGATTTGTTCGATCAATTGAAAGGAGCCACTGTGTTTTCCAAAATAGACTTGAGATCAGGGTACTACCAGCTGAGAGTAAAAGATTCAGATGTATCCAAGACTACCTTTCGAACGAGGTATGGGCATTATGAATTTTTAGTCATGCCCTTTGGGTTGACCAATGCACCTGCGATATTCATGGATTTAATGAATCGCATTTTTAGGCCGTACCTCAACAAGTTTGTAGTCATTTTTATTGACGACATACTGATTTATTCCTGAGATGAGATTGAGCATGCTGAGCACTTACGGATAGTTTTACAGACTCTTCGAGAAAGTCAGTTGTATGCCAAGTTCAGTAAAAGTGAATTTTGTCTCAAGGAAGTAGGATTTCTGGGACATATTGTCTCAGGAGATGGGGTCCGAGTAGATCCAAGTAAGATCTCGGCCATAATGGACTAGAAGCCATCGAAAAACGTCTCTGAGATTAGAAGTTTTCTAGGCCTAGCCGGCTATTATAGACGATTCGTCAAGGGGTTTTCCATGATTGCAATCCTGATGACTAGATTGTTACAGAAAAATGTGAAGTTTGAGTGGACAGAACGATGCCAACAAAGTTTCGAGAAGTTGAAAGCAATGTTGACAGAAGCTCCAGTTTTAGTACAACCCGAGTCAGGAAGAGAATTTATAATTTACAGTGATGCATCCTTAAATGGATTGGGCTGTGTACTCATGCAAGAAGGCAAGGTGATTGCTTATGCCTCAAGACAGTTGAAGTCTCATGAGAAGAATTATCCGACACATGATTTAGAATTGGTTGCTATAGTCTTCGCTTTGAAGATTTGGAAACACCATTTATATGGTGAAAGATGTCAGATTTTTACTGATCACAAAAGTCTAAAGTACTTGATGACGCTGAAAGAATTAAACTTAAGACAACGAAGATGGTTAGATTTGATAAAAGACTATGAATTGGTCATTGACTACCATCTAGGAAAGGCGAATGTGGTCGCTGATGCTTTAAGTAGAAAGTCCCTATTTTCCTTAAGAGCATTGAATTCAAGGATACCTTTATCCGATGATGGTTCTATCTTAGCTGAGTTGAGAGCTAAACCAATGTTTCTTCATGAGATCTTGGAAGCTCAGAAAGAAGATAGTGAATTACAAGTCAAGAGAGCTCAATGCGAATCCGAAGTTGAATCTGACTTTTAGATTAATTTCGATGGATATTTGATATTTAAAGATAGAGTTTATGTACCAAGAAAACAGGAGCTTATTAAGAAAATTTTGTATGAAGCACATAACGGATGTTTGTATGTACATCCAGGAAGTACAAAGATGTATAATGATTTAAAGCAACAATATTGGTGGCCGAAAATGAAGAAAGATATTTCAGAGTTTATTTCCAAGTGCATGATTTGTCAGCAAATAAAGGTTGAACAACAAGTATCTTCGGGTTTACTTCAGCCCATCTTGGTTCCCGAGTGGAAATGGGACCGTATCACCATGGATTTTGTAACGGGTTTACCGCTGTCACCAAGCAAGAAGGATGCTATATGGGTTGTTGTGGATAGACTCACGAAGTCAGCCCATTTTGTCCCGGTACGAGTTGATTACTCACTCGACAAGTTAGCAAATTTGTATGCTTTAGAAATAGTAAGACTTCACGGAGTTCCTTTATCGATTATATCGGATAGGGATCCGAGATTCATATCCAGATTTTGGAAGAAGCCACAAGAAGCCTTGGGTACAAGATTGAGTTTTAGCACAGCTTTTCATCCTCAAACTGACGGTCAGTCAAAGAGGTTAATTCAAGTACTTGAAGATATGCTCAGATGTTGTATTTTAGAATTTCAAGGCAGTTGGGAAAAGTTTCTTCCATTGATAGAATTTACCTACAATAATAGTTTTCAGTCGAGTTTAAAGATGGCGCCTTATGAGGCTCTATATGGGCGTAAGTGCAGAACACCTTTGTTCTGGACTGAACTTAAGGAAAACCAAATTCACGAGGTCGATTTGGTTAAAGAAGCTGAAGAGAAAGTGAAAGTGATACCAGAATGTTTAAAAGCTGCATCAAACAGACAGAAATCCTATTCAGATTTAAAGAGAAAAGAGATAAAGTACCAAGTCGGGGATAAAGTTTTCTTGAAAGTGTCACCATGGAGAAAAGTTCTCAGATTTGGCCGGAAAGGCAAGTTAAGTCCACGTTTCATCGGATCTTACGAGATTACTGAGAAAGTGGGGCCGGTAGCTTACCGTTTGGCCTTGCCATCAGAATTGGAAAAGATACATGATGTGTTTTACGTGTCAATGTTGCGATGCTACAGATCAGATCCTTCACATATAATTACCCCGTCAGAAATAGAAATTCATCCCGACATGACTTATGGTGAAGAGCCAGTCAAGATTTTAGCTCGGGAAGTCAAGCAGTTGAGAAATAAAAGTATTGCCTTAGTGAAAGTATTGTGGCAAAGACATGGAATAGAAGAAGCTACATGGGAACTAGAACAGAGTATGAGAAACCAGTATCCAAACCTTTTTGCTGGTAAGATTTTTTACGATGAAAATCCCTAAGGGGGAGAATTGTAACAGCCCGATTTAGGGCCTAGTCAAAATAGTGGTGCGAGGCCACGAATCCGAGGTGAATTTATGAGTTTTTAAAGCTTATTCCATTATTGCATGTTAGTATGAATGTTTAATGAAGTAATTTTGCTAAATTGAGATTGATTGGTCAAATAGAACTAAATTGCTAAAGATGCAAAATAAGAGTTTCTAGAAGCTTTTTATATGAAATAGATTTAGAATATCAATTAGAAGTCCTGAACTAGCAATTTGCCCAAATTATAATTTTTGGACAAAATTGGACATGAGTTAGTAAAATAGGAATTTTTAAAGAGAAGGGCATTTTGGTCATTTATCAATTAAATGATTAATAAAGGAAAAAGATGACAAAAATCATTCTCATCTTCTTCCTTGGTGCCGAAATTTTGAATAACCCCATAGCTAGGGTTTGTTCATCTTTCAAGCTTGCTAGTAAGTTCATTTGAGTCCCGTTTTTAATATTCTTCGTATTTTTAAAGTTCTCGTATTATGAATTAGCTATTTTTAGCTATAAAATGAGCTAAGGTGCATGATCAAAAATCTACCCATGAATTATATGCATGTTAAATGATGTTTTATGGAAGTTTATAAGAGTTTGATGTTAGATAAACATCTTTTCCTTAATGAATTTCATGAAAAATGATAGTGTGGATCAATTTGTAAAAGTTATGAAATTGGTCATATACACTAGAAATAGTGAGAATTGATGATTGTTATAGTAGAGAAAATGAATCAGCTAAGCATGAAGCTTAAGAAAGTTGAATGAAAATCATTTTACGAGCCTAGAGGTAAAAGTGCAAATATGATAAAGTATAGGGGCAAAACAGTAATTTTTCCAAAATATGAGTAATGAGTCAATTTAGTCAACGTGAGTATTAAATGATCTATTTATGATTATAAATCAAGAAAAACGAAGCCCGGATCAAAACCGAGCCAAGAATAAAGTTGAGGACTAAATTGCATATCTATATACATTTTGTATTTTGAGGTAAGTTTGTATGATTTCTAAGCTTTATGATTTTTATCATTTCAATTACTTAGTATAACGTACACTATTACCATGGAATGTTTAAAGGTATGTTCAACAGAGAAATCAATAAGATTAAGCATGAGAAAGTCCCGATCGAAGATCAATTACCCAGTATACTTGGTCTACCACATGAAATGAGAAAGTCCGTATAAGACCAAGCCAAGGCATGGCATCAGCAAACAAGCAAGTTATCATGTAAGTCCAAGGAAGCAAGCTTGGCAATGATCAAGTTATCAAGCAAGTTATCATGTAAGTCCAAGGAAGTAAGCTTGGTATTGATCAAGTTATTAAGCAAGTTATCATGTAAGTCCATGGAAGCAATCTTGGCATTGATCAAGTTATCAATCAAGTTATCATGTAAGCCCAAAGCAAGCTTGGCATTGAGCAAGTTATCATGTAAGTCCAAGGAAGCAAGCTTGGCATTGATCAAGTTATCAAGCAAGTTATCATGTAAGCCCAAGGCAAGCTTGGCATTGAGCAAGTTATCATGTAAGTCCAAGGTAATCTTGGAATTAATTCAAGAAGAAATATTCCATGTAAGACCGTATCTAGGATATGGCTTTGGCATCAAGTTCATGGCAAGAGATTTAGTATCCTCGGTTATTCGCAGAAATTCATCGGGCAAATATGTAAAGTTAAAATGAGATAATAAGAAAGCTAAGAAAGCAAAGCTATCATTAAGTTGAAATTGAATATTATTTATGTTATATATGAAGAATTAGAGATCATGATTATTACATTAAAGCATGTTGATCAATGTGATCAAGTGATACAGGTACCTTGTTTACCTTACAAGTATGAGAATAGTAGGTATCATGAGACAAGTAAGAATCATGTATGAGTAAGTAAGCTTTATAGTTGAAATTATGATATCATTGTTATATCAAATGGTTTATATTAAGCAAATATGTTGATATGTGCTTTATATGCAAACTTACTAAGCTAAATGCTTACGTCTTTAATTCTTTCTTTCTATGTAGTTCCGTCAAGCTAAATTGTGGATCGTCGGAGTTGGAGCTTGTAGCACACTATCAATCTTCATTTTGGTATAGCTAAATTATTTTACTAAGTATGGCATGTATAGGAAACATTCATTTTGAGAACATGTTTTAAGAAGGGCCATTGTATAGGCTATCAAACCATTGTTCTTTTGTACATGGCTAAGTGGTTGGCCAAAATTGACAATATGTATGTTGTTAAATTCAATGAAGCTTGTTATATTAGCTCATGAAATGTATTGTGTTGATCTTGATTTCAGGGTGGTGGTAAATAGAGACACGGGCGTGTGTCTAGGCCGTGCGTACCCTGCACCTTACTATTATTAGTTAGAATAAGCCACGGGTAAGTCCCACGGCCATGTGCGTAAGTTGTGTAAGATACACAGTTTGGGCATGGGCGTATGCCCAGGCTGTATGGATCAAGTCAGTAACTCCCCACGGGTGGAAGACACGGGCGTGTCAAGGCCGTGTGAATATAGTCAGTAGCTCCCCACGGTTGGAAGACATGGGCGTGTTAAGGGGTACACGGGCGTGTCCCAAGTCACATGGGCGTGTGACCCCTATTTTTAAGAAAGGTTTTTAATCAAGTTTTCGAAAGTTTTTAGAGTTATGCTTAAGGCCTCGTAGGTCTATATCATATATGAATGGCCTAATAGAGAGAAGTTTTTAAGTCAGACAAAAATTTTACAGCTCATAAGTGTATACTAAGTGTGTTCAAGCATGGTAATGTCTCGTATCCAGTCCTTGCATCAGTCTCAGGTACGAGGTGTTACATTCATTCTTTTTTACCCCCTATTAAGGGATCCTTAGCTAAAGAGGATGGTAAGCTATTCCTGTGGCGCAGACATCTGAGCACGCGAGAGTTCCCTATAATCCCAGCGAAGTGGTTGAGAAGTGCAAGGCTTCTTTACCAGAGACTTCAAAAAGGCATATGTGTATCGCTGAGCCCTCCAGTGGTGTGAAGAAGACTCCGCTGTCAATGCTTACCTCATCATTGTAGGTTTTTCTAGCTAAAGCTACCATGGTTAACGTAGGCCTTTGTGAAAATGTTTGTAACGTTGAGGCGAGCCAAAGGAGCTCGACGAAACTAAGTTGGAGTTGGAGAGAGTTTGCAAGCTATACCTCAAGATAAGGGAGGAGAATGAAGAGATCTATAAGCAAAATGATAGGCTCGCTAGAGAACTTGAGTAACCTTGCTCAAGAGCTCAAGTCAAATATACTTTTACATACCCAAGTTGTGGGTAGCCCTTTTGATGCTCACAAAGTTGACCTCGATGCACTCTGCTATATAGATATGAACCAACTGGGTTTTGATGTCTACTTCCCCTGAAGAGCTGTCTAGGATAAGTTCGCATCCAAATGGAGGAGCTCAAAAGAGTTTTACCTAGATGAAGACTTACCTGAAACTAACACTGCTCTTTCTAACAACAATGAAGTCAATGAGGACCCTATTGAAGCCAACGTTGCTCCTACTGATGGGAATGACAACAGCAAAGCTGCTGGAACAGAAGGAGGAAATAAGATCCCCAGTGACCATGAAGGGGCTAATAATGTGCTTTGATTGTAACTTTGTATTAGTTTTCTCTCTTGAAATGAAAAATTAAACTTTGAAAAGTTTTAAAATTGCTTGTTACTATTATGATATCTTATCCTTTTGCAAACTCATTTTATCTTTTCGCATAATACTACTGCTTGTACCAAAAATTTAAATGTAGACAAATTTTTAAATATATTCACAAAAACTTTTAATTGAGTAAGAGCATTTTAGTGGTTCTGTTTCAAGTGACTTGCTATCAATTTTGACTAGAATGTTCTTAAACATTATGAGTTGTGACTTTTAATTAGCACACCCAAAAGAATTTAAGCTGTGATATCAAATCAATTAAACATTAAGTACCACCCAGGCAGGTAGCCTTGCTAGCTTTGTTGGATCTACAAGCTTAATTCTACGAGCTCTTATAATGTCAACTGGGAACGTAGGTCCACTAGCTGGTTTGGAGGCTGCTATCTTAAATCATCAAACCTTTATGACATTAGCTCGAAGGGTAGGTTCCGGAGCTGCAAGTTTAACTTTACGAGCTCTTATAATGTACTGGGAACGTAGGTCTACTAACTACTTTGGAGGCTACGATATTAAATCGTCAAACCTTTATGACATCAGCTGGGAGAGTAGGTCTGCTAGTTGTGTCGGAGCTGCGAGCTTAACTTTGCAAGCTCTTATAATGTCAGCTGGGAGCGTAGGTCCACTAGCTGCTTTGGAGGCTATGATCTTAAATCGTCAAACCTTTATGACATCAACTAGGAGCATAGGTTCGCTAGCTGTGTCGGAGCTGCGATCTTAGCTCTACGAACTCTTACAATGTCAGCTGGGAGCTTAGGTCTGCTAGCTGCTTTAGAAGCTACAATCTTAAATCGTCAAACCTTTATGAAATCAGTTGGGAGCGTAGGTCCGCTAGCTGTGCTAGAGCTACGAGCTTAACTTTGCAAGCTCTTACAATGTCAGCTGGGAGCGTAGGTCCACTAGTTTCTTTGGAGGCTACAATCTTAAATCGACAAACCTTCAAACTATACCATGTACAAGTGTTTTTAAATAGAATATTTTTATTCAGGGATTAAGAAATTACACATAGTATTTCTTGAGGTGACGAGCATTCCATGTTAACAGTAGAACCATGCCTTCCATTTTTGCTAACTTATACACTCCGTAACCTATCTTCTCAATGACTTTCTATGAACCTTCCCAGCTCGGAGCCCTTTTCCCTTGCTGCTTGCAATTGCTTGGTTTTAACTTTAGAGTTGTAGTATCAAGCTACTTACTGATCGTGTGCTACATTCTTGATCTCCGCTAGTTTTCTAAATCCATCAATATGACAAAGGTTAAGCTTGACAGCCTCCCGGTTGACATCTTCATTAAAATGTGTTGTCTTGTGCAATCATATACCAATATCAGGAATTAGTACCTCTGTGCCATAGTCAAGGGAAAATGCAATTTCTCCTGTTGTAATATGAGGCAAAGTTCGCATGGCCCATAAGATTCCTAACAGCTCTTCTAACCATGCACCCTTGGCCTCATCAAATTTCTTTTTAAGGCCATTAGAATCTTCTTATTCATTGCTTTTGCCCTCCCATTCATTTGTGGCATTTTAACAGAACTTTGAGCCAAAGCAATCTAAAAATCTGCACAGAAAATTTTGAATAGTAGGCCGGTAATACCCTTATTTGAAAATCTTCTGGGCAAGCATTCTTCCACCCAAATGGCCACCATAGATGCCTTCATGAATTCCTCACATTGAGTACTCAGTCTTAAACGGTGATAGGAATCACAGCAGTAGATACGAAAACCCCTTTCTATATTGTAACAGCCTATTTTCAGTGAAATCAAAACAATGGTTTCGAGACCACAAATATAAAGTCAAAAAATTTATTTTATTATTATTTTGTAGTCTACTTCATGATAGAAATACCGTATAAAAATTTTATTAATAAATTTTACTGTTTATGCTCAATTTGATAAAAAGGACTAAATCACGTAAAGTGCAAAAGTTGTGTTCTAATAGCTAAAGGTGTCTAATAGCTATAGAATTTTAAAGTGGAGGTCCTTATATGGTAATTAGACCATTAAATGTGATAGTGGATGTACATGGCTTGGCATTAGTGTAATTTTTAAAGTTAATTAAGGTTAATTTTGTAAATAAGTAATAAATGATAAAATAAATAAAACCAAATTTGTCATCATCTTTATCCATCTTTTTTTTTTTCAACTGAATATTGAAGGAAGAAAGCCATTTTTTTCTCTTTAGGGTTCGACAAATTTGTTTCCATGAATTAGGTATGTGTTTTATCTCGTTTTTAATAATTTCCATGTTTTCGGGATCGTTGTAGCTTAATCTAGGGAGCCCGGGGACTAATTTGTGAAACTGTTAAAGTATTTGAGTTTTTCCATTGATTAACATGTTAGGGTTTCGAAGTTTAAGGGTATAAAAATGAATGGTTGTTGTTAGATAAACAACTTTTGTAAAGGAATTTCTGATGAAATTATCAATTAGGGATTAAATTGAAAAATGTGATAAATTGTGTGGTAAAATTGTGAATTTGTGAAATATGTGGGCTATTGTAAGCATGTATATAATTTGGCTATGATGGGTTGTAATGAAATTGTGCAAATTTCCATTTTTATGAGATAAGGACTAAATTGTAAAGAAATTAAAAGTATAGGGCAAAATGGTAATTTTTCTAAAATTATATGTTGGACTAAACTGAGTATGAATTATATTGAATAGAGTTAAATTCATTCATATAGATCCAGTTAGACCTCGTACGGAGTTAGATCGAGGCAATGAGAAAATCTCGGATTAGTCGCCTTCGTATCTACGAACACTCGTCGAGGTAAGTTTGTGTAATTAAACTGCGTATTTATATGCTTTAATTGAAATATATGTATGTGGATGGTATAATTGCTATGTATAATTAGCAATTGCATATCTGACAACATACAATGACTATCGAGCCCCGTTTGAACCTTAGGAACTCATAGGATACAAATGACATGTCATTAGGGTTATCGATTTCAACTCTTATGAGCTTACTGATACTCAGCTCGTGTGAGCTTATCGTTATTCAACTTGGAGGAGCTTACTGTTTACAGCTCGTATGAGTATACATGTACATGAATTGACAGATTACAGTTCAATACACCTCGTGTGTACTACCAGCGTATCCAACGATATTCTAAATGGTTCAACGGGTATTGTTCTATTACGAGATTGCATGAGTTCAATACAAACTACCATAGGTATTTACATGAGATATATGAAAATGATTTGTACATGATATATAGATGCATGATTTGGAAATTATATGTACATGGAAATTTGATTATTTTTGAGCTCATACATGTTTCTGGATATTTATATGAATTACATGACTAACATGGTTGATGAGGACATGTGTCTAGGCTTTTGGCAAAATTGAGTTTGGATATGCTTTGTATACTTACCTTAAATGTGACTAAATTGTAAGTTAAATTCTATGTTATACTAACTTACTAAGCTTAAATGCTTAATGTGTGTTATTTTTCATGTTTTATAGTGATTCGGAAGCTCGTTCGGGTTGGAAGCTTGTCGAAGCTATATCACACTATCTATCGACTCTTTTGGTACTTTCGGTTATTTAATTATGATTATAATGGCATGTATAGGTTAATTTGGCTAATGTTGGCATATAAGTGTTTTGTTGAGATTAGCCACTTTTATGGCTTGTGTTTGGTATATTCTGATGTGTATATATATGTGGCCTTTTCAAATTTGATGTGTGTTTGATATGGTAGAACGATGGAAAGTAAAATGTGGTTTGAATATGTATATAAGATATGTTATATACCTTGGAGTGATTTAATGCTTTGTTATGGAAAAATTTTAGGTATATTGATGTTACTTAGAATGGTATATTTGGTAGCATTTGGAAATATTGGTATGTTTTGGTAAGTAAGTTAAGTGACATGAAATGATGTAAAATGATTTACCTTGTGAATTGGTATTTTGGATACCAATTGAGTGAGCTTGATAAGTGACCTACATGATAGGTTTGGTACAATTATGCATATATGTATTTGGTCACTTAGGTAAATTTGGATACATGGTTGACATGTTTGCATATTGTCATTTGAGGTGCCTAAAGGCATATTGGTTGTATGTGATGATTTTACATGTTTAAGGCTTGATTTTAGCTTGTTTTGGATGCCTAATTATGGCTTGTGTTTATGTAAAATGTTGAGTGTAGGTGGATGCCAAATTGGGTGAGAAATGTGGCTTATAAAATGGCCTATTTTCGTCCACACGGGCAGAGACACGGCGTGTGTCTCAACTGTGTGTGACACACGGCCAAGTGAGACGGCCGTGTGTCCCCTATATCTTTTAAAGAGCACAAGTCAGTATGCTCACATGGCCTAGCACACGAGCGTGTGGCTTGCCCATGTGGCACAAGTCAATGAGTTACATAGGCACAGACACGGGCTAGGAAACGACCGTGTGTCCCTATTTCGAATGCTCACACGGCCTAAGGCACGGGCATGTCTCTCGGCCGTATGAGTCACACGGTTGTGTGACCCCTGTAGCTTTGAATATTTTAAATGTTTCTAAAATATTTTATGAGTTTCCAATTTAGTCCCGATTTGTTTCTAAAGTGTAGTTGGGCCTCGAGGGCTCATATTAGAAACAAAATGCATGATTATGGTTGGTTTCTGACATGAATGCTATATGTTATTAGATGTTTGAATTTTTCTGTCCGTTTAAATTGTAAACTTCAGTAATACTCCATAACCCTATTCTGGTGACAGATCCAGGTTAAGGGTGTTACATATATAGTACACCCTCTAAAAAGGTATACCTAACAATTACAGGACAAAACACGTTGTTTTAACTTGCTATATAATTGAGTAAATTAACAATTATCTACACAGTAATTCAAATGTCTAATTTATTGATTAAAATTTTTTGGGAATATATAATTTGTGACAACGATATACCTCGTAGCTCTGCGTTGTAACTTTGCGCGCTCTTTCTTATCCAGCTTATCATACAATCATTGTAATGTGTGAACTAAGGGAGTCATCCATGTCTCCTCCTGATCTATAGTCAAAATTTGTTGCATGTCTTAGCTTGGAGTATCCTTGTACTCTAATAAAAATTCCCCTATTTTCTCAATGACAATAGAGGATGTCAGTTTAGATAAAGCATCTGCACGTGTGTTGCCACTCCTTACGAGTTGTTTTATCTGAACTTTGCCAAATCTTGTGAGTAGTTGAATTGCGATCGAATGATACCTCTTTAACACTGCCTCCTTAACCTCGTACTCGCCATTCATTTACTTCACCACTAATTATAAATCTATATGGATGACCATATCCTTCACTCCTAGTTTGTGTGCTAGTTGTAACCCTGATATTAAAGCTTCATATTCTACTGCGTTGTTGGATGTTTGAAATCTAAAAGTTAATCTGTACTACCATTCATTCCTACTGAAATCAATCAAAAGTATCCTTGCTCCTAACCTTACCTTGGCTGCGAAGCCATTAACATACATTAGCCACCTTTTGGAACTATCGGTTGTATCTACACCCTCCTAAGTTGGACTAACTACAAGGTTGTGTACAACAGATGGAAAAAAGATCTTAGAATAAAGTGTGAGTTGATCATAAATTATTATAAAAACAATAGGCTAAATTGTTGTTTTTCATCAATTGTTAACAGGACATTAAGAGTACCATACACATTTAATTTCATAAGATATTCATAGTTCATTATTTCAAGTTACACACTATATTACCGACAGGATCAACAAGCTTCTTGAAAGAGCACTCCACTATAAAGTCAGCTAATATATGTCTTTTTATGGCAACTCTTGAGGCGAACTCCATGCCAAATTCAGCTAACTCGATACTCCACTTTGTCACCCTTTCTGAAGTATCAACTTTAGATAAAACTTCTTTTATAGGCTAATTAGTCATGATAACAACTGGATGAGCCTGGAAGTAGAGGCGTAGCTTATGAGCTACAACAATCAAAGCAAACATGAGTTTTTCAATTTTGAGTACCTCAACTCGTCGTTCTAGAGTACCTTACTGACTAGTATACTTGGAATTGGTGAATGTCTTGGGCATTAACTAGGACCACTGCAACTGTTTCCTTTGAGGTAGCCAAGTAAAAATAGAGGGTCTCCCCCCAGTCGTGGTAACTTCAGAAGTGGTGGGGAGGTGAGGTATGACTTAAGCTTCTCAAAGGTCGTTTGGCACTCCTCAGTTCATAAAAAGGAGGTCCTCAAGGCTTTGAAGAAGGGAAAGCATTTGTCTGCCATCCTTGAGATAAACATGTTGAGTGCTATTATGCTTTCCAAGAGGCACTAAATATCCTTGATAGTTCATAGATGAGGCATTTTTAAGATAGCACGGATCTTCTCCAAGTTCACTTCTATCCCCCTTTCTGAGATCATAAAATCCAAAAACCTGCCAGCTTGTACGTTGAAAGCACACTTCTCAAGGTTTCAACTTCATGTTGTGGGTCCTCAATACTGCGAACACCTCTGACAAGTTCAACATATGCTCTTCTATAGTTACACTTTTTACCAACATGTCATCGACATAGATTTCAAGAATGCGCTCTATATGTTCCCTGAAATTCTTGTTCACCAGCCTCTGATAGGTTGCTCACACATTCTTGAGGCCAAAAGGCATGACCCAATAAAAGAACCCCCCATATTTTGATAGCTTTCTTGTAGTCGTTCTGATCTAAAAGAAATCTAGTTATAACCTGAAAAGGCATTCATGAAGCTTATGAACCTGCGACCTACAGAAGCATCAATCAAACGGTTAATCGAGGGTAAAGGGAAGCTGTCCTTGGGGCACGCTTTGTTAAGGTTGCTGAAATCAATGCACATCCTCTATTAGTCATTTTCCTTTTTCACTATAATCACATTCGAGACCCAATCTGGACACTCAACCTTCCTAATAAAACCTGTCGACAACAATTTGGCTACCTTCTACCCCATGGCTTCCACCACCTATGAAGTGAACTTTCTTTTATTCTGCTTAACAGGCTTGGCTTCAGAGAGTACATTTAGCCTGTGGACAATTATCTGCGAGTCAATCCCTGGCATATCTACTGCTAAGCAGGCAAAAATATCAAAGTTTGCCTTCAAACACTGAACCAAAGTGTCATTTTCTTCCGGTAACAATGCTAATGAAATTTTAATTGTCATTTGTTCATCATCGTAAAATAGTTGTAAAGACTCTATGTGCTCTGTTGCTTCAGGTTTCTTACTTCTCTCTTCATCCCTCACATCTAGGTTGTCTAATTTTAAGGTTTAGCTAGCTAGCTCTACGTTCTGCAAACTCTGGCTCCTGACTGCATGCTCTTGTGCCTGCTTCATTGACAACATCTGACACTTTCTCGCTGTTCATTGGTCAGATCGCATGAACCCGATTCCTATCCTTGTCAAAAATTTAATCTTCATAGAAAATGACGCCACTACCATCTTCATTTTTCTCATAATCAGGCATCCGAAAATGGCATTATACGCCATAAGATGGTCCACAATAAAAAATTAGACATGTTATGTAGTCGTATGCTCGTCATTAAACATGTCCATGGGTCGAGCCACCTGGCTTAGCCTAAAGGCCCGCCCATAAAGTAGGAGGGTTTGGGTAAAAATATAGGCCCAAAAAATGGGTTTCGGCAAAAAAAAATAAGGCCAATTTAGGAAATAGGTCGAGTCTTGGGTAAGGTTTTCTTGGCCCGAGCCCGACCCGAATATGAAAACAAAAAAAAATGTTTTTCTAATTTTTTTTGTTGTTTTTTTTATTTTCTTGTTGTTTTTCACTATTTTGCTATCATTTCACAATTATATTGCGATTATTTTTTTGTTATTATTTGGATATTATAACACCCCTCATCCTTATTCAACACCAGAAGGTTTTAGAGCATTACCAAACTTATAACACAATTACACATACATTTAATCATACATTTCCAAATTTCATTTAAATATCAATCAACACATTCATATCGCCCCTAATACGAGCCTACGAGGCCTTAAATGCATTAGGAGTGGTTCGGGACTAAATCGATAACTTCAAAAATTCTTAGAACTCTTAGAAAAGTTTCTCAAAAACAGGGAACACACGCCTGTGTGGCCCACCCATGTGTCTCACATGGCCAACAGATGCATCAGTGTCACAGGCAGTGTGGATATTCGAAATGGGAGCACATGGAGTGTCTCAGCCCATGTTCGACCCTGTGTAAGTCTCTAACTTCGGTCACACGACCAACACACACGCCCGTATGCCCTAAAAATGGCATACATGCCCGTGTGCTAGGCCATACTAAATCTGTAGGGTATACTGACTTATGCCACAAAGCCAAGTCACACGCCCGTGTGTGAGGCCGTGTGGAGCATACTGACTTGGTTTTAATTTCAACATCAGGGGACACATGGCCGTGTACATAACCGTGTGTCACACACGGCTAATGTAACACCCCAAACCTCGCTATGCGTTATGAGCAGATTTGGCATGTCACACGAACAAAACATGTTAAACCCTTTTTATTCGTACTAAAAAAAATATTGCTTTGTTAAAATTAAGAAAACAAGTTTGATTTGATAAAATACTAACCTCGAAGATTTGATTGATAAATCGATAAATTTGAACTAATGATCTTACAAAATCGTGACTTTTGAAAATAGCGTTAATAGTTCGAGAGAAAATATCCGTGTTAAAAATATTTGTAAAAGTTTATTTTGAAATCCATTTGTTATTCGGTTTTGGAAACCATTATTTAAGTTTTCAGAAAATTCCCTTTTTAAACAATTTAAGAAAAATAATAAAAACATCCCAACCATAAAGCAAAATAAAAATAGTCCAGAGGCCTTATTACAACATTTAACCCAAAATAGTAAAGTAATAAAATAAACGAGAAAGAAGTCTAAAGTCCAAATAAACCATTTCTGAAGTATAGCCTCCCTCGAGTCATCCATAGCCCAAGTCCATATCATCAAGCATTACCTACAAGGGTTAAGAGAAAGGGGGTGAGTTACAAGAACTCAGTGTGAAATCCCCTTACCGTTATCCATTGGGCCGGAACCCATTAGCAATATTTTGGGCCTAAGCCCATTTACAATAACAATAATGTATCGAATATAATATGCATATGAAATGAAATTCCCAACCAAACCTAGTATTCTATCGGCTACACACCACCCGTACCAACCAACACACCTGTGGGGATCTTTAGTCAACCCACCCCGCCAACACACCAATCGCAGGCATTAAGCCATTTATATCAAATATAATTGTGGACAAGCCACCAGATTAACAGAATTTACGTGGCATTGCCACTTTACAGATTTGCGGCAGAGCCACCAAAATTAGAGCTACCAGAATATGTGGCAGAGCCACCATAACTTCTCTTCAATATTATCCCATCCCATGCAAAATCATGTATATAATTCATAACAAATCACAATATAACAACAGTAATTTATTCGAATATTTATTACAAAATTATGGCCCATTATCTCAATTAATCAAAAAGGCCCATTAAGCAAAATATCAGATTTGGCCCATTTAGAAAAATATCATATTGGCCCACTTAGCAAAATATCAGATTGGCCCACTTAGCAAAATACCGGATTGGCCCATTTAGCCAAATATCAGATTGGCCCACTTAGCAAAATATCAGATTGGCCCACTTAGCAAAATATCAGATTGGCCCATTAATCAATATGTCCATTCGGCCCATAAGCAATTTCGTATTTTGGCCCTTTAGGGGCATTTCCATAATTCGGCCCGTAAGGGCAATTTCGTAATTCAGTAATTTACCCACTAAGGGTAATTCGGTAATACTGACTAAATTGACTATAACTTGAGTTAGAAATCTCGAAATCTAAATCCATAAATTTTCCTTGAAACTAGACTCATATATATTCTTACTACAATTTTTCCAGAATTTTTGGCTTAACCATTTAGTACAATTTATTCCTTAAAGTTTTCCTTGTTTCACTGTCCAATGATTCTGACCTCTCTTACCTTAATTTCAAATATCTCACTGTACAGTTTTTATATGTTGCTCCCACTTGTTTCTAATGAAAATAGACTCACTAAGGAATCTGTTCATATAAACTATAACTCACAATTCCCTTTGTACAATTCTATACGATTTTTCCAAGATAGATCAGAGAACCATAAAGTCATTCAGAACCAGTCTCACTAAAATTAAGATATCTCAGAATATAGAATTCCTTTTTCTTCTTCGTTTCTTCCTTATCAAAATAGACACAGTAAGCTTTAATTCGATATCTTATTCACTTTCTAATTCCCTTTCTCCTATTTTTCGTTATTTTTCAAATACACGTCACTGCTTCTAACCGAAACTATTTTATTACAAAATACGATTACCACTACGATCATACGCACGCCTGAGTGATCACGGATGCCGATTTCCAGTTTTCTTTGGTATTTAGACCGAATCACAAAACATATCATACAAACTTTCAGAGAGATGTGAGTGTAACACCCCCAAACCCGGCCCATGCGTTTCGACCAGATCTGGTATGCTACGAGTTGTACATTGAAAACTTCTACTTTGTCGATTTTGGAAGTCGTAAGTTAATTAGACATTATTTGAGTGAATAAGTGACATTTTAAAAATAAAACCTTTGAATTATTATTATTAAGTATGATAAAATCTTTGACACAATTTCATAAGTTGCAGAACATTAAAACTACTTAATTGAATAAAAACTATGGGGCCTTATTACATAGATAATTCCAAAATAGAAATAAAATAGAACTTAAAGGAAAAGCCGAAATAGTCTATAAAAAGAAAATAATAAAATCTTGATGGCCCCTCGAGTCCGTCTCGGCTCCCATGTCCATGATATACTGCTCATCTGAAAGAGTAGAGAAAAAAGGAAAGCATGAGTCACCAAGACTCGGTGTATAAATCTCAAAACACACAACGAACTGAGCCCACAAACACATTATGGGCCCTGGCCCATACATGAAGGCAACAACATGATTATATATATATATCAAATAATAAATGATGAATAACCCAACCCATCCTAGGTTTCCATCCTCTACACACCAACCCGTACCAACCATCACACCTTGGGGATTTCTACAATCAACCCTCCATCCACTACACACCATAACGACAGTCGTACTGCCTATTCCTGTTATTCAAGAATCTTTAGATGTGGCACAGCCACCGATCACTATGTGACCTAGCATTTATATGTGTGGGATTTCTACCACCGACCACCAAGTGACCTATCATGCATTTCCCCTTCAACATCATAATCCCACCCCATGCATACACATAAAGAAAACATCATACAGGCTTATACATATTTCGATACACATAGAGATTTCTATGTTTACGTACCTGGCATCCATGCCTAACCCTTTTAGGGTTCCATTCGACTGTCTATACAGCCTCTTTCCGGCTTTTGTTAGCCCATAACATACATATAGACATACATACAGGATTAATAGTATGTTAGAGATCTACACACCTGATTACTGATAAAATGATGCTTTCTATGTCGACGCTATCCTTAGTCGACACACAATCGCTATATCCGCCTAAGGTGTTGTTGAAGCGGTCCACAACCAAGTGGCCAATCTCGAACAATGAGATCCGCTTCGTTTCTTAAATTTAGGGATTCTCTCCTTTGCCTGATCCATATTTAATTCCATCACAAGTCCTTGTCAGAACTACTATCACAAATTATGATCGTTAATCCTCATCATAAAGTTAAAATCTTGCATATAATGAGCGAATCTAGTAAAAATCTAGGGGAAATCTTCTTACCTTAAAATCTCGAAATTAGAGACTAACAATTTTCGACTTTTAGATCTAGACGACCAAGTTTCCTTCAAATCTCGAAATGCCGCCCAACATAGAACCATTAAACTATTAGCTTTTTGGCTTTTTCCTTTCAAGAACCGAAATAGAACATGAGATCTAACAAAAGTAGACACTTACCTTAGCACAAGGAATTCGGCTAGCACTTGGAGAGAAGATTCGGCAATGTCAAAGAAGAAGTTTTAAATGTCGGAAAATAGAACTAACTCACAAATGGGATGAATAGAGAAAAACGATGGGATTTCGACTTTTTAGAGAAATCGGCTCAAGAGAAAAGGAGAGGTTTCGGCTTTTGAAGAAATTAAAGAATAGAAATTGTAGAGGGAGAGGCTAAGAATTTTGGCACAAGAATGAAGAGGAAATTAGGGTTTAAATGCCAGAATCAATGAGATATCCCCCCTATTTATAGGAATTTCGGCACCTATTGTTTAAAATCGAAAACACCCTTCCTGATAACTAAAAATCAAGCTAATAAAAAGGGAAAATTCGGCACCCCTTATCCATGAAGTAGCCGAATTATTTACTCCTCCAGGTGGTGGATTTTCGGCCATCACCTTGCCTTGCAGATAGCTCCTATCTTTTCTCCTTTTTATCTTCTATATTATCAATTATAAAATCCATATAAATCCTCCTATTTTTGAGCCTTGTTGCCGTCCACTTCACCTAACCCTAATGCTGAATTTAGCTAACTTAAATTAAAAGATTTGGGCTCCATAAAACTTAAATTTTGGGCTCCTAACTCCTTGTGTGTGGCGTCACCCCTTGCTCTATTTTAAGTGCTGAAAATGGCCCAAAACATGGGCTTCTTGCGGCCAAAACTTGGGCCCCTTTAATTATTAATGACGCCACCTTCTAATTCCCTTGCAGTGCTACCTTTTGTTGGGCCACAAGCCCACGTTAATATTTTAAACACAATCACCACCTTTTAACTCTATAATGCCTCATCAGATAATTTAACCAAGGACTTTGCCTAATCCTGAGCCCAATTTGGACCCCTATCACTTAAATTAACATATTAAACATATCCTTACACTAAACGTATAGACCCATTAATTCAGGATGTTACAGTGAGATTACACACCATTTCAAACATGTATTCAGAAGGTACGGGATTACACACCTGATTTCGATTTCCTAACGAACCACTCGTCGATGACATAGAACAATACCAACCAAAAGTTAGCCTCGGATTTCCAAAAGATTTCGTATCATTTACACTTGAATCACTTACCACTATGTCCGAAGGTAGAATATATCGAGTGATTTGTCCCTAAAACATATAGTCGATTATTTCAAATTATTACTCCGTTAGCAACCAATCGAATATTGAATAATATCAATAATCCATAAGAACTCCTTACCTTATTAATATTGGATCCGATTTCTCCGTTCGACTTAAGGCTAGAATGATGTTCGGCCTCCCACTAGAATACTACAAAAGGGAGAGTGATCTCGTTTGAGAGCGTAGAATAAAATGATGGTCTCGGTCAATATGACCATACCAAACCAAGGCATAATTCGGCAATCAAGAAGAAAGAAGAAGAATTTGCTTAATATCAACTTGAAGTTTTGGCTATCAAGGAAGATGGACAAAAGATGAATATGTGATCATTCAAAAAAGAAGAAAAAATGCACTATTGTGCTAGTGGGTTTCGGCAAAAAGAATAGCTAATTGGGAGAAGAAGACTCAAAAGTTGCAAATGGGATTTTTGGCCAAAACAATACCAAGACCATACCAAATGCCAAAGTAAAATTTCAGCTACCTATCTACCCCCAAAACCGTCCACATGCATAGTCATAAGGGTCAAAATTTTGCCAACCATACTTTCCATAACATTCTCCATGAAATAAGCCACTTGTCCCCCTTACTTGCCTTTTCCTTTTGAT
The DNA here is from genome assembly GCA_025503065.1 of Gossypium bickii. Classification (NCBI taxonomy): domain Eukaryota; kingdom Viridiplantae; phylum Streptophyta; class Magnoliopsida; order Malvales; family Malvaceae; genus Gossypium; species Gossypium bickii. The sequence goes on along the minus strand of CP106717.1, from coordinate 59,172,003 downwards.
TCCTTTCCCCAACCTCAACCTTTCCTTATTTCTTAGCCACCTTACCAAAAATAAAGAAGTCAAACTTGCCATATATACCTCTTGGCCGACAATTAAGGAAAGAGTGCAAAAATATTAGTCAAAATTTGCACACAATGGGATTTGAACCTCTTCCCTTAAGGTCCATCACTTGATGCCATAATCTCTTTACCAATAGCTCATTTATGCTAACCATTTACTCACTTATTTCCATAAGCTTTAAGCTCACTTACTCTATCTCCTTAAAGACTTAAACATAAAATTTTCTTATAGCCTAACTTGAACCCGAGACTTCATAGAAACCCAGTAACTTTCCAAAATTACCTTCTTAGAAAGTCCAACTTGAAATAATGTCGTTCTCTTGTTCTCAAAAATTTTAAACACTCCTACGCCCAAGGTCCATTGGGCCCAATCCTACTAGGCCCAATTTCGGGATGTTACAGCTAAGACGCACGCCCGTGTCTCTGCTTGTGTGGAAAAAAATAGGCTATTTACCAAGCCAATTTGCCACCCAAACTCGTGCACAACTACATCAAATTCAAAGGCACCAATACATAGCATATATGATCATTTAAACCAGCCATTTCAAACATAAATCATGCATATTCTATACTCCCATTCACCATACACACAAATCACAAAACATGCCATACCATTTATACTAAATTCACTTACACAATTTAACTTACTAGACACTTCCAAAAATACATCATTAAGCATCAAACTCACAAGTATATAACTACTATAATATCAACCAATTGGCCTCTACAACCTTTATAATTCACAAGCATCATATACCTATCCATGAACTCACAACACAAGCCATACACTTTCATATATATATATATATATATATAATTCAAATATACCAAAACAAGTCAACTTATATGGCAATATACAAAACTAAACATAGAACATTTACAAGCCAACTCAAATGGCTACATTCATCATCAATTCATGAACCAAAATGACCAAAGTCCCTATACATGCCATATACTCAAAACATAAGCTCAATAGTACAAAGTGATAGTAGGATAGTGTGACAAAGCCTTCGACGATCCCCGAATCTGAGCTAGCTTGATTTCATTATAAAACATAAAAAAAATAAACAAAGTAAGCTTAATAGCTTAGTAAGCTCGTAGGAAATCAACTCAAGCTAATCATAAATTTACAATTCAATACTTTGAATATATCAACATGTAGCTCTTATTAACTAACAAACCTTTCATATCTTTAATCATAAGATTATATGCAAACTTCATAATTTCTTCGATTTAAAGCTCATACGATTCATGTAGATACCTGTATCAATCCGTAACGAACTTATACCTGTTCGGAATATTGTCTAATACTTAAAATCTCGCACACTAAGTACCAATAATAGCCGAGTCTATTTTAATCTCACACACTAAGTGCCAATATATAGCTGAAGCTATCTCGATCTCGCACACTAAGTGCCACTCATAGTTGAAGCTATTTCGATCTCGCACACTAAGTGCCATACATAGCCAGATTTTCGTCGAATACTTTCGTACAATTGTATTCATTAGTAATTCAAATATAAAACATTAAATCTTAATGATATTAGTGCTTATTAACATACGAACTTACCTCAGACGCAAAAACGACGAAATGAGTCAATCAGTCGAGAACTTTGTTTTTCCCTCGATCTAGATCCGAGTTTCACTTTTCTTGATCTATATGTAATCAAAATTAACTAATTTAATCATCTCTCTATTCAATTTAGTCCAAAATTCACTTTAAGGCATTTTTAAACAATTGCCCCTAATATTTCACATCTTTTACAATTTAGTCATTATTTCATAAAATCACAAATTCATGAAATTCAATACTAACCCATGCTAGCTGAATTACAATTATGCCCCTAATAGCCCATATTTTCCATTTATTTCACATTTTGACCACAAATTTTCAACATTTCTCAATTTCATCCTTAATTTGCATTTTCACTAAAAGTCACTTTATAAAACTTGTATAATTCACAACAAACATTCATAATCTATCATCAAACATTAAAACACACATGTATTCATCAATGGAATCATTCAAAATATTTAACATTTTTGCAAAATAGTCCTTGGGCTAGCTAGACCTAGTTGCAACGATCTCAAAAACATAGAAATCATTAAAAACCGAGTCAAAATCACTTACCAATTAAGCAATGCAATGAACGAACCCTAAAATGGCTTCCATGGATGTTTTCTTCTTGTTAATTTCGACTAGGGAAGATGATACATAACAATTATTTTGTTTTGTTTTATTTATTTAACTTATATTTACCAATTACCAAATTAACCTTAATAATAGATCATTTAAATCATCCATTCTATGCCCATAATTGTCCACTTACTAAAAAAATGGTCTAATTACCACATAACGACCTTAACTTTAAGGTTCTATAGCTATTAAACACCTTTAGCTAATAGAACAACACTTTTGCATTTTACGCGATTTAGTCCTTTTTTATCAAATTGACTAATCAAACGATAAAATTTCTTAACAAAATTTTTATACAAACATATTATAATGCTGTAGACATTAAAATAATAATAAAATAAATATTTTGACTTTGAATTTGTGGTCTCAAAACCACTGTTCCGATTGGACTAAAAACGGGTTGTTACAGATATAGTATAACTCTTTTTTATTGTTAATTTTGTTACTATTTTTCACATTTGCTTGTTAGGTTACATTTATCTTAGTGTTATTTAAGTATACATATTTTTAAATTTTATTTTTAATTTGTTGGGAAACATTTATTTTAATGTTTTTAATATTTTTGATGTATTATATATATTTTTAAAAAATTATATAAAAAATTAATACAGGCAGGTCAGGTTGGGCTCGGGTTTTAGTATTTTTATCTGGGTTGGGCTTGAGAAAAATTTTAGGCCCATTTTTTGGGCTAGTCCATGGACACCTCTACTCATCATCTCCCAAGGTGATTGGTAAAGTGATAGAACTCTTTACCTCAACTGGGTGGTTCATGAAACCATACAGCAGGCTTGCCTTAGACAAAGTTTGCTCCTTCATCGGGTCATTCCTTTCTTCATCACACATAAACTCCTTATCGTCATTACCAAATTCAATATTCAGCTTTCCCTGTTTACACAACCTCTTATATGGATTAACTAACATAACACTACTCATGTGGGCTTTCCTCTTTGCATTAGAACTTGCCCAATCCTCACCCATGCCTACAATCACATGGATAGTACCTTTGACCTTCTGCTTACCCCTGGGATCGCCCTGCGAACTCTGACCCTACTGGGAAGTACCTTGATCCACGAACTCAGCGAGCTTACCATTTCTCACTGCCTTTACAATAGCATCCTTCAAAGTAAAATAGTCTTCAATTTTGTGCCCCACATCATTATGGAAAGCACACCTATCCTTGGAACTTGACCTCCTGGTACACTACCTCATAGGAGATGGCTTAGGCAGGATGCCTAAACTTTTTACCTAGTTCAAGATGTATGCACAAGTAGCGTTCAATGAAGTGTAGACCTCAAACTTGTCCTGATGGATGTATCTTCTTGTCTGCTCGGGCTGAGACCCCTAAGGAGCCCTGGGCGAATTACCCCGCGCTTGCGATCTCTACTGCCTGTTACCTCGGGCACATAAAGCCTGGTTGGGTGGCCCATGCCTATTGTGAGCTCCTTCCTTCTTCCTGAACTATTTACCTTCTCCTTTAAATGTACCACGGGTCGCCTCTTAATCTCTTCTGCCTTTGTGAACTTGTGAGCTTGCTTATACAGGTCTACCAAACTTTGGGGCCTGTTATCGATAAGAAAATACTGCACATGTTCATTTTGCACTCCTATGATGAATGCATCAATAGCCTACTGATCCTCAAGGTTCTTCGTATCCGGTGTTACTGCATGAAACCATTTCACGTAATCTTAGAGAGATTCAGCTTCTCTCTACTTTACAAACATTAATCCCATAGGCGTGCTCATGATCATTTTGTGAGCCCTGAACCTTTCTATAAATATCTGACCCAATTGGGAAAAACTTTTGATGGAGCCTTAAGAAAGAGATAAGTACCAATCTTTTGCACTTCCCTTAAGCATTGTGGAAAAAGCTTTACACTTTTCAAGGTCTAAAGCTCCCAACACGCTCATATAGTCATCATATTGCATTAGATGGGCTCCTGGGTCTCTCCTACCCTCGAACATGTCTTTTGAGACCTTAAAATCATACGGTAGACTTACTACTACTATCTCCAGGGCCAACGGATTGTTAGAGCAAAAAAGCCAGTCCATGTCTCTAGACTCAAGATGCAATGCCCTCACATCTCGCAGCAATGTATCCATCTCATTTTTTCCATTCTCTCGCATGCAAGCCTGGACCTTCATCTTGCATGGTCACGTTATCGTGAAAATCAGAATTATCAGATTGTACCTTTCTTTTAAGTTCCTCATTTTGCCTTATTAACTCCTGCTGAAAATTCTGCTACTGCTCAAATCGTGCATTTTGTGCCGCCATTTGTTCCTTCATTAACTTCATTTGCTTCTGAAGAGCTAGAAATTGTTGAGGCGATTCTTATTGGTCGGAAGGAAATGGTAGCCCGCAACTAGAAGGAAGGTTTAAGTCAAACAGGTTTGAAGCTCCTAGGTGAGTCACATTACCAAGGTTTTCTAGTTGCTGCGCAAACTATCCGGCAAACAAGTTGGTTCCAATAGGTTGGCCATTGAAACCCGAAGCTCTAACTTGTCCGGATAAAATATCAAAGGGAAAATTCTCATTTGGGTGAGCTATTGTAATTTTTGGTAATTTTTTCTCAAACTGAAAGAAATCTGTTGGTTGAAAGTTGGTCCACGCTCACCACACCAATTGTTGAGTGTTTTTTCGTTGTTTCTCATTGAAGGAGACAATCGAATATTTATACACATGGTTACTGTTCATGGAATTGACGTTCTTAGTAGGCTCTATGAATGCTGGAACGTGTACTATACTGGTCTGCCTGCTGGACTTCGTAGCCCCCACATGCGAACTCTTTGGTATATGTGAATTGGGACCGCAAACTCCCCTTGTGAGCCCTTCTGGTGAGCCTCCACTATAAGGCCTGCACGCATCCATCTGATAGGGCCCAGCCAGGTTGCAGGTAATTGACCCGGACTTTATCTGGGTTCCGAGTTAGTGATCATAAATACATAACACATTTCCAACAATTTGGTCACCACTATCTCAAGATCAGTTTCTTTCTCTTCATCATTATCGTCTCTAGTTTGGGTTTTTTTTTTAAAAAAATATCTGTTTATTTATGGAATAATTAGGTTTTTCTTCAATAAAGTAACAACGAACGTTATATACTATTATAGGTAGGAAAAATTTAATAATATTGAATTAGCTCAAAGAAGAGAATCAACTTTTGTTTTCTTCTACATTTCCATGTATCTATTTATGATTTTTTTTAAAGTTTTATCTATTGAGTTGGTGTCACACTCAATCAGGAAATTATGAAAATGTAATTCTATAATTAAAAAATGTTATATCATTTGAGAGTTTTTTAGCTTTTCATTTTAACAAAAACCAATTAAAATATGAATATAATGAGATTATAGGTGAAGTCAAAAAATTTTTGTAGGAGAGATCGAAATTAAATTATATATTTTTACGATAGTAAAAAAGTAATTTCATTGTTTTAATAGCCTATATCTTTATAATTTTTAAAGGATTAAATCAAATTTTTTTTTTATTTTGGGGGGTCAAAGTGTAATTTTACCATCACTAGTTTAAAATTTTATAAATTATAAAGGGACCTAAATTGAAAAAGTTTCATTTTTGGGGGGGCTGGGGCGCTGCAACCCCCTCTGGCTCTGCCCATGAATGAGATTTGAACTTACACCGTTTGGATTTCAAATCTCTTAAATTTATCACCCAACCAAAGCCTCAATTTAACATATTTTATACATTTTGTTTTAATATACACAATTTATCATCTCCATCACTTGTATATGGTGTGATTTGAGCTAATACTAATTACATTGAAAAAACTCTAAATTTACCACTAAAATTTTGATTTACTTATACATTTTAATTTTGTTATGCACACTTTATTACCTCCATCAGTCGGCAATTGTATATTATTTTAAACACACATTTATCTTATAATTTCCACACACATATATGTGTGATAAAATTTCTAGTATTATTTGAAATAATTTATAAATTTCTAGTTTATTTAATGTTTATTTTTCATAAAATTTATATAAAAATGACTTTGCTTGTTTTTTAGGTGATAAAATTATGGTATAATAAAAATTTAGTCCTTAACCTATTTTTTATTGATTTGTTCATTTTCCCTTCTAATAACCCATTAATATTTTTTTTAAAGAAAAGAGTCAAATCACTATTTTTAAAATGAAAATGCTAACTAAAAACAATAATTTTTTAATAATGTCAGTATGGTAACTCCCATGATAGTCTGTGTATACTTAATGCTTACATGACACTATTTGTCTTATATGTGATGCCATCTAATAATTTAAAATTATAAAAATATTTAAAAAGTAAAAAGTTCATAAAATTTAAAAGATTTGCATAAAGTGCACTTGAATTGCAATGCAAGCTACCGTATTTAAAAATTAACGTTTTAGTTAGTATTTCTATTAAAAAATAATTAGACTCTTTTTAAAAGGTAAATATCAAATTTGACTCTTTTTAAAAGGTAAATGGCCAAATTTAACTTTTTTTTTAAAAAAAGAATAATGATCAAATTGACAAAAAATATAAATAATAATGGCTAAACTTATCACTATGTCTAAATTTAATTCAACTTCAAAATTTTCGAAAAAAAGTTGAAATTAATTTCATTTAAATCTGATTTGATAAAAAAAATGTTTTAAACTTGAGGATTTATCCTTTAGAAAATTAATCAAAGTTGGCATAGAAAAATTCTATTTTTTTTTTTCAAATGAACCTTTATCATGACCTCTACAGTAATTAATCAAATTAAATTAAGTACTTGAACTCTCAAGTTTGGGAGAGGTTAAAATCCAAATGGCTCTAGCATGGTGCTTGGATTGGTCAATCCAAACTAGATTCCAAATACTTCAAACTTTTAACTGAATAATCTTTTCTCTTATTCTCATATCTGGATGCTCTAATAGTGGGTTTTAGCTCAAAGAACAGAACACAAGATGAAAACTGATGCTTCCTAAGGGGAATGTCAACTTCTTCTGTGTTTCTTGTACTGAAAATGTAACGCCCCAAAATATTTTGAGGAAAATTTGGAAATGAGTTTGACAAAGAGAAACTGTAAGGAAATAATTTGATTTTGAATATGGGAATTATGAATGTAATATCCCTCTCCCGTTCTAGGCAATCGATAGGGGTGTTCAGTCGGTTAATCAACCCGAAATAACATTAACCGAATTAACCGACCTTTCAAAATTTTTAACCGTTAACCGAACCGACATTTTTTCAAAATAATTAACCGAACCGAAATTTTTTCGGTTAATTCGGTCGGTTAACCGAAAATTATATTTTTTTTATTTTTGGTTAAAAATTACCCGAATTACCCGAATTATCCGAATTACCAGAAATGAATCACTACATAATTAAAAAGATTACATAATTTTAGTTTTAGAATTTTATTTTTATTTATTAAATTATTTGTAATTTTTATGATTGGGTTGGATTGGGTAATTGGGTTGGGTTGGATATTTGGGTTTGGATTGGGTTTAGGTGAATAGTGGGCCCATTTATATATTATAATTTTATTTATTAATTTTTTCAGTTAAACCGAAAAAAATCGGTTAACCGACCGGTTTCGAACCGAATTGACCGTTAACCGAAAAGTCACAAAATAATTAACCGACCCCCGATCGAAAAAATTCAGTTAACCAACCGATTAACCGAATTCGATCGGTTAACTGAATTTTTTCGATTTACCCGAATTTTGCACACTCCTAGCAATCGATACAGATGGGAGGTGCCACTGAAGAATGTACCGATAAAAATTTTTGGATTTATTTAAGAATTATAAGTTTAAAACACTTTTACAAAATAATTAAAGCATGTTTTGGGCGAATTGAAAATTTTAAAAACAATCTAAAATCATTTAGAATTTATTTGAAATTGATTGGAGGTGATTTTAACTTAAAATAAGTCTCAAAGGTTAAAACAACTAGAAAAAGTTTAGGGTTGTCATAGGGCACAACGTCGCGATGTGACTCACTGAATTAAACAATATATCTCCTATTTGGATTTGATAGACAATATAATAAAATTTTAATCAATTTACTTAATTTCAATTAGACCATCGACTTATCTTCTCTAATAAATACATATAAATACAGGATGACAACCTATATCATTACAAAGTTGACCTCAAATTCTTACCCAATTGAGTCCAAGATTCTCAAAAAGGGTTCATCTCTCTAGTAATATTAAAATCCCAAATCTCGTGCCAAAAAATATGGATAAAATTGTAAGAGAAATGGAAGAAATTTGGGATGACATGCTTTCCTCCACATCTCCTTCCAATCATTTTCCGGTATCTCTTCAGTCTCTGGTTCCATCCAATTAATCTGGTGAAACATCTCCAAGTATAAAAGCCTAGGATTGCTTCTCTAAAAATTGTCAATCTTTTAAAACAGTAATGAAATATCTTATCATCAATTTAATTGATTTTGTTAATACCAAGTACAAAATCTATCAGTATCATATGTTCACAACATCAAAGGATAGAAAATACAATTAATATAGCAAGCTGACATTGAAGAGATTACAGTTTGTTTGTATTTGAAATATAACACAGTTACTTCAAAGAAAAGGAATTTTCCAAATAAAAAAAAAATTATTAAAAATATGAAGGTAAATGTTATTCTCTCTGTATTTGAAAAACAAATCTAATCTTAAATTGAAACAAAAACCCAATGTGGAGATTATTATATTCATCTTAAGAAGGGATGAAGAAAACCATTATATGGCTAAAATAAAATCACAACATTGAATTAGTTAACTAAAATTTATAATAAATATATATATTTATATATAAATATATAAATTTATTATATTTGTACTATAAAAATGGATGAAAACAAGATGAGTCAATGCAGCAGGGGTCTCAAAAATTTGTACATACATTTTCAGGAACAATAAGTGCTCAGGGAAGGATTTCCTGATGAAATGAATGAATGAATGAAGGAATTGATCAGCCTCAAAATTTGATGAGTTTTGGGGAAAATAAAAAAAAAAATTGAACACTAAAGTAAAAGCCCTAAAGGATTGTATTTCGTCAGCTAGGTGGCAATGCCTCTCTAATTTCGAGGGTCTTCTTACCAAGATCAGGGTTGCCTTTCTGCATCATTGCCACAAACTCATTGTAATCTATCCGGCCATCCTGCAGTCAAGGTAAAAGATACCAAGTGAGTCAAACCCGGAAATTCGGTCAAGAGAAATGCCACTGTTCAAGTATTCTCCCATGGATCATAACTCAGATGTGTATTATATTAAATTGTAGAGATGAAGAGTAAGTGCTATGCAGGCGTGAAGGGATATTGAGACTCTTACATTGTCCTGATCAACTTCTCCGATCATTTCATCCAAGTGGATTTCCTCAATACCGAATTCTTGACAAGCTTTTTGAAGCTCATCTTGAGTGATGTAGCCACTGCCATCTTTGTCGAAATACGAGAAGGCTGCCATGAGATTATCTTCCCTCTCAATCTTGTTTAGATGCAATGTTGCAGCTACGAATTCCTCGTAGTCGATTGTACCATTATTATTAACATCCGCCTGCAATTCGCAATTGAATAGAAAGAATCAAAGGATTTTAATTAGATCAGGAGTCGTGTACAAGTGGCCTATATTACATGGATTCCAGAATAAGTTTCGAATATGGGTATGCTCATCATATCCACTTACATATAAGTCACGGAAATTTAGTATTTCATGAAAAATGAAAGCATGATATTAATAACTGAAATGAAACTTACCGCCTGCATTAGAGCACGGAATTCTGACTCATCTAGGTCTGCACCAAATCTTTTCAACCCATCTTTGAGTTCATCATATGTGATTTGACCACTGTTATCTGTGTCTATTATCTTGAACATTTCCTTCAACCCTGCTATTTCTTCTTCAGAAAGTCTCTGAGCAATGACCTGAAAAACAAAAGTGAAATAAATGGAAATAAAAAAGGAGCTAAGAACAAGGGTAAGCCATTTTAGGTGGTGAGATTTGTGCATTGAAAAGAGTTTCACTCATTTGGTATATTTTTTAAGAAGTTTTATAGACCAATGTTGTCTCAGCGGCAGAAACTTACCTTTAAGGCCATTTTCTTTAGCTTGTTCATTGCAGAAAATTGCTTCATGCGGCTTAATACTACGGAATCAAGTGGCTTGTCTGGAGCCACGCCATCAACCTGTACCCAAGGATGGCCTGAAAGGAACCAAAATAAATTAGCAACTTTCTGAAATTCCATAGTGTAACACCAAAGAATCATCTTGTTAAAGCAATAGTCTTAGAATTTTATGAAACCCCAACTGTAAAATCTGAATCCTTGATAACAATTTGGCCATAGCAATGGTGAACAAAGATGATGATTTAGATTAGTAAGAAATGAAATTATGTCCTCCCAGATTATCCTAAAGCTATTAATAACCACCGAAAAACATGAAAAAGATCGAAAAGCAAATATTAACTGAGAATTAAAGCTAGCCTCAATCATGTTATCAACATCCAAGTTATCCATTACTTATTCCAGCTTGTTTATGACTCTGTTCCATGCTGGGATATGTAGTCTATTTTGAGATTGTAATCGACACGGCAGTGTTTCTGCTCTTTGTTTTTAATAATATTAACCTATTCCCAAGCAAAAAGAAAAAAGACTTACGCAGTACTTCATGTGCAGTTATCCGCTTTTTAGCATCTCTGACAAGCATTTTTTTCACTAAATCTTTAGCACTTTCAGAGATGTTAGGCCAAGGATCAGATGTGAAGTCAAGCTCACCATGCAAAACCTCTTCAAATATCTCTTGTTCAGTTTCTGTATATAAAAAGAAGTATAACACAGAAATTGACCAAATGTTGAAAAAAAGGCTCAAAGTACAAAGTTCAAAACTTTCAGAAACAAAAATGGTATCTCATCTGAAGAATTCTTACCACCCCAGAATGGAGGTACCCCACTCAAGAGAATGTAAACGATCACTCCAGCACTCCACACATCTGCTTCTGGACCATAATGCTTCTGCAAAACCTCGGGTGCAACATAGTATGGGCTTCCAACCACATCAGATAAGACTTCCCCTGAAATTATAGGACCTTAATTAGAAAACAACACCATTACTTATTGCACAGACAGGTTCTCAATATTCCGGAGAATTCTCCAATTTGTTTTTCCCTATAAATGAACCGGCTTTTAACCTATGTTATCTGGACTCTATTTTTCTTAAATTTCCAATCTGACATATGTTCAAACATTGGTTTTGGAGAATGATCCTCTAAATATACTAAAAACCTAAGAAAAAAATAATATATCCATGTCGGACGCATGCCCATATCTTATACCCTGGGTTCAAGTAATTAAAAACTGACGTCCAGTTAGCATCAAAGTATACTGCATATACAATTCTGAACATCATATTCAAATTTTACCTATAAAGTTTGAGTTGGTTATAATTTGCTTCTAGCGGAAAATGAATAATCACTTGAAGTGATACATCAATTTAAATATGATTTCTTAGTGTAAATGTAAAGATAAAACATTTTGTTATCCATTTAAGTTGAAGTTCTTTTTAAGATATTATAATTTCTAATTGAGAAATGCCCTTTTCCTTTGCAATAAAAAAGTGAAATTATAACTTGCAGGCAACTCCATTGATATCGAAATTCTTTTCTGCAGTTAAATTGTCATGATTCAGTAAAGAATAGAAGATCATAAACCAAAATCAAGCACCAAAAGACAAGGATTTTGAGCATACCAGGCTTGAAGAATATTGATAATCCGAAATCAATGGCTTGAAGGGGTGAATCCTCTTGTTCATTAACGAAAAGGAAATTTTCAGGCTTAAGATCCCTATGCATTACTCCCATGGAGTGGCAGGCTTCCACAACACCAACTATCGTTCTTGCTAGTTCAGCCGCCTTTCTTTCAGAATAATGCCCTCTTTGTACAATTCTATCAAAGAGTTCTCCCCCGGCACACAGCTCCATGACAACATGAACCGCCACGGAATCCTCATAAGCCTCTTTGATGGTGACAACATTAGGGTGGCCAGCCAAGTGATGCATTATCTGAATTTCCCTCTTGACATCATCAACATCTTCTGGAGTTACAAGTTTCCTTTTGGCAATAGATTTACAAGCATACTCCTTCCCGGTACCTTTCTCCACACAAAGAAAAGTTGTCCCAAACTGGCCTTGCCCTAACTTCTTCCCCAAGTTATAATATTCCTTCAAATTACCTGTCTTGGTTTGCAACACAGCATCCACCTTCAGCCCTGCACATGATTGCCTCTTCACATTATGAGGCTTCCGAGGTTTCGCAGCATCAGCCTTAGCCTCTTCCTTCCCCGCCACCGCTGCGGTCGCTGCTGCAACTGCAACCTGTGATGGTTTGGATTCAAGTCTTTGAGGGGGAGCCTTAGATTGTTGCCTTTGGGTAACATTTGATTGTTGTCTTTGGAGGGTTGATTGTTGTCTTTGCATAGGCGTAGACATTGACATTGATTGTTGCCTCGTCATAGACGATTGTTGTCTTTGGGTAACCATTGATTTTTGCCTTTGGCTTAGGGTCTCTTCTCCTTGTCCTTTCTCTTCCTTCACAATCTTCATCTCTTCAGGGGGGTCCTTCTGAACCTCGGCACCGTCAGCAGCTGCGGCGCCAGCTTCGGCTTCTTTAGTTTCGGACTTCTCACCTTCATTGTCGGTTTTCTTTTGATCCTCTTCGGCTGGTTTAGGACCGCAACAACTCGCGCATACTGAGCAGATCCCTGATGTAGCACAAACATTTCCCATCTGGAAAAACCGAAACGACTCTCAATTTCCACACACCCTAAATTCCTTCTCCCAACATCCAAGAAATCTATAACCACCCAAATGTCATAACATTATAAACTCCCATTTTCTTTTCTCCTTAATCCTTATACGGTTCTGTTGTTTTGGCTTCTGAAAAATACCATCAAAATGGAGCTTTCGCCAATCCAAACCACCCTCAGCACCTTTAAATTTGGGAAAAACCCAATGCAACCAATGATTCAATGGTAAACAATTTCATCAAAAAAACAGAAAAAGAAAATGGAATTTTATTTGACCCTTTAATCTCAAATCCTTCCTCAATATGCAGTTATCAATGATAGTTAAAAAAGAAGACAAGGAAGAAGAAGCCTTCAAAAATCCAATGTAAATAAACAATCACAATGGCCACTGATTTGAATTTTTATTTTTTTTAAAAAGCCAAGGGAAATGGAGAAAAGGAAAGGGATTATATAATGAGATTTGAGGTTCCCTAATTAGGGTTTTTATTAATTTATGTAATCAAAGAAGAAACAAAGAGAGCTAACGTTTCTGGCTTTCTTTTTCTTTTCTTTTTTTTTTTTCTTTTCTTCTCTCCCCTTTCAAGAGGGAAAAAAAGAAAGAAAAAGAGAAAACAGAAAAAGGAAGAAAGGAAGAGGACAGGTTTTTTCCGTTACAAATGCAACATCTTTTACGCGTTTAATTGGGTTCTAATAGGCTGTGGCTCAGATCCAGTGAAAGATATCTACGCGTTATTTTATCAAAGCATGATTGGTGCCCAACATTGTGATCGACGGTTGAGATTCTTTTTGGTAATTTATATCGCCAGTTTTTTTGGAGCTTGTTCACGGCCCGCACAACTGAGTTCCCGGGTTGCTGAGGCTCTAATTCAGCAACCCCCCACCTGAGCCTTTCCGATTTTGTTGTTCCCTTTTCCTTTTTCTTTTTTTAAAAAACATATATGTCCTATAATATTAGAGATTATTATAACGTACGAATGACAACAACAAAATTTTAAAATAGTAAAAACAGATTTCATCATCACGTGTCGGAAAACCAGAATGAGATTTTGTCTTTTATAGCTTTATATCTCTATTTTTATTCACCCCTCTCTCTCTATATATATATTAGGAATATGATGCTAAGTTGGGGGATTAATTTTTTTAATAATTTAATATAAAAATATTTGATTTTTTAATTAATTATTTTTAAGTGATAATGTAAAATAGTTTTTTAAGTTAATAGCTATTTTCTTAAATTTATAAAAGATTATCTAAATAAATTAAAGTCATCTCTAATGTACATAACATATAAATTCTAATAAAGAATAACCTGAAGAGGTTTTGGGATATGACTACTACCTTGACAAGGTTAATGTCGACAAGAACTACTATTGCCAGCCAATGTCTGGCTCGGGATGGGCCAGTTTTGGCATAGGCTCATCAACGGACGTGGCACGTGCTTGCGCTTGAACTGCTGATTTCAAATTCGGTGGTACACATCGTGGGGATAAAAGAATAGTAATTCCTTGACCCTAAACTAAACCATGTATTGGGGATCCATGTCAAACTGATGGTCTTGGATTGGTTAATAAATTCTCGACGCTAGTGTTCAAACCACTCTCAACATTTATGAGCCCGGTTAATCAATGGACGCTAGGTTGTCACATACCAAATTAGTCGATCATTGTGTTGTCGTTCCACAATGTGGAAGCATATAACGACAGTGTAGGCCTTCCCTAATGTGTGCCTCCTTGACTACAACCTTCGGAGCATGACTTGGATGTGCTCTATCTAAATTAATTACTCCGAAACTACAAACAATTATTCGGTAAGCTATACTAACGGTTCCAATAATTTATTTAAAATTATATTTCAATTATTTAACTTTTAAAATTTACGTAATAATCTCTAACGTTATCAAACTATTACATTTTGATCACTCTTCTGTTAAGGGGATGACGTGATATGTTAATCTAAAGAATTAATAACTAATTTGACTCTTGAATTATAACTAAAATATTATTTTGATACTTTTAACAATTTTCTTAGCAATAATTCTTAACAAATAATAAAAATCTCTAAAAATAAATAAAAATATAAAAGTAATTACTTTTTTAAAAAAAAGTAAAAATTCTAAAAGTATAATAAATGTTATAAAATAAAGAGAGATGAAGAGAATAAAAAAAAAAAGAAAATATGAAAGTAATAAAGAATGTACTTTATTGATCAAGGGGATCATTACAATGCTTTATCAGAGGCATAAGAAGTATAAAAGAAGTAAAGATCTAATTCTAATAACTATTAGAATTTAAAGTAAATTAAAACTTTATCTTAATCATGATGGATATCCACTTAATAAGATATTCATAACACTCTCCCTTAGATGTTATTGATAAATAATATGCCTCGTTAAATCCTTATTAGGAAAAACCATGTGGGATAAAAACCTAATGAAGTAAAAATAGTACACAATTTATAATACGTACAATATGCTGCCTCATTAAAAACCTTACCAGGAAAACCCAATAGGACAAAATCTCGATTAAGGGAAAAATAGTGCAATGCGTATTTACTCCCCTCATGAAAACATCACATATTTTCTTATATTGTACGTATTCAATCTTGAATACTAATTTTTCAAATGACTATTTGAATGTATTTGCTAACCATTTATATCACCACTCTTTTAAAAGTCATGAGTGAAGGAAATTTGGGGAAATATATTTTGATCTCTTCAGAAGATTTAATAATAATCATAAAAAACTTTAATTATGATTCTTTTATAAAAACACAAATAGGTATTTTGGATCATTTTATAATCCTCCTTCAACTACTCAAATTTACCACATATGTTCAGATTATTTCAATTCATATAAATGAATAATTTCCCTAGAATTTCAACATGCTTCTAGCATTCTAAATCCTTCAAGGATTTTAATATAAACTTTATTATATAGTGATTTATAAAAGTTGTAACAGCAACCATTAGACGCCAGTTAAATCTTTTATGAATTGTCAATTTAATAATATATCTAAAAATTATTGCATCCACCACAAAAGAATATTATATCTTTTCATAATCAATACCAGTACTTAGCGAAAAACTTTATATTTTTATTCTGCTTTTGCAAAACTACTTCATTTGCACTCTCATTGGCTTTATACGTTTAGATATTTGGACTACTAGTCCAAAAACTCCACGAATTTAATTGTACTTGAGTTGCGTCTTTCTATTTTGATCAATTTATTCCATATCTATATTTCTCAATAGATTTATTCAAGATCCTTCTTTTATTTCATTATTTCAATAATAATATCGCATGCAAAATTATTGTTGACCACTTTTATTATTCGGTTCCACATTTTCTCGAATTGACATAACTTATCGAGATATCTTATTTTCATTATTTTAAAATTCAGTTCCAAGTACCTGAATCTCTTCTGAAGTTTTACTTATTAGTCATGTCTTGGGTCTCTTCTGGAGCACCCGCCTCCACTATATGACCATCTAGAATAATTTTCATCTTTGGAACCGATTAATCTATTATTTATTCTAACTGATTGTCCTACTGGGACTAATGATTCAAATTAAAATATTAGATGGTATATAACACTTAGGGCCAGTTTGGCAATGCTTTCGAGAAGTGCTTTTGAGAAGTGCTGTGGAAAAGTGCTTTTGAGAAGTGCTGTTGAGAAGTGCTTTTGAAAAATTTAAGTGTTTGGTATTGCTGTCAAAAAGTGACTTTCAGAAGTAAAATGTCTATTTTAGACATGATATTATAAAGTAATAAATATGTATTTAAATAATGTTCAAATTAGTTAATATTATGATATTTTAGCAAAAATATAAAAAATAATTTATTATAATTTATTGTTAATATTTTAATAAATAATATTAATTTTAAATATTTGTAAGTAATTAATATTAATTATTTATTAAATTTAATTAGAATATATAAACTATATTTAAATATTTAAATATAATAATTAAATATTTGTAATTAGATATTGACACAATGGTATTATTTGCATGTCTTTTGGTTTAATTACAATTATTCAAGTTTGTTAAATATATGACCAGTATTTGAAAGCTTAGAATTATTGCTTTGTGACTTAAATAATTAGTTGATCAATTGGTTTCTGATAATTGTGATGATTGCATAATAACACTGCTTTTTGCTTGAACTTTAAAACTAAGAAAATGTAGAGAAACAACATCATTGTCATTGAAAAGTGCATATCTCACTAAAATCCCTAATCAACAAAAAAACATAGATCCAATTACAGAAAATTGAGCTTCACTATTGCTCCTTCTATAATGTGTAATTGGTTATTAGGTATAACCTTGGCAAACTCCAAAGCATCTTCAATAGAAATTATCTCATCAGCAGATCCATGGACCATCAACACCCTATATGTTACGGTGAATAATAGCACAAATAACATATACTAGTATTGACGTTCATTTGACATTGCCAGCTAAATCAGCTCAATGAATCAGTGAAGAATCAATGATTTCGAAACAACAAAAACTAATAGGCTCTAGTCTAGATTCAAAATCTTACCGACATTCTTTATCAATCTTGAGGCAAGCTTCATGTATGTCTGTTCTTAAGCGATCCATCAAAGTTTCCTCAGTCACACAGTATTCAATGCCTCCTACATAAGTAAAATGTAATTAAAACTAGAAATGTTTCTAATAAAGTACATAAACAAATATTGAACAAGACTAAATGTTAACCCTTTACATTCCACAAGAAATGTTTTTATTCCTAGGAAATTGTTAAGATAGAACACTTTTAATGCAAAATTTCTACTTCTCTTTCAAGTTCCAAATGCCAAAAGCTATAAGAGCACCGAAAGCAGCTGTCTTTATCACTAATTATGTAGCCATAATTCTATTTGGATACTTTTAAGTAACACTTGAACTGGACAGAAAATCCAATCAGGACAGCTGATTTGCTTAACATACAACAAACAGATCAAGAACACAAACTCAGGAAATCATACACATCAAGGAAGCTAAATAAATAACTACCCGTCTTATTCTTAACATCAATGTGGCCATCCTTCTTAATTATTTCCATAAAGTCTTCTCCCAAGCGTTACGCAATGCTCTCTTCAAGTCGTAGCGGCTTAAAAGTTTACGACTATATGTATATCTTGATACTTAGAAGTATAAAGAAGCACCACATTTCCCCACGCATTATATTATTTTAGAAATATAACACTTGTTGGAGACCTTATTAGACAAATGAAAATCACAATGGAAAAAAAACTAATTGATGACTTCATTGGGATATCTTGATGCTTCAAGCATAAAGAAGCACCAAAATTCCCCCGATTACATTATTCCAGTGATATAACACTTAAACAGTAATGTTAGCTTGGTTACATTACTTATTCCGTGTATTAATGATCAAAACATTATAAGAAAAATGATATTGCTAAGATCCATCCTAAAATAACTCAAATGATTAGAATGTAATTTAACATATAGTCTTCAATAACTTAGTTTCTTCTTAGAGAACTTACAATTTCTACGATCTGCGAGCAAAACCATTCTATATTTTAACTAGTTCGAGAAAAGTTCGAGTAAGAAACACTGGGATACTCACCTTTACTATGCCCAAGAATTGCACTTACCACACGACTTTCCCCTGAAAAGTGTTGAATTACAGCTTAATCAGATTGAAACTAAAAGAATATACACATTTTTAACAAATGATATCATAATCGATATTCTAGAATTAAAATGTCATAACATGTAGTAAAAATATGTACAAGTCCTTCAAACATAAGCGAATCCAAATGAAAAGACATAACATTGAATTAGGGCGACTATATGCAAATAAGCAAATCAAAGAACTCAAAGAGCAAGTAAAAACACAAATTAGAACTAATGATCCGAGAACAACGCGCACTATCTCATTTGAAGGTCCACCACAAACAAATTATTAAGTATTTAAAACATGTAAAATAAATCACATAAATCGGAATGAATGAATTAGTAGAAACTAAAGACAACCAATTGAAGGAAATAAAGAAATAGCCGGAAGTTAAAAAAAAAAGCATGTCAAGCACAAATAACATAGATTATGATGATTCGTTCAGCCTTTTACAAACCAAATTCCATAAAGTCAGGCAAGTCGGTTTTGTTTCAGTCAGAAGAATCGTTCTTTAGGGGAAAAGAAGGAACTTGAATGATTAAGATGGCATTGTAAGACACATATTTTGATAGAGAAACTGGGAAAAAGAAAAAGAGAGACTTAATTGCTGATTAGGGAGATATCTTCTGCCTTGAGCCATTATTGATCAGCAAACAAAAGTCTCCAAATAAAACCAGATTTCATCGCCCAATCTTTCCTCAGGTATACCATTGCCAAATAACCAAGAAAGCAAAGGAAAAGAAGGATTCTCCTCAGGTATACCATTGCCAAAGAACCAAGAAATCCTCTGGAAAGGACTTTTTCCCTTGTCCCAGACCACTGTGAGATCTCTGATAAGCATACGTGGGGCCAACCCACTATGGTCCCAGACCACTGAGACGAGTCACTAATATTCATATGTATACGTGGTTCCAAACCACTGTGACAATAGTCACTGAATCACATTTCCCCTTTCGTTTACATCCCAAATCCCAATGCAAACATACTATCCATGCACACCAGTTAATCAAGTCATACATAATCATTTCATAAGAAAGGCAATTATAACAATACTTACCTGGTGTCTCCAAACCCCACCCACAAGGGTATCCCAACTGTTTGCACAGTTGTTTAGGCTTTCAGCCATCACAGTTATTATACAAAACAATAAAGAACAGTGTGAGCATTACACACCTGATTATACGTAAAAGTAGACTCTCTACGTCGACGCTCTCACTAGCAGGGATAACAGCTATTTGTCTATCCCAGGCAGATGTCGGCTCCCTACCACAGCCTGGCAGAAAGTCTCGAACTACCGACACCGCACGACTTTTAAACTGAGGAGCAGAGACCACGGGTCCGCTCCCTTCAGGCTCCTTAGATGCACCCTCCTTGGATCGAGTAGCACTCATATCCATGGTAAGAGTCTTGATCAGTACAATACTATAGCGAAAACAGGGATTGCCCCAACAAGGGGTTTGATTATGGTAGAGTAATGAATAGAGGCTGATCACAAAGAACAAAAGAGGGCTCCTTACCTTAAAACCCGAATGAAAAGGTGGGATTTGGTAATCAACAGATCTTCAGGCTTCAGACTTCAAAACGTTCGGCTACTGGGGTTTCCCGGAGAAAGCGTTCCAAAATGAGAAAGAAGAGAAGGGATTAGCCGGAATCTAACCATCAAAACCAAAATAGCCATTCGACTATGACCACACAGAACTGAAAAAAAAATGAGAAAGAAATGAGAGAGTCCCCCTTACCTTGCATGATAGGATCTTACTAAAGAAGAGACTTTTGGCAACCCACAGAGATGCTTCCTGATATTCGGTTGATAATGGTATATGAGCAAAGGTGGTTCGGCTCAAGAGAAAAACAAGGAAGATAGAAAAGAATGAAGAAAATGGAAGCAATGTGAAAGAGAAAAGGGTTTCGGCTTAATGAAGGACGTAGAGAAGATGAAGAAAGAATGTTTCGATTATGGTGAGGGGAAGGTGAGGGAGAAGTTCGGCTAATGTGAGGCTAAACAAAAACAATAACTTCAAATGGGAGATGAAGGGAATTCAGCTTAAGAAGAAGATAGTAGCAAAGAGAAGACAAAGAAAGTTGAATAGGAAGGTTTGACAACAAAAAAGAAAAGATGAAAAGAAGTTAATAAGAAACAGAAAGAAATACACAAGAAGAGACCTTAAATGCACTTAGGGAATTTCGGCACACATAAAATTAGGCAACCCGAAATGGAAAACACAAAGCTCTCTCACAATTTCGGCACCCCTCACAAAAGACCGAATGCCTCCTAGTACACCCCTAGCCGAATTTCACCCCTTCTTCAAAGTTCCCTGTAACACCCCAAACCCGGCCCATTTACTCCGATCGAATTTGGAATGCCACTGCGGAACACTTTCGAAAAACATTCTTACTTAAGAGATAAACCGTTGAAAATTTATTTCCTTTAATAAAACATTTTCGTGACTTGTAATATTCTAAGTAAAAATCGGAGTTTGTTATAAACATATCGGTTTCAAGCTTTATTGAGAAAATAAAACCATTTGAAATCAATAAATAATCATCCTTCCATAATAGGGCATAATAGTATCGATACTTAACAAATGAACTGAAACACTTTAGTGGGCCTTATTACAATACACACTTAATCAAAATACGAAAAATATAAATATTTAATTAATCAAATAAAACGTCTCTTTTCATAAAAGTCCATTTCCTCATGGCCACCTTTGTATCCTCTCCGACCCGGTCCAAGCTTTACGCGCCACCTGAAAGGGTTTAATAAAATAGAGTGAGTCACCAAGACCCAGTGCATAGTTAATACACATGTCCTCACGAATGGGCCTGGCCCATATTCACACAGTACATACCCATAAATATACAATTTCAAAGTCCATATCCACATAGTCCATACACAAAATATACAATTACAAAGTCCATATTCACATAGTCCATACACATAAATATTAAATTTCGTGGTAACACACTATTCAAAACAATACACATCACATTATTTTACACTCATCGATAATCATTTATAATCGAAAAGTTAATACAGTAACCACTAACCTGATTATTCAATCACCCACCACGGGTATCCATCATCATAGCTTTTATTTCGATTAACATGCTCAATATACATATTTTTACATGAAATAATACACACAACACATATAACAACAAAAGAACAGTGCGATAACTACGCACCTGAATATAGCGAGATTCTCGATCTATTGAATCTAACAAATCTAAAATCCCGAAAGCTTCATTATTTCTATCAATTTGCTCCTAGAACATATAACCAAATCGAAATCACACATAATACCAATAATATGGCCTTAGGTGAAAGTCAACATCCACTACCTTTGATGCTCAAAACCCGAGAGCTTCCTTTATTCTTGTCAATATGGTCCAAAATCCCGAATTAGTCTCACGATCCTTTCAAATCCCTAGCTTTTTTTTCCAAGTCCCAAAAGATTTGCATGCCTTTGGTAGTTACCAATCTCCTTGTATAGCCGAAACCAATAGGCTCCTTTAAAAGCTCCTTAACACTAGCACAATAGAAACACATTAATATAGCCTTAAGCATGTTCGGCTATTCTTAGAATCAAAATCTAGCCTTGGTTTCGGCATGCAAAAGAAGAAGAGAAGAAACCAACTACTTAATAGGAGTACTTACCAACGTTTGTTTAGAGAGACTAAAAGGAAGTAGTCGAAGGCACCTTCTCTAATGATTCAATCTTTGAGACCAAAAAGAAAAGTTGATGAGGTTCTCTAAAGATTTGGCTTATGCTCTAAAAGAAAATGTCTACACATTCGGCCATGCTCTCAAAGGAAGGTAGGGTGTTCGGCTATCTCATCTTAACACTCCTTTAGTTCAACTCAAAACAGGCCATGCAACATGTAGGAAGAAGGAGAGCAAAGCAAAGAGATTTGGCACCCTTTCTTACACTCAAAGTCGAAATGAAGGTCCTTCAAGAGTTCAACATTAGGCCATTTACGAAGTAGAGAAGAGAAAAATACCCACTCCATGCTCTCTCTTCCATTTTTGGTCAAGACCCAAAAAAAAGGAATGAATGAAAATCAAGTATAAAATTCGGTCATCCATCCTTGCCAAACACAAAGCCAGTCAACTCCTCCAAAACATGCTTCAAAGTGAGTTCATTCCCCAAGCAAAAAACCCATCATCCTTGAAAAAAAATAATACATTGTTTATCACCTTACCCATCCTTGAATAATATAAAAAAGGTTAATGGCCATGCTTCTCTTTTTACCAACCCAAGGCCAGCCATACATGTATCCTTCCCAAAGCCAAAATTCATCCTTGCATAACTAATAATCATAATAATAATAAAATAACATAAAAACAAACCCATACCTCAGCAGCTTTTGAAAACAATAAGCAAAATATAAATAATAATAAAACAATAGAATAAAAAATAACTAACCCATAATTCATAGCATAGAAAATATAATTAATGATGCATGCATTAATTTCCCATGCTGCCATAAAGTTCCCACGCCGGTCTCAAAAAAAGAAAGACCTGTGCGAAAATTTCTAGGTCTCGAACCCGAGACCTGGAGAAAAGTTCTCCATGCTTCCTGCCATTCGACCCTTTGCGCATTTCGTGCAATTAAACGCGTCAAAAATTCTTTTAAACCTTACTTTTCCAGTTTCCAGGTTTGAACGCTAAAATAAAAGTAAAGTGCCTCATGCGCGATCCCTAGGACTCGAACACGCGTCCTCGAGAAGGTCCCCCGGCTGCAAGCGTCTCAACCATTCGGCCAGGGTTCATTTCATGACAACAACGCATTGAAAATTCTTTTGAACCCTTATTCTTTAACTCCTTTTGTTCAAGCGCCAAACCAAAAAGAATAAACGCACTCACCGCTGACAATAAGGCTCGAACTTGAGCCCTCTTGAAATACTCTAGCACTTTTAGCCACCTTGCCAAGTGATTTCATGCGTCTTAACCTCGCATAAATTCTTTTAGAGCCTACCCAGCCCATTACTCCATACAACCTAAAAATAAAAACCATGCGCCCAGCGTTGCTCGATCCCTTGAAAGTGGTACACGGAAGCCACTTTGCTGCCTGGACTTTCATGTCCAAAACTTTACAAAATTTTTACTTAAGGCCTTCCTCAGCCAAATTTCACTTTTAACCCAAAATTTTGAAAATTTTCAAAATACTTCCTTTTTAATCCGAGAGTTTTAGGAACTCTAAAAACACACCAAACCACTCTTGAGGCCCCCTAACACTTGAGTTATTTACCAAACTCGCAACCCCTATTTCGGGATATTACATTCCCACTTTCGGCCAACAACTCTACCAACACCAAATCCCTTGATTTGCTCATTGCTTCACTCTCCAACACCCATTTGAATCGGTTTGACCAGTTCAAACCCCACCAGCTCCTCACGTCCACTCATTTCAAATGTTTTGACTCCTTCCACAACCACCAAGAAGAGTCCAGCCGAATGCCAACACCTTACCTCCCTAAGCACAAAAAAATAAAGCTCCAAAATGCTGCTGACAAGACTCGAACTCTTTCCTCCTCCAACTCTCTTGTGATGCCACTCTCTTGTTCCTTAAGACCTGTTTCAATCAGCTTTCCCCCCTAAAGCGCCCAAAAAGTAAAATTTTACCAAGGCTCTGGCTTGAACCCGAGCCTCCCCAAAAACCCCAAACGTATCTAAATAACAAGCAGAACAAGCCAAGCACACAGAAAAGCATAAAATGCAGAACCCTTAATTCTAGGATGTTACAGTTTTACCCCCTTAAAGAAATTTCAGCCTCAAAATTTACCTGATCAAAAGAGGTGAGGGTATTGCTGCCATATCACATCCTCTGGTTCCCACGTGGCTTCCTCTGAACCGTGATTCTGCCACAAAACTTTAACCAATGGAACTGTTTTCCTTCTCAATACTTTAACATCTCGATCGAAGATCTGCACTGGTTCCTCTTCAAAAGATAAATCAAGTCTTACTTCAATTTCCTCTATCAGCACTTGTGAGATGGATCCGAACGATAGCACTTTAGCATTGTAACATGAAATACATCATGTATCTGTCCCATTTCCGAAGGTAGTTCAAGCTGATATGCCACTGGTCCCACACGTTTCAACACCCGATAAGGCCCGATGAATCTGGGGCTCAACTTGCCCTTCCGTCCAAACCTTAAGATCTTCTTCCAAGGTAAGACTTTTAGAAAAACCTGAGTACCCTCTGCGAATTCTATCTCCTTACGCCTCAGATCTGCATAAGATTTTTGCCTATCAAAAGCTTCCTTCAACCGAGCCCGAATCAACTTAACCTTTTCCTTTGTCTCTAAAACCAACCCCAGGCCCAACAACTGTCGCTCACCTAACTCTGTCCAGCAGGTAGGCGTACGACACTTACGACCATACAACACTTCGTAGGGTGCCATCTGAATACTAGATTGATAGCTATTGTTGTATATGAATTCTGCCAACGGCAAGAAATCCTCCCAACTACCCCTGAAGTCGATAACACAACCTCTCAACACGTCTTCCAAAATTTAAATTACCCTCTCGAATTGACCATCAGATTGTGGATGAAACGCTGTACTGAAATCTAGTCTTGTACCCAAAGCTTGGTGTAACGCCTTCCAGAATTGCGACGTAAACCTAGGGTCCCTGTCTGATATGATAGACACCGGTACCCCATGCAACCTCACAATCTCTGCCACATACAGCTCGCTAACTTCTGCAAAAAGTAATCAACACGAACCGGTATGAAGTAAGCGGACTTCGTCAACCAATTGAAAATTACCCATACTGAATCTTTCTTAGTAGGCGTAAGAGGTAGTCCACTAACAAAGTCTATCGTTATCCTTTCCCACTTCCAAAGTGGAATCTTCACTGGCCATAACAATCCCGAAGGCAACTGATGTTCCGCCTTCACCTGCTGACACGTCAAGCACTTACTCACGAACTCAGTAACTTCTTGCTTCAGACCTGGCCATCAAAATTGCTCACACAAATCTCGATACATTTTACTCCCACTAGGATGCATAGCATATGGACTACTATGCGCTTCCTGTAGAATCCACTGTCTCAACTTGGAATCCTTTGGCATACAAACCTTTCCACGGAAGCACAATATCCCCTCACTATTCAAACTAAAATCTTCTGTCTCACCACCTTCCACTAGCTGAAACTTAGAACCTAACGATTCATCCGAAAACTGCTGCTCTTTAATCTGACTTATCCATGAATGCCACACTTGAAGTTCAGTTAACAGGCTCCCATCTTCATACAAACTAAGATGAGCAGACATTGCCCTCAAGTCCAATATTACCTTACGGCTCAATGCATCTGCCACTACGTTAGCTTTACCTGGGTGATACTCAATCGAGCAGTCATAATCCTTCAACAGCTCAATCCACCTCTGCTGCCTTAAATTCAACTCCTTTTGGGTAAGGAGATATTTCAGGCTTTTATGGTCGGTGTAGGTAACAGACTTCTCCCATACAAGTAACGTCTCCAGATCTTTAGAGCGAACACTACTGCAGCTAACTCCAGATCATGAGTGGGATAGTTCACCTCATACGGTCTTAGTTGCCGAGACGCATACGCTACCACTTTCCCCTCTTGCATCAACACATATCCTAACCCTGTGTGCGACGCATCACAACAGACGACAAACTCCTTCCCAGCCTCAGGCTGAATCAACACTGGTGCCTCAGTCAAGATCCTCTTTAACTGCTCAAAGCTCTCCTGCTGCTTATCAGTCCAACCAAACGGTACCCCTTTCCGTAACAACTTGGTTAAAGGTGCAGCAATTAACGAGAATCTCTCAACAAACCTTCTGTAGTATCCAGCTAACCCAAGGAAACTTCGAATTTTCGCTACCGACTTTGGTGGTTTCCAACATAACACAACCTCAATCTTTCGGAGATCAACCCTAATCCCCTCAGCAGACACAACATGCCCTAGAAAAGTAACTTTCCTCAACCAAAATTCACACTTACTGAATTTGGCATACAGTTGCTTCTCTCTCAAAATCTGCAGAACAATCTAAAGATACGAATCATGCTCCTCTTCCGTCCTCAAATAAACCAAGATATCGTCTATGAACACTACGAAAAATCAATTCAGATAGGGTTGGAATACTCGGTTCATTATATCCATAAACGCAACTGGTGTATTTGTCAACCCAAACGGCATCACTAAGAACTTATAGTGACCGTAACAAGTTCGAAAAGCTGTCTTATGAATATCTGCCTCATTGACCTTAAGCTGATGATAACCTGACCTCAAGTCTATCTTCGAGAAGACCGAAGCGCCTCGCAGCTGATCGAACAGGTTGTCAATCCTTGGCAATGGGTACTTATTCTTAATCATCAACTTGTTCAGCTGCCTGTAATCAATGCACATCTGCATCGACCCATCCTTTTTCTTAACAAATAACACTGGTGCTTCCCACGGTGACACAGTTGGTCGAATAAATCCCTGATCCAACAGTTCTTGAATTTGGGCTTTAAGTTCCACCAGCTCCTTCAGCGCCATCCTATATGGGGCAATAGACACAGGAGCTGTTCCCGGAAGAAGATCAATGCTGAACTCCACCTCGCGATCCGTAGGTAATCCTGGAAGCTCTTCTGGAAAAATATCTAAGAACTCTTTTATCGTTCTAACATCTCTTACAGTCAACTCCTTGGCTTCCAAAGCACTAATAAAAGTTAAGAAAGCCTCACACCCTTTCCTCACCATCCTTCCGGCCTTTAAAGCCGACACGACATTGGACAGGTAGTTCCTTCTTTCGCCTATCACTAGCACTTCCTTATCCTCGGGAGTCTTTAACACCATGCGCTTTGTAGCACAATCCAAGTTTGCTCGATACTTAACTAACCAGTCTATGCCTAAGATCAAATCAAACTCACCAAATGGCAGTTCCATCAAGTTAGCCAGAAAGACTATCCCTTGAACTTCTAAAGGCACACTCTTAAAAAGTTTGTTTACCACTACAGATTGTCCTAAAGGGCTAATCACAATCATCTCCCTAGAAGTAATCTCAGATTCTATACTTAACGTCTCAGATACAATACTAGCAACATACGAATGTGTAGACCTAATATCTATCAGTGTTGTAAAGGGCAAACCAAAAATAAGGAATGTACCGGTTATAACGACCGGTGCATCGTCATCCTCTCAGCGCCTAGCTGCATAAACTAATCCAGGCTGTCTCGCATCTGCATTCCCAGCACCTCTGCTCGGTGCTCCACACCCTCGACCAAAGCCATTTCCTCCTCTGGCCAGATCACGACCCCTCAGCGGCTGCTGACCACCCCTTTATGCCTGTGCATAACCCTGACCAACTGGCCGTGCCCTGCTTGGCTCCTGTGGACAGTCCTTTACCAGATGATCTACAGACCCACACCTGAAGCATACTTTATTTCTGGCCCAACACTCCCCCGAATGATAATTCCCACATCTAGCACATGGTTGAGACTTGCCAACAGTAACAGCCTTCGCAGCTTGGCCCGGTCCATCCAACCTAGGCCTTTTTTGGAAACCCCCAACAGATCCTAATGACCCAAAATTCCTCTTATTCCTCCCTCTGTCCTTATCCTGATTCTGTCTTTCAGATGCTTTACCTCTTCGGCTATCTTAGCCTTCTCAACTAAAATAGCAAACTCTCTCTCTCGTTGCGGAGCTATCAGTACTCGCAACTCGTCCATCAGACCATCCTCAAATCAGACACAATGCTCGTGATCTATTGCAACGATACCCCGAGCATAACGGCCCAAACGCAGAAATTCCGCCTCATACTCAGCCACTGACTTATTCCCCTGGACCAAATTCAAAAATGCCTTCCTTTGAGCATCCACGTAACTTGTCCCAACGTACTTTCCCTGGAACGTTGACTTAAAGAAGTCCCAGGTAATATGGTCCATTGATGTACCATCTCTTACCGTGAGCCACCATTGGTATGCCTCATCTCGAAGGAGAGACACTATTCCTTTTAACTTCTCCTCCGTGGGACAATCAAGATCATCCATGATTTGTTCAACCGCTTCCAGCCAGTACTCAGCTACATTAGGAGCCACGCTAGAAACGCCCCTAAATACCTCAGCCCCATTAGCTCGGAGTCGCTTCGAAACAGATTTTCGAGTTGCTGACCCCATGCTCGCTCCAGCAATCCGTTCTAAAACATGCAACATAGCTTGTGACACGGCATCATCGCCACCAATTTGGTCATGGAATCCTGCTTCTGCAATTGGTGATGCCGGCACTTCACCCTCCTACCTATGCCCTAATTCCGAGAGTTCAGCCTCAACACCTCGGCCTCTTCCACAGCCTCGCATACCACGTCCACGTCCTTTAGCGCTCATGACAATGAACTCGAATTAATCTGATTAGAAGTTTTATGAATTAGTATTTCTTCCACTGTTTATTATCGAACAGTCTTATGGAAATAGCATTAGAAGTAGTTTTCTGCGAACACATATCTCTAAAAAGGCATCAGTTTCTAAAGTTGAATTTCTTAAAACTATCTATCACAATATTTCATAAAAATTCAAACAAGAATCAGAGAACTTACAGTGCGGATTGGTGCCGGAGACTCAGGTGCCATGCTTCCAGAAGCAGGTATTTTTCTAAACCATTTTTCCAAACCAACTTTTGAAAACATTTTGAACCCCAATCCACAGTCGAGTTTTGCAACCTAGGCTCTGATACCATAATTGTAACACCCTAAATCCGGCCTAAACGTTACGACCGGATCTGGTATGTCACAGGGAAGGTTGTTTAAATGAACTTTGGAATTTTAAAGAAACATCGCCATTTTTGAAAATCAAGTTCAGCTAGGGCTTCCTAGTAAAACTTTTATGAGTAATCTTAAGAATCGAAGACAGGTTTGTACTATGGAAACTGAAAGCTAGTGATATTCCAAACGTTATATTTTGAAAATAGTATTTGCGATTTTAAGAAAATTTCTGAATTAATTAGTTAATCGCAAGCCATCTCTTGTCAACACTTCGAAAACTATTTGTTTATGTTTTTTTTTTCTTTAAGTTCAGAAAAACCCCATATTTGACAATTTATAATATATATATAATATCAACATTAAATCAAAACCTAAATTAGAGTTATAGCGGCCTTATTACCTAATAAAATCTCGGATTAAAATAAGTTCAACATAAAGTAACGTAGTTTATGAAAAAAGTAGTAACGCATGGCCACCTCGAGTCCACCCCGGCTCCAAACCCGCGATCTAGTGGTTACCTGCAAAATTAAGCAGAGGGGTGAGTCACCGAGACTCAGTGTGTAATTTCCCCTTGTAACGCAATCGGCCTTTAAGCCCACGTAATATAGCATATTAAACAGATAATGTATGCAATGTAGCCCAGCCCAACCTAGTTTCCATCCTCTAGGTCACCTGCATCAACCAAACACCCGTGGCATCAAGCCACTGTGGTCCCAGACCACTTGTGACGGAGTCACAGAATATATAAACATGGGGCCAACCCACTGTGGTCCCAGACCACTGTGATGATCTCTGATAAGCATATGTGGGGCTAACCCACTGTGGTTCCAGACTACTGAGACGAGTCACTAATAATCATATGTATACGTGGTTCCAAACCACTGTGGTCCCAGACCACTGTGATAGTAGTCACTGAATCACACTTCCCCTTTCGTTCACATCCCAAATCCTGATGCAAGCATATTATCCATGCACAGCAGTTAATCAGGTCATACATAATCATATCATAAGAAAGGCAATTATAACAGTACTTACCTGGTGTCTCCAAACCTCACCCACAAGGGTATCCCGACTGTTTGCACAGTCGTTTGGGCTTTTAGCCATCACAGTTATTATGCAAAACAATAAAGAACAGTGTGAGCATTACACACCTGATTATGCGTAAAAGTAGACTCTCTACGTCGACGCTCTCACTAGCAGGGATAACAGCTATTTGTCTATCCCAGGCAGATGTCGGCTCCCTACCACAGCCTAGCGGAAAGTCTCGAACTGCTGACATCGCATGACTTTTAAACTTAGGAGCAGAGACCACGGGTCAGCTCCCCTCAGGCTCCTTAGATGCACCCTCTTTGGATCGACTAGCATCATATCCATGGTAAGAGTCTTGATCAGTACAATACTATAGCGAAAACAGGGATTGCCCCAGCAAGGGGTTTGATTATGGCAGAGTAATGAATAGAGGCTGATCACAAAAAACAAAAGAGGGCTCCTTACCTTAAAACCCGAAT
The DNA here is from genome assembly GCA_025503065.1 of Gossypium bickii. Taxonomy (NCBI): domain Eukaryota; kingdom Viridiplantae; phylum Streptophyta; class Magnoliopsida; order Malvales; family Malvaceae; genus Gossypium; species Gossypium bickii. The sequence goes on along the minus strand of CP106717.1, from coordinate 59,141,104 downwards.
GAAAAGGTGGGATTCGGTAATCAACAGATCTTCAGGCTTTGGACTTTAAAACGTTCGGCTACTGGGGTTTCCCGGAGAAAGCATTCCAAAACAAGAAAGAAGGGAAAGGATTAGCCAGAATCTAACCATCAAAACCAAAATAGCCATTCAGCTATGACCACACAGAACGAAAAAAAAAATGAGAAAGAAATGAGAGAGTCCCTTTTACCTTGCATGATAGGACCCTACTGAAGAAGAGACTTTCGACAACCCACAGAGATGCTTCCTCATATTCAGTTGATAATGGTAGATGAGCAAAGGTGGTTCGGCTCAAGAGAAAAACAAGGAAGATGGAAAAGAATGAAGAAAATGGAAGAAATGTGAAAGAGAAAGAGGTTTCGACTTAATGAAGGATGTAGAGAAGATGAAGAAAGAATGTTTCGGTTATGGTGAGTAGAAGGTGAGGGAGAGGTTTGGCTAATGTGAGGCTAAACAAAAAGAATAACTTCGAGTGGGAGATGAAGGGAATTCCGCTTGAGAAGAAGATAGTAGCACAGAGAAGACAAAGAAAGTTGAATGGGAAGGTTTGACAACAAAAGAGAAAAGATGAAAAGAAGTTAAGAAGAAACAGAAAGAAATACACAAGAAGAGACCTTAGATGCACTTAGGGAATTTTGACACATAAAATTAGGTAACCCGAAATGGGAAACACAAAGCTCTCTCACAATTTCGGCACCCCTCACAAAAGACTGGATGCCTCCTAGTACATCCCTAGTCGAATTTCACCCACTCTTCCAAGTTCCCACTTTTGGCCAACAACTCTACCAACACCAAATCCCTTGATTTGCTCATTGTTTCACTCTCCAACACCTATTTTAATCAGTTTGACCAATTCAAACCCCACCAGCTCCTCATGTCCACTCATTTCAAATGTTTTGACTCCTTCCACAACCACCAAGAAGAGTCCAGCCGAATGCCAACACCTTACCTCCCTAAGCACAAAAAATAAAGCTCCCAAATGCTTCTGACAAGACTCGAACTCCTTCCTCCTTCAACTCTCTTATGACGCCACTCCCTTGCTCCTTAAGTGGTGTCATTTGCTGCTGTACCACACTCCATCTTGTGTCAACAAACACAAGAAAATATCCTTAAGACCTGCTTCAATCAGCTTTCCCCCCTAAAGCACCCAAAAAGTAAAATTTTACCAAGGCTCTGGCTTGAACCTGAGCCTCCCTAGAACCCCCAAACACATCTAAATAACAAGCAGAACAAGCCAAGCACCTAGAAAAGCATAAAATGCAGAACCCCTAATTCCAGGATGTTACAAATAATCATTGAAAACTTGGGATGTAAACTCACCAACATTAGCAAAATGAATTGTTTTAATTGCATAATCTGAAATTAATCATTTAAACAAGAAATCTTGCAAACGATAGGTTGCAAATTGATAACACATATGTGATTATTTTGTAGATGCATCTACCAAAATCATATAATATCAAAACTTATTCATTTCAGAAATGCAAGACATTAAATCTCAACTTTAGCTAGTGATTTTCTAAGAATTAATTTTCATTGAGAACAAACAACAAATGAGAATTTTTTAAATTAAAGAATCTTCTAGTTTTTTTTTAACGAATGTCCATATGAATTCTCAATTAGTTTTCGCATCATATATGATCCAAGATGGTCTAACTGGTCATGCCAAGTAGTAAATGCATTTGTATCAGTAAACTTCTAGTTTACTTTAACGTGCATTTCAATTGTACTAACAATGTCAATATAAATTGTGACAAATTGATACTTTTACTGTTATTCTTTTTTTTTTGTATCCACATATAAGTAATATTGTGACATTTACTACTGGAAATGTCTAAATCAATGTGAAGTCTATAATGTCACTAAGTCAATAAATATAATTTCCAAATAATTATATGCAGTATTCACTTCAAGGAATATGCCAAAATCTTCAAATGCCCAAAAATCTATTAATATCAAACTTTGAGAGTGGATCTTATTTTCCAGGTGTACAACAGGTACATATAACCAATGACTTTTCATACATAAGTTTCTCTTGCAAGTTCTCATCAATAATATTTTTCCATGTAATTTTAATTAAGAACTTATTCTGAATACTGTAGAGTTATACCCAGTTTTTTTTTAAAAAACTTGCAACTTCAGGTGCATCCAACCATAACGAGCTTTAGATAGAATTATCATATTCTGTTACTCATAAGTAGATCTTTCACAATCAAATATTTTGCTTTCAACCCCTTTAATAGGGATAATGACAAAAGAATATCACAAAGATTATAAATTAATAACTCAATCCTCTTTTTTATTAATATAAAATATAATATTTTCCTCATTCACAATCTCAATATGAGATCCATTATGAATATCTTTTAAAACCAATGGATTAACCATCACAAGGTATTAATATATTAACTCTTCTAGAGCTTTCGACTAATTTTGTACTACCAAATATTGGAATAATATTGGTTTGTTTCAATACCATATAAGATAAATATTTTCTATTTGTAATAATAGAATTCATTACTACATTTTCATATCATTCCTCAAAGAATATTAACAGAAACAAAATATTTGGGCATAAGTCACATATGTGGCCAATAATATTTCATATCACATTGATAGCATAAGTTATCTTTACCCTTTGAAAAGTTATATTGAGAACTCTCATTGTTCTCTTATTTATTACTATGTTCCCACTTTTAGTGGTCCATTAGTATATATTTTATTTTCTTTATGTTTACATTCACTTCGGGGAATATAACAAATCTAGTAGGACGGACTTATAAACATCCCAATAGATTCCTTATTTCATAATCATCATTGCAAACATGCGTGGATTTTAAATTAAAATCTATCTATTCTTGTTGTCATGATTAGTCTCCAATTATAATAAATATGATATACTAAATATATCATAATAAAATATACCTTGAGATCTTTAACATTATCGTCATCACCTTGACTATTATCACAAGCACTATTACAAGTAGTAAAACAACTTTGTTTTTCGTAATAACATTTATAATCTAATAGTAAAAATTATTTAATAAATAATCAAAATTTTCATGTACGATGCTTGAAAATTATTTGATACACATTGTATCAAATTTCAATAGGACATATATATTATAAAATCTTATCTTGCTCTAATAAAATATTTATAAGTTCAATTTAAAAGATATCATACAATCATTTAACATTAGCAAGTTAATAAGACTCAATAGATCCTATCAAATTTCCCTTTAATCAGCAATGGTAGATTAATAACACTTTCCACTATAATTAAAATTTCAAGAATATTTATAACAAGAATTTAATAATCAAAACATCTAAATATTATGCATAATATAACTTAATTAAAAAAAAAAACTTCAAAAAGAATGATTTACCAAAAAAATAATAATATAGAAAACATACCATATTAATAGCAAACATATCTAATCAACAATTATATCTTTTACATAAAAAAAAAAATTTAACCTAGAAAGGCAAAAATCAAATACCATCAAGACATGAAATTTATGTCAAATAAACATTAATAGTAGTCATATCTTACTTGAAAAAGAAAATATGGTCAAAATATAAAAGTTTCTTACCAAATCTATACTTTATCCATGCTTGTACAATAAATCAAAGATCGGGAATAAGAACCATAATCCATTTTGAGATTGAATCTTACTTCTCAATTTCATATAGATAATGGTATCAAATCCTTCACCATCTGTAAAAACTTTGTATCTTGCTATCAAAGATATTGAAAACCATGAAGGATAAATTTGATCGTTGATAAAAGGAACTAACACTTTGAGCAAGATCGTGCTAATAATATGTTATAAAATAAAGAGAGATGGAGAGAATAAAGAACAAAGAAAATATAAAAGTAATAGAGAATGTACTTTATTGATCAAGAGGATCATTACAATGCTTCATAGAGTCTCTATTTATAGTCATAAGAAGTATAAAAGAAGTAGAGATCTAATTCTAATAACTATTAGAATTTAAAGTACATTAAAACTTTATCTTGATCATGATGGACACCCACTTAATAAGATATTCATAACAATAAATATTGTAAAAGAAATTAAAGAGCCTTGTGCCTTCTTCTCTTCTTTTAAAGCTCTGTTTTCTTTTTCCTTTGTATCTTCTTCACATTTGATTTACAAGAGATCAACTATGTCAACCTTCCTTATCCATCCTTTTTTTCTCTCTCTCTTCCCGAGCATTCATCTCAAATAGCTGAATCTTCAAAGAGATAGCTTAGCATCTTTAATCTTTGATCATCTGGGCTTTTTCCCTTGGTTTTCTTTTCTGGGTTTTGTTTATAACAATGAGTCAACAAAATCAAAATAATGATTTGGTGAGGCTCAAGAGAGGAACTGTTTTAGTTCTTTGTGAGATTTTTTTCTCATCCAATAGAGAGAGATACCAAAAACTCCCAATGAGGTTTTAGATTCCAACCTCTTTTATGGAATAAAGCAATAAATGTTTGAGCTTTGAGCCATTAGAAAGCAGGAGAACCCAGGAAATTTCTTGTTGTGATGGAAAATTTGGGGCGGGGGGTTAAAAAATTTTTTGTCGAGAAAATAAAAAAAAGAGGATGAAAAGAGAGATAGAAAGGGAAAACAACGAGGTTAAAAGAAATATAATGCACATTATTTTAATTGGATCATCTATATATATGCGCCTCAAGTATGCACATATATTGTATTTACTTTTTAATCTTGTGAAACTAAATTAATTATATGAAAATTTCTACAATTAATTTAACTTGGTGAGATAGGTCAAACACAATGTCATCTTTCTTTGGATTTCAATCATTTTAATCATAGGTATGATCATGTAGGATTCTCTAATATTGATAATAATATTAAAAACCTATAATATTACAATTAGTGAAATCAAGGAATGCATTATTGCTACTCAAATTGTAGAAAGTTGTGGTCCAATATAACTTTTTAATGATAATGTTACTAAGTATACAATCCATTATTTTATTTCTTGAATCCTAAGTAGACTAAAATAAATAAATGAATTCTATATCTTATCTCAACACATTTGAGTACAACCATGTATTTTTAGTCTCACTTTATTAATGAGCCCCAGATATTGTTCCCATTATACAATAGGGACAAATCATGCCTTGATCACTCATATCTCACTACATAATTTGTGATATATAAAAGATGTTTAACTACATCAAAGTATACGACTCCTTGTGTTAGAAGTATGATGACCTCAAGTCTAAAAGCTCATGTACAACATTATCACTATGAGAATTGTTGTAGCTATTATATAATAATTTTAAAAGCATTCTAATTGTGAGTCAGTCTAGTATATTATTCTGTTAACATGTACCCATGTGTTGTATTGATATCCCATATCTATGACAGCATCTTGTCATCAATCAAACACACATTAGTTTCAATGTATTATTGTTGTCCCAACCCAAATAATACTCGACTAAAGGTAGTTTCAAAATAATCATATTATTTTAAGGACTTTACTACTAATCAGTTTATTTAATACAAAAACATAAAAATTGGAAATTGTTGAGGGTAGGATTTAACAATGGGGGATCACAACGGCTTCTGACGATTCACCTAGCTTGATGCAAGGTGGAGAGCCATTGTGGACGGTGGTTTAAACGGTTGGCAAAAAAGGAGGATGTAAGGTTGAAGGTAGAGAAAAAAGAGAGAGATTTGGTTCCTAGATTTGGGAGACGTTGTTGGCTACATACGGCAGGTTGCAACCCCAAACTGCCACATGTTCTAGTGTTATTGGTAACCTATGGAGATTATGTTAGCTAGTCTATAATGGCAAGTTTGGGTTTAGGCGTGGCTAATAGAGTTACGATTCGAAAAGCTATCAATCGTGTTAGGAGGAATTAGGGTCTAACGGCTGGTGTCATAAATGGAACTTGAATGGAGCCCTCAGGTGGGCCTTCATGTGATTTATGTACAAGTGTTCTTAGGTTGAAGAGTTCTTAAGAATTTTTCCTATTTTTTCCAAGCGAGGTGTTAGGTGTGGATTTTACGCCTACGAAGCTCCTGAGAGGTGGTATGTAAGGGGTATTTTCGAGGTGCGGTACTTTTGTAAACCTCTAGACCTGACCTAGACGTTAAGGCCAAATCTCAAAGATCACATTGGCCATGACAATGGCACAATAAAATGTTTAGAAGTTTTCTCTGCAAAACCGCCTTGTAAAATCGTCCTTGAACCTTGTTTTAAGTAAAACCAAATTTAGTTGTTATCTTTTCTTTGAAAAACTTAAGTGTTGTGAGAGTTTTTTGAAAATGTCGTAAATTCATTAAAACATTACAGTGGATATATTTAAAATTCATTTTTTCGTTTTGAAAAACATAGTATTGAGTTTTTGAAATCATCATATTGTACTTAAATTTGTCATTATTATGAAAAATCAATCGTAAAATTTATTATTTTCTCAAATCATTTAAACGAAAATTTTTGAGTGTAACACTACCTACCTGTATCCATTGCCGGAATAAAGTATGAGACATTATCAAGGAGTATGGAACACTTATAGATAATTTAAACCATTTATCGCTCAAATATCGAAACTGATTATAAAAGTTTTTTTAACGGATCCTCGAGGTCCAAATCATGCATTAGGATCGGGTCGGGACTAAATCAGAATCGTATGAAATTTTTTGCAAAATTCCAAAATTTATTTCATTTACAAAGGTCCCACGCCCGTGTTGCTAGGCCATGTGGTAAAGTTAATTTTCACAAATAAGGCTATTTTTCAAACCATATTTCTCACTCATTTGATCCTTATTCTTCACTCACATTTAATACACACAAAATCCAATTTAAGATATTCAACCGAGCCTTATACTTAATACCATTTGTTAGTCGTACACTTCATATAATTAACAAGAAACGTATATAAGCTCAATTCTCATTAAATTTCTTTTGTACTTATGCTTTTTCACATTATGTATTCATATAACATATAACAATCATACCTCTGTATTTCATGTACATTTTTATAACAATTTGTCTTGGTTTCAAACTACTTCATATTGGAGTTTTACTTATCAAATCATTTGAAACATCATCTTTACACATATAGTGCACTTGAGGTGCATAATTTTATAATTATGAATGAACACATTTATCAAACATATGCCATGTTTTTATATATATCATAGTCTCATATTTCCATGTATCAATTACCATTATTTCCTCGTATTTCAACAAATACGTGTAACAATTCATAAACATGCAATTCACTAACTTTTCCTGCCAATCACAATTTAAATTGACAAATCACTTACTGAGCGCAATTTCAGTGTTCACTAAAAGTTATCATATAAATTTGGATGTACGTATCCACCAATAAATTCCATGTACAGGTATCATCATCTCATATTTCCACATACATTTACTTTCCACATCATGAACTCAAATAACATATACAAGACATAACAATGTATTTCAAATACGTTTTCATAATATTTCATTTAGAATTCAGATTATTTCATATTAGAACTCTTCTCATTAACTCATTTGGAATACCAATTCATATGGAAAATACACTCAAGGGTGTACAAATATATATAATCACAAATGAACTCATTCATCAACCAAGTTCTATGTTCATGTCTCATCAACTCGTATTTCCTTATATCACATAATATATACCATGATTGATGAGCTTATCAACACCATGATTTCCATTCCCTTGTTATTTTTCCATATTTATCTCGTTGAATTTCTCGTAATTTCGATGGATTTTTAGGGGTACACTTTAGTGTACAAGTCCAGGTCCGTCAATTCATATTCATGTGCACACATTTCCATTTCAGAGAGCACACTCCCGCGAACCTCATCCTTACAAATGGGATTACCACCAGCTAAATCACTGTAATATAAAATCATAGAGTATTGTCTGGGATTACCACCCGGGATAAATCCCTCAACGACAATTACTCTAATGAGCTTGGATCTGAATTACCAATCCAAGCTAAATTCAGACCTTAATTGGGATTACCCGTCCGGGCTAAATCCATTTTTCACATATTCTTCGGGAGGGCTATATCAAGATAGGATCACCTATCCAGGCTAGATCCTTTTTACGGTCAATTTCTTTTTAGAGATCCATCAAATTTTCTTTTCATTCAACCGGCATTTCTTCCCCTTTTTATCAAATATATCAATGTTTCATCAATTTTCATACAATGAACATTCAAATCATATTCACATCAACAACATACATTTCAAGCATTTAAGAATATAATTCAAGTTACACGAACTTACAATTTGATTTTTATACCATAACGATAATCTTAGTTTCATAATAAATATTTGAAATAAAACATTATATCATTTCTATTTCAACATTTATCGATTATAATTGGGCATGTGATCAATTTATACATAAGTCGTTCATATATTTTCCTCCTCCTACTCTCCATTCCGTATCCTTAGTATAAATAACACATTTGTAAGTAACATTATCTATAATTTTTCACTATTTATTTATGTGAATATTCAAGATGTTCATCCATTTCATAGTCACTAAATTATTTTTATCTTGAGCTACAAAACTCCAAATTAAGATCCGATAATTTTCCCTAAAACTAGACTCACATATCTTCTTACCATAAAATTTTTAGAATTTTTGATTTAGCCAATAAGTACAGTTTATTCTTTAAAGTCACCTTTGTTCTGCTATCTGACAGTTCCGACCCCTCTTCAATAAAAATTAATTATCTCATCGTACAGAACTTGGATTGTAATGCCCCAAATTTTTGGGCCTAGAAGAATTGGGCTTTGGGCTTTGGGTCTCAGAAAAGTTTTAAGTGAGCGAGAAAATGACAATTGGCATGTGGGCTTTGAGGGTTAATGAATTTGGAGTGTCCAGGGGTGTTGGAGATGTCCTGGGATCAAGTAAGGGTATAGGAAAAATTTTAGTTTTAGCCCAAGGGAACTGTGACTTCAGTTAGTAGGCCTTTTAAAAAACATGAAGAAGAAAAATGACACAGAAGAGCTTGTGGTGTAGTGGCAAAGTGGCGCCACTTAGGGAGCAGGAAGGTGGTGTCATTAGCAGGCAAGGGAGTCCAAGGTTCGAGTAGTGGCATGGTATTTTATTGGGGATTATTTTTTGCCTTCTAGATGGTTAGTAGTGGCGTTGGATGTGAACTCTGAAGGAAGTCTTCATAAGAGAAAATTAAGGAAGGGATAAAGGAGCTTATCTCGGAGAAAATTTAGGATGAGATTGAGAAGTTATCAGGGAGAAAAGTTAGAAGCTGAGAAGTGTGAAGAGTTGGTGCCGTTTTGGGAAGTGGGAAGTGTATAAATTCGGCTTAGGAGGGTAAATGAGTGTCGTTTTTGGGTCTTTTAGGGGGTATTACGAATTTTTATTGTGGCTTTCGGCATTTGGAGAGTTTTACAAATAGGTCAGTCTTTCTTTTCTTTACCGAATATCCTATAGTTACCCTCACACAAGCACATTTGATCTTTTTCTTTTCTTCTTGTTGTTACCTTTTCCAAACCCTCTAAAGTCGAATAATTCCACCCTCCCTTTTGCCAGAATTCTTTTTGTGCCGTCACTATTTCTTCAACCTAGCCGATTCTTGTGTAAGTACTTTACTCTTTCAATTGATCTTGCTAGAATCGATTTCTCCTCTCCCCCACTCTTTCTAAATTGATTTTGGTAGGGGATTGATATCGAATCTCTGTTCTTCAGATCTCTGCCGAATTACTCCTTATACGTTTTGGGATTTGAGTAAGTATTCTTCACTTTTGGTTTTGAAGGTTTGCCGAATGGTCGTAAGTAATGTAAGGGTGAATTAAGATGGATATAAGTCACTTATGGTTCAGTTTTTAATAATTAAGGTTGATATAGATTTAAGAAGTACTTGTGATTAGTGATCGAGGGAAAGCTAATAAGGCTTGGTGTTTCAAGTAAGGTTAAGGTGAGACTTTGGCTTTTGGTAAAGTATTCGATAAGTATATATGATTAATCTTTGAGTGATATCATTTGTAAGATCGTGGCTAAGGCGATTACAGCATGTTTTGTTATCAGGTGTGTACGTACACTACACACACATTAGATCGGCAAATCCCGAAATGCCGAAATGCCGAAAAGCCAAAAATTTTGGCTACGATAGTCTTGCGAGTGCGCGAACACTCGTAAGGGAAAATCAATACGTTATCAGAGGCCCCATGAGCAATCTCATGGACTAGGGCCGTGTTTTGGCCAATCGGGCTAGAATGGGCAAAATGGGCCTGATTGGCCGTAGGCTCAAAATAGGTGAATTTGATGGTTTGGTAATAAGTGATGAGCTAGTCATGCTGGTTACATGGATTGGAATTGATTTGAGCCAGATGGGCCCTATGAATGTGATTGGGCCAGATGGGCCATATGATTCTGATTTGGGTCTAGTGGGCCATACGAATGAGATTGGGCCTGGTGGGCCATATGAACGTATGTGAATTTGTTTGGGCTTTGTAAGAGGTCTTGGGCTTAGTATTTGGTAAATTGCTTAACCTTACATAAAACTTTAATAATTTATTAAGTGCGACTGTGAACAAGTCATAAGGTTTAGGTGTGGCAACGGGCATATGTATGTATAGGATTGGATCTAGGGAGAGCTTGGTACTTAAGCGATCTTAATGACCCACCTCCTCTTCTCTGGAATCCTACCTGGTGCGTAGTGTCTATTCACTTTAGCGGCGAGGAATTGTTGACGGGCCAAGGTTTGTAATTAAGACCCATATTGTTAAGAATTACTGAAATACCCCTGTAGGGTAGAATTACCAAAATACCCTTGATGTGTGAAATGACTAGAATACTTTTATGTGTTGAAGATAAGATTTATGGATGTTACATGTACATTTGTTGCATTTATATGATATTCTGTTTAGGTTGCATATGGGGGGAATTATGGAACGGAGGAAGTATATGAGGATCGCATGGTTGCTTGACAACTGTGGATCCACCGATGACTTTTTAAGCCCATTATATGATTAGCAGCTTTGCTGCAACGTTTGGTAGTACTGCAACTGGGCTACCCTTGATGTGTATCGGATGGGTGGGTCAATTTAGAAATCCCTACAGATATGTTTCGGCGGGACGGAGATGATGTGTACCGGATGGATTATTTGGGGAGGGTTTGCATAGCATTACATGTATGATATTGTTATGTTAATAATATGATATGTATGCTATAAGTTTGACGAGGGTCGTACACACTGAGTGTTTGAAAACTCACTCCCTCTTTTATTTTTCTCAGGTAATCCTCAATAGGCGATTCGACGGATGGAGGGACTTAGAGGTGGCCAACTAGCAAGACGATTAGACCTGTTTTTTCTAAATGTCTAAATTCTAGATTTTAAGTTATTCACTTTAAGTTATTTATTTTTTAGATTGTAATAAGGTTTTCCCTCTAGTTATTATTCCATTACTTCCACTATGCATTGTAATTTTGAAACGGAACCTGGATTTATTTCTTTTAAGCGAATTTCAAGTTTTTGAAAATAATTGTGTTTTAAGATCGAGCTTCCGCTGTCAAAGGAAATTTTTACATAGTAACAAGGAAATGGTTCTTGGCTACACCTCGTTTTGAAAGCAAACTGGGTTTTACTTAACTTTTCTCTAGAAGGATTTTGAATTGAAACAAGGTTTTTGCTAAAACACTTCAATGTGACACGTCGGACTCGGGCCTAACTTCTAGGCTGAGTTTGGGGTGTTACATGGATAATGTTACCATTTGTTTATTTTGAAAATAGACTCATTAAGGATTTTAAGAATATAAATTATAACCCATAATTATTTTCCTCCAATTTTTGATGATTTTCCAAAGTCAGAACAGGGGAACCCAAAATCATTCTGACCTTGTCTCACATAACCTATTATATCTCATGATTTACAATTCCATTGCTTACAACATTTCTTCTATAAGAAACTAGACTCAATAATATTTAATTTCATATTTTATTCACCCTCTAATTCCATTTCTACAATTTTTGGTGATTTTTCAAAGTTAGACTACTGCTGCTGTCCAAAACTGTTTTAGTGCAAAGTGTTGATTTCAATTTTGCCCTAAATTTCACAGTTCATACAATTCAGTCCTTGTCCAATTAACCCCTCAATTGAGCTAATTTTTCTCAATTAATACCTCATTCTATCATTTTAAACTACTTCCTAACCCTTGAAAACCAAAACTTTAGCATTAAACCTTAATTCCAAACTCTTTTACAATTAGGTCCTAAAACCAATTTCCATTAATTTTATTTGATAAAATCATCATATATCAAAATTAAAGCTTCAATTCTATATTTATTCATCATATGCTTCCAACACTCATCCATAGCAACTTAAAAAAATTAGCAATAGAATAAAAAACTAATGACATAGTAAGTTGGACCCAATTGTAAAAGTCCAAAAACATAGAAATTTAAAGGAGAAAGCAAGAATTAAACTTACATGAAGCTAGAGTATGAAAACCAGCTTGAACCCTCTTCCATGGTTGTTTTTTAGTTGATGAAAATGAAGAGAAATGAAGAAAATTCTAGATATTCCAATTTAGTCCCATTTTTATTTAGCTAATTTTGGCAATTTTCCAATTTTACCCTTATTTCACCCATTTCCTGATTTTTCTCAGCTATTGCCGCCCAAAATATCTCCATTGGGCTTATATGCACTTTAGGTCCTTCCTCATTTGATAATTAAGCTATTTAATCCTTCTAGTAACTTTTACACCTTTTCAATTTAGTCTTTTTTATTTAATTAACCACCCAAACGTCAAAATTTTCTAAAAAATTTTAATACTACCTTATTGACATTTCGTAAATATTCATAAAAATATTTATGACTCGGTTTATAACACCGAGATCTCAATACCTTTTTTTCTCAATTTCTTGACCAAATAAATCTTTATAAAACACAATTTACTATTTCAAAAATCTTTTAAAAGCTATATTTGGCTCGTAAATATTAAATAATATAATCTACGAGTTCATTTGTCGGATTTGGTGGTCTCGAAAAACTATTTCCAACATTGCTGAAATTTAGACTATTACATTAAGTTCTAAATCATGTAGAATAATTCCCAACTCAAATTCCAAAGTCCTAAAACCAAAAACCAAAGTCCAAAATCAAAGCCCACGGTAAATAAATACATCCCAAAATATCAAATACCAATAGTAGTAAAGTTTTCTGAAAAATTACCGAGAGTGCCTCCGTAACTGAGCCCATTCTAACCTTGATTATCTAAAAAATCAGAATTTGAAGGGGTAAGCTTGAAAAGCCTAGTGTGGTTTACAAATCATAATAATAAAATTTATCTTATAACAACATCAGTTTAAGCATATAAGAAACATACAAAATATTCAGTCACAAAATCACATATATCAGAATGCATAATGACGATGTCAATGCAACTTTTTTTTCCCAGAAAACAGATCCTACCCATCTCCGCTACACACCATAATGAGTTCCCCAGAACTCATCCATCTAATAACACACCAATAATGTGGATAAGCCACCAGATAGTGCAGTCGAGCTGCCAGAAACAGAATATTGTGGTCGAGCCACCAGATAATTACAAATATATTGCCATATACAGAATATTGCCGGAATACTGCCAATTAAGTCATCTCGGGTTGCCCGGCAATGATGACCCACACCCCGAGTTTCCCGACAACGATGGCTTACTAATATCAATATGCAGTTAAATTGCTAGATGCTTCCTCCATACACATTATCCCAACCCTATGCATCTGATATGACATACATAATAGATTTTCAGTAGGCATGTTTTACATGAAAATTAGATCTCATTCTGGCTTAACACAGTGGCATGCTTATCATGCAAGTTAGAATCAGAAATAATGGCATACTTACATGCGAATCAGAATCAGAAATAATGGCATGCTTAACATGCGAGTCAAAATCAGAATAATAGCATGCTTAACATGCGAATCAAAATAATAAAATATTAACATATTTAATATGCGAATCAGAATATCGATAACTCAATATCATGTTTATTGTGCATACATAATCAGATCGCCATATATCACATATCATGAGTATCAGGAACCACATATTATCACATTTAACAGAAAAATCACCAAATCACATATCAATCAACACAGATCTGAAGTTTTGGAAACACTTACATGGAATCCTCTTTTATCGAATTTTATCAATCCTTATAAGTACATAACATATTTGCCCAATATTACATGTTAGAATCTTATTTAAACATCAATTAAATATTTCTCAAATATAAACATTTTATGATGATTAATTATATTATTATTTATTTAAATCAATTAGAACCCGCCACCTTATAGGTCCGATTGCACAAATCTTGATTCCACTTCGAAAGGGGGGAATTTTATTCTTGAGTCACTACAGTTTCAACCAACACATGTGTTAGTACAAATTAATAAATAATAATCCTTGATTTAATGATTCGGCAAAATGCTTACACTATTATTCGTCAGAACACACCTTTTTAAAAATTGGAACCCGATTTCAGGATTTTGAATAACACTTCATGAAGGTACGATGAACATGTAACACCCCTAACCCGTATTCGTTGCCGGATTAGAGTTACGAGGCATTACCGAATAATACACAACTTTCAAACAATTATGAATACATACATGTCATATTCGCATAAATAAAAGAAATGGTTGTTTAAGTAATGAACATACACTATTAATCACAAAACAAATACAATTCACTTGCATATAATCATATTATTACTTAAACAAATTTGCCTCAAATCCATACAAAATTATATGCATCCAAAATATAAGCATGAATCATGTACTCATCACATCAAATTTGAACCATTCAATCATAAAATATAAATATATATACATTGCCATTCACTTTACCCTCAATTCGGCTAACCATTTAAAAACTATAAAAGCTAAACCTGAAACTTTCATTACACATTTAACTAACATTGCTCGAAATAGCATATACATTGTCTATTAACTTTGAGCACATTTTAAAGACAATTATACATCATTTATAAAACTAAAACATACATATTTTCTTATTATTAGCTTGCGCATATATATATACATCAATTGAACCAATGCCATAAATCCATATAAAACATATCATCTTACACTTATTAAGACACATCAATATTACTCACATGTACAAATCAAATATTTATCAAATACATCATAAGCTTATATAACATGTTTATAACTTAATTAGTACATAACTACCTTAACCAGCATATGCGCAAGTTATAAATCAACAACCCACTATTCACCATTCATTGACCAAACATGTAAACAACTTTGGTAACAATTCATAAGATCGAATATACATTAATACTATTTATTAAATACATACTAATTTATTTCATGAAAAATCAGCAACCCATAATTTGTACAAGATATAACCATTAAATCATAAGCCAAACTAAACCATTTCCTATTCAAATCATATCAATTCATATAATAAAATCATATATATCATTTCACATTTTCCAAACTCAAATTCATATACTCATTTATAGCATAAAATACACTTCTAACACAGGTCTAAATCATGACCGAATATACACATGTTCTTCCATATCTTATAACCGAACTTAACTATCATTTCATCTATAATATACTTAGTATTTTACCCATTTATTCAACCCACATTTCAGGACCTTAACACCAAGCATAAAGCAAATATATATCACATACATATGAAATAAATATTACTTTTGATACAAACTTAATCCATGACTAAATTTAGACAAATCATTAGCAAAGCATACCAAACAAATCTCACTTAATATACCATGGCTGAATCTAAATAACTCAAGCATTAAATATATTCATTATATCAAAAGCATAGAAACTAAGCTTAACCAAAAGAAATAAGCCATTTCCGCATGGCTCATAATTATATATCCCAAAATCAAACATTTTAACTAGACTATACATGTCATAAGTTCAAATTCAAACTTAACAAAATACCGAAAAGAGTCGTTAGTGTGATAGACTTCTCTGACGATCCCTGAGCTTGTAACCAACTTCCAAAATCTATAAAACAAAGAGAAAATACACACACAGTAAGCTAACATAGCTTAGTAAGTCATAAGCAAAAGAAACCTTAAATCATATACACGATTTATTCTAAATAAACAATAATAAGCTATCATAATTTCATACATATTTTCAACTAAAAAATTTCATATATCAAATCATGTATAACTTGCACAAACTTTCCTTTGGCCGTATATTCATTTGTACATTAGTATAATTAACCTTCACCTTATACAATATATTTTCATCACAAGGCTGAACATATATATATCCACATATACTATCACATAATTCACATTAACATGTATCATTATATCATTAATTCAAACATTCAACTTACCTTATTTCCACAATTAGTATGAGTACATACCTGAGCCTTTTTAACTTGGTTTTACACTCGATCTTAACTTATCATTGCCCGTTGAACCATTCGGAATTAAAAAGGATACTTAGATAGTCGAACATATCATACAATGCCAACGTCCCAGACGTAGTCTTACATGTAATCACATAACGATGCCACTGTCCCAGACAAGGTCTTACACGTAAATACAAGTCAATGCCAACGTCCCAGACGTGGTCTTACACAATAACACATAACGAAATCCTATGTCATGACATATGTATCCTAGCTATTCCTAAGGTTCGTAGGGACTTTTGGACATCATATCTCGATCGAATCGAACTCGTAAATATAGCTCCCAAGCTTAAATACATTCGGCCAATGCAGATGTATATTCATAAAATTCAATTCAACATATAAAATTTACACATATTCAAAATTAACAACATTTATATGCTTATAGACTTACCTCAGATATCGACGGACGGAAATAAACGACTATTCAGTTATTTTTTATTTTCCCCCGATCCAAATCTGTTTTCTTTGGTTCTTGATCTAAAAATATTCAAATTAAACTTATTTAAACACCATTTTATTCAATTTATTCTAAAAACACATAAATGGGCAAATTACCATTTTGCCCTTGACGTTTTACACTTTTCACAATTTAGTCTTTATTGCATAAAACACAAAATATGCAAAATTTCATAATCCCATGCCTGGGTGAAATCTACCCCATGATCATACAAGTCCATAATTTTCATTTATTTCACATTTTAATCCCACAATTTATTATTTTTACAATTTAGCCCTAATTACTCAAAATCATCAAAATTTCCAATACAAAACATTTTAATCTATCACATATCTTTAATATTTTATCATCAAACAAAAAAATCACAAGCTATCATCAAGGGCAAAACAAAAAATCATCATCAAATTCAAAAATTAGGACATGGGCTTTGTAGTACTCGAAGCAACGACCACAAAAATGTAAAAATTATAAAAAACTAAACAAATTACATACCTTAATTGAGCAAAGCCAAGGCCGAATGTGGCTTTTCTTTTTCCTTAGCTAAATTCGGATATTAAAAGATGAACATGCAAAGTGGTGTTTATTTTATGTTTTATTATAATACATTAATTTGCTAAATTACCATATTATCCTTTATAAATTAATATACACATTTTATATACAATGTACATAACCGTCCATCAATACAACTCATGGTATAATTGCAACATAAACACCTCCCATTAAAAGAACAAATCAATTTATCACTTTAACAAATAGTTAGCAACTTTTACTATTTATGCGATTAAGTCCTATTATTAAATCGGACACTCAAATGGTAAAATTAAATCACGAAAATTTCACAATTATTGTAACATCCTAAATTAATGGGCCTTTGCGTTTAATGTGATGTGATATTTATGTTATCTCTAATGTGTAATTAGAGTGTTTAAGAGGTTCAGAATAGGCTCAGGGATTGGGCTGAGGCCTTGTCAAATTTTCTGCTTGGGCACTCTAGTGGAAAGTCTGTTAGGATGAAGCTTAAAAGATGTTATCTGTGTTTTAAGACACAAATGGGCTTGTGGCCTAGTGGCAAAGTGGCGCCACTTAGAGAGCAGGGAGGTGGCGTCAGCTGAGGAGATCCAAGGTTCGAGTCACATTGCCTACTTATTTTTAAATGCTTTAGCGTCAAAAGAGAGGAGAGTTGGGGGCGGCTCGGATACTTGAAATTAGGAGATTAATAGAATGGATAATGTCGATAATAAGGCTGATAAAGTGACTGATAAAAGGGAGGAAGAGGTGGTGTTATCCATGCCACTTGAGGATGAGTGGTCAGATGAAGATAAGGGAGAAAATTTAGGAGTTATCTGCTGAACAGCAGCGGTGGCCGAATTTCCATCTCTTGAAGGGGGAGAAATCGGTTTTGGTTATACTATGGGGGTACCGAAATTTTCCTTATTAGTTGATCAATTTCAAGTTATCAAAAGGGGCATTTTCGGGTTTTAGGAAGTAGGTGTCGAAATTTTGTGTTTAAGTAAGGGAAATATCTTTTTATTTTCGGCAATAGGGTTTATCCTTTCATTCTCTTTTTCAATTCTAGCATTTGGGTTTTTCTCTCATTCTTTTCTTTCATTCTCTGCTTAAGCCGAAATCCCGAATTCCATTCTCTCATTCCTACTTTTATGCAAAAGCCGAAATTCTATTGTTTTTCTCTACTTTCATCTCCATAGCCGAATACCCTTGTCTATTCTTTTCTTTTGCCGATATCTTCACTAAAAGCCGAATCTACATTGATTTCTTCCTATCATCTTCTTTTTTTGATCTTCTCAAAAGCTGAAATCGTTTAGGAGTTACCGAATTCTCTGTAAAGGTAGGTGCCGATTTCTTCTGATCTATTCTTTCGCTCTTTCGATTTTTAAAAGAGAAAGCCGAAAGGCTAATGGATTGTTGGTTTCTTGTGTTTATGTGTTGGACGACATCGGGAATCGAAGTAGATCGTCTAGATCTAAAGCTGGAAATTGCTAGTCTCTAAACTCCATCTTTTTCGGGATTTCAAGGTAAGGGGTTCTCCTTATATTTTCATTAGGTTCATTTATCATAATCGTAATCTTAACCCTATGATATGGATTAACAACCACATATTGTGATGGTAGCAACTGATAAGGTCTTGTGATAGAATCACATGTCGTTCACGCGAAAGAGGGGATTGGATCTGTAAACCCAATCCCTAAGTTTAAGAAACGAGCGGTGTCAGCAGTTCGGGATTGGCCACCGGGTTGTGGACCGGCGTTAGAACAAAATCTTAGACAGTTAGCAGTCGTATCGGCTTCTGATAGTGTCGACTTAGAAGGTCTCGTCTTGACTGTAATTAGGTGTGTAGATATCTATCACACTAATTTATCTATACTATATATGTTATGGGCTAAAGGCCAGAAAAAGGCTGTATGAACAGTCGTATTACCCGAAAAGGGTAGGCAAGGGATGCTAGGTACATAATCATAGAAACTTCTCTATGTGTATCGATATGTGTGTTAGTCTGTGATCTACTAGAAAGTATATTGTTTTGATTTTGCATGGATGTATGCATGGGATAGGGTTGATATGATGAAGGGGAAGAGCATGTTAAAAGGTCACTTAGTGATCGGTGGTTAAACCACGATATGTACATTTAGGTCACAATAGTGATCGGTGGCTCTGCCACACTTGCTTATAAGGTCACACAGTGATCGGTGGCTCTGCCACAGTGGATTATAAGCTCACATAGTGATCGGCATTATAACTGATAGCATGACTGTCGATATGGTGTGTAGCGGTTGGTGGGTTGATTGTATAAATCCCTGAGGTGTGATGGCTGGTACGGGCTGGTGTGTAGAGGATGGACTTTTAGGTTGGGTTGGGTCATACAGCATGTGAATATTTTGTTTCCATTGTGTATGGGCCAAGGCCCATAATATGTTTGTGGGCTTCAAGCCTTTTATGTGTTTTTGGGATTTGCACACTAAGTCTTGGTGACTCACCCCTTTATTTTCCCTGACTTTTTAGATGGGCCGTAGATCGTGGACATGGGAGCCGAGGCGTACTCAAGGGCCCATCAAGTCTTATATTTTCATAAACTACTTTCAGTTTTCCTTTAAGTTTTTAATTTTGGGACTATTTATGTAATAAGGCTCTATAACTTAGGTTTAAATTATAATTGTTAATGTCGTTATTCTATTTTTTAAATTTAATTTTATGTTCAAAGACTTATCTATAAGAAGTAATAATATGGGATTTTCAAACACGTTCAAAGAAAAGCAAAGGTTTTCTTCAAATATCACTTTCTTTAGTGAATACCTAAATAAACAAACTAAATTTCCAAAAATTATCCAAGCGAAGTTTTAAATGTTAAACACCGTGCCATACCAGATCTAGTGGTAGCGTTTGGACTGATTTGGGGTGTTACTTTTTGGTATCAGAGCCTAGTTGTAAAACTCGGGCTGTGAAATGGGTCCAGTAGTAGTTTATAAATTGGTAACAATGCTGTGGTTGAGATATGGCCTTCGAGTCTACCGACACCCGATCCACGCAGGTAAGTATTCTAACTCTTGATGTGATATGCATGTTGGGTTTGAAGGGCTTTATGGACATAGACTAGCATGTTAGGGTTAATGGACTCTAGGCCTAGTTTAAACAACTCTTTAAATTCATAAAACTTAATCTAACTAAACATGTCCGTAAACCAGTCACTGGGTTAGGGTGTGGCAACAGGCATGCGCATGTCTAGGATTGGATTCAGGGAGAGCTTGGTATTTAAACGGTCTTAGTGACCCAGTTCCTCTTCGCTGGAATCCTATCTGGTACGTAGTGACTGTTCACCTTAGCCACGAGGACTTGTTGACAGTCCAAATATCATAATTAAAACCCGAAAGGGACCAGCCACCCTATTTCACAAAATTAATAAAAGTACCCCTAGTTTTGTAAAATTTCCAAAATACCCTTGATTTGTGAAAATTTCCCAGAATACCCTAGATTTGTAAAACTACCAAAATTTGTGAAATTACCGAAACACCCCCGGTTGGCAAAATTACCAAAATATCCATATTTTGTAAATTTACCCCAAAACCTCTAGATTTACAAAAGTACTCAGTTTATAAAAAAAATACCAAAATACCTCTATTTCGAAAAAATCACCAAGATACCTTATTTTGTGAAATTACGAAAAATACCCTGTAGGAAAGAACTACGAAGATACCCCTGGGTAGTGGAGTGACGAAAATACCCTTATGTGATGAATGTGGGTTCATGGATGTTACTTGTGTGTTGATGTATGATGGTTAAATGTATGTGGTTCCTAGAACTAGGAGATACAGACTTGAGACTAAAAACTCGTAGATATAATTTCAAATTCGAAAGAACTACTCTTGAAAACCTCTATCCATAAGATTGTTCGTGGTTAATCAGTGGAAGAAATTAATAATTCATAAAATTTCTAATTAGATAAACGCGAATCGGTAGAATGAGTACAAGGGGTCGTGGACGTCCACCGCGTGGCCGTGGTAGGGGTAGGATGGCCGTGTCGGAACCGATAGGATCTGGCTATGGGTCTGGAAATGAGATGTCAAGTCCACCAGCTACGGAGGGGGAATTTCAGAATTAGACGGTCGGGGATGATGCGGTATCCCAGGCGATGTTAAGGGTTTTAGAGAGGGTTGCTGGGGTAGGCATGGGCACAGGAGCCAGAAATTTTTTGTCGGAGTGGCTTAGAGCTAA
Source organism: Gossypium bickii (assembly GCA_025503065.1). Lineage (NCBI taxonomy): Eukaryota > Viridiplantae > Streptophyta > Magnoliopsida > Malvales > Malvaceae > Gossypium > Gossypium bickii. The sequence goes on along the minus strand of CP106717.1, from coordinate 59,119,439 downwards.
TGGGGCAGAGATGTTTATAGGAATTTCTGGTATAGCCCCAAGTACTGCTGAGTATTGGGTGGAGGCGGTTGAATGCATAATGGATGATCCGGATTTTACGGAAGAGGAAAAACTGAAAGGGGTTGTATCTCTCCTACGGGATGAAGCTTATCAACGGTGGCTTACAGTTAAGGATGGTACGATGGCTGACTGTATCACCTGGGATTTCTTCAAAACTGCATTTCAAAGTAAATATATTGGGACAAGTTATATGGATGCGCAATGTAGAACATTTCTGAATCTGGTGCAAGGAAGTAGGTCGGTGGCTGCGTATGAAGCGGAATTCTTACGCCTTAGTCGTTATGCTCGAGGGATGGTGGCCACGGACCATGAACATTGTGTCTGATTTGAAGATGGTCTGAGGGACTATCTGCATGTATTGATAGTACCACAGCGGGAGAGGGAATTTGCTGTGCTTGTGGAAAAAGCTAAGATAGATGAGGAGGTTAAGCGGACAGAAAAATTGAATTGGGATAGAGATAGGAGTAGAAGTAAGAGAAATTTTGGTTCGTCAGGGGCAGCTGGGCGTAATCAGAAAAGACCCAGGTCAGACGGGCCAAGACGGGATGAGCTAGTCAGACACAAAAGTATGCTCGATGTGGTAAATTTCATGTAGGTGAGTGTTGGGCAGGCAGTGGAAAGTGCTTTAGGTGTGGATCTACGGACCACCAAGTGAGAAATTGTCCGCAGAAATGGGGCAGTGAAGGGCCCACAGGGCAAGGAAATGCACAACCGGGAAGAGGTGGACAGCAGCCACAGAGAGGTCGTGGTCCAGCCAGAGGTGGTAACGATTTCGATCGGGGTCGTGGAGCATCAGGTCAAGGGGGAGGAAACACTGAGGCGAGACAGCCGGGGTTAGTCTACGCTGTCAGACGTCGAGAGGAGGCTGACGCACTGGATGTCATAACTGATACATTTTTAATTTTTGGCTTGCCTTACACTACATTGATTGACATTGGGTCGACGCATTCATATGTTGCTAGTAGGGTGTCTGGAAATTTAAGCGTAGATTCTGATATTTCCTCTAGGGAGATGACTGTAGTAAGCCCTTTAGGACAAACTGTAGTGGTGAACAAACTATATAAGGATGTTCCCCTAGAAGTTCAAGGGGTAACTTTTCGGGCTGATCTGATAGAACTGCCGTTTAGGGAGTTCGATTTGATCTTAGGAATAAATTGGTTAGCAAAGTATCAAGCTAATTTAGACCGTGCAGACAAGCGTGTGGTGTTAAAAACTTCCGAGGGTGGCAAAGTGTTGGTGATAGGTGAAAGGAGGAACTGTTTGTCAAATGTGGTGTCTGCCTTAAGAGCAGAAAGGATAGTGAGAAAAGGAATCGATGCAATTTTAATGTTTGTTCAGGCTCTAGAAGCCAAGGAACTAACTGGTGAAAGAATTTCCTGATGTTTTCCCAGAAGAGCTTCGGGGATAACCCCCAGATCGTGAAGTGGAGTTTGGTATCAATCTTCTTCCGGGAACAGTGCCAGTATCTATTGCTCCGTATAGGATGGCGCCGAAGGAGTTGGTGGAATCGAAAGCACAGATTCAAGAGTTGCTGGTAGAGGGTTTATTCGACCAAGTGTGTCACCCTGAGGAGCACCGGTATTATTCGTTAAGAAGAAGGATGGGTCAATCCATATGTGCATTAACTATCGTCAGTTGAATAAGTTAACAATTAAGAACAAATACTCGTTGCCAAGGATCGATGACTTGTTCGATCAGTTGAAGGGGGCCTCAGTTTTTCGAAGATAGATCTGAGGTCAGGGTACCATCAGCTTAAGGTCAAGGAGGCAGATATTCATAAAACGGCCTTTAGGACTCGCTATGGTCACTACGAATTCATGGTAATGCCATTTGGGTTGACTAACGCACCGGTAGCGTTTATGGATATGATGAACCGAGTATTCCATCCCTACTTGGATCTGTTTGTCGTGGTATTTATAGATGACATTCTGGTTATTCAAAATCGGAAGAGGAGCATGATTCACATCTTCGGGTGGTTCTGCAGATTTTGAGGGAGAAGCAGTTGTATGCCAAATTCAGTAAGTGTAAATTTTGGCGAAGTGAAGTTACTTTCCTAGGTTACGTTGTGTCGGCAGAGGGGATTAGGGTTGACCCTCGAAAAATTGAAGCGGTAATAGATTGGAAGCCGCCTAAGTCGGTAGCAGAAATTCAGAGTTTCCTTGGTTTGGCCGGGTATTACAGAAGGTTTGTTGAAGGATTTTCATTGATTGTGGCTCCATTGACTAAGTTGTTACGGAAAAGGGTTCCATTTGTTTGGTCTAATAAGCAGCAAGAGAGTTTCGAGAGGTTAAAAAGGATTTTGACGGAGGCTCCGGTATTGATTCAACTAGAGGCTGGGAAGGAATTCGTAATTTACTATGATGCTTCACACACGGGACTGGGATGCATGTTGATGCAAGATGGAAAGGTTGTTGCGTATGCATCTCGGCAGTTAAGACCGTACGAAGCAAATTATCCCACCCATGATTTGGAATTGGCGGCAGTGGTTTTTGCTTTAAAGATCTGGGGGCATTATCTGTACAGGGAGAAATCTGTCATTCACACCGATCATAAGAGCTTAAAATACCTTTTGACCCAGAAGGAGTTGAATCTAAGGCAAAGAAGGTGGATCGAGTTGTTAAAGGATTATGACTACTCGATCGAATACCATCCGGGTAAAGTTAACGCGGTAGCAGATGCCCTAAGTCGTAAAGTAATCTCAGACTTGAGAGCAATGTTTGCTCACCTTAGTTTATACGATGATGGGAGTTTATTAGCTGAACTTCAAGTGAAACCCTCTTGGGTCAGACAAGTTAAAGAGAAGCAGCAGACCGATGAGTTGCTAAAGGGGAAGTTTCAGGTAGGATCAAGTGATGGATCAACGAAACTTAGTTTGAATGAGGAAGGGCTATTATGTTTCCAATGAAGAGTGTGCATGCCGAAAGATCCTGAGTTGAGGCATAGGATTTTGCAAGAAGCGCATGGTAGTCCATACGCTATGCACTCTAGAGGGAGTAAGATGTATCAGGATTTGCGAGAACAATTCTGGTGGCCGGGCCTGAAGCGAGAGGTGACTGAATTTGTGGGGAAGTGTTTGACCTGTCAACAAGTGAAGGCGGAACATCAGTTACCATTAGGGTTGTTGCAGCTGGTGAAGAGTCCACAATGGAAGTGTGAAAGGATCACAATGGACTTTGTTAGTGGGCTACCCCTCATGCCTACTAAGAAAGATTCGATCTGGGTGATTGTTGATCGCTTGACGAAGTCTGCTCATTTCATACCAGTACGGTCGATTACTTTTTGCAGAAATTGGCCAAGCTATACATAGCGAAGGTAGTGAGGTTGCATGGGGTACCAGTATCAATCATATCGGACAAAGATCCTAGGTTCACCTCACGATTTTGGAAGGCATTGCATCAAGCGTTGGGTACGAAGTTGGATTTCAGTACAAGGTTCCATCCTCAGACCGATGGACAGTCTGAGCGGGTAATTTAGATCTTAGAGGACATGTTAAGAGGTTGTGTCATTGACCTCATGGGTAGTTGGGAAGAATTTATACCATTAGCGGAGTTTGCATACAACAATAGTTACCAGTCTAGTATTCAGATGACGCCCTATGAAGCATTGTACGGGAGGAGGTGTCGTACACCTACCTGTTGGATGGAGTTAGGAGAACATCAAATTTTGGGTCCAAAATTGGTTACCGAGACAGAGGAGAAGGTGGAGTTAATTTGGGCTCGACTAAAGGAAGCGTCAGAAAGACAGAAGTCCTATGCTGATTTGAAGCGTAAGGACATAGAATTTGTAGTGGGTGACAAGGTGATCTTGAAGTTGTCGCCATGGAAGAAAGTACTGAGGTTTGGACGGAAAGGTAAATTAAGTCCCAGATTTATCGGACCTTATCGGGTATTGAAACGAGTGGGATCAGTAGCCTATCAGCAAGAGTTACCTTCTGAGCTAAGCCATATTCACAATGTGTTCCATGTCTCTATGTTAAGACGCTATCGTTCGGATCTATCCCATGTGGTGCCTGTGGAGGAAATCGAAGTAAGACCCGACCTATCCTTTGAAGAGGAACCAGTGGAAATCTTATATCGTGATGTCAAAGTACTGCGAAGGAAGAAGGTTCCGTTCGTTAAAGTTCTGTGGCGAAATCACGGTTCTGAGGAGGCTACTTGGGAACCAGAGGAAGTAATGTGGCGGCAGTACCCGTATCTATTCGGATCAGGTAATTTCGAGGTCGAAATTTCTCTAAGGGAGTAGAACTGTAACATCCTAAATTAATGGGCCTTTGCGTTTAATGTGATGTGATATTTATGTTATCTCTAATGTGTAATTAGAGTGTTTAAGAGGTTCAGAATGGGCTCAGGGATTAGGCCGAGGCCTTAGTTAAATTTTCTGTTTTGGCACTCTAGTGGAAAGCCAGTTAGGACAGGGCTTAAAAGATGTTATCTGTGTTTTAAGACACAAATGGGCTTGCGGCCCAGTGGTAAAGTGGCGCCACTTAGAGAGCAGGGAGGTGGCGTCAGCTGAGGAGGTCCAAGGTTTCTAGTCGCATTACCCACTTATTTTTAAATGTTTTGGCGTCAAAGGAGAGGAGAGTTGGGGGCGGCTGGGATGCTTGAAATTAGGAGATTAATAGAATGGATAATGTGGATAATGAGGCTGATAAAGTGACTGATAAAAGGGAGGAAGAGGTAGTGTTATCCATGCCACTTGAGGATGAGCGGTAAGATGAAGATAAGGGAGAAAATTTAGGAGTTATCTGCTGAACAGCAGTGGTGGCCGAATTTCCATCTCTTGGAGGAGGGAGAAATCAGTTTTGGTTATACTATGGGGGTGCCAAAATTTTCCTTATTAGTTGATCAATTTCAAGTTATCAAAAGCGGCATTTTCGGGTTTTAGGAAGTAGGTGCCAAAATTTTGTGTTTAAGTAAGGGAAATATCTTTTTATTTTCGACAATAGGGTTTATTCTTTCGTTCTCTTTTTCAATTTCCGCATTTGGGTTTTTCTCTCATTCTTTTCTCTCATTCTCTACTTAAGCCGAAATCCCTAATTCCATTCTCTCATTCCCACTTTTATGCAAAAGCCGAAATTCTATTGTTTTTCTCTGCTTTCATCTCCATAGCCGAATACCCTTGTCTATTCTTTTCTTTTGCCGATCTCTTCACTAAAAGCCGAATCTACATAGATTTCTTCCTATCATATTCTTTTTTTGATCTTCTCAAAAGCCGAAATCTTTTAGGAGTTGCCGAATTCTCTGTAAAGGTAGGTGTCGATTTCTTCTGATCTATTCTTTTTCTCTTTCAGTTTTTAGAAGAGAAAGCCGAAAGGCTAATCGATTGTTGGTTTCTTGTGATTACGTGTTGGGCGACATCGGGAATCAAAGTAGATCGTCTAGATCTAAAAGTCGAAAATCGCTAGCCTCTAAACTCCATCTTTTTCGGAATTTCAAGGTAAGGGGTTCTCCTTAGATTTTCGTTAGGTTCGTTTATCATAATCGTAATCTTAACCCTATGATATGGATTAACAACCGCATGTTGTGATGGTAGCAACTGATAAGGTCTTGTGATGGAATCACATGTCGTTCGAGCGAAGGAGGATTGGATCAGAAACCCAATCCCTAAGTTTAAAAGCAGCGGTGTCGTGATTCGGGATTGGCCACCGGGTTGTGGACCGATGTCGAAATAAAATCTTAGACAGTTAGCAGTCATATCGACTTCTGATAGTGTTGACATAGAAGGTCTCGTCTTGACTGTAATCAGGTGTGTAGATCTCTATCACACTAATTTATCTGTACTATATATGCTATGGTCTAAAAGCCGAAAAAAGGCTGTATGGACAGTCGTATTACCCGAAAAAGGGATGCCAGGTAAGGGATGCCAGGGACTAATTTATCTGTACTAATCAGGTAAGGGATGCCAGGTACGTAATCATAGAAACTTCTCTATGTGTATCGATGTGTGCGATAGTCTGTGATCTATTAGATAGTATATTGTTTTGATTTTGCATGGATGTATGCATGGGATAGGATTGATATGATGAAGGGGAAGAGCATGTTAAAAGGTCACTTAGTGATCGGTGGTTAAACCACGATATGTATATTTAGGTCACAATAGTGATCGGTGACTCTGCCACACTTGATTATAAGGTCACATAGTGATCGGTGGCTCTGCTACAGTGGATTATAAGGTCACATGGTGATCGGCATTATAACTGACACCATGACTGTCGATATGGTGTGTAGCGGTTGGTGGGTTGATTGTAGAAATCCCCGAGGTGTGATGGTTGGTACGGGCTGGTGTGTAGAGGATGGACTTTTAGGTTGGGTCGGGCCATGCAGCATGTGAATATTTTGTTGCCATTGTGTATGGGCCAAGGCCCATAATGTGTTTGTGGGCCTCAAGCCTTTTATGTGTTTTCGGGATTTGCACACTGAGTCTTGGTGACTCACCCCTTTATTTTTCCTGACTTTTCAGATGAGCCGTAGATTGTGGACATGGAAGCCGAGGCGGACTCGAGGGGCCATCAAGTCTTATATTTTCATAAACTACTTTCAGTTTTCCTTTAAGTTTTTAATTTTGGGACTATTTATGTAATAAGGCTCCATAGCTTAGGTTTAAATTATAATTGTTAATGTCGTTATTCTATTTTTTTAAATTTAATTTTATGTTCAAAGACTTATCTATAAGAAGTAATAATATGGGATTTTCAAACACGTTCAAAGAAAAGCAAATGTTTTCTTCAAATATCACTTTCTTTAGTGAATACCTAAATAAACAAACTGAATCTCCAAAAATCATCCAAGCGAAGTTTTTAACGTTAAACCCCGTCGCATACCAGATCTGGTCGTAGCGTTTGGGCTGATTTGGGGTGTTACATTTTGGTATCAGAGCCCAGTTGCAAAACTCGGGCTGTGAAATAGGTCCAGTAGTAGTTTATAAATTGGTAAAAATACTGTGGTTGAGATATGGCCTTCGAGTCTACCGGCACCCGATCCACGTAGGTAAGTATTCTAACTCTTGATGTGATATGCATGTTGGGTTTGAAGGGCTTTATGGACGTAGACTAGCATGTTAGGGTTAATGGACTCTAGGCCTAGTTTAAACAACTCTTTAAATTCATAAAACTTAATCTAACTAAACATGTCCGTAAACTAGTCACTGGGTTAGGGTGTGGCAATAGGCATGCGCATGTCTAGGATTGGATTCAGGGAGAGCTTGGTATTAAGCGGTCCTAGTGACCCACCTCCTCTTCGCTGGAATCTTACCTGGTGAGTAGTGACTGTCCACCTTAGCCACGAGGACTTGTTGACAGACCAAAGATCATAATTAAAACCCGAAAGGGACCAGCCACCTTATTTCACAAAATTACTAAAAGTACCCCTAGTTTTGTAAAATTTCTGAAATACCCTTGATTTGTGAAATTTTCCCAGAATACCCTAGATTTGTAAAACTACCAAAATTTGTGAAATTACCGAAACACCCCCGATTGGTAAAATTACCAAAATACCCATGTTTTGTAAATTTACCCCAAAACCTCTAGATTTACAAAAGTACCCGGTATATAAAAAAATACCAAAATACCTCTATTTCAGAAAAATCACTAAGATACCTTATTTTGTGAAATTACGAAAAAATACACTATAGGAAAGAACTACGAAGATACCCCTGGGTAGTGGATTTTCAAACACGTTCAAAGAAAAGTAAAGGTTTTCTTCAAATATCACTTTCTTTAGCGAATACCTAAATAAACAAACTGAATTTCCAAAAATCATCCAAGCGAAGTTTTTAACGTTAAACCCCGTAGCATACCAGATCTAATCGTAGCGTTTGGGCCGGGTTTGGGGTGTTACAATTATCAATTCACACTGTGTAAACATAGATAATAATATTTAAATATTTTTCTGACTCGAATTTGTGGTCCCGAAACCACTGTTCCGATTAGGGTTAAAATTGGACTATTACAGTTCTTCTCCCTTTAGGGATTTTCGTTCTCGAAAATCTTATCAATGAATAGGTTTGGGTATCGTTTTCCCATAGTATCTTCGGGCTCCCACGTGGCTTCTTCAACCCTGTTTCGGTGCCATAGAACTTTTACTAGAGAAATTTCCTTATTCCTCAATTCTTTCACTTCGTGATCTAAGATCTGGATCGGTTCTTCCTCGTAGGTCATATCGGATCGAATTTCAACCTCAGTTGGAGAAATCACATGTGATGGGTCAGATCGGTACCGTCGAAGCATTGAAACATGGAATACATTATGGATCTTTTCTAACTCAGATGGCAACAACAATCTTTAAGCAAATGGCCCGATACGTTCTATAACTTCACACGGCCCAATATATCTCGGACTCAACTTGCCTTTATGACCAAATCTGAGTATTTTCTTCCATGGCGAGACTTTCAAAAACACTTTGTCCCCAATCTGAAACTCAATATCTTTACGTTTTAAATCTGTGTACGACTTCTAACGATCTGAAGCAACTTTCAGACTATCGCGAATTTCTTTAACTTTCTGTTCAGTCTCTTTAATCAAATCGACCCTGTGTATCTTACTTTCACTGAGCTCAGTCCAATACAAAGGTGTTCGACATTTACGCATGTACAAAACCTCGTAAGGAGCCATTTTGATTCTCGATTGAAAGCTATTGTTATATACAAATTCATCCAGTGGTAAGTATCGTTCCCAAGTACCTTCCAACTCGAGAATACAACATCTCAACATATCTTCGAGTATCTGAATGATTCGTTCGAATTGACCATCTATTTGCGGATGGAAAACAGTGCTAAAGTATAGTTTCGTACCTAGTACGTCTTGCAATTTCTTCCAAAACTGCGATATGAACCTCGGATCTCTATCCGAAATAATAGAAGTAGGTACTCCGTGCAATCTCACAATATGGGAAATATACAATTCAACAAGTTTACCAAGTGAGTAATCTGTACGAACCGGAACAAAATGAGCCGATTTAGTCAATCTATCCATGATAACCCAGATTGCATCTTTCTTGCTTGGTGACAAAGGCAAACTAGATACAAAATCTATCGTAACTCTGTCCTATTTCCATTCGGGTATCATAATTGGCTGAAGTAACCCAGAAGGTACCTGATGCTCAGCTGTGACTTGTTGACAAATCAAACATCTTGAAACAAATTCAGAGATGTCTCATTTCATACCAGGCCGCTAGTAAAGCTGTTTCAAATCATTATACATTTTTGTACTACCAGGATGAACAAATAACCGACTGCTATGAGCTTCATTCGAAATCATCTGAATCAACTCCGAATTTCTTAGAACACACATTCGGTCTTTAAATCTCAAATAACCTTCAGTATCAACTTGAAACTCTGAATCAATATTCACATCACATTGAGCCCGTTTTACTATCAATTCATTATCAACTTTTTGAGCTTCACAAATCTGCTGAATATATAAAGGTTTTGCTTTCAACTCAACTACAAGCGAACCGTCATCGGATAGAGCCAATTGAGTATTCATTGCATGTAGAGCAAAAAATGATTTCTAACTCAAAGCATCTGCAACAAGATTGGCTTTCCCCGGATGGTAGTCAATTATAAGCTCGTAACCTTTTAACAACTCTAACCATCTTTGCTATCGTAGATTCAGATCTTTCTCAGTCATCAAATATTTCAAGCTTTTATGATCAGAATAGATGTGACATTTCTCACCAAACAGATAGTGGCGCCATATCTTCAATGCAAACACAAGAGCTGCCAATTCTAGATCGTGTGTTGGATAGTTCATTTCTTGCGGCTTTAACTGTCTCGAGGCATATGCTATAACTCTGCCTTCCTGCATCAAAACACAGCCCAAACCATTTAGAGATGCATTACTAAATATTACGAATTCTTTACCCGATTCTGGCTGAACTAACACTAGAGCTTCGGTCAACAAAGCTTTCAACTGATCAAAACTTTTCTGGGATTTTTCTAACTACTCGAACTTAACATCTTTCTATAATAATCGTGTCATTAGAGTTGTAATCATAGAGAAACCTTTTACGAACCGTCTATAGTAACCAGCTAGTCCCAAAAAACTTCGAACCTCGGATACATTTCTAGGAGGCTTCCAGTCTAGTATAGCCGAAACCTTGTTCGAATCAACCCAAATACTCGATGCTGATACAATATGTCCCAGAAAATTAACTTCTCATAACCAGAAGTCACATTTACTAAACTTACATTTACTAAACTTCGCATACAACTATTTTTCACGCAAAGTCTGCAGCACTAATCTTAGATTTTCTGTATGTTCAGTTTCATCACGGGAATAGATCAATATATCATCTATAAACACAACCAAAAATCGATCCAAATACTGTCTGAAGATCCGGTTCATTAAATACATAAAAAAAATAGGTGCATTAGTAAGTCCGAAAGGTATAACCAGAAACTCATAGTGTCTGTACCTCGTTTGGAAAGCAGTTTTAGGCATATCGAAGTCTTTAAATCGCAACTGATAGTAGCCTGATCTTAGATCTATCTTAGAAAACACAATAGCCCCTTTCAACTGATTGAACAAGTCATCAATCCATGGCAAAGGATATTTATTCTTTATAGTCACCTTATTGAGCTGTCGATAATCAATTCACATTCTCATAGTTCCGTCTTTCTTTTTCACAAACAAAACTGGTGCACCCCAAAGAGAGAAACTCGGTCGTGTGAAGCTTCTATCGGTCAATTCTTGCAACTGAGTCTTCAATTCTTTTAATTTTGTCGGTGCCATTTTGTACGGAGTTATCGATGTTGGAGTCGTCCCCAGCACTAACTCAATACCAAACTCTACCTCTCAGATCAGTGGCAAACCCGATAATTCTTCAGGAAACACATCTGGATACTCGTACACAATTGGTACTGATTCAATCTTCTTTTCAGTCACTTTAGAGTCTAGCGCATAAGCAAAGTAAGTTCACAACCGTTTCTCACATATTTCTGAGCTAACATCGAAGATATCACTGCCGGTAAACCGTTCAGATCATTAGACTCAATCTGAATAATCTCATCATTTTGACATCGCAAATCAATAGTCTTCCGTTTGCAGTTTACAATAGCATCATGTAAGGTTAAACAATCCATACCCAAAATTATATCAAACTCGTCAAATGGCAACAACATCAAATCAGTCGGAAAACATGAATCTCGAATCATTAATGTACAATTCTTGCACACTTTTGTAAGAGTATGCCCAAAGACCAATCATGAGATGGTTGTAATAACATACTTAATTTACCATGTTTATTAATATAAAGCGTTGTCATTATTATTTCAGTTTTTCTTTCTGTGTGTATAAATAAACTGTTTTATAATAATGTCCTAAGAATAATATGATTATTCTTAAAAGATCCTTAGTCGAGTATTATTGTTGACTAGGACAACAATAATGCATTAAGACTAACATGTAGTTGATTGATGATAAAGAGTTGTCATTGATGTGGATTGTCAAAATCAATGCATGAATATGTGTGTTAGAGAACAACATATTGGATTGACCCGTTATGAGTATGTTTATTGGATTATTATGTAATTGTCACAACATTACTCATAGTGATTAATATGTATATGATCCTCAGACTTGAGATAATTATTATCTCAACATCGTGAGTTGTATATTTTGATATAGTCAAACGTACAATCGTAATTGGTTGTTCTATAAAGACGATGTTGGATATACCACAATCTATGTAGAGGGATATGGTTGATCAATATAGGATAAGTCCCTCCTACATAATGGGAGTAATATCTTAGGCCACTTGATTGAGTGAGACTAGAAATGCATGGCCATGCTCAAATAAGTTGACATGAGATGTCATACTAATTTGTATATCATAGTCTACTCAAGATATCAAGAAACATGGGATGGACTATACAAGTGTGACTATTCCATGACTTGTGTCCATTCCAGAGATAAAGGACTTAAGGATTAATGTATGAAAGGTTAATCACAAAAGGTTATGTGGAATCATGACTTCTTGTAACTTAGGTAGCAATGATGCATTGCTAGATGCCACTCATTGTTTGTGACATTAGAATCGTTCTATTATTACTGCTAAAGTTGCAAGAACCTACAGGGTCACACCCTATGGTTTAAATGAACGGAATAAAATATAACTGGTATTATTTTTAGTTGTCACATGAATTAAATTAATTAAAGAATTAATTTAATTGGGCAATCAAATATTGAACATATTATATGTACAAGGATGTTGTACACATAATGACAACATAATTCTATTAATATATGAATTTGATTCATATATAAATTTAAATAAATATAGTTTACCGAAATCCTTATTATAATTAATGTAATTATAATTTTCGGATATAGTTAATGTAATTATAATTTTCGGTTAAAAACTTTATTGTATTTATTTAATCTTATGATACATTGAAGAGATACCAATTATAAAAGGGTATTAAAAGGATACCAAATAATGGGCCCAATGAAAAAGATACCCATTATAAAAGGCCCAATTAAAAGGATATCCAATATAAAAGGTATTTAAAAGAGGCAAAGCTCATGAAAAACCCTAATAGATTGCTTGTTAGGTCTAGCGGCCGTCAAGCAAATAAACCTCCAAAATAGTTTTGGAGATTTCTTCCGCTCATAGTCAAACCGGGGTGGATCACGTAGAGGCCGACATCGAAAAAGGTTGTGGCTTGATTCGACGATAGATCAAAACTCTTGTTGTCAAGGCGTCGTTTGTCTACTCAGTTGAAGTTTTGGTAATTTCGAAACCTTTATTTCACCCCGATTCGTTCCTCACACATGGATCCATGGTTTGGATCGCCGGATCTAATTTTATTCTGCTGCGCCATGGGGTATCGGCGTTCCAACAGTGGTATCAGAGCCACTTGTGTGATACGAACTCGGGTTTAAATACTTGGGTGATGCAATTGTATGAGATTCATGTTTTGATCTTATTGTATTTTCGATTGTTTAAATCGTTTAAGCATAACCTGATAACTGTTCCTTTCGGTAATTGATTAAATGTTAATCATGGTTTTGTGGCCTACTTGATTTTATGTTATTACTGTTAATTATTAACAAATCTGTAATAATGTGACGGAGGTATTTATAGTTTCCAGTAAGTGTTAACTAGCTAATGGAACAAGGGTTGTTCCGATATGAAACCTCAAGGATTAAAATCCTAAAAACACGATTCTGTTGATAAAAAGTTATCAAATCGTGAGGTTTCATTTGACTTGGGGTATGCGATTCGTACATGAGGGCTCGCCACCGCACTCCAGTCGCCTTGCCCGCTTCCTCCGACATCCTCAGACCCTCGCAAAAAATTTGTTAATAAAAGAAATTTATAAACTTGATGGGCCACAAAAGGTTGAAAGGATATTTTATAATTCACCTTAAATATATATATAGAATTATGTATGCTATTTTTGACATGCACGGTGTTTGAAATGCATAGTTATAGCCCAATGACACATTCGATAAAAGGTTGTATTTTTTTTAAATACGGCCTGCGTGTCGTGCCTTACTACTATTCTATTGTATTTCTCTTCTCATCTTATTCCTCGTATGTAAAACGAGTTTACGCATATTGTAATTTGCAAGAGTTGTTGTGGGCCAAACGAGAAGGAAGGTGGGACAATGATTGAGAATGATAGCTTGTGAATTGGCTTACACCTTTAGGTTTCTTTTTGTTTTCCCATTGGCTTGGGTTGAACCACCTTAGTTTATGGGCTATAACTATTGCATTTATTTATTGCTTTATTTATTCATGTATGAGATGCTATGGATGTCTAAAGCATGCCAATTATATATATTAAAACTTGATAATAATAAAACCCCGTTAATTGATGAGATCAATTAAAAGACTAAATGGACTAATGTAGTCCATAATTGGTGAGATGGAACAATCTTAATAAAATCCCTCTATTAAAATATTAAGTCAACATGGCCTTCCAATTTTGCCCTCGTTAAAGCCTCGATCAATACTATGTAGGTTTTGCCAAAGCAAAGTACTAGTATTTATCTTGGTTAAACGCGAAGAATAAACAAGTGATATTCGCTGGTTAAAAATTGGTTAATGACTTAACTAAGTTACTCTAATAGGATTAGAAACCTAGAGGCAAGTGAATTGGATAAATCATAAGATGATTAGAACATGAGTTGTTCACCAAATATTAGGAGTTACATATGATGTAATTAGCAAATGTTTCTTACCTAAATAACCATAATCTTAAGAGTAAAGCCAAAGCTGACTTAAGAGGTGGTGAAATATGGATCCTTAACCTACTAGAAATACTTTTGAGAAAGTTTTTCCGAAATTAATATACGAGGGTTATTAATTTTGAAATAAAATAGTAGGAATATCATTTAATAAAGTCTTTTTAATGATTGATATAAAATTGGTAAATTTACTCACATGCATATTTAATTGTTGTAGATATATTATGGTCAGCAAACACTAACACACTCTCATTGCGATCGGTCCTTGAGAAGGACAAATTGAATGGTTTGAATTTTCTTGATTGGTTCCGTAACTTGAGGATTGTCCTTAAACAAGAACGGAAATTATATGTCATTGAACAACCACTTCCTAATGAACCACCCGCTAATGCCTCGAGGGCTGATAGAGACGCTTACAAGAAGTATCTCGATGACATGATAGATGTTGGATGTCTTATGCTTGCCACTATGAATCTGAACTTGAAGCAACATGAGGACATGGTTGCTTATGATATGATCGAGCACTGAAAGAATTTTATCGAGGGCAAGCACGACAAGAGAGGTTTGATATCTCTAAAGCCCTATTCCAATGTAAGTTGGTGAAGGAAGCCAGTAGGACCTCATGTCCTTAAGATGATTGGCTATATTGAAAGCCTATCTAAGCTTGGTTTCCATTGAGCCAAGAGTTGGCCATGATGTTATTTTGCAATCGTTGCCGGATAGCTACAAACCAGTTTGTCCTCAATTTCAATATGAATGAAATTGACAAGACTCTACCACAATTGCTCAAGATGTTACTGAATCACTGAAGGCAACTTGAAAAGGTTGGACCCAAGCCCATACCGATGGTCCGTAATAACAAGGGCAAGGGAAAGGCCAAAGTTCAAACAAAGCCCAAGGGCAAAGGTAAGCCCAAATTTGGAAAAGGAAAGGCTACACTGAAACCTAAAGGTGGGGTGTCTAAGGAAGGAAATCTGTTTTCATTGTGGTGTGATTGGACATTGGAAACGGAATCGCCTGTCTATCTTGAAGAAGTCAAGAAGGCTAAAGTAAAGCGGAATGATTGCTTGTATTTATGTTATTGATATTAATTTATCAACTACTACTTCTTGGGTATTAGATACTGGTTGTGGTTCTCATATTTGTACTTCATGCATGGGACTACAAAGGAGTAGGACTTTGGCTAGAGGAGATGTGGACTTACGAGTTGGAAATGGAGCAAAAGTTGCTGCATTAGCTGTGGGAACATATACTTTATCTTTGCCTAGTGGACTTGATTTATGTTTAGAGGATTGTTATTTTGTGCCCAGTTTGACTAAAAACATTATTTCAATTTCTTGTTTAGACAAAATTGGTTTTGAGATAATTATTAAGAATAATTGTTGTTCATTTTATCTCAATAATGTTTTCTATGGTTCAGCACAATTAATTAATGGCCTCTATATTTTAGATCAAACGAATCCCATTTACAACATAAATACTAAAAGATCTAAAATAAATGACTCAAATCAAACTTGTAACACCCCAAACCCGGTCCGAACACCACGACCGAATCTGGTATGTTACGGGGAAAACGGGTTTGAAAATTTCGAATTTGTACTAAATAGAATTGATAAAACTTTGTTTCGTTTGAGAAACGGTGGTTTAATTTTGTTACTAAAACATTTAGACTTAGTAAAAATTTGCGTTCAAGTTTGAAAACCATTGATTTTCATATGCTTATAAAATCAGTGCGATACCCGATGGTATAGTTTAAAAACACTTTGCGTTATAATTTGAAATCATTATCTTTCCAAGTTTTAGTAAACTTCATACCAACTTATTTATTAAGGCATATTAAAATCAAACTTAAAACATAATATCAAAAGGCAGAATTTAAAGGCTTTTTACAAATCCTGAAATAAACCCAACTGAAAGTAAACTACTAAAGTACCCAAAGCATAACATCTGAGTAAAACTTTTATTCCGCATGGCATGAGCACCCCGAGTCCATCCCGGCTCCATGTCCGCGTCTACGAGTCACCTGAAATGTCAAAGGAGAGGGTGAGTCGAGTGACTCAGTGTGTAAATCCCGCTCCCGATAAAACAACAAGCTAACACACATCATACATAGCAACATAATTAATGCAACCCAGTCCTAACCATCCATATCGCCTTTTCTACCCCGTGTGGTACCAAACCACTGGTGGTGCCAAACCACTGGTGACGTATAGTCACAATGTGTTACCAAAACACTGGTGTCCCAAAGACACAATATCCGTCAATGTGGTACCAAACCACTGGTGTCCCAAAGACACAATTGTGCTACCAAAGCACTGGTGACCGAAGTCACAAATCCAAAGATGGGGCCAACCCATCGTGTGTTACCAAAAACACTAGCGATTTCGATCCCATATCTCAAGTGGGGCCAACCCACGGTGGGTCAAACCACGAGGGGACTAGTCGCAATGAGGTGCCAAACCTCTCGTGTCCCAAAGACACAATGTGCTACCAAAGCACCGGTGACCGTAGTCACAAATCGGTGATGGGGCCAACCCATCGTGTGTTTACCAAAACATCGGCGTCAATCCGTATAATCATCTGTGGGGCCAACCCATCGTGGTACTTGAGCCACTGGACGAGACGCCGAGGTACCAAACCTCTGGAGGTGCCAAACCTCTGGTGACCCAAAGTCACATAGTGTGCTACCAAAGCACCGGTGCTCGTCGGCCACAATATATCACCGCTCCTCCTCTCGTATCACCCATACATATCATACTCATGGGGTTATGCATCTCATACAAGCCACGCATATCATGCTAACATATCAAGCATTACAACTCATAACATGTATAACATAAATCATGATATCATGTATTATTATTAATACTCATCATAGAAACAGACTTACCCGAATCGTACACAATCCCCTTTTTGGGTATCCAATTATCCTTCTCAATTGCTTTCAATCTTATTAAGCAATCAAGTTTATTAACAACGTTACTAAGTAGAGGGTGTGTTAGTTACACACCTGATAATACGAGTCCAAAGATCCCTACGAACGATTTATGCCCTTCGATTGTCAAGCCCCTAAATCAATCGGCCAACATAGGATTTAAGCACTAAGACCATTCGGCCAAAGACATATAAACCCAAAGGGGTTAATTTCAATCCTTTACCTTGAAGGTGATTTGGTTTCCTACCAAATCCAAGTCAAGCAGTGATTCCTCTTCCAACAATCAGCACCCTAATAAACCAATAGTTAATCACTAATCACTTTAAACTTAATCGAAATCAACTGACCATAATCGGCCCTTAACCAACCAAACGATCAAGAATAGAACAAGAGAAGAAATGGCCATTCGGCCAAAAGCTTACCACCACCAACGATTGAAGCAAGGACCCCAACCCTTTACTGCTATTCGGCCAAAAGAGACTACTAGGAGAAGGAGAATATTCGGCTATGTTGGAACCAATAGAAAAAAAGAAATCGGCACTAGGAGTTTAACTTTTCTATTTTCGGCTTTGAGGGAAACAATGTGAAATGGGAGCAGAGTTTCGGCAATTAAGCTTAGGAAAAGAAAATGGAATTTGAAAAGTAAGATGATGGTAGTTTCGGCACAAAAGAAATTGGGAGAGCAAATGGGTGATTCGGTTAACACGGTTTCAAGAAGAAAAGAGAGTTGAAGTAAGGAAGAAACAAGTTTCGGCTCACTAACACCAAAAGGTAAAACAATTTCGGCCAAGGAGAGCTTATGTTTCGGTTTGCAAAAGAAAAGATGGAGTCACTCACTTGGATTTTTGGTTTCAAGAAGTAAAGAAAATGAGAAGATACCTTGGAGAAAATTCGGCTACAAGTATCAAAAGGGGACTTTTTGCTATACCAAAAGTGACCGAAAATGCCAAAATTTCCAAATGAAATTCGGCACTCCTCAACTCCTCACACTACTATGCCGTCACTCCCCTCCCTACTCCCTAAAATTCGCCATAATCCCACCAATTGCTCACCTCCATTTATTCAAAATTGGTTGAACAAGTCAACCTCCTAAAATCACTCCCCACCTATCATTCGAATGTGAAGACTAAGTCAATGGCAGAGTTTGAACTGCCACAAACTCCTTCCTCCATGCCGTCAAAAAGAGTGCCAAAAGTGGCCACTCATGCACTCGAACACAAGGCCTCCACCTTGCTTTAGGTGTTACCCACTCCAAGCCTTAGTGGCGCCTTCATTGCCACTCCACCAACTTGTTTCTTGTGCTAACAAACACCCAAAATAAATTTAAAAGCCCCAGCTTCCTCAGCTCCTAATACCTTAGCTCAAAAACTAAAATTTTCTACCTACTCAGGCTTACTTCTAGCCTACAATTAAACCCCGATACAACACAAACAACAACGCAGCATACCAAACACATGCAAAACATGCAACAACAAAAATAGCCCCTAACCCGGGATATTACAGTTCTACCCCCCTTAAGAATAATTTCGGCCTCGAAATTACCTGGTCAAAAGAGTTGCGGGTATTGCTGTCTCATCGTATCCTCGGGTTCCCACGTGGCTTCTTCCACGCCACGATTCCGCCAAAGAACCTTAACCAAAGGCACGGACTTTCTACGCAGGACCTTGACATCTCGATCTAGAATCTGCACTGGTTCTTCCTCTATGGTCATATCTGGGTTCACCTCGATCTCTTCTACTGCTACTACATGTGATGGATCTGAACGATACCGCCGAAGCATCGAAACGTGAAAAACATCGTGAATCTGGCTAAGCTCCGCTGGCAACTCAAGCTGATACGCCACTGGTCCAACACGTCTCAAAACCTTATACGGCCCAATAAACCTCGGACTTAGCTTGCCTTTTCTGCCAAACCTCAGCACCTTCTTCCAAGGTGAGACCTTTAAGAAAACACGATCTCCCACAGCGAACTCTATATCTCTTCGCTTAAGATCGGCATAAGACTTTTGCCGGTCCGAAGCTTCCTTCAAACGAGACTGAATCAACTTAACCTTGTCTTCTGTCTCAGCAACCAACTCGGGTCCCAACAACTGACGTTCACCTAACTCTGTCCAACATGTAGGTGAGCGACACTTCCTACCATACAGCGCCTCATATGGTGCCATTTTGATGCTTGCTTGATAACTGTTGTTGTAGGCAAACTCAGCTAATGGTAGAAACTCCTCCCAACTACCCTTGAAGTCCAGAACACAACCTCTCAGCATGTCTTCTAAAATCTGAATAACCCTTTCTGACTGCCCGTCAGACTGCGGGTGAAAAGCCGTGCTGAAATCCAAACGAGTACCCAGAGCTTGATGCAACGCTCTCCAGAACCTCGACGTAAACCTGGGATCCCTATCCGAGATTATCGAAACTGGTACGCCGTGTAGCCTTACTATCTCTGACACATAAAGCTTCGCCAATCTCTGAAGTGAATAGCCCACTCTTATCGGAATGAAATGGGCCGACTTAGTCAGACGGTCCACAATAACCCAAACTGAATCTTTCTTGCTTGGCGTAAGCGGTAAACCACTGACGAAATCCATAGTTATCCTTTCCCACTTCCACTGAGGAATCTTCACAGGCTGAAGCAAACCCGACGGTAACTGATGTTCCGCCTTGACCTGCTGACAAGTCAGACACTTCCCAAAAAACT
Organism: Gossypium bickii; assembly: GCA_025503065.1. Taxonomy (NCBI): domain Eukaryota; kingdom Viridiplantae; phylum Streptophyta; class Magnoliopsida; order Malvales; family Malvaceae; genus Gossypium; species Gossypium bickii. The sequence goes on along the minus strand of CP106717.1, from coordinate 59,099,559 downwards.
CTGTCACCTCTTTCTTCAAGCCAGGCCACCAAAACTGCTCTCTAAGATCCCTATACATTTTACTACCCCCAGGATGCATAGCATAAGGACTGCTATGTGCGTCTTGAAGAATCCTCTCGCTCGGCTCAACATCTTTAGGCATACAAGCCTTACCTTGAAAACACGTAACCTCGTTACTAGACAAGTCAGAACCCTCCAAACCACCATTCAAGACTTGCAACCTTCGCGCACACTCGTAACCTCATCCTCCAATCTGCTTCTCTTTGATCTCGCTCAACCCAAGTAGGCTTAACTCCGCAGCTCTGCGAAATACTCCCGTCGTCATACAAACTTAAATGGGCAAACATCGCTCTTAAGTCCGAAACAACCCTACGGCTCAACGCGCGTGCGCCACCACGTTAGCCTTGCCCGGATGATACTCGATCGAACGGTCGTAATCCTTGAGCAACTCAACCCATCTACGCCGCCTCAAATTCAGATCCTTCGAGTCAATAGGTACTTCGGACTCTTATGATCCGTGTGGTAGACGATTGACTTCTCCCCGTATAAGTAGTGTCTCCAGATTTTTAGAGCGAAGACTACAAATGCCACTCTAAATCGTCGCGTCGGATAGTTGACCTCGTGTGGCCTCACCGCCGAGCCGAGAGCGTAAGCCACCACCTTACCCTCGCAGCATCAAGACACAACCCAAACCCGTATGTGATGCGTCGCGATGCACCGTGAATTCCTTACCACCTCAGGTTGAATTAAAACAGAGCCTCGGTCAAGATCCTCTTCAACTTATCAAAACTCTCCTCTGTTGTTTCTCGGTCCAAACGAACGGAGCTCCTTCCTTAATGTGACTTAGTCATCGGTGCGCAATTAACGAGAAACCCTCAACGAATCTTCGGTAGTATCCCGCCAAACCCAGAAACTCCGAATCTCGGCCGATCGACTTAGGAGGCTTCCACCCAAAATCGCCTCAACCTTCCGAGGATCTACTCTAATCCTCACCGTGATACTACATGACCCAAACGTCACTTCACTAAGCGAAACTCGCACTTACATCGAACTTAGCATAGAGTTGCTTCTCCTCAAAATCTGCAACACCACTCTTAAGTGTGCATCATGCTCCTCTTGTGACCTTGAATATACCAAGATATCGTCAATAAAAACCACAACGAAACGGTCCGAGATCTTCATCAAACACCCTATTCATCATATACATAAAAGCTGCCGAGCGTTAGTCAACCCGAACGCGGCATTACCAGAATTCGTAGTGCGTGCATCGAGTCCAAAACGCCGTCTTATGGATATCCGCTTCCTTAACTTTCAACCGATGGTACCTGACCTCAAATCGATCTTGAAACACCGATGCACCTTTCACCGATCAAACAAGTCATCTATCCGTGGTAACGGATACTTGTTTTTAATTGTCGACTTATTCAGTTGGCGTGTCGATACACATCCGCATCGTGCCGTCCTTCTTCTTGACGAATAATACCGGCGCTCCCCACGGTGAAACACTTGGCCTAATGAAGCCTCGATCCAACAGCTCCTGAATCTGAGCCTTAAGCTCCACCAATTCCTTTGGTGCCATCCTATATGGAGCAATAGACACTGGCGCATCCACAGTAGCGAATCTATCCCAAACTCTACCTCACGATCCGGTGGCAAACCCTGAAGCTCCTCTGGAAACACATCCACAAATTCCTTAACAGTACGAACCTTCTCAACCGCAGATTCTTTAGCCTCCAAGGCATACACATGAACCACATACGCTTCACAGCCCTTCCTCTGACCATCTTTACAGCTTTTAATGCCGACACCACATTGGATAAGTAATCTCTCCTATTACCTATCATAATCACTTCATCTCCCTTATCCGTCGATAGAACCATGCGCTTGGCCGCGCAATCCACCTTAGCCTGGTACTTAACCAACCAAATTATTCCAAGGATCGATCGAACTCCCCAAACGGCGGTTCCATCGGATCGCGAAAGAAAAATGACCCCTTGGAGTTCTAGGGTACATCCTTATACAACTTATCTACGACTACAGAGTGACCTAGAGGGCTAAATGCACACCATCTGTCTCGAAAGCGCTTTCGAGTCTAAGTCCATGGTCTCAACTATACTACTAACAACATACGAATCGCGTGGAACCCAAATCAATTAAAGCGGATAGGAGAACCAAAAATCAAAAACGTCACGGTGATTACGTCCGGTGCGTCGCCCTCCTCGCGGCGCCTGGCGCGCATACACCGCACCGGTAGCCGTGCCTCGTAACTACCCGCACCTCGCGCCTGTGCTCCACGACCTCGACCAAATCCATTACCACCTCTGCCATTACCACGGCCCCTCGTGGTGGCGGTCCATTACCTCTCGAATCGATTACGGCCCGACTCTCGGGATCAATCTCGCCATCCTACGCGGGCAATCCCTAATGCGATGATCCGAGAGAACTACACTCGAAGCAACCTTTTCCACCGGTCCAACAACCACCCCAATGAGATTTCCCACACCGACATTACATCTGCGGCGGTCCTCGCCTAGCGCGAGAACAAACCTAGCAGATCGATTCGCCCACTCGGTCTAGCCCTCTTCTCATGGTTACGGATGATCCGTAAGACCCAAAGCTCCTCTTAAGCCTACTCCTGTCCATGCTCAGCCTCTTACCGACTCTTTAACACCCTCGGCTACCTTAGCCTTCTCGACTAAGACAAAGAAACTCGCGCTCTGCCATGGAGCAATCAGCGACCTCAACTCGTCTCGCAGACCATCCTCGAAACGAACACACCTCTCATGCTCGGTGGCTACAATGCCCTCGGCATACCTACTCACCAGAACTCACCTCGTGACTCAAAGAATCGATTTACTCCCCGAACAAGCCTCGAAAATGCCTTTCATTGGGAGTCGATGTAGCTAGTCCCAATGTATTTCTTTTGATATGCAAATGAAATAATCCCATGTCGGATCCTCACCGCCACACTGTCCCCGAACCGTGAGCCACCACCGATATGACTCATCCCGGAGAAGCGATACGATGCCCTTCAACTTCTCTTCACCACAAGTCCGGATCATCCATGATCCGCTCGGTTGCCTCCGGCCAATATTCAAGCAGTTGCTCGAGCAACACCCGATACACCTCGGAAGAACTCGGCCCATTAGCCCGAGTCGCTCGAGAACAGATTTCCTAACTCCCGCACCACCACCTACGCCAGGCTACTCTTTCCAACACCCGCAAAGATCGCTCGTGACACCGCATCGTCTCGATCCGATCTTGGAACTCACCACCTCCACTGGTGGTGGCGGAACCCAAGCATCTCATTTTCGACCCTTGACCGGATCCTCACGGGTTCGTAAACTGTCATCCTACCTCGACCTCGACCACGAGTATTACGCCCACGTCCTCCTCGAGTACTCATGACTAACGATCTACGTTTACGATTAAGAAGATTTTTATGCATTAGTATCGCTCCACTTTCTTAACCGCAAAGAAATTTTATGGATGGAGTTTATTCGGGGGTTCTTTCGAGCAACCAAGGTTTCAATCTTCTATCCTATTCACCCAAAAGAGGTCATACATCCATTCCTTAACCCTTTCCATACCTATTCACTCTTCTGGACATTGTTTGCCCATTTCTAGCCCAAGGGTATTTTCGTCATTTTCCTACAGGTATTTTCGTAATTAAAAGATATTTTAAACTTTCAGTAAACCTGGTCAATTTGAAATTCCAAAATTTGAGAGTGTTCTTTGAAAATTTTGTAAAATACTTCGCTTTGGAAACCAGGGGTTTTAGTAATTTTCACAAACCGAGGGCATTTTCAGAAATTTCCAAAATCAAAATTTTCGATTGATATTTTGTAAAACAGTGTTTGAATTTCAGTAACATCATTGAAATTTTGGGCAAAATCATTGGGTTGATATTTTATGAACCGAGGGCATTTTAGTAAATTTACCCTAAGGGCATTTTTGTAATTTTCACAAATCGGAAATTCGTTATAAAAGTGACATTCTCAATTTTGAAAGAGTTTATTGCAAAAAGTTTGAAAACATTAGAGTTGTTGTTGTATTTTCAAAACATGGCTAATTCCTTTTTCGGGTTTTAGTCGTTAGGTTAAGTCTATGATCGAGCCTTTTTGGTCGTGGTGAACTCGAGCTACGCACTGTGGGATACTGCGAAGAGGAGGTGAGTCACGAGGACCGCTTAAATACCAAGCTCTTCCCGATCCTCTCCTGAGACATGCGTCTGAGAGTTACCACACCCTAGCCCCGTGGTGAGTCATAGATTGGTTTAGTGCTTTAAGTCTTATGCTTTAGTTCGAGTGTTTGAGTGATCTAATCCTAGGGTTCAAGTCCTATAAATCTAACTACGCTCATATCACCTACCCTTCTACAAATATTAGTTCACAGAAGAGTTTAGAATTACTTACCTGGGCGAACTGGTGCCGGAGACTCGGTGCCATGCCTTGTGAACCATGTATTCAATCCCAAAACACTTAAAACGAATTTTTGAAAACAATTTGGGCCTCAGGCCCACAGCCGAGCTTTTGAACTTGGCTCTGATACCACAATTGTAACACCCCAAACCCTATCCGAACACCACGACCGAATCTGTATGTTACGGGAAAACGGGTTTGAAAATTTCGAATTTGTACTAAATAGAATTGATAAAACTTTGTTTCGTTTGAGAAACGGTGGTTTAATTTTGTTACTAAAACATTTAGACTTAGTAAAAATTTGCGTTCAAGTTTGAAAACCATTGATTTTCATATGCTTATAAAATCAAGTCATGATACCCGATGGTATAGTTTAAAAACACTTTGCGTTATAATTTGAAATCATTATCTTTCCAAGTTTTAGTAAACTTCATACCAACTTATTTATTAAGGCATATTAAAATCAAACTTAAAACATAATATCAAAAGGCAGAATTTAAAGGCTTTTTTACAAATCCTGAAATAAACCCAACTGAAAGTAAACTACTAAAGTACCCAAAGCATAACATCTGAGTAAAACTTTTATTCCGCATGGCATGAGCACCCCGAGTCCATCCCGGCTCCATGTCCGCGCGTCACGAGTCACCCGAAATGTCAAAGGAGAGGGTGAGTCGAGTGACTCAGTGTGTAAATCCCACTCCCGATAAAACAACAAGCTAACACACATCATACATAGCAACATAATTAATGCAACCCAGTCCTAACCATCCATATCGCCTTTTCTACCCCGTGTGGTACCAAACCACTGGTGGTGCCAAACCACCGGTGACGATATAGTCACAATGTGTTACCAAAACACCGTGTGTCCCAAAGACACAATATCCGCCAATGTGGTACCAAACCCTTTGGTGTCCCAAAGACACAATTGTGCTACCAAAGCACCGGTGACCAAAGTCACAAATCCAAAGATGGGGCCAACCCATCGTGTGTTACCAAAACACTAGCGATTTATCCCATATCTCAAGTGGGGCCAACCCACGGTGGTCAAACCACGGGGACTAGTCGCAATGAGGTGCCAAACCTCTGTGTCCCAAAGACACAATGTGCTACCAAAGCACCGGTGACCGTAGTCACAAATCGGTGATGGGGCCAACCCATCGTGTGTTACCAAAACACTTGGCGTCAATCCCGTATAATCATCTCGGGGGGCCAACCCACCGTGTGGTACCGAGCCACCGGGACGAGACGCTGAGGTACCAAACCTCTGGAGGTGCCAAACCTCTCGTGACCCAAAGTCACATAGTGTGCTACCAAAGCACTGGTGCTCGTCGACAATATATCATCGCTCCCTCCTCTCGTATCACCCATACATATCATACTCATGGGGTTATGCATCTCATACAAGCCACGCATATCATGCTAACATATCAAGCATTACAACTCATAACATGTATAACATAAATCATGATATCATGTATTATCATTAATACTCATCATAGAAACGGACTTACCCGAATCGCATACAATCCCCTTTTGGGTATCCAATTATCCTTCTCAACGCTTTCAATCTTATTAAGCAATCAAGTTTATTAACAACGTTACTAAGTAGAGGTGTGTTAGTTACACACCGATAATCGAGTCCAAAGATCCCTACGAACGATTTATGCCCTTCGATTGTCAAGCCCCTAAAACAATCGGCCAACATAGGATTTAAGCACTAAGACCATTCGGCCAAAGACATATAAACCCAAAGGGGTTAATTTCAATCCTTTACCTTGAAGGTGATTTGGTTTCCTACCAAATCCGAGTCAAGCAGATGATTTCTCTTCCAACAATCAAAGCACCCTAATAAACCAATAGTTAATCACTAATCACTTTAAACTTAATCGAAATCAATCGACCATAATCGCCCTTAACCAACCAAACGATCAAGAATAGAACAAGAGAAGAAATGGCCATTCGGCAAAAGCTTACCACCACCAACGATTGAAGCAAGGACCCCAACCCTTTACTGTATTCGGCCAAAGAGACTACTAGGAGAAGGAGAATATTCGGCTATGTTGGAACCAATAGAAAAAAAGAAATCGGCACTAGGAGTTTAACTTTTCTATTTTCGGCTTTGAGGGAAACAATGTGAAATGGGAGCAGTTTTCGCAATTAAGCTTAGGAAAAGAAAATGGAATTTGAGAAGTAAGATGATGGTAGTTTCGGCACAAAAGAAATGGGGAGAGCAAATGGGTGATTCATTAACACGGTTTCAAGAAGAAAAGAGAGTTGAAGTAAGGAAGAAACAAGTTTCGGCTCACTAACACCAAAAGGTAAAACAATTTCGGCCAAGGAGAGCTTATGTTTCGGTTTGCAAAAGAAAAGATGGAGTCACTCACTTGGATTTTTGGTTTCAAGAAGTAAAGAAAATGAGAAGATACCTTGGAGAAAATTCGGCTACAAGTATCAAAAGGGGACTTTTTGCTATACCAAAAGTGACCAGAAAATGCCAAAATTTCCAAATGAAATTCGGCACTCCTCAACTCCTCACACTACTATGCCGTCACTCCCCCTCCCTACTCCCCTAAAATTCGGCCATAATCCCACCAATTGCTCACCTCCATTCATTCAAAATTGGTTGAACAAGTCAACCTCCTAAAATCACTCCCCACCTATCATTCGAATGTGAAGACCAAGTCAATGGCAGAGTTTGAACCGCCCCAAACTCCTTCCTCCATGCCGTCAAAAAGAGTGCCAAAAGTGGCCACTCCATGACTCGAACACAAGGCCTCCACCTTGCTTTAGGCGTTACCCACTCCAAGCCTTAGTGGCGCCTTCATTGCCACTCCACCAACTTGTTTCTTGTGCTAACAAACACCCAAAATAAATTTAAAAGCCCCAGCTTCCTCAGCTCCTAATACCTTAGCTCAAAAACTAAAATTTTCTACCTACTCAAAGCTTTACTTCTAGCCTACAATTAAACCCCCGATACAACACAAACAACAACGCACATACCAAACACATGCAAAACATGCAACAACAAAAATAGCCCCTAACCCGGGATATTACAAAACTTATCTTTGGCATTGTCGTTTGGGCCACATAAGTGAGAAGCGCATATCCAAACTCCATAAAGATGGTCTCTTGAATTCATTTGTTTTTGAACAATTTGAAGTATGTGAATCTTGCTTATTGGGAAAAATGACTAAATCTCCTTTCATCGGTAAAAGTGAACGAGCTAGTGATTTATTGGACCTAATACATTCGATGTATGTGGACCAATAAATACACAAGCCGCAGGTGGATTTCACTACTTCATTACTTTCACCGATGATTTCAGAGATATGGGTATGTTTATCTCATGCGCCATAAGTCCGAGTCCCTTGAAAAGTTCAAGGAATTCAAAAATGAAGTACAAAATCAACTAGGCAAAACTATCAAGTCACTTCGATCCGATCGAGGTGGAGAGTACTGAGCCTAGAGTTTGATGATCTTTTGAAAGAATGTGGGATTGTCTCACAACTTACTCCTCCCGGTACTCACCGAATGGAATGGAGTATCCGAGAGAAGAAATCGAACTTTGTTAGACATGGTTCGATCCATGATGAGTCATCTTTGATCTACCGACTTCTTTTTGGGGACATGCACTTGAGATACCGCTTTCACACTAAATCGAGTTCCATCTAAATCGGTTCAAAAGACGCCATATGAGATGTGGACTGGGAAACGTCCTAGTATGTCTTTTATGAAAATTTGGGGTCATGAAGCTTATGTTAAACGTCGACGCCTACTAAGCTTGAACCCAAATCTAAAAGGTGTAATTTTGTGGGGTATCCAAAAGAAACCAAAGGATATTATTTCTTTAATCCCACCGAGAACAAAACGTTTGTTGCTCGGACCGTGTCTTCCTAGAGAGAGAATTTACTTCTAGAAAAGGAAGTGGGAGAAAGATTGAACTTGAAGAAATTCGAGAATCACAAGATACCATCAACAGAGATTGAACAACAAAGAAATTCCACAAGAAATTGAGGAACAAATAATCTGCTGTAGAGAAACACAACCACCACAGAGATCTTTAAGAGAACGCCGTGCACACGAGAGATATGGATTTCTCATTACAACGCATGGTGACGTTCTTCTTATAGATCAAGATGAGCCTAGGACTTATCAAGAAGCGGTGACAAGCCCAGATTCGAGAAAATGGCTTGAGGCCATGAGATCGAGATGGATTCCATGTATGAAAACCAAGTATGGACCTTGATTGACCCACCCGGCGGGTTAAACCTATAGGGTGCAAGTGGGTTTTCAAAAAGAAAACAGACATGGATGGTAATGTACAAACATACAAAGGGCGATTAGTCGCTAAAGGTTTTCGCCAAATTCATGGTGTTGACTATGATGAAACCTTTTCTCCTCTAGCTATGTTTAAATCCATCAGGATCTTGCTCGCCATAGCTGCATTTCATGATTATGAAATCTGGTAGATGGACGTCAAAACAGCTTTCCTTAACGGGAAACTTGAAGAGGATGTGTACATGACACAACCTGAAGGTTTTGTAAATCCAAAGGATGCTAGAAAGATATGTAAGCTACAAAGATCAATTTATGGATTAAAGCAAGCTTCTCGAAGTTGGAATCTTTGTTTTAACGATGCAATCAAAGAGTTTGGTTTTGTCAAAAATGAAGATGAACCATGTGTTTAAAGAAAGTTAGTGGGAGCACTATCACATTCTTGGTACTATATGTGGATGACATACTTATCATGGGAAATGACATACCTACTTTGCAGTCTATTAAGACTTGGTTAAGAAGTTGTTTTTCTATGAAGGACTTGGGCGAAGCCACTTATATCTTAGGAGTCAAGATCTATAGAGATAGATCAAGGCGACTACTAGGTCTAAGCCAAAGTACATACATAGATAAAGTACTGAAAAGGTTCAGTATGGAAGAATCTAAAAGAGGATTTCTACCTATGAGACATGGTATTTCACTCTCGAAGGAAATGTGTCCTTCAACTCCACAAGAGAGAGAACGTATGAGTAAAATTCCATATGCTTCCGCTATTGGATCTATCATGTATGCTATGTTATGTACCCGTCCAGATGTATCGTATGCCTTAAGTATGACGAGCAGGTATCAAGTAGATCCCGGTGAAGGTCACTGGACCATTATCCAAGAGTATCCTTAAGTACTTAAGAAGAACTAAGGATACGTTCCTATTATATGGAGGTGAGGAAGAGTTAAGTGAAAAAGGTTACACCGATGCCGACTTCCAAACCGACAAGGATGATTCTCGATCGCAATCGGGTTTTGTGTTTTGCCTTAATGGTGGTGCTTTGAGCTGGAAAAGTTCAAAGCAAAGTACGATGAGTCGATTCTACAACAGAGGTCGAGTATATTGCACCCAGTGAGGCAAAGAAAGGAAGCGGTTTGGATCAAGAAGTTCATTCTTCGACTAGGGGTTGTGCCTAGCATATCGGATGCTATAGAGCTCGATGTGATAACAATGGAGCTATTGCACAAGCTAAGGAACCCGTGATCTCACCAAATGATCCAAACATATACTTAGACGCTACCATCTTATTCGAGAGATTATCGATCGAGGGGATGTAGAGATATGCAGAGTACCTTCGGATGATAACATTGTTGATCCCCGACCAAGCCTCTAACACACAGGCATGATCGTCACACTAAGTCACTTGGTATTAGATATATGAGTGATTGGTCTTAGTGCTAGTGGGAGATTGTAAGAGTATGCCCAAAGACCAATCATGAGATGGTTGTAATAACATACTTAATTTACCATGTTTATTAATATAAAGCGTTGTCATTATTATTTCGAGTTTTTCTTTACTGTGTGTATAAATAAACTGTTTTATAATAATGTCCTAAGAATAATATGATTATTCTTAAAAGATCCTTAGTCGAGTATTATTGTTGACTAGGACAACAATAATGCATTAAGACTAACATGTAGTTGATTGATGATAAAGAGTTGTCATTGATGTGGATTGTCAAAATCAATGCATGAATATATGTGTTAGAGAACAACATATTGGATTGACCTGTTATGAGTATGTTTATTGGATTATTATGTAATTGTCACAACATTACTCATAGTGATTAATATGTATATGATCCTCGGACTTGAGAAAATTATTATCTCAACATCGTGAGTTGTATATTTTGATACAATCAAACGTACAATCGTAATTGGTTGTTCTATAAAGACGATGTTGGATATACCACAATCTATGTAGAGGGATATGGTTGATCAATATAGGATAAGTCCCTCCTACATAATGGGAGTAATATCTTAGGCCACTTGATTGAGTGAGACTAGAAATGCATGGCCATGCTCAAATAAGTTGACATGAGATGTCATACTAATTTGTATATCATAGTCTACTCAAGATATCAAGAAACATGGGATGGACTATACAAGTGTGACTATTCCATGACTTGTGTCCATTCCGAGATAAAGGACTTAAGGATTAATGTATGAAAGGTTAATCACAAAAGGTTATGTGGAATCATGACTTCTTGTAACTTAGGTAGCAATGATGCATTGCTAGATGCCACTCATTGTTTGTGACATTAGAATCGTTCTATTATTATCGCTAAAGTTGCAAGAACCTCTGAGGTCACACCCTATGGTTTAAATGAACGGAATAAAATATAAGCGGTATTATTTTTAGTTGTCACATGAATTAAATTAATTAAAGAATTAATTTAATTGGGCAATCAAATATTGAACATATTATATGTACAAGGATGTTGTACACATAATGACAACATAATTCTATTAATATATGAATTTGATTCATATATAAATTTAAATAAATATAGTTTAATGAATCCTTATTATAATTAATGTAATTATAATTTTCGGATATAATTAATGTAATTATAATTTTCGGTTAAAAACTTTATTGTATTTATTTAATCTTATGATACATTGAAGAGATACCAATTATAAAAGGGTATTAAAAGGATACCAAATAATGGGCCCAATGAAAAGATACCCATTATAAAAGGCCCAATTAAAAGGATATCCAATATAAAAGGTATTTAAAAGAGGCAAAGCTCATGAAAAACCTAATAGATTGCTTGTTAGGTCTAGCAAATAGTCAAGCAAATAAACCTCCAAAATAGTTTTGGAGATTTCTTCCGCTCATAGTCAAACCGGTGGATCACGTAGAGGCCGACATCGGAAAAGGTTGTGGCTTGATTCGACAAAGAGATCAAAACTCTTGTTGTCAAGGCGTCATTGTCTACTCTCATTGAAGTTTTGGTAATTTGAAACCTTTATTTCACCCCGATTCGTTCCTCACACATGGATCCATGGTTTGGATCGCCGGATCTAATTTTATTCTGCTGCGCCATAGGGTATCGGCGTTCCAACAACTTTATCAACCAAAACACATGTGCCTAAGGGGTTTGATACTTTAATCAAAAACTCAGTAAACTTTACAGGAAAAGTCTTACTGGATACTAAAGTCTCACATACATAAGAATGAGTCGAATCAGGATCAATCAATGCAACAACACTAGTATCATAGAGAGTGAAAGTACCAGTAATAATGTTTGGGGATGAAGCCTCATCTCGAGCACGAATGGTGTAATATCTAGTAGGTGCGCGAGCCTCAGATCTAATAGCTATGTCTTTAGTTCCTTTTTGACCGCTACTCACATTACCCATATTTCTGGGTGGTCTACCTCGAGCTAACATGTTACTCGGTCTCGCACTCTGTATGGTATTTTGCTCCACTAACTCTGGGCACTCACGAATGAAATGATCCATCGATCCACATTTAAAATAAACCCGATCATTCAATCTATAGCTACCAAGATGTCGTTTACAGCAGTGTTTGCACTCAAGTTGATTCGATCTGACATTACCAACACTAGCTACTGAGGTAGCTTTCGAACTCACAGGTGGTCTATCCCGATCACGTCTAGAATAACTCGCAGTAGTCTTTGAATGGCTAAAATCATCCCTAAATTTCTTTGATGCTTACTGAAATGTCTTACTCGATGATCTCTTACGAGAATCTCTGGCTTCGAAATCAGGTTTTCTTTTCTCTTTCCCGAGCTTTTCTGCTTTGCATGCTTGCTCAACAAGTACAACAAACTCTTTTATTTCAAGGATGCCAACTAGTAGTTTAATGTCTTCATTTAACCCGTCTTTGAATCTTTTACACATTATAGCTTCATTCGACACACATTCTCAGGCATATCTACTGAGTCTCACAAATTTTCGTTCATATTCTGTCATAGTCATGCGACCCTATTTTAACTCGAGAAATTCTTTGCATTTGTGATCAATGAATCTTTGAATAATATATTTTTTTCCAAAATTCTGTTTGAAAGAACTCTCAAGTGACCCGCTCTTTTGGAACTATCGATACTAGCGTATTCCACCAGTGATATGCGGTGTCCCGTAACAAAGATGCATCACATTTTAGGCACTCGTCAGGGGTACAAGATAGCTCATCCAACACGCGGATAGTATTATCGAGCCAGAATTCAGCTTACTCAGCATCATCATCATCAGTGGCTCTGAATTCTTCAGCCCAGTATTTTCTAATTTTCAACTGGAGGCTTATTCAATCGCACTGGATCAGTAACTTGCGGCATTACAGGTATTTGAAGGGGAATCGGTGGGGTAGGAGGTTGTGGAACAGCCGGATTTGTCCAAATATACTGAGTAAACCAATCGTTCATCATTTGGTAAAAGGCTTGTTTAGCCTCTCCCTCTTGGTTACTTGAAGTTAGTCGAGAATCAACTGGCGCTGCCCCCTGAACAGGAGCGAGCGTATTACTTTCCACATCATCAACTACGGCTCGACCGGGATCGATTTACTATAAGAAAACACATTTCAATTGTCAGGAATCATCACACTATCGCAGTATAAAAATAATGGCATGTATAGCTAGACTCACATGCGCTACGTTAGTCCTAGAACCGACTAAACCGTAGCTCTGATACCAATAAAATGTAACAACCTTAACCCGTATCTGTCTCCGAATCAGAGTTACGAGGCATTACCGAACAATACACAACTTTCAAACAATTATGAATACATACATGTCATATTCACATAAATAAAACAAATGGTTGTTTAAATAATGAACATACACTATTAATCACAAAACAAATACAATTCACTTGCATATAATCATATTATTACTTAAACAAATTTACCTCAAATCCATGCAAAATTATATGCATCCAAAATATAACATGCATCCAAAATATAAGCATGAATCATGTACTCATCACATCAAATTTGAACCATTCAATCATAATATATATATACATTGCCATTCACTTTACCCTCAATTCGGCTAACCATTTAAAAGCTATAAAAGCTAAACCTAAAACTTTCATTACCCATTTAACTAACAATGCTCGAAATAGCATATACATTGTCTATTAACTTTGAGCACATTTTAAAGATAATTATACATCATTTATAAAACAAAAACATACATATTTTCTTATTATTACCTTGCGCATATATATATACATCAATTGAACCAATGCCATAAATCCATATAAAACATATCATCTTACACTTATTAAGACACATCAATATTACTCACATGTACAAATATACCAAACAAATATATATCACATACATATGAAATACATATTACTTTTGATACAAACTTAATCCATGACAAAATTCAGACATATCATTAGCAAAGCATACCAAACAAATCTCACTTAATATACCATGATCGAATCTAAATAACTCAAGCATTAAATGCATTAAATATATTCATTATATCAAAAGCATAGAAACTAAGCTTAACCAAAAGAAATAAGCCATTTTCTCATGGCTCATAATTACATATCCCAAAATCAAACATTTTAACTAGACTATACATGCCATAAGTTCAAATTCAAACTTAACAAAATACGAAAAAGAGTCGATAGTGTGACAGACTTCTCTGACGATCCCTGAGCTTGTAACCAACTTCCAAAATATATAAAACAAAGAGCAAATACACATACAGTAAGCTAACATAGCTTAGTAAGTCATAAGCAAAAGAAACCTTAAATCATATACACGATTTGTTCTAAATAAACAATAATAAGCTACCATAATTTCATACATATTTTCAACTTAAAATTTTCATATATCAAATCATGTATAACTTGCACAAACTTTCCTTTGGCCGTATATTCATTTGTACATTAGTATAATTAACCTTCACTTTATACAATATATTTTCATCATAAGGCCGAACATATATATATCCACATATACTATCACATAATTCACATTAACATGTATCATTATATCATTAATTCAAACATTCAACTTACCTTATTTCCACAATTAGTATGAGTACATACCTGAGCCTTTCTAACTTGGTTTTACACTCGATCTTAACTATCATTGCCCGTTGAACCATTCGGAATTAAAAAGGATACTCAGGTAGTTGAACACATCGTACAATGCCAACGTCCCAGACGTGGTCTTACATGTAATCACATAACGATGCCACTGTCCCAGACAGGGTCTTACACGTAAACACAAGTTAATGCCACCGTCCCAGACGTGGTCTTACATGATAACACATAATGGAATCCTATGTCATGACATATGTATCCTAGCTATTCCTAAGGTTCGTAGGGACTTTTGGACATCAGATCTCGATCAAATCGAACTCGTAAATATAGCTCCCAAGCTTAAATACATTCGGCCAATGCATATGTATATTCATAAAATTCAATTCAACATATATAATTTACACATATTCAAAATTAACAACATTTATATGCTTATAGACTTACCTCAGATATCGACGGACGGAAATAAACGACTATTCGTTTATTTTTTGTTTTCCCTCTATCCAAATCCGTTTTCTTTGGTTCTTGATCTAAACATATTCAAATTAAACTTATTTAAACACCAGTTTATTCAATTTATTCTAAAAACACATAAATAGGCAAATTACCATTTTACCCTGGCATTTTACACTTTTCACAATTTAGTCCCTATTACATAAAACACAAAATATGAAAAATTTCATAATCCCATGCCTAGGCGAAATCTACCCCATGATCATACAAGCCCATATTTTTCATTTATTTCACATTTTAATCCCTCAATTTATTGAATTTACAATTTAGCCCTAATTACTCAAAATCATCAAAATTTCCAATACAAAACATTTTAATCTATCACATATCTTTAATATTTTACCATCAAACAAGAAAAATCACAAGCTATCATCAATGGCAAAACACAAAATCATCATCAAATTCAAAAATTAGGACATGGGCTTTGTAGTACTCGAAGCAACGGTTAAAAAAACGTAGAAATTATAAAAAATCGAACAAATTACATACCCTAATTGAGCAAAGCCAAGGCCGAATGTGGCTATTCTTTTCTTTTTATTTTCCTTAGCTAAATTCGGCTATGAAAACATGAACATGCAAAGTGGTGTTTATTTTATGTTTTATTATAATACATTAATTTGCTAAATTACCATATTATCCTTTATAAATTAATGTACACATTTTATATACAATGTACATAACCGTCCATCAATATAACTCATGGTATAATTGCAACATAAACACCTCCCTTTAAAAGAACAAATCAATTTAGCACTTTAACAAATAGTTAGCAACTTTTACTATTTATGCGATTAAGTCCTTTTATTAAATCGGACACTCAAATGGTAAAATTAAATCATGAAAATTTCACATTTATCAAGTCACACAGTATAAACATAGATAATAATATTTAGTTATTTTTCTCACTCGGATTTGTGGTCTTGAAACCACTGTTCTGATTAGGGTCGAAACCCGACTGTTACAAAACAAATCATTAGAATCATCTTAATCGAAATAATAATACGAAAGAGAGAGTTATGAACGAAGGATTTTCCATACTTACATATTAACAGAGAAAAAGGGCTCGACAATAAATCCTGAAAAGTCGACTAGAGTGGAGTATTTGGACGGCAAGAGAGAAGAGGACAGAAAAAATGAAAAAAAATTAAATATTGAAGAATAGTGTCTAGATATATGACCAGTGAAACACCTCAAACCCGGCCCACAAGCCCCGACCGGATCTGGCATGATCCTTGAGTAAAACTCGTTTTTTCATCTTAGAAAAAAATGTGGATTTTTATGTAAAAATAAGTTGATTTTGAAGAAAAATATATTTGAAGTGTGTTCTTGTTGGAAACCGTTTTGTAATTAATGCTCGTATCTCATTAAAAACGTTATCATTTTGATGTTTAGAAAATTTTATAAGTTATAAGAAAACCAAATTAGAACTTATTATTATGTTGGAAACCTTAGGTGTTTAAGTGTCAAAACAGATTAAGTTATTTATCGAGAATAATTAATCATTTAGTTGAAGTTGTTCGTATCAAAATAAAAGTTTAAAACGTATAAAAACATAGCTAATGGCGGCCTTATTACAATAAAACTTAACCCGAAATAAATCCCGAATAATAAAAGCAAAACGTAGTAAATTTAATTAAAAGTAAAATCAAAATACTGAGTTGAGCATGGCCACCACCTAGTCCTTGCTGACCCGGTCCAAATCACTGAGTATCACCTGAAAAAGATATCCCACAAAGGGGTGAGTCAACAGACTCAATGTGTAACAGTTCATTAAAAGCCCAATCGATCATAGCCTTAAAGATAACATTTTTGGCAAAGCCCATTTAAATCACATTTAGCCATAAGCCCATAACATACCAAATAAAATAATAACAGATTTAATCACATGTAAATATAATGAAATGCATTCCCGAGCCCACCTAGATATCCATCCGCTACACACCACCCGTACCTGCCAATCACACCGTGGGGATTACTAAATCGACCCTCCATCCGCTACACACCCTAGAAGGCAATCGCTGCAGTCAACTGCACATCGCCCTTATAAATTGTGGCATGGCCACTAGATAATTGTGACGAAGTCACCGAAAATCATAATATGTGACCGAGGTCACCGGACACATAATATTGTGACCGAAGTCACCGGATCATAATTTTGTGACCGATTCACTGGATAATGTGGTAAAACCACCGAAACACTTCCCCTTTATCAATATCACCCATATGCCCATGCAACATACATATTATTCAGATATCATGCCATATACCCCAAAGTCATAACAGAATCATACTTATCTCAAATCCATACTTATAACATCATTAACTGAGCTTATTAAGGGGTTTACGTACCTGATTGCATCGTACCACAGTATGGTACCCATAGCCATATTCACACAGATTTCTTATTAACACATGCTATCATTAATACTATCAATCTACCGGAAATTTAGTGAAGGCTACACACCTGATAACCGTAAGTACGATACTATCGATTCCGACACTCTCACTAGCAGGGATAACAACAAACTGCTTATCCCTTTCTGACGCTGGCCCACACCCCGGTGGCCAATCACGAACGGTAGAAACCGAACGTTTCTTGAACTTAAAGGTAGGCACTACCCTTTTCTCCCTTCCACTGGTATTCATATCCATTGAGGCACACTTAATCAGAAAACCCGGTTAACTAATATATGAGATCTTAATCGAATAAAAACTACAACTCAAATACCCTTATCGAAATGGATCAGAATCCCGAGACTCCTTTTATACCACTGTCGATCTGCCCCTAAAAGGTAATAGTTAGAATCGACCATCCTTAAAAAAATATGGCCTTTGGCCGAATATTAAGATCCCTTACCTTGATTGTCTAAATCCTGAAAACAAATACCACTTGTCCTTGGAGATGCCGAAATCCCTACATGGTCTATGTTAGATTCAATTCTAACATTTAATGAATCCAAAACAAATGGCCTTCGGCCTATGGTTACACTTGCTTACCTTAGATCTCAAAATCCCGAATGATCTCCTCTTGTAATCGGCTACGCCCAAATCCCGAAATCCTCCTTCAAGGTTTCGGCCAAAGAGCATAAATGGGATTAGATTCCTAATGTTCGACTAATCCAAGAGAAGAAAGAAATAAACAAATGGTAGATAATCCTTACTCCTAACGTTGTGATCGATTGCACCCTTGCTTGAAACCACAGAGAGATTCGGCTATATAGGAGAGTGATTGACTTTGAAGAAGAAAAAGATTGAAGAAATCGGCTAGATGGTGGTTGATATGTTTCGGCTTTCGGTTTAATGAACAATCGACTAAGGCTTACTTGTGCTTTCGGCTTTTGATGGATTATGAAAAGAAGAAGAGAAGGAATTGAAGTTTGATGAGATTCGGCAATGGTGGTGTTTGGGCTGAAGAAGTTGCGGCAATGGTGATCTCTGAGAGAGAGAGGTTTGGCCAACATAAAAGAGAAGAGAAGAGGGATGGAAGATGAGTGATGAGTGGCCTTAATAGCCTATGAGGGATTCGGCCAAGGTCTAACAAGTGAGAAAAGGTATATTTTGGTGTGGTTCGGTTGTGAAAGAAGAGGGTGAAAGTTCAGAAGAGAATGAAGTTGAATTTCGGCAGAAGAAAAATGGCAAAAATGGCACTTTGATGGCCTTAAACTTTCGGCACACTAGCCTATCCCCCAACCGATTGCACCTCACCTCACTCCCCTCTTCTGAATTCGGCTGACACTCAAACACTAGCTTCCCTTGCTTTTCTCCTATTTTTCCTCCTCTTTACTCATTCAAAATAATTTGAATGAGTCAACACTTATCTCCTCCCTTTAGCCGAATTTTTAAAAGAATTTGACTTGATCCATGCTCATCCACTTAGTGTCCCAGTGCTGTCCACTATCTCTCCTCCTTGCTGCAAAATAAAAGCTCCCATTTGCTTCCCTTGCTGCTCGAACCTGAACCCCCTTTTACTGCTTGTGGCGTCACCTTCCAAGGCCCTAAGTGGCACCTTCTTGCCACTTTACCAAGGCACTTTTTGTGTCCAAATTCCCCTACAAATTTTCTTAAGGCCTCATTTGCCTAGCTCCCCTTTAAGACCTAAAACCCAGTATTTTTCTAAGGCATTCTCTTACATTCTAAAGTTCCCAAAATCAAAAAAACACATTCAAAACACACATAGGCATGCTACATCATATATTTAAATTAAAATGCATAACCTTTAAATCCTGGATATTACAGTTCTACCCCCCTTAAAAATAATTTTGACCCCGAAATTACCTGGCTAGAACAAGTGAGGGTATTGCTGTCGCATTGCCTCCTCCGGCTCCCACAAAGCTTCTTCCGATCCATGGTTACGCCATAACACTTTGACTAGAGGAACTGATTTCCTCCGTAACACCTTTACATCCCGATCCAAAATCTAAATTGACTCTTCCTCGTAGGACAAACCTGGTCTTAGCTCTACGTCCTCAACTGGCACTACGTGAGATGGATCTGATCGGTAACGACGTAGCATCGAAACATGGAACACATCATGCATCTGCTTCAATTCTGAAGGCAACTCTAACTGATATGCCACTGGTCCAACCCGCTTCACAACCCGATAAGGTCCTATAAACCTAGGACTTAACTTTCCCTTGCGACCAAATCTCATCACCTTCTTCCATGGTGACACTTTAAGAAACACTTGATCTCCCACAGCAAACTCTATTTCCTTCCGCTTAAGATCTGCGTAAGACTTTTGCCTGTCAGATGCTTCCTTTAACCGTGCCCAAATTAACTTAACCTTTTCTTCAGATTCTGCCACAACTTCTGGACCCAAAACTTGACGTTCCCCCAATTCTGTCTAACACGTAGGAGTGCGACACTACCGTCCATACAGTGCTTCATACGATGCCATCTGAATGCTTGCTTGATAGCTGTTATTATACGCAAATTCTGCTAAAGGTAAAAACTCCTCCCAGTTTCCTCTGAAATCTGTCACACAGCCCCTCAACATGTCCTCTAACACTTGGATTACTCACTCAGACTGGCCGTCCGACTGTGGGTGAAATGCCATACTGAAGTCCAATCTAGTGCCCAAAGCCTGATACAATGCTTTCCAGAATCGAGACGTAAACCTCGGATCCCTATCTGAGATAATCGATACCGGTACTCCATGCAACCTCACAATTTCTGCCACATACAATTTCGCTAACTTATGCAAAGAGTAATCAACCCGCACTGGTATGAAATGCGCAGACTTCGTCAATCGATCCACTATCACCCATACTGAGTCTTTCTTAGTAGGCGTAAGGTGAAGCCCACTAACGAAGTCCATGGTGATTCTCTTCCATTTCCACTGCGGAATCTTTATCGGCTAAAGTAATCCTGACGGAACTTGGTGTTCAGCCTTGACTTGCTGACACGTTAAGCACTTCCCTACTAATTCTGTAACTTCTCACTTAAGACCAGGCCACCAAAACTGATCCCGTAGATCTCTGTACAACTTACTACCTCCAGGATGCATAGCATAAGGACTCTCATGCGATTCCTGAAGAATTTTCTGTCTTAACTCCTTATCCTTTGGCATACAGACCTTACCCTGAAAACACAACACTCCGTCACTGTTAATACCATAATCTTCCAACTCCTCATTCTGCACTTGTCGTAGCTTTGCACTTAAATCATCATCTACCAACTGTCTTTCTTTCACCTCATTCAACCATGTCGGCTTGACCTGCAACTCTGCTAGCAAACTTCCATCGTCATACAAGCTGAGATGTGCAAACATCGCCCTCAGATCCGATATTACTTTTCGACTTAAGGCGTCTGCCACTATATTCGCCTTGCCCGGGTGATACTCTATAGAACAATCGTAGTCTTTTAATAACTTCACCCACCTTCATTGCCTCGTGTTCACTCTTTCTCGAGTCGTGATACTTAAGGCTCTTGTGGTCTGTGTAAATCACTGACTTTTCTCCATACAAATAATGCCTCCATACCTTAAGAGCAAAGACCACCGCTGCCAATTCCAAGTCATGCGTCGGATAGTTAACCTCATGTGGCCTTAACTGCCGAGATGCATAAGCGACCACCTTCCTATCTTGCATCAGAACACATCCTAATCCTGTGTGAGAAGCATCACAATACACTACAAAATCCTTCCCTGCCTCAGGCTGAATCAAAATCGGAGCTTCAGTCAAAACCCTCTTAAGCTTCTCAAAGCTCTCCTGCTACTTGTCTGTCCACACGAAAGGTACCTCCTTTCTCAACAACTTCGTCAGAGGTGCAGCTATTGATGAGAACCCTTCTACGAACCTTCTGTAGTAGCCTGCCAATCCCAAGAAACTGCGAACCTCAGCCACAGACTTAGGTGGTTTCCACTCTAGCACTGCCTCAATCATTCGAGGATCCACCCTTATCCCTTCTGCAGACACTACATGCCCTAAGAATGCAACTTCCTTTAGCCAAAATTCACACTTGTTGAATTTGGCATACAGCTTCTTCTCCCTTAACACTTGCAACACTATCCGAAGATGCTCATCATGCTCTTCCTCAGACTTAGAATACACTAGGATGTCGTCTATGAACACAACGACGAACTGATCCAAGTAGGGTTAGAAAACCCGATTCATCATATCCATGAACGCAGCTGGGGCATTCGTCAATCCGAACGGTATTACTAAGAACTCATAATGCCCGTATCTTGTCCGAAAAGCTGTCTTATGGATATCTGCTTCCTTCACCTTAAGCTGATGATATCTCGATCTTAGATCTATCTTTGAGAATATCGTTGCCCCCTTAAGCTGATCGAACAAGTCGTCTATCCTTGGCAAAGGGTACTTGTTCTTGATGGTCAGCTTATTCAACTGACGATAATCTATGCATATACGCATAGTTCCGTCCTTCTTCTTCACAAACAAGACCGGTGCTCCCCATAGAGACACACTGGGTCGGATAAACCCACGATCAAGCAACTCCTGGATCTGAGCCTTGAGCTCGACCAAATCCTTTGGTGCCATTCTATACAGAGCGATAGATACTGGCGCTGTTCCAGGCAACAAGTCAATCCCAAATTCCACCTCACGGTCTGAAGGTAACCCTGGAAGTTCTTCCGGAAAGACATCCACAAATTCCCTTACGGTCCTAACCCCTTCAATAGTTGCTTCCTTAGCCTCCAAGGCACTGACCAACATCAGAAAAGCCAGACACCCCTTTCTTACCATCTTCTCCGCCTTAAGGGTAGATACTACATTCGACAAGTAATTCCGTCTCTAGCCCATAACCACAACTTCATTATCATCAAAAGTTCTCAATGACATGCACTTAGCAGCACAGTCCACATTCGCACGGTACTTCACTAACCAGTCCATGCCTAAGATTAGATCAAATTCCCTGAATGGCAATTCCATTAAGTCAGCTGGAAACTGTGTCCCCTGAACTTCTAAAGGCACTTCCTTAAAGAGCTTATCTACCACTACAGTCTGCCCTAAAGGACTAAGTACAGTTATCTTCCTAGGTACAGTCTCAGAGTTCACATGCAGAGTTCCAGATACTTCACTGGCGATGTATGAATGAGTTGACCCTATATCTATCAAAGCAATAAAGGGTAATCCAGAAATATGGAACGTACCCGTTATAACATCAGGTGCATCGTTATGTTCCCTCCGACGAACTGCATATACCAGACCTGGCTGTCTAGCTTCAGTATTACCACCACTTCTGCCCGGAGTTTCGCGACCTCTACCAGAGCCGTTACCCCTGCCATTTAGACTACGACCCCTCGATGATTGCTGTCCACATCTACCAGCCTGACCATAACCCTGACCTGCTGGCTGATTCCTATCTGTTTCCACTGGACAATCCTTAATCATATGATCCTTAGACCCGCACTTAAAACATCCCCCTGTCTTTTTCCAACATTCTCCCGGATGCATTTTTCTACACTAAGCACAAGCACGGTATTGTCCTCCCACAACAGCCTGCTGACCTCGCGGTCCATCAACTCTAGGTCTCTTTTGGAAGTTCCCTGACGACTCTGAAGACCCATAATTCCTCTTATTCTTATTCTGACCTCGATCCCGATTCTGTCTCTCAGTCCGCTTAACTTCTTCAGCTATCTGATCCTTATCTACCAAGACTGCAAAGTCTCTCTCTCGATGCGGAGCAATCAATACTCGCAGCTTATCTCTTAAACCATCCCCAAATCTAACACACCGCTCATAATCAGTAGCTACTATCCATCTGGCATATTGGCTTAACCACAAAACTTTCGCTTCATACTCAGCTACCGACTTATTTCCTTGCACTAGATTCAAAAATGCTTTCCTCTGCGAGTCTATGTAACTAGCTCCGACGTATTTTCCCTCAAACTTAACCTTAAAATACCCCCCAATCCACTCGATCTGCAGGGGTACCCTCCTTGACAGTGAGCTACCACTGGTAGGCCTCATCACGAAGCAGCGAAACAGCACCTTTCAGCTTTTCCTCAGCAGTGCAGTCTAAATCATCCATGATCCTCTCGACTGCCTCTAACCAATATTCTGCTACATTCGGAGCTACACCAGATACTCCCCTAAAAACCTCAGCTCCATTAGACCTAAGTCTCTCAGCTACTGACTTCCGAGCCCCATTTTCCATACTAGCTCCCGCTACTCGCTCTAAAACTCGCAACATAGCTTGCGATACTGCGTCATCTCCGCCTGTTTGCTCCTGAAATTCCACCCCTACAGCTGGTGGCGGTGCCTCATTTTCGGAACCTTGACCAGACCCAACTGGTTCCGACACAGTCATCCTGCCTCTACCGCGTCCACGACGACCACGTTCCCTAAAAATCATGTCTACTTCGCGTCTTATCTGTTTTTTACGAAAATTTTATGCGTTAGAGTATTTCCACTTCTTGTTTAAAGAAAGTTTTATGCAATAGAGAGTTTATCAGTGGTTTTTCCGTAGAAGTTCACACATATACCTAGGGTCCATGTCTCTAAAGTATAATTTCTTTAGGCCTATCAACTAAAGTGTCATACATTAACATACTCATATCAATTTATCAACAAAAGAACTTACCTGGTGGACCTGGACCGAGAACTCGGGTGCCATGCTTCCATAAGACCAGTTTAACCAAAAATTTTCAAAAACTCATTTGGGCTCAATTTTGAAAACATTGTGGGCTTTAAAAGCCAAGGCCGAGTGTTTAAAACTGGTCTCTGATACCAAGTTGAAACACCCCAAACCCGGCCCACAAGCCCCGACCGGATCTGGCATGCTCCTTGAGTAAAACTCATTTTGTCATCTTAGAAAAACATGTGGATTTTTGTGTAAAAATAAGTTGATTTCGAAGAAAAATATATTTGAAGTGTGTTCTTATTGGAAACCATTTTGTAATTAATTCTCGTATCTCATTAAAAACGTTATCGTTTTGATGTTTAGAAAATTTTATAAGTTATAAGAAAACCAAATTAGAACCTATTATTATGTTGGAAACCTTAGGTGTTTAAGTGTCAAAACAGATTAAGTTATTTATCGAGAATAATTAATCATTTAGTTGAAGTTGTTCGTATCAAAATAAGAGTTTAAAACGTATAAAAACATAGCTAATGACGGTCTTACTATAATAAAACTTAACCCGAAATAAATCTCGAATAATAAAAGCAAAACGTAGTAAATTTAATTAAAAGTAAAATTGAAATACTGAGTTGAGCATCGCCACCACCTAGTCCTCGCTGACCCGATCCAAATCACTGAGTATCACCTGAAAAAGATATCCCACAAAGGGGTGAGTCAACAGACTCGATGTGTAACAGTTCACTAAAAGCCCAATCGATCATAGCCTTAAAGATAACATTTTTGGCGAAGCCCATTTAAATCACATTTAGCCATAAGCCCATAACATACCAAATCAAATAATAACAGATTTAATCACATGTAAATATAATGAAATGCATTCCCAAGCCCACCTAGATATCCATCCGCTACACACTACCCATACCTGCCAATCACACCGTGGGGATTACTAAATCGACCCTCCATCTGCTACACACCCTCGAAGGTAGTCGCTTGCGAACAATCGCACATCGCCTTCTTATAAATTGTGGCATGGCCACCAGATAATTGTGACGAAGTCACCGAAAATCATAATATGTGACCGAGGTCACCGGATACATAATATTGTGACCGAAGTCACTGGATCATAATTTTGTGACCAAGTCACCGGATAATGTGGTAAAACCACCGAAACACTTCCCCTTTATCAATATCACCCATATGCCCATGCAACATACATATTATTCAGATATCATGCCATATACCCCAAAGTCATAACAGAATCATACTTATCTTATATCCATACTTATAACATCATTAACTGAGTTTCTTAAGGGGTTTAAGTACCTGATTGCATCGTACCACAGTATGGTACCCATAGCCATATTCACAAAGATTTCTTATTAACACATGCTATCATTAATACTATCAATTTACCGGAAATTTAGTGAAGGCTACACACCTGATAAATGTAAGTACGATACTATCGATTCTGACACTCTCACTAGCAGATATAACAACGAACTGCTTATCCCTTTCCGACGCTGGCCCACACCCCGGTGGCCAATCACGAACAGCAGAAACCGAACGTTTCTTGAACTTAGGGGTAGGCACTACCCCTTTCTCCTTTCCACTGGTATTCGTATCCATTGAGGCACACTTAATTAGAAAACCCGGTTAACTAATATATGAGATCTTAATCGAATAAAAACTACAACTCAAATACCCTTACCGAAATGGATCAGAATCCCGAGACTCCTTTTATACCATTGTCGATCTGTCCCTAAAAGGTAATAGTTAGAATTGGCCATCCTTAAAACAAGATGTCCTTTTGCCGATTATTAAGATCCCTTACTTTGATTGTCTAAATCCCGAAAAAAAATACCACTTGTCCTTGGAGATGTCGAAATCCCTACATGGTCTATGGTAGATTCAATTCTAACATTTAATGAATCCAAAACAAATAGCCTTCGGCCTATGGTTACACTTGCTTACCTTAGATCTCAAAATCCCGAAAGATCTCCCCTTGTAATCGGCTACACCCAAATCCCGAAATCCTCCTTCAAGGTTTCGGCCAAAGAGCATAAATGGGATTAGATTCCTAATTTTTGGCTAATCCAAGAGAAGAAAGAAAGAAACAAATGGCAGTTAATCCTTATCCCTAACGTTGTGATCGATTGCACCCTTGCTTGAAACCACAAAGAGATTCAGCTATATAGGAGAGTGATTGACTTTGAAGAAGAAAAAGATTGAAGAAATTAGCTAGATGGTGGTTGATATGTTTCGGCTTTAGGTTTAATTAACAATCGGCTAAGGCTTACTTGTGCTTTCGGCTTTTGATGGATTATGAAAAGAAGAAGAGAAGGAATTGAAGTTTGATGAGATTCGGCAATGGTGGTGTTTGGGTTGAAGAAGTTGTGGCAATGATGATCTTTGAGAGAGAGAGGTTCGACCAACATAAAAGAGAAGAGAAGAGGGATGGAAGATGAGTGATGAGTGGCCTTAATAGCCTATGAGGGATTCGGCCAAGGTCTAACAAGTGAGAAAAGGTAAATTTTGGTGTGGTTCAGTTGTGAAAGAAGAGGGTGAAAGTTCAGAAGAGAATGAAGTTGAATTTTGCAAAAGAAAAATGGCAAAAATGGTACTTTGATGGCCTTAAATTTCGGCACACTAGCCTATCCCTCAACCGATTGCACCTCACCTCACTCCCCTCTCCTGAATTCGGCTGACACTCAAACACTAGCTTCCCTTGCTTTTCTCCTATTTTTCCTCCTCTTTACTCATTCAAAATAATTTGAATGAGTCAACACTTATCTCCTCCCTTTAGCCGAATTTTTAAAAGAATTTGACTTGTTCCATGCTCATCCACTTAGTGTCCCAGTGCCGTCCACTACCTCTCCTCTTTGCTGCAAAATAAAAGCTCCCATTTGCTTCCCTTGCTGCTCGAACCTGAGCCCCCTTTTACTACTTGTGGCGTCACCTTCCAAGGCCCTAAGTGGCACCTTCTTGCCACTTTACCAAGGCACTTTTTATGTCCAAATTCCCCTACAAATTTTCTTAAGGCCTCATTTGCCTAGCTCCCCTTTAAGACCTAAAACCCAGTATTTTTCTAAGGCATTCTCCTACATTCTAAAGTTCCCGAAATTAAAAAAACACATTCAAAACACACATAGGCATGCTACAACATATATTTAAATTAAAATGCATAACCCCTAAATGCCGGATATTACAACCAGCCAAAGTAAAGTATGGGGGAGGTTTCTTTCCAAAGTTGTGTTCGTTGGATGGTACCAATTGTGATAGGCTGCCTGATTATGGGTACTTTGAAGATTTACCAATGGTTATTAAGGAGACTTTGGAATTGAGAATCACAAAAGATGAAGTAAAGGCAGCATTGCAGTCTATGGCTCCATTAAAATCCCCCCGAAAGGATGGTTTGCGGGCAAAATTTTACCAAAGTTAATGGGATATTATTAGAGACTCGATTTATAAAATGGTGTTGGAAGCTTTCGAAAGGAAGCCATTGGACCTAATGATTAATAATATTGTGTTGGTCCTTCTCTCAAAAGTGGGAAAACTAGAAACTTTGAGTCAATATAGACCGATTAGTTTATATTCTGTGGCGTATAAGATCATAATGAAAACAACTGTGAGGAGGTTAAATTTCATTATGCCTCTCCTGGTGGCACCAAGTCAGGTGGGCTGTATGACTGGAATGATGGAAATGTGCAAGTGTACACAAGTGCAACAAGTAATAAAGGGAAAAATAAATGTCAAGTTATTGTACCCACAGTGATTGTGAAAAGAATTATTTAAAAATGCAATTAAAAACACTTTGGTGAAGAAAAATATTTTGATTTTGAGGAAGTGATTAAAAACTAAAGTTTAACTAAGTAAAATAAAATAAAATAAAAATAAAAGTTCCAATGCACGATTTCAAAAGATGATTTTAATCAAGATGACATAATTGTGTTGGATTAATTATATTTCTTAACTTAGAATTACTAAACTCATGTTCATGTTGTTACGGATAAATTCACGGCAATTCAGTAATTTGCTAACTACCGCTCATACATACTTATTAAATTAACTAATCTTTTAAACATTTTCCAATGCCAATTCAAACAATTAATCAATCTTCATAAACACGTAAAAGACTAAGTGAGGTAACAATGTATTCCTACCTTAAAATAGTTTAATCACAATAATCTTGCAAGTTATGCAAAGTAACACCCTTAACCAGTATTCTTTGCCGGAATAGGGTTACAGAGTATTATCGGAGTTCACAGAACAATTTCAGATAATCCCTTAAATGGACCCTCGAGGCCTAATATAAACATTGGAATCGAGCCAGGACTGAATAAGGAACTCAAAAAAATTTTCACAAAATTTTAAAAATTTTCCAAGATACAGGGCACACACGCCCGTGTGATCATATGACACACTCGTGTCACAGGCTGTGTCTGACACCGTGTAACTCACTGACTTGCACCACACGGCCAGCCACACGCCCGTGTGCTAGGCCGTGTGATTAATTAACTTTTCTCAAAATTAGGTGCAGGTTTCACAGGGCCAAGACACACGTTAGTGTTTTGGATAGTGTAGCACACACGGTTGAGACACACGCCCGTGCCTCTGTCTGTGTGCTCAATTCTGAGCATTCTGTTTCTCGAATTTAAGATGCAGGGGATGCAAGGCCTATCCACACGCCCATGTATTAGGCCATGTGTCACACACGGTCTAGACACACGTTCGTGTGTCTACCCGTGTGGACAAAATAAAGCCATTTCTAGCTTCATTTCCCACCCAAAATTTTACCAATATCCTACACCAAAAGTTACATCCAAATACCAACCAATTCAAGCATCATAATCAAGGTAATTCTATCATTTAAAATGATATATCATTATATGCACACATATTTATAATCCTACCTAGGATTAATCTATATGTTAAACGTAATTTAATCTACTATACTTAACATATATGTAACTACAATAATATGACCTTATAAGTATATCATAACATACCATTACTAGCCATTCCAATGGCTAGACTACAAACATCATTTTCAAGCCAACAATGGCCAAATTAACCTATACATGCCATTATACCAAAATAAGTTTACTATTTATACCAAAATAAGCTTGTGGATAGTGTGATGATGTTCCAACCGTGTACCAACCTTCGCGAGCTTCCGAGCACTATAAAACAGAGAAAAGTAAACCTAGTAAGCATTTTATGCTTAGTAAGTTCGTATAACTGGAATTAAACTTACCAATCCTATTTATTAAAATTAAGCATATAATAACATGTTTCCATCAACTTGGCAAAATTGCCTAAACACATGCATTCAATCAAACATGTTAGTCACAAAATTCTCATATACATCAAGTAAACATAGATGAGCTCGTCATGCTATATTCTTTCAATACATTATTCATTTTATCTCATAATTCTCATATTATGTCAAGTAATTTATTCGTTGAATCATTGAAATTCCGATGGATACTCAAATAGTACACTCAAGGTATACCATTCAATAACCCGTTAATTCACATTCAGGTGTATCCATTAAGGGACTTAATTAGAAAGCACACTCTCGAGCCATATATCATATAATAGGATTACCAGTCCATGCTAAATCCTAATTGTAACATATGTTCAAGAGGGATTATATCAGGATTACCTGTCTGGGCTAAATCTTATCTGTAATGAGGTCAATAGGATTACTCGTCCGAGCTAAATCCCATCAGCAACAAATGCAAGACCTCATTCATTCCTTGAAATCACATATATCCATCGAAATCCAATATTCGAACGGAATTTAACTCTTTTCAAACATTTTCAAGCATGTATTCATTTTCTTATATTGTAACATTCCAATAATTCACATAAATATGAATCACATTCTATACAAATATAGCATTCAATTCAACATATTTACGTGCTCAAATAAGTTACCTGAACTTACCTCGACACTTGTTCGCATATATAGATCTACTAATCGAAAACTTTCTCCTTTCCTCATTCTAACTTTGAATTTGAGTTATCCGGATCTATATAAATAAATTTAATCATTAATTTATCACATTTCATATTCCATTGGACTCAATTTACATCTTAGGCAAAATGGTAATTTTGCCCCTAAACTTTCCATAAATTTCAATTTCGTCCTTAGGCTAGGAAAATGAAATTCATGCAACTTACTCCCTATTCCAAGCCGAACCGAAATTTCAATATACAATTTACAGCATATGTATTCCATAAATTTCAAATTTTTTCTTCAATTTTCACAACTTCACAAATTATTCCCTAAATCATGTTTTCATGAAAAATCACTTTGTAAAAGATGTTTATCTATCAACAACCTTTCATATTCTACCATAAATTTCAAATTTTTAGCATATTCATCCATGAAATAATTTCTATACTTTGATAACTTTTCAAATTAATCCCCCAAATAGATAGACTAAACCATCTCGGTTTTAAAAATATAAAAATTACTAAAAACGAGACAAGAAAACTTACCCAATTAAGCTTGATTAGTTTATTCTCTCTCTCCTAGGGTTTCCATGTAAATTTTGGGGAAGAAGATGATATAAAATGATATTAATTCTATTTTAATTATTTATCATCTTTTAATTATTTCTATTTCCAATTTAGTCCTTGCTATTTTCTAATTTTTCCATGGATGAATCATCAAAAATATCTACTAACTTTTGATTAATGGTCTAATTACCATATAAGGACCTCAAGTTTTGAATACCATAGCTATTTGATCCTTCTAGCTACTAGAATTCAAATTTTGCATTTTATGCGATTTGGTCCTTCCCGTGATTAAACACTAAATCGATATAATTTTCTTATCAGAATTTTCACATGATATTTCTATCTAAATGCAAATCATGCAAAAATATAAAAATAAAATTTTTTTCGGTTCGAATTTGTGGTCTCGGAATCACTATTCCGATTTCACTGAAAATGGTCTGCTACAACTCTCCCCTTTTAAGAATTTTTGTCTTCAAAAATCTCACCAGTAAAGAGGTTTGGATATTGCTTTCTCATGGTATCCTCCGGTTCCCAGGTAGCCTCTTCAATACCATGTCGTTGCCAAAGAACTTTTACCAAAGCTACCTTTTTATTTCTTAACTCTTCTGTTTTACGAGCCAAAATTTTAATCGACTCTTCACTGTAAGTCATTTCAGGCTGAATCTCTACCTCTGTAGGAGTAATAACATGTGAAGGATCTGTTCGATACCGTCGTAGCATAGACACATGAAAAACATTATGAAACCGATCAAATTCTGGCGGTAAAACCGACCAATACGCAACAGTTCCAATTCTTTTTGGGATTTTATAAGGCCCAATGAACAGTGGACTCAATTTCCCTTTACGGCCAAATCGAAGAACTTTCTTCCAAGGCGACACTTTCAAGAATACCTTGTCACCGACCTGAAATTCTGTTTCTTTCCGTTTAAGATTAGCATGGGACTTTTGATGATCCGAGGCTGCTTTCAAACTGTACCAAATTACTTTCACTTTTTCTTCAGTTTCACGGACTAAGTCAACTCAATGTAACTTTTTCTTACTAAGTTCTGTCCAATATAATGGAGTTCTACATTTGCAGCCATACAAAACTTCATACGGTGCCATTTTGATACTGGATTGGTAACTGTTATTATATTCAAATTCAACCAAAGACAGAAACTTTTCCCAATTACCTTCAAATTCAAGTACACAACATTAAAGCATATCTTTCAAAATCTGTATTACGCATTCAGATTGACCATCTGTCTGAGGATAGATTACAGTACTAAAATGTAATTGTGTACCTAGAGCTTCTTGCAATTTGCCCCAGAATCGGGATGTAAATCAAGGATTTCTATCTGAAATAATGGAGATAGGTACTCCATGCAATCTAACAATCTCAGAGACATATAAATCAGCAAATCTATCCAAAGAAAAATCCATACATACCGGAATAAAGTGTGCAGACTTATTTAATCGATCAAAAATCACCCAAATGGCATCTTTCTTTTTTGAAGACAGGATAATCTTGATACAAAGTCTATGGTAATTCTTTCCCATTTCTATTCTGGTATTGTAACTGGCTGTAATAATCCTAAAGGCAACTGATTTTCATCTTTTACTTGTTGACATATCAAACACTTCGATACAAACTCAGAAATACCCCGTTTCATTCTTAGCCACCAGTACATCTATTTCAGGTCATTGTACATTTTATTACTACCAGGATGAATAGATATGTTACCATTATTAGCTTCATTTAAAATATTTTATACTAGTTCTGAATTCTTCGGTACACATATTCTGCCTTTGAATAACAAACAACCATCAGTCCTGATCTAAAATTCTGAATCAGAAGTCAATTCAAACTGTATTCGTTTCGCTTGTAATTTACTATCATCTTTCTGAGCTTCAGAAATCTACTGTAAGAACATCGGTCTAGCTTTTAACTCAGCTATAATTGAACCATCATCTGATAACATCAATCGAGTATTCATAGCTCGCAAGGAAAACAAAGATTTTCTACTCAAAGCATCAGCTACCACATTGGCTTTTCCCAGATGGTAATCAATAACCAAATCATAATATTTCAATAACTCAATCCACCTGCGTTGTCTCAAATTAAAATCTTTTTGTGACATCAAATATTTCAAACTTTTATGATCAGTGAATATATGAAATTTTTCACCAAACAGATAATGTCGCCATATTTTCAATGCAAACACTATGGCTACCAATTTAAGATCATGTATCGGGTAATTTCTTTCATGTGGTTTTAACTGTCTTGAAGCATAGGCTATTATTTTACCTTCTTGCATCAAAACAAAGCCTAAACCATTTAACGATACATCACTGTATATTATAAATTCCTTACCCGATTCAAGCTGAACTAACACAGGTACTTCTGTCAATAAAGCTTTCAATCTGTCAAAACTCTACTGGCATTTATCAGACCACTCAAACTTCACATCTTTTTGCAACAATCGAGTCATCGGAGAAGCTATCATCGAAAAACCTTTTATAAATTTCCGATAATATCCAGCAAGTCCTAGAAAACTTCGGACTTCAGACACATTCTTCTGTGGCTTCCAATTGACAATAGCTGAAATTTTACTTGGATCTACTCGAACACCCTCTGTAGATACAATATGTCCAAGAAAACCAACTTCTCGCAGCCAAAATTCACATTTACTGAATTTAGCATACAACTATTTTTCACGTAATGTTTGCAACACAATTCTCAAATGTTCAGCATGTTCATTTTCATCTCGAGAATAAACCAAAATACCATCAATAAATACCATCACCTTGTCTAAATAAGGTTTGAAAATTCTATTCATCAGATCCATAAATAATATAGATGCATTTGTCAAACCGAATGGCATCACAAGAAACTTATAGTGTCCATACCTGGTTCTAAAAGCTGTCTTTGGCATATCAGAATCTTTTACCTGTAACCTGATAGTAACCAAAACGGAGATCAATCTTTGAAAATACAGTGGCCCCCTTCAATTGGTCAAACAGATCATCAATGCGAGGCAATGGATATTTGTTCTTTATTGTAACTTTGTTAAGCTGTCTGTAATCAATGCACAGCCTCAATGATCCATCCTTCTTCCTTACAAACAGAACCGATGCACCACAACGTGAAAAACTGGGTCGAGCAAAGCCTCTATCAATCAACTCTTGTAACTGTGCTTTCAAATCCTTTAATTCGGTAGGAGCCATTCTGTAAGGTGCTATGGATATAGGTGTTGTTCCTGGAACAAGATCTATAGAGAATTCCACTTCTCTAACCGATGGTAAACTAGGTAACTCTTCTGAAAATACATCAGGAAATTCACATACAACTGCACTAACTGAATCTTTGACTCAGATACTTTAGTGTCCAACACATATGCAAGATAAGCATCATAACCCTTTTCTGACATATTTCTGTGCTAATATTGCTGAAATAACATTAGATAACCCATCTAATTTACCAGATTCAACATGGATTAACTCACCATTCTGATATTTCAATACAATATATTTCTATTTACAATTCACCACTACATCATGTTGAGTTAACCAATCCATTCCCAAAATCACATCAAATTCATCAAATGGTAATATCATCAAATGGCAATAACATCAAATCAGTCGAAAAACAATAACCTTTTACCATCAATAGACAGTTTTTATAGACCTTATCCACCATAACATACTGGCCCAGGGGATTTGAAACTTTAACCATAAATTTAGTGAATTCAACAGGTAAATTTTTAACAGACACTGAATTTGTGCATATGTACGAATGTGTGGAACCAAGATCAATCAAAGCAATATCATCAGTATCAAGTAGAGAAAATGTACCAGTAATGACGTTTGGTGCAGAGGTATCTTCTCTAGCACGAATAGCATAGTCCTTACCGGTGCTCGTGCCTCAGATTTAACTATTGTATCCCTTGTAGTACCTCGGCTACCACTGACATTGTCGGGGTGGTGAGGTGGTCTGCCTCTCAAAATAGGATTACTCGGCTTTGGAGCTCGCTAAATTTCTTTTTCAACCCTTTCTGGACAATTTCTGAGAAAATGGTTAAGGGAACCACATCCATAATAAGCCTCACTTCTTAAACGACATTCTCCAAAATGAAACTTATTATAGTGTTTACATTTTGGTTTGGGATTACCAACACTACCAACACTGGTTACAGACGGAGATGAAGACCTCGGGTTAGAGTGTTAAGAGCCTCAATCTTTTCCAGAATATCCTGTAGAGGTGGTAACACGATCATAATACTTCTTTAATTTCTTAGAAGTAGATGATTGTGACTTACTCATAATTCTTTTACTAGAAACCCGAGCTTCTTTTTCAGCTTGTTTCTTCTCTTTACTCAATTCTTCAGCTTTATGTGATTGATCGGCCAATACTACAAATTCCCTCAATTCAAGAATTTCGATCAACAACTTAATGTCTTCATTTAGACCCTCCTCAAAGCGTTTTCACATATCAGCTTCGGTTGGAACCCATTCTCTGGCATATTTACTCAACTGAACAAATTCTCATTCATATTCAGACACAGTCATACTTCCCTGTTTGAGCTTTAAAAATTCTTTCTTTTTCTGATCCAAAAATCATTGACTAACATATTTCTTTCTGAATTCATTTTGGAAGAATTCCCATCTAATATTTTCTCTAAATACCATATAAGTTATAGTATTCCACCAATGATAAGTTGTGTCTTTCAGTAAGGATACTACACATTTCAGACATTTAGCGGGTGTACAAGATAATTTGTCTTAAAGCCGGATGGTATTTTCCAACAAAAACTCAGCCCTGTCCAGATCATCATCTGCGGTAGCTCTAAATTCTTCTGCCCCATATTTACGGATTTTATCCACTAGAAGTTCGCCAGTTCTAGCGGGTTCAGCACCTTGTGGTATTTCAGGAATTGGTTGAGGAGTAGGTGGGGAGGTTGTTGTACAATAGGATTTGTTCTTATATATTGAGTGAACCATTCATTCATTATTTGAAAGAAGGCTTGTTTTGCCTCCTCACTTCAGCCCTCAGATACGTACCTTTCACTACTAGTTGCAGCTCTTTGAACTGAAGCTGAAGCATTGCTCTCAACTTCCTTGAATTCAGTTCTGGCTTGGTTGGATGACATTACTATATGAAAAACACATTTAAAATGGTTAGGAGATATCAGACTATCACAAATTATATAATGGCATGTATAGCTAAACTTATACTTGTTACGTTCAATCTGAGAATTGACTAAATCTGGCTCTGATACCAACAAATGTAACACCCTTAGCTCGTATTCTTCACTGAAATAGGGTTACAGAGTATTATCGGAGTTTACAAAACAATTTCAGATAATTCATGTTAAATATTATTCATTTTCGAAAGTAGTCATATTGTCCCTTGAATGGACCCTCGAAGCCCAATATAAACATTGGAATCGAGACTAGACTAAACTGGAAACTTAAAGAATCTTTCACAAAATTTCAAAAATTTTCCAAGATACAGGACACACACGCCCGTGTGGTCAGGGCACACGCCCGTGTGATCATATGACACACCCATGTCACAGGCCGTGTTCGACCCTGTGTAACTCACTGACTTGTACCACACGGCCAGCCACACGCCCGTGTACTAGGCCATGTGATTAATTAATTTTTTTCAAAACTATGTGCAGGTTTCACTCGGCCAAGACACACGCCTGTGTTTTAGACCGCGTAGCACACACGGCTGAGACACACACCCGTGTCTTTGCCCATGTGCTCAATTCTGAGCATTTTGTTTCTCGAATTTAAGATGCAGGGGACACACAGCCTATCCACACCACACGCCCATATACCAGGCCGTGTGTCACACATGGTCTAGACACATGACTGTGTGTCTACCCGTATGGACAAAATAAAACCATTTCTAGCTTTATTTCTCACCCAAAATTTTATTAATATCATGCACCAAAACTTACATCCAAATACCAACCAATTCAAGCGTTATAATCAAGCTAATTCTATCATTAAACATGATATAGCATTATATGCAAATATATTTACAATCTTACTTGGTTTAATCTATATGCTAAACATAATTTAATCAACTATACTTAACATATATGTAACTAACATAATATGACCTTATAAATATATCAAAACATACCATTACTAGCCATTCCAATGGCTAGACTACAAACATCATTTTCAAGCCAACAATGGCCAATTTAACCTACACATGCCATTATACCAAAAAAAGTTTACTATTTATACCAAAATAAGCTTGTGGATAGTGTGATGATGCTCTAACCGTTTACCAACCTTCGCGAGCTTCCGAGCACTATAAAACAGAGAAAAGTAAACCTAGTAAGCATATTATGCTTAGTAAGTTAGTATAACTAGAATTAAACTTACCAATCCCATTTATTAAAATTAAGTATATAATAACATGTTTCCATCAACTTGGCAAAATTGCCTAAACACATGCATTCAATAAAACATGTTAGTCACAAAATTCTCATATACATCAAGTAAACATAGATGAGCTCATCATGCTATATTCTTTCAATACATTATTCATTTCATCTCATAATTCTCATATCATGTCAAGTAATTTATCCATTGAATCATTGAAATTCCGATGGATACTTAAATAGTACACTCAAGGTGTACAATTTAATAACCCGTCAATTCATATTCAGGTGTATCCATTAAGGCACTTAATCGGAAAGCACACTCTCGAGCCACATATCATATAACAAGATTACCAATCCAGGCTAAATCCTTTCTGTAATATATCCTCAGAAGAGTTAAATTAGTAATACCAGTCTAGGGTAAATCCTAATTGTAACATATGTTCAAGAGGGATTATATCAGGATTACTCGTCCGGGCTAAATCCTATCTGTAATGAGGTCAATAAGATTACTCGTCCGAGCTAAATCCCATCAGCAACAAATGTAGGACCTCATTCATTCCGGGAAATCACATATATCCATCAAAACCCGATATTCGAACGGAATTTAACTCTTTTCAAACAATTTCAAGCATGTATTCATTTTCTTATATTGTACCATTCCAATAATTCACATAAATATAAATCACACTCTATACAAATATAACATTCAATTCAACATATTTACGTGCTCCATTAAGTTACACGAACTTACCTCGACACTTGTTCGCGTATATAGATCTACTAATCAAAAACTTTCTCCTTTCCTCGATCTAACTTTGAATTTGAGTTATTCGGATCTATATAAATAAATTTAATCATCAATTTATCACATTTCATATTCCATTGGACTCGATTTACATCTTAGGTAAATTACTATTTTGCCCCTAAACTTTCCATAAATTCCAATTTCGTCCTTAGGCTCGAAAAGTGAAATTCTTGCAATTTACTCCCTATTCTAAGCCTAACCGAAATTTCAATATACAATTTACAGCACATGTATTCCATAAATTTTAGAACTTTTCTTCAATTTTCACAATTTTACAAATTAGTCCCTAAATTATGTTTTCATGAAAAATCACTTTGTAAAAGATGTTTATCTATCAACAGCCTTTCATATTCTACCATAAATTTCAAATTTTCAGCATATTCATCAATGACATAATTTCTATACTTTGATAACTTTTCAAATTCATCCCCCAAATAGATAGATTAGATTATCCCGGTTTCAAAAATATAAAAATTAGTAAAAACGGGAAAAGAAAACTTACCCAATTAAGTTTGAAAACTTACCCAATTAAGTTTGATTAGTTTCTTTTGTCTCTCCTAGGGTTTCCATGTAAATTTTAGGGAATAAGATGATATAAAATGATATTAATTCTATTTTAATTATTTATTATCTTTTAATTATTTCTATTTCCAATTTAGTCTTTGCTCTTTTCTAATTTTTCCATGGATGAATCATCAAAAAATATCTACTAACTTTTTATTAATGGTCTAATTACCAAATAAGGACCTCAAATTTTGAATTCCGTAGCTATCGGATCCTTCTAGCTACTAGAATTCAACTTTTGCATTTTATGCGATTTGGTCCTTCCCGTGATTAAGCAGTAAATCGATATAATTTTCTTATCAACATTTTCACATGATATTTCTATCTAAATGAAAATCATGCAAAAGTATAAAAACAATTTTTCTTTTCGGTTCGGATTTGTGGTCTCGAAACCACTATTTCGATTTCACTAAAAATAGACTATTACATGCAAGGCTAATGTACCGTCTAATACCGTCGCTAATTTAACCCTCAGCTACCTTAGAAGATTAAACATGCACTGATTAAGTATTGTGTCAATTAATTACAATTTCAACACAATTAAATAATTAATTCATTAGTTACCTTACAATTATAATGCAAGAATAACTTAATCATGATTTTACTTAATCAAACAACTTACCAAGGCCTATAACAACACAAACACAATTTTAATAACTTAAGTGGATGAAATGCAATCAACCAAACACGATTTAAATTTAAGCCATATTTATTAAATTAAACATATCAACATAACAAGTATTCATAGATTTGTTCATAACAACAACAACTAAATTTAAAGGATAGAGAACGAGAATCAAATCCATTGTTTCTCCGAGGCTTGACTAGTTTGCTCCACTCCTCCTTCTTCACTTGTTCTTGTTGAACTGAGGCTTCTACGAGCACTTGAATGCTGCTTTCAACAGTGGTTGAAAGGCTCTTTTCCAAGAGGGGAAATCGGCAAGGGAATGGAAGGGAAAAAAGAACAAAGGAAGGGGTTTTGAAGAGAGAAAGTGAGAGAGAAGTGAAGAATGAAAGGATGAGAGGTGTGCTTGAAATGAGCAGCTAATGGGGTATCTATAGGTTTATAAGGCTGTTAGAAATAGGAAAAATCATCAGCCATAGACTCCCCCCATGGCCAGCCACACATGTGGCAAGTTTGAAGCTTTCAAACTTGTTAAATTTAGCTAGGGGCAAATCTACAAAGGCTTGAATAGTGGAGGGGGTTTGAATGCAATTTAAAGGAAGCTTCAAGGGCTATTTTGCAAGTCAAATAATCAGCTAAATAAGCTGATTGGGTCAGCATGTTGGACGGGTTTGAGCAGCGCAATTGCTCAATTAGATCAGTCTCTTAGTTTAGCACAATTGAGCCTCTTTTCATAATTAATTAATAATAATTATTTAACCCAAAACAAATTGGATTATAATTAAAATTAACTATATTATGAATTAATATTCATAATTTGGACTGTATTAGGCTGAAAAATTAATTCGCCTCGATGCTTCAAAAATCACTTCTCGGTTTTGCGCTTCTAGTAGTGTCTGTCGAGCCAATTTTCGCCCTTTGTGCGAATCTGTCGAAAATAAATAAATAATAATCAAAATTAATTATAAAATTAATTAAAATTCAACATGTTAATAACTTAAGTTAAATTTAATTATTTTATAATTATTATATATTTTTCAACAAGAATGACTACGAAATTGCATGAATTTGAGTTAAAAAGGGCATGAAAAAGTGTGTATATTTTCGTGTTTCCACACACCAAACTTAATCATTGCTCGTGCAGAGTAATGCACAAATTGAAAAGAATTTCTCAAAAACACCTTTGAAAAATTCCTTCAGAAAAACATTCTTTTCGAAATTATGAATTTAGTATACTTATGCTCAAGAACAAGAAATTTTATATTTATGCTATTTAAGTATACATATCATTCAAAATAAACTCAATTATTATTATGATAGCAAAAATAGACTAAATGTTTACTTAATAAAGACATGTTAAATCCCTACCAATTTGATTTTTTTTTCTTATTCAAGATTAAGCTGCAATCATTAAGTTTAATTTATGCCGTCATATGTTGAACATAGCAATTTCTCTCCACTAATGTAGGTAGAACATACATTTGAATAAATAGGTCTTTTAAATAGGTTGTAATGTGGCTAGTCTAGGGGTAGGTAAAAGATAGATAAATTTAGGCTTAAAACCCTATATTCAGCTTCAATCGGACCTTCGGAATATTTACCTCCAATACACCAACTTATTTTGCTTTCACGTGCTCTTTTGTACATCTATTTTCTTTCAAGTACATATGCTCTTCTCTTTTTTTTCTTTTTTTTTTCACGAGCATTTTTCTGTATGTACTACAATTTTTTTGAGCATTTGATACTTATTTTCAACTCCCCCAGACTTATTTTCAAAAAATATTCTGAATAGTACTGAGTCTAGTGTTTGGGACAAAAGATAGTTAAGAGAAAAGTGATGGCTAAATATTCCAAAGGTTCAAATAAAATTATGCCATATAATTTCAAAGTTGGGTTTCAAAAAAAAAAAATTATTAAGGTTGGCTTGAAAGGCTCAAATGGTTCAAACAAAAGTTGCCTAAATCATTTTCAACATTCCATGCTTCCTAGGATTTTGCCTCAAGAAATTACTAAGTCAATTCTAGGGACTTAAACTTTCATGCATGCCTAGGTTTCCTAAGGAACTAAAATTTATGGTATGATTTACATACTTTATTAAGAGTACATTTATGTCATAGTTCAGCTAACATAACAATTATTTGAAATAATAGAACTTTATTCATACTGAAGTTTAGCACACTTAACAAAATTCAAAATTTTGAACAAAATATATCCTAATCATAATTAAAAGAAAATTTTATTCTGAGAGGAAATAATTTCAATTTTTTGGTCCCCATACTTAAGATGAACAATGCCTCATTGTTAGAAGTGAATAAATACTATACACCAGGTAGAACTCTAGAAAAGAGGAGATGAGTCAATTTGACTGCTTAAGTACCAAGCTCTTTCTAGATCCAATCCTAGACATGTATATATCTATTGTCACACTTCTTATTATAAAAACTTGTTCATTTTTATTCATGATTTCCATCTCTTGTTTTATTATGCAAAAAATTAAAAATCCTAATAGATCCTAATCCTAAAATAGGAAAGAAAATAACATAAGGTAAAGACCCCCCATTTCTTATTTATTTGCAGATCCCTTAGAATCTTACTCATCTTTTGCTCCATCATAGATGTTTTTGCATGAATCACTTCTTTCCCTCTTCGATAGTGGACTCCATGGTTCAAATTAAAATTTGGAAACTCAGGCACAAAAATAAATGGGTCATTGAATATTTTCGTAAGAGCACTTCTCATTGAGTTATCCCGTATTTTTGAATATCTCTAGTAAACTTGTTGTTGCCACTACATATGTTGCATTATGTCCATCAACTTTGACAGCTCATCTCGAAGATCTGGGCGAGGCTATTGAGTTCTGAACATTGAGGTTGTCATGTCAGGTTCGATTGCTGGTTCCATTAGTTCTGCCTTATCAGGGATTTCAACTGATTGCATTGGTTCGATCTCTATGGGATCTTCTTCTTCGGGATCCTCGCTGTCTTCAACTCGTTCTTGGAGAACAAAGTCTCTGACTATTTAGTAGAGGTCCCAATCTATGATCGTGCCTGGCTATGCCCTGTCTTTTTTACATTTGTAAGAATTTTAGCTTTTAAGCACAAAATTCTTATTGTAAAAGGAAACTAAGCTAGGCCAGAATGTCTAGCGGCACAATTCCGCATTTCTCTCAGAATAATTTTTCCCACATCAATGGTCTTTGTAGTTAAAATCGAGTATAACAAGACCATTTGCTCTAATGAAATTGTAGTCCCGTGTAAAATAGGCATAAGGCTGAATCGACTGAAACAGAACCATACCTTCACTAGTGGTGTCAAATATTCTCTGCAACAAGTGTGAATTCCTTGCTTTGACACAGTCTGCTTAGAACCTGGAACTATAAGTTCCTTGAGAATTTCTTGCAGATTTTCAGGCTCAATATTTCTCATCAAGGAAGAATATTCATCGTCTTCAAAATCAAGTAATTCAAAGAATTCATTAATAGAGGTTGAGCATATTGGTAACTTGATTCCTCGGGCAGAGACTTTCATCAATTCACTTGATGTCAAATTTGCATAAAATTCACGAACTAATTCCTCATCTGCACTTGGTCTTTTCTCACAAAACAACTCCCAATTGAGAGCTTCAGTAATTTGTCAAATGCACGCCATGAAATCAATATAGTTACTTTCTTGCAATGAAAAGCCTTTTTCTGAGTGCATTTGTTGATTCTTGAAGATGCTTTCGTATCTTGCTTTGGCTTCTTCACAGTGAAAATTTTGTCTTAGCACCTTTATATAGAAATTAAGAACTTAATAAATAAAATTAGAAGTAAAAGAATTTAACTGAGGGATGGTTTGAAGGGTTATCAACTAATGTGGTGGAAGTGTTATGCAAAACTGACAAGGGTGTTTGGGTTGTGAAAGGGTGCGCATGGCACAAGGAAGAAATGGTAGCAGCGCATGACCTTGGCATAAGCAGATGCACGGGCAGTAGGCAGCAACGTCAGGCGGGTAGCAAGGCTGGTGCGCTGTCGCCGCGAGCTGGAGCTGGGGGCAGGCCTGTCGTGAGCGGCAGTAGTAGCGTGCGTGTGAAGCTGCTGGTCGAATAGGGTTGCTGGGCAGTGCTACTGCTGGTGGCTAGGAGCTGCAGCACTTG
Organism: Gossypium bickii; assembly: GCA_025503065.1. Taxonomy (NCBI): domain Eukaryota; kingdom Viridiplantae; phylum Streptophyta; class Magnoliopsida; order Malvales; family Malvaceae; genus Gossypium; species Gossypium bickii. The sequence goes on along the minus strand of CP106717.1, from coordinate 59,056,187 downwards.
GTGGTTTTTGGATGCTAGGATCGATAGTGGAACGAGTGAATGGAGGTTGGTTTGATGGATGGTGAATGATGGAGAAGATTGGTGGAATTTATAGTGAAGAGGGTACGAGTTCAATTAGAATTCTTAGAACAATTTAATAGTTAAAATATTCTAAGTTCTAATTCTACACAAAGTTAATAACAATTAATAATTAATATAATATATATTAATTTATTATTTGTTATTAATTTATTGAAATAAAAACTAGTAATTAAAATATGATCAAATTTAAACTAATCTTATTTCTATATAAAGTTGATAATAATTAATATATATTATAATAAATATAATTATATACTAGTTATTATCATCTTATTTATTAAATTAAATTAAAAACATTTATTCTAGATGCCTTTGAAAATATTTACAAAAAGAGACATCCAATTTTTAATATTTACAAAAAGAGAACCCAAATTTTGAAAATAGTTCAATTAAGTATCTAGACTTAAAAGAAAATTTGAAAATTGAGTTGCAATTAAAACTTGGATCAAAATTGACCCTTTTATTTGAAAAACTAAAAATTTATTTTGTCGTTTAGGGAATAATTTCTCGAAAGATTATGTTAAAATCAATTCCCAAGAAAGATTTGGAGGGGTCACAAGCGGTCCCGCTTAAGTTCCAATATTCAAGATAGAATTTATTTAAACATACTAATCGTGAAAATATACCGTAAATCATTTATTTAAAAAGAAAAAAAAAGAAAAATTATATATCTGATAAAATGGACAAGATTGTATCCCGCTCAATTTTATCCCCTAGTAATGTTTTAAGCGCTGAGCATTGACTCGAAAATGACCTCCCTTACCTTGAACTTCGATAATTTCATATGGGAAAACTTGGTGAATTGTAAACAGACTGGACCAACGTGATTTAAACTTACCTAGAAAGAACCTGTAACACCCCAAACCCAGCCCATGCGTTATGAGCGGATTCGGTATGTCACATGAAGAAAATGTTTTGAGAACTTATGTATGTACTAACGAATGACATTAATATAATATATTTAAGAAAGCAAGTTTGATTTATAACTATTAGATAAAATACAAATTTCGAGAAGTTGATTGATGTATTGGAAACCGAATATTTGAACTTTAAAAACCACGAGGAAAACGTAAAACATCATGTGATTCTTACTAAAATAAGCGTTGCTTGGTTGTGTTTAAGTAAACAAGTTTTTATTTGTAAATATTTGATAAAATACAGCTATTTTTGAAAGATCGTTTAAGGATTCGAAAATCGAGATAGTGAGCTTTAAAATCGTGACTTTTGAAATGTCGCAGATAATTTTGAAAGAAAATCCGAGTCAAATCATTTGTAAAAGTTTGCTATAAAATCCATTTATTAATCAATTTTGGAAACCATTATTTAAATTTTTAAAAAATTCCCTTTTTAAACAATTTAAGAAAAATAATAAAAAAACATCCCAACCATAAAGCAAAAATAAAAATAGTCCAGAGGCCTTATTACAACTTAAAACCCAAAATAGTAAAAGTAATAAAGTATCGTAAATAGAAATTCTAAAGTTCAAGAACACCGTTTTTGAAGTATGGCCTCCATCGAGTCATCCATGGCCCAAGTCCACGTCACTGAGCATTACCTATAAGGGTTAAGAAAGAAAGAGGGGTGAGTTACAAGAACTCAGTGTATAATCCCCTTACCGTTGTCCACTGGGCTTGAACCCGTTTAGCAAAAATTTGGGCCTGAGCCCATATAACAATAACTTGGGCCGAAGCCCATTTACAAAACAGAATATATCAAATGGATCAAATGAATGTAATGCAATCCCAATCCAACCTAATAATCCATCCGCTACACACCACCCGTACCATCCATCACACCTGTGGGGATCAAGTCAACCCACCCCGCCAAACACACCAATCGCAGGCATTATGCCATTTATAACAAATTTTGATTGTGGGCAAGCCACCAGATTCACAGAGTATCATATTATCAAACATATTTGTGGCAGTGCCACCGGAATTACTTCTCTTCAACATTTTCCCATCCCATGCAAAATTATGCATATGTAACAAACATAGTAAATGATATTACAAATATAAACAACAATTAATATCTCAGAGATCCATTACAAACAATTTGGCCCATTAACACTTTGCAAAATCAGCCCATTAAGGCAGTCTATCAAACTGGCCCATTAAGGCAATATAACAATTCAGCCCATTAAGGCAATATAACTATTCAGCCCATTAAGGCAATATATCAAATCAACCCATTAGGGGCATTTCCTTAATTCGGCCCATAAGGGCATTTTCGTAAATCGGCCTATTAGGGGCATTTTCGTAAATCAGAAGTTCTACCCACTAAGGATAATTCGATAATCTCGCAACCCAGGGGTATTTCGGTAATTTACCCTCTAAGGGTATTTTGGTAAATTTCGCAAACCAGACTTAACTACTAATTTGGGGCATAAAAATCGAAACTATCCATCTGCGTCATACTGACCAAATTGACTATAACTCTAGTTAGGAATCTCGAAATCTAAATCCATAAATTTTCCTTGAAACTAGACTCATATATCTTCTTACTACAATTTTTCCAGAATTTTTTGCTTAGCCATTTAGTACAGTTTATTCCTTAAAGTTTCCCTTGTTTCACTATCCAACGATGCTGACCTCTCTTAACTTAATTTCAAATATCTCACTTTACAGTTTTCATATACTTCTCCCACTTGTTTCTATTGAAAATAGGCTCACTAAGGAATCTATACATATAAACTATAACTCATAATTCACTTTGTAAAATTTTAGACAGTTTTTCCAAGACAAAATAGGGAACCACGAAGTCAATCAAAACCAGTCTCACTAAAATTAAAATATCACAGAATTTAAAATTCTTTTTTCTTCTCTGTTTCTTCCATATAAAAATAGACATAGTAAAATTTAATTAGATATCTTATTCACTTATTAATCCCTTTTCTCCTATTTTCCGTGATTTTTCAAAATGATGTCACTGTTGCTGACCAAAAACTATTTCATTGCAAACTATGGTTACCACTACGAACATATGCACGCCTGAGTGATCACGGATGCCAGTTTTTAGTTTTCTTCGGTATTTCAACCGAATCATAGAATATTTCATGCAAACTTTCAGAGAAGTGTCAGATTACACACCATTTCAAACATGTATTCGGAAGGTACGGGATTACACACCTTGATTATGAGTTGTGCTTTCTACCGATTTCAACACCACGAATGTGATCTCCCTCAGTGCACCAAGAATCAATCCTACCCTTTGACTACTGAAATCCCTCCTAACAATATTTGGTGAGCGAAAGAGTTGTTAGCAATTATCCCACCTTTGGCCAAAACAAATCTTATAACAACGTTCTTACCCCACTTGCTTGACGAGTCGACGATAATGATTTGGTTAATACAAATCACTTGTGCTCCTTTACCTTATTTAAAGTCCTAAGCCCAACGATGGCCAAATCACAGAAAAGAATGTAACTCAGACTTAATGAGAGAGAGAAAGAAGAACACACGATTTATTAAGGAAAACTCGAATGAAACAAAGCTATTGACAAAGAGAGAATTACTACTTACCGATTCGATTAAGAAGAGGTTTTCCCACACGATAGGGAACAAAATGATGAAGAAGTAGGATGATAATGGGTTCAGCTATAGAGAAAATCGAACAAGAAGATGTGATCACAAAGTGATGTTGATTAAAGAAGAAGAAAAGGTTGATGAAATGGTCAAAAGAAAGAATGGATGGAGAAAAGTGCTTTGGTAGTTTCGGCTATCAAAGGGGGGATGAGCAAAGGTGAGTGTTTAGGCCAAACAAAAGAAAAAGAATGCACAAATGTGTTAGGAGGTTTCGGCCATAGCAAAAAGGGAGATGGATTTGAAAAGAAGACACAAATGTTCAAAGAGAAAAGTGTACCTCTCATGCACCAAAAACTAACAAAATGGTCTAAAGAGAAAAGAGAAATTCGGCTCTCCCTTCCCCTTAAAAAACCGTCCATAGTCTTGACAAAAAGGTCAACATTGGCCAACCAAAACTTTCCTAAACATCACCCTTGAAAAGTGCCAACATGCTCCCTCAACTTACCTTTTTCTTTTGATTTCTTTCCCTATCCTCATCCATTCCTTATTCCCTTAGCCACCTTGCCAAAATTAAAAAGTCCACCTTGCCTAAAATACTACCTTGGCCGAGACTTAGGGAAATAACACAAAAAAATAGACATAATTTTGCACTTGATGGGATTTGAACCTCCTCCCTCAAAGTCCTTCATGTGGCGCCATATCCCCTTTACCATAAGCTCCTTTATGCTAGCAATATGCACGCTTATTTCCTTAAGCATTAATGCCCCTTACCTTCTCTCCTTAAAGTGCTAAAATACCAAATTTTTACTAAGGCCCAATTAAACCCCGAACTTCCTAGAAACCTCGTAACCTTCCAAATTTACTTAACTAATAAGTCTAATTTGCAATAACACCATTCTCATATTCTCGAAAATTTTAAACATTCCTACACCCAAGGCTCATTGGGCCTAATTCTTCTAGGCCCAATTTTGGGATGTTATAGAACCTTAATCTGGAATTGAATAACAAGACTTGCTGACCTGTTTCAAATTCTCGAACTCGAACGTGCTTGTCATGACATCTTTCAACTCTTTCCTTAAATAGTTTGGCATTCTCGTATGAGAACATTCGGAACTCCTCTAACTTATTGAGTTGAAGCATTGGTTTCTGTTTAGCAAGCTTAAAATCCAAGTTAAGTTGTTGGAGAGCTAGTAAGCTTTGTGTTCTTACTCCAAGGGTGGGTGTCAGACTTTACCAAAGACCAGCCTATAGGGTGACATCCTTAAAGGTGTCTTGTATGTTGTCCTGTAGGCCCATAAAGCATCATCTAATCTTTTGGACCAATCTCGTTGGTTTGGGCAAACTACCTTCTCGAGTATGAATTTGATCTATTTGTTTGCCAGTTCAACTTGCCCATTCGTCTACGAATGGTAAGCTGTGGCAACCTTATGTTTCACTCAATGTTTGTTGAGTAACCATTTCAACCAATTGTTCACAAAATGGGACCCTTCATCACTGATGATAGCTCTCGGGGTTCCAAACCTTTATGAAGATAGGCTTCTACAAAACCTTCATCACAACCTTAGCATCGTTCGTCGGATATGCCTCGGCCTCAACCCATTTAGACACATAGTCTACTGTTACCAATATGTACTTGTGACTAAAAGACGGAGGGAAAGGACCGAGAAAGTTAATACCCTAAACATCAAATAATTCTACCTCAATGATGTTTGTTTGGGGTATCTTATTTCTGTTGGTAATGTTTCCAATCCTCTGGCATCGATCACAACTCTTTACATAAGCATACACATCTTTGAATAGCATTGGCCAAAAGAAACTGGCTTGCAATACTTTGCTTGTAGTACGTGTACCTCTGAAGTGTCCCCCACTCGAAGCTGTGTGGCAATGATATAGAATCTTATGTACTTTATGATGACGGCCCGTCTCGGGTTAGGAGGCGAATCGTTAAAGTTGCCCGATCATAAATTAGACAGTTTCTCGTTCAACTAACAAAAGGAATAATTTTATTGGAAATGATATCTTTGAAATGAAAAGATAGGTGATGGATTGAAATGGATACGTATTTGAAACAAGAAAGAACCTTTAATAAAAATTAAAGACACGAATCTTATAAGTTTCAAATTGATGGAATGAGTTTCGAAATAAAACTGAGACCCACTATCTAGCGAGATAGGAACCAACGGTATAGGTAGATGAACGCCACACCCGAAAGGATGATAAGTTCAAATAAGGAAAGAACGACGCCACTAGAAAACTAGATAAGTCAATTCAAACCTCGAGAATTTAGGAGAGTGAATACTCACCAAAAGAAAATTTTCTTTCATTCAAATTCAAGTTCTGTGTCTTTCAAAATGAAATATGCTAGATATTTATAGGCTCTTTCAATTGAAAGCCTTCCTTCAAAGCTTGTTGTCGTATGTCACTAGCACTTCCATATTGTCCATAAAAGACAAATTTATTATTTTATTTCCACTAATTTCCTTTGTGCCGTCCCCATTTTGATGAAGAATTTAAAATTCATTCAACTATTTCTTTGTTTATTCACGCATGGCATGTCTTCCAATTGTTCTTACTTTGTTTAATTCTTTAATTCCTCCACTTAGCATATGTTTAATTAGCCGTCCAATTCATTTGCTTCAATTCCCAATCAACATTTTGCTCATGCCGTCCATCATGGTTCCATTCCCACTTCATGCTTGAATTTTCATTCAATTGTTTATTGCATTCCACAAACTATTGCCGCATGCCTAATTCAAATGCCATTGATTAAAATATGTCCACGCTATGCCGTCCATTAATTCATGCATTCCATTTGGCTTCATTAAAATAATATAGCCATTATCTTTCCAATGCTTGCCGTCCCATGCTAGGTAAATTCCTATGGTCCCCATTTAGTAAGTTCAATTGTTTATTTCTTCAATTGCTATGCACTTCAAACATTTAATTTGACCATATTGCTGTGCAAGTGCTTTCATACTCACACACTTTCACCTTTCCACGCATGCGCACATTATTCCACTCTAAGCCGTCCATACCACAAGTTATTTGTTTACGGCTTCCATCATGTTATCATAAACGTGAGGCACTACAAAATAAATCACATTAATTAAAATTAGTCTAGACAGAATTTTAATTACCTTATTTAAACACTAGATAAGAGCATATTATACCAATACTAATATTCAACTTTGACAAAGACTAACTAAAAACTTGTACCATTTAAAAAAATATGAAATACGAAAATGAAGTTAATACTGAAAATTAAAATTAAAACATGCGTAAAATAAAGTGTTAAATAAACTAGCAATCGGACTAGCTAGTATATTCAACTTCAAACAAGTTGTATGAGTTTAGCATGTTTTTGGGCTCTCGTTTATGGTCATCCCAAATTTGTGCCACCAACACCGTTGCGGCATCTTTGAATTGTTTGATTCGGGAACGTGTGATTGGCCCATTAGGTAGCCTCATCTGGTCATAGTTGACGTCCGTCACAGGTTTCATAGGTGAGCTCGTATCATCCCCTCCCTCTTTAAGTTGATTCGTCCTCGAATCATCACCTACATCAAAAGGAGAAAGATCAGAAACATTAAAACTCGTGCTCACATTATAGTCACCTGGCAAGTCCAATTTGTACGAGTTGTCATTTATGCGTTCAATGACTTGAAATGGACCGTCCCCCCTTGGGAGAAGTTTAGATCGCCTTTGTTTGGGAAACCTTTCTTTTCGCATATGAACCCAAACCCAGTCCCCTGGTTCAAAGAGAATGCGTCTACGACCTTTGTTAGCTCGTTGGACGTATTGCTTGGTTCTTGCTTCAATATTCTCGTGCACCTTTCGATGCAGCTCCTTTATGTATTCTGCCTTTTTCCTAGCATCAGGATGAATAAATTTATCTGAAGGCATTGGCAATAAATCAAGAGGGGTGAGAGGGTTAAACCCGTAAACAATCTCGAAAGGCAAAAATTTAGTTGCGTAATGAATGTAATTTCGGTTGTAAGCAAATTCGATGTGGAAGCGACGGTCTTCCCACGCTTTTGAGATTTTTGCACTAATGTCCGCAACAAGGTTGATAGGACTCGGTTCACTACTTCGGTTTGTCCATCCGTTTGAGGATGACACGTGGTCGAGAATAGTAGTTTTGTCCCTAACTTTCCCCACAGAGTTCGCCAAAAATGACTTAAAAATTTTACGTCCCGATCGATCGATCGTCTTCTAACTCCATGCAATCGTATGATTTCCCTAAAAATAAGTTTGCAATATGCACAAAGATCGCCGATTTTAGAACAAGGGATAAAATGGGACATTTTAGAAAACGATCAACTACGACAAAAATTGAGTCCTTCCCAGTTTTTGATCTTGGTAATCCAAGGATGAAATCCATGGAAATGTCAACCCACGGAGTGTCTGGAATAGGAAGGGGTGTATATAAACCGTGAGGCTGGACCCGTGATTTGGCTTGTTTGCAAGCAATGCAACGTTCACAAATTCGTTCAACATCCTTGCTCATTCCTGGCCAGAAAAAATGTTCTTGAAGAGTGGACAATGTTTTGTCTCGTCCAAAGTGACCCATAAGGCCACCACTATGTGCCTCTATCACAAGCATGTCTCGCATAGAACCTTGCGGTATACAAATCTTGTTTTCCTTGAAAAGGAATCCTTCATGCCTGTAAAACTTATCAAAAGCACCACTCTCACAAGCATTATAGACATTGCCGAAATCAGCATCGTTAGCATACAATTCCTTAATATGATGGAAACCAAGTACTTTAGAATCAATAGAGGTTAATAAATTGTACCTTCGTGATAACGCATCCGCTACTACATTTTCCTTACCTTTCTTGTACTTAATTGTGTATGGAAATGATTCTAAATACTCGATCCATTTTGCATGTCATTTGTTGAGCTTGTGCTGACCTTTAATATACTTGAGTGCTTCATGATCTCAATAAATAACAAACTCTTTCGGCCTCAAGTAATGTTGCCACGTTTCAAGCGATCTTATTAGAGTGTACATCTCTTTGTCATACACGGGGTAATTGAGTGCAGCTCCGTTCAATTTCTCGCTGAAGTACGCCACCGGTCTTCCATTCTGAGTTAGAACGGCTCCGATCCCTACACCTGATGCATCACACTCAATTTCAAAAGTTTTATTAAAGTCAGGAAGGGATAACAATGGAGCTTTAACAAGAAATTCTTTAATGGCATTAAAAGACCGTTCTTGCTCATCGGACCAATGGAAAGCCGAATTCTTTTGATCACGCTTGTTAAAGGAGCGGCTATCGTCTTTGAAGTTAGGCACGAATCGGCGGTAAAACTAGCCAACCCATGGAAACTTCAGACTTGGCTAACCGTTGTAGGATCGGGGCTATTCTTGGATTGCTCTAACCTTCTCTTGGTCCACTTCTAATCCATTTGCACTTACGACGTATCCTAAGAAAATAACCTTGTCAGTACAAAAAGAACATTTCTCAAGATTGGCGTACAATACCTCTTTTCGCAGTGTTTCTAGGATCGCACGTAAATGTTGGAGGTGATCCTCCAAAGATTTGCTGTACACTAATATGTCATCAAAATAAACAACACATGATTTGCCAATAAAAGCTCGTAAAACATGATTCATAAGTCGCATAAAAGTACTCGGAGCGTTTGTAAGTCCGAATGGCATCACCAACCATTCATACAAACCTAACTTTGTTTTGAAAGCAGTTTTCCACTCATCGCCTTCTCGCATCCTAATTTGGTGATAACCACTTTTGAGATCAATCTTTGTAAAGATTCGAGCCCCACTTAACTCATCGAGCATGTCATCGAGTAGGGGTATCGGGTGTCGGTATTTGATGGTAATCTTGTTGATGGCGCGACAGTCTACACACATCCGCCAAGAACCATCTTTCTTTGGCACTAGCAACACCGGTACTGCGCATGGACTAAGGCTTTCTCGGATATATCCCTTTTCTAGCAATTCAGTGATTTGCTTTTGGAGCTCTTTTGTTTCGTCGGGATTGCTCCGGTACGCAGGTCGATTGGGCAGTGAAGCTCCCGGCACCAAGTCAATTTGGTGTTCTATGCCTCGAATGGGTGGTAAACCACTTGGTATTTCCTCTGGAAATATGTCCTTGAATTCCTGAATCAGAGACAACACAGAAGAAGGAAGATTCTTGGGTAAGTCGTTAGTGTTCAAAAACGATTCTTTGTATAGTAAGACATACATAGGTTGTCTCACATACAAAGCTTTTCGAATATCTCTTGCTTTTGCAAAAACACTCATTTTTCCGTTTTCTTTTTCTTCCTCCATTTCTTCTTCTTTTTGTTCACACTCTCTCGTTTTATCACTTATTTTCTTGTCCCTCTTTTTTTAAAAATTCTTTTCTTTTTCTTTCTCATTTTTCCGCTCATTTTCTTTTGATTTTTCCATTGATGTCTTCATTTTCAACTGATCCTCATAAACTTGCTTGAGTGTTAACGGAGCTAGTGTCACGTTCCGGCCCAAGTACTTAAAAGTGTACCGATTAGTGTAGCCGTCATGAATTGCTCGCTTGTCAAATTGCCAAGGTCGTCCAAGCAGTAGATGTCCCGCTAGCATCGGAACCACATCACACAAAACCTCATCTTGATACTTCCCTATTGAAAAGGAAATCAAAACTTGTTTTGTGACCTTAAGTTCTCCCGCGTCATTAAGCCATTGTAGCTTATATGGATGGGGATGTTTGGTGGTAGTCAATCCAAGTTTCTCAACCAATATGGTGCTAGCCACATTAGTACAACTTCCTCCGTCTATAATGACGCAACAAATCTTCCCTTGTAGACAACGCGTATGGAAGATGTTTTCGCGTTGTTGCTCATTTTCGACACCTTGTAAACTAAGGCTCCTTTTTACCACCAAGATCTCTCCACTTTCGGCTTGTTCTATTTCTTCCTCATCTTGGGATGTCTCATTGGCATCGTCTTCCTCTTCACTTTCGGATTCGATCTCACCATTATCTCGGACAAACATAGTGCTTCGATTTGGACATTGACTTGCAATATGTCCTCGTCCCAAACATTTGAAACACTTAATGTCTCGGGATCGATTCGGAAGAGCTTTCATTTTGCCTTTGCTTGTTACACCGATAGGCTTGTTAGACTTGGGTACGCCACTGATTTCTTTGGCTCGGCTCGGCATATCCCTTTTGTTGGTCACTTGCCCCCACTTCGATGTTGAGGCTTGATTGGGGTTTGCTCTAGGCGTAGCTTTTCGTTTCAGCTGTTTTTCTACCTTTATAGCCATATGAACCATTTCGCTGATATCGATGTAATGATGTAATTCTACAATATTTGCGATATCTCGATTGAGGCCAGCGCTAAAACGTGCCATGGTGGCTTCTCCTTCTTCTTCCACATTAGCTCGGATCATGGCCACTTCCATCTCCTTGTAGTAATCTTCTACGCTTTGGTGACCCTGGGTTAGGCTTTGCAATTTTTGATGCAACTCGCGGTGATAGTAGGTTGGGATGAACCTTTTCCGCATTAGTGCCTTCATTTCCGCCCATGTGGATATTGGGCGTTCACCATCCCGTCTTTGACTCGTCGTTAGTTGATCCCACCAGATGAGGGCGTAATTAGAAAATTCGATGGTAGCAAGTTTCACCTTCTTATTTTCTGAATAATTATGACAGTCGAAAATTAACTCCACATTCTTTTCCCACTCAAGGTAGGCTTCCGGATTGGATCGCCCTTGGAAAGCAGGAATCGTCATTTTAATGTTCTTTAAGTCGTCATTGGCCCATTCCTGATCCCTTCGCTCATGGGCTCATGGATTTCTTTGCCGTTCATCGTGTTCAAAAGCCGGGTTGCTGTCGGCTTCACTTGGTTCGTAGACTTCGTTGTCACGTAACCAAGGTTGTTCTCGTCCCCTTCTCAGAATTGGAGGGGTGTTTGCTCGAGGTCTTCGTTCATCTCTTCGATCTAATTGTTCGGTGATTATTCTGAACATACGTGTGATTTCTTACAATGCTGTTTGCACATCCTAATTTCTCCCTTCGGGATCATTTTTTCGGGGTTGTAATCTTCCCCCACCTCTGGCGGCGTCGGATGCTTCGTCACTTATTTCTCGTTGTTCGGGGTTCCTAGACATGTTGTAAAAAAAAATTAATGAACCCTCACTACAATACTCACTTGTTCACTCTCAAAGAAAAATTATCAACACTCACACTCGTGTTTTTTTTTTTACCCAATTCTGGCTTTTTTTTTCTGATGTATTCACTCTTGCCTTTTACCGCTCAAATTCACTCTTCTAGATTCTAGAAGGTTGTCTTTGACTTACTAGCAACTCGTAGGTCGTGTTAAGCTAATTGAGCTTGAAGTCAAGCGCTTTAATGTAGAAAAGCCAAGAGATGACCAAGATATGTTAGAGGAGGTAACAAACTCGTAGGTCGTTTCAAGCTAATTGAACATGAAGTCGGGAAAGCGCTTTAATGTAGAAAAGCCAAGAGATGACCAAGATATGTTAGAGGAGGTAACAATTGTGGGAAGTCAACTATAGTTGATTTTTCCAACATCTTATAGAGCTAACTAATTATACAGACAAGGACTCGTCTCAGTTAATATACTTTGTAAAACACTGGGAATATAAATCTAAACAAAGCACTGTGAGGGAAGAGGGTTCTTTTTTTTTTTAAACTTACTCGGAAAAAAACTCAAAACGATCAAAAATGTGCCTAATTTAATTAGCTCTGATACCAGATGATGACGGCCCGTCTCGGGTTAGGAGGCGAATCGTTAAAGTTGCCCGATCGTAAATTAGACAGTTTCTCGTTCAACTAACAAAAGGAATAATTTTATTGGAAATGATATCTTTGAAATGAAAAGATAGGTGATGGATTGAAATGGATACGTATTTGAAACAAGAAAGAACCTTTAATAAAAATTAAAGACCCGAATCTTATAAGTTTCAAATTGATGGAATGAGTTTCGAAATAAAACCGAGACCCACTATCTAGCGAGATAGGAACCAACGGTATGGTATTTCGAAATAAAACTGAGACCCACTATCTAGCGAGATAGGAACCAACGGTATAGGTAGATGAACGCCACACCCGAAAGGATGATAAGTTCAAATAAGGAAAGAACGACGCCACTAGAAAACTAGATAAGTCAATTCAAACCTCGAGAATTTAGGAGAGTGAATACTCACCAAAAGAAAATTTTCTTTCATTCAAATTCAAGTTATGTGTCTTTCAAAATGAAATATGCTAGATATTTATAGGCTCTTTCAATTGAAAGCCTTCCTTCAAAGCTTGTTGCCGTATGTCACTAGCACTTCCATATTGTCCATAAAAGACAAATTTATTATTTTATTTCCACTAATTTCCTTTGTGCCATCCCCATTTTGATGAAGAATTTAAAATTCATTCAACTATTTCTTTGTTTATTCACGCATGGCATGTCTTCCAATTGTTCTTACTTTGTTTAATTCTTTAATTCCTCCACTTAGCACATGTTTAATTAGCCGTCCAATTCATTTGCTTCAATTCCCAATCAACATTTTGCTCATGCCATCCATCATGGTTCCATTCCCACTTCATGCTTGAATTTTCATTCAATTGTTTATTGCATTCCACAAACTATTGCCGCATGCCTAATTCAAATGCCATTGATTAAAATATGTCCATGCTATGCCGTCCATTAATTCATGCATTCCATTTGGCTTCATTAAAATAATATAGCCATTATCTTTCCAATGCTTGCCGTCCCATGCTAGGTAAATTCCTATGCTCCCCATTTATTAAGTTCAATTGTTTGTTTCTTCAATTGCTATGCACTTCAAACATTTAATTTGACCATATTGCTGTGCAAGTGCTTTCATACTCACACACTTTCACCTTTCCACGCATGCACACATTATTCCACTCTAAGCCGTCCACACCACAAGTTATTTGTTTACGGCTTCCATCATGTTATGATAAACATGAGGCACTACAAAATAAATCACATTAATTAAAATTAGTCTAGACAGAATTTTAATTACCTTATTTAAACACTAGATAAGAGCATATTATACCAATACTAATATTCAACTTTGACAAAGACTAACTAAAAACTTGTACCATTTAAAAAATATGAAATACTGAAAATGAAGTTAATATCGAAAATTAAAATTAAAACATGCGTAAAATAAAGTGTTAAATAAACTAGCAATCGGACTAGCTAGTATATTCAACTTCAAACAAGTTGTATGAGTTTAGCATGTTTTTGGGCTCTCGTTTATGGTCATCCCAAATTTGTTCCACCAACACCGTTGCGGCATCTTTGAATTGTTTGGTTCGAGAACGTGTGATTGGCCCATTAGGTAGCCTCATCTGGTCATGGTTGACATCCGTCACAGGTTTCATAGGTGAGCTCGTATTACTTTATCTTCTACCATGCATCTCCTGATCATTTGATCTGCGCATTTTTTAAACAAATATGGTTCTTCCCAAAAGTAGTACTTCACATCGTGAAGAAACTTTTTCTTTTGATGATACGTCTTATCAATCGGCATCAAACCACAAGCTAAATAGTTAGAAATATTATCAAACCAAAGGGTATTATGGACATGATTTACCTTCGGTATGTGTTCATCTGGGAATGTCTCCAGAATGGGTATAAATGGAGAATTCCCTTCTTGCGGCTCCAATTTGGACAAGTGCTCTGCTACTTAATTTTCTACCCCTTTTCGATCTTGAAATTCTAGATCAGACTTTTGGAGTAGAAGTATCTATCGAATAATCTCAGGTTGACATCTTTCTTGGCAAGTAAATACTTAATTGTCGAATGGCCCGAATAGACAGTCACTTTGGTACCTAAAAGATAAGATCGAAACTTGTCAAAATCAAACATAATAGCAAGTAACTCTTTCTCTATTACCATATAATTCAATTGAGCTCCTGTCAGATCCTAACCTACATAGTAGATGGGATGGAAAACTTTGTTCCTTCGCTTGCCTATCACAGCTCCTATCGCGAAGTCACTTGAGTCACACATCAGTTCAAATGGAAAATCCTAGTCTGATATGATGATGATGGGTGCTGAAACTAACCGACCCTTCAAATCATTGAAAGCTCTTAAGCACTCTTCATTAAATTTGAACATCATATCCTTCTCCAATAATTTGCATAAGGGTTTAGCAATTTTGGAGAAGTCCTTGATAAATCTTTGATAGAAACTGACGTGGCCCAAAAAGCTCCTAACACCCTTTACACATGTTGCAGGTGGGAGTTTCTCAATAACATCTGCCTTTGCTTTTTGTCTACCTTGATTCCATGTCTCATTATCCGATGCCCTAGAACAATACCTTTACGTACCATGAAATGACACTTTTCCCAGTTATGTACATGGTTTGTTTCTTCACATCGCCTTAGTACCTTGGCTAGATTGGATAAGAAATCATCATATATATCTTAAATACTAAAAAATCATCAATAAACGCTTCCAAATACTTCTCAACCATGTAAGTGACAATAGACATCATACATATTTGAAATGTAGTAGGTGCATTACATAAACCAAATGGCAGTTGTCTAAATGCAAATGTATCGTATGGGCATGTGAATGTTGTTTTATGTTGATCCTCCGGTGCTACTATAATCTGACTATACCCCGAGTATCCATCGAGAAAACAGTAATAGTCTCACCTTGCGAGTCTATCCAGCATTTGGTCCAAGAACGAAAAAGGAAAATGATCTTTCTTAGTCGCCTTGTCAAGCTTTCGATAATCAATGCAAATTCTCCATCCCATAACCATTCTAGTCGGTATCAACGATTGTAATACCTCCTTTCTTTGGCACGCACTGGATCAGACTTACCCATAAACTATTTGAGATGGGGTAAATTATACCTGCATCTAACCATTTAATGATTTTTTTTTTACCATATCCTTTATGATGGGGTTTAGTCTTTATTGTCCATCATTTGTCCCTTTCTGTCCATCTTCCAGGATGATTTTATGCATGCATACAGATGGACTAATGCCATGAATATCAGCTATGGTCCATCTGATAGCCTTCTTGAATTGTTTCAACATTATGATGAGTTTCTCTTTTTGCTCTGCGGTCAATTCTGCTAAAATAATCACAGGCAAGTAGAAGCATTGCCTAAATAAACATATTTTAAATGTGAGAGAAGTACATTTAGTTCTAGTTTATGTGGCTCATCAATTGATGCTTTTGGTTGGGCATAATCTCTATTCTATAACTCCAAGGATTCAAAGCAGGATTCCAAATTAAATCCCCTTTTCTTAGCTTCTACAAAAGCTAAGTATTCCTCTCCCTCTTCATCACTTGGAGGGTCTGACATCAAAATTTTCTCTAACTACTCCTCAACATAGTTGAGTTCCTTTTCCATGATTAGTTCCTCTAAATCAGACATTGTAGAACAATCATCAAGTGTGTCAGGAAATCTCATAGACTTAAAAACATTAAATGTTACCTGATCGTCCTGAACACGCATAGTAAGCTCGCCCTTCTGCACATCGATAAAAGGGTCCTTCTAGTTGATAGGAAAGGTCTTCCTAGGATGATTGACACCTCTTTATCTGCCTCAAAGTCTAAAATAAAAAAGGCAGTGGTAAAATTAAATTTGTCTACATGTACCAATACATCCTCGATTTTTCCTTCTGGATGTGATAAAGATAAATCTGTTAATTGAAGTGTAACCATAGTAGGTCTAACTTCACCTATCCCCAATTTTCTAACAATGGACATGGGCATCAAGTTGATGCTCGCACCCAAATCACATAGTGCCTTACCACAATACGTTGCTCCAATGTTACAAGGTATAGTAAAACATCCAGGATCTTTCAACTTTGGGGGTAGTTTGTCTTGAAGATACGCACTGCATTCTTTCATTAAGGCTATTGTCTTAAATTTTCCAAGTCTCCGTTTCTTAGACAAGATATTCTTCATGAATTTGACGTAATTTGGCATTTGTTCAAGTGCTTCTACCAATGAAATATTGATATGAAGTTGCTTGAGTACATCTAAAAACTTATTAAACTGAACTTCCTGTTTCTACTTTTGAAGTCTTTGAGGGTAAGGTGGTGGAGGATTCTTTTCTAGAACTGGTTGATTCGTCTTCTGTGGCAATTCTGCATCAAACAAAGTTGTTAGTTTATTAGAATTGACTGGTTCAGAAGTTACCTTATCAGATTTTGCAGATTCTGGTTCTCGTGAAACTGGAATTTCAACACTCGGTTGAACTTCCATTGAGTCTTGAACATCATCTGGATCTTCTTCAACTGTGACAGTGTTTGGCTCTAATGTCTTTCTGCTTCTTAATGTTAATGCTTTACAATGCTCCTTCCCGGATTTCTTGGATTCTCCGTACCACTAGGCAAAACAGCTTGTGGACGATTTCTAAGTTCAGTGGCAAGCTAGCCTATTTGGTTTTCCAGGATTTTCAATGTGGCTGCTTGGCTTTGGATTAAGGTATCATTTTTGGCTATGTATGCATTCAACAAGTTTTCTAAGCCATTGGAAGTTTCAGCTTGAGGTTGCTTCTAAACTTGTTGGGTTAAATAGGTGGCTGGGTCGGTCTAGGTTGGGCATAAGTGTTATTGGATCTAGCCCTTTACTCCAAAAGAAATTAGGGTGGTTTCGCCAAGATAGGTTATAAAAATTGGATTGTAGTCCTTACCTTCCTCGATGCTGGTTCTGATTACCCATGTAATACACGGATTCTAAGTTTGCTGGACATTTTTCGAACAAATGTCCTTCCCCACAATAAACGCAGACTATATTTTCAAATTGATTGGGTGGCTGAGCTACTAAACTATTAAACCCATTAGTGGTAAAATTTTTAAGCATTGAGGAAATTAAAGATACTTGAAATGCAAGTGAAGTGAGAGTGTCCACTTCATGTACTCTAGCGACTTGTCTTCCTGATGTTCGAGAGGTTGGCCATTGATAATTGTTGTTAGCAATCTTCTCAATGATTTCATAGGCCTCTTTATACAACTTAGAAAGGCAGAAGCGTCCACTACCATCCTTGTGTGAGCATTGAGACCATTATAGAACGTCTCAAGTTGGATGCAATGAGGGATTCCTAATGAGGGTACTTCTGTAATAATTCTTTGTATCTTTCCCATGCCTCATACAAGGACTCATCATCCATTTGTTGGAAAGCAGTGATCTCGTTCCTTAGCATTCTTGCTAGGCGGGAAATACTTCATGATAATTCTTTCTACTAACTCTTGCCATGTGGAAATGGAATTTGATGGCAATGAGTTCTACCAGGCTCGGGCTCTGTTCCTTAGTGAATATGGGAACAATTTTAATCGTAGTGCATCTTTAGGTACTCCAGCTAACTTGAAAGAATCGCTAACCTCCATAAACAGTCTTAAGTGAAGGTGAGGATCTTCGGTAGGTATTCCACTGAATTGGTCCACTGTCTAAAGCATCTAGAACATGATTGGATTCAACTCAAATTGTTGTGCCTCAATTTTGGGTCTCCTAATACCCGGATTAAGATCATGAAACATTGGCACGACATACTATTTTAGAGCTCTATCCCTATCATCAGCAATAATGATAGGATTTTGAGTAGGGTTTGCTCTGTTTCCTTAATTGGGTTTTAGTAGTTCATCTCTTCGGTCCTTCTCTAACTTGCTTGTCATCTTCGTTTTTGAAAAGTTCTTTCAATCTCAGGGTTTATGGGGAGTAAATCGATAATTCGATCAATACTCATAAACACTTGAAACAACACAGAAAAGATTAATTAAGTTAAAATTGAACAGAAAAATAAACCAAAATGCAAATTCACAAATAATGACTTTTAAAAACAACCCCTGGCAATGCGCCAAAAACTTGGAATGATGGAAATGTGCAAGTATACACAATCACAATAAGTAATAAAGTGACAAGTAAATATCGAGTTATCATGCCCACAGGGACTGTGAAAAGAATTACTTATGAATGCAATTAAAAACACTTTGGTGAAGAAATATATTTTGATTTTGAGAAAGTGATTAAAAACAAAAATTTAACTAAGTAAAATAAAATAAAAATAAAAATAAAAGTTCCAATGCACGATTTCAAAAGATGATTTTAATCAAGATGACATAATTGTGTTAGATTAATTACATTTCTTAAATTAGAATTACTAAACTCATGCCTATGTTGTTACGAATAAATTCATGGCAACTCAGTAATTTGCTAACTACTTGATAAATCGTAATATGAACATATTTTAATCCCACATTTAGCATACTTTTGGATGATTTATTCCTTGAATTGTGTAATTTGGTGCTCTTAATCCTTTATTTTCATGTTTTATACTTAGGAAAGCACCGGAAGATGAAAAGAACGAGAAATGGGCCTAAAACGGAGTAAATTGGCCAAATCACGAAATCAACATGGCCTGGACCCAAGACCACACGGCTGTGCCACCTTAACGGACCCGAACACGGCCTGGCCATGATTCACACTGGCATGTGCCCTGGGCATGTCCCTGACGTGACAAAGAAGAGTTTCATTCGGATTAGGGTACTTAGAGGCAAAGAAAGCCATTCCAAAAGCCTATATAAACACCCTAGAGGCCAACCTTCAAGGATAGTCCAACTAGGGGGTCCAGTTAGGTGTCCAGTTAGGCCGAAGAGCCAACAAGAGAGGCTAGAATTGTGGAATTTACTCGAAGAAAGCCAGTTGATTCATATCAAGAAGCCGAAGTTATACTCAAGACGGAGATCTTCCCTTCAATTTCCTTTAGGGGGTTTTAGGGTTTTTCTTATGTTTTGTTTTATATTTTCTTCTGAGATGTATTCTTTTATCATTATGAACTAAACCCTCAAATACCTGATGGGGATGAAACCTAAGACGGATCTTGTTATTGTTTTCTGAACTATATGATAAATACTTGATTTGTTCTTAATTATGTGTTCTTAATTCTTGCTTTGATATTTCAGGATATTAATTCAAGTACTGATGTGCTTAGGTAGTGAGCAAAAGTCCCTGTTTAAGAGTAGATCTAATATAATTAAGCGGAGTTGATCGCAACCCTAGAAAGAGGATGACGAAAATCTGCCGGATTAGGGTCAAACCTAATATGGGAGTCCATAGATCGAGTTAATGCAATTCTAGGGGTTTTAATTAGAAAGAGATTTCAATTAATCAATCTAGGGTTAGACGTTAGTAGCCTCGAAAGAGGTATTAATATAAATTAGGGAATCTTACAGATCAAGTCAAGTGAATAAATCGTCTGGTTCAGAGTTAGATAACAAGTGAAGTCTAGGTGGATTCTTCCTCGGGTATTGTATTAATTAATTGGTTTTTCTAATGAGTATTTTCCCCAATTCCTTCTCTTTATCTTTTCATCTTTAGCTTAATAGTTAGTTAAATTTAGAATAATTAATAAATCCTTTAATTTCTAGGCTAAATAATAAAAAGAAAGTCAGTATTAGTACTTTTGGTCCCTTTGGGTTCGACAATCCGGTCTTGCCACTAAACTATTCTACTGTTCGATAGGTGTGTTTGCCTCAATTATTGTCATAGTTAGTTTTTAGGCTCAATCATTCATTATATAAATTTTAAGACTCGGACATACGATCAAGTTTTTAGCGCCGTTGCCGGGGAACTAAAAATATTAAGAACGCTCAATTTTTTATTACTTTAGCCATTTTTATTTTTGCTATTCATTTTTATTTTTATTTTGCTTTTAACTTTACTAATTTTCCTTCTTTTATTTGTTCTTAGCAGGTACCTCTAATTTATTACTAGAAGGAACCCAACAGGACCCCTAATTTACGACAGTGAAATAGAACGTACCGCTTGCAAAAATTGAAGAGATGTCACTAAATAATTATTAGTGGCAAGTCATGAGGACAAAGCCTACTAAAGCAGTCGATGTTTTCAACCTTGACGCGGTCACCATGTTATCTAACCAAGTAGAACTTTTAAATAAAAAAATTGATGGTTTGTATGGTTCTACGCAGGTACATCCGGTAGTATAGTACGATACAAATGGAAGAGGGATGAACAACACAGAATATCTATCCTACAACCCTAACACAGAGAACGAACAAGTCAACTATACGGGTAACTATTCTAGACCTCAAAATAATCTTTATAGTAACACTTATAATGTAGGTTGGAGGGACCATCCCAATTTCTCGTGGGGAGGTCAAGGTAATCAAAGACCGTAACTTCCTTCAGGTTTTCAACAACCAGCTCATCAGCAGGAAAAGAAGTCGAACCTTGAGGAGATGCTAACAAAATTTATAGCAGTGTTAGAAACTCATTTACAAAACACCAAAACCATACTCAAAAATCGAGAAGCATCGATTCAAGGGGTTAAGAACCAGTTAAGTCAGCTTACTAAGCTGATCTCAGAAAGACCACAAGGTATCTTGCCTAGTAACACCGAAACTAACCCAAGAGAGCAACCTCAAGCCATAACAGCTCAGGATAGTGAAGGGTTAGATGAACCAAAATTGAAGCAAGAGAATGCGGTATAGGAAGGTAAGGTTGAAGTAAGCCATGATAAACCAAACCTGGTAATTACAGGGTACCGACCTCGTGTGCCATACCCCAATGCAATAAAGAAAGATCACACAGAGAAACAATACGGTAATTTCCTTAAACTTCTAAAGAAATTTCATATTAACTTGTCGTTTTTTAAAGCTCTTTCACAAATACCAGATTCAAGGAAATTTTTAAAAGAATTTTTTACAAACAAACGGAAGTTAGACGATACGTCGCATGTGGAGCTAAACGAAGTGTGCCCAGCAATTCTACGACATAAACGACCACGTGAGCTCACACTTCGTGCAAGTGACGAAACGATCACTCTTCAGGTTCCTGACACGGCTAGGACATCAAGTATTAAAGGTGGAATCAATCAGTTCAAAGTTGGGGACCAGGTACTGTTAGATGCAACCGACCTTTGAATAGCCTCTTCAGAGCTATTACAAATGGTGCGACTACTTTTATGACACTTAAGGTCTTTCCATACGGAACGGTCGAGGTAACACATTCTAATTTCGGCACTTTTGAGGTAAATATTACCCTGCTCAAGCCATATGTTGATAGAAACAATAGTAAGAAAAAGGAGTTTTGACTCCATGAACCACCATGGCCATACAAATAATAGGTAAGTCTAGCTCAAGACTTTAAATGAGCGCTTCTCGGGAGGCAACCCAAGCACTAACCTCACTAACGTCCATATTTTCGAATTTTAGCATCTAACTAAAAACTAACCAAAGTTTTTAGGTGTAGGTTTCCCTACCACACGGCCTTGCATACGGGCTTGGCCGTGACCGTATGGACACTATGAATTTGCACACTAGCGTGGCAGAGACCATGCGAATCAAGGATGAAAATTTCCCAAAACACGGGCTGCGATAAAACGCCATGGCCGTGGGATGCGGCCATGGTCGAAACTAACTAAAGAACACGGACTTGTGACACGCCCGTGCTTATAAGCCGTGGGAGACACTGATTAAGCAACACAGGTGTGCGAACCCTTTATACGGGCGTGGGATAATTGCATGAAGGTCAACAGGGCCGTGCGATTCGGCCGTGTGGCATAACCCGCCCAGGGCATGGGCATGGACCGTTCCTCTATTTGAAATCCCCTTCTTCTGTTCACTTCGCCCCCCAAAGTCTTCATCCCCTTTACCCTTTCTTTTTAAACACATATCCATTTTCCATTTTTTACTTTTATTTTCTTTTTACTTTCTTTATTATTTTTTCTTATTCTTCATGCCATTTAGATTTAGCTTAAGATACAATAAAATCAGGTCTAGTGCTTCGAGGATTCAATTTCAAACGGTTCAAGTCACTCCTCCAAGTTCACCTCTGCCAATTCCTATTCGGTTCCTTTTCATTAACTCCATCCAAAATTCAGGAAGTTTCACTTCTCTCCCTATCTTATGATTTTATTACTATTTTTCTATTATCTATCTTTGTACATTGAGGACAATGTACATCTTAAATGCGGGGGGGTTAACTATAGTATTATTTGAAAATCCCCGAATCATGTGTTGTTCGTAAGAAATTTTCTCATATTACAACTAGAATGAAATTTCTTTTGATTTATGATTTTTATTGATATGTTTCAAATTAAGTCATTGATAATTGTGCAGTGATGATTTAAATTTTAAGAGACTAGAGAATCAAGCATGATGAGTCTATTTTAAAAATTAGGTTGTCTACCTGAATCTAGTTATTACCTTGAAGTTTGAAATTTACAAGGTTGATATCAAAAACCCATAATTTTTGTGAGATTTTGAGCCTTTTAGAGCATACATTCTTTCGTGCTTACTTTTTGATTATGAATGTGTCAACATTGAGCTGTTATTCTAGAACTTGCTTCTATTATACATGTCAAGACCACATTATTGATTTGATATACAGAGATGATAAAGGCACTTAGGATTTAACCCACTCACTCCACTAAAAAGCGCACCCTCACAATTAACCCTTAGTGAACCCCTTTGATCTTAACAACCCTTTTTTTTTTACTCACCCACTAATATTAACCTAAAACCCATTTTGTATTTGTTATCACCATTCTTTGACTCTCTTTTTATCGAGATCTGATTTTGAATAGTTTCCTAACTATGTTCTATATTTTAGTTGTTAAGGTTCTTCCTTATTATTATTGTGATTTGTTCTTAAAAAAAAGTATATTCAATATCAGCTTGAAAAGAAGCTCATGTTATTAGTATTTCATGTTTTCAATTAATGTAATTATTCAAGATTAGTTCATTTTTCTAGTTAGGTAAATTGTCAATTCAATCTCAATTATAACCTTCTAATTCAGCCTTTATCCACACCTTTAACCCGAGCCCCATTACAACCCTTTTTAAAAGACCTTTTGATTTATGTATCATCTCATTTTATAGTGGTGGAGATTTGATTTTCAGGTAAGCTTATGGGATTAACTTTTCATGTTCGACTTTTGAGTGCTTAATTTTGAACCATAAACACTTTGAGTGATTTGAGTGAATCTTTAGTGAGGATGTCAACTCTCGATTTTGAATTAAGGGTAATTATATAGGTAAGGGGAAACACCTAATGTTTTTCAGTCTATAAATGTATAACTTTGATTGTTTGAATCTTTAGGACCCTTTTACTTAAATCATCAATGTACGAATTGCTTTTGAATTATGATGAAACATTATTGATGAATATTATGAATCGAGAAAGTTCATTTTAATTGTGAGTTGAAAATTTTGCTTAAGAACAAGCAAATGCTTTTGGATGCCTAATATGAACATATGAACATATTTTAATCCCATATTTAGCATACTTTTGGATGATTTATTTCTTGAATTGTGTAATTTGGTGCTCTTAATCCTTTGTTTTCATGTTTTATACTTAGGAAAGCACCGGAGGATGAAAAGAACGAGAAACGGGCCTAAAACGGAGTAAATGGGCCATATCACGAAATCAACACGGCCTGGGCCCAAGACCACATGGTCATGCCACCTTAACGGACCCAAACACGGCCTAGCCACGATTTACACGGGCGTGTTCCCTGGGCGTGTCCCTGGCGTGACAAAGAAGAGTTTCATTCATATTAGGGACTTAGAGGCAAAGAAAGCCATTCCAAAAACCTATATAAAAACCCTAGAGGCCAACCTTCAAGGATAGTCCAGCTAGGGGGTTCAGTTAGGCATCCGGTTAGGCCGAAGAGCCAAGCCGGAGAGGCCAGAATTGTGGAATTTACTCGAAGAAAGCCAGTTGATTCATCTCAATAAGCCGGAGTTATACTCAAGTCGGAGATCTTCCCTTCAATTTCCTTCAGGGAGTTTTAGGGTTTTTCTTATGTTTTGTTTTATATTTTCTTCTGAGATGTATTCTTTTATCATTATGAATTAAACCCTCAAATACCTGAGGGGGACGAAACATAAGATGAATCTTGTTATTGTTTTCTGAACTATATGATAAATACTTTATTTGTTCTTAATTATGTGTTCTTAATTCTTGATTTGATATTTCAGGATATTAATTCAAGTACTGATGTGCTTAGCCAGTGGAGCAAAAGTCTCTATTTAAAAGTAGATCTAACATAATTAAGCGGAGTTGATCGCAACCCTAGAAATAGGATGATGAAAAATCGGTCGGATTAGGGTCAAACCTGATATGGGAGTCCATAGATTGAGTTAATGTAGGGGTTTTAATTAGAAAGCGATTTCAATTAATCAACCTAGGGTTAGACGTTAGTAGCCTCGAAAGAGGTATTAATATAAATTAGGGAATCCTACAGATCAAGTCAAGTGAATAAATCGTCTGGTTCAGAGTTAGATAACAAGTAAAGTCTAGGTAGATTCTTCCTCGGGTATTGTCTTAATTAATTGGTTTTTCTCACGATTATTTTCCCCAATTCCTTCTCTTTGTCTTTTCATCTTTAGCTTAATTGTTAGTTAAATTTAGAATAATTAATAAATCCTTTAATTTCTAGGCTAAATTATAAAAAGAAAGTTAGTATTAGTACTTTTGGTCCCTTTCGGTTCGACAATCCGGTCTTGCCACTAAACTATACTACTGTTCGATAGGTGTGTTTGCCTTAATCGTTGTCATAGTTAGTTTCTAGGCTCGATCATTCATTACATAAATTTTAAGACTCTGACACACGATCACTACTGCTCATACATATTTATTAAATTAACTAATCTCTTGAACATTTTCCAATGTCAATTCAAACGATTAATTAATCTTCATAAGCACATAAAAGGTTAAGTGAGGTAACAATGTATTCCTACCTTGAAACAGTTTAATCACAATAATCTTGCAAGTTATGCAAGGCTAATATATCATCTAATATTGTCGCTAATTTAACCTTTAACTACCTGAGAAGACTAAACATGCACTGATTAAATTGTAACACCCCTAACCCATATCCGTCGTGTAACATCCTGATTTTGGGCCTAGTCAGAACAGTGGTTGCGGGACCACAAATCTGACATCAAAAAATTTATTTTTTTTATTATTTTGATGCCTACAGTATGATACTAAAGTTTTGTGAAATTTTCATAAAAAAATTTCCTCGTTTGAGTGCTCAATTTGATAAAAAGGACTAAATCGCGTAAGGTGCAAAACTTGAGGTCTAATTGATAAAGGCACTAAATAGCTATAAAATTTAAAAGTATGAACACTTGCATGGCAATTATACCAATAGAAAGGTGAGGAGACAAAGATGGACATGTAGTAGGTGGATTTGGTGAAGTTATTAAAAAGTTAAATTGGTAAATAAGTTAATAGGTATAATAAGACAAAAGAGAAAAAAAAAAGAGAAATGGCAGCGATGGAATGGGTTTCATTCGACCAAGCTTTGGAGCTTGATAGGTGAGCGGTTTTTGCCCCTTTTTTAATGATTTCTATGTTTTTTGAGTCGTGGTAACTCGATTTAGCTATCCCGTACCTTCGTTTTCAAAACTGTTAAAGTTTGTGAATTTTTTCATTATTGAAAAAGTGTGTATTTTGATAATTAATGATAGAAAATACATCCTTGTTGTTAGATAAACAACATTTGTAAAGTGATTTTTTGATAGAAATGTCGATTAGGGACTAAATTGAGAACTGTGATAAATTGTGTGGTAAAAGTGTGAATATTTGAAAAATGTGGGCTGCTATAAGTATGATAAATATTCGACTAATAATGGGTAGCAAAGAAATTGAATGAATTTCATTTTACGAGCCTAGGGGTAAAAGTGTAAATATGACAAATTTTAGGGGTAAAAATGTTATTTTACCAAAAATATGAAATTAGGCTAATTTGAATAACATGATGTGTAACGCCCCAAAAATCCCAAAACCCTAGTTTTTGTGCATTGAAGTTAATATGTATGTGTAGCACTTAGAGTAATAATATTAAGGGATTATCGGGATTATTTGAAGCCTTAAAGATAGGGGAAACCATAGGGAAAAATTTATTTTTGTGCTTAGTGGACCCTAGTCTCAGGCATGAGGCCTCTTAAGCAGATTAAGAGAAAAGGGGGCATAAATGGGCTTGTGGTCCAGTGAAGGGTGGCGTCATTTAGGAGCTATAAGGTGGCGTGTTTGTCAGTTAAGGAGGTCTAAGGTTCGAGGCCTAGGAGGGGAGAATTAAAGAGTTTTATTTTTGTGCCTGGACAAAAGGAGGTGGCGTTGGATGGGACTCTGGAACGGAGTGTTCAGGAGAGAAATTTAAGGTAAAGATAAGGGAGAAAAGATAGGGATTAGGGGGTGGATATAGTGGTGCCGATTTGGACTCTGTGGGAAAGGAAGTTTCAGCTAGGGGCTATATATATGGGTGCCAAATTAAGTTCCTAGAGTAATGCCGAAATTTTGTTTTCCCTCTGGCCTAATTTCTTCACTTGAGAGATACCCAAGCACCCTTTTTTCTCTCAAAGTGTTCAGAAGCCGAATCCTTCATACTCTCCCTTCTCAAATTCCTTTTTTGGTTCACCACTTGGTCCTAGCCGAATCACCACTTTTCTTATTCTCCCTAGTATTGTCGAATTGTCCCTATCACCTTACTAGTCTCAAAAGCTGGATTTAAGCCACGGGATCAAAAAAGAATTTCGGTAAGTGCTTAGTTGAATTTTTTAGTGTGTTTTGTTAAAAGCCGAAGGGCTATCTAACCCAATCCTTGTCTTTAACCTATATTAACAAGGGTAAGGATCAACAATCATAAGCGTGGTAGGTAAGGATTGCTAACAAGGGGGTAAGTGTTCTCGACTCAGTCATGGTTTAGTAAATGGTCGAATCTAATGTGGCTCGTAGGTGTGACTTATGTACAATATGGGTCACTTGGTTTTGACGATATAGGTGTTTGAGTGTAGGTCTAGAGGATAATCGCAAATAGTAGCAAATGAAGGGCTACTAGAACGTAAGGCACACGGTAAGGGTACGGTGAGGCTTCGATTTTTTATAAGTATGTGTTTAAGCCTTGGTTAATCGTTAGTAATATCGATTGTAGGTTTGTGACTAAGGGGTTTGCAGCGCGTGGACACTAGGTGTATACAAACACTACACACACGATATCAGAAATGCCGAAAAGCCGAAAAGCTGAATGTGGCTAAATGGGCCTGGTGGGCCCTAAGGCTAGGTTTGATGAGTTTGTTTGGTTTTGGTGTATGAATTGAGTCTGTCAAGCATAATACTTGATCTGGAATAGTTTTGAGCTTAAAGGGCCATAAGGATGTGATTTGGGCCTAATGGGCCGTAAAGATGTAATTTAGGTTTGATGGGCTTTATGGGGACGTAGACAAGTATGTTAGGGTTTATGGACTTAATGCCTAGTTTGAACAACTCTTAAATTTCATAAGACTTAATCCAATTAAACATGTCCATGAACAAGTCACTGGGTTAGAGTGTGGCAATGGACATACGCATGTCTAGGATTGGATCTAATGAGAGCTTGGTACTAAAGCGGCCCTAGTGGCCCACCTTCTCTTCTCTGGAATCCTACTTGGTGCGTAGTGTCTGTTCACTTTAGCCGCGAGGACTTGTTGATAGGCCAAAATTCATAACTAAAACCTAAGAGGGACCAAATACCCTTATGTTTGTAAAATTACTAAAATACCCTTATATTTATAAAATTACCAAAATACCCTTATATTTGTAAAATTACTAAAATACCCCTATTTTGCAAAAGTACCAAAATACCCTTGTTTTGCAAAATTATCAAGATACCCCTATTTTCCCAAATTACTAAAATACCCCTGTTGGGTACAATTACGAAAATACCCCTGGGTAGTAAAATGACGAAAATACCCCTATATGATGAATATGAGTTTGTGGATGTTACTTATGTGTTTGATACATTCATATGATATTCTGCTTAGGATGCATATGGGTGGGAATTATGGTACGGAGGAAGATTTGAGGGTCGCATAGTCACTTGACGACCATGGATCCACCGGAGGATTTAAGCCCATTATATGATTAGCAGCTTTGCTGCAACGTTAGGTAGTACCGCAACCGGGCTACCTCTGTTGTGTAGAAGATGGGTGGGTTGAATTAGAAATCCCCACAGGTGTGTTATGGTTGGAAGGGAAATGATGTGTGTAGCGGATGGATTATTGGGGAGGATTTTGCATTATCTTATTTTTATATGTTACAATATGATTTGAGGTCATTGTGGGCTAAGGCCCAAGACCACTGATTTTGATAGGGCTTAGGCCCAATGTGAATACTTGTATGTGATTTGATTGCCAAGGGTTGTACACACTGATTTTCGAAACTCACACCCCTTTTTTTTTAATGTTTCAGGTGATCCTGAATAAATGGCTTGACGTGGGAGAGGACTCAGAGATGGCCACACTATAAGCTGATCATATGTTTTATTCCGTTCAAATGAATTTATTTTAAATACTTTGTTTTTTTTATTGGATTGTAATAAGGCTATGTAACTCCTAATTGACTTTAGATTTTGGGTTTTATTATTATTGTTTCAACTATCCGCTTAATAAATTTCATAAAATTTCTAAAGTTAACATGGTTTTTGAAATAACTTAAACTATGAATGTTTTCTAAAATATGGGCTTTTCAACGTAAATTAACAAGTTACAAGGGTTTTGGGCTTTTGGGCCTTAAATTGTTAAATGGTAAAATCGTTTTGAAGCGTGCCTTTAATGTGACACTCCAGACTCGGGCCTAACTTCTGGGCCGAGTTTGGGGTGTTACATTTAGTGTTATTAGAGCCAGGTTACAAAGCTCGGGCTGTGAAATGGGCCTTAGATTTGGGTTTTAAAACAAGTAGATTAAAAAGTTTTTGCAGGATTCTTGAAATGTGGTTCACCAAGCCCTCGATGTCGAGCCAAGTGAGTTTTTTGTCCTTACATTTGTTTAAATTACTGAACTATATCTAGATATTGGGCTACTTTAAGTAATAGGTTTTTAGAGACTAAAGCCCGTAGGAAACTTAAGCCTGTAGTGAATTCTCGACCGCGGAATAACTTTAAAAAAATAGTTACTTACATAAGACATGCGCTTAAAACAGTGGAAATTACGAACTAATTTCATAAAATTCTTAATTCAGAAATATGCAACGATGAGAGCTAGAATTGGTGGAAGAGGCCGCGGCAGAGGCCGCGGAAGTGCTAGGGCTGGGTTGCCGGCGTTGGGCCATATGCCTAAGTTGGAGTAGGGGAGGCTCCGGCCTCATCAGTAGCTAAAACGGGACCGTATGAACGGGCTGTCGAGGATGCCGTATCGTAAGCCATGTTAAGAATCTTGGAAAGGGTTGTCGGGCCCAATAATGGTACGGGGAGTCGTAGGTCGATCGTGGAGCGACTCCGAGCTAATAGGGCTAAGGTTTTTAAAGGAGTAGTGGGGGGTGGCCCCGAATGTGGCAGAGTATTGGTTAGAAGCCACTGAAAGAATAATGGACGACCTGGATTGCATGGCGGAACAAAATTTGAAAGGAGCAATATCCCTACTTAGGGAAGAAGCCTATCAGTGGTGGTTGACCGTAAAGGAGGGCAACCAACCAGAGCAAATCACTTGGGAGTTCTTCAAATCGGCATTTCAGGGGAAATACATTCGAGCAGCCTATGTGGATGCCCGAAGGAAGGAGTTTTTGAGTCTGACTTAGGGAGATAAGCTAGTAGCAGAGTACGAGGCTGAGTTTCTACGCCTCAGTCGATATGCCAAGGGGATAGTAGCAACAGAGTATGAAATATGCATACAATTCGAGGATGGATTAAGGGATAGCCTTAGGGTACTGATAGCTCCACAAAGGGAGCGAGATTTTATAGTTTTGGTGGAGAAAGTAAAAATAGCAAAGGAGGTAAAGAGCACGGAGCGCAACAACCGAGAGAAAGAGAGGGGTAAGAATAAGCTGAATATGGAACCTATGGGAGTTGGACAAAGGCCCATGAGGAGGGCCAGAGTGAATGGGCCGGTTAGAGATGTGGCCCCTACTGCTGCTGTTAATAACGGAATACCACTTTGTGCTGAGTGTGGGAAAAGGCATCCGGGCGAATGTTGGAGGAGGATAGGAGCATGTTTGGTCTGTGGATCGATGGAGCACAGGGTTAAGCAATGCCCGAGAAGGCTAGATCAGGAGGGAGGTGATGGTAGAGGTAATTTCCAGCCTCAGAGGGATAGTCAACAACCACCAAGGGCCCGTGGTCAAGCCAGAGGTGGCAATGGCGCAGGACGAGAACGTGGAGTACCGGACAGAGGTGCAGGTCAGGCAGAGGCAAGACAGCCAACGTTGGTCTATGCTGCTCGTCACGGAGAGGAAGGTAATGCACCAAATGTGATAACAGGTACGTTCCTTATTTGTGAGCTACCTTATATTGCGCTAATTGATGTGGGGTCAACACACTCGTACATTACATGTAATAGGACTGAAACTGTAGGGGTTGAGTTTGAAATAGTTGAGAATGAAATGAATGTGTTAAGTCATTTAGGGCAGTCGATGAAAGTTAGTAAACTGTTTAGGAATGTGCCATTGGTGGTTCAAGGAGTTATTTTCCTAACAGATTTGATGGAATTGCCGTTTGGTGAATTTGACCTCATCTTAGGCATGGATTGGTTGACGAGGCACCAAGTAACTCTAGATTGTGGCATGAAGTGGATGGTTTTAAGAACGGTGGAAGATGATGAAGTGGCAGTGATTGGAGAATGATGTGATTATTTGTCGAATGTGATTTCAGCTTTAAGGGCAAAAAAGTTGGTAAGGAAGGGCTGTGAAGCTTACTAAGGTTATAACAGTGATTCAGAATCGAAGAGTTCCACTGTCAAGGATTTAGAAAAGGTAAAAGAATTTCCTGATGTTTTTTCGAAGGAGTTGCCGGGATTACCTCCCAATAGAGAAGTAGAGTTTGGAATAGAATTGTTATCGGGTACGGCTCCCGTGTCCATCACACCTTATAGGATGGCACTGAAGGAACTAGTGGAGAAGGCCCAGATTCAGGAGTTATTGGACCGCAAATTCATTAAACCAAGTGTGTCTCCATGGAAAGCACCGATATTATTCGTAAAGAAGAAAGATGGGTCTATGGGGATGTGCGTCGATTATAGGTAGTTGAACAAGTTAACCATTAAGAATAAGTACCCTCTGCCCAGGATAGATGACCTTTTCAATGAACTTAGGGGAGCCTCGATTTTCTCGAAGATTGATTTGCATTCGAGATATCATCAACTGAGGGTTAGAGAATCCGATGTGTATAAGACAATTTTCAGAACTCGTTATAGACATTACGAGTTCTTGGTAATGTCGTTTGGGCTAACAAACACACCTGCTACTTTTATGGATCTCATGAACTAGGTTTTTCAACCATATCTAGACCAGTTCATATTAGTCTTCATAGATGACATATTGGTATACTCGAGAATGGAAGTTGATCACGATGCACACTTACAGATTGTGTTGCAAGTTCTAAGGGAGAAGCAACTTTATGCTAAGTTTAGCAAGTGCAAATTTTGGCTAAGGGAAGTCACTTTCTTAGGACATGTGGCTTCCGCTGAGGGAATTAGAGTTGACTCTCAGAAGGTGGAAGTGGTGTTGGATTGGAAACGACCTAAGACAGTGTCGAAAATTCGGAGTTTTCTAGGCCTGGTAGGGTACTATAGGCGGTTTGTTGAAGGGTTTTCCCTAATCGCGGCACCTTTGACCAAGCTACTTCAGAAGGGAGTGTCGTTTGTATGGACTGATAAACAGCAAGAAAGCTTTAATAAGCTTAAGAAGGTTTTGACAGAGGCCCCAGTTCTGATTCAGCCAGAGCACGGAAAGGAGTTCACGGTTTATAGCGATGCGTCACACGTGGACTTGGGCTGTGTTTTGATGGAGGGGAAGGTGGTTTCTTATGCGTCGCGTCAGCTTAAGACTCACGAGGAGAATTACCCAACCCATGACTTGGAGTTGGCAGCAGTAATTTTTGTGCTTAAGATTTGGAGGCATTACTTGTATGGAGAGAAGCGCACCATTTATACGAATCACAAGAGTTTGAAATACCTCTTGACTCAGAAGGAGTTGAACTTGAGGCAGTGCAGATGGATTGAGCTGTTAAAGGACTACAATTGCACGATCGAATATCACTCGAGCAAAGCAAATGTGGTGGCTGATGCGCTAAGCCATAGGACTATGTTGGATTTGAGGGCAATGTTTGCTCGGTTGAGTCTGTATGACGACGGGAGTTTGTTAGCCCAATTGCAAGTGAGGCCATTGTGGGTTGAGTAGATTAAAGCTACATAGACATTGGATGAAACTCTGAGTTCTCGATTCAAGCAAGTTAAGAATGGGGAAACGATGGATTTTGGGATGAATGGTGATGGGTTATTGTGTTTCCCTGGTAGAATTTGTGTACCAAGGGACGAGGAGCTAAGAAAGTCTATACTACGGGAAGCTCATAGTAGTTCCTATGCTATGCACCCCGGAGGTAACAAGATGTACCGAGATTTATGAGAGCTTTAATGGTGGCCGGGATTGAAACACGAGGTTACGGAGTTTTTGGGCAAATGTTTGGTATGTCAACAAGTGAGAGCAGAACATCAGTTGTCGTCAGGATTACTTCAGCCGATTAAGATCCCATAATAAAAGTGGGAGGGGGTTACTATGGATTTTGTTAGTGGGCTACCCTTGACGCCTACTAAGAAGGACTCTGTATGGGTCATTGTGGATCGATTAACTAAGTGTGCCCATTTTATACTAGTCCGCACTGACTACTCACTACAGAAATTGGCAAGGTTGTATGTGGCAGAGATTGTGAGGTTGAATGGAGTTCCAGTCTCAATCATATCGAATAGAGATCCTCGTTTTACGTCTTGCTTTTGGAAGAAGCTGCTTGGGGCGCTAGGTACGAGGTTGGATTTTAGTACAACATTTCACCCTCAGACTAATGGTCAGTCAAAAAGGGTAATTCAAGTGTTGAATGATATGCTGAGAGGGTGTGTAATTGAGTTTCGAGGTAGTTGTGAGGACTACCTGCCGTTAACTGAATTTACGTATAACAATAGTTATCAGGAAAGTATTGGAATGGCACTATATGAAGCACTGTATGGACGAAGATGTCGTACTCCGACTTGTTGGACTGAGTTGGGTGAGCAAAGCGTTTTGGGTCTGAAGTTGGTAGTAGACACCGAAGATAAGGTGAAATTGATTCGGGATCAGTTGAAGGAGGAGGCAGATAGGCAGAAGTCGTATGCTGACCTCAAACGAAGAGAAATCAAATATGCTGTGGGGACATGGATTTTCTCAAGGTTTCCCCTTAGAAAAAGGTGTTAAGGTTTGGTCGGAAAGGCAAGTTAAGCCCAAGGTTCATTGGGCCTTATCGAGTATTGAAGCGAATTAGGCCAGTTGCCTATCAGCTGGAGTTGCCTTCTGAATTGAGCCAAATACACGATGTTTTCCATGTGTCAATGCTAAGGCGTTATCGCTCAGACCCTTCTCACATTGTGACCGTCGAGGAGATCGAGGTCAGACCAGATCTAACTTTTGAAGAGGAGCCAATTCAGATAATTGATCAGGACGTCAAGGTATTAAGAAGGAAGTCTATTCCTTTAGTCAAAGTACTTTGGCATGAGGAGGCTACTTGGGAACATGAGGAGGCAATGTGTCGACAATACCCTCACTTGTTCCAATCAGGTAAATTTCGAGGCTGAAATTTTTTTTAGAGGGGTAGAATTGTAACGCCTTAAAAATCCCAAAACCCTAGATTCTGTGCATTGAAGTTAATATGTATGTATAGCACTTAGAGTAATAATATTAAGGGATTATCGGGATTATTTGAAGCCTTAGATATAGGGGAAACCATAGGGAAAAATTTATTTTCGTGCTTAGTGGACCCTAGTCTCAGGCATGAGGCCTCTTAAACAGGTTAAGAGAAAAAAGGACACAAATGGGCTTGTGGTCCAGTGGAGGGTGGCGTCATTTAGGAGCTATAAGGTGGCGTGTTTTTCAGTTAAGGAGGTCCAAGGTTTGAGGCCTAAGAGGGGAGAATTAAGGAGTTTTATTTTTGTGCCTGGACGAAAGGAGGTGGCGTTGGAGGGGACTCTGG
The DNA here is from genome assembly GCA_025503065.1 of Gossypium bickii. Classification (NCBI taxonomy): domain Eukaryota; kingdom Viridiplantae; phylum Streptophyta; class Magnoliopsida; order Malvales; family Malvaceae; genus Gossypium; species Gossypium bickii. Next base: position 59,021,636 of record CP106717.1, on the reverse strand, counting down.
AAGGGAGTGTTCAGGAGAGAAATTTAAGGTAAAGATAAGGGAGAAAAAATAGGGATTTGAGGGTGGATATAGTGGTGCCGATTTGGACTCTGGGGGAAAGGAAGTTTCGGCTAGGGGCTATATATATAGGTGTCGAATTCAGTTCCTAGAGTAATGTCGAAATTTTGTTTTCCCTCTGGCTAAATTTCTTCACTTGAGAGATACCCAAACACCTTTTTTTCTCTCTGAGTGTTCAGAAGCCGAATCCTCCATACTCTCCCTTCTCAAATTCCCTTTTTGGTTCACCACTTGGTTCTAGCCGAATCACCTCTTTTCTGATTCTCCCTAGTATTGCCGAATTGCCTCTGTCACCTTACTAGTCTCAAAAGTCAGATTTAAGCCGCAGGATCAAAGGAGAATTTCGGTAAGTGCTTAGTTGAATTTTTTAGTGTGTTTTGTTAAAAGCCAAAGGGCTATCTAACCCAATCCTTGTCGTTAACCTGTATTAACAAGGGTAAGGCTCAACAATCGCAAGCATGGTAGGTAAGGATTGCTAACAAGGGGGTAAGTGTTCTCGCCTCAGTCATGGTTTAGTAAATGTCCGAATCTAATGTGGCTCATAGGGGTGACTTATGTACAATATGGGTCACTTGGTTTTGACGATATAGGTGTTTGAGTGCAAGTCTAGAGGATAATCGCAAATAGTAGCAAAGGAAGGGCTACTAGAACGTAAGGCACACGGTAAGGGTACGGTGAGGTTTCGATTTTTGATAAGTATGTGTTTAAGCCTTAGTTAATCGTTAGTAATGTCGATTGTAGGTTCGTGACTAAGGGGTTTACAGCGCGTAGACACCAGGTGTGTACAAACACTACACACACGATATCAGCAATGCTGAAAAGTCAAAAGTGGCTAAATGGGCTCGGTGGGCCCTAAGGGTAGGTTTGATGAGTTTGTTTGGTTTGGTGTATGAATTGAGTCTGTCAAGCATAATACTTGATCTGGAATTGTTTTGGGCCTAACGGGCCATAAGGATGTGATTTGTGCCTAATGGGCCGTAAAGTTGTAATTTGGGTTTGATGGGCTTTATGGAGACGTAGACAAGTATGTTAGGGTTTATAGACTTAAGGCCTAGTTTGAACAACTCTTAAATTTCATAAGACTTAATCCAATTAAACATGTCTTTGAACAAGTCGCTGGGTTAGAGTGTGGCAATGGACATACGCATGTCTAGGATTGGATCTAGGGAGAGCTTGGTACTTAAGCAACCCTAGCGGCCCACCTCCTCTTCTCTGGAATCCTACTTGGTGTGTAGTGTCTGTTCACTTTAGCCGCGAGGACTTGGTGATGGGCCAAAGTTCATAACTAAAATCCGAGAGGGACCAAATACCCTTATGTTTGTAAAATTACTAAAATACCCTTATATTTTTAAAATTACCAAAATACCATTATATTTGTAAAATTACTAAAATACCCTTATGTTTGTAAAATTACTAAAATACCCCTAGATTTTTAAATTACCAAAATACCCCTTGATTTGTAAATTACCAAAATACATCTGTTTTGCAAAAGTACAAAATACCCCTGTTTTGTAAAATTATTAGCATACCCCTATTTTGCCAAATTATCAAAATACCCTTGTAGGGAGAATTATGAAAATACCCCTGGGTAGTGAAATGACGAAAATACCCCTATGTGACGAATATGAGTTTGTGGATGTTACTTATGTGTTTGATGCGTTCATATGATATTCTTCTTAGGATGCATATGGGTGAGAATTATGGTACGGAGGAAGATTTGAGGGTCGCATAGTCGTTTGACGACCATGGATCCATCGGAGGCTTTAAGCCCATTATATGATTAGCAGCTTTGCTGAAAGGTTAGGTAGTACCGCAACCGGGCTACCTCTGGTGTGTAGAGGATGGGTAGGTTGATTTAAAAATCCCCACAGGTGTGTTATGGTTGGAAGGGAAATGGTGTGTGTAGCGAATAAATTTTTGGGGAGGGTTTTGCATTATCTTGTTTATATATGTTACGATATGATATGAGGTCATTGTGGGCTAATGCCCAAGACCACTGATTTTGATAGGGCTTAGGCCCAATGTGAATACTTGTATTTGATTTGATTGGCAAGGGTTGTACACACTGAGTTTTGAAACTCACACCCTTTTTTTTTAATGTTTCAGGTGATCCTAAATAAACGGCTCGACGTGGGAGAGGACTCAGAGATGGCCACACTATAAGCTGGTCAAATGTTTTATTCTGTTCAAATGAATTTATTTTAAGTACTTTGTTTTTTTTTCATTGGATTGTAATAAGGCCATGTAACTCCTAATTGACTTTAGATTTTGGGTTTTATTATTATTGTTTCAACTATCCACTTAATAAATTTCATAAAATTTCTAAAGTTAACATGGTTTTCGAAATAACTTAACCTATGAATGTTTTCTAAAATATGGGCTTTTCAACATAAATTAACAAGATACAAGGGTTTTGGGATTTTGGGCCTTAAATTGTTAAATGGTAAAATCGTTTTGAAGTGTGCCTTTAATGTGACATTCCAGACTCGGGCCTAACTTCTAGGCAGGGTTTGGGGTGTTACATGATGAATAAATAAAATTAAATGTGTTGTTATAGATCAAGGAAGATGAGATTCAGAATTAGATCGGGGGAAAAGCAAAATAATCGAGTAATTGACTTATTTCGTCATTTCATACCGAGGTAAGTTCGTATGTTAATAAGCATTAAATTTGGTATGTTTAAATTCTTAACCGATATCATGTGTTATTTCATATGTTATTATTGGATCATGGATAATATAAAAATTATGAGATTGTATTGAAAGATCAAATTAAGAGAAATGCAGGACTGAGTATGATCAAATTTCGACATGTGATGAATTGACAGTAAAGACCATGGTTGGACCATGGTGATATGAGAGCCAGTGTAAGACCATGTCTAGGACATGGCATCGGTATTGATATGTGTGCTAGTGTAAGACCATGTCTAGGACATGGCATCGGCCACGATATGAGAGCCAGTGTAAGACCATGTCTTGAACATGGCATCAACATTGATATGTGTGCTAGTGTAAGACCATGCCTGGGACATGGCATCGGCCACAATATGAGAGCCAGTGTAAGACCATGTCTGGGACATGGCATCGGCCATGATATGAGAGCCAGCATAAAACCATGTCCGGGACATGGCATTGGTACAATACATCATGTACGAGTTTTCCCGAGTATCCTTAGTATCCCAGGAGGTTCAACGGGTAAATCCAAAGATGATGTCAAAGAAATGACAAGGTATGATCATGTTGAAAGGGTACATGTATGTATGCAAAATTCATGAGTACTGAATTCGATGTATATGGGACATTTGATAAGAATGTAAATGAGTAAGTCATACCTATAAAAATGATCTTGTGATGACCTTGTGACGATAGGTCTATACTTATGATGTATAAATAGGTGGTAAATTTGATTGATGATCATGTGTGAGTCGTTTAGGCCAAATAAATCGAGACATGATAAGTTTAAGTTTCATTGTTGATGTATAGGTTAAAGGGGCCAATGAATGGCATGTAAATATTCGATAATGATTAGCTATTGGAATGGCTAGTTAATGATATGCTTTGGTGTTATGTATGATTAAATGGATGTTAATACAAAGCAATCATGAAAGAGTAAAATTAGCAATAAAACAGTTTTGCACAACAGTAGTTGTATAAATTTGAAAAATCATCAAAAATTATGGAAATAGAATTACAGATTGAATAAGATATGAAATTAAAACTTATTAAGCCTAGTTTTACATAGAAGAAATATTGTAAGCAAAAGAATTTCATATTATGCGATGTTTGAATTTTTGTGGGGTAAGGTCAGGATGATTTTGGAAAATCATTAAAAATAATATAAAAATAATTACAAGTTATAATTTATATGTTTGAAATTCTTAATGAATCTATTTTCAATAGAATCAAATAGCAACATCATCTGAGTCCCATACGAGGAGATAATTAATTCTTAGTGAAGAAGGGTCGAAACTATCAGACAGCAGAATAGGGATGGCTTTAAAGAATAAACTGTACTTATTGGCTAAACTAAAAATTCTGGAAAATTTATGGTAAGGAGATATGTGAGTCTTGTTTCAGGGAAAATTAGCAGAACTAAAGTTTGAGTTTCGTAGCTCAAGAAACAAATAATTTAGTGACTATGGCTCGTGTAGACAGCTTGATATGCTCAAAAGTTAATAGTGGAACTTTGTGCAATTATGATTGTATTATCTTGAGAACTTATTATGAGGATTGTTAAAAGTATGTTAATAAATTTCTTATTATTTACATACCAACTTACTAAGATATATAGCTTACTCTATCTATTTTCCATGTTTATAATGTCCTAAGGCTAGCTCAGATTGAAGAACGTTGGAGATGCTAACACACTATCAAGCTATCACTTCGGGTATTGTTGAGTTTAAGTAGTTGAGTTATGGCAAGAATAGGAGATTTAATTATTTTGTTAAGTTTCTTAGATGAATTTGCTAAATGTGGGCATATGTTATTTGATAGATCATTTTGTATAAGGCCATGGATGATGGCCAATATTTGTTATTGTTATTGTTATATGCATATGATGATGTCTTTCATAAATGTGAAAATTTGCATGGTTGAGCATATGGTGTGTTAATGCGTGATTGAGCAAGTTGCATGATGAATTGATAAAGAATGTGATAAGTGTTGCATGTGAATGAAGTGAAGTGGCCATGTTGTGTAAATGTCTTAGTGGTGGTGAATTGGTCATGTATTTATGTATGGATGGGTGTTACTTGATGTTGTGTATGTTGGTGCAAGTAAGGGTGGCAAAAGGCTTGGTAAATAGCCTTGTTTCTGTCCACATGGGTAGACACATGGGCGTGTGTCTAGGCTGTGTGTGACACACGGTCTACCCCATGGGCATGCAGTCCGGCCGTGTGTCCCTTGCACCTTAATTGTGAAATTAAATTCACCACACGGCCTACCACATGGGTGTGTGCCTGACCTTAAAGGGTTGATGACGTCAGAAACAGAATGTTAAGGTTTTTGCACACAAGCTGAAACACAGGTGTGTCACGATCGTGTGAGGGACACGAGCCACGGACACTGGCATGTGCCAGGTCATGTGAAAATCCCTATAGGTTCGAAAAGATAAATAAATCCACACGGGCTAGGGACACGAGCGTGTCCCAATATGCTCAGGTCGTGTAAGCTACATGGTCCTTCAGCATGGCCATGTTAAGAGGTCATACGGATGTGTCACTCTTCCACATGGGTGTGTGCCCCTGATTTCAATGATATTTTCTAAAGTTTTTCTAAAGTGCTCGGTTTAGTCCTGAACCATTTTCAAAGTGTGTTTCGGGCCTCGTAGGTCCATATTAGGGACTTTAAGGCAAAGTTTGAAAAGTTTTAAAATTGAACAAAATTTTATGACTCGAAAATGTATGTTTGCATGTGTTTAAGAAAGGTAACTCCTCGTACCCTATCCCGGCGTCAGATACGAGTAAGGGGTGTTACACGTCGTCGAAACAGGGTTACGGTGTAACACCTCTAACCTGTATTCATCGGCGGAACAGAGTTACAGAGCGTTACCGGCACTTTTCAGTACATTTTTAGATAAATCATGTAAATCACTATTCATTAACCGAGATTATTCATAACATCCTTTAAATGGACCCTCGAAGCCCAATATGAATATTAGAATCAAGTCGGGACTTAATCGGAAACTCTAAAAAATTTTAGTGACATTTCAAAAATTTTCCAAGGTTTAGACACGCCTGTGCTTCAGGCCGTGTCCAATTTAGGTTGCTCTCTGACTTGCACCACACGGCCATGCCACACGCCCGTGTGCTAGGCCGTGTGGTTAATTAATTTAATTCGAATTAGGTGCATGTTTCACACGGCCAGGGCCCTCGCCCGTGTTTAAAGCCGTATCACCCACACGACTGAGACACACGCTCGTGTCTCTGCCCGTGTGCTCAATTCAAAGCATTCTGTTTTTCAAAATTAAAATGTAGGGGATACACTACCAAACAACATGCCCATGTACCAAGTCGTGTTTCACACACGACCTAGACACACGCACGTTTGTCTACCCCGTATGGACAAAATAAGGTCATTTCCTAGCCTCACTTCTCACCCAAATTTTCCATTTTCCCTGCACCAACACTTACAAGTATAATCCAACCAATTACAAGTATAATTTAGGCCAATTTTTATGATTCAAATTGATACATTTTATCATATATTTGTGTTTAATGACTTACCATTATGTAACTTATATAATTTGCAAAATTAGATGAATTTGCAAAATTAGATGTTCATACTTATCATTTTAGTTAATGTATTGACTCAACCATGACATATATCAAAACATAAGTATATTAGCCATTCCATTGGCTAAATTCATTTATCATTTACACACCATCATTTGGTTTATTTAGCCTATACATGTCATTAACAAAATAAGATTTTCATTTATACCAAAACGACAGATTGAAAGTGTGATGATTTTCTCCGACCAATCTCCAACCTTCACGAGCTTTGAGCACTATAAAACAAGGAAAATAAACATAGTAAGCATATTATGCTTAGTAAGCTCGTATAACGTAAATTAATCTTACCCATTACATTCAATATATTAACCACGCAAAACATGTTTTTCCAACTATTTGGTAATTTACCTATTCACACATACTCAAACATCATGTTAGTCATAATATAGCAATATGCATAGATGAGCTTATCATACCAAATGCATACTTTATCTATTGAATCATTGAATTTCCGATGGATATTTCAAGTAGTACACTCGAGGTGTACAATTTCATTATCCATCAATTCATATCCAGTAGTACCTTATAGGTACACTCTCGAGCCACATATCACACAGCAGAATTACCAGTCCAGGCTAAATTCTAGCTTTTACATATACTCTAAGGGCTTTGTCGGATTTCCAGTCTAGGCTAAATCCTTTATATGACAAAGAATTCCCTATAGAGTTCATTATGGATTACCAGTCCAGGCTAAATCCAGTCAATTAGGATTATCGGTCTAGCCTAAATCCTAATTGAAACATATACTCGAGAGACTCATTTTGGATTACCCGTCCGGGCAAAATCCATTCTGCAACACATGCAATTTTATTAGGGAAATCACATTTATCCATCGGAATTCAATATTCATACGAAATTTTACCCTTTATCAATAAATTTCCATCATATACCATTCCATGCATTACAATTTCCATACATACCAATTTCATACAACATATATAATGTAATATAGCATTTAAAACAACACATTTCTATGCTCATTTAAGTTATACGAACTTACCTTGATATTTGTTCGTAATTAAAATCTACTAATCCGAAATCTTTTCCTTTCCTCGATCTAGCTCTTTGTTTGGTACTTCCGGATCTATATAAATGAATTTAATCATCAATTTAATCCATTTCATATTCTATTGAACTCAATTTACTATTTAGGCAAAAATAACATTTTGCCCCTATACTTTTGATTAATTCCAAATTCATCCCTAGGCTCGGAAATTGAAATTCATACAATTTAATCCTTATTCCGAGCCTAATCAAAATTCTAATATAACTTTTACAGCACATGTATTTTAAAATTTTTAGAAATTTCCATGGGTTTTACCATTTTTCAATTTCGTCCCTAAATCAAGTTTCCATCAACTTTCCCTTTGTAAAAGTTGTTTATATATCAACAACTTTTCATTTTCTACCATAAACTTTTAAATTTCAGCATGTTCATCCATGGAAAATTTTCTATACTTTGATATCTATTCAAATTAACCCCCAAAATAGAGAAATTAAGCTTTCTCGATCTCAAAAATATAAAAATTACTAAAAACGGGACATAGGAACTTACGAATTTATGCTTGGAAAGCTTGTTTTCTCTCTCCTAGGGTTTCCATGGATTTTAGGTTGAAGAAGATGATATAAAATGATGATATTTCATTTTAATTTAATTATCATCTTTATAATTTTTTTTCATTTCCAATTTAGTGCTTAACCTTTTCTAATTTTTCCATGGATGATTCACCAAAAATATTTACATAGTTTTCATTAATTGTCTAATTACCATTTAAGGACATCAAGTTTTGAATTCCATAACTATTTAATCCTTATAGCTACTAGAATTTAAATTTGAGATTTTATGCAATTTAGTCCTTTCTACAATTAAGCACCTAATTGATAAAATTTTCTTATGAAAATTCTCATGCAATCTTTCTACCACATTACTAATCATTTCTTAATATTAAAATATTTTATCTTTTTAGCTCGGATTTGTGGTTACGAAACCACTATTCTGACTTCACTGAAATTGGGCTATTACAACTTCCCCCTTTAAGGATTTTCGTCCTCGAAAATCTTACCAATAAAGAGATTAGGGTACTGCTTTCTCATGGTATCCTTCGGCTCCCAATTAGCTTCTTCAATTCCAAGTTTTTGCCAAAAAACTTTTACCAATGCCACCTTTTTATTTATTAGCTCTTTTGTTTCCCGTGCCAGAATGTTGATCGGTTCTTTAGTATATGTCATATCAGGCTAAATCTCAACTTCTGTCGGTGAAATAACATGAGAAGGATCCGATCGATACCGTCGTAACATTGATACATGAAAGACATTATAGATTTTATCAAACGCTGGTGGCAATGCTAATCTATAAGCAACCGGTCCAATTCTTTCAATAATTTCATAGGGCCCGATAAATCTTGGACTCAATTTTCCCTTCCGTCCAAATCGAAGAACTTTCTTCCAAGGTGACACTTTTAAGAATTCCTTATCACCAACTTCAAATTCTATTTCTTTTCTTTTCTTGTAAGGTCGGCATAAGACTTTTGTCTATCAGAGGCTGCTTTCAAACTATCTCGAATCACCTTTACCTTTTCTTTTGTTTCCCTAATTAAATCAACTCCAAGAATCTTCTTTTCACTAAGCTCTGTCCAATACAACAATGTTATACATATCCGACCATATAAAGCTTCATACGGTGCCATTTTAATACTGGACTGATAATTGTTGTTATAAGCAAATTCAATCAAAGGTAAATATTTTTCCCAATTACCTTCAAATTCAAGTACACAACACCGTAACATATCCTCCAAAATCTGTATAACACGTTCAGATTAACCATCTGTTTGAGGATGAAATGCAGTACTGAAATGCAACCTTGTACCCAATACTTCTTGTAATTTATTCCAAAATCGAGATGTAAACCGAAGATCTCTATCAGAAATAATAGAGACTGGTACCCCATGTAATCTAAAAATCTCAGAGACATATAATTCAGCTAATTTATCTAAAGAAAAATCCATACGTATCGGTATAAATTGTGCAGTCTTTGTTAACCGATCGACAATCACCCAAATAACATCTTTTTTCCTCGGAGTCAATGGTAATACTGATACAAAATCCATTGTAATTCTTTCCCATTTCCACTCGGGTATAACAATTGGCTGTAATAACCCCGAGGGCACCTGATGCTCAACTTTCACTTGCTGACATATCAAGCATTTGGATACAAATTCAGAAATATCTCTTTTCATTCCCGGCCACCAATTCATCTTTTTCAGATCACTGTACATTTTATTACTATCGGGATGAACATACATTGTACCATTGTGGGCTTCATATAAAATCTTCTTTACCAACTCTGAATTTTTCAGTACACACAATCTGTCTTTGAACAACAAACAACCATCAGACCCAATCTGAAATTCCAAATTAGGATTCAATTTACATTGTTTCCGTCTTGCCTGTAACTCAACATCATTTTTCTGAGCTTCAAAAATTTGTTGCAGAAATACTGGTCTAACTTTCAACCCAGCCATAATAGAACCATCATCAGAAATAGACAACCAAGTATTCATTGCTCGTAAAGCAAATAAAGATTTTATGCTCAAAGCATCAGCAACTACATTGGCTTTACCCAGATGGTAACCAATCACAAGATCATAATCTTTTAACAGTTCAAGCCACCTGTGTTGTCTCAAATTCAAGTCTTTTTGTGTCATCAAATACTTCAGACTTTTTTGATCAATGAAGATATGACATTTTCACCATATAAATAATGTCGCCATATTTTTAATGCAAACACAATAGCTGCAAACTCAAGATCATGTATCTGGTAATTCTTTTCATGTGGTTTCAATTGTCTTGAAGTATAGGAAATTACTTTACCTTCTTGCATCAAAACACAACCTAAACCATTCAAAGATGCATCACTATAAATCACAAATTCCTTACCCGATTCAGGCTGTGCTTCAGTCAATAGAGCTTTTAACCTGTCAAAACTTTGTTGACATTTATCAGTCCACTCAAACTTTACATCTTTCTACAACAATCGAGTCATCGAAGAGGCTATCATCGAAAACCCTTTAACAAATCTTCGATAATATCTGGCTAAACCCGGAAAACTTCTGACTTCTGACACACTCTTTGGTGGATTCCAATTGACAATTGCTGAAATTTTACTCGGATCTACCCTGATACCTTCAGCAGATACAGTATGTCCAAGAAATCCAACTTCCCGTAGCCAAAATTCACATTTACTAAACTTGGCATGCAACTATTTCTCTCGTAGAGTTTGTAATACAATTCTCAGATGATCAACATGCTCTTTTTCATCTCAGGAATAGACTAAAATATCATCAATGAATACCACCACAAACCTGTCTAGGTACGGTCTGAAAATTCTATTCATCAGATCCATAAATACTGCTGGTGCATTAGTCAGCCCAAATGGCATCACTAAAAACTCATAGTGGCCATACCTAGTTCTAAAAGCTATTTTTGAAACATCTGAGTCCTTTACTCGTAACTAATAATAACCCGAATGAAGATCAATTTTTGAAAATACGATAGCTCATTTTAGCTGATTAAATAAGCCATCTATTTGAGGGAACGGATACTTATTCTTTATTGTAACTTTATTTAGTTGCCTGTAATCAATATATAGCCTCAAAGATCCATCTTTCTTCTTCACAAAAAAAAATCGGTGCACCCCAGGGTGAGAAACTGGGTCGAGCAAAGCCTCTGTCAATCAATTCTTGCAACTGTGCTTTCAACTCCTTCAATTCAAGAAGAGCCATTCTATAAGGTGCTATTGATATTGTTGTTGTTCCCGGAATAAGGTTTATAGAAAACTTCAATTCTCTAATAGGTGGTAATCCATGTAATTCTTCCAGAAACACATCTGGAAATTCACACACTACCGACACTGACTGAATCTTTGACTCAGTTACCTTTGTGTCCAGCACATAAGCAAGATAAGCATCGTATCCCTTTCTGATACATTTCTGTGTTGTTATTGCTGAAATCACATTAGACAACCCATCAAATCTATTAGATTCAACATGGAGTAACTCACCATTCTGACATTTCAACACAATGTATTTTTGTTTACAATTCATTACTGTATCATGCTGGGTTAACCAGTCCATTCCCAAAATTAAATCGAATTCATCAAAAGGCAATAACATCAAATCATCTAAGAAGCATTTACCTTTTACCATAAATGGACAATTTTTACAAACTTTATCCACCATTACACATTGACCCAAGAGATTTGAAACTTTCACCACAAATTCAATTAATTCAACCGGTAAATTTTTAACATTTACTAATTTTGTACATATATATGAGTGTGTGGAACCGGGATCAATTAAAGCAATAATATCGGTGCAAAGTAAAGAAAATGTACCAGTAATTACATCTAGAGCAGAGGCATCCTCTTTGGCACGTATAGAATAGGTTCTCGCCGGTGCTTGTGCCTCAGATTTAACCGTTGAATCTTTTGTAGCACTTCGGATACTAACAACATTTGCAAGGTGTCGAGGTGCTCTACCTCTAGAGACAGTATTACTCAGCTTTGAAATCTGTTCAACCTCTTTTTCCCCTCTTTCCGGATAATCTCTGAGGAAATGATCAAAAGAACCACATCGGTAGCAAGCCCCACTTTTTAAACGACATTCCCCAAAATGAAACTTATTACAATGTTTACATTTTGGTTTTGGATTGCTGACACTACCAACACTGGTTACTGATGGAGACGATGATCTTAGGTTAGAGCGTTGCCCACTCTTTTCCAAAATATCTAGCAGATTCGGTAAAACGATCCTGATATCTCTTTAATTTCTTTAAAACAGATGATTGGGATTTTCCCATAGATCTCTTACCAGAAACCCGAGCTTCTCTTTCAGCTTGATTCTTTTCTTTTCTTAATTCTTCTGCTTTTAATGCTCGGTCAACTAGTACTGCAAATTCTCTTAGTCAAACAAATTTTCGTTCATATTCTGACACTGTCATGTTCCCCTGTTTAAGTTCTAAGAATTCTTTTCTTTTCTGGTCCAAGAATCTCTGACTTATATATTTCTTTCTGAATTCTATTTGAAAGAACTCTCATATAATGTTTTCTTTCGAAACAACAAAAGTTATAGTTTTCCACCAATAATAGGTTGTCTTTCAATAAAGAAACCGCACATTTCAAACAATTGGCTAGTGAACAAGACAATTCATCTAATACCTAGATAGTATTCTCCAGCCAAAACTCAGCCTTTTTTGCATCATCATCTGTAGTAGCTCTGAATTCCTCGACCCCATATTTTCTGATTTTATCAACCGGAGCCTTACCAATTCTAACTGTTTCAGTACCCTATGGTGTCTCGAGAATCGGTTGAGGAGTAGGTGGGGAAGGTTGTTGAACAGCAGGATTTGTTCTTATATTTCCTGTAAACCACTCATTCATTATTTGAAAGAATGCAACTTTACCCTCATCATCTCGACTCTTAGACTCGGTACTTTTACTACTAGATGTAGCTCTTTCTATGGAATCTTGAGTAGTACTCTCAGCTTCCTCAAGATCAGCTCTAGCTCGGTTGGAAGACATTTACTATAGGAAAAATACATTTAATAATGGTCAAGAGATATCCCACTATCACAATTATATAATGGCATGTATAACTAAACTCATACTTGCTACATAAGTCTGAGAATTGACTAAACCGTAGCTTTGATACCAATAAATGTAACACCCCTAACCCGTATCCATAGCCGGAACAGAGTTACAGAGCGTTACCGACACTTTTCAAAACATTTTCAGATAAATCATGTAAATTACTATTCATTAACTAAGATTATTCATAACGTCCCTTAAATGGACCCTTGAAGCCCAATACGAATATTAGAATCAAGTCAGGACTTAATCAGAAACTCTAAAAATTTTTCATGACATTTCAAAAATTTTCCAAGGTGCAGGGCTCACACGCCCGTGTGTTCCAAGGGACACGCCCAAGGGACACGCCCGTGTGACCCTTAGACACACCTGTGCTTCAGGCCGTGTCCAATTTAGGTTGCTCTCTGACTTGTGCCACACGACCATGCCACAGGCCCGTGTGCTAGGCCGTGTGGTTAATTAATTTAATTCGAATTAGGTACAGGTTTCACACGGCCATGACACACGCCTGTGTTCAAGGCTGTGTCACCCACACGGCTGAGACACACGCCTATGTCTCTACCCGTTTTCTCAATTCTGAGCATTCTATTTTTCAAAAATAAAATGCAGAGGATAACTGCCAGACAACATGCCCAAGTACCAGGCCATGTGTCTACCCGTGTGGACAAAATGAGGTCATTTCCTAGCCTCACTTCTCACCCAAATTTTCTATTTTTCCTGTACCAACACTTGCAAATATAATCCAACCAATTACAAGTATAATTCAAGCCAATTTTTATCATTCAAATTGATACATTTCATCATATATTTGTGTTTAATGACTTACCTTTATGTAACTTATATAATTTGCAAAATTAGATATTCATACTTATCATTTTAGTTAATGTATTGACTCAACCATGACATATATCAAAATATTAGTATATTAGCCATTCAATTGGCTAAATTTCATTTATCATTTACATACCATCATTTGGTTTATTTAGCCTATACATGCCATTAACAAAATAAGATTTTCATTTATATCAAAACGATAGATTGATAGTGTGATGATTTTCTCTGACCAATTCTCCAACCTTCACGAGCTTTGAGCACTATAAAACAGGGAAAATAAAACCTAGTAAGCATATTATGCTTAGTAAGCTCGTATAACATAAATTAATCTTACCTATTACATTCAATATATTAACCATTTAAAACATGCTTTTCCAACAATTTGGTAATTTACCTATTCACACATACTTAAACGTTATGTTAGTCATAATATACCAATATGCATAGATGAGCTCATCATACCAAATGCATACTTTATCTATTAAATCATTGAATTTTCGATGGATATTTCAGGTAGTACACTCGAGGTGTACAATTTCATTATCCATCAATTCATATCCATTAGTACCTTATAGGTACACTCTCGAGCCATATATCACCCAACAGAATTACCAGTCCAGGCTAAATTCTAGCTGTTACATGTACTCTAAGGGCTTTGTTGGATTACCAGTTCAGGCTAAATCCTTTATATGAAAAAGAATTCCCTATAGAGTTCATTCTGGATTACTAGTCTAGGCTAAATCTAGTCAATTAGGATTACCAGTCCAGGCAAAATCCTAATTGAAACATATACTCGAGAGACTCATTTTGGATTACCCGTTCGGGCTAAATCCATTTTGCAACACATGCAGTTTTATCAAGGAAATCACATTTATCCATCGGAATTCAATATTCATACGAAATTTTACCCTTTATCAATAAATTTCCATCATATACCATTCCATCCATTACAATTTCCATACATACAAATTTCATACAACATATATAATGTAATATAGCATTTAAAACAACACATTTCTATGCTCATTCAAGTTATACGAACTTACCTTGATATTTGTTCGTAATTAGAATATACTAATCTGAAATCTTTTCCTTTTCTCGATCTAGCTCTTTGTTTGGTACTTTCGGATATATATAAATGAATTTAATCATCAATTCAATCCATTTCATATTCTATTGAACTCAATTTACTATTTAGGCAAAAGTACCATTTTATCCCTATACTTTTGATTAATTTCAATTCATCCCTAGGCTCGGAAATTGAAATTCATGCAATTTAATCCTTATTTCGAGCCTAATCAAAAGTCTAATATAACTCTTACAGCACATGTATTTTAAAATTTTTAGAAATTTCCATGGGTTTTACCATTTTTCAATTTAGTCCCTAAATCAAGTTTCCATTAAATTTCCCCTTGTAAAAGTTGTTTATCTATCAACAACTTTTCATATTCTACCATAAACTTTTAAATTTCAGCATGTTCATCCATGGAAAATTTTCTATACTTTGATATCTATTCAAATTAACCCCCAAAATACAGAAATTAAGCTTTCTCGATCTCAAAAATATAAAAATTACTAAAAACGGGACATGGGAACTTACCAATTTATGCTTGGAAAGCTTGTTTTCTCTCTCCTAGGGTTTCCATGGATTTTAGGTTGAAGAAGATGGTATAAAATGATGATATTTCATTTTAATTTAATTATCATCTTTATAGTTTTTTTTTTCATTTCCAATTTAGTCTTTAATCTTTTCTAAATTTTCCATGGATGATTCACCAAAAATATATACATATTTTTCATCAATGGTCTAATTACCATTTAAGGACCTCAATTTTTGAATTCCATAGCTATTTAATCCTTATAGCTACTAGAATTCAAATTTGAGATTTTATGCAATTTAGTCCTTTCTACAATTAAGCACCTAATTGATAAAATTTTCTTATCAAAATTCTCATGCAATCTTTCTACCACATTACTAATCATTTCTTAATATTAAAATATTTTATCTTTCTGACTCGGATTTGTGGTTACGAAACCACTATTCTGACTTCATTGAAATTGGGCTGTTACATACAGGTTATTACCGGAATATACAGATCAAATACAGACATTTCATATTATTTAACATTCATGTCAGATATTATTCATAAAGTCCCTTATATGAGCCCTCGAGGCCCAAAATATATATTACAAACAAGTCAAGACTAAACCGGGTACTTAGAGAATTTTTTGCAAAATCTCAAAATTTTTTCGAGGTGCAGGGGACACACGCCCGTACGGTCAGGCCGTGTGGCTCACACGGCCAAGAGACACGCCCATGTCTCAAGCCGTGTGGGCATTCAAAATAGGGCACACGGTCATGTCCTAGCCCGTGTTAGTACCCGTATAACTCTCTGACTTGGGTCACATGACCAAGTCACACACCTATGTGCTAGGTCGTGTGAACATAAAAATTTGCATTAAATAGGTGCAGGGGTCACACGGCCAAGCCACACGCTCGTGTGCCAGCCGTGTGATAAATTCTGAGCATTTTGTTTTGAAATTTTAAAGATGCAAGAGACACACGGCCAAGTCAACGCCTATGTGCTAGGTCATGTGTCACAGATAGCTGTGGCACACACCCGTGTCTCTACTCGTATGGAGAAAATAAGGCCATTTCTAAGCCATATTTCTCACCCAAATTTTCCTTCCACCTACATAAACACTTAAACATATTCTCAAGCCAATACAAGACATTCAAATCCATTCAAAATCAAGTCTTATACATGATATAATACCTTTTATAACCAAGTATACAAACTTACCTGACTTACCAAATTCACATATATGCATATTTTACCAAATATGCTAACTCAATTTAGTCATTAATATACCAATATGATTCTATCAATCAACCATTTCAAACACATATCAAATATGATATAGCCTCTTATATTCACATCAAAACATGTCCATCACAAGCCATTCCAATGGCTAGTTACAACCAAATCATTTATATGCCAATATAAGCCAAGTTAACCTATACATGTCATTATAACCAAAGTTGATTTACTAAATATACCGAGATGAGCCGATGGATAGTGTGATGATATCTTTGCCAAGCTTTCAACCCAACGAGCTTCCGAATTACTATAGAATAGAGGAAAATAAAACAGAGTAAGCATATTATGCTTAGTAAGTTCGTATAATGGGAAATTAACTTACCATTCATTTACATTTAAAGTAAGCATGCAAAATTCATCCAAAGAAATTTGGCAATTCGCCTAAACACATATAACCTTAAGAAACATGTTAGTCATGTACTTTATGTGAATATCAAGAAACAAGGATGAGCTCATCATGTAACAATTTTAATATACATATGTTTTCCACATCATATATCCATATAACATATACATTTCCATAATAATTCATCTCAACTTTAGATTATTCCATGTCGGAACTTTGCCCGTTGAATTTATTTGAAATATCAATGGATACACAGGTAGTACACTTGAAGTGTACAAATCTATAATTTGTCAAATCATATTAGGGAATGCTCATTTGAGCACAAAAATGGGAAGCTCTCTCTCGAGCCATATAAAAAGAAGCTCGTGTTAGTTGTATAACGGGAAGCTTATCCGGGCTGTATAACGGGAAGCTCATAGGAGCCATATTCGGGAAGCTCATGTAAGCCAATAACGGGTAGTTCTAAAGAGCCATTAATCAAGAAGCTCCAGATAGCCGTATATCGGGAAGTTCAAGCGAGCCATATCGGGAAGCTCCGGAGAGCCATTAATTAAGAAAGTCACAAAGAGCCTTTAATCGAAAAACTCCGAAGATCCATATATCAAAACGCTCATAAGAGCTGCGGTGAGTCCACAACACATGCAGGATCACAACTGATCGGGATGCTCCGAAGAGCTATTAATGGGTAGCTCGCAAGAACCATATAACGAGAAGCTCGAGAGGGCTAATAACGGGACGCTCTTTCGAGCTGTGGTGTGTTCGCAACATACGCAGGACCACAACCAATTCAGGAACCTTGTATCCATCGAAATTTCATCTATTCAAATGGAACTTAACATTTATCGGGCTTTGTCAGATATGTAATCAATTTCATATAAATAGCAATTACACAATTCAAATATACAACATTCAATTCAAACATATAAATTTACTAATCTGATACTTTTTCTTTTCCTCGATCCAATTTCGTATTTGGTCTATCCGGATCTATACTAGTAAATTTAGCTCAATATAATACAATTTATATTCAATTCAATCCAATTCATATCTTAGGCAAAATTACTATTTTCCCTATACTTTTATTTAATTACGATTTCATCTCTAGACTTGGAAAATAAAATTCATGCAATTTAATCCTTATTCCAAGCCTAGCTAATTTTTACATGTAACATTAACAGCCCATGTATTTCATAAAATTTAAAATTTTTCCATGAATTTTACATCTGTACAATTTAGTCCCTAAATCAAAATTTCATCAAAATTCACTTTACAAAAGTTGTTTATCTATCAACAACCTTTCATTTTTTACCATAAAATTTCATAATTAAACTATATTCATCCATGGAAAAATCCTAACACTTTGATAACTTTACAAATTAATCCCCGATATAGCTAGATTAAGCTATTACAATCTCGAAAATATGAAAATTATTAAAATCAGGACAAGAAAACATACCTAATTAAGCCAAATAAGTTTGCTCAAAACCTAAATTCCATGGCTAGGGTTTCCATCTTTTTATTTGGGAAAGATGATGAAATATGATATTTTAGTATTTAATTAATTTATCATCTTTATTTTGTCATCTTTCCAATTTAATCCTTTTCTTTTCTTAAATTTCCATGAATAAATCATCATACTTATCTACTAACTCCTCTTAATGTTCTATTTTCCATATAAGGACCTCCAATTTTTAATTCCATAGCTATTTGATCCCTTTAGCTACTAGAAGTCAACTTTTGCATTTCATGCAATTTGGTCCTTTTATCAATTAAACATGTAATCAGTAAAATTTTTCTTAACAAAATTTTTATAAGATATTCCTATCATACGATAGACCGTGAAATAATGTTAAAATAATTTTTCTTACGGACTAGAATTTGTGGTCCCAAAACCACTGTTCCGATTAATTCATTAGTTAGCTTACAATTATAATACAAGAATAACTGAATCATGATTTTACTTAATCAAACAACTTAGCCTATAACAACACAAACACAATTTTAATAACTTAAGTGGCCGAAATGCAATCAACCTAACACGAATTAAACTTAAGTCATATTAATTAAATTAAACATATCAACATAACAAGTATTCATAGATGTGTTCATAACAACAAAAATAAAAATTAAAAGATAGGGAACTAGAATCAAATCTGTTGTTTCTCTGAGGCTTGACTAGTTTGCTCCACTCCTCCTTCTCCACTTGTTCTTGTTGATTCGAGACTTCTACGAGCACTTGAATGCTACTTCCAACGGTGGTTGAAAGGCTCTTTCCCAAGAGGGTAAATCGGCAAGGGAATGGAAAGGAAAAAGAAGAACAAAGGAAGGGATTTTGAAGAGAGAAAGTGAGAGAGAAGTGAAGAATGAATGGATGAGAGGTGTGTTTGAAATGAACAGCTAAGGGGGGCATTTATAAGTTGAGAAGGTTGCTAAAAATAGAAAAAAAAATCAGCAGCCATAGACTCCCCCCATGGCCGGCGACACATGTGGTAAGTTTGAAGCTTTCAAACTTGCTAAATTTAGCTAAGGGCAAATCTACAAAGGCTTGAATGGTAGAGGGGTTTGAATGCAAATTTAAGGAAGATTCAAGGACTATTTTGCAAGCCAAATAATCAGCTAAATAAGCTGATTGGGTTAGCTTGTTGGACGGGTTTAAGCAGCCCAGTTGCTCAATTGGATCAGTTTCTCGGTTTAACACAATTGGGCCTCTTTTTATAATTAATTAATAATAATTATTTAACCCAAAATAAATTGGATTATATTATGAATTAATATTCATAATTTGGACCGACTTAAGCTGAAAAATTAATTCTCCTCGATGCTTCAAAAATCGCTTCCCGATTTTGCGCTTCTAGTAGTGTCTGTCGAGCTAATTTTCGCCTTTTGTGTGAATCTGTCGAAAATAAATCAAAATATATCAAAAGTTATTATAAAATTAATTAAAATTCAACATGTTAATAATTTAAGTACAATTTAATTATTTGATAATTCTTATATATTTTTGACAAGAATTACTACGAAATTGCATGAATTTGAGTTAAAAATGGCATGAAAAAGTGTGTATATTTTCATGTTTCCAGTGATTGGAAGATCTATTATTGATAGTGTGTTGGTGACGCAAGAAGTGGTCCATTCAATGAGATGAATAGAAGGAGACCTCAGTGGATGACCATTAAAGTAGATCTTAAGAAAGTATACGACCAAATCAGATGAGACTTTCTTGAGGAAACTTTGAGGTACGTAGGTTTACCGATTCAATTAATTTTTGTGATTATAAACTGTATTACGGGTTCATCCATGTAGATATCATGGAATGGTGAGTATACGAGCGAATTTTAACCATCAAGAGGGGTTAAATAAGGTGATCCCTTATCACCGTGTCTTTTTGTTCTCGGCATGGAAAGGCTTAGACACTGTATTAAACAAGCTACTAAAAATGGAATGTGGAAGGCGATACGATTATCAGAGGATGGACCGAGTATCTCACACCTCTTCTTTGTAAACGACTTAGTTCTGTTTTGTAAGGCAGGCATACATCAAGCCAATATGGTGAATGAAATTTTAAGGAAATTTGGAAGATGCTCGGGACATAAAGTAAACAAATCCAAATCCCAATTTTTCTTTTTGACAATAGTGGAAAATGAGTTGCGACCCAAATAACTAACAAACTTGGGATAGAGCAAGTTGAGGATTTGGGGAGATATCTTGGAGTACTTGTGTTTCATAAGCGTGTTACCAACTCAATATACTCGTTCATAATTGAAAAAGTCCAAAAAAGTTAAGTGGTTGGAATGCAAAGTTGTTATATGTGGCTGGCCAAGTGACTTTAGCTAAATCAGTGGTTTTTACTATTCCAAGTTATTTTATGCAGTCAGCTCTCATACCAAAAAGGGTGTGTTTAGAAATTGAAAAGCTAATAAAGATGAAACACCCCACACCCGGCCCACGAGCCTGAACCGGATCTGGTATGTTCCTTAAGAAAATCGGCTTCAAATTCTTTTGTTACTTAGAAAATTTTTGTGAATTTTTAGAAAGATATTGGTTTTGGGTTGGGCTTAGGTTGGAAACCCATTTATTTAATTTAGAAAACATTTAATTTTGGTGACAAAACAATTTAGGGTTTATTTTTAAAATAAATTTAATTAAACTTAGTCAAAAATAATTCATAACATAACAACTGAAAATAAAAGCAGGAAATAAAACCATCCAACTTGGGCCTTATGGCCTTATTACATCATTCAAACCCAAAGATAAAATTGAAAATACTAAAATTGAGTAAAGTCCAAATTCTAATAAATTCTTCAAGTGATGCATGGCCACCTTTAGCTCCTGCCACCGGTCCATTATCGCTCATTTCTGAAAAATAGTCCCACAAAGGGGTGAGTCAACAGACTCAAGTGTGTACCCAAACTAACAATCAACATTCCAGCATACATATTCATATCAAAGCATATTCAAATCAAATAATGATGCAACCCAACCCAAGCCTATTTGTCCATCCGCTACACACCACCGCACCGCCAATTACACCGTGGGGACTACTAAGTCAACCCTCCATCCGCTACACACCATCGGCTGCGATCATTGCGATGCGATGTGCTCATCGCCCACTTACGCTGTGTCATTAGACACTATATTTAAATAATGTAACCGGTTACCATATTCACGCAATGGGGCCGTAGCCACCATATTTCGTTGGTGAGGCCGAAACCAACACCTTCGTTGGTGAGACCAAAGTCAACAACACCTTCGTGGTGAGACCAAGTCAACACCTTCACTTTCTTCCTTCACATATATCCCAAATGCCCCAATTATTTTATAACATATTCCACATACTTAATTTTCATTCATGTTACTAATCACATGTTCAAAGTATATCACATTCATAATCCTATCAAAAGTAGGAAACATACCACGGGTACTCCTTACCACATTTGTGGTACTTAACCACATTCACATACTGATACATATTCATATATTTAATAATTACCACGTAATTTATTGAAGGTTAGTAAGGGTACACACTGATTTGCTTAATGATTCCTTGAAATCCCAAGAATGATCTTAAAATTCTCAAATCCCGAAATCCTTGTATCCCTCTGTCGAAATCCCTATAACTACCTTAGATTCTTAAATCCCGAAATTCACCGAATAACTAGGGAACACGCGGCCTATGGTGTACCTTCGGGAAAAGAACTTCTCCTTCCTTGTAGTCAACACTTAGTAAATCCCGGAAGATCTCTAATCTTACCCTTACTTGAAGAAATCGATTGCATCTTCACTTCAACCTTCGTAGATTCGCTATGGCCTTGATCTTAGCAAGCTTTCTGGCTTTTGGAATATTGAGAGGAGAAGAATGAAGAAGAAAAGAAAAGAGAAAAAGAGAATAATGGTAGAGAAAATTCGACAGAGAGAATAGGAGAAATTTTAGAGAATTTCGGCAGAGGTTTTCTTGAAGAGAAAAGAATGAATGAAGAATAGCCTTACTCTTCCTTTTATAGCCAGAATTACTAGCTAGAGTCCTTTACTTGGCCACCACTCTTCTATTTTGATAACTTTATCCTTTAATAAATAAAAGAGTTTAATCCAATATTTATCTCTTCTAAATAATCCAATTTAAAAATCCTTTATTTATCACCTTTTAATCGAATATTTATGAAAATAAAACACCTCTCTTTTTAAACACATGTGCCGTCCACTCAAATTTTCTTCCGAAGCAAAATTAAAACCTTCATTTAATTGCTTCCCTTGTGATTCGAACCTGTGCCCATGCCTCTTGCACATGGCGCCATTTCCATAGGCCCTAAGTGCCCTCTTCAGCCACTTTTCCTAGCCCGCTTTGTGTGTCAAATCTTACCATCTTTTTCTTTTAAGGCCCCTTAGCCTTAATCTCCTATTTAAAACTTTAAAACTTGACATTTTTAAGTCATTTCTAAGTTTCCTAAAATTTTCGATCGGCTCAGAAACTTGCCATTTTCTTACATTTCAAGTTTCCAAAATGTTCACTTTCCATTTTGAATCATTTCCTTACATTTCCTAGTTTCCATAAATGTTCACTTTCCTCTTTATTCCTTTACATTTTCAGGACATTTCCTACATTTCCAAGACAAGACATTTCCTTACATTTCCTTGCATTTCCTTACATTTTCATACATTTCCTCACATTTCCTTACATTTCCTTACATTTCCATACATTTCCATACATTTCCTTACATTTCCTTACATTTTCTTACATTTCCTACATTGCCTTACATTTCCATACATTTCTACACATTTCCACACATTTCCATACACTTCCATACATTTCCATATATTTCTTTACATTTCCATACATTTCTTACATTTCCTTACATTTCCATACATTTCCTTACATTTCTCACATTTCCATACGTTTCTGACATTTCCTTACATTTCCATATTTCCTTACATTTCCATACATTTCATTATTTCTAGAATTCACATAACACATTCATAATTCATAAAACATGCCATTTTACCACATGGTTCCTTGTGTCATGCTTCACACGGAGTTTCTTTTAAAGCCTCATTTACCTAGCTCCCTTTTTACTTAAAACCAATAATTTTCCAAAGCTTTCTTCTTCCATCCTAGAAGTCTAAAAACCCTTAATACACTTCCAAACACTGCCAAAACCTACTAACTCATGAATTATGCACAAACGCATAACCCCTAATCTAGGATGTTACAGTTCTACCCTCCTTAAAAATAATTTCGTCCTCGAAATTACTTATTAACACCTGCATAATCCTTCTTACCGCACTATGCTTACGCTACGCACTCGATCTTAATAAAACCATCATACTTTCTAGGCACAATCTCTAAGTTCACGCCCCTAGAACTTATTTCTAACGTCGCGATTTAACTGATTTAAGAGAATTTTATGAATTTGTCTTTATTCCACCGACACACATGAAGAAGTTTTATGGAAAGAATTTTAGAAGTGGTTCTTTCGTATTCATACATGCACACGCCTTTACATTCATACATCCATCAATCAATTATGAACTTTCGCTCATTCAGAAATGTTGTAGTTTTCATTGTTGTTGTTTTTTCACTACCTGGGGTATTTTCGTAATTTTGTCCTACAGGGGTATTTTCGTAATTTTTCAGGGAAAACGTTCCTTGGTGCTTTTGTCAAAAAGCATTTTGAAAACTTCAAAGTTTTGGGGTAATTTGGAAAAATTTTGAAATCCGGGGTATTTTGGTAATTTTCGACCTGTGGGTATTTTGGTAATTTTTCACAAACCGGGTATATTTGGAAAAACTAACAAATTAGGGATATTTCAAAAGTTGTAAAATTTTGTGGGTTCTTTTTGAGAGTTTAACCTTTCAAATGGTGAGGTTGCAAAAATTTGGAAATCAGGGTCATTTTGGTAATTTTGCAAGTTAGGGGCAATTTTGTAATTTTTTCCAAAATCAGGGTATTTTTGATGGTTTGCACATTAGGGTTTATGAACATTATAAAATAATGGAGTTTTGACAAAACCATTGAAAAGTTTGACATTTTGTAAATCAAGGGCATTTTGGTAATTTTACCACTAAGGGCATTTTTGTAATTTTCACAAATCAGAAATTTTTCGGGAAATTTTGTAAAGATAGTTTTTACAAATTTGAAAGAAAGTTTTAAGAATTTTAAAACTAGGGTTTGTTGTTTTGTTCTCCTCTTTTCTTTTTTTTTTTTTTAAAACATGGCTAGTTCCCTTTCGGGTTTTAGTCATTATGTTTGGCCTATGACCGAGCCCTCTTTGGTCGTAGTGAACCAAAGCTACGCACTGCAGGGATTCGAGTGGAGAGGAGGTGAGTCACGCGGATCGCTTAAGTACCAAGCTCCCACCGAAACCACTCCTGAGACATGCGCACATGTGGGGTTACCACACCCTAGCTCAGTGACTTATTCATAGGTTTGTTTGAGTAAGTATTAAGTCTTATGTGTTTTGTGTTTGAGTAGTCTAATTCTAGGGTTCAAGTTCCTATCATACTATTCTACGTTCCATGCTTTTTTTACCCTTCTAATGTTCATAACATAATTCACATAATCACCCAAATGGTTAGGGGTACTTACCCACAGTGGATCATGGGTGAGACTTAGGTGCCATGCCGAGAGAACTCGACAATTTCAAAAAAAAATCATTTGCCTCGCTTTGAAATCGTTTTGGGCCTTAGCCCACAGTGCCGAGAGTTTAAAATCGGGCTCGATATTAAATCAAACACCCCACACCCGCCCACGAGCCCAACCGGATCTCGTATGTTCCTTAAGAAAATCTGCTTCAAATTCTTTTGTTACTTAGAAAATTTTTGTGAATTTTTAGAAAGATATTGGTTTTGGGTTGGGCTTAGGTTGGAAACCCATTTATTTAATTTAGAAAACATTTAATTTTGGTGACAAAACAATTTAGGGTTTATTTTTAAAATAAATTTAATTAAACTTAGTCAAAAATAATTCATAACATAACAACCTGAAATAAAAGCAGGGAAATAAAACCATCCAACTTGGGCCTTATGGCCTTATTACATCATTCAAACCCAAAGATAAAATTGAAAATACTAAAATTGAGTAAAGTCCAAATTCTAATAAATTCTTCAAGTGATGCATGGCCACCTTTAGCTCCCGCCGACCCCAGTCCATTACTTGCTCATTTCTGAAAAATAGTCCCACAAAGGGGTGAGTCAACAGACTCGGTGTGTACCCAAACTAACAATCAACATTCCAGCATACATATTCATATCAAAGCATATTCAAATCAAATAATGATGCAACCCAACCCAAGCCTATTTGTCCATCCGCTACACACCACCCGTGCACGCCAATTACACCGTGGGGACTACTAAGTCAACCTCTCCATCCGCTACACACCATCGAAGGCGCGCATTGCGCATGACGTGCTCATCGCCCACTTACGCTTGTGTCATTAGACACTATATTCAAATAATGTAACCGGTTACCATATTCACGCAATGGGGCCGTAGCCACCATATTTCGTTGGTGAGGCCGAAACCAACACCTTCGTTGGTGAGATCAAGTCAACACCTTCGTTGGTGAGACCAAGTCAACACCTTCACTTTCTTCCTTCACATATATCCCAAATGCCCCAATTATTTTATAACATATTCCACATACTTAATTTTCATTCATGTTACTAATCACATGTTCAAAGTATATCACATTCATAATCCTATCAAAAGTAGGAAACATACCTGGGTACTCCTTACCACATTTGTGGTACTTAACCACATTCACATATTGATACATATTCATATATTTAATAATTACCACGTAATTTATTGAAGGTTAGTAAGGGTACACACCTGATTTGCTTAACAGATTCCTTAAAATCCCGAAGAATGATCTTGAAATTCTCAAATCCCGAAATCCTTGTATCCCTCTGTCGAAATCCCTATAACTACCTTAGATTCTTAAATCCCGAAATTCACCGAATAACTAGGGAACACGCGGCCTATGGTGTACCTTCGGGAAAAGAACTTCTCCTTCCTTGTAGTCAACACTTAGTAAATCCCGGAAGATCTCTAATCTTACCCTTACTTGAAGAAATCGATTGCATCTTCACTTCAACCTTCAGAGATTCGGCTATGGCCTTGATCTTAGCAAGCTTTCGGCTTTTGGAATATTGAGAGGAGAAGAATAAAGAAGAAAAGAAAAGAGAAAAAGAGAATAATGGTAGAGAAAATTCGACAGAGAGAATAGGAGAAATTTTAGAGAATTTCGGCAGAGGTTTTCTTGAAGAGAAAAGAATGAATGAAGAATAGCCTTACTCTTCCTTTTATAGCCAGAATTACTAGCTAGAGTCCTTTACTTGGCCACCACTCTTCTATTTTGATAACTTTATCCTTTAATAAATAAAAGAGTTTAATCCAATATTTATCTCTTCTAAATAATCCAATTTAAAAATCCTTTATTTATCACCTTTTTAATCGAATATTTATGAAAATAAAACACCTCTCTTTTTAAACACAT
The DNA here is from genome assembly GCA_025503065.1 of Gossypium bickii. Classification (NCBI taxonomy): domain Eukaryota; kingdom Viridiplantae; phylum Streptophyta; class Magnoliopsida; order Malvales; family Malvaceae; genus Gossypium; species Gossypium bickii. Next base: position 58,994,590 of record CP106717.1, on the reverse strand, counting down.
GTGCCGTCCACCTTAGCCTTCTGGAAGCAAAATTAAAACCTTCATTTAATTGCTTCCCTTGTGACTCGAACCTGTGCCCATGCCTCTTGCACATGGCGCCATTTCCATAGGCCCTAAGTGCCCTCTTCAGCCACTTTTTCCTAGCCCGCTTGTGTGTTAAATCTCTACCATCATTTTCTTTAAGGCCCCTTAGCCTTAATCTCCTATTTAAAACTTTAAAACTTGACATTTCTAAGTCATTTCTAAGTTTCCTAAAATTTTCGATCGGCTCAGAAAACTTGCCATTTTCTTACATTTCCAAGTTTCGAAATGTTCACTTTCCATTTTTGAATCATTTTCTTACATTTCCTAGTTTCCATAAATGTTCACTTTCCTCTTTATTCCTTTACATTTTCAGACATTTCCCTACATTTCCAAGACAAGACATTTCCTTACATTTCCTTGCATTTCCTTACATTTTCATACATTTCCTCACATTTCCTTACATTTCTTACATTTCCATACATTTCCATACATTTCCTTACATTTCTTTCATTACATTTTCTTACATTTCTTACATTTTTCCTTACATATTTTTTTTTACATTTCACACATTTCCACATTTTCCATACACTTTCATACATTTCCATCTATTTCCTTACATTTCCATACATTTCCTTTTTCTTACATTTCCATACATTTCATTACATTTCCTCACATTTCCATCGTTTCTGACATTTCCTTACATTTCCATATTTCCTTACATTTCCATACATTTCATTATTTCTAGAATTCACATAACACATTCATAATTCATAAACATGCCATTTTACCACATGGTTCCTTGTGTCATGCTTCACACGGAGTTCTTTTAAAGCCTCATTTACCTAGCTCCCCTTTTTACTTAAAAACCAATAATTTTCCAAAAGCTTTCTTCTTCCATCTAGAAGTCTAAAACCCTTAATACACTTCCAAACACTGCCAAAACCTACTAACTCATGAATTATGCACAAACGCATAACCCCTAATCTAGGATATTACAAAAGAAGTTTGTATGGGGTTTGTATGGGGGAGCTATGAGGATGTAACATCCTAGATTAGGGGTTATGCGTTTGTGCATAATTCATGAGTTAGTAGGTTTTGGCAGTGTTGGAAGTGTATTAAGGGTTTTTAGAATTTTAGGATGGAAGAAGAAAGCTTTGGAAAATTATTGGTTTTTAAGTAAAAAGGGGGCTAGGTAAATGAGGCTTTAAAAGAAACTCCGTGTGAAGCATGACACAAGGAACCATGTGGTAAAATGGCATGTTTTATGAATTATGAATGTGTTATGTGAATTCTAGAAATAAGGAAATGTATGGAAATATATGGAAATGTATGGAAGTGTATGGAAATGTGTGAAATGTGTGGAAATGTATGGAAATGTAAGGCAATGTAGGGAAATGTAAGAAAATGTAAGGAAATGTAAGGAAATGTATGGAAATGTATGGAAATGTAAGGAAATGTAAGGAAATGTGAGGAAATGTATGGAAATGTAAGGAAATGCAAGGAAATGTAAGGAAATGTCTTGTCTTGGAAATGTAGGGAAATGTCCTGAAAATGTAAAGGAATAAAGAGGAAAGTGAACATTTATGGAAACTAGGAAATGTAAGAAATGATTCAAAATGGAAAGTGAACATTTCTGGAAACTTGGAAATGTAAGAAAATGGCAAGTTTACAGAGCCGATCGAAAATTTTAGGAAACTTAGAAATGACTTAGAAATGTCAAGTTTTAAAGTTTAAAATAGGAAATTAAGTCAAGGTGGCCTTAAAAGAAAAAGTTGGTGAAATTTGACACACAAATAGGCTTGGAAAAGTGGCCTGAAGATGTCACTTAGGGCCTATGGAAATGGCGCCATATGCAAGAGGAATGGGCCTGGGTTCGAGTCACTTGGGAAGCAAATAAGGGAGGTTTTATTTTTGCTTCCAGAAGACTGAGGTGGACGGCACATGCTTCTAAAAAGGAGGTGTTTTATTTTCATAAATATTCTATTAAAAAGGTGATAAATAAAGGATTTTTAAATTGGATTATTTTGAAGAGATAAATGTTGGATTAAACTCTTTTATTTATGATAATTAAAGGATAAAGTTATCAAAATAGAAGAGTGGTGGCCAAGTAAGGACTCTAGCCTAGTAAATTTGGCTATAAAAGGAAAAGAGAGGCCATTCAAAGATTATTTACTCTTCCTTGATAACCTCTCACGAATTTTCTCTGCAACCCCTATTCTTTTCTTCTTCATTCTTCTCCTCTCAATATTCCAAAAGCCAAAGCTTGCTAAGATCAAGGCCATAGCCAAGAAGGTTGAAGTGAAGGTGCAATCGATTTCTTCAAATAAGGGTAAGATCCAACTTTGGTTTCCATTCTTTTATACTTTAGACTTATCGAAATCTAGGGCTAATTCCATTAATGTTCATGGTTGCCAAACCTTGAAGAGATCTTTCAGGATTTACTAAGTGTCGACTACAAGGAAGGAGAAGTTCTTTTCCCGAAGGTACACCATAGGCAGCGTGTTCCCTAGTTATTCTGTGAATTTCTGGGATTTAAGAATCTAAGGTAAGTCATATTTAACATTCGACTAAGGGTTATTTGTTGTGAATAAATGTTAGAAATTGATCTAACATGTAGTTATAGGGATTTCGGCAGGGATACAAGGATTTCGGGATTTGAGAGTTTCAAGGTAAGTTTTAAGTATACTAATCCTACTAGGATTTGGATTTATAGCCGAATGGCTCTTTACTAAGTATTAAATGATTGAATGTAGAGAATTAAGATCTAAGGCATTAGATCAAGCTTTTCGGGATTTGGATTGGAAACCTTAAGCGAATCAGGTGTGTACCCACACTAACTCCCAATATATTACGGTAATTATTTTATATGTATATATATGAATGTGCATGCGAATGAGAATGTGGCTAAGTGTCACAAATGAGGTAAAAGTACCTGTGCACGTTTCCTACTTCGATAGGATTACAAATACGATATATATATATATATTTGAATATGTAATATGAATGAGAAGTAAGATATGCATGATATAAATATTTGGGCCATATGGGATATATGTGAAAGGGGAAGAATAGGTGTTGACTACGGTCTCACCAACGAAATATGGTGGCTACGGTCCCATTAAGTGAACATGGTAACTTCGGTTACATTTTTCTCAACATAGTGTCTAATGACACAACGTATATAGGCGATGAGCACGCCGATCGCAGCTGATCGCTTCTTGATGGTGTGTAGCGGAAGGAGGTTGACTTAGTAGTCCCACGGTGTGACCGGCGCAGTACGGGTGGTGTGTAGCGGATGGATAATTAGGCTTGCGCTTGGGTTGCATCATTTTGATATGTATATGTTCTGATATGAATATGTATGCTCGAAATATTGCTTGTTAGTTTGTGTACACATTGAGTCCGTTGACTCACCCTTTGAGGATTATTTTTCGTGATGAGCGAAGAATGGACCGGGTCGGCAGGAGCTAAAGGTGGCCATGCGTAGCAAAGAAAATATTTACGAATTGGACCTTTATTTTTATAAAGTTCTTTAAATTTTAAGTTTGGAAATTATTGATGTAATAAGGCCCAAAAAGCCATTGTTTTATTTTCGTTACTATTGTTTACTTGCAATTATTATGCTTCGAAATACTTTACATTTATGATATTAAAATTTTATGTCTTTACATTTAAACCCTAAATTATTTTGTCACCCTAATTAAATGATTTCTAAATTAAATAAACGGGTTTTTAACCTAAGCCCAATCCAAAATGAACAGTTTTCTAAAAATACACTAATATTCTCAAAGTAATAAAGGACTTCGAAAACCGATTTTCTTAAGGAAGATACCAGATCCGGTTCAGGCTCGTGGGCCGGGTGTGGGTTGTTTCAGAGGAATGAACAGAAGATCTTCTTGGTGGGTTGGGACAAATGTTGTATGGAAATAGATAGAGGGGGTCTTGGATTTAGGCATATACATAGCCAAAATAAATATTTCTTGATGAAATTGGGAGTTAATTTCATTAGCAACATGGAGTCTTTCTGGGTGAAGGTTTTACGATCAAAATATAAGGTAGCTGAACGTATACTAGAGAATATACCTTTTAGTAGTTGCAGCTATATTTGGTGGTCGCTGAAGAGCATTTGGAAGGACATACAGAAGAATATGGCTTGGAAGGTGGTAACTGGTCGAGAGGTGAAATTCTGGACAGATGTCTGGTTTAGGGACTTGGGTCCATTAAGCGAGTATTGTACTATACCGCAACCAACATTTCTGAATGCTACTGCCTACGCGATGGTGACACTAGAAGGCGATTGGAATTGGTCGTGTTTTATTGGTGAATTACTTCACCATATTTTTCATTTGCTGTTGAATCTTGTCGACACTTGGAAAGTGAAGGAAGAGATATTTGCTATTGGAAAGCGGCTGAATCAAGGAGTTACACATTAGTAGGGGGTTATAAAACTCTTAATCAAATTTCTTGGATGGGAGTCGACGCAAAATGGAAAATGATTTGGAGAGTGAAGGTGCCACAACGAATAAGGCAATTCCTATGGTTATGCATCCATGGTAGAGTGTTAACTAACGAAGAAAGATGCCGAAGGAGATTATCCGATGATAAATACTGCTATATGTGTGGCCATGTGTTAGAAAGTATCAAACATGCTCTAAGAACCTGTCCATTAGCGCAAGCAGCTTGGAAAAGGTTAGTTCTGGATAGTCTGTCTAATGTTTTCTTTATTCTTGATTTCGAACATTGGTTACTAGTTAACATCAAGAACGACGATAATTTGTTAGTTAAGGGGTAAGGTGGGAAATCATGTTCTCTAATGTAGTTTGGAGGTAATGGAAAGGTAGGAACTTGGCAATTTTTGCTGATCAACATCTGAGTACTAATGATATTGTCATGACTAGTTGGTCTTGGGCTATGATGTCAACGAAAATAGGGGCGACTATGTAGGAACAAATCTCCATTTGTTGGGAACAACCTCCGATTAGGTTGGTTAAATTGAATGCGGATGGTGGAGTTTATGTTAATTCTTGTAATGCCACGAATGGGGGTTTGATATGAGGTCCTAAGGGGGATTGGGTATTTGGTTATGGCCGTAACTTAGGAGTAAGCTCGATTTTGGACGTTGAACTTTAAGCGATACTGGATAGAGTCAGAATAGCATGCGACAAAGGCGTGCGTAGGCTGTTAATCGAAAGTGATAGCAAGAGTGTAGTGGATTTAATACTTGGAATTGGGAAGATTGGGACTCATAAGGTGGGATTGGATATTTGCAATTGGATGAAGAGGGATTGGCAGGTTCAAATCAGGCATGTGGCAAGGATGGCGAACATGACGGTAAATGCGATGTCTAAATGAGCTAGAGATTGCGCAATCAAGTTGCACGTATTCACTCAGACACTTCCAATAGTGCAGGATATTTTGATACGTGATCAGCGATAAGTAGTGATTTTGTTTTTGGTTGAGACTTTAAACTCAACTTCCTCTTTTGAAACTAAAAGAAAACAAGACTAAAATATCACTAAATGCCATTTTAAAAAAATACGAAAATAGATCAAATTTTTGAATTTTTACGGGAATAGGCCAATTTTAGGGAAAACACTTCCAACTGGAAGCATTGTCTATGTGTCACCAGTAAAACGTTTCCAGCTGGACATTTTTTCAACATATTGACAGAAAAATGCTTCTAGCTTGAAGAACTTTTTGCCACATTAGCACTAAAAGTGGCAACACCAATAGTTTTTTTTTTTATTTTCTGGTGCCGCCTATTAATGTGAAAATAAAACTTACAAAATAAGCCATTATATTGACCCAAAGTCTCATTTTTATTTTTTTCTTAAGCAATGTGAGATATGAGATATGTGTATATATATATATATATATATATATAGGCTCATGAATAAGTTTGCAGCTTGTTCCTATACAATGTGGGATTAGTTACTCTTATATCACATCTTTTCCCATGTTTGGTATTGTGAATTAATGGATAGAGAAGTGAAGATGTGTGTGAGAGAGAGAGATATATTATTAAATAATAATTCAATTTAATTTAATTTTTTAATATTATTAAAAATGTCATGTATCAACTCTTAATTACTTGAAAGAACTTTTCTAACAAATATAATAGTATAGGCCATAATAGTTATGATATTATAGTTTGGATTTTTTTACAAAAAAATTAATTTAAATATATAACCAAAAAATATATATAATTTGAAGGTTGTTTATTCTAACTTTCATTTTATACTACAATAGTATAAAAGCATAATTCAAAAGGTAATGATAATAATAAAAGAAACCAAACAAGCATGGCTGTCAATGATAATTACACGATCATATGATACTTATTTTTTAGTGTTTACACAAATACTAAAATTCCAAAGTTTGTTATAAGCAACAAAAACAATTAAAAATAAATAAAATTTCAATATAAAGACAAAAATACAACACTCTACATTTGTATCTATTTATTTTCAATTTAATATGTATTCTAGAAAACTCTCTATATTTCTATAGAGAAAAAAATTTGCATAGCCTTTAATCTTATATTGTTATTTGTAAAAAAAGATAAAACAATTTGTAAGTGTGAATAATATTTTTAAATATAAATTAATACATGATTATAAAACGAAAAATAACAAAAATACGATACAAATGTATAAAATTTTCATGATAAAAAAATAAAAGAAAATAAAAAATTATAAAATATAGTGTAGCATTTAATCTTATGTTGTTAGTTAAAAAAGGAAGCAATCTCACATTGTTTAGGAACAAACTGCAAATCTATTCATGAGTCTATATATACACATATCTTATTCTTTGAGTCTATATAAAGGCCTATTTCGCCAAATATATATATACTGCCACTTTTAGTGCTAATGTGGCAAAAAACGCGTTTTACTAGTGACCCATAGAAAGCTAGAAGCGTTTTTTTATATTTCTCTTGAAAAACCTAAATCGACATATTCCCTTAAATATTAAAAAAAAAGTCATTTATCGATATTTTAGACATTATTAAAAAAGAAAAACCTTTCAATTGAGCCCACAACCCTAAGAAGTAAAGTTCAAAGTATAAGATTCATATATTATGTATTGTATAAGACTTATGAAGCATGAACACAAACACATAATACATGTATGATACGATACAGACACGATAACACGATAATTTTTTAAAAATAAAAATACGAATATAACAAGATACAACAATAAAAAATATTTTTAATATTTATATATACATTTTTATGTTAAAATACTTACGTCAAAAGCAGCAAAGCAAAGCAAGTATAAAACTCGAAAGCTTCTCAAATAAGTTAATTTTTTTTAAACTAATTAAGATTTCCATTCAAAGAATCAAGAATAAAAAAGTGTGATTATTGTTCCACAGCACCCCAAGTCTTGGGCCCCACAACCCATTAAGCCGACAGTCGGCAATAAAGTAAACAAAGCCACACACCAAAAATCTAGTAGCACCTCTTCTTCTTCCCCCAGCTCTGATGAGAATCCAACATTCATTTACAGGAAATCCTAAACTTCACATTTCTTCTTTACATCATTTTTTTCTCGTCGCTGACTTTTCATCCGCTACGTTTGAAAGTCAAAATTTCAGCCACCATCTGTTTTTCCTGTTTCTGTCACGTGTCCATTTTTAGACACCCGTGATAAGAATGTGTCCGACCTCTTTTTTTTTTTTTTTTTTTTTTTTTTAAAACCTATTCTGGCGTGTTCTATACGTATCCGAACGTATCCAATGAGTGTCCGAATCGGACACACGTACGACATCAATACAAGGGGATTAGTCGTGTCAGTGCTTCCTAGTAAGACACATTTGTTTTTAATTTGCCCATCCAAATAAATCTGAATATTGAAAAAATGTTGCAGAAGCTGATGGCAAATGAAGGAAAATTAGATATTTCAAATACCAAAGACATCACAATCGATACCATTGTTATATGAGTTGATGGAAAATAAGACGCAATTGGTCGTTTTCTTCATATACAAACAAAACAAACTATTTCGAGGCCTGCAAATGAGATCTGTTATATAAAAGGCAAAGGGAAGTATACAACAAGTCAAGAGGTGAAACATATCGTCAAAGAAGTTAAAACAATTTTTCAGCAGCAAGCAGCGCATTTAACCAACCCATTCTCATTGCAGTCAGGGCATTTCAAGCACATCTCATCATCATCATCCGTTTCTGCAAAAACCTTGCGGCTGCCGTCGCAGTTGGGGCAAACCAAGAACCGCATATTGGCACACTCACTACAAGGGATGTTTGAAGGTATCCCTTCGAAGAGTTTCTTAAGCTTTCCTTCCTCATGGAGTCCAATGACTTCATCAGCTCCTCCTATGTATCTTCCTTTTATGAACAGCTTTGGAGGGATTACTTTTTCACCAAATAACCTCCATAGTTCTTCCCTGAACTCCATGTCCATTGAGACATCTCTTTCATGGACCAATATCCTGAAACTGCTCAAAAGATATCTGATAGTGTTGCAATCTTCAAATGTTTTCCTTATCCCTCTCAAGCTTGTTGTGTATAAAACCACTGAATCTTCCCCACCTGGTGGACAGTTCTCTTCGAAATCTTTCAAGGGTGAATGAATCGTCACAGTTTCAGGTTTGTCAAGGGCGTTTGAGGCGATTGGAAGCTGAGAATGACCCTCTTTAATGGCAGTCTCTTTGAACTCAATCTTGGGTGCAGGGTTGTTATTATCCTGGTGGCCAACATCAAATTGATCCAAATCAGTTCCTTTACCCTTTTGATCTTTAGAATGAATAACTGGGTCAGGGATATGAATGTTGATTTTGCAGTCTTGGTCTTTGTGAACTGGTTGACTATGGCGATTATGATTGGAGAAAGGGTGTTTGTGATATGGGTGGAAGGCAAAGCTTTTTCTCAAAGACTTGATAGTAGGTATGAATTTGAGTTTCTTCAGCAATCTTCCCTTGAAGCCTTTCATCTCTTATACTGAAGCCCTGACAATTTAATGGAAAAAACTTGAAACGAAATTGAGAATGGATGACTGAATTCAGGATTCCAAATGAAAGTCAAAACTCAAAACCTTTGTGCTGGGTAACCCCTTCACCATTGGACGCCTATCATAAACTTGGTTTGGTTTTGACGAATAGTGAATATAAAAACCCAACAATTTAAGAAATACACCCATATTCAACAATATCAAATCCCACACCTATGCTCCAATTCCAGCAAATATGTAATTTATGGGAAAAGGATTTTTATTAAAATAATGTCCCTATCCTAAACCTACTAAATAACATTTACCATTGTATTCTGTTAAAACAAGTGAAAATAAAGAAAGAAAAATACAAACTTTATTTGGTTAAAACAAGTAAAACCCTTTGGAAAATCAGATTCTTCAGATATTATCTTCTTCTTTTTTAAAATAATTGAATGGAATGAAGATAATACCAGGCTTCATGTCAAAAATAAATAAAATGAATGAAGTCCCAAACCTGAATTCCTTCCTCCCATTTTCATATTGTTGAAAAGTTGATCAATTGAGTGCCCTAAAGATGATGGTATAATTAAAAATGCACGGCCAAGATAATAGGCTATAAGAGAGACATTCATTATTTATAGCAAGCTTTGCAATGGCTTTTGTTTCATCTTAAATTTCTTTTTTTCTGAATCCCCTATTAGCACTATTAGTTTGTTATTTTATATTTAGTCCTTGCTATATACTTGGTATCTAAAAATAAAAATAGAAGCTTTAATCTGGTTAGACTTTTGCCATTGCCAACTAATAAAGGTCATATTAATAGCATCTTCTCAATATTCAAAAAGAACAATTAGAAAAGAGAGCAGACCTGCCCAATAATTGAGTTATTTGTCGGATTCATGAATATTCAGTAATTTGGTTTGACTTAAGTTACTATTTTTTTTTTAAATATATTAAATGAATAAAGATGAGATAAAAGTGGACTAGGCAGGAAAAAGAAAATTCAAAACCCTGTTGATCATGGAGTCTGGTACGCTTGACTAGCTTCAGGCTATTTGGCTTGTCCTGAATAACTTGGAGATTTTTATTGGAATATTGCTGAATGTTGAGGTTTACGTGGAAACTATTAATGTCGGGTTGCTTTTGATATTTTATATGTTATGTTGGATGATATTTTATTAAAATTATTGGATTTGTAAGTATTGTTATTGTAGTATTATTATTTATTAGTATTATTAAAAAATGCCTAAAATATGTTATTTTTATTGTGTTTGTAGTATTATTGAATTTGTTAATATTATTAGAAATTTGTCAAATTTGTTAGTATTTGTCTCTGGTGTTACCATTTAACATTTCACGACCTGAATTGATATTTATTTTCCAACTCTATATAATACATCCATTAGAATGATTGATATAGAGATTGTGTTTAAATTGAATATTAACATCATTTTTAAAACCGATGGAAATGAAATGAAAGATTTATAGGAAAAGAGGATATCCTATCTAAAGTATAGATAGTTGGGGTATACCAGAGGAGGTGTTTTGTTTGTTGTAGTCACGCTTAATGGCGATGATTACGTTGAGACGATGGTTTTTACAAACTAGTAAATTATAAGTGAAGGTAGAAGGTGTTAACCATAGATATAGAGTGATGCGATTTCTCGAACTTGGATAGTTTGAAAAATAGCTCGAATAGGATAGATCATCTTGAAATGGTTCAACAGATGAAAACCTTGACCCATAGTAGTTGTAACTAAACAACCTAAGCTATATTAAAGCAAAGACCTGCTTAACTCTCGAACCTACTAGAACCTTGATATAAGTGAAGTCGCCACACCCCGGGATGGTGAACGAAGTAATAAGACAATGAGCCCCATAAACTTAGAAAGTTTGTTAAGTTCGATTTAGTTCGGTTAAGAGCCAGAGAGAAAATTCTCACAAATGTATTGTTTAATTCATAAATTTTGTAACCTTACAAATGTTCAATCACTAGCTTTATATAGACCTATAAGTGACTTTTCAAATTCGGCATCTAAGATATTCACACAAGCTATTATCACATTCACACACAAGGATTTAAATTTGGTTCATAACTTATGGTGGATAGCCGAAAAGTCATGTCTCTTTACTTAATTTATGTATAGCTGAAAAGTTATGTCTCTTCACTTGATGAAAGCTTAATGTTCCTTAAATGTGCAGTTTTATTGTCCCTTCATTTTTCCTTTGACCTAATGCTATAATGCTTGGGCATGCATCTCTGTTAATGGTGCCATAATGAACTTTGAGGGTATAAAATCGATCAGGTTTGAAGAGTCACTATTGGTCCAATGAATAGTCACCTATAACATAAATAAATAGACATTAAACATTTGCAATTTTTCACATTCTTATTTAGCTAAGATATTTAACTAAGAACAAACACATTAATGATAGAAATTGGCATACTATAAACTAGGGGTGTGCAAATTTCAGGTAAAACCGAATTAATTCGGTTAATCGATTGGTTAACCGAATTAATTCGGTTGGGGGTCGGTTAATAATTTTTTGGAAGTTCGGTTAACGGTTAATTCGGTTCGAAATCGGTCAATTAACCGAATTAACCGAATTTAATAAATAATATTATAATATATAAGTATTCAGTGGGTTAGGTTAATTTTTTGGAAATATAAATTAATCGGTCAGTTAAGTCGATTAATTTTTTATATGTTTTATATTTGTTTTAACCAAAAATAAGAAAACATACAAATTTTAGTTAATTCGGTTAACCGACTGAATTAACCGAAAAAGTTCAGTTTGGTTAATTTTTTTTTAAAAAAATTTCGGTTTGGTTAATGGTTAAGGGTTTAAAAGGGTTGGTTAATTCGATTAATGGTAGTTCGAGTCGGTTAACCGATTGAACACCCCTACTATAAATACACACACACACACACGCATATAATAATGAACATGTGACACAAACTAGACACTTGACTCAATTATGCTAAAATAATTCATGCATATTTATATAATATGATAAAAGCAATAACATAAGATGACAAACACTCCATGTGCATGTAGATATGAACATATAACACAAACTCATGCTAAAACATATGTAACACATAATTATGATGCAAAACATAATCGATGGAATAAATTAAAATGCAAACTTATTAAACTGAAATAAAACTTAATTGAAAGTCCTTTAAGTTGTCCCATGATTAATCAAACCCATCAGAGGTTTCATCCTTTGCTTGAATGACATGGACCACACTTGAATTTGAACTTGTCCCAAGATCAAATTGGGCTTGATCCCAAAGTCTCTTAATCAGCCCAAAGAGCCTCCTTAAAAAATTTAGCTCGGGCCCTCGTAATTGGCCCAGCTGGTAAATACAAAGGATCGGTTAAGGCCTTAGATGCTTCTTGTGAGTTTGGGTTTTGAGGATCGGTCCACTTCCATCTTGCTTTAGCTTATCAAAATTGGATTTAGGCTTGGTGCTTGGGTTCACATCATTCACTCCCCTTTCGAAAAGCTTTGCATTTAAATACAAATCTATGCCAAAAAGAGATAGATTGGATACATTGAAGGTTGCACTCACATTATATTCCCCGAGAAGGTCTATTTTGTAAGCGTTATCATTCATCCTCTCAAGCACTTGGAATGGTTCATCGTGTCATATCCCAAAAATCGGGTTAGTAGAAATTGGGTTAATGAATTGAGAGTGGTCATGCCTCGATTTTTTTAGGGTTATCTTTGCACATTTGTTAATAAATAGATATCAATTATAATGATTGAGTAGTGGTGGAATTGTCCCTAATGATCTAAGTTCAAATCCCTTCCCTTTCGTTAATTTCTATTTTGTGCAAATTTGTTTAAAACCCTTAGCATGGATCATCCTATGTTTTATTTATTTTCTTGCTAAATTGATCACAAGGAAGTGAGTGGTAGAGTGGTTAAGTGTTTAATGAATATCCTATAGGTCTTAGGTTCAAGTCTCCACATTAACAAACCTTTTAATTATTTTTTTTTTATTTTTTCTATGTGCAAAACACCCCTTTGCCGTCCAACTTTCTTGCCATAGTGAGGGAAAGTCCTTTCATTTCCTTTTGGTCAACATACCTTAATTGTGGAGATCTTGATCCCCTTTTCACTCCATTGTCCCCCTTACTTGCTAATTCCACCATTTTTGCCATATGAATGGTTTATTGAACCTAGACAAGATTGACCATACTTTTTCCACCCATCCAATCTCTTTCCCTCTCTTATTGTATCATTACCCTTTACTCCTCCCCATTTCCTCTCTTTTTCTCTTTTGTTTAGCTCTCAACCTCCCTTTTTCCATTCTTTTTCTTTCTCCTCCACCATTTCTTGGCTTTGAACCACCATCACTTTACCGCCGAACCTCCTTGCACCACCACTTTTCTCCTCTTTTCTTTCCAAGCGCCACCCTTAGCGCTGCCCTCCATCACTGTGGCAATCACCACGCAACTTCTTGTGTTCTTTTCTTATTTTCTTTTCTCTTCCCATATCTCCTCCTTTAAGACAGCGACCGAACTCATATTATTTTCTTCTTCCTCCTTATCCGTAGCACCATCGCCTCCGCTGTCGGGCTTCCGCCGCCGCCTCTCCACCAGCTTTGGTGATTCTTTCTCTTTTCTTCACATTGTCCAACATCTATAATCCTTATAGTAAACAAAAATTCTACAACCCTATTTCAATAAGTTTAAATGTTATGTTTTATAATATTAAACTGAGTGACTTACTTTTTCAACTGATCATTTTCTCTAGAGTCTCATCCTTCTCAAGAGCACAGTGATCCTTTGACCCTCTCATTTTAATCGAAATAGAGTAAGTATGGTAGTGGAATGAAATCTATTATTCCTTCCCTACTTTTTCCTAGAGGTTGTATGTGTTTAAGGGGTTTTAATGTTTTTCTTCTGTAAGAATTAACGCATCATATTCTACTTTTGATGAAGGGTCAATCGATACCATTCCGAAAACCCTTAACGTTGGGAATGAGTTCAATCTTCGATTGATTATTATTAGAGTAACCTATCAATTAGATCCGAGTGTAGGTGTTCTTTAGATTGATGATTTGCGTTATCTACTATTAGGTGTGGGTTTTAACACTAAATAAAATTAAGACTTGTTTTATATTGATAAAAATGTTGTTATTTAAATAAAGTTGATTGATGGGGATACTATATGTATCCATAAAGAAAGATAAATCGTCGTTATGGATTTTATCAAGTAAGTGCTTCCCCAAACCGTATATGTTGTGGAAAGCATGTTATGTGATATTGATGTTTATTGTTAATGTGAAAAATATATACATCTCATTCTCATGTTATGTGATTATATGACATATGTGATATTCATATGAAAATAAAATGTGAAATTTTGGTACCATGAGTACATATGTGATTTGCATGTTAAACATGCCTATATCATTTCAAGTGATTTTGGCCATATCACATGCATGGGATGGGATATGTGAAAGGTGGAAGTATATGGCAGCTTATCTGCATTAATATGACATTGTTCACGATTTGATTATATTGCTGTTTATCTATGAATCTGGTGGCTTATCCATAATTTTGATTAAGTGGCAGTTTATCTATGTTACCATGAAACTATTCACAATTTGGTGTGTTGGATGGACAAGTTCTAGGAAAACTTGATTTTGGTGTGTAGCGGAGATGAGTCAAACCGTTTTCATAAAATCTGCATCGTTTTACGAAATTTACATTTTCATGATCATGCATAGTATAAGTGTGAAATATTGAGTTATATGAAACTGATATGATTATTAAGATTGTATAATGTATATGTTTATATGTATGTGATTGTGTTTATGTTAATCTCACATGGAGCATTATAGCTCACCCCTTTTAGTTTTCTAATTTTACTGATAACCCCACAGTTAGGATTCAACGACAACAACATTTGGAGGAGTTTCTCGGAAGTCTTTGTAAATTAAAGTAATTAAAATTTTATTTTGATATTTTGGATTTGTAATAAGTTTGAGTATGGACTGTGGCATGAGACATATTTTAGGGATTTTTCATTCTGATTTGCATAAATTGTTTGCATAACATTAAGTTTTAGAAACTGTATAAATTAGTATTTCATAAGATTTCGCTTGAAACTCGATTTTTAAATAAAATCTGTCAATAACACATTTTTTCGCTGCATTTCTGAAAAATAAGTATTTAATAAAATTAGTCTTAGTTTTCAAAATTATTAATGTTTACAAATCAGTTTTCTAAAGACATTTGATTTATGAAGTTAATGTGGTTTTATTTTCGAAATAATGGCGAATAACCAAGTTCTCTATATTTTGAATAAAATGACAAATGATTTAGAAGTATGATTGAAAATCCGAAATAGTTTTGAACAAATGATTGGATGTTTACAATGGAGATATTATTTATTTCGATTCCTGAAATTTGTATGATTTTTACGAAATTAAAATAAACATTTTATTTCATTTCTCTTGATTTGATAAGCCAATAGTTTTAAAATATATATTTTTTAAATTCTAAAATTTTATTTCGGCCATTTTGATGGACAATTGATTTTGAAATGAGATTGAAAATAAAGCTGAACATTCGATTTTACTAGTTTTGAACGAACTGCTTAAATGGTTTAAGAAGTACGTTGGAAATTGCAAAAGTTTTTTCGGCCATTCTGGTGGCCAATGTAGCTTTCCAAATTTGGCCGTAACGATTGGACCGGGTTAGGGGTGTTACACATCGCCTCGACGAAGTAGCTAGGACTTTCACTGGGTCGAAAACCTTTCTTTCCTCATGTGCACCCAAACCCAACCTCTAGGTTTGAACACAACTTTCTTTCGGCTCTTATTTGCTTGGGATACGTATTGCTCCATTCTTTTCTTGATTTGATCTCGTATATTTTGATTGAGTTTCTTTACAAACTCAGCTTTTTTCTTACCATTCAAATTAGTGTATTCACTTGTAGGTAACGAAATAAAATCTAATGAGGTTAAAGGATTAAACCCATACACAACTCCAAATAGTGAACACTTTGTAGCAGATTGAATGGCGCGATTATATGCAAACTCAATGTGAGGCAAACAATCCTCCCAAGTTTTCAAATTCTTTCGAATGATGGCTCGTAACAATGTGGAAGGCATCCTATTAACCACCTTCATTTGCCCATCCATTTGTGGATGACATGTTGAAAATAGGAGCTTAGTTCCCAACTTTCCCCGTAAAGTCTTCCAAAAGTAACTCAGAAACTTAGCATCGCGATCTGATACTATGCTTCGCAGCATTCCATGCAAACGCATGATCCCCCTGAAAAATAAATCAGCAATATGTGAGGTGTCATTAGTCTTATTACAGGAAATAAAATGTGTGATCTTAGAAAACCTATCTACTACCACAAAAATTGAATCTTGACCCCGTCTAGATCTAGGCAACCCTAGGACAAAGTCCAGAGAGATGTCAACCCAAGGTTTCCTAGGGATAGGTAGTGGGGTAACAGTCTACGGGGTTTAATTTTAGATTTGGATCGTTTGAATGCTATACATTTTTCACAAATCCGTTCTACATCTCTTCTCATGTGAGGCCAGAAGAAATGTTCTTGCAACATACCCAAAGTTTTAGTTACCCCGAAATGGTCCATTTCTCCCATGGGCTTCTCTAACTAACAAGTCATGTAATGAACTTATTGGAATGCAAAGCTTATTTTCCTTAAACAAAAACCCATCATGTTAAAAGAACTTACCAAAGGATTCCTTTTGACATGCTTCAAACACATTACCAATGTCCACATCGTGAGGGTACAATTCTTTTATATACTCAAAGCCAAGTAATTTAGAATCTAAAGCAGACAGTAAGGCATACCTTCGTGATAACACATCAACAACAATATTATCCTTACCTTGATTGTAGCCAATGACATAGGGAAAAGTTTCGATGAACTCTACCCACTTAACATATCTTTTGTTGAGTTTTTGATAGCCCTTGAGATGTTTCAATGATTCATGATCAGTATGGATCACGAACTCCTCAGGCCAGAAGTAGTGTTGCCATGTCTGCAATGCTCGAACAAGTGCATAAAGTTCCTTATCATAAGTGGGATAATTTAGAGTGGCCCCATTTAGTTTCTCACTAAAGTACGTACCAAGACGACTTTCTTGCATTAAAACAACTCCAATACCTATACTTGAGGCATCACTTTCAATCTCAAAAGTTTTTGTGAATTAGGTAAAACAAGAACAAGCGCGTTAGTGAGTCTTTATTTAATTAATTGGAAATCTTTTTCTTGTTCTTCACTACATTTAAAACCTACATTTTTAATAACTTCGCTTAATGGAGTAGCTATCGTACTAAAGTCCTTCACAAACCAACGGTAAAATTTTGCCAACCCATTCTCACATTACTTATGCTTGTAGGTTGAGGCCATTCTCGTATCACCTTGACTTTCTCTATCAAGTTCAACTCCATTGGAGCTTACTACAAAACCTAAGAAGATAACCTTATCCATATAAAATGAACACTTTTTAAGGTTAACATACAATTTTTCCTTTCACTGTACCTCCAAAACACATTTCAAATGATTAGAATGATCTTCAAGGCTTCTACTATACACAAGAATATCACTGAAATAAACAACACAAAACTTACCAATGAACGCACCCAGAACGTGGTTCATGAGTCGCATAAATGTACTTGGGGTGTTAGTTAACCTAAAGGGCATAACTAGCCATACATACAATCCATACTTCATTTTGAATGTTGTTTTCCATTCGTCCCCCTCCCGTATTTAGGTATGTTGATAACCACTCTTAAGATCGATCTTGGTGAACACACTTGATCTGTGCAACTCATCGATTAAATGGTCTAAGCAGGGAATCACATACTAAATTTGGTTTATGGCATGACAATCCATACACATTCGCCATGTCCCATCCTTTTTCGGAACAAGCAAATTAGAAAAGTGCACGAGCTCAAACTTTCTTGCACGTAACCTTTTTTCATGAGCTCATCTATTTGTTTTTGCGGCTCCTTGGTTTCTTCCAAATTGCACCTATAAGCAGGACGATTGGGAATAACAACTCCCAGTAAAATGTCTATTTGGTGCTATATTTCTATCAATAATTGCACCTAGTAGTCTTATTTGTTACGAGTTAGTTCTTTGTCCAAAGATTTTACTTTATCCATATCTCCATCAACTAACCTCCTTAAGGATTTAGCTACACATGCTCAAAGTCAAGAAAATAAACATAACAATAGGAAACAAAGAAGCCACGAAAGTAAAGCTTAAGAAAAATATGAAAGTTGAGATTTTTATACAAGGAAATATAAATAATATGAAACTAAAAGCATTTAACAAATAAATCTAAAGTAAAAAAAACATAAAAGGAACAGACTTTAACATATTTGACGTAAAATAAACTGAAATACACATAACAATAGGAAACAAAGAAGCTATGAAAGTAAAGCTTAAGAAAAATGTGAAAGTTGAGATTCTTATGCAAGAAAACATAAATAACATGGAACCAAAAGCATTTAACAAAGAAATATAAAGCAAGAAACATAAAAGGAACAAGCTTTAACACATTTGAAGTAAAATAGACTGAAATACATTAAACTAAAGCTTAAAGAGTCTTGAAAACAAGGTACAGGGACTGGAAATGTAAATAAACCTTAGCTACAGTGTTAGCTAACTTAACTAACATAAAGAACATCAAGAAAAAGAAGTAAATGCAGAAAAATAAACTCTAATCTAAGGTAGGAGAAGAGAAAAATAAAAACCCTAAAAAACTGTAGAGAAAAACTAAAGAAAACCTAAAAAAAACTAAAACCTAAAAAAAACTAAACCTAAAACTAAGCTAAAATTTGGCTCTCTCCTCAGCAATTTTTGGTTGTTTTGAAAGGTGTTTTGATGAATTTTCGATGCCAAAATTCCCCTACACAAGCTTTGTGTGATTGGTGGGTCGGGTAGACAATGGTTGCCCTTTTTGTCCAAGCTTGTCCCTTTAACAAAGGCAGTATCGTGATACCCAAAAGAGGATATTACGATATCTTAGGAAATATTGAACTTGGGGTGTCTTCTTTGGGAGGTGGATATTGCGATACCCAAGGAGGATGTCACGATACCACTGATGTAACAGTCCGAATTTGACCCTAATCGGAACAGTGGTTTCGAGACCACGAGTCCGAGTCTGAAAAATATTTAAATTTTATTTTCTGTGTTTATTATATGTGAATTAAAGTGTGTGAAAGTTTCGTAGAGAAATTTGACTATTTGCATGCTTAATTAAATAAAAGGGCTTAATCGCGTAAGTTATAAACTTGATAGTTTAAAGTGTAAGGACTAAGTTAAGGTTGTTTTTCTAATTGGGAGCATTTAAAATGCAAATTACCCAATTTAAAGGGTAGTGGACGGCAATGACTAATGTATACCATTATATTATATTTTTATTTCTTTTATTAAATAGTTAAAGTTATATTTTATGTATTTTATAAGTTAAGTTTATAATATAATAAAAGAAACATAAAAGTGGTCTCATTTCCCATTGTTCTTGCCAAAAAACACAAAAAGAAAATAAAAGAAAAAGAAGCTAGGTATTCGACATTCATCAAGCTAAATTAAGGTAATTTTTTATGTCGGTTTTCGATAATTTCTACGTTTTTGTAATCGTTGCTTCGAATACTTCAAGACCCATGCTTGAATTTTTGATTTTGATGAATATTTTGAAATGTGCCACTGATGAGTTCATGAATTTTATGATGATAGTTGATGAATTATGAAAGATATATGTTAAATTAATATGTTTTGTATTGAGATTTTTGGTGAATTTGAGTAATTAGGACTAAATTGAGAAAATAAATTTTTGAGGGGTTAAATGCAAAATAAATGAAATATAGAGACTTATATGTTCATGGGGAAGATTCGGCCTAGCTATATTGTTGTGAAATTTTGCTTAATTTGTGTTTTGTGCAAATAGGACCAAATTATAAAAGTGTGAAATATTAGGGGCAAAATGGTAATTTGCCCATTTAGGTGTTTTTGGATTAAATTGAAATGAAATGACTTGACTGAGCTTATTTTGAATTTGCTTAGATCGAGAACAAAGAAAAACGGACTTGGATCGGGGAAAAGCAAAAGTTAACGAATAGCTGGTCTTCGTCGTCCATCGATAGTGGAGGTAAGTTTTTAAGCAAGTTAATACCGTAAATATTGTTCGTAAACTAGTTTACATGTTGAATTTTGAGTTATTGGCTTTAAATGTTGATAAACCCGAATGTGACATGTTAATTCAGCAATGAAATATAGTTAAATCAATTCGAATTCATTACGTGAAAGTGACATGAATTATGTAATGTATATGTGATTTTGGTAATATGTAATGTGGACGAGATGGTTGAATAATATTAATTTGGGCTTTGAGCCTGGTAGGCCTTGTGCCGGTGAAGTATATCGGGCTTTGAGTCTAGCAGGCCTTGTGCCGGTGAACTATATCAGGCTTATTGCCTAGCAGGCTAAATGCCGATGTTTAAATTTCAGACCTCGGGTCTAGCAGGCCTAGTGCCAGTGTGTGGTTTAGGCTGACGCCTAGCAGGTTATATACCGGTGATTTACAATTCCGGGTTTAGACTACAAAATGATTAAGTCATGGAACAAATCGAGTAAGCCTAAGCCTATGCAAATGAATTTTGTTAATTCGTTCGTAAGGTATGTATTTTCATACTTATATGTTACATGTGCGGTCATTGAGCAAATAAAACGATGAAATAAATGTGTTGTACATTAGGTTGATGATATATATGTATATGTGTGTTATCGAGCATGTGGAATTGAATTTAGATACTTTCGATTATAGTGGATTATTTTATACGTACAGGGACAATGCTATTCGGTTATATATAGATATATATATAACTTTTATGTGATGTGTATTTGAATAGTTCTACTTTTAAGTAGATGGTGATAATAATTTTGCTATATTGGGATACTTTGGCTGTGATAGCATATAAATGTCTTATTATTTTATAAATGTTAAAAACTGTTCGGTTTAACTTGTTTTTAAATAATTAGCCGAATTGTTGAAATTGCTTAAGACTTATAAGCTAAATTAGCTTACTCTGTGTGTGTTTGTTGCTCTATTTTTATAGATTTTGATCAAGCTACGAGTTCAAGGGATCGTCAACAAAGTTATCCACACTATCAGCCTATTTTGGTACTTTTGAGTTTGGATTTCGAATTAAAGGCATGTATAGGTTAGACTATGTATTAAGATATGAACTTATTCTTATATATATATATATGTAAAGCCATGCGAATATGGTTTATCTCCTTTTTGGTATAGTCTATTTTTGTGGTTTATGGCATTTTGGACTAAGATGATGATGTTGTGATAATGTATATTTGGTTTAAATATATGTTCATGTCATGCATGATGTTTCGTAGTTTACATGTGCAGCTGTTTGGTATATATATATTTATAAATATAAGGGTGACTTGTTAGTATATATATATCTTGCCATAGGGATTCGATGTTAATGGTAAATAATGAAGTTATGCATGGGCATATTTATGCAAGGGATAATTTCGAAAATGGTATGTGTTAAATAAGTAATTGTGAATATTACATTTATAAGGAATGCCTTGAAATTTGTTTGATTCGAGTAAGTAAGAAAGCATGGTTGGTTATTTGGTTGATGCACATGTCTATTATGTCATGTATTTGTTATTTAGTAAATAGCTCATTTGAGAAGTATATCTCATAGTATATTATCGAGGATGGATGTGCTTATGACTTGATTTTGATGGGTGAGATAATTGTTGAATGTGGTTGCTTGTGTTTGGTTGATAGTTAATTATGTTACGTGGACATGAACATTAGAAGTAGCGTTAGAAAGTTTGGTATATGCGTATTGGAAGTTGGTCGGAGTCATGCATTGATAAATATTTATTAATAGAGTACATATTTTGAAATGCAAACAACTTGTAATAATGTCAAATACCTAATTAGGTATATTCGGCCATGTTATGATTTTATGGGTTGGAATGATAATTAGACTCTGTTGAACATGATTTATAAAGTGTATGATTATTATTCAAATTGAGATGAATCATGAATTATGGACGATATTTATTTGATTTTGTTACTCAATTTTGTGTTCTCAAATATGTAAGGATCGATACTTTGTTTGGATGTTTTAGTACTTGGTATGGAAAGTTAGTCAAAGGTTAAATTTGAAAATGTAAGGTTAAAGCATAATTATTTATATACATGAAAACTTAGTTTTGATAGTCGATATCTTGTATAGATTTGATAAATAAGGATGTGAGCATATTTGGTCATTGGAGAATGGGTGACTAAATGCTTAGTAATAAGGTTATTTGGTATAAAATATTTCTTTATAATTGTGACTAAATGAAATATGATATGTATAATAAGGTTTGGTATGCTATGAAAGTATAATATCCTTATTGTATTCGATCATGTTCAATGAGCTGTGAATAGTTGATATGACTTGTACTATGCATGATAATACCTTATAACCCTAATCCGGCGACGGATATGGGTTAGGGGTGTTACAACTGAAGGGTCTCCTTGGTCTTCTATACTGTCGGAGGTATCACGATTCTAGGGATTGGATATCATGATACCCTTATCGTTGATGTCGTTCATGCTCATTTTCGACCTCAGAAATGTCTTTACATCATTCAAATACATGTTAGACCTCCAATGGCACTATCGGCCAATTTGGGTAAAAAAAGAGAAAAAAATGAGATATTTTCACTTATTACCCAAAAAATATAAAAATAAGAAAATAACAAAAAAAATCTAAAAAATCTATTTTGCTCGAGAAAAAACTCCTTAAGTGTGTCAAAAAAAGCCTAATTTGCCATTGTAACATCCTGGAAAGGGCCTATGCATTTTCGGTTTAATTGTATGAAATGACAAGTCTTAAGCATTATGAATAAATTTTTGAAATTTTTGGAAACTCAGAAATGTATGGAAATGAATATTTTTGGAAACCTGGAAATGCATTAGGACATGAACATTTTAGGAAACCTAGAAATGTAAGGAAATGGTTCAAAAATGGAAAGTACACATTTTTGGAAACTAAGAAATGAAAATGGAAATGATCCAAAAATGGAAAGTATACATTTTAGGAAACTTGGAAATGTAAGAAAATGGCAAGTAAACAGAGCCGATCGAAAATTTTAGGAAACTTGGAAATGACCCTAAAATGATGAGTTTTAAAGTTTAAAATGGGAGATTAAGGCAAGAGGGCCTTAAAAGAAAAAGTTGGTAAAATTTGACACACAAACGGGCTAGGAAAAGTGGCCTGAAGATGGCACTTAGGGCCTATGGAAATGGCGCCATGTGCAAGAGGCATGGGCCTGGGTTCGAGTCACAAGGGAAGCAAATAAATGAAGTTTTTTTTTTTGCTTCCCAGGCTAAGAGGTGGACGGCACTTGCTTCTAGAAAAGGGAGGTGTTTTATTTCCAATAATATTGCTTAATAAGGTGATAAATAAAAGCTTTTCAATTTGGATTATTTAGAAGAGATAATAAGGATTTTTCTTTATTTATTTTTAAATAAAATAGATGATATTATCACAAGGAAGAGTGGTGGCCAAGTCAAGGACTCTTGGCCTGATAATTTCGGCTAAAGGAGGAGAATTAAAGGATTTTCTCTCATCTTTTCCAAGTGTGGCAGAAATTCCCTAAGCAAACCCTCTCTGCCAAATTTTCTTCTTCTCTTTTCTTCCTCTCTTTTCTTCATCATCATCAAGCCAAAACCTTCTCTTTTGATCCTGTTAGCCGATCTTTGTGGCTTCAAACAAGAGTGCCATCGATCGTGGTGATAAGGTAAGAATGGATTCTTGTGTTTACTTCTTTTCAATCAAGATTTAGGACTGATCTTTTTGGATGTCTCTTGGCCGAATATCTAAGGAAGGATTTCGGGCTTTCAGATCTAAGGAATCAAGGAAAGAGTTTCGGGAAATTCACGGATTTAAGGTAAGAAAAGTATGGTTTAGGCCAAAGGCTATTTGATTAAGTTATTAAGTGACTTGGAAATCGGATCTAATATATGTAGGGATTTCATGCAGATCCACAATCAAGAGGAATTTTCGGGAAATTAGAGGTAAGTAAACATTATATTCGGCCAAGGAACTCAGATTTATTTCTTATGATTTTAAGAAGTCAAACTAACCATGCTTAATGAATTTAGTGTTAGCCGATTTCAAGGAAAGGATACTAGTGATGTTTTTTTGGACTTGATTTACCATCACCCAATTCGGCAACAAGGTAAGTGATACAAATCCTACTAGGATTTGGTTTTTAAGCCAAATAGGTTGATTCATATGTTTTTATGATTGGCTGAATATAGGAGTAAAGATCTAGATTGGTAGATCGTTCTTCGGGATTTCAAGGAACCTATTAAGTGAATCAGGTGTGTACTCACACTAACTTTCAATATATTATGGCAATAATTATTTTAATATATGAATATGCATAAGAATGAGAATGTGGCTAAGTACCACAAATGTGGTAAAAAGTACCCAGGTACGTTTCCTACTTCTGATAGGATTACGAATATGATATATTTTGAACATGTGAATAGTAACATGAATGAGAAATAAGTATGTTATGCATGATATAATAATATTTGGGGCATTTCGGGCTATATGTGAAAGGGGAAGAAGGTGTTGACTTCAGTCTCACCAACGGAATATGGTGACTACAGTCACATAATATGAATATGGTAACTTCGGTTACATTATCTGAATTTGGTAACTTCGGTTACACTATTCCGAATATGGTGTCTAATGACACAAATTATATGGGCGATGAGCACGTCGACTACAAATGATCGCCTTGATGGTGTGTAGCGGATGGAGGGTCGACTTAGTAGTCCCCACGGTGTGACTGGCAGGTACGGGTGGTGTGTAGCGGATGGACAAATAGGCTTGGGTTTGGGTTGCATCATTTGATTCGAATATGTACTTGATATGAATATGTATGCCTGATCTGTTGATTGTTAGTTTTGTGTACACATTGAGTCTCAGAGACTCACCCCTTGTGGGACTATTTTTAGGTGATGAGCGATAATGGACCGGCCTGGAGGTGAAGGTGGCCATGCAGGAGAAAAATAAACGATTTGGACTTTATTTTTGCTAAGTACTTTTCATTTTAATTTTGGAAATTATTTGACGTAATAAGGCCATAAGGCCCAAGTTTGATTGCTTCATTTCTGTTTAAATTTTATTACTATGTTACGAATTACTTTAAAATTAATGATTGTTTAAAAATATATTTCTTAAATAAACCCTAGATTGTTTTTTTTTGTCACTTTAAATAATTGTTCTTTTAAAATTAAGTAAACGAGTTTCCAACCTAAGCCCAACCCAAAACCAATATCTTTCGAAAAATACACAAATTATCTCTAAGTAATAAAGAACTTCAAAACCGTTTTTCTTAAGGAACATACCAGATCCGGTTCAGGCTCGTGGGCCGGGTGTGGGGTGTTTCGGTTTGGTATCAGAGCCCAATTTTCAACTCTCGGCCTGTGGGCTAAGGCCCAAAACATTTTTAATTCGAGCCCAAATGATTTTCTTTGAAATAAAACAGGTGTTCTGGCATGGCACCTAAGTCTCCGACCATGATCCACCGTGTAAGTACCCCTAATTTTATGTGTGATTTTGTGATTTATGAACTCTATAAGGGTAGAAAAGGCATGGAACGTAGAATAGAATGATAGGAACATGAACCCTAGGGCTAGATTACTCAAACACGAACCCATAAGACTTAATGAACTTAACAAACCTATGGCTAAGTCAACGAGATAGGTGTGGTAACCCCATGCGCATGTCTAGGATTGGATCCCAAGAGCCTCAGTATTTAAGCGATCCTAGTGACTCACCTCCTCTTCGCAGAATCCTACAGTGCGTAGCTTCCTGCTCACCCTAACTCGAGAGGGCTCGGTGGTGTGGCAACCTCAGTGCGCATGTCTAGGAATGGTTTCGATGGGAGCTTGGTATTTAAGCAGTCCGCGTGACTCACCTCCTCTCCATTCAAATCCTGCCTGGTGCGTAGCTTTGGTTCACCCTGACCAAAGAGGGCTCGGTCATAGGCTAAACATAATGACTAAAACCCGAAAGGGAACTAGCCATTTTTTAAAAAAAAAAAAGAAAAAAAACAACAAAACCCTAGTTTTAAAACCTTTAAAATCACTCTTTTGATTTTTGGAAACTATCTTTACAAGATCTTCCGAAAAAAAAAAAATTTGATTTTCAAAAATTACAAAAATACCCCTAGTGCTAAAATTACCAAAATGCCCTTGATTCACAAATTGTCAAACTTCTCAACGATTTTGCCAAAATTTCATTATTTTATAAACATTCAAAAACCCTAATTTGTAAAATATCAAAATACCTTGATTTTGGAAAATTACAAAATTGCCCTAACTTACAAAATTACCAAAATGACCTCGATTCCCAAAATTTTTGCAACATCTCCATTTTGGAAGGAACAATTCTCAAAAAGAACCCACAACGTTTACAACTTTTGAAATATCCTCGATTTACTAAATTTTACAAATTTACCCTCGATTTGTGAAAATTTATCAAAATACCACAGGTCGAAAATTACCGAAATACCCCCAAATTTTGAAATTTCTCCAAATTACCCTGAGACTTTGAATTCTCAAAATACTTTTCGACAAAAACACCAAGGAACGTTTTTCCTTTTGAAGAATTACGAAAATGCCCTGTAGGACAAAATTACGAAAATACCCCTGGGTAGTGGAAAAACAACAACGATGAAAATTATAACGTTTCTCTGAATGAACGTTTGATAGATGGATGAATAAAAGACTGTGTGCTTGTATAAATACGAAAGAATCACTCTTAAATCCCTTTTCATAAAACTCCTTCGCGGGTAAATAAGTGGAACAATGACTAATCCATAAAATTCCTTAATCAGATCTCGATGCTAGGAAATGAGTTCTAAAGGACGTGGTTGCCGTGGACGAGGTAAAAGAAGGATGACTGTGTCAGAACCCGTTAGATCGGGTCAGGGTTCTGACAATGAGATACCACCGCCACCAAAGACTTCTACCGTGTGGGTCTTTGAGCAAAGAAGCTCGAGACGGGGAAGATCTTTGTCGCAGTCGTGTCTTTGAGTTTTGGAATTGGTGGCTAGTGTGGGTGGAAATTCGGGAACCTGAAAATCTGTGCCTAAACGGCTCCGAGCTAATGGAGCCGAGATGTTTCATGGAGTGTCGGGAGTGGCACCCAGTACAACTGAGTACTGGTTGGAAGCGACGGAACGCATCATGGATGAGCTCGACTTGACCCCTGAGGAGAAGTTAAAGGGGATGGTGGCACTGTTACGCGATGAAGCGTATCAATGGTGGTTAACTTTGCGAGATGGTGCCACGGCTGAGGATCTGACCTGGGAGTACGTTAAGGAGGCATTCTAGAAGAAATATGTGGGAGCCAGGTATACGGATGAACAAAGAAAGGCTTTTCTGGGGTTGGTGCAAGGGAGTAAGTCTGTCGCAAAATACGAGGCAGAATTTCTGAGGCTGAGTCGCTATGCTCGAGGAGTGGTGGCGACTGAACATGAACACTGTGTCTGTTTTGAGGACGGACTGAGGGATGATCTGAGACTGTTGATAGCACCGCATCAGGAGCGGGAATTCTCTGCTTTGGTGGAAAAGGCCAAGGTGGCCGAGGGAATTAAGGATGCTACCAAGCAGGCTGTGGATAGGAATAAGCCCAAACGAGGTTTTGGACCATCTAGAAAGGGTCATAAGAGGCCTAGGGTCGACGGGCCACGAAATCAACAAGCTGGTACGGGCTGGTAGTATCGCCCTTGTGAGCATTGTGGAAAGAAGCACTTGGGAGAGTGCTGGAGAAAGACGGGAGGATGTTTCAAGTGTGGGTCTAAGGATCATATGCTTAAGGATTGTCCTAAGCAACCAGATGAGAGCCGACCGGCAGCTCAGAATGTTAGTTAGGTTTGGTAGAGGCGACGAAGAGCCCCTCAACGGGTCGTGGTTCACCAACAGAGGTAATAGTGCTGGCAGAGGCTGTGGAGCACAGGGCCGAGGTGCTGCTAATGCAGAAGCAAGGCAACCGGGTTTGGTTTATGCGGTTCACCAAAGGGAGGATGGTGACGGACCGGATGTAATAACCGGTACGTTCTTTATTTATGACAAACCCTATTATGCTCTGATTGATGTGGGTTCGACCCATTCTTATGTTGCATGTAGTGTAGTGGAAACACTAGGCCTAGACTCAGAACTCTCTGATAGACAGATGACTGTAGTAAGCCCATTAGGCCAAAGCGTAGTGGTAGACAAGATCTTTCGGAGTGTACCCCTAGAGATTCAGGGAGTGAACTTTCGGGCTGACTTAATGGAGTTACCCTTCGGAGAGTTTGAGCTTATACTTGGAATGGATTGGCTAGTAGAGCATCGAGCCGTGTTGGATTGTGCGGCTAAATGTATGGAACTAAGAACCCCCGAGGATGAGGTAATAGTGATGATTGGAGAAAGGAGGAACTACTTATCCAACGTAGTTTCGGCACTGAAGGCTGAGAAGATGGTTAGGAAGGGGTACGAGGCGTTCTTAGCCTTCGTAAGTGCGTTAGGAGGAAAATATGAAGGTGTTCATGGAGTTAGGACGGTAAGGGACTTCGTAGATGTGTTCCCAAATGAATTACCAGAAATACCCCCAGATAGGGAGGTGGAATTTGGAATAGACTTGCTACCGGGAACAGCTCCTGTGTCAATCGCTCCATACCAAATGGCATCGAAGGAGTTGGTGGAGCTCAAGGCTCAAATTCAAGAGTTGTTGGATCGTGGGTTCATCCGACCCAGTGTGTCTCCATGGGGAGCACCGGTCCTATTTGTAAAGAAGAAGGATGAAACTATGCGTATGTGCATAGATTATCGTCAGTTGAACAAACTGACCATCAAGAACAAGTATCCTTTGCCAAGGATAGACGACTTGTTCGACCAGCTGAAAGGGGCAGCTGTGTTCTCGAAGATAGACCTAAGGTCGGGATACCACCAGTTGAAGGTGAAGGAGGCTGACATTCATAAGATCGCTTTTAGGACAAGATACGGTCATTTTGAATTTGTAGTGATGCCGTTTGGGTTGACAAACGCTCCAGCCGCGTTCATGGACATGATGAATCGGGTTTTCCAACCCTATCTGGATAAGTTCGTTGTTGTGTTCATCGACGATATTTTGGTGTACTCGAAGTCGGAGGAGGAGCATGATGAGCATCTCCGAGATGTGTTGGAAGTGTTAAGAGAGAAGAAGCTCTATGCCAAATTCAGCAAGTGTGAATTTTGGCTTAAGGAGGTGGCATTCTTAGGTCATGTGGTATCCGCAGAAGGAATAAGAGTGGATCCTAGGAAGATCAAAGCAGTGTTGGATTGGAAACCACCTAGGTCTGTGACTAAAATCCGAAGTTTCTTAAGATTGGCGGGCTATTACAGAAGGTTCGTGGAAGGATTCTCGTCAATAGCCGCCCCCTTGACAAAATTGCTAAGAAAGGAAGTACCATTTGTGTGGACGGATAAGCAACAGGAGAGCTTTGAAAAGCTTAAGAAGGTCTTGTGGAAGCTCAATGTTAATTCAGTGGAGGCGAGCAAGGATTTTGTGGTGTCTTGTGACGCTTTCGCATACGGGATTAGGGCGTGTGCTAA
This sequence comes from Gossypium bickii, assembly GCA_025503065.1. Lineage (NCBI taxonomy): Eukaryota > Viridiplantae > Streptophyta > Magnoliopsida > Malvales > Malvaceae > Gossypium > Gossypium bickii. The sequence goes on along the minus strand of CP106717.1, from coordinate 58,964,907 downwards.
TGCAAGATGGAAAAGTGGTCGCCACGCGTCTCTCGCGATTAAGGCCTCATGAGGTTAACTACCCAACTCATGACTTGGAACTAGCAGCGAGTGGTTTTTGCCTTTAAGGTTTGGAGGCACTACCTTTATGGAGAAAGGTCGATGAATCTACACGCACTACAAGAGCCTTAAGTATTTGTTGACTCGTAAGGAGTTGAACTTGAGGCAACGAAGGTGGGTGGAGTTGTTGAAAGACTACGATTGTTCGATAGAGTACCACCCGGGCAAGGCGAATGTGGTAGTAGACGCCCTAAGTCGGAAGGTTGTGTCAGATCTAAGGGCTTTGTTCGCTCACTTGAGTCTCAGATGATGATGGAAGCTTTGTTGGCGAGTTACAAGTCAAGCCCACATGGCTAAAGGAGGTGAAAGAGGGACAGTTGGCTGATAAGGACTTAAGTACTAAGTTACAGCAAGTACAGCAAGGAGGATTAAAGAACTATGGCGTCAATGATAAAGAAGTATTGTGCTATAAGGGAAAGGTCTGTATGCCGAAGGATAAGGAGTTGAGACAAAGGATTCTTCGGGAAGCGCATGGTAGCCCTTATGCTATGCATCCTGGAGGCATCAAGTTGTATAGAAATCTAAGGGAACAATTTTGGTGGTCTAATCTAAAACGAGAGGTGACTGAATTTGTGGGGAAATGTTTGACGTGTCAGCAAGTTAAGGCTGAACACCAAGTTCCATCGGGATTACTTCAACCAATTGAGATTCCCCAATGGAAATGGGAAAGAATTACCATGGACTTCGTTAGTGGGCTTCCCCTTACGCCTACTAAGAAGGACTCGGTATGGGTGATAGTGGACCGTTTGACCAAGTCCGCGCACTTTATTCCGGTGAAGGTTGACTATTCTCTCCAGAAATTAGCAAAGTTATATGTGGCGGAGATCGTAAGGTTACATGGAGTACGAGTATCGATCATCTCCGATTGAGACCCAAGGTTTACGTCTCAGTTTTGGAAGGCACTTCATCAAGCTTTAGGCACTAAGTTAGACTTCACTACGGCTTTTCATCCATAATACGACGGGCAGTCAGAACGGGTTATACAAGTATTGAAGGACATGCTGAGAAGATGTGTGATGGATTTTCGAGGAAGTTGGGAAGATTACTTGCCCTTAGCTGAGTTCGCCTACAACAACAGCTATCAGGCAAGCATTCGGATGGCACCATATGAAGCATTGTATGGTCGAAAGTGTAGAACTCCTACTTGTTGGACTGAGTTAGGAGAACGTCGTGTTTTGGGTCGGGAGTTAGTGGCAGAAACTGAGGAGAAGGTTGAGATAATCTGGGCAAGGTTGAAGGAAGCCTCGAGAGGCGTAAGTCGTATGCACCTTGCCGGAAGGAAATTGAGTTTGAAGTGGGAGACCAAGTGTTTCAAAGTCTCACCTTGGAAGAAGGTAATGAGGTTTGGTCGCAAAGGAAAGTTAAGCCCAAGGTTTATAGGGCCTTATCGAGTACTGAAGCGAGTTGGGCCAGTGGCATACCAATTGGAGTTGCCACCAAAGTTGCAGCAGATGCACGACGTATTCCATGTATCCATGCTACGTCGCTACCGATCGGACCCATCTCATGTGGTACCTGTTGAAGAGGTGGAGCTAAGGCCAGACTTATCCTACGAGGAAGAACCGATTCGGATTTTGGAACGAGATGTGAAAGTACTACGAAGGAAGTCAGTGCCTCTAGTCAAAGTGTTATGGCGCAATCATGGATCACAATGCGACAGCAATACCCTCAACTATTTTAGTTAGGAAATTTCGAGGATGAAATTCTGTTTAAGGGGGGTAGAACTGTAACATCCTGGAAAGGGACTATGCATTTTCGGTTTAATTGTATGAAATGACAAGTCTTAAGCATTATGAATAAATTTTTGAAATTTTTGGAAACTCAGAAATGTATAGAAATGAATGGAAATGAATATTTTTGGAAACCTAGAAATGCATTAGGACATGAACATTTTAGGAAACCTAGAAATGTAAGGAAATGGTTCAAAAATGGAAAGTACACATTTTTGGAAACTAAGAAATGAAAATAGAAATGATCCAAAAATGGAAAGTATATATTTTAGAAAACTTGGAAATGTAAGAAAATGGCAAGTAAACAGAGCCGATCGAAAATTTTAGGAAACTTGGAAATGACCCTAAAATGATGAGTTTTAAAGTTTAAAATGGGAGATTAAGGCAAGAGGGCCTTAAAAGAAAAAGTTGGTAAATTTTGACACACAAACGGGCTAGGAAAAGTGGCCTGAAGATGGCACTTAGGGCCTATGGAAATGGCGCCATGTGCAAGAGGCATGGGCCTGGGTTCGAGTCACAAGGGAAGCAAATAAATGAAGTTTTATTTCTGCTTCCCAGGCTAAGAGGTGGACGGCACTTGCTTCTAGAAAAGGGAGGTGTTTTATTTCCAATAATATTGCTTAATAATGTGATAAATAAAAGCTTTTCAATTTGGATTATTTAGAAAAGATAATAAGGATTTTCCTTTATTTATTTTTAAATAAAATAGATGATATTATCACAAGGAAGAGTGGTGGCCAAGTCAAGGACTCTTGGCCTGATAATTTCGGCTAAAGGAGGAGAATTAAAGGATTTTCTCTCATCTTTTCCAAGTGTGGCGTGAAATTCCTAAAGCAAACCCTCTCTCTGTAGATTTTCTTCTTCTCTTTTCTTCCTCTCTTTTCTTCATCTGTCAAGCCAAAACCTTCTCTTTTGATCCCTGTTAGCCGAATCTTTGTTAGCCATCGACTGTGGTGATAAGGTAAGAATGGATTCTTGTGTTTACTTCTTTTTCAATCAAGATTTAGGACTGATCTTTTTGGATGTCTCTTAGCCGAATATCTAAGGAAGGATTTCGGGCTTTCAGATCTAAGGAATCAAGGAAAGAGTTTCGGGGAATTCAAGGATTTAAGGTAAGAAAAGTATGGTTTAGGCCAAAGGCTATTTGATTAAGTTATTAAGTGTCTTGGAAATTAGATCTAATATATGTAGGGATTTCGACAGATCCACAATCAAGAGGAATTTTCTGGAAATTAGAGGTAAGTAAACATTATATTCGGCCAAGGAACTCAGATTTATTTCTTATGATTTTAAGAAGTCAAACTAACCATGCTTAATGAATTTAGTGTTAGCCGATTTCAAGGAAAGGATACTAGTGATTTTTTTTTTGGACTTGATTTACCATCATCCAATTCAGCAACAAGGTAAGTGATACAAATCCTACTAGGATTTGGTTTTTAAGCCAAATAGGTTGATTCATATGTTTTTATGATTGGCCGAATATAGGAGTAAGGATCTAGATTGGTAGATCGTTCTTCGGGATTTCAAGGAACCTATTAAGTGAATCAGGTGTGTACTCACACTAACTTTCAATATATTATGGCAATAATTATTTTAATATATGAATATGCATAAGAATGAGAATGTGGCTAAGTACCACAAATGTGGTAAAGAGTACCTGTGCACGTTTCCTACTACGATAGGATTACGAATATGATATATTTTGAACATGTGAATAGTAACATGAATGAGAAATAAGTATGTTATGCATGATATAATAAAATTTGGGGCATTTCGGGCTATATGTGAAAGGGGAAGAAGGTGTTGACTTCGGTCTCACCAATAGAATATGGTGACTACGGTTACATAATATGAATATGGTAACTTGGTTACATTATCTCGAATTTGGTAACTTCGTTACACTATTCGAATATGGTGTCTAATGACACAAATTATATGGGCGATGAGCACGCCGATCGCAAATGATCGCTTTCGATGGTGTGTAGCGGATGGAGGGTTGATCGAGTAGTCCCACACGGTGTGTGGCGGCGAATGTACGGGTGGTGTGTAGTGGATGGACAAATAGGCTTGGGTTTGGGTTGCATCATTTGATTCGAATATGTACTTGATATGAATATGTATGCCTGATCTGTTGATTGTTAGTTTTGTGTACACATTGAGTCTGTAGACTCACCCCTCGTGGGACTATTTTTCAGGTGATGAGCAGTAATGGACCGGGTCGGCAGGAGCTAAAGGTGGCCATGCAGGAGAAAAATAAACGATTTGGACTTTATTTTTGCTAAGTACTTTTCATTTTAATTTTGGAAATTATTTGATGTAATAAGGCCATAAGGCCCAAGTTTGATTGCTTCATTTCTGTTTAAATTTTATTACTATGTTACGAATTACTTTAAAATTAATGATTGTTTAAAAACATATTTCTTAAATAAACCCTAGATTGTTTTTTTTGTCACTTTAAATAATTGTTCTTTTAAAATTAAGTAAACGGGTTTCCAACCTAAGCCCAACCCAAAACCAATATCTTTCGAAAAATACACAAATTATCTCTAAGTAATAAAGAACTTCAAAACCGTTTTTCTTAAGGAACATACCAGATTCGGTTCAGGCTCGTGGGCCGGGTGTGGGGTGTTTCAGCCACATCAATTTGTGGTAGATCCTATTCCTCTACACTCAAGTATTTGTTTGTCTTCAAGCAAACACACAAAACATGAAAAAAAAAACAACCCTTGGACTAAATCAAACAATTAAGTTATATAGCTATACAAAATCAAATTTGCACAAGAATTACTTCACATGCAATTTAAGAATGATATCTAGCTAATTTACCTTCTCCTAATGCAAATATTATTAGCTCAAAAAGTTAAAGTGTCAATAGAGATAAAGGCAATGTAAATGAACAAATGTAAAAATGTTGTCCGTCAAAATAAATTATATGGATAACTCATAGATTTTTAAAAAGAATTGTTCATGTTCATTCTAACAAATGCAAGTTATATACAAATTGATGCGTCGGTAACTTATTCGGGTCCCAAAGGTCTTTTGGGCTTGTAACATTCTGAGGCTGAGGTTGGTACGAATTCAAAGAAAGTTCATATCAAAACCGTCCAAGCACTATGAATAGTATAAAACACGAAATTGTTCCCAGTTCCCCCCCAAAATGTGATCGTTACATCTCACTGCCTTATTTCTCCTTCTCTCACCTTCCTTATCTCTCTAACAATGCGGAAGAGGATAATTGATATTTGCTCGTATTTGTACACTATGATTTCAAGACTATTTTATGCTCCTTTCTTGTTGTTTTTGAGCATTTTTACACTTTGTTTATTCTTTTCTCTCACAATACTTTTGATCCTCACTTTTTGTTCTTTCACATTTTTCTTTTCTTTTTAAGAACTATTTTTAGTGAAAATCAATTATGAGCTAATTCAATCCCTCTTCACTAGTTGCTTGTGTACATTTTTGTGAGAAACCTCCGTAATGTTCCTATCTAACCCTTAATGTCCATGGCTTGGCGTCCACTCAATAGTGCGTTACAAAGTTTAGGGACAGTGAATGGTTGAGTTTTGAACTCAATTTAGGCTCGAGATTTCAAAAACAAGAGGCTTATTAATAAAGGTAATGTAAGGCTCTAATTCAAGAACTATGGATAATGTAATGTTTAAGATTGGTCCATTAGGCTTAAGGCTATACAAATAATGCCTAAGGTCCTTCATGGATTAGTCACCTAACAATAATTTTATTAAGCATATATCTATCTAAACGAACAATTAGCAGTTCAAATTATTTATCTATGAGGATTTGTATCTTTTATTCATCCTAGAGTACATTTTATACATTTTCATTTTGGTTATTGCCTCTAGTCTAATATACCTATTAACCAAATGATCTGATTAATCTACAGTTATGAGAAATAAATTATCTGGAATCATTCAAAATTTATATGTTTAGCAATCCTATATACTCATTTGATATGTACAACTACTAAGTTATTACTCAATCACAGTCTAAGCACTATGCAATAACAAACATTAAAAAGAAAGAAGAAAAATATATTTTGATTTTTGGAAAATTTAAAAATAAAAACAAAAAATATTTTTGGGGATTTTTTTTTGAAAAATGCATAAAAACAAAAATAAACACACAAATAAACATAAAAACAAAAATAAATACACATAAAACTTATGTGCACCCCCCACACTCAGACTACACATTGTCCCGAATGTGTACAAAATAAAGGTTAGGAGGTTACCGGACTTCCTTAGAATGGAGCATTAGACTAGCTTGGGTGTCTGTCTCCTCGTTGAAGCTCTATATGTTGTGTAGTCTTTCAGGTAGCTCGTTACACATAAGAAAATTAAATAAAGAAAAACAAAAAAAAACAAACAGCAACATAAAAATAAAAAAGTCCACAAATAAAAACCAAAAGTATTTAAAAGTTTAGATGCCGCATTAAAAGTAAATAAAATGCAAAGACATGTAACTAATCCGAATCCAAAGTAGCATCATTAATCAACGGTTGTTTTCCTTTGCTCTTCACTGTTGCTCTTCTTAAGGTACATTTCGGCCATTCTTTATAATCTTTCAAGAGTAACACCTTTCTTGAAGGTCACATTGGGGGTTACATAATTTCCATTTCGTCTTTATCCGATATAGTGTCTACTTTTCATTTCTTCATTTGCGTCCTTCTTTTGATTGTCATGAGACTCTTATCCACATCTTATTTTAACATTGTAATGATTTGGCTTTTCCGGCCAAACTGGTGCATCTAATCCATAATTACTTGTGTAACACGCGACATATGGTTTCATTGCCTCTACCATCTTGGAATCGTACTGTCGCCATCCCATCAATTAATCTACCTTTGTTATGAAGTTTTGTAGATTTTTTTTCTATTTTCGATTCTCTAAGTGATGAATTTGACGAGCTGTCCTTATTTCTACACTTTCTATTTCTTTTATCATGCAACTTTTGTTGAAGTCCTTATATTTTTTCATACAAGGGATCACCTCTCAGACTTTTCATTGGACAATTTACTTGTTCATTTTGTGTAATCGGGGCTCCAGCTAGTTAGAATAAAGCAGTGATCAAATGTGGAAAGAATATCCCAGCTTTATTTTGTACTACACCTCGCATTATGTACATATAAATCCATGTCCCTACCATACTTGCTTTTCTTGTAGAATAACATGTAACAAAATGGCATGGAAGGGATCAATAGTTTTTTACTTGAGGGAAGGGCAAATTCTCATCCGAATGAATTGTATCCACAATTTCGCTAAGTGGTTCAACGAAGTCATATCAAATGGGAGTGGTAGATTCGAATCTTCACTTCGCAGCCATTCACCATTTCCTTCCGTTAAATATGAAATTATACCCTCCAAATTAACATTATGAAAATTTACCAAGTTAAGTGTCTCAATATCATCGTTTTCATAATGTGGGACATTATAAAATTAGGAAATTTTAGAGGGTGAAATTCCTACCATACGACCCCTTACGATAATCATGTGTGGCCTAGAGAACTTCAAGTTGGCATAGAATTCCAACACCATTAACGAGTCTACAAAACCTTGAGGCCAGTGTCTCTCCACCTATGTAATTGTATGAGTCCTCAAAATTCTTCCTTAAAATAATCCTCAGAGTCAAAGCCACACTCTTGGATGAAAGGTTGTCCATGAAGCTCTCGAAAGAGCTTTTTTGCCTCTAGCGATATAAATTTCCAATTTCTCCGCTCCATAGATTTTGTGGACATGTCATGGGATCCCATTGAACTTAATCTTAGTAAGGGCATGGTGTGAAAGTGTAGTAGCAAACCGTAAGATTTAAGAAACTTTTGCAAAAGAAGAGAAAAAGAATATGACGACAAAAATAGTTTACTACTAAATTGCAGGGTTTGGAAAAATTGGAAGGAATAAAGATGGAAAAGGTGTTTTAGGTGCTTAGGGTTTGAAGCTTAAGAAGTTTGGTGGAGATAGAGTGTTTGGGGTGTTTTGAGGTTTAAAAGACCTAAAAAATGCACAGTCACAATGCCCTAAAAGGGTATATCTTGATCCAAACTTGGTATCGTGATATCCATTGATGGTGTAGCGATATCCCAAATGTATAGAACCCCAATTTTTGAAATTGCCCGAGATATCGCGATATCAGAAGTTTGATATCGCAATTTCACTGTGCAAGATCATAACTCTCCAAAATGAAACTGTGCAGGAAATCACGATATCCACTTCTAAATATCAGGATTCCACTGAACTTAGCCCCCCAAAAAATCACATAATGATTAAAATTCCTTTCCTACAACATAAATCATGATGAGTAAGTATGAAATTTAAACAAGCTAGCTCCAAATCTACTCTAAGTGTTAAGAGTTATAGAGATAGTATCCTACAGCATAGTGGTAGATGCATACGTTGAACGATATTCTAAATATGTACAATCATCATTATTACGAATAGCTTATTAAGGGCAAAATAAAATTCAAAAAGGTAACAAGTTGTTATCATTACGGTGTATAGATGTTCAAATCTCCTTTGGAAGGTCGCACACTTCCTCAAGTTCTTCTCCTCCATTTGACTTTAGATCAATAATTGCATAATTATTGATGTCACACTTCAGATATTGGACCTCCTTAAATGTGTATGGTGTCCCCCCAAAATATAACTTCACTTGCTACCTATTGGCTAAGAATCTTCGACCCTCGTCAGTTTCAAGCTCCACCACCCCATTAGTTAGTACTCAAGTAACGATATACTGGTCCAACTTAACTTTAATCTACCAGGAAACAATTTCAAACAGGAATTGAAAAGAGAAACCTGCTGTCCCAACACAAATGTTTCGTCCTTGTCATTACATCGTGACGTTTATAAGCGAAGAACCAAAATTCTTGAAGTTCATGCAGTTGTAATAGACAAGCTTCCTTAGCAAGGTTCATGTCCAAATTCAATTCCTTGATCACCCAGTATGCTCTCTTTTCTAGCTCTATAGGTAGGTGGCAATTTTTTTCATAAACCAACTTATATGGGGACATCCCTAAAGAGATTTTATAAGCTGTTCGATATGCCTATAAGGGATCATCAAGGTGCAGGGACCAATCCTTATGATTAGAAATTATTGTCTTTCCTAATATTTTCTTTATTTCTTGATTCAAGAACTCCGCTTGATCACTAGAATGCGGGTGATAGGTTGTAGCTATGCAATGCTTCACGTTGTATGTGGAGTGCATTCTCCAATTGTTTATTGTGGAAGTGTGTCCCTTCATAACTTACCAAAGCTCTAGGTATTCCAAATATCGAAAAGATGTTCCTACGGAGAAGCTTCACCACTACTTTGGCATCATTAGAAGACAAGGCTACCGCTTCGACCCTTTTGGAAACATAATCTACTGACACTAGAATGTATTGATTACCGAAAGAGATAGGGAAGGGTCCCATGAAATTAATTCCCCATACGTCAAATATTTCCACTTCAAGGATTCCTTTTGAGGCATTTCATCACGTTTGGAAATGTTTCCAGTTCTTTAGCATTGATCACATCTTTTGAAAAATTCGTATGCATCGCGGATCATTGCTGGCCAATAAAAACTAGATTGTGGTATTTTTTGTGGTGTCCTCTTTCCACCAAAGTGGCCCCTGCATGGAGAAGTATGATACCCCTTGAGGATATCTTCCATGTCTTTCTCGGCCACGCACCTGCTTATTGATTTATTCGCACATTGTCGAAAGGCATAAAGTTCCTCCCAAATATAATCTCATGCATCATGGGATATTTTTCTCTTTTGTTGATTGGAAGCTTCTATTGGGAAAATTCCTTGCACTAGGTAGTTTACTATATCAGCGTACCACGGTGCTCAGGGCATTTTTCTCCTCACAAAGAAACAATCTACACTAAATAGATGTTCATCAATGGAGGTGTCATCTATTGCTCTTCTTCCCTTTTGGTCAATTTCATGCTCTAAACGAGATAAATGGTCTGCTACTAACATTTCTTTTTTGTGGTGGTGCAATTACACTAAGTTGGATTCAAAGTTTGAATAGCATGTAAAACCTTATTTTTCTTTTGACCCAACACAACCCTAATATCAAAATCGCTAGCATCGCCACACTATAATAAATGACTCATTCCAATGAGGGCTAGAAATGATGGGGGGAGGTTATCAATTTTTCCTTCAAGGTAACAAAATCAAGCTTACATTCTTCATCAAAGATGAACAGAACATCTTTTTGAAAAAGACGACTTAACGGTTTGGAGATGTGAGAAAAGTCTTTGATGAAATGCTGATAAAAACTGACATGTCCCAGAAAATTACAGATTCCCCGTAGCGAAGATAGGGGTGGGAGTTTTTCAATAACTTTAATTTTTTCCCGGTCAACTTCTAGTCCCTTTTTTGAGATCCGATGCCCCAGGACAATGCCCTCTGTAACCCTGACATGACACTTTTCTCAATTCCGAACTAAATTTGTTTCCTCACATCATTCAAGTACTTTCTTGAAGGTTCATAAACATTCAATGAAGGAATCTCCATATACTGAAAAGTCATTCATAAATATGTCCAACCCTTCCTCAATCATGTCAGCAAAAATAGATGTCATACACTTCATGAATGTGGTGGGAGCATTACATAACCCAAAAGGCATCCTTCGGAAGGCATAAGTACCGAATGGACAAGTGAAGGTGGTTTTTTTCTTGATCATTTGGGTGAATTGGAATTTGATGATATCTAGAATATCCTTCTAAGAAACAATAAAACTCTCCCCCCGCTATTCTATCCAACATTTGATCCATGAATGGAAAGGGGAAGTGATCCTTTATTGTGGCATCATTAAGTTTTCGATAATCAATGCAGACACACCATCCTGTCATAGTTCTAGTCGGTATGTGTTCATCTTTTTTGTTTGAAACCACAGTTATTGCTCTTTTTTCTGGGACATAATGTATGGGACATACCCAATCACTATCAGAAATAACGTAGACAATATCGGCATCTACCCACTTTGTGAGCTCCTTCTTCACAACTTTTTTCATTGTCGGGTTGAGTCATCGTTGTGCACCAACACAGGCTTTTTTCCTTCTTCTAAAAATATTTTATGTTCGAAAAGGGATGATCATATTCCCTTGATGTCAGCAATCGTCTACCTAATCATCTTTTTATGTGCTTTCAACACATGAAGGAGTGTAGCTTCTCTTTTCTCTCCTAACCAGGCAGAGATAATAACAAGGAAGGTGTTGTGTTCTCCCAAATACCCATACTTTAGACCCACAGGTAGAGGTTTCAATTCAAGTGCAGGAGGTCTATTTATCAAAAGAATCATTTTGTTAAATGCATATTTAAGAGGCCCTAAAGTCTCTTTACAGTGTTTCCACCAGTTAAGCCGATGTACATAGTCTGGCATCAATTGAACATCTAAGTCTTCAAACTAGTCATTATCCTCTTGTTCAATATTTAGTTCGCCCCTGTCTAGTATAGAGAGCGCTTGACATTCTTCTATGCTCTCAATTTCGGTAGACTCAACACTTTCGATATTCGAAAATGGTTCCAATTTGTAATCTTCTTATGTTGAGACTTCACATTTTTCTTTGACTAGCGTCATCCTTGGTATAGTAGGTCCTTGGAACATTTCCACGTCCTGGATCTCTAATCTTATGAACATATCATTAGATTTATTATTGTCATAATCTCAATTATCCTTAAAAAGGGAATCACCGATGTTAACATTCTCACGTAGGACCATTATCTCTCTCACTGTTCTAGTCCAGATACTTCCTCCAGAAATTACATTGAATTTTGCCTTGTGGTTTGCATCCAACCCAGCATAAAAACATTGCAATTGTGCTACTCTCTCTACTCCATTCCCGATGAGGCTTCTCAAAACCTTTTTAAACTGTTCCCATACTTGCCTTAAAGTTTTAGTCTCTTTTTGCTAGAGATCAAACAACTCCTCATAAGCATGGAGTATAGTCACAATGGGCATATTCTTCTTTACGAACAACCAAAGAAATTCTTCCCATATAGTGATAGTGTCAAGAGGCAACATGTCCAACCATTCCTTCACTTGCCCTCCAACAGAAAAGGGAATAAGTCTGATGTTGTTAGGATGTAGCCCTTCATAGCTTACAGTGCTACATATGTGTTCAAACTTGCGTAGAAAGTCCACTGGACTTTCATTGTTGTCTCCATGAAATTGAAGATTAGTCACAATCCATGAAATAAGGGATGGATTAATCTCGAATACAGAACCTAAACATTAAGTGTTGTTATCCTAGGTCTTAACCATCTCTTATCACGCAACATAGCATCGAGTAAGGAGGCCATGCGTGATGATACATTTCGGTTTTAGCTCAAATGATAAGACAGTATTACCGGTTAGAGTCATACAGCACGAGAGATTGAAGAAAATTAACTAAAAGTTGAATGACATAAAAAGAAAATGGAAAAAAAGTCGTATCTATAAATCCTATTTTGGATACCCAAAAGTGTACACTAAAAATTACTCAATCTTACACTGTCTTCTCTTGCAACTGCGCCAACAACTTTACCGGCTACGCGCGTGCGCATTAAAACAACTAATTTATGAAATAATTTTTAAATTCTAATTTTATTTGCAAGCATACAGGTCAATTGTAGTATTTATAGTGTTATAATGGAACACTGAAGTATTCCAAAGATCAAACCCAAAGGAAGATTCGATTGAGCAATAATAAGCATATACAATAGAGGCTAACTGGCTACTAATACGATTTTATATTACGACGATTCATAAAAGAAAAGTTTGCAAGAAAATTATATATTCTATTCTAGGGGCTAAATTTCAAGAAATGTAAACTAGAGGGATTATCTAGGAAATGACTAATGGTCATTGGTTGACTTCAATGTGGTTAACCAAATCTCAAACTAGGGACATAAATCGCGTAAATTACCAAGTGACTCCGTTTTATCTTCTGATCTCAATTTTATCGAGTTAGATGGATTAGAACTGATTTATCTTCTTATCTTGCCGATTAATCTAGGACTAAAGAATGGGTGTGCGAAAAGATTGCCTTTCTGTCTTTATCTTAATATTCCTTGAGGGGCGTCACTACCTAAGTTTTTAGTTCTATTGAAACTAGTCCAATTTGTTATGATTTAGTCCTTTGTCCAAATATTTTAGTTTATCCACATATCCATTAACCAACCTCCTTAAGGATTTAGCTTCACATGCTCAAAGTCAAGAAAATAAACTTAACAATAGGAAAAAAAAAGCAGCCGTGAAAGTAAAACTTAAAAAAAATGTGAAAGTTGAGATTTTTACGCTTGAAAAATTAAATGGCATTAAACCAAAAGCATTTAACAAAGAAATATAAAGCAAGAAACATAAAAGGAATAAGCTTTAATAGATTTAAAGTAAAATAAATTGAAATACATTAAACTAAAGCTTGAAGAGTCTTGAAAGCAAGGTAAAGAGACTAGAAGTGTAAAATGACTAGAAGAGTAAAATAAATTTTAGCTACAGTGTTAACTAACTTATCTAACATAAAGAACATCAAAAACAAGAAGTAAATGCAGAAAAATAAACTCTAATCTAAGGTAGAAGAAGAGAAAAATAAAAACCCTAAAAAAGTGCAGAGAAAAACTAAGCTAAAATGTGTCTCTCTCCTCCTCAACAATTTTTGGCTGTTTTGAAGGGTGTTTTGATGACTTTTCGATGCCAAAATTGCCCCTACACTGGCTTTCTGTGATTGGTGGGTCGGGTAGATAAAGATTTCCCTTTTTGTCTAAGTTTGTCCCTCTGACGAAAGCGATATTGCAATACTCAGAAGCGCATATCTCGATATCTCGGGCAATATTGAATTTGGGTGTCTTATTTGAGAGGTTGATAATGCGATACCCAAGGAGGATGTCATGATACCACTGAAAGGTCTCCTTGGTCCCCTATAGTGTTGGAGGTAGCATAATTCCAGGGATTAGATATCGCAATACCCTTGCCCTAGATTTCATTCTCGCTTGTTTTCGATATCCGACATGTCCCTACATCACCAAACAAACATTAGACATCCTAATGGCACTATTGGCCAATTTGGGTAAAAAAAAAAAGAGACAAAAACTAGAAATTTTCACTTATTACCCAAAAAATATAAAAATACAAAAATAACGAAAAACTAAGCTAAAAAGTCTATTTTGCATGAGAAAAAGCTCCTTAAGTGTGTTGAAAAAGCCTAATTTGCCACATCGATTTGTGGAAAATCACCGCCATAGAGAGATTCACCAGTTCATCATCTTCAATCACATGTTAACCTTGTATAAGGCTTTCCATACAATTGATAGATGCCTGATACCATACTGATTTTACAGAGCCCTTTACAATATTATAATGAACATTCCATATAACTTTATATAGAACACACCATAGGAGAATCTATTAGAATACGCCACAAAGGACGGTCATTAAGGGTATGCCTCGAAGGCATTCCTTACAGAATTTGCCACAAAAGCTTCATTTTCATAGAACACCACAAAGGCTTCATTTTTGTGTTGTGTTTACAATAGAGATTTGCCTAGACTCACTTTTTGTGAGGTTTGCACCTCATTGTCTTCGGTCACATAGAGAACACCTTCCTTTAGTTCTTTTCCATATGATTTCATAGCCTAGCTGTAACACCCCTTACCCGTATTCAACACCGGAACAAGGTACGAGGCATTACCGGACTTAAACACAAACATAAATTTTTGAGTCATAAATTTCCATCCAAATTTAAAACTTATAATGTACATTCATATCATCCCTAAAACGAGCCTACGAGGCTCAATACATGCTTTGGAAGTAGTTCGAGACTAAACTGAAAACTTTAGAAAATTTTATGAAACTTAGAAAATTTTTCATGTTATAAGGCTCACACGCGAGTGTGACCTTTAGACACGTCCGTGCTACAGGCCATGTGCAAAATAGGGTGCTCTCTAACTTGTGCCACACGGCAATGCCATACGCCCGTATGCTAGGCCTTGTGGTCGATTTAATTTCCATAATTTTTCATAAAATAGGTGCAGACTTCACACGGCCAAGGCACACGCCCGTGTTCGAGGCCGTTTCGTCCACACGGTCGAGACACACACTCGTGTCTCTACTCGTGTGTTCGATACTAAGCATTCTGTTTTGCAACAATTAAGGTGTAGGGGACACACGGCCGGAACACACGCCCATGGGGTAAGCCGTGTGTCACACACGACCTAGACACACGCCCGTATGGACAAAAATAAGGCTATTTACCAAGCCATTTTGTCACCCTTCCATGCACAAACCTACACAACAAACATAGAACCATTCCCAAACATATCCAAATCAGCCACAACTAAGGCATCAACACCCCATTCACATGCTATCATTTATCATACACAAACATTTCATACATCTCAACTCAAATCATGCAATTTCCTACATCCATGAAAAGCATCATCTTATGCATATATATACTTACACCAATATTAGCCAATTTCAATGGCCATTTAAAAAATGAATTATCAACCAATATAAGCCAACACATTTGGCTAAATCAATTATGATACATAACAAAATGACCAAGTCCCTATACATGCCATAACTCAAAATATTAAAATCAATGGTACCCAAAATATTAAGTTGATTATGTGAATGGATCTCCGACAGTTTCCGATCCCCAACTTGGCTTGGTGACACTATAAAACAAGGGAAAAGAAAGGGGAGTAAGCTATATAGCTTAATAAGTTCATTTGGAAATAATAAGCATTATAAACACACATGTATCATACAAATAAACATGATGAACTTTGCATATATAGTATCAAGATCTTCTAATCATAACTTACTCATTCATAATCTTACCGAGGGATTCATCACATATCGAGCTCATTAGTAAAAGAGTTTTACTTACGTACTTGTACCAACTTGCAGCATAATCATAACCTTTCACAACTTTGGCATACTCGTTGAATTTCCCGTTGAACCACTTCGAATACTAAAGGATACTGTAACAGCTCGATATAGGGGCTAGTCAGAACAGTGATCTCAGGATCACTAATCCAAGGTTAGAGAAAATTATTTTCATGTTATTTTATGAGTCAGAGCATGATTATATTAGTGCATGAAAATTTTGGTGCTTTAATTTTATCAATTTCTTGCTTAATCGCGAAAAAGGACTAAATTGCATAAAGTGCAAAAGTTCCATTCTATTGGCTAAAGGTGCCAAATAACCATGGATTGTAAATTGGAGGTCTTTAAAATGCAATTAGCCCTTTAATATATAGTTGGCCGGCCATAGGAGATGATAGGAGACAAAGATGGACAAAATTGGTCAAAGTTGGTAATAGTTGGTGACTAATTTGACTTGTATTAATAAAATAAAGAAAGAAAAGATATCATCTTTTCTCTCCATCTTTCTCCACCAAAAATAGTAAGAAAAATAGGGGTTTTGAAATCTCAAATTTTCAATAAGCTCTCCTCCATCCTAGTAAGTGATTTTGATGATTTTTCTTGAAGATAGTCGTACTTTTAGAACCCCTAGAGCTTAAGCTTTCAAATAAGGGGACTAATTTGAAATATGGTGAAAAGTCTATAGTTTTTCCATGAGAGCTTTCATTATTATTTGCTGCATTTATATGGAAGAAATTGAGTCTTAGTTGTTAGATGAACAACTTTTGTGAAAGGTGTTGTCATGAAAACACCTAAAAGGGCCTTATTGAAAAGGTTATAAAGTTGTAGTAAATGTGTCAAATGTTGATTTTTGATGATAGCCATAAGAGAATTAAATGTTCACCTAGGCTTGTTGAAGGTAGAAATATGATTAGAATTGATTTCTAAGCCTAGGGGTAAAATGGTCATTTCGCTAAAGTCTATGGGCAAAATAGAAATTTTGCCAAAGATGATTATTAAAATGCTTTTATTAACGTGATGATTAAAATGAGCTAATTTGCTATTATAAGCAAGAAGAACCAAGAATTTACCTCGATCGGGGAAAGAACAAAGTGTCGGACTAGATCGACGATTTAACTCATTTTGAAATCGAGGTAAGTTTGTATGTGATAGATTCAACATTTATGTTAGCATGTTTGAGAATGCTTGGTATTATATTGATGCATGATACTCTACTAAATTGAGTAATTGATGTTGAATAAGATGTTGAAGTCCTAGTGGACTATAATGAATATGAAAATGCTATCATCGAGATGTGAAATGGATAAGGTCCCGTATAAGATCATATTCGAGACATGGCCTTGGCACCGAGTTGAGATCCCGTATAAGACCATATTTGGGATATGGCTTCGGTAATGAATATGAAAATAGCATAAGACCATATTCGGGTATGGCGTCGATACTTGATGTGAAATTTCGTATAAGACCATATTCGGGATATGACATCGGCATTCAAAGGTGACTCCATGTAAGACCACCTCTGGGATGTGGCATTGGCTTCGTACCTACATTGATGATGACGTATATGCGTATTGAATATCCTTAGTGATTAATGGGATAAGTAGATGAGTTTGGAAGTAGAAATGAGATTAGTACTAAAGTCATGTGAATGAGTTAATATAGGTACTCGTGAATGAGTCACGAAGAAACGATTATGACATGTGGCATGGTATATGCTAAATAAGGGCCAGTGTGAGTAAGTATGGCAAGAAGCTTATGACTTGTGTATGGTTAGTTAATGCTATGGATGGATTATATTATGAGCTCATTGTTGTTATTTATTTCCATGCAAACTTACTAAGCTTTATGCTTACCCCTTTTCATTGCCCTTTTTCCTTGTAGTATTGCCAAGGTAACTCGAGGAACGTAGAATGTTGGAGTTCAGAAATCACACTATCGACATCACTTTGGTATAGCAATTTAGACTTATTTTGAGTATGGCATGTATAGGAATTGGGTATTTTGTTAGGCCGTAATTGTTAGCCAAAGTGTTGGTTATGTATGTTATTAAATTCATTTTGTAAATGGTTTTATAAGTTAAGCCGATGCTTGGCAAATTCTTATGCCTAATGAAGACGAATTTCATGAAGTGTATGCCCTTGTGTATGTCTTGATTCTTTTGAGTTTTAGAGATACCTTTTGGTCATCTTATATATTGGAATGTTTTGGTATAAGTATGACTTCTTGATAGGGTGGCAAATGGCTTGGTAGATAGCCATTTAATTGTCCACACGGGTAGACACATGGGCGTGTGTCTAGGCCATGTGTGACACATGATTAGCCCTATGGGCGTGTTGATCGACCGTGTGTCCCTTTGCATGCTAGAATTACAAGTCAGCATGCCTTGAAGTAACCACACGAGCAGAGATAGGACCGTGTAGGAGGCACGACCTAAGACATGGGCTTGTGCCCAAGCCGTGTGAAGTCTGCACATTAAATGCGGAATTTAATTCAACACACGGTCTGAGGACACAGGCGTGTGCCTTGACCGTGTGGCCATAGTGAAGTGATGATGTCATAAACAGAATGTCAAGGTTTTGGCACATGGGCTAAGACACGGACGTGTCGAGGCCGTGTGAGGGACATGGGCCAAGAACACGGGCATGTCTTGGGGCACACGGGCGTGTCCCTAGATTAACACGAGTGTGTGGCTCCTGTTTTGATGAAAACTTTTTCCAAGTTCGTGAAAGTTCCCGGTTAAATTTTAAAACCTCTCGAAGGTATGTTTAGGGCCTCGTAGGTCGAGAATGAGCAAGAGATGGGTTTAAATGAAATTTTATAGCCCAACATGAATTGTTTAAGCGAGATAAGTTAGGTAATGCCTCAAACCCGGTTCCGGCTTTGAATATGGGTAAGGGGTGTTACATTTATTGGTATCAGAGCTAAGATTTAGTCGATTCTAGGACTAATGTAGTGTAAGTATGAGTCTAGCTATACATGCCATATGAAAGAGTACCTGTGTAATGATAGTGTGATGGCTCCTAATGTTTAAAATCGTGTTTTATGTAGTAAATGGATTCTGATCCAGACCGAACTACAACTGATGATGCTGCGAGTAATACGCCAGCTCCCGCTCAAGAGACCGCGCCAGTGAATAGTAAACCTAAGACTTTGGGTCAGGGAGAAGTGGCCCGAGAAGCCTTTCTCCGTATGCTGAGCAATTGGTATACTGAGTATACCCGAGCAAATCCTAATGCTCAACCATCTCCACCCCTACCTATTCCTCCGCCTACTCTTGTAGCTCCTCAAGTGGTCGAGGTAGTGAAAAGAGAAAGGCCTCCAATCGATAAGATCCAGAAGCAAGGAGCCGAAGAATGTCGGGATAGTAAGGATGATGATTCAGAGGGCATCCTTGGGAACATAGTTAGGCAACTACTCAAAATTAAATCTCGACAAAAAGGGAGTCAAGGAATAGTGATAACAAATACAAGATGGGTTTTGGGGTAATATTAGTGGGTGAGTCAATAAAAGGGTTGTTAGGATCAAAGGGGTTCGCTAGGGGTTAGTTGTGAAGGTAGGCTTTTTAGTGGAGTGAGTGGGTTAGATCCTAAGTGCCTTTATCATCTAAGTATATCAAATCAATGATGTGGTCTTGACATGTATAATCGAAGCAAGTTCTAGAATAACAAATCAATGTTGACACACTCATAATCAAAAAGTGAGCACGAAAGGATGTATGCTCTAAAAGGTTCAAAATCTCACAAAAATTATGGTTTTTTTTTTGATATCAACCTTGTAAATTGCAAACTTCAAGGTAATAATTAGATTCAGGTAGACAACCTAACAAAATTTTAATTTTTGAAAATAGACTCATCATGCTTGATTCTCTAGTCTCCTAAAGTTTAAATCATCACTGCACAATTATCAATGACTTAATCCAAAACATATCAATAAAAATCTTGATTCAAAGGAAATTTCATTCTAATTGTAATATAAGAAAATTACTTAAGAACAAGATATAATTCATGGATTTTTAAATGATACTATAGTTAACCCCCCACACTTAAGATGTATATTGTCCTCAATGTACAAAGATAGGTAATAGCCAAATACTAATAAAATCATAATGTAGGAAGAAAAGTGAAACTTCCTGAATTTTGGATGGAGTCAATGAAAAGAAACCGAATAGGATTGGCAGAGGTGAACGTGGAGGAGCACCTTGAACCATTTAAAATTGAATCCTCGAAGCAGCCGGTCTGATTTTATTGTATCCTAAGCTAAATCTAAATGGCATGAAGAATAAGAAGAAAATAATAAAGAAAGTAAAAAGAAAATAAAAATAGGAATAAAAGTAAAAATGGAAAATGGATATGCATTTAAAAAGAAAGAGGAAAGGGGACGAAGACTTTGGGGGGAAAGTGAACAGAAGAAGGGAATTTTAAATAGAGGAACGGCCTATGCCCATACCCTGGGCGTGTTATGTCACACGGCCGAATCGCACAGTCGTGTTAAACTTCATACATTTCTCCCACGCCCGTATAAAGTGTTCGCTCACCCGTGTTACTTAATCAGCTTATAAGTAAGGGCGTGTCGCATGCCTGTGTTCTTTAGTCAATTTCGACCATGGCCGCATCGCACGGCCATAGGGTTTTATTGCATCCTATTTTTTAGGAAATTTTCATCCTTGATTCGCACAGTCTCTGCCATGCCAATGTGCAAATTTGTGATGTCCACACAGCCATAGCCACGCCCTTGTGCAAGGCCGTGTGGTAGGGAAACCTATGCCTAAAAATTTTAGTTACTTTTTAGTGAAATGCTAAAATTCAAAAATATGGACGTTAGTGGGGTTAGTACTCGGGTTGCCTCCCTAGAAACGCTCGTTTATAGTCTTCAGCTAGACTTACCTGTTATTCATATCGCCATGGTGGTTCACGGAGTCGAAACTCCTTTTTCTTACTATTCTATCAACATATGGTTTAAGTCAGGTAACATTTACCTCAAAAGTGCCGAAATTAGAATGTGTTACCTTGACCGTTTCGTATGGAAAGACCTTACGTGCTGAAAAAGGAGTCGCACCGTTTGTATTATGCTCTGAAGCAGCTATTCGAGGGTCGGTTGCATCTGACAGTACCTGGTCCCCAACTTTGAAGTGGTTGGTTCCACCTTTAATACTCGATGTCCTAGCTGTGTCAAGAACTGTGTTTAGCTCCACATGTGACATATCGTCTAACTTCCGTTCGTTTATCATAAACTCTTTTAAAAATTTCCTTGAATCTGGCATCTGCGAAAAAGCTTCAAGAAACGACAAGTTAATATATAATTTCTTTGAAAGTTTAAGAAATTTACCGAATTGTTCCTCTGCGTGGTCTTTTTTTATCACATTTGGGTACGACACACGTGGTTGGTACTCTGTAATTAACGGGTTTGGTTTATCATGGCTTACCTCAACCTTACCTTCCTCTACCACATTCTCTTGCTTCAATTTTGGTTCATCTATCCCTTCACTATCGTGAGTAGTTATTGCTTGAGGTTGCTGTCTTGGGTTAGTTTCGGTGTTGCTAGGCAAGATATCTTGTGGTCTTTCTGAGATCAGCTTAGCAAGCTGACCTAATTGATTCTCAAGCTCTTGAATCGACGCTTGCTACTTTTTAAGCGTTGTTTTGGTGTTTTGGAAGTGTGTTTCTGACACTAAGATAAATTTCGTTAGCATCTCCTCAAGGTTTGGCTTCTTTTCCTGCTGGTGAGGTGGTTGTTGAAAGCCTGGAGGAAGTTGCGATCTTTGATTACCTTGACCACCCCACGAGAAATTGGGATGGTACCTTCAACCTACATTGTAAGTGTTATTGTAGAGATTATGTTGAGGTCTAGAATAGTTACCCATATAGTTGACTTGTTCGTTCTATGTGCTAGGTTTGTAGGATAGATATTCTGTGTTGTTCACCCCTCTTCCATCTGTATCGTACTGTATTGCCAAATGTACCTGCGTAGAACCATACCAACCATTAATTTTTTTATTGAAGAGCTCTACCTGGTTAGATAACATGGTGACCACATCAAGGTTGAAAACATCGGCTGCTTTAGTAGGCTTTGTCCTCATGACTTGCCACTTATAATTGTTCAGTGACATCTCTTCGATTTCTGCAAGCGGTATGTTCTATTTCATTGTCAAAAATCAAGGGTCCTGACAGGTTCCTCCTAGTCATAAACTAGAATTACTTGCCAGAAGAAAATAAAAGAAGGAAAATTAGTATAGTTAAAAGAAAAATAAAAATAAAAGTAAATTGAAAAAAATAAAAATGGCTAAAGTAATAAAAATTGAGCGTTCTTAATATTTTAGTTCCCCGGCAATGGCGCCAAAAAATTGACCGTGTGTTAGAATCTTAAAAATTTATAAAAAGAATGATGGAGCCTAGACCGGATTGAGGCAAGTGAACCTATCGAACAATAGTATATTTAGTGGCAAGACCGGATTGTCGAACCCATAGAAACCAAAAGTACTAATACTAACTTTCATTTTATGATTTAGCCTACGAATTTAGAGAATTATTATTTATTCTAAAATTAACTAACTACTAAGCTAAAGATACTAAGACAAAGAGAATGAATTGGGCAAAATACTTGTGGGAAAAACCAATTGATTGAGAAAATACCAAAGGAAGAATCCACCTACACTTCACTTGTTATTTAACTCTAAACCAGATGATTTATTCACTTGACTTGATCCGTAGGATTCCCTAATTTATATTAATACCTCTCTCGAGGCTACTAACGTCTAACCCTAGGTTGATTAATTGAAATCTCTTTCTAATTAAAACCTCTAGGATTGCATTAACTCGATCTATGGACTCTCATATTAGGTTTGACCCTAATCCGACAGATTTTTGTCATCCTATCTCTAGGATTGCTATCAACTCCACTTAACTATGCTAGATCTACTATTAAACAGAGACTTTTGCTCCACTGTTTAAGCACATCAATACTTGAATTAATATCCTGAAATATCAAAAAAAGAATTAAGAACACATAGTTAAGAACAAATCAAGTATTTATCATATAGTTCAGAAAACAGTAACAAGATCCGTCTTAGGTTTCATCCCTCTCAGGTATTTGAGGGTTTAGTTCATAATGATAAAAGAATACATATCAGAAGAAAATATAAAACAAAACATAAGAAAAACTTGAAAACCCCCTAAAGGAATTTGAAAAGAAGATCCTCCGTCTTAAGTAAGAATCCGACTTCTTGAGATGAATCCCACAATTTTGGCCTCTCTGGCTCGGCTCTTTGGCCTAACTGGACGCCCCCTGAAGGTTGGCCTCTAGGGTGTTTATATAGGCTTTTGTAATGGCTTTCTTTGCCTCTAAGTACCATAATCTGAATGAAATTCAAACAGGTCACGTCAGGGACACGCTCGTAGCACACGTCTGTGTGAATCGTGGCCAGGCCATGTTCGGTTTTGTTAAAGAGGCACGGCCATGTGGTCTTGGGCCCAGGCCGTGTAAAATTCATACTTAGGCCCATTTACTCCGTTTTAGGCCCGTTTCTTGTTCTTTTCATCCTCTGGTGCTTTCCTAAGTATAAACATGAAATTAAAGGATTAAGAGCACCAAATTCCACAATTCAGGGAATAAATCATCCAAAAGTATGCTAAATGTGGGATTAAAATATGTATATATATTACGATTTATCACTAACGGATAAAGGTTTCGCAGGACTGAGTTTTTCTCTGCCGGGTGCTCCCGTTGTATTTGTGAAGAAGAAAGAAGATTCCATGAGATTATGCATAGACTATCGACAACTTAACAAGGTAACTGTGAAGAACAAGTACTCGTTGTCGAGAATCGATGATTTATTTGACCAATTGAAGGGAGCCATGGTATTTTCCAAGATAGATTTGAGGTCCGGGTACTATCAATTGAGAGTCAAGGACTCGGATGTACCAAAAACCGCATTTAGGACTAGGCATGGCCACTATGAATTTTTGGTCATGCCTTTTTGTCTAACGAATGCCCCTGCGATCTTCATGGATTTGATAAATCGCATTTTTCGGCTATACTTGGATAAATTTGTCGACATACTAATCTATTTTTGAGATGAGAATGAACATACCGAGCATTTAAGTATGGTTCTGAAAATTTTGGGAGAAAAACAATGTATGCCAAGTTCAGCAGGAGTAAATTTTGGCTTATGGAAGTAGGATTTTTGGGGCACATTGTCTCGGGAGATGGAATTAGAGTCGACCCAAGTAAGATTTCAGCAATTGTTGATTAGAAACTGCCGACGAGCGTAACCGAAGTAAGGAGTTTTCTAGGCCTAGCTGACTATTATAGGCGTTTTGTCAAGGGGTTTTCCATGATAGCTACCCTGGTGACGAGATTATTGCAAAAAGATGTGAAGTTTGATTGGACAGAAAATTGTCAATAGAGTTTTGAGAAACTGAAGACGCTGTTGACTGAGGTTCCTGTTTTGGTGCAACCTGAATCTGGAAGAGAATTTTTGGTTTATAGTGATGCATCCCTGAATAGATTGGGTTGTGTACTTATGCAAGAGGGTAAGGTGATTGCATACGCCTCTAGGCAATTAAAGCCGCACGAGAAGAATTACCCGACTCACGATTTGGAGTTGGCCGCAATTGTATTTGCGTTAAAGATTTGGAGACACCATTTAGATGGTGAAAGGTGTTGAATTTTCATCGACCAAAAGAGTCTAAAATATTTTTTGACACAAAAGGAATTGAATTTGAGGCAAAGAAGGTGGTTGGAGCTGATTAAGGATTACTAATTAGTGATTGACTACTATCCGAAAAAGGTGAACGTAGTATCCGACGCTTTGAGTAGGAAATCATTGTTTGCACTGAGAGCTATGAAAACTCAGATGGCTTTGTTAGATGATGGCTCCATTTAGCCGAGATGAGGGCTAGACCATTATTCCTCCAAGAGATTTGTGAAGCTCAGAAAGAAGATAACAACTTACAAGCCAAAAGAGTTTTATGTAAGTCAAATGTTGAGTCAGACTTTCGAGTAAATCCTGATGGATGTCTGATGTTTCGAGATAGGGTCTGTGTACCCAGGACTGATGAACTTATTTGTAGGATTTTGAATGAAGCACATAGAAGATGTTTAATAGTGCACCCGGGTAGCACGAAGATGTTCAATGACTTGAGGAAATGGTATTGGTGGCCTAGTATGAAGAAAGACATTTCCGAGTTTGTATCAAAATACCTGATTTGTCAACAAGTGAAGGCTGAACACCAAGTACCTTCGGGTCTATTTCAGCCTATTACGGTTCCTGAGTGGAAATGGGACCGTTTTACCATGGACTTCGTGACAGGCTTACCATTGACTCCAAAGAGGAAAGATGCAGTATGGGTAGTGGTTGATAGGCTCACAAAGTCAGCTCATTTCATACCAGTGCGAGTCGATTATTCACTTGATAAATTGGCGGACTTGTACGTGTCTGAGATAGTAAGACTTCATGGTGTGCCGTTGTCGATCATTTCAGATAAAGATCCAAGATTCACGTCACGGTTCTGGAAAAAGTTACAAGAGGCCTTGGTCACGAAATTGAGTTATAGTACTGCCTTCCATCCACAAACCGACGGGCAGTCGGAAAGGGTAATTCAGATACTTGACATGCTTCGATGTTGTGTCTTGGAATTCCAAGGTAATTGGGAGAAATACTTGCCATTGGTGGAATTCGCCTACAACAACAGTTTTCAGTCAAGCTTGAAAATGGCGCCTTATAAGGCATTGTATGGGTGTAAGTGCCGAACGTGTAACACCCCTAACCCGTAACCGACGCTAGACTAGGGTTAAAGGCATTACTGGACAGATCGAAAACTTTCATAACATTTTATTCATTAATCATATACATACAATGTCCCTTAAATAGATCATCGAGACCTCAATCATGCTTATAAATAGAGTCAGGACTAAACTGAAACACATACAAAAACTCTTGGAAATTTAAAAATCTTATATGTTTCAGGGGTTACACGCCCGTGGAGGTAGGCCGTGTGCCTCCCACGGCTGTTAGACACGCCCGTGTGTCCTCCCCGTGGACTATACTGACTTAGCTCCCACGGCCACCCAGCACACCCGTGCGCTGAGGCCGTGCACTTTTAGGCGACATACTGACTTCTCCACCACGGCCACCAAGCAAGCCCGTGTGCCATGGCCGTGTGCTCTTAAGCTAGCTACTGACTTGGCCCCACGGTCTCTAGGCACACCCGTATACCATGGCCATGTGACATTATAAGCCATTTTCAAAGCTAAAATGCCACCCCTTTTTGGGTCTCACCTACAAGCAATACATACCAAAACATATCATGCATATATGGCAACCAAAAACATACTAATATATCATTCAAACCATGCTTTCAATACCAATTCCAACCATGACTAAATTTTAAGACCAAAACTTATCTCATCATAAGCATAATTCATTCATTTGCTTACTCAAAACCTTAACCATTTCATGGGCATCAAGCTATACCAAAATAACAATACATATCACATTCATCAATGCAAAATATGAACCAAATTAGCCACATCTCATGACCAAGTCTATACATCAACTTATGCCAAAAACTAGACTATACATGCCATATCTAAATATATACATTACCAAAGTGTACCAACATGAGTTTATTAGTGTGATGATGATCCGTGACGGTCCCGAGCCCTTAGTAGCTTTGACGACCTATAAAACAAAGAAACGCACACAGAGTAAGCTTTCCAAAAGCTTAGTAAGTCAATATACAAACCAACTTAGCATACTATCACATATTTGCCTTGGTTCATACACTTTTGACCACATTAGCCATATTCACAATTCAAGAATCATATAAGTACATAACTCATCTAACCAAAACTTTGCATATCATATCATCAATTCCATATCCATAGCATCATAATAAGATCATATAGATGCTTACCATGTATACACAATTAGTGTATAATCAGCATACCTGAAATGGATTTACAACTCACATATTTGTTCATAACTCGGATTTGCCTTTCGTATCACAGACTTGCCCGTTGAACCATTAGGAATTTAATAGGATACTCAGAAAGGTCAGAATGGTCGTACAATGCCAACGTCCCAGACAAGGTCTTACATGCACTCAGATATCGGTGACACTATCCCAGACAAGGTCTTATACGAATCAATACGATGCCGATGTCTCAGACATGGTCTTACACGTAAAGCTCATATCGATGCCAACCTTCCAGATGTGGTCTTATAGGTAAGGCTAATATCGATACCAATGTCCCAGACGTGGTCTTACATGATAAAATAGAATAGATACCTATGTCATGACTTAGCCAATCCTATCTATTCCTAGGTTCGTACGGGGCTTCTCGTACTTAGTCACTATATCAAACTTATCTTGGAACTAATATTCATAACCTCTCATAAGCATTCATTATGAACATTAGTCATATGAACAATTACAATTGCATACATATACGTTTATTTGCATAGTGACTTACCTCGGATTCGATATGTCAGAATGAAAACGGCTACTCGATTACTTTTGCTTTCCCACGATCTAAGTCTGTTTTCTTCAATTCTTAATCTAAACATATTCAAAATTAACCCTTTTATTCACTAATTCATTCAATTCAATCCAAAGACACACATTTAAGGCTATTTGCAATTTAGCCCTCACATTTGCACATTTTATCAATTTAGTCCATTTTTTTCAAAACATCAAAGTCACAAAATCCACACA
Organism: Gossypium bickii; assembly: GCA_025503065.1. Lineage (NCBI taxonomy): Eukaryota > Viridiplantae > Streptophyta > Magnoliopsida > Malvales > Malvaceae > Gossypium > Gossypium bickii. The sequence goes on along the minus strand of CP106717.1, from coordinate 58,937,490 downwards.
TACACATGCTTAGCCGAACGTATATACATCTCATACAATTCCATATTTTCAATAAAATTTGCTATTTAGTCCCTCAAGTTACCATTTTCTCAATTTAGCCCTATTTAGCTAAATTCATCAAAATTTCAAGAACAAAGTATGTTCATCTAGCTCAAATCTTTCATTTAACACTAAAAATCATCAAAAAGCTTGACATATCATCAATGGCTTATCACACAAACATCATCCATTTACAAAATTAATATATGGGTTTTGTAGCTCTCAAAGCAACAATTACAAAAACGTAGAAATTATCAAAAACTGAACAAAAACTAACCTTGAATCAAGATGATTAATAGCCGAATATAGCTTGATTTTATCTCTTTTCTTTCCCTTCAAATTCGACACAAAGATGAGCATTATCTCATCATTTTCATGTTTGTTTTATTATTATAAACATTTTATTATTCAATTACTAAAATATCCATTCAATTAATAAATAAAACAAACATGTAATAAGGGCATATTTGATTTTCATTCATCCACTATCTATGATTTGGTATAATAACAACATAAGGCCTCCACCTTAACAAAGACACAACACATTGGTACTGAATAAATGGCAAGCAACTTTCACATTCAATGCAATTTCATCATTTTGTCAGATTAAACACATAGACGGACAAATTAGCTCACGAAAATTTACCACATGCTTAGTCACATATCAACGACACAGAAAATAATATTAAAATATTATTTAGACTCAGATTCGTGGTCCCCAAACCACTGTTCTGACTAGGGTATAAACTGGACTGTTACAGAATGTCCTTGTATTGGTCAGAACTCAGAGAGAAACAGATACATGGGGTCAATTTGATCAAGGAAACCGAAGAGAAAGTAAAAGTAATACGTGATTGTCTGAAAGTTGCCTCGGATAGACAAAAGTCCAATTCCAATTTAAAAAGGAAAAAGATTGAATTCAATGTCAGTGATAAAGTGTTCTTGAAAGTATCGCCATGGAGAAAGGTTCTTAGATTTGGCCGGAAAGGCAAATTAATCCTGCGGTTTATCGGACCTTATGAAGTTACCGAGAGGATAGGGCTGGTAGCTTATCGGTTGGCTTCGCCACTGAGCTGGAAAAGATTCATAATATCTTTAACGTATCAATATTTCACCAATACCGTTCAGACCCTTCACATGTCATAGTACAGACAGAGGTAGAAATACAACCAAATTTGACTTATGGTGAAGAACTGGTTAAACTTTTGGCGCGAGAGGTCAAACAGTTAAGAAAAAAAGTATAGCCCTTGTAAAAGTGCTCTGGCAAAGGCACGGAATAGAAAAGGCTACATGGGAGCCCGAGGAGACTTTGAGAAACCCATATCCCAACCTTTTCACCGGTAAGATTTTCGGGGACGAAAATCCTTAAGGGGGAGAATTGTAAAAGCCTGATATAGGGGCTAGTCAAAACAGTGATCTCAGGATCACTAATCCGAGGTTAGAGAAAATTATATCCATGTTATTTTATGAGTCAGAGCATGATTATACTAGTGAATGAAATTTTTTTTGCTTTAATATTATCAATTTCTTGCTTAATCGTGAAAAAAAACTAAATCGCATAAAGTGTGAAAATTCCATTCTATTGGCTAAAGGTGCCAAATAACCATGGATTGGAAATTGGAGGTCTTTAAAAGGCAATTAGCCTTTTGATAGATAGTTGGCCGACCATAGGACATGATAGGAGACAAAGATGGACAAAATTGGTCAAAGTTGGTAATAGTTGGTGTGTAACATCCTAGATTAGGGGTTATACGTTCGTGCCTAATTCATGAGTTAGTAGGTTTTGGCAGTGTTGGAAGTGTATTAAGGGTTTTTAGAATTCTAGGATGGAAGAAGAAAACTTTGGAAAATTATTGGTTTTTAAGTAAAAAGGGGAGCTAGGTAAATGAGGCTTTAAAAGAAACTCCGTGTGAAGCATGACACAAGGAACCATGTGGTAAAATGGCATGTTTTATGAATTATGAATGTGTTATATGAATTCTAGAAATAAGGAAATGTATGGAAATGTAAGGAAATGTAAGGAAATGTATGGAAATGTATGGAAATGTAAGGAAATGTATGAAAATGTATGGAAATGTAAGGAAATGCAGGGAAATGTAAGGAAATGTCTTGTCTTGGAAAAGTAGGGAAATGTCCTGAAAATGTAAAGGAATAAAGAGGAAAATGAACATTTATGGAAACTAGGAAAATGATTTAGAAATGATTCAAAAAAAGGAAAGTGAACATTTCTGGAAACTTGGAAATGTAAGGAAATGTCAGGTTTAAAGAGCCGAATGAAAATTTTTGGAAACTTGGAAATGAAAAGAACTGTCAAGTTTTAAAGTTTAAAAGAGGAAATTAAGGCAAGGTGGCCTTAAAATAAAAAGTAAGTGAAATTTGACACACAAACGGGCTTGGAAAAGTGGCCTGAAGATGCCACTTAGGGCCTCTGGAAATGGCGCCACATACAAGGGTAGTGGGCCAAGGTTCGAGCTGCAGGGGAAGCAAAATAAAAGTTTTATTTTGTTACAAGGATGGACAGAGGTGGACGGCACATGGGTTATAATTTAGGAGCTTTTATTCTTTTATTTTTAAGAGATAAATAGTGGATAAATAAGGGATAAATAATGGATTTATTTATCATTATTTTTAAGAGATAATTGTTGGATTAAATTCTTTTAATTTGAATAAAGAGATAAATGAGGAATTATTCTTTAATTAGGAAAACAAGGGAGAAGTGATGGCCAAGTAAGGGACTTTGAGTTTAATAATTTCTTAAGCTAAGTAAGGATAGTTGCTTTGAATTATCTTTTATTTTAGTGATAATTAAAGGGATAAAGCTATCAAAATAGAAGAGTGGTGGCCAAGTAAGGGACTCTAGCTTAGTAATTTCGGCTATAAAAGGAAAAGAGAGGCCATTCTGCATTATTTTCTGTTCTTTGAAAGCCTCTGCCGAATTCTCTTCACCAAATCTTCTTCTTCTTTTATTTTTGCCAAGCCAAAATACCTTGTGTTCTAGCCGAATCCTCCATCTTTATTCTTCCTTCTCTAATCCCTCCAAAAGCCGAAAGTTGTGAGATCATCATCTAGCCATAGCCGAATCTCTGAAGATTGAAGTGAAGGTGCAATCGATTTCTTCAAGTAAGGGTAAGGTCTCATTCGGTTTCATCCTTTTTCTTTTAAGATTTGTCGAAATCTAGGACTAACCCCATTAATGTCTTGTTGCCGAAACTTTGAAGAGATCTTTCGGGATTTACAAGGATAGAGAAGTTCTTTTCCCGAAGGTACACCATAGGCCACGTGTTCCCTAGTTATTCGGTGAGATTCGGGATTTAAAATCCACAAGCCGATTTTTAAGGAAGGAATACTACAAATTTCAGTATTTGATTATTAATCAAATCGGGAAACAAGGGATTAAGGAATTAAGCGGTAGATCAGATTTCGAAATCTCAAGGAATTTGCTAAGCGAATCAGGTGTGTACCCCACACTACTTTATAATATGTATTATGGCTATGTTTATTAATATATGTGTTATTAAGTATATGAAAGTGGCTAAAGTACCATGATATGGTACAAAGTACTCAGGTACGTTTCCTACTTCTACTAGGATTACGAAATATGTTATATTTAACATGTGAAAAGTGACATGAATGTGAATTTAAGTATGATATGCATAATATGAATAATATGGGGCATTCAGGTTATATGAGAAAGGGGAATGAATGTGGTGACTTCGGTCTCACTATCTGAATGTGGTGACTTCGGTCACATTATCTGAATGTGGTGACTTCGGTCACATTATCTGAATGTGGTAACTTCGATTACATTATCTGAATGTGGTGTCTCCTGACACAATTATCTGGTGGCTATGCCACAAATTTTATATGGGCGATGAGCACGTCGACTGCAGCGACTGCCTTCGATGGTGTGTAGCGGAAGGAGGGTTGACTTAGTAGTCCCCACGGTGTGGCCCAGCGTGTGCGGGGTATGTAGCGGATGGACAATTAGGTTTGGGTTTGGGAATGCATCATAACTTGTATTTTATGTTTTGAATATGTAACTATTGTATGCCTGATTCTATTATGATTTAGTGTCGTGTACACATTGAGTCTGTTTGACTCACCCCGTTGTGGGACCATGTTTCAGGTGATGAACAGTGATGGACCGGGACGGCAGTGCTTGTGGTGGCCATGCTCAACATGAAGTTCATATTTTTATGGACTCTTGAATTTATTTTAGTACTTTGAAATATTTTGGAAATTATTTGATGTAATAAGGCCATAAGGCCATGATGAACGATTGTATTTCTACTTGTTGTTTTATTGTGTTACAAATTTTGATTAAGTTAAAGACTAAGTATTTTATTTTAAAATATACTCTATATGTTTTATCACTTAATATTAGAAAGGGGTTTTCTAATATAAAAATCCAGTTTGTTTTCAACACAAGCCCAACCCAAACAATATTTTTTTTCAATCACACAAGTTTTTCTCTAAGTAACAAAAGAATTTGAAACCGGTTTACTTGAGGAACATACCAAATCTGGTCAAAGCTCGTGGGCCGGGTTTGGGGTGTTTCATGGTGACTAGTTTGACTCGTATTAATAAAATAAAGAAAGAAAAGATATCATCTTTTCTCTCCATCTTTCTCCATCGAAAGTAGCAAGAAAAATAGGTGTTTTGAAAGCTCAAATTTTCAACAAGCTCTCCTCCATCCTAGTAAGTGAATTTGATGATTTTTCTTAAAGATAATTGTACTTTTAGAACCCCCAGAGTTTAAGCTTTCAAATGAGGGGACTAATTTGCAATATGGTGAAAAGTCTTGAGTTTTTCCATGAGAGCTTTCATTGTTATTTTCTACATTTATATGGAAGAAATTGAGTCTTAGTTGTTAGATGAACAACTTTTTGTGAAAGGTGTTGTCATGGAAACACCTAAAAGGGCTTTGTTGAAAAGGTTATAAAGTTGTAGTAAATGTGTGAAATGTTGATTTTTGATGATAGCCATAAGAGAATTAAATGTTCACCTAGGCTTGTTGAAGGTAAAAATATGAATAGAATTGATTTTCGAGCTTAGGGGTAAAATGGTCATTTTGCCAAAGTCTAGGGGCAAAATAGTAATTTTTTCAAAGCATGATTATTAAAATGCTTTTATTAATGTGATGATTAAAATGAGCTGATTTTCTATTATAGAGCAAGAAGAACCAAGAATTTACCTCGATCGGGGAAAGAACAAAGTCTCGAACTAGATCGACGATTTAGCTCATTTTGAAATCGAGGTAAGTTTGTATGTGATAGATTCAACATTTATGTTAGCATGTTTGAGAATGCTTGGTATTATATTGATGCATGATACTCTACTAAATTGAGTAATTGATGTTGAATAAGATGTTGAAGTCCTAGTGGACTATAATGAATATGAAAATGCTATCATCGAGATGTGAAATGGATAAGGTCCCGTATAAGACCATGTTAGGGACAAGGCCTCAGCACCGAGTTGAGATCCCGTATAAGACCATATCTGGGATATGGCTTCGATAATGAATATGAAAATCGTATAAGACCATATCCAAGATATGGCATCGATACTTAATGTGAAATTCCGTATAAGACCATATCCGGGATATGGTATCGGCATTTAGAGGTGACTCCAAGTAAGAACACTTCTGGGATGTGGCATTGGCTTCGTACGTACGTTGATGGCGATGAATATGCGTCTTGAATATCCCTAGTGATTAATGGGATAAGTAGATGAGTTTGGAAGTAGAAATGAGATTAGTACTAAAGTCATGTGAATGAGTGAATACAGGTACTCGTGAATGAGTCATGAAGAAACGATTATGATATGTGGCATGGTATGTGCTAAAAAAGTTTGCAAGAAGCCTATGTCTTGTGTATAGTTAGTTAATGCCATGGATGGATTATATTATGAGCTCATTGTTGTTATTTATTTCCATGCAAACTTACTAAGCTTTATGCTTACCCCTTTTCATTGCCCTTTTTCCTTGTAGTATTGTCAAGGTAACTTGAGGAACGTGGAACATTGGAGTTCGGAAATCACACTATTGACATCACTTTGGTATAGCAATTGAGACTTATTTTGAGTATGGCATGCATAGGACTTGGGTATTTTGTTAGGTCGTAATTATTAATCAAAGTGATGGCTATGTATGTTATTAAATTCATTTTGTAAATAGTTTTATAAGTTAGGCCGATGCTTGGCAAATTCTTATGCCTAATGAAGACGAATTTCTTGAAGTGTATTGATAAACCGCAATAGTAACATATTTTAATCCCACATTTAGTATACTTTTGGATGATTTATCCCTTGATTTATGTAAAAAAGTGCTCTTAATCCGTTCTTTTTATGTTTTATACTTAGAAAAGCACTCGAGGATGAAAAGAACGAGAAACGGGCCTAAAACGGACCAAATTGGGCCAAGAGAGAAATTGACATGACCTGGCCCAAAGACCACACGGTTGTGTCTCATTAAAAGTCCGACACGGCCTGGCCACAATTCACACGGGTGTGTGCCATGGCCGTGTCCCTATCGCTGAAAAGAGCAATTTCATTCTGTTTTGGATGCTTGCAGGCAAAGAAACATATTCCAAAGCCTATTCAAACACCCTAATAGGAATAGCACTCAGATTTGGATACTTAGGGACCAAGTAAGGCATCTCAAAGCCTATATAAACAACGAAGGGAGCAACTTGCAAGGGGAGTTTGGCAGAAGCCTTCTGCCAGGGCTTTTGTCAGGGCGATTAGCTAGGCCAAGGAGCCAAGCCGAAAAGGTCAGATTTGTGGGAATCACCCGAAGATAGCCAGTTGATCTATCTCTAGAAGCCGGAATTCTACTCGAGACGACGGATCTCTCCTTCAATTCCTTCAAGGAGTTTTAGGGATTTCTTATGTTTTGTTTTATCTTTTCTTCTGAGGTGTTTTCTTTATTTGTTATGAACTAAACCCTTCAAATACCTAAAGGGGATGAAACCTATGATGAATCTTGTTATTGTTTTCTGAACTATATGATAAATACTTAGTTTGTTCTTAATTATGTGTGCTTCATTCTTGTGTTAATATTTCCGGGATATTGATTCAAGTCAGATGTGCTTAGGTGGAGGAGCAAAAGTCCCTGCTTAAGAGTAGATCAAGCATAATTAAGAGGAGTTGATCGCACGCCTAGAGATAGGGTGACGAGATTTGCCGGATTAGGGTGAAACCTAATATGGGAGTCCATAGATTGATTTACTGCTATCCTAGGGGGTTATTAACAGAAAAAGAGATTTCCATTAATTAACCTAGGGTTAGACGTTATTTGCCTCGAGAGAGGGTTTAATATACGTTAGGGATCCTTACGGATCAAACTAAGTGAATAAATCGTACGGTTCAGTGTTAGATAACAAGTGAAGTCTAGGTTCCTGAGGGTATCGTCTAAATCAACTGAGCTTTTCTAAAAGTTATCTCCCCAATTTAGTCTTTTTGTCTTTACATCTTAGCTTGGTAGTTAGATAATTTTAGATTAAACAACTAATCACTTAATATTTAGGCTAGATAATAAAAAGAAAGTTAGCATTAGTACCTTTAGTTCCTTTGGGTTCGACAATCCGGTCTTGCCTAAGCTATACTACTGTTCGATAGGTGCACTTTCCTTAAATCGTTGTCAGAGTTAGTTTCTAGGTTTGATCATCTCTTTTATAAATTTAAGACTCTAATTCACAGCGATCTTCGATCATCGCTTTTATAAATTTAAGACTCTGATTCACAGCGATCAAGTTTTTGGCGCCGTTGCCGGGGAACTAAAATATTAAGAACGCTTGATTTTTATTACTCTAGCCATATTTTATTTTTTAAATTAAATTTTATATTTTATATTTTTCTTTTATTTGCTTTTGACAGGTAATTTTAGTTTACAGAGGAGATGGCATTGAAAAACTATCAGTGGAACATTATGAGGACAAAGCCAATAAAAGCAGCCGATATCTACAACCTCGACCCAGTAACCATGCTATCAAACCAGATAGAGCTTTTAAGTAAAAAATTTGATGGTTTGTATAGTTTCTCCCAGGTACACCCAGTAATGCAATATGACTCGAATCCAGGAGGAGTGGCGAATCCTGAGTACCCACCCTACAGATATGGCATGGAAAACGAGAAAGCTCACTATACGGGTAGCTATTCTATACCACAAAATAATTTTTATAATGACACTTATAATGCAGGTTGGAGTTACCATCCCAATTTCTCGTGGGATGATAAAAATAGCCAAAGACCAGAACTTCCTCCAGATTTTCAACAACCACCTCACCAATAGGAAGAGGAGTCAAACCTTGAAGAGATGCTGACAAAGTTCATGGCAGCCACATAAACTCGTCTTCAAAAAAATGAGACAACGCTTGATAATCAACAAGTATCAATCAAAGGGATCAAGATCCAAGTTGGGGAACTTACTAAGTCAGTTAGGCAACTTACTAAGATAGTTTCTGAAATTCGATCAGAGATTTCTGAACAACTACAAGAAAGCTTGCCAAATAACACTGAAACTAACACAAAAGAGCAAATTTAAGCCGTAACAGCTTATGACAGTGAAAGGTTAGTGGAATCTAACCCAAAGCAAGAGCATACGGTAGGTGAAGGTAAGGTTGAGATGCTAGATCCTAGACCTCGTATCGGTAAAGAAGAAATTCATGAGGAACGAAAGTTTTGGATCGATGAACTAAACGAATGGAAGAGACACTTCAAGGAGAGCCTAAAAACACATGAAGCAAAAACAAGGCAACTCCACGACGAACTTAATAATGGGATAACCTAGCTTAGGAGATCAGGTACTCAAAATCCTTCCAGATGGCACAGTCGAGGTAAGCAATCCTAGATTCAACACTTTTGAGGTAAACACTACTCGACTTGAACTATATATCCATAACCGAATTGATTGTATGAGAAAGGATTTTCACCTCTTCAAACCACCATGACCATACGAATGAGAGGTAAAGTCTAGCTTAAGACTATAAACGAGTGCTTCTTAGGAGGCAACTCGAGCACTAACCCCATTTTTTACATTTTTATTTTTTTATTTTATTTTTTACTTTAATGTTTCCTTTTAGCACCTAACCATAAACTAACCAAAGTGCATATTTCCATACCACACGGCCGTGGCCGTGGTCGTGGCCGTGTGGCCACCACAGAAAGGTACAAGGGCGAGGGCAACCACCAGATCCATAATTTCTATTTAACCCCCTTCTTCCTTTTTCTTTTCTAGTTATCTTTCTTCTTTCATTTTCCTTTATTTACTTTTACTTTTATTTTTATTCTCTTTATTATTTTCTTCTTATTCTTCATGCCATTTAGATTTAGCTTAGGATTCAATAAAATCGTAATGTACAATTTGCTTGATTTAATTTCAAACGGTTCGAGACGCTTCCCCACGTTCACCTCCAAACCTATCCGGTTTTTTTCATTGACTTCATCCAAAAATTCAGGAAGTTTCACATCTCTCCCTATCTTTTGATTTTCTCACTCTATTGTCATATTATCTATCTTTGTACATTGAGGGCAATGTACATCTTAAGTGTGGGGGGGTTAACTATAGTATTATTTGAAAATCCTTGAATTATGCCTTGTTCTAAAGTAAGTTTCTCATATTATGATTAGAATGAAATTTCCTTTAATTTATGATTTTTATTGATGTGTTTTAGATTAAGTCATTGATAATTGTGCATTGATGATTAAATTTGAAGGATACTAGAGAATCAAGCATGATAAGTCTATTTTTAAGAAAATTTAAAATTTTTAGGTTGTTAACCTAAATTTGAATATTATCTTGAAATTTGAAATTTACAAGGTTGATATCAAAACACCCATAATTTTTGTGAGACTTTGAGCCTTATAGAGCATATATTCTTTTTCATGCTCACTTTATTGATTATGAGTGTGTCAACATTGAACTATTATTCTAGAACTTGCCTTGATTATACATGTCGAGACCACACCTATGATTTGATATACAGAGATGATTAAGGCACTTAGGATTTAACCCACTCACTCCACTAAAAAGCCTACCTTCATAAATTAACCCCTAGTGAACCCCGTTGATCCTAACAACCCTTTTATTGACTCACCCACTAATATTAACCCAAAAACCCTTTGTATTTGTCATCACCATTCCTTTTGACTACCCTTATAATCGAGATTTGATTTGATTTGTTACCTAATTAATATGTGATTTGTTCTTAAAAAAATAAAATAAAAATAAATTTCGAAGTATATTCAGTATTAGTGTTATGAAAAGTGAGCATATACAGTTAAAGTTTAATTATCAAAAGAAAAAGCTCGTATTATTAGGGATATGACTTTTCTAGTTAATGTAATTAGTATTGTCTCAGTATTTCTAGATAGGTAACTTGTCAATTCAATCTCGATTCTAACCTTCTAATTCAACCCTTATCCACATCTTTAACCCTAGCCCCGTTACAACCCTGTTAAAGACCTTTTCATTTGTGTATCATCTCATTTTACAGTGGTGGAGATTTGATTTTAAGGCAAGCCTATGGGATTAACTTTTCAGGTTCGACTTATGAGTGATCTTTTAACTTTGAACCTTAAACACTTCTTGAGTGATTTGAGTGAATCTTTTGTGAGGATGTCAATCCTTGTCGATTTTGAATTAAAGGTAACTATTCAGATAAGGGGAGACACCTATGTTTTCATGCTACAAATGTATGACTTTGATTGTTTGAATCTTCAGGACTCTTTGAGTTGAATTATCCATGTATAAGTTATCTATGAATTATGATAAGGCATTGTTGGTAGGAATTATGAATCATGGAAAGTTCATTTTAAATGTAAGTTGAGAATTTTGCTTGAGGACAAGCAAAAGCTTAAGTGTGGGGGTATTTGATAAACCGTAATAGTAACATACTTTAATCCCACATTTAGTATACTTTAGGATGGTTTATCCCTTGATTTATGTAAAAAGGTGCTCTTAATCCTTTTTTTTCATGTTTTATACTCAGGAAAGCACCCGAGGATGAAAAGAACGAGAAACAGGCCTAAAACGGACCAAATTGGGCCAAGAAAGAAATCGACACAGCTTGGCCACGATTCACACGGGCGTGTGCCATGGCCATGTCCCTATCGCTGGAAAGAGCAATTTCATTTAGTTTTGGATGCTTGGAGGCAAAGAAACCTATTCCAAAGCATATTCAAACACCCTAATAGGAATACCACTTAGATTTGGATACTTAGGGACCAAGTAAGGCATCTCAAAGCCTATATAAACAACCAAGGGAGCAACTTGCATAGGGAGTTCGGCAGAAGCCTTCTGCCAGGGCTTTTGTCATGGTGGTTAGCTAGGCCAAGGAGCCAAGCCGAAAAGGTCGGATTTGTGGGAATCACTCAAAGATAGCTAGTTGATCCATCACTAGAAGCCGGGATTCTACTCAAGACGGCGGATCTCTCCTTCAATTCCTTCAAGGAGTTTTAGAGATTTCTTATGTTTTGTTTTATCTTTTCTTCTGAGATTTTTTCTTTATTTTTTATGAACTAAACCCTTCAGATACCTGAAGGGGATGAAGCCTATAATGAATCTTGTTATTATTTTCTGAACTATATGATAAATACTTAGTTTGTTCTTAATTATGTGTGCTTAATTCTTGTGTTAATATTTCCGGGATATTGATTCAAGTCAGATGTGCTTAGGTGGAGGAGCAAAAGTCCCTGCTTAAGAGTAGATCTAGCATAATTAAGGGAGTTGATTGCACGCCTAGAGATAGGGTGACTAGATTTTGCCGGATTAGGGTGAAACCTAATATGGGAGTCCATAGATTGATTTACTGTTATCCTAGGGGGTTATTAACAGAGAAAGAGATTTCTATTAATTAATCTAGGGTTAGACGTTATTCACCTCAAGTGAGGGTTTAATATACGTTAAGGAGTCTTACAGATCAAACTAAGTGAATAAATCGTATGGTTCAGTGTTAGATAACAAGTGAAGTCTAGGTCAATTCTTCCTGAGGTATCATCTAAATCAACTGAGCTTTTTTTAAAGTTATCTCCCCAATTTAGTCTTTTTGTCTTTGCATCTTAGCTTGGTAGTTAGATAATTTTAGATTAAACAACCAATCACTTAATATTTAGGCTAGATAATAAAAAGAAAGTTAGTATTAGTACTTCTAGTTCCTTTGGGTTCGACAATCCAGTCTTTCCTAAGCTATACTACTGTTCGATAGGTGCACTTACCTTAAATTGTTGTCAGAGTTAGTTTTCAGGTTCGATCATCTCTTTTATAAATTTAAGACTCTGATTCACAGCGATCATGAATGCCCTTGTGTATGTCTTGATTCTTTTGAGTTTTAGAGATACCTTTTGGTCATCTTATATATTGGAATGTTTTGGTATAAGTATGACTTCATGATAGGGTGGCAAATGGCTTGGTAGATAGCCATCTAATTGTCCACACGGGTAGACACACGGGCATGTGTCTAGGCCGTGTGTGACACACGGTCAGCCCTATGGGTGTGTTGATCGACCGTGTGTCCCCTTGCATGTTAGAATTGCAAGTCAGTATGCCTTGTAGTAACCACACTGGCAGAGACACGGCCGTGTGTCTCAGCCATGTGGGAGGCACGGCCTAGGACATGGGTGTGTGCCCAGGCTGTGTGAAGTCTGCACATTAAATGTAGAATTAATTCAAAACACGGTCTGAGGACACGGGCATGTGCCTTGACCGTGCGGCCATAGTGAAGTGATGACGTCATAAATAGAATGTCAAGGTCATGGCACACGGGCTAAGACACGGGCGTGTTGAGGCCGTGTGAGGGACACGGACCAGGAACACGGGCGTGTGTCTGGCCATGTGAAATAAGTCAGTGTCAACCACGGGTTGAGAACACGGGCATGTCTTGGGGCACACGGGCGTGTCTCTAGATCAACACGAGCGTGTGGCCCCTGTTTTGATGAAAAGTTTTTCCAAGTTTGTAAAAGTTCCCGGTTAAATTCTGAAACCTCTCGAAGGTATGTTTAGGGCCTCGTAGGCCGAGAATGAGCAAGAGATGGGTTTAAATGAAATTTTATAGCCCAACATGATTTGTTTAATCGAGATAAGTTAGGTAATGCCTCAAACCCGGTTCTGGCTTCGAATACTGGTAAGGGGTGATACAAATACTCGGGAATCTTGCACACACAATACCATACCAATGTCTTATCCCGGATATGGTCTTACATGGGATCTCGTATTGATGCCAATAGCCTAGCTATGGTCTTACATGAAATCTCATATCGATGCCATATCTTAGATATGGTCTTACACGTAATATCAAATAACCCTAATGTCATGACATTTGTATCCTTCCTATTCCTAAGCTTCAACAGAGATTTCTCACTTGTCAAACTTTATCGATTGCATCCAAGGAGTCAATCATAATTCATACAATATTAAAGCATTAAAAACATAAATAAAACAATGCATTATTTACATACGAACTTACTTCAGTACAAAAATAATAAAAATGGGACCTAATCGTCAAACACCTTATTTTTCCCTCGATTTAGGTTCGAACCTCGTTTCTCTTGATCTATAATAAAAAAATTTAACTCATTTATTATCAACATTTCTCAATTCAGTCCAAAAATTACATTATGGAAAAATTACATTTTTGCCTCTAAACTTTGATATTTTTACAATTTAGCCCTTAGGCTCGTAAAATGAAATCTATTCGATTTCTTCAAGACCCAAGCCTAGCTGAATCTCTTTCATGCTTATAATAGGCGAAATTTTTCATTAAATTAGATTTTTACTACCCATTTTATAACTTTTTACAAATAGGTCATTTTTAGGTATTTTCATGAAAAATCACTTAGTAAAAGTTGTCTATCACACATCAAACATGCATAATCTACCATTAGCCATCAAAACATCTACATGTTTAACATGGGTAAAACCCTAGACATCAACCATAACAAATTAATGGTAGAAATAGATAGACCGGATGATAATGACTGCAAAAATGTAACGAGCATTAAAAACGGGGTTAGGATGTACTTACAATCAAGCTTGGAAGTTGAGCAAACCCTAGCTATGGTGACCTTAAAATTTTTAGCTATGGTGAGGAAGATGGAAAAGGATTTTTGGCTTGATTTTGCTTTTAAATTCATTTAATTACTAAATGACCAAAATACCCTTCACTTTTATCTCACCATGTCCATTTTGTCCACTAACCTAACAAATGGTCTAATTACCATCTAAGGATCTTCAATTTAAAATTTCATAGCAATTAGACACCTCTACCATGTAGAACTCAACTTTTGCACTTTTTACAATTTAGTCCTTTTTGCTAAAATGAGGGCTCAAACGTAAAAACTTTCAAATGAAATTTTCACGAAATCATTCTATAAAACTATAGACCATATAAATATAATAAAAATAAATTTTACTGCATCAGATTTGTGGTCCTGAAACCACTGTTCCGACTAGACCCAAAATTGGGCTGTTACAACTTTCCCTCATAGGGATTTTCGCCCCCGAAAATCTTACCAGAAAATAGGTTTGGGTATTGTTTTCGCATAGCTTCCTCAGTTTCCCACGTAGCCTCAAAACCCCATGTCATTGCCATAAAACTTTCACTAGGGCTATAAAACTTTCACTAGGGCTATACTCTTATTTCTCAACTGTTTATCTTCCCGAGCCAAAATCTTGATCGGTTCTTCACCATAAGTCATATCGGGTCAAAAATCGACCTCTGTCAGAGAAATCACATGTGAAAGGTCTGACCTGTAATGGTATAACATAGACACGTGAAACACGTTGTGGGTCATTTCCAACTCTGTCGGTAAATCTAATTGATATGCCACTGGCCCTATTCTCTCAATAACTTCATACGGCCCGATGAAACGTAGACTCAACTTGCATTTACGGCCAAATCTTAGAATCTTCTTCCATGGAGATACCTTCAGAAATACTTTGTCACCAATATGAAATTTGATCTCTTTTCTTTTCAAATCTGCGTACAACTTTTATCGATCTGAAGTGGCTTTCAAGCAATCACGGATTACCTTTACTTTTTCTTTGGTTTCCCTAACCAAGTCAACCCCGTGAATCTGTTTCTCACTAAGCTCGGTCCAATACAAAGGTTGTTCAGCACTTGCGGCCATACAATGCCTCATAAGGCGCCATCTTTATACTCGATTGAAAACTGTTGTTATAGGCAAATTTGACCAATGGTAGATATTTTTCCCAACTACCTTCGAATTCTAAAACATAACAACGAAGCATATCTTCAAAAACTTGAATCGTTCTCTTTGAGTGGTCATCGTTTTATGGATGAAATACGATACTAAAGTTCAACTTTGTACGAAAGCTTCTTGCAACTTTTTCTAAAATCGAGACGTAAACCTCGGATCTCTATCCGAAATAATAGAAATAGGCACCCCGTGCAATCTCACAATCTCAGCAATGTACAATTCAGCTAGCTTATCAAGTGAATAATCAATACGTATTGGTATAAAATGAGCCGATTTCGTTAATCTATCGACAACAACTTAGACGACATCTTTCTTTTTCAGAGTTAAAGGCAAACCCATTACGAAGTCCATTGTAATCCGATCCCATTTCCACTTGGGTACCATTACTGGCTGAAGTAAACAAGAAGGTACTTAGTGTTCAGCCTTTACTTGTTGAAAAACTAAGCATCTCGAAACAAACTCTGAAATATCCCGTTTCATACATGACCACCAATACCATTTCTTCAAATCATTATACATTTTTGTACTACCCGAATGATTTGATAAGCAACCACTGTGTGCCTCGTGTAAAATCTCCTAAATAAGTTCATCATTTTTCGATACAAATATTCTATCTCGGAACATCAAACAATCCTTCGAACCGATCTAAAAATCTGAATCATTACCTGATTCACACTGAGCTCTTTTAACTTGTAATTCACTGTCACATTTCTGAGCTTCACAAATTTGTTGAAGTAAAAACGGTCTAGCTCTCAACTCCGCTAGAATCGAACCATTATCGGATAAGGTCAACCTCGTATTCATAGCTCTCAAAGCAAACAAAGTCTTTCTACTCAATGCATCTGCGACTACATTTTCCTTTCCCATGTGATAGTCAATCACTAGCTCATAATCCTTCAGTAACTCAAGCCATCTCTGTTGCTGCAAGTTCAAATCCTTTTGAGTCATCAAATACTTCAAACTCTTATGGTCGGCATAGATGTGGCACTTCTCACCGTACAAATGATTACGCCAAATTTTTAAAGTAAAAAAAATGGTGGCCAATTCCAAATCATGCATCAGATAATTCTTCTCGTGCGGTTTCAACTATCTCGAGGCATAAGCTATCACTTTGCCCTCTTGCATCAACACACATCCTAATCCATTCAGTGACGCATCACTATAAATCACAAATTCTTTTCCCAGTTTAGGTTGTACTAAAACTAGTGCCTCAGTCAATAATGCATTCAACTTCTCAAAACTTTGCTGTCATTTTTCGACCCATTCAAATTTGACATCTTTTTGCAATAACTTTTTCATAGGAGTAGCAATCATCGAAATTCCTTTAACAAATTACCGGTAATATCCAGCTAAGCCCAAAAAGCTTCTGAATTTGGACACATTTCTTGGTGGTTTCCAATCAACAATTGTCGAAATCTTACTGGGATCAACCCGAATACCATCACCTGAAATGATATGTCCCAAAAATCTGACTTCTCAAAGCTAAAACTCACTTTTACTAAGTTTAGCAAACAATTTCTTATCTCTTAAGGTCTGCAACACAATTCTTAAATGTTCAGTATGCTTAGACTCATCCCGAAAATAAATTAAAATGTCATTGACGAACACTACCACAAACTTATCTAAGTACAGTCGGAAAATTCGATCCATCAAGTCTATAAAAATAGCAGGAGCATTAGTTAGTCTGAAAGGCATGACAAGAAATTCATAGTGCCCATACCTTATTCTGAAAGCAGTTCTCGACACGTCTAACTCTTTAACTCTCAACAGGTAGTAGCCAGACCTCAAGTCAATCTTCAAAAATACTGTTGCCCCTTTCAACTGATCAAACAAGTCATCTATCCTTGGCAGAGCATACTTGTTCTTTATAGTCACCTTGTTGAGCTGTCGATAATCGATACAAAATCTCATAGATTCGTCTTTCTTCTTTACAAATAACACTGGAGCACCCAGGGAGAAAAACTCGATCTCACAAAACCTTTATCTATCAACTCTTAATACTAAGCTTTCAATTCTTTCAATTCAGTCGTAGCCATCCTATATGGAGCGATCGATATCGGTGAAGTCCCTGGTACTAAATCAATACCAAACTCAACTTCTCTGATCAGAAGTAACCTAGGTAACTCCTTTGGGAACACATCTGGATATTCACCTTCCGAGGGGAGATTGACCTTTTCATGTTTTAGAAAGAATTAATTACAATTCTTATAAAATTGGTCTCCTATGTAAGTATAACCCTAGTTCAAGTTTTAATGTAGCTAATTTATCTCCTTATAATGCATATGGAGATTTAAGGGCAAATCTTTTTGAAGAATGAGGGATGATGTGAGCACGTGATGGTACCTTATTAATTGTTCGAGCATAGTTGGATATAATTGGCATGCAATAGGATAGAAAGAGTACATGGTTATTATGACTACGAGTCGAGGACTGTTGGACACACCTATATGTTGGTTATACCAACCAGTGCTAGGCACATCTATTTTTTGATTTTACCGACTAGTGCTGGGCGCAACTTACTATTTTAGATTTATCCGATAGACACTAGGTGCCAAATTGGTGTGATTGGATGGATATTATAGTGATATTGTGGAACTAGATTCTGGTTAGCATTTAAAGTGATATATGTATTGTAATTGAAAAGTGTGTACACACGAATAAGGATGCCAATATTTTAAGTGCCTAGGTGAATGAGTTGATGTTCATGTGACTAGTGCGGAATGAATAAGTATTAAGGTTGTGCATGGTAACTTAAGTAAAGAAATGAATGCATATTTGAAAACCATTTGATGTATATTATTAGATTTATTAAACATGGTTTACTTGAGTTAATTTGGGATGCTTTAATTGGATTTAATATAGGCTGATTGAGTGCTTTTATGTAACGACCTGAATTTGGGCCTAGTAGAATTGGGCCCTTTGGGCTTTGGGCTTGGGAGCATTTAAAATTTTTGAGAACAAGAGAGCGGCTCTAATGCTAGTTAGACCTATTAGGTGAGTGATTTTGGAAGGTTAGGGGGCTTCTATGAAGTCACGGGATCAAACTTGGGTTTTAGGAAAATTTTGGTTTTAGGTGAATAAAACCTTGGGAGTTAATAGGTAGGCTTTAAGAATAAAATGTGGAGAAAAATGACACAAAAGGAGTTGTGGTCTAGTTGCAAATGGCGCCACATAGGAGACAAGGGAATGACGCCACAAGGAAGTAAGGGTGTCCAAGGTTCAAGTCTTGGCGCTGGCATTTCTTTTTGTTTTATTTTTAGGTGAACTTGGACTTTGGCCCATAGGTTTATATTTAGTTGCGCGTGATGTTAGACACAAAAGGAGCTTGTGTTGTGGTGGCTTGTAGCGTCTGTAGCATAAGAGGGGGCAAGGGTTCGAATCTCATGACAAGCAAGGGAGTATTTATTTTTCGGATTGGACGGCCAAAGTTTGTGTTGGATTTAAACTCTACTGAAGGGGATCCCACATAGGAAAGCTAGGAAAAGGGAAGGTGAGAAGCTAGCTATATATACAGCTGTCTAGGAGGAGATGAAGCATACCTTGGTGGTCGTTTGGGCACAGGAGTGGTCAGAGCGCGGATTAGCAGCTTCAGATTCCTATCAGGTGTGTATTTCGCCCTACTCTAGCTGTAGAGCGGCAAACGCCGAAATGCCGGTCACACGGTAATGGTAGCCACACGAGCGTGCGAGCGCACGTGTGGGAGCTTTGACGCGATAGTCGAGGCTACCATGAGTATTCTTGTAGGATGAGGCTGCTTGGGCCACGGTGGGCCCAATGGGCCTGTGGGCCCATATGGATAAATTGTATGACTGTGTAGTAGAAATTGGACTAGACTATTTGAATCTCACATCTGTGGCTAGATTTGGGCTAAATGGGCCACATGAGCGTGTGGGTCTATTTGGGCCGTAAATGGGCCTAGGGCCCATTCGCATCGTTATCTCTGTTTAGAATACCCTTTGTTTATAAAATTACCCAAAATACCCCCAATTTGTAAAATTACTTAAATACCCCGGTTTGCAAAATTACCAAAATATCTCCGGTTTGCGAAATTACCAAAATACCCCGATTTGTGAAATTACCCAAAATACCTTCGGTTTGCGAAATTACTGAAATACCCCGGTTTGTAAAATTTCCAAAATACCCCCAATTTGTGAAATTACCGAAGTACCTCGATTTGTAAAATTACCAAAATACCCCCGATTTGCGAAATTATCGAAATACCCCCGGTTAGCGAAATTATCGAAATACCCCCGATTTGCAAAGTTACCAAAATACCCCCAGTTTGTGAAATTACTAGAATACCCTTAGTTTACAAAATTACCCAAAATACCCCCGATTTGCAAAATTACTTAAATACCCCAGTTTGTAAAATTACCAAAATACCCCCCAGTTTGCAAAATTATCGAAATACCCCAATTTGCGAAATTACCCAAAATACCCCCGATTTGCAAAATTATTGAAATACCCTAGTTTGCGAAATTACCAAAATACCTCCAGTTTGTGAAATTATCGAAATACCCCGATTTGCAAAATTACCAAAATACCCTCGATTTACAAAATTACTGAAATACCCCCAGTTAGCGAATTTACCGAAATACCACCGGTTTGTAAAATTAGCGAAATACCCCGGTTTGTGAAATTATTGAAATACCCCCGATTTGTGAAATTACCGAAATACCCCCGGTTAGCGAAATTATTGAAATACCCTCGATTTATGAAATTACCAAAATACCCTCAGTTTGTGAAATTATTGAAATACCCTCGATTTGCAAAATTACTGAAATACCCCTGATTTGTGAAATTACCGTTGTACCCTCGTGGTAGTACTAGCGTTGTATGTGTTAATTGTATCATTGATTATGTTTGAGATGCGTTGCATACATGGATTGGTTATGAGTAGAATTATCGAACTACCCTTTAGAGTAGAATTACCGAAATACCCTTATAGGGTAAAATGACTGATTTGCCCTTGTAGGTAAATGATCAACTTGTGCAATGAGTAAACTAATTTGATCGTGGTTGTATGACTGGTATGCTTTTATTACATGTTTAAATATTTGTTACTGAGCATGGCCATTTTGCATACACGTGTAATGATTGAGCATGACATACACGACATATTGCATGGGGTTGGGATTATTAATACGGAGGAAGTGCTAATATGATCGCATGGTCGCTTGACGACTGTGGATCCACCGAAGGCTTTATAGCCCCAGGCTTTTTAGCCACCGAGCGCGCCCATGCTTTACCGATAATAATACCGAGAAATCGTGTGCCATTAATATGGACTTCGTACTGTAATAATGGGCTTTGTGCCAATACCGAAGGCTTTTTAGCCACCGAAGGCTTTATAGCCACGGTAGGCTTTTTAGCCATCGAGCAGCCATGCTGCACCGATAAAGTTAGTGCCGCAACAGGTACTACAAAAGGAGTGTAGGGATGGGTGGGTCGATTAAATCCCCACAGGAGTGTAGGGTTGGACAAGAGACGGAGTACAGGGTTGGTATGGGCATTAATGCATTGCATTCACATATTCTGACTGTGATGGGCTTAGGCCCGAATAAACATGATATGAGACTTTTGTTATGGGCTAAGGCCCAACCGAGGCTACTCTGTGCCAAGGTCCAATTGCCACCGTTACTGTAATGGGCATCGACCCAGATTGTTGTGATGCATGTTTTGACTGATGAGGGTTGTACACACTGAGTTTTTGTAAACTCACCCCCTCTTTTAAATTTTTCTCAGGTAATCCTCAGTTGGCGGTTCAACGTACTGGAGGACTCGGAGGTGGCCACACTACGAGCAGTTTCAGATTTTTGTATTCTACATATTTTTATTTTATTTTGGGTTCATATTTTGAAATAAGGCCTCTCTTAAATTCCGATTTTTAGTTTGGGATTTTTAGTTTATTATGTTTTAAATCTGCTCAACACTTGATTGCGGTTTTCCAAAACAATATCTGTTTTCAAAACACTTCGCTTTCGCAACTAAGTTGTAAATATCACGTTTTCATAAGTCAATTGTTTTAAATTAAGCTTCTGCAACGAACAAGGTTTTGAAGGTAATGACTTCTTAATAAATGTCGATTAGTAATAACAATCGCAAACTGGGACTATAGTTTTTAAATACCAAGAAGGGTTTTCAATGAAAATGCGGCTTTCGAAAAACACCTCAATGTGACACACCAGATTCGGGCCTAACTTCTAGGCCGAGTTTGGGGTGTTAACTTTATGCACCACTATATTGATCTATAGATTTGAGGCATGAAAAGTATTTTCAAACTTATGATTTTTGGCCATCTGGGTAAAAGTATCAATATCATGGACCAAGGTATCGATACTTTACCAAATGAAAAATATTTTTTTAAAATGGACAGAATGCCAAATTGATGTCGATAACCATAAAAGTATCCATACCTATTTGTTAAGGAATGATACTTTTCGAAAGTATCGATAAAATGGTTTTATTTGAAATTTCCAAATTTGGTAGAATGTCAAAATGGTACTGGTACCATATTTAATATCGATACTTCTTAATGTGAGTATCGATACTACTTACTTGGTATCGATACCTAAATCCTATGTTTTAAAAATTTTCAAATCAGTCTTTAATAATACTCAAATCTATTAAACTATGTTTATTTGCTCGAATTAGTTTGTGTTTGGTTCATAGCTTCTATTATGCATGTATTTAGAATAACTTGACTATATAAATTGAATTCAATGTTATGGTTTGCGTATAAATGTTCTAGTAACTATATACCATCCTGAAACTCGAGTCCGAAGATCTAACTGAGCGAGGGTTGTTATAACATAATTGTAGATTTGGTAGGTGGAATTATAATTATCATCGAAGGGTGGCCATAATAATTCTTTTCACTGCCAAAAGTGTAAAGATGAAGATAATATAGAGACTGATAATAGAATTAATGTTCAAATTCATATTAATAGTCCTATGCTATGTGTAAACTTTTAATTGTTGTGCATTTATGGTATCCTTATAAGCTTTGCTTAATTTTGCACATATTTATACAAATGAAATATTCATTTTTATGAATTTTGAAAATTGATAGCTTTTATTTGCAACAAATGCATGTCACTTGGACTTTGATTTTATTGTATTGGGGCTAATGTTCTATGTTTGGATGCTTCAAAGATGACATCTATGATTACCTTTAGACTTATTAATTTGGTGTTTTCTTCAGTACAATGCTAGTATATATGTTTGTATGGTTAAATCACATACAAGGGTAAACTAGAAGTTTAATCACATGCATAATAAACTTGAAGTTTGCTAGTGTATGTAACACCCCCAGACCCAGCCAGACGTTATGGCCGAACCTGGGAATGTCACATCAAAGGCATAATTCAAAACGATTTTGCTAAGTTAAAATTTAAGGCCTAAAAGCGCAAAATCCTTGAATCTTGTTAAGTAATGATAAAAGCCCATGATTAAATTTAAGAAATTTATCCAGGTTCAACAATTAAATAAACAGTTGAAACAAAAACAACAAAAACTCAGCATCTAAAGTCAAATCGGAGTACAAGGCCTTATTACAACCAACGAAAATAAAGTAATTAAAATCATGTATTTTGGAAAAAAAAAATAAAACTCCTAAGTATCTTGTAGTATGGCCATCTCCGAGTCCTCTCCCACGTCGAGCCATCTACTGAGTGTCACCTGAAACATTTAATAAAAAGGGTGTGAGTTTTGAAACTCAGTGTGTACGACCCTTGGTAATCCAATCAACATGAAAATATCACATTGGGCCTAAGCCCTATCAAATTCGGTGTTCTTGGGCCTTAGCCCACAATGTCCTCATATCACATCAATATCACATGAATGCAATGCACCCGTCCCGAATCTAACCCTGCACTCCATTTCCTTTCCAACCCTACACTCCTGTGGGGATATAAATATACACCCACCCATCCCTACACTCCAAAGGTAGCACCAACAAAGGCACTACTACTCAAATGTTGCAAAGAAAGTCGCTATAATGAAAGCTTAAAGCCACCGGTGGATCCACGGTCGTCAAGCGACTATGTGATCCTCAAATCTTCCTCCGTATCATCAAAACCCACCCAAATGTAACATATATTTCATGAACGTAACATACACAATTTCACACATTAAGCACTTAGGGGTATTTCAGTCATTCCACTACCTAGTGGTTTTTTCGTAATTCTACCCTATAGGGGTATTTAGGTAATTCTACCCTATAGGGGTATTTTGGAAATTTTGTAAATCAGGGATATTTTGGTAATTCTGCAAGTCAAGGGTATTCTGGTATTTTTACAAATTAGGGGTATATCGATAATTTTACAATCCGAGGGTATTTCGATAATTTCACAAACTAAGGGTATTTTGGTAATTTTCAAATCAGGGGCATTTTGGTCCCTCTCGGGTTTTAGTTATGAACTTTGGCCCATTAAGAAGTCATTGCGGCTAAAGTAAATAGACACTACGCACCAGGTAGGATTCCAGAGAAGAGGAGGTAGGTCACTAGAATCGCTTAAGTACCAAACTCTCCCTTAAAGCCCAGCGACTTGTCCCCGGACATGTTGATTATTAAGTTAAGTCTTGTGCGATTTAAGAGTTGCTAAGAACTAGGGCTAAAGTCCATTAAACCCTAGCATACTTGTCTACGTCCCCATAAAGCCCATCAAGCCCATTTCATAGTCACATAACCCGTTATGCCCAAATCACATCCTTATGGCCCATTAGGCCCAGATCTCATTCATATGGCCTATTAGGCCCAAAATAATTCCAGATCATGTAACATGCATGACTAACTCAATTCATATAACCAAATCAATCAATTTCATCAAACTTAGCCTCAGGGACCACCGGGCCCATTTAGCCACTTTCGGCTTTTCGGCTTTCCGGCATTGCCGATATCATGTGTGTGTAGTGTTTTTACACACCTGGTGATTGCGACGTGCTATACTATCCTTGGTCTTGAACCTACAACCAACCAACCTTCAATCAATTACCCATACTTAATCAAAATATTTACCAAAAGCCGAAACCTTACCGTAATCTTACCGTGTGCCACCGGGATCTAATAGCCCTTCCTTAGCTACTAACCACGAGTATCCCCTAGATCTGCACTCACACATACACCAACAAACTTCGAGTGACTCATAATCCACACAAGTCACCCCTATAGATCATACTCACATTCGACCATTTACTTAAACCATAATCAAGTTGAGTACACTTACACCTTGCTAACGATCCTTACCACGCTTGCGATATCTGAACCTTACCATTGTTAATACAAGATTAACGACAATGAGAAGTTAGATAGCCCTTCGTCTTTTAACAAAACACACTAAGGGTTTAACTGAATACTTACCAAACCCAACCTTTGATCCTGTGGCCTAGATAGTTACTGAATGAGATTCGACTTCTAACCTTGACTGATAGTAGGTAACAATCGATTTGTGATGGGGGAACAACAACAAAGATTCGACACTAATAGGGATTTCGGCAAGAGAAGATGATGATACTTCGGCAATAAAAGAGTTTGGCTATGAGAGAATTCGGCAAAAAGGGATTCAGCTATAGAAGATCTCGGCAACAAGGCAAGGTATTTTCGGTTGTGGAAAAATAAGGTTTCGACAAGGAAAAGAAAAAGAATGGAAAATTCGGGATTACCTAGGGCCCCTGATTTGGCACACACACATTTATATAGCTTATAGCCGAAACTTAGCCACCCCTAGAGTCCAATTCGGCACCACTTCATCCACTGCTCATCTCCTAATTTTTCACTATGATATCTCCTTTAGCCTTCTCCTAAATTCTCCCTACTGATCACTTCTCCTTAGAGTCCCTCTACACACAACTTCCAGCCTTCTAGAAACCTAAAATTAAATTCCAAAATAAAACAAAGCTAGCACTCAAACCTCAAACCTCCCTGCATGCATATGTCGCCCACCTCCCTACACCCTAGTGGCATCACTTAGCCACTTCACCACAGGCTTCTTTGTGCCATTTTTCACTTATTTTTATTTAAAATCCCACTAGTCACAACCTTAATTCCTTAATTAAATAAATTAAGAATCCTCCACCACTAAACTCGAACCCAGAGCTTCTCCAACACACCTAAACACTCCAAATTCATTAAAACTTTAAAGCCGTCATGTCATATGTCATTTTCTTGCTTACTTAAAAATTTTATGAGACCCAAAGCCCAATAGGCCCAATTTTTCTAGGCCCAAATTCGGGGCATTACAATTCTACCCCCTTAAAGAAATTTTATCCTCGAAATTCCCAACTAACTACTAAACACACCGCTCAAGTCACACCACTATGCTTTCGCTACGCACTCTGATTTAATAACACATAAACATTGCAGGCATACAGTTTCTATACCCAAAAATATCGCATCCAGACAAAACATACCTGACTTAATGGTGATTGAACAATCCCAAGCCTTATGCTCCTCAGACCTGCATCTAAAACACGCTACTGACTTCCTCCCGCATTCACCCTGATGACGCCTTCTGCAATATTCGCAAGCCGAAAAGTTTAGATGTACCTTAACATGCTTCACAGAATGAGACTGAGGCCCTAGAAAACTACGATCTCTTTTTTTTTTATAGTGCACCTACCCCGAAGTGTTTCACCAATTTCTTTAACCTTCTCTAATACCTCCCTAACTAGCTGAGTCAGCACAACAGCCCTAACACTTCCACGGCCTCTACCGCGACCTCTTGCACATTATCTAGCGCTCATCGCTGATTCTCGTATTATTTGAATTAGGAATTTTTATGAATTTAGTTCATAGTTTCACTATTTAAAGCACATGTCTTATACAAGTAACAATTTTTACAGTTATTTCGCAGTCGTAAATCCACTACAGGCTTAAGTTTCCTACGGGCTTTAATCTCTAAGAACCTATTGTTTAAAGTAGCCCAATATCTAAATACAGTTCAGTAATTTTGAACAAGTGTAATCACAGAAAAACTTACTTGGCTCGACGTCGAGGGCTCGATGAACCACACTTCAAGAATCCTGCAAAAATTTTTTAATCTACTTGTTTTAAAAACCCAAAATCTAAGGCCCATTTCATAGCCTGAGCTTTCCAACTTGGCTTTTATACCACTAAATGTAATATCCCCAGACCCGGCCCAGACGTTATGGTTGAACCCGAGAATGTCACATCAAAGGAATAATCCAAAACGATTTTGCTAAATTAAAATTTAAGGCATAAAAGCCCATGTTTAAATTTAAGAAATTTAACCAGGTTCGACAATTATGTAAATAGTTGAAACAAAAACAACAAAAACTCAACATCTATAGTCAAATCAGAGTACAAGGCCCTATTACAACCAACGAAAATAAAGTAATATTTAAAATCATGTCTTTTCTAAACAAATAAACAAAACTCGTAAGTATCTTGTAGTGTGGCCATTTCCGAGTCCTCTCCCACGTTGAGCCGTCTACTGAGGGTCACCTAAAACATTTAATAAAAAGGGTGTGAGTTTCGAAACTCAGTGTGTACGACCCTTGGTAATCCAATCAATATGCAAATATCACATTGGGCCTAAGCCCTATCAAATTCGGTGGTCTTGGGCCTTAGCCCATAATGACCTCATATCACATCAATATCACATGAATGCAATGCACCCATCCCGAATCCAACCCTGCACTCGATTTCCCTTCCAACCATACACTCCTGTAGGGATATAAATATCAACCTACCCATCCCTACACTCCAAAGGTAGCACCAACAGCGGCACTACTCAAACGTTGCAGCAAAGCTACTATAATGCGCTTAAAGCCACCGGTGGATTCGCAGTCGCCAAACGACTATGCGATCCTCAAATCTTCCTCCGTATCATCAAAACCCACCCAAATGCAACATATATTTCATGAACGCAACATACACAATTTCACACATTAAGCACTTAGGGGTATTTCAGTCATTCCACTACCCAGGGGTTTTTTTCGTAATTCTACCCTACAGGGATATTTAGGTAATTTTGCAAAACAGGGGTATTTTGGAAATTTTGTAAATTAGGGATATTTTGGTAATTCTGCAAATCAAAGGTATTCTGGTAAATTTACAAATTAGGGGTATATCAGTAATGTTACAATCTGAGGGCATTTCGGTAATTTACAAACTAAGGGTATTTTGGTAATTTTCAAATCAGGGGCTTTTTGGTCCTCTCGGGTTTTAGTTATGAACTTTGGCCCATTATCAAGTCCTTGCGGCTAAAGTAAACAGACACTATGCACCAGGAGGATTTTAGAGACGAGGAGGTGGGTCGCTAGGACCGCTTAAGTACCAAACTCTCCCTAGATCCAATCCTAGACATGCATATGTCCATTGCCACACTCTAACCCAATGACTTGTCCCCTGACATGTTGATTATTAAATTAAGTCTTATGCGATTTAAGAGTTGCTAAGAACTAGGCCTAAAGTCCATTAAACCCTAGCATACTTGTCTACGTCCCCACAAAGCCCATCAAGCCCATTTCATGTTCATATAACGCATTATGCCCAAATCACATCTTATAGCCAATTAGGCCCAGATCTCATTCATATGGCCTATTAGGCCCAAAATAATTCCGGATCATGTAACATGCATGACTAACTCAATTCATATAACCAAATCAATCAATTTCATCAAACTTAGCCTCAGGGACCACCGGGCCCATTTAGCCATTTTCTCTTTTTTGGCATTGCCGATATCATGTGCGTGTAGTGTTTGTACACACTTGGTTACTGCGACGTGCTATACTATCCTTGGTCTTGAACCTACAACCAACCAACCTTCAATCAATCACCCATACTTAATCAAAATATTTACCAAAAGCTGAAACCTTACCATAACCTTACCGTGTGCCACCGGATTCTAATAGCCCTTCCTTAGCTACTAATTACGAGTATCCCCTAGATTTGCACTCAGACATACACCATCAAACTTCGAGTGACTCATAAGCCACACAAGTCACCCCTATAGATCATACTCACATTCAAGTTGAGTACACTTACACCTTGCTAACGATTCTTACCACGCTTGCAATCTCTGAACCTTACCCTTCTTAATACAAGACTAACGACAATGAGAAGTTAGGTAGCCCTTCGGCTTTTAACAAAACACATTAAGGGGTTAACTGAATACTTACCGAACCCAACCTTTGATCTTGCGGCCTAGATAGCTACTGAATGAGATTCGGCTTTTAACCTTGACTGATAGTAGGTAACAATCGATCTGTGATAGAGGAACAACAACAAAGATTCGACACTAATAGGGATCTCAGTAAGAGAAGATGATGATACTTCGGCAATAAAAGAGTTTGGCTATGAGAGAATTCGGCAAAAAGGGATTCAGCTATAGGAGATTTCGGCAACAAGGCACGGTATTTTCTATTGTGGAAAAATAAGGTTTCGACAAGGAAAAGTAAAAGAATGGAAAATTTGGCATTACTTAGGTCCCCATATTCGGCACACACACATTTATATAGCCTATAGCTGAAACTTAGCCACCCCTAAAGTCCAATTCGCCACTTCCTCATCTCTTAATTTTTCTCCATGATATCTCTCTTATCTTTCTCCTAAATTCTCTCTACTGATCACTTCTCCTTAGAGTCCCTCTACACGCCACTTCCAGCCTTCTA
Organism: Gossypium bickii; assembly: GCA_025503065.1. Classification (NCBI taxonomy): domain Eukaryota; kingdom Viridiplantae; phylum Streptophyta; class Magnoliopsida; order Malvales; family Malvaceae; genus Gossypium; species Gossypium bickii. The sequence goes on along the minus strand of CP106717.1, from coordinate 58,908,603 downwards.
GAACCCTAAAATAAAACTCTAAAATAAAACTAAGCTAGCACTCGAACCTCAAACCTCCCTGCATGCATAAGTCGCCACCTCCCTACACCCTAGTGGCGTCACTTAGCCACTTCACCACAGGCTTCTTTTTGCCATTTTTCACTTATTTTTATTTAAAAGCCCACTACTCACAATACTGATTCCTTAATTAAATAAATTAAGAATCCTCCACCACAAAACTCGAACCCAGAGCTTCTCCAACACACCTAGACACTCCAAATTCATTAAACCTTTAAAACCGTCATGTCATTTGTCATTTTTTGCTCACTTAAAAATTTTATGAGACTCAAAGCCCAATAGGCCCAATTCTTCTAGGCCCAAATTCGGTGCGTTACAGTCTAAATATATTATTTAGTTGGCATGGTTAAACCATCCCAATTAATAACGATGCGATAAAATGGGAATTTAAATGGAAATTTATTAAAGAACTTAAAGATTCTTCATTTTTCAAGTGTTGCTTGTTCTCGAAGAAAATGAATTATTAGAACCCTACTAAAAAATTTTGAGATTAAATCTCTTACATTTCTAAAAGAAATATCGGTCTGTTTATCCAACAAGTGAATATTTTGATTGGAAGATGCATCTACAAGACAATCGCTTGTGAGTTATCAAATCACAACCTATTGTTTGCTAGATTACTTGTTTAATGATTTGTTTAAGAATAAAATTTTCAGATTATGTAATCGAGACAATTCTTATTAATTTTGGTAAGTTTAATACTCAAGCTTTCAATGATTACTATATGCTAGATATTCAATCCGAGTAAGTATCACAAAGCTTGATGTTTGTGTATAAAATGATTTAGTAGAATTAATGATTTAATGCCTCCAATTAGTAGCTAAACCATGTCTTTTGAGACAAAACATTTTGTGTATATGTATAAGGATAAGATATTTTACATGATTTGACACTTGTACACATCATGTCAATAAGTTATGATAAATACTCCCTATTAGAATTCACTTTTGTTCAGGAGCTAAATACAACCTATTTTGGAATATTTGAATGTTTGATGTATGTTCAAGTTAGATTCAAAAAATTATTATATATTTGTCAACCACAATGCAGAAAATAAGTATTCAAAAAAAGTTGAGAATATATATTAATTATGAATCTCTCTTTATTATTAAATATCTCGAATGAATTGGGTATTCAATTATGACATGGTTTGATTATTATTATTATTTTGATTTGATAGTTTTCTCAATATTAGGGCGAGAGAAATAATAGTTGGATGAAATCGATTACTTAGAATGAATTATTATTATCTAAATCCTTATAAAAAGTAATTTGAACCAGGAGTTCAAAAGGATAATTCATTTTATTACAATTTGACAGTCATATGTATTTGTTGACCTGATGAGAATAACTAAGTGTTATATACCAATTAATGTTTTAATTTGAGTCGATGTCCTCATAGGACAATATGTTAGAATAAACGAAAGTATGCATGCCTGAAGCATGGTCAATCGATTGGTTCCAAAGTCAAAAATTCTCACAAAAGAAATTAATAAATCCATATGGTCATAAAGTGGTGGTGAGTACTCTAGAAGTGATCCAAGACATAACTAATTATTAAAACTCCAAAAGAGATTCAGATACCTGAAATTGAAGATGGAAAGTGAAAATAACGAGACCTCAATAAGTTATGTCAATATGAAAAAAATATTGAACCATGTGAGAATGAAAAATTATCGACAACGATTTTGCATGCAATAGTATTATTGCGAAAATGAAAGAAATTGAAGATATTGAATGAAATCTATTGAGAAATATAGACATGAAATAGATCGACCAAAATGATAAGACTCAATTCAAGTAGAATTAAATTTATGAAGTTTCTGGACTAGTAGTCCAAATATCTAAAGGTACAAAGTTAGTGAGATACAAATGAGTAGTTTTGTGAAAATGAAATAAGAAAAATGAAGTTTTTCACTAAATTTTAGCATTGATTATTAAAAGATATAATATTCTTTTGTGGTGGATGTAATAACCTTTACGCATCTTATTAGTTGGTAGTTCATGAAAGATTTGATATGCGTCTAATGATTGGTGTTACAATATTTCTATGAATCACTATTTAATGAAGTTTATATTAAAATATTTGAAAATTTTAGAATGCTGAAAGCGTATATAAATTCTTGGGAAATTTGTCAACATATCTTTGTTATTACTTATTGAATTGATTAAACATATCTTTTACTATAGAAGGACCATGATCAAAGTTTGCTATGATTATTGTTGAAAGTCTTGAAGAGATCAAAATATATTTCTCCAAAATTTTTCCTCACTCATGGCTTTCAAAAAAAATGATGATATAAACGTTTATTAAATTTGTTCAAGTGATCATTTGAAAAGCTGGTATTCAAGATTAGATGTCCATTGAGATAGGAACTTTGATATACATTAGAACTCTAATGTTCATTAGAAGTAGAGTTTTATGTTATTTATACTTCTTATGTTTATAAATATAGACTTTGGAGAAGCATTGTAAATATCCCTATTGATTAATAGAAAAATTATGTCTCCTTTGTTCTCATATTTATCTTATTTTGTACTCTCCTTATTTTTTATTTTATAACATTTTCAAAAAAAAAATTATGTACTTTAAAGAGTAAGGATTAAATTGAAAAAAAAAATATATTAATGTTGAGGGTTAAAAAAGTTATTTTACCTTTGATATTGTCAACTTTAATAGGAAAATTAAATAGAGAGACTAAAACTTTTAAATAAAAAAGGTACAATGATATATGTCTCGAAATTAAAGTATATGAACTAAATTTTATAGCAAGAAAAGGTACAATTTTAACATATTGACTCCTCAGTGAAGATTGTCAATAGGATCAATATTCGGTTTACAGGCTTTTATGGCCATGCAGATCCAAATGTTAGAAACCAATCATGAGAAATCCTTAGAAGAATTGGTAGAGCGATCAAAGAAGAATGAATCGTAAGGGGAGACTTCAATGCCATTATTGATGACGCGAAAAAGGAGGGAAGGAGAAGGAAGCCGGGAACGCATATAGAAGACTTTAGAGAGGTGTTAGAGGAGCTGACGTTGGTCAATGTTAAACCTTCGAGGGGCTGGTTCACCTGGGTAAACAACAGGGACAGTAATGCTTTAGTTAAAGAGCATTTAGACCGCTTTGTGATGTCTTCTAATGCTGCTTGTATTTTTCATTTTATAGATGCTAACGTTATTAGACAGACAAAATCGAACCACGATAGTGTTTCTGGACACGATGGGTAAGAAGCCAAAAGAGAAACGAAGAGACCCTAGGCTTTCTTTTCGATTGCGTGTTGGGAAAATGACAAGAGGGCGAAGGAGATTATCAAGAATAGTTGGTGTAGCAGAGGTGATAATACTTTGGATAAAATTGATGGGATTCGTGAGGTTCTGGAGCCATGGCAGTTTAACAAATATAATAGAATGAGAGCTCAAATTCGCGAGTTGACTGAACAAATAGATAAGACCATCGACGGGCCCATCGCTACGTCAAGTATTAACAGCCTTAAAGAAGCTCACATCAAGTTGGGTAAGCTTTATACTGAGGAGAAAGGTTACTGGGCACAAAGGTCTAGGATCAATGGGCTTAGAGAAGGCGATAGGAACACAAAGTTCTTGCACGTGAGGGCAACAAGCAGACACAAGAAGAATAATATTGAGAGATTTCAAGACCATGGTGGAAGATGGGTGTGTGATACCTGGATTGCCTCCAGTTAGGGAGGTTGAGTTCGGTATTGAGTTAGTAACTGGTACGACACCTATTTCGGTTGCCCCATATAGGATGGCACTGTTGGACCTAAATGAGTTGAAGGTTTAGCTACAAGAGTTAACGGATAAGGGTTTTGCAAGACAGAGTTATTCTTCGTGGGGTGCTCTGGTACTTTTTGTGAAAAAGAAAGACGGGTCGATGAGACTGCGTATAGACTACAGACAGCTCAACAAGGTGATGGTGAAGGATAAGTATCCTTTGCCAAGGATCGATGATTTGTTTGACCAATTGAAGGGAGCCACGGTGTTTTCTAAGATAGACCTAAGATTTGATTATTACTAGCTGAGAGATAAGGAGCAATATGTATTGAAAACTGCATTCTGAACGAGGTATGGCCATTACGAGTTCCTCGTTATGCCCTTTGGCTTAATGAATGCTCCTACTGTATTTATGAATTTAATAAACCATATTTTTCGACCATACTTGGATAAGTTTGTAGTTGTTTTCATTGATGATATATTAATTTATTCTCAGGATGAGAGTGAGCACACGGAGCATTAAAGAACTATTTTGCAGACCTTAAGAGATAAGCAGTTGTATGCTAAATTTAGCAAGAGTGAGTTTTGGCTCTGAGAGGTCAGATTCTTAGGACACATGGTGATGGAATTAGAGTTGATCTGAGTAAGATCTTAGCTATTGTTTAGTGGAAACTGCCGAGGAATGTGTTAGAGATTAGTAGCTTTTTAGGCTTAGCGGGTTACTATCGACGGTTCGTTAAAGGGTTCTCTATGATTGCTACACTGATGATGAGATTGCTACATAAGGATGTCAAGTTCGAATGGACAGAGAGGTGCCAACAGAGTTTTGAGAAACTGAAAGCATTGTTGACTGAAGCCCTCATTTTGGTACAACCTGAGTCGGGAAAGGAGTTTGTGATCTATAGTGATGCGTCAATGAATGGACTTGGTTGTGTGTTGATGCAAGATGGCAAAGTAGTAGCTTATGCCTCGAGACAGCTAAAACCACAAGAAAAGAATTATCCAATGCACGATTTGGAATTGGCTACCATCGTCTTTACATTGAAGATTTGGCATCATTATTTGTATGGTGAAAAATGTCGAATCTTTACCGATAAAAAAAAGTTTGAAGTACTTGATGAACCAAAAGGACTTGAATTTGCGTCAAAGGAGGTGGCTCGAATTATTGAAAGATTATGAGCTGGTGATTGATTATCACCCAGGGAAAGCGAATGTGGCCGCCAATGCGTTGAGCATAAAATCCTTATGTGTTTTGAGAGCTATGAGTACGAGTTTGACATTGTCTGATGATGGTTCTATATTGGCCAAGTTGAGGGCTAGATCGTTGTTTCTCCAGTAGATTGGTGAAGCTCAAAGGAATGATAGTGAAATGCAAGCTAAGAGAGCTCAATGTGAATCGGGAAATAACTCTGATTTTCGGGTTGGCCCAGATGATTGTTTAATGTTTCGTGATAGAGTTTGTATACCGAATGATGATGAGCTGATTCAGAGAATTTTACATGAGGCACACAATGGTTGTTTGTCAATGCATCCGGACAGTACAAAAATGTATAATGATTTGAAGAGGTTGTATTGGTGGTCGGGTATGAAAAGAGACATCTCTGAATTTGTTACAAAGTGTTTGATTTGTCAATAAGTGAAAGCCGAGCATCAGGTACCTTTGGGTTTACTTCAGCCAGTGATGGTTCCCAAGTGGAAATGGGACCGAATCATGATGGATTTTGTAATGGGGTTACCTACGACTCCGAAAAAGAAAGATGATGTGTGGGTTATCGTTGATAGATTAACAAAAGCTGCTCACTTTATACCGGTACATGTTGATTACTCACTTGACAAGTTGGCTGAGCGGTATATTACCAAAATTGTGAGATTACATGGGGTCCCTATATCTATTATTTCAGATAGAGATCCAAGCTTTACTTCGAGGTTTTGGAAAAAGTTGAAAGAAGCCTTGGGTACAAAATTGAATTTTAGTACTGCGTTCCATCCGCAAACTGATGGTCAATCCGAAAGAGTGATTCAAGTTCTTAAATATATGCTCTGATGTTGTGTTTAGAGTTCAAAGGTAGTTGGGAAAAATATCTACCTTTGGTCGAATTTGCTTACAACAACAGTTATTAGTCGAGTATACAGATGGCACCATACGAAGCATTATATGGACTCAAGTGTTGAACTCCTATGTATTGGACCGAGCTTAGTAAGAAGCAAATTCACCGGGTGATTTAGTTAGAGAAACTGAAGAAAAGGTGAAAGTGATCCGTGGTAGCCTGAAAGCTGCTTCAGATTGACAAAATTCATACGTGGATTTAAAAAGGAAAGAAATTGAGTTTCAAGTGGGCGATAAAGTATTCCTGAAAGTATCCCCATAGAAGAAAATATTGAGATTTGGTCGAAAAGGCAAATTGAGTCCGCGATTCATAGGGCCGTATGAAGTTCTTGAAAGGATTGGACCAGTAGCTTACCAATTAGCTTTGCCAACGGAGTTAGAGAGAATACACAACGTGTTTCATGTGTCGATGTTGCGACGATATTGTTTCGATCCTTCGTATGTGATTCCTCCTGCCGAAATTGAGATACGACCAGATATGACCTATGAAGAGGAACCAATTAAGATTTTGGCTGGAGAGGTTAAGTCGTTGAGGAATAAAAGTATAGCCTTAGTGAATGTGTTGTTCAAAAACATGGTGTAGAAGAGGCTACGTGGGAACCGGAAGAAGCCATGAGAGAATAGTGCCCAAACCTTTTTATCGATAAGATTTTCGGGGATAAAAATTCCTTAAGAGGGGAGAGTTGCAACAGCCCAATTTTGAGGCTAGTAAGAACAGTGGTTTTGAAACCACTAATTTGAGGTCAGAGAATGGGTTATGGCATGATTATATGAATGCATGAAAATTTTGGTGAATTAATTTTAGTGATTTCAAGCTTAATTGTGAAAAAGGACTAAATCGCATAAAGTGCGAAAGTTTTATTTTAATAGCTAGAGGTGTCAAATAGCTATGGAACCTTAAGTTGGAGGTCTTTAATGTGCAATTAGACCTTTCTAAGGCTGATACCCAGCAATAGGGACAAGAAGACTAAAGTTGGTCAATGGTTGGTGGATTAGGTGACTTAATTGAATAAATAAATAAAACAAAAAGAAAAGCTATCATCTTTTTCATTCTTCTTCTTCCTCCACTGAAAATATCAGCCAAAGAAGGGTTTTGGAAGCTTGAAATTTTCAGAAATTTACACTCCTTTCGAGTAAGTGATTTTGGTAGTCTTTCTTTATAATTTTTGTACTTTTGGAACCCCTAAAGCTTAAACTAGCTAATGAGAGGACTACTTTGTAAAATGGTTGAGAGTCTAGGGTTTTACCATGTGAATATTCATGTTGATTTCTAAAATTTTATGGAAGAAACTGAGTCTTGGTTGTTAAATACACATCTTTTGTAAAGGGTGTTTCCATGAAAACACCTAAAAGGACCATTCTGTAAAGGTTGTAAAATAAGTGGTAAATGTGTGTAATAATTGAAATCTTGAGTTGCTATAAGAGGGAATATGAACCGGTTAGGCTTGGGATTTCATTTTACGAGCATAGGGGAAAAATAGTAATTTTGTGAAAGTCTAGGGGCAAAACGGTAATTTTTCCAAAATAGGAATTTTGGAGTAATTGGATTAATGTGGTTATTTAATAAGTTAAATGTGTCATTATAGATCAAGAAGAGTGTGGAATCAACCTTGACCGAGGAAAAGGCAAGGTTTCGAACTAAATTGCAAATTGACATATTTTGTGCCGAGGTATGTTTATGTGTAAATGATACATCCTTTTTACTTATGTTTTTACATATTAATGCAATGTGTGAAATGTGAATGAATATTATTGATATCTATTAAAATGATAGAAAGTGAGGAAATTCTTGGATGAACCTTCGGAATTGGAAAATGATACGGATAAAATCCATGAATAAGTGATTATTGGTGGGCTGTGTGTGATACCACTGTATTTATCATTGTTGGTGGGCTGTGTGCGATGCCACCGTAATTATCATTGTTGGTGGGCTGTGTGCGATACCACCGTGTTATTTATTAACAGTGGGCTGTGTGCGAAACTATCGTGTATCTGGTATTATTCTGAAGTGTTCATCGAGAAACTTTGTCTAAGTGAAATTTCATGTGGCTTTCTTGTGATAAGTACAGGGTATAAGTGCATATAAATGTGAGCAATGTCTTATAGTATGTGTTTGGGATGTGGTAAGATTTGAAATTAGTAAGTATAATTATGAGGAACTCAACTGTTATTGATTAGTAAGTAATGTTCTTGATTGATAAGTATGTGGTATGATGTTCATTGTTTACATATAGACTTTCTAAGCTTAAAGCTTGCTCCCTTCTCTTTTCCCTTGTTTTATAGTGTCGAAGAGCCAACTCGGGATACGGAGACCGTCGGAGGATCACCCACACTATCCACACATTTTGGTATAGTTAGATTTAGCATTTGAGTATGGCATGTATGGGGACCTAGTCTTTGATTAAATGTCATATTGTTTTGGCCAAATGTGTTGGCTCATTTAAAGATGAATTATTTTGTATAAGGCCATATTTGATGGCTCTTTCTTATTAATCTACCAAATAATGGTGTTATTCATGAATGTGCAAGTTGCATGGTTGAGTAATCGGTATATTCATGCATGAATGAGTTGGTTGCTAGATGTGGTTTATGTTGGTGCGAGTAGCAGTGACAGAAAGGGCTTGGTAAATAACCTTGTCCTCGTCCACATGGGCATGTGTTTAGGCCGTGTGTGACACACAGTCTGCCCCATAGGCGTGTGGTTTGACCGTGTGTCCCCCTACATCTTAAGTTGGCAAAATAAAATGCCCAGTAGTAACCACACAGGCTGAGACACAGTCATGCGTCTCAACCGTGTGAAAGACACGGCCTTATGACATGGGCATGTGCCCATGCCGTGTGAAGTCTGCACCGGAATTTAGGAATTTAATTCGCCACATGGCCTAAAGAAATAGTCGTGTGCCTGGCTGTGTGACCTTATTGGGATGATGACGTCAGAAATAGAATGTCAAGGTTTTTGCACACAGGATAAGACACGGGCGTGTCATGGCTGTGTGAGAGACACGGGCCATGGACTCATGCGTGTAACACCCCTAACCCGAAACCGCCACCGGAATAGGGTTAAGAGGCATTACCGAACAATTGGACAATTTGACATCCATTTCACGACACAAAGTCAATCGTCAATCAAACGTATTTAAACACGAGCATATAGTCCCTTATCATGGTCTACGAGACCTTAATCACATGCTAGAAAGGGATCGGGACTAAATCGAACACTTACGAAAATTTTCAAAAATTTAAAACTTTTTCAAAGCTGTTGAGGTCACACGCCCATGTGACCAGGCCGTGTGCCTCCCACAGCTACAGGACACACCCATGTGTCCTGGCTGTGCCAAAACAGAGCATGTATACTAACTTATCCACACGGCTACCAGACTTGCCCGTGTGTCATGGCTGTGTGATAATATGCTAGCTACTGACTTGGTTACATGGCCATCAAGCACGCTCGTGTGCCACAACCGTGTAACCTGCCCAGGCACACCTCGAAGTGGCCATTGAGCAACACGGCAGAGACAAACGCCTGTGTCCCTTCGCCATGTATGTAAAATAGGCTTTTTGCAAGGCCAATTTGCCACCCACACAAGGGTCAAACCTACAAGCACATTTAAGAATAATTCCACACACAATTTGGCAACCAATTTCATATCAAGTGATCAACATATCATCTCATCCAATCTCATTTCTAATCATGTCAACTTATATACCAAATTGTAGAACTATAACACATGCATAACCAAGCATGATTCATCCACAAGATATCTAGATCACGAAGGCATCAATCCATCCCTAAACTTTCCATTCACAAGACATTATTAATACCATCAAAACATATCAAAACATACTTCATACACCAAATCCACATATGCATATTGCCAACATTTATCTAGCCACATCTCATGGCTAATTACGTATCTCAAACATATTTCAAAACAACTAGCCTATACATGCCATATTCAAATATACACATCTTCAAAAGTACCAAAGTAGATTGTCGATAGTGTGATAGAGATGCTGACGATCCCCGGATCCTAGCTAGCTTTGCTGACACTGCAAAGTAGAGAAACAAATCACATAGTAAGCTTTCCAAAGCTTAGTAAGTTCGTAACATAATACCAAAACAAATCATCTCATAGATAAATTATCAATCACATATACCATACCATTCATAACTAATATGTTTTATTATCCTTCCATAAACCATTCATAATTTCATCAACCACGTAGGTTTCGAGCGTACCTTAGCCAACACTTAATTATCGATTACTTCTTTGATTCAATTGCACACTTAGTGCCCAAATCAATAGACAAAGCTCCAACTTAGTGCATCTATATCAAACCGATCTTAAATCGATATCGCACACACAGTGCCAACCACAAAGCCAAAGCTTATTTATTTCGCACACACAGTGCTGATCATCTCGATCACATTTCCGAATACACACACTTAGTGCCACATATCTCGAGTCCTCACATAACATTTACAATTAAATAATATCATACCATTCATTTCATAACAATAAACATAATTTAATACACGTATTATGTCCTACCTTACCTCAGACGTCGAAATACTAAAATGGTCAATTAATCGAGCACTTTATCTTTGCCTCGATCTCGATCCAAACCTCTCCTCTCTCGATCTATAAACATTCAAATTCAATCCATTCAATCACAAATTCATTCAATTTAGTCCACACACACTTATTTAGGGCATTTTACAAAATAGCCCTCACATTTTCACATTTTGACACTTTAGTCCTTAATTCACAAAATCACAAAATACATATAATTTGCTTGTACCCATGCCTAGCCAAATTCTTACTATACTCATACAAGCCCAAATATTTCATTTATTTCACATTTTAGTCCATCCATTTCTCATTTTCACAATTAAGCTCAAATTACACAAACTCATCAAAACTTCAAAGACAAACTATATTAAACACATATCTTTCATTTTCCACCATCAAACAATCAAGAACTCACATGTTCATCAACGATACCTTTCAACAACATCATCAATTCAAAAAATTTAAGCATGGGTTTGAAAGAGCACAAAGTAACGATCATGAAAATGTAAAAATTATCAAAAACCGATCAAAAACATACCTTGAATTAAGGCTTGTAATAGCCGAATATAACATAACTTTTCTTCCTTCTTTTCTTTTGTGTTTTTTGGTGAACAAAGATGAGCATATTCATCTTATTTTAGCCTTTTGTTTGAATAATAATTATATTATTAATCTATTTACTATATTAACCCTATTACTAAACATGTATACATATATACATTAAGGGCATTAATGTCCTTTGTCCATCCACTAACTTAGAAATGGCTTAATTGCCTCATAAGGACATCCTATTATAAGGACAACAACAATTAAGCGCTTAACAATTAGCACACAACATTTTACACTTTATGCGATTAAGTCCTTTTTCATAATTCGACACACAGTCGATAAAATTATCACACAGAATTTTCACATAGGCTATATCACATATAATAAACACCAAAAAAATATTAAAATATTATTCTGAACTTGAATTTGTGGTCTCAAAACCACTGCTCCGGCTAAGGCCAAAACCAGGCTGTTACAGCTCTCCCCCCTTAGGGATTTTCGTCCCCGAAAATCTTACTAGAGAATAAATGTGGATATTGCTCTCTCATTGCCTCTTCTACTCCATGTTTGTTGATCGTGTCCAAACTAACTATGACAATGAATAAGGTAAGCACACCTATCGTTTGGTAGTATAGCTATGGCAAGACCGCAAATATCGTATCCTCAAGGACAAAGAGTACTAGCAATTAATATCTTTCTATTATTTAGCCTAAGAATTAAGAGAATTGTTATTTAATCTAAAACTAACTAATTGCTAAGCTAAGGATGCTAAGACACAGAAAATGAATTGGGGAAATACTTTTGGGAAAACCAATTGATTAAGACAATACCCGAGGAAGAATCCACCTAGACTTCACTTGTTATTTAACTCTGAACCAGATGATTTATTCACTAGACTTGATCCGTAGGATTCCCTAATTTATATTAATACCTCTCCCAAGGTTACTAACGTCTAACCTTAGGTTGATTAATTGAAATCACTTTCTAATTAAAACCTCTAGAGTTGCATTAACTCGATCTATGGACTCCCATATTAGTTTTGACCCTAATCTGGCAGATTTTCGTCGTCCTATCTCTAGGAGTGCGATCAACTCCGCTTAACTATGTTAGATCTACTCTTAAACAGGGACTTTTGCTTCACTGCCTAAGCACATCAATACTTGAATCAATATCCTGAAATATCAAAGCAAGAATTAAGAACACATAATTAAGAAAAAAATTAAGTATTAATCATATAGTTCAGAAAACAATAACAAGATCTGTCTTAGGTTTCATCCCACTCAGGTATTTGAGGGGTTTAGTTCATGTTTATAAAAGAATACATCTCAGAAGAAAATATAAAACAAAACATAAGAAAAACCCTAAAACCCCCTGAAGGAAATTCAAGGGAAGATCTTCCATATTGAGTATGATTTCGGCTTCTTGAGATGGATCAACTGGCTGTCTTCAAGTAACTCCCACAATTCGGGCCTCTCTGGCTCTGCTCTTAGTCCCCCTTTAGGTTACCCTCTAGTGTGTTTATATAGGCTTTTGGAATGTTTTTCTTTGCTCTAAGTATCCTTTTCTGAGTGGAATTAAAATAGGTAACGATAGGGACACGCCCGTGTAGCACGCCCGTGTGAATCGAGCCCTGGGCCGTGTTCGAGTCTGCTAAAGTGGCACAACCGTGTTGTGAACTCCAGGCCATGTGGATTTCTTACTTTGGCCCATTTTCTCTGTTTTTGGCCCGTTTCTCGTTCTTTTCATCCTCCGATACTCTCCTAAGTATAAAACATGAAATTAAAGGATTAGGAGCATCAAATTTTACAATTCAGGGGATAAATCATCCAAAAGTATGCTAAATGTGGGATTAAAATATGTACGTATTATGGTTTATCAAATACCCCCACACTTAAGCATTTGCTTGTCCTCAAGCAAAATTCTCAATTCACAATTAAAATGAACTTTCCCAATTCATAATATTCATCAATAGTGTTTCATCATAATTCAAAGGTAATTCATACATTGATAATTTAACCAAAAGGGTTTTAAATATTCAAAACAATCAAAGTCATAGTTTTTTTTAAAGTACGAAAACATAGGTGTTTCCCCTTACTTTAATAATTACCTTTAATTAAAAATCGTCAAAGGTTGACATCCTCACTAAAGATTCACTCAAATCACTCAAAGTGTTCAAGGTTCAAAATTAAGCACTCAAAAGTCGAACATAAAAAGTTAATCCCATAGGCTTGCATGAAAATCAAATCCCCACCACTATAGAATGAAATGATACACAGATCAAAAGGTCTTTTAAGGGTTGTAACGAGGCTTTGGTTAAAGGTATGGATAAAAGCTAAATTAAAGGGTTAGAGTCGAGATTGATTTGAAAAATTACCTAACTAGAAAGATGAACTAAGATTCGAATAATTACATCATTTAAAATTTCGTAACATGAGCTTCTTCTCAAGATGTGGAATTTAAACGTATAAGCTCAATTAACATAGAACTAATGATGAATATACTTATATTTTTTTAAGAACAAATCAAGTTCAATAATAGAATTTAACAACTAAAATGGAAAACATAGTTAGGCAACTTCTCAAATCAAATCTCGACAAAAATGAGTTAATTCAATAGGGAAAAATTCTTTATGAATCAATGAAAGGATTGTTAGGATCAAAGGGGTTTACTAAGGGTTAAATATGAAGGTAGGTTTTTTGGGAGTAAGTGGGTTAAAACCTAGTGCCTTTATCATTTCAATATATCAAATCAATGATGTGGTCTTGACATGTATAATTGAAGCAAGTTCTAGAATAAAAAATCAATGTTGACACACTCATAATTAATAAAGTGAGCAAGAAAAGAATGTATGCTCTAAAAGGCTCAAAATCTCACAAAAATTATGCGTTTTTGATATCAACCTTGTAAATTTCAAACTTCAAGGTAATAATTAGATTCAGGTAGTCAACCTAACAAGTTTTTAATTCTAAAAATAGACTCATCATGCTTGATTCTCTAGTCTCCTAAAGTTTAAATCATCATTGCACAATTATCAATGACTTAATCCAAAACATATTAATAAAAATCATGAATCAAAGGAAATTTCATTCTAATAGTAATATGAGAAAATTACTTAAGAACAAGACATAATTCAGGGATTTGAGAATAATGCAAAAAGTTAGGAACTTTTCAAAACAAAATTCACCCCCACACTTAAGATGTACATTGCCCTCAATGTACAAAGATATATATCTAGAGATTAATAGCACGAAATCATAAGAGATAGGGAGAAGTGAAACTTCCTGAATTTTGGATGGATTCCTTGAGTTGGCAGTGGTCGTGGTGTGGTGATTCCTAAGCAGCCTTTAGAACCTAAAATCAAGAGCCTAAAATAAAATATACTAAATTAAGCACAAGAGAAATAAAGGAGAAAGGAAAAGAAAAAGAAAAATTAAATGGACTCAAATGTCCTTGGCTTGTCGGATAAATGAAGCAACTGGCATGAACTTATGTAGATCGGTCTTGCACAGGGAGATTTTGGTAGGATTCTTTCGTTTCTTTGACATGGGGGTGGTGGTGAGTATGGTGGAGAAGGAAGAAAATTTATGGTGGCTAGGGTTGAGAGAAATTGTTTGGTGGAGAAGATGAATAGTGAAGGGTTTATATAGAAATAGTGGTACACGGGCATGTCGCACGTCCATCTGACTCTTTTTGAGCCCGTTTGCTTCAAATATTACGGTTTTGACACGCTTGGTTTTGTGGCCCACGTCCGTGTATATATGTTGGCCCGCACGGCTGTGTTGCATGGTCGTGCTGAGCTTCGTTCACTTCTTCCACGCCCGTGTTAATTCAACAGGTTTGGCCATGGTTTGTAGGCACAGGCGTGTTGCACGCTCGTGTCGTTTTAACAGTATCAACCCTAGTCCAGAGGCATGCCCATGTCGTTCTTACCCACGCCCGTGTACTTTACTTAGTTTCGATCACGGCCGCATCACACGGTTTTCGCCATACCGATATGCTTACTTGTGGTGTTCACACGGCCACGGCCACACTCGTGTGCAAGGACGTGTGGAGGTACAACCTACATTTAAAACATAAATAAAGGTAAAAGAAAACTAATTAGTAAGGTTAGAGCTCGGGTTGCCTCCCGAGAAGCACTTATTTAAAGTCTTAAGCTAGACTTACCTCTCATTCGCGTATTCATGGTGGTTTGAGGAGTTGAAACTCCTCTCCCCTGCTGTCATTTTTATGATCATTATATAATTTGAGTCGAGTAGTGATTACCTTAAAAGCGCCAAACTTGGGATTAGTTACCTCGACTGTACCGGGTGGAAAGATATCCAGTACCTCAAAAGGGATTTCTTCGTTTGTATCAAGGTCTGAAGTGGCGATCCGACGTTCTGTTTTATCCAACAATACCTGATCTCCGATCTTAAATTGGTTTGGCTCATGGAGTCGTTTTGTTTCTACTTTTTGTGTTCCTAATTTCTCCTTGAAATGTGTCTTCCACTCGTCTAGTTCATCAATCTGAAGAATTTGTTCCTCATGAGTTATTTCCTTTTTGGCATGAGGTCTAGGATCTGGCTCAGTTGTGTAGTTTTGTGGTGCTTCCTGAAAAGAAAATTTAATCGAATGGTCATTAATAGAATTTATATTCTCACCTTGATTACTTGATGTCCTAGCCGAGTCAAGAGTCTGAAGAGTGATTGTCTCGTCACCTACACAAAGTATGAGTTCACTTGTACCAACATCAATTTTAGTTCTAGCAGTTGCTAAAAAGGGTCTTCCTAAAATTAAAGGGATATTATTGTCTTCATCCATGTCTAAAACAACAAAGTCTACTGGGAATATGAATTTGTCAATTTTCACGAGTACATCTTCAATTATACCCCTAGGAATTCTAATAGTTTTATCAGCTAATTGAATGCTCATCCTAGTTTGTTTGGGCTTCCTGCACTAGTTTGTTTAAACATTTTATAAGGCATAACATTGATGCTTGCCCCTAAATCAGCTAAAGCATTATTAACAGATAAACTACTAATTAAGCATGGAACTGTAAAACTCCCTGGATCTTTTAATTTTCGTGGTAGTTTATTTTGTAGAATTGCTGAGCATACTGCGTTTAGTTCCACATGCGACGCCTCGTCTAACTTTCGTTTATTTGTCAAAAGCTCTTTTAAAAATTTCCTTGAATCTGGCATCTGCGAAAGAGCTTCAAGAAACGGTAAGTTAATATGTAATTTCTTTAAATTTTTAAGAATTTTATCGAATTGTTCATCTGTGTTGTCTTTCTTCATTGCATTGGGGTATGGCACACAAGGTTGGTACTCTTTAATTACCGGCTTTGGCTCATCATGACTTACCTCAACCTTACATTCCTTTACCACATTCTCTTGGCTTACTTTTCTTTCATCTAAACCTTCTCTATCATGAGCTGTTATTGCTTGAACTTGCTCCTTCGGGTTAGTTTCAGTATTGCTTGGCGGGCTTCCTTGTGATCGTTCAGAGAACTACTTAGCAAGTTGCCTTAATTGGTTCTCGATCCCTTGAATCGATGCTTGTTGGTTTTTAAGTGCTGTCTCGGTATGTTGGAAACGGTTTTCTGACATCGCTATAAATTTTTTTAGCATCTCCTCAAGGTTCGGCTTCTTTTCTTGTGGGTAGGGTTACTGTCAGAAGCCTGGGAGGGGTTGTTGTCTTTGGTTTCCTTGGCCACTCCAAGAGAAATTGGGGTGGTTCCTCCAACCTGGATTATATGTGTTACTATAAGGGTTGTTTTGAGTTCTAGAATTATTACCCATATAGTTCATCTGTTCACTTTCTAAGCCAGGATTGTAGAATGGATATTCTGTATTGTTCATTCCTCCTCCACTAGTGTCGCACTACATTACTGGGTGTGCCTGCGAAGAACCACACAAACCATCAATTTTCTTAGTCAAAAGTTCTACCTAGTTTGATAGCATGGTTACTGCGTCTAGGTTGAAAACGCTAGCAACTTTTGTCGACTTTGTCCTTGTAACTTGCCACTGATAGTTATTTAGTGACATCTCTTCAATAAATTCGTAGGCAGCCTCAAGTGTTTTATTATTCAGGGTTCTACTGGCAGCTGAATCAATCAATTGCCTAGTTGAAGGGTTCACACCGTTGTAAAAAGTTTGAACCTGTAGCCATAGAGGTAGCCCATGGTGAGGGCACCTTCTCAGTAGGTCCTTATATCTCTCCCATGCGTCGTAGAGTGTTTCTAAATCCATCTGCACAAAAGAGGAAATATCATTCCTCATTTTGGCCATTTTAGCTGGCGAAAAATATTTTAACATAAATTTTCCGGTCATTTGTTCCCATGTAGTGATTGATCCTCGTGGTAACGAGTTCAACCACTGTTTAGCTCTGTTCCTCAATGAAAAAGGGAACAATCGAAGGCGAATGGCATTATCAGAAACACTGTTTATTTTGAAGGTGTCGCAAATTTCCAGGAAATTTTCCAAGTGAATATTTGGATCCTCATCCTGCAAACCATCAAACTGAACAAATTACTGAATCATTTGAATTGTGTTAGGTTTCAGTTCAAAATTATTTGCAGCGCCAGCAGGTCTAACAATACTAGATTTAGTTCCTGTTAAATTAGGTTTAGTATAATCATACATAGTTCGAGGAGCATGATTTTCGGCCACCACCGGAGGTAGCGGATTATTATCAGCCATCTCTTCAGT
This sequence comes from Gossypium bickii, assembly GCA_025503065.1. Taxonomy (NCBI): domain Eukaryota; kingdom Viridiplantae; phylum Streptophyta; class Magnoliopsida; order Malvales; family Malvaceae; genus Gossypium; species Gossypium bickii. Next base: position 58,890,891 of record CP106717.1, on the reverse strand, counting down.
AGTATTAAATTTGTATTCTTGCTCTTCTTGTATGTATTGTAGGCTTCTCCTTATTTCTCTTCGGTTTCTGCGAACTGTGCTTTCAATTTCACTATCGTAAAGTAAAGGTCCTGACGGGTTTCTTCCAGTCATAAACTAGAATACCTGTCAGAAGCAAAGAAGAAAAATTAGAAAAGTAAAAATAAAATTTAATTGCAAAAAATAAAGAATGGCTAAAGTAATAAAAATCAAGTGTTCCTAATATCTTAGTCCCCGGCAACGGCACCAAAAACTTGATCGTGTCCAAACTAACTATGACAACGAATAAGGCTAGGCACCTATCGTTTAGTAGTATAACTATGGCAAGATTGGAAATATCGTATCCTCAAGGACCAAGAGTACTAGTAATTACTATCTTTCTATTATTTAGCCTAAGAATTAAGAGAATTGTTGTTTAACCTAAAACTAACTAATTACTAAGCTAAGGATGCTAAGACACAGAGAATGAATTGGGGAAATACTTTTGGGAAAACCAATTGATTAAGACAATACCCGAGGAAGAATCCACCTAGACTTCACTTGTTATTTAACTCTGAACCAGACGATTTATTCACTTGACTTGATCCGTAGGATTCCCTAATTTATATTAATACCTCTCCGGAGGTTACTAAAGTCTAACCCTAGGTTGATTAATTGAAATCACTTTCTAATTAAAACCCCTAGAGTTGCATTAACTCGATCTATGGACTCCCATATTAGGTTTGACCCTAATCCGACAAATTTTCGTCGTCCTATCTCTAGGAGTGCGATCAACTCCGCTTAACTATGCTAGATCTACTCTTAAACAGGGACTTTTGCTCCACTACCTAAGCACATCAATACTTGAATCAATATCCTGAAATATCAAAGCAAGAATTAGGAACACATAATTAAGAAAAAATCAAGTATTAATCATATAGTTCAGAAAACAATAACAAGATCCGTCTTAGGTTTCATACCCCCAGGTATTTGAGGGGTTTAGTTCATGTTTATAAAAGAATACATCTCAGAAGAAAATATAAAACAAAAGATAAGAAAAACCCTAAAACCCCCGAAGGAAATTGAAGGGAAGATCTTCCATCTTGAGTATGATTCTGGCTTCTTGAGATGGATCAATTGGCTGTCTTCGAGTAAATCCCACAATTCGACTCTCTCTGGCTTCGCTCTTCGGCCCCCCTTTAGGTTACCCTCTAGGGTGCTTATATAGGCTTTTGGAATGACTTTCTTTGCCTCTAAGTATCCTTTTCCAAGTGGAATTAAAATAGGTCACAGCAGGGACATGCCCTTGTAGCACGCTCGTGTGAATCGAGCCCTAGGCCGTGTTCGAGCCTGCTAAAGTGGCAAGGCCGTATGGTGAACTCCATGCCGTGTGGATTTCTTACTTTGGCCCACTTTCTCTATTTTTGGTTCGTTTCTCGTTCTTTTCATCCTCTGATGCTCTCCTAAGTATAAAACATAAAATTAAAGGATTAGGAGCATCAAATTCCACAATTCAGGGGATAAATCATCCAAAAGTATGCTAAATATGGGATTAAAATATGTACATATTACGGTTTATCATTTGTGCCACAGCACTTTCACTAAGGAAATTCTTTTGTTCCTTAACTCTTTGGTTTCTTGTGCCAAAATTCAAATCGGTTCCTCACTATACGACAAATCTGACTGAATTTCAACCTCGGTAGGAGTAATCACGAGACGGATTAGATCTTTACCGTCGAAGCATCGACATGTGAAACACATTATGAATCCTTTCTAAGTCAAGTGGCAAAATCAATCTATAAACAACCGACCCAACTCGTTCAATGATCTCATACGGCCCAATGAACCTCGGACTCAGCTTGCCTTTTCGACCAAATCGAAGTATCTTCTTCCAAGGAGACACTTTCAAAAACACTTTGTCACCAGCTTGGAATTCAATATCTTTTCGTTTCTAGTCTGCATAAGACTTCTGACGATCTAGGGCTGCTTTCAAGCTATCACGAATCACTTTCACTTTCTGCTCAGTCTCTTTTATAAGATCAACCCCGTGAATCTTATTCTCACTCTGCTCAGTCCAATACAATGGAGTTTGGCGTTTCCAACCGTAAAGAGCCTCATATGGTGCCATTTTAATACTAGATTGAAAACTAATGTTACATGTGAATTCAATCAACGGTAAATGTTTCTCCCACGTACTCTCAAACTCAAGTATACAACATCTCAACATATCTTCGAGAACCTGAATGATCCGCTCGGATTGTCCATCCGTTTGCAGATGAAATGCAGTACTGAAATGCAATTTTGTGCCTAATGCATCTTGCAATTTCTTCCAAAATCACGAGGTAAATCTCGGATCTCTGTCAGACACTATAGATACTGGTATTCCATGCAATCTCACAATCTCAACTATATATAATTCAGCTAACTTTTAAAGTGAATAATTCATTCTCACCAAAACGAAATGAGTTGATTTCGTCAATCTGTCAACTATCACCCAGATTGCATCTTTCTTTCCCGGAGGCAACGGTAATCCCGATACAAAGTCCATCGTAATCCTTTCCCATTTCCATTCAGGAATCATGATCGGTTGTAACAATCCGAACGGAACTTGATGTTCAGTTTTAACTTGCTGACAAATTAAACATTTCGACACAAAGTCAGAGATGTCCCGTTTCATACCATGCCACCAATAAAATTGTTTCAAATCATTATACATTTTTGTACTCCCCAGGTGAACAGTCAAACGACTTTTGTGAGCTTCATTCAAAATCATCTAAATCAACTCTAAATTCTTCAGAACACAAATCCGATCTCTGAATCTCAAACAATCGTTACTATCTACTCGATATTCTGAATTGGAATTCAAATCACATTGATCTCGTTTAGCCATCATTTCGTCATCATTTTTCTGGGCATCACAAATCTGACTTACGAACATCGACCTTACTTTCAACTCAGCCAAAACTGAATCATCATCACATAAATCTATCTGAGTACTCATAGCTCGCAAAGCATATAAAGACTTTCGACTCAAGGCATCAGCAAAAACATCAGCTTTACCCGGATGATAATCTATCACAAGTTCGTAATCTTTTAACAATTCTAACCATCTTCTCTGTCGCAAATTTAATTCTTTTTGAGTCAACAAGTACTTCAAACTCTTATGATCAGTATAGATATGACATTTCTCACCAAGTAGGTAGTGACGCCAAATCTTCAATGCAAACACAATCGCGGCCAATTGAAGGTCGTGCATCAGATAGTTCTTTTCATGCAGCTTTAACTACCTCGAAGCATAAGCAATGACCTTGCCTTCTTGCATCAGCACACAACCCAAACCATTCAATGATGCATCACTGTAAACTATGAACTCTTTGCCTGATTCAGGTTAAACTAACACTGGCACCTCTGTCAATAATACTTTCAACTGCTCAAAACTCTAATGGCATTTTTCTGACCACTCAAATTTAACATCTTTCTATAGCAACTTCGTTAACAGAGTCGCAATCATCGAGAAGCCTTTCACAAACCGTCTATAATATCCTGTTAGTCCTAAAAAACTATGGACTTCAAACACATTTCTCGGAGGCTTCCATTCTAAAATAGCTAAGATTTTACTTGGATCAACTTGTATTCCCGCAGCTGATACAATATGCCCCAGAAATCCAACCTCACGCAACCAAAACTCACATTTGCTAAACTTAGCATACAATTGTTTCTCACACAGAATGTAACACAACCCTCAAATGTTCGGCATGCTGCGTCTCATCACATGAATAAATCAAAATTTCATCAATGAATACCACAACAAAATGATCCAAATACGATCTAAATATTCGATTCATCAAATCCATAAACACTGCAGGAGCATTCGTTAGTTCGAAAGGCATCACTAAGAATTCATAATGTCTGTACCTCGTTCTGAAAGCAGTCTTCGACACATCAGATTCTTTAACTCTCAACTGATAATAGCCCGATCTCAAATCTATCTTAGAAAATGCTATAGCTCATTTCAGCTGATCAAACAAATCATCAATACGTAGCAATGGAAACTTATTCTTTATTGTCACTTTATTCAACTGTTTATAGTCGACATACATTCTCATAGTGCCATCTTTCTTTTTCACAAATAACACAGGAGCACCCCAGGGTGAGAAACTCGGTCGTGCAAATCCTCTATCAGTCAACTCTTGCAATTGAGACTTCAACTCTTTCAATTTTGTCGGTGCCATTCTGTACGGAGCTATTGAGATAGGAGTCGTTCCCAGCACTAATTCAATTCTAAATTCAACTTCTCGTATTGGAGGTAATCCCAATAACTCTTCAGGAAACAAATCTAAAAACTCACAAATCACAGGCACAGATCCAACTTTCTTTTCTGACACCTTTGTATCAATCACATATGCCAGATAGGCTTCGCAACCCCTTTTTACATAATTCAAAGCTTTCATTGAAAATACAACAGCTGGTAACCCTTTCATATCACTGGATTCAATTCGAACTATCTCACCGTTCTGACTTCTCAATTCGATACTCTTTCTTTTACAATTCACAATGACATTATGCAAATTGAGCCAATCCATACCCAGAATAATATCAAATTCATCGAATGGTAGCAGCATCAAATTAGCCGGAAAGCAAGCATCTTAATACATCAATGGACAATTCTTGCACACTTTATCCACCAAGACACACTTGCCTAAAGGGTTCGATACTCTAATCACAAATGCAGTAGATTCAACAGGTAGAGTCTTACTTGATACTAAATTCACACACACATAGGAATGAGTAGAACCTGGATCTATTAATGCAATCACATCAGTATCAAATAGAGTAAAAGTACAAGTAATAATGTCTGAAGATAACACTTCCTCTCATGCACGTATAGTATAAGCTCGAGTAGGTGCTCTTGCCTCCGATCTCATAGTTGTATCAATAATTCCTCTTTGATTCCCACTCACATTTTCGGCGTTTCTGGGTGCCCTAGCAGTCACATTACTCGATCTCACATTCTGAACATTTTCTTCCTCAGACATCTTTGGACAGTCTCGAATAAAGTGATCTCGTGATCCACACTTATAACATGTTTTATTATTATAACTTGCCCCACAATTCTCCTACATGTTGTCTTCCACATTGCCTACACTCAGGCTTGCTGCTTTTAGCACTATCAACACTTGATTCAATCAGGAATTGAGCTTTTGAACCCACATTTTGTCTCGGATGATCTCTACTCGAATGTCCAAATGAAGCATTTGAATGATTTCCCACATCTCTATATCTCTTCGTCAATGGTTGGGAGAACCTACTCATCGATCTTTTTCTTTCATCTCGAGCTTCAGATTCAGCTTTCTTCTTTTCTTTATTGAGCTCCTTAGTTTTGCAAGCTCTTTCCACTAGCACAACAAATTCATTTATGTCAAGTATCCCAACCAACAACTTAATATCTTCATTTAGCCCTTCAATGAAGCGTTTACACATAGTAGCTTCGGTTGAAACACATTCTCTTGCATATTGGCTCAGTCTCACAAATTCTCGTTCGTATTCAATAACTGACATACGGCCTTGTTTCAACTCAAGAAACTCTTTACATTTTTGATTAATAAATCGTTGACTAATATACTTCTTTTTGAACTCAACTTGAAAGAAATCTCAGGTGATTCTCTCTCTCGGAACCACGGATGTCAACGTCTTCCACCAGTTATAAGTCGTATCTCTCAGCAATGAAACTGCACACTTAATGCATTCATCAAGGGTCAACGACATCTCATCAAATACTCGAATTGTATTCTCGAGCCAAAACTCGACTCGCTTAGCATCGTCATCAGCTATGGCCCTAAACTCTTCGGTCCTGTACTTACGAATCTTATCCACATGAGGTTTATTCAGTCGAATCGGATCTATACTTGTGGCACAACAGGTACTTGTGGGGGTGGAGGTTGTGGAGCAGTCAGATTCATTCGAACGAACTCCGAAAACCACTCACTCATTATTCAGAAGAAGGCTTGCTTAGCCTCTCCTCCCTCACTACATTCATTCAGCCTAAATGTGGCCGGCATTGTCCCTTGAGCGGGAGCAGGCACGTAACTCTCAACATCGTCAGCAACTGCTCGATCGGGATCCATTACTATATAAAAACACACTTTCAACTATCAGGATTCATCACACTATCGCAATTATATATATGGCATGTATAGCTAGACTCACACGCCCTACGTTAGTCCGAGAATCGATTAAATTGTAGCTCTAATACAAATAAAATGTAACACCCTAACCCGAAATCGTTGCCGGAATAGGGATAAGAGGCATTATCAAACAATTTGACATCCATTTCACGACACAAAATTAATCGTCAATAAAATGTATTTAAACACGAGCATATAGTCCCTTATCGAGGTCTACGAGACCTTAATCACATGCTAGAAAGGGAACAGGACTAAACCGAACACTTACGAAAATTTTCAGAAATTTAAAACTTTTTCAAAGCTGTTGAGGTCACACGCCCATGTGACCAGGACGTGTGCCTCCCACGGCTATCGGACACACCCATGTGTCCTGGCCGTGCTAAAACAGAGCATGTATACTGACTTATCCACACGGCTACCAGACACGCCTGTGTGTCAAAGCCGCATGATAATATGCTAGCTACTGACTTGGTCACACAGCCATCAAGCACGCTCGTGTGCAACGACCATGTAACCTGCCCAGGCACACCTCGAAATGGCCATTGAGCCACACGGCAGAGACACACGCCCGTCTCCCTTGGCCATGTATGCAAAATAGGCCATTTGCAAGGCCAATTTGCCACCCACACAAGGATCAAACCTACAAACACCTTTAAGCATAATTCCACACACAATTTGGCAACCAATTTCATGTCAAGTGATCAATATATCACCTCATCCAATCTTATTTCTAATCATGTCAACTTATATATCAAATTGCACAACTATAACACATACATAACCAAGCATGATTCATCCACATGATCTCTAGATCACGAAGGCATCAATCCATCCCTAAACTTTCCATTCACAAGACATTATTAATACCATCAAAACATATCAAAACATACTTCATACACCAAATCCACATATGCATATTGCCAACATTTATCTAGCCACATCTCATGGCTAATTACCCATCTCAAACATATTTTAAAACAACTAGCCTATACATGCCATATTCAAATATACACATCTTCAAAAGTACCAAAGTAGATTGTCGATAGTGCGATAGAGATGTTGACAATCCCCGGATCTGAGCTAGCTTTACTGACACTGCAAAGCATAGAAACAAATCACACAGTAAGCTTTCCAAAGCTTAGTAAGTTCGTAACATAATACATTATACCAAAACAAACCATCTCATAGATAAATTCTCAATCACATATACCATACCATCCATAACTAATATGTTTAATTATCCTTCCATACATTCATTCATAGTTTCATCAACCACATAAGTTTTGAGTGTACCTTTGTCAACACTTAATTATTGATTACTTCTTCGATTCAATCACACACTTAGTGCCCAAATCAATAGACAAAGCTCAATTAACATCGCACACTTAGTGCATCTATATCAAACCTATCTTAAATCGATATTGCACACACAGTGCCAACCACAAAGCTGAAGCTTATTTATTTCGTACACACAGTGCTGATCATGTCAATCATATTTCCGAATACGCACACTTAGTGTCACATATCTCGAGTCCTCACATAGCATTTACAATTGAATAATATCATACCATTCATTTCATAACAATAAACATAATTTAATACACGTATTATGTTCGAACTTACCTCAGACGTCGAAATAGCAAAACGATCAATTAATTGAGCACTTTATCTTTGCCTCAACCTTGATCCGAGCCTCTCCTCTCTTGGTCTATACATAGTCAAATTCAATCCATCCAATCACAAATTCATTCAATTTAGTCCACACACACTTATTTAGGGCATTTTACAAAATAGCCCTCACATTTTCACATTTCGACACTTTAGTCCTTAATTCACAAAATCAAAAAATACATATAATTTGCTTGTACCCATGCCTAGCTGAATTCTTACTATACTCATAAAAGCCCAAATATTTCATTTATTTCACATTTTAGTCCATCTATTTATCATTTTCACAATTAAGCTCAAATTACCCAAACCCATCAAAACTTCAAAGACAAACTATATTAATTAAACACATATTTTTCATTTTCCACTATTAAACATTTAAGAACTCATATGTTCATCAATGGTACTTTTCAACAACATCATCAATTCACAAAATTTAAGCATGGGTTTGAAAGAGCGTGAAGCAAGGATCACGAAAAAGTAAAAATTATCAAAAATCGATTAAAAACATACCTTGAATTAAGGCTTGTAATAGTCGAATATAACAAAGCTTTTCTTCCTTCTTTTCTTTTTTGTTTTTTGATGAACAAAGATGAGTATATTCATCTTATTTTAGCCTTTTGTTTGAATAATAATTATATTATTAATCTATTTACTATATTAACCCTTTTACTAAACATGTATACATATATACATTAAGGGCATTAATGTCCTTTGTCTATCCACTAACTTAGAAATGGCTTAATTGCCTCATAAGGACATCCTATTATAAGGACAACAACAATTAAGCGCTTAACAATTAGCACACAGCATTTTACCCTTTATGCGATTAAGTCCTTTTTCATAATTCGACACACAGTCGATAACATTATCACACAACATTTTCACACAAGCTATATCATATATAATAAACACCAAAAATAATATTAAAATAATATTCTAACCTCAGATTTGTGGTCTCGAAACCACTGTTCCGACTAAGGTGTAAACCAGGCTGTTACAGGGCGTGTGTCAGGCCGTGTGAAAACCCCTGTAGGTTCAAATTGAGAAATAAATCTACATGGGTGTGCAACATGGGCATGCGATATGCCACACGGGCGTGCCCCTTCTTCCATACGGGTGTGTGGACTGTTTTTAGAAAATTTTCTATGTTTTTCTAGAGGTCTTCTAAAGAGTTTGGTTTGATCCTGAACCGTTCCTGAAGTGTGTTTTGGGCCTTGTAGGCTTGTAAAAAGGGGTTATATGAAAATGTTTAAATTTGAGTGGAAAGTCATGTAACAGCTCGATTTTGGGGCTAGTCAGAATAGTGGTTTCAAGACCACTAAACCAAGGTTAAGGAAAATTATTTTGATGTTATTTTATGTGTTATGGTGTTAATATATGGCTATGTGGAAATTTTGGTGCTTTAATTTGAACGATAGCATGTTTAATTGTGAAATATGACTAAATCGCATAAAGTGCGAAAGTTCCATAACACGTGGTAGAGGTGTCTAATAGCCAAAGACTATTAATTGAAGGTCCTTAAGGTGATATTAGGCCATTAAATTAGTCATGGTCGGTCATATAGGGGCTAGGGAGACAAGATTTTAAATGTTGGTCAAATTTGGTGGAAATTAGGTGGAAAAATGAATAAAATAAGATGAATAAAAGATGTTATCATCTTTCATTATTCATCCACCTTCATCCACCGAAAAATTGAAGAGAAAAACAAGGGTTTTGAAACTCAAAATTTCAGCCAACATATTATCTAGCAAGTAAGTGATTTTTGAGGTTTTTCTTGATGATTTTTGTACTTTTGGAGTCCTTAAAGCTTAAGTTAGCTAATGAGGGGACAAATTTGTGATATGGTTGAAAGTCTAGGGACTTTCCATGAGAATGGAGTGTTGTTAGCTGAGTTTTTATGGAAGAAAATGAATGTTAGAGTGATGGGAAACAACTTTTGTGAAAGGTGTTGGCATGAAAACACCTAGATAGGACTTGAATGCAAAGATTGTAATTGCATTATAAATGCATGAAATAGTTCGATTTGTGAGTAGTTGTAAGAGAAATAAATGTTCAGCTATGCTTTTTAAATAAGAAAGTGAGTTGAAAAATGATTTACGAGCCTAGGGGCAAAATCGTAATTTTGCCATAATATAAGGGCAAAATGGTCATTTTTGCCTAAGTATAGATTTTGATGTATTATGATCGTAGAATGATCTAAATGAGTGAATTTTATTGTTATAGATTGAGAAGAGCGCAGAATTAACCTTGACCGGGGAAATGGCAAGGTTACGGATTAAACTGCAAACTGAAACTTTTTGCACCGAGGTAAGTTTATGTGTAAACGATGCATTTTATGTACACATTGTTGTTGCTAATTGGTGCATGGCATGATTGAAAACATGTATGACTCAAGTGGATTGAATTTGGTAGTTATTGAATAGTTTTCGTATGAATGATGAAATAGATATGTAAATGTGTAATAACAACATTTGATGGTGGGCTAAGTGCGATACCACCTTATTACGCAACTACGATGGGCTGTGTGTGATACCATCGTTTATATTAATTTTTGGTGGGCTATGTGCGATACCACAGTAATTATCCTCTTTGGTGGGATGTGTGCGATACCACCGTAATTATTCTTTTTGGTGGGCTATGTGCGATACCACCGTAATTGTCCTCTTTGGTGGGCTATGTACGATACCGCCCTATTAAAGAATGATGGTGGGCTAAGTGCGAATCCACTGAGTGATTGTATTATGAATGGTTTAATAAGAAACTATGATGTGTTGTATTATGTGAAATTGTGGTGCTAAGTGCAGGGAAGCATGTTAATGAATGTAAGCATTCAGCTTGTGATATGGTTGGAATGTGGTAAGGGAGGAAATGAGTAAGCATGATTATGAATGTGGATTGTACTTGTTTAATATGTGATGCTATTTTAATTATTTAAAACATAATATAATGATATTTGTTTACATGTAAACTTACTAAGCTCAAAGCTTACTCCCTATTTTTTCCCTTATCTTATAGAGTTAGAGAGCCGAATCGAGATACGCAGATAATCGGAAGATCGCCCACACTATCAGCTCATCTCGATATATCTAGACTTAGTGTTTTTGGAGTATGGCATGTATAGGGGCTAGACTAGGTATATTGTTTTGTTATTTTGGTCAGGAGTGTGTTGGCCCCTTTAATGAGAAACTCTTGTGTATATAGCCATATTTGTTGGCTCTTTGTTATATATATATGGAAAGATAAAGTTATTCATGGATATATATATTGCAAAATCTGAGTTGTTTAGTGATATGTTGAATGGATTCATGTTGTGCGAGTTAGAGGGATGAAAAGAGCTTGGTAAATAGCCTTGCTCTTGTCCACACGCGTAGGTACACGGGCGTGTGTCTAGGTCGTGTGTGACACACGGTTAGCCCCATGGGTGTGTGATCAGGCCGTGTGTCCCTGCATGAAAAATTTATGAGTCAATAAGCTTTGTAGTAAAAACACGGGCAAAGACACGACCGTGTGTCTTAGCCGTGTGGGAGGCACGACCTAATACATGGGCATGTGCCTAGGCCGTGTGAAGTCTGCACATTAAATGTGAAATTTATTTCGACACACGATCTAAGGACACGAGCGTGTGCCTTGGCCGTGTGGCCATAGGGAATTGATGACGTAATAAACGGAATGCGAAGGTTTTGGCACACGGGTTAAGACACGGGCGTGTCGAGGCTGTGTGAGGGACACGGGCTAGGGACACGGGCATGTGTCTGACCGTATGAAATAAGTTAGTATCGACCACAGGTGGTGAACACAGGCATGTCTTAGGGGCACACGGACGTATCCCTAGATCAACACAGGTGTGTGGCCCCTATTTAGGTAAAAAAATTTAAATGCACAAAAAGTTTCAGTTGGGTTCCGAAACCCTCCATATGCATGCTTAAGGCATCGTAGATCCTTAATGAGATTCATATGAAGGTGAAAAAGGTATTTTATGGACTAAAGTTGCATGGTCAAGTGAGTTAAGTCCGGTAATGCCTCGTGCCCTGTTCCAGCGTAGGATACGGGTAAGGGGTGTTACATTTAGTGGTATCAGAGCTATGGTTTAGTCGATTCTCAAACTACCGTAGCGTGTGTGAGAGCCTAGCTATACATGCCATAAGCGTATAATGATGGTGTAGTGCCTTCTGACAATTTTAAACTTTGTTTTATATAGTAAATGGATCCCGATCAAGCGGCTGCTGATGAAGCAGCTAGTAATGCGTCTCCGGCGTAAGGGACTGCGCCTATTTAGAGTGGACCCGAGACTAGGGATCAAGGAGAAGAGGATCGAGAAACCTTTCTCCAAATGATGAGTAACTGGTACACAGAGTATGTACGAGCAAACTTAATGCTCAACCTCCTCCACCCCCTCCTATACCTCAGCCGGTTCCAGTGGCTCCTCAAGATATTGTAAGGATAACGAAGCCCTCGATGGACAAGATTCGGAAGCAAGGGGCTGAGGAGTTTAAAGCTAATATAGATGATGACTCCGAGAGGGCGGAGTTCTGGCTTGAGAACTCAATGAGAGTGTTTGATGAACTTTCCTGCACACCTGAGGAGAGCTTGAAATGCATCGTATCTTTGCTGAGAGACTCGACATACCATTGGTGGAAAACATTGACATTAGTGGTTCCAAAGGAAAGAGTGGCGTGGGACTTCTTTTTGGAAGAGTTCTGAAAAAATTATATAAGTTAGAGGTTTGTGGACCAGAAACAAAAAGAATCCATTGAGTTAAAGCAAGGAAAAATGACAGTGGCGAAATATGAGCGTGAGTTTGTTAGGCTCAGCAAGCATGCACAAGAGTGTGTGTCTAAAGAAGTTATCTTGTGTAAGAGGTTTGAATATGGGCTGAATGAGGACATTAGACTGCTAGTTGAGATTTTAGAGTTAAAAGAGTTTGTGATGTTGGTTGACCGAGCATGTAAGGCCGAAGAATTGAATAAAGAAAAGAGGAAGGCCGTGAGTAAGGCTCGGGATGCAAGAAAATGGCCGATGAGTAAATCCTACCACGTTCAATCGAAGAGGTCCAAGGAGATGAACCCTCAGACAACTACATCAGTTGGATATTCACATTGAGACCAAGGTAACACCTACTCGGGCTCGAGAGTTTAAGCCCCTTCGACAGAAAGTGTGGGCAATCCGAAGTCTAAACCGGAGTGTCCAAATTGTGGTAGGCAGCACACTGGGGAGTGTTGGGGAAGCAATCGAAATTGCTATAAGTGTGGTTCCCCCGATCATTTTATTCGAAATTGTCCTGAGAGGGATGACAAGGAAAAGAAGCAAGAAGTGAGATCAAGCAATGTAACTTCAAGGGGTAGGCCACAAAAGAACCCGGGAGGTGGGGACTAGTGGTAGAGGTGCATCACGAGACTCTGCTGTGAGACCGGAAAGTCGGGCACCTACAAGGACCTATGCCATTAGCGCTCGCGAAGAGGCATCATCTCCAGATGTAATAACGAGTACTTTTTCTCTTAATGACACCTTTTTTATTGCTTTGATTGATCCAGGGTCTACCTGTTCTTACGTTTGCATGAAATTGTCATCTAGGTTGAGTATGATTGTTGAGTCTATAGAATTTGTGGTAAAGGTGTCAAACCCGTTAGGTAAACATGTGTTAGTTTACAAAGTGTGTAAGAATTGTCCTTTGACAATCAGGGGTCATTGTTTTCTGGCAAACCTTATGTTGTTGCCGTTTGATGAATTTGACCTGATTCTTGGTATGGATTGGTTGACTACTCATAGTGTTTTAGTGAACTGTGGTAGTAAATTTATTTAATTGAGATGTGAGAATGTAGATGCTATTCGAGTTGAATCAGGTGGATCAAATAGTTTACCAGTGGTGATCTCTTCCTTGGTAGCTGAGAAATATTTGAGAAAAGGATGTGAGTCATATCTCGCTTTTGTACTGAATACTCAAGAGTCTGAGGTAAAGATTGAAATAGTGTCGGTGGTATGTGACTATCTGGATGTATTTCCGGAAGAGTTACCCGGATTGCCTCCAGTTAGAGAGGTCGAGTTTGGGATTGAGTTAGTTCCAAGAACGACACCTATTTTTTGTTGCTCCGTATAGGATGGCACCATTAGAGTTGAAAGGACTAAAGGTTCAATTGCAAGAGTTAACGGATAAGGGTTTTGCAAGACTGAGCTATTCACCGTGGGGTGCTCCGGTACTTTTTGTGGAGAAGAAAGATGGGTCGATGAGATTGTATAGATTACAGGCAACTCAAGAAGGTGACGGTGAAAAATAAGTATCCTTTACCAAGGATAGATGATCTATTTGATCAACTGAAGGGAGCTACGGTGTTCTCCAGGATAGACCTAAGGACTGGTTATTACTAGTTGAGGGTTAAGGAGCAAGATGTGCCGAAAACTGCATTTCGGACAAGGTATGGCCATTATGAGTTTCTAGTCATGCCATTCAGTTTAAGAAATGCTCCTGCGATTTTTATGAATTTAATGAACCGTGTATTCCGATCGTATTTGGACAAGTTTGTGGTTGTCTTTATTGATAACATATTGATTTATTCTCGGGATGAGAGTGATCATGCGGAGCATCTAAGAATTGTCTTACAGACTTTAAGAGACAAGCAATTGTATGCTAAATTTAGTAAGAGTGAGTTTTAGCTCCGAGAGGTCGGATTCCTTGGACACATTGTGTCGGGTGATGGTATTAGAGTTGACCCGAGTAAGATCTCGGCTATTGTGGAGTGGAAATTACCAAGAAATGTGTCGAAAGTCAGAAGCTTTTTGGGTTTAGCGGGGTACTACAGACGGTTCGTGAAGGGATTTTCCATGATTGCTACCCCGATGACGAAACTGTTGCACAAAGATGTTAAGTTTGAATGGACTGAGAAATGTCAACAGAGTTTTGAGAGATTGAAAATATTATTGACTGAGGTACCGGTTTTAGTACAACCTGAGTTGGGAAAAAGAGTTTGTGGTCTATAGTAATGCACCGCTTAATGGTCTCGGTTGTGTGTTGATGCAAGAGGGTAAGGTAATCACTTACGCCTCGAGGCAGCTAAAACCGCACGAAAAGAATTATCTGACTCATGTTTTGGAGTTGGCTGCGATTGTGGTCGCATTAAAGATTTGGCGACATTATTTATATGGTGAGAGGTGCCGAATCTTCACAGATCATAAGAGTTTGAAGTACTTGATGGATCAAAAGGATTTGAATTATTGAAGGATTATGAGCTAATAATTGATTATGAGCTAATAATTGATTACCATCCGGGGAAAGCGAATGTAGTTGTGGACGCCTTGAGTAGAAAATCCTTATATGCTTTGAGAGCTATGAGTACTAGCTTAGCGTTGTCTGAGGATGGTGCCATATTGGTAAATAGCCTTGCTCTTGTCCACACGGGTAGGCACACGGGGGTGTGTCTAGGTCGTGTGTGACACACAGTCAGCCCCATGGGTGTGTGATCAGGCCGTGTGTCCCCTGCATGAAAAATTTATAAGTTAGTAAGCTTTGTAGTAAAAACATGGGCAGAGACACGGCCATGTGTCTCAGCCGTGTAGGAGGCACGGCCTAAGACATGGGCGTGTGTCCAGGCCGTGTGAAGTCTGCACATTAAATGTGAAATTTATTTCGACACACGGCCTAAGGACACAAGCGTGTACCTTGGTCGTGTGGCCATATGGAATTGATGATGTCATAAACAGAATGCCAAGGTTTTAACACACGGGCTAAGACACGAGCGTGTCGAGGCCGTGTGAGGGACACGGGCTTGTGTCCGGCCGTGTGAAATAAGTCAGTGTCGACCACGGGTGGTGAACACGGGCATGTCTTAGGGGTACACGGGCTTGTCCCTAGATCAACATGAGCGTGTGGCCCCTGTTTAGGTGAAAATTTTTAAATGCACAAAAAGTTTCGGTTGGGTTCCGAAACCCTCCATATGCACATTTAAGGCCTCGTAGATCCTTAATGAGATTCATATGAAGGTGAAAGAGGTATTTTAGGGACTAAAGTTGCATGGAGAAGTGAGTTAAGTCCGGTAATGCCTCGTGCCCAGTTTCAGCGTAGAATACGGGTAAGGGGTGTTACAAGTCATGTCACGACTTTGTATGATCATTTGTGTATAAGTCTAGTAATGCCCCGTACCCTGTTTCGGCATTGAATACGGGTAAGGGGTGTTACAGTTGATGTTCGGATCAATTTAATTATGAAATGTATTCGTTCGGTTAAGTATGTTGTCAACTATAATGGGAGTTTAACGAAAACCATAATCCCAGAGAGGGGTCTCCGTCAAGGGGATCCCCTATCCCCTTATCTTTCTTATTTTGCATGGAGGCATTTTCGAGAATGCTCATCTGTGCTCAATAGGGTGGGCTTATTCGGGGAATTCAGACTAGCATTAATGGGCCTAGCATTAACCATTTATTTTTTGTCGATGATGCCCTTCTCTTTATTAGAAATAAAAAGGAGAAGTCGAGGCCTTTACAAAAATTCTAAATGATTTTGAAAAAATATCAGGTCAACAAATTAACTTTGAAAAATCTATGGTCTATTTTAGCCCGAAAACCCCTGTGAACAAAAGAGAACACCTTGGTAACATGATTTGTATACGTGTGGTTGATAAGTTGGATAATTACCTCGAGTTACAGCTTCTTATTGGGAAAAAAAATCCATACCCTTTAACGACATTCTCAACCGAATTTCTTGTAGAATTAATAGTTGGTCCAAAAGACTTCTATCGTATGGTGGAAGAGAAGTTTTTATAAAATCTATTCTTCAGGCTTTACCCACTTATGCTCTCTTTAATTTTCTTGCTCCTAGAGGCACTATCGAAGAAATGCAGTCGAAGGTTCGAATAATTTGGTGGGCTTGCAAGAACAAGGATCGCGGGTGGGCAATGCTAGCTTGGAATAAAATTTGTTACCCGAAAGGGATGGAGGGCCTCGGCTTTAGAGACTTCCATTTATTCAACATTGCCTTACTCGACAGACAAGTATGGCGACTACTTATAAAAAAAGACACATTATGCTACAAAGTTCTTAGTGCCAAATAATTCCGAAATGGTAACATTTTTCAACTTAAAAAGGTAGACAAGTCGTCTCTCACATGGGCTAGTATAGCTACCGCTACTAGGAGGTTGGGAAAAGGTTTTGGTTGGTTGATAGGTGATGGTGAAAAAGTGGATATTCATAGTAACAATTGGGGTTTTGAGGGCCTTAATGGGGACTCTTTTATTTGCAATAGAGAGCACGTGACGGAAAAGAAAGTTAATGAATTATGGAGCATTGACCATAAGCATTGGAATAAGGAGAGGGTTATTGACATTTATGGCGAGAGTTTGGGGGACCAGATTTGCAATATTCCAATTTTCCCTGAAGGCCCGAAGGATAGTTTGGTTTGGTTTCATAGTCATCACAGAGTCTTCTCAACGAAGTCAGCTTATACTTGGCTTATTCTCCAAATAATTGGCTTGGGACCGCATCTTCTGTTTTGAAAAGTGATCTGGAATATAAAAACATTTCCCAAGGTGAGGGTGTTCGCCTGGAGACATCATGCCCACAAATTGCAATATTGCCTCCATCCGGCCAAATTTCAATCCTGGGTGTCAAAGGTGCGGGGCTGAAAATGAGACTCTTCTCCACGCCATCAAAGACTGCCCGTCGGCTCGAGCAATTCTCTCCTGTAGCGGCTTGGACGATAGGCTGATCAGCGGCAATTTTAAGCAGTGCATTGATCGGTTGGAAGCTTCAATGAGGCTGTTCGGTAAGAAAGCGCTGGAAGACTTCATCATCCTCCTCTAGAATAGTAGGAACAGTAGGAACAATTTCACCTTCCGGGGCAAAGAGGAGGGGGCGAGCATGATTCGGGATAGAGCCTTCACCTTCAGTAATGACTCCTGGGTTCACAACTTAAGCCACAAGCATATCATTCCTTTTACCCCTGCATGCAATAACTGGAAGAAGCCAAAAAAGGGTTTTGTAAAGGTATATGTCAACGCTACGGTGTCAAATGGGAGAATGAGGTACGAGGTTATCGCAAGAGATGAGGAAGGGTTCATGGTTGGCGGTTGCAGGGGTTGTAAAAACATGGAGGTGACAAGCGAAAGGGCTGAGTTGGTGGCTCTGGATGAAGGGATGCAACTGGCCAGGAGATTAAACATCCAGCAAGTTCTATTTGAATCCGATAATGCTAGCTTAATAAATAGAATTAAAAGACATAGCATGGATATTACCATCATGGCTAAGTACATGCATGAAACATGCAGGAAATTGGATATGTTTGCTTCGGCCGACGTGAAGTGGGTCCCCAAGAGTAGTAATTGGCTAGCTGACTTCATTTGTAAATTCGTTTTAAATAAAAATTGCGCTTGCGATTTTGATGTGAATTATCCTGGAGAAATTCACGAAATTGTTATTCAGGATTCTGTTGTTAATGAAATTTATGCCATTTATGGTCTTCTTTTAAAAAAAAAAATAATTAGAAGTGTTTTTTTAATAAAAATATTGATTAAAATATTAAATTTTTAAACATAACCCATTCATGTGTACTTCATATTAATATTTTTTATTTTTTATAAACTTTTTATAACGTTTTAATTAGTACTTCCATTAATTTGACAATTTTTAAAATATTAATAATCAAATTTAACTTAAAAAAAATGAAGAGGCAAATTGATAAAAAAATGTAATTCTTATGAGTTAAATTATCATTATCATTAAGACATACAATTTGTATGTCCAATTGCAAGTCAACAGGTAAACTCTCAAATGCATATTTAAAATTTTTAAAAATTCATATACTCGTACATTTGAAGTATCGTATTCTCGAACTATATACATTATCAAATACGAATATTTAAAAAATTGAGCAACTAAGAAAAATCATAATATCCTACGGAATGTCGAGCAATTTATTAAAGAACCAGATAACGGTTTCATCCAACAAGGCATATAGAGAACATAACAGCATAGAGTACTTTACATGGCCATTAACGTGTGTTCTAAATCCTAATGTTTAACTATCAGCCACAGATGATGCAAACCCGATGCTAAAATCAAATCCGATGCATGTCAACTCACGTTTGTTTGCATTGAACATCTTCATTTTCAGAGAGTACGGGCCCTGCATAAGGTTAAAACTTATCAGAAGTAATTAATCCAAGGTTGATTGCGGTGAATCCCTTATTACATTACATCTCATTGACCTCGAAAGGCTGCCAATTGGAATCAAAATTGTTCGATTTTGTTGCTGATTGATCTCAAAAATAAATGCAGACTTTACACTTCTCAACAAGCAACGATCAATTCCAATATATTATGTCAAACAAATAACAATAGATGAAAGAACGAGGGACTTATTTCTAAGCAAATGAAGAGCACTCTTAGTCAAAAAGGTTTCCATTTTAGCCAAAATAAACGCATGCAGAAACCCCGATTGTTCTTTGCATTTGGAACATACATAAATCACTGTTTAGTTGTGAGAATAAACTGAGAAAACAAGCCTACTGCAGTGAGTAAGCTTGTGGTATATCATAATCGATGAAACAAAGCTTGGGATATAGGCAAACAACTAAAGCTCAACTGTATTACTGAAAATGATGATTCAAATCTGTAATGAGTTAAAATTTGTTTTCAAAAGAATTTGGAAAGAACTGAACCTGTTATGACTCGATAATTCTTGCAAAAACACCAATACATATTTTGCATGATCGAAAAGGTTGCTAAAAAACTTGAAATAAAGGGAGTCTGACGCATTGCATTAGTTTAACCAGATGAGAATACAATGAGGGAAAGAGGAGGAAGGGTTCAGCATAGTTCCAATCCCATAAAAACCCAATTTATTTCCTTGCAAGAGAACAAAATAGAAGGGAAGGAATAACCATATTGCCTTTAGTTTTTCTGATTTTCATTTTGATCTTCAATCCTTCGATTTTGTTTTTCCTTTACTCTGAAAGGAAAAGAAAAGCCTTTTCCCCCTTCCTTTATGTGTGTGCGTATATATATATATGTGCATATATATTCCTTTCAACTGAAAATACCTAAACATAAAGCACACTCAACCGGAACTAGACAAAAAGGTTCGACAGAGCGTTTTAACTCTTCTGCTTATGCTAGAATATTGGTGCAAACAAAAATTAAAAAGAACATCCAACCGTTCAGCAACTATTAATCAACATAAGTTTCAGACTTACAGGAGGAGTATATCCGGGCAAAACTTGTGAGTGAGAAACCACAAAATCACCAGTTGACACAGGGCAAGATGTCTCATCACAAAGGTCATGAGTCTCACTGTGAATGTGCCATCCAAAATACGAAACCTCGATCACCAGTTTCCCCCCATCGATAGCTGCACCTGTACATCATTATAGAAAACAACGCCCACCTTCAATCACAAGCTTAAAGCACTACACACTTTGGTCGCATGTTACAACAAGCCTCATCAATCATCATGTACCGACACAAAGTTACCATCTAATTAACAATTACATTATTTGAAAAACATAGATAAGTTACCTGTTGTTGCTGCGATACTGAAGGTAGCAGGCTGACCCCTGGCGATCGGGTTAGGCGAAATTTCAACACCTTGAACCTTTACATCATACTCACCTTGCTTATCTGCATTTGTATTATTATTATTTTTTAGATTCAAAGACTAAAAATTTACATCCTAATATTGAGAGCTAATTTAAAAAAAAAAAATCATTAAATTTCCCCGGTAAACAAATAATAGAATTTTCATCGATTAATAAAATAAAAACAATTTAATTAAAAAAAAAAAGCAGCGAACCTAGGGCTTAGAGAAACTAACCACAATATTTAACGTCGGTGGCGACTGCCAAGGGAACAACTAGAATCAACGAGAGGAGCAAGAGGGGTGCGATGAACCGGTTGTACTGGATCATCTCCATCTGGTTTCGATTTTACAGAAAATTAAAGTTCAGATATGAATATAAATCTCAGGTTGCAGAGATTTTGAGGATTGATTTTGTATTAGGGAAGAGAGAAGAGTGCTGGAAATGAAGGGGGAATATATGGAGGGGAGAAGAAAGATTGAGTAGAGCAGTTTGGAGAAATTGGGGGTGATCTAGGCCGTTGGTCTGTTTTGGTCAGCACGATTGATGGGGAGCGACTTGTTACTTAGACAAACCAGACTGGCAGTTGGTTGGCGGTGACTGTTAGGTGAAAGGTGTTTCTTATTATTTTTTTAATCGTCTTTTTAGGTTTCTTCGACCAAGAGGCTTCCTTCTCTCTGTTTTTCATTCTTTGGTATTTGAGTTTTATCTTTAAGGTGCATTTTGATACCCAATTTTGTTTTTCTTTCCTATTGAAGTACACCTGTATTTCATTTCCCTGCCAGAGTTGGTACTTGATACTATGCAAAACCCCGTTAATATTTTTTGAATATTTGAACCATGTATTGTCATAATCCGAATGTTTTTTTAAATCTAAAAAATATATTTCTGATATTCATAAATTTTATAAATAAAAATTTAAAAAAACTAAATAAGAGTTAAAAATATTTTTATAAAGAATCAAAAAAGGAAAATTTTATAATTTTTTTATACAAAGAACCACAAAAATATAATGTTTTATAAAAATAAAAATATTAAATAAAAAATTAAATCAAAATCAAAATAATGAAAATATTTATTGGGTCACATTAAAATTTATAATTTACAAAAAATATTTTTTAATTTTCAAATAATGATGTCATAATCATAATCGTTGAGATAAATTCGAATATCAATTTGTATATTAAAACTAAACTTAAATACCAATTGTATATTAACTAGTATATTTAATTATTTTTTGATTGCATGGTAAGTTGTAGTAATAAAAATAATAATTTATATTTTACCAATTTATTATATTTAAATTTTAAATATTTTTCGTCCAAAATAATAAAATAATTTATCTCTTTTAAGAAAAATATTGATCTAAAATTTTCTAAGTTTTATACATGAGAATTCTATATTGATTTCTTTTTGGACTAATTTATCTATAAAAGTCCATTTCCAAGTATATTTACGAAAATGGACCAATTTCTGCATTATTTATCGGAAAGGGCCGATTTTGGCAAAACACGTCCACGTAGGAGCGTTTTAGGGTGAAATTTCAGCAAAATGTGCCCTAAAGGGAGCGATTTTTTCATGTCAACACAAAACGCGCTGATGTGGACGCACTTTGTTGACGTGGCAAAATGGCTCCTCCAAGGGCGCGCTTTGCTCCGTGTTTTTTCCCCAACGGCTATTTTATTTTTTGACCGTTGGGGGATCCAACGGTCAAAAAAAAGTATAAAACCCCTTCTCCTAATATTTCACACAATATTTCTTCAAAATTTGGCAAAAAACTCTCAAATTTCTCCCTAAATTTCTCAAAGCTCTCAAATTTCTCTTTAAATTTCTCAAAGTTTTCTATAATTAATTTTTTCCTTTTAATTTTTTTTCGAAATTAGGATTATTTTTTTATAATTAATTCGTCTCGATCATAAACATATCTCCGTCGAACAAATGAAAATTGTAAGGGTTAATTTTAATTTTTGAATATTATTTAATATTTTTTCATTTATGTAATTTTAATTAATTTGTATTTTATAATTTTTTATCATAGTATGTTGATCGGGTGTTACAATGTTATATTCGTAATATGTCTGGTCCTCTATCACCGTTGATAGAAAATTACTTGAGGGAAGTGGGATTTTGGCACGTGGCCACTATAGGCCGGGGGTGCAAGTTGGACCCGAAACTCATCAACGCGTTAATAGAGAGGTGGAGACCCGAGACACATACATTCCGTCTTCCATGCGGAGAGTATACTATCAGTTTGGAGGACGTGCAGTTACAATTAGGATCGTCGTGGATGGGTTTGCATTCACCAGGTCCGTTCAATCTGCTGATTCGGGAGCCATATGCTACGATCTTTTGGGTGCGATTCCAGGTAATATTTACGGAGGTCGGATCGAGATAGGCTGGTTACAAGACACATTCCCGGAGCTGGGGAATGATTCAACTGAAGTAGAAAGAATATGATATGCTTGGGCATACATCCTTGAGATGATTGGAGGTTATTTGATGCCGGACTTGTCACAAAACCCCGTACATCTGAGGTGACTGCTGAAACTCGTTGATTTTAGAGCAGCTGGCGAATTTAGTTGGGGGTCTACTGTGTTCACAACATTGTACCGAAAAATGCGGGGCGACACCACCAAATAAAGCCAAAATCGGAGGTTGCCTATCACTACTACAATCATGGGCTCGGTTTCGCTTTCCATTTTTACATCCTCGAGTGAACCACCCATATACATTCCTACTCATAACGAGGTAAAATTTTTATTTGATTTTACAATTATTACATAGATTTAAAATAAAATTGTATGCTAAAAATTTATTTAATTAGGTGGAACCATCTACCGCTTGTAACACCCCAAACCTGGCCCAAACGCTACGACCAGATCTGGTATGTCACTTAAGGGATTTTACAAAACATGTAGCATTTTAGAAAACAATTACTAGGTTTAAACCTTTATTCCGAAAGCTTAAGAATTCATTAAAGTATAAAATATTGAGTTATAAATTATCTTGATGGATTTTAAATAAAAACTAAAATTTCATACATGTCTTAACTTAATTGGAAACATAAAACTTAAAAGCCCAACATAAAACCCAAACAAAAATAATAGTCTAGTGGCCCGTAGCCTTATTACAACCATACTTAAAATCCGCAAAATATAAAATAACAAACTAAAGTCTTTTAGCTGAATCCAATTGCTCTTTTGCATGGCCACCTCGCGTTCCTCTCCAGCCTCGCGTTCCTCTTCAGCCCGGTCCGATGCACTAGGTGTCACCTGAAATTGTTAAATTAAATGGGTGAGTCGCGAGACTCAGTGTGCAACCCTCATGCACCATTAGATTTGGGCTTTAGCCCCCATAAAACAAAATAATCAAAATTAATATACATCACAAAAATAGTATGCAAAGCCCAACCCAAATCCTAGGTTTCCATCCGCTACACGCCCCCGTACCAGCCATTCACACCTTTGGGGATTTCTACAATCACCCACACCGCTACACGTCTTGATGGTAGTCGTGCTGCTCATCATCAGATCATGGCCGTAGCCACTACAACAGATCACGGTAAGGAACCGCTACAACGGATCACGGTAAAAACTGCTATAACATATAACTTCCTCCTTTCATCAAACCCAACCCATGCAATCACATAAAGTCAATATTCTTATATCATTTAATCAAAACATTCACTAACCTGGTGATTTGCTTTTACCCTATTTGGGTTTCCGTCCTTATGCCGGGATTTCGGCATATATCAAAACATATAAAACTTATAATCATATACTAATCTAACAGATCTAGATGGTGTGGAGAATTACACACCTGATATCGCGAAATCCAATATTCTTAGTCGATGTCCTTGCTATCCGGATCTATTATCCTCAATCTATAGCTTTGCTCAATAGCGGGAAAAACACGAAAGTGAGATTTTCCCTACATTCGACCAAACACCAAAACATTAAACCAACCCGATGTTCACACCCACACAATTACCTGATGAAATTCGGCAAAAGAGAAAGGGTGAAAAAGTGGCCATTCGGCCGAACCTATTACCAACATATACCTTCGGCTTCTTCTATGCTCAGTACAAGAGATCACAGTGAGGAGAAATTGATTTCTAAGATTAGAGAGTGAAAATCAATGAGATATTAGAGAATTGACTCGGGTTAGAAACTAGATGAGAAAGAAAGAAGTATCGAATAGGTAAACAACAAAGAACTTACCAATGGTGATTCGACTATGGTGTAACTTCGGGAAAAAGAGGCTGAATCTTTGAAGGTTTCGGCTATGGAAGAAGAAAGTATGGACAAGAGTATTCAGTTTTGAAAATAAATGAAGAGAAGAAGAAAAATGTTGGAGAGTTGCGGCAAAGAACCCAAGAGAGAAAAGAATTTTGGCTTGCAGAGAATAAATGAAAAAGATGAAAAAGTGATCTCTTGCCTACCAATTTCGGCATATTCAACCCCCTTCCCAGAGTTGGATTTTCGGCCAACTCTGCCAACACCTGATAGCTCTTATCTTTCCTGTTATCTTAATCCCTTATCTCCTCAAAAATAGCCCTAATTGCTCTCTTCCTTATCTACCTATTATCCTTGTAATTAATTATAAAATAAATATTAAGAATCCCTAAAAAAAATAGCCTTGTGCCGTCCCCCCTACTCATCTAAGTGCCAAATTTTAGCCCTAAAACTTGGGCTTCAAGCTGCCAAAATTTAGGCCTTCCTCATACACAAGTGACGCCACTTAAATCTCCCCTCTACTGTGCTCTTAATTGCTGGGCCACAAGCCCAGTATTTAAAACTTTAATTTAAGCCCTTAGAGTGTCTAAACAAAATATTTAAAACAAGGCCTCAGTCCAATTTGAGCCCCAATTGTACCTCAAATTCTCAAATTAATATTTTAAGCATTCAAACACATAAAATGCACAGACCCAATTATTTAGGATGTTACACCGCTCTTGAAGATATACGGCTTCTATTAAACCAACGGTCGGAAGCGCAGGTACGTATTAAATAATATATATATAAAATAGTCGTTTCATATTTAGTATTTAGTATTATGTGTAACAGTCCGATTTACACCCTACTCGGAACAGTGGTTTTGGGACCATAAATCCAAGTCCGTATAATATTTTAATATTATTTTCTGTGTCTTTGATAAGTGGTTATGCATGTGGTAAAGTTTCGTATGCTAATTTATCTGTCTGTATGTTTAATTTGACAAAAGGATTAAATTGCATAAAATGTGAAAGTTGCATGATATTTGTTAAAGTGCTTATATGTTGTGGCTTTTAAAAGAGGAGGCCTTAAGAGGCAATAAGACCACTATTAAGTTAGTGGATGCATAAAGGACATAAATGCCCATAATGTTTATATGTTTATATGTTTAGTAAAAGGGTAAATATGCCATTTTTGTATTAAAATGTCTTTTGATAAAAACAAAATATGAAAAATAGGCATTAATTCATTCATCTTTCCATCGAATGCATAAAAGAAAGAAAACAAGAAGAGCTTGTTACATTCGGCTAGTTTGAGGCATAAATTCAAGGTATGTATTTAATCAGTTTTTGATAATTTCTACGTTTTTGCAATCGTTGCTTTGAGAGCTAGAAAACCCATGTATTAATTTTGAAAATTGATAAAGTTTTTGAAATGAGCTTTTGATGAACTCATGTGTTTTGTGATGGATGATAGTGAAAAATGAAAGATATGTGTTTAATGAACATGTTTTGTTCTTGAATTTTTGATGAATTTAGCTAACTAGGGCTAAATTATGAAAATAGCATTTTGAAGGACTAAATTGTGAATTTGATGAAATGATTGGACTTGTATGATATATATATATATGCATTTGGCTAAGCTCGGATGTGTAATGGTTTTGTGAATTTGATGTTTGAGAAAAATAGACTAAATTGATAAATTGTGCAAATATGAGGGTTAATTTGCAAATAGCCCTAAATGTATGTCCTTGGATTGAATTGAATGAGTTAGTGAATAACAGACTTAGATCGTGGGAAAATGAAAGTAACCGAGTAGCCATTTCCGTTTCTATTAAATCGAATCCGAGGTAAGTCATTATGCAAATAAACGTATTCGTATTGAATTATGTGTATTCTTATGACTACTGTTATCGATGAATACTTATGATATGATTTGTTCATGAATTTTGAGATAAGGATTACTTAGTGACAATATCCGAGAAGTCCCGTACGAACCTAGGAATAGATAGGATTAGCTATGTCATGACATAGGTATCTATTCTGTTTTATCATGTAAGACCTCGTCTGGGACGTTGGCGTTGATTGGAGATGTCATGTAAGGCCTCGTCTGGGACGTAGGCATCGAAATGAGCTTTACGTGTAAGACTATGTCTGGGACGCTAGCATCGGTTTGATCTTTAAGTGTAAGACCATGTCTGGGACATTAGCATCGTATTGATTCATGTAAAACCCTGCCTGGGACAGTGGCATCGATATCTGAATGCATATAAGACCTCGTCTGAGACGTTGGCATTGTACAACTATTCCGAGCTTTCTGAGTATCATACTAAATTCCTTACGGTTCAACGGGCAAGTCTGTGATATGAAATGACATTGTAAATGGTGAATCCGTTTCAGGTACATTGATTCATACACTAAGTTTGTATATAAGGTAAGTTCCTATGTGATCTTGCTATGATGATTATGTACATTTGAATAACAATATGAAATGTGATAGTAAGTATGAAAGAGCTTTGTGTATATGAGACTTTTCAATTGATGAATGTGGCAAATATGGCCAAGTACATGGACTAAAGTATATATGTGATAATTTACTAAGTGATTTAGATGTGCCAATGTATCTATGAGTATATATGCCTTCTATGCTAAGTTTGTTTGTATTATGACTTACTAAGCTTTTGGAAAGCTTACTCTGTGTGTGCATTTTCTCTGTGTTATAGGTCGTCAAAGCTACTGAAGGCTCGGGACCGTCAAGGATTGTCATCACACTATTCAACTTGTTTTTGGTACATTTTGGATATATATATGTTGCTAGATATGGCATGTATAGGCTAGTCTTTTGTATTTGTATATAAAGTGAATTTAGCCATGTGTTTTGGTTAGCTATATGTTGGTATTATGTTTTAATGAATGTGTTAGATGAAGTATATTTTGGTATGGTTGAAGCACATGAATTGGTCAAGTTTTTGGGTAAGCATTTGGATGAATTATATTTGATATACATATGTTTTCGTCTTGGAAGTTGGCATGGTTGAAATGGATATTGAATGTTTAGATTGAATGGTTATTTGGCTGTCTAGTATGTATGAAATGTGTTGGTAAATATTGCTTGTAGGTAAGGCCCAAGTGGGTGGCATTTTGGCCTTGAAAATGGCTATAATGTCACACGGTTGTGGCACACGAGCGTGCCTAGTGACCGTGGGGCAAAGTCAGTAGCTAGTATAGGAGTACACGGCCTTGGCACACGGACGTGCCTAGTAGTCGTGTGATTTTTGACAGGATCGACCACGGTCAGAGTACACGGGAGTGCTTAGTGGCCGTGGGAGAAAAGTCAGTTTCGACCACGGGGAGGACACACGGGTGTGTCTAGCAGCCTTGGGAGGCATACGGTCTGCCCACACGGGCGTGTAACCCCTGAAGCTTAGAAAAGTTTTAAATTTTTGAGAATGTCTGTATGTGTTTCGGTTTAGTCCTGACCTGGTTTATAAGCATATTTTAGGTCTTGTTGACCGTATTAAGGGACATTATGTTTGAGTTTGATGGATGAATGTATGAACTTCTGAAAATGTTTTCGATCTGTCCGGTAACGCCTTTAACCCTAGTCCTACAACGGATACGAGTTAGGGGCGTTACATTTGGTTAGTATCAGAGTTACGGTTTAGCCCATTCTCGAACTAATGTAGCGTGTCAAAGTCTAGCTATACATGCCATATATCTTAATAGTGATAGTGTGATGAATCCTGACGTATAAAATGTGATTTCTATATAACAATGGATCTCGAAAGAGCCGTAGCTGACAATGTAGAGAGTAATGTGCCTACCCCGCGTAAGGGACAGCGCCCTCTGATTCGAGACTGGATACGAGCGGTCAAGAGGGAGAAGCTAATCAAGCTTTCTTCCAGATGATAAGTGAGTGGTTCACTCAATTCGTAAATATAACCCGACTGTTTCACAACCTCCGCCCCCGGTTAATCCCCTTCAGACATCCGATATACCTCTGACTGCAACTCTGAATCTGTGGAATAAGCCTCCGGTTGACAAGATCCGCAAATATAGGGTTGAAGAGTTCCAAGCTACTAATGATGATGATGCTGAAAAAGCTAAGTTCTAGTTAGAAAATACGATCCGGGTATTTGATGAGATGTCTTTGACTCCGGAAGAATATATAAAGTGTGTTGTATCATTACTTCAGGATGCAGTATATCAATGGTGGAAAACTTTGATTTCTGTTGTTCCGAAAGAGCGAGTTACATGGGACTTATTTCAGATCGAGTTCCGGAAGAAAAACATCAGTGAAAGATTCATCGATAAGAAACGAAAAGAATTTTTGGAACTAAAATAGGGCCGAATGACTGTTTCGAAATATGAACGAGAGTTCGTGAGACTGAGTCAGTATGCTCGGGAATGTGTATCATCTGAAGCGATAATGTCCGAAAGGTTCTAAGATGGTCTTAATGAAGACATTCGTTAGTTGGTCGGGATCTTAGAAATAAAAGAGTTCGTAGTACTCGTTGATAGAGCGTGCAAAGCTGAGGCACTTGGGAAAGATAAAAGAAAAGTTAAGTTTGAAGCCCGAGATATGAGAAAGAGATTTCTAAGCAAATCATTCCAGTCATCTTCAAATAGATTCAGGGATAATCAAAGTCGTTCCAGAGATAATATGGGACATTCGAACAGAAATCGAGCTAGATCGCAAATGAGTTCCAAAACCCCAACAACTTCAGTGGCCAGTGTTGGTAATGTCCAGACTGAGATACCTGAATGTAAACATTGTGGAAAAAGGCATTCGGGAAGTTGTAGACTTAATGATAGATCTTGCTTCAGATGTGGATCACTTGATCATTTTATCCTTGTTTGCCCTCAGTCTGTCGAGCCAGAGACTGTTCCGAATCTGAGATCTGATAATGCACCTGTGAGAGGTAGACCTTCGAAGAATGTAAGAACTGTTAGTGGTAGTCAGAGAACTACGAGAGACAATGTTGCCAGATCTGAAGCTAAAGCGCCTGCCAGAGCGTATGCTATCCGAGCTCGAGAGGAAGCTTCATCACCTGATGTTATAACGGGTACTTTTATACTTTATGATACTTCTATGATTGCATTAATAGACCTTCGTTCTACGCATTCGTATATATGCATGAATTTAGTATTCAGTAAGACTTTGCCTGTAGAGTCTACTGAGTTTGCTATAAAAGTATCGAACCCTTTAGGCAAAAGTGTCCTTATTGACAAGGCATGCAAGAACTATCCGTTAATGTTTCGAGATAGCTGTTTCCCTACTGATCTGATGCTTTTGCCATTTGATGAGTTCAGTATTATTCTAGGTATGTATTGGTTGACTTTGCATGATACTATTGTGAATTGTAAAAGAAAGACTATTGATTTGAGATGTCCGAATAATGAGATTGTACGAGTTGAGTATAATGATTTGAATGGATTGCCTGCTGTGATATCTGTTTTGAAAGCTCAAAGTTATGTGAAAAAAGGTTATGAAGCATATTTTGCTTATGTGATTGATTCGAAAGTGTCTGAGAAGAAAGTTGAATCAGTTCCTATTGTCTGTGAGTTTTCTGATGTATTCCCTGAAGAATTACCGGGTTTGCCTCCAATTCGTGAAGTTGAGTTTAGTATTGATTTACTGCCTGGTACTACACCTATATCGATAGCTCCGTATAGAAAGGCACCAACAGAGTTGAAAGAGTTAAAGTCACAGTTACAAGAATTGACCGATAGAGGGTTTGCTAGACCAAGTTTCTCTCCTTGGGGTGCTCCTGTTCTGTTTGTGAAAAAGAAAGATGGCACGATGAGGATGTGTATCGATTACTGTCAGTTGAATAAAGTGACAATAAAGAATAAATATCTGTTGCCCCGAATAGACGATTTATTTGATCAGTTAAAAGGAGCTACTATATTTTTTAAGATTGATCTGAGATCGGGATACTACTAGTTGAGAGTTAAAGATTCAGACATTCCGAAGATTGCTTTCAGAACGAGGTACGTGCACTATGAGTTTTTAGTTATGCCATTTGGACTAACCAATGCTCCTGCTATTTTTATGGATCTGATGAACAGAATTTTAGACCGTACCTAGATCGATTCGTTGTGGTATTCATAGATGACATCTTGATTTATTCACGTGATGAAAACGAGCATGCTGAACATTTGAAAATTGTATTGCAAACTTTGAGAGAAAAGCAATTGTACGCGAAATTCAGCAAATATGAATTCTAGTTATACGAGGTTAGTTTTCTGGGACATATTGTGTCAACTTCTGGAATCCGAGTGGATCCGAGTAAGATTTCTGCTATATTGAGTTGGAAACCTCCGATAAATGTATATGAAGTCCGTAGTTTTCTGGGTTTAGCCGGTTATTATCGACAATTTGTACAAGGATTTTCAGTGATAGCTACACCATTGACTAGATTACTTTAGAAAGATGTTAGATTTGAATGGCCAGATAAATGTCAGAAAAGTTTTGATCAGTTGAAAACTCTGTTAACAGAAGCTCCAGTGTTGGTACAGCCAAAATCGGGTAAAGAATTTGTTATATATAGTGATGCTTCGTTAAATGGTCTGGGATGTGTTTTGATGCAGGAAGGCAAAGTTATAGCTTATGCCTCGAGACAATTGAAACCTTATGAAAAGAATTATCCGACACACAACTTTGAACTAGCTGCCATTGTGTTTGCACTTAAGATTTAGCGCCATTACTTGTATGGTGAAAAATGCCATGTGTTTTCAGATCATAAAAGTCTGAAATATCTGACGACTCAAAAAGATTTGAACCTGCGTCAAAGAAGATGGTTAGAGCTGTTAAATGATTATGAGCTCGTGATAGAGTATCATCCGGGTAAAGCGAACATTGTTGCTGATGCTTTAAGTAGAAAATCATTGTTTGCACTATGTGCTTTGAAGGCTCAGTTATATTTGTCTGATGATAGTTCTATGTTAGCTGAGTTAAAAGCAAAACCATTGTTTATACAGCAGATATGTGATGCTCAGAAATCTGATAATGAGTTATTAGCGAAACGAGCCCAGTGTGATTCGAATTCTGAATCTGAATTTTGAGTTATTGATGATTGCTTGAATTTTTGAGGTTGTATCTGTGTTCCAAGAAATTCGGAGTTGATTCAGCTGATTTTAAGTGAAGCACATAACAGTCGTCTATCTATTCATCCGGGAAGTACAAAGATGTACCATGATCTGAAGCAACGCTATTGGTGGTCTGGTATGAAACGAGACATTTCTGACTTTGTTTTGAAATGCTTAATCTGTCAACAAGTGAAAGCCGAACATCAAGTTCCATCTAGTTTGTTACAGCCAATTCTGATTCCTGAATGTAAATGGGATAGAGTCACAATGGATTTTGTTTCTAGTTTGCCTCAGACTCCGAGAAAAGAAGATGCGATTGACGATTGACCGATTGACGAAATCTGCCCATTTTATTTTGGTAAGATCTGACTATTCACTTGATAGATTAGCCGAGCTTTATATTTCTGAGATTGTTAGATTGCACAGGGTGCCACTATCCATTGTATCAGATAGGGATCTGAGGTTTACATCGAGGTTATGGAAGAAATTACAAGATACGGACGTGCCTAGTAGCCGTGTGATTTTTGACAGGATCGACCACGGTCAGAGTACACGGGCGTGCTTAGTGGCTGTGAGAGAAAAGTCAGTTTCGACCATAGGGAGGACACACGGGTGTGTCTAGCAGCCGTGGAAGGCATACGGCTTGCCCACACGGGCGTGTAACCCCTGAAACTTAAAAAAGTTTTTAATTTTCGAGAATGTCTGTATGTGTTTCGGTTTAGTCCCGACCCGATTTATAAGAATATTTTAGGTCTTGTTGACCATATTAAGGGACACTATGTTTGAGTTTGATGGATGAATTTATGAACTTCTAAAAAAGTTTCCGATCTGTTCGGTAACACCTTTAACCCTAGTCCGACGACGGATACGGGTTAGGGGTGTTACATTATGTATATAACTAATATTTTTATCACGTTTATAGTTTCAATGGACACCATACGAGGATCCAACAATTCGAGTAGTAATTCTAAATAAATTCTTTCAAAATCTAAATATTTGGCATGTTAAGGTCCTATTGGTCAACTATGCTACTGTCGAGATGCACCAGACGAATAGAGTGTTACGGCAATTTAGATTCCGACAATCGATTCTCGAGGCACCTGAAGTGCTCGATGATGAGCACAAAATCGACTTAGGCAAACAAATACAAATTTGTCGACATTCTTCTCGTAATATATCAAAATTTGGGAAAATCAATATGATCATATACATACTCGGGAACCGATCATCGTTCCAAAGTTAGCCTGCAAGCTGGATTACATGCCATGGTTTAGGATCCATGGCAAGCTATATTTGCTATCGACAGAGCAGAGGCATCGGCAAATCCGTGTTAGAAGGAAACGATGAGGCCCTTTAAATCTAAGGAGAGGGGATGACGGCAGGAGCCAATCAATAGCGCCTACACAATCACTGGGCCCAACACCTCAACCGACGACACCCACACTATAGCCCCTTCAGATTATGCCATGTGCGTATCCTAGCCCTTATATGTATCCTAACCCTTATATGTTTCCTTTTCCCAGTCTTATGCTAGGTTGGAATGCATAGCTGGTGTGTCTCCTTTCCTGATGACTCCGACTCAACCCCAGATATATAGGCCATTGTCACCGGAGGGATCGTACGAGGCACCGTCTAGGAGCTCATTTCATTACAAATCCCCATCGCCTTATGGGATTCAAATACCTCTGCCGTGGGTGATGCAAACATCTCCACATTCTTTATTCTATCAAGGTGGGTCATTTTCCCAACACCCACAACCAGAGCAACCATAACCCCCGTCGGAAGCTGAACCAAGAAGGAATCCAGCGCGTAATTATCGACCACCTCCATGTGGCACTGATTTCAACCGACACATACATTGATTTTTTTAATGTATTTGTACAAACTATTTTTATATTGTTTCATTTAATAAAATAAAAGTTGTTTTTAATATTTTAATAGTAAATTATTTTTATATTTTTAATAGAATAGAAGTTCTTTTAAATAAGGCAATAGAAATATTGCAACATAGTTTCATTACAGCAATTATCAACTATTTCGGTTTGGACATGATCGAATTGTATGACCTGGGTTCCTACACCATTCGCACAACTTCTGTTGGTTCATTCTTTCCCAGATATCCATATTATTACGTATTCTACTGGAGCAAGGTCGACCGTTTGGTTCACAACGCAATTCTCTATCCGGTAACAACTTAAACGGAGCAATCGATACAGAAGAAATTATATTAACAGAGATTAAATACCCATGTTGGTCACTTGACATCATTTAGTGGTAGACCGATATTACCCGTAGTAGTTGGACGCAACATACCTTAGACAATACCTATGGTGTGTGCGATCCCATAGGCTTCTATGTCGCTCAATTGCGGCTAGTATTCTAGTGCCCCGATCTGATATAACACAGATATCAGGTTGGGGGCATACATGCCTCCCTAACCTAGAAAGAAAGAAATCCCAATCATCATCTGACTCCCCCGGTGTTATTGAAAATACAATTGGAAGGATTCTCCCACCGTCATCCTGTGCCACAGATAGTAATAGTCGATGGGTATATCTACCATACATAAAGGTATCGTCAATTTGTACCAATGGCTTGTAGTACACAAATGCGTCCCGACATTGCTTAAAGCTCAAGAACAGACGCTTGAACACTTGGCATCCATGGAGTAATCGGTTGTTACCTTGGACGTACCTCTCCAGCACCTGACACCACTGCTACACCTCATTATACTAAGCATCTCACCCACTATGCGTCTTTTCCAATGCCTTCTGCTTAGCTATCCAAGCCTTGCGGTAAGAAGGCGTGTACCTCAATTGGCTACGAATATTGGCAATTAAGACCAACATAGAAGTCTTGGGATCCGCCCTCAACATCGGTAGTATTAAGCTAGCTATCATACCTAAATCCATCTTGGGATGATCTTGTGAAACACATGTGAATGACGTACGTTAAATAATGCAACATTAAGTAATAACATTATTATTCAAAAACCTTAAACACCCAGTGATATATACCGGCAACATAGGTATGTGGACCTCTGTACTTTTTTATCTCCCACAAGCCTGTCTTTTTCTTAAAAGAAGCCATGATTTTCCATGAACATGTACCGTCTTGCACTGCACACTTGGCCTCGAACTTCTCGGATTTGGATTTAACTACATTGTAGTTAACCCCATGATTGATGCTATGTTGTTTCAATGCACCAAGAAAACTATATTTACTGGAAAACTCCTTACCAACTTCCAATTCACCCGAATCCAATGACGAACTTGTACGGTCAAGCCTTCTATGTAGTAGATCTGGAAACTCCAATGTATCATCTGTGGATATATCGATATTATGCACGTGGGTTGGAGGCAAGTATGCCCTGAATCACACATCTTCTTCTTCATTTGAACCCCCTTCAACGTCTGCAGGTTCAGATGGAACAAGCTCCAGTTCAGAAAATAATGCAACTTCTACACCATCAAGGTCGAGCTCTCGAGGTGGATCCACATCGGACTCATCATCCAACCCACCATCATCTACAACGTACGAGGTCCCCTCGCTGGTGGACGTCGTAGGGAGTACATTATCCCTTCTTATGGACATTTCATAACGTCCCCAGTCAGATGTAGATTGCCAACTACTAGAAGTTGATGTCATTCCCTAATACATATTTTCAGCATCCAACATCAACCCACCGATGTGCATGTCCCATCCACTAATCGAGTGTCGTGCAGGAGTTGTGTATTCCATACTGCCAACAAAACACGAGCACTTCTATGTTCTGCCTCCCACTAACGAAGTGTATCTGCCAAAGTCTGAGTCATGTTAATAGAGGTAATTACGTGAAATGAGAAAATCATCTGAATTTGATTATTTGAACCATTGAATGAATAGTGAAAGAAATATTGTGAAATGAAATAAGAAATGAAATTATGCTATGAGATTGAAGGCATGAATCAAAGTTCATAAATGGTTCCTATTGAAATGTGAATTGAATATTTATATGTGATTGAGAGATGAACCAAAGGTTCATAAACAGTTGGAATTCTATGGATGAGATATTAATTCAAATATTGAAAATGTCACATTGGAAATATAATAACTTAGTATGAAATTATATGTATGATGTGTTATTTACCTAAGTATGTTTATGATATTTGATCATTACTATAAATTGAATTATGATAATACCACTGAATAGTTCCAATACTCAGCGTATGGATTGTTTTCCGTGCACAGATTAGGTCAAGATAAGTTTGACTCAGCATCTGATTCAATCCCGACTTCAGCTCAATTTTGGTGATGCATCAATCTTTTGGTAAATGCAGCATGTACTAGGGTTAATGTTTGTCATTTGTAAATGTTTTATATTTTGATTGCAAATGTGGTATAAAATACTTAAGAACTTTTAGGTATGATTAATGTTATTTGATCAAGATTTATAAGTAAATGATTGTGTATGAATTAGGTGTGTTTAGTATGTAAAAATAACTTAAAAATGGTGAAAAAAATGAAGTTTTCACACAGCCAAGTCACATGGGTGTGTGCCCAGGCTGTGTGGAAAAATCAAAATTGCCCACAGGCTAGTCCCACGGCCGTGTGTAGCAAGTCAGATCTGCCCACGGGCTGGCCCTACGGCCATGTAAGCCTCATGGGCAGGCTACAAGGGCATGTCTCAGGCCACATAAGCATGTGCCCCTATTCTCAAGAAAAAGTTTCCAAAGTTCCTGGTTTAGTCCCAAATCACTTATTAATCATATTTTGGGTCTCGTAGATCCATATTAGAGACTTAAAGATGAAATTTGAAAAGTTTTAAATTGAAACACGGAATTATGTCTCAATTTACTTGTTTACTAGTGTTTAACTCTGGTAATACCTCGTAACCTTGTTTCGGTGAAGGTTTAGGGTTAAGGGGTGTTACATTTTTATGGTATCAGAGCTATCAGGTTTAGCCAATTCTCAGACTAAATCGAGATAGAAAGTAAGTCTAGGAGTACATGCCACAGGTTAAGTTAAAACTGAGTTGGGATTTTGGATACTGACCTATTTAATTGTTTTTGTTTTATAGATTAGAGATGTTTGATGAACACCTTGATGATATAAATGAAGAAATGTTCACTGGGGATGAAGAATCATATGA
This sequence comes from Gossypium bickii, assembly GCA_025503065.1. Classification (NCBI taxonomy): domain Eukaryota; kingdom Viridiplantae; phylum Streptophyta; class Magnoliopsida; order Malvales; family Malvaceae; genus Gossypium; species Gossypium bickii. The sequence goes on along the minus strand of CP106717.1, from coordinate 58,854,045 downwards.
TTTAGATGAAATCAAGTCAGCTACACCTAGTGTAAATCCGATTAGAAATCAGCCTCCTAGTGTAGAAAGAGAGAACATTAGGGAGAGAGATGAAAAAGGTAGAAATGATTATGATGTATTAAGGGTTTTAACTGATTCTCTTCAGCGAGTAGCGGAGTCTATACCTGCTACCATGTCTGTACCTGTTCCTAGACAGACCCCTATTAAGGAACTAAGAAAATACGGTGCCACAGAATTTTCAGGTCTGAAAGGAGTTGATCCCTCCATAGCTGAAAATTGGATGGAGGCAACAAAAAGAATTTTACAGTAGTTAGAATGTACGTCACGAGAAAGTCTATTATGTGCTGTATCTTTATTACAGGGTGAGGCATATTTATGGTAGGAATTTGTGATCCGACATTTACCGACTGATCAGGTAACATGGGATTTATTCCAAAAAGAATTTCAAAAGAAGTATATTGGGGACATGTATATAGAAGATAAGAAACAAGAATTTTTTATGCTAAAACAAGGTGAAATGACAGTAGTGGACTATGAACGGGAGTTCTCAAGACTTGGTAGATATGCATCAGAGTTTGTACTAACTGAAGTCGATAGCTGTAAAAGATTCTTACCGGGATTAAGAGATGAAATAAAACTGCAATTAGTGTCCCAGTGAATCACTGAATTTGTTGATTTGATCGAGTGGGCTAGGATGGTAGAGTAAGTCTTGGGACTAGACAAAAAGTCTGAAACTTTTAAATTAGTTGGGAAACATACGGGAACTATGAGTTTAAATCCTCCATCTAAAAGATCTCGAGATTCTAGAAGTGGATGGAGACCTAGTTTCTGAACAGATAGAGGAGACAAAAACTGAAAAAAACAAACTACAGTGTCCACCGGTAGTGTAAGAGGTCCATATCAGGAAATAGAAATTTCAGATTGTCAGCACTATGGGAAGAAACATAGAGGGGAATGTTGGAAATTAGCTAGAGGCTGTTTTCGATGTGGTTCTAAAGACCATTTCATTAGAGACTGTCAGAAAACTAATAGTGCTACACCTGTGATATCACAGAGATCGGTATCTACAGATAGAGGAAGGATCTCGACCAGAGGTGGACCAGTATCTAATGGGGGAGGTACGAGAAGAGAGAGTGACACAGTGACCCAGCAGTCTGAAGATAGAGTGCCGGCCAGAGCTTATGTAGTTAGAACCCGGGAAGATGGTGATGCACATGATGTTGTAACAGGTATATTTTTATTATATTCTGAGCCTGTTTATGCTTTGATTGACCCTGGATCTTCACATTCATATATAAATTCAAAGTTGGTTGAATTGGGAAAATTTGAATCTGAAATGTCTAGAGTAACAATAGAAGTGTCAAGTCCGTTAGGGCATACAGTAATAGTAAATCAAGTATGTCCGAGATGTCCGTTGAAAATTCAGAATGAAACTTTTCCAGTTGATTTGTTGATTATGCCATTTGGAGATTTTGATATAATATTGGGTATGGATTGGTTGTCTGAACATGGTGTAATTTTGGACTGCTATAAGAAGAAGTTTAGTATTCAGACTAATGATGGTAACAATATTGAGATAAAGGGGATTCGGAACAGTGGGCCAACACGTGTTATGTCAGCAATGAAGGTTAATAAGTTATTACAACAGGGTTGTACAACATACTTAGCTTATGTTATTAATTTAGATTCAGTTAGTAGCCAATGCAGTAAAATTGGAACAGTTTACGAGTTTCCAGACGTATTTCCTGAAGAGTTACCAGGCTTACCGCCAGATAGAGAAGTTGAATTTGCTATTGAAGTGTATCCGGGTACGATTCCAATTTCTATGCCTTCATACCGTATGTTGCCCATTGAACTGAAAGAGTTAAAGATACAGTTGCAAGATTTGTTAGACCGAGTATTTCACCGTGGGGAGCTCCAGCGTTATTTGTTAAAACAAAAGATGGCTTGATGCGACTCTGTATTGATTATAGACAGGTAAACAAGGTGACAATCAAGAATAAGTATCCATTTCCCCACATTGATGATGATTGACTTAAGGTCAGGTTATTATCAGTTGAAAGTAAAAGAATGTGATGTACCAAAGACAGCTTTCCCTATGAGATATGGTTACTATGAATTTCTAATAATGCCATTCCGGTTGACTAACGCCCCAGCTACTTTCATGGATTTGATGAACCGTATTTTTCAGCCATATTTGGATCAGTTTGTGGTAGTTTTCATTGATGATATACTGGTCTATTCTAAATTAAAGTCAGAACATGATCAGCATCTCAAAATTGTACTACAGATACTATGGAAGAAGCAGTTGTATGGAAAGCTTAGTAAATGTGAGCTCTGGTTACAAGAGGTTGTATTACTGGGACATGTGGTATCAGCAGATGAAATTAGTGTTGATCCGAAAAAAAATTGAAACAATTGTTCAATGGAAAGCACCAAAGAATGTATCTGAGGTACGCAGTTTTCTTGGTTTATCGGGTATTACAGAAGATTTGTGAATGGATTTTCGAAGATGGCTTTACCGATGACTAAGTTACTACAGCAGAATGTTCCTTTTATCTGGGATGATCAGTGTCAGAAGAGTTTTGACACGTTGAAGCAAATGTTAACCGAGGCACCAGTTTTGACATTACCAAAATCGGGTAAGGATTTTGTATTATACAGTGATGCTTCTTTGAATGCCCTGGGTTGTATTCTGATGCAGGATGGGAAGGTAATAGCCTATGCATCTCGATAGTTGAAACCACACGAGCGTAATTATCCGACTCATGACTTGGAGCTAGCCGCTATAATTTTTGCATTAAAAATTTGGAGGCATTATCTTTTTGGTGAAAAATGTTATATATATACCGATCATAAAAGTCTCAAATACTTTCTGTCGCAAAAGGAGTTGAATTTGAGACAGAGACGGTGGATCGAGCTTCTGAAATTTTATGATTGTGTCATAGATTATCATCCGGGAAAGGCAAACGTAGTAGCTAATGCACTAAGTAGAAAAGCTGCAATAGAATTAAGAGCAATATTTGCACGGCTCAGTATCAGTGATGATGGGAGTTTTTTGGCTGAGTTGAGAATAAAGCCGATAACGTTTGATCAGATCAAATCAGCACAGTTGAAAGATGATAGGTAGTTGAAAAAGAGAGAGATGGTATGGAGTGGCCCAGTAGAAAATTTCAGTATTGATGATCAAGGTTGTTTGAGATTCCGTAATCAAATTTATATTCAAGTTACTTCGGGACTTAAAGAGTTGATTCTTCGAGAAGCTTATGATAGTCCATTTGTTTTGCACCCTGGAGGTACGAAGATGTATCAGGATTTACAAGAACTATACTGGTGGCCTGGAATGAAAAGAGATATAGTCGAGTATGTTGGTAAATATTTGGCATGTTAGCGGGTAAAAGCAGAACATCAGGTACCAACAGGTTTACTTCAGCCTATTAGTATTCCAGAATGGAAATGGGATCAAATCGTAATGGATTTTGTTATGGGATTACCTTTGTCAGCAAGCAAAAAGAATACCATTTGGGTGATAGTTGATCGGCTTACTAAGTCTGCTCACTTTATAGCAGTCAGAACCGATTGGTCTCTACAAAAGCTGGCTGAGATCTATATTCGAGAAATAGTGAGACTGCATGGTATTCCTATATCTATTATTTCAGACTGGGATCCATGGTTTACATCGAGATTTTGGAGACAATTGCATGATTCTCTAGGTACCAGGCTTAATTTCAGCACTGCATTTCATCCCCACACTGACGGATAGTTTGAACGAGTAATTCAAATATTAGAAGATATGCTTCGAGCTTGTATTATTGATTTTGAATCAGGTTGGGAATGTTATCTACCCTTAGCTGAATTTGTGTATAATAATAGTTTTCAATCAAGTATTCAGATGGCTCCGTATGAAGCATTGTATGGGCAGAGATGTAGATCACTTGTGTGTTGGACCGAATTAAATGAAAGAAAAATAATCGGGCTTGAGTTGATCCAAGAAACAGAAGAAATAGTCAAAAAGATACAAGAGATATTAAAAGTAGCCTTTGATGGACAATAGTCTTATGCTAATTTGAAACGACGAGGTATAAGGTCTCTCCTTGGAAGAAAGTATTGAGATTTGGCCGGAAAGGAAAGTTAAGTCCTTGTTATATTGGGCCATATGAAATAGTAGAGCGAATTGGACTAGTAGCTTATGTTTGGCTTTACCTCCAGAATTACAGAAAATTCACGATGTTTTTCATGTTTCGATGCTTCGAAGATATAGATCAGATCCTTCTCATGTTATCTCTACTAAAAATATTGAGATTAGACCGTATTTGTCTTATAAAGAAGAACCAGCTGAGATTCTAGCACGAGGAATAAAAGAATTAAGAAATAAAAAGGTTCCTCTAGTGAAAGTGTTATGGAGAAGTCATAGTGTGGAAGAAGCAACACGGGAACCCAAAGAAACTATGAGAGCACAGTATCCCCATCTATTCTCAGGTAAATTTCGAGGACGAAATTTATTAAGGGGGAGAAATGTAATAACCTAAATTCCACGGACACCAGAAAAGTGAGTTTAGGGCATCCGTCTTAGGAAAATGGGTCTGTAAATATTTATTAAAAATATTTACGAAGTTAGTATGGGTTGAATTAGATTTTTGATCAGTGAATTTAGTTTAATTAGAAGTAATTATTAGAAAGTACTAAACTGAATAGAGCACAAAAGTTTAATTATAGAATAGAGAAAGGTTAAAAGACTAAATTAGTAATTAAACCAAATTAGTGACATGTGTAAGTTAGAGAATAAATACATGTGTAACTAAAATATTAGTACAAATGTATATTATATATGTATTTACTTATAAGTTAAGTAAAAGATTATTATTATTAGTATTTATTTATTATGTTTATTATATTATTTTTGTTAAATAAATATGATAGTGCCAAATGTGTGGTGATAATTTATACATGTGTATTTATATGTATTAATACACATGTAATATATATATTGGTTATTATATAGATATTTTATATTTAATAAATAAATAAATAAAAAGAGAGAAAAAGGAATAGAAAAGTTACAGAGAAACAAACGAAATTGGGGAAAGAGAGAAAGGAAAGGAAAAAAAAAAGAAAAAAAAAGAAAAACTAGGGTTTTGAAACTTGGAGATTATTTGCAAACAAGGAAACCGAGTCGTCTAATACGAAGGGGAAGGAAAAAGTGATCGAGGAGTAGGTCAAGAAAATATTGGTTTGTATTATCATAATTCAAGTTATTTATTATTACATGTTTAGTTTCAATGTATGTGTATGGAAGATGAAATTCAGGTAAGTATTGATATTTAAATTGGATGTGATTTGGATTTAATTGATGAATATATATATATGTGTGTATGTGTGAAATTAAATAGTATAATTGTAGCGAATTTGAAATGAAATTGAGTAGTGAATTTGAATTGAGGTTCGGAAGCCCTATTAACTAGTCGGGCTAAGTCGGATATAGATGGCATGCCATAGTATTGGAAGAGTTCAGGGATTCTTTGACCTTGAGTCGATGAGACACTGAGTGTCGTATTGTTACTTCGGATAGATTCGATAAGGTACTGGGTACCAACTTTACTTCGTCTAGGCCGATGAGACACTGGATGTCATTATATTGCTTCGAACTATCCGATAAGGCACTAGATGCTAGTATGGTTTGTTTGGTTGGATTCGTGTATCCGCCAAAGTCCGAGTCATGTTAATAGGGGTAATTACGTGAAATGAGAAAATCATCTAAATTTGATTATTTGAACTATTGAATGAATAGTGAAAGAGATCTTGTGAAATGAAATAAGAAATGAAATTATGCTATGAGATTGAAGGCATGAATCAAAGGTTCATAAATGGTTCCTATTGAAATGTGAATTGAGTATTTATATGTGATTGAGAGATGAACCAAAGGTTCATGAACAGTTGGAATTCTATGGATGAGATATTAATTCAAATATTAAAAATGTCACATTGGAAATATAATAACTTAGTATGAAATTATATGTATGATGTGTTATTTATCAAGTATGTTTATGATATTTGATCATTACTATAAATTGAATTATGATAATACCACTGAGTAGTTTCAATACTCAGCGTACGGTTTGTTTTCCATGCGCAGATTAGGTCAAGATAAGTTTGACTCAGCATCTGATTCAATCCCGGCTTCAGCTCAATTTTGGTGATGCATCAATCTTTTGGTAAATGTGGCATGTACTAGGGTTAATGTTTTTCATTTGTAAATGTTTTATATTTTGATTGTAAATGTGGTATAAAATCCTTAAGAAGTTTTAGGTATGATGACTGTTATTTGATCAAGATTTATAAGTGAATGATTGTGTATGAATTAGGTGTGTTTAGTATGTAAAAATAACCTAAAAATGGTGAAAAATGAAGTTTTCACATAGCCAAGTCACATGGGCGTGTGCCCAAGCCGTGTAGAAAAATCAAAATTGCCTACAGGCTAGTCCCACGGCCGTGTGTAGCAAGTCAGATCTGCCCACGGCTGACCCTACGACCATGTGAGCCCCACGGGCAGGCCACACGAGCATGTGCCCCTATTCTCAAGAAAAAGTTTCCAAAGTTCCTGGTTTAGTCTCAAATCACTTCTTAATCATATTTTGGGTCTCGTAGATCCATATTAGGGACTTAAAGATAAAATTCGAAAAGATTTAAATTGAAACACGGAATTATGTCTCAATTTACTCGTTTACTAGTGTTTAACTCCGGTAATACCTTGTAACCCTGTTCCAGCGACGGTTTAGGGTTAAGGGGTGTTACACAACTAATCACCTCACTAATGTCCTTTATGTTAAAGTATGCCCGGAAACCAATCATGAGATGGTTGTAATTACAAACTCGTTTTTCCTTGTTTATTAATATAATGCAATGCCATTGTTATTTTAGTTTATTTTCTGTGTATAAACTGATCAATAATAATGTCCTAAGAATAATATGGTTATTCTTAAAAGGTCTTCAGTCAAGTATTATTGTGGGCTTGGAAATTAATAATGCATTGAGACTAATGTGTAGTTGATTTATGACAAAGTGTTGTCATTGACATAGGGATGTCAAAATCAATACAAGAGTATGTGTTAGAGAACAACATACTAGACTAACCCACCATGAGTATGTTTTTTTCGATTATTATGTAATAGTCACAAAATTACTCATAGTGATAAATATGTATATGATCCTCATATTTAAGATCATCATTGTCCCAACATCGTGAGTTGTATATTTTAATGTAGTCAAACATCTATCGTAATAGGTTGAACTATAAAGACTAATGTTGGATCTACCGCAATCCATGTAGTGGGATATGATTGATCAATATAAGATTTATCCCTCCTACATAATGGGAGTAATATCTTAGGCCACTTGATGAAGTAAGACTAGAAACGCATGGCCATTCTCAAATAAGTTAATATGAGATATCACACTTATTTATTTATTGTAACCTACTCAAAATATCAAGAACTATAAGATTGAACTATACAAGTGTGACTAAACCATGACTTGTCCTATCTAGATATAAAGGATAAAAGGATATACTACATGAAAAGTTTATCATAGAAAGGTTATGTCGAATCACAACTTCTTGTAACTTGGATAGCAATGATGCATTGCTAGATGCCACTCACTGCTTGTAACATTAGAAAGGTTCTAGTATTTTTACCAACGTTAAAAGAACTTATAGGGTCACACCCTATGGTTAAAGTGAACAAAATTCACGCCAATAGAATTAGTGTATACCCTTTTATATACGATTATGGCGAATTGTTATCCTTGGTGGATAAATATCGCTTGGTGGAACAACTTGGCCGACAGTATTGCCTAAAAAAATAGTATCACCAGGCGGATAAAATAACCTGGTGGATAGAATTACTTGGCCAATAGGATTGCCTGACGGATACAATTCGCAATATCTTTCCAGAGCTAATATTTATGGAAGTTAGTATTTTTTTGGAAAGAATATAATTTCAGTATCTTCCATGATTTTCTCTGAAAAGTAAAAGGGGATTATTTTGTATTTTATATACATGATATTATTAAAAGGAATACAATCCTGAATTATGTAGATGTGAGTGAGAAAATTGAACTAGGTCTAGCAACCAAAAGTTTAGATACTCTTTGAAAGTTCAAAAGAGTTTTTTGTTTGTTAATGATTGGGTGGACTATGTAGAAGCCGAGACACTTTGTTGCGGCTAGGATTGACATCGTGCAAATGGTTTCAACCAACAATGTTATTCGTTATTTTCAGTTTTAAAAAGGTATACCTTTAGCCCTATTTCAACCCGATTCATTCCTCATACACGGATCCGTGGTTGACAATCGTCGAAATAATTTTTCCGCTGTGCCACTGGGCATATGACCGATCCAACATTTTATGTGCCTAATTTCACTTACACTTTGCTTTCTATTTCTAAACTTACCCGAGATATTAAATTTTATGTTTTTTTTCCCTCATTTTTTCATTTTTCAAGACCTTTACAATGGAAAGATTAAGGGGATTGGTAAGGAGCAAGATGGTCTTTACATTTTCAACTATAGTTTGTTAATTATTCACATCCTTCTACTCATGTTTCTTGTAATTTAGTTTTTACTTCTGTTGATACAACATCTTTGTGGCACGCTCATCTTGCTAATGTTTCATTGTCAAAACTGAGTTACATACCTTTCATTGGTTGTAAACATTTGAATAAAACTCATATTATAGAATGTTCTATTTATCCTTTAGCCAAGCAATGTTGTTTATGCTTTCTTGTGAGTCATACTCAATCTAACACTAATTTTACACTTATCCATATTGACTTGTGGGGACCGTATCAAATTTTTACATATAAAGGGCATCGATTTTTTTTAACCATAGTAGATGATCATACAAGAATAACTTGGACATACTTACTTCAACTTAAAACCGATGCCATAGTGTGTTTGAAATAATTGCATGCTCTTCTTTAAAATCAATTGTTAGCTTATATGGAATTTATTCAAAGTGACAATGGATTTGAGTTTTTTTAGTAATAAATGTAATACTTTTTTTTGCTTCTCTTGGCATTAAGCATCAAAGCTCTTATATTAATACTCCAGAGCAAAATGGAGTTACAGAAAGAAAGCATAAACATATTTTAGAGGTAGCAAGAGCATTGAAATTGCATTTTAAGGTTCTTGCAAAATTATAGGGTGAATTTTTATGGTAGCTTGTTATATAGTCAATAGACTTCCCACTGAAGTCTTGCATTAGAAAAATCCCTTTGAAATGCTATTGTGCAAACCTCTTAAAATATCACATTTAAAAGTGTTTGGCTACTTTTGTTATACCACCAAACCCCACTATCATAATAAATTCTCACCCAATGCTATAACTTCTATTTTTATGGGATATTCTTGTAACACCCCTAACCCGTGTCCGTCACTGAAATAGGGTTACAGAGCATTACAGTTAAAGCATAACTTAAAAAAAATTCATTTCCAAATATTTCATAAATCATAGCATAATTCATTCAAACATAAGTATATTGTCCCTTATTCAAGCCCTCGAGGCCTTAGGAACACTTTAGAAATGATTCATGACTAAAATGGAAACATTTGAAACATTAAGGAAAAAGATAGAAAATTTCATACTACAAGGGTCACATGGCCATGTCCCAGCCCGTGCTCGTGCCCGTGTAACTCTTTGACTTGGGTTACACAGCCAAGCCGAATGCTCATGTGCCAGGCCGTGTAACCTTCAAAATGGCCTCACATGCCCGTGTGCCAGGCTGTGTGCTAGGTCGTGTAACTTTCGAAATGCAACCCTAAAAACCTACAGGGGACACATGGCCATGTCGCATGGTCATGCGTCATACATGGCTGAGACGCACGCCCGTGTATTAGGCCGTGTGGACAAGCAATAGGCCAAAAATTAGCCATTTCAGTCACCCATGTCAAGCATATACCTAAGTACATTTGCATACATGATCAAGACTTTAAAACATGCTTAAGGTCTGCATAAAAGACCCATTCAATGATCCAAAATACATCCAACCAATATGCCAATAAGGCACCACAATCATCAAACATCAAATATATCTAAACATGTGCATACTTAATCGTTCATCAACCATTCACAACTAACCTATTTCCATACCAAAACATACCATAATTGACACACATCAAACTTCATCATCACATACCAAATTGGTCATTCAAAACATACATCAACTTAGACATATCAACATCAGCCATCAAGGATTTAAAGTACCATAAGTACCACAAGTTCAAAGCAACATTTACATGCCACAACATCAACTATACACTAAACAGAAGTTCTCCTATACATGCCATTATAAATTAGACCAAAACATCAAAATCTATCGATATAATCGCGGAATAGTGTGATAGGTCTCCGAAGAGCTTCTCAACCGAACTAGCTTTCGATTATCTATAAATCATAGGAAAGAAAACTACGTAAGCACATAATGCTTAGTAAGTTCATAAAACATAAAACATAACTTACCATTTCATTAATAAACATTAAGAATAAGCATTATAAAATCCAACCATAAGCTTGGCACAAGCCTAAGCACCAACAACAACACATGTTAGCATATTCAACATGAATCACATGAACTTAACATAGATAAGCCTGTACACATAAACATAATTCAATTGAAATCATCAATTTTCTTAATATAGTATACTTCCAATGAAACTTACCATTACTTTACTTTTCATACATGTCATGGTTTATTTTTGAACACTTACCATTTCTTTCCTTTTCATGCCCATTGAATCATTTTGAATATCATCGAATACGCGGGATAGCTCACACGAAGTGTGCTAAACATGTAACACCCTTAACCCGTATCCGTCACCAAAACAGGGTTACAGAGCATTACCGATGATTACAAAACATTTTCACATTATTTAAGTAAAATACTATTCATTTCATGACGTCCCTTGATTAGACCCTCGAGGCCCAAAACAAACATTAGAACCAAAACAAGACTAAATCGAAATCATTAAGAATTTTTCTCAAGTACAGGGATCACACACCCGTGTGACCCTTAGACATGCTCGTGCTACAGACCGTGTCTTACCCTATGTAACTCTCTGACTTGTGCACACGGCCATACCACATGCCTGTAACACCCCTTACCCGTATCTGACGTCGGTACAGGGTACGAGGCGTTACCTTTCTTAAAAACATGCATACAAACAATTCCGGGTTATGAGATTTCATTCAAATTTAAAACCTTTCAAACTTCGTCTTAAAATCCCTAATATGAGCCTACGAGGCCCAAAACACATTTTAGAAACGGTTCGGGACCAAACCAAGTTCTTTAGAAAACTTTGGAAAATGTCACTAAAAATAGGGTTACACGCCCGTGTGGAAGGGCGACATGCCCGTGTGACCTGATAACATGGCCATGTTGAAGGACTGTGTAACTCACACGGCCTAAACATATGGGGACACACTCATGTCCCGTGCCCGTGTGGATTTATTTCTCAATTCGAACCTACAAGGGTTTTCACACGGCCTGGCACATGCCTGTGTCCATGGCTCGTGTGCAAAAACCTTGACATTCTTTTTCTGACGTCAGCAACATCATATGGTCACACGGCCAAGACACATGCCCGTATGCTAGGCCGTGTGGCGAATTTAATTTCGCATTTAAGGTGCAGACTTCACACAGCCTGGGCACATGCCCATGCCTATGGCCGTGTCTTCCACACGGCCGTATCTCAACCCGTGTGGTTACTACTGGGCATTCCGTTTTTCCAACTTAGGGTGCAGTGGGACATACGACCGAACTACACGCCCATGGGGCAGATCGTGTGTCACACACGACTTAGATACACACCCGTGTGTCACACACGGCTTAGATACACGCCCATGTGTCTATTCGTGTGGAAAAAAACAAAGCTATTTACCAAGCCCTTTTTGCCACCCTTACTTGAACCAACATAAGCCACATCAAATAACCTACTCATTCATGCATTAATATACCAAGTACTCAACCATGCAATTTGCACATCCATGAAAAACATCATCATTTTCATATATCAATAATAAGTAATAGCCATCATCCATGGTCTTATATAAAATGAATCAATCTTCAAGACAAGCCAACATATTTGGCCAAAAGAATATGATACTTGACAAAGACCAAGTCCCTATACATGCCATACTCAAAATGATAAATCTAACTATACCAAATATTTAGATTGATAGTGTGATCGAGCCTCCGACGTCCTTTGATCTCCAAGCTAGCTTGGTAATACTATAAGAAAATGGAAAAGAGAGGGAGTATGCATAAAGCTTAGTAAGTCGCATGTAAATAATTAAAAACAATTACCATGCATTATCATACTCATATCATCTTATAAACTTGCACAAAATTCTCGAATGATTAAAAGCATAACTTACTCATTTTCACCCTTACTAATCATACAACATAATTCGAGCTCATTTCTCATGAATTTTCATGTAGGTACTTGTATCACTTACAACATAGTCGTTACTTTTCTCACTTTTAACACAAGCTCTAAATTACTCGTTGAACTAGTTGGAATACCAAAGGATATCCGACAAGCCTCCAACAAGAGGGTAAAATGCCGATGCCATGTCCCAGACATGGTCTTACACTAGCTCTCGTCTCAATACTGATGCCATGTCCCAGACATGGTCTTACACTTGCTCTCATAATGTGGTCGATGCCATGTCCCAAACATGGTCTTACACTAGCACATATATCACTTAAATGTCATGGCTTGGATATCCAATCTATTCCTAAAGTTCAACCGGGAGTATACCACATCATATTCGTTATGCATTTTCAAAACAATAATCAAAACATTCTATGCAATGTCAATTGTTTAATGCATAATAACAATAAAGTTGTATTATTTACGTACAACTTACCTCGGTATACAAAATATGGGCGGCGATTTAGTCCACTATTTTGGTTTTCCCCTGATTTAAGTCTAGATCTCGTTTTTCTTGATCTATAATGACAAAATTTACTCATTTAATCACCACATTAATCAAAACATTTCAAAATTCCTACTTTGGCAAAATTACCATTTTACCCTTAGGCTTTCACAAAATTACGATTTTGCCTCTAGGCTTGTAAAATGATTTTCATCAAATTTCCTCATTAACTAAGCCTAGCCGAATCTATTTTAAGCTTATAGCAACTTACAAATCCAAGTATTTCACACATTAACTACCTATTTTACAACCTTTACAGAAAAGGTCCATTTTAGGTGTTTTCATAGAAAACCCTTTCACAAAATTTGTTTATTTAACAACCAAGAGTCATTTTATTCCATAAAAATTTAGCAAACAACACTAGTTCTCTCATGGAAAAACCCTAGACTTTCAACCATAGTGCAAAATAGCCCCCTCATTAGCTAGATTAAGCTACAAGGGTTCCAAAAACACAAAAATCATCAAAAATGACCAACAAGATGACTTACTTGCAAGGATTAAAGGTTGATGAAATTTCCAAGTTTTCAAGGCCCTTTCCTTGAGTGAAAAATCAGTGGAGAAGAAAGAGAGAATGAAAAAGATGAAAACTTTCTCTTATTTTATCAATTAAGTCACCTAATGCCACCAAACCTTTGACTTTTCAATTTCTTTGTCTCCATGTTTAGCCATTAATCACTTTAGGGTCTATTTATTCAATAAGGACTTCTAATTTAATGTTCCATAGCTACTTAACACCCTTAACTTGTAAAACAAAACTTTCACAATTTATGTAATTTAGCCTTTTTTGAAATTAAGCAAGTAATCACTAAAATTAATTCACCAAAATTTTCATGCACTCATATAATCATGCTATAACACATAAACTAATGTTAACATAATTTTCTCCGACCTCAGATTAGTGGTTCCGAAACCACTATTTAACGCCTGTGTGCTAGACCGTGTGGTTAATTTAATTTTTCATAAAATAAGTTCAGTTTTCACATGGCCAAGTCACATGCCCGTGTTCTAGGGCGTGTCTCTCTCATAGCTGAGACACACGCCCGTGTCTCTACCGCTGTGCTCAATTTAGAGCAGTCTGTTTCTAAATTTCAAGATGTAGCTGACACACAGCCAATTCACATGCCCATATTCCAGGCCGTGTGTCAGACACGGTCTATATACGCACCCGTGTGTCTACCTATTTGGACAAAACAAGGCTATTTCCTAGCTTAATTTGTCACCCAAATTTAACCATTTACATGCACTAAAACATACCAATTCATACCAACAAATTCAAACACTATAGCTAAGGTTATTTCATCTCTTAATATAGTATATTTTTACCTACCTTCATAGCTATGTTTTTACCATTGTCTAACATGACTATTATCATAACTTGATTATTCATACTTTATATAATTATATATTATAATTATACTAAAACATAACCATATCTAGCCATTACAATAGCTAGTCATTATCAAATATTTACATGCCATTATAACCAAATTTGTTTTACCATATATACCAAATTGAGTTGATGGATAGTGTGAGTGATCTCCGTCGAGCTTCCAATCCAACGAGCTTCCGATTTACTATAAGATAGGGAAAAATAAAACGGAGTAAGCATATAATGCTTAGTAAGTCCGTATAACTTAGTAATAAACTTACCACCTATTCATCATCAAAATAAATGCATAGTGTATAATCAAACCAGTTAATCTCACAAGCCCTATCACACATTCTCATCACCCTTGTTAGTCACATATTTCATATAAACTTCAAGAAATACATATATGAACTCATCAATATTTGGATTCTCATGCACATATGTTTTTCCACATCATGTGTTCATATAACATGTATACAATTTTCTTCATGTATTTTAGGTATACTTTATATTAATTCATCTCAAGTTCCAGTATATTTCTTGTCAAAACCTTACTCAATAAGCAATTGAAGTATTGATAATCACTTGGGTAGTACACTTAAAGTGTACAAATCTATTCTCATAGATGAACATATTCATCAAACCATTTCCTGTTCATGTATAAACATTTCATACTTCCACATATCATGTCTCAATCTATAACCATTTATCTCAAATCCATATTTGCTCATGTCAAAATTTTTCCCATTGAATTTATTTGAACTATCGATAGATACTCATGTAGTACACTTAAAGTGTACAAAATCATAATCCATCAATTCATATCCAGCAGTACCTTTTAGGTATACTCTTGAGCCACATATTATACAGCAGAATTACCAGTCCAGGCTAAATTCTATCTGTAATGCATATACTCTAAGGGCTTTGTCGGGTTACTAGCCCAGGCTAAATCCTTTATATGACAAAGAATTCCCTATAGAGTCTAATTTGGATTGCCAGTCCAGGCTAAATCCTAATTGAAACATATGCTCGAGAGGCTCACTTAGGACTAACCGTCCGGGCTAAATCCTTTCCATAATGAGATTAATGGATTACTCGTCCGAGCTAAATCCTTTCTGAAACACATGCAGGAACTCATTTCATACGGGAAATCACCACTATCCATCGATATTCATTATTCAACCGGGACTTACCATTTATGGGATATTATCATTTATTGGGCTTTATTGAACATCTTTAATTTCATAAAACATATATATATGATTTTTATATCATCACATACATATTACCATCACATTCATACAATTTAATTAAAGCATAATAACATACATAATTAAGTTACACGAACTTACCTCGATAATTGTTCGTGTACATAAAATCTATTAATCCAACATTTTCTCCTCTCCTCGTTCTAACTCCATATTCGGTCTGCCCGGATCTATACAAGTAAATTTAACATCAAATTAATGTAATTATACTCAATTTAGCCCCTAAACTTTTGATAAATGACGATTTTGTCCCTAGGCTCGGAAAATGAAATTCATACAATTTCCTCCTTGCTTCGAGCCTAACCAAAATTTTCATATAATATTTACAGCCATATATTTCATAAAAATTAGAATTTTTCCATGGATTTCATATTTTTACAATTTAGTCCCTAAATCAAGTTTTCATCAAAATTCACTTTGTAAAAGTTGTTTATCTATCAACAACCTTTCATTTTCTACCATAAATTTCAAATTTCCAGCATAATCATCCATGGTAAAAATTCCATACTTTGATATCTTTTCAATTTAACCCCCAAAATAGATAATTAAGCTATCCCGATATCAAAAATATGAAAATTACTAAAAACGGGGCTTGAATACTTACCTAATTTGGCCAAGAAAGTTTTCTCTTTCTTCCATCTCCATAACTAGTGTTTCCATGCTTTTTATTTTGGGGAAGATGATATGATATTATTTTATTCCTTTAATTTAACTTATCATCCATTAACTTTTCAAGTTTCCAATTTCATCCTTTTCTTTTTCTAATTTTCCATGGATGATTCATCAAAAAATATCTACTAACTTTATTTAATGGTCTAATTACCATATAAGGACCTTCACTTTTAAGTTCTATAGCTATTTAATCCCTTTAACTATTAGAACTCAACTTTTTCATTTTGTGCAATTTGGTCCTTTATCAAATTAGACATGTAATCGGTAAAATTTCTTTACAAACTTTTCACATGACATTATTGTCGTACTGTAACATCCCGAAATTGGGCCTAGTAGGATTGGGCCCATTGGGCCTTGAGCGTAGAAGCGTTTTAAAATTTTGAGAACAAAAGAACGGCATTATTTCAAGTGGAACTTATTAGTTAAGTGAATTTGGAAGGTTACGAGGTTTCTAGGAAGTTCCGAGTTTAAGATGGGCTATAGGAAAAATTTTGTGTTTAAGCCTATTAAGGAGAGATAGTAAGTGGCATCAAGGTTTATGGAAATAGGTGAGTAATTTGCTAGCATAAATGAGCATATGGTAAAGAGGATATGGAGCCACATGAAGGACTTTGAGGAGGAGGTTCAAATCTCATCAAGTGCAAAATTTTGACTATTTTTTTTTTGTGTTCTTTCCCTAAGTGTCGGCCAAGGTAGTATTTTATGCAAGGTGGAATTTTTAATTTTGGCAAGGTGGCTAAGAGAATAAGGAAAGGATGAGGATAGGGAAAGAAATCAAAAGAAAAAGGTAAGTTGAGGGAGCATGTTGGCACTTTACAAGGGTGATGTTTTGGAAAGTTTTAGTTGGCCAATGTTGACCTTATTGTCAAGCCTATGGACGGTTTTGTTAGGGGGAAGGGAGAGCCTAATTTCTCTTTTCTCTTTAGACCATTTTGTTAGTTTTTGGTGCATGAGAGGTACACTTTTCTCTTTGAACATTGTGCCTTCTTTTCAAATCCATCCCCCTCTTTACTTTGGCCGAAACCTCCTAACACATTTGTGCATTCTTTTTCTTTTGTTTGGCCTAAACACTCACCTTTGCTCATCCCCCCTTTGATAGCCGAAACTACCAAAGCACTTTTTCTCCATCCATTCTTTCTTTTGACCATTTCATCAACCTTTTCTTCTTCTTTAATCAATATCACCTTGTGATCACATCTTCTTGTTCGATTTTCTCTATAGTCGAACCCATTATCATCCTATTTCTTCATCATTTCGTTCCCTATCATGTGGGAAAATCTCTTCTTAATCGAATCAATAAGTAGAAATTCTCTCTTTGTCAATAGCTTTGTTTCATTCGAGTTTTCCTTAATAAATTGTGTGTTCTTCTTTCTCTCTCTCGTTGGGTCTGAGTTACATTCTTTCCTGTGATTTGGTCATCATTGGGCTTAGGGCTTTCAACAAGGTAAAGGAGTACAGGTGATTTGTATTAACCAAATCATTATCGTCGACTTGTCAAGCAAGTGGGGTAAGAACATTGTTATAAGATTTGTTTTGGCCAAAGGTGGGATAATTGCTAACAACTCTTTCGCTCACCAAATATTGCTAGGACGGGATTTAAGTAGTCAAAGGGTAGGATTGATTCTTGGTGCATTGAGGGAGATCACATTCTTGGTAAGTGGAGTTAGCCTAATAAAGTGTTTCTAGTTACGATTATCAAAGTTGAGACTAACCTTCTATCAACTATCATTATAGGTGTTGAAATCGGTAGAAAGCACAACTCGTAATCAAGGTGTGTAATCCCGTACCTTCCGAATACATGTTTGAAATGGTGTGTAATCTCACACTTCTATGAAAGTTTGCATGAAATATTCTGTGATTCGGTCGAAATACCGAAAAAAACTGAAAACTGGCATCCGTGATCACTCGGGCGTGCGTATGTCTGTAGTGGTAACCATAGTTTGCAATGAAACAGTTTTTGGTCAACAACAGTGACATGATTTTGAAAAATCACGGAAAATAGGAGAAAAATGGATTAAAAAGTGAATAAGATATTAAATTAAAGCTTACTGTGTCTATTTTTATATGGAAGAAGGGGATAAGGAAAAGGAATTTTAAATTATGTGATATTTTAATTTTAGTGAGACTAGTTCTGATTGACTTCGTGGTTCCCTGATCTGTCTTGGAAAAATTGTATAAAATTTTACAAAGTGAATTATGAGATATAGTTTATAAGTATAGATTCCTTAGTGATCTATTTTCAATAGAAACAAGAACCGTAGAGTGAGATATTTGAAATTAAGTTAAGAGAGGTCAGAATCATTAGACAGTGAAACAAGGGAAACTTTAAGGAATAAAGTGTACTAAATGGCTAAGCAAAAAATCTTGGAAAAATTGTAGTAAGATGATATATGAGTCTAGTTTCAAGGAAAATTTATGGATTTAGATTTCGAGATTCCTAACTCGAGTTAGAGTCAATTTGGTCAATGGCCTTGCAGATGACGATTTTGATTTTATGCCCCCCAAATTAGTAGTTAAGTCTGGTTTGCGAAATTTACCAAAATACCCTTGGAGGGTAAATTACCGAAATACCCCTGGGTTGCGAGATTACCGAATTATCCTTAGTGGGTAGAACTTCCAATTTACGAAAATGCCCCTAATGGGCCAATTTACGAAAATGCCCTTATGGGCCGAATTATGGAAATGCCCCTAATGGGCCGATTTGATATATTGCCTTAATGGGCTGAATTGTTATATTGCCTTAATGGGCTAAATTATTATATTGCCTTAATGGGCCAATTTGATAGACTGCCTTAATGGGCTGATTTTGCAAAGTGTTAATGGGCCAAATTGTTTGTAATGGATCTCTGAGATATTAATTGTTGTTTATATTTGTAATATCATTTACTATGTATGTTACATATGCATAATTTTGTATGGGATGGGAAAATGTTGAAGAGAAGTAATTCCGGTGGCACTGCCACAAATATGTTTGATAATATGATACTCTGTGAATCTGGTGGCTTGCCCACAATCAAAACTTGTTATAAATGGCTTAATGCCTGCTATTGGTGTGTTTGGCGGGGTGGGTTGACTTGATCCCCACGGGTGTGATGGATGGTACGAGTGGTGTGTAGCAGATGGATTATTAGGTTGGATTAGGATTGCATTACATTCATATGGGCTCAGGCCCAAATTTTTGCTAAACGGGTTCAAGCCCAGTAGACAACGGTAAGGGGATTATGCACTGAGTTCTTGTAACTCACCCCCTTTCTTTCTTAACCCTTGTAGGTAATGCTCAGTGACGTGGACTTGGGCCATGGATGACTCGATGGAGGTCATACTTCAAAAATGGTGTTCTTGAACTTTAGAATTTCTATTTACGTTACTTTATTACTTTTACTATTTTCGATTTTAAGTTGTAATAAGGCCTCTGGACTTTTTTTATTTTTGCTTTATGGTTGGGAATGTTTTTATTATTTTCCTTAAATTGTTTAAAAAGGAAATTTTCTAAAAACTTAAATAATGGTTTTCCAAAATTGATTAATAAATGGATTTTATAGCAAACTTTTACAAATGATTTGACTTGGATTTTCTTTCAAAATTATCTGCGACATTTCAAAAGTCGCGATTTTAAAGCTCACTATCTCGATTTTCGACTCATCAAACGATCTTTCAAAAATAGCAGTATTTTATCAAATATTTACAAATAAAAACTTGTTTACTTAAACACAACCAAGTAACGCTTATTTTAGTAAGAATCACATGATGTTTTATGTTTTCCTCATGGTTTTTTAAAGTTCAAAAGTTTGGTCTTCGATACATCAATCAACTTCTCGAAATTTGTATTTTATCGAATAGTAATAAATCAAACTTGCTTTCTTAACTATATTATATTAATGTCATTCGTTAGTACATACATAAGTTCTCAAAACATTTTCTTCATGTGACATACCAAATCCGCTCATAACGCATGGGTCGAGTTTGGGGTGTTACATGTACTATAGATCATAAAATATTATTAAAAAATTTTCCTCTCCGGACTCGGATCTGTGGTCCCGAAACCATTGTTCTGTTTTTTACCGAAAATGGGCTGTTGCAAAACATATAACCGTAACATTTCATTTCCTTTACACTATTACTCACACGAGCTGTGGGTCAGAATGTAAGCTACACGATGCTGCTCACATGAGCTGTGGAGTATCCGCAACAAATGCAAGACCTCAACCATCAGTAGGACATTCAAGACCAGCACCCGAAACACGGAACCCTAATGACATGTCATTTATATCCTACGAATTCCTATGGTTCAAATGGGGCTCAATAGACATCATGGCATCGTTGGATGTTCACCATTCAGTTTACAGAGCATCTAACATATTAACATATCATTTATAATAACATGAAAGTGACATTTAATCATACGAACTTACCTCAACGATTAAGGCGTAGAAATGAAGTCGACTAATCTGAAGCTTTAACTTTACCCCAATCTAAATTTGTACGAGGTCTATCTCGATCTAAATAAGAAAGTTCAATCTATTTAATTCACACACTATTCAATTTAATCCAAAATTCATACTTTCACAAATTTACATTTTGCCCCTAACATTTTAACTTCTTTACAATTTAGTCCTTACGCTCGTAAATGGAAATTTATGCAATTTCATCCCTAACCCATGCTGGCTGAATTTATTATGTACACATATCAACTCATAAAAATTATTATTTCACAATTTCACCATGTAATTTTACTATTTTTACAAATAAATCCCTAATTGACATTTTCATCAAAAATCACTTTACAAAACTTGTCTATTTATCAACAAGGATTCATAATATTTCATTAAAATTCAAATATCATGCAAAAATGTTCATGGCAAAACCCTAATCTTTTAACAATTTTGCAAATTAGTCCTTGGGCTAGATAGATTAAGCTACAACGATCCCGAAAACATAAAAATCATTAAAAACGAGAGAAAATCATACTTGCATGCAAGAGAGAGGTGACCGAACATTCAAGGTGCAAAAATAGAGGGTTTTATTCTTATTTTTGGTGGAAGAAGCCAAGTTAGAAGATGATACCATCCTTAATTAGTTTTAATTTTCTTTTATTTATTAAATTACATAATAAACCTTATTAATTTACTTTATAATCACTTCATTTTATGCCCATAAATGTCCACCAACTAATCAAATGGTTTAATTACCATTTATGTCACTCATAATAAAAATTCATAGCAGTTTAATACCTTTAGCTAATAGAACTATACTTTTGAACCTTACGATTTTGTCATTTTTACTTAATTAGGCATGCAAACGTCAAAATTTCTTAACAAAATTTTTACATGATACTACTAACATACCATAGACAATAAAATAATAATAAAATAAATATTTTTATGTCATATTTTTTGTCCTGAAACCACTATTCCAGGTTTACTGAAAACGGACTGTTACAATTCTAGTGTCCAAAAGGGGTATTTGTTGTTCATTTTTTAAACCAAGATTTTCTTTGTTAATCCTGAAGTAGTTTTTCATGTGAATTTCCCCCTTTAAGTTTCCTACTAATGAGTCGCATTTGTTTCCTTTAATAAATGTGTCTTGTGATGATGATTTGTTACACTTACCTACCTTTAATGTTACTTTAACCCCAATATCATCCACTTCAACTTTAACTCCTTCTAATGCTTTATTGCAACATTCCAGCCGACCTATTTTACACAATCTATATGCTTCATCACCTATTCACAAGTTTTCAAGAAGCACTAACTAACCTCTATGGATGAAATACTATGATTGAATGTGCCACTCTTCATCTTTACTTTCATGTAATGATCAATACCCAATTTCTAATTGAATTTCTTACCATCATTTACCTTCTCACACTCAAGCCTTTCTTACTTCCATATCCAAATTGAACCTATGACTTATCATGAACCAATTAAGGACAAACATTAGATAGAAGCTATAAAATTGGAAATCGAAGCATTAGAAGCCAAAAACACATGGAAGCTTGTTCCTTTACCCCCTAACAAGACTTCCATTGGTCAAAAATGGGTTTACAAAGTTAAATATCGTTCTAATGGTGAAATTGAGCATCTTAAGGTTCAATTAGTAGCTAAGGGCTACAACTAATGAGGACTTGATTTCCAAGAAACTTTCTCTCATGTTGCTAAGTAAATTACTGTTCAGGTTGTTGTGGCACTTACTACTATTCAAGATTGGCCAAAATAACAAACGGATGGATATAATGCTTTCCTCAAAGGAAATTTAAATGATGAAGTTTATATGGAGCTTCCTATGGGATTTTCCAATCAGGGGGAGTCTTGTGTATGTCAATTTTTCAAATCCCTTTACAGTTTAAAAAAAATCACTTCAATAATGGAACTTGAAGCTCACCGAGGCATTGTTGAAGGATGGCTATTTACAAAGTAAATATGATTACTCACTATTAACTAAAAAATAAGGAGAAAACATTTCCATCATGCTTATTTATATTGATGACTTGCTGATAATAAGGAATGATGTTACAATGATTTTAGAACTAAAAGGTATTTTGTTGGATCTGGTGCCCTAAATGTAGTATATTCGTTTGTGTACTTGTATTTTTTTAAAAGATTAATTTAATAAAATTATCTATAAATTAAATCAATACTATTTGTATATTGCCCTCAATGGTTTTTGCACGCAAAGCAAAATGAAAGCAAGTATTGGCTCATTGGTTATCTAGCGTGTAACTAATACTAAGCGGTATTACATCGTCAGATCGTAATACTAGAAAGACAACTTTTATTAGTAGATGATACTAAACATGTCCTTAGTCTAATCGAAAATGAGCAAACCGATTGAAAGACTAATATATCATCTATCAAGTCCAATTGGGGAGATGTTTCATCTTAGGCATTAGAGTAGATGACTCCTAGAAGATAAAGACATAGATGTGACTAACTGGATTACCAGTACATCGAAAAGAACCCAAGTAGAATAGATCTTGAATCTGTTTATGGAATTGTTCACTTGTGACGTTCATAGTGTGGCATACATTAATCTTGAGTGGATCATGGACTATGTATGCATGAATCATAAATTTTTATGTAAGTAAAAGTCTAAGTTCAAATAGATAAGGAACTAAAAGCTGGTGCGTTGGGTATATGACTTCTACAATATGTAGCATCATTCACAATAGTTGAATTCATAGCCCAAAAAATGAGTAAATTGTAACATCCTGAATTATTGGGCCTATGCGTTTAGTGTAGAGATATGTTTAACGTGTTAATTTAAGTGTTAGGGGTCCAAATTGGGCTCAGGTTTGGGCAGAGGCCTTGGTTAAACTCTCTGTTTGGGCACTATAGGGTTTAAAAGGTGGTATCTGTGTTTAAAATACCAAAGCGGGCTTGTGGCCCAATGTTAGGTGGCGCTTCAAGGGAGCTAGAGGGTGGCGTCACTAGCAGTTGAAGAGGCCCAAGTTTTGGCCACAAGAAGCCCATGTAATTGGGCCATTTTCGGCAATTAAAGAGAGTTAGTGGGACGACAATTGGGCTAGAAAATAGGAGGATTAAATGACATGGATAATGTGGATATTATTTTGATAATAGCAGGGAGAGGTGGTGTTATCTAGACCTCTTCTAAAGGTGTGAATAGATTGAGATAGATTAGAAAAGATAGGAGCTATCTGCTGAGTGCAGAGTTGGCCAAAATTCCATCTCCTGGAAGGGGGTGAGAAATCGGTTTCTATTTGCCAAAGGGGGTGCCGAATTGTCCCTATTATTTGTTTAATTTTTAACTATCAAGAAGGGCACTTTCGGGATTTGTTAAGTAAGTGCCGAAATTCTCTATAAATAGGGGTAGTATCTCTTCAATTCCGGCATTTGAACCCTATTCCTTTCTTCATTCTCTATGCTAAAACCCTCAGCCATTCTCTGCAATTTTTCCTTTTAATTTCTTCTAAAAGCCGAAACCTCATAATCTTTTCTCTACATCCTTGTCTTTTGATCTTTGCTGAAGCCGAACCTACCCCTAGTCTGCCGAAATTCTCTTTTCTTCTTCCTGCCGATTTCTTCATTAAAAGCTGAATCACCATAGACTTCTTTGAATCATCTTCACTTCTGATTTTACTTAAAAAAGTCAAAATCTCCTAAGAGTAGCCGAATTTTCTCTATTAAGGTAAGTGTCGACTCTTGCTATTCCTTAAGATCTCTTTTGGTTTTTAGGAGACAAGGCCGAATGGCCACTTGGTTTGTTAAGGCTGTCGTTTGAGGCTAATACTTTCTCTCTTTTTGCGTTTTGGGCGGCATTCCGGGATTTGAAGGAAACCTGATCATCTAGATCTAAAAGCCGAAAATCGTTAGTCTTTAATTTTGGGATTTTAAGGTAAGGGGGTTTTCTTTAGATTTCCATTAGATTCGCTATCACATTTGAGATCTTAACCATATGTTATGGTTTAACAACTCTATTTCGTTATAGTAGTTCTGACAAGGACTTTTAATGGAATCCAATATGGATCAGGCAAAGGAGAGGATTGGATCTGTAAACCCAATCCCTAAGTTTAAGAAACGCGCAGTGTCAGTAGTTCGAGATTGGCCACCGGGTTGTGGACCGGCTTCTGAACAACACCTTAGGCAAATAGCGGTTGTGTCAGCGACAGATAGCATCGACATAGGTAGTATCATCTTGTCGGTAATCAAGTGTGTAGATCTCTAACACACTAACTAATCTGTATTATATATGTTATGGGCTAAAAGTCGGAAAATGGTCATTTGAGGCGATCGGATTACCCAAAAGGGTAGGCAAGGGATGCAGTGCGTAACCATAGAAACTTCTATGTGTGTATCGATGTATGTAATAAACTGTGATCTTTTAGGTAGTATATTGTTTTGATTCTGCATGGATGTATGCATGGGGTAGGGTTAATATGATGAAGGGGAAGAGCATGTTAATAGGTCACTTGGTGATCGATGGTTAAACCACGAACTGTAAAATTAGGTCACAATAGTGGTCGGTGGCTGAGCCACGTTATATTATGAGGTCACATAGTGATCGGTGGCTAAGCCACGTTAAATTTATTCCTGATTAATAGGAATAGGCAACATGACTATCGATATGGTGTGTAGCGGTTGGTGGGTTGATTATAGAAATCCCCAAGGTGTGATGGATGGTATGGGCTGGTGTGTAGAGGATGTACTTTTAGGTTGGGTTGGGCCATGTTGCATGTAAATATTTTGTTGCCATTGTGTATGGGCCAAGACCCATAATGTGTTTGTGGGCCTCAAGCCTTTTATGTGTTTTTGGGATTTGCACACTGAGTCTTGGTGACTCACCCCTTTATTTTCCCTGACTTTTTAGATGAGCAGTAGATCATGGACATGAGAGCCGAGGCGAACTCGAGGGGCCATCAAGTCTTTTACTTTCATAAACTATTTCCGATTTTTCTTTAAGTTTTAATTTTGGGACCATTTATGTAATAAGGCTCCATAGCTTAGGTTATCAATTTATATGCGTTAATGTTTATATTTAGAATTTGTTTTAAAGACTTAATTCTTATAAATAATGAAATGGGAATTTCAAACACGCTTAACGCAAAGATATGTTTTTGGAAAAAAGGTTTACTACAAATAGCACTTATTTATTAAATACCCACTTAAACAAACTGAGATTTCAAATCCCTTGAAAGAGAAGTTTTCAACTGTTAAACCGTAGTATACCAGATCCGGTCGTAGCGTTTGGGCCGGGTTTGAGGTGTTACATAAATGATACCCTCTCATTGGCATTACATGATTGATGATAAGTAAACGTGGTCACGAGTCGTTTGTCTTTGTTATAAATGACTTAATTACTATTTCATAATAATTGACTTTTCATAAAGGAAGATGTAATGGTTACCATCAGACAAAATAGAATCATATTGGGATAACAGATTTATCCAAAATAGATTAAGGATATCCTATAAGGTTAACACATTTATGGCAAGGTCATTGAGTGAGCACTGATCGAGTAGCTTTCATAATAATATGTAATTAGGGAGAGCTTAGTCATGATACTATAGTGGAATGACTGAATGAGTTTATAATTAATAGGTAAAAAGTTAGAACTTAATTACAAAACATCTGAGCCCTAATTATATGCGTCGAATCAGTCTCTCTGCTAGCTTGTCGAAACTAGAATTGAATTGCATAAAGAATCAAATGAAAAAAAAAGGATGGAAATAATAAAGTTAGAGAAATGAGTTACATTTGAAAATGAATGTGGTTTCTCACTAAGTATGAAAATGACTTGAGTTAATTTAAGTTTTTTGAATTATTATTTAATCAAGTAATTGAAGTTAAAAAATTGAATTAAATTAATTGACCATTGTGAAACCGTTGACTATGGAAATTAATTATATTTTCACATAGATTCTTTTACGGTAAAGTCGTCTTGATGTTAACAGAATTAGAATTCGGTTGAGAAAATTATTTAACTGAAAATTAATTTATATAAATTAATTTAATAAATAATATTTATTTGCGAAATAGAAAAACTTGTACTAAGATGGGTTAAATTATAAAGTGCTGGGTTAAAAATGTAGGAAGCACATATAATTGGACCCAATACAAGAGAGGCCCAAAACCCCTCATAATATATATGAGGGCGGCAACCCTAGTATATTTAACTAAGGTTTGCCACCCCTTCTCTCCTAGTAGATTAAGGGACTAGTTTTTCTATCAAATAAGTATTATTTATGCTCTACTAATTTAGCCAGGATTCTCATATCTCTGCTTATGAATAGATAACACTAGTAGGGCTAAAAATACAAGAAGTTATATACAACTTTGAGATTTTGTTATTTTGGTTGAAAATAGTGAGAATTTATTTTTTAAGTATAAATTCTATTTTTTAGGAATAACAACTCTACCGGTTTCGGTAGAGAGAGAATTGCTTTCCTACTGAAAGTAAGAAAATTATTTCTGGTTTTGTGTTTGATTTGTGATTGTTCGAGCCCGCACTTGAAGCGATTCGTGGTACAAGAATAGCGGAGAAGGCCATTCGGCTGAAATTTGGGAACGTTAAGGATTGTCTCTTACAAAGCAAAATTGCTTTTTAAGAAAAGCTTACTCCTATAAATATCATAAATTGACTCGATGTTCAAATTTTTAATTTTCTACAATGACAGAAAATCGTTTTCAAGCCAAATTTGTAATGACTCGATTTTTAGTAAAACTAAAAGATACGATTTTGAAACACTATTTTCATAGATCGAGCTCATAATATAAAATAATAATAATTAAGGCTCAAGGACTAAAATATAAAAGTCCAAGCGCTATAGAATTTTA
The DNA here is from genome assembly GCA_025503065.1 of Gossypium bickii. Taxonomy (NCBI): domain Eukaryota; kingdom Viridiplantae; phylum Streptophyta; class Magnoliopsida; order Malvales; family Malvaceae; genus Gossypium; species Gossypium bickii. The sequence continues at coordinate 58,826,454 of CP106717.1, read as the reverse complement.
ACTGACAAAAGACTTAAAGATCTATATGGAAATTAAACAATTGTCACTAAACTATTTTCCATAAGGAACTAGTGGAGGATGATGACATTCTACATTATACAAGTTTAATAGGTAATCATGTTGATCCCCTATAAACGAACTATTGTTTATAGAATAAATATAACAACAAAAATATAAGAATTAAGAATGACAGTGTCCGCAAGTGCACGAGCCAAATTGTAATATAGTTGTACAATGAAATACAAGAAGTATTCCAAAGATCATACCTAAGGAAGGATGGAATAAATAATTAAAATACTTTTACAATAATGAGTCTAACTAGTAGTAATTATTTCCTATATTACGATTAATCATAGAATAGATTGACAAGAATAAAAAGAAATAAATAACAAGAAATAAATGAACGAACTAAATCGATAAACCAATCAGGAAGATTGACTCGCTTCACGGTTTGTAGCTAAATTTGGATTAGGGTTTTGAGATGGATTAGTAATCGATTAACTAATTATTACCTCACGGCCTCTAATTGATTAATTGATTGGTTGATACTAGCTTATCCCCTGACATCACTTTCTGAACCAGGATAAATTACGATTTACTCGGTTCGACTTATCTTTCAACCTCGTCTAGCCTATGATAACTTATTAGGGTTGTCAAGCCTAACAGTTTAAGAACACATAATTTATACCAACTAATCCTTTTCGGGAAACCTCAAATCCCCTGTTAATCACATCTCCATCCACTTGCTAATCTCCCCTAAGGGATTTAGCTACTCATGTTATTCATAATCTCAATTTCAATTGAATAAACCATAAGTTGGTCCCTGGGTTAGCTAGATTAAGCTACAACAATGTTAAAAACATAAAAATTACTAAAAACGAGATTGAATTGCATACCATGAAATGAAGAATAACCTTGATCGAAGCTTGGTATTCTTTTTTAATAGTAGAATTGATTTTAGAAGAAAAATGATAAAGATTGTAACGACCCGAAGTTGGGCCTAGTAGAATTGGGCCTATTGGGCCTTGGGCACAGGAGCATTTAAAATTTTTGAGAACAAGAGAACGGTACTAATGCAAGTTGGACCTATTAGGTGAGTGATTTTGGAAGGTTAGGGGGCTTCCATGAAGTCCCAGGATTAAACCTAGGCTTTAGGGAAATTTTGGTTTTAGGTGAATAAAACCCTGAGAGTAAGTAAGTAGGCTTTAAGAATAAAATGTGGGAAAAAAATGACACAAGGAAGGGAGTGGTCTAGTGGCAAGGCATCATTAAGGGAGTAAGGGAGAGCTTGGGTTCAAGTCTTGACGCTTGCAATTCATTTTGATTTTTTTAAAAGGAACTTAGACTTTGGCCTATAGGCTTATATTTAGTTGCGCATGTTTTAAGACAAAAAGGAGTTAGTTGGTAAAGTGGCTAGCAGTGTGGATTATGTTACAAGGGAGCCTGAGTTTGAATCCCATTGCAAGCAAAAAGGGATATTTATTTTGCTAAGTTGGGATGGCAAGTGGTTGTGCTGGATTTAAACTTTGTTGAAGGAGGGATCCCACATCGGAAAGCTAGCAAGAGGGAAGGTGAGAAGCTGGCTTTAAATAGAGCAATCTATGAGGAGAGTAAGGATACCTTGGTTGGCGTTTGGGCACAGGAGAGGTCAGAGCGCGGATTAACTCTAGATTCCTATCAGGTGTTAGCTGCAAGCGGCGAATGCTGAAATGCCGGTCACACAGCGATGGTAGCCACACGAGCGTGCAAGCCCACCTATGGGAGCTTCGACGCGATAATTGAGACCATCATGAGTGCTCTCAGGGGTTTAGGCTATTTGGGCCAAAAGGGGCCAAGTGGGCCCAATGGGCCCATATGAATAAATTGTATGATTGTGTAGTAGATATTGAACTTGTCTATGTGAATCTCATATCTGTGGCTAGATTTGGGCTAAATGGGTCACACAGCGTGTGGGTCCACTTGGGCCGAGAATGGGCCTTAGGCCCATTGGCATCATTATCTCTGTTTAGAATACTTGTGTCGCTAGAGACTGTAGACTTTCTGAGGGGTTGACAAAGTTACTGAAATACCTTGGTTTGTGAAATTACCGAAATACCCTCGAATTGCAAAATTACTAAAATATCCCTGCTTTGTGAAATTACCGAAATACCATTAGTTTGCAAAATTACTGAAATACCATTGGTTTGCAAAATTACTGAAAGACCCTTGATTTATGAAATTACCGAAATACATTTGATTTATAAAATTACCAAAATACCCCGATTTGCAAAATTACCGAAATACCCCCTACTTTGCAAAATTACTAAAATACCCCTGATTTGGAAAATTACCGAAGTACCCCTGATTTGGAAAATTATCGAAATACCCCTGATTTATAAAATGACTGAAACACCTCTGACTTATGAAATTACTGGAAAACCCTTGGTTTACAAATTACTAAAATACCACTAATTTGGGAAATTACCAAAATACCCCTAGTTTGTGAAATTACTAAAATACCCTCTATGGGTAAAGTTACCGAAATACCCTCTAAGGGTAAAGTTATCGAAATACCCTCTATGGGTATAGTTACCGAAATACCCTCGACGGGTAAAAACACCAAGATGCCCTTACGAGGCGGAATGACCGTTTTACCCTTAACCGATTAAATGACTGTTGTACCCTCGTGGTAGTACTAGTGTTGTATGTGTTAATTGTATGATTGATTATGTTTGAGATGCATTGCATACATGGATTAGTTATGAGTAGAGTTACCGAATTACCCCTGTAGGGTAGGATTACCCAAATACCCCTATAGGGTAAGATGACTATGTTGCCCTTGTGGCTAAATGATTGACTTAGACTATGAGTTGACTAATTTAACTGTGGTTGTATAACTGATATGCTTTTATTACATGTTTAAATGATTGTTACTGAGCATGGCCATTTTGCATACACGTGTAATGATTGAGCATGACATACACGACATATTGCATGGGGTTAGGACTTTGTATTATGGAGGAAGTACTGTACTGGTGGCTATGCCATGTTATACTGATTCAGTGGCTCTGCCACGATATACTAATTTTAGTGGCTCATCCACGATATCATTCTTGCGACTTTGCTGCGATGATGTCTTGCACTCGTCTGCGCTTTTTTGGTGTGTAAAAATTGGGTGGGTTCACTTGGTCCCCACATGGTGTGTAGGGTTGGTACGGGTGCTATGATGGTTGGATTGGGTTGGGATGCATCCTCATACTGTTGCATATATGTTTATGAGATCTGTCACTGTACTGGGCTTAGGCCACTTGCTCTGATATTGGTTGGGCTAGGCCCAATTGATTCTGTTATGGGTTGCGACCCAAATGATATTGTAGTGGGCTTTGACTCATGTATGCTTTGAACTGACTGTATTGTTACTCTAAAAGGGCTTTGGCCCAGACTATTTCGGTTTACATTTTCAGATATCGATCACACTCTAGTAAGGGGATTACACACTGAGTTTTCATAAACTCATCCCGTTTTTAACTGTGTAGGTAATCCCAAGTGTTAGAGGATTTGGAGCTGCGAGGGACTCGGAGGTGGCCTCAGATATGCTTTAAAGTTAAACTTAGCAACTTTATTTCATTTTATTTTAATTCATTAGGTTAAAAATTTTGTAATAAGGCCTCTTTATTTTTAACTTATTATTTCTGATATTTATTTATGATGTTTTCTAACTGCTAAAAGTGGAAACTGATTTCCAAAATGGTAACTGTTTTCAAAATACTACATTTCCACAACATTTTCAAAATGCTTCTATAACTCTATTTCTAAACATCACATTTCCGTAAATTGTTTATTTCAAATATGCTTCCGCAACAGATAAGGTTTTAAAGGTAATTACGTTTTCAAGTAGATAACAATTGCTTAAGTGTTTTGAGTTTTAACAAAGAGGCTTTAATTATCAAACAAGTTTTTATCAATCACAAAGATGGTTTTGAAAAACACTTCCATGTGACACGCCAGATTCGAGCCTAACTTCTACGCCGGGTTTGGGGTGTTACAAAGATGCTCATGTTTCTTTTCTTTTATTTCATTAATTAACATATATTATTTTTATTTCATTATATTTTTAATATATAATAACACATATCCTTACCACCAACCAGCCACTAAGTCAAATTAAGGTTTAATTACCTTATTAAACCCTCAAATCTAGGTATTATACTCAATTAACACATATAACACCATAGCATTTAACTTTTGTAACTTTTACAATTTAGTCCTTTTTCCTTAATTAATTATCCACACATCACAATTTTCGGACCAGATTTCAATACACCTATATAGTCACTTCGTAAATATTTAATAAAAATATTTATGGGCTCGATTTATAGAAATGAAGTCCCAAAACCTCATTTTCCAAAACTACTTAACTTTAAAGGACAACCACTTGAACTTAATTATTCACTCAAATAGCATAAATTATCAAATTGATATTTATTATTATACTATATTTGACTCATAAATATTAAATAATAATACTTACAGACTCACTCGTCAAATTTGTGGCCCCAGAATCACTATTTCCGACACCACTGTAAAATGGGCTGTTACAACTCTCCCCCTTACAAAACTCCATGCTTGAAATTTTCACCTAAAAATAGTTTCAGTTATTGTGATCTAAAAGACTCCTCGATTTTCCAAATCAAATCTTCCCAACTAGCTTGTTCTTGCTCTATCCTGACTAGTATAATGGGGTCCTACATTTTCGTCCGTAAAAAGCTTCAAACAATATCATTTACTATGGGACTGATAGTTATTATTAGAAACGAATTCATCCAACAATAAACATTTTCGAAATTGCCTTTGAACTTGATGATATAACACTATATTATGTCTTCCAGAATTTGAATTACTCGACCCGACTATTTGTTTGTTTGTGCCATAGCTTCGTGAAATTTACTCTAGAATCTAAAGGTAAATCTCAGATACATGATACATGCAACTCAACTAGTTTTTCAAGTGAATAATTCGTTCTGATTAGAATAAAATGTATCAATTTCATCAATCCAATAATTACAATTTGGACCAAATATTTCTTTCTTGTCTACAAAGGTAACCCAGATACGAAATGTAACATCCGGGACTTAGGGTCTCTGCATTTATCTTATTTCTGTGTGTTTGGTATACTTTGTATGTTGTTTGAGTGTGTTTGGGGTCTTTGGGTAGGCTCGGGGTTAAGTCAAAACCTTGGCCAAAATTCTAATTTTGGGCACTTTAAGGGGAAAGCTGATTGGGACAGGACTTAAGGTTTATTGTTTGTGCTTGTTGACGCAAGAACTAAGATGGTAAAGTGGCAAGGAGGCGCCACTTAAAGAGCAGGTAAGTGACGCCTCGGGTGAAACAGAGGGGAGCAGGTTTGATTCACGTTGCCAGCAATGTGGGTTTTATTTTTGCTCATGCGTCAAAAGGGCTGGATGAGGGATTCGATTGGGAGCCTTGAAGAGTGGAGGTGACTTGGTCAAACTTTTTGAATCGTCGGACAAGAGTAAAAAGGGGGATTTGAAACTTTCAAATTATATTGAATGTTTTGAACCATTCCAATTGGTTGCAGAGACAGAGGAGAAGGTTAGGCTAATTAAGGCTCGATTGAAGGAAGCGTCCGATAGACAAAAATCTTATGCGGATCTGAAGCGAAAGGAAATAAAGTTTGCAGTAGGTGACCAGGTCTTCTTGAAAGTTTCACCTTGGTAGAAGGTGATGAGGTTTAGACAAAAGGGCAAGCTAAGTCCTAGGTTCATCGAGTCTTATCGGGTTTTGAAACGGGTGGGACCAGTGGCATATCAACTGGAGTTACCTTCAGAATTAAAACAGATACATGATGTATTCCATGTTTCAATGTTAAGGCGCTACCGTTCGGATCCGTCTCACGTCGTGCCAGTGGAGGAAGTTGAGGTAAGGCCAGACTTGTCCTATGAGGAGGAACATATCCAGATCTTGGAACGAGATGTCAAGGTGTTAAGAAGGAAATTGGTTCCCTTAGTTAAAGTCTTATGGCGAAATCATGGAGTGGAAGAGGCGACATGGGAGCCAGAGGATACGATGCGTCAGCAGTACCCGCATCTCTGTTGACCAGGTAATTTCAAGGTCAAAATTTCTTTAAGGGGGTAGAACTGTAACATCCGGGATTTAGGGGCTCTGCATTTATCTTGTTTCTGTGTGTTTGGTATACTTTGTGTGTCGTTTGAGTGTGTGTGGGGTCTCTGGGTAGGCCCGGGGTTAAGTTGGATCCTTGGCCAAAATTCTAATTTTGGACACTTTAGGGGGGAAGCTAATTGGGATAGGACTTAAGGTTTATTGTTTGTGCTTGTTGACATAAGAACTAAGATGGTAAAGTGGCAAGGAGGCGCCACTTAAGGAGCAGGTAAGTGACGCCTCAGGGGAAACAGAGGGAGCAGGTTTGATTCACGTTGCCAGCAATATGGGTTTTATTTTTACTCATGCATCAAAGGGCTGGATGGGGGATTCGGTTGGGAGCCTTGAAGAGTGGAGGTGACTTGGTCAAAATTTTTGAATGGTTGGACAAGAGTAAAAAGGGGGATTTGAAACTTTCAAATTATTTTGAATATTTCAAACCATTTCAAATGAGTGCTCAAGAGTGTTTCAAGGAGAAAGCTTGGGGATTGAGGTGGTGTAGGGTGCTAGCCAAATTTTTGAAAGGGGTGCTAGGTGGGTTAGGCATTCGATTTTAGGGGGTGTTGGTGCCGAAAATTTTAAAGGGTTAGCTTTAGGTAGTGAGCTCTCTTTTTTCATCATTTGAGTGTGATGCATCTTGGGGCAATAGTGTTCTTTTCTTTGAGTAGCCGAAATTCCTAAGGTATTATTCATTCTCTATTTAGCTTAAACTGAAACCATTTCTCTCTCTCCTTTTGCATTTTGGTAACTTGAGTTCTTTCCCTCACCATCAAAGTCGAAACAAGTCTCACATTTTTCTTTTGTCGATATTTTTCTCTTTTGATAACCTATTGGCCGAACCTTCTATTCACCATTATTTCATCTTCTTCTTCTTTCTTTTAGCATTTTGGTAACAAGTGAGCATTCTCTCTTCATCTAAAGTTGAACCTCAACCCTCCCTCTCTTCTTCTCTTTATTCTTCTTTGGTTTATATTTCCTGTTTGTCTCTTGATCACCTCGAACTGAAATCATCTATAGGTCCCTATCTTACTATTCATTTTCTTGAAACTAAAAGCCAAAATCCACTTTCCTTTCTTTCTCTGGGTTTGATTCTCATTTGTTTCCTTTTCTCTTCTGGCCGAATCTCCTTGGGTGTGCACCTTGTTAATTCATTGTTATTTGAGAAGGCGCCGTCACTTCTTTTCTCAATCTCCTCAATCGGATTCTTCTTAGTGGTGTAAGTGTTCTTTTATTTCTTTTAAGTCTCTCTTCTATTTTTTTTAGTTGCCGAATCAAAGGCGTTAATCCTGTTCCATGTATTTTAGCCAAATATAGGAGGGGTTTGGGTTCTTTTTCTCCTACTTTTGGCCAGTGTTTGAAGGGTCTTTGGGATCAATCAGGTTCGATCAATCAGGGTAAGTGGCTTATACCATTCGTTTGGCCAAAGGCCACTTCTTTTAACCCATATCTTGGAAGGCCGAATCTAATATGGAGTTATGTAGGGATATCAGGTGATCTATTAATTCAAGTATAGAAACCTTCGGGTTCTGTCAATTTGCGATAAGGACTTCTTTGTTCAAAGCAATTATTTTCGCTATTATCTTATTCAACGGTTTAACTCGGTCTTCTAACCAAGATTGTTTTTATGGAATCAAGTACCAGTCAGGCAAAGGAAGGGGTTGGACCCATAAACCCAGGCCCTAAGTTTAAGAGACGTGTGGTGTCTGCCTTCCGAGATTGGCCACCAGGTTGTGGGCCGGCTTCTGAAAGGGATAAACAGATTGCTATGATCCCTGCAAGTGAGGACGTTAGCGAGATCGATAGTGTAGTCTTGCGTGTTCACAGGTGTGTAGTTACCACACTGTTCCCTTCTTTGTTGTATTAATTGTGTATGTTATGAAAGCCAAAAATCTCGGCAGTGGTGATTGAATACCCATGTTGGGTAAAACCAAAACATCAGGTTAGTGTATTTTGGTTAAATCTTATAAACTTGATAGCATGATTGTGTGTATGACATCATATAACCTATTTATTACACTATGTTGCATATGCATGGGATATCGGGATGTTATGATATGAAGGGGAAGTGTTTATGGGTGACAATGTCACACCTAATGATGGTACATTATTGTATCAGTGTTTTGGTCACATGGTGATCGGTAGCTAAGCCACGTTATATTATCTTTGGTCATATAGTGATCGGTGGCTAAGCCACGTTATATTGTCTTTGAGTAGTGTGTCTGTCAGCATGACTGCCAAAGTGAAGTGTAGAGGATGGAGGGTTGATTGTAGAAATCCCCAGGTGTGTTGAGGTTGGACGTACGAAGTGGAGTGTAGAGGATAGAAAACTAGGTTGGGTTGGGTTTGCATATGGAACATTTGGTTATGATGTGTTAATTGGGCTCCGGCCAATGGTGTTTTGGGGCTAAGGCCCATTTGTGGAGTATGTGGACTAATTGCACACTGAGTCTTGTGACTCACTCTTTTGTTTAAACAATTGCAAGTAATTCTTAGCTTAATGGACTGGGCTGGAGGGAACCCGAGGTGGCCACTCATGGATTTTACTAGTAAACTTTATTTTATTTAACATTTATCATTTTGGGGAATTTTTCCTTGATTTGTAATAAGGCCACTACAAAATTTGGAATTTTCTTTCGGGATTTAAATTTTGAACATATTAATTACAGACTGCTCAATGGGACGTTTTAAAAATTAATACAAACTAGAATTTTCTTATAACCTGCCAAACAACGGTTTTTATAATAAAAGGCATTTATTTTATTTTTATTTGATAATCTAATAACTGAAAAATTGTTAAGTGTTTCCAAAAGTCACCTAATCGTAAGACTCGACTAATTAAATTTTCAAAGATAACTAAACAACGGGTTTTTAACTGAACCACAATGTTCGAGATTTTAAAAGGAAAAAAATGACTTAGAATTTTTTCAGAAGCTAGTCAAAATTTCTAAACTTCTTCCTAGTGACATACCAGATCCGATCGTAACGTCTAGGCCGGGTTTGGGGTGTTACACGAAATCTATCAACCAGCAACTTTCTCTTCAGTCATTACACATTTTGTCACTACCTGGTTTAAATAAAAAAGACACTGCTAGGAACCTCGTATAAGATGTCTTATATAATTTTTAAAGTTGTTCAACACCCAATTCCACTTTCAGAAATGTAGACTATCACCATAATCAATAATGAAATTGGCAACAAGATCGTTCTAAATATGTTCCCATTTAGCAAACTCATACGAATCTTTACTTTATAAATCACAAATTTACCGAAGAATTAATAGTTTAACTCACAATTTTGTAATTATGGAACCAATAAAATTCAAAATCATCCGAATGAACCATTACTATAAACAATGAATTCCTTACTATATTTAGGCTGAATCAATACTAGAGTTTTCATCAATAAAGTTTTCAACTGGTCAAAACTCTGCGACACTTAATTGACCAAATAAATTCAACATGTCCCTGTAATAGCTTCATCACTAAAGAATAACAATAAATCTGTCGAAATGTGACTGAAAAGAAACACAATTCACCATATCCTCAAATGTTGCAGGAGCATTATTTAATATGAAAGACATAACTAGAAACTCGTAGTGTCCATAACGAGTTCTAAATGTTGTTTTAGGTGCATCTACATCTTCAACTCGCAATTGATAGTAGCTAGATCTGAGATCAATATTTAAAAACACTGTGGCACCTTTCCATTGATTGAATAAATCGTCAATACAAGACAACATATACTTATTCTTTAACGTGACCTTATCCAACTGTTAATAATCTATACATAGTCTCATCGACCCATCTTTCTTTTTCACAAAAAGAACATGTGCGCCCTAAGATGATGTACTCGATCAAACAAAATATTTGTAGATTAATTCTTGCAATTGAGCTTTTAATTCTTTTAACTCAGTTAATGCCATTCTATATAGAGAAATCAAATCAGAGCAATCTTTGATACTAATTCTATAGCAAACTCAACTTCACGCTCTGGTAGTAAACCCGACAATTCCTCAAGAAAAACATTTGTAAACTTGCAAACTGCCTTAATTGATCAACTTTCATTTCGAATACTCTATAATTCAGGATATAAATTAAAACATATCACAGCCTTTTTGTATAAATTTCTTTGCAAATATCGCTGAATTCATATTCGAAAAACAATAACACTTAGTAGATCGAACGAAAATCAATTCACCGTTCTAGCATCTCAAACAACTCCATTTTTACCTGTAATTCACTACGACATCATGGACAATCAACAAATCTATTCCCAATATAACATCAAATTCGTTAAATGATAGTAACATCAATTCAACAGGAAAATCATAGCCCTAAATTTTCAATGGACACTGTTTACAAACCAGATCAACTATAACACATTGGCCTAAAGAGTTTGTTACTTAACGACAAATGTAGTTGACTCAACTGATAAACTCATTTCCGTTACTAACATAACAAATATATGTATCTCAATCCAGAGTCAATTAATGCATAAACTGTAACATTAAATATAGAAAATGTACCAGTAATAACATTAGGAGTTGATGCCTTCACATGCCCAGATCATATAAGCTTTGGTGGGAGCTCGAGCTTTAGATCAAATCATTGTCTTTTGTTTCACTTCTACTAATTCTAGTTGTGTCTCAAATTCCTGGCTATTTGCCTATCGTAGAAGTAACAATAGGACATACATTATGATTTTTGTTCAAATCAGCTCGGTTTAACAATCTTTCTTATAATTATCCAGAGATCCGTAAACAAAATAGGCCTCCTCTTTCAATCTACAAATACCAGAATAATTTCATCACAAAGGCTACATTCAAATCTATTTACATCTCTGACATTACCCACACTGGTTACTAAAGTCATCGGTGGTTTCACATTACGCTGTTTCATTCTATCTTTGCCAAAAAACCCTAATGGCACTGAAACCGGCTATTCAGTTCTTTCATTTTTCTTTGGCAGAGAAGTAGAAAAAGTTATAGATACATTTTTTTTATTAAAGTCTTGAATTTTTGTCTCGCTCTATTTCTCGTGATAACAAATTTCTTCCATTTTCTGATCTCGATCAAATAAATTTACTAACTCACGAAATTCAATTGCACACACAAGTATTTTCGTCTCATTATTCAATCCATCTTCAAAATGAATACATAATTTATTTCCAATCAGCACTATCATATGAACATATTTACTGAGATGAACAAGCTCTCGTTCGTATTCTACAACTGATTTGTTTCTCAGCTTCAACTCAAGAAATTCATTTTTTTTCTTGTCTATATATCGTTTACTGACATATTTCTCTCAAAATTCAACTTGGAAGAAATCTCGTTTAATTCGTTCTTTCAATACCATAGTAGTTAAAGTCAACTACCAATGAGAAGCCTCCTCTTTTAACAGTGACACGACACATCATAGAAATTTTTTGGAAAGACATAACATTGTACTTGGGTATGGCTGAATCACTACTCACTTTACCTTTAAACTCTTCAGACCCAAACTTTTGAATTTTAATCAATAGAAAGCCTATGAATGTTATATCGTATAAAGCTTTTAGAATGAGGGGGTAGAGGCTGAATTAACTCTCAAATACACATTAAACATGTCATTTATCATATAGAAAAAGATACTCTGAACCTTTTTTCTAGGCCCTTAAAACTCAGGCACATTATGTTCATCCCCTTGATCGATGGTTAGAACGTAACTTTGTACTCCATCGGAATCTACTCAATTAGCTTCAGTTGACATCTTTAATCTATAAAGAAACAAGTCAAACTAATTGCGAGTCATCACACTATCAGAGGTTATAAAGTGGCATGTACTTCTAGACTTCAAACATGTTACGTTCAGTCCGAGAATCGACAAAACCTTAGCTCTGATACCACTAAATGTAACACCATTAACCCATCTCTGTCACCGAAATATGGTCACGGGATATTACGACAATTAACATAGTCGATAATATTTAAACACATTTCAAAAATCAATTTAAAAATCATAAATCAATTTCCAATCAGTAATCATAGCATTCATACAAAAATGACTTTAAATCAAGCCTATGGAACCTTAGAAACAATTTGGAAACAAATAGGGAATAATCTGAAACAAAATAGAAAAATATGGAAAAACTGAAAATAGAGGTCACACGACCGTGTGGCCAGGCTGTTTGACAAAGGCCAGCCCGTGTTGTTCAGAAACATGGTTGTGTGGCTACCAGACATGCCGATATGGCTACTCTACACGCCCATGTGCTCGGACTATGTAACTGGCCGTGACCGTGTGCAAAATTCTGCACCTAAAATTAATAAGACACACGACCATGTGAGATGGCCGTGTGCACCCAAAATGACCCCAAATATATGCAAAATCAACATCCATTCTTGGACACCAATCCAAACATTTTCCAATCACTTTCACATGGTTAAAACACATTCAAACATACCTAAAACATGCCAATCATTCATCCAATATGCCATCACTTGGCACCACAATTCACACGTTAAAACATAATCCATTCAAGTGCAACTACTTAGCATTTCATACTTCTTCAACTATCAAATATACCTAATTTATTAAGACCAAAATCATCTACCAAAATTTACCAAGTTACCTAAGCATTTGCACCAATTCAACCATTCCAAATCAACATTTCAAAATGCATTTAAAACCAAAATTGTACCATTTCCATCACGCACCACAATCAAACAAAATACTAATTAGGATTTACATCAATATACACATATCATACTTCAAATAACACAAAACATATCCATAATGCTTATAACACATATAGACAACATCCTAATTACATGCCACTTATAACCGGACCAAAATAAACAACTAGTTATCGTATAAGTTACCGGATAGTGTGATCTACAAAAGCAATCCAATCAACAGCTCTTATCCAACGATCTAAAAGGAAGAAAAACCAAAACGAGGTATGCTTGCTTGAAGCTTAGTAAGTTTGTAATAAAATTAGACTTTAACTTACCAAAAAGGATGTAATAAAACATTTTACAAGATAATTCAATATCTTGAACATGAGTTCATTAATTACCTATACACATCACAAGTCTCACAAGATTGGTGAGTTCATATATAATACATGTAACTTTATCATGCCATCAAACATATACCTAAAAACACATTTGATACATAAACCAACCATCACATATTTATTAAACATTTAACATCTTTATTTCAATTATATATTTCAAATTTCCCTTTTTCACATATCTATATTCTTATAAATATTTCATATAAACACTTCATATATCAGCTTCACATATCTATTTTCATAAAAACATTTTGTTTTACCATTTAACACATAGTTATTCATTAAATCGTGTACTTACATTTCTTTCCTGTACAACACAACCTCACAAGGTTAGAAGGTATCACAAAGAAATATATAATTCCAATAATTAATGGAACATGTAATAATAACACAACAAGTACACATTACATCCATCATATGTTCGACAAACATAGCTTCCCATTTCAAATATTTATATCAACATCTTCCAATTCACATGTCTTGACCATATAACATTTTATATATATACATATTCGTTTAAGCCTTTATCACTTGTTGAACCAAATGAAATAACATTGGATACTCGGGAAATGCTCACACAAGCTGTGACTGTATCATGTAATCGTATATGCTCACACGAGCTGTGAAATGGGTCTGCTCAAATGAGTTGTGGGTCAGGATGTTAGGCTACACGATGCTACTCACATAAATTGTGGAGAATCTGTAATAAATGCATGATCTTAGCCATCGGTAGGACACCAAATCTCAATACACCTATATAATCACTCCATAAATATTTAATAAAAATATTTATGGGCTCGGTTTATAGAAACGAGGTCTCGAAACCTCATTTTCCAAAACCACTTGACTCTACTTTAAGGGACAACCACTTGAACTTAACTATTCATTCAAATAACATAAATTATCAAATTAATATTTATTATTTTATCATATTTGACTCATAAATATTAAATAATAATATTTACGGACTCACTAGTGAGATTTGTGGCCTCAAAATCACTGTTTCTAACACCACTGAAAAATGGGTTGTTACACGTGGCTGCCTTTACTTTCCATCAACCATGTTATGCCAATGAGAGGATATCATTTACCCATGTCTCAGGCTATGAATTCCACTATTGTGAATGAAGCTACATATTGTAGAAGTTTTACACTCACACTTTTACTTATATCAAAGTGTATGAATCACACATACATAGTCTATCATCCACTCAGGATTTAGATATGCCACACTATAAATGTCACAAGTGAATAAATCCATAAATTGATTCTAGATCTATTCTTCTCGGGTCCAGTCCGATTTACTTTCAATTCAGTTAGTCACATCTATGTCTCTATCTTCTAGGAGTCATCCACTCTGATGCCCAAGACAAACCATCTCCCCTATGGGACTTGATAGATTGCCTATTAGTCTTTCAATTAGTTTGCTCATTTCCGATTAGATTAAGGACATGTTTAGGTTCATCTACTAATATAAGTTGTCTTTTCATATTACTATCCAACCAAGTAATACCGCTTAGTATTAGTTAAACATTAGACAACTAGTGAGTTCATATTTGTTTCCATTTTTCTTTGCATGAAAAAATAATTGAGGCCAATATACAAAAGGCAATAATGTAATTCATAATTAATTTTATAAACCAATTTGTTCGAAAAAAAACAAGTGTACATAGACGAAAATACTACACTTAGGGCACCAGATCCAACACATCAAGGGTTTCAAAGTCATGACATTGAGGCTAGTATTGTGACATCTATGGGATAGTGTCGCGAATTTGTCGACAATCCACTATAATCTCAAATCCTTCTTTGGTTTTACCTTATTGAACATATATGTGAAACCATATACACTTCCTTAAAGCTTAAAAACATAGCTTCATACCAATCTATGTCAAATATAGCATACAATCATTTGGATTCAATCAATCAATATCGTATCAACCATATGATCATATCTAGGCATATTATATCCATTTTTCAACTTTAATATATACAAAATATCACATTCAAGTTCATGCACAACTCATAGTACTTTTACAGATTGGAAACTAGAATTTCAAATATCCTCACACATGATCAATTGCACACAATTAAGCCAATTGTACTAATTTGGCATTCACCATTAGAAATGACCATTTATGCAACCATATCACCTTATATATATGTGCCAAAATTCTAAGACTCAAGATGAATATAATAATACTTTCACTCCCAATTTTCTCTGAATCCCAGAAATTTGGAACCTTTAGGGGTTAAATAAGCTAGCAGTTTCTACTGGAAAATTTGAGAAAGATAGTAATTGGAATTGGACAAGGTTAAGAACCATGTCTAGTTTGGTTGGGTTAGAACCAGCCAATCTCTTAGTGGGAGACATAATGATTTCAAATGGATGGCTCCTAAATGGTTGAAGACCATGAGAGGAGGATTATGAATAGCCAAAAGGTGACTTCCAAGAGACGATTGATCTGCTGTAATTTGGTGTAGCAGATTAAACTAATTACCGCAGTTTAGGAGCTTGAAAACAAGCATTTTTAGTAGGTCTAATTTATGTCTTCTTACGTTTTTAATAAGTAAATAAAATGTCCAAATTAATTCTTTTATTAACCTAAAAGGCAAAATGAGGCCAAAGGGTGAGCTAATGCACTTTGTAAGTGTGCTGGAGACTTTTAGAAGGCATACTAAATTGATATTGATCACTACATTGTAACCCAGGATGATCGATGTCACAACATAGGTAGCAGAATGAAGAAATCTCAAGACTACCTTTAATGTCGCAACACAGCCTGAGAGTGTCGCGACATACCCCTGAAAATACTCCAAGAGGAGTACACTGACTGCCATGTCGTGACAGAGGTCCTGGTGTGTCACGACATAGACCTGGAATGAAAATTAAATATGAAATAGGGGCGTTTTGGTCTACACAATCAAACTTAAAGCTTGAGAATGTCAGCGACCTAGGGTTAAGGACGATGGCCACTTAGAATCTATAAGTAGGCTCCTTTGGCACATGTTATGGACATCATTCACTTAGCCTAGATTTTCTTTAGTAATTTTAGTTTAGTTTTTCTTTCGTTTTTAGGTTTTAGAATTTATTTCAGTTATTCTTCGTTGTTCTCAAGAGATTTGAATTGTTGAAAGTATTCAAACTTTGTGGATTCACAATTAATCTCAATACAGTCAGGCTCTTTCATATATTTTATACTATCAAATTAATTAGCATGCTTTCTCTTTATATTGATTCCATATTGTCTATGGAAACCATGAGGAACAAATCCCTCTATGGGGGATTAGCGAGCGGAGGTATGATTTATTGATTGTTTTGTAAGGTTACTTAATGGATCAGCTGTTTGGGAAAGGAAGAACATGAATAAACCTTACGCCTGACAACCCGATAAGTCATCAAGGTGGTAATTAACCTAAAATTGGTATGGCCCATTTATGAACACCTTCACCCCAAGCCAGTTTGGACTGTGAGGTCAGAAGATAAGTAGTCCTTATTGACTCGTTATGTTAGTGGAAGATCAAAAGATCTTGTTGGGGTAGTGACTAGTTGATTGACAAGGAACCCGAAACAGAAGTTGATGGGGATTACCGAAGCGAGCTAATCACCCATAATCAATATTTGATTCATTCTCCTTTTCTATCTCTTGAAGTTTATTTCTTTTATGATATTTTGTTTTATTATTATAAAAACCCTAAAAATCCTTTATTTTATGTTTTCATACTATAACTAATTTAAAGTACTAATTAGATCTTTTAGTGTTTAAGTTAGAATTGATCTAGCACTCATCTCCCTTGGGTACGATCCTCGGAGTTCACCCACTCTATTGTAAAACTATATTACAAATCGACTCGTATACTTACGGATACCACCTCGTACTTCTATATTTTATTGCAGTATTCACACTCTGGACGTTAGTACGTCCGGAAGCGGTCAAGGATTCATCTCAATCCTATTTTATTTTCTTCTATTTATTCATCTTCATCATTAATCCAAAGACAAAATGATTACAAGATGATCTACATGGAGTAGTGATCATGATTTTTAAGTCGAGAAAATAGAGGATCCAGTAAGTTGGTAAGGTTCTAAGTCCTTTAGTGTACGTGAGATTTAAGAACCAAAATTAAGGGCTTCCAAAAACCATTTTAAGGATTCTGCATGTTTCTGGAAAACTAAGTTTAAACTAGGATGGTTGAGTTTAACCCATGAATTGGTTGTCTTGCTTAGCTGCCGGGAGAATGAAAGTTCTGGTGTCTGGAAAAGCTAAGCTTACAAGGCGAAGAAGCATCAGGTGAGTTTCTACACTCCAACCCAAAAATGCTAAAAATGTTGTAAGGTTGCATGGGTCTATGAATTTTTGCTATTTTAGTTCAGTGTGTATGATCCCATGATGGTTTATTTATAAACAAGTGTATTGCATATAGAATTATGAATAGGGGATTCATCTCAATTATAACGCCCCGAATTTTTGGGCCTAAAAGTATTGGGCCTTGTGCATGGGAGCCGCTAAGAGAATGCACATAAAAGTGTATGTGTGCAAGAAATATCACAAATTACTTGTTTGCTTTAGTGGCTAAGTGATTTAGGAAGAGTTGGGAGTGTTGGAGGAGTCCTGGGTTCAAACCTGGGCTTTAGCAAAAATTTATGTTTTTCTCTTAAAGGAGCCTTGATGTTAGTGGGTAGGTTTTAAGAATATTTTTGGATGATTTATAACACAAGAGGAGCTTGTGGCTTAGTGGCAAGTGGCGTGTGGTGGACTGGCAAGGAGGTGGCGTCACAAGGGGGCAAGGAGGTCAGAGGTTCAAGGCTCTTCCTACTCAAAAGAGTAATTTATTTTACTCCTTGCTAAGCCAGAAGTTGAGTTGGAGTGGAACTCTACTTGGTGAAGGTTTGAATTGGTCTTGGAATTTGAATGTGTGGTGGGAGTCGGTTAAGGAGTGATTTATGGAGTAGCTTAGGGAGATAATCGTGGGATTTTGAAGGGGGAGGTGTTGTAACTAAGTTGGACTTTGTGAGTGTGGTAAATTTGGCATAGGGTAGGGTGAGTGTCGTTTGTGGTCATTGTTGGGTATAGCCGAATCTTGCTAAGAAGAGTTTTTATTTTTTTCTGTTCACTCATTTTTGGTACCTTTGTTTTTTGGTTTTCAAGATTCTGGTTATACTTTTTTCTAAGCCAAAATTGCATTACCATTTAGGCCACCTGTTAGCCGATCTCTCCTCTTCTAGTCCTCTTCTTTTCTTTCTAATTCTTTTATCTTTCTCCTTTCTTCATCTCAAACTCTTGTGCCAATTTCTTCAATCTAGACTCTCATTCCTTCACTTCAATAATTTCCATTCATGGTTCATTCCTCTATTATGCCGGGTATTGTTCTTCTTCTTTTCTCTCTTCTCTACTAACCTCTTCTTCAATCGGTTTTAGGCCATAGCAGAACCTTCTTACTATATTTCTTACCCATTTTCTTTGGCTAGGATGAATATTTGTGTTTCTCTACCAAGTCATTGTTGTTTCTTTGTCGAACTACTCTCCTTGCATTTAGTTTTCGGTATGGTAAGGATTCCTGATCAACCAGTAAGTGCACTTTTTTTCTCCTTGCTTTTAGTTGAGGCCAAATGCTCTTTATGTTGTTAAAGGTTATTAAATGTGGTCGTAAACCACCACCTTATACAATCTTGGTTAATAAGGTTCTTTGGGTAACGCAGATATCTACAAGAAGCTCGATCGAGTAGGGTTCGGTGCTAGGGATTCGTGGCGCGCTTCGTAATCAAGATGTGTAACCACACTCCTTCTGATCGTAAATCGACAAAATGCCGAAAAGCTGAAATACCGGTGAATGATGCCACACGAGCGTGCGATCGCACGTGTGGTAGACCGAGCCCACGAACATGGGCGTTAGTCTGTAGAGGCCACCATGAGCGCTCTCGTGGTATTCGATTGTTCTGGCCTCGTTGGGCTGAAATGGGCTGTGTGGGCCCACTTGGGCCGAATAATGGGCCTTAGGCCCATTTACCCCGTTGTGATTGTTTAGGTTACTTAAGTCGCTCGAGGCGACGGTGGACCTTCTGTTGGGTCGCTGAAATACCCCCAGTTTACAAAATTACTGATATACCCTAGTTTGCAAAATTACTAAAATACCCCCAGTTTGTAAAATTATTAAAATACCCTCGGTTTGCAAAATTACTGAAATACCCCCAGTTTGCAAAATTACCGAAATACCCTGGTTTGCAAAATTATTGAAATACCCTCAGTTTGTAAAATTACTTAAATACCCCCGATTTGAAAAATTACCGAAATACCCCAATTTGTAAAATTACTGAAATACCCCCAATTTGCAAAAAAAACTGAAATACCCCCAGTTTGAAAAGTTACTAAAATACCCCTGCAGGGTAGAATTATCAAAATACCCCTGTAGGGAAGAATTACCAAAATACCCCTATAGGGTAGAATTACCAAAATCCTCTAAAGGTAGGATTACCGAAATACCCTTATAGGGTAAAATGACTATTTTGCCCTTATGGGTAAATGACTAACTTAGACTACGAATTTGAATGATTTGACTATGAACGTATGACTGTGTTTTAACTGACTTGACTGTGGTTGTGTGACTGATATGCTTTTAGTATATGTTAAACTGATTGTTACTGAGCATGGCCATTTTGCATACATGTGTAATGATTGAGCATGACATACACGACATATTGCATGGGGTTGGGAAATTGATACGGAGGAAGTTCTGATAGGGTCGCACGAGTCACATGAGACGATTGTGGATCCAATATTGATCTGTTAAGGTCGCACGGGTCGCATGAGACAAATGTGGACCGACGGACGGCTTAAAGCCACGTAATCTGATTATGGCTCTGTGCCATCTTGATTATGGCTTTGCGCCAATCGTATTTACCCGTGGCTATGTGCCTAACATATATATTGATGACTCTATGTGTAACACCCCAAACCCAGCCCAAACACTACGACCGAATTTGGGTTGCTACCGAGAAGACATTTTGGAAATCTTTTCAAAACCGTTTTAAGTTCTGTCGAAAACCTTGTGTTTTCAAGTCTCTTGTTAAAAACCATACTTAGGTTTATTTGAAAAATTAATTGAGTCGATTTGTGATAGATTTCAAATGTGCCCGTTGGCACGATAAAATGTTTTTCGATGGAATTAGAGAAAACATGTGTACTTAACTTAATATTAAGAAATAGTTTAAACAGATTATTCCAAAACATGAAATAATAAAAAAAATAAATCTAGGAGGCCTTATTACAACTTGGTTAAAATTCAACCGATAATAAAAATAAAATAACTAAAATTAAAGTTCATTTAAATCAAAGTCCACTGCATGGCCACCTCGAGTCCATCCGGCTCCACATCCGCGATCTACATGTCACCTGAAAAATGTAAAGGAGAAGGTGAGTCACCAAGACTCAGTATGTAACCCTTCCCCCGGTTTAATGCCACATCATACATAATTTATAACAAATTAACATGCACTAAATCATGCACTCAACCTAGCCATCCAAACGCCTTTGTCTACCCCGTGTGGTACCAAACCACTGGTGGTGCCAAACCACTGGTGACTTATAGTCACAGATGTGATGCCAAATCACTGGAGGTGCCCAACCTCTGGTGTCCAAAGACACTAATCGAATGATGGGGCCAACCCATCGTGTGATACCAAATCACTGGCGTCAATCCCTTAATATCATCTGTGGGGCCAACCCACTGTGGTGCTAAGCCACCGGGCGAGAGGCGCTATGAGGTGCCAAACCTCGGAGGTGCCAAACCTCTGGTGACCGTAGTCACAATGTGGTACCAAACCACCGGTGTCAAATCGACACAAATATCATTTCCCCTCCTCTCATCAACCCACATCAATTAATATTATACATATACAGAAATCATGCTTATCAGGCACATATCATAAGTCGCATATATCAAATATATCATGCTTCCCAAAAGCATTGTGGCACAAGGACTTACCTGAACCCTTGCTTATACCATGTCGGTATCAAATCCAAATCTACACAACCAGATTTAGCCTATACAAACACTTAGGATTTTAATTAGTTATAAAGTGTGTATGTACACACCTGTTTCTACCGAAATTCCCAGATCCCGAAGCCTTTATTAACCTTGGCCGAATAGTCCCCCACTTATCGAAATCCTGAATTTATCACTTGAGTCTTCGAGATCCCTACCAAAACACTTGTAAAAAAAAATTGACTTGCACACTAATACATAATCTAGGCCTATGGCCGAATGTTACTTACCTTAGGAAAACAAATCCCGAGAGCTTCCTTCAATACCTTAACGTTATCCCCCCTTGGAAAATCGATAACACCTGACTAGGAGCATTCGGCCTAAGCCTTTTATGGAAAAGATATTCGGCTAGCAACTCAAATGGAAGGTGAAATTTTTTTAGCAAAAGAGGGAGGTAGGTTCGGCTAAGTAGAAAAGAAGGAATAGATGGAAGATGATTGGTATAGAGGATTTGGCCAAAGTCTAGAAAAAGAAAAAGAAAGAATGGTTTTCGGAGAATGAAAAAGAATTGAAAGATTGAATATTGGGAAGGGTAAAATTCGGCTATTGCATCAAATGAAGAAAAGAAAAATAAGATGATACATAGGTGCTTTTAAAAGAATTCGGCACTAACCCCCTATACTTGCCGTCCACTCCTAACAATCAAGGAGTTCAAATTTCAATCAATTTCTTAAATTGTTCTTGACCAACCATTTGAATTAATTCAGTGATAATCCAATTAAAAACCAAATAATATCCTCATAATATCCTTATCCCTTCACCTCTTCAAATAAATAATAATAATAATAATAAAGAAACATGTGCTCAACAATTTCCTTCCAGCCGAATTCTAATAGAATTAAACAAGCATTTATCTTCATCCAATTTAGAGCCCACATGCTGTCCACCACCTCTCCAATCTGCCAAAAAAATAAAACACCAACTTGTACTGCCAGTAAGCCTCGAACCCCAGCCCTCACTGCTGCAACTACCATAATGCCCCAGGCCACTCCGCCCAGGCGTTCTTTTATGACATAAACGCGCCATATTTTCTTTTAAGCCCTCCTTCCTTAGTTCCTTCCTCTTTAACGCCAAAACAAAAATAAAAATGCCCTCGCAGTTCCTTTGGATCGAACCCGCGACCCCACTGCAGTAGCCCTCACTTCCAACGCCCAGGCCACTTTTCCCCAATTGACTTTCATGTCAAATAACCACAACATTTAATTATAAGGCCTACTTACTTAAGCCCATCACCCCAAAATAAAATAAAAACACAAACTGCTGCTGCTACCATTCGAACCTGCGCCCTTCTTCCCCTCCAACTCCTAAGTGGCGCATGGGAGCCACTTTACCACCTGGACTTTCATGTCCCTTACCCTTGCCATTTATTTTTAAGGCATACCTAGCCCAGTTCCCTAGTTGACGCAAAAATAAAATCAAAGTGCTGCCTTTGCAGTTCGAACCCAATCCTCCTTTGCATCACCCTTAAGCGCACCAAGCCAACTGTACCAAGCCCATTGTTTGTCATATTTCGCCCAAAATTTCATTTAAGCCCTATCTCACCTAGCTCCCTCCTTTTAGGTACTAAAAAAAAATTTTTAATACTAAGTCGGGCCTAGCTCGGGTTTAATTCTAGACCTTAGAACATGCCAAATAATCCTAGAATTTAATTCTTCAAGCACACACATGGGAAAATATTTAAATTTCACAAACCCCTAATTTAGGGTGTTACACTGTGTCAATTATAATGACTCGTGGCTGCATGCTGATTATATTATCGTCGCTGATGGCTATGTGCCAAAATCATTACAGTTATCGATAGCCTTGTGCCATCCTGATTATGGCTCTGTGCCATCCTGATTATGGTTTGTAACCATTCTGTTTATGGCTCTTAGCCATTCTGTTTACTAGCAGCTTTGCTGCGATTTTGGTTAGTGCCGCAAGCAGTGCTAACATTGAAAGTGTAGGGATGGCGTGGGTGATTTAATCCCTGTAGGTAGTGCAGGGTTGGACGGAGGCAAGTGCAGGGTTGAATGGGATGGATTAGCATGCATCACACATTATGCATATGGAATTGATACTGTATTGGACTCCGGCCCAGACTGATTCTAAATTCTGTTTGTTTTACTAACTGTTTTTAATTAGGAGGGGATTACACACTGAGTTTTGGCAAACTCACCCCATTTTTAACTGTGCAGGTAATCCCCAGCATTAGGAGGATCGGTGCTGCGAGGGACTCGGAGATGAACACACGACTACCTTTGGACTTCGTTTATGCTTTATATTCCGTTTTGGGTTTTAATTTTTGTAATAACGCCTCTTTAAGGTTCTGGGTGTTAACTTAGGGTTTTTATTTTCTTTGAATTATATCCATTAGAAGTAAATCACGGTTTTTCAAAATGTTAACTATTTTACACTACATTTTCGCAACATTTTTGAAATGGTTTCGCGACTTAATCTTTTTTGTAAATTGAATACTCTCAAAATTAGCTTCTGCAACTAAAAAGGATATGTTGGGAATAAAATCAATAATTTTTAAATGGACTACATTTTAAAAATAAACTAACGTAACTGGGATTCTACTTAAGCTTTTAAAGAAGAAGGGTTTTCAATGAAAATACGGTTTTCGAAAAACACTTCAATGTGAAACACCGGATTTGGCCCTAACTTCTAAGCTGGGTTTGGGGTGTTACATCAATTCTATTTCATTTTATTATCTTTATTCATCTTATTCATTGATCCGAAGACTAGATGATTACGAGATGCTCTGCATAGAGCAATGATCATGAGTTTTGAGTCGGGAAAATAGAGGATCCAGTAAGCTGGTAAGGTTCTAAGTCCTTTAGCTTACATAATATTTAAGAAGCAAAATTAAGGGCTTCTAGAAACCATTTTAAGGATTCTATATGTTTTTAGAAAACAAAGTTTAAACTCGGGTTGTTAAGTTTAACCCATGAATTGGTTGTCTTGCTTAGATTCCAAGAGAATAGAAACTCCAGCGTCTGGAAAAGCTAATCAGACAAGGCGAAGAAACATTAGGTGAGTTTCTATCCTCAAACCCAAAAATGCTAAGAATGTTGTAAGGTTGCATGGGTCTATAAGTGTTCGCCATTTTAGTTCAGTATGTATGATCCCATAATGCTTTATTCATAAACAAGTGTATTGCATATGGAATTATGAAAATGGGTCTTCGTCGGGATTAAACGAAATTAGGATGGGGAAAACGGGTGATTCTATTAGATAGCTGTAACACCCTTAACCCGTATCCGTCGCCGGAATATGGTTATGAAACATTAAATTTTACATTTCATACATTAATATAAACATGATATAATTCATTCATTCACATACAAATCGTTCCTCAATTGAGCCCTCGAGGCCCTAGAAATACATTAGAAACAATTCGGGACCAAATTCAAAACAATTGGAAAGTATAAGAAAAAGTTAGAAAAAAAATCTGACTGTAGGGGTCATTTGGCCGTGTCCTCACACAACTGAGACACACGCCCATGTCTCAGGCCATTTAACAATTGAAATAGGGATACACGGCCGTGTCCCAGCCCGTATACTCACCCATGTAACACTCTGAGAAGGGTCACACGGCTAAGTAACAATCCCGTATGCCAGGCTATGTAACTCGCAAAATAGCCCCACAAGCATGTGTTCCAAGTCGTGTGTTAGGCCATGTAACAGCCTGACTTGAACGAAATAGAACCTACAGGGGACACACAACCATGTCGCCAGGCAGTGTGTCATACATTCTTAGTCACAAGCCTGTGTCTCAGGCCGTGTGGACATAAATTTGCCCAAATTCAAGTCATTTCCAACACTAAACCATGCATACAACTAAAGGCATTTTGTGCACGTATTCAATACATCAAAACATGACCAAAACCTATATGAAATGACCAATTTAAATGTCCAAGAACATTCAACCAATATGCCATACAAGGCACCTCAAATGCAAAATTAAAACTTATCTAAACATGTACACTTTACCACACTTCAATCATACTCATCTAGTTCAACACCATATCAAAACATACCATATCTTGGTCATTTTGAAACCAATTCATCACCTACCATTTTGGCTATTCAAACATGCATCAACATATCGACATTAACACATACTAATAAGGCACCAAAAGTACCAAAAGTGTATCAACCAAAACAACTTATACATGCCAAAATCATCAACTAACATTCAACTAGATACCAATACAAGTCCACTTATACATGCCATTGTAACCTTGGTCAAAACATCAAAAACTACGAAAACTTATGTTGGATAGTGTGATAGATCTTCGACGAGCTTCCAAACCGATCGAGCTTCCAATTATCTATAAAACATAGGAAAGAAAGCTACGTAAGCACATAATGCTTAGTAAGTTCGTATAAACTTTAAACATAATTTTCCATTTCAATAATGAACTTTATAGGATAAATATAAATCTATACCAATGCCATGAGATTTATAAAACTATATAACCATCAACTCACAAATGAGTAAGTCCACCAACATCACATATATTTTTCATTCATAACAACATAGGATTTTATAAAACATATTACATAATCATCAACCTTTTCATAAGATTATGAACCATTCCATTTACTTACTTTCCATTCCATTCAAAATACTTAGTATAAGCATAAACAAGATTATCAATTCACGAGTTAGTGTATTTATCCATGTTATAGGTAAATTCATCCATAGCATAAGTAGATTTCTCACAAAAAAGCACATCATGTAGTTCATAAATCCTTTTATATCATCATATTACGTCCCAATCATGAACTTACAATTTCATTCCCTTTTCTTACCCGTTTCATTTGCATAGTACAAAGCATAAGCATAAAAATCAACCATAACCACAAGCTTGGCACAAGCCTATACATCATCATCAATATACAAGTTACTGTATTTATACATAGCTTTTTTGGGATCAACCACATGATAAGCCATTTCATGAGAAAATACATCATTTGATTCATACAACCTTTTGATGAACATAAGCATATTTCCATTTGGAAACTTACCATTTCAATTCTTTTCCTTGCCCGTTGAACCAACTAGAATATCATTGGATACTTTAGAAAGCTCACACAGAGTGTGCTTAAACATATAACTGTAACCTTTCCTTTACATCGTTGTTCACACGAGCTGTGAAATGGGCCTGCTCACACGAGCTGTGGAGTAAATGCAAGATCTCAGCCATCAGTAGGGCATTCAAGACAAGCACCTGAAACATAAAATCCCTAATGACATGTTATTTGTATCCTACGAATTCCTAAGGTTCAACCGGGACTCATTAACCGTTAATTCGTCAAACATTGATATGTTTATATATATATATATCGATCCATTTTCATTAAGAGTAAAATAGCATGAAAATCAATTTAAATAACAATAACAGAGTAAACGTTCATACGAACTTACCTGGCTAAATTGCCACAATAACTAAATACAGGGACTATGTGGTAATTTTCTCTTCTCTTCGATTTCTAACTCGTTCTTGATCTAAATTAACAATTTCATTCAATTCATTAATTCAAACATCAAAACCAATTCATTTTATGCAATTAAGTCCTTTTTGATATTTTACAAAATTGCCCCCAATATTTTACTTTTATTCAATTTAGTCTCTAAGCCTAAAACATGCAAACTAACCATTTTTACTCAATTTCAAGCTTAGCTGAATTTATTGGAACTTTACAACAGCCCATATTTGTTGCTATTATGCATTAAATCCTTAACTTTTACTCTTTTCACATTTTAGTCCTTAAACATTAAAATTACCAAAAATCACTTTACAAAATAGTCTTATCTAGCAAACAAGCTAAAGATTCTACCATAACCTTTTAAAAACATCTCAAATTCATCCATGTTAAAAATTTAAACATTTAACAACTTTACAAATTGCCCCCCAGGCTAGCTAAATTAAGCTAATACGACATCAAAAACATAAAAATAATTAAAAACGTATGCAAATTGGACTTACATGCATACATTGAAGCTTGGCCGAAGTTTAGGAGGTTCAAAAATGGTATCGATGGTAAAATATTGAAGATGATAACTTAATTAACATATTTTATTATATTTAATTTACTTATCAATTTACCATTATAACCATTAGAACTTACCTAAAATTGTTTAAATTTGCACCTTGAAACCGTCCACTAATATAAACAAGGTATATTTACCTTTTAAAACCCTCAACTTATGGTTCTTTAGCCAATTAATACAATTAAGCTAATAATGATTGACTTTTGCATCCTTTACAAATTAGTCCTTTTTAATTAATTAACAATCAAAACAATAAAATTTCTTAACGAAACTTTAATACGACCCTTATAACACTCCATAAATATTTAATAAAATACTTATGGCTCGATTTATAAAAATGAGGTCCTAATACCTCATTTTCTAAAACCACTTGACTTTAGGGTCTTACCGCTTGAACTTAATTGTTCTTCCATTTAACAAAAATATTTAATCAAATTTTTATCATTACACCAAATTATTCATAAATATTAAATAATAATAGTTACGGACTCACACATCATATTTGTGGCCCCAAAAAAACTGCTATTCCAACACTACTGAGAATTGGGCTATTACAATACTGTCATACAGTGTTGATGTATGCACTCATGATGAATGAAGCTTCGGGCCTTGCGGAGGGGATACTACGGTGTTTGAGCATCAAGGTTAGGAATGGTGAAATGGAGGAATGGAAGGAATGCAATGGGATGAGTCAACAAGAAAGATCATGGCTAGGCCATGGGACCAATTGGAGGCTATACGCCTAAAATGAGTAAGACCATAGCTGAAAGATGCTATGGCATCGTGATAAAGATGAGTATGACCATAGCTGAAAGTTGTTATGGCATCATGATAGAAGCTGGACTAAGACCATGGTTGAAAGACACAATGGCATCCTTTGATAGTACATCGGGACAGAAAACACGATGTTATACTGTGTAAGGCCCTAGTTGAAAGATGTTATGGCATCATAAATAGTCTGACGAGAAGATAACCATGGGATAGTCCGATGGGACATTCATCACGGGATAGTCCAATGGGACATGAAACACGGGATAGTCCAAAGGAACGTTAAACACAGGATAGTCCGACTGGACGTTAAACATAATGTAGTCCACCAGGACGAAAAACATGGAATCTTAATGCGTAAGACAATAGCTTGGCTGTTGCAGCATAAAGTAGTCTACTGGGATAATAAAAACGGGTGGTCAATTAGGACAATGATAAAGAGAAGTTGTGCAAACAAGGAAAAAGGGGGTAGAAGAAAATTTGAAGTATAGGTATACATTAGATAGCCAGCAGGACGAAGGAATCCGCCAATGAAAAGGGAAATATAAAGTGGGAAAAGATTCTTGGAATAGCAGTTATAAAAGCCAATAAAGCATGTGGAAGGTAACCCAGCAAGAATAGCCACAGAATTTGATGCACTAGCTGTAACACCCCTAACCTGTATTCAACACCGGAATAGGGTTACGGAGCATTACCGGACTTAAAACACTTATAAACATACATTTCATATACAATTTATCATGTCAAATACAATTTAATCACAACCAATGATAGTTTCCCTTAATCGAACCCACGAGGCCTTAAACATGCATTAAAAATGGTTCGGGACTAAACTAATATCTCGGGAAATTTTTCAACACTTAGCCAATTTTTACTTCAAACAGAGGACACACGCCCATGTGTACAGGCCGTGTGTCTCACACTACCACCAGACACGCCCGTGTCACAAGCCGTGTGAAAATAATGGGGTACACACTGACTTGGGTCACACGGCCAACCACACGCTCGTGTGCCCTTCGAAGTACACACACCCATGTGTCAAACCGTGTATTAGGCCGTGCCAAACCTGTAGGGTACACTGACTTATGCAACACGGCCAAGTCACACGCCCGTGTGCTAGGCCCTGTGCCAATTAAGGGTATACTGATTTGTACCACACAGCCGATGATACGCACATGTGTGAGACCGTGTGAAGCATACTAACTTCATTTTAAATTCAACACCAGGGGACACACGGCCGTATAACCTGACCATGTGTCACACACGGCTCAGACACATGCCCGTGTCTCTGCCCGTGTGGACAAAAATAGGCTATTTACCAAGCCATTTTGCCACCCATTTTGCACATACCTATATAAGCTCAATTGGTACCAATTTAAGACACAAATATGTAACCAAAATTCATCAACCAATCCACAATAATACTATATCCATCCATTTCAATACTCAATTCAATGCCATTTACCTATTCAAATACCTATAAACTCATCTTGCTTTACTAGACATAATTCACATATATGGTTCATTTAATAAAACCATTCCAAATATGCATTATCAATTCAACCTCATTCATTCATTATAGGTCAATTACCTAACTCAACACAAAGCCATTTACACATCTTTATACATTAACAAAATCATCGACACAAGCCAACTTAAATGGCCCAAAATACATATTCATCAAACATACCAAAATGACTCAAGCCTATACATGCCATATACCATATATACACAACTCAAAAGTACCAAAATAGATGTCTGATAGTGCGATGAAGTCTCTGACGATCCCTGATTCTGAGCTTGCTTTGATATACTATAAAACATAGAATAAAATAAACTAAGCTATAAAGCTTAGCAAGTTCGTATGTATATCTGAAATAACCAACATCATTCATTAACAATTCTAAATAGATACTTAATTTGCAATTAAAACCTCAATCAATGAGATAACATAAAGTTTAACTACAAAGTATGTAACACCCCTTACCCGAAACCCTTGCCGGAATCGAGTACGTGGCATTACTAGACTTGACTATTAACTCGGGGTGTAAGATTTTAAAGCTGTCCAACTGCATCATGCTGACTAAATCGACCATAACTCGAGTTACAAAACTCGAAATTTAAATCCGTAAATTTTCCTTAAAACTAGACTCATATAAATTTTCACCATAATTTTTCCAGAATTTTTCATATGGCCAATTAGTACAGTTTATTCATCAAAGTTACCCTTATTACACTGCTTGACAATTCTGACCTGTCTCTACAAAAATACAGTTATCTCATTGCACAAATTTCCTATAATGTTCTTGTTTATACCAATGAAAAATAGACTCATTAAGGGTTCTACACATATAAACCATTCTTCTTAATTATTTTTGTACAATTTTTGACAATTTTTCCAAAACAGAACAGTGACTCACGAATTCATTCAGAGCAGGTCTCACTAAAACTTAATTATCTCATAATATATAAATCTTTTGCCTACTCTGTTTCTTTCATGTAAAAATAGACACAATAAGGTTTAATTCCATATCTCATTCACCTTCTAATTCAATATACCCTAAATTTTGGTGATTTTTCTAACTCACATCACTGCTGCTACTACAAGCTGTTTTGTTGCATTTTATGAAAGACTAGCTTCTAACCGAACCTACCTACATCCCTAATTCAAGGATTCATTTCGTATACAAACATTTCCTTAACAAAAACGATTAAACTTTGATTAAGAATGCATAAATATTGCCATCATGAACCAACATACATATCAAGACACAACAGCGTACTTAACTAAAAAATTTAGCCATATTCGCATGGCTATTATATACATGAACCTTAAAATTTCATCAAACAAAGACCAAGTCTTTCCTATACATGCCTTCGTTTAAAACCAAAATGAAAGAGTACCCAAAATGTAGATTGATAGTGTGAGCGACTTTCCCGAACGATCCCGACGAGCTTGTAGCTTGCACCTAATCTATAAAAATGAGAGGAAACATTTCACACGATAAACTTGCTAGCTTAGTAAGTCCTAATTTCATAAAAATAACATTTGAATTTCAACAATTAAATTACTATAATTCAACTTGTGGACTTGTACTCATACTTATTTTCAAACTTTAATTTTCATACCCATATTAACAAGTATGAATTCGTAGAAACGATATCTCTTCACCCACATGCTTATGACCAAAATATTTGTTTATAAACCAACCTTTCGAAACCCAAAATGTCATCGTATAATCATAGGTACATGCATTTATATACTTAAATGTCAATTACTATAACATGGCATCAATTACACAACCACTCATGTGGCCAAATATGCCTAGTCATGTATCCTCAAATTAGAAGACCAAGATACAACAATCATATCATTCATTAGTAAAGCCGAGAACACATATTATAACCATATATATATGTATATATTCCACACTCGTAACACATGCCATTTGTAATAAATTACTGATTTTCCTTGTCTTATATAAGTAAGAAATTCATTCCTACTTCACATACTCACCTGAGTCGTTAACTCGATAAGTTTGCTTTAATTCGCCTTGAACATAAATTTCGGTTTCTATTTTGAAAAATACATCACCGGCATCAAGCCTGCTAGGCGTAAAAGCCCGATAAGTAACACCGGCACAAGGCCTGCTAGGCTTAAAAGCCCGATAAGTAACACCGGCACAAGGCCTGCTAGGCTTAAAAGCCCGATTTAAATCACCGGCACAAGGCCTGCTAGGCGTAAAAGCCCGAGTCGTGTCAATACAGTTAAACATTCCCAACAATTCCAATCACTTACTCAACATAATTCACCAACCAAATATGTCAATATACATTCGGCCATAAGGTAAATGGATACTAAAATTTATCAAATTTTTATTTCATATTCCTTTCGAATATCTAATCAAACATACTTGATCACTTCACATATAACAAAACAATTTCAAATTCACTACCATAATTCACATTCGGCAATTTCCACATTTCTATCCTAAAAATGTAAAATTTCAACTTTTAATAGATTCGAAATTAGTCCCTTGACATGTATTAACTTAAGGACTTACCTCGGTTGTCGATAGTCCGTGCGAATCGGCTATTCGAGAACCTTCGTCTTTCCCCTGTCTAATTCCGTTTTTCATTGCTCTTGATCTAAAACACATTAAAATTTAGCTCATTTAATTGTATTTCATCTCAATTTAGTCCCGAAACACACAAATGGGCAATTTACAATTTTGCCCCTAATGTTTTCCATTTTTACAATTTGGTCCAATTTACACAAAACTCAAAATATGCAAAATTTCCTAACACTATAGCTAGGCCGAACCTTCCCCATAGCCATGGGTGTCCATGCATTTCATCTATTTGACATTTTAATCCTTCACAATTTTATTCTTTTCAATTTAGCCCTATATACTCAAAATCACCAAAAACTCCAATACAAAACTTGTAAATCTTTAACATACATTTAATCTAAGACCATCAATCATCAAAACTATCCAAGCATGTTAATGGCGAATCCTATATACATAGTATTTTCAAAAATTTAGACATGGGTCGGGTAATACACGAAGCAACGATCTCAAAAACGTAAAAATTATCAAAAACCGAAAACCGACCATACCTTAATCAAGCTTCTTATCTAGCCAAAAATCAAGCTTCAACCATGGAGTTTCTAGCTCCTACATTCGGCCAAGGAAGAAGAACAAGGTATGTTCTCTTTCTTCCCACTTATTTTCATTATTTAATGTTATATTAACACATATAATTTACCTTATTTACTAATATATTAACATAACATATAATAGGCTAAAATAACATATAATTTGAAATTAGAAAGGCCCATTGCCGTTTCCCTTGTTGTACATGGGCTAATTGCCCTTTTAGTACACCCACTTAAAAGCCACAATCAAATTAGTACCTTACTCTCTAGCATACAACTTTTACGCTTTTCTCGATTAAATCCTTTTTATCAAATTAAGCACTTAAACGATAAAATTTTTCTACGAAACTTTCACACATTTTCATTCACATATAATAGACATGAAATAAATTATTAGAACATTTCTCGGGCTCGGATTCGTGGTCCCGAGACCACCGTTCCGATTTGGGTCAAATTTGGTCTGTTACAAAGTAACTCATAAGTTCTCATCTTCTTTCAATTCATCATTCGAACAATTTTCTGTACATACATGTACTGATTCATATCTATTCTCACCAATTCACTTATCGAATCACTTCGAGTTTATAAATGCTTACAATATAAGTACGTCGATTTTCTGATGCCATAGTCCAACTATGGTCTTACACATACATTGCCAAGGCCATGCCGTGGTCTTACATTCACATGCCATAACCCGGTTATGGTCTTATTATCCGATTGCCATAGCCCAGCTATGGTCTTATTCAGTATCTCATCAATTTAAACAGTATATTTAAATCAAATTCATCACATTTAGCCATAGAATAAATAAAATCTCAATACCATCCATCAATTGAATAATTACACATTCAAGTTCAATTATACGAATGTACCTCGTGTACGGAAATAATAAAACGGACCGACTATTCAATTACTTTACTTTTTCCCCGGTCTAAGTCCGAATTCCTCTTTTCTTGATCTATAAGTAATCAAAATCAACTTATTTATTTCTCTATTTATTCAATTCAATCCAAAATATGTATTTAAGCTAATTTACACATTAGCCCCTAAACTTTCATATTTTTTACAATTTAGTCCTTATTACATAAAATCACAAATTCATGAAATTCAAGACTAACCCATGCTAGCCGAATTACCAATATACCCTTAGTAGCACATATTTTCCATTTATTTCATATTTTAACCAAAAAGTTTTAACATTTCTCAATTTAATCCCTATTTTGCATTTTTATTAAAAATCCCTTAACAAAACTTATATATCTATCAACAAGCATTCATAATCTATCAAGAAACTTCAAAATACACATATATTCATCAATGGCATCATTCAAAATCTTTAACAGTTTTGCAAAATAGTCCTTGGGCTAGTTAGACCTAGCTGTAATGATCTTAAAAACGTAGAAATCATTAAAAACGAGACAAAAATCATACCTAATTGAGCACATGAAGCTTGGACGAATGTAACATCCTGATTTTGGGGCTATACATTTGATGTGTTTTGAATGTATACCTTGGTTAATGTGTTGTTTTAGGCTGTATAGGAGTCTAGGAAAGGCCCGGGGATAAGCCAGAACCCTGGCTAAAATTTTCTTTTTAGACACTTTAGTGGGAGAGCTAGCTGAAATAAGATCTAAGGGATATTGTTAGTGGTAGGTTGACACAAGAGGTGTAGTGGCAGAGTGGCAAGGAGGCGCCACTTAAGATGCTGGTAAGTGATGCCACAGAGAGGGGGAGAGGGAGCAAGTTCGAGTCGAAAAGAGTTCCGTTTGAAAGTTCTTTTTGGCGTCAAGGGGAGCAGAGGCAGAAATCGACTGAAACACCTCAGGATAGGGGAGTGGACTGAGTCAAATAATTTGAATGGTTGGCAGAGAGGAAAAAGTGGAGCTTGGAGTGTTCAAAATGTTTCAACTAAGTGATCAGGAGTGGATTAAGGAGAAAAACAAGGGATTGAGTAAGGGGTGGAGGTGTTGGCCAAATTTTAAACTCTTAGTAGGGGGAAGGATCGGTTTTTGTGTGGCTAGAGTGTGCCAAATTTCTGTGATAGGAGACATAGATTTTTGTTCTCGAAAGAGTGCATTTTCGGCTCTTGGTCTTGGGAAGTGCTGAAATTTTGTGTAGCCAAATAGAAGTTCTTTTCTCATTTTCGGCATTTACATCTTTGGCATTTGAAGTTCTTACTTTCTCTTCATATCTTTTCTGCTAGAACAAAATCCTCCTTTCATTTTGTTTTTTTCTCTTCTCTCAATTTCTTCTTAGGGCCGAAACCCCCTAACTCTCTTCTCATCTCCAGTTTCTTGCAAGAGCCGAACACCCCTTGCCCCATACTTTCTTTCTCCAAAGTCGAATCTCCTAGCCATTCTCTCTTGCGTTTTCTCTCAATCTCCCTAAGAGCCGAAACCTATTTCTCATATTTTTCCTTCTCTATTTGTTTATTCTCAAAATCGAAACTTCAAACTCCCATTCCCTATTCCATGTTTCCCTAAAAGCCAAAACTCCTAAGCCTCCATTTGAAGATCTTTATTTCTATTTTCGGCTCGTCTATCTGATTCTCTTCTAGCTTAGCCTCTGCCGAATCTTCTCTAGGGTATGTGGTGCCGATTCTTCCTAGGTGTTAATCAAATCTGTTGCGTTAAGGTGAGGGGCTATTCCTTCAATTTTCTTTATCTTCCTTTCTATTTTGGAAGCCAAAGCCAAATCGCTAATCGGCTTGGTAAGGCCATTCGATTGGACTTATATTTCTTTTAACCCTCTTATGTTCTTTTTGAGGCGCCTGGTTCGGGAATTGAAGTGAGGCTAATCATCTAAATCTCAAGTTAGAAACCGATAATCTTTAAGCCCTATCTCTCTTCTTGGGATTCTAAGGTAAGGGGTTTCTCCTTAGTCCTTTTTGTTGAGGTTCACTTATCGTGTTTGATATCTTAACCCTATGTTGTGGTTAAACAACCGTATTTCTTTATAGTAATATCTGACGAGATCTTTTGATGGAATCTAATACCGATCAGGCGAAGAAGGGGGTTGTACCCGTGAACCCAACCCCTAAGTTTAAGAAGCGAGTAGTGTCAGCGGTTCGAGATTGGCCACCGGGTTGTGGGCTGGCTTTTGAGCAGAGTCGTAGGCAGATAACAGTGGTTTCGATTAGCAATAGTGTCGACGTAGAAGGCATGATATTACGCGTTATCAGGTGTGTAACTCTTGCACACTTTATATGTTAATTATGTTAATATCTGTGTATGGCCAAAAGCCGAAGTGATGGCATGGACCACTAAGTTACCTTTGTGGGTAAAAGCGAGGACTCCAGGTAAGCTCTATTATGTGTTGTTATTAATGGATGCATGTATGGGTGAAATGAATGTTGTTGTACATTTTTAGCATGATCATACCATATTGTAAAGCATGAACATGAAAATGGGGTATGATGTGAAGAGAAGGAAATAAGATCTCTTTTAGACTGTCACCAGTGGTTAGGTACCACAAGTGGGTTGGCCCCACATATTATTTTGTGACTAATTCTCAGTGGTTTGGAACCACCAGTGGTTAGGTACTACATATATCTTATTTCTGTGACTCGTCCCAGTGGTTTGGTACCACAGTAGGTTGGCCTCACGTATTGATATTAGGGATTGTCACCAGTGGTTAGGAACCACAAGTGGGTTGGCCCCACATATGATTATTTGTGACTTTTGTCACCAGTGGTTTGGAACCACCAGTGGCTACGTACCACCAGTGGCTAGGTGCCACAAATATTGGGTAGACACAGGAGATACGGATGGATATCTAGGTTGGTTGGGTTGTGTAACAGCCCAATTACGACCCTAGTCGGAACAGTGGTTTCGGGACCACGAATCCGAGTTAGAAAAGTATTTTAATTGTTTATTTGATATTTATGTTATGTGGTCAAGTATATGTTATAATATTATGTATAAATTATTGTGTTTGGGTGACTAATTTAGTTGAAAGGATTAAAGTGCATAATTAGTGAAATAGCTAATCTCTATAAAGGAGTGATTAAATTGAATTGCTTCTTGGATCAAGGGACTTGCATGTCAAATTTCGCTAAGTCAATGTGAGTGGACGGCAAACATGATGAGAATCATCAATGTTTGATTATTTTATAATTTATTTAGTTAGTGAATGTTAAATAAATAAAATAAGCATGGATATTATTAAACAAAGAAAAACATTTTTTTTCTTTCATCTTTTCTTTTTCCATCTTCATCTTCACTGATTTTTCTTACAAAGAGATGAAGGAAGCTTAAACCTCCATCATTCGGCTTTGCATGTAGTGATAAGGTAGGTGCTTAAGCTTTGTTTTGGCAAAATCCTTACATATTTACGTTAATTGCTTGCATGCTATCAAAATCATGTTAGAATTTTTGGGAGTTAAGCATGTTAAGATTCAGCCATGGATGAGTTCTCTTGAAATGTTGTGCTTGATTAAAAAAAATATATAAAAAATAAAAATAAAAATACTTAGATAGA
Source organism: Gossypium bickii (assembly GCA_025503065.1). Lineage (NCBI taxonomy): Eukaryota > Viridiplantae > Streptophyta > Magnoliopsida > Malvales > Malvaceae > Gossypium > Gossypium bickii. Next base: position 58,789,240 of record CP106717.1, on the reverse strand, counting down.
ATGGAGAGTAGTGGATTAAAGTGTATGAATGTTATGAAATTACCTTGGATTTGAGCATAGGAGTGCTCTTTGTATTCGGTTAAATTATGGGATGAACATTTATAATATTTATTTAGCTTAATGTTTGGTTATGTATTGAAAATAATAAAAATAAGAAGGTGTTCATTGAGATAGCATATTCGGCCATAAGAGAAGAAGGAATTTATTTTGTGTACTTGACCTTATTGTATTTAATTGTGTTAAATAATTATATGAATGATTTATAAAGACTTGTAGGGAGATGTCAAACATTCGGCAATTGAAAGGGACAATTACATTCTTGATAATTTGAGTTTTAAATTCTAAGGATTTCTTTATAAACATTGTACATGTTGGGGGGTAAGTTGGCAAATTGTATACTTATGTGATTTTACTTTTAATTGAATAAATATGTATCATTTAGATCAATGACAAAAGGAGAAAGTTTTAGATCGTGGAAAAACAAAGGTGGACAAATAGCCGGGAAATCCAAAATTATCGACTTTCGATGTAAGTTATAAGCAATTGGAGAAATTAAATTTTCTTTTATCTATATTATTAATCATAAGTTGAATGAGCTAATGATATATATATATATGAATATGTGAGTTTAATTTATTTTGGGTTTAATATAAGTATGCGCATATATGTATATTTATATTTGGAGATTGTCTATATGGAAATAAATAGAGAAGGATTATGGTTGTATTGAAATTGACGATTTGGCTTTTATATTATATGTTAGCCGAATGTGATGGAAATCAATAATGAACAAGAGTAAACTTTGATATATAATTATAGTTGTATATGTATTGATGGTTGCCGAATATGGTGGGTTAAGATGGGAGCATGAACTACGATTAATAGATGTTTTATTGGGGCATAGAAAATATGGATAGTGAATGTATATATATATATGTTTATGTGGTTGAGGGAAGGATTTATTTACTGAGCACTGTGTGTGCGGATTTATTACCAAGCACTGGGTGTGTGAGTTATCGCTTTTCATTTCTTCAAGGACCAAAATACCTAATAAAGGTAAATGAAAGTGTCAGGTAAGTCTCTAAGCAAATAATCATCGTATGTTATTTTCGTAAATTAGCATATGCTGAAATTTGGAATTGTTGTAATTATATGTGAATTAGCCGAATTTAGCTAAGTACTAAATTGATTCGGTTAAGTTATTTGTGTGATATGTACTATTGAATGTTCGTATAATGAGTTCGAAATGCGTAAAAGATTCGATATATGAAATGATTCAGGGGAGAAAATTTAAAGTATTACTACTCAGGCTATGAGCCTAGCAAGTCTTGGGCTGGTGAATTTATCGGGCTTTATGCCTAGCAGGCTTATTGCCGGTGAATGATTATCGAATCTCGGGTCTAGCAGGCTTAGTGCCGGTGTGTGATTCAGGCTCATGCCTAGCAGGTTTTATACCGGTGACTTATAATACGAGCTTATGCTTACGAAATGATTGAATTATGATGGCAAATGAACAAGCTTAAGCTTATTCAAGTGAATTTGATTATTTGGCCATAAGGTATGTATTGACTTAAGTACAAATTATATGTGATGTTTATTGATTAAGTAAGTTGATAGATAATGTGTTTGTGTATTCGACATTTTTGGATATGTGGATAATATGATATTGATTTGATGTTGTTTACTTGCAACATTAGAGTATTCAATGGATGTATGAGTATTTATACATAAATAAGTTCGGCCATATGGAGATTTTATGGATATACATTCGGACATGTGGAATTACTTATATAAATATATGTACTTTCGATTGTAGGGAGTTAAGTTGTATATGGTACTTATTAAATTGGTGGTATTCGGCTAAGATGATCAAATTGTACTATGTGATTTTATTAAGGTTATAAAATGATTTGGTGTATAATAATGAATGTTTGATCATGTAGTTATAATTGCTTAAGACTTACTAAGCTAAGTTAGCTTACTCTGTGTATTTGTCATTTTGTTTTATAGATATAGATCAAGCTACGAGCTCAGGGGATTGTCAACGAAGTCATCCACACTATCAACTTACTTTGGTATATTTAAAGTTTGGATTTCTGAACTTAAGGCATGTATAGGCTAGCTTAATACTTGGATGATATTTTGTAATGTATATAAGCCATGCCAAAATGGCTATACTTTTGTGTATAAGTATGATTAATGTTTGGAGTTTAAATGAAACAGTTTTTGGTTAACAGCAGTAACGTGATTCTGAAAAATCACCAAAAATAGAAGAAATGGAATTAGAGAGTGAATAAGATATAGAATTAAAGTTTATCATGTCTATTTTTATATGAAATAAACAAAGTAGGAAAAGGAATTTTATATTATGAGATATTTAAAGTTTAGTGAGACTGGTTCTGAATGACTTCGTGATTCCCTGTTTTGTCTTGGAAAAATTGTTAAAAATTGTACAAAAATAATCATGGAGCATAGTTTATATGATTAGAAGCCTTAATGAGTCTATTTTTGATTAGAATAAACAAGAACATTATTGAAATTCTGTACAATGAGATAACTGAGTTTTGTAAAGATAGGTCAGAACCATCAAACAGTGAAATAGGGGAAAGTTTGATGAATAAACTGTACTAATTGGCCATATGAAAAATTCTGGAAAAATTATGGTAAGAAGATATATGAGTCTAGTTTCAAGGAAAATTTACGGATCCAAATTTTGAGTTTTGTAACTCGAGTTATGGTCAATTTAGTCAGCATGATGCAGTGGGACAGTTTTAATTTTTATGCCCCGAATTAGTAGTCAAGTCTAGTAATGCCACATACTCGACTCCGGCAAAGGTCTCGGGTAAGGGGTGTTACAGGTTGCATGACATACATACTTTGCATATGAATCTATGTGAGAGCCCAAAAATCTTTTGGACGGGGATTTACACACTAAGTCACGGTGACTTACCCCCTCTGTTAAACTTTGCAGGTAATCCTTAGACCGCGGATGAGGAGCCGAGGTGGACTCGAGGTGGCCATGCGTAATATTTTGGATTTTATTTTAAAGAGTTATTTTGGAATTATTCTACTCTAAGTTGGACTTTGGTAATGTAATAAGGCCATTTAAACGTTAATTTGGTATTTTACTTGTTTCGTTAATTTTTTCTTATTTTATTTTTGATCATTAAGGTATGCCTAATAAAATACGAAATGGATTATTTCCAAAACGTAAAAGCTATGGGATTTTGAGATTCTACAATTGATTAATTAACAAACGGGTTTTAGTAGCAAAGTAACTAAATTTTCAAACTAAGACTCAAAATTGTTTTCAACTGAGCACTCAATATAAAATCTGTTTCTATAAAATCAAAGATTTTTCCCAACTCACGAAGTTAACTCGGTTTTTGAAATTTTTTTCTTTCCTGTGACATGCCAGATTCGGTCGTAGCATTTTGACCGGGTTTGGGGTGTTACAATTGTGGTATCAGAGCCTGGTTCAAAAGCTCGGCTGTGAGTATAAGGCCCAAATTATTTTACAATAGATGGTTTGCAAAATGGTTTTTGATGAAATACATGTTTTTGGGAAGCATGGCACCTGAGTCTCCGGCACCAATTCGCGATGGTAAGTTTTCTAATTATTGATTGTATGATTTGGTTGTTTTATGACGTGGTTGCTAGTATTAGGAGATTTACCTTAGAGACTGAAGCCTGTAGGAATGTATGCATTTACGAGAACAACTACTCTGATAATAGACTCATAAGACTGTTCGGTAATAAACAGTGGAAGAAAGCTAACTTATAAAACTCTTAATCAGATTAAATCGTAAACGTTAGTCATGAGCACTCGAGGACGTGGGTATAATGTACTTGGTCGTGGTAGGGGTAGGATTACTGTATCGGAACCAGTAGGGTCTGGTCATGGGTCAGGAGATGAGGCGCCGCCACTACCAGCTGTGGAACCAGAGTTTCAGGACCAAACAGCTGGAGACGATGCAGTGTCTCAAGTGATGCTACGGGTCTTAGAAAGAGTTGCTGGAGCAGGCGTGGGTACGGGGGCCAGAAAATCTGTGCCTGAACGACTCCGAGCCAATAGAGCGGAAGTATTTAGGGGCATTTCTGTGTAGCTCCCAACGCAGCTGAATATTGGTTAGAAGCAACTGAGCGTATAATGGATGATCTTGACTTTACGGCAGAGGAGAAGTTGAAAGGGATCGTGTCTCTTCTTCGAGACGAGTCCTATTAGTGGTGGCTCACGGTCAGGGACGGTGCGATGGCTGATGATATCACCTGGGATTTCTTCAAAACAGCATTTTAGAGGAAGTACGTTGGATCGAGTTATGTGGATGCGCAGCGTAAGGTATTTCTGAATCTGGTTCAGAGGAGTAAGTCAGTGTCCAAGTATGAGGCGGAATTCTTACGGTTAAGCCGTTATGCCCGGGGTATTATAGCCACAGACCATGAGCGTTGTGTTCGGTTTGAGGACGGGCTGAAAGATAAGCTACGAGTGTTGATTGCCCCACAACGAGAGAGGGAATTTGCTGTTCTTGTGGAAAAGGCTAAGATAGCCGAGGAGGTGAAGTAGTCTGAGAAGCAGAATCAGGAGAGGAATAGAAATAAAAGGAGTTTTGGGCCATCAGGGTCTGCTGGGGGTTTTCAGAAGAGGATGAGATTAGGCAGACCAAGTCAAGCTGTGAAGCCTGTTGCTGCTCAGTGGCCATCGCGGTGTGCTTGATGTGGGAAGTTTCATTCAGGAGAGTGTTGGACAGGTAACAAAGGATGCTTCGAGTGTGGGTCGATGGACCATCGGATAAGGGATTACCGCGAGAGGCGCTTAGAACACGATCTAAGGGTCAGGGCGTGCACAATCTGAAGAGAGGGTCAAGAATCGTAGAGGGTCGTGGTCCAACCAGAGGAGGTAATGGCTTCAGTTGGGGCCATGGAGCACCGCGGAGGATCCGGAATGCGACGCGCGAGACGACTGGTTTTGATCTATGCGGCTAGGCGCCGAGAGGAGGGCGACGCGCCGGACGTCATAACTGGTACGTTCCTGATTCATGGATTGCCTTATATTGCTTTGATTGATATAGGTTCGATGCACTCTTATGTTACTAGTACTATAGCGGGAACTCTGAGCTTAGACTACGAAACTTCTTCTAGGGAGATGACTGTAGTTAGCCCTCTAGGACAATCTGTAGTGGTGAATAAACTGTATAAGGATGTACCTCTGGAAGTTCAAGGGGTAGTTTTTCTAGCTGATCTGATGGAACTGCCGTTTGGGGAGTTCAATTTGATCTTGGGTATGGGTTGGTTAGTGAAGTATCAAGCGAATCTGGACTGTGCAGCCAAGCGTATGGTGTTGAGAATCGTAGATGGTGTAGAGGTGATGGTGATAGGTGAGAGAAGGAATTACCTATCTAATGTGGTATTCATTTTGAAGGCCGAGAGAATGGTGAGAAAAGGATGTAGGGCGTTTATAGCTTTTGTTTGTGCTTTGGAGGTCAAGGAATCAACTGTAGGGAATGTTCGAACGGTGAAGGAATTCTATGATGTTTTCTCAGAAGAGCTTTCGGGATTGCCTCTGGACCGCGAGGTGGAGTTTGGTATTGATCTTCTACCCGGAACAGCGCCCTTGTCTATTGCCCCATATAGAATGGCACCGAACGAGTTAGTGGAGTTGAAGGCGCAGATTCAGGAATTGTTGGATCGGGGTTTTATCCGGCTGAGTGTATCGCCTTGGGGAGCACCGGTGCTATTCATTAAGAAGAAGGACGGATCAATACGAATGTGTATTGATTACTGTCAGTTGAATAAGTTAACGATCAAGAATAGGTATTCGTTGCCGACGATAGACGACCTGTTCGATCAACTTAAGGGAGCATTAGTCTACTCTAAGATAGATTTGAGGTCGGGATATCACCAGCTTAAGGTCAAAGAGGCGGATATTCATAAGACGGCGTTTCATACTCGCTATGGTTACTACAAATTCTTGATGATGCCGTTTGAATTGACCAACACACCAGCAGTGTTTATGGACATGATGAATCGGGTTTTTCAACCGTATTTGGATCGATTTGTCGTAGTGTTTATAGATGATATTCTGGTGTATTTGAAGTTCGAGGAGGAGCATGATTCACATCTTCGAGTGGTTTTGCAAATTCTGAGGGAGAAGCAGTTGTTCGCTAAGTTTAGTAAATGCGAGTTCTGGTTAAGGGAAGTTACCTTTTTGGGTCATGTGGTGTCAGTTGAGGGGATTAGAGTTGACCCTCGGAAGGTTGAAGCTGTGTTAAACTGGAAACCACCTAAGTCTGTGGCGGAAATTTAGAGTTTTCTGGGGTTGGCTGGGTACTACAGAAGGTTCGTGGAAGGATTCTCTTTAATAGCAGCACCGTTAACCAAAGTTGTTACGGAAAGGGGTACCATTCGTTTAGTCAGTTAAACAGTAGGAGAGTTGAAGAGAAGTTGAAGAGGATTCTGACAGAGGTGCCGGTGTTAATCCAACCAGAGGCGGGGAAAGAGTTTACTGTCTACTGTGATGCTCGCACATGGGGTTAGGATGTGTGCTGATGCAAGAAGGAAAAGTGGTGGCGTATGCTTCTCGACAATTGAGACCTCACGAAGTGAATTATCCCACGCATGACCTTGAGCTAGCTGCAGTAGTTTTTGCTCTGAAGATCTGGAGGCACTACTTGTATAGGGAGAAATCCATCATTTATATGGATCACGAGAGCTTGAAGTATCTCCTTACTCAGAAGGAGTTGAATTTAAGACAATGGTGGTGGATCGAGTTGTTAAAGGATTATGACTGCTCATTTGAGTACCATCCAGGTAAGGCTAACGTGGTGGCAGATGCGTTGAGCCGTAAGGTAATATCAGACTTAAGAGCACCCACCTAAGTTTGTACGACGACGGAAGCTTGTTAGCGAAATTGCAAGTGAAGCCGACATGGATAAGTCAAGTTAAGGAGAAACAGTTAGTAGATGATGTTTTGAGTGCTCGACTTCTACAAGTACAAGAGGGTGGAATAGAGGATTTCAGTTTGAACAGCGATAGAGTGTTATGTTTCCGTGGTTAGGTTTGCATGCCGAAAGATGTGGATTTAAGACAGAAGATTCTTCAGGAAGTGCATCATAGCTCATATGTTATGCATCCTGAAGGGAGTAAGATGTACCGGGATTTTCGGGAACAGTTTTGGTGGCCGGGTCTGAAGCGAGAAGTAACTGAATTTGTGGGTAAATGCTTGACGTGTCAACAGGTCAAGGCTGAGCATCAGTTGCCTTCAGGGTTGTTGCAACCGGTCAAGATTCCGTAGTGGAAGTGGGAAAGGATCACGATGGATTTTGTTAGCGGGCTTCCCCTTACGCCTATTAAGAAGGATTCAGTTTGGGTGATTGTTGACCATTTGACAAAGTCTGCTCATTTCATACCGATTCGGGTCGATTACTCTCTACAAAAGTTGGCTAAGTTGTATATAACAGAGATCATAAGGTTGCACAAGGTACCAGTGTTTATCATCTCAGATAGAGACCCTAGGTTCACGTCAAGATTTTGGAAGGCGTTGCATCAAGCATTGGGTACGAAGTTCGACTTCAGTATAGTGTTTCATCCACAGTCTGATGAACAGTTAGAGAGGGTAATTCAGATCTTGGAAGATATGTTGAGGGGATGTGTCTTAGACTTCTGAGGTAGTTGGGAAGAATTTCTACCGTTGGCGGAATTCGCGTACAACAATAGCTACCAGTCGAGTATTCAGATGGCGCCGTATGAAGCGTTGTACGGTCGAAAGTGTTGTACACCTACGTGTTGGATAGAGTTGGGTGAGCGTCAATTGTTGGGTCCAGAGTTGGTTGCTGAAACGGAAGACAAGGTTAAGTTAATTCGGGCTCGATTGAAGGAAGCTTCGGACAGGCAGAAGTCCTACGCTGATCTAAAACGCAAGGATATAGAATTTGAGGTAGGTGACCAGGTATTCTTGAAGATTTCACCGTGGAAGAAAATGTTAAGGTTTGGTCGGAAGGGCAAGTTGAGCCCCAGGTTCATTGGGCCTTATCGTGTATTGAAGCGTGTGGGACCGGTAGCTTATCAGCTCGAGTTACCTACTGAGTTAAGTCAGGTTCATGATGTATTCCACGTTTCGATGCTAAGACGCTATCGTTCGAATCCGTCCCACGTGGTGTCAGTAGAAGAAATCGAAGTAAGGCCTAATCTATCCTTTAAAGAGGAACCAGTTCGGATTTTGGATCGTGATGTCAAAGTATTATGCAGGAAGACAGTTCTGTTAGCTAAGGTCTTGTGGCGTAATCACGGTTCGAAGGAAGCTACGTGGGAACAGAAGAAGTGATACGACGACAATACCCTCGTCTCTTCTGACCAGGTAATTTTGAGGTCGAAATTTTCTTAAGGGGATAGAACTGTAACATCCTAATTTTGGGGCTATACATTTGATGTGTTTTGTGTGCATGCCTTGGTTAATGTGTTGTTTTAGGGTGTATGGGAGTCTAGGAAAGGCTCGGGGATATGTCAGAACCGTGGCTAAAATTTACTTTTTAGACACTTTAGTGGAAGAGCTAGTTGAAATAGGATCTAAGGGATATTATTAGTGGTAGGGTGATACAAGAGGTGCGGTAGCAGAGTGGCAAGGAGGCGCCACTTCAGATGCTGGTAAGTGACGCCACAGAGAGGGGGAGAGGGAGCAAGTTCGAGTCACAAGGAGTTCATTTTGGAAGTTTTTTTCGGCGTCAAGGGGAGCAGAGGCAGAAATCGACTGAAACACATCAAGATAGGGGAGTAGACTGAGTCAAATAATTTGAATGGTTGGCAGAGAGGAAAAAGTGGAGCTTGGAGTGTTCAAAATATTTCAAATAAGTGATCAGGAGTGGATTAAGGAGAAAAACAAGGGATTGAGTAAGGGGTGGAGGTGTTGGCTGAATTTCAAACTCTTAGTATGGGGAAGGATCGATTTTTGTGTGGCTAGAGTGTGCAGAATTTCTGTGATAGGAGACATAGATTTTTGTTCTCGAAAGAGTGCATTTTCGGCTCTTGGTCTTGGGGAGTGCCAAAGTTCTGTGTAGCCAAATGGGAGTTCTTTTCTCATTTTCGGCATTTGCATCTTTGGCATTTGAAGTTCTTACTTTCTCTTTATCTCTTTTCTGCTAGAACCGAACCCTCCTTTCATTTTGTGTCTTTCTCTTCTCTCAATTTCTTCTTAGGGCCGAAACCCCCTAACTCTCTTCTCATCTCCAGTTTTTTGCAAGAGCCTAACACCCCTTGCCCCATACTTTCTTTCTCCAAAGCCAAATCTCCTAGCCATTCTCTCTTGCGTTTTCTCTCAATCTCCCTAAGAGCCGAAACCTGTTTCTCATATTTTTCCTTCTCTATTTGTTTATTCTCAAAACCGAAACCTCAAACTCCCATTCCCTATTCCATTTTTCCCTAAAGGCCGAAACTCCTAAGCCTCCATTTGAAGATCTTTATTTCTATTTTCGGCTCTTCTATCTGATTCTCTTCTACCTTAGCCTTTGCCGAATCTTCTCTACGGTGGTGTGGTGCTGATTCTTTCTAGGTGTTGATCGAATCTGTTATGTTAAGGTGAGGGGCTATTCCTTCTATTTTCTTTATCTTCCTTTTGATTTTGGAAGCCAAAGCCGAATGGCTAATTGGCTTGGTAAGGCCATTCAGTTGGACTTATATTTCTTTTAACCCTCTTATGTTCTTTTTGGGGCGCCTGGTTCGGGAATTGAAGTGAGGCTAATCATCTGAATCTCAAGTTGAAAACCGATAATCTCTAAGCCTTATCTCTCTTCTCGAGATTCTAAGGTAAAGGGTTTCTCCTTAGTCCTTTTCGTTGAGGTTCTCTGATCGTGTTTGACATGTTAACCCTATGTTGTGGTTAAACAACCGTATTTCCTTATAGTAATATCTGACGAGATCTTTTGATAGAATCCAATACCGATCAGGCGAAGGAGGGGGTTGTACCCGTGAACCCAACCCCTAAGTTTAAGAAGCGGGCAGTGTTAGCGGTTCGAGAATGGCCACCGGGTTGTGGGCCAGCTTTTGAGCAGAGTCGTAGGTAGATAGCAGTGGTTTCGATTAGCGATAGTGTCGACGTAGATAGCGTGATATTACGTGTTATCAGGTGTGTAACTCTTACACACTTTATATGTTAATTTTGTTAATATCTGTGTATAGCCAAAAGCCGAAGTGATGGCATGGACCACTAAGTTACCTTTATGGGTAAAAGCGAAGACTCCAGGTAAGTTCTATTATGTGCTGTTTTTAATGGATGCATGTATGGGTGAAATGAATGTTGTTGTACATTATTAGCATGATCATACCATATTGTAAAGCATGAACATGAAAATGGGGTATGATGTGAAGAGGAAGGAAATATGATCTCTTTTAGACTCTCACCAGTGGTTAGGTACCACAAGTGGGTTGGCCCCGCATATTATTATTTTGTGACTAAGTCTCAGTGGTTTGGAACCACCATTGGTTAGGTACCACATATATCTTATTTCTGTGACTCGTCCCAGTGGTTTGGTACCACCACAGTCGCTGCGTTATTACGTTTTGATATTAGGAATTGTCACCAATGGTTAGGTACCACAAGTGGGTTGGCCCCACATATGATTATTTGTGACTTTTGTCACCAGTGGTTTGGAACCACCAGTGGTTAGGTACCATCAGTGGCTAGGTGCCACAAATATTGGGTAGACACAGGAGATACGGATGGATATCTAGGTTGGTTGGGTTGTGTGACATACATACTTTGCATATGAATCTGTGTGAGAGCCCAAAAATCTTTTGGATAGGGATTTACACACTGAGTCTCAGTGACTCACCCCCTCCATTAAACTTTACAGGTAATCCTTAAACCGCGGATGAGGAGCCGAGGTGGACTCGAGGTGGCCATGCATAATATTTTGGATTTTATTTTAAAGAGTTATTTTGGAATTATTCTACTCTAAGTTGGACTTTGATAATGTAATAAGGCCATTTAAATGTTAATTTTGTATTTTACTTGTTTCGTTAATTTTCTCTTATTTTATTTTTGATCATTAAGGTATGCCTAATAAAATACGAAATGGATGATTTCAAAAACGTAAAAGCTATGGGATTTTGAGATTCTACAATTGATTAATTAACAAACGGGTTTTAGTAGCAAAGTAACTAAATTTTCAAACCAAAACTCAAAATTTTTTTCAACTGAGCACTCAATATAAAATCTGTTTCTATAAAATCAAAGATTTTTCCCAACTCACGACGTTAACTCGGTTTTTGAAATTTTTTTCTTTCCTGTGACATGCCAGATTCGGTCGTAGCGTTTTGACCGGGTTTGGGGTGTTACAACAAACCTTAGCCCTCTTTCTCCATGTAAAATTCGGTTCTTAGTATTTCAGGTTTTGTTTTATTTAATTAAACCATTATTTACTAAATACCAAAATTATCCTTTAAAAACTTTAAAAAATTCAAAATTACCAAGCCACCATCACCCACTAACAGGTTTTTGGGCTATTTACCACATAAGGACCTTTATTTTAATATTCTTTAGCTATTAGACACCTTTAGCTAATAGAACTCACGTTTTACACTTTACACGATTAAGTCCTTTTTATCAAATTGACCAATCAAACGATAAAATTTCTTAACAAAATTTTTAAAAAATCACTTTATCATGCTATAAACATTAAAATAATAATAAAATAAATATTTTAAATTTGGATTTGTGGTCCCAAAACTACTGTTCTGATTTGACCAAAAACGGGTTGTTACACTAGCGGTGCCTAATGTGAAAGGTGAGCAAAAGTGGTATAATCGAGGACCGTAAATAAGGATCTGCCAATCAGAGTTGTTAGGTGACACTTAGAGTAACCATATATGCTAGTGGGTTTTCCTGGGAACGCAGACTAAACTTTAAAGAAAATAAGGACTAGATATAACCCATTAATGAAGAAGGATACACGGGATGACAGATATGTCTGTTAAGACTATTCCTTTTTAAGGGAAAAAGAGCGTGATACGCTTAAGGGTAAGGTCATGTGACTGAAGAAGATTACAAAGAAGTAATCCAACCACTATTTAAACTAAGAGGGTTTTAGCCCACCAAGGTGGCGTGGGACCTTGTTAGTCATGCCAATAGGTGGAAGGTGAGTAAGTCATACGAGATTAAGATAAAGAAAGAGTCTGCCATGAACTAAAATGGTTGAGAATAATCACCAAGAGCCTTTAGGAGGGTAAGTATGAAGGCCACCTTAATAGGGCATAATGGTGGGAAGAAAGAAATCCATATTGAAGATAAGTGGAAGAAAGAAGTTGAGTAAAAGAAAGGATATAATTTGCAAAGATGGTGAGACATTCAATGGAACTAACAAGGCTGGTGGAAGGCTAGTAGAATGGTCGAAAGGAAATAGCTCAACAATCCATCTGCCAGTGGATAGAATCGAGAATATGATAAAGTCCAAACGATGAGTTTAAGAGAAAATTTCCAAAACGAGTAAGAAGTTATTAAATCTATTTTTATCATTTAAACCCCGACAAGATGAGGACTAATTATATGATAGCTAGAAACTCACTAAGTTCATTCGAACTTACAAGGGTTTTGACCTGTGTTTTGCAGGACTCCTGAAACCAAGAACTCGAGAAAGGATCGATCCAAATCAAATGGGATCAAGGAGTTTTTTATGAAGGTGTCATGCATATAAGACAAAGGTACCTTAAGAACTTTACCATAGAGGAGAATATGATGTAGCTCCTTTAGAGTTCAAAGATTGAATTAATAAAATTTTTATTTATACTTTTATTCCTAGTTACCAAGAGAGATTTTTCCTCGAGGTCAATTATTAAAAAGTATAGAATTCTAATATAGTAATAATTAATTTGGACATTAAGTATTTCGTTGTAAGATATACATATTATTTTATTAAGTAAGATCAGAGTTCAGACAATAAACCTTGTATAAAGATTTAGACACTGTTATAAGTTCTTATAAATAGATAATACTGTATATTTTAACGTAGTGAAATCTTAGTATGAGCAATAACTGGTTTAGTTGTGACACCCCATACCTAGTTCTGGAAAACAGGTCGGGTAGGGGTGTTACAACTACCATCTTGATGATAGTGTGTGCTTCACTCGATCTTGTTCAGGATTTCCACTAGTTGACAATTTACAAGGGGAAGAAACAATTAGAGTAAGCATTTAGAATGTTTAATAAGTTCAAATGGAAAATACAATGCTTACCTTTTCCAAATATTAGCATATTAGCTACCAAAATTTTGGCATACATTTAGCTAACCTTGGCACACATTTAGCTAACCTTGGCACATAATGTCATAACTAAACACATGCCAACATTAACATCCAAATAGGTTAGACATATTAACATATCAAGAAGTCATTGATTCATACCAAATCAAACAACTTTATCAGGTTACAAAATCATACCCTTTCAATTTGAATAACAAATCATAATAACATATCAATTAGTTCATTTCTTTTTTTTTTAAATCCAATACCCAATTTTATACAACTTATATCAATATCATATTTCCTCATAAGTTCACAAGTTCTTACATTTCAATTTAACAATATATCATATTGATTCATTAGAAGCAATTCATTAACTTTTCAAGTTTCCAATTTCAATTATAAGGTTTTGTCCGATGGAGACCTAGTAAAATAAACTCAGATACATGAGTTAACTACACCACACCAGGTAGATTGTAGACACTTAAACTACACCACACCAGGGCACTGAACTGTAAAGCCTGTAGGTACCATATGCATACTCATATGCAAATACATCCCTCCACCACACTAGAGTCTCTATAGAGAAATATAATACTCGATGATCTGCAATAAATGTTGGATCTCAGTATAACATGTCATAATCACCATACAATCACATATATCGTACAAGCATGCATAAGACCCTATTGGCATGCCAACTGTATCCTAACCTTTTACTAAGTTCACATGGGTATCAATTATGCATATTTTTCATTATAATCCTTGTAATCAATCATTATCACATATTTATACCCTATGATGATCCACATTTATATATCATACCCTATAATCAATTACGTTTGTGTTTTCACATCCTATAAATGTAACACCCCCTACCTGGTTTTTGTCGTCGGGTTAGGATTAAATGTCATATCTCATTTTTGGTGCAATTAGAATAGTGTTTTCGGGACTACAAATCCAATGTGAAAATATTTATTTTTCTTATCATTTTCATGTCTACAAATATTAGTAAGATCATATAAAAATTTTCTTAAAAAATTTTAACGTTTGTATGCTTAATTAAGTAAAAAGGATTAAATCGCAAAAGGTACAAAAGTAGGGTTCTAATAGATAAAGGTATCTATTAGCTATGAAATTAAATTGATAAGGGATTTATGTGGTAATTAGACCATTTTTGTTATGAATGGACTTTTATGGACATCATTTAAATGATTTTAAAGGTTATTTACCAAGGTTAATTAGGTAAATTAATAAATAAGTTAAGTAAAAATAAAAGAAAACAAAGTATCATCTTCTTTAATGAATTACTCCACTGAAATTAAGAAGAAAGAAACCTCCATGGAAGCTTTCTAGGTTTGGCCAAGTCTTCTTTGTGCATGTGAGTGAAATTTCATCTCGTTTTTAATGATTTTTATGGTTTCGAGATCGTTGTAGCTTAACTAGCTAGCCCAATGACTAATTTGTAAAAATGTAAAAGGTTTAGGGTTTTTCCATGAACATATTAGTATGATTTATGGAGTTTGATGATAGATTATGAATCCTTGTTGATAAATAGGCAAGTTTTGTAAAGTGATTTTAGATGAAAATGTTAATTAGGGATTTTGTAACGCCCCAATTTTCCATTAACTTCAGCTTTTGTAATTTCAAGACACAAATACCTATCTACTTTAGTGGTTGAGTGATTTGGGTGTGTCTGGAAGGTCCCAAATTCAAGTCTCAACTTGGGTAAATTTTGGTATTTTTATGGATAAAATCCAAACTCTGGCTAATAGGCTTATAAGTTAAAGTGTGTAAGTAACTAATAGAATGGGCCTGCTGGTCTGGTGCTTAAAGGGAGTGTTGGTTATGTTTGAGGTCTTAAGTTTGAATCCCTGTGTGAACAAGGGATTTATTTTTGCTACTTGTGTCGTGTGAAGAGGTTGAGATAGACTAAAATTCTGATAGTGGAAAGAATTAAGGGGAGAGATTAAGGGATTAGCAGATTTTATTTTTTGAATTTTTTTTATCATCCTGTTTTCCCCAAATATTCTTCCTTTCTTTTTGACGTTTTCTGCCAAATTCCCTGCTGAAATTCCCTTATCTTCCCCTCTTTTTCGGCTTTTCTCGATTTGTTTCCTCCTTGTGAAACGGTGGTGTGCTATTACGGTAAGTCTCCCTTCGCTTAATCTGTCTACTTTGAGTTAGGCATTTGATGAGGGGTTTGTTGCGCTCTTTTTGATCAGGTGGAAGGCAATAATTGATCGATGTTGCTACAGAGAGTAGGACTTGCGGTTTTTGTTGTTAACGGTAAGGGGTTCGTTAGATTATCAACGTTAGATTTTGATAGACTTTGATTGAATGATGAAACAAGTGGTTAAATGAGTGTTTCATTGGTTGATTTATAGGTTCTAGAGGCTTAGGGGAGCTTATGCGTCAAAATCAAACCAGATGAGTGTGGTTGCCTGTGTGGTAGGTCGTGTGCAAGACTGTAAATAACCACACGGCCGTGTGATCGACGAGCCCGATCGTGCACCTGGACCGAGCGAGGCCGTGTGCGATACATGGCTCGATCGATTAGGCCATGTGGGGTTCTAGGCCATGCCGTGTGATCCACACCATCAAGGCCAATTTGGGCCGTGTGCACCAAACGGGCAAGCCACATAGGTGTGTGAGCCCATTGTTCCTGAAAACTCTGTAAGGTTACACGGGTCGCCCAAGTCGACTGTGGACCTACCGTAGGGTCGGTAAGCAATGCTTAGAACCATAATAAATGATCTGACTGTTTGATTTATGTACTAAGCATGTATGCTGATCTGAATGTATGAACTACTATCTGCATATTAGCATGACTTTTTATGTATGTTGCATTGCATCGGGGTGGGATTGATGATATTCGGAGGAAGTATCTGAAAGGCTTTTAAGCCTGTTATCTAGCAGCTCAGCTGCAAATTTCTGATTATGTGTCGCATTCGGTACAACATGGTGTGTAGGGCTGGGTGGGTTGATTTTATCCCCATATGGTATGTAGGGTTGGACAGAGTTGGTGTGTAGAGGCTGGTGGGTAAGACTCTGTTTTCTGCATATTCTGTCTGAAATGGGCTAAGGCCCTAAAATATGTCTGAATCTGTATCTGAGTGGGCTAACTTCCATACCGTTTCTGTAATGGGCTCAGACCCGAATTGTGAATTGATGTCTATTATCTGATATTTCTGTATGTGTATGTTTTCTGTGGGGATTACACATTGAGTTTGTGAAAACTCACCCCTTTTCTGTTTAATCTGTTCAGGTAATCCCCAGCAATAGAAGGATCGGTGCAACGGAGGACTTAGCAATGACCACGGTTCCAGACACTTATTTACGTTTATTTTTAATTATGATTTGGTTATTTTTGGGTATATTTCTTATAATAAAGCCTTTACAGATTTTTGCTTAAAATTTGGGATAATTATTTTATGAACTGCTAACAGTAGGACAAGACGCGAATTTTCAAGATAGACCAAGGTTTTATCAAATACACACGAACTTGCAAATTATTTTAAAAGCTTCGCAACACATAAAGTTTTGAAATGGATAATGAATAATTAAATGACACGTTTTGACGAAAGCCCAAGTTACCTACAAATGGTTTTAGTGCAATTATGTTTTCCAAAACACTATTATGTGACGTCGCCAGATTCGACCATAACGTCTAGGCCGAGTTTGGGGTGTTACAGATTTAGTTTTAAAAATAGTAAAAATGCATGATGAAATTTTTAAATAATGATTTGTAACATCCTGAAAAGGGCCTATGCATTTCCGGTTTAATTTACGAAATGACATGTCTTATGTGTTATGAAAGTATTTTGAACATTTTTTGGAAACCTGGAAATGTATGGAAATGTTAAGTTTAAAGTGAACATTTTTGGAAACCTGGAAATGTATGGAAATGTTAAGTCTTAAGTGAACATTTTTGGAAACTCAAAAGCATGGAAATGATTTAGAAATTATTCAAAAGAGGAAAGTGAACATTTTTGGAAACCTGGAACTGTAAGGAAATGATTTAGAAATTATTCAAAAGAGGAAAGTGAACATTTCTGGAAACTTGGAAATGTAAGGAAATGTCATAGAAATGTTAAGTTTTTAAGTTTAAAGAGGGGAAATTAAGGCAAGGTGGTCTTAAGAGAAAATGTGTGTAAAATATGACACACAAACGGGCTTGGAAAAGTGGCCTGGTGATGCCACTTAGGGCCTCTGGAAATGGCGCCACATACAAGGATATTGGGCCTGAGTTCGAGTCACATGGGAAGCAAATAAAAGAAATTTTTATTTTGCTTCTAGAAGCAGAGAGGTAGACGGCACAAGGCTTTTAAAAGAGGAGTTTTATTCTCTTTAAATTTCGGCTAATAAGGGGATAAATAAAGGATTTATTTTAGATTATTTTCAAGAGATAAATAAGGATTATTCTTTAATTTAAGGAGATAAAGTTATCAAAATAAGGAAGAGTGGTGGCCAAGTAAGGGACTCTAGCCTAGTAATTTTGGCTAAGAAAGGAAGAGTAAGGTTAGTCTCCATTCATTCTTTTCTCTTCAAGAAAGCCTCTGCCGAAATTCTCTAAAGTTTGTCCTCTTCTCTCTGCGGAAACTCTCTAGCAACCATCCTTCTCTCCTCTTTCATTTGCTAAGCCGAATCTATAGTCCACCATTGCCAAAATTCTCAAGTTTTCTTTATTTTTGTGGAAACCGAATACTCCGAAAAAACCTCTAGCCGATTTCTTCAAAAGGGAATTTCGGGATTTTGGTGGTGTCGACTATAAGGAAGGCTATTTCGGGATTTAAGGTAAGCTATAAAGTGATATTCGGCCATAGGCCATTAGTATGATTTCAAGTTAGACTAAAATCTAACATATGTGTATAGGTATTTCGACAACATTAAGGAAGCAAGGATCCAATTCGGGATTTAAGATTTGGAAGGTAAACACATAGGTAGGTTCGGCCAAGGCCTGTTTTAATATTTAGATCTATTTCATAATCGCTTAAAAAGCCGAAACTAATTTGTCTAAGTGATTCAATGCTTAGCGGAATGCAAGAAGAGTATAGCAGAGATTTCGGGACTTGATTCTTAAGTCAATCGGCAACAAGGTAAGTTTTAGTGTACTAATCCTACTAGGATTTGGATTTATGGCCGAATGGCTTTTTATTAAATAGTAAGTGATTAATCAAATGTAGGAACTTGAGATCTATGGCAGTAGATCAGATTTCGGGATTTTCAGTGAAGTTGTTAAGCAAATCAGGTGTGTATCCCACACTAACTTTTAATAAGATATATGGCAATATTTAATATGTGCATGTTTATAAGAATATGGCTAAGGTACCATGTTACGGTACAAAGTACTCAGGTACGTTTCCTACTTCTACTAGGATTACGAAATATGTTATATTTAACATGTGAAAAGTGACATGAATGTGAATTTAAGTATGATATGCATAATATGAACAATATGGGGCATTCGGGCTATATGAAAAAGGGAAGTGAATGTGGTGACTTGGTCTCACTATCCGAATGTGGTGACTTTGGTCACATTATCCGAATGTGGTAACCGGTTACATTATCTCGAATGTGGTGTCTCATGACACAATTATCACGAGTGGCTATGCCACGAATTTTATATGGGCGATGAGCACGTCGATCATGAGCGACGCTTCGATGGTGTGTAGCGGATGGAGGGTTGACTTAGTAGTCCCCACGGTGTGCGCAGGTTGAGTGCGGGGATGTGTAGCGGATGGCATCTAGGTTTGGGTACGGGTTGCATCATTATTTTATCTCAGATATGGATATGCATGTGATATGATAAGGAATGCCTAATCTATTAAATTTTAGTGTTGGTTACATTGAGTGAGTCTGTTGACTCACCTGTTGTGGGAACATGTTTCAGTGATGAACAGTGATGGACCGGGGACTATGCGAACTCGTGGTGGCCATGCTCAGCTTGAAGTTTTATTTGATTTGGACATTTGATTTTATTTAAGTACTTTATACTTTTATTTTGGGTTTTGTCTGATGTAATAAGGCCATAGTGATGATTTTATTTTTGTTTTATTTACTATGTTACAAATTTATGATAATTAAAGAATAAGCCAATTTAATTTAAAATAAACTTGGTAAGTTTAGATTGAATAGTCATATTGGTAAGTTTTTGGTTGCCTTATGTGCATGATATGTTTTGGTATGTGTTGCTTATAGGTTTGACCCTAAGTGGGTGGCATTTTGGCCTTGCAAATGGCCTATAATGTCAAATGGTTTTGCACACGAGCGTGCCTAAAGACCGTGGGTGAAATGGCAGAATGTAGTTTAGTGGTACACGGCCTTGACACGGGGGTGTCAGCTAGCCGTGGTGTATAAGTCAGTAGCTAACTAAGAGTACACGGTCGTGTGACCCCTGCGTGTGAAATTTTCTATCTTTTTCCATGAAGTTCTAAATGTTTGCGAGTTTAGTGCCAAATTGTTTCTAAAGTGCTTCTAAGGCCTCGAAGACTCGAATAAGGGACGTATGAATGTGTTTTGAATGAATTATGCTATGATTTATAAAATGTTTAGAATTGAATGTTTTAAGTTATGATTTTACGATAATGCTCCATAACCCTATTCCGGTAATGGATATGGGTTATGGGTGTTACATAAGGAGTATTACAGCACATATTGGAACAATTAACAACATTAAAACATTCATTTATTAATTAAAATTAAAAAATAATCAAAGCTAAATAAAGTTCATAGCAAAAAACATTTACGGGCCTTATACCGAGCTTACGGGACCTAAAAATTAGTTTACAAACAATTAGGGATTAATTTGAAATAAAACAAAAAAATGTAAAAAAAATTAAAACAGGGGTCACACGGCTGTGTGGCCAAGCCGTGTGACAAAGCCCAGGCCGTGTGGCTAAGGGACATATATGTGGCCAAGCCGTGTAACAGACTATGCCCGTGTAATCCGAGGTCACACGGTCGTGTCACCAACCATGTGCATGACCATGTTCAGCTCGAAGTAGGGTCACATGGCCGTTTTTCCAAGCCGTGTAACAGCCTGATGTCGTGTGGAAAAACCAGCACTTAAAATCAATAAGACATACGGTCGTGTGGAAGTCCGTGTCCCAAGCCGTGTGCACCTAAAATTGCTTCAAAAACAAGGCAATTCTTCACACATCACTTGGGTACCGAGCCAAACCAAAATCAACCATTTACATACTTTAAAAACATTCAAACAAGCTTCAAACATGTTAAAACTTTCAACCTAAGTGCCTAACCAATGTGCTCTCATTGGCACCACATTTCAATAGTTCAAAACAACTCAAAATGGAATTGATCAAACATACTAACCTTTAGCACATTAAATCATTTAACCATCTCGTATTTGATGTTCATTCCAACATTACAACTTAGGTACAAAGACTACCAAAACTAATAATGTAAAACATAATTATAACTTAACTTCTACCAATTCCATACTAACACCGCTAGGCATAACATGTATTAACTAGTTCCAAGAAATTATCAAGCATAAAGCCAAATATGTTATGTGTGCTCGTATTCGTGAATTTGATTACAAGACTCTGAGTTGCCCGATCGTCTAATGTTGTATCGTTTCGAAATAGACTTTAAGGTGAAAATGGGATTAGTGGTTATTGATTCAATGGAAATGATGGAAATGGTGTTGGATGGATAACTTGCATGAAATGGACACTTATAAATGAACCAACGATATGAAAGATCGTGACCCAATTTCTATAAAGTGAAATAACAAACAAGTCTTTGTAGAAGAAGAAGTAAATTGTGACCCGCTATTTAGCAAAATAGGAACCAACAGTATGTTAGAATGCCACACTTCAGAACAAAAAAAGAAAGGAAGTGATAAGTTCAAAAGAAAAAGGTTTGACGCCACAAGGAGTACCTTGAAAAGTCTAAGTAAGTTCTTTCAAGAACAATGAGATAGATTTCTCACAATAACTCAAAAATATTTATTCAACATTCTTTCAACATAGTCTTTCCTAACATTGTCCTTTTACAAGCTATTTATAGGCACTAATATGACTATTCAAATTCGACATTCATACTAGCTATTATCAAAATATTAAAATTCGGTTATATCTCTTGATGGGTAGCCAAAGAGTCATGTCTTTACACTTGATTCATGCATAGTTGAAAAGTCATGCCTCTTCACTTAATGAAGGCTTAATGGTCCTTTAAATGTGCTGCTTGATGACCCTTTATTTTTCCCTTAACCAAATGCCTTAATGCCTGTGTATTCATCTCTTTAATTGGCACCATAACTAGCTTTGAGTGCATGAAATCAATCAGATTGAAGAGTCACTCTTGGTCCATTTGAACAGCCACCATAATGAGCTTTGAGTGCTTCAATATCCACCAAAAATATTCCCTTTATGCACTAGCAATTAAGTGACCAAATGCACACTCTTTTATGCCAAAACTGAACAGCCATTTGAATGTGACAGCATTTGATTCTTCTTGGCAAATGAACAGCCTTGTTGTAGCTTTAAAATATGTGACTAGCCTTTTGGACTGTCCTACAACTATTGAACACATAATTAACTTATTTAAGAAAAAATAAACACACTATAACTTATGCATTAAGAAGTAACAGCCAAATTAAATACCATACTTATATAAACAAACTCAAACATATTTAACAGTTAAGATGCTTAAATGTATGGTTTAAGATGTAAACTAAATGAACAAATGAGTTACTTAATGCATGACTTAATTTAACGATGCAAACTTTAACTAACATTGTAACACCCCAAACCCGGCCCATGTGTTAAGGCCAGATCTAACATGTCACATGAGAAAAATACATCTAAATTATTTTCTTTCGTATATAAAATAGGTTTGGTAAAATCAAGAGAAACAAGTTTCAATTTAGAATAATTTAAAATATATTACTGTCTTCGAAATTTGCTTGATAAACCGATAAATTTGAACTAATTATTTTTCAACCGTGATTATTGAAAACATTGATGAAAATTTGAGAAAAAACGTTCCGAATTAAAATATTCATATAAGCTTATACAAATCCGTTTGTATAATCCATTTTAGAAAAATCTTTATTTAAGTTTTAGAAAAATCTCATTAAAAGTATTTAGAGCAAAATATAAATACGTCAAACATAAAACAAAATAAAAATAATCCAGAGGCCTTATTACAACCTTAACTCAAAATAGTAAAGTCATTAAGTGTACTAAAAAGGAATCCAAAGTCTAAATAAAACCGTCTTTATGGTATGGCCTCCACCGAGTCATCCATGGCCAAGTCCCCGTCACTGAGCATTACCTGAAAGGAATAAGGAAACAGGGTGAGTTACTAAAACTCAGTGTACAACCCCCTTACCGTTGTCCACTGGGCCCGAAACCCATTTAGCAATATTTTGGGCCTAAGCCCCTTTTTACATAATAACGTATCAAACATATTATATGAATGTAATGCAATCCCAAACCAACCTAATAATCCATCCACTACACACCACTCTACCATCCATCACACCTGTGGGGATCAAGTCAACCCACCCCGCCAACACACCAATCGCAGGCATTATGCCATTTATAACAAATTTAATTGTGGACAAGCCCCCAGAATCATATCGAATCAGATTACAAACAATTTCGTGGCAGTGCCACCAGAATCACTTCTCTTCATCATTTTCTCATCCCATGCAAAATCATGTAAATGCATCATACATAGCAATTTATGATATTTTACAAATATAATAACAGTAACTAATTTAGAGGTTATTACAAAAATTTGACCCATTAATACTTTGCAAATCGGCCCATTAGGGCATTATAAAAAATCGGCCCATTAAGGCAACATATCAAATCGACCCATTAAGCAATATAACAAATCAGCCCATTAAGTAGTATAACAAATCGGCCCATTAAGCAATATATCAATTCGGCCCATTAAGCAATATATCAATTCGGCCCATTAAGCAATATAACAAATTGGCCCATTAAGACAATTTCGTGATTCGGCCCATTAAGGGCATTTTCGTAATTTCATAGTGTTAATACCGATTTTGTCAATTTTTTCAAAATAGTGAGATCTAAGCCAAATTTCCCAGTTTCACCATAATACGATTTAAGTTAAGCGATTTACTACCAATATGATATCAATCTTAAACCTACGGAAAGCGGTGTGAGATTACACACCTGATTACGGTA
Organism: Gossypium bickii; assembly: GCA_025503065.1. Classification (NCBI taxonomy): domain Eukaryota; kingdom Viridiplantae; phylum Streptophyta; class Magnoliopsida; order Malvales; family Malvaceae; genus Gossypium; species Gossypium bickii. Next base: position 58,765,826 of record CP106717.1, on the reverse strand, counting down.
AGCACTAAGCTTTCTTGATCGTCGACACCTAAAATATTATAACGCTCGATTAGTCGACACACTTGATTTTATTAATCAACATTAAATAAACGATCTAAAGTTTTTACCCTTGGAATCATGAATGACCATGATTTGTCGATTTTCTTCGGATGACGGTCCACAACCCGGTGGAAAATCCCAAACTGCTGATACTGCCCTTTGTTTGAATTTAGGAGTAGGGATTGTAAATCCGCTCCTTTTTCGATCTCCAATCGCTATCCCTTTCAATTCGATATCGCTTGCCTCTATTGAACAAGATTTTAGTCAAAACGATATTTTGTTAAAAGTATGGATTGTCTAATGACAAAGGATTCGGCATACCACTATTGTCGTATGATTAACAAGTCGATCGATCGAGCAATTTAAACCCTACCAACAATATCAATTAGCCAACCTTTAATCCGATTAACACAATAACCAAATGGAGATATCAAATGGACTATGAAAGAACTTCCTTACCCTAATTGATGATAATCTCGTTTCTCACGATTGTCCTATGACTTGAGATGATTAGGTGATGTTGTGGTATTCGGCCTCCTTCTATATCACTACGAAGAGAATATTGATCACTACATGAGAGTGATGGAGAGAGATATTTCGATAGAGAAACAAAGTAGAATAACTGAATGATGATGATCTCATATATTCGGCTAGTAAGAAAATAACAATGAAATGAAAAGAGGGATAATAACTCACTTACCAACTCGATCAAAAGAGATTGTCCACGACCAAAAAAAGAAAAGAAGTGAAGAGATGGAATGATACTAGATTCTGCTTTGGAGGAAAATCAAACAAGAAGATGTGATCTTAAAGTGATGTCGATTTTGAGAAGAGGAAAGATTGAAGAAATGGTTAAAAGAAAAGAATGGAAGGATGGATGGATGCTAGATGATTCGGCTACCAAGGGAAGGTGAACAAGAGATGAATGTTTCGACCAAACAAAAGAGAAGAAATGCACAAATGTGCTAGGAGGTTTTGGCAAAGAAGAAAGAAAAGAAGAAAATAAGCTCACTAATGGCTTGTAATTTCGGCACAAAGCAAAAGAAGAAGTTTGGAGAAAAACATAAAATAGTGCAAAAGAGATTTTGGCCTAACAAGCACCAAAATTCTACCAAAAGACAAAGCAAAAATTTGGCTACCCTTCCCTCACACCAAAATCGTGTAATATTTTTGACATTAAGGTCAAAATTTGGCCAACCAAACTTTCCAAAACAATTCCCTTGAAAAAGGCCACATGTTCCCCTTAATTTCCCCTTTCTTTTGATTTATTTCCCTACCTTCATCCTTTCCTAATTTCCTTAGCCACCTTGCCAAAAATAAAAAGTCCACCTTGCCTTATTTACTAGCTTGGCCGACACTTAGGGAAAGAATGCAAAAATAATAGTTAAAATTTATGGACTTAAACATAAGCCTTGAAGCTACTTACCATCTCTCCTTAGTAGACTTAAACATAAAATTTTTACTAGGGTCCAAGTAAACCCCGAGCCTTCCCAAAACCCCTAACATACACCATTAATATTTTATCTAGCTTAACACAAACAATACTGCAACAATTAAATTCCAAATTTTGGGATGTTACAATTCGACCCCTTTAAAGAAAATTTCGTCCTCGAAATTTACCTGATTAAAAGAGGTGAGGATATTACTGCCGAACCGTGTCCTCAGGCTCCCATGAAGCTTCCTCCGCTCCATGATTGCGCCATAATACTTTGACTAACGGTACCGACTTCCTTCTCAGCACCTTAACGTCCCGATCTAAAATTCGCACTGGCTCCTCTTCAAAAGACAAGTCAGGTGTTATCTCAACTTCTTCTACCGGTACTATATGAGATAGATCCGATCGATAACGCCTTAACATTGAGACATGAAATACACTATGTATCTAACTCAACTCCGGAGGTAACTCAAGCTGATAAGCCACTGGCCTAACATGCTTCAATACACGGTACGATCCGATGAACCTAGGGCTCAACATTCCCTTCCGTCCAAATCCGAAGATCTTCTTCCAAAGTGAGACCTTTAGAAAGACTTGATCTCCTACCGCAAACTCAATATCCTTACGCTTCAGATCCGTATACGATTTTTGTCTATCCAAAGCTTCCTTTAACCGTGCCCGAATTACCTTTATTTTTTTCTCCATCTCTGATATCAGCTCAGGACCCAATAATTGTCACTCCTCCAATTCAGTCCAATAAGTAGGAGTACGACACCTACGACCATGCAACGCCCCATAGGGTGCCATCTGGATGCTGGATTGATAGCTGTTGTTGTATGCAAACTCTGCTAACGATAGAAAATCCTCCTAACTACCCCTGAAGTCAATCACACAGCCCCTTAACATGTCTTCCAGAATCTGGATTACTCTCTCTTACTGACCATCTGTCTGAGGATGAAATGCGGTACTGAAATTTAGCTTGGTTCCCAAAGCTTCATGTAAGGCTTTCCAAAACCGTGATGTAAACCTGGGGTCCCTGTTCGATATAATAGACACTGGTACCCCATGTAGCCTCACGATCTCTGCTACATACAACTTGGCCAACTTCTGCAATGATAATCCGTACAAACAGGTAGGAAATGAGCCGTCTTCGTCAACCGATCCACTATTACCCATACGGAATCTTTCTTAGTAGGCGATAAGGGTAACCCACTAACAAAGTCCATCGTTATCCTTTCCCATTTCCATAATGGAATCTTCACCGGTTGCAGCAATCCCGACGATAATTGATGTTCCGCCTTCACTTGTTGACATGTCAAGCACTTACTCACGAAATCAGTATCCTCCCGTTTCAACCCTGGCCAGCAATACTGCTCACGGAGGTCTCGATACATTTTATTTCCCCCAAGGTGCATAGCATATGGGCTACTATGCACTCACGCAGAATCATTTGTCTCAATTCTGAATCTTTAGGCATACAAATTATTCCGTGAAAACACAATACTCCATCACTATTCAATCCAAAATCCCCTATCACACCACCTTTCACTTGCTGAAGTAGGGAACCCAACCTTTCATCTGATAATTGCTTTTTCTTAAACTGGCCTACCCACACAGGCTTCACCTGAAGTTCGACTAGCAGAATACCATCTTTATACAAGCTGAGATGAGTGAACATCGCTCTCAAATCCGATATCACCTTACGACTCAACGCATCTGCCACCACGTTAGCCTTTCCAAGATGATACTCAATTGAAAAGTCATAATCTTTCAGCAGTTCTATCCACCTCCGCTGTCTTAAGGTCAACTCCTTTTGGGTAAGGAGTACTTTAGACTCTTATGATCTGTATAGATGATCGACTTCTCACCGTACAGATAGTGTCTTCAAATCTTCAAAGCAAACACCACTGCAGCCAACTCCAAATCGTGAGTGGGATAATTCACTTCGTGCGGCCTTAACTGACGAGATGCATAAGCCACCACTTTTCCACCTTGCATCAACACACATCCTAAGCCTGTGTGTGATGCATCACAGTAACCAATGAACTCTTTTCCAGCCTCAGGTTGAATCAATACTGGCTCTTCCATCAAAATCTTCTTCAATTTCTCAAAGCTCTCTTGCTACTGATCTGACCACACAAATGGTACTCCCTTGCGCAACAGCTTAGTTAGGGGTGCAGCATCAACGAAAACCCCTCAACGAAACGCCTGTAATAACCAGCCAACCCTAGGAAACTCTGAATTTCGGCCACTGACTTTGGTGCTTTCCAATCCAAGATAGCCTCTACCTTCCGGGGATCAACTCTAATTCCTTCGACAGACACAACATGCCCCAAAAAGGTCACTTCCTTCATCCAAAATTCACACTTACTCAATTTGGCATAAAGTTGCTTTTCTCGTAAAATCTGCAATACTACCCGCAGATGTGAATCATGCTCTTCTTCATTCTTTGAGTACACCAAGATTTCATCTATGAACACCACCATAAACCGATCTAAATAGGGTTGGAAGACTCGGTTCATCATGTCTATAAATGCAGCTGGTGCATTAGTCAACCCGAACAGCATCACCAAGAACTCATAATGCCCATAACGAGTTTGAAACGCAGACTTATGAATGTCCGCCTCCTTGACCTTAAGTTGGTGATAACCCGATCTCAAATCTATCTTCAAGAAAACCAAAGCTCCTCGTAATTGATCAAACAGATCGTCGATTCTCGGTAACAAATACCTATTCTTGATCGTCAACTTATTCAACTGTCTGTAATTGATGCACATACGCATCGACCCATCCTCCTTCTTGACGAACAAGACCGGTGCTCCCCACGGTGACACACTCGGTTGAATGAATCCCCGATCCAACAACTCTTGAATTTGAGCTTTAAGCTCCGCTAACTCCTTTGGCGCCATTCTATAAGGAGCAATGGACACTGGAGCCATTCCTGGCAATAACTCAATGCCAAAATCTACCTCCCGATCCAGAGGCAATCCTGGGAGTTCTTCGGGACAGACGTCCGAAAACTCTTTCACTGTTCTAACACCTTCCACCGATAATTCCTTGGCATCCAATACACTAATGAAGGCTAGGAATGCTCCACACCCCTTTCGCACCAACTTTTCTGCCTTTAAAGCAGATACCACATTAGACAGATAGTTTCTCCTTTCACCTATCATCATCACTTCCTTATCCTCCGAAGTTCTTAATATCATCTGCTTTGCAGCATAATCCAAGTTCGTACGGTGTTTTACCAACCAGTCCATACCCAAAATAAGGTCGAACTCGCCGAATGACAGTTCCATCAAATCCGCTAAAAATATTTCCCCTTGAATTTCTAAGGGCACATCCCTAAACAACTTATTTACTATCACCGACTGTCCTAGAGAACTAATTACCATTATCTCTCTAGTAGTAATCTCAAATCTAATGTTCAGACTTCCAGATATAGCACAAGCAACATACGAATGGGTGGATCCGATATCTATTAAAGTAGTAACAGGTACATCAGATATGAAGAACGTACAGGTTATTACATCAGGTGCGTCGCCATCCTCTCAGCGTCTACCCACATAGACCAACCCTGGCTGCCTTGCCTCTGCGTTACCCCTATTACCAGTACCTCTACCCGATACACCTTGACCTTATCCTACGCCGTTACCACCTCGACCTGGCCCATAGCCTCTCGGGGGCTACTGAGCGCCTCTAGCTGGCTGTGCATCATAGTTACGAACATCCTGAGTCTGATCAGTCTATCGAGGGTAATTTTTAAGCTGATGGTCCTCAAAACCACATTTGAAACAACCACGGTTCTCTTCCAGCATTCACCCGGGTGCCATTTTCCACAATCCGCACATGGTTGTATCTGATTGGTAGCAGCTGGTACTCTAGCTCGAGCTGGCTCATCATTCTTGGGCCTCTTCTGAAACCCTCTAGTTGGACCTGAGTACCTAAAGTCCCTCTTGCTCCTGCCTCTATCGTTGTCTCCATTTTGCCGCTCCGAATGCTTAGCCTCTTCAGCTATCTTGGCTTTCTCCACAAGTGTGGCAAAATTCCTTTCTTATTGTGGGGCTATCAGTACCCGCAACTCATTACTCAACCCATCCTCAAAACGCACACAGCGTTCGTAGTCAGTTGGCACTATACCCCGGGCATACCGACTCAGACACAGAAATTTCGCCTCGTAAGCTGCCACAGTCTTACCTCCTTGGACCAGATTTAGGAATTCCTTCCTTCGGGCTTCCACATAGCTAGCCCCGACCTTGGAATGCCGTTTTGAAGAAATCCTAGATAACACGATCGGCCTGAGTGCCTTCCCGAACAGTGAGCCACCATTGATACGCCTCGTCTCTCAACAAGGACACATCTCCCTTCAGTTTCTGCTCGGCAGTACAATCCAAGTCATCCATGATCCGCTCCACAGCCTCAAGCCAGTACTCCGCTACATTTGGGGCTACACCCGAGACACCCCTAAAAACCTCAGCACCATTTGATCTGAGTCATTCCGAAATTGACCCACGAGCTGCCGGCCCCGTTCTTAACCCAGCAACCCTTCCCAAGACTCGCAACATTACTTGGGACAGAGCGTTGTCCTCCCTCATACGGTCATGTGACAGTCATAGGTGACGCAGGTGCGTCCATTTCCGGCACATGTCCCGACGCCTCAGACATAACTCTAGTGCCTCGGCCTCTACCACAGCCACGTCTACCGCGTCCACGACCTCTAGTGCTCATATTGACTAATTCGATTTAATCTGATTAAGAGTCTTATGAATCAGTATACTATTTCAATATTTATTAAACAATATTTTATGAAGTATAAGAAGTAAAGTCATTTTCGCAAGCGCATCCTATAGTCTCAATCTTTATAGTTTTAACACCTAAAACTAAAAGTTCTAGAGTATTCTTACAGTCATATCACAATAATTATAATCATTCAATAATAACATATACTTATTTGATTTGGTGTCGAATACCCGTGATGTCATACTTCTTTTAAAACATGCATTTTAAATTTAAAATTCAAAACAGCTTTGGAAAATGTTTTTGAACCAAACCACAGCCGAGTTTTGAAACGGGCTCTGATACCATAAAATGTAACACCCCAAACCCGGTCCATGCTTTAAGGCCAGATTTGACATGTCACATGAGAAAAATACATCTAAGTTATTTTCTTTCGTATATAAAATAGGTTCGGTAAAATCAAGAGAAACAAGTTTCAATTTAGAATAATTTAAAATATATTACTGTCTTCAAAATTTGCTTGATAGACTGATAAATTTGAACTAATTATTTTTCAACCGTGATTATTGAAAACATTGATGAAAATTTGAGAAAAAACTTTCCGAATTAAAATATTCATATAAGCTTATACAAATCCGTTTGTATAATCCATTTTAGAAAAATCTTTATTTAAGTTTTAGAAAAATCTCATTAAAAGTATTTAGAGCAAAATATAAATACGTCAAACATAAAACAAAATAAAAATAATCCAGAGGCCTTATTACAACCTTAACTCAAAATAGTAAAGTAATTAAGTGTACTAAAAAGGAATCCAAAGTCCAAATAAAATCGTTTTTGTAGTATGGCCTCCACCGAGTCATCCATGGCCCAAGTCCCCGTCATTGAGCATTACCTGAAAGGAATAAGGAAACGGGGTGAGTTATCAGAACTCAGTGTATAACCCCCTTACCGTTGTTCACTAGGCCTGAAACCCATTTAGCAATATTTTGGGCCTAAGCCCATTTTTACATAATAATGTATCAAACATATTATATGAATGTAATGCAATCCCAAACCAACCTAATAATCCATCCGCTACACACCACCCGTACCATCCATCACACCTGTGGGATCAAGTCAACCCACCCCGCCAACACACCAATCGCAGGCATTATGCCATTTATAACAAATTTAGTTGTGGACAAGCAACCAGAATCATATCGAATCAGATTACAAACAATTTCGTGGCAGTGCCACCAGAATCACTTCTCTTCATCATTTTCCCATCCCATGCAAAATCATGTAAATGCATCATACATAGCAATTTATGATATTTTACAAAAATAACAACAGTAATTAATTCAGAGGTTACTACAAAAATTTGACCCATTAATACTTTGCAAATCGGCCCATTAGGGCATTATAACAAATCGACCCATTAAGCAATATAACAAATCAGCCCATTAAGCAATATAACAAATCGACCCATTAAGCAATATATCAATTCGGCCCATTAAGCAATATATCAATTTGGCCCATTAAGCAATATATCAATTCGGCCCATTAAGACAATTTCGTGATTCGGCCCATTAAGGGCATTTTCGTAATTTTCATAGTGTTAATACCGATTTTGTCAATTTTATCAAAATAGTGAGATTTAAGTCAAATTTCCCGGTTTCACCATAATACGATTTAAGTCAAGCGATTTACTACCAATATGATATCAATCTTAAACCCACGGAAAATGGTGTGAGATTACACACCTGATTAAGATAAGCACTTAGCTTTCTTGATCGTCGACACCTAAAATATTATAACGCTCGATTAGTCGACATACTTGATTTTATTAATCAACTCTAAATAAACAATCTAAATTTTTTATCCTTGCAATCGTGAACGACCACGATTTGTCGATTTTCTCTGGATGACGGTCCACAACCGGTTGGAAAATCCCGAACTGCCGATACTGCCCTTTGTTTGAATTTAGGAGTAGAGATTGTAAATCCGCTCCTTTTTCGATCTCCAATCGCTATCCCTTTCAATTTGATATCGCTTGCCTCCATTGAACTAGATTTTAGTCAAAATGATATTTCGTTAAAAGTATGGATTGTCTAATGACAAAGGATTTGGCTTACCACTATTGTCGTATGATTAACAAGTCAATCGATCGAGCAATTTAGACCCTATCAACAATATCAATTAGCCAAGCTTTAATCCGATTAACACAATAACCAAATGGAGACATCGAATGGACTATGAAAGAACTTCCTTACCTTAATCGATGATAATCCCGTTTCTCACGATTTTCCTATGACTTGAGATGATTAGGCGATGTTGTGGTATTCGGCCTCCTTCTGTATCACTACGAAGAGAATATTGATCACCACATGAGAGTGATGGAGAGAGATATTTCGATAGAGAAACAAAGTAGAATAACTGAATGATGATGATCTCATATATTCGGCTAGTAAGAAAATAACAATGAAATGAAAAGAGGGATAATAAGTCACTTACCAACTCGATCAAAAGAGATTGTCCACGACCAAAAAAAGAAAAGAAGTGAAGAGATGGAATGATACTAGATTTGGCTTTGGAGGAAAATCAAACAAGAAGATGTGATCTTACAGTGATGTCCATTTTCAGAAGAGGGAAGATTGAAGAAATGGTTAAAAGAAAAGAATGGAAGGATGGATAGATGCTAGATGATTTGGCTACCAGGGGAAGGTGAACAAGAGATGAATGTTTCGACCAAACAAAAGAGAAGAAATGCACAAATGTGCTAGGAGGTTTCGGCAAAGAAGAAAGAAAAGAAGAAAATAAGCTCACTAATGGCTTGTAATTTTGGCACAAAGCAAAAGAAGAAGTTTGGAGAAAAACATAAAATAGTGCAAAAGAGATTTTGGCCTAACAAGCACCAAAATTCTACCAAAAGACAAAGCAAAAATTCGGCTACCCTTCCCTCACACCAAAACCGTGTAATATTTTTGACATTAAGGTCAAAATTTGGCCAACCAAACTTTCCAAAACAATTCCCTTGAAAAAGGCCACATGTTCCCCTTACTTTCCCCTTTCTTTTGATTTATTTCCCTACCTTCATCCTTTCCTAGTTTCCTTAGCCACCTAGCCAAAAATAAAAAGTCCACCTTGCCTTATTTCCTAGCTTGGCCGACACTTAGGGAAAGAATGCAAAAATAATAGTCAAAATTTGCACATTATGGTATTTGAACCTCTTCCCTTAAAGTCCTTCGCTTGATGTCATAACCTCTTTAATAATTGCTCATTTATACAAGCACATTACTTATTTATTTCTATAAGCCTTAAAGCTACTTACCATCTCTCCTTCACAGACTTAAACATAAAATTTTTTACTAGGGTCAAAATAAACCCCGAGCCTTCTCAGAACCCCTAACAAACACCATTAATATTTTATCTAGCTTAACACAAGCAATAATGCAACAATTAAAATTCAAAATTTTGGGATGTTACAAACATGGGAGTTACATAATGCATGTCATAATTTATGATGCAAACTTAACTAACATGAGAGTTACATAGTGCATGACTTTATTAAATGCATAACACTTAGTGCATGTCACAATTGAAAGATGTAGATTAATAATGCAAGACATTAATTAAAGATGCATATAATAAATAAGACAGAATTAAAAGCTGTAGAATTAATTTAACTAAACAAACAGGCACATGCAAAACATTGCATGGACTTGGGACATTATTTTGGGTCCAATAAGGGTTGGATATCTCAAGTTCAGTCCAAACTTGCTGAACCAGGCCCATCATTGCCTCTTTAAACTCGATGAGAATTTCAATTGGATTCTCTCTTGAAATGAGCAACTTGGAGTTTGGTCCACTTAATGAACTCAAATGCACTTCAATCGTTCCCGTGCATGTATCATCCCCTCCCTCTTTAAAATGATTTGTCCTGAAATCAGGTCATTTGCTTGAAAAAATCTTTGTTGATCACAGTTACTTAAATTATATCTTTCTTTCATTGAGTTGAGCATAACTCTTTCCGGAACCTGAAAATAAAAAAAAATGACAAACAAGATTAGAATGAAGGATTTCTTTCAATCCATCACTTACACGATCTTAGAACAATTAAAGATGTTGGAATTCATATAAACATAATGAATATCAAGCGTTCCTTCCAAATGTTGTAAACTCAAGTTAAATCCGGGATCAAAAACAAAGTTCTGTCTTACCATTTCAATCTGACTCGAAAGTTTCATGGCTAGCACCATAAAAAAACATGAATTAATTGAAGTTATAATCATGCAAAACTTGCTCAAATCCTCTCAACCATAATATAGAACAATAATCTCTAGGATCAAAGATTTGATTTTGACTTTGTAAGTCATTAGAATTCACATATTTTGTTTTTGAAAATAATGATAAAACATGGAGCAAATGAAAATGGCCAACACATTTATACAAAAAAATCACATTCCTTAAATTATATCTTTCTTCCATTGAGTTGAGCACAACTCTTTCAGCAACAATTCACACATGTTAAACAAACAATATTTAGGCATAGGTATGTTCAAACAATCAAAACTCTCAAAATTCCTTTGAACAAGTAGAGATATCCACAAATTTTTCTCACATTGATTTAAAGAATTCACATAACAATCTAAATTAAACAGATTAAGCTTTTTACGTGAAAATTCTTTCTCACACACGATCAAATTTTGTATACGTTGATTTAATCTAACGATATCAACAGACTTACCAACACAATACACATCATGAGAAAAACTCTTCTTGACACTACTTGACAAAAAATCATCAACAACAATCAAAGAATGACAATTAATCAAAACAATGTCCGGAGATCTTTTGAAAACTAAGTCATTGGTAATTTTATCAACAACATTCAAATTAGATTGTCGTGATTCAATTGCTAAAGATTCCTTACCTTGCTTACCTTTAAGCACTTGTGGATCAATTTCATTTCCTATCTTAACTTTCTCGATTAATTGGAATTGTCTTTCATCGGGAAGGTATTGAAGTTGGAACTTGTCAAATGAATATTTAGAGACCTGAAAAGAAGAAAAATCACAAGGAAAAATCGCATGTGGGTTAGTTAGTACATTCCTCACTTTTGCTTGATCACTTTATTCTTTTTCAATTCTACTTTCTTTTTCTTCTCTCTTGCATGAAACCGATCAGACTTGAAGAGTCACTCTTGGTCCATTTGAACAGCCACCATAATCAGCTTTGAGTGCTTCAATATCCACCAAAAATGTTCCCTTTATGCACCAGCAATTAAGTGACCAAATGCACACTCTTCTATGCCAAAACTGAACAGCCATTTGAATGTGACAGCATTTGATTCTCCTTGGCAAACGAACAACCCTATTGTAGCTTTAAAATATGTGACCAGCCTTTTAGACATTCCTACAACAAACTATTGAACACACTGTAACACCCCAAACCCGGCCCATGCGATAAGGCCAGATCTGGCATGTCACATGAGAGAATACTACTAAGCCCTTTTTCATTTGTACATAAATAGATTTAGATTTAAAATCAAATGAAAACAACTCCATTTAAAAATTTTTGATAAAGTATTATTGAAATAAAGGTTGATTGATAAATCAACAAATTTGAGATATAAAAATCTTATAAACCGTGACTTTGAAAATATCATTAATAGTTCAAGAAGAATTTGAAAATAATTTTCGAAAAGTGTTGATGAAAATTTTTAAGAGAATTTCCAAGTTAAAAATATATTTATGAAAGTTTAATATGAAACCCTTTTTGTATATCCAATTTAAGGAAACGTTTATTTAAGTTTTTAGAAAAATCTCAATTTGAAGTACTTAGAGCAAATTATAAATTCGTCAAACAATAACAAAACAAAAACTAATCCAGAGGCCTTATTACAACCTTAACTCAAAATAGCAAAGTAATTAAAAGTACTAAAAGAAATCCAAATTCCAAATTAAACCGTTTTTGTAGTATGGCCTCCACCGAGTCATCCATGGCCCAAGTCTCCATCACTGATCATTACCTGAAAAGAGGTAAGGAAAAAAAATGGGGTGAGTTACTAGAACTCAGTGTATAACCCCCTTACCGTAGTCCACTGGGCCAAAATCCCATTAAGCAATAATTTGGGCCTAAGTCCATTTACAATAATAATAATGTATCAATTATATCATGTGTATGAAATGCAATTCCCAAACCAAACCTAGTAATCCATCCGCTACACACCACCCGTACCAACCAACACACCTGTGGGGATCAAGTCAACCATCCCCGCCAACACACCAATCGTAGGAATTAAGCCATTTATAACAAATATAATTGTGGACAAGCCACCAGATTAACAGAATTTACGTGGCATTGCCACTATACAGATTTATGGCAGAGCCACCAAAATTATGTGGCAGAGCCACCAGAACTTCTGTTCAATATTATCCCATCCCATGCAAAATCATGTATATAATGCATAACAAATCACAATATAACAACAGTAATTTATTTGAATATTTATTACAAAATGATGGCCCATTATAACAATTAAACAAAAAAGCCCATTAAGCAAAATATCAGATTGGCCCATTTAGCAAAATATTAGATTTGGCCCATTTAACAAAATATCAGATTGGCCCATTTAGCAAAATATCATATTGGCCCATTTAGCAAAATATCATATTGGCCCATTAATCAATATGTCCATTCGGCCCATAAGGCAATATGTCAATTCAGCCCATAAGTAATTTCGTATTTCAGACCTTTTCAGGGTATTTTCACAATTTGCACAATGATACTACCAATTTCGTCAATTTTATGAAAAAAAAATAATATATCTTAGGCCAATTTTTCCGATTTACGCCCTATAACGATTTATAATAGCAATTTGTTTTCGATACTAAATCACCTTAAACCCACGAAAAACGGTGTGAGATTACACACCTGATTACGGTAAGCACTAAGCTTTCTTGATCGTCGACACCTAAAATATTATAATGCCTGATTAGCCGACATACGCGATTTATTAATCAACCCTAAAATGAACGATCTACGGTGCTTACCTTTGGAATCGTGAATGACCACGATTTGTCGGTTTTCCCCGGTTGACGGTCCACAACCCGGTGGAAAATCCTGAATCGTTGATGCCTCAAAATTGTGAACGACCTCGAATAGTCGATTCTCACCGGATGAGGGTCCACAACCCGATGGAAAGTCCCGAATTGCCGAAACAGCCCTTCGCTTGAATTTAGGAGTAGGGATCGCTAACCCGCTCCTTTTTAGATCTCCACTCGACTTTCCTTTCGAATCGGTACCACAAGCCTCCATTCGATTAGATCTTATATAGATCGATATTACGATAAAATATGATTGTCAAAAGGGTAAAGATCGGCTTACCAATAATTCCGAGTGATCAACAGTTGGATAGATCAAGCGATTTAATCCCTATAATTATAATCGGTTAATCACCATTATTCCAATAACATCTTTAAGGAAATAAGAACGATTTATAGAATCCTTGAAGAACTCCTTACCTTAAAGATTTTTAAGACCGATTCCTAGCAATTATACGATGACTTCGGAAGAATCAAGGTTTCGGCCTTCCACTATATCACTACGAAGAAGAAAAAGATCTTGTTTGAGAGAGAATAAGGTGATGGTCTCGGTCAAAATGACCATCCCAAACCAAAACATATATTTGGCATTAAGAGAAAGAAAATAAAGAATGTTGAGAAGAACACTTACCGATTAATCAAGGATTGAGAGTAAATACGGATGAGAAGAAAAGATAGAAAAGAGATGAAGGTTCGGTTATAGAAGAAAATGAATATTGATATTCGGCTATGGAGGATAATCAAACAAGAAAATGTGATTTTATGGTGGTGTCGATTTAGAGAAGAGAAAAGATTAAGGAAAAGGATAGAAGGTTGGATGGATGCTAGGTGATTCGGCTATTAAAGGGAGATGGACAAAAGGTGAATGTTTTGACCAAACAAAAGAGAAGAAAAAATTGCACAAATGTGCTAGGAGGTTTCGGCAAAGAAGAAAGAAAAGAAGAAAAAAAAAACTAAAACTCACCAAGAGTAGTAATTTGGAGAAAATGACACTATTGAAGCTAAATGTATTTTTGACCAAAGCAAACACTATAGTTTTACCAAAACACCAAGTAAAATTCGGCTACCTCCCTTTAGCCCCAAAACCATCCACATACATGACCATAATGGTCAAAAATTGGCCAACCACACTTTCCATAACACTTCCCTTGAAAAAGGCCATATGTTCCCCTTACTTTCCCCTTTCTCTTGATTTCTTTCCTCACCTTCATTCTTTCCTATTTTCCTTAGCCATCTTGCCAAAAATAAAAAGTCCACCTTGCCTTATTTACTGCAAAAATAATAGTCAAAATTTGCACACAATGGGATTTGAACCTCTTCCCTCAAGGTACTTCATGTGGCGCCATAACCTCTTTACTAATTGCTCACTTATGCTAGCAATTTACTCTTTTATTTCCATAAGCTTTAAGGTCACTTACTCTATCTCCTTAAAGTGCTAAATGCCAAATTTTTTTACTAGGACCAAATAAACCCCGAGCCTTAGCACCAAAATAATGCAACACATAAAATTCCAAATTTTAGGATGTTACAATTCTACCCCCTTAAAGAAAATTTCGTCCTCGAAATTTACCTGATTAAAAGAGGTGAGGAATATTGCTGCCGAAACATGTCCTCAAGCTCCCATATAGCTTTCTCTGATCCGTGATTGCGCCATAAAACCTTGACTAACGGTATTGACTTCCTTCTCAGCACCTTAACATCTCGATCTAAAATTTGGACTGGCTCCTCCTCAAACGACAAGTCAAGTCTTACCTCAACATCCTCTACCGGTACTATATGAGACGGATCCGATCGGTAACGCCTTAACATTGAGACATGAAATACACTATGTATCTAACTCAACTCTGGAGGTAACTCAAGCTGATAAGCCATTGGACCAACACGTTTCAATACCCGGTACGGTCTGATGAACCTAGGGCTCAACTTGTCCTTCCTTCCAAATTTAAAAATCTTCTTCTAAGGTGAGACCTTTAGAAATACCTAATCTCCCATCGCAAACTCAATATCCTTATGCTTCAGATTCGCATATGATTTTTGTCTATCCGAAGCTTCCTTTAATCGTGCCCGAATTACCTTCACTTTTTCCTCCGTCTCTGATATCAGCTCAGGACCCAATAACTGTCGCTCCCCCAACTCAGTCCAACAAGTAGGAGTATGACACCTACGACCATACAATGCCTCGTAGGCTGCCATCTGGATGCTAGATTAATAGCTATTGTTATATGCAAACTCTGCCAAAGGTAGAAAATCCTCCCAACTACCCCTGAAGTCAATCACACAACCCCTTAACATGTCTTCCAGAATCTGGATTACTCTCTCCGATTGACCATCTGTCTAAGGATGAAATGCCGTGCTGAAATTAACTTGGTTCCCAAAGCTTCATGTAAGGCTTTAGGAAACCATGATGTAAACCTAGGGTCCCTGTCCGATATAATAGACACTGGCACCCGATGTAACCTCACGATCTCTGCTACATACAACTTGGCCAGCTTCTGCAATGAGTAATCCATACGAACAGGTAGGAGATGAGCAGTCTTCGTCAACTGATCCACTATTACCCAAACGAAATCTTTCTTAGTAGGCATTAAGGGTAACCCACTAACAAAGTCCATCGTTATCCTTTCCCATTTCCATAATGAAATCTTCACCGGTTGCAGTAATCCCGACGACAATTGATGTTCCACCTTCACTTGTTGACATGTTAAGCACCTACTCAAAAAATCAGTAACCTCCCGTTTCAACCCTGGCCACCAATACTACTCACAGAGGTCTCGATATATTTTATTTCCTCCGGGGTGCATAGCATATGGGCTACTATGCGCCTCAAGCAGAATCATTTGCCTCAATTCCAAATCTTTGGGCATACAGATTCTTCCGCGAAAACACAATACTCCATCACTATTTAATCCAAAATCCCCTATTACACCACCTTCCACTTGTTGAAGTAAGGAACCCAACATTTCATCTGATAACTGTTTTTCCTTAATTTGGCTTACCCACGCAGGCTTCACCTGAAGTTCGGCTAGCAGACTACCATCTTCATACAAGTTGAGATGAGCGAACATCACTCTCAAATCCGATATCACCTTACGACTCAACGCATCTGCCACCACGTTAGCCTTTCCGGGATGATACTCGATTGAGAAATCATAATCCTTCAACAGTTCTATCCACCTCCGCTGTCTTAAGTTCAACTCCTTTTGGGTAAGGAGGTACTTTAGACTCTTATGATCGTATAGATGATTGACTTCTCACCGTACAGGTAGTGTCTCCAAATTTTTAAAGCAAACACCACTGCAGCCAACTCCAAATCATGAGTGGGATAATTCACCTCGTGCGGCCTTAACTGACGAGATGCATAAGCCACCACTTTTCCACCTTGCATCAACACACATCCCAAACCAGTGTGTGACGCATCGCAGTAAACAATAAACTCTTTTCCAGCCTCAGGTTGAATTAATACTGGCGCTTCCCTCAGAATCTTCTTCAATTTCTCAAAGCTCTCTTGCTGCTGATCTGACCACACAAATGGTACTCCCTTGCGCTGCAATTTAGTTAGGGGTGTAGCAATCAACGAAAACCCCTCATCGAAACGTCTGTAATAACCAGCCAACCCTAAGAAACTTCGAATTTTGGCCACTAACTTCGGTGGTTTCCAATCCAACACAGCCTCTAACTTCCGGGGATCAACTATAAGTCCTTCGATAGACACAACATGCCCCAAAAAGGTCACTTCCTTCATATAAAATTCACACTTACTGAATTTGACATAAAGTTACTTTTCCCGTAAAATCTGCAATACTACCCGCAGATGTGAATCATGCTCTTCTTCATTCTTCGAGTACACTAAGATGTTATCTATGAACACCACCACAAATCGATCTAAATAGGGTTGGAAGACTTGGTTCATCATGTCCATAAATACAGCTGGTGCATTAGTCAACTCGAACAGCATCACCAAGAACTCATAATGCCCATAATGAGTTTGAAACGCAGACTTATGAATGTCCGCCTCCTTGACCTTAAGTTGGTGATAACCCGATCTCAAATCTATCTTCGAGAAAACCGAAGCTCCTCGTAGTTGATCGAACAGGTCATTGATTCTGGACAACGGATACCTATTCTTGATCATTAATTTATTCAACCGCCTATAATCGATGTACATACGCATCGACCCATCCTTCTTCTTGACGAACAAAACCAACGCTCCTCACGGTGACACACTCGATCGAATGAAACCCCGATCCAACAACTCCTGAATTTGAGCTTTAAGCTCCGCTAATTCCTTCGGTGCCATTCTATAAGGAGCAATGGACAACGGAGCCGTTCTTGGCAATAACTAAATGCCAAACTCTACCTCCCGATCTGAAGACAATCCAGGAAGTTCTTCGGGAAAGACGTCTGAAAACTCTTTCACCGTCTAAAACCTTCTACCGACAATTCCTTGGCATCCCACGCACTAATGAAGGCTAGGAATGCTCCACACCCTTTTCGCACCAACTTTTCTGCCTTTAAAGCAGATACCACATTTGATAGATAGTTTCTCCTTTCACCTAACATCACCACTTCCTTATCTTCCGGAGTTCTTAGCGTCATCCGCTTTGCAGCACAATCCAAGTTCGCACGGTGTTTCACCAACTAGTCCATGCCCAAAATAAGGTCGAACTCGCCGAAAGGCAGTTCCATCAAATCTGCCAAAAATGTTTCTCCCTGAATTTCTAAGGGCACATCTTTAAACAATCTATTCACTATCACAGACTGTCCTAAATGACTAATTACCATCATCTCTCTAGCAGTAATATCAAATCTAATGTTCAGATTTCTAGATACAGCACTAGCAACATACAAATGGGTGGATCCGATATCTATCAAAGCAGTAACAAGTACATCAGATATGAAGAACGTATCGGTTATCACATCAGGTGCATCACCATCATCTCGGTGTCTGACTGCATAAACCAACCCCGGCTGCCTCACCTCGCGTTACCCCTGAAACTAGTACCTCTGCCCGGAGCACCCTGCTCTCGTTCCACGCCATTACCACCTCGACCTGGCCCACGGCTTCTCGGTGGCTGTTGAGCGCCTCTAGCTGGCAGTGCATCATAGTTACGAGCATCCTGAGTCTGAACAGTCTGTCGAGGATAATTTTTTGAGTTGATGGTCCTTGGAACCATATTTGAAACAACCACCGATTCTTTTTCAGCATTCACCTGGGTGTTGTTTTTCGCAATCCACACATGGTTGTATCTGATTGGTAGCAGCTGGTACTCTAGTTCGAGCTGGCTCATCATTCCTAGGCCTCTTCTGAAACCTTCTAGTAGGACTTAAGTACTTAAAGTCCATCTTGCTCTTGCCTCTATCTTTTTCTCGGTTTTACCGCTCCAAGTGCTTAGCCTCTTCAGTTATCTTGGCTTTCTCCACAAGTGTGGCAAAATTCCTTTCTTGTTGTGGGGCTATCAGTACCCGTAACTCATCACTCAACCTATCCTCAAAACGCACACAGCGTTCGTAGTCAGTTGGCATTATACTCCGGGCATAACGACTCAGACGAAGAAATTATGCCTCGTAAGCTGCCACAGTTTTACCTCCTTGGACTAGATTTAGGAATTCCTTCCTTCGGGCATCCACATAGCTAGCCCCGACATACTTTCCTTGGAATGCAGTTTTAAAGAAATCCCAGGTAACACGATCGGCCTGAGTGCCTTCTCGAACAGTAAGCCACCATTGATACGCCTCGTTTCTCAACAAGGACACAGCTCCTCTCAGTTTCTGCTCGGCGGTGCAATCCAGATCATCCATGATTCGCTCCACTGCCTCAAGTTTACACTCTGCGACATTTGGGGCTACACCTGAGATACCCCTAAAGACCTCAGCACCATTTGATCTTAGTCGCTCCGAAATTGACCCACGAGCTGCCGGCCCCGTTCTTAACCCAGCAACCCTTTCCAAGACTCGCAACATTACTTGGGACAGAGCGTTGTCCTCCCTCATACGATCATGTGACCCAGCTTCAGTCATAGGTGACGCAGGTGCGTCCATTTCCGGCACATGTCCCGACGCCTCAGACATAACTCTAGTGCCTCGGCCTCTACCACAGCCACGTCTACCGCGTCCACGACCTCTAGTGCTCACATTGACTAATTCGATTTAATCTGATTAAGAGTCTTATGAATCAGTATACTATTTCAATATTTATTAAACAATATTTTATGAAACATAAGAAGTAAAGTCGTTTTTGTAATCGCATCCTATAGTCTCAATCTCTATAGTTTCAATACCTAAAACTAAAAGTTCTAGAGTATTCCTACAGTCATATCATAATCATTATAATCATACAATAATAACATACACTTACTTGACTTGGTGCCGAATACCCGTTGTGCCATACTTCCTTCAAAACATACGTTCTAAATTTTACATTTCAAAACAGCTTTGAAAAATATTTTTGAACCCAAACCACAGCCGAGTTTTGAACCGGGCTCTGATACAATAAAAATAACACCCTAAACCCTGCCCATTCGATAAGGCCAGATCTGCCAAGTCACATGAGAGAATACTACTAAGTCCTTTTCATTTGTACATAAATAGATTTAGATTTAAAATCAAATGAAAACAACTCCATTTAAAAATTTTTGATAAAGTATTATTGAAATAAAGGTTGATTGATAAATCAATAAATTTGAGATATAAAAATCTTATAAACCGTGACTATGAAAATATCGTTAATAGTTCAAGAAGAATTTGAAAATAATTTTCAAAAACTGTTGATGAAAATTTTTAAGAGAATTTCCAAGTTAAAAATATATTTATGAAAGTTTAATATGAAACCCTTATTGTATATCCATTTTAAGGAAACGTTTATTTAAGTTTTTAGAAAAATCTCAATTTGAAGTACTTAGAGCAAATTATAAATTCGTCAAACAATAACAAAACAAAAACTAATCCAGAGGCCTTATTACAACCTTAACTCAAAATGGCAAAGTAATAAAAGTACTAAAAGAAATCCAAATTCCAAATTAAACCGTTTTTGTAGTATGGCCTCCACCGAGTCATCCATGGCCCAAGTCTCCATCACTGATCATTACCTGAAAAGGGGTAAGGAAAAAAAACGGGGTGAGTTACTAGAACTCAGTGTATAACCCCCTTACCATAGTCCACTGGGCCAAAATCCCATTAAGCAATAATTTGGGCCTAAGCCCATTTACAATAATAATAATGTATCAGTTATATCATGTGTATGAAATGCAATTCCCAAACCAAACCTAGTAATCCATCCGCTACACACCACCCGTACCAACCAACACACCTGTGGGGATCAAGTCATCCCACCCACCAACACACCAATCGCAGGCTTAAGCCATTTATAACAAATATAATTGTGGACAAGCCACCAGATTAACAGAATTTACGTGGCATTGCCACTATACAGATTTGTGGCAGAGCCACCAAAATTATGTGGCAGAGCCACCAGAACTTCTCTTCAATATTATCCTATCCCATGCAAAATCGTGTATATAATGCATAACAAATCACAATATAACAACAGTAATTTATTCGAATATTTATTACAAAATTATGGCTCATTATAACAATTAATCAAAAAGGCCCATTAAGCAAAATATCAGATTTGACCCATTTAGCAAAATATCAGATTGGCCCATTAATCAATATGTCCATTCGGCCCATAAGGCAATATGTCAGTTCGGCCCATAAGCAATTTTGTATTTCAGACCTTTTAGGGGTATTTTCACAATTTGCACAATGATACTACCAATTTCTTCAATTTTATCAAAAAAATAATATAATATATCTTAGGCCAATTTTTCCAATTTACGCCCTATTACGATTTAGTCATAGCGATTTGTTTCCGATACTAAATCACCTTAAACCCACGAAAAACGGTGTGAGATTACACACCTGATTACGGTAAGCACTAAGCTTTCTTGATCGTCGACACATAAAATATTATAATGCTTGATTAGCCGACATACACGATTTATTAATCAACACTAAAATGAACGATCTACGGTGCTTACCCTTGGAATCGTGAATGACCACGATTTGTCAATCTTCCCCGGTTGACGGTCCACAACCCGGTGGAAAATCTCGAATCGTTGATGCCTCAAAATTGTGAACGACCTTGAATAGTCGATTCTCACTGGATGAGGGTCCACAACCCGGTGGAAAGTCCCGAATTGCCGAAACAGCCCTTCGCTTGAATTTAGGAGTAGGGATCGCTAACCTGCTCCTTTTGAGATCTCCACTCGACTTTTCTTTCGAATCGGTACCACAAGCCTCTATTCGATTAGATCTTATATAGATCGATATTACGATAAAATATGGATTGTCAAAAGGGTAAAAATCAGCTTACCAATAATTCTGAGTGATCAACGGTTAGATAGATCAAGCGATTTAATCCCTATAATTATAATCGGTTAATCACCACTATTCCAATAACATCTTTAACGATATAAGAACAATTTATAGAATCCTTGAAGAACTCCTTACCTTAAAGATTTTTAAGACCGATTCCTAGCGATTATACGATGACTTCGGAAGAATCAAGGTTTCGACCTTCACTATATCACTACGAAGAAGAAAAAGAACTTGTTTGAGAGAGAATAAGGTGATGGTCTCGGTCAAAATGACCATCCAAACCAAAACATATATTCGGCATTAAGAGAAAGAAAATAAAGAATGTTGAGAAGAACACTTACCGATTAATCAAGGATTGAGAGTAAATACGGATGATAAGAAAAGATAGAAAAGAGATGAAGGTTCGGTTATAGAAGAAAATGAATATTGATATTCGGCTATGGAGGATAATCAAACAAGAAAATGTGATTTTATGGTGGTGTCGATTTAGAGAAAAGAAAAGATTAAAGAAAAGGATAGAAGGTTGGATGGATGCTAGGTGATTCGGCTATTAAAGGGAGATGGACAAGAGGTGAATGTTTTGACCAAACAAAAGAGAAGAAAAAATTGCACAAATGTGCTAGGAGGTTTCGGCAAAGAAGAAAGAAAAGAAGTAAAAAACTAAAACTCACCAAGAGTAGCCATTTGGAGAAAATGACACTATTGAAGCTAAAGGTATTTTTGACCAAAACAAACATTATAGTTTTACCAAAACACCAAGTAAAATTCGGCTACCTCCCTTTAGCCCCAAAACCATCCACATACATGACCATAATGGTCAAAAATTGGCCAACCACACTTTCTATAACACTTCCCTTGAAAAAGGCCATATGTTCCCCTTACTTTCCCCTTTCTCTTGATTTCTTTCCTCACCTTCATTCTTTCCTATTTTCCTTAGCCATCTTGCCAAAAATAAAAAGTCCACCTTGCCTTATTTACTGTAAAAATAATAGTCAAAATTTGCACACAATAGGATTTGAACCTCTTCCCTCAAGGTACTTCATGTGGCGCCATAACCTCTTTACTAATTGCTCACTTATGCTAGCAATTTACTCTTTTATTTCCATAAGCTTTAAGGTCACTTACTCTATCTCCTTAAAGTGCTAAATGCCAAATTTTTTTACTAGGACCAAATAAACCCCGAGCCTTCTTAGGATCCCCTAAACATACACAATTAATAATTTAACTAGCTTAGCACCAAAATAATGCAACACATAAAATTCCAAATTTTAGGATGTTACACACACAATTAATTTATTTAAGAAAAATTAAACACACTATAACTTATGTATTAAAAAGTAATAGCCAAATTAAATAACATTCTTATATAAACAAACTCAAACATATTTAACAATTAATATGCTTAAATGTATGGTTTAAGATGTAAACTAAATGAACAAATGAGTTACTTAATACATGACTTAATTTAATGATGCAAACTTTAACTAACATGGGAGTTACATAATGCATGTCATAATTTATTATGCAAACTTAACTAACATGAGAGTTACATAATGCATGACTTTATTAAATGCATAACACATAGTGCATGTCACAATTTAAAGATGTAGATTAATAATGCAAGACATTAATTAAAGATGCATATAATAAATAAGATATAATTAAAAGCTTTAGGATTAATTAAACTAAACAAACAGCCACATGCAAAACATTGCATGGACTTGGGACTTTATTTTGGGTCCAATAAGGGCTGGACATCTCATGTTTAGCCTAAACTTGCTGAACAAGGCCCATCATCGCCTCTTTAAATTTCTTTGATCTATCATGTGTTATAAACTCGATGAGAATTTTAATTGGATTCTCTCTTGAAATGAGCAACTTGGAGTCTGGTCCACTTAATGAACTCAAATGCACTTCAATCGTTCCCGTGCATGCATCAATATGTAATCTACTCATTCATGAAAACATTAAGCAATTAACCCAAAGGAAATCACTTTCAAGCTATCAACTAATTGACCATTTCCATCACACATACATAATTACATACCATTAAGGACCATCATGATACAAAAATGACCAAAACTAGCATATCATAACCTAGGTACATGTCAAAACCAAAAAAGACCATTCACCAACATTTAAGTTCGGGGTCATCGTTGGATGTTGAGTCAGTGATAAAACTACTAGGTACCTAACTTGCTCATGGGAAAAACAACGTACGCTAAGTATAACTTAGTGGTGAATCTATAATCCTAATGATTTAATATAATACAAAGCGTTAAATTACTTAACTTAAGAGAAAATTTACAATAAGAGAAACTGTAACTACCCGAAAGTTAATAGTATAAAAAAAATTCGATTTCAGGACCTCGTTTCCATAAACAGATGCCATAAATGTTTTTATTAAATATTTATGGAGTTAATTTATAGGTGAATTGAATTTCGGTTTGATAATTTTATCGAATCATTTAAGTACAGAGACTAAATCGCTTAAGTGATAAAAAGTGTGAACTATTAGGAATCTATAATTAAAACTTAATATAAGGGACTTAGATGGAAAATAAACATTAAATATGTGAATATATGGCCGGCTAACTAAGTATTATATATGTTTATTACATAAAACATTAATTTATTTATTTGTAAAACTGAAAAAAAATAGTAAAACAAATGATAAATGTAAATGGTGATGGTGTCAGTTTAATGAATGCTTAAAAATAGATGGGTGTCAGTTTAATGATGAAAGTCGATGGGTGATAGTGTCAGTTTGATGATGGCTATTACCATGAGTTTTTTTAGTTATTTTTCTTTCCCTTACGAGGGGTTGGACAAAAGAAAAATAGAGGGAATTCATTTCTTCTATTTTTCTTCCCTTTTTCCTGCTGGTGCTTTCGAAGGGAGGGAAAGACCTCAAAACCGATTGCTTGTGGAGATAAATTTTAGTTTTAGCTCGTCTAAGAGCATATTCTTCAAATGATCTGGTAATTTCTTAAAGCTCTTCTCTGATTATAGTTGCTTTTCAAGGAAATTTTGATGGATGATTGATGGTAAAGCTTGGCTGAAAATGTTAAATTGCTTAGATGCATGGATTATTAGTGAATGAATTTCTTAAATGTGGTAGCAAGAGCATTGATATTATTTTTGCTGTAAATGTTTCTCTTTTGTAACACAAAGCTAATTTTGTTAGCTAAAGGAGAGGAAGAGGGCTGTAGCAAGAAGATGTAGAAGCATATTAAAAGCTAGGATAAGCTGGGGAAAATTTTCTGTGAGTTTCTCACATCTTTTTCATTTTCTTTTTCTTAACTGCTCTATTAAAATGTCGAAACTGGTGAGGCTGGCATAAGATGAACGGTGAACTGTGTTGCATGCAGATGGTATGCCTGCTGATAATGTTATGTTTTTTTCTTTCTTCTGTGGTTCAACTGGTATGGATGGAAATGAATAAATAGTGATGTATTTATTATGTCCGAAACCTATGAATGGGAGTGTTTAAGGTAATGGAAGACTAATTCAATGTTGTAGATGTATGACCGAATGCCATTTGATGTGCCAAATTAATGATGTTTATTTAGTTGCAATTTTTGGTGTCTAAACCTGATTGTTAGAGGGGTTAAAGCAGCCATTTATGAAGCTGTTGGATGAGAATAAAAGCAAAGTAAATGTTGCATAATTTATGTCTAAGTGTCAGTTAATGTGCTGGTTAAACGGTGTTCAATAGCTGTATATTTATGTTGTTTGGGCTGCTGTTGGACAATTAATTACAACAGGAGAAAAGGTTTCAATAATGTTAATAAGGATTTAAATAGCGGTCTGATACCAGAATAGCGGCCGTTATATAGCGGTAATGGCAGCTGTAATTTAAAGGGTAACAGCCGATTGCGACAATAATGGGCGCTATTCCTGTTATTCTCCTTTACAGTAAATAAAAAAAATCATCTATCCTACCTGTAGAATCAGAGTTTTCAATAAAAAAAAAAGTAGAAAGAAGTCCAAACTCCAAATTAATAAACAGAAAAAAGCAACCAGAACTCAAAAGCAATAGAAAATAGGGATTCAAATTTCCCAATCTCATATTTCGGCAAACAACACGAACACAGCAACAGATGAATCTCCTTTGCTGGTTTTCTTCTAAAACTTTTCAGTTTTAAGAAATAAGAAAGAAGTGAAGAACACAGAGGCGTTTCTTCTGAGTTGTAGGTTTGTAGAATCTCCTTTGCTGGTTTTCTCAGGTGTGGTCTTCCTGCTTCTTCGAGTCTTGTTGAGGATTTGGAAAGGCTTTGCTGGTATTTTGTGTGGTTTGCTTTGCTGCTTTGATATGGTTTTGTGGCTGTTGTTTTTCTGGCTTTTGTTTTCTCTGTGTGCCCCTTTTTTTTCTTTTTCTTTTCTTTTGGTTTTGTTTCTCCAATGCGTGGTTTAATTGTGTTGTCGTTTCTTGTTTCCTTTGTCAGTTCCTTTTTTGAGCCACTAAACCTCTATTAATGAATAATGAATTCCAGTATTTGATTCAAAAATAATAATAATAATTAGAATTTTGGGCTTAATCCTATCAATCTATCCTCGAAGGGTGGGCTATAGGATTTGGATTTTAACTAAGGTTGAACTTTTGGGCATAGACAAATTATTTTAAATTGGGCCATTCATATTTTAATTTAATTAATAAATTAAAATGTATTAATAGGTAAATATTTTTTAATAGTAAAATAAGTAATTTAATGGATCAACTTAAGTAAGAGAGTTAAAATATTTAAATATTATATACCAAAAAAATAATTTTATATGAAAGAGTATTTTCACTATAAACATTGTATTATGAAAGGTCTAAAAATAAGTGTTAGAAAACACTTTAAAAATCATTAGAAGTGAATTTTTTTTTTAATTATAATTATAATTATTATTTTTTACAATAAGTTGTGCGAATTTTAAAAAGATTCACGACCGCGATACCCGCAGTGACCGCAATAGCATCCGTTATGTCCGCAACTGCGATAAACGCAACGCGACCAAAAACGTGGCCGCGACCACAATTTAAATCCCTGAATGTTAATTAATGATGTCTGAATTGATGCCAAATTAAGTTGCTGAAGAATGTAATTGGTCATTAATATGTGTTGCATTAATAAGTTAATTGAATGTAAATAATGTTGTCTAAATGAATGAAAAGGTTGCTGTTCGAAAATGCCATTTAAAATGTTTACATGTGAAAATTTAAAGAGTTTATGAGGGTTAAATGTTACAAGTATTGGTGTATGATGGTTGGAGTTTATTGTGTCCAAATTACCCTAATCTAAGCTAAGTAATTGTGTCTGAACTCTTTTCAAAAAAAATTGTGCCTGAACTTAATCTAATGTGTTGTCGTTTATGTTGTTCAAGTGCCTTATCTATGCTGTATTGTTAATGTGTTTATACTGTACAAATCAGGACATATTGATTATTGATGTAAGCACGCCCGGGTCAACGAATTCAAGCCAAGATTCCATCGAGCTCCCTAAAGGACCCATGACCCGTACTCGAGCCAAGCGACTACGAGAGGCTGTTTCAGCCTTATTTGCTCAACTTTAGAATGAAAACGAGCTCCATATTAAAGGGGAGGCTCGGGCCAGCTCATTAAAGAATCCATGCACCTTAGTGCAAGCTGATTTCAGCTCATCATTGGCTTCCCGAGCTCAATTCAGCTCAAATCAGCTCACTTCAAGCGACTACAAGAGGTTGTTTCAGCCTTATTTGCTCAACTTTGAAATGAAAACAAGCTCTATATTAAAGGAAAGGCTTGGGCCAGCTCATTAAAGAATCCATGCACCTTAGTGCAAGCTGATTTCAGCTCATCATTAGCTTCCCGAGCTCAACTCAGCTCAAATCAGCTCACTTGAGTTTAACTCAGCTCGTTTGAGCTCAATTTAGTTTTTTTCAGCTCATTTCTTTGTCATTATAATAAATTAAGTGTTTCTGTTTATTTTATTTAATTTGACACAGCTCATGTCCGAAATGTCCTAGCTCAATCAGCCGAATTTATTATATTAGCTAGTCCATAATTAAGTGTGTGAGCTAGCTAAATTTATTATATTAGCTAGTCCATAATTAAGTGTGTTTAATTTAGCTTAGTATGTTATTTAAGTTGTCTAGATGATGCTTAGTTATGATTCAGCCGAATATGCCTTGGATTTAATGTGTTCATTTTGTGTTTAGGTTCAGCCAAATGCATGAATAGGACCTCAATGGATGGCATTTAAAGGAGCACATGTATTTGGGACGTTCATGCAAGGGGGAGCTGCTGAATGTTCATGTATTTGAAGATTCATGGACCTTAATTATGGAAGAACATGCATTGGGACGTTTCATGCATGCTTCATGCATTTTCAAGATGACCATTCAAGTATTCAAGGCACATTAAAGCTTATTAAAGCTTCATTCGGCCAAGGGAGATGTAGGAACATTAAAGGGCTGCACATTCATGAAATTAAGGTTTTCCTTCAAGGTTAAGAATGCATGAATACATCAAGTGAAGTAACATGATGGTTCGGCCAATCCATGCACCATCTTCAAGCATGAACCGAATTTTAATGCTTCATTTATGCCCATAGCTAAATCTAGACAAGTCTTTGAGATACCATACATCCATCAACATTCAAGCTGATTTTTACTTAATCAAGAAGTTGTCCATTGAAGAACCAATCAGCCGAATTTAGACAACACCATTAGTGATTTTAGTTCTAGATTATTCTAGCCTATTCCATAGCCAAATACTTAGTCTTTAAGCAATGTAATTTGTCCATTCGGCTAGCATAGTTAGATAGCTATAAATACGTATTTATAATTTTTCCATTCGGCTAGCATAGTTAGATAGCTATAAATACGTAGCTATTTTCATTTTGTATTAGACTTTTGTCATTTATTTTGAATGAAACTTTGTTTCTGTGAGGTTAACTTCCTCTCAATTTCGTACGAGTCTCGAGTGACTTATCTAGCTTGCTAGTGGCATCTATCGAACTTGTTTTTGAACTTATCACCATTCATTTGGTGTGGCGTTCTCCTATCCTTCTACCAAGCCATCCTACTACCTTAAACAATATAAGAACCGAGATGATACTCTTTATAGTGTTGAATCGTTCTTGACGTTTAAGTTCGATTTTCATTCCACCCACTATCCAAATTTTACCTATCATTATTTTCTTGTTAAATCAAGCCTATTTTATTCATATATAACTTATCTATAATTCTTTGTCAAACTTCCGCTTTTACTTAGTCAAAATACCCCTTTCAACAATACGAACGAAACTTCTCGTTGACGATCGGGCATCTTAAGTAACTCGACTCACATCAACCGAGCCGGATCATATCAATTTTGTTTCTTGCTATTGTTGATTAAATACTGTGTGTTAATGTTGTATTTTGCTGTGCAATTAATTTAGACAAATCAAAGATAAATTGTAAGTTGAATTTCATGATTTTTGCCATTGTAAATTACGGAGTGATCTAACAAGTTGAAGATGGACTTGTGAAATTGACCTTAGAAATTAAAATACTTTAATTATATTTTCCTATTTAAATGTCTACATTTTTTAGAGTATTTAAATGTCATATAATGTTGTCAGATTTAATTACCTTGATAATATTGTTCATTATCACCTTATTATTCGGTTCAATTGAACGAAATTTTACTGTTGGCCGAATTCATGCAGTTGTATTACTGTCCGAATTGGTTCAATGTAATTGTTGTTTGAACGACATAATATTTTCTTTTATAGTTGTCCGGATGCTAAGATATTAACGTTGGTTAGTTTTGGTTAAGCTGATTTGTTTCTTTCTCGATTAGTTTTTGGCTTGCTACATGATTAAATTGAATATCGAATATAATTGATATTGTTGTTTGGGTTAAGTTTGAAACTTTCTCTCAGTTATTATTTATTTATTTATTTATTTTAATCGGTTGAAGAAAGTTCACCTTGCGTCCTTTATTGAGCCGAATATGTATTGATCAACCTAAATTACTAAGCTTTGCTGTTTGTTAGAGTAGTAATAGTTGTTAAGTTAGTAATCAGTTTCTAAGTCAGTAATTAGTTACTAAGTCAGTAGAAAAGCTGTTATTCAGCTAACAATTTGTTAAGAAACAGTTAGCTAAATTCCTCTATAAATGTAAGATCAAATGAACAAGAAGGTAAGCATTCATAAATTGAAAACAGAGGCTATTCTGTTGAAAATAATTTTATCTCTATCAAACCACTTCATACCTCAGTTCTTAACACTGTTGATATCTGTTAAGCAAGTTGAAACTATAATAGGTGTAAATATTACCTTTTTCTATTCGATGAGATTTTTTTATAATAAAAGTATGTTTTAAATGAATGTATGCGACTATGCAATGTTTAATTGAATTTTTGGAGAATGTGTGACATTCAACCGGTATATGTCCTTGTAATATAATTTAACATATTAGACTACTTACGAACCTTTGTTTTTATTTTATTTTATTTATGTCATGATATAATATTAGTTATAGAAATGCTATTGAGTTGATTACTCAACATTTCAATCGTGTGCACTCGTGGTTATTAACATTCAACAAAATATCTCCTACTCATAGAGTGGGTGAAACTTTTGTTAGTCTGGCCGGCATGTACCTATAGGATTTCTATGTTATATTAAGCTTAGTTGGAAAAATTATTTCATACTTCGAAATGTTTTATAAATTGGCATGTATGATAGTTGATAATGGTTTGTACTATGTATATGTTCAGTGTTGATGTTGCTTTGTGATTTTTTAGATGAGGTTATTATGCTTGGGATGTGAATCGGTATTTATATATAGCTGGATTAGAAGATGCATGAAATGAAATAAATAAACAGGGTTAATAGTTGAGACATTGATATGTTAATCATGACATAATTATGGGTTTAAATGTATGATTTGAATTTTTTTATGATACGAATTATGTCAGTTGCTCCGGGCTGTTACAGAAACGCAAGGAAACATATAATTTTTTGTCCATCTTTCATAACTTCATTATTCAATTTAAACATGATTATTTCATAAACCATCACACTTTCATTTCATACATTCAATATATAATTATTCAAAGTTGACAACCATTTTTTTTCTATCCATTTCTCATATCATAATTTCGATTTCTATTATGATTTTCAATTTCATCTTTCAATTTCATTTTCCCCCGTTAACATGACTCAGACTCGGATACGTGGATCTTACCAACACACCAAAGTTTGGTACCCAATGACTAATGAAATAATCAGTAGAAATGATTCGTGCCTTGCGTTGGCCAGTAAAACCGACGAATAGATATACCCAGCACTGGTCAGTAGAACAGACAACTGGGGTGCTTAGTACTCTCCAACACATAGTTGTAAAATTCTGAACTCTTCCTATTCTATGGCATGCCAATTATACCCGACCCTGCCCGAACAATTAATAATCTCAATTCAATTTGTAATCCCATTTCATATCATGAATTTACCTATTCAATCATTCTTTCATATACATAACCAACCATCTCATTTTCATATCAAATCCAATATCACATACAATATATAATATTTTTACAACTATGCAATTTAACACCTTGTCACTAATAATCATTCAATCATCTCATTTTAATTCAAATTCACATCTTATGATATTATTTCAATATGTACTTACCAAATAATGCAATGTATAAAAGCAACATTTGAAATAATTTGGATTATAGAAACACAAATCGTAAATTTTGAGTTATTAGTTGTTGATCTTGTCTTTTACTTTCTTTCTCGAGGATTCTGAGACAACGTGAGCTATGGATTGAAACAATTAAAATAAATTAACAATACACAACTCAATTCGCATTCAAATACCAAATTTATACTACTTTTGCATGAAATTCAATTTACTCCTTAAAACTGGGACAAATATAACTTCACAATTAACCCTCCAACATTAGGTCGAATTTTCCTAGAGTTCCTAAAAGACTTCCTACTTCTCAATTAAATCCCTAAATTTGAATTTTGCACAACTTAGTCCTTTTTGCATAAAAATATCAATCGACTTTACAATATAGTCTCATTTCACTTCCAACCTTAAAATCTATCAAAATAACACCACAAACTTAAATTTATCTACAATGGCAACTTCCATAAACTTCAATAGTTCCAAAAATTTCAACATGAGTAAGCTAGATTATGAACTTAGGGTTCCAAAAACATCAAAATTACAAGAAAATGGACTAAATTGACTAACCAAATAAAGCTTGAAAAGCTTAAACTCCCTTGGTCGTTTCGTCGTCCTCTTCTCTCAAATGTTTTGAATTTTACTTGCAATTTGAGAAAGGAATTTTCTCTTACAATCCACTAAGTTTTTACTTACAATTTGTTTTTATTTTATTTATTATTTAACATAAAATTTTAACTAAATTTTTATAATATACTTAACATATATATCATGACCAACCACTATAATAACCATTTATATAATGATTTATTTATTTAATAAATCCCCTAATCAAGTTTCATCTTATAACTAATATCAATTCATACTTTAATCACTTATGCAAATTAGTCCTTATACTTAAATTAAACATTAATTCACAAAATTACCTAATTGAAACAATTCGTTATTAAATTAACTTCGTAAATATTTAATAAAATTATTTACAAGTCTAGTTTACAGAAATGGGGTCCCAAAATCAAACTTTTCGACACCACCGACTTTCGGATCGTTACAATAATCATTCACAGTCATACCCTGTACTGATTCACATTCAAAGTCGCCGGTTGAGTCTTAGTTCGATTGGCATGGACATTGTTGCCAGTGTAGGAGGACGTGGGTTCAAGTGTGCTGAAGCGCATTATCCTCCTATTTTAAGGGTTGGGGAGGGGCAATGGGTAGTTCTATGAATTGTATCAAAAAGAGAAGATATGATAAGAATCTATAATGAGATTAATGTTAAAAAAAATTAACATTCAAAGTCATGTTCAAACATAATTATAATGAAACAAAACAAAACACGAGCACACATATAACACAAAGATGAGTACTAAGTTTCATATGAACTTACCTTTTCAAAATACAAAATGAGTGGGTCCTTCAGGGACTAATCCACAATTTTTACTTTTTTCATATTAGTTCTACTATCATCCAAATCTTGATCTATATAAATACTTTGTTTAACAAATCAATACCAAAAATTTTCACACAATGTCATGAGATGCATGATCTTATAAAAATATATTTTTTTCTCCTATATTTTATATTTTATTCAATTTAGTCCCTAAACTTGGGATAAGCATAACTTTCAATTCCTAGCTTCAGATTAAAATTCGGTTTCACATATTATCATTAGGGAACTTATATTTTATATTTCTAACATAATTTCATGATAATTTTTACATTTATTCAATTTGGTCCCTCATGTAACAATGTTGACAAACAAGCTAACTTAACTTTACAATTTGGTCCTTTTTATAATCTAAGCTTAAAATCTATCAAATTCAAGTCTAATTCATCAATTAATCAACAATGAAAACTTTCTAAAACTTAACATTTTATCGAATTAGTACATGTTCTAGCTAAATCAAGCTCTCATGATCATGAATCTATAAAAATTACAAGAAAAAAAAAAGCTTGGTTTACTTACCATATTAATGGTCGAATGTCAACAAAACTTTTCTAGGTTTTCTTTCTTCAAGGGACTACAAGAAGAAGATGGAAAAGGAAGATGACACTTCCACCCACTAATTTAACATATATGGTATGATTAAGGCTTAATTCATTTAACTTAATTAACATAATCATGGTTTAATGAACCTAATTTAATCATTAATCATGTTTAGTGGGAAATGTCATCATCATCCACTATCTCCCATTTGAAAATGATTTAGTTACCATTTTGGATATTTGGCTAATCGTCATATAAGTCCCCAAGCCTTTTTATCAATTAAAAATCTATAGTGATTGGACTTTTACAATTTAGTCATTGTACCTTAATTAACTATTTTATAGGTCAGATTCCTCGACCAATCTTCAATATATTTGTATATTAACTCCGTAAATATTCATATTTTATATTTACAGACTCAGTTGATGGAAATAGGGTTCCGAAACCGTATTTTTTGATACCACTAAAAATTGGACTGTTACAAGTCGAATATAGAAGCATGGTGTCAACATCAGCTGAACTTGTGTGGTTGCTTGGAATGTTACGAGAAATTGGAGTAGAACATATGCAACTTGCAAAACCACATTGTGACAGTCAAACAACCTTTCAAATTGCAACAAGCCTTATTTATCATGAGAAAACTAAGCATATAGAAATCAATTGTAACTTTATAAGGGAAAAATTCAACATGGTTTCATACATACACAATATATGTGCACAAAAGAACAACTTGTTGATATTATGACTAAAGCACTTGGAGTTTCGCAACATGGTTATCTTGTTTCCAAATTAGGGGTGAAGGACATCTATCACTCCTCCAACTTGAGGGGGAGTGTTAAGAGTATGTTAGCAAGTTAGTTGAAAAGGGTTAGTTAGTTATATAGACTTTTAGCTATTAAAGTAGGTTCATTTGTAACTTAAACGTGTTTTACTTCTTGAATAGAAACTCTTCATAGAAGTATCTTTTTTCTTGTATTTTCATTTTCATCACCAAATTTAACAAAACACCCCAACACTCCACCTCGCAAAAAAAAAAAAAAAAATCCCACCCAGCAATTGAATCTCCAAAACAATCCTAAATGCAACTCTAAGTCTAATCATGTGGTTCTGCCCTTACAATTCTAGTGGCTAAATCCAACTAATAAATCTATTAAACTAGAAAAAAAAAAAAAAAACAAGAACCCAAACAAAGATCGACCAATAAAAGAATCTCTTCACAACTCATTTCATCCCAGAAAAGCATAATCAAGAAAAGAGAAAAGGAATTGATCATTCCATCTTTTTAGATTTTTATCTATTCTTTTGATTTTTATAGAATATTTTGAAATATTTTACTTATTTTTTTATTTTTCATATTTTTTTAAATTTTATGTATTTTTATATATTTTAAAAAAATTATTTTGTAAATAGAATCTAGGCCTAATTGAAAGACGTGAGCTAGCTAAATTTGATATTATTTCAGTTAAAAGAAAAGCCATTTATATTTTTAATGATTTAATGAATGATTGACTTAAAAAAATTAATATCAGATAAAACTAAAAGTTTTTACAATTGAAAATCCAAAACAAAAATACGGTAATACATGAATGAGCAATAGGGTAGTTTAGCCTCTAGTTTATAAATTATAGATAGATAAATCATACAACTCGATGTGTTCTAGCCTGAATACAATGGGCTGAATCTCCGGGTCAGCTTTGAGGCCCAAACACATAAGGAATTCAAATTCCAACCTCCTTTTTACTCTTAACTTCTCTCCGATCTCTTCAATTCTTTCTCAACCAGAAAACACACACAATTTCAAAAGTTTAAAGGGATATTTTCCAGTTTTGAAAAATGGCGAAACCCGCGGTTTATTTTCTTCCTCTCCTTCTGATGATGACGGCGGTGGAATCAAGTGACGACACGAACCACGCGTACACGCCGTGTTCGGACACGACAGTGCAGTTATCGGATGGGTTCACGTTCGGGATCGCGTTCGGATCAAGGCAATCTTTTTTCTTCAACAGTTCGCTTCAGTTGTCTCCTTGCGACGGCCGCCTCTCTCTCTCCAACTCCAATTCTCCTGTCGCTCTCTTTAGACCTAAAGTTGACGAGATATCTCTCCTCACCATCAACGTCTCTTCCTTCTCTCCGGTTAGCCCCTCTCCAATTCTCTCTCTCTTTTTCCATTTCTGTTTAATAATTTCAAGAATTTTTCAACTATGGAAATTATGAAATTATGGGATCTTTGGATACAGTATCCATGGGTTATAATCAGTTAAATTAGTACATTTACTTTGATCTTTAAGTTCGCGTTTAGTGTTTGCTTTTTGCACAATCAGTTAAAATGAGAAAACGATAATAACACAGTTGAATATATGTTTTCTTGTATAACATGAATATGTAAGCTTTGATGTTTAAAGGACTCAGTTGGTGGGTATATGGTTGCATTTTCTGGTCGAAAATACGCTGCAAGGTCCGTGCCCGCTTTTGTCGCAAACAGTTCATACACTGTAACAAGCTTCACTCTTGTAAGCGATTAACCAGAATGCTTTTTTTCCCCCTTCTTATGGTATTAGTTTTTACTTGTGAGGTCTGTAGAAACTGATGATAATTTTCGTTTATGCAGGTGCTTGAGTTTAAGAAAGGAAGGTTGCAAAACTTGTTTTGGAAAAGGGATGGATGTGCCCAATGCTCAGGAAATTCAAAATTTGTGTGTTTAAACAAGCAAAACTGTGCAATCAACACGAGCAGCTGCAAAAACCATGGAGGGTCTGTCGATTGTAGTCTCGGGATACAGCTAGCATTTTCCGGGACCGATAAGCACCTTTCTGCTCTCAACTCGTGGTATGAAGTGGAGAATCTTCGGCAGTACTCACTGTTTGGTCTTTATTCTAACCTCAGAGATTCTCTCACCAGCCAGTATAATGAGATATTTTAATGGTGCTTCTGATGGTTGGCTTTTATTATTGGTAAGTTTTAATTCTTTTTCCTTCTGCTTTTCTATTGATGTTATGTTTATATCTGTCCTTGCCTCTACTCCTTGGGATGAAACTGGTGCTCGTACTGTACTATGACAGTTATGTTTGTAAATCAGGTAGAATAGCTTTTTGTGATTACAAATAGAGATCTGATTCATATGAATACTTCATTCTTCACTCTATTTAGTTTTTTAAACTTTGAATGTTGTTAATTGACCTTTTGTAATATTTTCGTGTTTGATTGGAGTTCAATACCATGTTATTAGCAAATTTTGCACCGTATAGCTTTTATTAAAATGCTATTTCCACAATCCGTCCTTGCATTTAGAGTATAGTTTTAATTTTCGTCTGTTGGTTGCTCTTCTTGCCTTCTATCTTGCAAATATTTCCCCCCAAGTCGATGCCATAATGTTAAATCTTATAGTACTTTATGTTTTTTTTACTTTGTTTCAGTTAGTCTATTTAAATCATGTGGATAAATAAATGATTGAGTCAGAGTATGAAAACCACTTACTTTTTGGTTGTTTTTTTTATCTAATTCTTGTTCGTACTCGAATTATCATTTTTCTTAACTGAGGCCACTTAGGTTTGATGCTTGCTCAGAAATTACGAGTTCAGTACGCTATCAATAGATGCTAGGGCTCTATCTTCATTTACTCCTATTTACCCTTAAAAAAAAAAAAGTAAAGAATTTAAGACCTACTTTATCGAAAACTCTTAAAAGCTCCATCTTCTCAATTTAAGGTTAGTGCTAAACCTTCTTAATACATTCCTCAATTCCCTTTAGAATTCTAAAACCAATTGAAACTAGAACAACGTATCACATCATAATCAATTACACCAAAATAATAACCAGACGATTAGTTAGAACATTTTCAAGTATCACATCATAATCAAATACACCAAAATAATAACCAGACGATTAGTGATAGAACATTTTCAACAAAATTAACTGCAATAGTAGTAGTTTACATATGAGGAGAATAAAAACATTAATAGTATTTTACATTCCAGGAGAATACTATTGCACTATTAGTATTTGTACATTCTAGGACAATACAATACCATTTGCATAAAAGAGGGAACAAGAGAGAATTTAATACGACCAACATTCATTTCACTTTGTTAAGGTTTGTCACTTTACCCCCTAATAGAGTGGTGTAGAAGAAATTGGTCTAGAAGAAATTAGGCACTAAATTGAGGTTTAATAGTGCTTATCACTTAGGATAGTTAGACTCCAACCATTAGTTTATTGGAAGATTACGAGGAAATAGATATGTTAAGTGAAAGGAAAGTAACTAGTTGAAGTGGTCTATGTATAGTAAGAGGACTACCGATAAGGGCAAGCTATATTTCAAAACAAAATTAGCACTTGTGGTATTTTACATACTAGTGTCATGGGTCGCAGATCAAAACCCATGACTAATGCACAAAGAGAGTCCAATGGAGGTTAATTATTTAGATGGGGCTCATTCGACCCACTTAAACTGGCTCGATTCGTATAATATGTTGAGAAGTTTATCTACTTCAGCCTTTGGTGGCATAGTAAAACACTTAAAAGGAAAACATAGGGTTGCCATGGTAAATATGGAAATTAATCTTAGAAGATTTGTAATTTTAGAAAATTTGATTTGTAATATTAAGGGATCATGTAAATCCCTTAAAAATCTCAAATTATAGATTGGCTTCGATTTCGACCGTCGATATAAATTAAATTGTATTGTTTAATCTAGGAGAGCTCAATTATAAATCATAGTATTCTTTTTTATTTATAATCATCCCATATAATCCCATTGTATCCTCCTTCATAATAATTGAATATTATTGATAGCATTTACTTAATCATCTTGTGAGCGTTGTTTTCTTGTGGCCTTTTTTGTTCTCTCATTGCTTTTTTAATGTTGAGTTGCTTTTGTTTTATTTTCGGAGTCTTGGAGAATTTCTGTTGTGAATTTTCATGTCTTGATAGCTAGGTTGATTTGAGCGGATTTGCGACAAAGAAATTACCTAAGGTCGTACGAATTGTGAGATTAAAGTTTTACCTTTGTGATAGTTGGTATTGGAGCTAAGGTTTGAAGGTGTTGATTGAAATGATGAAAGGAGTAGAAGATCAGATTGAGTTAATGGAGACCCGTAAAAGGGCCAAAAAAGTTAGTTGATCGAGGGCATGTTGTCAACTTTGGAAGGTCGAATGGTAAATCTCGAGGAATTTATTGGGGATATGAGGGGGACACTCGAAGCAATCGAGGGATGCACTGCAAAGTTGGACTCGATGGAAGAGCAATTTAGGGAATTTATGTTGGAGTCTTTTATTTCCAATGTTGAAGTGATGTGAGCATTGGTCAATTCCATTGCGGATAAGTTGACAATGAGGGAAGATGTTTTCGAGGCCATGGTGATGGCTTTGAAAGAGGAAATTAAGGCCATGACAAAGGCTTTGAGCACGATAATTGAGGAGCTCGAGGGAGAATTCGTTGTGTGCCAAGCAACTATGGGTAAAGGGGTGTTGGGTGCAACATTAAACCGTAAGTTTGATGTTCCAAAAATGGAGAAGTTTAAGAGGGCAAGGCCCAAAAGGTAAGTGGGCAACTTGTAGGAGATGAAGTAATACTTCTGTATCGTTTGTATCAAGGATGGTGATACTAAGGTAAATACTATTGCTAGATATTTTACTGATTTCGTTCTTCTATGGTGGTAGCGTAGGTCTAAAGATGAAAGGTGTGGTCAGGTCACAATTCGGACTTGAGAGTTCTTAAAAGAGTTCAAGGAGTAGTTTTACTCCCAATATATCTAGGAGGCTCGGGATAAGTTGCATCAGTATTTGCAACAATGCATAATTTGGGAGTATGTGAACGAGTTTAGTGAATTGATGCCCTCAATTATGGATTTGAGTGAGAAAGAAATATTATTCTATTTCATGGATAGGTTGAAGCCATGGGTTAAATAAGAATTGAGACGTCGAAGGGTCCAAGAAATACCGAAATCCATTATCATGGTAGGCTTTAATCAAGCTTGT
This sequence comes from Gossypium bickii, assembly GCA_025503065.1. Classification (NCBI taxonomy): domain Eukaryota; kingdom Viridiplantae; phylum Streptophyta; class Magnoliopsida; order Malvales; family Malvaceae; genus Gossypium; species Gossypium bickii. Next base: position 58,726,539 of record CP106717.1, on the reverse strand, counting down.
TTTGAGGAAAAACAAGTTTGAGTCTTTCAAGCCCAAAGAGAAGGGAAATGGTGAGGGAGATGACGAAAGACAATTTGAGTATAACAACAGTAATGGTGGCAATAGGAAATCATAAATGAAAAGTGAAAACCTAACAATAACTCGAATGAAAGAAAAATGTTATTCAAAACTTATGTTGTGGCCCCCATAGGGTGAGGGATGGCCTACAACAATTCGAGTTCATTGAGATCAACAAAGAAAAGGAAATGAAACTCAATAATGAAAGGCTATTGAAGCTTGGGTCGATGATAATTTTGTTAAAGTGAAAAAGAATCACAAGTAGAAATGGTTAATTTTTATGTACATAAACATCACAAGTCGAAGGAGTGCTTTTGTTGATATGGGGGTGTCTGACTCGTGTATATTAGGGAAAGCTGTGGGTAAAATTGGTCTCATAATTGCTAAATTGACTAAGAAGATCAAGGTAATTTCAAAGAGGTCTTAATTGTGGGAGTAGCACAAGGAATTGAGCTACAAATCGACGATTGGAAAGACAATGTGGATTTTGAGGTAATTCATTTAGATTATTATGACTCTGTGCTTGGAATCATATTTTTCATTATTGAATTTGTCTCACCATTTTGTTTTAAAATTTTGAATTAGCAATGGAATTTCCATGTATGGATTCTATTCATAAGCATAATTCTAGGAATCAATACAAGAAATATACCATTTTGAAAAGAAATGGATTGTTTTGTATGTGTTTCTTGTCTGATACTTGTTGGAATTTGCCAAAGAACTTGTGTCATAAATTTTGGATTATTGTTAGTAGGATATCAGTAGATGATCTATACTAGTTCCACCATTTTTGAAACTAATTTGGTAATTTGAATTGGGTGCCATAATTGAAATATGAGCAAAAAAATATTTTATATGTTGGTTGTTGATATGGAAGGCGTTATACCAGACTGTTTGATAGTTTAGCACGTAAAATATAAGTGGTGGTCTATTTTGGTGGTGAATTTGGTTAGGATTTTTTTCGAATTGTTTGAGTTCTCACCTTAATCTTTTGGTTTAAGAATTTTATTTATTTGGATTGATGAATGGGTAATAAAGTTAGGGTCATATAAATTTGTGTAATGTTTGAATAATACTGATTTAGTTTGAACCAATATGTTTTCATAATATTGTTGGTTTTTTTTTGTGATTTTAGTCTTCCTTTAAAAATTTCTTTGATAACAATACGTTGAGGATTTCTAAAAAATTCTTCCTCCGTAATGAATTTTTTTTCAGAACATTTATTTGTAAAATATTGTAAGGATTTTTGTGTAGTAGTCTACAAATATGTTACTTCTTTTGGAAAAATGCTTGAAGAGATGTTTCTTTTGAAATATTTTTGAGATATATTTTGTTTGTGTAAAACAAGCTTTTACTTTTTGAAGTCTTGGTTGCTTTAGTAGCAATTTGTTCGAGAGAAGTTTCCTTTTTAGACAAGGCTATGGCTAATGTTACTTCTAGAGATTAAGAGAGAGACTTAATCCATTTTTGATTTGTGCACTAATTTCGTTTGGGTCTTAAACATCTTTCTAGGATGCATTATTGGACATTCTTGATGAGGATAATGATCCCTCATTTTCTTTCTACAAGAAAATTTTATTCTATGATTTGAGGGGTTTTAATAGTATTTTTGTTTTTGGGGAGAATTTTTTACTTTTTTTTTTTCAAAGGATGGCATTTTAAGCCATTAGACTTGCAAAAAACTAAGCAATATTATGAGAACATATTGATTCAAACTGAACTATTATTATTCAAACATTATACATATCCATAATAACTTAACTTTATTACCTATTTAACAACCCAAATAATCAAAATTCTTCGATCAAGAGACTGGGGTGAAAACCTAAACTTTCTAAAGAAATTCTCAATCAAATTCACCATAAAAATAGATTATCACTTATATTTTATATACTTGGACTATCAAACTACATAGTACAAGGCTTTCCTTATCAACAACCAACATATGAGGCATTCTTAGCTCATATATTTTAAGGATGACACCTAATTTAAATTCCAAATTGGTTTAAAAAATGATTGAATTGGTATGATTCATCTTTTTTTGACTTACCATCAAAAATTTATAGTCCAAGTTCTTTGACAGATTTTAGCTAAAACTAGACAAAAATACATACAAAACAATCTATTTCTTTTTAAAATTGTATTTTATTGGATTATTTCCTGGAATTATGCATATGAAAAAGATCCATATATGAGAATTCCATTGTTAATTCAAAATGAAATGGTGAGACAAATTTAATAATGAAAATATGATTCCAAGTATTTAGATAACAAAAACTCCAAGATTATGCATTTCTATTGCTTTGAACCAAACTATTGCAAAGTTTCTTCAAGACAAATCGATTGCCAACGCATTGTTGTCTCAGACCAAACTAGGAAAAAATACAAAAAGTTTATGATCGAAATTATTAACTCAATGGATTTCCACTCGGAAGATGAGAAATACTCGACATCTTTAATCAAAGTGGTGGATTTTGTAGATTGACATCACATTAGTGGCAATCACCAAAACTAGAAAGAAATAAAAAAAAAGTTTGCAACGTATAAAGATTCTATGGAAGAAAAGATAGATAAATATGAGTGATTCCCTACAAAGAAAAGATGGAGATGGATAATAAAAATTCTTTGGCAAAATTCTTTTAAAACAAAAGATGAAAATACATAGTAGAGATTCTTTGCAAAAATTTTGTAATTTAAAGAACATACTCTTTACAATTATAATTATAGCCTTGAAAGTGGCAATTGTGTAGGAAGGAAAAAATCATTATAATAATGTAAGCGATTAGATTCTCTAGAAAAGACATTGGAAAGAGGCAAAAGCCCTTTATAAGCGGCTCTCAGTTTGGTAATGGAAGGCATGACTATAACACATCTTACTCGACCCGATAATTGAATCCAAGTATGGTGTGTCACAAGTTAAAATCATATGGATGGTAAAAGTATTTGAAACTTATAAAACTTATGATATTGGCGTAGTCCTTAATACGACGATGACAAAAAAATCAAATTATTTATACGCCAAGAAAAACATTATAAACAAAACATGTAGCAAAACTCTTATAAAAATCGCTAGAGTTATCCCTTTTACAAAAGTTTCAAGTGCATCATTAGTAATTAATTATCAAACAGTTTGGTGTACAAGCCTAAAATTATTATGTCATAAATCATCTCATTGGATAAAAAAACTTATATATATTACTGGAGTTAACAAAGGATTTCATAAAACAAAGCTTGGCAAAAATTGTAATTCATTACAAGAGTTGATACAAAACATTTCTACATGCCACCTTATCCACGGTATGCATGATAAAAAAATTAACAAAAGGCTCACAATCAACATTGCTCTGGTGTAGTCCCTTTTAAGATTCTCTTTTTTCAATTAACACTATTGAGAATGAAAAGATAACCGAGTAAATTCAAATGAAATTTGTGAGTTACAATGATAAAGAAAGCACATATAAACCATACGCATTAATACCCAAGATAGTACCAAACCTTTTAGAGAAGCACAACACAATGATCATAATACGCCAAATGGCATTCACATAATACGGACTGATTCAATATGCCAATTGTAACACCCTAGATCTGGCGAATCCAAAGTTTCGGCGTATAACAGTAAATAGTTTGTCTAGCGTAGTGTTATCCATCCAAAAGATTATTTTGGCGTATACGTGTGGCTGTGTAGTAATCGCCATAAGAGTATGAATTTGATTTTTTTAATATTTTACCATGTATTAAGGAGATGTTCGTGCCAGAGGATAAGAGAAATATGGTATGAGTATTTGCCAAAGGTATAGTACGCTTGAATTGTATGGAATACCGTGCTAATTAAATTTTAAGTAATCTAGTTAGAAACCAACTGTATAGTTTAGTTTGATAAATTTGATGAAGGGAACTTATATTTTTCTCTAAAATGGTAGGTTAATAAGATGGTAAGTTCTAATAAGCAGGATACTTTTTAAATTTCACTAAGCAAGATGAGTAATATTTATATGTGAGAATGTGTTCTGAAAGGGGTTATTTTTTCTTCTTCCTCTTTCATAAGTGGTATATATTGAAATCTTCCTTAAATTTTGAATGTATCCTACCTTAATGATCTAGAAGTTAAGGTTATTTTATTATGAGTAGTTACATGGCATCAAGGTAAGTATTTTAACTCTGCATGTTACGTACTGAATGGATAAATTTGTATTTGGTAATTGAACAGCAAGACTGTAAGTATAAGATTTTTGTATGGGGTTGTCAGCGATTGAAATTATAAGTAATTTTATTGTACAAGAGTATTAATGGTGAAATTATGTTTCTAAGCAGTGGTTGCTACTGGTTCGTGATGGAAATCTGGATCTGGAGTTTTGAATTGCAGTAGGTGAGATTCAGGTGAATCCTATATTGACTTCTGTATGTATACTGTTCATATTATGAGTCATCTATAGATAATTGATTGAATTCTAGATTCAAAGCCATGAAGAGTACGGTATGTGATGATTTGTATAAGTATTGAAACATTAAAGTATGGCTGAATATGTATATGTCTGAAATGTATGAGATATAAGTGATCTGATAGGGTGTGTTAGTGAAGTAAAATGTTGAATTTAGATCATGTCAATGCATGAAGAGTTTGTCAAGAGTGTTTATTCACCGCGGTGGTGTATGATGGAGTTCATCAGGATTGAAATCATGAACAAAAATAGTAAAAGTCTATGGCTATGACATCCTCTGAATAAGAACTAAAAAATGGTGTTTACTGAATGGTGTTCTCTATGTGTCCTTGGTCGATCATGGGCAAACCTTACGTAATATGAGTTTAAGCAAATCTATATCGTAAACACAATTAAGAATAACCTTTATGTCAAACTCTAAAAGGGATGTTTTTATAGTGAATTTTGAATGGATCTCCTTAGTGGCGTGTTATATTTAATTGCCTGTATGGTATATTTTGGTAAGTCTATATGACGTGAACTGTCATGAATATCTGGTAAGCTATGAGAAAGTTTTAGTAGTTTTGGAATTAGTATAATCAAGATAAGGTATTGAAAAGCTCTAGAAAAAGAGTTGAATAAAGTCTTAAGAGTTTTCTATGAAAAAGATATGTATATCTGTATGAGATTCTGTTATAGCATAATATGAAGTTCATCTGGACATTATAAGTAATGAATTATTTGTATGGAAATGTGAACAAAATTGGATTAGGGTAGGTTTGAGTGTGAACCAATGGTGTGAAACACTGTGAAAGTATTTGCCTAAGATAATATCAGTGATTAGCTGTTTGAAATAAGAGTATGGTTTAATGTATGGATTGTTGGAAGTGGTTTATAAGGGTATGTTCTGTTAAGCATGATTTATGGGACGAGAAATTTATAACATGATTAGAAGGATACCTCAATTAAAAGATATTGAAGATTAAGTATGATAACTGTAACACCCTATACTTGGCCTAAAAATTAAGACCAAGTTTGAAGGTTACATCAACAGTCGAAAAGCATTTAATTAGTTAGATCAAACATAAAATTCAACTTCTGAAACGTAATCCAAAATAAGCACACTAGTATAAGTTTATAAAAGGAACGATAAAATAACTAAAGAAAAATGACCGAGCTCATGTCATACAGACTCGCCTAAGTTTGTGGGTTACCTATAATCAAAACAGGCAACTAATAAGTTTACAACTTATTGTGAAACTTACATTCTCAATTAAACAATAAAATAACAGATGTGATTTTAGTTTGTTTTTAGTCAGTCAATTCTTAGAATCAGATACAGAAATAGAAACAAATTATATCAGGTACAATTGCATAACAGTTAACATACAAATGCAAATTTTTACCCCTAACCGCTACACACTGTCTTTGTCCATCCCTACACATCGTATAGTGATTATGTGTCACGTTTTAAAAATATTGCAGTCAAGCTGTCGGATCAAAATGTGATAACTTGTTAAGTCATATATGAGATTGTGGTTTAGCCACTAAGCTCGGTAAAATATTAAATTTCCCACACTTCCTCCTTTTCGCAATCCTAACGCAATACAGATGCATATTAATAGATATTAGATATGTATATACAAAAATACCAATTCAGATCATGCTTTTATAAAATTGCAACAGTTACTTTTCAAATTTCATGTTAACTATATATATAAAAATAACGAAATGTTCAGTAACAGATCATTAGAATACAATCTAATTGTCTAATTCATGTCATATGGACTTTACGGTAGGCTTATGTTCGATTCGAATGACGATTACGACCTGAAGGAAAAATTCTAATTTTTGGCCCACACGTTAGTTGAGATTCACACGGCCTAGGCGGTTTTCAAGTGTTGTCCACACGGCCTAGTATACGTTCATGTGGCCCTCTTAATGTCACGCATGGCCAAGCACACGCTTGTATGACTCAAAACTCATATCTCTCACACGGTATGGACATACGCCCGTGTCTCTGGCTTGTGTGACTTTAATTCTAAAACAGTGAGTTACACGGCTTGGACGCACGTCTGTGTCCTTGGTCCATGTGACCCTAATTCACAAACAATGAGTTATGGCTTGCCACATGGCCATGTGCGTCGACATTCATATTTTTCAACGTTCATAAATCGCAAAAATTCGGGTTTTCATTAGACACTTGACATGATTTTGACGTATAAACAACTTGGGTTAAACGACAATCCAACGACCAATTACACAATCAATCTAAAAATAAATTGCAAGAAATAACAAGCAACCCAAAACTATGTTGAAGTTAGACATAATCTTAATTTAAAATTCACCCACCCACCTTGCACGTAAAATCAAAAAAACGGAACGAGTGTGTTGGAGGAGCATCTCCAGTAAGATCTCTTCCTAAAAAGGAAATCAATCGAATGCTTAAATAGAGAATCCGAGCAAAATAAGCAGAAAACCTATTTCAACAAAACGAACGATAAGAAATGCAAACTCGCTAAAATATAAGAGAATCACGACAGAACTTACACAATAATCTTCCAATCGACACGATGAGCAACATAAAACTCCCAATTCCACCCAGTCACAATTTATGGAAGCAATAAAAAAGAAAAAGAAAATAAGTCGAAGAAGGAAGAAATGCGATAAGAGGAAGAAAGGAAAAGAACATTTAGTTTTTTTTTAAAAAAAAAAACAATTTAATTCAAGAAAAAATTATAACTAAAATTTTACTAAGAAACATAAAAATATTTTCTTATTGCATGCTTGGAGACTCAGACATAGGACCCGATACTACATAGAACTTAACCAACAAACTAGCATGCTCATTCTTAACATAAATTAACGCAAAAATAAAATTAAGTCAAATGCTAAAGGATAATATTTGAACCAAAAGAATAACAAAATTTTCTAAAAGCGAGACTTGAACCCCTAACCTCAATCACACAATAGAATACTTAACCACTTAAGCACATACTTAATTATTGACAAAAACTAACAAAATTTCAAAAATTTGGGGCGTTAAAAATAACACTGTGATGGTATCAATTGAAATAAGTTGTATAATGTTTGGTTTACTTATGGCAATTCAAACAAGATTGCCAAGTATCCCTAAAGGTATGGTTATAGTGGTTCACTAAGTACTCTGGTACTTACAAGGTTTGTTATTTCTTTTTAGGTATATTTATAGTGGTTCACTAAGTACTCTTGTAGTTAAAAGGTTTCTAACATAAAGATCTGTATTAAATTTGATCTAATGAGTTATTTATCATATATTTTATTTTAAATTTTCAAATGTTAAGTTTTTTTTTTTGGAACTTCAAATAATAGCTTTAAAATAAATGAGAAAATGTAATTCATTTTTGTTAAATGTTTTGTATCGTTTAGTAACATCCCAGACTCGGACCTGGTGAATCGGGTCGTATTGAGGGCGTTACACCAACTTAACACAACATATGAATGATTACTATCCGCCAACATAATCATAACTTACACATGACCCATCCTTATCTCAGCGTCATATCCAAAATTCAAAATCGAAAGCATATCATTTAGTTGTATTCAAGTACATATACTTTTTTAATTCCTTTTATCATTTATGTTCAACTAAGTATGTTTTCTCGTAATCTGCCAGTCCAGTTTGTGATATAGTTGCCTTATCGGAGGCATCACAAACATAATCCCCTTTTTCATCATCACATCTCACATATCACCTATAACATATTACATATTGATGGTACTAGCTTATGAAATAAAGAGGGTATGCATTTCATTACACGGACAGACTATACTCACACTAATGACATTGGATGACCACTACCAACACAGACACTATTCATACGTTACTGAGAGAATTACTTACTTTACACAATTTATACAAAAGGGAATTTACAAAACATTGAAGTAAAACCTGACCAAGAACTCTAGTACAGTGATCTACTCAATAGGTCCTTTACCCTTATTACTGGGACCTTCGTTAGCTTCTTGAGCTAAAAGAAAGATACATATCTTTATCAGATTATTAAACTATCGAAACTTAACATGTGTGTAAGAATTAGAATCAAATATCTCAAAATCAAGAAGTTTCCTTCCTCACGAACAGTTCTAAGGTCTATGTATGTAATACTATAACACATGAATCTCTTTGATAATAACATATGGGTTTATCAGAAATTACCAGTAAGCTGGTGCAAACGTAAGTGCTCACTAAACATTGAGAACTTCATTAAGGGTTTTCAAAAATTTACAGAATAGTAAATGTGACTCATGAGAGCTAACAATATCTTTATATACTCATGCAATAGAGATAAGGTTTAGTGGGAAAATTAGATAATTTCACTAACACTCTTGATTTTCATGATTAAACGCACTTAACAAGTTTTAGGTCTAATTATCTACAATATTCTAGTTTAGTTCTAACTAGGTCTCAACTAAACCCTAACATAACTAACTAAGTCATCATAATATGCACTAAATATATAAATATATCTATTGAAACTTGTGAACTTAATGAGTTTGCCTTAAACATTTAGGGTGGGCAGATACTTAACACATGAGTCTGTCAAACCCTAGAGTTCACAAAAACTTGGAGTTCATTAGATGACGAATCCCACAAAATACGTCACTCAGCCAAAACAAATATTTTACTTACTCAATTCTACCCGACTTAACCAACTTATTTGCCAAACAGTAACTTGATACTGAGTCTCCGCCGGGCGAGTTGTTGCTGTAATACCTCCTAACCTTAAATTTTCGCCGGAACAAGGTCACGGAGCATTACCAGACATATCGGACAATTTACGAGTAATTCAAAAATAAATTAACATACATAGTATAATTTAATCATTAATTCCCGAAATAGACCCTCGAGGCTTAAAATACGTATTAAAAGTGGAACAGGACTTGTTCGAGTACTCTGGAAATTTTTTGTAAATATATATTTTTTTGAACTCAATATAACCCCTTTATAAATATCTAAATTTCCCTAAAATTTCAAACCGCAACCAATTTACAGTTGATACAGAAACCAACACATTTTCACATTCAAACATAAATTATGCCTAAAACATTGACTTATCAAATTGATCTACAACATTCATGATACTATACAAAAGTCTTCATTTATCTCATTTCAACTTTAGTACCAAACATACCATTTTATAACTTAACATTTCATTTATCATTCAAACATTAGAAACCAATTCTTTACAACCAAAACTCACAAGACTCTTAAATAAGACCTAGGTACATGCCACATTTACCAAAAGGAAAAAAACACAACACCAAAGTTATGCTAAAATCGGGATTGATCTGGATGCTGAACTGGGACCTTTGACTTTTACTAACCTGCGCAAGGAAAGAACCGTACGCTGAGTATGTCTATACTCAGTGGTATTACCATAATTCAAACTATATAACATTAATTAATTATAAATACCAATCATATAACATTTTAAACCATAAGATCTAATTTACATTCAAATTCATATATTATCTATAACATTTCATCAACTAATATCATATATCAACAATTTGGTGTTTTATCAAATTCATGAACCTTAGGTTCAGGCTTTCAAATCTCACATCCCATTTCAATTCAAGATTCGATTCACAATTTCTTTTCCATACTTTCAATAGTACGATTAATCAAATTCGTTCGATTTTCTTATTTCATTTATTCACCCTATTAACAAAACTCGAACCTTGACGGATACACGAATTCCAACCAAACACACCAGAATGATTCCACCAAACACACTAGAATGATCCATCCAAACACACCAGAATAATCCATCCAACCACACCAGCATGGCACTAAGTGCCTCTTCAGATAGTCTGAAGAAATATAATAACATCAGTGTCTTCCCGACCAAGCCAAAAAATCTCCAAATTCTTCCAATCCTATGGCATGCCAATTATATCCAACTCAGCCCGACTAGTTAATAGGGCATTCAATTTTCATATTTCAATTCCATCACTTTCTCATATTTTCAATTCAAATAATTCTCAATATAATCATAGTTCAATTTAATACAAATTTCCACTTTCCAATCAATATATCATCAAATATTCATACATAATCATACTTCATTTTAATTTCAATAATTTCAATATAGATACTTACCTTATAATTTACTTACCATGCATATAAATTTAAATATAACATTAATAAATAGTAGTTCGAATTATAGTAATACAAATCGTGATTTTCTTGTTTTTACTCTTCGACAAATTTTCCTTTCCTTTTTGAGCTAATGCCTTTGGTTCTTTCCTAGCTACGAAAATTAAAATAATTTACACTATTAATACAATACTAATTTATACTAAATAATTGAATTTTCTATTCAACTTTAACTTTAATTTCAATTTTGTCCTAACTAAATTCACTTACTTTGTAACACCCTTTACCCGTGTCTTATGCCGGAACCGGGCACGAGGCATTACCGTACTTAATCAACAACTTTAGGCTATAAACTTTCAGTCCCAACTTGTCATATCTCTATCGTCATCACAACAACCTCATTACAGACGTACGAGGCCTTAAATATACTTACGAGGGGTTTTGGAACCCAACCGGAAACTTTTGCGATCTTAAAATGTTTTCACCTAAACGACCATGTCCCTATCCGTGTGGGATTTATTTTCATTCCGAACCTACAGTGGTTTTCACACGGTCGGACACACGCCCGTGTGCTTGGCTCGTGTGCTCCACACGGTCTAGACATGCCTGTGTCCTTGCCTGTATGTAAAAACTTGGGTATTCTGTTTGTGACGTCAGCAACCTTATAAAGGTCACACGGCCTAGGCACAAGCCCATGGTCGACACCGACTTACAACACCAACATGCAAAAGACACACGGCCAAGTCACACACCTATGGGACTGATCGTGTGTCACACACGACCTGGACACACGCCCGTGTGGACATGAACACGGCTATTTGGCAAGCTCTTTTTGTCCCTCTAGTTCACACAACATGAATCCATTCAACATATCACTAAACAACTCATATTTTGCAATATAAACTTCCATGAATAACTTCATATTTTCTTATATATAACAAAGAGCCAACAACTATGGCTATATACACAAGAGTTTCTCAACAAAAGAACCAACACACTCTTGGCCAAAATAACAAAACAATATACCTAGTCTAGCTCCTGTACATGCCATACTCAAATGTACTAAGTCTAGATATACCAAAGTGAGCTGATAGTGTGGGCGGTCTTCCAATTATCTTCGTATCCCGACCCGACTCTTTAACTCTATAAGACAAGGGAAAAGAAAGGGGGAGTAAACTTTGAGCTTAGTAAGTGTACATGTAAACAAATAACATTATAGTATGTGCTAAACAATATATAGCATTACATACTTAACAAGAACAATCCACATTCATAATTATGCTTACTCATTAACATGTGTACTTTCATTAACATGCTTCCCTGTGCTTAGCACCACAATATCACATATTACAACACATCACAAATTCTTAATCAACCATTCATAATTCAATCACTCGATGGTTTCGCATTTAGTCCACCATCAGTCTTTATTAGGGTGGTATCGCACATAGCCCACCAAAATGATAGTTATGGTGGTATCGCACATAGCCCACCAAATGATAAATAGATGATGGTATCGCACACAAGCCATCGTAATTAAGTATTAAGGTGGTATCGCACTTAGTCCACCGTCAAGTATTGATATTACACATTTACATATCTATTCCATCATTCATATGAGAGCAATTCAATAACTACCACATTCAATCTACTTGAACCATACATGTTCTCAATTGTGCCATGCACTAATTAGCAACAACAATAATATAAAATGCATCGTTTACACATAAACTTACCTCGGTGCAAAACGTTTCAATTTGAGATTTAATCCTTAACCTTACCTTTTCCTCGGTCAAGGTTAATTCTGCGCTTTTCTCGATCTATAATAATAAAATTCACTCATTTAGATCATCCTATGATCATAATGTATCAAAATCTACACTTAGGCAAAAATGACCATTTTGCCCTTATATTATGGCAAAATTACGATTTTGCCCCTAGGCTCGAAAATTATTTTTCAACACGTTTTCTCATTAGACAAGCCTAGCTGAACATTTATTTCTCTTAAAACTACTCACAATCCCATCTATTTCATGCATTTATGACACAAATTCAATCTTTGCATTCAAGTCATAATTAGGTGTTTTCATGCTAACACCTTTCACAAAAGTTGTTTCTCATCTCCTTAACATTCATTTCCTTCCATAAAAACTCAAGTAACAACATAAACACTCTCATGGCAAGTCCCTAAACTCTCAACCATATCACAAATTAGTCCGCTCATTAGCTAGCTTAAGCTTTGAGGACTCCAAAAGTACAAAAATAATCAAATAACACCACCAAAATCACTTACTTGTAGGGAGATATCTTGGCTTAAATTTTAAAGCATTCAAAACCCCTCTAAGCTTGTAATTTTCGGTGGAAGATGATGAGTGAATAGTGAAAGATGATAACATCTTTTATTAATCTTATTTTATTCATTTTTATCACCTAATTTCCACCAAATTTGACCAACATTAAAAATCTTGTCCCCCTAGCCCCTATATGGCCGACCATCACTAGTTTAATGGCCTAATATCAATTTAAGGACCTCCAATTGACAGTCTTTGGCTATTAGACACCTTTACCACTTGTAATGGAACTTTCGCACTTTATGCGATTTAGTCCTTTTTCACAATTAAGCATGCTATCGCTCAAATTAAAGCACCAAAATTTTCACACAGCCTTATAATAATATCATAACACATAAAATAACATCAAAATAATTTTCTTTAACCTCAGTTTAATGGTCTCGAAATCGTTGTTCCGACTAGCCCCAAAATCAGGCTGTTACATACTTTTCTATCTCAATTCATACTTTATTTCTACTAAATTTCCTACCAAATTCAACTTAACTATGTAATATTAATGATTAAATCCTAATTTAAAATTTCTTTCAGTTTAGTTCCTCCAACACAAAACTTATAACTTACTTTACAATTTAACTCTTTTATTAATTCAAACTAGAAGTTCTATCAATCAAACTCCTAATTCAACAATTTGTCCAACATGAATCATGTTAAAAAAATCTAAGAACTTTCAAAATTTCAACTCAATTTCAACCAATTTTTTTTCTAAGGCTTCAAAAACATCAAAATTAAAAGGAAAGGACTTAATAGACTTACGAAAAAAAGCTCCAAGCTTTAAAACCCTAGTTTTTCCTTTTTCTTTTCTTTTCCTCCTTTCCTTTCTCTGTTTCGCTTAACTCTCTGTTTCTTTTTATGCTTTGTTTCTTTTATTCCTTTTATGTTTTATTTACTTTTAGTTTTAAAATAATATAATAATAATTATTTAATTAATAAATATATTTATACTTAAATTATAAGTAATTGTTTATTTATTATAAGTGTATAAATATATGCATTAAACATGTATAATTTAATCACCATACATTTGTCTTTATTTTAATTTATTTATCATATAAAAATCTTATAATATAATTAATATACAAATATCTTTTCCTTATTATTTAAGAAAATATATAAATATTTTACAAGTGTATAAATACAAACATTACACATGATTTTATCATCACGATACATTTGGCATAATTTAGTTTATTTTCATAATATAATATTTATAATAACTTAATTTAATAATATATTTTATAATTAAATCATATATAATTATATAATTAAAACCTAAAGTATCTAAGATTTTTAGCATGGTTTGCCGCCTCATTTATGAGGATTGACCTAATTGCCCTTTTAGTCCTTTTTATCTTCTTTTATTCTTCAATTCAACTTTTACCCTTTATTCACTTTAGTCTCTTTTTTCCTAATTACTCTTAATTAAGCTAAATTCACTTAATAAAAACCTAATTAGAGACAAATAGGCTCATAATTATTTCTAATAAATATTTCTAATAAACATTTCTCCCCCTTAATAATTTCGTCCTCGAAATTTACTTGAGAAGAGATGAGGATATTGCGCTCTTATTGTTTCTTCCAGTTTCCAAGTTGCTTCCTCAATGCTGTGACTTCTGCATAACACTTTCACTAAAGGAATCCCTCTGTTTCTCAACTCCTTTACTTCTCTAGCTAATATTTGCATTAGCTCTTCTTCATAAGACAGATTCGGTCGAATTTCAATATCTTCAGTGGGGATAACATGGGAAGGATCCGATCTATATCTCCGAAGCATGGAAACATGAAAAACAGCGTGAATCTTCTGTAAATCTGGAGGCAAAGCTATTCGATAAGTAACCGGTCTGATTCTTTCTACTATTTCATACGGCCCGATATAACGAAGACTTAGTTTTCCTTTCCGGCCAAATCTTAAAACTTTCTTCCAAGGCGATACTTTAAGGAATACCTTATCCCCAACAGAGTATTCAATGTCCTGTTGTTTCAAATCTGCGTAAGATTTTTGCCTGTCGAAGGCGACTTTCAGTCAATCTCTAATCTTTTTAACTGTTTCCTCTGTCTCTTGAATCAACTCTGGCCCAACTATTTTTCTTTCATTCAGTTTCGTCCAACATACAGGCGATCTACACCTTCTACCGTATAAAGCCTCGTACGGAGCCATTTGAATACTAGATTGGAAACTATTATTATAGACAAATTCTACTAATGGCAAATAATGTTCTCAACCTGATTCAAAGTCAATAATACAAGCACGTAACATGTCTTTTAAAGTTTGAATCACCTGTTCAGACTGTCTGTCAGTTTGGGGATGAAATGCAATATTGAAATTAAGTCAAGTACCCAGAGAATCATGTAATTGCCCCCAAAATATCAATGTAAACTGTGGATCCCGGTCTAAGATTATCGATGTAGGAATACCATTTAATCTCACAATTTCCCGAATATAAATCTCAGCAAGCTTCTGCAAAGACCAATTAGTTCTAACTGCTATAAAATGAGCTGACTTTGTGAGTCGATCCACAATTACTCAGATGGCATTCTTTTTACTCGCTGACAGTGGCAATCCCATAACAAAATCCATAGTACTGCAATCCTATTTCCATTCGGGAATACTAGTAGGCTGTAACAAACCTGTAGGTACCTGATGTTCTGCCTTTACTCGCTGACAAGTCAGACATTTGCCAACAAATTGAACTATATTTTTTTTCATTTCTGGCCACCAGTATAACTCTCGTAAATTCCGATACATCTTCATTCCACCAGGGTGTAAAGAAAAAGTACCATCATGTGCTTCTCGGAGAATCAACTCTTTTAAATCAGAAGTAGTTGGAATACAAAGCCGATTTTGGAACCTCAAACAATCATGTTCATCAATCCTAAAATTTTTTACCATACCATTCTGTACCATCTCTTTTCTCTTCATCAACTTTTCATCTTCTAGCTGGGTTTCTCTAATTTGGTCAAACATTATCGGCTTAACCTTTAATTCAACTAACAAGCTTCCATCATCATTAATACTAAGCCGAGTGAACATTGCCTGTAATTTCATTGCTGCTTTTCTGCTCAATGCATTTGCTACTACATTTGCTTTTCCTAGATGGTAGTCTCTTACATAATCATAATCTTTTAGAAGTTCAATCCACCATCTTTGTCTCAAATTCAACTCCTTTTGTGACAAAAGATATTTAAGGCTCTTATGATCAGTATAAATGTAACATTTCTCACCATACAAGTAATGCTTCCAAATCTTCAATGCAAAGATTACTGCATCTAGCTCCAAATCGTGTGTCTGGTAGTTGCGCTCATATGGCTTCAACTGTCGAGATGCATAAGCTATTACTTTTTTGTCTTGCATCAATACACAACCCAAACCGCTCGGAGAAGCATCACTGTATACAACAAAGTCCTTTCCTGACTGGTAAGGTTAAAACAGGTGTCTCAGTCAACATTTTCTTCAATGTCTCAAAACTCTTCTAGCACTGATCATCCCAAATAAAAGGAACAATCCTTTGTAGAAGCTTAGTCATCGGCAATGCTATTTTCAAAAATCTATTAATGAATCTTCAATAGTATCCAGCTAGTACCAGAAAACTACGTACCTCAGATACGTTCTTTGGTGTCTTCTATTGAACAATCGCCTCAATCTTCTTTGAATCAACTCTGATTCCATCAGCAGACATAACATGTCCCAAAAACATCACCTCTAATAACCAGAATTCACATTTACTCAACTTCCCGTACCACAATTTTTCCTGTAGAATCTGTAGAACTATTCTGAGATGTTGATCATGTTCTGACTCTGTCTTCGAATAAACCAATATATCATGAATGAAAACCACTACAAACTGATCAAAATACAGCTAAAAAATGCGATTCATCAGATCCATGAATGCAGCTGGGGCATTAGTCAACCCGAACAGCATCACCAAAAACTCAAAACGACCATATTGAGTACGAAATGCAGTCTTTGACACATCACTTTCTTTTACTTTCAACTAATAATACCCAGATCTCAAATCAATCTTCGAAAATACCGAAGCTCTCTTTAACTGGTCAAACAAATCATCTATACGGGGAAACAGATATCGATTCTTGATCGTCACTTTGTTCAACTGCCGGTAATCGATACAAAGTCGCATTGAGCCATATTTTTTTTTAACAAACAATATCGAGCACCCCATGGTGAAATGCTCGGTCTAATAAATCCACGATCTAACAAATCCTGTAATTGTATTTTCAATTCTGTCAATTCGGAGGGCGACATTCGGTATAAAGGTATAGAGATTGGTGCTGAACCCGGATATACCTCAATAGTAAATTCAACTTCTCTGTTAGGTGGTAAACCCCGTAATTCTTCAAGAAATACATCTGAAAACTCATATACGGTTTAAATTTTGCTACATTGACTTCCAACTGAATCATAATTAATAACAAAAGCTAAGTATGCTACACAACCCTGCTGAAGCAATTTATTAGCCTTTATTACCGAAATGATGCGTGTTGATCCACTAGTTCGGATACCATTCACTTGAATTCTGTCTCCGTCTTCTGTCCGAACACTGAATCTAATACTACTCCGTGTTCAGATAACCATTCCATGCCCAAGATTACATCAAAATCACCGAAAGTCATGATCAACAAATAAACGGAAAACATTTTATCATGTATTATCAACGGGCATCTTCGACACACTCGGTCTATAAACACAGTTTGTCCCAAAAGGTTAGACACTTCTATTAAAACTCTAGACATTTCAGATTTTAATTTTTTTGACTCGACCAATTTCGAATTAATATATGAATGTGATGATCCCAGGTCAATTAATGCATAAACAGGTTCAAAATACAGTAAAAATATACCTATCACGACGTCATGCGTATCACCTTCTTCCCGAGTCCAAACTACGTATGCCCTGGTTGACGCTCTAGCCTCCGACTGCTGAGTAACTATGTCACTGCCTTTTCTTACACCACCACCTCTAGAAATAGAACACCTGAGACGAAGAGAAAGGTCTATCTATTTTATTTAGTTATTCAGTTAAACCAATGATTCGTTATTGGAGCAGATAGCAACAACCATTTCATCCGACATGCGTATTTTTGATTTTCCAATGGATTTACATCTTTCATTAATGGAAATTTTTTGATGTAGTGAGTAATAGCTCGAGCCTCTGCCTCGAGTAGTAGACACTGATCTCTGTGATGCTATAGGTGCGGTGCTTTTACTTTTCGGGCAATCTCTGATAAAATGATCTGCAGACCCACATCGAAAGTATTGTCTGGTTATTCTCCAACATTCACCTCTATGCTTTTTCCTACAATGTTCGCAGTCCGGCATGTCAATGTCTCTAGAAGGGCTTCTTACACTGCTAGTAGAAACTGTAGTCTACTTTCCCCAGCTTTTATCACCTCGGTCTGATAAAAAAGATGCCCTCTAATCACCTCTGGTTTCTTTGGATCATTTTGGCTGAGGATTAGAACTAGTAGTTCTAGCTCGCTTCTCGGTCGATCTAACTATTTCTGACTTTTTATCCAATCCCATAACTTGTTCTACAATTTTTGCCTGTTCGACCAAATCTACAAATTCTGTGATTCGGTGTGATACCAGCTTTACTCTGATTTCATCTCTTTAACCTCGTAAGAATCGCTTACAATTGTCGGCCTCTGTCGGTATTAACTCTGAAGTATATCGGCTGAGTCTAGAAAATTCTCTTTCACAGTCTACCACTGATAGATCATCTTATTTCAACATCATAAATTCTTGCTTTTTGTCTTCAATATATAATTCCCTGACATATTTCTTCTGGAATTCTTTTTGAAATAAATCCCATGTTACCTGTTCTGTTGGTAGATGTCGAATTACAGATTTCTACCACAAATAAGCTTCACCTTGCAGTAGAGAAACAACACATATAAGACATTCTCGAAGGGTTCATTCCAGTTGTTGCAGAACTCTTTTAGTTGATTCCATCCAATTCTCTACTGTGGCACCATATTTTCCTAATTCTTTTATTGGGGCTCGTCTCGGAGTAGGTGCGTGTAACACCCCAAACCAGGCCTAGAAGTTAGGTTCGAATCAGAAATGTCACATTAAAGGCACAGTTCAAAATGACTTTACTAATTAACAATTTAAGGCCCAAAAGCCCAAAACCCTTGTATCTTGTTAAGTTAAGATGAAAAGCCCAAATTTTAAGAAAACGATCATATGCTGAGTTATTTTGAAAAACCATGCTAACTTTAGAAATTTTATTTAAGTTTAATAACTAGATAGTTGAAACAATAATAATAAAACCCAAAATCTAAAGTTAATTAGGAGATACATGGACTTCTTAAAATTCAATGAAAAATAAAGTATTTAAAATAAATTCATTTGAAAAATTAAAAACATCTGATCAGCTTGTAGTGTGGCCATCTCCGAGTCCTCTCCCACGTTGAGCCGTCTATTCAGGATCACCTGAAACATTAAATAAAAGGGAGTAAGTTTCAAAACTCAGTGTGTACAACCCTTAGCCATGAAATCACATACAAATATTCACATTGGGCCTAAGCCCTATCAAAATCGGTGGTCTTGGACCTTAGTCCACAATGAGCTCATATCATATCATATCGTATCGTATCATATACGCAAAACCCTCCCCAAAAATTCATCCGCTACACACCATTTCCCTTCCAACCATAACACACCTGTGGGGATTTCTAAATCAACCCACCTATCCTCTACACACCAAAGGTAGCCCAGTTGCAGTACTACCTAACATTGCAGCAAAGCTGCTAATCATATATGGGCTTAAAGCCTCCGGTGGATCCATGGTCGTCAAGCGGCTAATGCGACCCTCAAATCTTCCTCCGTACCATAATTCTCACCCATATGCATTCTAAGCAGAATATCATATGAATGCATCAAACACATGAGTAACATCCATAAACTCATATTCGTCACATAGGGGTATTTTCATCATTTCACAACATAGGGATATTTTCGTAATTCTACCCTACAGGGGTATTTTGGTAATTTGGCAAAGTAGGGGTATCTTGGTAATTTTTGCAGAATAGGGGTGTTTTGGTAATTTGTAAAGCAGGGGTATTCTGGTAATTCTCAAAATCGAGGTATTCTGGTAATTTTACAAATCTAAGGATATTTTAGTAATTTACAAATTTAGGGGTATTTTAGTAATTTTACAAATCTAAGGGTATTTGGTCCCTCTCGGGTTTTAGTTATGAACTTTGGCCCATTAACAAGTCCTCACGACTAAAGTGAACAGACACTACGCACCAGGTAGGATTCTAGAAAAGAGGAGGTGTGCTGCGAGGGTTGCTTAAGTACCAAGCTCTCCCTAGATCCAATCCTAGACATGCATATGTCCGTTGCCACACTCTAACCCAGCGACTTGTTCATGGACATGTTTAATTAGATTAAGTCTTATAAAATTTTAAGAGTTGTTCAAACTAGGCCTTAAGTCCATAAACCTTAATATACTTGTTTACGTCTCCATAAAGCCCATCAAACCCAAATTATATCTTTACGGCCCATAGGCCCAAATCACATCCTTATGGCCCGTTAGGCCCAAAATAATTCCAGATCAAGTATTATGCTTGACAGACTCAATTCATACACCAAACCAAACAAACTCATCAAACCTAGCCTTAGGGCCTACCGGGCCCATTTTGCCACTTTCAGCTTTTCGGCATTGCCGATATCGTGTGTGTAGTGTTGTACACACTTGGTAACCTCGCATGCTGCAAATCTCTTAGTCACGAACCTACAATCGACATTACTAGCGATTAACCAAAGCTTTAACACATACTTATTAAAAATCGAAACCTCACCGTACCCTTATCGTGTGCCCCACGTTCTAGTAGCCCTTCTTTTGCTACTGTTTGCGATTATCCTCTAGATCTGCACTCAAACACCTATATTGTCAAAACCAAGTGACCCATATTGTACATAAGTCATCCCTATGAGCCACATTAGATTCGGCCATTTACTAAACCATGATTGAGTCGAGAACACTTACCCCTTTGTTAGCAATCCTTACCTACTACGCTTGCGATTGTTGAGCCTTACCCTTGTTAATACAAGTTAACAACAAGGAAGGGTTAGATAGCCCTTCGACTTTTAACAAAACTCACTAAAAAGATCAACTAAGCACTTATCGAAATTCTCCTTTCATCCTGTGGCTTAGATATCTACTGAACAAGATTTGACTTCCAAACGTGACTAATAGTAGATAACAATCGACTGAGGTAGAGGAACAACAACAAAGGTTCGGCAAGAGTAGAGATTCGGTAAAGAAGGATGATAGTAATTTCGGTAATGAAGGGAATTTGGCTTTGTGAAAATTCTGCAAAAAGGGAGAAACCGTTTGGGGAGAATAAAGAAAAAAAATACGAAAACTCAGGAACCCCTCACTGGAATTCGGCAACCCCTTTTTATAACCAAGGCCGAATCCTACCTTCCCTCCACAGTCCTATTCGGCCCCAACACTTCACCGTCCCTATCTCCTATCTTTTCTCTCTAATAATACCTTAATCTTATCAGAAATCTCCTCCACATCCATCAGTCCTGCTTGTAACAAACTCTCGACGACAAGAGTATAAAACACTCCAAAATACACTCCTCCTGCTCGTACCTTGGACCTCTTCAGCTTTCACACACGCCACCTCATAGCTCTCAAGTGACACCACTTTCCACTGGACCACAAGCCCATTTGTGTCTTATTTCCTCTTAATCTACTTAAGAGGCCTAATGCCTGAGACTAGGGTCCACTAAAGTAAGAAAAATAAAATTTTCCGTATGGTCATCCTTATTTCTAAGACTTCAAATAATCCCGATAATACCTTAAAATTAATATTCTATGTGCTACTCATACAAACCAATCTTAGTGCACAGAAATTTAAAGTTTCGGGATTTTGGGGCGTTACAACTTGGTTAGTGCTGTTCTTTTGTTCTCAAAAATTTTAAACGCTCCCATACCCAAGGCCTAATAGGCCCAATTCTACTAGGCCCAAATTCAGGGCGTTACAGTGCGGATGTCGCAGTAGGAGTAGTTCCCGCTACCCTTTGTAAGGCATCAACAGTTACTCTTAATCAACCAGAATCATTGTAACACCCCTTACCCGTATTTAACGCCGGAATAAGGTACGAGGCATTACTAGGCTTATACATAAACAATCAAACAACTCTGAGACTTAACTCTCTTTTCAAATTTAAAACTTTTATTAACACCTCTTAAACATGTCTACAAGACCTAAATCGCGCTTTAGGAATGGTTAGGGATCAAATCGAACTCTTTTTAAAGCTTTCTGGAAGACCTTATAAATTTTCTCAAAATAGTCCACACGCCCGTGTGGAAGAAGGGACACGCCCGTGTGGAACAAGGGACACGCTCGTGTGACATATCACACGCCCGTGTTCCACACTCGTGGTCGACCTAACCTGCATCACATGGCCTGTCACACGTCCGTGTGCCTGGCCCGTGTGGTGAATTAAATTCAAAATTCATGTGCAAACTTCATACGGCTTGGGCACACACCCATGACCATGGCCGTGCCTTCCACACGGCTAAGACACACGATCGTGTCTCTGCCCGTGTGTTTACTACTGAGCATACTGATTTGCAAAACTAACCTGTAGGAGACACACGGCCTAACCGCACACCCATTGGGTTGACCGTGTGTCACACACGGCCTAGACACATGCTCGTGTGTCTACCCGTGTGGATAAGAACAAGGCTATTTGCCAAGCTCTTTTATCACCCTAACTCATACAAACATAAATCGCATTCAACCATCAACCCATTCATGCATATTTTAACTTATTAACCCAATCATGCACCATACACATTCATGAATAACCTCATCTTTTCATAGATTAATAATAACAAGCCATCAACTATGGCCTTATACAAAAGAGTTCATCAATAAAAGAGCCAACGTACTTGGCCAAAACAACAAGACATTTCACTAAGTCTAGTCCCTATACATGCCATACTCAGAATGCTAAGTCTAAATATACCAAGTTGAGCTGATAGTGTGAGTGATCTTCCAAGTACCTTCGTTTCCCGAGCTGGCTCTTTGACACAATAAAACAAGGGAAAAGAAAGGGAGTAAGCTTTAAGCTTAGTAAGTCTACATGTAAACAATAAGCATCATACCATATGCTACGCAATCACAAACATTACATATTATGTAAGAATCATTCACATTTCCATAATCATGCTTACTCATCTAATCTCTTACCACATTCCAACCATATGACATATATATTGCTTACATTTACTTGCACACATATCCTGCACTCATCACCACAAAGCCACATAAAATATTTATTTAGACAAGTTTCTTGATGAACCCCTCAGAATGATATAAGTACCTGGTGGTTTCGCACATAGCCCACCAGTAATCAATAATAGGGTGGTATCGCACACAGCCCAACAACAATGATAAATACAATGGTTTCACATATAGCCCACCACATAATAATATAAATGATGGTAACGTACACAGCCCATCATGAATAAATAATAAGGTGGTATCGCACACAGCCCACCAACAAAATAATTACGGTGGTATCGCACACAGCCTACCAACAATGATAATTACGGATATTTATCCGTACTTACATTTTTATTCCGAGGTTCATATGAGAATTACTCATTATCTATCATTTTCAATCAATCTCACCAATAAATAATTTCATCTATACAATGCATTAATAGGTAACAACATATGTATTAAAGATGTATCGTTTACACATAAACTTACCTTGGTGCAAAATGTGTTAATTGACGGTTTGTAACCTTCCCTTTTTCTCGATCAAGGTTGTTTTTGCGATCTTATTGATTTATAATAATAAAATTTACTCATTCAATCATTATATAACTCGTAATACATCAAAATCTCTACTTAGGCAAAAATGACCATTTTGCCCTTATACTTAGGCAAAATTACAATTTTGCCCCTAGGCTTGTAAATCATTTTTCATCACATTTTCTCATTAAACAAGCCTAGATGAACATTTATTTCTTTTACAACAATTTACAAAACCCATCATTTCATGCATTTATTACACAATTACAATCTTTACAAATAAGTCCTATTTATGTGTTATCATGGTAACACCTTTCATAAAAGTTATTCCTTAACTCCCTAACATTCATTATCTTCCATAAAAACTCAGCAAAAAACATAAACACTCTCATGGAAAGTCCCTAAACTTTCAACCATTTTGCAAAATAGTCACCCATTAGCTAGCTTAAGCTTTAGGGGTTCCAACAGTACAAAAATTATCAAAAAATACTTCTAAAATCACTTACTTGCAAAGGAATAGCTTGGCTGAAAGTTTGAACCCCAAAAACCTCTAATATCTCTTCAATTTTTGGTGGAAGAAGAAATGTGAATAGTGAAAGATGATATCTTCTTCCTTTATCTTATTTTATTCATTTTTAGTCACATAATTTCACCAAATTTTGGACCAAATTAAATGCTCTTGTCTCCCTTGTCTCTATGGCCAGCCAACACCCTATTATTGGCCTAATTGCACTTTAATGACCTCCAATTTAATATTCCATAGCTATTAGACACCTCTAACTTGTAAAATGGAACTTTCGCACTTTATGCGATTTAGTCATTTTTCTCAATTAAGCATACAATCGCTAGAATTAAGGTACCAAAATTTTCATGCATCTGTATAATCTTGCTATAACACATAAAATAATTTTCTTCAACCTCGGATTAGTGGTCCCAAAACCACTGTTCCGATTAGCCCCAAAATCGGGCTGTCACAATCATCCCTATCTCTGACATTTCCCCTATCTATTCTAGGGTGTTGATTTCTCATCGGGTTTATACTAGGTGTTATTGATTCAGGTTCATCTAATCCGTATGATTCTTCGTCTTCGGTGTACATTTCTTGGTCAGTATTATTTATTCGTTCATCTGACATCTTTATTCTATAAAACAGAAACAAATAAATAGTTCAACATCCAAATCCCAACTCAGTTTGGACTCAACAGTGGCGTGTACCTCTAGACTCACTTCCAAGCTCGATTTAGCCCAAGAATCAACTATACCTGAATAGCTCTGATACCAACAACTGTAACACCCCCAACCCTAAATCGTCGCTGAAATAAGGTTACAGAGCATTACTGGACATATTGGACAATGTACGAATAATTCATAAATAAATTAACATACATAGTATAATTTAATCATTAAATTCCTATAATGGACCATCGAGGCCCAAAACACGTATTAGAAGTGGAACGGGACTTGTTCGAGTACTCCAGAAATATTTCGTAAATATATATATTTGAATTCAATATAACCCCTTTATAAATATCTAACCTTCCTTGCAATTTCAAACCGCAACCAATTTATAGTTAATATGGAAACCAACACATTTTCACATTCAAACATACTTAAATCATGCCTAAAACATTGACTTATCAAATTGATCAACAACATTCATGATACTATATAAAAGTTAACTAGTAAACTTCATTTATCTCATTTCAACTTTTGTACAAAACATACCATTTTATAACTTAACATTTCATTTATCATTCAAACATTAGAGACCAATTCTTTACAACCAAAACTCACAAGGCTCTTAAATAAGACCTAGGTACATGCCACATTTACCAAAAGGAAAAAAATACATCACCAAAGTTGTGCTGAAGTCGGGATTGATCTGGATGCTGAATGGGGACCTCTGACTTCTACTAACATGCACACGGAAACAACCGTACGCTGCATATCAGTGGTATTACCATAATTCAAACTATATAACATTAATGAATTATAAATATCACTCATATAACATTTTAAATCATAAGAACTAATTTACATTCAAATTCATATATCATATATAACATCTCATCAACTAATATCATATATCAACAATTTGGTGTTTTACCAAATTCATGAACCTTAGGTTCATGCTTTCAAATCTCACATCCCATTTCAATTCACAATTCAATTCACAATTTCTTTTTCATACTGTCACTAGTACGATTAATCAAATTCGTTCGATTTTCTCATTTTATTTATTCACCTATTAACAAAACTCGGGCCTTGACGGATACACGAATTCTTACCAAACACACCAGAATGATTCCAACAAACACAATAGAATGATCCATCCAAACACACCAAAATAATCCTCTCAAACACACCAAAATAATCCACCCAAACACACCAGAATGGCACTAAGTGCCTCTTCGGATAGTCCAAAGAAATATAGTAGCATCAGTGTCTCCTCGGCCAAGCCAAAAAATCTCCAAATTCTTCCAATCCTATGGCATGCCAATTATATCCGACTCAGCCCGACTAGTTAATAGGGTATTCACTTTTCATATTTCAATTCCATCACTTACTCATATTTTCAATTCAAATCATTCTCAATTTAATCACAGTTTAATTCAATACAAATTTCCACTTTCCAATCAATATATCATCAAGTATTCATACATAATCATACTTCATATCAATTTCAATCATTTCAATATTGATACTTACCTTATAATTTACTTACCATACATATAAATTTATATATAACATTAATAAATAGTAGTTCGAATTATAGTAATACAAACCATGATTTTCTCGTGTCTATTCCTCGACAACTTTTTTCCTTCGTTTTTGAGCCAATGCCTTTGGTTCTTTGCTAGCTACGAAAATTAAAATAATTTACACTATTACTACAATACTAATTTATATTAAATAATAGAATTTTCTATTCAACTTCAACTTTAATTTCAATTTGGTCCTAACTAAATTCACTTACTTTTCTATCTCAATTCATACTTTATGTCTACTCAATTTCCTACCAAATTCAACTTAACTACCTAATATTCATGATTAAACCCTAATTTCAAATTTCTTTTAATTTAGTCCCTCTAACATAGAACTTATAACTTACTTTACAATTTAATCCTTTTATCAATTCTAACTAGAAATTCTATCAATCGAACCCCTAATTCAACAATTTGTCCAACATGAATCATGTTCAAATATCTAAGAACTTTCAAAATTTCAACTCAATTTCAACAAAACTTTGTTCTAAGGCTTCAAAAACATCAAAATTAAAAGAAAATGACTTAATTGACTTACCAAAATAAGCTCCAATCTTTAAAGCCCTAGTTTTTTTTTTTCCTTTTTCTTTTCTTTTTCTCCCTTCCTTGCTCTGTTTCATTTCACTCTCTATTTCTTTTTATGCTTTGTTTCTTTTATTCCTTTTATGTTTTATTTACTTTATTAGTTTTATAATAATATAATAATAATTATTTAATTAATAAATATCTTTATACTTAAATTATAAGTAATTATTTATTTATTTTACAAGTTATAAATATATGCATTACACATGTATAATTTAATCATCATACATTTGTCTTTATGTTAATTTATTTATCATATAAAAATCTTATAATATAATTAATATACAAATATCTTTTCCTTATTATTTAAGAAAAGATATAAATATTTTACAAGTGTATAAGTACAAACATTACACATGTATTTTATCATCACGATACATTTGGCATAATTTAGTTTATTTTCATAATATAATATTTATAATAACTTAATTTAATAATATATTTTATAATTAAAGCATATATAATTATATAATTAAAATCTAAAGTATCTAAGATTTTTAGCATGGTTTGCCGCCTCATTTATGAGGATTGGCCTAAGTGCCCTTTTAGTCCTTTTTATTTTCTTTTTGTAACACCCCAAACCCGGCCCATGAGCCTTGACCGGATCTGGTATGTCACGGAGTAAAAACGTTTTGAAAGATTTGGATTAACAGTGGAAATCTGAAAATATTGTTGAGGTTATAAAACGGTGTTTGCTAAAAACTTAGATGGGTTGATTTTATAAACATGGTTGAGTTGAAACCCTTTTCCTTTGAAACCATTTGATCATTTAAAATTTTAGAAACATCAGAGTTATAGTTAATTTGGTAAATTTTGCTACCCGGCGGTAACCTCCTTGAAAACTCGTAAAAGTACTTATTTTGAAAACCTTACTTTTAACCGATTTATTTTACAATTTATAAAATCATTAGTAATATAGTAAAAGTAAAATATAAACAACTACTTGAACATCTAAAATAGTAATTAGCGGCCTTATTACAATCCACACCAAAAATTTAAAAAAAATAAATAAACTTTAACTGTGCTAAATATAAATTCAAATCCATGGGACAAGCATGGCCGCCTCGAGTCCTCTCCAGCTCCATCTCCGCGATCTACTCATCTGTAAAATGATATGGGAAGGGGTGAGTTACCAAGACTCAGTGTATAAATCCCCAACCCGAAAATGCAACCCATACACAAGATATTAATAAGACATGCAAACATGCAACCCAAGCTAGCCATCCGTACTCCTTTTAACTACCCCGTGTGGTCAAAACCACTGGTGGTCAAAACCACTGGTGACCGGAGTCACAAATCAAATGATGGGGCCAACCCATCGTCTGGTCAAAACCACTGATGACCATAGGTCACAATTATCGATATGTGGTCAAAACCATCGGTGGTACCAAACCACCGGGACTTAGTCACAATTCATATCAACGGTGTGGTCAAAACCACTCGGTGACCGGTCACAATTTAGCCGATGGGGCCAACCCATCTTGTGGTCAAAACCACCGTGACAGTTCATAGAGATCATCCCCCTCCTCTCATCAATCCCACCATCATCATGCTCACATAATAAGTATCATAATCCCATATATCATGCATTTATATATAACATAGCATTTAATCAGCATATGATGGCATACACAAACATACATCGTAGATCACGTAATAGGGGACTTACCCGGAATCCAAGCTCATGCCCACAAGGCAAAGTTACTACACGAGAGGTTATACAGCAACATAATAAGCAGTCTATGCTAATAAAGTGTGTAAGAGTTTACACACCTGTTTAACCGAAGATCTAAGGAGAAATCCCGAATCTATCACAAAATCCCGAAACGTGTTCCCGTATTGCTCCTACATTCGGCCACTATAGGATAGTATTAAAAAGCCTTATCCGGCTAAACTAATAATTCCGAAGGATATGTCGTACTCAAAATAACACTCATCTTGGTTGCCGATTTGGTCTCCTACTAAATCCCGAAACTGCACTTATTCCTGAAATTGTTGAGATCCCTATATGGCACATATTAGTTTCGGCTTTAGGCATAAATTCTTAACAAATGGCCCTTGGCCGAAACTACCTTTTACTTACCAAATTGAAGTGAAATCTCGGAAGACTCCCTCAATGTCCCTTAACGTTACCTACACACAAGAGAACACATCACCTATTGTCTTGAGAACACATTCGGCCAACCTTACCAAGGCTTTTACACAAGCTTTCAGCACACCAACGGAAGAGAAAAGAAACTGAATGCTAAAGAGAGACACTTACCAACCTTTGAAATCGACAGCACCTTCCTTTGGGGATTCGGCCTATGCTCTATATGGTAGGGAATATTCGGCTCAAAAGAAAAAGGGTATGGAGTCGGGCTTGAAAGAAAGAAAGAAGATGAAAGGAGAGACTTAGAGTGTTTCGGCAAAGATGGATGAAGGGTTTTTGGCACAAGGTTTATTGTATGTTCCAAAGAAAAAATCAAAAAGTATCAAAGGAGGAGAAAGGGGTTTCGGTTTGAACAACAAGGGAAAAAGGTGAAAGAAAAGTGTTAGCCGAAAATACTCCCTAGGACTCCCTTTTCATTCGGCCATTGCTTCTTTATCTTTAAATTATCACCCTTTCAATTAAATTAAAAACAATATCTATCCTTTATCCCATCCTTTAACACCTCTTCAATAAATAAAATAAGAATAAAATACCAATTATCCCATCCTTCCAGCCGATTTCAAAAATAAAAACAAGGTTTATCCTTATCAAATTAAGAGTTCCACGTGCAGGCCATTAGCTCACTCCCTTCACGCCAGCATGCATAAAAAAAACACCCATTGCTGTCCATGCTACTCGAACATGGGACCTCACTGCCGCAGCCCCTTACAGCGTCCCAAGCCACCTTACCACATCGACTTTCATGTTCATAATCCTCGCCATTTATTTTTAAGGCCTTCCTAGCTTAACCCTTTACATAACCCAAAAATAAAACTTCGAAGCGCCACTCCAGCAGCTCAAACCTCTGCTTGCTGCTCCCTTCCTAGCTCCTTAGGTAGCGTCCCAAGCCACCCTATCACATGTTTCCTTGTGTCATGCCTCATCACCTAGTTTTTTTCTCCTCAAGTGCTAGAAAAAACTTTTAGCCCTAAGTTATAACTAGACCCTAAAACAAGATAAATGAGCATAGCATTCCAATCTCTTCAAGCATATATATGAAAATTAATTTAATTCCCAACAACCCCTAATTCAGGATGTTACAATTCTACCCCCTTAAAAATAATTTTGGTCCCGAAATTACCTGGGTCAGAAGAGTTGGAGGTATTTCTGCCGCATTACATCCTCGGGTTCCCACGTGGCCTCTTCCGTACCATGATTTTGCCATAGCACTTTTACCAACGGTACCGACTTCCTCCTCAGAACTTTGACATCTCGATCCAAAATCTGTACCGGCTCCTCCTCGAAGGACAAGTCCAAGTTCACTTCAATCTCCGCAACCGGCACGACGTGTGATGGATCTGATCTATAGCGCCTAAGCATTGACACATTGAAGACGTCATGAATTTGACTTAATTCTGCCGGCAACTCGAGCTGGTAAGCTACCGGCCCCACACGTTTCAATACTGTGTACGGCCCGATGAACCTAGGGCTTAGCTTGTCCTTCCGACCAAACTTCAGCACCTTCTTCCAAGGTGATACCTTCAAGAAAACCTTATCACCCACTGCATACTCTACATCCCTACGCTTAAGATCAGCGTAGGATTTCTGCCTGTCCGATGCCTCTGTAAGACGAGCCTGAATTACCCTAACCTTATCTTCTGTCTCTGCCACTAACTCCGGACCCATCATCTGTCATTCTCCTAGTTCTGTCCAACATGTTGGAGTACGGCATTTCCGACCATACAGCGCCTTATACGGTGCCATTTGAATACTCGCTTGATAACTGTTGTTATAAGCGAATTCTGCCAAGGGTAGGTACTCCTCCCAACTACCACGGAAATCCAAAACACAGCCCCTCAACATATCTTCCAACACTTGGATTACCCTCTCAGATTGTCCATCAGACTGCGGATGAAAAGCCGTGCTGAAATTCAACTTCGTACCCAACGTCTGATGTAAAGCCTTCCAAAATCTTGACGTGAACCGGGGATCTCTGTCTGAGATGATGGACACAGGCACACCATGCAACTGCATTATCTCTGCTATATACAGCTTGGCTAACCTTTGAAGCAAGTAGTCAACCCTTACCGGTATGAAATGGGCCGACTTAGTTATTCGGTCTACTATCACCCATATCGAGTCTTTCCTACTGGGCGTAAGGGGAAGCCCACTTACGAAATCTATGGTAATCCCCTCCCACTTCCATTGTGGGATCTTTACCGGCTGTAACAGCCCTGATGGCAATTGATGCTCAGCCTTAACTTGCTGGCATGTCAGACACTTGCCCACTAACTCGGTTACTTCCCGCTTAAGACCTGGCCACCAAAATTGCTCTCTTAAATCCCGATACATCTTGCTGCCTCCCGGATGCATAGCGTATGGGCTGCTATGAGCTTCTTTAAGGATCCGTTGTCTCAAATCATCATCCTTAGGCATACATACTCTCCCTTGAAAATACAACACTCTATCACTACCCAAGCTGAACCCTTCGGCCTCACCACTCTGTACTTGCAACCTCCGAGTACTCAAAACTTCGTATGTCAACTGCCTCTCTTTAACCTCATCGATCCATGACGGCTTTACTTGTAATTCTGGCAGAAGACTCCCATCCTCGTAGAGACTTAGGTGAGCAAACATTGCTCGCAAATCTGCTATCACCTTACGGCTTAATGCATCAGCGACTACGTTAGCCTTACCCAGATGGTATTCGATAGAGCAGTCATAGTCCTTCAGCAACTCAATCCACCTCCGCTGCCTCAGATTTAAATCTTTTTGAGTCAAGAGATACTTCAGGCTCTTGTGATCCGTGTACACCATCGACCTCTCCCCATACAGATAGTTCCTCCAAATCTTCAAGGCAAAAACCACAGCAGCCAATTCTAAATCATGGGTCAGATAGTTACCTTCGCGAGGCCTCAACTGCTGTGACGCATAAGCGACCACCTTTCCTTCTTGCATCAATACACACCCTAAACCAGTATGTGATGCATCACAATACACAGTGATCCTTTCCTGCCTCAGGCTGAATCAAGACTGGTGCCTCTGTCAAAATCTTCTTCAGCTTGTCAAAACTCTCTTGCTGCTTCTCAGACCACACAAACGGAACTCCTTTTCTCAGCAACTTAGTCAACAGCGCTGCGATTAATGAGAAATTCTCCACGAATCTCCTATAATATCCTGCCAACCCCAGAAAACTCTGAATTTTCGTAACTGACTTTGGTGGTTTCCACTCCAATACTGCCTCAATCTTACTGGGATCCACCCTGATTCCTTCAGCTGAAACAACATGCCCTTAGACAGTTACCTCCTTAAGCCAGAACTCACACTTGCTGAATTTGACGTACAACTGTTTCTCTCTTAGAACTTGCAGAACCATATGAAGATGTGCGTCATGCTCCTCTTCCGACTTCGAGTACACCAAAATTTCATCTATAAACACTACGACGAATCGATCCAGATAGGGTTGGAAAACCAGGTTCATCATGTCCATAAACGCGGCTGGTGCATTCGTCAAACCAAAAGGCATTGCCAAAAACTCGTAGTGCCCATACCGAGTACGGAATGCCGTCTTATGGATATCGGCCTCCTTCACCTTAAGCTGATAATACCCTGACCTAAGGTCGATCTTAGAGAAAATCGATGCACCCTTGAGTTGATCGAACAAGTCATCGATTCTGGGCAAAGGATATATGTTCTTTATTGTCAGCTTGTTCAGCTGTCGATAGTCTATGCACATCCTCATTGTTCCATCCTTCTTCTTGACAAAAAGCACTGGAGCTCCCCATGGCGATACACTCAGTCGGATGAACCCTCTATCCAACAATTCCTAGATCTGAGCCTTCAACTCTACTAATTCTTTCGGCGCCATCCGATACGGATCTATAGATATTGGCGCGGTTTCGGGTAACAAATCTATACCAAACTCAATCTCACGATCGGGAGGTAGATCCGGGAGTTTCTTTGGAAACACATCAACATATTCCTTTACAGTCCGGACATTCCTAACAGCTGCATCCTTAGCTTCCAAAGCACACACATGCACTAGATATGCTTCACAACCTTTCCTAACCATCTTTTCCGCCAGATTAGATAGGTAATCTCTTCTCTTACCAATCATCACCACCTCATCTCCTTCCTTGGTCTTTAACATCATGCGCTTAGCTGCGCTATCTAGGCTAGCCTGATACTTTACTAGCCAATCCATCCCGAGAATTCAGATCGAACTCCCTAAACGGTAGTTCCATCAAGTCAGCCAAGAACACGACCCCTTGGAGTTTTAGGGGTACATTCCTATAAAGTTTACTTACTTCTACAGAGTGACCTAGAGGGCTTAACACAGTCATCTTCCTAGAAGTAAGCTCAAAGTCTAAGTTTAGAGTTTTCACTACGCTACTAGCAATGTATGAGTAAGTTGAGCCAATATCAATCAAGGTGCTATAGGGTACCCCAAAGATCAAAAACATACCGGTTATGACGTCCGGTGCGTCGCTCTCCTCTTGACGTCTCGCGGCGTAGACCAAACCAGGTTGCCTAGCCTTAGTACCACCAGTACCTCCACTCGGTGCCCCACGACCTCTGCCAGCACCATTACCTCCTCTTCCTGCACTACAACCTCTCGGTGGCTGCTGGTTATCCCTCCTATTCAGTGGACGTTCCTGACCCTCAGACCTTAGCCTAGTTGCCTTTTTCGGATAGTCCCTAACTCGATGTGCCATGGATCCACATTCGAAGCATCCTCGATTACCATTCCAACACTCCCCCGTGTGAGACTTCCCACACCAAGCACACCGTGGCGGCCATTGAGTATTAGCAGCAGCAGCAGGCCTAGTAGCTTGATCTGACCCACCATACCTTGTCCTCTTCTGCTGATTACCCGAAAACCTCGAAGATCCGGAGCTCCTCTTATTCCAACTCCTATCCTGATTCCGCCTAACTGACTGTCATACCCCTTCAGCAACCTTAGTCTTCTCCACTAGGACAACGAACTCCCGTTCCTGTTGTGGAGCTATCATCATCCTCAACTCATCCTTCAGCCCATCCTCGAATCTGACACAGCGTTCATGCTCAGTACCCATAATACCACGAGCGTACACTCGCTCAATCTGGAAAAATTCATACTCATACTCGCTTTATTTATTACCACGAACCAGTTCAAGAAAGCCTTTCGCTGCGCATCCACGTAGCTAGCTCCTATGTATTTCTTTTGGTAGGCTGCCTTAAAGAATTCCCATGTGAGGTCCTCCGCCATCGCTCCATCCCTTACGGTGAGCCACCACTGGTATGACTCATCTCGTAGTAGGGAGATTATACCCTTCAACTTTTCCTCAGCTGAAAAATCAAGGTCATCCATGATCCTCTCAGTTGATTCCAACCAATACTCTGCTGTATTGGGTGCCACATCTGATACACCCCGAAACACCTCAGCTCCATTAGCCCGGAGTCGCTCGGGTATAGATTTCTGAGCTCCCATGCCTCCACCTCTCCACCACGGCTCCAAAACTCGCGAAGACGGCTGCGATCATCGCCTCACCCTGCATCCGATCCTGTTGCTCAACACCAAAAGTTAGGGTGGTGGTGGCGGTGGTATCTCATTATCAGACCCTTAACCCGACCTAACGGGTTCTGACACGGTCATTCTTCCTCTACCGCGTCCACGCTGGCCACGTCCTCTAGAACTTATCTCTAACGATTGCGTTTTTAATCTGATTAAGAAATTTTATGGATTAGTACTTGTTTCACTGGTTATTCGCGAAGAACTTTTATGAAGAGAGCTTAATAGGGATTCTTTCGATCATTCAAAGTTTCAAGTTTTCTATCCTAATTCCCAGAAAAGCATATCCATTCCATAGTTCCTCTCATACACATTCACTCTTCAGACATTTCTGTCCGTTCCTATCCCAGGGGTATTTTCGTCATTTGCCCTACAGGGGTATTTTCGTAATTTGTCAAAATAAAGTTTCTTGGCGATTTTGTCAATAAGGGTATTTTGGTAAATTTTGAAATTTCGGGAGTAATTCGGAGATTTTGAAATTTTGAGGTTTTTCGTAAATTTTAAATTTCTGGGGGCATTTCGGTAATTAACCAGGGTAATTTATAAATCTTAATAAATCAAGGGTATTTCAAAATTTGTGAGACTTGGGGGTTCTTTTTGGGGATTTGTTTTCCAAATTGATAATGTTGCAAAAAGTTTGAAAACCAGGGTCATTTTGGTAGTTTTGTAAGTTAGGGGCAATTTCGTAATTTTTTAAAATCATGGCATTTTGATATTTGCAAAACAGATGTTTCTAATATTTTTGGTGAAGTAGAGATATTTTAACAAAAATCGAAGGTATTTTCTGAAAATCTAAAAAACTAAAGGCATTTTAGAAATTTACAACACAGGGGCATTTTTGTAATTTTACCCCTAGGGGTATTTTTGTAATTTTCACAAATCAAAAATTTTTCCGAAATTTTTTTTGTAAAATAGTTCCCACAAGTTAAAGGGTAATTTTAAGAGTTTTAAAACTAGAGTTTTTTATAAAAATACAGCTAGTTCCCTTTCGGGTTTTAGTTATTTGGTTTAGCTTTATGTATAAGTCCTCATGGTTAGGGTGAACCAGAAAGCTACGCACTGTAGGGATTCTGGGAAGAGGAGGTGAGTCACTAGGACTACTTAAGTACCAGGCTCTTCTGGATCCAATCCTAGACATGCGCACAAAGGTTACCACACCCTAACTCGGCGACTTAGCCATAAGTTTGTTTAATTAGGCATTTAAAGTCTTATGTGATTTCTTGGGGTAAACTAGTCCTAGGGTTCAAATGCTTATCATACTATCTACGTTCCATTTCTACCCCTCTACAAATAATAATTCACACAATAGTTAGAAGTACTTACCTGGGCGGATTGGTGTCGGAGACTCAATGCCATGCTGTTCAAACTAAAAACCATTTTCATAATATTTCACAGAGGCTTACTAAAACATTTTGGGCCCTGGGCCCCCACAGCCGAGTTTTGAACTGGGCTCTGATACCAATTATGTAACACCCCAAACCCAGCCCACGAGCCTTGACCGGATCTGGTATGTCACGGAGTAAAAACGTTTTGAAAGATTTGGATTAACAGTGGAAATCTGAAAATATTGTTGAGGTTATAAAATGGTGTTTGCTAAAAACTTAGGTGGGTTGATTTTATAAACATGGTTGAGTTGAAACCCTTTTCCTTTGAAACCATTTGATCAATAAAAATTTTAGAAACATCGGAGTTATAGTTAATTTGGTAAATTTTGCTACCCGGCGGTAACCTCCTTGAAAACTCGTAAAAGTACTTATTTTGAAAATGTTACTTTTAACCGATTTATTTTACAATTTATAAAATCATTAGTAATATAGTAAAAGTAAAATATAAACAACTACTTGAACATCTAAAATAGTAATTAGCGGCCTTATTACAATCCACACCAAAAATTAAAAAAATAATAATAAACTTTAACTGTGCTAAATATAAATTCAAATCCATGGGACAAGCATGGCCGCATCGAGTCCTCTCCGGCTCCATCTCCGCGATCTACTCATCTGCAAAATGATATGGGAAGGGGTGAGTCACCAAGACTCAGTGTATAAATCCCCAACCCGGAAATGCAACTCATACACAAGATATTAATAAGACATGCAAACATGCAACCCAAGCCAGCCATCCGTACTCCTTTTAACTACCCCGTGTGGTCAAAACCACTGGTGGTCAAAACCACTGGTGACCGGAGTCACAAATCAAATAATGGGGCCAACCCATCGTCTGGTCAAAACCACTGATGACCATAGGTCACAATTATCAATATGTGGTCAAAACCCCTGGTGGTACCAAACCACCGGGACTTAGTCACAATTCATATCAACGGTGTGGTCAAAACCACTGGTGACCGAAGTCACAATTTAGCTGATGGGGCCAACCCATCTTGTGGTCAAAACCACTGGTGACAGTCCATAGAGATCATCCCCCTCCTCTCATCAATCCCACCATCATCATGCTCACATAATAAGTATCATAATCCCATATATCATGCATTTATATATAACATAGCATTTAATCAGCATATGATGGCATAGACAAACATACATCGTAGATCACGTAATAGGGGACTTACCCGGAATCCAAGCTCATGCCCACAAGGCAAAGTTACTACACGAGAGGTTATACAGCAACATAATAAGCAGTCCATGCTAATAAAGTGTGTAAGAGTTTACACACCTGTTTAACCGAAGATCTAAGGAGAAATCCCGAATCTATGACAAAATCCTGAAACGTGTTCCCGTATTGCTCCTACATTCGGCCACTATAGTTTAGTATTAAAAAGCCTTATCCGACTAAACTAATAATTCTGAAGGATATGTCGTACTCAAAATAACACTCACCTTGGTTGCCGATTTGGTCTCCTACCAAATCCTGAAACTGCACTTATTCCTGAAATTGTTGAGATCCCTATATGGCACATATTAGTTTCAGCTTTAGGCATAAATTCTTAACAAGTGGCCCTTGGCCGAAACTACCTTTTACTTACCAAAACGAAGTGAAATCCCAGAAGACTCCCTCAATGTCCCTTAACCTTACCTACACACAAGAGAACACATCACCTATTGTCTTAAGAACACATTCGGCCAACCTTACCAAGGCTTTTACACAAGCTTTCTAAGACACCAACTAAGAGAAAAGAAACCGAATGCTAAAGAGAGACACTTACCAACCTTTGAAATCGACAGCACCTTCCTTTTGGGGATTCGGCCTATGCTCTATATGGTAGGGAATATTCGGCTCAAAAGAAAAAGGGTATGGAGTCGGGCTTGAAAGAAAGAAAGGAGATGAAAGGAGAGACTTAGAGTGTTTCGGCAAAGATGGATGGAGGGTTTTTGGCACAAGGTTTATTGTATGTTCCAAAAAAAATCAAAAAGTATCAAAGGAGGAGAAAGGGGTTTCGGTTTGAACAACAAGGGAAAAAGGTGAAAGAAAAGTGTTAGCCGAAAATACTCCTTAGGACTCCCTTTTCATTCGGCCATTGCTTCCTTATCTTTTAATTATCACCCTTTCAATTAAATTAAAAACAATATCTATCCTTTATCCCATCCTTTAACACCTCTTCAATAAATAAAATAAGAATAAAATACCAATTATCCCATCCTTCCAACCGATTTCAAAAATAAAAACAAGGTTTATCCTTATCAAATTAAGAGTTCCACGTGCAGGCCATTAGCTCACTCCCTTCACGCCAGCATGCATAAAAAAAACACCCATTGCTGCCCATGCTACTCGAACATGCGACCTCACTGCCGCAGCCCCTTACAACGTCCCAAGCCACTTTACCACATCGACTTTCATGTCCATAATCCTCGCCATTTATTTTTAAGGCCTTCCTAGCTTAACCCTTTACATAACGCAAAAATAAAACTCCGAAGTGCCACTCCAGCAGCTCGAACCTCTGCTTGCCGCTCCCTTCCTAGCTCATTAGGTAGCGTCCCAAGCCACCCTATCACCTGTTTCCTTGTGTCATGCTTCGCCCCAAATAATTTTTAAAGCCTCATCACCTAGTTTTTTTCTCCTCAAGTGCTAGAAAAAACTTTAGCCCTAAGTTATAACTAGACCCCAAAACAAGATAAATGAGCATAGCATTCCAATCTCTTCAAGCATATATATGAAAAATAATTTAATTCCCAACAATCCCTAATTCAAGATGTTATAGTTCTACCCCCCTTAAAAATAATTTCGGCCCCGAAATTACCTGGGTCAGAAGAGTTGGGGGTATTGCTGCCGCATCACATCCTCGAGTTCCCACGTGGCCTCTTCCGTACCATGATTTCGCCATAGCACTTTTACCAACGGTACCGACTTCCTCCTCAGAACTTTGACATCTCGATCCAAAATCTGTACCGGCTCCTCCTCGAAGGACAAGTCCGAGTTCACTTCAATCTCCACAACTGGCACGACGTGTGATGGCTCTGATCGATAGCGCCTAAGCATTGACACATGGAAGACGTCATGAATTTGACTTAATTCTACCGGCAACTCGAGCTGGTAAGCTACCAGCCCCACACGTTTCAATACTGTGTACGACCCGATGAACCTAGGGCTTAGCTTGCCCTTCCGACCAAACCTCAGCACCTTCTTCCAAGGTGATACCTGCAAGAAAACCTTATCACCCACTGCATACTCTACATCCCTATGCTTAAGATCAGCGTAGGATTTCTGCCTGTCCGACGCCTCTTTAAGACGAGCCCGAATTACCCTAACCTTATCTTCTGTCTCTGCCACTAACTCCGGACCCATCATATGTCGTTCTCCTAGTTCTGTCCAACATGTAGGAGTACGGCATTTCTGACCATACAGCGCCTCATACGGTGCCATTTGAATACTCGCTTGATAATTGTTGTTTTAAGCGAATTCTGCCAAGGGTAGGTACTCCTCCCAACTACCACGGAAATCCAAAACACAGCCCCTCAACATATCTTCCAACACTTGGATTACCCTCTCAGATTACCCATCAGACTGCGGATGAAAAGCCGTGCTGAAATTCAACTTTGTACCCAATGCCTGATGTAAAGCCTTCCAAAATCTCGACGTGAATCGGGGATGTCTGTCTGAGATGATGGACACAGGCACACCATGCAACCGCACTATCTCTGCTATATACAGCTTGGCTAACGTTTGAAGCGAGTAGTCAACCCTTACCGATATGAAATGGGCCGACTTAGTTATTCGGTCTACTATCACCCATATCGAGTCTTTCCTACTGGGCGTAAGGGGAAGCCCACTTACGAAATCTATCGTAATCCCCTCCCACTTCCATTGTGGGATATTTACCGGTTGTAACAGCCCTAATGGCAATTGATGCTCAGCCTTAACTTGCTGGCATGTCAAACACTTGCCCACTAACTCGGTTACTTCCCGCTTAAGACCCGGCCGCCAAAACTACTCTCTTAAATCTCGATACATCTTGCTGCCTCCCGGATGCATAGCGTACGGGCTGCTATGAGCTTCTTTAAGGATCCACTGTCTCAAATCATCATCCTTAGGCATACATACTCTCCCCTGAAAATACAACACTCCATCGCTACCCAAGCTGAACCCTTCGGCCTCACCACTCTGTACTTGCAACCTCCGAGTACTCAAAACTTCGTCGGTCAACTGCCTCTCTTTAACCTCATCGATCCATGACGGCTTTACTTGTAATTCTGGCAAAAGACTCCCATCCTCGTAGAGACTTAGGTGAGCAAACATTGCTCGCAAATCTGCTATCACCTTACAACTTAATGCATCAGCGACTATGTTAGCTTTACCCGGATGGTATTCGATAGAGCAGTCGTAGTTCTTCAGCAACTCAATCCACCTCCGCTGCCTCAGATTTAAATCTTTTTGAGTCAAGAGGTACTTCAGGCTCTTGTGATCCGTGTACACCACCGACCTCTCCCCATACAGATAGTGCCTCCAAATCTTCAAGGCAAAAACAACAGCAGCCAATTCTAAATCATGGGTCGGATAGTTACCTTCGTGAGGCCTCAACTGCCGTGACACATACGCGACCACCTTCCCTTCTTGCATCAATACACACCCTAAACCAGTATGTGATGCATCACAATACACAGTGAATTCCTTTCCTGCCTTAGGCTGAATCAAGACTGGTGCCTCTGTCAAAATCTTCTTCAGCTTGTCGAAACTCTCTTGCTGCTTCTCAGACCACACAAACAGAACTCCTTTTCTCAGCAACTTAGTCAACGGCATTGCAATTAAAGAGAAATTCTCCACGGATCTCCTGTAATATCCTGCCAACCCCAGAAAACTCCGAATTTTCGTAACTGACTTTGGTGGTTTCCACTCCAATACTGCCTCAATCTTACTGGGATCCACCCTGATTCCTTCAGCTGAAACAACATGCCCTAAGAAAGTTACCTCCTTAAGCCAGAACTCACACTTGCTGAATTTGGCGTACAACTGTTTCTCTCTTAGAACTTGCAGAACCATATGAAGATGTGAGTCATGCTCCTCTTCCGACTTCGAGTACACCAAAATGTCGTCTATAAACACTACGACGAACCTATCCAGATAGGGTTGGAAAACTCGGTTCATCATGTCCATAAACGCGGCTGGTGCATTCGTCAAACCAAAAGGCATTACCAAAAACTCGTAGTGCCCATACCGAGTACGAAATGCCGTCTTATGGATATCGGCCTCCTTCACCTTAAGCTGATGATACCCTGATCTAAGGTCGATCTTAGAGAAAACTGATGCACCCTTGAGTTGATCGAACAAGTCATCGATTCTAGTCAAAGGATATCTGTTCTTTATTGTCAGCTTGTTCAGCTATCGATAGTCTATGCACATCCTCATTGTTCCATCCTTCTTCTTGACAAAAATCACTGGAGAACTAATTCTTCTACAAGCTTTACCTCTAATCAATCCAAAGAACTTAACCGAACTTTCAATAATAGTCAATGAACAAGAACATTATGAAAATGTTCCCCTTAGATGTGATAGTTGGACTCTTTTGAGAGTTTCAACAAACAAAATTTATAAAAAAAAATTTTAAACTTTAAAAGCCTTTTGTAGCAATATTATAAAAACAAAAGAAAAAAGTTTACCTATCCAAAAGGAATATGAAACTATTTAATTATTAGATAGAGTTATCATCAATAAGCTTAAAGAACTAAACTATAAATACATTTATTTTGGATTAGTTCAAGTTGAT
This sequence comes from Gossypium bickii, assembly GCA_025503065.1. NCBI lineage: Eukaryota > Viridiplantae > Streptophyta > Magnoliopsida > Malvales > Malvaceae > Gossypium > Gossypium bickii. The sequence goes on along the minus strand of CP106717.1, from coordinate 58,684,578 downwards.
GTCAAACCTGTTAGTGTTAAAGCAACCAAAAATTTTTCAATTTTAATTGTCTTAATGGACCAAAGCCACAATGTTTAATGACACCTTACTAGAAACAGTAGAAACAAGCTTATGTAATGGTTCGATACATTGTAATTTCTACCCAAATTTTATGGTTTCATTAATTGATAAAAATATTTTAAAATCATTGACCTTTCAAATTCATACTCATAATTACCAAATGCACCTTAGATCCAAAGTGCTAACGTTAGTCTATCAACTCCGTTGTCATGTATTCTGTAGTCAACACCAAAGTTTTACTTTAAAGTCAAAAGGAGAAACCCTTTTAATAGAAATAAACACCTCAAGATTTCATACTACAATTTCAAAAACAATACAATGATATGAAATCAATCTCCCTACCAAATGGAAGCTAGAAAGTACTACAGACCCTATTGCACCAACCCCTATTAGAAACACTTTATTCAATGGAATTTCTTAAGACTAAGATGACAGTTGAATTGATATTCAATAAACCACTCAGAATGCCCCCAAGGCATTCTCTTCCATTGTATAACCTTTAGAAGGTTAAATATAGATGAAGAATCAAATCACAAAACACACAGAATAGGTTTTAGGACTATTAGAGTCTCTTTCTCTTCCATTGTAACACCCCCAGACCCGGCCCAGACATTATGGCCGAATCTGGGAATGTCACATCAAAGGCATAATTCAAAACAATTTTGCCAAGTTAAAATTTAAGGCCTAAAAGGCCAAATTCCTTGAATCTTGTAAGTTAGATTGGAAGCCCATGTTATTAAGTTATAGCCATTTCGAAAACCATGTTTAGACTTTAAAAAAATATTTATTCAAGTTTAATAATCTAACAGTTGAAACATTACTAACAAAACTCAAAAGCTAAAGTCGAACCGGAGAATACATGGCCTTATTACAATCCAATAGAAACAAAGTAATTAAAATTAAGTCTTTCAAACTAATTAAAAACTACTTGCAGTGTGGCCACCTCCGAGTCCTCTTCCACGTTGAGTCGTCTACTGAGGATCACCTGAAACATTTAATAAAAAGGGTGTGAGTTTTGAAACTCAGTGTGTACGACCCTTGGTAATTCAATCAATATACAATTATCACATTGGGCCTAAGCCCTATCAAAAATGGTAGTCTTGGGCCTTAGCCCACAATGACCTCATATCACATCAATATCTCATGAATGCAATGAACCCATCCCGAATCCAACCCTGCACTCCATTTCCCTTCCAACCCTACACTCATGTGGGGATATAAATATCAACCCACCCATCCCCACACTCCAAAGGTAGCACCAACAGCGGCACTACTCAACGTTGCAGCGAGCCTGCTAAGCATATAATGGGCTTAAAGCCACCGGTGGATCCACGGTCGTCAAGCGACTATGCGATCCTCAAATCTTCCTTCGTATTCTCAAAACCTACCCAAATGCAACATATATTTCATGAATGCAATATACATAATTTCACACATTAAGCACTTAGGGGTATTTTAGTTATTTCACTACCCAGTGGTATTTTCATAATTCTACCCTACAGGGTATTTAGGTAATTTTGCAAAACAAGGGTATTTTGGAAACTTTTTAAATCAGGGATATTTTGGTGATTCTGCAAATCAATGGTATTTCGGAAATTTTCAAAGTAAGGGTATTTTAGTAATTTTCAAACTAAGGGTATTTTAGTAATTTTTAAATCAGGGGTATTTTGGTAATTTTGAAAATCTAAGGATATTTTGGAAATTTTCAAACTAAGGGTATTTTGGAAATTTTCAAACTAAGGGTATTTTGGTAATTTTCAAATCAAGGGTATTTTGGTCCCTCTCGGGTTTTAGTTATGAACTTTGACCCATTAACAAGTCCTTGCGGCTAAAGTGAACAGACACTACGCACCAGGTAGGATTCCAGAGAAGAGGAGGTGGGCCACTAGGACTGCTTAAGTACCAATGTAACAGACCAAATTTGACCCAAATCGGAATGGTGGTTTCGGGACCACGAATCCGAGCCCGAGAAATGTTCAAATAATTTATTTCATGTCTATTATATGTGAATGAAAATGTGTGAAAGTTTCGTAGAAAAATTTTATCGTTTAAGTGCTTAATTTGATAAAAAGGATTTAATCGAGAAAAGCGTAAAAGTTGTATGCTAGAGAGTAAGGCACTAATTTGATTGTGGCTTTTTAAGTGGGTGTACTAAAAGGGCAATTAGCCCATGTACAACAAGCGAAACGGCAATGGGCCTTTCTAATTTCAAATTATATGTTATTTTAGCCTATTATATGTTATGTTAATATATTAGTAGATAAGGTAAATTATATGTGTTAATATAACATTAAATAATGAAAATAAGTGGGAAGAAAGAGAACATACCTTGTTCTTCTTTCTTGGCCGAATATAGGAGCTAGAAACTCCATGGTTGAAGCTTGATTTTCGGCTAGATAAGAAGCTTGATTAAGGTATGGTCGGTTTTCGATTTTTGATAATTTTTACGTTTTTGAGATCGTTGCTTCATGTATTACCCGACCCATGTCTAAATTTTTGAAAATACTATGTATATAGGATTCGGCCATTAACATGCTTGGATAGTTTTGATGATTGATGGTCTTAGATTAAATGTATGTTAAAGATTTACAAGTTTTGTATTGGAGTTTTTGGTGATTTTGAGTATATAGGGCTAAATTGAAAAGAATAAAATTGTGAAGGATTAAAATGTCAAATAGATGAAATGCATGGACACCCATGGCTATGGGGAAGGTTCAACCTAGCTATAGTGTTAGGAAATTTTGCATATTTTGAGTTTTGTGTAAATTGGACCAAATTGTAAAAATGGAAAACATTAGGGGCAAAATTGTAAATTGCCCATTTGTGTGTTTCGGGACTAAATTGAGATGAAATACAATTAAATGAGCTAAATTTTAATGTGTTTTAGATCAAGAGCAAAGAAAAACTAATTAGACCTGGGAAAGACGAAGGTTCTCGAATAGCCGATTCGCACTGGACTATCGACAACCGAGGTAAGTCCTTAAGTTAATACATGTCAAGGGACTAATTTCGAATCTATTAAAAGTTGAAATTTTACATTTTAGGATAGAAATGTGGAAATTGCCGAATGTGAATTATGGTAGTGAATTTGAAATTGTTTTGTTATATGTGAAGTGATCAAGTATGTTTGATTAGATATTCGAAAGGAATATGAAATAAAAATTTGATAAATTTTAGTATCCATTTACCTTATGGCCGAATGTATATTGACATATTTGGTTGATGAATTATGTTGAGTAAGTGATTGGAATTGTTGGGAATGTTTAATCAGATTGACACGACTCGGGCTTTACGCCTAGCAGGCCTTGTGCCGGTGATTTAAATCGGGCTTTTAAGCCTAGCAGGCCTTGTGCCGGTGTTACTTATCGGGCTTTTACGCCTAGCAGGCCTTGTGCCGGTGTTACTTATCGGGCTTTTACGCCTAGCAGGCTTGATGCCGGTGATGTATTTTACAAAATAGAAACCGAAATTTATGTTCAAGGCGAATTAAAGCAAACTTATCGAGTTAACGGCTCAGGTGAGTATGTAGAGTAGGAATGAATTTCTTTCTTATATAAGACAAGGAAAATCAGTAATTTATTACAAATGGCATGTGTTACGAGTGTGGAATATATACATATATATATATGGTTATAATATGTGTTCTCGGCTTTACTAATGAATGATATGATTGTTGTATCTTGGTCTTCTAATATGAGGATACATGACTAGGCATATTCGGCCACATGGTTGTGTAATTGATGCCATGTTATAGTAATTGACATTTAAGTATATAAATGCATGTACCTATGATTATACGATGACATTTGGGTTTCGAAAGGTTGGTTTATAAACAAGTATTTTGATCATAAGCATGTGGGTGAAGAGATATCGTTTCTACGAATTCATACTTGTTAATATGGGTATGAAAATTAAAGTTTGAAAATAAGTATGAGTACAAGTCCACAAGTTGAATTATAGTAATTTAATTGTTGAAATTCAAATGTTATTTTTATGAAATTAGGACTTACTAAGCTAGCAAGCTTATCGTGTGAAATGTTTCCTCTGTTTTATAGATTAGGTGCAAGCTACAAGCTCGTCGGGATCGTTCGGAAAGTCGCTCACACTATCAATCTACATTTTGGGTACTCTTTCATTTTGGTTTTAAACGAAGGCATGTATAGGAAAGACTTGGTCTTTGTTTGATGAAATTTTAAGGTTCATGTATATAATAGCCATGCGAATATGGCTAAATTTTTTAGTTAAGTACGCTGTTGTGTCTTGATATGTATGTTGGTTCATGATGGCAATATTTATGCATTCTTAATCAAAGTTTAATCGTTTTTGTTAAGGAAATGTTTGTATACGAAATGAATGCTTGAATTAGGGATGTAGGTAGGTTCGGTTAGAAGCTAGTCTTTCATAAAATGCAACAAAACAGCTTGTAGTAGCAGCAGTGATGTGAGTTAGAAAAATCACCAAAATTTAGGGTATATAGAATTAGAAGGTGAATGAGATATGGAATTAAACCATAGTGTGTCTATTTTTACATGAAAGAAACAGAGTAGGCAAAAGATTTATATATTATGAGATAATTAAGTTTTAGTGAGACCTGCTCTGAATGAATTCGTGAGTCACTATTCTGTTTTGGAAAAATTGTCAAAAATTGTAAAAAAATAATTAATAAGCATGGTTTATATGTGTAGAACCCTTAATGAGTCTATTTTTCATTGGTATAAACAAGAACATTATAGGAAATATTTGCAATGAGATAACTGTATTTTTGTAGAGACAGGTCAGAATTGTCAAGCAGTGTAATAAGGGTAACTTTGATGAATAAACTGTACTAATTGGCCACATGAAAAATTCTGGAAAAATTATGGTGAAACGTTATATGAGTCTAGTTTCAAGGAAAATTTATGGATTTAAATTTCGAGTTTTGTAACTCGAGTTATGGTCGTTTTAGTCAGCATGATGCAGTTGGAAAGCTTTAAAAATCTTACACCCCGAGTTAATAGTCAAGTCTAGTAATGCCACGTACTCGATTCCGGCAAGGGTTTCGGGTAAGGGGTGTTACATTTGATTGGTATCAGAGCTTACGGTTTAGTCGATTCTAGGACTACCGTAGCGCGTGTGAGTCTAGCTATACATGCCTTTATTATATGTTGATAGTGTGGTGACTTCTGACAGCCTGAACTTTGTTTTATTTAGTAAATGGACACTGATCCTGAAAGAGCCGTAGCTGATGACGGGGAGAGCGTAGCGCCTGATCGTGCACACGGATCAGCACTGATAGACTCTCGACCTGTTTCGGGTAGCCACGAAGGAGAGACTAAACAAGCCTTTTATCAGATGATGAATGAGTGGTTTGCCCAATTCATTCAAAATAACCCACTGCACTCCCAACTTCCACCCCGAATAATCCAACTCCGATCCCTTCAGCTCCCGATGATAGATCCGATGAGATCTAGTAGGCTCCCAGTTGATAAAATCCGAAAATTTGGGGCCGAAGAATTTAAAGCTAATGACGATGATGACGCTGAGAGAGCCGAAATGTGGCTTGATAACACTATTCGGTACTTGATGAGCCGTCTTGTACTCCGGATGAATGCTTGAAGTGTGCTATATCTTTATCATGGGGACATCGCATATCATCGTGGAATACACTAGTATCGGTGGTTCCGAAAGAAAAAGTGACATGGGATTTCTTCCAAACTGAATTTCGCAAGAAGTATATTAGCCAAAGATTCATTGATCAAAAACGAAAGGAGTTCCTCGAGCTGAAACAGGGCGAATGACCGTAATTAATATGAAAGAAAATTTGTCGCTCACCTTATATGCTAGAGAGTGTGTTTCTACCAAAGCTATTATGTGTAAAAGATTTGAAGACGGCCTAAATGAAGATATAAAGATGTTTGTTGGCATTCTTGAAATTCAAGAGTTTGTAACTTTAGTTGAGAGAGCTTGCAAAGTCAAGAGCTCGGAAAAAGAGAAAAGAAAGGTGAGACAGAAACTAGAGACATCCGAAAAGGTCTTCGCAAAGTCTTTCATTCCACGACCAAGAAGCCCAGAGATGACTACAAACGAAGCTACTACAGATCCACCTAGACGGATCGACCTCCTATGAGCTCCCGAGCTACCTCGATAGCCAGTGTTGGTAACGTTCCACAAAATAGAGTTGAATGCAAGCACTGTGGGAAATGGCACTCAGGGAGTTGTAGATTTCATGATTGGTCTTGCTATAAATGTGGATCGTCAGATCATTTTATTAGAGAGTGTCCGAAGTTAGCTGAGCAGAATACAGTTCAGAACACTAAGCCGAGCAACGTGTCAATGCGAGGTAGACCACCCAAACATTCAGGCAATGTAGGTGGTAGTCAGAAAGGAATGAAGAACACTACAGATCGATCTGAGGTTAGAGCTCCGGCTAGAGCATATGCTGCACGAGCTAGAGAGGATGCTTCCTCCCCCGACATCATTACCGGTATTTTCACTCTTTTTGTGATACTACTCAGAATTGCACTAATCAATCTGGTTCGACTCATTCTTATATGTGTGAAACTTTAAAATTTGGCAAGACTCTGCTAGTTGAGTCTACCGAGTTTGTGATTCGTGTGTCCAACCCTTTGGGTAGATGTGTGCTTGTTAATAAAGTGTGTAGAGGTTGCCCGTTGATGATTCGAGATTATTGCTTCCCAGCTGATTTAATGTTGTTGCCCTTTGACGAATTTGATATAATCTTGGGTATGGATTGGTTAACTTCGCATTTAGGCGAAAGTGGATTGTAAAAGAAAGCTTATCGATTTGAAATGTCGAAGCGGTGAGACCATCGAAATTAAATCTCGTGACATAAATGGGTTGCCTACAAAGAATATCTTCAATGTTAGCCCAAAAGTATGTGAGAAAAGGGTGTGAAGCTTATTTGGCCTATGTACTGGATAATAAAATGTCCGAGAAACAAATTGAATCTGTATTAGTTGTATGTGAATACCCGATGTGTTTCCTAAAGAACTACCGGGTTTACCCCCAGTAAGAGAGATTGAGTTTGGCATTGAGTTAGTACCGGGTGCGGCTCCGATTTCGATAGCTCCGTACTGAATGGCACCTATTGAATTAAAAGAATTGAAAGCGCAGCTTGCAAGAATTGATGATATAAGGGCTTCAAGCGTGACCGAGTTTCTTCTCCGTGGGGTGCACCGGTTTTATTTGTGAAAAGAAAGATGGAACTATGCGAATGTGTATCGACTCATCGACAACTAAATAAGGTAACCATAAAGAATAAGTACCACGTTACCTTGATTGATGATTTATTTGATCAATTGAAGGGGGCTTCAATGTTTTCGAAAATAGATTTGAGATCGGGCTATTATCGATTAAGTAGTCGAGATTCGGATGTGCCAAAGACTCATTCAACGAGGTACGGACACTATGAGTTTTTGGTTATGCCTTTGGACTCACTAATGCACTGCTGCTTTTTATGGATCTAATGAACCGGTCTTCCGGCGCTTTTGGATCGGTTTGTAGTAGTGTTTATTGATGATATACTTGATCTACTCCAAAATGAAACGGAACATGCTTTGGCGATTTGAGTTTAGTACTACAAACTTTGAGGGATCAACGATTGTATGCAAAGTTTAGTAAGTGCGAGTTTTGGATGAATGAAGTTAATTTCTTGGGTCATGTTGTTTCGGTGTCAGGTATTCGGGTGGATCCAAACAAAATAGTAGCCATACTCGATTGGAAACCACCAAAGAATGTTTCTGAGATCCGAAGTTTCCTAGGCCTGGCGGGGTATTACAGACGGTTTGTAAAAGGTTTTTCTGTTATAGCTATACCGTTAACGAGACTACTACAGAAAAATGTCAAATTTGAGTGGTCGGAAAGGTGTCAGAAAAGTTTCAAGCAGTTGAAAGCTTTTTTGACCGAAGCCCCAATGTTAACTCAGCCTGAATCGGGTAAAGAATTTACTATTTTTAGTGATGCTTCCTTGAATGGGTTGGGTTGTGTTTTAATGCAAGAAGGCAAGGTGATAGCCTACGCTTCGAGACAATTGAAGCCACATAAGAAAAATTATCCAACTCACGATCTGGAATTAGCAGCCATTGTGTTCGCATTAAAAATTTGCGTCACTACTTATTTGGCGAAAAATGTCATATTTATTCAGATCACAAAAGTTTGAAGTATTTGATGACTCAGAAAGACTTACACTTGAGACAACGCAGATGGTTAGAATTGCTGAAAGACTATGAATTAGTGATTGACTACCATCCGGGGAAAGCTAATGTTGTTGCGGATGCATTAAGTCGAAAATCATTATTTACTCTCCGTGCATTGAACGCACGGGTGACTATGACTGATGATGGTTCGATCTTAGTCGAGTTACAAGCAAGACCGATGTTCATTCAGCAGATTTGTGATGTACAGAAAGTTGACAAAAAGTTGATTGCTATTCGGAGTCGATGTGGAAGTGGTACGTAATCGATTTTCGATTGATGCAAATGATTGTTTGAATTATGAAGGCCGATTGTGTGTTCCAAAGAAGTCAGATTTGATACATATGATCCTGTGTGAGGCCCATAGTGGTCGACTATCGATACACCCGGGTAGCACTAAAATGTATAACGATTTGAAGCAATTCTATTGGTGGCCTGGCATGAAACGGGATATATCCGAGTTTGTTTCTAAGTGCTTAATCACAACAAGTAAAAGCCGAGCATCGTGTACCGTCCGGACTACTTCAACCAATCATGATACCCGAATGGAAATGGGATAGAATTACAATGGATTTTGTATCCGGTCTTCCTATGACACCGAGTAAGAAGGATGCAGTATGGGTTATCGTTGATAGACTGACTAAATTAGCTCATTTTATACCGGTACGTACCGACTATTCACTGGATAAGCTTGCCGAACTGTATGTGTCACAGATTGTAAGGTTGCACGGTGTACCGAGTTCCATTGTTTCAGATAGAGACCCGAGATTTACATCGCGATTTTGGAAGAGATTGCAAGATGCTCTAGGTACTAAACTCCATTTTAGTACAGCTTTCCATCCGCAATCAGACGGTCAGTCTGAGCGGACTATTTTGATACTTGAGGACATGCTGAGGTGTTGCGTTCTCGAGTTTGAAGGTACGTGGGAACGATACCTACCTTTGGCTGAATTTGCTTATAATAATAGTTTCTAATCTAGCATAAAAATGGCGCCTTACGAAGCCTTATATGGGCGAAAATGTCGCACACCGTTGTACTGGACTGAGCTCAGTGAAAACAAGATACACGGGGTTGATTGGATTAAAGAAACGAATGTAAGGTGGTACTTATCGAAATAATTTGAAAGTCGCCGGATCGTCGTAAGTCTTATGCCGATTTGAAGCGTAAGGATGTTGAATTTCGTGTCGAGATCGGGTGTTCTTAAAAGTTTCTCCGTGGAAGAAAATACTCGATTTGGCCGGAAAGGCAAGTTGAGTCCGAGATTTATCTGACCGTATGAAATCATCGAGCGATAGGGGCTCGCCGCTTATCGATTGAAACCGCCTTTGACTTAGAAAAGATACACAATGTATTTCACGCTTCGATGCTTTCGCAGATATCTGGATCGGATCCGCCCCATGTGATCACCCCGTCCGAGATTGAAATTCAATCTGATTTGACCTATGATGAGGAACCGATCCGTATCTTAGCTCTGGGAAACCAAAGAGTTAAGAAATAAAAGAGTTCCATTAGTAAAGATTCTATGGAATCGTCACGAGTTGAAGAGGCTACGTGGGAGCTCAAGAGTCAATGAGGCAACAATATCCGAACTTATTTAACGGTAAAATTTTCGAGGACGAAAATTCTTAAGGGGAGAGTTGTAATGCATCAAATTTGACCCAAATCGAACGGTGGTTTCGGGACCACGAATCCGAGCCCAAGAAATGTTCTAATAATTTATTTCATGTCTATTATATGTGAATGAAAATGTGTTAAAGTTTCGTAGAAAAATTTTATCGTTTAAGTGCTTAATTTGATAAAAAGGATTTAATCGAGAAAAGCGTAAAAGTTGTATGCTAGAGAGTAAGGTACTAATTTGATTGTGGCTTTTTAAGTGGATGTACTAAAAGGGCAATTAGCCCATGTACAACAAGCGAAACGGCAATGGGCCTTTCTAATTTCAAATTATATGTTATTTTAGCCTATTATATGTTATGTTAATATATTAGTAAATAAGGTAAATTATATGTGTTAATATAACATTAAATAATGAAAATAAGTGGGAAGAAAGAGAACATACCTTGTTCTTCTTCCTTGGCCGAATGTAGGAGCTAGAAACTCCATGGTTGAAGCTTGATTTTCGGCTAGATAAGAAGCTTGATTAAGGTATGGTCTGTTTTCGATTTTGATAATTTTTACGCTTTTGAGATCGTTGCTTCGTGTATTACCCGACCCATGTCTAAATTTTTGAAAATACTATGTATATAGGATTCGCCATTAACATGCTTGGATAGTTTTGATGATTGATGGTCTTAGATTAAATGTATGTTAAAGATTTACAAGTTTTGTATTGGAGTTTTTGGTGATTTTGAGTATATAGGGCTAAATTGAAAAGAATAAAATTGTGAAGGATTAAAATGTCAAATAGATGAAATGCATGGACACCCATGGCTATGGGAAAGGTTCGGTCTAGCTATAGTGTTAGGAAATTTTGCATATTTTGAGTTTTGTGTAAATTGGACCAAATTGTAAAAATGGAAAACATTAGGGGCAAAATTGTAAATTGCCCATTTGTGTGTTTCGGGACTAAATTGAGATGAAATACAATTAAATGAGCTAAATTTTAATGTGTTTTAGATCAAGAGCAAAGAAAAACGGAATTAGACCGGGAAAGACGAAGGTTCTCGAATAGCCGATTCGCACTTTACTCTATCGACAACCGAGGTAAGTCCTTAAGTTAATACATGTCAAGGGACTAATTTCGAATCTATTAAAAGTTGAAATTTTACATTTTTAGGATAGAAATGTGGAAATTGCCGAATGTGAATTATGGTAGTGAATTTGAAATTGTTTTGTTATATGTGAAGTGATCAAGTATGTTTGATTATATTCGAAAGGAATATGAAATAAAAATTTGATAAATTTTAGTATCCATTTACCTTATGGCCGAATGTATATTGACATATTTGGTTGATGAATTATGTTGAGTAAGTGATTGGAATTGTTGGGAATGTTTAACTGTATTGACACGACTCGGGCTTTTACGCCTAGCAGGCCTTGTGCCGGTGATTTAAATCGGGCTTTTAAGCCTAGCAGGCCTTGTGCCGGTGTTACTTATCGGGCTTTTACGCCTAGCAGGCCTTGTGCCGGTGTTACTTATCGGGCTTTTACGCCTAGCAGGCTTGATGCCGGTGATGTATTTTACAAAATAGAAACCGAAATTTATGTTCAAGGCGAATTAAAGCAAACTTATCGAGTTAGCGGCTCAGGTGAGTATGTGAAGTAGCAATGAATTTCTTACTTATATAAGACAAGGAAAATCAGTAATTTATTACAAATGGCATGTGTTACGAGTGTGGAATATATACATATATATATATGGTTATAATATGTATTCTCGGCTTTACTAATGAATGATATTATTGTTGTATCTTGGTCTTCTAATATGAGGATACATGACTAGGCATATTCGGCCACATGAGTGGTTGTGTAATTGATGCCATGTTATAGTAACTGACATTTAAGTATATAAATGCATGTACCTATGATTATACGATGACATTTTGGGTTTCGAAAGGTTGGTTTATAAACAAGTATTTTGATCATAAGCATGTGGGTGAAGAGATACCGTTTCTACGAATCCATACTTGTTAATATGGGTATGAAAATTAAAGTTTGAAAATAAGTATGAGTACAAGTCCACAAGTTGAATTATAGTAATTTAATTGTTGAAATTCAAATGTTATTTTTATGAAATTAGGACTTACTAAGCTAGCAAGCTTATCGTGTGAAATGTTTCCTCTGTTTTATAGATTAGGTGCAAGCTACAAGCTCGTCGGGATCGTTCGGAAAGTCGCTCACACTATCAATCTACATTTTGGGTACTCTTTCATTTTGGTTTTAAACGAAGGCATGTATAGGAAAGGCTTGGTCTTTGTTTGATGAAATTTTAAGGTTCATGTATATAATAGCCATGCGAATATGGCTAAATTTTTTAGTTAAGTACGCTGTTGTGTCTTGATATGTATGTTGGTTCATGATGGCAATATTTATGCATTCTTAATCAAAGTTTAATCGTTTTTATTAAGGAAATGTTTGTATACGAAATGAATCCTTGAATTAGGGATGTAGGTAGGTTCGGTTAGAAGCTAGTCTTTCATAAAATGCAACAAAACAGCTTGTAGTAGCAGCAGTGATGTGAGTTAGAAAAATCACCAAAATTTAGGGTATATTGAATTAGAAGGTGAATGAGATATGGAATTAAACCTTATTGTGTCTATTGCTACATGAAAGAAACAGAGTAGGCAAAGGATTTATATATTATGAGATAATTAAGTTTTAGTGAGACCTGCTCTGAATGAATTCGTGAGTCACTGTTCTGTTTTGGAAAAATTGTCAAAAATTGTACAAAATTAATTAAGAAGCATGGTTTATATGTGTATAACCCTTAATGAGTCTATTTTTCATTGGTATAAACAAGAACATTATAGGAAATTTGTGCAATGAGATAACTGTATTTTTGTAGAGACAGGTCAGAATTGTCAAGCAGTGTAATAAGGGTAACTTTGATGAATAAACTGTACTAATTGGCCACATGAAAACTTCTGGAAAATTTATGGTGAAAAGTTATATGAGTCTAGTTTCAAGGAAAATTTATAGATTTAAATTTCGAGTTTTGTAACTCGAGTTATGGTCGATTTAGTCAGCATGACGCAGTTGGACAGCTTTAAAAATCTTACACCCCGAGTTAATAGTCAAGTCTAGTAATGCCACGTACTCGATTCCGGCAAGGGTTTCGGGTAAGGGGTGTTACAACCAAGCTCTCCCTAGATCCAATCCTAGACATGCAAATGTCCATTGCCACACTCTAACCTAGCGACTTGTCCACAGACATGTTTAATTATTAGATTAAGTCTTATGCGGTTTAAGAGTTGTTCCGAACTAGGCCTAAAGTCCATTAAACCCTAGCATACTTATCAACATCCCCATAAAGCCCATCAAGCCCATTTCACGTTCATATAACCCATTAAGCCCAAATCACATCCTTATGGCCCATTAGGCCTAGATCTCATTCATATGGCCTATTAGACCCAAAACAATTCCAAATCATATAACATGCATGACTAACTCAGTTCATATAACCAAATCAAGCAATTTCATCAAACTTAGCCTTAGGGCCCATCGGGCCCATTCAGCCACTTTCGGCTTTTCAGCTTTCTGGCATTGCCGATATCATGTGTGTAGTGTTTGTACACACCTGGTTACTGCGACGTGCTATACTATCCTTGGTCTTGAACCTACAACCAACCAACCTTCAATCAATCACCCATACTTAATCAAAATATTTACCAAAAGTCGAAGCCTTACCGTAACCATACCGTGTGCCACCAAGTTCTAATAGCCTTTCCTTAGCTACTAATCACGAGTATCCCCTAGACCTGCACTCACACATACACCATCAAACTTTGAGTGACTCATAATCCACACAAGTCACCCCTATAGATCATACTCACATTTGGCCATTTACTTAAACCATAATCGAGTTGAGTACACTTACACTTTGCTACCTATGCTTGCGATCTCTGAACCTTACCCTTGTTAATACAAGATTAACGAAAATGAGAAGTTAGATAGCCCTTCGGCTTTTAACAAAACACACTAAGGGGTTAATTGAACACTTACTGAACCCAACCTTTGATCCTGCGGCCTAGATAGCTACTGAATGAGATTCGGCTTTTAACCTTGACTGATAGTAGATAACAATCGATTTGTGATGGAGGAAAACAACAAAGATTTGACACTAATAGGGATTTTGGCAAGAGAAGATGATGATACTTCTGCAATAAAAGAGTTTGGCTATGAGAGAATTCAGAAAAAAGGGATTCGGCTATGGGAGATTTTGGCAACAAGACAAGGTATTTTCCGTTGTGGAAAATAAGGTTTCGGCAAGGAAAAGAAAAAGAATTGAAAATTCGGCATTACCTAGGACCCCAGATTCGGCACACACACATTTATGTAGCCGATAGCCGAAACTTAGCCACCCCTAAAGTCCAATTCGATAGCACTTCATCCACTGCTCATCTCCTAATTTTCTCCATGATATCCCCCTTATCTTTCTCCTAAATTCTCTCTACTGATCACTTCTCCTTAGAGTCCCTCTACATGCCACTTCCAGCCTTCTTGAAGCCTAAAATTGAACTCCAAAATAAAGCTAAGCTAGCACTCGAACCTCAGATCTCCCTGCATGCATATGTCGCCACCTCTCTACACCTTAGTGGCGTCACTTAGCCACTTTACCACAGGCCTCTTTGTTCCCTTTTTCACTTATTTTTATATGGAAGCCAACACTCACAACCCTGATTCCTTAATTAATTAAATTAAGAATCCTCCACCACAAAACAAAACCCAGAGCTTCTCCAACACACCTAGACATTCCAAATTCATTAAACTTTTAAAGCCGTCATGTCATTTGTCATTTTCTTGCTTACTTAAAAAATTTATGAGACCCAAAGCCCAATAGGCCCAATTCTACTAGGCCCAAATTCGGGGAGTTACATCCATCCTAATAACATTTAGAACCAATTTAAAAGGAATAGATAATTCTTCAAGTATTACATAACCTATCAATATCAGATAGGAAGGGAGCCCCCAAAATGCACTTAATATTTAAAAACTTTTATACTAAAGGAGTCTTCTAAGATCAATAAAAAATAGTGTAAGAAACACTTCTATTCCAACATGAATGAACAAAAAGAGAAGATTCCTTTGAAATTTATAATGAGAAAAAGAGCATTCTCCAAAAATATTACAAATTTATGAACACTCATAAAATTCATATAAAATTCTTTGAAGAGTTTGAAAAGCATTATTTGGAAACTATCAATATTATAAAAAAAAAATAATACTATATGGCAAATAAATAGAGAAGTTGAATCTCAACATCCTCCCTAATGGAGGATCAATATCTTCATACAAATTGTGGAAAAAAAACAACAAGACCTTTAAGAATGAGAGCACCTGATGTAGGATAATAAACCTCATCAAAAGACATTAAAATGATAACAAGACAAAACAACTGTAACACCCCAGACCCGGCATAAACGTTACGACCGGATCTGGTAGGTTACAGGGTGAAGTAAAAATGAATTTGTGGTGAAGTTGGGAAAAGCTGGAGATTTGAAAACCTTTCGATTAAGGCGATGTCTTGAAAACAGTGAGTTGTTAGTTTAGGAAAATTTCAATTTGTGTTATTCAAATATTCGTTATGCTTGGTGATACTTGAAAGAAAACTTTTAGTTTGTGTTACTCGTATTTTGAAAACCCCATCTTTAATTTCGTGATTAAGTTTGCATAGTGTCAAATTTTAAATAAATAAATAAATAAGTAAAAACCAAATATTAATTTAGAAAGGCCTTATTACACAACAAAAATCCCCAATTAAAAAAAATAAAATAAAGCAGGAAACAAGTTTACGAAAAGAAAAGACTTTATGGCCTCCAGGAGTCCGCCTCGGCTCCCATATCCACGATCTACTGAGTACCTGAAAGGTTAAGCAAGGGCTGAGTCACCGAGACTCAGTGTGTAAATCCCCTATGACACATAAACGGCTCGAGGCCCACAATAGCATATTAGGCTTTAGCCCACTCAAGATGACATAAAGAATAAATGAATGCATCATGTCCCAGCCCAACCTAGTTTTTCCATCCTCTACATGTCACCCGTACCAGCCCATCACACCGTGGGGATTTCTACAATCAACCCTCCATCCGCTACACGTCACTTTGACAGTCATGCTGTCAGTCATAATGCCGATCGCTAGATGACCAAAATAATACAACGTGGCTTAGCCACTGATCACTATGGGACCAAATAATATAACGTGGCTTAGCCACCAATCACTATGTGACCAAATAATCAAGCACTTCCCCGTAAATATCATATCCATATCCCATGCATAACATACATGTCATAATGAATGCAACATGCCATCATCAATGTAATAGAGTACCACATACATCCATACACGCAAGAAGAATGCCACAGTCACGTACCTGGCACTTCTAGCCTTACCCACAAGGGTATTACAACTGTCTACACAACCTTTTTCGGCATTTCAGCCCATACAATTAATATTACAGTTAAGATGAAGTGTATGAGGTTTTACACACCTGAAAACATGCAAAATAATACTCTCTACGTCGACACTATCGATAGCCGAAACGACTGCATCTGCCTACTACTCTGTTCTAAAGTTGGTCCACAACCCGGTGGCCAATCTCGAACTGCTGACAGTGCTCATTTCTTAAACTTAGGGGCTGGGTTTAAGGGTCCAATCCCCTCCTTTGCCTAATTGGTATTGGATTCCATCAAAAGATCTTGGTCAGAAGATACTATAAGGAAACAGCTATTGTTTAACAACAACACAGGGTTAAGGTAGCGAATAACGATGAGTGAACCTAATCAAATATCTGAAGAGAAAACCCTTACCTTGAAATCCCGAAAAGAGAGGTATGGTTCAAAGATTCGACTAGCAATACTTCCCGGAATAGGCACCCTTAATAGACCAAACCAAAGAATGATCCGAAGTAGATGCCTAACACTTAGCCCCCTTAACACAGAGGATTCAAATAACACCCAACAGAATTCGGCACAAGCACAACAGTAGAGAAGATTCAGCAATGAACAAGAGTAGAAAAGACTAAGATGAAAGAACCGAAAATAAAGATAAAAAAACTTCAATAAAGGCTTAAGAGTTTCGGCTTTTAGAGAAATCGAGGGAAAATGTAGGAAAGAATGGCTAGGGAGATTCGGCTTTAGCAAGAAATAGAGAAAAGAATGGAAGTAAATAGGGGTTTCGGCTTAGGAGAGGAAGAGAAGATGAATAAGAGAACAATGGGAATGATGAGTAAAAGAAAATGAAGAAAAAGAAAGTGCACCAATGGTCTATCACATTCGGCTAAAGAAGAAAAGAGAGGAGAATAGATGTTGACTAATACAATTTCAGCACACAAAGAATTATGGACTCAAAAAGAAAGAAAAGAAAGAGATTCCAAGGCTTAAGCACAAAACGACACTCACATTCCCTCATACTCGAATTTGTTCTAAAGAAACTAAACTGGAACCTAAGACCACTAATGAGTTTCGGAACACTAATACAAGCAAAAACCGATTGCTTTCCCCCCTCCACATGCTCCCAAAATTCGACCACCACCTTCACCAACCCTCCATCCCTTATTCTCCTCCTAACTTCACTCTCAATCATCCATTTGAAAAAGTTTGAACCATTCAAACCCCACCTTTCTCTCTTGGCCTATCATTCAAAAATTTTGACTAATTCAACATCCACTCTTCAAAGTTCCTAGCTGACATCCAACACTACTCCCCTTGATGCCAAAAAGAGTTCCAAAATGCAAATTGTGTGACTCGAACCAGCTCCCTCCTTGTTTCCCTGTGGCGTCACCTACCAACACCTTAAGTGACGCCTCCTTGCCACTTTGCCACTTGAATTCTTGTGTCAACAAACACAAGCAACAGCCCTTAAGTTCTGCCCCAGGCAGCTCTCCTCTGCAAACGCCCAAAAACAAAATTTTGGCCAGGCTTCGGCTTAATCCCGAGCCTTCCTTGGACCCCCAAACACACCAAAATAATACACATAGTATACCAGACACACATAACAATATAAATGCAGAGGCCCTAAATCCCGGATGTTACAGTTCTACCCCCCTTAAAGAAATTTTGGCCTCGAAATTAACTGGGCAAAAGAGATGCGAGTATTGTTGACGTATCGTATCCTCTGTCTCCCATGTCGCCTCTTCCATTCCATGATTTCGCCATAAGACTTTAACTAACGTACCGATTTTCTTCTTAGCACCTTGACGTCTCGTTCCATGATTTGAATTGGTTCCTCCTCATAGGACAAGTCTGGCCTTACCTCAATCTTCTCCACTGACACGACGTGAGACGGATCCGAACGGTAGCGCCTTAACATTGAAACATGGAATACATCATGTATCTGTTCCAATTTCGTAGGTAACTCCAGTTGATATGCCACTGGTCCCACACGTTTCAAAACCCGATAAGGCCCGATGAACCTAGGACTTAGCTTGCCCTTTCGTCCAAATCTCTTCCAAGGTGAAACTTTCAAGAAGACCTGGTCACCTACTGCAAACTCTATTTCCTTACGCTTCAGATCTGCATAGGACTTTTGTCCATCAGAAGCTTCCTTTAACCGAGCCCAAATTAGTTTAACCTTTTCCTCCGTCTCTGTAACCAATTCTGGACCCAAAATCTGGCGTTCACCCAATTCTGTCCAACAGTAGGAGTACGACACCTCCGCCCATATAATGCTTCATAGGGCGCCATCTGAATACTAGCTTGGTAGCTGCTGTTGTATGCAAATTCCGCCAACAGTAAGAACTCTTCCCAACTACCCTTAAAATCAATGACACAACCCCTCAACATGTCCTCCAAGATTTGAATTACTCTCTCAGACTGACCATCAAACTGAGGATGGAATGCTGTACTAAAATCCAACTTCGTACCCAATGCTTGATGCAATGCCTTCCAGAATCTCGACATAAACCTAGGGTCTTTGTCTGATATGATAGACACCGGTACCCCATGTAACCTCACAACCTCTGCTACATACAGCTTACCCAACTTCTGTAGAGAGTAGTCGACACGAACCGGTATGAAATGAGCCGACTTCGTCAAACAATCAACAATTACCCAAAATGAATCCTTCGTAGTAGGTGTGAGAGGTAGCCCACTCACAAAGTCCATTGTGATCCTCTCCCATTTCCACTGTGGAATCTTCACCGGTTGCAACAACCCTGAAGGTACCTGATGTTCTGCTTTTACCTGTTGGCACATCAAACACTTACTCACAAATTTGGTTACCTCTTGCTTCAGACCTGGCCACCAAAACTGTTCTCGCAAATCCCGATACATCTTACTTCCTCTAGGATGCATAGCGTATGGGCTGCTATGCGCTTCCTGTAAAATCTTACCCCTCAACTCAGGATCCCTTGGCATGCAAGTTTTTCTTCGAAAACATAATACACCATCACTATTCACACTGAATTTCATTGTCTCACCATCTATTCCCAACTAAAACTTCGGCTTTAACAACTCATCAGCCTACTGCTTCTCCTTAATCTGACTGACCCAAGAAGGTTTCACTTGAAGTTCAGCTAATAGACTTCCATCATCGTATAAATTGAGGTGAGCAAACATTGCTCTCAAGTCAGAGGTTACCCTATGACTTAATGCATCCGCCATCACGTTAGCTTTACCCGGATGGTATTCGATCAAGCAATCATAATTCTTTAACAACTCGATCCACTTTCTCTGCCTTAAAATCAACTCTTTCTGGGTGAGAAGGTATTTTAAGCTCTTGTGATCTGTATAAATGACGAACTTCTCCCCATATAGATAATGTCTCCAAATTTTCAAGGCAAATACCACTACTGCCAATTCCAAATCATGTGTGGGATAATTTAACTCATGCGGTCTTAACTGTCGAGACGCATACGCAACCACCTTTCCGTCTTGCATTAACACACATCCTAATCCCGTGTGTGAAGCATCACAATAAACCACGAACTCCTTTCTAGCCTCCAGCTGAATCAGCACCGGAGCCTCCATCAAAATCCTCTTCAGCTTCTCAAAACTTTCTTGTTGCTTGTCAGCCCGAACAAAAGGTACCCCTTTCCTCAACAGCTTGTTTAAAGGTGCCGCAATTAATGAGAACCCTTCAACGAACCTTCGGTAATACCCAACAAGACCAAGGAAACTCCGAATCTCTGCCACAGACCTAGGCGGATTCCAATCCAACACAACTTCAACTTTTTGGGGATCAACTCTAATTCCCTCTGCCGACACAACATGGCCCAAAAAAGTAACTTCACTTAGCCAAAATTCGCACTTACTGAATTTGGCGTACAACTGCTTCTCCCTCAGGATTTGCAAAACCACTCGAAGATGCGAATCATGCTCCTCCTCCGATCTTGAATAGACCAAGATATCATTTATAAAAACCACAACAAATCGGTCCAAGTAGGGTTGGAATACTCGGTTCATCATGTCCATAAATGCTGCTGGCGCATTGGTCAACCCAAACGGTATCAACAAGAATTCGTAATGACCATATCGAGTTCTGATAGCCGTCTTATGAATATCCGCTTCCTTGACCTTAAGCTGATGATATCCTGACCTCAAATCTATCTTTGAGAAGACTGAAGCCCCCCTCAATTGATCAAACAAGTTGTTAATCCTCGGCAACGGGTATTTGTTCTTGATCGTTAACTTGTTCAATTGACGATAGTCAATGTACATACGCATTGATCCATTCTTCTTCTTAACGAATAGCACCGGCGCTCCCCAAAGTGATACACTCGGTCGGATAAAACCCCGATCCAATAGTTTTTGAATCTGCACTTTCAGTTCCACTGACTTTTTCGGCGACATTCTATATGGGGCAATAGACACTGGCGCTGTTCTCGGAAGGAGATCAATACCGAACTCCACTTCGCGATCCGGAGGTAATCACGGAAGCTCTTCTGGAAAAACATCAGAAACTTCCTTCACCATTCTAACATCCCTTACAGTTAGTTCCTTGGCTTCTAGAGCCCGAACAAAAGTTAAGAATGCCTCACATCCTTTCCTCACCATTCTTTCCGCCCTTAAGGTAGACTCTACATTTGACAAGTAGTTCCTTCTTTCACCTATCACTAAAACTTCGTCATCCTCAGGAGTTCTTAACACCATACGCTTGGCTGCACAATCCAAATTCGCTCGATACCTCACCAGCCAGTCCATGCCTAAGATGAAATTGAACTCCCCGAATGGCAGTTCCATCAGATCAGTCGAAAAAATTACCCCTTGAACTTCTAGAGATACATCCTTATAAAGTTTGTTCACCACTACAGATTCACCTAACGGGCTAATTACAGTCATCTCTCTAGAAGCAATCTCAGAGTCTATGCTTAAAGTTCCAGATACCACACTAGCAATATAAGAATGTGACGACCCAATATCAATTAGTGCAGAAAAAAGACAATCCAAAAATTAAGAATGTACCGGTTATGACATCCGATGCATCGCCCTTCTCTCGGCGTCTAGCTACATAGACTAACCCCGGCTGTCTCGCACCAGTACCTTCTGCACCTCTGCTTGGTGTTCTACGGCCCCGACTGAACCCATTACCTCCCCTGGCTGGACCATGACCTCTCTGCGGTTGCTGACCACCTCTACCCGGCTGAGCATAACCTTGACCTACTGGCCAAGCACCGCCCCATTCATGTGGATAGTCTCTAACCTGATGATCAGTAGACCCACACCTGAAACATCTTCTGTTACTCGTCCAACACTCGTCCAAATGAAATTTACCACATCGAGCACACCTCTGAGGCTGACTATTAACAACAGATCTCACAACCCGACTCGACCTATCCAACCTAGGTCTTTTCTAAAAATGCCCAGCTGACCGCGACGATCCAAAATTCCTTTTATTTCTACCTCTATCTCTATCCTGATTCTGCTTTTCGGACCGCTTCACTTCCTCGGCTATCTTAGCCATTTCCACTAAAACAACAAATTCCCTTTCTCGTTGTGGAGCTATCAGCACTCGCAAATCATCCCTCAAACCATCTTCAAATCGAACACAACGCTCATGGTCTGTGGCCACTATCCTCCGGGCATAACGACTAAGACGTAAGAATTTTGCCTCATACTCAGCCACCGATTTATTTCCTTGAACCAAATTCAGAAACGCCATACGCTGCGCATCCACATAACTTGATCCGATATACTTACTCTAGAATGCCGACCTGAAGAAATCCCAAGTAATGCTGTCAGCCACTGAACCATCCCTAACTGTCAGCCACCATTGATACGCCTCATCCCGTAGAAGAGACACAACTTCTTTCAACTTCTCCTCCACCGTAAGATCAAGATCATCCATGATACACTCTACTGCTTCTAGCCAATACTCAGCTACATTCGGAGCTACACTCGATACGCCCCTAAACATTTTTGCTCCATTGGCTCGAAGTCGTTTAGACACCGATTTCTGAGCCGCAGATCCTATGCTCGCACCAACACCCTCTCCAAGACCCGTAACATCGCCTGAGACACCGTATCGTCCCCGCCCGTTTGATCCTGAAGATCTGCTTCCGCAGCTGGCGGTACTAGCATCTCATTTCCTGACCCATGTCCTGACTCTGAGGGTTCAGACCCAACACCTCGGCCTCTTCCACGGCCGTGTACAGCACGTCCACATCCCCTAGTACTCATTGCTACCGATACGCCTTCATCTGATTATAAGTTTTATGAATTAGCACTTTTTTTCACTATTTTATAGCGAGCAATCTTATGAGGAGTAGTATTACTAGTAGTTCTCGCGAGTTCGTATCTATATCTAAAGGGTTCAGTTTCTAAAATTTGAATCTCCTAATGCTAGTAACCATATTCAATCAATCAAATAAGCATTTCATGCATACACCACCGAAAGTTAGAACACTTACCTGCGTGGATCGGGTGCCGGTAGACTCGGATGCCATATTTCAATCAAAATAGTTCCTCCAATTAACATGCATATCAATCTTATAAAACACTGTTGGACCCATTTCACAGCCCAAGTTTTGCAACCTAGGCTCTGATACCAAAATTGTAACACCTTAAACCCGGCCTAAACGTTACGATCAGATCTGGTAGGTTACAGGGTGAAGTAAAAACGAATTTGTGGTGAAGTTAGGGAAAGCCAGAGATTTGAAAATCTTTCGATTAAGGCGATGTCTTGAAAACAATGAGTTGTTAGTTTAGGAAAATTTCAATTTCTGTTATTCGAATATTCGTTATGCTTGGTGATACTTGAAAGAAAACGTTTAGTTTGTGTTACTCGTATTTTAAAAACCCTATCTTTAATTTCGTGATTAAGTTTGCATAGTGTCAAATTTTAAATAAATAAATAAATAAAGTAAAAACCAAATATTAATTTAGAAAGGCCTTATTACACAACAAAAATCCCCAATTAAAAAAATAAAATAAAGCAGGAAACAATTTTACGAAAAGAAAAGACTTTGTGGCCTCCACGAGTCCACCTCAGCTCCCATATCCACGATCTACTGATTACCTGAAAGGTTAAGCAATGGGTGAGTCACCGAGACTCAGTGTGTAAATCCCCTATGACACATAAACGACTCGAGGCCCACAATCGCATATTGGGCCTTAGCCCATTCAAGATGACATAAAGAATAAATGAATACATCATGTCCCAGCCCAACCTAGTTTTTCCATCCTCTACGCGCCACCCGTACCAACCCATCACACCGTGGGGATTTATACAATCAACCCTCCATCTGCTACACGCCACTTTGACAGTCATGCTGTCAGTCATAATGCCGATCACTAGGTGACCAAAATAATACAACGTGGCTTAGCCACCAATCACTATGTGACCAAATAATATAACGTGGCTTAGCCACTGATCACTATGTGACCAAATAATCAAGTACTTCCCCGTAAATATCATATCTATATCCCATGCATAACATACATGTAATAATGAATGCAACATGCCATCATCAATGTAATAGATTACCACATACATCCATACACGCAAGGAGAATGCTACAGTTACGTACCTGGCACTTCTAGCCTTACCCACAAGGGTATTACGACTGCCTACACAACCTTTTCTGGCTTTTCAGCCCATACAATTAATATTACAGTTAAGATGAAGTGTATGAGGTTTTACACACCTGATAACACAAAAAATAATACTCTCTACGTTGACACTATCGATAGCAGAAACGACTGCTATCTGCCTACTACTCTGTTCTAATGCTGGTCCACAATCCGGTGGCCAATCTCGAACTGTTGACACCGCTCATTTCTTAAACTTAGGGGTTGGGTTTACGGGTCCAACCTCCTCCTTTGCCTGATTGGTATTGCATTCCATCAAAGGATCTTGGTCAGAAGATACTATAAGAAAACAACGGTTGTTTAACAACAACATAGGGTTAAGGTAGCGAATAACGATAAGTGAACCTAATCAAATATCTGAAGAGAAAACCCTTACCTTGAAATCCCGAAAAGAGAGGTAGGGTTCAATGATTCGACTAGCAATACTTCCCGGAATAGGAGCCCTTAATAGACCAAACCAAAGAATGATCCGAAGTAGATGCCTAACATTTAGCCCCCTTAACACAGAGGATTTGAATAACACCCAAGAGAATAAGATGAAAGAACCGAAAATAAAGATAAAAGAACTTCAATGAAGGCTTAAGAGTTTCGACTTTTAGAGAAATTGAGGGATAATGTAGGAAAGAATGGCTAGAGAGATTCGGCTTTAGCAAGAAATAGAGAAAAGAATGGAAGTAAATAGGGTTTCGACTTATGAGAGGAAGAGAAGATGAATAAGAGAACAATGGGAATGATGAGTAAAAGAAAATGAAGAAAAAGAAAGTGCACCAACGGTCTATCACATTTGGCTAAAGAAGAAAAGAGAGGAGAATAGATGTTGACTAATACATTTTCGACACATAAAGAATTATGGACTAAAAAAAAAAAGAAAGAGATTCTAAGACTTAAGCACAAAACGGCACTCACATCCCCCTTATACCCGAATTTGTTCTAAAGAAACTAAAATGGAACCTAAGACCACTAATGAGTTTCGACACACCAATACAAGCAAAAACCGATTGCTTTCCCCCCTCCACAAGCTCCCAAAATTCGACCACCACCTTCACCAACCCTCAATCCCTTATTCTCCTCCTAACTTCACTCTCAATCACCCATTTGAAAAAGTTTAAACCATACAAACCCCACCTTTCTCTCTTGGCCTATCATTCAAAAATTTTGACCAATTCAACATCCAATCTTCAAGGTTCCTAGCTGACATCCAACACTATTGCCCTTGATGCCAAAAAGAGTTCCAAAATGCAAATTGTGCGACTCGAACCAGCTCCCTCCTTGTTTCCCTGTGGCGTCACCTACCAACACCTTAAGTGACGCCTCCTTGCCACTTTGCCACTTTAATTCTTGTGTCAACAAACACAAGCAATAACCCTTAAGTTCTGCCCCAGTCAGCTCTCCCCTGTAAGTGCCCAAAAACGAAATTTTGGCCAAGCTTCGGCTTAACCCTGAGCCTTCCTTGGACCCCCAAACACACCAAAATAATACCTATAATATATCAGACACACAGAACAATATAAATGCAAAGGCCCTAAATCCCAGATGTTACAACAACTATACAGATCTCAGCCTTCATAAATTAGGAAATCAATTAGATTATATTGAAAATGGTTAGAAAGTTTATCAATTAGGAAATAATTAGCAAAAGAAATAATTGAAAAAAGTTCTAACAAACCAATATTTACACCATATGAAATACCAATATCTTTTCAAAAACCCCAAAATGATTTCTTAACAGAAATCCAAAATAGACTTTGTAACAGTCTGGTTTGTACCTTAGTCGGAACAGTGGTTTTGGGACCATGAATTCGAGTCTGAATAATATTTTAATATTATTTTTTGTGTCGTTGATATGTGATTAAGCATGTGCTAAATTTTCGTAAGTCAATTTGTCCGTCTGTGTGTTTGATTTGAGCAAAGGATTGAATTGCATTAAACGCGAAAGTTGCTTTCTATTTGTTAAAGTGCTTAAGTGATGTGGCTTTTAAGCGTTGAGGACTTATGTGGCAATTTAGCCACTATTTTGGTTAGTGGACGGCATGAGTAATGAAATATGGTTATATATATGTTTTTATATATATATTAAATGTTATATGTTAAAATTTATAGTATATATATTATATAATTATAGTATAAAAAAGAAAACATAATGCTGGGTCTTATTCATGCATTGTTACCACCGAATAAGCAAAGAAAGAAAAAGAAAATTTTAAGCAAAGGTTTGGCCATAGGTTTGGTTAAATTCAAGGTTAGATTTTGATCCATTTTCGATAATTTCTACATTTTTGTAATCGTTACTTCGTCTACTATCAAACCCATGTTTCAATTTTGTGTATTGGTGATGTTTGTAACTTGTGCCATTGATGCTAGGTTGAGCTTTGTAATGCTTTAAGGTGTTAAATGATAGATTGGTGGTAGATGAACATGTTTTGTTCTTGAAGTTTTGATGAATTTAGCTAAATAGGGCAAAATTTAGAAAATGATAATTTGAGGGACTAAATTGTAAATTTGATGAAAAATGTGGGCTTGTATGTGATGTGTATATATTCGGCCAACCTTGTGTATAAGTGGATTTTGTGAATTTGATGTTTTGAGAAAAATGGACTAAATTGCTAAGTTGTGCAAATATGAGGGTTATTTTGCAAATAGCCCTAAATGTGTGTCTTTGGATTTAATTGAATGAATTAGTGAATAAAAAGGGTTAATTCTGAATATGTTTAGATCAAGAACCGAGGAAAACAAATTTAGATCGCGGGAAAGCGAAAGTAAACGAGTAGCCGTTTTCATTTCTGATAAACCAAATCCGAGGTAAGTCACTATACAAATAAAGGTACTTGTATGAAATTATAGTTATTCCTATGACTAATGTTTATAATGGATGTTTATGAGAGGGTTGTGCTTATGAATTTCGAGATAAGTTCGATTATAAAAAGTGTACTAATTATGTTTAAATGTTGTGAAACGAATGGTTATGATATCATTGAATTACAAATGCTATGTGAGAAATGGATTTTTGTGGCACTAAGTGTGCGTAAATAGAAATGTGACCGAGATGATTTGCACTGTGTGTGTGACATATTATAAGCTTCGACCTTGTGGATGGCACTGTGTGTGCGATACCGGTTTAAGATCAGTTTGTAAATGCACTAAGTGTACGATATCATTTAAGCTTCGGCTATGAGTTAAGGCACTAAGTGTGCGATCATAATTAATGAATAGCACTGTGTGTGTGAAACAAAAGAAGCTACAGCTTTAATGAATAGCACTGTGTGTGCGAAATAATATAAGTTTCGACTTTATGATTAGCACAGTGTGTGCGATATTGATAGAAGCTACAGCCTTAACAATTAGCACTGTATGTGCGAAAAGACAAAAGTTTTGGCATATTGAATATACACCGTATGTGCGATACCAAAAATAAGTTCAGTTTAACATATTAGCACTAAGTCTGCGATACATTGCTAATAAACAGCACTGTGAGTGCTCTCCTTTTTCAGTAACGACATTAAGTGTGCAGTACTTTATTTGAATTGCACTAAGTGTGCGGAGTTACGGATCCATTAAAACATTAACCCACTAAGGGAGATACCCGAGAAATGTTATTTATGTAAATAATGCATGATATCTTGGTAACATAGTACTAATGAGGTAAGTTGCTCTTACTTTACGAGTTGAAAGGAACGAGATGTAGTTCATTAATCTATGAGCTTGTCCGAAAATGAATATATGGTAGGTAGGTATGAGGTAATATCAAAAAATTAAGTAGCATAAATGTTGAGTAACTAAGTGTTGATTAAGCTATGTATGATAGCTACGTGGATAATGATAGTTTTAAGAGTTGGAAGAATAGATACTTGAGTATGGGGTTGAGATTGATAATGAGCTAAAGAAAGAATGAGATGAATCTATTTCAGATACGTTGATTATACAACAAATGTGTATATAAGGTAAGTGACTGTGTGTTTTCTATATTGGATTGGAAATATGTTACATGAAAGCATATATGAAAAACTGTGTTGGTGGTTCTTGAATTGATAAATGTGGTAATTTGACCAAGAATATGAATCAAAGTATAAATGTGAGAAATTTACCTTGTAGGAGAAAGGTGCCAATGTGGTTATATGTTTACATGCTTTACATATCAAGTTTGTTTGTGTTTTGACTTATTAAGCTTTTGGAAAACTTACTCTCTGTGTGTTTAATCTGTTTTATAGGTCGTCAAAGCTACTGAAGGCTCAGTACCGTCAAGGAACGTCATCACACTATTAATATCATTTTGGTATACCTTGGATATGTATATAGGTAGATATGGCATGTATAGGCTATTTCTTGTGATGATTTGTAAAGTAAACTTAGCCATGTGATTTGGCTAGTTATGTTTTGGTATCATGCTTAGATGAATGTGAATTGGAAAGTTGTATTGGCATGATTAGTTGATATATGACATGGTTGATATGGTAAGTTTATGGACAAATGGTGCATAGGCATGATTGAGTTTTAGTTATGTAAGTTGGTCTGTTTAGAATTGGTTTTAAAGGTATATATTGAATGAAAATTTAATGTATAGTTGTGATTATCTTAGTGATCAAATGTGCATGATTTGGATGGCTATTTGTTATGTTTTTGGTTGCCATATATGCTTGATATGTGTTGGTAAATGATGCTTATAGGTATGAACCATTTGGGGGGGCATTTTGGCCTTGTAAATGGCCTATAATGTCACACTGTTGTGGCACACGGGCGTGCCTTGGACCGTGGGTAAATTGGCAGGATGTAGCCTACAATCACACGGCCTCGACACGGGCGTGTCATCTGGCCGTGGTGGGGAAGTTAGTATATAGACACGATGGGACATACGGGGGTGTCTAGAAGCCGTGGAGGGCACACAGTCTCCTCCCACGTACGTGTCTCCCCTGTATTTTAGAAAAGTTTCAAATTTTCATGGAATTTCATATGTGTTTCAGTTTAGTCCCAACTCGACTTATAAGTATGATCAAGGTCTCGAGGACCCGATTAAGGGACATTATGTCTGAGAATGATGATTGAATGTATGATTTTGTCTATGAATGGTTTCGATCTATCCGGTATCGCTCCTAACCTTAATTCGGCGACGGACTCGGGATAGGGGTGTTACATTTGATTGGTATCGGAGCCACAGTTTAGCCGATTCTTGAACTAACGTAGCGTGTCAGAGTCTAGCTATACATGCCATATATCTGACTTTTAATAGTATGATGAATCCTGATGTGTAAAAATGTGATTTCTCGTATAGGATGGATCCCAAAAGAGCCGTAGCTGACGACGTAGAAAGTAATGCGCCTGCTTCTGCACAAGGGATAGCGCCCTTAGGTCCGAGACCGGTTACGAGCGGTCAAGAGAGAGAGAAGCTAAAGAAGCTTTCTTCCAGCTGATGAGTGAGTGGTTCACTCAATTTGTGAAAAATAACCCAACTGTTTTGCAACCTTAGCCCCCGATTAACCTCTCTCAGACATCTGCTATGCTTTCAATTACGAATCTGAATCTAATGAACAAGCCCCCGATTGATGAAATTTGTGAGTATGAGGTCAGAGTTTTTAGGGCTACTAATGATGATAATACCGAGAAAGTCGATTCTGAAGCTCATAATGAAAGAAAAGGATCGATGAGTAATTTTTCTCAAACTTCGACGAAAAAATATAGAGATACAAGTAATAGATTAGATGTTTCAATCGGACATACGGGTAGAGATCGTGTGAGACCAAATGTTAGTTTGAGAACTCAAGCTCCAATTGAATCAAATGATGGAAGTACTAAAAGCAACAAACTTGAGTGTAGAAAGTGTGGAAGACGACATGTAGGAAAATGTTGGGGCAAGTATAACAATAGAGTTTGTTATAAATGTGGGTCACGAAATCACTTCATTCGAGATTGCCCGAAGATGGCGAGTACTGAAAATGTCAGATCTGAGCGACTCAAGTGTAAACATTATGGTAAAAAGACATTCGGGGAATTATAGATGGAACAATCAAGCTTGCTTCAGATGTGGATCATTGGATCATTTTATTCGAGATTGCCCACAGCCTGTTGAACAAGAGACTACCCAGAATCTGAGATCAGATAATGCCCCAGAGAGAGATAGACCTTTCCAAAATATCAGAAATGTCAGTAGTAGTCAAAGGTCTACGAGAGGTACTGTAGAAATATCTGAATTTAGAGAGCCAATTGGAGTGCATCTTATTTGAGCTTGTGAAGAAGCTTCATCTTCAGATATTATTATGGGTACGTTTACTCTTTATGATACTTCTGTGATTGTATTGATAAACCCTGGTTTTACTCATTTGTATATATATGCATGAATTTAGTATTCAGTAAGACTTGGCCTATAGAGCCTACTGCGTTTGCTACAAAAGTATTGAACCCCTTAGGTAAAAGTATCATTGTTGATAAAGTATGAAAGAACTATTCGTTAATGTTTTGAAATATTTATTTCCCTGCTGATCTGATGCTTTTTCAATTTGATGAGTTCGATATTATTTTGGGTATGGATTGGTTGTTTATGCATGATGCTGTTGTGAACTGCAATAGAAAGAATATAGACTTGAAATGTTTGAATGAGAAGATTATACGGGTTGAGTCTGATGATTTGAATGAATTGTCTGCTGTGATATCTGTTTTGAAAGCTCAGAGTTATGTGAAAAAGGGATGTGAGGCATATTTCGCTTATGTGTTTGATTCAAAAGTATCTGAAAAGAAAGTTGAATCAATGCCTATTGTCTGTGAATTTTTTGATGTGTTTCCTGAAGAGTTACCGGGTTTACCTCCGATTCGATAGCTCCGTATAGAATGACACCAATAAAGTTGAAAGAGTTAAAGTCACAGTTACAAGAATTGACTGATAGAGGGTTTGCTAGACCGAGTTTTTTGTCTTGGGGTGCTCCTGTCCTGTTTGTGAAAAAGAAAGATTGCACGATGAGAATATGCATCGATTATCGTCAGTTGAATAAGGTGACTATAAAGAATAAATATTTGTTGCTCAAAATTAATGATTTATTTGATCAGTTAAAAAGGAGCTACTGTAGTATAGTCTGAGGTAATATTGTTAGTAGTCTAGAATGAAATGAGATATATCAAACGTTGTGTTAAAATGGTTAGTCTGTCAACAAGTGAAAGTTGAACATCAAATTCTGTCTAGTTTGCTATAACCGATTATGATTCCTGAATGGAAATGGGATAGAGTGACAATGAATTTTGTTTTTGGTTTGCCTCAGACTCCGACAAAGAAAGATATGAATTGGGTTATATGTAACATCCCGAAATTGGGCATAATAGGATTGGGCCGATTGGGCCATGGGCTTTAGGAAAATTTGTGTGTTATCTAGTTACTTGTGTTAGCTCGGGTAGGATTGTTTGTGTGTTTAGCATAGTCTTGTGAAGGACTGATTTTATTTATGAAGTTAGAATAATTATTAGTATTAAAAATTTAGTGAAGTGGATTAGATGAGCTTGACACTTAAGTTAATTTAAGTGTTAAATTTTAGCACATGAGGAGCTAGTGGCAAGATGGTTAGGACGTAGGAAGAGTTGCTTGAGGGAAGTGGTTCGAGTTGCTTGGAGAGCATTTTGAAGACTTTATTTTATGTATCCTAGCATTAAGTGTCGGTCAACTCTAATTAAGGTAAGTTGGACTTTCAATTTTTATGGCAAGTTGAATAGTAATTTAGGAAAGCTTGAACTTTGGGAAAGGAATCATATGGATTAAGGAAGGATAGGGGACATAAGGCTTGGTTTAAGGTGAGGTTTTTGGAAGTTTTTAATGGCTATTTGTCCATGAATGTGGACGGTTTCATGGACTAAGGGGGTTGGCTTAAGTTTTGTGAGTGAATAGGAGGAAATAGGGAGAAAATTAGGAGTGTGTTTAATTCAAAATTACTTTGAATTGTTGGCAAAAGTATGGTTGCCGAATTTTTGATTTGTGTAGGGGGAAAAAGGGTGCCGAAACTTCTTTGTAGTTAGATGACATTTTTCGGCTAGTTTTGTAGGTGTTAGTCTTTGTTTTTGTGTCAAGCCGAAATCTCCCTTTGCTTTGTCATTTTCTTCCTAATGCTTTTGGTTGAAACAAACCCGATAACCCAAGTAGAATTGATGATTTACTCACTTGGTCTTTAAGCCAAATTACATTTGTTTCTTTTTTCTTTTTCTTCTTGGAAACCGAAACGATACTCTCCCATATCTTTCTTTTTCTTTGCCATTTCTTTGCTCAAAGCCGAAAGTATCTATCTCCTCTCTTTCATCTCTTTCTTTTCTTCTTTCAAACTCTTGAGCCGAAATCCTCTTCACTTTTCTTTGCCGAATTTCTCTCTTCCATTTTACTTTTCTTTTTCTTCTTCTTTTTCACTCTAGCCGAATCCTCTCTCTCATTTTGATTTTCTTTGCCACTCACGTACTTTACTTCTTTTCATCCACATATCAATTGCTTTCTTTTTTCAAAACTATAGCCAAAACTTTACATTTTCTTCTTGAATTGTTTTGGCCGAATATCAACAAGAGTAGGTTTTCATTTGGTTTTTATAATCGGTTTTGGAAGATAGGGTCTTCGGGACTTTGGAAGCAATCGATTTTGGGGACTCTATCGCTCGACTATTATTATTATTTTTCTGTGAACGTTAGATTTTAGGGCAATCAAGAATGGGTTCGAAAAGAGCGATAAATAGTGTTTGGAAGAAGGGTGGTTCTGCTATACCCTCAAATTTCAAACGAAGGGCTGTGTCGGGAGTCCGAGACTTTCCACCGGGATGTGGACCCTTTGCCAGCGAAGATCGATTATTTGAAGTCGTACGTACTCCCGAGCCATTGTTTGTTCGTGGTTCTTCTTCAGGTTATGAACCATCAATTGGAGTGAAATCGCATATAGTTGTTGTTCGGGATTCCGAGGGTAAGGATTTAGATTACTTATCATTTGTATAGTTTTATGAATGTTAGTGTTCTAATCAAGAGTGATAAATATTTAGGTATCGACGAGCGGGAATGTATAGTTCTCACTGTAATAAGGTGCGTAGTTATCGCACTGTCTCTTGTTTGTGTGTATGTGTTATATTTATGTATATGTTATATGATGTTAATGGTAGCCGAATTAAGGGCTAAGATTGTGAATACCCGTGGTGGGTGATCGAATACTCAGGTCAGTTTTACGATATTAAATGATCATTGATGAATATATGAAATGTGATGGCATGTGATGCATTATTGTTCAAGTGATATGTTGCCATGATACACATATATGCATGGGACTTGGGATGTGACTATCGAAGGAAAGGGTGTACTTTATGTACGTGGTCTGATGTTAGCCTTGTGCTACATTGGCGCTTGATGGTGGCTATGTGCTTCATCAAGGAAGGTGTTGGCTAGGTGCCACATCTCGGCGGATGATAGCTGTGTGCATCACCGTAGATTGAGGATGACCTCGAGACACCTCGTGGATACAGATATGTGGATCACTATGTGATCGGTGGCTTAGCCACGGCCTTGGGCAGCAAGTCTGCCAAGGTAAGATATGTGGATCACTATGTGATCAGTGGATTAGCCACGGCCTTGGGCAGGGAGTCTGCTAAGGTAGGTGTAACGGATGGACACTAGGTTGTGTTGGGCTTCATTTTGCATATTTATGTATGTGGACTGTGTGGAATTGGGCCAAGCCCGTATGTGGGGACATGTGTAATAACTATGCACTGAGTCTGTGTGACTCACCCAAATTTTTCTCAAACCTTACAGGTGATGCATAAAGCTTGGACCGGGTTGGAGTGGATACGTGGTGGCCCATGCAGAAGATAAATTTATTTGTTTTACACATTTTTTTTATGAAAGGTTATTTATTGTAATAAGGGCCATTTAAAGTATTTATGGACTTTTATTATGTTTTAAGTTGGATTGTTGATTATATTATTATTTGAAAATGTTTTATTTTAAACAACTTAATTTTATTTGGAACTTTAATTACACAATGTTTTGGTAAAGACAACAAAATTTTATGTTTTTAATCTCTAAGTCAAAAGTTTTTCAAACGATTTCCGCAGTGGCATTTCAAATTCGATCATAGCGAATGGGCCAGTTTGGGGTGTTATAAATTGGTATCAGAGCCTGGTTCAAAACTCGGCTTTGAGGGTTTTGGGTCCAAAAACATTTTCTTAAGATGGGCTTTTCAAAAATATAGGCTTTCATGAAGTTTTCAGGTTTATTCTAGCATGGCACCTGTATCTCCGACCCGAAGTCCACCAGGTAAGTACCTTTAATTGATGTGTGAATTATTATATGATTGGGCATACTTGGGCTCGTAGATTGGTGAACTAGGATCTATTGAACCCTAGGGCTAGTACACTCAAACACATGCATAAGACTTAATAATAACCGAACAAACCTGTGAAGTAAGTCGCCGAGTTACGGTGTGGCAACCATTGTGCGCATGTCTAGGAGTGGATTCAGTAAGAGCTTGGTATTTAAGCAGTCCTAGCGACTCACCTCCTCTTTACTCGAATCCTACCTGGTGCGTAGTAACGGTTCACCCTAACCAAGAGGACTTATTCACGGGCTAAACTCGATAATTAAAACCCGAAAGGGACTAGTCATACTGTTCTATAAAAACCTTAAGTTTTCAAAATTACTCTCTTTGATTTGTACAAACTATTTTGAAAACATTTTCAAAATATTTTCGATTTACAAAATTACCCAAATACCCCTGGGTGTAAAATTACCAAAATGCCCTTGGTTTATAAAATTACCATACTACCCACGACTTTTGTAAAAACATTCTTACTTTACAAAAATACCAAAAAAACTCCTATTTTACAAATAGTAAGATACCTTGATTTGGGAAATTTACTAAAATGCCCTTGACTTTCAAAAATTACCAAAATAACCTCGATTTCTGAAATTTCTACAATACCATTGATTTGGTAGAATTTTCAAAATAACTTCGAGATTTGTATATTTTGGAATGCCTTTGATTTGTAAAGATTTTCAAATTGACCCCGATTTATTACTAAAATACCCTATAGGAAAAATGACAGAAATACCCCTGGGTTGGGAATGGACAAAGATGCTCATAATAGTGTGTTGAACGTTGTGAATGAATGTGATTCTCTGAATTAGAATAGTGAACTTGAGATGAAAACTTTGATTGATCGAAAGAACCACTATTAAACTTCTTTTTATAAAACTGTTCACGGATAAACAGTGGAACCAAAAGTACTAATGCATAAAACTTTCTAATCTGATTAAAGCGCGATTGTAGACATGAGTTTTAAGGGACGTAGTCGTAATGTGTGAGGACGTGGTAGAGGCAGAATGGCTGTGACGGAACCAGTTGGGTCTGGTCAGGGATTCCAAGATTTAGTAGAAAGTATGTTAGTTTTATTAAGATCAGAGTGCGCAGCAGTAGCGTAGTATGGTGAGTTAGGATGTACGATTGTTCGTTAGTAAGCAATTTCGAGGATGAAATTATTTTTAAGGAGGGTAGAATTGTAACATCCCGAAATTGGGCTTAATAGGATTGGGCCGATTGGGCCATGTGCTTTAGGAAAATTTGTGTGTTATCTAGTTACTTGTGTTAGCTCGGGTAGGATTGTTTGTGTGTTTAGCATAGTCTTGCGAAGGCTTGATTTTATTTATGAAGTTAGAATAATTATTAGTATTAAAAATTTAGTGAAGTGGATTAGATGAGCTTGACACTTAATTTAAGTGTTAAATTTTAGCACATGAGGAGCTAGTGGCAAGATGGTTAGGACGTAGGAAGAGTTGCTTGAGGGAAGTGGTTCGAGTTGCTTGGAGAGCATTTTGAAGACTTTATTTTATGTATCCTAGCATTAAGTATCGGTCAACTCTAATTAAGGTAAGTTGGACTTTCAATTTTTATGGCAAGTTGAATAGTAATTTAGGAGAGCTTGAACTTTGGGAAAGGAATCATATGGATTAAGGAAGGATAGGGGACATAAGGCTTGGTTTAAGGTGAGGTTTTTGGAAGCTTTTTAATGGCTATTTGTCCATGAATGTGGACGATTTCATGGACTAAGAGGGCTGGCTTAAGTTTTGTGAGTGAATAGGAGGAAATAGGGAGAAAATTAGGAGTGTGTTTAATTCAAAATTACTTTGAATTGTTGGCAAAAGTATGGTTGCCGAATTTTTGATTTGTGTAGGGGGAAAAAGGGTGCCGAAACTTCTTTGTAGTTAGGTGACATTTTTTGGCTAGTTTTGTAGGTGTTAGTCTTTGTTTTTGTGTCAAGCCGAAATCTCCCTTTGCTTTGTCATTTTCTTCCTAATGCTTTTGGTTGAAACAAACCCGATAACCCAAGTAGAATTGATGATTTACTCACTTGGTCTTTAAGCCAAATTACATTTGTTTCTTTTCTCTTTTTCTTCTTGGAAACCGAAACCATACTCTCCCATATCTTTCTTTTTCTTTGCCATTTCTTTGCTCAAAGCCGAAAGTATCTATCTCCTCTCTTTCATCTCTTTCTTTTCTTCTTTCAAACTCTTGAGCCGAAATCCTCTTCACTTTTCTTTGCCGAATTTCTCTCTTCCATTTTACTTTTCTTTTTCTTCTTCTTTTTCACTCTAGCCGAATCCTCTCTCTCATTTTGATTTTCTTTGCCACTCACGTACTTTACTTCTTTTCATCCACATATCAATTGCTTTCTTTTTTCAAAACCATAGCCGAAACTTTACATTTTCTTCTTGAATTGTTTTGGCTGAATATCAACAAGAGTAGGTTTTCATTTGGTTTTTATAATCGGTTTTGGAAGATAGGGTCTTTGGGACTTTTGAAGCAATCGATTTTGAGGACTCTATCGCTCGACTATTATTATTATTTTTCTGTGAACGTTAGATTTTGAGGCAATCAAGAATGGGTTCGAAAAGAGCAGTAAATAGTGTTTGGAAGAAGGGTGGTTCTGCTATACCCTCAAATTTCAAACGAAGAAATTTGTGTCGAGTCCGAGACTTTCCACCGGATGTGGACCCTTTGCCAAATAAGATCGATTATTTGAAGTCGCACGCGTACTCTCTCGAGCCATTATTTGTTCGTGGTTCTTCATCAGGTTATGAACCATCAATTGGAGTGAAATCGTATATAGTTGTTGTTCGGGATTCCGAGGGTAAGGATTTAGATTACTTATCATTTGTATAGTTTTATGAATGTTAGTGTTCTAATCAAGAGTGATAAATATTTAGGAATCGACGAGCGGGAAAGTATAGTTCTCACTGTAATAAGGTGCGTAGTTATCGCACTGTCTCTTGTTTGTGTGTATGTGTTATATTTATGTATGTGTTATATGATGTTAATGGTAGCCGAATTAAGGGCTAAGATTGTGAATACCCGTGGTAGGTGATCGAATACTTAGGTCAGTTTTACGATATTAAATGATCATTGATGAAAATATGAAATGTGATGGCATGTGATGCATTATTGTTCAAGTGATATGTTGCCATGATACACATATATGCATGGGACTTGGGATGTGACTATCGAAGGAAAGGGTGTACTTTATGTACGTGGTCTGATGTTAGCCTTGTGCTACATTGGTGCTTGATGGTGGCTATGTGCTTCATCAAGAGAGGTGTTGGCTAGGTGCCACATCTCGGCAGATGATGGCTGTGTGCATCACCGTAGATTGAGGATGACCTCGAGTCACCTCGTGGATACAGATATGTGGATCACTATGTGATCGGTGGCTTAGCCACGGCCTTGGGCAGCAAGTCTGCCAAGGTAAGATATGTGGATCACTATGTGATCGGTGGATGTGATCGGTGGATTAGCCACGGCCTTGGGCAAAGAGTCTGCTAAGGTAGGTGTAACGGATGGACACTAGGTTGGGTTGGGCTTCATTTTGCATATTTATGTATGTGGACTGTGTGGAATTGGGCCAAGCCCATATGTGGGGACATGTGTAATAACTATGCAATGAGTCTGTGTGACTCACCCAAATTTTTCTCAAACCTTACAGGTGATGCATAAAGCTTGGACCGGGTTGGAGTGGATATGAGGTGGCCCATGCAGAAGATAAATTTATTTGTTTTAAACATTTTTTTTATGAATGGTTATTTATTGTAATAAGGGCCATTTAAAGTATTTATGGACTTTTATTATGTTTTAAGTTGGATTGTCGATTATATTATTATTTGAAAATGTTTTATTTTAAACAACTTAATTTTATTTGGAACTTTAATTACACAATGTTTTAGTAAAGACAACAAAATTTTATGTTTTTAATCTCTAAGTCAAAAGTTTTTCAAACGATTTCTGCAGTGGCATTTCAAATTTGGTCATAGCGAATGGGCCAGGTTTGGGGTGTTACATTATTGTTGATCGATTGATGAAATTTACCCATTTTATTTCGGTAAGATCTGGTTACTCACTTGACAAATTAGCCGAGCTTTATATCTCTGAGATTGTGAGATTGTACGAGGTGCCACTGTCTATTGTATCCAATAGAGATCTGAGGTTTAGGTCGAGATTCTGGAAGAAATTACAAGAAGCTTTGGGCACGAAATTACATTTCAGTATAGCTATTCATCCGTAAACAGATGGTCAGTCTAAACGAATTATTCAAATTCTTGAAGACATGTTAAGATGCTATGTACTAGAGTTTCATGGTTCGTGGGAACAGTATCTGCCACTGATCGAATTTGCGTATAAAAATAGTTTTCAGTCAAGTATCAAAATGGCATCTTAGGAAGCTTTGTACGGACGTAAATGTCGAACATCTCTGTATTGGACTGAGCTCAGTGAAAATAAGCTACCTGGGGTTGATTTGATAAAAGACTCAGAACAAAAAGTGAAACCGATCCGTATCTTAACTCGTGAAATGAAAAAGTTGAGAAATAAGAAAATTTCGTTAGTAAAAGTACTGTGGAATCGACATGAGATAGAAGAGGCTACGTGGGAGCCTGAAGATTCATTGAGACAGCAATATCCGAATCTGTTTAACTGTAAGATTTTGGGGGACGAAAATCCCTAAGGGGGGAGAATTGTAACAGTCCGGTTTGTACCCTAGTCGGAACAGTTGTTTCGGGACCATGAATCCGAGTCTGAATAATATTTTAATATTATTTTATGTTCCATTGATGTGTGATTAAGCATGTGCTAAATTTTTGTAAGTTAATTTCTCTGTCTGTGTCTTTTGATTTGAGCAAAGGATTGAATTGCATTAAACGCTAAAGTTGCTTTCTATTTGTTAAAATGCTTAAGTGATGTGGCTTTTAAGTGTTAAGGACTTATGTGGCAATTTAACCACTATTTTGATTAGTGGACGGCATGAGTAATGAAATATGGTTATATATATGTTTATATGTATATATATTAAATGTTATATGTTAAAATTGATATTATATATATTATATAATTATAGTATAATAAAGAAAACATAATGGTGGGTTTTATTAATGCATTGTTACCACCGAATAAGCAAAGAAAGAAAAAGAAAATTCTAAGCAAAGGTTCGGCCATAGTTTTGGTTAAATTCAAGGTTAGATTTTTATCCGTTTTCGATAATTTCTACGTTTTTGTAATCGTTGCTTCTTCTACTATCAAATCCATGTTTCAATTTTGTGTATTGGTGATGTTTGTAAGTTGTGCCATTGATGCTAGGTTGAGCTTTGTAATGCTTTAAGGTGTTAAATGATAGATTGGTGGTAGATGAACATGTATTATTCTTGAAGTTTTGATGAATTTAGCTAAATAGGACTAAATTGAGAAAATGATAATTTGAGGGACTAAATTGTGAATTTGATGAAAAATGTGGGCTTATATGTGATGTGTATATATTCGGCCAAGCTTGTGTATAAGTGGATTTTGTGAATTTGATGTTTTGAGAAAAATGGACTAAATTGCTAAGTTGTGCAAATATGAGGGTTATTTTGCAAATAGCCCTAAATATGTGTCTTTAGATTTAATTGAATGAGTTAGTGAATAAAAAGGGTTAATTCTGAATATGTTTAGATCAAAAACCAAGAAAAACGAATTTAGATCGCGAGAAAGCGAAAGTAAATGAGTTGCCGTTTTCATTTCCGATAAACCGAATCCGAGGTAAGTCACTATACAAATAAACGTACTTGTATGAAATTATAATTATTCCTATGACTAATGTTGATAATGGAGGTTTATAAGAGGATTGTGCTTATGAATTCCGAGATAAGTTTAATTATAGAAAGTGTACTAAGCTATGTTTAAATGTTGTGAAACGAATGGTTATGATATCATTGAATTATAAATGCTATGTGAGAAATGGATTTTTGTGGCACTAAGTGTGCGTAAATAGAAATGTGGCTGAGATGATTTGCACTGTGTGTACGACATATTATAAGCTTTGACTTTATGGATGGCACTGTGTGTACGATACCGGTTTAAGATCAGTTTATTATAAATGCACTAAGTGTGCGATATCATTTAAGCTTTGGCTATGAGTTGAGGCACTAAGTGTACGATCATAATTAATGAATAGCACTGTGTGTGCGAAACAATAGAAGCTACGACTTTAATGAATAGCACTGTGTGTGCGAAATAATATAAGTTTCAACTTTATGATTAGCACTGTGTGTGCGATATTGATAGAAGCTACGGCCTTAACAATTAGCACTGTGTGTGCGAACAGACAAAAGTTTTGGCTTATTGAATATACATTGTGTGTGCGATACCAAAAATAAGTTCAGTTTAACATATTGGCACTAAGTGTGCGTTACATTGCTAATAAACAGCACTGTGAGTGCTCTCCTTTTTCAGTAACGACACTAAGTGTGCGATACGTTATTTGAATTACACTAAGTGTGCGGAGTTACAGATCCATTAAAACATTAACCTACTAAGGCAGATACCCGAGAAATATTATTTATGTAAATAATGCATGATATCTTGGTAACATAGTACTAATGAGGTAAGTTGCTCTTACTTTATGAGTTTAAAG
This sequence comes from Gossypium bickii, assembly GCA_025503065.1. NCBI lineage: Eukaryota > Viridiplantae > Streptophyta > Magnoliopsida > Malvales > Malvaceae > Gossypium > Gossypium bickii. The sequence continues at coordinate 58,643,725 of CP106717.1, read as the reverse complement.
GAATGAGATGTAATTCATTAATCTATGAGCTTGTCCGAAAATGAATATATGGTAGGTAAGTACGAGGTAATATCAAGAAATTGAGTAGCATAAATGGTGAGTAACTAAGTGTTGATTAAGGTATGTATGATAGCTATGTGGATAATGATAGCTTTAAGAGTTGAAAGAATAGATACTTGAGTATGGGGTTGAGATTGATAATGAGCTAAAGAAAGAATGAGATGAATCTGTTTCAGATACGTTGATTATACAAGAAATGTGTATATAAGGTAAATGACTATGTGTTTTACTATATTGGATTGGAAATATGTTACATGAAAGCATATATGAAAAACTATGTGTTGGTGGTTCTTGAATTCATAAATGTAGTAATTTGACAAAGAATATGAATCAAAGTATAAATGTGAGAAATTTTCCTTGTAGAAGAAATGTGCCAATGTGGTTATATGTTTGTCAATGTGGTTATATGTTTACATGCTTTACATATCAAGTTTGTTTTTGTTTTGACTTACTAAGCTTTTGGGCAGTTTACTCTCTGTGTGTTTAATCTGTTTTTTAGGTCGTCAAAGCTACTAAAGGCTCGGGACCGTCAAGGATTGTCATCACACTACTAATATCATTTTGGTATACCTTGGATATGTATATAGGTAGATATGGCATGTATAGGCTAGTTTTTGTGATGATTTGTAAAGTGAACTTAGCCATGTGATTTGGCCTGTTATGTTTTGGTATCATGCTTAGATGAATGTGAATTGGAAAGTTGTATTGGCATGATTAGTTGATATATGACATGAAACACCCCAAACCCGGCCCACGAGCCTTGACCGGATCTGGTATGTTCCTCGAAGAAAACCGGTTCAAAATTCTTTATGTTACTTTGAAAATTTGTGTGTTTTGAAGAAAGTCTGTTTGCGGGTTGGGCTCGAGTTGAAAACAAGTTTGTTTTATATTGAAAACTCATTTATTTCAGGTGACAAAATATTTAGAGTTTATTTTAAATGAAATTTACTTAATCTTTAATAAATAAAATTTAATAACATAATAAATAAAACAGAAATAAAATAGTGCACTATGGCCTTATTAGATCAAATTAACCCAAATAATTTAAAATACTTAAATAAAAATAAAGAGTCCACATAATAATTTCTTCTTGCATGGCATGGCCACCACTAAGCTCCCGCCGACCCGGTCCATTACTGATCGTCACTTGAAAAATGTTCCCACAACGGGGTGAGTCAACAGACTCAATGTGTACACAACACTAAATCATAATAGATTCAGGCATAACAAATATTCCACATTCATATCATAGCATACAAATTATGATGCATTCCCAAACCCAAACCTAATAAGCCATCCCCTACACTCCCCCGTACCAACCTTGTGCACACCGGGGACTACTAAGTCGACCCTCCTTCCGCTACACTCCATATCGCGGTCTTAGGTCACCGCATTTGTGGTCTTAGGTCACCACATTCAGATATCGCAGTCTTAGGTCACCGCATTCAGATTACTATGGTCTTAGGTCACCACATTCAGATACCACGGTCTTAGGTCACCGTGTTCGTGGTCTTAGGTCACCACATTCACTTCCCCTTTCAATAACCCATATGCCCTATTTTGTAATATGCATTAATATGCCAAAGTTCACATTCTTATTCTCATGTTACAAATAACATATTTCATATTCCTAGTAGGAGTAGGAAACGTACCTGAGTACTTTGTACCATTGTATGGTACATTAGCCATACTTTTCACATTTTTAAAATCACATACATATATTTAAACATTGCCATAAAACTTATTAAGAAATAGTGTGGCGTACACACCTGATTCGCTTAGCAAATTCCTTGAGATCTTGAAATTTGATCTATCGCCTAGATCCTTAATCCCTACATTTGATTAATCACTTACTAATTTAATAAAAAGCCATTCGGCCATAAATCCAAATCCTAGTAGGATTAGTATACTTTAAAACCTACCTTGCTGCCGATTGACTTACGAATCGAGTCCCGAAACTTTGTGATACACACCCTTGTAATCGGCTAGTCACCAAAACTCCTAACTAGTTAGTTTTCAGCTTTTAAAACAAATAAAGAATAGATCTAATTACCAAAATAGACCTTGGTCGATTGTACTTATGCACTCACCTTACGATTTCAAATCCCGAAAGTATCCCTTGTCTTAATTATTTGTCAAAATACCTATACACATATGTTAGATTCGATTCTAACATTAAATCATCATAGATGGCCCTTGGCCGAATGCTATAGACACTTACCTTGTGGATTTTAAATCCCAAACTCACCGAATAACTAGGGAACACGCGCCTATGGTGTACCTTCTGAAAAGAACTTCTCCTTCCTTGTAGTCGACACTTAGTAAATCCTGAAAGATCTCTTCAAAGTTTCAGCAACAAGATATTAATGGGGTTAGTCCTAGATTTCGGCAAATCTAAAAGAAAAGAATAGAAATCAAAACTTGTTCTTACCCTTTCTTGAAGAAATCGACAAACACTTATGCTTGAAGCCCCTCAAAGATTCGGCTTTTGATGGATTGGAAAGAAAAGAAATTGGCTAATGGTGATATCTTGAATTTTCGGCTTTGGCTAACAAAAAGAAGAAGGACAAATGCTCTAGGAAATTCGGCAGAGAGAAGGGTTGAGAGAAAGAATGATGAATGGCCCTCTTTTCCTTATATAGCCGAATTTACTAACTTAGAATCCCTTACTTGGCCATCACTCTTCTATTTTGATAGCTTTATCTCTTTAATTATCTCCTAAAATAAAAGATAATTCAGCAACTATCCTTACTTAGCTGAAATTATTAAACTCAAAGTCCCTTACTTGGCCATCACTTCTCCCTTATTTTCCTAATTAAAGAATAATTCCTCATTTATCTCTTGAAAATAATCTAAAATAAATCCATTATTTATCCCTTATTTATCCACTATTTATCTCTTAAAAATAAAAGAATAAAGCCTCCTAAATTGTAGCCTTGTGCCGTCCCTTGCTACTACTCTCTGCTGCAAAATAAAACTTTTTATTTTGCTTCCCCTGGAGCTCGAACCTTGGCCCAATACCCCAGTATGTGGGGCCATTTCCTGAGGCCCTAAGTGGCATCTTCAAGCCACTTTTCCAAGCCCGTTTGTGTGTCATATTTCACATACATTTTCTCTTAAGGCCACCTCGCCTTAGTTCCCTCTTTTAGACTTTAAACTTGACATTTCTAAAGCATTTCCTTACATTTCCAAGACATTTCCTTACATTTCCAAGACATTTCCTTACATTTCCAAGACAAGACATTTCCTTACATTTCCAAGACAAGACATTTCCTTCCATTTCAAAGTCATTTCCTTACATTTCTAAGACAAGACATTTCCTTCCATTTCCAAGACATTTCCTTACATTTCCAAGACAAGGCATTTCCTTACATTTCCAAGACAAGACATTTCCTTCCATTTCCAAGTCATTTCCTTACATTTCCAAGTTTCCAAAAATGTTTACTTTCCTTTTTTGAAACTTAACATTTCTGAAGCATTTCCTTACATTTCCAAGTTTCCAAAAATGTTCACCATACATTCATAACACATAAGACATGCCATTTCATATAATTAAATCAAAAATGCATAGGCCCATTTCTAGGATGTTACATGACATGGTTGATATGGTAAGTTTATGGACAAATGGTGCATAGGCATGATTGAGTTTTAGTTATGTAAATTGGTATGTTTAGAATTGGTTTTGAAGGTAATATTGAACGAAAATTTAATGTATAGTTGTGATTATCTTAGTGATCAAATGTGCATGATTTGGATGGCTATTTGGTATGTTTTTGGTTGCCATATATGCTTGATATGTGTTGGTAAATGATGCTTATAGGTATGAACCATTTGGGGGGCATTTTGGCCTTGTAAATGGCCTATAATGTCACACGGTTGTGGCACATGGGCGTGCCTTAGACCGTGGGTAAATTGGCAGGATGCAGCCTAAAATCACACGGCCTCGACACGGGCGTGCCATCTGGCCGTGGTGTGCAAGTCAGTAGCTAACATAAAAGTACACGGCCAAAGTACACGGGCGTGTTTGGTGGCCGTGGTGGGGAAGTTAGTATATAGAAACGATGGGACACACGAGGGTGTCTAGAAGCCATGGAGGGCACACAGTCTCCTCCCACTGGCGTGTCTCCCCTGTATTTTAGAAAAGTTTCAAATTTTCATGGAATTTCATATGTGTTTCAGTTTAGTCCCGACTCGACTTATAAGTATGATTAAGGTCTCGAGGACCCGATTAAGGGACATTATGTCTGAGAATGATGATTGAATGTATGATTTTGTCTGTGAATGTTTCCGATCTATCCGGTATCGCTCCTAACCTTAATCCGGCGATGGACTCGGGATAGGGGTGTTACAGACTTGATGCTTTGGAATGTTACATGTTTGAATTAGTAGCCCCAGATATCCCAAATGCAAACTCAACATTCAGTAAACACATTACACCAATCTTTTCAATTCGACTTTGATCAGTCAAAAGAACAAAAAATTAACAAAATGGCTTGGAATTAGCCAAAAAGATTATATTACCAAAAAAATCACTGCACCTAATCTTAATATAGAAGAAAAATCCGTCTTCCAAAATGTCTGAATATAATATTCTCAGTTTATTACAACAAATGACAATTGTTTCAAATGTTTATAAAACTTAAAATCAAAATGTGTTGATTAGTGATCATGCTATAGTCAATCTTTTAGTTACTGGATTTATTGACCCAATAAAAGGATGGTGGGACCATATACTTACTGAAACCCACAAGAAAGAAATTCTAAAAGAATAAAAAAGGATGATCAAGGAAAAATCATTTTAGATGAACAAGTAAAACAAATCCAAGATGGGATTGTAACTCTGATTTTTTTAGTCTCTAAAAATTTTATAGGAGATCATTCTCATCTTAAAGATAGAAATTCAAAATTATTATTAAATTTAAAATGTAAAAAATTAATAGATTTTAAAAGGTATAAAGATGTCTTTATTTGTAGAATCATGTAAAGATCTGATAAAAAACAACCATTTTGAAAAAAATAAATCGAGTAGGACTTTCTACTTCATTAAGAGAAAAAATTAGAATTTAAATTAAGGAGAATTACAAATGTATTATTCTATATGTAAAACTTATATACGGGTGAACTAATTAGTTTCACAGGAGGAGGGATAAAAAATCTATCAAGATTTAAAATTAAAAAAAAAATCTAACGAAAGAATGATATCAATGTAAAAAGGAATTGAAATAATTTTACTGCCAATTTGACATTAGAAGTAAACTTTCTTTCTCAAAACCATGTTGTCCTGTAGAACTAAAAAATAGGAAAAATATCATCTCAGAATATTATAAAAAATCAAAATATAAGAAATATTGAAAGGAAAAGAAACAACAAAATAAATACAACAATAAAATGTCATAGATGTGGAAAGCTAGAACAAATCTCAAAATATTGTAAGATTAAGAGAAAATTTGATAAGTTCAATCTAGATGAAGAAATAGAACAAATGATCAATGAAATTTTTCTAGAAATCCACTACCTCTAAAAATGACACATCTTTTGAAGTAGATGAATTACAAATAGATGAATTAAATATAATATCTGAATCCCCTGATGAAAATGAACCTTCAATAATTATGTTAACTGAAGACCAAGAAATCATGATTGAAGTTATTGACAAATCTAATATCCAAAACTTAAAAAGAGAATATTTTTTAAAATTAAAATTCCCATTAAAAGACAAGCTAAAAAAAAGGAAAAAAAAAATATCATTCCTAACCAATAAAAAATATACAATATATAAGATATAATATTTAATAAATATGAAAAATTAAAACCTAGGCAAATCATAAATTTTGAATTACAAATGGAAATAAAACAAACTAAGTCAAACATTTTCTAGCTTAAAAATGAACAAGAAATGAAGAAACAAATGCAAATTTTAAAATATGAAATCCCAAAAATAATTCTTTAGAAACTGAAGTTGAGTTAGAAGATAATACATAAGAATACATTATGGTTCTTACTGAAATATCCATCCAAAGATACTTTATAAAAATACATCTTATTATAAAAATGAATTTTAATAAAAAATGTGGAGTTATGCATCGTATTTTTTGGCTTTTTTCTCCCAGATAAACTTTGATTACTGTAGGTTATTTTAATATTAGTTTTCTACTTAAATTCTGATTAGTGTAGGTTATTTTAATATTATTTGACCTACAAATTTAGTCTATAAATAGATAATTTTTTCACCCTAGAACGATAACTCATTCCACATTTAGGTATTAGCTTTTACAAGCTTTTAGAGAATTTTGTGTTTACGTTTTGAGAGTTCTTATTTCGGGTTTCAGGGTTTAGTTTTATCTTCATCTTTTGTAATCTTCATCTTTGCCTATGGTTTTTTTATCCTCTTTAGAGGGGGTTTTTCCACGTAAAATATTTATATTCGATCTTTTCAATTTCTTCATTATTTTACTTGTTCGTTGCTTAAATTGGGCTTATCCCCAACAAACTGGTATCAGAGATAGTTCGATTTCTGTAATCAACCCATTTAGATATGGCAGCAACAAGGTTTGATATTGATATGTTTGATGGCATCACAAATTTTACAAACTTAGTCATCATATCTATAGGATTATCATGAGTGTTAACCTTGCTCGCAACAATATGACCACGAGCAATAATATCATGCCCAAAATGATATTGAACATTAGTGTGCTTTGTCCTCTTATGAAACATTTGATCCTTTGTAAGGAAGATAGCACTCTGACTATTACAAAACACTATGTTGATTTGAATGTCTTTACTAAGTTCACTAAAAAGTACTTTTAACCAAATAGTTTCTTTACAAGCCTTAATAATCTCCATGTCTCAGTTTTAGTAGTAGACAAAGCAACTGTATTCTGCAAAGTGACTTTCCAATCAATGGCGCAACCCCCAATAGTAAAGACATATCAAGGTCTCCAGTAATATCATAATCAACGTACCCAAATGACTCCATCTTTAGTTCTTCTAAATTGTAAGCAAACATAAGTAGTTTCTCGTAAGTATTTGAAAATCATTGAACTGCTTTCCAGTGTTCCTTACCGTGATTCGTGATGTATCTACTAACTGCACTAACTGCATGTTATAAATCTGGAAGTGAGCAAACTATAGCATACATGAGAGATCTCACTGCACTTTAATATAGAATCTGTGATATGTAGTCAATCTCATCATCTAATTATGGAGATAAGGTTGATGAAAGTCTGAAGTGGGCTGTTAATGGAGTACTAACAAGCTTAGCACTCTGCATATTGAACTTGCAAAGAACTTTCTCAATGTACCATATTTATGACTTAGGTACATTTTACATGTTTTTCTATCTCTAAGAATCTTCATCCCGAGTATCTTCTTTGCTGCTCTCAAATCTTTCATCTCAAGTTTTTTACGAAGTTGGACTTTAACATTTCTTATATCTCCTTTATCTTTGGTTGTTATCAACATGTCATCAACATAAAGAAGTAGATATACAAATGAACCATCATTACTCTTCTTAAAATAAACACAACTGTTGAAACTGCTTCTTTTGAAATCATGAGTACTCATAAATGAAACAACCCTCTTGTACCACTTCCTATAAAGAGACTTTTCAGCAAGCAAACATAGTCATCCTTTCCTGAGATTATGAATGCGACACCCCGAACCTGACCGGGACGGACTGGCCCGAATTTGAAGCGTTACATTATCCACCTAAGTGACCCTTCGGCTAACGACCACCCAAGACACACCCTGACCTTATAACACCTCAACCTTATCTAATTATTAGTTATTTATTAATGCGGAAGCAAATTATAAACCAATTTTAAACTTTTCCTAGGTAATTTAACCTAAGGACATTTTTGTCATTTTATCACCTATGGTAAAACTAACCTGACTTTAGATCTAAGTGTTTACCAACCTTCTTTTAGTCAAATTATACAAGCCTAAAAATTTTCAGCTCAATTTGAGTTCGTTTACTATGTCTAATTCAAGTTTTTATTATTATGGACTAAATTGTAACAAATACAAACTATCAATACTTATTCTGAATTATAAATTAAGTGCGTTCCTATCGAATTTTACCCATTATAAGACTAATCCTAAAATTTTAGCAAGTATTATCTAAGGCTCTAATTAGACTAATCAATTTTCAATACTAAATTGTAACTTGGACAAATTAGAATACCAATTTAAAGAGACAAAAATTCAAACCCCCCAAAAACTCACACGTTTGTGTCCCCCAGACCGTGTGTCATTAAACAACCATGTTCGTATTGTGAAAAACATTTAGACCAAACACACACGCCCGTGTGCAACCCCTTACATGCCCGTGTGGACAAGCACAAGTCCGTGTGAAAAACATTGCATCTATTTTTGCGAAAAACTCATTTTAAAACTCCATTTTGCATATTTTAATGGTCAATTAAACCCGATTTAACTACGATTAATTAACATACATATACATACACCTCCAATTGAACTTATTGACATCAATTAAACTTCAATTATATAGAAATAGGCAACCTATTCCATGTATAACAAACACCGAATAAATCAAACAAGTGGTGTGCCTTAGTCTCTAGTAAACCACTCCATGGAAGCTTTATTGAAACAACCGTTAGTACAAATTTCATACCTCACACTCCATGTTATCATTCACCGTGTTATCAAGCAACAATACACCATAAATCATTCAATAATTAAACTTAAACATGCCTCCAAATTATTATAAAATCATCAATAATAAAATGTCCAATATCCAATTACAACCAAAATTAAAATGTAACATCCTGAATAATTGAGTCTGTGCATTTTATGTGTTTGAATGCTTAAAATATTAATTTGAGAACTTGAGGTACAATTGGGGCTCAAATTATGCTGAGACCTTGTTTTAAATACTTTGTTTAGACACTCTAAGGGCTTAAAGTAAAGTTTTAATAGTTTAAGTGACATATTGGGCTTGTGGCCCAGCAACTAGGAGCACAATAGAGGGGAGATTTAAGTGGCGTCACTTGTGTATGAGGAAGGCCCAAATTTTGGCAGCTTGAAGCCCAAGTTTTTAGGGCTAAAATTCAGCACTTAAATGAGTAAGGGGGAATGACACAAGGCTATTTTTTTAGGGATTCTTAATTGTTATTTTATGATTAATTACAAGGATAATAGGTAGATAAGGAAGAGAGGAATTAGGGATATTTTTGAGGAGATAAGGGATTAAGATAACAGAAAAGATAAGAGCTATCAGGTGTTGACAGAGTTGGCCGAAAATCCAACTCTGGGAAGGGGGTTGAATATGCCGAAATTGGTAGGCAAGAGATCATTTTTTCATCTTTTTCATTTATTCTCTTCAAGCCGAAATTCTTTTCTCTCTTGGGTTCTTTGCCGCAACTCTCCAACATTTTTCTTCTTCTCTTCATTTATTTTCAAAACCGAATACTCTTGTCCATACTTTCTTCTTCCATAGCCGAAACCTTCAAGGATTTAGCCTCTTTTTCCTGAAGTTACACCATAGTTGAATCACCATTGGTAAGTTCTTTGTTGTCTGCCAATTCGATACTTCTTTCTTTCTCATCTAGTTTCTAACCCGAGTCACTTCTCTAATATCTCGTTGATTTTCACTCTCTAATCTTAGAAATCGATTTCTCCTCACTGTGATCTCTTGTGCTGAGCATAGAAGAAGCCGAAGGTATATGTTGGTAGTAGGTTCGGTCGAATGGCCACTTTCTTACCCTTTCTCTTTTCCCGAATTTCATCAGGTAATTGTGTGGGTGTGAACATCGGGTTGGTTTAATGTTTTGGTGTTTGGCCGAATGTAGGGAAAACCTTACTTTCATGTTTTTTCTGGCTTTTGAGCAAGGCTATAGATTGAGGATAATAGATCCGAATAGCAAGGACATCGACTAAGAATATTGGATTTTGCGATATCAGGTGTGTAATTCTCCACACCATCTAGATCTGTTAGATTAGTATATGATTATAAGTTTTATATGTTTTGATATATGCTGAAATCCCGGCATAATGATGAAACCCCAAATAGGGTAAAAGCAAATCACCATGTTAGTGAATGTTTTGATTAAATAATATAAGAATATTGATTTTATGTGATTGCATGGGTTGGGTTTGATGAAAGGAGGAAGTTATATGTTGTAGCAATTTTTACCGTGATCCGTTGTAGCAGTTTCTTACCGTGATCTGTTTAGTGGCTATCGCCATGATCTGATGATGAGCAGCACGACTGCCATCAAGGCGTGTAGTGATGTGGGTGATTGTAGAAATCCCCAAAGGTGTGAATGGCTGGTACGGGGGCGTGTAGCGGATGGAAACCTAGGATTTGGGTTGGGCTTTGCGATTTATGGGGGCTAAAGCTCAAATCTAATGGTGCATGAGGGTTACACACTGAGTCTCGCGACTTACCCTTTTAATTTAACGATTTCAAGCGACACCTAGTGCATCGAATCGGGCTGGAGAGGAACGCGAGGTGGCCATGCAAAAGAGCAATTGGATTCAGCTAAAAGACTTTAGTTTGTTATTTTATATTTTACGGATTTTAAGTATGGTTGTAATAAGGCCACGGGCCACTAGACTATTATTTTTGTTTGGGTTTTATGTTGGGCTTTTAAGTTTTATGTTTCCAATTAAGTTAAGACATGTATGACATTTCAGTTTTATTTAAAATCCATCAAGATAATTTATAACTCAATATTTTATACTTTAATGAATTCTTAAGCTTTCGGAATAAAGGTTTAAACCTAGTAATTGTTTTCCAAAATGCGACATGTTTTGTAAAATCCCTTAAGTGACATACTAGATTCGGTTGTAGCGTTTGGACCGAGTTTGGGGTGTTACAAATTGGTATCAGAGCCTGGTTTAAAACTCGGCTCTGGGGTTTTGGGCTCAAAATGTTTTCTGAAAATGGACTTTTGAAATATAGATGTTTTTAAGTGATATCAGGTCTGTTAGCTCAGCATGGCACCTGCGTCTCCGGCCCAAGTCCGCCAGATAAGTATTCTAAACCATTTTGTGATCTATATGCGGGCTTGATGGGTATTATGGGACGTAGATTAGTTAGATTAGAACTTGAGGGACTCTAGGCCTAGCTGAAACAACTCCAAAAATCTCATAAGACTTAATTTCACTAAACAAACCCGTGAACAAGCCGCAAGACTAGGGTGTGGTAACAGGCATACGCATGTCTAGGATTGGATCCGGAAGAGCCTGGTATTTAAGCAGTCCTAGTGACTCACCTCCTCTTCCCTGGAATCCTACCTGGTGCGTAATGACCGTTCACCTTAGCCGAGTTAGGGTATGGCAATGGGCATACGCATGTCTAGGAGTGGATTCAGGGAGAGCTTGGTACTTAAGCAGTCCTAGCGACTCACCTCCTCTTCACTAGAACCCTACCTGGTGCGTAGTGTCTATTCACACTAGTTACAAGGACTTGTTGTTGGGCTAAACCTTATAATCAAAACTCGAAAGGGACCATCCACCCTATTTTGAAAAAAAAATTCAAGTTTTGCAAAATTTTCAAAATACATTTGATTGGTGAAAACTTCCAACCAGCCATGAATTTGTAAAATACCTATGTTTTCAAAATTTACCCGAAAATCTCATGTTTATAAGAGTAACCCGGACCATGAAACTAGATTTTTCCCCAAAGTAACCTTGTAAAAAAAACAACAACAACATCAAAATATCCCTGGTTTGAAAAATTACCAAACTACCTTCGCTTTGCCAAATGACCAAAATACCCCTGGTTTGTACAATTACCAAATTACCCTGATTTGCAAAATTACTAAATTGCTCGGATTTCAAAATTACTGAAATACCCCCGGATTTCAAAATTACCGAAATACCCTCAGATTTCAAAATTATCGAAATACCCCTGGATTTCAAAATTATCAAAATACCCCCAGATTGCAAAATTACTAGAATACCCTTACTTCACGAAATCAAAAAGGAACTTTATTATGAAAAATTATGAAAATACCCCTGTAGGATAAAATTACAAAAATACCCCTGTAGGATAAAATTATGAAAATACCCCTGAGTAGTGAATCAACGAAAACACCTTTACGTGAAGAATGTAAGTGCTTGGATGCTATTTGTATGATGTATGTGTTTTATTCTAGTTAGAGGTTACGAATTTGAGACTGTATTGTGAACGTGAATTCGAAAGAACTACTTTTAAAACTACTATTCATAAGACTGTTCGTGGTAAATCAGTGGAAAGAATTAATGATTCATAAAATTCTTAATCAGATAAACGTCAATCGGAAGAATGAGTACAAGGGGTCGAGGACGTCCGCCGCGTGGACGCGGTAAGGGAAGGATGACCTTGCCTGAGCCAGTAGGGTCTGGCCATGGGTCAGGAAACGAAATGTCGGATCCTCCAGCTGTGGAGGGAGAGTTACGGGATCAGGCAACCAGAGATGATGCTCTATCTCAGGCGATGTTGCGAGTCCTTGAGAGGGTTGCTGGAGTAGGCATGGGCACAGAAGCCAGGAAATCTGTGCCGGAGTGGCTTAAGGCCAATGGGGCAGAAGTGTTTAGGGAGTTTCTGGTGTAGCTCCTAACACAGCTGAGTATTGGATGGAAGTGACTGATCGCATAATGGATGACTTAGACTTCACGGTAGAGGAAAAGTTGAAAGGGGTCGTGTCTCTTCTTCGAGACGAGGCTTATCAGTGGTGGCTCATGATGAAGGAGGGTACTACTATAGATCGGATTGATTGGGACTTCTTTAAGGAGTTATTCCAGGGAAAGTATGTTGGGGCTAGCTATATGGACGCACAAAGGAAGGCATTCCTGAACTTGGTGCAGAGAAGTAAGTTTGTGGCTGAGTATGAGGCAGAGTTTCTGCGCTTGAACCGCTACGCTTAGGGAATGGTAGCAACGGAGTATGACCATTGTGTACAGTTCGAGGATGGGCTGCGGAATGAGTTAAGGGTTCTGATAGCACTGCAACGAGAGAAAGTTTTTATTGTTTTGGTAGATAAGGTTAAAATAGCTGAGAAAGTGAAACGGGTCGAGAGAAAAGAAAAGGATAAGGATCGAGGTAAGAGTAAGAGAAGTTTTGGGCCATCAAGAGGATCTGGGAACTTTCAAAAGAGGCCTAGGACTGATGGGCCAGCTCGTGCTCCGACGGGCCAGAACCGAGCATGTCCTTCATGTGGGAGGACGCATTATGGGAAGTGCAGAATGAAAACCGGTGGATGCTTTAGGTGTGGAACCACAGGACATCTGATTAAGGACTGTCCTCAGATGGATCGGGTGCACACCGGTGGGTCGAGGTTCGATCAAAGCTAGAGAGGTGATCGGTGCCCGACCAAGGGGTCGTGGTGCAGCCAGAGGAGGAAATGGATCTAGTCGAGGTCGTGGAGCACCTGGTAGAGGTGCAGGTAATGTAGATGCGAGGCAGCCAGGTCTACTTTACGCAATTCGACGACAGGAGGATGGTGACGCACCGAATGTTATAACCGGTACGTTTCTTATTGCTGATAACCCTTTTCTTGCTTTGATTGATTTTGGGTCAACCGATTCCTATATTGCGTGTTCGATATCTGAGACCCTAAGAGTAGACTCTGAAACAACCACTAGGAAGATGACTGTGGTTAGTCTCCTAGGACAATCTAGGGTAGTGGACAAGCTATTTAAGGATGTACCGTTAGAGGCTCAAGGGATAGTGTTTCCGGCAGACTTAATGGAACTACCATTTGGAGAGTTTGACCTTATTTTAGGAATGGATTGGTTGACAAAGCATCGTGCTAAGTTGGATTGTGGGTCTAAGCGCATGGTGTTAAGTACCCCGGAAGGCGGGGAGGTGGTTGTGTTAGGAGAGAGAAGGAATTATCTGTCCAACGTAGTGTCAGTATTGAAAGCTGTTAAGATGATTCGAAAGGGATGTAACGCCTTTCTAGCTTTTATTAGTGCTTTGGATGCCAAGGAGGTGACTATCGATGAGGTTCGAATAGTCAAGGATTCTGCGGATGTCTTTCTGGAGGAGTTGCCAGGATTACCCCCGAATCGCGAAGTCGAGTTTGGAATAGAATTACTCCCGGGTATGGCTCCGGTATCCATTGCTCCTTATCGAATGGCGCCAAAGGAGCTGATGGAGCTCAAAGTTCAGATCCAGGAGCTTTTGGATCGAGGATTTATCCGACCGAGTGTGTCTCCATGAGGAGCGCCGGTTCTATTCGTGAAAAAGAAGGACGGATCGATGCGTATGTGCATGGACTATCGTTAACTGAATAAGTTGACGATTAAGAATAAGTACCCATTACCGAGAATCGATGATCTGTTCGATTAGCTCAAAGGAGCTTCGGTCTTTTCAAAGATTGATCTAAGGTCAGGTTATCATCAGTTAAAGGTGAAGGAAGGGGACATTCATAAGACAGTGTTTCAAACACGCTACGGTCATTATGAGTTCTTAGTAATGCCGTTCGGTTTGACGAACGCGCCAGCAGCATTTATGGATATGATGAACTAGGTGTTTCAACCATACCTAGATCGGTTTGTGGTGGTGTTCATCGACGATATATTGGTTTATTCCAAGTCCGAGGAGGAGCATGATGCACATCTTTGTGTGGTGTTGCAAATTCTAAGAGAGAAGCAGTTGTACGCAAAGTTCAGTAAGTGTGAGTTCTGGCTGAAAGAAGTGACTTTCTTAGGGCATGTAGTTTCCGCAGAAGGAATTAGGGTGGACCCTTAGAAGATAGAAGCTGTATTGGATTGGAAATGTCAAAGTCTGTGGCAGAAATTCGAAGTTTCTTAGGATTGGCAGGGTATTACAGGAGGTTTGTTGAGGGGTTCTCTTCAATAGCAGCACCTTTAACTAAGTTGTTGAGGTGGGAGTATCATTTGTGTGGGCCGATAAACAGCAGGAGAGTTTTAAGAAGTCGAAGAGAATCGTGACAGAAGCACCGGTGTTAATTCAACCAGAGGCGGGAAAAGAATTTACCGTCTACTGTGATGCGTCACACACAGGTTTAGGGTGTGTGTTGATGCAATAAGGAAAAGTGGTGGCATATTCGTCTCAACAATTAAGACCGCATGAGTTGAACTACCCTGCGCATGATTTGAAGTTGGCGGCGGTAGTGTTTGCTCTGAAGATCTGGAGACACTACTTGTACGGGGAGAAGTCAGTTATTTACACTTACCGTAAGAGCTTGAAGTATCTCCTCAATCAGAAGGACTTGAACCTAAGACAGAGAAGGTGGATCGAGCTGTTAAAGGACTATGACTGCTCGATTGAGTACCATCCGGGTAAGGCAAATGTGGTGGCGGATGCGTTGAGTAGGAAGGCAATAGCGGACTTAAGGGCAATGTTCGCTCATCTTAGTTTGTATGAGGATGGCAGTTTGGTACCTGAACTACAAGTAAGACCTGTGTGGACAAGTCAAATCAATGAGAAGTAACTTTTAGATGATGTCTTAAGTACTTGAATCCGACAGAGAACTACAGTCTGAACAATGATGGAGTTTTGTGTTTCCGTGGGAATGTTTGTATGCCAAAAGATGAGGAGTTAAGGCAGATGATTCTTCGGGAACCGCATAATAGCCCCCATGCTATGCATCCTGGAGGAGTTAAGATGTATCAGAATTTACGAGAGCAGTTCTGGTGGCCAGGTTTGAAGCAAGAAGTTACGGAATATGTGGGGAAGTGTTTGACGTGTCAGCAAGTCAAAGCTGAACACTAGTTGCCTTCGGGGTTGTTGCAACCAGTGAAGATTCCCCAATGGAAATAGGAAAGAATCACGATGGACTTCGTTAGTGGGTTACCCCTTACGCCCACTAAGAAAGATTCAATTTGGTTAATTGTGGATCGGCTAACGAAGTCTGCTCACTTCATACCGATTCGAGTGGACTTTTCTCTACAAAAGTTGGCTAAGTTGTACGTGGCTGAGGTTGTAAGATTACATGGTGTACCGGTGTCGATCATATCAGATAGGGACCCTAGGTTCACGTCACAATTTTGGAAGGCTTTTCATCAAGCAATGGGAACAAGGTTAGAATTTAGTACCGCTTTTCACCCACAGACTAATGGTCAGTCTGAGAAGGTAATTCAGATCTTAGAGGATATGCTAAGGGGTTGCATCATTGATTTTAGGGGTAGTTGGAAGGAGTATTTACCCTTGGCTGAATTCGCGTACAACAATAGTTATCAAGCTAGTATTCAGATGGCGCCGTATGAAACGTTATATGGTAGGAGATGTCGTACTCTTACTTGTTGGAAGGAGTTGGGTGAACGTCAGGTGTTGGGTCCAAAACTAGTTTTGGAAACGGAGGAGAAAGTTAAATTAATATGGGGTCGATTGAAGGAAGCGTCTGATCGGCAAAAGTCTTATGCAGATCTAAAGCGGAAGGAGGTGGAATTTGCAGTAGGAGACCAAGTCTTTTTGAAGGTTTCTCCATGGAAAAAGGTAATGAGGTTTGGACGGAAGGGGAAGCTAAGTCCTCGGTTTATTGGGCCTTATCGGGTGCTAGAACGTGTGGGCCCAGTGGCTTATCGTTTGGAGTTGCCTTCAGAGTTAGAATAGATACATGGCATATTTCATGTCTCGATACTAAGACGATATCGTTCTAATCCGTCGCATGTGGTGCTGATGGAAGAGATTGAAGTAAGGCCAGATTTATCCTTTGAAGAGGAACCAGTGCAAATCTTGGATCGAGACGTAAAAGTGCTAAGAAGGAAGTCCGTCCCTTTGGTCAAAGTTTTGTGGCAAAATCAGGGTGCAAAACAGGCGACGTGGGAGCCAGAGGATGTTATGCGACAGCAGTATCCCCATCTCTTTTGATCAGGTAAATTTCGAGGACGAAATTTATTTTTAAGGGGGATAGAACTGTAACATCCTAAATAGTTGGGTCTGTGCATTTTATATGTTTGAATGCTTAAAATATTACTTTGAGAATTTGAGGTACAATTGGGGCTCAAATTGGGCTAAGGCCTTGTTTTAAATATTTTGTTTGGACACTCTAAGGGCTTAAAGTAAAGTTTTAATAGTTTAAGTGACATATTGGGCTTGTGGCCCAGCAACTAGGAGCACAGTAGAGGGGAGATTTAAGTGGCGTCACTTGTGTATGAGGAAGGCCCAAATTTTGGCAGCTTGAAGCTGAAGTTTTTAGGGCTAAAATTCGGCACTTAAATGAGTAAGGGGGGCGGCACAAGGCTATTTTTTTAGGGATTCTTAATGTTTATTTTATGATTAATTACAAGGATAATAGGTAGATAAGGAAGAGAGGAATTAGGGATATTTTTGAGGAGATAAGGGATAAGATAACAGGAAAGATAAGAGCTATTAGATGTTGGTAGAGTTGGCCGAAAATACAACTCTGGGAAGGGGGTTGAATATGCCGAAATTGGTAGGCAAGAGATCACATTTTCATCTTTTTCATTTATTCTATTCAAGCCGAAATTCTTTTCTCTCTTGGGTTCTTTGCCGCAACTCTCCAACATTTTTCTTCTTCTCTTCATTTATTTTCAAAACCGAATACTCTTGTCCATACTTTCTTCTTCCATAGCCGAAACCTTCAAGGATTCAGCCTCTTTTTCCCGAAGTTACACCATAGTCGAATCACTATTGGTAAGTTCTTTGTTGTTTTCCTATTCGATACTTCTTTCTTTCTCATCTAGTTTCTAACCCGAGTCACTTCTCTAAAATCTCATTGATTTTCACTCTCTAATCTTAGAAATCAATTTCTCCTCACTGTGATCTCTTGTGCTGAGCATAGAAGAAGCCAAAGGTATATGTTGGTAGTAGGTTCGGTCGAATGGCCACTTTCTTACCCTTTCTCTTTTGCCGAATTTCATCAGGTAATTATGTGGGTGTGAACATCGGGTTGGTTTAATGTTTTGGTGTTTGGCTGAATGTAGGGAAAACCTTGCTTTCGTGTTTTTTTCAGCTTTTAAGCAAGGCTATAGATTAAGGATAATAGATCCAGATAGCAAGGACATCGACTAAGAATATTGGATTTCGCAATATCAGGTGTGTAATTCTCCACACCATCTAGATCTGTTAGATTAGTATATGATTATAAGTCTTATATGTTTTGATATATGCCGAAATCCCGGCATAATGATGGAAACCCAAAGAGGGTAAAAGCAAATCACCAGGTTAGTGAATGTTTTGATTAAATGATATAAGAATATTGATTTTATGTGATTGCATGGGTTAGGTTTGATGAAAGGAGGAAGTTATATGTTGTAGCGGTTTTTACCGTGATCCATTGTAGCAGTTACTTACCGTGATCTGTTGTAGCGGCTATCGCCGTGATCTGTTGTAGTGGCTACGGCCGTGATCTGATGATGAGCAGCACGACTGCCATCAAGGCGTGTAGCGGTGTGGGTGATTGTAGAAATCCCCAAAGGTGTGAATGGCTGGTACGGGGGCGTGTAGCGGATGGAAACCTAGGATTTTGATTGGGCTTTGCATACTATTTTTGTGATGTATATTAATTTTGATTATTTTGTTTTATGGGGGCTAAAGCCCAAATCTAATGGTGCATGAGGGTTGCACACTGAGTCCCGCGACTCACCCTTTTAATTTAACGATTTCAGGTGACACCTAGTGCATCGGACCGGGCTGGAGAGAAATGCGAGGTGGCCATGCAAAAGAGCAATTGGATTCAGCTAAAAGACTTTAGTTTGTTATTTTATATTTTGCGGATTTTAAGTATGGTTGTAATAAGGCCACGGGCCACTAGACTATTATTTTTGTTTGGGTTTTATGTTGGGCTTTTAAGTTTTATGTTTCCAATTAAGTTAAGACATGTATGAAATTTCAGTTTTTATTTAAAATCCATCAAGATAATTTATAACTTAATATTTTATACTTTAATGAATTCTTAAGCTTTCGGAATAAAGGTTTAAACCTAGTAATTGTTTTCCAAAATGCGACATGTTTTGTAAAATCCCTTAAGTGACATACCAGATCCGGTCGTAGCGTTTGGGCCGGGTTTGGGGTGTTACATAAACTAATTCTGAGGAGATCCACAATGCTCGATCACAGTCTTTAAAACGTGTAATAAAGTCTCTACCAAGCCTAAATCTCTTGGAACTCTCTGGCTTGGCTCTTCATCTCCTCAAGTCCAACGATTATCTGCGCAAATTGTGAGGGTGTGAGCTTTGAAAAGCTCAATGAATATTAATAAAAATGACTTGCAAATCAACATCCAAATCACGCTTAAATTACAACCGATCAATCACTAATTATCAGCCATAATAAAGAAACACGTCAATTTAATTTCCATATACATTATCATATCAAGAATCAATCATTCATGGCTTACAAACATTGAATGATATAACAACAATCACACATAAATATATTGGTTTCATGGCTTAATCGGGTAATCATACATCGAATAAACGGATATTTGAACTCCCAAAAATATCAAAAACAGTCCACCGAGTTGAGAAGTTGAAGCACTCTCCCTTATAGTGCCTCAAATAACCCAATGAGTGGATACTCATGCTCAACACTCCCTTATCTACTTCAAACAAATCAGTCCACCTAGAGCCATATGTTCACAATGTCACAAATAAAGATGAGTACTCACAAATCCTATGACATACCAACTATATCCGATGAATCCACCATGTATGTTGCCAATATATTCAGTCAAACATAGCATATAAATTAGTCATTATTGTGCTCATTTTAATGTGACAAAATGCCTATGTGTAACATGTAACTTAGCCGTTTAACATCCAATTAAATCAAGCATTTCATTTGTCATTTTCCAATGTTCAATTACCAATTGTAGCACCAATATATCATGATAAAAAAACTCCAGTAACCATGCTCTAGTCATCAATATAATTAGCCTAATTAAATTGCATAAAATCACCTAAATGCTTACTTACCATTATTCAATAAAAATTCAACTATTGTACATATAATATCAATCTTGCAAAAATCAGCCATTCAACCATAATTAGTCAATTGAAATCATCAATTAAGCTAGTAATTAAACATAAATGAGAGTCAATTTACCAAATTTCCCTTAAAAACACTCACCACTCAATTTTATTCTATCACAACAAGTGATCAAACTAAGCAAATCCAAGCCTTAATTCCGGTTATCTCGGTCGTCTTCAAGACTTGGAGCTTCAACATAGATAATGTAGGCATTACCACCTTTCCAAAGTTATATTAAACACGAATTTTAATTAACTATGCTAATCAAAATCATCTCACAAAAATACCTTACAAGATTTGTAACATTAAGTTAAAAACTCGATTCCTCACAAAATCAATATCTCTAGCCCTCCTAAACACTTTCAATCATTAATACTAGACCAAATACACATATACTAAACATCAATTTCATCTTTAAATCAATTTCACAAAATTCCGAAAAATCGATTCATGAAGATGAAATTTGGATTTTTTTAAACTACCTTACAAATCATGTTCAATCTTGATAAATAAGATAAAAAAGAAAAACCTTTTAATAGATCCATTTTGAGTTGGAACATCCATTAATTTGTGGATTTTCTCTCAAAATTCAAGATCCACCATTAAAGAACCATGTGTTCTTGAAAAAAGATGACATTGATAAAAATAATTTAATTGACTCTCAAATCATGTAAAAATATTTCTAATCATCATAAAAACAAGTTTAGGATTGAAGATTATCTTTGATTCGCTCTAAATTCATTGATTGAAAATCTTAATTCAAGAAACTTGAGAAATTTTAGAATATTTTTTGCTACTTTTGAGAATAATTTCTGGTGAATTGGGTATTTTGAGAAGTAAATTGGTTGGATCTATTCTCTGATGATAGATCTTTAAAATCATACAAAGAAAACGAATTTTAAAGCTCTATAATCTGATGTAAAATGTGTAAAAAGTACATTAGCTTTAACATTGAAACCACCCACCAGAAATTTAAAAATTGAGAAATTTGTCTAATGGCTACTCCCAGATTTCCCTTACTTTACCATTTAATTACTTTCCTCCAAAATTTCGAATTTTAAGGTTTATTTGCCATATAAATACTCTAAATTTTTCCTTATTTTACAATTAAATCCTATTTACTTAATATTTAAATTTTACTCAAATTACCCCCAATATGAATCATTTTAAAATTCTTTTTCAACCCAAATCGATTATTTTCACTAATAATTATTTAAAATCTTTAAACTTAATTTTTTTGAAAATATTTATTTATTTATTTTTAATATTTTGGATGATTTTTTAATCGATTTTAGATGAAATCAACCTCTTAAATTAAATTAAAAATTACTAGAAACCCCATAAATTCCTAGTTTCACACTCAGAACCTGAAAAATATATCAAAAACTATTAGACCTGGTTTAAGGATATTATAGTGAAACCCTTTGGTCGTTACATGTAAATATCTTCATCAAGTTCTCTATATAAGAATGTTGTTTTCACATCTAACTGCTCAAATTCTAAATCATACATGACTACAATACTAAGCAATGCTCGAATCGAGCTATACTTAACAACTAGAGAAAACACATCTATAAAGTTTACAACTGGAATCTAATTGTAACATTTTGCAATCAGTCTTGCTTTATACCTGGGTTCTTAACTACCAGAGTCTCTTCTTTCTTTTTGAACACTCATTTACATCGAACAACCTTTTTACCCTTAGGAAGCTTCATTAGGTTTCATGTACTATTCTTATGAAGTTATTACATCTTTTTTTTCAGAGCAATAATCGACTTGCCTGAATCTTCACAACTAACTGTCTCGAATTAAGTAGACAACTCTTAATTTGCATGTATATCCTTAGCCACATTTAAAGCATAAGCAACTAAATCAGTCTCTGCGATTAAAGGTTTAATTTCTCTTCTAGGTATGTTTTTGGAAATAGAATATTGTAGTGTTGACTGTGGTGAAAAAACAACTATACTCTAAGTTTCTGTACTAACCTGAGGAGTAGATTGTTGTAGATCCTGGATCAATCTGAAGCTCTACCTTTTTCACATGTGTGTTTGATCTCTACTGGTCTTTATCGGAAGTTTCTTTATGAGGTAAGTTATGCAGCATAGCAGTCTCATAAAAAATAACATCTCTACTAATTACAACTTTCCTAGTTTCAGGACACCATAATTTATACACTTTAACATCAGCCTTATATCCAATAAAAAAACACACTTAATTGATCTAGGCTCCAATTTACCATTATAAACATGAGCATACGCGAAACACCCACAAATCTTCAAATCAGAACAATTAGAAAAAGTACTAAACCATACCTCTTGTGGAGTCTTTCTCTCAATGGCAATGGACGAGAACCGATTAATTAAAAAATATATTGTAGAGGACACTTAAGCCCAAAACGACTTCGGTAAATAAGCATTCGAAAACATGCACCGAACCTTTTCAATTATTGTTCTATTCATTTGTTCTGCAATATCGTTTTGATGTGGAGTATGACAAATTGTCAAGTGTTTCATAGATACCCCTATTTTATCTCCCTATTTTATTTCTTTAACAAGTGATAGGATTCGAGTCACACAACTCTAACAATTAAGTATACCAACTTTTGCAGTTTGTAGCATCATTCACAATAGTGGAACCCATATCCCAAGAAATGGCTAAACAATATCCTCTTATTAGCATTATATGATAGATAAAGAGTAAATAAGGTCATAGGTCGTTTGTTTTTATGATAAATGAACTATTATATAGTAATTAACTGTTTATAAAGGAAGAGTAATGGTTACCATGGTATGAAATAGGATTATATTGGGAGAATGAATTTATCCCACATAAATTAAGCATATCATATGAGGGTAACACACTTATGACGAGGTCATTGTATGAGCACTGATCGAGTAGCTTTCGTAATAGTATGTGATTAGGGAGAGCTTAGTCACAATAATATAGTGGAATGACTTCGTGACTAAATGAATTTATAATTAAGAGAGGAAAAACTATAATTTAATTATAAATCATTTGAGCCCTAATTATATATGTTCAATCGATCCCTTTAATAGTTTTTTGAAACTAGAAATGATTTGCATATAGAATCCACTTTACATTAGCCTTTATTAGTATATTGCTTTTGCTATTTTATAGTTGTTATTATTAAAGGGTTGGATTGTAACTGATCTCTAGTATGTTAGCAAGTCTTGAAATTTTCTATTTATTGAGAGACTTGTATATGTTTTGTATAGAGCACTGAGAGCACTTTATTTGTTCATTTAGGAACATATTTTTGTGAGTGCATTTGAGAGTAAATATTTTGTGTTTACAACCTAAATTTTTAAGGGGAAAATTTAGAGGTAAGTGTTCAATTCTTTAGATACAAAAGTAAGGTCTTTACTTCGAGAGTGAGAAAACTTGATTCACTTGTATTGTGAATTAAAGATCGTAGAATTACTTACTGAGGTAGGCTTAGCAGACGTAGGAAATCGAACTACATAAACAAATTTGTGTGTTCATTGTTTGCTTGTTTATCTCAATGGTAACTGGAGTGGCCACTATAGTCCAACACTTCCATTCAACACATAAGTTTCAAAGTATTTAACAACTATAGGTTCCAACAACCCTTATTTTTAAAACTGCCTAAAAAAGTTAAAAAAATTATATTTTTCATATTTTAAATTAAAACATAAATATTTTATATTTTTGAAAAATTCAAAAATTATGAAAATGAAATTTTAAAATTAAAAGAAAAAAATTAGTTTTTTTTTAAAATCATTTTAAAATTTTAAAAATATTAAAAACATAAGAAATTCCATAAAATACGCTATTTACTCATTGAATAGTAATAAGAGGTGTTTATGGGCTATGTATCCTAGTCAGCCTGATTGGCCCAATTCATTCTTGGAAGGCCTTGGCCTTTTATTGTTAACCTCGATTTGGCAGAGCTTGGCTCATTTTACTGTTTAAAATAATAAAAAATTATATTAATATTAATTTTTATAATTAAATTTAAATAGAAAATCATTTGTTATTATTTTTAAACAGAGAAATGGTTCATTTAGGCAAAGTAAACTTGAACCTGAAAAACTTCTTGAAATCAGGCCTCGGTCTGGCCTCGCCTATTAACACCTCTAATAGTAATAAAGCCTCTCCAAAGTTTGAGTTATTCATTCAATCCATATTAAATCATATTTGAACAAGTATTTTTTTAAAACAATTAATTCAAATCATTTATATAGGCGAAGCCAGGCCGAGGCATGATTTAAAATAAAAGAACTTATTCAAATTTGATTTAATATAGACTGAACGAATTGCTCAAAGCTTGAAGAGATCTTATTACTATTCATTGAGTAAAAAAACACATTGTTTGATTTGTTTTTTTTTTTCATATTTTTAAAAATGATTTAAAATGAATTCTTAAAATTATTTTTAAAGAGTTTTTAATTGTTCAAAAAAATATTTTTATTTTAAAAAAAAACTTTTAATTTTTAAAACAATTTTTGTAATTGTTTATGTACTTTATCCTATTAACAAAAAACTTAAATGTTGAGGGCTAAAATAATTATTTTACCTTTTTAATAACAACCACATCAATAATTCTAACGGCAAAATTAATGGAGGGATCAAAATTTTTAAATAAAAAAAATATAAGTACTCAATTTCTTAAAATTAAAGTATAGAGACTAAGTTTTAAATTTCAAAAAAGTACATGATGGGTGTTAAATTCATCAAAAATAATATTCTTATGCCTAAATAGAAAATAAATAGCATTATAGGGGTATGATCGATCCCACAAAGATTGGAATATCTAAACTTATTGTTCATTTAACCAAGTTGTGTGTTTAGGCAACTGTTGTCCCACAACTATGTCTGTGCAAAAAAAAAAAAAATGGAGGATTTAAGTTTTGATAAAAGTAAAAATAATTAAAATAAAAATAATAGTAAAAAAAGTAGAATCAAAATTAAATTGAATAAACCAATGTACTGAAATTCTAGCTTCATGTTAGATTTTGGCTTCGGTTTTGAATCGATCATTGATAGAAAATTTTCTTCTTCAACTAATAAGTTAGTTATAGTGATTGAGGATGCCTTAGACCACCAACACTTCCGTATGTAAATTAATTGTGGGGACCCCAACAGTTAACCTTTACGGAACGAGCAACCACGAAATACGCATCCATGATTTAGCTCTTTGGTAGCCATGCGATCTAGAAGGGCCAACTTAAACCAACAGTTTTAACTATGTGGGTCGTTCAAAATCGATTGTTATTTCACTTAATGGATCCAACCAACCACTTAATTAGGCACATCAATGAGTTCTTCGGTAGACCGATTACAAGAAATAATCATCTTGGTTCAGCCAATTGTACGCTTATAAGTACTAAATCATTGGATCTCTTTTTATTTGATATCAATACGATTTTATGAGGCGACTATATTTTTCTTCTTAGTCTGATAAATAACAAATATTTTCACGATTAAAAAAATCAGATAAAAATTAACCTAAAACTAGTTTAAACTAATTCATAAAATTAGGAAAAAAAAAAAAAGAAATATTCAAGAACGCACTTTTATTCAAATAAAAACAAAACTCAAGAAAGTTGAAACAGTGGTTTTTTTATCTGCGCATATGCGCCTCCCTCTTTCTCTGTCAACCTAAGTGTGTGTGTGTATATATATATATGTGTGTTAATAAATAAAACGGGTCGGTGTCGCGAACCTCCGTACACTTTCTTTTTCAATTCACCTAAATAAATAAATAAAACCTTAAAATTTAAAAACATAAGAAATATTAATAATAAAATAATCTTAAAATCTGGTCAACTAGAATACTTGTGTGCAATTCATTTATCTATTTCTTTCTTAATACAATAGACTATAATTGTATTTGTATAGAAATTAATGGATTAAGTATTAAATTAAATGGAATTTATAAAATTAATTAAAATAAATAATAAAAATGTGCCGAGTACATGAAACTTTTAGCAAATTTGAACCCCAGGAATTACAGTTATTTTTGAGTACCCATGGACTAAAATGGATATTACGTTTTATTTATTAACCTGTGGTTGTTCACCTTAAAATCTAAAACTGGATTCTAGAAGTTTATCAAACTTAACACCCAACACTCGAATGACGGTTTAACACAGATTTTATCATTTCACACCGATGGTGGTAGCAAGTTCTAAAAACACAAGGCATAGTACACTAAGTTTCACCTCAAAAGAGTAGCTTTAGTCGAACACCACAGACAACTCTTGTCGCCACTCTCATATTTTTGGAGCTTTGCAGCTATATATCTAATTTACAAAAAAACAAATGCCTTTATGAAGTTCTCTTTCAAGAAGCACCAAAGCTTCTGGCCGTTTATGTTATCCATGGCTCAAACCTTAAAACAAAAGTAAACTAGACTCGCTTTAATCCCCATCTTTATTTGGGTTTCTTTTTCTCGTCAAAATAAAGCTTTATTAATATCATAAAAGGCAGTGAATTGTGGGGATTTTTAACAGACACCCACAATCTACATCCCAAGACCAACCGTCCATTCTTTCCCGACATTGGTGCATAACATCCTTCTTATCGAAAACCAATTTCCTTTTAAAAATAACTGGAATCAAAATATCTCTTGACAAATTATTTTGATGATAAATCCTAAAAATTTTCAACACCTCTTATTAGCTTTTGCTTAGGAAAACCGTTTGAGTAGGCGCAATAAAATTTTATTTTATTTTTCTAAAATTGATCCTTATCATCATATTTATAATAATAAATTTCATAAAACTATATACATTTCTTCTGAAATTAGGAGGATAGTGAACTCGCTAGGGGCTTTTCAAAAGTTGTCTAGATTTGTTAATCAATCTAAATTGGAGTCCAAATCATTCAAATTTTTAATCGAATGATCTTCTCCACAATTTCTAATTTCTTGAATACTTAGTGAGTGGACTCCAACTTTTTTTTAAAAAAAAAAAAAACATAGGATCAAAACTTCTTTTTTTTTTTTTTAATATAACACAACCTAATTCTATTTTTGTTAAAATCATGACAAATTTACCGTATTGAAATTTATATGTATGTTAATTTAATTGTCCAAATAGAATATAACTACAATAACTATTTAATTTAATTCTCACTTGGACTCATTTATATATATAATTTATTCATCCAACTAAATAATAATCCAAATAAATTTAATTAACTCCCAAGTCATCTCTTGTCATCTTGAGAAAAAAGCATTTATATAGAGAGTAATTCATGCAATCTATTTCTCGTACGTCTTTTTTATCCATTCATTCAATCCATTCTTATTGTGCAATCTATATTGAGTTATAATGAGCTAGCAGAGGGATCAATCATACATACATAATATTAAAACCCGAATGTCGATACCTCTGCTCCAGACATAAAAAATACAACAATTACAAGCATATAGTTCATACCAACTAATGTCTAATCATCATGTATCATTCACTTCATCAAATGGTCATTAAAATGTCTAAAGTAACAGTCCAAAATATCATCATGACCGAGCAAGAAACCAATAATTCAAACTGAAAGTCCATAAGTCCTAAGCAAAATAACCATGTAAAGAACTTAAAATTCATAGCAAAAACCAACATATAGTCTACCACATTGCCTTATTCCCAAAACATAACCAGAACAATAACACCTTTAAAATAACAGAAATGGACTTGCTTGGAATCACCCCTCAGAACCACACCGCTTGCATCGAGGCACTACTCATCTACAATGGTTTTAAAAGGAATGGGTAAGCTTAACAAGCTTAGTGAATGCCTAGAACAACTACCATGCAAACAGTTCATCAAGTATTAACGAAACAACCATATAGCACAACCTCAATAATTCCAACTGTAGTGTCATATTATACTTACTCATGCATTTTTTACTAGTTCATTTACATGGTAATCATATTCACTTTTAAGCATATATCACATTGCACATATAATCACATAACATTCAAGCATATATATCACAATACTCAAAAACATGTTTATAGATAAATTGAAACTTAAGATATGAAACGTAAAAGTGGGCACTATCACCACTTATCAAATACACGGATCTCCAACACACCACATAGACTCATATGGTCAAACATGTCCCAAAAGTGAAGCATAAAGCTAACACTCTCCAGTACACCAAACATGTCCCGTTGAATGGAACTTAGCTCACATTCACTTATCCCTACAACATGTCCCAGAGCCTCAACGCCAAAATCATATAACATATAAGTGAGTACTCACAATTCTATAGCATGCCAACTATATCCAACAGTGTAACATCACGATTTTGGATCTAGTCGGAACAGTGGTTTAGGGACCACAAATCTGACGAAGTAAAATTTATTTTTATTATATTTTATGGTCTACAGTTTTATGGAATGATTTCAAGAAAATTTCGTTCGAAAATTTTGATGTTCAGGCACTCAATTTAGTTAAAAGGACTAAATTGCAAAAGGTACAAAATGTGTGTTCTAGAAGATGGAGGTGTCCAATTGCTATGAGATCTTAAATTAGAGGTCCTTAGATGTTAATTAGACCATTATACTTTAGTATGGAAAAAATGGAATTGGCTAGGTGAAATTTTGAAGTTAGGCATTAAGGGCATTTTGGTCATTTGGTAAATAAAGCCAAAATAACTAAAATAAAAGATGTTCATCTTTCTAATTTCATCCCTTAGTGCAGAAAATTGAAGGGTCTCCATAGCTAAGGTTTTGGCCAACTTCCAATCTCGATTGTAAGTCCATTCTTGCCCTGTTTTTCATGATTTTTATGTTTTTGAAGTTGTCTCAACCTAATCTAGCTATTTCAAGGACTAAATTGAAATAAAATCAAAGTCTAAAATTTTACCCATCTTAGATATTTGTGTATTTTGATGTTTAGTGGTAGAAAATGTATGTTTGATGTTAGAAAAACAACATTTACCAAGTGATTTTTGATGAAAATGTCAAAAAGGACATATTTGTAAAAGTTGTAAAATATGTAGTAGAAGTGTGATTTAATAAAAAATGTGGGTTGTTATGAGTATTAAAAATATTTGGCTAGGCTTGGGTTTTGAAGAAATTGGCTATATTTCATTTTACGAGCCTAGGGACTAAAATGTAAAAAGCTAAAAAGTTAGGGGCAAAAATATAATTTTTCCATAAGGTGTTTTTGGGATTAAATTGAATAATGTGATAATTGAACAAGCTAAATTTGATATTTAGATCAAGAAAGACGAGGTTTTGACCTAGACCGGGGAAAGAACAAGATTGTGGACTAAATCGAACAATTATCCATTTTGTCCTGAGGTAAGTTCGTATGTTAAAAATAAGCTTTAGAATAATTGTATCTAAATGCCTTAATATTGCATGAATTGTATGTTTGATTTTGTGAATGAGTATAATCCTACGAACGAGTCTGAAGACGAATCGACAAGCAAGAAATCCCGTTTGAACCTTAGGAATAGGTTAGGATACCAGTGACATGTCACTAGGGTCATTATGTGTTATGTGATTATGTGATCGGGGTGCTGGTCCCATATGTCCTACCAGTGGCTGAGTATACCAGCGTATGTTGCGGATACTTGACAACTTGTGTGAGCAGCACCGTGTAGCTACGTCTTGACTGACAGCTTGTGTGAGCAGGCTCGTCGATAGCTCGAGAGCGAGCAATTATGAGATATGAGATTTAGGTAGCTTTGGCTGCATATGCGGCATTTAGTGTGAAAATTTTCCCGAGTATCCGACATTGTTATTCCGAGTGGTTCACGGGTATGTCAAAGTGAGAATATGTGTAAGTTCATTTCGAGATGGCTCAGGTATGTACATAAAGCTCATGCTTAATAAATGTGTGAAATGATGAATATGAGGTAAGTTTTTGTGATGGAATAGATTTTGATCATGAGACCATGGTAAATCTACATTAATTCATGTTATAATGATTGAATGTTATATGCATGGTAAGGTTGCTTATTTCTTGCATACGAGCTTACTAAGCTATATAGCTTACTCCGTTTATTTTCTATGTTTTTATAGTGTCGCCAAGCTAACTTGAAATCGGAGATCGTCGAAGATTCGGATCACACTATCAAATTCTCATTTTGGGTATTGATGATCTTGGCATTTTGAATGCATGACATGTATAGGGACTTGGTTATTTTGTTGTATGTGTCATGTACCACCCCTTACCCGTGTTTGAAGCCGGAACAGGGTGCGAGGCGTTACTTAACTCGAACACACACTAACATACAATTCTGAGTTGTAAAAGTTTGTTCAAATTCAAAACTTTTCAAACTTCCTCTTAACGCCCCTAATATAGGCCTACGTGGCCCAAAACATACTTTAGAAATGGTTCGGTACTAAACCAAGCACTTTAGAAAACTTTGGAAATTTCACTGAAAATAGGGGCACACGCCCATGTGGCAAGGGACACGCTCATATAGGCAGACCGTGTGGTCACACACGCCCATGTCCCTAGCCGTGTGGATTTATTTTTCAATTCTAACCTACAAGGGTTTTCACATGGCCTGGCACATGCCCGTGTCCATGGCCCGTGTCCCTCATACGGCAATGACACGCCCGTGTCTCCACCCATGTGTAAAAACCTTAACATTTTATTTCTGATGTCATCAACCTAATAAGGTCACACGGCCAAGGCACACGCCCGTGCCCTTAGGCCGTGTGGCGAATTAAATTTTTAAATTCAAGTGCAGACTTCACACGGCCTGGGCACATGCCCATGTCCTATGGCCATGTCTTCACACAGTTGAGACACACGACCGTGCCTCAGCCCATGTGGTTACTACTGGCATTCTGTTCTGCCAACTTAGGCTGTAGGGGGACACACAGCTGAACTACATGCCCATGGGGCAGACCATGTGTCACACACGGCCTAAACACACGCCCATTTGTCTACCCGTGTGGACAATAACAAGGCTATTTACCAAGCCCTTTTTGCCACCCTTACTTGCACCAAAATAAGCCACATTAAGCAAAACCGTTTCACACGTACTTTATTAATTCAATCATACATCCTACTCATTCATGCATTAACATACTAAATACTCAACCATGCAATTTGCTCATCATGAAAAGCTAGATTAAGCTACAATGGTTCCTAAAACACAAAATAAACAAAAATGACCATCAAAATGACTTACTTGCAAGAAAAAAACTTGGTTGAAATTTTGAGCTCTCAAAACCCTTAAGCTTGCTGAAATTTTCGGTGGTAAGGAGAAAGATGAAATGTGATATCTTTTCTCTCTTTATTTTATTTTATTTCATCAATTAAGTCACCTAATGCCACCAACTTTGACCAATTTTTATTTTTTTGTCCCCTATGGTCAGCCATCATTCTTTTAAGGGCCTAATTGCACATTAAGGACTTCCAATTTAAGGTTCTATAGCTATTTAACACCTTTAGCTTGTGGAACAAAACTTTTGAACTTTATGCGATTTAGTCCTTTTTCAAAATTAAACATGCAATCACTAAAATTAATTCACTAAAATTTTCATGCACTCATATAATCATGTTATAACACATAAAATAATATTAAAAATAATTTCTCTGGCCTCAGATTAGTGGTTCCGAAACTACTGTTCCGACTAGCCCCAAAACCAGGCAGTTACAATTCTCCCCCCTTAGGGATTTTCGTCCCAGAAAATCTTACCAGCGAAAAGGTTTGGGTATTGATCTCTCATAGTCTCCTCGGGCTCCTATGTGGCTTCCTCACTTCATGTCTATGCCACAATACCTTTACAAGTGTTACACTTTTATTTCTCAATTACTTGACCTCTCGATCTAAAATCTTAACCGGCTCTTCACCATAGGTCATATCTGAACAAATCTCAACCTCTGTTGGTGAAATCACATGTGATAGGTCAGAACGATAACGGCACAACATAGACACGTGGAAAACATCATGAATCTTCTCTAACTCGGAAGGTAAAGCTAATCGGTATGCTACCGGTCCAATTCTCTCAGTCACCTCATAAGGTCCAATAAAACGTGGACTTAATTTGCATTTCCTACCGAATCTGAGGACTTTCTTCCATGGAGATACTTTTAAAAATACCTTATCACCGATTTGAAACTCAATCTCTTTCCGTTTCAAGTCCGCGTAGGATTTTTGTTTATCCGAAGCGGCCTTCAAACAGTCATGAATCACTTCTACTTTCTCTTCTGTTTCTCTGACTAAGTCAACCCCGTGTATCAGATTTTCCTTGAGTTCAGACCAATACAAGGGCGTTCGGCACTTACGCCCATACAAAGCCTCATAAGGCACCATTTTCAAACTCGACTGATAGCTATTATTGTAGGTAAACTCTACCAACGGTAAATATCTTTCCCAACTTCCTTGAAACTCGAGAACATAACACCGCAACATATCTTTAAGAATCTGAATTACTCTTTCAGACTGGCTGTCAGTTTGCAGGTGGAAAGAAGTACTAAAATTCAATTTCGTCCCCAACACATCTTGCAACTTTTTCCAAAACCGTGATGTGAACATCGAATCTCTATCTGAAATGATTGATAAAGGTACCCCGTGAAGTCTCACAATTTCAGAAACATACAAATCGGCCAATTTCTCAAGTGGATAATCGGTAGCATAGGTATAAAATGAGCCGACTTAGTTAGCCTATCCACCACAACCCATATAGCATCTTTCTTCTTTGGCATCAACGGCAGTCCAAACACAAAATCCATGGTAATACTTGGTGTTCGGCTTTCACTTGCTGACAAATTGAACACTTAGAAACAAACTCTGAGATGTCTCTTTTCATTCTCTACCACCAATACATTTTCTTCAAGTCGTTATACATTTTCACACTACCCGGATGGATAGAAAAACGACCATTATGGGGCTCTTGTAAAATCTCCTGAATAAGCCCATCGTCTTTAAGTACATAGATTCTATCTCGGAACATCAAACAACCGTCGGTACCAATCCGAAAATTTGATTCAATACCCATCTCGCACTGAGTTATCTTGGCTTGTAACTCTTTATCACTTTTCTGAGCTTTACAAATCTCTTGAAAAAACATCGTTTAGCTCTTAACTCTTTTATGATTGAACCATCATCAGTCACAGACAACTGGGTATTCATAGCCGTCAAGGCAAATAATGACTTCCTACTCAAAGCATCGACTATCCCATTCGCCTTTCCAAGGTGATAGTCATTATCAACTCATAATCTTTTATCAACTTAACCATCTCTGTTGCCGTAGGTTTAACTCCTTTTGATTAATCAAATACTTTTAGACTTTCATGGTCAGTGAATACTCGACATCTCTCGCCATACAAATGGTGTCTCCAAATCTTCAGTGCGAACACTATGGCAGCTAATTCTAAGTCGTGAGTCAGATAGTTTTTCTCATATGGCTTCAGCTGCCTCGAGGCATAAGCTATTACATTACCTTCTTGCATAAGCACACACCCCAATCCATTTAAGGATGCATCGATATACATCACAAATTCCTTTCCCGGTTTTGGTTGCACTAAAATTGGGGCTTCAGTCAATAATGCTTTCAATTTCTCAAAACTCTATTGGCACTTCTCTGTCCATTCGAACTTGACATCTTTCTATAGCAACCTCGTCATCAGTGTAGCAATCATGGAGAATCCTTTAACAAACCGTCTGTAGTATCTGACTAAGCCCAAAAAGCTTCTAATCTCTGACACATTCCTTGGCGGTTTCCTATCAACGATGGCCGATATTTTACTCGGGTCAACTCTAATTCCATCACCTGACACGATGTGGCCTAAGAATCTGACTTCTCGAAGCCATAATTCACTTTTACTAAACTTGGCATACAACTGTTTATCTCTCAAATTTTGCAAAACCATTCTCAAATGCTCATCATGTTCAGTCTCATTACAAGAATAAATCAGTATATTATCAAAAAAAATAACTACAAACTTATCCAAGTACGGTCAAAAAATACGGTTCATCAAATCCATAAATACAGTAGGAGCATTCGTTAAACCAAAAGGCACAATTAAAAATTCATAGTGACCATACCTCGTCCGAAATGCAGCTTTTGGTACATTTTGTTCCTTAACTCTCAGCTGGTAATAACTAGACCTCAGGTCTATTTTAGAAAACATTGTCGCTCCTTTCAATTGGTCAAACAAATCATCGATCCTTGGAAAAGGATACCTGTTCTTAACTGTAACCTTGTTGAGTAGTCGGTAGTCTATACATAATCTCATCGATCCATCTTTCTTTTTCACAAAAAGTACCGGAGCATCCCATAGAGAATAACTCGGTCTCGCAAAACCCTTATCCATTAACTCTTGCAACTGGATTTTCAGTTCTTTTAACTCTGTCGGAGCCATCCTATATGGGGAAATCGAAATATGTGTCGTTCTAGGGACTAACTCAATACCAAACTCAACTTCCCTAGTTGGAGGTAATCTAGGTAACTCCTCCTGAAACACATCCGGATACTCACATACCAATGATACTGACTCAATCATTACTTCCGACACTTGAGTATTCAACACAAATGCAAGAAATGACTCATACCCTTTTCTTATACATTTCTCAACCGCCAAAGAAGAAATCACTACAGGCAAGCTATCTGATTCACCTGATTCAATCCGAAAGATATCCCTATTTTCACATTTCAGTTCAATAAATTTTCTCCCACAATTGACTATCACATTATGAGCTGCTAACCAGTCATTACCAATAATCACGTCAAATTCATCAATGTAACAACCCGATTTAGGGGCTAGTCGAAATAGTAGTTTCAGGATCACTAATCCGAGGTTGAAGAAAATTATTTTTTATATTATTTTATGTGTTATAGCATGATTATATAGGTGCATGAGAATTTTGGTGCTTTAATTTTAGCAATTGCATGCTTAATTGCAAAAAAGGACTAAATCGCAAAAAGTGCGAAAGTTCTATTTTTCAAGCTAAAGGTGCCAATTAGCTATAGAATTTTAATTGGAGGCCATTAAAGTGAAATTAGGCCTTTCTAAAGTCCATATCCGGCCATAGGGGGGACAAGAGGATTATTTTAGTCAATGTTTTAGTGGTGTTAGGTGATTAATGAATAAAATAAGAGAAAGATAAAAGAAAGAAAAAATACCATCTTTTCTACCCTTCTTATCCACCAAAAATTAGCAGCAAAAATAGGGGTTTGAGAGCTCAAAATTTCAGCAAGTAAGTGACTTTGTTGACTTTTCTTGATGATTTTGGTACTTTTAGAACCCCTAAAGCTTAAGCTAGCTAAAGAGGGGACTATTTGCAAAATGGGTGAAAGTTTTGAGTTTTTCAATGTGAGTAACTATGTTGTTTACTGCATTTTTATGGAAGAAAATGAGTCTTAGTTGTTAGATAAGCAACTTTTATGAAAGGTGTTTCCATGAAAACACCTAAGAGAACCTCTTTGTAAAGGTTGTAAAATAGGTGTTAAATGTGTGAAATAATGAGTATTAAGGGTTGTTATAAGAGAAATAAATGTTCACCTAAGCTCGTTAAAGGAAGAAATTTGATTAGAATTGATTTACGAGCCAAGGGGTAAAATGGTCATTTTGTGAAAGTCTAAGGACAAAATGGTAAATTTGCCAAAGTATGATTATTGAAATGTATTGATTAATGTGGTAATTAAATGAGCTAATTTGCTATTATAGATCAAGAAGAACGAGGGATTAACCTTGACCGAGGAAAATGCAAGGTATTAGACTAAATCGGCAATTTGGGCTATTTTGAAATCAAGGTAAGTTTGTGTGCAATAAAGTCAGCATCATGTTATTAAGTTTCTAAATGTTTGATATTAGTGATGTTGTATAATATTTCTATAAATTTGAGAAATGATGTTGAATGAGAAAATGATGTGAATTGTGATGTGGAAGTCCCGGTTGGACTTTAACAAATAAGAGAATAATATCATCGAGACTTGAGATGGGTAAGGTCCCGTATAAGACCATGTCTGGGACATGGCATCGGCATCGATTTGAGATCTCGTATAAGACCATATCCGGGGTATGGCATCGACATCGAATATGAGAATTGTATAAGACCATATTTGGGATATGGCATCGATAATCGATATGAGATCCCGTATAAGACCATATCGGGGATATGGCATCGGCATCTAGATGTGACCCCATGTAAGACCATATCTGGGATATGGCATTGGCGTCGTATTTATGTAAATGATGATGATTATGTACCTTTGAGTGTAACACCCCTAACCCGTATCCGTCGCTGAACTAGGGTTACGAGACATTACCAAATAAAACACAACTCAAAACAGGCATATAATTTTTTTTAAAGTAACACATATATTCCATAATAAAATTAACCATTACATAACATATCAATTTAACATAATTAACATTCAAATCGTATCTAGTGTTTGCATATTAATTCATCTAAACATAGTAAAACTGCACATTTTAATAATCCATGTAAATTCAAACATATATATATAACATTTTATACAACCATGCAAATAGACATCTATTATCTCCAATTTTCATTTGATAATCCATCACCAATTTAACATATACTTAGTCAATTTGAATCATTTCAAATCTATACTCATAACCTATAATAATACATACATGCATAATTCACCTGTATATGTAACATTTTGTACATACATATGAATGAATTAATTATGTAAGGCTGAATACCATTACAAATATCCACATGATTTCCATTTATAAATTTATTCATATTGAGCCGAATACACATATATAATTACATGAATTTTCTTATCCAAGTTTCTATTATTTCATATAAGCAAAGTTTCATCTAACATTTATCAATACCTAATTCATAAATTAATCATAAGGGTAAGTACATTTGCATAACAAATAGTCACACATAACAATTCCACAATATGACCGAATATAAATATACATATATATAAATATATATATGCAAAGACACATTTGATCATAATTCATTTAATAAGTAATTCAAACCTCACACAATACATAACAAATATACTTTTACACATCATCTAATCAAATACAACATGTCCATAACATCATCACCTACCATAGCCAAAATATACAAGTACGCATTCAATTCGAATTCATATCTTCACTAATTCAATCCATCATGCAAAGTATACTAATATATATATGTATCAATCACATTTCTAAATTCAATAAAACTACTTATAAACATCATATATACTTATCTACTATGGACATACTCTATCATTAATATGCATAAGTATAATCTCATTCTCAATAACCATCACAAACCATCAGCAAAGATAGCAAATCAATCAAAAGAGGATAAGCCATTTTTGCATTGCTATTATGTAACACCCCTTACTCGAGTTCTACCCCAGAACCGAGCCTGAGGCGTTACCGCAATAAAATCACTTGATCGCCACTTAGGCTAATCGTGACTACTCTCTTAAGTCACCTCAACAACCTCAATCTCGACTTACGAGGCCTCACTCATACACACGAGGGCTCCTGAGACTATGTCGGAACTTTTTCCAATCTTAAAAATTTTCTCTTTTGTACAGGGTTAACACCCCCGTGCAAGAAGAGACACACCCTTGCATAGCCCCACACGCCCATGCTCTACAACCGTGGTGAATACTGACTACATACACAGGCCTCAAAGCCTAGGCACACACCCGTGTGGCTAGCCCGTGGCCAACACTGACTAAACTCACACAGCCTATGCACGCACGTGTGGCAAATCCGTGGTCTATTCCGACTTAAAATTTTAACATGCAGGGGACACACGTTCAAGTCACACGCCCGTGGGCTGACCGTGTGTCACACATGGTCTAGACACACGCCCGTGTGTCTATCCACATGGACAAAAACAAAGCTATGTGCTAAGTTCCTTTTACCCCTCTAGCATATACAATCTGCATTCATTCAACACATCCGTAATCAACTCAAATTGAAGTGAAATCTCACATAGATAACTACAATCTTTTCATAAAATAAGGTAGCCAACTACTATGGCATTATACAAACTAGACTATCCATCTAAAGGCCAACACATCTTAGCCATTTACAACAAAATTTTTACTAACTTGTTTAGCCTCTATACATGCCATATACAAAACATTGAGTCTCATGTACCAGAGTGTGCTGATAATGTGGGCGATCTTTCAATTGATCCTCGTATCTCGATTCAACACTTTTACTCTATAAGACAAGGGAAAAGAAATGGAGTAAGCTTTGAACTTAGTAAGTTTACACATAAACAATTAAGTATCATAGTATAAGCTAAACAACAATTAGCATCATACTAACATATAATGTACAACAATGCTTACTCTTTCTATCCCTTACCACATTTCCAACACATCATGAGTCACATACTCATAACCATTGAAATGTACCCCAGCATTCAATATCACATTTACACAATATACCACACAACATCATTTCTCGATAATTCATCCACATAGCTAATTAACTTAATAATATAACCACACAACTAATCCACGCAGCTAATCCACACAGCTAATTTCTCGGTGGTTTCGCACTTAGCCCACCACAATTAATTAATAAGGTAGTATCGCACTTAGCCTACCACAAAGGTATTCATAGTGGTTTCGCACATAGCCCACTAGACGATATACCTAACGATAGCATCGCACATAGCCAGCTTATCGTCAATATGCATTAAGATGGTATCGCACTTAGCCCACCATTTAGCATTCTCACTACACATTCACATAACTACTTACTTAACCATACATCCATTCACAAATTCTACCACATTCATCCCACATAGGTTCTCAATCATTCTCAATCATGCTACACACTAGCTAGCATTAAGAAATTGTAAGTATGAATGCATTGTTTAAGCATAGACTTACCTTGATACTCAAAAGTATAAAAATATGCAATCTAGTCCACCACCATGCTCTTGCCTCAGTTTAGACCCGGGCTTCGTCTTTCTTGATCTATAATGAATAAATTAGCTTATTCAATACACACATTGACTAAATTGACACTTATCTCATACTTTGGCAAAATTACCCTTTGGCCCCTAATCTTTCTCATCATTACACTTTTGCCCCAAGGCTCGTAAAGTGATTTTTATTCAACTCTCTAGCCTTTCATGCTTAGCCGAATCACTTACTCAACTAAAGCATTCACCCATTCTCACTAAATCACACATGTATGACCAAACTGAAAACTTTCACAAACTAGTCCCTACATCCAAACTGAAAACTTTCATAAACTAGTCCCTACATGTATTTTCATGGAAAATCACTTAACAAAATATGTTTCTACTACATCAAGCTTTCATAATCTTCCATAAAACATCAACATACATGCATGTCATATATAGCCACATTTTTTGAACATTCAATATTGCTCATCAAATAGCTAAAAATAGCTTATTCATACAACTAGGACTTAAAAAATACGAAGAATATTAAAAACGGGGCTTGGATGCACTTACTAGCAAGCTTGAAAAATTTGAAGAACCATAACAATGGTTCTTGAAAATTTCGACAGCCTTGGAGAAGAAGATGAATGAATTTTGTCATCTTTTCTCCCATTTTAATCATTTAATTGCCAAATGACCAAAATGCCCTTTTTGATAAACTTCCTATTTTAACTCATCCATGCCCAATTTTGTCCAAAAGTTAGAATTTGGGTAAATTTCTATTTAAGGACCTCTAATACATATTCTAAAGTCATTTCACACAAATAGCTTCTAGAATCTGACATTTTGTAACTTTTGTAATTTAGTCCTTTTGGACAATTCAACCAAAATTTCACAAAATTGCTTCATGAAACTCTCACACTAGCATGCATACAAGCATAAATCACAAAAACTTATACATAGACCTCGGATTTGTGGTCTTGCACCACTATTCCGACTAGGCCCTAAACCAGGATGTTACATATTAATTGTATACAAAAGTACTCAATTTATATCCACCCATTTACTATGCTATACATGCCATATATTCGTAATTAACATAGCCAAAATACCAAAGTAGACTGTCGATAGTGTGATAAGTCTTGCTGACGATCCCTGAGCTTGTAACGTATATCCAAAATCTATAAAACAGAGGTAGACGGAAAAACACAAAATAAGCTATTTAATATAACAAGCACTTTAAATAATCTACATATATAAATACTTATTGAAGTTCAATATCAAATCACATTTTACCAAATTTAGCCGAATACATCAAATTAGAAACATATATATGTTTCACATGCTCAAACATTAGATTTTGTCCAACGAACTACACATCTAACTTACCTTGCTTTTCACAGTACAGTTTATATACATACATGAATTCTTTTAATTCGAATTACATATTGGCCTTCACTTACACATGACCGTGAAACCATTCGGAATTAAAAAGGATACGCGGATAGTCGGAAGCTCGTACAATGCCAACATCCCAGACGTGGTCTTACAGGTAATCACATATCGATGTCACTGTCCCAGACAGGGTCTTACACGTAAACACAAGTCGATGCCAACGTCCCAGATGTGGTCTTACACGATAACACATATCGGATATCCTATGTCATGACATATGTATCCTAATTATTCCTAAGGTTCGTACAGGGCTTACGGACGACGAAACTCGATTGAATCAAGCTCGGAAGTTAGCCAAATCACATTGTTTACATTCGGCCATGGTATATATATTCAAATAATTCAATTTGTACATAACAAATATATATTCATAGTTATATCAACTTTTAAATGCTTACGAACTTACCTTGGACGTCGACGACTGCTAAATCGGCTATTCAACCACTTTTGTCTTTCCCCGATCCAAATCCGATTTCTTCAATTCTTAATCTAAACATATTCAAATTAAGCTTATTCAAACATATTTTCATTCAATTTAGTCCAAAAACACATAAATGGGTAAATTACCATTTTATCCCTAACATTTATAATTTTTACAATTTAGTCCCTATTGCACAAAACACAAAATACACCAAATTTCTCCATACCCAAGCTAGGCCTAATATTACCCATGTCTATATAAACCCATATAATTCATTAATTTCACATTTTAGTCCCTTAAATTATTATTATAGCAATTAGGTCCTAATTACTCAAAATCATCAAAAACTCCAATACAAAATATGTTAATCTAAAACATATCTTCCATATTTCATCATCAAATAAAAAAAAAAATCACAAGCTATCAAAAATGGCACAACTGAAGATGTTCACCAAAATAAAAAAAATCAAAGCTTGGGTTTTGAAGATTACTAAGCAACGATATCAAAAACGTAGAAATTATCAAAAACTGACAAGAAAACGAACCTTGATTGAGCTCCAAATAGGCCGAACCTTAGCCTTTGTTCTTTGTTCTTTTCTTTTTTAATTTCAGTGAAAAGAAAGAATGAAAACATAGTTTATTTTATGTTAACATATCATATATATATTAATAATTAAATTAATTTTATAACCTTAATTTATAAATTATAAAATCACATATATCCTGCCACCACCGCCCAATTCATTTAATATTGGGCTATTTATTTCTTAAAGACTTCTATTTTAAAAGCCAAGTGCAAATTAGCCCTTTTTAAAAATAACCACCTAATTTTCACTTTACGCGATTAAATCCTTTTATTTAATCGGACACCTAAACGACAAAATTAAGTCACGAAAATTTAATACAAACAAATTCACACATAATAAAGACGGAAAATAATTTTAAAATATTTTTTAGACTTGGATTTGTGGTCCCGAAACCACTTTTTTGATTAGGATCAAAATCAGACTGTTACATTGAGTATCCCATGTGATTCAATGGGGTAATAGTTAAGCTTGTAATAGAGATGAGATTAGTGCTAAAGCTGTGTGATGAAGTGATACAGGTACATGTGAGTAATTCATGAGAAAAGTTTATGATATGTGATATGATATGTAATTGGTAAGAGTAAGCATGAGTAAGTTATGCCAATGTGCCTAAGACTTTGTGTTTTATTCAACACCATGGATGGATGACATTATGAGCCTTATGTTGTTATTTATTTCATGCAAACTTACTAAGATTTATGC
The DNA here is from genome assembly GCA_025503065.1 of Gossypium bickii. Classification (NCBI taxonomy): domain Eukaryota; kingdom Viridiplantae; phylum Streptophyta; class Magnoliopsida; order Malvales; family Malvaceae; genus Gossypium; species Gossypium bickii. Next base: position 58,601,754 of record CP106717.1, on the reverse strand, counting down.
TTACTCCTCTCATTTCCCTTGTCCTTGTAGTATTGCCAAGCTAGCTCGAGAATTTGTGGAACGTCGGAGTTCAGAAATCACACTATCAACTTCTATTTGGTATAGCAAAGTTAGATTTATTATGAGTATGGCATGTATAGGACTTGATCTTTTTGTTATGTCATATTTATTAGCCAAAATGTTGGCTATTAATGTTGTTCAATTCATTTTGTAAATGGTCCTTGGAAATTGGCCAATACTTGACAAGTTCATATATTCAATGATGATGAATTTCATGAAGTGTATGCTTGTGTGGATGTCTTGATTGTGAGTTCTTAGAAGTGCCTTATGATCATAATATATGTTGAATTGAATCGGTATAAGTATGGTTGCTATATAGGGTGGCATTTGGCTTGGAAGATAGCCTTTCCAATGTCCACATGGGTAGGCACACGTGCGTGTATCTAGGCAGTGTGTGACACACGGTCATCCCTATGGGCGTGTTGATTGGCCGTGTGTCCCCTTGCATGCTAGGTTTACAAGACAGTATGCTCAGTAGTAAACACACGGGTAGAGACACAGTCGTGTGTCTCAGCCGTGTGGGAGGCACGGCCATGGACATGGGCGTGTGCCCAGGCTGTGTGAAGTCTGCACCTGAAGTTAGGAATTTAATTCGACACACGGTCTAAGGGCACGGGCGTGTGCCTTGGCCATGTGACCTTATTGAGATGATGATGTCATAAACAAAATGTCAAGGTTTTCACACATGGGCAAGGACACAGTCGTGTCATGGCCCTGTGAGGGACACGGGCCAAGGACATGGGCGTGTGTCCGACTGTGTGAAAACCCTTTTAGGTTCGAATTAAAAAATAAAATCCACATGGGCTAGGAACATGGGCGTGTGTGACCACACGGGTGTGTGTGACCATACGGCCTGCCCACACGGATGTGTGGCCCTGTTTTATGTCAAATTTTTCTAAGTGTTCAAAAGTTTCCAGTTTGGCCCTGAATCATTCCGTGCGCAAGTTTAGGGTCTCGTAGACCTATAATAATGATATTATGGTCTCGAATGAAAAGTTTTAATTTAGAATGAAGTTCTTAAGGATTGGTATTGTATGATTGAGTAAGTTAAGTACGGTAATGCCTCGTACCCGGTTCAGGTGTTGAATACGGGTAAATGGTGTTACAATCAAACGGTAGGAGCATAAGATTAGCCGGAAAACAATGACCTCTAATTGCCAAGGGACAATTTCTACACACTTGGTCAACTAATACATATTTGCTTAAAGGGTTTGATACTTTTATCACAAATTCCGTAGACTCAACATGCATATTCATACTAAACATCAATTTCATACAAACATACGAATGGGTAGACCTCGGATCAATTAAAGTAACAACAGAGACATCATGAAAAGAAAAATTACCCATAATCACATCTAGAGATGAAGCCTCTTTGCGAGCGCGAATGGCATATGTCCTTGCAGGAGCTTTACCTTCTGATCTCACAGTGGAATCTCTAGGTGCACCTCTACTGCTAGCCCCACTTCCTAGGTTCTTCTGTGGTCTACCTCTAGAAGGAGCATCACTTGCTCCCACATCTTGTTTTCTATCTTTCTCATCCATCTCAAGACAGTTTCAAATGAAGTGGTCTAGTGAGCCACATTTGAAACAGCCTCTTTCATTCTATCGGCACTCACCGAAGTGACGTTTACCACACTGCGAACACTCTAGTTTATTTGATTGAGCACTACCAACACTCGCAATGGAACTAGTTTGAGCTTTAGACGTCCAGTACTACTTACTCCTATTTCTATTCGAGAATCCCGCTGAAACATTTGATCGAGTAGTGAATTCTCTCGATTTCTTGGATGAGGACTGTAATGATTTCCCCAACTGTCTTTTCTTTGAGTCACAGGACTTAATATCAGCTTCCCTTTTCTATTTGGCCAATTCCTCGGCCTTGCAAGCTCTCTCTACTAGTACAACAAATTCCTTCAGTTCTAGAATACCAACAAACAATTAGATGTCCTCATTTAATCCATCCTCAAACCTCTTACACATGATGGCTTCGGTGGATACGCACTCCCGAGCATATTTACTGAGCCTCACGAACTCACGCTCATACTCTGCTACTGTCATTCGGCCTTGCTTCAATTTTGAAAATTCATTCCTTTTCTGGTCTATAAACCTCTGGCTAATATACTTTTTATGGAACTCTTCTTGAAAGAATTCCCAAGTTATCCTTTCCCTTGGTACAACTGACACAAGGGTGTTCCACCATTGGTAGTCTGAGTCTCGCAGGAGTGATACAACACACTTCATTCACTCCTCAGGTGTGTAAGACTACTCATCGGATACCCTAATGGTATTTTCTGGCAAGAATCCTGCTCTCTTTGGGTTATCATCTATATTCACTCTATATTCCTCAGCCCCTTGCTTTTGAATTCTGTATACTGGAGGTTTTTCTCTTTAATCATTTCCACTACTTGGGGAGCTGTAGGGGCAGGCTGAGGAATTAGAAGGGGTGGAAGAGGTGGAGCGTTCGGGTTTGCACGAACAAACTCCGAATACCAAGCACTCATCATATGGAGAAAGGCTTCTCTAGCTCATCTGCCCCGAATCAATGTGAAAGTGGGCCCGTTTGCGGGAGCCGACGCATTACTCTCGACATCATCCACCACTACTCCGTTGGGATCCATTCACTATATAAAAATGCATTTTAAATTGTCAGGAGTCGTCACACTATCGTAATTCATATATGGCATGTATAGCTAGACTCGTACACAAGCTAAGTTAGTCTGAGAATCAACTAAACTATAGCTCTGATACCCCTAAATGTAACACCCCTTACTCGTGTTTGATGCTGGAACAGGGTACGAGGCATTACCTAACTCAAACACACATTAACACACAATTCTGAGTTGTAAAAGTTCGTTCAAATTCAAAACTTTTCAAACTTCCTCTTAACCCCCCTAATATGGGCCTATGTGGCCTAAAACATACTTTAGAAATGGTTCAGTATTAAACCAAGCACTTTAGAAAACTTTGGAAAATTTCACTAAAAATAGAGGCACACGTCCATGTGGCAAAGGACACGCCTATGTAAGAAACCGTGTGGTCACACACACCCATGTCCCTAGTCGTATGTATTTATTTTTCAATTCTAACCTACAGGGGTTTTCACACGGCCTGGCACACGCCCGTGTCCATGGCCTGTGTCCCTCACACGGCCATCACACACCCGTGCGTAAAAACCTTAACATTCTGTTTCTGACGTCATCAACCCAATAAGGTCACACGGCTAAGGTACACGCCCGTGTCCTTAGGCCGTATGGCAAATTAAATTTCTAAATTCTAGTGCAGACTTCACACGACCTGGGCACATGCCCATGTCCTATGGCCTTGTCTTCCACACAGTTGAGACACACAGTTGTGCCTCAGCCCATGTGGTTACTACTGGGCATTTTGTTTTGCCAACTGAAGGTGCAGGGGGACATACGGTCGAACTACACGCCCATGGGGCAGACCGTGTGTCACACACGGCCTAGACACACGCTCATGTGTTTACCCGTGTGGATAATAACAAGGCTATTTACCAAGCCCTTTTTGCCACCCTTACTTGCACCAAAATAAGCCACATTAAGCAAAACCATTTCACACGTACTTTATTAATTCAATCATACATCCTACTCATTCACGCATTAACATACTAAATACTCAACCATGCAAATTGCTCAATCATGAAAAGCATCATCATTTGTACATATCAATAATAAGTATTAGCCATCATCCACGGCCTTATACAAAATGAATTCATCTTCAAGACAAACCAATATATTTGGCCAAAACGATATAACACTTGACAAAAGACTAAGTCCCTATACATGCCATACTCAAAATGATAAATTTAACTATATTAAATGTTCAAATTGATAGCGTGATCGAGTCTCCGACGTCCTTTGACCCCCGAGCTAACTTGGCGATACTATAAGAAAATGGAAAGGAAAGAGAGTAAGCACAAAGCTTAGTAAGTTGCATGTGAATAAGTAACAACACCAACCATGCATCTTTAAACACATAGCATATTATAAACCAGTTATCATTCTTGATTTAGCAATGATAGATTTACTACATATTTACACATCACAAATATAAGCCAAAGGTTACAAGATCATCCTGAAATCATTCTTATCTATAGGACTTACTCAATTTCATCCTTACCATTAAGGCAACATAACTAAGTTCATATCTCATAAGTTTCGAGTAAGGACCTGTACCGTTCACAACATGATTACATCATTTCATATCTTTATCATAAGCTTTAAATAACCCATGGAACCATTTGGAATACTAAAGGATATCCGATAAACCTCACATAAGAGGGTAAAATGCCAATGCCATGTCCCAGACATGGTCTTACACTAGCACACATGTCGAGGCTGATGCCATGTCCCAAACATGGTCTTACACTAGCTCTCGTCTCAATGTCGATGCCATGTCCCAGACATGGTCTTACACTGGCTCTCATAATGTGGCTGATGCCATGTCCCAGACATGGTCTAACACTAGCACACATATCACGAAATGTTATGACATGGATATCCAATCTATTCCTAAAGTTCAACAAGGAGTTTTTAATACATCAATTCTCATCATGCATATTCACAAAAATAATCATACAATTTATGCCATATTAATTGTTCAATACATGATAACAATAAAGTTGTATTATTTACGTACAACTTTCCTCGGTATACATAAAGTGGGTGACTAGATTGAATTAGTCTATTAGCTTGGTTTTCCACCGGTCTAGGTCCGAACTTCATTTTTCTTGATCTATAATGACAAATTCACTTATTTAATCACTACATAAATCAAGACATTCCAAATTCCTACTTTGGCAAAATTATCATTTTGCCCCTATAATTTTACATAATTACGATTTTACCCCTAGGCTCGTAAAATGATTTTCATCAAAACCAAGCCTAGCCAAATCTATTTTAAGCTTATAGTAACTCACAATTCCAATTATATCTCACATTTACTACCCATTTTATAACTTTTACAAAATAGTCCTTTTAGGTGTTTTCATGAAAAATCCTTTCACAAAAGTTGTTTATTAAACAACCAATATTCATTTTCTTCCATAAAATTCAGCAAACAACATTAATGGTCTTATGGAAAAACCCTAGACTTTCAACCATAGTGGAAAATAGTCCCCTCATTAGCTAGATTAAGCTACAAGGGTTCCAAAAACACAAAAATCAACAAAAAATGACCATCAAAATGACTTACTTGCAAGAGAAAAGCTTGGCTGAAATTTTGAGCTCTAAAAAACCTTAAGCTTGCTGAAATTTTCGGTGGTAAGGAGAAAGATGAAAGGTGATATCTTTTCTCTCTTTGTTTTATTTTATTTTATTTCATCAATTAAGTCACCTAATGCCACCAACTTTGACTAAATTTCATTTTTTTGTCCCCCATGGCCGGCCATCACTCTTTTAAGGGCGTAATTGCACATTAAGGACCTCAAATTTAAGGTTCTGTAGCTATTTAAAACCTTTAGCTTGTAGAACAATACTTTCGTACTTTATGCAATTTAGTCCTTTTTCAAAATTAAGCATGCAATCACTAAAATTAATTCACTAAAATTTTCATGCACTCTTATAATCATGCTATAACACATAAAATACTATTAAAAATAATTTCTCCAGCCTCGAATTAATGGTTCCAAAACCATTGTTCTGACTTGCCCTAAAATCGGGCTGTTACATGTCATTTGCAATGTGGCCAAATGTATTAGCTTATAATGGTCAATGATTTTATTTTGTATATGGCCATGAATGATGGCTAATATTGGTATAAGTATATTCATATGATGATGCCTTTTATGAATGTGGAAACTTGAATGATTTGAGTTGATAAATATGCGATGTTTATGTATGAGAGATGTAGCATGTGAATGATGTGTGGATGTTTTGGTTGTGGATGTTTGGTTGCCTAAGTATGTTATGTTTTGTGCCTTTAAATGGGTGTAAGTGTATGTGTGAATATGGGTGGCAAATGGCTTGGTAAATAACCTTATTTTTTCTACACGGGTAGACACATGGGCGTGTGTCTAGGCTGTGTGTGACACACGGTCTGCCCCACGGGCATGTGTTTCAACTGTGTGTCCCCTGCACCTTAATTTTGAGAAACAGAATGTCCAAAATTGAGCACATGGGCAGAGACACAGGCGTGTGTCTCGGCCGTGTGTGCTACACAGCCTTGAACACGGGCATGTACCCTGACTGTATGAAGTCTGCACCTATTTTAGGAAAAATTATGAAAATTAAATTGAGCACATGGCCTAGCACACGGGCGTGTGGCACGGGCGTGTGGCACAAGTCAGAGAGCACCCTAAATTGAACACAGCCTGTAGCACGGGCGTGTCTCAGGGTCACACAGGTGTGTCCCTTGAACAACACGGACGTGTGACCCCTGTAACAAGAAAAATTTTCTAAGTTTTGTAAAATTTTCTAAAGTTCTCGGTTTAGTTCTGAACCACTTCCAAAGCATGTTTTGGGCCTCATAGGCTCGTATAAGGGACTTTATGATTGAATATGAATGGTTTTAAGTTGGACGCAAATTTATGACTTGGAATTGTGTGAATGCTTGTGTTATAAGTCCAGTAATGCCTCGAGCCCTATTCCGATGTTGAATACGGGTAAGGGGTGTTACAAACAGTTTCAAGAATCACAAGGCCAAAATATTTGTTATTAAGCACACATATTACTTACCGATTTACAGTTCACTATCACTGCATATTTACATCATTAGCACAATATCATCACTATGACTTAGCATGTATGACATGCCTACATATAGACTTTCACAACAGTAATCATGAACACATAACACATGTAATAGCATCTCATCTCAATCCACATTTTCATAATAACACAAACACATATTTCACAAGTTAAACATGAGTACGAGAAAGCTTACACTCAAAATTTACTGTAGGGGGTTTAGGCTACAACTAAATTCCCAATTAACACATTGAATCGTGTCCACAAGCAATTATTCCAAACACTCACCAATTACGCTTTCGCCGAAAAGCTGAAAGCTCAAACTAGTTTTTACTTACCTTTATCTCTACTCGTAGAAGGTCTTAGTGATTCCAACGCTTCAACAAAGTAAATCACACAATAACACAATCAACATTAAGCCAAAGGCTCACATCAAACAATCCAAAAACATAAGTCTAAGCTAGGTTCTCTTTTGAGTGAAACCTTAGACATAGAAAACTTAAAATTCGAATAACTCAGTCTATACTTAATCTTTTTTCCTGAAATGAATTCCATTCATCTAATGATTTACCTAAAATTGATTCTCAACCTTTAAACTACTCAAAACTACCCAATTAATGGTATCAAAATTTTTGACATGTTTATGGCAATTTTCAAAAAAAATCATTAAAGCGTTGGAAATCTTAAACTAAACTTTAAGGTAACTCTAGAAACCTTCTAATCATGTCAAAACTAATTGAAAAACACTTTGAAACCACGTTTTTACCCAAAATCCCAAAGTCCACCATTAACGACCCAATTTTCAACTTTTGTTTAAAACATGCGATTTAATGGCTAAAAATTCCGTTCAAAAGACCAGATATCATTTAAAACTAATTAGGAATTGAGTTGTTACCTTAGTTGATGAAAAATCGAGCGTTTGATTGAAAACTCAAAAAACACACAAGCTTGACATAGAGAAAACTATGGTGTTTTTGGGTGCTTTTCTTAACTTCTATGAAGGTTTATGACTAGGAGGATGATAGAAATCAAAGGAATAGAGTTTAGAAATCAAAATTGGGTGATTGGGGTTTTAGAGGAGCATTAGACGGCAACACAAGGGAATGGAGAAAAGTTTACATGAAAATAAAACTATAAATAGGCGTTTTTAGGTTAAATTTTAAAATCTGGTCTAATTGCCTTTTAAAACAAATCTAATTTTTGACTCTTTTATAAATTAGTCCTATTTTCAAAATTAAAGGTATTTAAAACTCATTTTCAGAAATTGATTTAATTTTCTAAAAGCCATAGACGAAAACATTTTCGATTACCATACTTACAAAATTTCGAACACTCTAAGGCTAAAATTTCTAAATTACCCCTAAAACTCCTAGGCCCTATTTTGGGGTGTTACAATTACAGTAGTCAATCTCATCGCTACAATAACTAATCTCACCACCACCGCCGTTTTTAACCTCACTGAAGGTAAACACACCACCCATCCAAACTAAGCCTAAGTTTTAGCTTATTGATCAAACGAACCAACCTAACTTACCTCTTTCTTGTCTTAGACTATGCGAATAATGGTAAACTAATTACTTACAAAGCTAATGCACTTGTCTCAATTGCATTATTTATCACTTCTAAATAGGAATCTCCTCTTAGTCTCATCTTAAGTTAAAAGCTACCACCTAAGATCTTCTCTCGATCTCATTACATGGCATAATCGTATCAAAGTTCTATATGATAAAATCTTATCTATCTAGATTTTCCACTAGAGAAGTCAATTTTAGTGTACTAAACAATTTGATAAAATGGGACAAACAATGAATCAAGATCATGCATATAAATCTAAATTAACAATTAACATCATAATCAACCATCAAGAAAATCTAGAACAACATGAAGTTCAAAATACAAACAAGCATTTTAACATTCAAATGATAGACAATGAAAAAAAAACAAGAGTTAGATATGCTCATTCATGGAGAAATATTCGATTTGGTTTTGGAGCTTGTTTGATCTCCATTCATATAGTCTTCAACAAGAAAAAAATAAAAAAGCTATAGCAAAATTACTCTCTACTCTATTGTAAAAATGTATCTAAAACCATGTGATCTTTAAAATGTCGATTGTTCTCTAAAAAATGGTAGGAACAAGGTTTATATAGTAATGAACCAAAAAACCTTTTTGCCTCTATTAAAAATACACTTTATAGAGGCTAAAGACTCAAAATGACACCAAAATTCCTTTAGTTACCAATTCAAATATAAGTTTATAGGGACGACATCACGACCTCCATTCAACAATGTTACGTGTGACACCCTAAACTCGATCGGGACGGATCGACCTAAATTCGAAGCGTTACATTAGTCACCTAAGTGACTCTCTGGCTAACGACGACCCAAGACACACCCTGACCTTATAATTCCTCAATCTTATCTGAATTATAGTTATTTATTAACGTGGAAGCAAATATAAGCCAATTCGAAATTTTTCCTAGGTATTTTACCATCTATGGTAAAACTAACCCAATTTTAGATCTAAATGTTTATCGACTTTCTTTTAGTCAAAATTATGCAAGCCTAAAAATTTCAGCTTAAACTGAGTTCGTTTGCCATGTCTAATTCAATTTTTACTATTAGGGACTAAATTGTAATAAATACCAATTATCAAGACCTATTCCAATTTACAAATTAAGTATGTTTCTATTGAATTTTACCCATTATGAGACTAATCCTAAATTTTTACCAAGTTTCCTTATCATCAAAGGCTCTAATTAGACTAATCAATTTTCAGGACTAAATCATAACTTAAACAAATTAGAATACAAATTTAAAAAGACAAAAATTCAAACCCCCAAAAACTCACACAGTCGTGTTCCCCAGACCGTGTGTCATTAACTGCCAGTGTTCGTGTCGTGAAAAACTTTTTGGCAGATCACACACGCCCTTATGTGATAACTCAAGTTTCCACACATCTGTGTCACTTACCCACACACCCGTGTGGACAGACACAGGCCCGTGTGAAAACCATTGCACCTATTTTTGCGAAAAACTCAATTTAAAACCTGATTTTGCATATTTTAATGACATATATATACATACACCCTCAATTGAATTTATGGACATCAATCAAGCCTTAATTAAATAGAATTAGGCAATTAATTTCATGCACATCAAACACTGAATAGATTAAACAAGTGGCGTGTCTTAGTTACTAGTAAACCACTCCATGGAAGTTTCAATTAAACAATTGTTAGTATAAATTTCATGTTTCACACACCGTGTTATCAAGCAATAATACACCATAAATCAATCAATAATTAAACTCAAACATGCCTCAAAATTAATATAAAACCATCCAAAATAAATATCCAATGTCCAAAGCCCATTTACAACCCAAATCAACTAATTTCCGGGAGTTCCACAATGCCCGACTACAGTTTCTAAAATGTGTAATACAATCTCTACCAAGCCTAAATCTATTGGAACTCTCTTGCTAGACTTCTCAGCTATTCAATCCCGACGAATATCTGCACGAATTGTGAGGGTGTGAGCTTTAAAAAGCTGAGTGAATGTTAACAAAAACAAGTAAATTAACATCCAATTCATGTTTAATTCACAACCAATCATTCACCAATTGTCAGCCAAAAATAATTAAACATGTCAATTTAATTTCCATAAACATTTCCAATACCAAAAATCAATTATTCATGGCTTACAATTATCAAATGATATAACAACAACCACACATAAATATATTGGCATTCATTTCTCATGGCTTGATCGGGTGATCATACATCGAATAAACGGATCTCCGAACTCCCACAAATATCAAATACAGTCTATCGAGTTGAGCGGGTTGAAGCACGCGCTCTCTTATAGTGCCTCAAATAACCCATTGAGTGGAGACTAATGCTCAACACTCCCTTATCTACTCCAACAAATCAATCCACCTAGAGCCATATGCTCACAATGTCACAAATAAATGTGAGTACCCACAAATCTTATAGCATGTCAACTATATCCAATGGACCCACCATGCTTGTTGCCAATATATTCAGTCAAATATAGCATATAAATCAGTCATTATTGTGCTCAATTTAATGTGACAAAATGATTATGTATAACTTGTAACATAGCCATTTAGCATCTAATTAAATCAAGCAATTTATTCATCAATTTCCCATATTCAGTCACCAATTGTAACACCAACATATCATGATAAAAAATTTCGGTACACATGCTTAAAATCATCCCTAAACTTAATTAAATAGCAGAGCACCACCCAAAAAATTTACTTACCATTTTTTTTCAATACAAATTCAATTTTTACACATTTAATACCAATCTTGCAAAATCCACCATTTATCCATAATCAATTAATTTTAATCATTAATTAAGGTACTAATTAAACATAATTGAGGGTCAATTTACCCAATCGCCCTTAGAAACACTCACCACACAATTTTATTATATCACAACAAGTAATCAACTAGGCGATTTCAAGCTTCAATTCTGGTTATTTCGATCCTCTTCAAGATTCGGAGCTTCAACAGAGGTAAAGCAGACATCATCACCTTTCCAATGCTATATTAAACACAAATTATAATTAACTATGCTAATAGAAATTCACTCACAAAGATACCTTACCGTATTTGTAACATCAAGTCGAAAACTCGATTCCTTACAAAATCGATCTCTCCAACCCTCCTAATCACTTCCAAACATCAATACTAAACTAAATACACATAAACTAAGCATCAATTTCACATTTAAATCAATTTCACAAAAAATAGGAAAATTAATTCAAGAAGATGATGAAATTCAGATTTCTTCAAATTACCTCACAAATCATGTTTAATCTTGATAAATAAAACCAAAAACATTTTAATAGGTCCATTTTGAGTTGGAACATCCATTGATTTGTGGACTTCCTCTCAAAATTCAAGATCCACCATTAAAGCACCTTAAGCTTTTGAAGAAGATGACATTGATAAAAAAAAATCCTTTAATTGACTCTCAAATCATGTAAAAATGTTTCTAATCTTCATAAAAGCAAGTTTAGAATTGAAAATTACCTTTGATTCACTCTAAATTTGTTGATTGAAAATCTTGATTTAAGAAGCTTGAGAAATTTTAGAATATTTTTGGCTACTTTTGAGAATAATTTTGGGTGAATTGAGAGAGTATTTTGAGAAGAAAAATGGTTGGATCTATTCCCTGATGATAAATCTTTAAAACCATGCAAAGAAAACGAAATTTATACCTCTCTAATATAATGTAAACGGTGTGAAAAGTAGGCTAGATGTATTGTATTTAAAATATGAAACAATCCACTATAATTTAAAAATTGGGGAATTTTCCTAATAGCCATTCCCACATTTCCCTTGTTTTACTATTTAATCCTTTGTCTCTAGAATTTCGAATTTTAAGGTTTATTTGCTAAGTACTCCAAAATTTTCCTTATTTTACAATTAAATCTAATTTAATTAATATTTAAATTTAACTCAAAATAACCCCCAATTTTGACCCAAATTAATTATTTTCACTAATAATTATTTAATTAATTTAAAATTAATTTTTGAAAAATATTTTTGTTTTTCCAGATTATTGTTTAATTGATTTTAGATGAAATTAACCTTCTAAATTAAATTAAAAATTACTAGAAATCCCGTAGATTCCTAGTTCACACTCGGAACCCAAAAAATATATCCGAAACTACTAGACCAATTTAGGGATATTACATTGCGACTTTGACAAACAATTTCTCCTAAGAATAACTTCGATATCACAAAATATAAAAATATTATAGGTCTAATATATTATGTAAGTGCAAAATATAAAAAATTAAAGGATGGGCTTAAAACTTAATGAATTTATATAAATTATTATAATGGGCTTAATCTTAATAGATTTATATATATATTTTAAATTAAAAATAAAATAAAAAAGTAAAAATAAAAATAAAGAAACCCTAAATAATTCGTGAAAAACTTTGAAGCAACTTATGCGGCTTTTTTTTTTTTTTTTTTTGTCGTCAAAACAAAGTCAAAAAGGTAGTTAGGTGTCGCTTGAGTCTTGACTATCTTCTCGTATCTTTTGCTTTCAAACTTTTTTTGTTTGTTTGTTTAAGCATGTAGACACTAGCTATGTTTTTAATTTAGTGTTATCTGTTGTTTGTACTTTCTTTTTTGAATTAAAAATAGAGAAAAAAAAGTATATTGTAATGGTTTTTTTCAAGTTTCGAACTTATTTGAATCAAATAAAAAAATGTAAAATTTTCTATTAACTTAGTTATCCTCTCAAATCAACCGAAATTATTTAGGTCAGTTAATAGATTTATAAAAAAATTTGGTTTGATTAACATATAAGGATTTTAAAATTTCGGCTAATTCAATTAATGGTAATTTGGTTCAAGTATAAACTAAACCTACCTTTTTAACACTCCTAACAAAGGCGAAAGATATTTTCAAAGGATGTAATTCTTCTAAATGATGTAATTCTTTTAGTTTAGCTTCAACAGAGTGGCAAACCAGATCTATTATAAGGGATTCTAATAGTGAGGCTGACCAACTTGCAAAGTGTGGAGTGCATATGAGAATTTATTGCATTTTGTTGAATAAAGGAATTATGTTTTCGCTTTGTTTGTAATATTTTGATATATTAATTCATGGTGTTTTGCTCCTTGGTCTTTAGTTTTTATTATTGGTGTTGTGAACAGTTTTGTTCAGGCAATTGGGAGAGAGAGTAAGTTGAGAGAGATGAGAGAGGAGTGAGAAGAATGTTGAGGATAAAGAAAAAAATAAGACTCCGTTTGTTTAGCAGTAAAATGTTTTCCGGAAAATAATTTTTAGAAAATGATTTACTTTTCTGGAAAATGATTTACAGAAAATATTTTCTGGTGTTTGGATGAATCTGTGTAAAATATTTTCTGTTGTTTGCCAGTTTTCCTGAAAATATTTTCCGAAAAAGTTGTTTTGACATATATTAATAAATTTTATATACATATTAATAATTTTTTATATTTTAAATTGTTTTTACATATATTGCAATGATTTATTTAAAAATAAAAAATTAAATTAAATATATAATAATACTCAATTATTAAGCTACATTATTAACCGTCATAAAATGAAAACAACCAAAGTCAAATTTTATAATTGTGTTAAAAAAAAATAAAAAAACAAGGATTAAATAATTTACAAGGTTTGATCTTCACTCGTATCTTATATAAATGTTTGATCTTTTAAGTTTTATCAATATGGTAATGTAAGTGTATGAGTGTGAGTTTGAAATTATATTGTATAAAAAAAAGAAAAAAAATATTTTAAATATTCTAAATATATCTATGATTTAGTGATAATTTATAGCTTGATTAATAAATTGCGAATGTTTTCAGATATTATTGTCACAAATAGAAAAGTAGGAGTAATGGGGTAACGAAACAGGTGTCAGTAAGCTGAACCTATAGCAATTCAAATGCAGAGAACAGAGAATGAAAGGCATGAAAAAAGGAAGAAGATTACCATTACAAACAGCAAAACCATGTACCATAGAAGATTACCATTACAAACAGCAAAACCATGTACCATACTTTATTTATTTCCTTAATCACTCTTTCCACATGTGCATATACAAAAGGAAAAACTCAAGCTCAAAGTATGTAAAATCTCAGACAACTTTTTAGCCACTTAAATTTTTAAGGGTAATTGATTAAACAAGAAACAAGGACTTTTAAAAATATTAAATATGTGGTGTATATTGTGTCCGTAACCTATGAGGAAATCCAAACCCTACAGAAAAGCCCTTCATCCATGGATGATCAATCCATAATTCCTGTAGTAATTTCAAGAGCCAAAAGCCATGCAGGTTTCGAAGCTTTCTGATGCTTTGCAGCGTCTTTAAAAGAATGATGCTTAAGGCTCGGTGCTTGGTGACTTCTCGATGGTCGAGGACCTAAAAACAAATAATGGCACTTTGTGAACCATGTAATCATAGACCACCAGCAGAAAATCATCGAGTAATGAAATGAATTGACGAGATTTCAAGTTTTAAGATGTCAACTTAGCTAAGAACATATAGTTTCTTCAAACATTCTAGAGACATTCTTGACCATGCCACAGATTAAGCAAAAATCATGTAATACTTACCACATTGTCGGATGGGACGCTGCTTTGCATCCTTTTCCGAAAGACAGTCCTTGAAAGCTTGAGTGCATTAATGATATGCAAAAACATGAGGCAATCGGACGGAGGAAAGCCAACACGGATCAATGATACACGCAATGAAAGTTCACCTTGGAAGATGCTCCAAACACTTTGGTATGCTTCCAACCAAAAAATTGTACGACAAATCTACCACTTTTAGCCGAGATGCACCACAAAGTCCATTACGCTTGTACGCGTGAATCATTCCTGTAGTAAAAGATTTGAACTTAATACACTAACATGATTTAATTTTAGGGACTAAAGTTCTAGAAAAGAAGCTGCAATATTTTTTCAAATCTATGATCCCGCACTAATATTTTTAAACTCTAGATAGCACAAATATACAATTATAACTAATCATCCATCATTATCATCACAAGCAAGTAAAAACTAATTTTGCAATGCCATTAAGGGTTAAAACGGACAACTATAATATCATGCAGCCATGTATATATAGGAACTAGAAGAGTTCATTATTAAGTTATTAAGGGGATTTCCTAATGTGAAGTTCATCAAGTAGACATATATAATCCACGAGCTTTACGAGAACATAATCACATTGCCACGATATTCTACTTACGCTCCATGTATCTTAGCTACAAATGATGAATCGTTTTCAGCAGAACAGTGTCCTTGAAGTTTATTTCTATCAAGAATAAGTTTTGAAAGGTTCTTTAAATTGCCAAGCTCAAGAGAGCAAGCTCCCACTCAAACCATTTGATCAAGATTTCGTGAATACAACATAAAACAAAATAAGCAAAACAAAGATAAAATTACAAGAAATATTTTCTTAAAGCAAGACACATAAGAATTCGGGTTTTACATTTTCACAAGGTCAAGTTAAATTCCCGAGCTCAGTAGGTATTGGACCGGTCAGATTGATTCATCCCCAAATCCAAGACTTTAAGAAATTTCAACATGCCAAATTCTTTTGGAATTGTTCCTATCAGTTGTTTTTGCGTAAAGTTCTGAAAGAAAAATACATGAACTTATGAGTCAATCATTACATTCCAATACAGATAAAAAGTTTGAACCAAGAGCATCATTTGGAACAAATAAGCACAAGGTAAACATACAGCTTCTTGCAAGTAGGTAACTTGGCTCATTTCTCGAGCAAGAAATCCTTTCAAAGATGAACTGGATATGTTTCGCAACACATGAAAATGCATAAATTATGAACATATCTACCATTAAAGAACTTTGAAAAGTTGTTGGATCGAGTGCTTACATCTTGATAACATGTTGTCTCTCTTTATTACAAGTAATCCCGCACCACCCACATGGATCAAAGATCTAAAGCATTCCAGTTTGACAAAACCAGTGTGAGTCTTCATATATAGCTTCCTTAAATGTTGTAAGAGCCCAAACTTTACAAAAAAGAAAACAGAGTTCAAAACTCGGTGAGAACATTAGAAACTATTGATGATAGAATTATACTAGTGTCTCCATAAAATCAACATCATAAATCTTTGAAAAAAGCTAAAATAAAACACCATGTAATGTAAAATTGACAATTAATAGCCCTTATTTGTACCCACATTTTCCCAAGAACTAAACAAGATCTACAAAAATGAAAAAAAACAAAAACAAAAGTAGAAACCTCATTACCTTCCTTAGTAGGGAAAGAACTACAAGTCACACAAAGAACCCCGAGAGAAGCAAAAAACATAATCAAGAAACAAATGTATGGTCTCATTTTTTTCTCTCTATTGTAACTCTCTTTCTCACACACTCCAAGTAGAATTCAATCATTCATCAACCCCAAAAGCTCTGCTTTTATCACCGCAAGTAAAATTCATCAACCCCAAAAATGAAGAAGAGAGAGTAAAAATGGGGAAAACAAAAGGAACCAACCGAGTAGCAGTGTGGTTTGCTTTTTCCGCTTTCGCTTCCACAGCACCATCTTTGTGGTGTATAGGAAGGAAGACGAGGGGGATTCTGCTCTTCCGACCCCAAGAGATGATGAACCAGCAAAGGAGAAATTCTTCCTTAGGGTGAAGAGAGTGAAGAGATGAGTTTGGAAAATATCTTACCGTTTAGAAATTGGTAAGACGTTTTCCGGAAACTATGAAATGAAATTACCCGTGTTTTGGAAAATGTTTTCCTTGGGAATTCATTTTCCAAGCAAACAAACACTGGAAAATGGGGAAAATGTTTTCTGGAAAATATTTTCCTCCTATCAAACAGACCCTAAAGTAAAAAATAAAATGGTTAAAAAATTTAAAAAGCATTTGAATTATATGAGGATATGTCAGTATTTAATGACACAATTTATGTTATGTTAAATTTAACGGTTGATAATGATACAGTAATTAAATTGTTATAGATCAATAATATTGGCGACCGTTACATAATAATTTAAAATTGAGTTATTAAAATGTAAATTTAAATAAATATAAGAGGTATTTTTATAATTTAACCGAAAAAATGGTGTTGCATGAAAAAAAGAAAGGGACCCACAAGTTTGGATTATTACAAAGCAAATTAAAAAATAAAATAAAAAAGAAAAAGAAAGAGAATGGGTTTATATTTGTTTAATGGCCTTTTAGTGTTTTATTGATCATATACAGAGTATGCAGTACAAAAGAAACGCATGAAAACTAAAGCTGATTGGTAAGTGGCTTTTGGGGCTTTTAGTCTATCCCTTACACTTGTACGCTTGCACCCACTGTCTACCCCTCTCTCTGTCCCTCTCTGTCTTTATTTTGCTTGAAATTTTCTCCTAACAAATGGTGTTTCCCTGCCATTGTCTACATCTAAGAAACTACTTCCACACCCTTTCTTCTTCACTACTTCATCTTACTCTTAAGTGAGTCCTTTTTCTTCTTTGACTTCGGTCTCTCTCTGTTTTCTTTGCTCCATCAAGCATTTTCTTTTGGTTTCTTTATTTCTTTTAGTCTATTCATATATAATTTTAGTTATGCGGGGTTTTGGGGTCCTTTTGCATTGCTTTTAATATCCATGGGATTTCATGTTTTTGGCTTATGTACTGTACAGAAAATCCAAATTACAAGGGCTGAGGGGCTGCCATTGCTGTGTATTGGGAATTACAGTGGCCATGCAAACTCTGCATCTTAAGCAACATTATGGGATGGGCGTAGGATCTGAGTCGGTTCATGTGTGGTGTCGGGGTCAATTGAAGCCTTTCTCAATGGAACATCCTTCTAGTGGAGATCATCAATTCACTAAACAACCTGAGGCTACTGAGGAACAACGAAATCATGGTGTATTCACTGTATTAATTCCTGGTAAGCTCATCTCAGTACTTAAAATCTTGTATTTCCATTATTATATATTTGCTTTTAGCCCAACATTTACTTCATTTTTGTCAGGAAATCCATTTCTATTTTCCTTTTTCGTGGGAGCAGATCAATTATACCCAACTTTTTAGGTCAAAGAGACCAATTTGAGGAAAGATTATAAAAATAAAACCCTTTTTTACTAAGCTTTTATTGGTTCCAAAGGCCCCAACTCTTGATCTTTAGTCAGATCCAATATCTAAAGAGTTTATTGTTAATTCAACTGATTTCTTCAATATTAGAGATAATATCATAACAGTAGAACTACTGATGATATAAATTTATTTGATCAAATAATGATATAGTCATTAAATTTGAATTTATTTTAAAAAAATCCAGAGCATGTCATCTTTTAGTTTATTGTTGAATATATCATTTTTTTAGTATAGCAGCTGTGTTTTATTTTTCAATGTAATATTTATATTTGAAAATTTTTATATATTTTAATATCGAATGATAAAAATCTTAATTTTTATTATTTAATTTAAATTTGAATAAATTTAATAAAATATTATAATTAACTAATAATATTAACAATTAACAAATCAACAAGGCTCTACTTAATAAGTTAAACACATTTTTTTAAAGCTGAAATTTCATTAAAAAAAATACATGTACACATACTACCGGATCAAACTCATTCACTTCCCAAACTCAACATTCACTACAAGAACTCCTTCAACACGTACTATCACAAACCAATAACCTAAACAAGAACAAAAGGGGTTAACGTACTTTAGAAGTCATTTTATTATAGAGATTTGATCAAATCAGTCTTTCTATTATTAAATAGATTAATTTAGTCACCGTATTATTAAAAACAATCAAATAAGGCCAAATTAGAATAGTGATAAAAATTTTACTTTAAAAATTTATCACTTTTTGTTTAATAGAGTTAATATTTTTAATGTTTTATGGTTTTGTAAGTAAATTCTTTTGTTTGGAATTGAACTGTAATTGAAAATATAAGTTTTAATACATTTTTATACCGTAAATGTTAGTTCTGTTACATTTTGGACTTTTTTATTCTCTCAGTCCCTATAATACAAGGATCTCTCAAGTACTTTAACCACATAATGCAAATAATCCGAAAATATTTAACAAATTCACAATTAATACTAAATTTATTTTTATTAACAAAAGTAGAAATTTTTGTTGGAACATATACTACTGTAAAACAAACTCGTTAGCACTAACTAGAAAATAAATGAAGATTAAATGAATAAGTTATTAATGTGTCATGGAAGAACTACTGCCTTAGAAACAAATTCAGCATGATTGGTGTAATCGAAAAGTGGATGTCGTCTCCCAAGGTTAACACAATTTTTCAATATTTGTACACCCGAATAAGGAATGTAGAACTCAATTGGTATTGCTCTTCTGAAATAATCTGAAAATAGAATTAATTGGAAAAATCACACTAGGATAAATTCCCAAGAAATTTTGGAGGGGTCACAGTTCTGCTTAAAACCCAAACTCCTAGACAGAATTTCATGTAATGCAATTTAAGGAAAATTCTAAAGTTTTAGAAAGAATGAGAGAGAGTCGAGAAAGAGTAGAAGAAGCTTAGGTTTTTTTTTTTTTGTTGTTGTGTATCAAATGAAGCAAAAATACCTCCAATTTATAAGATTTTGGAAGGGGCAAATGTAACAGCCTAGTTTTAGCTAAATCGGAACAGTGATTTTGGAACCAAAAATCCGATGTCGGAAAATTATTTTAATATTATTTTTGGTGTTTACAGTATGTTATTTGATATGTGTAAAAATTTCGTGAGCTAATTTTATCGTTTAATATCTTAATTTGAGAAAAAGGACTAAATCGCGTAAAATGCAAAAGTTGCATTCTACTTGTTAAAGGTGTCTAATTGCTATGATTTATTAAATGAAAGGTCCTTATGATGTTATTAGACCATTGATAGTGAAATTTGACATAGATGGACTTATATTAGATGATTTTAATCTATTATTATTAAGGGTTAATATGGTAATTTGGTTATTAAGTATAATAAATAAAACAAACACCATTTTCATCTTTATTTTCTTCATCTATAACTGAAAATCAAAGTAAAAGAAGCCAAAGGTGTTGTTTTAGGGTTCAGCCCTTATTGTTCTTTGTTAAGGTATGTTATTTGCTCGGTTTTTGATGATTTCTATGGTTTTGTAATCGTTGCTTCGTATTTTAGCTAGCTCGTGCCTTAATTTTCAAATTTGTTCATGATTTTGTACAGTGTCATTGATGAATATTTGAGATTTTGAATGATTGATAATGGAAAATAACTATTTGTTGATAGATTTAAATGTTTTGTAAAGTGATTTTTGACAAAAATGTCAAAAAAGGATTAATTTGTAAAATGTGAAAATTGTGTGGTTGAAATGTGAAATAAATAAAATTTTTGGACTGTGAGGGACTTATATGAAATTCGGCCAAGCATGGGTTTTGTTGAATTTTGTGAATTTTGTGTATTTGTGAAATAGGGACTAAATTAAGTAAATGTGAAAGTTTATGGCTAATGTGTAAAAATGCCAAAATATGTGTTTCAGGATTAAATTGCATGAGTAAGTGATTAAATAAGTTAATTTTGAATACATATAGATCAAGAAAAGAGGAATCCGGAATTAGATAGGGGGAAAGGCAGATCAAGAAAAGAGGAATCCGGAATTAGATAGGGGGAAAGGCAAAGTTATTGAGTAATCGATCCGATTTGTCAATTTCGAGTACGAGGTAAGTTCGTATGTGGTAATTTCATTAAAAATGTATGTTATATGCTTTGATATAGCATAAATTGTGATTATGAGATTACAAATAATGTTTGAATTGTGAAAATGACTTTACGGATGTGTACGACGATGAAATCGACAAGTGAAACTTCCTAGTTGAACCTTAGGAATAGTTTAAGATGCTAATGACATGTCATTAGGTTATTGTGTTGGCTACGGGCCATGATATCGGTACTTCGAGAGTGAGTGATACCTTGATTTGGCTACGGGCCATGGTATAGGTACTCCGGGATAAGTTACCTTGATTTGGCTACGGGTCATGGTACAGGTACTTATCGATTGAGATATTTGAATATTCGACTTCTATTCTGAATGGTTAAACAGGTAGACAAATGGGGTGATTGAAAAAGAGGTTAGCTATACAGGTACGTACGAAACCTATTCGAATATTAAATAGAGAAATTTCAATGAGATGGTATTTGATCATGTTTTGAGACATGAGAAAGGTTTGTAGATGATGAGTATATGATTTTGTCATGTATATTTGGTTGGAAATATTTTTATTTGATGAACTGAGTTATTCACTTATGAGCTTACTAAGCTATGAAGCTTACTTTGTGTTATTTTCCTATGTTTATAGAGAATCAAGGCTAGCTTGGATCCGGGAGTCATCGGGAACATCATCGCACTATCGGACATCTAATTTGGTACTTTTGAATTGTACATATGGTTTATGGCATGTATAGGCTAGAGGTGGTACTTTGGTTGTAAATATAGCCATAGGATTTGACTTGTAAATGCATATGTTTTGTTCTGTATATATAGCCATGAGTGATGGCTTATTTTAGTATGTTTTGGTATGAATGTGATTATGGTTTCATAATTGCTCAAATGGTTATTATGAGTTTGGTTAATAATCTATATGGTGTGATTGAAGTTGATAATTTGATAAGTTATGTGCTTATGAATTATTGCTTAATAATATAAGTGTTGAATGTGTAATTGACATTGATTTGGATATTGAGTTTGATTGGAATGGATATGGTATGATTTGTGCACTTGGTTGATGGTTTTGGGATGCCTATTGTACGATGAAATGGTACCATTTTGGTTGTTTAGGTGAGCATGAGAAAAGGGTGGCAAATTGGCCTTGCAAATGGCCTATTTTTGTCCACACGGGCAACGACACGGGCGTGTGTCTCAATCGTGTGTGACACACGGTCATGTTATACAGCCATGTGTCCCCTGTTTTTGAAATTGAATTGAATTCAGTATGCTCCACACGGCCTCAGACATGGGCATGTGGTTGGTCGTGTGGCACAAGTCAGTATACGCCCCTAAATGGCACACGGCCTAGCACACGAGCTTGTGACTTAGCCGTGTTGCATAAGTTAGTATACCCTACAAGATAGACACCGCCTAGCACATGGCCTAGTACACGGGCTAGACACACAGGCCTATGGTCAGCCATGTGACCCAAGTTAGTATGTATGCTCTGTTTTCACATGGCACGGGCATGTGACCCTTGTATGTTAGAAAAATTTCTAAGTTTTGCAAAATTTTCGTATGTTATTGGTTTAGTCCCGAACCACTTCTATAGCGTGTTTAAGGCCTTGTAGGCCCTTATAAAGGACAATGTGATTATGATTGAATGGTGTATTAGAATGGATGCATAAATGTATGAGTTATGTATGTTAAATGATATGTATTGATTAGTAATACCTCGTAACCCTATTCTTACCGTGAATACGGGTGAGGGGTGTTACATTCATTGGTATCAGAGCTACGGTTTAGTCGATTCTTGGACTAACGTAGCGTATGTGTGAGTCTAGCTATACATGCCATATATACTCTACGATAGTGTGATGATTCTTGACAGCTTAAATTGTGTTTTCGAATAGTAATGGATCCCGAACGAGCTGTAGCTAATGATGTAGAGTGTAATGCACCCGTTCCTGCTCAAGGGGCACCACCATTCGACTCTAGACCTATAACGAGTAGCCACGAGGGAGAGGCTACAAGCCTTTTTCCAGATGATGAGTGAGTGATTCACGGAGTTCGTTCGAATGAATCTGGTTGCTCAACAACCTCCACCCCCACCTGTTCCTCAACAAATCCCTGTTATTCCTCAAGTTATAGATCTGATACAGTTGAACAAGCTGCCAATAGATAAGCTTTAGAAACATGGGGCTGAAGAGTTCTGGCTCAAAAATACAATCCGAGTATTCGATCAATCCGAGTATTCGATGAATTATCTTGTACTCTTGATGAATGTATCAAATGTATTGTATCTTTGCTGAGAGATAATGCATACTATTGGTGGAAAACGTTGATATATGTGGTTCTTAAAGAACGAGTTACTTAGGAGTTTTTCCAATCTGAATTTCGAAAGAAGTATATCAGTCAAAGATTTCTCAATCAGAAGCATAAAGAGTTTCTAGAGTTGAAACAAGGTCGGATGACTGTCTGTAACACCCCTATCCTGAGTCCGTCGCCGGATTAAGGTTAGGAGCATTATCGGACAGATCGGAAACATTCACAGACAAAATCATACATTCAATCATCATTCTCAGACATAATGTCCCTTAAACGGGTCCTCGAAACCTTAATCATACTTATAAGTTGAGTCGGGATTAAACTGAAACACATATGAAATTCCATGAAAATTTGAAACTTTTCTAAAATACAGCGGAGACACGCCCGTGGGAGGAGACCGTGTGCCCTCCAAGGCTTCTAGACACCCCCGTGTATCCATCCTTCTCTATATACTAACTATACCAACACGGTCATTAGGCACGCCCGTGTCAAGGCCGTGTACTTTTATGTTAGCTACAAACTTGCACACCACGGCCAGATGACACGCCCGTGTCGAGGCCGTGTGATGATAAATTGCATCCTACAATTCACCCACGGTCATTAGGCACGCCTGTGTGCCACAACCGTGTGACATTATAGGCCATTTACAAGGCTAAAATGCCACCCACAAAGGGTCATACCTACAGGCCATATTCAACAAGATATTTCATGCACATAATACCATCAAAAGCATACCAAAATAATCATTCAAACTTTACATTCAAAACCAATTCCAATCATACCAATTTGTATAACTAAATCTAAATTATACCAAATTCCTTTCATCCATATATACTTACTATCTCATAACCATTTCATGTAACAACTAAGCATGCCAAAACAACTTCACATATCACATTCATTAAGGCATATTATCAAAACATAATTAGCCAAATCACATGGCTAAGTTCATTATACAACTCATACCAAAACTAGCCTATACATGCCATATTGAGCTATATACATTCTCAAAGTATACCAAAATAAGACGGTCCCGAGCCTTCAGTTGCTTTGACGACCTATAAAATCGATTAAACACACAGAGAGTAAGCTTTCCAAAAGCTTAGTAAGTCATATCCAAATAAACTACATATGTAAGCATACAAGCATATAAAAACATAAGCACATTTCTTATACATAACCATCTTCTCACATATATATATACTTTAGTTCATACTTTTGGCCACATTTGCCACCATCATCGATTCAAGAATCATATATAAATACTTAGCTTTTTATGCTCACCTTCACATATCATATTGATATCCCATTATACAAAATCATCATAATAAGATCACATAGTGCATTACCTTATATACACACTTAGTGTACAATTCAACGTACCTGAAACAGATTCATCTCATTCTTTCTTTAGCTCATTATCAATCTCAACCCCATACTCAAGTATCTATTCTTTCAACTCTTAAAACTATCATTATCCACATAGCTATCATACATACCTTAATCAACACTTAGTTACTCACCATTCATGCTACTCAATTTCTTGATATTACTTCATACTTACATACCATATATTCATTTCAGACAAGCTCATATATTAATAAATTACATCTCGTTCCTATAATCTCGTAAAGTAAGAGCCACTTACCTCATTAGTACTATGTTACCAGGATATCATGCATTATTTACATAAATAATATTTCTCGGGTATCTCCATTAGTGGGTTAATGTTTTAATGGATCCGTAACTCTGCACACTTAGTGCAAATCAAATAACGTATCGCATACTTAGTGTTGTTACTGAAAAAGGAGAGCACACACAGTGCTGTTTATTAGCAATGTATCACACACTTAGTGCAATTTCATAACCGAACATAATCGTTATCGCACACTTAGTGCCAATATGTTAAACTGAACTTATTTTTGATATCGCACAAACAGTGCATATTCAATAAGCCAAAACTTTTGTCTTTTTGCACACACAGTGCTAATTGTTAAGGCCGTAAATTTTATCAATATCGCACACACAGTGCTAATCACAAAGTCGAAACTTATATTATTTCGCACACATAGTGCTATCCATTAAAGCTGTAGCTTCTATTGTTTTGCACACACAGTGCTTTTCATTAATTATGATCGCACACTTAGTGCCTCAACTCATAGCCGAAGCTTAAATGATATCGCACACTTAGTGCATTTATAATAAACTGATCTTAAACCGATACCGCACATACAGTGCCATCTACAAAGTCGAAGCTTATAATATTTCGCACACACAGTGCAATCATCTCGGTCACATTTACTTTTACGCACACTTAGTGCCACAAAGATTCATTTGTCACATAGCATTTATAATTCAATGATATCATAACCATTCGTTTCACAACATTTAAACATAGCTTAGTACACTTTTTATATTCGAACTTATCTCGGAATTCATATGCACAATCCTCTCATAAACATCCATTATCAACATTAGTCATAGGAATAATTATAATTTCATACAAGTACATTTATTTCTATAGTGACTTGCCTCGGATTCGGTTTATCAGAAATGAAAACGGCTACTCGTTTACTTTCGCTTTCCCGCGATCTAAGTCTGTTTTCTTCGGTCCTTGATCTTAATCATATTCAGAATTAACCCTTTTATTCACTAATTCATTCAATTCAGTCCAAGGACACACATTTAGGGCTATTTGCAAAATAACCCTTATATTTACACAACTTAGCAATTTAGTCCATTTTTCTCAAAACATCAAATTCACAAAATCCACTTATACACAACCTTGGCCGAATATATACACATCACATACAAGCCCACATTTTTCATTAAATTTAGAATTTAGTCCCTCAAATTATCATTTTCTCAATTTAGCCCTATTTAGCTAAATTCATCAAAACTTCAAGAACAAAACATGTTCATCTACCACCAATCTATCATTTAACACCTTAAAGCATCACAAAGCTCATCATAGCATCAATGGCATAACTTACAAACATCACCAATACACAAAATTGAAACATGGATTTGATAGTAGACGAAGCAACGATTACAAAAACGTAAAAATTATCGAAAATCGAAGTCAAAGCTTACCTTAATCTAGCACAAATATGTGTCGAATGTAAAAAGAATTCAAACCCTTCTTCTTTGTTCTTATTTTCGGTGATGAAGCATAAAGATGATAGCATTTTAGCCTTAGTTTTTGTTTATTCATCTTTTATTTCTCAAATTACTAATTTACCCATCCATATATCAAATAAAACAAAATAACACTATGGTCATTATGTCATTTCATCATCCATTATCTTATGAATGGATTTATAACATCATAAGGCCTCCACCTTAAAAAGCCACATCAAATAGGTGTCTTTTCTTAAAGCATGCAAATTTTGCCTTCAATGCAATTTAATCCTTTTATCAAATTAAACACACAGACAGACAAATTAGCTCATGAAAATTCACCATATGCTTAGTCACATATCAACGGCACAGAAAATAATATTAAAATATTATTCAAATTCAGATTTGTGGTCCCAGAACCACTGTTCCGACTAGGGTATAAAACGGACTGTTACACTGTCACTGAGTATGAAAGAGAATTCGTACGTTTAAGCAAGTATGCTCAAGAGTATATGTCTACTGAGGATATTATGTGTAAATGGTTCGTTGATGGGTTGAATGAGGATATAAAACTATTAGTCGGGATTCTTGAATTGAAAAAATTTATCGTTCTGGTTGAAAGGGCTTGCAAAGCTGAGGATTTTAGAAAAGAAAAGAGAAAAGTAGATTCAAAAGCTAAAGACTCGAGAAAAAGATCGATGAGTAAGTCGTATCAATCTTCATCGAAGAAATCCAAAGATTCCTATACTTTCCCAAATGTTTCTAATGAATATTTGAACAGAGATAGTAGAAAACAATACTCAGGTTCTAAAGCTCAAACGACATCAGTAGCGAGTGTTGGCAGTGTGAGAGATAACATACCCCAATGTCAGCAATGTGGAAGACGACATTTCGGAGAATGCTGGAATAAAAATAATAAAGCTTGTTATAAATGTGGTTCGTTAGATCATTTCATCCGGGATTGCCCTAAGCCAGATGAGAAAGATAAAGTTCAGAATGTGAGACCGAGTAATACGGCTACTAGAGGGAGACCACCCGAAACACAGGAAATACGAATGGTAATCGAGGTGTTACGAAAGATTTTACTGTTAGATCTGAGACACGAATACTTGTCCGAGCTTATGCTATTTGTGCACGGGAGGAGGCATCATCGCCAGATGTTTTCACAGGTACTTTCACTCTCTATGATACTAATGTGATTGCATTGATAGATTCAGGATCAACTCATTCTTACATATGCATGAATTTAGTATTTAGTAAGACTTTGCCTGTAGAGTCTACTGAATATGTGATTAGAGTATCGAACCCCTTAGGCAAATGTGTTTTGGTTGACATAGTCTACAAGAATTGTCCATTAATGCATCGGGATTTCTGTTTTTTGGCTAATCTGGTGTTGTCGCCATTCGACGAATTCGATGTGATTTTGGGTATGGATTAGCTAACGATGCATAGTGCTATAGTGAATTGTAGATGAAAGACAATTGAACTGAAATGTTAGAATAATAAAACTATTAGAATTGAATCTGATGATCTGAACAGTTTGCCAGTTGTAATCTCGTCGATGTCAGCTCAGAGATTTGTGAAAAAGGGGTGTGAAGCTTACCTTGCATATGTACTTGATACAAATATGACAGAAACAAAGATTGAATCAGTTGCAGTTGTGTGTGAGTATCCAGATGTATTTCCTAAAGAGTTACCGGGTTTACCACCTATCAGAGAAGTTGAGTTTGGTAATGAATTAGTACCGGGGACAATGCCGATATCGATAGCTCCATACAGAATGGCCCTGACAGAGTTAAAAGAATTAAAAGCTCAGTTGCAAGAGTTGACAGATAAAGGTTTTGCTAGACCGAGTTTCTGTCCCTGGGTGCACTGATATTGTTTGTGAAAAAGAAAGATGGCACGATGAGAATGTGTATTGACTACAGACAGCTGAATAAAGTGACTATAAAGAATAAATACCCTTTACCGCGGATTGATGATTTGTTTGATCAATTAAAAGGGGCAACAGTATTTTCTAAAATCGATTTGAGATCGGGTTATTACTAGTTGCGAGTTAAAGACTTAGATGTGCCAAAGACTGCATTTAGAACAAGGTACGAACACTACGAATTTCTTGTTATGCCTTTAGGATTAACAAATGCACCTGCTATTTTTTTAAACCTGATGAACCAGATTTTTAGGCTATATTTAGATCGATTTGTAGTTGTGTTTATTGATGACATTTTGATTTACTCTCGTGATGAATCTGAGCATGCTGAGCATTTGAGAATCGTGCTACAAACTTTGAGAGATAAACAATTGTTTGCAAAGTTTAGCAAATGTGAGTTTTGGCTACGAGAGGTTGGTTTTCTGGGACATATAGTTTCAGCTGTGGGTATCCGAGTAGACCTGAGCAAAATTTATGTGATTATAGATTGGAAGCCTCCAAGAAATGTAATCGATGTTTGTAGTTTTCTAGGACTAGTCGGCTATTATAGACGATTTGTGAAAGGCTTTTCGATGATTGCGACTCCGATGACACAATTGCTTCAAAAATATGTTAGATTTGAGTGGTCAGAAAAGTGTCAACAGAGTTTTGAACAGTTGAAAACATTATTGACAGAGGCCTCAGTGTTAGTTCAGCTTAAGTCAGGTAAAGAATTTATAGTTTTTAGTGATGCATCGTTAAATGGCCTGGGTTGTGTTTTGATGTAGGAAGGCAAAGTTATAGCTTATGCCTTGAGACAACTGAAGCCACACGAAAAGAATTATCCAACGCACGATCTCGAGTTAGCCGCAATAGTGTTCACATTAAAGATTTGGCGCCATTACTTATTTGGTAAGAAATGTCATATTTACACTGACCATAAAAGTTTGAAATATCTGATGACTCAGAAAGAATTGAATTTGCGACAGCGAAGATGGTTAGAATTGTTAAAAGACTATGAATTGGCGATTGATTATCATCCAGGGAAAGCAAATGTAGTTGTTGATGCGTTGAGTTGAAAGTCCTTATTTGTTCTACGTGCTTTGGACACACAGTTAGCTATGTTTTATGACTGTTCAATGGTAGCCGAGTTGAAAGTGAGACCATTATTTCTACAGCAGATTTGTGAAGTTCGAAAATTTGATAATGAATTGCAAGCAAAACGAGCTCAGTGTGAATCGACTTCTAATTTTGTGTTTCGAATAGGGTCTGATGATTGTTTGATGTTTCGTGATAGAATATGTGTACCAACGAATTTCGAGCTCATTCAGAAGATTCTAAATGAAGCACACTGTAGTCGATTATCAGTACATCCGGGAAGCATGAAAATGTATACTAATTTGAAATAGTTTTATTGGTGGCATGGCATGAAAAGAGATATCTCAGAATTTGTTTCGAAATGTTTGGTTTGTGAGCAAGTCAAAGCTAAACATCAAGTGTCGTCAGGTTTATTACAGCCTATTATGATTCCTGAGTGGAAGTGGGATAGAGTAACAATGGATTTTGTATCGAGATTGCCTTTATCACCGGAAAAGAAAGATGCGATATGGGTTGTTGCTAGTAGATTGACGAAATCAACTCATTTCATTCCTGTACGTACGGATTATTCACTTGATAAGTTGGCTGAGTTGTATATTTCAGAGATTGCTTGAGTTATAAAGAGTGCCACTATTTATTGTTTCGGATCGAGATTCGAGGCACACATCGCAATTTTGGAAGAAATTGTAAGAAGCTTTAGGTACAAAGCTATATTTTAGCACTGCGTTTCACCTCCGCAAATGGATGGTCAACCCAAGTGAGTTTTTCATATACTTGAAGATATGTTACATTGTTGCATTCTTGAGTTTGAAGGTAGCTGGGAGAAATATCTACCGCTAATTGAATTTGCTTACAATAGTAGCTTTCAATTGAGTATAAAGATGGCACCATATGAAGATCTATATAGTCGTAAATGTTGAACACCGTTGTATTGGAGTGAGCTCAACGAAAATAAGATTCACGGGATTGATCTGCTCAAAGAGACTGAAGAAAAAGTGAAAGTAATTCGTGATAGTCTGAAAGCAGCGTCAGATCGACAAAAATCATATACAGATCTGAAAAGGAAAGATATTGAGTTCTAGATCGGGGGTAAAGTGTTTTTGAAAGTGTCGCCATGGAATTGCGGTTTGGTTGGAAAGGGAAATTGAGTCCGCGATTCATCGAACTGTATAAGATTATTGAGCGAGTTTGACCAGTGGCATATCGACTATCTTTACCATCTGAGTTAGAGAAAATACATAATGTGTTTCATGTGTCGATGCTTCAACTATACCGATCCGACCCTTTACACGTCATTTCCCCGACCGAGCTTGAAATTCAGTCAGATATGTCATATGCTGAAGAACCGATGCAAATTTTAGCTTGTGAGATCAAAGAGCTAAGAAATAAGAAAATTGCATTGATGAAAGTATTATGGCATTGACACGGGGTTGAAGAATCGAAGTGGGAACCCGAGGATGCTATGAGAAAACAATACCCAAACTTATTCACTAGTAAGATTTTCGGGGACAAAACTCTCTAAAGGGGAGAGTTGTAACAGCCCGGTTTTAGCTAAATCAAAACAATAGTTTCAGAACCACAAATCTGATGTTGGAAAAGTATTTTAATATTATTGTTGGTGTTTACAGTATGTTATTTGAAATGTCTGAAAATTTCGTGAGCTAATTTTATCGTTTAATAGCTCAATTTGAGAAAAAGGACTAAATCGCGTAAAATGTAAAAGTTTCATTCTGCTTATTAAAGGTGTCTAATTGCTATGATTTATTAAATGAAAGGTCCTTATGATGTTATTAGACCATTGATAGTGGAATTTGACATAGATGGCCTTATATTAGATGATTTAAATATTTTATTATTAAAGGTTAATATGGTAATTTGGTTATTAAGTATAATAAATAAAACAAACACCATTTTCATCTTTATTTTCTTTATCTATAACCAAAAATCAAAAGAAAAGAAGCCAAAGGTGTTGTTTTAGGGTTTGGCCCTTATTGTTCTTGATTAAGGTATGTTCTTTGCTTGGTTTTTGATGATTTCTATGTTTTTGTAATCGTTGCTTCGTATTCTAGCTAGCCTATGCCTTAATTTTTGAATTTTTTCATGATTTTCTGTAGTGCCATTGATGAATATTTGAGCTTTTGAATGTTTGATAATGGAAAATGACTATTTGTTGATAGGTTTAAATGTTTTGTAAAGTGATTTTTGACACAAATGTCAAAAAGGGATTAATTTGTAAAATGTGAAAATTGAATGGTTGTAATGTGAAATAAATGAAAGTTTTGGGCTGCTAGGGACTTATATGAAATTTGGCCAAGCATGGGTTTTGTTGAATTTTGTGAATTTTGTGTATTTGTGAAATAGGGACTAAATTGAATAAATGTGAAAGTTTAGGGGCTAATGTGTAAAAATGCCCAAATATGTGTTTAAGGATTAAATTGAATGAGTGGGTGATTAAATGAGTTAATTTTGAACACATATAGATCAAGAAAAGAGGAGTTCAGAATTAGATTGGGGGAAAGGCAAAGTTATCGAGTAATCGATCCGATTCGTCAATTCCGAGTACGAGGTAAGTTCGTATGTGGTAATTTCATTACAAATATATGTTATATGCCTTGATATTGCATAAATTGTGATTAGAGATTGCAGATAATGTTTGAATTGTGAAAATGACTTTACTGATGTGTTCGACGATGAAATCGACAAGTGAAACTTCCCAGTTGAACCTTAGAAACAGTTTAGGATGCTAGTGATATGTCATTAGGTTATTGTGTTGGCTACAAGCCATGATATCGGCACTTCGGGTGCAAGTGATACCTTGATTTGGCTACGGGCCATGGTATAGGTATTTTGGAGAGGAGTCACCTTGATTTGGCTATGGGCCATGGAATAGGTACTCCTGGATAAGTTACCTTGATTTGGCTACATGTAATGGTATACGTACTTA
Organism: Gossypium bickii; assembly: GCA_025503065.1. NCBI lineage: Eukaryota > Viridiplantae > Streptophyta > Magnoliopsida > Malvales > Malvaceae > Gossypium > Gossypium bickii. The sequence goes on along the minus strand of CP106717.1, from coordinate 58,569,390 downwards.
TCGATTGAGATCTTTGAATATCCGACTTCTATTCTGAATGGTTCAATGGGTAGACGAATGGGGTGATTGAAAAAGAGGTTAGTACGCGACAATACGGGTACGTACGAAACCTATTCAAATATTAAATAGAGAAAGTTCAATGAGATGGTATTTGATCATGTTTTGAGACATGAGAAAGGTTTGGAGATGATTAGTATATGATTTTTTCATGTATATTTGGTTGGAAATATATTTATTTGATGAAATGAGTTATTCAATTATGAGCTTACTAAGCTATGAAGCTTACTTTGTGTTATTTTCCTATGTTTTATAGAGAATCAAGGCTAGCTCAGATCCGAGAGTCGTTGGGAACATCATCGCACTATCATACATTTAATTTGGTACTTTCGAATTGTACATATGATTTATGGCATGTGTAGGCTAGATGTGGTACTTTGGTTGTGAATATAGCCATAGGATTTGACTTGTAAATGCATATGTTTTGTTATATATATATATAGCCATGAGTGCTGGCTTATTTTAGTATGTCTTGGTATGAATGTGGGTATGGTTTCATAATTGCTCAAATGGTTATATTATGAGTTTGGTTAATAATCTATATGGTATGATTGAAGTTGATAATTTGAGAAGTAATGTGCTTATGAATTATTGCTTAATAATATAAGTGTTGAATGTGTAATTGACATTGATTTGGATATTGAGTTTGATTGGAATGGATATGGTATGATTTGTGCACTTGGTTGATGGTTTTGGGATGCCTATTGTACGATGAAATGGTACCATTTTGGTTGTTTAGGTGAGCATGAGAAAAGGGTGGCAAATTGGCCTTGCAAATGGCCTATTTTTGTTCACACGGGCAGTGACACGGGCGTGTGTCTCAGTCGTGTGTGACACACGGTCATGTTACACGGTTGTGTGTCCCTTGGTGTTGAAATTGAATTGAAGTCAGTATGCTCCATACGGCCTCACACATGGGTGTGTGATTGGCTGTGTGGCGCAAGTCAGTATACGCCCCTAAATGGCACACAGCCTAGCACCCGGGCTGTGACTTAGCCGTGTTGCATAACTCAGTATACCCTACAGGATAGACACGGCCTAGCACATGGCCTGGCACACGGGCATGTGCGGCCATTTCCAAGGGCACATGGGCTAGACACACGGGCCTATGGTCAGCCATGTGACCTAAGTCAGTATGTATGCTCTGTTTTCACACGGCACGGGCATGTGACCCTTGTATGTTAGAAAAATTTCCAAGTTCTCCAAAATTTTCGTATGTTATTGGTTTAGTCCCGAACCCCTTCTTTAGCGTGCTTAAGGCCTCGTAGGCCCTTATAAAAAACAATGTGATTATGATTGAATGGTGTATTAGAATGGATGCTTAAATGTATAAGTTATGTATGTTAAATGATATGTATTGATTGGTAATACCTCGTAACCCTATTCTAACCGTGAATACGGGTGAGGGGTGTTACAGCAAAAATGTAATATAGTAGAGGTAAAATGGTAATATTTCCTTATAATGGTTAGAAAAATATTTAATATTTTTGTAACTGTAAAAAACGGTTTGTAACTATTGGAAATAATGATTTGTAACTGCTGAAGTAAATTTACATTACTAACTTTCCTCAATAATGCAAAGTAATGGAAGTTTTGTAAACACAAGAAAAGATATGAGAAGAGCAACATCAAAATTAGTCGCTTAAGCACTAGTATCTTGTGAATTTGAATGAAATGAGTGATTTTTCTCTTAAGAAGTGAAAAAATTTTGAACTTGTTAAGATAGGGGTTAACTCAGGACACACGAATAATCTTAGATCCAATTTATGTTCTGCGATAGATCAACAAGTTTTAGCCAATGCACCTCGGAATGTTAGTAAGTTCTCTAGAAAGATTGCCCAATGTATTTCTTAGAAGGTGGCTAGTTCTTCACACTTACGTAGGTGATTTTAACATGTCTATCTCAATATAGACCATCTGACTTAGGACTATGAAATCATTAAAAGCATTTATAAGCACATCCTCTCAAATTTAGATTCGGTGAATTCGACCACCCCAAACTCTGGGATATGAACTCCTTAAAAGTAATAAACTCAACTTCACATGTCAATGAGTTTATCAATTCTATCTTAATAGGACCGCGCAAACCCTGGGCTATAAATTCATTAAGAGTAAGAACTCAACCTTATGCATGACATCATTCGCCATAAGGAAAGATAAAATGTACACTATGAGTGTTTCCATGGTTTTGTTTGACCTCATTAAACTTAGAGAATGAAGTTGTGTATCCACCATGAATTCCTCAACCACTGGATTTAAGACCCATCCCCTCGACAAATCAAAAACCATTTTCCTACTTAATCCTTTGGTTAGTAGATCAGCTAGGTTCCTTTTCGACCTCACGTATTCTGTAACACACCTTACCCGTGTTTGACGCAGGAACAGGATACGAGGTATTACTGTGCATAACTTTCCTAGAACATGTACTATCGGGCTATAAAATTTCGTTTCAAATTAAAAACTTGTCTTTCTTACGCATAATGTGCATATTATAGGTCTATGAGGCCTAAAACATATAACCGGAGGGTTCCGTAGAACAATCAGGAATTTTAACACTCTTTGAAAAGTTTTGCCTAAACAGGGGCCACACGCCTGTGTTGTCCAAGGGACATGCCCGTGTGCCCCTAAGATATGCCCGTGTTCGACACCCATGGTCGAAACTGACTTACTTCACACGGCTGACGTGTCTATAACCCGTGTCCTTCACACGGCCTTGACACGCCCGTAACCTCTACCCGTGGAGCTCTTTGATTATGACGTCATCATACTTTTAATTTCACACGGCCAGGGCACATGCCCTTGTGCTGGCCCGTGTGACGATTCAAATTCTCATAAAATAGTGCAAGGGACACACGGCCTATCAACACACCCGTATAGGTTGACCGTGTGTCACACATGGCCTAGACACAAGCCTGTGTGTCTACCCATGTGGACAATTAAGGGCTATTTTCCAAGCCTCTTTGCCACCCTGAAACTTAAACTCGCACATTCATCGCAAGAAGCACATAATATGACAATATCAAACTAAGAATAACCCTTATAACACCACTCATTTCATCCACATTTTACTCAATATCTTGCATGAACATTCATTTCATTATATACGTCAAGCTTGAGACATGAACCTGACAACATTGGCCAATTCGTCATGGCCGTTACAAAAAAAAAAAATAAATGTGAAGCATTTATAGTCAACCCTTTGGCCTACAAACATAACATGACACAAAACGATCAAGTTCCTATACATGCCATATTCAAAATGAATCAACTTTACAATACCAAAAGAACGGTTGATAGTGTGGTTCGAGCTCTGACTTTCTATGATCCCTGAGCTAACTTGACGAAACTACAAGGAGAAAGGGAAAAAGAGAGGGGTAAGCATATAGCTTAGCAAGTATGCATGAAAATCTAAAGCAATATAATTGCTCAAACTGAATCCATTCATTTCATGAAACAATAACAACATAAGTATCAATTTCTTAAGCATACTTACTCATACTTACTCACACTTATTCTTACTCATCTCATGTCACATTATGATTTATTAAATGTTACTTATTCATAGTATCTGTATCACTCAATCACATGACTTAGCACATATGCTAACGTGAACATAAACTCAAATCTTCATCATTCATAACATGACTGGGCCTCAAGGTCATATGTAAATAGTTTTAGTTCTATACCATCTTACTTACTTAGCTCATTTACCCATGAACTAATTAGATTATCATAAAATATTCAAATTCACCTTGCATAAATATTGATACCAGCACCATATCCCAGATATGGTCTTACATGGGATCACTTCTTGATGCCGATGCCATATCCCAGACATGGTCTTACACGGGATCTCAAAGCTCGATGTCGATGTCATGTCCCAGACATGGTCTTATATGAGATTGTACATGGATGTCGATGCCATATCCCAGATATGGTCTTATACGAGATATTTCTTTGGTGCCGAAGCCATGTCCCAGACATGGTTTTATATGAGACCTTCCTTATCTCTTGTGAATACATAGATATCATTCTTATTCCGGAACTTTAACCAGGACTTTAGTTTAACTTATGCTCACCATTTCTTCATCGAAGATCCCTTACTCAAATTTCATAGAATGACATACATTATCATAATATTATACAGTTTCAAATATCGAAGCATTATGAAACTTTTAACTTCATACAAACATACCTCAAAACTTAAAATGTGTATTGATGCTTGATTTAATCCCTGATTTTGTTCTTGCCTCGGTTTCAATCTGGGCCTTGCGTTTCTTGATCTATAATAACAACTTTATTTGTTAAATTTTGACTAAATGGACTCATAATTCATATTTTAGAAAAATTACAATTTTGCCCCTAGGCTCGTAAAATGATTTTCATTAAACTTTCTTGTATTTAAAGACTAGCTGAATCATATTCATAACTATAGCAACCTTCAATTTCTACTATTTCACTCATGTATGACCATTTTCATAACTTTTGCAATTTGGTCCCTACATGCATTTTTCATGAAAATCACTTAGAAAAAGATGTTTACCCTACATCAAACTTACATAATCTTCCATAAAACATCAAAATACATGCATGTCATACATGGGTAAATTTTTGAACATGAACCCTAGCTCAAAATATAGCTAGAAATAGCTAAACCGAGCTACGATGGTTTCAAAAATACGAAGAACATTAAAAACGGGGTTAGGATGCACTTACTATCAAGCTTGAAAGTTGGACAAAACCCTAGCTATGGCTTCTTGTGATTTTCGGCCAAGAAGGAAGAAGATGGACACAATTTGACTTCTTTTTCCCTTTTTAATCTTTTAGTTACCAAATGACAAAAATGCCCTTAATGACCCTTTTTTGAGATTGTTCCTTCCCATGCCTATTTTTGTCCATCTTCCAATATAATGGTCTAATTGCTAAATAAGGACCTCTAGTAATTTTCATGATTCTATCTCATACTTAAATCTTCTAAAGTCTCTTATTTTCCATTCTTTGCAATTTAGTCCTAATGGACAATTAAATCACTAATTAATAAAATTTCTTCATGAAATTTTCACACAAGCATGCAACCACCTCATGAGTCTCATAAACATCATTAAACACATAATTTCTACTTTAGATTTATGGTCTCACACCACTATTTCGACTAGGCCCTAAATCGGGCTGTTACATATTCCATATAAAGTACTCCATTCTTTATTAAATGTCTCACAAATTCATATCTTATACGAATATGCCTATTCTTACCATTATAAACTTGACTTTTAGCAACGTAAATTATAACTTGTGAGTCACATAATAGAGATATAAAAGGTGTCGATTTTCTCATAAAAGAATCTTTGTAAGTAGATTTCTAAGCCACTTAGCCTCTTGCTTGGCTAAGTCAAGAAATATAAACTCTGACTCCATTATGGAGCGAGCAATACAAGTCTATTTAGTAGACTTTTAAGAAATAGTTGCTCCTCTCAAAATAAAAACATACCCACTTGTAGAGCTCATTTCATCATTATCAATTACCCAGTTTGCATCACAATAACCCTCTAGGACTGCAAGGTATCTGATAAAACCAACTCCCAATTTATTGTACCTTTAAGGTACTTAAGCAATAACTTTAAAGCATTCCAATGCTTATTGCAAGGGTTATGGGTATATCTAGTTAGTTTACTTACTGCATAAGCAATATCAGGCCAAGTGTATTTCATCAAGAACATAAGACTTCTAATATTTTAGCATACTCTAATTGAGAAACACTATTTTCTTTATTTTTTAACAGTTGTATGCTAGAATCATAATAACTTCTCACCGGGATTACATCAAAGTTATTAAACTTTTTTTAGCACTTTTTCAATATAATGAGATTTGTTTAAAGTAAATCTTTTTTTCTGATTTAGTAATCTTAACATCTAAGATTACATCTACCTCTCCCAAATCAGTCATTCAAAATTTAGTAGACAAGAAATTTTTGGTTTTATTATTGGCTTCTATATTGGAACTGAAAATTAACATGTCATCCACATATAAACTTATGATGACACAATCTGAACCAAACATCTTAGAATACACACATGTACCTGCACCATTAAAAATAAAACTAAAACTGAGAATAGTCTTATGAAATTTCTCATACCATTATTTTAGAGCTTGTTTGAGACCATACAAAGATTTTTTTAGTCTGCAAACTTTATCTTCCATACCAGCTTAGAAGTTGCTCCATGTAGATTTCCTCATCCAAATCCCCATTCAAGAAAGTTGTCTTAACATCCATTTGATGTACCAACAAACTGTGAATGGAAGTTAAGGCAAAGAAAACATGAATAGTTGAGATCTTAGTCATAAGAGAGTATGCTTAAAAATAATCTATTCCAAATTTCTGAGTGAATCCTTTAACAACTAGTCTTGCCTTATACTTTTTAATTGACCCATATGGTCTAAGTTTCTTTCTAAAGACCCATTTGTTACTAATAGGTCTAAAATCTTTAGACAAGTCCACTGGTTCCCAAGTATGATTAGACATAATAAATTCTAGCTCATTATTAATATCATCTCTCCAAAAACTCACATCTATTGATTTTATGGTTTCATAATAGGTTTTTAGATTCTCATCTATAAAAAATGCGTGAGCAGTAGAATCTCTTATTAAGTCTAAATCACTAATCTTAGTTACAAAGGAAGTAAGGAAATTAGGTCCAAAACTAGTGATACCATTAAATTTGTAACACCCTATATCCAACCCAATCACTAGGTCATGGTTACCAAGTGTCACAAGTAACTTGAATGGCTTAACAAATCCTCTAACTTGATTTACTTACATTGCCACTATTTAATCTTGATAATTTCAGGATTTACATCAGATTCCAGAATTTAAATTTCGATAAAATCCCTTATCGTACAAGCACTAAGAACTTACAAACTTTCTACCTTAGTAAGCATATTAGTTATTCACAAATTTTGATTTGAGACTTAAACACAGATACACTAATTTAATCTCCAAGGCGTGGCCTCAAGGGGTTCCCCTCTATATACATGAATGACTTCTATGCCCATCCTACAATTTGGTGATGTTTGGCTTGATCCCTTCACTCGATTATCGAGTCAAAACAATGCAACAAAAATATTCTGTAATCTTCAAGAAAAAATATTTAAAACAAAGATTTCAAACTTATTATCTATCTTTGACATTCCTCAGATCTCACAAGTGTGGTCGATGCCTTGTTATTTTCCGCAGCTCACTGCTGGTGGATTATTTCTCTATCTTATATGCAAGCATGACCTTTACAATAATGGTTCTCTATGGTCTTGGCCTGATCCTGCATTATCCAAAACTTCTTTATACCTTAACCGACGTAACTCTCACAATTATTCACATACTTGGATATAAAGTTCATCGCCTACCACTGACTGTCTTCCACTTATGTTCTCCTTAAATTTGGATCCTTACCCTAATCGATTCATCAATACTAAATCAAACTTAGGATTTTCCACCTAAACACTTCCTCCAGTCCAAACTCACAGTTTTAAGCATGTTGATAAGCTAACTGAAAGGATGCCTCATCATCCTAGCGGATTTGTACTTTACAATTTAGCCTTAAGCTATTAGTTTAATTTCTTCCAATCTTCTAAATAACTGGAATTAACATATAGTACCTAATGAACCATCCTCTTCGCTACCTGCCAGTGGATTGCCTGCCCAAGGTAGCTCTTGGCGGACTTCTTTTTTAGTTTATTACTGTGGACTAACCTGCGTTACATAGTTTTGGTCATACATTCTTTCTCTTTGTAGATCTTTGGTGGACCCTGGCGATTGGACCATTTGGGCGATCATTACCTACAAGTGAACTTTGGCGGACTTACCCATGTCTTGCTATCTTTTACGTACCGATCCTTAGGCTTTGCCTTCGCTTGATCACCTCAATATCACCCCAAATACTAGTTTAGTCACTAAACACTGGAGAACTCGTACCAATGGTTACTTCATACATTAATTAAATTATCATTCCTATTTCCTCTACATTGTTAAGAACCACATATGCCAATTTCTTTTCCAGTAACAATTTGGCAGATTCCCTTATCAACAAGCTTACCTGCATTCTCAAAAATTTTTACTAGTTTTTCTTATCTTTGTAATTTTGGTGAATTTCTTAACTATCTCGCTTACTCACGTTCTCGGACGCGTCGTGTTCCTCCGATCATGCTACTCTCCATGTAAGTCAAACAATGATCTACTTTTTTGTCTGGCCAGCTCCCTGGTTCAACATTTTGGTAGACTTTATCTGACTGTAGTCTAGCCATGGTCTTACACAGTATGAACCCATGTTTAATGTCCTGGAGGACTCTATATATTGCCATAGCCTAGTTATGGTCTTACACATTATAAACCCATGATTACTGTCCTGACGGGCTCTATATGTTTTCGTAACCTAGCTATGGTCTCACACATTATAAACCCATGTTTACTGTCCTGGCGGACTCTATATGTTTCCATAGCCTAGCTATGGTTTTACACATTATAAACCCATGTTTACTATCTTGGCGTACTCTTTATGTTGCCATAGTCTAGCTATGGTCTTACATATTAAACCTCTTTTAAGATGTCACCTCATAGGACCTATAAACCCCTGTCACAGTGTCACTCCATAGAGTCAATAGGCTATTGTCACGGTGTCACTCTAGCGAGCTAGTCGGTAGCATTCCACGATACTTCCTTACTCCCTTATATTCCCTTAACAATCGACTCATTCCTCCATTTTGCTAATTATTCCTAATTTCATCTACTCGTCCAGATAAGCTACCTTTGTACTTCGTGTATATTATAATCATGCATTACACACACGAGCAAGGTACTTATTATAGAATACATAGTACGCCATTTATTCAAACATCATATTTCATTCAACAATCATAGTTATATAAGTTTAGCTTCCACAACATATTCACTTCACCATTTCCACACATAATCACAGATTCAAATCTCAAAACAGTCACAACACATTTTTATCAACCACCAAGGGTAGTGTACAAAAACTCACATGAATTCCATTATCCACATCGGCTTAGCTTGTCTAAACACTAGAGCCTCCTTCGTCCTGATAACTAAGCATGACAACCATTTATCAATTAAATCGAAGGTATACAAACCCTAAACCCAGAATCCATAATTATACAGAAATATTTCAAGAATTCTTACTTCTCTTTCCTTTAATCCATGAGTACAGAGAGGCTTAAGGCTCACCAGCTTATCGAATTCTTAGCTTTCGAAGCTTCGAACCCCTTATTCACTGCCTCATGCAGAGCTTTCTGAACATCCTTTTCTTTTTCAGAGCAATCGAAGAAGACGTTATAGACGAGAAGGAGATTACCAGTTAAATTTGAGAGAATTCTTTCCTTTCCACACGGATATAAATAACCAAGGCATGCACGATCTCCTAGTCCATCTTAGCCAATCACTGCTAATTATTTTGCCTCCCATTAGGGAGATAGTCGGTTCCAAACTAACTAAACCAAAATTGAGATCAACTAATCATAATTCAGCCACTAAAATTTCTGATTGTCTCGGTGGAGCCCGACAATTCGCTATTCCATTCAATTTAATCCCAACTTTCTTTAAATTTTGGAACAATAAAGATAATCGGGTGTGACAGTAGTCCTTTATCTTTTACTTATCCTAGGTTCCACATCATCATTAAGAGTATTTTTATTATGTGTACTAGAAGAAAAAACATGTTCATCTAATTGTATATCAATATTTATGCTAGATTTCTTTAAAGGAAAATCATTCTCAAAGAAAACAACATCTCTAGATTCACATATGGAATGATCATGCAAAGACATGAATCTATATGCAACATTATTTAGAGTATATACAAAAAATACAACATCAACAGTGTAACACCCCTAACCAATGTCCGTCGCTGGAACATGATTTCGGAGTATTACCGAAACATTCAGAATATTTTTAGATAAATCATGCCAATCATTATTCATTAACCGAGATCATTCGTAATGTCCCTTAGATGGACCCTCGAGGTTCAATACGAGCATTAGAATCGATTCGGGACTTAATCGGAAACTCTAAGAATTTTCGTGACATTTCAAAAGTTTTCCAAGGTTCAGGGCTTACACGCCCATGTGGTCCAAGGGACACGCCTGTGTGACCTTTAGACATGCCCGTGCCTTAGGTCGTGTTCGATTTAAGTTGCTCTCTAACTTGTGCCACACGGCCATGCCACACGCCCGTGTGCTAGGCCGTATGGTTAATTAGTTCAATTCGAATTAGGTGCAGGTTTCACACGGCCAAGACACACGCCTGTGTTTTAGGCCGTGTGTGCCACACGACTGAGACACTCGCTCGTGTCTCTTCCCGTGTGCTCAATTCTAAGCATTCTGTTTCTCAAAATTAAGGTGCAAGGGACACACGGCCTAACCACATGTCCGTGTTACCAGGCTGTGTGTCACACACGGTCTAGACACACGCCCATGTGGACAAAATAAAGTCATTCCTAGCTTTATTTCTCACCCCAATCTTTGCCATGATCCTACACCACATCTTGCATTCATAACCTAGCAAATCCAAGCATTTTATTTAAGTTAATTCTATCATTTAACATGATATATCATCATATACAATTACAAACCATTTCAAGCATTCTAATCAAGCATATTTCATCCATCATCATGGCATATCATTTCATGCATACATGTTTATAATCTTGCCTTGGTTATGTCCTCATGTTAGACATAATTTGATCAACTACTTAACATATATGTGGCTAACATAATATGACATTACAAGTATATCAAAACAATCACTACTATCCATTCAAATGGCTAGATTACAAGCATTGTTTATGTTTACATGCCAATATGACTAACATATCCTATACATGCCATTACACCCGCAATTGTAATAACTCGATTTTGGGTCTAGTCGGAACAGTAGTTTCGGGACCACAAATCTAACGCAGATAAATTTATTTTTATTATATTTTTATGGTCTACAGTTTTATGGAATGATTTCGCAAAAATTTCGTTCAAAAATTTTGACATTTGGGCACTCAATTTAGTTAAAGGGACTAAATTGCAAAAAGTGCAAAGCTTGAATTCTATATGTTAAAGGTGTCCAATTGCTATGAGATTTTAAATTAGAGGTCTTTAAATGGTAATTAGACCATTGGTTAAGTTGGTGGACAAAAATGGACATGTTTTAGTATGTTTCTAAAGTTTTTCATTGAGGGAATTTTAGTAATTTGGTAATTAAATGAATTAAAAAGCCAAATTTGTCCATTTTCCTCCCATGGCCAAATTTTACAAGGGGAAACCATGGCTATGGTTTTTCAAGCTTCCAAGCTCAATTGTAAGTCCTTTCTAGCCCCGTTTTTAATGATTTTTATGTTTTTAAAATCCTTGTAACATGATCTATCTATTTCTACCACCAATTTGAAGAGATGTCAAAGTCTAAAATTTTACCCATGTTGAACATGTATGTATTTTGAGGTTTGATGGTGGAAAATGCATGTTTGTTGATTGTTAAATGACTTTCAGTAAGTGATTTTCGGTAAAAATGTCAATAAGGACTTATTTGTAAAAGTCTATAAAATGCTTGAATTTATGCCATGTGATGTTGTGTTGATGTGTCCAACTGAGGGTGGTAAAATGGCTTGGTAAATAGCCTTATTTTTGTCCACACGGGTAGACACACGGGAGTATGTCTAAGCCGTGTGTGACACACGGTCTGCCCCTGCACCTTAATTGTTCCAAAACAGAATGTCCAGAATTGAGCACATGGGCAGATACACGGGCGTATGTTTCAGCCGTGTGTGCTACACGGCCTAGCACACGTGCGTGTGGCACGGTCGTGTGGCACAAGTTAGAGAGCACCCTAATTTGAACACAATGTGAAGTACGGGCGTGCCCCAGCACCACACGGGCGTGTCCCTTAGACCATATGGACGTGTGAGCCCTACATCTAGCAAAAAATCTCTATGTTTTTGTAAAATTTTCTAAAGTTCTCAGTTTAGTCCTGAACCACTTCCAAAGCATGTTTTGGGCCTCGTAGGCTCGTATAACGGACTTTATGATTGAATATGAATGTGTATGAAAAGTTTTAATTTGTATGTAAATTTTATGACTCAGAATTGTATGATTACTTGTGATGTGAGTCCGATAATGCCTCGTACCCTGTTCCGGCGCCGAATACAGGTAAGAAGTGTTACATTTAGTGGTATCAGAGCTATGGTTTAGTCGATTCTCAGACTAACCTAGCATATGTGAGAGTCTAACTATTCATGCCATATTACTACATGTGATAGTGTGATATCTCCCGACTCTGACGAAATTGTTTTGTTGAGACAGAGATGCTTTCCAACCGAGCTATTTTTGAAAACGCTAAAAGTGATACTAAGATATTTGAAAATTGTGTTTGTGATGAGTCGAAACTTGGAAAGGTATGAATAAGAGTTCATGATATGTATGTGATAATGTATAAAGTGAAATAACCATAAGTTGAGAAATATGGATAAAATGTCATTGTTCCGGTTGAATGTTGTATTTCGATGGATTATGGTGATTTTATGAAACGGATAAAATGTTTTAAATGTTGCAAAAAGGATTTAGCCCAGAAGGGTAATCCTGAATTAAGCCCTCTCGAGCATACATTAAGGATTTAGCCTGGACTGGCAATCTTGTTATATCATATGTGGCTCGAGCGTGTGCTCTATGAACATGTGCCAAAAGGGCACTTTTGAATATGAATTAACAGATTGTTGACATGCATACCTTGAGTATACTACCAGAGTATCCATCGAAATTACAATAGTTCAATGGGAATTATTCTTGAAATATGGAAAGGTGAAGTGAAATGAAAGTTTATAATGTGATAAGATCATCCATGTTTGTTTGGAATTCATATGATGTTATGTGCCTAACTTGTTTGATTAAGTGAATGTGATAAGTAAACTTACCCAAAATTTATGGAATGTACGTTTAAGTACACTTGTTTGAATAAAAGTAATCGGAAAGTTCGTGTGACATAAATATGTATGTTAATTAGCTTGAAGTGAGTTATATGATTGTGAAGATATCATGTTGATGATGAAGGCTAAGCTGTATGTGTGTATTTATGAGAGTCGAGTTAGAGGCTTTATGAGCTCACCCCTTTACCAATGTGGTATTTTATAATGAAAATTCACGAGATTTATGTTGAATGAGAGACTAGAGAGTTCAGTAGCGGAATACCCAATAATGTGGTCAGAGTTTAAACTAGTTTGCCAAGTGAATATAGTCTTGGAAAATATGTCAGGTTATTTTAAAGATCATTCGGATTTTGCAACATCACGGTTAAAGAAAAAGTTAATCTCGGCTAATCGACTAATTCAGGTATGATGTCTAAAGTATGTATTAGCTGGAATTTTTTCGGATTGATTTTCATTAGTGAATGGAATAATACGGGATTAGTGATGATAGAATTAAGTTAGAGAAATGATATTTGAATCGTAAAGATGTCTGAGTGTAACAGTTGTAATTGAATAGATTATAATGATCTCTCTTGGGTATTTTATATATTCATTTATCCTCAGAAATATATGTGACTGTTCATTTTTTAATGAAATTCGTATCGTATGAGAATGCTAGCTGATTATAATGTTAGATGAGAGCACTGTTGGTCTGGTTGGTTGGTGATCAGTAGATCTTATCTCTCTCTCTTTGGGGTTCTATTCTATTATGTTTGGAATAAAAGTTGATGGTGAAAATTTATGTGAGACTATTCTTCTGTTTCTACTGGATACTATTTTGTTTTATAATATTTGGAAAATATAATATCTCTGTTACAATTGATTCCAAAGCGTATAAGCATTGTTTTTCTTCTGGTTTTCTCTGAGGAATCATCAAGATCTTTATTATTTTCTTATGAGTTATGTTCTCAGACTTCTAGTATGATATCGTATCTTGGATTTCTTTATCTCGATTTTCTTACCATCCTTATTTCGTAAATTATCAATCATGGCTCATCTTTAAAGTATGTTCTTTGGCTGGTGATAACTATGTGAAAGGAATTAACATCGGAAAAGGTATAGATAGTGGAAGCTCAATCTCAAATTGTCTGATGGTTTTCTTCTCTCAGGTAAGTTTGATTAAGGTCATTGAATTCAATTAGGAAATTTTCTTTCCTTGAGCTAATGTAGTTGTAAAGATCTTTGATTAGCATGTTAAAGGAATTATAAAATATTGTATGTTTGAGTTGTTTAACAACATGAAGAAAGGAGTATTTTGATATGTTATTATTTGATAGTTGAAATCAACTATCAGAGCGAGATGGTCAGTTGAAAGGTAATTTGAGTTATATGCATTTAAGTTTATCCTCAGGTAAGAAAATTGTAGCAGCTCGGTTTAGACCCTAGTCGGAACAGTGGTTTCGTGACCACAAATCTGAGGTCAAAATAATATTTTAATATTATTCTTGGTGTTCAGTATATGTGATATAGCCTGTGTGAGAATTCTGTGTGGTAATTTTATCGACTATGTGTCGAATTATGAAAAAGGATTTAATTGCATAAAGTGTAAAATGCTGTGTGCTAATTGTTGAGTGCTTAATTATTGTTGTTTTCATAATGTGGAGGCCTTATGAGGCAATTAGCCATTATTAAAGTTAGTGGATGGTTAAATGACATATTAACCTTAATGTATTTTTGAATTATATGACTAATAAAAGGGCAAATTCGTAAATTGATAATTTAGTTAATATTAAACAAAACAAAAAGATGAAACATGTTCATCTTTGTTTCTTCTCAACTGAAAATAGGAAAATAGAAAGGGTTTGGGAGCTTTGTGATATTCAGCGACTTCAAGCTTCAATTGGTATGTGATTTTTGTTTGATTTTTTGATAATTTCTACGTTTTTGTAATGTTGCTTCGTGCTTTAGCTAGCCCATGTCATAATTTTGTGAATTGATGATGCTTTTGAAATACACCATTGGTGAACATGTGAGTTCTTGAGTGCTTGATGGTGGAAAATTAAAGATAAGTGCTTGATTAATATAGTTTGTTTTTGAAGTTTTGATAAAATGGTGTAATTTGGACTAATTGATAATAGTGTAAATTGAAGGACTAAAATGTGAAATAAATGAAATGTGTGGGCTTGATTTGGCATGGGAAGATTTGGCTAAGCTTGTGTGAGTAGAAATTTGGTGTATTTTGTGATTTTGTAAATTAAGGACTAAAGTGTCAAAATGTGAAAATGTGAGGGCTAATTTGTAAAATGCCCTAAATAAGTATTGTGTGGACTAAATTGTATGAATTGTGATTGAATGGATTGAATTTGGATGTGTATAGACCAAGAAAGGAGAGGTTCAGATCGAGATCGAGGCAAAGACAAAGTGCTCGATTAATCGACCGTTTTAGTATTTCGACATCTGAGGTAAGTTCGGATATAGTACAAGTTGTTAATTTATGTTATATGTTATGTGAATTGAATGAATATCTATATAACTATGAGATTAGAAATGCTATGTGCAAAATTGAATTAGAGGCACTAAGTGTGCGAAATTAGAAATGGGATGGAGATGATTAGCACTGTGTGTGCGAGATGATAGAAGCTTCGGCTTATTGAATTGGCACTGTGTGTATGCGATACTGATATAAACTCGGTTTAATGTTTTGGCACTAAGTGTGCGATGACATTTATGTTTTGTCTACAAATTGGCACTATGTGTGCGTGAATAAAGCAACAGAATAGCAAAGGTTGATCGAAATGTAAAGTCGTGTGGTTGAGTAGCATGATTGGTGAGTAACTATGTGTTGGCAAAGGTATGTATGATATCTATGTGGTTGATGAAATTAAAAGTAGATGAATGGAATACTATGTGAGTATTTGATATAGTTGAATTTGTGTATCATTGTGATGGATTGATGTGTACATTGATTTGATTCAATGAGTTAATTGTATTGTATTTCTAACTTACTAAGCTTTTGAAAGCTTACTGTGTGATTGTTTCTCTGTTTTACAGTGTTAGTAAAGCTAGCTCAAATTTGGGAATCGTCAACATCTCTATCACACTATCGGCAATCTATTTTGGTACTTTTGGAAAGATGTATATAGTTGAAATATGGCATGTATAGGCTAGAAGTTATGATATGTCTTAAAACGTTTAATCCTTGCCATGTGATGTAGAATTTATGAATGAGCTATGAATGTGGTATATTTCATGACTTTGTGGATTATGAAAAATGTGGTTTGAAGATGGGTTATGACATGAATTACATATGCTTAATATATATAGATTTTGAGATAAACAATTTTTACTTTGAATGGACTTATTGTGATAATATCAGGCATGGAAGTAGATGCTAATGTTGATGATTATTTAGTGCATGAAATGGTATGTTTGAATGCATTTAAAAGCATGAATTGGTATTCTACTGAAGCTTGTTGGTTGACCTTTGTGTGGGTGGCAAATTAGCCTTGCAAATGGTCTATTTTGCATACATGGCTAAGACACACGGGCGTGTGTCTCTACCGTGTGGTTTAAGGATCACTTTTAGTTGTTTCTGGATAGGGTACACGGCTGAAGCCCACGAGCGTACATGATGGCTGTGTGATCAAGTCAGTAGCTAGCCTAGTAACACATGGCCAAGGCACACGGGCGTGTCTAGTGGCCGTGGGGATAAGTCAGTATGTATGATCTGCTATGACACGGCCTGGACACATGGGTGTGTCTGGTAGCCGTGTAAGGCACACAGCCTGACTGCACAGGCGTGTGACCTCAACATTTTTAAGAATGTTTAAATTTCTGAAAACTTTCATAAGTGTTCGATTTAGTCCTGACCTCTTTCTAACACGTGTTTAAGGTATCGTAGACCTCGTTAAGGGACTATATGCTCGTATTTGAATATGTTTGATTGACAATTGACTTTGTGTCGTGAAATGGATGTAAAATGTTCTAATTGATCGGTAACGCCTCTTAACTCTATTCTCGTGACGGATTCGGGTTAAGGGTGTTACAAAAATAAAATCTTGTACATTCATGGGTGAATAGACGGACAGTTTGAAGGAAGAATTCATATTCTAGAAGGTATGATACGGAGATATACCTATTAGATTTGTTCTAATGAAATGATGTTTTATGAGTTAAAGCTGTTCCGATTGATAAAGTTATCACATTTGTGAAAGTTTGAATGGTCTGTTGCATGTTAGCAAAGTTGAAAACAGTTGAAGATATTACTAACCAAAACACTGGTTATGGGTTCTGTTTAAATTGAGTAAAGAATTTTTTATTTTTCAGCGATGCACTATCGAATGGAGTGGAATGTGTTTTAATACAAGAATGTAAAGTGATAGTTTATGCTTTCAAATGGATAAAGTCACATGAAAGGAACTGTCCGACGGGTGATTTAAATTCAGCCACTTTTTATGTCTGTATTAAGAATTTGATGACATTGGTTGTTCGACGAAAAAAATTTCATATGTTTCCTGATCACAAGAGTTTAAAGTATCTAATATCACAGAAGGATCTGAATTTAAACAATATAGATGGCCTGAACTATGGAGAGATTGTGAGCAGTTATCAATTAACCTTTGGGAAAGCAGATATAGTTGCAAATGCTTGAATGGGAAACCTTTGATTATTTTGTGAGTATTGGATACATGATTAATCATAATTGATGACAGTCTGAATCTAGCTAAATTAGAAGCTAAAGCGATGTTTTCATTGCAAATCTGAGAAGCTCAGAATGTGATAGTGAGTGGTAGACTAAACGAGTACAGCGTGAGACAACTTTTGATTCTAAATTTTAGGTTAGATCTGATAACTGTTATCATTATTCCGAGATAGAATTTGTTCACTGAGTAATTCAAAGCTTATGCAGAAAATTTTGTACGAAGCTCAGTAGTAGCTCGTTTGTTCATTCAAGGAGTAATAAAATGTACAGTTATCTGAAATAGATGTTCTAGTGATTGGGTATGTAACATGATAGATCAGTTGAGTTTTATGTTTTAGAGACTATCCGATCAGAAATCGTACATAAAGTAAAACTGATTTATCGCAGTTTAGAATCCACTTCAGATTGTCAGAACACGTATGTGAATCTGAAACATGAGGATATGAAATTCTCGTTTAGTGATAGCATGCTTTCCAAAGTATTGTCTTGGAAAAAGGATTTAAAATGTGTTTTGTGTATCTATGTTGTGATGGTATCGATTGGACTCTCTGAGTATGAATTCTCCAATAGGGATTATGATTCAGCCGACGTATTGTATAATAGAGAATCGGTCGAAGTTTTGACACGAGAGATTAAAAAGTTGGGAAATAAAAGCATAACCTTAGTGAGATTTCTTTGGTAGTGTCACGAGATAGAGGAGTCTACATAGGGGTCGAATTTATATTCCGGTAAGATTTTTAGGGACAAAAATCCCTAAAGGGGGGAGAGTTGTAACAGCCCAATTTTGGGTCTAGTCGGAACAGTGGTTTTGAGACCACAAATTCGACGCAGAGAAATTTATTTTTATTATATTTTTATGGTCTACGGTTTTATGGACCAATTTCGCGAAAATTTCGTTCAAAAATTTTGACGTTTGGGCACTCAATTTAGTTAAAGGGACTAAATTGCAAAAGTGTAAAACTTGAATTCTATATGTTAAAGGTGTCCAATTGCTATGAGATTTTAAATTGGAGGTCCTTAAATGGTAATTAGACCATTGGTTAAGTTGGTGGACAAAAATAGACATGGTTTGGTATGTTTATAAAGTTTTTCCTTAATGGCATTTTAGTAATTTGGTAATTAAATGAATTACAAGCCAATTTTTGTCCATCTTCCTCCCATGGCCGAATTTTACAAGGGGAAACCATGGCTAGGGTTTTTCAAGCTTCCAAGCTCGATTGTAAGTCCGTTCTAGCCCCGTTTTTAATGATTTTTATGTTCTTGAAATCCTTGTAACATGATCTATCCATTTCTACCACCAATTTGAAGAGATGTCAAAGTCTAAAATTTTACCCATGTTGAACATGTATGTATTTTTATGTTTGATGGTGGAAAATGCTTGTTTGTTGATTGTTAAACGACTTTTGCTAAGTGATTTTTGGTAAAAATGTCAATAAGAACTTATTTCTAAAAGTCTATAAAATGAGTAGAAATGTGTGATTAAATGAGAAATGTGGGCTGTTATGAGTATGAAAAGGGTTCGGCTAGGCTTGGGTTTTAAAGAAATAGAATGAAAATCATTTTACGAGCCTAGGGACTAAATTGTAAAAATGTCAAAGTTTAGGGGCAAAAATGTAATTTTTCCATAATATGATTTTGGGCTGGTTTGAATAGTATAATGATTAAATAAGTTAAATGTGATATTATAGATCTAGAAAAATAGGGTTTAGAGTTAGAACGGGGGAAAAAGAGTATTTGACGATTTAGTCCTTTTTGCCGTTTTTTATGCTGAGGTAAGCTCGTTTGTTTAATAAGCATTAAATTATATATGTACAAATGCTTAATTGTTATAATTGTGGTAAATGCTATATTATTGAAACGAAATGTGAATGTTATTGAGTACGTTACTATGGAAATGACCGACAGAAATCCGATACAGCAAAAGTTTCGGTTGAACCTTAGGAATAGATAGGATACAAATGTCATGACATTAGGGTTACTGAGATTACGTGTAAGACCATATTTGGGATATGGCATCAATATGAGACTTCATGTAAGACCATATCTGGGATATGGCATCGATATGAGACTTCATGTAAGACCATAGCTGGGCTATTGGCATCGATACGAGATTACATGTAAGACCATATCTGGGATATGGCATTCGTACGGTACTGTGTATACGAGATTCCCGAGTATCCTTTAGTATTCCAAATGGTTCAACGGGAAATTCAATGAGTATGTCAAAGAAGAGAAAGAGTATGTAAGTAATTACGAATCGATATAGGTATGTACGTAAAGTCTATAAGCAATGACTTCATGAAATTGTGAGTTCATGATTTCCATGAGAATGATTTTTTGAAAACCATGTGATTATTAGTCCATACTTGTGATGTATGAAATTCATGATAAATTCAGTAGACAATTATATAATTGGCTTTCGGGCCAAATTGAGTTAAAAGATAGCATGTTTCATTCACACAAATTGTGAATCATCGGATATAAGAAAAAGGAAAGATTGACATAATTTCCTATCAAAATGATTAAGGAAGTATGAAAGATATGAGCTTTAAATAATTGAATTATGTCAAAATATATGCTTGAAATGTGAATACCCATAATTAATGTGCATGTTTATTATGAGGTTTAAATTGATTGGTTGATTGTGGTAACCTGTTATACTAGAGAGATTACGGTTGTTAGACTAATGTCAAAACATGTTAAATTATGCTTGCAAATTGATAGAGAAAACAATGTGACTGAATAAATTATATTGGACTTGGTAAATGATTGGTAAAAGTTGCTTATTATTTTCATACGGACTTACTAAGCTGTATAGCTTACCCTCTTCCTTTCCCATGTTTTATAGTGTTGTCAAGTTAGCTTGGGTTGAAGATCGCCGGAGATCCTATCACCCTATCAAGCTATCATTTTGGTATTGACGAATTCAAGTATTTTGAGTTTATGGCATGTATAGGGACTTGGTCTTTTGGTCATATGTGTTAGCTTATAATGGTTCATGGTTCATTTTGTATATATATAGCCTTGGAAGTTGGCTAATGTTAGTTATGAGGATATTTATATAAATGTCATTTGTGAATGTGGAAACTTGCATAATTTGATATGGAAAGGTTGATGTTTTAAGTATGATTAATAATGGCATGAGGATGACATGTTATTGTCTTGGTTGTGGTTGTTTAGTTGCTCTTATATGCTTGAATTTATGCCATGTGATGTTGTGTTGATGTGTGCAAGTGAGAGTGGCAAAATGGCTTGGTAAATAGCCTTGTTTTTGTCCACACGAGTAGACACACGGGCGTATGTCTAGGCCATGTGTGACACACGGTCTGCCCCACGGGCAAGTGCTCCGGTCGTGTGCCCCCTGTACTTTAATTGTTGCAAAACAGAATGTCCAAAATTGAGCACACGGGCAGAGACATAGGCGTGTGTGCTACACGGCCTAGCACACGGGCGTGTGGCACGACTGTGTGGTACAAGTCAGTGAGCACTCTAATTTGAACACGGTCTAAAGCACGGGCGTGCCCCAGGGTCACATGGGCGTGTCCCTTAGACCACACGGGCATGTGAGCCCTGCATCTAGCAAAATTTTTCTAAATTTTATAAAATTTTCTAAAGTTCTTGGTTTAGTCCCGAACCACTACCAAAGCATGTTTTGGGCCGCGTAGGCTCGTATAAGGGATTATATGATTAAATATGAATGTGTATGAAAAGTTTTAATTTGTACGCAAATTTTATGACTCAAAATTGTGTGATTGCTTGTGATGTGAGTCCGGTAATGCCTCGTACCCTGTTCCGACGTCGAATACGGGTAAGGGGTGTTACATCAATTGATTTACCATATTTACTGACATGGGCCAATGGATAGTGTGAATGATCTCCACCAAGCTTCCAATCCAACGAGCTTCCGATTACTCTAAAACAAGGGAAAATAAAACAGAGTAAGCATAAAATGCTTAGTAAGTTCGTATAACATGGTACTTAACTTACCATTCCTCCTATTTTGAGGTAACTATGTAAGGTATATTCACTTAATTTCACCTCAAGCCCTACACATATCCTCATTTCCCTTGTTAGTCATATATTCCATGATAACATCAAAAACAAGTATGAGGTCAACAACAATCAAGTTTCCATGCACATATATGCTTTCCACAATAAGAATAAATCACATTGTTATAGTTCAAGTATATTTTCATATAACTCATCTCGAGTTTAGATTGCTTCATATCAGAACTCTATTCATAATACTCGTAATATCAATGTCACATAAGTAGTGGTACATTCAAAGTGTACAAGTCTATAACCAAGGATGAACATTTTCATCTAATAACTTCCATGTACAAATATCATCTTTTCATACATCTCTTGCCATGTATCATCATTTTCTTGTATTTCATGTAATATTCTCTTCCTATCATATTTCCGTATCATATATATATATCATTCTATGTCAATTTGTTTTAAATTCATATTTGTCCTTGTTAGAACTTTGCCTGTTGAATTTGTTTAGATTATCAATGGATACACAGGTAGTACACTTGAGGTGTATAAATCAGGATCCGTCAATTCATATTCAATGGTACCCATAAGGTACTATTTCAGAGAGTACACTCTCGAGCCATACATGTATTCAATGGGATTAGCAGTCCAGGCTAAATCCCTTTTTACGACATATGCTCTAAGGAGCTCGACCTGGATTACCCGTCCAGGCTAAATCCTTTTTATAATAAGGTTAATAGGATTACTCGTCCGAGCTAAATCTCGTCCACAACAAATGCAGGACCTCATTCATTTCGGGAAATCACGTATCCATCGATTTTCTATTTATTCAACCGGGATTCAAAACTTTTCAAACACTATCGGGCATTTAATTTCATACCTCTGTTACATTTATGTAATTTGAGTAAAACACATTCCACATTCATGTCAAGCATACAAGTAACATTTTCTTCATTTACCATTTTTATCGGGCATTTTCATTTATCGGGCTATATCGAGTAGGTGATCATTTCACATATTTATGACATTGATAAAATTTACAAACACAACATTAAAATCAAGCATAAAAACATATACAATTTAGTTACACGAACTTACCTCGACAAAGGTTCATGTACTTAAAATCTACTAATCTGACATTTTCTTCATTCCTCGTTCTAACTATGAATTTGTTCTATCCAGATCTATATGAGTAAATTTAACATCAATTTATCATATTTTACATTCATGTGGGCTAAATTTTCATCCTAGGCAAAATTACTATTTTGTGCAAATGAAACTTGTGCAAATTACCCCCTATTCCAAGCCTAACCAAAGCCCCATTACAAATTTTACAGCACATGTATTCATAAAATTTCAGAATTTTTCATCAACTTTTACAACTTTTCATTTAGTCACTAAATCACGTTTTCATCAAAAATCACTTTGTAAAAGTTGTTTATCTATCAATAATCTTTCATTTTCTACCATAAATTTATAATTTCCAGTATATACATCCATGAACCATTTTCATACTTTGATAACTTTTCAAATTAATCCCCTAAATAGAGAGATTAAGCTATCCCGATTCCAAAAATATCAAAATTACTAAAAACGAGACAAGGAAACTTACCCAATTTGGCCATGAAAGTCTCTTCCCTCTCTTTTAGGGTTTCCATGTTTATTTTTGGGGAAGAAGATGAGAAAATAAGATGATATCTATTTTATCATCTTTTTAATTAATTAAAATTTCACTTTTTAATTTAGTCCTTACCCTTTTTCTATATTTCCATGGATGAGTCACCAAGAAAAATCTACATACTTTTCTTAATGGTCTAATTACCATATAAGGACCTTAAGTTTTGAATTTCATAGCTATTTGATCCTTCTAGCTACTAGAATCCAGCTTTCACATTTTATGCGATTTAGTCCTTCTTGTAATTAAGCACATAGTCGGTAAAATTTTCTTTTCAAAATTTTCACACGACATTTCTAGTATAATATGGATCATATAATAAAATAAAAATAATTTTTATTTTTTGGCTCAGATTTGTGGTCCCGAGACCACTGTTTCGATTTCACCGAAATTGGGCTGTTACAAACAGTTTTAGACCCAATAGTATTCTTTTTAAAAGTAGGCAAACCTACTTTTGCTAAACACCTCCACAATCTCAAGTATTGTAGATTAGGGGCATAACCTTTCCATAATTCATATGGGGTACAATCTAACTTTTTATAAGGCACTCTTTTAAAAATATGTTTTACAGAAAGTACAGTCTCCCTCCACATACTGTAAGGTAAACCAGAACTTAGAAGTAAAGCATTTGCCATTTCTTTTAGACTTTTATTTTTCCTTTTAGCTATGCCATTTTGTTGTGAGAAATAAGGAACAGAAAATTCATGTATAATATCGTCTTTCTCGCAAATCTCTTTAAGAAAATTAGTGTCATATTCACCACCTCTATTGGATCTAAGACATTTTATTCTCCTATCAAGTTGGTTTTCTACTTCTGATTTATAAAGAAGAAAAGTTTTATCAGTTTCATCTTTTGAACTTAGGAGATAAACCTTTGTGTATCTAGAGTAATCATCTACAAATGTGATATAGTAGCACTTTCCATTTTTACTTTCTGTGTTTCTAAAGTCAGCTAGATCATTATGAATTAATTCTAACAATGCAATCTTCCTATCATTAACAATTTTTAAGAAAGATCTAGCATGCTTGGTTTCAACACAAATTTTGCATTTATTAAAGCTGATATAATCTAGATTAGAGAGTAAATTCATTTTTATGAGTTTTTTGAGAAAATGAATATTCGCATGACCAAATCTAGCATGCCACACGTCAGAAGATTCACCAACATAAGAAGAAGTGGTGGTTGTATTATGATTAAACATAGTCTCAATAAAAAATAACCCTTTACTCAGATAACCTTTCCCAACATAATCTTCATTACAGGAAAGTATAATTTTATCGGATTCAAAACCTAGTTTAATGTCAACCTTATTTAATAATCCACCACTAATTAAATTCCTATGTAGGGCAGGTACATAAAGGACATTATTTAAAGCTAACATTTTTCTAGAAGTAAGTTTGAGAAAAATATTTCCTTTACCGAGTACTTCTGAGTTGCTAGAGCTACCCATATAGACTTGTTCACCTTCAGCAATACTTTCAAACTCGGTGAACATTTCTCTGTTAACACAAAAATGTTTGAAGGCACCTGTGTCTACAATCCACTCGACATTATTCTCGACCAGGTTTACTTTAGAAACTACAACATCTATCACCTTATTTGGATTTTTAACTAGATTTGCTTGTGGTTTGTTTTCATTCTAGCAGTCAGAGCGTTGATATGCTTTGTGTTTAGCTTTGCCACACACATAGCATTTCACAAGATTGTTGTGTTTTTTATTCTTTCCTGGTTTCTTGAAGTTGACAACCTTTTTGTTCTGGTGTTTTACTATCTTCTTTGAACTCCTAACATTTTTAGACCTGTTCAATTTGGGACCAAAATTAGAACCAAATTCCACATGTTAGCTTTTAAAGGAAATTGACTTGAGGTTATTAAGGCCTTATCTTTGAGACAATTGGATTCCTCAATCTTCATATGGCTAATCAATTCTACCAGAGGAATGTCCCATTTCTTATGCTTTAGAAGATTATGGTAGTTGGACTAGGATTTTGACAGTTTTTCAATCAAGACGCTTGCTTGGATAATTTCACATATCTTCAACACTTCAGCTAGGATGTCGGAGACTAACTTCTCGTAGACATGTACTTGATCCATAATTGGCTTATCATCAGTCATTTTAAATTTGAGCCACTCTCCTACGACATATTTCTTGACCCCAGCATCATCAACTCCATATTTCTTTTCCAATGTATCCCAAATGGACTTAGTTGTCTTGTTTTTGAAAAATAAGTCAAAGAGGTTGATAGCCATGTGGCTTAACATGTGACCTCTTACCATTTTGTTGTCCTTTTCAAACTTGAACTTTGTGGCATCGACATCCGAGTCTTTGAGAATGGTGACAAAATCTCTGGGTTTTTCGGTTAAAGGTGGATTGAAGAGGATGTAGTCAACTTCAAGTTGTTTGAAAAATATGACCATCCTTTGGGACCAATGGTGGTAGTTAGTTCTATCAAGAGGTTCAAGCTTGGAGAGATTAGGAATATATTTGTTGATTCGGGTAGACATGTTTAACAGTAGTAGTAATTCATTTCTAATTTGTTGGAAAATATACTACTACAAACAAACTTGTTAGCACTGACCGAAAAAGAAATGAAGATTAAATGAATAAAGTATTACTCTGCCATGGAAGAACCACTGCCTTAGACACAAATTCACCCTGATTGGTGTAATCGTATAGTGGACATTTTCCCCAAAGGTTAACGAAGTTCTTCAATATTCGTACACTCAAATAAGGAAGGTACAACTCAATTGGTATTACACTTCTAAAATAATCTAAAAATAGAATTAATCGGAAAAATCACACTAGGATCAATTCCCAAGAAATTTTGGAGGAGCCACAGATAGTCCTACTTAAAACTTAAACTCCTAAATAGAATTTCCTCTAATACAATTTAAGAAAAATTCTAAAGTTTTAGAAAGAATGAGAGAGAGCCAAGAGAGAGTAGAAAAAGCTTTGTTTTTTCAATTATGTATCAAATAAAGGAAAAATGCCTCATATTTATAGGATTTTGGAAGGGGCAAAATGATAATATTTTCAGGTAATGGTCAGAAAAATCTTTAACATTTTTGTAAATGTAAAAAACTGTTTGTAACTGTTGGAAATAATGGTTTGTAACTGCTAAAATAAATTTGCATTACTAACAATTTTAAGCTTAATAATATTAGCAATTAATTTTCTTTAAATCAACCTTAAAATTCGAATTAAATATTAAAAAAGTTGGGCAAAATTATTTTTAGATATCAAAATATATATTTTTTGTCAAATATAAATACCATCGTAAAAAAAAACAACTTTAAGTACAAAATAATACCTTGAAAGGATGTAGAATTATAATTATAATTATTTATAGATGAGATTCGATTGTATAACTGTGAATTTACAAACCTTATTTAATACATATACAAGTTTTAGTAAAAGGTTGAATCCAATGCTTTTACTTTTAAGCACATGAATTTCCCTTAAGCGAAAGCTTTTCATATAATTTCATTTGTTAAATAATCTTGATGAATCATGTAATGTTGAGCTGAAACCAAAGTTTAAGGGTGTATGCAATCATAGAGAAGAGCAAAAACTGCTGAAGATTACTAACAAGCTAGTTGGTTTTCTCTTTTAGGTGATTGCAAAGATTCAGGGGATGAACCAATGCTTAAGACAGTCATCCCTAGGCAGAAATCACTTTAATCGGAACATGGACTTGGTCAGCCCATGGCACTACAACAAAACTGGTTTTTAGCGGCATTTTTAGTGGCGTTTGGACCAAAAAGGCTGCAAAAGTTATACATTAGTGGCGGTAATAGGTAAACGCTGCAAAAGGTTAGAGCTATAGTGGCATTTATGATAAAAATGCCGCAAAAGGTCAAGCAATAGCGGTGTTTATGGAGAAACGCCGCAAAAGGTCAAGCGTTAGCAGCATTTATTGTAAAGGAATTTTAATTGTATGAAAACATCGTTGTTTTAAGTGGCGGTTTAGTGGAATTAGGGGCGCTAGATTATAAACGCTGCAATAGCTCAGCATTAGTGGCGTCTTTTAAAAAATGCCGCAAAAAAAAATTTAATTGAATGAAAACGTCTTCATTTTAATGCTTTAGTAGAATTAGCGGCGCTAGGTTATAAATGCCACAAAATATCAGAATTAGTGGCGCTTTTAAAAAAACACAACAAAAAAATTTTTGATTGTACGAAAATGTAGTCGTTTTAAGTGGCGGTTTAGTGGAATTAGTGGCGCTAGACTATAAACATCACAATAGATCAGCATTAGGTGCACTTTTTGTAAAACGCTGCAAAAAAATTTTAATTGAATGAAAATGAGGCCGTTTTAATGCTTTAGTGGAATTAGCGACGCTAGCTTCTAACCAAGTAATCCACTTTTTAACATAACGAGTACAAACAAGTCTTGAGATCTCGTTCATGCTCCTGAAGATTACAACATCGAGAGATTCATAAGTTATTCACAGAATTTTTTCATAAATGGTTAGGCCAAACTGTATGCAACTAAAGCTTTCATCGACAAATAATAATGTTTTCTCATAACATTTATCATTAATCAATTTACTTTCGATTCAATAGGTTTGGAGTGGAAAAGACGTCAATGACGAAGTTAAATGTCTTTCCCAAGGTCCAAATAGAGTAGTAAAAAGATATAGTGCCTTCCTCATCAATGGATTCAGGTTTCATAAAAAATCTCGCAAAAGATTATGGACTCAAAATTGTGGAATAGCTGTCAATTCTTCAATTACAAGTTATGCTAATGCTAGGGACAATAATCCTGTTGAGGGAAATGTGGAGTATTTCAGACTTCTTACTGACATTATTGAGTTGGATTACTATAGGAAATGGAAGGTTCTCTTATTTCGATGTGATTTGGCTGATGTTAATACTTCTCGCAGAATTAAAAAAGATCAATTTGGTTTTACAATGATGAACTTCTCTCAATTAATTCGCACTGGGCAACAATTGATAGACAAGCCATATGTATTTTCTTCTCAAGTAAAACAAGTTTTTTACTTGAAAGATCCAACTGATGACGGTTGGTACGTTGTCCTCCGTAACACCCCTAGAGACTTGTTTGACATGGGCAATGGAAGTAGAGATGACATCGACGAAAGATCAGAAACTTTACATTTTCCAGAACAAAACTTAAATGAAAATATCCCTAGTACTAGTACATAATTTCAATGGGTTCGCCAGGATGTGGATGAAGATATTTACGAATTATGATGTAGTAAGATTTATAATTTTTTAATTATATGTAATATTATAATTTAAATCTTGATCTTGTTAAATATTTCAACTATTTTATATTACTATTATTTTTGTAATTAGCTACTAAAATTTAAACTATTTTATGTGTATTGCAGATAAAATGCCCAGAAAGAGATTGCGAGATCTAAGTATTGCTCAAAATCCTCCAAATTCGGAAGAAACAAACAACAAACTGGTATTGGATCTTCGAATGTTCCGAATACAGATTACGAATCTGCAGAAATTCAAAGTAATGTTGAACTTGAATTTACATGCGTGTTGACTTTTATTATTGATTTATGTTTCAAATTATTATATTATAATAAACCATTTTTCAACTAAGAGCGGTGAGATGTGCAGAATTCGAGGACATACGCTACTAAAAGATTTATACGAGTTAAATTCTGCCGAGCGTGTCAAAAAAGCCAGAAACCTGTTGGCTCAGAAGCTCGACTTTTAGCAGGATACTTATGCATTATAGCACGAAATGCCAATCTGTTGCCTATCAACTACGAGTCATGGCATCATATGCCTGATGGTAACAAAAATCAGGCTCTCGATAATAAGGTAATAACGTGAATGTAATTTATAATACTTTTGTTTAAGTTTCATTTATATTTACTTTCTAAACTTGTGTTTTTTGAAGGAAAGATTTGTTTTAGAGGTCTCAGATAATTATGCCAAGAAGGCATTAGGAAAAAAATGGAGAGACCATAAAAGTTCTTTAAAGAAGGAATATTTTCAGAAAAATATAAGCCTCAAAGAGAAATTGCGAAATGTCCCGCCCAGAATACTGAGGTACCAATGGGAAGATGCAGTTAGATTTTGGAATTCAAAGAAAGGAGAGGTATTACGTACTTCCAAACTCGTATAATTATTTCGGCTTATAGTATTTACTATATATGTAATAATAATTTCATAATGTAGGATCGTGAGCGCGTTGGCACTACAAGTAGGCAAAAACAAAAATTCATGCACACAGTTGAGTCGAAAAGTTTTGCTTGTGTAGCTGAGGACGAGGTATTTTGAATTTATTAATTGCGTCAAATATTAATTAATTTATATTAAATAATATTTTTACTACTATATTGTAGGAACAATCGTCTGGTCAAAAAGTTGGACGCTTTCACCTTTTTGACATTACACATAGAAAGAAAGATGGATCTCCTATGACTACTGAAGTTGTAGAAATTATGGTATATTTACTTAATAAAATTTGAATTATTTTAAATATTTATCATGTTTAATTATAATGTTTTAATTCGTCGTTTGTAATGCAAATAATGTTAAGTTATGTTGCATTTGTTTTGATTATATATTTCGTTTCTAACTCTTTCATTGATTTATTAGGAGAAACTAAAAGATAAAAGGGCGGAGTATGAAGCGATCACTTCGAGTGATAGCTCTGTTAATCTTGACGACATTGATAACCGAGTTATTACTAAAGTTTTGAGTCCAGAAAGGTATGGTCGTGTTCAATTTCAAGGATCTTTTGTAAACCCA
The DNA here is from genome assembly GCA_025503065.1 of Gossypium bickii. Taxonomy (NCBI): domain Eukaryota; kingdom Viridiplantae; phylum Streptophyta; class Magnoliopsida; order Malvales; family Malvaceae; genus Gossypium; species Gossypium bickii. Next base: position 58,539,258 of record CP106717.1, on the reverse strand, counting down.
ACCCAATATTTTGGATCCAGCTCGCAGCAATACATGCCTTCGAGCAGTCAGACTCAAGCTAAAGTTCAGAGGTTAAGAGACCAACTGGCTCAGATGCAAGCAAGCACAGTTGAGCAAATTGCTCAACTTAAAGTGAAGGTAGCAATGAGGGAAGTAGAGCAAAGTAGAAAATATGATGAACTCCTGTAACAGCTTGATTTATGGGCTAGTTGGAATAGTGGTCTTGGGACCACTAATCTGGGGTCAGAGAAAAGTATTTTAATGTTATTTTATGAGTTATAACATGATTATAATGGTGCATGAAAATTTTGGTGCTTTAATTTTAGCGATTTCATGCTTAATCGCGAAAAATGACTAAATCGCATAAAGTGTGAAAGTTTTATTTTATTTGCTAGAGGTTCCAAATAGCCATAGAATATTAAATTGGAGGTCCTTATGTGCAAATAGGCCATGGGAAAGTTATGGCCGGCCATAGGGGGACAAAGAAAGGACTCTGTCATATGGTTAGGTGGAAATTTGGTGATAAAAATTAATTTTTATCATAAAATAAAGAGAAGAAAAATACCATCTTTTCTCTCCATCTTCTCCACCGAAAATTAGCAGCAAAATAGGGGTTGAGAACTCAAAAATTTCAGCCAACCTTTCCTCCTTACAAATCAAAGAAAACGAGATTCGGGCCTAAAAGGAGAGAAATTAACGAATAGGTCCCTTTTTACCCTTTCGGTAATGAGGTAAGTTCGTGTGCAAATAATGCAACCTTAAGTGAAGAATTTAATATTTCAATGTTATATGAATTGTATATTGTCTTTATGAAAGATATTAATTACGATGTTGACGAGAAGTCAAGACATGAAAATCTTCAATTGAACTTTAAGATTTGATAGAATGCAAATACTATGATACTAAGGTTATTAAGGTTCCGTGTAAGACTATACTTGGAATATGACCTCGGTGTGAGATTTCGTATAAGACCATGTCAGGGACATGGCATCAATATGATATTTCATGTAAGACCATATCGGGGATATGGTGTTTATGCGATATCGTATGTATAAGACTCAAGAGTATCTTGTAGCATTTTGAGCGATTCAACAGGTATGTTGAAAATAAGAAGTATGTGGATATGTCATGAGTGGTACAGGTATGTACCCAGAACTCATATGAAGTGAACTCGTTATATGATGAATCCATAGTAAGTTTATGTGTATATGATGCATTCTTTATTGCATATGTTTTACTCATTAATGCATTGCGTGAATGCAAATGAATATCGTAGAGGTTTATTGAACATGATAGAGAGTAAGGAAATCCTCGGATGAACATTCAAAATAGGAAAATCGGTGCGGATAAATATCTGTGAATGTGTATTAAATGGTGGGATGTGTGCGATACCACCTTATTATTTGTTAACGATGGGCTGTGTGCGATACCATCGTGTTTAGTATTAAATGGTGGGCTGTGTGCGATACCACCTTATTATTTGTTAACGGTGGGCTGTGTGAGATACCATCGTGTTTAGTATTAAATGGTGGGCTGTGCGCGATACCACCTTATTATTTGTTAACGATGGGCTGTGTGTGATACCATCGTGTTTAGTATTAATGGTGGGCTGTGTGCGATACTACCTTATTAATTGTGAAATGGTAGATTGTATGTGAAACCACCGAGTATTTATTATTATTTCAAGTGCTATCAAAAAGCTTGTCTAAGTGGAATTACACGTGGCTTTGTGGTAATAAATGCACGGTATAAGTGCAAGTAAAGGTGAACAATGTTTTATGATATGTGTTTGCAATATGTGAAGGTTTGGAATGAGTAAGCATTATGAATGATTGAGTGGGAAACCATGAGTTTAATTGTAAATCTCATTATAATGCATTTATGGTTGAGTACATCAATGAATGGCAATAGTTGATTAATATTTGCATATGAACTTACTGAGCATTATCGCTTACTCCTCTTCCTTTCTTACCTCTTATAGGTTAACTTAACTAGTTCAGGTTGGAGATCGTCGGAGATGTTTTCACACTATCAAGTAGCCATTTGGGTATAAGTTTTCAAGTCTTCTTGAGATATGGCATGTATAGGAATCTTATTTTTTGATTAATTAAGTCATAGTTAATGATGCCAAATGAGTTGGCCTAAAACGGTTGATGGATTGATTGTGTATAGCCAGGATGATAGCTTATGTCGATTATAGTTATACTAGTGCTAGCGCTCTTTTGTGTATGCGAAGCTAGTATGGTTATCCTGGATTAAACATGGAGTTTAGTATTATAAGTGATGATATGAGTATGACATGTAATGTTGTAGGAATGTGTGCAAGTAAGGGTGGCAAGATGGCTGGGAAAATAGCCTTGAAATTGTCCACACAGGTAGACACACGGGCGTGTGTCTAGGCCGTTTATGACACACGATCAGCCTCATGGGTGTGTGGCTAGGCCATGTGTAACACCCCAAACCCGGCCCACGAGTCTTGACCGGATCTAGTGTGTCACTGCGGAAAACGTTTGAAATGTATTTTTACTGATAGTAAAACATACAATTTTGTATGCCTTTGGAAAAACATTGTGTGTTTAAAAGCCCATTAAAAATTTAGTTACTACAAATTCCCGAATTAAAACATTTACACATATATATTTTGAATAAATAAGTTGCTAAAAATAAAATCATTGGCATATAGTAATTTAATTACATCAAGCCATAATAAAAATAATAACAAATATTATAAGTGGCCCTTATTACATCAACAAATTTTCCAAAGTACTAATAATATAAAAATTCGTAAATTAACTAAAACATCTTCTGCATGGGCCACCTCGTATCCACTCCAACCCGATCCGAGCGTCATGCATCACCTGTAAGGTTTAGTAAAATATTGGGTGAGTCAAACAGACTCAGTGCATAGTTATTACACATGTCTCCACATATGGGCTTGGCCCATATCCACACAGTCCATATACATAAATATGCAATTATGAAGCCCAACCCAACCTAGGGTCCATCCAATACACCTACCTTAGCAGACTCCCTGTCCAAGGCCGTGGCTAATCCACCACCGATCACATCGTGATCCACATATCTTACCTTGGCAGACTTGCTGCTCAAGGCCGTGGCTGAGCCACCGATCCCGTAGGGATCCCACATATTAATCAGTTCACGGTGATGCACATAGCTATCAACCGCCGAGATGGGCACCTAGCCAACACCTCCCTTGATGAAGCACCTAGCTAACATCAAGCGCTAATGTAGCACAAGGCTAACATTAGACCACGTACATAAATATGTACACCCTATCCTCCAATATTCATATCCCAAGCCCTTATGCACATATATATATGATAAAACATCATTTAATAAAAGATATACAACATGCTCATCTCCATTTCTCATAGTCATCAGTAATTATTTAATAACATAAAACGCTGACCTTGTTAATCGATTACCCATCAGGGGTATCCACCATTTTAGCCCTTATCTCGGCTATCATTCATAACATAGCACATATACATTTTTAATATATTTAAATTAATCAAAAGACAGTGCGATAACTATGCACCTGCACAATCAACTAAATCTCGAAGTCACACGTTGTACCCAGAAGTCTGCCGAAATCACTAAAGGAAACCATATTAGTTTCGGCCTCTATACCCAAAAAGCATCAAAAAGTGGCCTTTGGCCGAACCTACCCTTACCTTGAGTGATTGAACCTAAGAGTCCCCTTTAATACTCCTCCCCGCTGGCTACACACAAAAGAAACATCAGGTTATGGTGTTAAACACCTTCAGCTATCCATAAAAACCCAATACCAACCACTTTGTTTCGGCACCTAAATAGAAAGAAGCAAAACCAACCACTAAAGTAGAGATTACTTACTACCATACGCTTGAAAAGATTAAGAGAGAGTAGTTGACGGCCCCAAAGAATCGGTTTTAGCAAAACAGCAAGAGAAGAGAAAGGTTTCGGCTAAGAGTGCTTTCAGTTTTGATGAAAATAAGAGAAGAAAAAGGGGTGCTGATGAGGCTTTCTAGAGTTTCGGCTCTTGTTAGGAAAAGAAAAGAAAAACAAAGAGATTGAAAAGGAGAGATGTATTCGGCCAAGAGAACAAGTAGAGGAAGAATTGCGTTTTTGATGTGAGTAGTGTTTGAGAAGAAAAAGTGAAGGTGTAGAAGAAAATGGGCTAAAATTCGACAAAAGAAAGCTCACCACCCTTTTATAATATTCGGCTACTCCCCCAAACCTTCATGACCGAAACTACAAGCCCCCAAGGTGTCCCTCATTCGGCCACCACTATGCTCCTTATCAAATCCCACTTTCTTCTCTAATTTATCTCTTATCATACATTCAAACTAAATAAAATAAAAACCACCTTTTATCCAATATCACCTTCTCAAATAAAATACAAAATAAAATAATAATAATCCACTCTCCCAGCCGAATTCAAAAGCTAAACACCAAGCTTATCCTTATCTATTTGAAGGTCCCATGTGCCGTCCAACTACTCTCCACCTGAAGCAAAAAGCCAAAAATAAAAATAAAACCATCCATTGCTGCCCACGTGAATCGAACCCCACCTCTCACTCTCGCAGTCGCCATAACGCCCCAAGCCACTCTGCCCAGGCGTTCTTTGTGACATAAACCCGCCACATATTCTTTTAAGACCTCCTTCGTTAGTTCACCCTTGCCTTAACGCCAAAACAAAAATAAAACACACCAGGCGCTTCCCTCATGGCTCGAACTTAAGTCCCTTCGCCAAGACCCTTAAGTGGCGCCCCAAGCCACTCCACCAACCCGTCTTTCTTGTCCACCAATGCCCACAAAATCCTTTAAACCCTCCTTAACTCAGCCCCTTCCTTTTTAACGCTAAAAGCCAAAAATAAAACACCACTTGCTGCCGCCGTGCTTCGAACCCAGGCCCTTGTTGAAGTTATATCCAGCCCCTTAAATGGCGCATGAAAGCCACTTTACCAAGGCATTTCTTATGCCATAAACCCCCAACAACTTCTCTTAAAGCCCTTTTAGCCTAACTCCCCCTAATTAACACTTAAAAATAAAATTTCTCCTATAGCTCGGGACTTCCCTTAGCTTATCACTAGCACCTAAAATACCTCAATTAACACCATGATGACCACACTTATGCAAAATAATTTAATAAAATTTTTCCCCTATTTCAGGATATTACAATTCTACCCCCTTAAAATAATTTCATCCTCGAAATTACTTACTATCGTTCAATCGTGCATCCTTAACTCATCATACTACGCTACTGCTGCGAACTCTAATCTTAAAGAACTATCATACTTTCTAGACACATTCTCTAAGTTCATAATCAAAGTTTCATACACTTCACTAGCAACATAAGAACGAACTAACTTAACCACAAACAAGACAATAGAGGGTATTCCAGAAATAAGAAACTTACCCGTTGTCACCTCTGGCATATCTTCCCCCTCGCGACGGCCGGCTGCGTAAACCAACCTTGGCTGCCTTGCATCTGCACCTTCAGCCTCTCTGTTTGGTGCTCCACGACTTCGACCTGAACCATTTCCTCCATGGTTCGGACCACGACCTCTTGTCGCTTGTTGACCATCTCTACCCAACAGCACACAACCTTGGCCTAATGTCCGAGCCCTACTCGGATCCTGAGGACAGTCCTTAATCAGGTCAGACTTAGACTTACACCTAAAACATTCTCGTTCCCTATTCCAGCACTTGCCAACATGATACCTTCCACACTGAGCACACGGACGATCCAGATTTTCCGTAACTGGCTTAGCAACACGAACAAAATTTTCAACCCTCGGTCTTTTCTGAAGACCCTCAGATGATTCAGACGATCCAAAGTTCCTCCTATCCCGGTTCCTATCCTTATCTCTGCTCTGCCTCACAGAGTTCTTAATTCCCTCAGCTACCTTAGCTTTTTCGACTAACACAACGAACTCCCGTTCCTGCTGAGGAGCTATCAACAACCTCAAGTCATCCCTTAATCAGTCCTCAAACCAGACACATCGCTCATGCTCCGTAGCAACTACTCCTCGAGCATATCGGCTTAACCTTAAGAATTCAGCCTCGTATTCTGCTACGGACTAGTTCTCTTGAACCAGCCCTAGAAACGCCTTCCTCTGCACATCAATATAATGAGTTCCAACATACTTCCTCTGGTATGCCGTCTTGACATACTCCCAAGTGAGATCCTCAGCTGTGGCACTATCCCGAACTGTGAGCCACCATTGATACGCCTCGTCGCGAAGTAGCGCCACCATTCCTTTCACTTTCTCCTCAGGACTCAGATCGAGCTCATCCATAATTCGCTCGGTTGCTTCCAGCCAATATTCTACCGTACTGGGTGCCACACCTGACACGCCCTGAAATACCTCAGCTCCAATAGCTCGGAGTCGCTCGGGTACGGACTTCCTAGCTCTCGTATTCCCACCTGCTCCAGCCACCATCTCCAAAACTCGCAGCAACGCCTGTGATACAGCATCATCCCCTGTCTGATCTTGCTGCTCATTACCAAATGCTGGTGATGGAGGCGGTACCTTATTCTCAGACCCTTGACCCGATCTAACGGGTTTTGATACGGCCATTCTGCCTCGACCACGTCCACGACGACCACGTCCTCTAGAACTTATTTCTAGCGCCTCGATTTAGTCTGATTTAAGAGATTTTATGCATTAGAAATTTTGTTCCACTATTTATCCACGAGCAAATTTTATGAAATGAAGTTTTCAAAAGTTGTTCTTTCGATCAATCAGAGTTTCAGTTCGAGTTCACTACTCTAATTCAAAGAATCACCTTCACAATCACATTCATAATGGAGGTATCTTCATTTCTCAACAAGGCCACATTCTTTCAGTGGTATCCACCACCCACATTCACTATTCGAACATTTCTACCCGTTTCTATACCAGGGGTATTTTCGTCATTTTCCTACAAGGGTATTTTGGTAATAAATCGGGGTCGACTGAAAATTTTAATAAATCAAGATATTTTGAATTTCAAAACTCCAGGGTATTTTTGGAAATTTTTCTCAAATCAAAGGTATGAAAAAAAAAATTTGGATTTCAGGGTTATTTTGGTAATTTTGTTCATCAGGGGTAATTTCGTAAATTTTCCAAATCAGAGTATCTTGAATTTTCGCAAAATGGAGTTTTTGAATACTTTTTCAAGGTAGGGAAATTTTATTAAAATTAGGGTTAAACCGGAAATTTTAAAAGTCAGGGGCATTTTAGTAATTTACAACACATGGGTATTTTCGTAATTTTGCAAATCAGAAATATTTTGGAAAAATTTTCACAATAATCTTTTACTATAATTAAAAGGGTAATTTAGGAACTTTAAAACTAGGAATTTTATAAAACTGCATGGCTAGTCCCTTTCGGGTTTTAATTATCGGGTTTAGCCCGTGAATAAGTCCTCTTGGTTAGGGTGAACCGTAGCTACGCACCAGGTAGGATTCGAGTTGAGAGGAGGTGAGTCACGCGGACTGCTTAAATACCAAGCTCCCACCGAATACCAATCCTAGACATGCGCACACAGGTTGCCACACCTTAACTCGGTGACTTACTTTACAGGTTTGTTTGATTGTATTTAAGTCTTATGCATGTGTTTGAGTAGACTAGTCCTAGGGTTTAACAGATCTTAGTTCACTAATCTACATTCCCATAAAAGCCCATAACATTCACATATAAATCACTTCAACAAATAGGGGTACTTACCTGCTAGACTGCGGTCGGAGATACAGGTGCCATGCCAGAATAACCTGAAAAATTTTATGAAAGCCCAAATCTTTGAAAAGCCCATAAAAAATGTTTTTGGGCCCAAAACCCTTAAAGCCGAGTTTTGAACCGGGCTCTGATACCAATTTGTAACACTCCAAACCTGGCCCACGAGTCTTGACCGGATCTAGTGTGTCACTGCGGAAAACGTTTGAAACGTATTTTTACTGATAGTAAAACATACAATTTTGTATGCCTTTGGAAAAACATTTTGTGTTTAAAAGCCCATTAAAAAAATTTAGTTACTACAAATTCCCGAATTAAAACATTTACACATATATATTTTGAATAAATAAGTTGCTAAAAATAAAATCATTGGCATATAGTAATTTAATTAAATCAAGCCATAATAATAATAATAACAAATATTATAAGTGGCCCTTATTACATCAACAAATTTTCAAAAGTACTAATAATATAAAAATTCGTAAATTAACTAAAACATCTTCTGCATGGGCCACCTCGTATCCACTCCAACCCGGTCCGAGCGTCATGCATCACCTGTAAGGTTTAGTAAAATATTGGGTGAGTCAAACAGACTCAGTGCATAGTTATTACACATGTCTCTACATATGGGCTTGGCCCATATCCACACAGTCCATATACATAAATATGCAATTATGAAGCCCAACCCAACCTAGGGTCCATCTAATACACCTACCTTAGCAGACTCCCTGCCCAAGGCCGTGGCTAATCCACCACCGATCACATCGTGATCCACATATCTTACCTTGGCAGACTTGCTGCTCAAGGCCGTGGCTGAGCCACCGATCCCATAGGGATCCCACATATTAATTAGTCCACGGTGATGCACACAGCTATCAACCGCCGAGATGGGCACCTAACCAACACCTCCTTTGATGAAGCACCTAGCTAACATCAAGCGCTAATGTAGCACAAGGTTAACATTAGACCACGTACATAAATATGTACACCCTATCCTCCAATATTCATATCCCAAGCCCTTATGCACATATATATATGATAAAACATCATTAAATAAAAGATATACAACATGCTCATCTCCATTTCTCATAGTTATCAGTAATCATTTAATAACATAAAACACTGACCTTGTTAATCGATTACCCATCAGGGGTATCCACCATTTTAGCCCTTATCTCGGCTATCATTCATAACATAGCACATATACATTTTTAATATATTTAAATTAATCAAAAGACAGTGCGATAACTATGCACCTGCTTGATACAATCAACTAAATCTCGAAGTCACACGTTGTACCCAGAAGTCTGCCGAAATCACTAAAAGAAACCATATTAGTTTCGGCCTCTATACCCAAAAAGCATTAAAAAGTGGCCTTTGGCCGAACCTACCCTTACCTTGAGTGATTGAACCTAAGAGTCCCCTTTAATACTCCTCCCTGCTGGCTACACACAAAAGAAACATCAGGTTATGGTGTCAAACACCTTCAGCCATCCATAAAAACCCAATACCAACCACTTTGTTTCGGCACCTAAATAGAAAGAAGCAAAACCAACCACTAAAGTAGAGATTACTTGCTACCATACGCTTGAAAAGATTAAGAGAGAGTAGTTGATGGCCCCAAAGAATCGGATTTAGCAAAACAGCAAGAGAAGAGAAAGGTTTCGGCTAAGAGTGCTTTTGGTTTTGATGAAAATAAAAGAAGAAAAAGGGGTGCTGATGAGGCTTTCTAGAGTTTCGGCTCTTGTTAGGAAAAGAAAAGAAAAGCAAAGAGATTGAAAAGGAGAGATGTATTCGGCCAAGAGAACAAGTAGAGGAAGAAATGCGTTTTTGATGTGAGTAGTGTTTGAGAAGAAAAAAGTGAAGGTGTAGAAGAAAAGGGCTAAAATTCGGCAAAAGAAAGCTCACCACCCTTTTATAATATTCGGCTACTCCCCCCAACCTTCATGACCGAAACTACAAGCCCTCAAGGTGTCCCTTATTCGGCCACCACTATGCTCCTTATCAAATCCCACTTTCTTCTCTAATTTATCTCTTATCATACATTCAAACTAAATAAAATAAAAACCACCTTTTATCCAATATCACCTCCTCAAATAAAATACAAAATAAAATAATAATAATCCACTCTTCCAGCCGAATTCAAAAGCTAAACACCAAGCTTATCCTTATCTATTTGAAGGTCCCATGTGCCGTCCAACTACTCTCCATCTGAAGCAAAAAGCCAAAAATAAAAATAAAACCATCCATTGCTACCCACGTGAATCGAACCCCAGCCCTCACTGCTGCAAGCTGACATAACGCCCCAAGCCACTCTGCCCAGGCGTTCTTTGTGACATAAACCCGCCACATATTCTTTTAAGACCTCCTTCCTTAGTTCACCCTTCCCTTAACGCCAAAACAAAAATAAAACACACTAGGCGCTTCCCTCATGGCTCGAACTTGAGTCCCTTCGCCAAGACCCTTAAGTGGCGCCCCAAGCCACTCCACCAACCCGTCTTTCTTGTCCACCAATGCCCACAAAATCCTTTAAACCCTCCTTAACTCAGCCCCTTCCTTTTTAACGCCAAAACCCAAAAATAAAACACCACTTGCTGCCGCCGTGCTTCGAACCGAGGCCCTTGTTGACGTTATATCTAGCCCCTTAAATGGCGCATGGAAGCCACTTTACCAAGGCATTTCTTATGCTATAAACCCCCAACAACTTCTCTTAAAGCCCCCTTAGCCTAACTCCCCCTAATTAACACTTAAAAATAAAATTTATCCTATAGCTCGGGCCTTCCCTTAGCTTATCACTAGCACCTAAAATACCTCAATTAACACCATGATGACCACACTTATGCAAAATAATTTAATAAAATTTTACCCCTATTTCAGGATATTACACCGTGTGTCCCTGCATGTTAGTTTTGCAAGTCACTATGCTTAGCAGTAAAAACACGGGCAGAGACACGGTTGTGTGTCTCAGCCGTGTCGAAGGCACGACCACGGACATGGGCATGTGCCCAAGTCGTGTGAGATCTGCACCTAAATTTTAGAATTTAATTTGCCACATGGTCAAAGGACACGAGCATGTGACTGGTCGTGTGATGCAAGTCAGTGTCGACCAGGGGTGTGGAACACGGGCGTGTGAGGCGTGTGATATGTCACACGGGCGTGTCCCTTCCTCTACACGGACGTGTGGCCCTATTTAGGCAAAAATTTTCTAAGTGCGTAAAAGTCTTCGGTTTAATTTCAAAACCCTCAGTAGGTATGTTTAGGGCTTCGTAGGCCCATAATAAGGATATTATGAATATGAGTGAGAAGTTTGAAGTTGAAATGAAATTTTATAGCCCGATGTTGTATGTTTAAGTAAGTTAAGTTCGGTAATGCCTTGTATCCGGTTTCGGCATTGAACATGGGTAAGGGGTGTTACAACTCCAGCAACAGGTTCATAATATGATGAACATGTTTCAGTAGTCACAAAATCTGCCATCTTAGACATTTGTTTTCTTATTGTAAGAATATTTTAATATTATAACTTTTAACATTATTGTAAGAATATTTTGTTATTTCATTTATTAATTTAGATCATATATCTTTCGTTGGATTTGAAGTATAAATTAGATTTGTTGTTTTTGGTTCGATTTGTATTTGTTGTTTTTGGTTCGATTTGTATTTTTTGTTTTTGGTTGGATTTGTATTTGCTATTTTTGGTTGTTACAAGAAGGGTTGTATATGAATGAAAATGGATGTAAGAAATCTGCTAAAGTTAGTGGCATTTATTTCACAAACGCCTCCAAAGAAAAAGACTTTTAGTGGCACTTTAACCAAAAACACCGTTAAAGAACACGACATTAAGCTGCGTTTTTAGTAAAAGTGCCACTAAAGGTCATGTTCTATAGCGACGTTTGTAAGAGAAGCGCCGCTAAAGGTCATAGTGGCATTTTTGGTAGAAGCGCAGCTAAATGTCATGTTCTTTAGCGGCGTTTGTGGTAGAAACGTTGCTAAAGGTCATGTTCTATAGCGGCATTTGTGGAAAAGTGCCACTAAAGGTGATGTTCTATAGCGGCGTTTGCGATAAAAGCGCCGCTAAAAGTCATGCTTTATAGTGGCGTTTGTGGGAAAAGCAACGCTAAAGGTCATGTTCTATTGCGCGTTTTTTCAAATAAACTCCGCTACGTTTTTTGCAGCGCTAATAAAAACGCCGCAAATATTTTTAGCGGCGCTTATAAGCCCAAAAAAAATGCCGCTAAAAACCTGTTTTGCTATACTATGGTTGTAACAGATTGAATTTGACCCTAATCGGAACGGTGGTTTCGGGACCACGAACCCGAATTAGAAAAAAAATAATAATATTTTTTTTTAAATTGAAGTCTATGTTAAGTGGTCAAGCATGTGTTAAAATGTTATTTACAAATTTGTATGTTTGGGTGATTATTTTAAGTGAAAGGATTAAATAGTTAAAGAGGTAAAAGTAGCCATTATTAAGTGGAAGGATTTAATTTTAAGGTATCTTGCAAGAATGGACTTGCATGTCAAATAACCCATTTCATATGGTAGTAGATGGCATGGTGATTGCTAATTTATTAAATTCAATTATTTTATTTTAGTAGTGGTATTATATTAATTTTATAATTTAATTAAAATAAAGAGACATAAAAACAATTAGTGGAAATGCTCATCTTCTACCTTGGATTCTTTTTCATTGCCGAATTTTAGAAGGAAAAAAGAAGAGCTTGAGTTTTCATTTTCGGCACTTGCATGCTATCCTAAAGTTAGTATTTGAATGTGATTATTGAAAATTCTTACATCTTAGAGTCCCTTGTCTTAAGGATTGTTGAAACCATGTTGAAAATTTTTAGATTAAGTATGCTATGAATTCGGCTATTGTTGAATGTTCTTGATTTGATTTACTTGATGGAAATAATTTATATATGGTTGAGAATAACATATTTTGATAAGGAAGTTGTAAATGAAGTAGGGCATAATGGTTCAAATTGTAAAAAAAAAAAACAATATATATAATAATTAGAGAAGGGTCAAAAATGTTTAATAATTGAGTTATATGGATTCGTACAAGGGGGAGTAATATTCGGCCATTAAGGTTTAAATTCAAAATTTAAATATTTTGTGAGTTTTACGGTTGGGGACTAAATTAAAAAAAATGAAACTAGAGGGATAATTTGTTAAATTGGAAAATTGATAAATTATATGCTATGCTTAATTTTAATTGTTATAAGGGGGCTTAATTGAGCTTGAGGAGTATTCGGTTTAGCTCAAAAGTGTATAAATTGTATTAGATAAATTTATAAATGAAATTTTCGAAAAGGTTAAAAGGCTAATAAAGGAAGAATTGAATTATTATAAGGGCTAAGGGATTTCGGCCCTTCATAAGTAGTTGTTGAATCTTGATATTTGGAGTCTTAATGCTTTGAAGACTTGATTAAAAGAGTTGTAAATTATAAGAGTAAAATGGTAAATTTGCCTAATTATATGCTTAGGGACTAAATTGAGATGAAATGTACCTGAATGAGCTAAATTTTAAAGTGTTTAGATCAAGAACAAAGGAAAATGGATTTAGATCGGGGGAAAACAAAGGTTCTCGAGTAGCCAGTTTACGCGGTCTGTCGACAGTCGAGGTAAGTCCTTAAGCGAACATATATTAAAGAATTATTTACGATTTTAATGAATGATGAAATTAGTATATTCATAGTATAAATTCTTGAGTTGGCCGAATGTAAGGATAATAAGTTGGTTGATGGTAATTTTATTTAGTGTGATTCGAATAAGTATACTTGGTTTGATATATGATTGTAATTTGTGAAACATGAATGGTGGTGAAGTTTGCATTATAAAATGCGGAATGAATGGTTAACTATATTTATAATCAAGCTTCGTGCCTAGCAGGCTTAGTGCCGGTGTTATATTCGGGCTTCGTGCCTAGCAGGCTTAGTGCCGGTGTTATATTCGGGCTTCGTGCCTAGCAGGCTTAGTGCCGGTGTTATATTCGGGCTTCATGCCTAGCAGGCTTAGTGCCGGTGACATATTCAGGCTTCATGCCTAGCAGGCTTAGTGCCGGTGACATATTCGGGTTTCGTGCCTAGCAGGCTTAATGCCGGTGATATTTTAAAATGAAGGAACCCTAAGTTGCTCGAGGTGTAACGTAGTTAATCTATTGAGTTAAAAACTCAGGTAAGCATAAGTCTTATTTGAATTCATCAGAAATGAGGTAAGTTGTGATTAATGTTACTTGGGTTGAGATATTATGTTAAGAACGGTGTTATGTGAATTTGAACTTATAAACGACGTGTATGAATATAGAAATAATAGAATCTTTAGTGTGATAATGTAATGGATATGAATGTTAAGATTACATGATTATAAACATGCGATTCATGTAATACATGTACTTTGGGCCTTGATGAGTTGCATGTTAATGGCAGTGAAGTATAAGTAATTGAGTTAATATATTACTAATACTCGGATTTGTATCAATTGCATATCGAAATATACGTATATAATGTACTATAATTTATTTATTATAAATGTTAAAGTGCTTGATTAGTGAATTGACTTTTGCTTAAGACTTACTAAGCTAGTATGCTTACGATGTGTTCTTGTCTACTTTTATTTTATAGACTTTTGGTGCAAGTTACGAGCTCGAAGGATCTTTGAAGAAGTCAACCACACTATCGACTCTCTTTTGGGTATTGACAAACTTAGTTTTTGAATTAAAAAGGCATGTATAGGCTAGACTAAGCAGTATTACTAATGATACTTGATCATGTATATATATATTTAGCCATGCGAAGATGGCTATCTATTTTGGTTAAACTTAGTTCATGTGTTTTGATGAAATGGTTTATGCATGCTATGAATTATTGTTTGTATTCGAATGTGATTTAGGTACTGTTTGAAATGTGAATGGGTGATACGAATGTTATGTATTAAATTGGAGAAAAACTTGACTTGGGTCGTTGTTGCTTAATATAGTTGATTAGGTTAGTAATATGAGTGATACTATGATTAAAGATTGTGTATGTAAGTTAACTTGTTAGATTCGTTGTTAAGGATAAGTATAAGTAGTTACAAATTATGGAAGAGTGGTAATTAATATGCGGTCAAGACTGGTTTATATGCTTGTGTTTTTAACTTAAGTTGGCTTTGAGACCTACGTTCATGTATAGTCAATTGTTGTACAATTAATAATATGAATTTTGCATGGATTATGGAAGTTTAATTGGCACATTCGGTTTTTGATCTATGCATATAACATGCAAAGTTAGGTTGTGGTTATGCATTAAAAGCTAAGGATATGCATATTCGGATCTATTCATTATTGATAAGTGAAATGAATTGTCTGTTAGTCTATAGATGTAAAGTCAAATGATGTATGCATGTAACCATAATAAAGCTTATTAGTAGTTCCAATTACAAGGTTCAGTGTGCTTTGATTCAAAATGAAATGGTACGTGAGACATGTTTGCATGAAATGATTACAAGAGCTGTGGTACTAAATAGGTGTCTGTATCATTGAATAAAATAGATAAATATGCTAATAATGAGGTTAGAAGTATATTGTTTGATTATTTTGTATTGTGGATGATTATATTGAATATGTTTTAACTTAGTATATCAAGTATGTATAAATATACCATGCCCATGTGCTTTGTCTGTTTAAGATAAGAATTAATTGATAAAAAAAAATTTGGCTATTTAGTAATGCCTATAAACCTAATCTGGTGACGGATACGGGTTAGGGGTGTTACAGTGGTAATCTTCCATAAACCTGCTCATCTCACTTTCTTACCTTTGTTAATAATAATAACCTTTTTAAACCTCAAATTTCGGTTTGTCTCTTCCATTTTCTCTAGCTAACAACTTCTCTTGAATTAATTATACTGCTAGAGTTTTATCGTCATATATGGCACTGGATCTGCTTATTTCTTTCTGATCTATCAAATGATTATGAAGCCAAATATGTGACAATAGATGCTCTACAGTTGAGAGATAACTCCAAATCATCTCTAACTGGATCTGTTTGATTCTTGCTAACCCTCATGACTATGGTCGAAATGTTTTTTATCTATATAATGCTCATGAAATCCATATGTATGAAATTAGGGTTGTGTTATGCTGTCGTTGAACTTGGCTATTGAGGACGGGCCCATATACATAAATGCCAAGCAGTACAATAGAATCATTAAACATCGGCAATACCATGCAAAGGTTGTACTTGATACTAAAGTGACTAAAGCTCGGTAGGTATATGATCTTCTTTCTTTTGGTTTCTGAATTCTTGAATTGGGAAAGTTTTGGCCCAAGATTTTATGGAGACAAGTTGGATATGGTATATTTAAACAGTTGTAACACCCCTTACCCGTATTCTACGTCAGAATCAAGTGTGAGGCATTACCGTACTTGATTCACATGGTCATACCACTTTGGGTTATCAAAATCCATTCCAAATTAAACTTTCCCATTCTCATATCTAACCTCCTTATAATGGGCCTACAAGGCCCTAAACATACTTCTGGAAGGTCTCGGAAAAGAATCGGAACTTTTACACACTTAGAAAAATTTTACCTAAACAGGGGCCACACGCCCGTGTGAACAGGCCGTCTGGTCACACACGCCCATGTCCCTCACCTGTGGCCGACATTGACTTATTTCAGACGGCCGAGCACATGCCCGTGTCCCTCACACGGCCTCGACACGCCTGTATTTCAGTCCGTGTGCCAAAACCTTGGCATTCTGTTTATGACATCATCACCTTACTATGGTCACACAGCCAAGGCACACGCCCGTGTCCTTAGACCGTGTGTCGAATTAAATTCCACATTTAAAGTGCAAACTTCACACGGCCTGGGCACACGCCAATATCATTGGTCGTGCCTCCCACAAGGTTGAGCCACACGACCGTGTCTCTGTCTGTGTGTTTACTACTGAGCATACTGGCTTATAAGCCTAGCATGCAAGGGGACACACGGTCGGTCAACATGCCCATGGGGCTAATCGTGTGTCACACACGACCTAGACACATGCCCGTGTGTCTACTCATGTGGACAACTAGAAGGCTATCTACCAAGCCATTTGCCACCCTATCAAGAAATCACACTCATACCAAAATATTTCAGTATAAGATAACCAAATGATACCTCTAAGAACTCAAAAAGAATCAAGACATCCACAAAAGCATACACTTCATGAAATTCATCTTCATTAAACACAAGAATTAGCCAAGTATTGGCCCAACTTTAATGACCATTCACAAAATGAATTGGAACAACCTTTGTAGCCAACACATTTGACTTACCAATATGACATAACAAAATACTCAAGTCCTATACATGCCACATTCAAAATAAAACTAATTTTGGCTATACCAAAAATGGGCGATAGTGTGACCTCCAACTCCGACGTCCGCAACTTCTCAAGTTAACTGTGCAATACTACAAGGAAAAAGGGCAATGCAAATGGGGTAAGCATAAAGCTTAGTAAGTTTGCATGGAGATAAATGGCAATAATAAGCTCATGATAAGATCTATCCATGAAATTAATTGACCATACACAAGGTTATAGGATTCTTGCCATACTTACTCATACTTGCCCTTATTTAGCACATACCATGCTATATGTCGTAAATATTTCTTCGTGAATCATTCACGAGTACCTGTATTCACGAATTCACTTAACTTTAGTACTAATCTCATTTCTATTTCCAAGCCCATCTATTTATCCCATTAATCACTAGGGATACTCAAGGACACATATTCACCGTCATTAATATAAGTACAAAGCCAAAGCCACATCCCAGATGTGGTCTTACATGAGGTCACCTCTGTGTGCCGATGCCATATTTCGGATATGGTCTTATACGAAATCTCACATCGAATATCGATGCCATATCCCGGATACGGTCTTATACAATTCTCATATTTAATACCGAAGCCATATCCCATATCTTATACGGAATCTAAATTCGATACCAAGGCCATGTCCCGGACACGGTCTTACACGGGACCCTTATCCATTTCACGTCTCGATGATAGCATTTTCTTATTCTTTATAGTCCACTAGGACTTCCACATCTCAACTTACTCAATTTAGTAAAACATCATGAATCAATATAATACCAAACATTCTCAAACGTGCTAACATAAATGTTGAATTTATCACATACAAACTTACCTCGATTTCAAAATAAGCTAGATCGTCGACCTAGTCCGAGACTTTATTCTTTCCCCGATCGAGGTTAGTTCTTGGTTCTTCTTGCCCTGTAATAGCAAATTAGCTCGTTTCAATCATCACATTAATAAAAGCATTTTAAAAATCATGCTTTGGCAAAATTACTATTTTGCTCTTAGACTTTGGCAAAATGACCATTTTACTCCTAAGCTCGGAAATCAATTCTAATCAAATTTCTAGCTTCAACAAGCCTAGGTGAATATTTATTTCTCTTATAACTATCATTAAAACTCAACATTTCACACATTTACTACAAACTTTATAACCTTTACAATAAGGTCCATTTAGATGTTTTCATGATAACACCTCTTACAAAAGTTGTTTATCTAACAACTATGACTTATTTTCTTCCATAAAAATGCAGCAAACAACATAAAAGCTCTCATGGAAAAACCCTAAACTTGTCACCATATTGTAAGATAGTCCCCTCGTTAGAAAGCTTAAGCTTTAGGGGTCCCAAAAGTACAATTTTTATCAAGAAATGATCACTAGAATACTTACTAGCAAGGTGAGAAGCTTGTTGAAAATTTGAGCTCTCAAACCCCTGAGTTTGCTACCAATTTTCGGTGGAGAATAAGAGAGAAAAAGATGATATCTTCTTTTTCTTTATTTTAATATAAAACACCAATTTAGTCCACCTAATATCAACAACTTTGACCAATTTGACAATGTTTGTTTGCACTTTAAAGACCTCCAATTAATGTTCTTTAGCTATTGAACACCTTTAGCTTATAAAATGGAACTTTCGCACTTTATGCGATTTAGTCCTTTTTCGCGATTAAGCAAGGAATCGCTCAAATTAAAGCACCAAAATTTTCATGCACTTATATAATCATGCTCTGACTCATAAAATAACATAAAAAATAATTTTCTCTAACCTCGAATTAGTGACCCCGAAATCGTTGTTCCGACTAGCCCTTAAATCGGGCTATTACAACAGTACTAGATGATTTTTTACTTGAAAACTGCATGAAATATTTAGATTATGCTTTTATCCTACAACCATATTTGCACTACTAAGGCCATCTGCATGCAGTGCGTCATCCAAGGGGAAATGGTGGCCGTTTCTTGAACACAAAAAGTTTAAACATCGGCAAAGATGGAATGGAGATAATGAAAGCTTATGAAGGGCAACTTTCTCGGCTTACAGGCTCACAAATTTCTCAAGTCCTACAGTCTGACAGTGGAACCATCAACTCGTACAAGGAACCAAATGGAGGAGGCTCAACATTTTCAGGGTCAGAGAGGTGAGCAGCAGCGTGTATTCTAGGGGAAATCTCAGCAAGTGGGTTGCAATAGCAGATAAGTATTTTTGCAACCTGAAAATTTGATTCTAGGGGGATTAATGGGGATTCGGTTTCCCACTTTCCCTGCAGCAACCAAAGGGATCAGGTTTCGGTTGCTAGGCAAATCATTCTTGGCTCATCTCACTTAAAGCTCTTCTTTACCACTCTCAACGCCATTGCTCACTAGGGTGTGGTGGAATATGCTCAATTAAACCTAGTATAAGATATATAATGGATCAATCAGACTATATAAATTGAGTGTTTCCACTGATCCAACAAGAAAGAAAACTTCAAGGTTTGTTTAATTATGTTTTTTTTTATTTTTGTAATACTAAATGTGTAGAATTGTGGAGTTCCTAACTCGGAATTATGTAGGTATATGTGAAATAGTATTTATGGTTGTGGTTTTAGATGTGTTTTATATTATATTCTTGATCTACTTTGTAGGATTACTTTGAGAAGTGCTAAATTTGTCTATGCCATTTTGCTTCCTCATATATAATTCCGCGTATGATCTTGGGATTATTGTTGGTAGTTAAAATGAAAATGAAACCATTTAATGTGGTATTTGTTTTATTTTTTGTCTAATTTGATATTTATATTTGATAAAAGTTATATATTTTGGTATCTAAAGGTAACAAGGTTAATTATTTAATGTTTAATTCAGGTTTTAGGGTTAATTTGATGAAAGTTAATTGCTAATATTATTAGGTTTGAATTTTTCATGATTTTTTTAATAAAAAATTAATGCTAATTGTGAATTTATTTAATCTTGTGTTTAATTTATCAAATATAATATGATTGATATGATTTAATTCGAGTTTTATGGTTGATTTGATGAGAGTTAATTCTTAATATTATTAGTTAACTATAAATTTTTATCAAATCAACTCCAAAACTTGAATTCGATGCTAAAAGTTAGCACTATTATCTTTATGTACCAAAATATTTAATTTTTATCAAATACAATACTAAATTATTTATTAAACCAAAGGAAAATTGCAAAGGAAAATCCGTAAAGAAACATAATGGGTTCATGTTTTACTACTTTCATGTGGCCCAACTAGAATCCAACCCAAAGTCGATAATCCAGATTCTGGACCAACACCAACGAAGGACACTTCAATGGAAAGACAGAAAAAAATCCTGCCGAACCTTATCCATCTTCCAGCCATTTCCATTTTAATTCCTTTCAGAATATCCCATTTCTTTTCATTGTTTCCATTGGTCATCCATTTCTTCTCTTTGGAGAAATATGTCAGCTCCTACACTCTCCATGGCAGCCGGTGTTGCAGCTGTCTCTTCTTCACTCTACAATAACACCAAACCCTCCTCTCTTTTTTCTTCATCGATTCCCTTCCTTCCTTCAAGACTTAGCTCTAAGCAGTTAAAACCTTCCAACCTCAAAACCCAAAGCCTCAATTCCCTTCCTTTGTCTCTTAACTTATCTCTCCCACGTCTGCCCTGCTTTTCAGCAGCTTTTGACAGCTTCCAAGTTACTGAAGATGACCAAAGCAGTGGAGAAGAATACCCAGAAACAGAAACTCAAGATCTTGAAGAACAACCACAACAAGAGGAAGCTAAAGAAGATAAGGTTTCAGAGTCTGGCGGTGAAGAAGGAAAGTTGTATGTTGGGAATTTGCCTTATTCAATGACTTCTTCTGAGTTAACTGAGATTTTTTGTGAGGCTGGTAGTGTTGCTAAAGTGGAGGTTTGTGGATTTTTTTTCTTATTGTTTAACCATTCGATTTTGGGTTATCCTACTTTATTTTCCTTGTTCTTTTTTTTTTCTTTGGCTAATGGTTTTTTCTTGTTTAATTTTGTTTCATAGATTGTTTATGATCGAGTTACGGATAGGAGCAGGGGATTTGGCTTTGTAACAATGGTTAGCGTTGATGAGGCCAAAGAAGCAATTAGACTGTTTGATGGATCTGTAAGTTCAATAATAGAGTTTTATTTTGACTTTCTACATTAACCATTGCTTGAACCTTCAATTCCCAATGAAATATTATAAATGTATAGACGAAAAGACCATAAAGTAGCTTCTTCTTTTTTCTTTTTTTTTTTTATCACTAATTTGTTTGCATTGCCTGATTAAACCTTTGGTGTTGACTGTTGGAAGTACTTCTGTTTGAATTCCGGTTTTAATCATTATCTCAACTTAGTCTTAGATCTACTATGTTTATCTGTTATGATATCAGAGCAAATATTGCTCTAAAGAGCTAATATTTTGATCCTGCATGATTCTTCTTCTTCTAATGGTCAACACTCCTAAAACCACACAAAAACCCTCTACTCTTGCATCCTCTAATGTCAGATTCAATTAGATTATATGATTATTAGGTTTAAAATTGAAGGGTATTTATTTGATTTTTGGAGCACCATTTATGTGGGATATTCCATTTTGACTGTTTGTTCCTAATTGCTAACAGCAAGTCGGAGGTCGGACAGTGAAGGTGAACTTCCCGGAGGTCCCAAGAGGAGGTGAGAGGGAAGTAATGGGACCAAGGATTCGGAGAAGTTACACAAGCTTTATCGACAGCCCTTACAAGATCTATGCAGGAAACCTAGGTTGGCGTGTCACTTCAGAAGGTCTCAGAGACGCATTTGCTAGCCAACCAGGCTTGTTGAGTGCTAAAGTCATCTATGAAAAGGACACAGGAAGGTCTCGTGGTTTCGGATTCATTTCCTTCGAGTCAGCAGAGACCGTTGAGTCTGCTCTAACTGCCATGAATGGAGTGGTAAGAGTCAGTTACTGAATAACTCAGCATTGAAGTTTGATTCCCTTTTTAATGTGTTTTCCAATATGGGCATGCTTGTAGGAGCTTGAAGGTCGACCTCTACGATTAAATATGGCTGCAGATAGAGCTCCTCGTACTCCTTTGCCTGCCGAAAATAGTCTTGAAAGCAGCGAATTGGTTTCAGGCGTCACTGTTTGATAGGTATACTAAAACAAATAGGTGATTTTGAAAGGAGGATCTAGAAAATTATGCAGATATATTACCTTTCAGTTCCAGATTATGTTTCCATAAATATCATTTTCCACCTTATTCAAGAACTGATTAAAAATGTGTTGCATGTAAATCATAGAGCGAAGGGAGATGATTCACTCGACTTCTAAATTTTGGACTATATGTAGTTCTACATTGTTTGAGTTATGCATATTATGACAATTCCAAAAGCAAAAATTCCCTTAGACATCCATTCTCATTTGGTTAAATAGTCACTTTGATTCTTTCTTGTTGCACAAAGGTTGAGTTGGGCAATTATGAACTTTGGGTCTTGATGAATTTCTTGGCAATTCCCATGAACCATGATTTGCATAACACACGAAATACCTAAAATTGCAACCAGAAATACCTGCAAGTGTTCTAGCTGAGCAATGTCACGGATTTCTTTTGAGCAAACCCCTCGGATTCCTTGGGGGTCCAATATGGAGCCGTAAGGTGTGGTCTTGGTCTTGAGAATTTTGAGTCAAGACCGGGACATCAGCATCCTGAGTACGCATCTTGATGACAGGACAGGGGTCTTGGTGAACTTCTGGCTAGACCAATCCTTCATTGACGGAGAATGATAAATTTGTTTGGAGAGATGACACAGAGAAACTTCTATCAAAAAGGTATACGAATTCCTTTTGGGAGGAACAGTGATAATAACAAGAAGTAGAAAGCCCTTTGGAAACTCAACCTACCCTTGGAAAATTTGTAACCATTATCTCCTGCGAGAGGCGACGACATTTGCGCAATACGTCTCTTCCTCGAGGGCCATATGGTTTGGATGCCCTCTCTTGCTAGCCTTAAATTGTAACAATCATCTTTAAAAATTTTAGAATTTTATCTCCAGTATTTAACAAACATATATGCATTAGGAGTAAATAATAAATTAAAATTTGAAAGAAGCTTATAGTATTGTTTATTAGTTGATATGCCGAATGCTATTTATTTCGTTTGATCCTAAAGCATCAAGGAATCAAACAAGCCAATATTAAAATATGACAAAAGCTTATCATATCAGTCAAAGTTGTGTTGCATTTTTTTTAATGTTTATACTTCTTTATTCATTTTGAATAAATATAGAGACATGATTGTTTAAATTTAAATCAACATGGAGAGCCACATTCCAAATATGTATTTGTCCAAATTCATTTTCATTGGCATGATGTTTCAACAGACCGTTTCCGTGAAAACTCAATTGATTTTTATATATTTGAAATTATTTTAGGAAAGATTTTTGGCATTTAAACCAAATTGTCAAGTGGCAGCTACCAGTCCTTCTCAGCTTGCATTTATTTAATTAAAAATTAAATTCCTATTCAGTCAGTTGAATTTGATTCCGAAAGCGAGAAACTGGCAAATATGTATATTCAGGAAACAGGTCACCCACGAACTATATAATCTTATATAACGGAACACTATTTCATTTAATAAACAGTAAAATATATGTAATAGTAACAAAGAAAACAGAAAAGAATTCAACCAAAAAAACCTAGTCACAGGGAAGAATCTATAAACCAATCCAAAGAAATTATAAGATGCAAAATCTCGAAATCTCAATGAACAATACTGCATAGCTAACATGTCAACCTAAGGTCAAGCAGTAGGTGGAGCTGGTGGGGTTGGTGTTGGAGTGTTGTTACCACCGCCGCCACCACCGCCATTATTTTCCCATGGTCTAACAGTGAACAACACCACAAATAAGACGATCACCAGCAACAGTATGATAGCATAACAAGTCCATTTCCGGGTGTTTTTCTGGTAATTCCTAGCCGTTTGAAGCCTCTCAGTTCCACCTCTCACAAATGAATTAGCCCTATTCACATGGCTCTCGATATCATCCAATTGCTCTCCTTGAGCCTGAACCAGCACCGCCATGTCCAAGAAAACTTGATGCAATTCCTTGAGATTCTTCTCCAAATCCTTAGCAGCATCATGCCTTTCTCGAATCTCATTGATGGTGTCCAAAATTCTGCCCCTCCCTTGTTCTTGAATGGCTTTTTGCAAAAAACTCTCACTCTCTCCTTCAAATCAGAACATAAACACCAATCTGAATTGTTAATTAAGCCAAAACAACTAGGAATTTGAATTAAACATTACTGCACTATATGAAAATCATTCCAGATTAGATGACGCCCGAATTTTCATTTAAATATTTCATTGATAATCAAACCAAATCATCCATGAATCCCGCAGTTTCACGGAAAATTTCCTAGCAGAGAGCAGCTAAAACTTGAAATAGAAAAGAAGAAGATGAAACTGACCTGTTGAAATCAAAAGATCAAGAGTTTTCTCATCTGGGTTTTCTCCTGTAACCGTGAAATATCTTCTTTGAACAGTTTCTCTATACTCTGACGAGATCTTTTCCCTCAACCCATTAAAACTCTCCATAGAATCCTTCAACTTCTTTCTCAGCCCGTTCACAACCGACGTCCTCGTCCTGTCCGAAGAAGAACCCGGTCCACAGCCAGGTAAACTCCGGTTAGAGGCGTTGGAGCGGTCAAGCGCTTCCAACCTAACCTTAATGAGCTTGGCCTTTTTCAAGGCCATGGCTACATCAGCATCCATCTTTGCTCTCAATTCTTTCACGGCTTTCGTATTGTGCAACGTCTTGCTTCGCTCGTGAGACGATGAAAGGTCGTCGTTTAGCCTCTCGAGTTCTTTGAGCTCGTCTTTGATGGACTCGACGTCTTCGAAGAACTTGTCGAGGTTAACACCGCCAGAGGTGGAGGAGGACTGAGTCATCTCGATTACATGGTGATCAGGGGACGCCTCTTCGCTCCGGAAGCGAGAGAAGGAGCCTGAGAACAGACTGTTCATCTTGGGGATTTCAGGATCAGAAAGAAATTATATGAATATGGGTGCAAAAGATTGGTGTATCAAGTCATAAACATGGAAATCTTGATCAGAAAAATGGGATTTTGAGAAAAGGGTGAAAAACAGAGATTTTGAAGGTTGAAGGAGGCAGCTGAGGGGGAAGGTGGGGTTTTGGTCAATGAAGTCTCGAGTTTCAACAAAGGGGGGTTGAAAAAGTCAAATGGGGAAGGAGAAGGTGAGATAAACATGTAATTGTTTATTGTTTTTTTTAAATAGGAAGGAAGTACAGATTTGAAAGGGGAAAACGAGGAAATATTTTGGAAAGGGGAAGAAAATAAAGGGGGTCATGACTGAGTCAGGAACCGAGTCGCATTGGTTTTTCCGTTTGGTAAGTTCGAATGTTCTTACGAAGAATAGTTGAGGGGGCAAAGGAAAAACGCGTTGGGAGGGAAGGGGGAGAAGATTTTTGGTTTGGGTAATTGATTTGATTTGATTTACTAGTAATTTGTTCCTTTCTAGTTATATATATTGGTTTAATTTTTATGTTACTATTTTTTTTAACATAAATTTAAAATTATAGATAAATTTTGATTTAATATGTAGTTGTATATAAGAATTTTAATTTAGTGTAATTATACATTTAAATTTTAATTTAGTGTAATTATACATTTAAAATATTATTTATATATAAATATAAAATGATGTTATATCAATAATTGTATTAATAATTTACTAAAATCGAATCAAATCAAAATTTTATAAATAAAATTACACAAAATTAAAATTTATGTATATAATTGCACATTAAATTAAAATTCTTTAAGATTTATTATTTTAGGAAAGTAAATTCTGATTTGAAAAAGCTTTTGTTTGTGAGGAAATCAATCATTTGAATAGGTTAACAACTAAAAATTAGGTAAATACTAGTTGAAACGTGTAATTTTTATTTTTATAAGTTTTAAACTTTTTAGGGAATATTTTTTATTAACTTTAATAAAGTAACAAAATTGCGACGAAGTAAAGAAGAAGACAAACTAAACTCAAGCTAATAAACATACTCATACATTTCCTCTTATATCCTCCTTTTATTAGCAAAAGAAATGACCATCTAAATAAAGATTTGGCAAAAAATCATTTAAAGAGGCAATAAGATTTACTTGTGATAAAACCATCCTAACTAAAGACAGGGTAAAGCTAGAATAATTTTTTAAGGGGACCGGATAAATTTTTAATTTTTTATAGTTTATATTTTTATAATTTGTAAAGAATTAAATTGAATTTTTATAATTAGGAGGGCTAAAGTGTAATTTTACTTTTACTAATTTAAAATTTTTAAAAAATTCTAAAAACCTAAATAGCAATTTTACATGTTAGGAGGTCGGGACCCATGCCAGCCCCCTGCCTTCACCCCTGACTAAAGAATGAATCATTTTATTAGCTTTTCGTGTCCAAGAAAATAACAATTTTAAACTAATATCCCAAACTCTAAAGTCTAAATCATCGTTAATAGCGCATTCAACATACAGCAAAAATTTCACATACGCTTAATCATCCTACCATCATTGTCTCCAATTTCACTGCAAAACTTGTAGAGTTTTCATAACAACATCTATGTTGCACTGTAGCCAACCCATTGAGGTCTAGGCCAACCTGAACCAATAAAAGACAAAGTTGCTGATCGAGGTTGGGCAACATGTTGAGCATCACTTATCTTTCGAAGAACATAACAACAAGATGAATAATTTGAGCTGAAGCCAAATTTTTAGCTTCCAGTAGTGTAAATCGCGATGGAACCAAAGGCTCCACATAATCATTAGAGTGTGCTCCACTTTTTGATCATCATCCAAAGACATCAAACTCATTATAATCTTATGCGAAGATGATTAGGTGACTTGTTGCCAAACTTTCTAGGCTTTAGACCAGAAAATTAAAACATGATCTGATGTTTCATATTCTCCACATCATGAATAAAAATGTTGACTCCTTTTTAGCGAACTTGGAGTTATGACTATTCTTTTTATAGATAAACTCTGTTTTTAGTTTCCACTTAAATTTTGATTAGTATAGATTATTTTAATATAATTTGAGTTACAAATTTAGCCTATAAATAAGTTATTTTTTCACACTAGAAAAATAATTTATTATACATTTAGGTA
This sequence comes from Gossypium bickii, assembly GCA_025503065.1. NCBI lineage: Eukaryota > Viridiplantae > Streptophyta > Magnoliopsida > Malvales > Malvaceae > Gossypium > Gossypium bickii. Next base: position 58,512,052 of record CP106717.1, on the reverse strand, counting down.
TTAGCTTTTACAAGCTTTTAAAGAATTTTGTATTTACATTTTGAGGGTTCTTATTTTGAGTTTCAGAGTTTAGCTTTATCTCCATATTTTGTACTATCCGTTTTTATCGTTTTAGTGAAATTATCTTTATCTATTATTTTTTAACTTTTTAGGAAGGTTTTTCCACATAAAATATTTGTGTTCGATCTTTTCAATTTTTTCGTTATTTTACTTGTTCATTGATTAACTAGGTTTATCCCAACACTGACTTTAGTAAGGATAAAATTATGAAGACACTTCCAAGTAAAAATTTTAACCTTTGGTGGTAATAGACAGTTCCATAATCGATGCTAAGGGCCTTCAAGAATATATTAAGAGATAGTGGTATACATGTTAAGAGCCATCCTATTCTTGACTTCATACTATAAATACCATTTTGATTAAAATGTCAAATGAAACATCTTGACCCTTGTGAATTGTTATGGGAATCTTATAGTTTCGACTTGCATCATATTGTGTCAAGATAACATCGATTAAACTTGTGTCCCGTGAAATGCCATTTTCATGAATTAGCTCTTGCACCTTAATATTCTTCATACCAATCAATGGTATTGAATCAACAAAAAAAAAAATAGCATAATCAATAATTCAAGAATCATTAAAGACTTCCATAGTTGAACCATTGCCCAATCACCAATGAAACCCTTTAGTAATAAGTTGCTTAGTAGCATAGATACTCCTCCAAATAAAGGAAGGGTTACTGCCTTCATTAGCATAAAAACAATCACCTTGTGGAAAATATCTAGCTTTGGAAGCTCTACTAAAACCTTCAGTAGACAAAATAAAAAGACAACGAGACAATGGGTCTTCTTGTCTTAGGCCTCAATTAAACAAACAGGTCTACCTCACTACCATTAAAAGAGATAGAATAATTTGTTACGGTTACACAAAGCATAATCCAATCAACCCACTTTCTTGCAAAACCCAGTTTTAACATGATAAACTTTAAGAAATTCTAGTCAACATGGTTGTAATCTCTACAAATATCGATTTTTAAAGCCAGTTCACCTACATTTCCCCTTCATTTATTCTTCATATAGTGAATAATTCCAAAGGCAACCAAAATATTATCAATAGTAGACCACTTGGAACAAAAGATAGCATGGGCGAGATGATACTAGGAAGTATATTCTTTAACGGATTAGCTAGTACTTTCGTAATAATTTTATATAGTACATTACATAAGGCAATGGGGCATAAGTCCTTCATACAAGTAGGCTATCTTTCTTAGTAATTAACACCATATTAGTATCATTAAGCAAGGAATTTGCACTCATTTACGGAAACAATCATATCTCAAGTTACAGACCTTAAAATCAAGTAATTCAAAACTCATTTAAAAGAGGGCTCTAAGATCTAAAATTTGGGCACAATAATCACCCAAAAAGATTGTCATAAGGTTTTATAAAATAAAGTCAAATTTACCCCTATGTGTAACACCCCAAACCCGGCCTAGAAGTTAGGCCCGAATCTGGTGTGTCACATTGAAGTGTTTTTCGAAAACCATGTTTTCGTTAAAAACCCTTCTTAATATTTAAAAACTTCTTCCATTTAAACTTGTGCAAAGCTTCATCTTGCATTCGTTTATTTTCAAAACGGGGTTCATTGAAAAAGGTTGTTCACTTTTAAAACGTTATTGATTTCCATCAAAGTCTCCTTCAACTGCGGAAGTTTTTTAAAAACGTTGCGGAAACGTGATAACAGAAAACAGTTGTTGTAACGTAGTGTTTTGAAAACAGTAATCATTTTGGAAAAAAAAAACCACGATTTACTTCTAACAGATATAAAGTAAAATAAAACCAAACCTAAAATTTAAAATCCAAAAACTTTAAGAGGCCTTATTACAAACCAAACCAAAATAAAGTACTTATGAATAACTTAATAGAAAAACAGAAGCAGTTGTGTGGCTATATTCGAGTCCCTCGTAGCTCCGATCCGTCTAAGGTTGGGGATTACCTGTGCAGTTAAAAACGGGGTAAGTTTACGAAAACTCAGTGTGTAATCCCCTAATATAAAAATAGTTAGTCAGATAAATAGAATACAGAAGCATACTGGGCTTGAGCCCTATTCAGTCATAGTACAGTTTCAGTGGGCCTAAGCCTATTGCCATATCGTTTGGGTCTCGGCCCATAACAGAATCGTTTGGGCCTAGTCCATATCAGTATCGAATCACATAAACAGAAATACAATAGTGTAAGAATGCACCCCATCCCAATCCAGCCAGCACACCACCCGTACCAACCAACACACCATGTGGGGATAAAATCGATCCACCCAGCCAGCACACCAACGTTGGCACCGGTTACGGTACTAACAGATATCCGGCAGAACTGCCAGAATATAAGCTGCTTAAAGCCGTCGGTAGGTCCACAATCATCTCGGGCGACCCGTTTGACCCTAACAATCAAATCGGTGGGTCCACAATCATCTCGGGCGACTCGTGCAACCCTAACAATCAAATTGGTGGGTCCACAGTCGTCTCGGGCGACCCGTGCAACCCTAACAATCAAATCAGTGGGTCCACAGTCGTCTCGGGGGACCCGTACAACCCTAACAATCAAATCGGTGGGTCTTCAATCGTCTCGGGTGAGCCGTGCAACCTAACAGATCAATCACTTCCTCTAATTCCAAAATCCCAATCCCATGCAGTATGTCATGTATGCAAAGTGCATATATATAAATCAAATGGCATACTTTTGAAAGACAGACCAATCATAGCTCAAGTCAGTCAAAACATAGCATAAAACAATCATTTACCCACGAGGGCAAAACAGTCATTTTACCCTTTAAGGGTATTTTGGTAATCCTACCCTACAGGGTATTTCGATAATTTTGAAAGCCGAGGGTATTTCAGTAATTTTGCAACCTAGGGGCATTTCGGTAATTTTGCAAATTGAGGGTATTTTGGTAATTTTGCAAATCGAGGGTATTTTGGTAATTTTGCAACCTTAGGGTATTTCAATAATTTTGCAAATCGGGGGTATTTCGATAATTTTGCAAATCGGCGGTATCTCGGTAATTTCCCAATCGGGGTATTTTGGTAATTTCACAAATCGAGGGTATTCCGGTAATTTTACAAACCGACGGTAATTTCACAAATTGGGGGTATTTTGGTAATTTCACAAATCGGGGGTCTCAACGACCCAACAAAAAGTCTATCGTCGCCTCAAGCGACTTGAGTAACCTAAGCAGTCACAACGGTGTAAATGAGCTTAAGGGCCATTACTCGGCCCAAGTGGGCCCACACACTCGTGTGGCCCAATTAGCCCAGAAATAGCCTCGGCTATAAGAATAACACAGTTCATACCAATAAAAACCATATAACAAGCATTTTATCCATGTGGGGCCCACCAGCCTAATTGGCCCACACGACCCACTGCCCAAAAATGACCCTAGCAATGTGGACTACACGGCTCAGTCTAACATTTACCACAGTATGCAAAATTAATCCTTGTGGGGCCCACAGGCCCATTGGGCCCACACAGCCCATTTCAGCCCCAGCGCAGCCCAAAACGACCTAAGCCCATGAGAATGCTCATGGTGGCCTCAACCATCTTACACCCATATTTGTGGGCTCGGTCCACCACACGTGTGATCGCACGCTTGTGTGGCATCATTCGCTGGTATTCCGGCTTTTTGGCATTTTGTTGATCTACGATCAGAAGGAGTGTGGTTACACACGCTTTTCGGCTCTTTTTCCGATTATCGGTCACCGGTTATTGTTATCCACCTTCGGCTTATCAACTGACTATCAGGTACAGGGTAAAAATACACACCTGATTATGAAAGCGAATTGTGCTCAAAATAACCTTGTACCTAAATTAAACCAATAACATTTGATTAGAAATTTAACTCATAACACTAACAAAATCTAACGGAATTCCAAATCAGATACGATGCCCTTACCAACAACAGAAGCGATCACCTCTTCAGTTCATAAGTAATGCACCAATCACCCTTGGCTACAACCTACACAAGAACCCCCTCCTTCTTTAGATTCACACAAGACATATGATATCATTACAACAAGAACCCTATACCCCATTCTCCACCTCTTACCAGACCGTAGAACCAAATACTGATAAAAGGAGTAGCGCACACGAGTCGAGAATCAGTTTAATCTGAAGAGTATACCAAAATAATATAGTTGGTGCGAAAAAGAGAAACAAAAGACAATAACCAGAGAAGGGAAAAATCTGAAAAAGGAAAGAAAGCGCAAGTCGGATACTCACCTATGAGTATTCGGTCAATGAAGCAATTAGAGGTGAAGGTAGAGAACTGTAGAGGGACAAGATGGTATATGTTCAGCCGATTGTTTAGAATCAATTGTAGAAGCCGTTAGTAAGAGAGGGAAAAAGAATAGTCATTTGACAAAAATCGAAGGAAATGACAAAAAGGAAGAAGAAGAAAGTATCTGGCAAGAACTCAAAAGAAAAGAGAATACAACTAGAGGCTAACCGAAAGGGAAAGTATGGGTGAATGAATACCGAAGTGAAAATAGAAAAAGAAGCAGAATAGAATTGATCGTAATACTCAAAACAATAGATGAAGGAGTTATGAAAACAGGTCAAAATGTATTCGGCCACTCAAGGAAAGTATACGTCTAAGATGTTGCAGAGGAAAAACCCAAATACAATGATCACCAAAAGCCGAAAATGCAAGGCCCCCTCCCTAGTCGAATTTGTGAATACCTCTCAAGCAAATTCGGCACAGTCTTACTTCACTTCAAACTCCCCTTTTTCCTCCTAAAACCCCTTCATGATTTCCTCCCCAATCTTCTCCTTGATTTTTCCATAATCTATTCCTGACCAGTTCAAATTCCAACCACCCTTGTAGTGCTTTATTCAAACTCCACCACTCACACAAAAATGGAGTAAAATAAATACTCCCTTGTGCATAGAGTGACTCGAACTCAAGCTCCCTTGCCACCTTAATGACGCCACAACCACTGGAATACAAGCTCATCTTGTGTCACATTTTAATCTTAATTATTTAAAAGCCTTACTTCCAAGTACCAAGGGTTTTATTCACTTAAAACAAAAATTTAGCAAAACCCCAGGTTTGAACCGAGGACTTCTCCATCACTCCCAAACACTCCTAATCATTTAACCATTAAAGCAAACATGCAGTTTGTGATAATTCTTGCACACATAAACTTTTATGTGTAGTCTCCTAGCGGCCCACGCGCACAAGGCCCAATCTTACTAGGCCCAAATTCAGGGTGTTATACTATGAAATCTAGTGATTAAACTCGTTATTGTAAGGAACTGCACTACTTTATGAGAACAACCATATCTCAAGTGAAAGACCTCAAGATAAGATGATTAAAAATTGCTTTGAAGAGAACTAGAAGATTTACAATTAGAGAATAAGAATCTGTAACACCCTTTATAATAGTCCGGTTTAGACCTAGTTGGAACAGTGGTTTCGGGACCACAAATCTGAAGTCGTAAAAATATTTTTAATATTATTTTTTGTGTGAATAGTATGTGATATAGTCTGTGTGAAAATTCTGTGTGATAATTTGATCGTTTGTGTGTCGAATTAAGAGAAATGACTTAATCGCATAAAGTATAAAAGCTGTGTGCTGATTGCTGAAGTATCCATGTGTTATGGCTTTTAAATGAAGTGGCCTTATAAAGTAACTTAGCCATCATATAGTGAGTGGATAGTAGTTTGGACAATTATAACCAACTATCATAAGTTATATTATGTTTATAATAATGGGTAAAATAGTAAAATGTTTATTAAGTTAATAATAATAAAACATAAAGATAAAATGCATGGAATTTTTCATCTTTTACACTGAATGTTGAAGAAAGAAAAGGGTTTTAAAGCTTTTGAAATTTCGACACTTGCTAAGCTCAATCAAGGTATGTTTTGAGCTAGGTTTTTGATAATTTCCACGTTTTCGTAATCGTTGCTTTGTGCTTTACAAAACCCATGTTGTAATTTTATAAATTGATGATGTTTATAGAATGTACCATTGATGAAATGAGGAGTTTTGTGATGAGTGTTGGTGTTAAATGAAAGATATGTGTTTAATAACATGTATTGTTCTTGAAATTTTGATGAATTTAGCTAATTAGGGCTAAATTGTGAAAATAGCATTTTGAAGGACTAGATTGTGAAATAAATGAAATGTGTGGATTTGTATAAGTATAAGAAGAATTCGGCTAAGCACATGTATATTAAAATTTTGTGTATTTGATGATTTTGTGAAATAGGGACTAAAGTGTCGAAATATGAAAATGTGAGGGCTATTTTGTAAAATGCCCTAAATATGTGTGTGTGTATGTGGACTAAATTGAATGAGTTAGTGATTGAATGGATTGAATTTAAATGTGTATAGACCAAGAGAGAAAAGGTTTAGATCGAGATCGAGGTAAAGATAAAGTACTCGATTAATCGACCGTATCGATAGCCAACGTCCGAGGTAAGTTCGGATATAATACACGTTATTAAGATACGTTTTAGTATTATGAATTGAATATGTATATGTGTATGAAATTGAGATGCTATGTGCAAGATTTAGTTGATGGCACTAAGTGTGCGAAAGTGTAAATCGAAACAGAAATGAATGGCACTGGGTGTGCGATGATATGAAAGTTACGGTTTATAGACCTGGCACTGTGTGTGTGACGCCGAGACAAGTCAGTTAAAAGAATAGGCACTAAGTGTGCGATGACAAATATGCTACGATTATGTATATAGCACTGGGTGTATATCAAATTGAATGAAAATTAAAGGATGATCGGTAAGTAATATCGAGCATTGAATTGCTTGGAGGTTTAATAACTATGTATAGCTAAGGTACATATTGAACCTTTGTGGTTGATGAGTATAATGGAGCTATGATTGAGGAAATGAGTATTTTTAACTATTGATGGTATGGTATGAGTATAAAAGAAATGATCTATGTGATGGCTATTGTATACATTGGTTTGATTTGATGATATGATTGTATTGTAATTCGAACTTACTATACTTTGTAAAGCTTACTGTATGATTTGTTTCTCTGCTTTGCAGTGTCAGTAAAGCTAGCTTGGATTTGGGAATTGTCAGCATCTCAGTCACACTATTGGCAATCTATTTTGGGGTATTTTGTAAAGATGTACATAGTTGAAATATGGTATGTATAGGCTGGTCATTTGAATCATGTTTGATATTGTGAGTGGCCATGAGATGTGGCTAGATATGTGCTAGTTTTAGCATGAATGAACTTGGTATATGTGATGCATCTTTTGGCATGGTTTGTGGGTTGAGAAATTGACTTATGAATAGTAACTTTGTGTTGGTAAATTGCTAGTATGAATTAGTGAAATTAAGAAGGAATGATGTTTGGTATTGAATGTATTATGCTTGTGATAATATGAGTTTTAGTCTTTGAAATTGTCATGGTTGGAATTGGTATTGAATGCATGTTTTGAATGACTATTTTGGTATTTTTTGGTGGTTATATGTGCATGAGAGGTTTTGGTAAATATGGCTTGTAGGTTTGACCCTTATGGGTGGCATTTTTGGCCTTGCATATGGCTTATAATGTCACACAGTTATGGCACACGAGCGTGCCTAAAGACCGTGGGTGAATTGGCAGAATGTAGCCTAGTAACACACGGCCTCGACACGGGGGTGTCAGCTAGCCGTGGTGTACAAGTTAGTAGCTAGCTAAGAGTACACGGCCATAGCACACGGGCGTGCTTGGTGGCCGTGGTGGGGAAGTCAGTATATGGCCTAGTAGCACACGGCCATGGCACACGGGTGTGCCTAGTGACCGTGTTAGTAAAGTCAGTATATGGACACGGAAGGACACACGGGGTGTCTAGAAGCCGTGGAGGGCACATGGTCTCTTCCCACGGGCGTGTATCCCCTGAATCTTAGAAAATCTTTGAATGTTCGACAATTTCTGTGTGTGATCGATTTAGTCCCGACCCCTCTTTAGCATGTGAATTAGGTCTCGTAGACCTTGATAAGGGACAACATAATTGTAAATGAATGTGATTGAAGATGATTGACTTTGTGTCGTAAATTCTAGATGTTAAATGTTCTGATTGATCGGTAATGCCTCTTAACCCTATTCTGGCGACGGTCTCAGGTTAGGGGTGTTACACCCTTACTTGAGTTCCACACCAGAACTGAGCCCGAGGTATTACCAAACTGACATCACTTAAACATCACTTAGGCTCGACGTGACTACACTCCTACATTTCTCTGGCAGCCTTATACTCGACTTACAAGGCTTTATTCATACCCAAGAAGGCTCTCGAGACCATATCGGAAATTTTTTTTTTCTACACAGGGATCACATGCCCGTGTATCATGTAACACGCCTGCGAATTTGCACCCACACCCATGTCCTCAGCCCGTGCTTAAAACTCCAGCATTTTGTTTTAACACCACGGTTAGAGCACACGCCCATGTGAAATGGGACACGCCCGTGTACCCTTACAACATGCCCGTGTCTTCAAACCGTGGGAGGTTACTAACTATATTCACATGGCCTTGACACGCCCGTGTGGATAATCCGTGGTCTATCCTAATTTAAAATGCTAACATACAGGGGACACACAGCCAAGTTGCACACCCGTGGGCTGACCGTGTATCACACATGGTCTAGACACACGCCCGTGTGCCTACCCATGTGGACATAACAAGGCTATTTGCCCAACTTCTAGCACCCCTATATCTTACACTACATGAGTCCATTCAACATACTAATAAACATCTCATAATTCAACATGTATTATCATTGATAACTTTGAAATTTCATAAATGATAAAGTATGCCATCATTCTTGGCAATTTACAAAATAAATATCTTAGCAAGAGCCAATACACCTTTGGCCAAAATAACAAAGTAATCTATCTAGTCTAGCCCATATACATGCGATACACAAAATCACTAAGTCTATTTATATCGAAGTGAACAGATAGTGTGGACGGTCTCCTGGATATCGGCGTATCCCGGCTCGGCTTTTAAGCTCTATAAAACAAGGGAAAGAAAAGGGGAGTAAGCTTTAAGCTTAGTAAGTTTACATGGAAACAATAAAACACTTTAACATGTATTCAACAATTTTCTTGGCTTTATATACTAAGCAAGAAACAATCTATATTTATGATCAAGCTTACTCATTTCCTCCATTCACACATTCTAGCCATATCACTAGCATAATGCATACATTCATTCTCAAATTTCCCTGCACTTAACATCACAATATTACAATATACAACACATCACAATCTCTTAATTAATTACTTAGGGTCAATTTATGTAACAGTCCAGTTTATACTGTAGTCGGAACAGTGGTTTCGGGACGACAAATCTGAGTCCGTATCATATTTTAATATTATTTTCTGTGTTGTTAATATGTGATTAAGTATGTGGTAAATTTCTGTGAACTAATTTGTCTGTCTGTGTGTTTAATTTGACAAAAGGATGAAATTGCATTGAATATGAAAGTGGCTTGCTATTTAATAAAGTATCAATGTGTTGTGGCTTTGTAAGGTTGTGGCCTTAAATGGCAAATAGACCACTATTTAGATAGTGGATGGTAAATGGCCTATTATACCCTTGTTGTCTAATGATGCCAAGTATCTTTTAAATGGCTAGAAAGGTAATTGTTTTATTATCATAATAATAAAAGAAACAAAAGATGAAAGTGTTCATCTTTATTGTTTTTGTTTTGACCGAAACTAGTAAGAGAAAAAGAAAGAATAAGCTTGCTAAGGTTCGGCCATTTGAGAACTTAAATTCAAGGTATGTTTTCGATCGGTTTTTGATAATTTTTACGTTTTTGTAATCGTTGCTTTAAGAGCTACAAAACCCATGTCTCAATTTCATGAATTGGTGATGTTTGTGTAAAATGCCATTGATGCTATGTTGAGTTTTGTGATGTTTTATGGTGTTAAATTAAATATATGAGCTAGATGAACATGTTTTGTTCTTGAAGTTTTGATGAAATTAGCTAAATAGGGCTAAATTGTGAAAATATTATTTTGGAGGAGTAATTTGTGAATTTGATGAAATATTTGGACTTATATAGTCCTTAGGGATATTCGGCCAAGCATGAGCATGGGTGGATTTTGTGAATTTGATGTGTTGTGAAAAATGGGCTAAATTGATAAAATGTGCAAATGTGAGGGCTAACTTGCAAATAGCCCTAAATGTGTCTTTGGATTTAATTGAATAAATTAGTGAATAAAAAGGGTTAATTCTAAATATGTTTAGATCAAGAACCGAGGAAAATGGATTTAGATCGCGGGAAAGCGAAAGTAAATGAGTAGCCGTTTTCATTTCCGATAAACCGAATCCGAGGTAACTCACTATACAAATAAATGTACTTGTATGAAATTATAATTATTCCTATGACTAATGTTGATAATGGATGTTTATGAGAGGATTGTGCATATGATTTCTGAGATAAGTTCAAATATAAAAAGTGTACTAAGCTATGTTTAAATGTTGTGAAACGAATGGTTATGATATCATTGAATAATAAATGCTCTGTGAGAAATGGATTTTTGTGGCACTAAGTGTGCGTAAATGGAAATGTGACCAAGATGATTTGCACTGTGTGTGCGACATATTATAAGCTTCGACTTTGTGGATGGCACTGTGTGTGCGATACCGGTTTAAGATCAGTTTATTATAAATGCACTAAGTGTGCGATCATAATTAATGAATAGCACTGTGTGTGCGAAACAATAGAAGCTACGCCTTTAATGAATAGCACTGTGTGTGCGAAATAATATAAGTTTCGACTTTGTGATTAGCACTGTGTGTGCGATATTGGTAGAAGCTATGGCGTTAACAATTAGCACTGTGTGTGCGAAAAGACAAAAGTTTTGGCTTATTGAATATGCACTGTGTGTGCGATACCAAAAATAAGTTCAGTTTAACATATTGGCACTAAGTGTGCGATAACAATTATGTTCGGTTATGAAATTGGCACTAAGTGTGCGATACATTGCTAATAAACAGCACTGTGTGTGCTCTTCTTTTTCAGTAACGACACTAAGTGTGCGATACGTTATTTTATTTGCACTAAGTGTGCGGAGTTACGGATCTATTAAAACATTAACCCACTAATGGAGATACCCAAGAAATATTATTTATGTAAATAATGCATGATATCTTAGTAACATAGTACTAATGAGGTAAGTTGCTCTTACTTTACGAGATTAAAGGAACAAGATGTAATTCATTAATCTATGAGCTTGTCCGAAATGAATATATGGTATGTAAGTATGAGGTAATATCAAGAAATTGGGTAGCATGAATGGTGAGTAACTAAGTGTTGATTAAGGTATGTATGATAGCTATGTGGATAATGATACTTTTAAGAGTTGAAAGAATAGATACTTGAGTATGGGGTTGAGATTGATAATGAGCTAAAGAAAGAATGAGATGAATCTGTTTCAGGTACATTGAATTGTACACTAAGTGTGTATATAAGGTAATTCACTATGTGATCTTATTATGATGACTATGTATAATGGGATATCAATATGATATGTGAAGGTGAGCATAAAAAAAAGTTAAGTATTTATATATGATTCTTGAATTGATGATGATGGAAAATGTGGCCAAAAGTATGAACCAAAGTATATATAGGTGAGAAGCTGGTTAAGTATAAGAAATGTGCTTATGTTTTTATATGACTTACTAAGCTTTTGGAAAGCTTACTCTGTGTGTGTGATTTTTCTGTCTTATAGGTCGTTAAAGCTACTGAAGGCTCGGGACTGTCAAGGATCGTCATCACACTACTAATGTTATTTTGGTACACTTTGAAAATGTATATAGCTAGATATGGCATGTATAGGCTAGTTTTGGTATGAGTTGTATAAAGAACTTAGCTATGTGATTTGGCTAATTATGTTTTGATAATATGCCTTAATGAATGTGATATGTGAAGTTGTTTTGGCATACTTAGTTGTTACATGAAATGGTTATGAGATGGTAAGTATATATGGATGAAAGGAGCTTGGTATAATTTAGATTTAGTTATGCAAATTGGTATGTTTGGAATTGGTTTGAATAATTAGATTGAATGATTATTTTGGTATGTTTTGATGGTTATATGTGCATGAGATATCTTGTTAAATATGGCTTGTAGGTTTGACCCTTATGGGTGGCATTTTGGCTTTGTAAATGGCCTATAATGTCACACAGTTGTGCACGGGCGTGCCTAATGACCGTGGGTGAATTGTAGGATGCAGTTTATCATCACATGGCCTCGACACGAGTGTGTCATCTGGCCATGGTGTGCAAGTCAGTAGCTAACATAAAAGTACACGGCCAAAATACACGGGCATGCTTAGTGGCCGTGGTGGGGAAGTCAGTATATGACCTTGTAGTGCACGGCCATGGCACACGGACGTGCCTAATGACCGTGTTGGTATAGTCAGTATAAACTAGGATGGATACATGGACGTGCCTAATGACCCTATATTTTAGAAAAGTTTCAAATTTTCATGGAATTTCATATGTGTTTCAGTTTAGTCTTGACTCGACGTCTAAGCACGATTAAGGTCTCGAGGACCCGCTTAAGGGACATTATGTCTGAGAATGATGGTTGAATGTATGATTTTGTCTGTGAATGTTTCCGATCTGTCTGGTAACGCTCCTAACCTTAATCTGATGACGGACACGGGATAGTGGTGTTACAATTTACTTGATGGTTCTGCACCTAGCCCACCATTAGTTTTTATTAGGGTGGTAACGCACTTAGCCCACCAAAAGAATTAGTCATGGTGGTATCGCACATAGCCCACCAAAAGAATTAGTTACGGTGGTATCGCACATAGCCCACCAAAAGAATTAGTTACGGTGGTATCGCACATAGCCCACCAAATGATAAGTAAACGATGGTATCATACAAAGCCCATCGTAATTTAGCAATAAGGTGGTATCGCACTTAGCCCCCCATTAAGCGTTGTCTTTACATATGTATACGACTATTTATTCATTCATACAACGATTATTCAATGATTACGACATTCAATCCATTTGAATCGCATATGATCTCAATCAAGTCATAATTCAATTAGCAGCACAATGTATATAAGTACATTGTATTGTTTACACGTAAGCTTACCTCGATGCAAAATGTGTTGACTAGTGATTTACTCGATCACCTTGCCTTCTCCACGGTCAAGGTTGATTCCATGTTCTTCTTGATCTAGAACAATGAAATTCGTTCGTTTAGATCATTCTATAATCATAATACATCAAATTCTACACTTGGGCAAAACTGACCATTTTGCCATTGTACATTGGCAAAATTACAATTTGGCCTCTAGGCTCGTAAATCATTTTTCAACACATTTCCTCATTAATCAAGCCTAGCTAAATATTTATTACTCTTATAACTACTCACAATTCTAACTATTTCATGCATTTATGACACAATCCCAATCTTTGCATTTAAGTCCTACTTAAGTGTTGTCATGAAAACACCTTTCACAAAAGTTGTTTCACAACTCCCCAACATTCATTTTCTTCCATAAAAACTCAGCTAACTACATAAACACTCTCATGGCAAGTCCCTAGACTTTCAACCATATCACAAATTTGTCCCCTCATTAGCTAGCTTAAGCTTTGGGGGTTCTAAAAGTATAAATATTATCAAGAATAACCATTAAGAACACTTACTAGTGAGGAGAATAAGTTGCTGAAATTTCAAGCTCCCAAGACCCTTCTTTTAGTGTAAAAATCGGTGGAAGAAGGAGGATGAAAAAGATGATAGCCTTCCTTTTGTTTTATTTTATCATATTTTATTCACCTAGTCACCAACTTTTACCAAAAATTTAATGCCCTTGTCCCCTATCCCCTATGGCCGGTCAACACACATTAAATGACCCAATTGCACTTTAAAATCCTCCAATTTACATTCTATAGCTATTAGTTACCCCTACCTTATAAAATAGAACTTTCGTATCTCATGCGATTTAGACCTTTTTCTCAATTAAACATGCTATTGCTAAAATTAAAGCACCAAAATTTCCATATAGGCATATATTAATACCATAACACATAAAATAATACTAAAATAATTTTTCTCAACCTCGGATTAGTGGTCCCGAGACTGCTGTTCTGACTATCCCCAAAATCTGACTGTTACAGAAGCACCAAAAAGAATATTGAAATGTCTAGTCAAATTTGACCCTATAGAATCCTACAAGATTGGTTTTGGATTCTCACGAAACATCAATCTTTTCTTTCAACTGCTTGAATCTTCTCCACTTTTCTCTAACTCATGGATCACACGATGTATGGGCATAATTCCAAACACAAGCACTAAATTGGATTAGAACTCTCTAAAGAAAACCAATTCTTGAACAAACTTTCTCTCTCTCTCTATTTGTTGAATAAGTGAATTGGTAACTAAGGAATTTTAGTTATCAATTTAAGGATTTTCATCAATCATTAATCTTTTGGATGTATGGGCATAATTCCAAACACAAGCACTAAATTGGATTAGAACTCTCTAAAGAAAACCAATTCTTGAACAAACACTCTCTATTTGTTGAATAAGTGAATTGGTAACTAAGGAATTATAGTTATCAATTCAAGGATTTCCATCAATAATTAATCTTTTATCTTTACCCAATACAAGATATTTATATAGAAAGATGATTAGAGTTCGAATTATTTTGAATTTATTAATAAAACAAAAAGTGCTAGGTTGTGTAACAGCCCGATTTTGGGCCTAGTCAGAATTGGTTTCAAGACTACAAATCCAAGGTCAGAGAAATTATTTTTAATATTATTTTATATGTTATAGCATGGTTATATGAGTGTATGAAAATTTTGGTGAATTAATTTTAGTGTTACTTGCTTAATTTTGAAAAAGGACTAAATCGCAAAAAGTGAGAAAGTTTTGTTCTACAAGCTAAAGGTGTTAAATAGCTATGGAACACTAAATTAGAGGTCCTTATTGAGTAAATAGACTATCAAAAATATGGTAGCTGGACATGGAATTTTTAATTGTGAAATTGGTCAAGGTTAGATGGTTTGGTGACTTAATAGATAAAGAAAAAGAAAAAAAAGGAAAAGGCTATCATCTTTTCTTTTCTCCACCGATTTTCTCCAAGAAAACAGTCATGGAAGCTTGAAAATTTTCAGCAACTTGAAACCCTTGCAAGTAAGTCATTTTGATGGTCATTTTTGTTGATTTTTGTGTTTTTGTAACCCTTGTAGCTTAATCTAGCTAATGAGGGGACTAGTTTGCACTATGGTTGAAAGCCTAGGGTTTTTCCATGAGAGCATTAATGTTGTTTGCTAAATTTTTATGGAATAAAATGAATCTTGGTTGTTAAATAAACAACTTTTGTGAAAGGGATTTTCATGAAAACACCTAAAAAGGACCATTTTGTGAAGTTTATAAAATAGGATGTAAATGTGTGAAATAATTGAAAATTGTGAGTTGCTATAAGAGTAATAAAGGTTTGGCTAGGCTTGTTAAAGGAGGAAATTTGATTAAAATTGTTTTACGAACCTAGGGGCAAAATCATAATTATGTGAAAGTCTAAGGGTAAAACGGTAATTTTGCCAAAGTAGGAATTTTGGAATGTCTTGATTAATGTGGTGATTAAATAAGTAAAATTTGTCATTATAGATCTAGAAAAACAGAATTCGAACCTAGACCGGGGGAAAACCAAGCTAGTAGACTAATTCAATCTAGTCGCCCACTTTTTGTATACGGAGGTAAGTTGTACGTAAATAATACAACTTTATTGTTATTATGTATTGAAAAATTAATATGGCATAAAGTGTTTGATTATTGTCATGAATATGCGTGATGAGAATTGATGTAGTAAAAACTCCCAGATAAACCTTAGGAATAGATTGGATATCCATGCCATGACATTCGGGTGATATGTGTGCCAGTGTAAGACCATGTTTGGGACATGGCATCAGCGTTGATATGTGTGCTAGTGTAAGACCATGTCTGGGACATGGCATCGGCGTTGATATGTGTGCTAGTGTAAGATAATGTCTGGGACATGGCATCGGCATAGAGACGAGAGCTAGTGTAAGACCATGTCAGGGACATGGCATCGGCCTTGACATGTGAGCCAGTGTAAGACCATGTCTGGGATATTGCATTGGCATTTTACCCTCTTATGTGAGGCTTATCGGATATCCTTTAGTATTCCAAATGGTTCCACGGGTTATTTAAAGCTTATGATAAAGATATGAAAGGATATAATCATGTTGTAAGTGGTACAGGTTCTTACTCGAAACTCATGAGATATGAGCTTAGTTATGATGCCTTAATGGTAAGGATGAAATTGAGTAAGTTCTATCTATGAGAATGATTTCGGGACGATCTTGTAATCTTTGGCTTATATTTGTGATGTGTAAATATGTAGTAAATCTACCATTGCTAAATCAATAATGTTGTGATGTTTTATAATATGCTATGTGTTTAAAGATGAATGGTTGATGTTGTTACTCATTTACATGCAACTTACTAAGCTTAATGCTTACTCCCTCTCTTTTCCATTTTATTATAGTGCCGCCAAGCTAGCTTGGGGATCAACAGACGTAGGAGGCAACGATCACACTATCAATTAAAGCATTTGATATAGTTAGCCTCAGTATTTTAAGTATGGCATGTATAGGGACATAGTCTTTTTGTTAAGTGTCATATTGTGTTGGCCAAATGTGTTGGCTTGTCATGAAGTTGATTCATTTTGTATAAGGCCATAGTTGATGGCTAATACTTGTTGTTGATGAATGCAAATGTTGGTGTTTCCATGAATGTGGTTAATACATGATCTGGTCAGATGTTTATGTGTGGATTGGTGTTACTTGATGTGGTTTATGTTGGTGCAAGTAAGGGTGGAAAAAAGGCTTGGTAAATAGCCTTGTTTTTGTCCACATAGGTAGACAAACGAGCGTGTGTCTAGGCCGTGTATGACACAAGGTCTGCCTCATGGGCGTGTAGTCCGGCCGTGTGTCCCCTGCACCTTAATTTGGTAAAACAAAATGCCCAGTAGTAACCACACGGGCTGAGGCACGACCGTGTGTCTCAACCGTGTGGATGACACGGTCATAATACATGGGCATGTGCCCAGGCCGTGTGAAGTCTGCACCTTAAATGTGAAATTAAATTCGCAACACGGCCTACCACAAGGGCGTGTGCCTTGGCTGTGTGACCCTAAAATGTTACTGATGTCAGAAATATAATGTCAAGGTTTTAACACATGGGCTAAGACACGAGCGTGTCATGGCCGTGTGAGGGACACAGGCCATGGACACAGACGTGTGCCAGGCCGTGTGGAAACCCCTGTAGGTTCTAATTGAGAAATAAATCAACACGAGCAAGGGACACAGGCGTGTCCCTATATGCTTAGGCTGTGTGAGTTACACGGTCCTTCAATATGGCCATGTTATTAGGTCACACGGGCGTGTCGACCTTCCACATGGGCGTGTGCCCCTGTTTTCAGTGAAATTTTCCAAAGTTTTGCTAAAGAACTCGGTTTGGTCCCGAACCATTTCTAAAGTGTGTTTTGGGCCTCGTAGGCTCATATTAGGGATTTTAAGACAATGTTTGAAAAGTTTTTAATTTTAGCGAACCTTTATGACCTAGAAATGTATGTTAGTATGTGTTTAAGTTAGGTAATGCCTTGTACCCTATTCCGACGTCAAACACAGGTAAAGGGTGTCACAGGTTGAGTATAATAGTAATGGCTGGCAAGCATATTCTGCAAGGACTCCCTATGCCACCCACCTTGCTTTCTTGGGTGGCAAGGCCTCTTCTCCCATACGTGTTGGCTTACTTGACCTTTTTTTTGTCACTTTAAAGCCCACATATGTATAATTTTAGTTAATTAACCAAAACTAATTACCCAGCTAAAGAATTTGCACAAGCTTTATTTTAATTCCTTTAAAGTCATGACAACTTTACTGTATTAAAGTGCTTGTGTAACTTTATTTCATTATTAATAATTAGATAACATGATTTCTTAATTTAGCTAATAGAGGGATCGGTTGAAATTATATAATTAAGTCTTAAATAATTTGTAATTAAGTTTCAAATATTTGTCTATTAATCCCAAATTATTTAGTTATAGAATCATTCCACTAAAGTACCATGACTATTCCCATTATGGGTATATATACCTAATTAATTGCAAAAGCGAAACATTAATTTGATAAATTTTAAGAGTATTGTGCGGAAGTAGAGAAATAATTAAGTTTACCCATAAAGACACTTTGGTCTAATCGAGCTGGGGAATATTTATCGGATGAGTTCTTAGCATACCTCAGAGAATATAGGATATTATCCCAGTTAACTGTATTGAGAACTCCACAACAGAATAGCACAGTATAGAGAAGGAAAAGAACCTTGTTAGAGATGGTTTGTTCAATGTTAAATTATTCATAAATTTTTATATTCTTTTGGGGATATGCATTACAAACGATTTGTTATAGTCTAAATGATGTTCCAACTAAGGTTGCACTTAAAATTCCATACGAAATGTGGCATTGTAGAAGGCCAAGCATAAATCATTTTAGGATTTAGGGCTGCCCAACCCATGTGTTGGATAAAGATGCAAAGAAGTTGAATCCACAAATAAAATTATGAATGTTAGTTGGCTACCCTAAAGGAATGAGGGTGGTTTGTTGTATAACCTAAAAGATCAAACTATAAAAGTGTCGACTCCTGTTACTTTCCTTAAGGAAAGCTACATAAATGAATGTAAACCCCAAAGTAGAATAGTACTAGAGGAACTTTTGGGAAATACACAAAGCCCTTTAGTTTCGATTTTAGATGCAACTCCTAATAGTAAACCTACAAATAGTCAGTAGCATAGGGAGCCTGTAACACCCCTTACCCGTGTTCGACACCGGAACAAGGTACGAGGCATTACCAGAACATAACACATGCAATCATACAATACCGAGACATAAAATTTCGTACAAATTAAAAATTTTCCATTTTCGTCACAAAGTCCCTAATGTGGACCTACGAAGCCCAAAATATACTTTGGAAGATTTAAAAAAATAGCACATAGCCGTGTGGATAAAAATTAGGCTATTTACCAAGCCTTATTCCATCCGAATACATTTATACACTCATTTAACCAAGTTTTCCAAGATTGCACATCCACAAAACGCATCATCATAAACATATAACTTGAACAATATTAGCCAACACCAATGGCCATATACAAAATAAGCTATCAAATATTAGAGGCCAACATTTTAGGCCACATCAATTATGACATATAACAAAATAACCAAGTCCTCTATACATGCCAAAATTCCAAAATAATGTTTTCGAAATACCAAAAGAAAGTTGATAGTGTGGATGGATTTTAGACGATCTCTGAATCTCGAGCTAGCTTGGTGACACTATAAAATAAAGGAAAAGAGAGGGGAGTAAGCATAGAGCTTAGTAAGTAATTATGTAAATAATAAACAAATTACTAACATGCTTTCAAAATAATACAATCATAACTACACATAGATTCACTATTTATTCAAGTTCAAACAAGCTGTTTATTCGAGTCATATTCACTAAATTATTTTTATCCAGAGCTACAGAACTCCAAAATAAGATCTGCTAAGTTTCCATAAAACTATACCCACATATCTCCTTCCCATAAAATTTCCAGAATTTTTGGTTTAGCCAATAAGTACAGTTTATTCTTTAAAGTTTCCCCTATTTTGCTGTCCGACAGTTCTGACCCCTCTACACTAAATATTAATTATCTCATTGTAAAGAATTTGGATAATGTTTCCCTTTTTTTATTGAAATTACTGTCATTAATAAATTTAATAATATAAATTATAAACCATAATTATTTTTATATAATTTTTAATGATTTTCCAAAGTCCGAATAGGGGGTTCTGACATCATTCTAACCCTGTCTCACAAAAATTCGAATATCACAGAATATGAAATTCTTTTGTTTACACCGTTTCTTTTATGTGAAAATAGACTCATTTAATTTAATTTCATATCTTATTCAACCACTGAATCGATTTCCACCATTTTTGGTGATTTTTCAAAGTCACACAACTGCTGCTGTCCAAAACTGTTATGTTGCTAAATTTACTCTTTCATAATTTCACTTACTCCATTTCATTGCGGATGCTCTTTCGCGAAGGTATGCTCTTTTAAATTGTTTGGATGTTAAATTACTTTGTTTTTCTTATTTGAAAGAGTTATATGTTGAGTGATTCTGATTTTGGAGAAATTTATAAGTTGTGTGTACAAGGTGCGTATTATAACTAACTTATCAATTCATTTACTGATTTACCCTTATAAACTTTATTATAAAACCATATGACAATAGTCTTTAACCGTCCATCCTTAAGTACAATGGCCAATTTATAATATAAGACCTCATATATATAAAGACACATTAGTTAAGCACTTAATCAAATAGAAGGCTACTTTTATCTTTTATGCAGTTTAGTCCTTTTATCAAATTAAGCACACAAACGATGAAATTAATTCGCAGAAATTTCACACATACTAATTCACATGCCGTGGGCACGAAGAATAATATTAAAATATTTTTCTATCTCATATTTGTGGTCCCGAAACCACTATTTCGACTAGGGTCTAAACTGGACTATTACAATTCTCCCCCTTAAGGATTTTCGCACCCGAAAATCTTACCGT
The DNA here is from genome assembly GCA_025503065.1 of Gossypium bickii. NCBI lineage: Eukaryota > Viridiplantae > Streptophyta > Magnoliopsida > Malvales > Malvaceae > Gossypium > Gossypium bickii. Next base: position 58,491,366 of record CP106717.1, on the reverse strand, counting down.
TGAATAGGTTCGAATATTGTTGTCTCATTGTATCTTCAAGCTCCCACGTAGCTTCTTCCACTCCGTGTCGATGCCACAATACTTTTACTAACGGAATTTTCTTATTTCTCAACTCTTTCACTTCACGAGCTAAGATACGGATCGGTTCTTTTTCGTAAGTCATATCAGATTGGATTTCAATCTCAGTTGGAGTAATAACATGTGATGGATCAGATCTGTATCGACGAAGCATTGATACGTGAAATACATTATGTATCTTTTCCAACTTTGGTGGCAACATCAATCTATACGCAACAGGTTCAATACGCTCGATAATCTCATATGGCCCGATGAACCTCAAACTCAATTTGCCTTTACGTCCGAATCTGAGTACTTTCTTCCACAGAGACACTTTTAAGAACACTTTGTCACTGTTATCAAACTCAATATCTTTTCTTTTCAAGTCTGCATAGGACTTTGATAAACCCTAAAAGTAACATATTTTAATCCCACATTTAGCATACTTTTCGATGATTTATCCCTCGATTCATATAAAAAGGTTCTTTTAATCCTTTCTTTTCATGTCTTATACCTAGGAAAGCACCCGAGGATAAAAAGAACAAGAAATAGGCCCAAAACGGAGTAAATGGGCCATATCACGAAATCGACACGACTTAGACCAAAGCCCACACGGCCGTGCCATGCCAATCATCTAGAACACGCTCTCCTACCGATTCATACGGTCGTGCCTCATTAAAGAAGTCCGAGCACGGCCTAACCACGATCTACACGGGCGTATGCCATGACCGTGTCCCTGTCACTGGAAAGAGCAATTCTCTTAGATTTGGATACTTAGGGAGAAAGAAACGTATTTCAAAAGCCTATATAAACCCCCTAAGTACCACACTTGAATGGGGCGTCGAGCTAGGCCAAGGAGCCAAGTCGGCAAGGTCAGAGTTGAGGGAATCACTCAAAGTTAGCCAGTTGATTCATCCCAAGAAGCCGGAATTCTACTCAAGACAGCGGATTTCTCCTTCAATTCCTTCAGGGAGTTTTAGGGATTTCTTATGTTTTGTTTTATCTTTTCTTTTAAGATGTTTTCTTATTTAGTTATGAACTAAACCCTTCAGATTCCTGAAGGGGATGAAACCTATGATGGATCTTATTATTATTTTCTGAATTATATGAGAAATACTTAGTTTGTTCTTAATTATGCATACTTAATCCCAATTTGATGTGCTTAGGTGGAGGAGGAATAGACCCTGCCTAAGAGTAGATCTACCATAATTAAGCGATGTTGATGGCACGCCTAGAGATAGGGTGACGAGATTTTATCGGATTAGGGTGAAACCTAATATGGGAGTCCATAGATCGATTTACAGCTATTCTAGGGGGTTATTATAAGAGAATGAGAGTTCCACTAATTAACCTAGGGTTAGACGTTATTCGCCTCGAGAGAGGGTTTAATATACGTTAGGAAGTCTTATGGATCAAACTAAGTAAATAAATCATACAGTTCAGGGTTTAATAATGAGTGAAGTCTAGGTGGATTCTTCCTAAGGGTATCGTCTTGATCAACTGAGTTTTTCCTAAAGTTATTTTCCCAATTTGTTCTTTTTGTCTTTGTGTCTTAGCTTAGTAGTCGTTAAATTTAGATTAGATAATAACTTCATTTATTTTAGGCTAAACAATAAAAAGAAAGTTAGTATTAGTACTTTTAGTTCATTTGGGTTCGATAATCCGGTCTTGCCTAAGCTATACTACTGTTCGATAGGTACACTTGCCTTTAATCATTGTCAGAGTTAGTCTCCAGGTTCAATTACATTCTTTATAAATTTTAAAGCTCTGATCAAAGCGATCAAGTTTTTGGCGCCGTTGCCGGGGAACTAAAATATTAAGAAAGCTCTATTTTTATTACTTTAGCCATTATTTTTATTTTTTTTAGGTTGAATTTTATTTTTGCTATTTTTTCCTTTCTTTTCTTTTCAGGTACCTCTAGTTTATGACTAGAAGGATCCCGAGAGGACCTTTAGTATACGATAGTGATATTGAAGCTACCACTCAAATGAATCGCAGAGAAATCAGGCGAGCACTAAATTACCCAAAGTAGAATCAAGAAGGCAGAATCAATCGTACTGAAGGGATGGATGAAAATAATCCACAACCCCATGATGTGGGGGAACACAATGATACACATACATTGTTTGATCACACTAAACTGCATTTAACAGGAGCAGAATCGAGTATTGTTAGGCCTAATATAGCTGCTAATAATTTTGAATTAAAGCCTAACACAATACAAATGATTCAACAATTTGTTCAATTTGATGGTTTGCAGGAGGAAGATCCAAATACTCATATAGCTAATTTCTTAGAGTTCTGTGGTACCTTCAAAATAAATGGCTTTTCTGATGATGCCATACGTCTTCGGTTATTTCCCTTTTCATTGAGGAATAAAGCCAAACATTGGTTAAACTCATTATCACGAGGGTCAATCAACACATGGGAACAGATGACCGAAAATTTTTTATTGAAATATTTCCCACCGGCCAAGATAGCCAAATTACGGAATGATATCTCTTTTTTTGTGCAGATGGATTTAAAGACATTATACAATGCATGGGAGAGATATAAGGATCTCTTGAGAAGGTGTCCACACCATGGTCTACCCTTGTGGCTACAAGTCCAAACATTCTATAACGGTGTAAACCCCTCAACGAGGCAACTAATCGATTCAGCCGGCGGTGGAACTCTGAACAACAAAACTTCTGAAGCAGCCTATGAGTTTATCGAAGAGATGTCCCGCGCAAGAGATAGTGCCCTCAGATCTGAGATCGGTTACGAGCGGTCAAGAGGGAGAAGCTAAACAAGCTTTCTTCCATATGATGAGTGAGTGGTTCACTCAATTTGTGAGAAATATCCAAACTGTTTTGCAACCTCCGCCCTCGGTTAATCTTCCTCAGACATCTGCTATGGTTTCAACTATGAATATGAATCTGATGGACATGCCTCCGGTTGACAAAATTTGTAAGTATGAGACCGGAGAGTTCGGGGCTACTAATGATGATAATACCGAGAAAGTCAATTCTGAAGCTTGTAATAAAAGAAAAAGATCAATGAGTGATTTTTCTCAACCTATAATGAAGAAATATAGTAATACAAACAATAGATCAAATGCTCCATTTGGACATGCTAATAGAGATCGTGTGAGACCAAATGTTGGCTTGAGAACTCGAGCTCCAATTGAATCAAATGATGAAAGTACTAAAAGCAACAAACCTAAGTGCAGACATTGTGGGAGACGACATGTGGGAAAATGTTGGGGCAAGTATAACAATAGAGTTTGTTATAAATGTGGATCATGAAATTACTTCATTCGATATTGCCCAAAAATGGCGAGTGTTGGATATGTCAGATCCGAGCGACTTAAGTGTAAGCGTTGTGGTAAAAGACATTCGGGGAATTGTAGATTGAATAATCAAGCTTGCTTCAGATGTGGATCGTTAGATCATTTTATTCGAGACTGCCCAGAGCCTGTTGAACAAGAGACTACCCAGAATCTGAGATCAGATAACGCCTCAGAGAGAGATAGACCTTCTTGAAATATAAGAAATGTCAGTAGTAGTCAGAGGTCTACAAGGAATACTGTTGCAAAATTTGAATTTAGAGAACCAACTGGAGTGTATGCTATTCGAGATTGTGAGGAAACTTCATCTTTAAATATTATTATAGGTACGTTTACTCTTTATGACACTTTTGTGATTGTATTGATAGACCCTGGCTCTACTCATTCGTATATATATATATATATATGAATCTAGTAATCAGTAAGACTTCACCTGTAGAGTCCACTGAATTTGTTGTAAATAAATCGAAACCCTAAGTGAAAGTGTTCTAGTTGACAAAATATGCAAGAACTGTCCATTAATGTTTCGAGATATCTGTTTTCCTGCTAATCTGATGCTATTCCCATATGATGAATTTGACATAAGTTTGGGTATGATGAATGTGATATGTGAAGTTGTTTTGGTATGTTTAGTTAATATATGAAATGGTTATGATATAGTAAGGATATAGATGAATGGTGCTTAGGCATATTTGAAGTTAGTCATGCAAATTGGTATATTTGGTATTGGTTTTGAATGTATAGATTGAATGGATAAATTGGTATGTTCTTGCTTGTAGGTATGACTCAAGTGGGTGGCAATTTGGCCTTGGAAATGGCCTATAATGTTACACAGTCGAGGCACACGGGCGTGCCTAATGACCGTGGGTGAATCATAGGATGTAGCTTAGTGTCACACGGCCTCGACACGCGCGTGTCAGCTGGTCGTGGTGTGCAAGTCAGTAGCTAGCTAAGAGCACACGACCATGGCATACAGGCGTGCTTGGTGGCTGTGGTAGGGAAGTCAGTATAGGTTCACGGGGAGGACACACGGGGGTGTCCTGAAGCCGTGGGAAGCACACGGTCTGCTTAGACGGGTGTGTGACCCCTGAAACATAGAAACATTTTAAATTTTTGAGAAATTCTGTATGTGTTTCAATTTAGTCCCGACTCAGTTTATAAGCATATTTAAGATCTCGTTGACCGTATTAAGGGACATTATGTTCGAGAATGATAAATGTATATATGAATTTCTGTATATGCTTTCTGATTTGTCCGATAATGCTCCTAATCCTAATCCGACAATGGACGCGGGATAGGGGTGTTACAGAAAAAGCGCTCCCAAGGGTTAGTCATCAGTAATGCCCGGATATCATCAACAAGTTGAACGTGTTCCAGGGCAGCCCAGTCGATATATCTGCCTTGACTGAGAGGTTGTGCGTGTAGGATCTAAAAAGTTCCTCTTGAGCTCCAGGAGGAAACCGTAAGAATGGGTGTCTCACTTCGACTGATGTGTTTGCGGATGATGAGCCGGGTCCCTTTCGTTTTTTCTAAACAGGGACTGTGGTTTTCTTGCCGCGGGAAGATGACATTATGTTCCTGTAAGAGAATTTGAAGAACATCATCCAAATTTTTTCTATGATAGAACTTATGAATCCAATATTAATGTCTCATAATATTAACACAAAAGATTTTTCCTAGGTATTCTCCTATACTAGAGGAGCAAAATTCAGAATAATATTATCTATAACACTTAAGTAAAAATGAATATCAAAATTAGTAATCCAAAATGAACACTAAAGATTTAAAGGAATAAACTGAAGTTCTAACAGAGAAAAAACATGGATTAAGTAAAATTAGCGACAAAGTATAGAGGGGGAAGTAACGTGAACCGATGGAGTTGGGGAGATGCGCACGGTCATGGAAGGATGCGCGGGCGTGGTAACATCGCACGGGCATGGACTACGTGTGGATGAGGAAGAGAAAGAGAGAGAATGGAGAGAAGGGAGAGAAGGGAGTGAGGGGAAGTGAAGGGAGGAAAGGAAAAGAGTGCTGGTGGCTGGAATGGGGAAGGGGAGTGGTAGTTTATTGTTTAAGAGAAACGGCTAGGGTTTGGGGGGCAAATTTTGGGGAAGACGGGTAAAAAACAATGTGGGCTGCTGTAAATAGAGGGTAGGGAACGTGGTCAAGGGCCACGCCCGTGTTCCCTTTTTTCAGCCCGTGTTTTTTGAGATTTTTAAATTTAGGCGCATTTAAGTTGTAGCCCACGCCCGTGTCCCTTGGGCGTGTTGAGACACCAGGCCATATCAACAGCCATTTGCTATCTTGTTCACTTCTCCCACGCCTGTGCAGAGGGTCCTACCCTCGTGTTCAGTAATCAGTGTCGATCACGGCCTTGAGGCACGGGTTGTGGCTTACGCTCGTGTCGTTTACTTAGAATCAACCATGGTTTGGAGGCACGGGCGAGTCTCATGCCCATGTTATTTACTCAGTGTCGACCACGGCTGCATCACGCGGCTGTGGCCCTTTTATCGCGGCCCGTGTTGGGAATATTTTCATCCTTGTCTCGCCACGGACACGCCTGTGTTCTAGGCCGTGTGGGAAAGAAATCACTTATGAATAGTTAGTTCTTAATTATATGCTGATATAAAAAATATGAATGTAAATGTGGTTAGTGCTCGGGTTGCCTACCGAGAAGCGCTCATTTAAAGTCTTAAGCTAGACTTTCCCTATTTTCGTTTCTAAATGAAGGTTCAGGGAGCTGAAGCTCCTCTCTCACATCCCTAAAATCCTTTCCATTATAAATTTTCAATCGTTTCCCGTTTACCTTAAATATGCCATAATTCGGATGAGTTACCTCGACTGTGCCATAGGGAAAGATAGTTTTGATTACGAAAGGGCCTGACCATCTTGATTTCAGCTTTTCAGGGAACAATTTGAGCCTTGAATTATATAATAGGACTAGATCTTCTACTTTGAATTTCTTTGGTTTCTTTAAGTAAGCACCATGGCATCGTTCTGTTGCTTTCTTGTATAGACGTGAGTTTTCATAGGCATTAGCTCTCCACTCATCTAGCTCTTTCAACTGCATCATTCTTTTCTCACCTGCAAGATTAAGATCATAATTCAAAAATTTTATAGCCCAAAAAGCTTTATGTTCTAATTCGACAACTTTTCCCCTAGACAACTCTGTATGAGGATGTTCCTATGGGAGTTTTAAACACTGTTCTATAGGCCCATAAAGCATCGTCAACTTTTAATGCCCAACCATTCTTGTTTAATTCAACTATTTTCTCTATAATACGCTTGAGCTCTTGATTTGCTACTTCTACTTATCCACTGGTTTGAGGGTGATAAGGGGTAGTTGTTCTATGGTGTACTCCATATTTCTTTAAGGCCTTGTCAAATTGAGTATTACAAAAATGAGTACCCCTATCACTAATAATTTCTCTGGGTGTTCCAAATCGAGAGAAGAGTTTCTTAAGAAATCTCAGTACCATTCTGGCATCATTAGTTGGTAAAGCTTGAGCTTCCACCCATTTTGACATATAGTCCACTGCTACTAAGATGTATTTATTCCCAAATGAGCTAGGGAATGGGCCCATAAAATCAATACCCCATACATCACAAATTTTGTATGATAGCATGTATGTTTGCGGCATTTCATCGCGTTTAGAGATATTACCTGCTCTCTGACATCTATCACATGAAGCAACATACCTGTTAGCGTCTTTGAACAAGGTAGGCCAATAAAAACCTGATTCGAGCGTTTTGTGTGCTGTCCTGATCCCGCTGTAATGTCCCCCTGAAGGCCCTGAATGGAAATGTTCTAAGATTTTGCTTGCTTCTACTTCTGTAACACATCTCTGAATTACTTGATCTGTACATATACGGAAAAGAAAAGGATCCTCCCAAAAATAGTTTTTCGCATCAGCAAAGAATCGCTTCTTTTGATGATGTGTTAACTTTTTTGGTAGGATGTTAGCAGCTAAGTAATTTGCAATGTCTGTGAACCAGGGTACCTCGGAGTTAGATATAGCGAATAGTTATTCTTCAGGAAACGAGCCATTTATCTCACTCTCATCTAGTTCTTCGATATGTGGATTTTCAAGCCTAGAAAGATAATCTGCTGCAAGATTTTCAGCTCCTTTCTTATCCTGAATTTCTAAATCAAATTCCTGTAAGAGTAAAATCCATCTTATGAGTCGAGGTTTTGCACTGGATTTAGTTAAAAGATAACGAAGAGCTGAATGGACAGTGTAAACGACAACTTTAGATAATATCAAATATTGTCTAAATTTGTCAAATGCAAAAACCACAACTAGCAATTCTTTTTCTGTGGTGGTGTAGTTTTCTTGTGCAGCCGCCAATGTTTTCCTAGCATAATAAATTGGTTGAAAATGCTTGTCTCTCTACTGCCCCAAAACTACACCTACTGTAAAATCACTCGCATCACACATTAGTTCAAAGGGTAAGTTCCAATCAGGTGCAATTATAAAGGGTAAGTTCGTTCGAATGAATCCGGCTGCTCCACAACCTTCACCCCCACAAGTACCTGTTATACCACAAGTGATAGATTGATCCGCCTGAATAAGCCTCATGTGGATAAAATTCATAAGTGTGGGGCTGAAGAGTTTAGGGCCACAGCTGATGGCAATTCTGAGCGAGCCAAGGTTTGGCTCGAGAATATAATTCGGGTATTTGATGAGATGTCATTGACCCCTGATGAGTGCATTAAGTGTGCAGTTTCTTTGTTGAGAGATACAGCTTATAATTGGTGGAAGACGTTGATATCCGTGGTTCCGAGAGAGAGAATCACTTGGGATTTCTTTCAAATTGAATTCTGAAAGAAGTATATTAGTTAACGATTCATTGATCAGAAACATAAAGAGTTCCTTGAGCTGAAACAAGCCCGTTTGTCAGTTACTGAGTACGAGCGGGAATTTGTGAGATTGAGCGAGTATGTACGGGAATGTGTTTTGACCGAAGCTACTATGTGTAAACATTTTATAGAAGGGATGAATAAAGATATTAAGTTGTTGGTTGGGATACTTGACATAAATGAATTTGTTGTGTTAGTCGAAAGAGCCTACAAAGCCGAAGAGCTCAGTAAAGAAAAGAGGAAAGCCGATTCTGATGCTCGTGATGAAAGAAAAAGATTGATGAGTAAGCCGTCTCAACCTTCGACGAAGAGATTTAGAGATGCAAGCAATCGAGCAAATGCTTCATTTGGACATACGAGTAGTGATAAACAATAATTTACACATATTTTAACCCCATGCTTGGCTTAAAATTGGATGATTTTCCATAGGATTTGTTGAATTTGATACTCCTAATCTCTTAATTTCATGTTTTATACTCAGGAGAGCTTAGGAAGTCAAAAAGAACAAGAAACGGGCCAAAAAGGGACAAAATGTGCCTACACGGCCTGAACCACCGCACACAGGCAAAACCACATGACCATGTGTGGCAAGTCGGATCGAACACGGCCTGGGCAATCGACCACGGGCGTGTCACACGGGCATGTCCCTACCGAAATAAGGATGAATTCTATTCGGAATACGATACTTGTGGGCCAAGAAAGGCATCTAGAAGCCTATATAAACACCCTAGGGGCCAACCTAAAAGGGGAGTTTGACAGGACGTCGAATAGACGCCGAGTAGAAGGAGAAAATACTCCAAGACAGCCGTCGGAATAGCTTAGGAGAAGGATCTCCATCAGAACTGAAGATCTCCCTTCAAGTTCTGTAAAAGTTTTTGGGTTTTCTTATGTTTTGTTGTTTTTCCTCTTTTATGATGTTTCCTTCTATTAGAAAGAACTAAATCCCTCAAATACCTGAGGGGATGAAACCTAAGAGAGATCTTATTATTATTTTATTTATGAGATAAATAGTTGTGCTTATTCTTAATTGTGATTTCTTATTCTTGTTTTGATAATTCAGGTTATTGATTCAAGTCGAATTTGCTTATTCAGTGGAGCAAAAGTCCTTATCTAAGAGTAGATCAACACAATTAAGCGGAGTTGATTGCAACCCTAAAAATAAGGCGCTAAAAATCTGTCGGATTAGGGTCAAACTTAATAAGGGAATCCATAGATCGAGTTAAAGTGATGATATGGGTTTTAATTAGAAAGAGATTTCAATTAATCAACCTAGAGTCAGTTGTTAGTAGCCTCGAAAGAGGTATTAATATAATTTAGGGATTTCTACGGATTAAGTCAAGTGAATAAATCGCATGAATCAAAAGTAATAAGTGAAGTCTAGGTGGATTCTTCCTTAGGTATTGCCTATCTCATATAAGTTGTCCAAAATTATTTTTCCAATTTACTCTCTGTCGCGTTCATAGTTAGTTAAATTAGCTAGTTAATTTTAGATTAAAAATAAATCTCTTTAACTATTAGGCTAGATAATAAAAAGATAGTTAATACTCGTACTCTTGGTCCTTGAGGATACGATATTCCAGACTCACCCCAGCTATACTACTGTTTGATAGGTGCACTTGCCTCTGTCGAAATAATAGTTAGTTTCGAGCTCTATCAAGTTTTTGGCGCCGTTGCTGGAGACTAAGATATTAGGAAAACTAAATTTTTATTACTTTAGCTATTCTTACTTTTATTTGCAATTTAGTTTTATTTTATTGACTTTGCTAATTTTTCTTTATTTGCTTCTGGCAGGTAATTCTAGTTTATGACTAGAAGGAACTCGTCAGGACCCTTGATTTTTAACAGCGACATAGAAGGTACCGTTCGCAGAAACAGAAGAGAAATAAGGCGAAACCTACTGATAAACCGTAAAAGTAACATATTTTAATCCCACATTTAGCATACTTTTGGATGATTTATCCTTTGATTCATATAAAAAGGTGCTTTTATCCTTTCTTTCCATGTCTTATACCCAGGAAAACACCCGAGGATAAAAAGAACGAGAAACGGGCCCAAAAAAGAGTAAATGGGCCATATCACGAAATCGACATGGCCTGGACCAAAGCCCACACGGCCGTGCCATGCCAATCATCTAGAACACGGTGTCCTCTTGATTCACACGGCCGTGCCTCATTAAAGAAGTCCGAGCACGGCCTGACCACGACCCACACGGGCGTGTGCCATGGCCGTGTCCCTGTCACTGAAAAGAGAAATTTCACTCGGATTTAGATACTTAGGGAGAAAGAAACATATTTCAAAAGCCTATATAAACCCCCTAAATACCACACTTGAAGGGGGCGTCGAGCTAGGCCAAGGAACCAAGTCGGAAAGGTTAGTGTTGAGGGAGTTAGCCAGTTGATTCATCCCAAGAAGCCGGAATTCTACTCAAGATGGCAGATTTCTCCTTCAATTCCTTCAGGGAGTTTTAGGGATTTCTTATGTTTTGTTTTATCTTTTCTCTTGAGATGTTTTCTTATTTAGTTATGAACTAAACCCTTCAGATACCTGAAGGGGATGAAACCTATGATGGATCTTATTATTATTTTCTGAATTATATGAGAAATACTTAGTTTGTTCTTAATTATGCATGCTTAATCCCAATTTGATGTGCTTAGGTGGAGGAGGAATAGACCCTGCCTAAGAGTAGATCTACCATAATTAAGCGGTGTTGATGGCACGCCTAGAGATAGGGTGACGAGATTTTGCCGGATTAGGGTGAAACCTAATATGGGAGTCCATAGATTGATTTATGTTATTCTAGGGGGTTATTATAAGAGAACGAGAGTTCACTAATTAACCTAGGGTTAGACGTTACTCGCCTCGAGAGAGGGTTTAATATACGTTAGGGAGTCTTATGGATCAAACTAAGGAAATAAATCGTACAGTTCAGGGTTTAATAACGAGTGAAGTCTAGGTGGATTCTTCCTAAGGGTATCGTCTTGATCAATTGAGTTTTTCCTAAAGTTATTTTCCCAATTTGTTCTTTTTGTCTTTATGTCTTAGCTTAGTAGTCGTTAAATTTAGATTAGATAATAACTTCATTTATTTTAGGCTAAATAATAAAAAGAAAGTTAGTATTAGTACTTTTAGTTCCTTTGGGTTCGACAATCCGGTCTTGCTTAAGCTATACTGCTGTTCGATAGGTACACTTGCCTTTAATCGTTGTCAAAGTTAGTCTCCAAGTTCGATCACATTCTTTATAAGATTTAAAGCTTTGATCACAGCGATTGAGTTTTTGGCGCCGTTGCCGGGGAACTAAAATATTAAGAAAGCTCTATTTTTATTACTTTAGCCATTATTTTTATTTTCCGCAATTTATTTTTGTTTTTAGATTAAATTTTAATTTTTCTATTTTTTTTCTTTCTTTTCTTTTTAGGTACTTCTAGTTTATGACTAGAAGGAAACCGCGAGGATCTTTAGTATACGACAGTGATATTGAAGCTACCGCTTGAAGGAACCGCAGAGAAATCAGGCGAGCCCTGAATTACCCAGAGGAGAATCAAGAAGGCAGATCCAATCCTACTGAAGGGATGGACGAGAATATTCCACAACCCCATGACGTGGGGGAACACAATGCTCCACGTACAATGTTTGATTACGCTAAACCGCATTTAACAGGAGCAGAATCGAGTATTGTTAGGACTACTATAGCTGCTAATAATTTTGAATTAAAGCCTAACACAATACAAATGATTCAACAGTTTGTTCAATTTGATGGTTTGCAGGACGAAGACCCAAACACTCATATAGCTAATTTCTTAGAGTTCTGTGATACCTTCAAAATAAATGGTGTTTTTGATAATGCCATACGTCTTCAGTTATTTCCCTTTTCATTAAGAAATAAAGCCAATCACGAGGGTCAATCACTACATGGGAACAAATGACCGAAAAATTTTTATTAAAATATTTCCCACTGGTCAAGACAGCCAAATTACGGAATGATATCTCTTCTTTTGTGCAGATGGATTTAGAGACATTGTACGACGCATGGGAGAGATACAAGGATCTCTTGAGAAGGTGTCCACACCATGGTTTACCCTTGTGGCTACAAGTCCAAACATTCTATAACGGTGTAAACCCCTCAACGAGGCAACTAATCGATTCAGCTGCCGGTGGAACTCTGAACAACAAAACTCCTGAAGCAGCCTATGAATTCATTGAAGAGATGTCGCTGAATAATTATCTGTGGCAAGTTACAAGGACGAAACTCACAAAATCAGCCGGAGTTTACAACACCGATGCAGTGACCATGCTATCAACACATATAGAGATGATGAATAAAAAGATTGATAGTTTGTGTTCTTCGCAGGTACATCCAGTCATGCAGTGCAACGCAAGTGGAACTGTGGCGAATCCTGAGTACCCACCCTACCAAGTGAGCGCAAAAAGTGAACAGATGAACTATATAGGTTATAATTTCAGATCTAATAATAACCCTTATAGTAATACTTACAATCCAGGTTGGAGGAATCACCCAAATTTCTCATGGAGAGGTCAAAGAAATCATGGAAATCAAGGACTACAACCTCCTCAAAACTTCCAAAATCATCCATATTCGTAAGAGAAGAAGTCAAACCTTGAAAAGATGCTGACAAAATTTATGGCAAACACAGAAAACCATTTCCAAGAAAATGAGAAAATATTTAAAGATCAACAAGTGTCGGTTGAAAAAGTTACTAAGTCAGCCAGGGAAGTCACTAGTGCAGTCGAACGACTCGCAAAACTAATGTCAGAACAATCGCAAGGACATCTACCAAGTAACACTGAGATTAACCCAAAGGAGCAGATTCAAGCCATCACAGCTCATGATAGTAAAGGGTTAGACGAATCCAATTCAATACAAGAAAACAAGGTAAACGAAGGTAAAAGGTAACACAAGAAAAACCGAAACCGATAATCAAAGAGTACCAACCTCGCATACCTTATCCTGAAGCAATGAAAAGAGGCGATTCAGAAGAACAGTTCGGTAAGTTTCTTAAACTTCTAAAGAAATTACATATTAACTTACCTCTTCTTGAAGCTCTTTTCCAGATGCCAAACTTGAGGAAATTTTTAAGACAGCTCTTGACAAACAAACACAAATTAGACGAAGAGCCACATGTGGAACTCAAAGCAAAGTGCTCAGGAATTCTAAAAAATAGACTACCACAGAAGCAAAAAGATCCAGGGAGTTTTACAATTCCATGTTTAATTGGTAGTTTAACTATTGATAGTGCGTTAGCTGATTTAGGGGCGAGCATAAATGTAATGCCTTATAAATTGTTTAAACAGCTAGGTCTAGGGAAGCCCAAGCAAACTTGGGTGAGTATCCAATTAGCTAATAAAACTGTTAGAATTCCTAGGGGTATTATCAAAGATATTCTTGTCAAAATCGATAAATTAGTTTTCCTAGTAGACTTTGTTGTCTTAGACATGGAAGAGGACAACTCAATCCCCTTAATATTAGGAAGGCCATTCTTAGCAACCGCCAGAACTAAAATTGATGTTGATGCAGGCGAACTTATACTTTCTGTAGGCGACGAGACAGTCACTCTTAAAGCTCTTGACTTGGCTAGGACAACAATCGATGAAGGTAAGAAAGACAATTCCTTTGATAATCAATTTATTCAACCTTCACCGCAGGAAACACCATAAGATACAAACCTGAGTCGAAACACGAACCCCAAGCCAACAGAGAAGAAGCACATGAGGAACAAAGCCTTAGGGTCGATAAATTAGACGAGCGGAAGACACAGGTCAAAGAAGAACCAGGACCACACAAAGTAAAATCAGAGGAACCACCGAAAAAGGGCACGAGTGAACCTGATGTTCAGTATAGTGCCAACAAAGAAATAACTCACGAGGAGGGAAGGATTCAAACCAATGACTTAGACGAGTGGAAAACGCAATTCAAGGAAAAATTGGGGATACAGGAAACAGAATCAAAACCACTCTATGAGATAGACAAGTCCAAAGTCGAAGATCAAGTATTGTTAGATAAAGCAGACCCGCGACTATTCCCTCTAGACCCTGACACAAACAAAGAAATCCTTTTTAAGGTAATCAATGTTCTTCCACACGGAACAGCCAAGGTAAGCAATCCTATTTTTGGCACTTTTAAAATAAATGGTACTCGACCTGAAGAATACGATGAAAATAAAACTAATAATATGAGGGAAGATATTCAAACTTTTAAACTACCCTGATTGTAGCAATAATAGGTAAAGTCTAGCTCAAGACTTTAAAAGAGCACTTTTCGGGAGGCAACCCGAGCACTAACCCTATTAATTAGTTTAGTTTTTCTTTTCATATTTAGGCGCAGGTTTCCACACCCACACGGCCTTGCACACGGCCGTGGCCGTGGCCGTGTGAACACCACAGGTCGGTATAAGGGCATGGGCCGTATCACTATTTAATTATTTACTTTATTTTTAATTATCCCTGAATTATCACTATCAAAAGAAAAAGCTCGTATTATTAGGGCTATCACTTTTCTAGTTAATGTAATTATTATTGTCTCAGAATTCCTAGATAGGTAATTTACCAATTCAATCTCGATTCTAACCTTCTAATTTAGCCTTTATCCACACCTTTAAACCCTAGCCCTGTTACAACCTTGTTAAAGACCTTTTGATCTGTTTATCATCTCATTTTACATTGTTGGAGATTTGATTTTTAGGCAAGCCTATGGGATTAACTTTTCAGGTTCGACTTATGAGTGCTTTTATCCTGAACCTTAAACACTTTTTGAGTGATTTGAGTGAATCTTTTGTGAGGATGTCAATCCTTGTCAGTTTTGAATTAAAGGTAACAATTTAAATAAGGGGAGACACCTATATTTTCAAGTTAAAACTTCATGACTTATCTTGTTTGAATCTTTAAGGCTATTTGAGTTGAATTATCCATGTATAAATTATCTATGAATTATGATAAGGCATTGTTGATAGGAATTATGGATCATGGAAAGTTTGTTTTAATCGTAAGTTGAGAATTTTGCTTGAGGACAAGCAAAAGCTTAAGTGTGGGGGTATTTTAATCCCACATTTAGCTTACTTTTGGATGATTTATCCCTCGATTCATAAAAAAAAGGTGCTTTTAATCCTTTCTTTTCATGTCTTATACCCAGGAAAGCACCTGAGGATAGAAAGAACGAGAAACGGGCCCAAAACGGAGTAAATGGGCCTTCTCTCAATTCACACGGCCGTGCCTCATTAAAGAAGTCCGAGCACGGCTTGACCACGATCCACACAGGCATGTGCCATGGCATTGTCCCTGTCGCTGGAAAGAGTAATTTCACTCGGATTTGGATACTTAGGGAGAAAGAAACGTATTTCAAAAGCCTATATAAACCCCCTAAGTACCACACTTGAATGGGGCATCGAGCTAGGCCAAAGAGCCAAGCCAGAAAGGTCAGAGTTGAGGGAATCACTCGAAGTTAGCCAGTTGATTCATCCCAAGAAGTCGAAATTCTACTCAAGACGATGGATTTCTCCTTCAATTCTTTCAGGGAGTTTTAGGGATTTCTTATGTTTTGTTTTATCTTTTCTCTTGAGATGTTTTCTTATTTAGTTATGAACTAAACCCTTCAGATACCTGAAGGGGATGAAACCTATGATGGATCTTATTATTATTTTCTGAATTATATGATAAATACTTAGTTTGTTCTTAATTATGCATACTTAATCCCAATTTGATGTGCTTATGTGGAGGAGAAATAGACCCTACCTAAGAGTAGATCTACCATAATTAAGCGGAGTTGATCGCACGCCTAGAGATAGGGTGACGAGATTTTGCCGGATTAGGGTGAAACCTAATATGGGAGTCCATAGATCAATTTACTACTATTCTAGGGGGTTATTATAAAAGAACGAGAGTTCCACTAATTAATCTAGGGTTAGACGTTATTTGCCTCGAGAGAGGGTTTATTATACGTTACGGAGTCTTATGGATCAAACTAAGTAAATAAATCATACAGTTCAGGGTTTAATAACGAGTGAAGTCTTGGTGGATTCTTCCTAAGGGTATCATCTTGATCAACTGAGTTTTTCCTAAAGTTATTTTCCCAATTCGTTCTTTTTGTCTTTGTGTCTTAGCTTAGTACTCGTTAAATTTAGATTAGATAATAACTTCATTTATTTTAGGCTAAACAATAAAAAGAAAGTTAGAATTAGTACTTTTAGTTCCTTTGGGTTCGACAATCCGGTCTTGCCTAAGCTATGCTACTATTCGATAGGTACACTTGCCTTTAATCGTTGTCAAAGTTAGTCTCCAGGTTCGATCACATTCTTTATAAAATTTAAAGATCTGATTGTAGCGATCAGACTTCTAACGATCAGACATTGCCTTCAAACTATCACGAATCAATTTCACTTTCTGTTCAGTGTCCTTTATCAAATCGACCCCGTGTACCTTACTTTCACTAAGCTCAGCCCAATACAGTGGTGTCCAACATTTGCATCCATACAAAACTTCATAAGGTACCATTTTGATGCTCGACTGAAAACTGTTATTATATGAAAATTCAATCAATGGAAAATATTGTTCCCACATACCATTAAACTCAAGAATGCAACATCTCAACATATCCTCGAGTGTCTGAATGATCCACTCAGACTGACCATCTATTTACGAGTGAAAAGCTGTGCTGAAATGCATTTTCGTGCCTAAAGCTTCTTGCAATTTCTTCCAAAATTGTGATGTAAATATCGGATCTCTATTTGACACAATAGACAGTGGTACCCCATGCAATCTCACAATCTTAGAAATATACAGCTTAGTTAACTTATCAAGTGAGAAATCAGATCGTACCGGAATAAAATGGGCGAAGTTTTTCGATCGATCAACTACGACCCAAATTGCATCTTTCTTTCTTGGAGTCAAAGGTAACCCAAAAACAAAATCAATTGTCACTGTAACACCCCTAACCCGTAACCGTCGCCGGACTAGGGTTAAGAGGCATTACTGATCATTTCCGAACATTCCATATCATTTTCAACACAAAGTCATTCAAACAAAATAATTCACAATCATATAGTCCCTTAATGAGGTCTATGAAACCTTAATCACATGCTAGAAAGGGGTTTGGACTAAATCGAACACATACAAAAATTTCCAAAATTCAAACATTTTTCTAAGTTACAGAGGTCACATGCCCGTGTGGGTAGGTCGTGTGCCTCACACGGCCTCAGACACAACCGTGCGTCCAAGCCATGGCAAAACAGGGCATACATACTAACTTGTTCACACGGCCTGAGACACGCTCGTGTGCCTCACACGTGGTCGACGCTGACTTGCACCACACCGCCAGTCACACGCCCATGTGTCCAGCTCGTTGTTGCTACAGACTTAATCCACACGGCCAGTCACACGCCCGTGTGTCTTGCCCGTGGTCGAGTCTGACTTGATTTAAAACACAACCTCGAAAGACACGATCGAGCCACATGCCCGTGTGCTCAACCGTGTGGGCAATTATAGGCCATTTTCAAGGCCAATTTGCCATCCATACTTTGGAATTAGCTATAAGCATTAAACCAATATCAATTCATGCCTCAATTGCAACCAAAATATACCAATTCAAGCACCAATTAATCAACAACAATACCATCTATTCTTATACTCAATTCCTACTCAAATAAATCCATTCAAAGCACCATTTTCACAACTCAAATCATGTAAGCTAAACATTATTTAGTCAAGCCACAAATTCACACTTAAAACACCATTTCCATCAACTAATTCAAGCATGAAATATACCATTTCTAACCTCACTTTTTCATACCACATTCGTCATTTACATAGTTCACACATAACAACCAAAATCATCTAACATCCAAGCCATATCACATGGCAAGGTCCAACACCTCAAAATATACCATATTTACTAGGCTATACATGCCATATACCAAATATGTACATCTTTCAAAAGTATCGAAATAGATAGTCTATAATGTGATCGAGTCACTGACAATCCCCAAATTCGAGCTAGCTCTACTAACACTGTAAAACAGAGAAACACATCACACAGTAAGCTTTAAAGCATAGTAAGTTCGTAATATAATACAGTTAATTAATTGAATCAAACCAATCTACAATTTAAACCATCACATAGATAATTTAACAAAATACACAAGCTCAACTATATCCAATACTCACATAGCCATCCATTCATCTACTTTCAAATTTACCAACCACATAGGTTTCATACATACCTTTGCCAACACCTAGTTTACAAACAACCTTGCCATTCAATGCTCGATATCACATTTTGATCAATCTCCATTATCTCTTTGATTCAATCGCACACTTAGTGCCCAATTCATAGCTGATGCTTAATTTATATCACACATTTAGTGCCTCAATATAAAACTGAACTAAATTCAGTATCGCACACACAGTGTCAATCAGTAAAGTCGAAGCTTCCATTACTTCGCACAAACAGTGCTATTCAACTCTGTCTCGATTTCAATTAAGCACACTTAGTGCCAAATTTCTCAATCTCGTATATAATATTTCTAATTCAATAACTATACATTCATTCGATTTACATCACATAGATATAAATTTAACAACTAGTACTATATCCGAACTTACATCGGACGTCGAAATACCGAAACTAGCCAATCAATCGAGTACTTTGTCTTTGCCTCGATCTCGATCTAAATTTCTCCTTTCTCGGACTATACATATTCAAATTTAACTTATTCAATCACCAATTCATTCAATTTAGTCTACACACACATATTTAAGGCATTTTACAAAATAGCCCTCACATTTTCACATTTCAACATTTTAGTCCCTATTTCATAAAATCATCAAATACACAAAATTTCATTCCACCCATGCCTAGCCGAATTTTCCCTATACCCATACAAGTCCACACATTTCATTTATTTTATGTTTTAATCCCTCAAAATATTATTTTCACGATTAAGCCCAAATTACTCAATTTCACTAAAAATTCAAAGACAAGATATATTAATCTATCGCATATCTTTCATATTTCATCATCAAACTTCACAAAGCTCATGAATTCATCCATGGTACATTTCAAATTCATCATCAATTCACAAAATTTAAGCATGGGTTTTGTAGAGCACGAAGTAACGATTATGAAAACGTAGAAATTATCAAAAACCATGCTAAAAACACATGCCAATTTAAGCTTGAGCTTGCAGAAACCTAAAATGCTTCAATAGCTATTCCTTTCTTCAATATTTGGTGGAAACATGCTTGAAAAAGATGGGCATTTTGGCTTTGTTTCATTCAATACACCTTATTTATGATTTACCATTTTACCCTTTAATAATTCATTTAAATTTCCACCAACTAAAGCCCATTTTTG
The DNA here is from genome assembly GCA_025503065.1 of Gossypium bickii. Classification (NCBI taxonomy): domain Eukaryota; kingdom Viridiplantae; phylum Streptophyta; class Magnoliopsida; order Malvales; family Malvaceae; genus Gossypium; species Gossypium bickii. Next base: position 58,471,761 of record CP106717.1, on the reverse strand, counting down.
TCCATCCATTCTTTTAATGGTTTATTAATAACATAAGGACTTGTCATTTAGAAAGCCATGACAAATAAACACTTTAACAATTAGCACACAACTTTTGCATTTTATGCAATTTAGTCCTTTTTGCTAATTAAGCACACAATCGATAAAATTTTCAGACAGAACTTCCACACATGCTCAATCACATATTATAAACACCAAAAATAATATTAAAATATTTGTTCGACCCCGAATTTGTGGTCCTGAAACCACTGTTCTGACTAGGGTCTAAACCGGGCTGTTACAACTCTCCCCCCTTAGCGATTTTCGTCCCCGAACATCTTACTAGTGAATAGGTTTGGATGTTGCTCTCTCATAACATTTTCAGGCTCCCACGTAGCCTTTTCAACTCCGTGTTTATGCCACAATACTTTCACCAAAGGTATTCTTTTGTTTCTCAACTCTTTGATCTCATGTGCCAGAATTTGGATCAGTTCTTCACTATATGACAAATCTAACTGAATTTCAACCTTAGTAGGAGCAATCACATGCGATGGATCAGATCTGTATCGTCGAAGCATCGATACGTGGAACATATTATGAATCTTTTCTAACCCAGGTGACAAAAACAATCTATAAACAACTGGCCCAATTCTTTCAATAATCTCATACGACCCGATGAACCTCGGACTCAACTTACCTTTCCGGCCAAATCGAAGTATTTTCTTCCATGGAGACACTTTCAAAAATACTTGTCACCAACTTCAAATTCAATATCCTTCAGTTTCAAGTCTGTATAAGACTTCTGATGATCTAACGCTGCTTTCAAACTGCCACGAATCATTTTTACTTTCTGTTCGATCTCTTTTATCAAATCAACCCCGTGAATCTTATTCTCACTCACCTCAGTCCAATACAATGGAGTTCGACATTTTCAACTGTAAAGATCCTCATACGGTGCCATTTTAATCCTAGATTGAAAACTATTATTGTATGTGAATTCAATAAATGATAAATGCTTATCCCACGTACTTTCAAATTCAAGAATACAACACCTCAACATATCTTTGAGAACTTGAATGATCCGCTCGGATTGTCTATCTGTTTATGGATGAAATGCAATATTAAAATACAACTTAGTGCCTAAAGCCTCTTGCAATTTCTTCCAAAACCGTGAGGTAAATCTCGGATCTCTGTCAGATACAATAGATAGTGGCACCCCATGCAATCTCACAATCTCAGCAATATACGATTCTGCCAATTTATCAAGTGAATAATCTATTCTCACCGTAAAGAAATGAGCTGATTTCGTTAATCTGTCAACTATCTCCCAGATGACATCTTTCTTTCCCAGAGATAAAGGCAATCCCGATACAAAGGCCATCGTGATTCTCTCCCATTTCCACTCAGGAATCATAATTGGTTGTAACAAACCGGACGAAACCTGATATTCAGCTTTAACGTGCTAACAAACCAAGCATCTCGAAACAAACTCTAAGATGTCCCATTTCATACCATGCCACCAATAAAACTGTTTTAGATCGTTATACATTTTCGCACTCTTCGGATGAGTAGCCAAACAACTATGGTGGGCTTCGTTTAAAATCAACTGAATTAACTCTAAATTCTTCAGAACAAAAATCTGATCTCTGAATCTCAAACAATCATCACTATCAACTCGAAATTCCGAATCGACATTCAATCTACACTAATCTCATTTTGCTATCAACTCATCATCACTTTTCTGGGCATCAAAAATCTGACGTATAAACATCGGTCTCACTTTCAACTCAGCCAAAACTAAATCATTATCACATAGATCTATCTAAGTACTCATAGCTCGTAAAGCACATAAAGACTTTCGACTCAAAGCATCAGCAACAACATTAGCTTTGCCCGAATGATAATCAATTACTAACTCATAGTCTTTTAGTTATTCTAACCATCTCCCTGTCTCAAATTAAATTATTTTTGAGTCATCAAATATTTCAAACTCTTGTGATCAGTAAAAACATGACATTTCTCACAAAACAAATAGTGACGCCAAATCTTCAATGCAAACACAATTGCAGCTAGCTCAAGATCGTGCGTCGGATAGTTCTTTTCATGTCGCTTTAACTGCCTCGAAGCATAAGCGATGACTTTGCCTTCTTGCATCAACACATAGCCCAAACCATTCAATGATGCATCACTGTAAACTATGAATTCGTTACTCGATTCAGGTTGAACTAACACTGGTGCCTTTGTTAACAATGCTTTCAACTACTCAAAACTCTGTTCGCACTTTTTTGATCACTCGAATTTAACATCTTTTTGTAGCAATTTCGTCAACGAAGTCACAATCATTGAGAAGCTTTTCACAAACCGTTTATAATATACCACTAGTCCCAGAAAACTAAGGACTTCAGACACATTTCTCGGAGGCTTCCATTCTAAAATGGCTGAGATCTTACTCAGATCAACTCGTATTCCCGCAGCTGATACAATATGTCCCAGAAAACCAACCTCACTGTAACACCCCTTACCCGTAACTGAACCGAAATAGGGTTCGAGGTATTACAAAACTAATCTGGCTTAAACATATAAAAATAGGGTTACAAAATTTCATTTAACTCAATCACTCGCACATAACAGGAGGCCCTAAATATACTTCCGAGAAGCATTGAAATTTATCGGGGAACTTTCACAAGTTCGATAAACTTTTTAATAAAACAGGGGCCACACGCCCGTGTAGGCCTAGGAACACGCCCGTGTGCCCCTAAGGCATACCCGTGTCTCCTACCCATGGTCGACCCTGACTAATCCCACACGGCCTTGACATGCCCATGTCACTATCGTGTGTGCCAAACCTTGGCATTCTGACTTATCCATATGGCCTATATACACACCCGTGTACCCTAGCCGTGTGGTAATTCAAAATCCCAAGTGCAAGGTGCAGACTTCACACGGCCTGGGTGCACACCCATGTGCTAGTCGTACCTCCCACACGGCCTAGACCCACGCCCGTGCGTCTAGCTTAGTGAGCAATTAGCAGGCTATATACCAAGCCCTTGCCACCCTAGAATGTATACATACATACTTCCATTCAAATAATACAATTCCTACCCCAATAAGCAAGTCTAAGGACTCAATTCCAACCTGCAAGATCATTAAAGGGACATACACTTCATGAATTTCATCATCATTGAATAAAAGAGTTTGCCAAGTATTTGCCTAACTCAATAGGCCATCTACAAAATGACTTTTACAAACTTACATAGCCAACACTTTGACTAACAATTACAGCTTAACAAAATACTCAAGTCCTATACATGCCATACTTAAAATAAGTCTAAAATTGTTATACCAAAGTGCTGTAGATAGTGTGATTTCCAAACTCCTACGGCCACAACCCTCGAGATACCTTGGCAATACTACAAGAAAGAAGGGCAATGAAAAAGGGGTAAGCATAAAGCTTAGTAAGTTGCATGGAAATAAATAGCAATAATAGTGCTCATAAAATAATCCCTCCATGGTATTAATTAACCGTACACAAGTCAAGGCTTCTTGACAATACTTACTTACAATTGCCCTTATCTAGCACATACCGTGCCATATATCGAACCGATTCTTCGTGACTCATTCACGAGTACCTGTAATCACTCATTCACATGACTTATATCATTCACATCTCTACTTCTAAATACATCTACTTATCTCTCTACCCACAATGGATAGTCAAAGACGTGTGTTTATCGCCACTACTGTAAGTATAAAGCCAATGCCACATCCTCGAGGTGGTCTTATATGGAGTCTCCTCTAGATGCCAATGTAATATCCTGGACATGGTCTTATATGGGATTACCTCTAGGTGCCAATGCCATATCCCGAATATGATCTTATATGGGATTACCTCTCATGTATCGATGCAATATCCCGGATATGGTCTTATACGATTTCCATATTCATTACCGAAGCCATATCTTAGATATGGTTTTATACGGGATCTCAGCTCGGTGCCGAGGCCATGTCCCGGACATGGTCTTACACGGGACCTTATCTATTCCACATCTCAATGATAACATCTTTATGATCAATATGGCCCACTAGGACCTCAACATCTCATTCACATTAACTACTAAATTTAGTAGTGCATTATGCATTAATATAATGTCAAGCATTTCTCAACATGCTAACATAAATGTTGCTTAAATCACATACAAACTTACCTCGATTTCAAAATGGGCTAGCTTGGCAATCTAGTCCGAGACATTGTTCTTTCCCCGATCAAGGCGGGTCCTCAATTTTTCTTGTTCTATAATAGAAATTCAAATCATTTTAATCACTATATTAGTAATAGCATTTCAAAAATCATGCTTAGACAAAATTTACCATTTTGCCCCTAGACTTTGGCAAATGACCATTTTGCCCCTAGGCTCGAAAATAAATTCTAATCATATTTCTACCTTCAACAAGCCTAGGTGAACATTTAATGCTCTTAAAGTTATCATCAAAAATCAATAAATCACATATTAACCACAAACTTTATAATCTTTTCATCATAGTCCTATTTGGTGTTTTTCATGCTAACACCTTTATAAAAGTTGTTCATCTAACAACTAAGACTCAATTTCTTCCATAAAAATACAGCAATAACTAAAATAGCTCTCATGGAAAAACTTTAAACTCTTTATCATATTGCACAATAGTCCCCTCATTTGAAAGCTTAAGCCTTAGGGGTCTCAAAAGTACAATTATCTTCAAGAAAGGTTCACTAGAACACTTGCTAGGATGAATGGGAGCTTGCTGAATTTTTTGATTTCCAAACCTCTTTTTACTTTCTAATTTCGATGGAGAAAGATGGAGAGAAAGGTGATATTTTCTCTTTCTTTGATCAATTATTAAACTAGTCAAATTAGTCACCAACTATTAACTACTTTGACCAAAATTTTGTCCATCTTGTCTCCTATGTATCCTATGGCAGGCCAAGCAAGTAGTGGGAGGTCTAATTGCCTTTTAAAGACCTCCTAATAACAATCTATGGCCATTTGGTACTTTTGGCTTATAGAATGGAACTTTCGCACTTTTTGCGATTTAGTCCTTTTTCACGATTAAACACGAAATTGCTAAAATTAAAGCACCAAAATTTTCATGGATAGGTACTATCATGTTCTAACTCATAATACGTCGTGAAAATAAATTTCTCAAATTTAGGATTAATGATCCTGAGATCGCTATTCCGGCTAGCCCCTAAATCGGGCTATTACACTCACGCAGCCAAAACTCACATTTATTGAACTTTGCATAGAACTTCTTTTCGCGCAGAGTCTGTAGCACAATTCTCAAATGCTCGACTTGTCGTGTCTCATCACAGGAATAAATCAGAATATCATCAATAAACACAACAAAATAGCGATCTAACAACGGTCTGAATATTTGATTCATCAAATCCATAAATACTGCAGGAGCATTCGTTAGTCCAAAAGGCATAACTAAGAATTCATAATGTCTGATCGTGTCAGAAAGTCTTAAAATTTATATAATGAATGATTGAGCCTAGAAACTAACATATGACAATGATTGAGGCAAGCGCAACTATCGTTTGGTAGTATAGCTATGGCAAGACCGAAAGTATCGTATCCTCAAGGAGCAAGAGTACTAGTAATTACTATCTTTTTATTACTTAGCCTAAGAGTTAAGGGAATTGTTGTTTAATCTAAAACTAACTAATTACTAAGCTAAAGATGCTAAGACACAGAGAATGAATTGGGAAAATGCTTTTGGAAAAAACCAATTGATTAAGACAATACCCGAGGAACAATCCACCTAGACTTCACTTGTTATTTAACTCTGAACCAGGCGATTTATTCACTTGACTTGATCCGTAGGATTAGGGGCTACTAACGTCTAAACATGGGTTGATTAATTGAAATCTCTTTCTAATTAAAACCCCTAGAATTGCATTAACTCGATCTATGGACTCCCATATTAGGTTTGACCCTAATTCGGTAGATTTCCGTCATCCTACTTCTAGGGTTGCGATCAACTCCGCTTAACTATGCTAGATCTTCTCTTAAACAGGGACTTTTGCTCCACTGCCTAAGCACATCAATACTTGAATCAATATCCTAAAATATTAAAACAAGAATTAAGAACACATAATTTAGAACAAATCAAGTATTTATCATATAGTTCAGAAAATAATAATAAGATCCGTCTCAGGTTTCATCCCCCTTAGGTATTTGAGGGGTTTAGTTCGTAATTATAAAAGAATACACCTCAGAAGAAAATATAAAACAAAACATAAGAAAAACCCTAAAACCCCCTGAAGAAAGTTGAAAGGAAGACCTTCCATCTTGAGTATGATTCTGGCTTCTTGAGATGAATCAACTGGCTGTCTTTAAGTAAATCCCACAATTTGGCCTCTCTGGCTTGGCTCCTCGGCCTCCCTGAACTCCCCCTTTTAGGTCACACTTAGGGTGTTTATATAGGCTTTCAGATTGTCTTTCTTTGCCCCTAAGTATCCTAATCCGATTAGAGTTAAAACAGGTCACGGCAGGGACACGCCCATGTGGCACGCCCGTGTGAATCGAGTCCAGGCTGTGTTCGGATCTACTTAAAGAGGCACAGTTGTGTGGATTTCTCTAGGCTGTGTGAATTTCGTACTTTGGCCAATTTTCTCAATTTTTGGCCCGTTTCTCGTCCTTTTCATCCTCTGGTGCTTTTCGAAGTATAAAACATGAAATTAAAGGATTAGGAGCATCAAATTTCACAATTCAGGGGATAAATCATCCAAAAGTATCCTAAATGTGGGATTAAAATATGTATATATTACGGTTTATCAAATACCCCCACACTTAAGCATTTGCTTGTCCTCAAGCAAAATTCTCATCTCACAATTAAAATGAACTTCCTCAATTCATAATATTCATCAATAGTGTTTCATCATAATTTATAGATAATTTATACTTTGAAAATTTAAGTAGAAGGGTCTTAAAGATTCAAGCAGTCAAAGTCATAGTTTTTATAGCACGAAAACATAGGTGTTTCCCCATACCTAAATAATCACCTTTAATTCAAAATCGATAAGAGTTGACATCCTCACTAAAGATTCACTCAAATCACTCAAAGTGTTTAAGGTTCAAAATTAAGCACTCAAAGGTAGAACATGAAAAGTTAATCCCATAGGCTTGCATGAAAATCAAATCTCCACCACTATAGAATGAAATGATACACAGATCAAAAGGTCTTTTAAGGGTTGTAACGGGGCTTTGGTTAAAGGTTTGGGTAAAAGCTGAATTAAAGGGTTAGAATCGAGATTGAATTGACAAATTACCTAACTTAAAAAGATGAACTAAGACTCAAATAATTACATCAATTAAAATTTTATAACACGAGCTTATTCTCAAGATGTGATTTTAAATTTATAAGCTCAATTAACATAGAACTAATAATGGATATACTTTTTTTTAAGAACAAATCAAGTAAATCTCGATATAAGGGTAGTCAAGAGAAATGGTGATAACAAATACAAGATGGGTTTTGGGTTAATATTAGTGGGTGAGTCAATAAATGGTTTGTTTTGATCAAAGGGGTTTACTAGGGGTTAATTGTGAGGGTAGGCTTTTAGTGGAGTAAGTGGGTTAAATCCTAAGTGCCTTTATCATCTCTGTATATCAAATCAATGATGTGGTCTTGACATGTATAATCGAAGCAAGTTCTAGAATAACAAATCAATGTTAACACACTCATTATCAATAAAGTGAGCAAGTCACAAAACAAATTATGGGTTTTGATATCAACTTTGTAAATTTCAAACTTCAAGGTAATAATTAGATTCAGGTAGACAACCTAACAAAATTTTAATTTTTGAAAATAGACTCGTCATGCTTGATTCTCTAGTCTCTTAAAGTTTAAATCATCATTGCACAATTATCAATGACTTAATCCAAAACATATCAATAAAAATCATGACTCAGAGGAAATTTCATTCTAATAGTAAAAATGAGGAAATTTACTTAAGAACAAGACAAAATTCAAGGATTTGATAATAATGCAAAAAGTTAGGAACTTTTCAAAATAAAATTCACCCCTACACTTAAAATGTACATTGCCCTCAATGTTCAAAGATATATATAGCATGAAATCGTAAGAGATAGGGAGAAGTGAAACTTCCTGAATTTTGGGTGAAATCCTTAGAGGATGATCAATGATGAACATGATGACTAGGCATAGGTGAAGGTGGTGGAGAATACTCCGGTGGTGTGTTCGTTCCTTGAATGGCACCTTAAACCTTTTTAAACTACGAAGTCATCAGTAAAGTTTTTAGGGAGTTCTTATTTAATGGACGTTTGTTATAGTTACTCGAGAGTTAAATAGCCAGAGATAAAAGAAATCAAATTATACTTTAAAAATTTAAAGAGTTTAATAATAAAGGAAAATGAACTAAAATAAAAAATAAAAATAAGAATAAGAATAAAAATAAAGAAAATAAAAGGACTCAAAGGTCCTCATTGTTGGAGTGATCTCGAGGTGGTGGTGGCGGCAATATGTGAAAAAGTTGATAATATCGACCACGGCCGCCTCGCACGGCCGTGTGGATTTATCACAGCCCGTGTTCTTTAGGCAGTTTCGACCACGACCGCGCGTTTAGTCGGAGCCCATGTCTTGGGGAAAACTTTCGTCCTGTTTCCGCACAATCTCCGCCACGCCCATGTACCTATTCGTGGTGTCCACACGGCCACGACCACACCCGTGTGCAAGGCCGTGTGGTAGGGAAACCTGCGCTTTATTAAATTGGTTAGTTAGGTGCTAAAAATAAAAAATGTGACATTAGTGAAGTTAGTGCTCGGGTTGCCTTCCGAGAAGAGATCGTTTAAAGTATTAAGCTAGACATACCTCTCATTCGCATAATCATGGTGGTTTGAGGAGGTGAAAATACTTTCTCATGCTATCAATTCGGTTATCGATATATAGTTTAAGTCAGGTAGTGTTTACTTTAAAAGTGCCGACTATAGGATTACTTACCTCGACTGTTTCGTAAGGGAAGACATTCAGTACCTCAAAAGGGATTTCTTCGTTTGTATCAAGGTTTGAAGTGGCGATCCAAGGGTCTGTTTTGTCCAACAATACCTGATCTCTGATCTTAAATTGGTTTGTCCCATCTTTAGGTTTATCATGGAGTTGCTTCGGTTTTGCTTCGTATATTCCTAGTTTCTCTTTGAAATGTGTCTTTCACTTGTCTAGTTCATCGATCTGAAGCCTTTGTTCCTCATGAGTTATTTCCTTATTGGCATGAGGTCTAGGATCTGGCTCAGTTGTGTAGCTCGTGGTGCTTCTTGAAAAGAAGGATTAAGTGAATGGTCATTAATTGAATTTATTTTCTCACCTTGATTACTCGATGTCCTAACTGAATCAAGGGCCTGAAGAGTGATCGTTTTGTCACCTACACAAAGTATAAGTTCACCTGTTCCAACATCAATTTTAGTTCTGGCAGTTGCTGAAAAGGGTCTTCCTAAAATTAAAGGAATATTGTTGTCTTCATCTATGTCTAAAATGAAAAAGTCTACTGGGAATATGAATTTATCAATTTTCACGAGTATATCTTCAATTATACCCTTAGGAATTCTAATAGTTTTATCAGCTAATTGAATGCTAATCCTAGTTTTTTTGGGTTTCCCTAGACCTAGCTGTTTAAACATTTTATAAGGCATAACATTGATGCTTGCCCCTAAATCAATTAAAGCATTATCAACAGATAAACTACCAATTAAGCATGGAATTGTAAAACTCCCTGTATCTTTTAATTTTTGTGGTAATTTATTTTGCAACATTGTTGAGCATATTGTATTTAGTTCCACATGCGACTCTTCGTCTAACTTCCGTTTGTTTGTTAAAAGCTCTTTTAAAAATTTCCTGGAACGTGGCATCTGTGAAAGAGCTTCAAGAAATGATAAGTTAATATATAATTTCTTTAAAAGTTTAAGAAATTTACCAAATTGTTCGTCTGTGTTGTCTTTCTTCATCGCATTGAGGTATGGCACACGAGGTTGGTACTCTTTAATTAAATATTTTGGTTTATCATGACTTACCTCGACCTTACCTTCCTCGACCACATTCTCTTAGCTTACTTTTGGTTCATCTAACCCTTCACTATCGCGAGCGGTTATTGCTTAAAGTTTCTCTTTTGGGTTAGTTTCAGTGTTGCTTGGTAGGCTTCCTTGTGATCATTCAGAGAATTGCTTAGCAAGTTGCCATAATTGGTTCTCGATCCCCTGAATCGACGCTTGTTGATTTTTTAGTGTTGTCTCGATGTTTTGGAAACGGGTTTCTGACATCGCTATAAATTTTGTTAGCATCTCTTCAAGGTTCGGCTTCTTTTCTTGTGGGTAAGGTTGCTGTTGGAAACTTGGGAGGGGTTGCTATCTCTGATTTCCTTGACCACCCTATGAAAAATTGGGGTGGTTCCTCCAACCTGGATTGTAATTGTTACTATAAGGGTTATTTTGAGGTATAAAATTGTTACCCATATAGCGAGCTTGCTCGTTTTCAGCGTTCGGGTTGTAAGGCAGAATATTCTGTGCTGTTCATCCCTCTTCCATTTGTATCACACTGCATAACTGGATGTACCTGCGAAGAACCACATAAACCATCAAGTTTTTTTATTTAACATTTCTACTTGGTTTGATAGCATGGTCACTGCGTCGAGGTTGAAAACACTGGCGGCTTTTGTTGGCTTTGTCCTCGTGACTTGCCACTGATAGTTATTCAGTCACATCTCCTCTATAAACTCATAAGCCGCTTCAAGAGTCTTGTTATTTAGGGTTCTGCTGGCAGTTGAATCAATCAACTGCCTGGTTGAGGGGTTCACACCGTTATAAAAGGTCTGGACTTGTAGCCACAACAGTAACCCATGGTGTGGGCACCTTCTCAATAGATCCTTGTATCTCTCCATGCATCGTAAAGTCTTTCTAAATCCATCTGCACAAAAGAAGAGATGTCATTCCTCAACCTTGCCGTTTTAGCATGCGAAAATATTTTAACAAAACTTTTTCGGTCATTTGTTCCCATGTAGTGATTGATCCTCGTGGTAATGAGTTCAATCACTATTTAGCTTTGTTTCTTAATGAAAAGGGAAACAAACGAAGACAAATGGCATCATCAAAAATGCCATTTATTTTAAAAGTATCACAAAATTATAGGAAAATTGCCAAGTGATTATTTGGATCTTTATCCTTCAAACCATCAAACTGAACAAATTGCTGTATTATTTGAATTGTGTTAGGTCTCAGTGCAAAACTATTTGCAGCAATAGCAAGTCTAACAATACTTGACTCAGTTCCTGTTAAATTAGGTTTAGCATAATCATACATAGTTCAAGGAGCTTGATTTTCGGCCACCTTCGGAGGTAGCAGATTATTCTCAGCCATCTCTTCGGTAGTATTAATTTCGTCTTCTTGCTCTTCTTGTATGTATTGTAGGCTTCTCCTTATTTCTCTTCGGTTTCTACAAACTGTGCTTTCAATTTCACTATCATAGAGTAGAGGTCCTGACGGGTTTCTTCTAGTCATAAACTAGAATACTTGCCAGAAGCAAAGACGAAAATTTTAAAAAGTAAAAATAAAATTTAATTGCAAAAATAAATTATGGCTAAAGTAATAAAAATCAAGTGTTCCTAATATCTTAGTCCCCAGCAATGGCGCCAAAAACTTGGTTGTGTCAGAAAGTCTTAAAATTTATATAATGAATGATCGAGCCTAGAAACTAACTTATGACAACAATTGAGGCAAGCGCACTGGAAACAGGGAAATTTATACACTTTTTCATGCCATTTTTAACTCAAACTTATGTAGTTTCGATTAAATTCTTTTCGAAAAATAATTAAATATTATAAAAATAATTAAATTGTGCTAAAAATATGAACATGATGAATTTTAATTAATTTTATAGTTAATTTTGATTTATTTTGACTATTTTCGACAGATTCGCACAAAGGGCGAAAATTGGCTCGACAGACACTGCTCGAAGAATAAACCCGAGAAGCAATTTGAAGTATCGAGGTGAATTTATTTCCAGCCCAAGACGGTCCAATTATGAATATTTAATCATAATATAATTAATTTTAATTTACTCCCAATTTAATTTGGGCTAAATAAATTAATGTTAATTAATTATGGAAAAGGCCCAGTTGAACCGCATCAGTTGAACCAAACCGACTGAACCGAACCGAGCAAAGAGTTGGGTAGCCCAAACCGTCCATATCCTGGCCCAAATCAGCTTATTAGCTGATTAATTAAGCTTGCAAAGAAGCCCTTGAAGACTTTTTAAAGTTGCATTCAATCCCCTCCAAATTTAGAGGCTTTGTAGATTTGCCCCCTGCCATATTTAGCAAAGTTGAAACCATCAACTTTGCCACACAAATGGCCGACCAAGGGAGGTCTCTTTGGCTGCTACTATTTTCTATTTTTATCAGCCACAATCAGCTATAAATACCACCCCTTGCTGATCATTCAGCTCATCCCTCAATCCTTCATTTATCATTCACTCTCTCATTCTCTCATCACTCCATTCTCTCATTTGTCTCCAACAAAACCAAGCCTTCTTGTGCAGATTTCTCCTCTTGGAAAAGAGGTGTTTTCTCAGCCATTTGGAGCAGCAAGTGAAGTGCTCATAAACACCGGATTTGCTTCTTGTTCCCTATCTCTTTAAATTTTGTTGTTGTTTTGACAAACATGTTTACGAATATTTATGCTATTGAAATGGTTAATTTAATCAGCTTAGCTTGAATTTAATTCGTGTTGGGTTGATTGCATTTCATCTTCTTAAATTATTAAAATGGCGTTTATACTGTTATTGGCCTCGGTAAAATGCTTGATTAAGTAAAATCATGTTTATGTTATTCTGGCATTATAATTGTTTTGATAACTAAAGAATTAATTATTTAAACGCATTGGAATTGTAATTAATGGACACAATACTTAATCTGTGCATGTTTAATTCTTCTAAGTTAGTTGAAGATTAAATTAGCATTTTATTTGGCGATACATATGCATTGCATAACTTGCAAGATTTTTCTGATTAAACTGTTTCAAGGTAGGGATACTTTGTTACTTCGCATGACCTTTTATACGCTTATTAGGTTGAATTAATTGTTTGAATCGACATAGGAATATGCGAGAGATTGTTTAATTTAATAAGTATGTATGTGTAATGACATGTTTACTTTTATAAATCTATTTTATCGGTCGAATTGACATAGGGATATGTAGAAGAGATGAATGGATTTTTAATTGTAAATATGTTCATAAGTTAGCAAATTACCGAGTTGCCGTGATTTATTTGTAACAAGTATGAGCATGAGTTTAATAATTCTAAGGTAAGATATGTAATTAATCCAACACAATTATATCATCTTAATTAAAATCAGTTTTTGAAATCATGCATTAGATCTTTGTTTTATTGTATTTTACTTTGTTTTTCTTTTAGTTTTTAAATATTTCTCCAATCCAAATATTTTCCCTTCACCAAAGTGTTTGAAATCATTTTCATAAATAATTCTTTTACAGTCCCTGTGGGTACGATAATTCGACATTTACTTGTCACTTTATTACTTGTTACGATTGTGTACGCTTGCACATTTCCACCGTTCCAAGTTTTTGGTGCCGTTGCCGGGGACTGTTTTTCAAAGCCATTATTTGTGAATCTGTTTTACATTTTGGTTTATTTATTTTCTGTATTGAAATTTTTACTTAACTAATTTTTCTGTGATTATATCAGGTGTTTATGAGTATTGACCAGATTATTGACTTACTCCCTGTGGACCCTGAAATAGAAAGAACCTTTCGACAACGAAGAAGACAAGGGAACCAGAAAAGGACCGAAGAAATGAACTTTGAGAATATGAACCAAGGAAATGGAGCAAACCCTGCTCAGAATCCTATCCTTATTGCTGATGATAGGGATAGAGCCTTAAGACAATATGTCGTGTTAGTATTTAATGATCTTAATCCGGGTATTAGGAGACTCGAAATCGAGGCACAACAATTTGAGCTGAAGCCAGTGATGTTGCAGATGCTTTAAACAGTGGGCCAATTCAGTGGAATGCCTACTGAAGATCCTCATCTTCACTTAAGACTATTTATGGAAGTGAGCGATTCTTTCAACTTAGCCTGAGTTTTTGAAGATGCCTTACAATTAAAGTTGTTCCCATATTTGTTAAGGGACAGAGCTCGTGCCTGGTTGAACTCATTGCCACCAAACTTCATTTCTACATGGCAAGAGTTAGCCGAGAGATTCCTCATGAAGTATTTTCCGCCAAGCAGGAATGCTAAGCTGAGGAATGAGATCACTGCTTTCCACCAAATAGATGACGAGTCCTTGTATGAGGCATGGGAAAGATTTAAAGAGTTATTACGAAAATGCCCTCATCATGGAATCCCACATTGCATTCAACTTGAGACATTTTATAATGGTCTCAACGCTCACACAAGGATGGTAGTGGAAGCCTCTGCTAATGGTGCTCTCCTTTCTAAATCTTATAACGAGGCTTATGAAATTATTGAGAGGATTGCCAGCAACAATTATCAATGGCCAACCAGTCGTGCAGCGTCAGGAAGATGAGTCGCTGGAATTCATGAACTAGATGCTCTCACTTCACTCGCATCTCAGGTATCATCAATATCTTCAATGCTTAAAAACCTTATTACTAATAGGTCTAATAGTTTTGTAGCACAACTGCCTAATCAATTTGAAAATATAGCCTGTGTTTATTGTGGGAAGGGGCAGTTGTTTGAAGAATGTCCGTCGAACCTAGAATCTGTATACTACATGGGTAATCAGAACTAAAACCGAGGAAGGCAAGGGTTGCAGTCAAATTTTTGTAACCCATTGTGGAGAAACCACCAGAATTTCTCCTGGAGTAACCAAGGGATTGGAACCAGTACCACTTACACCCAACCCAGACCAACCCAGCTGCTTAGTTTTCCTCAACAAGTTCAGAAACTACTTCAAGCTGAAGCATCCAATGGCTTGGAGAGTTTGCTGAAGGCATACATGGCAAAGAATGATGCCTTAATCTAGAGCCAAGCAGCTACATTGAAGAATTTGGAGAATCAAGTGGGCCAGCTTGCTACTGAACTCAGGAACCGACCACAAGGTGCTCTACCTAGTGACACGAAAAATCTGAGAAATTCGGGAAAGGAATAGTGCAAAGTGTTGACATTGAGGAGCGGAAAGATAGTAGAGCCCAACACTGTCGAAGTTGAAAAGGAGCTAGCTGATGCTCAAGACTCAGAGGAAGTTCAACCAAGTGTTGAAATCCCAGTTTTACCAGAATCAAAATCTGCAAAACCTGACAAAGTAACCTTAGGACCAGTCAATTCTGATCAACCAACAACTTCATTAGAGGCAGAATTACCGCCAAAGGCGAATCAACCAGAATTAGTTCCAGTAATGAAACCACCGCCACCCTACCCTCAAAGACTTCAGAAGCCGAAGCAGGAGATTCAATTCAAGAATTTCCTTGATGTACTCAAGCAACTTCACATCAACATCCCGTTGGTCGAAACACTTGAGCAGATGCCGAACTATGTCAAGTTCATGAAAGATATCTTTTCTAAGAGACGAAGACTTGGGGAATTTGAGACGATATCTCTAACAAAGGAATGCAGTGCATATCTTCAAGATAAACTACCCGCAAAATTGAAGGATCCTGGATGTTTCACCATACCATGCAACATTGGATCAACATATTGTGGTAAGGCATTATGTGACTTAGGTGCAAGTATCAACTTGATGCCTATGTTAATATTTAGGAAGTTGGGGATAGGAGAAGTTAGACCAACTACGGTTACACTTCAACTAGCAGATTGATCCTTAGCACATCCAGAAGGAAAAATCGAGGATGTATTGGTACGTGTAGATAAATTTATCTTTCTAGCTGACTTTGTAATTTTAGACTTTGAAGTAGACAAAGAAGTGCCAATTATCCTAGGAAGACCATTCTTAGCAACTGGAAGGACCCTTATTGATATGCAGAAAGGCGAGCTTACTATGCATGTTCAGGATGATCAGGTAACATTTAATGTTTTTAAGTCAATTCGATTTCCTGACACAATGGATGATTGTTCTGTAGTATCTGATTTAGAGGGATTAATAGTAGAGAAGGAACTTAACTGCGTTGAGGACCCACTGGAAAGAATTTTGACATCGAATCCTCCAGATGATGAAGAAGAGGATGAATACTTAGCTGTGCTAGAAGCTAATCAAAAGGGATTTAATCTGTAATCCCATTTTGAATCTTTGGAATTAGAGAAAAGAGATTACACCCAGCCAAAAGCATCAATCGAGGAGCAACCTAAGTTAGAACTCAAGGTATTACATTTCACACTTAAAATATGTTTATTTAGGTAACGCCTCTACTCTGCCTGTGATTGTTTCAGCAGAATTAACTACTAAACAAGAAGAGAAACTTATCATAGTTTTCAAACAATTCAAGAAGGCTATCGGATGGACCATAGCTGATATTCACGGTATTAGCCTATCTCTATGCATGCACAAGATCATATTAGAAGATGGCGAGAGAGGAACAATTGATGGACAACGGAGACTGAACCCCATCATGAAAGATGTAGTGAAAAAGGAAATTATCAAGTGGTTGGATGCGGGTATAATCTACCCCATCTCAGACAGTTCATGGGTGAGTCCAGTTCAGTGTGTGCCGAAGAAAGGAGGTATCACGATTGTGGAGAACGAGAACAACGAGTTGATACCAATGAGAACAGTTACGGGATGGAGAATCTGCATCGATTACTGAAAGCTGAACAATGCAACTAGGAAAGATCACTTTCCTTTACCCTTTTTGGACCAGATGTTGGATAGAATCGCAGGACGAGATTACTACTGTTTTCTCGATGGACACTCAGGGTATAATTAGATTACGGTAGCACCAAAAGATCAACACAAGATGACATTCACCTGTTCGTACGGTACATTTACATTTAGACGCATGCCATTTGGTTTATGTAATGCACTGGCTACATTTCAAAGATGTATGATGTTTATTTTTACTGACATGGTTGAGAAGGAATTCCTCTAGGCCATCGAATAACGAGACATGGGATCGAGGTGGACAAAGCAAAAGTAGACGTTATTGAGAAACTCCCACCTCTAACATCTGTAAAAAGTGTTAGGAGCTTTTTGGGCCACGCCGATTTTTATTGAAGATTTATCAAGGACTTCTCCAAAGTGGCTAAACCCTTATACAAGCTATTGAGGAAAGACTCAGTACTCAAGTTTGATGAGGAGTGCTTAAAAGCCTTCAATGATCTGAAGAGTCAATTAATCACGGCACCCATAATCATCACACTAGACTGGGGTTCGCCATTCTTGTTGATGTGTAACGCAAATGACTTCGCCATTGGAGCTGTCTTGGGCCAGCGAAGGAACAAAGTATTTCATCCCATCTACTACACAAGTATAACTCTAACTGGAGCTCAACTGAACTATACGGTAAAAGAAAAAGAGCTACTTACTATTGTGTTTGCTTTTGACAAGTTTCGATCTTATCTTTAGGTACCAAAGTGATTGTCTATACGGACCACCCGCAATTAAGTACTTATTAGCTAAGAAAGATGCTAAGTTGAGATTGATCCGGTGGGTGCTTCTACTTCAAGAGTTCGATCTAGAAATTCAAGATCGAAGTGGAGTAGAAAACCAAGTAGCATATCACTTATCCAGATTAGAGCCGCAAGAGGGAAATTCTCCACTTTTACTGATCTAAGAGACATTTCCAGATGAACACATATTGAAGGTAAATCATGTCCATAATATTCCTTGGTTTGCTGATTTTGCTAACTATTTAGCTTGTGGTTTGATGCCGATTGATAAAATGTATCAGTAAAGAAAATAGTTTCTTCACGATGTGAAGTACTATTTTTAGGAAGAGCCATATTTGTTTAAAAAGTGTGCAGATCAGATGATTAGGAGATGTGTGACAGAAGATGAAATACTGAAGATTTTATACCACTGTCATTCAGATCCAAGTGGGGGACACTTCGGAGGTACACGTACAATGGCCAAAGTATTGCAAGCCGGATTCTTTTGGCCAACACTATTAAAGGATGCATACGCTTATGTAAAGAGTTGTGATCGATGTTAGAGGGTTGGAAATGTCACCAACAGAAATGAGATGCCTCGAACAAATATCATTGAGGTAGAATTGTTCGATGTTTGGGGTATTGACTTTCTTGGTCCTTTCCCTCCGTCTTTTGGTTACAAGTACATATTAGTAGTAGTAGATTATGTGTCCAAGTGGGTCGAGGCTGAAGCTTATCCAACGAACGATGCCAAGGTTGTGATAAAGTGCTTGCAGAAACATGTGTTCACAAGGTTTGGAACCCCAAGAGCTATTATCAGCGATGAAGGGACCCATTTTGTGAACAAGTGGTTAAAATGGTTGTTAGATAAACATGGAGTGAAACATAAGGTTGCTACAGCTTACCATCTGCAGACAAATGGGCAAGCTGAGCTAGCGAATAAGGAGATCAAAGGCATACTTGAGAAGGTAGTTTGCCCGAACCGACGAGATTGGTCTAAGAGACTAGATGATGCTTTATGGGCTTACAAAACAGCATACAAGACACCTTTAGGAATGTCACCCTACAGGTTGGTCTTTGGGAAAGCCTGTCATCTACCTCTGGAGTTAGAGCACAAAGCCTACTGGGCTCTTCAACGACTCAACTTGGATCTTAAGTTTGCTAGAGAGAAACGGATGCTCCAACTCAACGAGCTAGAGGAATTTCGAATATTCTCATACGAAAATGCCAAATTACTCAAAGAAAGACTCAAGAAGTGGCATGACAAGCATATTCGAGTTCGAGAGTTTGAAGCAGGTCAGCAAGTCTTGTTATTTAATTCCAGATTAAAGTTCTTTCCAGGTAAGTTAAAATCACGTTGGCCAGGTCCATTTATGATTCATCACGTCTAGCCATACGGAGTTGTTGAACTCTAAGGTAAGGGAGGTAATTTTCAAGTCAATGCTCAGCGTTTGAAACATTACTACGGAGAAAAACCTGAACGGGACCACATCTTGTTCAGTTTATCTGTTCTTTAGATTTTCTTATTTTCAATAAATTATTTAGGGTATATTTTCGGGTTTATTATGTTTAAATAAATTTTGTCTAGGAGATTGGAACTTAAGCGGGACCGCTTGTGACCCCTCCAATCTTTCCTGCAAATTGATTTCTACATAATTTTTCGAGAAATTAGCCCCTAAATGACAAAATAAATTTTTGGTTTCCCAAATAAAAGGTTAGTTTTGACCCAAGTCTTAAATTGCAACTCAATTTCAAATTTTCATTAAGTCTAGGGACTCAATTAAATTATTTTCAAAATATGGTTGCTATATTTGTAAATAATTAAAACTTTGAAACACCCCATACCCGGCCGACGAGCCTTGACCGGATCTGGTATGTTCCTCAAGAAAACCGGTTTCAAATTCTTTTGTTACTTAGAGAAAACTTGTGCGATTAAAAAAAAAATATTGTTTGGGTTGGGCTTGTGTTGAAACAGACTCGATTTTATTTTTGGAAACCCCTTTTTAATATTAAGTGATAAAACAAGTAGGATTTAGTTTAAAGAAATTTTTACTTAAACTTTAATAAATAAGGTTCCTAAACATAATAAATAATAATAAATGTAAAATGATTCAACTATGGCCTTATGGCCTTATTACAACAAATAATTTCCAAATAATTCCAGTACTTAAAAAAAACTAATAGTTCCATAATAATAAAGACTTCATGTTGAGCATGGCCACCACAAGTTCTGCCATCCTGGTCCATCACTGCTCATCACCTGAAACATGGTCCCACAACGGGGTGAGTCAAACAGACTCAATGTGTACACGATACTAAATCATAATAGAATTAGGCATACAAGAGTTACACATTCAGAACAATGAATACAAGTTATAATGCATTCCCAAACCCAAACCTAATTGTCCATCCCTACACACACCCCAGTACCTACCAAATCACACACACCTGGGACTACTAAGTCGACCCTCCTTCCGCTACACTCCAAATTGCGGTCTTAGGTCACCGCATTCGTGGTTTTAGGTCACCACGTTTAGATTACTGTGGTCTTAGGTCACCACTTTCAGATTACTGTGGTCTTAGGTCACCACTTTTCAGATATCACGGTCTTAGGTCACCGTGTTCGTGGTCTTAGGTCACCACATTCACTTCCCCTTTCAAAATAAAACCCATATGCCCCATATAATAATAATATGCATAAATATGCCAGAGTTCACATTCTTATTCTTATTCTCATGTTATAACTAACATATTTCATAATCCTAGTAGGAGTAGGAAACGTACCTGAGTACTTAGTACCATAACATGATACCTTAGCCACTTTCATATTCTTAATGTCACATATTTTAATTAAACATGCCGTAAAACGTATTATGAAGTAGTGTGGTGTACACACCTGATTCGCTTAAAATTTCCTTGAGATCCCGAAAAGCTTGATCTAATGCTTAGATCCTTAATCCCTACATTGATTTATCACTTATTACCTTAATAAAAAGCCATTCAGCCAAGATTCCAAATCCTAGTAGGATTAGTATTCTTACCTTGTTGCCGATTGGAACACCAACAAATCCCGAAACTATTCCTTGTTTCCCTTGGAATGTCGAAATCCCTAAAACCTTACGTTAGACTTAATCTTAATCATCGAAACATAAATCAAGGCCTTTGGACGAATATTCACATGTCTTACCTTAATCTTAGAAATCCCGAATACTCCTCCTTTTAGTCGACTACTCTGATAATCCCGAAAGATCCTTCCATGTTCGGCAACCATAATATGTATGGGGTTAGATTATCTCTCGGCTAATCTAAAAGAAAAGAATGGAAATCAAACTTATTCTTACCTTTGAAGAAATCAACAGCATCTATGCTTGAAGCCCTTCCAAGATTCGGCTTTTGAATGGATTGGTAAGAAGAAATAGGAAGAAAAGAAAACTTGAGAATTTTTACAACGGTGGACTATAGATTCGGCTTGACAAAAGAAAAAGAGAAGAGAAGAGAAGAGGGCACTTAGAAATTCGGCAGAGAGAAGAGGAGGAAGAAAAATTGATGAGTAGCCCTATTTTCTTCCTTTTATAGCTAAAACTACTACTCAGAATCCCTTACTTGGCCACCATTCTTCTTTATTGATAAGTTTATCTCCTTAATTTAAAATAATTAGAGAATAATCCTTTATTATCTCTTCAAAAATAATCCAAATTAAATCCCTTATTTATCACCTTATTAATCGAATATTTATGAAAATAAAACTCCTCCTTTCTAGAAAGGTTGTGCCGTCCACCTTGGCTTCTGGAAGTAAAAATAAAACTTCTTTTATTTGCTTCCCAAGTGACTCGAACTCAGGCCCAACACCCTTGCATGTGGCGCCATTTCCATAGGCCCTAAGTGACATCTTCAGGCCACTTTTCCAAGCCTGTTTGTGTGTCAAATTTCACATACTTTTTCTTTTAAGGCCACCTTGCCTCAGTTTCCTCTTTTAAACTTTAAAACTCGACATTTCTATGTCATTTCTAAGTTTCCTAAAATTTTCGTTCGGCTCTGTAAACTTGACATTTCCTTACATTTCCAAGTTTCCAGAAATGTTCACTTTCCTCTTTTGAATCATTTCTAGATCATGTCCATACATTTTCAGCTTTCCAAAAATGTTCATTTCCAAATCATTTCCATTCATTTCCGGGTTTCTAAAAATGTTCAAAATTTATTCTTAGTACATAAAACATGTCACTTGTTACAATTAAACCGAAAATGCATAGGCCCTTTTCAGGATGTTACAGTTCTACCCCCTTTGAAAATAATTTCGTCCTCAAAATTACTTACTAACAAATAATCATACATCTTAACTCACTGCACTATGCTTATGCTGCGCACTCTGATCTTAATAGAACCATCATACTTCCTAGGCACAATCTCTAAGTTCACGTCCCCTAGAACTTATTTCTAACGTCGCGATTTAATCTGATTACAAAGTTTTATGCATCAGAATTTTGTTCCACTTATTAACCGCGACCAATTTTATGAAATAAAGATATTTAGAAGTAGTTCTTTCGATCACACAAAGTTTCAGTTCAATTTCACTACTCTAATTCAGAGAATCACATTCACATTCATCAACAGAGACACCTTCATTCCTCAATAGAGGCACATTCAGTCATAGACATATTTATTCAGTGGTATCTACCACCTACATTCACAATTCGAACACTCTTTGCCTTATTCCTATCCCAGGGGTATTTTCGTAATTTGTCATACAGGGGGTATTTTTGTAATTTTTCAAAATAAGGTTCCTTGGTAATTTTTTCAATAAGGGTATTTTGGTAATTTTGTGTTCCCGGGGTATTTTTGGAAATTCTGAAATCCGAGGGCATTTCGGTAATTTTGAAACTCCGTGGTATTTTGGAAATAAGCCAGGGTAAATTGGTAAAGCTTAATAATTCAGGGGTATTTCAAAATTTGCGAAACTGTGAGGATTCTTTTTGAGAATTTGTTTTCCAAAACGGTGATGTTGTAAAAATTTTGGAAATTAGGGTCATTTTGGTAATTTTGTAAGTTAGGGGCAATTTCGTAATTTTCCAAAATCAAGGTATTTTGATATGTTGCAAATTAGGGTTTTTGAACATTTATAAAGTAAGGAAATTTTGATTAAACTATGGGTAGTTTGGACATTTTATAAACCAAGGGCATTTTTGTAATTTCACAACCAGGGGTATTTAGGTAATTTTTCTAAATCGGAAATTTTTCGGAAAATTTTTTAAAAAATAGTTCTCACAAATTAAAAAGGTAATTTTAAGAGTTTTAAAACTAGGGTTTTTATAAAAATACGGCTAGTTCCCTTTCGGGTTTTAGTTATTGCGTTTAGCCTGTGACTGAGTCCTCTTGGTTAGGGTGAACCGTAGCTACGCACCAGGTAGGATTCCTGCGAAGAGGAGAGGTGAGTCACTAGGATCGCTAAGTACTGTGCTCTTCCGATCCAATCCTAGACATGCGCATGTGGGTTACCACACCCTAACTCGGCGACTTAACCATAGGTTTGTTTAATTAGGCATTAAGTCTTATGTAATAGTTGGGGTAAACTAGTCTTAGGGTTCAAGTACCTATCACACTATTTCTACGTTCCATTCCTACCTTTCTACAGATCATACAATAAATCACACAATGGATAGGGGTACTTACCTGGTGGACTGCGGGTCGGAGACTTGGGTGCCATGCCAAAAACCTGCTTATTTCCAAAAATATTTTCGTAAAACTTACTTGGGCTCGATTTGAAAACGTTTTGGGCCTTAACCCTCAGGCCGAGAGTTTAAAACGAGCTCTGATACCAAACGAAAACACCCCATACCCGGCCCACGAGCCTTGACCGGATCTGGTATGTTCCTCAAGAAAACCGGTTTCAAATTCTTTTGTTACTTAGAGAAAACTTGTGCGATTAAAAAAAAATATTGTTTGGGTTGGGCTTGTGTTGAAACAGACTCGGTTTTATTTTTGGAAACCCCTTTTTAATATTAAGTGATAAAACAATTAGGATTTAGTTTAAAGAAATTTTTACTTAAACTTTAATAAATAAGGTTCCTAAACATAATAAATAATAATAAATGTAAAATGATTCAACTATGGCCTTGTGGCCTTATTACAACAAATAATTTCCAAATAATTCAAGTACTTAAAACAAAACTAATAGTTCCATAAAAATAAAGACTTCATGTTGAGCATGGCCACCACAAGTTCTGCCGTCCCGGTCCATCACCGCTCATCACCTGAAACATGGTCCCACAACGGGGTGAGTAAAACAGACTCAATGTGTACACGACACTAAATCATAATAGAATTAGGCATACAAGAGTTACACATTCAGAACAATGAATACAAGTTATGATGCATTCCCAAATCCAAACCTAATTGTCCATCCCCTACACACCCCCGTACCTGCCAGTCACACCGTGGGGACTACTAAGTCGACCCTCCTTTCACTACACACCAAATTGCGGTCTTAGGTCACCACGTTCAGATTACTGTGGTCATAGGTCACCACTTTCAGATTACTGCGGTCTTAGGTCACCACTTTTCAGATATCATGGTCTTAGGTCACCGTGTTCGTGGTCTTAGGTCACCAGATTCACTTCCCCTTTCAAAATAAAACCCATATGCCCCATATAATAATAATAGGCATAAATATTCCAGAGTTCACATTCTTATTCGTATTCTCATGTTATAACTAACATATTTCATAATCCTAGTAGGAGTAGGAAACGTACCTGAGTACTTAGTACCATAACATGATACCTTAGCCACTTTCATATTCTTAATGTCACATATTTTAATTAAACATGCCGTAAAACGTATTATGAAGTAGTGTGGTGTACACACCTGATTCGCTTAAAATTTCCTTGAGATCCCGAAAAGCTTGATCTAATGCTTAGATCCTTAATCCCTACATTGATTTATCACTTATTACCTTTATAAAAAGCCATTTAGCCAAGATTCCAAATCCTAGTAGGATTAGTATTCTTACCTTGTTACCGATTGGAACACCAACAAATCCCGAAACTATTCCTTGTTTCCCTAGGAACGTCGAAATCCCTAAAACCTTACGTTAGACTTAATCTTAATCATCGAAACATAAATCAAGGCCTTTGGCCGAATATTCACATGTCTTACCTTAATCTTAGAAATCCCGAATACTCCTCCTTTTAGTCGACTATTCTGGTAATCCTGAAAGATCCTTCCATATTTGGCAACCATAATTTGTATGGGGTTAGATTATCTCTCGGCTAATCTAAAAAAAAAAAGAATGGAAATCAAACTTGTTCTTACCTTTGAAGAAATCAACAGCACCTATGCTTGAAGCCCTTCCAAGATTCGGCTTTTGAATGGATTGGTAAGAAGAAATAGGAAGAAAAGAAAACTTGAGAATTTTGACAATGATGGACTATAGATTCGGCTTGACAAAAGAAAAAGCGAAGAGAAGAGAAGAGAGCACTCAGAAATTCGGCAGAGAGAAGAGGAGGAAGAAAAATTGATGAGTAGCCCTATTTTCTTCCTTTTATAGCCGAAACTACTACTCAGAATCCCTTACTTGGCCACCACTCTTCTTTATTGATAAGTTTATCTCCTTAATTTAAAATAATTAGAGAATAATCCTTTATTATCTCTTCAAAAATAATCCAAATTAAATCCCTTATTTATCACCTTATTAATCGAATATTTATGAAAATAAAACTCCTCCTTTCTAGAAAGCTTGTGCCGTCCACCTCTGGCTTCTGGAAGCAAAAATAAACTTCTTTTATTTGCTTCCCAAGTGACTCGAACTCAGGCCCAACACCCTTGCATGTGGCGCCATTTCCATAGGCCCTAAGTGACATCTTCAGGCCACTTTTCCAAGCCTGTTTGTGTGTCAAATTTCACATACTTTTTCTTTTAAGGCCACCTTGCCTCAGTTTCCTCTTTTAAACTTTAAAACTCGACATTTCTATGTCATTTCTAAGTTTCCTAAAATTTTCGTTCGGCTCTGTAAACTTGACATTTCCTTACATTTCCAAGTTTCCAGAAATGTTCACTTTCGTCTTTTGAATCATTTCCTTACATTTCCAAGTTTCCAGAAATGTTCACTTTCCTCTTTTGAATCATTTCTAGATCATGTCCATACATTTTTAGGTTTCCAAAAATGTTCATTTCCAAATCATTTCCATTCATTTCCGGGTTTCTAAAAATGTTCAAAATTTATTCTTAGTACATAAAACATGTCACTTGGTACAATTAAACCGAAAATGCATAGGCCATTTTCAGGATGTTACAGTTCTACCCCCTTTAAAAATATTTTCGTCCTCGAAATTACTTACTAACAAATAATCGTACATCTTAACTCACTGCACTACGCTTATGCTGCGCACTCTGATCTTAATAGAACCATCATACTTCCTAGGCACAATCTCTAAGTTCATGTCCCCTAGAACTTATTTCTAACGTCGCGATTTAATCTGATTACAAAGTTTTATGCATCAGAATTTTGTTCCACTTATTAACCGCGAACAATTTTATGAAATAAAGATATTTAGAAGTAGTTCTTTCGATCACACAAAGTTTCAGTTCAATTTCACTACTCTAATTCAGAGAATCACATTCACATTCATCAACAGAGACACCTTCATTCCTCAATAGAGGCACATTCATTCATAGACATATTTATTCAGTGGTATCTACCACCCACATTCACTATTCGAACACTCTTTGCCTTATTCCTATCCCAGGGGTATTTTCGTAATTTGTCATACAGGGGGTATTTTTGTAATTTTTCAAAATAAGGTTCCTTGGTAATTTTATCAATAAGGGTATTTTGGTAATTTTGTGTTCCCGTTGGTAATTTTGAAACTCAGGGGTATTTTGGTAATAAACCAGGGTAAATTGGTAAAGCTTAATAATTCAGGGGTATTTCAAAATTTGCAAAACTGTGAGGATTCTTTTTGAGAATTTGTTTTCCAAAACGGTGATGTTGTAAAAATTTTGGAAGTTAGGGTCATTTTGGTAATTTTGTAAGTTAGGGGCAATTTCGTAATTTTTCAAAATTAAGGTATTTTATATGTTGCAAATTAGGGTTTTTGAACATTTATAAAGTAAGGAAATTTTGATTAAACTATGGGTAGTTTGGACATTTTATAAACCAAGGGCATTTTTGTAATTTCACAACCAGGGGTATTTAGGTAATTTTTATAAATCGGAAATTTTTCGGAAAATTTTGTAAAAAATAGTTCTCACAAATTAAAAAGGTAATTTTAAGAGTTTTAAAACTAGGGTTTTTATAAAAATACGGCTAGTTCCCTTTCGGGTTTTAGTTATTGCGTTTAGCTTTGTGGATCGAGTCCTCTTGGTTAGGGTGAACCGTAGCTACGCACTGTAGGATTCTGCGAAGAGGAGGTGAGTCACTAGGGATCTGCTAAGTACTGTGCTCTTCCGGATCCAATCCTAGACATGCGCACAGGCGTTACCACACCCTAACTCGGCGACTTAACCATAGGTTTGTTTCATTAGGCATTAAATCTTATGTAATAGTTGGGGTAAACTAGTCCTAAGGTTCAAGTACCTATCATACTATTTCTACGTTCCATTCCTACCCTTCTACAGATCATACAATAAATCACACAATGGATAGGGGTACTTACACCGTGGATCATGGTCGAGACTTGGGTGCCATGCCAAAAACCTGCTTATTTCCAAAAATATTTTCGTAAAACTTACTTGGGCTCGATTTGAAAACGTTTTGGGCCTTAACCCTCAGGCCGAGAGTTTGAAACAGGCTCTGATACCAAACTGAAACACCCCATACCCAGCCCACGAGCCTTGACCGGATCTGGTATATTCCTCAAGAAAACCGATTTCAAATTCTTTTGTTACTTAGAGAAAACTTGTGCGATTAAAAAAAAAATATTGTTTGGGTTGGGCTTGTGTTAAAATAGACTCAATTTTATTTTTGGAAACCCCTTTTTAATATTAAGTGATAAAACAATTAGGATTTAGTTTGAAGAAATTTTTACTTAAACTTTAATAAATAAGGTTCCCAAACATAATAAATAATAATAAATGTAAAATGATTCAACTATGGCCGTATGGCCTTATTACAACAAATAACTTCCAAATAATTCAAGTGCTTAAAACAAAACTAATAGTTCCATAAAAATAAAGACTTCATGTTGAGCATGGCCACCACAAGTTCTGCCGTCCCGGTCCATCACTGCTCATCACCTGAAACATGGTCCCACAACGGGGTGAGTCAAATAGACTCAATGTGTACACGACACTAAATCATAATAGAATTAGGCATACAAGAGTTACACATTCAGAACAATGAATACAAGTTATGATGCATTCCCAAACACAAACCTAATTGTCCATCCCCTACACACCCCCGTACCTACCAGTCACACCGTGGGGACTACTAAGTCGACCCTCCTTCCGCTACACACCAAATTGCGGTCTTAGGTCACCGCATTCGTGGTCTTAGGTCACCACGTTCAGATTACTGTGGTCTTAGGTCATCACTTTCAGATTACTGTGGTCTTAGGTCACCACTTTTCAGATATCACGGTCTTAAGTCACCGTGTTCGTGGTCTTAGGTCACTACATTCACTTCCCCTTTCAAAATAAAACCCATATGCCCCATATAATAATAATATGCATAAATATGCCAGAGTTCACATTCTTATTCTTATTCTCATGTTATAACTAACATATTTCATAATCCTAGTAGGAGTAGGAAACGTACCTGAGTACTTAGTACCATAACATGATACCTTAGCCACTTTCATATTCTTAATGTCACATATTTTAATTAAACATGCCATAAAACGTATTATGAAGTAGTGTGGGGTACACACCTGATTCGCTTAAAATTTCCTTGAGATCCCGAAAAGCTTGATCTAATGCTTAGATCCTTAATCCCTACATTGATTTATCACTTATTACCTGAATAAAAAGCCATTCGGCCAAGATTCCAAATCCTAGTAGGATTAGTATTCTTACCTTGTTGCCGATTGGAACACCAACAAATCCCGAAACTGTTCCTTGTTTCCCTAGGAATGTCGAAATCCCTAAAACCTTATGTTAGACTTAATATTAATCATCAAAACATAAATCAAGGCCTTTGGCCGAATATTCACATGTCTTACCTTAATCTTAGAAATCCCGAATACTCCTCCTTTTAGTCGACTACTCTGATAATCTCGAAAGATCCTTCCATGTTCGGCAACCATAATATGTATGGGGTTAGATTATCTCTCGGCTAATCTAAAAGAAAAGAATGGAAATCAAACTTATTCTTACCTTTGAAGAAATCAACAGCACCAATGCTTGACGCCCTTCCAAGATTCGGCTTTTGAATGGATTGGTAAGAAGAAATAGGAAGAAAAGAAAACTTGAGAATTTTTACAATGGTGGACTATAGATTCGGCTTGACAAAAGAAAAAGAGAAGAGAAGAGACCACTCAGAAATTTGGCAGAGAGAAGAGGAGGAAGAAAAATTGTTGAGTAGCCCTATTTTCTTCCTTTTATAGCCGAAACTACTACTCAGAATCCCTTACTTGGCCACCACTCTTCTTTATTGATAAGTTTATCTCCTTAATTTAAAATAATTAGAGAATAATCCTTTATTATCTCTTTAAAAACAATCCAAATTAAATCCCTTATTTATCACCTTATTAATGGAATATTTATGAAAATAAAACTCCTCTTTTCTAGAAAGCTTGTGCCGTCCACCTCTGGCTTCTGGAAGCAAAAATAAAACTTCTTTTATTTGCTTCCCAAGTGACTCGAACTCAAGCCCAACACCCTTGCATGTGGCGCCATTTCCATAGGCCCTAAGTGACATCTTCAGGCCACTTTTCCAAGCCTGTTTGTGTGTCAAATTTCACATACTTTTTCTTTTAAGGCCACCTTGCCTCAGTTTCCTTTTAAACTTTAAAACTCGACATTTCTAAGTCATTTCTAAGTTTCCTAAAATTTTCATTCGGCTCTGTAAACTTGACATTTCCTTACATTTCCAAGTTTCCAGAAATGTTCACTTTCCTCTTTTGAATCATTTCCTTACATTTCCAAGTTTCCAGAAATGTTCACTTTCCTCTTTTGAATCATTTCTAGATCATGTCCATACATTTTCAGGTTTCCAAAAATATTCATTTCCAAATCATTTCCATTCATTTTCGGGTTTCCAAAAATGTTCAAAATTTATTCTTAGTACATAAAACATGTCACTTCGTACAATTAAACCGAAAATGCATAGGCCCTTTTCAGGATGTTACAAACTTGGTGCCTGTTTTTGTAAATATTTTTAAAAGGCATCTAGAATAAATATTTATATTTAATATCATACTTATAAATTATTGATAAACTTTAATATATAATTATATTCATTATAATTTATATATTAACTTTTATCAACTTAGCTTAGGATTAGAATTAATTTTATTTTATATTTATCTTGTTAATTTAATAGCAATTGATAATTTTATATGTGTATATTTAATTATTAATTGTTGCTAATCTTGAGTAAAATTAGAATTGGACTCTTATTTTTAATTCTTTAATTATTCTAAGAGTTCTACTCTAATTCCTACTTTTCCCTCTATAAATTGCACCCTTGTTTCTCCCCATTCATTCATCACTCAAAACCCTAAATACCAACCCCACAAAGTGCCGCAAACCCCTAGCCACAACAAGCATTCGG
The DNA here is from genome assembly GCA_025503065.1 of Gossypium bickii. NCBI lineage: Eukaryota > Viridiplantae > Streptophyta > Magnoliopsida > Malvales > Malvaceae > Gossypium > Gossypium bickii. Next base: position 58,441,509 of record CP106717.1, on the reverse strand, counting down.
CCAGCAGCTCCAGCACACACTGCACACCCCAGCGCCAGCAGTTGCCCAAGCCGTGGAATCGTGCCTGCTGCCTCCAGCCTGCGTGCTTGTTGCGCACCATCACCCCGCACACCCGACCAGCTCGTGGCTTACCTGACGCAAGGCCTTGCGCGCCACCTGCTTGCAGCCCCCTCGCGTGCTGCTACTCACTCCAGCTCTATCAGCCGTGCGCCTTGCTGCCTTGTGTGCTTAGGCGGCACTCTTCCTTCACCCAACCTAAGCCAAAAGCCTTCAACCTTTCCTTGTAAATTTCCATCTTTTGTTCATTAGTATATTCTATTTTAGGAGTTCTTAATTTTTACGAGGAAAGTGGTCAATCATGCCTCGCAAGAGAACTCGTTCCTCCGCCCAAATTGACGAAGCACAAAATAAATTTCACTGTGAAGTAGCCAAAGCAAGATATGAAAGTATTTTCTAAAATCAACAGATGCATCCAGAGAAAGGCTTCACATTGAAGGAAAGCAACTATAGAGATTTTATGGCATGTATTCGTCAAGTTGCTGAGCCCTCAATTGGGAATTGTTTTGTGAAAAAAGACCAAGTGTGGATGAGGAACTAGTTCGTGAATTCTACGCGAACTTAACCTCAAGCGAATTGACCGAAGTTCCAGTCCGCGGAATCAAGGTACCAGTAAATTCAAATGCTATTAATGATTCTTTGAATTACCTGATTTCGACAACGATGAATATTCTTCTCTGTTGAGCAAAATTAAGCCTAAAAATTTGCAAGAAATTCTCGAGGAACTTACAGTTCCAGGTTCTAAATGGACTGTGTCAAAGCAAGGAATCCACACGTGTCGAAGGGAGTATTTGACACCACTTGCGAAGGGGACAGAGTATAGTCACGGCACAATCATCAATTGGGACCTCTACCGAGTAGCCAGAGATTATATTCTACAGTAACAAGTTGAAGAGAGCAAGGATCCCAAAGAAGCAGAAGATGATCCCACAGAAATCCCGCCAGAGCAATCAACTGAAGTCCATAATGAGGCAGAATCAATGGAACCAGAAGCTGAACCTGACATCGAAACCTCAATGTTTGGAGCTCCACCGCCTAGCCCAGATCTTCGTGCTGAGCTGTTGAAGCTGATGGACTTAATGCAACACATGCAATAGCAGCAACAAGCCTACTGGAGATACTAAAAAATAAGAGATGACTCGATGTGGAGTGCCCTCAAGAAAATTTATAATGACCCATTTATTTTTGTGCCTGAGTTTCCAGATTTCATATTTGAACCATGGATTTCATCATCAAAGAGGGAACAAGGCGATTCATACAAAGGCAATACTGATGGAGCAAAAGATGAGTCGAATTCGAAAGGATCGGCAAACAAATAAAAAAGGGAAGGATTTCAACTTTAGTTTATTTTTATTCTTAAGTTATTTTAGGATTAGGTTAATTAGGAATTTTTATTTTTGCACAAAAAAACAAGATATAGGAATCATGAATAAAATCTGGACAAGTCACAAAGGCTAAAGTGTGGCAATAGATATATACATGTCTAAGATTGGATTTTAGAGAGAGCCTGGTACTTAAGCAGTCAATTGACTCGCCTCCTCTTTTCTAAATATCCTACCTGGTGTATAGTATCTATTCACTTTAAACAATGAGAACATTGTTCACTTTAAGTAGGGGGACTGAAAATTTGAACTAATTCCACTCAGAATAAAATTTTCTTTTAATTATGATTAGGACATATTTTGTTCAATAATTTGAAATTTTGTTAAGTATGCTGAACTTCAGTATTAATAAAGTTATATTATTTCAATAAGTTATTATGTTAGCATAATAATGATATGAATGTATTTTTAATAAAGCGTGCAAATTCGTACCATAAAATTTTTAATTCCCTACGAAAAAATTAGGCATGCATGAAAGTTTAAATCTTTAGAATTGACTTAGTGATTTCTTGAGGTGAAATCCTAGGAAGCATGGAACGTTGAAAACGATCTAGGCAACTATTGTTTGGACCGTTTGAGCCTTTCAAGCCGACCCTGATTAAATTATCCTTTGAAACCCAACTTTGAGACTATATGGCCTAATTTTATTTGGACCTATGCAATATGTAGCCATCAATTTTCTCTTCATTACTTTTAAAATTTTCCCAAACACTAGACTCAGTATATCATTTGAAAATAAGTTTGGAGGAGTTGAAAAGAAGTATCAATTGCTCGAAAAATTGTAGTACATGAAGCAAGTGCTCGAATTTGAGCTTGAGAATTCCAAAAAAAAAAAATGACTCGAAAATGGCCGAAAGAGCAAAAGCTGGTGTATCAAGGGTAAGAATCCCGAAGGTTCAATTTTAAGCTGAGTCTAGGGTTTTTAAGCCAAAAATTTGTCTATCTTTTACCTACCCCTAAGCCCAGCCATGTTACAACCTTATTAAAGACCTATTGATTCAAAGTTCCAATGTTACCTACATTAGTGGAGAGAAATTGCTCTGTTTAACATATGAAGACATCAGTTAAGCTTAATGATTGCAGTTTAATTTTGAATAAGGAATTAAAATCAAAATGGTAGGGATTAACTTGTCTTTATTAAGAAATAATTAGTCTAATTTTGCTAGTATAACAATTGTTGGAGGTAATTTGAACGATATGTATACTTAAGTAGCATGACTATCAAATTTCTTATTTTTGAGCATAAGTATATTAAATTCATAATTTTGAGAAGAAAGTTGTTCTGAAGGATTTTTTCAAAGGTGTTTACGAGAAAATTCTTTTCAAATTTGTGCATTACTCGGGACAAGCAATGAATTAAGTTTAGGGGTGTGGAAACACGAAACTTTGTACACTTTTTCATGCCCTTTTTAACTCAAATTTATGTAGTTTCGATTAAATTCTTGTCAAAAATTAATTAAATATTATAAAATAATTAAATTGTGCTAAAAATATGAACATGATGAATTTTAATTAATTTTATAGTTAATTTTGATTTATTTTGACTATTTTCGACAGATTCGTACAAATGGCGAAAATTGGCTCGGCAGACACTGCTCGAAGAATAAACCTGAGAAGCAATTTGAAGTATCGAGGTGAATTTATTTCCAGCCCAAGACGGTCCAATTAAGAATATTTAATCATAATATAATTAATTTTAATTTATTCCCAATTTAATTTGGGCAAAATAAATTAATCTTAATTAATTATGAAAAAGGCCCAGTTGAACCGCATTAGTTGAACCAAACCGGTTGAACCGAACCGAGCAAAGAGTTGGGCAGCCCAAACCGTCCATATGATGGCCCAAATCAGCTTATTAGCTGATTAATTAAGCTTGCAAAGAAGCCTTGAAGACTTTTCAAAGTTGCATTCAACCCCCTCCAAATTTAGTGGCTTTGTAGATTTGCCCCATGCCATATTTAGCAAAGTTGAAACCATCAACTTTGCCACATAGATGGCCGGCCAAGGGAGGTCTCTTTGGCTGCTACTATTTTCTATTTTTAGCAGCCACAATCAGCTATAAATACCACCCCTTGCTGATCATTCAACTCATCCCTCAATCCTTCATTTCTCATTCACTCCCTTATTCTCTCATCACTCCATTCTCTCCTTTGTCTCCAACAAAACCAAGCCTTCTTGTGCCAATTTACCCTCTTGGAAAATAGGTGTTTTCTCAGCCATTTGGAGCAGCAAGTGAAGTGTTCATAAGCCACCTTGATCACTGAGGACAACTGAGAACGAAGAATGGAGCAATCAGTCAAGCCACGGAGAAACACCGGATTTGCTTCTTGTTCCCTATCTCTTTAAATTTCGTTGTTGTTTTGGCAAACATGTTTATGAATATTTATGCTATTGAAATGGTTAATTTAATTAGCTTAGCTTGAATTTCGTCCTCTTAAATTATTAAAACTATGTTTATGCTGTTATTGGCTTCGGTAAAATGCTTGATTAAGTAAAATCATGTTTAAGTTATTTTGGCATTATAATTGTTTAGATAAATAAAGAATTAATTATTTAAACACATTGAAATTGTAATTAATGGACACAATACTTAATCTATGCATGTTTAATTCTTCTAAGGTAGTTGAAGATTAAATTAGCATTGTATTTGGCAATACATATGCCTTGCATAACTTGCAAGATTTTTGTGATTAAACTGTTTCATGGTAGGGATACTTTGTTACTTCGCATGATCTTTTATATGCTTATTAGGTTGAATTAATTATTTTAATCGACATAGGAATATGCGAGAGATTGTTTAATTAAATAAGTATGCATGTGCAATAACATGCTTACTTTTATAAATCTGTTTTATTGTTCGAATTGACATAGGGATATGTACAAGAGATGAATGGATTTTTAATTGTAAATATGTTCATAAGTTAGCAAATTACCGAGTTGCCGTGATTTATTCGTAACAAGTATGAGCTTGAGTTTAATAATTCTAAGGTAAGAAATGTAATTAATCCAACACAATTATATCATCTTAATTAAAATCAGTTTTTGAAATCGTGCATGAGAACTTTGTTTTATTTTATTTTACTTTGTTTTTCTTTTAGTTTTTAAATATTTCTCCAATCCAAATATTTTCCCTTCAACAAAGTGTTTGAAATCATTTTCATAAATAATTCTTTTACAGTCCCTGTGGGTACGATAACTTGACATTTACTTGTCACTTTATTACTTGTTACAATTGTCTACACTTGCACATTTCTACCGTTCCACGCACCTATCGTTTGGTAGTATAGCTATGGCAAGATCAGAAGTAGCGTATCTTCAAGGACCAAGAGTACTAATAATTACTATCTTTTTATTATTTAGTCTAAGAGTTAAGGGAATTGCTGTTTAATCTAAAACTAACTAATTACTAAGCTAAAGATGCTAAGACACAGAGAATGAATTGGGAAAATACTTTTGGTAAAAACCAATTGATTAAGACAATACCCGAGGAAGAATCCACCTAGACTTCACTTGTTATTTAACTCTGAACCAGACGATTTATTAACTTGACTTGATCCGTAGGATTCCCTAATTTATATTAATACCTCTTTCGAGGCTACTAACGTCTAACTATAGGTTGATTAATTGAAATCTCTTTCTAATTAAAACCCTTAGAATTGCATTAACTCGATCTATGGACTCCCATATTAGGTTTTACCCTAATCCGGTAGATTTTCGTCATGTTATTTCTAGGGTTGCGATCAACTCCGCTTAACTATGCTAGATCTTCTCTTAAACAGGAACTTTTGCTCCACTGTCTAATCACATCAATACTTGAATCAATATCCTGAAATATTAAAATAAGAATTAAGAAAACATAATTAAGAACAAATCATGTATTTATCATATAGTTCAGAAAACAATAACAAGATCCGTCTTAGGTTTCATCCCCCTCAGGTATTTGAGGGGTTTAGTTTATAATTATAAAAGAATACATCTTAGAAGAAAATATAAAACAAAACATAAGAAAAACCCTAAAATCCCCTGAAGGAAACTGAAAGGAAGATCTCTTGTCTTGAGTATGATTCCAACTTCTTGAGATGAATCAACTGGCTATCTTCGAGTAAATCCCACAATTTGGCCTCTCTGGCTTGGCTCCTCGGCCTCCATGAACGCCCCCTATTAGGTCGCACTTAGGGTGTTTGTATAAGCTTTCGGAATGTCTTTCTTTGCCCCTAAGTATCCTAATCCGAATAGAGTTAAAACAGGTCACGGTACGGACACGCCCATGTGGCACGCCCGTGTGAATCGAGTCCAGGCCGTGTTCGGATCTGCTTAAAGAGGCACGGCCGTGTGGATTTCTCAGGTCGTGTGAATTTCATACTTTGGCCCATTTTCTCCATTTTTAGCCCGTTTCTCGTTCTTTTCATCCTTCGGTGCTTTCCTAAGTATAAAACATGAAATTAAAGGATTAGGAGCATCAAGTTTCACAATTCAGAAGATAAATCATCCAAAAGTATGCTAAATGTGGGATTAAAATATGTATATATTACGGTTTATTAATGTCTGTACCTCGTTCTGAAAGCAGTCTGTGGTACATCTGATTCTTTAACTCTCAACTGATAATAGCCCGATCTCAAATCTATTTTTGAAAACACTGTAGCTCATTTCAGCTGATCAAACAAATCATCAATACATGGCAGGGGATACTTATTCTTTATCATCACTTTGTTCAACTGTCGATAATCAATACACATCCTCATAGTGACGTCTTTCTTTTTTCATAAACAACATAAGAGCACCCCAGGGCGAGAAACTCGGTCTTGCAAATCCTCTATCAGTCAACTCTTGCAACTGTGACTTTAACTCTTTCAATTTCGTTGGTGCCATTCTATACAGAGCTATTGAGATAGGAGTCGTTCCTGGCATTAATTCAATACCGAATTCAACTTCTCTGATTGGAGGTAACCCCAGTAATTCTTCAAGAAACACATCAGGGAATTCACAAACCATAGGCACAGATTCGATTTTCTTTTCTATCACTTTTGTATCAATCACATATGCCAAATAAGCTTTGCAACCATTTTTCACATAGTTCAAAGCTTTCATCGAAGATATAACAGCCAGCAACCCATTGAAACCACTAGATTCAATTCGAACTATCTCACCATTCCAACTTTTCAAATCAATACTCTTTCGTTTACATTTCACAATAGCATTATGCAAAGTGAGCCAATCCATACGCAGAATAATATCAAATTCATCAAAAGGTAGCAACATCAAATTAGCCGAAAAGCAAATATCTCGAAACATCAACGGACATTTCTTGTATACTTTATCAACTAATACACACTTGCCTAAAGGGTTCGATACTCTATTCACAAATTTAGTAGACTCAATAGGTAGAGTCTTACTTGATACTAGATTCACATACACATAGGAATGAGTAGAACCTGGATCTATCGATGCAACCATTGATATAGAGTAAAAGTACCAGTAATGACGTCTGGAGATAACGCTTTTTCTCGCGCGCGTATAGCATAAGCTCGGGTAGGTGCTCTCGCCTCGAATCTCAAAGCTGTATCCATAGTCCTTCTTTGACTTCCACTCACATTTCTGGTGTTTCTAGGAGGTCTACCCCTAGTCATTGTGCTACTCGGTCTCACACTCTGAACATTATCATTTTCAGCTATCTCTGGGCAATCTCAAATAAAATGATCTCGTGATCCACACTTATGACAAGTTCTATTACTGTACTTGCCCCAACACTCTCCAATGTGTCGTCCTCCACACTGCCTACACTCAGCCTTGCTGCTTTTAACACTACCAACACTTGATTCAATTGGAGCTTAAGTTCTTAAACCAATACTTTGTCTAGCACGGTCTCTACTCGAGTGTCCAAACGAAGCATTTGATCGATTGCTTGCATCTCTAAATCTCTGCGTCGAAGGTTGAGATGACTTACTTATCAATCTTTTTCTTTCATCTCTAGCCTTAGAATCTGCTTTATTCTTTTCTTTGCTAAGCTCCTCGACTTTGCAGGCTCTTTCAACTAACACAAAAAATTCATTCATGTCAAGTATTCCAACCAGCAATTTAATATCTTCATTCAACCCTTCAATCTTACAAACTCCCGTTCGTAGTCAGTAACGGACATGCGGCCTTGTTTCAGCTTTAGAAACTCTTTACATTTCTGATCTATAAATTGTTGACTGATATATTTCTTTCGAAATTTAACTTGAAAGAAATCCCAAGTGATTCTTTCTCTCGGAACCACAGATATCAATGTCTTCCACCAGTTATACGCTGTATCTCTCAACAAGGAAACTGCATATTTAATGCATTCATCAGGAGTCAACGACATTTCATCAAACACTTTAATAGTATTCTCAAGCTAAAACTCACCTCACTCGACATCATCATCACCTGTGGCTATAAACGCTTCAGCACCATACTTTCAGATCTTATCCACAAGAGGTTTATTCAATCGGATCAGATCTATAACTTTTGGCACAACCAGTACTTGTAGGGATGGAGGTTGTGGAGTAGCTGGATTCGTTCGACCGAACTCCGGAAACCACTCACTCACCATTTTGAAGAAGGCTTGCTTAGCCTCTCCCTTTTGGCTACCATCATTCGGCCTAGATGTGGCCGGCGCTGTCCCTTGAGCAGGAGCAGGTGCGTTACTCTCTACATCGTCAGCAACTGCTCGATCGGGATCCATTACTATATGAAAACACACTTTCAACTATCAGGATTCATCACACTATCGCAATTATATATATGGCATGTATAGCTAGACTCACACACGCTACATTAGTCCTAGAATCGACTAAACTGTAGCTCTGATACCAATAAATTGTAACATCCCTAACCTGTAACTGTCGTTGGACTAGGGTTAAAAGGCATTACCAATCATTTTTGAACATTCCATATCATTTTCAACACAAAGTCATTCAAACAAAATAATTCTCAATCATATAGTCCCATAATGAGGTCTACGAGACCTTAATCACATGCTAGAAAGGGGTTGGGACTAAACCGAACACATACGAAAATTTTCAAAATTCAAACATTTTCTAAGTTACAGAGGTCACAAGCCCGTGTGGGTAGGCCATGTGCCTCACATGGCCTCGAACACGCCCGTGCATCCAAGCCGTGACAAAATAGGGCATACATACTGACTTGTTCACATGGCTGAGACACGCCCATGTGCCTCACCTGTGGTCGACACTAACTTGCACCACACTGCCAGTCACACGCCCGTGTGTCCAGCCCGTGGTTGCTACTGACTTGATCCACACGGCCAGTCACACGCCCGTGTGTCTTGCCCGTGGTCGAGTCTGACTTGATTTAAAACACAACCTCGAAAGACACGGTCGAGCCACACGCCCGTGTGCTCAACCGTGTGGGCAATTATAGGCCATTTTCAAGGCCAATTTGCCATCCATACTTTGGAATTACCTATAAGCATTAAACCAATATCAATTCATGCCTCAATTGCAACCAAAACATACCAATCCAAGCACCAATTAATCAACAACAATACCATCTATTCTTATACTCAATTCCTACTCAAATAAATCCATTCAAAGCACCATTTTCACAACTCAAATCATGTAAGCTAAACATTATTTAGTCAAGCCACAAATTCACACTTAAAACACTATTTCTATAGTCAAACATGAAATATACCATTTCTAACCTCACTTTTTCATACCACATTCATCATTTACATAGTTCACACATAACAACCAAAATCATCTAACATCCAAGCCATATCACATGGCAAGGTCCAACACCTCAAAATGTACTAGACTATACATGCCATATACCAAATATGTGTATCTTTCAAAAGTACCGAAATAGATAGCCGATAGTATGATCGAGTTGCTAACAATCCCCAGATCCGAGCTAGCTCTACTGACGTTGTAAAACAGAGAAGCACATCACATAGTAAGCTTTAAAGCTTAGTAAGTTCGTAATATAATACAGTTAATTAATTGAATCAAACCAATCTACAATTTAAACCATCACATAGATAATTTAGCAAAATACACAAGCTCAACTATATTCAATACCCACATACCCATCCATTCATCTACTTTCAAATTTACCAACCACATAGGTTTCATACATACCTTTGCCAACACCTAGTTTACAAACAACCTTGCCATTCAATGCTCGATATCACATTTCGATCAATCCTTTTTACCTATTTGATTCAATCGCACACTTTGTGCCCAATTCAAGCTGAAGCTTCATTTATATCACACACTTAGTGCCTCAATATAAAACCGAACTCAATTCGATATTGTACAGATAGTGCCAATCAGTAAAGCTTAAGCTTCCATTACTTCGCACATACAGTACTATTCAACTCTGTCTCGATTTCAATTACGCACACTTAGTGCCACATTTCTCAATCTCATATATAATATTTCTAATTCAATAACTATACATTCATTCGATTTACATCACATAGATATAAATTTAACAACTAGTACTATATTCGAACTTACCTCGGACGTCGAAATATCGAAACTAGCTAATCAATCGAGTACTTTGTCTTTGCCTCGATCCTGATCCGAATTTCTCCTTTCTTGGTCTATACATATTCAAATTTAACTTATTCAATCACCAATTCATTCAATTTAGTCCACACACACATATTTAAGGCGTTTTACAAAACAGCCCTCACAATTTCACATTTCAACATTTTAGTCCTTATTTCTTAAAATCATCAAATACACAATATTTCATTCTATCCATGCCTAGTCGAATTTTCCCTATACCCATACAAGCCCACACATTTCATTTATTTCAAAATTTAATCCCTCAAAATATTATTTTCACGATTAAGCCCAAATTACTCAATTTCACTAAAAATTCAAAGACAAGATATGTTAATCTATCACATATCTTTCATATTTCATCATCAAACTTCATAAAGCTCATGAATTCATCCATGGTACATTTCAAAATCATCATCAATTCACAAATTTAAGCATGGGTTTTGTAGAAGACGAAGCAACGATTACGAAAACGTAGAAATTATAAAAAAATCGAGCTAAAAACACATACCAATTTAAGCTTGAGCTTGCTGAAACCTGAAATGCTTCAATGGTTATTCCTTTCTTCAATATTTGGTGGAAATATGCATGAAAAAGATGATTATTTTGGCTTTATTTTATTTAATACACCTTATTTCATGATTTACCATTTTACCCTTTAATAATTCATTTAAATTTCCATCAACTAAAGCCCATTTTTGTCCATCCATTCTTTTAATGGTTTATTAACAACATATGGACTTCTCATTTAGAAAGCCATGACAAATAAACACTTTAACAATCTGCACACAGCTTTTGCATTTTATGCGACAATCGATAAAATTTTCACACAAAACTTCCACACATGCTCAATCACATATTATAAACACCAAAAATAATATTAAAATATTTTTCTAACCTCGAATTTGTGGTCCTAAAACCACTGTTTCAACTGGGATCTAAACCGGGCTGTTACAGTCACTCTAATAGAAATCATTATCGGTTGTAACAAACCAGATGGAACTTGATGTTCAGCTTTAACTTGCTGACAGACTAAACATTTTGACACAAAATTAGAGATATCTCTTTTCATACCAGACCTCCAATAATGTTGCTTCAAATCATGGTACATCTTTGTACTTCTTCGATGAACTGATAGTCGACTATTATGAGCTTCATTGAAAATTAATTGAATCAGCTATGAATTCCTCGGAACACAGATTCGATCTCTAAATCTCAAGCAATCATTATCATCAACTTGAAATTCAGAATAAGAGTTCGAATCATACTGAGCTCATTTTACTAACATTTCATTATCAACTTTCTGAGCATCACAAATTTGTTGTAAAAATAAAGGTTTCGCTTTTAATTCAGCTAAAACTGTACCATCATCAGACAAATCTAAATGAGCATTCATAGTATGTAATGCAAACAGTGATTTCTGACTCAATGCATCAGCAACGACATTTTCTTTACCTGGATGATGATCTATCACAAGCTTGTAATCTTTCAACAGCTCTAACCATCTTCTCTGACGTAGATTCAAGTCTTTCTGAGTCATCAGATACTTCAAATTTTTATGACCTAAAAACACGTGGCATTTCTCACCGAAAAGATAATGTCGCCGAATCTTTAATACAAAAACAATAGTAGCTAATTCAAGATCGTGTGTCGGATAGTTCTTTTCATGCGGTTTCAATTGTCTCGAGGCATAAGCTATAACTTTGCCTTCCTGCATCAAAACACATCCCAGACCATTTAACGAAGCATCACTATAAATCACGAATTCTTTACCTGATTCTGGTTGTACCAAAACTGGAGCTTCTGTCAATAGAGTTTTCAACTGATCAAAACTTTTTTGACATTTATCAGACCATTCAAATCTCACATCTTTTTGAAGCAATCTAGTCAACGGAGTAGCTATCACCGAGAACCCTTTTACAAATCTTTAATAATAACCAGGAAGTCCCAGAAAACTACGAACTTCAGACGCATTCTTCGGACGTTTCCATTTTAGAATAGCAGAAATCTTGCTCGGTTCAACTCGTATACCAGATGCTGATACAATATGTCCCAAAACACCAACTTCTCGCAACCAGAATTCACATTTGCTAAACTTTGCATACAATTGCTTATCTTGTAGAGTTTCTAAAACAATTCTCAGATGCTTAGCATGCTCAATCTCACCACATGAATAAATCAAGATGTCGTCAATGAATACTACAACAAATCGATCTAGGTATGGTCTGAAAATTCTGTTCATCAAATCCATAAAAATAGCAGGAGCATTTGTTAGTCCAAAAGGCATAACTAAAAACTCATAATGCCTGCACCTCGTTCTGAAAGCAGTTTTTTGGAATATCTGAATCTTTTACTTGCAACTGATAATACCCCGATCTTAGATCTATCTTTTAAAACACAGTGGCTCTTTTAAGCTGACCAAACAAATCATCGATTCTAGGCAGAGGATATTTATTATTGATAGTCACTTTATTAAACTGACGATAATCAATGCACATTCTCATCGTGCCATCTTTCTTTTTCACAAACAGAATAGAAGCACCCCAAGTTGAGAAACTCGGTCTTACAAACTCTCTATCTGTCAATTCTTGCAACTGTGACTTTAACTCTTTCAACTCTGTTGGTGCCATTCTATACGGGGCTATCGAAATAGGAGTTGTACCTGGTAACAAATCAATACCAAGTTCAACTTCACATATCGAAGGTAATACCGGTAACTCTTCAGGGAACACATCAGGAAATTCACAGACAACTGGCACTGATTCAACTTTCCTTTTTGTTACTTTCGAGTCAATCACATAAGCAAAATAAGCTTCATAACTCTTTTTCAAATAATTCTGAGCTTTCATCACTGATATCACAGCAGGTAACCCATTCAAATCATTTGACTCAATCCAAACTATTTCATCATTTTGACATCTCAAATCAATAGTCTTTCTTTTGCAATTCACAACAGCATCATGTAGTGTCAACCGGTCCATAACCAAAATTATATCGAACTCATCAAAGGGTAATAGCATCAGATCAGCAAGAAAACAAACATCTCTAAACATCAGCGGACAATTCATGCATACTTTGTCAACCAGGACACTTTTACCTAAGGGGTTCGATACTCTAATAACAAATTCAATAGACTCTACAGGCAAAGTCTTAATGGATACAAAGTTCATGCATACTTAAGAATTTGTAGATCCAGGGTCTATCAATGCAATCACAGAAGTATCATAAAAAGTAAATGTACCCGTTATAACATCTGGAGATGAAGCTTCCTCACGAGCTCGGATGGCATATGCTCTAGTAGGCGTTCTAGCATCAGATCTCGCAACTGAGTCTTTCATAATTCTCTGGACTACCACTGACATTTCTTGCATTTAGGGAAGGTCTACCTCTCGTTGAAACATTATCAGATCTTGGATTCTAAACATTCTCTTGCTTAAGAGACTTTGGGCAGTCTCGGATAAAATGGTCTAACGATCTACATCAGAAACAAGCTCGGTCATTCAACCTACAACTTCCCGGATGTCTTTTACCATAGTGTTTACATTCAAGTCACTCAAATTGGACATTTCCTACACTAGCAATTGAAGTAGTAGGAGCTTTGAAATTTGACTGTGATCTAACTCGACCTCTCAGATTTGAATGTCCCACATTAGTTTTGGAACGACTATGCTCATCTCTAAAATTCTTTAAAGTAGACTGAAATGATTTACTCGTAAATCTATTTCTCGCATTTCTAACTTCATACTTAGCTTTTCATTTGTTTTCTCGAGTGCCTCAGCTTTGCATGCTCAATCAACAAGCACAATGAACTCTTTTATTTCCAAAATACCAACAAGGAAATGGATATCTTCATTAAGGCCATCGTTAAATCTTTTACACATTATTACCTTGGTTGATACACATTCCTGAGCATACTGACTCAATCTCACAAACTCTCTTTCGTACTCGGTGATAGACATGTGACCCTGTTTCAATTCTAAGAACTCTTTCCGCTTTTGATCTATTAATCTCTGGCTGATGTATTTCTTCCAGAATTCAGACTAGAAGAAATCCCATATAATCCGTTCATTTGGAACAACAGATATCAAGGTCTTCCACCACTGATAGGTTGCGTCTCGTAACAGAGAAACAATACACTTTATACATTCTTCAAGAGTCAATGACGTCTCATCAAATACCCAGATAATATTTTCTAGTCAAAATTCCACTCTCTTAGCATCATCATCACTAGTAGCCCTGAATTCTTCGGCCCCATACTTACGGATTTTGTCGACCGGAGGTTTATTCATCAAATTCAAACTCATAACCGAAGGTATAGCAGAATTTCTAAAGGGGATTAGGTGGGGGCAGAGGTTGTGAAATTATCGGATTAGCATACTGGGTAAACCACTCATTCATCATTTGGAAGAAAACTTGTTTAGCTTCTCCCTCTTGACCGCTAGTAGCCAGTCTCGAATCGGATGGCGCTGTCCCTTGAGCGGGAGCAGGCGTATTGCTTTTCAACGTCATTAGCTACGACTCTTTTGGGATCGATTACTATATGAAAAACACATTTTATACGTCAGGATTCATCACACTATCATAGTTTGTATATATGGCATGTATAGCTAGACTCTCACATGCTACGTTAGTCCGAGAATCGACTAAATTATAGCTCTGATAACAATCAAATGTAACAATCCTAACCTGTAACCTTTGCCGGTCTAGGGTTAAGAGGCATTATTGGACAATTAGAAACTTTTATAGACATTTCAAAACATAATTCGACAAATCACATCAAAGTGTCCCTTAAATAGGTCTTCAAGACCTTAATCATGCTTTAGAATAGGGTTGGGACTAAACCGAACACATACAGAAATTCTCAAAAATTCAAAAAGTTTTCAAAGTTACAGAGGTCACACGCCCGTGTGGGTAGGCCGTGTGCCTCACACGGCCTCAGACACGCCCGTGTGTCTAAGCCGTGTCAAAATAGGGCATACATACTGACTTGACCACATGGCCGTGGACACGCCCGTGTGCCTCACCCGTGGTCGCTACTGACTTGCACCACATGGCCAGTCACACGCCCGTATATCTAGCCTGTGGTCATGATCCACACAGCCAGACATGCCCCTGGTCGAGTCTGACTTGTTTTCAAATGCAACTACGAATGACACAGTCGAGCCACACGCCCTTGTGCTTAACCGTGTGGGCAACTATAGGCCATTTTTAAGGCCAAAATGCCACCCCACACATTGGGTTATCCTTACAAGCAACATACCAATTCAATTCATGCCAAAATAGCCAACTTTTCCAAGCAGTCAAAGGCATCTCAAGCATACCATTTTAAGCAACATTTAGCTCAACTTATTCACAAGCATTTCCAAACATGATCCATTCACAAATTTACCATTAATAATATGCTAACTTGGCATCAAGTAACTTACCATTAACATGACCATTTCAATAGCCATCAAACCTCACCAAACAAGACATCATATAATAAGATTACTCAATCATAACACAACCATATATCTAGCCATATCACATGGCTATGTACTTATCTCAAACATACTACAAAGCAACTAGCCTATACATGCCATATTTAACTATATTCACATTCAAAAGTACCAAAGTAGAGTTTGATAGTGTGGTGATGGTCCTCGACGATTCCTGAGCCTTTTATAGCTTTGATGACCTATAAAACAGAGTAAACACACATAAAGTAAGCTTTCCAAAAGCTTAGTAAGCCATATACAAATAAACTTAATATATAAGCATTCATTACTCATATCAAATATGAGATTACTACTAGCTCATTTGCACATTCATAATTCTTCTTGGCTCATTTATTTAACCATTTGCTTACCAACATATTTATCACCTTGTATTTCTTTAGATCATAGCTCATTCACACATATATATCACATTTTACCTTGATCGTTGTTTTATGCGATGTCAAAGTATTAAAATTTATATAAAGAATGATCGAACCTGGAAGCTAACTATGATAATGATTTGAGGCAAGTGCACCTATCGAACAATAGTATAGTTTAGGCAAGACCGGAATGTCGAACCCAAAGGAACCAAAAGTACTAATACTAACTCTCTTTTTATTACTTAGCCTAAGAATTGAATGAATTGTTTGTCTAATCTAAATTAACTAACTACTAAAGACTCTAAGACAAAGAAGAATAAATTTGGGAAAATAACTCTTGTCGACCTCCCATCACAAAACTCATGTCTTCATCAATGGCACATTTCAAAACTTTTATCAATTCACAAAATTAAAGCATGGGTTTCAAAGTACTCGAAGCAACGATTATGAAAACGTGGAAATTGTCAAAAACCGAAGCAAAACATACCTTAATCTATTCAAAATGTGTGCCGAAAATCAAGAGAGCTTAAACCTTTCTTCTTCCTCTTATTTCCGGTGGTGGATGGACATAAAATGATGTATAAAATTATTTTATTTTATGTTTTAATTAAATTATCAATTCATTTACTAATTTACCCTTATAAACTTTATTATAAAACCGTATGACAATAGTCCTTAATCATCCATCCTTAAGTACAATGGCCAATTTACAACATAAGATCTCATATATAGAAAGACACATCAATTAAGAACTTAATCATAGAATGATACTTTTACCTTTTACGCGATTTAGTTCTTTTATCAAATTAAGCACACAAACGAAAAAATTAATTGATAGAAATTTCACACATACTAATTCACATGTTGTGGACACGGAAAATAATATTAAAATATTTTTCTAACTCAGATTTGTGGTCCTGAAACCACTATTCTAACTAGGGACTAAACCAGACTGTTACACCTTAGCTTAAAATAATGGTAGAAATAGGTACACTGAGCTACGAGGATCTCAAAAATGTAAAGAAAATTAAAAATGGTGCTAAAACATACTTACAATCAAGCTTGGAAGCTTGAAAAACCCTAGTATGTCTTCCTCATGTGAATTTTGGCCAAGGGGTTGAAGATGAGAAAAAATTGGCTTTTTAATTTATTTAATCACCAAATTACTAAAATGCCCTTAACTTAAAAATATTCTATTTCACGTATTTCATGTCCATTTTTGTCCAAAAAATTAACCCATGGTCTAGTTACCTTTAAAGGACCTCCAATTTAAAATTTCATAGCAATTAGACACCTCTAGCTTCTAGAACTCAAGTTTTGTACTTTTTACATTTTAGTCCTTTTGACTAAATTGAGTGCCTAAACATCAAAATTTTCGATCAAAATTTTCACGAAATCATTCCGTAAAACTGTAGATCATAAAAATATAAGAATATTAATTTTTTCCTCGTCGGATTTGTGGCCCCGAAACCACTATTCCGACTAGGCCCAAAATCAGGCTGTTACAACTCTCCCCCTTTAGGGATTTTTGTCCCTGAAAATCTTACCGAAAAAAAGGTTTGGGTACTGTTTTCTCATGGCTTCCTCTGGTTTCAACGTAGCCTCTTCTACTCCATGTCTTTGCCACAACGTAAGCATTTAGCTTAGTAAGTTTGCATGAATAACATGTAATAAATAAACTTGCTTCAGATAAACCATTTGATGTAAGAATGGTATCATTATCTCATCTATAAAGCTTACTTACTCATACATGATTCTTACTTGTCTCATGGTACTCACTAATCTCATACTTGTAAGGTAACGAGGTACCTGTATCACTTGATCACAATGATCAGCATACTTAAACCTAATAATTATGTCTTCTAACTCATCATTAATAACATGAATAATATTCAATTTCAACTTGGTAATAGCTATACTTTCTTTACATTCTTGTTTTCACATTTTATCTTACTCATTTGCCCGATGAATTTCCATGAACTGCCAAGAATACTAGATCATTTGTCATGTACTTCATGCCAATGCCATACCCTAGATATGGACTTATATGGAATATCTCTTCTTGAATCAATGCCAAGCTTGCCTTGGTCTTACATGATAACTTGCTTGATAACTTGATCAATGCCAAGCTTGAGTCCTTGGGCTTACATGATAACTTGCTTGATAACTTCATCAATGCCAAGCTTGAGTCCTTGGGCTTACATGATAACTTGCTTGATTGCCGATGCCATGCCTTGGCTTGGTCTTATACGGACTTTCTTATCTCATGTAATAGACCGTATCTCTCGGGTAATTCATCTTCAATCGGGACTTTCTCTTGTTTAATCTTGTTGACTTCTTTGTTTAACATAACATTAAACGATTCATGATAACAATGTATATTATACTAAGCAATTAAATGATAAAATCATAAAGCTTAGAACTCATACAAACTTACCTCAATATACAAAATGTATGTAGTTATGCAATCTAGTCCTCGACTTTGTTCTTTCCTCGGTTTCGATTCGGGCTTCATTTTTCTTGATCTATAATCATAAATAGATCATTTAATAATCATATTGACTAAATTGACTCATAACTCATAATTTGGCAAAATTACTATTTTGCTCCTATATTTTCTCATATTTGAACTTTTGCCCCAAGGCTCGTAAAATGATTTTATGCAACTTTCTTAAACTATATGCTTAGCTGAATCATTTTCTCTACTATAAAAATCATCAATTCTCTCTAATTCCAATAGGTATGACCAATTTTATAACTTTTACAAAATGGTCCCTACTATCATGTTTCATGAAATTCATTAAAGAAAAGATGTTTATCTAACATCAAACTCTCATAAACTCCCATAAAACATCATCTAGCATACATGTCACTCATGGGTACATTTTCAAACATGCATTTTAACTCATCAAATAGATAAAAATAGCTTACTCATGCTACCGGGACTTAAAAAATACGAACAATATCAAAAATCGAGCTTAGGAGGACTTACTAGTAAGCTTGAAAAATTGAAGAACCCTAGCTATGGCTTCCTTCAATTTTCGGCAATGGGGGAAGAAGATGATGAGGTTTTTATCATCTTTTTCCTATTTTAATCACTTATTAGACAAATGACCAAAATGCCCTTATTACTAAAAATTTCTATAATACCATCTCAAGGTCAATTTGTCCAAAAATTAAATTTTGGGAAAATTGTTACCTTAAGGGCTCATAATTCATATTCTAAAGCTATTAAGCTTCTAGAAACTCAAATTTTGCAACTTTTGCAATTTAGTCCTTTTTGGACCAATCAACCTCAATTTAATAAAATTGCTTCATGAAATTTTTATACTAGCATGAAAACATAATATGAACTTTAAAAACTCATAATTTCACCTCGAATTCGTGGTCTCACACCACTATCCCAGCTAGGCCCTAAATCGAGCTGTTATAGTTCTTCCCCTCTTAGGGATTTTCGTCCTCGAAAATCTTACTAGCAAAAATGTTTGGATACTGGTTTCTCATACACTCTTCTGGTTCCCATGTAGCTTCTTCTATTCCATGTCTTTGCCAAAATACATTCACTAGAGTGATACTTTTATTTCGTAACTGCTTGACTTCTCGAGCTAAAATCTTGATTGGATCTTCACCATAAGTCATGTCGGGAAGAATCTCTATTTCTGACGGGGTAATTACATGTGAAGGATCTGATCGGTAGCGTCTCAACATTGACACGTGAAACACATCATGTATCTTTTCTAATTCTGATGGCAAAGCTAAATGGTAAGCTACCGGCCCAACTCTTTCAGTGATCTCGCAAGGTCCGACGAAATATAGGCTTAGCTTGCCTTTCCAGCCAAATCTGAGAACTTTCCTTCATGGTGACACTTTAAAGAAAACTTTATCTCCAACTTGGTACTCCATCTCTTTTCTCCTTAAGTCCGAATAGGATTTCTGTCTGTCTGATGTAGCTTTCAAAAATTTTCGTATCACTTTAACTTTCTCTTCAGCGTCTCTAACCAAATCAATCCCGTGAATTTGGTTTTCCTTGAGTTCAGTCCAGAATAAAGGTGTTCTACACTTATGCCCATATAGGGCCTCATAAGGCGCCATCTTTAAGCTTGATTAGAAACTATTATTATAGGCAAATTCTGCCAATGGAAGGAACTTTTCCCAACTGCCTTGGAATTTGAGAATACAACATCTGAGCATATCCTCAAGTACTTGAATTACTGTCTCCGACTAACCGTCAGTCTGAGGATGAAAAGCCATACTAAAGTTTAACTTTGTACCCAGGACTTCTTGCAGCTTCTTCTAAAATCGGGATGTAAATCTCGGGTCTCTATCCGATATAATTGATGAAGAAACTCCATGAAGCCTTACTATTTTTGAAACATACAAGTTTGCCAACTTGTCGAGGGAGAAATCCACTTGTACTGGTATGAAATGGGCTGACTTCATAAGTCTATCCACTACAACCCATATAGCATCCTTCTTACTTGGTGACAATAGTAAACCCGTTACAAAATCCATGGTGACACGGTCCCATTTCCACTCGGGAACCAAGATGGGCTGAATTAAACCCGAAGGTACTTGGTGTTCAGCCTTTACTTGTTGACAAATCAAGCACTTGGAAACAAACTCTGAAATATCCTTATTCATTTTCGGCCACCAATACAGTTGCTTCAAGTCATTATACATCTTAGTACTAGCCGGATGTACAGATAAACACCCGTTATGTGCCTCGTGCAAAATTATTTGGATAAGCTCTTCTTTTCTCATTACACAAACTCGATCTCTAAACATCATATATCCATCAGAATCAATCCGAAAGTCGGATTTGACATCCGACTCACACTGAACTCTCTTGACTTGTAATTCGTCATCTTCTTTCTAAGCCTCAAAGACCTCTTGAAGAGACATTGGTCTAGCTCTGAACTCAGCTAAAATAGAACCATCATCGGATAAAATCATTCTTGAATTCAATGCTCTTAAAGCAAAAAGGGACTTCCTGCTCAAAGCATCAGCGACCACATTCGCCTTTCCTGGATGGTAATCGATGACCAACTCATAATCTTTTATCAACTCTAACCATCTCCGCTGCCTTAAGTTTAACTTGTTCTGCGTCATCAAGTACTTCAGACTTTTGTGATCAGTAAAAATCAAATATTTTTCACCATATAAATGGTGTCTCCAAATATTCAAAGCGAAGACTATGGCAGCTAATTCTAAATCATGCGTCAGATAATTCTTCTCATGAGGTTTCAACTGTCTGGAGGCATAAGCAATCACCTTGCCTTCTTGCATGAGTACACAGCCTAATCCATTTAAGGATGCCTCGCTGTAAATTATAAATTCTTTCCCTGACTCAGGTTGCACCAAAACTGGTGCTTCTATCAACATTGTTTTCAGTTTCTCAAAACTTTGCTGGCATCTTTCTGTTCACTCAAACTTCACATTTTTCTGTAACAATTTGGTCATCAGGGTTGCAATCATGGAAAACCCTTTGACGAATCGCCAGTAATAGCTGGCTAGGCCTAGAAAACTTCTAATCTTAGAAATGTTCTTTGGTGGCTTCCACCCATTATGGCCGAGATCTTATTTGGATCTACTCGAACTCCATCTCTCGAGACAATATGTCCCAAAAATCCCACTTCCTTGAGCTAAAATTCACTTTTACTGAACTTGGCATACAATTGATTCTCTCGTAGAATCTATAAGACTGTCTGTAAGTGCTCAGCGTGCTCATTCTCATCTCTAGAATAAATCAGTATGTCGTCAATAAAAACAACTATGAACTTATCAAGGTATGGTCTAAAGATGCGATTCATTAAGTCCATAATTACCGCCGGAGCATTGGTCAACCCAAAGGGCATAACTAAAAATTCATAATGCCTATACCTCGTTCGAAAAGCAGTCTTGGATACATCTGAATCTTTCACTCTCAGCTGGTAGTACCCCAATCTCAAGTCTATTTCAGAGAACACAGTAGCTCCTTTCAATTGATCGAACAAATCATCGATCCTAGGCAATGGGTACTTGTTCTTTACTGTCACTTTTTTGAGCTGACGGTAATCTATGCACAATCTCATGGTGCCATCTTTCTTTTTCACAAACAAAACCGGAGCACCCCATGGTGAACAAATTGATCTTGCAAAACCTTTGTCTGTCAACTCTTGCAACTGTATCTTTAGTTCTTGTAACTCTGTTGGAGCCATCCTGTAAGGGGTAATAGATATAGGTACAGTACCAGAGGCTAACTCAATGCTGAACTCTACCTCTCTAACTGGTGGTAGTCCCAGTAATTGCTCGGGAAAAACATCCATATACTCACATACTATCGGCACTGACTCAATCTTCAACTCTGTTTCTTTATCATTCATCACAAAGGCTAGATATGATTCATACCCATTTCTTAAACATCTCTATGTTGTCATATTAGAAATCATTTTCGGTATTCCTCAAGTTTCTCTGATTCTATATGAAGAATATCTCCATTTTTACATCTCATCTCAATGTATTTCATCCCACAATTTACAATCACATCATGAGTAGTCAACCAGTCCATACCAAGAATGAGGTCGAATTCATCAAATGGTAACAACATAAGGCTTGCTTTAAAGTAATGACCTCTAATCATTAATGGACAATTCTTACATACTTTATCAACCAACACACTCTTGCCTAAAGGATTAGACACTTTAATCATAAATTCAGTAGAATCTATAGGCATGCTCAAATCAGATACTAATTTCATACAAATGTAAGAGTGTGTGGATTCGGGATCTATTAAAGCAATAACTTTGGTATTGTAAAGAGAAAAGGTACCCGTAATAACATCAGGGGAAGATGCCTTTTCGCGAGCGCGAATGGCATAAGTCCTTACAGGCACTCTACCCTTAGGTCTTGTGGCCTGCTCTCGAGGGTTACCTCTTCCACTTACCGGACTTCACGGGTTCCTTTGCGGTCTCCCTCTGACCATACTCCCGGATCTTGGGTTTTGAATTATCTCATCTTTAGTCATCTTTGGACAATCTTTTATGAAATGGTCTTCGGAACCACATCTAAAACATGCATTTTCATGTGCTCGGCATTCTCCAAGATGGCATCTGCCATACTGTAGGCACTCGAGTCTGTCAGGTCGAATGTTCCCAACACTTGCAACCGAAGTAGTCTGTGCTTTATTCCCCGAATACTGTTTACTTTTGTCTTTCCTTGAAAATCCCGTGGAAGTAGCCGATCGGGTAGGGAAATATCTTGACTTCTTGGACGAAGATTGGAATAACTTATTCCACTGTCTCTTTGTAGAGTCACGAGACTCCATTTTAGACTTATTCTTCTCTTTTACTAGTTCTTCGGCTTTACAAGCCCTTTCTACTAGTACAACAAATTCCTTTAACTCCAGGACAGCAACTAACAACTTTATATCTTCATTTAATCCATCTTCAAACCTTTTACTCATGATGGCCTCAGTGGATACACATTCGCGAGCGTACTTGCTGAATCGTACAAACTCTCGCTCATAATCAGTTACTGACATCTTGCCTTGCTTCAGCTCTAGAAATTCCTTCCTTTTCTGGTCTACATACCTTTGGCTGATATATTTTTTCTTGAACTCTTCCTGGAAGAATTCCCATGTGACCCTTTCTCTCGGTACTACTGACACCAGGGTGTTCCACCATTGATAAGCTGAATGTTTTAAGAGAGAGATTACACACTTCATGCATTCTTCAGGTGTGCATGACAGTTCATTGAATACCCTGATGGTATTTTCTAACCAGAATTCAGCCTTCTCTGGATCATCATCTCTTTTAGCTCGAAATTCTTCTAACTCATGTTTCCTGATCTTACCAATTGGAGGTTTATCTCCTCTTATCACCTCTACTACTTGAGGGGCTACTTGAGCAGGTTGTGGAACAGGCGGGGGTGGAGGGGGTTGTGCATTCGGGTTCGCCCGAATGAACTCTGTATACCATGTGTTCATCATGTGAAGGAAGGCTTCTCTAGCCTCTTCTCCTCCTTGACTCACCGTAGTGGGTCTATTCTCATTCTCGTTCAGCACCGTCCCTTCTGCGGGAGCTGGTGTGTTACTTTCTACATCATTCGCCATATCTCTATCGGGATCCATTTACTATATGTATAAACATAATTTAAGTCATCTGGAGTCGTCACACTATCATTATAAAAATATTCTTACGTATGGCATGTATAACTAGACTCATGCTCTTGCTACGTTAGTTCTAGAACCGATTAAACCGTAGCTCTGATACCATTAAAATGAAACACCCCTATCCCGAGTCTATCATCGGATTAAGGTTAGGAGCGTTACCGGACAGATCAAAGACATTCACAGACGAAATCATACATTCAAACATCATTCTCAAACATAATGCCCCTTAAATGGGTCTTCGGGACCTTAATCATACTTATAAGTCGATCGAGACTAAACTGAAACACACATGAAATTCCATGATAATTTGAAACTTTTCTAAAATACAGGGGAGACACGCCCGTGGGAGGAGACCGTGTGCCCTTCACGGCTTCTAAACACCCCCGTGTACCCATCATTGTTTATACCAACTATACCAACATGGTCATTAGGCACTCCCGTTTGCCATGGCCGTGTACTTTTAGGTCATATACTGACTTCCCCACCACAGCCACCAAGCACGCCCGTGTTGAGGCCGTGTACTTTTAGGTCATATACTGACTTCAACCACACGGCTTGGGCACACACCCATGCTTTGAACGTGTGTCCTACACATTCCTTACACACGATCGTGTAAAAATGACCGTGATCTAACTTTATTTAAAACATTAAGGTGCAGGGTTAACACAATCTAGACACACGCCCGTGTGTCTAACCGTGTAGGCAACTAAAGGCTATGTAACACCCCAAACCCACTCAACACACCACGACCGAATCTGGTATGCTACGGAGTGAAAACATTTCTGAAAACACCAGTTACCGATTAAATTTTATAAAACTTTTTTTTATTGTATACAGGTAAAAACTTAGTAATAGGTGATGTTTAAGATTGTCTTATATATGATAAGAAATTTGGGAAAACACATGTTTAGAAACCTATTTGTTAATACCAAGTCTAGAAAACATTTGATTTTGATTAAAAACGGTTGTGTGAAGAGTTTATCCATTTGCCTTTGAAGTTGAGTGAAATATTTAGAGTTTGTAAAATCATCCAGGTTACCTCTGATTATGTTATGATCATTGTTACCCGATGGTAACATTTGAAAACTCGAAGAGACATAGTTTAGAAAACCTTGCTTTTTACCGGTTAATTTTATCATATCCATAAATCCAACATGTAATTTATAAGCAGAATACCATCAAGTAATAATAAAACCAAAATAAACTTAGCGGCCTTATTACAAAACCAAAACCAAATTTAAGGAAAATCAAATAAACCGGAGTAATAAGTTAAAGTCGAAAACCCGAAAACAAATCTGCATGGCCACCTGGAGTCCTCCCCGGCTCCATATCCGCGAACTATGCCTCATCTGCAAAATGTAAGGGAAGGGGTGAGTCACCAAGACTCAGTGTATAAATCCCCAACCTGATAATTCACCCACTTACACAGATCGTTAGCAAAACATGCAAATCATGCAACCTATAACCTAACCATCCAATCTCCTTTAACTACCCCGTGTGGTCAAAACCACTGGTGGTCAAAACCACTGGTGACCAAAGTCACAAATACATATATATCAATGATGGGGTCAACCCATCGTGTGGTCAAAACCACTGATGACAATCCTGTAATATATCATGTGGGGCCAACCCACTGTGGTACCAAACCACTGGGACGAGTCACAATATCTATATATGGTCAAAACCACTGGTGACCGAAGTCACAAATATCAATCGTGTGGTAAAAACCACTGGTGGTCAAAACCACTGGGACTTAGTCACAAATCATATCAATAGTGCGGTCAAAACCACTGGTGACCGTAGTCACAAATCAACTGATGGGGCCAACCCATCTTGTGGTCAAAACCACTCGTGATACCCATATAAATCATCCTCTCTCTCATCAACCCTTTATCATGTTCATCACATACGTGTCATAATATCAGATGGTCATGCAAAGCATATATAACATGGCATTTAGCAGAACATGATGACATAGACATATATATATATATCGTAAATCACATAATAGGGGACTTACCCGGAATCCAAGCTTATGCCCACAAGGCAAAGTCACCAATACCAAAGGTTACACAGTAACATAATAAGCATCATTAAACTAATAAAGTGTGTAAGAGTTTACACACCTGACTATACGTAGATCTAATGAGAAATCCTGAAGCTACGCGATACTACGAGATCCCGCAACGTATGCCCTCACTGCTCCTAAAATCGGCCAATGCTTAGTTAGTAATCAAAAGCTCTATTCGGCTTAACTAGAAATCCTGTAAAGGTGTCGCCCCAAATGTAGCACTCACCTTAAGCCGATTTGGTTACCAACCAAATCCTGAACTACGTGATGATCTCCCTTGTAATCGGCTAAACCTTAATACACACAGATGGTCAGCCTTCAGCTTTGAATGATTAAGAAACGGATATTGAGATGCTAGATCCCTTACCTAGATTGACCACCAAATCCCGAAGACTCACTGGATTCGGCTATGGCCCTCCCTGCGTGTGGCGTCATCTCCCTTGCCCTTAAGTGGCGCCTCCTTGCCAACTTTCCAATTGGTTCCTTGTGTCAAAATTCCCCAATACATTCTCTTAACCCCTATATCACCTAGCTTCCTCTTCCCAGGTACTAAAAAGAAATTTTTAGCCCTAACTCAGGCCTAACCCAGGGTTATAACTAGACCCCTAAACATGGTAAATCAACATTATAACAATTCATCACATGCACACAAGCAAAATGCAGAACCCAGATTTAAGGATGTTGCAGGCTATTTACCAAGCCATTTGCCTCCTTGAAATTAAGATCAACCCAATTCAAAATAATACAATTTTCATGAATAATACTGTGTATTTCGTTGATATATATATACAAACAACTTAAACAAGTTTGGCCAGTCAGTTAGCCATATACAAAAGAATAATAAACTTGATAGCCTACACAATGGCATTACACAAAACATATTCTTAAAATAAATGATTTCTATACATGCCATACTTAGTAATATAATTTGGCTATACCAAAATAAGGGTTGATAGTGTGCTACGAGCTCAGACTCCAATGATCCACAAATTAGCTTGGCGGGACTATATAGAAAGAAACAATCAAAGACATAAGCATTTAGCTTAGTAAGTTTGCATGAATAACATGTAATAAATAAACTTGCTTCAGATAAACCATTTGACATAAGAATGGTATCATTATCTTATTTATAAAGCTTACTTACTCATACATGATTCTTACTTGTCTCATGGTACTTACTAATCTCTACTTGTAAGATAACGAGGTACCTGTATCACTTGATCACATTGATCAGCATATTTAAACCTAATAATTATGTCTTCTAACTCATCATTCATAACATGAATAATATTCAATTTCAACTTGGTAATAGCTATACTTTCTTTACATTCTTGTTTTCACATTTTAGCTTACCCATTTGCCCGATGAATTTCCATGAACTACCGAGAATACTAGATCTCTTGTCATGTACTTCATGCCAATGCCATACCCTAGATATGGACTTATATGAAATATCTCTTCTTGAATCAATGCCAAGCTTGCCTTGGTCTTACATGATAACTTGCTTGATAACTTGATCAATGCCAAGCTTGAGTCCTTGGGCTTACATGATAACTTGCTTGATAACTTGAACAATGCCAAGCTTGAGTCCTTGGGCTTACATGATAACTTGCTTGATTGCCGATGCAATGCCTTGGCTTGGTCTTATACGGACTTTCTTATCTCATGTGATAGACCGTATCTCCTGGGTAATTCATCTTCAATCGGGACTTTCTCTTGTTTAATCTTGTTGACTTCTTTGTTTAACATAACATTAAACCATTCATGATAACATTGTATATTATACTAAGCAATTAAATGATAAAATCATAAAGCTTAGAACTCATACAAACTTACCTCAATATACAAAATGTATGTAGTTATGCAATCTAGTCCTCGACTTTGTTCTTGCCTCGATTTCGATCCGGGCTTCGTTTTTCTTGATCTATAATCATAAATAGATCATTTAATAATCATATTGACTAATTTGACTCATAACTCATAATTTGGCAAAATTACTATTTTGCCCCTATACTTTCTCATATTTGCACTTTTGCCCCAAGGCTCGTAAAATGATTTTATGCAACTTTCTTAAACTACATGCTTAGCTGAATCATTTTCTCTACTATAGCAAGCATCAATTCTCTCTATTTCTGACCAATTTTATAACTTTTACAAAATGGTCCCTACTATCATGTTTCATGAAATTCATTAAAGAAAAGATGTTTATCTAACATCAAACTCTCATAAACTCCCATAAAACATCATTTAGCATACATGTCACTCATGGGTACATTTTTAAACATGCATCTTAGCTCATCAAATAGCTAACAATAGCTTACTCATGCTACCGAGATTTCAAAAATACGAACAATATCAAAAACTGGGCGTAGGAGCACTTACTAGCAAGCTTGAATAGAACCCTAGCTATGGCTTTCTTCAATTTCGGCAATGGGGGAAGAAGATGATGAGATTTTTATCATCTTTTTCCTATTTTAATCACTTATTAGACAAATTAACAAAATGCCCTTATTACTAAAAATTTCTATAATACCATCTCAAGGTCAATTTTGTCCAAAAATTAAATTTTGGGAAAATTGTTACTTAAGGGCTCATAATTCATATTCTAAAGCTATTTCATACAAAAAGCTTCTAAAAACTCAAAATTTGCAACTTTTGCGATTTAGTCCTTTTTGGACCAATCAACCTCAATTTAATAAAATTGCTTCATGAAACTTTTATACTAGCATGAAAACATAATATGAACTTTAAAAACTCATAATTTCACCTCGGATTCGTGGTCTCGCACCACTATTCCTGCTAGGCCCTAAATCGGGCTGTTACAAAACGAGAGGTAATATCGAGAATTTGAGTAGCATGAATGGTGAGTAACTATGTGTTGAATAAGGTACGTTTGAACCTATGTGGTTGATGATAGCCATAAAAGTTGAATGAATTCATATTTGAGCATATGGTTGAGTTTGAAGATGAGCCTAATTGTGTATTTATCTATGTGATGGTTTAATTATATGTTATTGTGGTATTATTGAGTTGTATGTATTGTATTTCGAACTTATTAAGCTTTTGAAAGCTTACTGTGTGATTTGTTTCTCTATTTTTTAGTGTCAGTAAAGCTAGCTCAGATCCTGTAACGCCCCGAATTTGGGCCTAATAGATTTGGGCCTATTGGGTTGTAACGCCCCAAAAATCTCGAAGCTCTAAATTTTCGTGCACTGAGGTTGGTATGTAGGAGTAGCACTTAGAATATTAATTTTAAAGTATTATCGGGATTATTTGAAGGCTTAGAGATAGGGATGACCATAGGGAAAAATTTATTTTTTCTTGCTTTAGTAGACCCTAGCCTCAGGCATTAGGCCTCTTAAGCAGATTAAGGGGAAAATAGGACACAAGTGGGCCTGTGTCTAGTGGCAAGGTGGCGTCACTAGGGGAGCTACAAGATGGCTTGAAGAGATCCAAGGTTCGAGTAGTGGTAAGGTGTTTTGGAGTGTTTATTTTCCATAGTGGACGGCAAGAGTTCTATGGAATTTGGACTCTTTTGTTGAAGTGTTTGAATTGGTCTTGTGAGCTGCTAAAGGAGGGAATTTCGGATGAGATAAGAGAGATATCATGGAGAAAAATTAGGAGATGAGAGGTGGAAAGAATTGGTGCCGAATTGGACTGTGGGGGAAGGTAGGATTCGGCTATTAGCTATAAAATGACGTGCCGAATTCCTTTGAGAGGTTCCTTGGGTTCCATTACATTTCTTTTTCTCCCCCTTAGCCGAATTCTTCCATTTGCCGAAAAAAAAAAACCCATCATTCTTTTGCCGAAATTTTGGTTTTCTCTCTAGTTGAATTCTCCATACCTTCTCTTCTTAAATTCCTTCTCTTTTTCACCTTTAGTTCTAGCCGATCACTTCTCCTCTTCTTCTACCTATTGGTGCCGAATTGTCCTTGTCACCATACTAGTCTCAAAAGCCGAAAGCTTCCTGGGCCAATTACTCCTTGGGTAAGTACTTAGTCAATTGTTCCTTTAGTATGTTCGGTAAAAGGTGAAGGGCTATTTAACTTCTCATCATCGTTAACCTGGTATTAACAAGGGTAGGGTTCAGAGATCGCAAGCGTGGTAAGGATCGTTAGCAAAGTGGTAAGTGTACTAGTCTCAGTTATGGATTAATGGATGGTCGAATGTAGGTATGGCTTATAGGGGTAACTTATGTGAAAAATGAGTCACTCGATTTTGATGATATATGTTTGGGTGCAGATCTAGGGATATTCGTGAATAGTAGCTAAGGAAGGGCTACTAGAACGTGTGGCAGACGGTAAGGTTACGGTGAGGTTTCGGTTTGTGATAAAGTGTGTATTAAAACAAGATTAATCGTTAAGTGGAGACTATTATAGGTTCATGATTAAGGGGTTTACAGCACGCGTTGTAACTAGGTGTGTACAAACACTATGCATACACGAAATCGACAATGCCGAAAAGCTAAAAGTGGCTAAATGGGCTCGATGGGCCCTGAGGCTAAGTTTGATGAAATGGATTAATTTGATTATATGAATTGGGTTAGGAATGCATGTTACATGATTTGGATTTGTTTTGGGCCTAATGGGTCATATGACTGAGATTTGGGCCTAGTGGGCCATAAAAATATGATGTGACCATTATGGGTTATATGAATGTGAAATGGGTTGATGGGCTTTATGAGGACGTAGACTAGTATGCTAGGGTTTTATGGACTTTACGCTTGTAACAGTCCGGTTTATACCCTAGTCAAAACAGTGGTTTCGGGACCACAAATTCGAGTCTGTATAATATTTTAATATTATTTTATGTCGTTGATGTGTGATTGAGCATGTGATAAATTTCCGTGAGCTAATTTGACTGTCTGTGTGTTTAATTTGACAAAAGGATTAAATTGCATTAAATGTGAAAGTTGCTTGCTAATTGTTTAAGTGCTTAAGTGATGTGGCTTTGTAAAGATGGAAGCCTTATATGGCAAATAAGCCATCTTTGAGATAATGGATGAATAAAAGTCATAAGTGCCCTTATAACATGTTTGTTTTATTTATTTATGAAATGGATATTTTAGTAATTGAATAATAAAATGTTGGTAATAATAAAACAAACATTAAAATGATGAGAGAGTGCTCATCTTTGGGCCGAATTTGAAGGAAAAGAAAAGAGATAAAATTCAAGCTAGGTTCGGCTATTAATCATCTTGATTTAAGGTTAGTTTTTGATCCGTTTTTGATAATTTCTATGTTTTCGTAATCGTTGCTTCGTCTACTATCAAACCCATGTTTCAATTTTGTGTATTGGTGATGTTTGTAAGTTGTGCCATTGATGCTGAGTTGAGCTTTGTGACGCTTTAAGGTGTTAAATGATAAATTGGTGGTAGATGAATAGGTTTTGTTCTTGAATTTTGATGAATTTAGCTTAATAGTAAATTGAGAAAATGACAAATTGAGGGACTAATTTGTACATTTGATGAAAAATGTGGGTTTGTATGTGATATATATGTATTCGGCCAAGCTTGTGTAAAAGTAGATTTTTTGAATTTGATGTTTTGAGAAAAATGGACTAAATTGCTAGGTTGTGCAAATGTGAGGGCTAATTTGCAAATTGCCCTAAATGTGTGTCTTTGGATTGAATTGAATGAACTAGTGAATAAAAGGGTTAATTCTGAATATGTTTAGATCAAGAACCGAGGAAAACGAATTTAGATCGCGGGAAAGCGAAAGTTATCGAGTAGCCGTTTTCTATTCCGATAAACTGAATCCGAGGTAAGTCACTATACAAATAACTGAATATGTATGCATTTGTAATTGTTCATATGTTTAATGATGATAATGAATGCTTATGAGAAATTAAGTAATTGGATTCCGAGATAAGTTCGGTATATTGACTAAGTCTGAGAAGCCTAGTACGAACCTTGACATAGGTATCTGTTCTATTTTATCATGTAAGACCACGTCTGGGACGTTGGCATTGATTTAAAATTCGTGTAAGACCCTATCGGGGACAGTGGCATCGATATCTGATTATGTGTAAGACCACGTCTGGGACGTTGGCATCAATATAAACTTTATGTATAAGACCACGTCTGGGGCATTGGCATCATTATGACACTTACGAGTAAAACCATGTATGGGACATCGGCATCATTTTGATTCGTATAAGACCATGTCTGGGACAGTGGCATCGATATCCGAGTGCATGTAAGACCTTGTCTGGGACGTTGGCATTGTACGATTATTCTGAGCTTTCTGAGTATCCCATTGGATTTATTACTGTTCAACGGGCAAGTCTATGATACTAATTGCGAATCCGAGCTATGAATAAATACGTGATAGTAAATTCAATTTAGAAATGTTGATTATACACTAATTGTGTATACAAGGTAAGCATCAATATGATCTTACTATAATGCTATGAATATGGATTTGATGACATGTTGTATAAGATTTTGGTGAAATGAGTTATGTGTTTATATGATCTTTGAATTGGGAATATGGCTAATGTGGTCAAAAGTGTATGAATCAAAGCAAATATATGCATTTTATGCTAAGTTGTTGTACATTTACTTACTAAGCTTTTGGAAAGCTTACTCTGTGTGTGTTTAATCTGTTTTATAGGTCCTCAAAGCTACTGAAGGCTCGGGACCATCAAGGATTGTCATCGCACTATTAATATCATTTTGGTACACCTTGGATATGTATATAGCTAGATATGGCATGTATAGGCTAGTTCTTGTGATGATTTGTAAAGTGAACTTAGCCATGTGATTTGGCTAGTTATGTTTTGGTACCATGCTTAGATGAATGTGACATGTGAAGTTGTTATGATATGATTAGTGGATATATGGAATGGTTATGAGATGGTAAGTGTATAGACAAATGGTGCAGAGGTATAATTGAGTTTTAGTTATGCAAATTGGTATGTTTAGTATTGGTTTTGAATGTATATATATAATGAAAATTTAATGTATAGTTGTGACTATCTTAGTGATCAAATGTGCATGATTTGATGGCTATTTATATGTTTTTGGTTGCCATATATGCTTGATATGTGTTGGTGAATGATGCTTATAGGTATGAACCTTTTTGGTTGGCATTTTGTCCTTGTAAATGGCCTATAACATCACACGATTGTGGCACACGGGCGTGCCTTAGACCGTGGGTAAATTGGTAGGATGCAACATAAAATCATACGGCCTCGACACGGGCGTGTCTCCCCTGTATTTTAGAAAAGTTTCAAATTTTCATAGAATCTAATATATGTTTCAATTTAGTCCCGACTCGACTTATAAGTATGTTTAAGGTCTCGAGGACTCGATTAAGGGACATTATGTCTGAGAATGATAATTGAATGTATGATTTTGTCTGTGAATGTTTTCGATCTGTCCGGTAACGCTCCTAACCCTAATCCGGCGACGGACTCGGGATAGGGGTGTTATATTTGGTTGGTATCAGAGCTGTAATTTAGCCGATTCTCGGACTATAGCTATACATGCCATATATCTGAATTGTGATAGTGTGATAAATCCTAACGTATAAATGTGATTTCCGTATAGTAATGGATCCCGAAAGAGCCGTAGCTGACGATGTAAAAAGTAATGCGCCTGCTCCCGCGTAAGGGACAGCGCCCTCTGAATCGAGACCGGCTACGAGTGGTCTAGAGGGAGAACCTAAACAAGCTTTCTTCCAAATGATGAGAAAGTGGTTCACTCAGTTTGTAAAGAATAACCCGACTGATTCACAACCCCCGCCCCCGGTTTATCACCCTCAGACTACAGTTGTGCCACCAGTTATGCATCCGAATATGTTGAATAAGCCTCCTATTGACGAGATCCGTAAGTATGGGGCCGAAGAATTTTGAGCTACTAAAGATGATGATGCTGAAAAGGCTGAGTTCTGGATTGAAAACACGATCTGGGTATTTTATGAAATGTCTCTAACTCCAGAAGAATGTATAAGATGTGTTGTATCATTATTCCGAGATGCAGCATATCAATAGTGGAAAACTCAGATTTCTGTTGTTCCGAGAGAATGAGTTACATGAGACTTCTTTCAAATCAAGTTCCTGAAGAAATATATAAGTGAGAGATTTGTTTATTAGAAACGAAAGGAATTTCTGGAACTAAAGCAGGGCCATATGTCTGTAACAGAATATGAACGAGAATTTGTGAGACTGAGTCAGTATGCTCGAGAATGTGTATCATCTGAAGCTATAATGTGCAAAAGGTTCGAAGATGGCCTTAATGAAGACATTCGTCTGCTAGTCTAGATTTTGGAAATAAAAGAATTTGTTGTACTCGTTGACAGAGCTTGCAAAACTGAGGCACTCGGGAAAGATAAGAGAAAGGCTGAATCTGAAGCCCGTGATATGAGAAAAAGATTTTCAAACAAATCATTCAGTCATCTTCGAAGAAATTCAGAGATAACCAGAGTCGTTCCAGAGATAATGTGGGACATGCGAATAGAAATCAACAAAGACCGCAAATAAGTTCTAAAATTCCAGCCACTTCAGTTGCCAGTGTTGGTAATGTTCGATACGAGAGACCTGAATGTAAACATTATGGAAAAAGGCACCCAGGAAGCTGTAGATTAAACGACAAAGCTTCCTTTAGATGTGGATCGCTTGATAATTTTATACGGGATTGCCCTGAGTCTGTCGAACCAGAGACTGTTACAAATTTGAGATCTGATAATGCACCTGTGAGAGGTAGGCCATCGAAAAATGTCAGAAATGTTAGTTGTAGTCGGAGAACTACGAGAGACAACATTGTCGATCCGGCTGTAGCGCGCCAAAGAAGAGCATATGCTATCTGAGCTCGAGAAGAAGCTTCGTTACCAGATGTTATAACAGGTACTTTTACTCTTTATGATACTTCTATGATTGCTTTGATGGACCCTGGCTCTACGCATTCATATATATGCATGAATTTAGTAATCAGTAAGACTTTGCCTGTAGAGTCTACTGAGTTTTCTATAAAAGTATCGAACCCCTTAGGTAAATGTGTCCTTGTTGACAAAGTATGCAAGAACTGTTCATTAATGTTTCGAGATATCTGTTTCCCTGCTGATCTGATGCTCTTGCCATTTGATGAATTCGATATTATTCTGGGTATGGACTGGTTATTTATGTATGATGTTGTTGTGAACTGCAAAAGAAAGACTATAGATTTGAGATGTCCAAATGATGAGATTTTACGCGTTCAGTCGAATGATTTAAATGGATTGCCTGCTGTGATATCTGTTTTGAAAGCTCAGAGTTGTTTGAATAAGGGTTATGAGGCATATTTCGCTTATGTGATTGATTCGAAAATGTCTGAAAGGAAGATTGAGTCAGTGCCTATTGTCTGTGAGTTTTCTAATGTGTTGCCTGAAGAGTTACCGCGTTTACCTCCAATTCAAGAAGTTGAGTTTGGTATTGAATTGTTGCCTAGTGCTACACCTATTTCGATAGCTCCTTATAGAATGGCACCAACAGAGTTGAAAGAGTTAAAGGCACAATTACAAGAATTGACTGATAGAGGTTTCGCTAGACCGAGCTTTTTACCTTGGAGAGCTCCTGTTTTGTTTGTGAAAAATAAAGATGGCACGATGAGAATGTGTATTGATTATCGTTAGTTAAATAAGGTGACAATAAAGAATAAATACCCGTTGCCCAGAATTGTTGATTTGTTTGATCAGTTGAAGGAGCTACTGTGTTTTCCAAGATTGATCTGAGATCAGGATATTATCAGTTGAGAGTTAAAGATTCAGATATTCTGAAGACTGCTTTTAGAACGAGGTACGGGCATTACGAATTTTTAGTTATGCCATTTGGACTAACTAATGCTCCTGCTGTTTTTATGGATCTGATGAACAGAATTTTTAGACCGTACCTAGATCAATTTGTTGTGGTATTCATAGATGACATTTTGATTTATTCTCGTGATGAGGCCGATCATGCTGAACATTTGAAAGTTGTTTTGTAAACCTTGATAGAAAAGCAATTGTATGCGAAATTTAGCAAATGTGAATTCTGGTCGCACGAGGTTGGTTTTCTGGGACATATTGTGTCAGCATCTGGGATTCGAGTTGATCCGAGCAAGATTTCTACTATTTTGAATTGGAAACCTCCGAGAAATGTATCTAAAGTCCACAGTTTTCTGGGTTTGGCAGGTTATTATCGCATATTTGTGAAAGGCTTTTCGACAATAACTACTCCATTGACTAAATTACTTTAGAAAGATGTCAGATTTGAATGGTCAGATAAATGCCAATTTTGATCAGCAGAAAACTCTGTTAACAGAAGCTCCAGTGTTAGTACAGCCAGAATCTAGTAAAGAATTTGTTGTGTACAGTGATGCTTCGTTATATGGTCTGGGATGTGTTTTGATGCAGAAAGGTAAAGTGGTTGCTTATGCCTCGAAATAGTTGAAGCCTCATGAAAAGAATTATCCGACGCACGACCTTGAGTTAGTTGCAATTGTGTTTGTGCTAAAGATTTGGCGTCATTATCTGTACGGTAAGAAATGTCACGTGTTTTCTGATCATAAAAGTCTGAAATATCTGATGACTCAGAAAGATTTGAACCTGCGTCAAAGAAGATGGTTAGAGCTGCTAAAAGATTATGAGCTTGTGATAGATTATCATCCAGGTAAAGCAAATGTAGTTGCTGATGCTTTGAGTAGAAAATCATTGTTTGCATTATGTGCTTTAAATGCTCAGTTAGATTTATCTGATGATAGCTCTGTGTTAGCTGAATTAAAAGCCAAACCGTTGTTCTTACAACAGATATGTGATGCTCAGAAATCTGATAATGAATTGCTAGCAAAACGAGCTTAGTGTGAGGTGAATTTCGAATCTGAATTTCAAATTGTTGATGATTGTTTGAGATTCCGAGGTCGTATCTGTGTTCCGAGAAATCCAGAGTTGGTTTAGTTAATCTTGAATGAAGCTCACAACAGTCGTCTATCTGTTCATCCGGAAGCACGAAAATGTGTCAAGATTTGAAACGACACTACTGGTGGTCTGGTATGAAATAGGACATTTCTGATTTTGTTTCAAAATGTTTAGTTTGTCAGCAAGTGAAAGCCAGTTATCAAGTTCCATCTGGATTGCTTCAGCCAATTCTGATTCCTGAATGGAAATGGAATAAAGTAACCATGGATTTTGTTTCTGGTTTACCTCAGACTCCAAGAAAAAAAGATGCAATATGGGTCATGGTTGATAGATTAACGAAATCTGGCCATTTCATTCAAGTAAGATCTGACTACTCACTTGACAAATTAGCCGAGCTTTATATCTTGGAGATTGTGAGATTACACAAGGTGCCACTGTCTATTGTATCCGATAGAGATCCGAGATTTACGTTGAGATTCTGAAAGAAATTGCAAGAGGCTTTAGGCACGAAACTCCATTTCAGTACAACCTTTCATCCGCAAACTGATGGTCACTCCGAACGGACTATTCAGATTCTTGAAGACATGCTAAGATGCTACATACTAGAGTTTAATGGTTCATGGGAACAGTACCTGCCACTGATCGAATTTGTGTATAGTAACAGTTTTTAGTCGAGTATTAAAATGGCAACTTATGAAGCTTTGTACAGACGGAAATGTTGTACACCTTTGTATTGGACTGAACTCAGTGAGAATAAGTTACATGGGGTTGATCTGATAAAAGATTCAGAACAGAAAGTGAAATTGATCTGAGATTGTTTGAAAGCAGCATCTGATCATCAGAAGTCTTATGCAGACTTGAAACGAAAAGATATAGAATTTGAAATTGGCGACAAAGTATTTCTGAAAGTGTCTCCATGGAAGAAAGTGCTTCGATTCGGACGTAAAGGTAAATTAAGTCTGAGGTTCACCGGACCTTATGAGATCATTGAACGTGTCAGACCTGTTGCATATAGATTAAAGTTGCCGTCTGAGCTAGAAAATATACACAATGTATTTCATGTTTCGATGCTTCGTAGATATCAATCCGATCCGTCACATGTGATTGCCCCATCTGAAATTGAAGTCCGATCTGATATGACGTATGAAGAGGAACTGATCCATATCTTAGCTTGAAGTGAAAGAGCTAGGAAATAAGAAAATTAAGTTAGTAAAAGTACTGTGGAATCGACATGGGATTGAAGAGGCTACCTGGGAGCCTGAAGATTTAGTGAGACAGCAATATCGGAACATGTTTAACGGTAAGATTTTCGGGGACAAAAATCCCTAAGGGGGGAGAATTGTAACTGTCTAGTTTATACCCTACTCAGAACAGTCGTTTCGGGACCACAAATCCGAGTTCGTATAATATTTTAATACTATTTTCTGTGCTGTTCATGTGTGATTGAGCATGTGATAAATTTCCGTGAGCTAATTTGATTGTCTGTGTGTTTAATTTGACAAAAGGATTAAATTACATTAAATGTGAAAGTTGCTTGCTAATTGTTTAAGTGCTTAAATGATGTGGCTTTGTAAAGATGGAAGCCTTATATGGCAAATAAGCCATCTTTGAGAGAATGGATGAATGAAAGTCATAAGTGCCCTTATAACATGTTTGTTTTATTTATTTATGAAATGGATATTTTAGCAATTGAATAATAAAGTGTTGTTAATAATAAAACAAACATTAAAATGATGAGAGAGTGCTCATCTTTGTGCCGAATTTGAAGGAAAAGAAAAGAGATAAAATTTAAGCTAGGTTCGGCTATTAATCATCTTGATTTAAGGTTAGTTTTTGATCCCTTTTCGATAATTTCTATGTTTTTGCAATCGTTGTTTTGTCTGCTATCAAACCCATTTGTCAATTTTGTGTATTGGTGATGTTTTTAAGTTGTGCCATTGATGCTGAGTTGAGCTTTGTGATGCTTTAAGGTGTTAAATGATAGATTGGTGGTAGATGAACATGTTTTGTTCTTGAATTTTTGATGAATTTAGCTTAATAGAGCTAAATTGAGAAAATGACAAATTGAGGGACTAATTTGTGAATTTGATGAAAAATGTGGGTTTGTATGTGATATATATGTATTCGGCCAAGCTTGTGTAAAAGTGTATTTTGTGAATTTGATGTTTTGAGAAAAATGGACTAAATTGCTAAGTTGTGCAAATGTGAGGGCTAATTTGCAAATTGCCCTAAATGTGTGTCTTTGGATTGAATTGAATGAACTAGTGAATAAAAGGGTTAATTCTGAATATGTTTAGATCAAGAACTGAGGAAAACGGATTTAGATCGCGGGAAAACGAAAGTTATCAAGTAGCCGTTTTCTATTCCGATAAATTGAATTCGAGGTAAGGCACTATACAAATAACTGAATACGTATGCAATTGTAATTGTTCATATGTTTAATGATGATAATGAATGCTTATGAGAAATTATGTAATTGAATTCTAAGATAAGTTCGGTATATTGATTAAGTCTGAGAAGCCTAGTACGAAGCTTGACATAGGTATCTATTCTGTTTTATCATGTAAAACCACATCTGGACGTTGGCATTGATTTGGGATTCGTGTAAGACCCTGTCCGGGACAGTGGCATCAATCTCTGATTATGTGTAAGACCACGTCTAGGACGTTGGCATCAATATAAACTTTACGTATAAGACCACGTCTAAGGCGTTGGCATCATTATGACACTTATGAGTAAGACCATGTCCGGGACATCGGCATCATTTTGAGTCGTATAAGACCATGTCTAGGACATCGGCATTGTTTTGATTCGTATAAGACCATGTCTGGGACAGTGGCATTGATATCCGAGTGCATGTAAGACCTCGTCTGGGACGTTGGCATTGTACGATTATTCTGAGCTTTCTGAGTATCCCATTGGATTTATTACTGTTCAACGGGCAAGTCTATGATACTAATTGCAAATCCGAGCTATGAATAAATACGTGATAGTAAATTCAATTCAGGTATGTTGATTATACACTAATTGTGTATACAAGGTAAGCATCAATATGATCTTACTATGATGCTATGAATATGGATTTGATGACATGTTGTATAAGATTTTGGTGAAATGAGTTATGTGTTTATATGATCTTTGAATTGGAAATATGGCTAATGTGGTCAAATATGCATGAATCAAAGCAAATATATGCATTTTATGCTAAGTTGTTGTATATTGACTTACTAAGCTTTTGGAAAGCTTACTCTGTGTGTGTGTTTAATCTATTTTATAGGTCATCAAAGCTACTCAAGGCTCGGGACTGTCAAGGATCGTCATCGCATTACTAATATCATTTTGGTACACCTTGGATATGTATATAGCTAGATATGGCATGTATAGGCTAGTTCTTGTGATGATTTGTAAAGTGAACTTAGCCATGTGATTTGGCTAGTTATGTTTTGGTACCATGCTTAGATGAATGTGATATGTGAAGTTGTTATGATATGATTAGTTGATATATGGAATGGTTATGAGATGGTAAGTATATAGACAAATGGTGCGTAGCTATAATTGAGTTTTAGTTATGCAAATTGGTATGATTAGTATTGGTTTTGAATGTATATATATAATGAAAATTTAATGTATAGTTGTGAATATCTTAGTGATCAAATGTGCATGATTTGGATGGCTATTTGTATGTTTTTGGTTGCCATATATGCTTGATATGTGTTGGTAAATGATGCTTATAGGTATGAACCTTTTTGGTTGGCATTTTGGCCTTGTAAATGGCCTATAATGTCACACGATTGTGGCACACGGGCGTGCCTTAGACCGTGGGTAAATTGGTAGGATGCAATATAAAATCATACAGCCTCGACACGAGCTGTGACACCCCTTACCCGAGACCATCGCCGGAATCGAGTATGTGGCATTACTAGACTTGACTACAAGTTCAGAACATAAAAATTTAAAGCTGTCAAACTGCATCATGCTGACTAATTGGACAGTAATTCGAGTTACAAAACTCGAAATTCAAATCCGTAAATTTTCCTTGAAACTAGACTTGTATAAGGATTTACCATACTTTTTCCAGAATTTTTGGTCTGGTCAATCAATACCAGATTTTTCTTAAAGTTTCCCCTATTTCACTGTTGACGATTCTGACCTATCATTACAAAAACTCATTTTT
This sequence comes from Gossypium bickii, assembly GCA_025503065.1. NCBI lineage: Eukaryota > Viridiplantae > Streptophyta > Magnoliopsida > Malvales > Malvaceae > Gossypium > Gossypium bickii. The sequence continues at coordinate 58,400,396 of CP106717.1, read as the reverse complement.
CTCATTGCACAAAATTTCAATAATGTTCTTGTTTATTCCAATCAAAAATAGACTCATTAAGGATTCTAAGCATATAAAGTATGTTCTCTAATTATTTTTGTACAATTTATGACAATTTTCTCAAGACAGAACATGGACTCACGAATCCATTCAGAACAGGTCTCACAAAAATTTAAATATCTCATAACATAAAACTCCTTTGCCTACTCTGTTTCTTTCATAACCAAATAGACACAATAAGATTTGATTCTATACCTCATTCACCTTCTAATTCAACTTATTCTATTTTTAGTGATTTTTCTAAATCACATCACTGCTGTTAACAACCAACTGTTTCGTTACAAATTATGAAAACTAACTTATAACCGAACATACCACATCCTTAATTCTAGGATTCATTTCGTATACATACACTTCCTTATCAAAAACGATAAATCTTCGATTATGGATGCATAAACATTGCCAACATAAACCGACATTGTATCAAAAGCACAAAAGCATACTTAACTAGAAGTTTAGCCATATTCGCATGGCTATTATATACATGAACCAAAAGTTTCCATCAAAACAAAGACAAAGTCGTTCCTATACATGCCTTTAACCAAAAGAAAACCCAAATAAAAGAGTACCAAAATATATATTGATAGTGTTGGCGACTTTCTTGACGATCCGTCTTGAGCCCGTAGCGCAACCAAAATCTATAAAACAGAGGAAATGTTTCACACAATTAAGCTTACTAGCTTAGTAAGTCCTAAATTCATAATAACATAACATTTAAATTATTCAACTTACGACATTGTACACAAACATTTAATTATGATAATTTATTTACATAAAGCCAATCTTATTAGTACATTAACCAAGAAATTATACTTGATTCCATAAACTCAGTATTACTTATGCAATACGACTTAATATATTTTACAAGTATCACATACACCAAGTTGTGTAATTATAGCATTCATATCAACCACACTACCATATTAAAATTTCTTGTATTCTAAGCATTTATACATGCAAAACGAATCTCCATAATAGTACATCAAACTCAACTTCAGTCATATGATACTCAAACACATTAATCACAGCCCAATTATACATAACATAGTTCTCACAATATCAAATTGACTCAAGTAATATTAGGCATAACATACCTTACATACTTACCTGAGCCGATTTGCTAGATACGTTAATTAAAGTTGCCTTGAAGAATATTCGATTTTTCTTAATAAAACACATCACCGGCAACAAGCCTGCTAGGCGGTAAAGCCTGAACTAAATAACACCGGCACGAGGCCTGTTGGACTTAGAGCCCGAAACAAATCACCGGCACGAGGCCTGCTAGGCTTAAAGCCCGAAATAAATCACCGGCACTAGGCCTGCTAGGCTTAAAGCCCGAAATAAATCAATACGATAAATCATTGTATGCATTTTCCATGATTATCTCGCATATCGAATTTAGTTTGACTTACTTACATTAAACAATTGAAACCCTTCTAATTTACTTGTACACATTCGGCTATGACATTAATATATATACTAAAATTTATCAAGCATTATCATATGATAGATTCATAAATAATCATTCAATATATTATAGTTTTAGGACTTACTTTGGAGTTTGATAGATTCGAAACCTCCGGCTATTCGCTTAGTTTAGCCTTTCCTCGTTCCAACTTCTTTTCCTTTTGTTCCGGATCTAATTCGGTTCAAAAATTAAACCAATTCAACCACATTTTTTTTATTCAGAAAAAGAAAATCAAAATCATCATATACATATATATATTTAAAATATACAACTTGCCGATTAATCCTAAAATTCAAATCGAAATATAAAGAATTTAATTGCTTTATTTCAAAGGTAAACAAGCCTTTATGATTTTATCTTTATAAAACAACTTATACAAATTCATGAAGGCCGAATATATCAACTTGATTTCTTCTTCCCTCATGACCGAATTTGTTAACTCAAAATGCCCATATATTTTCTTCATTACAAGACCAAATAACAAGCTAAATAGCCACCATTTAAAATCATTCACTACAGCCGAATGGTAAGAGCATTTACATGCTCAATCTATAATAATTTCTATAATTCTAATATAATTGAAATCAGAAGTCTTCAATTCATTTAAGACTCTTAGGCAATTCATGTTGTTTTTGAATCAATATTAGACATTTTTTTTTCCAACTCAAAATACACATAAAAGTACTCATCCTATGCCAAATATTAGCATGCTAAATCTCAAAATTTTAACATGATTTTATTAGCATTTAAAGCAACTAAAACCCATATGTGAAGATTTGCTCAATCAAGCTAGAATACCCACCTTGCTACTACATGCATGGCCGAACAATGAAGTTTTTGAAGCTTTCCCTTTTTCTTTCAATAGCTTCGGTGAAGAAGATAGGGAGAAGGAGAGAACAAAATAATTCTTTTTGTTTTATTACTTAATCTATTTTCTATTATAGCATGCTTATTAATTAAACTATACTTTAGTTATAAAACACTAAAATCATGACATTCAAAGCATGCTTACCGTCCACTACACTATAATTTTGGGGAATTTGACATGCAAGCCCTCCCATGCAAGAAGAACAATTTAATTTACTCCTTTCAATTGCTACAATCGGTTATGAGAGAAGAGAAGATAGTGGCCTTATTTTATGCTTTAAATAAACCTATACACTAACATTTTTTTTATAAAATATTAACATAAGCATATAATAAAATTTAATTAAACCAACATATATATAAATCTAGCTAACTTGGTCCATTGCCGTCCATCACTATGGTCAATGGGCTAATTGCCCTTTTAGGACACCCACTTAAAAAGCCACAAGCAATTTAGTACACTACACCTTAGGATGCAAATTTTTCGCTTTTCACGATTAAATCCTTTTCATCAAATTAAACACTCGATCAATAATACTTTTCTACGAAACTTTCACACACATCAACACACATATAATAAACATAAAATAAATTTTAAGAAATATTTATCGGCTCAGATTCGTGGTTTCGAAACCACTATTCCGACAAAAATTGGTCCGTTACACGAGCGTGTCACCTGGCCGTAGTGTACAAGTCAGTAGCTAACATAAAAATACACGGCCTCGACACGGGCGTGCTTGGTGGCCGTGGTGGGAAAGTCAGTAGATGGCCTAAAAGTACACGTCCATGGAACAAGGGCGTGTCTCCCCTGTATTTTAGAAAAGTTTCAAATTTTAATAGAATTTCATATATGTTTTAGTTAAGTCCCGACTCGACTTATAAGTATGTTTAAGGTCTCGAAGACCCGATTAAGGGACATTATGTCTGAGAATGATGATTGAATGTATGATTTTGTCTGTGAATGTTTCCGATCTGTCCGGTAACGCTCCTAACCCTAATTCGGTGATGGACTCGGGATAGGGGTGTTACAAGGCTTAGTATTGAACAACTCTTAAACTGCATAGGACCTTCTAATAATTAAACATGTCCGTGGACAAGTCGCTAGGTTAGAGTGTGGTAACGGGCATATGCATGTCTAGGATTGGATCTAGGGAGAGCTTGGTACTTAAGCGGTCCTAGCGACCCATCTCCTCTTCTCTGGAATCCTTCCTGGTGCATAGTGTCTGTTCACTTTAGCCGCAAGGAGTTGTTAATGGGCCAAAGTTCATAACTAAAACCCGAGAGGGACCAAATACCCTTAGATTTGTAAAATTACTAAAATACCCCGAATTGTGAAATTACCAGAATACCCTTGGTTTGCAGAGTTATCCAAAACATCCCTGATTTACAAAATTTCCAAAGTACCTCTGTTTTGCAAAATTACCTAAATACCCCTGTAGAGTAGATTTACAGAAATACCCTTGGGTTGTGAAATGACAAAAATACCCCTATGTGATGAGTATGAGTTTTGTGGATGTTACTCATGTGCATGTTGCATTCATATGATATTTTGATTAGGATGCATATGGGTGGGAATTATGGTACGGAGGAAGATTTGAGGATTGCATAGTCACTCGACGACCATGTATCCACCGGTGGCTTTAAGCTCATTATATGATTAGTAGCTTTGCTGCAACATTGAGTAGTGCCACTATGAGCGCTACCTTTGGTGTGTAGAGGATGGGTGGGTCGATTTAGAAATCCCCACAGGTGTGTAGGGTTGGAAGGGGAATGGTGTGTAGTGGATGGATTTTTGGGGAGGGTTTTGCATTACCTTATTTTGCATATGATATGATATGATATGATATGAGGTCAATGTGGGCAAGGCCCATGACCACCGATTTTGATAGGGCTCAGGCCAATGTGATAATTATATATTGAACTGAATGCCAAGGGTTGTATACACTGAGTTTCGAAACTCACACCCTTTATTTAATGTTTCAGGTGATCCTCAGTAAATGGCTCGACGTGGGAGAGAACTCGGAGATGGCCGCACTACAAGATGATTAAATTTTTATTCATTTGTTTCAAAAGACATAGTTTTAATTGCTTTTTTTCGTTGGATGTAATAAGGCCTTGTACTCCGATTTGACATTAGATTTTGGGTTTTATTGTTTCAACTGTTTACTTAATTATTAAACCTAAGTAAATTTCATACATCTAAACTTGGTTTCCGAAATACTTAAAATTATAAAATGGGTTTTTTTTTATTTACTTAACAAGACTCAGGGATTTGGGGCTTTTGGGCCTAAAACTTTTAATTACCAAAATCGTTTGAATTATGCCTTTGATGTGACACGCCGAATTCAAGCCTAACTTTTAGGCCGAGTTTGTAGTGTTACAGATCCGGGGATTGTCAGCATCTCTATCACACTATCGGCAATCTATTTTTGTACCCTTGAAGATGTCTATATTTAAATATGGCATGTATAGGCTAGTTGTTTTGAAATATGTTTGAGATGTGTAATAGCCATGTGATGTGGCTAGATAAATGTTGGCAATATGCATGTGTAAATTTGGTATATGATGCATATTATGGTATAGCTTGACGGTATTGAAAATATCTTATGAATGGTAAGCTTAGTGACGAATTGATGCTATTATGATCTAGTGATATTATGGATGAATCATGCTTGGTAATGCATATATATGAGTTGTGAAATTTGTTATATAGGTTGACATGAATAGAAATGAGATTGGATGGAATGATATGTTGATCATTTGACATTTAATTGGTTGCCAAATTGTGTGAGAATAGGCTTGTATGTGCTTGTAGTTATAACCCCTGTGTGGGTGGCAAATTGGCCTTGCAAATGGTCTATTTTGCATACACGACCAAGGGACACGGGCGTGTGTCTCTACCGTGTGGTTTAAAGGCCACTTCGAGGTGTTCCTGGGCAGGTTACATGGTCATGGCATATGGGCGTGCTTGGTGGCCATGTGGACAAGTCAGAATGTATGCCCTGTTTTCGTATGACCTGGACACATGGGCGTGTAATCAGAAGTGCAGGCACACACCGATTGCATTACGCAGCGTGTGACCTCTGATGTTGTTGAAAAATGTTTAAATTTCTAAAAATTTTCGTAAGTGTTTAGTTTAGTCCCGACCTCTCTCTAATACATGTTTAAGGTCTCGTAGACCTCAATAAGGGACTATATGCTCGTATTTGTATATGATTGATTGGTGATTGACTTGGTGTTGGGAGATGGATGTGAAATGTTTCAATTACTCGGTAATGCCTCTTAACCCTATTCCGACGACAGTTTCGGGTAAGGGGTGCTACATTTTATTGGTATCAGAGCTACGATTTAGTCGATTCTCGGACTAACATAGCGCGTGTGAGTCTAGCTATACATGCCATATATATAATTGCAATAGTGTGATGAATCCTGACAGTTGAAAATGAGTTTTCATATAGTAATGGATCCCGATTGAGCAGTTGCTAACGATGTTGAGAGTAACGCACTTGCTCCCGCTCAAGGGATAGCGCCGACCACATCTAGGCCAAATGATAGTAATGAGAGAGGAGAGGCTAAGCAAGCCTTCTTTCGAATGATGAGTGAGTAGTTTTCGAAGTTCGTTCAAACGCATTCGGCTTCTCTACAACCTTCACCCCCAGAAGTACCTGTTGTACCAGAAGTGATAGATCTGATCCGCCTGAATAAGCCTCCTGTGGATAAAATTCGTAATTATGAGGCTGAAGAGTTTAGGGCTACAGCTGATGATGATGCAGAACGAGCCGAGTTTTGGCTCGAGAATGTAAGTCGGGTATTCGATGAGATGTCGTTGACCCCTGATGAGTGCATTAAGTGTGAAGTTTCTTTGTTGAGAGATACGACTTATAATTGGTGGAAGATGTTGATATCCATGGTTCCGAGAGAGAAAATCACTTGGGATTTCTTTCAAATTGAATTCCAAAATAAGTGTATTAGTCAACGATTCATTGATCAGAAACGTAAAGAGTTCATTGAGTTGAAACAAGGCCATTTGTCAGTTACTGAGTACGAACGAGAATTTGTGAGATTGAGCCAGTATGCACGGGAATGTGTTTCAACCGAAGCTACTATGTGTAAACATTTTATAGAAGGGTTGAATGAAAATATTAAGTTGTTGGTTGGGATACTTGACATAAATGAATTTGTTGTGTTAGTCGAAAGAGCCTGCAAAGCTGGAGAGCTCAGTAAAGAAAAGAGGAAAGCCGATTCTGAAGCTCGTGATGAAAGAAAAAGATTGTTGAGTAAGTCATCTCAACCTTCGACGAAGAGATTTAGAGGTGCAAGCAATCGATCGAATGGTTCATTTGGACATACAAGTAGAGATCGTGTGAGACCAAGTGTTGGTCTGAGAACTCAAGCTCCAATTGAATCAAGTGTTGGCAGCTTCAAAAACAACAAAACTGAGTGTAAATAGTGTGGAAGACGACATGTGGGAGAATGTTGGGGAAAATATAATAATCGAACTTGTTATAAGTGTGGATCACGAGATCACTTCATTAGAGATTGTCCAAAGTTAGCGAAAGAAGATGTTCAGAATGTGAGATCAAGTAACACGACGGCTAGGGGTAGACCACCCAGAAACGTCAGCAATATGAGTGGAAGCCAAAGAAGGACTACTGATACAGCTGTGAGATCGAAGGTGAGAGCACCTGCTCGAGCTTCTGCAATACGTGCACGAGAGGAAGCATCATCTCCAAACATCATCACTAGTACTTTTACTCTATTTGATACTGATGTGATTGCATTGATAGATCCAGGATCTACTCATTCATATGTGTGTGTGAATCTAGTATCAAGTAAGACTCTACCTGTTGAGTCTACTGAATTCGTAATTTGAGTATCGAATCCCTTAGGCAAGTGTGTCTTGGTGGATAATATGTGTAAGAACTGCCCGTTGGTGTTTCGGGATGTTTGTTTTCCAGCCAATTTAATGTTACTACATTTTGATGAATTTTATATCATTCTGGGTATGGATTGGCTCACTTTACATAATGCTATTGTGAATTGTAAACGAAAGAGTTTTGAATTGAGAAGTCAGAACGGTGAGATAGTTCAAATTGAATTGAATGATTTGAAAGAGTTACCAGCTATTTTATCTGCGATGAAAGCTTTGAACTATGTGAGAAAAGGTTGCGAAGATTATTTGGCATATGTGATTGATACAAAATGTCAGAAAAGAAAGTTGAATCGGTACATGTGGTTTGTGAGTTTCCAGATGTGTTTCCTGAAGAGTTACCGGGATTACCTCCAATACGAGAAGTTGTATTTGGAATTGAATTAGTGCCAGGACTACTCCTATCTCAATAGCTCCATATAGAATGGCACCTACCGAATTGAAAGAGTTGAAGTCTCAGTTGCAAGAGTTGACAGATAGAGGATTTGCACGACCGAGTTTCTCACCCTAGGGTGCTCCTGTGTTGTTTGTGAAAAAGAAAGACGGCGCTATAAGAATGTGTATTGATTACCGACAGTTGAACAAAGTGACGATCAAGAATAAATATCCGTTGCCCCATATTGATGATTTGTTTGATCAGTTGAAAGGAGCCACAGTGTTTTTTAAGATAGATTTGAGATCAGGCTACTACCAGCTACGAGTCAAAGAGTCCGATGTACCGAAGACTGCATTTAGAACGAGGGATGCCTTTCGGACATTATGAATTCTTAGTGATGCCTTTCGGACTAACGAATGCTCCTGCAATGTTTATGGATTTGATGAATCAAATATTCAGACCGTATTTGGATCGCTTTGTTGTAGTGTTTATTGATGATATTCTGATTTATTCCTGTGGTGAAATGCAACATGCCGAGCATTTGAAAGTTGTGTTATAAACTCTGCGAGAGAAACAATTGTATGCAAAGTTTAGCAAATGTAAGTTTTGGTTGCACGAGGTTGGTTTTCTAGGACATATTGTATCAGCAGCGGGAATACGAGTTGATCCGAGTAAAATCTCAGCTATTCTAGAATGAAAAAATCTGAGAAATGTGTCTGAAATCTGTAGTTTTTTGGGACTAACGGGATATTATAGACGGTTTGTGAAAGGCTTATCGATGATTGCGACTCCGTTGACAGAGTTGCTACAGAAAGATGTTAAATTTGAGTGCCCAAAAAAGTGCCAACTGAATTTTGAACAGTTGAATGCATTATTGACAGAGGCGGCAGTGTTATTTCAACCGAAATTGGGTAAAGTATTAATAGTTTACAGTGATGCATCGTTGAATGGCTTGGTCTATGTGCTGAAGCAATAAGGCAATGTCATCGCTTATGCTTTGAGGCAGTTAAAGCCGCATGAAAAGAACTATTCGACGTACGACCTTGAATTGACCGCGATTGTGTTCGCATTGAAGATTTGGTGTCACTACTTAGTTGGTGAGAAATGTCATATTTTTACAGATCACAAAACTTGAAAACTTGATGACTCAGAAAGAATTGAAATTGCGACAGAGAAGATGGTTAGAATTGTTGAAAGATTATGACCTAGTGATTGATTATCATCTGGGCAAATGTAATGTTGTTGGTGATGCCTTGAGTCGGAAGTCCTTATGTGCTTTGCGAGCTATGGATTCTCTGGTAGATCTTAGTGATGATGGTTCAGTTTTGATTGAGTTGAAAGTGAGACCGATGTTCGTACGTCAGATTTGTGATGCTTAGAAAAGAGATGATGAGATAACAGCAAAACGAGATCAATGTGATTTGTATTCTGATTTAGAATTTCGAGTTGATAGTGATGATTGTTTAAGATTTAGAGATCGGATTTGTGTTTCGAAGAATTCAAAGTTGATTCAGTTAATTTTGAATGAAGCTCATAATAGTCGTTTGACTATGCATTTGAGGAGTACGAAAATGTATAATGATCTGAAACAGTTTTTTTGGTGGTATGGTATGAAAAGAGATATCTCTAACTTTGTGTCGAAATGTTTAATATGTCAGCAAGTAAAAGCTAAACATTAGGTTCCGTCTGGTTTGTTACAACCAATTATGATTCCTGAATGGAAATGGGAGAGAATCACAATGGACTTTGTGTCGGGATTGCCTTTGTCTCCGGGAAAGGAAGATGCAATGTAGGTGATAGTTGACAGAATGACGAAATCAGCTCATTTCGTTTCGGTGAGAACAGATTATTCACTTGATAGATTGGATGAATTGTATATTGCTAAGATTGTGAGATTGCAGGGGTGCCACTATCTATTGTATCTGATAGAGATTCGAGATTTACCTTACGATTTTGGAAGAAATTGTAAGAGGCTTTAGGCACGAAGCTACATTTTAGTACTGCATTTCATCTGCAAACAGATGGTCAGTCCAAGCAGATTATTCATAGTCTCGAACATATGTTGAGATGTTGTATACTTAAGTTTGAAAGTACATGGGACAAACATTTACCATTAATTGAGTTTGCGTATAACAACAGTTTTCAATCTAGCATTAAAATGGCACCATATGAGGCTCTTTACGGTTTGCGTATAACAACAGTTTTCAATCTAGCATTAAAATGGCACCATATGAGGCTCTTTACGGTCGAAAATACCGAACTCCATTGTATTGGACTGAGCTGAGTGAGAATAAGATTCACAGGGTTGATCTTATAAAAGAGATTGAACAGAAAGTGAAAGTGAAAGTGATAGTTTGAAAGCGTCCTCAGATCATCAGAAGTCTTATGCAGACTTGAAACGAAAGGATATTAAATTTGAAGTTGGTGACAAAGTGTTCTTAAAAGTATCTCTGTGGAAGAAGATATTTCGATTTGGCCGGAAAGGTAAGCTAAGTCAGAGATTTATCAGGCCGTATGAGATCATTGAACGAGTTGAGCCGATTGCTTATAGATCGATGTTGCCACCTGAGTTATAAAAGATTCATAATGTGTTTCATGTGTCGATGCTTCAACAGTACAGATCTAATCCGTCTCATGTATTTGCTTTTACTGAGGTTGAGATTCAGTTAGATTTGTAGTATAGTGAAGAACCGATTCAAATTTTTGGCGCGAGAGACCAAAGAATTGAGAAATAAGAAAATCTCTTTAGTAAAAGTGTTATGGCACAAACACGGAGTAGAAGAGGCTACGTGGGAGCCTGAAGATGCTATGAAAGAACAATATCCACATCTATTCACTGGTAAGATTTTCAGGGATGAAAATCCCTAAGGGGGGAGAGTTGTAACAACCTGGTTTAGACCCTAGTTGGAACAGTGGTTTTGAGACCACAAATTCGAGGTCAGAATAATATTTTAATATATCCTGTTTGAAAGTTCTGTGTGCTGATTGTTAAGTGTTTAATTGTTGATGTCTTTATAATGTGAAGCCCTTAAAAGACAATTAGCCCATTATTTGAGTAAGTGGATAGCAATGGTCATAAATGACCTTGTGTGCATATGCTTATATATTTTAGTATTAAAGGTTAAATAGGTAATTTGATAAAACAAAGATAAGTAAACAAAAACAAAAGCTATATTCCATCATCTTTTATGTTCATCCATCGAAAATAAGGAAAATAAGAAAGGGTTTTGAGCTTTGGGATATTCAGCTAGCTTTAAGCAAAGATTAAGGTATGCTTTGGCTTCGGTTTTTTATAATTTTTATGTTTTTGTGATCGTTGCTCTGTGCTCTAGCTAGCCCATGCTTTAATTTTAGAAATTGATGGTGATTTTGAGATATGACATTGATGAATGTTTGAGCTATGTGCTAGTTGATAATGAAATATGGAAGATATGTGAAGGATGAACATGTTTTGGTCTTTGAATTTTTAGTGAAATTGAGTAATTTGGGCTAAATTGAGAAAAGTGTAAATTGGAGGACTAAAATGTGAAATAAATGAAATGTATGGGCTTGTATTAGCATGGGAAGAATTTGGCTAAGCATATGTGATTTGAAATTGTGTGTATTTGGTGATTTCATGAAATAGGGACTAAAGTGTAACACCCCTAACCCGAAATCGTCGCCTGATTAGGGTTAAGAGGCATTACCAGACAATAGGATCATTTCACAACTCATTTACGACACAAAGTCAATCATCATCATAATACATCAAACATAAATAGTTAGTCCCTTATTAAGGTGTATAAGACCTTAAACACATGCTAGAGAGGGGTTGGGACTAAACCGAAGCACATGCAGAAACTTCATGGAAATTTAAAACTTTTCTAAGTTTCAGGGGATACACGTCCGTAGGGGTAGGCCGTGTGCCTCCCACGGCTGCTAGACATACTCGTGTGTCCTCCCCGTGGTCGAAACTGACCTCTGTTCCATGGCCACCAAGCACGCCCGTGTACTTTGGCCGTGGTCGATCCTGTCAAAACCACATGGCTACCAGGGACGTCCGTGTGCTCTTAGGCCATATACTGACTTACCCCCACGGTCACTAGGCACGCCCGTGTGCCACAATCGTGTGGCAAAAATAGGCCATTTGCAAGGCCAAAATGCCACCCACATGGGTCAATCCTACAAGCACATTTGAGCATCTTTATACACACAATTTGGCAACCAATTTCATGTCCAATAATCATCATATCATCACATATAATCTCATTTCTAAGCATGCCATTTATACAACCAAATTACACGTAAATCTAGGTATAAATCATCCATAACTTCACTAAATCACTAAGGAATTAATTCATCATTGAACTCACCATTTATAAGCTAATTCATTACCATCATGCGATATCAAAATATGCACCAAATACCATATTCACTCATGCACATTACCAACATTTAGCTAGCCATATCACATGGCTATTTACACATCCCAAATATGAGTCAAAACAACTAGCCTATACATGCCACATTTTACTATGTACATCTTTCCAAAAGTACCAAAATAGAATGCCGATAGTGTGATTGAGATGCTGATGATTCCCAGATCCGAGGTAGCTTTACTGACACTACAAAGCAAAGAAACAAATCGCACAGTAAGCTTTATAAAGCTTAGTAAGTTCGTAACATAAAACATTAAACTAAACCAACCATCACATAGATCAATTCTCTCTTATACATACCATATCATCCATAGCTAAAATTATTCATTCATCCATTCATAGTTTTATCTATAAACTCATCAACCACAAAGGTTCAATACATACCTTAGCTAACACATAGTTATTCCATTTCCAAGCTACTCAATGCTTGATATTACAAGTCGATCATCCTCTGATATTCTTTCAATTTAATCGCACATTCAGTGCCATATACATGGTCAATACATATTCGTCATTTCACACTTAGTGCCTTATCTTTCAATCGACTTATCTCGATATCGCACACATAGTGCCACGTCAAATAGCCGAAGCTTTCATAACATCCCACACACAGTGCTATTCATCTCTGTTTCAATTTCAATTTTGCACCCTTAGTGCCATCAACTAAATCTTGCACATAGCATTTCGATTTCATACACATATACACATTCATTTCATAATGCTAAACCATATCTTAATTATTATATCCGAACTTACCTCGGACGTTGAACTATCGATACGGTCGATTAATCGAGCACTTTATCTTTGCCTTGATCTTGATCCGAACTTCTTCTTTCTTGGTCTATACACATTCAAATTAAATCCATTCAATCACCAAATTATTCATTTTAGTCCAAACTCACATATTTAGGGCATTTTACAAAATAGCCCTCATATTTTCACATTTTGACACTTTAGTCCCTATTTCAAAAAATATCAAATACACAAAATTTCAAAACACATATGCTATACGAATTCTTCCCATGCTAATACAAGCTCATACATTTCATTTATTTCACAATTTAACCCTTCAATTTCTCAATTTCTCAATTTAACCCTAATTAGCTAAATTCATCAAAAATTCAAAAACAAAGTATGTTCATCTAGCTCAAATCTTTCATTTAACACCATAAATCATCACAAAGCTCAACATATCATCAATGGCATATCACACAAACATCATCAGTTCACAAAATTGAGACATGGGCTTGATAGTAGACTAAGAAATGATTACAAAAAATGTAGAAATTATCGAAAACCGACTAAAAACATACCTTGAATTTATGCTTGGAATGGCCGAATGTAACCAAGCTAAACCCCTTTTGTTTTCTTCAACACATTCGGCAAACAAATATGAATAATGGCCTATTTCCATATTTTTTTTGTTTTATGAAATTTATAACTTAATTATCATTTCACCATTTTGCCCTTTTATTAATCATATAAGACAAGATAACAGTAAGGTTATCAAGTCATTTAACCATCCACTAACTTAGTAATGGTGTAATTGCCTCATAAAGCCTCCGCATTAATAAAACAACAACATTTAAGTACCTATAAATCAGCACACAGCATTCTACACTTAATGCAATTAAGTCCTTTCTCTCAATTCGACACACAAACGATCAAATTATCACACAGAATTTTCACACAGACTAAGTCACATACCATTCACACAGAAAATAACATTAAATTAACATCCTAACCTCGGATTTTGGTCTCAAAACCACTGTTTCGACTAAGGTCTAAACCGAGCTGTTATATAAAGTGTCGAAAGGTGAAAATTGAGGCCTATTTTGTAAAATGTCCAAAATATGTGTGTTTGGACTAAATTGAATGAATTGGTGATTGAATGGATTGAATTTGAATGTGTATAGACCAAGAAAGAAGAGTTTGGATCGAGATCGAGGCAAAGACAGAGTGCTTGATTAATTGACCGTTTCGGTATTTCGACGTCCGAGGTAAGTTCGGATATAATACTAGTTGCGAACTATATCTATGTGATGTGAAATGAATAAATATATATATAACTGTGAGATTAGAAACGCTATGTATGAAATTGAATTTGTAACACCCCTAACCTGAGACCGTCGCCGGAATAGGGTTAAGAGGCATTACCGATCAAACAAAATGTTTAACATCTAGAATTTACGACACAAAGTCAATCATTTTCATTCGCGTTCATTTACAATCATGCTGTCCCTTATCAAGGACTACGAGACCTATTTAACATACTAAAGAAGGGTCGGGAAACCAAAACACATAAAAAATTTCATGAAAATTTAAAACTTTTCTAAAATTTAGGGGAGACACGGCCGTGGGAGGAGACCGTGTGTCCTCCACGGCTGCTAGACACTCCCGTGTGTCCTCCCCGTGGTCATATACTGACTTAATTCCCACGGCCACCCAGCACGCCCGTGCACTAAGGTCGTGCACTCTTATGCCATATTCTAACATCTCCTCCACGGCCACCAAGCACGCCCGTGTGCCATGGCCGTGTGCTCTTAGCTAGCTACTGACTTGTACACCATGGCTAGCTGACACCCCGTGTCGAGGCCGTGTACAACTAAGCTGCATTCTGCCAATTCACCCACGGTCTCTAGGCACGCACGTGTGCCCTGACCGTGTGACATTATAGGTTATTTTACAAGGCCAAAATGCCACCCACATAGGGTCAAACCTACAAGTAACACATACCAAAACATATCATGTAGATAAGGCAACCAAAAGCATACTAAAATGACCATTCAATCTATGCATTAAATTCCCATTCCAACCATAACAAATTCAATACCAAAACTTATCTCATCACAAGCATAATACATTCAATATCAAACCTCATTTCTTTTCAATATCACTAATTCATATTAGCATTTTATCAACACGAAGTTACCATTCATAAGTCAACCTCTCAAACCACAAACCATGACAAAAGATACATTACACATACCAAAACATTCATGCTAAAACTAGCACATAACTAACCACATCCCATGGCTACTTACAAACTATCAAACATGATTCAAATGACCATCCTATACATGCCATACTTCAACTATGAACATCTTTACAAAAATACCCCAAAATAGATTGCCGATAGTGTGACTGAGATACTGACGATCCCCTGATCCGAGCTAGCTTTTATCGACACTCGCAAGCAAAAATAAACAAATCACACAAAGAAGCTTTATAAAGCTTATAAGTTCATAACATAATACATAAAATCAACATGTCATCACATAGATTAATTTTACAATCACAAACATAATACCATCCACAACCAATATGTTCAATTAACTGATCCACATCCACATTCATAGTTTAACCAACCACATAGATTCCGAGCGTACCTTAGCCAACACTTAGTTGTCAAATACACTTACTGATCAATAATCACGATTCATCTCAATCCACATTCGTTTCTTCCTCGATTCACTCGCACACTTAGTGCATAAATAGTAAGCTGAAGCTTAATTAGCATCGTACACTTAGTACATCCATCTCAAACCGGTCTTAAATCGGCATCACACACATAGTGTTAACCACTAAGCCGAAGCTTATATTGCTCCGCACACACAGTACTGTTTATCCCGATCATGTTTTCGAATACGCACACTTAGAGCCATTTAACTCAATCCATCACATAGCATTCACTTTGCAATATTATCATACCATTTATTTCATAGCATTAGACATTGCTAAATATAGGTATTATGTCCGAACTTACCTTGAACGTCGACTATCGATATGGTCGATTAATCGAGCACTTTATCTTTGCCTCGATCTTAACTCGAACCTCTTCTCTCTTGGTCTATACACATTTAACTTGATTGAGGAGAAGAGGTTAAGGGCTATTCGTCATGGTCAGATGTACCAAAAGGGAATGATGCGGGCTTATGACAAAAAGGTTCGCCCAAGAGAATTTCATGAGGGAGACCTAATTTTGAAAAAGATCCCCCCTATGCAAAAGGATTTCAGAGGGAAGTGGATGCCAAATTGAGAAGGACCTTATGTGGCGAAAAAGATTTTTTCCAGAGGAGCACTAATCTTAGCCGAAATGGATGGGAAAAACTTGCCCAATCCTGTAAATTCAGATTCTGTTAAGAAGTACCATGCTTGAAGAGGAAAAGAAGCCAAAGTGAAAACCCGCAAAGGCTGCTTTGAGACTTTATTAAAAAAAAGAAAAAAAATGAAAACAAAATGAAAATAAAAAAATGAAATGACAAATAAAAATGAAAATGGAGAGGCCAAGGTGAAAACCCGCAAAGGGCACCTTGAGACCAAAGGGGTTTTGAGTCGAAAACTCGAAAAGGGCAGCTCAAATTATGATTAGAGTATAATGGGGCGGGTAATGATCGTGCTATACCTGAATTAAAAGAAGGGAGAGATGTTACGTCTTGAGGCATCAACAGAGTACTTTTGATCTCTTAAGCACATATTGAGCTTAAATTGGTCTTCAGAAAGTCCGTATAGAGAAGCTCAAGCTGCGATATCTGGGGCACCTATCTTCTCCTTCATCATTTCGTATTCCAGCAATGTTTATTTCCTTTAGTTAACCTATTCTTTTCAGATTTCATCTTTGATCACTTCCATTTTTGTCTATCATTATGATCATATTCAAGCATTTCGTATTGAAATAATGATTAATAGACTAAATAACACTTTCATAAAAGGAGTTTTGTATATTATTCTGGAAATTTCTAAATAATATAAGAACCTGAAACAAGAATTTTATTTAGAACTCACCAAGCTTAAGGGATAGAGTATCTGAGGAGGAAACTCTAAACAGTAACCATTTCTTCAAACCTTCTGTCAAAAATGTCAGTGGAACAAATGACAAGATATCGTGTCAGTGATACAGTCTGGGCGAAAAATGGGCCATATTAACCCAGGTAAAAAAGGTGAATCATGCGCAAGGAAAAATGATATTCTACATCCATGCGAGTATCATGCATATACATCTGGTTGGGTCACCTGAAGAGTGATCAGTTGATGGAACAGGCTATAATTCTTATACCCCTAAGTCACAATGGGATAAACCATCGAGGTCACAAGTGGGGCAAGTCTGTTGAGTAAGATATTTGTTTTTTTTTTGGTTTTCTGTTAAGAATACCAGCTAAACAAGAGGGCAGCATATTACCCTGATGAACAATGAATAAGAGAATGAAATTCTGCATTCATGCAAAACACAATTAGGAGCATTTGATTCATTCCAATCATTGCATCCTAATCTTTGCAAAAAGACAATTGTTATGACATTATGCATTTATACAAATTTCGCCCATAATACATTCAGTTAAGAGCATTAGATTCATTCTGATCATTGCATCCTAACCATTTTGCATAAGTATAAACATAAAATTGATTTTACAGGACAGGTCCTCTAGAGGTCGTTGTCGCAACATCGAAGAATTCGAATATCTTGACTCCCTGAGTTTGCAGTGGAGCAATTCGAAGATAACAGATTTGGCATTCTTGAAGTAAGAGGAAGCAGATCGAAGACATCAGATCCTGCCTTCTTGAGCGAAGCGGATCAAAGATAGAAAATCTGGCAATCCTGAAGTTGCAGGAGCAGATTGAAGATATTAGTCTGGCATCCCTGAGTTTGCAGTGGAACAGATTGAATACATCAGATCTGGCAATTCTGATGTTGCAGGAGCAGATCAAAGACATCAGATCTGGCCTTCCTGAGCGAAGCGGATCGAAGATAGCAAATCTGGAAATCCTAAAGTTGCAGGAGCAGATTGAAGATAGCAAATCTGGCAATCTTGAAGTTGCAGGGGTAGATTAAAGATAGCAGATCTGGCAATCCTGAAGTTACAGGAGCAGATCGAAAACATTAGATCTTGTCTCCCTGAGTTTGCAGTGGAGCGGATTGAAGATAGCAGATCTGGCAATCCTGAAGTTGCAGGAGTAGATTGAAAGTCTAATTTCCTTGAGTGGATCGAAGCGTTAGTTCTCAACCCCTGAAGATGCAGCGGGATGGAACGAAGCTACTTGAAGAAGAAAAGCACCAAAAGAGGCATGACTGGACAAAATTGGCCCTTTTTGAAGTCTTTGCTCTATTCTCATTACACGACAATGAACAAAGAGGGGCAGCTGTAAGACCCAATTTTTGCCCAGCCCATTTTAAAACAAAAAAATAAAAACCAAAATCTAAATTAATAAAAGTCCCTTTTATAACAGTCTAAATATTAAACCCAATAATTTAATACAAATAACTGCACAAATTTTATAACCCAACAAACATTGGCCCAAAACCCAAATCTCAGAATCGGCCCAAATGGCCCAAGCAGGATAGGATTCCAGAAAACCTAAAATCTTCTGGTGCCTTCTCCACAGCTGCCCACCACGCGCGCCCCTTTGGCTTCTCGTGTGCTCTACACGCGCACCTTTTTAGATCCCCATGAGTAGATCCCAAGGGCAACTCGCACGAGCGTAGCCTTGTCACCGCCTCAGCAACGACCTTTCCCACGAATGAGTGCACAGCTGTACCTGCAACAAACAAAGGAGCAAAAAACAGCAAGCAAATCCAGGAGAATAACAGAAATTAAAATTTTTGTATCTTATTTTTATTTTCGGCTATATAAGGCCGATTTGAACGATTGTAAAAAGGGGATCCCCCATTTTTGTACACACAGACAGATAGATGCACACAAAATACAAAAATACAAAACGAGAAAAAAGAGAAGGAGATTTCATTTTCTCACGAATCTTTTTCTTTACGTTTTTTCCTTTTCTTTTTGAATCTTAGCATTTGCTGTGTTCATGCGAAAAAAAAAAAAGAGTAATGAGTTTTACCATTTGGATCCTCATCTGCTCCTTCACAGTCGGAGCTAGATGCAGATCTGGTTTGAGAGCAAGGTGAATCAGCACGTATGTAAAAGGATTCGACCTTCTGATATCACTATCGCCGAGTTCAATGGTGGTTTAGTGGCAGATCTGAAAGGTTTTGAGAGAACGACTGAGGAAAAAGTATAAGGGATTAGGGTTTGATTTTAAAAAATAAAAAATTCTGATTAGTTTAAGATATTAATTAGAAGAATAAAGAAAAACGACGTCGTTTCGAAGGGGTAGGATCCACGCGTCGACCCACTTTGCGATCCGGATCCGCGCCATTCCATTTTAAATGGGATATTTATGTGATTGATCCTTCCATTCCCTATTTCGTTTGCAATTCAGTCCAATTGGAATGCCGCGTTTTAGGCTTTGGAAATATTTCTGTATTGGTCCCTAGCTGTTTACTTGTATATTAATTCGGTCCTTAAATCTTTTAAATTATTATAAAATAACCGTTAAATTTTGTTTTTGTTTCAATTAAGCATATTTTTTTGTTTTCACATATAATCTTCACATTTTTATTAGATTTAATTCATTTTTTATTTTTGTTTTAAATTATTTTTATAATATGATAAAATATATATTTATATATATATTATTAATTTTAAACTATTTATACATATTATTTATTCTAACTTATTTTAATAACTTATTCATTTTAAAATGGGCTTTTATGTATATATTCTTGATTTAAAGGTTTATATAATATGTTTAAATGCTTCTATACATCATTATTTTATATATATTATTTGAATTAAATTATTTTCTAATATACATCTATATAATCTATGTTGTAATTATTTTATTCTTGTGCATATATCATTAAGTTTATGTTATGTGTATATATATATATATATTTTTTCTATTTATGTAGATATTTAATGTAACATCCTGGAAAGGGCCTATGCATTTCTGGTTTAAATTGTATGAATGACAAGTCTTCAGTCTTATGAATAAATTTTTGATATTTTTGGAAACTCAGAAATGTATGAAAATGATTGGAAATGAATATTTTGGAAACCTGGAAATGCATTAGGACATGAACATTTTATGAAACTGAGAAATGTAAAGAAATGGTTCAAAAATGGAAAGTGCACATTTTTGGAAACCTGAACATTTTGGAAATTTAGACATTTTTGGAAACCTGAACATTTTGGAAACTTGAACATTTTTGGAAATGATTCAGAAATGGAAATGAACATTTCTGGAAACTTGGAAATGTAAGAAAATGGCAAGTAAACAGAGCCGATCGAAAATTTTAGGAAACTTAGAAATGATGCAGAAATGTCAAATTTTAAGGTTCAAAATAGGAAATAAAGGCAAGAGGGCCTTAAAAGAAAAAGTTGGAGAAATTTGGCACACAAACGGGCTAGGAAAAGTGGCCTGAAGATGGCACTTAGGGCCTATGGAAATGGCGCCATGTGCAAGAGGCATGGGCCTGGGTTCGAGTCACAAGGGAAGCAAATAAATGAAGTTTTAATTTTGCTCCCAAAGCTGCTATGAGTGGACGACACATGAGTTGGAAAAAGGGAGTGTTTTAATTCCATAAATACATGATTAAAAAGAGATAAATAAGGGATTTTTAATTTGGATTATTTGGAAGAGATAATAAGGATTTTTCTCTAGTTTATTTTAAATAAAATAGATGATGAAAGAGGAGTGGTGGCCAAGTAAGGGACTCTCCTAGGCTGATATTTTCGGCTATAAAAGGAGGACAGGAGGGCTACTCATCAATTTTTGCTTCCTCCTCATCTCTGCCGAAATTTTTAGGGCTCTTTTCTCTTTCTTTTGTCTAGCCGGAGTCTCTAGCCTCATCTTTCTTTTTCTTTTCTTCTTCTTCTTCTTTTTCAAAACCAAATCCAACCTAGCTGAAATTCTGCCAAAGTCGAATCTCTGAAGTGGTGTCAGGATAGATCTGTCGAATTCAACACTTAAGGTAAGGATCTTGTGGTTATTGATTTATTCTTTTCTTTAAGCTGAAAAATAGGGATTAATGTTATTATTATTGTGGCCGAAACTATAAGGAGTATTTCGGGATTTCTAGTGCTATTGACTACAAGGGAGAGATCATCCGGGATTCAAGAATCTAAGGTAAGATATACACATATTTGGTCAAAAGTTATGGAATATATGTGAGATTAAAATTAACATATAACTATAGCGATTTCAACAGACATACAAGGCAAGGAATCCTTTTCAGATTTGGAAATTTTAAGGTAAGTAATACAAATCCTAGTTGTATTTGGAAAAGTGGCCGAATGGTCTTTTAAAGTGATTAACTTATGTAGGATTTGAGATCTAAATCGGTAGATCGTTCTTCGGGATTTCAAGGAACCTATTAAGCAAATCAGGTGTGTACTCACACTAACTTTCAATATATATATTGGCAATAATTGTTTTAATATATGAATGTGTATAAGAATGAGAATGTGGCTAAGTACCACAAATGTGGCAAAAAGTACCCAGGTACGTATTCCTACTTTTGATAGGATTATGAATGTGTTATATTCTGAAAAGTGACATGAATGTGAATTTAAGTATGACATGAATGATATGTAATAATTGGGGCATTTGGGATATATGTGAAGGGAGAAAGTGAAGGTGATGACTACGGTCTCACCAACGAAGGTGCTTGACTTGTCCTCACCAACGAAATATGGTGGCTACGGTCCCATTAATTGAATATGGTAACTTCGTTTACATTATTCGAATATAGTGTCTAAAGACACAACGTAAGTGGGCGATGAGCACGCCGATCGCAAATGATCGCTTCGATGGTGTGTAGCGGATGGAGGGTCGACTTAGTAGTCCCCACGGTGTACAGGTTGGTACGGGTGGTGTGTAGCGGATGGACAAATAGGCTTGGGTTTGGGTTGCATCATCCTTTATTTTGTATGAACATGAAATTGATATGACTTGTATGCTCGATTTGTTGAAAATTAGTATCTGTGTACACATTGAGTCAATGGACTCACCCGTTGGGGAATTATTTTTCGGTGATGAGCGAAGAATGGACCGGGTCGGCAGGAGCTAAAGGTGGCCATGCAACACTTGAAGAATTTATTAGAATTTGGACTCTACTTAAATTTAGTACTTTAAATTTTGTTTTGGGTTTGAATGATGTAATAAGGCCATAAGGCCCAGATGGATTTTCTTTACTTCTGCTTATTTTTATTTGATTATGATACAACTTATTTTTGATTAAAGTTAAGTAAATTTATTCCTCTTAAAATAATAAACCCTAAAATTATTTTGTCACCTTATTTAAGTTGGATTTTCAAAATTTATTAAATGGGTTCCAATTTAAGCCCAACCCAAAACGAATTTTTCTTAATTACACAAATTTTCTCTAAGTTATTCAGGACATTGAAAACCGGTTTACTTAAGGAACATACCAAATCCGGTTCAGGCTCGTGGGCCGGGTGTGGGGTGTTTCATTTAATTTCTTCTAAAATCATTTATGTTATATATTTTCTTTCATAATTTAGTATACATATTTTAATATGTACATTCATACTTATATGTAAAATTAGTATTAGGATTATTCCATTGATTTCGTAGCATTGTTAATGTATGTATGTTAATTAATTTTCTTTTTATTATTGATTTAATATTTGATAATTATTGATATTATGTATGTTTTAATTCTCGTTTTATATTTATTGGTTGCTTGAGATTCAATACCATTGTATTTCATTTGTACATAATTACTTCACGTTGTATGATTCGATCGCATTTTATTCGTTTAGAAAGCCATAATTTAGCACCTCTCATGATTTTGAAAATCTTTTTGTGCAAAGCTTTAAATCATAAGGCAATGCTTGTGTTTGGAGGTTTCGAGAAATTCGTGCTCTAACTTACTGAGTTCCGATTTTCCTCGTTAAAGCCCAGCAACCGAGTATCCTTTCTCTCTTAAATCAAAATACATAATATTTCAAATAAAAAACTTATTCTTGGGATTTTTGAGATATTGCGCCCTAACTTACTGGGTGTGATATTTTATTATCTCGAGATAAGATTTTTTAAAAGAACAAAGGCAATATTCCGTATTCAGGAATTTTGAGAAATAGTGCCCTAACTTACTAGGTTGCGATTTTTCATTTGACCCAATAAGGGAATGTCCTTCTTATTTTTTAAATATACAGGTATTGAATGTCGAAGGATAAATCCAACTTCGAGAATATAAGATGTTATGCCCTAACTTACTGAGTATGGCATTTTATTTCTCTGAAATAGGGATGTAACACCCCAAACTCGGCCTATGCGTTAAGGCCAGATTTGACATGTCACACAAAATAAATATACTTTGATTCCTTTTTAAGTAAAATAGATTTCAAAATTTTGACGAAGTATTTATTGAGTAAATTTCCGAGTTAAAAATATGAAAATTTCTATGAAATACTTTTTGTATATTCGATTTCAAATAAAACATTTATTTAAGATTTTAGAAAACATAAAATATCAATTTAAATTACTTAAAGCAGTTTATAAAATCATCAAACAATAAACAAAACAAAAATTAATCCAGAGGCCTTATTACAACCTTAATTCAAACTAGCAAAGTAATTAAAAATACTGAAAGAAATCCAAAATCCAAAATCCAAATTTAGCCGTTTACGAAGTATGGCCTCCACCGAGTCGTCCACGGCCCAAGTCTCCATCACTGATCATTACCTGAAAGGGATAAGGAAAATGGGGGTGAGTTACTACAACTCAGTGTGCAATCCACTTACCATTGTCCACTGGGCCAAAATCCAATTAAGTATTTATTTGGGCCAAAGCCCATTTACACACATAAATATCATGCATAATATGCATGAGATATGGAATTCCCAACCCAAACCTAATTTTCCATCCGCTACACACCACCCGTACCAACCAGCACACCTGTGGGGAGCTTTAGTCACCCATCCCGCCATCACACCAAAGTAGGCATTAAGCCGTATATATCAAATTTGTGGACAAGCCACCAGATTAACAGAATTTACATGGCATTGCCATTTTTCAGATTTATGGCAGAGCCACCAGAATTATGTAGCAGAGCTACCAGAACTTCTCTTCATCATTTTCCCACCCCATGCAATTTATATATTTAATGCATAGCCATTCACAACAATTCATTCAAATATTTCTTACAAACATTTTGGCCCATTATAACAATTTACCAAGTTGCCCATTTCATAATTTATTACAAATTGGCCCATATAGTAATATCAAATGGCCTATATATCAAATATCTCAATTTGGCCCATATAGCAAATATCAAACGACCCATATATCAAATATCTCAATTTGGCCCATATAACAAATATCTCAATTTGGCCCATATAGCAAATATCTCAATTTGGCCCATATAGCAAATATCTTAATTTGGCCCATATAGCAAATATTTCAATTAGCCCATATAACAAATATTTCAATTGGCCCGTATACCAAATATCTCAATTTGGCCCATATAACAAATATTTCAATTGGCCCATATAACAACATTTATCGATTTGGCCTATTAGGGGTATTTTCGTAATTTTCACAGTCTTAATACCGATTTCATAATTTTTTACCAAAATAGTGATAACTATATCATTTTACCTGATTTCACCAAGATGTGATTAAATCAAATGATTTATCACTAACACGATATAAACATCTAGCCTATGAAATACGGTGTGAGATTACACACCTGATTACGGTAAGCACTACACTTTCCTGATCGCCGACACCTAAAATATTTCAACGCTCGATTAGACAACGTACACTATTTAATAAGTCTATTCTAAAACAAACGATCTAAGATTTTACCCTCGAAATTGCGAACAACTACGATTTATCGGTTTTCCTCGGTTGACGGTCCACAACTCGGTGGAAAGTCTCGAATCGATGATACCTCACAATTGCGAACAACCTTGAGTAGTTGATTCTCACCGGATGAGGGTCCACAACCCGGTGGAAAGTCTCAAATCGCCAAAACAGCCCTTCGTTTGAATTTAGGAGTAGGGATCACTAACCCGCTCCTTTTTCGATCACCAATCACTACCCCTTTTGATTCAATATTGCTTGCCTCCATTGAAAATAAATATTAATCCAAACTAATATTACGTTGTTATGAATGATTGATCTGAGGAGTGAGGTCGGCTTACCACAAGAATCCGTACGATCTCAAGATGAAAGATTGAGCGATAAAGTCCCTATAATAATATCGATTGATCATCACTATCTTAACGAATAACAAATAAAAAAAATGATTATAGAATCCTCGAAGAATCCTTACCTTAGAGATTTTTGGACCAAATTCTAGCGATTAAACGATGACTTCGAAAACTCCAAGTTTCGGCTTTCCACTATATTTCTATGGCAAAGAAAAGTGATTTCGAATGAGAGAAAGTATGGTGATGGTCTCGATCAATATGGCCATCCCACACCAAGGTATAGATTTGGCACTAAGAGAAAGAATAAACTAAAGAAAAACATTGAAATGGATCACTTACCGATTGATCAAAGTATGAGTGACAACTCGAACGGAAAAGAGAGTTTAATAGAAGGATGGAAGATTCAGCTATGGTGAGAATATTAGAGGGGGAGTCATGTTTGAAAGTTTTTGCAAAAAGAAAAGAAGAAAAAGAAGTAAAAGATATGGTGTTTAAGTTTCAGTTTTCAAGGATGAAAAATGAACAAGGAAATGGTCTCCAAGTTTGTATGCATTCGACAAAGAGAAAGAAAAGAAATGAATTATGCCTCTTCAAGGTTGCATGGTTTCGGCACAAAGAAGAAAAGAGTTTGGGGAGAAAAGAAAATGATACCAAATTGGTCAAAAAGAAATGGCCAAAACAACCAAAAATTTACCTATTGCTATTGACCACATTCGGCTAGGGAAAAAGAGTTTTGGAGAAAAATAATACACTAGTTGCTAATGGAATTGACCAAAACTAGCACCTAAGCCTTACCAAAATGCTAATAAAATTCGGCCATCCCCCTTAGCCCCAAAAACCGTCCATATACATAGGCAAATGGTCAAAAGTTTGGCCACCCAAACTTTCCAAAACATCACCCATGGAATAAGCCTCATGCTCCCCTCACATGCCATTTTCATTTGATTCCTTTCCCTAACTTCAATCTTTCCTTAATCCCTTAGCCATCTTGCCATAAAAATAAAAGTCCAACTTACCATAATTAGTTCTTGGCCGACATTATAAGGAAGGAAAGCAAAAATAAAAATCACAAATGCACATAAAGGGATTCGAACTCCTTCCCTCAAGGTAACACATATGGCGCCATATCCTTTTTGCCAATTGCTCATTTTTGCTAGCTATTTACCAATTTATTCCCTTAAGATTTAAGGTCACTTACTCCATTTCCTTAAAGTGCTAATTGCCAAAAGTTTTTACTAGATCCAAATAAATCCCGAGCCTTCTCAGGACTACTTAAACACACACAATTGATAGTTTAACAAGCTCAGCACCAAAATAATGCAACATATAAAATTCAAATTCTAAGATGTTACAAGGGAGCTTTGGCATCCAATATGGTTTGTCTCAATATATATATTAAATAAATGGATCGTAATCTAAAATTTTTTCAAATTTTCGATGTCAGGACATTAATTCATCAATTCGGTACCAATTTTGGGTGTTACTGGGGTGCTAATCCTTCCTCGTACATAACCGACTCCCGAACCTATTTTCTCAAATTTCATAGATCAAAAACACTGTTTTAGTAAACCAAAATGTTTTATTAAAACAAAGGTGAACCGATCACACCTCATCAAAAAAGATTGGTGGCGGCTCCATTTCCATATTTTTAAAGTCGATCCCTGTTTTTCAAACTCTATTTAAAAAATGGTTTCGACAAACGCCATCATCCCAGACGTGGTCTTACATGATAAAAATAGAATAGATATCTATGTCGTAACTTAGCCAATCCTATCTATTCCTACGTTCGTACGGGGCTTTCCGGACTTAATCACTATATCGAACTTATCTCAGAATTCATATGCAAAGCTTCTCATAGGCATTCATTATCAACATTAGTCATATGAACAATTATAATATCATACAAGTACGTTTATTTGCATAGTGACTTACCTCGGATTCAATATGTTGGAATGAAAACGGCTACTCTGTAACAGACCAAATTTGATCCAAATCGTAACGGTGGTTTCGGGACCATGAATCTGAGTTCGAGAAATATTTTAATATTATATTTTGAGTCAATTATATGTGAATTGATGTGTGTCGAAGTTTCGTATGAAAATTTAATCGTTTGTGTGCTCGATTTAACAAAAAGGACTAAATCGCGTAAAGCGTAGAAGTTGCATGCTATAGTGTATAGTGCTAGATTGATGATGGCTTTTTAAAATGGGGTATCAAATGGGAAATTAGCCCATTTTTATGTGTAGTGGGCGGCATATGTCTAAATTAACCTTATGTGTATATGTTAATTATATTATATAATAATGGCATTATTGTACATTTGTTAATATGTTATTTTAGTTAAATGAAAACATAAAATAAAACTTTGTTCTTCATCTTTTTATCACCAAAATAAGAAATAAAGAAAGAGAAGTGTGAGCTTGCTCATTCGGCCTTCATTCAAGCTTAAATTGGGTATGTAATTTTAGTCGGTTTTTGATAATTTTTACGTTTTTGTGATCGTTGCTTCGTATATTTCCCGACCCATGCTTGAATTTTTGAAATTTATATGTATATAGGATTCGGCCATTAACATGTTTAAATGGTTTT
Organism: Gossypium bickii; assembly: GCA_025503065.1. NCBI lineage: Eukaryota > Viridiplantae > Streptophyta > Magnoliopsida > Malvales > Malvaceae > Gossypium > Gossypium bickii. The sequence continues at coordinate 58,372,663 of CP106717.1, read as the reverse complement.
GATATTTGATGGTTTTCGATTAAATATATGTTAAAGATTTACAAGTTTTGTATTAGGAATTTTGGTGAAATTTTGTATTTAGGGCTAATTTGTAAAAATGAAATTTTAGAGGGGCTTATTTGCAAAATAAATGAAATATGAGGGCTTGTAAAGTCCCTAGGAAAATTCAGCCCTTGTGTAGTATTAGCTAATTTGGTGTATTTTGTGTGTTAAGCAAAATAGGACTAAATTGCAAGGTAGTGAAATATTAGGGGTAATATGGTACTTTGTCTAATTATGTGATTTGGGACTAAATTGAATTGAAATGTACTTGAATGAGCTGAATTTAATGTGTATTAGATCAAGAGCAAAAAAAAAGTGGAATTGGATCGGGGAAAGACGAAGGTTCTGGAATAGCCGATTTACACGGTCTATCGACAACCGAGGTAAATCCTTAAGCAAATATACGTTAAAGATTTATTTACGACTATGATAAATGATGAAACTTGAATATTTAAAGTATAATTATAGATAATAGCCGAATGTAGAAGTATGGTATTGAATTGAATTTACTTTGTAAAACGAAAAGTGTATAAATATGTTTTAGTTGGTATGTGAAGGTAATATGATCTACATGAGTTGTTTGCATTGTTGATGTTATGAAATGAGGGTTGAATTGATGATCATATCTATATCGGGCTTTAAGCCTAGCAGGCTTCGTGCCGGTGTTATTTATCGGGCTAAATGCCTAGCAGGCCTTGTGCCGGTGATGTAGTTCAGGCTATGAGCCTAGCAGGCCTTGTGCCGGTGATGTATATCAGGCTTATTGCCTAGTAGGCTTAATGCCGGTGATCAAGTTCAGACCTCGGGTCTAGCAGGCTTAATGCCGGTGATGTGTTATAAATTCTTTACAAGGTGGGATGTAAATACTTCAATAAACAAAATGCTCGGGTAAAAATAAAGGTTTATAGATGCAAGGAACAAGGTAAGTGATTATCTTTCCTTTCAAATTACATAAGTGATAGAATGGTTAAAGTTTTTGATAATCAGTCTTTATGATATGTGCATTTGAATTACTCATTAATAAGTGTGATGTGTATATTGAATATAAACTTGGTGATATCTTTGAGATTCGGTCAAAAGTAAAAATGTTAAAAGTGAAAGTTATCGAAAATGCATATCTCAGATATGTATATGATTAATCGTACATAATTGTGATATATGCTATACTTGTTAATAAGGTAATGTGCGAATACTTAAGGCTTAAAGTGCTGGAAGGGTTGTATACCTTCAATGAGGGAATAATAAATGATAAGTTACAGAGACGGCTGTTCGACCATATTGAAATTATTATTTGTTAAATTACTTGGATTTATAGGTATATTTATATATGTATGTGTGCTAAATGTTGGAATATTTGACTGTTGTTTCGTAAATGCTTAAGACTTACTAAGCTAGTGAGCTTACTTCGTGTGTGATCTTTGTTCTGTTTTATAGATTTTTTCCATCAAGCTATGGGCATCTGAAGATTGTCGGAAAAGTCAACCACACTATCTCCCCTTTTGGTACTTAATCTTAGTTTTGAACCGAAGGCATGTATAGGTTAGACTAAGGTTTGGATTAATGACTTTCGGCCTTGTATATATATGAATAGCCTTGCGAAAATAGCTATTTCTTTTGATTAAGTTTAATTCCTATGTTCTAGATATAGTGGATTGATTATGATATTAAGGAATGTGAAATTCGTCCGTGGTTTAATCATGTATGGAATATGGTCAAATAATATGCCTATTATATCTAGATGTGATGCATTTGGGATAAGCATGATACATTGATATGTTTTGCATTCGTTTTGATTTGATTTGAATGAGGTGGATATAGTTGAGATGATGTTCTTTGGGTTGTAAATTAATTTGGTCTATTTGGATTATTAAAGATGCCATGTTAATGTTGATGAGTAGTAAGTTATTTTAACCTATATTCGGGCATGGTATATATATATATTTGATAGGTATGGTTTGGTTTTTTGGTTTATGACATTTTGGGCTAAGATAATGATTTGATAAAGTATATTTGGTTTAATAGACGTTCATGTTATGTATAATATTTCACAGTCTATATGTGCAAATTGTTTGATGCGTAAATATATATTTATAATAATGATTTTGCTAGTATATTTTGCTATAGGGATTCGATGTATAATGGTAAATAATAAAGTAGTACATGAACATATTTGTACATGGATTGATTTTAAAAATGGTATGTGCTAATTTGGTATTTATAAATATTACACGTATATATATGGAATGCTTTAAGATTTTATTTGATTAAATATGTAAGTGACTATTAGATTTTCGTTTGTGTTCATGTTATAGGTGAATAAATGTCTAAATATTATATACTTATGCCGTCGTTGTTTTTAAATGACCATGTGATTTTATAATGCAAGTTGTTGTATTAAGACCTGATAGAATATATACATATATATATTCATTTGTGATAGCATGAAATGATATGAATTTATCAAGTGTTAGTTTGGATGGAGTGCATGAACTTGGTAATTGTTATAGAAAGGCCTCGTAACCCTAATCCGGCGATGGATACGGGTTAGGGGTGTTACATTTGATTGGTATTAGAGCTTACGGTTTAGTCGATTCTAGGACTATCGTAACGCGTGTGAGTCTAGCTATACATGCCTTTATCATATATCGATAGTATGGTGACTTCTGACATTCTGAACTGTGTTTTATATAGTAAATGGACACTGATCCTGAAAGAGCCGTAGCGGATGATGTAGAGAGTGTAGCGCCTGACCGTGCACACGGATCAGTGCCAGTAGACTCTCAACCAGTTTCGGGTAGCCACGAGGGGGAGGCTAAACAAGCCTTCTATCAGATGATGAACGAGTGGTTTACCCAGTTTATTCAGAGTAACCCGGCTGTACACCAACCTCCACCCCCGAATAATCTAACTTCGATACCTTCAGCACCCCCGATGATAGATCCGATGAGATCTAGTAGGCCTCCAGTTGATAAAATCAGGAAATTTGGGGCCGAAGAATTCAGGGCCAATGATGATGACGACGTAGAGCGAGCCGAAATGTGGCTTGATAACACTATTCGGGTACTTGATGAGCTATCTTGTACTCCAGACGAATGCCTGAAGTGTACTATATCTTTACTTCGGACACTTCGCATATCACCGTGGAAGACACTAGTATCAGTTGTTCCGAAAGAAAAAGTGATGTGGGATTTCTTTCAGCATGAATTCCGCAAGAAATATATCAGTCAAAGATTCATTGATCAAAAACGTAAAGAATTTCTTGAACTAAAACAGGGGCAAATGACCGTGACTGAATATGAACGGAAATTTGTCAGACTCAGCAGATATGCTAGAGAGTGTGTTTCTACTGAAGCTATTATGTGCAAAAGGTTTGAAGACGGTCTGAATGAAGATATAAAGTTGCTTGTTGGCATTCTTGAAATTCAAGAGTTTGTGACACTAGTTGAGCGAGCTTGCAAAGCTGAAGAGCTCGGGAAAGAGAAAAGAAAGGCTGAGACAGACGTTAGAGACATTCGTAAGAGATCTTCGGGTAAGACCTTCCATCCCACATCCAAGAAGTTCAGAGATGACTTCAGCCGACATAAAGCTACTTCAGATTTACCTAGACGTGATCGACCTCCAGTGGGTTCCTGAGCTACCTCAATGGCCAGTGTTGGAAACGCTCCACAGAATAGAGTTGAATGCAAGCACTATGGAAAATGGCATTCCGGGAGCTGTAGATTCCATGATCGGTCTTGCTTTAAATGTGGATCGTCAGATCATTTTATTAGGGAATGTCCGATGTTAGTTGAGCGTAATCTGATTCGAACATTAAGTCGAGCAACACGTCAGTGCGAGGTAGACCACCCAGACATTCAGGCAATGTAGGTGGTAGTCAGAGATGAACGAAGAACACTGCAGTTCGATCTGAGGCTAGAGCTCCAACTAGAGCTTATGCTACGCGAGCCCGAGAGGATGCTTCCTCCCCTGATGTCATTACCGGTACTTTCACCCTTTATGATACTACTGTGATAGCATTGATTGATCCTGGTTCTACTCATTCTTATGTGTGTGAAACTCTAGTGTTCGGTAAGACTTTGCCAGTTGAGTCTACTGAGTTTGTGATTCGTGTATCCAACCCTTTGGGTAGATGTGTGCTTGTTAATAAAGTGTGTAGAGGTTGCCTGTTGATGATTCGGGATTCTTGCTTCACAGCTGATTTAATGTTGCTGCCCTTCGATGAGTTTGATATAATTTTGGGAATGGATTGGTTAACTTCACATGATGCAGTGGTGAATTGCAAAAGAAAACTTATTGATTTGAGATGTTAGAACGGAGAGATCATCAGAATTGAATCCAGTGATTTAAGTGGGTTTCCTACAGTAATATCTTCGATGTTAGCCCGGAAGTATGTGAGAAAAAGGTGCGAAGCTTATTTGGCTTATGTACTGGATAATAAATTGTCTGAGAAACAGATTAAATCTGTATCAGTTGTATGTGAATACCTAGATGTGTTTCCTGAAGAACTACCGGGTTTACCACCAGTACGAGAGATTGAGTTTGGCATTGAATTAGTACCGGGAACGACTCCGATTTCGATAGCTCCGTATCGGATGGCACCTACTGAGTTAAAAGTGTTGAAAGCGCAGTTGCAAGAGTTGACAGATAGGGGCTTTGCACGACCGAGCTTCTCTCCTTGGGGTGCACCAGTTCTGTTTGTGAAAAAGAAAGATGGAACGATGCGAATGTGTATTGATTATCGGCAACTGAATAAGGTAACTATAAAGAATAAGTACCCGTTACCTCGGATTGATGACTTGTTTGATCAGCTAAAAGGGGCTTCAGTATTTTCAAAGATAGATTTGAGATCAGACTATTATCAGTTGCGAGTCAGAGATATATATGTGCCAAAGACTGCATTCCGGACGAGGTACGGACATTTTGAGTTTCCGGTTATGCCTTTTGGACTCACTAATGCACCTGCTGTTTTTATGGATCTAATGAATTGAGTCTTCAGACAGTTTTTGGATCAGTTTGTAGTAGTGTTTATTGATGATATACTGATCCACTCCAAAAATGAAACCGAGCATGCCGAGCATTTGAGATTAGTGCTACAAACTTTGAGAGATCAACAGTTGTATGCGAAGTTTAGTAAGTGTGAGTTCTGGATGACAGAGGTCAGCTTTTTGGGACATGTTGTTTCAGCATCAGGTATTCGAGTCGATCCGAACTATACTTGATTGGAAGCCACCGAAGAATGTTTTCGAGATTCGAAGTTTCTGGGACTTGCGGGCTACTACAGAAGGTTTGTGAAAGGTTTTTCAGTGATAGCTACACCTTTGACAAAACTACTACGGAAAGATGTAAAGTTCGAGTGGTCGAAAAATTGTGAGAAGAGTTTTGATCAGTTGAAAGCCCTTTTGATAGAAGCTCCAGTATTAGCTCAGCCTGAATCGGGTAAGGAATTTGTTGTGTATTCTGATGCTTCCTTAAGTGATTTGGGCTGTGTATTAATGCAGGAAGGCAGAGTAGTAGCCTACGCATCGAGACAATTGAAGCCGCATGAAAGAAATTACCCGACGCATGATTTGGAGCTTGCAGCCATTGTGTTCGCACTGAAGATTTGACGTCATTACTTATTCGGCGAGAAATGCCATGTTTACTCGGATCACAAAAGTCTGAAGTATCTGATGACTCAAAACCTGAATTTAAGACAACGCAGGTGGCTGGAATTGTTAAAAGATTATGAATTGGTAATTGACTATCATCCAGGAAAAGCTAATGTTGTTGCGGATGCCCTAAGTCAAAAATCATTGTTTGCTCTTCGTGCGTTGAACGCACATATGGTTATGTCCAGAGATGGTTCAATCATAGCTGAGATGAAGGCTAGATCGTTGTTTATTCAGCAAATTAGTGATGCACAGAAAGTTGACAAAGATATGATTTCTAGACGAGCACAATGTGAAAATGATTCAGAGTCATAATTTCGAGTTGATAAAAATGACTATTTGATTTATAAAGGCCGATTATGTGTACCGAGAAATGCTGACTTGATTCAGATGGTGTTGGATGAAGCTCATAATAGTCAAATGTCGATACATCCGGGTAGCACAAAGATGTACAATGATTTGAAACAGTTCTATTGGTGGCTGGGCATGAAGCGGGATATATCTAAATTTGTTTTGAAATGTTTAGTTTGTCAGCAAGTAAAAGCTGAGCATCAAGTACCATCCAGACTACTTCAGCCAATCATGATACCTGAATGGAAATGGGATAGAATTACAATGGATTTTGTATCCGGTCTTCCTATGACACCGAGTAAGAAAGATACCGTCTGGGTTATAGTTGATAGACTGACTAAATCAGCTCATTTTGTGCCAGTACGTACAGACTATTCACTTGATAAACTTGCTGAATTGTATGTATCAAAAATTGTAAGGTTGCATGGTGTACCGAGTTCCATTGTTTCAGACAGAGACTCGAGATTCACATCGCGGTTATGGAAGAAGTTGCAAGATGCTTTAGGTACTAAACTTCATTTTACTATAGCCTTTCATCCGCAGACAGATGGTCAGTCTGAGTGAACTATTCAGATGCTTGAGGACATGTTGAGATGTTGCGTTCTCGAATTTGAAGGTACGTGGGAACGATACCTACCTTTGATTGAATTTGCTTACAATAATAGCTTCCAATCTAGTATCAAAATGGCGCCTTATGAAGCCTTGTACGAGGGAAAATGTCGAACATCGTTATACTGGATTGAGCTCAACGAGAATAAGATACACGGGGTTGATTTGATTAAAGAAACAGAACAGAAGGTAGCTATTATTAGAAGTAATTTGAAAGCTGCTTCGGGTCGTCAAAAGTCTTATGCTGATTTGAAACGTAAAGACACTGAATTTCAGGTCGGAGATCGTGTATTCTTAAAAGTTTCTCCGTGGAAGAAAGTACTCCGATTTGGTCGGAAAGGCAAGTTGGGTCCGAGATTTATCGGACCGTATGAAATCATCGAACGTATCGGGCCGGTTTCTTATAGATTGAAGTTGCCCTCTGAGTTAGAAAAGATACATGATGTATTTCACGTGTCGATGCTTCATAAGTACAGATCAGATTCGTCTCATGTAATCACTCCGTCAGAGATTGAAATCCAATTCGACCTGACATATGATGAAGAACCGATCCGTATCTTAGCTCGAGAAATAAAAGAGTTGAGAAATAAGAGAATTCCATTAGTGAAAGTACTATGGAATTGTCACGGAGTTGAAGAGGCTACGTGGGAGCCTGAGGTTATAATGAGGCAACAACATCCGACTTTGTTTAACGGTAAGATTTTCGGGGACGAAAATCCTAAAAGGGGGGAGAGTTGTAACAGACCAAATTTGATCCTAATCGGAACGGTGGTTTCGGGACCACAAATCCGAGTTCAAGAAATATTTTAATATTATATTTTGAGTCTATTATATGTGAATTGATGTGTGTCGAAGTTTCATATGAAAATTTAATCATTTGTGTGCTCGATTTAACAAAAAGGACTAAATCGCGTAAAGCGTAGAAGTTGCATGCTATAGTGTATAGTGCTAGATTGATGATGGCTTTTTAAAATGGGGTATCAAATGGGAAATTAGCCCATTTTTATGTGTAGTGGGCGGCATATGTCTAAATTAACCTTATATGTATATGTTAATTATATTATATAATAATGGCATTATTGTACATTTGTTAATATGTTATTTTAATTAAAAGAAGACATAAAATAAAATTTTGTTCTTCATCTTTTTATCACCGAAATAAGAAATAAAGAAAGAGAAGTGTGAGCTTGTTCATTCGGCCTTCATTCAAGCTTAAATTGGGTATGTAATTTTAGTCGATCTTTGATAATTTTTACGTTTTTGTGATCATTGCTTCGTATATTACCCGACCCATGCTTGAATTTTTGAAATTTGTATGTATATAGGATTCGGCCATTAACATGTTTAAATGGTTTTGATATTTGATGGTTTTAGATTAAATATATGTTAAAGATTTACAAGTTTTGCATTAGGAATTTTGGTGAAATTTTGTATTTAGGGCTAATTTGTAAAAATGAAATTTTAGAGGGACTTATTTGCAAAATAAATGAAATGTGAGGGCAGGTAAAGTCCCTAGGAACATTCGGCCCTTGTATAGTATTAGCTAATTTGGTGTATTTTGTGTGTTAAGCAAAATAGGACTAAATTGCAAGGTAGTGAAATATTAGGGGTAATATGGTAATTTGTCTAATTATGTGATTTGGGACTAAATTGAATTGAAATGTACTTGAATGAGCTGAATTTAATGTGTTTTAGATCAAGAGCAAAGAAAAGCGGAATTGGATCGGGGAAAGACGAAGGTTCTCAAATAGCCGATTTACACGGTCTATCGACAACCGAGGTAAGTCCTTAAGCAAATATACGTTAAAGATTTATTTACGACTATGATAAATGATGAAACTTGAATATTTAAAGTATAATTATGAGATAATAGCCGAATGTAGAAGTATGGTATTGAATTGAATTTACTTTGTAAAACGAAAAGTGTATAAATATGTTTTGGTTGGTATGTGAAGGTAATATGATCTATATGAGTTGTTTGCATTGTTGATGTTATGAAATGAGGGTTGAATTGATGATCATATCTATATCGGGCTTTACGCCAGCGTGCTTCGTGTTTGGCAGTTATTTATCGGGCTAAATGCCCAGCGTGCCTTGTGCCTGATGTAATTTGGGCTCGAGCCCAGCGTGCCTTGTGCCTGATGTATATCGCTTATTGCCTAGTAGGCTTAATGCCTGATCAAGTTCGCACCTCGGTCTAGCGAGCTTAATGCTGGGTGATATGTTATAAATTCTTTACAAGGTGGGATGTAAATACTTCAATAAACAAAATGCTCGGGTAAAAATAAAGGTTTATAGATGCAAGGAACAAGGTAAGTGATTATCTTTCCTTTCAAATTACATAAGTGATAGAATGGTTAAAGTTTTTGATAATCAGTCTTTATGATATGTGCATTTGAATTACTCATTAATAAGTGTGATGTGTATATTGAATATAAACTTGGTGATATCTTTGAGATTCGGTCAAAAGTAAAAATGTTAAAGTGAAAGTTATCGAAAATGCATATCTGTATATGTATATGATTAATCGTACATAATTGTGATATGTGCTATACTTGTTAATAAGGTAATATGCGAATACTTAAGGCTTAAAGTGCTGGAAGGGTTGTATACCTTCAATGAGGGAATAATAAATGATAAGTTACAGAGACGGCTGTTCGACCATATTGAAATTATTATTTGTTAAATTACTTGGATTTATAGGTATATTTATATATGTATGTGTGCTAAATGTTGGAATATTTGACTGTTGTTTCGTAAATGCTTAAGACTTACTAAGCTAGTGAGCTTACTTCGTGTGTGATCTTTGTTCTGTTTTATAGATTTTTTCCATCAAGCTATGGGCATCTGAAGATTGTCGGAAAAGTCAACCACACTATCTCCCCTTTTGGTACTTAATCTTAGTTTTGAACCGAAGGCATGTATAGGTTAGACTAAGGTTTGGATTCATGACTTTCGACCTTGTATATATATGAATGGCCTTGCGAAAATGGCTATTTCTTTTGATTAAGTTTAATTCTTATGTTCTAGATATAATGGATTGATTATGATATTAAGGAATGTGAAATTCGTCCATGGTTTAATCATGTATGGAATATGGTCAAATAATATACCTATTATATCTAGATGTGATGCATTTGGGATAAGCATGATACATTGATATGTTTTGCATTCGTTTTGATTTGATTCGAATGAGGTGGATATAGTTGAGATGATGTTCTTTGGGTTGTAAATTAATTTGGTCTATTTGGATTATTAAAGATGCCATGTTAATGTTGATGAGTAGTAAGTTATTTTAACCTATATTCGGCCATGGTATATATATATATATTTGATAGGTATGGTTTGGTTTTGTGGTTTATGACATTTTGGGCTAAGATAATGATTTGATAAAGTATATTTGGTTTAATAGACGTTCATGTTATGTATAATATTTCACAGTCTATATGTGCAGCTGTTTGATGCGTAAATATATATTTATAATAATGATTTTGCTAGTATATTTTGCTATAGGGATTCGATGTATAATGGTAAATAATAAAGTAGTACATGAACATATTTGTACATGGATTGATTTTAAAAATGGTATGTGCTAATTTGGTATTTATAAATATTACGTATATATATATATATATATGGAATGCTTTAAGATTTTATTTGATTAAATATGTAAGTGACTATTAGATTTTCGTTTGTGTTCGTGTTATAGGTGAATAAATGTCTAAATATTATATACTTATGCCGTCGTTGTTTTTAAATGACCATGTGATTTTATAATGCAAGTTGTTGTATTAAGACCTGATAGAATATATACATATATATATTCATTTGTGATAGCATGAAATGATATGAATTTATCAAGTGTTAGTTTGGATGGAGTGCATGAACTTGGTAATTGTTATAGAACGGCCTCGTAACCCTAATCCGGCGACGAATACGGGTTAGGGGTGTTACATACTCGATTATTTTTACTTTCCCACGATCTAGGTCCATTTTCCTCGGTTCTTGATCTAAACATATTCAGAATTAACCCTTTTCTTCACTAATTCATTCAATTCAATCCAAGGACACACAGTTAGGGCTATTTACACATTAACCCTCATATTTGCACAATTTATCAATTTAGTCCATTTTTCTCAAAACATCAAATTCATAAAATCTACACACACACATACAAGCCCATATCTTTCATCAATTTCACAAATTAGTCCCTCAATTCGCCATTTTCTCAATTTAGCCCTATTTAGCTAAATTCATCAAAACTTCAAGAACAAAACATGTTCATCTAGCCCAGATCTTTCGTTTATCAACTAAACTCATTTCAAAACTCAACATATCAACAATGGCATCTCACACAAACATCATCAATACTTAAAATTAGTACATGGGTTTGATAGCTCTTGAAGCAATGATTACAAAAACGTAGAAATTATCAAAAACGGATCGAAATCTAACACGGATCGAAATCTAACCTTGAATTAAGCTTGAATGTGCCAAAAATTAAAAGAATAAAACCCTTTCTTCTTCCTCTTATTTTCTGTCAAAAAGATGAAATAAGGATGGCCATTTTTCATGTTTTTATCAAAAATAACATATTTAATAATTTATTTACCCTTTTAGCCATGTAAAATAAAATTTTATAACATAAATAACAAGGTCATTTTTGACCATAACCACCCACTAATTAAATAGTGGTTCAATTTCCATTTAAGGCCATAACTTTAAAAAGCCACAACATATTATTACTTAAAGAAATAGCATACAATTTTCACATTCAATGCAATTTCATCCTTTTGTCAAATTAAACACACAGACGGACAAATTAACTTACAGAAATTTAACACATGCTAAACCACATATCAATGGCACAGAATATAGTATTAAAATATTATACGGGCTCGGATTTGTGGTCCTGAAACCACTGTTCCGACTAAGGTATAAACCATACTGTTACAGGAAGAGGCTACGTGGGAACCAGAAGAAGCAATGAGAGAGCAATATCCAAATCTATTTACCGGTAAGATTTTTGAGGACGAAAATCCCTAAAGAGGGGGAGAGTTGTAACAGCCCGATTTTAGGGCTAGTCGGAACAGTGGTTTCGAGACCACTAATCCGAGGTTGGGGAAAATTATTTTGATATTATTTTATGTGTTGTAACATGTTTATAGGGATGCATGAAAATTTTGGTACCTTAATTTTAACGATTGATTTCATAATTGCAAAAAGGAACTGAATTGTATAAAGTGCGAAAGTTCTATTTTTCAAGGTAAGGGTGTCTAATAGCCATAGAATATTAAATTGAAGGTCCTTAAAGTGCAATTATGCCATATTAAGAGTGTTGGCCGGCTATAGGATGCATAGGGGACAAGAGCATTAAATTTTAGTCAAATTTGGTGATAGTTGGTGACAAATTGACTAAAGTATGATAAAATAAGGGAAGGCTATCATCTTTTTCTCTTCTCTTCTTCTTCCACCGATTTTTACAGTCAAAGAAGGGCTTTGAAAGCTTTGAAATTTCAGCAACTTTTCCTCACCCAAGTAAGTGATTTTTGGTGGTGTTAATTGATAATTTTTGTGTTTTTGGAGTCTCCAAAGCTTAAGCTAGCAATGAGGGGACCAATATGCAATATGGTTAAAACTCTAGGGACTTACCATGAGAGTGGTTATGTTGATAGCTGAGTTTTATAGAAGATAATGACTGTTAGGGAGATGAAAAACAACTTTTGTGAAAGGTGTTAGCATGAAAACACCTAAATAGGACTTGAATGCAAAGATAAAAATTGTGTAATAAATGCATGAAATAGTTGGAATTGTGAGTAGTTGTAAAGGAAATAAATGTTCAGGTAGACTTGTTTATTAAGAAAATGTGTTGAAAAATAAATTACGAGCCTAGGGGCAAAATCGTAATTTTGCCATGGTGCAGGGGCAAAATGTTCATTTTTTCCCAAGTATAGATTTTGATGTATTATGATCATAGGATGATCTAAACGAGTTGAATTTCATTGTTATAGATCAAGAAGAGCACGGAATTAACCTTGACAGGGGAAAAGGCAAGGTTACAGATTAAATCCCAAATTGAAACGTTTTGCACCAAGGTAAGTTTCTGTGTAAACAATGCATATTATTTTGTAAACATTACGTTGCTAATTAGTGTATGGCATGATTGAGAACATGGATGGTTCAAGTGGATTGAATGTGGTAGTCTTGAAATAATTATTGTGTGAATGATGAAATAGTTAGATTGATGTATAATGATGATATTGTTGGTGGGCTAAGTGCGATACCACCTTGTTGTTTAATTATGATGGGCTATGTGCGATACCATCATCCATTCCTCATTTGGTGGGCTATGTGTGATACCACCATAACTAATATTTTTGGTGGGCTATGTGCGATACCACCCTAATAAAGGCTGATGGTGGGCTAAGTGCGAAACCACCAAGTAATTTGACTATGAGTAATGGAATTAGAGATAGCGATTGTTGTAGCATGTGACCTTGTGATGCTAAGTGCAGGGGAACCTGTCAATGAATGTATGCATTATGCTTGTGATATAGTTGGAATGTGGGAATGGGGAAAATGAGTAAGCATGATCATGAATGTAGATTGTTCCTTGCGTAGCATATATATATTGCTATGTAATTGTTTAATACATGTTATAATGTTATATTATTTACATGTAAACTTACTAAGCTTAAAGTTTACTCCCCTTCTCTTTTCCTTTGTTTTATAGAGTTTAAGAGCTAAGCCGGGACACGAAGATATTTAGAAGATCACCTACACTATCAGCTCACCTCGGTATACCTATACTTAATAATTTTGTACATGGCATGTATAGGGGTAGACTAGCTAGGTTATTTTGTTATTTTGGCCAAAATGTATTGGCCCTTGTTATGATATTCATTTTGTATATTGCCATGGTTGATGGCTCACCTTATCATTTATGAAATTACAAAGTTATCTATGGAAGTTTAGATTGAAAATGTAACACCCCCAAACCTGGCCCATAAGTTTTGACCAGATTTGGTTTGCTACGGGTTTGATGTTAAAAACTTTTCGTTAAAAGAGATTTATAAAACTTAGTTCATTTTTGAAGATATTTGTTAAATAGGTGGCAGTTGTAGAAAATCTTTGTAATTTATCTTTCTAAATAAGTGTTACTTAAATAATGTTTAAATATTCCATTTTTATTTCTTAAAAACATAAGTCTTTGATCATGAATAATAATAAAAAAATCATAAGCATTAACATATATCAACTTATAACCTAAGCTACGGAGGCCTTATTACATCCAATAATTCTGAAATTAAAACTTAAAATAAAATGGAAAGTGTAAAAACAAATAACTTGATGGCCCCTCGAGTCTGTCTCGGCTCCCATGTCCACGATCTACTGCTCATCTGAAAGAGTAGAGAAAAATGAAAGGGTGACTCACCAAGACTCAGTGTATAAATCCCAAAACACACAATGACCTAAGGCCCACAAACACATTATGAGCCCTGGCCCATACATAAAGGCAACAATCATAACAACATGATAAATAATAAATGATGAATAGCACAACCCATCCTAGAATTCCATCCTATACATACCAACCTGTACCAACCATCACACCTCGGGGATTTCTACAATCAACCCTTCATCCGCTACACACCATAACGACAGCCGTACTGCCTATTCCTATTAATCAGGAATTATTAAACGTGGCATTGCCATCGATCACCAAGTGACCTATCATGCACTTCCCCTTCATTATCATAGTCCCACCCCATGCATACATACTTAGAAAAAACAAGAAAATAGGTTTTCACATATATTGATACCCATAGAGTGGTTTCTATGATTACGTACCTGGCATCCTTTGTAAGCCCTTTTTTAGGTTTTATTCGACTGTCTACACAGCCTCTTTCCGGCTTTTTAGCCCATAACATATATATTGCAATTAACTAGTGTGTTAGAGATTTACACACCTGATTACCGACAAGATGATACTGCCTATGTCGAAGCTATCTGTAGCCAACACCACCGCTATCTGCCTAAGGTGTTGTTCAGAAGTCGGTCCACAACCCGGTGGCCAATCTCGAACAGTAGACACCGCTCGTTTCTTAAACTTAGTAATTGGGTTTACGGACCCAATCCTCTCCTCTTCCTGATCCATATTTGATTCCATCAAAAAGTCCTTGTCAAAACTACTATGACGAAATAGGTTTGTTAAACCATAACATATGGTTAAGATCATAAATACCATAACAAATCTAACGGAGATCTAAAGAGAACTCCTTACCTTAAATTCTCGAAATTATATACTAATGATTTCCAGATTTTAGATCTAGATGATCTTCTTCCATTGCCGATGTCGCCCAACAAGAAAATACATAAAACCATTAAACCATTAACCTTTCGAATTTATCTTCCAAAATCGAAAGAGATCTTAAGGAATAACAAGAGTCGACACTCACCTTACTAGAGAAGATTCGGCTACTGCCAGAGGATTTCGGCTTTTTGCAAAAATCAGATAGAGAAGATGATTCGAAGAAATCTATGGAGATTCGGCTTTTAATGAAGAAATCGGCAGGAAGAAGAAAAGAGAATTTTGGCGGACTACAGGTAGGTTCGGCTTCAGCAAAGATCAAAAGAAAAGAATGTAGAGAAAGGTTTATGAGGTTTCGACTTTTAGAAGAAATTAAAAGGAAAGGTTGTAGAGAATGGCTAAGGGTTTCGGCACAGAGAATGAAGAAAAGAATAGGGTTCAAATGCCGGAATTGAAGAGATACTACCCCTATTTACAGAGAATTTCGACACTTACTTATCAAATCCCGGAAGTGCCCTTCCTGATATCTAAAAATTAAACAAATAATAGGAAAAATTCGGCACCCCCATGGCAAATAAGAACCGATTTCTCCCCCCTCTTAGAGTCAAAATTTCGGCCACCACCTAGCCTTGCTGATAACTCCTTGATTCTTTCCTTATCCTCATCTGACTACTCATCCACAGTGTCATGGATAACACTACCTCTTCCTTCCTTTATCAGCACATTATCCACCTTATTATCACATTAAATAAATTCCTAAATTTAAGCATCATTGCCGAACTCCACTACTGCTATTATATATGCCGAAAATATTTAAAATAAAAGGTACCAGGCGATTCGAACCTTGGACCTTCAATTGACGTCAACTCTCTTCCTTTTTAGTGGCGCCATTTTGCCACTGGGCCACAAGCCCATTTGTGTTTTAAAACACAGCTAATATCTGTTATGCCCTAACTTAACAAGCTTTCCACTAAAGTGTTTAAACAAGAATTTTAACTATAGCCTCGGCCCAAACCTGAGCCCATTCTGAACCCCTAACACTCACATTAAACATAACCTCGCATTGAATACATAGGCCCAAAAATTCAGGATGTTATAGTTCTACCCCCTTAAAGAAATTTCGTTCTCGAAATTACCTGGTCAGAAAAGATAGGGGTATTGCTGCCGCATCGCTTCCTCTGGTTCCCACGTAGCCTTCTCAGAACCATGATTCCACCACAGCACCATAACCAACGGAACCGTTTTCCTTCACAACACCTTGACATCTTGATCCAGAATTTCCACCTGTTCCTCTTCGAAGGATAGATCAGGTCTTACCTCGATTTCCTCCACAGGCACAACATGGGACGGATCCGAATGGTAACTTCTTAACATAGAGACTTGAAATACATCGTGAATTTGACTTAACTCTGGAGGTAACTCCAGCTGGTAAGCTACTGGTCCTACACGCTTCAACACCCGGTATGGTCCGATAAATCTGGGACTTAGCTTACCCTTTCGTCCAAACCTTAGTACTTTCTTCCAAGGTGATACCTTCAAGAAAACCTTGTCCTGTGGGCCCTTTATTGCCCCGTTGCTGCAGACAGTTCCTAAGCTGATGGTCCGTAGATCCACACCTAAAACACTTCCCACTGCCCGCCCAACACTCACCTACATGAAATTTACCAAATCGGCCACACTTCGGTGTCTGACTAGCAGCAGCAGGTCTCTCATCCCGTCTCGGTCCATCTGACCTGGGCCTTTTTTGAGTATGCCCAGTTGCCCTTGACGATCCTACATTCCTCTTATTCCCACCCCTATCTCTATCCCGATTCAGTTTTTCGGTCCGCTTTACCTCCTCGGCTATCTTAGCCTTTTCCACTAGGACAGCAAATTGCCTCTCCCGCTGTGGGGCTATCAAAACACGCAGATCATCCCTCAGACCATCTTCGAATCGAACACAATGTTCATGTTCTATGGCCACAATCCCTCGGGCATATCGGCTAAGGCGTAAGAATACAGCTTCATACGCAGCCACTGACCTACTCCCTTGAACCAGATTCAGAAATGCCCTGCACTGCACATCCACATAACTTGATCCAATGTACTTACTCCGAAACGTCGTTTTAAAGAGATCCCAGGTGATTCGGTTAGCCACTGTACCATCCTTAACCGTAAGCCACCATTGATATGCTTCATCCCGCAGAAGAGATACAACCCCTTTCAACTTCTCCTCCTCCGTGAAATTGAAATCATCCATTATGCGTTCCATCGCCTCCAACCAATACTCAGCTAAACTCGGGGCTACACCAGAAGTTCCCCTAAACATTTCTGCCCCATTGGCTCTAAGTAGCTCCAGCACAGATTTTCGGGCTCTTTTGCCTATACCTACCCCAGCAACCCTCTCTAAAACCCTTAACATTGCCTGAGATACCGCGTCATCTCCGGTAGTCTGATCCTGAAATTCCTCCTCCGTAACTGGTGGTACCGACATCTCGTTTCCAGATCCATGGCCCGATCCCACTAGTTTCGACACCGTCATCATACCCCTACCACGACCACGCGGTGGACGTCCTCAACCCCTTGTACTCATTCTACCGATTCGCGTTTGTTTGATTAGAAATTTTATGAATTATTAATTTTCTTCCACTGATTAACCACGAACAGTCTTATGAGTAGTTGTTTTAAGAGTAGTTATTTCGAATTCGTAATTATATCTACAATTCAGTCTCAAGTTCGCATCTCCTAGTTCTAGGGAGCACATACATTCAATCATCAACCATCAACTTACAAATAGCATCCATGAACTCCCGTTCATCACATAAGGGTATTTTTTGTCATTTCACTACCCAGGGGTTTTTCTGTAGTTTTTCCCTACAGGGTGTTTTCCAAAATAAAGTATCTTGGTGATTTCCTTCGAATTAGAGGTACTTTGGTACATTTTTTTGTTTTTTTACAAAACAGGGGTATTTTGGTAATTTCCTCACAATGGGGTATCTTAGTTTTTTTTAATGTAGGGGTACTTTGGAAAATTTAATTTTGCAACCTGGGTTACTTTTGTAATTGTAGAAGTTTTCGGGTAAATTTGCAAAACATGGGTATTTTATAAAATCACGGTTGTTTTGGAAATTTTCACAAACCAATGGTATTTTGGAAATTTTGCCAACCGGGGTGTTTTGATAATTCCACAAATTTTAGTAGTTTTACAGTTCTGGGGTATTCTGAGAAATTTTCACAAACCAAGTGTATTTCAGAAGTTTTACAAAACTTGGGGGTATTTTAATTGTGAAATAAGGTGGCTGGTCCCTTTCAAGTTTTAATTATAGATTTTGGCCCGTCAACAAATCCTCGTGGCTAAGGTTGAACAGTCACTATGCACCAGGTAGGATTCCAGCGAAGAGGAGGTGAGTCACTAGGACTGCTTAAGTACCAAGCTCTCCCTGAATCCAATCCTAGACATGCGTATGCTTGTTGCCACACCCTAACCCATCGACTCGTTCACGGGTTTGTTTGCATAGATTAAGTCTTATGAATTTAAAGAGTTGTTTTAACTAAGCTATAGTCCATCAATGCCTAACTAGTCTACATCCATCAAGCCCATCAAGCCCACATACATATCACATCCAAAAGTTTAGAATACTGACCTACGTGGATCGGGTACCGGTAGACTCGAAGGCCATATCTTCTTCCCGAATTTTTTTTCTGAATCTACATCAACTTTACAAAACATTACTAGACCCATTTCACAGCCCTAGTTTTGAACTAGGCTCTGATACCAAAATGTAACACCCCTAAACCCGGCCCATACATTTTGACCAGATCTGGTTTGCTACAGGTTTGATGTTAAAAACTTTTCGTTAAAAGGGATTTGTAAAACTTAGTTCGTTTTTGAAGATTTTGTTAAATAGGTGGCACTTGTAGAAAATCTTTGTAATTTATCTTTCCAAATAAGTGTTACTTAAATAATGTTTTTAAAACATAAGTCTTTGATCATGAATAATAATAAAAAATCATAAGCATTAACATATATCAACTTATAACCTAAGCTACGAAGGACTTATTACATCCAATAATTCCGAAATTAAAACTTAAAATAAAATGGAAAGTGTAAAAACAAATAACTTGATGGCCCCTCGAGTCTGTCTCGGCTCCTATGTCCACGATCTACTGCTAATCTGAAAGAGTAGAGAAAAATGAAAGGGTGAGTCACCAAGACTCAGTGTATAAATCTCGAAACACACAACGACTTAAGGCCCACAAACACATTATGTGCCCTGGCCCATACATAAAGGCAACAATCATAACAACATGATAAATAATAAATGATGAATAGTCCAACCCATCCTAGAATTCCATCCTCTACACACCAAACCGTACCAACCATCACACTTCGGGGATTTCTACAATCAACCCTCCATCTGCTACACACTATAACGACAGCCGTACTACCTATTCCTATTAATCAGGAATCATTAAACGTGGCATTGCCACCGATCACTATGTGACCTAACATTAGATTTTGTGGCTTAACCACCGATCACCAAGTGACCTATCATGCACTTCCCCTTCATTATCATAGTCCCACCCCATGCATACATACTTAGAAAAAGTAAGAAAATAGGTTTTCACATATATCGATACTCATAGAGTGGTTTCTATGATTACGTACATGGTATCCTTTGTAAACTCTTTTCCAGGTTTTATTCGACTGTCTACACAGCCTCTTTCCGGCTTTTTAGCCCATAACATATATATTACAATTAACTAGTGTGTTAGAGATCTACACACCTGATTCTCGACAAGATGATATCGCTTATGTCGACGCTATCCGTAGCCAACACCACCGCTATCTGCCTAAGGTGTTGTTCAGAAGCCGATCCACAACCCGGTGGCTAATCTCGAATAGCAGACACTGCTCGTTTCTTAAACTTAGGGATTGGGTTTACGGACCCAATCCTCTCCTTTGCCTGATCCATATTCGATTCCATCAAAAAGTTCTTGTCAAAACTACTATGACGAAATAGGTTTGTTAAACCATAACATATGGTTAAGATCATAAATACGATAGCAAATCTAACGGAGATCTAAAGAGAACCCCTTACCTTGAATTCCCAAAATTAGAGACTAACGATTTTCGGCTTTTAGATCTAGATGATCTTTTTCCATTCCCGATGTCACCCGACAAGAAAATACATAAAACCATTAAACCATTAGCCTTTCGGCTTTGTGTTCCAAAATCGAAAGAGATCTTAAGGAATAATAAGAGTCGACACTCACATTACTAGAGAAGATTTGGCTACTCCCAGAGGGTTCTGGCTTTTTGCCAAAATCATGAAGAGAAGATGATTCGAAGAAACTATGGAGATTCGGCTTTTAATGAAGAAATCAGGAGGAAGAAGAAAAGAGAATTTCGGCAGACTACAGGTAGGTTCGGCTTCAGCAAAGATCAAAAGAAAAGAATGTAGAGAAAGATTTATGAGGTTTCGACTTTTAGAAGAAATTAAAAGGAAAGGTTGCAGAGAATGGCTAAGGGTTTCGGCACAGAGAATGAAGAAAAGAATAGGGTTCAAATGCCGGAATTGAAGAGATACTACCCCTATTTATAGAGAATTTTGACACTTACTTATCAAATCCCGGAAGTGCCCTTCCTGATATCTAAAAATTAAACAAATAATAGGGAAAATTTGGCACCCCCTATAGCAAATAGAAATCGCTTTCTTCCCCCTCTTAGAGTAAAAATTTCGGCCACCACCTAGCCTTGCAGATAACTCCTTGATTCTTTCCTTATCCTCATCTGACTACTCATCCATAGTGTCATGGATAACACTACCTCTTCCTTCCTTTATCAGTACATTATCCACCTTATTATCACATTAAATAAATTCCTAAATTTAAGCATCATTGCCGAACTCCACTACTGCTATTATAAATGCCGAAAATATTTAAAATAAAAGGTACCAGGCGACTGGAACCTTGGACCTTCAATTGACGCCAGCTCTCTTCCCTTTTAGTGGCTCCATTTTGCCACTGGGCCACAAGCCCATTTGTGTTTTAAAACACAACTAATATCTGTTATGCCCTAACTTAACATGCTTTCCACTAAAGTGTTCAAAAAAGAATTTTAACTACAGCCTCGGCCCAAACCTGAGCCCATTCTGAACCCCTAACACTCACATTAAACATAACCACACATTAAATGCATAGGCCCAAAAATTCAGGATGTTACAGAAAATAAGAGATGTTTATTAGTACGTTGAATGGGGTTCATGTAGTGTAAGCTATAGGGGTGCAAAGAGCTTGGCAAACAACCTTGTTCTTGTCTACATGGGTAGGCGCACGGGCGTGTGTCTAGGCCGTGTGTGACACATGGCCAAGCCGTGGGCGTGTGCACGGGCCATTTGAAGTTTGTATTTTGAAATTGGAATTTGAATAGTCACACGGTTGAAGCACACGGACATGCCCAGGCCGTGGGGAAAGGATCAAAGACGACCACGGACTAGCCACATGGGCATGTGTCCAGGTCGTGTGACTCAAGTCAGTGTCGACCACGGGCATTGAACACAGGCGTGTGAGATGATACACGGGTGTGTCATCTAGTCGACGAGCATGTGACACGTGTTTTGGTGACATTTTTCTAATTGTGTCAAAGTTCCTGATTTATGTCCGATATTTTCCGGTGATTAGTATAGGGCCCTATAGGCCCATTATAAGGAAGTTAGATGTAAGATTGAAAATCTTTGAATTTGGAAATAAATTTGCTAACTCAAGGTTATATGACCAAGTGAGACGAGTCTGGTAATGCCTCGTGCTCGATTCTGGTACGAGATACAGGTAAGGGGTGTTACAATGTTAAAGTAACCATTTTCTGACCACTTAATTCTAAATTCCTTAACCAAATTTCAGACCACTATTATTTTATTATTATTATTATTATTCCCAAATTTAATTCCTAGACTCAAATTTAATTCCTAGACTCGAATCGGCTACCCAGTCCACTAACCCGAATCTACTAGACCAAATTTTGGGATGTGACACTATTAATAGTCTCAGGTCGAGTGGGGTATAGTTGGCATGTCATAGGATTAGTGTACGAGATTTTAATTCAATTTATATTGATGAGGCATAGAGTGCATATTATACTTCGGATGTACTGATGAGGTTTTAGGCACATTTATATACTTCGGTTTATACCGATGAGGAACCGGGTGCCGGTTATGATGGTGTGATGGTTAGATCATCCGTATATCTATCTTAAGTCCATGTTCGGTTAATAGGGATTATGAAAATATGTAATTTGTCTATTGATATTGGATATTAAATTGTATAATGGTATATAGATTTTTAAGCATTAAAAGTATGGCATGTGAAAGATCATATGATCTGGTTATTACGAGCCTTGAGGGCCGATTCAGTTGTAAAATGAATTAGTGGATTTGAGGTAGTAATGAGAAAATGGAATGGATTTTGTGATATGCTATGCCATATATGTAATTAAGATACAAAGGTAATAGGAAATTAATGTTCCTATATGAAATGTTAAATGACGTATGATATGAGGTTATGCATATGAGACAAGAAATGCAAACTTGATTTAGTTGATCGTTGGATCACAATTTGGTTGCATTTGATATCTTGCTTCTATTTGATTATTGTTTAAATCATGTTAACATCACTAAGTGTAACACCCTAAACCCGGCCCATGCGGTATGACCGGATCTGACATGTCACATGAAGAAAATGCATAAAGACTTTGTGATTCTTACTAAAAGTAGATGCTATTTGATTATAGTTAAGAAAAACAAGTTTGGTTTATAAATATTCGATAAAATACTATTAATTTTGAGAAGTTGATTGATGAATCGAAAATTGAAATAGTGAATTTTAAAACCGTGACTTTAGAAAATATTGCTGATAATTTGAAAGAAAATTCAAGTTAAATTATTTGTACATATTTGTTATTAAATCCATTTATTAATCAATTTTGGAAAACCGTTATTTATGATTTTAGAAAAATCCCCATTTAAAACAATTTAAGAAAAATAATAAATACGTCCCAAACATAAAGCAAATTAAAGCTTATCCCAGAGGCCTTATTACAAATAAAACAGAAAATGAAATTTACTAAAGTTTGAAAACACCATTTCTAAAGTATGGCATCCGCCGAGTCATTCATGGCCCAAGTCCACATCACTGAGCATTACCTGCAGGATTTGGAAAAAAAAAGGGTGAGTTGCTAGAACTCAGTGTATAATCCTCTTACCGTCATCCACTGGGCCTGGACCCGCATAGCATCATCTTGGGCCGAAGACCATTAACTTAACCATATTAAAATGAAATAAATGTATGCAACCCAACCCATCCATCCATCACACCCCCGACTAGCCAATCACATCTGTGGGGATCAAGTCAACCCACCCCGCCGCTCACACCAAATTTGCAGTCAACCTGCTATCATATAGTATTTTTTTTTGTGGTCAAGCCACCAAAATCATATTGAAGCACAATAATATTCAAATTGTGGCAATGCCACCAGGCTACACTGCTCACCATACAAATTTTCCCATCCCATGCAATATGTAAAAATGTCACATACATAATAAAATAACATAAAACATCCACATATAAATATCAACCATTAATCAAGTAATTAATATGGTGAATCGGCCTGTTATAGCATCTTGATAGTTCAGCCCACTAAGGCATTCTAGCAAATCGACCCATAGGGGCATTTTGGTAAATCGACCCATAGGGGCATTTTTGTAAATCGGCCTATAAGGGCATTTTCGTAATTTGACCCATAGGGGCATTTTGGTAAATCAACACTTTAAAGGCAATTAAACAATTCGGCCCGTTAAGGCATTTTGATAAAATGACCCATTGAGGGTATATTCGTAATTCAGCCCGTAAGGGCATTTTTGTAATTTTATAAATTAACGCCGATTTTGACAAATCTTAGTATTAACAATGTTAAAGCAAATCACCCGATTCATACCATATTACCGTTATTAAGTCCTTAAGCAAAATCGATCGATTTTTTTGTCATGATGATAAAATCACAGATTTACGGGATTTCGGTGTGAGATTACACACAACTAAGCTTTCTTGATCGTCGACACCTAAATCACCATTACACTCAATTAACCAACAAATGAGATTTTATTAATCCAAATCTAAATCAGAAGATCTAAAATGCTTACCCTTAGAATCGTGAACGACCACGATTTGTCTATTCTCACAGGATGATGGTCCACAACCCGGTGGGAAATCCCGAACTGCCGATACCACCCGACGTTTGAACTTAGGAGTAGGAATTGCAAATCCACTCCTTTTGTGTTCTCCTATCACTTTTCCTTTCAAATCATTACCACTTGCCTCCATTGAAAAAGTCTCGGTCAGTAAAACACTATTATGAGAGAAAGTAGTTGTTCAGGGATAGGATTCGGCTTACCACTATTTCTGAAGGATCAACGATTGAATAAGAACGAATGATTTAATCCCTATAATAACCGATTAGTCAAAACTTCAGTTTGATTTGCAACATAACTGAGTAGAGATATTTCGAAAGATCCAAGAAGAAATTCCTCACCTTAACGATGCTGAATCTGATTTCTACCGATTGACTTATGGCTACGTATGAGACAGGGATACGAGATTCGGCTTTCCATTATAATACTACAATAGAAGAAGAATACGATATGAGAGAGAGTAGGAGAGAGTGATATTTCGGTTTAGAACAAAGTGAAATAACCGAATGATAATAGACACACATTCGGCTAGGGATAAAAGAAAATGAAGAGAGAAGAATGAAACCACTTACCGATTCAATCAAAGAAGAGAGTGCCCAACGCGAAAGAAAAAGAAATAATGAAGAGGTGAGGTGATAATAGGTTCGGCTATGGAGAGAAATGAACAAACAAAATTCGGTCACAAGGTAAATATCGATTTTAGAAAAGAGAGAAAGGTTGATGAAATAGTCAAAAGAAAAGGAGAGAGGAAAAATGTTAGATAGTTAGGCTAACACAAAGGAAAAAGTGAACAAAATGATTTGAGTGTTTTGGTCATTTTTGTGTTTTGGAAACAAAGGAAAAAGGTTGGAAAATATCACCAAAAACAAATGTTGAAAGGAGAAAACAAACTTGCAAATAGGCTATGAAAATTCGGCTCCTCTTTTCTCCCAACAAAACCGTGTATTCCTAGCTCCAAAAAGATGAGAGTTGACCAAAATTTCTTTCACTGGGCAACTCCTAATATTCAGCCAACATGTCCCCCCACCTTATCCATTTCTTTCATTTCTTTCCTTCTTTTTCTCTTGTCTTCCTCCCTACCATATTCCTTAGTAATCTTTCCATCAATAAAAAGTCTCCCTTACCATATTTAGAACCATGGCCGACATTTTGGAATAGGAGCACAAAATAAATCCAAAAATTTACAATAGATGGGATTCGACCCCCTTCCCTCAATGCTCTCCACTTGACGCCACACCACTCCACCATATGCTCCACTTGTGCTAGTAAAATACACACTTATTTCCTTAAGTCTTGATGCCACTTACCTTCTCTCCTTAAAGTGATTAAACAAAAATTTTTTGCTAAGGCCCAACTCAGCCCCAAGCCTTCTTAGGACCCCTAAACATACACAATTAACATTTTTAACTAGCCCATCGCAGCAACACCCCTATATTAGTCAATTATACATTTTAGTCCCTCATTTATTACCGAAGATTCGTAAGAGCTTTTGTAAGCCTACTTATAACCCAAATTTGAATAATTAATATTTCTAGAAGTTTAAACACTCAATCGTTTGCATGATTTGTCTTTTGAATATTGAAATGAAATTGTAGTTGCTTTGGCAAAGAATTTAATATCTCACATCTTGGATTCGACAATTGTGTTAGGTGTGGGGGTGTTACAAATAACATGGAATATTATATAAATTGAAAGGTTAACCAAAAGCTTGTTAATATGTGATTCAATGATTTCTACCTATGTTGCTTAATTTAGTTTCGATTTATTTATATATTGATTTCAAATTATGTTTGCACCACTAAGTATTCAATACTCAATGTTTCGTTATGTTTGTTTTCGTACATAGGTCTTGAGCAGGTTTTTAGTAGATCAAAGTCGAAAAGCATACATCAGTGGCTCAACTCAGCTCAAATCAACTTTGTGTTCTTTTGTATGTATATAATGTTATTGGCATGTACCTAGGTTGAGTCTTGTGACATGGTGTTTATTTTGATGGTTTGGTATATTTTGCTAATTTGGAGCTATACAGTTTTATGCAATAGATTTCAATGCTTGAAAAAGTAGGTTGATATGCATATTTATAATTAAGTTTGTAACACCCCAAACCCGGCCCAAACATCATGACCGGATCTGGCATGTCACTAAGGAGATTTTAAAAGATGTCGCAATTTAGAAAAACTATTTTTCTTGATTTTAACATTTTATTCGGGAAGCTAAATGGTTGAATAATTTGTAAAAGATATACATTTTATATTAATGCCTTAGTGAATTAAGAACCGAAATTTGATACATGCCTTAACTTAATTAAAACGTAAAATATAAATGTCTAGTAGTAATAAAAGCCCAAAACAAACGAAAATATAAAGCTAGTGGCTCATGGCCATATTACAATGAAATTTAAAACCCACTAACTGAAAGTATTAAAAATTAATAAACTAGTAAAGTCTTTTGCTGAATTAAAATTGTAACATCTTGAATTAATGGGTCTATGCGTTTAGTGTAAGGATATGTTTAATATGTTAATTTAAGTGATAGGGGTCCAAATTGGGCTCAAGATTAGGCAAAGGCCTTGGTTAAATTATCTGATGAGGCATTATAGAGTTAAAAGGTGGTGATTGTGTTTAAAATACTAACGTGGGCTTGTGGCCCAACAAAAGGTGGCACTGCAAGGGAATTAGAAGGTGGCGTCATTAACAATTAAAGGGGCCCAAGTTTTGGCCGCAAGGAGCCCATGATTTGGGCCATTTTTGGCACTTAAAATAGAGCAAGGGGTGACGCCACACACAATGAGTTAGGGGCCCAAAATTTAAGTTTTATGGAGCCCAAATATTTTAATTTAAGTTAGCTAAATTCAGTATTAGGGTTAGGTGAAGTGGACGGCAACAAGGCTCAAAAATAAGAGGATTTATATGGATTTTATAATTGATAATATAAAAGATAAAAAGGAGAAAAGATAGGAGCTATCTGCAAGGCAAGATGATGGCCGAAAATCCACCACCTGGAGGAGTAAAGAATATGGCTACTTCATGGATAAGGGGTGTCGAATTTTCCATTTTTATTAGCTTGACTTTTAGTTATCAGGAAGGGCGTTTCCAGTTTTAAATAATAGGTGCTAAAATTCCTATAAATAGGGGGGGATATCTCATTGATTCTGGCATTTAAAACCTAATTTCCTCTTCATTCTTGTGCCGAAATTCTTAGCCTCTCCCTCTATAATTTCTATTCTTTAATTTCTTCAAAAGTCGAAACCTCTCCTTTTCTCTTGAGCCGATTTCTCTAAAAAGCCGAAATCCCTATCGTTTTCTCTGTTCATCCCATTTGTGAGTTAGTTGTATTCTTCCGGCATTTAAAACTTCTTCTTTGACATTGCCAAATCTTCTCTCCAAGTGCTAGCCGAATTCCCTGTGCTAAGGTAAGTGTCGACTTCTGTTAAATCTCATGTTCTATTTCGGTTCTTGCAAGGAAAAAGCCGAAAAGCTAATAGTTTAATGGTTCTATGTTGGGAAGCATTCTGAGATTTGAAGGAAACTTGGTCGTCTAGATCTAAAAGCCGAAAATCGTTAGTCTCCAATTTCGGGATTTTAAGGTAAGAAGATTTCCCTTAGATTTTTACTAGATTCGCTCATTATATGCAAAATCTTAACTTTATGATGAGGATTAACGATCATAAATTGTGATAGTAGTTCTGACAAGGACTTGTGATGGAATTAAATATGGATCAGACAAAGGAGAGAATCCCTAAATTTAAGAAACGAGCGGTATCTGCCATTCGAGATTGGCAACTTGGTTTTGGACCGACTTTTGAACAACACCTTAGGCAGATATCAGTTGTGTCGACTAAGGATAGCGTCAACATATAAAGCATCGTTTTATTAGTAATCAGGTGTGTAGATCTCTAACACACTATTAATCTTGTATGTATGTCTATATGTATGTTATGGTCTAACAAAAGCCGGAAAGAGGCTGTATAGACAGTCGAATGGAACCCTAAAAGGGTTAGGCATGGATGCCATGTATGTAAACATAGAAATCTCTATGTGTATCGAAATATGTATAAGCCTGTATGATGTTTTCTTTATGTGTATGCATGGGGTGGGATTATGATGTTGAAGGGGAAGTGCATGATAGGTCACTTGGTGATCGGTGGTAGATATCCCACATATATAAGTGCTAGGTCACATAATGATCGGTGGCTGTGCCACATCTAAAGATTCCTGAATAACAGGAATAGGCAGTACGACTATCGTTATGGTGTGTAGTGGATGGAGGGTTGATTGTATAAAACCCCAAGGTGTGATGGTTGATACGGGTTGGTGTGTAGAGGATGGAAACCTAGGATGGGTTGGGTTATTCATCATTTATTATTTGATATATATATATAATCATGCTTGTTGCCTTCATGTATGGGCCAAGGCCCATAATGTGTTTGTGGACTCAGGTCGTTGTGTGTTTTGAGATTTATACACTGAGTCTTGGTGACTCACGCTTTCCTTTTTTCTCTACTCTTTCAGATGAACAGTAGATCGTGGACATGGGAGCCGAGACGGACTCGAGGGGCCATCAAGCTTTTATTATTTTCTTTTTACAGACTATTTCGGCTTTTTCTTTAAGTTTTATTTTATTTCTATTTTGGAATTATCTATGTAATAAGGCCCCATACTTTTTATTCAAATAAGTAGTTTTAATGTTTTGCAACTTATGAAATTGTGTCAAAGGTTTTATTATACTTAATAATAATAATTCGAAGGTTTTATTTTTAAAATGTCACTTTTTCACTCAAATAATGTCTAATTAACTTACGACCTCCAAAATCGACAAAGTAGAAGTTTTCAATGTACAACTCGTAGCATACTAGATCTGGTCGAAACGCATGGGCCGGGTTTAGGGGTGTTACAAATTGGTATCAGAGCCCAGTTCAAAACTCGGGCTGTGAAATGGGTGTATTAGTGTTTTGAAAATTTGATGGAAATTTGGGAAAGAAAAAATGTCTTGGTTGAAGTTATGGCATTCGAGTCTACCGGCACCCGATCCACGCAGGTAAGAATTCTAAAGCTCTTGTTGTGATATATATATGTGGGCTTAATGGGCTTGAGGGACGTAGATTAGCATGGCAGTATTAATGGACCTTAGGCTTAGATAATCAACTCTTCAATTCCATAAGATTTAATATTGTGAACGAGTCAATAGGTTAGGGTGTGGCAACAGGCATACGCATGTCTAGGATTGGATTTAGGAGGAGCTTGGTACTTAAGCAGTCCTAGTGACTCACCTCCTCTTCGTAAGAATCCTACCTAGTGCGTAGTGACTGTTCACCTTAGCTACGAGGACTTGTTGATGGGCCAAACTTTATAATTAAAACCCAGAAGGGACCAGCCACTCCATTTTTTTTTAAAAAAAGACCCTCAAGTTTTGTAAAATTTGCAAAGTACACTTGATTTGTGAAAATTTCCAAACAACCGTGATTTTATAAAATACCCATGTTTTGAAAATTTACCCGAAAACTTCATGTTTACGAGAGTAACCTGGATTGTGAAATTGGATTTTCCAAAGTACCCCTGTTTTTAAAAAAAAACACAACAACAACATCAAAATATCCCTGGTTTGTAAAATTACCAAATTACCCTTGATTTACAAAATTATCGAAATACCCCCGAATTTCAAAATTACCGAAATACCCCCTAGATTGCCAAATTACCAAAATACCCCCGAATTACAAAATTACCAAAATACCCTTATTTCACAAAATCACCAAGGAACCCTATTTTGGAAAATTACAAAAATACCCCTATAGGATAAATTACGAAAATACCCCTGGGTAGTGAAACAACGAAAATACCCTTACGTGATGAATGTAAGTTCATGAATGTTATTTGTATGTTGATGATTGAATATATGTGTGTTTCTAGAGAATTAGAGGATACTGAACTTAAGACTCGAATTGTGAATGCGAATTCGAAAGAACTACTCTTAAAACTATTATTCATAAGACTGTTCGTGATTAATCAGTGGAAGAAAACTAATAATTCATAAAATTTCTAATCAGATAAATGCGAAGCGGTAGAATGAGTACAAGGGGTCGAGGACCTCCGCCACGTGGTCGTGGTAGGGGTAGGATGCCTGTGTCGGAGCCAGTAGGATCTGGCCATGAATCTGGAAACAAGGTGCCGGTTTCACCAGCTGCGGAGGAGGAATTTCAGGATCAGACTGCCAGAGATGATGCGGTATCTCAGGCAATGTTAAGGGTTTTAGAGAGAGTTGCTGGGGCTGGTATGGGCACAAGAGCCCGGAAATCTGTGCCGGAGCGGCTTAGGGCCAACGGGGCAGAAGTGTTTAGGGAATTTCTGGTGTAGCCCCAAGTTCAGCTGAGTATTGGTTGGAGGTGGTAGAATGCATAATGGATGATTTGGATTTCACGGAGGTGGAAAAGTTGAAAGGAGTTGTATCTCTCTTGCGGGATGAAGCCTATCAATGGTGGCTTACGGTTAAGGAGGGTACCATGGCTGACCGTATCACCTGGGATCTCATTAAAACGGCGTTTCAGAATAAGTACATTGGATCGAGTTATATGGATGCGCAGCGCAGAGCATTTCTGAATCTGGTTCAAGGGAGTAGGTCAGTGGCTGTGTATGAAGCTGAATTCTTACGCCTTAGCCGTTATGCTCGAGGGATGGTAGCCACGGAGCATGAACATTGTGTTAGGTTCGAAGGTGGCCTGAGGGATGATTTGCGTGTTTTAATAGACCCACAGCGAGAGAGGGAATTTGTTGTCCTAGTGGAAAAGGCTAAGATAGTCGAGGAAGTAAAGCGGACCAAAAAATTGAATCGGGATAGAGATAGGGGTGGAAATAAGATGAATTTTAGGTCGTCAGGAGCAACTGGGCATACTCAGAAAAGGCCCAAGTCTGATGGACCGAAACGGGAAGAGAAACCTACTACTGCTAACCAGACACCAAAGTGTGCTCGATGTGGAAAATTTCATGCCGGTGAATGTTGGGCAGGCAGTGGGAAGTGTTTTAGGTGTGGATCTACGGATCACCAAGTTAGAAACTGTCCACAACAATGGGACGGTGAGGGGACCACGGTCGAGGAAATGCTCAGCCTGGCAGAGGAGGTCAGCAGCCAAAGAAAGGTCGAGGTGCAGCCAGAGGAGGTAATGGTACTGGTAGGGGTCGTGGAGCACTAGGCCAAGGGGCAGGAAACACTGAGGCGAGACAGTCGGGATTGGTCTATGCTGTCAGACGTCGAGAGGAGGCCGACGCACCGGATGTCATAACCAGTACGTTTTTAATTTTTGGCCTGCCTTACACTGCATTGATTGACATTGGGTCGACGCATTCGTATGTAGCTAGCAGTGTATCTGGAACTTTAATGTTAGAATCTACAATTACCCCTAGGGCAATGACTGAAGTTAGCTCGTTAGGAGAATGGGTAGTAGCGGATAAACTCTATCGGGAAGTACCTCTAGAAGTTTAGGGAATAGTTTTCTGAACGGATCTAATGGAATTACCGTTCGGGGAGTTTGATATAATTTTAGGCATGGATTGGCTTGTGAAGTATCAAGCTAATCTAGATTGTACAGCCAAGCGTATGGTGTTAAAAACCCCCGAGGGTGATGAAGTGTTGGTGATAGGAGAAAGGGGGAACTGTTTATCGAATGTAGTGACTGCCCTAAGAGCAGAAAGGATGGTGAGGAAAGGATGTGAAGCAGTTTTATTGTTTGTTCAGGCTCTAGAAGCCAAAGATCTGACTGTTGGGGACGTCAGGATGGTAAAGGAATTTCCTGATGTTTTCCCTGAAGAGCTTCCGGGAACAGCACCGATATCTATCGCTCCATATAGGATGGCACCGAAGGAGTTCGTAGAGCTGAAAGCGCAGATATAGCAGTTATTGGATAGAGGGTTTATTCGACCAAGTGTGTCACCTTGGGGAGCGCCGGTGTTATTTGTTAAGAAGAAGGATGGATCAATGCGTATGTGAAACACCCCACACCCGGCCCACGAGCCTGGACCGGATCTGGTATGTTCCTCAAGAAAACCGGTTTCAAATTCTTTTACTTAGAGAAAACTTGTGCGATTAAAAGAAAAATTGATTGGGTTGGGCTTGTGTTGAAACAGACTCGATTTTATTTTTGGAAACCCCTTTTTAATATTAAGTGATAAAACAATTAGGATTTAGTTTAAAGAAATTTTTACTTAAACTTTAATAAATAAGGTTCCTAAACATGATAAGTAATAATAAATGTAAAATGATTCAACTATGGCCTTATGGCCTTATTACAACAAATAATTTCCAAATAATTCAAGTACTTAAAAAAAACTAATAGTTCCATAAAAATAAAGACTTCATGTTGAGCATGGCCACCACAAGTTCTGTCGTCCCGGTCCATCACTGCTCATCACCTGAAAAATGTTGTCACAAAGGGGTGAGTCAAACAGACTCAATGTGTACACGACACTAAATCATAATAGAATTAGGCATACAAGAGTTACACATTCGTAACAATGAATACAAGTTATGATGCATTCCCAAACCCAAACCTAATTGTCCATCCGCTACACACCCCGTGCACTGCGCGCGCCACACTGCATTGTAGGGACTACTAAGTCGACCCTCCTTCCGCTACACACCAAATTGCGGTCTTAGGTCACTGCATTCGTGGTCTTAGGTCACCACGCGTCAGATTACTATGGTCTTAGGTCACCACTTTCAGACATCGTGGTCTTAGGTCACCACTTTCAGATATCACGGTCTTAGGTCACCGTGTTCGTGGTCTTAGGTCACCAAATTCACTTCCCCTTTCAAACAAACCCATATGCCCCATATAATAATAATATGCATAAATATGCCAGAGTTCACATTCTTATCACATTCTCATGTTACTAATAACATTTTTCATATTCCTAGTAGGAGTAGGAAACGTACCTGGGTACTTTGTACCATAACATCGTACTTTGCCACTTTCATATTCTTAATATCACATATTTTAATTAACATAGCCATAAAACGTATTATAAAATAGTGTGGGGTACACACCTGATTCGCTTAAAATTTCCTTGAGATCCCGAAAAGCTTGATCTAATGCTTAGATCCTTAATCCCTATATTGATTTATCACTTATTACCTTAATAAAAAGCCATTCGGCCAAGATTCCAAATCCTAGTAGGATTAGTATTGTTAAAACTTACCTTGCTGCCGATTTGGACACCAACAAATCCCGAAATTGATCCTCGTTTCCCTAGGAATTGTCGAAATTCCTTTAACCATATGTTAGATTTAATCTAACATTAAAAGATAAAACATGGCCTTTGGCCGAATGTATATAGGGACTTACCTTGAAATTATCAAATCTCGAAATCCTTTTAACCTCTGTCAAAATACCTATAGACTTATATATATTAGATCTAATTTCCAATCATTTAATCATGAGAAATAGCCTTAGATCGATTGCCTCACCTTAGATCTTTGAAAATCCCGACTGATCTCCTTTTGTAGTTGACCACCACTAAATCCCAAAATTCCCTTCCATAGTTTCGGCCAAAATACAATATGAGGGATTAGTCCCTAAATTTCGACAGGCATAAAAAGAAAAGAATGGAAACCGAGTCTAGATCTTACCCTTACTTGGAGAAATCGACAGCACGTATGCTTGGAGCTCCTCAAAGATTTGGCTATGGAGTCTTGAAGACTAGACGACTATGGCCTAGAGGTGTATCAACACTTTTGATTCTTGAGGCTTAAAGAATCGGCAATGGTGGATAAAGAAGAAGTAGATTTCGGCTTGACAAAAGAAAAAGAGAATAGAAGAGAAGAGAGCACTCAGAAATTCTACAGAGAGAAGAGTTGAGAGAAAGAATGATGAATGGCCCTCTTTTCCTTATATAGCCGAATTTACTAACTTAGAATCCCTTACTTGGCCATCACTCTTCTATTTTGATAGCTTTATCTCTTTAATTATCTCCTAAAATAAAAGATAATTCAGCAACTATCCTTACTTAGCCGAAATTATTAAACTCAAAGTCC
This sequence comes from Gossypium bickii, assembly GCA_025503065.1. Lineage (NCBI taxonomy): Eukaryota > Viridiplantae > Streptophyta > Magnoliopsida > Malvales > Malvaceae > Gossypium > Gossypium bickii. The sequence continues at coordinate 58,338,458 of CP106717.1, read as the reverse complement.
CTTACTTGGCCATCACTTCTCCCTTATTTTCCTAATTAAAGAATAATTCCTCATTTATCTCTTGAAAATAAACTAAAATAATTCCATTATTTATCCCTTATTTATCCACTATTTATCTCTTAAAAATAAAAGAATAAAGGCTCCTAAATTATAGCCTTGTGCCGTCCACCTCACTTCTTCTGGAAGTAAAATAAAATTTCTTTTATTTGCTTTCCTCCGTGACTCGAACTCGTGCCCAATCCCCTTGCATGTGGCGCCATTTCAGAGGCCCTAAGTGGCCTCTCCAGCCACTTTTCCAAGCCTGCTGTTTACGTGTCAAATTTCACATACTTTTTCTCTTAAGGCCACCTTGCCTTAATTTCCTCTTTCAAACTTTAAAACTTGACATTTCTAAGTCATTTCTAAGTTTCCAAAAATTTTCGTTCGGCTCTATAAACTTGACATCTCCTTACATTTCCAAGTTTCCAGAAATGTTCAAAATATATTCATAACACATAAGACATGTCATTAAGTACAATTAAATCAAAAATGCATAGGCCCTTTTCAGGATGTTACAATATGTGCATCGATTATCGCCAGTTGAATAAGCTAACAGTCAAGAACAAGTATCTGTTTCCATGGATCGATGACTTGTTCGATCAGTTGAAGGGGGCCTCAGTCTTTTCAAAGATAGATCTAAGGTCAGGGTACCATCAGCTTAGGGTCAAGGAGGCGGATATTCATAAGACGGCTTTTAGGACTCGCCACGGTCATTATGAGTTTATGGTGATGCCGTTTGGATTGACCAACGCGCCAGTAGCGTTCATGGACATGATGAACCGAGTGTTCCAACCCTACCTAGACCGGTGTGTCATGGAGATTATAGACGATATCTTCGTCTATTCGAAGTCGGAGGAGGAGCATGATGCTCATCTGCGAATAGTTTTGCAGATTCTAAGGGAGAAGCAGTTGTATGCCAAATTCAGTAAGTATGAATTTTGGCTAAGGGAAGTTACATTTCTAGGGCATGTTGTGTCGGCAGAAGGCATTAGGGTTGACCCTCGAAAGACTGAAGCGGTGTTGGATTGGAAGCCACCTAGGTCTGTGGCTGAAATTAGGAGTTTTCTCGGTTTAGCTGGGTATTATCGAAGGTTTGTTGTAGGATTTTCTTCGGTTGCAGCGCCGTTGACTAAGTTGCTTCGGAAAGAAGTTCTACTTGTTTGGTCTGACAAGCAGCAGAAGAGTTTCGAAAAGTTAAAGAGGATTTTGACAGAGGCATCGGTGTTGATTCAGCCGGAGGCGGGGAAGGAGTTCGTAATTTATTGTGATGCATCACACACAGGATTAGGATGTGTGTTGATGCAAGATGGAAAGGTGGTTGCATATGCTTCTCGGCAGTTAAGACCGCACGAATCGAATTATCTGACCCATGACTTTGAACTGGTGGCAGTAGTGTTTGCCGAAAAAATTTGGAGGCATTATTTGTACGGGAAGAAATCTATCATTTACACAGATCATAAGAGCTTAAAGTACCTCTTGACTCAGAAGGAGTTGAATCTACGACAGAGAAGGCGGATCGAGTTGTTAAAGGATTACGACTGCTCGATCGAGTATCACCCGGGTAAGGCTAATGTAGTGGCGAATGCTTTAAGTAAGAAAGTAGTCTCTGAGTTAAGAGTAATGTTTGCTCACCTTAGTTTGTATGAGGATGGAGGTTTATTAGCTGAACTTCAAGTGAAACCCTCTTGGGTTAGCTAGGTGAAGGAGAAGCAACAGACCGATGAGTTGCTAAAGGGGAAATTACAGCTAATCCCAAAGGATGGGCCAGCAGAATTGAGTATGAATGAGGAAGGATTGTTATGTTTTCAAGGGAGAGTTTGCATGCCAAAAGATCTGGAGCTGAGGCGTAGGATTTTGAATGAGGCGCATGGTAGTGCATACGCTATGCACCCTGGAGGAAGTAAGATGTTTCGAGATTTGCGAGATTAGTTCTGGTGGACGGGGTTGAAGCAAGAGGTAACCGAGTTGGTGAGTAAGTGTTTGACCTGTCACTAGGTCAAGGCGGAACATTAGTTACCATCAGAACTATTGCAACCAGTGAAGATTCCACAATGGAAGTGGGAAAGAATCACCATGGACTTTGTTAGTGGGCTCCCCTCACACCCACTAAGAAAGATGCTGTTTGGGTAGTTTTTGATCGCTTGACGAAGTCTGCACACTTCATACCTGTACGTGTTGACTACTCTTTGTAGATGTTAGCCAAGTTATACATACCGAAGGTGGTAAGGTTACATGGAGTACCGGTTTCGATCATATCAGATAGGGACCCTAGGTTCACCTCACGATTTTGGAAGGTGTTGCATCAAGCGTTGGGTACGAAGTTGGATTTCAGTACAGCATTTCATCCTCAGACCGATGGACAGTCTAAGTGGGTGATCCAGATCTTGGAGGACATGTTGAAAGGATGTGTCATTGATTTCAGAGGTAGTTGGGAAGAGTTCTTACCATTAGCAGAGTTTGCTTACAACAACAGCTACCACTCAAGTATTCAGATGGCGCCCTACGAAGCTTTGTATGGGCGGAGGTGTCGTACTTCTACTTATTGGACGAAATTACGGGAAAGTCACATTTTGGGTCCAGAGTTGGTGACCAAGGCAGAAGAGAAGGTTGAGTTGATTCGGGTTCGATTGAAGGAGGCGTTGGACAAACAGAAGTCTTATGCTGATTTAAAGCGTAAGAACATAGAGTTTGCAGTGGGTGATAAAGTATTCCTAAAGGTGTCGCCGTGGAAAATGGTACTAAGGTTTGGTCGAAAGGGTAAATTAAGTCCTAGATTTATCGGACCATATCGGGTGTTGAAGCGAGTCGGACCAGTAGCCTACCAACTGGAGTTACCTCCGGAGTTAAGTCAAATTCACGATGTATTTCACGTCTCCATGCTAAGAGGTTATCATTCAGATCCGTCTCATGTTGTGCCTGTGGAGGAAATTGAGGTAAGACCTGATCTATCCTTCGAAGAGGAGCCGGTGGAAATTTTGGATCGTGATGTCAAGGTGTTGCGAAGGAAAACGGTTCCATTGGTTAAGGTGCTATAGAGGAATCATGGTTCTGAGGAGGCTACGTGGGAACCCGAGGAAGCAATGCGGCAGCAATACCTCTATCTTTTCTGATTAGGTAATTTCGAGGATGAAATTTCTTTAAGGGGTAGAACTGTAACATCCTGAATTAATGGGTCTATGCGTTTAGTCTAAGGATATGTTTACTATGTTAATTTAAGTGATAGGGGTCCAAATTGGGCTCAAGATTAGGCAAAGGCCTTGGTTAAATTATCTGATGAGGCATTATAGAATTAAAAGGGGGTGATTGTGTTTAAAATACTAACGTGGGCTTGTGGCCCAACAAAAGGTGGCACTGCAAGGGAATTAGAAGGTGGCGTCACTAACAATTAAAGGGGCCCAAGTTTTGGCCGCAAGGAGCCCATGTTTTGGGCCATTTTCGGCACTTAAAATAGAGCAAGGGGTGACGCCACACACAAGGAGTTAGGGGCCCAAAATTTAAGTTTTATAGAGCCCAAATCTTTTAATTTAAGTTAGCTAAATTTGGCATTAGGGTTAGGTGAAGCGGACGGCAACAAGGCTCAAAAATAGGAGGATTTATATGGATTTTATAATTGATAATGTAGAAGATAAAAAAGAGAAAAGATAGGAGCTATCTGCAAGGCAAGGTGATGGCCGAAAATCCACCACCTGGAGGAGTAAAGAATTCGACTACTTTATGGATAATGGGTGCCGAATTTTCCCTTTTTATTAGCTTGACTTTTAGTTATCAGGAAGGGCATTTAAAAACTAATTTCCTCTTCATTCTTGTGCCGAAATTCTTAGCCTCTCCCTGTACAATTTCTATTCTTTAATTTCTTCAAAAGCTGAAACCTCTCATTTTCTCTTGAGCCGATTTCTCTAAAAAGCCAAAATCCCCATCGTTTTTCTCTATTCATCCCATTTGTGAGTTAGTTCTATTCTTCCAGTATTTAAAACTTCTTCTTTGACATTGCCGAATCTTCTCTCCAAGTGCTAGCCGAATTCCCTGTGCTAAGGTAAGTGTCAACTTCTGTTAGATCTCATGTTCTATTTCGGTTCTTGTAAGGAAAAAGCTGAAAAGCTAATAGTTTAATGGTTCTATTTTGGGCAGCATTCTGGGATTTGAAGGAAACTTGGTCGTCTAGATCTAAAAGCCGAAAATCGTTAGTCTCCAATTTCAAGATTTTAAGGTCAGAAGATTTCCCTTAGATTTTTACTGGATTCGCTCATTATATGCAAGATCTTAACTTTATGATGAGGATTAACGATCATATATTGTGATAGTAGTTCTGACAAGGACTTGTGATGGAATTAAATATGGATCAGGCAATGTAACACCCCAAACCCGGACAAGACACCACGTCCGAATCTGGTATGTTACGGGGAAGAACGTTTTTGAGAGGTTAGATTTTTCGTTTAAAAGCAGGGTGAAAACGTAGTATTTTTGAAGAAAATTTGAGTAGACTTGTTTAAAATCGGATGGTGTGTTTGAAACCCGGAAGTCTTGAAAACTTAAACCAAAATGTGTAGTTAAAACGAGTTCATTCCATTAGGAATTCAATAGTTTCTTAGTATTACTTAAAGCATTTTTGAACTTAATAGAAAATCGAGTTTGATTTGGAAATCATTTGAGTTTACTTTATATCAAAACATAGTGTGATACCCGATGGTATAGTTTAAAACACATTGCGTTATAATTTTGAAATCATTGTCTTTCCAAATTTTAGTAAAATTCATACCAAATTATTTTGTTAAGACATATGAAAATCTAATTAAAACATAAACATCATAAAACATAAATCAAAGGCCTTTTACAAATCCAAATTAAAACCCGAATAAAGTAGATAAGCTAAAGTACCCAAAGTGAATAGTCTGAGCAAAACTTTTATTAAAGCATGGCATGCGCACTTCGAGTCCATCCTTGGCTCCATGTCCGCGTCTACGAGTCACCCGAAATGTCAAAGGAGAGGGTGAGTCGAATGACTCAATAAGCATAAATCCCGCTCCCGATAAAACAACATGCTAACACACATCATACATAGCAACATGATTAATGCAACCCGATCCTAACCATCCGTATCTCCTGTTCTACCCCGTGTGGTACCAAACCACTGGTGGTGCCAAACCATTGGTGACCCAAAGTCACGATATCCATAAGTGTGGTGCCAAACCACTGGTGACCCAAAGTCATGAATAATCCGATGATGGGGCCAACCCATCGCGTGATACCAAATCACTAGCGACAATCCCGTATCTCGCATGTGGGGCCAACCCACGGTGGTGTCAAACCACAGGGACGAGTCGCAATGAGGTGCCAAACCTCTGGTGTCCCAAAGACACATGTGGTACCAAACCACTGGTGACCGCAGTCACAAATCCGATGATGGGGCCAACCTATCGTGTGATACCAAATCACTAGCGTCAATCCCGTATAATCAACTGTGGGGCCAACCCACCGTGGTACTAAGCCACTGGGACGAGACGCTGAGGTGCCAAACCTCTGGTGACCCAAAGTCACAATAGTCAATCTGTGGTAGCAAACCACTGGAGGTGCCAAACCTCTGGTGTCCCAAAGACACAGTGTCCCAAAGACACGGATATCATATCCCCCTCCTCTCATATCACCCATACATATCATATCGATGCAAATCATGTAAGTCATGCACTCATGCCATTGGGTTTAACATCACATCACATACATCAATAACTATGATAGCACATACCATCAATAGAACTCATAGTAATTGAACTTACCCGGATTCATGCACATACCCCATTTGGGTATCCAATAATCCATCATACTGTCATGATTTTAATAGGCAAACAGGTTTAATCACAATATTACTAAGTATCAGTGTGTTAGGTTACACACCTGTTAAAACGCAGTCTTTAAAACCCAAAGAATCGATCTAAGTCCCATTGATTATCCTGCTCCTAGAATCGGCCAAACAAGGGATTAGGCATCTATACCATTCGGCCAAAGATCCTAAACCAAAGGGGTCAATATTAAACTCTTTACCTTATACTTGATTTGGTTTCCTACCAAATCTTGAACCAAGCAGTGATTCTCCTTTGACAATCGGCCACCCCTAAAAGAGAATAGTTAAACCTTAATAATCTTGACTTAATCGAAACCAAAAGATTGAGTGATTAATGCCAATACCAATCACTTACCACAACCACTGCTTACTAATCGGTTAATAGAGTAGAAACTCCTCTTGGTTACTTTCACTATCCAAAGACCCTATATGAAAAGGTTAAACAAATGATTAACTCATTTCAATCTACAACCATCATAGGCTTTGAACAAACCGCAACCAATATAATACTTCGAGAAGAGAGAGATGGCCATTCGGCCAACCACTTACCCCAACACCAAACACCAAGAATTCGCCACAAGAACCCTAGGAGAAAAGGGAGATTCGGCTCAAGAGCTTTTGAAATGGAAGAAAAAAAAATAGAAAATGGATGGGGACAAATACTTACGGTTTTGAAAGAAAAAGAGATGGAAAAAGTGTGTTTTGGGAACTAGTGTTTCGGCTTAATGAAATGGTAAGGCACAAATGAAAGATTCGGCTAGGATTATTGAGAAAAACAAATGAGAGTTTGAGGAAAGAAGGTGATATGATTTCGGCACAAGTATGACAAGAGAAAAAGAATGAAAGTGTGAGAAGAAAGGATACCCGATTCAAACACACAAATGAAGAAAGAATGAGAGATGCAAGGGTGCATTCGGCTACACACAAACCATGTGGAACGAGAAAATTTCGGCAAGCTAAAGGGACTTGGTATTTCGGTTCAGGAAGTGAAAAAAAAACAAAAAGAAGATGAGAGAATTCTTTAGAAAGATTCGGCTTACAATTGACAACAAAAGGGGAAAAAGCTTGAAACCAAAAGTGACCAAACTAATGCCAAAATGCCAAAATGACTTTCGGCTACCAACTCCCCCACACCAAGCCGTCACTTCCCCACTCCACACACCCCAAAAATTCGGCCAAATCCCCCCATGCACTCACATCCTCACATTCAATTTAGTTGACCAAGTCTTTCTCCTAAAGTTCCTCTCCACCTTACATTTGAACGGTTTGACCAAGTCTATGGTAGAATTCGAATTGCCTTCAACCTCTTCCTCCATGCCGTCCAAAAAGAATGCAAAAAATGAGGACTTTGCAGCTCGAACACTAGACCTCCACCCCATGCATTTGACGCCACACCAAGCTCCCAAGTAGCGCATGCCTTGCCATCTTGCCAGCTCCTCTTTTGTGCAATAAAACTCAAAATTATTTTCTTAAACCCCAACTCTTTCAGCTCCCTACACCTAAAGCTCAAAAACTAAATTTTTCCCATTCCCTCAGGCATACTCCTAGCTTACAACTAAGCCCTTAAAATATAGAAATAGCAACACAGCATACTAACTCATGCAATATCATGCAACCACAAAATAGCCCCTAACCCGGGATATTACAGTTCTACCCCCCTTAAAAATAATTTCAGCCTCGAAATTACCTGATCAGAAGAGTTGCGAGTATTGCTGTCTCATCATATCCTCGGGTTCCCACGTGGCTTCTTCTACGCCATGATTCCGCCAAAGTACCTTAACCAAAGGCACAGACTTCTTACGCAGAACCTTCACATCCCGATCTAGAATCTGCACAGGTTCCTCTTCCATAGTCAAATCTGGGTTTACCTCGATCTCTTCCACTGCCACAACATGCGACGGATCTGAACGATAACGCCGAAGCATCGACACGTGAAATACGTCATGAATCTGACTAAGCTCTGCTGGCAACTCAAGCTGATACGCTACCGGTCCTACTCGTCTCAACACCTTATACGGCCCAATAAACCTCGGACTTAACTTGCCTTTTCTGCCGAACCTCAGCACTTTCTTCCACGGCGAGACCTTCAGAAAAACTTGATCCCCCACAGCAAACTCTATATCTCTCCGCTTAAGATCGGCATAAGACTTCTGCCGGTCCGAAGCTTCCTTCAACCGGGTCTGAATCAACTTAACCTTGTCTTCGGTCTCAGCCACCAACTCTGGTCCCAACAACTGACGTTCACCTAACTCCGTCCAACACGTAGGTGTGCGACACTTCCTACCATACAACGCCTCGTACGGTGCCATCTTGATGCTTGCTTGGTAACTGTTGTTGTAGGCGAACTCAGCTAACGGCAGAAACTCCTCCCAACTACCCTCAAAATCCGAGCGCAACCTCTCATATCCTCCAAGATCTGAATAACCTCTCCATTGCTCGCCGGATCGGATAAAAAGTCGTCTTTGAAATCCAACCGCGTGCCCAGAGCCTGATGCAACGCTCTCTAAAACCTCGACGTAAATCTGGGATCCCTATCCGAGATGATCGAAACTGGCACACCGTGCAACCTCACAATCTCAGACACATACAGCTTCGCTAGCTTCTGAAGTGAATAATCCACTCTCACTGGAATGAAATGAGCTGACATAGCAGACGGTCCACAATAACCCAAACTGAATCTTTCTTGCTTGGCGTGAGCGGTAACCCACTGACGAAATCCATGGTTATCCTTTCCCACTTCCACTGAGGAATCTTCACCGGCTGAAGCAACCACGGCAGAATCGCGATGTTCGACCTTGACTGGCGACAAGTCGGACACTTACCAACAAACTCATCACCTCTCTCTTGACACTTGCCACCGGCGCGCTCTCTAAGATCCTTATACATCTTGCTACCTCCAGGATGCATAGCATAAGGACTACTATGCACGGCCTGGAGAATCTTCCGCCTCAACTCAACATCTTTAGGCATACAAGCCTTACCTTGGAAACACAGAACCTCATCACTAGACAAACTATAACCCTCCAAACCACCATCCTGCACTTGTGCCCTTCGCGCACTCAGAACCTCATCCTCCAACTGTTTCTTTCTGATCTGCTCAACCCAAGTAGGCTTAACTTGCAGCTCTGCCAGAATACTCCCGTCGTCATACAAGCTCAAATGGGCAAACAAAGCTCTTAAGTCCGAAACAACCTTACGGCTCAACGCGTCTGCCACCACGTTAGCCTTACCCGGATGATACTCAATCGAACAGTCGTAATCTTTCAGCAACTCAACCCATCTGCGCTGCCTTAAATTCGGATCCTTCGAGAGTCAATAGGTACTTGGACTCTTTATGATCGGTGTAGACTATCGATCTCTCTCCATACAAGTAGTGCCTCCAAATCTTTAAGGCGAAGACTACAGCCGCTAGCTCCAAATCGTGCGTCGGATAGTTGACCTCATGTGGCCTCAGCTATCGAGAAGCGTAAGCCACAACCTTACCTTCCTGCATCAGCACACACCCCAAGCCCGTATGTGATGCATCGCGCAATAGATCGTGTATTCCTTACCGGCCTCGAGTTGAATTAAGACCGGAGCCTCAGTCAAAATCTTCTTCAACTTATCGAAGCTTTCCTGCTGTTTCTCAGTCCAAACAAAAGGAACCTCTTTTCTTAACAACTTGGTCATTGGCGCTGCTATCAACGAGAAACCCTTAACGAACCTTCGGTAGTATCCAGCCAAACCCAGAAAACTCCGAATCTCAGCCACTGACCTAGGCGGCTTCCAATCCAAAACTGCCTCAATCTTACGAGGATCTACCCTAATCCCCTCAGCTGATACTACATGACCCAAGAATGTCACTTCCCTAAGCCAGAACTCGCACTTACTGAACTTAGCATAGAGCTATTTTTCCCTCAAAATCTGTAGTACGACTCTCAAATGCGCATCATGCTCTTCCTCTGTCTTTGAGTACACTAAGATGTCGTCTATGAAAACCACGACGAACTGATCCAGATACTGCTGAAACACCCTATTCATCATATCCATAAATGCTTTGCGGTCGCGTTAGTCAACCCGACGGCATTACGTAAATTCATAGTGCCCATACCGAGTCCGAAATGCTGTTTTATGGATATCCGCCTCCTTAACCTTTAACTGGTGATACCCAGACCTCAGATCAATCTTCGAGAACACAGACGCACCCTTCAGCTGATCAAACAGGTCATCTATCCGTGGCAACGGATACTTGTTCTTAATCGTCGGCTTGTTCAATCAAGCGGTAGTCTATGCACATCCGCATCGTACCATCTTTCTTCTTAACAAAGAGTCTTGGCGCTTCACGGCGAAACACTTGGCTGATAAAACCTCGATCCAATAACTCCTGATCTCGAGCCTTAAGCTCCACCAATTCCTTTGGCGCCATCCTATACGGAGCAATAGATATTGGAGCAGTTCCTGGTAATAGATCTATCCCGAACTCTACCTCGCGATCCGGCGGCAACCTGGAAAGCTCCTCGGAAATACATCAACAAACTCCTAACAACGATGCGAACCTTCTCTACAGCGGACTCTTTAGCCTCCAAGGCATACACATGAACTACATACGCTTCACAGCCCTTTCTGACCATCTTCTCCGCCTTCAGCGGATACTACATTAGATAAGTAATCTCTCCTATTACCTATCATAGCAACCTCATCACCTCAACCGTCTTAAGAACCATGCGCTTGGCGCGCAATCCAACCTCGCGCCGGTACTTGACCAACCAATCCATCCCAAGAATCGGATCGAACTCCCCAAATGGCGGTCCATCGGATCGGCCAATGAACACTACCCTTAGAGTTCTGGGGTACATCTCTAAACAGTTTATCTACTACTACAGAGTGACCTAGAGGGCTAATTACAGTCATCTGCCTAGAAGATATCTCAGAGTCTAAATCCATGGTCTCTACTATACTACTGGCAACATAAGAGTGCGTTGAACCCACATCAATCAAAGCAGTATAAGGAGAACCAAAGATCAAAAACGTACCGGTTATGACGTCCGGTGCGTCGCCCTCCTCTCGGCGCCTCGCAGCATACACCAAACCAGGCTGTCGTGCCTCAGAACTACCCGTACCTCTGCCTAATGCTCCACGGCCTCGACCAAAACCATTACCGCCTCTGCCATTACCACGACCCCTCTGCGGTGGCGGTCCATTATTCCTGAACTGATTACGGCCCTGACTCTCCGACTGAATCCTGGCCAACTTACGCGGACAGTCCCTCACACGGTGCTCCAGAGAACCACACTCGAAGCAACCTTTTCCTCCAGTCCAGCAGCCACCCCAATGAGATTTCCCACACTGATTGCACTGCGGCGGTCCCTGCCTAGCAGCAACAAACCTAGCAGGCTGATTCGGCCCACTCGGTCTAGCCCTTTTCTGTGGATTACCCGACGATCCAGAAGACCCAAAGCTCCTCTTATGCCTACTTCTATCCAGCTTTTGCCTCACAGACTCCTTAACCCCCTCGGCTACCTTAGCCTTCTCAACTAAGACAGCAAACTCGCGCTCCTGCTGTGGAGCAATCAGCAGTCTCAACTCGTCTCTCAGACCATCCTCGAAGCGAACACACTTCTCGTGCTCAGTGGCCACAATGCCCCTAGCATACCGGCTCAATTTCAAAAACTCACCTGCGTGCTCGAAACGGACTTACTCCTCAGATGCTAGCCTCGTAAATGCCTTTCGTTGGGAGTCAATATAACTAGCTCCAATGTACTTCTTTTGATATGCGACCACAGAAATAATCCCATGTCGAGATCCTCTCTTTGCCACACTCATCTCCGAACCGTGAGCCACCACTGGTATGACTCATCCCGAGAAGCGATACTATGCCCTTGACTTCTCTTGGTGCGTCAAGTCCAGATCATCCATGATCCGCTCCGTCGCCTCCAACCAATACTCAGCAGTGCTGGGAGCAACACCAGAAACACCTCGAAAGAATTCGGCCCCGTTTGCCCGAAGTCGCTCAGGCACAGATTTCCTAACTCCAGCGCCACCACCTATACCGGCTACCCTTTCCAACACTCGCAGCATCGCTCGCTGACACTCGCGTCGCCTCTCGGTCGATCTTGGAACTCACCACCTCCACCGGTGGCGAACCCAAGCACCTCATTTTTCGACCCACGACCCGGATCCTACGGGCTCGAAACGTCATCCTACCCTACCTCTACCACGAGTATTACGACCACGTCCGCCTCGAGTGCTTATGTCTAATATCGCTACGTATCTGATTAAAGAGTTTTATGCATCAGTATTTATTCCACTGTTTTAAAGCAAGTCTTATGAATATTTAAGGAGATTTGTTCTCGCAAGTTCACAGAGTCCTATCAGTTTCAATCTCTAAAGTAGTATACTATTGCTATTCATCAAATCATATCACATCCAACCAGATCACAAGCAATAGTACGGGTACTTACCTGGGCGAACTGGTGCCAGAGACTCGGTGCCATGCCTTTCAAACCATACTTTAAAACAAAAGACTATCAAAACGAACTTTTAAAACATTTTTGGGCCTCGGGCCCACAGCCGAGCCTTTGAACTTAGCTCTGATACCACAATTGTAACACCCCAAACCCGGACAAGACACCACGTCCGAATCTGGTATGTTACGGGGAAGAACGTTTTTGAGAGGTTAGATTTTTCGTTTAAAAGCAGGGTGAAAACGTAGTATTTTTGAAGAAAATTTGAGTAGACTTGTTTGAAATCGGATGGTGTGTTTGAAACCCGGAAGTCTTGAAAACTTAACCAAAATGTGTAGCTAAAACGAGTTCATTCCATTAGGAATTCAATAGTTTCTTAGTATTACTTAAAGCATTTTTGAACTTAATAGAAAATCGAGTTTGATTTGGAAATCATTTGAGTTTACTTTATATCAAAACATAGTGTGATACCCGATGGTATAGTTTAAAACACATTGCGTTATAATTTTGAAATCATTGTCTTTCCAAATTTTAGTAAAATTCATACCAAATTATTTTGTTAAGACATATGAAAATCTAATTAAAACATAAACATCATAAAACATAAATCAAAGGCCTTTTACAAATCCAAATTAAAACCCGAATAAAGTAGATAAGCTAAAGTACCCAAAGTGAATAGTCTGAGCAAAACTTTTATTAAAGCATGGCATGCGCACCCCGAGTCCATCCCGGCTCCATGTCCGCGTCTACGAGTCACCTGAAATGTCAAAGGAGAGGGTGAGTCGAATGACTCAGTGCATAAATCCCGCTCCCGATAAAACAACATGCTAACACACATCATACATAGCAACATGATTAATGCAACCCGATCCTAACCATCCGTATCTCTGTTCTACCCCGTGGTACCAAACCACCGGTGGTGCCAAACCACTGGTGACCCAAAGTCACGATATCCATAAGTGTGGTGCCAAACCACTGGTGACCCAAAGTCACGAATAATCCGATGATGGGGCCAACCCATCGCGTGATACCAAATCACTAGCGACAATCCCGTATCTCGCATGTGGGGCCAACCCATGATGGTGTCAAACCACAGGGATGAGTCGCAATGAGGTGCCAAACCTCTGGTGTCCCAAAGACACATGTGGTACCAAACCACTGGTGACCGCAGTCACAAATCCGATGATGGGGCCAACCCATCGTGTGATACCAAATCACTAGCGTCAATCCCGTATAATCAATCATGGGCCAACCCACCGTGGTACTAAGCCACTGGGACGAGACGCTGAGGTGCCAAACCTCTGGTGACCCAAAGTCACAATAGTCAATCTGTGGTACCAAACCACTGGAGGTGCCAAACCTCTGGTGTCCCAAAGACACGGATATCATATCCCCCTCCTCTCATATCACCCATACATATCATATCGATGCAAATCATATAAGTCATGCACTCATGCCATTGGGTTTAACATCACATCACATACATCAATAACTATGATAGCACATACCATCAATAGAACTCATAGTAATTGAACTTACCCGGATTCATGCACATACCCCATTTGGGTATCCAATAATCCATCATACTGTCATGATTTTAATAGGCAAACAGGTTTAATCACAATATTACTAAGTATCAGTGTGTTAGTTTACACACCTGTTAAAACGCAGTCTTTAAAACCCAAAGAATCGATCTAAGTCCCCTTGATTATCCTGCTCCTAGAATCGGCCAAACAAGGGATTAGGCATCTATACCATTCGGCCAAAGATCCTAAACCAAAGGGGTCAATATTAAACTCTTTACCTTATACTTGATTTGGTTTCCTACCAAATCTTGAACCAAGCAAAGGATTCCTTTTTGACAATCGGCCACCCCTAAAAGAGAATAGTTAAACCTTAATAATCTTGACTTAATCGAAACCAAAAGATTGAGTGATTAATGCCAATACCAATCACTTACCACAACCACTGCTTACCAATCGGTTAATAGAGTAGAAACTCCTCTTGGTTACTTTCACTATCCAAAGACCCTATATGAAAAGGTTAAACAAATGATTAACTCATTTCAATCTACAACCATCATAGGCTTTGAACAAACCGCAACCAATATAATACTTCGAGAAGAGAGAGATGGCCATTCGGCCAACCACTTACCCCAACACCAAACACCAAGAATTCGGCCACAAGAACCCCTAGGAGAAAAGGGAGATTCGGCTCAAGAGCTTTTGAAATGGAAGAAAAAAAATAGAAAATGGATGGGGACAAATACTTACGGTTTTGAAAGAAAAAGAGATGGAAAAAGTGTGTTTTGGGAACTAGTGTTTCGGCTTAATGAAATGGTAAGGCACAAATGAAAGATTCGGCTAGGATTATTGAGAAAAACAAATGAGAGTTTGAGGAAAGAAGGTGATATGATTTCAGCACAAGTATGACAAGAGAAAAAGAATGAAAGTGTGAGAAGAAAGGATACCCGATTCAGCTTACACAAATGAAGAAAGAATGAGAGATGCAAGGGTGCATTCGGCTACACACAAACCATGTGGAACGAGAAAATTTCGGCAAGCTAAAGGGACTTGGTATTTCGGTTCAGGAAGTGAAAAAAAAACAAAAAGAAGATGAGAGAATTCTTTAGAAAGATTCGGCTTACAATTGACAACAAAAGGGGAAAAAGCTTGAAACCAAAAGTGACCAAACTAATGCCAAAATGCCAAAATGACTTTCGGCTACCAACTCCCCCACACCAAGCCGTCACTTCCCCACTCCACACACCCCAAAAATTCGGCCAAATCCCCCCATGCACTCACATCCTCACATTCAATTTAGTTGACCAAGTCTTTCTCCTAAAGTTCCTCTCCACCTTACATTTGAACGGTTTGACCAAGTCCATGGTAGAATTCGAATTGCCTTCAACCTCTTCCTCCATGCCGTCCAAAAAGAATGCAAAAAATGAGGACTTTGCAGCTCGAACACTAGACCTCCACCCCATGCATTTGACGCCACACCAAGCTCCCAAGTAGCGCATGCCTTGCCATCTTGCGCCTCCTCTTTTGTGCAATAAAACTCAAAATTATTTTCTTAAACCCCAACTCTTTCAGCTCCCTACACCTAAGGCTCAAAAACTAAATTTTTCCCATTCCCTCAGGCATACTCCTAGCCTACAACTAAGCCCTTAAAACATAGAAATAGCAACACAGCATACTAACTCATGCAATATCATGCAACCACAAAATAGCCCCTAACCCGGGATATTACAGGCAAAGGAGAGAATCCCTAAATTTAAGAAATGAGCGGTATCTGCCGTTCGAGGCCACTTTGTTGTGGACCGGCTTCTGAACAACACCTTAGGCGGATAGCAGTTGTGTCGACTAGGATAGCATCAACATAGAAAGCATCATTTTATCAGTAATCAGGTGTGTAGATCTCTAACACACTATTAATCCTGTATGTATGTCTATATGTATGTTATGGGCTAGCAAAAGCCAGAAAGAGACTGTATAGATAGTCGAATGGAACACTAAAAGGGTTAGGCATGGATGCCAGGTACGTAAACATAGAAATCTCTATGTGTATCGAAATATGTATAAGCCTGTATTATGTTTTCTTTATCTGTATGCATGGGTGGGGATTATGATGTTGAAGGGGAAGTGCATGATAGGTCACTTGGTGATCGGTGGTAGAAATCCCACACATATAAATGCTAGGTCACATAGTGATCGGTGGCTATGCCACATCTAAAGATTCCTGAATAACAGGAATAGGCAGTACAGCTGTCGTTATGGTGTGTAGTGGATGGAGGGTTGATTGTAGAAATCCCCAAGGTGTGATGGTTGGTACGGGTTGGTGTGTAGAGGATGGAAACCTAGGATGGGTTGGGTTATTCATCGTTTATTATTTGATATATATATATAATCATGCTTGTTGCCTTCATGTATGGGCCAGGGCCCATAATGTGTTTGTGGGCTCAGGTCGTTGTGTGTTTTGAGATTTATACACTGAGTCTTGGTGACTCACGCTTTCCTTTTTTCTCTACTCTTTCAGATGAGCAGTAGATCATGGACATGGGAGCCGAGACGGACTCGAGGGGCCATCAAGCTTTTCTTATTTTCTTTTTATAGACTATTTCGGCTTTTTCTTTAAGTTTTATTTTATTTCTACTTTGGAATTATCTATGTAATAAGGCCCCATAGATTTTATTCAATTAAGTAGTTTTAATGTTCTGGAACTTATGAAATTGTGTCCAAGGTTTTATTATACTTAATAATAATAATTCAAAGGTTTTATTTTTAAAATGTAACTTATTCACTCAAATAATGTCTAATTAACTTACGACTTCCAAAATCGAAAAAGTAGAAGTTTTCAATGTACAACTCGTAGCATACCAGATCTGATCGAAACGCATGGTCCGGGTTTGTGGGTGTTACAAAAATAATCTCTCGCATGGCCACCTTGCGCTTCTCTCCAGCCCGGTCCGATGCACTAGGTGCTACTTGAAAGATGTTAAATAATAGAGTGAGTCACGAGACTCAGTGTGCAACCCCCGTACACCATCAGATTGGGCCTTAGCCCCACAAAACAGATAACAGAGTATAATATATCAGAAAATATGCAAAGCCCAACCCAATCCTAGGTTTCCATCCGCTACACACCACCCTTACCTGCCAATCACACCATCGGGGATTTCTACAATCAACCCACACCGCTACACACCATCGATGGCGATGCGTCTTGCGATTAGTCGCTCATCGTCAGATCATGGCAATAGCCACTACAACAAATCATGGCATTAGCCACTACAACAGATCATGGCAAATGCCACTATAAGAGAACACTTCCCCTTTCATCAATCACCCCACCCCGTGTAATCACAGAAATCGGCATACATGTTTATCATATCAAATCGACGGAACATTCACTTTAGAATGATAGAGATCACTAACCTGGTGATTCGCCTTTACCCTTCTCGGGGTTTCAACAGCCATGCCGATATTTCGGCATTTAATAGAATATAACAGATTTATAAGCATATACTAACAGGCAATCCAAATGGTGTAAGAATGTTACACACCTGATTAATGCGTAGGACTACCCTCTAAGTCGATACCCTCGCTAATCGGATTTACTACCTTCTGTCTATAACTTTACTCAAAAGCCGGAAGAACGCGAAGATAAAGCTTCCCCTACATTCGGCCAAGGATTATTATTTACCCAAATTTATATGTTTAACTAAACAAATCTCCTTACCTAAACTGATTAGATCCCGGAAGTAGGATGATTCGAGTGCTACCGATTTAGAACCATAGACGATTGGATCTCCTTCAAATCCCGAAATGCCGCAAAAGAAAGAAAAACAAAAGATCAGTCCACCATGTAGCCATTCAGCTATTGTCTCCAAAAGCCAGAAAAAGATTGAAATCACACGAATCGACACTTACCTCTACCAAAAGTTTCGGCTACCCCTTACAGAAAGATTCGGCAATCACAGAAGAAAATCAAAGCGTAGAAGGTTAGAGATCTAGGAATTTCGGCTTTTGAATGAATTGAATGAGGAGTTTCGGCTAGAAGAAGAAAGAAAGAAAAGAAAATGAAGAGGAAAGTGGCGATTTCTTTTGAGGGAGAGAAGATAGGAGAAGAAAGAAAAAGAACAAATAGGTATGATGCCTTCAAATTTCGGCACACCCACCTAAAGCCAAAACTGAGTGCCCCTTTCCTTTCCAACTCTTCAAAATTTCGGCTGACACTAATCTTCTAAAGATAGCTCCTATCAATCTTCGCTATCTCAATCTTATCCACCCCTCTCCAAGAGAGATCTAGCTAGCACCACTTCTTCGTTTCTTCTTTTTTTTTTATCAGCTCAATATCCACATATTTTAAACATTAAAAATCCCTAAATTGTAGCCTTGTTGCCGTCCCCTATTGCTCCCTTTTAAGTGCTAAATTTGGCCCAATAACTTGGGCTCCAAGCAACCAAAACTTGGGCCTTCTCCATCCACTAGTAACGCCACCCTTTGCTCCTTTATGGTGCCATCTTACTTTGGGCCACAAGCTCAACTTGATATTTTTAAACACAGATACCTACCTTCAAACCCTATGGTGACTAAACAAAATATTTTAACCAAAGTTCCAGTCCTTAGCCCAAGTTGGACCCCTAACCCTCAATTTAATATTTTAAACCATCAACACACAAAATGCACAGGCCCATTAAATCAGGATGTTACAAAGTTTTCTTTTAGTTTTCATTAAGTCGGGAAATTTAGAAATAATTGATGGATTAAATTGAAAGGAGACATAATTTAGTGACCTCTATTGGAAAATCAAGGGGAGGAAGTAACCAATTTAGGATTTGATTGAAATATAAGGCTAGTTTGATTGGATTTGAACTAGTTGACTCGTAAGTGGGAAACATAATGATTTTTAAAGGGTGGATTTTACACGGTTGGAGACCGTGCAAGAAGGGCTATAAATAGATGAGAGGTGACTTCCGAAAGAGGATTCGTCTCAATTCCGCCTCATTTTCTTCCCTTATTCCATCTTCTTCGTTGCTTCAAAGGAGAGATAGTTGTGGATGCTCTATAAGGAGCAAATGTAATAGCCCATTTTAAGTGATGTCGAAAATAGTAGTTCAAGATCACAATTTTGACAAACGAGATTTTATTTAATTATTTAATATTTACTAGTCAAATATAATATTATAATAAATTGTGTTTTGATAAATTTTTTTATTTGAATGAATAGTTAAGTTCAAGTGGTTTGTCCTTCATGTCAAGTGGTTTTGAAAAATGAGGTTCCAAGATCTCGTTTCTTTAACTCAAGCCATAAATATTTTTATTAAATATTTATGGAGTTAATATATGGGCGTATTGAAGTTCAGTCCAAAAAAATTAGTGTTTTGTTAGTTAATTAAAGAAAAATGACTAAATTGTAAAAGATGTAAAAGTTAATCTCTATTGATTTTATTAACTAAAATGCATGAGTGAAATTGGTTTAAGGATTTAAATGGTAATTATACCATTTTCAGTAGTGAATGGGCGATAGTGGAAGGAATTCTTTAACTAAAATGTATTATATTATAATAAATAATAGTTAAAGAAAAATAAACAAAAAGGAAAACATTTCATTCCTTTCATTTATCATTTCTTCCCATGAAAAGAAAAGAAAAGAAAAGAAAAGCTAGGGTTGGTATTAAAGCTTTTGGTCAATCCTTTGTGGTTCAAATTGGTGAACTTTTCTAGCTTGTTTCTTGTAATTTTTATATTTTTGGAATTTCAAAAGCTGTAGTTAGCTAGCCCAGGTACTATTTCGTGAAATTGTAAAGTTTGTAGAAGTTCTCATTGATGAATTGGTGATGTTTTTGAAGTTTTATGATAGATTTTGAGTTTGATAGTTAAATAGGATAACTTTGTAAAGTAAATTTTGTATTTAGGGACTAAGTTGTTAAAATAGTAAAATTACATGAAATTCTTGTAAAAAATGTAATAAATATGGGTTGTGTAGGGAGTATGAAAAATTCGTTCAGCATGATTTAAGTTTAATTATGTTAAATTTGAAGTTTAGGGTTTAGGGACTAAATTGAATAAAAGGTGAAAGTTTATGGTAAAAGTGTAAATTTTGATAAAGTGTAAATTACATGAATTTAAGTATTTTAAAGTATTTTAATTGGATAATTAAATTAAGTTAATATATATAGATCACGAAACAAATCAATCGATGGACAAATGCAAAAAAGGAAAAATTGCTAATTAGTCCTTGGAGTCGTGTTTGCTGCAAAATCAATTTAGTTAAGTTCATAGGTATAGAAATGTACATATTTGTATATATAATGTTTACTTTTGATTTGTGAATGTATATATATGATGTTTAATTTTTGAGTTGGGAACAGAAATATTATAACTGAATATAAGGTGAGAAAGGACTTTTTAAATTGCTCGTTTGGACATAGTAAACGATCAGGATACAATTGGCATGCCAATAGGGTTAGTACGCGTGCTTGTACGGGATCACACTTTGGTGCCTTTGTTTACACTTTGTTGCCTCTGTATTTGCACTATGTGCCTCTGTTAGCATTTCGATGCTCTCTGGTGTGTTTTGAGGGAAAACCCGAGTATCCAAATAAATTTGCTATAGTTCAACGGGCCATGGAATTTTACGTTTAAATGTTAAATTACTCTTTGAGTTGGATTTATGTATAATGAAATGTTTGTGTATATATGTATATGTGTAACACCTCAAAATAGGGCCTAGAAGTTTTAGGGGTATTTTAGGAAATTTAGGTTTAGAGTGTTCAAAATTTTGTGACATGGCATACCAGTAATGTTTTCAATTATTATTTTTAGAAAATTAAATCAATTTCTGAAAAAGAGTTTTAAATACCTTTGATTTTTGAAAATAAGACTGATTTGTAAGAGAGCCAAAAATGAGATTTTTATGAACCAATTTAACCAGATTTTAAAATTCAAGCTAAAAAACCCCATTCTCTAAATTATTTCACATAAAAACAAGCCCCAAAACTAGTGTTTGTCGTCCCTTGTTCTGTCTAGCTATTCCAATCAATTTTGAACTCCAATTCCTAATTCGCTTTGATGTCATCACCTTTGAATCATAAACCTCTATAAAAACCAAGAAAAGCACCTAAAAACTTCATCATCTATATCATCTTCTCCAAACGTGGGTTTTTCAAGATTTGCATCAAAGCTAATTTTTCTTCCATCAAAGGTAATCATTTAACTTTCTATGAGTTTTAAATGATATCTAGTCACTTAAACTGAATTTGTAGCCATTGAAACATATGTTTTAAATAAAAGCCAAAATTCGGGTCGTTAATGGTGGATTTCAGGATTTTGCATAAAAAGTGATTTCAAAGTGTGTTTCAACTTGTTTTAACATAATTTGAAGGTTTCTAAACTTACTTTGAAGTTTTGTTAACGAATTTCTGAGATTTAATGAATTTTAGGAAAATAGCCATAAAACATGTCAAAAAAGTTGATACTATGAATTTAGTATTTTATTATATTTTAAAGGTTGAGAATTAGTCGTAGGTGAATTATAAGGTGAATGGAATCAGTTTTAGGCGAAAAGATTGAGTATAGATCGAGATATTTGAGTTTTAAGTT
The DNA here is from genome assembly GCA_025503065.1 of Gossypium bickii. Taxonomy (NCBI): domain Eukaryota; kingdom Viridiplantae; phylum Streptophyta; class Magnoliopsida; order Malvales; family Malvaceae; genus Gossypium; species Gossypium bickii. The sequence continues at coordinate 58,317,033 of CP106717.1, read as the reverse complement.
GGCTATATTAAAGTTTTCAATTACATGAGAACTTAGTTTAGGCTTATGTTTTGTATGCTTGTAATGAGTCCTTGACTTATTTTTGGATGTATTGTTGTGTGAATTTGTTGTGTTGAAGTTTCAGATTTGTTAGAACCTTCTACAAGTAGAGATAAAGGCAAGGAAAAGCTAGTTTGAGCTTTCGGCTTTTCGGTGAAAGTGTAATTGGTGAGTGTTTGGAATAATTGCTTGTGGATATGATTCAATGCGTTACTTGGGAATTTAATAATAACCCAAACCCTTACTTTAAATTCCGTGTGTAAGCTTTCTCATACCTATGTTTTCTTGTGAACTATGTGGTTATGTGTTTGTGAATATGTGAATTGAGATGAGATGCTATAATATGTAATATGTGGTTATGATAACTGTTCTGAAAGTACAAATGTGTACATTTTATGTATATTTTAAATGTTAGTGACAGTGTTTTTGCTAAAGATGCAAATATATAGTGATAGTGCACGGATAATTAGTAAGTGATATGTGTTTGATTTTAGATATTTTGGCTTTGTGGTCTTGTAATCGTTGGATATAGTTGACATGCCATAGGATTGTGAGTCACCTATATGGACAGTGATTTTGGGCGTTGAGGCCTTGGGACATGTTGGAGGGATAAAGGAATGTGAGCTAAGCTCCATTCAACAGGACATGTGAGGGAAAATAAGGAGAGTGTTAGCTTTATGCTTCACTTTTGGGACATGTTTGACTCTATTAGTCTATGTGGTGTGTTGGAGATCTGTGTATCCAATGAGTGATGTTGGAGCTCACTTTTATGTTTCATAGCCTAAGTGCCAAATTATCTTAAATTATGAATATGTGTGTATTGTGATATATGTTTGTGTGACGTGTGACCATTATGCAATTTATCTAAAAAGATGCTTTGAATTTTGTGATATATGCTTGAACTTTAGGTGATTATATGTGTAATAGGATATCTGCTTAAATGTGAATATGTTTACCATGTAAAAGAACTAATAATAATTTACGAGTAAGAATATTATGATACTAAAGTTGGAACTGTTAAGGCTATGCTATATGGTTGTTTTGTTAATGCTTGATAAACTGTTTGCATGGTAGTTGTTCTAGGCATTCACTGAGCTTGTTAAGCTCACCCAGTCCCTTCTTTTAACCATTGCAGATTAGTTATGTGTTGGTGTGAGCGGTGTGGTTCTGAGAGGTGATCCAACCAAGACTTTTGCATTATTTTCATAGGTGTTCTATATTTACTTACGTTTTAGGGAATAAGGCAATGTCGTAGACTTGTTTATGGCCATGTTAACTTCTAGGTAGTTTGCTGGTTTTTGGTTTGGTTTATAAGGATTACATGTTATTCTTATGCTTGGGTTCATGAACTTGAGGATGGATTGACGTTACTTGCTCAAACACGATTTTGCGTTATTGACTTGTTAATTTGGCCGTTGAATGGTTATTTGTCAAGGTAATTGATGCATGATGTTTAGGAACTAAATTGGAATGGTTTAATTACTTATATATGCTACATTTTTTAGGTCTAGAGCAGAGGTATCGATAATCGGGTTTTAAAATCAATACCTCTGTGTTTTGAAACGTGCAGGAAGTCATAATAAAAATTTGGTATCGATACTTTGGCCCGAATATCAGTATTCGTGGTGTAATTATCGATACCTTGCAAAAGATACCGATATTTTTTGGTGTTTTGAAATTTGGTGAGAAACAGAATGCAAGTTTGGTATCGTTTTTCCAGGTGGTATCAATACCACTTAAAGAAAATATTGATACCTCAGTATTAGTATCGATACCTATGGACATGGTTTGTGAATTTTGCTGAATGGACCTTATGCATGTTTTAATATGTTTATAAGACTATTTAATGTAAATTTAGCACGTGACAATGATAACTAGCTAGTATAATTAATTTAAAACCCATACGGATGATGATATGAAAAACATTTCTTTTAGAATAAACTTTTACTTGTTGTATATGAGATGAGAAAGTGACGCGACATCTCTATATTTGGCCTGGCGTCCAGGCCAGGTATGAGGTGTTGCAATATGTGTCTAAAGCTTGGATTGCTTTAGTTTGAACCATTGTGTATATTGAATTATATAAGATGAATGTTTTGATTAGTATAGTTTGGTAATGAATATTAATGCCTTGGTGTAATTATATGTTTCATATGTCTATAAATATGTTATCTAGTTATGTTTGTGGTGTGTTTAGAGAGTTAAATGGTTATATGAGTATTTTCTGAGTATTCGAGGTTGTTTCATTTGGTTCAATGGGTAAATAAAGCTTTAAAAGGTATGTGATTACATGAAATGAACTATGATTTTTGAGTAATTATGATGAAATGTGTAATTAAAAAGGAAAGATGGTTTAGTGTATATGTATGAGTGGTGAATTATGAAAGTGGAATGTTAGATATGTTTTATGCCATGCATTGATTGGATTTATATATGCAATGTTACACCAACTCACCTTGTGAGGTGGTGTGTATAGGAAAGGAAAGTTGGCTTATGACATAATGAAATTATGCTTGGTTGTTTAACTTAAAATGTTCGGTAAGTTTAAGTTTCCTTTATACGAGCTTACTAAGCATGAATTGCTTACATAATTATTTTTCTCAGTCTTGTAGATCATTGGAAAGCTTAATCAGTTGGAACCGCATAGGAGCACAATCACACTATCCATTCATCGCATTGGTAGTTTTGGATGTTTTGTCTAATGGTTATAAATGGCATGTAATATGAGTTTTTATGTTATTTATCAATCTGATGTGATTTAAGTTTAATTACATATAAGGCCTGTAAGTGTATTGTACGCTATAAATGAAATGTGTAAATGATTGTTATAATTTAAATTGAATAAATGTTTTGTTTGAAATCAAATGTTCTGAATGTTCTTAATTGTATTGTAATACTATGTAACCCTAATCCACGACGAAGATGGGTTAGGTGTAATAGCCTGGTTTGGGGCAAGTCGGAACAGTGGTTTCGAGACCATTAATCCGAGGTTGAGGAAAATTATTTTGATATTATTTTATGTGCCGTAACATGTTTATAGGGATGCATGAGAATTTTGGTACCTTAATTTTAACGATTGATTACATAATTGCAAAAAAAGGACTAAATCGCATAAAGTGCGAAAGTTCAATTTTACAAGGTAGAGGTGTCTAATAGCCATAGAATATTAAATTGAAGGTCCTTAAAGTGCAAATAGGCCATATTGAAAGTGTTGGCCGGCCATAGGAGGCTAGGGGGACAAGAGCATTAATTTTAGTCAAATTTGGTAACATTAGGTGATAAAAGATGAATAAAAAAAATGCTAAAAAAGAAAGATATCATCTTTCACTATTCACTCTTCACCTCCACCGAATATTTCAAGCTTAGAGGGGTTTTGAATGCTTTAAAATTTCATCCAAGTTATCTCCCTACAAGTAAGTGATTTTAGAGGTTTTTCTTGGTGATTTTTGTGTTTTTGGAACCCCCAAAGCTTAAGTTAGCTAATGAGGGGACTAAATTGCAATATGGTGGGAAGTCTAAGGAATTTCCATGAGAATATTTATATTGTTAGCTGAGTTTTTATTAAAGAAAATGAATGTTAGAGAGATGAGAAACAACTTTTGTGAAAGGTGTTTGCATGAAAACACCTAAATAGGACTTAAATTCAAAAAATGAATTTGTGTCATAAATGCACGAAATGGTGAGAATGGTAAGTAGTTGTAAGAGAAATAAATGTTCAGCTAGACTTGTTTATTGAGAAAATGTGTTCAAAACTAAATTACGAGCCTAAGGGAAAAATTGTAATTTTGCCATAGTACAATGGCAAAATGGTCATTTTTTCCCAAGTATAGATTTTGATGTATTATGATCATAGGATGATCTAAACGAATTGAATTTCATTGTTATATATCAAGAAGAGCATGGAATCAACCTTGACCGTGGAAAAGGCAAGGTGACAGATTAAATCTTAGTTAACACTTTTTGCACCGAGGTACGTTTATGTGTAAACAATGCATATTTGTGTAAACATTATGTTGCTAATTAGTGTACGTCATGATTGAGAACATGTGTGGTTCAAAGGGATTGAATGTGGTAGTCATTGAATAGTTACTATGTGAACGATGAAATAGTCATATAAATGTGTAATGACGACACTTGTTGGTGGGCTAAGTGCGATACCACCTTGTTGCTTAATTATGATGGGCTATGTGCGATACCATGATCTATTCATCATTTGGTGGGCTATGTGCGATACCACCATAACTAATCTTTTGGTGGCCTATGTGCGATACCATCGTAACTAATCTTTTGGTGGGCTATGTCCGATACCACCGTAACTAATCTTTTTGTTGGGCTAAGTGCGAAACCACCGATTAATTTGACTGTGAGTAATGGAATTAGAGATAGTGATGCATTGTATTATGTGACTTTGTGATGCTAAGTGCAGGGGAACCTTTTAATGAATGTATGCATTAAGCTTATGTTAAGGTTGGAATGTGGGAATGGAGAAAATGAGTAAGCATGATCATGAATGCAGATTGTTTCTTGCTTAGTATGTAATGCTATGTAATTGTTTAATACATGTTATAATGTTATATTGTTTACATGTAAACTTACTAAGCTTAAAGCTTACTCCCTTTCTCTTTTTCCCTTGTTTTATAAAGTTTAAGAGCCAAGCCGAGATACAAAGATATTCAGAAGATCGCCCACACTATCAGCTCACTTCGGTATATCTAGACTTAATGATTTTGTACATGGCATGTATAGGGGCTAAACTAGTTATGATATTTTGTCATTTTGGCCAAAATGTTGTAACATCTTGAAAAGGGCCTATGCATTTTCGGTTTAATTGTACGAAATGACATGTCTTATGTGTTATGAAAGTATTTTGAACATTTTTTTGGGAAACCTGGAACTGTATGGAAATGTTAAGTTTAAAGTGAACATTTTTGGAAACCTGGAAATGTATGGAAATGTTAAGTTTTAAGTGAACATTTTTTGAAACCTGGAAATGTAAGGAAATGATTTAGAAATGATTCAAAAGAGGAAAGTGAACATTTCTGGTGTAACAACCCAAACCCGGCCCAAACACTATGGTCGAATCTGGTTTGTTACGAGGAAAACTTTTTGAAACCCATTTTGAAACCCACTAAGTTTTGTTGAAAAAAAACTCCTCGTATTTGATTATCTTGGTAAAATCATACTTAGTGCTTATTTTTTTAAAACATAATTAAGTCAAGTTACTAAACAAGGTTCAACCGTGCCAACTCAAAGTCTTAATTAAACTCTATTATTCCATAAATAATATCACAGCAGTTCATACATAAGAAAAATAATTAAATTCCAAATAGCCCCGTTTTTGGGATGTTACATCTGGAAACTTGGAAATGTAAGGAAATGTCAAGTTTAAAGAGGGAAACGAAAATTTTTGCAAACTTGGAAATGTAAGGAAATGACTTAGAAAATGTCGAGTTTTAAAGTTTAAAAGAGGAAACTGAGGCAAGGTGGTCTTAAGAGAAAATGTATGTGAAATTTGACACACAAACAGGCTTGGAAAATTGGCCTGGAGATGCCACTTAGGGCCTCTGGAAATGGCACCACATACAAGGGTATTGGGCCTGAGTTCGAGTCACATGGGAAGCAAATAAAAGAAATTTTTACTTTGCTTCCAGAAGCAGAGAGGTGGACGGCACAAAGCTTTTAAAAGAGGAGTATTATTCTCTTTAAATTTCAGCTAATAAGGGGATAAATAAAAGATTTATTTTAGATTATTTTCAAGAGATAAATAAGGAATATTCTTTAATTTTTAAATTAAGGAGATAAAGTCATCAAAATAAAGGAGACTGGTGGCCAAGTAAGGGACTCTAGCTAGTAATTTCAGCTACTAGAGGAAAAGAGGCCATTCATCCCTTCACTTTTCTTTTGCCGAAATTCCTTAAGCAATTCTCCTCTCCCTGCCGAATTTTCCCTAAGCAAAAATCCTCGATTCTCTGCTATTTTTCTTCCAAAAACCGAAAGCAGGTTCCCTTAACCCTAGCCGATTCCTTCTAAGCCTAATATTCCTCTCTTCTTTCATCCTTGAAATCGAATACATAGAGGGCTCATAGCCGATTGTTCATCAAGTTTCTAAGTCGAATCTCTGAAGTGGTGTAAGGAAGGATATGTCAAATTTAATAGTAAAGGTAAGAATTTTATGGTTATCAATTTATTATCTTCTTTAAACCGAAAGTCAAGACTCTAATGCCATGTACATGATTGGCTGAAACTTTGAAGGAAAGCTTCGAGATTCTGTGACTGTCGACTACAAGGAGGAAGATTCCGGGATTTAAGATTTGGAAGGTAAGCCCAAAGGTACATTCGGCCATAGGTCTGTTTGATATCTAGATCTATTCCATAATTGTTTAAAAAGCCGAAACTAACCTATGATGTGATTTAATGTTGGCCGAATGCAAGAAGGAATACAACAAAGTTTCGGGACTTGATTCTTAAGTCAATCGGCAGCAAGGTAGGTTTTAAGTATATAAATCCTACTAGGATTTGGTTTTATAGCCGAATAGGCTTTATGCTAACATATTAAGGTTACGAAATGTAGGAATTGAGATCTACAGCAATAGATCGGTTCTTTGGGATTTCAAGGAATTCGTTAAGCAAATCAGGTGTGTATCCCACACTAACTTTTAATAAGATTATGGCAATTTTTAAAATGTGCATGTTTATAAGAATGTGAATATGGCTAAGTACTGTGTTACGGTACAAAGTACTCAGGTACGTTTCCTACTTCTACTAGGATTACGAAATATGTTATATTAAACATGTGAAAAGTGACATGAATGTGAATTTAAGTATGATATGCATAATATGAATAATATGGGGCATTCGGGTTATATGAAAAAGGGGAAGTGAATGTGGTGACTTCGGTCTCACTATCTGAATGTGGTAACTTCGGTTACATTATCTGAATGTGGTGTCTCATGACACAATTCTCTGGTGGCTATGCCACGAATTTTATATGGGCGATGAGCACGTCGACTGCAGCGACTGCCTTCGGTGTGTAGCGGATGGAGCGTTGACTTAGTAGTCCCCACGGTGTGCCGGTTGGTATGGGGATGTGTAGCAGATGGCATCTAGGTTTGGGTTCTGGTTGCATCATTATTTTATCTGTATATGGATATGCATGTGATATGATAAGGAATGCCTGATCTATTAAATTTTAGTGTTGGTTACACATTGAGTCTGTTGACTCACCCCGTTGTGGGAACATGTTTCAGGTGATGAACAGTGATGGACCGGGACGGCAGAACTTGTGGTGGCCATGCTCAGCTTGAAGTTTTATTTGATTTGGACATTTGATTTTATTTAAGTACTATAAATTTTTATTTTGGGTATTGTCTGATGTAACAAGGCCATAGTGATGATTTTATTTTTGTTTTATTTACTATGTTACAAATTTATGATAATTAAAGAATAAGCCAATTTAATTTAAAATAAACTTTAAAAATTTTTGACCCCTGAAATAAATGGGTTTTCAATATAAAGTACACTCGTTTTCAACTCGAGCCCAATCCACAAACAAACTATCTTCAAAACACATAGTTTTTTTTAAAGTAACAAACGATATTTTGAACCGGTTTACATCGAGAAACATACCAGATCCGGTCCAGGCTCGTGGGCCGGGTGTGGGGTGTTTCAAATGTATTTGGCCCTTGTTAAGTTAACTATTTTGTATATTGCCATGGTTGATGGCTCACCTTATCATTTATGAAATTACAAAATTATCTATGGAAGTTCATATTGAAATTATGAGATGTTTATTAGTATGTTGAATGGCTTCATGTAGTGTAAGCTATAGGGGTGCAAAGAGCTTGGCAAACAGCCTTGTTCTTGTCCAGCTGGGTAGGCACACGGGCGTGTGTCTAGGCCGTGTGTGACACACAATCAAGCCATGGGCGTGTGCCCAGGCTGTGTGAAGTCTGCATCTTGAAATTGGAATTTGAATTGTCACACGGTTGAAGCACACGGGCGTGCCTAGGCCGTGTGAATTAATCAGAGGCGACCATAGTCCAGCCATATGGGCGTGTGTCCAGGTCGTGCGACTCAAGTCAGTGTCGACCATGGGCGTTGAACACGAGCATGTGAGATGATACATGGGCGTGCCATCTAGTCCACGGGCATGTGACCCCTGTTTAGGTGACATTTGTTTTATGTGTCAAAGTTTCTGATTTATGTCTGATATTTTCCGGTTGTTAGTACAGGGCCCTATAGGCCCATTATAAAGAAGTTAGATGTAAAATTGAAAATCTTTGAATTTGGAAATGAAATTGCTAACTCAAAGTTATATGACCAAGTGAGTTGAGTCAGGTAATGCCTCATGTCCGATTCGATACAAGATACGGGTAAGGGGTGTTACATTAGGTGTGTTACAGAAGAAATTAGGAGGCCTAAGTTAGAAAAATAGAGAATCCTATAAGCTGCTTCTAGGAGTATGAAAGCTTTGGTGCTTAGAAAAGCTAAGCAGATGAGGCAAAGAAGCAACATGTGAGTTTTTGTACTCAAGCCTTGAACTGCTAAAGTTGTTGCATGATTGCATGTGTTTATGAGTATCAACCATTCTATTCAAAATGCATGATATGGATGGGAAATTACAAGAGGGAATAGAAGAAGCTAAGATTTGGGAAATGTGACCTTCTGTTAGATAGCACCATACGGTGTTGCTATGTGCACTTGGCTCTAGGCCTTGTGAAGGGGACACTGTGGTGTTTGAACATCAATGTTAGGACGGTGAAGGAGGAATGGATGGGATGCAATAGGAAAAGTAAATAGAAAGATCATGGCTAGGCCATGTGTCCAACTAGAGGCTATATGCCAAATCTGAGTAAGACAAAAGCTGAAAGATGTTATGGTATCATGTGAAAACAAGCCAGAACGACTAAATAGAGTGAAGACCAGGGCTAATAGATGTTATGACATCGTTTGGTAGTTTACCGGGACAGTAAACACGAGGTTATATTGTGTAAGACCATAACTGAAAGATGCTACAACATCACAAATAGTCCAATGGGTGATCTATTGCAATTCGTTATAGTGTAGTAGGTAGGTTTGTGCAAGTGTGCACAGTCGTTATTAAGTAATAAGTAAGTAAAAGAGTTATTGTATCTATAAGGATTGTGTATGTTATTCGATCAATTGCAAAATTGAAGTTCTACAAATTGGTGGTAAGAACACAATGTTTCGAGTGATGGATGATTAAACTAAATTAAATTATCTAGATGTAAGATGATCCCTAATGCAATTTAATCTAAGTATGATAAAAATGTATGAATGAATTTAATAGAATGAATTTAATAGAAAGAACACAAAATTCAACAATCAATAACATGAATAGGCTAGGACAATTGCATCATTCAACTTAATTCATTGTTCTCATGTTTAACAGTGTTCGGAAAACATTCCATGGCAATTCGATATTTAATGAGTTTGAAACCAAATTAAGTCATTTCAAAATCTTTTGCTTAGTAAAACATGCATTTTATTGATTGTATTAAACTAAGGGTTTCTTAGATTTCATGCAAAGTAATAGGGACGGCTTAGATTTGAAACTATTTAATCACATAAACCTAAAAGCTATGAAAGATAATAGAGCTCGTTAAAGTTATTATGAACCTTTAATTCAGTAAAGTTAGGATTTAAATTAAGTATGCACTTCAACTATTGTGTCCATTAGCCGTCATCTGGTTAGGATCGCTCAAATAATTCCAATGCATCCAATCACGTATGAATGAAATACATACTTGAGTTTAATTGAGAACATGAATGACTAAGGTACAAACACTATAAACATGATTTAAACAAACTTCACTGAATTGATGCAATCATCCTAGCTAAATAGGTTTAAGCTACCATTGTTGTCGACAAGATAGCAAAGTACATTGCAAACATGATTAAAATCAAAGTAAAAAGTAAAGGAAGAATAAACTCTGTTCGAATCAGCAACCTTGCGAACTCCGATTGAAGAAGTTTCCTTCCGTCCTTGTGTTGCTCCTTTGCTAATGGCACCTCAAGGTGGCTAGCCAAGAGATGATCTTATCAAGGTTTTGCTGGCTAAGAAAGAAAGAAAATATGGGACTCTTTGCGTGGGAATGAAGAGAGGGAATGAGAGAATAGAATAGAAATGTTAAATGAAGGATGAAGGAAGAATGAGAGATGCAGGGATGCTTTGAAATAGAGAATGGAGGTGGGTATTTATAGTGGAGGTTGGTGTATGAGTTTACCAAAAATAGTGTGAAAATCCCCCCATTTACTCCTTTGCTTGGCCGACCACATATTGTGGAAGAGAATGGATATTGATTGCTTGATTTAAGCAAGAAATCATGCTTGAATCAAGCAAGGGTTGGACGATTTCTTGGGCAAACTTGGTGTGATGATTTCTAATTAATTTCAAAGTGTACGGACCTCCGAATAATTGTCCCAAAAGTCAATTTTTGGCTTTCCAAATATCCTTTCCAAATTGGGCTTCTCTTCTCCTTGTTTGGATGATTTTGTGACCCATTAAATAGTCAGACTTGTCCACCATGTAACACCATTTGTAACTGGGCTAAAGTAACATCTTCATGATCCAATTTGCATGGTTTTGCCGTCCAAGTATGGTAGAATTGCTCATGTCCATGCATAAATTATGATAAGCTCTTCATTAAATCAACTTCATGGTCCTACTGCATAATTAAATATAACAAATTAATAAATAACATGAAATAATTTAATTTATGCACAAAATTAATACAATAAAGCACAAATTTGCATATTTTTATAAATTCATGTCCATTGTCGGAATATAAGCAAAATTCTCTTAATTAATTAACAAATACTCGGGATTGGTATTATTCTTAAGTAAAAAGGTGGTAAAAACTACTAAAAAAACCCTATATAATTTAAAGTTTACACACCCCAAATTTTAATCCATTGCTCGTCCCGAGTAATGTTTCATGCAAAGCAAAACTTTTGCTAAGGCAATCTTGCAATATGTTTAAGCAACATCAATATTTGTACATAATTATGCATCAACAAAATCATGCTCACAAGCTCTTTTTATTGATAAGTCACTCATATGCAAACATTATTTCAAAATTTTATTTTAAGTGTGAAAAAAATGCTAGCATAAGTCTTAGAGTGCATGCTTTTCAAGATCATACATAACATTCACCATTCAATCAAAGTTTATCACTCAAACTAAACAATCACAAGGTTTAATTTATGGTCCTCATATGTTGAACTTAGCAATTCCTCTCCACTAATGTAGTTAGCATAATTATAAAATCAATAGGTCTTTCATAAGGTTGAATTGGGGCTAGGCTCAAGGTAGGGATAAAGAGAAGTAGATTTTAGGTTCAGTAATCTTAACCTTGACTTTTCCTTGGATCAAATCGAGGTACATTCTTCCTACCAATGAGTTTTACCCCCCCAAACTTAAATTTGAAGTGTATGCCCAACAATATTTCTTAATACTTTGAGTATTTATTTTGCTCTTTTTGCTTGATATTTGAATAGAGCTTTTTTTTTAAACACGCGAAGAATATGTACATCTTTTTGAATTTTTCCTCGATTTTTGCTTACCACGACAAGTACAGTTAAGATGGGCGCACAAGTAAGATAAAATTTAAAAAGATGGTAGCATGGCTTATGATATTGGTAAATGACGATAAAATAGGTTGAAAGGCTCAAATTACAATTTCAAGGGTGAAATTCATATGGTAGGCTTGAAAGGCTCAAACGATCCAAAACAAAAGTTCCTAAATCATGTTTAGATTCTTTTGCTTTCTATGATTTCGCCTCAAGAAAGTTACTAAGTCAATTCTAAGGATTTCAACCTTCATGCATGTCTATTTCTAAGGAAGTTCATTTTTCATGGTCAAAGGCTACATAAGACCTAAGAACATACAAGCATTCTATAACGCAAGATAACATAAAAAAACTTAGATAAAATCATAAATCATGCTATCCTTTGAGCTAACTTATAAACAAAAATTTTCTATGAACATTATTTTATTTCAGTATACTCATGTGAAAGCATTGAAACATACTTCAAAAAAAAATTTAAAATTCATGTTAATATTGCCCTACCCCCACCTTAAAAAGAAGCATTGTCCTCATTGTGTAAGTAAAGTAATGAATGAGAACTAAACCCCAGGTAGGATGGCGAGAAAGAGAGGTGAGTCATGAAGGCTGCTTAAATACCAAGTCTTTCTCAACAATCCAATCCTAGACATGTTCATTCACATTACCACATTACTTTTCTTTTTATTAGATAAGAGGAATTGAGCTTATTTTATTCATGTTTGCAATTTTTATGGTATGAAAGCAAAATACTAACTATGAAAAATATAAATGCCTAAAATAAATAAATGCTAAGAAAAATAAAATTTCCCCTTTTTATTCACGTTATCCTCCATGTCGTTTTCCTTTTCCCTTCTTTTTGCACTTGATCCCACAATCTCCTCTTGCCCTGTTTTGATGATATGATCTGGGAATTCAGGAACAAAAGTGTTAGAGATATACTTAAAAGTATTTCGTATGGAATCATATCTTATTTTTGCATATCTCTAGTAAGATTGTTGTTGGTTGTGCATGAATTTCCACATATCCATCATAGGTGGAAAATTCCATTTATTCATAGCATTTGACGAGGTGGGTATTGGAATAGTCAACTCAAGATTAACACTTGGCTCAACTAGTTCAACAACATTTGGTTTCACCCTTAGTTTAGGGCTGTATGGTTCCTTTAAAGTTTCTGCTTCTTTTGTGTCATTTATTGAGTGAACTTCTGGTTCAGATTTGGTTGATGACTCATCAGGTTCTAGTTTGTTTGATTCATTTGGCTCAACTTTGTTCAACAGTTCAACATTCTCCACTAAACTTTCAATGTCATGCCTTGTTATGCAACCTTGAAGATAACGGTCCTTCAAGTTTGGCTTTGATCTTACTTGGGCCCCTAAGCAAAGTGAAGTAATCAATGATGGGAAGTAAACACTTCCTGCCTTTTTTCAAGCACAATCCTATATCTATTTGAGAATAATTCTCCCAACATTGATAAACCTTTCTGTCATAATCACATATAACAAAAGCATTCGTTCCATCGAGATGGTGGAACTATGTGAGATAGGCATGAAGTTATATCGAATAAAGCAGAACCATACCTTAGCCACTGGATTTAAATATTCCTTTTGGCAAGAGTGACTACCATACTTTCTTATAATCCATTGGAATCCCAGATTTGTAACCATATTAAGAACTTGTTGAAGAAAATCCCAATTTATGTTTGTCATCATGGCAAAGTATTCATTTTCTTCAACATCAGGTAAGTTAAACAAATCATTAATGGACTTAGAAGTTAGGGATACCTTCTTCTTGTGAACAAGAACTTCAGTAGCATTCAATTTACTCAAATTGGCATAGAACTCTCAGACTAACTCCTCATCGGACAATGATCGTGCATTTCCAAAAGAATTCCAATTAAGGGTATCAATTGTCTTTCGAATCGGGAAAGACACAACCATCTTATCATTTCTTTCCAAATTGAAACCTTTTTCAGGCATCATAGGTTGATTCTTGAAGATGGAATCAAACCTTTCTTTCACTTCCTCATCTTGAATCAATGAGATTTTCGGCAAAGGTTTTGGAAGATCTACTTTTTTCTCGAGACATGGTGATTTTTCTCAAAAAAATAGGTAGAATTTCGGCAATGAATGAAACAAGATGGTTTGCAACGACGATAGGCGTGCGGCGGCAATAAGCTAAGGTTATAGGCAAAAAGATGAAGTTAGTTATAATTTATGTGAGCCCTGATTATATATGTCCAATCGATCTCTTTGCTAGCTTGAGAAAATTAGAAATGAATTGCATATATAAACAATAAATAGAAACGAATGGAAATAATGAAGCAAGATAAATATATCGCATGTATCATTGTTCATACTGAATGCATTTTCTCACCAAATACAGAAATGACTTGAAAATTAATTTGAGGTTTTTTGAATCATTATTTAAGTAATTGTAATTAAATAATTTAAGTTTAAAGATGGAATTAAATTAATTAGTCATTATGAATATGTTGAATAAAAAAATTAAATATATTTTCCTCATAGATTCTATTACAATAAAATTGCTATGACTTTAACAAAATTAGAATTGGGTTGAGAAAGTTATTTAATTTAGAAACTAATTTAGTTAATTTTATTAATTTAATTAGTTGATTAAATAATATTTATTTTTGGGTAATATAAAATATATATTAGGTTGGATAAAATTATAATTGTTAGATTAGAAGTTCAAGAAACACATAGAATTTGACCCAATACATGAGAGGCCCAATTAGGGCTTTTGTAATACATGAGGCGTGGCAAACCCTAGTATAACTAGGGGTGTGTCGCTGCCCCCTCTACTCTAATTAGAGTAGTTTTCTATTTATATAATATGATTTTGACTGCCTATGGATGTACGGCGTCTAGTGTAGAAATTCCGTACAACATATATTAAAAACATAGTTTCAGCAAGTATACGGGACAGGTTGTAATATAGTTACGATAGAGTACTCCAAAGAATTGTACCCAAGGGAGGTGAGCACTAAGTTAACTCTAACCTAAGCAAAAATAGATGTAATTAGTGCTTTTGATAGATTATATTATGATGAAATATATAGAAATGTTTTTGGGATTTGTAATAATAATAGTAAAAAGAAGAGAAATAAATAAACAACAAGAAATCAAATAGCAGTGTAACACCCCTAACCCATAACCATTGTCGGTCTAAGGTTAAGAGGCATTACTGGACAATCAAAAACTTTTACAGACATTTCAAAACATAATTCGACAAATCACATTAAAGTGTCCCTTAAATAGGTCTTCGAGACCTTAAACATGCTTTAGAATAGGGTCGGGACTAAACCGAGCACATACGGAAATTCTCGGAATTTAAAAAATTTTCAAAGTTACAGAGGTCACACGCCTATGTGGGCACACGGCCTCGGACACGCCCGTGTGTCTAAGCCGTGTCAAAACAGGGCATACATATTGACTTGTCCACACGGCCTGAGACACGCCCCTATGCCTCACCCGTGGTCGACACTGACTTGCACCACACGGCCAGTCACACGCCCGTGTGTCTAGCCCGTGGTCGTTATTGACTTGATCCACATGACCAGTGTGCTCAACCGTGTTGGTAATTGCAACCTCGAAGGACACGGTTGAGCCACACGCCCGTGTGCTCAATCGTGTTGGCAATTATAGGCCATTTTCAAGGCCAAAATGCCACCCACATTTTGGGTCATCCCTGCAAGCACAATTAAGCATCAATCCAAGCCTCATAGGCAACCAAAACATACTAAAATGTTCATCATTTCTAACCACTTATGAGCTTAACAATCATACCAACTTATAAGCCATTTAGCTCAACTTATTCACAAACATTTCTAAACATAACTCATCTACAACTTACCATCAATAATATGCTAACTATGCATCCATAAACTTACCATTCATATGACCATTTCATTTGCTATCAAGCTATACCAAAACTAGCATCATAAGACATAACTAGTCATTCATAACACAATCATATATCTAGCCATATCACATGGCCATGTACATATATCAAACATATCCTAAAACAACTAGCCTATACATGCCATATTTAGCTATATACACAATCAAAAGTACCAAAATAGAGATTGATAGTGTGGTGATTATCCTCGACGATTCCTGAGCCTTTCGTAGCTTTGACGATCTGTAAAACAGAGTAAACACACACAAAGTAAGCTTTCCAAAAGTTTAGTAAGCCATATACAAATAAACTTAACATGTAATTCAGATTATCATATAATTACATAAATCATTAACATATCTCAATAGCAAATTCATAATTCTTCATTGGCTCATTATTTAGCCATTGCTTATCAACCATCTATCTCATTTTCTCTTATCACATTCATTCATATATTGCATTTTAGCTCATTGCACCTATGTACGTATTTACTCACCTTTCATGCCTATTCAAAGCATATACATCAACGTACTTGAAATGGATAGACAACTCACATAATCATTCCTTTCTAGGACTTGCTCGTTGAACCATTCAGAATCAAATAGGATACTCAGAATGCTCGGAATAGTCGTACAATGCCAACGTCCCAGACATGGTCTTACATGTAACCAAATATCGATGCCACTGTCCCAAACAGGGTCTTACACGAATCAATACGATGCCAATGTCCCAGACATGGTCTTACACGTATATCTCATATCGATGCCAACGTCCCAGACGTGGTCTTACATGATATTACATATCGGAAACCTATGTCATGACATATGTAATCCTATCTATTCTTAGGTTCGTACGAGACTTTTTCAGATGTTGACACTATGTCGATACTATCTTGGATTTTACGTACTCTTCATCTCGTACACATTCATCATTATGTATCTTCATATAAACACACATATATCATTGTAAATATGTTTATTTGTATATAAACTTACCTCGACTTCGGTTAACGTACGAACTCGACTATTCGATCACTTTCGACTTTCCGCGATCTGAATCCATTTTCTTCATCTCTTGATCTATACATATTCAAGTTTAATCCATTTATTCACCAAATCATTCAATTCAATCCAAAAACACATATTTAGGGCAATTTACAAATTAGCCCCCACATTTTGACATTTTAATCCCTATTTCACAAAATTACAAAATACACAAAATCTCAATACACCCATGCTTAGTTGAATTCTCTATAGGTCCTTAGCAACCCATATTTTTCATTTATTTCACAGTTTAGTCCCTTAAAATATTATTTTCTCAATTTAATCCAAATTACTCAAAATCATCAAAAATCCAAAGACAAAATATGTTAATCTAACACATATATTTCATATTTCATCACCAAACATCACAAAGGTCATGAATTCATCCATGGCACATTTCAAATTCACCATCAATTCACAAAATTTAAGTATGGATTTTGTAGAGCACAAAGCAACGATTACAAAAACGTAGAAATTATCAAAAATCGAGCAAAACTCTTACCTAAGTGAAGATTTAAAGATGCTGAATGCTTCAAGCTCATGAACCCTACATTTTCTTTATGATTTTCGATTATGAAACATAAAAGATGATAGAATTTGGCTTTGGTTTTGTTTACTAATCTTTCATTTTTCAAATTACCTATTTAGCCTTATTATTATCATTTAAATTCCACTAACCTTAGGCATTAATGTCCATCCATAATTCAAATGGTCCAATTGCATTATATAGACCTCACATTTATAAAGACATAACACATAGGTGCTTTTAACATATAGCATGTTAATTTAGCATATTTCACAATTAGATCCTTTTATCAAGTTAAGCACACAAACAGATAAATTAATTCATAGAAATTTCACACATGCTTAATCATGTACTGTAGACACAAAAAATAATATTATAATATTTTTCTAACTCGGATTTGTGGTCCCGAAACCACTATTCTGATTAGGGTCAAAACCGGACTGTTACAAGCAGAACCTGTCAAATCCGAGCATGGGTGATTAGCTCGCTTCGGTAATCATAACCAACTGCCGCTTCGGGTTTTCTTGTTCAATCGTTCAATCAACTAGTCGATACCCTAGCTAGATCTTTTGATCTTCCACTAGAATAACGAGTCAGGAAAAACTATTTAACTCTCGACCTCACAGTCCAGACCAATTCGGGGTTAAGTTGTTCACGAATAGGTGTAAACTCAAAATTATATAGGATTTTTCTATATATTTTTACCAACATTTGACTTAATAAATATGTTAATGAGTAATTATGATTAAAATAAGTGAATTTTACTTAATTATTAATATTTGACATGAATTTATAAAATATGTAAAATTATGCTTAATTACAAGATTTTTGTACATAATTTATATTATTTTCATGTTAAATATTAATATGTGAATTTTCACTATGAATGAGGACCATGGAAGATGTGATTAACATAAATGATGCATGGACATGCACACATCCACTTCATTTGGACCGCAAGACCATGTGAAATTGGGTCATACATGTGTTAATTTGACCCAGTAAAAGATGTGCTAAAATATGGACATGTCCAACAAGGAGGAGTTAAAGCCCAATTCGGCACAAGCAAATGGCTGCCCAAAAATAAGCTTTGGGATATTTTCTTGGAGGTCCCTGCAATTGGAAAGACATAAAAAATCAGCACACAAGTTTACCCTTTGAAATCGTCCATCTTATGGCTATTAATAACATTGTTTTGAATTCAAAAACAAGCAACCAAGTCATCCTCTTTTCCACAATTTGTATCTGGCCATGTATGAGAGAAAAGAAAGGGATTTTGAATTTCATTTTTAGCAACCTCCACCCTTTCCATCACCTATAAATACCATACAAATCCCACTTATCAGATCATCCCTTAATTCATTCATTCACTAGCATTCTCTCATTGCTTCTCTTGTCCCCTTCTCACCACACCTAGCCTTCTCATTTCCCTTTCCATTCTTTAGCCAACAAAAGCGTTGTCAATGCATTTCTTTGGTCAGCCACCTTAGGAAACTCTTAGCAAAAGGATCATCAAGTAGAATGGAGAAACACATCAGTCATGTAACAACCCAAACCCGGCCCAAACACTATGGCCGAATCTAGTTTGTTACAGTGGAAAATATTTTTGAAAAACCCTTTTTTTTTTAAAACAATTTAAGTTGTCGAAGACCTTTCTTTTTAGTGATCTTGCTAAAACCATACTTAGATTTAATTTGGAAATTTACTTAAGTCAAGTTGTTATACAATTTCAAAAATGCCCGATGGCTTGATAAAAACATTTTCGCGTTAATTTGAGAAAACATGTGACTTAAATTTTATAATGATAATCATAGCTTAAAACAAGTATTCAACATACGAAAAATAGCAAAATAAAATGTCAAGAGGCCTTATTACATCCAAAATAAAACATAACCAATAATGAAATAAAATAACTGAATTTAGAGTCCATTTAAAATCAAGTCCATCGCATGGCCACCTCGAGTCAACCTTGGCCCACATCCGCGATCTACGTGTCACCCGAAAAATGTAAAGGAGAAGGTGAGTCACCAAGACTCAGTATGTAACCCTTCCCCCGGTTTTAAACATTTTCATACACAACATATAACAAGTAAACATGCATATTATCATGTGTCCCAACCTAGCCACCATACACCACTGCTCTACCCCGTTGTGTGGTACCAAACCACCGGTGGTGCCAAACCACCGGTGACATTTAGTCACGATGTGCTACCAAAGCACCGGTGTCCGTGAGACACAAATCGGGTGATGGGGCCAACCCATCGTGTGATACCAAATCACCGCGCACGATCCCATATCTCAAGTGGGGCCAACCCACGGTGGTTTTAACCACAGGGACAAGTCGCTATGAGGTACCAAACCTCTGGAGGTACCAAACCTCTGTGACCGTAGTCACAGCAGTGTTACCAAAACACCGTGCCTGCACAACAAGACGATCAATACCGCCCTCCACTCATCAACCCATATCAAATCATTGTATAACAGATCTCATGCCATCACATATTCAAGCAACATATATTAAACAATGTCATGCTTCCCAAAAGCATTATTATCAATCTCATACTTGTGAGAGACTTACCTAATCCTCGCTTGTACCATTAAGGCACTAAATCCATATCTACATAAAGCGATTTACACATAACAGGGCATTTAATATGATGTATTATTTATTACAAGTGTGTATGTACACACTGTCACCAACAAGGAGTCTAAATCCCGAAAGGAGAGTCGCCACCTTAGATCCACTAGTCCCTATATTCGGCCAAAAATCCGGTTTAGTACTATGGCCTATTCGGCCTAATTAACTTATTAGGAGGGTTCCTTATGAATCCCAAATTTTACACGAGTATCTTTGAACCCAAATCACTATACTCCAAATGGTTAGCTTCCCTGAAATCGGCAACTATTAGTAGCCTTAAAATAGCCTTCGGCTTTTCTTAATTAGAAGATTAATCCTCTTATGAGTAGGTGTAACAACCCAAACCCGGCCCAAACGCTATGGCCGAATCAGTCCGTTATGGTGAAAACATTTTTGAAGTTCCTTTTGAAACCAACTTAAATTTTGAAAACCCTTCTTTTTAGTGGACTTAATAAAACCTTACTTAGATTAAATTTGGAAATCAATTGGGTCAAGTTGTTTTAGAGTTTTAAATGTGCCCGACGGCACGGTAAAAAACATTTTCGTTTACTTTGAGAAAACGTGTTCATTCAATGTAATATTGATAAAAATAGTTTAAGCAAATTATTCAAAGAATATAAAAAAAACAAAGCTAAAGTGTTAGGAGGCCTTATTACATTCAAAATAAAATCAACTAAAGATTAAAATAACTAAAGCCAAAATCCATTCGGTTTAAATTCATCGCATGGCCACCTCGAGTCACCCTACCCACACCCGCGATCTACTCGTTACTCAAAAATGTAAAGGAGAAGGTGAGTCACCAAGACTCGAAGATGTAACCCTTCCCCGGTTTAAACATATTCATACACAACATATAACAAATTAATTATGCAAGTTATCATGTGTCCCAACCTAGCCACCATACGCCACTTGTCTACCCTGTTGTGGTACCAAACCACTGGTGGTGCCAAACCACCGGTGACATATAGTTACGATGTGCTACCAAAGCACCGTGTCCGTAGACACAAATCGGGTGATGGGGCCAACCCATCGTGTGATACCAAATCACCGCGACGATCCCATATCTCAAGTGGGGCCAACCCACGGTGGTATTAACCACGGGGACAAGTCGCTATGAGGTACCAAACCTCTGAGGTACCAAACCTCCTCGGTGACCGTAGTCACAGCAGTGTTACCAAAACATCGGTGCCCGCGTCGGCACGATCAATCTGCCCCTCCACTCAATCAACCCACATGGTCAACAAATCATATACTGATTTATCATATGTACTATCGCAACATGCTTTCCAAAAGCATAAAATATCAAAATCATGTGCACAGGTACTTACCTGATTCATCACGTATACCGTTATGGTATTCAAGCCATTGCTACATAAATCAAGATAACATTCACATTACTTAACATAGTTAATAAGCTATATGGTGTGTATGTACACACCTGTCATCAACAAGGAGTCTAAATCCGAAAAGAGAAGTCGGCCACACTCAAGTCTTTGCCCTTATATTCGGCCATTTGTCAAAGTTAGTGCTCAAAGGCCTATTCGGCCAAAACCAAAATACCAAAAAGGGGTTAAGATTTAACCCGGAAGCCTTACCTAATGCCCTTGAGTACTAGTCACCAAACTATTTATTTTGCTCCCCTACAATCGGCCATTGCAATAACTCCCATTAGTAGCCTTCGGCTTAAATGAATATCAAATAACTAACCAATGTAAATCTTACCATTACTTACCAAACCGATTACTAGAGGATAGGAGTTGGGATTAAGCACTTCAAAATCCCGGGATACCTAATGGAATTGGTTCCAAAGAAGATAAATGGTTAGCCATTACCAACACCAAATTTCGGCTTTTCTTTTCACTTTAGTCGACAAAAATACAAGATTAAAAGAGGAAAGTTTCGGCCCTTCCTACCTTCTTCAAACCGATTGAAAACTAACTTCCGAGGAGCCTTATACCTCCTTTAGTATTCGGCTAACAATGCTTTGCAGGAGGAGTGTGAGATCTCGGTTCTTCAAGGGGGTGTATTCGGCTATTGAAGGAAGGAAAATAATGGAGATGAGAGGGAAGAAAAGTTTCGGCTAAAGGGGTTTGGGAGGCTGGAAGAAAAATAAAAGAAGAATGAAGAGGGCTTAAGAAATTTCGGCAAGTAGCAAAATGAAGAAAAAGAAGAGAATGGTGCTAGGTTGCTCCTTTTATAGGCATTCGGCACCCCCCTAGCCTTGCCATCCACACCACTCCACCAAGGAGTTCAAAATCCATTTAATCTCCTCAAATTATTCTTGGCCACTTGTTTAATTAATTCAAATAATTTGAATTAATCACTTAATAATCCCTCTTAGTCAAATAATATCTCTTATTATCCAAATAATATCCCTTTAAAATACTTGATTATCCCATGATATTTGAATTAAAATAAATTACAACCTTATTATCTAAAATAAAAAGAATTTAAGGAGAGAAATTCTCCCTTGTGCCGTCCCACCAAAATGAAAACGGAGGGGATTTCACACTGAACACAAAGCTCCCTTACTCTCCTTGTGGCGTCAACTCCAACCCTTAAGTGGCCTCCTTTTGCCACTTTTCCAGGCCCTTTTTGTGTCAAATTATACTAATTTATTCTTTTAACACCCTTCTGCTAAGGCTCCTACCTTTTAAGTTAAAAACTGAATTTTTCCATTAAACCGAGCCAACTCAAAGCCTTAAATTAAGCTCCATTATTCCATAAATAATACCACAATAGTTCTTACAGGAAAAATAACTAAATTTCAAATAACCCCATTTTTGGGATGTTACAATTCTACCCCCTTAAAATAAATTTCGTCCCCGAAATTACTTAACTAGAAAAGGTGGGGGTATTGCTGCCTCATTACATCCTCGGGTTCCCACGTAGCTTCCTCTGTACCATGGTTCCGCCATAGTACTTTCACCAAGGGCACTGACTTCCTACGTAGAACCTTCACATCTCGGTCCAAGATCTGAACTGGTTCCTCTTCAAAAGATAAATCTGAATTCACCTCGATTTCTGCCACTGGCACTACGTGCGATGGGTCTGACCGATACCGTCTCAGCATTGATACGTGAAAGACATCATGGATCTGGTTCAGTTCGGCCGGTAACTCAAGCTGGTAGGCTACCGGTCCTACTCGCTTAATCACCGTATATGGCCCGATAAACCTTGGGCTTAGCTTCCCTTTCCGTCCAAATCTTAACACCTTTTTCCAAGGCGACACTTTCAGAAAAACCTTGTCTCCCACAGCATACTCCATCTCCTTGCGTTTTAAATCCGCATAGGATTTTTGCCTATCCGATGCTTCCTTAAGACGAGACCGAATCACCTTGACTTTATCCTCCGCTCTCTCACTACTAACTCGACCCAAAATCATGCGTTCACCCAATTCCCAACATGTCCTGAGTACGACACTTCCTTCCATACAAATTGCCTCATACGGAGCCATCCGGATACTTGCCTGTAGCTGCTTGTTATAGGCGAACTCGCTAACGGTAGAAATTCCTCCCAACTACCACGAAATCCAAGACACAACCTCTTAACATATCCTCTAAGATCTCAGATCACCCTTTCCGATTGTCCGTCGATCGTGGATGGAAAGCGGTACTAAAATCCAACCGTATGCCCATAGCTTGATGCAAGGCTTTCCAAAACCTTGACGTGAACTCGGGATCCCTATCCGAGATGATTGATGTTGGAACCCCATGCAATCTTACTATCTCCGAGACGCATACCTTAGCTAGCTTCAAGAGAGAAATCCATCCTCACCTGTATGAAGTGAGCCGACTTAGTTAACCGGTCTACTATTACCCAAATCGCGTCTTTCTTCTTTGGGCGTGAGGGGTAACCCACTAACGAAATCCATAGTTATCCGCTCCCACTTCCATTGGGAATCTTCACCGGCCGAAGCAACCACGACGGCAGAATCGGTGTTCACCTTTCTAATTTGTTGACAAGTCGGACACTTACCCACAAACTCTGTTACTTTCACGCTTTAACCCGCCACCAAAATCGCTCTCTAAGATCCCTATACATCTTGCTTCCTCCCGGATGCATAGCGTAAGTGGGCTACTATGTGCATCATGGAGAATCTTCTCGCCTCAACTCCACATCCTTTGGCATACACGCTCGCCTCTTGAAAGCATAATACTCCATCACTCGACAGTTATATCCTTCCAAACCACCCTCCCGAACTTGTGCTCTCTTAGCGTTCAACCCTTCATCCACCGATCGCTTTTTCCTTAACCTCCTCGATCCATGTTGGCTTAACCTGAAGTTCCGCCAAGAGACTTCCATCATTATATAGACTTAACCGAGCAAACATTGCTCTCAAGTCCGTCACAACCTTCCGGCTCAACGTTGGCCTTGCCTGGATGATACTCGATTGAACAATCGTAATCCTTCAAAAGTTCAATCCACCGACGTTGTCTCGTGTTTAGATCCTTCCGAGTCAAGAGATACCTTAAACTCTTGTGATCCGTGTAAACTATCGACTTCTCCCCATAAAGGTAGTGTCTCCATATTTTCAGAGTGAAGATGACTGCTGCTAGCTCTAAGTCATGCGTTGGATAGTTCAGTTCATGTGGCCTTAATCGCCGTGATGCATAGGCTACTACCTTCCCCTCCTCGTGACATCAAGACACATCCCAAACCAAGATATGGGACGCATCACAATAAACGGTGAACAATTTTCCCCGCCTCTGCCGCACCAAAATCGAGCTTCCACAAAATTTTCCTTAGTTTATCGAAGCTTTCTTGCTTCTTCTCCGACCATACAAATGGGACTCCTTTTCTTAGTAGCTTCGCCAATCGGCGCACATGATCGAGAGAGAATCCTTCTACAAATCTCCGATAGTACCCGCTAGACCCAGGAAACTTCGGATCTCCGCCACTGACCTAGGCGGTTTCCAATCCAATACCGCTTCAATCTTACGAGGGTCTACTCTAATTCCTTCCGCCGATACCACATGTCCTAAGAAAGCCACCTCCTCAGCCAAAATTCGCACTTGCTGAATTTGGCATATAATTGCTTCTCCCTTAGTACTTGCAACACTATTCGCAAATGCTTGTCATGCTCTCCCTCCGTCCTAGAGTAAACCAAGATATCGTCAATGAATACCACAACGAATTGGTCTAGGTATCACTGAAATACTCGCTCATCAAGTCCATAAATGCCGCGCGCGCATTGGTTAACCCGATGGCATTACCGTAAACTCGTAATGTCCATACCGAGTTCAATGCCGCCTTGTGGACATCAACTTCCTTCACCTTTAGTTGATGGTAGCCCGACCTAAGGTCTATCTTTGAAAACACCGCAGCACCCTTCAGTTGGTCAAACAAGTCATCGATCCGAGGCAACGGATACTTGTTTTTGATCGTTAACTTGTTTAACTCGACGGTAGTTGATGCACATTCGCATGGACCCGCCCTTCTTCTTGACAAATAGCACGTGTGCTCCCACGGGGGATATGCTTGGTCGAATAAACCCTCTATCCAAGAGCTCCTGAATTTGGGCCTTCAGCTCCACCAATTCCTTTGGTGCCATTCGGTATGGTGCTATAGACACTGGTGCCGTTCCGGGTAGCAAGTCAATACCGAATTCAACTTCCCGATCCGGAGGCGGACTGAAGTTCTTCCGAATACGTCGAAGAAATTCCCAACCGTTCGAACCTCAACCATCGACTCCTTAGCTTCCAAAGCACGGATCCGAACCAAATATGCCTCACAACCTTTCTTAACCATCCTTTCGCCTTCAAGGCCGACACCACATTGGATAGGTAATTCCTTCTATCACCTATCATAACCACTTCATCACCCTCACCGCCTTAAGCACCATGCGCTAGCCGCCGCAAATCCAAATTACCGATACTTAACTAGCCAATCCATTCCAAGGATCAAATCGAACTCTCCGAGAGGTAGTTCCATCGGATCGGCTACAAATACGACCCCTGGAGTTCTAGGGTACATCTCTATAAAGTTTGTCTACTACTACAGAGTGTCCTGGGGGCTTAGCACACCATCTTCCTAAGAGTAGTCTCGAGTCTAGGTCCATAGTTCCTACCACACTACTAGCAATGTACGAGTGCGTCGAACCCACATCAATTAATGCAACATAGGGTAAACCAAATATTAGAAACGTCTGCGGTTATGACGTCCGGTGCGTCTCCTACTCGTGACGCCTCACATCGCATAGACTAAGCCAGTCGCCTAGCCTCGGTGTTACCCGAACCTCTGTCCGAGTTCCACGACCTCGGTTGAAACCATTGTTTCTCTCGCCATTACCCCCGCCCCTCTCGTGGTGGTCCAACATTTCTCGCCTCGAGCGCGATTCGACCTTTCGGTGATCCTTAGCCGCTTTTTGAGGACGCCCCTTACCCGATGCTCCAAAGACCCATACTCAAAACAACCTTTGTTACCGGACCAACAACCTCCCAATGGGTTTTTCCACAATGGCCAGTACCGAGTCGGCCCTTTGATTAGTAGCCGTGGGCTTTCCTCCCCGATTCGCCCACTCGCCTAGCCCGCTTCGAGCATTAGTGTTACCCGATCCAAATTGACCCAAATCCTCTTTTCGGTTATTCTTGCTATAGTTTTGCCTTACACCCTCCTTAACCCCTTCTCGCCATCTTGGCCTTCTCCACAAGAGATGAGAACTCACGCACTGGCCATGGGGCAATTAGTAATCTCAGATCATCTCTCGAGCCCGTCCTCAAAGCGGACACACAGCGCTCATGTTCTATGGCTACGATTCCTCCGGCATACCTACTTAGCCTTAAAAACTCACCTCATACTCGGCCACCGACTTAGTTCCTTGCACTAGACCTAGGAAGGCTTTCCTTTGAGCATCGGTGTAACTAGTGCCCACATACTTCTTCCGAAGGCCGTCTTAAAGTAGTCCCACGTGGGATCATCACCGCGCGGCTCCATCCCGACGATCGACCACCACCGATCGCTTCATCCTTTAGAAGCGACACCGCCTTTCACCTTCTCCTCGTCGGTCAGTCGAGATCATCCATGACCCTTTCCGTAGATTCCAAATAATATTCTCATGCAAGACTGGGTGCCACTCCCGAGACACCACGGAATACCTCACTTCAGTTAGGGCCGAATCCACTCGGGAACAGACTTCCGAGCTCCCAAATTCCCACCAGCCCGCCACCATCTCCAACACTCGCAAAACGACTTGCGACACGCCCTCACCACCGGCCCGATCCTCGCTCCTCACCACAAGTAGTAGGAGGTGGTGGTGGCGTGTGGTACCTCGTTTTCCGAACCTTGACTGACTGACGGGTTCGGACACCGTCATCCTACCCCTACCGCGTCCCACGACGTCCCACGTCCTCTAGAACTCATTCTATCTACTGCGCTTTAACTCGATTAAGAGAATTTTATGTGTTAGCATTTGTTTCACTTTCTTATTCACGAAGAAATTTTATGAACAGAATTTAATTAGGGATTCTTTCGAGCAAACAAGGTTTCAGTCTTCTATCCTAGTTCACACAAAGAGTTCATCCATCCATTCCTTAATACTTTCCATACCTATTCACTCTTCTGGACATTTACGCCATTTCTAACCTGTGTGGTATTTTCGTCATTTTCCCTACAGGGGTATTTTTGTAAATAAAGAAATTTTAAAACTTTAGTAAAGTAGGTCATTTTGAAATTCCCAAAACTGGAGGATACTTATAAAAATTTGTAAAATCGTGTCGTTTTGAAACCAGGGTATTTTGGTAATTTTGTCAATCGTGGCAATTTTGTCATTTTGATAAATCGTGATATTTTCGACGCTTGTAAAACTTTGAGGGTCCTTTCTGAAAGTTTTCCTTTCCAAATAGTGATGTTGGTAAAGTTTTCCAAAGATCGTGGTCATTTCTGGTAATTTTCACAAATTGAGGCGTTTTAAGTAATTTTCTAAAACCAAAATATTTCAGTGTTGATTTTCAAAACTAAGTTGTTGTATATTTGTAAAGTAGTTGAAATTTTGAGCAAAACCATTGAACTGATATTTTATGAGTCAGGGGCGTTTTAGTAATTTTACCCCTAAGGGCATTTTTGTAATTTTCCAAAAATTTGGGTTTTTCGAGGAAAACGTTGTAAATATGATGTTTTCCGATTGAAAGAGTTGTTGCAAGAGTTTTGAAAACATTGGAGTTGTTGTTGTTTCATTTCTTTTCGAAAACATGGCTAATTCCCTTTTCGGGTTTTAATCATAGTGTTTAGCCCATGACCGAGCCCTCTTGGTCGTAGGAAACCAAAGCTACGCACTGTGCAGATTCGAGTGAAGAGGAGGTGGGTCACGCGACCGCTTAAATACCAAGCTCTCACCGAACCTTTCTAGACATGCGCATGCAGGGTTGCCACACCACCACCGAGCCCTCTCGAGTTAGGGTGAACCGAAGCTACGCACCAGGTAGGATACCTGCGAAGAGGAGGTGAGTCACACGGACTGCTTAAATACCAGGCTCTTCCGGATCCAATCCTCGACATGCGTACAGGGGTTACCACACCCTAGCTCACTTGGCTAAGTCATAGATTGGTTTAGTTCTTTAATGTCTTATGTTTGGTTCATGTGTTTGAGTAATCTAATCCTAGGTTCAAGTCCTATAAGTCTATCTACGCCCATACTTCCTACCCTTCTACGTAATATAATTCACCAAGAGGTTCGTAAGTACTTACCAGGCGGATCGGTCTCGAGACTCGGGCCATGTCTGTTCCAAAGTCAAAAATCATTTTATAAGGCCTTTTAAAACAATTTTGGGCCTTGGGCCCCCACAGCCGAGCTTTGAACTGGGCTCTGATACCAATTTTGTAACAACCCAAACCCGGCCCAAACGCTATGGCCGAATCTGGTCCGTTACATAAAGAAAACATTTTTGAAGTTCCTTTTTGAAACCAACTTAAATTTTGAAAACCCTTCTTTTTAGTGGACTTAATAAAACCTTACTTAGATTAAATTTGGAAATCAATTGGGTCAAGTTGTTTTAGAGTTTTAAATGTGCCCGACGGCACGGTAAAACATTTTCATTTACTTTGAGAAAACGTGTTCATTCAATGTAATATTGATAAAAATAGTTTAAGCAAATTATTCAAAGAATATAAAAAAACAACAAAGCTAAAGTGTTAGGAGGCCTTATTACATTCAAAATAAAATCAACTAAAGATTAAAATAACTAAAGCCAAAATCCATTCGGTTTAAATTCAACGCATGGCCACCTCGAGTCACCCTGGCCACACACTCGCGATCTACTCGTTACCTAAAAATGTAAAGGAGAAGGTGAGTCACCAAGACTCGAGATGTAACCCTTCCCCGGTTTAAACATATTCATACACAACATATAACAAATTAATTATGCAAGTTATCATGTGTCCCAACCTAGCTACCATACGCCACTGTCTACCCCGTTGTGGTACCAAACCACCGGTGGTGCCAAACCACCGGTGACATATAGTTACGATGTGCTACCAAAGCACCGGTGTCCGTGAGACACAAATCGGGTGATGGGGCCAACCCATCGTGTGATACCAAATCACCGCGACGATCCCATATCTCAAGTGGGGCCAACCCACGGTGGTATTAACCACGAGGACAAGTCGCTATGAGGTACCAAACCTCTGGAGGTACCAAACCTCTCGTGACCGTAGTCACGATGTGTTACCAAAACACTGGTGCCCGCTCGGCACGATCAATCTTGCCGCCCTCCACTCAATCAACCCACATGGTCAATAAATCATATACTGATTTATCATATGTACTATCGCAACATGCTTTCCAAAAGCATAAAATATCAAAATCATGTGCATGTACTTACGATTCATCACGTATACCGTTATGGTATTCAAGCCATTGCTACATAAATCAAGATAACATTCACATTACTTAACATAGTTAATAAGCTATATGGTGTGTATGTACACACTGTCATCAACAAGGAGTCTAAATCAAAAGAGAAGTCGGCCACACTCAAGTCTTTGCCCCTATATTCGGCCATTTGTCAAAGTTAGTGCTCAAAGGCCTATTCGCCAAAACCAGAATACCAAAAAGGGGTTAAGATTTAACCCTAAGCCTTACCTAATGCCCTTGAGTACTAGTCACCAAACTATTTATTTTGCTCCCTACAATCAGCCATTGCAATAACTCCCATTAGTAGCCTTCGGCTTAAATGAATATCAAATAACTAACCAATGTAAATCATACCATTACTTACCAAACCGATTACTAGAGGATAGGAGTTGGGATTAAGCACTTCAAAATCCCGGGATACCTAATGGAATTGGTTCCAAAGAAGATAAATGGTTAGCCGTTACCAACACCAAATTTCTCGCTTTTCTTTTCACTTTAGTCGACAAAAATACAAGATTAAAAGAGGAAAGTTTCGCCCTTCCTACCTTCTTCAAACCGATTGAAAACTAACTTCCGAGGAGCCTTATACTTCCTTTAGTATTCGGCTAACAATGCTTGCCAAGGAGGAGGAGTGTGAGATCGGTTCTTCAAGGGGGTGTATTCGGCTATTGAAGGAAGGAAAATAATGGAGATGAGAGGAAGAGAAGTTTCACTAAAGGGGTTTGGGAGGCTGGAAGAAAAATAAAAGAAGAATGAAGAGGGCTTAAGAAATTTCGGCAAGTAGCAAAATGAAGAAAAAGAAGAGAATGGTGCTAGGTTGCTCCTTTTATAGGCATTCGGCACCCCCCCTAGCCTTGCCGTCCACACCACTCCACCAAGGAGTTCAAAATCCATTTAATCTCCTCAAATTATTCTTGGCCACTTGTTTAATTAATTCAAATAATTTGAATTAATCACTTAATAATCCTCTTAGTCAAATAATATCTCTTATTATCCAAATAATATCCCTTTAAAATACTTGATTATCCCATGATATTTGAATTAAAATAAATTACAACCTTATTATCTAAAATAAAAGAATTTAAGGAGAGAAATTCTCTCCTTTGTGCCGTCCCCACCAAAATGAAAAAGGAGGGGATTTCTGCGACTCGAACACAAGCTCCCCTTACTCTCCTTGTGGCGTCAACTCCAACCCTTAAGTGGCCTCCCTTTTGCCACTTTTCCAAGGCCCTTTTTGTGTCAAATTATACTAATTTATTCTTTTAACACCTTTCTGCTAAGGCTCCCTACCTTTTAAGTTAAAAACTGAATTTTTCCATTAAACCGAGCCAACTCAAAGCCTTAAATTAAGCTCCATTATTCCATAAATAATACCACAATAGTTCTTACAGGAAAAATAACTAAATTTCAAATAACCCCATTTTTGGGATGTTATAGTAGGCACTTACCACTTACTTACCCGAATCCGGTTGTTACGAGATGAAAGATCCGATCTCACTGCTTTGAAATCCCGAAGTACCTAAAGAGGAGTCGATTACCAAAGTGTTTAGGAGCCTTATACACATTGCCGAAATCAGTACCTACCCCCTTGAGAGAAATCGACAAGTAATAGGGAGGAAAACCATGGGGTTTCGATACTTACCTTTTCTAACCGATTGCGTAAGAACTCAAGGAGATCACCCTCACCCGAGAGATTCGGTTAAGGTTTCATAAAGGAGAAAGTATGGGATTCGGCTAATGTGGGTGATAGAAGGAAAAGAAAGAAGAATAAGGAGAAGGGAGGAGTGAGGAGTTTCGGCCAAAAGAGTTTTATGAAGAAAAGAAAGGAAAGAATGAGAGTGGAGAGAAAAAGCGATAGAGGAGGAGGGAGTGAGGAAAAATTCGGCTATTGCAGAAGGCCTAAAAGAGAAAACCAAGATGATAGCTAGGGGTTTATATGGGATTCTGCACCCCCTTCCTATTGCTTGCCGTCCACTCCTTCTCATGAGGAGTTCAAAATTCATCAAATTTCCCCAATTGCTCCTTGACCACTCATTTATTTAATTCAAATAATTTTGAATTAAATAATAATAATCTCTTATTAATCCATGCAATATCCTTAATATCCAAATAATATCCCTATAAAATACTTGATTATCCCATGATAATTCATTTAAAATAAATTACAACCTTATTATCTAAAATAAAAAGAATTTAAGGAGAGAAAAACTCTCCACATGTGCCGTCCATCCATAATGCAAAAAGACGGATCCTTGTGACTCGAACCAAGGCTCTCCCTTCCTCTTGATGTGGCGTCACATGCTAGCTCCTAAGTGGGCTTCTTTTTGCCACTTTACCAAGGGCTTTTTAGTGCCAAATTACTCCCATTTATTCTTATAACACCCACTGCCACTCGGCTCCCTACCTTTAGAATTAAAATTGAAATTTTCTACCAAACCGAGCCAACTCAAAGCCTTAAATTAAACTTTATTATTTCATAAATAATGTCACAATAGTTCATACATGGGAAAAATAGTTAAATTCCAAATAACCCCATTTTTGGGATGTTACAAGTCAGAAAAGAATTGAAAGGCTGCTGAACAAAAATAGAGTTTACTCTTTCCTCTTGTTATTTAATTTACTTATGTTTGCTATGTGTTTATTGTTTTTGGCATCAACGATGATATTTTAAATCCTATTTGCTAAAATGATTATGTTAATTCAATAAGATTTATTTGATTCATGTTTAACATGTTTGTACCTCAGTTGATCATGTTTTCAATTAAAATCAAAATGTATTCCATTCATACGTGATTGGGTGCATTCAGATTAGCTAAGCACTCCTAACTAGATGACTACTAGTAGACACATAATTGAAAAGTGCAATGCTCAATTTAGATCATTAAACTCACTAAATTAGAAGTTCATAATATCTTTAGTTAGCTCTATTATCTTGCATAGTTTTTAGGTTTATTTGATTAAATTGTTGCAAACGTAAATGTCCCTGTGATCTCGCATAAATACTAAGAAACCCTTAGTTTAACATGATCAGTAAAATGCATATTTCACTAAGTAAAACATCCGAGAGGACTTAATTTGGTTTCCAAAATCATGAAAGATTGACCTGCCATGGAAGACTTTTATACATTATTAAGCATGATGAAAATGAATTGAGTTGATTAATATAATTATCCTAGCCTATTTTATGTTGATTGTTTTTGTTGCTAAAGCCATTCATTCATACATTTAGATAATTTGCATTTGGAGTAAAATTGCATAGGGATCAAACTTTGAATCTAATTAACCTCACTTAGTTTAATCATCACTAACCAAATTATTGTATTTTTTTTTTATACCAAATTGTGAATTTATAATTTTTCAAATAATCGATTAACATACACAATCCTTATAGAGACGATAACTCATTCTACTTATTACTTGAACGACTGTGTACACTTGCACAAACCACGCTAGAATAGGCCATACCAATTTTGGGTTAATTCCCACCTTAATGACTTCCTATGGTCGTCAAGCCTAGGGTTTAAATTCTTCATTTCCCAAATACCTGATCCTCTAAGAGAATCCTAAAAAATAGTTAATTAATCATACTTCCACTCACTAATCCCCACATGAGGATTAGTTCCTCATGGATCTCATAATCCCCATAGGAGGATTAATCTGCGTGCCAGGCCGTGTGCTAGGTCGTGTAAATCATTGACTTGCATCAAAGGAACCCCCAGATGACACGTGGTCCTATTGTCAGGCCGTATACCACACACGGCTGAGTCACACGCTAGTGTCTCAGGCTGTAGGGACATAAAATTTCCTAAAAACAAGCTATTTCCTATACCATTTCATGCATAAACACTTGAACAATTTATGCACACCTACAAGGCATCAAACCATACTTAAACATACATATATTTGCAATTCCAAAAGTCCTAATTCAACAAACCAATATGCCATTCAAAGGCACCTCACACACACACAAAAACACTTACATAAACATGCATATTTTACCACATTTCAATCATCAATTGCTAGTTCAAAACTTACCAAACATGCCACAAGTTGACCATTATCATACCAATTCAAAACATACCATATGAGCCATTCAAACATACATCACAAGTTAACAAAAATGAGAAAATCCAACAAGGTATCAAATGGTACCAACCAAGATAACTTACACAACTTAAACATACCAAATCATCAAATAAACATTCAACTAAACATCATTATAAGTCCACCTATACATGACATTATAACATTGGCCAAAACATAAAAAAACTACCGGTATTTATGATGGATAGTGTGATAGATCTCTGATGAGCTTTCAAACCAATCGAGCGTATAATAATCTATAAAACATAGGAAAGAAACTATGTAAGCACTTAATGCTTAGTAAGTTTGTAGAAAATAAAACTTAACTTACCATTTCATTTACATAACAATAAGTATAAGCACAAAATAACTCAAACCACAAGCTTGGCACAAGCCTATATATCATTATCAATACAAAAGTTAGTGCATTTATACATAACTCATTTGAATCAACTATATGATAAGTCATTTTCATATGAAAATACATCATTGATTCATACATCCTTTTCATGAGCATATGCACAATTCCACTTGAAAACTTACCATTTTAACCCCTTTTCTTTCCTATTGAACCATCTAGAATATCATCGAATACTTGGTAAAGCTCATACAATGTAACACCCTGAATTTTGGGCCTAGTAGAATTGGCCCTATTGGGCCTTGGGCATGGGAGCGTTTAAAATTTTTGAGAACAAGAAAATGGCATAATTGCATGATGGATTTGTTGCGTGAGTTATTTTGGAAGGTTATGGGGCTTCTATGAAGTACTGGGTTCAAGCCATGTCTTATGAAAAATTTTTATTTTTAGAATTAGGGGAACCATGACTCTTGGTTGTAAGCCTTTTAAGAAATTGTGATTAAAAAGAGACACAAAGAGAGCCTGTGGTGGAGTGGTTGTGGCGTCACAGGCGTGGCAAGGAGAACAAAGGTTCAAGTCTCACTGCATGCAAAAGGGATTATTTATTTTACTCATGTGTGGGCAACAGTTTGTTTTGGATTTGAACTCTATGTTGGAGAGTTTGAATTGGTCAAGTGAGTGATTTAAGGAGTAGATTGTGGAGAGGTAAGGGGGATAAAATCGTGGACTTTGGGTGGGAAGAGTTGTGCCGTATAGGGACTTTGGGCACTTAGAAATTCAGAATTTTAGTGTGGTGGGGGAGTGAGTGCCGATTCTTTCTCTCCATCTCGGGTTTTTAGCACTTTTTGGAGCCAGTTTTGTTAAGGGACTCTGGGGTTCTCTCGTTTCCTCTTTTGATTGCTTATTCTGAGTCTATTTTTCCCCTTTTCATCTTGCTTCTTTAGTTGAATATCTTTTTCTCTCAAGTCTGTCGGTCTTAGCATTTTTCTCTCCTTGCATCTTGATTCTTCTTTTAGCCGAATGCACTTTCTTCCCTCCTTCGATTCTTTTTGTTAACGGATTTCCTTTCTCTCCATCTTGCTATTAGGAAAGAATACTACATCTTCTTCTCTCAGTTCGTCCTCAAATCGCTTCGTCTATCATCTCTTCTCTCTATAACCAGGCCAAATTCTTCACATCTCTTAAACTTTGTTCGGGTGGAGCAACTATTTCTGGCAAATCGGCGAGTAGTTTGTTCAACTTCTGTTTGTTCTTTTTATTCTTTAAAGAGTATTACATCTCCTCTCTTCTGCGCTCTTCTAAGTCGATTCCTTCATCTCATTTTTTGGCCGAATCCTCCCTTCTCTTTGTATGGTATGTTGATTCGATTGATTCCTAGGTTTTCTCGTGGAATGAAGGAGTTGTGAGTGTTCTGAGATAGATGAAGCTTTTCTCTGATCACTCGATCAAGAAACCCTTCAAGGGGTTTGTTATCAATCTCTGTCAATAGTTTAAGCGGGCTAAACCACCCTCATTCAATCAAGGCAAGTATCGACATTGTTCGATTTAAGTATTAGAATAGGGTGTTTGACTCTATCATTAAGTGTCTAATAGAATATCGTCGTTGATTGTGCTCGTGGGTTATTCACTCGATTTTGGTAAACAGGTGTGTAGCAATACCCTGTGACTGATAGTCCGCAAAAGAGCCGAAAAGCATGTGTACACACACACCACTCCAAGTAGATCGGCAAATGCCGAAAAATTGAAATACTGGCGAATGATGCCACACGAGCGTGCGATCACACGTGTGGTGGAACAAGCCCACGAATATGGGCATAAGATGGTTGAGACCACCATGAGCGTCCTCATGGGCTTAGGCCTTTTTTGGGGCCAAGTGGACCGGATAAGTCGAGTGGGCCCTACACGAGTAAATTTTGTGGATGGATAGGAATTAATGAGCCGACCATGACGATCACATGGCCAAAGGCAGTTTAGGCTGAATGGGTTACACGAGAGTGTGGGCTCACTTGGGTCGAAAACTGGGCTGTGGGCCAAATACTCTGTTGAATCGTATAGGTTATCTGTGTCGTTAGAGGCGACTGTAGACATTTGGGAAGGTTATAAATTGACCGAAATACCCCTGAAGGGTAAAATAACTAAAATACCCCCATAGGGTAAATGACCGTTATGCCCCTGAAGGGTTTCCCTTACATGTTATATGATTGTTGTTGTATGCTATTTATAATATGTCTACATTCATGTTGTATGGAGGATGAGATTATTGATTTGAAAGAAGTGTATGATTTGTTAGGGTCGCATGGTCGTTTGACGACTATGGATCCATCAATGGCGTTAAGTCGATTATGAGATTGGCAGCTTTGCAGCAATATTGGTTAGTGCCACAACCGGTGTTACATAAGGAGTGTGGGGATGGGTGGGTCGATTAAATCCCCACAAGAGTATAGGGTTGGACAGGAGACGGAGTGCAGGGTTAGCATGGGCATTAATGCATTACATATACTGATTCTGATATTGAGAAGGGCTTAGGCCCAGATAGATGTGATATGTGACATTTTTTATGGGCTAAGGCCCAACTGAGGTTATTATGGGCTAAGGCCCAAATGCCACTGTTACTATGTTGGGCTTAGGTCACATTGATTACTATAATGGGCGTAGGCCTGGATTGTTGTGATGCATGCTTTATGATCAATGAGGGTTGTATACACTAAGTTTTCGTAAACTCACCCATTCTTTTTAATTTTTCAGGTAATCCTCAGTAGGCGGTTCGATGCATGGGAGGACTCGGAGGTGGCCACACTACGAACAACTTTAAATAGTCTATTTTACCTTATTAAACCGCTTTCTTATTGGGTTGTAATAAGGTCTCTTTCAATTTCTTGTTTTTAATTTGGGATTTTTAGTTATTACGTTTCCTATCTGTTAAAAGTAGATCACAGTTTTCCAAAATAATAACTGTTTTCAAAACACTACGCTTTTACGACTTAATCTTTAGACATCACATTTTCGCAAATCATCTGTTTTAAATTAAGCTTCCGCAACAAATAAGGTTTTGAAGGTAATAACTTTTCCATAAACCTCGAACAAAAAAATAAACTAACGTAATTGAGATTTTACTCAAGCTTTTAATTAAGAAGGGTTTTCAAAGGAAACATGGTTTTCAAAAAACACGTCAATGTGACACGCCAGATTTGGCCATAACGTCTAGGCTGGGTTTGGGGTGTTACACACGAAGTGTGCTTAAACATATAACCGTAACCTTTCCTTTACATCATTTCTCACACGAGCTGTGAAATGGGCCTGCTCACACGAGCTGCGGGTCAGAATGTAAGCTACACGATGCTGCTCACATGAGCTGTGGAGTATCTGCAACAAATGCAGGACCTCAACCATCGGTAGGACTTTCAAGACCAACACCCGAAACATGAAATCCCTAATGACATGTCATTTGTATGCTATGAATTCCTAAGGTTCAACCAGGACTCAGTAACTATCATTGCATTGATTTATTTATACATCGATCAATTCACATGATAAATAACATATTAACATATGATTTGAAATAACATTAAAACATTAACTATTTACATGGACTTACCTCAATAATTAGGGCATGAAGGTGAAATTGAGCTATTCCAAAGCTTTAGCTTTGCCTCGATCAAAGTCCGTACGTGGTCTATCTTGATCTAAATAGAGAATTTCAATCCATTTAATACTTCTAGTATTATATTTAGTCCACATTTCGTATTTATGCAAAATTACTATTTTGCTACTAACATTTTAATTTTTCCCAATTTAGTCCTTAATCTCATAAATTGAAATCTAAGCATTTTAATAACCGAATTCATTAGGGACTTATATCACCCATACAAACCATTATTTCATAAATTTGCCATGAACTTTTACTATTTTTACAAATCAATCCCTAAATGCAAATTTCAT
This sequence comes from Gossypium bickii, assembly GCA_025503065.1. NCBI lineage: Eukaryota > Viridiplantae > Streptophyta > Magnoliopsida > Malvales > Malvaceae > Gossypium > Gossypium bickii. The sequence goes on along the minus strand of CP106717.1, from coordinate 58,279,050 downwards.
CAAAAATCACTTTACAAAACTTTTTTATTTATCAACAAGGAATCATAATCTACCATTTAACATCAAGAATCATATAAGAACATTCATGGCATAACCGTCAACCTTTAACAGTTTAACAAATTGACCCCCGGGCTAGCTAGATTAAGCTAAAACAACCTCAAAAATATAGAAATCTTTAAAAATGGGGTTAAAAAATCATATCATGCAAGCAAGGGAGCTTAAATGAATGTTCAAACTTCAAAAATGGGGTTCCTATCCCTAATTTCGGTGGAGAACAAACTAAAGAAGATGATGCTAATTTCTTTTCTTTTGTTTTAATCTTAATTACCTAAGTATCATTTTAACCTTTAAGAAATTTAGTAATTTTATCAAAACCATGTCCATAAACATCCATTATCACCTCAATTGGTCTAATTACCATCCAGGCCCTTTAGTTTAAAGTTTCATAACCATTTGACCCTTTTAACTAAGATATCTCTACTTTTACACTTTTACAATTTAGTCCTTTTCACTTAATTAATCATACAAACATCAAAATTTCTTAACGAAATTTTAACACGACCCTAATATAATCCCATAAACATTAAAATAGTAATAAAATAAAAATTTACTTGTAACATCCCAAAAATTAGGGGTTGTAAAATTTTGCATAATTGTATGTTGTGCTTGCTAAACTAGTTGTTTGAGTGTATTTGGGGGTCCTAAAGAGGCCTGGATTCGAGTTTGAGCCTTGGAAAAATTTTGGTTTTTGACCCTAAAGTGAAGAGGGTTGGCAGTGGTAGGGCTTATGTAAAGTTGAGTGTGTTTTGCTAACACAAGTTGAGCATGTGGTGTGATGGTGTGGCGTCAAGTGGAGAGCAAGGAGGTTTAGGTCCCATAGATTACAAATGAGGGGTTTTATTTTGTGACTTGGGAGAGCAAGAGGTAGAGTTGGGATCAAAATCTACATGGTTGGTTGAAGACTTGGTCAATCAATTTGAATGGGAGGCCAGGAGTGATTCGAGAAGAGAGTGGTGGAGAAAGTGAAGGGGTTGAGGAGTGAGGGAGTAGTTGCCGAATTTGGAAGTGTGCCTTGGGGGGAGATTTAGGCTAGGGGGTGGATTGAGTAACAATTTTGGCCATTTGAGTGTGATAGCAAATTGAATTCTCTTTATATTTGCTACTCCCTTTTCGTTCATTTTTGGGTTTTTCTTTTTTGAAGTTTGGTGCATTATTTCTCTTATTTGTGTATTTTTACCTTAGGTGCACTTTTCTCTCTTTTGCCTATGGTTATTCTCTTTTCATCACCTTTCTTTCTCTTTTCATTTTCTTGCTAATTGCCGAAGTGTTAAGCCTCCACCTTCACTCTCTTTTCTTCCCATTCACACGATTCTTTTATTTTTGCAAAAACATTTCGCGATTGCTGCTCTTGCTGCCAAACCTCTCTTCTCCATTCGACTCTTCCCTAGTTAAGGGTAATGTTTCTCTTCCTCTTGTTTCCCTCTCTTTACTTAGCTAAAGCCGAAACTCTTAGCATTGACCTCTTGTTGACTTGGCCGAATCTACTCACCCTCTTCCATCCCTAATCCCTTTTGTTCTCCGTTGTGAGGGCCGAATCCTGTGGTTAGCCAACTGTCGATTGTTATCGTGCATTGGTTGGTAAGTGTGTCTAAAGCCGAATATGGGGTTGGTGTTCTTCTAGTTTCGTTGTATTTTCTTTAGCCAAGAAAGCTCTCACTTCTGTTACCATGAAGAGGATTTTCGCTAACACCCTTTTTTTTTTCATTAAACGTTGCTAGGGACTCGACTTGTTTAAACCAAGGAGCTGACTAAACACTCTTCCTCTGCAGAAGGTCTCTTGTTTGGTGGTAAGTAATATTAGTTGATGAATCAATTTCAATCTTTGGAGGTGTCTTATCAGGATTAAGACTAATGGATTATGATTTATTGATTTTGTAGGTGCTTAATCTTGGGGGCTTCAACCTACGCTCGTCATAAGGTGTGTAATCTTGCACCACCGCTTTATCTTCTTTTGCTGTGATCTATGATTCAGCTTAAAGCCGAAATACTGAAAAGCTGGAATACCGACAACTAAGATCACTCAAGCTGCGAGCGCTCGTAGTGATAAACTGAGTCACTAGTGTGGGCGACAGACTGTTGGGATAGTGTCACGAACGCTTAGTGGGTAAATGAATGAAATACCCTCGACGGGTAAAGTTATCAAAAATACCCTTCAAGGGTGAAACTACTGAAATACCCTTATTGGGTGAAATTACTGAAATACTTTTGAGGGGTAAGTTACTGTTTTACCCCCAATCGACCGAATGACCATTATACCCCTAGTAGTAGATCTAGTGTTGTATGAGTATCCTGTTTTGTAACACCCCTATCCCGAGCCTGTTGCCAGATTAAGGTTAGGAGCGTTACCAGACATATCGGAAACATTCACAGACAAAATCTGTAACATCCTGGAAAGGGCCTAAGCATTTTCGGTTTAATTGTACGAAATGACAAGTCTTAAGTACTAGGAATAAATTTTTAATATTTTTGGAAATGAATATTTTTGGAAACCCAGAAATGCATGGAAATGAAAATGGAAATGAACATTTTTGGAAACCTAGAAATACATGGGAATGGAAATGGAAATGAACATTTTTGGAAACCTGGAAATGTAAGGAAATGATTCAAAAATGTAAAGTAAACATTTCTAGAAACTTGGAAATGTAAGAAAATGGCAAGTTTACAGAGCCGATAGAAAATTTTAGGAAACTTAGAAATGATGTAGAAATGTCAAGATTTAAACTTTAAAATAGGAAAGTAAGGCAAGGTGGCCTTAAAAGAAAAAGTTTGTGAAATTTGACACATAAACAGGTTTGGAAAAGTGGCCTGAAGATGTCACTTAGGGCCTATGGAAATGGCGCCACATGCAAGGGAATGGGCCTGAGTTCGAGTCACTTGGGGAGCAAATAACGAAGGTTTTATTTTTGCTTCCAGAAGATTGAGATGGACGGCACATAGGAGGTGTTTTATTCTCATAAATATTTAATTAAAAGGTGATAAATAAGGATTTCTAAATTGGATTATTGTGAAGAGATATATGATGGATTAAATCTTTTTAATTTAAATAAGGATAATATTATCACAAAGGAAGAGTGGTGGCCAAGTCAAGGACTCTTGGCCTGATAATTTCGGCTAAAGAAGGAAAATTAAGGCTATTTTCCATTCATCCTCTCCCTTTGCCGAAAATTCCCTAGCCCTCTTTCTCTCTGCCGAAATTTTCCTTAAGCAAAACTACATCTTTTCTTCTTCTTTCCTTTTCTACTGTCAAACCAAAATCTCTTTGATTCCTGTTTAAATCTCCATAGCCGAATCTCTGTGACTCTAGGCAAGGAAGCAATCGATTGAAGTGTAAAAGGTAAGATTAAGCATTATTCAAGTTCCTTTCTTTTCTATTTGCCGGAAGAGAAGGGTCTAATCTCTATTCTTGCTTTATGGCTGAATCTATAAGGATCTCTCAGGTTCTTTCTACAATTGTTGAATACAAGGTGGAATCATTCGGGAAATTCGAGGATCTAAGGTAAGAAATATGAATATTCGGCCATAGGCCATTTAATGGTGATTAAAGGTTAGGAATCAATCTAACATGTGCCTATAGGATTTTCGACAGCATCAAGGAAGCAAGGATCTATTTCGGGATTTGAATAATCAAATCGACATCAAAGGTAAGTTTTTAGAATAAAAATCCTATTAGGATTTGGTTTTCAAGACGAACAGGTTTATTGATGTGTTTAAATGATTGACCGAATATAGGAGTAAACGGATCTAAGGCAAAGATCAGGCTTTCGGGATTTCAAGGAAATTATTAAGCGAATCAGGTGTGTAATCCCCACTATCTTTTAATATGTCACATGGCAATATTTTAACCTATGAGTATATAAATATGAATGTGAATATGGCTAAGTACCCAAATGTGGTACAAAAGTACTCAGGTACGCTTCCTACTTCTAGTAGAAATATGAAATATGTTATTCGTAACATAAGAATCTTATACGATTGTGAACTCTGGTATATTATGCTTATTAATATATGGGGCATATGCTTGTATATTGAAAGGGGAAGTGAAAAGTGGTGACTTAAGACCACAGTAATCTGAAAAGTGGTGACTTACGACCACAGTAATCCGAAAAGTGGTGACCTAAGACCACAGTAATCTGAAAAGTGGTGATGTAAGACCACAGATGCGATGACTTAAGCCCGCGATTTGGTGTGTAGCGGAAGGAGGGTCGACTTAGTAGTCCCCACAGTGTGTTTGCTTGGTACGGGGGTGTGTAGCGGATGGCATCTAGGTTTTGGGTTCGGGATTGCATTATTATTTTGAATTAATGTACGAACATGTTATGTTCGGTATGCCTTGATGTATTAAATTGTAGTGTTGGTTACACATTGAGTCAGTTTGACTCACCCCGTTGTGGGAAATATATTTCAGGTGATGAGCAATAATGGACCGGGTCGGCAGGAGCTAAAGGTGGCCATGCATCGCAAGGAGTAATTTAAAGATTTGGACTTTTATTTTACTCAGTACTTTAAGTTTATATTTTTTTGGGTTTGGTTGATGTAATAAGTCCATAAGGCCCAAGTTGGATAGTTTTATCTCTTTGCTTTTATTTTTAATTATTATGTTACGAATTACTTTTAATTAAGTTCAATTAAATTTATTTTGAAAATAAACCCTAAATTGTTTTGTCACCATAATTAAATGATTTCTAAGTAAAATAAATGGGTTTTCGCTCTAAGCCCAATCCAAAATGATTTTTTTTCTAAAATTACACAAATTTTCCCTAAGTAATAAAGAACTTTGAAACCAGTTTACTTAAGGAACATACCAGATCCAGTTCAAGCTCGTGGGCCGGGTGTGGGGTGTTTAAGTTTGGTATCAGAGCCTAGTTTTTAAACTCTCGGCCTGTGGGCTAAGGCCCAAAACGTTTTCCAATCGAGCCAAATGAGTTTTTATGAAGTATTTTTGAAAATAAGCAGGTTTTTCTTGCATGACACCTAAGTCTCCGACCCGCAGTTCACCAGGTAAGTACCCCTAACTATATGTGTGATTATGTGATTTATGAATTGTATAAGGGTAGAAAAGGTATGGAACGTAGAATAGAATGATAGGAATATTGAACTCTAGGACTAGTCTACTCAAACACAAACACATAAGACTTAATGCACTAAACAAACCTATGGCTAGGTCACTGAGCTAGGGTGTGGTAACCCCTGTACGCATGTCTAGGATTGGATCCGGAAGAGCTTGGTATTTAAGCAGTCCTAGTGACTCACCTACTCTTCGCAGGAATCCTACCTAGTGCGTAGCTTCGGTTCACCCTAACTCAGAGGGCTCAGTGGTGTGGCAACCTCAGTGCGCATGTCTAGGAATGGTTTCGGTGGGAGCTTGGTATTTAAGCAGTCCGCGTGACTCACCTCCTCTCCACTCGAATCCTGCCTGGTGCGTAGCTTTGGTTCACCCTGACCAAGAGGGCTCGGTCATAGGCTGAACACAATAACTAAAACCCAAAAAGGGAACTAGCCGTTTTGTTTTATAAAAAAAAAAAGAACAAAACAACAAACCCTAGTTTTAAATTCTTAAAACTTTTTTTTAAATTTGTGAAAACCATTTTTACAAAATTTTCCGAAAAATTTCCAATTGGTGAAAATTACAAAAATGCCCTTAGTGGTAAAATTACCAAAATGCCCTTGATTCACAAAATGTGAAGCTTCTCAACGGTTTTGCCAAACTTCATTATTTTATAAACATTCACAAACCCTAATTTATAAACCATCAAAAATACCTTGATTTTGAAAAATTTCAAAATTGCCCCTAACTTGCAAAATTACCAAAATGACCCTGATTTCCAAAATTTTTGCAACATCATCGTTTCGAAAAGTACAATTCTCAAAAAGAACCCTCAAAGTTCTACAACTTTTGAAATATCCCGCAGTTACAAAATTTTACAAATTTACCCCGGTTTGTGAAAATTACCGAAATACCCCCGAGGTCAAAAATTACCGAAATACCCCTAGATTTTCAAAATTTTTCCAAAATTACCCGGGGCTTTGAAATTACCAAAATACATTTGACAAAATCATCGAAGAACTTTTTATTTTGAAAAATTACGAAAATGCCCCTATAGGACAAATTACGAAAATACCCCTGGGTAGTGGAAAAACAATAACAATGAGAACTACAACGTTTCTCTGAATGAATGAAAGTTCATACTTGTTTGATGGATGAATGAATGGAAAGACTGTATGCTTCTATGAATACGAAAGAACCACTCCTAAATCCTTTTTCATAAAACTCATTCGCGGGTAAATAAGTGGAACAATGACTAATTCATAAAACTTTTTAATCAGATCTCGATGCTAGAAATGAGCTCTAGAGGACGTGGTTGTCGTGGACAAGGTAGAGGAAGGATGACCATGTCGAAACCCGTTAGATCAGGTCAAGGGTCTGATAATGAGATACCACCGCCACCATCACCCCAACCGTGTGGGTCTTTGAGCGATAAGCTCAAACGGGGAAGATCTTTGTGTCGCAGATCGTCTTTGCGAGTCTTGGAATTGGTGGTGATGCAGGGGAGAAATTCGGGAACCCAAAAATGCATACTGAACGGCTCGAGCTAATGGAGCCGAGATGTTTCGAGGAGTGTGCGAGTAGCACCCGTCACCGGTGAGTCTTTGGTTGGAAGCAACGGAGCGCATCATGGATGAGCTTGATCTAACCCCTGAGGAAAAGTTAAAGGGAATGGTGGCACTGTTACGCGATGAAGCGTATCAATGGTGGTTAACTATGCGGGATGGTGCCACGGCTGAGGATCTGACCTGGGAGTACATTAAGGAAGCGTACCAAAAGAAGTATGTGGGAACCAGGTACATTGATGAGCAAAGGAAAGCTTTTCTGGGGCTGATCCAAGGAAACAAGTCGGTTGCAGAATATGAGGCTGAATTCCTGAGGTTGAGCCGGTACGCTCGAGGTGTCGTTGCGACTGAGCATGAGCGCTGTGTCCATTTTGAGGACGGGCTAAAGGATGATCTGAGACTGTTGATAGCACCGCATCAGGAGCGGGAATTCTCTGCTTTGGTAGAAAAGGCCAAGGTGGCCGAGGGAATCAAGGATTCTACAAAGCAGGCTGTGGATAGAAATAGGCCCAAGAGAAGTTTTGGGTCATCTGGAAAGGTTCATAAGAGGCTTAGAGTTGATGGGCCGCGAGGTCAGCAAGCTGGATCAGAAGGGCGGTATCGACCTTGTGATGTGTGTGGAAAGAAGCACTTGGGAGAGTGTTGGAGGAAAACAAGAGGATGTTTTAGGTGTGGGTCCAAGGACCATGTGGTCAAGGAATGTCCTAAGAACTTAGACGAAAGCCGACCGGCAAATCAGAATGTTAGTCAGGCGGGTAGAGGAGGACCGCAGCCTCAACGAGGTCGTGGTTCGAGCAACAGAGGTAATGGTGCTGGCAGAGGCCGTGGAACACAGGGCAGCGGTGCTGCTAATGCTGAGGTAAGGCAACCAGGTTTGGTTTATGCGGTTCACTGGAGGGAGGATGGAGACGCGCCGGATGTTATAACCGGTACGTTCTTTATTTTTGACAAGCCTATTTTGCTCTAATTGATGTGGGCTCGACCCATTCATATGTTGCATGTAATGTAGTGGAAACACTAGGCCTAGACTCTGAACTTTTGGGTAGGCAGATGACTGTAGTAAGCCCATTAGGCCAAACTATAGTGGTCTATAAGATCCTTCGGAATGTACCCCTAGAGATTCAGGGAGTGAACTTTCGGGCTGACTTAATGGAATTACCTTTTGGAGAGTTTGAACTTATACTCGGAATGGATTGGCTAGTAGAGCATGGAGCCGTGTTGGATTGTGCGGCTAAGCGTATGAAACTAAGAACCCCAGAGGATGAAGTAGTAGTAATGATCAGAGAAAGAAGGAGCTACTTGTCTAACGTAGTTTCGGCGCTGAAGGCTGAGAAGATCGTTAGGAAAGGGTGCAAGGCATTTTTAGCCTTCATAAGTGCGTTAGGTGGGAAAGAAGAAGGTGTCTATAGAGTTAGAACTGTAAGGAACTTTGAGGATGTATTTCCGAAGGAATTACCTGGAATACCCCCAGATAGGGAGGTGGAATTTGGAATAGATTTGCTACCGGGAACAGCTCCTGTGTCAATCGCTCCATACCGAATGGCGCCAAAGGAGTTGGTTGAGCTCAAGGCTCAAATCCAAGAGTTGTTGGATCGTGGGTTCATCCGACCCAGTGTGTCTCCATGGGGAGCACCGGTCCTATTTGTGAAGAAGAAGGACAGAACTATGCGTATGTGCATAGATTACCGTCAGTTGAATAAGCTGACCATTAAGAACAAGTATCCTTTGCCAAGGATCGATGACTTGTTCGATCACCGGCAAGGCCGCGAGTGTTTTCAAAGATCGACTTAAGGTCGGGATATCATCAGTTAAAGGTGAAGGAGGCTGATATCCATAAGACCACTTTTAGGACAAGATATGGCCATTTTGAATTCGTGGTGATGCCGTTTGGGTTGACGAAAGCTCCAGCCACATTCATGGAAATGATGAATCGGGTTTTCCAACCCTATTTGGATAGGTTCGTCGTTGTGTTCATCGACGATATTCTGGTGTATTCTAAGTCGGAAGAGGAGCATGATGAGCATCTCCGAGTGGTGTTGGAAGTGTTAAGGGAGAAGAAGCTTTATGCCAAATTCAGCAAGTGTGAATTTTAGCTTAAGGAGGTGGCATTCCTAGGACATGTAGTATCCACAGAGGGAATAAGAGTGGACCCTAGGAAGATCGAAGTAGTGTTGGATTGGAAACCACCTAGGTCCGTGGCTGGAATCCGAAGTTTCTTAGGCTTGGCAGGCTATTACAGAAGGTTTGTGGAAGGGTTCTCGTCAATAGCCGCGCCTTTGACAAAGTTGCTACGGAAGGAAGTACCCTTTGAATGGACTAATAAGCAGCAGGAGAGCTTTGAAAAGCTCAAAAAGGTGTTGACGGAAGCTCCAGTGTTAATTCAGCTGGAAGCAGGAAAAGATTTTATGGTATATTGTGACGCTTCGCATACGGGATTAGGCTGTGTGCTAATGCAAGAAGGAAAAGTAGTCGCTTATGCATCTCGGCAGTTAAGGCCGCATGAGGTTAATTATCCAACCCATGACTTGGAAGTAGCAGCAGTGGTTTTCGCCCTTAAGGTTTGGAGGCACTACCTTTATGGAGAAAGGTCAGTTATCTACACAGACCACAAAAGTCTTAAGTACTTGCTAACTCAGAAGGAGTTGAACTTAAGGCAGCGAAGGTGGGTGGAATTGTTAAAGGACTACGATTGTTCGATAGAGTATCATCCGGGCAAGGCAAATGTGGTAGCTGATGCTCTAAGTAGGAAGGTTGTGGCAGATCTAAGGGCTATGTTCGCCCACTTAAGTTTGTATGATGATGGAAGCCTGTTGGCAGAGTTACAAGTCCAGCTCACATGGCTAAAGGAGGTGAAAGAGGGACAGTTGGCTGATAAGGACCTAAGTGCTAAGTTACAGCAAGTTCAGAACGGAGAATTAAAAGATTATGGCATCAACGATGAAGGAGTATTGTGCTACAAAGGAAAGGTCTGTATGCCGAGGGACAAGGAGTTGAGACAAAGGATTCTTCGGGAAGCGCATGGTAGCCCTTATGCTATGCATCCCGGAGGCATTAAGCTGTATAGAGATCTAAGGGAACAATTTTGGTGGTCTGATCTTAAACGAGAAGTGACAGAATTCGTGGGAAAATGTCTGACGTGTCAGCAAGTTAAGGCTGAACACCAAGTCCCATCGGGATTGCTTCAACCAATTGAGATTCCGCAATGGAAGTGGGAGAGAATTACCATGGACTTCGTTAGTGGGCTTCCCCTTACGCCAACTAAGAAGGACTCGGTTTGGGTGATAGTGGACCGTTTGATCAAGTCCGCGCACTTCATTCCAGTAAGAGTGGATTATTCTCTTCAAAAGTTAGCTAAGTTATATGTGGCGGAAATCGTGAGGTTACATGGAGTACCGGTGTCAATCATCTCCGATAGAGACCCAAGGTTTACGTCTCGGTTTTGGAAGGCACTTCATCAAGCTTTAGGCACTAAGTTGGACTTCACTACGTCTTTTCATCCACAATCGACGGGCGATCAAAGGCCCAGTTATACAAGTGTTGGAGGATATGTTGAGAGGTCAGTGTGATGGATTTCCGAGGAAGTTGGGAAGATTACTTGCCTTTAGCCGAGTTCGCCTACAACAACAAATTTATCAAAGCTAGCATTCGGATGGCACCATATGAAGCATTGTATGGTAGGAAGTGTAGAACACCTACTTGTTGGACTGAGTTAGGAGAACGGCGAGTGTTGGGTCCCGAGTTAGTGGCAGAAACTGAAGAGAAGGTTGAGCTAATTCGGGCACGGTTGAAGGAAGCCTCTGATAGGCAGAAGTCGTACGCAGACCTCAAGCGGAAGGAAATAGAGTTTGAAGTTGGAGACTGAGTGTTCCTGAAAGTCTCGCCTTGGAAGAAGGTTATGAGGTTCGGTCGCAAAGGGAAGTTAAGCCCAAGGTTTATAGGGCCCTATCGAGTACTAAAGCGAGTTGGGCCAGTGGCATACCAATTGGAGTTGCCACCAGAGTTGCAACAGATGCATGACGTATTCCATGTATCCATGCTACGTCGCTACCGATCAGATCCGTCTCATGTGGTACCAGTTGAAGAAGTGGAGCTAAGGCCAGACTTATCCTACGAGGAAGAGCCGATTCGGATATTGGAACGTGACGTGAAAGTGCTACGAAGGAAGTCAGTTCCTCTAGTCAAAGTGTTATGGAGCAACCATGGATCGGAGGAAGCTTCGTGGGAACCAGAAGAGACGATGCGACAGCAATACCCTCAATTATTTTAGTCAGGAAATTTCGAGGATGAAATTATTTTAAGGGGGTAGAACTGTAACATCCTGGAAAGGGCCTATGCATTTTCAGTTTAATTGTACGAAATGACAAGTCTTAAGTACTAGGAATAAATTTCTAATATTTTTGGAAATTAATATTTTTGGAAACCCAGAAATGCATGGAAATGAAAATGGAAATGAACATTTTTGGAAACTCAGAAATGCATGGAAATGGAAATGGAAATGAACATTTTTGGAAACCTGGAAATGTAAGGAAATGATTCAAAAATGGAAAGTAAACATTTCTGGAAACTTGGAAATGTAAGAAAATGGAAAGTTTACAGAGCCGATCGAAAATTTTAGGAAACTTAGAAATGATGCAGTATTGTCAAGATTTAAAGTTTAAAATAGGAAAGTAAGGCGAGGTGGCCTTAAAAGAAAAAGTTTGTGAAATTTGACACAAAAACAGGCTTGGAAAAGTGGCCTGAAGATGTCACTTAGGGACTATGGAAATGGCGCCACATACAAGGGAATGGGCCTGAGTTCGAGTCACTTGGGAAGCAAATAACGAAGGTTTTATTTTTGCTTCCAGAAGATTGAGATGGACGGCACATAGGAGGTGTTTTATTCTCATAAATATTTGATTAAAAGGTGATAAATAAGGATTTTTAAATTGGATTATTTTGAAGATATAAATGATGGATTAAATCTTTTTAATTTAAATAAGGATAATATTATCACAAAGGAAGAGTGGTGGCCAAGTCAAGGACTCTTGGCCTGATAATTTCGGCTAAAGAAGGAAAATTAAGGCTATTTTCCATTCATCCTCTCCCTTTGCCGAAAATTCCCTAGCCCTCTTTCTCTCTGCCGAAATTTTCCTTAAGCAAAACTACATCTTTTCTTCTTCTCTCCTTTTCTACTGTCAAACCAAAATCTCTTTGATTCCTGTTTAAATCTTTCGGGAAATTTGAGGATCTAAGGCAAGAAATATGAATATTCGGCCATAGGCCATTTCATGGTGATTAAGGGTTAGAAATCAATCTAACATGTGCCTATAGGATTTTCGACAGCATCAAGGAAGCAAGGATCTATTTCGGGATTTGAATAATCAAATCGACATCAAAGGTAAGTTTTTAGAATAAAAATCCTATTAGGATTTGGTTTTCAAGACGAACAGGTTTATTGATGTGTTTAAATGATTGACCGAATATATGAGTAAACGGATCTAAGGCAAAGATCAGGCTTTCGGGATTTCAAGGAAATTATTAAGCGAATCAGGTGTGTAATCCCCACTATCTTTTAATATGTCACATGGCAATATTTTAACCTATGAGTATATAAATATGAATGTGAATATGGCTAAGTACCCAAATGTGGTACAAAAGTACTCAGGTACGCTTCCTACTTCTAGTAGAAATATGAAATATGTTATTCGTAACATGAGAATCTTATACGATTGTGAACTCTGGTATATTATGCTTATTAATATATGGGGCATATGCTTGTATATTGAAAGGGGAAGTGAAAATTGGTGACTTAAGACCACAGTAATCTGAAAAGTGGTGACTTACGACCACGATGAATCGAAAAGTGGTGACCTAAGACCACGATGAATCGAAAAGTGGTAACCTAAGACCACAGATGCGGTGACTTAAGCCCGCAATTTGGTGTGTAGCGGAAGGAGGGTCGACTTAGTAGTCCCCACGGTGTGTTTGGTTGGTACGGGGTGTGTAGCGGATGGCATCTAGGTTTTGGGTTTGGGATTGCATCATTATTTTGAATTAGTGTACGAACATGTTATGTTCGATATGCCTTGATGTATTAAATTGTAGTGTTGGTTACACATTGAGTCAGTTTGACTCACCCCGTTGTGGGAAATATATTTCAGGTGATGAGCAATGGACCGGGTCGGCAGGAGCTAAAGGTGGCCATGCATTGCAAGGAGTAATTTAAAGATTTGGACTTTTATTTTACTCAGTACTTTAAGTTTATATTTTTTTGGGTTTGGTTGATGTAATAAGGCCATAAGGCCCAAGTTTGATAGTTTTATCTCTTTGCTTTTATTTTTAATTATTATGTTACGAATTACTTTTAATTAAGTTCAATTAAATTTATTTTGAAAATAAACCCTAAATTGTTTTGTCACCATAATTAAATGATTTCTAAGTAAAATAAATGGATTTTCGCTCTAAGCCCAATCCAAAACGATATTTTTTCTAAAATTACACAAATTTTCCCTAAGTAATAAAGAACTTTGAAACCGGTTTACTTAAGGAACATACCAGATCCGGTTCAGGCTCGTGGGTCGGGTGTGGGGTGTTTCAAAACATACATTCAATCATCATTCTCAGACATAATGTCCCTTAATCTGGTCCTCGAGACCTTAATTATACTTAAAAGTCGAGTCGGGACTAAACTGAAACACATATGAAATTCCATGAAAATTTGGAACTTTTCTAAAATACAGGGGGACCCCGTGGGAGGAGACCGTGTGCCCTCCACGGCTTCTAGACACCCCCGTGTAACCATCCTTGTTATACTAACTATACCAACATGGTCATTAGGCACACCCGTGTGCCATGGCTGTGTACTTTTAGGTCATATACTGACTTCCCCACCACGGCCACCAAGCATGCCCGTGTCGAGGCCGTGTACTTTTATGTTAGCTACTGACTTGTTCACCACGGCCAGATGACACGCCTGTGTCGAGGCCGTGCGATGATAAACTACATACTACCGTTCACCCACGATCGTTAGGCACGCCCGTGTGCCACAACCATGTGACATTATAGGCCATTTACAAGGCCAAAATGCCACCCTCAAAGGGTCATACCTACAAGCCATATTCAACAAGATATTTCATGCACATAAAACCATCAAAAGAATACCAAAATAACCATTCAAACCTTACATTCAAAACCAAACCCAACTATGGCATTCTCAAGGATTAAAACTCATATCATTACAAGACTAATTCATGCATTTGCTCATTCAAACTTGGCCATTCCACATTCTTTCATCATACCAAAAGATACATTCTATAACACATTCATTTAAGCTAAGTTTCAACTATTAAATAGCCCAATCACATGGCTAAGATCACATAACTATTTATCCCAAAATACTAGCCTATACATGCCATATCTAGCTTTATATAATATCAAAATGTACCAAAATAAGTTCTATAGTTTGATGACGATCCAAGACGGTCCCGAGCCTTCAGTAGCTTTGACGACCTATAAAACAGATTAAACACACACAGAGTAAGCTTTCCAAAAGCTTAGTAAGTCAATATACAAACGAACTTAGCATAAAATGCATATATTTGCTTTGGTTCATACACTTTTGAGCACATTAGCCATATTCACAATTCAAAGATCATATAAACACATATCTCATTTCACCAAAACTTTATGCAACATATCATCAATTCCATATTCATAGCATCATAGTAAAATCATATTGATGCTTACCTTGTATACACAATTAGTGTATAATCAACATACCTGATTCGGATTTACAATCACATATTTGTTCATAGCTCGGATTTGCAATTAGTATCATAGACTTGTCCGTTGAACCGTAATAAATCTAATAAGATACTTAGAAAGCTCAGAATAATCGTACAATGCCAACGTCCCAGACGAGGTCTTACATGCACTCGGATATCAATGCCACTGTCCCAGACAGGGTCTTATACGAATCAAAATGATGCCGATGTCCCAGACATGGTCTTACACTTAAGTGTCGTATTGATGCCAACGTCCCACACGTGGTCTTATACGTAAAGTTTATATTGATGCCAACATCCCAGACGTGGTCTTACACATAATCAGATATCGATGCCACTGTCTCGGGCAGGGTCTTACACGAATCTCAAATCAATGCCAACGTCCTAGACGTGGTCTTACATGATAAAATAGAACGGATACCTATGCTAAGGTTCGTACGAGGCTTCTCAGACTTAGTCAATATACCGAACTTATCTCAGAATTCAATTACAGAATTTCTCATAAGCATTCATTATCATCATTAAACATATGAACAATTACAAATGCATACATATTCATCTATTTGTATAGTGACTTACATCGGATTCGGTTTATCGGAATAGAAAACGGCTACTCGATAACTTTCGCTTTCCCGCGATCTAAATCTGTTTTCCTCAGTTCTTGATCTAAAAATACTCAAAATTAACCCTTTTATTCTATAATTCATTCAATTCAATCAAAGGACACTCGTTTAGGGCAATTTGTAAATTAGCCCTCACATTTGCACACTTAATCAATTTAGTCCATTTTTCTCAAAACATCAAATTCACAAATTCAATATACAACCAACCTTAGTTGACTATATATATACATCATACAAGCCCATATTTTTCATCAAATTGACAATTTAGTCCTCCAAAATAACATTTTCTCAGTTTAGCCCTTTTTAGCTAAATTCATCAAAACTTCAAGAACAAAACATATTCATCTACCACCAATCTATCATTTAACACCTTAAAGCATCACATAGCTCAACATAGCATCAATGGCATAACTTGCAAACATCACCAATACTCAAAATTGAAACATGGGTTTGATAGTAGACGAAGCAACGATTACAAAAACGGATCAAAAACTATCCTTGAATTCAAGCTCTCAAATGGCTGAAACTTTGAAAGCTTAAAACCTTTCTTTTCCTTTCTCACATTCGGCCAAAGAATGATAAAAGCAAGGCCATTTTCTTTTGTTTCTTTTATTAACTAATAACTTATAAAATACATATAATATAAAATATCATATACATTAACAAATAATTAATGTAACATTAATGAAACCATTTTATCATCTTATAGTGCATGGATATAAATGTCCACTTACTCATAATGGCATAATAACCTTTTAAAGACCTCATATAATAAAGACATAAGCAAATAGATTCTTTTACAAAAAGCATGCAAATTTTGCATTTGATGCAAATTAATCCCTTTTATCAATTTAAGCACAATGATGGACAATTTAACTTACAGAAATTTAGCACATGCTTAATCACATATCAACGACACAGAATATAATATTAATATATTATACGGACTCGGATTTGTGGTACCAAAACCACTATTCCGACTAGGGTATAAACTGGACTATTATAGTTCTCCCCCCTTAGGGATTTTCGTCCTCGAAAATCTTACCGTTAAATAGAGTCGGATATTGTTGTTTCATTGAATCCTCAGGCTCCCACGTAGCCTCTTCAATCCCATGTCGATTCCACAGTACTTTTACTAGCTAAATTTTCTTATTTCTCAACTCTTTCACTTCACGAGCTAGGATACAGATCGGTTCCTTTTCATATGTCATATCGGATCGGATTTCAATTTCAGATGGGGCAATCACATGTGACGGATCGGGTCGATATCTACAAAGCATTGAAACATGAAATACATTGTGTATCTTTTCTAGCTCAAACAACAACTTTAGTCTATATGCTACAGGTCCAACACGCTCAATAATCTCATACGG
Organism: Gossypium bickii; assembly: GCA_025503065.1. Classification (NCBI taxonomy): domain Eukaryota; kingdom Viridiplantae; phylum Streptophyta; class Magnoliopsida; order Malvales; family Malvaceae; genus Gossypium; species Gossypium bickii. The sequence continues at coordinate 58,262,622 of CP106717.1, read as the reverse complement.
CCCGATGAACCTCGGACTTAATTTACCTTTACGTCCAAATCAAAGCACTTTCTTCCACAGAGACACTTTCAGAAATACTTTGTCGCCGATCTCAAATTCTATATCTTTTCGTTTCAAGTCTGCATAAGACTTCTGACGATCAGATGCTGCTTTCAAGCAATCTCGGATTTGTTTCACTTTCTGTTCTAAATCTTTTATCAGATCAACCCCATGTAGCTTATTCTCACTAAGTTCAATCCAAAACAAAGGTGTATGACATTTTCGTCCATACAAAGCTTCATAAGGTGCCATTTTTATACTTGAATAACAACTGTTATTATACGCAAATTCGATCAGTGGCAGATACTGTTCCTACGAACCATGAAACTCTAGTACACATCATCTTAATATGTATTCAAGAATCTGAATAATCCGCTCAGATTGGCCATCGATTTGCGGATGAAAAGCTGTACTGAAATGGAGTTTCGTGCCTAAAGCCTCTTGCAATTTCTTCCAGAATCTCGACGTAAACCTCGGATCTCTATCGGATACAATAGACAATGGCACCCCGTGCAATCTCACAATCTCAGAGATATAAAGCTCGACTAATTTGTCAAGTGAGTAGTCTGATCTTATTGGAATAAAATGGGCAGATTTCGTAAATCTATCAACCACGACCCATATCGTATCTTTCTTTCTCGGAGTCTGAGGTAAACCAGAAAAAAAGTCCATGGTCACTCTATCCTATTTCCACTCAGGAATGAGAATCGGTTGTAACATCCCAGACGAAACTTGATGTTCAGCTTTTACTTGCTGATAGACTAAACATTTTGAAACAAAATCAGATATGTCTCGTTTCATACTAGACCACCAGTAGTGTCGTTTCAAATCCTGATACATTTTCATGCTTCCCGGATGAACAGATAAACGACTGTTATGAGCTTCATTCAAGATCAACTGAACCAACTCTGGATTTCTTGGAACACAGATACGATCCCAGAATCTCAAACAATCATCAACAATTTGAAATTTAGATTCGAAATTCACCTCACACTGAGCTCGTTTCGCTAGCAATTCATTATCAGATATCTGAGCATCACATACCTGTTGTAAGAACAACGATTGGGCTTTTAATTCAGCTAACACAGAACTATCATCAGACAAATCTAACTGAGCATTTAGAGCACATAATGCAAACAATGATTTTCTACTCAAAGCATCAGCAACAACATTCGCTTTACCCGGATGATAATCTATCACAAGCTCATAATCTTTTAGCAGCTCTATTTAACGCAGGTTCAAATCTTTCTGAGTCATCAGATATTTCAGACTTTTATGATCTGAAAACATGTGGCATTTCTCACCGTACAGATAATGACGCCAAATCTTTAGCACAAACACAATCGCAGCTAACTCAAGGTCATGCATCGGATAATTCTTTTCATGAGGCTTCAACTGTCTCGAGGCATAAGCTACCACTTTGCCTTCCTACATCAAAACACATCCCAGACCATTTAACAAAACATCACTATACACAACAAATTCTTTACCCGATTCTGGCTGTACTAACACTGGAGCTTCTGTTAACAGAGTTTTCAACTGATCAAAACTTTTCTGGCATTTATCTGACCATTCAAATCTGACATCTTTCTGAAGTAATTTGGTCAATGGAGTAGCTATTGTCGAAAAGCCTTTTACAAATCTACGGTAATAACCAGCCAAACCCAGAAAACTGCAGACTTCAGATACATTTCTTAGAGGATTCCAATTCAAAATAGCAGAAATCTTGCTCAGATCAACTCGAATCCCGAATGCTGACACAATATGTCCCAGAAAACTAGCCTCGTGAAACCATAATTCACTTTTGCTGAATTTCGCATACAATTGCTTTTCTCTCAAAGTTTGCAAAACAACTTTCAAATGTTCAGCATGTTCAGCCTCATCCCGCGAATAGATCTAGATACAACAACTTTCAAATGTTCAGCATGTCATCAATGAATACAACAACAAATCGATCTAGATACGGTCTAAAAATTCTGTTCATCAGATCCATAAAAATAGCAAGAGCATTGGTTAGGTCCAAATGGCAAAACTAAAAATTCATAATGCCCGTACCTCGTTCTGAAAGCAGTCTTTGGAATATCTAAATCTTTCACTTTCAATTGGTAATATCACGATCTCAGATCAATCTTGGAAAACACAGTAGCTCCTTTCAACAGATCAAATAAATCATCAATTCTGGGTAATAGGTATTTATTCTTTATTTTCACCTTATTTAACTGACGATAATCAATACACATCCTCATCGTGCCATATTTCTTTTTCACGAACAGGACAGGAGCTCCCCAAGGCTAGAAACTCGGTCTAGCAAACCCTCTCTCAGTCAATTCTTGCAGCTATGACTTTATCTCTTTTAACTCTGTTGGTGCCATTCTATACAGAGCTATTGAAATAGGTGTAGTACTAGGCAACAATTCAATACCAAACTCAACTTCTCGAATCGGAGGTAAACCCAGTAACTCTTCTGGAAACACATCAGAAAACTCACAGACAACAGGCACTGACTCAATCTTCCTTTCAGACATTTTCGAATCAATACATAAGCGAAATATGCCTCATAACCTTTATTCAAACAACTCTGAGCTTTCAAAACAGATATCACAGTAGGCAATCCATTCAAATCATTAGATTCAACTCGTACAATCTCATCATTTGGACATCTCAAATCTATAGTCTTTCTTTTGCAGTTCACCACAACATCATGCATAAACAACCAATCCATACCCAGAATAATATCAAACTCATCAAATGGCAAAAGCATTAGATCACCAGAGAAATAGATATCTTGAAACATTAACGGGCAGTTCTTGCATACTTTGTCAACAAGGACACTTTTACTTAAGGGGTTCGATACTTTTATAGCAAACTCAGTAGACTCTACAGGCAAAGTCTTACTGAATACTAAATTCATGCATATATATGAATGCGTAGAACCAGGGTCTATCAAAGCAATCACAGAAGTATCACAAAGAGCAAAAGTACCCGTTATAACATCTGGTGACGAAGCTTCTTCTCGAGCTCGGATAGCATATGCTCTGGCTGGTGCTATAGCTTCGGATCTGACAATGTTGTCTCTCGTAGTTCTCTGACTACAACTAACATTTCTGACATTTTTTGATGGCCTACCTCTCACGGGTGCATTATCAGATCTTAAATTCTGAACAGTCTCTGGTTTGACAGACTCAGGGGAATCAAGTATAAAATGATCAAGCGATCCACATCTAAAGCAAGCTCTGTCATTTAATCTATAGCTTTCCAGGTGCCTTTTTCTACAATGTTTACATTCAGTCTCTCGAGATCGAACATTACCAACACTGCCACTTGAAGTTTGTTGGAGTTTTAGAACTCATTTGCGCCTAGGTTGATTTCTATTCGCATGTCCCACATTATCTCTAGAACGACTCGATTATCTCTCGAATTTCTTCAAGACGATCAAATGATTTGCTTGGAAATCTTTTTCTCGAGATCACGGGCTTGATTCACTTTTTCTTTATCTTTCCCGAGTGCCTCAAATTTTGCAAGCTCACAATGAGTACAACAAACTCTTTTATTTCCAAGATCCTCGACTAATGCATTTAATGTCTTCATTAAGGCCATCTTCGAACCTTTTGCATATTATAGCTTCAGATGATACACATTCTCGAGCATACTGACTCAGTCTCACAAATTCTCGTTCATATTCGCATAATGCATATACGACCTCGCTTTAGTTCTAGAAATTCCTTTCGTTTCTGATCAACGAATCTCTCACTGATATATTTTTTTCGAAACTCAATCTAAAAGAAATCCCATGTGACTCGTTCTCTCGGAACAACAGAAATCAGAGTTTTCCACCATTGATATTCTGCATCTCGGAGTAATGATACAACACATTTATACATTCTTCTGGAGTCAGAGACATTTCATCAAATACCCGGGTCGTGTTTTCAATCCAGAATTCAGCCTTTTTAGCATCATCATCTTTAGTAACTCGGAATTCTTCGGCCCCATACTTATGGATCTTGTCAACGGGAGGCTTATTCAACAGATTCAGATGCATAACCAGTGGCACAACTATAGTTTGAGGGAGATTAATCGGGGGCGGGGGTTGTGAGACAGTCGGGTTATTCTTTACAAACTGAGTGAACCACTCACTCATCATCTGGAATTAGCCCTCACATTTGCAAAATAGCCCTCACATTTGCTCACTTAATCAATTTAGTCCATTTTTCTCAGAACATCAAATCCACAAATTCAATATACAACCAAGCTTAGCCGACTATATATATACATCATACAAGCCCATAAAATTGACAAATTTAGTCCTCTAAAATAACATTTTCTTAATTTAGCCCTTTTTAGCTAAATTCATCAAAACTTCAAGAACAAAACATATTCATCTACCACCAATCTATCATTTAACACGTTAAAGCATCACATAGCTCAACATAGCCTCAATGGCATAACTTGCAAACATCAACAATACACAAAATTGAAACATGGGTTTGATAGTAGACGAAGCAACGATTACAAAAACGTAGAAATTATCAAAAAACGGATCAAAACCTAACCTTGAATTCAAGCTTTCAAATGGCCAAATGTAACACCCCAAACCCGATTAATACGCCATGATCGAATCTGACATGCCACAGAGGAAAACATTTTTAAGAAAATCGAGTTAACAATTAAATTTTAGTGAAAAACTCTTTGTTGTTCTATGATTGTAGAAATTAGGTGTATAATAAGTTAAAAACTGATAATTTTCTTTGAAATTCTGTAAATAAATCTTTAAAACATAGTTGTAAATCCATGGATTAGAAAACCTTTTATAATTTAAAAGAAACCAAAGCGAATAGTTTGAAAACTGTTTCTAATTGAAATTTGGGAAATTGAGTTTTGGAAAATAGTATGAGTTATCGAAAACACTTAAGTTGTTAAATATTATCAAATGATTTATATTACTCGATGGTAAAGTTTTGAAAACCATTGCGTTTTCTAGTTTAGAAAACTTTGTGCTCATATTACTTAACTAACCATGTAGTTTATTAAGCCATGTTTAAAACAAGTCCAAAGCATACAAATAATCCAAAAACATAATTTGAAAGGCCTTATTATAAATCCAAATAAAGATGAAAAACCAAATTTAAATAAAATATAGTACCCAAACCAAAATCCGTGTAAATCGAATTTTATTGCATGGCCACCTCGAGTCCATCAGGCTCCTCATCCGCGATTCACGAATCAGCTGAAAAGATAAGGGAGAAGGTGAGTCACCAAGACTCAGTGCATAAATCCTTCTCCCGGTTGATGCAACAAACTTACACAATTTATAGCCAAGCAATATAAATATATATACAATGCACCAATCCTAGCCATCCATAACTCCTTTTCTACCCCGTGTGGTACCAAACCACTGGTGGTGCCAAACCACTGATGACCCAAAGTCACGATATCCAATAATGTGGTACCAAACCACTGGTGACCCAAAGTCACAAATAATCAAGTTGTGGGGCCAACCCACATGTGATACCAAATCACTGGCGACGATCCCAATACATCAAATGTTGGGCCAACCCACGGTGGTGTGAAACCACTGGGAAGAGTCGCTATGAGGTGCCAAACCTCTGGTGTCCCAAAGACACGAAATATGTGGTACCAAACCACTGAAGGTGCCAAACCTCTGGTGTCACAAAGACACGGATATCAAATCTTCCCCCTCCACTCATATCGCCCATACCAATGCAATAGATAAACAAATCATGTCATTATACTTTGATATGAATATATAACCAATATATATATATCGTAGATCGTGATAATTAACAACATATAGCAACATCATATCAAAACGGACTTACCCGTATCCATGCTCATACCCATCAAGGTATCATATCAAGATCTCATAGATTTCGGCTTTAACAACATGAATAGTTATTTAACACATATATACATATTACCGAGTTATAAAGTGTGTAAGGTACATACCTTTTACCAACGCAAATACTAACTTCCGAAGATCCGATCTACCGCACTAGATCACCTTGTCCTATATTCGGCCAAACCACAAAACTCTAATCAAGACCATTCGGCCAACATCACACCTTAATCCCAATAGCTTTAGGCTTTTCATCCTCAAAAAGAATAATGAATCATGAACCCTTACCACTTGACTTACAAACTTCGATTGCTAGAGAAGTAAGGCTTAGATCGATTGCTTCCAAAATCCCAAAGAGCCTAAAAGAATGATCGATTCCTAATAATGGTTAGAACTTTGCAAATAAATGCCCAAAAATTCGGCCTTTGTCCACAAGAAAACGACTTAGAAAGGAGAAAGAAATAACGAAAATATGGCCATGAACACTTACCTATCTTCCAAAACCGATTGAAGAAAACCCAAAGATTATCTACCCTTGATGATATTCGGCCAATATAACACCAAAAGAGAGAAAGAAGATTCGACTATGGTGGAGTAAAAAGAAAGGAAAAATAAAAGTGAAAGTGAAATAGGAGAAGGATGATTCGGAAATGGAAGAAAGAAGAAAATAGAAAAAGAAAATATAATGATAATAGATGTTTTTAACTTTGAACAAAAAAAAATGAAAGAAATGGGATTTGGGAAGGAGGAAGATTCGGCCAAGAGGAAGTGAAAAGGAAATGTGGTTTTTTTGAGCAACTATCAAAAGAAAGAAAAGAGAGAGATGGGAGAAAGAGGTTCGGCCAAACACCTAGTTTGCCGAAAAGAAAAGTGCACAAAAATGCAAAATGTGGTTTCGGTTTCAAAAGGGAAATGAGAGAAAGAAATTAGAATTTGATTCAAACACAAATGAGAGCTAAATCAAAAGCAAAATTACACAAAAATGCCTAAGATACATTCGGCCAAAGAGGGAGTTTTTGGAGAGGAAGAGAAAAATGCCAAATGATGCACAAAATGCTAAAGTTGGCCAACTATTTCTCCCCAAACTTCCTATCAACATTCGGCCACCCCCCTAGCCACACATGCCATCCACATTCATGCACTAATGGCCATAGGAGAGTTTCCAAAACAACTCCCTTAAGCCAAGCCTTATGTCCCCCCATCCTTCCATAAACCTTAAGATTCCTTTCCCAAAGTACAAACTTTCCTAAACCAATATTCAACTTGCCAAAAATTTAAAGTCCAACCTTCCATAACTAGAACTTGACCTACACTTAATGCTAGGATGCATAAAAATAAAATCCTTAATATGCCTTCTATGCTACTCGAACCACTTCCCTCAAGCAACCATCCATGCGCCATAACCACCTTCCCACTAACTCCTCATGTGCTAAATTTAACACTTAAATTAATTTAAGTGTCAAGTTCACTTAATCCACTTCACTAAATTTTCAATACTAAAAATTATTCTAGCTTAGCTAATTATTCCAAGCTTTCACAAAGCTATACTAAGCACACAAACAATCCTACCCGAGCTAACACAAGTAACAAGATGATACTCTAATTTTTCCTAAAGCCCAATTAAACCCGAAAATTCATAGAAACCTCGTAACCTTCCAAATTCACTTAACTAATAAATCCAATTAGGTCAAAACACCATTCTCATATTCTTAAAGATTTTAAACTCTCCTAAACCCAAGGCCCAATCGACCCAATCCTACTAGGCCCAATATCGCGATGTTACACCAAAACTTTGAAAGCTTAGAACCTTTCTTTTTCTTTATCACATTTTGTCCTGAAACACCCCAAACTCGGCCCACGAGCCTTGACCAGATCTGGTATGTTCCTCGATGTAAACCGGTTCAAAATTCTTTTGTTACTTTGGAAAAACTGTGTGTTTTGAAAGAAAGATTATTTTTGGGTTGGGCTCGAGTTGAAAACAAGTTTATCTTATATTGAAAACCCTTTATTTTAGGTGACAAAACATTTAGAGTTTATTTTAAAATAAATTTACTTAATCCTTTAATTGATAAAACTTCGTAGCATAATAAATAAAAGTAAAATAAAGTAGTTCAACTATGGCCTTATTACATCAAATAAATCCCAAAATTAAATTCAAAGTACTTAAAATAAAAAGTCCAAATAAAATAAATTTCTTCCTGAGCATGGCCACCCCTAAGCTTCTGTCGACCCGGTCCATCACCGATCGTCACCTGAAAAATAATCCCACAACGGGGTGAGTCAACAGACTCAATGTGTAACCACAACACTAAGTCCTAACATATTCAAGCATATCAAATCATATACATATTCATATAGTATTTAAATAAAATGATGCAAACCCAAACCCAAAACCTAGGTACCATCCGCTACACATCACCCGTACCAACCTGCACACCGTGGGGAGTACTAAGTCAACCCTCCATCCGCTACACACCATCGAAGGCAATCGCTACAGTTGACGTGCTCATCGCCCTTAGAAATATTGTGGCATAGCCACCAAATAATATTTTGTGTTATGAGACACCACATTCAGATAATGTGACCGAGGTCACCACATTCAAATAACGTGACATAAATCACCACATTCACTTCCCCATTCATAATATCCCATATGCCCCATATACCATTCATATCATGCAATCTCATGCCATAGGCTTTATTCCACATTCTTATCATTATTTACACATGTACCATATTCCACTATTCATAGCACTTATTAACTTAAGGTTAATGTAACGTACCTGGGTACTTGTACCATTGCATGGCACCTTAGCCATAGCTTTCACATTCTTATTAACATATTTAATGAAATACAAACATAAACCTATCGAGAAGTAGTGTGGGGTACACACCTGATTCACTTAGCAAGTTCACTAAAAATCCCAAAAATCCCGATCTAAGCTTTAGACCTTTAATCCCTTGCTGCCGATTTGACTATTAGAAAATCCCAAATCTTGCGATATCTCCTTCCTTAGAATCGATTAGCACTAAATTACTATACAGGTTAGTTTCCGGCTTTTAAACATGTGAGAATTAGATCTAGATACTAAAATAGAGCTTTGGCTGATTATACATAAGTGCTTACCTTGCGATTTGAAATCCCGAAATCCTTGTATACCACTATCGACTATGCTTAGAAATCCTGAATTTCTCCTTCAAAAATTAGGCCAAAGATTATTAATGGCATTAGAGTTTTGATTTCGGCTTTAAGGAAAAGAAATAATACGATAACAATAGATCCTTACCCCTTAACACTATTGTCGACGGCACCCTTGCTTGATCTACAGGTGTAACATCCTGAAAAGGGCCTATGCATTTTCGGTTTAGTTGTATGAAGTGACATGTTTTATGTACTAAGAATAAATTTTGAACATTTTTGGAAACCTGAAAATGAATGGAAATGATTTGGAAATGAACATTTTTGGAAACCTGAAAATGTATGGACATGATCAAGAAATGATTCAAAAGAGGAAAGTGAAGATTTCTAGAAACTTGGAAATGTAAGAAAACGACAAGTTTACAAAGCCAAACGAAAATTTTTAGAAACTTAGAAATGACTTAGAAATGTTGAGTTTTAAGGTTTAAAAGAGGAAATCAAGGCAAGGTGTCCTTAAAAGAAAAAGTTTGTGAAATTTGACACATAAACAGGCTTGGAAAAGTGGCCTGAAGATGCCACATAGGGCCTCTGGAAATGGTGCCACATACAAGGTGTTGGGCCTGAGTTCGAGTCACTTGGGAAGTAAATAAAAGAAGTTTTATTTTGCTTCCAGAATCTTTGAGGTGGACGGCACAAGCCTTCTAGAACGGAGGAGTTTTATTCTCTTTAATATTCGATTAATAAGGTGATAAATAAAGGATTTTTAATTGGATTATTTTCAAGGGATAATAAAAAGATTATTCTCTTATTATATTAAATTAAAGAGATAAAGCTATCAAAAAAAGAAGAGTGGTGGCCAAGTAGGGGACTCTAGCCTAGTAAATTCGGCTAAGGGAGGAAAATAAGGCTAATTTTCATTCATTCTCTCCTTTGCCGAAATTCCATAAGCCATTCTCCTCTCTCTGCCGAAATTTTTCCCTAGCAAATTCTCTCTTTTCTCTGCTATTTTGCCAAGACCAAAAACTCTAGTAAAGCAAGCCACTCTCTTCATCTTTCTTTTCTTCCTATTTCTTTCCTTCCAATCCATTCAAAAGCTGAATTTTGGAGAGGCTTCAAGCATAGGTGTTGCCGATTTCTCCAAGTAAGGGTAAGATCTAGACTCGGTTTCCATTCTTTTTCTTTTTAAGCCTGTCGAAATTTGGAGACTAATCTCTCATATTGTATTTTGGCCAAAATATGAAGAACTCTTTTCGGATCTGTCTCAAGTCGATCAGTAAGAAGGATTTTTCGGGATTTAAGGCATCAAGGTAAGACAATAAAGTGATATTCGGCCATAGGCCATAAGTATGATTTCAAGTTAGACTAAAATCTAACATATGTGTATAGATATTTCTGACAAAGATTAAGGAAGCAAGGATCCAATTCGGGATTTTAGAATCCACAAGGTAAGTATTCGGCCAAGGCTTATATTTTTTGGTATTTAGCACTATTTCCTATTTATTCAAAAGCCAGAAACTGACATAGTTAAATGATTTGGTGGCTAGCCGATTTTAAGGAAGGAATACTACAGATTTCGGGATTTGATTATAAATCAAATCGGCAAACAAGGTAAGAATACTAATCCTACTAGGATTTGGAATTTTGGCTGAATAGCTTTTTATTAAGGTAATAAGTGATAAATCAAATGTAGGGATTAAGGATCTAAGCATTAGATCAAGCTTTTCGGGATCTCAAGGAATTTCTAAGCGAATCAGGTGTATACCCCACACTACTTCATAATACGTTGTATGGCATGTTTAATTAAAATATGTGACATAAAGAATATGAAAGTGGCTAAGGTATCATGTTATGGTACTAAGTACTCAGGTACGTTTCCTACTTCTACTAGGAATATGAAAAATGTTAATTGTAACATGAGAATATGATAAGAATGTGAACTTTGGCTTGTAATTACATAATATGTTATGGGCATATGGGTTTTATTTTGAAAGGGGAAGTGAATGTGGTGACTTAAGACCACGAACACGGTGACCTAAGACCGTGATATCTGAAAAGTGGTGACCTAAGACCACAGTAATCTGGAAGTGGTGACCTAAGACCACGATGAATGAACGTGGTGACCTAAGACCACGAATGCGGTGACTTAAGACCGCAATTTGGTGTGTAGCGGAAGGAGGGTCGACTTAGTAGTCCCCACGATGTGATTGGCAGGTACGGGGATGTGTAGCGGATGGACAATTAGGTTTGGGTTTAGGAATGCATCATAACTTGTATTCATTATTTTGAATATGTAACTCTTGTATGCCTGATTCTATTATGACTTAGTGTCGTTGAGTCTGTTTGACTCACCCCGTTGTGGGACCATGTTTCAGGCATGTATTCTGTTACTGGCAGCTTTGTTGTGTTGATATTAGCAGCTCGTCTGTGCTATTGGTGTGTAGGGCTGGGTGGGTTGACTTGGTCCCCACATGGTGTGTAGGGTTGGTACGAGTGGTGTGATGGTTGGATTGGGTTGGGCTGCATTTTCTTTGGTTGAAGTACCATGATTTTGGGGCTTAGGCCCGAACTGATACTGCATGGGCTTGGGCCCAGACTGTGACTGTAACAGGGGATTACACATTGAGTTCTCGTAACTCAACCCTTTTCTTTAGTTTTGCAGGTAATCCCCAGCCTTAGAGGATTTAGAGCTGCGAGGGACTCGAAGGTGGCCACAAGTCCTGCATGTTTTCGAGGGTCAATTTAGTATTTCAATTTGGGATTACTTTACTTTAATTATTGGGTTTTATAATTTTTGTAATAAGGCCATTGGAACTATTTTAACTTCTATTTGGGATTTTTTTTTAAACACTACAAATTTATTAAACACGGGGTTTTAAAACAATAACAACTATTTTTAAAATATCACGTATTCGCAAATCGCTCAAACCAAATTTTTATAATGAACCACGCTTTTTAATAAGCAAGATAATACATGCATTCTTGAAAGCGTATTAATTCAAGTAAGCTTCTTTTGTTAACAAGCAACGAGAAACGGGATTTTGAATGTTTAAAGTTTGGATTTGAAAATGAGTTTTCCAACGATCATGAGGTTTTCAAACAACACCTAATGTAGCACGCTAGATCCAGTCATAACGTCTAGGCCGGGTTTGGGGTGTTACCTTACTTGTCAGATTTGTGGTCTGAAACCACCGTTTTGATTTAACTGAAAACGGGCTGTTACAACTCTCACAACTAAAGGAATTTTCGTCCTAAAAAATCTTACCAGAATATTAATTCAGGTATTTCACTTTCATAGCTTCTTCCAATTCCTAGGTAGCCTATTCTGTTCCGTGTCGTTGTCAGAGAACTTTAACTAAAGCTATACTTTTATGTCTCAATTCTTTAACTTCCCGAGCTAGAATTCTGATTAGTTATTCACTGTACGTCATATCATACTAAATTTCAACATCAACTGGGGATATTATGTGTGACGGATCTAATCAATACCGTCGTAACATCGATACATGGAATACATTATGAGTCTTTTCTAACTCTGACAGCAAAGCTAACTAATTAGCTTCAGGTCCAATCCTCTCAATGATTTTGTTCTATCTAATGAACTGCGGACTAAGCTTTCCTTTCCAGCCAAATTGAAGAACTTTCTTCCAAGGCGATACTTTCAGAAATACCTTGTCACTGACTTGAAACTTTATATCTTTTCTTTTTAAATCTACGTAAGATTTTTGACGATCAGAAGCCGCTTTCAAACTATCACGTATCACTGTGACCTTTTCTTCAATTTCTAGAATTTAATCAACATCGAATAACTTTTTCTCGCTCAACTCAATCTTATATAATAGGGTTCGGCATTTTCAACCATATAAAGCTTCGTAAGGTGCAATTTTATTACTCGCCTGATAACTGTTATTATATGCAAATTCAACCAACGTCTACGAGATACCTTTGAACTCTAAAACACAACATCAAAGCATATCTTCAAGTATCTGAATTACTCACTCAGACTGACCATCGGTCTGCGGATGAAATCTTGCACCAAAATGCAGTCGAGTACCTAGAGCTTCATGTAACTTACTCCAGAATCGAGACGTAAGCCATGGATCCTTGTCAGAAATAATAGAAACTAGCACACCATGCAGTCCAACTATATCAGAAACATACAACTCTACAAATCTCTCAAGTGAAAAATTCGTATGCACTGGATTGAAATACGCAGTTTTTGTCAAATGATCGACAAGGACTTACAAAACATCTTTTTTTTCTTGGAGATAGAGGCAATCTTGATACAAAATCCATTATAACACGTTTCCATTTCCAATCTGGAATCATCAAAGGTTGTAATAAAACAAAAGGTACCTAATGCTCGCTTTAACTTGTTGACAAATCAAGCATTTTGACATGAACTTTGAAATCTCCCCTTTCATACCTGGCCACCAGTACATCTATTTCAAATCACCGTACATTTTATTGCTACCAAGATGTATCGATAATGTACTACTATGAGCTTCCCATACAATCTTCTAAATGAGATTAGGGTTTCTCAGAACACAAGTTTTGTTTTTAAAGTACAAACTATAACACCACCAGACCTGACCCAGACGTTATGGCCGAATCTGGTGATGTCACATCAAAAGGATAATTCAAAATGACTTCGCTTAGTTAAAACTTAAGTTTAAGATTTAAAAACCCAAAAGCTAACATTTTGTTAAGTTACGATGAAAGCCCATGTTTCAAGAAAATGTCCATATGTTATAGTTATTTTGAAAACCATGTTAAACTTTAGAAATTTATTTAGGTTTAATAATTAAGCAGTTGAAACAATAATAAAACCCAAAGGTAAAGTTAAATTGGAGATACAAGGCCTTATTACATTTCAATAAAAATAAAGTAATAAAAATAAAGTCATTCAAAACAAATAAACAAAAATTTCTAAGAATCTTGCAGTGTGGCCATCTCTGAGTCCTCTTCCACGTCAATCAGTCTACTGAGGGTCACCTGAAACATTTAATAAAAAGGGGGTGAGTTTCGAAACTCAGTGTGTACGACCCTTGGTAATCCAATCAACATACAATTATCACATTGGGCATCGAAGGTCCTAGGCCTTAGCCCACAATGACCTCATATCACATCTGTATCACATGAATGTAATGCTCCCATCCCAAATCCAACTCTGCACTCCATTTCCCTTCCAACCCTACACTCTTGTAGGGATATAAATATCAACCCACCCATCCCTACACTCCAAAGGTAGCACCAACAGCGGCACTACTCAAACGTTGCAGCAAGGCTGCTAAGCATATAATAGGCTTAAAGCCACCGGTGGATCCACGATTGTCAAACGACTATGCGATCCTCACGTATCTTCCTCCGTATCATCAAACCCACTCAAGTGCAACATATATCTCATGAATGCAACATACACATTTCAACACATTAAGCACCTAGAGGTATTTTAGTCATTTCACTACCTAGGGGTATTTTCGTAATTCTACCCTACAGAGGTATTTCGTAATTCTTCCCTACATAGGTATTTTCGTAATTTCTTTCATCTCGGGTTTTAGTTATGAACTTCAGCCCATCAACAAGTCCTTGCGGCTAAAGTGAACAGACACTATGCACCAGGTAGGATCCTAGAGAAGAGGAGGTGGGTCACTAGGACCGCTTAAGTAGCAAGCTCTCCCTAGATCCAATCCTAGACATGCATATGTCTATTGCCACACTCTAACCTAGCAACTTGTCCATAGAAATGTTTAATTATTAAATTAAGTTATATGCCTTTTAGGAATTTATCAAAACTAGGCCTAGAGTCCATTAAAACCCTAGTATTCATTTCTAAAATCCCATATAGCCCACTAAGCCTAATCATGTCCATATAGCCCATTAAGCCCAATCATGTTTATGTAGCCCATTAGGCCCGATCGTAATCAAATCAAACAGCCATCCATATCATTCTATCATTCAATTTCACATCTCAATTCTTACCGGTTTAGGCCTACGAACATGACAGGCCCATTTAGCTCCGTTTGACCCGGTTGGCCAAATAGTGGCCCGAGACCATGAGATCACTCTCTTGGCCTCGACAAATGTATCGATGTTACCACACAAATGTTCGCATGCTCGTGTGGGGATCGTGACTATCACAGTCTTAAAAATTTATATAAAGAATGATTGAGCTTAGAACTAAATGCGACAACAATTAAGGCAAGTGCACCTATCGAACAGAAGTGTAGCTATTGCAAGACCGGATTGTCGAACCCAAAGGAACCAAAAGTACTAATACAAACTTTCTTTTTATTATTTAGCCTAAGAATTAAATGAATTTGTTATCTAATCTAAAATTAACTAACAACTAAGCTAAAGATGCAAAGATAAAGAGAATGAATTGGGGAAAAACTTGTGCAGAAAAACCAATTGATTAAGACAATACCCGAGGAAGAATCCACCTAGACTTCACTTGTTATCTAACTCTGAACCAGATGATTTATTCACTTGACTTGATTCGTAGGATTCCCTAATTTATATTAATACCTCTTTCGAGGATACTAACGTCTAACCCTAGGTTGATTAATTGAAATCTCTTTCTAATTTAAACCCCTAATATTGCATTAATTCGATCTATGGACTCCCATATTAGATTTGACCCTAATCCGGTAGATTTTTGTCACCCTATTTTTAGGCCCGCGAGCAACTGCACTTAACTATGCTAGATCTACTCTCAGGCAGGGGCTTTTGCTCCACCACCTAAGCACATCAATACTTGTGTAATAGCCCGGTTTAGACCCTAGTCAGAATGATGGTTTCGAGACCACAAATTCGAGGTTAGAATAGTAATTTAATATTATTTTCTATGTGAATAGTATGTAATATAGTCTGTGTGAAAATTTTGTGTGATAATTTGATTGTTTGTGTGTCGAATTAAGAGAAAGGATTTAATTGCATAAAGTACAAAATGTTGTGTGCTGATTTACGAGTACTTAATTGTTGTTGGCTTTTTAAGATGGAGGCCTTATGTTGTTATTAAGCCATTTTTAAAGATAGTGGGTGGCTAAATGACTTATTAACCTTAAAATATATTTGTTTTATATGACTTATAAAAGGGCAAAGTTGGTATTTGTTTAATAAGTTAATATTAATTAAAACAAAAAAAATTGATGGCCATTTTTCTCATCTTTCTTCCACCGAAAAATAGAAAAGAGAGTAGCCATTGAAGCATTTGAAATTTCGGCACTTGCTAAGCTTGATAATTTCTATGTTTTTATGATCGTTGCTTCGTGTTCTTTCAAACCCATGCTTTGAATTTAGAAATTGATGGTGATTTTGAATTATGCCATTGATGAATGCTTGAGGTTTGTGATAGTTGATGATGAATTATGAAAGATAGGTGAAGGATTAACATGTGTTGTTTTTGAATTTTTGATGAATTTAGCTAATTAGGGCTAAATTGTGAAAATAGCAAATTAAAGGTTAAAATGTGAAATAAATGAAATGTGTGGACTTGTACTGGCATGGGAAGAGTTCGGCTAGCATATGTGTCTTGAAATTTTGTGTATTTGATGATTTTGTGAAATAGAGACTAAAGTGTCGAAATGTGAAAATGTGAGGGCTATTTTGTAGAATGCCCTAAAAAAGTGAGTTGGATTAAAATGAATGATTTGGTGATTGAATGGACTGAATTTGAATGCCTATAGACCAAGAGAGGAGAGGTTCGGATCGAGATCGAGGTAAAGAGAAAGTGCTCGAGTAATCGACCGTTTCGGTATTTTGACATCCGAGGTAAATGTTATTAAGATATGTTTTAGCATTATGGAATGAATATGTACATGATTATGAGATTGAGATGCTACGTGCAAGAATTAGTTGATGGCACTAAGTGTGCGAAATGTAAATCAAAATAGAAATGAATGGCACTGGGTGTGCAATGATATGAAAGCTACGGCTTATTGACTTGGCACTGTGTGTGCGGTGTCGAGACAAGTCGATTAAAAGAATAGGCACTAAGTGTGTGATGACAAATATGTTACGATTATGTATATAGCACTGAGTGTGCGATCAAATTGAATGAATATTAAAGGATGATTGACAAGTAATAACGAGCATTGAATAGCTTGGAAGTTTAATAACTATGTGTAGCTAAGGTACGTATTGAACCTTTGTAGTTGATGAGTTATAAACAAGCTATGATTGAGTGAATGAGTATTTTAGCTATGGATGAGAGGGCATGAATATGAGATAATTGATCAATGTGATTGTTTATTATATATATTGGTTTGATTTGATGAGATAATTGTATTGTATGTCGAACTTACTAAGCTTTGGAAAGCTTACTATGTGATTTCTTTCTCTGCTTTGTAGTGTCAATAAAGCTAGCTTGGATCGGAGGATCGTCAGTATCTCAGTCACACTATTGGCAATCTGTTTGGGGTATTTTGGAAAGATGTACATAGTTAAAATATGGCATGTATAGGTTGGTCATTTGAATCATGTTTGAGATTTGTAAGTAGCCATGAGATGTGGCTAGATATGTGCCATTTTTAGCATAAATGACTCTGATATATATATGATGCATCTTTTGGTATGGATTGTGAGTTGAGAAATTGACTTATGAATGGAAATCTTTGTGATGGTAAAATGCTAATATGATTTAGTGAAATTGGGAAAGAATGATGTTTAGTATTGAATGTGTTTAAGTTGTATATGCTAGCTTATATGTTAATATGTTCAAAAATGAGATTGTATGAATTGATAGATAGATCATATGATAGGAAATGGTTGCCCAATTGTGTGTATAAAGATGCTTATATGTGCTTATAGGATTGACCCTGAGTGGGTGGCATTTTGGCTTGGCAAATGGCCTATAATGTCACACGGCCATGGCAAACGGGCATGCCTAGTGACCATGAGGACCAAGTCAGGATAGTACACGGGCTTGGCACACGGACGTGCCTACTGCCTAGTTACCATGTGATTTTTGGAAAATTAGACCACGGCCTGAGCACATGGGTGTGCTTAGTAGCCATGGAAGATAAGTCAATTTCGACCACGGGACGGACACACGGGGGTGTCTAGTAGCCGTGGGAGGCACACGGCCTGCCCACATGGGCATGTGATCCCTGAAATTTAGAAAAGTTTTAAATTCCCGAGAATGTCTGTATATGTTTCGTTTCGGTCCCGACCCGGGTTATAAGCATGTTTAAGGTCTCGATGACCTATTTAAGGGACATTGTGCGTATGATTGATGAATGAAATGTATAAAATGTTATCAAAGTTTCCAATCTATCCGGTAACGCCTTTAACCCTAGTCCGGCGACGGATACGAGTTAGGGGTGTTACAACTTGAATCAATATCTCGAAAATACCAAAAGAAGAATTAAGAACACATAGTTAAGAACAAATCAAGTACTTATCATATATTTCAGCAAACGATAACAAGATTCGTCTTAGGTTTCATCCCCTTCAAGTATCTGAGGGTTTAGTTCATAATGATAAAAGAATACATCTCAGAAGAAAATATAAAACAATACATAAGAAAACCCTAAAACCCCCTGAAAGAATTGAAGGAGAGATCCTCCGTCTTGAGTATAACTCCGGCTTCTTGAGATGAATCAACTGGCTTTCTTCGAGTGAATCCCACAATTCTGGCCTCTCTGGCTCGACTCTTTGGCCTAGCTGGATGCCCCCCCTGAAGGTTGGCCTCTAGGGTGTTTATATAGGCTTTTGGAATGGCTTTCTTTGCCTCTAAGTACCATAATCTGAGTGAAACTCTTCTTTCTCACGGCAGGGACACGCCCATGGCACACTCCCATGTGAATCGTGGCCAGGCCGTTTCGAGTTTGTTAAGTAGGCACGGCCGTGTGGTCTTGGGCGCAGGCCGTGTTGATTTCGTGATATGGCCCATTTACTCTGTTTTGGGCCTGTTTCTCGTTCTTTTCATCCTCTGGTGCTTTCCTGAGTATAAAATATGAAAACAAAGGATTAAGAATAAAACATGAAAAAATCATCCAAAAGTATGCTATATATGGAATTAAAATATGTTCATATTACGATTTATCAAATACCCCCACACTTAAGCATTTGCTTGTCCTCAAGCAAAATTCTCAACTCACAATTAAAATGAACTTCCTTAATTCATAATATTCAGCAATAATGTTTCATCATAATTTAAAGATAATTCATACATTGATAATTTAACTCAAAGGGTCCTAAAGATTCAAACAATCGAAGTCATACATTTATAGCCTGAAAAATGTTAGGTGTTTCCCGTTACCTAAATAATTACTTTTAATTCAAAATTGACAAGAGTTGACATCTGCGCTAAAGATTTACTCAAAAGTCAAAAGTGTTTAAGGTTCAAAACTAAGCACTCAAAAGTCAAACATGAAAAGTTAATCCCATAGGCTTGCCTGAAACTCAAATCTCCACCACTGTAAAATGAGATGATACACAGATCAAAAGGTCTTTGTCGGGTTGTAATGGGGCTTGGGTTAAAGGTGTGGATAAGGGCTGAATTAGAAGGTTAGAATCGAGATTGATTTGACAATTTACCTAACTAGAAAAATGAGCTAATCCTAATTACTTACACCAATTGAAAACTTCGTTACTAATAATACGAACTTCTTCTTCAAGATGTGGAATTTTAAATGTAAAAGCCCAATTACATAGAACAAATACTGAATATACTTCGTGTTTTTTTAAGAACAAATCAATACAATAATGAGAAAGAATTTAACAACTGGAATATAGAGCATAGCTAGGAAACTGTTCAAAATCAAAACTCGACAAAAGGGTAGTCAAGAGAAATGGTGATAACAAATACAAGATAGGCTTTGGGTTAATATTAGTGGGCGAGTCAATAAAAAGGGTTGTTAGGATCAAAGGGGTTCGCTATGGGTTAATTATGAAGGTAGGCTTTTAGTGGAGTAAGTGTGTTAAATCCTAAGTCCCTTTATTATCTTTGTATACCAAATCAAAGGTGTAGTCTCGACATGTATAATCGAAGCAAGTTCTAGAATAACAAATCAATGTTGACACATTCATAATCAATAAAGTGAGCATGAAAAAGAATATATGCTCTGCAAGGTTCAGAATCTCGCAAAAATTATGGGTTTTTGATGTCAACCTCGTAAATTTTAAACTTCAAAGTAATATTCAAATTCAGGTAGACAACCTAGAAGATTGTTCTTATTCTGAAAATCAGACTTATCATGCTTGATTCTCTAGTATCTTAAAGTTTAAATCATCAATGCACAATTAAACGTGACTTAATCCAAAACACATCAATAAAAATCATAAATCAAAGGAAATTTCATTCTAATAGTGATATGAGGACATTACTTAAGAGACAAGATATAGTTCAGGATTTTTATTGTTGACCCTCTCCATATTTTAAGAACAAAAACTAATTCAGGGATTTGAGAATAATGAAAAAAATTAGGCATAATTAATATTCACCCCCACACTTAAGATGTACATTTCCCTCAATGTACAAAGATAGATAATGATCATATAGTAAGAAAATCAAAAGAGAGAGAGAGAGGTGAAACTTCCTGAATTTTGGATTGAGTTAATGAAGAGAAACGTAGGGAGTGCCTCGAGCTATTTGAAATTGAATTCTCAAATTAGCCGGTCTGATTTTATTGTATCCTAAGCTAAATCTAAATACCATGGAGAATAAAAAAAGTAATAACAATAAAAAAATAAAAGTAAATAGTGAAAAATGAAAGAAGAAAGATAACGAGAAAAGGAAAGGAAGAAGAGGTTTTAAATAGAGATGCATCCCATGCCTGTATTCCTTCCTGTGGTGCCCACACGGCCACGACCATGGCCGTATGCAAGGCTGTGTGGGTATGAAAACCTTCTCTTAAAAGTCTGGTTAGTTCTTAGGTAGATTCTAAAAGTTGAAAATATAAAAATTAATGGGGTTAATGCTCGAGTTGCCTCCCGAGAAGCGCTCATTTAAAGTCTTGAGCTAGACTTACCAGTTATTCGCACAATCATGGTGGTTTGAGGGGTGGAAATCCTTTCTCATGCGATCAATTCGGTTATTGATATAAAGTTTAAATCGAGTAGTGTTTACCTTAAAAGTCCTGAATTTAGGACTAGTTACCTCGACTATTCCATTTGGAAAGATTTTGAGTACCTGATCTCCTATCTTAAGCTGGGTTGTCCCATCATTAAGTTTGTCATGGAGTTGCCTCATTTTTGCTTCGTGTGTTTTTAGTTTCTTTTTGAAGTGTGTCTTCCACTCGTATAGTTCATCGACCCAAAGCCTTCGTTCCTCATGAATTTCTTCTTTATCGACACGAGGTCTAAGATCCGACATCTACAAAAGAGCTTTAAGAAACGACAAGTTAATATGTAACTTCTTTAGAGGTTTAAGAAATTTATCGAATTATTCCTCTATGTGGTCTTTCTTTATTGCATTGGGGTATGGCACACGAGCTTGGTACTCTGTAATTGCCGGGTTTGGTGAATCATGGCTTACCACAACCTTTTGGTTCATCTAACCCTTCACTATCATGAGCAGTTATTGCTTGAGGTTGCTCTCTTGGGTTAGTTCCGGTGTTGCTAGGCAAGATTCCTTGTGGTCTTTCTAAGATCAGCTAAGCAAGCTGGCCTAGCTGGTTCTTGATCCCTTGAATCGATGCTTCTTGATTTTTGAGTGCTGTTTCGGTGTTTTGGAGACGAGTTTCTGACACCGCTATAAATTTTGTCAGCATCTCCTCAAGGTTCGGTTTCTTTTCCTGTGGGTAGGGCTGTTATTAGAAGTTTGGAAGAGGTTGTTGTCTCTGATTTCCTTGGCCACCCTATAAAAAATTGGGATGGTACCTCCAACCTGCATTATAAGTGTTACTATAAAGATTATTTTGAGGTCAAGAATAGTTACCCATATAGTTGACTTGTTCATTTTCAGCGCTTGGGTTGTAAGGTGGATATTCTATATTGCTCATCCCTCTTCCATTCATATCGCACTGCATGACTGGATGTACCTTCAAAGAATCGCATACGCCATCAATCTTTTTATTTAAAAGCTCTACCTGGTTAGATAACATGGTGACCGCGTCAAGGTCGAAAACATCGACTGCTTTAGTAGGCTTTGTCCTCATGACTTGCCACTGATAATTATTCAACAACATCTCTTCGGCTTCCGCGAGCGGTATATTCTATTTCACTATCAAAAATCAAAGGTCCTGATGGGTACCTCCTAGTCATAAACTAGAATACCTTCCAGAAGAAAAGAAGAAAATTTGGAAAAATAAAAATAAAATTTAATTGCAAAAATAAAATATAATATGGCTAAAGTACTAAAAATTGAGCGTTCTTAATATTTTAGTTCCCCGGCAAAGGCGCCAAAAACTTGATCGTGTCTATCAGAGTCTTAAAAATTTATATAAAGAATGATCGAGCCTAGAACTAATTGTGACAACGATTGAGGCAAGTGTACCTATCGAACAGTAGTATAGCCGTGGCAAGACCGGATTGTCGAACCCAAAGGAACCAAAAGTACTAATACTAACTTTCGTTTTATTATTTAGCCTAAGAATTAAAGGAATTTGTTATCTAATCTAAAATTAACTATCAACTAAGCTAAAGATGAAAAGACAAAGAGAATGAATAGGGGAAAAACTTGTGGAGAAAAACCAACTGATTAAGACAATACAATACCCGAGGAAGAATCCATCTAGACTTCACTTGTTATCTAACTCTGAACCAGAAGATTTATTCACTTGACTTGATCCGTAGGATTCCCTAATTTATATTAATACCACTTTCGAGGCTACTAACGTCTAACCCTAGGTTGATTAATTAAAATCTCTTTCTAATTAAAACCCCTAGAATTGCATTAACTCGATCTATGGACTCCCATATTAGGTTTGACCCTGATCCGGCAGATTTTCGTCACCCTATTTCTAGGCGCACGAGCAACTCCACTTAACTATGCTAGATCTACTCTTAGGCAAGGACTTTTGCTCCACCACCTAAGCACATCAATTGTGTAATAGCCTGGTTTAGACCCTAGTCGGAACAGTGGTTTCGAGACCACAAATCTGAGGTCAGAATGATAATTTAATATTATTTTCTATGTGAATAGTATGTAATATAGTCTGTGTGAAAATTTTGTATGATAATTTGATTGTTTGTGTGTCGAATTAAGTGAAAGGATTTAATTGAATAAAGTGCAAAATGCTGTGTGCTAATTTACGAGTACTTAATTATTGTTGGGTTTTTAAGATGGAGACCTTATTTTGTTACTAAGCCATTTTTAAAGATAATGGGTGGCTAAATGACTTATTAACCTTAAAATAAATTTGTTTTATATGACTTGTAAAAGGGCAAAGTTGGTATTTGCTTAATAAGTTAATATTAATTAAAACAAAACAAATTTTATGGCCATTTTTCTCATTTTTCTTCCACCGAAAAATAGAAAAGAGAATAGCTATTGAAGCTTTTGAAATTTCGGCACTTGCTAAGCTTGATTGAGGTATATTTTGGGCTCGATTTTTGATAATTTCTACGTTTTTGTGATCGTTGCTTCGTGTTCTTTCAAACCCATGCTTTGATTTTAGAAATTGATGATGATTTTGAGTTATGCCATTAATGAATGCTTGAGGTTTGTGATAGTTGATGATGAATTATGAAAGATAGGTGAAGGATTAACATGTGCTGTTTTTGAATTTTTGATGAATTTAGCTAATTAGGGCTAAATTGTGAACAGCAAATTGAAGGGTTAAAATATGAAATAAATGAAATGTGTGGACTTGTATTGGCATGGGAAGAGTTCGGCTAGCATATGTGTCTTGAAATTTTGTGTATTTGATGATTTTGTGAAATAGGGACTAAAGTGTCGAAATGAGAAAATGTGAGGGCTATTTTGTAAAATGCCTTAAATAAGTGGGTTGGATTAAAATGAATGATTTGGTGATTAAATGGACCGAATTTGAATGTCTATCGGATCGAGATTGAGGCAAAGAGAAAGTACTCGATTAATCGACCGTTTCAATATTCTGACATCCGAGGTAAGTTCGGATATAATAAATGTTATTAAGATATGTTTTAGCATTATGGAATGAATATGTACATGATTATGAGATTGAGATGCTACGTGCAAGAATTAGTTGATGGCACTAAGTGTGCGAAATGTAAATCGAAATAGAAATGAATGGCACTGAGTGTGCGATGATATGAAAGCTACGGCTTATTGACTTGGCACTGTGTGTGCGACGCCGAGACAAGTCGGTTAAAAGAATAGGCACTAAATGTGCGATGACAAATATGTTACGATGATCGACAAGTAATATCGAGCATTGAATGAATATTAAAAGATGATCGACAAGTAATATCAAGCATTGAATAGCTTGGAAGTTTAATAACAATATGTAGCTAAGATACGTATTGAACCTTTGTGGTTGATGAGTTATAAACAAGCTATGATTGAGTAAATGAGTATTTTAGCTATGGATGAGAGGGCATGAATATGAGATAATTGATCTATGTGATTGTTTATTATATATATTGGTTTGATTTGATGAGATAATTGTATTGTATGTCAAACTTACTAAGCTTTGGAAGGCTTACTGTGTGATTTCTTTCTCTGCTTTGCAGTGTCAGTAAAGCTAGCTCAGATCGGGGGATCGTCAGCATCTCAGTCACACTATTGGCAATCTATTTGGGGTATTTTGGAAAGATGTACATAGTTAAAATATGCCATGTATAGGCTGGTCATTTGAATCATGTTTGAGATTTGTAAGTAGCCATAAGATGTGGCTAGATATGTGCCTATTTTAGCATGAAGGACTTTGGTATATATATATGATGCATCTTTTGGTATGGATTGTGAGTTGAGAAATTGACTTATGAATGGAAATCTTTGTGATGATAAAGTGCTTATTATGATTTAGTGAAATTGGGAAAGAATGATGTTTAGTATTGAATGTGTTTAAGTTGTATATGCTAGCTTATAAGTTAATATGTTTGAAAATGAGATTGTATTAATTGATAGATAGATCATATGATAAGAAATGGTTGCCAAATTGTGTGTATAAAGATGCTTATATGTGCTTATAGGATTGACCCTAAGTGGGTGGCATTTTGGCTTGGCAAATGGCCTATAATGTCACACGGCCATGGCAGACGGGCATGCCTAGTGACCGTGGGGACCAAGTCAGGATAGTACATGGCCTTGGCACACGGACGTGCCTACTGCCTAGTTACCGTGTGATTTCTGGCAAATTCAACCACGGCCTGAGCACACGGGCGTGCTTAGTGGCCGTGGAAGATAAGTCAATTTTGTCCACAGGAAGGACACACGATGGTGTATAGTAGCCGTGGGAGGCACACGGCCTGCCCACACGGGCGTATGACCCCTGAATTTTAGAAAAGTACTAAATTTCCGTGAATGTTTGTATATGTTTCATTTTGGTCCCGACCCGGGTTATAAGCATGTTTAAGGTCTCGATGACCTATTTAATGGGACATTGTGTGTATGATTGATGAATGAAATGTATAAAATGTTATGAAAGTTTCTGATCTGTCCGGCACTGCCTTTAACCCTAGTTCGGCGATGGATATGGGTTATGGGTGTTACAACTTGAATCAATATCCCGAAAATACCAAAACAAGAATTAAGAACACATAGTTAAGAACAAATCAAGTATTTATCATATAGTTCAGCAAACGATAACAAGATTCATCTTAGGTTTCATCCCTTTCAGGTATCTGAGGGTTTAGTTCATAATGATAAAAGAATACATCTCAGAAGAAAATATAAAACAAAACATAAGAAAACCCTAAAACCCCCTGAAGGAATTGAAGGAGAGATCCTCCGTCTTGAGTATAACTCCGGCTTCTTGAGATGAATCAACTAGCTTTCTTCAGTGAATCCCACAATTTTGGCCTCTTTGGCTTGGCTCCTTGGCCTAGCTGGACTCCCTCCTGAAGGTTGGCCTCTAGGGTGTTTATATAGGCTTTTGTAATGGCTTTCTTTGCCTCCAAGTACCCTAATCGAAGTGAAACTCTTCTTTCTCAGGGCAGGGACACGCCCATGGCACACTCCCATGTGAATCGTGGCCAGGCCGTTTCGAGTCTGTTAAGTAGGCACGACTGTGTGGTCTTGGGCCCAGGCCGTGTTGATTTCAAGATATGGCCTATTTACTCTGTTTTGGGCCCGTTTCTCATTCTTTTCATCCTCTGGTGCTTTCCTGTGTATAAAACATGAAAAGAAAGGATTAAGAGCACAAATTACATAATTCAAGGGATAAGTCATCCAAAAGTATGCTAAATGTGGGATTAAAATATGTTCATATTATGATTTATCATGTGGTTGCCGGTGTAACATCCTGAATTGGTGGGGCTTTGCATTTAATATGTTGTTATGCTAATGTGTTAATTAGAGTTTTTAAGGGGTTCAGATTGGGCTCAGGGTTGGGCCGAGGCCTTATTCAAAATTTTTATGTTTGGGCACTCTAGTAGAGATCCATCTGGGTTAGGGCTTAAAAGATATTGTTTGCATTTTAAGACACAAGAGGTTATGTGATAGAGAGGCAGGGAAGCGCCTCTTAAGGCTCAGCAAGGTGACGCCACAAGGGAGCTGGGGAGGAGGTTCGAGTCGCATGATACCCGTTTATTTTAAATAATTTTTGGCGTTAGCAAGGAGCAGAGTTGGGGTCGGCTAGAATGCTTACAAAAAGGAGATTAACTGAGTTGGATAATATGGATAATGTGGCTGATAATGTGGTTGACAAAGAGAAGAAGAGGTGGTGTTATCCAGGTCACTTGTGGATAGGTGATCAGATGATGATAAGCAAGAAAATCTAAGAATTATCTATTGAGCTAGGTGGTGGTCGGATTTCAAACACTAAGAGGAAGGGGGAATCGGTTTTGATGTGGCTGATGGGTGCCGAAATTTCCCTATTGATAGGGTGAGTTTTTGAGTGTTCAGAAGGGGCATTTTTGGCTTTTGGTGTAGTAAGTACCGAAATTATGTTTAGGTGAGGGGAATATCTCTTCTTTTCCGTTTGCCGAAATCCTCTTTTCTTTTCCGTTTCCATTGCTTCTTTTCCTCCCATTCTACTCCTCTTCTCTCAATTGTTTCTTTCTCAAAAAAAAAAAGCTGAAACCCTTAATTTCAATTCTTTTCTCCATTATTTTCCTATAAGCTGAATGTTCATTGTTCTTTTCTGTTTCTCTTTGCCGATTTCTTCAATAAGCCAAACCTCCATAGATCCCTTTGCACCATCTTTCTTTTGATTTTTGCAGAAGTCGAAACCTGTTAGGAGTAGCCAAATTTGTTGGTGTTAAGGTAAGTGCCGATTTCTTTTATGTTCCACCTTTCTCTTTCAGTTTTTTTGGAGGCCAAAGTCGAAAGGCTAATTGGTGATAAGATTAACTTTGGAGTAATGTTTTGATGGTTCTCGTGTTCTTATTTTGGGGTGACAGGTCGGGAATCAAAGTAGATCAAATCATCTAAATCCCAAAATCTAGGAACCACTAGTATCTGAGTCCTATACCTTTTTTCAGAATTTCAAGGTAAGGGGTTCTCTTTAGATTTTCGTTAGGTTCAGTTATCGTATTTGTGATCTTAACCCTATGTTATGGATTAACAACCATATGTGGTGATGGTAGCAACTGGTAAGATCTTTTGATGGAATCAAATGTCGATCAGGCAAATGAGGGGATTGGATCTATAAACCCAATCCCTAAGTTTAAGCAATGAGCAGTGTCAGTGATTCAGGATTGGCCATCGGGTTATGGACCGGCGTCAAAACAAAGCAGTAGGCAGTTAGCAGTCGTAACAGCTACTGATAGTGTTGACATAGAAAGTATCATCTTGACTGTAATCAGGTGTGTAGATCTTTATCACATAAGTTTCATGTATTATATCTGCTGTGGGCTGAAAAGCTGGAAAAGGCTGTGTGGACAGTTGAATAACCTCTAAGGGTTAGGCTAGGAATGCCAAGTACGTAACATAGTAATTTCTCTATGTGTATCGGTGTATGTGTTAACCTGTTATCCTGTGAATGGCTTATTATCTTTGTTATGGAATGTGTGCATGCATGGGACACGGGATTGATATGATAAAGGGGAAGAGCATCTTAAAAGGTCACTTAGTGATCGGTGGTTAAACCACGATATGTACGTTTAGGTTACAGTAGTGATCGGGATTATAACAGACAGGATGGCTGTGAAATTGGCATGTAGCGGTGGGTTGATTGTAGAAATCCCCGTGGTGTGATAGCTGGTAAAGGTTGGCGTGTAGAGGATGGAAAAACTAGGATTGTGTTGGGTCATTCAGCATGTATCTGTTCTGTTGCCATTTTGTACGGGCCAAGGCCTAGAATGTGTTTATGGGCCTCAAGCCGTTTATGTGATGCTTGGATTTACACATTGAGTCTTGGTGACTCACCCTTTTATTTTTCTTAACCTCTCAGGTGAGCAGTAGAACGTGGATATGGGAGCCGAGGCGGACTTGAGGGGCCGTAGAGTCTTTTATTTAAGTAAACTTATTTTTGGTTTATCTTTAATTTTATTTTCATTTTATTTTGGAGATAATTGCGTCGGTGTGTAATAAGGCCTCCTTAGTTTAAATTTTCGGTTTATAGTTGTAAGGATCATGCTTTTTTTAAAGTTATTCCAGGGATTTAATTATAAGAAGTAATGAAATGGGAGTTTCAAACACGCTTTGCTCAGAGCAACGATATCTTCAAACCTTACCTACTTAACGAATATCTGAGTAATGAAACGAAGATTTCCAAATCCTACAAAGCTAAGTTTTCGACACAACACGTTAACGAAAAGTCTTTAAATAAAAAGGCATGCTTGTTTTTTAAAGTAAATAAAGAATTTTCAATTGTAACATTCCAACCAGTAGCACTCCAGATCTGGTCGTAACGTTTGGGCCGAGTTTGGGGTGTTACATTTTGGTATCAGAGCCCAGTTGCAAAACTCGGGCTGTGAGATGGGTCCAGTAGTAGTTTATAAAATTGATGAGAATTTGAGGAAGATGTTTTGGGTGAACTATGGCCTTCAAGTCTACCGGCACCTGATCCACGTAGGTAAGTATTCTAACTCTTGATAAGGTATGCATGTTGGGTTTGATGGGCTTTATAGGGACGTAGACTAGTATGATAGGAATTAATGGACTTTAGGCCTAGTTTAAACAACTCTTTTAATTCATAAAACTTAATCTAGCTTAACATGTCCATGAACAAGTCACTGTGTTAGGGTGTGGCAACAGGCGTACGCATGTCTAGGATTGGATTCAGGGAGAGCTTGGTATTTAAGCGGTCCTAGTGGCCCACCTCCTCTTCACTGGAATCATACCTGGTGCCTACTGTCTGTTCACTTTAACCTCGAGGACTTATTGATGGGCCAAAGATCATAACTAAAACCCGAAAGGGACCAACTACCCTATCTTTGCAAAATTTATAATATACCCCTAGTTTTGTAAATTACCCGAAATACCCTTGGTTTGTGAAGAATTACCGAAACATATTTGATTTGCAAAATTACCAAATTACCCTTAATTTGAAAAAAACCAAAATACCCCCGATTTACAAAATTATCGAAATACCCTTGATTTGAAAAAAATTACCAAAATACCCCTGTGTTACGAAAATACCAAAATACCCTTATTTTGTAAAAATTACCAAGACTTATTTTGTGAAATTACAAAAATGCCCTGTAAGGTAGAATTACAAAAATACCCCTGGGTAGTGAAATAACAAAAATACCCTTGTGTGACGAAGGTGAGTTAATGGATGTTACTCGTATGTTTGATGCGTTTATGTGATATTCTGTTAGGACGTATGTGGGTGTTGAATGTATGTGATTCTTAGAACTAGGAGATACAAACTTAAGACTGAACTCTGTGGATGTAATTCCGAACTCGTGAGAACTACTACTGAAACTATTTTTCATAAGATTGGTCGTTATTAATCAGTGAAAGAAATTATTAATCCATAAAACTTCTATTCAAATAAGAGCGAATCGATAGTATGAGCACTAGGGGTCGAGGATGTCCGGCACGTGGCCGTGGTAGGGGCAGGGTGGCCGTGTCAAAACCGGTAGGGTCTGGCCAAGGGTCAGGTGATGGGATGCCAGTTCCACCAGCTGCGGATGCAGAATTTCAGGACCAGATGGCCAGAGATGATGCGGTATCTCAGGCGATGTCACCGGTTTTAGAGAGAGTTGCTGGGGTAGGCATGGGTACAGGAGCTCGGAAACCTGCGTCGGAGCGACTTAGAGCCAATGGGGCAAAAATGTTTAGGGGAATTTCTAGTCTAGCCCCGAGTACCATTGAGTATTGGTTGGAGGCGGTTGAGCGTATAATGGATGATCTCGATTTCACGGAAGAGGAAAAACTGAAAGGGGTTGTATCTGTCCTGCAGGACGAAGCTTATCAATGGTGGCTTACGATTAAGGATGGTACAGTGGCTGATCGTGTCACATGGGATTTCTTCAAAATGGCATTCAAAGGTAAGTACATCGGATCGAGTTATGTGGATGCGCAACACAAAGCATTTCTGAATCTGGTTCAGTGAAGTAGGTCAGTGGCTGCGTATGAAGCGGAATTCCTACACCTTAGCCGTTATGCACGAGGGATGGTGGCCACAGACCATGAACGTTGTGTTCGATTTGAAAATGGTCTGAGGGATGATCTGCGCGTATTGACAGCTCCACAGCGGGAGAGGGAATTTGTTGTGCTTGTGGAAAAAACTAAGATAGCTGAGGAGGTAAAGTGGACAGAAACTGAATCGGGATAGAGATGGGGGTGGAAGTAAGAGGAATTTTGGATCGTCAGGGGCAGCTGGGCTTACTCAGAAAAGACCTAGGCCAGATGGATCGAGTAGGGTCGAGAGACCCGCTGCTGCTAACCAGATACAGAGGTGTGCCCGATGTGGTAAATTCCATTCAGTTGAGTGTTGGTCGAGCAATAGAAAGTGTGTCAGGTGTGGATCTACGGACCATCAGATTGGAGATCGCCCACGCCCACGGGCGGTCAGCGGGGCTGCAGTCGTCGGGAATGCTCACCAGAAGAGGAGGTCGTGATGCGCAGAGAGGTCGTGGTCCAGTCAGGGGTGGTAACGGTTCCGGCCAGGGCCGTGGAGCACCAGGCAGAGTGGCAGGAAATATTGAAGCAAGACAGCTGGGGTTAGTCTATGCTGCCAGACGTCGAGAGAAGGCTGACGCACCGGATGTCATAACCGGTATGTTTTTAATTTTTAGTTTGCCTTACACTGCATTGGTTGATATCGGTTCGGCGCACTCCTATGTTGCTAGTGCTATAGCGGGAACTTTGAATTTAGATTATGATACTTCTTCTAGGGAGAGGACTATAGTGAGCCCTTTAGGACAAACTGTAGTGGTGAACAAACTATATAAGGATGTACCCCTGGAAGTTCAATGGGTAGCTTTTTGGGCTGATCTGATGGAACTGCCGTTTGGGGAGTTTGATTTGATCTTCGGAATGGATTGGTTAGTAAAGTATCAAGCAAATTTGGACTGTGCAACCAAGCGTATGGTGTTAAAAACTCCCGAGGGTGGCGAAGAGTTGGTGATAGGTGAAAGGGGGAACTGTTTGTCAAATGTGGTGTCTGCCTTAAGAGCAGAAAGGATGGTGAAGAAAGGATGTGAGGCAATTCTAATGTTTGTTCGGGCTCTAGAAGCCAAGGAATTAACTGTCGGGGATGTTAGGACGGTGAGGGAATTCCTTGATGTTTTCCCAGAAGAGCTTTGGGGATTACCTCTGGACCGCGAAGTGGAGTTTGGAATTGATCTTCTTCCGGGAACAGCGCCAGTATCTATCGCTCCATACAGGATGGCACCGAAGGAGTTGATGGAATTAAAGGCTCAGATCCAAGAGTTGCTAGATAGAGGGTTTATCTGACCGAGTGTGTCGCCTTGGATAGCACTGGTATTATTTGTTAAGAAGAAGGATGGATCAATGTGTATGTGCATTGACTATTGTCAGTTGAATAAATTGACAATCAAGAATAAATACCCGTTGGCGAGGATCGATGACTTTTCGATCAGCTGAAGGGGGCTTCAGTTTTCTCAAAGATAGATCTGAGACCGGGGTACCATCAGCTTAAGATCAAGGAGGCGGATATTCATAAGACGGCTTTCAGAACTCGTTATGGTCACTACGAGCTCATGGTGATGCCATTTGGGTTGACCAATGTGCCAGCAGCATTTATGGACATGATGAACCGAGTGTTCCAACCCTACTTGGACCGGTTTGTCGTGGTATTTATAGATGACATCCTGGTGTATTCAAGATCGGAGGATGAGCATGATTCACATCTTCGGGTGGTTCTATAGATTCTGAGGGAGAAGCATCTCTACACCAAATTCAGTAAGTGCGAATTCTGGCTAAGTGAAGCTACTTTTCTTGCGAATTCTGGC
Source organism: Gossypium bickii (assembly GCA_025503065.1). NCBI lineage: Eukaryota > Viridiplantae > Streptophyta > Magnoliopsida > Malvales > Malvaceae > Gossypium > Gossypium bickii. The sequence goes on along the minus strand of CP106717.1, from coordinate 58,230,193 downwards.
TAAGTGAAGTTACTTTTCTAGGCTACATGGTGTCGGCAGAAGGGATAAGAGTCGATCCTCGGAAGATTGAAGCGGTGTTGGATTGGAAGCCGCCTAAGTCGGTAGCAGAAATTCGAAGTTTTCTTGGTTTAGCCAGGTGTTATAGAAGGTTTGTTGAAGGATTTTCATTAATCGCGGCACTGTTGACTAAGTTGTTGCAGAAAGGGGTTCCGTTTGTTTGGTCTGATAAGCAGCAAGAAAGTTTCGAGAGGTTAAAAAGGATATTGACAGAAGCTCTGGTGTTGATTCAGCTGGAGGCTGGAAAGGAGTTTGTGATTTACTGTGATGCTTCACACAGGGGACTAGGATGCGTGTTGATGCAAGATGGGAAGGTTGTTGCGTATGTATCTCGGCAGCTAAGACCGCATGAATCAAATTATCCCACGCATGATTTGGAATTGGCGATAGTGGTTTTTACCTTGAAAATCTGGAGGCATTATCTGTACGGGGAGAAATCTGTCATTTATACCGATCATAAGAGCTGAAAATACCTTTTGACCCAGAAGGAGTTGAATCTAAGGCAAAGGAGGTTGATTGAGTTGTTAAAGGATTATGATTGCTCGATTGAGTACCAACCGGGAAAAGCCAACATGGTGGCGAATGCTCTGAGTCGTAAAGTAATCTCTGATTTGAGAGCAACGTCTGCTCACCTCAGTTTATATGATGATGAGAGTTTATTAGCTAAACTTCAGGTGAAACCCTCTTGGGTCAGTCAGGTTAAGGAGAAGCAGTAGACCAGTAAGTTGCTAAAGGGGAAGTCTCAGGTAGGACCAAGTGATGGATCAACAAAATTCAGTATGAACGAGGAAGGGCTATTATGTTTTCAAGGAAGAATTTACATGAAAGATCCTGAGTTGAGGCGTAAGATTTTGCTAGAAGAGCATAGTAGTCCATACGCTATGCACCCTGGAGGGAGTAAGATGTATCGGTATTTATGAGAACAGTTTTGGTGGCCGGGCCTAAAGTAGGAGGTGACTGAGTTTGTGAGTAAGTGTTTGACCTATCAGCAAGTAAAGGCGGAGCATGAGTTACCATCAGGGTTGTTGTAACCGGTGAAGATTCCACAGTGGAAGTGGGAAAGGATCACCATAGACTTTGTTAGTGGGCTACCTCTCACACCTGCTAAGAAAGATTCGGTTTGGGTAATTGTTGACCGTTTGACAAAGTCTACTCATTTCATTCCAGTACGTGTCGATTACTCTCTACAGAAATTGGCTAAGCTATATATAGCGAAGGTGGTGAGACTACATGGAGTACCAGTATAAATCATATCAGACAGGAGCCCTAGGTTCACGTCGCGATTTTGGAAGGCGTTGCATCAAGCGTGTGGTACGAAGTTAGATTTCAGTACAGCATTTCATCCTCAAACTGATGGTCAGTCTGAGCAGGTAATTCAGATCTTAGAGGACATGTTATGGGGTTGTGTCATTGATTTCAAGGGTAGTTGGGAAGAGTTCTTACCGTTGGTAGAGTTTGTGTACAACAACAACTACCAGTCTAGTATTCAGATGGCACCCTATGAAGCATTGTATGGGCGAAGGTGTCGTACACCTACCTGTTGGACGAAATTAGGAGAATGTCAGATTCTGGGTCTGGAACTGGTTAGCGAGACAGAGGAGAAGGTGGAGTTGATACGGGCTCGATTAAAGGAAGCGTCAGACAGACAGAAGTCCTATGCGGATTTGAAGCGAAAGGACATAGAATTTGCTGTGGGTGACAGGGTTTTCTTAAAGCTGTCGCCGTGGAAGAAAGTACTAAGGTTTGGGCTGAAAGGTATATTAAGTCCCAGATTCATCGGACCATACCGAGTGTTGAAACGAGTGGGACCGGTAGCCTATCAGCTTGAGCTACCTTCAAAGTTAAGTCAGATTCAAAATGTGTTTCATGTCTTTATGTTAAGACGATATCGTTCAGATCCATCCCATGTGGTGCTTGTGGAAGAAATCGAAGTGAGACTCGACCTATCCTTTAAAGAGGAGCCAGTGGAAATCTTAGATCATGATGTCAAGGTACTGCGTAGGAAGGCGGTTCCGTTGGTTAAGGTGCTATGACAGAATCACGGTTCTGAGGAGGCTACATGGGAATCAGAGGAAGCAATGCGGCAGCAGTACCCGTATCTATTCTAATCAGGTAATTTCGAGGCTGAAATTTCTTTAAGGGGGTAGAACTATAACATCCTGAATTGGTGGGGCTTTGCATTTAATGTGTTGTTATGCTAATGTGTTAATTAAAGTGTTTAAGGGGTTCAGATTGGGCTCAGGGTTGGGCCGAGGCCTTAGTCAAAAATTTTCTATTTGGGTACTCTAGTGGAGAGCTATCTGCGTTAGGGCTTAAAAGATATTGTTTGCGTTTTAAGACACAAGAGGTGATGTGATAGAGAGGCAGGGAGGTGCCTCTTAAGGCTCAGCAAGGTGACGCCACAAGGGAGCTGGGGAGGAGGTTCGAGTCGCATGATACCCATTTATTTTAAATAATTTTTGGCGTTAGCAAGGAGAAGAGTTGGGGTCGGCTAGGATGCTTAGAAATAGAAGATTAACTGAGTTGGATAATGTGGATAATATGGTTGATAATGTGATTGATAAAGAGAAGAAGAGGTGGTGTTATCCAGGTCACTTGTGGATAGGTGATCAGATGATGATAAGGGAGAAAATCTAGGAATTATCTAGTGAGCTAGGTGGTGGCTGGATTTCAAACACTAAGAGGAAGGGGGAATCGGTTTTGATGTGGCTGAGGGGTGCCGAAATTTCCCTGTTGATAGGGTGAGTTTTTGAGTTTTCAAAATGGGCATTTTCAGCTTTTGGTGTAGTAAGTGCCGAACTTATGTTTAAGTGAGGGGAATATCTCTTCATTTTCGGTATTTGGGTCTTTATTGTTCCATTCTCTTCTCTCATTATTCTGCTAAAGCCGAACCTACCTCTAGTCTGCTGAAATCCTCTTTTCTTTACCGTTTCTATTGCTTCTTTTCCTCCCATTCTACTCCTCTTCTCTCAATTGTTTCTTTCTAAAAAAAAAAAAAGAAGCCAAAACCCTTAATTTCAATTCTTTTCTCCATTCTTTTCCTATAAGCCGAATGTTCATTGTTCTTTTCTGTTTCTCTTTGCCGATTTCTTCAATAAGCCGAACCTCCATAGATCCCTTTGCACTATCTTTCTTTTGATTTTCGCAGAAGCCGAAACCTGTTAGGAGTAGCCAAATCTGTTGGTGTTAAGGTAAGTGCCGATTTCTTTTATGTTCCACCTTTCTCTTTCAGTTTTTTTGGAGGCCAAAGCCGAAAGGCTAATTGGTGTGACAAGATTAACTTTGGAGTAATGTTTTGATGGTTCTCGTGTTCTTATTTTGGGGCAACACATCGGGAATCAAAGTAGATCGAATCATCTAGATCCCAAAAGCCAGGAACCGCTAGTCTCTGAGTCCCATACCTTTTTTTAGGATTTCAAGGTAAGGGGTTCTCTTTAGATTTTCGTTAGGTTCGATTATCGTATTTGTGATCTTAACCCTATGTTATGGAGAAACAACCATATGTGGTGATGGTAGCAACTGATAAGGTCTTTTGATGGAATCAAATGTCGATCAGGCGAAGGAGGGGATTAGATCTGTAAACCCAATCCTTAAGTTTAAGAAACAAGCAGTGTCAGCAATTCGGGATTGGCCACCGGGTTGTGGACCGGTATCAGAACAAAACTGTAGGCAGTTAGCAGTCGTAGCGGCTATTGATAGTGCCGACGTAGAAAGTATCATCTTAACTGTAATCAGGTGTGTAGATCTTTATCACATAAGTTTCCTGTATATCTGTTATAGGCTGAAAAGCCTGAAAAGGCTGTGTGGACAGTCGAATAACCCGTAAGGGTTAGGCTAGGAATGCCAGGTACGTAAACATAGTAATTTCTCTATGTGTATTGGTGTATGTGTTAACCTGTTATCCTGTGAATGGCTTATTATCTTTGTTATGAAATGTGTGCATGTAGGGGACACGGGATTGATATGATGAAGGGGAAGAGCATGTTAAAGGGTCACTTAGTGATCGGTGGTTAAACCACGATATGTACATTTAGGTCACAGTAGTGATCAGTGGCTCAGCCACAGTTGATTTAATATCGTTTGCTTGGTATCAGAGGAGCCCCGGAGTAACGATTTCTGGAGTTCTAATATCGTAGTTATTATTGTAAGTTTCTATCTTTTATCTACAATTCTGTTTATTTCATTGTTGTTTATCTCAAAACCCATATATCTGTCGTTCTGACTTCTTGTTGCCGTTGAGTCCAAGTGGGACGTTGTAGGCGTTGGTGAAGATATTAAAGACATAGAAGGTTTTAGGTACCAGAGATAAAAAACATGGAAGAAATGGATTGTTTATACAAAGATAAAACTTGTAATCATACTATGCATATAGACTCTAAGAATGAAAATAATGTTTCGGCTCTTAGTAAAGGTATCAATAGCTTAATTGATATAACATCTATATATTTTAATAAACTATATACTAAAGTTAGTAAAATAGAAGAAAAAGTAGATAACATGGGAGAAGTAACAGATTTAGATTTGAATAACAAGTCTAAAGAATTACTATCTGATGTTAATAATAAACTAGATCAAGTTATTAATAACAATAAAATAGAATCGGACTTAGATTTAGGACCTTTATATTATGGTAATAGTAATGTTATTTTAGCTTTATCAGATGAAGATGAGTCTTCGGATGAATCTTCTAATTATAATAAAAAAGAAAAAAGAAAACAAAAAAGAGAAAAGAGAAAAAATTAAAAAACAAGAAAAATATGATTTTGAATCTTATAAGACTTTAATGGAACATTGGAAAAACCAATTTTCTAAAACAGAAGATAAATATGAGCAAGTAGAATATTTAAAATTAATAGAAGAACTTTATGAAAAACATAAAGACTTATTTACTAAGTATAATTATCACTATATGTTAAATTATGATACTACCGAAAGTAGTAATAGTTCTAAAAGTTCTAATAATTCAGATGTAGATATTAATGTTACTAGTCATAATTCTGATGAAGAAAACACTTCAACAGAAGAGGATGAAAATATAGAAATTCCTGAACCAATGGATACTGAACAAGCAGATCCATATGATTATGAAATACCGAAACCTAGGGAAATTGATAAACAAAATCCTTATGGTAAAACTATAGAATATTGGAAAAACCAATATTTACCTATAGAATTAAAACCGGTACATTATACTAACAAATTAGATAAAATATCTAAAGATACAAAAGTCAAAGAAAAACCAATAATTCAACAAATGAAACTTGGAAAAAAGGATATTATTACATTTTCACATTTCCAACCTAAGAAATATTATACTTACATTGAAATTACATTCCAGTTTAGAGAATATAATTCATATTCTTTAAATGCTTTATTAGATACAGGAGCTACAACTATTAGCTATAGAGAAAATGCTATTCCACCAGAAAAGCAGGAACTTATGAGAAATCCAATAAGAGCTGTTGGGGTAGATGGAAATGAAACTTTAATCCTTTTTAAGGCAAAAAATATACCGATCTACATAAATAATATAAGATTTGTGATACCAAAAATATTATGTTTTCATGAAATGCTTGGAGATATATTATTAGGAAATAATTTTATATATCAACATTTACCAGTTTCTATTGATAAAAACTTTGTTATATTAACTATTGAAAAAACTTCAGTAGAAATACCTTTGGTAGAAAATCACAAATTTATTTGTGATCAAGACTTTACACCACCTAGGAAAGAACAGATTAAACAACTTGAAACAAATCATTGGTTGTTTAAAATATTAGAAAATAATTTTAGTGAAGAACCATTAAAATTATGGAAAAATAGTCCTAGATATTGTACCATTAAATTAGAAAAGCCTAATAAAATTATTAGAGTAAAACCTATGATCTATACTAAACAAGATATAGATGAATTTGAAATACAAATAAAAGAATTATTAGAAAAAGGATTAATAGAAGAAACTACTAGTCCACATTCTAGTCCTGCTTTTATGGTAAGAAACCATGCAGAAATAAAAAGAGGAAAAGCTAGGATGGTTATTAATTATAAAAGATTAAATCAGAATACTATTTTTGATGGATATTTTATTCCAAGAAAGGAAGTGTTAATTAATCAAGCTAAACAAGCAAAATATTTTAGCAAGTTTGACTGCAAATCTGGCTTCTGGCAAATCATGTTAACAGAAGAATCCAGACCATTAACAGCTTTTAGTGCACCTAATGGACATTATCAATGGAGAGTAATGCCATTTGGATTATGTAATGCACCACAAGTCTTCCAAAGATGGATGGACTCTATATTTAAAAAATATAAAAAATTTTGTGTTGTTTATATAGATGATATTTTAATATTCTCCGATACATTAGAAAATCATAGAAAACATTTAAACATTATATCTAGAGAACTTATAAAACATGGAATTATATTAAGTCCTAAGAAAATTGAAATAAAAAAAAACTGAAATAGAATTCTTAGGATTAATATTATCTGCCGATGGTCTTAAACTCCAAGATCATATTATTATAAAAATAAAAGAATTTCCTGAAAATATTGTTGATAAGAAACAACTTCAACAATTTTTAGGAATTGTTAACTACGGAAGAAATTTCTTTCCTAACTTATCTAAAAAATTAGATGAGTTATATGAAAAACTAAAAAAGGAGAAACCCTTTGAATGGTCTAAAAAAGATTCAAATATTATAAAACATATAAAATCTGAAATAAATTATATTCCTAAGGTTTATTTACCTAAACAAGGTGATAAATTAATACTAGAAACAGATGCCTCAGAAAAAAATTGGCGATGTGTATTAAAAGCTAAAACAATAGCTAATGAAGAATTAATTTGTGGATATAGCTCAGGAAAATTCAAACCAAATGAAATAAATTATGCTATATATGAAAAAGAATTATTAGCAATAAAAAAGGGAATAAAAAAATTCCTAATATATTTAGCACCTGAACATTTTATTATAAAAACTGATAATCAAGCTGTTAAACAATTTCTAACTAATAAAAGCTTAGAAACTGTACCTCGGAGAATTAGATGGTATAACAAATTATGCCAATTTAATTTTGAAGTTATTTATATTAAAGGTACTAATAATATGATTGCTGATTTTCTTAGCAGGCCTTATGGATAGAGGTAAAAAACCTCTAGAAAATATGGGAGAATGGACAACTGTCCATAAAAAACCCAACAAGGGAAAAACATTAAGTCCTAAACAAGGATTTATTTCTGCACAAGTACCATTTTATCCTTATCAGGGATATTATGTACCATATCCTATGGTAAACCAACCATTTGGAACACAATCACCAACCCAGGTGAGTTATTATGAATGGTCTCAAGATCCATATTCAGTATATCAAAAAAGTTATGCTGAAATTATAAAAGAAACCGAGAATTTGTTGAAAAAACAACAAAATTCTGAATTTTCCGAAATAAAGGATTTTTATAATCCAGGTTTACCTTTAGAATATTATAATTTTATAAACAAAATATGGAAAACCCATATTACTGATCAAAGAGCAAACTTTAGAAGAGCTCTTACACAGTTTTCAGACTTCTTAGTTGAAAAAACATCTAAAGAAAATGAAGCTCATGATTTATTACTAAAATCTGTTTTATATAGAGATTGGGATGAAATCCTAATCGAATATACAAATATTAAGGAGATAAACAATCTTCTTGATATATTCCAATATTTTATTAATAAGGGAACAAGTAGTCCTATTATTAATAAAATGTTTAGAATATGTCTATATAACAAATGTAGACAAATTCTACCATCGGATATATTTTCAAAAATAAATAGAGCTATTTGCAACCAGCAAGCTCAATTTACTGAAACTTTTTTAAAATATTATTTACAGGCTTATGTTTTTACTAATGATATAGGAGAACAATTTCCTACTATCAAATTTAGGCTTAATCATGAACCATTTGATATAACCAGTATTGAATGGGGATTTGTTAAAATAACAGTCCAACATCTTTCTTTTCACTTATTAAAAGATTTTCCAGCTATAGTAAAATCTAGATTAACAAATTTTGTTGATTTAGATGATTTTGTCTATAATTTTCATATAGAAATATCTAGTCTTATTGGTATTGCTGAAAAAGAAAAATTTTATCAGCCATATCAAATTTGGAATATTACTACTTTGTTTTCGAGAAAAGCCCTTTCAGCAGTAGAAGAAGACAAACAAAAATTGTCAAAAACCATTGACAATTGTTATAATAATTTTACCAATTATCAAATCCAAACCGGAATTGATATAATAACCATGGCTGAACATCTTCTTCATCAACAAACCTATATGTTCTGGACTGATGGAAGAAGGATTTTAGCCTATGATACTGGAAGAACCCAGATAGAAAGAAATGAAGAAGCCATCCAGTTACTAAAAAAGATAGCTGACATGGAGATAGATGATTATCCGTTAATAGCGGAAATCAAAGAAGCATGGGAAAGCTGGAATACACCAGGTCCTTCACCGGAATCATTACACCTTGATGAAATCGAGGAGATGAATCTAAGAAATATGACAACCCATCATTATCCACAAAAGGAGATATTTAATTATTGGATATGACAACCCATCATTTTCCACAACAAGTGATGCAGACAATGATGTAAGCAGCCATCAATGTCAAGATGATGTAAGCAATGATGCAAGCAGCAATTATTGCCAGAAGTTTTGTCAGATTTAGAAGGCTACGTGGAAGCAACTATCGAGCCTATATCAAAGTTATCCTTATCAGGATACTATGCGGACTTCAATTGTAATTAAATTAGAGTTTAGAATTTTTATTAAAAATAGGCAATGTTGTAGCCTAAACAAGCCATCTTGCTTGGGTTAGAAAATTCTAAGATCTTGCTTGGGTTAGAAAATTTTAAGATCTTGCTTGGGTTAGTAAATTCTAAGATCTTGCTTTCTTTAGAAAACCCTTATAAACGATCTATTGTAAATTATCTTCTATCTTCTCTTGTTTAATAAAACCTACGATATTAAATAATAGCCTTCCGTTTGTGCATATATCTCTCCCTTCCCCCCGTGCTTGGTATCAGAGGAGCCCTGGAGTAACGATTTCTGGAGTTCTAATATCGTAGTTATCATTGTAAGTTTCTATCTTTTATCTACAATTCTGTTTATTTCGTTGTTGTTTATCTCAAAACCCATATATCTGTCGTTCTGTCTTCTTGTTGCCGTTGAGTCCGAGTGGGACGTTGTAGGCGTTGGTGAAGACGTTAAAGACACAGAGGGTTTTAGGTACTAGAGATAAAAAACATGGAAGAAATGGATTGTTTATACAAAGATAAAACTTGTAATCATGCTATGCATATAGACTCTAAGAATGAAAATAATGTTTCGGCTCTTAGTAAACGTATCCATAGCTTAATAGATATGACATCTATATATTTTAATAAACTATATACTAAAGTTAGTAAAATAGAAGAAAAAGTAGATAATATGGGAGAAGTAACAGATTTAGATTTGAATAACAAGTCTAAAGAATTACTATCTGATGTTAATAATAAACTAGATCAAGTTATTAATAATAATAATATAGAATCGGACTTAGATTTAGGACCTTTATATTATGGTAATAGTAATGTTATTTTAGCTTTATCAGATGAAGATGAGTCTTCGGATGAATCTTCTAATTATAATAAAAAAGAAAAAAGAAAACAAAAAAGAGAAAAAATTAAAAAACAAGAAAAATATGATTTTGAATCTTATAAGACTTTAATGGAACATTGGAAAAACCAATTTTCTGAAACAGAAGATAAATATGAGCAAGTAGAATATTTAAAATTAATAGAAGAACTTTATGAAAAAACATAAAGACTTATTTACTAAGTATAATTATCACTATATGTTAAATTATGATACTACTGAAAGTAGTAATAGTTCTAAAAGTTCTAATAATTCAGATGTAGATATTAATGTTACTAGTCATAATTCTGATGAAGAAAACATTTCAACAGAAGAGGATGAAAATATAAAAATTCCTGAACCAATGGATACTGAACAAGCAGATCCATATGATTATGTAATACCGAAACCTTGGGAAATTGATAAAAAAGATTCTCATGGTAAAAGAAAGTTAGACTCAGATCTTCAAACAGATGATAATCTGAGAGCTATTAATAAAAATTATGAAAATGTTGAAAATACAACAAGAATATTAGGTAATAAAATAGAAAACATAGCCACTAATGATATAAAACTGGAAAACCCAGGAGAATCTAATCAACCTATACCTATACCTTATAAGGTTGATGATTTAAATAAAAGAAATGTTGCTCAAGGAGGAATATACTTAGACTTAACTAATGTTCCTTTATCAGACTATGAAAAAACAATAGATGATTGGGCACAATCTATGACTATTGTTGTAAACAACAACAATACAGTTTGGTCAAAAGAAAAATTTTTAAACTATTTTGTGGGAACTTTTCAAGGTGATGTTCTACAATTTCTCAGAAGATGGGAAGAATCTAAGAAAGGAAGAGAACAAAAGGGTCAACTTATTAATCAAATAAGTACCCCTAAAGATTTACTAAAAGGTTTAACTTTAATTCTAAAAACAGGATTTTCTGGTTATACTAATAAAAAAGACCAGGATAGCCAATCCAGCTATATCTTGTCAAAATTAAAATTATGTGATATTAGATATTTAGACGAATTTTCTAAAAAATTTCTTCTTAAATATCAAAAGTTAAAAAATGATAGTATAGACTTTTGGAGAAACCAATATTTTCATAAATTACCGCCACTTTGGGATGAAATTTGCATAAATAAATATGCTTCTTTCATTATGAAACATAGTAATGATAATAATACAGATGTAGCTAATATAGATACTATAGGTAATAGAATTAATTTTGCTAAAGAAAGAATTATATTACATTGCTTACAGAGTAAAGCGGTTAAACAAGTCAAAAATAAATTAAGTCATAAATATTGTACAAAAATGTTAGAAGGAGAATTGGAGTTTGGATGTAACTCTATACGTCCAAAAACCTATAAAAAGTATAAAAAATATAGATTAGCTAGATGGAAATCTAGTAATAAAAATACTCGTAATAATAATAAAAATGATAAAAGGAAAAAATTTGTTAGAAGAAAAACTTCAAATAATAAAAAACAAATATGCAAATGTTTTATTTGTGATGAAGAAGGGCATATAGCAACAAATTGTCCTAACAAAGGTAAAAATGCTAGAAAGATGATTAAAAATCTTGAAGAACAAGATTTAGAAATATGTTTTAGTGAGGAAACAAATCCTACTGAAATATTATATGAATTAATATCAGAAACAGAGTCTAATACAGATTTTGATGAATATATTTTTATGTTAGGAAGTAGTTCTAAAAACAAGTTAGAAGAGATTCCTAATTCTGAACAACAGACTTTTCTGATGACATAATAGAAAAAATTAACAAAAATCATATTTCTAAAGAAGAAATATATAAAATATCTAAGTTTAAAATATGGTCACAAAGACACGTAAAAAATTAGCTGTGAAACACGATTAAAAAAGATACTAAAGGAGGATTAACAGAAATCCCATTATTTACTAAAGAAAAGATAAATCGCATTAGAAAAAAATATCCACAAGTTAGATATATACATTTAGGAGTCATTATGATAACAATTAGAGCCTTATTCTGAAGAGGTCATGATGTTCCTATTTTAGCAGTTTTATTAGATAAGAGATTTGAAAACCCAATAAAAGCACTTATTGGAGGCATTCAGTCTAATCTACATACCGGAGTTATAGGATTTAAAGTTAAACCAAACTACTTTATATCCATAACAGACCCTCTAATAGAAGAGTGTCTATGTCTTAGAATTCAGACAAAAAATTCTAATATTAGTGATTTAGCAGAAGATTTAGCAATAAGCTGGACTTTTATTAATGAATATACTAATACAGCAGAAGTAGAAATAAAAGAAATAAATAATAAAATAATTTAGCTTTTTGAGCCCAATAAGTTTACTACAGAAATACAACCAAAATTATTACATTTAAGAGATCTATCAATTCCAAAAGGCTGGATGATAGAAAAGACTAATAATGCTAGTACTTCTAAACTAGTAAGTACTATTGAATATATGTCATCTGGAGATAAGTTATATTTTAAGAATAATCTGATAACCAATACAGATTATAATTTAGTATTACCTTCTAGTTCTCAACCAGAGGAAGATGAAGATAATATAAGTACTTCTACACCAATAGGTATGAAAACAGTTCATATTCCATATTTCCTACTACACCTAGTAAAAATTCTAGAAATACTAGAATGGAAGATATAAATTATTCAATAGATAATATTACAAATTTCAATAAATATATTGAAATTACATTACATGATAAAGATTATAAAAAATATTCTTTACATGCTTTATTAGATACAGGTGCTACAACCAGTAGTTGTAAAAAGGATGTTTTTTCTGAAGAATATTGGAAACCTGTAAAAAAGATAATAAATATTAATGGAATAAATGGTAACAAAACTACTGTTTATTATAAAACAAAAAATATTCCAATTTATATTAATAATGTTAAATTTACAATTCCAAAATTATTATGTTTACCTTATATGTATGGAGATATACTATTAGGAAATAATTTTATAAATCAATATTTACCATTTACTATTAATAAAAAATCGGTTAGATTTTCTATAGAAAATACTTCTATAGAAATATCATTAGTAGAAAATCCAAAATTTAATTCTACTAATGTTTGCTGATTTTCTTAGCAGGCCTTATGGATAGAGGTAAAAAACCTCTAGAAAATATGGGAGAATGGACAACTGTCCATAAAAAACCCAACAAGGTAAACAAGGATTTATTTCTGCACAAGTACCATTTTATCCTAATCAGGGATATTATGTACCATATCATATGGTAAACCAACCATTTGGAACACAATCACCAACCCAGATGAGTTATTATGAATGGTCTCATGATCCATATTCAGTATATCAAAAAAGTTATGTTGAAATTATAAAAGAAACCGAGAATTTGTTGAAAAAACAACAAAATTCTGAATTTTCCGAAATAAAAGATTTTTATAATCCAGGTTTACCTTTAGAATATTATAATTTTATAAACAAAATATGGAAAACCCATATTACTAATCAAAGAACAAACTTTAGAAGAGCTCTTACACAGTTTTCAGACTTCTTAGTTGAAAAAACAACTAAAGAAAATGAAGCTCATGATTTATTACTAAAATCTGTTTTATACAGAGATTGGGATGAAATCCTAATCGAATACACAGATCTTAAGGAGATAAACAATCTTCTTGATATATTCCAATATTTTATTAATAAGGGAACAAACAGTCCTATTATTAATAAAATGTTTAGAATATGTCTATATAACAAATGTAGACAAATTCTACCATCGAATATATTTTCAAAAATAAATAGAGCTATTTGCAACAAGCAAGCTCAATTTACTGAAACTTTTTCAAAATATTATTTACAGGCCTATGTTTTTACTAATGATATAGGAGAACAATTTCCTACTATCAAATTTAGGCTTAATCATGAACCATTTGTTATAACCAGTATTGAATGGGGATTTGTTAAAGAAATAACATCCAAACTCCCATTCTCCTTCTAACATTTTTGTACAATATTTATGACTTAATTTATTTTTGACTTGTTTAGCCGCTTTACTCTATAAGCAATTTAGCAAAATTAATTCTATTACCTATAGTATCTATATTAGCTACATCTGTATTATTATCATTACTATGTTTTATAATGAAAGAAGCATATTTATTTATGCAAATTTCATCCCAAAGTGGCGGTAATTTATGAAAATATTGGTTTCTCCAAAAGTCTATACTATCATTTTTTAACTTTTGATATTCATGAAGAAATTTTTTAGAAAATTCGTCTAAATATCTAATATCACATAATTTTAATTTTGACAAGATATAGCTGGATTGGCTATCCTGTTCTTTTTTATTAGTATAACCACAAAATTCTGTTTTTAGAATTGAAGTTAAACCTTTTAGTAAATCTTTAGGGGTACTTATTTGATTAATAAGTTGACCCTTTTGTTCTCTTCCTTTCTCAGATTCTTCCCATCTTCTGAGAAATTGTAGAACATCACCTTGAAAAGTTCCCACAAAATAGTTTAAAAATTTTTCTTTTGACCAAACTGTATTGTTGTTGTTTACAACAATAGTCATAGATTGTGCCCAATCATCTATTGTTTTTTTCATAGTCTAATAAAGGAACATTAGTTAAGTTTAAGTATATTCCTCCTTGAGCAACATTTCTTTTATTTAAATCATCAACCTTATAAGGTATAGGTATAGGCTGACTAGATTCTCCTGGGTTTTCTAGTTTTATATCATTAGTGGCTATGTTTTCTATTTTATTACCTAATATTCTTGTTGTATTTTCAACATTTTCATAATTTTTATTAATAGCTCTCAGATTATCATCTGTTTGAAGATCTGAGTCTATCTTTCTTTTACCATGAGAATCTTTTTTATCAATTTCCCAAGGTTTCGGTATTACATAATCATATTGTAACATCCTGGAAAGGGCCTATGCATTTCTGGTTTAAATTGTATGAACGACAAGTCTTCAGTCTTATGAATAAATTTTTGATATTTTTGGAAACTCAGAAATGTATGAAAATGATTGGAAATGAATATTTTGGAAACCTGGAAATGCATTAGGACATGAACATTTTAGGAAACTGAGAAATGTAAAGAAATGGTTCAAAAATGGAAAGTGCACATTTTTGGAAACCTGAACATTTTGGAAACTTGAAAATTTCTGGAAACCTGAACATTTTGGAAACTTAGACATTTTTGGAAACCTGAACATTTTGGAAACTTGAACATTTTTGGAAATGATTCAGAAATGGAAAAGAACATTTCTGGAAACTTGGAAATGTAAGAAAATGGCAAGTAAACAGAGCCGATCGAAAATTTTAGGAAACTTAGAAATGATGCAGAAATGTCAAATTTTAAGGTTCAAAATAGGAAATAAAGGCAAGAGGGCCTTAAAAGAAAAAGTTGGAGAAATTTTGGCACACAAACGGGCTAGGAAATGTGGCCTGAAGATGGCACTTAGGGCCTATGGAAATGGCGCCATGTGCAAGAGGCATGGGCCTGGGTTCGAGTCACAAGGGAAGCAAATAAATGAAGTTTTAATTTTGCTCCCCATGCTATGAGGTGGATGGCACATGAGTTGGAAAAAAGGGGGTGTTTTAATTCCATAAATACATGATTAAAAAGAGATAAATAAGGGATTATTAATTTGGATTATTTGGAAGAGATAATAAGGATTTTTCTCTAGTTTATTTTAAATAAAATAGATGATGAAAGAGGAGTGGTGGCCAAGTAAGGGACTCTCCTAGGCTGATATTTTCGGCCATAAAAGGAGGACAGGAGGGCTACTCATCAATTTTTGCTTCCTCCTCATCTCTGCCGAAATTTTTAGGGCTCTTTTCTCTTTTCTTTTGTCTAGCCGAATTCTCTAGCCTCATCTTTCTTTTTCTTTTCTTCTTCTTCTTCTTTTT
Organism: Gossypium bickii; assembly: GCA_025503065.1. NCBI lineage: Eukaryota > Viridiplantae > Streptophyta > Magnoliopsida > Malvales > Malvaceae > Gossypium > Gossypium bickii. Next base: position 58,214,557 of record CP106717.1, on the reverse strand, counting down.
CAAAACCAAATCCAACCTAGCTGAAATTCTGCCAAAGCCGAATCTCTAAAGTGGTGTCAGGATAGATCTGTCGAATTCAACACTTAAGGTAAGGATCTTGTGGTTATTGATTTATTCTCTTCTTTAGGCCGAAAAATAGGGATTAATGTTATTATTATTGTAGCCAAAATTATAAGGAGTATTTTGGGATTTCTAGTGCTATCGACTACAAGGGAGAGATCATCCGGGATTCAAGAATCTAAGGTAAGATATACACATATTTGGTCAAAAGTTATGGAATATATGTGAGATTAAAATTAACATATAACTATAGCGATTTCGACAGACATACAAGGCAAGGAATCCTTTTCAGATTTGGAAATTTTAAGGTAAGTAATACAAATCCTAGTTGTATTTGGAAAAGTGGCCGAATGGTCTTTTAAAGTGATTAACTTATGTAGGATTTGAGATCTAAATCGGTAGATCGTTCTTCGGGATTCCAAGGAACCTATTAAGCAAATCAGGTGTGTACTCACACTAACTTTCAATATATATATTATGGCAATAACTATTTTAATATATGAATGTGTATAAGAATGAGAATGTGGCTAAGTACCACAAATGTGGCAAAAAGGTACCCAGGTACGTATTCCTACTTTTGATAGGATTATGAATGTGTTATATTCTAAAAAGTGACATGAATGTGAATTTAAGTATGATATGAATGATATGCAATAATTGGGGCATTTGGGATATATGTGAAGGGAGAAAGTGAAGGTGATGACTACGGTCTCACCAACGAAGGTGCTGACTTCGGTCTCACCAACGAAATATGGTGGCTACGGTCCCATTAATTGAATATGGTAACCGGTTACATTATTTGAATATAGTGTCTAAAGACACAACGTAAGTGGGGCGATGAGCACGCCGACTACAAATGATCGCTTTCGATGGTGTGTAGCGGATGGAGGGTCGACTTAGTAGTCCCCACTGCATGCAGTTGGTACGGTGGTGTGTAGCGGATGGACAAATAGGCTTGGGTTTGGGTTGCATCATCCTTTATTTTGTATGAACATGAAATTGATATGACTTGTATGCCCGATTTGTTGAAAATTAGTATCAGTGTACACATTGAGTCTCAGGACTCACCCTGTTGGGGAATTATTTTTCAGTGATGAGTAGTAATGGACCGGGTCTGGCAGGAGCTAAAGGTGGCCATGCATCACTCAAGAATTTATTTAGAAATTTGGACTTTATATAATTTTAGTACTTTAAATTTTATTTTGGGTTTGAATGATGTAATAAGGCCATAAGGCCTAGTTGGATTTTCTTTATTTACTGTTTATATTTATTTGATTATGATACAATTTATTTTTGATTAAAGTTAAGTAAATTTATTTCTTTTAAAATAATAAACCCTAAAATTATTTTGTCACCTTATTTAAGTTGGATTTTCAAAATTTATTAAATGGGTTCCAATTTAAGCCCAACCCAAAACAATGTTTTCTAAAAGTTACAATTTTTCTCTAAGTAACCAAGAATTTGAAAACCGGTTTACTTAAGAAACATACCAGATCCGGTTCAGGCTCGTGGGCCGGGTGTGGGGTGTTTCAGTTTGGTATTAGAGCCCAGTTTTGAACTCTCGGCCTGTGGGTTAAGGCCCAAAACATTTTTAATTCGAGCCCAAATGATTTTCTGTGAAAATAAGCAGCTTTCTGGCATGGCACCTGAGTCTCCGACCCGCAGTCCACCAGGTAAGTACCCCTAACTCTATGTGTGATTATGTGATTTATATAGGGGTAGAAAAGGCATGGAACGTAGAATAGTGTGATAGGAATTTGAACCCTAGGATTAGACTACTCAAACACATGAAACTCATAAGACTTAATGAACTTAACAAACCTATGGCTAAGTCACTAAGATAGGGTGTGGTAACCCCTGTACGCATGTCTAGGATTGGATCCTAAGAGCACAGTATTTAAGCGATCCCTAGTGACTCACCTCCTCTTCGCAGAATCCTACACAGTGCGTAGCTTCTGTTCACCCTAACTCGAGAGGGCTCGGTGGTGTGGCAACCTCTGTGCGCATGTCTAGGAATGGTTTCGATGGGAGCTTGGTATTTAAGCAGTCCGTGTGACTCACCTCCTCTCCATTCGAATCCTGCCTGGTGCGTAGCTTTGGTTCACCCTGACCAAAGGGGGCTCGGTCATAGGCTAAACATAATGACTAAAACCCAAAAGGGAATGAGCCATGTTTTTTTTTAAAAAGAAAAAAAAAAGAACAAAACAACAAACCCTAGTTTTCAAAACTCTTAAAATTACTTTACTAAATTTTCGAAAACCATCTTTACAAAATCTTTCTGAAAAATTTCTAATTTGTGAAAATTACAAAAATGCCCTTAGTGGCAAAATTACCAAATGCCCTTGATCCACAAAATGTCAAACTTTTCAATGGTTTTGTCAAAACTCCATTATTTTATAATGTTCATAAACTCTAACGTGCAAACCATCAAAAATACCCTAATTTTGGAAAAATTACAAAATTGCCCCTAACTCGCAAAATTACCAAAATTACCCTGATTTCCAAATTTTTGCAACATCACCATTTGAAAGGTTAAACTCTCAAAAAGAACCCACAAAATTTTACAACTTTTGAAATATCCCTGATTTGTTAGTTTTTCCAAATATACCCCAGTTTGTGAAAAATTACCAACATACCCCTGAGGTCAAAAATTACCGAAATACCCCCGGTATTCAAAATTTTTCCAAATTACTCCAAAACTTTGAAGTTTTCAAAATGCTTTTTGACAAAAGCACCAAGGAACGTTTTCCCTGAAAATTACGAAAATACCCCTGTAGGACAAAATTTTGAAAATATCCCTGGGTAGTGAAAAACAACAATAATGAAAATTACAACGTTTCTCTGAATGAACGAAAGTTCATACTTGTTTGATGGATGAATGAATGAATGGAAAAGACTGTGTGTTTGTATGAATACGAAAGAACCACTCTTAAATCCCTTCTCATAAAATTTCTCCGCGAGTAAACAAGTGAAACCAAAGTACTAATACATAAAACTTTCAAATCAGATCTCGACGCTAGAAATGAGCTCCAGATGACGTGGTCAACATGGAAGAGGTAGAGGAAGAATGACTAGGTCAGAACCCGTTAGATCGGGTCAGGGTTCTGACAATGAGATACCACCGCCACCACCACCCCCAGCTGTTAATGTTGAGCAAAGAGGCTCGCACGGACGGAAGATGATCGTGTGTCGCAGTCCGTGGCCGCGAGTTTTGGAATTGGTGGTGGTGCGGGAGGAAATTCGTGAACCCGTAAGTTCATTGCTCGAACGGCTCGAGCTAATGGAGCCAAGATGTTTCGTGGAGTGTTCGGCGTAGCACCCGATCTGGTGAAATCTTCGGTTGGAAGCAACGGAGCGCATCATGGATGAGCTCGACTTGACCTCGAGGAGAAGTTGAAAGGATGGTGGCATTCGCTACGCCGATGAAGCGTATCGCTGGTGGTTAATCAGCGAGGATAGTGCCACGGTGAGGATCTCGACACGGAGTACGCTAAGGAAAGCGTGCCAAAAGAAGTATGTGGGAACCGTACACATGATGCAGCGAGAGAAAGCTTTTCGGGCTAGTGCAAGGGAGCAAGTCGATCGCTGAATATGAGGCGGAATTTCTGAGGTTGAGCCGCTATGCTCGAGGAGTTGTGGCAACCGAGCATGAACGCTGTGTCCGTTTTGAGGACGGGTTAAGGGATGATCTAAGATTGTTGATAGCACCGCCTCAGGAGCGGGAATTTTCTGCGTTAGTGGAAAAGGCTAAAGTGGCTGAATGAATTAAGAATTCTGTAAGGCAGAACACTGATCAAATTAGGCCAGAAAGAGGTTTTGGATCATCTGGATCGTCTGGGAATAAGAGGCCTAGAGTTGACGGGCCACAAAATCAACAAGTTGGTACGGGCTGGTAGTATCGCCCTTGTGAGCATTGTGGAAAGAAGCACTTGGGAGAGTGTTGGAACAAGACGGGACGATGTCTCAAGTGTGGGTCCAAGGACCATATGCTTAAGGATTGCCCCAAGCTGCTAGATGAGAGCCGACCGACTCGGAGAATGCTAGTCGGTGGTAGAGGCGACAGCGACCTCAAGAGAGGTCGTGGACCGAACCATGGAGGAAATGGTTCGGACCGTGGACGTGAAGCACCAAGGAGAGGTGCTGAAGGGGCAGACGCGAGGCAACCAAGGTTGGTTTATGCAGTTGGCCTTCGCAAGGAGGAAGATATGCCAGATGTGACCACGGGTACGTTCCTTATTTCTGGAATACTCTTAATTGCTTTGCTTGTCATAGGGTTAGCTTATTTTTGTATTGCTAGTGAGGTGACTGAAACCTTGGAAGTGAACTTAGAGAATGTGCCTAGAAAGAATGATAGTTCTTTAAGATCAGAGTGCGCAGCAGTAGCATAGTGGGGTGAGTTAGACCATACGATTATTCGTTAGGAAATTTCGAGGACGAAATTTTGTTTAAGGGGGTAGAACTGTAACATCCTGGAAAGGGCCTATGCATTTCTAGTTTAAATTGTATGAATGACAAGTCTTCAGTCTTATGAATAAATTTTTGATATTTTTGGAAACTCAGAAATGTATGAAAATGATTGGAAATGAATATTTTGGAAACCTGGAAATGCATTAGGACATGAACATTTTAGGAAACTGAGAAATGTAAAGAAATGGTTCAAAATGGAAAGTGCACATTTTTGGAAACCTAAACATTTTGGAAACTTGAACATTTCTGGAAACCTGAACATTTTGGAAACTTAGACATTTTTGGAAACCTGAACATTTTGGAAACTTGAACATTTTTGGAAATGATTTAGAAATAGAAATGAACATTTCTGGAAACTTGGAAATGTAAGAAAATGGCAAGTAAACAGAGCCAATCGAAAATTTTAGGAAACTTAGAAATGATACAGAAATGTCAAATTTTAAGGTTCAAAATAGGAAATAAAGGCAAGAGGACCTTAAAAGAAAAAGTTGGAGAAATTTGGCACACAAACGGGCTAGGAAAAGTGGCCTGAAGATGGCACTTAGGGCCTATGGAAATGGCGCCATGTGCAAGAGTCATGGGCCTGGGTTCGAGTCACAAAGGAAGCAAATAAATGAAGTTTTAATTCTGCTCCCCAGGCTATGAGGTGGACGGCACATGAGTTGGAAAAAGGGGGTGTTTTAATTCCATCAATACATGATTAAAAAGAGATAAATAAGGGATTTTTAATTTGGATTATTTGGAAGAGATAATAAGGATTTTTCTCTAGTTTATTTTAAATAAAATAGATGATGAAAGAGGAGTGGTGGCCAAGTAAGGGACTCTCCTAGGCTGATATTTTCGGCTATAAAAGGAGGACAGGAGGGCTACTTATCAATTTTTGCTTCCTCCTCATCTCTGCCGAAATTTTTAGGGCTCTTTTCTCCTTTCTTTTGTCTAGCTGAATTCTCTAGCCTCATCTTTCTTTTTCTTTTCTTCTTCTTCTTCTTTTTCAAAACCAAATCCAACCTAGCTGAAATTTCACTTAAGCCGAATCTCTGAAGTGGTGTCAGGATAGATCTGTCGAATTCAACACTTAAGGTAAGGATCTTGTGGTTATTGATTTATTCTTTTCTTTTAGCCGAAAAATAGGGATTAATGTTATTATTATTGTGGCGAAACTATAAGGAGTATTTTGGGATTTCTAGTGCTATCGACTACAAGGAGAGATCATCCGGATTCAAGAATCTAAGGTAAGATATACACATATTTGGTCAAAAGTTATGGAATATATGTGAAATTAAAATTAACATATAACTATAGCGATTTCGACAGACATACAAGGCAAGGAATCCTTTTCAGATTTGGAAATTTTAAGGTAAGTAATACAAATACTAGTTGTATTTGGAAAAGTGGCCGAATGGTCTTTTAAAGTGATTAACTTATGTAGGATTTGAGATCTAAATCGGTAGATCGTTCTTGAGATTTCAAGGAACCTATTAAGCAAATCAGTGTGTACTCACACTAACTTTCAATATATATATTATGGCAATAATCGCTTTAATAATATATGAATGTGTATAAGAATGAGAATGTGGCTAAGTACCACAAATGTGGCAAAAGGTATCCAGTGCACGTATTCCTACTTTTGATAGGATTATGAATGTGTTATATTCTCAAAAGTGACATGAATGTGAATTTAAGTATGATATGAATGATATGCAATAATTGGGGCATTTAGGATATATGTGAAGGGAGAAAGTGAAGGTGATGACTACGGTCTCACCAACGAAGGTGTCGACTTCGGTCTCACCAACGAAATATGGTGGCTACGGTCCCATTAATTGAATATGGTAACTTCGGTTACATTATTCGAATATAGTGTCTAAAGACACAACGTAAGTGGGCGATGAGCACGACGATTGCAATGATCGCCTTCGATGGTGTGTAGCGGATGGAGGGTCGACTTAGTAGTCCCCACTGGTTATGCTGAGGTTGGTACGGGTGGTGTGTAGCGGATGGACAAATAGGCTTGGGTTTGGGTTGCATCATCCTTTATTTTGTATGAACATGAAATTGATATGACTTGTATGCCCGATTTGTTGAAAATTAGTACTGTGGTACACATTGAGCTCAATGGACTCACCCCGTTGGGGAATTATTTTTCAGTGATGAGCGATAATGGACCTGGTCTGGCAGGAGCTAAAGGTGGCCATGCATCACTCAAGAATTTATTTAGAAATTTGGACTTTATATAATTTTAGTACTTTAAATTTTATTTTGGGTTTGAATGATGTAATAAGGCCATAAGGCCCAGTTGGATTTTCTTTATTTCTGTTTATTTTTATTTGATTATGATACAATTTATTTTTGATTAAAGTTAAGTAAATTTATTTCTTTTAAAATAATAAACCCTAAAATTATTTTGTCACCTTATTTAAGTTGGATTTTCAAAATTTATTAAATGGGTTCCAATTTAAGCCCAACCCAAAACAATGTTTTCTAAAAGTTACAATTTTTCTCTAAGTAACCAAGAATTTGAAAACCGGTTTACTTAAGGAACATACCAGATCCGGTTCAGGCTCGTGGGCCGGGTGTGGGGTGTTTCACATATGGATCTGCTTGTTCAATATCCATTGGTTCAGGAATTTCTATATTTTCATCCTCTTCTATTGAAGTGTTTTCTTCATCAGAATTATGACTGGTAACATTAATATCTACATCTGAATTATTAGAACTTTTAGAACTATTACTACTTTCGGTAGTATCATAATTTAACATATAGTGATAATTATACTTAGTAAATTAGTCTTTATGTTTTTCATAAAGTTCTTCTATTAATTTTAAATATTCTACTTGCTCATATTTATCTTCTGTAAAGTCTTATAAGATTCAAAATCATATTTTTCTTGTTTTTTAATTTTTTCTCTTTTTTATTTTCCTTTTTCTTTTTTATTATAATTAGAAGATTCATTCGAAGACTCATCTTCATCTGATAAAGCTAAAATAACATTACTATTACCATAATATAATGGTCCTAAATCTAAGTCCGATTCTATATTATTATTAATAACTTGATCTAGTTTATTATTAACATCAGATAGTAATTCTTTAGACTTGGTATTCAAATCTAAATCTGTTGCTTCTCCCATATTATCTACTTTTTCTTCTATTTTACTAACTTTAGTATATAGTTTATTAAAATATATAAATGTCATATCTATTAAGCTATTGATACCTTTACTAAGAGCCGAAACATTATTTTCATTCTTAGAGTCTATATGCATAGTATGATTACAAGTTTTATCTTTGTATAAACAATCTGTTTCTTCCATGTTTTTTATCTCTGGTACCTAAAACCTTCTGTGTCTTTAACGTCTTCACCAACGCCTACAACGTCCCACTCGGACTCAACGGCAACAAGAAGACAGAACGACAGATATATGGATTTTGATATAAACAACAAAGAAATAAACAGAATTGCAGATAAAAGATAGAAACTTACAATGATAACTATGATATTAGAACTCCAGAAATCGTTACTCCGGGGCTCCTCTGATAATAGACAACATGGCTGTCAAATTGGTGTGTAACGGTTGGTGGGTTGAATGTAGAAATCCCCGTGTTGTGATGGCTGGTAAGGGTTGGCGTGTAGAGGATGGAAAAACTAGGATTGGGTTGGGTCATTCAGCATGTATCTATTCTGTTGCCATTTTGTGTGGGCCAAGGCCCAGAATATGTTTATGGGCCTCAAGCCGTTTATATGATGCATGGATTTACACACTGAGTCTTAGTGACTCACACCTTTGTTTTTCTTAACCTCTCTGGTGAGCAGTAGAACGTGGATTTGGGAGCTGAGGCGGACTCGAGGGGCTATAGAGTCTTTTATTTTAAGTAAACTTATTTCCGGTTTTTCTTTAATTTTATTTTCATTTTATTTTGGAGTTAATTGCTTCGGTGTGTATTAAGGCCTCCTTAGTTTAAATTTTCGGTTTATAGTTGTAAGGATCATGTTTTTTTTTAAAAGTTATTCCAGGGATTTAATTATAAGAAGTAATGAAATGTAACATCCTAGATTAGGGGTTATGCGTTTTGAGCATAACTCAAGTATTAGTAGGCTTTAAGGGTGTTTGGTGATGTTTCAGGAGTTTTTAGAACCCAAGGATGAAGGCGAAAACTTTGGGAAAATGTTGGATTTTAAGTATAAAAGGGGGAGCTGGGTGAAGGAGGCCTTAAGGAAAAATGTGGGAGTTTTTGGACATGAAAAGGGGCTTGGTAAAGTGGCTTAAGGACGCCACTTAAGGCTTGGGCAAATGACGCCTTGAGCAGGGAGGTTCGAGTCTGGGTGATGGCATGAGAGTGTTTTATTTTTCCTTTTTGCATCAACAAGTGAAATTGGGCTAGGAAGGCCTTAAAAATAAATGGCAAGGTTTACGGACATGAAAGTCAGAGTGGTAAAGTGGCTTGGGGCCGCCACTTGAGGCGCTATATGCGGCTTGCAACAACAAGGGCCTTGGTTCGAATCCCGTTGGCAGCATGGGCGTGTTTTTATTTTTGCTTTGGCGTTAGGATAAGGGGGAGCTTGGGAAAGAGGTGTTAAAAGAAGTTCAGGGTGAATTATATCACAAAGAGGCGTCTTGGCAGAGTGGCTGGGGCGTTATATGCAGTGAAGCTCCAGCAGGTCTTGAGTTCAAGGAGTGGGAGCAGCAGTTGAGTGTTTTAATTTTGGTTTTTGGCGCCAGGGAAGAAGAAAGCAATGGATGGCAATTGGACTTGTAATTGAAAGAGGATTAAGTTTTTTTTATACTTTTAAAATTCGGCTGGAGTAAGAATAATTGTTGGATTTATTTTTGTTATTTGTTTATTTTGAATAGGTAGAGATAATGGTGGTATTATTTATTCTAGATAATAGAGGTGTTATTTTATTCAAATGTGGAGATAAGAGATAAAGAGGAGATAGAGTTTTTATTTTATTTGAATAGGTGATTAAGGGATAAAGATTGGCTTAATTCAATTATTTTTTTTTTGAATGAGTTTGGGAGAGGAAAATAGGTGCCGAAATTCCTTTTTAATTTAGCATTCATCTTTTTCTCCCTTTTAGTTGCTCTGCCGAATTTCTTCCCACTTTCTTCTCTTCTCCTTTTTTTTCTTTCAACCTCAATTCCTTCCTACTTCTTTGAAAGCCGAATGCCCCTGGCCTTGGTAGTTATAGCCGAAACTTTGCTACCATTGTTCTCCATCTTTTTGTTAGAACCTCAAAGGTTAGTCTTTCTTCTTATTCATTGAAGCCGAACCCCTTATATTGGTAGCCATAGCCGAATCTCTTAGGGGCTGTCGACTTTTCTCTTGTAGTTTCTCCAAGCGGCATAGTGGTAAGTATTTCTTCTTTAAAGCAATCGGTTTGTTTCTTCTCTTTGAGGATGGCCGAATGTTCATAGGATCACAAGATGGTATTTCTTTGTTGTAGCTAACGTCAAGGTGCACTGAGGGAGCCTTTCGTGGGTTCAATTCTGCAAGGTAAGCCTATATGGTATTCGGCCATAGCCCACTTTCCATAGATTTGCTTATAGCCGATTTTAACAAGTGACATATAGGGATTTCGATAGTTTCAAAGGATAGGAGTGGCTTTACGGGATTTCAATTTGCTTTGGTAAGTGATAATAAAGATTCGGCCTAGGGCCACATTTTGGTTATGGGTGCGATTAGTCCTTCGGGATTATTAGTTCAAATTAATAAGGCTTTTGATACTAACCTAGAGTGGACAAATGTAGGAGCAGTACGGGAATACGTTTCGGGATTTTGTGATATCACATAGATTCGGGATTTCTCCATAGATCTTCGGTTAAGCAGGTGTGTAAAACTCTTACACACTTTATTAGTTGGCATTGCTTATTATGTTACCGTTAACTATTGTGATAGTTTTACCTTGTGGGCATGAGCATGGATTCCGGGTAAGTCTCTTGTGACTTTAAATATGTATTATGAATGACATGATGGGTAACATGCTATGCCATGACTTATATGCATGATTTATGATAATATGTTAAGCATGTTATGAGCATGTTGGTAATGGGATTGAAGAGAGGAGGGGGAATATTCTCTATGGACTGTCACTAGTGGTTTTGACCACAAAATGGGTTGGCGCCATCAGTTTAATTGTGACTTCGGTCACCAGTGGTTTTGACCACACCGTTGATATAAATTGTGACTAAGTCCCAGTGGTTTGGTACCACCAGTGGTTTTGACCACATATTGATACTTGTTACCTATGGTCATCAGTGGTTTTGACCACACGATGGGTTGGCCCCATCACTTGATTATGACTCCCATTCACCAAGGTGGTTTTGACCACCAAAGGTTTTGACCACACGGGGTAGTTAAAGGAGTATGGATGGCCGCTTTGGGTTGCATGTTTTGCATGTCATATTAATATCTTGTGTATGAGTTTGCACTTTTGGGTTGGGGATTTATACACTGAGTCGTGGTGACTCACCCCTTCCCATATCATTTTGCAGATGAGTAGATAGCGGAGATGGAGCCGGAGAGGACTCGAGGCAGCCATGCTTGTTCCTTGGATTTAAAATTTTATTTAGCACAGATAAAGTTTATTATTTACTAAATTTTGGTTTGGGTTGTAATAAGGCCGCTAGTTATTATTTTGGATGTTCAAGTAGTTGTTTTTACTTTACTTCTACTATACAACAAATGATTTTTATGAATTGTTAAATAAATCGGTTAAAAGTAACGTTTCCCAAAATAGGTAACTTTTACGAGTTTTCAAAGATGTTACCATCGGGTAGCAAAATTCACCAAATTAACTATAACTTCGATGTTTCTAAAAATGGTCAAATGTTTTCAAAGGAAAAAGGGTTTTCAACTCAACCATGTTTATAAAATCAATCCCATCTGAGTTTTAATAGACACCATTTTATAACCTCAACAAATTTTCAGATTTTCACCGATTAATCAAACTGTTTTTACTCTGTGACATACCAGATCCGGTCAGGGCTCATGGGCCGGATTTGGGGTGTTACATGAAATGGGAGTTTTAAACACGCCTGCAGCGGTATCTTCAAAACTCACCTATTTAACGAATATCTGAGTAATGAAACGAAGATTTCCAAATCCTACAAAGCTAATTTTTCGACACAACACGTTAACGAAAAGTCTTCAAATAAAAAGGCATGCTTGTTTTTTTAAGTAAATAAATAATTTCCGATTGTAACATTCCAGCAGTAGCACGCCAGATCTGGTCGTAACGTTTGGGTCGGGTTTGGGGTGTTACAGCCGGCTTTTTCCAATTGTCGTGTGCGAAGTGTATGTACACACTTGGTTAATGCGACGTGCTACATTATCCCCAGCCTTGAACGTACAACGAATACCAATCTCCAATCAATCACCACTTAACCACAATATTTACCCAAAAATGGAAGCCTTACCATAACCTTACCGTGTGCCACCAGTTCTAGTAGCCCTTCTTTAGCTACTATTCACGAATATCCCCTAGATCTGCACCCACACATATACTACCAAAAATCAAGTGACTCATATTCCACACAAGTCACCTCTATAAGCCACACTTACACTCGACCACTTACTAATCCATATTTGAGATGAGTATACTTACCACTTGCTAACAATCCTTAACATGCTTCCAATCTTTGAACCCTACCCTTGTTAATACAAGGCTAATGACAAGGAGAAGTTAGATAGCCCTTCGGCTTTTAACAAAACACACTAAGGAGGTTGACTGAGTACTTACCGAATCCAACCTTTGATCCTGCGGCCTAGATAGCTACTGAACGAGATCCGGCTTTTAGCACTTGATCAACAGATTTGTGATGGAGGAAAAACAACAAAGAACCGGCACAAATAGGGATTTCGATAAAAAGGAATGATGGTAATTCGACAATGGAAGAAAAAGAACGAGGGGAAGAAAAGGAAAAAAATAATGGAAACCCAAGGAACCTTTCCAATGAATTCAGCACCCCCCTTTTATAGCCAAAGACAAAACTACCTTCCCCCAAATTCCAATTCGGCACCAACACATCCACACCTCAATCCCCTATCTTATCTTTACCTTAAATTTCTCTCCTGAACACTCCCTTCCAGAGTCCACTCTAGTGCCACTACCTTTCTTCCATGTGCAAAAATAAAACCCCTCAATTCACCACTCTTAAGCTTCGAACCTTGGACCTCTTCACCTGATAGTAGTGCCACCTTGTAGCTCCCCAAGTGATGCCACATTGCCACTGGACCACAGGTCCAATTGTGTCCTATTTTCCCCTTAATCTGTTTAAGAGGCCTAATACCTGAGACTAGGGTCCACTAAGGCAAAAATTAAAATTTTCCCTATGGTCTTCCCTATCCCCAAGACTTCAAATAACCCTGGTAATACCTTAAAATTAATATTCTAAATGCTACTTGTACATACCAACTTCAGTGCACAGAAATTTAGAGTTTCAGGATTTTGGGGCGTTACACAAACTATTGTCTGAACCGACATGAAAATCTAAATCAAAGGCCCACTCAATCTGTTTTCGTTTAGTGATAAATTTAACATCAGTTTTCTGAGCTTCACAAATCTATTGCAAAAACATTGGTCTAGCTTTTAATTCAGCTAAAATTGAACTGTCATCAATCAACGTCAATCGTGTGTTCAGTGCTCATAGAGCAAACATAGATTTTCTATTCAAAGCATCAATAAAAACACTAGTCTTTCCTAGATGATAGTCAATAATCAAATCATAATATTTCAGTAACTCAAGCCACCTACTCTGTCTCAAATTCAAATTTTTCTAAGACACCAAATACTTCAAGCTTTTATGGTTAACAAAGATGTGACATTTTTCTTCGTACAAATGGAGTCGCCAAATCTTTAAAGCAAATACAATAGCTACAAGCTCTAAATTGTGAGTCAGATAATTCTTTTCATGCAATTTCAACTGACAAGAAGCATACGCTATCACTTTGCCATCTTACATCAAAACACAGCCTAAACCATTCAATGAAGCGTCACTATAAATTACAAATTGTTTACTAGACTCTGGCTAAATCAACACAGGTGCCTCGGTTAACAAAACTTTCAATTGACTAAAACTTTGCTGACATTTTACAGGCCATTTGAACTTGACATCTTTTTGAAGAAGTTTCGTCAGCAGCGTAGCAATCAACGAAAATCCTTTGACAGATCTCCTATAAAACCCAAAAAACTTCTGACTTGAAACATTTCTCAGAGGTTTTGAGTCTACTAAAACTGAAATTTTACTCGGATAAAATCTAATACTGTCTGCCGGTACCACATATCCCAAAAATTGAACTTCTCAGAGCTAGAACCAGCATTTTCTAAACTTAACGAATAACTATTATTCACGCAAAGTTTACAAAACAACTCTCAAATGATGGGCATGCTCTGTCTCATATCAGGAATAGATCAGAATGTCATCAATGAACATAACAAAAACTTTGTCTAAGTACAGTCTGAATATTATATTCATCAAGTCCATAAACACAACATGTGCATCAGTCAAACAAAATGCCATAACAAGAAACTCATAATGTCCGTACCTGGTTCTGAAAGAAGTTTTTGACACATCTGAGTCCTCAACTAGTAATTGATAATAACCAGAATGAAGGTCGATCTTTGAAAACACTGTCGCACCTTTCAGCTGAGCAAACAAATCATCAATACGTTGCAGAGGATATTTGTTCTTGATCGTAACTTTGTTAAGCTGTCGATAATCGATACATAGTCATTGACTTATCCTTTTTCTTAACAAACAACATAAGAGCACCCCAAGGAGAAAAGTTGGGCCGAGCAAAGCCCTTATCTGTCAAATCTTGCAACTGTGCTTTCAACTCTTTTAATCTAGCAGGTGCCATTCTATACGGAGCTATCGATATCAGAGATGTTCCCGAAATCAATTCAATAGAGAGCTCAACCTCTCTGATTGGTGGTAACCCTTGTAATTCCTCTAGAAATACATCTGTAAACTCACACATAATTAGGACAGATTCTAACTTCAATTTCAAAGCCATGGAATCAAATATATAAGCGAGATACGCTTCACAACCTTTTCTAGCATATTTCTATTTTGACATAGTTGAAATAAAGTTAGATGTACCACCCAATCTATCTGATTCAATTCGAAGCTTTTCACCTTTCTGACACTTTAATACGATAAGCTTTTGTCTACAGTTCATAACTGTATCACGCAGAGTTAACCAATCCATACCCAGAATCACATCAAACTCATCATAGGATAATAACATCATACCAACCGAAAAGTTGCAACCCCGAATCATCAAAGGATAGTTTTTACAGACTTTATCAACTAATACATACTGGCCTAAAGGGTTCGTTACTTTAACCACAAACTCAATAGACTCAACAGGTGTTTTCTTATCTGACACTAAAGTTGTGCATACATATGAGTGCATTGACCCTAGGTCAATCAAAGCATTAACATTAGTATCAAAGATAGAAAAAGTATCGGTGATCACATCAGGTGCTGAAGCTTCCTCTCGAGCACGAATTGCGTAAGCCCTAGCTGGTGCCTGTGCCTCAGATCTCACAAAAGAATCTTTCGTCTCACTGTGACTGTTATCTGCATTTCCAGTGTTTCAGAGTGGTCTCCACCAAGTAGCCGTGTTACCCGAACGAATGTTTTGAGCCTTTTCTTTATCAGACCTTTTAGGGCAGTCTCTGAGATAATAATTATAAGAACGAATGTTTGCATTCACCAAAGTGTCGCCTATTACATTGCTGACATTCAGGCTTGTTATTTTTTACACTGCCCATGCTTACTACAGATGTAGCCTGAGGTTTCGAACTCGAATGCTACTTTCCTCTATCTCTTCCAGAATAACCCATCAAAGCTGATGAACAACTATGAAATTCTTTCGATTTCTTCGATGGAGACAGGAATGTTTTTCCCATAGGACTTTTTCCCAATAACGAGCCTCGGAATCAACTTTTCTTTTCGCTTTGCTAAGTTCCTTGGCCTAATGTGCTCTATCAACTAAAACTAAAAATTCTTTTAACTCAAGAATCCTGACTAATATCCTTATTTAGGTTATCTTCAAATTTAGTGCACATAGCAACTTTTGTTGATACACATTCCTGGGCATACTTACTGAGTTGCACGAATTCCCTCTCGCACTTAGCTATTGACATACGACCTTGCTTCAACTCAATAAACTCTTTGTGTTCGTAACACCCCTAACATGTATCAATCGCTGGAGTAGGGTTACGAGGTATTATCGATCATTACACATCATTTAACATACAATGCTCATAGATCTATGCATTCATACTCAAATACCATTCAACACAATCATATTGTTCCTTATAAGAGCCTACAAGGCCTTAAACATGCTTTAGGAGCGGTTTGGGACTAAACTGATAACTTAAAAAATTTTTGGAAACTTAGAAATATTTCAAACATACAGGGTCACACGCCTGTGTGAACAGATCGTGTGCCCTACAGGGCTCCAAACACACCCGTGTCTCAGATCGTGTGAAAACAGGCCTTACATACTGACTTGGGTCACACGGCCGACCACACGCCAATGTGTCTAGCCCGCGTGCCCTTCGAAATGGCCACGCACGCCCGTCTACCATGCCATGCCAAACCAGTAGGGTATACTGACTTTTGCAACACAGCCAAGTCACACGCCCATGTGCTAGGCCGTGTGCCATTTAGGGGGGATACTGACTTGTGACACACGGCCAATCACGCGCCTGTGTGTGAGGCCGTGTGGAGCATACTGACTTCAATTTAATTCCAACACCAGGGGACACACGGCCTTGCAACATAACCGTGTGTCGCACACGGCTGATACACACGCCCGTTTGGACAAAAATAGGCCATTTATAAAGCCATTTTGCTACCCTATTTTTACATGCATATACAAGCATAAATTGCAACATTTCATAACTTAATTGGCAGCCAATACATAACATTTCATACACATATTACTCCCATTTCAACATAGAATTCAAATGCCTAATAATCACATTCATTTTCCATTCATATACTAACCATATATCAAGATAACATTTGCATATTTCCATTTCATCTATTGCTAACCAAAACATACCATATTTGAGTACTTAATCACGACCAAAATAGTATACCAAGTTAAGCCAAATCAAACTTCTACCATAACATGTGCCAAAATCAATATTTCAAGTAACCTTAACTAGCATTCTTATAACTAGCCTATACATGACATATTTGCAAGTATCCACAAATTCAAAGGTACCAACCGACAACTGGATAGTGTGATGCGTAACTTCGACTTTATCCAAATTGAGCGAGCTATCGAGCCTCTATAATACACGGAAAAGAAACAGAGTAAGCTTTATAGCTTAGTAAGCCCATATAATTCAGAATTAAACTTACCAATTGTAATATAATCAAGACAATAAATAAGGTAATCTCAACTCAATTCCAAATGCCTAACAAACATTTATCAACAAATTAGTCACATAAATACATGTAATCTTCCATTATCTCAATCTCAATAATCAATACATTGTATCATAGCATATTCATATATCATATATATCATATTCAATGTTTCACTCTCAATAATATAATCAATAATTCATTCAATAACAATATTCATATGTATAAACAATATTTATGCCCGTTGAACCCATTAGAACTTCAAAGGATACTCGGGTGATATACATCAATAATCCATCAGTTCATTATCATTTTCGCTCTTTCAAGCTATGATGAATAAGGTCCTCCTGAGCTGATGGATGGTAAGTCTAACGAGCTGAAAACAGTAAGCTCTTACGAGCTGATATATCGGTAAGCTCATACGAGCTGTGGTGAGTCCGCAACAAATGCAGGAGCTCAACCAAAACGGTAGCCCTAGTGACATGTCACTCGTATCCTATAAATTCATACGGTTCAAACGGGGCTCGGTAACCATCAGTCTATATCAAATAGGCATAAATATTCCAAGTATATCAATTTCTCAATTATACACATACATTTCAAATAATTACAAGTATTTAAAATTTTGATTCTAATTATATGAACTTACCTCGTATCGCTTGGTTAGCAATTATCAGCTATTCGTCCACTTTTCTTTTTCCCCAATCTAATTCCGATCTCGGCTTATCTTGATCTATATATTATAAGTTTTAACACATTCAGTATTCAATGTATTCAATTTAGTCCAAAACACCTATTAGGGCTATTTTTCACATTTGCCCCTAAACTTTCACATTTTTACAATTTAGTCCTTATCACATAAAATTGCAAATTCATCCAATTTAGTACAATTTCATGCTATCTGAATATACTACATGTTACTAGCAGCCCCTATTTCCAATTTATTCACTCTTTCACCCACATAATTTTACAATTTCACAAATTAACCCCTTTTTAACATTTTTGTCAAAAATCACTTTACAAAACTAGTTCAACTATAAAAACAATATTCATATTTCATCATTAAACATCAAGTAACTCATAGATTCAACAATGGAAACTCTCAAAATCTTTAATAAATTCAAAATTAAAGGTACGGGCTCGCTAGTATACGAAGCAACGATCTCAAAAACGTAAAAATCATTAAAAACTGAGTCAAAATGACTTACCAATTTTGCTTTCAAATGACCGAACCCTATAAAAATTTCAATGGTTTCTTCTCCCTTGAATTTTAGGCTAAATAAGATGAGTATAAAGCCTTAATTTGTTTTTATTTTATTTAACATATATGTATTAACATTTTTACTAAATTAACCTTAGTAATAAACATATATAAACACATAATGGATGGCCATAATTGTCCATTTATACTACCAATGGTCTAATATCAGCATAAATACCTTTGGTGTAATAAATCATAGCAATTAAACACCTTTAACAAATAGAATGCAACTTTTACATTTTACGCGATTAAGTCCTTTTTCTCAAATTCAGCAATCAAATAGTAATGTTTCTTTATGAAACTTTCACATAATAATTATATCATGCTGTAAACTTAAAAAAATAATAAAATAAATATTTTGGTCTCAAATTTGTGGTCCCGAAACCATTGTTCCGATTTGAAACACCCCACACCCGGTCCACGAGCCTGGACCAAATCTGGTATCATCCTTGAGTAAACCGGTTTCAAAGTTCTTTGTTACTTAGAGAAAATTTGTGTAATTTTTAAAAAAACATCATTTTGGGTCGGGCTTAGGTTGGAAGCCCATTTATTTTAATTAGAAATCATTTAATTACGGTGACAAAACAATTTTAGAGTCTATTTTTAAAATAAATTAAATTAAACTTTAATCAAAATAATTCGGAACATGATAATTAAAAATAAATAGAAATAAAGAAATCCAACTTGGGCCTTATGGCCTTATTACATCAAACAAAACCCAAATTTAAAATTAAAGTACTTAGTAAAAATAAAAGTCCGAATCTTTAAATTTCTCCTTGCTATGCATGGCCACCTTTAGCCCCTGCCGACCCGGTCCATTATTGCTCATCACCTGAAAAATATTTCCCACAACGGGGTGAGTCAAACTGACTCAATGTGTAACCAACACTACAATTTAATAAATCAAGGCAAATCGAACATAACATGTTCATACATTAATTCAAAATAATGATGCAATCCCAACCCAAAACCTAGATGCCATCCGCTACACACCCCGTGCACTGCCAAACACACCGTGGGGACTACTAAGTCGACCCTCCTTCCGCTACACACCAAATTGCGGGCTTAAGTCAGTAGTGATCTGTGGTCTTAGGTCACCACTTTTCGACATCGTGGTCTTAGGTCACCACTTTTCGACATCGTGGTCTTAAGTCACCACTTTTCACTTCCCTTTCAATATACAACCATATGCCCCATATATTAAAAAGCATAATATACCAGAGTTCACAATCCTATAAAATTCTCATGTTACGAATAACATATTTCATATTCCTAGTAGAAGTAGAAAACGTACCTGAGTACTTTTGTACCACATTTGGGTACTTAGCCATATTCTCATTCATATATATACTCATAGATTAAAATATTGCCATGTGACATATTAAAAGATAGTGGGGATTACACACCTAATTCGCTTAATGAAGTCCTTGAAATCCCGAAGAAAATTGATTTACAGATTTAGATCTCAAATCCTACATAAATTAATCACTTACTATTTAAAAGACCATTCGGCCATTATTCCAAATACTAATAGGATTAGTATTACTTACCGTGTTACCGAATTGATTTTAAGAATCAAATGCCAGATCTTGGTATTCCTCCCTTGTGAATTCGGCTAAACATTATATTACTCCATAGGTTAGTTTTCGGCTTCTGATAATAAATCCAAACATTTAAAATAGGCCTTGGCCGAATATCTTAAACACATACCTTGTGATTCCAAATCCCAAAAAGTAACCCTTGGCTATGGAGATGTCGAAATCCCCACACACATATGTTAGATCTGATTTCCAAATCACCTAATAAACTTAATCAAATGGCTTTTGGCCTGAACCATGTTTTTCTTACCTTAAATCCTTGAATCCCGAAACTCTCTTCTTGAGTAGCCGAAATTCCTTAGATCTGAAATCCCGGAATTCCTCCTTCAATATTCGGCCAAAAGACAACCAAAAGGATCAGTTCCTAAATCTAGGTTGAAAGCGATTGAACAATCAAGAATCCATTGTTCTTACCTTAACACCACAAATGACGGCACCCTTTGATTGAAGTCACGAGAGATTCGGCTATGGAGACTTAGATAGAGATCAAAGTGGTTTCGGTTTGACAAAGAGAAGAAAAAGAAGAAGAAAAGATGGATTTTTGCTTAAGGAAAATTTCGCGAGGAGGGGAGAGAGAGCTAGGAAATTTTCAAAAACACTTAGAAAAGATGAAAGAATAGCCTCAATTTTCCTCCTTTAGCCGAAATTATCAACAAGAGAGTCCCTCACTTGGCCACTTCTCTTCATATGTGATAATGTTATCCTTATTTAAATTAAAAAGATTTAATCCATCATTTATCTCTCCAAAATAATCCAATTTAAAAATCCTTTATTTATCACCTTTTAATCAAATATTTATGAGAATAAAACACCTCCTATGTGCAGTCTTCTAGAAGCAAAAAATAAAACCTTCGATATTTGCTTCCCAAGTGACTCGAACTCAGGCCCATTCCTCCTGCATATAGCGCCATTTCCATAGGCCCTAAGTGGCATCTTCAGGCAACTTTTCCAAGCCTGTTTGTGTGTCAAATTCCACCAACTTTTTCTTTTAAGGCCACCTTGCCTTAGTTTCCTATTTTAAACTTTAAAACTCGACATTTCTAAGTCATTTCTAAGTTTCTTAAAATTTTCGATCGGCTCTGTAAACTTGCCATTTTCTTACATTTCTATGTTTCCAGAAATGTTCACTTTCCATTTTTGAATCATTTCCTTACATTTCCTAGTTTCCAAAAATGTTCATGTCTACGCATTTCTAGGTTTCCAAAAATGTTCATGTCTATGCATTTCTAGCTTTCCAAAAATGTTCATGTCCATGCATTTCTAGGTTTCCAAAAATGTTCATGTCCATGCATTTCTAGGTTTCCAAAAATGTTCATTTCCATTTCATTTTCATACATTTCGAGTTTCCCAAAAATATCAAGAATTTATTCATAGTGCTTAAGACAAAGTTATTTCAGTACACTTAAACTGAAAATGCATAGGCCCTTTCCAGGATGTTACAGTTCTACCCCCTTAAAATAATTTCGTCCTCGATATTTCCTAACTAAAATAATTGAGGGTATTGTTGTCGCATTGCCTCTTCTGGTTCCCACGAAGCTTCCTTCGATCCATGGTTACGCCATAACACTTTGACTAGAGGAACTGACTTCCTCCGTAGCACTTTCATGTCACGTTCCAATATCCGAATCGGCTCTTCCTCGTAGGATAAGTCTGGCCTTAGCTCCACCTCTTCAACTGGTACCACATGAGACGAATCCGATCGGTAACGACGTAGCATGGATACATGGAATACGCCATGCATCCATTGCAAACTCGTGGCAACTTCAATTGGTATGCCATCGCCCAACTCGTTTCAAGACTCGATAGGGCCCTATAAACCTTGGGCTTAACTTCCTTTGCGATCGAACCTCATAACCTTTTTCCAATGCGAGACTTTCAGAAACACTTGGTCTCCCACTTCAAACTCTATTTCCTTCCACTTAAGGTCTGCGTACGACTTCTGCCTATCAGTCGCTTCCTTCAACCTTGCCCGAATTATCTCAACCTTCTCTTCAGTTTCTGCCAATAACTCCGGACCTAACACTCGACGTTTTCCTAACTCAGTCCAACAAGTAGGAGTTCGACACTTCCGACCATATAATGCTTCATATGGTGCCATCCGAATGCTAGCCTGATAGCTGTTGTTGTAGGCGAACTTCACCTAAAGGCAAGTAATCTTCCCAACTTCCTCGAAATCCATCACACGACCTCTCAAAGATATCCTCCAACACTTGTATAACTCGTTCAGACTGCCCGTCTGATTGTGGATGAAAAGCCGTAGTGAAGTCTAACTTAGTGCCTAAAGCGTGATGAAGTGCCTTCCAAAATCGAGACGTAAACCTTGGGTCCCTATCGGAGATGATTGATACCAGTACTCCATGTAACCTCACGATTTCCGTCACATATAACTTAGCCAATTTCTGAAGAGAATAGTCAACTCTTACTGGGATGAAGTGCGCGGACTTGGTCAAACGGTCCACTATCACCCATACCGAGTCCTTCTTAGTAGGCGTAAAGGGAAGCCCACTAATGAAGTCCACGGTAATTCTCTCCCACTTCCATTGTGGAATTTTGATCGGTTGAAGCAATCCCGATGGGACTTGGTGTTCAGCCTTAACTTGCTGACACGTCAAATATTTCCCCACAAATTCAGTCACTTCTCGTTTAAGATCAGACCACCAAAATTGTTCCCTTAAATCTCTATACAGCTTAATACCTCCGGAATGCATAGCATAAGGGCTACCATGCACTTCCCGAAGAATCCTTTGTCTCAACCCCTTGTCCCTCGGCATACAAACTTTTCCTTTGTAGTATAATACTCCATCATCATTGACACCATAATCCTTTACTTCTCCGTTCTGTACTTGCTGTAACTTAGCACTTAAGTCCTTATCAGCCAATTGTCCCTCTTTCACCTCATTCAGCCATGTAGGCTTGACTTGTAATTCTGCCAACAGGCTTCCATCATCATACAAACTCAAGTGTGCGAACATAGCTCTTAGATCCGACACAACCTTCCGACTTAGGGCATCAGCTACTACATTCGCCTTGCCCGGATGATATTATATCAAACAATTGTAGTCTTTCAACAATTCCACCCACCTTCGTTGCCTCAAGTTCAACTCCTTCTGAGTCAGCAAGTACTTAAGACTTTTGTGGTCTGTGTAGATAACTGACCTTTCTCCATAAAGGTAGTGCCTCCAAACCTTAAGAGCGAAAACCACTGCTGCTAGTTCCAAGTCATGGGTTGGGTAATTAACCTTATGCGGCCTTAACTGCCAGGACACATAAGCGACTACTTTTCCTTCTTGCATTAGCACACAGCCTAATCCCGTATGCGAAGCGTCACAATACACCATAAAATTATTTCCTGCTTCCGGCTGAATTAACACTGGAGCTTCCGTTAACACCTTTTTAAGCTTTTCAAAGCTCTCTTGCTGCTTATTAGTCCATTCAAAGTGTACTTCCTTCCTTAGCAACTTTGTCAAAGGTGCGGCTATTAACGAGAACCCTTCCACGAACCTTCTGTAATAGCCTGCCAAGCCTAAAAAACTTCGGATCTCAGCCACAGACCTAGGTGGTTTCCAATCCAACACCGCTTCGATCTTCCTAGGGTCCACTCTTATTCCCTCTGCGGATACCACCTGTCCTAAAAATGCCACCTCCTTAAGCCAAAATTCACACTTGCTGGATTTGGCATAAAGCTTCTTCTCCCTTAATACTTCCAACACCACTCAGAGATGCTCATCATGCTCCTCTTCTGACTTAGAGTACACCAAAATATCATCGATGAATACAACGACGAACCTATCCAAGTAGGGTTGGAAAACTCGTGTTCATCATATCCATGAACAGGGCTGGAGCGTTCGTCAACCCAAACGGCATCACAACAAACTCAAAATGGCCGTATCTTGTCCTAAAAGCGGTCTTATGGATATCAGCCTCCTTCACCTTCAACTGATGATAACCTGACCTTAAGTCGATCTTTGAAAACATCGCGTCTCTTTCACCGATCGAACAAGTCATCGATCCTTGGCAAAGGATACTTGTTCTTAATGGTCAGCTTATTTAACTGACGGTAATCTATACACATACGCATAGTTCCGTCCTTCTTCTTAACAAACAGGACCGGTGCTCCCCATGGAGACACACTAGGTGGGATGAACCCACGATCCAACAACTCTTGGATTTGAGCCTTGAGCTCAACCAACTCCTTTGGCGCCATTTGGTATGGAGCAATTGACACAGAGTCGCTCCCGTGAGCAAATCTGTTCCAAATTCCAGCTCCTTATCTGGGGGTATTCCTGGTAATTCCTCTGAAAATACATCCTCAAAGTTCCTTACAGTTCTAACTCCATGGACGCCTTCTTCTTTCCCACCTAATGCACTTACGAAGGCTAAGAATGCATTGCACCCTTTCTTAACCTTCTTCTCAGCCTTCAGCGCTGAAACTACATTAGACAAGTAGTTCCTCCTTTCTCCAACCATTACTACTACTTCATCCTCCGGGGTTCTTAGTTCCATACGCTTAACCGCACAATCCAACATGGCTCGGTGCTCTACTAGCCAATCCATTCCGAGTATAAGTTTAAACTCTCCAAAAGGTAATTCCATTGAGTCAGCCCGAAAGTTCACTCCCTGAATCTCTAGGGGTATATTCCGAAAGATCTTATCGATCATCACTGTTCGGCCTAATGGGCTTACTACAGTCATCTGCCTATCAGAAAGTTCAGAGTCTAGGCCTAGTGTTTCCACTACACTACATGCAACATATGAATGGGTCGAGCCCACATCAATTAGAGCAAAATAGGGCTTGTCAAAAATAAAGAATGTACCGGTTATAACATTCGGCGCGTCTCCATCCTCCCTCCGACGAACCGCATAAACCAAACCTGGTTGCCTTGCCTCAGCATTAGCAGCACCGCGGCCCTGTGTTCCACGGCCTCTGCCAGCACCATTTACCTCTGTTGCTCGAACCACGACCTCGTTGAGGCTGCGGTCCTCCTCTACCCGCCTGACTAATATTCTGAGTTGCCAGTCGGCTTTCGTCTAAGTTCTTAGGACATTCCTTGACCACATGGTCCTTGGACCCACACCTAAAACATCCTCCTGTTCTCCTCCAACACTATCCCAAGTGCTTCTTTCCACACACATCACAAGGTCGATACGCCTCTTCCGATCCAAATTTTTGTCGACCTCGCGGCCCATCAACTTTAAGCCTCTTATGAACCTTTCCAGATGACCCAAAACTTCTCTTGGGCCTATTTCTATCCATAGCCTGCTTTGTATAATCCTTGATTCCCTCGGCCACCTTGGCCTTTTCTACCAAAGCAGAGAATTCCCGCTCCTGATGCGGTCCTATCAACAGTCTCAGATCATCCCTTAGCCCGTCATCAAAACGGACACAGCGCTCATGCTCAGTCGCCACGACACCTCAAGCGTACCGGCTCAACCTCAAGAATTTAGCCTCATATTCTGCAATCAACTTGTTTCCTTGGATCAGCCCCAGAAAAGCTTTCCTTTGCTCATCAATGTACCTGGTTCCCACATACTTCTTTTGGTACGCTTCCTTCACGTACTCCTAGGTCAGATCCTCAGCCGTGGCACCATCCCGCATAGTTAACCACCATTGATACGCTTTATCGCGTAACAGTGCCACCATTCCCTTTAACATTTCCTCAGGGGTCAGATCAAGCTCATCCATGATGCGCTCGTTGCTTCCAACCGCATTTCACCAGACTGGGTGCTACTCCGAACACTCTCCTCAAACATCTCGGCTCCATCACTCGAGTCGTTCGAGCACGTAAATTGGGTTTCTGAATTTCCTCCCGCACTGACCACCAATTCCAAAACTCGCAGCATACCGCGACGATACGATCTTCCCCGTCCGAGCTTGTTGCTCAAAGACCCACACAACCGGGGTGGTGGTGGCGGTGGTATCTCATTATCAGACCCTTGACCCGATCTAACGGGTTCTGACACGGTCATCCTTCCTCTGCCTCGTCTACGATGACCACGTCCTCTAGAGCTCATTTCTAGCGTTGAGATCTGATTAAAAAGTTTTATGAATTAGTCATTGTTCCACTTATTTACCCGCGAAGGAGTTTTATGAAAAAGGATTTAGGAGTGGTTCTTTCGTATTCATACAAGCATACAGTCTTTCCATTCATTCATCCATTAAACAAGTATGAACTTTCGTTCATTCAGAGAAACGTTGTAGTTCTCATTGTTATTGTTTTTCCACTACCCAGGGGCATTTTCGTAATTTGTCCTACAGGGGCATTTTTTGAAATTTTTCTAAATAAGAAGTTCTTCAGTGATTTTGTCAAAAGTATTTTGGTAATTTCAAAGCCCCGGGTAATTTGGAAAAGTTTTTTAAAATCCAGGGGTATTTCGATAATTTTTGACCTCGGGGGTATTTCGGTAATTTTCCACAAATCAAGGTAAATTTGTAAAATGTAATAAGTCAGGGATATTTCAAAAGTTGTAAAACTTTGAGGGTTCTTTTTGAGAATTTTACTTTTCAAAACGATGATGTTGCAAAAATTTTGGAAATCAGGGTCATTTCGGTAATTTTTGTAAGTTAGGGGAAATTTTGAAATTTTTCAAAATCAAGGTATTTTTCATGGTTAACAAATTAGGGTTTGTGAATGTTTATAAAATAATGAAGTTTGGCAAAACCGTTGAGAAGCTTGACATTTTGTGAATCAAGGGCATTTTGGTAATTTTACCATTAAGGGCTTTTTGTAATTTTCACAAATCGAAATTTTTCTAAAAATTTTGTAAAGATGGTTTTCAAAATTTAAAAGAAAGTTTTAAGAATTTAAAACTAGGGTTTGTTGTTTTGTTCTTTTTTTTTTAAAAAGCAAAGCGGCTAGTTCCTTTTGGGTTTTAGTCATTATGTTCAACTGTCATGACCGAGCCCTCTTGGTCGTGGTGAACCAAAGCTACGCACTGTAGGATTCGAGTGGAGAGGAGGTGAGTCATGCGGATCGCTTAAATACCAAGCTCCCACCGAAACCATTCCTGACATGCGCATGCAGGTTGCCACACCACCGAGCCCTCTCGAGTTAGGGTGAACCGGCTACGCACTGTGTGGGATTCCCAAGCGAAGAGGAGGTGAGTCACTAGGTCCGCTTAAATACCAGGCTCTTCCTGATCCAATCCTAGACATGCGCATGTGGGGTTACCACACTCTACCTCAGTTGACTTAGCCATAGGTTTGTTTAGTGCATTAAGTCTTATGTGTTTGTGTTTGAGTAGACTAGTTCTAGGGTTCCATATTCCTATCATACTATTCTACGCCCATGCCCTTTCTACCCTTATTCAATACATAAATCACATAATCACACATAGAGTTAGGGTACTTACCGTGGATCATGGTCGGAGACTCAAAGCCATGCCGTAAAACTTGTTTATTTCATAAAATCCTTTCAAAAACTTACTTGGCTTGATTTGAAAACATTTTGGGCCTTAACCCACAGTGCCGAGTTTAAAACTGCTCGATATCAAAAATGAAACACTCCCACCCGCCTACGAGCCTGGACCGAATCTGGTATGTTCCTTGAGTAAACCGGTTTCAAAGTTCTTTGTTACTTAGAGAAAATTTGTGTAATTTTTAGAAAAACATCGTTTTGGGTCGGGCTTTGGTTGGAAGCCCATTTATTTTAATTAGAAATCATTTAATTACGGTGACAAAACAATTTTAGAGTCCATTTTTAAAATAAATTAAATTAAACTTTAATCAAAATAATTCGGAACATGATAATTAAAAATAAATGTAAAATAAAGAAATCCAACTTGGGCCTTATGGCCTTATTACATCAAACAAAACCTAAATTTAAAATTAAAGTACTTAGTAAAAATAAAAGTCTGAATCTTTAAATTTCTCCTTGCTATGCATGGCCACCTTTAGCCCCTGCCGACCCGGTCCATTATTGCTCATCATCTGAAAAATATTTCCCACAACGGGGTGAGTCAAACTGACTCAATGTGTAACCAACACTACAATTTAATAAATCAAGGCATACCGAACATAACATGTTCATACATTAATTCAAAATAATGATGCAATCCCGAACCCAAAACCTAGATGCCATCCGCTACACACCCCCGTACCTGCTAAACACATCGTGGGGACTACTAAGTCGACCCTCCTTCCGCTACACACCAAATTACGGGCTTAAGTCACCGCATCTGTGGTCTTAGGTCACCACTTTTCAGATTACTTTAGTCTTAGGTCACCACTTTTCAGATTACTGTGGTCTTAAGTCACCACTTTTCACTTCCCCTTTCAATATACAACCATATGCCCCATATATTAATAAGCATAATATACCAGAGTTCACAATCGTATAAAATTCTCATGTTACGAATAACATATTTCATATTCCTAGTAGAAGTAGGAAACGTACCTGAGTACTTTTGTACCACATTTGGGTACTTAGCCATATTCTCATTCATATATATACTCATAGATTAAAATATTGCCATGTGACATAT
The DNA here is from genome assembly GCA_025503065.1 of Gossypium bickii. Lineage (NCBI taxonomy): Eukaryota > Viridiplantae > Streptophyta > Magnoliopsida > Malvales > Malvaceae > Gossypium > Gossypium bickii. Next base: position 58,186,298 of record CP106717.1, on the reverse strand, counting down.
TAAAAGATAGTGGGGATTACACACCTGATTCGCTTAATGAAGTCCTTGAAATCCCGAAGAAAACTGATTTACAGATTTAGATCTCAAATCCTACATAAATTAATCACTTACTATTTAAAAGACCATTCGGCCATTATTCCAAATACTAATAGGATTAGTATTACTTACCTTGTTGCCAAATTGATTTTAAGAATCAAATGCCGGATCTTGGTATTCCTCCCTTGTGAATTCGGCTAAACATTATATTACTCCATAGGTTTGTTTTCGCCTCATTAATAAATCCAAACATTTAAAATCGGCCTTGGCCGAATATCTTAAACACATACCTTGTGATTCCAAATCCCAAAAAGTAACCCTTGGCTATGGAGATGTCGAAATCCCTACACACATATGTTAGATCTGATTTCCAAATCACCTAATAAACTTAATCAAATGGCTTTTGGGCTGACCCATGTTTTTCTTACCTTAAATCCTTGAATCCCGAAACTCTCTTCTTGAGTAGCCATAATTCCTTAGATCTGAAATCCCAGAATTCCTCTTTCAATATTCTGCCAAAAGACAACCAAAAGGATCAGTTCCTAAATCTAGGTTGAAAGCGATTGAACAATCAAGAATCCATTGTTCTTACCTTAACACCACAGTCGATGGCACCCTTGATTGAAGTCACAGAGATTCGGCTATGGAGACTTAGACAGAGATCAAAGTGGTTTCGGTTTTGACAGTAGAAGAAAAAGAAGAAGAAAAGATGGATTTTGCTTAAGGAAAATTTCTGAGAGGAGAGAGAGAGAGAAATAGGGAATTTTCGGCAACACTTAGAAAAGATGAAAGAATAGCCTCAATTTTCCTCCTTTAGCCGATATTATCAACAAGAGAGTCCCTTACTTGGCCACTACTGTTCATATGTGATAATATTATCCTTATTTAAATTAAAAAGATTTAATCCATCATTTATCTCTCCAAAATAATCCAATTTAAAAATCCTTTATTTATCACCTTTTAATCAAATATTTATGAGAATAAAACACCTCCTATGTGCCGTCCACCTCGATCTTACGAAGCAAAAATAAAACCTTCGTTATTTGCTTCCCAAGTGACTCGAACTCAGGCCCATTCCTCCTGCATATGGCGCCATTTCCATAGGCCCTAAGTGGCATCTTCAGGCCACTTTTCCAAGCCTGTTTGTGTGTCAAATTCCACCAACTTTTTCTTATAAGGCCACCTTGCTTTAATTTCCTATTTTAAACTTTAAAACTCGACATTTCTAAGTCATTTCTAAGTTTCCTAAAATTTTCGATCGGCTCTATAAACTTCCCATTTTCTTACATTTCCAAGTTTCCAAAAATGTTCACTTTCCATTTTTGAATCATTTCCTTACATTTCCTAGTTTCCAAAAATGTTCATGTCTACGCATTTCTAGGTTTCCAAAAATGTTCATGTCTATGCATTTCTAGGTTTCCAGAAATGTTCATGTCCATGCATTTCTAGGTTTCCAAAAATGTTCATTTCCATTTCATTTTCATACATTTCTGAGTTTCCCAAAAATATCAAGAATTTATTCATAGTGCTTAAGACAGGTTATTTCGTACACTTAAACCGAAAATGCATAGGCCCTTTCCAGGATGTTACACGATTTGACCTAAAAACGGGCTGTTACAACTCTCCCTCTTAGGGATTCGTCCCCGAAAATCTTACCAGTAAATAGGTTAAGGTACTATTTTTGAATAGCTTCCTCGGGTTCACACGTAGCTTCCTCGATCCCGTGTTTATGCTAGAGAACCTTTACTAGAGCTATGCGCTTATTTCTCAATTCTTTGATTTCACGAGCTAAAATCCTTATCGGTTCTTCGCTATATGTTAAATCTGCCTGTATCTCAACATATACTAGAGAAATCACATGTGACGAATTGGATTTATATCAACGTAACATAGAAACATGAAAACATTTATGAATCTTTTCAAGTTTTGACGGTAAAGCTACGGATATGGGTTAGGGGTGTTACAGTGTTTCTTATCTAGGAACATCCGACTCACATATTTCTTTCTGAACTCTGTCTGGAATAATTCCCAATTTACTCGATCCCTCGGTACTATCGCAATCAACGTATTCCACCATTGATAAGCTGAGTCTTTCAGTTAAGAAATAACACATTTCAAACATTCAATCGGTGTATAAGGTAATTAATTGAAAACCCTACTTGTGTTTTCTAACCAGAACTCAACTCTCTTTGCAACGTCTTCAGTAGTACCACAAAACTCTTTAGCCCCATACTTTCAAATTTTATCAACTAAAGGCTTTCTCACTCGCACTAGTTCCAAACCCTAAGGAATTACAGGGATCGATTGGGGTGCGGGTGGGGGTGGAGGTCGTTAAGCCATAGGATTTGTTCTCACAAACTTAGTGAATCATTCAGACATCATTTGGAAGAAAGCTTCTTTAGCCTCTCCTCCCCAGCCCTCAGATACAGGCCTACTACCACTAGACGTTGCTCCGTGAATAGAGGCTTGCGTATTACTATCAACTTCATCGAAATCAGCTCGATTGCATGACATCTTATCTATATGAAAACATAGTCCAATTTGAGTCAGGAGTTATCACACTATCACAGGTTATATAATGGCATGTATTTCTAGACTCAATATATGCTATGTTCAGTCCGAGAACTGGCTAAATCATAGCTCTAATACCACTAAATGCAACACCCCTGACTTGTATCCATCTCCGAATTAGGGTTACAGAGTATTACTGTACAATCAAAGCATCAAAACATAATATCATTCAATATTATAAACATATCATAAACCAATCATACATACACATATTGTCCCTAAATTGAGCCCTCGAAGCACAAGAAATACCTTAGAAATAATTTTGGACTAAATTGAAATCATTTGGAAAGTCTAGGAAAAAGTTACAAAAAATTGGATACAAGGGTCACACGATCGTGTGGCCAGGCCGTGTGCCTCACACAACGAATACACACGTTCGTGTCTTAGGCCATGTAACCTTCAAACTAGGGACACGCAGCCATGTCCTAACCCGTGTAACTCTCTAACTAGGGTCACACGGCCATGTCACACACTCGTGTGCCAAGCCGTGTGCTAGGTCATGTAACTCACTAACTTGCATACAAAGTGTAACAACCCATTTTTAGTGAAACCAAAATAGTGGTTTCGGGACCACAAATCTAACGATTAAATATTTATTTTTTTATTATTTTAATATCCACAGTATGTTAGTACGGTCATTTAAAAATTTTATTAATAAATTTTGATGTTTGCATGCTTAATTAAGTGAAAAAGAGTAAATCGTTAAAGGTGCAAAAGTAGAGCTCTAGTAGCTAAAGGTATGAAGTTGCTATGAAATTTTAATATGAGTGGACTTAAATTGTAATTAGACCATCATTATTATTAATGGACAAAAATGGACACATTTTTAAGTAATTTTGATGTTAAAAGACACTGTTGATTTTGTAATTAATAAAATTAACTTGAAAAAATAAAGAAAAACCAAACTTATCATATTTTAGTCCTTTCCTCACCAAAAATAAGAAAGAAAAAAAAACCATTGAAGGGCGCTTAAAGGTTCGGCTAATTCATCCATTGCATGTGAGTGATTTGTTATATCGTTTTTAATGATATTTATGTTTTTGGGATCATTGTAGCTTAATCTAGCTAGACTAGGGACTAATTTGAAAAACTATTAAAGGTTTAAGGTTTTTCCATGAACTTGTTTGTATGGATTTTGAAGTTTAATGAAAGATCATGAGTCTTTGTTGTTTAAGAAGCAATTTTTGTAAAGGGATTTTTGATGAAATTTTCATTTAGGGGCTTATATATAAAAGTAGTAAAATATCATGGTAAAATTATGAAATGATGGTTTGTATGGGATGATATAAGTCCCTAGGTAATTTGGCTAGCATGAAATATGGATGAAATTGCATAAATTTCAATTTATGAGCTTAAGGACTAAATTGTAAAGAAGTTAAAATATTAGGGAAAAAGTTTACTTTTGTAAAAGTATGAATTTTGGACTGAAATGAATAGTATGAATATTAAATGAACTGAGTTTGCTTATTTAAATCTAGATAAATATCGTATGGATCTAGATCTAGACAAACCGTATACGGATCTAGATAAGCCTCAAATTAGTTGATCTTGTTTCGGCATATTTGTTATCGAGGTACATTCGTATGTTTAAATAATGTTTTAATGTTATTTTGATATATATGTTATTAGGCTATTTATTATGTAAATAAATGATAGAAATCTAACGATGTTACGACAATTATCTAGCCCCATTTGAACATTAGGAATATATAGTATACAAATGAAATGTCATTAAGCTAAGGAAGCGTTCTTCCAGATGATCAATGAGTGGTTTACTGAGTTCATACGAAGAACCTTGTGGCTCAACAGCCTCCACTCCCACCTGTTCCCCAATCGGTCCCCGTAGTTCCTCAGGGTTTGGAACCAGTTCGATTCAGCAAGCCTCCAGTTGATAAAATTCGAAAATTGGGGTTGAAGAGTTTAGAGGTACATCTGAAGATGATCCAGAGAGAGCCGAGTTTTGGTTGGAAAATACGATCAGGGTTTTTGATAGTGGAATGTGTGAAATGTGTAGTATCGTTATTGAAAGATTCAGCCTACCGGTGGTGGAATACTCTAGTTTCGGTTGTGCCGAGAGTTTGAATTGATTGTGAGTTTTTCTAGATAGAATTTCAAAAGAAATACGTGAGTTAGAGGTTTCTTGACAAGAAACGTAAAGAGATTCGCGAGCTAAAATAGGGTCGGATGGCAGTATCTGAGTACGAGAGGGAATTCGTTCAATTGGCCCGAAAATGTATACCAATAGAGTTTGCTATGTGTAAAGGGTTTGAAGATGGGCTGAACGAGGATATCAAGTTGTTAGTCGGGGTGCTCAAATTGAAAGAATTTATTGTTCTGGTTGACAGAGCACACAAGGCTGAAGAATTGAGTAAAGCTAAGAGAAAAGCTGATTGTGAGGCTCGTGATTCGGGTAAGAGATCAACGAAAATATCATATCAATTACTTTCAAGAAGTCAAAAAGAATATCATGGTTGTTGTCAACTTTAGTGGGTTATTCTGGTAGGGATCGAGGAAAACAACATGCGACTTCAAAACCTCAAGCTACGTATGTAGCGAGTATGGGCAGTGAAAAAAATAATAAGGCTAAATGTCAACAATGTAACATCCCGGTTTAGACCCTAGTCAGAATAGTGGTTCAAGACCACAAATCCGAGGTCATAAAAGAATATTTTAATGATATTTTCTGTGTGAATGATATGTGATATAGTCTGTGTGAAAATTTTGTGTGATAATTTAATCGTTTATGTGTCGAATTAAGAGAAAGGACTAAATCGCGTAAAGAGTAAAAGCTGTGTGTTGATTTATAAGTACCTAAGTGTTGATGTCTTTATATTGTGGGGGCCTTATGAGGGAAATATGCCAATATTTAAATGGTGGATGGTTAAATGACTTATAAACCATAATATTAATTTGTCTTATATGTTAATAAAAAGGTTAGATATGTCATTCATGTATTAAAATGTTATATTATGATAAAACATAAAAGAAAAATGGTCATTTTTATTCATCTTTTGACAGAAACCAAGAGGAAGAAGAAAGGGTTTGAGACTTTGTGATTTTCGACACATATTTAGCTTAATTCAAAGTATGTTTGAGCTCGATTTTTGATAATTTCTACGTTTTTGTAATCGTTGCTTTGTGCTTTACAAAACCCATGTTGTAATTTCATGAATTGATGATGTTTTGTGATGAGCCATTGATGAACATTTGAGCTATGTGCCAATTGGTAGTAAAATATGAGAACTTGGTGTTGGATTAACATATGTTGTTCTTGAAATTTTGATGAATTTAGCTAATTAGGGCTAAATTGTGAAAATAGAAAATAGAAGGGTTAAAATGTGAAATAAATGAAATGTGTGGATTTGTATAGGTATATGAAGAATTCGGCTAAGCACATATATATTGAAATTTGGTGTATTTGATGATTTTGTGAATTAGGGACTAAAGTGTCAAAATGTGAAATTATGAGGGCTATTATGCAAAATACCCTAAATTTGTGTATGTGGACTAAATTGAATGAAATGTGATTGAATGGATTGAATTTAAATGTGTATAGACCAAGAGAAAAGAGGTTAGGATCGAGATCGAGGCAAAGATAAAGTGCTTGATTAGTTGACCGTATCGATAGTCGACGTCCGAGGTAAGTTCGGATATAATACATGTTGTTAACATATGATTCTGTATTATGAGATGAATGTGTATATATGTATGAAATTGAGATGCTATGTGCAAGTTTAAGTTAAGGGCACTAAGTGTGCGATTTTAAAATTGAAACAGGAATGAATAGCACTGTGTGTGCGATGTTATAAAAGCTTTGGTTTATTGAATTGGCACTGAGTGTGCGTTACCGAGATAAGTCGGTTGAGAGATTTGAACACTAAGTGTGCGATGACTAATATGTATTGACCGTGTATTAAGCACTGAGTGTGCGATTAAGTTTAATGAATATCAAATGATGGTCAACAAGTATAATTGAGCATTGAACAGCTTGGAGATTGAATAACTATGTGTTTGCCGAGGTATGTATCGAACCTTTGTGGTTGATGAGTTTATAGATGATGTTATGGACAAACGAATGAATATTTTAGCTACTGATAGTATGCTACATGTACAAGAAGAATGATCTATGTGATGATTAGTATATGAATTGGTTTGATTCGATGATATGGTTGTATTTTATTTCGAACTTACTAAGCTTTATAAGCTTACTGTGTGATTTGTTTCTCTGCTTTGCAGTGTCGGTAAAGCTAGCTCGGATCAGGGGATCGTTAGCTTCTCAATCACACTATCGGCAATCTATTTTGGGGTATTTTGGAAAGATGTATATAGTTAAGATATGACATGTATAGGCTAGTCATTTGATTCATGGTTGAGGTTTGTAGTAGCCATGAGATGTGGCTAGATATGTGTTAGTTTTAGCATGAATGACTTGGTATATATGTGATGCATCTTTTGGCATGGTTTGTGGTTTGAGAAGTTGATTTATGAATGGTAACTTGGTGTTGATAAATTGCTAATATGAATTAGTGATATTAAGAAGAAATGATGTTTGGTATTGAATGTAATATGCTTGTGATGATATGAGTTTTAGTCTTTGATATTGACATGGTTGGAATTGGTATTGAATGCATGATTTGAATGGCTATTTCGTATGTTTTTGGTTGCCATATATGCTTGATAAGTGTTGGTAAATGATGCTTATAGTTTTGAATCATTTGGTTGGCATGTTGGCATTGTAAATGGCCTATAATGTCACAAGGTTGTGGCACACGGGCGTGCCTTAGACCGTGGGTAAATTGACAGGATGCAGCCTAAAATCACATGGCCTCGACACGGGTATGTCATCTGGCCATGGCACGGGCGTGCTTGGTGGCCGTGGAGGGGAAGTCAATATGTGATCTAAAAGTACACGGCCATGGCACACGGGCGTGCCTAATGACCATGTTGGTATAGTTGCATAGACACGGAAGGACACAGTGGTGTCTAGAAGCCGTGGAGGGAACACGGTGTCCTCCCACAGGCGTGTCTCCCCTATATTTTAGAAAAGTTTCAAATTTCATGAAATTTTGTATGTGTTTCAGTTTAGTCCCAACTCGGTTTATAAGCATGCTTAGGGTCTTGATGACTCATTTAAGGGACACTATGTTTGTAAATAAATGCGAACAATAATGATTGACTTTGTGTTGAAATTTCTGGATGTTAAAGGTTCCGTTCGATTGGTAATGCCTCTTAACCCTTTCCGACGACGGTCTTGGGTTATGGGTGTTACAAGCAATGTGGATGATGACACTTTGGTGATTCAGTGATTGCAAGATGAAAGACAGGGCATGTTTAAAATGTGGTTCATATGAACATTTTATCAGAGATTCCCTGAAAAGGTCCGAAAAAGAAAAGGCTCAAACAAATTGACTGAGTAACACTGTTGTGAAAGGTAGACCGCCACGAAACACTTGAAATGTAGGAAATAGCTGTAGTGGGACAAAAGACTCTACTGTGAGATTCGAGGCACGAGAATCAGCTAGAGCTTATGCGATCCATGCTCGAGAGGAAGCTTCAGTGCCAGATGTTATCACTGGTACATTTTCTATCTTTGATACTGATGTTATTGCTTTGATTGACCCGGGGTCAACAGATTCATATGTATGTACCACTTTAGTGTCAAATAAGAAATTACCTTTCGAGTCTACTGAATTTGTGGTTAAAGTGACGAACCCCCGAGGTTAGTATGTGTTAGTTGATAAAGTTTGTAAAAATTGTCCATTGATGATTTGGGGTTGCAACGTTTTGGTTGATTTAATGTTACTACCCTTTGATGAGTTTGACGTGATTCTGGGTATAGATTGGTTAACTCTGCATGATGCTGTTGTGAACTTTAGACAAAAGCATATTGTGTTAAAATGTCAGAATGGTGAAAAGCTTCGAATTGAGTCAGATAGACTGGATAGTGTAACTACTGTTATATTGGCTATGTCAGCACAGAAACATGTTAGAAAAGGTTGTGAAGCGTATCTAGCATATATATTTGATTTTAGAGTTTCAGAATCAAAGCTAGAATTGGTTCCAATGGTATGTGAGTATTCATGTGCTTCCAAAGGAGTTATCTGGGTTACTACCAATCAGAGAGGTTGCGTTTGCTATTTAATTAGTGCTGGGGACATCTCTAATATTGATAAATCCTTACAAAATGGCACCTATAGAGTTGAAAGAGTTGAAAGCACAGTTGCAAGAGTTGACAGATAGGGTTTTTCCTCGACCCAGTTTTTATCCTTGGGGTGCTCCTATGTTATTTGTTAAGAAAAAGAACGGATCCATGCGATTATGTATTGACTATCGACAACTCAACAAAGTCACGATCAAGAACAAGTATCCATTGCCACGTTTTGACGATCTGTTTGATCAGTTGAAAGGTGCGACAGTGTTCTCAAAGATCAATCTTCATTTTAGTTATTATCAGTTGTGAGTTAAAGGCTCGGATGTGTCGAAAGCTGTGTTTAGGACCAGGTACGAACATTATGAATTTCTTGTGATGCCATTTGGTTTGACTAATGCACCTGTGATATTTATGGACTTAATGACTAGAATCTTCAAACCATATTTAGATAGATTTGTTGTAGTATTCATTAATGATATTCTGATCTAGTCACGACATAAAATAGAGCATGCAAAGCATTTGAGGATTATTTTGGAAACTTTTCACGAAAAAAAAAGTTGTTCGCTAAATTTAGCAAATGTGAGTTTTGGCTTCAAAAACCCAAATTTTTGGGACATGTTGTATCGGTCAACGACATTAGAGTTGATCAAAACAAAATTTCAGCTGTGGTAGATTAGAAGCCTCCAAGAAATATGTCTAACGTCAGAATTGTTTTAGGTTTAGCCGGATATTACGGAAGATTTGTCAAGGGATTCTCGATGATTGCTATGTAATTGACGAGATTGTTGCAAAAAGGTGTTAAGTTCGAATGGTTAGAGAAATGTCAACAAATCTTTAATCAATTGAAAGAATTGTTAACCAAGGCACTGATGTTAGTTCAACTAGAATTGGGTAAAGAATTTGTGAATTATAGTGATGCATCGTTGAATGGTTTGGGTTGTATTCTGATGTAAGAGGGCAAAGTGATAGCGTATGCTTCTAGACAGTTGACATCGCACGAAAAGAATTATCCGATGCATGATTTAGAGCTTGCAATGATTGTATTTTCCTTGAGGATTTGGTGACACCATTTTACGGGGAAAAATGTCATATCTTCACAGATCATAAAAGTTTGAAGTACTTGATTTCATAGAAAGATTTGAATTTGAGACATCGTAGATGGCTCGAGTTATTGAAAGACTACGATTTGATCAATGATTATCATTTGGGAAAGGCTAATGTTGTTGCTAATGCTTTGAGTAGAAAATATCTGTTTGCTTTGCGAGCTAGGAACACGTGGTTGACGTTGATTGATGACGGTTTGATTTTAGCTAAGTTGATAACTAAACCAATGTTTTTGCAATAGATTTTCGAAGCTCAGAAATGTGACGATGTGTTAATAGCTGAACGGAAATAGGTTGAGATGACACCTGGTTCATATTTTCATGTGGGTTCTGTTGGTAGTTTGTACTTCAAGGTGGAATTTGTATTCCGAGAAATTCTAATCTCATTCAGAAGACTTTATAGGAAGCTCACAAGTAGCTTGTCTATTCACCCTGGTAGCAATAAAATGTACAGTGATTTGAAACAGATGTACTGGTGGCCAAGTATGAAACAAGAGATCTCAGAGTTTGTATCGCGATGTTTAGTCTGTCAACAAGCTAAAGTCGCTCATCAGGTACCTTCTGGTTTGTTACAACCGGTGATGATTCTAGAGTGGAAATGGGAATGTGTCATGATGGATTTCATGTCAGGATTGCCTCTGTGGTCAGAAAAGAAAGATGTTGTGTGGGACATTGTTGATCATTTGACGAAATGCACGCATTTCATTCCAATGCGTATGGATTTTTCACTTGAGAGACTAATAGATTTGTATATGGCTAAGATCGTTAGATTGCATAGTGTGTCAGTTTCTATTATTTTTGACAGAGATCTGAGGTTTACGTCTTGATTCTGGAGCAACTTACATGCGGCCCTAGGTACTCGTTTACATTTTAGTACCACATTCCATCCTCAGACATACAATCAACCTGAGCAAGTGATTAATATACTCGAGGATATGCTTCGATGCTGTGTTTTGGAGTTTGAAGGTAATTGGAAGAAATTTTTACTGTTGGTTGAATTTGTGTACAACAACAGTTATCAGTCGAGCATTAAAATTGCACCGTATGAGGCTTTATATGGTTGAAAGTGTTGAACTCCAATATACTAGACTGAACTTAGTGAGAAAAAGCTTATTGGGGTTTATTTGATACGAGAAACCAAAGAAAAGGATAAAGTGATATGAGACATAGTGAAAACAACTTCTAATCGATAGAAATCTTATGTGGATTTGAAAAGAAAAGACATCAAATTTCAAGTCTGTGACAAAGTGTTTGTGAAAGTGTCCCCTTGGAAGAAAATTCTTCAATTTGGTTGTAAAGGAAAGCTTAGTCCACAGTTTATCGGGCCGTATGAGATTACTGAAAGAATCAGGTTAGTAGCTTACAGATTAGCTTTACTGTTAGAGTTAGAAAAAATTCACAATGTATTTCATGTATCTATGTTATGATGGCATCAATCAGATCCTTCACATGTGATTTCACCTGTTGATTTTGAGATTCAGCCTGATATGACATATAGTGAAGAAACAATTAGAATTCTAACTTGCGAGGTTAAAGAATTGAGAAATAAAAGCACAGCTTTAATGAAAATTATTTGGCAATGACACGGAATAAAAGAGTCTACCAGGGAACTGGAAGAAGCTATGAAAGTGCAATACCTGAACCTCTTTTCTGGTAAGATTTTCAGGGACGGAAATTTCCTTAAGGGGTGAGTTGTAACAACTCATTTTTAGTGAAATCAGAATAGTAGTTTCGGGACCACAAATCTAACAAGTAAATATTTATTTTATTATTATTATTTTAATGTCCATGGTATGTTAGTAGGGTGGTATAAAAATTTCTTTAAGAAACTTTGACGTATGCATGCTTAATTAAGTGAAAAGAACTAAATCATAAAAGGTGAAAAAGTAGAGTTGTAGTAGCTAAATGTATCGAATTACTATGAAATTTTCATATGTGTGGACTTAAATGGTAATTAGACCATTATAATTATTAGTGAACAAAGATGGACACATTATTAAGTAATTTTGATGTTAAAAGACAAGGTTGATTTTGTAATTAATAAAATTAACTTAAAACAAAATAAAGAAAAACCAAAGTTATCATCTTTTAGTTCTCCCGGCCCCCCAAAAAAAGAAAGAAAAACACCATTGAAGGGTGTTGAAGGTTTGGCTAGTTCATCCATTGCATGTGAGTAATTTTTTATCTCGTTTTTAATGATTTTTATGTTTTCGGGTTTTGCCATGAACATGTTTGTATGGATTTTGAAGTTTAATGAAAGATTATGAGTCTTTGTTGTTTAATAAACAAGTTTTGTAAACGGATTTTTGATGAAATTATCATTTAGGGACTTATTTGTAGAAATGGTAAAATATCATCATAAAATTATGAAATGATGGTTTGTATGGGCTAATATAAGTTCCTAGGTAATTTAGCTAGCATGAAATCTGGATGAAATTGCATAAATTTCAATTTATGAGCTTAAGGACTAAATTGTCAAGAAGTTAAAATATTAGGGGCAAAAGTGTAATTTTACAAAAGTAAGAATTTTGGACTGAATTGAATAGTATGAATATTAAATGGACTGAATTTTCTTATTTAGATCTAGGTAAAACTCATACGGATCTAGATCGAGGAAAAGCTAAAGCCTTAGATTAGTTTATCTTGTTTCGACATCTTTGTTATCGAGGTAAGTTCGTATGTTTAAATAATGTGTTAATACTATTTTGATATATATATATATATGTTATTATGCTATTTTTTATGTAAAGAAATGATAGAAATCCAATGACATTACGACAAGTACTGAGCCCCAATTGAACCTTAGGTATATATAGGATACAAATTACATGCCATTAGGGTTATCATGTTTCGAGTGCTAGTCCTGAATGTTCTACTGATGGCTGAGGTCTAGCATTTGTTGTAGATACTCATCAGCTTGTGTGAGAGGCATCGTGTAGCTTACATTTCGACCGTCAGCTTGTGTGAGCAGACCCATTTTACGGCTCGAGTGAGCAACGATGTAAAGGAAAAGGAAATGAAAGGTTATATGTTTAGCACACTTTGTGTGAGCTTTCCCGCATATCTAATGTTATTCTAAATGGTTCAACGAGCATGAAAAATGAAGGAATGGTAAGTGTTACAACCGACTATGTTATGAACCTATGGAAAGGAATGAAATGATGATGATCAATAAATGCATATCTATGTTTACCACATTCAAAGGCCCCTCGCACACGCACAACAACACTTACCTAAACATGCATATTTTACCACATTTTAATCATCAATTACTAGTTCAAAACTTACCAAACATGCCACAAGTTGACCATTATCATACAATTCAAAACATACCATATGAGACATTCAAACATACATCACAAGTTAACCAAATGACACAATCCAACAAGGTATCAGATTGTACATGTAACAGCCTAGTTTAGGCCCTAGTCAGAATAGTAGTTTCGGGACCACAAACCTGAGGTCACAGAAATAATTTAATATTATTTTTGATGTTTATGGCATGTGATAAGGTATGTGTGAAGGTTCTGTGTGAAAATTTTATCATTTGTGTGCCGATTTGTGAAAAAAGACCTAATTGCGTAAAATGCAAAAGCTGTGTGCTAGTAGATAAAAGTGCTTAAATGTTATGTCTTATTAAATGAGAGGTCCCTATGTTGTTATTAGACCATTGATAGTGGGAATGGTTATAAATGGCCATTGTTGTTCTTGATTAAGGTATATTTTGAGCTCAGTTTTTGACGATTTTTATGTTTTTATGATTGTTGTTAAGTGTTCTCTTAAGCCCATGCCCTAATTTATGAAATTGATGATGATTTTGTGTTATGCCGTTACTGATTTTGTGAGCTTTGTGATGTTTGATGATGAAAACTAAGTGTTTGATGATTGATATACATATTTTCTAAAGTGATTTTTGAGTAAAAAAATGCATTTTTGGGATTTAATTGAGAAATGTGAAAACTTTGTGTTGAAATGTGAAATAAATGTGAAATATGGGCTGCTAGGGGCACTATGGTAATTTGGCTAAGCATGGATTAAATTGGATTTGATGAATTTGATGTATTTGTGAAATAAGGATTAAAATGCTAAAGTGTGAAATTATAAGGGCTAAAGTGGAAAATGCCCTAATTGTGTGTTTATGAATTGAATTGAGTAAAGATGAGATTGAATGAGTTGAATTTGATATTATATAGATCAAGAAAAGAGGAATTCGGGCTTAGATTGAGGCAAGAACAAAGTGCCCGATTGATTCGACTAGTATCGTTGTTTCTACGTCTAAGGTAAGTTCATGTATAATACGTATTATTTAAACAATGTTCATATGTGATGAAATAAATGGAAATGTGATTGTGGAATTTGGAAATGTGAAATGTGAGTTCAAAGATATGAAGCACTAAGTGTGCGTAAATAGAATAGTTAAAGTGATGAATGGGACTAAGTGTGCGAGATAAAGAAAGCATCGGCTATATTATTTGGCACTACGTGTGCGATACTGAGACAACTTCAGTTTAATATGATGGCACTAAGTGTGCGATATTATTATAGCTTCGGCTAATTAATTGGCACTAAGTGTGCGAGTTCATCGAACGTTTAAATAGAATCGAATGAATTATGGCATCGAGCATTGAAGTGGTAAATGTGATAGATAAGTATGTGATGGTACAGGTATGTACAGAACCTAAGTGGTTGATGATATTGTATATGAGATAGATGGAAGATTCTGTGAATGAATGATGAACAGAGTTGGATTGAGTAGCATTATGAATGCTTGTATATGAACCCATATATATGGTATGAAAATGAGTAATAGCAATGTATGAGATTGCGTAGTGATGTGAATTGAACTACGTGTTAGTTAATTTTGCATATTGAATTTGAATTGTTGAGTTAATTGTGTTATATTATGAACTTACTAAGCTTTAAAGCTTACTATGTGAAGTCTTTCTCTGTTTTACAGTAGTAATTAAAGCTAGCTCAGATCTGGGGATCGTCAGCGACTCAATCACACTATCGAACATCTATTTTGGTACCTTTTGGAAGTAGTATTTATGGTATATGGCATGTAGGCTAGTGAGGTTGTGGAATGTTTTGAGATGTATAAATCTTGCCATGTGATATGGCTTGATAATGGATTGATTTTGGTACATGTTTTGCTATGTGAAAATGGTGTATGTGATGTGTATATATGGTCTTGTGTGAATAGCCATTATGTTATGCTTTAGTGAAATAGAAATAGTATGTTTCACACTTGATTTGGTAGTTAAGATGGTGAACATTGATAAACCGTAAAAGTAACATATTTTAATCCCACATTTAGTATGCTTTTGGATGATTTATCCCTCAATTTATGTAAAAAGGTGCGTTTAATCCTTTCTTTTCATGTCTTATACCCAGGAAAGCACCCGAGGATAAAAAGAATGAGAAACGGGCCCAAAACAGACCAATTCAGGCCAAGGAAGAAATTGACACGGCTTGGACTTAAGCCCACACGGCCGTGCCATGCCAATCATATAGAACACGGCCTTCTCCCGATTTACACGGCCGTGCCTCATTAAAGAAGTCTGAGCACGACCTGGCCACAATCCACACGGGCGTGTGCCATGGCCGTGTCCCTGTCGCTGGAAAAAGCAATTTCATTCGGGAAAGGATACTTGGAGGCAAAGAAACACTTTCTGTAACATCCTGAAAAAGGGCCTATGCGTTTTCGGTTTAATTGTACGAAGTGACATGTTTTATGTACTAAGAATAAATTTTGAACATTTTTGGAAACCCAGAAATGAAAGGAAATGTCTTGGAAATGTAGGGAAATGACATGGAAATGTAAGGAAATGTCTTGTCTTGGAAATGTAAGGAAATGATTTAGAAATGATTCAAAAGAGGAAAGTGAACATTTCTGGAAACTTAAAAATGTAAGGAAATGTCAAGTTTACAGAGCCGAACGAAAATTTTTGGAGACTTAGAAATGACTTAGAAATGTCGAGTTTTAAATCTTAAAAGAGGAAATTAAGGCAATGTGGCCTTAAAAGAAAAAGTTGGTGAAATTTGACACACAAACAGGCTTGGAAAAGTGGCCTGAATATGCCACTCAGGGCCTCTGAAAATGGCGCCACATGCAGGGTGTTGGGCCTGAGTTCGAGTCACCTGGGAAGCGAATAAAGGAAGTTTTATTTTTACTTCCAGAAGCCTGAGGTGGACGGCACAAGCCTTCTAGAAGGGAGGAGTTTTATTTTCATAAATATTCGATTAATAAGGTGATAAATAAGGGATTTAATTTGGATTATTTTTTGAAGAGATAATAAAGGATTATTCTCTAATTATTTTAAATTAAGGAGATAAACTTATCAATAAAGAAGAGTGGTGGCCAAGTATAGGATTCTGAGTAGTAGTTTCGGCTATAAAAGGAAGAAAATAGGGCTACTCATCAATTTTTCTTCCTCCTCTTCTCTCTGCCGAATTTCTGAGTGCTCTCTTCTCTTCTCTTTTCTTTTTCTTCTGTCAAGCCGAATCTATAGTCCACCATTGTCAAAATTCTCAAGTTTTCTTTTCTTCCTATTTCTTCTTACTAAACCATTCAAAAGCCGAATCTTGGAAGGGCTTCAAGCATAGGTGCTGTTGATTTCTTCAAAGGTAAGAACAAGTTTGATTTCCATTCTTTTCTTTTAGATTAGCCGAGAGATAATTTAACCCCATACATATTATGGTTGTCGAATATGGAAGGATCTTTCGGGATTATCAGAGTAGTCGACTAAAAGTAGGAGTATTCGGGATTTCTAAGATTAAGGTAAGACATGTGAATATTCGGCCAAAGGCCTTGATTTATGTTTCGATGATTAAGATTAAGTCTAACGTAAGGTTTTAGGGGTTTCGACATTCCTAGGGAAACAAGGAACAGTTTCGGGATTTGTTGGTGTTCCAATCGGCAACAAGGTAAGAATACTAATCCTACTAGGATTTGGAATCTTGGCCGAATGGCTTTTTATTAAGGTAATAAGTGATAAATCAATGTAGGGATTAAGGATCTAAGCATTAGATCAAGCTTTTCGGGATCTCAAGGAAATTTTAAAGCGAATCAGGTGTGTACCCCATACTATTTTATAATACGTTTTATGGCTATGTTTAATTAAAATATGTGATATTAAGAATATGAAAGTGGCTAAAGTACCATGTTATGGTACTAAGTACTCAGGTACGTTTCCTACTCCTACTAGGAATATGAAAAATGTTATTAGTAACTTGAGAATATGATAAGAATGTGAACTCCGGCATATATATGCATATTATTTGTAACATCCTAAAATTGGGGTTATTCGTGTTTGCATTGTTTTTCCTGAGTTTGAATTGCTGTAACATGATTTATGGAATAATAAAGCTAATTAGGGGTCTTGAACTGACTCGGAATAGTAGAAAATTTCATTTGGAAGCTTTAAAGGTAGGGAGCCTTAGTAAGTAGGGGTTACAAGAATAAATGAGGAATATTTGACACAAAAATGACCTTGGAAAAGTGGCAAAAGGAGGGCTACTTAGGAGCTGCAGGTGACGCCACCAAGGAGTAAGGGGAGCCTAGGTTCGAGTCATGGAATTCCCTTTTTATTCCTGATTTGGACGGCAAAGAAGAGAGAGAAAAGGCTTGAAATTGATGATAGGATAATAGAGGATAATAATAATATTTCTTTTATGATTAATAGGATTATTATTTGAATAATCTTTATTAAGTGGTAAGGAGGAAAAATAGGCACTTAGGATATTCAAATTATTTTGAATACTTTCAATTGGGTGGCTAAGAGAAAATCAAGGAGGTTGCCGAAAATTTAACTCCTTGTTGGAGTGGAGTGGACGGCATGGAGTCTTTGTGAAGGGGGGAGTGCCGAATTTTTTTAGCCTTTTACTTGACAATTTCGGCTAGCATTCTTCCCATTTGCCATTCCTTTTCCTTTTCTTTCTCAAAGCCGAACATTCCTCCCTCTCATTCCTCTCCTTCTTTTATTTTTCTTTCTTTCATAAAACCCTTGTGCCGAAACTCACCTTGCTCCTCTTTGCCGAATCCCTCTCCCACTTTCACTTTCTTTTCTTCTCTTTTCCACACTAGCCGAACTCTCTTCTTCCCCTTTTGTTAAACTTTAGTCGAATCTCAAGCAAGGGTGATCTCCTTCAACTTCTTCTTCAATCGGTCCTGAGAGTAGGTAAGTATTCATAGCCGAAACTCTATAGTTCCTCTTCTCGGTTCCTTGCCGATTTCTATTAAGGGTAATCGCGATTTTAGCGGAGCAGTTGTTAAACGAGGGCTTCTAAACACTTTTGGTAACCGATCTCTTCTAGGTACTCAGAAACGTAAAGCGATCGATTGGTTCCCCGATCTCTAGTATTCGATCTTGGTAAGTAATGGTAAGATCTAATTTAAGCAAGTTATTTAGTTAGTGATTATAAGTCAAAATTACTAACATAAGGTTGCCGATTAGTAGGAAAGCGAGCAACTGGAGTAATTATTTAAAGGCACTCGGGTAAGGATTCGGGTTCAAAAAGAGAACCCTTTTAAATATTTGGTTTGGCGGAATAGGCCATAGTACTAACTCCCATGTTTGGCCGAATATAGGGACAAAGAAAAGCTTGTGTGGCCGATTTGTCTATTCGGGTTTAGGACTATCGTCGACATCAGGTGTGTACATACACACTTATAGCAATTAATAAAACTGTATTAAACACATACTGTATGTAAATATGTTTTATGTAGATACGGATTTAGTACCCTAACGGTACAAGCAAGGACCCCGGTAAGTCTCTGTTTGTATGAGATTATTATAATGCTTTTGGGAAGCATGGTTTACTTGATACATGTGATAAATGTATGAACTCTGTTATGACTGTTTAATATGGGTTGATGAGAGGAGGCGGTAGTATTATTAGTGTCGACGGACACCAGTGTTTTGGTAACACATCGTGACTTCGGTCACCATAGGTTTGGTACCTCCAGAGGTTTGGCACCTCATAGCGTCTCGTCCCAAAGGGCTTAGCACCACGGTGGGTTGGCCCCACGCATTTATAATACGGGATTGACGCCAATGATTTGGTATCACACGATGGGTTGGCCCCATCAACCGATTCGTGTCTTCGGGCACCGTGAGGTTTGGCACCTCCAAAGGTGATTTGGCATCACATCTCGTGACTATACGTCACCGGTGGTTTGGCACCACCAAAGTGGTTTGGTACCACAACGGGGTAGACAGAGGCGTTTGGTTGGCTAGGTTGGGTACATAACCTTATGCATGTTAATTGTTATAATTTGTGTATGAAATTGGTTTAAACCGGGGGAAGGGTTACATACTGAGTCTTGGTGACTCACCTTCTCCTCTATTTTTCAGGTGACACGTAGCTCGCGGATATGGAGCCGGAGGGACTCGAGGTGGCCATGCAGTGGATTTGAATTAAATGAACTTTAAACTTAGTTATTTTATTTTTACTGTTGGTTAAATTCTATTTTGGATGTAATAAGGCCTCCTGATGTGTTATTTTGTTATTCTTCATATGTTGAATACTCTATTTTAAACTATTTCACTGATATTGAATTGAATACACAAGTTTCCTCAAATTAAACCGAAAAATGTTTTATCGTGCCATCGGGCACATTTGAAATTTGTATAATAACGTGACTTAAATAAATTTCCAAATTAAATCTAAGTATGGTTTTAGCAAGGTCACTAAAATAAAAGGTTTTTGACAACTTAAAGTGATTTAAAAAGTGTTTTTCAAAAAAAAAAAAAGTTTTTCCCTGTAACAAACTAGATTCGGCCATAGTGTTTGGGCCGGGTTTGGGTTGTTACATTATTATTATTATATGGGGCATATGGGTATGTTTGAAAGGGGAAGTGAATGTGGTAACCTAAGACCACGAACACAGTGACCTAAAACCGTGATATCTGAAAAGTGGTGACCTAAGACCACAGTCATCTGAACGTGGTGACCTAAGACCACGAATGCGGTGACCTAAGACCGCAAATTGGTGTGTAGCAGAAGGAGGGTCGACTTAGTAGTCCCCATGGTGTGACTGGCAGGTACGGGGGTGTGTAGGGGATGGACAATCAGGTTTGGGTTTGGGAATGCATCATAACTTGTATTCATTGTTCTGAATGTGTAACTCTTGTATGCCTAATTCTATTATGATTTAGTGTCGTGTACACATTGAGTCCGTTTTGACTAACCCCTTTGTGGGACCATGTTTGAGTGATGAGCGGTGATGGGCCAGACCGACGGCGCGAGAACTTGTGGTGGCCATGCTCAACATGAAGTTTTTATTTTATGGACTATTATTTTTATTTAAGTAATTGACTTATTTGGAAATTATTTGATGTAATAAGGCCATAAGGCCATAGTTGAATTGTTTTCCATTTATTGTTATTTATTATGTTTATGTGATTTATCTATTAAAAGTTTAAGTATTAATTTATTTTTAAACTAAACCCTAAATATTTTGTCACCTAAGATTAAAAGGATTTCTAATATAAAAAAATTGACTTCGTTTTTAACACAAGCCCAACCCAAACCATATTTTCTTTAAAATCACACAAGTTTTCTCTAAGTAACAAAGAACTTTGAAACCGGTTTTCTTGAGGAACATACCAAGTCAAAGCTCGTGGGTCGGGTTTGGGGTGTTTCAGTTTGGTATCAGAGTCCAGTTTCAAATCCTAGGCCTAGGGGCTGAGGCCCAAAATGTTTTTAAAGCGAGCCCAAATGAGTTTTTGAAAGTATCTTATGAAATAAGCAGGTTTTCTGGCATGGCACCCAAGTCTCCGACCCGCAGTCCACCAGGTAAGTACCCCTAACCATCTGTGTGATTATGTGAATTATAGAAGGGTAGAAGAGGAATGGAACGTAGAATAGCATGATAGGAACTTGAACCCTAGGACTAGTCTACTCAAACACAAACGCATAAAACTTAATTCCATTAAACAAACCTATGACTAAGTCACCGAGTTAGGGTGTGGTAACCCCTGTGCGCATGTCTAGGATTGGATCCGGAAGAGCCTGGTATTTAAGCAGTCCTAGTGACTCACCTCCTCTTCGCAGGAATCCTACCTGGTGCGTAGCTTCGGTTCACCCTAACCCAAAGGGCTCAGTGGGTGTGGCGACCTCTGTGCGCATGTCTAGGAATGGTTTCGGGGGGAGCTTGGTATTTAAGCAGTCCGCGTGACTCACCTCCTCTCCACTCGAATCCTGCCTGGTGCGTAGCTTTGGTTCACCCTGACCAAGAGGACTCGGTCATAGGCTAAACCCAATAACTAAAACCCGAAAAGGGAACTAGCCGTGTTTTTCTTAAAAACCCTAGTTTTAAAACTCCTAAAATTACCTTTTTAATTTGTGAGAACTAATTTTACAAAATTGTTTCGAAAAATTTTTGGTTTGTAAAATTACAAAAATACCCCTAATGGTGAAATTACAAAAATGCCCTTGGTTTCTAAAATTACCGTACTACCCCGATTTTAATAAAATTTTCCTTATTTTATAGAAGCACCCAAGAATCCTATTTTGCAAAATATTAAAACACCTTGATTTTGGAAAAATTACGAAATTGCCCCTAACTTACAAAATTACCAAAATGACCCTGATTTTTAAAATTTTTGCAACACTACCAATTTGGAAAACAAATTCTCAAAAAGAACCCCCAAGTTTTACCAATTTTGAAATACCCTTGATTTATTAAGATTTATAAATTTACCCTGGTTTATTACCCAAATACCCCCAAGATTCAAAATTACCGAAATACCCCTGGATTTCAAAATTTCCAAAAATACCCCGGGAATTTAAAATTACCAAAATACTTTATGACAAAATCACCAAGGAACTTTTTCTTTTGAAAAATTACGAAAATACCAGAGGGACAAATTACTAAAAATACCCTGTGTAGTGGAAAAACAACAACAATGGAAACTACAACATTTCTTTGAATGAACGGAAGTTCATAATTGATTGATGGATGTATGAATGTAAAGATCGTGTGCATGTATGAATACGAAAGAACCACTCCTAAAAATTCTCTTCATAAAACTTCTTCATGGTAATCAAGTGAAACAAGTACTAATTCATAAAACTCTTAAATCGAGTTAAATCGCGACGTTAGAAAATGAGTTCTAGGGGACGTGGTCGCCGTGGACGGGATAAGAGGAGTCTTGGATCACAAAATCGCCTAAGAGTCTTGAGAAAAAGACCGAAGGTTGAGAATTCCCGCTTTCGTGTTTTTAAGCCAACTACTAAAAATCTGGACCGTCCGTGTGTGCTCGGTGTGGAAGGTGTCATGTTGGCGAGTGTTGGAACCAAGATCGGGAATGTTTTAGATGTAAGTCCAAGGCTCATTTGGTTAAGAATTGCCCTCAGGCAACGAAGGTTTGTGGTTTAAACCATGGAGGAAATGGTCATGGAACACTCGGTAGAGGTGCTGAAGGTTCAGATGTGAGACAACCAAGGATATGATAGCGGTTAAGTTTGTAACAACCCTAACCCGTGTCCGTCGTCGGATTAGAGTTACGGGTATTACTAAAGAATATTATCTCTTTAGAACTTACTTATAAGAATGAATACACATAATCATAAATTTTTATCCCATATGACCGAATTATACAAAGTCATATTTTAAAAAAAAATTCCATAGACGTTACAAAGCTTCAAAATAAGTTTGATAGATCCCAAACACTCATCTAGATCAAATAATCACCTATAGATAAAACCATATATATATCATAGACATGCTCATATACCATATTCGAAAATAAGCCCAAAATAGCTGATTCCTTAAACATTTTAATAACAAATGCATTTTTCTCACAGGCTTAGCCAAATACATACATGCATTGCATAACCAAAATTTTAACTCATGACATTGACAAAACTGCGTACACACACACTCTTTTCTAAATGATACTTAACTAACACCTTAATTGCTTTAACTATGTCATCTCTATTTATAATGCTAAGCATGTAAACATTTCACAAGTTATATAACTTATTCATATTTTACAATTATAACTCAAATCATATTCATATCAACTTTTATATATATTCGAATACCTAACCTATCC
Organism: Gossypium bickii; assembly: GCA_025503065.1. Taxonomy (NCBI): domain Eukaryota; kingdom Viridiplantae; phylum Streptophyta; class Magnoliopsida; order Malvales; family Malvaceae; genus Gossypium; species Gossypium bickii. The sequence continues at coordinate 58,163,373 of CP106717.1, read as the reverse complement.
CTAGATAATTAAGCTTAATACAATATCATGAGATCAACCTAATGGTACCATTTTATAACCGAATGCATACCTAAACATAGCAAGTTTTCGCAATTAATTAACCAAATTAAAGTAGCCATATTTCTAATTATTAACCTATCACTTATACACATAAATAAGATTCAGCCTTAAATTATCAAGTTAATCATCAAATAATGAAATATATAAACACGTTATGGCATATACCTATTATACCAGTTCATAAATTGCCTAGTCCACATCCAATCACAAACGATAATTCATGTCATGAGCAAATCATATCATCAAAACACAAGAACAAAGTTTAATCAAAATAGATAGCCATTTTCGCATGGCTAAGTATATATATATATATATATATATATATATATATACACGATTAAACATCATTAGTTAAAACAACTTAGTCTAGCCTATACATGCCTTTTTAAATCCAAAACCAAGTTATTCAATACCAAAAGGAAAATGATAGTGCAGTTGACATCTTCAAGGATCCTTCGAGTCCGTAGCTTGAACCTAAAATCTATAAAACAAAGGTAGACAAGAACACACACAGTAAGCTTGCTAGCTTAGTAAGTCTCGAGCAATATTTACAACATATACACATATACTTAACAATTTAGCTTCCATTCTTGCGGCAATTAGCATAAATAATTCAATACGAGTTTCACCTAGCCAAATATTAGTCATATCCTTAATCTAATCAATAGTAGTTTATCACATGAATTTATACAATAACATTTCATATGTACAACCTATGCATTTGAAGATTTCAAGTTACAGAAACATGTCATAATTTCGATCTCATTGCACATCATATCCATAACTAAATTTTTAAGTATCACAAATATATGTCTATACCTCAATTTCTCATATATATATATATATATAAATCATACCAATTAATGATAAGCCTAATATCATGAGATAAAATTCAATTGGAATCATTAATTTCATCATATCACAATTAGCTCATATAAAAGTAAACTAACTTACCTTACTGCTTACCAATATAATAAGCTGATTTTCTTTTTCTTTTTAGAGCTTATAGCTCATTCTACATGTATATACATCTCAACTTATTTGACTCTCAAATTCTCTCATTATATGTATCACCTAAAAAAGCCTACTAGGCATTAAAGCCAGAAATAAATCACCGGCACGAGGCTTGCTAGGCACAAAGCCTGATATATAACACTGGCACAAAGCCTGCTAGGCACAAAGCCTGAAATAAGTCACCCGCACTAGGCCTACTGGGCAATAAGCCCGAATATGTCACCGGCACGAGGCCTGCTAGGCAATAAGCCCGAATATGTTTATCAAATCAATTCATTAACTCACATTTCTTATCATATACATCACTATCAATTCATATTCACAAAACCAATTCACTTGTCAAGCCAAATATACTAATTCATATTGTCTTGCAAAACGTAATCATCCCAAAATAGAATATACACATTCGGCTAACACATATATCTTACTCAATTTAATCAAATAATTTCATTTCACATTTTCATAATTATTCATTTAACGAACTTTAATTTAAGAACTTACCTCGACTACCGACGAACCGCGTATACCGACTATTCGATAACTTTCGACTTCCCCCGATCCATATTCGTTTTTCTTTGTTCTTGATCTAAACATATCAAAAATAATCTCATTCAAGCACATTTCATTTCAATTTAGTCCCAAAACAAATAAATGGGCAATTTACTATTTTACCCCTAATGTTTCACATTTTTCCAATTTAGTCCTATTTGCATAAAACACAAAATACACATATTTTGCACATAATACTCTAGGACCGAATCTTCTATACCTTCATACCAAGGCATATATTTCATTTATTTTGAAAACAAGTCCCTCAAAAATTTTATTTTTACAAATTAGCCCTAAATACTCAAATTTACTAAAATTTCCAATACAAAATATACTAATCTTTAACATATCTTCAAAATAAAATTATCAAACATCAAAAACTACATGAACACATCAATGGTCGAATATCAAACATGCTTAGATTCAAAAATTTCAACATGGGTAAGCTACCGTTCGAAGCAACGATCTCAAAAACGTCAAAATTAACAAAAACTGACTAAAAACTCACCTTGAATTTTAGCCTAGAAGTGCCGAAAAACAAAGAATCCCAAAGCTTATTTCTTCATTCAATATTCGGCCATGAGAGAGTGAAAAAGATGATGGCTTTGTTTATGTTATTTTAACATATATTATAAGTAATTATTCAATTACTAATTTAACCTTTAATATAAAATAAAACTAACATATATCTTAAGGTTATTCTTGACATAAGCCACCCACTAACTCGAAAATGGGTTATTTACCCTTTTAATGCTCCACTTTAAAAAGCCATCATCAAATAGGCACTTTTCACTATAGCTTGAGACTTTTAAAATTTTCGCGATTAAATCCTTTTTGTCAAATTAAGCACCCAAACGATGAAATTTTTCTACGAAACTTTCACACATTTTAATTCACATATAATAAACACAAAATAAAATATTAAAATATTTCTCGGGCTAGGATTCGTGGTCCCAAAACCACCATTCCGATTAGGGTCAAATTCGGTCTGTTACAACTCTCCCCCCTTAAGGATTTTCGTCCCCGAAAATCTTACCGTTAAACAACGTAGGATATTGTTGCCTCATTGAATCTTCAGGCTCCCATGTAGCCTCTTCAACTCCGTGCCTTTTCCACAGTACTTTCACTAATGGAATTTTCTTGTTTCTTAACTCTTTATTTTCCCGAGCTAAAATACGGATCGGTTCTTCCTCATACGACATATCAGGTCGAATTTCAATCTCAAACGGGGTAATCACATGTGATGGATCTGGTCTGTATCTACGAAGCATCGAAACGTGAAATACATCGTGTATCGTTTCTAACTCAGAAGGTAACTTCAATCTATAGACAACAGGCCCAATGCGTTCAATGATTTCATACGGTCCGATAAATCTCAGACTCAGTTTGCCTGTCCGACCAAAACGAAGTACTTTCTTCCACGGAGATACTTTCAAAAATACCCGCTCTCCGACTTGAAATTCTATATCTTTCCGTTTCAAATCAGCGTAAGACTTTTGACGATCAGATGCAGCTTTCAAACTATCTTTGATTATAGCCACTTTTTGTTTAGTCTCTTTAATCAAATTGACCCCTAGCATCTTATTCTCACTTAGCTCGGTCCAGTACAAAGGCGTACGACACTTGAGGCCATATAGACCTTCATAGGGTGCCATTTTGATACTTGATTGAAAACTGTTATTATAAGCAAATTCAATCAAAGGTAAGTACTTTTCCTACGTACCTTCAAACTCGAGAACGCAACATCTCAACATGTCCTCAAGTGTTTGAATGGTTCGCTCAGACTGACCATCTATTTGCGGATGAAAGGCGGTGCTAAAATGAAGTTTAGTACCTAAAGCATCCTTCAACTTCTTCCAAAATCGCGATGTGAATCTTGGGTCTCTGTCTGAGATAATAGAACTTGGCACACCATGTAATCTCACAATTTGAGATATATACAACTCAGCAAGTTTATCGAGTGAATAGTCCGTACGAACCGGTACAAAATGATTTGATTTGGTCACTCTATCTACTATAACCTGCATCGCATCTTTCTTGCTCGGTGTCATAGGCAAACCAGATACAAAATCCATAGTGATTCTATTCCATTTCCATTCAGGTATCATGATCGGTTGAAACAACCCAGAAGGTACTTGATGCTCGGCTTTTACTTGCTGACAGATTATGCACTTTGAAACAGATTCAGATATATCCCGTTTCATGCCAGGCCACCAACAGAACTATTTCAAATCGCTATACATTTTTTTGCTACCCGGATGTATCGATAATCGACCACTATGAGCCTCACTCAGAATCATCTGAATCAAATCTGAGTTCTTCAGAACACATATTCGGCTTTTAAAATTCAAACAACCATTTGCATCAATTTGAAACTCGATTCCGCATCTTTTCACAATCGAATTAAATCTAGCAATCAAATCTTTGTCAACTTTCTGTGCATCACAAATTTCCTGAATAAACATCGGTCTTGCTTGTAACTCAGCTATGATCGAACCATCACCAGACATAACCATCTGTGCATTCATTGCACGAAGAGCAAATAATGATTTCTGACTTAACGCATCTGCAACAACATTAGCTTTTCCCGGATGGTAGTCAATCACCAATTCATTATCTTTCAACAGTTCTAACCATCTGCGTTGTCTCAAATTCAGATCTTTCTGAGTCATCAAATACTTTAGACTTTTATGATCCGAATAAACGTGACATTTCTCGCCAAATAAGTAATGACGCCAAATTTTCAATGCGAAAACAATGGCTGCTAATTCCAGATCGTGAGTCAGATAATTTCTTTCATGCGACTTCAATTGTCTCGAAGCGTAGGCTATAACTTTGCCTTCCTGCATCAAAACGCAACCCAACCTATTCAAAGAAGCATCACTAAAAATGACAAATTCTTTACCCAATTCAGGCTGAGCTAACACTGGAGCTTCGGTCAAAAGGGCTTTCAGCTGCTCGAAACTTTTCTGACACTTTTCTGACCACTCAAACTTGACATCTTTCTGTAGTAGCTTTGTCAAAGGTGTAGCTATCACAGAAAAACCTTTTACAAACCGTCTGTAGTATCCCGTAAGGCCTAGGAAGCTTCGAATCTCGGAAACATTCTTTGGTGGTTTCCAATCGAGAATAGCTGCTATTTTGTTTGGATCCACCCGAATACCTGATGCTGAAACAACATGACCCGAGAAGCTGACTTCATTCATCCAGAACTCACACTTACTAAACTTTGCATACAGCTGTTGATCTCGCAAGGTTTGTAGCACTAATCTCAAATGCTCTGCATGCTCGGTTTCATCTTTGGAATAGATTAGTATATCATTAATAAACACAACTACAAACCGATCCAAAAACTGTCTGAAGACCCGATTCATTAGATCCATAAAAATAGCAGGAACATTAGTGAGTCCAAAAGGCATAACTAGAAACTCAAAATTTCCGTACCTCATCCGGAATGCAGTCTTTGGCACATCTGTATCTCTGACTCACAACTGATAATAACCCGATCTCAAATCTATCTTCGAAAATACTGAAGCCCCTTTCAACTGATCAAACAAATCATCAATACGAGGTAGCGGGCACTTATTCTTTATAGTTACCTTATTCAGTTGTCGATAATTAATACACATTCGCATCGTTCCATCTTTCTTCTTCACAAAAAGAACTGGTGCACCCCAAGGGGAGAAACTCGGTCGTACAAACCCCCTATCTCTCAACTCTTGCAACTGTGCTTTCAACTCTTTTAACTCAGTAGGTGCCATCCGATACGGAGCTATTGAAATCAGAGTCGTTCCCGTTACTAATTCAATGCCGAACTCAATCTCTTGTACTGGTGGTAAACCCGGTAGTTCTTCAGGAAACACATCTGGGTATTCACATACAACCGGTACAGACTCAATCTGTTTCTCAGACACTTTATTATCCAGTACATAAGCCAAATAAGCTTCGCACCCTTTTCTCACATACTTCCGAGCTAACATCGAGGATATTACTGTAGGAAACCCACTTAAATCACTGGATTCAATTCTAATGATCTCACCGTTTTGATGTCTCAAATCAATAAGCTTTCTTTTGCAATTCACCACTGTATCATGCGAAGTTAACCAGTCCATTCCCAAAATTATATCAAACTCATCGAAGGGCAACAGCATTAAATCGGCTGGGAAGCAAAAATCCCGAATCATCAACGGGCATCCTCTACACACTTTATTAACATGTACACATCTACCCAAAGGGTTGGACACACGAATCACAAACTCAGTAGACTCAACTAGCAGAGTCTTACTGAATACTAGAGTTTCACTCACATACGAATGAGTCGAACCAGGATCAATCAATGCATTCACAGTAGTATCATAAAGGGTGAATGTACCAGTAATGACATCAGGGGAGGAAGCATCCTCTCTAGATCGTGTAGCATAAGCTCTAGCTAGAGCTCTAGCCTCTGATCATATTGCGGTGTCCTTCGTCCCTCTCTGACTGCCATCTACGTTGCCTGAATGATTCGACGATCCACATTTAAAGCAAGACCGATCACGAACTCTGCAACTCTCAGGATGCCATTTCCCACAATGTTTACACTCGGCCCGGTTCTATGGAACATTACCAACGCTAGCTACCGAAGTGGCTCGGGAATTCACTGGAGGTCGATCACGTCAGTCTGAAGTGGCTTTATGTCGACTGGGGTCATCTCTGAACTTCTTGTGCAGGGAATGGAAAGTTTTACTCGATGATCTTTTCTGAGTGTCTCTAGCTTCTACTTCAGCTTTTCTTTTCTCCTTTCTGAGCTCTTCGGCTTTACAAACTCGCTCGACTCACAAACTCTTTGATTTCAAGAATGCCAACAAGTAACTTTATGTCTTCATTCAGGCCGTCTTCAAATCTTTTACACATAATGGCTTCAGTAGATATACACTCCCGAGCGTAACGGCTCAATCTGACAAACCTCCACTTGTATTCTATCACAGTCATGCGACCCTGTTTTAATTCCAGAAATTCTTTTCGTTTCTGATCGATGAATCTCTGACTAATATATTTCTTACGAAACTCGATTTGGAAGAAGTCCCAAGTTACTTTTTCTTTCGGAACCACAGATACCAGTGTGTTCCACCAGTGATAGGCAGTGTCACGAAGTAGAGATATAGCACACTTTAGGCATTCATCTGGTGTACAAGATAGCTCATCAAGTACTCGAATAGTGTTATCAAGCCACATCTCGGCTCTCTCAGTGTCATCATCATCATTGGCCTTGAATTCCTTGGCCCTATATTTCCTGATTTTATCAACGGGAGGCCTGCTAGATCTCATCGGATCTATCATCGGGGGTGCTGAAGGTACCGAAGGTGGATTATTCGGGGGTGGAGGTTGTTGTCTTCACGGATTAGTCCAATAAACCGGGTAAACCATTCGTTCATCATCTGATAGAAGGCTTGTTTAGCCTCTCCCTCATGGCTACCCGAAACTGGTCGAGAGACTAATGGCACTGATCCACTTGCGAGACCAGGCGCAACGCTCTCCACATCATCAGCTACAGCTCTATCAGGATCGGGATCCATTTACTATATAAAATACAAATGAAATTGTTAGAAGTCACCACACTATCATATCTACAATTCAAAGGCATGTATAGCTAGACTCATACACACTACGGTAGTCTTAGAATCGACTAAACCGTAGCTCTGATACCAATAAATGTAACACCCGTAACCCGTGTCCGTCGTCGGATTAGAGTTACGGGTATTACTAAAGAATATTATCTCTTTAGAACTTACTTATAAGAATGAATACACATAATCATAAATTTTTATCCCATATGACCGAATTATACAAAGTCATATTTAAAAAAAAATACCATAGACGTTACAAAGCTTCAAAATAAGTTTGATAGATCCCAAACACTCATCTAGCTCAAATAATCACCTATAGATAAAACCATATATATATATATATATATATATATATATATATATATATATATCATAGACATGCTCATATACCATATTCGAAAATAAGCCCAAAATAGCTGATTCCTTAAACATTTTAATAACAAATGCATTTTTCTCACAGGCTTAGCCAAATACATACATGCATTGCATAACCAAAATTTTAACTCATGACATTGACAAAACTATACACACGCACACTCTTTTCTAAATGATACTTAACTAACACCTTAATTGCTTTAACTATGTTATCTCTATTTATAATGCTAAGCATGTAAACATTTCACAAGTTATATAACTTATTCATATTTTACAATTATAACTCAAATCATATTCATATCAACTTTTATATATATTCGAATACCTAACCTATCCCTAGATAATTAAGCTTAATACAATATCATGAGATCAACCCAATGGTACCATTTTATAACCGAATGCATACCTAAGCATAGCAAGTTTTCGCAATTAATTAACCAAATTAAAGTAGCCATATTTCTAATTATTAACCTATCACTTATACACATAAATAAGATTCAGCCTTAAATTATCAAGTTAATCATCAAATAATGAAATATATAAACACATTATGGCATATACCTATTACACCAGTTCATAAATTGCCTAGTCCACATCCAATCACAAATGATAATTCATGTCATGAGCAAATCATATCATCAAAACACAAGAACAAAGTTTAATCAAAATAGATAGACATTTTCGCATGGCTAAGTATATATATATACACGATTAAACATCATTAGTTAAAACAACTTAGTCTAGTCTATACATGCCTTTTTGAATCCAAAACCAAGTTATTCAATACCAAAAGGAAAATGATAGTGCGGTTGACTTCTTCAAGGATCCTTCGAGTCCGTAGCTTGAACCTAAAATCTATAAAACAAAGGTAGACAAGAACGCACACAGTAAGCTTGCTAGCTTAGTAAGTCTCGAGCAATATTTATGACATATACACATATACTTAACAATTTAGCTTCCATTCTTGCGGCAATTAGCATAAATAATTCAATACGAGTTTCACCTAGCCAAATATTAGTCATATCCTTAATCTAATCAATAGTAGTTTATCACATGAATTTAGACAATAACATTTCATATGTACAACCATGCATTTGAAGATTTCAAGTTACAGAAACATGTCATAATTTCGATCTCATTGCACATCATATCCATAACTAAATTTTTAAGTATCACAAATATATGTCTATACCTCAATTTCTCATATATATATAAATCATACCAATCAATGATAAGCCTAATATCATGAGATAAAATTCAATTCGAATCATTAATTTCATCACATCACAATTAGCTCATATAAAAGTAAACTAACTTACCTTACTACTTACCAATATAATGAGCTGATTTCCTTTTTCTTTTTAGAGCTTATAGCTCATTCTACTATGTATATACATCTCAACTTATTTGACTCTCAAATTCTCTGTTATGGCGTATCACCGGCAAAAAGCCTGCTAGGCATTAATGCCCGAAATAAATCACTGGCACAAGGCCTGCTAGGCACAAAGCCTGATATATAACACCGGCACAAAGCCTGCTAGGCACAAAGCCTGAAATAAGTCACCAAGACTAGGCTCTTTGGGCAATAAGCCCGAATATGTCACCAAGACGAGGAGGCACGCTAGGCAATAAGCCCGAATATGTTTATCAAATCAATTCATTAACTCACATTTCTTATCATATACATCACTATCAATTCATATTCACAAAACCAATTCACTTGTCAAGCCAAATATACTAATTCATATTGTCTTGCAAAACATAATCATCCCAAAATAGAATATACACATTCGGCTAACACATATATCTTACTCAATTTAATCAAATAATTTCATTTCACATTTTCATAATTATTCATTTAACAAACTTTAACATAAGAACTTACCTCGACTACTGAAATGAACCACAGATACTGACTATTCGATAACTTTCGACTTCCCCCGATCCAAATTCGTTTTTCTTTGTTCTTGATCTAAACATATCAAAAATAATCTCATTCAAGCACATTTCATTTCAATTTAGTCCCAAAACACATAAATGGGCAATTTACTATTTTACCCCTAATGTTTCACATTTTTCCAATTTAGTCCTATTTGCATAAAACACAAAATACACAAATTTTGCACATAATACTCTAGGGCCGAATCTTCTATACCTTCATACCAAGGCATACATTTCATTTATTTTGCAAACAAGTCCCTCAAAAATTTTATTTTTACAAATTAGCCCTAAATACTCAAATTTACTAAAATTTCCAATACAAAATATACTAATCTTTAACATATCTTCAAAATAAAATTATCAAACATCAAAAACTACATGAACACATCAATGGTCGAATATCAAACATGCTTAGATTCAAAAATTTCAACATGGGTAAGCTACCGTTCAAAGCAACGATCTCAAAAACGTCAAAATTAACAAAAACTAACTAAAAACTCACCTTGAATTTTAGCCTAGAAGTGCCGAAAATCAAAGAATCCCAAAGCTTATTTCTTCCTTCAATATTCGGCCATGAGAGAGTGAAAAAGATGATGGCTTTGTTTATGTTATTTTAACATATATTATAAGTAATTATTCAATTACTAATTTAACCTTTAATATAAAATAAAACTAACATATATCTTAAGGTTATTCTTGACATAAGCCACCCACTAACTTAAAAATGGGTTATTTACCCTTTTAATGCTCCACTTTAAAAAGCCATCATCAAATAGGCACTTTTCACTATAGCTTGAGACTTTTAAAATTTACGCGATTAAATCCTTTTTGTCAAATTAAGCACCCAAACGATGAAATTTTTCTACGAAACTTTCACATTTTAATTCACATATAATAAACACAAAATAAAATATTAAAATATTTCTCGGACTAGGATTCGTGGTCCCGAAACCACCATTCCGATTAGGGTCAAATTCGGTCTGTTACAAAGTTCCTTGTTTTTGGAGTACTATTTATTGTTTTAGAGATAGTTCATTCTTGTGTTAGAAGTGAACTGTTTGAAACGTTGGATGTGAACTTAGAGACTGTGCCTAGAAGGTAGGATAGTTCTTTAAGATCAGAGTGCGCAGCAATAGTGTAGTGGGGTGAGTTAGACCGTACGATGGTTCGTTAGTAAGTAATTTCGAGGACGAAATTATTTTTAAGGGGGTAGAATTGTAACATCCTGAAAAAGGGCCTATGCATTTTCGGTTTAATTTTGAACATTTTTGGAAACCCGAAAATGAAAGGAAATGTCTTGGAAATGTAGGGAAATGACATGGAAATGTAAGGAAATGTCTTGTCTTGGAAATGTAAGGAAATGATTTAGAAATGATTCAAAAGAGGAAAGTGAACATTTCTGGAAACTTGAAAATGTAAGGAAATGTCAAGTTTACAGAGCCGAACGAAAATTTTTGGAGACTTAGAAATGACTTAGAAATGTCAAGTTTAAAAGTTTAAAAGAGGAAATTAAGGCAAGGTGGCCTTAAAAGAAAAAGTTGGTGAAATTTGACACACAAACAGGCTTGGAAAGGTGGCCTGAATATGCCACTTAGGGCCTCTGGAAATGGCACCACATGCAAGGTGTTGGGCCTGAGTTCGAGTCACTTGGGAAGCAAATAAAAGAAGTTTTATTTTTGCTTCCAGAAGCCTGAGGTGGACGGCACAAGCCTTCTAGAAGGGAGGAGTTTTATTTTCATAAATATTCGATTAATAAGGTGATAAATAAGGGATTTAATTTGGATTATTTTTGAAGAGGTAATAAAGGATTATTCTCTAATTATTTTAAATTAAGGAGATAAACTTATCAATAAAGAAGAGTGGTGGCCAAGTATGGGATTCTGAGTAGTAGTTTCGGCTATAAAAGGAAGAAAATAGGGCTACTCATTAATTTTTCTTCCTCCTCTTCTCTCTGCCGAATTTCTGAGTGCTCTCTTCTCTTCTCTTTTCTTTTTCTTTTGTTAAGCCAAATCTATAGTCCACCATTGTCAAAATTCTCAAGTTTTCTTTTCTTCCTATTTCTTCTTACCAATCCATTCAAAAGCCGAATCTTGGAAGGGCTTTAAGCATAGGTGCTGTTGATTTCTTCAAAGGTAAGAACAAGTTTGATTTCAATTCTTTTCTTTTAGATTAGCCAAGAGATAATCTAACCCCATACATATTATGGTTGTCGAATATGGAAGGATCTTTCGGGATTATCAGAGTAGTCGACTAAAAGGAGGAGTATTCGGGATTTCTAAGATTAAGGTAAGACATGTGATTATTCGGCCAAAGGCCTTGATTTATGTTTTGATTATTAAGATTAAGTCTAACGTAAGGTTTTAGGGATTTCGACATTCCTAGGGAAACAAGGAACAGTTTCGAGATTTGTTAGTGTTCCAATCGGCAACAAGGTAAGAATACTAATCCTACTAGGATTTGGAATCTTGGCCGAATGGCTTTTTATTAAGGTAATAAGTGGTAAATCAATGTAGGGATTAAGGATCTAAGCATTAGATCAAGCTTTTCAGGATCTCAAGGAAATTGTAAAGCGAATCAGGTGTGTACCCCACACTATTTTATAATACGTTTTATGGCTATGTTTAATTAAAATATGTGATATTAAGAATATGAAAGTGGCTAAAGTACCATGTTATGGTACTAAGTACTCAGGTACGTTTCCTACTCCTACTAGGAATATTAAAAATGTTATTAGTAACATGAGAATATGATAAGAATGTGAACTCCGGCATATATATGCATATTATTATTATATGGTGCATATGGGTATGTTTGAAGGGGAAGTGAATGTGGTGACCTAAGACCACGAACACGGTGACCTAAGACCGTGATATCTGAAAAGTGGTGACCTAAGACCACAGTAATCTAAATGTGGTGACCTAAGACCATGAATGCGGTGACCTAAGACCGCAAATTGGTGTGTAGCGGAAGGAGGGTCGACTTAGTAGTCCCCACGGTGTGACTGGCAGGTACGGGGGTGTGTAGCGGATGGACAATTAGGTTTGGGTTTGGGAATGCATCATAACTTGTATTCATTGTTCTGAATGTGTAACTCTTGTATGCCTAATTCTATTATGATTTAGTGTTGTGTACACATTGAGTCTGTTTGACTCACCCCGTTGTGGGACCATGTTTCAGGTGATGAGCAGTGATGGACCGGGTCGGCAGAACTTGTGGTGGCCATGCTCAACATGAAGTTTTTATTTTATGGACTATTATTTTTATTTAAGTAATTAACTTATTTGGAAATTACTTGATGTAATAAGGCCATAAGGCCATAGTTGAATTGTTTTCCATTTATTTTTATTTATTATGTTTATGTGATTTATCTATTAAAAGTTTAAGTATTAATTTATTTTTAAACTAAACCCTAAATATTTTGTCACCTAAGATTAAAAGGATTTCTAATATAAAAAAATTGACTTCGTTTTTAACACAAGCCCAACCCAAACCATATTTTCTTTAAAATCGCACAAGTTTTCTCTAAGTAACAAAGAACTTTGAAACCGGTTTTCTTGTGGGCCGGGTTTGGCGTGTTTCACTTTCCAAAGCCTATTCAAACACCCTATTGGGAATTTTACTTAAATTAGGATACTTAGGGGCCAAGTAAGGCATCTCAAAGTCTATGTAAACACCCAAGGGGGCAACTTGAAGGGAGTTCGGCAGAAGCCGAAACCGGCGTCAAAGCTAGGCCAAGAAGCCAAGCCGAAAAGGTCAGAGTTAGGGAATAACGCGAAGATAGCCAGTTGATCCAACCCAAGAAGCCAGAATTATACTCAAGACGGTGGAATTCTCCTTCAATTCCTTCAGGGAGTCCTAGGATTTTCTTATGTTTTGTTTTATCTTTTCTCTTGAGATGTTTTCTTGTTTAGTTATGAACTAAACCCTTCAGATACCTGAAAGGGATGAAACCTAGATGGATCTTTTTATTTGATTTTTAAGTTATATGATAAATTACTTGGTTTGTTCTTAATTATGTTGTTTAATTCAAATGTAATGTGCTTAGGTGGAGGAGGAATAGACCCTGCCTAAGAGTAGATCTAACATAATTAAGCGGAGTTGATCAGGCGCCTAGAGATAGGGTTACGAGAATTTGCCGGATTAGGGTGAAATCTAATATGGGAGTCCATTGATCAATTTACTGCTTTCCCAGGGGGTTATTATAAGCCAACTAGAGTTCCACTAATTAACCTAGGATTAGACGTTATTCACTTCGAGAGAGGGTTTAACATAGGTTAGGGAGTCTCACGGATCAAGCTAAGTAAAAGAAATCATATAATTTCAAGGTTAATTAATAAGTGAAGTCTAGGTGGATTCTTCCTGAGGGTATCGTCGCAATCAATTGAGTTTTTCTTCAAAGTTATTTTCCTATTCGTCTTCTTTGTCTTTGTGTCCTTAGTTTAGTTTTCGTCAAAAGCAACTTCACTCTAATTTTAAGGCTAAATAATAAAAAGAAGGTTAGTATTAGTACTTTTAGTTCCTTTGGGTTCGATATCCGGTCTTGCCTAAGCTATATTACTGTTCGATAGGTACACTTTCCTTTAATCGTTGACAGAGTTAGTCTCCAGGTTTGATCATTCTTTTATAAATATTTAAAACTCTGGTTTTATAGCGATCAAGTTTTTGGCGCCGTTGCCGGGGAACTAAAATATTAAGAAAGCTCTATTTTTATTACTTTAGCCATTTTTTTATTTTCATTATTATTTTTTACTTTTTTATTTTTATTTTTATTTTTACTTTGCTAATTTTTCCTCTCCTTTTCTTTTGGAAGATAATTTTAGTCTATAGAGAAGGTATCAGTGGCAAGTCATGAGGACAATTCCTACTAAAGCAGCCAGTGCCTTCGACCACGACGTGTTCACCAGGTTATATACCCAGCTAGAGATGATGAATAAAAAAATCGATGGTTTGTGTGGTCGCTCGCAGGTACATGCAATAATGCAATATGACTCGAATCTAGGAGGCGTGGCGAATCCTGAGTACCCACCCTACGGATATGGCATGGAGAACGAACAAGTCCACTATATGGGTAACTACTCTAGACCTCAAAATAATTTTTATAATGACACTCATAATGCAGGTTGGAGGTACCATCCCAATTTCTCGTAGAATGATCAAAGTAGCCAAAGACAGGAACTTTATCCAGATTTTCAACAACAATCTCACCAGCAGGAAGAGGAGTCAAACATTGAAGAGATGCTGACAAAATTCATGGCAACCACAGATACCCCGGTTGAAGAGAACAAGAACCGATTAGAGGAAGTTACTAAGTCAATAAAGGAAGCCACTAAGGCAGTCAAATAACTCGCAAAGCTCATGTCAGAACAACCGCAAGGACATCTATCGAGTAACACCGAGATTAATCCAAAGGAGCAAATTCAAGCCTTAGCAGCTCAGGAAAATGCAGAGATAGACGAATCCATCTCGCAACAAGAAAACAAGGTAGACAAAAGAAAAATAGAGGTAATGCAAGAAAAGCTGAAACCGGTAATAAAGGAGTATCAACTTCGCATACCTTACCCCGAAGCATTAGAAAGAGACGATTCAGAAGAACAGTTCGGTAAGTTTATTAAACTTTTAAAGAAATTACATATCAACTTACCTCTTCTTGAAGCTCTTTCGTAGATGCCAGACTCTAGAAAATTTTTAGGGGAGCTGTTAACGAAAAAGCAAAGGATAGACGAGGAATCACATGTGGAAATTAAAAGAATAGACTACCACAGAAATTAAAAGATTTAGGGAGTTTTACAATTCCATGCATAATTGGTAGTTTATCTATAGAAAATGCGTTAGCCGATTTAGGGGCAAGCATAAATGTTATGCCTTATAAACTGTTTAAACAACTAGGTCTAGGGAAACCCAAACAAACTAGGATGAGCGTTCAATTAACTGATAAAACTATTAGGATTCCCAGGAGTATAATAGAAAATGTTCTAATCAAAATTGATAAATTCACATTCCCAGTAGACTTTGTTGTCTTAGACATGAATGAGGACAATACGATTCCTTTAATTTTAGGAAAACCCTTTCTAACAACTGCCAAGACTAAAATTGATGTTGGTACAGGAGAACTCATTCTTCGTGTAGGTGACGAATCAATCAGTCTACAAGCTTTTGACTCGGCCAGGACATCAAGTAATGAAGGTGAGAAAGTAAATTTAGTTGATAATCAAATTGTTCAACTTTCACCACAGGAAACACCACAAGGCTACAAACCTGAGTCGAATTATGGGCCCCAAGATGTACAAGCTCATAACGGAGAATTGTTACTGGAATCTGACCCAAGGCAAGAAACTGTAGTAAATAAAGGTAAGATTGAGGTAAGCCATGATTTACCAAACCCGATAAATAAAGAATACCAACCTCGTGCGCCATATCCCGATGGAATAAAGAAAGACCACACAGAGGAAGAATCCAGTGAACTCACACTTTGTGAAGACGACGAAACAATCACTCTTCAAGCTCTTGACTCAGCTAGGACATTGAGTAATAAAGGTACGAACGTTAATTCTATTGATAATCATTTGGTTCAACCTTCTTTACAGGAAGCATCATGAAATCACTTAGTTGAGCTAGATCTTAGACCTAGTGCCGACAAAGAAAAAATACCTAAGGAACAAAGCCTTAGGGTTGACAAATTAAAAGAGGAGGAAACACAAATCAAAGAGGAACAGGAACCGCATGAAGTGAAACCGAAGGAGACCCCAAACGAGCTGATAGGAATAACAAATCACTTCAAAATAGGGGATCAGGTATTGTTGAATAAGGAAGACCCTCGAATCACCAATTCAGACCTCAAAGCAAATGAAGAAATCACTTTTGAGGTACTTAATGTCTTCCTATACGGCAAAGTCAAGGTAAGCAATCCTAAATTCGACACTTTTGAGGTAAACATTACTCGACTTAAACTATATATCCATAACCGAAGTGATCGCATGAGAAAGAATTTTCACCTCCTCAAACCACCATGACCATACGAATGAAAGGTAAAGTCTAGCTTAAGACTATAAATGAGCGCTTCTTGGGAGGCAACCCGAGCACTAACCCTATTTTTACATTTTTTTATTTTTATTTTTTTATTCTTTTCCTTTTAAGCACCTAACCATAAACTAACCAAAGAGCAGATTTCTAGGACACACGGCCTTACACACGGGCGTGCCCGTGGCCGTGTGGAAGCCAGGGGATGAACCATGGGCGTGTCAGTAGCCGTGCACAACCAGAGAAGAATTTCTTTTCCCAACATGGGCTGCGATACTAGGCCACGCCCGTGCTAACTACCCATGCGAAGTTACTGACTTGTCGAACACGGGGTACACACGCCCGTGCCCCACGACCGTGTAACTTCACCGACTTGCATACCACGGGCTAAACACACCCGTGCTACCTACCTGAGCAAAATTACGTCGAGCACGGGCGTGTCAGCTATAACACGGACGTGGCTACCTCACCTGAACGCACCCAAAAACTCAAAATCCCAAAACACAGGCTACATCTCTATTTAAACCTCATTCTCCCTTTTTCTAATTGTCTTTCATTTTCCATTATTTATTTTTGTTTTTATTTTATTTCATTTTTTTACTTTATTTTATTTTATTTTCTTTTTCTTATTGTTTATGATATTTAGATTTAGCTTAGGATACAATAGAATCAGACTGGTTGCTTCGAGGATTCAATTTCAAATGGTTCGAGACGCTTCCCCACATTCACCTCCAATTGGTTTCTTTTCATTGACTTTATCCAAAATTCAGGAAGTTTCACTTCTCTCCCTATCTTATGATTTTATGATTATTTTGATATTATCCATCTTTGTACATTGAGGGCAATGTACATCTTAAGTGTGGGGGGTTAATTATAGTATTATCTGAAAATCCCTGAATTATGCCTTGATCTTAAAGTAAGTTTCTCATATTACGATTTGAATGAAATTTTCTTTGATTTATGATTTCTATTGATTGTTTTAGATTAAGTCATTGATAATTGTGCATTGATAATTAAATTTGAAGCATACTAGGGAATCAAGCATGATAAGTCTAATTTTCTAAAAATTAAAATTTTAGGTTGTCAACCAGAATTTGAATGTTATCTTGAAATTTGAGATTTACAAGGTTGATGTAAAAAACACCTATATTTTTTTTGAGAATTTGAGCCTTATAGAGCATACATTCTTTTTCATGCTCACTTCTTGATTATGAGTGTGTTAACTATGAACTGTTATTCTAGAACTTGCCTCGATTATACATGTCAAGACCACAGTTATGATTTGATATACCGAGATGATAAAGGCACTTAGGTTTTAACCCACTTACACCACTAAAAAGCCTACCATCATAATTAACCCTTAGTGAACCCCGTTGAGCCTGACAACCCTTTTTATTGACTTACCCGCTAATTTTACCCAAAAAACCCTTTGTATTTGTTATCACCTTTTATTTTGACTACCCCTTAATCGAGATTTGATTTGAGCTAGTTACCTAAGTTTATTATTTTGTAGTTAAATTTATCTTGTATTTAGTTTGTTCTTATAAAAAAAAAGGAGTATATTCAGTATTAGTATTATGAAGAGTAAGCTTATACAAGTTAAGGTCTAATTATCAAAAGAAAAAGCTCGTATTAGTAGGATTATTATTATTTCAGTTGATGCAATTATTATTTTAGAAATTTTTAGGTAGGTAACTTATCAATTCAATCTCGATTCTAACCTTCTAATTTCAGCCTTTATCCACACCTTTAACCCTAGCCCCGTTACAACCTTAACAAAGACCTTTTGATCTGTTTATCATTTCATTTTACAGTGGTGGAGATTCGATTTTCAGGCAAGCCTATGGGATTAACTTTTCATGTTCGACTTATGAGTGCTTAATTTTGACCCTTAAACATTTTTTGAGTGATTTGAGTGGATCTTTTGTGAGGATATCAATCCTTGTCAGTTTTGAATTAAAAGTAATTATTTAGATGAAGGGAAACACCTATGTTTTTGTGCTACAAAAATATGACTTATATTGTTTGAATCTTTAGGACTCTTTGAATTCAATTATCCATGTATAAATTATCTATGAATTATGATGAGGCATTGTTGATAGAAATTGTGAATCATGGAAAGTTTGTTTTAATTGTAAGTTGAGAATTTTGCTTGAGGACAAGCAAAAGCTTAAGTGTGGGGGTATTTTATAAACCGTAAAAGTAACATATTTTAATCCCACATTTAGTATGCTTTTGGATGATTTATCGCTTGATTTATGTAAAAAGGTCTTTCTTTTCATGTCTTATACCCAGGAAAGCACCCGAGGATAAAAAGAACGAGAAACGGGCCCAAAACAAACCAATTCGGGCCAAGGAAGAAATCGACATGGCCTAGACTTAAGCCCACACGGAAGTGCCATGCCAATCATCTAGAACATGACCTTTTCCCGATTTACACAGTCGTGCCTCATTAAAGAAGTCCGAGCACGGCCTAGCCACAATCCACACGGGCGTGTGCCATGGCCGTGTCCCTGTCACTGGAAGAAGCAATTTCATTCGGGAAAGGATACTTGGAGGCAAAGAAACACATTCCATAGCCTATTCAAACACCCTATTGGGAATTCTACTTAAATTAGGATACTTAGGGGCCAAGCAAGGCATCTCAAAGTCTATATAAACACCCAAGGGGGCAACTTAAAGGGGAGTTCGGCAGAAGTCGAAACCGGCGTCAAAGCTAGGCTAAGGAGCCAAGCCGAGAAGGTCAGAGTTAGGGAATAACGCGAAGATAGCCAGTTGATCCATCCCAAGAAGCCGAAATTATACTCAAGACGGTGGAATTCTCCTTCAATTCCTTCAGGGAGTTCTAGGATTTTCTTATGTTTTGTTTTATCTTTTCCCTTGAGATGTTTTCTTGTTTAGTTATGAACTAAACCCTTCAGATACCTGAAAGGGATGAAACCTACATGGATATTTTTATTTGATTTTTAAGTTATATGATAAATTACTTGGTTTGTTCTTAATTATGTTGTTTAATTCAAATCTAATGTGCTTAGGTGGAGGAGGAATAGACCCTGCCTAAGAGTAGACCTAACATAATTAAGCGGAGTTGATCGGGTGCCTAGAGATAGGGTTACGAGATTTTGCCAGATTAGGGTTAAACCTAATATAGGAGTCCATTGATCGATTTACTGCTTTCCTAGGGGGTTATTATAAGCGAACGAGAGTTCCACTAATTAACCTAGGATTAGACGTTATTCGCTTCGAGAGAGGGTTTAACATAGGTTAGGGAGTCTCACGGATCAAGCTAAGTAAAAGAAATCATATAATTTCAAGGTTAACTAATAAGTGAAGTCTAGGTGGATTCGTCCTGAGGGTATCGTCGCAATCAATTGATTTTTTCTTTAAAGTTATTTTCCTATTCATCTTCTTTGTCTTTGTGTCCTTAGTTTAGTTTTCGTCAAAAGCAACTTCACAATAATTTTAAGGCTAAATAATAAAAAGAAGGTTAGTATTAGTACTTTTAGTTCCTTTGGGTTTGATAACCGGTCTTGCCTAAGCTATACTACTGTTCGATAGGTACACTTGCCTTTAATCGTTGACAGAGTTAGTCTCCAGGTTTGATCATTCTTTTATAAATATTTAAAATTCTGATTTTACAGCGATCAAATATATTGCATGTTTAGATTGGTTTGAAATGAGATGTGAATCATATGCTTTTGGTATGGAATTGGTTCATGAAATGGACATGTTTTGAGTTGGAATTTTATATGGAAATGAATAAGGATATGGTACCATAAATTGTGTATGTTTTGGTAGGATTCTGACCATTAATTGGGCATGAATTGAGTATAGAGTGAAGATTGTAGGAATGAATCAATATGGGTGGTAATTTGGCCTTGTAAATGGCCTATAATTGCCCACACGGGTGAGCACATGGGCATGTGTCTCGATCGTGTCCTTCAATGTCTCAACACAAAGCAAGTCAGATTTGCACACGGGCCAAACACACGGGCATGTGACAGGCCATGTGATTCAAGTCAGTGTTGCACACGGGCCAAACACACGGGCGTGTGACATGCCGTGTGACCCAAGTCAGTGTTGCACATGGGGTAAGACATGGTCTAAGGCATGGCCATGTGAGGCACGCGGCTTAGCCACACAGGTGTGTGCCCTGTATTAAAAGAAAAAATTTTTATTTTTTGTAAAGTTTCCATATGAGATCGGTTTAGTCCCAAACCTTCTTTAAAGCATGTTTAAGGTCTTGTAGACCTTCGAAAGGGACTTCGTCTCATTAATTAACTATGATATGCTTATGTGTGAGAAATGATTGTTTAAATGTTATTACTCAATTGGTGATGTCTCCTAACCCAAGTTTAGCGATGGATACAGGTTAGGGGTGTAACAGTACCAACCAAGATAACTTACACAACTTAAACATACCAAATCATCAAATAAACATTCAACTAAACTTCATTATAAGTCCACCTATACATGCCATTATAACCTTGGCCAAAACATCCAAAAACTACCAATATCTATGCTGCATAGTGTTATAGATCTCTGATGAGCTTCCAAATCGATCGAGCTTTCGATAATCTATAAAACATAAGAAAGAAACTACGGAAACACTTATTGCTTAGTAAGTTCATAGAAAATAAAACATAACTTACCATTTCATTTACATAACAATAAGTATAAGCACAATATAACCCAAACCACAAGCTTGGCACAAGCCTATACATCATCATCAATGCACAAGTTAGTGCATTTATACTAACTTATTTGAATCAACCATATGATAAGTCATTTTCATATGAAAATACATCATTGATTCATACATCATTTTCATGAGCATATTCACAATTCCATTTGAAAACTTACCATTTCAACCACTTTTCTTTCCCGTTGAACCATCTAGAATATCATTGAATACTCGGGAAAGCTCACACGAAGTGTGCTTAAACATATAACCGTAACTTTTCATTTACATCGTTGCTCACACTAGCTGAGAAATGGGCCTGCTCACACGAGCTGTGGGTCAAAATGTAAGGTACACAATGTTGCTCACATAAGCTTTGGAGTATCCGCAACAAATGCAGGACCTCAGCCATTGGTAAGACATTCAAGACCAGCACTCGAAACATGAAATCCCTAATGACATGTCAATTTTATCCTACGAATTCCTAAGGTTCAACCTGTAACGCCTCGAATTTGGGCCTAGTAGAGTCAGGCATATTGGGTTGTAACGCCCTAAAAATCCTAAAACCCTAATTTCTGTGCATGGAAGTTAGTACAAATGTGTAGCATTTAGAATAGTAATATTAAGGTAGTATCAGGATTATTTGAAGCCTTAGAGATAGGGGTGACCGTAGGGAAAAATTTATTTTTCTTGCTTAGTGGACTCTAGTCTCAGGCATGAGGCCTTATAAGCAGATTAAGAGAAGAGAAGGCATAAATGGGCTTGTGGTCAAGTGGAAAGTGGCATCATTTAGGAGCTACGAAGTGGCGTGTTTGTCAGTTAAGGAGGTCCAAGGTTCGAGGCCTAAAGAGGGGAGAATTAAAGAGTTTTATTTTTGTTCTTGGACAGAAGGAGTTGGCGTTGGAGGGGACTCTAGAAGGGAGTGTTTAGGAGAGAAACTTAAGGTGAAGATAAGGGAGAAAAGTTATGAGACGGGGAGTAAGGATGTGATGGTGCCGAATGGGACTCTAAGGGAGGGGAGTGTTCGGCCTATGGCTTTAAAAGGAGAAGGGGCCGAATGCTGAAAGGTTCTTTGAGCATTCTCTAGTTTCATTCCCCCCTCAAACGGTTTCTCCCTTTTTGTCGAAATTTTGCTAAGTCGAATTCCCTCTATTGCCGAAAATTCTATCATCCCTCTTTGCCGAATCCTTCATACTCTCCCTTCTCAAATTCCCTTTTTGGTTCACCACTTGGTTCTAGCCGAATCACCTCTTTTCTTATTCTCCCTAGTGTTGCCGAATTGCCTCTGTCACCTAACTAGTCTCAAAAGCCGGACTTAAGCCGCAGGATCAAAGGAAATTTTGGTAAGTGCTTAGTTGATCTTTTAGCCAGTTTTGTTAAAAGCCGAAGGGCTATCTAACCCAATTCTTCTCGTTAACCTGTATTAACAAGGGTAAGGCTCGATAATCGCAAGCGTGGTAGGTAAGGGTTGCTAACAACATGGTAAGTGTTCTCGACTCAGTCATGGTTTACTAAATGGCCGAATCTATGTGGCTCGTAGGGATGATTTACAATCAATATGGATCACTTGGTTTTGACGATATAGGTGTTTGGGTGCAGATCTAGAGGATAATCGCCAATAGTAGCAAAGGAAGGGCTACTAGAACGTGAGACACACGGTAAGGGTATGGTGAGTTTTCGATTTTTGATGAGCATGTGTTAAAGCTTTGGTTAATCGTTAGTATTCTCAATTGTAGGTTCGTGACTAAAGGGATTGCAGCACACGAGGTTATCAGGTGTGTACAAGCACTACACACACGATATCGGTAATACCGAAAAGTCGAAAAGTCGAAAGTGGCTAAATGGGCCCGGTGGGCACTAAGGCTAGGTTTGATGAGTTTGTTTGGTTTGGTGTATGAATTGAGTCTGTCAAGCATAATACATGATCTGGAAATTTTTTTGGGCCTAACAGGCCATAAGGATGCGATTTGGGCCTAATGGGCCGTAAGGATGTAATTTGGGTTTGATGGGCTTTATGGGGACATAGACAAGTATGCTAGGCTTTATGGACTTTAGGCCTAGTTTGAACAACTCCTAAATTTCATAAGACTTAATCTAATTAAACATAAACATGAACAAGTCATTGGGTTAGAGTGTGGCAACGGACATACGCATGTCTAGGATTGGATCTAGGGAGAGCTTGGTACTTAAGTGGTCCTAGTGGCCCACCTCCTCTTCTCTAGAATCCTACCTGGTGCGTAGTGTCTGTACACTTTAGCCGCAAGGACTTGTTGATGGGTCAAAGTTCTTAACTAAAACCCAAGAGGGACCAAATACCCTTATATTTGTAGAATTACTAAAATACCCTTATGTTTGTAAAATTCCTAAAATACCCCTAGATTTGTAAATTACCAAAATACCCTTTTTTGCAAAAGTACCAAAATACCCCTATTTTGCAAAATTATCAAGATACCCCTATTTTTCCAAATTACCAAAATACCCCTATAGGGTAGAATTATGAAAATATCCCTGGGTAGTGAAATGACGAAAATACCCCTATGTGACGAATATGAGTTTGTTGATGTTACTTATGTGTTTGATGCATTCATATGATATTTTGCTTAGAATGCATATGGGTGGGAATTATGGTACGGAGGAAGATTTGAGGATTGCATAGTTGTATGGCCATGGATCCACCGGAGGCTTTAAGCCCATTATATGATTAGCAGCTTTGCTGCAACATTAGGTAGTACCGCAACGGGGCTATCTTTGGTGTGTAGAGGATGGGTAGGTTGATTTAGAAATCCGCACAAGTGTTTATGGTTGGAAGGGAAATGGTGTATGTAGTAGATGGATTTTTGGGTGGGTTTAGCATTATCTTGTTTGTATATGATACAATATGATATGATATGATATGAGGTCATTGTGGGCTAAGGCCCAAGACCACCGATTTTGATAGGGCTTAGGCCCAATGTGAATATTTGTATGTGATTTGATTGTCAAGGGTTGTACACACTGAGTTTCAAAACTCACACCCTTTTTATTTAATGTTTCAGGTGGTCCTGAATAGACGGCTCGACGTGGGAGAGGACTCGGAGATGGCCACACTACAAGCTGATCAAATGGTTTATTTTTTTCAAATGAATTTATTTTAAATACTTTGTTTTTTATTCATTGGATTGTCATAAGGCCATGTAACTCTTAATTGACTTGAGATTTTGGGTTTTATTATTATTGTTTCAACTATCCGCTTAATAAATTTCATAAAATTTCTAAAGTTAACATGGTTTTCGAAATAACTTAATCTATGAATGTTTTCTAAAATATGGGCTTTTCAACGTAGCTTAACAAGATACAAGGGTTTTGGGCCCTAAATTATTAATTAGCAAAATCGTTTTAAAATTGGGCCTTTAATGTGACATTCCGGATTCGGGCCTAACTTCTAGGCCGGGTCTGGGGTGTTACACAACTGGGACTCGATAATCGTCATTGCATTGATTTATTTATACATCGATCAATTCACATGATAAATAACACATTAACATACGATTTGAAATAGCATTAAAATAATAACTATTCATGTGAACTTACCTCGACAATTAGGGCGTGAAGGTTAAATCGAGCTATTCCGAAGCTTTAGCTTTGCCTTGATTTAAGTTCGTACATGGTCTATCTTTAGATAAATAGAAAATTTCAATCCATTTAATACTTCTAGTATCCAATTCAGTCTACATTTCATATTTATGCAAAATTACTATTTTGCTCCTAACATTTTTCTTTTCACAATTGAAATTTAAGAATTTTAATCCCCCATTCAAGCTAACTGAATTCATTAGGGACTTATATCTTACAAATTGCTTATATAAATCATCTCCTAGTAGTTTCTTTGGAGGATTCATCTCTTTATCCAGCTGCTTCATAGGTACTACTACTCTTTTACACAACTTTGTTATTAGATGCGGGAGGAATATTCTTTTTTTTTAGATTTTGCACACATTCAATCATGTTTTGATATATCCATGTACCAATGCATACTTGCTTCTTTTACAAGATGACATATATTAGAATGCTTGGATCGGGTTGATATCAGAAAGATCGATTGTAGGAAAAATTCTTGAACATACAAATTTTATCCATAATTTTGCTTTTGGAGTCATCAGCGCTTAGTTGAATGTCTCAGGTATTCCTTGTAACATCCTGGAAAGGGCCTATGCATTTTCGGTTTAATTGTACGAAATGACATGTCTTAAGTTTTATGAATACATTTTTAACATTTTTGGAAACCTGAAAATGCATGGAAATGGGAATGGAAATGAACATTTTTTGAAACCTAGAAATGCATGGAAATGAAAATGGAAATGAACATTTTTGGAAACCTGGAAATGTAAGGAAATGATTCAAAAATGGAAAGTAAACATTTCTGGAAACTTGGAAATGTAAGGAAATGTCAAGTTTACAGAGCCGATCGAAAATTTTAGGAAACTTAGAAATGACATAGAAATGACGAGTTTTAAGGTTTAAAAGGGGAAATTAAGGCAAGGTGGCCTTAAAATGTGAAATTTGACACACAAACAGGCTTGGAAAATTGGCCTAAAGATGGGACTTAGGGCCTATGGAAATGGCGCCACATGCAAGGTGTTGGGCCTGAGTTCGAGTCACAAAGGGAAGCAAATAAAAGGAGTTTTATTTTTGCTTCCAGAAGACTGAGGTGGACGGCACATGCTTATAGAAAGGAGGTGTTTTATTTTCATAAATATTCGATTAAAAAGGTGATAAATAAAGGATTTTTAATTGGATTATTTTAAAGAGATAAATGTTGGATTAAACTCTTTTATTTATGATAATTAAAGGATAAAGTTATCAGATAGAGGAGTGGAGGCCAAGTAAGGGACTCCTTAGATGATAATTTCGGCTATAAAAGGAAGGAAGGAGGGCTACTCATCAATTTTGCTTCCTCCTCTCTCTGTCGAATTCTTAGTGCTCTCCTCTCTTCTTTTCTTTTCTTTTGTCAAGCCGAAATTAAGTAATTGTTGGAACCTAGCCGAATATTTTCCTCTCCATTCGAAGCCATAGCCGAATCTCCCTGTGAATCTAAGCAAGGAAGCAGTCGACTGAAGTATTAAGGGGATCTCTCGGGTTTCTACAACTGTCGACTACAAGGAGGAATATTTCAGGATCTAAGGTAAGAAACTATAAGATCGAAAGGTCTTGTTTTAAGTTTTAATGTTAGATTAAACCTAACATGTGATTATAGGAATTTCAAGATCCCTAGGAAAGCAAGGATACTTTTCGGGATTTGAGATCACAAAGGTATGTGTTTAAGACATTCGGCCAAGGCCTATTTTAAGTATTTGGATTTATTCCCAAAAGCCAAAACTAACCTATGATGTGTTTTAATGTTGGCCAAATTCAAGAAGGAATACAACAAAGTTTTGGGACTTGATTCTTAAGTCAATCAGGCAACAAGGTAGGTTTTCAGTATACAAATCCTACTAGGATTTGGTTTTAAAGCCAAAAAAAGGTTTATTAATGTGTTTAAATGATTTGCCGAATATAGGAGTTAAGGATCTAAATCAGTAGATTGGTTCTTCGGGATTTCAAGGACTTCGTTAAGCGAATCAGGTGTGTACCCCACACTATCTTTTAATACGATGTATGGCTTAAACTTGTTATATGTTCTAATATGAAAATATAAGAATGTGGCTAAAGTACCATGATATGGTACAAAGTACTCAGGTACGTTTCCTACTCCTATTAAGATTACGAAATATGTTATATTTAATATGTGAAAAGTGACATGAATGTGGATTTAAGTATGATATGCATAATATGAATAGTATGGGGCATTCGGGTTATATGAGAAAGGGGAAGTGAATGTGATGACTTCGGTCTCACTATCTGAATGTGGTGACTTTGGTCACATTATCTGAATGTGGTGACTTCGGTCATATTATCTGAATGTGGTAACTTCGGTTACGTTATCTGAATGTGGTGTCTTATGACACAATTATCTGGTGGCTATGCCACAAATTTTATATGGGCGATGAGCACGTCGATCGCAGCGATCGCCTTGATGATGATGTGTAGCGGATGGAGGGTCGATTTAGTAGTCCCCGGCGGTGTGCGGTTGGTGCGGGGATGTGTAGCGGATGGCATCTAGGTTTGGGTTTGGGTTGCATCATTATCGCTAATCATTGTATGAATAAGTGTTTGATATGAACATGTATGCCTGATCTATTGAATTTTAGTGTTGGTTACACATTGAGTTTGTTGACTCACCCCGTTGTGGGAAACATGTTTCTAGTGATGAACAGTGATGGACCGGGACGGTAGATCTTGTGGTGGCCATGCTCAACTTGAAGTTTTATTCAATATGGACACTTTAATTTTATTTAAGTACTTTGGAATTTTATTTTGGGATTTTACTTGTTGTAATAAGGCCTTAGTTACATTTCTTTACTTTTATTTTTAATTACTATGTTACGAATTATTTTAAATTAAAGATCAAGTACAATTATTTCTTTAAAAATAAACCCTAAATTGTTTTGTCACCTTAATTAATTGGATTTTCAAATAAATAACAGACTATGGATCGGAATAAGTCTGTGCCTGAATGGCTTCGAGCTAATGGAGCTGAAATGTTTCGTGGAGTATCGGGTGTGGCACCCAGTACAGCTGAGTACTGGTTGGAAGCAACTGAGCGCATCATGGATGAGCTCGACTTGACCCCTGAGGAAAAGTTGAAAGGAATGGTGGCACTGTTACGCGATGAAGCGTACCAATGGTGGTTGACTGTTCGGGATGGTGCCACGGCTGAGGATCTGACCTGGGAGTATGTTAAGGAAGCATTTCAGAAGAAATATGTAGGAACCAGGTATACAGATGAGCAAAGGAAGGCTTTTCTGGGGCTGGTTCAAGGGAACAAGTCCGTTGCGGAATATGAGGCTGAATTCCTGAGGTTGAGCCGCTATGCTCGAGGAGTAGTGGCAACCGAGCATGAGCACTGCGTCCGCTTTGAGGACGGACTAAGAGATGATCTGAGATTGTTGATAGCACCGTATCAGGAGCGAAAGTTTTCTGCTTTAGTGGAGAAGGCCAAGGTGGCCGAAGGAATCAAGGATTCTACAAGCACTATTTTGCTCTAATTGATGTGGGCTCGACCCATTCTTATGTTGCAAGTAGTGTAGTGGAAACATTAGGCCTTGACTCTGAACTTTCTGATAGGCAGATGACTGTAGTAAGCCCATTAGGCAAAACTGTAGTGGTGGATAAGATCTTTCGGAATGTACCCCTAGAGATTCAGGGAGTGAACTTTCGGGCTGACTTAATGGAACTACCCTTTGGGGAGTTTGAACTTATACTTGGAATGGACTGGCTAATAGAGCACCGAGCCGTGTTGGATTGTGCGGCTAAACGAATGGAATTAAGGATGCCGGAAGATGAAGTAGTAATAATGATCGGAGAAAGAAGAAACTACCTGTCTAACGTAGTTTCGGCATTGAAGGCTGAAAAAATGGTTAAGAAAGGGTGCAAGGCGTTCTTAGCCTTCGTAAGTGTGTTGGGTGGAAAGGAAGAAGGTGTTAGAGGAGTTAGAACGATAAAGGACTTCGAGGATGTGTTTCCAGAAGAATTACCAGGAATACCCCCAGATAGGGAGGTGGAATTTGGGATAGACTTGCTGCCAGGAACAGCTCCTGTGTCAATCGCTCCATACCGAATGGCGCCAAAGGAGTTAGTTGAGCTCAAGGCTCTAATACAAGAGTTGTTGGATCGTGGGTCCATCCGACCCAGTGTGTCTCCATGGGGAGCACCGGTCCTATTTGTAAAGAAGAAGGACGGAACTATGCGGATGTGCATAGATTACCGTCAGTTGAACAAGCTGACCATTAAGAACAAGTATCCTTTGCCAAGGATCGATGACTTGTTCGATCAGCTGAAGGGGGCCGCAGTATTTTTAAAGATAGACTTAAGGTCGGGATATCATCAGTTGAAGGTAAAGGAGGTAGATATCCATAAGACCACTTTTAGAACAAGATACGGCCATTTTGAGTTTGTGGTGATGCCGTTTGGATTGACGAACGCTCCAGCCGCATTCATGGATATGATGAACCGGGTTTTCCAACCCTACTTAGATAGGTTTGTCGTTGTGTTCATCAACGATATTTTAGTGTACTCCAAGTCTGAAGAGGAGCATGATGAACATCTTCGAGTTGTGCTGCAAGTATTAAGGGAGAAGAAGCTCTATGCCAAATTCAGCAAGTGTGAATTTTGGCTTAAGGAGGTGGCATTCTTAGGACATGTGGTATCCGCAGAGAGAATAAGAGTGGACCCTAGGAAGATCGAAGCAGTGTTGGATTGGAAACCACCTAGGTCCGTGGCTAAAATTCGAAGTTTCTTAGGTTTGGCAGGCTATTACAGAAGGTTTGTGGAAGGGTTCTCGTCAATAGCCGTGCCTTTGACAAAGCTACTAAGGAAGGAAGTACCCTTTGAATGGACAGATAAGCAACAGAAGAGCTTTGAAAAGCTTAAGAAGGTATTGACGGAGGCTCCAGTGTTAATTCAACCGGAGGCAGGAAAGGATTTTGTGGTGTACTGTGACGCTTCGCATACGGGATTAGGATGTGTTCTAATGCAAGATGGAAAAGTGGTCGCGTATGCGTCTTGGCAACTAAGGCCTCATGAGGTTAACTACCCAACCCATGACTTAGAATTGGCAGCAGTGGTTTTTGCCCTTAAGGTTTGGAGGCACTACCTCTATGGAGAAAGGTCAGTGATCTACACAGACCACAAGAGCCTTAAGTATCTGTTGACTCAGAAGGAGTTGAACTTGAGGCAACGAAGGTGGGTGGAGTTTTTGAAGGATTATGATTGCTCGATAGAGTACCACCCGGGCAAGGCAAATGTGGTAGCTGATGCCCTAAGTTGAAAGGTTGTGTCGGGATTGCTTCAACCAATCGAGATTCCACAATGGAAGTGGGAGAGAATTACCATGGACTTCATTAGTGGGCTTCCTCTTACGCCTACCAAGAAGGACTCGGTATGGGTGATAGTGGATCGTTTGACCAAGTCCACGCACTTTATTCCGCTGAGAGTCGACTATTCTCTTCAGAAGTTAGCCAAGTTATATGTGGCGGAGATCTTAAGGTTACATGGAGTACCAGTATCGATCATCTCCGATAGAGACCCAAGGTTTACGTCTCGGTTTTGGAAGGCACTTCATCAAGCTTTAGGCACTAAGTTGGACTTCACTACGGCTTTTCATCCACAATCAGACAGGCAGTCTGAACAAGTTATACAAGTGTTGGAGGATATCTTTGAGAGGTCAGTGATGGATTTCCGAGGAAGTTGGGAAGATTACTTGCCTCTAGCTGAGTTCGCCTACAACAACAGCTATCAGGCTAGCATTCGGATGGCACCATATGAAGCATTGTATGGTAGGAAGTGTAGAACACCTACTTGTTGGACTGAGTTAGGAGAACGTCGAGTTTTGGGTCCAGAATTAGTGGCAGAAACTGAAGAGAAGGTTGAGTTAATTTGGGCACGGTTGAAGGAAGCCTCTGATAGGCAGAAGTCGTACGCAGACCTCAAGCGGAAGGAAATAGAGTTTGATGTTGGAGACCGAGTGTTCCTGAAAGTCTCGCCTCAGAAGAAGGTTATGAGGTTCGGTCGCAAAGGGAAGTTAAGCCCAAGGTTTATAGGGCCCTATCGAGTACTAAAGCGAGTTGGGCCAGTGGCATACCAATTGGAGTTGCCACCAGAGTTGCAGCAGATACACGATGTATTCCATGTATCCATGCTACGTCGCTACAGATCGGATCCGTCTCATGTGGTACCTATTGAAGAGGTGGAGCTAAGGCCAGACTTATCCTACGAGGAAGAGCCGATTCGGATCTTGGAACGTGATGTGAAAGTACTACGAAGGAAGTCAGTTCCTCTAGTCAAAGTGTTATGGTGCAATCATGGACCGGAAGAAGCTTCGTGCGAGTCAGAAGAGACAATGCGACAGCAATACCCTCAATTATTTTAGTTAGGAAATTTCGAGGACGAAATTATTTTAAGAGGGGTAGAACTGTAACATCCTGGAAAGGGCCTATGCATTTTCGGTTTAATTGTATGAAATGACATGTCTTAAGTTTTATGAATACATTTTTAACATTTTTGGAAACCTGGAAATGCATGGAAATGGGAATGGAAATGAACATTTTTGGAAACCTAGAAATGCATGGAAATGAAAATGGAAATGAACATTTTTGGAAACCTGGAAATGTAAGGAAATGATTCAAAATGGAAAGTAAACATTTCTGAAACTTGGAAATGTAAGGAAATGTCAAGTTTACTGAGCCGATCGAAAATTTTAGGAAACTTAGAAATGACATAGAAATGACGAGTTTTAAGGTTTAAAAGGGGAAATTAAGGCAAGGTGGCCTTAAAATGTGAAATTTGACACACAAACAGGCTTGGAAAATTGGCCTGAAGATGGGACTTAGGGCCTATGGAAATGGCGCCACATGCAAGGTGTTGGGCCTGAGTTCGAGTCACAAGGGAAGCAAATAAAAGGAGTTTTATTTTTGCTTCCAGAAGACTGAGGTGGACAGCACATGCTTCTAGAAAGGAGGTGTTTTATTTTCATAAATATTCGATTAAAAAGGTGATAAATAAAGGATTTTTAATTGGATTATTTTGAAGAGATAAATGTTGGATTAAACTCTTTTATTTATGATAATTAAAGGATAAAGTTATTAGATAGAGGAGTGGTGGCCAAGTAAGGGACTTATTAGATGATAATTTCGGCTATAAAAGGAAGAAAGGAGGGCTACTCATCAATTTTGCTTCCTCCTCTCTCTGCCGAATTCTTAGTGCTCTCCTCTCTTCTTTTCTTTTCTTTTGTCAAGCCGAAATTAAGTAATTGTTGGAACCTAGCCGAATATTTTCCTCCCCATTAGAAGCCATAGCCGAATCTCCCTGTGAATCTAAGCAAGGAAGCAGTCGACTGAAGTATTAAGGGGATCTCTTGGGTTTCTACAACTGTCGACTACAAGGAGGAATATTTCGGGATCTAAGGTAAGAAACTATAAGATCGAAAGGTCTTGTTTTAAGTTTTAATGTTAGATTAAACCTAACATGTGATTATAGGAATTTCGACATCCCTAGGAAAGCAAGGATACTTTTCGCGATTTGAGATCACAAAGGTATGTGTTTAAGACATTCGGCCAAGGCCTATTTTAAGTATTTGGATTTATTCCCAAAAGCCGAAACTAACCTACGATGTGTTTTAATGTTGGCCGAATGCAAGAAGGAGTGCAACAAAGTTTTGGGACTTGATTCTTAAGTCAATCAGGCAACAAGGTAGGTTTTCAGTATACAAATCCTACTAGGATTTGGTTTTAAAGCCAAAAAAAAAAAAAGGTTTATTAATGTGTTTAAATGATTGGCCGAATATGGGAGTTAAGGATCCAAATCAGTAGATCGGTTCTTCGGGATTTCAAGGACTTCGTTAAGCGAATCAGGTGTGTACCCCATACTATCGTTTAATACGATGTATGGCTTAAACTTATTATATGTTCTAATATGAAAATATAAGAATGTGGCTAAAGTACCATGATATGGTACAAAGTACTCAGGTACGTTTCCTACTCCTATTAGGATTACGAAATATGTTATATTTAATATGTGAAAAGTGACATGAATGTGAATTTAAGTATGATATGCATAATATGAGTAGTATGGGGCATTCGGGTTATATGAGAAAGGGGAAGTGAATGTGATGACTTCGGTCTCACTATCTGAATGTGGTGACTTCGGTCACATTATCTGAATGTGGTGACTTCGGTCACATTATCTGAATGTGGTAACTTCGGTTACGTTATCTGAATGTGGTGTCTTATGACACAATTATCTGGTGGCTATGCCACAAATTTTATATGGGCAATGAGCACGCGTCATCGCAGCGATCGCTTTCGATGGTGTGTAGCGGATGGAGGGTCGACTTAGTAGTCCCCACGGTGTGCAGGTTGGTACGGGGATGTGTAGCGGATGGCATCCAGGTTTGGGTTTGGGTTGCATCATTACTGCTAACTATTGTATGAATAAGTGTTTGATATGAACATGTATGCCTGATCTATTGAATCTTAGTGTTGGTTACACATTGAGTCTGTTGACTCACCCCGTTGTGGGAAACATGTTTCAGGTGATGAACAGTGATGGACCGGGACGGTAGATCTTGTGGTGGCCATACTCAACTTGAAGTTTTATTCAATATGGACACTTTAATTTTATTTAAGTACTTTGGAATTTTATTTTGGGATTTTACTTGTTGTAATAAGGCCTTAGTTACATTTCTTTACTTTTATTTTTAATTACTATGTTGCGAATTATTTTAAATTAAAGATCAAGTAAAATTATTTCTTTAAAAATAAACCCTAAATTGTTTTGTCACCTTAATTAATTGGATTTTCAAATAAAATAAATGGGTTTCCAACCTAAGCCCAACCCAAAACGATATATTTTTAAAAATTACACAAATTTTCTCTAAGTAACAAGAACTTTGAAACCGGTTTACTTAAGGAACATACCAGATCCGGTTCAGGCTCGTGGGTCGGGTTTGGGGTGTTTCATTCCTATTCCTGTTTGATATGTCCAAACTTCTTTTCCTTCTACCAAAAATCTCAAAATCTCTTCCATGCCTCTGTTTTTAAACTCTTTGAGATCTATTTTGTACAAGTTATCACGGTAATAATTTGGGGCATCATAATATTAACAAATATTTCTTTAGTTACCAAGATGTTGACCCCTCTAACTTTGACGAATGTTCGTAGCTCATAGAACGGTGTTGTCGCTTCCTTCTCTTTCAATGCAAGATAGAATTCCTACACAGCGGGTATTATTTTTAGTTCTTTAGGTGGCAAACAAAAATTAGTCCATTCTCTTTCTGTTGCAATTTCCTATACTCTTTTACAATTTCTCGTTAATGGATCAAAGCTTTGTTCCTAGATGAATGTGTAGGGCTACAGCTGTTGTAGATGTAACACTCCTAACCTGAATCTATCGCCAGAATAGAGTTACGGAGCATTATCGAATTTACGGAACAAATAACAGACATTTCATAATTATTTATTATTCATATCAGATTCCAATAAAATTTCATCATATAGTCTCTTACATGAGTCCTCGAGGCCCGTATTAAATGACCGTGTGAAGAAGCACACGGGCGTGCCATTCTAACCACGGCCGTGGCCAAATACCCTGAACGCGCCCAAAATTCAAAATCACGAATAACACGGGCTCATTAAAATCTAGCACGGATGTGGCCCTTGCCCGTGCCCCCACCCCTACTTAAGCAACTTAAACTGCTCATCTTCCCCAAATCAACCCTAAAGCGATTTCTCAGCCTTTTCTTTTCCTAAATCTGGCCACACCCACGTCCTCAACCCTCCTAAAACCCTTCAACCTTCCCTTTTCTACAAAAACCTTAAAAAAATCGTGCCCACGCCCTCACAACCGCCATTCTACAGCAACCCACGCTCTCGCCACAACCGTGCACCTGCAGAAAAATCTCAGCACCACCGTGCTCAGCCGGTGTCCGGTCGATTCACACCACCACAACCCTGGTTCCATCCATTACTGCATCTTCTTAACTGATTATTTGATAAATTTCTTAATATTTTGTTTTGTTTGTTTATTTTTAGTATTAAGTACTAGTTATGTTCTTTTAGAATAATTCATTACAATTTTAGAACTTGCTTCAATTTTTCATGATAGCTAGATTCTTTCTCAATTTTAGTATTATTTACTCTATTTTGCAAACTCATATTGATTGTTATATTGAACATTTTGCTTTAGATATTCATTAGATAGAATTGGTTGCTCATAGTCAGAATAATCATATTTAGCCTTTAAATATATCGGGTCTAGATGAAAGTACTTGATTTAATTGGATACAAACATTACTTGAATACTCACTATTTTCAGATACAATGTCATCATCGCGAGGAAAACGAACTACAGCCGACCCAACTAAGAAAGAAAGGACCTGACTCGTCCTCAGCCAGTGCCTCTTCCAAATACGACACTGCTTCCTCCAATTCACTCAAGAAGCCCAGGAAGAACGATACAAGCATTCCGAGAAAGACCTCTTGGCACCGGTAGGTGTATTGACTGGGACGCTATAGAATAGGTCGGGCTAGCAGTTGATATTCGAGCACTCCTCTCGACCGACCCGTGGGAACAATTTTTCTCTATCATCGAGCCCACATATTTAGAACTCACCCTCGAGTTTTGCGCCACTTTTACCCTACAGACGGTGATGGCAGAATACGATGACTCGGGCACAATTCAATTCCGTCCAGGGGGCATAGTAAGACGACTAAGAGTACCACAATTGGGAAGAGCACTCGGACTCTATACAGATGAGTTTATAGCAGAAAATCCACTCTTTGAGCTAAACCGCCAGTTCCATTGCACCCCCATTATCTGTTGGCACAACCTAGCCACCAAACACGGGCATCTACGACCCCAGTCGCTCCAAGGCGACAGCCCTTGCCCCATCTCTACAGTACATCCATGCCATTCTAGCTCACACTATTACGGGTCGATGTGAGAGCACCAGCGTGGTGAATACACACGACGTCTACTACTTATTGTGCATGTCGAACGGTCATGTTTTTGACCTTGCATACTCCATAGCCCATGCGATTCAGCACCAGATAGAGCCACACTAGAAGGGGATTCTATCGATAGGGCCATACATCACACGGTTGGCTCGACACTTTGGCCTCCTTAACATCGAGGCTCAGACCACCTCCCTAACATCGATCGGCCAGATGGTACCTCAGGGCATCCAGACGATGCTACACATAAGGATGATTAAATATCGTCGTGGGACCAACCCTCCTAGTACCGATTAGCCCCCTCCACTGACGAGGAGGAACCCGAGGACATTACTGACGATGTCCCACAGGAGGCACCAGTCCCGAGCAGCGGCCCTTCCACACAGTAGCTTCTTTGTTGGCTACCTCGGCACGCCTCACCCAATTCAATCAGTACTGTACCCAGTAGTTCACTGACTCTGCTTGACGTTTTGATGGGATCGAGGCCACCCTTCAGCAGATATGCCATCACTTCCATATCTCTTCACCGACAGCACCGCAAGACCCAGCTGATAATGAGGACATCTGAGTCCTCTCATTTTTTCTTATTTTTAGTTTTCTTTTCTTTATTTTAAGTTTTTTATTTTAATTTTTTATTTGTCATAATTTTAACTTTTATATTCCGAGCTTTGGCTATCTAACCTTCGAGTATGCCTAACATATATCTATTTACGCCCCCAAGACATCTAACCAATGACTTCGCAGCTTCAATTGCACACTCTATATAAACAAATCACTAGGAGCAATTCACTACTACATAAGTCATCCTTTACCACGACACCTCCACCATATTCTCGACATCCTCCAAAGCAATCATCCAAATACAGGAAGTTTCACTTCTCCCCCTCTCTTTTGATTATCTCTTAAATGTTATTATCTATCTTTGTACATTGAGGGAAATGTACAACTTAAGTGTGGGGGGTGAATAGCTATTTCAATAAAAATGCCTAACTTTCTTCATTATTCTCAAATCCCTGAATTATGCCTTGTTTTGAAGTAATTTCCTCATATTACTAATTAGGATGAAATTTTTGATGATTTATGATTTCTATTGATATGTTTTAGATTAGGTCATAGTTAATCGTGCATTGATGATTAAATTTGAAGAATACTAGAGAATCAAGCATGATAAGTCTAAATTTTTAGAATTAAAAATTTTTTTAGGTTGTCTACTTGAATCTGAATGTTATCTTGAAATTTGAAATTTACAAGGTTGATATCAAAACACCCATAATTTTTGTGAGATTTTGTGCCTTATAGAGCATATATTCTTTTTCTTGCTCACTTTATTGATTATGAGTGTATCAACATTGAACTGTTATTCTAAAACTTGCCTTGATTATACATGTCGAAACCACATCTATGATTTGATATACAAAGATGATAAAGGCATCTAGGTTTTTAACCCATTTACTCCACTAAAAAGCCTACCTTCATAATTAACCCCTAGTGAACCCCTTTGATCCTAACAACCCTTTTTATTGACTCACCAGCTAATATTAACCCAAACCCCTTTGTATTTGTTATCACCATTCCTTTTGACTACCCTTATAATCGAGATTTAATTTGATTAGTTACCTAATTATATTATTTCAGTAGTTAAATTTATCTTTTATGATTTGTCCTTAAAAAAAATCGAAGTATATTAGTTATTAGTTCTATAATTAAGAGAGCTTACATGTTTAAATTTCAAATCTTGAAGAAAAAGCTCGTATTATTAAATTTTCAATTGATGTAATTATCTACGATTAGTTTATTTTTTTAGTTAGGTAATTTATCAGGTCAAACTTGATTCTAATCTTCTAATTTAGCCTTTATCTACACCTTTAACCCTAGCCCCGTTACAACCCTCTAAAGACCTTTTGATTTGTGTATTATCTCATTTTACAGTGGTGGAGATTTGATTTTCAGGCAAGCCTATGGGAGTAACTTTTCATGTTTGACTTTTGAGTACTTAATTTTGAACCTGAAACACTATGAGTGATTTGAGTGAATCTTTAGTGAGGATGTCAATCCTTGTCGGATTTGAATTAAAGGTAATTATTTAGATAAGGGGAAACACCTACGTTTTCGTGTTACAAATATATGACTTATATTGTTTGAATCTTTAGGACTCTTTGAATTAAATTATCCATGTATAAATTATCTATGAATTATGATGAGACATTGTTGATAGGAATATTGAATCATGGAAAGTTCGTTTTAATTGTAAGTTGAGAATTTTGCTTGAGGACAAGCAAAAGCTTAAGTGTGGGGGTATGTGATAAACCGTAAAAGTAACATATTTTAATCATACATTTAGCATACTTTTGGATGATTTATCTAAAAAGGTGCTCTTATCCTTTCTTTTCATGTCTTATACTCAGGAAAGCACCCGAGGATATAAAGAACGAGAAATGCGCCTAAAACGGACCAAATCGGGCCAAAGAGGAAATCGACACGCCCTGGACTTAAGCTTACACGGCCGTGCCTCAGTGAGCAACTAGAACACGGCCTGACCCCGATTCACACGATCATGCCTCATTAAAGAAATCCGAACACGGCCTAACCACGATTCACACGGGCGTGTGCCATGGCCATGTCCCTGTCATGGAGAAGAGTAATTCTACTCAAAAAAAAGGATACTTAGGGGCAAAGAGACCTATTTCAAAAGCATATATTAGCCCCCTAAGTGTATCCTTAAAGAGGGCGGTCAGCTAGGCCAAGGAGCCGAGCCGAAAAGGTCAGATTTGTGGGAAAACACTCGAAGATGGCCAGTTGATCCATCTCAAGAAGCCGAAATTCTACTCAAGACAGCAGATCTCTCCTTCAATTCCTTCAGGGGGTTTTAGGGATTTCTTATGTTTTGTTTTATCTTTTCTTCTGAGATGTTTTCTTTTATAGTTATGAACTAAACCCTTTAGATACTTGAAGGGGATGAAACGTAAGATGGATCTTGTTATCGTTTTCTGAACTATATGATAAATACTTGATTTGTTCTTAATTATGTGTGCTTAATTCTTGTTTTGATATTTCGTGGATATTGATTCAAGTATGATATGCTTAGGTGGTGGAGCAAAAGCCCTTGCCTATTCATAGATCTAGCATAATTACAGCAGAGTTGTTCGCGCGCCTAGAGATAGGGTGACAAAATTTTGCCGGATTAGGGTGAAACCTAATATGGGAATCCATAGATCGAGTTAACGCGATTCTAGGGGTTTTAATTAGAAAGAGATTTCAATTAATCAACCTAGGGTTGGTCGTTATTAGCTTTGAGAGAGGGTCTAATGTACATTAGGGAGTCCTACGGATCAAGTCAAGTCAATAAATCGTCTGGTTCAGTGTTAGATAACAAGTGAAGTCTAGGGGGATTCTTCCTAAGGGTATCGTCTTAATCAACTGAGTTTTCCTCAAGTTATTTTCCCCAATTCATTCTTTTTGTCTTTGCATCTTTAGCTTAGTAGTTAATTAAAATTAGATTAAACAACAATTTCACTTATTTTAGGCTAGATAATAGAAAGAAAGTTAGTATTAGTACTTTTAGTTCCTTTGGGTTCGACATTCCGGTCTTGCCTAAGCTATACTACTGTTCGATAGGCGCACTTGCCTTAAGTCATTGTCAGAGTTAGTTTCCAGGTTCGATCATTCTCTTTTTATAAATTTTAAGACTCGACAATCACGATCAAAGATGATGATAAATGATGATATTTTCATCTTTTTATTATTTATCATCTTTATTTTTCATTTTTCCAATTTTGTCATTTTCTTTAATTTTATTTTCCATGGATGAATCATCGTCCTTAACAACTAAGTATTGTTTTAATGGTCTAATTACCATATAAGGACCTACAATTTAAAGTTCTATAGCTATTTAATCCCTTTAGCTATTAGAACTCAATTTTTGCACTTTGTTCAATTTGGTACTTTATCAAATTAAACATGTAATCGATAAAATTTCTTTATGGAATTATCACACAATATTATTATCATACTGTAGATCATAAAATAGTATTAAATTATTTTTTTCTTTATGGACTCGAATCTGTGGTCTCGAAATCATTGTTCCAATTTTATCGAAATGGGTCGTTACAACTCTCCCCCCTTAGAGAATTTTCGTCCTAAAAACTTTTACCAGTAAAAATATTGAGATATTGTCTTCTCATAATTTCTTCCACTTTACATGTCAAAATTTCAATCAATCCCTCACTGTAAGTCATGTCATGGAACACCCCTTACCCGAGTTCTACGCCAGAACCGAGCTCGAGGCGTTACTGTAATGAAACCACTTGATCGCCACTTAGGCTCATGCTGACTACTCTCTAAAGTCACCTCAACAACCTCAATCTCGACTTACGAGGCCTCACTCATACACACGAGGACTCCCGAGACTATATCGGAACTTTTTCCAATCTAAAAAAAAGGTTTTCTCTTTTGTACAGGGTTAACACGCCAGTGCATAGACCCACACACCCATGCTCCACAAGCATGGTGAATACTAACTACATACAAACGACCTCAAAGCCTAGTCACACGCCTGTGTGGCTAGCCCGTGGCCAACACTGACTAAACTCACATGGCCTATGCTCACGCCCGTGTGGCTAGTCCGTGGTCTATTCTGACTTAAAATGTTAACATACAGGGGACACACGGCCAAGTCACACGCCCGTGGGCTGACCGTATGTCACACATGGTCTAGACACACGCCCGTGTGTCTATCCACATGGAAAAAAACAAAGCTATGTGCTAAGTTCCTTTCACCCCTCTAGCATACACAATATGCATCCATTCAACACATCCATAATCAACTCAAATTGAAGTGCAATTTCACATAGATAACTACAATCTTTTCATAAAATAAGGTAGCCAGCTTCTAGTACATTATACAAAATAGACTATCCATCTAAAAGCCAACACATCTTAGCCATTTACAACAAAATTCACTAACTTGTCTAGCCTATATACATGCCATATACAAAACATTGAGTCTCATGTACCAGAGTGTGCTGATAATATGGACGATCTTCCAATTGATCCTCGTATCTCAATTCAACACTTTTACCTTATAAGACAAGGGAAAAGAAAGGGAGTAAGCTTTGAGCTTAGTAAGTTTACACATAAACAATTAAGCATCATAGTGTAAGCTAAACAACAATTAGCATCATACTAACATATAATGTACAACAATGCTTACTCTTTCTATCCCTTACCACATTTCCAACACATCATGAGTCACATACTCATAACCATTGAAATGCACCCGTGCATTCAATATCACATTTACACAATATACAACAAAACATCATTTCTCGATAATTCATCCACACAGGTAATTAACTCAATAATATAACCACACAGCTAATCCACACAGCTAATTTCTCGGTGGTTTTGCACTTTGCCCACCACAGTCAATTAATAAGGTAGTATCCCACTTAGCCTACCACAAAGGTATTCATAGTGATTTCGCACATAGCCCACTAGATGATATACCTAATGATAGCATTGCACGTAGCCAACTTTATCGTCAATATGCATTAAGATGGTATCGCACTTAGCCCACCATTTAGCATTCTTACTACACATTCACATATCTACTTACTTAACCATACATCCATTCACAAATTCTACCATATTCATCCCACATAGGTTCTCAATCTTCTCAATCGTGCTACACACTAGCTAGCATTAAGAAATTGTAAGTATGAATGCATTGTTTAAGCATATACTTACCTCGATACTCAAAAGTATAAAAATATGTAATTTAGTCCACCACCTTGCTCTTGCCTCGGTTTAGATCCGGGCTTCATCTTTCTTGATCCATAATGAATAAATCAGCTTATTCAATACACACATTCACTAAATTGATACTCATCTCATACTTTGGCAAAATTACACTTTTACCCCTAATCTTTCTCATAATTACACTTTTGCCCCAAGGCTCGTAAAGTGATTTTTATTCAACTTTCTAGCCTT
Source organism: Gossypium bickii (assembly GCA_025503065.1). Classification (NCBI taxonomy): domain Eukaryota; kingdom Viridiplantae; phylum Streptophyta; class Magnoliopsida; order Malvales; family Malvaceae; genus Gossypium; species Gossypium bickii. The sequence goes on along the minus strand of CP106717.1, from coordinate 58,121,557 downwards.
TTATGCTTAGCCGAATCACTTACTCAACTAAAGCATTCACCAATTCTTACTAAATCACACATGTATGACCAAACTTAAAATTTTTACAAACTAGTCCCTACATGCATTTTCATGGAAAATCACTTAACAAAAGATGTTTCTACTACATCAAGCTTTCATAATCTTCCATAAAACATCAACATACATGCATGTCATACATGGCCAAATTTTTGAACATTCAATATAGCTCATCAAATAGCTAAAAAAAAAGCTTATTCATACAACTAGGACTTTGAAAATACGAAGAATATCAAAAACGAGGCTTGGATGTACTTACTAGCAAGCTTGACAAATTTTGAAGAACCCTAACAATGGCTCTTGGAAATTTCGGCAGCCTTGGAGAAGAAGATGAATGAATTTTGTCATCTTTTCCCCCATTTTTATCATTTAATTGCCAAATGACCAAAATGCCTTTTTTGATAAACTTCCTATTTTAACTCATCCATGCCCAAATTTGTCCAAAAATTAGAATTTGGGTAAATTGCTATTTAACGACCTCTAATATATATTCTAGCCATTTCACACAAATAGCTTCTATAATCTCACATTTTGCAACTTTTGCAATTTAGTCCTTTTGGACAATTCAACTGAAATTTCACAAAATTGCTTCATGAAACTTTCACACTAACATGCAAACATAGCATAAATCTCAAAAACTCATACATAGACCTCGGATTTGTAGTCTCACACCACTATTCCGGCTAGACCCTAAATTGGGATGTTACAACTCTATCCCCTTTAGAGATTTTCGCCCCCGAATATTTTACCAGTAAAGAGGTTAGGATGTTGCTCTCTCATAGATTCTTCCGTTTCCCATGCAGCCTCTTTCACACCGTGTTTCTGCCATAACACTTTCACTAGTGCTATGCTCTTATTTCCCAACTGTTTCACCTCTCGAGCCAAGATCTTAATCGGCTCTCTTCATAAGACATAACTGGTCTTATTTCAATTTTCGTTGAAGGAAACGCATGTGAAGGATCGGAGTGATACCGTTGCAACATCGATACATTGAATACATTATGAATCTTTTCCAACACTATCGACAAAGCCAACCGGTAAGCTACTAGCCCAACTCTGTTTGTAATCTCATACGACCCTATAAATCTTGGACTCAACTTCCCTTTTCGTCCAAATATCATAATCTTCCTCCACGGGGACACTTTCAAAAACACTTTGTCACCCACCTCAAACTCAATCTCTTTTCTTTTCAAATCCGTGTACGACTTCTGTTGGACCGAAGCAGCTTTCAAACTATTACGGACTACTCTTACTTTCTCTTCAGTCTCTTTTACCAGATCAACTCCATGGATCCGCTTTTCACTAAGCTCGGTCCAATAAAATGGAGCCCGACACTTATGACCATACAAGGCCTCATACGGAGCCATCCGTATACTCGACTGATAACTGTTGTTGTAAGCAAATTCGACCAAAGATAGATATCTCTCCCAATTACCTACGAATTCTAACACACAGTATCGAAGCATATCTTCGAGAATTCGAATTACTTTTTCAGACTAACCATCAGTTTGCAGATGGAACGCAGTATTGAAATTTAACCTCGTACCCATGGCCTCTTGCAACTTCTTCCAAAATCTCGAAGTAAACCTTGGATCTTTAGCCGATATAATAGATATAGGCACACCATGCAATCTCACTATATCTGCAACATACAACTCAGCTAACTTATCCAATGAATAATCAACACGTACCGGAATAAAGTGAGCCGACTTCGTTAGTTTATCCACGACAACCCACGCAACATCTTTCTTATTCGGAGTCATCTACAACCCCGTTACAAAATCCATGGTAACCCGATCCCACTTCCATTTGGGAACCATTACAGGCTGAAGCAATCCTGAAGGAACTTGATGCTTAGCTTTCACCTGTTGACAAATCAGACACTTTGCCACAAATTTTGAAATATCTCTTTTCATACCCGGCCACCAATAAAACTTCCTCAAGTCGTTGTACATTTTCGTATTGCCTGGGTGTACTGAAAAATAATCACTATGTGCCTCATGCAAAACCTTTCGGATTAACTCTTCATCTCTAGGTACACAAATTTTGTCACGGTACAACAAACAACCATTCAAGCCCATTTGAAAATCAGAATCACTTTCTAATCCTCACTTAGCTTTCTTTGCTTGCATCTCACTGTCATTTCTCTGAGCCTTACATATCTGCTGAACAAATAGTGGCTTCGCTCTCAACTCTGCCAAAATAGCACCATCATCAGCTATTGCTAAACTCGTGCTCATAACTTTTAAAGCATATAAGGATTTCCTACTTAGGGCATTCGCAACCACATTTGCTTTTCCCGGGTGATAATCAATGACTAATTCATAGTCTTTCAATAACTCAAGCCACCGCCTCTGCCTCAAATTTAGATCCTTCTGATCCATCTAATATCTCAAACTCTTATGATCCGTAAAGATTCAGCACTTCTCACCATACAAGTAATGTCACCAAATCTTTAACGTGAAAACAATCGCAGCCAACTCCAAATCATGAGTCGGATAATTCTTGTCGTACGGTTTTAGCTATCTCAAGGCATAAGCGACTACCTTACCCTATTGCATCAACAAGCAACCGAGACCATTAAACGACGCATCACTGTAAACTACAAACTCTTTCCCCTATTCTGGTTGAACCAAAACCAGTGCCTCAGTCAACATTAATTTTAGTTTCTCGAAACTCTGATGACATGTTTCATTCCATTCATACTTGACATCTTTATGCAAAAGTTTCGTCATCGGGGTAGCAATCACAGAATACCCTTTTACGAAACGTCTGTAATATCCTGCTAATCCCAAGAAACTTCTGATTTTTGGCATGTTCCTCGGCTGTTTCCAATCCACAATAGCCAAAATCTTACTTGGTCAACACCATCACCCGACACAATGTGTCCTAGAAATCCGACCTCTCGGAGCCGAAACTCACTCTTAAAGTTTGCAAGACAATTCTGAAATGCTCTTCATGATCATTCTCATCCCGAGAATAGATCAATATGTCATCAATGAAGACAACCACAAACTTGTCCACATATGGTCTAAATACACAGTTCATCAGATCCATAAAAATTGCAGGTGCATTCGTTAAACCAAACGGCATAACCAAAAACTCATAATGGCCATACCTTGTTCGAAATGCAGTTTTCAACACATCTTGCTCTTTCACTCTCAACTGATAGTATCCAGACCTCAGGTCTATCTTGGAGAACACTGTAGCTCCTTTCAGTTGATCGAAAAGATCATCAATCCTTGGTAAAGTATATTTATTCTTCACCGTCACCTTGTTGAGCTGCCTATATTCTATGCACAATCTCATAGACCCATCTTTATTCTTCACAAATAATACCGGAGCACCCCATGGTGAGTAACTCGGTCTTACCAAACCCGTATCTATCAACTCTTGCAACTCTACCTTGAGTTCTCACAACTCTAAAGGTGCCATTCTATATAAAACAATTGAAATCGGTGCCGTTCCTGGAATCAACTCAATCCCAAGCTTGACCTCTCTCACTGGAGGTAATCCGGGTAACTCTTCCGGGAATACATCTGGATACTCGTATACTATTGGTACTATTTCAAACTTCACTCCAACCTCTCGAGTATTCAACACGAAGGCGAGATAGGATTCACACCCTTTTCTCACACATTTCTCAGCCACTAGGGAAAAAATCATCACTGGTAGACTATCTGATCCACTTGATTCAACCTGAACTACATCTCCACTCTCACATTTCAATTCAATAAATTTACTAGCATAGTTCACTAAGACATTATGGGTAGTTAACCAATCCATGCCAAGGATTAAATCAAACTCATCAAACAGTAACAACATAAGGTTTGCTAGAAAACAATGATTCTCAATCAATAAAGGACAATTTTTACACACTTTTTCCACTAACACATGCTTTCCTAACGGGTTTGACACCTTAACCACAATATTCGTAGACTCAACGGTCATACTCAAACCAGATGCTAATCTCATGCAGATATAAGAATGAGTAGACCCTAGATCTATTAAAGTAATAACAAAGGTGTCATAGAGAGACAAAGTACCCGTTATCACATCTGGGGAGGATGCCTCTTCGTGAGCGCAAATAGCATACGTCCTCGCAGGTGCCCGACCCTCCGGTCTCATAGTAGAATCTTTGGACGCACCTCTACCAATATTCCCACCTCTCGGGTTCCTAGGTGGTCTACCTCTTGCAGGCATATCACTGGATCTTATCTCTTGCTTCTCTTCCTTATCATCCCTCTCGGGGTAGTTTCGGATAAAGTTATCGGGGGAGCCACATTTATAACAGTTCTAACTGTTGCCCCAACACGCTCCAGTGTGATATCTACCGCAACTTGGACACTTCCATTTTCTCTTTGTATTGCCCACACTTTCCATCGAGGTGGCTTGGACACTCGAACCCAAACGAATATTGCCCAAGTCTTGATGTGAATATCCCACTGAGGCTGTTGTCCGAGGGTTCCCTTCTTTCGATCTTTTCGACTAGGCTCGATACGACTTGCCCGTCGACTTTTTCTAGCATCTCGGGCTTCACTCACAGCCCTTCTCTTTTCCTTACTCAACTCTTCGGCCTTACTTTCCCTTTCAACTAACACCACAAACTCTTTCAACTCCAGAATACCCACTAGGAGTTTGATATCCTTATTCAGTCCGTCTTCAAACCTCTTACACAAGATGGCCTCTGTCGATACACACTCTTGAGCGTATTTACTAAGACTAACAAAGTTACGCTCATACTCTGCTACTGACATTCTTCCTTGCTTTAACTCAAGGAATTCTTTCCTTTTCCGATCAGTAAATCATTGGCTTATATACTTCTTCCGGAACTCTTCCAGAAAGAAGTCCCATGTCACCCGCTCTTTCGGGACCACTAACGTTAGCGTCTTCCACCAATGGTATGCCAAATCTCTCAACAAGGATACTGCACACTTCAAGCTCTCTTCTGATGTACAAGAGAGTTCATCAAACACTCTCATCGAGTTCTCTAACTAGAACTCCGCCCTCTCAGGGTCATCATCCACCTTAGCTCTAAACTCCTCAACCCCATGCTTCCAAATCTTATCCACCGGGGGTTTCTATATCCTCACAACATCAATACCTTGAGGAGCCACTGGATTTGACTGAGGTATAGGAGGAGGTGGCAGAGGTTGAGCATTAGGATTCAGTCGAACATAGTCCGAGTACCAATTACTCATCATCTGGAGAAAGCCTTCCCATGCCTCTTCCCCTTGACCCCTAACCTCGGGTCCACTTTGTACAGGCACGGTTCTTTGCACAGGTGCCAACGCATTACTAGCTGCTTCATCAGCAGTAGATTGATCGGGATCCATATAATTTACAAAACAAGATTTAAAATCATCAGAAACCACCACACTATCATAGTACACTTATGGCATGTATAGCTAGACTCTTACACCCGCTACGATAGTCCTAGAACCGACTAAACCATAACTCTAATACAACTAAATGTAACACCCCTTACTCGAGTTCTACGCCAGAACCGAGCCCGAGGCGTTATCGTAATAAAGCCACTTGATTGCCACTTAGGCTCATCGTGACTACTCTCTAAAGTCACCTTAACAACCTCAATCTCAACTTATGAGGCCTCATTCATACACACGAGGGCTCCCGAGACTATATCAAAACTTTTTCCAATATAAAAAAAAAGGTTTTCTCTTTTGTACAGAGTTAACACGCCCGTGCATAGACCCACACACCCACGCCGTGTCTCAGCTCGTGTGGTTACTACTGGGCATTCTATTTTACCAACATAGCATGCAGGGGGACACGTGGCCAAACCACACGCCCATGGGGCAAACCGTATGTCACACACGGGCTAGACACACGATCGTGTGTCTACCTGCATGGACAATAACAAGGCTATTTACCAAGCCTTATTGCCACCCATACTTACACCAATATAAACCACCTCAAGCAACCAACTCATTCATGCACAAATATACCAATTAATCAACCATGCAACTTGCACATTCAAGACTAACATCATCATTTCATATATTAATAAGAAATAGCCATCAACCATGGCCGTATACAAAAGAATTCATCTTCAAATAAGCCAACACATTTGGCCAAAACAATATGACATACAATCAAAGACTAAGTCCCTATACATGCCATACTCAAAATGCTAGATCTAACTATACTATACCCAAAAGAATAGCTTGATAGTTTGAAACGAGCTCTGACGTCCTTCGAATCCCCGAGCTAGCTTAGTGAAACTACAAGGAAATGGAAAAGAAAGGGAGTAAGCATAAAACTTAGTAAGTTTACATGTAAACGATAAATACCATACCACATACTTATTCATCAAGAACATTACATACAACTCAAGAATAATTCTGAATCTTGTAGTTGTACTTACTCATTTAAAATCTTACCACATTCCCAATACATATCATAAACATTGCTCACATTTACATGCACTTATAACCTGCACTTATCACCACATAGGCACACAAAATTTTCACTTAGTCTAAGTTTCTTAATAAGCACTTTGGAATAATATCGAATACAGGGTAGTTTCGCCCACAGCCCACCACTAATGAATAACAATGTGGTATCACTCACAGCCTACCAATAGTCACATCTTCACAGTGGTATCACACACAGCCCACCAGTAATGATAAATACGGTGGTATCGCACACAACCCACCTACACTTACTTATTTACGGTGTTCATCCGTAATTTCCTCACTTTCTATTATTTTAATGTATATCAACAATATTCATTCACATTCCACATAATACCTCAATATGTAAAAACATAAGTAAAAAGAATGTATTATTTACATATAAACTTACCTCGATACAAAATGTGTCAATTTGCAATTTAGTCTGAAACCTTGCAATTTAGTCTGAAACCTTGCCTTTTCCTCGGTCAAGGTTGATTCCACATTCTTCTTGATCTATAATGACATATTTAGCTTATTAATTAACAACATTGTTTAAACCACTCCAAAATTAATATTTTGACAAAATTTCCGTTTTGCCCCTAGTCTAATTTTGATTTAACCCTTAGGCTCGTAAAACGAAATGTGTTCATTTTTCAAACACCCAAGCCTAGCCGATTCATATTCCCTCTTATAGAAACTCAAGATTTCAATTATTTCACACATTTACCACCTATTTTACAACATTGACAAAAAGGTCCTTTTAGGTGTTATCATGGAAACACCTTTCACAAAAGTTGTGTATTTAACAACCAAGATTCATTTTCTTCCATAAAATTTCAGAAATCAACATGAATATTCACATGGACAAACCCTAGACTCTCAACCATTTTGGAAAATAGTCCCCTCATTAGCTAGCTTAAGCTACAATGGTTCCAAAAACACAAAAATCAACAAAAAATGACTATCAAAATGACTTACTTGCAAGGATGAAGAGTTGCTGAATTTTTTAAGCTCTCAAAACCCCTATTTTGCTGATATTTTCGGTGGTAGAGGAAAATGAAGAAGGATGATATCATTTTCTTTTTCTTTTATCTCATTGCTCAATTAAGTCACCAAACACTACCTAGCCATTGACCATGTCTCATCTTTGTCTCTATGTCCGACCAACACTCTTCCAATGGCCTAATTGCACATTAAGGACCACCAATTTAATATTTTATAGCTATTTGACACCTCTAGCTTATAAAATAAAACTTTTGCACTTTATGCAATTTAGTCTTTTTTTTGCAATTAAGCATAGAATCACTAAAATTAATTCACCAAAATTTTCATGCACTCATACAATCATATTATAACCCATAAAATTATAATAAAATAATTTTCTCTGACCTCGGATTAGTGGTTCTAAAACTATTATTTCGACTAGCCCCAAAGTCGGCTTGTTACATGAAGCATATCTTTCAAAAAATCTGAATAATACGTTCAGATTAACCATCTATTTGAGAATGAAATGCGGTACTAAAATGTAATCGTATACCCATAGCTTGTTGTAACTTGTTTCAGAGTCAAAATATGAACTGTAGATCTCTATAAGAAATAACAGAAAGTGGCACATCATGTAATCTGACAATCTCAAAAACAGATAATTCAAACAATCTATTAAGTGAAGAATCCATTCATACCGGGATAAAATGTGCAGGCTTTGTCAAACAATCAACAATTACTCAAGTAGTATCTTTCTATTTCATAGACAGGGATAATCTCGATATAAAATTCATAGAAATTTTGTCCCAATTCCATTTTGATATCGTTGCTGGCTGTAACCATCCTGAAAGTATCATCTTTAACTGATATATCCAACATTTAAATACAAATTTAGAAATATCACATTACATTTCGGATCACCAGCACATCTTTTTCGAATCATTGTACATTTTTTTATTCTTCGGATGACAAATATATTACTATTATAAGCTTTGTACAAGCTCTAAACTATTCAATACACAGGCTTTGCCTCTGAATAATAGACAATTATCAAATACATTTTGAAATTTTAAATCAGAAGTTGACTCACTGTGTACCCATTTAACTTGCAACTCATTATCACTTTTCTGAGCTCTACAAATTTGTTGTAGAAATTTCAGTTTAGCTTTAAGCTCAGCTAAAATTGAGTCATTATTAGACAATTACAATCGGGTTTTCACTGCTCATATGAAAAACAGAAACTTCCTATTTAAAGTATCTACAACTATATTTGTTTTTCCCGGATGATAATAAATTACCGAATTAAAATCTTTCAATAGTTCAAGTCATGTACACTGTCTCAGATTCAAATCCTTTTGCAACATCAGGCAATTTAAACTTTTATGATCACTACATATATGGCATTTTCATCAAAGAAACAGTGTCGCCAAATTTTCAGTGCAAACACAATAGCTGACAATTTTAGATCAAATATCGAGTAATTCTTTTTCATACAGTTTTAACTGTTTAGAAGTATAGGCTATTACTTTGCCTTTCTGCATCAAAGCAAAATCTAAACCATTTAATGATGAATCACTGTAAATCACAAATTCCTTACCCAATTCAGGCTGAACCAGAACTGATACTTCAGTCAACAAGGCTTCCAACTGGTCAAAACTTTACTGACATTTATCGGTCCATTCAAATCTTATATCTTTTCTGTAATAATTGTGTCATCAATGTAGTTATTTCAATTATTATCCTCAAAACTTTGGATTTTTTTGAAACCACACCTATCAGATAGATTAAAACCATAGTGCTATAATATGATCGACATTGCAGCCGTATAGATAAAAACAATACCTCAACATCAATAGCGCACCTCAAATTAGAAGAGGAAAATTGAATGTGGCCCCAATAATAACCAATGCAGTAATACATTTTCTATAAGCTGTAATCCCTATCACCAAACTTCGTGATCGAGTCAATATTTAGAATAGTAATAAATGTAATTACCTCCGACCGATGAATATCTTTCACAGATATACGATGTTTGAATAATAAAGAAATTAATGATATCTTAGAGAAAATCTAGAAGAGTAATATCACACATACGCAGTGGAAACAATTTTAATAAAGACAATATAAATTGCATATTCGCAATTCAAGACTTCAACTAGTAGAAGTAGAAAATAGTATCATATGAGTCTTATCATCAAATCTTCGATCAAACATAATAGTTTTAGAAGACTAGAGGAAGATAGAGCAATGTCAATCATAAATCAACCAGACTAACAATAATTTTGTCTAATATCATGATTCACCAAACTTTCTATATGATAAATATTGCATATGAACATGAACAATTTCATATTCCTCTAAGAATAACAGAACATGTAGAATACCCAGAAGAGATTGCTATTGTAACAGCCCTTACCCATATCCTACACCGGGACAGGGTACGAGGTGTTACCTAACTTAAACACATGCATACACACAATTCCAAATCATAAAAGTCCATTCAAAATTAAAACTTTTCAAACTTCCTCTTAAGATCCTTAATATAGGCCTACAAGGCCCAAAACACATCTTAGAAACGTTTCAAGATCAAATCGAGTTCTTTGGAAAACCTTGGAATATGGCTAATGTGGCTACAAGTATGTGAAACAAAGCATAACTGTGATATATGCTAAATGATTGGAATGTGCCTATGTATCAATTTGCAATATATGCATTTTATGTTAAGCTGTTGGTATATTGACTAACTAAGCTTTTGGAAAGCTTACTCTGTGTGTGTGTTTACTCTGTTTTATAGGTCGTCAAAGCTACTGAAGGCTCGGGACCGTCACGGATTGACATCACACTATTAAACTCTTTTTGGTACATTTTGGAATTGTATATGGCTAGATATGGCATGTATAGGCTAGTCTTGGTATAAGTTGTAAAGTGAACTTAGCCATGTGCTTTGGCTAGATATGTTTTGATATATGCTTAAAGAAGTATGATAATGTGAAGTTGTTGTGGTATGATTAGTAGATATGTGAAATGGTTTTGAAATGGTAAGTATCTAGATGATTGGGTTTGAGCATAATTGAGATTTGACCTTGCAAATTGGTATGTTTGGATTTGGTTCGAATGGTTAGATTGAATGAATTGTAGTGTGATTACTTTAGTTGACAAATATGCATGGTTTGGTTGGCTATTTGGTATGTTTTGATGGTCATAAGTGAATGAAATGGGATGATATATGTTGTTTATAGGTTTGACCCTCATGGGTGGCATTTTGGCCTTGTTAATGGCCTATAATGTCACACGATTGTGGCACACGGGCGTGCCTAAGACCGTGGGTGAATTGGTAGAATATGGCCTAAAAATAACACGGCCTTAACACGGGCGTGATTGGTGGCCGTGGTGGGGAAGTCAGTATAGGACACACGCCGTGTCTGGTGGCTGTAGGGACCAAGTAGTATATAGACACGATAGGACACACGGGGGTGTCTAGGAGCCGTGGAGGGCACACGGTCTCCTCCCACGGATGTGTCTCCCCTGTATTTTAGAAAAGTTTAAAATTTTCATGAAATTTCATATGTGTTTCAGTTTAGTCCCGACTCGACTTCTTAACACGATTAGGGTCTCAAGGACCTGTTTAAGGGACATTATGTCTAAGAATGATGATTGAATGTATGATTTTGTCTGAACATTTCCGATATGTCTAGTAACACTCCTAACCTTATTCCGGCGACGGACTCGGGATAAGGGTGTTACAGTTCTTTCTGGACATTTTTGGAATATCATCAGAATTGATATTATTTTATATGGGTTGTAATTTTTTGATATTCAGTGTAGCTTCAGATGATGAAAATTTAGTTTTTCTGGTTTTATCATGATTCTATGTGATTATCTATAAGAGATGTCCATTTGAAGGAAATAGTTATAAAAGTTGTGCTTCTACAATGGTTGTTGTTAAAATCATATTTGATTTTCTTCTAGGTTCAGATGCTTCATTAATAGCCAGTATATTATCTATTGTCACGGGTAAGACAATAATACTATTACGACAATATGATTTATATTTGATGACTGTTGTATATATATAAAGATATGTTTAGATTATTTTTTCTAACGAGAAGAAAAGATTTCTTCAAAAAGACCGATTCTGTGGTTTAATCTTATATGAAACTATTTGATTGAAAATGTAACTGGGTTATATGAGTTTGAATCTATCCACTAGATCGGAAACAAACTTTAAATGTACATGTGTAATCTGAAGGATAGTATGGAAGTAGAACTTGTATTTTTGAGGATTTGATACAAAATTATGTCTATCGGAACAATCTTATCTGAGAAATGTTGTGGTAAATTAAAGTTAGTTCAATTGTTGAAGTTTTCTTTTGCACGAAGACATTATCCATTAAAATATTAGTTCTGATTTAGCCTAAATTGAACGAAGAGTTTACGAACCTCATTTATGTGTCAAGGGACGGATTGAAGTATAATAATGGAGCATACAGAGATGTCCTGTGATTCATTATGGTTAGAATTGTTAAAGGACTATGAGCTTGTGATTGACTACCATCCGAGAAAAGCTAATGTTGTTACTGATGTTTTAAGCCGAAAATCACTGTTTGCTTGGTGTGCAATTAATGCGTATATGGCAATGACTGATGATAGTTCAATAATAGTTGAATTAAAAGTAAGACCGTTATTTATTCACCAAAATTAGTGATACCAAAAAGTTGATAATGATTTGTTAGCAAAGCAGGTCCAATGTGATTTGAAGGTTGATTCAGAGTTTCAAAGTTGATTCTGAAATTTGTCTGAGGTTTAGAAACCAAATAAGTGTTCCGAGGAATTCAGATGTTGATTCAGATGATTTTGAATAAAGCCCACAATAGTTGATTGTCTGTTCACTCAGGTAGTATAAAGATGCATAATGATATAAAACAATTTTACTGGTGGTATGGTGTGAAATGAGATATTTCTGACTTTTCATTGAAATGCTTAATCTATCAACAAGTAAAAAGTCGAGCATCATGTACCTTCTGGGTTGCTTCAGCTGATAATGATACCTGAATGGAAGGGGATAGAGTCATCATATATTTGGTTTTCCGTTGACACCAAGCAAGAAAGATGCAATTTGGGTTATTGTCGATTGAATGGCTAAATTGGTTTATTTTGTTTTGATATGTATGTTTCTCAATTTGAAAGATTTTATGGTCTACTCATTTGATAAGTTGGTTGAATTGTATGTTTCTCAATTTGAAAGATTTTATGGTGTACCGATATCTATTAATTTGAATAAAGATTCGAGGTTTACATTGGGGTTTTGGAAGAAACTGCATGATGCTTTAGGTACGAAATTATATTTCAGCACAGCTTTCCATCCACAGACAAGTAGCCAGTCTAAACGAGTCATTTAGATATTGGAGGATATGTTGAAATATTGCATTCTTGAGTTCGAAGGTACGTAGGAATGACATCTACCTCTGATTGGATTTCCGTACAAAAAAAGGCACTTTATGAGGCTTTATATGGTCGTAAATGTCATACATCGTTGTATTGGACTGAACTCTATAAAAATAAGATATACAGGGTCAAATTGCTTAGAGAGACTGAGCAGAAAGTAAAAATGATCCGTGAAAATCTGGAAACGACGTCAGATCGTCAGAAATCATTGAGGACTTGAAACGAAAAGATATAGGATTTTAGATGGGGGACAAAGTTATTTGGAAAGTTTTATCATGAAAGAAAATATTTAGTAATCGGTTGAAGGGCAAGCTGAGTCGGAGATTTATTAGGCCGTACAAGATTATTGAGCGTATCGGGCCGGTTTCATACAGGTTCATGTTGCCACCTAAGTTAAAAAAGATCAACAACATTTTCCATGTTTCGATGCTTTGAAGATATAGATCTGATCCTTCTCATGTGATTTTTCCGTTAGAAATTGAGATTCAGTCTGATTTGACCTATGAGGAAGAACCGATTCGTATTTTGGTTCACAAAGTGAAAGAGTTGCGTAATAAGAAAATTTCGTTGGTGAAAGTACTGTTGTATAAGCATGGGGTCAAGGAAGCAATTTGGGAACTTGAGGCTTCGATGAAAGAATGATACCCAAATTTATTCAACGGTAAGATTTTCGAGGAAAAAAATCCTTAGGAGGGAGAGTTGTAACAACCCGATTTTGACCCTAATCAGAACGGTGGTTTTGGGACCACGAATCCTACTCAGAAAAATATTTTAATATTATTTTTCATGTTTATTATGTGTGAATTGATGTGTGCAAAATTTTCGTATTAAAATTTGATCGTTTTGGTGCTTAATTGTGAAAAAGCGCTTAATCGCATAAAAAGAAAATTTGGTGGTTAAATGCGTAAGTACCGAATTGATGATGGTTTTATAAATTAAAGTATTGGTAGGATAATTTATCCATAATGAAGCTTAGTGGCCGGCCAAACTTTGCATGAAATAGTGTTTGGGATTTATTTATTATATTTTTAAGTTATAATGTTATAAATTATAATATAATAATATAATAGTAATAAAACATAAACTAAGTGGAGGAACATCATCTTTATCATTTTATTTTCACCATTGCCGAAACTAGAGAAGAAAAAGAAAGAGCTTGAGCTTTGAAACTTTCGGCTTTTGCATGATCAATTAATATCAAGAACAAAAGAAATCAGACTTGGATGGGGAAGAACGAAAGTTGTCAACTAGTCGTCCCGTTCCGTTTTACATCGTCCGAGGTAAGTTTATAGGCAAATAGACGTGTTTAATTGTAGATAAATGTTATATATATATGCTGGTATGAAAAATATGAATTTATATGTGCTTATGCCAAGTGTGAATAAGCTTGGTAACCATGTTCGAATAGCGGATTATAATATCCGTCGATATTCGAGGTAAGTTTTTAAGCAATAATGTTGGAATGGATTTATCTATAATGATGCACATGAATCTAATGGAAGTATATATGTTTATTGTTGATATAATCGAATGTGATATTGATTTGAGAGATGAGTATAGCTGAATGTGATGTTTACATATATGTCAATGATATACATGAACGTGATATGAATTCGAGTGATGAATAAGTTAATACGTGTATATATATATATGGTTGAGGTCTAAACTTCATATTCATATATATGAATGAGTAGCAAGTTTGAGATATGCACTTAATGTGCAAATTTGATACCGAGCACTATGTGTGCGAAATCGGTTAATGGGCACTAAGTGTGCAAGATGTTAAATGTAACAGCACTAAGTGTGCTATATGTTACAAGGATTTGGCACTAAGTGTGAGAGATATTAAATGTAACGGCCCTAAGTGTGCGATACGTTACAAGGATTTGATACTAAGTGTGCGAGATGTTAAATGTAACGGCACTAAGTGTGCGATACGTTACAAGGATTTGGCACTAAGTGTGCGATACGTTAAATGTAACGACACTAAGTGTGCGATATGTTACAAGGTTTTGGTACTGAGTGTGCTGATTTACTGATCCTTTAAGTGTATCGGTTAATGAATGTGTTAAACGAGATAAAATGATCAGGTATGTGGTGATAGATCATCTTTTGGATATTAAAGTAAGTATTAACTGTTGAAATGAAATTATGTATTATACATATTAATGTGTGATTTATATGGGTTTGAAATGTAAGAATAAATTCGGTAAGTGATATATGCACATGAAATTAAGAAAATGTGTTATATGTGTATACTTGTATAAATGTATATGTATTTGTTTGAGATGGAAAAGTAATTTATAGATCGGTGTGAAATCTATTATTGAATGTGTGTATGTTTGGCCTTAAGGCTATGAAATGTGAAAGTTTAGAAATGGTGATATAAATTATAGTTATAGTTTTAAACCTTGATTGTGATTATTTTAAATTGGCCTTACTAATATAATGTTATAATGCATTGTTGTTATGTAATTGCTTATAACTTACTAAGGTATGATAGCTTACTGTATGTGCTTGTTTGCATTGTTTATTAGATTTTGGAGTCAAGTTACGAGCTTGGGATCATCGTCAAAGTCTATCACACTATCGACTATTTTCGGTATTTTATAAGTTGAATTTTCGAACCTATGGCATGTATATGCTAGATTGAAATTTGAAATGTTAGATGTTGGTTTTGTATAAATTAAGCCATGCGAAAATGGCCTAACTTCAATGCTTTATTATGGTTTTGTTGATTACGGCTTACGTTCATTTGGTTATTATGCTATATGTCTTGATTGAAGGGTATTCATGATATCTATTGTGTGCATTTGGTTTATTCGGTTGTGACATATGGATACATAAGAGTATGAGTGAATTTCGTTGTTAATTTGGTAAAGATGTTATAAACTAGTTAACCATATTTTGCAATGAAATAGTTTTTGGTTAGCAGTAGTGACGTGATTTTGAAAAATCACCAAAAATAGGAGAAATGGAATTATAAAGTGAATAAGAAATAGTATTAAAGATTACTGTGTCTATTTTTATATGAAAGAAACACAGTAGGCAAAGGAATTTTATATTCTGTGATATTTGAATTTTGGTAAGATAGAGTCAGAATGATTTTGGAATCCCCTGTTCTGAGTTTTGAAATTCATTAAAAATTGTACAAAATGAATTATGAGTTATAATTTATATGTCTAGATTCCTTAGTGAGTCTATTGTCAATAGACACAAGTAAGAACAACATATGAAAATTGTACAGTGAGATATTTGAATTTAGGATAGGAGAGGTCTGAACTGTTGGTCAGTGAAATAGGGGAAAATTTAATAAATAAAATGTACTAATTGGCCACATGAAAAATTCTAGAAATATTATAGTAAGAAGATATATGAGTCTAGTTTCATAGAAAATTTACGGATTTAATTTTTGAGTTTCGTAACTCGAGTTATAGTCAATTTAGTCGACATGACGCAGATGGACAGTTTCAATTTTTGTGCCTCGAATTAGTTGTTAAGTTTAGTAATGCCTCATGCTCGACTCCGGCAACGGTCTCAGTAAGGGGTGTTACACTGCGGATGTGGGCTGAGGTGGACTCTATGGTGGCCATGCATTGTTTCTTTAGTAAACACTATTTTACTTTCCTTTAAATTTATTTTAATTTGGGATTTTGTTCTGTAATAAGGCCATTAGACTTTAATTTTCTTTTAACCTTTCCTTTCCGTTATTATTTATTATTAAATGTTTAATATGGAGGTTTGTTTTTTTCCTAAAATGTTAATAAATCATTTTTCTAAATGTCACGTTTCTGAAGTCCACTAAGTATTGATTGTTCGTATCACAAAACAAGTTTTCGGTAGTTAGTATTATTAACTACATTTTGCAAGAAAACCATTAAATCAATTCTATTTTTTAAAATGGAACCAAAACTCGAAATTTTTAAACAATCACAAAGTTGTTTAAATAACTCTACTATGTGACCTGCCAGATCCAGTCGTAACGTCTAGGTCGGGTTTGGGGTGTTACAATTGTGGTATCAGAGCCCGAGTTGCAAAACTCGGCTATGGGTTTTGGGTTCAAAACGTTTTCCAAAAATTGGTCTGAAAATGGTTTAAAAAATTATATATATGTTTTTTGGAAGTATGGCACCCGAGTCTCCGGCATCAAATTTGTAAGTCCTTTTACTTTATTTGATGATATGATGAC
This sequence comes from Gossypium bickii, assembly GCA_025503065.1. NCBI lineage: Eukaryota > Viridiplantae > Streptophyta > Magnoliopsida > Malvales > Malvaceae > Gossypium > Gossypium bickii. The sequence goes on along the minus strand of CP106717.1, from coordinate 58,104,463 downwards.
TATACTTCAGGTATTTATTTTGTGTGTTTGGATTGAATGTGATGTTTTTGAATATAGAAATTGTGTGCATATGTGGTACAAATCTGTTTGCTCCTGTGTTAAATATTTGGTTGGGTGAAGAGCTTCCAAAATTTTGATAGAAATCGAATTAGTGTTATTAAGATCAGAGTGCATAGCGTGAGTGTAGTGTGGTAGGTTAGGATGTGTGACTATTCCTATAGTTGGAAATTTCGAGGACGAAATTTCTTTAAGGGGTTAAATTTGTAACATCCCGAAATTGGGCCTAGGAGAATTGGGCCTTTTGGGCCCCGAGCGTAGGAACTTTTTAAATTTTTGGAGAACAAGAGATCGACTTAAATGCAAGTTGGACCTATTAGGTAAGTGATTTTGGAAGTTAGGGGCTTCTATGAAGTCCCGGGATCAAACTTTGGCTTTGGGAAAATTTTGGTTTTAGGCGGAAAAAACCCTAGGAGTTAGTAAGTAGGCTTTAAGAATAAAATGTGGGGAAAAATGACACAAGTGGAGTGTGTGGTATAGTGGCAAAGTGACACCACATAAAGAGACAAGGGAGTGACGCTACAAGGAAGGAAGGAGGTCCAAGGTTCAAGTCATGGCATATGCTTTTTTTTTTAGATTATTTTATTAAATGGATTTAGACTTTGGCCATAGACTAATGGATTTAGACTTTGGTCATAGACTTATCTTTAGTTGGGCATGTTTTATGACACAAGAGGAGCTTGTGACTTAGTGGCTAGCGGCGTGGATTATGTTGCAAGGGAGCTTGGGTTCGAATCTCATGAAAAGCAAGGGGGTAATTATTTTACGGATTGGACGGCAAGAGTTTGAGTTGGAGTTAAACTCTGCTAAAGAAGGGATCCCACATCGGAAAGATACAAAAAAGGAAGGTGAGAAGCTAGCTATATATAGAGCATTCTATGAGGAGAGTTAAGATACCTTGGTGGGCGTTGGGCATAGGAGTGCTCGGAGCGTGGATTAGCAGCTTCCGATTCCTATCAGGTGTGTACTTCTCTCTACCTTAGTTGTAGAGCGGCAAATGCCAAAATGCTGGTCACACGGCGATAGTAGCCACACGAGCGTGCGTGCGTACGTGTGGGGCTTTGACGCGATAGTTGAGGCCATCAGTAGTACTCTTGTTGGTTGGTTTAGGCTGTTGGGCCACGATGGGCCAAACAGGGCCAAGTGGGCCCAATGGGCTCGTGGGCCCATATGAATAAATTGTATGTTTGTGTAGTAGATGTTGGATTAGGCTATGTGAATCTTATATATGTGGCTAGATTTGGACAAAATGGGCCGAAATCGGGTTTTCCTAAATGTCACGTTTCTGAAGTCCACTAAGTATTGATTCTTCGTATCTCAAAACAAGTTTTCGGTAGTTAATATTATTAACTACATTTTGCAAGAAAACCATTAAATCAATTTTATTTTTTAAAATGGAACCAAAACTCGAAATTTTTAAACAATCACAAAGTTCTTTAAACAACCTTATTATGTAACATGCCACATCCGGTCGTAACGTCTAGGCCGGGTTTGGGGTGATACACTATCCCACTAATCCCAGAAAACTATGGACTGCAGACACATTTTCCGGAGGCTTCCACTCAAGATTAGTCAAAATCTTACTCGGATCAACTCGTATTCCTGCAGCTGATACAATATGTCCCAAAAAACCAACATCATGCCGCCAAAACTCACATTTACTGAACTTTGCATGCAATTGCTTCTCGCGCAGAGTCTATAACCTAATTCTCAAATGTTCGGCATGTTGCGTCTCATCACAGGAATAAATCAGAATATCATCTCTAAATATAACATCCTGAATTTGTGGGGCTTTGCATTTGATGTGTTGTGATGTGATGTTATGCTTAAGGTATTAATTAGGGTGTTTAAGGGGTTGGTGGGCTCGGGGTGGGCGAGGCCTTAGTCAAATTTTTCTGCTTGGGCACTCTAGGGGAAAGCCAATTAGGATAGGGCTTAAAAGATATTATCTGTAAATTAAGACACACAGATGGGCTTGTGGCCTAGTGGTCGAGGCGTTACTTAGGGGCTTTGAGGTGGCGTGATAAGCAATAAGTAGGTCCAAGGTTCGAGTCGCATTACCCATTTATTTTAAATGTTTTTGGCGTCAAAAGAGAGGAGAGTTGGGCCGGCTAAGATGCTTGGAATTAGGAGATTTATGTGTTTGAATAATGTGGATGATGTGGTAGATAAAAGGAAGAAGAGGTGGTGTTATCTAGGTCACTTGTGGATGAGAGATCAGGTAAAGGTAAGGGAGAAAGTTTAGAAATTATCTGCTGATCAACAGTGGTGGCCGAATTTCCATCTCTTGGAGGGGGGAAGAAATCGGTTTTGGTATACTATAGGGGGTTCTGAAATTTCCCTTATTAGTCAATCAATTTTAAGTTATAAAAAGAGGCATTTTCGGTTTTTGAGAGGTAGTTGCCGAAATTTTGTGCTTGAGTAGGGGGATATCTTTTTATTTTCGGCATTAGGGTTTTATTCTTCTATTATCTTCTTCAATTCCGGCATTTGGGTTTTTCTCTCATTCTTTTCTCTCATTCCCACTTTTATGCAAAAGCTGAAATTCCATTGTTTTTCTCTGCTTTCATCTCCATAGCCGAATACCCTTGTCTATTCTTTTTCCTCCTGCCGATTTCTTCATTAAAAGCCGAATCTCCATAGATTTATTCGAATCATCTTCTTTTTTTGATTTTCACAAAAAGCCAAAATCTTCTAGGAGTTGCCGAATTCTCTATAAAGGTAGGTGCCGATTTCTTCTGATCTATTCTTTTTCTCTTTCAGTTTTTAAAAGACAAAGCCAAAAGGCTAATGGATTGATGGTTTCTTATGTTTACGTGTTGGGTGACATACGGGAATTGAAGTAGATCGCTTAGATCTAAAAGCCGAAACTGCTAGTCTCTAAACCTCATATCTCTCTTTTTGGGATTTCAAGGTAAGGGGTTCTCTTTAGATCCTCGTTAGATTCGCTATCGTAATTGTGACCTTAACCATATGTTATGATGGTAGCAACTGATAAGGTCTTTTGATGGAATCAAATATCGATCAGGCGATGGAGGGGATTGGATCTGTTAAACCAATCCCTAAGTTTAAGAAGCAAGCGATGTCGGCGATGCGGATTGGCCACGGTGTTGTGGACCGGCCGAGAACAAAACCTTAGACAGTTAGCAATCGTATCGAATTCTGATAGTGTCAACATAGAAAGTCTCGTCTTGTCTGTAATCAGGTGTGTAGATCTCTAACACACTAATTTATCTATACTATATATGTTATTGGCTAAAAGCCGTAAAAAAGTCAGATGGATACGGTCGTATTGCGAAAAAGGGTAGGCAAGGGATGCAGTGCGTAATCATAGAAACTTCTCTATGTGTATCGATGTATGTGGTAACCTGTGATCTTTTGGGTAGTATATTGTTTTGCTTTTGCATGGATGTATGCATGGGATGGGATTGATATGATGAAGGGGAAGAGCATGTTAAAAGGTCACTTAGTGATCGGTGGTAAAACCACGATATGTACATTTAGGTCACATTAGTGATCGGTGGCTCTGCCACACTTGATTATAAGGTCACACAGTGATCGGTGGCTCTGCCACACTTGATTATAAGGTCACACAGTGATCGGTGGCTCTGCCACGGTGGATTATAAGGTTACATGGTGATCAACATTATAACTGACAGCATGACTGTCAATATGGTGTGTAGCAATTGGTGGGTTGATTGTAGAAATCCCAGAGGTGTGATGGCTGGTATGGGCTGATGTGTAGAGGATGGACTTTTAGGTTGGGTTGGGCCATGTTGCATATAAATATTCTGTTGCCATAGTGTATGGGCCAAGGCCCATAATGTGTTTGTGGGCCTCAAGCCTTTTATGTGTTTTCGAGATTTGCACACTGAGTCTTGGTGACTCACCCCTTTATTTTCCCTGACTTTTCAGATGAGCAGTAGATCGTGGACTTGGGAGCCGAGGTGAACTCGAAGGGCCATCAAGTCTTTTATTTTCATAAACTGTTTCTGGTTTTCCTTTAAGTTTTTAATTTTGGGACTATTTATGTAATTAGGCTCCATGGCTTAGGTTTAAATTATAATTGTTAATATCTTTATTCTATTTTTTTAAATTTAAATTTTATGTTCAAAGACTTATCTATAAGAAGTAATAATAGCGGATTTTCAAACACGTTCAAAGAAAAAGGAAAGGTTTTCTTCAAATATCACTTATTTTAGCGAATACCTAAATAAGCAAACTGAATTTCCAAAAATCATCCAAGTGAAATTTTTAACGTTAAACCCCGTAGCATACCAGATATGGTCGTAGCCTTTGGGAAGGGTTTCAGGTGTTATATATTGGTATCAGAGCCCAGTTGCAAAACTCGGGCTGTGAAATGGCTCCAGTAGTAGTTTATAAATTGGTAAAAATACTTTGGGTTGAGATATGGCCTTCGAGCCTACCGGCACCCGATCCACGCAGGTAAGTATTCTAACTCTTGATGTGATATGCATGTTGGGTTTGATGGGCTTTATGGACGTAGACTAGTATGATAGGGTTAATGGACTTTAGGCCTAGTTTAAACAACTCTGTGAATTCATAAAACTTAATCTGACTAAACATGTCCGTAAACCAGTCACTGGGTTAAAGTGTGGCAACAGGCATGCGCATGTCTAGGATTGGATTCAGGGAGAGCTTGGTATTTAAGCGGTCCTAGTGACCCACCTCCTCTTCGCTGGAATCCTACCTGGTGCGTAGTGACTGTTCACCTTAGCCACGAGGACTAGTTGACGGGCCAAAATTTATAACTAAAACTCGAAAGGGACCAGCCACCCTATTTTGCAAAATTACTAAAATATTTCCCCTGGTTTCGTAAAATTTTTGAGATATCCTTGATTTGTGAAAATTTCCCAGAATACCCTGGATTTGTAAAACTACCAAAATTCGTGAAATTATCGAAACACCCCCGGTTGGCAAAATTACCCAAATACCTATGCTTTGAAAATTTACCCGAAAACCCCTAGATTTACAAAAGCACCCGGTTTACAAAATTATCAAAATTTGTGAAATTACCAAAATACCCTCGATTTGAAAAAAAAATAAAATTTTCAAAATACCCCTGCTTTACAAAATATATATATACACCAAAATATCTCTATTTTGAAAAATCACCAAGATACTCTATTTTGTGAAATTACGAAAAATACCCTGTAGGAAAGAACTACGAAAATACCCCTGGGTTGTGGAATGACGAAAATACCCCTATGTGATGAATGTGGGTTCATGGATGCTACTTGTGTGTTGATGTACGATGGTTGAATGTATGTAGTTCCTAGAACTAGGAGATACAGACTTGAGACTGAAACCCGTAGATATTATTTCGAATTCGAAAGAACTACTCTTGAAACTATTGTCCATAAGATTGCTCGTGGTTAATCAGTGAAAGAAATTAATAATTCATAAAATTTCTAATCAGATAAACGCGAGTTGGTAGAATGAGTACAAGGGGTCGTGGACGTCCGCCGCGTGGTCGTTGTAGGGGTAAGATGGTCGTGTCGAACCGTGGATCTCGCCATGAGTGCGAAACGAGATGCCGCCCACCACCGTGGAGGCAGAATTTTAGGATCAGATGACCAGAGATGATGCGGTATCTCAGGCGATGTTAAGGGTTTTAGAGAGGGTTGCTGGGGCAGGCCTGGCACAGGAGCCCGGAAATCTGTGTTGGAGCGGCTTAGAGCCAATGGGGCAGAGATGTTTAGGGGAATTTCCAGTATAGCCCCAAGTACAACTGAGTATTGGTTGGAGGCGGTTGAGCGTATAATGGATGATCTGGATTTCACGGAGGAGAAAAAACTTAAAGGGGTTGTATATCTCCTGCGGGACGAAGCTTATCAATGGTGGCTTACAGTTAATGATGGTACGGTGGCTGACCGTGTCACCTGGGATCTCTTCAAAACGACGTTTCAAAGTAAATACATTGGGACTAGTTATGTGGATGCACAGCGTAGAGCATTTCTAAATCTGGTTCAGTGAAGTAGGTCGGTGGCTGTGTATGAAACGAAATTCTTACGCCATAGCCGTTATGCTCGAGGGATGGTGGCCACAGACCATGAACATTGTGTTTGATTTGAAGATGGTCTAAGGGATGATTTGCGTGTATTGATAGCTCCACAGCGGGAGAGGGAATCTGATGTGCTTGTGGAAAAAGCTAAGATAGCTGAGAAGGTGAAGTAGACAGAAAAACTTAATCGGGATAGAGAGAGGGGTGAAAGTAAGAGGAATTTTGGATCATCAAGGGCAGCTGGGCGTACTTAGAAAAGGCTTAGGTCAGATGGGCCGAGACGGGATGAGAGACCTGCTGCTGCTAGTCAGACACAGAAGTGTGCTCGATGTGGTAAATTCCACGTAGGTGAGTGTTGGGCGGGCAGTGGGAAGTGCTTTAGGTGTAGATCTACGGATCACCAAGTTAGGAACTGTCCGCAGTAATGGGGCAGCGAAGGGCCCATAGGTCAAGGGAATGCACAATCGGGAAGAGGCGGTCAGCAGCCACAAAGAGGTCATGGTCCAGCCGGAGGTGGTAATGGTTCCGGTTGGGGTCGTGGAGCACCAGGCCAAGGGGCAGGAAACACTGAGGCGAGACAGTCGGGGTTAGTCTATGCTGCCAAACGTCGTGAGGAGGCTGATGCACCGGATGTCATAACCGGTACATTTTTAATTTTTGGCTTACCTTACACTGCATTGATTGACATTGGGTCAACACACTCTTATGTTACTAGTGCTATAGTGAGAACTTTTAACTTAGATTATGAGACTTCTTCTAGGGAGATGACTGTAGTGAGCCCTCTAGGAGAAACTGTAGTGGTGAACAAACTGTATAAGGATGTACCCCTGGAAGTTCAAGGGGTAGCTTTTCGGGCTGATTTGATGGAACTACCGTTTAGGGAGTTCGATTTGATCTTAGGAATGGATTGGTTAGTGAAGTATCAAGCAAATTTGGACTGTGCAGCCAAGCGTATGGTGTTAAAAACTCTTGAGGGTGGTGAAGTGATGGCGATAGGTGAAAGGGGGAACTGTTTGTCAAATGTGGTGTCTGCCTTAAGAGCAGAAATGATGGTGAGGAAAGGATGCGAGGCAACTTTAATGTTGGTTCAGGCTCTAGAAGCCAAAGAACTAACTGTCGGAGACATTAGGGCGGTGAAGGAATTTCCTGATGTTTTCCTAGAAGAGCTTCCGGGATTACCCCCGGATCGTGAAGTGGAGTTTGGTATCGATCTTCTTCCGGGAACAGTGCCAGTATCTATTGCTCCGTAGAGGATGGCACCAAAGGAGTTGGTGGAATTGAAAACGTAGATTCAGGAGTTGCTGGATAGAGGGTTTATTCGACCAAGTGTGTCGCAACTTATTCGTTAAGAAGAAGGATGGATCAATGCGTATGTGCATTGACTATCGCCAGCTGAATAAGTTGACCATTAAGAATAAATACCCATTGCCAAGGATCGATGACTTGTTCGATCAGTTGAAGGGGGCTTCAGTTTTTTCAAAGATAGATTTGAGGTCAGGGTACCATCAGCTTATGGTCAAGGAGGCGGATATTCATAAGATGACTTTTAGGACTCGCTATGGTCACTACGAATTCATAGTAATGCCATTTGGGTTGACTAACGCACCAGCAGCGTTTATGGATATGATGAACCGAGTATTCCAACCCTAATTGGATCGGTTTGTCGTGGTATTTATAGATGACATTCTGGTTTATTCAAAATCAAAAGAGGAGCATGATTCACATCTCCGGGTGGTTCTGCAGATTCTGAGGGAGAAGCAGCTCTATGCCAAATTCAGAAAGTGCGAATTTTTGCTAAGGGAAGTTACTTTTCTAGGTCACGTTGTGTCGACAGAGGGGATTAGGGTTGACCCTCGAAAAATTGAAGCAATATTGGATTGGAAGCCACCTAAGTCGGTAGCAGAAATTTAGAGTTTCCTTGGTTTGGCCGGATATTACAGAAGGTTTGTTGAAGGATTTTCCTTGATTGCGGCTCCGTTGACTAAGTTGTTGTGAAAAGGGGTTCCATTTGTTTGGTCAAATAAGTGGCAAGAGAGTTTCGAGAAGTTAAAAAGGATTTTATTGGAGGCTCCGGTATTGATTCAGCTGGAGGCTGGGAAGGAATTCATAATTTACTGTGATGCTTCATACATGGGACTAGGATGCGTGTTGATGCAAGATGCAAAGGTTGTTGCGTATGCATCTCGGTAGTTAAGATCACACGAAGCAAATTATCCCACCCATGATTTGGAATTAGCGGCGGTGGTTTTCACTTTGAAGATTTGGAGGCATTATCTATACGGGGAGAAATCTTTCATTTATACCGACCATAAGAGCTAAAAATACCTTTTGACCCAGAAGGAGTTGAATCTAAGGCAAAAGAGGTGGATCGAGTTGTTAAAGGATTATGACTGCTCGATCGAGTACCATCCGGGTAAAGCCAACGTGGTGGCGGATGCTCTGAGTCATAAAGTAATTTCTAATTTGAGAGAAATGTTTGCTCACCTTAGTTTATATGATGATGGGAGTTTATTAGCTGAATTTCAAGTGAAACCCTCTTGGGTCAGTCAGGTTAAGGAGAAGCAGCTGACTGATGAGTTGCTAAAGGAGAAGCTTCTGGTAGGATCAAGTGAGGGATCAACAGAATTTAGTGTGAATGAGGAAGGGCTATTATGTTTTCAAGGGAGAGTGTGCATGCCGAAAGATCCTGAGTTGAGGCAGAGGATTTTAGAAGAAACGCATGATAGTCTATACGCTATGCACCCTAGAGGGAGTAAGATGTATCGGGATATGCGAGAACGGTTTTAGTGGCCGGGCCTGAAACGAGAGGTGACCGAATTTGTGGGAAAGTGTTTGACCTGTCAACAGGTAAATGCGAAACATCACTTACCATCAGGGTTGTTGCAGCCAGTGAAGATCCCACAATGGAAATGGGAAAGGATCACGATGGACTTTGTTAGTGGTCTACCCCTCACGCCTACTAAGAAAGATTCGGTCTGGGTGATTGTTGATCGCTTGATGAAGTCTGCTCATTTCATACCAGTACGTGTCGATTACTCCCTGCAGAAATTGGCTAAGCTATACATAGCGGAGGTAGTGAGGTTGCATGGGGTACCAGTATCAATCATATTGGACAAGCACCCTAGGTTCACCTCACGATTTTGGAAGGTGTTGCATCAAGCGTTGGGTACAAAGTTGGATTTTAATATGGCGTTTCATCCTCAGACCGATGGACAGTCTGAGCGGGTAATCCAGATCTTAGAGGACATGTTACGAGGTTGTGTCATTGACTTCAGGTGTAGTTGGGAGTAATTTATACCATTAGTGGAGTTTGCTTACAACAACAGCTACGAGTCTAGTATTCAAATGGCGCCCTATGAAGCATTGTACGGGCGAAGGTGTCGTACACCTACCTATTGGACGAAATTAGGGGAAAGTTAGATTTTGGGTCCGGAATTGGTTACCGAGAGAGAGGAGAAGGTAGAGTTAATTTAGGCTCGATTAAAGGAAGCGTCAGACCGACAGAAGTCCTATGCTGATCTGAAGCGTAAGGACATAGAATTTGCAGTAGGTGACAAGGTGTTCTTGAAGGTGTCGCCATGGAAGAAAGTACTAAGGTTCAAACGAAAAGGTAAATTAAGTCCCAGATTTATCGGACCTTATCGGGTGTTGAAACGAGTGGGACCGGTAGCTTATCAGCTAGAGTTACCTTCTGAGCTAAGCCGGATTCACAATGTATTCCACGTCTCTATGCTAAGACGTTACCGTTCAGATCCATCCCATGTGCTGTCTGTGGAAGAAATCGAAGTAAGACCCGATTTATCCTTTGAAGAGGAACCAGTGAAAATTCTGGATCGTGATGTTAGAGTATTGCGAAGGAAAATGGTTCCGTTGGTTAAGGTTCTATGGCGGAACCACAGTTCTGAGAAGGATACTTGGGAACCAGAGGAAGCAATGCGGCAGCAGTACCCGCATCTATTCTGATCAGGTAATTTCGAGGCTGAAATTCCTTTAAGGGGGGTAGAACTGTAACATCCTGATTTTGTAGGGCTTTGCATTTGATGTGTTGTGATGTGATGTTATGCTTAAGGTATTAATTAGGGTGTTTAAGGGGTTCAGACTGGGCTCAGGAATTAGGCCAAGGCCTTAGTCAAATTTTTCAGCTTGGGCACTCTGGGGAAAGCTAGTTAGGATAGGGCTTAAAAATATTATCTATAAATTAAGACACACAAATGGGCTTGTGGCCCAGTGATCAGTGGCATTACTTAGGGACTTTGAGGTGGCGTGATAAGCAATAAGGAGGTCCAAGGTTCGAGTTGCATTACCCACTTATTTTAAATGTTTTTGGCGTCAAAAGAGAGGAGAGCTGGGGGCGGCTAGGATGCTTGGAATTAGGAGATTTATGTGTTTGGATAATGTGGATAATGTAGCAGATAAAAGGAAGAAGAGGTGGTGTTATCTGGGTCACTTGTGGATGAGAGATCAGGTAAGGATAAGGGAGAAAGTTTAGAAATTTTCTGCTGATCAACAGTGGTGGCCGAATTTCCATCTCTTGGAGGGGGAAGAAATCGGTTTTGGTATACTATAGGGGGTGCCAAAATTTCCCTTATTAGTACGTAATCATAAAAACTTCTCTATGTGTATCGATGTATGTGGTAACCTGTGATCTTTTGGGTAGTATATTGTTTTGCTTTTGCATGGATGTATGCATGGGATAGGATTGATATGATGAAGGGGAAGAGCATGTTAAAAGGTCACTTAGTGATCGGTGGTAAAACCACGATATGTACATTTAGGTCACATTAGTGATCGGTGGCTCTGCCACACTTGATTATAAGATCACACAGTGATCGGTGGCTCTGCCACACTTGATTATAAGGTCACACAGTGATCGGTGGCTCTGCCACGGTGGATTATAAGGTCACATGGTGATCGACATTATAACTGACAGCATGACTGTCAATATGGTGTGTAACAGTTGGTGGGTTGATTGTAGAAATCCCAGAGGTGTGATGGCTGGTATGGGCTGATGTGTAGAGGATGGACTTTTAGGTTGGGTTGGGCCATGTTGCATATAAATATTCTGTTGCCATTGTGTATGGGCCAAGGCCCATAATGTGTTTGTGGGCCTCAAGCCTTTTATGTGTTTTCGAGATTTGCACACTGAGTCTTGGTGACTCACCCCTTTATTTTCCCTGACTTTTCAGATGAGCATTAGATCGTGGACGTGGGAGCCAAGGCAGACTCGAGGGGCAATCTAGTCTTTTATTTTCATAAATTGTTTCTGGTTTTCCTTTAAGTTTTTAATTTTGGGACTATTTATGTAATAAGGCTCCATAGCTTAGGTTTAAATTATAATTGTTAATGTCTTTATTCTATTTTTTAAAATTTAAATTTTATGTTCAAAGACTTATCTATAAGAAGTAATAATAGGGGATTTTCAAACACGTTCAAAGAAAAAGCAAAGGTTTTCTTTAAATATCACCTATTTTACGAATACCTAAATAAGCGAACTAAATTTCCAAAAATCATCCAAGTGAAGTTTTTAACATTAAACCCCACTTTAAAACTCATCAATTGTGCAAAGTGAGCCAATCCATACGCAGAATAATATTAAATTCTTCAAATGGAAGCAGTATCAAATTAGTCAAAAAGAAAATATCTCGAAACATCAACGGATAGTTCTTGGACACTTTATCCACTAAGACACACTTGCCTAAGGGGTTCGATACTCTAATCACAAATTCAGTAGACTCAACAGGTAGAGTTTTACTTGATACTAGACTCACACACATATAGGAATGAGTAGAACCTGGATCTATCAAAGCAATCACATCAGTATCAAATAGAGTAAAAGTACCAGTGATGACGTCTGGAGATGATGTTTCTTCTCGCGCGCATATAGCATAGGCTCGGGCAGGTGCTCTCGCCTTGGATCTCACAACTGTATCCGTCATCCCTTTTTGACTACCACTCACATTTTCGGTGTTTCTTGGAAGTCTACCCCTAGCCATCACATTACTCGGTCTCGCACTTTGAACATTGTCTTTTTCAGCTAACTCTGGGCAATCTCGATTGAAATGATCTCATAATCCACATTTATAACAAGTTCTATTATTGTACTTGCCCCAGCATTCTCCAACGTGTCGTCTTCCATACTGTCTACACCAAGGCTTGTTACTTTTGACACTACCAATACTTGATTCAATTGGAGCTTGAGTTCTTGGACCAACAGTTTGTCTTTCACGTTCTCTACCCGAATGTCCAAATGAAGCATTTGAACAATTGCTTGCATCTCTAAATCTCGTCGTTGAAGGTTGAAACGACTTACTCATTGATCTTTTTCTTTTATCTCTAGCCTCAGAATTTGCTTTCTTCTTTTCTTTGCGAAGCTCTTTGGCTTTGCAGGCTTTTTCAAGTAATACAACAAAATTTATTTATGTCAAGTATTCCAACCAGCAATTTAATGTCTTCATTCAGCCCTTCAATAAAATGTTTAGACATAGTAGCTTCGGTTGAAACACATTCGCGCGCATATTGGCTTAGTCTCACAAACTTCTGTTCATACTCAGTGACCGACGTACGTCTTTGCTTTAGTTCTAGAAACTCTTTACGTTTTTGATCTATGAATCGTTGACTGATATACTTCTTTCGGAATACAACCTGAAAGAAATCCCAGATGATTCTCTCTCTCGAAACCACAGATATCAATGTCTTCCACTAGTTATATGCCGTATCTCTTAATAAGGAAACTGCACATTTAATACATTCATCAGGAGTCAATGACATTTCATCAAACACTCGATCTATATTCTCGAGGCAAAACTCAGCTCTCTCAGCGTCATCATCAGCTGTGGTCCTAAACTCTTCGGCCCCATACTTTCAGATTTTATCCACAAGAGGTTTATTCAATTGGATTGGATCTGTAACTTGTGGCACAATCGGTACTTGTGGGGGTGGAGGTTGTGGAGCGGCCGAATTTGTTCGAACGAACTTCGAAAACTACTCACTCATCATTTGGAAGAAAGCTTGCTTAGCCTTTCCCTCTTGTCTACTATCATTCGGCCTAGATGTGGCTGGCACCGTCCCTTGAGAGGGAGCATGTGCATTTCTCTCTACATCATCAGCAACTGCTCGATCGGGATCCATTTGCTATATAAAAACACATTTTTAGCTGTCAGCATTCATCATACTATCGCAATTATATATATGGCATGTATAGCTAGACTCACACGCACTACGTTAGTTCGAGAATTGACTAAACCATAACTCTGATACCAATAAAATATAACACCCCTAACCCGTAACTATCGTCGCATTAGGGTTAAGAGGCATTACTAATCATTTCGAATATTTCATATCATTTCACAACCAAACATGTCAATTCACATTCACATAGTCCCTTATATAGGTCAACGAGACCTTCAATATGGCCGGGACTAAACCGAACACACACGAAAATTTTTGAAATTCAAACATTTTTCTAAGTTACAAAGGTCACATGCCTCTGTGGGTTGGCCGTGTGCCTTACACGGCCTTGAACACGCCCGTGTGTCCAAGCCGTGGCAAAATAGGGCATACATCTGACTTGTTCACACAACCAGAGGCACGTCCGTGTGCCTCACCCGTCGTCGACACTGACTTGCACCACGTGTGTCCAGCCTGTGGTCGCTACTGACTTGACCCACACGGCCATCCTGCGCTGTGGCAAAACTTTCTTCTTTGCTTATCGGTCCCGCATTTAACGGTACCCCTTTACTCAACAATTTAGTGAGAGGTCCAGCAATCAACGAAAACCCCTCAAGAAAATGTCTATAATACCCTGCCAGACCCAAAAAACTTTGAATCTCAGATACCGTCTTAGGCGGCTTCCAATCCAAAACAGCTTCAATTTTTCGAGGATCAACTCTAATCCCTTTCGTAGATACCACATGACCTAGAAATGTTACCTTTCGTTGCCAGAATTCACCCTTGCTGAACTTGGCGTATAATTGTTTCTCCCTCAGAATCTGTGGAACAACTCGTAGATGTGCGTGATGTTCATCCTCAGTTCTCGAATACACCAAGATATCATCTATAAAAACCACTACGAACCGATCCAAATAAAGCTAGAACACTCGGTTCATCAGGTCCACAAAAGCTGCCGGTGCATTCGTTAGTCCAAACGGCATCACAAGGAACTCATAATGACCATAACAAGTCCTAAACCCTGCCTTGTGAACATTAGCCTCTTTGACTCCCAGTTGATGGTACCTCGATTGAAGATTAATCTTAGAGAAGACTAAAGCTCCTCTAAACTGGTCGAATATATCATCAATCCTCGGCAGGGGGTACTTATTCTTAATAGTCAATTTATTCAGTTACCGGTAGTTGATACGCATACGCATAGATCCATCCTTCTTTTTCACAAATAACACCGGTGCTCCCCATGGAGACACACTAGGGCGGATGAACCCTTGATCCAGTAACTCTTGGATCTGAGCCTTAAGCTCCACTAGCTCATTTGGTGCCATTCTATAAGGAACGATGGACACCGGAGTTGTACCTGGTAGGAGCTCAATCCCAAATTCAACTTCACAGTTTGGAGGTAGTCCAGGTAGTTTATCGAGAAAAACATACAGAAAATCTTTGACTGTTCTGATATCTTTAACAGATGGAACCTCAGAATCAACACCATTGATGTAGGCTATATACACCTCACAACCTTTACGAACTAACTTCTCAGCCCTCAAGGTAGAAACCACATTTGATAGATAATTCTGACGCTCCCTTATTAGCACCACCTCATCACCCTCCACAATTTTCAGTACCACCCGCTAGTAGCACAATCCAAATTCACTTGATGCTTAACCAGCCAATCCTTACCCAGTATTAAGTCAAATTCTCCAAAAGGAAGTTCCATTAAGTTCGCCAAAAAGATGGTTCCTTGCACCTCCAAAGGTACACCTCTGAACAATTTGTTTACTTTAACTGATTGCCCTAAAGGACTCAACATAGTAACCTCACTCGCAGTGGTTTCAACCATTAAAACCAAAGTCTCAGATACCGAGCATGCTATATACGAATGCGTAGGCCAACATCAATCAGTGCAGTATAAGGTGCATTATAGATAAAAAATGTACCAGTAATAACATCTAGGGCGTCTCCGTTCTCTCGGTGACATGCAGCATAAACCAGAGTTGGCTGCCTCGCCTCAGTATGACCAGCACCTCTACCCACTACTCTACGACCACGACCCATACCATTTCCATTTCTGGCCTGACCACGGCCTTCCGGTGGCTGCTGAACACCTCTTGGCTGCTGAACAGTACCCCGACCTGTAGCTTGCATCTACTCGGGCCTCTGTGGACAATCTCTGTTACGGTGCTCTAATGATCTGCACCTCAAACATGCCCCAATCATTTTCCAGTACTCGCTCTGATGGCGTCTACCATAGTCAACACATGGCTACGGTCCAGTAGCAGCAATAGGGGCCCAAACTCTGACCGGCCCATCCACTCTGGCCTTTTTATTCGGTCTCTGAACGAAACTTGATGGCTCTGAATCCCTCTTATTCCTACCTTTTTTCTCTGCTCAAACGCTCAATACCTTCACCTCCTCGGCGATCTTCGCCTTATCTACCAGTGTCGCAAAATCTCGCTCCCTCTGTGGAGCTATCAAAACTCTCAGACTATCTATGAGACCGTCCTCAAAATGAACACACCTCTTATAATCAGTTGCCACTATCCCACGTGCATAGCGATTTAATCGCAAAAATTTTACCTCATATCCAGCCACTGATTTATCCCCCTGAGTGAGATTTAGAAATTCCCTCCTCCGGGCATCCACATAACTAGCGCCCACATACTTCTCTTGGAAAGCAGTCTTGAAGAATTCACATTTCAATCGGTCAACCTGAGTACCCTCTTTAATTGTAAGCCACCACTGATAGGCTTTGTCTCGTAACAACGACACGACTCATTTTAGTTTCTGTTCGGGGGTGCAGTCGAGGTCATCCATGATCCTCTCTATGGCCTCAATCCAATATTCAGCAACGTTAGGGGCAACTCCAGCAATACCCCTAAAAATCTCAGCCCCATTAGACCAAAGTCATTCTATGATCGACCCACGGCCCAGAGTACCAATGTTCGGCCCAGCGACCCTCTCTAGAATTCGCAACATAGCTTGGGACAATGTGTCGTACCCAGTCTCAATCATAGGTGAAGCCAGTGCCTCTCTAGCTTCAGCGTTAGGCATGTGACCCAATGACGAAGACCCAAGCCGAGCACCTTTACGGCCTCTGCCACAGCCTCTAGTACCCCTTCCACGAGTACCTCTGGTGCTCATTATCTATTTTCATATTATCTATTTATAAAAATTTTATGCATCACTTTACAGTTCCAATGTTGGTGAACAGATATCTTATGTAAAGCAGTATCAGTATTTAAAAGTTTGTTTTCGCAGAACGCAGTCTTACTACAATTTCAGTTTTTCCTAACCAAAATATTTTCGTACGGTCTACTACCTATAGTAGTCTCAATATTTCACTTAAAACAAACAAAGGTTTCAGAGGACTTACAATATCGGCATCGGAGACTCAGTGTGCAACACATTGGGTAAAAATATGTCAACATACTTCCAAATTGTTTAGAACAGTTCTTTTTGAAATTCCCTGATCAAGAATAGACCCAAAAACCACAACCGAGTTTTTGAAGCCTGACTCTGATACCCCTAAATGTAACACCACAAACCCGTCCTAGACGTTATGGCCGAATTTGGCGATATCAAAGTATTTCTCAAAAGCATACCTTCATTAGAAAAACCCGTTCTATATTAAATCTTGTTTATGATCATAACAGAAATTTAAGGGTATCTTGTTCATTTAAAACTTAAGTTGTTTTTAGCAGTTTGTCGATCATATTAGTTTGTTACTATATTTAAAATAATGTTTGATGCGAAAGCTTTTATCAAATGTTACATAAACGTGGTGTTTTGAAAAACATTTATCTTTTGAAAATCTGTGTCCTAGTTCTTTTAGATATGAATTAAATAAGTAAAATCCCAAATTAAAAGTTAAAATTTAAAAAGGCTTTACTACATAACAAAAACC
Source organism: Gossypium bickii (assembly GCA_025503065.1). NCBI lineage: Eukaryota > Viridiplantae > Streptophyta > Magnoliopsida > Malvales > Malvaceae > Gossypium > Gossypium bickii. Next base: position 58,087,313 of record CP106717.1, on the reverse strand, counting down.
CAAATTAAATTTATTCGAAATAAAACTCAAATATAAAAGCAGGTGTGGTTGTGTGGCCACCTTGAATCCTCGCAAAGACCGATCCGCCTAAGGTAGGGGTTACATCAGGATAAAATGGAGAGGGTGAGTTTATGAAAAACTTAGTGTGTAACCCCATGCAAGTAAATAGCCAATCATGCCTTAGGCAAGTACAGCCTGGCCCAAGCCCAAATCAATAATAGTTCAGATCGGTTGGGCCTTAGCCCATTCTGATGTCGATGTCGGTGTGGGCCTTAGCCCATTTCGATGATAATACTTGATTACGGCATGCAATCAGAAATCCTACCCAACCAGCCTCTACACTCTACTCCGACCAGCCCAACACTCCATGTGGGGATAAAATACCCACCCATCCCTACACTCCAAAAATTAGCACCGGTTGTGACACTAAACAGTATTTGCAGCAGAGCTGCTAGTACAATACACTTCCTCCAATCATAATAATCCTATCTCTTGCAACATATCACACATGTACGCAACATATATATATCGTGGCATGCTCATATACAATCATACATAACATAAGGCATACAGTCATATTATATCATAGGGCATAATAGTCATTTTAAGTCATAGGGGCATAACAGTCATTTCATATCAGTTTAGAGGTCTAGATAAACTTACCGACCCATTAGTAGGTCCACAGTCATCTTGGGCGACCCGTGCAACCTTTACAGTCAAATAGTAAAAATGAGCCCAAGGCCCATAATGCGGGCCCATGTGTGCCGGGCCCACATAGCCCAGAATTGCTCTCGGCTATATAAATCACACAGCTTGACCCAATATAGTCCAAACGTCTGTGTAGTTTACCCGTGTAGGGCCCACACAGCCCATTTTGGCCCAACATGGCCCAAACGGCCCAAGACCATGAAATTGCTCATGGTGGCCTCAACAGTCGAACGCCCATGTTTTACGCGTTCTGGTTATCACACGAGCGAGCGCATGCTCGTATAGTGTCAATTTTCATATTTTCCTGGCTTTTGCCGATTTTCGATTTGGGTAGTGTTTACACACCTGGATTGTATTTGTTGAGAAAACCGTCCACACCTTTGAAACCTGCACTTGACCAACAATCCCCAATTAGTCATTTAAACGTTTACTCAAACGAATACACACAATATCCCAATCATTAAACTCACACCACATTACCTTCGATCGAGTAAAGAGGAAAGTTTCGCCTACCCAACCGTTGATTACAAACCTTCTACAGTTCGAAAGGTTCCTAGGCACAAACCAAAAATGGGTAAGTACTTAATCGACCAGCAACAAGATAACATTATTCCGTTACACTTATCAACAATGCGAGGAAGAAAACCAACTACGCAGTGTAAGACTTAACAACAAGAAGAATGCTTACCAGAAAATAGAGAAGGGAACACGGTTTGCCCCAAGAGAAAGGGAAGATTCGGCAACCAGGAAAAGAAAGGGAAGGGTGAAAGAAATCAGAGATTTGGCCAATAGGAGAATAGTGTGGAAAACGTTTGCTCACTATATAGTAAGAGTAGTATACTGGGAAGTCGAGAGGGAGAACACGGGAACACTAATTCAGCAGGAGCAGCAAGAATAGAATCGGCACAATGAGGGTAAAAAGAGAAGAGATTCGGCAAGGAAGACACAACAGCAAGCGTCAGCAATATTTTGGGAAAAGAAACGAAGAAGAGGCAAGGAGAGGAAGAAGGTATATTCGGCCAAAAAGATTGTCAAATACAAAAGAATAGAAGAACCCGAAAACCCTTAACAAATTCGACTTCAAGGAAAAGAGAGAAAACACAAATACGAAAAAGACCCGAAATGAGGAGTATACCACCACTCTGGCCAATATTGTTGAGTGTCCACAGTCCCAATTCGGCACAACACTCCCTCTCCTCTCATTTCCCTTGATTTTCTCCTAAAATCCCTCCTCAAATCTCTCCACCTGATCACAACCTCTCCTCAACCACTCAATTTGAATTCCTCTCAACCACCTCAGTGTTTCAGTCAAACCACAACTCCCCCCACGACACAATAGCAAAATAAATACTCCCTTGTCTCCACCAAGATTCGACCTCAGTCCACTGGCATGGGTAACACGCCACTTACCTCCTAGACCAGCAGGCTTTCTATGTCTTGCTTTTACCCACAATAATTTAAAAGCCTACAAACTATAGGCAATAGTTTATTCCCTAAAAATAAAACTTTTTGCACAAGCCCAGGCTTGCACCTAAGACTTCTCAGACACTCCCAAACACACCCAAATCACTCAACCACTGAAGCGAATAGGTATTTGTGTTACAAACATGCAAAAAAATAAATGCTTAAATTTTTGGGGCGTTTCATTTTGTCACCCTCAAGCAACATCACATGGCAACTTTTATGGAATACAAAAGCCTTCAACCAAACTAACATAATCACACAATAACATATCATGCACATATTCACTTCCATCATTCTAATAGCATTATGCTTTACCAATACAACTCATACCAACTTCATACCCATAAGAACATTATCATATGAATGACTCATATCCAACATTAGTCAACTTATCTAATCAACAACAAGACTATTAACCACATCTATCACATATCAAGCAAACATAAACCACATCACAAGGCATTTGCATATGCATATAAATACTCATGTAATGAACATAAGCCATCATTCAAGGCTATATACAAATTGGACCATAACCATAATAGGCCAGCACATTTGGCTATATTAACAATGACTTAATTAACGAAAAGACAAAATCCTTATACATGCCATATCTTAAGAAGGCTTGAATACTTATACCCAAAGTGACAGCTTGATAGTGTGATAGCATCTCCGACGATATCCAACCCGAGCTAGCTAAATTAACCTATAAGAAATAGGAAAGGGAGGGGAGTAAGTAATAAAGCTTAGTAAGTTTATATGCAAATAATTAACAACTATCGACATTCGTTTATTTTACCCAACCATAAATATATTATAATACAATTTGCATTTAATCTCATGATTCCCACTTAATCATTCATAATACTTACTCTTTTATCTTATAAATACCATTTACGTGCCTTGGCATTAGCCTAACCACCATAATCTCTCTATTATAACTTGTCACGTTATTTAACAAGTTATTTCCATCCTCTTAATCACATGTACATCATTTATGAGTAATCATAATTTCAACATATGGTTTAACCACCTTTCATTTGTCAAAGCTCGTATCATACTATATTCTCATAGTGACTTTATTCGATAATTATGCATGTCTTTCCTTTCTCTCATATCCAATGAAACATAAATTTAAATAAATAAATAGTACTATATCACAATTCAATTTGGTTCATAAACCTATCACATGATCATTATCAAATCTTATCATGTATCCATTCATCATGAATGTAGATCGCTAATCACAAGGTTATTAATATTTCACAAGTATAACTTATTCGTGTACATTCTTCCCAAGGATTCTGTAACACCCAACACCCGGCCTAGACGATATGACCAGATCTAATGTGCCACATCAAAGTCATGTTCGGAAACCATAAGTTTATTGGAAAAACCCTTTTACGGATCCAACTTTCCACTCTTTAAAAATCTCGATTTACGTTGTTAATTTAGAAAACAAATTTGCTCAAATTCCTTCCTTTACAAAAATTATTACCGTTGTTAAAACCTTCTTTATTGCAGAAGTTTATTTGAAACTGTTGTGGAAACGTGTTATTTTGAAAACAATGGAAAATTATTTTAAAGGAAACCCGTGTTTAATAAATTAGCAGTTTGTAACTAAAGACATACCAGATAAAAGTTAAAAAGAAAATCCCAAAGGCCTTGTTACAAAAATTTTAATCCAAGAATTAAAATAAAATAAAGATAAAATTACTAAGTTCAATTTTCAAACATGTCGGTCGTGTGGCCACCTCTGAGTCCTTCTACGACTGAGGATCACCTGCACGGTTAAAAGAAAGGGTGAGTTACGAGAGCTGAGTCTGTGATCCCCTATTATTGTCACCGTCTGGGCCTAAGCCCTACTCAGTAACAATCTGGGCCTAAGCCCTATCAATGCGATGAACATGCAACCCAACCCAATCTAGCCAAACTCTCCACACGTACCAACCATCTATCCATGTGAGGACCGAGTCAACCCACCTAACCAACTATCCAGTAATGCAGCCAAGGTGCTAATAACGGTAATCGTGGCTGAGCCACTAGAATCAGAACACATGGCGGTGCCACTATAACGGTACTTCCTCCAATTAGAAAATCCCAACCCAATGCACTATGTTATGAATGCAGTGTATCACAATCATATACAGTTATAAAACATCATACATACATCATTTAACTATCACTAAGGGTATAACGGTTATTTAGGGGTAAAATGATAATTTTGCGCCTCAGGGGTATTTCGATAATATACCCATCAAGGGTAGTTCGATAATTTTACCCACCAAGGGTAATTCGGTAATTTTACCCACCAAGGGTAATTTGATAATTTTACCCCTATAACGGCCTTTCCGAAGGCCTACTGTCGCCTTGAGTGACACAGGTTCTATTTCTGGTCAAAACGGTGTAATTGGGCCTAAAATCCCATTGCGGCCCAAACGGGCCCACACGCTCGTGTGGCCCAAACAACCCATTTTCGGTTTCAGTTCTGTGGACTTCGTAGCCTCATCAATCGTCCTGCACTTACAACGGATTTCACCCCTGTGGGCCCATTAACCCATTGGGCCACTTAGCCCACTTCAGCTTAACAAGGCCCATTACAGCCTCAGTCCCACGAGAGAGTTTGAGACACTCCCAGCAGTCCATCGCCAACACTATTGACTCAGTTTATCTCTACGAGCGCTCGCACGCTCGGGAGATCTTAGTTGCCGATACTCCAACTTTTCGGTATTTCATTTTTTAGCTGATTCACAAAACGTAGCATATCAGAATGAATAGTGGTTTGAGATTACACACCTGTTATGTGTTGTAGGTTGAAGCTCCCAAGATTGAGCACCTATAAAAACAACAGTTCCGATCAATTAGCCTCAACCCTTGCTAAGACATCTCCATAAAATTGAAACCATTAAATCAATCTACACTACTTACTACCAAACAAGAGATCTCCTGGAAAGAGGGGATAATCGACCCAACACTTTGGCTAAGAATGACGAGTCCCTAGAACATTCGATGGTAACAGGGATAAAAGCCTTTTTGGCCAAAGAAAACACAACGAAACAAAAAGAACACCAACCTCAGATTCAGCTATAGTCACACTTACCAACCACTTTCCGAGATTCGAAGGCTGAACGAACGTGAAGAAAAGAATATTCGGCCCTCAAAGATTCAGCCTACCCACGGATCAAGGCTTAAACTTGGTTAGTTTCGCAAGGTAAAGAGAAGATTGAGATGGAAGAATAGTTATGAGTTCAGTCATAGAAGAACCGAAAGAAGAAAAAGATTCCGGTAGAAAAAGGGCAGCAACCACGAGATAAAGACAGAAAAGAAGAAAATAAGGTTGGAGAGGAGAGGCTTAACCGTTCAACAATGGTCAATAAATGGAGAAAAATAGAAGATTGGGGAAGAAATGACTTCAGCAGAGGTCAAATGATGAGAAGAAGCAACCAAAATAAACCTGAAATGTCAACCCAAAAAGATACCCGAAAGGAGCACTTCAAAAACAAAGAAAGGTTTCGGTTTCTACACTTACTCCAAATGATCGAAAATGCTATCAATAACCCCTCTTCAGCCGAAATTCTAACTTAGCTAGACTCCCACTTTTTGGCCAACACTCTCACACACATCACCTCCTTGATTTTCTCCATTTTTTCCTCCTACTATTGTTCTCCTCCATCCATTTGAATTGTTTGACCAAGTCTCCACTCCCCTTGAAGAGTTTGATCTGAACTCTGCTTCGTCCCCTCTCAAGTCACAAAATAAAAGTCTCTATTTGCAACTTGTGGGATTCGAACCCCACTCTCCAAGCCTTCCCAAAGACGCCACTGCCACTGAGCTACAAGCTCATCTTGTGTCATCTTAACATGCACCATTTTACTTAAGTCCTACTTCCAATAGCCCTATCCACTAAAGGGCCAAAAGCTAAAATTTTTCCAAGGCTTAGACTCGATCTCAAGCCCCTGTAGAACCCCCAAATACACTCAAATAGCTAGCTGAGCAAGCGTAAAATGAAATTACACAAAAATTACAACCCTTAATTTTTGGGACGTTACAAATTCATCATACACCGAATTCACTTCACATGAGTTCTATGTACATACCTGTACCACTCGTAACATAGTCACATACTTTCTCGTTTTTAACGTACCAATTGAACCACTCGGAATGCTAAAAGATACTCGAGTATCTCATACATATAGTACCATATCAACGCCATATCCTCGATATGGTCTTACATGAAATATCATATTGACGCCATGTCCCTGACATGGTCTTATACAAAATCACATACCGATGCCATATCCCAGATATGGTCTTACACGGAACCTTAGTAACCTTAGTGTCATGACATTTGTATTCTATCCATTCCTAAGGTCCAATCGGAGATTTTCATTCCTCGACAACTCGTCAAATCGTCATTAATCAATTTCATAGAGACTATGCAGTTCTTGTTATATCGAAATATTAAATACTTAACATAAGGTTGTATTATTTACACACGAACTTACCTCGATACCAGAATGGAAAAAAGGGACCTAACCGTCAATTACTCATTCCCGCCCGGCTCTAGGTCCGAACCTCATTTTCTTTTATCTATAACATCACATTTAGCTTACTTATTAGTCACATTATTCATTGTGACCCAAAAATCATACTATGGCAAAATTACGTTTTTGCCCCCAAACTTTGTCATATTTATACTTTTCCCCCTAGGCTCGTAAAATGAAATGTGTTCAATTTCTTTACTACCCATGCATAGCCGAATTAGTTTCATGCTTATAGCAGCCCACATTTTCCATAAATTTAGATTTTTAACACATATTTCTTAACTTTTACAAAGAGGTCCTTTATGACATTTTTACTGAAAATCATTTAGTAAAAATCGTTTCTCTAACAATAAACATCCATTTTTTCATTAAACATCAAAACAAAAGCATGTCACACATGGGAAAATTTTAAATCATGAACCCTACTTCAAAATAATGGTAGAAATAGGTAAATCGGGTTATGAGGACTTCAAAAATGCAAAGAACATTAAAAACGGGGCTAGGATGCACTTACTTTGGAGCTTGGAAAGCTTGGCCAAACCCTAGCCATAGCTTCTTTTCTAATTTTCGACTAGAGGTAGTAGATGAGCATAATTTTTAGCTTTCATTTTTCCTTTTTAATCTTTTATTTACCAAATGACTAAAATGCCCTTAATGCCTTTCTTTGAAATTTTACCTAACCATGTCTATTTTTGTCCAACAAATTATCCAATGGTCTAGTTACCATTTACGGACCTCAAATTTAAAATTTCATAAGAATTGAACACTTCTAACATGTGGAACTCAACTTTTTCATTATTTACAATTTAGTCCTTCTGACTAAATTGAGTGCCTAAACGTCAAAATTTTCAAACAAGATTTTCACGAAATCATTTCGTGAAATCTGTAACACCCCAAACTAGGCCCATTCACGTCGACCGAATTTGGAATGCCACTGCGGAACACTTTCAAAAATATTCTTACTTAATAGTAAAAACCGTGGAAAATTTGTTTCCTTTCATAAACCATTTTTGTGACTTGAAATATTCTAGGTAAAAATTGAAGTTTGTTATAAAAATATCGGATTCAAGCTTTACTTGAGAAAATAAAACCATTTGCACTCAACATTTAAATTGTCCATCCATAATAAAGCATAATAATAAAGATGCTTAATAAAAGTACTTAAATATTTTAATGGGCCTTTTTACATTAACATTTAATCAGAATAATGAAAATTTAGATACTTAATTAATAAAAATGTCCTTTTTCATGAGAATCCACTTCCGCATGGCCACCTTTGTATCCACTCCGACCCGGTCCAAAATCACGATCACCTGAAAGGTTTAGAAAAAATTTGAGTGAGTCACCAAGACTCAGTGCATAGTTAATACACGTGCCTCCTCATATGGGCTTAGCCCATATCCACACCGTTCATAAACATGAATATGCGAATGTGAATATGCAATTATGAATATGCAATTATGAAGCTCAACCCACATAGTGATCCACATATCTTACCTTGGCAGACTTACTGCTCAAGGCCGTGGCCAAACCACCAATCCCATAGGGATCCCACATATCAATCAGTACATAGTGATACACACAGCTATCAACCGCCGAGATGGGCACTTAGCCAACACCTCCTTTGATGAAGCACATAGTTAACATCAAGCGTTAATGTAGCACGTGGCTAGCATTAAACCACACACATAACGTACATCCTTTCCTCAAATAGTCACATCCCAAATCCCATGCATATATATATGTATCATGGTAACATATTACTCAAAACAATTATACATCACACATCATCACATTTGTATACATTCATCAATAATCATACATTACTGCAAATCACTGAAAGATTAGTACCATAACCACTAACCTGCTTATTCGATCACCCACCTTGGGTATCCCCCATCATCTTAACCCTAATTTCGGCTAACATGCACAACATATACGTTGACATAAAATAATACATACAACACATATAACAAGCAAAAGAGCAGTACGATAACTACGCACCTGATTAAAGCGAGATCCGATTTATCTAACACAATCTAAAATCTCGTAACTTGTCCTATTGCTGTCGATTTGCCATTTAAAACCAAAGTTAGAAATCGGTCAACCCTTCAATACCAAAATCTATGAACAATGGCTCTTGGCCGAATGTTATATTTACCATTTACCTTGCTCGACAAAGTCCCTTGAGCACTTCAACTCCCGAAAGACTCCTTGGATGCTCCTTAACACTAGCTACACACAAAAAGAACACATCACTATGGCCTTATACATATTCGGCCATCCCTAAAGCCAAGCTCAACATTCGGTTATCACAAAACCCAAAATATAGCCTATGGCCGAGAGTCACACTTCCTTACCTTGCTTATCCAAAACCTGAATACTTGCTTACTTCCAAAGATATCGAAATCCCTCGAATAGTCGAAATCCCGGAAAGCCACTCCTTCAATGCACCCAAGGGATTCGGTTAGGTCCTTCAAATGATGGTGGAGAAGTCGGCCACAAAGAGAAGATGAATTCGTCTATGGGATCCCTTTAAAAGTACCATGCAAAGGAAAAAATGGATAGGAGAGGTTCATGAAGATTCGGCCATGGTGATAGAATGGTGGGGTTTCGGCCAAGCAAGGGCATACCAAGTCGAAATGCCTCCTTAGCAAGAACTATATTCGGCCATGAATAGCTTGGGAAGGGAAGAAAACAAAATCGAGAGTTTTGGCACCTTCTTGCTATTAGAAAACTGAGTATGAAGGTTCTTAAGCAAACTCCACATTCGGCCAAAGAATAATTTTGAAGGAAAAAGAAGAAAAGATGAATTTTGCTCCCTTTTGTTCTACTCAAAACCGACTATACACCAAAAGGCAACAAGGAAAATCGGTCAGGCATCCTTTGCCAAACACAAGGCCGGCCAACTCCTCTCCCATGCTTCAAACGGTCATCCTCCAAAGCATGCTTCATTCTCATCATCAATTTCCCATAAACATTGTTTATTCATTATTCCATCACCTTATCCATCCTTTAATAAATAAAAGATTAATGCCCATGCATCCAAAACAATAAATAAAACTCCCCATACTCATGCAGCAGAGAAATAAAATACAATAATAAGCACCCCATGAAGCATTGCTCACACTTGCATGCCCCATGCAGCACCAGCCTCTCACGTCGGACCAAAAGGAAAAATAAACCTCCAGGTGCGCTTCCAAAGTCTCGAACCCGAGACCAGAGGAAGCATCTCCTCACCTTCTGCCACTCGACCAATGCGCATTTCATGCCAATAAACGCGTCGAAATTCTTTTAAACTATCCCTTGGCTGGCTCCTTATACTGTAGCGCTAAAAGCAAAATAAAATGCCTCAAGCGCGACCCCCAGGACTCGAACACAAGTCCTCCTAGCCGTGGCTCTTAAGCAACGGCCTTAGCCACTCGGTCACCTTGAATTTCATGACATAAACGCACCGCGATTTCCTTTTAACCCTTTCTTCTTGAGCTTCCCTGAGCCTTAACGCTAAGCAAAAATAAAAACGCTTGCGCGCCTCCATCAGGGCTCGAACGCCCGACCTCCAAGCCACAACTACCCCTCGTGCTCCTAGCCACTTTGGTGCTGGTTTGTTGGTGTTACAAACCTGCCACATTTTATTATAAAGCCTCCTTCAAAGCAGTGCCATTTTGCAAAATAAAACGCTTATGCTGCGCTCAAGACTCGAACTCCTGACCTGATTGTGGCGTCACTCCCAAGCCTTAAGTGGCGCATGGAAGCCACTTTACCAGAGCATTTCATATGCCATAACCTGCCAAAATATTGCTATAAGGCCTCCTTGCCTTGTCACCCTTTTTAACCTAAAATTTCAAAAATTTCCAAAATACTCCTTTTTAATCCGAGAGTTTTAAAAACTCCTAAAACACATCCAAAGGACACTTAAAGCCCACCAGCGCATAACCCCTACTTTAGGGTATTACAATTCTACCCCCCCTAAAAATAATTTCGTCCTCGAAATTACTTACTACCGAGAAATTTGTACATTTCAATTCAGCGCACTACGCTTATGCTGTGCACTCTGATCTTAACCAAATCAACACATTCTTTAGATACTATTTCAAGATTCATTTTCAAGATTTCATACACTTCGTTAGCATACAACACGAACTACCTCATTATCAGACCCTTGATCGGCCATTTTGCCTTGACCACGTCCTCTAAAATTCATCTCTTATCGCGAAAACTGACTTAAAAAATTTTTTTTTTATGCACTAGAAATTTGTTCCACTGATTATCCGCGACCAAATTCTATGAAAAGAAATATTTAAAAGTGGTTCTTTCAATCAATGAAGGTTCAGTTCAAGTTCGCTATTCTAAATCAGAGTCACATTCATGCTCATAAAAAAAAAGACATATTCATTCATCAACACATTCATTTAGTGGTATTTGCCACGCACATTCACTATTCAGATTACCTCAATGGCATTGATAATTTATTAATGTATAAACAAGCCATACTTATGAAATTTAACCACCAAACATTTTTCTACACATAAATTATAACATTTCCAAACACACATTGATCATTAACATGTTTAATATCCCATAGACCTTATTTTGGTCAAAGATATATATAATCTTTTAATATTAATATGAATTTTTACATTTCAATTCACTATATATCAATCACATATACTCAATTATACATAAAGGCAAACATCTCCAACTTCTTTCACATTTGCCATTTTCACATATGGCCAATTCTCTATAAGCATATTCAAACTTAAATTCCATTGTATATAAATCACACACATCAATGGTAAGATCAATTGCACCTATTAAAATGCTTACCGAAGCTTCAACTATATCGCATCTTACTTAATTCAAATGGGAATATACTAACTTACCTTATTTCTTGTAAATATGAAAGACTTGTACTTACCCAAGCATTTAGCTTATTGTAATAAACACGTTTCATCTTGTAAGTGATTCATGAATTCTCTATTTATAACACATCATCGGTACTAAGCCTGCTAGGCATCAAAGCCTGAAATACACACTGGCATTAAGCCTGCTAGACCCGAGGTCTACAATTTGATCACCGGCATTTAGCCTGCTAGGCAATAAGCCTGATACAATTCACCGGCACAAGGCCTGCTAGGCATAAAGCCCGAATACTTTCACCAGCGCGAGGCTTGCTAGGCTCATAGCCTGAGTGGTAATACTTTAAATTTTCTTTCCCATATCATTTCATATATCGAATCTTTTACGCATTTCGAACTCATTATACGAACATTCAATAGCACATATCACACAAATAACTTAACCGAATCAATTTTATACTTAGCTAAATTCGGCTAATTCACATATAATTTTCAATAACTCCAAATTTTAGCTTATGCTAACTTACGAAAATAATATACGATGATTATTTGCTTAGAGACTTACCTGACACTTTCATTTACCTTTATTAGGTATTGTAGTCCTTGAAGAAATGAAAAACGATAATTCACACACCCAGTGCTTGATAAATAAATCCTTTCCCCAACCACATAGGCATATATATATTCACTATCCATATTTTCTAGGCCTCAATAAAACATCTATTAATTGTAGTTCATGCTCCCATCTTAACCCACCATATTCGGCAACCATCAATACATATACAACTATAAATATATATCAAAGTTAATTCTCGTTCATTATTGATTTTCATCACATTCGACCACACCCATATATATATACTAATTCTCATTTTCAATTTCCAGCATCAATCACATTCCATTTTCACGTATAACTATACCTTGATACATATACAATTATTTAATCCACCCGATTAATTCAAGCTTACATATATAAATATGCATCTTAATCTCATTTCGGATATAATAAAATATTTCCCATACCACATTCGGCTTTATACAATTTAGTTTATTATTTCACTTTAGCATATACAATTCAATATTGAATAAATTTTATATCAATCCAATTGCTTACAAACTTACTAATGAACATCCGTTTTCTTATCAAAAATCATCTTTCATACTCGATATCAATAGAAATTTCATTTAACCGTACACATACTATCATAATACAATTATACAATTCACATTTCCTTAGTCATAATCTCACATTCAATTACCATATAGACAAATGCACATATCAACTTTGGCATGAATATGAATTTCGCAGTTCCATATCATACATATATTTATATCATCAAACCGAATAAAACTAATCATGTGCTTAAACATATGGTTTCATTCACAAAATTCATAGCTTAATTTAATTCAAATATTACCTCAATAATCAGAGGTACTTACCGGGTGGACTTCGGGTCAGAGGTACAGGTGCCATGCCAGAATAAACCTAAAATAAAAGTCCATATTTTGAAAAGCCCATTTTTGAAAACTGTTTCTCGGGCCCAAAACCTCAAAGTCGAGTTTTGAACCGAGCTCTAATACCAAAATGTAACACCCCAAACTAGGCCCATTCACGTCGACCGAATTTGGAATGCCACTGCGGAACACTTTCAAAAATATTCTTGCTTAATAGTAAAAACCGTGGAAAATTTGTTTCCTTTCATAAACCATTTTCGTGACTTGAAATATTCTAGGTAAAAATTGAAGTTTGTTATAAAAATATCGGATTCAAGCTTTACTTGAGAAAATAAAACCATTTGCACTCAACATTTAAATTATCCATCCATAATAAAGAATAATAATAAAGATGCTTAATAAAAGTACTTAAATACTTTAATGGGCCTTTTTACATTAACACTTAATCAGAATAATGAAAATTTAGATACTTAATTAATCAAAATGTCCTTTTTCATGAGAATCCACTTCCGCATGGCCACCTTTGTATCCACTCCGACCCGGTCCAAAATCACGATCACCTGAAAGGTTTAGAAAAAATTTGGGTAAGTCACCAAGACTCAATGCATAGTTAATATACGTGTCTCCTCATATGGGCTTAGCCCATATCTACACCGTTCATAAACATGAATATGCAAATGTGAATATGCAATTATGAATATGTAATTATGAAGCTCAACCCACATAGTGATCCACATATCTTACCCTGGCAGACTTACTGCTTAAGGCTGTGGCCAAACCACCGATCCCATAGGGATCCCACATATCAATCGATACGCGATACACACAGCTATCAACCGCCGAGATGGGCACTTAGCCAACACCTCCTTTGATGAAGCACATAGTTAACATCAAGCGTTAATGTAGCACGTGGCTAGCATTAAACCACACACATAACGTACATCCTTTCCTCAAATAGTCACATCCCAAATCCCATGCATATATATATGTATCATGGTAACATATTACTCAAAACAATTATACATCACACATCATCACATTTGTATACATTCATCAATAATCATACATTACCGCAAATCACTGAAAGATTAGTACCATAACCACTAACCTGCTTATTCGATCACCCACCTTGGGTATCCCCCATCATCTTAACCCTAATTTCGGCTAACATGCACAACATATACGTTTACATAAAATAATACATACAACACATATAACAAGTAAAAGAGCAGTGCGATAACTACGCACCTGATTAAAGCGAGATCCGATTTATCTAACACAATCTAAAATCTCGTAACTTGTCCTATTGCTGTCGATTTGCCATTTAAAACCAAAGTTAGAAATCGGTCAACCCTTCAATACCAAAATCTATGAACAATGGCTCTGGGCCGAATGTTATATTTACCATTTACCTTGCTCGACAAAGTCCCTTGAGCACTTCAACTCTCGAAAGACTCCTTGGATGCTCCTTAACACTAGCTACACACAAAAAGAACACATCACTATGGCCTTATACATATTCGGCCATCCCTAAAGCCAAGCTCAACATTCGGTTATCACAAAACCCAAAATATAGCCTATGGCCGAGAGTCACACTTCCTTACCTTGCTTATCCAAAACCTGAATACTTGCTTACTTCCGAAGATATCGAAATCCCTCAAATAGTCGAAATCTCGGAAAGCCACTCCTTCAATGCACCCAAGGGATTCGGTTAGGTCCTTCAAACGATGGTGGAGAAGTCGGCCACAAGGAGAAGATGAATTCGTCTATAGGATCCCTTTAAAAGTACCATACAAAGGAAAAAATGGATAGGAGAGGTTCATGAAGATTCGGCCATGGTGATAGAATGGTGGGGTTTCGGCCAAGCAAGGGCATACCAAGTCGAAATGCCTCCTTAGCAAGAACTATATTCGGCCATGAATAGCCTGGGAAGGGAAGAAAACAAAATCGAGAGTTTTGGCACCTTCTTGCTATTAGAAAACTGAGTATGAAGGTTCTTAAGCAAACTCTACATTCGGCCAAAGAATAATTTGGAAGGAAAAAGAAGAAAAGATAAATTTTGCTCCCTTTTGTTCTACTCAAAACCGACTATACACCAAAAGGCAACAAGGAAAATCGGTCAGGCATCCTTTGCCAAACACAAGGCCGGCCAACTCTTCTCCCATGCTTCAAACGGTCATCCTCCAAAGCATGCTTCATTCTCATCATCAATTTCCCATAAACATTGTTTATTCATTATTCATCACCTTATCCATCATTTAATAAATAAAAGATTAATGCCCATGCTTCCAAAACAATAAATAAAACTCCCCATACACATGTAGTAGAGAAATAAAATAAAATAATAAGCACCCCATGAAGCATTGCTCCCGTGTGCATGCCCCATGCAGCACCAGTCTCTCACCCCGGACCAAAAGGAAAAACAAACCTCCAGGTGCGCTTCCAAAGTCTCTAACCCGAGACCTGAGGAAGCATCTCCTCACCTTTTGCCACTCGACCAATACGCATTTCATGCCAATAAACGCGTCGAAATTCTTTTAAACTATCCCTTGGCTGGCTCCTTATGCTGTAGCGCTAAAAGCAAAATAAAATGCCTCAAGCGCGAACCCCAGGACTCGAACACGAGTCCTCCTAGCCGTAGCTCTCAAGCAACGGCCTTAGCCACTCGGTCACCTTGAATTTCATGACATAAACGCACCGCGATTTCCTTTTAACCCTTTCTTCTTGAGCTTCCCTGAGCCTTAACGCTAAGCAAAAATAAAAACGATTGCGCGCCTCCATCAGGGCTCGAACGCCCGACCTCCAAGCCAAAACTACCCCTCGCGCTCCTAGCCACTTTGCTGCTGGTTTGTTGGTGTTACAAACCTGCGACATTTTATTATAAAGCCTCCTTCAAAGCAGCGCCATTTTGCAAAATAAAACGCTTATGCCGCGCCCAAGACTCGAACTCCTGACCTGATTGTGGCGTCACTCCTAAGCCTTAAGTGGCGCATGGAAGCCACTTTACCAGAGCATTTCATATGCCATAACCTGCCAAAGTATTGCTATAAGGCCTCCTTGCCTTGTCACCCTTTTGAACCCAAAATTTCAAAAATTTCCAAAATACTCCCTTTTAATCCGAGAGTTTTAAAAACTCCTAAAACACATCCAAAGGACTCTTAAAGCCTACCAGCTTGTAAATTAGCACGAACGCATAACCTCTACTTTAGGGTATTACAAAATCGTAGACCATAAAAATATAGTAAAAGATAGGATTTTCCTCATCGAATTTGTGGCCCTGAAACCACTGTTCTAACTCGGCTCAAAATCGGGCTGTTACATTTAAGACCATGTGAAAACAGGGCATACATACTGACTTGGGTCACACAACCGAGGACATACCCGTGTGCCAGGCCTTGTGAAAACTAGAGAGTATACTGACTTTGGTCACACAGCCAACCACATGCATATGTGTCTAGCCCGTGCGCCCTTCGAAATGGCCATACACGCCCGTGTATCAGGCCGTGCCAAAACTGTAAGGTATATTGACTTATCAACACGGCCAAGCCACACGCTCGTGTGCTAGGCCGTGTGCCATTTAGGGGGTATACTGACTTGTACCACACACAGAGTCACATGCCCGTGTGTCAGGCCGTCTCGAGCATACTGACTTCTATTCCATTTCAACACCAGGGGACACACGACCGTGTTACATGACCGTGTGTTAGACACGGCTGTGACACATACCCGTGTCCCTGCCTGTGTGGGCAAAAATAAGCTATTTGCAAAGCCATTTGCCACCCTATACACACAAGCACTTATAAGTATAAATGACCACATTTCATAACTAATTGGCAATCATTCCATAACATTTCATACACATAATATACCAATTCAATTTAGTACTCAAATGCCTAATTAACATCATGCATTATTCATTTATATATCAATTACATAACAAGACATCTTTTGCACCTTTTCATTCCATCAATTCCTTGCCCAAAACATACCATAATTGAACACTTAAACTCAACCAAAACATAGTACCAAAATAAGCCAAATCACATGGCTTAACTTATACACAAAATATACCAAAACCATAATATCAAGTAGCCATAACTAACATCTTTTGAACTAGCCTATACATGCCATATTTACAATTATCCACAAATTTAAAAGTACCAACAGAAAATTGGATAGTGTGATGTGCAACTCCGACTTGTCCGAAATGAGCGAGCTAACGAACCTCTATAAAAATAGAAAAAGAAACAAAGTAAGCTTTAGAGCTTAGTAAACCCGTATAATTTAGAATTAAACTTACCATTTATACAATAATCAAGGCAATTACTAAAGTAAACTCCATACAATTTCCATATGCCTATCACAAGCATTCATCCATAGGTTAGACAAGTTAATACATGAAATAATTCATTATCATAATTCAATAATCAATATAACTAGCATTCAACATTTCATTCTCAATCATATAACCAATAATTCATTGAATAACAGTACTCATCCGTATAAATAGAATTTATGCCCGTTGAACCTATTAGAACTCTAAAGGATACTCAGGTGATAAACATCATTAATCCATCAATTCATTATCAGTTATGCTCTTTTGAGCCATGACCGGTAAGCTCCTCCTGAGCTGGTTAATAGTAAGCTCTATTGAGCTGAAATGGTAAGCTCTATCGAGCTGAACAGCTCATACAAGCTGAAATGGTAAGCTCCAATGAGCTGAAAGCAGTAAGCTCTTACGAGCTGATATATTGGTAAGCTCATATGAGCTGTGGTGAGTCCGCAACAAATGTAGGAGCTCGACCAAAACGGTAACCCTAGTGACATGTCACTCGTATCCTACGAATTCTTACAGTTCAAACGGGGCTCGGTAACCATCAATATATATATCGATTAGGCATTCCTATTCCAAGTATATCAATTCCTCAAACATATACATACATTTTAAATAAATACAAATATTTAAAAGCTCGATTTTAATTATACGAACTTACCTCCTATTGCTCAAATAAAAACTATCTGATATTCATCGATCTTTCCTTTTCCCCAATCTAAACTCGATCTCGGCTTATCTTGATCTATATATTATCAAATTCAGTACATTCAGCATTCAATCTATTCAATTTAGTCCATAATTCATATTTTGCCAAATTTACACATTTGTTCCTATACTTTTCAATTTTTTTACCATCTAGTCCTTATTACATAAAATTGCAAATTCATGCAATTTAATACCAACCCATGCCTAGCCAAATTTACCACCTATCACTACCAGCCCATACCTTTCATTATTTCACACTTTTAAACACCACATTTTACAGTTTTACAATTTAATCCCTTTTTGACATTTTTGTCAAAAATCGCTTTACAAAACATTAAAATCTATCATCAAATTTTCATATTTCATCATCAAACATCTAAAAACTCAAATAATCATCAATGGCACTTCATAAAATCATGAAAAAAATTCAAAATTAAGGTACGGGCTAACTAGAATACGAAGCAACGATTACAAAAACGTAGAAATTATCAAAAATCGAACTCAAAACATACCTCAATCAAAACTACAAAGGGCCAAACCCTAAAATGCTTCAAATGGTCTTTCGTCCTTTGATTTTTTGTGAGGAAGATGAAAAATAACCCTAATTTTATGTTTTGTTTTATTATTAATACATTAATACATAGTTTACCATTTTACCTTTGGTTATTAAACTATTTAATCAACAAATATAAGGCCATTAATGTCCATTAACCTTATCAATGGCATAATAACATTATAAGGACCTCTAATTTAATAAACCATAGCTATAAGGCACATTAAACTATTGGCACACAAGTTTTACGCTTTACTCGATTTAATCCTTTTTATCGAATTAAGTATTTAAACGGTAAAATTTCTTTATGATACTTTCACATAATAATTCTATCATGCTGTAAACAATAATAAAATAATAAAATAAATATTTAAACCTCAGATTTGTGGTCCCTAAACCACTGTTTCAATTTGACTCAAAAATTGGCTGTTATAAGATCTTTGACGCATATTTTTTAAGGAGAGTTGTAATGACTTTCTCCATAATTATGTTGTCACTAAACTTGTCTCTAAGAAGTTTAATGTTGTTGACAATAGCCATAATCTTGTCTGAATACTACTTGATAGTCTTAGCCTCCTTCATCTTCAAGTTCTGAAAGTCTCTCCTAAAATTAATGAGTTGTTGTTGCCTTGTCTTTTATGAGTCGTGGAACTCATACTTCAACTTATCCGAAGCTTTTTTAGAGTTTCAAAGGGCATGATTCTAGTGAAAATCACATCTGATACACCATTATACAAGCATAACATTGCTTTATATTTCTTGGCACACTCATCGCCGTGTTGCCTTACCTGAGCAATGGTTGGGTTTGCTCTCAAGGGTGGTGGCTCCCTATCAGCCTCGACTATTTACCATAAATCATAGGCCTAGAGGTAAGTCTTCATTGTAACACCTTGAATTTGGGCCTATTGGGTTATAATGCCCCAAAAAAAAATCCCGAAACTTTAAATTTCTGTGCACTGAGGTTGGTTTGTATGAGAAGCACTAAGAATATTAATTTTAAGGTATTATGGGGATTATTTGAAGTCTTAGAGATAGAAATGACCATAGGGAAAATTTTATTTTTCTTGCTTTAGTGGACCCTAGTCTCAAGCATTAGGCCTCTTAAGTAGATTAAGGGGAAAGTAGGACATAAATGGGCTTGTGGTCCAGTGGCAAGGTGGCGTAACTAGGGGAGCTATAAGGTGGCGTGAAGAGGTCCAAGGTTTGAGTAGTGGTAAGGTGTTTTTGGAGTGTTTATTTTGCATAGTGGACGGCTAAAGTTGTGTGGAATTTGGACTCTTTTGTTGAAGTGTTTGAAATGGTCTTGTGAGCTGATAAATGAGGGAATTTCTGATGAGATAATGGAGATATGTAACAGACCAAATTTGACCCTAATCGGAACGGTGGTTTCGGGACCACGAATCCGAGTCTGAGAAATATTTTAATATTATATTTTGAGTCTATTATATATGAATTAATGTGTGTGAAAGTTTCGTAGAAAATTTTTATCGTTTGAGTGCTTAATTTGATAAAAAGGACCTAATCGCGTAAAGTGAAGAAGTGGCAGACTAAAGTGAAATGTGCTTAATTGATCATGGCTTTATATTATGAAGTATATAATGGGTAAATAACCCATTTTAGATGTTAGTGGCCGGCCATGGACAAGTTTGGCCTTAAGTTAAAATGTTTAGTTATTTTTAATTATAAGGTTAGTTTAGTAATTTGGTATTTATTTATTATATGATAAAATAACCAAGAAAAGAAAGCCATCATCTTTTCACTCATCCATGGCCGAATGTGGAGGAAGAAATAAGCTTTTGATTCTTTGAAATTTCGGCACTTTGAAGCTAAAATTCAAGGTGAGTTTTTAGTTAGTTTTCGATAAATTTTACGTTTTTGAGATCGTTGCTTCGAACTGTAGTTGACCCATGTTAGAATTTTTAAAAATGAGCATGTATGAGATTCGGCCATTGCTAGGTTCTCGTGATTTTTGGTGATTTATGATTTGAGGTAAATGATATGTTAAAGATTAGTAGATTTTGCATTGGAAATTTTAGTAAATTTGAGTATTTTGGGCTAATTTGTAAAAATAAAAATTTGAGAGGGCTATAATGCAAAATAAATGAAAGAAATGGACTTGTATAGTCCCTATAAATATTCGACCCTTAAGGAGTATGGAGAAATTTGGTGTATTTTGTGTTTTATGCAATTAGGACTAAATTGTAAAAATTTGAAATAGTATGGGTAAAATGGTAATTTGCCTATTTATGTGCTTAGGGACTAAACTGAGATGAAATGTACCTGAATGAGCATAATTTTAATGTGTTTTAGATCAAGAGCAAAGAAAAACGGAATTAGATCGGGGAAAGACGAAGGTTCTCGAATAGCCGATTTGCACGGTCTATCGACAACCGAGGTAAGTCCTTAAGCACTTATATGTTAAAGAGTTAGTATAAACATGTTAAAGAACAAAATTTAATAATGTTGACTATGAAATTTTGAGTTACCCGAATGTAAAGTGCTAAATTAGATTAAATATATTTTGTTAATGTGATATGAACAAGTATATGTTCTTGATATGATACGTGGATACAATATGATGTATATGGTTTGGTTGTGATGTTAGCATTTATAAATATGTATTGGAGGTTTAATTATGTTGTTACTCGGGCTTTGAGCCTAGCAGGCCTTGTGCCAGTGAGTTATTCGGGCTTCGCGCCTAGCAGGCTTTGTGCCGGTGAAATAGTTTGGGCTTTTAGCCTAGCAAGCAATGTGCGGGTGAAACAATTCGCGCTTATTGCCTAGCAGGCTTAATGCCGGTGATATACTTCAGACCTTAAGTCCAGCAGGCCTAGTGCCGGTGAATGTGTTCGAGCTCTAAGCGCATAAAAATCAAGTCATGAACATATCAAGAAATTTCTGTTTAGAAACATGATTCGTATAAATTCGACAGAGAGGTATGTATTTTACAGTCGTGTTACTCAATAAAATGACAAACAAGTATTTGAGTAAGTGAAGGTTTTATACATTAACTTGTTTGAGATGAATGAATATGTACATGCAAGATATATTGTGTGATAGTAATTATTTGAAAGCATGAACGTATTCAGTTGAAGGGATAAGTATATGATATGTACATATGTCTGTGATATACTGAATGATTGGTGTATGTGAATAAGAAAGATAAAGCTTTAGTATCAAGTGCATTTAATGATATTTAGTTGTTTCGGCTTTATAAATAAAAGAGGTTATGTGTTAATTATGTTCAGATTAGTGATAGAAGATATTGACTTGAATGGTTGTATGTATGTTACTTATATAAGTACATGTTTACTTAAGGCTTACTAAGCTAGCAAGCTTACCGTGTGTGTGCGCTTTTATCTACCTCTGTTTTATAGATCTTTGATTCAAGCTACGGACTCGGAGGATCATCCAAGAAGTCAATCGCACTATCAAACTTTTGGTATACGTATCTTAGTTTTATTCGAAAGGCATGTATAGGCTAGACTTAAGTATTAATTAATAGATTTTGGGTGATTGTACATAACTATAATATAGCCTTGCAAAAAAGGCTTATTTCATTTGGTTAACTTAAGTTTTTATGCTATATGACCAAATGGTTGGAATTCAAAAGTTAAGCTTAGTTATATGTGTGAATGGTTGAATGCTAAATGTGTTTGGTTCATGGCAAATTTATACCTGGTCTGTTCATGCATATCTAGGTTGATGTATGTTATATAGAGGGCATGATTGCGGATAAGATGATTGTATGTGTTTTGGGTTTACTATGTACAGGATGGATAATGTTCATGTTTGAGTTGAGTTTGTTTTATAAGTAATATGGCCATTCGAATATGGCTTTTCTCTTATGCTAGTTTGAAGTTGAGACATATGAATTGTATTGATCGAATGTTGTATATGTTTATGTTATTAGGATTTAAGGGTTATATAGATGTTGATATACGGTCATGGCTAACTTATGTATCGAAGATGAGTGGGTATTGGATTTTTATATCAATTAAAAATTTGGTATGTTCGTTAACTTTAATTATTTTGTGAAACATGAAACATGTTATACAATATTCATATGAGTTCGGCTAAGCTAAAGAGGAATATTTAATCGTAACTTATGTGCTAGATGAACTAGTTAATTAAGTTTATATTTTGAATATGACAAATGAGTCGGCATATAAGCTACATATACATACGTCTACTTATATATGTTCTTAACTGTAGGTAAATGTTGATTTGATTGAGTATTGGTTCTATTTGAGTTAATACTAGTTATGTAATGTTCATGAAATTCTTATGTATATGTTCTTGTATATTCGGCTAAGCCATTAATTGCGTTTATGATAATGTAATGAATTTATGCATCTTGACTATATAGCATAAAGTTTTGATTATCGAGTTGTTTTCATTAGTAAATAAAAATGAATTGACTTTTGAAATGGTTTACTTGTTTATAAATTTCACATATTATGACCAACTTGTCGAATGTGGTATATGGAATTGGGATTGCTAGGTGACATTGTCGTATCGTATGTTTCAGGGTTATTTTGTGTTCGTTGATAATTACATTGTATATGATTTGGGTTAAAGTATTAAGCATATGTTATACGTGTGTGATTAGTCTGTTTATAAATGAATTATTTGATAAAGATGTTTAGATAAGATTTAATCGTTTGAGCAGAAGTTATAATGTATCCTAGTAATGCAGTAACCCTAATCATGGCGAGATCTGGGTTAAGAGTGTTACATTTTATTGGTATCAGAGCTTACGGTTTAGTCGATTCTAGGACTACCGTAGCGCGTGTGAGTCTAGCTATACATGCCTTTGTTATATATTGATAGTGTGGTGACTTCTGACATTCAGAACTTTGTTTTATATAGTAAATGGACACTGATCCTAAAAGAGCCGTAGCGGATAATGTAGAGAGTGTAGCGCCTGACCGTGCACGAGAATCAGTGCCGGTAGACTCTCGACCAGTTTCGGGTAGCCACGAGGGGGAGGCTAAACAAGCCTTCTACCGGATGATGAGCGAGTGGTTTACCCGGTTTATTCGAACTAACCCACCAGTACCCCAACCTCCACCCCGAATAATCCAACTCCGATACCTTGGCACTTCGATGATAGATCCGATGAGATCTAGTAGGCCTCCAGTTGATAAAATCAGGAAATTTGGGGCCGAAGAATTCAGGGCCAATGATGATGATGACGCAGAACGAGCCGAAATGTGGCTTGATAACACTATTCGGGTACTTGATGAGCTATCTTGTACTCCAGACGAATGCCTGAAGTGTGCTATATCTTTACTCCGAGACACTGCATATCACTGGTGGAAGACATTAGTATCAGTGGTTTCGAAAGAAAAAGTGACGTGGGATTTCTTCCAGAATGAATTCCGCAAGAAATATATCAGCCAGAGGTTCATCGACCAGAAACGTAAAGAATTTCTTGAACTGAAATAGGGGAGAATGACCGTGACAGAATATGAACGGAAATTTGTCAGGCTCAGCAGATATGCTAGAGAGTGTGTTTCTACTGAAGCTATTATGTGCAAAATGTTTGAAGACGGTCTGAATGAAGATATAAAGTTGCTTGTTGGCATTCTTGAAAATCAAGAGTTTGTGACACTAGTTGAGCGAGCTTGCAAAGCTGAAGAGCTCGGAAAGAGAAAAGAAAGGCTGAGACAGAAGCTAGAGACATTCATAAAAGATCTTTGGGTAAGACCTTCCATCCCACATCCAAGAAGTTCAGAGATGACTTGAGCCGACATAAAGCTACTTCAGATTTACCTAGACATGATCGACCTCCAGTGGGCTCCCGAGCTACCTCGATGGCCAGTGTTGGAAACGCTCCACAGAATCGAGTTGAATGCAAGCACTATGGGAAATGGCATTCTGGGAGCTGTAGATTCCATGATCGGTTTTGCTTTAAATGTGGATCGTCAGATCATTTTATTAGGGAATGTCCGATGTTAGTTGAGCAGAATACAGTTCAGAACATTAAGTCGAGCAACACGTCAGTGCGAGGTAAGCCACCCAGACATTCAGGCAATGTAGGTGGTAGTCAGAGAGGAACGAAGAACACTGCAGTTCGATCTGAGGCTAGAGCTCTAGCTAGATCTTATGCTACGCGAGCCCGAGAGGATGCTTCCTCCCCCTATGTCATTACCGGTACTTTCACCCTTTATGATACTACTGTGATTGCATTGATTGATCCTGGTTCGACTCATTCTTATGTGTGGGAAACTCTAGTAGCCGGTAAGACTCTGCCAGTTGAGTCTACTGAGTTTGTGATTCATGTGTCCGACCCTTTGGGTAGATGTGTGCTTGTTAATAAAGTGAGTAGAGGTTGCCCGTTGATGATTCGGGATTCTTGCTTCCCAACTGATTTAATGTTATTGCCCTTCGATGAGTTCGATATAATTTTGGGAATGGACTGGTTAACTTCACATGATGCAGTGGTGAATTGCAAAAGAAAGCTTATTGATTTGTGATTTGAGATGTTAGAACGGGGAGATCATTAGAATTGAATCTAGTGATTCAAGTGGGTTTCGTACAGTAATATCTTCGATGTTAGCCCGGAAGTATGTGAGAAAAGGGTGCGAAGCTTATTTGGCTTATGTACTGGATTATAAATTGTTTGAGAAATAGATTGAATCTGTATCGGTTGTATGTGAATACCCTGATGTGTTTCCTGAAGAACTACCGGGTTTACCACCAGTACGAGAGATTGAGTTCGACATTGAATTAGTACCGGGAATGACTCTGATTTCGATAGCTCCGTATCGGATGGCACCTACTGAGTTAAAAGAGTTGAAAGCGCAGATGCAAGAGTTGACAGATAGGGGCTTTGCACGACCGAGCTTCTCTCCTTGGGGTGCACCAGTTCTATTTGTGAAAAAGAAAGATGGAACGATGCGAATGTGTATTGATTATCGGTAACTGAATAAGGTAACTATAAAGAATAAGTACCCGTTACCTCGGATTGATGACTTGTTTGATCAGTTGAAAGGGGCTTCAGTATTTTCAAAAATAGATTTGAGATCAGGCTATTATCAGTTGCGAGTCAGAGATACTGATGTGTCAAAGACTGCATTTCGGACGAGGTACGGACATTTTGAGTTTCTGGTTATGCCTTTTGGACTCACTAATGCACCTGCTGTTTTTATGGATCTAATGAATCGAGTCTTCAGACAGTTTTTGGATCGGTTTGTAGTAGTGTTTATTGATGATATACTGATCTACTCCAAAGATGAAACCGAGCATGCCGAGCATTTGAGATTAGTGCTACAAACTTTGCGAGATCAACAACTGTATGCAAAGTTTAGTAAGTGTGAGTTCTGGATGAATGAAGTCAGTTTCTTGGGTCATGTTGTTTCAGCATCAGGTATTCGGGTGGATACAAACAAAATAGCAACTATACTCGATTAGAAATCACTAAAGAATGTTCCCAAGATCCGAAGCTTCTTAGGTCTTGCGGGATACTACAGACGGTTTGTTAAAGGTTTTCTGTGATAGCTACACCTTTGACAAAGCTACTACAGAAAGATGTCAAGTTTGAGTGGTCAGAAAAGTGTCAGGAAAGTTTCGAGCAGTTGAAAGCCCTTCTGACCGAAGCTCTAGTGTTAGCTCAGCCTGAATCAGGTAAAGAATTTGTTGTTTTTAGTGATGCTTCTTTGAATGGGTTGGGTTGCGTTTTGATGCAGGAAGGTAAAGTTATAGCCTACGCTTCGAGATAATTGAAGCCACATGAAAGAAATTATCCGACTCACGATTTGGAATTAGCAGCCATTGTTTTCGCATTGAAAATTTGGCGTCACTACTTATTCGGCGAGAAATGTCACGTTTATTCGGATCATAAAAGTCTAAAGCATTTGATGGCTCAGAAAGATCTGAACTTGAGACAACACAGATGGTTAGAATTGTTGAAAGACTATGAGTTGGTGATTGACTACCATCCGTGGAAAGCTAACGTTGTTGCAGATGCGTTAAGTCAAAAATCATTATTTTCTCTTCGTGCAATGAACGCATCGATGGCTATGTCTAATGATGGTTCGATCATAGCCGAGTTACAAGCAAGACCGATGTTTATTCAGCAAATTAGTGATGCACAGAAAGTTGACAAAGATATGACTTCTAGATGAGCACAATGTGAAAATGATACAGAGTCAGAATTTCGAGTTGATAAAAATGACTGTTTGATCTATAAAGGCCGATTGTGTGTACCGAGAAATACTGACTTGATTCAGATGGTATTGGATGAAGCTCATAATAGTCAAATGTCGATACATCCGGGTAGCACAAAGATGTACAATGATTTGAAACAGTTCTATTGGTGGCCGGGCATGAAGCGGGATATATCTGAATTTCTTTCGAAATGCTTAGTTTGGCAGTAAGTAAAAGCTGAGCATCAAGTGCCATCCGGACTACTTCAGCCAATCATGATACCTGAATGGAAATGGGATAGAATTACAATGGATTTTGTATCCGGTCTTCCTATGACACCGAGTAAGAAAGATGTCATCTGGGTTATAGTTGATAGACTGACTAAATCAGCTCATGTTGTGCCAGTACATGCAGACTATTCACTTGATAAACTTGCTGAGTTGTATGTATCGCAGATTGTAAGGTTGCATGGTGTACCGAATTCCATTGTTTCAGACAGAGACCCGAGATTCACATCGCAGTTTTGGAAGAAGTTGCAAGATGCTTTAGGTACTAAACTTCATTTTAGTACAGCCTTTCATCCGCAATCAGTCTGAGCGAACTATGTAGATACTTGAAGACATTGCGTTCTCGAATTTGAAGGTACGTGGGAACGATACCTACATTTGATTGAATTTGCTTACAATAATAGCTTTCAATCTAGTATCAAAATGGCGCCTTATGAAGCCTTGTACGGGCAAAAATGTCGAACACCGTTATACTGGTCTGAGCTCAGCGAGAATAAGATACACGGGGTTGATTTGATTAAAGAAACAGAACAGAAGGTAGCTATTATTAGAGGCAATTCGAAAGCTGCTTCGGATCTTCAAAAGTCCTATGCTGATTTGAAACGTAAAGACATTGAGTTTCAGGTCAGAGATCGTGTATTCTTAAAAGTTTCTTCCTGGAAGAAAGTACTCCGATTTGGTCGGAAAGGCAAGTTGAGTCCGACATTTATCGGACCGTATGAAATCATCGAACGTATTGGGCCTGTTGCTTATAGATTAAAGTTGCCCTCTGAGTTAGAAAAGATACATGACGTATTTCACGTGTCGATGCTTCGTAAGTACAGATCAGATCCGTCTCATGTGATCACACCGTCAGAGATTGAAATCCAATCCGACTTGACATATGATGAAGAACCGATCAGTATCTTAGCTCGGGAAATAAAAGAGTTGAGAAATAACAGAATTCCATTAGTGAAGGTACTATGGAATCATCACGGAGTTAAAGAGGCTATGTGGGAGCCTGAGGATTTAATGAGGCAACAACATCCGACTTTGTTTAACGGTAAGATTTTCGGGGACGAAAATCCTAAAGGGGGAGAGTTGTAACAGACCGAATTTGACCATAATTGGAACAGTGGTTTCGGGACCACGAATCTGAGTCTGAGAAATATTTTAATATTATATTTTGAGTCTATTATATATGAATTAATGTGTGTGAAAGTTTCGTAGAAAATTTTTATCATTTGAGTGCTTAATTTGATAAAAAGGACCTAATCGCGTAAAGTGAAAAAGTGGCAGACTAAAGTGAAATGTGCTTAATTGATCATGGCTTTATATTATGAAGTATATAATGGGTAAATAACCCATTTTAGATGTTAGTGGCCGGCCATGGACAAGTTTGTCCTTAAGTTAAAATGTTTAGTTATTTTTAATTATAAGGTTAGTTTAGTAATTTGGTATTTATTTATTATATGATAAAATAACCAAGAAAAGAAAGCCATCATCTTTTCACTCATCCATGGCCGAATGTGGAGGAAGAAATAAGCTTTTGATTCTTTGAAATTTCGGCACTTTGAAGCTAAAATTCAAGGTGAGTTTTTAGTTAGTTTTCGATAAATTTTACGTTTTTGAGATCGTTGCTTCGAACTGTAGTTAACCCATGTTAGAATTTTTGAAAATGAGCATGTATGAGATTCGGCCATTGCTAGGTTCTCGTGATTTTTGGTGATTTATGATTTGAGGTAAATGATATGTTAAAGATTAGTATATTTTGCATTGGAAATTTTAGTAAATTTGAGTATTTTGGGCTAATTTGTAAAAATAAAAATTTGAGAGGGCTATAATGCAAAATAAATGAAAGAAATGGACTTGTATAGTCCCTATACATATTCGGCCCTTAAGGAGTATGGAGAAATTTGGTGTATTTTGTGCTTTATGCAAATAGGACTAAATTGTAAAAATTTGAAATAGTAGGGTAAAATGGTAATTTGCCTATTTATATGCTTAGTGACTAAATTGAGATGAAATGCACTTGAATGAGCTAAATTTTAATGTGTTTTAGATCAAGAGCAAAGAAAAACGGAATTAGATCGGGGAAAGACGAAGGTTCTCGAATAGCCGATTTGCACGGTCTATCGACAACCGAGGTAAGTCCTTAAGCACTTATATGTTAAAGAGTTAGTATAAACATGTTAAAGCATAAAATTTAATAATGTTGACTATGAAATTTTGAGTTAGCCGAATGTAAAGTGCTAAATTAGATTAAATATATTTTGTTAATGTGATATGAACAAGTATATGTTCTTGATATGATACGTGGATACAATATGATGTATATGGTTTGGTTGTGATGTTAGCATTTATAAATATGTATTGAAGGTTTAATTATGTTGTTACTCGGGCTTTGAGCCTAGCAGGCCTTGTGCCGGTGAGTTATTCGAGCCAAGCGCCTAGCGTGCTTTGTCTTGGGTGAAATATTTCGGCTTTTAGCCCAAAGAGCCAGCCATGTCTTGGGTGAAACGATTCGGCTTTATTGCCTAGCGCACTTAATGCGGTGATATACTTGGACCTTAAGTCCAGCGAGCCCTAGTGCCGATGAATGTGTTCGAGCTCTAAGCGCATAAAAATCAAGTCATGAACATATCAAGAAATTTCTGTTTAGAAACATGATTCGTATAAATTCGACAGAGAGGTATGTATTTTACAGTCGTGTTGCTCAATAAAATGACAAACAAGTATTTGAGTAAGTGAAGGTTTTATACATTAACTTGTTTGAGATGAATGAATATGTACATGCAAGATATATTGTGTGATAGTAATTATTTGAAAGCATGAACGTATTTAGTTGAAGGGATAAGCATATGATATGTACATATGTCTGTGATATACTGAATGATTGGTGCATGTGAATTAGAAAGATAAAGCTTTAGTATCAAGTGCATTCAATGATATTTAGTTGTTTCGGCTTTATAAATAAAAGAGGTTATGTATTAATTATGTTCAGTTTAGTGATAGAAGATATTGACTTGAATGGTTGTATGTATGTTACTTATATAAGTACATGTTTACTTAAGGCTTACTAAGCTAGCAAGCTTACCGTGTGTGTGTGCTTTTATCTACCTCTGTTTTATAGATCTTTGATTCAAGCTACGGACTCGGAGGATCATCCAAGAAGTCAATCGCACTATCAAACTTTTGGTATACGTATCTTAGTTTTATTCGAAAGGCATGTATAGGCTAGACTTAAGTGTTAATTAATAGATTTTGGGTGATTGTACATAACTATAATATAGCCTTGCAAAAAAGGCTTATTTCATTTGGTTAACTTAAGTTTTTATGCTATATGACCAAGTGGTTGGAATTTGAAAGTTAAGCTTAGTTATATGTGTGAATGCTTGAATGCTAAATGTGTTTGGTTCATGGCAAATTTATACCTGGTCTGTTCATGCATATCTAGGTTAATGTATGTTATATAGAGGGTATGATTGCGGATAAGATGATTGTATGTGTTTTGGGTTTACTATGTACAGGATAGATAATGTTCATGTTTGAGTTGAGTTCGTTTTATAAGTAATATGGCCATTCGAATATGGCTTTTCTCTTATGCCAGTTTGAAGTTGAGACATATGAATTGTATTGATCGAATGTTGTATATGTTTATGTTATTAGGATTTAAGGGTTATATAGATGTTGATATACGGTCATGGCTAACTTATGTATCGAAGATGAGTGGGTATTGGATTTTTATATCAATTAAAAATTTGGTATGTTCGTTAACTTTAATTATTTTGTGAAACGTGAAACATGTTATACAATATTCATATGAGTTCGGCTAAGCTAAAGAGGAATATTTAATCGTAACTTATGTGCTAGATGAACTAGTTAATTAAGTTTATATTTTGAATATGACAAATGAGTCGGCATATAAGCTATATATACATACGTCTATCTATATTTGTTCTTAACTGTAGGTAAATGTTGATTTGATTGAGTATTGGTTCTATTTGAGTTAATACTAGTTATGTAATGTTCATGAAATTCTTATGTATATGTTCTTGTATATTCGGCTAAGCCATTAATTGCGTTTATGATAATGTAATGAATTTATGCATCTTGACTATATAGCATAAAGTTTTGATTATCGAGTTGTTTTCATTAGTAAATAAAAATGAATTGACTTTTGAAATGGTTTACTTGTTTATAAATTTCACATATTATGACCAACTTGTCGAATGTGGTATATGGAATTGGGATTGCTAGGTGACATTGTCGTATCGTATGTTTCAGGGTTATTTTGTGTTCGTTGATAATTATATTGTAAATGATTTGGGTTAAAGTATTAAGCATATATTATACGTGTGTGATTAGTCTGTTTATAAATGAATTATTTGATAAAGATGTTTAGATAAGATTTAATCGTTTGAGCAGAAGTTATAATGTATCCGGTAATGCCCGTAACCCTAATCTGGCGACGGATACAGGTTAAGAGTGTTACAAGATATCATGGAGAAAATTAGGAGATGAGAGGTGGGAAGAGTTGACACCGAATTAGACTGTGGGGGAAGGTAGGATTCCGCTATTGGTTATAAAAGGAGATGTCGAATTCCTTTGTGAGGTTCCTTGGGTTCCATTACATTTCTTTTTCTCCCCCTTAGCCGAATTCTTCCATTTGCTGAAAAAAAAAACCATCATTCCTTTGCCAAAAATTTTGGTTTTCTCTCTAGCCGATTTCCCCATACCTCCTCTTCTTAAATTCCTTCTCTTGTTCACCTTTAGTTCTAGCCGATCACTTCTCCTCTTCTTCTCCCTATTGGTGCCGAATTGTCTCTGTCACCATACTAATCTCAAAAGCCGAACTTAGTTCGCAGGATCGAAAGTGGATTTGGTAAGTATTCAGTTAACCTCTCTTGTACATTTTGCTAAAAGCTGAAAGGCTATCTAACTAACCTTTAGTTAAATCTGTGGTAACAAATATAAGGTTCAAAGATCGCAAGCGTGGTAGAATCGTTAGCAAGGGTAAGTGTACTCAACTCGATGGTGGATTAAGTGAATGGTCGAATATGTGTGTGATCTATAAGCAGTGAATTGTGTGGATTATGGGTCACGTGGATTTTGATGGTGTATGTGTGAGTGCAGATCTAGGGGATACTCCTGATTAGTAGCTAAGGAAGGCTATTAGAACCCAGTGGCACATGGTAAGGTTATAGTAAGGTTTCGGCTTTTGAGTAAATATTTGATTAAGTATGATTGGTTGATTGAAGGTTGGTTGGTTGTAGGTTCTAGGCTAAGGATAGAAAAGCACGTCGCGGTAACCAGGTATGTACGAACACTACACACACATACCGGCAACACCGGAAAGCCGAAAGGCCAAAAGTGGCTAAATGGGCCTGGTGGGCCCTGAGGCTAAGTTTGATGAAATGGATTAATTTGATTATATGAATTGGGTTAGGCATGCATGTTACATGATCTAGATTTGTTTTGGGCCTAATGAGTCATATGACTGAGATTTGGGCCTAGTGGGCCATAAAAATGTGATGTGGCCATTATGGGTTATATGAACGTGAAATGGGTTGATGGGCTTTATGGGGACGTAACCTAATATGCAAGGGTTTTATGGACTTTAGGCTTAGTACCGAACAACTCTTAAACTGCATAAGACTTTCTAATAATTTAACATGTCCGTGGACAAGTCGCTAGGTTAGAGTGTCATAACGGGCAAATGCATGTCTAGGATTGGATCTAAGGAGAGCTTGGTACTTAAGTAGCCTCTTCTCTAGAATCCTACTTGGTGCATAGTATGACTTGTTAATGGGCCAAAGTTCATAACTAAAACCCTATAGGGACCAAATACCCCTAGATTTGTAAAATTACTAACATACCCCTGATTTGAAAAACAATACCAAAACATCCTTAGATTTATAAAATCACTAAAACAGCCTCAAATTGTGAAATTACCAGAATACCCTTGGTTTGCAGAATTACCAAAATATCCCTGATTTACAAAATTTCCAAAGTACCTCTATTTTTTAAAATTACCTAAATACCCCTGTAGAGTAGATTTATGGAAATACCCTTGGGTTGTGAAATAACAAAAAATGCCCCTATGTGATGAGTATGAGTTTTATGGATGTTACTCATGTGCATGTTGCATTCATATGATATTCTGATTAGGATGCATATGTATGGGAATTATGGTAAGGAGGAAGATTTGAAGATCGCACAGTCGCTTGACAATCATGGATCCACCGGTGGCTTTAAGCCCATTATATGATTAGCAGCTTTACTGCAATGTTAAGTAGTGCCGCTGTGAGTGCTACCTTTGGTGTGTAGAGAATGGGTGGGTCGATTTAGAAATCCCCACAAGTGTGTAGGGTTGGAAGGGAAATGGTGTGTAGCGGATGGATTCTTGGGGAGGGTTTTGCATTACCTTGATTTGCATATGATGTGATATGATATGATATGATATGAAGTCATTGTGGGCTAAGGCCCAAGACCACTGATTTTGATAGAGTTTAGGCCCAATGTATGTTTGTATGTTGATCTGATTGCCAAGGGTCGTAAACATTGAGTTTCGAAACTCACATCGTTTATTTAATGTTTCAGGTGATCCTGAGTGAATGGCTCGAAGCGGGAGAGGACTCGGAGATGGCCACACTACAAGATGATTAAAATTTTATTTATTTGTTACGAAAGACATAGCTTTAATTGCTTATTTTCGTTGGATGTAATAAGGCCTTGTACTCCGATTTGACTTTAGATTTTGGGTTTTGTTGTTTCAACTGTTTACTTAATTCTTAAACCTAAGTAAATTTCCTACGTTTAGACTTGGTTTTTGAAATACTTATAAAATAGGTTTTTTCTTTATTACTTAACAAGACTCAAGGATTTTGGGCTTTTGGGCCTAAAATTTTTAATTAGCAAAATCGTTTGACTTATGCCTTTGATGTGACACGTCGGATTCGGGCCTAACTTCTATGTCGAGTTTGGGGTGTTACATTTAGTGGTATCAGAGCCTGATTGCAAAACTCGGGTTGTGAAATAGGCATTAGATTTAAATTTTAAAATAAGTAGGTTTAAAAGTTTTTACAAGATTCTTGAAGTGTGGTTCACCGAGCCCTTAACGTTGAGTCGAGTAAGTTTTCAGTACTACATTTGCTTAAATTACTGAACTGTGCAAATAATGGGCTCCTTAAAAATATGCTTTTAGAGATTAAAGCCCATAGGAAATTTAAGTTTGTAGTGGATTCTTGACCGCGTAATAACTTTAAAAAAAATTGGTTACTCGCATAAGACATGTGTCCTAAGCAAGTGGAACTATGTACTAATTACATAAAATTTTTAATTCAAAAATACGCAACGATGAGCGCTAGAAGAGGTGCAAGAGGCTGAGGATGAGGCGGTGGAAGTGTTAGGGCTGGGTCGTCCGAGTCAGGCCATATGCCCAACATTGGAGTAGGGGAGGCTCCAGCCTCACCAGTAGCTGAAAGGGGAGCATATAAATAGGCTACCGCTACGGAAGATGTCATATCGCAGGCCATGTTAAGGATCTTAGAAATGGTTGTTGGGCCCAATAATGGTATGAAAAGTCATGGGTTGATCACCGAGCGACTCCGATCTAATGGGGCAGAGATTTTCAAAGGAATAGCGGGGGTAACCCCGAGTATGGTAGAGTATTGGTTGGAAGCTATTGAAAGAATAACGGACGATCTAGATTGCACGGCTGAACAAAAGTTAAAAGGGGCGATATCCTTACTTAGGGAGGAAGCCTACCAGTGGTGGTTGACTGTAAACTAAGGCAACCCAACGGAGCAGATCACTTGGGAGTTCTTCAAATCAGCATTCCAGGGGAAATACATTGGAGCGGCCTATGTGGATGCTCGAAGGAAAGAGTTTTTGAATCTGACTCAAGGAGATAAGTCGGTAGCAGAGTATGAGGCTGAGTCTTTGCGCCTCAGTCGATATGCCAAGGGGATAGTCGCAACAGAACATGAGAGAAGTGTACAGTTCGAGGATGGGTTAAAAGACAACCTTAGGGTGCTTATAACTCCCCAGAGAGAGCGGGACTTTGCAGTCTTGGTGGAGAAAGCAAAGATAGTGGAGGAAGTAAAGCACGCGGAGCGCCTCCACTGAAAAAATGAGAAGGGCAAGAACAAATGGAACGTGGAAGCTATGGGGACTGAACAGAGGCCTGCAAGGAGGGCCAAAGTGAATGGGCCAGTTAGAGCTGAGGCCCCTATTGCTGTTGCTAATATCGAGATACCACCTTGTGTTATTTGTGGAAAACAGCATACGGGTGAATGTTGGAGGAGAATAGGAGCTTGTTTGAGTTGTGGATCTATGGAACATAGGATTAGAGAGTGCCCGAGAAGGCCAAATCAGGAGCGAGCCGATGGCAGAGGTAATTTTCAGCCACAGAGCGGTGGTCAACAACCACCAAGGGGCCGTGGACAAGCCGGGGGCAATAATGCTAATGAACGCAGTCATGGACCACCAGGTAGAGGTGCAGGTTATGCTGAGGTGAGGCAGCCAGCTTTGGTCTATACAGCATGTCACCAAGGGGACGAAGACGCTCCAAATGGGAATAATGGTGCATACCCTACCATAGTATACTGAGTCTTTATTTTGGCTTTAGAATTAGAGTGCGTAGCGAAAGCATAGCAGCGAGACTTGGGTAGTACGATTAATAGTTAGTTGGAAATTTTGAGGACGAAATTTCTTTAAAGAGGGTAGAATTGTAATGCCCCAAATTTGGGCCTATTATATTTGGGCCTATTGGGTTGTAACGCCACAAAAAAAAATTCCCGAAACTTTAAATTTCTGTGCACTAAGGTTGGTATGTATAAGTAGCACTTAGAATATTAATTTTAAGGTATTATCGGGATTATTTGAAGTCTTAGAGATAGGGATGACCATAGGGAAAAATTTATTTTTTCTTGCTTTAGTGGACCCTAGTCTCAAGCATTAGGCCTCTTAAGGAGATTAAGGGGAAAGTAGGACACAAATGGGCTTGTGGTCCAGTGGCAAGGTGGCGTTACTAGGGGAGCTACAGGGTGGTGTGAAGAGGTCCAAGGTTTGAGTAGTGGTAAGGTGTTTTTGGAGTGTTTATTTTGCATAGTGGACGGCTAGAGTTGTGAGGAATCTGGACTCTTTGGTTGAAGTGTTCGAATTGGTCTTGTGTGCTGATAAATGAGGGAATTTCGGATGAGATAAGGGAAATATCATAGAGAAAATTAGGAGATGAGAGGTGGGAAGAGTTGGGACTGAATTGGACTGTGGGGGAAGGTAGGATTCGGCTATTGGCTATAAAAGGAGGTGCTGAATTCCTTTGAGAGGTTCCTTGGGTTCCACTACATTTCTTTTTTTCCCCGTTTGCTGAGTTCTTCCATTTGCCAAAAAAATACCCATCATTCCTTTCCCAAATTTTTGGTTCTCTCTCTAGCCGAATTCCTCATACCTTCTCTTCGTAAATTCCTTCTCTTATTCACCTTTAGTTCTAGCCAATCACTTCTCCTCTTCTTCTCCCTATTGGTGCCAAATTGACTCTGTCACCATACTAATCTCAAAAGCTGAATTTAGGCCGCAATATCGATAGTGGATTTGGTAAGTATTTGGTTAACCTCTCTTGTACGTTTTGCTAAAAGTCGAAAGGCTATCTAGCTGACCTATCGTTAACTCTGTGGTAACAAGGATAATGTTCAAAAAGCGCAAGCGTGGTAGGATCGTTAGCAAGGGTAAGTGTACTCAACTCGATGGTGGATTAAGTGAATGGCCGAATATGTATGTGATCTATAGGGGGTGACTTGTGTGGATTATGAGTCACTTGGATTTTGATGGTGTATGTGTGAGTTCAGATCTAAGGGATACTCTTGGTTAGTAGCTAAGAAAGGGCTATTAGAACCCAGTGGCACACGGTAAGGTTACGGTAAGGTTTCAGTTTTTGAGTAAATATTTGATTAAGTATGAGTGGTTGATTGAAGGTTGGTTGGTTGTAGGTTCAAGGCTAAGGATAGAATAGCACGTCATGATAACCAGGTGTGTATAAATACTACACACACATATTGGTAACGTCGGAAAGCCGAAAGGCCAAAAGTGGCTAAATGGGCCTGGTGGGCCCTTAGGCTAAGTTTGATGAAATGGATTAATTTGATTATATGAATTGGGTTAGGCATGCATGTTATAGGATCTGGATTTGTTTTGGGCCTAATGGGTCATATGACTGAGATTTGGGCCTAGTGGGCTATAAAAATGTGATGTGGCCATTATGGGTTATATGAACGTGAAATGGGTTGATGGGCTTTATGGGGACGTAGACTAGTATGCTAGGGTTTTATGGACTTTAGGCTTAGTACTGAACAACTCTTAAACCGCATAAGACTTTCTAATAATTAAACATGGCTGTGAACAAGTCACTAGGTTAGAGTGTGGTAATTGGCATATGCATGTCTAGGATTGGATCTAGGGAGAGCTTGGTACTTAAGCGGCTCTAACGACCCACCTCCTCTTCTCTGAAATCCTACCTGGTGCATAGCGTCTGTTCGCTTTAGCCGCAATGACTTGTTAATGGGCAAAAGGTCATAACTAAAACCCGAGAGAGACCAAAAACCCTTAGATTTGTAAAATTACTAAAATACCCATGATTTGAAAAAAAATTACCAAAATATCCTTAGATTTACAAAATCACTAAAATAGCCCCGATTGTGAAATTACCAGAATACCCTTGGTTTGCATAATTACCAAAATATCCTTGATTTACAAAATTTCCAAAGTACCTCTATTTTGCAAAATTACCTAAATACCTGTAATACCCCTATCCCATGTCCGTCGCCGGATTAGGGTTAAGGGCATTACCTGATAGATCGGAATCTTTATAAGAAAATTCAGAAAGTAAATCATCAATTACAAAAATAGAGTCCCCTATGTAGGTCATCGAGACCTAAAACATGCTTAGAAGCAGGGTCGGGACTAAACCGAAACACATACAGAAATTCTCCAAAATTTTAAAACTTTTTCTAAGTTTCAGGGCTTACACGCCCGTGTGAGCGGGCTGTGTGCCACCTATGGCTACTAGACATGCCCATGTGTCTCCCCCGTGGTCAAATTTGACTTAACTCCACGACCACCAAGCACGCCCGTGTACGTTGGTCGTGGTCAATCCTGACTTGGCTCTACAGCCAACAAGCATGCCCTTGCACTTTGGCCGTGGTCGATTTTGAATAAACCACACGACTACTAGGCACGTCCGTGTGTCAGGCTGTGTACTCATAGCTAGCTACTGACTTAGTCCCACGGTTGATAGGCACGCCCGTGTGCCACAACCGTGTGGCAAAATAGGCCATTTGCAAGGCCAAATTGTAATAGTCCGGTTTATACCCTAGTCAGAAAAGTGGTTTCAGGACCACAAATCTGAGTCCGTATAATATTTTAATATTATATTCTGTGTCGTTGATATGTGATTAAGCATGTGCTAAATTTTCGTAAGTTAAATTGTACATCTTTGTGCTTAAATTGATAAAAGGGATTAAATTGCATCAAATGCAAAATTAGCATGCTTTTTGTAAATGAATATATTCGCTTATGTCTTTATTATATGAGGTCCTTAACAGGTTATTATGCCATTATGAGTAAGAGGACATTTATATCCATGCATTATAAGATGATAAACTAGTTTCATTAATGTTACATTAGTAATTTGTTAATGTATATGATATTTTATATTATATGTATTTTATAAGTTATTAATTAATAAAAAAACAAAAGAAAATGGCCTTGCTTTTATCATTCTTTGGCCGAATGTGATAAAGAAAAAGAAAGGTTTTAAGCTTTCAAAGTTTCGGCCATTTGAGAGCTTGAATTCAAGGTTAATTTTCGATCCGTTTTTGATAATTTCTACGATTTTGTAATCGTTGCTTCGAGAGCTATTTGATAAACTGATGATGTTTGTGTGAGATGCCATTGTTGACATGTTGAGCTTTGTGATGCTTTAAGGTGTTAAATGATAGATTGGTGGTAGATGAATATGTTTTGCTCTTGGAGTTTTGATGAATTTAGCTAAATAGGGCTAAATTGAGAAAATGATAAATTGAGGGACTAAATTGTTAATTTGATGAAAAATGTGGGCTTGTATGTGATGTGTATATATTCTGCCAAGCTTGTGTACAAGTGGATTTTGTGAATTTGATGTTTTGAGAAAAATGGATTAAATTGCTAAGTTGTGCAAATATGAGGGTTATTTTGCAAATAGCCCTAAATGTGTGTCTTTGGATTGAATTGAATGAACTAGTGAATAAAAGGGTTAATTTTGAATATGTTTAGATCAAGAACTGAGGAAAACGAATTTAGATCGCGGGAAAGCGAAAGTTATCGAGTAGCCGTTTTCTATTCCAATAAACCGAATACGAGGTAAGTCACTATACAAATAAATGAATATGTATGCATTTGTAATTGTTCATATGTTTAATGATGATAATGAATGCTTATGAGAAATTCTGTAATTGAATTACGAGCTAAGTTCGGTATATTGACTAAGTCTGAGAAGCCTCGTACGAACCTTGACATAGGTATCTGTTCTGTTTTATCATGTAAGACCACGTCTGGGACGTTGGTATTGATTTTAGATTCGTGTAAGAACCTATCCGGGACAGTGGCATCAATATCTAATTATGTGTAAGACCACATCTAGGACGTTGGCATCAATATAAACTTTACGTATAATGTAACACCCCTTACCCGTATACTACGCCAGAACCGAGTACAAGGCATTACCAGACTTAACAATACATTCTACCAAATCCCAAGCGACAAAATTTCACTTATAATTTAAAAGTTAACAAACACATGCATACACAAGCATTATAACTCCATGACCAATATGAGCCACAACTCGTGGCTAAATACAGAATAATCCTTATTACCATTATGAAGTAATACATTTAATCAAATTAATTAAGACATATACAAAATGACTTAGTCAAGCCCCTATACATGCCATAACTTAAATCATTTATAAATAAAGATACCCATAGATAGCTTGATAGTGTGAAGCGATCTTCGATGACCTCCAATCCGAGCTTGTTTAGTAGGACTCTGTAACATGGGAAAGAAAAGGGGGTAAGCTTATAAAGCTTAGCAAGTTCACATGTAAAAATTTTAAGCATTAGCAATGAATGTAGCTTACTACTAAGCTGTCATAACTTGCATAAATAATGCTAAGTTCTTACTTTCACAACATACTCATTTGTAGCCTTATCAAAGCCTCAACATGACAAATCCTCACAACAAGTTCTCAAATTGATACAATCATTAAATCACATGCTTAGACCTTATTACTTATGTTCACATTAATCTGTCTACTTGAATCACTGTCACTAAATTATTTATTTCTTGAGCTACAGAGCTCCGAATTCCAAACCGCTAATTTTCCCTAAAACTAGACTCACATATCTTCATACCATAAAATTTTGAGATTTTTTGTCTTAGCTATTTAGTACAGTTTATTCATTAAAATTTCCCGTATTTCACTGTTAGACTATTCTGATCACTTTTCACTACGAATCAATTTTCTCCTTGTACAAAATTCAATTGATGTTATAATTTATTTCATTTGAAACTAGACTCATTAAGAATTTCAAGAATATAACTTATATCCTTTAATTATGTTTGTACAAATTTTAATGATTTTTCCAAGGCAGAACAGGGGATCACGTAATCATTCTAAACCAATCCTACAAGAATTTAAATATCTCAAAATATAAAAATCCTTTGTTTTATCTATTTCTTTTATATGAAAATAGACGCAATAAGCTTTAAATAAATATC
Organism: Gossypium bickii; assembly: GCA_025503065.1. Lineage (NCBI taxonomy): Eukaryota > Viridiplantae > Streptophyta > Magnoliopsida > Malvales > Malvaceae > Gossypium > Gossypium bickii. The sequence goes on along the minus strand of CP106717.1, from coordinate 58,046,454 downwards.
TCATCCAACTTATAATTCAATTTCTACTATGTTTGGTGATTTTTCAAATTCACATCACTGCTGCTGTCCAAAACAGTTTTATTGTAAATTTTTGCTCTCACTCACTTTAGTTGTATTCATTACTTACCTATAACAATCTTTCCAATTTCCGATTACATATCGAGAATATTGCTCATATGTTACACATGCATATACCTACACTTATCACTACAAGCCACACATAATTTCACTTAATTTATTTTCCCGGTGAACTCATCGGTAACCTTACCGAAGGCTCAGAATACAAAGGGCACCTTACTTAATAACTTGCTTACATACCTGCAACATTCTCATTTAACACATGAGTACTCTTTCATAATATAGGCATATTGCCAATCATGTCATAAAGTGTCACAAGCATAACTGAAAACTTATCACTTACTTAATACTTGATAATCTCAATTAGTTACGATCTCAATATTAAATAAGCCTTAAATGCATACCTGTACTCTTTCTTCATGTTCTAACCTTGTCATTTCTTTGACTTACTCTTTGGACTACTCGGGAACCTTTTCCTTTTTGAATTTACCATTGCCATGTCTTGACATGGTCTTACGTGGTATCCTTGCCTTATGAACTCACCAAGGCCATGCCTTGGCATGGTCTTACATGGGACATTTGCCTTATAAATTCACCAATGCCATGTCTTGACATGGTATTACATGATTTCCTTGCTTATAGAACTTATCAATGCCATGCCTTGGCATGGTCTTACATGATATCCTTATCTTACCAAATGCCATGTTCCAAACATGGTCTTACATGGTATCCTTGTCTTACCAAATGCCATGTTCCAAACATGGTCTTACATGGTATCCTTGTCTTAGTGCCAATGCCACATCTTGATGTGGTCTTACATGGAGTCCTTAATCAATGCCGACGTCATGTCTTGACATGGTCTTACACGGGATCCTTGCCTTACCAATGCCATGTCTTGACATGGTCTTACATGGTATCCTTAACCGTCAATTCCTCCTTAAATACCATGTTATGAACATGGAGTTTTCTGTCTATTCTTCCTTAATTGCCATGGTATAGCCATGGACTTTGAGATATCAATGCCTTGTCAAGTCATAGCTGAAACATACTTGCTCAAATTCTCAAGGTTAGTCGCATAACTCAATAATAACATTACTAATAACAATAATTGGATAATAATAAAATGCTACTCAACTTACATACTTACATTCTAAATCTCACCATATCATCAACTTAACTTATTCTCATCAAACTATGCTAGTCAATACTTTCTTGCTATCATACAAAGCCATAATACAAAATATGGCCTAACATATAAATTATACAAGTTCTCTTTCCAATATCGGATTATTATCGAACATTAATCATTATATTTGAAACTCAATACTATAGTATTTATTAGCTCGATACCAAAACGGTCATTTTACCAACTTTCTCAATTTTCGATTTTTCTCCCGTTCTAGGTCCAAATCTCATTTTTCGGGGTCTAAGACATCACATTTCACTTATTTAATTAATGTACTACTCAAAACAGTCCCTAACTCAAACTTTGGAAAAATTACAATTTTGCCCCTAAACTTTTGCATAATTATGATTTTGCCCCTAGGCTCGAAAATTAAACTTCATCCCTTATTCTTATGTTTTATAACATGCTAATCATTTTTCCCTTCTATGGCAACATCAAATTCTTGCTCTAACAAGCACTTATGTACATTAGGTATTTTCGCCGATTATGTCATTTTACTCGTTTTCACTTAAAATCGCTTAGTAAAAGTTGTTTAACATAATTCTAAGGTTCATATTCTACCATAAAACATCAAAATAAACACATTTCACCTATGGGTATTTTTCCAAATATGAACCCTAGGTTAAATTATTGCTAGAATAAGCTAAATCAAGTTACCGGGACTCCAAAAACGTAAAGAACATGAAAAAAAGGGCTAGAATGGACTTACCATGAAGCTTGGAAAGCTTGAAAACCCTATCCATGGCTTCCCACATGTTAAATTCGGCCTAAGCTTGAAGATGGACAATTTTGGCATTTAAATTTTGTTTTTAATTCATTGAATTCACTAAATTACCAAAATGCCCCTTAAAAAATCTTTTGAAACATACCCATCCATGTCCAATTTTGTCCACCAACTTAACCAATGGACTAATTATCATTTAAGGACCTCCAATTTAAAATTTCATAACAATTGGACACGTCTAACATGTAGAACTCAACTTTTGCACTTTTTACAGTTTAGTCCTTTTGACTAAATTGAGTGCCCAAACGTCAAAATTTTCGAATGCGATTTTCACGATATCATTCCGTGAAATTGTAGACCATAAAAATATAAATAAAATAAATTTCTCCACGTTGAATTTGTTGTCCCGAAACCACTGTTCCGACTAAGCCCAAAATCGGGCTGTCACAGTATAAGACCACGTCTGGGACGTTGGCATCATTATGACACTTACGTGTAAGACCATGTCTGGGACATCAGCATCGTTTTGATTCGTATAAGACCATGTCTGGGACAGTGGCATCGATATCCGAGTGCATGTAAGACCTCGTCTGGGACGTTGGCATTGTACGATTATTCTGAGCTTTCTGAGTATCCTATTAGATTTATTACGGTTCAACGGGCAAGTCTATGATAAAAATTGCAAATCCGAGCTGTGAACAAATATGTGATTATAAATCCAATTCAGGTATGTTGATTATACATTAATTGTGTATACAAGGTAAGCATCAATATGATTTTACTATGATGCTATGAATATGGAATTGATGATATGTTGTATAAAGTTTTGGTGAAATGAAATATGTGTTTATATGATCTTTGAATTGTGAATAGGGCTAATGTGGTCAAAAGTGTATGAACCAAAGTAAATATACGCATTTTATGCTATGTTTGTTTGTATATTGACTTACTAAGCTTTTGGAAAGCTTACTCTGTGTGCATTTTCTTTGTTTTATAGGTCGTCAAGGCTACTAAAGGCTCGGGACCGTCACGGATCATCATCACACTACTAGTCTCTTTTTGGGTACTCTTTGAATATGCATAAAGTTAGATATGGCATGTATAGGCTAATATTTTGGTATAAATAGTTATGTGATCTTAGCCATGTGATTTTGCTATTGAAAAGTTGAAACTTTGCTTAAATGAATGTGTTTTAGATTGTATCTTTTGGTATAATGAAAGAAGGTGGAATGGCCAAGTTTGAATGAGCAAATGCATGAATTAGTCTTGTATTGATATGAGTTTTAATCCTTGAGATTGCATATTTGGCATTGGTTTTGAATGTAAGGTTTGAATGGTTATTTTGGTATGCTTTTGATGGTTTTATGTGCATGAAATATCTTGTTGAATATGGCTTGTAGGTATGACCCTTTGTAGGTGGCATTTTGGCCTTGTAAATGGCCTATAATGTCACACGGTTGTGGCACACGGGCGTGCATGGGTGAATTGTAGGATGCACTTATCATCACACGGCCTCGACATGGGCATGTCATCTAGCCGTGGTGTGTAAGTCAGTAGCTAGCATAAAAGTACACGGCCAAATACACGGGCGTGCTTGGTGGCCGTAGTGGGGAAGTTAGTATATGACCTAAAAGTACACGGTCGTGGCACACGGGCGTGCCTAATGACCGTGTTGGTATAGTTAGTATAAACATGGATGGATACACGGGGGTGTCTAGAAGCCGTGTAGGGCACATGGTCTCCTCCCACGGGCGTGTCTCCCCTGTATTTTAGAAAAGTTTCAAATTTTCATGGAATTTCATATGTGTTTCAGTTTAGTCCCGACTCGACTTATAACTATGATTAAGGTCTCGAGGACCCAATTAAGGGACATTATGTCTGAGAATGATGATTGACTATATGATTTTGTCAGTGAATGTTTCTGATCTTCCCGGTAACATTCCCAACCTTAATCCGGCGACGGACTCGAGATAGGGGTGTTACACAAATTGCCACCCCTTTGGATCAAACCTACAAGCAAATACCAATACAATCCATGCACATTAATAACCATGAACATGCCAAAATATTCACTCAATCTATATATTCAAAACCAATATAAAACATGCCAAATTTACAAGACTAACTCTCATATAACATAAGCATAGTTTAACCATTTACTTACTCAAAATCTTGACCATTTCAAAATGCTATTTAACCATACCAAAACATACATCATACAACACATTCATTAAAACTTATTACCAAAATATAACTAGCCAAATCACATGGCTAAGTTCACATCTCATACTTATCGAAATAGCTAGTCTATACATGCCATATCTAGCTATATACATTTCCAAAATGTACCATATAAGTTGAGTAGTGTGATGACGATCCTCGACGGTCCCCAAGCCTTCAGTAGCTCTGACGATCTATAAAACAGAGAAAACACACACACAAAGTAAGCTTTCCAAAAGCTTAGTAAGTCATATACAAATAAACATAACATACAATGAATACAATTCATTCAATACATTGGTACTTATAGTTCTCATAACCAATTCATCATATGATCTTTGGCACATTTATTTATACAAAGATTACCACAACTTCTATTCACATATCACTTAAGTACTTAACTCATTCAAACATGATTTCACATATCATCTCATTAAACCATTATACATATTCATCTTAGTAAGATCATACAGATACTTACCTTATACATACACTTAGTGTATAAATCAACGTACCTGAAACGGATTTACAATTCACATAGCAATTCGTATCACATACTTGCTCGTTGAACCGTTAGGAACCTAATAGGATACTGAGAAAGCTCAGAATAGTCATACAATGCCAACGTCCCAGACAAGGTGTTACATGTACTCAAATATCGATGCCACTTTCCCAGACATGGTCTTACAGGTAAGTCTCATATCGATGCCAACGTCCCAAACATGGTCTTACACGAAATCTCATATCGATGCCAACGTCCCAAACGTGGCCTTACATGAAATCTCAAATCAATGCCAATGTTCCAGACGTGGTCTTACATGATAAAACAAAATAGATACCTATGTCATGACATAGCTTATTCTATCTATTCCTAGGTTCATACGGGACTTCTCGAACCTCGACACTAAGTCAACCTTATATCGGAAATCATGTACAAATCATCTCATAAACATCCATAGTTAACAATAGTCATGTAAACATATATAGTTTGATACAAATACGTTTATTTTCATAATGACTTACCTCGGATTCGATTTAACAGAAATGGAAATAGCTACCCGATTACTTTCGCTTTCCCGCGGTCTAAGTCTGTTTTCCTCAATTCTTAATCTATACATATTCAGAATTAACCCTTTTATTCACTAACTCATTCAATTCAATCCAAAGACATACATTTAGGGCTATTTGCAAATTAACCCTCACATTTTCACAATTTATCAATTTAGTCCATTTTTCTCAAAACATCAAATTCACAAGATCATCTTTTAAGCATGCTTAGCCAAATCTTCATACATCTCATACAAGTCCACATTTTCCATCAAATTTGCAATTTAGTCCTTCAAGTTACTATTTTCTCAATTTAGCCCTAATTAACTAAATTCATCAAAAATTCAAGAACAAAGTATATTCATCTAACACATATTCTTCATTTAACATCATAAAACATCACAAAACTTACCATTTCTTCAATGGCACAACTCACAAATATCATCCATACACAAAATTGAGACATGGGCTTGATAGTAGACTAAGCAACCATCTCAAAAACATAAAAATCATCAAAATCCAAATCAAAATCATACCTTAATTTGACTACAAGAGTGCCGAAACCTAGCTTGGCTTAGTTCTTTCTTTTCCTTGCTATTTTCGGTTCAAATAAGATGATAACTCTCATCTTTCAATTGTTTCTTTTACTTAATATACATTAATAAAACAATTACCAAATTACCCATCTATTAATCATGTAAGACAAATTGATATTAAGGTTATTATGACATTCTTCCATCCACTATCTCAATAATGGCTTAATTGCCTCTCAAGGCCTCCTCCATTAAAAGCCATCTCACATAGGTACTTAATAAATAACATGCTAGTTTTGCATTTGATACAATTCAATCCTTTTATCAAATTGAACACACAAATAGATAAATTATCTTACAAAAATTAATCACATGCTTAATCACTTATCAGAGGCACAGAAAATAATATTAAAATATTAAAATATTATACGGACTCGGATTTGTGGTCTCGAAACCACTGTTTCGACTAGGGTATAAACCAGACTGTTACAATTCTCCCCCTTAGGGATTTTCGTCCCCGAAAATCTTACCGTTAAATAGAGTCAGATATTGCTATCTCATTGAATCTTCGGGCTCCCATGTAGCCTCTTCTATTCCATGTCGATGCCACAATACTTTCACTAACAAAATTTTCTTGTTTCTCAATTCTTTTACTTCACGAGCTAAGATGCAAATTGGTTCCTCTTCATATGTCATATCAGATTGGATTTCAATTTCGGATCGGGCAATCATATCTAACGAATCAGATCGATATCTACAGAGCATCAAAACATCGAACAAATTGTGAATCTTTTCTAACTCAGAGGGCAACCTTAATCTATATGCAACAGGCCCAACACGTCAATAATTTCATACGGCCCGATGAATCTTGGACTCAACTTTCCTTTACGTCCGAAACGGAGTACTTTCTTCCATGGAAACACCTTCAAAAACACTTTGTCACCAATCTTGAATTCTATATCTTTTCATTTCAAGTCCACATAAGACTTCTGACGATCAGATGCTGCTTTCAAACAATCTTAGATAAGTTTCACTTTTTTGTTCTGAATCTTTTATCAAATCGACCCCGTGTATCTTCTTTTCACTGAGCTCAGTCCAAAACAAAGGTGTCCGACATCTACGTCCGTACAAAGCTTCATATGGTGCCATTCTGATGCTCGACTGAAAACTATTATTGTATGCAAATTCAATCAATGGCAGGCACTATTCCCACGTACCATTAAATTCAAGTATACAGCATCTTAACATACCCTTCAGAATCTGAATAATCCATTCGGATTGACCATCTGTTTGCAGATGAAAAGCTGTACGGAAATGCAGTTTCGTGCCTAATGGTTCTTGCAATTTCTTCCAAAAAAGTGATGTAAATCTGGGATCTCTATCAAATACAATGGATAGTGGCACCCCGTGTAATCTTACAATCTCGGAAATGTAAAGCTCGACTAATCTGTCAAGCGAATAATCAGATCTTACTGGAACAAAATGGGCAGATTTTGTTAATCGATCAACTACAACCCAAATCGCATCTTTTTTTCTCAGAGTTAGGGGCAAACCAAAAACAAAGTCCATCGTTACACTATCCCATTTCCACTCAGGAATTAGAATCGGTTGTAACAACCTAGACAGAACTTGATGTTCAGCTTTAACTTGTTGACAGATTAAACATTTTGCTACAAAATTAGAGATATCTCGCTTCATACCAGACCACCAATAGTGTTGCTTCAAATCATGGTACATTTTAGTACTTCCCGGATGAACAAATAAACAACTATTATGTGCTTCACTCAAAATCAGTTGAATCAACTCCGAATTTCTTGGAACACAAATACGATCTCGAAATCTCAAGCAATCATCAACAACTCGAAATTCAGATTCAGAATTCAAATCACACTGAGCTAATTTTGCTAATAACTCATTATCCGATTTTTGAGCATTACATATTTGCTGTATAAACAATGGTTTAGCTTTTAATTCAGCTATCACAGAACTATCATTAGACAAATCTAACTGAGCATTCAAAACATACAATGCAAACAATGATTTCCTACTCAGTGCATCGGCAACAACATTTGCTTTACCCGGATGATAATCTATCACAAGCTCGTAGTCCTTTAACAACTCTAGCCATCTTCTCTAGCACAGGTTCAAATATTTCTTAGTCATCAAATATTTCAGACCTTTATGATCTAAAAATACGTGACATTTCTCACCATACAGATAATGGCGCCAAATCTTTAGTGCAAACACAATTGCAGCTAGCTCGAGGTCGTGCGTCGGATAGTTCTTTTCATGAGGCTTTAATTGTCTCGAGACATAAGCTACAACTTTACTTTCCTGCATCAAAACACATCCTAGACCATTTAACAAAGCATCTTTGTAAATAACAAATTTTTTACCTGATCTGAGTTTTCAACTAATCAAAACTTTTCTGACATTTATCAAACCATTCAAATCTAACATCTTTCTGAAGTAGTCTAGTCAATGGAGTAGCTATCACTGAAAATCCTTTTACAAACTGACGATAATAACTAGCTAAACCCAGGAAGCTATGGGCTTCAGACACGTTTCTCGGAGGTTTCCAATCCAGAATAGTAGAAATCTTGCTCGGATCAACTCGAATTCCAGAAGCTGACACAATATGTCCTAGAAAACTAACCTCGTGCAACCAGAATTCATATTTGCTGAATTTTGCATACAATTGCTTTTCACTCAAACTTTGCAACACGATTCTCAAATATTCTGCATGTTCATCTTTATCACGTGAATAAATCAATATGTCATCTATGAATACCACAACAAATCGATCTAGGTACGGCCTGAAAATTCTGTTCATCAGATCCATAAAAATAAAAGGAGCATTTGTAAATCCAAATGGCATAACTAAAAACTCATAATGCCTGTACCTTGCTCCAAAAGTAGTTTTCGTAATGTCTGAATCTTTTACTCTCAACTGGTAGTATCCCGATCTCAGATCTATCTTTGAAAACACAGTAGCTCCTTTTAACTGATCAAATAAATCATCAATCACGGGCAACGAATATTTTTTCTTTATGGTCACCTTATTTAACTGACGATAATCAATGCACATTCTCATCGTGCCATATTTCTTTTTCACAAACAAAACAGAAGCACCCCAAGGCAAAAAACTCGGTCTAACAAATCGTCTATCAGTCAATTCTTGGAACTGAGACTTTAACTCTTTTAACTCTGTTGGTGTCATTTTATACGGAGCTATTGAAATAGGTGTTGTACTAGGCAATAGATCAATACCAAACTCAACTTCCTGAATCAGAGGCAAACCCGGTAATTCTTCAAGGAATACATCAGAAAACCCACAGACAATAGGCACCGATTCAACTTTCTTTTCAATCATTTTCGAATCAACCACATAAGCAAAATATACCTCATAACCCTTTTTCACATATCTTTGAGCTTTCAATACAGATATCACAGTAGGCAATCCATTCAAATCATTAGACTCCACCCGTACAATTTCATCATTCAGACATCTCAAATCAATAGTCTTTCTTTTACAGTTTACAACAGCATCATGCAATGTCAACCAGTCCATACCTAGAATGATATCGAACTCATCAAATGGAAAAAGCATCAGATCAGTAGAAAAACAGATATCTCGAAACATTAACGGATAGTTCTTACATACTCTATCAACGAGGACACTTTTACCTAAGGGGTTCGATACTTTTATAGCAAACTCAGTAGACTCTACAGGCAAAGTCTTACCGAATACTAAATTCATGCATATATACGAATGCGTAGAACCAGGGTCTATCAATGCAATCACAGAAGTACCATAAAGTGTAAAAGTACCCGTTATAACATCAGGTGATGAAGCTTCCTCACGAGCTCGGATAGCATTCGCTCTGGCAAGCACTCTAGCTTCGGATTTCACAATAGTATCTCTCGTAGTTCTCTGACTACCACTAACATTTCTTACATTCTTCGAAAGTCTACCTCTCACAGGTGCATTATTAGACCTCAAATTCTGAACAGCCTCTGGCTCGACAGACTCAGGGCAATCACGGATAAAATGATCAAGTGATCCACATCTAAAACAAGCTTTGTCATTTAATCTACAGCTTCCCGGATGCCTTTTTCCACAATGTTTACATTCAGGTATCTCAGTTCGGGCATTTCCAACACTAGCCACTGAAGTTGCTGGGGTTTGGAACTCATTTGTGATCTAGCTCCATTTCTATTCGAATATCCCACATTATCTCTTGAACGACTTTAATTATCTCTGAATTTCTTTGAAGCGGACTGAAATGATCTACTCTAAAATCACTTTCTCACATCTCTAGCTGCAGACTCAGCTTTTCTTTTATCTTTCCCGAGTGCCTCAGCTTTGCACGCTCGATCAACAAGTACAACGAACTCTTTAATTTCTAGGATCCCGACTAATAGACGAATATCTTCATTAAGACCAGCTTCGAATCTTTTGCTTCAGATGATATACATTCTCAAGCATACTGAATCAATCTTACGAACTCTTGTTCATACTCAGTAACAGTCATTCGACCCTATTTTAGTTTCAGAAATTCCTTTCGTTTCTGATCGATAAATCTCTCACTGATATATTTCTTTCGAAACTCAATCTGAAAGAAATCCCATGTGACTCGCTCTTTCAGAACAATAGAAGTTAAAGTTTTCCACCAATGATAAGCTGCATCTCGGAGCAAAGATACAAGACACTTTATGCATTCTTCCGGAGTCAGAGTATTTTCTAAGAATAGTATTTTCTAACCGAATAGTATTTTCTAACCAAAACTCGGCCTTTTCGGTATCATCATCATTAGTAGCCCAGAACTCTTCAACCCTATATTTACGGATCTTTTCAATCAGAGGCTTATTCAATAGATTCGGATACATAATCGGTGGCACAATGTAGTCTGAGAGGGGATAAATGAGGGCGGGGGTTGCGAAACAATCGGGTTATTTCTTACAAATTGAGTGAACCACTCACTCATCAGTTGGAAGAAAGCTTATTTAGCTTCTCCCTCTTGACCGCTCGTAGCCGGTCTCGAATCAGAGGGTGCTATCCCTTGCATGGGAGCAGGCGCATTACTTTCTACACCATCAGCTACGGTCCTTTCGGGATCCATTACTATATAAAAATCACATTTTATACGTCAGGATTCATCACACTATCTCAATTTAGATATATGGCATGTATAGCTAGACTCTGACACGCTATGTTAGTCCGAGAATCGACTAAACCATAGCTCTGATACCAACCAAATGTAACACCCCTATCCCATGTCTGTCGCCGGATTAAGGTCAAAGGCATTACCTGATAGATCGAAATCTTTATCAGACAATTCATAAAGTAAATCATCAATTACAAACATAGAGTCCCCTCTGTAGGTCATTGAGACCTAAAACATGCTCAGAAGCAGGGACGGGACTAACCCGGAACACATACAGAAATTCTCAGAGTTTTTAACTTCCTCTAAGTTTCAGGGCTCCCCTGTGGTCGAATCTAACTTAACTCTATGGCCACCAAGCACGCCCGTGTACCTTGGCCATGGTCAATCCTGACTTGGCTCCACGGCCAAGAAGCACGCCCTTGCACTTTGGCCATGGTCAATTTTGACTAAACCACATAGCTACTAGCCACGCCTGTGTGCCAACGCCGTGTACTCATAGCTAGCTACTGACTTAGTCCCACGGTTGATAGGCACGCCCGTGTGCCACAACCGTGTGGCAAAATAGGCCATTTGCAAGGCCAAATTGCCACCCACTTCGGGTCAAACCTACAAGCAAATACCAATACAAACCATGCACATTTAATAACCATGAACATGCCAAAATATTCACTCAATCTAATTATTCAAAACCAATATCAACCATGCCAAATTTACAAGACTAACTCTCATATAACACAAGCATAGTTTAACCATTTACCTACCCAAAATCTTGACCATTTCAAAATGCTATTTAACCGTACCAAAACAAACATCATATAACACATTCATTAAAACTTATTACCAAAATATAACTAGCCAAATCACATGGCTAAGTTCACATCTCATACTTATCGAAATAGCTAGTCTATACATGCCATATCTAGCTATATACATTTCCAAAATGTACCAAATAAGCTGAGTAGTGTGATGACAATCCTCGACGATCCCCGAGCCTTTAATAGCTCTGACGATCTATAAAACAGAGAAAGCACACACACAAAGTAAGCTTTCCAAAAGCTTAGTAAGTCATATACAAATAAACATAACTTACAATGAATACAATTCATTCAATACATTGGTACTTATAGTTCTCATAACCAATTCATCATATGATCTTTGGCACATTTATTTATACAAAGATTACCACAACTTCTATTCACATATCACTTAAGTACTTAACTCATTCAAACATGATTTCACATATCATCTCATTAAACCATTATACATATTCATCTTAGTAAGATCATACAGATACTTACCTTATACATACACTTGTGTATAGATCAACGTACCTGAAATGAATTTACAATTCACATAGCCATTCGTATCACATACTTGCCCATTGAACTGTTAAGAACCTAATAGGATACTGAGAAAGCTCGGAACAGTCGTACAATGCCAACGTCCCAGACGAGGTGTTACATGTACTCAGATATCGATGCTAATGTCTCAGACATGGTCTTACACGTAAGTCTCATATCGATGCCAACGTCCAGATGTGGTCTTACACGAAATCTCATATCGATGCCAACGTCCCAGACGTGGCCTTACATGATAAAACAGAACAGATACCTATGTCATGACATAGCTTATCCTATCTATTACTAGGATCACACGGGACTTCTCGGACATCGACACTAAGTCAACCTTATCTCGAAAATCAAGTACAAATCATCTCATAAACATCCATAGTTAACAATAGTCATGTGAACATATACAGTTTGATACAAATACGTTTATTTCCATAATGACTTACCTCGGATTCGATTTAACGGAAATGGAAATGGCTACTCGGTTACTTTCGCTTTCCTGCGGTCTAAGTTCGTTTTCCTATAGATTTAGAATTAACCCTTTTGTTCACTAACTCATTCAATTCAATCCAAAGACACACATTTAGGGCTACTTGCAAATTAACCCTCACATTTGCACAATTTATCAATTTAGTCCATTTTTCTCAAAACATCAAATTCACAAAATCATCTTTTAACCATGCTTAGCCGAATCTTCATACATATCATACAAGTCCACATTTTTTATCAAATTTGCAATTTAGTCCTTCAAGTTACTATTTTTTCAATTTAGCCCTAATTAACTAAATTCATCAAAAATTCAAGAAAAAAGTATATTCATCTAACACATATCTTTCATTTAACATCATAAAACTTATCATTTCTTAAATGGCATAACTCACAAATATCATCCATACACAAAATTGAGACATGGGCTTGATAGTAGACTAAGCAACCATCTCAAAAACATAAAAATCATCAAAATCCAAATCAAAATCATACCTTAATTTAACTACGAGAGTGTCGAAACCTAGCTTGGCTTAGTTCTTTCTTTTTCTTGCTATTTTCGGTTCAAATAAGATGATAACTCCCATCTTTCAATTGTTTCTTTTACTTAATATACATTAATAAAACAATTACCAAATTAACCATCTATTAATCATGTAAGACAAATTGATATTAAGGTTATTATGACATTCTTCCATCCACTATCTTAATAATGGCTTAATTGCCTCTCAAAGCCTCCTCAATTAAAAGCCATCTCACATAGGTACTTAACAAATAACATGCTAGTTTTGCATTTGATGCAATTCAATCCTTTTATCAAATTAAACACACAAACAGATAAATTATCTTACGAAAATTTATCACATGCTTAATTACTTATCAGAGGCACAGAAAATAATATTAAAATATTAAAATATTATACAGACTCAGATTTTTGGTCCCGAAACAACTGTTCCGACTAGGATATAAATTGGACTGTTACAATACCCTTATAGAGTAGATTTACGGAAATACCCTTGGGTTGTGAAATGATGAAAATACCCCTATATGATGAGTATGAGTTTTCTGGATGTTACTCATATCGATGTTCCATTCATATGATATTTTGATTAGGATGTATATGGATGGGAATTATGGTACGGGAGAAGATTTGAGGATCGAATAGTCGCTTGATGACCATGGATCCACCGGTGGCTTTAAGCCCATTATATGGTTAGCAGCTTTGCTGGAACGTTGAGTAGTGCCGCTGTGAGTGCTACCTTTGGTGTGTAGAGGATGGGTGGGTCGATTTAGAAATCCCCACAGGTGTGTAGGGTTGGAAGGGAAATGGTGTGTAGCGGATGGATTTTTGGGGAGGGTTTTGCATTACCTTGATCTGCGTATGGTGTGATATGATATGATATGATATGATATGAGGTCATTGTGGGCTAAGGCCCAAGACTACTGATTTTGATAGGGCTTAGGCCTAACGTATGTTTGTACGTTGATCTAATTGCCAAGGGTCGTACACACTGAGTTTCAAAACTCACACCCTTTATTTAATGTTTCTGGTGATCCTGAGTGAATGGCTCGAAGCGGGAGAGGACTCGGAGATGGCCACAATACAAGATGATTAAAATTTTATTTATTTGTTTCGAAAGACATAGTTGTAATTGCTTATTTTCGTTGGATGTAATAAGGCCTTGTACTCCGATTTGACTTGAGATTTTGGGTTTTGTTGTTTCAATTGTTTACTTAATTCTTAAACCTAAGTAAATTTTCTACATTTAAACTTGGTTTTCGAAATACTTAAAATTATAAAATGGGTTTTTTCTTTATTGCTTAACAAGACTCAAGGATTTTGGGCTTTTTGGCCTAAAATTTTTAATTAGAAAAATCATTTGAATTATTCCTTTGATGTGACACGTCGGATTCGGGCCTAACTTCTCGGTCGAGTTTGAGGTGTTACATTCATTCCACAAACAACCACAACAAGAAAAAAAATAGATTCTCTTTCTCGATGAAAAAAACACAAACAAAGAAATGGCCCTTAAAGACGACAAGATCTAAATACCATTTGTTGTTGTTAACTATGAGAGAAAACAAAATATAGATGAAAAACAATAGTAAAGGAAGGAAAAAATTGATCTATGTTTATTCCACCAAAAGTTACATCATATATGGTCAAATGGTTACCAAATACAAACCAAATTTCAACCACTCCTACTAAACATTGTGGAAACTTGTATAAAGGCAACTTGTACATAAAAAGAACTAACAAATCAAATCAATTATCACCTAAACATCAGTGCATTAGAAAACTAGAGCTAAAACTTAACAAAATTAAACTACAAATGAACTAACGAGAACTAGCATGCAACTAAACAGAATTTGCATGCACCAAGGATCATTTAGCCACATGATTGGCCAACTTGTAACAAATACTATCTGATGTAGACACCGCTTCTCAAATATGCAATCATTTGGTTGAAGATTTTAATCATATCTTCCTGCATTGTCTCATTGCAAGAGTTGTTTAGTTTGGTAGCATTACTTGAGAATTCATTCATCTTAGCTTACTAATATTAGCACTTTCGCACTCATTAAATCTTTAATCCTTTCCCCTTAAAAGGATGCCATAGATTTGGCAAACCGTGCAATTTGAATGGTAGATGTTTGTGGAATATATGGCCTCAAAGGGACAAAGTGTGCTTAAACAATAAAACTTTCAGCCAAAGTAAGAAACCTTTAAAATCAATCAAATGATAATTGTGGGGACAAAGTTTCAGACAAGGTAAAGGTTTGATAAGAAATTGAATAAAATTAACCATGTTCAATAGGAAACTAAATATGTTGATCATTTCCATATAGCATTCATTGCTTTTGAAAGGAAAGAAAGAGGACTGTTGGATTTGGAGGGTCATTCATGATCACCGGGAGAAATGTTAAACAATGGTCCAATGTTATAATACTTTGACTCACCAGTATAGAACATTCTGCAAGTTATTCTTGCTTCGTAAGGTACTATTAGATGCAAATAAAATGAATTTTAGAAATATGAATCTGCATGGAAAAGGACTGTAGGATCTTGAAGCTCATACATAACAATGCTACCAAGTGGCACTGAAGATACAAGCCGTTAATAAAAGAAATAAACAAATTGAAACATATTCTAGGCTTTGCACCAAGAACTTAGGGCAACAAAGAACTTGTGGAAGCAGGGAAATAGGCTTTAACCTCGTTAAAGATAATATTTTATCATTCCATAACTTGTAATTTATTCTAATTTGTTTGCTTTTTCCTAATGCTAGTTAATTGGACTCCATACCAACAAAAAAAGAAGCTTAATACCTCTTTTGGCCCATGTACTAGAGCTAAATTAACACTTTAGTACTTGTATTGAATTTTCTATCAATTTAGCCCTTGTACTTTCATTTTGTATACCCGTTACTTACATATTTTGCAATAACCTGAGAGACAATGGTGCTGAAAAATACAGTTTTGAGACCCCATTTTCGTAAACCGAGCCCATAGATATTTTTATTAAATATTTACAGAGTTATATTATAGGAGAATTTAGTTTTTTTATTAAGTATATTTTTACCGAATTAATGATTAATTATGGTATAAGGACTAAATTGTAAAATTGGTAAAAGTCTGATCATTAAAGATTTTCTTAATTAGAAAATGAACTAAGGATTTAAATGGAAATTATACCACTTTAGGATTTTAATGCACGATTGGTGGCTTATTTTGATAAAAAATTGTTAAAAATTTTATTTAATTAAAATTTTTTATTATTAAAATAACTTAGCATGGTGGAAAGAAAAAGGATTCATCCCCCTTTTCTTTCCATGCATGCCAAAATTAGAAGAAGGGGAAAATTCAACCTTAGGGTTTCAAATTTGAGGCTTTAATTGTTTAGTGCAATTTAGTCTTTTCTTGTAAATTTTATGTTTTTGAGGTCATGGGAGCTTAATCTAACTAGCCCATGTATTAAATTGTACAATTTTTAAAGATTGAGAAAGTTACCATTGTTGATTTCTTAAATTTTTAGGTGTTAAATTGATAGATTTTAAGCTTAGAGATGAAAAAGGACTAAAATTTGTAAAGTTAATTAATGGTTTAGTACAATAGGACTAAACTGGATAAATTGTAAAAATTGTTATAGAAAAAAAAGAGGTCCCAAATGGACAATAATGAAATCGGGTTGCAATTTGGAGTTCTAAATTGAAAATTATGTTAATCTCGGTTTTAGGGACTAAATTGAATAAAAAGAAAAATTTTGTATGATTTGACAATTGATTCTAATTTTGGTAGAGTATTAATGATATTGTATGTCTATGTTGATCTGTAGCTAATGTTGACCCAGATATCTCAAAAGGGAAAGGGAAAGCCAAAGCCGTTGACAAATAGCTCGAAGTTCTCGATTTGTATTTTGACAATTTGAATTGCTTAAATTGTTGCATATTTGCATTATATAACATGGTAAGGTATTGAGGTAAGTTGAGTTTGATTAGTTGGAATGAATTGGCATGAAAATGCTTGATTTTAGAGATAGAAGACTAAATTGAACAAGATTAAGAATAATGTAAATAAATAGAAATGTGAAATTAATTTCGTATTGATATGATTCATGTTATTATGCATACAAAATGATTATCTGATTAATGAATTAAATTGGATAAATTGTGAATTAATTATAAATGGAAACTGAATGGTTATTACCCTATTAACTGTTCGAGTAGGGTCGGATATAATTGGCATGTCATAGGATAGATCGAGTACAGGTTACTTCGAATATGAGTCAATGAGTGCTGGGAACATTTGTACTTCGGTTATATCGATAAGCGTTGGGTATAATTTATTTATTTTGGTAATGCCAAATTGGTATGCAGGTTGGATCTGTGTACCGTTCGAGTCCGAGTTAGGTTAATAGGGGTTAAATGTGTGAATATTCGATAATGTTATTTGATATGAACTGAAATTGTGAAAGAGTATGTGAACTGATTATAAACCAAAAGTTTGATATGGAAATTTGGATGAATATATAGATTTGATTTGGAATAGGTACGCAAATATAGTATATGCTTAAACTAGCTAATGAAACATGATTAAATGGAATTATATGGCATAAATGATGTATTTAGCATGATGATTTGCATTGTTTATAAAGATAGAATTGTTGAATGTCATATGTTAACTTAACTTACAAATGTATATTCGAATTGTAGAAATACCACTGAGTTTATACTCAGCGTACAATTTTTATTTTTCTTACACAAGTTAGGTCCAGTTCATGATCCCAAATATTAGTTCGGCATCTAGCCAACAATCCTAGTCTCAACAAAGTTCGCGTTAGTTTTATCTTGTG
Source organism: Gossypium bickii (assembly GCA_025503065.1). NCBI lineage: Eukaryota > Viridiplantae > Streptophyta > Magnoliopsida > Malvales > Malvaceae > Gossypium > Gossypium bickii. The sequence continues at coordinate 58,028,310 of CP106717.1, read as the reverse complement.
TTGGAGGGGCATATACCTAGGTTGATTCATTTTGGCATAAACTATGTTATATTATTTTTTATGTTATACTAATGGTGTATGTTTTGGTCAAATAAAAGTAAATTGGTAAGTAGTTTTGATTGTGATTGATGTGGTATGAAATGTTTTATTTTGATTGAATTAGTGAAGTAGGAAAGTATGCTATGTTGAAGTGTAATGAGATGGTATGAGATGGATATTGGCTAGGTTGTATATATATAAGGCATGTGAATAGGTAAGTAAACGTGATAACAATAGCTAATACTTTGTTGAAGTTGGCATGTCTTGATGATGCTTGGAAGATTTATAGGTATTTGAATTGGTAACCGAAATGGAGAATGTCATGAAATATGCTAGTAAGTAGCTAAGGTATGATTAATGGTCTTAGTATGTAAAAATGATAAGCAGGTGAATGGTTTAAATTGTTGATATGAGTTATAAAGATGTAGAATGTTGTTTAGATATGAATTCGATGTCTTTGTGTTTGTTGTAGTATGATTGAAAATATTTTGGTATGTTTGGTGATGATTATGAACAAGTTTTGAAGGTGCTTTAAGACACCATTTGTATGAATTTTTAGTTTGGGAATGGAATGGGTATAAAATGAAGTTTTTGGCATTTTAGTACTGAAGTATCAATACCATGGAAGTAGGCATAAATACTTGACATTTGAATCAATTTTTTCAAACAAACAGAATGCCAAGATGGTATTGATACCGAACTAAAGTATCGATACCCTACATCATGGTATCGATACTTTACAAGGGTATCAGTACACTTGTACTTGATTTAGTTTTTACAAAACAAACATATTCATAAAACGATATCAATATTTAAGGTAGAGTATCGATACCACAGGACAAGTGATGGGTCATTGAGAGCACCAAAAATATCCTATTCCTATAAAATAATGAAAAAGAATAGTATAAGGGAAGTAGGGTAAAATCCTCAGGGACCAAATTTGGACAATTGCTTGTTCCTCAAAATCCCAGACAGAGTCGTGCCCAAGAAAACCTGCGTACCTCGAAAAAATAAAAAATAGAATTAAAAGTTTTGATTGAATTGAAATTGCAAATATTAAAATTAAAATAGTATAGATAAATAGAGTTGAGGAAAAAGAGTTTCTTATGGATAGATTCCAGCCTCCGGTTGTCTCGATCCACCTTGGGTTCAACCCTCGGCTTTTAGGTGATCCTTCTCAAACAGAATAAGCCAATTATAGTGGAAGAGGATGCCTACGACCGCCAGCTCCAAGATTTTAGACTTACGATTTAATAGAACCTGACTCTAGCCAACAATCACTTTTGTGGGACCATCTTATGCTAGATCATCACTTCTCAATGGCAATAACCACGCCATTTTGTCTCTTAGGCTCGCCAACCTCTGACGCAGTAGGCTAACAAACCGACTATGTAACCTTCCCAAAACGTACAAAGCGGCCGTTCCTTGTACAAGTTGAAAAGATCACCTATTAAGGGACATGGACGGAAACGTCGGCCCCGTAATGCGGAGAAACGATGAATACTCATTGAGAAGGCTAAGTGTGGATTCTAAGCCTTATGAACCTTTTTTGGGGAATTTCGACAACCTTCGGCTAGATAGATTTAGTGGCTCATGTTTTTTGGGGAAAAAAGAAATAAATGTAATGGAAATGGGATTTTTATTAACAAATATGGAAAGAACAAAAGGCTAAACTTTCTTGAGAGAGGGAGTGTTTGCAGAAAAAGGTGAGTCAAATTTGTGTCACTACATCCCCTATTTATAGTACTAGGAAACCTAGTATATTCCTACTTAAATTCTAAAAGATAAATACAAATAAATAAAGATAATTAAAGATAAATGCTAAAATTAAATCTAAATAATAATCTTGAATAATTATCCTAATATAATTAAAAATTAAATAGAGTTTTGTGTTTATAAAAATCTCTTCTTTGTACTTTTGCCCTCCTAGTCTTCCATATTTTGCATTTCTGGCACCACTTCTCTCCTACTTCGCATGTTGGCCCATTTCATCTTTAAATTCATGCTTTTAGCCCCCCAAATTTCCTTTTGCCTTCGATTTAGTCCCTACAAGATAAAAAACCATAAATAGTTCAAATTAGTAAGATCATACTCAAAATAAATGTGTAATTAATAAATGTGTAATTAATACATAAAAATATGTCATTCTAAAGTATTATCAAATTCCCCCACTTAGCCCATGCTTGCCCTCAAGTATGGTTCCTATCCACTATGAAATTTAGAATTTTGCAATGAAAAAAATATCACTCCAAAGTTTTATAAGAAGTAGGCATAATGCATATGAAAAATAAAGAGAACCTTTAGCTTTCTTTAAGTAAAACTGAAAAAGTATTCCAATTAATACACACAAAAATCAAAATAGACTTGGATTATTTCATAAAAATTAGGTAATTTACTAAACTTACCAAGACACCCTATTTGTTTCCACCTTTAGTCCCCTAACACAATTTTATTAATACATTTCCTTTTCTTCTTTATTTATTTTTTTTTTTGTGTAAGAATATATTGAACCTTTTGACGTGAAGAGAGATGACAGCCAAGCACCCTACCTCGGTTACTCAGCCCAGCATACTTCTAAATTATTATTTTTTTCTTAAGAACATATCGAACCTTTTGACGCGAAGAGAGATGACATCCAAGTAACTCACCCCAGTTACTCAGCCCAACATATTCCTAAAAAAATTTATTTCCGGTTAGCAGAATTTACCTAACATGTCACACAACCTTTTAACGCGAAATAGGATGACAACCCAAGCACCCTACCCTGCTACTCGGTTAGTCACGTTTTAAAGTCAGACTCATAACCACAGAAACATCAAAATTTATTATTAATGAAACATAATTTTAATTAGGAGGACTAGGAAAAAACAATCAAGTGTTGAAAATAAGTTTTAGCAATCACCTAACAGTCATGAACATAATTTTAGCATGCAATTGTATTAAGTGTCCTCTTTGCATTTAGACTTAATAGATTTTACTAAAAGCAAGATAGGGTTAATTTTATTAATCATAATTATTTTAGCCTAATAGAAATAAAACAGTGGAGATGAAATCAAACTTAGCAAAATCATAACTAACTCAGTAGACAAGAATCATGCTCGCAGGTCAAAAAGTGGGTAACTCCTGGTAAAAATCTTGGGCATGAAAAGAGACAGAATATTCTAAAAATATACATGTGGGCAGAAATGAGTACAAGACAACAATAGCAGTAACACAACTGTAAAAGCAACAGATAAAACGATAGAAATAATGAGGAATGCCTCCCCCTACTTAAAACACATTGTCCTCGATGTGAAAGAAAAAGGAAAAAGAAAAATATGTGAAAGTAAAAGGGTTTAGAAAAACTCCTCATGTAGTCATTGTCATTCACGCATAGTTGCAAGGAGGGGAAGGTTTGGTTGAGTGGTGATAAGGTGGGCAAGTCGCACAGTGGAGATGGAGATGGAGACGACGTGGGCGAGTCCTTAATATGGTGTTTGAAAAATCAGTAGTGGGTGAGGAAGAAGGTGAGGCAGCTGGTGGGGGTTTAGGTGAAAAATGGGATAAATTTTTAGGGTTTAGGGGTGTATAGGTAGAGTGTTTGGCTGAAAGGTTGGGTGTTTCGGTGCAGGTTTTTGCTTGTATAAAGAAGGGTGTGCTATTCCTACTTGGAATTGGGATAGAATAAGGGATGTTTGTGAAAGTATGTCAATTCCTGAGTTTTTTTCCTCGCTGGTTTACCTAGACAGAAGAAGAGAAATTTATTAATATCCAAACAAAATACAGTAATAAATAATTAAGTTAAATTAAATTAAATAATAAATAATAAAATAAAATAAAGATAAAGAAAAATAAAAATCGGGTTGCCTCCCAACAAGCGCTTGTTTAACACCGCTAGCTTGACGCCTGAACTAGTATTTGGGCTGTTCCAACTGAATTCTTTCATTCGTATGGGCTTGGAAATTCTCCTTTTTTACCACATCCACCAAATTTGGGTTCAATCATCCTTGTGCCTCTTTCTTTGGTTTCGTATTTTCCTCCAAGAAAATCTTATGTGTGCCTGTCAAGGGGTTAATCCCTTTTAAGTCAGTAGTTGTCTCATCATTCTCTAAAAATGCGCGCTTGAGATGCTCGGGAAGTGGTTTTAATTTCAGATCTGGTGCCTGCACAACAGAAGGTAGAAGTTTAGTATCCATAGGATCCAATAATTCATTTCAAAATCATCAAACATCATTTTAGATTTATCTCCATAAGATGAGTAACGCCCCAAATTTTGGGCCTTGAAGAAATAGGTTTTGAATAAGAGAACAGTTAGGAGACTACACAGAAATATTTAGTTGTGCAAGAAAGTGACATAAATGTGTATCTGCTTCAGTGGTTATGTGTTCTGCGTGTGTGTAACAAGAAACCCAAAAAATAACGAACGGTGAAAGTCGAAATTGGGTACTGTGGACGCCATACAGCCGTGTGATAGGCCATGTGCTGGGTTATTTTGAAACTATAATTTTTATTTAAGTTACTGTCGTATGGGTAATTTATTTGGGGTTTTTTTGGGGACTATAATTTTTTTTTAAGATATTGTGGTATGGGTGATTTAATTGGGATTTGTTTTCTTTTTTGCATCCATGAGATATTTGAATGGAAATAGAACAAATTAAATATCCGAACTAACACTACTCAAAATATGGGATTTCGAACAATAATCAAAAGCAACACTTTTTTTGTTGCAAAATGGTGAAACGTAGTTTTCATTAGGTTTACCAAAAAAATCAAGGGTTTTTATTTTCAAACAATGCTGTTTTGAATGGAATTGGATTTAAATTATAGATAACTTTATAATTGGATGTTTTTAACAAATCTTATGCAACTACGCTATATTTTCTGAAAATTGAACAAAACAATAATTTTACAACCAGACGCTTTTACTTGGCCGTTTTGGTGTCTATTTAACTTTCAGGATTTGATCATAACGTTTAGGTCAGATTTGGGAAGTTACATTTAGTGGTATCAGAGCCAAGTTGCAAAACTCGGCTGTGGAATGGGTTTTTAAACTTTGAATTTCTAAAATTTGCTTTTAAATAATTTGAAGTGTTCTGGAAGGATTTTGTAATTGTATGGCACACCGAGTCTCCGTGCCGATCCTGTAAGTTCTCTCTGGAAACTGTACTTTGATTTTGACTGAAACTGCCATAGGTAGGAGTATTGAGACTACTATAGGTAGTACTGCAAACTCTTTAGTAGGGTATACTGAAACTGCAGTAAACCAGTAGACACCAATAGTGTAATATCCTAAAATTAGGGGTTCTGCATTTTATGCTTTTTCTGTGTGCTTGGCTTGTTCTGCTTGTTATTTAGATGTGTGTGGGAGTCCTAAGGAGGCTCAGGTTCAAGCCAAAGCCTTGGCGAAATTTTGTTTTTTGGGCATCTAAAGGGGGATAGCTAGTAGGAGCATGCCTTAAGTTTAATTGCGTGTGTTTGATGACACAAAGAAGCTTGTGTCCAAGTGGAGGTGGCGTCATTTGTAGGAGCAGAAGGGGGAGGAGTTCGAATCCTCTCTACTACGGCATGGGACTTTATTTTTGTGCTTAGAGAGGTAAGGTGTTGGCATTCGGCTGGACTCTTCTTAGTGGAGGTTTGAATGAGTCAAATTATTTTGAATGGATGTATGAGAGGTGATGGAGGAGTTGAAGTGGTCAAATGGGTTTGAATGGGTGATGGGGAGCAAATTGCGGAGGAAAATAAGGGATTTGGTGAGGGTGGAGGTGTTAGCCGAATGTGGGGAGCTTAGAGGGGGGATTTTGGTTTGATTGGGTGTGTGCCGAAATTCTCATTAGTCTTAGGCATTTTTCCCATTTTGCTATTTTCGATTATAGGAGTGAATGTGTACCGAATTTTCAAGCTGGTGACCTTGGTGTTTTGCATTTAGTTTCGTAACTCAAGTGGTGGGGGTCTTCGTTTTGTCAGCTCATTATAGCTAGTGCCGAAATACTCAAGCCATTATCTTCTATTCTTTTACCTTTACCGAAACCATAAGGTGATTACTCCTTTCACTCTCCAACACTTTTCTCTTCTCCCTTAAGTTGATAGCCAAAACTTCAACCCTCCCTTCTTTTTGTCTTTTCTTTCTTCCTATTTTTCTCATTCACAACAAGTCGACTTCTCTTAAAGCCCCTTATCACTGAACCCCTTCTCTTGTGATCTCCACCATAGCCGAAACCTTGCAGCTCCTTCATTGACACCCTTTTATATCTTTCTTTAGCCGAAGAGTTCCTTTGGTCCCAAGTGAATCGGTTTCACCTTGTTATTAGATTGTTGAAGGTAATGTTCTTCTTTTCTCTCTTGTCATAAAAGCTGAATCTTCTTCTCCTTCTATTTCTTTCGGCTTCTTTCTCTTTTCTTCTCTACTCCTCTATCTCCTTCTTTTTCACTAACCAAATCTCTGTTTCTTTTTCATCTCGAATCGATGCTGCTCGTATAGCCTAAGGCGTGAATGACTATTTTTCTCTGCCAAATCTATTTTGGCTTTTCACCATCAATATTACGCAAGGTAACTTTGTGTAACACCTTTTTCTTCTCTAAGTTCTCTTTTAAGCTGATTACTCAAGGGCTATCTTTGACTGCTAGGCCAAACTTCTGCTTCTCTCACAACTCATCTCTGATTCGGGAATGAATCAGTTGTTGTGTGGTTCATCACTTATCAAGGTAAGGAATCATTTCCTTTCGGGTTTTCTGCTACTATTTTTGTTGCGTTGCAGTCTGCATTAATCAAATTTCCTTATTAGCCCATCAGCGTTTTTCTTTGAATACTGATCAAGGCTCTCTTCATGGATGCGAGTGCCAGCCAATCTAAGGAGGGGAGTGGACCCATAGTCTCTGCTCCTAAACTTAAAAGACGTGCTGTGTCGGCAGTTTGAGACTTTCCACCGGGTTATGGTAGAGAGCCGACGTCTGCCTGAGATAGGCAAATAGCTGTTATCCATGCTAGTGAGAGCGTCGACGAAGAGAGTCTAGTTTTACGCGTAATCAGGTGTGTAATGCTCACACTTTTCTTTATTGTTTTACGTTAACAACTGTATTGGTTGAAAGTCAAAATGACTGTTCAGACAGTCAAGATACCCTTGCGGGTAAGATTGGAGGGACCAGGTAAGTACCGTAATTGTAAAACCCGGATTTAGGGGCTATGCATGTTGGGTATAATTCAAGTTCTAGTAGGTCTTGGGTATGTTTGGATGTGTTTTAGAGGTCTGGAGAATGCTCGGATTAAAAAGGGAGACTGTGGGAAAATTTGGATTTTTAAGTGTTAAAAGGGGAGCCTGGCTATAGGGGACTTAAAAAAATTATTTGGGGGAAATGGACACAAGAATTGGGCTGGTAAAGTGGCAAGGGAGACGCCACTAAGTGCTTGGCAAAGTGACGCCTCAGGTGCAAGGGGAGGGGCCAGTGTTCGAGCGAAAGGCAAGGCAAGACTTTGGCCTTTATTTTTGGCGCGAGAGAGGTAAGAAGTCGGGTGGCTTTTGGATGCTTAAAAGATGGAGAAGACTTGGTCTTTGTTTTTAAATTTCGGCTAGGAAGAGGTTTGACTCATTCAAACCTTTTTGAATGGGTGGTAGGGAGGAGGTTTAGGAGAAATTTAAGGGATTTGGGGAAGGTTGAGTGGTGGCCGGTTTTGGGAGTGTATTGAGGGCATTTTCGGTTTTATGCTTGTGGGTAGGTGTTGGCCGAATCCTATAAATAGGGGGGACACCCTTTTGAAACGTTTTTTCCTCTCCTTATTGCTTTTGCCGAAAGTCCCTTCTCTCATCCCCCTTGTGCCGAATTTTTTTTATGTTATTTTATTTTCTTTTATTGTTGCTTGTAACTTGTGAGAGAGAGCCTCTTCTTGTTTTCCAAATTGTTGCTTAGGCCGAAACCCTTAACCCCTTTTTCATTTAGCCTAAGCCGAACACCCATAGCCTCTCTTCCTTTTCTCTTCTTTATGCTTTAGCCGAATCTCTCCTTATCCATTGCCGAACCCTACTTCCTTGGTGGTGGCCGATTCTCATTAGAGCAAAGGGGAGTGGTTAGCAAGGTAAGGGTGTGTTAGTTTCCACATGCTATAGTTTCTTGTCTTGGCCGAATGGCCCTAAGTGTCTATTGTTTTATGCCAAGGCCGATTGTAGGGGAGAAGAGCCTATCGCAGAAATCTTTCGAGTGGCGGTTAGTCGACATTAAGGTAGCATTTTGAGAGTGGATCACAGTGCTAGTAATAAGGTGCGTAATCATCGCACTATTCCCGTGGTTTTGGTTTGCTAACGTGTTTACCGATTATAATGGCTTGAATGGTAAGTTATTTATGATATATTTATGGTATGATAATTAACATGTGATGTCCACTCTTATGTTATAATATGATCCGACATGTGCATTTCTACATACATGGGAGGTGGATTGGATTGATGAAGGAAGGAGTGTACACATGGTGTACATGGTCTAATGTTGCTCTCGGCGACATTAGCGCTTGATGGTTAGCTTTGTGCTACCTCAAGGAGATGTTGGCTCGGTGCCCATCTCGGCGGTTGATGGCTATGTGCATCACCGTGAGACGATTACGATATTGGGATCACTTTGGTTGATCGGTGGCTCACCACGGCCTTGAGCAAATGAATTGCCAATGTAAGGTTTCGGATCACGATGTGATCGATGGTGGGTTAGCCACGGCCTTGGGCGTGGAGTCCGCTAAGGTTGGTGTCCCGTTGGATATTAGGTGGGGCTAAAATGCATTCTTGCATGATCCGTTTCGACGGCTGTGTGGGTATGGGCCAAGGCCATACATGTGGGAGTCTGTGCTTTGATCACGCACTGAGTCAGTGGACTCACCCAATTATTTTCTAACCATTTCAGGTGACGCGTAGATTGGACCGGGATCGGAGAAGACACATGGTGGCCCATGCAGGAAGAGAAGTTTAAATACTTTTAAAGCCTATTTATATTTGAAGTATTTGGGTTTAAACTTTGTGTAATAAGGGCTTTTTATTTATTTTTTTTAATTACTTTGGAAATTATTTAATTATCATTTCGGGAACTATTTTATTATTATTTTAACCTATGGTTGGTTTATATTAAATTACCATGTGAAGACAAATTGTTTCAACAACTTGATTTCCAAATGGGCTTTATTTAATCACTACAGCTGATTTAGACAATTTATCTCAATTAAGTTATGGCTACGTTTTCAAAAGAACTTGGTTACAAAAGATAGTAAATTTTGATTGTTTTAAATCCTAAGTAAAGAAAAATACTTTCACTAACATAACCAGATTCGGTCGTAGTGAATGGGCCGGGTTTAGGGTTGTTACAGATTGGTATCAGAGCCAATTTCAAAACTCGGCTTTGAGGGTTTTGGGCCCGAAACAGTTTTCAAAATGGGCTTTTGGAAATGTGGGCTTTATAAACAATATTTTTCGGGTATTCGGCATGGCACTTTGTCTCAGGCCAAGTCCACTGTAAGTACTTGGACTTCCTTGAAGTGATTTGTTTGTATGAATTGATTTGGGCTCGCTTTGGGCTCGTAGAATAGAATAATAGGATCTGTTGAACCCAGGACTAGACTACTCAAACATATGCATAAAACTTAAAGCTCTTAAACAAACTGTGAAGTTAGTCACCGAGTTAAGGTGTGGCAACCTGCACGCATGTCTAGGAATGGTATTCGATGAAGAGCTTGGTATTTAAGCGATCCTAGCGACTCACCTCCTCTTTACTTGAATCCTACAGTGCGTAGCTTCGGTTCACCTTAACCAAGAGGACTTGTTCATAGGCTAAACCAGTTATTAAAACCCGAAAGGGAATTAGCCTTGCTGTTTTTTTTTAAAATCCCCTATTTTAAAATTTTCAACTTTACCTCTTTGGTCTATAAACCCTAAATTTTATTTTGAAGGACGTTTTCTTACAAAATTACCAAAATGCCCCTAGTGGCAAAATTACAAAAATACCCTTGTGTTATAAAATTTTCGTACTACCCTCACATTTTGATAAAATGATTTTCACTTTACAAAATACCAAAATTTTGAGGTTTCGGAATATTAAGTTTGTGGAAATTTACGAAAGTACCCCTGGTTCATAAAATTACCGAAAAGCCCTTGGTTTCTAAATTTTCAGGTTTCTCTCAACTTTTACTGAAATATTCCTATATGACCAAATATCAGAAAATTCTATTTGGTAAAATGTTGTGATATTCTGATTTGTGAAATTTACGAAAATGCCCATGATTTCAAAAAAAAAAGTTACAAAAATAACCCTGATTCCTGAAATTTTTTTTGCGATACCTCCGGTTTGAACAAAATTTTTAAGATGACCCTGAGATTTTATGAATTTTGAAATATCTGTAAGTTGGAAAACTATTTTCAAAATTGACACAGAGTTATTACCAAAATACCCCTCTTTAGGAAAAATGACGGAATTACCCCTGGGTAGGAAGGAAACTTTGATTGATCAAAAGAACTACTCTCGGAAACTTTATTGCATAAAATTGCTCGTGGATAAAACAGTGGAACAAGAATTTCTAATCCATAAAACTTTCTAAACAGACTAAATCGAGGCGCTAGATATGAGTTCTAGGGGGCGTGGTTGCAATACTCGTGGACGTGGTAGAGGCAGGATGTCAGTATCGGAACCGGTTGGGTCACACCATGGGTCAGAGAGCGATGCACCGCCACCAGCTGTTGAGGTTGAACCGCAAAATCAGACTGGAGGAGACGACGCAGCGATGCGCAAGTCGTGTCTTTGCGAGTGCTCGAACGAGTGGCAGGAGCCAATGTGGGCAATAGGACTCGGAAATCGGTACCCGAAAGGCTTAGGGCGAATGGAGCCGAGGTCTTTAGAGGAGTGTCTGGGGTAGCTCCGAACGTGGCAGAGTATTGGCTTGAGGCTGTTGAAAGGATTATGGACGACTTAGACTTAACTGCTGAGGAGAAGCTTAAGGGTGTTGTTTCGTTGCTACGGGATGAAGCCTACCAGTGGTGGCTCACTGTTAAGGAAAGTACCCCTGCGGATCGAGTGGATTGGGGTTACTTTAAGATTAAATTTGAAGGGAAGTATGTCGGAACGAGCTATGTGGACGCTCAGAGGAAGGCGTTCCTTAATCTGGTGCAAGGTAGTAAGTCAATAGCGGAGTACGAAGCTGAGTTTTTGCGTTTGAGTCGGTATGCTCGAGGCATCGTGGCCTCGATTATGAGAGATGCGCCGATTTGAAGATGGTCTCGGGATGAGTCATGAGTTTTGATTGCTCCGCATCGGGAAAGAGACTTCGCCGCTTTTAGTGGAGAAAGCTCGAATAGGCCGAGGAGGTCAAGAAGGCCGAGAGGCAATAGAGAAAGGAACCGTGATAAGAGAAGTGTTGGATCGCCAGAAGTGGTTGAGAGGGTCCAGAAAAGACCGAGGGTTGAGACTCCTGTTCATATTGCTAAGCCAGCAGCAGAAAATCCAGATCATCCGTGTGCGCAGTGCGGAAGGTATCACGCGTTGACGAGTCTTTGGAATCGAGTTCGAGTGCTTCAGATGTAAGTCCAAGACTCATCCGATCAAGGATTGTCCCCGAATCCGAATAGGACTCGGACGAGAAGGTCAAGGTAATGTGCAACCAGGCAGAGGTGGTCAGCAAGCGACGAGAGGTCGTGGTTCGAACCATGGAGGAAATGGTTCCGGCAGGGGTCGTGGAGCTTTAGGCCGCGGTAATGGTGGCACTGAGGCAAGACAGCCAGTGCGGTTTATGCGATGCATCGGAGAGAGGATAATGATGTGCCTCGATGTGTCACCGGTAAGTTTCTTAAGCTCGGAATATTCTCAGTATGGTTTTGTTCGCTATAGTGGCGGGTTGTTATGTTGCTTGTAAAGTATCTAGAACCTTGAGTATGATTGGTGCGTGCCTAGAAATATGTTAGCTCTTTAAAATCGGAGTGCGCAAATTATAGCGTGGTGAGGTGAATTAAGATGTTCAATCATTAGCCTAACCAAGTAATTTCGAGGACGAAATTATTTGTTAGGAGGGTAGAATTGTAACACCCGGATTTAGGGGCTATGCATGTTGGGTATAATTCAAGTTCTAGTAGGTCTTGGGTATGTTTGGATGTGTTTTAGAGGTCTGGAGAATGCTCGGATTAAAAAGGGAGACTGTGGGAAAATTTGGATTTTTAAGTGTTAAAAGGGGAGCCTGGCTATAGAGGACTTAAGAAATTATTTGGGGGAAATGGACACAAGAATTGGGCTAGTAAAGTGGCAAGGGAGACGCCACTAAGTGCTTGGCAAAGTGATGCCTCGGTGTGCAAGGGAGGGCGGTGTTCGAGTGCGAAGGCAAAGACTTTGGCCTTTATTTTTAGGCGTCGAGAGGTAAGAAGCTGGGTGGCTTTTGGATGCTTAAAAGATGGAGAAGACTTGGTCTTTGTTTTTAAATTTCGGCTAGGAAGAGGTTTGACTCATTCAAACCTTTTTGAATGGGTGGTAGGGAGGAGGTTTAGGAGAAATTTAAGGGATTTGGGGAAGGTTGAGTGGTGGCCAGTTTTGGGAGTGTATGGAGGGCATTTTCGGTTTTATGCTTGTGGGTAGGTGTTGGCCGAATCCTATAAATAGGGGGGGACACCCTTTTGAAACGTTTTTTCCTCTCCTTATTGCTTTTGCCGAAAGTCCCTTCTCTCATCCCCCTTGTGCCGAATTTTTTTTATGTTATTTTATTTTCTTTTATTGTTGCCGAACTTGTAAGCAGGAGAGAGCCTCTTCTTGTTTTCCAAATTGTTGCTTAGGCCAAAACCCTTAACCCCTTTTTCATTTAGCCTAAGCCGAACACCCATAGCCTCTCTTCCTTTTCTCTTCTTTATGCTTTAGCCGAATCTCTCCTTATCCATTGCCGAACCCTACTTCCTTGGTGGTGGCCGATTCTCATTAGAGCAAAGGGGAGTGGTTAGCAAGGTAAGGGTGTGTTAGTTTCCCTGTGCTATAGTTTCTTGTCTTGGCCGAATGGCCCTAAGTGTCTATTGTTTTATGCCAAGGCCGATTGTAGGGGAGAAGAGCCTATCGCAGGAAATCTTTCGAGTGGCGGTTAGTCAGCATTAAGGTAGCGTTTTGAGAGTGGATCACAGTGCTAGTAATAAGGTGCGTAATCATCGCACTATTCCTGTGGTTTTGGTTTGCTAACGTGTTTACCGATTATAATGGCTTGAATGGTAAGTTATTTATGATATATTTATGGTATGATAATTAACATGTGATGTCCACTCTTATGTTATAATATGATCTGACATGTGCATTTCTACATACATGGGAGGTGGATTGGATTGATAAAGGAAGGAGTGTACACATGGTGTACATGGTCTAATGTTGGCTCAGGCGACATTAGCGCTTGATGGTTAGCTTTGTGCTACCTCAAGGGAGATGTTGGCTCGGTGCCCATCTCGGCGGTTGATGGCTATGTGCATCACCGTAGACGGATACGATATTGGGATCACTTTGGTTGATCGGTGGCTCGACCACGGCCTTGAGCAAACCAATTGCCAAGGTAAGGTTTATGGATCACGATGTGATCAGTGGTGGGTTAGCCACGGCCTTGGGCAGGGAGTCTGCTAAGGTTGGTGTCCCGGTTGGATATTAGGTGGGGCTAAAATGCATTCTTGCATGATCCGTTTCGACGGCTGTGTGGGTATGGGCCAAGCCCATACATGTGGGAGTCTGTGCTTTGATCACGCACTGAGTCAGTGGACTCACCCAATTATTTTCTAACCATTTCAGGTGACGCGTAGATTGGACCGGGATCGGAGAAGACACATGGTGGCCCATGCAGGAAGAGAAGTTTAAATACTTTTAAAGCCTATTTATATTTGAAGTATTTAGGTTTAAACTTTGTGTAATAAGGGCTTTTTATTTATTTTTTTTAATTACTTTGGAAATTATTTAATTATCATTTCGGGAACTATTTTATTATTATTTTAACCTATGGTTGGTTTATATTAAATTACCATGTGAAGACAAATTGTTTCAACAACTTGATTTCCAAATGGGCTTTATTTAATCACTACAGCTGATTTAGACAATTTATCTCAATTAAGTTATGGCTACGTTTTCAAAAGAACTTGGTTACAAAAGATAGTAAATTTTGATTGTTTTAAATCCTAAGTAAAGAAAAATACTTTCACTAACATAACCAGATTCGGTCGTAGTGAATGGGCCGGGTTTGGGGTTGTTACAGTAATAATTACTTTTCATATGATATGATTATGTATGACTTGGGTAAGTGTTGTAAATTGATAATATGCTTGCATGGGTTTGGGAGATGATGAAAGGGGAAGTGTGATTCAGTGACTTCGGTCACAGTGGTCTGGGACCATGGTGGTTTGGAACCACGTACACATATATTTATCAGTGACTTGTCTTAGTGGTCTGGGACCATAGTGGGTTGGCCCCATGTTTATATATTCTGTGACTCTGTCACAAGTGGTCTAGGACCACAGTGGCTTGATGCCACGGGTGTTTGGTTGATGCAGGAGACCTAGAGGATAGAACACTAGGTTGGGCTGGGCTGCATTGCATACATTGTTCATATGCTATTTATTGTGTGGGCTAAGGCCCAGTGTGCTTTTGTGGGCTTAAGGCCCATTTCGTTATAAGGGGAATTACACACTGAGTCTCGTTGACTCACCCGTCTGCTTAATTTTGCAGGTAATCCCTAGATCGCGGATTTGGAGCCGTGGCGGACTTGAGGTGGCCATGCAATATTTTTTCTCGTGAATTCATTTTCTTTATTTAAACTTGTTTTTAATTGGGATTTTATTATGTAATAAGGCCTCCTAATCTTTAATTTGGGTTTTGGATTTATGCTGTTATAACATATCTTATGAGATGCCGAATATGGAGTTTTCTAAAACAAAAATTATAAACAAATAGTTTTAAAAGTGATATTAAAATTTGACAAGCGAATAACTAAGTAATTCAGAATTTTTCTTAAAACTACAACCACTATTTTCAAAATGTCACGTTTCAGAATATCACTAGCTTTCGATTTTCATAATACAAACCTGTTTTTGATTGTTAAGATTACTCATAAAATTTTTGCAAGGAAGTCTTAAAGCTGAGCTTGATCTTCAAAAATTGCGATGTTTCTTTAAAATTCCAAAGTTCATTTAAACAACCTTTCCCTGTGACATACCAGATCTGGTCGTAACGCGTTGACCGGGTCTAGGTTGTTACAGATAGACACTGCATTGTACGAAAACAAACTATAATTTACTGCTTTTCATAAGACAGCTGTTAATATACAACTAGCTGCATAAAATTGCTAGTTCAGATAAAATGCGAATAGACAATGAGAACAAGAGGTACACACGGACGAGGTACAAGAGGCCATGGTAGAGGCCTTAGAGGTGCTCAAGTTGGGTCCTCATCATTTGGCCATATACCTAATTTGGAACTAGGGTGCACAGCAGAAGCATAGTGGTGGAGTTTGTGTTATGCGAATGATCTAATAATTGAAAATTTCAAGGAAGAAATTTAATTAAGGAGGGGTGAATTGTATTGCCCGGAATTTTAGGCCTAGAAGAAATAGGTTTTGAACAAGGGAACAGTTAGGAGACTACTTATAAATATTTAGTTGTGCAAGAAAGTGACATAAATGAATGTTTCCTTCAGTGGTTAAGTGATTTAGGAGTGTCTGAGAAGTCAGGGGTTCAAGCCTTGGCTTAGGCAAAATTTTTACTTTAAGAGAATAAAATCCTTGGATCTAGATAGTAGGTTCCTAAATTATTACGGTTAAAATATGATACAAAGGAGTTGATGGTCTAGTGGTAAGGGGCATGTGGAGTGTACATGGGGTCTAAGGTTCGAGTGGTGGTGCATCAAAAAAGGAGTATTAGTTTTGCTGCCTAATTCGTGTGCGTGGTAGAGTTGGATTGAAATATTGCTGAATGGAGTTTGAACTGGTCATAGAGAGAATTGAGGAGTGATATTTGGAGAGATTTTAGGATAAAATCAAGGGAAGAGAGAGGAAAGGGAGTGTTGTGCCGAAATTGAACTCTGGAACTCAGAAATTCAGCTAAGAGAGAAATGCTCCTTATTTGTTTACCAAGTTGGACGTCAACTCCCTTTCCCTTTTGGCCGAAATTCTTCTTGTGCCTCCTTTCTCTTATTTTTCCCTCTTTTGGCAATTGCTTCTCAAGCCTATTGTCTCTCCTTCTTTCATCTTTTGCTAAATGTTGTCCTTTTCGATTTTGTCCTTCTTCAACACAAACGTTTCCTCATTTATTGTCGATTACCTGTTTGGTTCTTCTACTCTTACTGTATAATGAGCAAACGTTTTCCACACTGTTCTCCCCTTGGCCGAATCTCCCGTTTTCTTTTCATCCTTCTCCTTTCTTTTCTTTTTGTTGGTTCTTGCCTTTCCCTTACAGCCGACTGCTTCCCCTTCTCTATTATTTTGGACATCATTTTTTATTTACCGAAAGTCGTACACTTCGTAGTAGGTACTATTCTCGCGTTATTGGTAAGTGAAGACAATATAATGTTATCTTGTTTCTGATCGATTAAGTGTTTATCCATCTTCAGCTTATGCCTAGGAACCTGTCAAAGGGTAGAAGGTTTATAATCAACGGTTGGATAGGTGAAACTTCCCTCTTTACTCGATCAAAGGTAATGTGGTGTGAGTTTATTGATTGGGATCTTGTTGTATTCAATTAAGTAAATGTTTAAATGATTAATTGGGAATTTTTGATCAAGTGTAGGTTTCAAAGGTGTGGGCAGTTTTCTCAACAAACAGAAACAATGTGTGTAAACACTGCTAAAGCGTGAATCGGCAAAAGCCGAAAAATATGATCGTTGGCACTACACGAGCGTGCACTCACTCGTGTGGTAACCAAAATGCATAAAATGTGGACGTTCGACTATTGAGGCCACCATGAGCGATCTCATAGTCTTGGGCCGTTTTGGGCCCTGTTGGGCTGAAATGGGCCGTGTGAGCCCAACGAGCTTTTGGACCCCACATGGGTAAATCACACGAACGTGTAGAGATTATTAGGCCAAACTGTATAATTTTCATGACCGAGACCAATTTTGGGCTATGTGGGCCACACAAGCGAGTGGGCCCACATGGGCCAGCATTATGGGCCTTGGGCCCATTTTCACTATTTGTCTGGTAAGGTTGCATGGGTTGTCCGAGACGACTGTGAACCTACTGATGGGTTGGTAAGTATACTTGGACCCCCAAACTAAAATAAGAATGACTGTATGCCCCATAGGGTAAAATGACTGAAGTACCCCCATAGTGTAAAATGGCCAAAATACCTCCATAGGGAAAATGATCGAAATACCCCTATAGTGTAAAATGACCACACCCCCATAGGGTAAAATGACTGAAATACCCCATAGGGTAAAATGCTCAAAATACCCCATAGGGTAAAATGACTGAAATACCCCATATGATAAAATGATTGAATACCCCTATAGGGTAAAATGACTGTTATACCCCTAGGAGATGAAATGACTGTTATGGCCTTATGTTATGTATGACTGATTTGCTCTATGTTATGTATGACTATGATTGGGCATGACATTTTGCATACATGTACGATATTATGTCAGGACATATTGCATGGGGATGGGTTGTTATGTTTGGAGGAAGTGTACTGTACCGATAAAGTCGCACGGGTCGTCCAAGATGACTGTAGACCTACTGATGGCTATATGTCATTTGTTTTACTGGCAGCTTTGCTGCAATACTGTTTAGTGCCGCAACCGGTGCTAGTCTTGGTGTGTCTAGCTGGGTGGGTCGATTTTATCCCTAGATAGTGTGTTTGGTGGGACAGAGTGGTGTGTAGAGGTTGGATTGGGTAGGATATCATTGCATCTCTGCCTTGATTAATGATCTTTGTCTTTATTCTTGCATCGATTAATGATATTACATACTATTCACTGCATGAGTTGTAACAGACCGAATTTGACCCTAATCGGAACAGTGGTTTCGGGACCACGAATCCGAGTCCGAGAAATATTGTTATAGTATATTTTGTGTTTATTTTATGTAAATTAATGTGTGTGAAAGTCTCGTAGAAAAATCTTATTGTTTGTGTGGTTAATTTAGAAAAAGGACTTAATTGCGTAAATTGTAAAAGTGACAAACTATAGTGAAATGTGCTTAAGTGTTAATGGCTTTTTAATATGAAGTATAAAAAGGGCAAATAGCCCATTTTATGACTTAGTGGACGGCAAAGGTCAAGTTTGACCTTAAGTTCAATGTTATTTTATTTTATTAAGTAAGGTTAAGTTGGTAAATTATTAATAACATAATATATGTAATAAAACATAAAGAGATCGCCATGATCATCTTTTAGTTTTTCATGGTCGAATGTTAAAAAAAAAAAAAGGGTTTCATTTCTTTGAAATTTCGGCACTTTGAAGCTAAAATTCAAGGTGAGTTTTTAGTTAGTTTTCGATAAATTTTACGTTTTTGAGATCGTTGCTTTGAACTATAGTAGACCCATGTTAGAATTTTTGAAAAGGAGCATGTATAAGGTTCGGCCATTGCTATGTTCTTGTGATTTTTGGTGTTTTATGATTTTATGTAAATGATATGTTAAAGATTAGTATATTTTGCATTAGAAATTTTAGTAAATTTGATTATTTTGGGTTAATTTGTAAAAATGAAATTTTAGAGGGGCTTATTTGCAAAATAAATAAAATGTGAGGACTTGTAAAGTCCCTAGGAATATTCAGCCCTTGTATAGTCTTAGCTAATTTGGTGTATTTTGTGTGTTATGCAAATAGGACTAAATTTCAAAGTCGTGAAATATTAGGGGTAAAATGGTAAATTGTCTATTTATGTGATTTGGGACTAAATTGAATTGAAATGTACTTGAATTTAATGTGTTTTAGATCAAGAGCAAAGAAAAGCGGAATTGGATCGAGGAAAGACGAAGGTTCTTGAATAGCCGATTTACACGGTCTATCGACAACCGAGGTAAGTCCTTAAGCGAGTATGTGTTAAATATTTGATTACGAGCTTATTAAATGATGAATTTTTTTTTTTTTGAAAACTTAAAGCATAAATTTTAGAGATGGCCGAATGTGATGGTATATTATTGAAGTAAATTGTATTTTTGTTTAGTGTAATGTAAATAAATAGGTTTGGTTTAAAATATGAAAGCATTATGAAATATATAAGAAATGTTTGTGATTTCAGTGTTAAGTGATGTGTTTAGAAATGTTAAATATATGAAATATCAGGCTTATTGCCTAGCAGGCCTCGTGCCAGTGATTAATATCGGGCTTATTGGCTAGCAGGCCTCGTGCCGGTGATTAATGTCGGGCTTATTGCCTAGCAGGCCTCGTGCCGGTGATTAATGTCGGGCTTATTGCCTAGCAGGCCTTGTGCCGATGTTTTAGTTCGGGTCAGAATGCCTAGCGCTTTATTACGAGGAGTGCGCCATAAACCGCGGATTTGAGAGTTAAACAAAATTGATATGTATACACGTAATAGTATGAGTTGTAAGCTCGGGATAAAGGTCAGCTTATTGTATTGGTAAGGAATAAGGTAAGATAGTTTATTTTGGTTGAGTTATTCATGATATGATGAAGCTAATGATTCAAACTATGCTTATTTCATGATATTGAGATTATCACTGATTGGTATGATCTATATAAATGTGAAATTGAGGTATATACATATTTATACTACATGAAGATTCGGCTATAATATATGAAAGGCAATAAGATTGAAATTGTGGCATGTCTTCGTATCTTGCAATGTTCGAATGCATATGTTATCCTTATGAAATGATATTGTATAAATTGATGTGGTAAAGTACTATTGATAAGGCTAAATATATGAATATTATTCGGCTAAATGAACTTCGTATTGAATTAATTAGGCTAAATGATACAAGAATGAAAACTAAAGACTAAGTATATATTATGTCATTATTATTGCTTGGGACTTACTAAGCTAGTGAGCTTAATTATGTGAAATGTTCTCCTCTGTCTTATAGATTTGGGTAGCAACGAGCTCAGGAGGGATCGTCAAGAAAGTCATCCACACTATCGCCCCCTTTTTGGTATTTAAACTTAGTTTTGATTCGAAGGCATGTATAGGTTAGACTGGGGTTTTGATTAAGAATACTCGGTTTTGTATATATATATATGCATAGCCTTGCGAAAATGGCTATTCCCTTTTGGTCAAGTTTAAATTCCTGTGTTCTTGTTATAATGGCTTGATTAACTTATTAAATGAGGTGAGATTCGGTCATGGTTAAATCATGCATGGGAATTAGTCTTATAATATATCTATATTGTGGGTGTGGTTATGTGTTTTGGAAACAAAGGATTTGATGGAAAATTGATGATGTTTAACGTGTAGTATAAATAATAAGTAATATGCCTATGACAGGTGGATGTGATGAGTTTGGGACAAGCATGACATATTGATATATTCAGCATTGGTTTTATTTTGATATGTACGATTATATGTTAAATGAGATATATATATATATATTTGAAGTATGATCTTGGCTAGATGATTTATACGTTGCTTGTTAATTTGTCTTATTATTGATGGATAAGTTAAATCATGTGTCTCATTAGTAATGTAAATTTAGCTTATAGGGAAAGGAACGCTTATTATTTATATAATCTATTTGTTTCAATAGTGCTTTCGGTCATATAGTAATGTTACTATGTTGTATGTACATCTGATCTTTAAACAGTATAGATGGTTCGATTGTTTTAATAGGTATTCATTCGGTAGAAGAATTGATACAAATGGTCTGTATTAAATGTTATTTGATTTATGTCCGATATAAGTATTTAAATGAGGACTCATCTTATATTTTAATTGTATATGTATATATATGTATATATATACCATGAATGTTTAAATTTTATGGATTGGATTTTTTCCATATTTTGAGTATCTGTAATAAATCTCGTTGTGCATTTTCTAATTCAATAAGTTGAAATGTTTAAAAAAAAAAACAAAGTGCATTTTTGTGTTTAAAGTCTAATGAAGGTCCATTTGGATTTGAGTTTAGGTTGGTAATAGTCGTAACCCTAATCCGGCGACGGATACGGGTTAAGGCGTTACATGACTGATATCTGTTACTATTATGGGCCAAGGCCCCACTGATGCTATTACTGAAATTGGGCAAAAGCCCTATTAATTACTGGCATTGTGATGGGCTCAAGCCCAATCATTTATTGTTACAGGAAAGGGCTTAGGCCCATACTGAACTGGACTGTTACAGTAATGAGCTCTGGCCCAAACTGCATTTATCTACTGTTCAATTGGTTGTTTGCTTGTTAGGGGATTACACACTGAGTTTTCGTAAACTCACCCCTCTGTTTAACTGTACAGGTAATCCCCAATTGTAGGCGGGTCGGTGCTACGAAGGACTCGATGATGGCCACACAACCGCATCAGCTTTCGTCTTTAGCTTTTGATTTACAAGTAACCAAATTTGGGTATTTTTATGTAATAAGGCCTCTTTAAAGTTATAAACTTTAAATTGGGGTTTTTATTTATTTAGTTTGATATAAACTGCTAGTTGTAGAAAAATACGGGTTTTCAAAAGGTAATTGTTTTCAAAGACACCACGTTTTCGCAACATTTCCTAAAAAAAAAAACTTCCGCAATAAATGAGATTTTGAAAATTAATAACATTTTAAAAGTGATTAGCTTTTAATGATGCACGCTTTGGAAATGAACAACTCATTTTGGAATAACCGTTTAATAACAAGATGATTAACCAATTTTGAGAATTTCAACGACAACAAGTTTTACGCTAAACACTTCAATGTGACACCGCCAGATTCGGCCATAACGTCTAGGCCGGGTATGGGGTGTTACAAGATGACTCAAAAGTTTCTTCTACTAATGAGTCAATTATGTCGACACGGTTTACGTCTAAGATTTCACTTGGGTGACTAATAGTGTCATAAACGTTAAACTTCACGATCTCCCACTCAAATTCCATTGTGAGAGTTCCACTACGTACATCAATCTTAGTGCTAGTGGTACTAAGGAAAGGTCAGCCCAACAAGATGTCTGAATATCCAGGAGTGCTATCCTCCTCCATTTTTATCACATAAAAATCTGCAAGGAAAATAAGACTGTTGACTTTGACTAATACGTCCTCAAGGACTCCTTCGAGATGCACAATAAATCTGTCTACTAATTGAATGATAACACCTATTTTTGTTAAAAACCCCACATTAAGTGATTCATAAATAGAAAAAGGCATGACGTTTATGGAGGCCCCTAAATCACACATAGCTTTTTTAATTCCTAAATGGCTTATTTTGCATGGTATTGCGAACATGCCCCTATCTTTGCATTTTACTGCCATCTTCCGTTGTAACACTGTGAATACATTCTCACCAATGCTTACCCTTTCATTACCAGTTAATTTTCGCTTGTTGGTGCACAGCTCTTTAAAGAACTTGGCATATCGCGGAATTTGTTTGATGGCATCCAACAATGGTATGTTGATCTCGACATTTCTGAATGTTTTGAGGATCTCCATGTCCTCTCTACCTTTCCGACATTGGTTCAATCGTCCTGGAAATGGAGGTTGAATTATGGGCAGTGGAGGTTTTGCTCAGACCTGTTTATCGTTCTCGTGCTTTTCTTGGGCAGAATCTTAGCCAAGATTTCTGCCAGGAATTGGTTCCAGTACTTTTCCACTTTGCAACGTCACTGCATTTGCATGTTGTTTTGGATTAGGTTCTGTTTGTGACAGTAGCTTCCCTTGTGAGTTCATTTTCTCAATTGATGCGATCAACTCTCTTATAAATGTAACATGTAGGTTTGTGCAAGTGTACACAGTCGTTATCAAGTAATAAGTAAGTATTAAGTTATCATCTCCATAGGGATTGTATTTGTGCTAAGTCACTCAATTTCTAAAATTATATTAACAATTTGGTAAATAAAAACATAATATGGTTAAGAAGTGATAATTAAAATTGAATATGTTAAACTAAATGCAATGATCCCTAATGAAAATTATCCTAAGTATGCAAACTATATGAATGAAATAAAATATAGCGAAATTAAACACAATTTGCAACAATTATAAAATAAACTAGGACAATTACTTTAATTAAATTCAATTTATTATCAACATGCTAAATAACATTCAGAAAATCATTCCATGGCAACTCAATCTTTCATGAGTTTGGAAACCACTTTAGGTCCTTTCAGAATCCTTTACTAAGGGTTTCTTAGCATTCGTGTGAGGTAACAGGGACGTGTCAGGTTTGAAACAGTTTAATCACACAAATATAAAAATTATGCAAATAACAAAGCTTGCTCAAAGTTGTTATGCAACCTGCAATTTAATCGGGTTAGGATCTAAATTGAGCATGCACATTTCAATTATGTGTCCACTAGCCGTCGTCTGGTCAGGATTGTTCAACTAATTTAGGTGCATTTCAATCACGTATGAACGAAATACAGACTTGATTTTAATTGAAAACATGATCGATTGAGGCACAAACATTATAAGCATGAATCAAATAAATATTATTTAATGAAAGAAATCATCATAGCTGTAACATCCCAAAAATGGGGTTATTTGAAATTTAGTTATTTTTCCTGTAAGAACTGCTATGGTATTATTTATGGAATAATAGAGCTTAATTTAAGGCTTTGAGTTGGCTCGGTTTAATGGAAAAATTCAGTTTTTAACTTAAAAGGTAGGGAGCCTTAGCAGAAGGGTGTTAAAAGAATAAATGAGGATAAGTTGACACTAAAAAGCCCTTGGTAAAGTGGCAAAAAGAAGCCACTTAAGAGCTTGAGTTGACGCCATCAAGGGAGCAAGGGGAGCCTTGGTTCGAGTCGCTGAAATTCCCTCTTTTTGCACATTTATGGGACGGCACATAGGGAGAGTTTTTCTCTCTTCAAATTCATTTTTATTTTATTATTAGGGGATAATATGAGCTTTTAAAAAGGATTATATTATAAGGATAATCAAGGATTTTATTAAAAAGGGATATTATTTGAATATTAAGGATATTAGTTGATTAAATAGATTATTATTTTGATTATTATGGAAGGATTCAAATTATTTGAAATGAGTGGTCAAGAGGATTTCTAGGTGTTGGCCGAATTTGAACTCCTTGGTAGGAGTGGTGTGGACTGGCAGCAAGGCTAGGGGAGGGTGCCGAATGCCTATAAAAGGTTCAACTGGTCACCTTGGTTGCTTTTTGTCATTTTGCTAAGTGCCGAAATTCTCTTCAAAGCATTCTTCCATCTTTTATTTTGCTCCTTTGGCAATAGCCGAATTCCCTCTCTACTTCTTTTTGCCGAAACCCCACATTCAAATTCCCTTTTCTTTATTTCTTTGTTAACCGAACCTCCACTCCTTGTTGCCAAACTCCAACACCCTTTTCTCCTCATTATTTTCCTCTTGCCCGAATATTCAAGCAAGGGTAATCTTCTCTAAAACTCATCTCCAATCGATTCATAAGGTAGGTAGGTATGGCCGAATGCCATCTTTCTTCTCCTCTGTGTTTTTGTCGATTTCTATTAGGGGAATAAGTGCCGATTTCAGCAATGGTAATCGTGGATTTCTAAATGCTTTCGGAATTGATCTCTGCTAGGTACCCCAAGATTGTGAAGCGATTGACCCAAGCCCTAATCTCTAGCAATCGGTTTTGGTAGTAAAGTGGTAAGAGTAATCTCTTTAATTTGACATTCGAAGGCTATTAGTCTTATTTACTAATCGGTGGTAATTGATTAAGCGATTCGGAAATTGGAGTGCGTGGTTGGTAACCAAGAAGGAATAAAGGTAAGGATTCGGGTTCAAGCAATAACCCTAAAAAAGGATTATTTGGTTTGGCCGAATGGCCCATATCACTAACACTATTTTGGCCGAATATAGGGGCTAGTGGATCTAAGGTGGCCGACTTCTTCTTCATTCGGGATTTAGATTATTCGTGGTGACAGTGTGTACATACACACCATATGATATATTAATCGTGCTTAATATTGTGAATGCTCATTTATATTTATGTAGCATTGGAATTAATACCAACTCGGTATAAGTGGCGACTCAGGTAAGTACCTGTTATTATGAATTTGCTATTTGATACTTTTGGTAAGCATGATGTATTGACACATGAAATTTAAGAATGTGATGGCATGAAACATATATGTGTTTATCTGTTGTGGGATTGATGAGTGGAGGCGCGTAATCGTGCGACGGGCACCGATGTTTTGGTAACACACTTTGTGACTACGGTCACCAGAGGTTTGGTACCTCCGAGGGTTTGGCACCTCGATGCGACTTATCCTCGTGGTTAATACCACCGTGGGTTGGCCCCACTTGAGATATGGGATCGTCTGCCAGTGATTTGGTATCACACGATGGGTTGGCCCCATCACCCGATTTGTGTCTACGGACACCAGTGCTTTGGTAGCACATCGTGACTATATGTCACCAGTGGTTTGGCACCACCAGTGGTTTGGTACCACAACGGGGTAGACAGTGGCGTATGGCTGGCTAGGTTGGGATATATGATGTTTTGCCTGTTAATCTGTTATATGATGTGTATGAACATGTTTAAAACCGGGGGAAGGGTTACATACTGAGTCTTGGTGACTCACCTTCTCCTTTACATTTTTCAGGTGACACGTAGATCGCGGATGTGGAGCCGGGTGGACTCGAGGTGGCCATGCAGTGGATTAAAATTTTATGAACTTGATTTTAAGTTTTGATATTTTAATTCCGGTTTATATTTTATTTGGATTGTAATAAGGCCTCCTGACACCTTACTTTTATTATTTTGCATATGTTGAATATTTGTTTTAAACTTGTTGGTATTATTAATTAAAAATCACATGTTTTCCAAGTTAAATCAAAATTGTTTTTAACGGGCCATCGGGCCCACTTATAAATTTATACTAACTTGACCCAAATAATATTTTCCAAAATATTGTTGATATGGGTTTTATACACCTCAAAGGTTTCAACCAAAAATAAGTATCTTTTACTAAAACATCAAATTTTCCAAACTTTTCCAAATATTTTCTAAGTAGCAAACCGCATTCGTAGAAAGCATTTGGGCCGGGTTTGGGTTGTTACAAAATTGGTATCAGAGCCCAGTTCAAAGCTCGGGTGTGAGGGCCCAGGGCCCAAAAATGTTTTGGTAGGCCTTATGGAATGGTTTTTGGTCTTTGAACAGCATGGCCCGAGTCTCCAACACACCGATCCGCCTGTGTAGTACTTCGAACCTCTTGGTGAATTATATTCTGTAGAAGGGTAGGAAGTATGGAACGTAGATAGATTTATAGGACTTGAACCCTAGGATTAGATTACTCAAACACATGAACCAAACATAAGACATTAAAGAACTAAACCAATCTATGACTTAGCCAATGAGCTAGGTGTGGTAACCCTCAGACGCATGTCGAGGATTGGATCCAAGAGCTTCGGTATTTAAGCGATCCGTGTGACTCACCTCCTCTTCGCAGTATCCTACAGTGCGTAGCTTCGGTTCACCCTAACTCAGAGGGCTTAGTGGTGTGGCAACCTCTGTGCGCATGTCTAGAAAGGTTCGGTGAGAGCTTGGTATTTAAGCGGTCCGCGTGACCCACCTCCTCTTCACTCGAATCACTCGCTGCAGTGCGTAGCTTTGGTTCACCCTGACCAAGAGGGCTCGGTCATAGGCTAAACCTAATGACTAAAACCCGAAAAGGGAATTAGCCATGTTTTCAAAAAGAAGGAAACAACAACAACTTCAATGTTTTCAAAACTCTTGCAACAACTCTTTCAAATCGGAAAACATCATGTTTACAACGTTTTCCTCAAAAAACCCAAATTTTTGGAAAATTACAAAAATGCCCTTAAGGGTAAAATTACTAAAACGCCCCTGACTCATAAAATATCAGTTCAATGGTTTTGCTCAAAATTTCAACTACTTTACAAGTATCCAACAACTTAGTTTTGAAAATCAACACTGAAATATTTTGGTTTTAGAAAATTACGAAAACGCCCTCAATTTGTGAAAATTACCGAAATGACCCTGATCTTTGGAAAACTTTACCAACATCACTATTTGAAAAGGAAAACTTTCAGGACCCTCAAAGTTTTACAACTGTCGAAAATATCCCTGATTTATCAAAATGACAAAATTGCCCCTGATTGACAAAATTACCAAAATACCCCTGATTTTAAAACGATTACGATTTTACAAATTTTCATAAATATCCTCCAGTTTTGGGAATTTTAAAATAACCTACTTTACTAAAAGTTTTAAAATTTCTTCATTTACGAAAATACCCCTGTAGGGAAAATGACGAAAATACCCCTGGGTTAGAAATGGCGTAAATGTCCAAGAGTGAATAGGTATGGAAAGCATTAAGGAATGGATGCATGAACTCTTTGTGTGAACTAGGATAGAAAACTAAAACCTTGGTTGCTCGAAAGAATCCCTAATTAAATACTGTCCATAAAATTTCTTCGCGGATAAGAAAGTGAAACAAATGCTAACGCATAAAATTTTCTTAATCAGATTAAAAGCGCAATAGATAGAATGAGTTCTAGAGGGCGTGGACGTCGTGGGCGCGGTAGGGGTAGGATGACGATTATCCGAACCCGTCAGTCAGTTCAAGGTTCGGAAAGCGAGGTACCACCGCCACCACCACCTCCTACTTTCGTGAGGCGAGCGTGACCGGACCGGTGGTGAGGTGTGTCGCAAGTCGCTTTTGCGAGTTTTGGAGATGGTGGCCGGGCTGGTGGGAATTTGGGAGCTCTAAGTCCGCTCCCGAGCGAATCGATCTAACGGGCCGAGGTATTTCGTGGTGTCTCGGGAGTGGCGCCAGCGCCGCAGTAATATTGGTTGGAATCTACGAAAAGGGTTATGGATGATCTCGACTGACCGAGGAGGAGAAGGCCGAAAGGGGCGGTGTCGCTTCTAAAGGATGAAGCGTACGGTGGTGGTGACATCCGGGATGGAGCCGCGGTGAGGATCTCACGTGGGACTACTTTAAAACGGCCTTCGTAAAGAGTATGTGGGCACTAGTTACACTGATGCTCAAAGGAAAGCCTTCCTAGGTCTAGTGCAAGGAACCAAGTCGGTGGCCGAGTAGTATGAGGCGGAGTTTTTAAGGCTAAGTAGGTATGCCGGAGGAATCGTAGCCATCGAACATGAGCGCCCGTGGTCCGCTTTGAGGACGGGCTCGAGAGATGATCTGAGATTACTAATTGCCCCGCAGCAGTTCGGGAGTTCTCATCTCTTGTGGAGAAAGCCAAGGTGGCCGAAGGGGTTAAGGAGGTCATGAGGCAAAACTATAGCAAGAATAACCGAGAAAAGAGGATTTGGGTCACCGGGATCGGGTAGCACTAATGCTCGTGAAGCGGGCTAGGCGAGTGGGCCAAATCGGGCCGGTAGGCCCACGACTACTAATCAAAGGCCGACTCGATGTAACATTGTGGAAAAACCCATTGGGAGGTTGTTGGACCGGTAACAAAGGTTGTTTTGAGTGTGGGTCTTTGGAGCATCGGCAGTGCGGGCCGCCCTCAAAAGGCGCCTAAGGATCGACGGAAGGTCGAAATCGCGCTCGAGGCGAGGAATGTTGGACCACCACGAGAGGGTCGGGGTAATGGCGAGGAAACAATGGTTCCAACCGAGGTCGTGGAATTCAGGCGAGGTTCGGGTAACACAGAGGCTAGGCGGCTGGCTTAGTCTATGCAAATGTGGCGTCGCGAAGAAGGAGAGCGACCCGGACGTCATAACCGTGCGTTTCTAATATTTAGTCTACCTTATGTTGCATTAATTGATGTGGGTTCGACGCACTCGTACATTGCTAGTAGTGTGGTAGGAACTATGGACCTAGACTCAAAACTACTCTTAGGAAGATGACCGTGCTAAGCCCCTAGGACACTCTGTAGTAGTAGACAAACTTTATAGAGATGTACCCCTAGAACTCCAAGGGGTCGTATTTGTAGCCGATCTGATGGAACTACCTTTCGGAGAGTTCGATTTGATCCTTGGAATGGATTGGCTAGTTAAGTATCAGGCGAATTTGGATTGCGCGCTAAAGCGCATGGTGCTAAGGCAGTGAGGGTGATGAAGTGGTTATGATAGGTGATAGAAGGAATTACCTATCCAATGTGGTGTCGGCCTTGAAGGCCGAAAGGATGGTTAAGAAAGGTTGCGAGGCATATTTGGTTCGGATCTGTGCTTTGGAAGCTAAGGAGTCAGTAAGTTGAGGTTCGAACGGTTGGGGAATTTGTTGACGTATTCCGGAAGAACTTCCAGGTCTGCCTCCAGATCGGGAAGTTGAATTCGGTATTGACTTGCTACCCGGAACGGCACCTGTGTCTATAGCACCATACCGAATGGCACCAAAGGAATTGGTGGAGCCGAAGGCCCAAATTCAGGAGCTCTTGGATAGAGGGTTCATTCGACCAAGCATATCTCCGTGGGGAGCGCTGTGTTGTTCGTCAAGAAGAAGGGCGGTTCAATGCGGATGTGCATCGACTACACCGTCGCTAAACAAGTTAACGATCAAAAACAAGTATCCGCTGCCTCGGATCGATGACTTGTTTGACCAACCGGAAGGGTGCCGCGGTGTTTTCAAAGATAGACCTTAGGTCGGTCTACCATCAATTGAAGGTAAAGGAGGTTGATGTTCACAAGACGGCATTCGAACTCGGTATGGACATTACGAGTTTCGTAATGCCATTCGGTTGACCAACGCGCCGGCGGCATTTATGGACTTAATGAACGAGTATTTCAAGATACCTAGACCAGTTCGTCGTGGTATTCATTGACGACATCTTGGTGTACTCTAAGACGGAGAAAGAGCATGACAAGCATTTGCGAATAGTGTTGCAAGTACTAAGGGAGAAGCAATTATATGCCAAATTCAGTAAGTGCGAATTTTGGCTAAGGGAAGTAGCTTTCTTAGGTCACGTAGTGTCGGCGGAAGGATTAGAGTGGACCTCGCAAGATTGAAGCGGTGTTGGATTGGAAACCACCTAGGTCGATGGGCGAGAGATCGAAGTTTTCTAGGTCTAGCGGGTATTATCGAAGGTTTGTAGAAGGATTTTCTCTAATCGCAGCGCCCGTGTGACGGCTGCTAAGGAAAGGTGTCCCATTTGTATGGTCGGAGAAGCGCAAGAAAGCTTCGATAGACTAAGGAAAATTTTGACTAAGCTCGATTTTGGTGCGACCAGAGGCGGGAAAACTGCTCACCGCTTTATTGTGATGCGTCCCATACGGTTTTGGGATGTGTCTTTGATCAGAGGGGAAGGTAGTAGCCTATGCATCACGGCGATTAAGGCCACACGAACCGAACTATCCAACGCACGACTTAGAGTTAGCAAGCGATTGTCTTTGCTCAAAAATATGGAGACACTACCTTTATGGGGAGAAGTCGATAGTTTATACAGATCACAAGAGTCCGAGGTATCTCTTGACTCGAAGGATCTTAACTTGAGACAAATGTCGGTGGATTGAACTTTTGAAGGATTACGATTGTTCAATCGAGTATCATCCGAGCAAGGCCAACGTGGTAGGCGACGCTGGCTGAGCCTAAGGTCGTGGACGGACTTAAGAGCAATGTTTGCTTGATTAAGTCTATATGATGATGGAAGTCTATTGGTGGAACTTCGAGTTAAGCCAACATGGATTGAGGAGGTTAAGGAAAAAGCGATCATGAGATGATGAAGGGTTGAACGCTAAGAGAGCACAAGTTCGGGATGGTGGTTTGGAAGGATATAACTTTGTCGAGTGATGGAGTATTATACTTTCAAGAGCGGCGTGTATGCCAAAGGATGTGGAGTTGAGGCAGAAGATTCTCCATGATGCACATAGCAGCCCTTACGCTATGCATCCGGGAGGAAGCAAGATGTATAGGGATCTTAGAGAGCAGTTTTGGTGGCCCGGGTTAAAACGTGAAGTAACAGAGTTTGTTGGTAAGTGTCTAACTTGTCAACAAGTTAAGGCTGAACATCAGTTGCCGTCAGGGTTGCTTCAGCCAGTGAAGATTCCCAATGGAAGTGGGAACGGATCACTATGGATTTTGTTAGTGGGCTACCCTTACGCCCGAAGAAGAAAGACGCGGTTTGGGTAATAGTAGACCAGGTTAACTAAGTCGGCTCACTTTATACCTGTGAGGATGGATTTCTCTCTTGAAGCTAGCTAAGCAGATGCCTCTGAGATATAGTAAGATTGCATGGGGTTCCAACATCAATCATCTCGGATAGGGATCCCAGGTTCACGTCAAGGTTTTGGAAAGCCTTGCATCAAGCTATGGGCACACGGTTGGATTTTAGTACCGCTTTCCATCCACAGTCTGACGGACAATCGGAAAGGGTGATACAGATCTTGGAGGATATGTTAAGAGGTTGTGTCTTGGATTTCCGTGGTAGTTGGGAGGAATTTCTACCGTTGGAAAAATTCGCCTACAACAACAGCTACCAGGCAAGTATCCAGATGGCTCCGTATGAGGCAATCAGATGGGCGGAAGTGTCGTGACTCAGACATGTTGGACGAAATTAGGCGAACGATAGATTTTGGGTCCAGAGTTGGTGACAGAGACGGAGGATAAAGTCAAGGTGATTCGGTCTCGTCTTAAGGAAGCATCGGATAGGCAAAAATCCTATGCGGATTTAAAACGCAAGGAGATGGAGTATGCTGTGGGAGACAAGGTTTTTCTGAAAGTGTCGCCTTGGAAAAAGGTATTAAGATTTGGACGGAAAGGGAAGCTAAGCCCAAGGTTTATCGGGCCATATACGGTGATTAAGCGAGTAGGACCGGTAGCCTACCGATTGAGTTACCGTGGAATCGAACCGAGATCCATGATGTCTTTCACGTATCAATCTTTGAGACGGTATCGGTCAGACCCTTCGCACGTTGTGCCAGTGGCAGAAATCAAGGTGAATCCAGATTTATCTTTCGAAGAGGAACCAGTTCAGATCTTAGACCGAGATGAGAAAGTTCTACGTAGGAAGTCAGTGCCCTTGGTGAAGGTGCTGTGGCGGAACCATGGTATAGAGGAAGCTACGTGGGAACCCGAGGATGTAATAAGGCAGCAATACACCCACCTTTTCTAGTTAAGTAATTTCGGGGACAAAATTTATTTTAAGGGGGGTAGAATTGTAAAATCCCAAAAATGGGGTTATTTGAAATTTAGTTATTTTTCCTGTAAGAACTGCTATGGTATTATTTATGGAATAATAGAGCTTAATTTAAGGCTTTGAGTTGGCTCTCGGTTTAATGGAAAAATTCAGCTTTTAACTTAAAAGGTAGGGAGCCTTAGCGGAAGGGGGTGTTAAAAGAATAAATGAGGATAAGTTGACACTAAAAAGCCCTTGGTAAAGTGGCAAAAAGAAGCCACTTAAGAGCTTGAGTTGACGCCATCAAGGGAGCAAGGGGAGCCTTGGTTCGAGTCGCTGAAATTCCCTCTTTTTGCACATTTATGGGACGGCACATAGGGAGAGTTTTTCTCTCTTCAAATTCATTTTTATTTTATTATTAGGGGATAATATGAGCTTTTAAAAAGGATTATATTATAAGGATAATCAAGGATTTTATTAAAAAGGGATATTATTTGAATATTAAGGATATTAGTTGATTAAATAGATTATTATTTTGATTATTATGGAAGGATTCAAATTATTTGAAATGAGTGGTCAAGAGGATTTCTAGGTGTTGGCCGAATTTGAACTCCTTGGTAGGAGTGGTGTGGGCTGGCAAGGCTAGGGGAGGGTGCCGAATGCCTATAAAAGGTTCAACTGGTCACCTTGGTTGCTTTTTGTCATTTTGCTAAGTGCCAAATTCTCTTCAAAGCATTCTTCCATCTTTTATTTTGCTCCTTTGGCAATAGCCGAATTCCTCTCTACTTCTTTTTGCCGAAACCCCACATTCAAATTCCCTTTTCTTTATTTCTTTGTTAACCAGAACCTCCACTCCTTGTTGCCAAACTCCAACACCCTTTTCTCCTCATTATTTTCCTCTTGCCCGAATATTCAAGCAAGGGTAATCTTCTCTAAAACTCATCTCCAATCGATTCATAAGGTAGGTAGGTATGGCCGAATGCCATCTTTCTTCTCCTCTGTGTTTTTGTCGATTTCTATTAGGGGAATAAGTGCCGATTTCGGCAATGGTAATCGTGGATTTCTAAATACTTTCGAATTGATCTCTCGCTAGGTACCCCAAGATTGTGAAGCGATTGACCCAAGCCCTAATCTCTAGCAATCGGTTTTGGTAGTAAAGTGGTAAGAGTAATCTCTTTAATTTGACATTCAAGGCTATTAGTCTTATTTACTAATCGGTGGTAATTGATTAAGCGATTCGGGAAATTGGGTATGCGTGGTTGGTAACCAAGGAATAAAGGTAAGGATTCGGGTTCAAGCAATAACCCTAAAAGGATTATTTGGTTTGGCCGAATGGCCCATATCACTAACACTATTTTGGCCGAATATAGGGGCTAGTGGATCTAAGGTGGCCGACTTCTTCATTCGGGATTTAGATTATTCGTGGTGACAGGTGTGTACATACACACCATATGATATATTAACTGTGCTTAATATTGTGAATGCTCATTTATATTTATGTAGCATTGGAATTAATACCAACTCGGTATAAGTGGCGACTCGTAAGTACCATTATTATGAATTTGCTATTTGATGCTTTTGGTAAGCATGATGTATTGACACATGAAATTTAAGAATGTGATGGCATGAAACATATATGTGTTTATCTGTTGTGGGATTGATGAGTGGAGGGGCGGTGTAATCGTGTCGACGGGCACCATGTTTTGGTAACACACTCGCGACTACGGTCACCGAGGTTTTGGTACCTCCGCAGGTTTGGCACCTCGATGAGCGACTTATCCACGTGGTTAATACCACCGTGGGTTGGCCCCACTTGAGATATGGGATCGTCTGCGGTGATTTGGTATCACACGATGGGTTGGCCCCATCACCCGATTTGTGTCTCACGGACACCGGTGCTTTGGTAGCACATCGTGACTATATGTCACCAATGGTTTGGCACCACCAGGTGGTTTGGTACCACAACGGGTAGACAAAGGGCGTATGGTCGGGCTAGGTTGGGATATATGATGTTTTGCCTGTTAATCTGTATATGATGTGTATGAACATGTTTAAAACCGGGAAGGGTTACATCTCGAGTCTTGGTGACTCACCTTCTCCTTTACATTTTTCAGTGACACGTAGATCGCGGATGTGGGCCGGGTGGACTCGAGGTGGCCATGCGATTGGATTAAAATTTTATGAACTTGATTTTAAGTTTTGATATTTTAATTCCGGTTTATATTTTATTTGGATTGTAATAAGGCCTCCTGACACCTTACTTTTATTATTTTGCATATGTTGAATATTTGTTTTAAACTTGTTGGTATTATTAATTAAAAATCACATGTTTTCCAAGTTAAATCAAAATTGTTTTTAACGGGCCATCGGGCCCACTTATAAATTTATACTAACTTGACCCAAATAATATTTTCCAAAATATTGTTGATATGGGTTTTATACACCTCAAAGGTTTCAACCAAAAATAAGTATCTTTTACTAAAACATCAAATTTTCCAAACTTTTCCAAATATTTTCTAAGTAGCAAACCAGATTCGGCCGAAGCATTTGGGCCGGGTTTGGGTTGTTACAATAGCTTAATTAAAATTAAGTTAACATTGTTGTAAACAAGAACAAAGAACACATAGCAAACATTTTTAGATTAAATCAAAAAAAAAAAAGAAAGATTAAACCCAAATTAAAGTGGCTATCACCTAAGACTCTGATCGACGAGGCCGTTTCACTTCTTTGCCTTGCTCCTTTGCTGATAGCTTTCCAAGGTGGCCGACCAAGGGCTCTTTAAGTGGCTTAATTGCTAAAATCTCTATGAAGAGGTGATTCTAGGCGTGGAAGAGAATTGAAAAAGAAGAGAGAATGATGAAGGATGAGGGATGAGGGATGATGAATGAATGAATGAGGGGGTCTTATTTACAGGTGAAGAGAGGGGGATAGTTTGCTAAAAATAGGAGGTTTTATCTCTTCAAGCATCTTCAAAGTGTGGTCGGGAATGAATTGAGGAAATTAAGCTGATTTTGCTTGATTTTTGCTCAATTTAAGTGCCACAACAACTCAGGACTGGGACTTGGTCAAGTGCAAATCTTCAGGAAAATCTCTAATTTCTTCAACATTGCAAGGACCTTGTGCAATTAAACCAAAAAGTGGTTTATGTGGATAGCCAAGTGTAGCCGAAAATTGGGTTGAATTGGTCTCCAATTTGGACGGTTTTGTAATCCAACAAAGCTATTAGACCTATCTAAAATAATCAATAAATTAGAGGACCAAAGAATAAAATTTATCCAATTTAAATAATTAATTACAACAAAATTTATCCAATTTAAATAATTAATTACAACCCAAATTATTAATGAAATATCTAAAAATGAATATTTAAATATAATTTTATATTCTATTATTTAATTTATTCATGCATGGCCCACTTCATGCCTTAAAAATATAATATGCTCAATTTAATATAAAATAAGCTATTTTATGCATGAAAACTATAATAAAGCATAAAATCACATTTTAATAATTTCTATGTCTTAATTTCATATTTTCACATATTTCATTAATTTATTAAAAAATTACTTAGTTTTAACAACAAATTTAAGTAAAAAGGTGATAAATTATATAGGAAAATCCTATATATTTTTTCGTTTACACACCCTCAAACTTAAATCATTGTTCGTCCCGAGTAATGGTTATGCACAGCAAAAAGGTCTTGCTAAGGCAAAATTGCTAATTGTGTTGGCAGCATCAATCTTTGTCCCATACTTATGCATTAAATAACTTCATGTTCATAGATCTTCTTTATTAACAAGTAATTCATATGCAAATACTTATATAATTTTATACTAAGTTTCAAAATATGCCAACATGAACCATAGTTTCTATGTATGTCACAGCCACAGATAACATTCTTCATTCAACATAATTTCTTATCAATCAAGCGAACTATCATAAGTCTTATTTATGAACTTCATATGTTGAACTTAGTACTTCCTCTCCACTAATGTAGGTGACATAAGCATCAAATCAATAGGTCTTTTATAAGGCTGTAATAAGGCTCGGTTAAATGTAGGGATTCTAAGAGATGGGACATTTCAGTTTCAAAACCTTAACCTTTAACTCTGTATTGGATTTCTTGAATTACAGCCTTCTTCTTTAAGTGAACCTTTGGAACACCCCCAAACTTATTTTAATTTCAAGCTCATACATTTTTCCTTTTTGGAGTCTGAGCAAACTTTTCTTCGCTCTCTTTTCGTCTTTCCTTTTTTTTTTTTTAAGCATGAGCACATACATCTTTTTGAAAATTTCCCCAAGTGTTGATTACCAAGACAACTTTAGTTAAGATGGGTGCACAAAATTAGGATAACTTAAAAAGATGGTAATTGGCTTATAATGTGGGTTCATTGCAATAAACAAGCCTTTAAGCTCAAAATTTCAGTTTCAAGGGTCTAATATCATAGAGTTGGCTTGAAAAGGCTTAAACGATCCAAACAAATAGTGCCTTTATCATTTTAGATTTTTATGTCTCCTTGGATTTCGCCTCAAGAAAGTTACTAAGTCAATTCTAAAGATATAAACCTTCATGCATGTCTAATCTCAAGAGAAACTAAGTTTTCATGGCTAAGATCATACAAGCATTCCATTCTTCATGATAACTTACTTTCGCTCAAATATAATCATAATTCATACCTGCACACAAACTATCTTATTAACAAAAAAATACCTCTAAACATTCATTTATTAAAACATACTTATGAAAGAAATGATTGAAACATACTTGAAAATTTAAAATTTTGAGCAATTTATTTGCCTTACCCCCCTTTAAAAAGAAGCAAGGTCCTCATTGCAAGAACAAAGTAATGAATGAAAACTGAACACCAAGTAGGGTTGTAAAGAAAGAGAGGTGAGTCATTAAGACTGCTTAAATACCAAGTCTTTCCTAATAACCCAATCCTAGACATGTTCATTCCCATTGCCACATTACTTAGTCTTTTTCTTTCTAAATAAGTGTTAAGCTTATTCATGCTTGCTATGTTTTATTCTGCAAAAATTATGTCCTAATTACGAAAGAAATAAATTTTTAAAGACCTAAAAATAATTAAATAAATAACAAGACAAGAATCCCCCTTTTTATTTTTCTAACGTATTCCCCTTGTCTTCTTCAGCTCCATCTCCACTTGCACAGTCAGTATCTTATGTCCATGTCTCAAAGATAGCATCTGGGAACTCAACAACAAAAGTATTAGATATATTCTTAAAAGTATTTCGAATTGAGTCATCTCTAATTTTTGCATATTTCCAGTAAGTTTGGTCTTGATTGTGCATGAACTTGCACATATCCATCAAAATTGACAACTCTGATTTCCTTGAAGCACTTGAAGAAGTCGGCATAGGAGTTTTAGATTTAGGTTCAACACTAAGCTTGACTGATTCTTCTTCTGGCTCAACCCTTGGTTCAGGGTTTGCAGATCCTTCAACTGGTTTAGGACTGTTCAGTTCCTTATCAAATTCTTCCTTTTCAGTGTATATAACTCAATTAGCTTCAGTTTCAGTTTCCTTTGTTGACTCCTCGGTGTTTGATTTAGCGGGCTCTTCTTGCTCGTATTGATTCAGCTCATGCACCTTCTCTACTAACCTTTCAAGATCATGATCTGTAATACACCCTTGATCATACTGCCCCTTCAGATTTGATTGTGTTTTAACATGGGCCCTTAAGCAAAGTGAAGTGATTAATGATGGGAAGTAAGCACTTCCTATATTCTTTTTAGCACAATCATAAATCTCCTTGAGAATAATTTTCCCAACATTAATGGACTTTTCTATCAAGATTGTATATAACAAGAGCATCCGTTCCATCGAGATGGTGGAACTATGTGAGATAGGCATAAAACTGTAGCGAACAAAATAAAACCATACCTTTGCTACTGGTTTTAGGTATTCCCTTCGGCAAGAATAGCTCCTATACTTTCTTATAATCCATTGGGATCCCGAATTTGTCACATCATCAAGCACTTATTTAAGAGAATCCTAATTGATATTGTTCATCATAGGGTAGTACTCGTCTTCTTTAACATCAGGTAAGTTAAACAAATCATTGATGGATTTAGAAGTAAGAGATACCTTTTTCTTTCAAATGATGATATCAGTAGCATCTTGCATAGTCAAACTAGCATAGAATTCTCGAACTAGTTCATCATCGGGAATTGAACGAGCATCACAAAATCATCCCCACTTGAGAGCATTGATTTTTTTTCTAATCAGTATAAGAACAACCATCAAATTATTATTCTTCAAGGCAAAACCTTTTTCCTGCATCATAGGTTGATGCTTGAAGATTGAATCAAATCTCTCTTTCACTTCTTCATCGATCAAAATTGGGGTTTCAAGAGTAGTCTTT
This sequence comes from Gossypium bickii, assembly GCA_025503065.1. Lineage (NCBI taxonomy): Eukaryota > Viridiplantae > Streptophyta > Magnoliopsida > Malvales > Malvaceae > Gossypium > Gossypium bickii. The sequence goes on along the minus strand of CP106717.1, from coordinate 57,989,841 downwards.
GAAGATCTGGTTCTTTTACGAGACATGGTATCTTTTCTTGAGAATTTGCAAAGTTTTTGCACAAGGGGAAAATAATCGGAAAAGTGGTGAAGGCTTACTACAGCAACAATCTTGTGACGACAAGGATGGTGCAGCAGCAACAAGTGACTTCGATAAAAAGGGAAGAGAAACTAGGGTTTCTTTCGAGATTTGAGGCTAACGGTACAAGAGGGAGATTTAGAGATTTTTAGTGATAAGGAAATTACTTTGAAGGATATGAAAAATAGTAGAATGAAGAGGAGTTTATATAGGGAAGAATTATGGCAACATGTAGCAAAAATTTAGCTACATTAGGGTTACTTGGGCGGCAAGTAATGGGGGTGGCGGCAAAGTGTGGATTTTTTCCCTCCTTTTTGCAGTCTTGGGCCTCAAACTCAGACTGTATTTATAAACTTACTCAAGAAAAAAATTGATTAGTACTTAGGCCAAATTTAACAGAACAAATAAAACTTAAAAAAAATTTAAATTTTACTCAGAAAATTTCTTCTTAACAAATTACATTAAATTAATTCCCAGGAAAGCTTGGAGGGGTCACAGCTAGGAGTGTTCAGTTGGTTAACGGACCCGAAATAACATTAACCGAATTAATCGGCCTTTCAAAATTTTTAACCATTAACCGAACCAAAATTTTTTCAAAAAAAGTAACTGAACCGAAATTTTTTAAGTTAATTCGATCAGTTAACCGAATTAATCGAAAATTATATATTTCTTATTTTTGGTTAAAAATTAACTGAATTACCTGAATTAAACGAATCACCCGAATTACCCGAAATGAATTACTACATAATTAAAAAGATTACATAATTTTAGCTTTAGTTTTTGAATTTAATTTTTATATATTAAATTATTTGTAATTTTTACGATTTGGTTGGATTGGGTAATTGGGTTGGGTTGGATATTTGGGTTTGGATTGGGTTTAGGGATTGGGTTTAGGTGAATAGTGGGCCTATTTATATATTATAATTTTTTTATTAATTTTTTCGGTTAAACCGAAAAAATTCAGTTAACCGATCGGTTTTGAACCAAATAAACCATTAACCGAAAAATCACAAAATAATTAACCGACCCCAACCGAAAAAATTTAGTTAACCAACCGATTAACTGAAATCGGTCGGTTAACCAAATTTTTTCAATTTTACCCGAATTTTGCACACCCCTAGTCACAGCGGTCCCGCTTAAGTTCCAATCTCCTTAGATAGAATAAATTAAATGTAATAAGTTACAAAAATAAGTTATAATTATATATTTATTTACAAAATGAGTTCATGAATAATCAAGGGTCTGTTAACTTGAACGAGGATTCAACTCGCTGAACTTCACCATCCCAGTAGTGTTTGAGACGTTGACCATTAACTTTAAACATACCTCCATAATTGTTTTATAATTCAATAGCTCCATATGGATAAACTGGATAGATGGTATAAGGTCCTTTCCATCAGGATTTAAGCTTCCTAGGAAATAAATTCAACCTTGAATTAAACAACAAAACCTTCTTTACACATTTTGGCATTCTCATAGGAAAACAACCTCAGCTCTTCCCACTCATCAAGTTATAACATCCTTCTCTCACCGACTTGCTTAAGATCAAAGTTCAACTGTTCCAAAGCCCAGTGAGCTTTATTTTCCAACTCTAATGGCAAATAACATACCTTTCCAAAGACTAACCGATAAGGAGTCATTCCTAACGGAGTTAAATGTTGTTCAGTAGGCCCATAATACATCATCGAGCCTTCGAGACCAATCTTTTCTGCTAGGGTGTACTACCTTTTCAATGATACCTTTGATTTCACGGTTCACTCTCTCAACTTGCCCATTGGACTTGGGGTGATAGGCAGTAGTAATCTTGTGCTTCACATCATATTTGTCAAGCAACCACTTAAGCCTTTTGTTCACAAAATGAGAACCTTCATAAACAATCGAAGATGGAGATGTGGATCTTTCATGGGCATACCACTGAATTGGCCCACTGTTTGGAGCATTTGAAACATCACTAGTTTCAATTCAAATTGGGTTGCCTCAATACCTGGCCTTCTAATTCCTGGATTTAACTCACTGAAAAGTGGCATCGATCCCTATCATCTGCAATAAGGATGAGATTTCGTACACGATCAGTTTCATTACCTTGGTCTTGATTTTAATTTTCAAGGTCCATCTTGACTTGTCTTTGAGCTGTTCGTTCACATCCTCTTTGTCTGAAAGTTCACTCAATTTCAGGGTCTACAGGGAGTAAATCAATACATTTTCTTCAAGTCGTTATACATTTTCACACTACCTAGATGGATAGACAAACAACCACTATAGGCCTCTTGCAAAATCTTCTAAATAAGCCCATCATCTTTAGATACACAAATCCTATCTAGGAACATCAAACAACTGTTGGTACCAATCTGAAAATCTGATTCAATACCCGTCTCGCACTGAGTTATCTTCGCTTGTAACTCTTTATCACTTTTCTGAGCTTTACAAATCTCTTGCAAAAACATCGGTCTAGCTCTTAACTCTGCTATGACTGAACCATCATCAGTCACAGAAAACTGGGTATTCATAGCCCTCAAGGCAAACAATGACTTTCTACTCAAAGCATCGCCGACCACATTTCTTTTCCAAGATGATAGTTAATCATCAACTCATAATCCTTTATCAACTCTAACCATCTCCACTGCTGTATGTTTAACTCATTTTGAGTCATCAAATACTTTAGACTTTTATGGTCGATGAATACTCGACATTTCTCGCCACACAAATTGTGTCTCCATATCTTCAGTACGAGCACTATGGCGACCAGCTCTAAATCGTGAGTCAGATAGTTTTTCTCATGTGGCTGCAACTGTCTCGAGGCATAAGCTATTACCTTGCCTTCTTGCATAAGCACACAACCTAATCCATTTAAGGATGCATCGGTATACACCACAAATTCCTTTTCCGGTTCTGGTCGCACTAAAATTAGGGCTTCAGTCAACAATGCTTTTAGTTTCTCAAAACTTTGTTGGCACTAAAACTTTGTAGAACAAAACTTTCGCACTTTATGCAATTTAGTCCTTTTTCGAAATTAATCAAGTAATCACTAAAATTAATTCACAAAAAATTTCATGCACTTATATAATCTTGCTATAACACATAAAATAATATTAAAAATAATTTCTCCGGCCTCAGACTAGTGGTTCTGAAACCACTGTTCTGACTAGCCACAAAATCGGGCTGTTACAGCAACAGTTAACGATCCCCGGCAACGGCGCCAAAAACTTATAACATGTAGGTTTGTGCAAGTAATAAGTAAGTATCAAGATATCGTCTCCATAAGGATTGTATTTGTGCTAAGTCACCTAATTTGTAAAATTATATTAACAATTTGGTAAATAAAAACACAATATGGTGATAATTAAAATTGAATACATTAAACTAAATGCAATGATCCCTAATGCAAATTATCTTAAGTATGCAAATTGTATGAATGAAATAGATTTTAGCAAAAAAAAAAAAAAAACACAATTTACAACAATTATAACATAAATAAACTAAGACAATTACTTTAATTAAACTCAATTTATTATCAACATGTTTAATGACATATGAAAAATCATTCCATGGAAACTCGATCTTTCATGAGTTTGGAAACCACATTAGGTCCTTTCGGAATCCTTTACTTAGTAAATACACATTTTACTGATTTTAAGGGTTTCTTAGCATTCGTGTGAGGTAATAGGGACGTGTCAGGTTTGAAACAGTTTAATCACACAAATCTAAAAACTATGCAGATAACAGAGCTTGGTCAGAGTTGTTATGCAACCTGCAATTTAGTCAGGTCAGGATCTAAATTGAACATGCACGTTTCAATTATGTGTCCACTATCCGTCGTCTGATCAGTATCGCTCAGCAAATTCATGTGCATTTCAATCACGTATGAATGAAATACAGACTTGATTTTAATTGAAAACATGATCGATTGAGACACAAACATTATAAGCATGAATCAAATAAATATTATTTAATCAAAGCAATCATCCTAGCTAAAATAAAATTAAGTTAACATTGTTGTAAACAAGAATAATGAACACATAGCAAACATTTTCAGATTAAATCAAAGAAAAGAAAGATTAAACCCAAATCAAAGTGGTTGTCACCCAAGACTCTGATTGACGAGGCTCCTTCACTTCTTTGCCTTGCTCCTTTGCTGATTGCTCGCCAAGGTGGCCGACCATGGGCTCTTTTGTAACACCCTTAACCCGTGTCCATCGCCGAATTAGGGTTATGAGGTATTACCGAACTAAACTCAATTCCAAATAAACATTCAATTGAATTCAAGCATACACAATACGATCATTATTATAATTATAACATTACAACGTTTTAGACTTAATTTCTAGCATAGTTAAATACATGAGCATATCCACTCAATCACTTCACATCACATTACTAAAGATCCTTTATCAAATTATTTCATCAAATAGTCAAGCATAGATTATACACATCTTAACCGTATGCACAATGACTTAATCGAATTTAATATCTCACATACCATCGTTTAATCACATGCTAAATATGTACCCTATGAATTCGGCCGAATAATGTAACAAACTCATCATTCATATTTACGAGATATTAATAGTCTGTCTAATCATGCCTAACATATAAGTATGTTTACCACTACAAACAGAATCAAAGTAACCAAGCCTCAAATGATCACTTCATAAATATATAAAATGCGCTTGGTCTATATCTATTAAAAGAACAAATGCACCTTTGGTTCCTTAAACAAATATTCGTGCACAAATCAATTCTCTTATGAACAAACCAAAACAATCATAGAATATACATTCTGTCATTAATGAAAACATCCAATATATAATACATTTATATTATTATGAGTCCAAGCCATAGCCGAATATACAAATACACCTTATATTAAATTTTAATCCAAACACAAATTATCACCCAATCAAGCATAAAGCATATGCATACTAAACCAGTACAAACTAAATCAACATATCCATTATACCATCAATTATAATTCATCTCATATATAAATACAATAATGCATCTATGAACAAACAAGTTACTATACTTATAATTCATTAAAAACCACACATACTATAATTAAAACATGAAACATTGAAGCTGAAGATATTGAAAGTAAGCCATATTCGCATGGCTTTAATATAAATACATAAACAAAAGTTTCCAACTCAAACGTAGACATTATCCATCCTATACATGCCTTTATCCAAAATAAACCAAACCAAAAGAGTACCAAAAAGTTGATAGTGTGATTGACTTGCTGACGATTTCCCCGAGCCCGTAGCTTGACTGAAATCTATAAAACAGAATATTAAACATAAACAGAGTAAGCTTACTAGCTTAGTAAGTTTTAAGCATTGATTTAAGTCACTCAACTAGTTAAACATGATTTAAATCAATTCATGACATAAAACATACATGTCTTACTCATAAGCTCACCATAACAAGATATCATTACTTTACTTAACTTTGTAACTTTCAATTCTTTACCAATTACATCAATTGCCGAAAATACATAGATAATTACATAACTAGGTGTGTAACACCCCAAATCCGGCCCAAACATTACGATCAAATTTGGTATGCTACAGAGAAAACATTTTGAAATCCTTTTAAAACTGATTTAAGTTTTGTCGAAAACCTTTCATTTTTAAGTCTCTTGTTAAAAACCATGCTTATTGTTGTTTAAAAATATTTATTAAGTCGGGTTGTTTATAGATTGCAAATGTGCCCGATGGCATTTTAAAACATTTTACGTTTGATTTTGGAAAAACATGTGAACCCGTTTTTAATATAATTAAATAGTCTAAACAAAATATTCAAACATGTAACAATAACGAAAATAATTCTAGGAGGCCTTTTTACAACTTGATTAAAAAAAAAACCATCAATAAAGTATAATCAACTAAAATTTAAAGTTCATTTAAATCAAATGTCCACTGCATGGCCACCTCGAGTCCCTCCGGCTCCACATCCGCGATTTACGTGTCACCTGAAAAAGTAAAGGAGAAGGTGAGTCACCAAGACTCAGTATGTAACCCTTCCCCCGGTTTAATGCTACATCATACACAATTTATAACAAATTAACATGCACTAAAACATGCACCCAACCTAGCCATCCAAATGCCTTTCTCTACGTCGTGTGGTACCAAACCACTGGTGGTGCCAAACCACTGGTGACTTAAAGTCACAATTGTGATACCAAATCACGGGAGGTGCCAAACCTCACGGTGTCCAAAGACACTAATCGATCGGCGATGGGGCCAACCCATCGTGTGATACCAAATCACCGGCGTCAATCCCTTAATATCATCTCGTGGGGCCAACCCACGTGGTGCTAAGCCACTTTGGGACGAGATGCTATGAGGTGCCAAACCTCTGGAGGTGCCAAACCTCTGGTGACCGAAGTCACAATGTGGTACCAAACCACTGGTCTCCGTCAACACAAATATCACTTCCCCCTCCTCTCATCAACCAACATCAATTAATATTATACATATACAGAAATCATGCTTATCAGGCACATATCATAAGTCGCATATATCAAATATATCATGCTTCCCAAAAGCATCGTAACACAAGGACATACCTGAACCCTTGCTTATACCATGTCGGTATCAAATCCAGATCTACACAACCAGATTTGGCCTATACAAACACTTAGCATTTTAATCAGTTATAAAGTGTGTATGTACACATCTGTTTCGACCGAAATTCTCAGATCTCGAAGCCTTTATTAACCTTGGCCGAATAGTCCCCCACTTACCGAAATCCTGAATTTATCACTTGAGTCTTCGAGATCCCTACCAAAACACTTGTAAAAAAAATTGACTTGCACACTAATACATAATCTAGGCCTATGGCCGAATGTTACTTACCTTAGGAAAACAAATCCCGAGAGCTTCCTTCAATACCTTAACGTTATCCCCCTTGGAAAATCGATAACACCTGACTAGGAGGATTCGGCCTAAGCCTTTTATGGAAAAGATATTCGGCTAGAAACTCAAATGGAAGGTGAAATTTTTAGCAAAAGAGGGAGGTAGGTTCGGGTAAGTAGAAAAGAAGGAATAGATGGAAGATGATTGGTATAGGGGATTCGGCCAAAGTCTAGAAAAAGAAAAAGCAAGAATGGTTTTCGGAGAATGAAAAAGAATTGAAAGATGGAATATTGGGAAGGGTAAAATTCGGCTATTGCATCAAATGAAAAAAAGAAAAATAAGATGATACATAGGTGCTTTTAAAAGAATTCGGCACTAACCCCCTATACTTGTCGTCCACTCCTAACAATCAAGGAGTTCAAATTTCAATCAATTCCTTAAATTGTTCTTGACCAACCATTTGAATTAATTCAATGATAATCCAATTTAAAACCAAATAATATCCTCATAATATCCTTATCCCTTCACCTCTTCAAATAAATAATAATAATAAAAAACATGTGCTCAACAATTTCCTTCCAAATAGAATTCTAATAGAATTAAACAAGCATTTATCTTCATCCAATTTAGAGCCCACATGCTGTCCACCACCTCTCCAATCTGCCAAAAAAATAAAACACCAACTTGTGCTGCCTGTAAGCCTCGAACCCCAGCCCTCACTGCTGCAACTACCATAACGCCCCAGGCCACTCCGCCCAGGCGTTCTTTTATGACATAAACGCGCCATATTTTCCTTTAAGCCCTCATTCCTTAGTTCCTTCCTATTTAACGCCAAAACAAAAATAAAAACGCCCTTGCGCCTTTGGATCGAACTCGCGACCCCACTGCAGCACCCTCTCACTTCCAACGCCTGTGCCACTTTTCCCAATTGACTTTCATGTCAAATAACCACAACATTTAATTATAAGGCCTTCTTACTTAAGCCCATCACCCCAAAAATAAAATAAAAACGCAAAAGCTAACTGCTGCTGCCATTCGAACCTGCGCCCTTCTTCTCCTCCAACTCCTAAGTGGCGCATGGGAGCCACTTTACCACCTGGACTTTCATGTCCCTTACCCTTGCCATTTATTTTTAAGGCATACCTAGCCCAATTCCCTAGTTGACGCAAAAATAAAATCAAAGTCTTTGCCTTTGCGGCTCGAACCCAGATCCTCCTTTGCCTCGCCCTTAGCGCACTAAATAATTGTCCCAAGCCCATTGTTTGTCATATTTCGCCCAAAATTTTATTAAAGCCCTATCTCACCTAGCTCCCTCCTTTTAGGTACTAAAAAAAAAATAATTTTAACACTAGGTCATGCCTAACTCGGGTTTAATTCTAGACCCTAGAACACGCCAAATAAATCGTAATATTTATTCTTCAAGCACGCACATGGGAAATTAACTAAATTACAAACAACCCCTAATTTAGGGTGTTACAATTCTACCCCCCTTAAAAATAATTTCGTCCTCGAAATTACTTACTATCATTCAATCGTGCATCCTTAACTCATCCTGCTACGCTACTGCTGTGCACTCTGATCTTAAAGAACTATCATACTTTCTACACATTCCCTAAGTCCATAATCCAAGTTCCATACATTTTATTAGCAACATCAAAACGAACTAACGTAACCACAACCAAGGCAATTGAGGGTATTCCGGAAATAAGAAACTTACCCGTTGTCATATCTGGCACATCTTCCTCCTCGCGACGGCCAACTGCATAAACCAACCTTGGTTGCCTCGCCTCTGCACCTTCAGCACCTCGGCCCCGCCCGTTACCATTATCATTACCTCTAGCTGCACCTCGACCCCTCTGTGATGGTCCTTCATGAATAACCTGAGCATGGTTCTAACCCTTTCGTTGATTCTTAGCTAACTTCCGAGGACAGTCCCTTACACAGTGATCCAACGATCCACACTCAAAGCACACTCTACTTCTCGCCAAAAATTCTCCCGAGTGGGATTTCCCGCATCTAGCACACTGAGGTGGCCACTGAGCAGGCTTTGTGGCCCTTTCTGATTCCCCAAATCTAGCCCTCTTTTCCATATTACTACCAGATCTAGGCGATCCAAAGCCTCTCTTCTATTTATTCCTTTCATGCTTCTGTCTAACGGTCTCCTTGATCCCTTCGGCTACCTTAGCCTTCTCCACTAGGGACGAGAACTCACGAACCTGCTGTGGAGCAATCAGCAACCTTAAATCATCTCTAAGCCCATCCTCAAAGCGGACGCAACGCTCATGTTCAGTAGCCACGATGCCTCTAGCATATCTACTTAGCCTTAAGAATTCTGCCTCATATTCTGACACTGACTTAGTTCCTTGCACTAACCCCAGAAAAGCTTTCCTCTGAGCATCAGTATAGCTGGTGCCCACATACTTCTTCTGAAAAGCAACTCTAAAGTAATCCCACGTAAGATCATCCGTCGTGGCACCATCTCGAACAGTGAGCCACCACTAATATGCTTCATCCTTCAGAAGTGACACTGCTCCTTTAAACATCTCCTCATTAGTCAGGTGAAGATCGTCCATGATCCTTTCCGTTGATTCCAACCAGTATTCTGCTGCACTAGGTGCCACTCCCGACACACCCCGGAATACTTCAGCTCTGTTAGATCGGAGTCGCTCGGGAATAAATTTCTGAGCCCCTAAATTTCCACTAGCCCCACCACCAACTCCAAGACTCGCAACCACGACTTGCGATCATCGCCACCTCCTCGCATGCGATCCTGCTCCTCAGCTCCAAAAGTTGGGGTGGTGGTGGCGGTGGTACCTCATTCTCAGAACCCTGAACTGACCTAACGGGTTCAGACATGGTCATTCTTCCCCTACCACGTCCACGTCGGCCACGTCCTCTAGAACTCATTCTAACTAACGTGCTTTTAATCTGATTAAGAAAAATTTTATGGATTAGTGACTGTTCCACTTGCTTATTCGCGAAGAAATTTTATGAAAAAGTTTAATAGGGATTCTTTCGATTAAACAATGTTTTAAGTCTTCTACCCTAGTTCACACAGAAGGGCACATCCATTCCCTAATACCTTCCATACCTATTCGCTCTTCGGACATTTCTGTCCTGTTCCTATCCTAGGGGTATTTTCGTCATTTTCCTACAGGGGCATTTTCGTAATAAATCAGAGGAATTTTAAAACTTTTAATAAATCAGGACGTTTTAAAGTTTCCAAATCTGGAAGATTCTTTTCAAAAATTTCTCAAATTCAAGGTATGGCAAAATTGTGGAAACTAGGGGTATTTTGGTAATTTTGTCAATCAGGGGTAATTTTGTAAATTTCCAAAGTTAGGGCATCATTTTGAAACACAAGATTTTTGGGTACTTTTGCAAGGTAAGAAGATTTTATTGAAATCGGAGTAATTCAGAAATTTTAGAACCAAGGGCATTTTTGTAATTTTGCCACTAGGGGCATTTTGGTAAATTTGGTAAACCGGAAATATTTTGAAAATTTTTTCCAAAATAAATTTTTCCTACTATCTAGAGAGTACTTAAACAATTTTAAAATTTGAGTTTTCATGAAAACATGGCTAATCCCTTTCGGGTTTTATTTATTGTTTAGCCTATGACCGAGTCCTCTTGGTTAGGGTGAACCGAAGCTACGCACCAGGTAGGATTCCTGCGAAGAGGAGGTGAGTCACGAGGACTGCTTAAATACCAAGCTCTTCCGGATCCAATCCTAGACATGCACACCAAGGTTACCACACCCTAACTCGGCGACTGGGTCCTAGGTTTGTTTAATTAGGCTTTTAAAGTCTTATGTCTTTGTTTGGGGTAACTAGTCCTAAAGTTTAAAGCACTTATCACTATCTACGTTCCATGCTTCCTACCCTTCTACAGAAAATAAATCATACAGAAGTTAGGAGTACTTACTTGGGCGGATAGGTGCCGGAGACTCACTGCCATGCTGTTCAAAAACCCAAAAATAGTTCAAAAAGGCCTACCAAAACATTTTTAGGCCTTGGGCCCCCACAGCCGAGCTTTGAACTGGGCTCTGATACCAATTCTGTAACACCCCAAACCTGGCCCAAACATTACGAACGAATTTGGTATGCTACAGAGAAAACATTTTGAAATCCTTTTAAAACCGATTTAAGTTTTGTCGAAAACCTTTCATTTTTAAGTCTCTTGTTAAAAACCATGCCTAGTGTTGTTTAAAAGTATTTATTAAGTCGGGTTGTTTATAGATTGCAAATGTGCCCGATGGCATTTTAAAACATTTTACGTTTGATTTTGGAAAAACATGTGAACCCGTTTTTAATATAATTAAATAGTCTAAACAAAATATTCAAACATGTAACAATAATGAAAATAATTCTAGGAGGCCTTTTTACAACTTGATTAAAAAAAACCATAATAAAGTATAATCAACTAAAATTTAAAGTTCATTTAAATCAAATGTCCACTGCATGGCCACCTCGAGTCCCTCCGGCTCCACATCCGCGATCTACGTGTCACCTGAAAAAGTAAAGGAGAAGGTGAGTCACCAAGACTCAGTATGTAACCCTTCCCCCGGTTTAATACTACATCATACACAATTTATAACAAATTAACAAGCACTAAAACATGCACCCAACCTAGCCATCCAAATGCCTTTCTCTACCCCGTGTGGTACCAAACCACTGGTGGTGCCAAACCACTGGTGACTTAAAGTCACAATTGTGATACCAAATCACGGGAGGTGCCAAACCTCTGGTGTCCGAAGACACTAATCAAATGATGGGGCCAACCCATCGTGTGATACCAAATCACTGGCGTCAATCCCTTAATATCATCTGTGGGGCCAACCCACTGTGGTGCTAAGCCACTGGGACGAGACGCTATGAGGTGCCAAACCTCTGGAGGTGCCAAACCTCTGGTGACCGAAGTCACAATGTGGTACCAAACCACTGGTGTCCGTCGACACAAATATCACTTCCCCCTCCTCTCATCAACCCACATCAATTAATATTATACATATACAGAAATCATGCTTATCAGGCACATATCATAAGTCACATATATCAAATATATCATGCTTCCCAAAAGCATCGTAACACAAGGACTTACCTGAACCCTTGCTTATACCATGTCGGTATCAAATCCAAATCTACACAGCCAGATTTAGCCTATACAAACACTTGGCATTTTAATCAGTTATAAAGTGTGTATGTACACACCTGTTTCTATCGAAATTCCCAGATCCCGAAGCCTTTATTAACCTTGGCTGAATAGTCCCCCACTTACCGAAATCCTGAATTTATCACTTGAGTCTTCGAGATCCCTACCAAAACACTTGTAAAAAATATTGACTTGCACACTAATACATAATCTAGGCCTATGGCCGAATGTTACTTACCTTAGGAAAACAAATCCCGAGAGCTTCCTTCAATACCTTAACGTTATCCCCCTTGGAAAATCGATAACACTTGACTAGGAGGATTCAGCCTAAGCCTTTTATGGAAAAGATATTCTGGCTAGCAACTCAAATGGAAGGTGAAATTTTTAGCAAAAGAGGAGGTAGGTTACGTAAGTAGAAAAGAAGGAATAGATGGAAGATGATTGGTATAGGGGATTCGGCCAAAGTCTAGAAAAAGAAAAAGAAAGAATGGTTTTCGGAGAATGAAAAAGAATTGAAAGATGGAATATTGAGAAGGGTAAAATTCGGCTATTGCATCAAATGAAGAAAAGAAAAATAAGATGATACATAGGTGCTTTTAAAAGAATTCGGCACTAACCCCTATTCTTGCCGTCCCACTCCTAACAATCAAGGAGTTCAAATTTCAATCAATTCCTTAAATTGTTCTTGACCAACCATTTGAATTAATTCAATGATAATCCAATTTAAAACCAAATAATATCCTCATAATATCCTTATCCCTTCACCTCTTCAAATAAATAATAATAATAAAAAACATGTGCTCAACAACTTCCTTCCAGCCGAATTCTAATAGAATTAAACAAGCATTTATCTTCATCCAATTTAGAGCCCACATGCTGTCCACCACCTCTCCAATCTGCCAAAAAAAAAAACACCAACTTGTGCTTTGCCAAGAGCCTCGAACCCCACCCTCATCACAGAACTACCATAACGCCCCAGGCCACTCCGCCCAGGCGTTCTTTTATGACATAAACGCGCCATATTTTCCTTTAAGCCCTCATTCCTTAGTTCCTTCCTCTTTAACGCCAAAACAAAAATAAAAACGCCCTTGCAGTTCCTTTGGATCGAACTCATGACCCTGCGCAGCAGCAGAAATTTCTCACTTCCAACGCCCAGGCCACTTTTCCCCAATTGACTTTCATGTCAAATAACCACAACATTTAATTATAAGGCCTTCTTACTTAAGCCCATCACCCCAAAATAAAATAAAAACGCAAACTGCTGCTGCTGCTGCCATTCGAACCTGCGCCCTTCTTCTCCTCCAACTCCTAAGTGGCGCATGGGAGCCACTTTACCACCTGGACTTTCATGTCGCTTACCCTTGCCATTTATTTTTAAGGCATACCTAGCCCAGTTCCCTAGTTGACGCAAAAATAAAATCAAAGTGCTGCCTTTGCAGCTCGAAGCCAGTCCTCCTTTGCCTCACCCTTAGGCGCACCAATCCAATTGTCCCAAGCCCATTGTTTGTCATATTTCGCCCAAAATTTTATTAAAGCCCTATCTCACCTAGCTCCCTCCTTTTAGGTACTAAAAAAATAATTTTAACACTAGGTCAGGCCTAACTCGGGTTTAATTCTAGACCCTAGAACACGCCAAATAAATCGTAATATTTATTCTTCAAGCACGCACATGGGAAATTAACTAAATTACAAACAACCCCTAATTTAGGGTGTTACAAGGTGAATTAATATACTTACAAGAACCTTTTTCCTATACTCATACTTTCGTATTTCCAATAACCATATGGCAAATTATATTGTATTTATATAAACTTCACAACCAAGTGCATAACACATTTTCTTTCATCATTTCATTTGCTCACTATCATAGCACACATATATATATATGGCAGTAATGTATGAAATACATACCTTTTTGCCGAATTAACAAATTCATTTTCAAAGCTCAAGCTTACTAGATTTGCTTCATGACCTTATTACTATATAAATGAAGTTCAAAATTGAAACTCACCGGTATAGCACCTGCTAGGCTTTAACCCGAATTGCACACACTGGCACTAGGCCTGCTAGAGTCAAAGTCCGAGATTTAAACATCGGCATTTAGCCTGCTAGGCAATAAGCCCAAAATATTTCACCGGCACAAGGCCTGCTAGGCTCGAGGCCCAAACATCACATTAACATCACAAACAAATCATATACATCATATTACATCCACATATCATATCGGATATACTTATTCATATCACATTAACAAAATATATTCAATCCAATTTAACACCTTTACATTCGGCTAACACATAAATTTATACTCAAAATTACCAAATACCATCATTTAACATGTTCATAATTAACTCTTTAATATATATTTGCTTAAAGACTTACCTCGATCATTGACTTTAATAATGTAGGCTGGCTATTCGGTAAACTTCGCCTTTCCCCGATCCAAATCAGTTTTTCTTTGTTCTTGATCTAGACACATTAAAATTTAGCTCATTCAAGCACATTTCATCTCAATTTAGTCCCAAAACACATAAATGGGCAAATTACCATTTTACCCCTAATGTTTCACATTTTTACAATTTAGTCCTATTTGCACAAAACACAAAATACACAAAATTTCACTATAATACCTTAGGGCCGAATTTTCATAGGGACTATACAAGTCCATTTCTTTCATTTATTTTGCATTTTGGTCCCCTTAAAAATTTATTTTTGCAATTTAGCCCAAAATACTCAAATTCACTAAAATCTCAAATACAAAACATGCTAACCTTTAACATATCTTTAATATAAAATCATTAAACATCAAAAACCCCAAGAACATGTCAATAGCTGAATATCAAACATGCTTAAATTTAAAAATTCCAACATGGGTCAGTTATTGTTCGAAGCAACGATCTCAAAAACGTAAAAATTATCAAAAACCGAAATCAAACTAACCTTGGATTGAGCTTACAAGTGCCGAATTTTGAAACTTAAAAACCCCTTTTCTTCCTTAGAACATTTGACTTTCCTCAACTAAAAAGATGATAATAGTTTTATTATGTTTTATTTAACATGTTTTATGACATTTAATCATTTACTTATATAACCTTATTATATAAAATTATATAATATAAAAGTTAAGGTTAATCTTGTCATATGCCATCGACTAACTTAAAAATGGGCTATTTACCCATTTAATACCTCATATTAAAAAGTCATTATCATTCTAGCACTTTTCACTATAGTATGCAACTTTTACGCTTTACTCGATTTAGTCCTTTTTTGTTAAATTGAACACACAAATGATTAAATTTTTCTACGAAACTTTCACACACATTAAATCACATACAATAAGCACAAAATATATCACTTAAATATATTTCAGACTCGGATTCATGGTCCCGAAACCACCATTCTGATTAGGATCAAATTCAAACTGTTATGACTCTCCCCCCTTAGGGATTTTCGTCCCCGAAAATCTTACCATTAAACAAAGTCAGATATTGTTGCCTCATTGAATCCTCAGGCTCTCACGTAGCCTCTTCAAGTCCGTGCTGATTCCATAGTACTTTCACTAATGGAATTCTCTTGTTTCTCAACTCTTTCATTTCTCGAGCTAAAATACGGATCGGTTCTTCTTCATACGTCATATCGGATCAGATTTCAATCTCAGACGGAGCGATCACATGTGACAGATCTGATCTATATCTACGAAGCATCGAAACGTAAAATACGTTGAGTATCTTTTCTAATTCAGAGGGCAACTTCAATCTATAAGCAACAGGATCAATACGTTCAATGATCTCGTACAGTCTGATGAACCTCGGACTTAGTTTACCTTTCCGACCAAATCGGAGTACCTTCTTCCACGGAGAAACTTTCAAGTTTACACGGTCTCCGACCTGAAACTCAATGTCTTTGCACTTCGAATCAGCATAGGACTTTTGACGACCCGAGGCAGCTTTCAAACTATCTCTGATTATAGCCACTTTCTGTTCCACCTCTTTAATCAAATCAACCCCGTGTATCTTATTTTCACTGAGTTCGGTCTAGTACAACGGTGTACGACACTTACGGCCATATAGAGCTTCGTAAGGTGCCATTTTGATACTCGATTGAAAACTGTTATTATAAGCAAATTCAATAAAAGGTAAGTATCTTTCCCACGTACCTTCAAACTCGAAATGCAACATCTCAACATGTCCTCAAGTATCTGAATGGTTCGTTCAGACTGACCGCCTGTCTGCGGATGAAAGGCTGTGCTAAAGTGGAGTTTAGTACCTAAAGCATCTTGCAAATTCTTCCAAAACCACGATGTGAATCTCGAGTCTCTGTCTGAAATAGTGGAACTGGGCACACCGTGTAATCTCATAATTTGAGATATATACAACTCAGCAAGTTTATCAAGCGAATAGTCTGTATGAACTGGCACAAAGTGAGCTGATTTGGTCAGTCTATCCACTATAACCCAGCCTGCATCTTTCTTGCTCAGTGTCGTAGGCAAACCGAATACAAAATCCATAGCGATTCTATCCCATTTCCATTCACGTATCATGATCGGCTGAAGTAACCCAGAAGGCACTTGATGCTCGACTTTTACTTACTGACAAATTAAACACGTTGAAACAAATTCAGATATATCCCCCTTCATGCCAGGCCACCAATAGAACTGTTTCACATCATTATACATTTCCGTGCTACCCGGATGTACCAATAGTCGACTATTATGAGCCTCGTCCAAAATCATCTGAATCAATTCCATATTCTTCAGAACACATATTCTGTAATATCCTGGATTATGGCCTATGCGTTAATACTATATTAGATGAGGTAGCATGCCTATGAATATTCTGAATGTGTTCTATGAATTTTGTGAACCCTAGTGTGTAGTTAAATGCCTTAGAGACTATTAGATCTAAAATTTAGAAAAGGGAGCTAGGCCTGATAGGTCTTAAGAAAAATTGTAGGGGGAATATGACACACAAACGGGCTTGGAAAAGTGGCTTGGGGGTGCCACTTAGGGCCTCTGGAAATGACGCCATGGGCTATGGGGAAGGGGCTAGGATCGAGTCGCATGGGAAGCAAAATAAAGTTTTATTTTTCAACAATAAGAGGAAGAGATGGACGGCATGGGGAGTTTAAGGAGGTAGTTTGAGATGAGGTTGTAATCCTTTTAAAATTCGGCAAAGCTAGGGGATAATCTTTGATTTTATTTGAATTATTTTTTTTGAATGAGTAATAAGAGAGAAAGGAGGAGAAAAAGGAGGAAGTTGATAAGAATTAAGAGTTGGCCGGCCAAGGGAGTATTTGGTTGGTAATTTCGGCTTTGGTAGGATAGTTGTGCCGAAAATTACTTCTCCTCTCACTTCTCTCATTTGTGCCGAAATTTTTAGTGATCTCTCTCTGTTTCTTCTTTGTCAGTTGAAGCCGAATTCTCCCTAGCCATCCTTGCCGAAATTATTCTCCTATACTTTGCCTTTTTCTCAACCCCAATTTCCTTGTGGCTGAATACTCTTGTGATTTGGAGGCTAGCCGAGCCATTAAAAGCATTCACCTCTCCTTTTCTCCTAAATTTTTCAAGAGCCGAATATATAAGGTACTTCGAGTCGATTTCTCATCAAATCTCAAAGTCGAATATCTCTGTAGTGGCAGACATAGGTGTTGTTGATTTCTTCAATAGGGGTAAGATCAAATTCTTTTTCCATTCTCTTTCTTTAGGCTTGTCAAAATCTAAGATCTAACCGTTATTATTGTTCTTTGGCCGAAACTATGGAAAAGGTTTCGGGATTTGCCTATTGTCGACTTTAAGGTAGGATCTTTTGAGACTTTCTTCGGGATTTCAAATATCTAAGGTCAGCCACAAGTATTCGGCCAAGGGCCATTTATTATGATTCCATGTTAGAAATTGATCTAATATATGTGTATAGGGGTGTCGACATCATCATAGTCAAGTGGTGTTTTTAGGGTTTTAGAGTCGCAAAGGTAAGTAAATATGCTATTCGACCAAAGCCCTATTTCATGGTTTATTCAAAAGCCGGAAACTAACAACTTCAGTGATTTAATAGCGGACGATTTCAAAAAGGGTCATCATAAAGTTTTCGGGATTTGTTAGTAACCCAATCGACAGCAAGCTAAAGATCTGGCTATGGTTATCCTTTGGGATTTGGTTTTATAGCCGAATAGGCTTTTGTTAAAATATTAAATGTTGGCCAAATGTAGGAACTAAGATCTAGAGCGTTAGATGAAGATTCTTCGGGATTTCAGTAAAAGTATTAAGTGAATCAGGTGTGTACCCCACACTATTTCTCGATAGATTTATGGTTATGTTTTTTTGTTAAATATGTTAAAAGGAATGTGAAAAGTATGGCTAAGGTACCATGCAATGGTACAAAGTACTCAGGTACGTTTTCCTACTCCTACTAGGATTATAATGTGATCTGTTATAGCATATGTGAAATTATAAGAATGTGAAATAAAGAATGGGACATAATCTGTGCATGATATGTATGACATGGGCATATGGGTTATTATGAAAGGGGAAGTGAATGTGGTGACTTCGGTCACAGTATCTGAATGTGGTGATTTCGGTCACAGTATCTGAATGTGGTGTCTCTTGACACAAAAATGTTATCTGGTGGCTATACCACAATATATAAGGGCGATGAGCATGTCGACTGCAACGACTGTCTTCGATGATGTGTAGCAGATGGAGGATTGACATAGTAGTCCCCACGGTGTGCAGGTTGGTACGGGTGATGTGTAGCGGATGGTACCTAGGTTTTGGGTTCGGGTTGCATCATTTTCTTTATTTCTGCTAAATGTATTTGTATGGACTGTTATGCCTAAACTGTTGGACTTAGTGTTGGTTGTACACACTGAGTCTGTATGACTCACCCCGTTGTGGGAATATTTTTCAGGTGATGATCAGTGATGGACCGGGTCGGCAGGAGCTTAGTGGTGGCCGTGCTCAGTTCGGATTCTACTTTATTTTTGGACTTGTTTTATTTTAAGTTTGTTGGATTTATTTTGGGGTTTTGTTTTCGATGTAATAAGGCCATAGTATGAACTGTCTTATGCATGTTTTTAATTGATTTTATGACGTTACGAATTTTTATCAAATTAAGGATTAAGTAAATTTTATTTTAAAAATGACTAAGTGATTTGGACACCCTAAACAAATGGTTTTCAATTTATAGTAAACTTTAAAACAACTCGATATTTTCTCTGATTTAAAGTCTTATAAAAACTTAGATTTAAAAAAAAACCAACGTATTTCCAACTCGAGCCCAACCCAAAGAAGTTTAAAAATTCTCTTAAAACTACATGAATTTCTCCTAAGTAACATACAGACTTTCAAATGTTTTCTCGAGGAACTTACCAGATCCAGTCAGGGCTCGTGGGCCGGGTTTAGGGTGTTTTAGCTTGGTATCAGAGCCAGTTTTAAACTCCCGGCCTTGGGTTTAAAGCCCATAACGTTTTTAAAATAAGGCCCAAACAAGTTTTGAGTAAAACTTTTATGAAAAGAGCAGGTTTTTCAGGCATGGCACCCAAGTCTCCGACCCGAAGTCCATCAGGTAAGTACCCCTATTCATTTGTGTGATTTATAGTATGAACTGTAGAAGGGTAGAAATGGAATGTAGATTAGTATACTAAGTACTTGAACCCTAGGAATAGTTTCCCCCAACAATTACATAAGACTTAAGTGCCTAAGTAAACAAACCTGTGAACTAAGTCGTCGAGTTAGGGTGTGGTAACCATTGTGCGCATGTCTAGGATTGGATCCGGAAGAGCCTGGTACTTAAGCAGTCCTAGTGACTCACCTCCTCTTCGCTGGAATCCTTCCTGGTGCGTAGCTACGGTTCACCCTAACCAAGAGAACTCAGTCACAGGCTAAACTCAGTAATTAAAAACCGAAAGGGACTAGCCGTATTTTCATGAAAACCCTAGTTTTAAAATCACCAAATTACCCCATTAAATTGTAGCAAAACCTAGTTTGAAATTTTATTTTTCAAAATATTTTTGATTTTCAAAATTACCTAAATACCCTTAGTGGTAAAATTACTAAAATGCCTTTGGATTTTAAAATTACCATACTACCCCTGATTTTGATAAAATTTCCTGATTTTGTAAAAATGTCCAAAAATCTTATCTTTGCGAAATACCAAGACACCTTGATTTGGAAAATTTACAAAATTACCCCTGATTTACAAAATTACCAAAATGACCCCCGCTTTCTAAAATTTCTGCCATACCCCTAATTTGAGAAAATTTACAAAAGTACCCTTGAGGTTTGAAAATTTCAAAGTGCCTTGATTTACTAAGATTTATAAATTGACCCCGATTTATTAACAAAATACCCTGTAGGACAAATGACGAAAATACCTCTGGGATAGGAATAGACAAGGAAGTTCGAACAGTGAATGTGTGTGCTAGGTACTACTGAATGAATGTTGGAATGAATGTGCTCCTCTAAATTAGGATAGAAAACTTGAATGAAAACTTTGATTGATCGAAAGAACTGCTACTAACCTCCTTTCATAAAATTTCTTTGCGAATAATCAGTGGAACAAGGACTAATGCATAAAATTTCTTAATCAGATTAAAACGCGAACGTAGACATGAGCTCTAGGGGACGTGGTCGTAATGTGCATGGATGCGGTCGAGGCCGAATAACTGTGTCGGAACCCGTTCGGTCAGGTCAAGGATATGAGAATGAGGTACCACCACCACCACCACCACCACCGTTGGTCTTTGAATGACAAAGATCGCACGGAGATGATGCTATATCGCAGTCGTCTTTGTGAGTTCTTGAAATGGTGGTCAGTCTTTGGAGAAATATGGGAGCTCGTAAATCATGCCCGGCGACTCCGAGCCAACGGAGTTGAGGTGTTCCGTGGTGTATCTGGTGTGGTACCCAGTACGGCTGAGTATTGGTTGGAAGTGACTGAGCGGATCATGGATGGGCTCGATCTGACCGCTGAGGAAAAACTGAAAGGGTTAGTGTTGCTTCTCCGCGATGAGTCATATCAATGGTGGCTCACAGTTCGGGATAGTGCTACGGCTGAAGAACTTACTTGGGAATATGTTAAAGCGGCATATCAGAAGAAGTATGTTGGACTCACTACATCGATGCACAGAGGAAGGCATTTCTGTGGCTGGTTCAAGGAAATAAGTCTGTGGCAGCATACGAGGCTGAATTCTTAAGGCTGAGCCGTTATGCTAGAGGGATAGTGGCTACTGAACATGAGCGGTGTGTCCGGTTTGAGGATGGACTAAGAGACGATCTAAGGTTATTGATAGCTCCACAGTAAGAGAGGGAGTTCGCAGTGTTGGTTGAAAAGGCTAAAGTAGCCGAGGGAATTAAGGACTTTGTAAGGCAGAACTCTGATCGAAATAGATAGAAGAGAGGTTTTGGATCATCAGGACCGTCGGGGAATGTGCAGAAGAGGCCTAGAGTGGATGGGCCGCGAGGTCAGCAGTTTGGTACTGGAGGGCAATACCGTACCTGTACTCAGTGTGGTAAGATGCATCTGGGAGAATGTTGGAAGAAAACAGGAGGATGCTTCAAGTGTGGGTCTAAGGACCATATGATTAAGGACTGTCCTATGAAACCAGATGGGAATCGACCAGCGGCTCAGAATGTTAATTAGGCTGACAGAGGTGGACAGCAGCCTCAGCGAGGTCGTGGTCCGAATGGTAGAGGTAATAGTAATGCAGAGGTGTTGGTAATGCAGAGGCAAGACAACTAGGTCTAGTGTACGCGGTTCGTCGGAGGGAGGATGGAGACGCGCCGGACGTCATAACCGGTACGTTCCTTGTATTTGGTAAACCTTATGTTGCTCTGATTGATGTGGGCTCGACCCATTCCTATGTTGCATGTAGTATAGTGGAAACACTAGGCATAGCCTCTGAACTTTCTACTAGGGAGATGACTGTAGTAAGCCCACTTGGTCAAACTATATTGGTGAATAAAATCTTTCGGAGTGTACCTCTAGAGATTCAAGGAGTGAACTTTCCTGCCGACTTAATGGAACTACCCTTCGGAGAATTCGATCTCATATTCGGCATGGACTGGCTAGTGGAGCATCGGCCTGTATTGGATTGTGCAGCTAAGCGAATGGAGTTAAGGACCCCGGAGGATGAGGTAGTCATTATGATAGGAGAAAGGAGAAACTGCTTATCTAATGTAGTTTGAGCACTTAAGGTTGAGAAGATGATTCAAAAAGGGTGCAAGGCTTTCTTGACTTTCATTAGTGCGTTGGATGCAAAGGAAGAAGATGTTAGTGGAGTTAGAACTGTAAGGGATTTTGAAGATGTGTTTCCGGAAGAATTACCTAGAATACCCCCAGATAGAGAAGTGGAGTTCGGAATTGACTTGCTGTCGGGAACAGCTCCTGTGTCAATCGCTCCGTATTGAATGGCACCAAAGGAGTTGGTGGAGCTCAAGGCTCAAATCCAAGAGTTACTTGATCGTGGGTTTATTCGACCCAGTGTGTCTTCGTAGGGAGCACCGGTCCTGTTTGTGAAGAAGAAGGACGGAACTATGCATATGTGCATAGATTATCGTCAGTTGAATAAGCTGACCATCAAGAACAAGTATCCTTTGCCAAGGATCGATGACTTGTTCGATCAGGTGAAGGGGGCGGCACTATTCTCAAAGATCGACTTAAGGTCGGGATATCAAAAGTTGAAGGTGAAGGAGGCAGATATCCCTAAGACAGCCTTTAGGACAAGGTACGGCCATTTTTAGTTCTTAGTGATGCCGTTTGGTTTGACGAATGCCCCAGCCGCATTCATGGATATGATGAATCGGGTTTTCCAACCCTACTTGGATAGGTTCATCGTTGTGTTCATCGACGACATTCTTGTGTACTCCAAATCTGAAGAAGAGCATGATGAGCATCTTCGAGTTGTGTTGCAAGTGTTAAGGCAGAAGAAACTCTATGCCAAATTCAGCAAATGTGAATTTTGGCTTAAGGAAGTGGTGTTCTTAGGGCATGTGGTGTCTGCTGAAGGGATAAGGGTGGATCCTAGGAAGATTGAAGCAGTGCTAGATTGGAAACCACCTAAGTCTGTGGCCGAGATTCGTAGCTTCTTGGGATTGGCAGGCTGCTACAGAAGGTTCGTGGAAGGGTTCTCATCAATAGCCACATCTCAGACAAAGTTGCTGAGGAAGGAAGTACCTTTCGTATGGACGGGCAAGCAACAAGAGAGCTTTGAGCAGCTTAAGAGGGTTTTGACTGAAGCACCGGTATTAATTCAGCCTGAGGCAGGGACGGATTTTGTGGTGTACTGTGATGCTTCTCATACAGGATTAGGAGGTGTATTAATGCAAGACGGGAAAGTAGTCGCTTATGCGTCTCGACAATTAAGGCCTTATGAAGTTAACTACCCAACTCACAACTTGGAATTGATGGTAGTGGTCTTTGCTCTTAAGGTATGGAGGCACTACCTTTATAGAGAAAAGTCGGTGATCTACACAGACCACAAGAGCCTTAAGTACTTATTGACTCAGAAGGAGTTGAACCTGAGACAGTGAAGGTGGGTGAAGTTGTTAAAGGATTACGATTGTTCCATAGAATATCATCCCGGCAAGGTGAATGTGGTCGTAGATGCTCTAAGTCGGAAGGTTGTGTCAGATCTGAGGGCGATGTTCGCACATCTGAGTTTGTATGACGATGGAAGTCTGTTGGCAGAGTTGCAAGTCAAACCGACGTGGTTGAGTGAGGTAAAAGAGGGTCAGTTGGCTGATGAGGATCTAAGTGCTAAGATGCGGCAAGTTCGGAATGGTGGTTTAGAGGATTACAGTATATCCAGCGATGAAGTATTGTGTTTTAAGGGTAAGGTCTATATGCCGAAGAATGAGGAACTTAGGCGGAGAATTCTTCAGGAATCGCATAGGAGCCCTTATGCTATGCATCTTGGAGGTACTAAGCTGTACAGGGATCTAAGGGAACAGTTTTGGTGGCCTGGTCTAAAACAGGAAGTTACAGAATTTGTCGGCAGGTGCATGACGTGTCAGCAAGTTAAGGCTGAACATCAAGTTCCGTCAGGGTTACTTCAGCCAATCAAGATTCCACAGTGGAAGTGGGAGAGAATTACCATGGACTTCGTTAGTGGGCTTCCCCTTACGCCTACTAAGAAGGACTCGATATGGGTGATAGTAGATCGGTTGACAAAGTCAGCGCATTTCTTACTAGTGCGAGTTGATTATTCTTTGCAGAGGTTGGCGAAGTTGTATGTGGCGGAAATTGTAAGGTTGCATGGAGTGCCGATGTCAATCATTTCAGATAGGGATCCAAGGTTTACATCTCAGTTTTGGAAAGCTTTACATCAGGCTATGGGCACTAAGCTAGATTATAGTACGGCTTTTCATCCACAGTCTGACGGGCAATCTGAACGGGTAATCCAAGTGTTAGAGGATATGTTAAGAGGCTGTGTGATAGATTTCAGAGGGAGTTGGGAAGACTATTTGCCTTTAGCAGAATTTGCATACAATAATAGCTATCAGGCCAGTATTCGGATGGCACCGTATGAAGCGCTGTATGGATGGAAGTGTCGCACTCCTACATGTTGGACGGAATTAGAGGAACGTCGAGTTTTGGGTCCAGATATTGTGGCAGAATCCGAAGAGAAGGTTGATATAATTCGTGCACAGTTGAAGGAAGCGTCAGATAGGGAGAAGTCATATGCAGATCTCAAGCGGAAGGAGATAGAATTTGATGTGGGAGATCAAGTATTTCTTAAGGTATCGCCTTGGAAGAAGGTGATGAGATTTGGTCGGAAAGGGAAGTTGAGTCCAAGATTTATAGGGCCCTATCGAGTATTGAAGCGAGTTGGACCAGTGCCATACCAGTTGGAGTTGCCTTCAGAATTGAAGCAGATGCACGACGTATTTCACGTGTCTATGTTACGTCGTTATCGATTAGATCCATCTCAGGTAGTTCTGGTTGAGGAGGTGGAGTTAAGGCCAGATTTGTCCTACGAAGAAGAGCCGATTCAGATCTTGGAGAGAGATGTGAAAGTACTACGAAGGAAATCAGTTCCTCTAGTCAAAGTGTTATAGCGCAATCATGGATCGGATGAAGCTTCGTGGGAGTCAGAAGAGGCAATACGATAGCAATACCCTCACTTGTTTCAGCCAGGTAATTTCGAGGACGAAATTATTTTAAGGGGGTAGAACTGTAATATCCTGGATTTTGGCCTATGCATTAATACTATATTAGATGAGGTAGCATGCTTATGAATATTCTGAATGTGTTCTATGAATTTTGTGAACCCTAGTGTGTAGTTAAATGCCTTAGAGACTATTAGATCTAAAATTTAGAAAAGGGAGCTAGGCCTGATAGGTTTAAGAAAAATTGTAAGGGGAATATGACACACAAACGGGCTTGGAAAAATGGCTTGGAGGCGCCACTTACGGCCTCTGGAAATGACGCCATGGGCTATGGGGAAGGGCCTAGGATCGAGTCGCATGGGAAGCAAAATAAAGTTTTATTTTTCGGCAATAAGGGGAAGAGATAGACGGCATGGGGAATCTAAGGAGGGAGTTTAAGATGAGGTTGTAATCCTTTTAAAATTCGACAAAGCTAGGGGATAATCTTTGATTTTATTTGAATTATTTTTTTTTTTTGAATGAGTAATAAGAGAGAAAGGAGGAGAAAAGGGAGGAAGTTGATAAGAATTAAGAGTTGGCCGGCCAAGGGAGTATTTGGTTGGTAATTTCGGCTTTGGTAGGATAGTTGTGCCGAAAATTACTTCTCCTCTCACTTCTCTCATTTGTGCCGAAATTTTGAGAGATCTCTCTCTTTTTCTTCTTTGTCAGTTGAAGCCGAATTCTCCCAAGCCATCCTTGCTAAAATTATTCTCCTATTCTTTGCCTTTTTCTCAACCCCAATTTCCTTGTGGCTGAATACTCTTGTGATTTGGAGGCTAGCCGAGCCATTAAAAGCATTCACCTCTCCTTTTCTCCTAAGTTTTTCAAGAGCCGAATATATAAGTTACTTCTAGTCGATTTCTCATCAAATCTCAAAGCGAATATCTCTGTGGTAGCAGACATAGGTGTTGTCGATTTCTTCAATAGGGGTAAGATCAAATTCGTTTTCCATTCTCTTTCTTTAGGCTTGTCAAAATCTAAGATCTAACCGTTATTATTGTTCTTTGTCCGAAACTATGGAAAAGATTTCGGGATTTGCCTATTGTTGACTTCAAGGAAGGATCTTTCGGGACTTTCTTCGGGATTTCAAAGATCTGAGGTAAGCCACAAGTATTCGGCCAAGGGCCATTTATTATGATTCCATGCTAGAAATTGATCTAACATATGTGTATAGCGGTGTCGACATCATCATAGTCAAGTGGTGTTTTCGGGGTTTTAGAGTCGCAAAGGTAAGTAAATATGCTATTCGGCCAAAGCCCTATTTCATGGTTAATTCAAAAGTCGAGAACTAACTAGTTCAGTGATTTAATAGCGGACGATTTCAAGAAGGGTCATCACGATGTTTTCAGGATTTGTTAGTAGCCCAATCGACAGCAAGGTAAGGATCTGGCTATGGTTATCCTTCGGGATTTGGTTTTATAGCCGAATAGGCTTTTGTTAAAATATTAAATGTTGGCCAAATGTAGGAACTAAGATATAGAGTGTTAGATGAAGATTCTTTGGGATTTCAGTAAAAGCGTTAACTGAATCAGGTGTGTACCCCACATTATTTCTCGATAGATTTATGGTTATGTTTTTTTGTTAAATATGTTAAAAGGAATGTGAAAAGTATGGCTACGGTACCATGCAATGGTGCAAAGTACTCAGGTACGTTTTCCTACTCCTACTAGGATTATAATGTAATCTGTTATAGCATATGTGAAATTATAAGAATGTGAAATAAAGAATGGGACATAATCTGTGCATGATATGTATGACATGGGCATATGGGTTATTATGAAAGGGGAAGTGAATGTGGTGACTTCGGTCACAGTATCTGAATGTGGTGATTTCGGTCACAGTATCTGAATGTGGTGTCTCTTGACACAAAAATGTTATCTGGTGGCTATGCCACAATATATAAGGGCGATGAGCACGTCGACTGCAGCGACTGCCTTCGATGATGTGTAGCGGATGGAGGGTTGACTTAGTAGTCCCCACGGTGTGGAGGTTGGTACGAGTGATGTGTAGCGGATGGTACCTAGGTTTTGGGTTCGGGTTGCATCATTTTCTTTATTTCTGCCAAATGTATTTGTATGGACTGTTATGCCTAAACTGTTGGACTTAGTGTTGGTTGTACACACTGAGTCTGTATGACTCACCCCGTTGTGAGAATATTTTTCAGGTGATGATCAGTGATGGACCGGGTCGGCAGGAGCTTAGTGGTGGCCATGCTCAGTTCGGATTCTACTTTATTTTTGGACTTGTTTTATTTTAAGTTTGTTGGATTTATTTTGGGGTTTTGTTTTTGATGTAATAAGGCCATAGTATAAACTGTCTTATGCATGTTTTTAATTGATTTTATGACGTTACGAATTTTTATCAAATTAAGGATTAAGTAAATTTTATTTAAAAAATGACTCTAAGAGATTTGGACACCCTAAACAAATGGTTTTCAATTTATAGTAAACTTTAAAACAACTCGATATTTTCTCTGATTTAAAGTCTTATAAAAACTTAGATTTAAAAAAAAAACCAACTTATTTCCAACTCGACCCCAACCCAAAGAAGTTTAAAAATTCTCTCAAAACCACACGAATTTCTCCTAAGTAACATACAGACTTTCAAATGTTTTCTCGAGGAACATACCAGATCCGGTCAGGGCTCGTGGGCCGGGTTTGGGGTGTTTCATATTCAGCCTTTGAAGTTCAAAAATCATTTGCATCAATTCGAAACTCTGACTCTGCATTATTTTCACACTGAACCCGTCTAGCAATCATATCTTTGTCAATTTTCTGTGCATCACAAATTTGCTGAATAAACATCGGTCTTGCTTTCAACTCGGCTATGATCGAACCAACACCAGACATAACCATATGTGCATTCAACGCGAAGAGCAAACAATGACTTTCGACTTAAGGCATCTGCGACAATGTTAGCTTTCCCCGGATGGTAGTTAATCACTAATTCATAGTCTTTCAACAGCTCTAACCATCTGCGTTGTCTCAAGTTTAAATCTTTCTGAGTCATCTAATACTTCAGACTTTTGTGATCCGAATAAACATGACATTTCTCACCGAATAAGTAATGACGCCAAATTTTCAATTCGAAAACAATGGCTGCTAATTCCAGATCGTGAGTCAAATAATTTATTTCGTGAGGCTACAATTGTCTCGAAACATAGGCTATGAATTTGCCTTCCTGCATCAAAACGCAACCCAAACCATTCAAAGAAGCATCACTATAAACAATAAAATTCTTTACCCGATTCAGGCTGAGCTAACACTGGAGCTTCGGTCAAAAGGGCTTTCAACTGATCGGAACTTTTCTGACACTTTTCCGACCACTCGAACTTGACATCTTTCTGTAGTAGCTTTGTCAAAGGTGTGGCTATCCTAGAAAAGCCTTTCACAAACCGTCTGTAGTATCCCGCAAGTCCCAGAAAACTTTCAATTTTAAAAATAATCTTTGGTGGTTTCCAATCAAGTATAGCCGATATTTTGTTCGGATCAACCTGAATACCTGATGCTGAAACGACGTGACCCAAAAAGCCGACTTCCTTCATCCAGAATTCACACTTACTAAACGTTGCATACAACTGTTGATCTCGCAAAGTTTGTAGCACCAATCTCAAATGCTCGGCATGCTCGGTTTCATCTCTGGAGTAGATCAGGATATCATCTATAAATACTACCACAAACCGATCCAAATACTGTCTGAAAACTCGATTCATCAAATCCATAAAAACAGCAGGTGCATTAGTAAGTCCAAAAGGCATGACTAGGAACTCAAAATGTCCATACCTCATTCGAAATGCAGTCTTTGGCACATCGGAATCTCTGACTCACAACTGATAATAGCCCGATCTTAAATCTATCTTCGAAAACACTGAAGCCCCTTTCAACTGATCAAACAAGTCATCAATCCGAGGCAACGGGTATTTATTCTTTATAGTCACCTTATTCAACTACCAATAATCAATACACACTCGCATAGTTCCATCTTTCTTTTTCACAAATAGAATTGGTGCACCCCAAGGAGAAAAGCTCGGTCGTGCAAAGCCTCTATTTGTCAACTCTTGCAACTGTGCTTTCAACTTTTTCAATTCAGTAGGTGCCATCTGATACGGAGCTATCGAAATCTGAGTCGTCCCCGGTATTAATTCAATACCAAACTCTATCTCTCGAACTGGCGGCAATCCCGGCAATTCTTCAGGAAACACCTCTGGGTATTCACATACAACTGGTACGGATTCAATCTGCTTTTCAGACACTTTATTATCCATAACATAGGCCAAGTAAGCCTCACACCCTTTTCTCACATACTTACGAGCTAGCATCGAGGATATTACTGCCGGTAACCCACTCAGATCATTAGATTCAACCTGGATGATCTCACCGTTCTGACATCTCAAATCAATAATCTTTCTTTTGCAATTCACCACTGCATCATGCAAAGTTAACCAGTCCATTCCCAAAATTATATCGAACTCGTCGAAAGGCAACAACATTAAATCAGCTCGAAAGCAGGAATCCCGAATCATCAACGGGCAACCTTTACATGCTTTATCAACGAGAACACATCTACCCAAGGGGTTGGACACATGGATCACAAACTCAGTAGACTCAACAGGCAGAGTCTTACTGGATACTAGAGTTTCAAAAACATATGAATGAGTCGAACCAGGATCAATCAATGCAATCACAGTAGTATCATAAAGTGTAAAAGTATCGGTAATGACATCTGGGGAAGAAGCATCCTCTCTGGCTTGTATAGCATAAGCTCTAGCTGGTGCTCGAGCCTCTGATCGAACTGCAGTGTCCTTTGTTCCTCTATGACTGGCACCTACATTCCCCAAATGTCTGGGTGGTCCGCCTCGTGCTGACGCGTTGCTCGGTTTAGTGTTCTGAGCCGTATTTTCCTCGGCTACCATCGGGCACTCTCAAATAAAATGGTCTGATGATCCACATTTAAAGTAGGACTGATCACGGAATCTACAACCCCCAGAATGCCATTTTCTACAATGATTTCACTCAGCTCGGTTCTGCTAAACATTACCAACAATAGCCATCAAAGTGGCTCGAGAACTCACTGGAGGTCGATCTCGTCTAGACAGGTCTGAAGTAGCTTTTTGTCAGCCAAAGTCATCTTTGAACTTCTTAGGCACTGAATGGAAAGTCTTACTTGATGATCTTTTACGAGTGTCTCTAGCTTCTATTTCAGCCTTTTTTTTCCCCAAGCTCTTCAGCTTTGCAAGCTCGTTCAACAAGTACTACGAACTCTTTGATTTCAAGAATGCCAACAAGCAACTTTATGTCTTCATTCAGACCGTCTTCAAATCTTTTACACATAATGGCTTCAGTTGATATACACTCTCGGGCATAACGGCTCAATCTGACAAACTTCCGCTCATATTCTGTCACGGTCATACGACCCTATTTCAGTTCCAGAAAATTCTTTTCGTTTCTGATCAATAAATCTCTGACTGATATATTTCTTACGGAACTCGATCTGGAAGAAATCCCAAATCACTTTTTCTTTCGGAACCACTGATACTAGTGTATTCCACCAGTGATATGCAGTGTCCCGAAGTAGAGATATAGCACCCTTGAGGCATTCATCTGGAGTACAGGATAGCTCATCAAGTACTCGAATAGTGTTATCAAGCCATATCTCGGCTCGCTCTGTGTCATCATCATCATTGGCTCTGAATTCTTCAGCTCCATATCCTGATTTTATAAACGAGAGGCCTACTAGATCTCATCGGATCTATCATCGGGGGTGCTGAAGGTACCGCAGTTGGATTATTCGGGGGTGGAGGTTGTTGTACAGCCGGGTTATTCTGAACAAACTGGGTAAACCATTCATTCATCATCTGGTAGAAGGCTTGTTTAGCCTCCCCCTCATGGCTACCCGAAACTGGTCGAGAGTCTACTGGCACTGATCCACGTGCAGGATCAGGCGCTACACTCTCTACATCATCTGCTACGGCTCTGTCAGGATCAGAATCCATTTACTATATAAAACACAGTGGAAATGTCAGAAGTCACCACACTATCGTATATACAATAAAGGCATGTATAGCTAGACTCTCACGTGCTACGGTAGTCCTAGAATCGACTAAATCGTAAGCTCTAATACCAATCAAATCTAACACCCGTAACCCGTGTCCATCGCTGGATTAGGGTTATGAGGTATTACCAAACTAAACTCAATTCCAAATAAACATTCATTTGAATTCAAGCATACACAATGCGATCATTACTATAATTATAACATTACAATGTTTTAGACTTAATTTCTAGCATAGCTAAATACATGAGCATATCCACTCAATCACTTCACATCACATTACTAAAGATCCTTTATCAAATTATTTCATCAAACAGCCAAGCATAGATTAAACACATCTTAACCGTATGCACAATGACTTAATCGAATTTAATATCTCACATACCATCGTTTAATCACATGCTAAATATGTACCCCATGAATTCGGCCGAATAATGTAACAAAATTTACGAGATATTAATAATTTGTCTAATCATGCCTAACATATAAGTATATTTACCACTACAAACAGAATCAAAGTAACCAAGCCTCAAACGATCACTTCATAAATATATAAAATGCGCTTGGTCTATATCTATTAAAAGAACAAATGCACCTTTGGTTCCTTAAACAAATATTCGTGCACAAATCAGTTCTCTTATGAACAAACCAAAACAATCATAGAATATACATTCTGTCAATATTGAAAACATCCAATATATAATACATTTATATTATTATGAGTCCAAGCCATAGCCGAATATAAAAATACACCTTATACTAAATTTTAATCCAAACACAAATTATCACCCAATCAAGCATAAAGCATATGCA
Organism: Gossypium bickii; assembly: GCA_025503065.1. Classification (NCBI taxonomy): domain Eukaryota; kingdom Viridiplantae; phylum Streptophyta; class Magnoliopsida; order Malvales; family Malvaceae; genus Gossypium; species Gossypium bickii. The sequence continues at coordinate 57,957,753 of CP106717.1, read as the reverse complement.
TACTAAACCAATACAAACTAAATCAATATATCCATTATACCATCAATTATAAATTCATCTCATATATAAATATACTAATGCATGTACGAGCAAACAAGTTACTATACTTATAATTCATTAAAAACCACACATACTATAATTAAAACATGAAACATTAAAAACTCAAGATATTGAAAATAAGCCATATTCGCATGGCTTTAATATAAATACATAAACAAAAGTTTCCAACTCAAACGTAGACATTATCCATCCTATACATGCCTTTATCCAAAATAAACCAACCCAAAAGAGTACTAAAAAGTTGATAGTGCGATTGACTTGCTGACGATTTCCCCGAGCCCGTAGCTTGACCGAAATCTATAAAATAGAACATTAAACATAAACATAGTAAGCTTACTAGCTTAGTAAGTTTTAAGCATTGATTTAAGTCACTCAACTAGTTAAACATGATTTAAATCAATTCATGACATAAAACATACATGTCTTACTCATAAGCTCACCATAACAAGATATCATTACTTTACTGAACTTGGTAACTTTCAATTCTTTACCAAATACATCAATTGCCGAATATACATAGATAATTACATAACTAGGTGAATTAATATACTTACAAGAACCTTTTTCCCATACTCATACTTTCGCATTTCCAATAACCATATGGAAAATTATATTGTATTTATATAAACTTCACAACCAAGTGCATAACACATTTTTCTTTCATCATTTCATTTGCTCACTATCATAGCACATATATATATGATATTAATGTATGAAATACATACCTTGTTGCCGAATTAACAAATTCATTTTCAAAGCTCAAGCTTACTAGATTTGCTTCATGACCTTATTACTATATAAATGAAGTTCAAAATTGAAACTCACCGATATAGCACCTGCTAGGCTTTAACCCGAATTGCACATACCGGCACTGTGCCTGCTAGACTCAAAGTTTGAGATTTAAACACTGACATTTAGCCTGCTAGGCAATAAGCCTAAAATATTTCACCGGCACGGGGCCTGCTAGGCTCGAAGCCCGAAATAAATCACCGGCACAAGGCCTGCTAGGCTCGAAGCCCGAATAACAACATAATAAATCCTTCAATACACATTTCTTAATGCTAACATCACAAACAAATCATATACATCATATTACATCCATATATAATATCGGATATACTTATTCATATCACATTAACAAAATATATTCAATCCAATTTAACACCCTTACATTCGGCTAACACATAAATTTATACTCGAAATTATCAAATATCATCATTTAACATGTTCATAATTAACTCTTTAATATATATTTGTTTAAAGACTTACCTCGACTGTCGACGAACAACGTACGTCGGCTATTCGGTAACCTTCGCCTTTCCCCGATCCAAATCTATTTTTCTTTGTTCTTGATCTAGACACATTGAAATTTAGCTCATTCAAGCACATTTCATCTCAATTTAGTCCCAAAACACATAAATGGGCAAATTACCATTTTACTCCTAATGTTTCACATTTTTACAATTTAGTTCTATTTGCACAAAACACAAAATACACAAAATTTCACTATAATACCTTAGGGCCAAATTTTCATAGGGACTATACAAGTCCATTTCTTTCATTTATTTTGCATTTTGGTCCCCTCAAAAATTCATTTTTTCAATTTAGCCCAAAATACTCAAATTCACTAAAATCTCAAATACAAAACATGATAATCTTTAACATATCTTTAATATAAAATCATTAAACATCAAAAACCCCAAGAACATATCAATAATCAAATATCAAACATGCTTAAAAACCCCTTTTCTTCCTTAGAACATTCGGCTTTCCTCAACTAAAAAGATGATAATGGTTTTATTATGTTTTAACATGTTTTATGACATTTAATCATTTACTTATATAACCTTATTATATAAAATTATATAATATAAAATTTAAGGTTAATCTTGTCATATGCCACCCACTAACATAAAAATGGGCTATTTACCCATTTAATACCTCATATTAAAAAGCCATTATCATTCTAGCACTTTTCACTATAGTATGCAACTTTTACACTTTACGTGATTTAGTCCTTTTTGTTAAATTGAACACACAAACGATTAAATTTTTCTACGAATCTTTCACACACATTAAATCACATATAAGAAGCATAGAATATATCATTTAAATATATTTTAGACTCGGATTCATGGTCCCGAAACCACCGTTCTAATTAGGGTCAAATTCGGACTGTTACATCTTTAAGAGGCTTAATTGATAAAAATCTCTATGAAGAGATGATGATAGGTGTGGGGAATGGAAAATGCTAAGATATTTGAGAGAGAATAGAGAATGATGAAGGATGCGGGATGATGAATGAATGAATGAGGGGGTTTTATTTATAGGTGAGGAGAGGGGGATAGTTTGCTAAAAATAAGAGGTTCCATCTCTTCAAGCATCTTCAAATGGTGGCCGGGCATGAATTGAGGAAATTGAGTTGATTTTTGCTCAATTTAAGTGCCACAACAACTCAGGACTGAGACTTGGTCAAGTGCAGATCTTCAGGCAAATCTCTAATTTCTTCAACATTGCAACGACCTTGTGCAGTTAAACCAAGAAGTGGTTTATGTGGACAGCCAAGTGTAGCCAAAAATTGGGTTGACTTGGTCTCCAATTTTGACGATTTTGTAATCCAACAGAGCTATCAGACCTGTCCAAAATAAATCAATAAATTAGAGGACCAAAGAATAAAATTTATCCAATTTAAAAAATTAATTACATCCCAAATTATTAATGAAATATCTAAAAATGAATATTTAAACATAATTTTATATTTTATTATTTAACTTAATTATGCATGTCCCACTTCATGTCTTAAAAATATAATATGCTCAATTTAATATAAAATAATCCATTTTATGCATGAAAACCATATAATAAAGCATAAAATCACATTTTAATAATTTCTATGTCCTAATTTCATATTTTCACATATTTCATTAATTTATTAACTAATTACATAGTTTTAACAACAAATTTAAGTAAAAACATGATAAATTATATAAGAGAAATCCTATATATTTTTCCGTTTACAATAGACGCCTCAGTTTTCTGTTGAAAATCCTTTGTTTCCTTTTGGAAATCAAGAGTTTGACGTAATATTTGCTATCGAAAATCAATAGTTTACCTTTGCATCTACTGTTGGAAATCAAGCACATTAGCTGCTAATTTATTGACCATGGTTTCTAGAGAGGTACTTGAATCTTGCGTTTGTTGTGGAAATCGATTTTGGTATGGCTGGTTATACTGCAGGTTTGCCCTATTACTCAAGTTGGGATGGTCTCTCCATCCTAGGTTGTAGATATTAGCGTAGGGGAAATATCGCCTTTGTGGTGGCCTAGGAAAGTTCCCCATAGCATCCAAATGGGCCATAGTATCATCATACAAACTAGGACATGCATCAGTTATATGCTCAGGTGTAGCACATATTCCGCATAGTCGGGCCAGTCTTGCTTTTTCTGTAAAAATAGAATTCACAATATTAGTAAGTCTATCAACTTTATCTTCTAAGGTTGAATTACTTAGCTGGTGAACCCTTCTAGTGGGCTCAGGATTGGCTCGAAATTGATGAGTATTTGCAGTCATCATGGATATCAAGTCCCTTTCTTGTTTGTGGAGTCATGTTGACCAACGCTCCGCCACTAGTGGCATCTACCATATTCATCTCTATAGGCTTTAAGCCTTCATAAAAGTATTGGAGCAGATACTATTCCGTTATACCATGTTGTGGGCAACTTGCACACAACTTCTTAAACCATCCCCAATAGTCATAAAGAGACTCTACTTCTTTTTCTCTTATCCCAACGATCTCTCTTCTTAACTCAGATGCACGCGATGCTGGAAAAAACTTGTTGAGAAACAAACAAGAAAGATTAGCCCAAGTTTTAATAGATCCAAGGGGTAAATAAAATAGCCATTCCCTAGTTGAATCTGCTAGGGAAAAAGTGAAAGCACGCAATTTGATTTGATCATCAGTTACCCCCTGAGGTTTAGTGCTAAGACAAACCATAGGTATCCATAGTAGGATATGCAATGCACAATGGTGGTTGTTCTTCCGGAGCTTTGGCCAGTTGACGAATCGTTTGAGCAATAGGTTGAGGTGCTAGATTCGGGCTTTTTGTTAACCCTAGCGTTAAGCACTTCTTCTGGTGAATCGAATTCTACTTTTTTACTTTCAAGTGTTTGAGTAGGGTTTTTGTTAACCCTAGACTCAACTTCGTCGTCGACTTCGATTCCAGATGGTGGGTTACTCTAAGTCCCAACCATTCTTGACTGCTTTTTTCGTAATTTTGTATCCTTACGATTAGCTCTCGCAGTCTTCTCTATTTCTGAACCAAACGCAAGAATACCTTGAGCAGATTTTGTCATAAGAAACAAAGAAACAAAATTAGTACGTTACCAGTCCCAAGCAACGGTGCCAAGATTTGATGCGTCATTGAGAGCACCAAAAATATCCTATCCCTATAAAATAATGAAAAAGAATAGGATAAAGGAAGTAGGGTCAAATGCTCAGGCAATAGATTTGCACAAATGTTTGTTCCTCAAAATCCTGGATAGAGTCGTGCCCAAGAAAACCTGCGTACCTGGAAAAAAATAAAAAAATAGAATTAAAAGTTTTGATATGGAAAAAATAAAATAAAAATAGAATTAAAAGTTTTGACTGAATTGAAATTAAGAAAATTAAAATTAAAATAGTAGAGATAAATAGAGTTGAGGAAACGGAGTTTCTTATGGATAGATTCAAGCCTCCGGTTATCTCGATCCGCCTTGGGTTCAATCCTCAACTTTAAGGTGACCCTTCTCAAATAGAATAAGTCAGTTATAGTGGAAGAGGACGCCTACCAACCACCAGCTCCAAGATTTTAGACTTACAATTTAGCGGAACTTGACTCTAGCCAACAATCGCTTTTGGGGGACCATCTTATGCTAGATCATCACTTCTCAATGGCGAATACCACGCCATTTTGTCTCTTGGGCTCGCCAACCTTGACGTATTAAGCTAACGAACCGACTGTGCAACCTTCCCAAAACGTACAAAGCGACCGTTCCTTGTACAAGTTGAAAAGATCACCTATTAAGGGACATGGACGGAAGCGTCAGCCCCGTAATTCGGAGAAACGATGAATACTCGTTAAGAAGGCTAAGCGCGGATTCTAAGCCTCATGAACCTTTTTTAGGGAATTTCGACAACCTTCGGCTAGATAGATTTAGTGGCTCATGTTTTTTGGGGAAAAAAAGAAATAAATGTAATGGAAATGGGATTTTTATTGAAAAATATGGAAAAAACAAAAGGCTAAACTTTCTTGGGAGAGGGGGTGTTCACAGAAAAAGATGAGTCAAATTTGTGTCACTTCATCCCCTATTTATAGCACTAGGAAACCTAGTCTATTCCTACTTCAATTCTAAAAGATAAATACAAATAAATAAAGATAATTAAAGATAAATGCTAAAATTAAATCTAAATAATAATCTTTAAGAGTTATCCTAATATAATTAAAAATAAATAGAGTCTTGTGTATATAAAAACCTCTTTTTTGCACTTTTGCCCTCCAAGTCTTCCATACTTTACATTTTTGGCACCACTTCTCTCCTACTTCGCATGTTGGCCCATTTCATATTTAAATTCACGCTTTTAGTCCCTACAAGATAAAAAAACCATATTTAAATCCACTTCTCTCCAAGTCTTTTTTCCTTCGATTTAGTCCCTACAAGATAAAAAACCATAAATAGCTCAAATTAGTAGGACCATACTCAAAATAAATGTGTAATTAATACATAAAAATATGTCATTATAGAGTATTATCAACTAGTATCGATACCGTTGATTTTAGATGAAATTTCCAAACATCGAAGCTAATTTTGGTATCGGTACCTTTCAATACCTGTTACAAAATTTTGAAAATTTAAAAATTGACCCTATTTCATGATCGGACTATCAATTAATTTTCCATAAGCTCAATTTCATCTTGAAAAGTCTATTTATCATACAATTATTGTAATTATAAAATGTTAGTATGCTTAATTGATTTATTTGCAATGATTTTTATCCATAGTTGCTCCGACGATGAATGTACATCTCGTAACTCGGATCCGGCGATCAAGTTAGATATTGGGATGTTACATATTTTTTGTTAAAAAAAGTTAAATCAACCAGTGTAACACCGCGACGTCTTAATTAAAGTAAAATAAAATCTTAATTTTTTAAAAAATATTATTGAATTTAGAAATGTCATTAAAAATCCAAAACAATATATAAAAAAACCCAAAAAACCTTAAAACTTGAAAAACTATTAAACAAAATAAAAAGAAAATCGTAACATATTTTTTGAAAATTATAGTATGCGAAACTTCAGAAAAATATTTAAAAATTTTAAAACTTCTCATAAAACTTTTTTAAAAATCATTTGTTTGAAGTCTAGGTTTTTTTTTAGAAAATCTTAAAATTTTATGAAACTTATTAAATAGTTTTATTATATATTTTGAAAACTTTAGGGAATTTTTGAATTTTTTTATTTTAAAGCAAATTTAATTTTTTTTAGTAAAAAGTATCATAAAATTATTTAAAAATTAATTCAATGTAATAGATGTAGTTAAATAATATCTCCTAGAAATATATAAGAAGTTTTCTTCTAGTATGACTCAAGAAAAAATGACTAATTAAAAGTTATGCTTATGTATGGAATTAGAATATTAAAATAATCAATAAATTAGCAAATCAATTAGACATTTAACCTCATCTTTTTTAAAAAAGAAGAAGAAAGCTCTGTGCTCTCATAACTCAAGTCAAATAACTCTCAAAATGCTCCAAAAAAAAAAAAATCTTTAGACATCTTTTTATTCACTGATCTCTAATCCCATTTAAAGAATTTTATGGTATTTTTTACTAAAAAAACTCATAATTTCTTAAAAATATAAAAAAAAGAATTTCAAAAATTCAAAAATACCTAAAACTTTTAAATATATATAGCATAAAATTATTTAAATATTTTAAGATTTTCTTAAAAAATCTAGAACTCCAAACAAACGCTTTATTTAAAATTTTATGAATTTTATTAAGTTTTGCATACTTATAATTTTAAATATATATATTCTTATAATTTTAAAAAATAGGTTATGATTTTTAAAACTTTTTTAATAACTTTCTAATTTTTAAGATTTTTTTGGGTGGTTTGTTCAGATTTTTTGAAATTTTTAATGATTTTTAAAAAGAATTTTGTTATTTTTTAAAATTTAAAATTTTTTTACTTTTGATTGAAATGTGGCAGCATGTCATTGGCTTATTTAACTTTTTTAATGGAAAATATATAGATGGGCCACCAGGTATACAGAACGAAAGTATAGGGGGAAAACTAATAAAAATAATATAGGTACCAAAGTGATAATTTAGCTATAGTAAAGGGGCCAAAGAGGTATTGAACCAAAAAAAAACTCTCGGGTAGACGAACGTTCTATACGGATGCTTGTTCTAATCTTGAATAATAAACTAAAAGCGTAGAAACATTAGTCAGTCAACGAGTTGGACAAGAAACTAACTAATTTTTACGACTACCTGACTTTTTTGGCTCTGCTAACGTCATTAGTTTTAGTAATTGAATTTCCTTCTCATTTCCTTTCCCATAGATTGCAGAAAAGAAAAAAGACATGGAGAACAACCCAGACTCGTCTTCAGTAAATTGTTTCCTGTTCAAGGAACTCAGTACTTTACCACAATCCTAGATTTTCAGACCGGAACAACAAAAAGGAGACCATGTTAGAAGACAAAGCTTACTCATGCTGCTCTTTAGTTATTCCCATATTCTTAATCCTAATTACAGGTTGAAACCCTTTCGCTTATTATTATCTAAATTCTTATCTTCTTTTTATTTATTACAGTTTTGTTACTCTTATAGGCATATATGTCCTGCTACCTCAAATGTTTTTTTTTTAAACAGTTCTAGTTTAATGATATTATATCTTTGATATGTTTAAACAAAGACTTCTATACCTTGTCCATGTTTTCTGGAGGTGAAAATTTTTATTGTTAGTCCTATCATTTACTCATGGTGACCCATTACAAGTTGTTTGAATTTGCAGCTCTTGCTGCTGTTTCAGGAAATTCTCTAGACACAGACAAAGAAGTCCTGCTGAACCTGAAATCATTTCTGGCAGAACAAAACCGAGTTAATCGAGGAAGATACACAGAATGGAATGAAAGGAGCTCAAATACATGTGAGTGGTATGGAATCTTGTGCTCTAATGGCGAGGCGAGAATCATTGGTATAGACCTTTCTGACAGTAATATTTCTGGGGAAATGTTCAACAACTTCTCAGCCTTAACTCACCTTCAACATCTTTATCTCTCTACAAACACACTAAATGGAGTGATCCTTGATGATTTGAATAGATGCCACAACCTTGTGTATCTCAACTTATCACATAATATTCTTGGAGGTGAGCTGATGTCGATTGGATTGACCGTTTTAGAGAAGCTTGATTTGTCTACTAATCGGTTTCATGGGGAGGTCAAGTTTAGTTTCCCAGCAATTTGCCACAAACTAGTTGTTGCAAACCTTTCAATGAATAATTTCTGGGGTAGCATTGACTACTTCGATGGCTGCTGGAATCTGCAGTATCTGGATTTGAGCTCCAACAATTTTAGTGGTAATACTTGGACAGGGTTTGCAAGGCTAATTGAGTTTTCAGTTGCTGAAAACTATTTCACAGGGTCAGTCCCGGCATCTTGTTTTATGGAGAATTGTACTGTGCAGAATTTGGATTTATCAGAAAACAAATTCCAGAGTGAAGTTCCAGGGGAGATTTCGAATTGCAAGAATTTGTGTTGGATTTTAGAAAACAGAATAAGAAATTTCAGCTGAAACTTAAGCTTTAAGCTACAATATCTTGATGAACAAACAAAGAAATTAAGCTTAAGCAATATGAACAAAATGCTTGACAGAAAACCGAAAGAAGAAGAAGAATTTGCTGAAAGATTCATCATCATTTCATTGAGAACAGAAGGCATTACATATACCAAGCAATCAGCTTGTCAAAAAAATGAAAATGTTACCTAAACATACCTAACTCCACCAAGTCTTGAAACTTATAAAACCTTGCTTGCACTCTTGGTTTAGCTGATTTATCAAATCTATCAGCACCAAATTACATCAAGCATGTCTGTAGTTAGTTCTAGTCTAACTAAGCAACAAAACATTAACTGAAAAGTAACATAATAGCAACATATGCTTCAGCAGCCACTTGCATGGCTCCAACTGCCTTGGTCTGCATGTAAGCCATCTTTTAACAATTTGGTTACCCTGAATCTGTGGGGAAACAACTTTTCAGGGCCAATTCCCTTAGAGCTGGGATTAATTTCCACCCTGGAAAGCTTATTATTGGGTAACAATCGTTTTTCAATACTGATTCCTGAATCTCTTTTAAACCTAAAGAAATTGGCCTCACTGGATTTGAGAAACAACAGTTTTGGTGGAAAAGTTCAAGATATTTTTGGAAGATTCACACAGTTGAAATCTCTTGTACTTTATGGGAATTCATACACAGATAGGATACTTTCTTCTGGGATTCACAAGCTAACAAATATGTCTCGACTTGATCTAAGTTACAACAAATTTTCTGGTGAATTACCAGTTGAAATCTCTCAGATGCTAGGCTTGAAGTTCTTAATCTTAGCCTACAATCAATTTACAGGCGACATATCATCGGTGTATGGAGACTTGTCACATCTACAAGCCCTTGATCTCTCCTTCAATGGCCTCTCCTGATCAATTCTGCCTATGCTTGGAAACTTGATATCCCTATTGTAGTTAATGCTTGCAAACAACTCATTAACCGGTGAAATTCCATGTCAGCTTGGAAACTGTTCTAGCTTATTATGGCTAAATCTTGCTAACAACCTACTTACCGGGAATTTCCTTCTTGAGTTAACAAATATTGGAAGAAATCCCACTCCAACATTTGAATCAAATCGGCAAAGCCAGCCGATAAATGCCGATCCTACGGAGTGCTTGGTGATGAAGAGATTGCTAACTATAGATTACTCGCATTTTGGCTTTGTCTATACCATTCTTACTAGGAAGACTAGCAGAAGCATAAGGGATGGATTGTTTAAAGGATATGATTTTTTTCCAAATATGTGATAGAGGTTCACCGGTGCGAGAGTATATGGTCTTAGGTTATCTTCAGCTTATGGGAAATGAACTTTGGGGCGAGGTCCCTTCAGATCTTGCTAAGATGCAGAAATTTAGTATGTTAGATTTTAGCTCCAATGAATTCAATGGGAAACTGCCTGCAGAGATGGGTAAGTTGCCACTTATAGTCCTAAACATTTCAAGGAACGGATTTTCGGGCCAAATTCTAACCAAAATCAGGAATATCCGATGCTTAAAGAATCTTGAGTTGTCAGTGAACAATTTTTTAGGCATTTTTCCCGTGGAGTTGGGTAAGTTGCATGATTTAAGAAACTTCAACATTTCATTCAATCCATTCCTTGCTGGAATAATTCCAACAACAGGGAAATTATCAACATTTGGGAAAGAGTCCTTCCTAGGAAATGTAACACCCTTAACCCGTATCCGTCGCCGAGTTAGGGTTAAATGGCATTACCATGCATATTACAAGACATATCAAATATTTACTGCTCAAGCAGACATAATCGAATACATAAAGTATAGTGTAATTTCATAAAATACTTAAACATTTATATATATACATATTATAATCCATTTAGCCAAATTCACATAGAAGCATTTTTCAACGAATAACTTTATCACTATTCATTTGGTCATCTAATCTTCAATGACTGAATACCATAACTACTATACCTAAACAAAATAACAAATAACAAAACTAAGTATACGTGTATATATATATATATATATATATATATATAAACATGCTTAAATCTTGTGTAATCAAATTTAACATTTATCCAACTTCCCATACCAAGTGCAGATACATTCAAACATGATATAGATCATTACTTATTCAATAACATAATCGAATTAACAAGATCAAATATGTACCTCCCATAATCCGTGATTCATATAAATTTAAACTTTATACTATTGCACATTATAATACATGTTCAATTAATCAAATTCAAAAACTCAACATATAATCATATAATATGGCCGAATATGCATTCTTAAATATTAAGCAATATTTCAAATTAACTTGTACTTTACATTATGCACTTTACTAGAAAACATTTATCAATTCATAATCCTATTTAATTCAAATGTGTATATACCAATTTCCCAAATGCAACCTATTTTGTTTCAAAATACATAATATGACCAACTACCAACCATGCACAATCAACCTTAATTTTATTCTTACAAAAACATTTATATGTCATGACCGAATATGTCAACCCATACATAATATAATTCCATCATATTATCGAATATAAAATTTCAATAAAAAAATGATCTCCAAATTTATTCATATACAATCTTACACCCTCATAGTAGGTCATAATCAATTCATAATCCAAACATAAACAACAATCGCTTATATCAACTTCCAAAACACTACTTAAGACTATAAAGGATACTTCATGGCAAACGTACACATATATTTGTACTTATAATGAACTCACATAGCAACCATACTTATAATCCAAGCAAGATAAACACACATAACATGATCACAAACATAAAGCATTAGAAAATTTGACATTAAGATCAAGCCATTTTCGCATGGCTCATATTTATAGCTTCAAAATGTCTTTTGATTAATAAACTAGACTATACATGCCTTAAGTTAGAAATCTAAACTTTAAAGGTACCAAAATAAGTTGATAGTGTGGATGACTTTGATAACGATCCCTTGAGCTCGTAGCTTGACCAAAATCTATTAAACAGAGTGAAAAACACATAGAGTAAGTTAACTAGCTTAGTAAGTCTTAAGCAATTAAAAGTAATTCAATTGAACACTCAAGCATTTTAGATAAATTTCTCAATATCAATTAATCTTTAAAAAAACACATATGGTCTATCATTGCCGAACTTCAATTCTTCATTTAACTTAACATTCATCACTATCTTGCCTTTAACAAATAAATTACCATTTCGGCACAAGGTTCAAATGGAAAGTATCAACTTTCAACCATCAACTTATTTCATAAGGCCACAGACAAGAATATATATATATATACACTTATCCATTCAAAATTTCATATATCCAAGTATTCAATATCAATGTAATAACAATATGACCACATAACCAAAAGGCCGAATATACATATATAGTCATTAGTCATATTCTTGCCCAACAAAATTCACATATACACTTACCTAATTGATCGAATATAGAAACTCAATTAAATAACTCATAGGCACTTACCTGTATGGCCGAATATACATAACTCGTATTATCAACTTACTTGCCCAATAAACACATCACGATGTATTCTCATAAGCCGCAAGTTGATATTTTAATCACCGGTATAAAACCTGCTATGCATAAGCCTGAATTTCACACTGGCACTAAGCCTGCTAGACCCAAGGTCTGATATCCATTCACCGGCAATAAGCCTGTTAGGCATAAAGCCCGATAAATTCACCAGCCTAAGGCTTGCTAGGCTCAAAGCCCAAATAGCAATACTTAAAGATATCTCACATGAATCATTTCATATATCGAACTTCTTACTCATTAAAATCTCATCGTACAAATATTCAAATACTTCTAACATTCAAATAATTCAACCAAATCACATATTTTATTTAGCCAAATTTGGAAATTCATATGTAGTCACAATGGTTTCAAGTTTTAGCATTTATTAAATTACGTAAATAATTTATGACATATATTTGCTTAGAGACTTACCTCGGATATCGTCGGACAGCAAAAATCGACTATTCGATAATTTTCATTTTTCCCTGATACAAGTCCTTTTTCTTTTGTTCTTGATCTAAACAAGTTCAAATTAAGCTCATTCAAACACATTTCTATTCAATTTAATCCAAAAACACCTAAATCAATAAATTACCATTTTGCCCCTAATATTTCACACTTTTACCATTTAGTCCTATTTGTACAAAACACAAAGTACACAAAATTTGACCACACACCTTAAGGGTCAAATGTTCCTAGTCTCCATACAAGTCCATGCGTTTCATTTATTTCACATTTTAATCCCTCAAAAATTTATTTTTGCAATTTAGTCCAAATTACTCAAATTCATCCAAAATCTAGAGACAAAACATATTAATCTAACACATATATTTCATAATTCATCCTTAAACAACATAAACAATCAACTATCATCAATAGCTGAAATCAAAATATTCATCATCAATAGCTCAAATCAAAATATTCATCAAACTCAAAAATTAAAGCATGGGTAACGAAGATTTCTAAGCAACGATCTCAAAAACGTAAAAATTATCAAAAATCGAAAACTATACATACCTTATTCAAGCTAATTTGTTGCCGAAAATCAAAGCTTCCCTAACTCTTTTTTTCTTTTCTTACTTTCGGCTTTCACTTTAGAAGATGAACATGTCTTTATTTTTTTATGTTATAATGTATATTATAGTGCCTTATTATTTTACTAAATTATCCATTACTTAAAATGATTAAAACACTTTAACTAATGGGCATTCATGTCATATGCCATCCACTACATCTTGAAATGGCTAAATTTCCACTTTAATACTTCCTTTTAAAAAGACAACATCAAATTAGCCCTTGCACATTAAACTGTCAAATTTATAAATTACGCGATTAAGCCCTTTTATCTAATTAAGCATGCAAATAATCAAATTTTTCTACGAAACTTTCACACATATTAATTCACATATAATAAACACAGAAAATAATATTTAAAAATTTTTCAGACTCGGATTTGTGGTACCGAAACCATCGTTCCGATTAAGGTCAAATTCAAATTGTTACAACTCTCCCCCCTTAGGGATTTTCGTCCCCGAAAATCTTACCGTTAAACAAAGTCGAATATTGTTGTCTCATTGAATCCTTAGGCTCCCACATAGCCTCTTCTATTCCATGTCGATTCCATAATACTTTTACTAATGGAATTATCTTGTTTCTCAACTCTTTCACTTCACGAGCTAAAATACAGATCGGTTTTTCCTCGTATGTCATATCTGGTCGGATTTCAATCTTTGATGGGGCAATCACGTGTGATGGATCTGATCTATATCTACGAAGCATCGAAACATGAAATACATTGTGTATCTTTTCTAGTCAGAGGGCAAATTTAATATGTATGCAACAGGCCCGACACATTCGATGATCTCATACGGTCTGATGAACCTCGGACATAACTTGCCTTTACGTCCAAATCGAAGCACTTTCTCCACGGAGAAACTTTCAAAAATACCCCGGTCTCCGATCTGAAACTCGATGTCTTTACCTTTCAAATCCGCGTATGACTTTTGACAATCTAATACAGCTTTTAAACTATCACGGATTACTGCCACTTTCTGTTCAGTCTCTTTAACCAAGTCAACCCCGTGTATCTTAGTTTCACTGAGCTCGGTCCAGTATAATGGTGTACGACACTTACAACCATAAAAAGCTTCGTAGGGTGCCATCCTGATACTAGATTGAAAGCTATTATTGTAAGCAAATTCAATTAAAGATAAGTATCGTTCCCTAGTACCTTCAAACTCAAGGACACAACATCTCAACATATCCTCAAGTATCTGAATGGTTCGTTCAGACTGACCATCTGTTTGCAGATGAAAAGCTATGCTAAAGTGTAGTTTAGTACCTAAAGCATCTTGCAATTTCTTCCAAAATTGCGACGTGAATCTCGGGTCTCTGTCCGAAACAATGAAAATTGACACACCATGTAATCTCACAATTTTAGATACATACAACTCAGTAAGCTTATCGAGTGAATAGTCCGTACGAACTGGAATAAAGTGAGTTGATTTGGTTAGTCTATCCACTATAACCCAAATTGCATCCTTCTTGTTCGGTGTCATAGGCAAGCCGGATACAAAATCCATAGTAATTCTGTCCCATTTCCATTCAGGTATCATGATCGGCTGAAGTAACCCAGAAGGCACTTGATGTTCGGCTTTTATTTGCTGACAAACTAAGCACTTCGAGACAAATTCAGATATGTCTCGTTTCATACCAGCCACCAATAAAACTGTTTCAGATCGTTATAAAATTTCGTGCTACCCAGATGAACAGATAATCGGCCACTGTGAGCTTCATTCAATATCATTCGAATTAAATTCGAATTCCTCGGAACACACATTCGATCTTTGAACTTCAAGTAGTCATTCTCATCAATTTGAAATTCTGACTCAACATTACTTTCACACTGAGCTCGTTTTGCCATCAAATCTTTATCGACTTTCTGGGCATCACCAATTTGTTGAATAAACAACAGTCTTGCTTTTAATTCGGCTACTATCGAACCATCATCAAACATAATCATATGTGCGTTAAATGCATGAATAGCAAATAATGACTTTCGACTTAAAGCATCCGCAATGACATTAGCCTTTCCCGAGTGATAGTCAATCACTAACTCGTAATCTTTTCACAGTTGTAACCATCTGTGTTGTCTCAAATTCAAATCTCTCTGTGTCATCAAATACTTTAAACTTTTGTGATCTGAATAAACATGACATTTCTCACTGAATAGATAATGACGCCAAATCTTTTAACGTGATCATAATGGCTGCTAGCTCTAAATCATGTGTCGGGTAATTTCTTTCGTGTGGCTTCAATTGTCTCGAAGCATAAGCTACGACTTTACCTTCTTGCATCAAAACGCAACCCAAACCATTCAACGATGCATCACTATAAACAACAAATTCTTTACCTGACTCAGGCTGGACTAACACTGGAGCTTCGGTCAAAAGAGCTTTCAACTGATCGAAACTTTTCTGAAACTTTTCTGACCATTCAAACTTAACATCTTTCTGTAATAGCTTTGTCAACGGGGTAGCTATCATAGAAAAACCTTTCACAAATCGTCTGTAATAACCAACAAATCCCAGAAAACTTTGAATTTCGGAAACATTCCTCGGTGGTTTCCAATCGAGTATAGCCGATATTTTATTCGGATCAACCTGAATACCTGATGCTAAAACAACGTGGCCTAGAAAACTGACTTCACTCAACCAGAACTCACATTTACTAAACTTTGCATGCAACTGTTTATCTCGCAAAGTTTGTAGCACAAGTCTCAGGTGCTCAGCATGTTCGGTTTCATCTCTGGTGTAGATCAGAATATCATCTATAAACACTACCACAAACTGATCCAAATACTAACTGAAAATCTGATTCATCGGATCCATAAAAACAACAGGTGCATTAGTGAGTCCGAAAGGCATAACCAAAAACTCATAATGTCTGTACTTCGTTCGAAAAGCAGTCTTTCGCACATCGGAATCTCTGACTCGCAATTGATAATAACCCGACCTCAAATCTATCTTTGAGAACACTGAAGCCCCTTTCAACTGATCAAACAAGTCGTCAATCCGTGGCAACGGGTATTTGTTCTTTATAGTTACCTTATTTAGCTGTCGGTAATCAATGAACATTCGTACAGTCCCATCCTTCTTTTTCACAAATAAAACTCGTGCACCCCAATATGAGAAACTTGGTCATGCAAAACCCTTATCGGTTAACTTTTGTAACCGTGCTTTCAACTCTTCTACTTCTATAGGTGCCATTCGATACAAAGCTATCAAAACTAGAGTCGTACCCGGTACTAATTTAATGCCAAACTCTGCTTCTCGAACAGGTGGCAAACTCGGTAATTCTTTGGGAAACACATCTGAATACTCACACACGACTGGTACGGATTCAATCTTCATTTCAGTCACTTTACTGTCCAGCACATAGGCAAAGTAAGCTTCATACCCTTTTCTCATATACTACTGAGTTAACATCGAAGATATTACTGTTGGTAACCCATTCAGATTATTAGATTCAATCCAAATAATTTCTCCGTTCTGACATCTCAAATCAATGGTCTTTCTTTTGCAATTAACAACAGCATCGTGCAAAGTCAACCAGTCCATTCCCAAAATTATATCGAATTCATCAAAAGGCAAAAACATCAAATCGGCTGGGAAACATGAATCCCGAATCATCAACAGACAACTTTTACACACTTTATCAACTAGAACGCACTGACCCAAAGGGTTTGATACTTGAATCACAAATTCAGTAGACTCAACAGGAAGAGTCTTACTGGATACTAATGTTTCACACACATAAGAATGAGTTGAACCAGGATCAATCAACGCAATAACACTAGTATCATAAAGAGTGAAAGTACAGTAATGACATCTGCGGAAGAAACATCCTCCCGGGCACGTATAGCATATGCTCTAGCAGGTGCACGAACCTCTGATCGAACTGCAGTATCCTTTGCTTATCTCTGACTGCCATCTACATTCCTTGAATGCCTGGGTGGTCTGCCACGTACAGATACATTGCTCAGTCTTGTATTCTGAACGGTATTTTGCTCTGCTAACATCGAACAATCCCGAATAAAATGATCCAACGATTCACATTTAAAATAGGACCGATCATGCAATCTACAACTCTTGGAATGCGATTTTCCACAATGCTTGCACTCAATTCGGTTCTGCTGAACATTACCAACGCTAGCCATCGAAGTAGCTCAGAACCCAACAGGAGGTCGGTCTCAATCTCGTCTAGAAAAGTCTGAAGTGGCTTTATATCGACTGGATTCATCTTTGAACTTCTTTGGTACTGAATGAAAAGTCTTACTCGATGATCTTTTACGAATGTCTCTAACTTCAAATTTGGCTTTTCTTTTCTCTTTTCTAAGCTCTTCGGCTTTACAGGCTCGTTCAACAAGTACTACGAACTCTTTAATCTCAAGTATGCCGACCAGCAATTTAATGTCTTCATTCAAACCGACTTCGAATCTTTTACACATAATAGCCTCGGTTGAAACACATTCACGAGCATATTGGCTCAATCTCACAAATTTTAGTTCATACTCAGTCACGGTCATACGACCCTCTTTCAATTCTAGAAATTCTTTACGTTTTTGATCTATGAATCTCTGACTAATATATTTCTTACGAAACTCAGTCTGGAAGAATTCCCAGGTCACTTTCTCCTTCGAAACCACCAATACTAGTGCATTCCACCAGTGATATGCAGTGTCCCTCAATAGTGATATAGCACATTTTAAACATTCCTACAGAGTACATGATAGCTCATCGAACACACGGATAGTATTAATAAGCCACAGCTCTGCTCGTTCCGGATCATCATCATCATTAGCTTTAAATTCTTCGACCCCGTGTTTCCTGATTTTATCTACAGGAGGCCTGCTAAGTCTCATCAGATCTATCATTAGAGGTACCATAGGTATTGGAGATGGATTTTTTGGGGGTGGAGGTTGTTGCACAGCCGGATTAGTTCGGACATATTGAGTAAACCATTCGTTCATCATCTGGTAGAAGGCTTGCTTAGCCTCCCCCTCATGGCTACTCGAGATAAGTCGAGAGTCTACCGGCAATGACCCATGAACAGGATTAGGCGCTACACTCTGAACATCAATATAAAACACAATTCAGATGTCAGAAGTCATCACACTATCGTATTATAAGTTAAGGCATGTATAGCTAGACTCACACGTGCTACGGTAGTCCTAGAATCGACTAAACTGTAACCTCTGATACTAATAAAATGTAACACCCTTAACCCATATCCGTCGCCGAGTTAGGGTTAAAAGGCATTACCATGCATATTACAAGACATATCAAATATTTACTGCTCAAGCAGACATAATCGAATACATAAAGTATAGTGTAATTTCATAAAATACTTACACATTTATATATATACATATTATAATCCATTTAGCCAAATTCACATAGAAGCATTTTTCAACGAATAACTTTATCACTATTCATTTGGTCATCTAATCTTCAATGACTGAATATGCACATAACCATAACTACTATACCTAAACAAAATAACAAATATCAAAACTAAGTATACGTGTATATATATATATATACATCCTTAAATCTTGTGTAATCAAATTTAACATTTATCCAACTTCCCATACCAAGTGCAGATACATTCAAACATGATATAGATCATTACTTATTCAATAACATTATCGAATTAACAAGATCAAATATGTACCTCCCATAATCTGTGATTCATATAAATTTAAACTTTATACTATTGCACATTATAATACATGTTCAATTAATCAAATTCAAAAACTCAACATATAATCATATAATATGGCCGAATATGCATTCTTAATATTAAGTAATATTTCAAATTGACTTGTACTTTACATTATGCACTTTACTAGAAAACATTTATCAATTCATAATCCTATTTAATTAAAATGCGTAATACCAATTTCCCAAATGCAACCTCTTTTGTTTCAAAATACATAATATGACCAACTACCAACCATGCACAATCAACCTTAATTTTATTCTTACAAAAACATTTATATGTCATGACCGAATATGTCAACCCATACATAATATAATTCCATCATATTACCGAATATAAAATTTCAATAAAAAAAATGATCTCCAAATTTATTCATATACAATCTTACACCCTAATAGTAAGTCATAATCAATTCATAATCCAAACATAAACAACAACCGCTTATATCAACTTCCAAAACACTACTTAAGACTATAAAGGATACTTCACGGCTAACGTACACATATATTTGTACTTATAATGAACTCACATAACAACCATACTTATAATCCAAGCAAGATAAACACACATAACATGATCACAAACATAAAGCATTAGAAAATTTGACATTAAGATCAAGCTATTTTCGCATGGCTCATATTTACAGCTTTAAAACGTCTTCTGATTAATAAACTAGATTATACATGCCTTAAGTTTGAAATCTAAACTTTAAAGGTAACAAAATAAGTCGATAGTGTGGATGACTTTGATGACGATCCCCTGAGCTCGTAGCTTGACCAAAATCTATAAAACAGAGTGAAAAACACACAGAGTAAGCTAACTAGCTTAGTAAGTCTTAAGCAATTAAAAGTAATTCAATTGAACACTCAAGCATTTTAGATCAATTTCTCAATATCAATTAATCTTTAACAAAACACATATGGTCTATCATTGTCGAACTTCAATACTTCATTTAACTTAACATTCATCACTATCTTGCCTTTAACAAATAAATTACCATTTCAGCACAAGGTTCAAATGGAAAGTATCAACTTTCAACCATCTACTCATTTCATAAGGCCACAGACAAGAATATATATACACTTATCCATTCAACATTTCATATATCCAAGTATTCAATATCAATGTAATAACAATATGACCACATAACCAAAAGGCCGAGTATACGTATATAGTCATTAGTCACATTCTTGCCCAACAAAATTCACATATATACGTACCTAATTGATCAAATATAGAAACTCAATTAAATAACTCATAGGCACTTACCTGTATGGCCGAATATGCATAACTCATATTATCAACTTACTTGCCCAATGAACACATCACGATGTACTCTCATAAGCCATAAGTTGATATTTTAATCACCGGTATAAAACCTGCTAGGCATAAGCCTGAATTTCACACCGGCACTAAGCCTGCCAGACCCAAGGTCTGATATCCATTCACCGATAATAAGCCTACTAGGCATAAAGCCTGATAAATTCACCAGCCCAAGGCTTGCTAGGCTCAAAGCCCGGATAGTAATAATTAAAGATATCTCACATGAATCATTTCATATATCAAACTTCTTTCTCATTGAAATCTCATCGTACATATATTCAAATACTTCTAACATTCAAATAATTCAACCAAATCACATATTTTACTTAGCCAAATTCGGCAAATTCATATATAGTCACAATGGTTTCAAGTTTCAGCATTTATTAAATTAAGTAAATAATTTACGACATATATTTTCTTAGAGACTTACCTCGGATATCGTCGGACAACAAAAACTGGCTATTCGATAATTTTTTTTCCCCGATCCAAGTCCTTTTTCTTTTATTCTTGATCTAAACATGTTCAAATTAAGCTCATTCAAACACATTTCTATTCAATTTAATCCAAAAACACCTAATGGGCAAATTACCATTTTGCCCCTAATATTTCACACTTTTACCATTTAGTCCTATTTGCACAAAACACAAAATACGCAAAATTTGACCACACACCTTAAGGGTCGAATGTTCCTAGTCTCCATACAAGTCCATGCATTTCATTTATTTCACATTTTAATCCATCAAAAATTTATTTTTGCAATTTAGTCCAAATTACTCAAATTCATCCAAAATCCAAAGACAAAACATATTAAGCTAACACATATATTTCATAATTCATCCTTAAACAACATAAACAATCAACTATCATCAATAGATCAAATCAAAATATTCATCAAACTCAAAAATTAAAGCATGGGTCTTGAAGATTTCTAAGCAACGATCTCAAAAACGTAAAAATTATCAAAAACCAAAAACTATACATACCTTATTCAAGCTAATTTGTTGCCGAAAATCAAAGCTTCCCTAACTCTTTTTTTTTCTTTTCTTACTTTTGGCTTTCACTTTAAAAGATGAACATGTCTTTATTTTTTTAATGTTATAATGTATATTATAGTGCCTTATTATTATTTTACTAAATTATCCATTACTTCAAATGATTAAAACACTTTAACTAATGGGCATTCATGTCAAATGCCGTCCAGTACATCTTGAAATGACTAAATTTCCACTTTAATACTTCCTTTTAAAAAGACAACATCAAATTAGCCCTTGCACATTAAACTGTCAAATTTACAAATTACGCGATTAAACCCTTTTATCTAATTAAGCATGCAAATAATCAAATTTTTCTACGAAACTTTCACACGTATTAATTCTCATATAATAAACACAGAAAATAATATTTAAAAAATTTTCAGACTCGGATTCGTGGTCCTGAAACCACAGTTTTGATTAAGGTCAAATTTAGACTGTTACAGAAATCCACTACTGCATAGTTCATTGTTCAACTTTGACGATCAACTTCCACAGCCACCGCCACAGTCATAGGATAAAAGTGAATTTTGGGAGGCATTGTTTACAGGGTATGGATGCAGAATGGTATTAGGAGTAGCTATATTGTATTTTGTTTTTTGGAAAGGTGAACCACATTGGTTTGCCACAGTGGTTGATGGTATCCATGAATGGAGGGCGAAACGATTACTAAAAAGGAAGTTGGGTGGAAATAGTTAGCTATAGTGGCGTTCTAAGGGTTGTGTTACCTTCTCAACACAACTAGAGCAGCAGTAAGAGTATTGGCTGAACAACAGTCTAGTAGGATAAATATGTTGTTTGTCATGTTGATGAAGAAATGTCTGTGTTCTTCAGTTATCAATCTTTTAATTAATGCTAATTAAATTTAACATTGCAATGCATCGAATAAATCTGTAACTTTTTTCCTAATCTATCAAACAGCAAAAGGCATGATGTAATTGCTTTCTTCTTATCTACAACAAAAAGAAAATATATAATTAAATATCAATTTAACAGGATATTTATTGGATCTTCTAAGATCATAGTGTAATAGCAAAGGAATTCTATTGAAATTAAGTATTGATTGCAACATCTCTAATCACTTACCTTATTAAAAATTATAAAAATATCAAATGTATTTACTTCCTATATTGGGGAATGATCATTATACATAAATTTTAAGCCGACATAATTCGTTATTTCATAATTCATAAGATTTAATTTAAAATTTAGAAATTATTTAAGCTTCTTTTCATAATATGAATAGATTTCATCATTATATAAATAGAAAGAATAAAATATATATATTATGTATAAATAGTTTTTGGATTTAACGTTGGATCTAGTGTATTAAGTGTAGTTTTTTCGTCTATGTATACTTGTATTTTTCGAACAAATTGGTTTAATAATAATACTCATTAATTACATTAATACACTTTAAATATTGTCCTTAATGTTTTTGCACGCAAAACAAAATGGAAACAAATATTGACTTATTGGTTATCTAATATTTAACTAATACTAAGCGATATTATGTGGTTGGATTGTAATACGAAATGACAACTTATATTAGTAGATGAACCTAAACATGTCCTTAGTCTAATCAAAAATGAGCAAACCGATTGAAAGACTAATATGTTGTCTATCAAGTTCGATTGTGAAGATGATTTGTAACACTCCTAACCCGTATTCGTCGCTGGAATAAGGTTATGGAGCATTATCGTAATTTACAGTTAATTCATGTCATTTACTATTCACTTCCGAAAATCAATCACAATTAATCATAATGCCCTTCATATGGGTCCTCGAGACCCAAAATACGTATTAGAATCGAGTCGGGACTAAACCGAAATCACAGAAAATTTTTCACAAAATCTCAAAATTTTTCTTAGGTGTAGGGGACACACGACCGTGTGGCTCACACGGCCAATGACACGCCCGTGTCTCAGGTTGTGTGGGCATTCAAAGTGAGGCACACGGCCGTGTCCTAGCCCGTGTTCAAATTAGGGTAGCTACTGACTTGGGTCACACGACCAGCCACACGCCCGTATGCTAGGCAGTGTGGACAATTTAAATTTCAAAAATAGGTGCAGGATTCACACGGCCAAGACACACGGCTGAGACACACGCCCGTGTCTCTACTCGTGTGACCAATTCTAAGCATTCTGTTTCTCAATTTTTATGATGCAGGGGACACACGGCCAAACCACACGCCTATGCATATAGCCCTGTGTCACACACGATTGAGACACATGCCCGTGTGGACAAAATAAGGCCATTTTCCAAGCCTTATTTATCACCTTTTTTACCTTGCACCTAACACTTCAATAAATTCAACAAACAATTTAAGGCATATAATCAAACTAATATTCAAGTTTTATACATGACATGTCTGCTCACACTTTCAAGTATTCATCTTACCCTTTTCTAATCATATATGAAACACCCCAAACCCGGCCCACGAGCCTTGACCGGATCTGGTATGTTCCTCGAAGAAAACCGGTTCAAAATTTTTTTTACTACCTTGGAAAAAACTGTGTGATTGGAAAGAGAAATTATTTTTGGGTTGGGCTCGAGTTGAAAACAAGTTTGTTTTATATTGAAAACCCATTTATTTCAAGTGACAAAATATTTAAAGTTTATTTCAAATTAATTTTACTTAGTCTTTAATGAACAAAAAGTTCGTAACATGATAAATAAACAAAACAAAAATAAAAGAGTTCAATATGGCCTTATTACATCAAATAAAAACCCAAATAATTTTAAAGTACTTAAATGAAATAAAATGTCCAAATCAAATAAAACTTCAAGCTGAGCATGGCCGCCACAAGTCCCGCCGTCTGGTCCATCATCACTCATCACCAAACATGTTCCCACAACAGGTGAGTCAACAGACTCAATGTGTAACCAACACTAAAGTTAACAATTCAGGCATACATAATCATATCACATATCAATTCATATAACAGATCAAAATAATGATGCAACCCGAACCCAAACCTATATGCCATCCGCTACACATCCCCTGTAACACCACAAACCCGGCCCATTCACTCCGACCGAATTTGGAATGCCACTGCAGAACACATTCAAAACATTCTTACTTAATAGTAAAAACCGTGGAAAATTTTGTTTCCTTTAATAAAACAATTTCATGACTTGTAATATTATAAGTAAAAATCGAAGTTTGTTATAAAAATATCGGATTCAAGCTTTACTTGAGATGATAAAACCATCTTCTACCAACATTTAAATTGTCCATCCATAATAGGGCATAATAATAAAGATACTTAAACACTTTAGTGGGCCTTTTTACAATACACACTTAATTAAAATACTGAAAATATAGATGCTTAATTCATTAAATAAGAGATTCCTTTGCATGAAAATCCACTTTTGCATGGCCACCTTTGTACCCGCTCCAAACCCGGTCCAAGCATTAAACGCCACTTGAAAGGTTTAATAAAAATAGAGTGAGTCACCAAGACTCAGTGCATAGTTAATACACATGTCCCACATATGGGCTGATCCCATGTCCACACAATCCATATATATAAACATGCAATTATAAATATGCAATTATGAATATACATTTATAAATATGAAATTAAGAAGCTCAACCCACATAGTGATCCACATATCTTACTTTAGCAGATTTACTGCTCAAGGCCGTGGCCAAGCCACCGATCACATAGTGATCCACATATCAATCAGTTCACTAATCATCAATCGCGAATGTGGCACGAGGCTAGCATTAGACCACTCACATAGTATACACCCTTTTCTCCAATAGTCACATTTCAAGTCCCATGCATAAATATATGTATCATGGTAACATTTTACTTAAAACAAATATACATCACATGCCATCACATTTTTATACATTCATCAATAATCAATTATTATTGCAAATCACTGAAAGGTTAATATCATAACCACTAACCTGATTATTCGATCACTTACCTTAGTATCCATACTCTTAGCCTTTATTTCGGCTAACATGCACAACTCATACATTTACATAAAATAATACTTACAATACATATATCAAGCAAAAGAACAGTGCGATAACTACGCACCTGATTATAGCGAGATTCTGATTTATCGAATCGAATAGCAACTAAAATCCCGAAAGCTTTTGTTACTTCTATCGATTAGCCCCTAAAACACATAACCGAAATCGGTCACACTTAGTACCAAAATGGCCTAAGGCCGAATAGCACAGCCACTACCTTTGATGCTCAAAAACCCGAGAGCTTCCTTTATTCTTGTCAATATGGTCCGAAATCCCGAATTAGTCACCTAATCCTTGCGTAGTCGAAATCCCTAGCTTTTTCCAAGTCCCAAATGATTTGCTTGCCTTGGTAGTTACCAATATTCCTTGAATAGCCGAAACCAACAGGCTCCTTTAATACTCTCTAAAGTTAGCACAAAAGAAACACATCAATATGGCCTTAAGCATATTTGGCCATTCTTAGAAATCAAGGTCTAGCCTTGATTTCGGCATTCAAAAAGAAAGAGAGAAGAAACCACCTATTTAATAGGAGTACTTACCAATGTTCGAAGAGATCACAAACACATAGTCGATAGTACCTTCCATCAAGATTCGGCTATGGTATAGATGGAAGTGGAACATGCAGCTAACAACAATGAAGGAAACAATATTTGCTAGCCGAAATACACACTAGCTTTTTCAAGACCGAAGCTCAACTTGCTCTTTCTCTCTCTCTCTCTCTCGGTCAAGAACAAAAGGAAAGAAGAGAGAAAAATCAAACATCACTTTCGGCCAAGACAAGATGGAAGAAGAAGGAAAACAAAACAAGGCAAAGGTCACCTCCCTAGCTAATCAAAACCGAGAATGAAGGCTCCTAGATAGACTACTTTCGGCCATGCTCAAGTGGGAGGGAAAACAAGACAAAACTATGCATTTTGGCCATGTTTTTCCCAAGCTCAAGGCTGACCAAAAAGCTCCCAATTCCAAAGCTTATTTCGGTCAAACAAATTTGGAAATGAAAGGCTAAACAAATCAAAGCATTCGGCCATGCTTGCTTAAGCAAATGGCCGGCCATGCTTCACCTCTTTTCCCATATCCATTTGAAATTTCATAACACCAAATACCAGTAAAAATTGTTTAATCCTTATTCCATCAAGTAAAACAAGCAAAAATAATAAAAATAGTAAATCAACAATACCCCCATACTCAATATAATAAAGAAATGATAATAGCAAGCATCCCATGAAGCTTTGTTCACGCGTGCCTGCTCCATGATTCCCAACGGCCATGCTTCTCCATTTTACAAAAACCAAGGCCGGCCAAGCACTATCTCTTTTGCTAAGCTCAACATCACTTTCCATTGTTTAATCCATTTTCTTATACATTAAAAATTATTACAACACAACAAAAATAAATATAACTAGCCCATAATAGAAAAATAAAAAATAATGCCCTATGTTTAAAATAAAGCAAACAAGCAGTAATTTTTAAGTTGCATGCGTGCATGCTGCATGCATTGATTGCTGCATGCAACCCTTACCACGCTGGCAAAAAGGAAAACCCTGCTTTACTCCTTCCAGGTCTCGAACCTGAGACCTGAGGAAGCATCACCAAGCTCTCTGCCATTCGACCATTGCGCGTTTTATGCCAATAAACGCGACGAATTTCTTTTAAACTCTCTTTTGCCAGTTCCCAGGTGTGAACGCTAAAATAAAAATAAAGCGCCTCATGCGTGATCCCCAGGACTCGAACACGAGTCCTCCGAGCCTTACCTCTTACGTAATGTCCTTGGCCACTCGGCCACTTCGAATTTCATGCGAATATCACATCGTATTTTCTTTTAAACCCTTTTCCCTTTAGCTTCCCTTTAATCAAAAATAAAAACTCACCCCGCGCTTCCAGCGCGTCTCGAACGCAAGTTCTCGCGAAGGTATCCTGGCTGCAAGCATCCTAACCACTCAGCCAGTGTTCATTTTATGCTAAAGGACGCGTTGAAAATTCTTTTAACCCTTACATCTCAAGCTTCCCTGGGACTTAACTCCCAGTAAAAATAAAAACACTCGCGCGCCTTCATCAGGGCTCGAACACCCGACCTCATGGAGCTCTCCTGGCTGCAGGCGCCTCAACCACTTTGCTACTGGTGCGTTGATGTCGAAATCCCGCCACAATTTGTTTTAAAGCCTCTTCAAAGCAAATACTTTTGCAAAATAAAAATACTTTTGCCGCGCCTAAGACTCGAACCCTTAACCATGCTTGGCGCCAAACCTTAAGTGGCACACGTAAACCACTTTGCTACCCGGACTTTCATGTCCAAAACTTTACAAAATTTTTACTTAAGGCCTTCTCACCAAATTCCACTTTTAACCCTCAAATTTACAAAATTTCCAAAACACTCTCTTTTAATCCGAGAGTTTTAGGAACTCTAAAAACACACAAAAACACTCTTGAGGCCCACTAACACTCGAGTTATTTTCCAAACTCATGAACCCCTATTTCGGGATATTACAATTCTACCCCCCTTAAAAATAATTTCATCCTCGAAATTACTTACGAACGAACATCCGTACATTTCAATTCACCACATATCAATCACATATACTCAATTATACACATATGCAAACACATTTCAACCTCTTTCATATTTAGCATTTACACATATGGCCACTTCTTCATAAGCATATTCAAGCTTAAATTCCAATATAGATAACTCATACACAAAGACTTTGGTAAGATCAATTGCACATATTAAAAGTCTTACCGAAGCTTCAACTATATCACATCTTACTTAACTCAAATGGGAACATACTAACTTTCCTTATTCCTTGCAAATAGGAAAGACTTGTACTTACCCAAGCATTTAGCTTATGGTAACAAACATGTTCCATCTTGTAAGTGATTCATGAATCCTCTATTATAACACATCACCGGCATTAAGCCTGCTAGGCATCGAAGCTCAAACACACACACCAAGACAAGGCCTGCTTGGCATCAAAGCCTGAAGTATACACCGGCACAAGGCCTACTAGGCTAAAAGCCCAAAATAATACACCGGCACAAGGCCTGCTAGGCTGAAAGCCCAAAATAATACACCGGCACAAGGCCTGCTAGGCATCAAAGCCTGAAATATACACCGGCATTAAGCCTGCTAAGCATCAAAACCTGAAATATACACCAGGCATTAAGCTCGCTGGGCATCAAAGCTCAAATATACACCAGGCATTAAGCTCGCTAGGCATCGAGCTCGAAATACACACCGGCACAAGGCTCGCTAGGCCGAAAGCTCGAAAATAATACACCAAGACAAGGCTCCGCTAGGCCGAAAGCCCGAATAATAATACACGGCACACAAGGCTCGCTAGGGCATCAAAGCTCGAATATACACCGCATTAAGCTCGCTGGGCATCAAAGCTCAAATATACACCGCATTAAGCTCACAGGCATCAAAGCTCGAAATATACACCAGGCATTAAGCTCGCTGAGCATCAAAGCTCGAAATATACACCAAGGCACAAGGCTGCTAGAAATGAAAGCCCGAAATACAATTCACCATCTGAATCACTTTACAAGCTGACCAAAATTATAAACCATATATAATTCATATCACTTGTACTTATTACTTCAATAACATATTATGACAGATAGTCTATCCACATATCACTTGTACTTATCACTTCAATAACATATCATGATAGAAAGTCTATCCACAGTCGGCTTTCACTATATTTATAACCAGGATTCCATAATCCCACATGTGCACAAGGTTATAACTAACCTTAACAATATTCAATTGCTTATAGACTTACACTTAAAACATTCTCAAATTCTGGTTCCAACACTCGCCGACATGGTATTTTCCACACTAAGTACACGGACGGTCCTGACTTTTCATAGCTGGCTTAGTTACACTAGCAAAACTTTCAACCCTTGGTCTTTTCCGAAGACCCTCAGATAATTTAGACGATCCAAAACTTCTTTTATCCTGGTTTCTATCTTTAATCTCGATTTTATCTCATCAATTTTTATTAAACCTTTCAGCTACCTTAGCTTTTTCGACTAACACAGTTCCTGTTGAGAAGTTATCAACAGTCTCAGACCGTCCCTTAATCCGTTCTTAAACCAGACACATCGTTCATGTTCCGTAGCCACTACTCCTCGAGCATATCGTCTTAACCTTAGGAATTTAGCCTTGTATTTCGCCATGGACTCGTTCCGTTGAACCAGTCCTAAAAACACATTCCTCTGAACATCAATGTAATAAGTACTGACATACTTCTTCTGGTATGCTGTCTTGACATACTCCAAAGTGAAGTCCTCCGCTGTGACACTATCCCGAACCATGAGCCACCACTGATATGTCTCGTCGCGAAGTAGCGCCCTCATTCCTTTCACTTTTTCCTTAGGGTTTAGATCGAGCTCATCCATAACTCGCTTGGTTGCTTCCAACCAATATTCAATCGTACTGGGTGCCACGCCTGATATATCACAGAACAAATCTGCTCCATTGGCTCGAAGTCAATCGGGAACAAATTTTTGAGCTCTTATATTTCCTCTCGCTCTAGCCACTATTTCTAAAACTTGCAGCACCACCTGCGATACAGCATCATCTCTTGTCTGATCTTGCTGCTCATTACCAAAGGCTGGTGGTGGAGGTAGTACCTCATTATCTGATCCTTGACCCGATCTAACGGATTCCGATACGGCCATTTTGCCTCGACCACGTCATCTAGAACGCATCTCTTATCGCACAATCTGACTTAAAAAGTTTTATGCATTAGGAATTTGTTCCACTGATTATTCGCGAACAATTTTATGGAATAAAGTATTTAGATGTGGTTCTTTCGATCTCACATAGGTTCAATTCAAGTTCGCTACTTCTTATTCAGAGAGTCACATACACGTTCATAAGCAGGGACACATTCATTCACTACACCTCTAGGGTCATTTCAGTTCTCAAGTCTTATGCACTTGTTTTTGAATAGACTAGTCTTAGGGTTCGATAGCCCAAATTTTCTAATCTACAAGCCCAATTATGCCCATACAGGTTCACATATTCAATATACCTCAATAGTCGAGGTACTTACTGTGTGGACTTCTGCCTGAGGTACAGTGCCATGCCGTAACAAGCCCAAAATAGAAGTTCACATTTTGAAAAGCCCACTTTCAAAAAGCTCAAGCTGCCCCAAAACCTCAAAGCCGAGTTTTGAACCATGCTCTGATACCAAAATGTAACACCACAAACCCGGCCCATTCACTCCGACCGAATTTGGAATGCCACTGCGGAACACATTCAAAACATTGTTACTTAATAGTAAAAATCGTGGAAAAATTTGTTTCCTTTAATAAAACAATTTCATGACATGTAATATTATAAGTAAAAATCGAAGTTTGTTATAAAAATATCGGATTCAAGCTTTACTTGAGATGATAAAACCATCTTCTACCAACATTTAAATTCTCCATCCATAATAGGGCATAATAATAAAGATACTTAAACACTTTAGTGGGCCTTTTTACAATACACACTTAATTAAAATACTGAAAATATAGATGCTTAATTCATTAAATAAGAGATTCCTTTGCATGAAAATCCACTTTTGCATGGCCACCTTTGTACCCGCTCCAAACCCGGTCCAAGCATTAAACGCCACCTGAAAGGTTTAATAAAAATAGAGTGAGTCACCAAGACTCAGTGCATAGTTAATACACATGTCCCACATATAGGCTGATCCCATGTCCACACAATCCATATATATAAACATGCAATTATAAATATGCAATTATGAATATACATTTATAAATATGAAATTAAGAAGCTCAACCCACATAGTGATCCACATATCTTACTTTAGCAGATTTTATCGCTTCAACGCCGTAATAAGCCACTTGAACACATAGTGATCCACATATCAATCAGTTCACTAATCATTAATTGCGAATGTGGCACGAGGCTAGCATTAGACCACTCACATAGTATACACCCTTTTCTCCAACAGTCACATTTCAAGTCCCATGCATAAATATATGTACCATGGTAACATTTTACTTAAAACAAATATACATCACATGCCATCACATTTTTATACATTCATCAATAATCAATTATCATTGCAAATCACTGAAAGGTTAATATCATAACCACTAACCTGATTATTCGATCACTTACCTTAGTATCCATACTCTTAGCCTTTATTTCGGCTAACATGCACAACTCATACATTTACATAAAATAATATTTACAATACATATATCAAGCAAAAGAACAGTGCGATAACTACGCACTTGATTATAGCGAGATTGTGATTTATCGAATCTAATAGCAACTAAAATCCCGAAAGCTTTTGTTACTTCTATCGATTAGCCCCTAAAACACATAACCGAAATCGGACACACTTAGTACCAAAATGGCCTAAGGCCGAATAGCACAGCCACTACCTTTGATGCTCAAAAACCCGAGAGCTTCCTTTATTCTTGTCAATATGGTCTGAAATCCCGAATTAGTCACCTAATCCTTGCGTAGTCGAAATCCCTAGCTTTTTCCAAGTCCCAAATGATTTGCTTGCCTTGGTAGTTACCAATATTCCTTGAATAGCCGAAACCAACAGGCTCCTTTAATACTCTCTAAAGTTGGCACAAAAGAAACACATCAATATGGCCTTAAGCATATTTGGCCATTCTTAGAAATCAAGGTCTAGCCTTGATTTCGGCATACAAAAAGAAAGTGAGAAGAAACCACCTATTTAATAGGAGTACTTATCAATGTTCGAAGAGATCACAAACACATAGTCGATAGTAACTTCCATCAAGATTCGGCTATGGTATAGATGGAAGTGGAACATGCAGCTAACAACAATGAAGGAAACAATATTTGCTAGCCAAAATACACACTAGCTTTTTTAAGACCGAAGCTCAACTTGCTCTTTCTCTCTCTCTCTCTCTCTCTCTCGGTCAAGAACAAAAGGAAAGAAGAGAGAAAAATCAAACATCACTTTCGGCCAAGACAAGATGGAAGAAGAAGGAAAACAAAACAAGGCAAAGGTCACCTCCCTAGCTAATCAAAACCGAGAATGAAGGCTCCTAGATAGACTACTTTCGGCCATGCTCAAGTGGGAGGGAAAACAAGACAAAACTATGCCTTTTGGCCATGTTTTTCCCAAGCTCAAGGCTGACCAAAAAGCTCCCAATTCCAAAGCTTATTTCGGTCAAACAAATTTGGAAATGAAAGGCTAAGCAAATCAAAGCATTCGGCCATGCTTTGTTAAGCAAATGGCCGGCCATGCTTTACCTCTTTTCCCATATCCATTTGAAATTTCATAACACCAAATACCAATAAAAATTGTTTAATCCTTATTCCATCAAGTAAAACAAGCAAAAATAATAAAAATAATAAATCAACAATACCCCCATACTCAATATAATAAAGAAATGATAATAGCAAGCATCCCATGAAGCTTTGTTCATGCGTGCCTAGTCCATGATTCCCAATGGCCATGCTTCTCCATTTTACAAAAACCAAGGCCGGCCAAGCACTCTCTATTTTGCTAAGCTCAACATCACTTTCGATTGTTTAATACATTTTCTTATACATTAAAAATTATTACAACACAACAAAAATAAATATAACTAGCCCATAATAGAAAAATAAAAGAATAATGCCCTATGTTTAAAATAAAGCAAACAAGCAGTAATTTTTAAGCTGCATGCGTGCATGCTGCATGCATTGATTGCTGCATGCAACCCCTCCCACGCTGGCAAAAAGGAAAACCCTGCTTTACTCCTTCCAGGTCTCGAACCCGAGACCTGAGGAAGCATCACCAAGCTTTCTGCCATACGACCATTGCGCGTTTTATGCCAATAAACGCGACGAATTTCTTTTAAACTCTCCTTTGCCAGTTCCCAGGTGTGAACGCTAAAATAAAAATAAAGCGCCTCATGCGCGATCCTCAGGACTCGAACACGAGTCCTCCGAGCCTTAGCTCTCACGCAATGTCCTTGGCCACTCGGCCACTTCGAATTTCATGCGAATATCACATCGTATTTTCTATTAAACCCTTTTCCCATTAGCTTCCCTTTAATCAAAAATAAAAACTCACCCCGCGCTTCCAGCGCGTCTCGAACGCAAGTTCTCGCGAAGGTACCCTGGCTGCAAGCATCCTAGCCACTCAGCCAGTGTTCATTTTATGCTAAAGGACGCATTGAAAATTCTTTTAACCCTTACATCTCAAGCTTCCCTGGGACTTAACGCCCAGTAAAAATAAAAACACTCGCGCGCCTTTATCAGGGCCCGAACACCCAACCTCATGGAGCTCCCCTGGCTGCAGGCGCCTCAACCACTTTGCTACTGGTGCGTTGATGTCAAAATCGCGCCACAATTTGTTTTAAAGCCTCTTCAAAGCAGCGCCCTTTTGCAAAATAAAAATACTTTTGCCGCGCCTAAGACTCGAACCCTTGACCATGCTTGGCGCCAAACCTTAAGTGGCACACGGAAACCACTTTGCTACCTGCACTTTCATGTCCAAAACTTTACAAAATTTTTACTTAAGGCCTTCCTCAGCCAAATTCCACTTTTAACCCTCAAATTTACAAAATTTCCAAAACACTCGCTTTTTAATCCGAGAGTTTTAGGAACTCTAAAAACACAGCAAAACACTCTTGAGGCCCACTAACACTCGAGTTATTTACCAAACTCGCAACCCCTATTTCGAGATATTACATCCCCGTACCAACCTGCATACCGTGGGGACTACTAAGTCGACCCTCCATCCGCTACACACCATCGAAGGCAGTCGCTGCAGTCGACGTGCTCATTGCCCTTATGAGTATTCGTGGTCTTAAGTCACCACACTCAGATATCGTGGTCTTAGGTCACCACATTCAGATATCGTGGTCTTAGGTCACCATATTCAGATCTCGTGGTCTTAGGTCACCACATTCAAATATCGTGGTCTTAGGTCACCACATTCACTTCCCCTTTTCAATAACCCATATGCCCCATATCATACATATTATGCATTAACATGCCAAATTTCACATTCTTATCACTTATCACATGTTAAATATAACATATTTCATAATCCTAGTAGGAGTAGGAAACGTACCTGAGTACTTTGTACCATAACATGGTACCTTAGCCACATTCTTACAATTTCATATTAATACATATATCAAGTTTATGCCATAAATCTATTAAGATTAGTGTAGGGTACACACCTGATTAACTTAGCGAATTCACTCTAAATTCTGAAGATCTCGATCTAGCGTCCTAGATCCTTGGTCCTATATTCGGCCAACATATAGTAATTTTCTAAAAAACCATTCGGCCATAAACCAAATCCTAATAGAATTATGGTAATTAAATCCTTACCTTGGTGCCATTTTCACTGCTAACCAAATCCCGAAAACTTTGCTATATTCCTTCTTGCATTCGGCCAAGCATTAGATCACGTCACATGTTAGTTTTGACTTTTGCAAAAATAAGAAATAGATCTTAATCATCAAGTGGGGCCTTGGCCGAATGTGTACTTATCTCGAAATTCTCAAATCCCGAAATCCTTGTATCCCTCTGTCGAAATCCCTATAGACTCATATATTAGGTCCGATTCCAATTACTTGACATGATCAATGGCCTTTGGCCGAATACATGACTTACCTTAAATTCTTGAAATCCCGAAAGTTTTTCTCCTAGGAATTGACACTAGGCCAAGATCCCAAATGACCCTTCATAGATTCGGCCATAGAACAATTTGAGGGATTAGTTCCTGAATTTCGATAGGCCTAAAAGGAATAGAATGAAAATCGAACTTGATCTTACCCCTATTGAAGAAATCGACGGCACTCTTGCTTAGATCCACAGAGATTCGGCTTTTGAAGACTAAATATTAATCTCAAGGTTTCGGCTTTTGGGTTTAAAGAACAATCGACTATGGCTAAGGAAAATGGGAGAATGGTATTCGGCTTTGACAAAATAAAAGAAGAAGAAGAATTGCTGAAGAGAATTCGGCAATGGAGATTAAAAGATGAACAAAAAATTTTGGCACTTAATCCCCCACTACATAGCCGAAAATTCCAGCCCTTAAAGTCCTATATTCGGCCACTAGTTTCCCCCTTATCATATCCCTTGATTTTCTCTTATCACTTTATCAATAGAAAATAAAATAATCCATCACTTTAACCCCTTCCATGACCGAATATTCCACCCAAAGAACCCCCCATTCGGCCACAACTCCATCTCCTATCAATACCCACATTTTTCTCCTTTATTCTCTTAGCAAATAAAATAAAATAAATTATCCCATAACAAACTCCTATATATTCTCTTATCTTATCCTTTAAAATAAATAAAATAAGGCCACCATTATCTTCTATCTTAAAATAAATAAATAAATAAAAATAAAACAACCATTATCTCTTCTCTTCCAGCCGAATTTTAAAAGAATTAAACAAGCATTATCCTTGCCCACTTGAGAGTCCATAAGCCGTCCACTACTCCTTCTCTCTACTGTCAGAATACAAAAATACTCCTCTTGCTGCCCACCAGACTCGAACCTGAGTCCTCTTACCATAGCTTAAGGCGTCACTTGCCCAAGCCACTTTGCCAAGGCGTTTTTTTGTGACATAATTCACCCAGAATTTCTATTAAGACCTACTTAGCCCAATTCCCTTTTTGACGTAAAAATAAAATAAAAGCTCATTTGCTTCCCACGTTGCTCGAACCCCTTCCCCTTGGCACTCCCTTTGACGCA
This sequence comes from Gossypium bickii, assembly GCA_025503065.1. NCBI lineage: Eukaryota > Viridiplantae > Streptophyta > Magnoliopsida > Malvales > Malvaceae > Gossypium > Gossypium bickii. The sequence continues at coordinate 57,921,466 of CP106717.1, read as the reverse complement.
AGCCTTCCAAGCCCCAAGGTAGCGTCCCAAGCCACTCTACCAAGCCCATTTGCATGACATAAACTCAACATAAATTCTCTCAAGGCCTCCTTCACCTGGCTTCCCCTCTTATACTTAAATTCTAAAAATTTCCTAAGGCATTCTTCAATATCCTAGGGTTCTCAAAACCCCTAAAACACCTCCAATCACTGCCAAAGCTTCCTAACTCATGAATTTATGCACCAAATGCATAGCCCCTAATCTAGGATATTACAGTTCTACCCTCCTTAAAAATAATTTCGTCCTCGAAATTACTTAGCTAACTGCATTTCTACTCACCACACTACGCTTATGCTGCGCACTTTGATCTTAATAACACTATCATACTTCCTAGGCATAATCTCTAAATTCACAATCCAGGTTTCAGGCACTTTACCAGCAGTACAAGAATGAGCTAATTCATAACAAGCAAGGTAATAAAAGGTATTCTAGAACAAGGAACGTACCCGTTGTCACATCTGGTACATCTTCCTCCTCGCGACGGCCAACTGCATAAACCAATCTTGGTTGCCTCCCATCAGAACCTTCAGCACCTCTATTTGGTGTTCTACGACCTTGGCCGGAACCATTCCCTCCATGGTTCGGACCACGACCCCTTGTCACTTGTTGACCACCTCTGCCTGTCTGCTCATAACCTTGACCTGCTGTCCGAGCCCTATTCAAATCCTGCGGACAGTCTTTAATCATATGATGCTTGGACCCACACATAAAGCATCCTCCGGTCTTTTTCCAACACTCTCCTAAGTGTTTCTTCCCACACTGGTCACAAGTACAATACTGCTCTCCTGTAGCAACTTGCTGACCTCACGGCCCATCAACTCTAGGCCTTTTTTGAATATTCCCAGACGTTCCTGACGATCCAAAACTTCTTTTCTGCCCGTTCCGGTCGAAGTTCTGCTTTGTAGAACCCTTAATTCCCTCAGCTACTTTTGCCTTCTCTACTAACGTAGAAAATTCCCGCTCCTGATGTGGGGCTATTAATAACCTTAAATCATCCCTCAAACCGTCCTCAAGTCGGACACACCGTTCATGCTCCGTAGCCACCACTCCTCGAGCATAACGGTTCAGCCTCAGAAACTCAGCTTCATACTCTGCCACGGACTTGTTCCCTTGAACCAGCCCCATAAATGCCTTCCTTTGCTCATCAGTATACTTCTTCTGATAAGCCGTCTTAACATAGTCCCACGTCAGATCCTCAGCTGTGGCACCATCACGAACTGTGAGCCACTATTGGTACGCTTCATCGCATAGGAATGCCACCATTCCTTTCAGCTTCTCCTCAGGGGTCAGATCAAGTTCATCCATAATGCGCTCGATTGCCTCCAACCAGTACTCAGCGGTACTGGGGGCCACACCAGCTACTCCACGAAACACTTCAGCTCCGTTAGCTCGGAGCCGCTCAGGCACAGACTTTCGAGTTCCCAAATTTCCTCCTGCACTAGCCACCAACTCAAGAACTCGCAGCACAGCCTGCCATACGGCATCATCCCCCGTCTGATCTTGCCGTTCAGCACCAACAGCTGGTAGTGGTGGCGGCGGTATCTCATGGTCAGACCCTTGACCCAATCTAACGGGTTCCGACACGGTCATCTTGCCTCTACCGCGTCCACGACGGCCACGTCCTCTAGAACTCATTTCTATCGTCGCGATCTGATTAAAAAGTTTTATGAATTAGTCCTTATTTCACTTATTATCCGCGAAGAAATTTTATGAAAGGAGTTTAAGAGTAGTTCTTTCGATCAATCAAAGTTTTCATGTCTTCTATCCTAATTCAGAGAAGTACATTCATTCAAACATTCATTCAGTGACATCTATTCCATAGTATCTGCCATACCCAATCACTCTTCGGACATTTCTGTCCGTTCCTATCCAAGGGGTATTTTCATCATTTGTCCTACAGGGGTATTTTCGTAATTTTTTTAAATAAAGTTCCTTGGTGATTTTGACAATAAGGGTATTTTGGTAATTTTGCATTCTCGGGGTATTTTTGGAAATTTTGAAATCCAAGGGTATTTCGGTAATTTTGAAACTCAGGGGTATTTTGGTAATAAACCAGGGTAAATTTGTAAAGTTTAATAATTCAAGGGTATTTCAAAATTTGCAAACCTTTGAGGGTTCTTTTTGTGAATTTGTTTTCTATTTTGGTGATATTGCAAAAATTTTGGAAGTTAGGGTTATTTTGGTAATTTGCAAGTTAGGGGCAATTTCCTAATTTTCCAAAATCAAGGTATTTTGATATTTTGCAAATTAGGGTTTTTGGACTTGTCATAAAGTAAGGAAATTTTTTTTTTTTTGCTAAAAAAGCGTAGGTAGTTCTGATATTTTATAAACCAAGGGCATTTTTGTAATTTCACAACTGTGGTATTTTAGGTAATTTTTATAAATCGAAAATTTTTCGAAAAATTTTGTAAAAATAGTTCTCACAAATTAAAAGGGTCATTTTAAGAGTTTTAAAACTAGGGTTTTTATAAAAAATACGGCTAGTTCCCTTTCGGGTTTTAGTTATTGGGTTTAGCCCATGAATAAGTCCTCATGGTTAGGGTGAACCGAAGCTACGCACCAGGTAGGATTCCAGTGAAGAGGAGGTGAGTCACTAGGACTGCTTAAGTACCAGGCTCTTCCGGATCCAATCCTAGACATTCGCACAGGGGTTACCACACCTTAACTCGGCGACTAGTCATAGGGTTGTTTACTTAGGCACTTAAGTCTTATGTAAGTGTTGGGGAAAACTAATCCTAGGGTTCAAGTACTTATCATGCTAATCTACGTTCCATTCCATTTCTACCCTTCTACAAATCATTCAATAAATCACACAAATGGATAGAAGTACTTACCTGGTCGACTGCGGGTCGGAGACTTGGGTGCCATGCCAAAAAAAACCCTGCTTATTTCAAAAATATTTTCATAAAACTCATTTGGGCTCGCTTTGGAAACGTTTTGGGCCTTAAACCCCTAGGCCGAGGGTTTGAAACTGGGCTTTGATACCAAACTGAAACACCCCAAACCCGGCCCATGAGCCTTGACCGGATCTGCTATGTTCCTCGAAGAAAACTGGCTCAAAATTTTTTTTTATTACCTTGGAAAAAACTGTGTGATTGGAGAGGGAAATTATTTTTGGGTTGGGCTCGAGTTGAAAACAAGTTTGTTTTATATTGAAAACCCATTTATTTCAAGTGACAAAATATTTAAAGTTTATTTCAAATTAATTTTGCTTAGTCTTTAATGAACAAAAAGTTCGTGACATGATAAATAAACAAATAAAAGAGTTCAATATGGCCTTATTACATCAAATAAAAACCCAAATAATTTCAAAGTACTTAAATGAAATAAAATGTCCAAATCAAATAAAACTTCAAGCTGAGCATGGCCACCACAAGTCCTGCCGTCCTGGTCCATCACTATTCATCACCTGAAACATGTTCCCACAACGGGGTGAGTCAACAGACTCAATGTGTAACCAACACTAAAGTTAACAATTCAGGCATACATAATCATATCACATATCAATTCATATAACAGATCAAAATAATGATGCAACCCGAACCCAAACTTATATGCCATCCGCTACACATCCCCGTACCACCCTGCACACCGTGGGGACTACTAAGTCGACCCTCCATCCGCTACACACCATCGAAGGCAGTCGCTGCAGTCGACATGCTCATCGCCCTTATGAGTATTCGTGGTCTTAAGTCACCACACTCAGATATCGTGGTCTTAGGTCACCACATTCAGATATCGTGGTCTTAGGTCACCACATTCAGATCTCGTGGTCTTAGGTCACCACATTCAAATATCGTGGTCTTAGGTCACCACATTCACTTCCCCTTTTCAATAACCCATATGCCCCATATCATACATATTATGCATTAACATGCCAAATTTCACATTCTTATCACTTATCACATGTTAAATATAACATATTTCATAATCCTAGTAGGAGTAGGAAACGTACCTGAGTACTTTGTACCATAACATGGTACCTTAGCCACATTCTTACAATTTCATATTAATACAAATATCAAGTTTAAGCCATAAATCTATTAAGATTAGTGTAGGGTACACACCTGATTAACTTAGCGAATTCACTCCAAATTCCGAAGATCTCGATCTAGCGTCCTAGATCCTTGTTACTATATTCGGCCAACATATAGTAATTTTCTAAAAAACCATTCGGCCATAAACCAAATCCCAATAGAATTATGGTAATTAAATCCTTACCTTGGTGCCGTTTTCACTGCTAACCAAATCCCGAAAACTTTGCTATATTCCTTCTTGCATTCGGCCAAGCATTAGATCACATCACATGTTAGTTTCGGCTTTTGCAAAAATAAGAAATAGATCTTAATCCTCAAGTGGGGCCTTGGCCGAATGTGTACTTACCTCGAAATTCTTAAATCCCAAAATCCTTGTATCCCTCTGTCGAAATGTAAAAGTCTGAATTTGACCCTAATTGAAACAGTGGTTTCGGGACCACGAATCCGTGTCCGAGATTTTTTTTTATATTATATTTTGTGTTTATTATATGTGAATTGATGTGTGTGAAAGTCTCATTGAAAAATTTTATTGTTTGTGTGTTTAATTTAGAAAAAGAACTAAATCGCGTAAAAGGTAAAAGTTGTAAACTATAGTGAATTATACCAAATTGATTGTGGCTTTATAAATGGAAGTCCTAAAAGAGTAATTGGCCCATTATTAAAGGTAGCGGACATCTTTAGACTAAATTACCCTTATTTTATAAGTTGGTTTTATTATTATTAAAAGGTTATATTAGTAATTAGTTTATTATGTTAATATATGTTAAAATACCATAAAATAAGCCATCATCTTTTAGCTTTCTTCTTGGCCGAATGTTAAGAAAAGAAATAAAGGGTTTTTGGCTTTGAAATTTCGGCATTTAGAATCTCAAATTGAAGGTTAGTTTGACATTGGTTTTTGTTAATTTTTACGTTTTTGAGATCATTGCTTAGTATATTATCTGACCCATGTTAGAATTTTTGAAAATGAGCATGTATGAGGTTCGACCATTGCTATACTATTGTGATTTCTGGTGTTGTATGATTTTATATAAATGATATGTTAAAGTTTAGTATATTTTGCATTGGAAATTTTGGTAAATTTGAGTATTTTGGGCTAATTTGTAAAAATGAAATTTTAGAGGGGTTTAATTGCAAAATAAATGAAATGTGGTGGCTTGTAAAGTCCCTAGGAATATTCGGCCCTTGTATAGTCTTAGCTAATTTGGTGTATTTTTTGTGTTATGCAAATAGGACTAAATTGCAAAGTTTGAAATAGTGAGGGTAAAATGGTAATTTGCCCATTTATGTGTTTTAGGACCAAATTGAATTGAAATGTACTTGAATGAGATGAATTTTAATGTGTTTAGATCAAGAACAAAGAAAAACGGATTTGGATCGGGGAAAGACGAAGGTTCTCGAATAGCCGATTCGCACGGTCTATCGACAGCCGATGTAAGTCTTTAAGCATTCTAATATCAATAAATTAATTATGAACTTAGTGAATGATGAATTGTGGAAATTTAGAGTATAAATATATGATATAGCCGAATGTGAATGTATAGTATTGAAGTGAATTTATTTTGATTAATGCAAGGTGAATAAGTAAGTTCTTGAGTCTAAGTACATATAAGAGTTAATTACAAATATAGTCATTGATATAAATTGACTTGTTTGAGCATTTAAATTGAGGATAGCCGAATGTTAAAGTTCACTATTAGACTTAATGTGATTTGAATTTTAAATGAAAACTCGTATATATATATGATATGTTAAGTGATTGTGGTTTAAGTACATGAATCGGTAATAATGTGATGTTAACATGGTGAATTGATGAATTATAGCTATGTTATTCGGGCTTTTAGCCTAGCGTGCCCCGTGTTGGTGTGTTATTCGGCTTTTAGCCTAGCGAATACCACGTCTTGGTGAAAACAATTCGGGCTTAACGCCAGCGTGCTTATTGCCGGACTAATTTCGGACCTTGAGTTCAAGCAGCCAAGTGCCGCGCCTGATTGTGATCCGAGCCCGAGTCTTTGAGAATTGGTTTATGCACATGTCAAGGAATTTCAGCTTTGAAACGTATTAATTCAATATAGAGGTAAGTAGTTCATTTTCATGCCACTTAAGCAAATAACGAATGAGTACCTGAAGTGTAACATCCCAAAAACGGGGCTATTTGAAATTTCATTATTTTCTTATGTATGAACTACTGAAATATTATTTATGGAATAAGAGAGTTTAATTTAAGGCTCTGAGTTGGCTCAGTTTAAAAGAAAATTTAGTTTTTAAACTTATATACGGTGATTAAGCGAGTAGGACCGGTAGCCTACCAGATTGAGTTACCGGCCGAACTGAACCAGATCCATGATGTCTTTCACGTATCAATGCTGAGACGGTATCGATCAGACCCTTCGCACGTAGTGCCAGTGGCAGAAATCGAGGTGAATTCAGATTTATCGTTTGAGGAGGAACCAGTTCAGATCTTAGACCGAGACGTGAAGGTTCTACGTAGGAAGTTAGTGCCCTTGGTGAAGGTGCTGTGGCGGAACCATGGTACAGAGGAAGCTACGTGGGAACCTGAGGATGTAATGAGGCAGCAATACCCCCACCTTTTCTAGTTAAGTAATTTCGGGGACGAAATTTATTTTTAAGGCGGGTAGAACTGTAACATCCCAAAAACGGGGCTATTTGAAATTTCATTATTTTCTTATGTATGAACTACTGAAATATTATTTATGGAATAAGAGAGTTTAATTTAAGGCTCTGAGTTGGCTCAGTTTAAAAGAAAATTTAGTTTTTAAACTTAAAAGGTAAGGAGCCTTAGCAGAAGGGTGTTAAAAGAATAAGTGGGGATAAGTTGACACTAAAAAGCCCTTGGTAAAGTGGCAAAAAGAAGCCCACTTAAGAGCTAGCATGTGACGCCACATTAAGGGGAAGGGAGAGCCTTGGTTCGAGTCACAAGGATCCCTCCTTTTTGCATTTTGTTGGACGGCATATAGGGAGAATTTTTCTCTCTTTAAAATATTTTTTTTTTTAGGGATCATATGAGCATTTTTAATTTCTTAAATTCTATGGATTATGAGGAGATAAATGGAGATAATAAGGATGTTATTTTAATAATGGATTATCATGGGATTTTGAATGGATTATTAATAGATTATTATGTGAATAATTTAATTAGAATGGCAAGGAGAAAAAGAAGGAGATGAAGTGTTCAAAATATTTTGAATTCGTCAAACTATTGGCCAGGGGGGGTGTTTGCCGAAATTTAAACACTTCATGGAGAAGTGGACGGCAAGGACACTAGGGGAGGGGTGCCGAATGTTTATAAAAGCCCCAACCTACTACCTTGTTTTCATTTTAGCGAAATCCCCAATTTTCTTGTTCCCCTTAGACCTTGGCCGAATCTCCTATACCAAAATCCCCCACCTATTTCTTTCTTCTTTCTCTCAAAAACACTTAGCCGAAACTTCTGTTTGCACTTTCTCTTGGCTACTGTAAGGCGAATCCCTTCTCCTCAGTTGGGTGGTTTCGGCAGAATAGCTTAATTAAGGTAATTACCTCAAGTTCTTCCTACAATCGGTTCATATGGAGGGTAAGAGGCAAAAGCCGAATGCCTTATTTTGATCCCTTGTTCCTGCCGATTTATTTTTTTTTAGGAAATAGGAACTAATTTCGGCACTTGTGGCTAGCATATTAACTCCCTACTCTAAACCGATTCTGTCCAGGTGTTTCGGGATCTGGAAGCATTCTCTAACCGAATTTGGAGGGTAAGTATGTTAGGCCGAATGGCTAGGATTCTCTTTTCTCTTCTTGTCGACTTGGAGGTTGGTAAGTGACTATTTTGGCAATGACTATTAAGGCTACTAATCGCTTGATTAAAACATAGGGCCTTCGGATTTGGAAGCAAGCAGGTGAACCCGTGGCTTTGGAGCAATCGGTTTTGGGGTAAGGTGGTAAGATCTGTTTTAGTTAGTTATTTGGTATTAGTTTAAGCCGAAGGCTATTAACTGTATTGATTAACCAAGTACTTGGTACAGCAGACCTGTGTATCGAGTGCCGTGGTTCATAGCAAAGCAAAGGTAAGGATTCGGGACCATAACTAACCCCTCTAGATTTGTTTTGGTTGGCCGAATAGGCCATAATACTAATCCTAAAAGATTGGCCGAATATAGGTGCAGATAGATCTAGGTGGCCGACTCCTCTTTCGGGATATAGATTATTCGTGGTGACAGGTGTGTACATACACACCTTGTAACTTATTAAATTATGTTAAGTAATGTGATTGCTAACGTGATGTATGTAGCAATGGTTTGAATACCATAACGGTATACGGGGTAACCAGGTAAGTACCTGTTCATACGATTTGCTACTTGATGCTTTTGGGAAGCATGTTGTGATAATACATATGATAAATCTGTATGATTATTGCCGATGTGGGTTGATTGAGTGGAGGGGGCAGTGTAATCGTGTCGACGGGGGCACGATGTTTTGGTAACACACCGTGACTACGGTCACCGAGAGGTTTGGTACCTCCGGAGGTTTGGCACCTCGATGGCGACTTATCCTCGTGGTTAATACCATCGTGGGTTGGCCCCACTTGAGATATGGGATCGTCACGGTGATTTGGTATCACACGATGGGTTGGCCCCATCACCCGATTTGTGTCTACGGACACCGGTGCTTTGGTAGCACATCGTGACTATATGTCACCAAAGGGTTTGGCACCACCAAAGGGTTTGGTACCACAACGGGTAGACACAGTGGCATATGGTCAGCTAGGTTGGGACACATGATAACTTGCATAATTAATTTGTTATATGTTGTGTATGAATATGTTTAAACCGGGAAAGGGTTACATCTTGGGTCTTGGTGACTCACCTTCTCCTTTACATTTTTCAGTAACGAGTAGATCGCGGATGTGGGCCAGGGTGACTCGAGGTGGCCATGCAATGAATTTGAACCGAATGGATTTTGGCTTTAGTTATTTTAATCTTTAGTTGATTTTATTTTGAATGTAATAAAGCCTCCTAATACTTTAGCTTTGTTGTTTTTTTATATTGTTTGAATAATTTGCTTAAACTATTTTTACCAATATTACATTGAATGAACACGTTTTCTCAAAGTAAACGAAAATGTTTTACCGTGCCGTCGGGCACATTTAAAACTCTAAAACAACTTGACCCAAATGATTTCCAAATTTAATCTAAGTAAGGTTTTATTAAGTCCACTAAAAAGAAGGGTTTTCAAAATTTAAGTTGGTTTCAAAAAGGAACTTCAAAAATGTTTTCACCATGTGGACTGATTCTACCATAAGCGTTTGGGCGGGTTTGGGTTGTTACAAAATTGGTATCAGAGCCCAGTTCAAAGCTCGGCTGTGGGGGCCCAAGGCCCAAAAATGTTTTAGAAGGCCTTATAAAATGATTTTTGGATTTTGGACAGCATGGCCCGAGTCTCCGGCACCGATCCGCCCAGGTAAGTACTTCTGAACCTCTTGGTGAATTATATTCTGTAGAAGGGTAGGAAGTATGGAACGAGATAGACTTATAGGACTTAAACCCTAGGATTAGATTACTCAAACACATGAACCGAACATAAGACATTAAAGAACTAAACCAATCTATGACTTAGCCAAGTGAGCTAGGGTGTGGTAACCCCTGTACGCATGTCGAGGATTGGATCCGGAAGAGCCTGGTATTTAAGCAGTCCGTGTGACTCACCTCCTCTTCGCAGTATCCTGCCGTGCGTAGCTTCGCTCACCCTAACTCGAGGGCTCAGTGGTGTGGCAACCTCACGTGCGCATGTCTAGAAAGGTTCGGTGAGAGCTTGGTATTTAAGCGGTCCGCGTGACCCACCTCCTCTTCACTCGAATCCTGCACAGTGCGTAGCTTTGGTTCACCCCGACCAAGAGGGCTCTCACATAGGCTAAACCTAATGACTAAAACCCAAAAGGGAATTAGCCATGTTTTCAAACAGAACGAAACAACAACAACTCAAATGTTTTCAAACCTCTTGCAACAACTCTTTCAAATCGAAAAACCTCATATTTGCAACGTTTTCCTAGAAAACTCAAATTTTTGGGAAAATTACAAAAATGCCCTTAGAGGTAAAATTACTAAAACGCCTCGACTCATAAAATATCCGTTCAATGGTTTTGTTCAAAATTTCGACTACTTTACAAATATCCAACAACTTAGTTTTGAAAATCAACACCAAAAAAATTTTGGTTTTAGAAAATTACGAAATACCTCAATGTGTGAAAATTACCGAAATGACTCACGATCTTTGGAAAACTTTACCAACATCACTATTTGAAAAGGAAAAATTTCAAAAGGACCTCAAAGTTTTACAATCACAAAAATATCCTGATTTATCAAAATGACAAAATTGCCCCCGATTGACAAAATTACCAAAATACCCCTGGTTTCAAAACGATTACGATTTTACAAATTTTTATAAATATCCTCCAGTTTTGGAATTTCAAAATGACCTACTTTACTAAAGTTTTAAAATTTCTTTATTTACGAAAATACCCCCATAAGGAAAATGACGAAAATACCACCGGGTTAGAAATGGGCGTAAATGTCCAAGAGTGAATAGGTATGGAAAGCATTAAGGAATGGATGCATGAACTCTTTGTGTGAACTAGGATAGAAGATCAAAACACAGTGCCGCTTCGAAAGAACCCCTAATTAAATCCTGTTCATAAAATTTCTTCGCGAATAAGAAAGTGAAACAAATGCTAACACATAAAATTTTCTTAATCGAGTTAAAGCGCGATAGATAGAATGAGTTCTAGAGGACGTGGACGCCGTGGACGCGCAGTAGGGTAGAATGACGGTGTCCGAACCCGCCAGTCGTCAGTCAAGGTTCGAAAACGAGGTACCACCGCCACCACCACCTCCTACTTTCGTGGGAGGCGAGGACGGGACCGCATCGGTGGTGAGGCCGTGTCGCAAGCTATTTTGCGAGTGTTGGAGATGGTGGCCGGGGGGTGGTGGGAATTTAGGAGCTCGTAAGTCCGCTCCCGAGCAAATTCGGTCCTAACGGGCCGAGGTATTCCGTGGTGTCTCGTGAGTGGCGCCAGCGTCATGCAGAATATTGGTTGGAATCTACGGAAAGGGTTATGGATGAACTCGACTGACCGAGGAGGAGAAGCCGAAAGGGCGTGTCGCTTCAAAGGATGAAGCGTACAGTGGTGGTGGCGATCACCGGATGGAGCCGCGGTGATGATCTCACGTGGGACTACTTTAAGACGGCCTTCGTAAGAAGAAGTATGTGGGCACTAGTTACACTGATGCTCAAAGGAAAGCCTTCCTAGGTCTAGTGCAAGGAACTAAGTCGGTGGCCGAGTATGAGGCTGAGTTTTTAAGGCTAAGTAGGTATGCCAGAGGAATCGTAGCCACCGAACATGAGCGCTGTGTCCGCTTTGAGGACGGGCTCAGAGATGATCTGAGATTACTAATTGCCCCGCAGCAGGTTCGGGAGTTCTCATCTCTTGTGGAGAAAGCCAAGGTGGCCGAGAAGGGTTAAGGAGGTCAGTAGGCAAAACTATAGCAAGAATAACCGAGAAAGGAGGATTTGGGTCACCGGATCGGGTAGCACTAATGCTCGTGAAGCGGGCTAGGCGAGTGGGCCAAATCGGGACCAGAGTGGGCCCACGACTACTAATCAAAGGTCGACGCAGTGCAACCGTGTGGAAAAACCCATTGGGGGTTGTTGGACCGGTAACAAAGGTTGTTTTGAGTGTGGGTCTTTGGAGCATCGGGTAAGGGGCCCATCGCCCTCAAAAGGCGCCTAAGGATCGACCGTAAGGTCGAATCGCGCTCGTAGGCGAAATGTTGGACCACCACAGAGGGGTCGGGGTAATGCCAGAGGAAACAATGGTTTCAACCGAGGTCGTGGAACTCAGGGCCGAGGTTCGGGTAACACAGAGGCTAGGCAGCCTGGCTTAGTCTATGCATGCGAGAGGCACCGTGAGGAGGAGACGCACCGGACGTCATAACCAGATGCGTTTCTAATATTTGGTTTACCTTATGTTGCATTGATTGATGTGGGTTCGACGCACTCGTACATTGCTAGTAGTGTGGTAGGAACTATGGACCTAGACTCTGAGACTACTCTTAGGAAGATGACTGTGCTAAGCCCCCTAGGACACTCTGTAGTAGTAGACAAACTTTATAAAGAGGTACCCCTAGAACTCCAAGGGGTCGTATTTGTAGCCGATCTGATGGAACTACCTTTCGGAGAGTTCGATTTGATCCTTGGAATGGACCGGTTGGTTAAGTATCAGCGACTTTGGATTATGCGCGCGCGCATGGTGCTTAAGACGGTGAGGGTGATGAAGTGGTTATGATAGGTGATAGAAGGAATTACCTATCCATGTGGTGTCGACCTTGAAGGCCAAAAAATGGTCAAGAAAGGTTGCGAGGCATATTTGGTTCGGATCTATGCTTTGGAAACTAAGGAGTCAGTAGTTGAGGTTCGAACGGTTGGGGAATTTGCTGACGTATTCCGGAAGAACTTCCGTGTCCGCCTCGGTCGGGAAGTTGAATTCGGTATTGACTTGCTACCCGGAACGGCACCTGTGTCTATAGCACCATACCGAATGGCACCAAAGGAATTGGTGGAGCCAAGGCCCAAATTCAGAGCTCTTGGATAGAGGTTCATTCGACCAAGCATATCTCCGTGGGGCGCTCGTGTTGTTCGTCAAGAAGAAGGACGGTTCAATGCGGATGTGCATCGACTACCGTCAGTTAAACAAGTTAACGATCAAAAACAAGTATCTGTTGCCTCGGATTGATGACTTGTTTGACCAACTGAAGGGTGCCGCGGTGTTTTCAAAGATAGACCTTAGGTCGGGCTACCATCAGTTGAAGGTAAAGGAGGTTGATGTTCACAAGACGGCATTCAGAACTCGGTATGGACATTACGAGTTTCTGGTGATGCCATTTGGGTTGACCAACGCGCCGCCGCGTTTATGGACTTTGATGAAAAGGTTGTTCCAGCAATACTTAGACCAATTCGTCGTAGTGTTCATAGACGATATATTAGTCTATTCTAAGACGGAGAAAGAGCATGACAAGCATTTACGAATAGTGTTGCAAGTACTAAGGAGAAGCGATTATATGCCAAATTCGGTAAGTGTGAATTTTGGCTAAGGGAAGTAGCTTTCTTAGGACATGTGGTATCGGCGGAAGGAATTAGAGTAGACCCTCGTAAGATTGAAGCGGTATTGGATTGAAACCGCCTAGGTCGCGTGGCGGAGATCCGGTTTTCTGGGTCTAGCGGGTACTATCGGAGGTTTGTGGAAGGGTTTTCTCGATCGCAGCACCGTTGTGAAGCTACTAAGAAAAGGAGTCCCATTTGTATGGTCGGAGAAGCGGGAAAGCTTCGATAAGCTAAGGAAAATTTTGACTAAGCTCCGATTTTGGTGCGACCGTAAGCGGGGAAGTTGTTCACCGCTTATTGTGATGCGTCTCATACGGTTTGGGATGTGTCTTTGATGCGAGAGGGGAAGGTAGTAGCCTATGCATCACGGCGCTTAAGGCCACACTGAATCGAACTATCCAACGCACGACTTAGAGTTAGCAGCAGTTGTCTTCGCTCTGAAAATATGGAGACACTATCTTTATGGGGAGAAGTCGATAGTTTACACGGATCACAAGAGTTTGAGGTATCTCTTGACTCAGAAGGATCTTAACTTGAGACAGCGTCGGTGGATCGAACTTTTAAAGGACTACGATTGTTCGATCGAGTATCATCCGGGCAAGGCCAACGTGGTAGCTGACGCGTTGAGCCGGAAGGTGGTGGCGGACTTAAGAGCAATGTTTGCTCGGTTAAGTCTATATGATGATGGAAGTCTATTGGCGGAACTTCAGGTTAAGCCAACATGGATCGAGGAGGTTAGGGAAAAACAGTCAGTGGATGAAGGGTTGAACGCTAAGAGAGCACAAGTTCAGGATGGTGGATTGGAAGGATATAACCTGTCGAGTGATGGAGTATTATGCTTTCAAGGGCGAGCGTGTATGTCAAAGGATGTGGAGTTGAGGCAGAAGATTCTTCATGATGCACATAGCAGCCCTTACGCTATGCATCCGGGAGGAAGCAAGATGTATAGGGATCTTAGAGAGCAGTTTTGGTGGCCCGGGTTAAAACGTGAAGTAACAGAGTTTGTTGGTAAGTGTCTAATTTGTCAACAAGTTAAGGCTGAACATCAGTTGCCATCAGGGTTGCTTCAGCCAGTGAAGATTCCCCAATGGAAGTGGGAACGGATCACTATGGATTTTGTTAGTGGGTTACCCCTTACGCCCAGTAAGAAAGACGCGGTTTGGGTAATAGTAGACCGGTTAACTAAGTCGGCTCACTTCATACCGGTGAGGATGGATTTCTCTCTTCAAAAGCTAGCTAAGCTGTACGTCTCGGAGATAGTAAGATTGCATGGTGTTCCAACATCAATTATCTCGGATAGGGATCCCAGGTTCACGTCAAGGTTTTGGAAAGCCTTGCATCGAGCTATGGGCACACGATTGGATTTTAGTTCCGCTTTCCATCCACAGTCTGACGGACAATCGGAAAGGGTGATACAGATCTTGGAGGATATGTTAAGAGGTTGTGTCTTGGATTTTCGTGGTAGTTGGGAGGAATTTCTACCGTTAGCAGAGTTCGCTTACAATAACAGCTATCAGGCAAGTATCCAGATGGCTCCGTATGAGGCACTGTATGGACGGAAATGTCGTACTCCTACATGTTGGACGGAGTTGGGAGAACGACAGATTTTGGGTCCAGAGTTGGTGACAGAGACGGAGGATAAAGTCAAGGTGATTCGGTCTCGTCTTAAGGAAGCATCGGATAGGCAAAAATCTTACGCCGATTCAAAACGCAAGGAAATGGAGTATGCGGTAGGAGACAAGGTTTTTCTGAAAGTGTCGCCTTGGAAAAAGGTGTTAAGATTTGGACGGAAAGGGAAGCTAAGCCCAAGGTTTATCGGGCCATATACGGTGATTAAGCGAGTAGGACCGGTAGCCTACCAGATTGAGTTACCGGCCGAACTGAACCAGATCCATGATGTCTTTCACGTATCAATGCTGAGACGGTATCGATCAGACCCTTCGCACGTAGTGCCAGTGGCAGAAATCGAGGTGAATTCAGATTTATCGTTTGAGGAGGAACCAGTTCAGATCTTAGACCGAGACGTGAAGGTTCTACGTAGGAAGTTAGTGCCCTTGGTGAAGGTGCTGTGGCGGAACCATGGTACAGAGGAAGCTACGTGGGAACCTGAGGATGTAATGAGGCAGCAATACCCCCACCTTTTCTAGTTAAGTAATTTCGGGGACGAAATTTATTTTTAAGGCGGGTAGAACTGTAACATCCCAAAAACGGGGCTATTTGAAATTTCATTATTTTCTTATGTATGAACTACTGAAATATTATTTATGGAATAAGAGAGTTTAATTTAAGGCTCTGAGTTGGCTCAGTTTAAAAGAAAATTTAGTTTTTAAACTTAAAAGGTAAGGAGCCTTAGCAGAAGGGTGTTAAAAGAATAAGTGGGGATAAGTTGACACTAAAAAGCCCTTGGTAAAGTGGCAAAAAGAAGCCCACTTAAGAGCTAGCATGTGACGCCACATTAAGGGGAGGAGAGAGCCTTGGTTGAGTCACAAGGATCCCTCCTTTTTGCATTTTGTTGGACTGCATATAGGAGAGAATTTTTCTCTCTTTAAAATATTTTTTTTTTTAGGGATCATATGAGCATTTTTAATTTCTTAAATTCTATGGATTATGAGGGGATAAATGGAGATAATAAGGATGTTATTTTAATAATGGATTATCATGGGATTTTGAATGGATTATTAATAGATTATTATGTGAATAATTTAATTAGAATGGCAAGGAGAAAAAGAAGGAGATGAAGTGTTCAAAATATTTTGAATTCGTCAAACTATTGGCCAGGGGGGGTGTTTGCCGAAATTTAAACACTTCATGGAGAAGTGGACGGCAAGGACACTAGGGGAGGGGTGCCGAATGTTTATAAAAGCCCCAACCTACTACCTTGTTTTCATTTTAGTGAAATCCCCAATTTTCTTGTTCCCTTAGACCTTGGCCGAATCTCCTATACCAAAATCCCCACCTATTTCTTTCTTCTTTCTCTCAAAAACACTTAGCCGAAACTTCGCTTGCACTTTCTCTTGGCTACTGTGGGGCGAATCCCTTCTCCTCAGTTGGGTGGTTTCGGCAGAATAGCTTAATTAAGGTAATTACCTCAAGTTCTTCCTACAATCGGTTCATATGGAGGGTAAGAGGCAAAAGCCGAATGCCTTATTTTGATCCCTTGTTCCTGCCGATTTATTTTTTTAGGAAATAGGAACTAATTTCGGCACTTGTGGCTAGCATATTAACTCCCTACTCTAAACCGATTCTGTCCAGGTGTTTCGGGATCTGGAAGCATTCTCTAACCGAATTTGGAGGGTAAGTATGTTAGGCCGAATGGCTAGGATTCTCTTTTCTCTTCTTGTCGACTTGGAGGTTGGTAAGTGACTATTTTGGCAATGACTATTAAGGCTACTAATCGCTTGATTAAAACATAGGGCCTTCTGATTTGGAAGCAAGCAGGTGAACCCGTGGCTTTGGAGCAATCGGTTTTGGGGTAAGGTGGTAAGATCTGTTTTAGTTAGTTATTTGGTATTAGTTTAAGCCGAAGGCTATTAACTGTATTGATTAACCAAGTACTTGGTACAGCAGACCTGTGTATCGAGTGTCGTGGTTCGTAGCAAAGTAAAGGTAAGGATTCGGGACCATAACTAACCCCTCTAGATTTGTTTTGGTTGGCCGAATAGGCCATAATACTAATCCTAAAAGATTTGCCGAATATAGGTGCAGATAGATCTAGGTGGCCGACTCCTCTTTCGGGATATAGATTATTCGTGGTGACAGGTGTGTACATACACACCTTGTAACTTATTAAATTATGTTAAGTAATGTGATTGCTAACGTGATGTATGTAGCAATGGTTTGAATACCATAACGGTATACGGGGTAACCAGGTAAGTACCTGTTCATACGATTTGCTACTTGATGCTTTTGGGAAGCATGTTGTGATAATACATTTGATAAATCTGTATGATTATTGCCGATGTGGGTTGATTGAGTGGAGGCGGCAAGTAATCGTGTCGACGGGCACCGATGTTTTGGTAACACACCTTTGTGACTACGGTCACCGAGAGGTTTGGTACCTCGGAGGTTTGGCACCTCGATGACTTATCCTCGTGGTTAATACCACCGTGGGTTGGCCCCACTTGAGATATGGGATCGTCGCGGTGATTTGGTATCACACGATGGGTTGGCCCCATCACCCGATTTGTGTCTCACGGACACCGTGCTTTAGTAGCACATCGTGACTATATGTCACCAGTGGTTTGGCACCACCAAAGGTTTGGTACCACAACGGGGTGACAAAGGGGCGTATGGTCAGCTAGGTTGGGACACATGATAACTTGCATAATTAATTTGTTATATGTTGTGTATGAATATGTTTAAACCGGGGGAAGGGTTACATACTGGGTCTTGGTGACTCACCTTCTCCTTTACATTTTTCAGGTAACGAGTAGATCGCGGATGTGGAGCCGGGCTGACTCGAGGTGGCCATGCAGTGAATTTGAACCGAATGGATTTTGGCTTTAGTTATTTTAATCTTTAGTTGATTTTATTTTGAATGTAATAAAGCCTCCTAATACTTTAGCTTTGCTGTTTTTTTTATATTGCTGAATAATTTGCTTAAACTATTTTTACCAATATTACATTGAATGAACACGTTTTCTCAAAGTAAACGAAAATGTTTTACCGTGCCATCGGGCACATTTAAAACTCTAAAACAACTTGACCCAAATGATTTCCAAATTTAATCTAAGTAAGGTTTTATTAAGTCCACTAAAAAGAAGGGTTTTCAAAATTTAAATTGGTTTCAAAAAGGAACTTCAAAAATGTTTTCACTGTAACGGACCAGATTCGGCCATAGCGTTTGGGCTGGGTTTGGGTTGTTACATGAAGAACTAGAAGATATTACCTTGATGTATGATATATATATATTTAAATGTGTGCTAAGGCTACGTTCGAATAGAGGATAAAAGATTTCGCTATATTACTTGGTTGTGATGAATGGATGTGATTTATATCGTACTAGGTGGTTAAAAGGGCATGTGAGAATTGACTGTGATTTATATGTTCATGTGAGTAGAATCGAGTATCCACGGATATACTATTTATGTATTTTATGCTTGGTATTAAGTATTTTTTTTTTTACACTTGAGACTTACTAAGCTATTAAGCTTACTTCGTGTGTGTTAAATGTTCTGTCTTATAGATTTCGAGCAAGCTACGGGCATCTGAGGATCGTCGGAAAAGTCAACCGCACTATCACCCCTTTTGGTACTTAATCTTAGTTTTGAATCGAAGGCATGTAAGGTTAGACTAAGGTTTAGACTAAGAACATTTGGTTCTGTATATATATATATATAGCCTCGCAAAAATGGATGTTTCTTTGATCAAGTTTAATTCCTATGCTCTTGTTATAATGGTTTGATTATATATGAAAAGTATTCATATGATATACACATTGTGGTGTGTGGTCATGTGTTTTAATAATGAATAGAATGATAGATGTCTGATGAGTTATAATATGTAGTATATTAAATAAGTAATATGCTCATTATATATAGATGTTTTGCGTTCGGGATAAGCATGTCATATTAATATGCTTTGCATTTGTTTGAAAGTGGTAAGGTCATTATATGCGAAATGAGATTGATATGTATATATATGTATAGAACATGATCTTGGTTTAGGTGATTTATGTGTTATTTGTTAATTTGACTTATTATTGATGGTTAAGTTAAGCCATGTGTTTTGTTATAAATGTATAAATCCTAAAAGTAGCTATACAAATTCAGATGTTGTTAGTAAGAAATGAATATGTTTTTAAATGTTAACTGCAAACCTGAAAGGGTCAGTGAAATAGTATGCTAATTTTAGTGTGATAGTTGGGATGTTTGAGTATGCTGTGTATATATATTTTTTGATTAATCGTGTGCAATTTGTAATTGTAACTTGTACTTAAAGGGTAAGGTACGCGTTATATATATATATAAATAGTACATTCGGTCATATGGTAATAATGCTATGTTTGTATGTACATTTGATTCTTTTTATATACTATGAATGCTTAAGTTGTATGGTTCGGATATTTCCATGTATTAAATGCTGTAATAAATCGCATTGTTGTGCCTTAAGTTCAATAAAAGTCTGTCAGGAATTGAGTCTAGTTCGATAATACCCGTAACTATAATTCGGTGACGGATACGTGTTAGGGGTGTTACACGAAATCCCTATAGACTCATATATTAGGTCCGATTCCAATTACTTAGACATGATCAATGGTCTTTGGCCGAATACATGACTTACCTTAAATTCTTGAAATCTCAAAAGTCTTTCTCCTAGGAATCGACACTAGGCCAAGATCCCGAATGACCCTTCATAGATTCGGCCATAGAACAATTTGAGGGATTAGTTCCTGAATTTCGACAGGCCTAAAAGGAATAGAATGAAAATCGAACTTGATCTTACCCCTATTGAAGAAATCGACGGCACTCTTGTTTAGATCCACAGATATTCGGCTTTTGAAGACTAAATACTAATCTCAAGGTTTCGGCTTTTGGGTTTAAAGAACAATTAACTATGGCTAAGGAAAATGGGAGAATGGTATTCGGCTTTGACAAAATAAAAGAAGAAGAAGAATTGCTGAAGAGAATTCGGCAATGGAGATTAAAAGATGAACAAATAATTTTGGCACTTAATCCCCCACTACATAGCCGAAAATTCCAGCCCCTAAAGTCCTATATTCGGCCACTAGTTTCCCCCTTATCATATCCCTTGATTTTCTCTTATCACCTTATCAATAGAAAATAAAATAATCCATCACTTAAACCCATTCCATGACCGAATATTCCACCCAAAGAACCCCCCATTCGGCCACAACTCCATCTCCTATCAACACCCACATTTTTCTCCTTTATTATCTTAGCAAATAAAATAAAATAAATTATCCCATAACAAACTCCTATATATTCTCTTATCTTACCCTTTAAAATAAATAAAATAAGGCTACCATTATCTTCTATCTTAAAACAAATAAAAAAAAAATAAAACAACCATTATCTCTTACCTTCCAGCCGAATTTTAAAAGAATTAAACAAGCATTATCCTTGCCCACTTGAGAGTCCATAAGCCATCCACTACTCCTTCTCCCTATTGCCAGAATACAAAAAAATAAAAATACTCCCCTTGCTGCCCACCAGACTCAAACCTGAGTCCTCTTACCATAGCTTAAGGCGTCACTTGCCCAAGCCACTTTGCCAAGGCATTTTTTTGTGACATAATTCACCAAGAATTTCTTTTAAGACCTACTTAGCCCAATTTCCTTTTTGACGCAAAAATAAAATAAAAGCTCATTTGCTTCCCACATTGCTCGAACCCCTTCCCCTTGGCACTCCCTTTGACGCAAGCCTTCCAAGCCCCAAGGTAGCGTCCCAAGCCACTCTACCAAGCCCATTTGCGTGACATAAACTCCACATAAATTTTCTTAAGGCCTCCTTCACCTGGCTTCCCCTCTTATACTTAAACTCTAAAAATTTCCTAAGGCATTCTTCAATATCCTAGGGTTCTCAAAGCCCCTAAAACACCTCCAATCACTACCAAAGCTTCCTAACTCATTAATTTATGCACCAAATGCATAGCCCGTAATCTAGGATATTACAATATACTTACCCAAGTGTGATTATATCTAGTTATTAATCCAAGCATACTCACATACCAAACATAATATAAATTCATGCATAAATATATTAAATATGTTATCACTAGTCATTCCAATGGTTAATTACAACCAAAACATTTACATACCCTTACTTGTCACCATTAGCCTATACATGCCATTATCCCAAAATAAATTTCCTATTTATACCAAAACAAGCTGGAGGATAGTGTGATGATGCTCCAACCGATCTCCAACCTTTACGAGCTTTCGAGTACTATAAAACATAGGAAAATAAAAAGAAGTAAGCATTTATTGCTTAATAAGTTCGTATAATAGGAATTTAACTTACCATGAATTTACATTTAAGATTATCATACAAAACATGCATCCAATCATTTTGGCCAATTGCCTAATCACCTATAGTTATCAAAACAGTTAGTCATGTAATTCACATGAATTTCAAGAAAGCAGAGATGAGCTCATCAAACATAGATTTACAAGTATTTCAGGAATTTTCGAGATATAATCTATTTAGTTCTTATATTTTTCTCACATCAAAAGTTTTTGTTCGTTGAATTGTTGAAATTTCGATGGATACCCAGGTAGTATACTCGAGGTATACAAATCGATGATCCGTCAACTCATGTTCGGGGTACCTATAAGGGCACATAATTAAGAAGCTCACTCTCGAGCCATATATTAGGATGCTCATGTGAGCCATGTAACAGAAAGCTTATCTGGGCTAAATTAGGAAACTCATAAGAGTTTAGAACAGGAAGATCATTGAGCTTAACAGGTAACTCCGAAGAGTTATTAACAGGGATCTCCGGATAGCATATCAGGGAGTTCAAGCGAGCCATGCCAGGAAGCTCATAAGAGCCTATATTAGGACGCTCACGAAGAGCTGCATTTGTATCCGCAATAAATGCTGGATCACAACTAATCAAATAGTGTAACAGAACGCTCACAAAGAGCTGCGGTAGTGTGCAACACATGAAAGATCCCTACCGATCAGGATGCTCATAGGAACTATATATAATAGGACCCGAGAAGGCTTTTAACAGGTTGCTCGTCCGAGTTATAATGTCTACAACATATGTAGGACTATAATCAATATGAGAAAATATTGTATACATCGTATTTCATTATTCAAACAGGACTTATCATTTATCAAGTAATATCAAGCATCTGATTAATTTCATACATTAAAAATTTATACAATTCATACAAATACAACATGTAATTCAACCATATCAATATACATAATTTAGTTACACGAACTTACCTTGTTACTTGTTCGTATACAGAAATCTACTAATCTGGCACTTTTTCTTTTCCTCGATCTAACTTCATATTTGAGTTTTCCAGATCTATATAAATAAATTTAACATCAATTTAATCCATTTCATACTTAGTTCAATCCAATTCACATCTTAGGCAAAAGTACCATTTTGCCCCTATACTTGTCATTAATTCCAATTTCGTCCCTAGGCTCGGTAAATGAAATTCATGCAATTTATTCCTTATTCTAAGCCTAACTGAATTTTACATATAACATATGTATCACATATAATTCATAAAAATTAAAAATTTTCCATAAATTTTACATCTTTACAATTTAGTCCCTAAATTACAATTTCATGAAAATTCACTTTACAAAAGTTGTTTATCTATCAACAACCTTTCATTTTCTACCAGAAATTTCAAATTTCCAGCATATTCACCCATGGAAAAATTTCAATACTTTAATATGTTTTTAAATTGATCCCCAAAATAGATAGATTAAGCTATTATGAACTCGGAAATATAAAAATTACTAAAAACGGGACAAGAATGCTTACTCAGTTGAGCCAATTAAGCTTACTTGAACATTCTTCTTTTTCCTAGGGTTTCCATGTTTAATTTGGGGAAGATGATATAAAATGGTTATATTTTTATATTTAATTAAAATATCATATTTTATTATTTTATCTTTTCAACCTTTTCTTTTTCTATTTTTTCATGGATGATTCATCAAAAAATATCTACTAACTTTTCTTAATGGTCTGATTACCATATAAGGAACTCAAGTTTTGAATTCCATAGCTATTTAATACTTATAGCTACTAGAACTCAACTTGTTCATATGCAATTTGGTCCTTTCCACAATTAAACATGAAATCGGTAAAATCTTCTCAATGAAATTTGTATACATCATTTCTATCATAATGCAATTCATGCAATAGTATTAAATAAATTTTCTTTTTAACATAGATTTGTGGTCCTGAAACCACTATTCCGAGTTCACTGAAAAAGGGCTGTTACATGATTTGTCTTGAGTATCGGAGTTGATGACTTCCCAAAGATAGAAACATAGATACGACTAACTGGATTGGCAGTACATTGAATAGGACCTAAGTAGAATAGATCCTAAATCTGTTTATGGATTTATTCACTTGTGACATTTATAGTGTGATATACCTTAATCATTCATGGATAATAGACTATGTATGTATGACTCAAGTTTATGACTCAAGTTTAAATAGATAAGGAATCGAAAGTTGATGTGTTGTGTATACAACTTTCGCAGTATGTAGCCTCATCGGCATTACATGATAGATGAAAAGTAAATGTAGTCATGAGTCATTTGTCTTTGTGATAAATGACTTGATTACTATTTGATAGTAATTGACTTTTCATGAATAAAGACGTAATTGTTACTGTAACACCCCTTACCCGTATTTAACGCCAGAATAGGGTACAAGGCATTACTGGACTTAAATCGCAAGTGAACATACAAACTGAGTCATAATTAAAACCATTTGTATTAAATCATAAAGTCCATAATACGAGCCTACGAGGCCCAAAACATGCTTTGGAAGTGGTTCGGGACTAAACCGAGAACTTAGGAAATTTTTACAAAACTTAGAAACAATTTTCCATGTACAGGAGTCACACGCCCGTGTCCCTAACCCTTGTAACTCTCTGACTTGCAAGGCGTGAACAAATTAAAGTCACACAGCCGAATCACACGCCTGTGTGCTAGGCCGTGTGGTTAATTAAATTTTCATACATAGGTACAGACTTCACACGGTCAAGACACATGCCCATGCTTGAGGTCGTGTCCCTCACACGGCTGAGACACACGCCCGTGTCTCTGCCCATTTCTCAATTCTGAGTATTCTGTTTCTCAAAATTTAGGGTGCAGGGGGCACACAGCCAAAACACGTGCCCATGGAACAGGTCGTGTGTCACACATGGCCTAGACGCAAGCCCGTGTGCCTACTCACGTTGTTACACCCTTAACCCATAAATGTCGCCAGACTAGGGTTAAAAGGTATTACTAATCATTTCCGAATATTTCATATCATTCCAGGTCAACGAGACCTTAAACATGCTTTAGAATAGGGCCGGGACTAAACCGAACACATAGAAAAATTTCTAAAATTCAAACACTTTTCTAAGTTACAGAGGTCACACGCCCGTGTGGGTAGGCCATGAAACACCCCACACCCGGCCCACGAGCCTGAACCGGATCTGGTATGTTCCTTAAGTAAACCGATTTTCAATGTCCTGAATAACTTAGAGATAATTTGTGTAATTAAGAAAAATTCGTTTTGGGTTGGGCTTAAATTGGAACCCATTTAATAAATTTTGAAAATCCAACCCATATAAGGTGACAAAATAATTTTAGGGTTTATTATTTTAAAAGAAATAAATTTACTTAACTTTAATCAAAAATAAATTGTATCATAATCAAATAAAAGTAAACAGAAATAAAGAAAATCCAACTGGGCCTTATGGCCTTATTACATCATTCAAACCCAAAATAAATTTAAAGTACTAAAATTTAATAAAGTCCACTTTCTAATTAAATCCTTTATGTGATGCATGGCCACCTTTAGCTCCTGCCGACCCGGTCCATTACTTCTCATCACCTGAAAAATAATTCCCCAACAGGGTGAGTCCACAGACTCAATGTGTACACAGTACTAATTTTCAACAAATCAGGCATACAAGTCATATCAATTTCATGTTCATACAAAATAAAGGATGATGCAACCCAAACCCAAGCCTATTTGTCCATCCGCTACACACCACCCGTACCAACTTTTGTACAATCGTGGGGACTACTAAATCGACCCTCCATCCGCTACACACCATCGAAGGCAGTCGCTGCAGTCGACGTGCTCATCGCCCACTTTCGTTGTGTCATTATACACTATATTCAGATAATGTAACCGAAGTTACCATATTCACTTAATGGGACCGTAGCCACCATATTTCGTTGGTGAGACTGAAGTCAGCACCTTCGTTGGTGAGACCGTAGTCATCACCTTCACTTTCTCCCTTCACATATATCCCAAATGCCCCAATTATTACATATCATTCATATCATACTTAAATTCACATTCATGTCACTTTTCAGAATATAACACATTCATAATACTACCAAGAGTAGGAATACGTACCTGGGTACTTTTTTGCCACATCTGTGGTACTTAGCCACATTCTCATTCTTATACACATTCATATATTAAAACAGTTATTGCCATAATATATATATTGAAAGTTAGTGTGAGTACACACCTGATTCGCTTAATAGGTTCCTTGAAATCCTGAAGAACGATCTACCGATCTAGATATTTATCTCCTTGTTGCCAAATTAGATGATCAAATCCCAAAAATTTGCTAGTATTCTTTTTTTTTCTTGAAATCGGCTAACACTAGATCATGTAACCATGTGAGTTTTCGGCTTTTGAAATAGTGGGAAATAATCCTAAATATTTAAAAAAAACAAGCCTTGGCCGAATATCACTTACCTTACAAATTCCAAATCTGAAGAGGATTCCTTTATATGCTTGTCAAAATCCCTATAACTTTGTATTAGATTAAATCTAACTTTGAAAATATGAATCATAACCTTTAACCAAATATTCATTCCTCTTACCTTAGATCTTTGATCCTTCTATTCAATAATGAGGGAAACCCTTTTGATGTTGTGGTTGATTGCTCCTTTACTTAGAATCAACAAGGATTCGGCTTTGACAGAAGAATCAGAGAAGAAAATAGAAGAAGAGAAGAGAGGGATTTTGCTTGATGAAAAATTCGGCAGAGAGGGGGAGAGAGCTAGGAAAATTTCGGCAAAGAGGAAGCAAAAGTGAATGAGTAGCCCTCCTGCCCTCTTTTTATAGCCAAAGTTATCAGCCTAGGAGTCCCTTACTTGGCCACCACTCCTCTTTTTGATAATATTATCTCTTTTATTTAAAAGATAAAAGCCTTTAATCCATCAATTATCTCCTCAATTATCTCCTTAGAAAATAATCCTTTATTTATCTCTTATTATTCACATATTTATGTGAATAAAACTCCTTTATTTATCTCTTATTATTCACATATTTATGCAAATAAAACTCTTCCTTTTCTAGAAACCCATGCCGTCCACCTCAGCCTTCTGGAAGCAAAAATTAAACTTATTTATTTGCTTCCCAAGTGACTCGAACCCAAGCCCAATAGCTCTTGCACATGGCGCCATTTCCATAGGCCCTAAGTGACACCTTCAGGCCATTTTTCCAAGCCTAATTGTGTGTCAAACTTCTCCAACTTTTTCTTTTAAGGCCCTCTTGCCTTTATTTCCTATTTTAAACTTTAAAACTCATCATTTCGGGGTCATTTCTAAGTTTCCTAAAATTTTCGATCGGCTCTGTAACTTGCCATTTTTCTTACATTCCAAGTTTCCAAAAATGTTCAGGTTTCCTAAAATGTTCAGTTTCCAAAATGTTCAGGTTTCCTAAAATGTTCAGTTTCCAAAATGTTCAAGTTTCCAAAAATGTGTACTTTCCATTTTTGAACCATTTCCTTACATTTCTAGGTTTCCTAAAATGTTCATGTCCTAATGCATTTCCAGGTTTCCGAAAATATTCATTTCCATTCATTTTCATACATTTCTGAGTTTCCAAAAATATCAATAATTTATTCATAAGACTGAACACTTGTCATTCATACAATTTAAACCAGAAATGCATAGGCCCTTTCCAGGATGTTACAGGCCATGTGCCTCACACATCCTCAGACACGCCCGTGCATCCAAGCTATGGCAAAACAGGGCATACATACTGACTTGTCCACATGGCTTGAGACACGAGCATGTGCCTCACCCGTGGTCGACACTAACTTGCATCACACGACCGGTCACACGCTCGTATGTCCAGCCCGTGGTTGAGCCTGTTGTGCACCAAATTACAAACCTGCATGATACGGTCGAGCCATACACCCGTGTGCTCAACCGTGTGGGCAATTATAGGCCATTTTTCAAGGCCAAATTACCATCCACACTTAGAATCATATATAACCATAACCCCATTACCAATCCATGCCTCAAAATGGAATCAACATACCAATACAAACACCAATTCACCATCAATTATACCATCTATAACCATACTCAACCTCATCTCAATTGAATCCATCTAAAATACCAATTCCATATCCTAAATTATACCAAACAAGCATCATGCCATTCATCTCATAATTCTACATTTAAACCTCATTCTCAATAACCAATTTAAGCTTGAATTATACCATTTCCAACCTCACTATTTAATACCACATTCATCATTTACAAATCTCACACATAATTTCCAAAATTATCCAACTTCCAAGCCATGTAACATGGCAAGGTCCAACATCTCAAAATACACCATATCTACTAGCCTATACATGCCATATACCACATATATATACAACTTTCAAAATACCAAAATAGATGGCTGATAGTGTGATTGAGTCGCTGACGATACCCGGATCCTAGCTAGCTTTACTGACATTGTAAAACAGAGAAACAATTCACATAGTAATCTTAGAAGCTTAGTAAGTTTGTAATATAATACATTCAAGTCAATAAATCAAATACAGTATACAAAGTTAATCCATCATATAGATCAACTCACAAATATAAACACCATATCATCCATAAGTAATATACTCACTCAACCATTCATAATTCCATTTACAACTTCATCAACCACAAAGGTTCAATACATACCTTAGCCAACACATAGTTACTCACCATTCATGCTACTTAATTGCTCGATATTACATCCAGTTCAACCTTTGTTAATCATTCGATTTAATCGCACACTTAGTGCCAATTTCATAACCGAAGCACAAATATCATCGCACACTTAGTGCCTGTACTTTAAACCGAATTCATCTTGTTATCGTACACACAGTGCCAATCAATGAAGCCGAAGCTTCCATAACTTTGCATACACAGTGGCAATCAATGAAGCCGAAGCTTCCATAACTTCGCACACACAGTGTTATTCATCTCTGTCTCGATTTCAATTACGCACACTTAGTGCCATCTAATTCAATTCTGCACATAGCATTTCTAATCTCATAATCTCATATATATATATATATATATATATATATATATATATATATATTCATTCCATGATTCTAAAACATAATTTAACAACACGTATTATATCTGAACTTACCTCGGACATCGAAATACAGAAACTAGCCGGTCGGTCGAGTACTTTGACTTTGCCTCGATCTCGATCTGAATCTCTCCTTTCTTGGTCTATACATATTCAAATTTAGCTCATTTAATAACCAATTCATTCAATTTAGTCCAAACACATATATTTAGGGTATTTTACAAAATAGCCCTTACATTTTCACATTTCGTCACTTTAGTCCCTATTTCACAAAATCAAAAAATACACAAAATTTCTCTTCATTTATGCCTAGCCGAATTTTCCCCATGCTAATACAAGCCCATAAATTTCATTTATTTCACATTTTAATCCCTCAAAATATTATTTTCACAATTTAGTCCAAATTTTACTCAATTTCACCAAAAATTCAAGGACAAAACATGTCAATCTTTCACATATCTTTCATATTTCATCATCAACTATCATAAAGTCGAAGTTAGCCGAACCTTAACAAGCTTTCTTTCTTTCTTTTTCTTCAACTTTCAGCCAAAGAAGATGATAAAAATGGCCATTTAATTCGTTTTTGTTTTACTATATTAATATTAATAATTAATTTCCAATTCTACCCTTAATGAATTAACCATTAAAACATATAATGGTTGTCCATACTAGTCCACTATCAATTATGATGGTATAATTACCATTTAAGGCCATTACATTCAAAAGCCAACCCATTTAAGTACATTAACAATTAACACACAACTTTTGCATTCTACGCGATTAAGTCATTTTTCATAATTCGGCACACAATCGATAAAATTTCCACACCAAATTTTCACACATGCTCAATCACATATTATAAACATAAAAAATAATATTAAAATATTTTTTTCGACCTCAGATTTGTGGTCTCGTAACCATTGTTCCGACTAGGGTCTAAGCAGGGCTGTTACACGCGTGGACAAAATAAAGGCTATTTACCAAGCCATTTGACACCTTTACTAACACATACACATACACAAATTCAATGGCATGAATCATGGTACACTTAGGCAAACAAACATCCACAATCATGGCCAATACATGTCAAAGCAATACCATCATCTACCATGCCCATGACATTTCATTATGCCAAATCAAACATACCAATGAACCAAACTCATCCATTCACAATAAGTCATTAGGCCAAAATCAACATTTAGTGAATTAATATAAACTACATCACCAAGGATGTTGGCACATACATGCATATGTATATATATAGGCTTACAACCAATTTAACCAAAATGAACCAATTTACATGGCCAAAAACCAAATCAAGCCTTTGACAATTAGAAGCCAATACATTTGGCCACATTCACAATGACACATATAAAAAAATTACCAAGTCCCTATACATGCCATATACTCAAAATGTTAAGATCATCAATACCCAAAATGACGGTTTGATAGTGTGATGCGATCTCCGACAATCTCCAACCCGAGCTAGCTTGGTAATACTATAAAACGTGGAAAAATAAAACAGAGTAAGCTATATAGCTTAGTAAGCTCATATGTAAGAAATAAGCAGATCTTACCATACATTTCCATGCAAGTGACATAATATAAAATAATGTAATTTGCAATAAATCTCATGGACATAATTTACTAAATAACATCTTACCAAGGATTCACCATTTTGTGAATTCAACCATCACAAGTGTTACGTACATACCTGTGTTATCTTGTAATAATTTTACGCTTATCATCATGTTTGACATACCCGTTGAACCATTTGGAATAATACCGAATACCCAGTAAATCTCTCACACAAAGTGTCACATATGTAGCCATTGCTACCTCTTTATCAATACATATGTATATGCTTGCTCTCGAGCCATCAGCGGGTCTACTCATACAAGCTATTAGTCAAGACGTAGCTACACGGTGCTGCTCACACAAGCTGTCAAGTAACCGCAACATATGTCAGAATAATCAACCACTGGTAGAATCTACAGGACTAGCACCCGGATCACATAACATAATACCTTAGTGACATGTCACTTGTATCCTAATCTATTCCTAAGGTTCAATCGAGATTTTTCACTTGATGAATCATTGTCAAACATGTCCGTAGAGCAGTTCATACAATTTATGCAATATTAAAGTATTTAAAATACAATTATAAAGATGCTTATTTAACATATGAACTTACCTCGGTTACAAAAATAGTGTAAAGGATTTATTCGTCAATTACTTTGCTTTTCCCCCGATCTAGACCCGAACTTCGTTTTTCTTAATCTATAATACCACATTTAACTTATTTAATCATCACATTATTCAATATAGCCCAAAAACACCTTATGGAGAAAATTACATTTTTGCCTCTAACATTTCAACATTTTACAATTTAGTCCCTAGGCTCGTAAAATGAATTTCATTCAATTTCATCACAACTCAAGCCTAGCCAAATATTACTTGTGCTCATAACAGCCCATATTTTTCATTTATTCACAATTTTCTACACATTTTATAACCTTTTTACAAATAAGTCTCTATTTGACTTTTTTACCGAAAATCACTTTACAAATGTTGTTTAACTAACTATAAACATGCATTTTCTATCATCAAACATCAAAATACATGCATATTCAACATGGATAAAATTCTAGACTTTAACTTTCTCTCAAATTAGTCCTTGGAATAGGCAGATCAAGTTGTAACGATTTCAAAAATATAGAAATCATTAAAAACGGGACAAGAACGGACTTACAATCGAGCTTGAAGGCTTGGAAAAAAACCCTAGTTATGGCTTCTTGAGAATTTCGGCTATGGGGGACTAAATTGAAGAAGATGGACACTTTTATTTAGTTAATTTTGTCTTTATTTACCAAATTACTAAAATACTCCTAATGCATAACTTTAAAATTTTACCTAGTCATGTCCATTTTTGTCCACCCTAAAGTATAATGGTCTAATTACTACATAAGGACTTCTAATTAAAATTTCATAGCAATTAGACACCTTTAACTTATAGAATTCAAGTTTTACACCTATTACAATTTAGTCCTTCTAAATAAATTGAGTACTCAATCGACAAAATTTCTTAACGAAATTTTCACACAATCATTCTATCATGTTGTAGACCTTAAAAATAAATTATAAAATAAATATTTCTACTTCGAATTTGTGGTCCCAAAACCACTATTTTGATTTGACCCAAAAACAGACTGTTACAATTACCATGAAATAAAATAAGATCATATTGAGAGAACAAATTTATCGCAAAGAGATTAAGGATATACTATGACAGTAATACACTTATGACAATGTCATTGGATGAGAACTAATTGAGTAGCTTTCGTAATGGTATGTAATTAGGGAGAACTTAGTCACAATACTATAGTGGAATGACTGTGTGACTACATGAGTTTATAATCAATAGAGAAAAAACTTAAAGATAATTATAAATCATTTGAGCCCTAATTATATATGTCTAATCGATCCCTCCATTAGCTCATTGAAACCATACATGAATTGCATATAGAACCAAATAAACATAAATGGTTTGAAATGATAAAGTTAGAGAAATGAGTCACATTTGCAAATGAATGAGTTTTCTCACGAAGTATAGAAATGACTTGAGAATTAATTTAAGGTTTTTTATTTTTTATTTAAATAAATAACTGAAGGTTGAAAATGGAATTAAATTAATTAGTCATTTTGAATTCGTTGAATATGAAAATTAAATATGTATAAACCCATTTTCAATGGTGTCAGAAATAGTGGTTTCGAAACCCCGTTTTCCATTGGTCGAGTAAGTTTATGTTATTATTTAATATTTACAATTCCATCATGGTGTTATGTTGATTTTTGGTCCGATATTTCTTGTCGATTGGTTAGTAATTAAGTTATAAGGACTAAACTGTAAAAACCATAAAAGTTAATAGCTATAGATTTTTATTGATTAAAAGGGCTTAAATAGTAATTGAATTAATTATTTAAATGAAAATTAGGCCATTTTTCATTATAGTGGATGGTTAAGGCATATTTTTAATTTAAAAATATGTAAAATAATGTTAAAAATAAAATTAATAATGTGTTTAAAAAATAGAAAAAAGTGTCATCTATTTTAGTTTTTCTTTTATTTACTAAATATACATAAAATAGAATAGAGAAGCCATTATTGAATGCTTCAATACAATTGGCCTTCCATGGTAAGTCCTCCTAAGTCCCTTTTTTGTTGTTGTAAATTTTAGGTTTTTGAGATATCGGGAGCTTGATTTAGCTAGTTTAAGTATTAAATCGTAAAACTATTAAAGTTTTGGAATGCTATCATTGATGAATTTTGAAGCTTTTGATGTTAAATGTTTAGCTTTTAAGTTTACATTTGTAAAGTAAAAGTTGTTAGTTTTGAACATAGGGACTAAAATAAAAATATTTAAAAATTAGCATGAAATTTCTATAATTATAGATATTAGACAGCTATAAAAGGATGCGATTGAAATCAGATTGAACTTAGGGCTTAAATGTGAAAGTTAAGATTGTTTTAGTTTTAGGGACTAAATTGAATAAAATGTAAAAAATTAGGGATTATTAAAAATGAAATTGGACTATTATATGCATGAAATAAATTGTTAGAAAACATTTTAAACTGATAAATTGAAACAAACTACCATACAAATCAAGATTTGAATCAACCAATAGATAACCGAGGAAAAGGGAAAATTGCTGATTAGTCCCTACACTTCAACTTGTTAGCAGTTTTTGCAAGTAAGTTCATATGGTGTTTCTATGTTGTAAATGATTCGAATGTGTTTAAATTATGAAATTATATGTTGTGATTATATGTTGAATTGGTTATAAAATGGTACAAAAATGTGAGAAAATGATTGAATTGTAAAGAAATGAATTGATGTGTTAAATGTGCCTAAATGAATGTAAGAAAGGATATGATACAATTGGCATGACAATAGGTTTATTTGCATGTTACACGAGATATGGTATGTGATTATATTGATATATGGAGAATTCACTGTTTATACCAAAATTTAGCATTTGTTGCAGATTATCGAGTCTTGTCTCTACGGACACCACTATTACTAATTGTCTCTATGGAGACCATGGTGTGTTCTAGATTGATGTAATGTATTATAACATATGATGCCTACAGGTTTAGCACTTCAGTGCTCATGTTTGTATTGGAGTTATCACTCAAACGAGCAATTAGGTGTGTTTTGGTAGTTACCTGCGTATCCGTATCTGTTTGTTATAGTTCATCAGGCTACTCAATTATTTCAAAAGGGAAACAATTGAATGATGATATGTATTGTTTTGGAATTTTCTATATGATATAAGTATGATGTAAATGAAAATGTAATTGACGAGTTTGATTAAATGGCACTAAATGGGATTGATTCGTATTGATTGAAATGTCTATGGCTCGGTTATTTGACATACTCACCTTATTATTGTGAAATGTGGTAACAAGAAATTATATTCATGTATCTAATTTGATATGTTAATTGTGATTTGAGATGAGTTTACTATTTTAACTCCTATGAATTTACTAAGCATACAAAATGCTTACTAGGCTATGTTTCTTGTTTTGTAGTTGTCTTTTGCAGAATGAGGCGATTAGATAATTTCAGAGTTCACACTATTAAGTCTTCGATTCAATAGTCTTTTAACCATTCTGAACTCAGTTATGTGGCATGTATATAGGCAATACTATGTTTATGTGTACTTCTTTGAATGATTTTGGTACTTTGGATCTTGAATGTGTCATATATTTTGAATGGTATATGTTATGTAATTAAGTGTACATATTGGTAATGTGTAAGGTTTTAGATAAAATAATTTGATGATAAAAGTTAATGGTGATGTTAGAGTAATTAATGAATGTGAATTGTATGCATTGTGAAAGTAATGGTTATTTGCATGATTGGTGAAAAGATGATTGAGTAGGTATTCTGTTTGTGTATAGTTTATTTGACATGAAATGCATAGATGAAAGTTGCATTTTGAGGGCCACTTGAGGCATGTTGTATGGATATGTTTGTTTGTGAAAATGTGCCAAATTGGTGGCATATTGGTTGTTGATAGTTAAGATTTTTAATATGGGATGTTGGTGCATATGTGTACTTAAGGTTCTGTTTGAATTGGTTTTAGTTTGAGCATGAGAAATGATACCAAACATTAGATTTTTAACCTTTTAACAAAAAGCATCTATACTATAGGTTGAAGTATCGGTAATTTACCAAATGAACAATATTTTCAAATTAAAAGAATGACAATTTGGTATCAATACCCATATAAGTATTGATACTTATTTTTCCGAAGAACGATACTTATAAAGGTATCAGTAAAAAATTGGCTCGACTTTAAAATTTGAAATTGGCATAATGCCAAAATGGTATCGATACCTAACTTGAGTATTGATACTTGTGTATTTTAACTTGATTTTTGAAACATCAAAATTAAAAATGGTATCTGACTTACCCATGCTTAAACTTTGAAAGTTTACAGTTTGGTCCTTATACATGCTCGGGTCAAATTTAGAGTTTTTCATAAGCTTGTTTAATTCTTGATTTTACTTGATTAATGTGTGTGGCATGTATCTATATTAAGAAATGAGGATTGAATAAATTTTTGTTGAGTTTTTAAATGTGATTTTTTCTGGTAACAAAAGTAGCATCCCGTATCCCAAGTTCGACAATTGGGCCAGGTGAAGGGTGTTACAAAATATATTTTCTCAAAAATTCTTTTATGGTAAAATTGCCATGATGTTAGCGGAATTAGAATTGAGTTAAGAATATTATTTTATTGAAAAATTAATTTATCTAATTAATTAATTAATATTTATTTTGAGAAATAAAAATATATGTATTAGGTTGGATTAAATTGTAAAGCGCTAGGTTAAAAGTTTAGGATGAATATATAAAAAAAATTACTTGATTTTTTTTTAAAAATAAAATATATTTAATATAATGGTATATATATAAAAATTTTTGTTTTCTTTATATAATTACATATTTATTATTTTGTCTATATAAATAAAGAAGTTATTGATTAAAAATTAAAATAAAAAACTTAAAAACATGTTTTTTAATTAAAAACTTAAAATAACATATTTATTAATTAAAAAAAAAGAGTTTGAAGCAATGTTGATTAGAAAAAGAATAAATTAATATAAGAGGAGATTCAAATTTAAAACCTAAAAATAAAAAAGGCAAGCATTCAACCAACAAACAAGAGAAATCAAAATTATATAGAAAATGCATTTGTCATCAAGTATTTTTTGAAAATTGTGTTTTACAAATTTGTGACTTTAAAAACAGCATGTTTTCCTATAAAAAAAAAACTTAAATTGCTAATTTTTTTTTTTAAAGAAAATGGCACTAATTTTGCCGTTTTGATACCTTTCACCTTAAACATAACTCCCAATAATCCAAGTCATCGATCCACTCCGATATTTCTCTTCATCTGAACCCTCCATTACGAGTAATCAATGGGCACTGTAAAATACAAGAAATCGCACGGATCACTATCTAAACAAAAAAACTCCCCAGTTCCCGTTATAAAATACCTCGCAATTTTGTTTCACTCCTCAAATTTCCAATTTTATTATCCAAATCATTGAAGTCTCTTAATTTTGGCCTGATATCGGACATGTCAGGAAGAGGGAAGGGCGGAAAGGGATTGGGCAAAGGAGGAGCGAAGCGCAACCATAAGGTTCTCAGCGACAACATCCAGGGCATCACATAGCCTGCAATTTGACGCCTGGCACGTAGGGGAGGAGTAAAGCGTATTAGCGGCTTGATTTACGAGGAAACGTGTGGAGTTCTGAAGATATTCTTGGAGAACATGATTCACGATGCTATTACCTACATCGAACACGCCAGGAGAAAGACGATGACTGAAAGGATTGAGGTACACTTTAGATGAAATACAAATTGAAAAATATACTCTCTGTGTATTGAAGTTACTTGACTTTCTTTGTACAATGATAGCTGTTTATATAGCCTTCTAGATAACAACATATTTAACAGATTGAACTACTCACTAGTAGATTGTTAGTTGTTACAACAGCTCCTAACAGACTAACTGCTTACCCTTAACAACTTTGAGTGTAAGACAGGATTAGCTGCAACTGCAACGACACTAGAATTATCACACCACACAGTAGGTGTATCATCGGACTGAATTTGTAATTCTTGAAACAATGACAATAACCAAGTGACCTCATAGTAACCGCAGTAAGGCTCCTATGCTCTACTTCAGCCGTGGAACGAGAAACCACTTGCTATTTCTTCGAGCACCAACATATAGGAGTTTGACCAAAGTAAACACAATAGCTGGATGTGGACCGCCTATTGTCAAAATCAAACCTCCAATTGGCGTCAACGTGGCCAATCAAAGAAAGTCAAGCAAAAGAACGGAAAACAATCCCAAGATCCAGAGTATCACAAAAATACCACAGAATGTGTTTCAGTGCGACCATATGAGCAATAGTATGGTTATGCATGAATTGACAAACTCGATTTACGGCATACGCAATATCGGGCCGAGTAAGAACAACATACTATAGTGCTCCAGCAAGGCTTATATACTCCATTGGGTCCTTTAAGCAATCACTATCATTTTTTGATAGAGTAGAGGAGCTAACCATCGGTGTATGAACACTTTTTGCATTGGTCAAAGAAACACTATTTGCATTGGTCACAGAACATCGATCTAGAATGTCAGGAATATATTTCTTTTGACAGAGATGTAGAGAATCAGAAAACCGAGTCACTTTTATCCCGAGGAAGTAGTGAAGATCACTCATATCCTTTAGTGAAATTTCATCATTTAACAACTGAACAAACCAACCTATAGCGGTGTCAGGCTTCCAGTAACAAAAATATCATCAACGTATACAAGCACATAGAGAGTAGACCCAGACTGGATTCGAACAAATAACGAGGCATCAAATTTTGACCCAACGAACCCGATAGATATGACAAATTGCTTAAGCTTCTCAAACCACGCACATGGAGCCTGATGAAGGCCATACAAAGCTTTCTTTAGGTGGCATAGAAGTGGTGTACCATCAGAATCACACTTGACATACCTCGAGGTTGTTGCATAAATACTTCAATGTCTAGATCACCGTTTAAGAAGACATTATTTACATCAACTTGGTGAAGCTGCCACTGTCTTGAAATGTCAATGGATAGAATAACCCAAATAGTAGTATGTTTTACCACTGGACTAAATGTTTCCTTTAAATCACATCCAGGAACTTGAGAACAGCCTTTTACAACCAACCGAGCCTTACGTCGATCAATTGTACCATCTGAATCCCTCTTGATTTTGAAAATCCATTTACACCCAATAATTTTACGATTTTATGGTAGCGAAACAGGATCCTAAATAGAATTTCGAATAAGAGCATCATACTCAGCCTGAGCCGCAGCACGCCATTCTGAATGTGAAAATGCTTCCTCAATTGTGGAAGGTTCCATAGTTTCAACAGACATGGCTTTGGGTTTAAATACATCGGCTTTTGAACGAGTTACCATTGGATGAGCATTAGTTAAAGGCAGCAACGGTGCCTGAATATCAGGAAAGGGCACAACACTAGAAGAAGGACATGAACTACCGGTCTCATCAGGCAAAGGAGAGCTATTTGGCTCTCGATCAGATGCAACCTCAGGTTGAGCTTCATCCAATGAATACCATGGTGGGCATTCAACTTGTTGAGAGCACGACATAGGAGATTGAGAAACGAATGGTGCCACATGATGGGAATAGTTCGTTCGAACAAGTGGAACATATTTTGAAACCGATAGAGGATGGTCAAGTACTGCTCCCTTTCTAGTGGGTTCGGAGTACAAGAATTTGTCTTCATCAAAAACGACATTTCATGAGATAACATGTAACACCCCAAACTCGGTCAACACACCACGACCGAATATGGCATGCTACGGAGTGAAAACATTTTTGAAAACACCAGTTAACGGTTAAATTTTATAAAACTTTTTTTTTATTGTATACAGGTAAAAACTTAGTAATAGGTGATGTTTAAGATTGTCTTATAGATGTTAAGAAATTTGGGAAAACACATGTTTAGAAACCCATTTGTTAATACCAAGTTTAGAAAACATTTGATTTTGATTAAAAACGGTTGTGTGAAGAGTTTATCCATTTGCCTTTGAAGTTGAGTGAAAGATTTAGAGTTTGTAAAATCATCCAGGTTACCTCTGATTATGTTGTGATCGTTGTTACCCGATGGTAACATTTGAAAACCCGAAGAGATATAGTTTAGAAATCCTTGCTTTTTACCTGTTAATTTTATCATATCCATAAATCCAACATGTAATTTATCAGCAGAATACCATCAAGTAATAATAAAACCAAAATAAACTTAGCGGCCTTATTACAAAACCAAAACCAAATTTAAGGAAAATCAAATAAACCGGAGTAATAAGTTAAAGTTGAAGACCCGAAAACAAATCTGCATAGCCACCTCGAGTCCTCCCCGGCTCCATATCCGCAAACTATGCCTCATCTGCAAAATGTAAGGGAAGGGGTGAGTCACCAAGACTCAGTGTATAAATCCCCAACCCGATAATTCACCCACTTACACAGATTGTTAGCAAAACATGCAAACCATGCAACCCATAACCTAACCATCCAATCTCCTTTAACTACCCCGTGTGGTCAAAACCACTGGTGGTCAAAACCACTGGTGGTCAAAACCACTGGTGACCGAAGTCACAAATACATATATATCAATGATGGGGCCAACCCATTGTGTGGTCAAAACCACTGATGACAATCCCGTAATATATCATGTGGGGCCAGCCCACTGTGGTACCAAACCACTGGGACGAGTCACAATATCCATATGTGGTCAAAACCACTGGTGACCGAAGTCACAAATATCAATCATGTGGTCAAAACCACTGGTGGTCAAAACCACTGGGACTTAGTTACAAATCATATCAATAGTGTGGTCAAAACCACTGGTGACCGTAGTTACAAATCAACTGATGGGGCCAACCCATCTTGTGGTCAAAACCACTGGTGACAGTCCATATAAATCATCCCCCTCCTCTCATCAACCCTTTATCATGTTCATCACATACGTGTCATAATATCAGATGGTCGTGCAAAGCATATATAACATGGCATTTAGCAGAACATGATGACATAGACATATATATATCGTAAATCACATAATAGGGGACTTACCCGGAATCCAAGCTTATGCCCACAAGGCTAAGTCACCAATACCAAAGGTTACGCAGTAACATAATAAGCATCATTAAACTAATAAAGTGTGTAAGCGTTTACACACCTGACTATACGTAGATCTAATGAGAAATCCTAAAGCTACGCGATACTACGAGATCCCGCAACGTATGCCCTCACTGCTCTTACAATCGGCCAATGCTTAGTTAGTAATCAAAAGCCCTATTCGGCTTAACTAGAAATCTCGAAAAGGTGTTGCCCCAAATGTAGCACTCACCTTAAGCCGATTTAGTTACCAACCAAATCCCGAACCACGTGATGATCTCCCTTGTAATTGGCTAAACCTTAGTACACACAGATGGTCAGCCTTCGGCTTTTGAATGACTAAAAAACAGATATTGAGATGCTAGATCCCTTACCTAGATCGACCACCAAATCCCGAAGACTCACTGGATTCGGCTATGGCCCTCCCTGCATTCGGTTTCAACATAACTCTTAGAATCCATAGACCATTCGGCCATAACATACATCCCGAATTCACCTGAGTTAGTCGCCCCCTTACCTTGATGATTGATTTGGCCTCTCAACACTAATGATCGGCACCTCCTATTGATGCTAGAGGTTTCGGCTACCAACATGAACCAAATAAAGATGGGAGTTAACACTTAGATTTTTAGTATAGAAAGATAGAAGAGAATAATAGGAAGAAGAAGTCGCTTACCAGGATATTCGGCCAACCCAAATAAATAAAATAGGTTTGGCACTTGATATGACCAAAAAGAAAACGCAAGAGAAGAGGGCCTTAGAAGTAGGGTATTCGGCCAAGAAGAGAATTAACAAGGCTTCGGTTTTTTTTTTTTGAAAGTGATACAATTGAAAGAAGAAAATAAAATGGACAAGAAGGGATTCGTCAAAGAGAAAGAAAACTTTCGGCACAAGAGACTTGGAAGAAGAAAGATGTCGACAGAAGGAAGGGGTGTTGGTTTCGGCTTGGAGCAAAAATGAGAAAAGAAAAGATAAACAATAATGGATTCGGCAAAGAGAGTGGAAGAAATTTCGGCACAAAGGGAATTGGAACAAGAAAGAAAGAAGAGGAAAATGTGACCAAGGAGATTTCGGCTTGAACCAAATAAGAAGAAGAAGAACACAAGAGGTGGATTCGGCAATAGACTATCCCAAGTGAACCGAAATGAAAAGCAGAAGATGGCTACTAAGGTTTCAGCTATTCAACAAATAATGCACTCATGATTTAATTTTGACACTAAATCAACAAAAAAAGAACGCCCTCCTAACTAGCCGAAATACTCTCCTAACCTACCATAAACATTCGGCCACCACCCAAAAATGAATCCCAAACCGATAGCCACCCCTCAAGAATTCAGCTACACACACAACACTTGCCGTCCCCTTCTTTTCTCCTTGAATTTCTCTCATCCACTCAGTCAAACAAATTTGAATGAGTCAAATACCAAATTTTCCTCCCTTCCATCCATTTAAAATATGATAGCTTGATCCTCATCCACCAAGAGAGTCCTACCTGAGCACTCCACTTCCTCAGCTTTGGCATCAAAAAGAATAAGCAGGAGTGCCATTCCTGCTGCTCGAACACAGGCACTCCCTCCCTACATGTGGCGTCATCTCCCTTGCCCTTAAGTGGTGCCTCCTTGCCACCTTTCCAATTGATTCCTTGTGTCAAAATTCCTCAATACATTCTCTTAACCCCTATATCACCTAGCTCCCTCTTCCCAGGTACTAAAAAGAAATTTTTAGCCCTAACTCAGGCCTAACCCAGGGTTATAACTAGACCCCTAAACATGGTAAATCAACATTATAACAATTCATCACATGCACACAAGCAAAATGCAGAACCCCGATTTAAGGATGTTACATAACAACCTTACCAGTAGGTAGGAGACACTAATATCCCTTGTGCTGAGTACTATACCCCAAAAAGATAGACGGTTGAGATAAAAAATCCAATTTATTTGTCTGAAAAAGACGTAGATAGGGAAAACAACAACACCCAAAAACCCTTAGGTGGGCATAGGTGGGTTCGTTTCCAAAAAGAGCCTTCAATGGAGTTTTTCCCTTCAGAACAGAAGTAGGAAGTCGATTGATGAGATGAACAGCACAGCAAAATGCATATCCCCAGTATTCCATAGATAGGCCAGCTTGAGCTAGAAGAGTGATACCCATGTCAATAATGTGACGGTGTTTGTGCTTAGCCATTCCATTTTGTTCAGAAGTATGCGGACAGACAACCGATGAATAATACCTTGAGAAGCTAGAACAGACGTGAAAGCTCGATACTCTTCACCCCAATCACTCTAAAATTGTTTAATACTCTTTCTAAACTGAGTTTTAACCAGTTGTTGAAATTGAACAAAACATTGCACTGCCTGAGACTTTTGATGAAGTAGATAAATCCACGTGAAACGGGTGCAAACATCAACAAATTCTATATAATACCAATTACTCCCACAAGCTACAGATGCAGGGCCCCAGAGATCAGATACAACCAAGTCAAACGGATTACTATATTCAGTAGTAGACAGTGTAAATTGCAACTTATGTGACTTTCCTTTTTGACACGCCGTACATATACCCTCAAGGGAACTCACTTTTGATACAATATTACATTTATCTAAAATGCTTTTAACAACAGTAGCAGATTGGTGGCCAAGACGTTTATGCCACAAGGAAAACACATCACCTTTATGAAACTTATTTTGAAGAACAGTAGAGGCAGCAACCAGGGCTCGAGTAAACTGTAGAGATAAATCTGGCAGAGAGAACCAGTATAAACCGTCATGAATGTAACTTAGAACGTGTATGTAAAACACCATTACCAATTGACGAGATTGGAGCCGGAGTCCCGTCACCCATCAAGAGAGAAGATGTACCTAAATACGGTGTAATTCATTTAGGGCCGACGTAACATGGCAGGCATGATTGCTAGCACCTGAGTCGGGGTACCATGATGCAGTACCAATGGGCATGGGTATATATGAATCTGTACCTCTATAATTAGATCCAAGTTAAGCAGTGTTGATATACGGTTCAGAAGAATCTGAATAACCAGAGGCATGCAAAATACCAACCCGAGGAAGACCAATACATGGGTCTGAGCCAGAGTACACTCGAGCGCACGGTTTGGTTTTCCAAGGAATATGCGGGTTGGAAGCACCACACCCTTCACCATTAAATGGTCCAACCGGTTGACCACGACCCAATGGATATCCAACTTGGACACAATTGTTAATGGGCTGAACATTATTTAAATTTCCTTGCCCAAACATATCATTATGCTCATTAAAAACCACCCTTCTTGGCCCATGAAAATCATGTGTGTGAGACCCACTAAGATAGCCATGTGCGTGAGGCCCATTTTGAAACCCAAGTGCTTGATAATGGGTGCCAGCCGGGACATACAAAGGAGCATTCTGATTTTGACCATTGTGAAAATAAATTTGATCGAATTGGTGAGGTCCAGTTGTGAAGCAATTTTGGTCACTTTGATTTTGGCGGTGCAAAGCCCAATTTTGACCGAAAGATTGTTGATTAAAGGGGTGAGTAAACCGCATATGTCGAGAGGGCCATTCTTCTCCCTCAATAGTTGGTGCATTCAATGCATAAGCCAGCTAACCAATAGAGCCACCCGACGCTTAAGCGGGCCAATCTCCACCTCGCGATGCCCTATTCAACGCCATAGCACCGTCAAACTCACGGTTGAATCGATAGTAGCACTGCTAAGCAAGGTGGCCAAACTGACTATAGATCTGGCACTGTATGCGTGGCCAGAAACCTCTCCCACGACCGCCAGACGGAGGGTGACCACCACGGACGGAGCCTTCGGACGTGTGCGACAGAACGCTCTCCACAAACTTAGCATGCATGGCCACTTCTTGGACTGCTTGTAGCTGAAGGTTTCCACACTCAACCAAGTCATCGACAAGCTTCTGAAATGGCACTGGCTAAGAAGAAACAGCCACTGAGGAAACGACAGCATCAAACTCAGGAGGTAAGCCAGCAAGCATGATCTCTATTTTCTCTACTTCCGGTATTCCAATGCCTGAAGATTCAAGTAGAGCACAAAGTTCTTTATACGAGCAAAAAAGCCTTTGATCGAGAGTATACTTTTCTTGAGAGAATGGAGTTCATGGTGGATCTGGGATTGCTTAGCACCAGTGTCGGCCGCGAACAAGTTGAAGGCCGTAGTCGCACATCGCAAGCCGTCCTAGCATTCGTAAAGGAGGACAATAGTGAGCCATTGATTGTGCACAACAACAATGATGCAAGAAATTGATCTTGTTGTGTAAAGACCATCACAGATGGATTAGGAGCAAGAGATCCATCTGGTGACTAGATGAATCTTGCCGGGGGAGGTAAGGTCCCGTCTAGAAACCTGATCAAGTCATGACCACGAAGAATAAGGTGTACTTGTTGTTTCCACTGAATGAGCGTTCATTCCTTGAGCTTCATAACATCATGCCGAGGGAATGAGTTTATAACTCTCT
Organism: Gossypium bickii; assembly: GCA_025503065.1. Lineage (NCBI taxonomy): Eukaryota > Viridiplantae > Streptophyta > Magnoliopsida > Malvales > Malvaceae > Gossypium > Gossypium bickii. The sequence continues at coordinate 57,877,443 of CP106717.1, read as the reverse complement.
TGCCATTGAACACAGCACAACCACCATCAAAAGAGGCCGAATCAATAGAGTTCATGGTAGCCATTCACCGAGGATCACAAGGCGACTGATACCATGAAAGGATTGAGGTAAACTTTAGATGAAATACAAACTGAAAAATAAACTCTCTGTGTATTGAAGTTACTTGACTTTCTTTGTACAATGATAGCTATTTATATAGACTTATAAATAACAACTTATTTAACAGATTGAGCTACTCAGAAGCAGATTGTTAGTTGTTACAACAGCTCCTAATAGACTAACTAGTTACCCTTAACAGTGACTGCCATGGATGTGGTTTATACACTGAAGAGGCGGGGTAGGACTTTGTATGGATTTGGTGGTTAGATGATTTAGTGCCTAGGTTTTTAATTAGGGGAAAATTGTAGGGCTCAGCCAAAATTACAAGCTGGGCTTCGTTGTTCACTGTTATAGTTTGTAATTTGCGTAATCATTTGCATGTTTTTATTGAAACTTGAAGATCTTTTTGTCAATCTTTTTTTTTTTTTGAGAAAATGATTTTATTATTTATGGTGTTTGTATGCTTCCCCAAAGGTGGAATTAACAATAAGGTTCCAACGTTGAGTGAAATGAAAATTTTAATGGCTTCCCAAACAAAATGAATGAAACGAGGCATTGACATATTTCTTTGGCCAATCAAATTGGGTTTCCATCCTTTCATTCCCTACCACATTTCCTTGATGTTCGGTATCAGATGTGTCCCGGAGCTATAACAAAGCAGGCCAAAGTTTTAGAACATACTTCATCTCTTTCACCACATAGTTGCCTCAATTCAAGGATTCAATTTATGTAAGACTTGAGTTAATCATGGTTGTCAAGCTGAAACAGATAATGGGACAACAACTCTTAATTGTAGAGAGTTTTACATCATTTTGAATTACTCTAACAATCTAGCCTTTGAAGCATATATTTGTTAGTTTTTCTTTAATTACAGTACTATGAATAATAATGGATCAAGAAGTGTACAATGATATAAATATAAAACAAAAGGCTATTTAAAAGAAACATTGAATATATAAAAGGAAAATAAGTTACTATCATTCTTAATGGAAATCTTGGCTGATGGTGATGGAAATAATATTCCGATTGAGGACAGGAATACCAAAAAGGTTAGGTTCAAGGAAGTGGAGATAGACTTGGGTAATGAGATGGTCGTTGTAACAGCCTGTTTTTAGTGATATCGGTAACAGTGGTTTCAGGATTATAATTTTGATGAGTAAATTATAATTTGTTATTTATTTAATGTCTACAGGAATATATTAAGGTCGTATTAAAATTTATTAAAATTTTGTTAAGAAATTTTGATGTTTAAGTAGTTAATTAAGTAAAAATGACTAAATCGTAAAATGTGTAAAAGTTGAGTTCTATTAGTTAAAGGGGTCTCTTGGCTATGAAATTTTAAACTAAAAGACTTGAATGGTAAATAAACCATTTAAGGTGTTAGTAGATGTGCATGGATAAGGCTTTGTTGAAATTTTAATAGTTTTTAAAGGTTAAAATGGTAATTGAGTAATTAAAAGAAAAATTAAGTAAAGAAAGATGAAACTTTCTCATTTTCACTTGTCTTGGCTTACTAAGCTTATGGCGTTAGTGTTGAATTTGTTTAATCTATATATTGTATTATTGAAATGATAAGTTATGTTTAAGTTTATACGAGCTTACTAAGCACTCGCTGCTTGCATAGTTTCTTTCCTTTGTTTTATAGACTATCGGAAGCTCAATCGGTTTGGAACCTCATCAGAGATCTATCACACTATCCAGAAGTCTCTTCAGTAGTTTCTGTATAATTTGGGCAAGGTTAATAATGGCATGTATAGGATGTTTTGTAAAGGTTCTATGATATGTTTAAGTCTTGAAGATTATGTTTTGTTGGTGCACTTTAATGTTTACTAAACTTTGTCATTTTTGGTCACTTGTTAATGCTTGTAAATAAGACTCTTTATGGTATGTTTAGAATGGTTTGGAAATGGTTATTTGTGGTATGTTTTGGTATATAGTTGAAATAGGTTATCATGCATGAAATGAGGCAACATTGACATGTTTTGGTAGTTGTTGTTTGATATAATTGTGGTGCTTTTGAATGGCATATTGGTTAGTTGAATTAGGGTCTTTGAAATGGAATCTTTATATGTATTTGGATGGTGTTTAGGTTACTTGAAGGAGTGCACAATTGGATTGTATATTTCTGCATAGTTTGGTTATGAAATCCTTGATTTTAGGTGCATTTTAGGTTCACATGGCTTGAGACACGGGCTGTCATACGGCCGTGTGACACATACGGCTTGACAACACGACCATGTGTCATTTATGAATTTCTTAGTGTTTAAGTCAGTGAGTTACACGGCCTTGCACATGAGCATGTGGGGCAACTCAAATAGTTACATGGCCTGGCACATGGGCATGTGACACGACCATGTGACCCTACTCATTGAGTTACATGGGTGATGACATAGGCTGGGACACGACTGTAACACCCCTAACCCGATTCCATCGCCGGATTAGGGTTAAAAGCATTATCGGACATATCAGAAACATTCACAAAAATTTTAGAAAACCATTCATTAATCGCAATCATAGTGTCCCTTAAATAGGTCAACGAGACCTTAAACATGCTTTAGAGTAGGCCGGGACTAAACCGAACACATACAGAAATTCTCTAAAAATTTAAAACTTTCCTAAGTTATGTAGGACACACGCCCGTGTGGGCTGGCCGTGTGTCTACCACGGCAACAAACACACCCGTGTCTTGGCAGTGCCAAAACATAGCATGCATACTGACTTTTCCACACAGCCACAAGGCACGCCTGTGTACCATGGTCGTGTGCTCTTAGGCCATATACTGACTTAATCTCATGGCTACTAGGTACGTCCGTGTGCTAAGGCTGTGCACACTTAACTAGATCCTGCCATTTCCCCACGGCCATTAGGCACGCCCGTGTGCCATAACCGTGTCAGCAAATCAGGCCATTGTCAAGGCCATAATGCCACCCACAAAATGGTCATTTCCTACAAGCAATTTACCCAATCATTTCATGCATATTTTGCAACCAAAACATATCAAAGAAATAATCAAATCTTCACCTACAATTGCAACTTAATCATACCAAATTGTACAATTAATCACATAAGCAATTAAGCATGATTCATCCATCTATACTCTTTATTTATTCACTTCTTTGAACAATCAAATATATATTCATCAAGCATTCATTTACTCACCATATCTTTAACTCTTTCATAAGCAATCATACCATACCAAAACATGCATCATTTTCATATATTTACTCAAGCATAATACCAATACTTATCTAGCCACATCTAATGGCTATTATACACAATTCAAAAGATAACAAAATGACTAGTCTATACATGCCATATCTAGCTTTGTACATATTTCAAAAGATACCAAAATAAGCATAGGTAGTGTGATGACAATCCTCAACGGTCCCTAGCCTTCAGTAGCTTTGATGATCTATAAAACAGAAATAAGCACACAAACAGAGTAAGCTTTCGAAAGCTTAGTAAGCCATATACAAATAAACATAGCAAATGATACACATATTCAATTTGATAAAATGTCATCTATAGTTCTCATAACAAGTTCTTCAACTCAAATATCACAAATACACATAGCTCATTTCAACATTTATTCATATATCATTCCATCCATTCATAGTACATAATCATCTTAGTAAGTGCATAAAGATACTTACCTTCCATACGCATTTAGTGTACAAACCAAATGTACCTGAAACGGATATACAATTCACGCAATCATTTGTATCTCAGATTTGCCCGTTGAATCGTTCGGAATCTAATAGGAGTTTCAGAGTGCTCAGAATATTCATACAATGCTAACATCCCAGACGTGGTCTTACATGTAATCAGACATCGATGCCATTGTCCCTGACAGGGTCTTACACGAATCAATACCATGTCGATGTCCCAGACATGGTCTTACACGTAGATCTCATATCGAAGCCAACATCCCAGATGTGGTCTTATACGAAGTCTCAAATCAATGCCAACACCCCAGACGTGGTCTTACATGATATCGCATAACAGACACCTATGCCATGACATAACTAATCCTATCTATTCATAAGTTCATATGGGACTTCTCGGACATTGTTACTATATCGATCTTATTTCGAAATTCATGATCACAACATCTCATAAGCATTCATCATTATCATTAGTCATATGAACGTACATAATTCAATACAAATTCGTTTATTTGTATAATAACTTACCTCGGATTCGGATATTCGTTCGGACTCGTTTATTCGATTATCTTCACTTTCCCGTGATCTAAGTTCGTTTTCTTCGGTTCTTGATCTATACATATTCAAATTTAACCCTTTTTTTAACAATACATTCAATTCAATCCAAATTCACATATTTAGGGCTATTTGTAATTTAGCCCTCACATTTTCACATTTGGACAATTTAGTCCATTTTTCTCAAAACATCAAATATACATAATTTGTTCACACCCATGCATAGCCGGACCTCCCTAGGGACCATACGAGTCCATATTTTTCATCAGATTCACAATTTAGTCCCTCAAAATGCTATTTTCTCAATTTAGCCGTAATTAGCTAAATTCATCAAAATTCCAAGAACAAAACATGTTCAGCAAATACATATCTTTCATATTTCATTATAAAACATCACAATTCACATGAGTTCATCAAAGTCTCATTTCATAAACATAATCAATTCTCAAAATTGAAACATGGGTTTTGTAGTAGATAAAGCAACGATTGCAAAAATGTAGAAATTATCAAAAACTGACTAAAAACATACCTTGAATTTGGCTTGTAAGTAGCCGAATATGCAAAGCTCAAACCCTTGTTTTCTTTTTCTTATTTTCGGTCATAAGAACAAAAGATGAACATGGCTTTCAATTGATTTTGTTTAACATGAAATGCATTATTGATGTACAAAAATAACCTTTCATAATAATAAGAAAGACATATATTTATCAAGGGCATATTTGACCTTTGTCCATCCACTATCTACATATTGGCATATTTGCCTCATAAGGCCACGAACATTCAAAAGCCACAACACTTAGGTACTTTAATAAATAGCATGCTAGTTTTGCATTTAATGCAATTTAATCCTTTTATCAAATTGAGCATACAGATGGACAAATTAGCTTACGAAAATTTAGCACATGCTTAATCACACATCAAAGACATAGAAAATAATATTAAAATTTTTCACTTACTCAGATTTGTGGTCCCGAAACCACTATTCTGACTAGGGTACAAACCAGACTGTTACGACGGCTGTGTGTCCCTTGTTTGAAAGTTACACGGCCTTGCCACACAACCGTGTAACCCTTGTTTTTCAAATTTGCAACTTATTCTTAAACTTTCAGTTAGGTTGCAAATTAGTCCCGAATTGCTTCCAAGCTATTTCTAGGGCATCGAATGCTCGATTTAGGGACGAAATGTATGTGATTGAATGGTTTACGATATATTTAAATTATTGAATGTTATGATGTTTAAATATTTTTGATCATATAGTAATACTCTGTAACCCTAATCTGGTGACTGAGACAAGATAGGGGTGTTATAGACGTGGATCCATCCCCTTTGGCACCGATGACTTAGAGGGATAAAGTAGTTGGGAAAGGTTCTTCAGAGTCAGTACAAGAAGAGGAGATTGAATTTCAGGAGGGAGATTTCATGAAATCTACGGTTAATAGAAGGCCAACAATAAATTTTTCTGACTGATTAAAGAAAATTCTAATAAGGGATATGGCCGTAACAGTGGTGGTGAAATTGTTAGGTAGGAATTTGGCTGATAATACACTTCATAAAAGGATTTTTAGCCTTTGGAAACCAACTCATTCGTTTCAACTTATGGACGTTGAACACGACTATTTTCTAGTGAAATTTTAGAATAGTGGGGATTACGAGAAGGCTCTCACTCAAGGTCCATGGGTTGTGTTCAGCCAATATCTCACGGTTCAGCCGTGGACTCTTGACTTTAGTCCCCTCTAACCGTTCCCAGGCACTGTTATGGCATGGATCTGTTTACTTGGGCTACCGCGGGTACTTTACAAACATAAAATATTGGAAACAATAGGTGGTCTAATAGGTAAAGTTGATAAATTAGATTTTAACGCATATAGTGGCTAAAGAGGGATGTTTCATCAAATGGCGGTTTTCATTAATCTGGACAAACCACTAATATCTTAAATCTTGATGAACAACATGTTGTAGAGAGTCGAAGATGAATCGTTACTGGCAGTTTATTTTTTGTGTAGCCATTACGGGTATGTACATGACCTTTTCCCATTTAAAGGTTTGGCGTTGGGCCGCTGTGGTGATAAAGAGACAACAATGGTGGAGGTTCAACCAGATAAGGAGAAAATAGTAGAGGCATCGGAAACCTACGGACCTTGGATGATCGTTGGGAGGCGATCACAGCGCAACCTAAGTTCGAACGGTAATTTTTCAAGTAAAAATCAAGCGAATGCTAGGAGGTTCTTGATTTGCTACCTTATCTACCTTAGAGCGCGATGGCGGCAAGAATGAGGAAAAAATTGCAGATATCTCAGGGATATGTTTCCAAAAAGGCGACTTTTTAAATATGTTTGAATGGTCAAATATAGTAAAGGAAAACCCTTCTCATGTTGGGTTAAAAGATTCAGCAACTATTGGGCCTAGGTTGGATGGTATGGCCCCAAACATTAAAGCCTCAATGATGCCTAATGGGTAGAATATCGGGGCTCCCTCTCTTGTTATATGCGTGGGCTCTCCTAGCCAAATTAGGGATTCTACGGTGGTGGCCCGTACAAAACTGAATGGTGGCCTTTTAATCCAATTTGGAGACAACATAATGGTGGCTCTCCCATCACCGATGGATGGACATTTAATTCAAATTGGAAACAACACTATCGTGGCTCCCATTTCACCAAATTCTGGTATGAGCCCTATGACTAAAACTAGTAAGTGCATCAAATATCTGCGCACATTTAAACTTGACCTTTGAAGGTCTGATTGAATCCATGCAAAAAATGAATTCGAATATTCTTGATCTCATAAGACACTTGGCAGTTTCTTTTAAGGAAAATACTCATTCCAATTCTTTGAAAGATTAGGAAACTATTTTCAGCTGGGTTGTTAATGGACGTCAAATGTCAAAGGGACAGGGATTAGGAGGAAAAAATGTGGTTGTTTGTAACGATAAACCTTTCAGCAAAATCAGTTGAGATTGTAAAGGTCGATTTAAAAATTCTGGTAATGTGAGAGTCCCATTATTAGGCTTAATGAACTCCATGGTAGAACTAATACGTTCCTATGTCGATGATAAATCTGAGGAGAAGACAATGCATAAGGCAATTACATCTCGGGAGAAATCCTGCTAGTCTGAGCATTAAAGTTTAGTATTTGCTTCTAGTTCTATATTATGAATTTAACTATCTTGTCATGGAATTCGTAGGGATGCGCCAGGAACAAGTTCCTTGATATCTTTTAGGAATATAGCAGGGATTTTAAGCCTGACATTGTAGGCCTCTTAGAGATGACAGTTAGTAGGGGAAAAGTTGATTCAGTTATTGCTAAACTTGGGTTCCAGTTCTCTCATCGTGTGGAGGCAGTTGGCTTCGGTGGAGGTATTTGGATTAGGTAGAAGGAGCCGCTATGTGTTGAGGTACTTCGGAGCCACCCTCAATATGTTTTGACTCAGGTTTCTAATAGTCCCTTGCAGTGACCTGTTTATGTTGCGTTTGTTTATAGAAGTCCCGATAGTCATAAATGGATGCCTCTTTGGGGAGAACTGGAAATAAGCATCCCTGATAATGGGTCTTCGTGGATGGAAATTAGGGATTTTAACGCCCTTTTATACCGTGTGAGAAAAAAGGGCGACAAAAATAATAGTAATTGTTTTCTATTTGGGAATCTCATAGAGGAAGATGAGCTAAATGATTTAGGGTTTAGGGGATCTCTATTCATAAGACATAGAGGTGGAATCTTTGAACGCCTGGATAGAGTTATTGGTAATGATGCTTGGGTTACTGCCTTTCTGAATTTCTCAGTGACTTACCTTCCAAGGCTCAAGTCAGATCATAGGCCACTCCTTCTATCCATTAGGATCTTTTTCTGTCCTCCTAAAGGGCATCCATTCCGTTTTCTAGCAGGTTGGATAGAACATCCGAGTTTCCTTATGTTCGTCAAAGAAAAGTGGAGTTTTGATAGTTGTAACACCCCTCACATGTATTCAACATCGGAATAGGGTTACAGAGCATTACCGAACTTATAACACATTCAAACATACATTTCACATACAATTAATCAAATCATATACATTTCATCCACAACCAATCATATCGTCCCCAATACGAGTCAATGAGGCCCAAAACATGCATTCAGAGAAGTTAGGGACTAAATTGATAACTTTGGAAACTTTTAGAATACATAGAAAGTTTTCCAAACTGCAGGGGTCACATGCCTATATGCCCTGGCCGTGTCTCTCACACGACCAAGAGACATGCCCATGTCCCAGGTCGTGTGGACATTCAAAATGGGATCACATGGCGGGTCCTAGCCCGTGTTCGACCCCGTGTAACTCTCTGACTTGGGTCACACGGCCAACACACACGCCCGTGTGCCTTATAAATGGCCATAAACACCCGTGTGTAAGGCCGTGTAGAGCATAGTGACTTGATTTTAATTTCATCCCCAGGGGACACACGACCGTGTAACATAACCGTCTGTCACACACGGTCGTGTCTCTGCTTGTGTGGACAAAAATAGGCTATTTACTAAGCCATTTTTGCCACCCAAATTGGCACACACCTGCATCAAACCAATTTGCACAATTCATAGCAATTAAAAGCAACCAATACAACCACAATCAAGACTAAAATATATATACCATTCCAATGCCAACATCTAACATGCTTATAATACCATAATTTGCCTACTCAAATCATGCCAATTCACATTTCCAAAGCGTTCATATGTACCATTTCAACTAAGCATTTCTTAGCCTAAAACATCAAGTACAACCATTCTCAATTCATTAACCATTAGCTACCTTGAAAGTTGCATTCAACAAACCATTCCTAAGCAATCGTGAACCACATCCCTAAGAGTTATTAATACATATATACATACATCACATAATTTCCAAAATAAGCCAACTTACATGGCTAACACAAAACCAAACACTTAATATTTACAAGCCAACAGAAATGGCCAAAATCATGTTACATATACCAAAATGACTCAAAGTCCCTATACATGCCATATACTAAAAAAACCCAGCCCACGAGCCTTGACCGGATCTGGTATGTTCCTCGAGAAAACATTTGAAAATCTGTTGGTTACTTAGGAAATGTTTTGTGGTTTTGAAGAAGGATTTGCTTGTGTTGGGTTCAATTGAAAACTTTTGTTAATTTAGAAATCAGGGATTTATTAAAAACCTTGTTTTCATATTAAAAGATATGCCGAAATTGTTTTAAAGATTTTACCTTTAAATTGGAAATTATTTGTGATAGGTGGTCAAAAACACTTAATATTTATTTTTAAGGAAAACCATTTGACTTTGATTTAATACTAAACGTATTGTAATAAAATCAAATAAAAAGCATGCATAAAACATTTCATACTATGGCCTTATTACATCGAAAACGAAACCCAAATTAAATTCCAAAATACTTAAAATATAACAAGTTCAAAATGAAATAAAGTCTAGAACTAAGCATGGCCACCACTAAGATCCTGCGCCGACCGATCCATCACCGAAACACTGAAAAAAAGTCCCACAACGGGGTGAGTCAAACAGACTCAGTGTGTAACAGCCAACACTAAGTCCTAACAGTTTAGGCATATCAGTTCATACATATAGCAATTAAATATAATGATGCAATCCCGAACCCGAACCTAGATACCATCCGCTACACATCACTCGTACCAACCATCACACCGTGGGGACTACTAAGTCAACCCTCCATCCGCTACACATCATCGAAGCCAGTCGCTGCAGACGACGTGCTCATCGTCCTTATATATATATATATTGTGGCATAGCCACTAGAAAAAATTTCGTGACATAAGTCACCACATTCAGATTATGTGACCGAAGTCACCTCATTCAGATATTGTGGTATAAAACCACCAAATCACTTCCCCTTTCATAATCACCCAAATGCCCCATGTCATACATATCATGCACAGATTATGTCACTTTCTTTATTTCACATTCTTAGCAATATTCACTTATATGCCATAACAGGTATTCGTAACATTGTTAACATGGTTTTAGAGGATAACGTACCTGAGTTTGCCGTACCATTGAATGGTACTATAAACCATATCTTTCACATTCTTATTAACACTTATATTAGATTAAAGCCGTAAATCTATTAAGAAATAGTGTGGGGGTACACACCTGATTTACTTAATGCTTCACTGAAATCTCGAATATCCTGATCTAATGTTCTAGATCTTAGTCCCTACATTCGGCCAACATTTGATATTTAAACAAAAACCTATTCGGCTATAAAATCAAATCCCGAAGGATTATCACAATCAAAATCTTACCTTGCTGCCGATTTCATTTCTAAACAATTCCCGAAACTTTGTGATACTTCTTCCTTGAAATCGGCTAGCATCAAATCACCTCACAAGTTAGTTTTCGGCTTTTGAATGATATAAAATAGATCTGAAACACTAAATAAGCCTTGGCCGATTGTGCATGTGCACTTACCTTGTGGATCTAAAATCCCGAAATCGATCCTTGCTCTTGGTGATATAGAAATTCCTATAAGCACATGTTAGATCTAATCTAACATTAAAACACAATAAAATGGCCTATGGCCGAATATCCCCCATAGCTTACCTTAGATCTTAGAAGTCCCGAAAGATTCCTCCCTTATAGTCGACACTAGTAAAATCCTGAAATCTCTCCTTAAGATTTCGGTCAAAGAAGGGTAAGAGGATTAGAGTCTTGATTTCCAACATACAGAGAAAGAAAGGAGTAAGAGATTAATCAAGAGAAATCCTTACCAAATAGAGTAATCGAAATGCACTTGTTCACCACTTAACTTGTCGACAGGAAGAAGAGAATGTTGGGTTTCCGGCTTTTACTGCTAGGATCAAATCGGCTTTAAAGGTGACAATTAAATGAAACTTTCGGCTTTTGAGAGGAAATAATAGGGAGATACAGATTCAGCTATGCTTTCTTGAGTTTTCGGCTTGACAAAATTTAAGAGAAAAGAGAAGGTTGGCTAAGGAATTCGGCAAAAGGGATGGAAAGAAACAATTGGCCTCACTCTCCTCCTTTTGCCCGAATATACCACACCTAGTTCCCCTTATTCGGCCAACTCCTCATCTCTCTATCTCATCCTCCTATTTTATCTCTTTTCCACCTTTCAAAAATAATTCAAATAAATCATCAATTATCTACTACATTAGCCGAAATTTTAAAAGAGTTTAATCCTAACTAAAGCTCATCCTTTCAGTGCCTTATTGCCGTCCAACACCCTTTTCCCCGTGGCGCAAAAATAAACTCCCATTTGTTTCCCTGGTGACTCGAACCTAGACCCCTCTGACACTCCTTGTGGCGCCACTTACTGGGCTTTAAGTGGTGCCTCCTTGCCACTTTTCCAAGCCCGATCTTGTGCCATATTTCCCTTACAATTTTTCTTAAGGCCACCCTGCTTCGCTTCCTTTTTTAGATTTAAAATCTAATAATTTCTAAGATATTTGTCTATATTCCTAAGTTTTCAAAATTCAAAAAACACATTATAACACACAAAGGCATGCTATTTCATATAATTAAGCAAAATGCACAAGCCCAATTTTTGGATATTACAGTTCTACCCCCTTAAATTAATTTCGTCTTCGAAATTACCTGCTGAAATAAGTGAGGGTATTACTGTCGCATTGCTTCTTCTGGCTCCCACGAAGCTTCTTCCGATCCATGGTTACACCATAACACTTTGACTAAATGAACTGATTTCCTTCGTAGCACTTTCACATCTCGTTCAAAGATTTGAATTGGCTCCTCCTCGTACGACAAATCTGGTCTTAGCTCCACCTCCTCCACTGGCACTATATGAGATGGATTCGATTGATAACGACGTAACATAGAAACATGGAATACGTCGTGCATCTACTTCAACTCAGGAGGTAACTCTAGCTGGTATGCCACTGGTCCTACTCGCCTCAATACCCGATAAGGTCCTATAAACCTGGGACTTAACTTCCCTTTCCGACAAAATCTCATTACCTTCTTTCAAGGTGATACTTTAAGAAATACTTGATCTCCCACATCAAATTCTATTTCCTTGCGCTTGAGATCTGCATATGACTTCTGCCTATCAGATGCCTCCTTTAACCGTGCCCGAATTACCTCAACCTTTTCCTCGGATTCAGCCATAATTTCTGGACCCAAAACTCGACGTTTCCCTAATTCTGTCCAACACGTAGGAGTGCGACACTTCCGTCCATACAGTGCTTCATACGGTGCCATCTGAATACTGGCCTGATAGCTGTTGTTGTATGCAAATTCCGTTAATGGGAAATACTCTTCCCAACTTCCCCTGAAGTCTATTACATAGCCACTCAACATGTCCTCTAACACTTGGATTACTCGTTCAGATTGACCGTCCGATTGTGGATGAAAAGCCGTAGTGAAATCCAATCTGGTGCCTAAGGCTTGATGTTTAGCCTTAACTTGCTGACACGTCAAGCACTTTCCTATGAATTCGATAACTTCCCGCTTAGGACCAGGCCACCAAAACTGTTCCCTTAGGTCTCTATACAATTTAGTACCTCCAGGATGCATAGCATAAGGGCTACTATGCGATTCCTGAAGAATTTTCTACCTTAACTCCTCATTCTTCAGCATACAAACCTTTCCCTTGAAACATAATACTCCCTCGTCATTAATACCATAATCCTCTAACTCTCCATTCTGCACTTGCTATAACTTAGTACTTAAATCTTTATCCAACAACTGACCCTCTTTCACTTCATTCAACCATGTCGGCTTCACTTGCAACTCTGCTAGTATACTTCCATCGTCATACAAGCTCAGATGTGTGAACATCGCCCTCAGATCTGACACTACCTTCCGACTTAGGGCATCTGCCACTACATTCGCCTTGCCCGAGTGATACTCTATAGAACAATCGTAGTCCTTCAATAACTCCACCCACCTTCGCTGTCTCAGGTTCAACTCCTTTTGAGTCAACAGATACATAAGGCTCTTGTGGTCTGTGTAGATTACCGACTTTTCTCCATACAAATAGTGCCTCCATACCTTAAGAGCAAAGACCACTGCTGCCAATTCCAAATCGTGCGTCGGGTAGTTAACCTCGTGAGGCCTCAATTATCGACACGCATAAGCGACTAACCTCCCGTCTTGCATCAGAACACATCCTAATCCTTTCCTGCCTCAGGCTGAATCAAAACTGGAGCTTCCATCAACACCCTCTTAAGTTTCTCAAAGCTCTCTTATTGCTTATCTGTCCATACGAAAGGTACTTCCTTCCTCAACAACTTTGTCAACGGTGCAGCTATTGATGAAAATCCTTCCACAAACCTTCTGTAGTAGCCTGCTAATCCCAAGAAACTGCGAATCTTAGCCACAGAGTTAGGTGGTTTCCAATCCAACACTGCCTCAATCTTTCTGGGATCGACCCTTATTCCTTCCGCGGACACTACATGTCCTAAGAATGCAACCTCCTTCAGCCAAAATTCACACTTGCTGAATTTGGCATAAAGCTTTTTCTCCCTTAATACTTGCAACATAACCCGAAGATGCTCATCATGCTCCTCTTCAGACTTGGAGTACACTAGGATGTCGTCGTTGAATACAACGATGAACCGATTCAAGTAAGGTTGAAAAACCCGGTTCATCATATCCATGAATGCAGTTGGGGCGTTCGTCAATCCAAACGGCATTACAAGAAACTCATAATGGCCGTATCTTGTTCGGAAAGCTATCTTATGGGTATCTACTACTTTCACCTTCAATTGATGATATATGACCTTAAATCGATCTTTGAAAACACTGCTGCCCCCTTAAGCTGATCGAACAAGTCATCTATCCTTGGCAACGGATACTTGTTCTTGATGGTTAGCTTATTCAACTGACGATAATCTATGCACATACGCATAGTTTCGTCATTCTTCTGTATGAACAAGATCGGTGCTCCCCACGGAGACACACTGGGTCGAATAAACCCTTGAGTTCAACCAACTCCTTTGGTGCCATTCTGTACGAGGCAATTGACACAGGAGCTGTTCCCGGAAGTAAATCAATTCCAAACACCACCTCCCTATCCGGAGGTATTCCAGGTAACTCCTCCAGAAACACATCTACAAATTCCCTTATAGTTCTAACTCCACTAACTCCTCCTTCTTTTCCATCCAACGCACTTACGAAGGCCAAAAATGCCTTGCACCCTTTCCGAACCATCTTATCAGCCTTTAATGCTGAAACTACGTTAGACAAGTAGTTTCTTCTTTCTCCTATTATAATTAGCGCCTCATCCTCAGGCGTCCTTAACTCCATTCGCTTAGCTACACAATCCAATATAGCCCGATGTTCCAGTAACCAATCCATGCCAAGTATGAGGTCAAATTCTCCGAAGGGTAATTCCAATAAATCGGCAGGGAAAATCACTCCTTGAATCTCTAGAGGTACACTCTGAAAGATCTTATTTACCACTACAGTTTGGCCTAATGGGCTTACTACAATCATCTCCCTATCAGACAGTTCAGAGGCTATGCCTAGTGTTTCAACTACACTACATGCAACATAAAAATGGGTCGAGTCCACATCAATCAAAGCAATATAAGGCTTGTTCGCTATAAGGAACGTACCGGTTATAACGTTCAGCGCGTCTCCATCCTCCCTCTAGCGAATCGTATAAACCAGACCCAGCTGTCTTGCCTCTGTATTACCAACACCTCTGCCAGGTGTTCCTCATCCTCTTCCAGCATTGTTACCTCTACCATTCGGACCACGACCTCGCTGAGGCTGCTGTCCACCGCTACCAGCCTAATTAACACACTGACCTGTTAGGCGGCTCCCGTCTATCTTAATGGGACAGTCCTTAATCATGTGATCTTTAGATCCACACTTGAAGCATCCTCCCGTTTTTTTCCAACACTCCCCTAAGTGTATCTTCCCACACTGTGTACAAGTACGGTACTGCCCTCCTGAACCAACTTGCTGACCTCGCGGCCCATCAGCTCTATGCCTCTTTTGAACATTTCCAGACGATCCTGACGTCCAAAACCTCTCTTCTGTCTATTCTGATCAGAGTTCTACCTTACCGAGTCCTTAATTCTTTCGGCTACCTTAGCCTTCTCTACCAACGCAGAAAACTCCCGCTCTTGATGTGGAGCTATTAACAACCTCAGATCATCCCTAAGTCTGTCCTCAAACCGGACACACTGTTCATGCTCCGTAGCCACTACTCCTCGAGCATACCGGCTCAACCTTAAGAGTTCAGCTTCATATTCCACTACGGATTTATTCCCTTGAACTAGCCCCAGAAATGCCTTACTTTGTGCATCAGTGTAACGTGTGCCGACATACTTCTTCTGATACGCCGCTTTAACATACTCCCAAGTTAGATCCTCAGTTGTGGCGCCATCCCAAACCGTGAGCCACCATTGATATGCTTCATCGCGTAGCAACGACACCATTCCTTTCAGTTTCTCTTCAGGGGTCAGGTCCAGCTCATCCATAATTTGTTCCGTTGCCTCCAACCAATACTCAGCTGTACTGGGTGCCACACCGGATACGCCACGGAACACCTCAGCTCCATTGGCTCGGAGTCGCTCAGGTACAGTCTTTCGAGCTCCCATATTTCCACCCGCTCCAGCCACCATCTCAAGAACTCGCAGCACAGCCTGCGATATAGCATCATCCCCCGTCTGATCCTGCTGCTCAACACCAACAGCTGGTGATGGTGGTGGCGGTGGTACCTCATTCTCAGATCCTTGACCTGACCTAACGGGTTCCGACACGGTCATTCTGCCTCGACCGCGTCCTCGCATATTACGATCACGTCCCCTAGAGCTCATTTCTACGTTCGCGCTTTAATCTGATTTAAGAAATTTTATGAATTAGTCCTTGTTCCACTGATTATCCGCGAAGAAATTTTATGAAAGAGGTTCATTAGCAGTTCTTTCGATCAATCAAAGTTTTCGTTCAAGTTTTCTATCCTAATTCAGAGGAGCACATTCATTCAAGCATTCATTCAGTAGTATCCACCATACGTATTCATCATTCATACATTTTTGTCTGTTCCTAACCCAGGGGTATTTTCGTCATTTGTCCTATAGGGGTATATTGGTAATAAATCAGGGTCAATTTGAAAATCTTAATAAATCAGGGCACTTTGAAATTTTCAAAACTCGAGGGTACTTTTGAAAATTTTCTCAAATCAGAGGTGTAGCAGAAATTTTGGAAATCAGGGTCATTTTGGTAATTTTGTAAGTTAGGGGTAATTTCATAAATTTTCTAAATTAGGGTACTATTTTGCGAAATAGGGGTTTCTCGTATTTTGGAAAAAAATATCTTAGTAAAAGTCGGGGGTAGTATGGTAATTTAAAAAATTTTCAAACCAAGGACATTTTTGTAATTTTACCACTAGGGGTATTTAGGTAATTTCGTAAATCGAAAATATTTCGAAAAATTTTCAAACTAAATTTTGCTACCATCTAAAAGGGATAATTTGGTGATTTTAAAACTGAAGTTTTTATGAAAATACGGCTCATCCCTTTCGAGTTTTAGTTATTGAGTTAAGCCCGTGAATAAGTCCTCTTGGTTAGGGTGAACCGTAGCTACGCACCAGGTAGGATTCCAACGAAGAGGAGGTGAGTCACTAGGACTGCTTAAGTACCAGGCTCTTCCGGATCCAATCCTAGACATGTGCACAATGGTTGCCACACCCTAACTCGGCGACTTAGCCACAAGTTTGTTTACTTAAGCATTAAAGTCTTATGAAATGCTATATTGGGGTAAGCTAGTCCTAGGGTTCAATAGTTCTTAATGTACTATTCTACATTCCTGATGTACCCTTACTATAATTCACACAGCAGTTAGGAGTACTTACCTAGTGGACTTCGGGTCGGAGACTTAGGTGCCATGCCAGAAAACCTGCTTATTCACAAAATTGTTCACAAAACTTGTTTGGGCCTTATTTTAAAAACGTTATGGGCTTCAAACCCAAGGCCGAGAGTTTAAAACTAGGCTCTGATACCAAGCTGAAACACCCTAATCCCGGCCCACGAGCCTTGACCGAATCTGGTATGTTCTTCGAGAAAACATTTGAAAATCTATTGGTTACTTAGGAAAAGTTCGTGTGGTTTTGAAGAAGGATTTGCTTGTGTTGGGTTCAATTGAAAACTTTTGTTAATTTAGAAATCAGGGATTTATTAAAAACCTTGTTTTCATATTAAAAGATATGCCGAAATTGTTTTAAAAATTTTACCTTTAAATTGGAAATTATTTGTGATAGGTGGTCAAAAACACTTAATATTTATTTTTAAGGAAAACCATTTGACTTTGATTTAATACTAAACGTATTGTAATAAAATCAAATAAAAAGCATGCATAAAACATTTCATACTATGGCCTTATTACATCGAAAACGAAACCCAAATTAAATTCCAAAATACTTAAAATATAACAAGTTCAAAATGAAATAAAGTCTAGAACTAAGCATGGCCACCACTAAGATCCTGCCGACCCGATCCATCACTGAGCGTCACCTGAAAAAAGTCCCACAACGGGGTGAGTCAAACAGACTCAGTGTGTAACAGCCAACACTAAGTCCTAACAGTTTAGGCATATCAGTTCATACATATAGCAATTAAATATAATGATGCAATCCCGAACCCGAACCTAGATACCATCCGCTACACATCACTCGTACCAACCATCACACCGTGGGGACTACTAAGTCAACCCTCCATCCGCTACACATCATCGAAGGCAGTCGCTGCAGACGACGTGCTCATCGTCCTTATATATATATATATTGTGGCATAGCCACTAGAAAAAATTTCGTGACATAAGTCACCACATTCAGATTATGTGACCGAAGTCACCTCATTCAGATATTGTGGTATAAAACCACCAAATCACTTCCCCTTTCATAATCACCCAAATGCCCCATGTCATACATATCATGCACAGATTATGTCACTTTCTTTATTTCACATTTTTAGCAATATTCACTTATATGCCATAACAGGTATTCGTAACATTGTTAACATGGTTTTAGAGGATAACGTACCTGAGTTTGCCGCACCATTGAATGGTACTATAAACCATATCTTTCACATTCTTATTAACACTTATATTAAATTAAAGCCATAACTCTATTAAGAAATAGTGTGGAGGTACACACCTGATTTACTTAATGCTTCACTGAAATCCTGAATATCCCGATCTAATGTTCTAGATCTTAGTCCCTACATTCGGCCAACATTTGATATTTAAATAAAAACCTATTCGGCTATAAAATCAAATCCCGAAGGATTATCACAATCAAAATCTTACCTTGCTACCGATTTGATTCCTAAACAATTCCCGAAACTTTGTGATACTTCTTCCATGAAATCGGCTAGCATCAAATCACCTCACAGGTTAGTTTTCGGCTTTTGAATGATATGAAATAGATCCGAAACACTAAATAAGCCGTGGCCGAATGTGTATGTGCACTTACCTTGTGGATCTAAAATCCCGAAATCGATCCTTGCTCTTGGTGATATAGAAATTCCTATAAGCACATGTTAGATCTAATGTAACATTAAAACACAATAAAATGGCCTATGGCCGAATATCCCCCATAGCTTACCTTAGATCTTAGATGTCCCGAAAGATTCCTCCCTATAGTCGACACTAGTAAAATCCCGAAATCTCTCCTTAAGATTTCGGTCAAAGAAGGGTAAGAGGATTAGAGTCTTGATTTCCAACATACAGAGAAAGAAAAGAGTAGGAGATTAATCAAGAGAAATCCTTACCAAATGGAGTAATCGAAACGCACTTATTCACCACTTAACTTGTCGACAGTAAGAAGAGAATGTTGGGTTTCTAGCTTTTACTGCTAGGATCAAATCGGCTTTAAAGGTGACAATTAAATGAAACTTTCGACTTTTGAGAGGAAATAATAGGGAGATATAGTTTCGGCGATGCTTGCTTGAGTTTTCGGCTTGACAAAATTTAAAAGAAAAGAGAAGGTTGGCTAACGAATTCGGCAAAAGCGATGAAAAGAAACAATTGGCCTCACTCTCCTCCTTTTGCCCGAATATACCACACCTAGTTCCCCTTATTCGGCCAACTCCTCATCTCTCTATTTCATCCTCCTATTTTCTCTCTTTTCCACCTTTCAAAAATAATTCAAATAAATCATCAATTATCTACTACATTAGCCGAAATTTTAAAAGAGTTTAATCCTAACTAAAGCTCATCCTTTCAGTGCCTTATTGCCGTCCAACACCCTTTTCCCCTTAGTGCAAAAATAAACTCCCATTTGTTTCCCTGGTGACTCGAACCTAGACCCCTCTGACACTCCTTGTGGCGTCACTTATTGGGCTTTATGTGGCGCCTCTTTGCCACTTTTCCAAGCCCGATCTTGTGCCATATTTCCCTCACAATTTTTCTTAAGGCCACCCTGCTTCGCTTCCTCTTTTAGATTTAAAATCTAATAATTTCTAAGATATTTGTCTATATTCCTAAGTTCTCAAAATTCATAAAACACATTATAACACACAAAGGCATGCTATTTCATATAATTGAGCAAAATGCACAAGCCCAATTTCTAGATATTATAGGTTTAGACCTTAGTCGAAACAGTGGTTTCGAGACCACAAATCCGAGGTCAGAATGTTAATTTAATGTTATTTTCTGTGCGAATGGTATGTGACTTAGTCTATGTGAAAATTCTGTGTGATAATTTGATCGTTTGTGTGTCAAATTAAGAGAAAGGACTTAATTGCATAAAGTGTAAAATGTTGTGTGCTTATTTTTCAGTACTTAATTCTTGTTTGCTTTCTAAGGTGGAGGCCTTATATTGTTATTAAGCCATTATTAAAGATAGTGGATGGCTAAATGACAAATTCGCCTTAATAAATATTTGTTTTATATGTTTAATGAAAGGGCAAATGAGTAAAATGTTAAATATGGTAATAACAATAAAACAAAAGCTAAATGGTGCTCATCTTTGTTTCTATCAACCAAAAATTAGAAAAAAAAGGAAGGATTAGGAGTTTTGAAGGTTTCGGCACATTGAGTTCTTGATTGAAGGTAAGTTTTGTTTCGGTTTTTGATAATTTCTACGTTTTTGTAATCGTTGCTTGGTGCTCTACAAAACCCATGCTCAAATTTTGTGAATTGATGATTTTTATGAAATGTGCCATTGATTATATGGTGAACTTTGTGATGAGTGTTGGTGTTAAATGAAAGATATATGTTTAATGAACATGTGTTGTTCTTGAATTTTTGATGAATTTAGCTAATTAGGGCTAAATTGTGAAAATAGCATTTTGAAGGATTAGAATGTGAAAGAAATGAAATGTGTGGGTTTGTATAAGCATGGTGAGAATTCGGCTAGGCTTGAACCAAGTGAAATTATGTGAATTTGATGATTTTGTGAATTAGGGACTAAAGTGTCGAAATGTGAAAATATGAGGGCTATTTTGTAAAATGCCCTAAATGTGTGTGTGGGGACTAAATTGAATGAGTTGGTGATGAAATGGATTGAATTTGAATATGTATAGACCAAGAGAGGAGAGGTTTGGATCGAGATCGAGGCAAAGAGAAAGTGCTCGGTTAATTGACCGTTTCGGTATTTTGACATCTGAGGTAAGTTTGGACATAATACATGTATTATATTTTAGTTATGTTTAATGTCTGAAATGAATGGAATGGTATAAATGAATCATGAATGCTATGTGAGAGCTCAACGTTACGTGGCACTAAGTGTGCGTATTCAGAAATGTAATAGAGATAATTAGCACTGTGTGTGCGAAATAATATAAGCTTCAGTTTTATGCTGGGCATTGTGTGTGCGATACCGATATAAAATCGGTTTGATATAGATGCACTAAGTGTGCAACATTTACTAAGCTTTGGTTAATGATTTGGGCACTGAGTGTCCGAACAAACCAAAAAAGTTACGAAAGTTGATCGAAAAGAAATCAGTGAGTATTTAGTAGCACGAGATCGAAGACTAAGTGTTGGCTAAGGTACGTTCGGAACCTATGTGGTTGATGAAATTATGATTGAGATCATGGAATGTAAATTGAACATATTAGCTTGTATGGTATGGTACATATGTGTTCATGAAATAATTTATGTGATGGTTGGTTTAGTATAATGTTTTATGTTACGAACTTACTAAGCTTTATAAAGCTTACTGTGTGATTTGTTCCTCTGTTTTGTAGTGTCAGTATAGCTTGCTCGGATCAGGGAATCGTCGGCTTCTCAATCGCACTATAGGCAATCTATTTTGGTACTTTTGTGAAGATGTATATAGTTGAAATATGGCATGTATAGGCTAGTTATTTGATACATATTTGATGTGTGTAATTAGCCATGTGATGTGGCTAAATATATGGTTGCTTCAAGCATGGATGACTTTGTTATATGAGGCATATTTTGGTATGGTTTGTGGTTGAAGAGAATGATTTATAAATGGTAAACTTTGTATTGGTAAAATGCTAGTATGATTTAGTGAAATTAAGAAGCAATGATGTTTAGTATTGAGTGTGTTTAAGTTGTATATGTTAGCTTATATGTTGATATGTTTGAAAACGAGATTGTATGAGTTGATATGATGATCACTTGGCAAGAAATTGGTTGCTAAATTGTATGTGGAATTATGCTTAAATGTGCTTGTAGGATTGACCCATGTGGGTGGCATTTTGGCCTTGCAAATGGCCTATTTTTGCCACACGGTTGTGGCACACGTGTGTGCTTGGTGACCGTGGAGCAAAGGTCAATTTCGACCACGGGGAGGACATACGGGTGTGTCTAGCAGCTGTGGGAGGCACACGGCTTACCCCCACAGGTGTGTATCCCCTGAAACCTAAAAAAGTTTTAAATTTTCGAGAAGTTTCTGTATGTGCATCAGTTTAGTGCCGATCCCTCTTTAACATATGTTTAAGGTCTTATACACCTTAATAAGGGACTAATCGCTTATGTTTGATGTATTATGATGATGATTGACTTTGTTTTGTAAATGAGTTGTGAAATGATCCTATTGTCTGGTAATGCCTCTTAACCCTAATCCAGCGACATTTTCGGGTTAGGGGTGTTACAATAGGTACCAAGTGATAGGTGGATAGTGTGAAGCGATCTCTGACGATCCCCGAATTCGAGCTAGCTTGATAACACTATAAATCACGAAAAAATAAACAAAGTAAGCTATAAGCTTAGTAAGATCGTATAAAATAAACTTAATTCATTCTCAAGATTATAATTCAACAATTTGAATATATCAACATTTAGCATATATTAGCTAACAGACCTTTCATATACACAATTATGATATTAATCACATTCTTCACAAGTTTTTTTGAACCAAAGTTTATACAAGTCACGTACGTACCTATACCATCTTATATCATTCTCATACTAAATCACATCTTTCGTTTACTTGTTGAACTATTCAGAATAGAAGTCGAATACTCAAGAGTCTTGCACAATAAGTACCTATACCATGGCCCGAAACCAAATCAAGGTAACTTATATCTGAAGTACTGATATCATGGCCCGAAGGCAAATCGATATAACACACACCCGAAGTGCTAATATCATGGCCCGAAGCCAACTCAATGTATCCTCTAATGACATGTCACTAGTATCCTAAACTATTCATAAGTTTCAACCGCTAGTAATGGTGTATGAGTCCTTGAGTAAGTGTTGAGTGTATATGTGATCCTTGTAAAGTCTCTGCATGAGTTTAGGTGTGTGATGTATTATATGCATGAGTGCATGTGGTTCTATCAAGCAACTATATTTCGTACATGCTATGTATACTATGTTGCATGATTGTGTTAATGTGTGGTGAGCATGAAAAGAGGTATGATTTTGTTATGGATATGAGTAAAGTTACATGAATGTGTACTTATGTTATATGCATGATGCATGATTGAAATGAAAGGGTGAATGGGCCACATTTATCTACTAGGGTTTCTGCATGTCCCGGGGGTAATGATGGGCAAAATTCGTGCAATGATGAGTTTAGGCAAATCCATATCGCAAACAAGATAGTTCATGTCGTGCCTTGGTGGCAACAAAACAGAGCCTTTTTAGGCAAGTTACTTGCAAAGTTTTTATGGCGTATTCTATAATGCCTTTGTGGCATATTTTGCAATGCTTTTATGGTGTATTCTACAATGCTTTTGTGGTGTATTCTACAATGCTTTTGTGGTGTATTCTGTCGTGCCTTTGTTGTGTATTTTGCAATGTTTTTGTGGTAAGTTCTGTATTGTAACACTCCTAACCCGAAACTGTCGCCAGAATAGGGTTACGGAGCATTTTCAGAACATACAGATTAAATAACATATATTCTACACTATACAGTATTCATGTCAAAAATCAATCATAAAGTCCCTTATATGAACCCTCGAGGTCCAAAACATGCATTAGAAAAGAGTCGGGACTAAACCGGGTGCTCAGAGAATTTTTTGCAAAATTTCAAAAAATAAATTTTCTAGATGTAGGGGTCACACACCCGTGTGGCTCACATGGCCAGGGACACACCCGTGTCTCAGGCCGTGTAACCCTCTGACTTGGGTCGCACAGCCAATCCACACACCTGTGTTCTAGGCCTTGTGATCAATTCTGAGCATTTTGTTTTGACATTTTAAAGATGCAGGGGACACACGGCCAGGTCACACGCCCATGTGCTCGCGTGTCACACGCAGTTGAGACACACGCCCGTGTGGAAAAAAATAGGCTATTTTCCAAGCACATTTGTCACCCATTTTGTCTTTCTCCTACACCAATAATTTAACATATTCGCAAGCCATTTTAAAATAATTTATTCAAGTCAAAGTCGAGTCTCATGCGTGACATATCATCACATACAACCCATGTACTCTTAAGCATATCAGATGACACATTACTATCATGTAACCAAATATACAAACTTACTTAACTTATTAAATTCACCTATATGCATATTTTTACCAAATATGCTAAAAGTAATCATCAATATGCCAACAGGATTTCTATTAATCAACCATTTAAGCACACACCAAACGTGTCATAGCCTTATTTGTACATATCAAAACATGTTCATAACAAGCCATTCCAATGGCTGGTTATAACCAAAACATTTACATTTCAATTTTGGCTAATTAACCTATGCATGCCATTATAACCATATTTGATTTACCATATATACCAAAATGGTGTGATGGATAGTGTGAGTGATCTTCGCTAAGCTTCTAATCCAACGAGCTTCCGAATTACAATAGAATATGGGAAGATAAAATAGAGTATGCATGAAGTGCTTAGTAAGTTCTCATAACATGGTAATTAACTTACCATTCATTCGTGTTCAAGATAAACATACAAGACACAATCAACCAATTTGCTCACTAGCCCTAACACATATCCTCGTCACCCTTGTTAGTCATATATTTCACTCAAATATCAAGAAATATATATGGGCTCAACAATCATGAAATTTCCATATACATATACTTCCCACATCATGAATTCATATAACATATACAAATCATATCCATGTATTTCAAGTACATTTTCATAATAATTCGTCTCGAGTTTAGATTATTTCATGTCAGAACTTTGCCCATTAAATCAATTGAAATGTCAGTCACACGGGTAATACACTCAAGGTGTACAAATCTATAATCATGGATGAACATGTTCATCAAACAAGTTCCATGTTCATAATTTATCATCTCGTATTTCCATATATCATGTATCATCATTTTCATGTATTTCTGGAAGAAACGTGTATTAATTTATTTCATGTTCATATTTTCTTATGTCAGGATTTTGCCCGTTGAATCATTGAATAACATCGATGGATACATAAGTAGTACATTTGAAGTGTACAAATTAGAAATCCATCAATTTATATTCAGGAGTGTTCTTTAAGGCACATCATTGGGAAATCCTCTCTCAAGCCATATAACAGAAAGCTCACAAAGAGCCTATCAGGAAGCTTATCCGGTCTATATAACAGGAAGCTCATAAGGGCCATAATCAAGAAGTTCACAAAGAACTTTTAATCAAGAAGCTCACGAATAGCCTTTAAGCAAGAGCTCCGGATAGCCATATATCGGGAAGTTCAAGCGAGCCATATCAGGACGCTTGCAAAGAGCTCCGTTTGTGTCTGCAACATATGCAGGATCACAACTGATTATAAAACATGACGCTCACAAAGAGCTGCGGTAGTCTGCAACACATGCAGGATCACTACCGATCAGGATGCTCACAGGAACTATGTAATAGGAAGCTCGAGAGGTCTTATAACAGAATGCTCGTAAGAGCTATGGTGTGTCCAAAACATATGCAGGACCACAACCAATCGGGAAATCCTATATCCATCAAATTCCATTATTCAAATAGGATTTAATATTTATCGGGCTTTGTTGGATATGTAACCAAATTCATGTATATGGAATTTATATAATTCACATATGCAACATTCAATTCAAGCATATAAATATACACAATTTAGTTACACAAACTTACCTCAATAAATGTTTGTGCACGTAAAATCTACTAATCTGACACTTTCTTTTTTCCTTGCTCTAACTCTGAAATTGGTCTATCCGGATCTAAACGAGGAAATTTAACATCAATTTAATACAATTCAGACTCAATTCAGTCCAATTCATATCTTAGGCAAAACTACCATTTTGCCCTTAAACTTTTAATTAATGATGATTTCGTCACTAGGCTCGGAAAATAAAATTCATGCAATTTAATCCTTATTCCAAGCCTAGTCAAACTTTACATGTAACATTTACAGCCCATGTATTTCATAAAAATTCAAAATTTTCCATGAATTTTACAACTTTACAATCTAATCCTAAAATCATAATTTCATCAAAATTCACTTTACAAAAGTTGTTTATCTATCAACAACCTTTCAATTTCTACCATAAATTTCAAATTTACAACATACTCATCCATGAAAAAACCCTAGTACTTTGATAACTTTGCAAATTAGTCCCGGAGATAGCTAAATTAAGCTACTACGATCTTGAAAATATAAAAATTACTAAAAACAGGACAAGATTACTTACCCAATTAAGCCAAAATAGCTTGCTTGAGCTTACTTCCTCTTAGCTAGGGTTTCCATGTTTAATTTGGGAAAGATGATGATAAATTGATGATATTTTCATTTTTTATCATTTATCATCTTTATTTTTTTCACTTTCCAATTTCATCCTTTTCTTTATTTTATTTTCCATGGATGAATCATCATCCTTAACCAAATATGATAAGTGACGATGAAGATGATGGAAATCAAGTTGAATTTGAAGTCGAATTAAAGGGATTCACCTCATAACCCTATTTTGAATAATTGGATTTGGAACCTCGTGAGTATAAGCAAATGAAAGCTTCAAATGAAGAACCATCCAAACTGGTGTTAAAGATACTTCCTTTTCACCTTAAACATGTTTCAGTTGAATTAACCGAAGCCAAGAAGAAATGTTGATTAATGTCTTGAAGAAATTCAATAAGGCAATTAGTTGGGGAATAGTTGATTTTCGAGCTATTAGCCCATATTTGTGCATGCATAAGATCATATTAGAAGATTATGAGACAGGTACTATTGATGGTCAGATAAGACTAAACTCAATTATGAAAGAAGAGGTCAAGACTGAGATTATCAAGTGGTTAGATGCGAGAATTATTTAACCCATCTAAGGTAGCTCCTGGGTAAGCCCAGTCCAATGTGTGCTATAGAGGGGAGCCGCCACAGTTGTAAAGAATGAGAATAACAAGTCAATTCCAACCAGGATGGTTATAGGTTGAAGGATTTGTATTGATTATCGTAAGTTAAATAAGGCAACTCGAAAAGACCACTGTCCATTCAAATTTTGGATCAAATGTTAGATATACTTGCAGGTTTTGATTATTACTATTTCCTAGATAGATATTTGATATACAATCATATCATTGTAGCCCTAGAAGATCAACATAAGACTACCTTCGCATGCCTATACGGTATGTTTGCTTTCAGGCGTATGCCTTTTAGTTTGTGTAATGCACCAGTGACTTTTCAGCGATGTATGATGGTTATATACACTAACATGGTTGAAATTTTTTTGGATGTTTTTATGGATGACTTTTCTATGTTTAGAGACTCGTATGATGAATGTCTAGATAATTTGGCTAAAGTACTCAGATGATGCGAAGAGACAAACCTTGTCCCCAACTGGGAGAAATGCCATTTCATGGTAAGAGAGGGCATTTTTTTGGGACACAGAATCACGAAGCAAGGAAAAAAATTCGATAAGGCGAATATAGATGTTATCAAGAAACTCCAACCACTAGTGTTTGTAAAGGGCTTTAGAGTTTTCTAGGACATGCTGGGTTTTACCGAAGGTTAATTAAAGATTTTTCAAAAATCTCCAAGCCACTTTGCAAGTTATTAGAGAAAGACTTAATGCTTAACTTTGATGATGATTGTTGAAAAGCTTTTGAGGAGTTTAAGTAATGACTAATTTCATCACCAATCATCATTACCCCAGACTGGAGTTTACCGTTTGAGCTGATATGCGACGCAAATGACTATGCAGTAGGAGCTGTCTTGGGACAACAGAGGAATAAGATTCTCTAGCCCATTTATTATGCAAACTGAACCTTGACAGGAACACAATTAAACTATACAGTAACAAAAAAAGAATTACTTGATGTTGTTTTCTCCTTTGACAAATTTCGTTCATATATTGTAGGTACTAAGGTGATAGTCTATAATGATCATGTGACCATTAAATATTTGCTTTCAAAGATAGATGCAAAACCAAGATTGATTTGATGGGTTTTGTTACTCCAAGAATTTAATCTGGTAATTCAAGATAGGAAATGGTTAGAGAACCAGGTGATAGACCATCTATCCAGATTGGAACAGCAAGAAGACACTCACTCCTCTATTCCTATTAATGAGCACTTTCCTGACGAACACATATTTGAGGTAACTCATGTCCATAATATTCTTTGGTTTGTTGACATAGCTAATTTTTTAGCTAGTGGTTTAATGCCGTCCAAAATAAAACATCAATAAAGGAGAAAATTCTTTCATGATGTGAGATATTATTTTTAAAAGGAATCATATTTGTTTAAGCAATGTGCAAACCGAATTAGAAGGTGTGTAGCAGAGAGTGAAGTAGCTGATATTTTGGACCACTATCATTCATCCCCGAGTGGAGGATATTTTGGAGGATCACACACTGCAACTAAAGTATTACAAGCCAGTTTCTTTTGGCCGACTCTATTTAAAGATGCATATGCCTACGTTAAATATTAGGATCGATAGCAACGAGTTGGAAATGTATCCAGGAGGAATGAGATGTCGCTGACCAACATTCTCAAGGTAGAGTTATTTGATGTTTGGGGTATTGACTTCGTAGGTCATTTTCCTTCTTAGTCTGGTAACTGGTACATCTTGGTAGCCATTTATTATGTGTCTAAATCGATGGAGGCCGAGGCATATCCAAATTATGATGCCAAGGTAGTGATGCAGTTCCTACAAAAGCATATATTCATGAGATTTGGGACTCCAAGAGTTATAATCAGCAATGAAGGATCCCATTTTGTGAATAAATGGCTGAAGTGGTTGTTGGAAAATATAATGTGAAGAATAAAGTCGCTACAGCTTACCTTCCTTAGACAAATGGCCAAGCTAAATATGCGAATAAAGAAATAAAGGGCATAGTTGAGAAAGTAGTGCGTCCAAATCGAAGAGATTGGTTCGGAAGACTTGATGAAGCTCTGTGCGTTCACCTGAACATCATTTAAGACTCCTATAGGGATGTCTCCTTACAGGTTAGTATATGGTAAAGCCTACCATTTCCCATTGGAACTCAATCATAAAGCCTATTGGGCCCTCGATCAGCTCAATCTAGATTTGAAGTCTGCTGGAGATAAATGGATGTTACAGCTAATAAACCGTAAAAGTAACATATTTTAAGCCCACATTTAGTATGCTTTTGGATGATTTATTCCTTGATTTATGTAAAAAGGTGCTCTTAATCCTTTCTTTTCATGTCTTATACCCAGGAAAGCACCCAAGGATGAAAAGAACATAAAACGGGCCCAAAACAGAGTAAATGGGCCATATCATGAATTCGACACGGCCTGGCCCGACGACCACATGGCCGTGCCACGCCTAACATTTCGTACACAGTCTCTCCCCCGATTCACATAACCGTGTCTCAAGTTAGAAATTTGAACATGGCCTGGAGTCGATCCACACGGGGCGTGCTACATGGCCGTGCCTCTGTCGTCAGAATGAGCAATTTTAGTCAGAAAAGGATACTTAGGGAGAAAGAATCGCATTCCAAGAGCCTATATATATCCCCTCAGTACCACCTTTGACGAGGCGTCAAAGCTAGGCCAAGGAGCCAAGCCGAGAAGGTCAGAACTAGGAAAAAATCGCGAAGATAGCCAATTGATCCATCCCAAGAAGCCGGAATTACACTTAAGAAGGCGGAATTCTCCTTCAATTCCTTCAGGGAGTTTTAGGATTTTCTTATGTTTTGTTTTATCTTTTCTCTTGCAATGTTTTGTTTATTCATTATGAACTAAACCCTTCAGATACCTGAAGGGGATGAAACCTAGATGGATCTAAACCCTTCAGATACCTGAAGGGAATGAAACCTAGATGGATCTTTTTATTTGATTTTTAAGTTATATGATAGTTATTTAGTTTGTTCTTACTTATATTGCTTAATCCAAATCTAATGTGCTTAGGTGGAGGAGGAATAGACCCTGCCTAAGAGTAGATCTAACATAATTAAGCGGAGTTGATCGAACGCCTAGAGATAGGGTTACAAGATTTTGCTGGATTAGGGTGAAACCTAATATGGGAGTCCATTGATCGATTTACTGCTTTCCTAGGGGGTTATTATAAGCGAACAAGAGTTCCACTAATTAACCTAGGGTTAGATGTTATTCGCCTCGAGAGAGGGTTTAATATAGGTTAGGGAGTCTTACGGATCAAGCTAAGTAAAAGAAATCATATAATTTAGGGTTAAAATAACAAGTGAAGTCTAGGTGGATTCTTCCTAAGGGTATCGTTGTAATCAATTGAGTTTTCCTTCAATGTTATTTCCCTATTCGTCCTTTTTCTCTTTGTGTCCTTAGTTTTATTTTCATCAAAAGCAATTTCACTCTAATTTTAAGTCTAAATAAAAAAAAGAAAATTAGTATTAGTACTTTTAGTTCCTTTGGGTTCGATACCCGGTCTTGCCTAAGCTATACTACTGTTTGATAGGTACACTTGCCTTTAATCATTTTCAGAGTTAGTTTACAGGTTTGATCATTCTTTTATAAATTTTAAAGCTCTAATTTACAGCGATCAAGTTTTTGGCGCCGTTGCTGGGGAACTAAAATATTAAGAAAACTCTTTTTTTATTCCTTTAGCCATTATTTATTTATTTATTTATTTATTTTTATAGGATAATTTTTAATTTTGCTAATTTTTTCTTTTCTTTCTTGCTTTTCTTTCCAGGTACCTCTAGTTTATGACTAGAAGGAACACGCGAGGACCTTTAGTATACGAAAGTGATATTGAAGCTACCACTCGAAGGAATCGTTGGGAAACCAGGCGAGCCCTAAATTACACAGAAAAAGAGAAAGAAGACAGATCCAATCCCACTGGAGGGATGGACGAAAGCAACCCACCACCACGCGATGTGGGAGATCGCAACGCTCCACGTACAATGTTTGATTACGCGAAACCACATTTAACAGGAGCAGAATCGAGTATTGTTAGGCCTGCTATATCTGCTAATTTTGAATTAAAACCTGACACAATACAAATGATTCAACAGTTTGTTCAATTTGATGGTTTGCAGGACGAAGATCCAAACATGCATATAGCTAACTTTTTAGAGTTCTGTGATACCTTCAAAATAAATGGCATTTCTGATGATGCCATACGTCTTTGGTTATTCCCTTTTTCAATAAGAAATAAAGCTAAACAGTGGTTAAACTCATTACAACGAAGGTCAATACTACATGGGATCAGATGATCGAAAATTTTTTAATGAAATATTTTCCACAGGCCAAAACGGCCAATTTAAGGAATGATATCTCTTCTTTTGTGTAGATGGATTTAGAAACACTATATGATGCATGGGAGAGATTCAAAGATCTCTTGAGGAGATGCCCACACCATGGCTTACCCTTGTGGCTATAGGTCTAAACATTCTACAACGGTGTCAACCCCTGAACCAGGCAACTGATTGATTCAGCAGCCGGTGGAACTCTAAACAACAAAACTCCAAAAGCAGTATACGAGTTCATTGAGGAGATGTCATTAAACAATTATCAGTTGCAAGCTTTGAGGACTAAACCAATGGAATCGGCAGGAGTGTTCAATGTCGACACCATGACCATGCTATCAACGCAACTTGAGATGATGTGTAACAACCCAAACCCGGCCCAAACACTACGATCGAATTTGGAGTGCTACAGAGAAAAGGCTTTGTAAAACTCCTTAAAAATGGGTTAACTTTTTGGAAAAGATTGTGTCTTTTAAACCAGTTGTGGTGTATAAAAAAAAATCATACTTAGGTTTATTTTTTAAAAAAAATAATCATCAAGTCAGCTTGTTACAGATTCAGGTGTGCCCGATGGCACGTTAAACATTTCACGATTTAGTTTTGAGGAAACATGTGTATTTAATTCAATATATAAAAAAAATAGTTTTAAAACAAAATATCCAAGATATGTAAAATAACAAAGTAAAGTATTAGGAGGCATTATTACATCCGAAATAAAATTTAACCAACAGTAAAATAAAATAACTAAAGTTTAAAGTTCATTCATAACCAAGAGATGACAAACAATAACAGCCGAGCTTTGAACTGGGCTCTGATACCAATTTTGTAACAGCCCAAACCCGGCCCAAACACTACGACCGAATTTGGAGTGCTACAGAGAAAAGGCTTTGTAAAACTCCTTAAAACCGGGTTAACTTTTTGAGAAAAGATTGTGTCTTTTAAACCAGTTGTGGTGTATAAAAAAAATCATACTTAGGTTTATTTTAAAAAAAAAAATAATCATCAAGTCAGCTTGTTACAGATTCAGGTGTGCCCGATGGCACGTTAAACATTTCACGATTTAGTTTTGAGGAAACATGTGTATTTACTTCAATATATAAAAATATAGTTTTAAAACAAAATATCCAAGATATGTAAAATAACAAAGTAAAGTATTAGGAGGCCTTATTACATCCGAAATAAAATTTAACCAACAGTAAAATAAAATAACTAAAGTTTAAAGTTCATTCATATCAAAATTTCACTGCATGGCCACCTCGAGTCCATCCGGCTCCGTCTCCGCGTTCTACTCAACTGCAAAAGGTTAAGGGAAGGGGTGAGTCACCAAGATTCAGTGTGTAAATCCCCTACCCGGAAAATACATCTCATACACAATTTATTAATAACATGCTCATGCAACCCAACTAGCCATCCATACTCTTTTTCTACCCCATGTGGTCAAAACCACTCGATGACTTAAAGTCACAATTTAAATGATGGGGCCAACCCATCGTGTGGTCAAAACCACTGATGACCATAGGTCACAATATATCAAATGTGGTCAAAACCACTGGTGGTACCAAACCACTGGGACTTAGTCGCAAATAATTAATCGTTGTGGTCATAACCACTGATGACCATAGGTCACAAATAGTCTGATGGGGCCAACCCATCTTGTGGTCAAAACCACTGACGACAGTCCATATTTCATCCCCCTCCTCTCATCAATCCCACCATCACATGCTTATACATTATTTTCATAGATATATATCATGTCATAATATTAAACATCATGTGATGGCATGCAAACACATATCAAAAGTTACAAGTCAGGGGACTTACCCGAAATCCATGATTATGCCACAAGCTAATCATAACCAAGAGATGACAAACAATAACGGCATGTAAATAATAAAGTGTGTAAAGAGATCTTACACACCTGTTACTATCGAAATTCCTAGATCTCGAAAAGTCGATCTACGATGCTAGATCTTGACCCTACATTCGGCTAACTGTCAATGTTAGTACCCAAAGGCCCATTCGGCCAAACCAAAATTTAAAAGGGTTCTCTTTTTGAACCCGAATCCTTACCTACACGCCTTTGATTATTAGCCACCACACTATGTATTTTGCTCCCCTACAATTGGCCATTACCATTACTCACATCAGTAGCCTTCGGCTTAAACGAATACCAAAAAACTAATTTATTAAAAGAACCGGTGATCTTAAAATGAAGCCTTACCACTACTTACCAAATTCGATGACTAACGGATGGAGGCTGAATACTTCACAAATCCCGGGAACCCTACAACAAATTCGGTTTAATCTGTGATTAGCACCCTTAATTAACAGTTGCCGAAACCAACACCTACCTTTACCAAAGTCGACAAGATGGGGAAAAGAGACTATAAGCATTTGGCCTAACATACTTACCCTCCAAAATCAATTAAAGAACGCCTCCCCCTCCTTGTTCAATATTCGGCCAAGGTGCTTAATAAAAAGGAAAGAAATTTGGCACTTCAAAGGGGTGTATTCGGCCTAGAAGAAAATAATGGAGAAAGGAGATGGAGTTTCGGCAAAACAAAAAGGAGAGAAAAAATGTTAATGTAAGGTTTCAGTTTTGGAGAGAATGGAAAAGGGAAAAGATAGAAGATGA
This sequence comes from Gossypium bickii, assembly GCA_025503065.1. Classification (NCBI taxonomy): domain Eukaryota; kingdom Viridiplantae; phylum Streptophyta; class Magnoliopsida; order Malvales; family Malvaceae; genus Gossypium; species Gossypium bickii. The sequence continues at coordinate 57,843,489 of CP106717.1, read as the reverse complement.
GAGAGTTCGGGAATCAAGTAAAGAAGAGAGAAGAAAAACTAAAAGATGAATAGCCTATGGAAATTTCGGCACTCTCCCCCTATTTCTTGCCGTCCACTCCTCTCATCAGGAGTTCAAATTCTAGCCAACTCTCCAAATCACTCTAGGCCACATATTCGAATTAATTCAAAATAATTTGAATTAACTACAAGGCTATTTTTCCTCTGCCAACTCTTATAAATTAATCCCATGATAATCTATTTAAAATAAATAAAATATCATCCTTATTATCCTTAGAATTGAGCAAATAAAAATCCAATTCAAAATGCTCACATTATCCTTTAATATTGAAATAAATTTGAGCATTTTCTCTCTCTTATTGCCGTCCAAACAAGGTGCCAAAAAGGGGATTTTTGTGACTCGAACCAAGGCTCCCCCTTGCTCCTTGATGGCGTCACTCCTAGCTCTTAAGTGGCCTCACTTTTGCCACTTTTCCAAGGCCATTTCTGTGTCAAAAGTTCCTCATTTATTCTTGTAACTCCTTCCTACTGAGACTCCCTACCTTAAAGCTTACCAAATAAAATTTTTCTCCTATCCCGAGCCTACTCAAGACCCCTACTTAAGCCTTATCATTCTATAAATAATATCACAGCAATTTAAACTTAGGCAAAATGATGCAAACACGAATAACCCCAATTTTAGGATGTTACAGTTCTACCCCCTTAAAAATAATTTCGGCCTCGAAATTACCTGGTTAGAAGAGATGGGGGTACTGCTGTCGCATCACATCCTCGGGTTCCTACGTAGCTTCCTCTGCACCATGGTTTCGCCAAAGCACTTTCACCAAAGGTACTAACTTCCTACGTAGAACCTTGACATCTTGATCTAAGATCTGAACTGGTTCTTCTTCGAAAGATAAGTCCGAATTTACCTCAATCTCTGCCACTGGCACAATGTGCGATGGATCTGACCGATACCGTCTCAGCATCGACACATGAAAGATGTCATAGATCTGATTCAGTTCTACCGGCAACTCAAGCTGATAAGCTACCGGTCCTGCTCGTTTCAACACCGTATATGGCCCGATGAACCTTAGGCTTAGCTTCCCTTTTCGGCCAAATCTTAGTACCTTTTTTCAAGGCGATACCTTCAGAAAGACTTTATCACCTAAAGCATACTCCATTTCCTTGCGCTTTAGATCAGCATACGACTTCTGCCTATCTGATGCTTCCTTAAGACGAGCCCGAATTACCTTAACCTTATCCTCAGTTTCTGTTACCAACTCTGGACCCAAAACTCATCGTTCACCCAATTCCGTCCAACATGTAGGAGTACGGCATTTCTGTCCATATAGTGCTTCATATGGAGCCATCTGGATACTCGCTTGATAACTATTGTTATAACCGAATTCCGCTAATGGTAGATACTCCTCCCAACTACCACTGAACTCCAAGACACAACCTCTCAACATATCTTCTAAGATCTGTATAACCCTTTCCGACTGCCCGTCAAACTGTGGATGGAAAGCTGTACTGAAATCCAATCGTGTACCCAAAGCTTGATGTAATGCTTTCCAAAACCTTGACGTGAACCTCGGATCCCTATCCGAGATAATCGATACCGGCACACCATGCAATCTTACTATCTCAGCCACATACAACCTAGCTAGCTTCTGAAGAGGAAAGTCCACCCTTACCGGTATGAAGTGAGCTGACTTAGTCAGACGGTCACAATCACCCAAATCTGCGTCCTTTTTCTTTGTGAGGGAGGGTAGCCCATCGACGAAATCCATAGTGATCCTCTCCCATTTCCATTGAGGGATCTTCACTGGTTGAAGTAGCCCTGATGGCAACTGATGTTCAGCCTTAACCTGCTGACACGTCAGACACTTACCCACAAATTTAGTTACCTCACGCTTCAACCCCGGCCACCAGAACTGTTTCCGTAAGTCTCCATACATCTTGCTTCCTCCAGGATGCATAGCGTATGGGCTGCTATGTGCATCTTGGAGAATTCTCTGCCTCAATTCCACATCCTTCGGCATACAAGCTCGTCCTTGAAAACATAGCACTCGATCACTAGACAGATTGTACCTTTCTAAACCACCATCCTGAACTTGCACCCTCTTTGCATTCAACCCTTTATCCACCAACTGCTTTTCCTTAATCTCCTCAGTGCAAGTCGGCTTAACCTGAAGCTCTGCCAAAAGACTTCCATTGTCATATAGACTCAACCAAGCAAACATTGCTCTTAAGTCCGTCACGACCTTCCGGCTCAACGCGTCAGCCACCACGTTAGCCTTACCCGGATGGTACTCAATTGAATAGTCGTAGTCCTTTAACAATTCAATCCATCGGCGTTGTCTCAGGTTTAGATCCTTCTGAGTCAGGAGATACCTCAAACTTTTGTGATCCGTGTAGACTATTGACTTCTCCCCATACAAATAATGTCTCCATATTTTCAAGGCGAAGACTACAGCTGCTAGCTCCAAGTCGTGCGTTGGGTACTTAACCTCATGCGGTCTGAACTGACGGGATGCATAGGCTACTACCTTCCCTTCCTGCATCAACACTCATCCCAAACCAGTATGGGATGCATCACAGTAAACTGTAAACAATTTCCATGCCTCAAGCTGTACCAAAATCGGAGCTTCCGTCAGAATCTTTCTTAGCTTGTCAAAACTTTCTTGTTACTTCTCTGACCATACAAATGGAACACCTTTCCTTAGTAACTTAGTCAACGGTGCTGTGATTAAGGAGAACCCTTCCACAAACCTTCGATAGTACCCTGCTAGACCCAGAAAACTTCGAACTTCTGCCACTAACCTAGGCGGTTTCCAATCCAACACCGCTTCCACCTTGCGAGGGTTTACTCTAATCCCTTCCGCTGACACTACGTGACCTAAGAAAGCCACCTCCCTAAGCCAAAATTCGCACTTCTCGATTTGGCATATAATCGCTTCTCCTCAAGACTTGTAGAATCAGACGCAAATGCATATCATGCTGCTCCTCCGTCTTTGAATAGACCAATATGTCGTCTATGAACACCACGACAAATTGATCCAAGTACTGCTGAAATACCCTATTCATTAAGTCCATGAACGCTGCCGGCGCGTTGGTCAACCCAAATGGCATCACTAGAAACTCGTAATGCCCATACCGAGTTCGGAATGCCGTCTTGTGAACATCAACCTCCTTCACCTTAAGTTGATGATAGCCCGACCTAAGGTATATCTTCGAGAACATCGAGGCACCCTTCAGTTGATCGAACAAGTCGTCAATCCGAGGCAACGGATACTTGTTCTTGATCGTCAACTTGTTTAACTGGCGGTAGTCTATACACATCCGCATTGGATCGTCCTTTTTCTTGACGAACAGCACCGGTGCTCCCCATGGAGATATACTTGGTCGAATAAACCCTCTATCCAAGAGCTCCTGAATTTGAGCCTTTAGCTCCACGAATTCCTTTGGTGCCATTCGGTACGGTGCTATAGACACAGGTGCCGTTCCGGGTAACAAGTCTATACCGAATTCAACTTCCCGATCTGGAGGCAGACCCGGAAGTTCTTCTGGGAACACATCAGCGAATTCCCCTACTGTTTGAACCTTTCTAATTACTGACTCCTTAGCTTCCAAGGCACATATTCGAACCACAAACGCTTCACACCCTTTTCTGACCATCTTTTCAGCCTTCAAGGCAGACACCACGTTGGATAGGCAATCTCTTCTTTTTCCTATCATTACCACCTCATCACCCTTTTCCGTCTTTAACACCATGCGCTTAGTCGTGCAATCCAGGCTAGCCTGATACTTTACTAACCAGTCCATCCCGAGGATTAGATCGAACTCCCGAAATGGTAGTTCCATCAAGTCAACCAAAAATACGACCCCTTGAAGTTCTAGGGGTACGTCCCTATAAAGTCTACTTACCTCTACAGAGTGACCTAGGGGGCTTAGTACAGTCATCTTTCTAGAAGTGAGCTCAGAGTCTAGATGCAAAGTTTCTAATACACTACTAGCAATGTACGAATGGGTTGAGCCAATGTCTATCAAGGTATTATAAGGCACATCAAAAATCAAGAACATACCGGTTATGACATCCGGTGCGTCGCCTTCCTCTTGACGCCTCGCGGCATGGACTAACCCAGGTTGTCTAGCCTCAGTGTTGCCTGCCCCTCTGCCCTGAATTTCGCGACCTCGATTAGATCCATTGCTTCCTCTACCATTACCGCGACCCCTCTGAGGCTATTGGTTATCCCTTCTGTTCAGTGCCCGACCTTGACCTTCAGATCTCAGCCTAGCTGCTTTCTTCGGACAGTCCCTAACTCGATGCTCCACAGACCCACATTCGAAGCATCCTCGATTTCCAGTCCAACACTCCCCCTTGTGAGGTTTGCCACACCGAGCACACTGTGGCGGCCATTGGATATTGGCAGCAGCAGGCCTAGCAGTTTGATCCGGCCCATCAAACCTTGTCCTTTTTTGTTGATTACCAGAAAACTTTGAAGGTCCGCGCTCCTCTTATTCCAATTCCGATCCTGGTTTCGTTTAACCGACTGCCTAACTCCTTCGGCTACCTTAGCCTTTTCCACCAGAACAGCAAACTTACGCTCCTGCTGTGGAGCAATCAGTAACCTCAACTCATCTCTAAGTCCGTCCTCAAAGCGGACACACCGTTCATGTTCAGATGACACAACTCCCCGAGCATAGCGGCTCAGCCTCAGGAATTCCGCTTCATACCCAGATACTAACTTATTCCCTTGTACTAATCCCAAAAAAGCTTTCCTCTGAGCATCAATATAGCTGGTGCCCACATACTTCTTCTGATAAACAGTTTTGAAGTACTCCCAAGTCAGATCATCTGCCGTAGCACCATCCCGAACCGTAAGCCACCACTGATATGCTTTATCCTTTAGAAGCGACACTGCTCCTTTCAGCTTCTCCTCATCAGTCAGGTCAAGATCGTCCATGATCCTTTCAGTCAATTCTAGCCAATATTCTGCTGCGCTGGGTGCCACTCCCGACACCCCGGAATACCTCAGCTCCGTTGGATCGGAGTCGCTCGGGAACAGATTTTTGAGCTCCCATTCCTCCACTAGCCCCAGCCACCATCTCCAAGACTCGCAAAACAGCTTGCGATACTGCCTCACCACCGGTCTGATCCTGCTCCTCAGCTCTAAAAGTTGGAGGTGGTGGTGGCGGCGGTACTTCATTCTTCGAACCCTGACCCGACCTGGCGGGTTCTGACACAGTCATCCTACCCCTACCGCGTCCACGGCGTCCACGTCCTCTAGAACTCATTCTAACTACTGCGCTTTTAATCTGATTAAGAAAAATTTTTATGCATCAGCGTTTGTTCCACTTGATTAGTCGCGAAGAAATTTTTTGAAGAAGGTTTAATCAGGGATTCTTTCGAGCAAATAAGGTTTCAAGTCTTCTATCCTAGTTCACACAGAAGAGGACATCCATTCCCTAATACTTTCCATACTTATTCACTCCTTGGACAATTCTGTCCGTTTCTATCCCAGGGGTATTTTCGTCATAGAAATCCGAGGGGTTTCAACACTTTAATAAAACAGGTCACTTTGAAATTCCCAAAACTGGAGGGTGTTTCTGAAAATTTGTAAAATTTAAAAAAAAATATGGCATCATTTTGGAAACCAGGGGTATTTTGGTAATTTTTGTCAATCAGAGGTAATTTGTAAATTCAATAAATCAGGGATATTCTATCAGTTGTAAAACTCTGAGGGTCCTTTTGAGTGTTTTCTTTTCAAGTGGTGATGTTTGTAAAGATTTTTAAAGACCAGGGTCATTTCGGTAATTTCTGCAAATTGAGGGCGTTTTCGTAATTTTCCAAAACCAAAGAATTCTATTGATGATGAGCAAAGTAGAATTGTTGGATTTTTATAAAAATAATGAAATTTTTGGGCAAAACTATTGAGTTGATATTTTATGAACTAAGGGCATTTTGGTAATTTTTTCCCCCTAAGGGCATTTTTGTAATTTTTCACAAATCATGTTTTTCGGAAAACGTTGTAAAAATGGTTGTTCTCAAATTTGAAAGAGTGATTTTAAAAATTTTGAAAAACTAGGGTTTTGTTGTTTTCTTCCTTTTTCAAAAAAAAACATGGCTAGTTCCCTTTCGGGTTTTAGTCATTATGTTTACCCTATGACCGAGCCCTCTTGGTTAGGGTGAACCAAAGCTACGCACCAGGCAGGATTTGAGTGGAGAGGAGGTGAGTCACGCGGACTGCTTAAATACCAAGCTCTCACCGAGACCTTTCTAGACATGCGTACCGAGGTTGCCACACCACTGAGCCCTATGAGTTAGGGTGAACCGAAGCTACGCACCAGGTAGGATACCTGCGAAGAGGAGGTGAGTCACGAGGACTGCTTAAATACCAGGCTCTTCCGGATCCAATCCTCGACATGCGTACAGGGGTTACCACACCCTAGCTCAGTGACTAAGTCATAGGTTGGTTTAGTTCATTAAGTCTTATGTTTTGTTTTGTGTGTTTGAGTAGTCTAATCCTAGGGTTCAAGTTCCTATAAGTCTATCTATGTTCCATGCTTCCTGCCCTTCTACAGAAAATAATTCATACAAAAGTTAGGAACACTTACCTGGGCGGATAGGTGCCGGAGACTCGGTGCCATGCTGTTCAAAAACCCAAAAACAATTCAAAAAGGCCTACCAAAACATTTTTGGGCCTTGGGCCCCCACAGCCGAGCTTTGAACTGGGCTCTGATACCAATTTTGTAACAGCCCAAACCCGGCCCAAACACTACGACCGAATTTGGAGTGCTACAGAGAAAAGGCTTTGTAAAACTCCTTAAAACCGGGTTAACTTTTTGAGAAAAGATTGTGTCTTTTAAACCAGTTGTGGTGTATAAAAAAAATCATACTTAGGTTTATTTTAAAAAAAAAAATAATCATCAAGTCAGCTTGTTACAGATTCAGGTGTGCCCGATGGCACGTTAAACATTTCACGATTTAGTTTTGAGGAAACATGTGTATTTACTTCAATATATAAAAATATAGTTTTAAAACAAAATATCCAAGATATGTAAAATAACAAAGTAAAGTATTAGGAGGCCTTATTACATCCGAAATAAAATTTAACCAACAGTAAAATAAAATAACTAAAGTTTAAAGTTCATTCATATCAAAATTTCACTGCATGGCCACCTCGAGTCCATCCGGCTCCGTCTCCGCGTTCTACTCAACTGCAAAAGGTTAAGGGAAGGGGTGAGTCACCAAGATTCAGTGTGTAAATCCCCTACCCGGAAAATACATCTCATACACAATTTATTAATAACATGCTCATGCAACCCAACTAGCCATCCATACTCTTTTTCTACCCCGTGTGGTCAAAACCACTGATGACTTAAAGTCACAATTTAAATGATGGGGCCAACCCATCGTGTGGTCAAAACCACTGACGACCATAGGTCACAATATATCAAATGTGGTCAAAACCACTGGTGGTACCAAACCACTGGGACTTAGTCACAAATAATTAATCGTTGTGGTCATAACCACTAATGACCATAGGTCACAAATAGTCTGATGGGGCCAACCCATCTTGTGGTCAAAACCACTGACGACAGTCCATATTTCATCCCCCTCCTCTCATCAATCCCACCATCACATGCTTATACATTATTTTCATAGATATATATCATGTCATAATATTAAACATCAAGTGATGGCATGCAAACACATATCAAAAGTTACAAGTCAGGGGACTTACCCGAAATCCATGATTATGCCACAAGCTAATCATAACCAAGACATGACAAACAATAACGGCATGTAATTAATAAAGTGTGTAAAGAGATCTTACACACCTGTTACTATCGAAATTCCTAGATCTCGAAAAGTCGATCTACGATGCTAGATCTTGACCCTACATTCGGCCAACTGTCAATGTTAGTACCCAAAGGCCCATTCGGCCAAACCAAAATTTAAAAGGGTTCTCTTTTTGAACCCGAATCCTTACCTACACGCCTTTGATTATTAGCCACCACACTATGTATTTTTCTCCCCTACAATTGGCCATTACCATTACTCACATCAGTAGCCTTCGGCTTAAACGAATACCAAAAACTAATTAATTAAAAGAACCGGTGATCTTAAAACGAAGCCTTACCACAGCATGAGGCAAGGAAAGCCTGTGTAAGACCATGTCTGGGACATGGCCTCAACATAAGGAAGGTAGGTCTCGTGTAAGACCATGTCTAGGGCATGGCCTTGGCACTGAACGTAGATCCTGTGTAAGTCCAAGTCTGGGACATGGCATCAGTATCGAATAAGGTCGGTCTCGTGTAAGACCATGTCTGGGACATGGTATCAATAACATATAAGGAAAATCCCGTGTAAGACCATGTCTGGGACATGGCTTCAGTACTAAAGGAAGATTCGTGTAAGACCATGACTGGGACATGGCATCGACATCAAGTTAAGGAATCCCGTGTAAGACCATATTTGGGATATGGCATCGGTATCATAATGCTATTCCATGTAAGACCATATATGGGATATAGCATTGGTATCGAGGTACAAAGTTGATGAGATTGAGTATCCTCTATTATTCCAGGTAATTCATCGGGCAAAAGAACCAAGTATGAAAGAAACAACAAGAAAGCTAAGCAAGTAGAGTTGGTATTAAGTTAAGTTGTTCAAAGTTGATAAAGAGTTTCATTCAAATTAAGAAAGATGAAAATTGAATTTACGTTGTATTAGCAAAATATACTAATCTGTGATTAAATGATACAGGTACAATAAGTACATTCCAAGTATGTAATCATTATGTATCATGTGATGAATATGAATAAGTATAAGTAAGTAAGCCCAAGCACTTGAAACTCAAGTTGTATTTGTCTCTTGATGGATGGGTTATATTAAGTGAATATAATTGCTATATGAATTTCATGCAAACTTACTAAGCTATATGCTTACTTCTTTCATTTCTTTCTTTCCTTGTAGTTACGCCAAGCTAAATTGGAGATCATAAATGTCGGAGCTTGGATCACACTATCGGCCACTATTTTGGTATAGCAAAGTTTATAAATTTTGAGTTTGGCATGTATAGGTGTTTGATCATTTTGGTCATGTCAAACTGTGAGCTAAAGGCTTGATTAGTAAAGTTATGCATTCTTTTGTTTATGGCCATTAGAAATTGGTCAATATTTGTTAAGTTATATACCTTTTCATAATGATAAGTTTATGCATTCAAGTTATTGCAATGGATGAAATAGTTTAAGTGTGTTTATGTTTCAAGGTGGCAATTGGTTTGGAAAATAGCCTTGTTCTTGTCCACATGGATAGGCACACAGGTTCACGTCTAGGCCGTGTGTAGCACACAGCCAGTCCATCAGCAAGTGTCCATGCCGTGTGAGGTCTGCACCTAGGATTTGGAATTTAAATCACCTCACGGTTGTATCACACGGGTGTGCGACTGGTCGTGTGGATTAATCAAAAGTGGCCACAGGCCAGCCACACAAGCGTGTGCTTTGACCGTGTGCTAAATAAAGGTTGATGATGTCATAGTTAGGGTGCTCCACGGGTAGAAGACACAGGCATGTCTAGGCCGTGTGTTTTGGTCAGGATCGACCACGGACGGAAAACACAGGCTTGTCTTAGGGGTACACGGGCGTGTCCCTAGACCAATATGGGCATGTGACCCTTGTTTAGGCAAAATTTTTCAAGAAGCACAAAAGTTTCTGGTTGGGTCCCGAAATCTTTTGGAAATTTTTTTAAGGCCTCGTAGGCCTACGAAATGTAGGTTATTAGTAAAAAAAGAAAAGCTTTAAGATGTGACGAAATTTTATAGTCGACATTTCAAGTTCAAGTAACGTTAAGTACAGTAATGCCTCGTAATCGGTTCCAGCATCGGACCTGGGTAAGGGGCGTTACATTTAGTGGTATCAGAGCTACAGTTTAGTCGATTCTAGGACTAAAGTAGTGCAAGTATGAGATTAGCTATACATTTCATACATAAGAGTACTTTTATAATGACAGTGTGATGACTCCTGACGACTTAAATTGTGTTTTCATATAGTAAATAGATCCGGAAAGAGCTATGGATGATGTAGAATGTAATGCGCCGGCTCTCGCCAAAGGGACAGTGGCTAATGAAAGTGAGAATAGATTGTTGACAGTAAGTCAGAGAGGAGGAGAAGAGGCTAAGGAAGCCTTTCTCCACATGATGAATGCTTGGTATACGGAGTTCGTTCATACCAACCCGAATGCACAACCCCCTCCACCCCCGCCTATTCTTCAGCCTACCTCTGTAGCCCCTCAAGTGGTAGAAGTAGTAAGAAGAGAAAAACCTCCGGTCGATAGGATCCAAAAACAAGAAGGCAGAGTTTTGGCTTGAAAATACCATCAGGGTGTTTGATGAGTTATCATGCACACCTGATGAGTGCTTGAAGTGCATGGTTTCCCTTATGAGAGATTTCGCTTACCAATGGTGGAATCCCCTTGTGTCGATTGTACCAAGGGAAAGGATTACATGCAAATTTTTCCAGGAAGAATTTAAGAAGAAGTACATCAGTCAAAGAATTTAAGAATTCATGGAGTTGAAGCAAGGTAAGATGTCAGTGAATGAATATAAGCCTGATTTTTAAGGCTCAATAAATACGGTCGAGAGTGTGTATCCACTAAATCCTTCATGTGCAAGAGATTTGAGGACAGACTAAACAAAGACATTAAGTTGTTTGTTGCTGTCCTAGAGTTGAAGGAGTTTGTAGTGTTGGTTGATCAGGCTTGTAAAGTCGAAGAATTAATAAAAGAGAAAAGAAAAGCTGAGATGAAGTCTCGCGATTCAAGAAAGAGACAGTGAAATAAGTCATTGTAGTCTTCGTACAAGAAGTCAAGAGATTTTTCCACTCGATTAGCTACTTTCGCCGGGTTTTCAAGCAGAGGCAAGAGTAAACAGTATTCAGGGAGTAAGGGTCAGACTACTTCAGTCGCTAGTGTCAGGAACGTTCGAACTAATAGATTGAAATGCCCACAGTGTGGTAGACGACACCCAAGTGATTGTCGAGCACATGAAAATGCTTGTTTCAAATGTGGTTCCTAAGATCATTTCATAAGAGAATGTCCTGAGATGATGAAAGAAGGGAAAGCTTAGAGTGCGAGGTCTAGGAGCGTTGTTAGAGGAAGACCATAGAGGAACCCCGAAGGTGGAGCGAGCAATAAAGGTAACCCCATAGAGCAAGCTGCGAGACCGGAGGGTAGGGCACCTGCAAGGACTTATGCTATTCGTACTCACGAAGAGGCATCTTCTCCTGATGTTATTACGGGTACCTTTTCTCTTCATGATACTAAAGTTATTGCTTTAATAGATCCTGGATCTACCCACTCATACATTTGCATGAAATTAGTATCTAGTATGGGTATGCCCGTAGAGTCCATAGAGTTTGTGATAAAGGTGTCCAATCCATTAGGTAAAAGTGTGTTAGTTGATAAAGTATGCAAAGATTGTCCCTTGATGATTAGAGGTCATTACTTTAACACTAACCTCATGCTATTGCCATTTCATGAATTTAGTATTATTCTTGGTACGGATTGGTTAACACTCATGATGTGATAGTAAACTGTGGAAAGAAAACTACTGAGTTGAGATGTGAAAATAGGGATGCCCTTCATGTTGAATCAGATGAACAAGATAGGTCGCCGGAGGTGATTTCTCACATGACGCCTCAGAGGTATGTAAGAAAAGTGTATGAGGCATATCTTGCTTTTGTGATGAATGCCAAAGAAACTGAGCTAAAGATTGACTCAGTACCGATAGTATGCGAGCACTCAAATGTTTTACCCGCGGAATTGCAAGGATTGCCTCCGGTTAGAGAGGTTGAGTTTGGTATCAAGTTAGTTCCTGGCATTGTGCCGATATCGATTGCTCCTTATCGGATGGCCCCAACCAAGTTGAAAGAATTAAAGGCACAGTTGCAAGATTTAACGGACAAAGGTTTCACTAGGCTGAGTTGTTCTCCATGGGGTGCTCAAGTATTATTTGTGAAAAAGAAAGATGGCTCTATGAGATTGTGCATAGACTACCGACAGCTTAACAAAGTAACAATAATGTACAAGTACCCTTTGCCAAAAATCGATGATTTGTTTGATCAACTAAAGGGAGCCACTGTATTCTCTAATATAGATTTGAGGTCAGGATACTATCAGTTAAGAGTAAAGGACTCTGATGTGCCGAAGACTGCTTTTCGGACAAGGTGTGGACACTATGAATTTTTAGTTATGCCCTTCAATTTGACAAATGCTCCTGCGGTGTTCATGGATTTAATGAACCGTATTTTTCAGCCATACCTAGACAAGTTTTTTGTTGTTTTCATTAACGATATACTGATATATTCCCAGGATGAGAGCGAGCATGCCAAGCACTTAAGGACAGTTCTAAAGATTTTGCGAGATAATCAGTTGTACGCCAAGTTTAGGAAAAGTGAGTTTTGGCTTAAGGAGGTTGGACTTTTGGGACATATTGTCTCGGGAGACGGAGTCTGAGTTGACCCAAGTAAAATATCGGCTATCATGGACTAGAAACCACCGAAAAATGTATCTGAAGATAAAAGTTTTCTAGGCCTAGCTGGCTACTACAGGCGGTTCATCAAAGGGTTCTCCATGATAGCGACCCCAATGATAATTCTGTTACAAAAAAATGTAGAGTTTGACTGGACGGGAAAATGCCAGCAGAGTTTTGAGAAATTGAAGGCAATGCTGATAGAGGCTCTAGTCATAGTACAACCTGAGTCAGGAAAAGAATTCTTGGTTTATAGCAATGCCTCCTTAAACGAATTAGGCTGTGTACTTATGCAAGAAGGTCAGGTGATAGCATATGCCTCCAGACAGCGAAAGCCTTATGAGAAGAAGTATCCGGTACATGACTTGGAATTGGCTACCATAGTTTCTGCACTGACGATTTGGAGACACCATTTGTATGGTGAAAAATGTTAGATATTTACTGACCACAAAAGTTTAAAGTACTTGATGACTTAAAAAGAATTGAACTTGAGGCAGCGAAGATGGTTAGAGTTGATAAAAGATTATGAGTCAGTTATTGATTACCATTTGGGGAAGGCGAATGTAATCACCGATGCTTTAAGTAGAAAATCCCTATTTGCATTAAGGGCTTTGAATACGCGGGTGACCTTGATAGAAGATGGTTCTATTCTAGCTGAGTTGAGGGCTAGACCGATGTTTCTTCGAGAGATCTATGAACCTCAGAGTGGTGACAGTGACTTACAAGTCAAGAGAGCTCAGTGCGAGTGATAAACTATAATATAAACATATTTTAATCCCACATTTAGCATAGTTTTGGATGATTTAAGCCTTGAATTGTGGAATTTGGTGCTCTTAATCCTTTGTTTTCATGCTTTATACTTAGGAAACACCGAAGGATGAAAAGAATGAGAAACGGGCCTAAAACGAAGTAAATGGGCCATATCACGAAATCAACACGGCCTGGGCCCAAGACCACACGACCGTGCCTCCTTAATAGTCTCGAACACGGCCTGGCCACGATTCACATGTGCGTGTCCCTATCGTGACAAAGAAGAGTTTTATTTGGATTAGGGTACTTAGAGGCAAAAAATCCATTCCAAAAGCCTATATAAACACCCTAGAGGCCAACCTTCAAGGGGAGTCTAGTTAGAGGTCCAGTTAGGCCAAAGAGCCGAGCCAGAGAGGCAAGAATTGAGGAATTTACTCGAAGAAAGCCGGTTGATTCACCTCAAGAAGCCAGAGTTATACTCAAGACAGAAGATCTTCTCTTCAATTCCTTCAGGGGTTTTAGGGTTTTTCTTATGTTTTGTTTTATATTTTCTTCTGAGATGTATTATTTTATTATTATGAACTAAACGTCTCAAATACCTGTGGGGGATGAAACCTAAGACGGATCTTGTTATTGTTTTCTGAACCATATGATAAATACTTGATTTGTTCTTAATTATGTGTTCTTGATTCTTTCTTTGATATTTCAGGATATTGATTCAAGTATTGATGTGCTTAGGCAATGGAGCAAAAGTCCCTCCTAAATAGTAGATCTAGCATAATTAAGCAGAGTTGATCGCAACCCTAGAAATAGGATGACGAAAATCTACCGGATTAGGGTCAAACCTAATATGGGAGTCCATAAATCGAATTAATGCAATCTAGGGGTTTTAATTAGAAAGAATTTTCAATTAATCAACCTAGGGTTAGACATTAGTAGCATCGAAAGAGGTATTAATATAAATTAGGGAATCCTACGGATCAAGTCAAGTGAATAAATCATCTGGTTCAGAGTTAAATAACAAGTGAAGTCTAGGTGGATTCTTCCTCGGGTATTGTCTTAATCAATTGTTTTTTCCCACAAGTATTTTCCTCAATTCATTCTCTTTGTCTTTGCATCTTTAGCTTAATAGTTAGTTAATTTTAGATTAATTAATAAATCCTTTAATTTCTAGGCTAAATAATAAAAAGAAAGTTAGTATTAGTACTTTTGGTTCGTTTGGGTTCGACAATCCGGTCTTGCCACTAAGCTATACTGCTGTTTGATAGGTGCACTTGCCTCCATCATTGTCATAGTTAGTTTCTAGGCTCGATCATTCTTTTTATAAAATTTTAAAACTCTGATGCACGGTCAAGTTTTTGGCGCCGTTGCCGGGGAACTAAAATATTAAGAAAACTTAATTTTTATTACTTTAGCCATTTTTTATTATTTTTTGCAATTTACTTTCATTTTTAACTTTGCTGATTTTCCTTCTTTTATTTGTTCTTGATAGGTACCTCTAGTTTATGACTAGGAGGAACCCGACGGGACCCCTGATTTACGATAGTGATATTGAAGATACTGTTCGTGGAAATCATAGAGAAATAAGGCGCAGCTTAAATTACATAGAATACGAGCAAGAAATCGAAACTAATACCACCGAAGAGATGGCTAAGAATAATCTGCTACCTCTAGAGGCGACAGAACATCACGCTCCTCGAACTATGTATGATTATGCTAAACCTAATTTAATAGGAACTAAGTCAAGTATTGTTAGACCTGCTATTGCTGCACATAATTTTGAACTGAAACCTAACACAATTCAGATGATACAACAATTTGTTCAGTTTGATGGTTTGCAGGATGAAGATCCAAACAATCACTTGTCGAATTTCCTAGAATTTTATGATACTTTCAAAATAAATGGCGTTTCTGATGATGCCATCCGTCTTCGGTTATTTCCCTTTTCTTTGAGGAATAAAGCCAAACAGTGGTTGCATTCTCTTCCACGAGGGTCAATTACTAGATGGAAACAAATGACCGAAACTTTTTTTTAAAATATTTTCCGCTGGCTAAAACAGTCAAGTTAAGGAATGATATCTCTTCTTTTGTGCAGATGGATTTAGAAACACTTTACGATGCATGGGAGAGATACAAAGATCCATTGAGAAGGTGTCTACACCATTGATTACCCTTGTGGCTACAGGTCCAAACTTTTTACAACGGGGTAAACCCTTCAACGAGGCAATTGATAGATTCAGCCGCTGGCGGAACATTGAATAACAAAACACCTGAGGCTACCTACGAATTCTTTGAAGAGATGTCACTGTATAACTATCAGTGGCAAGTCACAAGGACAAAGACAACAAAACCAGTCGAAGTTTTCAACCTCAACGCAGTAACCATGCTATCAAATCAGGTAGAGATGTTAAATAAAAAGGTCGATGGTTTATGTGGTTCTCTGCAGGTACATCCAGTTATGCAGTGCGATATGAATGGAGGAGGGATGAACAACATAGACTGTCCACCTTACAACCTGAGCACTGAAAATGAGCAAGTTCACTATATGGGTAACAATTTCAAATCTCAAAATAACCCTTATAGTAATTCTTATAATCCAAGTTGGAGGTACCACCTCAATTTGTCATGGGGTGGTCAAGGAAATCAGAGACAACAACCCCCTCCAAAGCTCCAACAACAGCCCTACCTACAGGAAAAGAAACCGAACCTTGAGGAGATGATATCAAAATTTATAGCGGTGTTAGAAACACATTTTCAAAACACCGAAACAACACTTAAAAATCAACAGGCATCGATTCAAGGGATTGAGAACCAATTAGGGCAGCTTGTCGAGCAACACTTAGACTAACCCAAAGGATAAACTTTAAGTCATAACAGCTCAGGATAGTGTAGGGTTAGATGAGCCTAAATTAATCCAAGAGAATGTGGTAGATGAAGGTAAGAACGAGGTAAGTCATGAGAAGCCAAAACCAGTCATTAAAGAGTACCAACCTCGTGTACCTTATCCTGATGCGATGAAGAGGGACAACACAGACGAACAATTAGGTAAATTTCTTAAACTCTTAAAGAAATTACATATTAACTTACCGTTTCTTGAAGCTCTTTCGCACATGCCAGATTCAAGAAAATTTTTAAAAGAACTCTTAACAAACAAGCAGAAGATAGACAAGGAATCGCATGTGGAATTGAACGCAATGTGCTCAGCAATGTTGCAAAATAAACTACCACGAAAATTAAAAGATCCAAGGAGTTTTACAATTCCATGCTTAATTAGTAGATTATCTATTGATAATGCTTTAGCTAATTTAGGGGCAAGCATAAACGTTATGCCTTATAAGATGTTTAAACAACTAGGTCTAGGGAAACCCAAACAAACTAGGATGAGCATTCAATTAGCTGACAAAACTGTTAGAATTCCTAAGGGTATAATTGAAGATGTTCTTGTGAAAATTGATAAATTCGTATTCCCAATAGACTTTTTCATTTTAGACATGGATGAGGACAATAGTATCCCCTTAATTTTCAGAAGACCCTTTTTAGCAACTGCCAGGACTAAAATTGATGTCAGCATAGGTGAACTCATAATTTGTGTAGGTGACGAATCAATCAATCTCCAGGCTCTTGACTCAGCTAGGACATCGAGTAATCAAGGTGAGAAAATTAATTTTATTAATGACCATTCGGTTAAACCTTCTTTTCAGGAAGCACCACGAAATAACACAACTGAGCCAGATCCTATACCTCATGCCAACAAGGAAATAACTCATGAGGAACGAAGGCTTTAGATCGATGAACTAGACAAGTGGAAGACACACTTCAAAGAGAAATTAGGAATACACAAAGTAGAACCAACACCATTCCATGGGACAACCGAAGTTAAGATCGGAGATCAGGTATTGTTAGGTAAGGTAGACCCTCGAATACCTCCTTCTGACCCTAATACAAATAAAGAAATCACTTTTAGGGTACTCAATGTTTTCCCATACGGAACAGGCAAGGTAAGTAATCCTACATTCGGCACTTTTAAAGTAAACGCTACTCGTAACGAATTACAGAGGACTGATAGCATGAGGAAGGGGTTTCAACTCTTGAAACCACCCTGAATGCGTGAATGAGAGGTAAGTCTAGCTTAAGACTATAAACGAGCGCTTCTCAGGAGGCAACCTAAGCACTAACCCCATTGATCTTCACATTTTTTATTGTCTCTTTAATTTTTTCCTTTTTAGCACCTAACTATAAATTAACCAAGAGCAGAATTCCATACCACACGGCCGTGGCCGTGGCCATGTGGATACTACAGATGTACATATTGACATGGCAAAGATAGTACGACACAGGATGAAAAATATCTTCAAGCCACGGGCCCCAACTGAACACCACGACCGTGAGATGTGGCCGTGGCTGACAATGTTTTATCAAACACGAGCGTGGTGACCTGCACACAAGCGTGGGAAAAACAAACATAGCACAACACGGCCGTGTGGCATGGTCGTTGACTTGACACGCCCACGATACACGGGCGTAGGGATGTACCAGACATGAATTTTATATTTAAAACCACCCCTCCCCTCTCCCCGCCTACCCCAATTCTCCTTCTTCCATAACTTTTACACTCCTCTCCCTTTTCATTCTCACCTTTCTTCATTCTTCTAACTCTTGATTTACACCATAGTCATGTCGAAGAAGCGGAAGGATCCAAGCACAGTCCCCCTGTGGAGATCGATCTACATAAGTTCATGCCGGCCGCTTCATCTACTCGACAAGCCAATGATATTTAAGGCCATTTAGTTTTTCTTTTTCTTTTCTCGTTTTCTTTATTTTCCTTATCTTTACTTCTCTTCTGCAAAATTTAGTTTCTCTTATTTTAGTTTCTTGGTTTTAGGTTCTAAAGGCTACTAGGGAATCACACCACGACCACGACCACCACCCCACCATAACCCTAGAAATAACACCCACCTCGTGAACCATCTAACAATAAGGACTCTTCGGTCCATTAGTATTTCCTTTTAATTTTATTTTACCTTCTATTTTCTTTCTCTTTATCTTTCTTGTCTTTAAATATATATTTAGTATATTTTGAATTATTATTATTTCCTAGCTAATTCTTCACGAGCTTCCCAATTTCTTCATCTAGCGTAGAGATTGTCGGCGGCCACCACACCACGACACTCCCAACTCAAGGAAAGTGCCTAAATTTCATATATATGTTTTTACATTGAGGGCAATGTACATCTTAAGTTTGGGGGTGAATATTTATTTCGAGAAAGTGCCTAACTTTCTACATTATTCTCAAATCCCTGAACTATGCCTTGAATTATACCTTGTTCTTAAGTAATTTTCCCATATTATAATTAGAAAAAAATTTCTTATAATTTATGATTTTTCTTGATATGTTTTGGATTAAGTCATTGATAATTGTGCAGTGATGATTTAAACTTTAGGAGACTAGAGAATCAAGCATGATAAGTCTATTTTCAAAGATTAAAATTTGCTAGGTTGTCTACCTGAATCTAATTATTACCTTAAAGTTTGAAATTTACAAAGTTGATATCAAAAACCCATAATTTTTGTGAGATTTTGAGCTTTTTTTAAAGCATACATTCTTTTCGTGCTCACTTTTTGATTATGAGTGTGTCAACATTGATTTGCTATTCTAGAACTTCACTCAATTATACATGTAAATACCACACTATTGACTTGATATATAGAGATGATAAAGGCACTTAGGATTTAACCCACTCACTCCACTAAAAAGCCTACCTTAACAATTAACCCTTAGTGAACCCCTTTGATCCTAACAACCCTTTTTATTGACTCACCCACTAATATTAACCCAAAATCCATCTGTATTTGTTATCACCATCCCTTGACTACCTTTTTGTCAAGATTTGATTTAGAACAGTTTCCTAACTATGTTCTATATTTTAGTTGTTAAAGTTTGATTTGTTCTTAAAAAAAAATCGAAGTATAGTAGTTATAATTAATAGAGCTTACATGTTTAAATTCTACATCTTGAAGAAAAAGCTCGTATTATTAGTTTCCAATTGATTTATTTATTTAGGATTAGTTCATTTTTCTAGTTAGGTAAATTGTCAATTCAATCTCGATTCTAACCTTCTAATTCAACCTTTATCCATTCCTTTAACCCAAGCCCCATTACAACCTTTTTTAAAGACCTTTTGATCTGTGTATCATTTCATTTTATAGTGGTGAAATCAAGCCTATGGGATTAACTTTTCATATTTGACTTTTGAGTGCTTAATTTTGAACCTTAAACACATTGAGTGATTTGAGTGAATCTTTAGTAAGGATGTCAACTCTTGTTGATTTTGAATTAAAGGTTATTATTTAGGTAAGGGGAAGCACCTATATTTTCATGCTACAATAACTATGACTTTGATTGTTTGAATCTTTAGGATCCTTCTATTTAAATTATCAATGTATAAATTATCTATGAATTATGATGAAACACTATTGATGAATATTATGAAACAAGGAAGTTTATTTTAATTGTGAGTTGAGAATTTTGCTTGAGGACAAGCAAATGCTTAAGTGTGGGGGTATTCAATAAACCGTAATATAAACATATTTTAATCCCACATTTAGCATACTTTTGGATGATTTAAGCCTTGAATTGTGGAATTTGGTGCTATTAATCCTTTGTTTTCATGTTTTATACCTAGGAAAGCACCGAAGGATGAAAAGAATGAGAAACGGGCCTAAAATAGAGTAAATGGGCCATATCACGAAATCAACACGGCCGTGCCTCCTTAATAGTCTCGAACACGACCTGACCACGATTCACACGGGCGTGTGCCATGGGCGTGTCCCTGTCGTGACAAAGAAGAGTTTCATTCAGATTAGGATACTTAGAGGCAAAGAAAGTCATTCCAAAAGCATATATAAACACCCTAGAGGCCAACCTTCAAGGGGAGTCAAGTTAGGCCGAAGAGCCGAGCCAGAGAGGCCAGGATTGTGGAATTTACTCGAAGAAAGCTAGTTGATTCATCTCAAGAAGCCGGAGTGATACTCAAGAGGGAAGATCTTCTCCTCAATTCCTTTAGGTGGTTTTAGGGTTTTTCTTATGTTTTTTTACATTTTCTTCTAATATGTATTCTTTTATTATTATGAACTAAACTTTTCAAATACCTGAGGAAGATAAAACCTAATACGGATCTTGTTATTGTTTTCTGAACCATATGATAAATAATTGATTTGTTCTTAAATATGTGTTCTTAATCCTTGCTTTGATATTTCAGAATATTGATTCAAGTATTGATGTGTTTAGGCAGTGGAGCAAAAGTCCCTGCTTAAGAGTAGATCTAGCATAATTAAGCGGAGTTGGTCACAACCATAGAAATAGGATGACGAAAATCTACCGGATTAGGGTCAAACCTAATATGGGAGTCCATAGATCGAGTTAATGCAATTCTAAGGGTTTTACTTAGAAAGAAATTTCAATTAATCAACCTAGGGTTAGACGTTAGTAGCCTCGAAAGAGGTATTAATATAAATTAGGGAATCCTACGGATCAAGTCAAGTGAATAAATCATCTGGTTCAGAGTTAAATAACAAGTGAAGTCTAGGTGGATTCTTCCTCGGGTATTGTCTTAATCAATTGGTTTTTCCCACAAGTATTTTCCCTAATTCATTCTCTTTGCCTTTGCATCTTTAGCTTAATAGTTAGTTAATTTTATATTAATTAATAAATCCTTTAATTTCTAGGCTAAATAATAAAAAGAAAGTTAGTATTAGTACTTTTGGTTCGTTTGGGTTCGACAATCTGGTCTTGCCACTAAGCTATACTATTGTTCGATAGGTGTACTTGCCTTCATCGTTGTCAGAGTTAGTTTCTAGGCTCGATCTTTTATAAGTTTTTAAGACTCTGACACATGATCAGCGAGTCAGGCATTGAGTCCGATTTTTTGGTTAATTCCGATGGATGTCTAATGTTTAGAGACAAAATTTGTGTACCAAGGAATGATGAGCTTATACGGAGGATTTTGCATGAGGCACATAGCGATGTTTAACTGTACATCCGGGGAGCACCAAGATGTATAATGACTTGAAGCAACAGTATTGGTGGCCGAATATGAAAAAGGATATTTCAAAGTTTGTGTTGAAATGCTTAATTTGTCAGCAAGTGAAGGCTGGACACCAGCTACCTTCAGGCCTGCTTCAGCCTATTATGGTTCACGAGTGGAAATGGGACCATATTACTATGGACTTTGTAACGGGTTTGCCGTTGACACCGAGCAAGAAAGATTCTATTTGGGTTGTAGTCGATAGACTTACGAAATTAGCCCATTTCATACCTGTGTGAGTTGACTACTCACTTGACAAGCTGGCAAGCTTGTATGTTTCAGAGATAGTAAGGCTTCATGGAGTGCCCTTGTCTATTATATCGGATAGGGATCCGAGATTCACATCCAGATTTTTGAAAAAATTACAGGAGGCTATGGATATAAAGTTGAGTTTTAGTACAGCCTTTCATCCCTAGACCGACGGTCAGTCGGAAAGATTAATACAAGTACTCGAGGATATGTTTTGGTGTTGTGTTCTTGAGTTTCAAGGTAGTTGGGAAAAATACCTTCCATTGGTAGACTTTGCTTACAATAATGGTTTTCAATCAAGTTTAAATATGGTGCCTTATGAGGCCTTATACGGGCGTAAGTGCCGAACGCCTTTATACTGGACTGAACTCAAGGAAAACCATATTTACGGGGTTGATTTGGTTAGAGAAACTAAGGAGAAGGTGAAGGCGATTCGAGATTGTTTAAAGGCTGCTTCTGTTAGAAAAAAATCTTACTAAGATTTAAAAAGGAAAGAGACCGAGTATCAAGTTAGCGATAGGGTATTCTTGAAAGTGTCGTCATGGAAAAAAGTACTTAGATTTGGCCGAAAAGGCGAGTTGAGTCCCTTTTTTATCAGACCATATGAGATCACTGAGAGAATTGGACCGGTAGCCTATCGATTGGCTTTACCGTCTGAGTTAGAGAAGATTCATGATGTCATTCATGTGTCTATGTTACG
Organism: Gossypium bickii; assembly: GCA_025503065.1. NCBI lineage: Eukaryota > Viridiplantae > Streptophyta > Magnoliopsida > Malvales > Malvaceae > Gossypium > Gossypium bickii. Next base: position 57,821,189 of record CP106717.1, on the reverse strand, counting down.
ACGATACTGTTTAGACCCTTCACATGTCATAGTACCGACAGAGGTAGAGATACAACCGGACCTGACTTATGGTGAAAAATTTGTTAGAATTTTAGCGCGAGAGGTCAAGCAATTAAGAAACAAAAGCATAGCCCTAGTGAAAGTTCTATGGAAAAGAAACGGGATAGAAAAGGCTACATGGGATCCCGAGGAAACGATGAGAAACCAATACCCCAATCTTTTCACTGGTAAGATTTTCGGGGACGAAAATCCCTAAGGGGGAGAATTGTATCAGCCCAATTTAGGGGCTAGTCGAAACAGTGATCTCGTGATCACTAAATCTGAGATTTGAGAAAAAAAATTTTTATGTGATTTTATGAATTAGTATATGATTGTATAGGTACATGAGAATTTTGGTATTTTAATTCTAGCGATTTCATGTTTAATCGCGAAAAAGGACTAAATCGCATAAAGTGCGAAAGTTCCATTTTAATTTCTGAAGGTACCAAATAGTCATAGATTGCTAAATTGAGGTCTTTAAAAGGCAATTTAGCCCGTTGAAATTTTCTTGGCCAGCCATAGACTATATGGGAGACAAAGATGGACAAATTTTGGTCAAAGTTATTAAGAGTTGGTAACTAAATTTGACTAGTTTAATATTAGAATAAAGAAAGAGAAAATATCATCTTTCTTGTTCATCTCTTCCACCGAAATTGCAAGCAAAACTAGGGGGTTTGAAGGCTTAAAATTTTTAGCAAGCTCTCCTCCATTTAAGTAAGTGATTTTGATGATTTTTCTTAGTAATAATTGTACTTTTGAGACCCCTGAAGCCTAAGCTTTCAAATGAGGGGACTATTGTGTAATATGGTGAAACGTTTAGAGTTTTTCCATGACAGCTATCATTTTTATTTGCTGCATTTTTATGGAAGAAATTAAGCATTAGTTGTTAGATGAACAATTTTTGTGAAAGGTGTTGTCTTGAAAACACCTAAATGGACTTTGATCAAAAGGTTACAATTTTGTGGTAATTATGTGAAATGTTCAGTTTTGATGATAGCTATAAGAGTAGTAAATGTTTACCTAGGCTTGTTGAAGGTAGAAATATGATTAGAATTTATTTTCGAGCCTAGGGGTAAAATGGTCATTTTGTCAAAGTCTAGGGGCAAAATTGTAATTTTGCCAAAATATGAATTGTGAGTCAATTTAGTCAATGTGAGAATTTAACAAGTGAAATTGTTACTATAGATCAAGAAACGCGAAGCCCGGATCGAAATCGAGGCAAGATCAAAGTCGAAGACTAACTCACATCTCTACACATATTTTGAATACCGAGGTAAGTTTGTATGAATTTAAGGTTTCACATGTATTTTCGATAAATTATTTATTTTGTGGTATAATATATGTTATTTTCATAAAGTTATGATTAATGATATATTGATAAGAAAATGAATGAGAGTATGTAAGAGGAAGTCCCGATTGAAGACTCGGAATAATGAGGAATACTAATATCACAGCATGAGACAAGGAAAGCCTGTGTAAGATCATGTCTGGGACATGGCCTCGGCATAAGGAATGTAGGTCCCGTGTAAGACCATGTCTAGGACATGGCCTCGGCACTGAACATAGATCTTGTGTAAGTCCATGTCTGGGACATGGCATAAGCACCGAATAAGGTCGGTCTCGTGTAAGACATGTCTAGGACATGGCATCGACACCAATTAAGGAAAGTCCCGTGTAAGACCATGTCTGGGACATGGCTTCGGTACCAAAGGAAGATTCGTGTGAGACAATGTCTGGGACATGGCAAAGACATCAAGTTAAGGAATCCCGTCTAAGACCATGTAAGACCATATCTGGGATATCGCATTGGTATCGAGGTACAAGGTTGATGATATTGAGTATCCTCTATTATTCCGGGTAATTCATCGGGCAAAAGAACCAAGTATGAAAGAAATAACAAGAAAGCTAAGCAACTAGAGTTGGTAATAAGTTAAGTTGTTCAAAGTTGATAAAGAGTTTCATTCAAATTAAGAAAGATGAAAACTGTAATAGTCTAAATTTGACCCTAATCAGAACAGTGGTTTCGGGACCCCGAATCCGAGTTCGAATAATAATTTAAATGTATTTTCTGTGATAAATAGATGTGAATTTATATGTGTGAAAGTTTCATGAGAAAATTTGCTTATTCGTGTGATTAAATTAAGAAAATGGATTAAATTGTTTAAGAGGTAAAAGTAGCCATTATTTAAATTAGGAGGATTTAATTGGCTTGTTCCATGCATGCATGGACTTGCATGTCAAATTATCCAAAATTTAAATAAGTGGATGGCATAATGATGGCTTCATTTTTTTTTATTATTTTCTTTTAGAAAGTGGGATTATATTAAAAGCTTATAAATGATTAAAATAAGAAAATACATAAAAGAATGATGAAATATTCAACTTCCATCTTTCTTGTTCTTCATTGCTAAATCTAACAAAGAAAAAGGGGGGACTTAAGCTTTCAAAGTTCGGCTATTTGCATGCCATTTTGGAGGTAAGTATTTTGGTAGTTTTTCACATTTTTGAGTTTGTTAGTCTAAATATTATCAAACCCATGAGAAAATTTTAGAGTTGGGAGCATGTTATAGGTTCGGCCATGGATGCATACTTTGATTTTTTTGTGTGTTGATGGAAGAATAATAAGCATATGTTTGAAATCAATATGAATTGAGTAGGAAACTTAGAAGAAATGGATGTAGGGCGACTTAAATTATGAAAATGAGTTGTTGAGGGTATGAATGTAAGAATAGATGGTATAAATAGACTTGTTTAAGGAGGAAAAAAATTCGGTCCTCAATGAGTTAGCTCAAATTCCATGTAATTTTTGTGTTTTATGTGTGGGGACTAAATCGCAAGAAATTGAAAATAGAGGGGTAAATTGGTAAATTGATAAGTTATGTATTATGATAAATTTTAATGTTATAAGGGGAGGGGTATTCGGCCATAGCACTAAGGTGTATAAATTTTTTTTTATGTTCGAATGAATGAGAAGAAATAGTATTAAATTGTAAAAATTTCAAATTTATGAATGGTAGATTAGAAGAATGGTACAATTATGTGTTACGAATTAAAATAAATGAAGTTTATTTGAATGGACTCTTTTCGAACCTTGTTTTAGATCAAGGAAGGAAAGAATTGGAAATGGATCGGGGGAAAGCTAAATTAAACGAGTAACCGGAGCATCTTTACCCTTCAACTATCAAGGTAAGTTATAAGCAATTGGTTTAATTGAGTGATTTTTATAAACAAATGTATATGTACAAATGAATTTAAGGTTTCAATTATATTGTAGCTAAAACTGATTGGGTATGAGACAAATATTTTTTTTTTTAGGCTAACCGAATGCTAGTTGAATAATATACATAAGGATGAGTGTGGATACATGGAATGCCTTGAGTGTATATGTATTTATATATGTTTTAGAAAGGAGTTAATCATGAATATGAATTGAGATGGACACTAGTACTAAATGTATGGTTATTAATATATATATGTGTATATGTATTTAGTTTGTGCCGAATGTGGAAGTATGAGATGTGGAAATTGAATTGTTGCTATTAGATAATTGTATATACATACATGAGTATGAAATTTGTTATGTTTGGATCGAATAAATAACTATGTGTTTAAGTTACATAACGGCTCTATGTGAGCGATAAGTTATGGGAAGTGGCACTGTGTGTGCGGAAATGTTACGTAACGGCTCAATGTGAGCGATACGTTACAGGAAGTGGCACTGTGTGTGCAGAAATGTTACGTAATGGCTCTATGTGAGCGATACGTTACGGGCTTGTACTACGTGTACGGATTTTCAGATTTTCCTAAAGGAAGAAAAGACTCAGTGGAGGTATAATAAACGGGAGTGTCAGGTATTTATATGTTATACTATGGTTCATTATCGAGGTAAATCGAGTAAGATATTTTGTTATGGACATTTAACATGGAATAATTGGTGACCAATTAGATACATTATAAATTAAGGATGATATGTATACATTATGTGTATGAATGTTGCATTCTATTCCATGTTATGTTTAAATAAATTACAAGCTATTCAATTGATTGTATATAGATATTTTACCTCCTTGGCTTATAACTTACTAAGCTTTATATAGCTTACAGTTGTGTAATTGTTTGTTCATGGTATAGATCTTTAAAGTCGAAGCTCACACTTGGGGATCCTGTCGAAGTCAAACACATTATCACCTATTTTAGTATCTTTCATTAGAGTTAAATCTTCGAAACTATGGCATGTATAAGCTTGATTTCTCTTGATTTCTTTTGGTTGGAATGTATATAAAAGCCATGTGAAGATGGCTAAAGGTTAAGTCATTTGAGCTTACATGAATTCAGTCTTGGTTAAATTATTATTGATTTATTTGGCATGATGAATGGTGAAAGCTAGATTTGGCTTGTATGCATTAATGGTTAAAGACAAAGAAACAAAATGAATTGACAAAAATGTTATCATGAAATGATCGAATACCCTTGTTTATAAGGTCATGGCCAAATATGGCAAGTAATTGATGCTAAATGGATTGCTTGAGCTAGTTATTAAAATTATGGGTAAGTGAAGTGATGAATGTCTTAGATAAAAGTGAAATATGTGTATACAATTGAGATGGGTTTTGAAGGTTTTGACGATTTTAGGAATGAAATAAATGGGTAAGCATTATAAGCATATTTGATATACGGGTTTGAAGGGCCCAGCAATTAGTAAATTGTTAATTGCTTGTAATTAGTCATTGGTTGACGGTTATGATATTAATGATGTTATGAAAATTGAATGTTTGATATTAGATGGAATAGATATATATATACGCATTTTAATGATAGTTAAAATTGGTTATGCCTTTATCATGAAATTGGTTCTTAAAGACTACTCAATGCTTGTGTGAGGTAAAGAAATGCCTGTAACCCTAATCTGGTGACGGATACAGGTTTAGAGTGTTACATTTTATTGGTATCAGAGCTACGGTTTAGTCAGTTCTCGGACTAACGTAGCACGTGTCAGTCTAGCTATACATGCCATATTTTATAATGTGATAGTGTGATGACTTCTGACAGTGAAAGGTGTTTAATTCTTATTTTGTAATGGATCCCGATCTCGAGCGAGCTGTAGCTGATGACGTCAAGAGTGTGGCACCCGTTCCCGCTCAGGGGACCGCGCCAGAGGGATCTCGACTGGCTACGAGTAATCCTGATGAGAGGGCTAGAAATGCCTTCTATAGTATGATGAATGATTGGTTCAGTCATTACATATGAACCAATCTGGCTGTTCAACCACCCCAAAATTTGAATGTACCCCTTGTAGTACCGATGATGCCTCTAATAGCAAATCCTAAAAGAATAGTTAAACCTCCTGTTGATCGTATTAGGAAGCATGGAGCTCAGGAATTTAGACCTGAGGATGATGATAACACAGAGAGAGCCGAATTTTGGCTCGATAATACTGTTCTTGTCTTTGACAAATGTCCTACACACCCGATGAGTGTCTGAAGTGTGCCATATCATTGTTACGAGATTCTGCCTACTACTGGTGGAACACTCTTGTGTCAGTTGTCCCAAAAGAGAGAGTTACCTGGGACTTCTTTCAGACGAAATTTCATAAGAAGTACATAAGTCAGTGCTTTATAGACTCCAAGCGTAAAGAATTTCTCGAGCTCAAACAGAGTCGCATAACTGTGTCCAAATACGAACGCAAGATTGGTGCGACTTAGTTGTTACACTCGCGAATGTATATCCTCTGAAGCTGCTATGTGTCAGAGATTCGAAGATGGTCTGAATGAAGACAAAACTTCTAGTTGACATTCTTGAGATTTACGAGTTCGTTGTATTAGTGGAAAGCGCTTGTAAAGCTGAAAAAAAAAATTTAAGAATGATAGTAGCCAATCCAAACCCAACACCGGGATTTCAATACGAGAACGACAACCAGTGAGTTCTCGTGCTACATTAGTTGCTAGTGTTAATAATGAGAGGTTGAGTAAACCCGAGGGTCAACACTGTGGCAGACGGCATTTCAGGGAATGTTGGGGTAAATCCATTTCTCGCACTTGTTACAAGGGCTGCTCGCAGGATCATTTCATTCGAGATTGCCAGGAGACTACTGGAAAGGGCACTGCCCAGAGTGTGAGACCGAGCGGCCTTGCAGCTAGAGGCAGATCATCTCGTTTTGGGGGAAGTAGGAGTTGTGCACAGAGAGGAACTACAGATGTGATTGTTCAGTCAGACACTCGTGTACCGGTTAGAGCTTACTCTATCTGTACTAGTGAGGAGGTCTCATCCCCAGATGTCATTACCGGTATTTCGACCCTCTTTGATTCTAATGTAACTGCTTTGATTGATCCCGGTTTAACCCATTCATATGTGTGCGAGACATTAGCATCTAGTAAGACTCTACCTGTTGAGTCTACTGAAATTGTGATTCGGGTTTCAAACCCTCTGGGTCGGTGGGTATTAGTTGACAAAGTGGGTAAGGATTGTCCATTGATGATTCGATACATATGCTTTCCGGCTGATTTGATGCTATTACCTTTTGGCGAGTTCGACATTATTCTCGGTATGGATTGGTTGACAGTTCACGATGTGATAGTACTTTACAGTCGAAAGACTATTGATTTGAGATTGTTAGAATAATGAGATAATCTGAATTGAGTTTTCAGATTTGAGTGGACTACCTACTGTGATATCTTCGATTTGGGCACGACGGTATTTGAGGAAGGGTTGCGAAGCCTACCTTGCATACATGATTAACGGCAAGGTAACTGAAAAGAAGATCGAATCAATATCGGTTGTTAGAGAGTATTCAGATGTGTTTCAGGAGAAATTACCGGAATCGCCGCCCACCCGTGAGGTAGAGTTTGAGATTGAGCTAGTACCAGGGACCACCCCGATTTCGATAACCTGGTATAGAATGGCACCAACTGAATTAAAAGAATTGAAGGCCCAGTTGCAAGAATTGTCAGATAAAGGTTTCGCCCGACTGAGTTTCTCTCCCTAGGCTACGCCCATTCTATTTGTGAAAAAAAAAATAAGGTAACACTAAAGAACAAATATCTATTGCCATGTATTGAAGATTTATTCGATCAGTTTAAGGGAGCCTCGGTATTTTTGAAAATTGATCTGAGGTCAGGGTATTATCAGTTGTGGGTTAGAGAATCGGATGTGGCTAAGACTGTGTTTCAGACGAGATTCAGTCATTATGAGTTCTTGGTGATGCCGTTTGGGCTCACTAATGCCCCTGCAGTTTTTATGGACTTGATGAATCGAGTATTCAGGCATTATCTAGATCGGTTTGTGGTTGTATACATAGACGATATCTTGATATACTCACGTAACGAAGCTGAACATGCTGAGGATTGAGACTTATGTTACAAAATTTGCGTGGCGAGCAGTTGCACGCAAAATTCAGCAAATTTGAGTTTTTGTTGAATGAATTTATCTTCTTGGGACATGTTATTTGATCATCGGGGATTTGTGTTGACCCGAGTTAAGTTTCAGGCATACTTGAATGGAAACCTCCACGGAATGTTTTTGAGGTTCGTATTTTTATTTTTTTGGGGCTCCCTAGATATTATAGACGCCTTGTGAAAGGGTTTTCTATGATAGCATCCCCGATGATAAAGTTACTACAGAAAGATGTGAAATTTGAGTGGTCTGAAAAGTGTCAGAAGAGTTTTGATCAACTGAAGACTTTGTTAACGGAAGCTCCGACACTCGTTCAGCCAGAGTCGAGTAAAGAGTTCGTTATTTTTAGTGATGTATCTTTAAATGGACTCGGTTTTGTATTGATGTAGGAGGGTATAGTCGTAGCCTATGCCTCGGGACAGATGAAATCGCATGAGAGAAATTATCAGACGCACGACCTTAAGTTAGCCGCTATAGTCTTTGCTTTGAAGATGTGGCGTCACTATCTTTTTGGTGACAAAATGCCACGTCTATTCGGATTACAAGAGTCTAAAGTATTTAATGACTCAAAAGGGTTAAAACCTAAGACAATAACGATGGTTAAAATTATTGATAGATTACGAGCTTGTGATTGATTATCACCCGGGAAAAGCTAAAGTAGTTGCAGATGCACTTAGCCGAAAGTCGCTATTTGCCTCACGAGCAATGAATGCAGATATGGTTATGACTGAATATGGTGTGATCATTTTTGAGCTAAAAGCGAGACCATGGTTTCAGCAATGGATTCGAGAAGCCCAAGAGGTTGATGATAAATTGAAAGTAAAGAAAATTCATTGTGGCTTGTGTGTGGATTCAAACTTTCAGATTGATGCTGAAGGATGTTTACGGTTCAAGAATCGGATCTGTGTACCGAAGAACCCTGAATTGTTTCAAATGATTTGTAATGAAACTTATAGTGGTAGATTGTAGATTCATCTGGGTAGCATGAAAATGTACAACAATTTGAAACAGCATTATTGGTGGCATGGTATGAAATGAGACATCTCAGACTACGTGTCGAAGTGTTTAGTGTGTCAACAAGTGAAAGCTGAGCACCAACTGCCATCGGGACTATTCAGTTGATTATGATACTTGAGTGGAAGTGGGATCGAGTCACTATGGATTTCATTGATAGATTGACGAAATCGACTCATTTTATTCTAGTGCGTACAGATTTCTCACTTGATAAATTGGTTCAGTTGTACGTATCGCGGATTGTACGGCTACACGGAGTGCCTATCTCTATTGTTTCGGATAGGAATCCAAGGTTCATATCGTGGTTTTGGAAGAAACTACAGGATGCTTTGGGTACCAGGTTATATTTCAGTACGACTTTTTACCCTTAGTCGGATGGTCAATCCGAGCGTGTTACCCAAATACTCGAGGATATGTTGAGACGTTACGTTCTTGAGTTTGAGGTTACGTGGGAACGATAATTGCCTCTGATTGAATTTGTGTATTATAGGAGCTTTCATTCTAGTATCAAAATGGCACCCTACAAAGTTTTCTACGATCGTAAGTGTCGTACACCACTATATTGAACTGAGCTCAATGATAATAAGATACACGGGGTTAACATGATTATAAAAAGTGAACAGAAAGTGGCAATGATTCGAGATAGTTTAAAAGCTGCATCAGATTGACAAAAGACATACGCGTATTTGAAACGTAAAGACTTAGAGTTCCAGATCAGAAATCGGGTATTTTTGAAGGTTTCTCCGTGAAAGATAATGCTTCGATTTGGACGTAAAGGCAAATTAAGTCCGAGGTTCATCGGACCGTATGAAATCATCGAACGTGTAAGACATGTTGCTTATAGATTAAGACTGCCCTCTGAATTAGAAAAGGCTACGTGGGAGCCTGAGGATTCAATGAAGTAATAATATCCAACTCTGTTTAACGGTAAGATTTTCGGGGACAAAAATCCCTAAGGGGGAAGTGCTGTAACAGTCTGAATTTGGCCTATAGATTGATAGTCTATTTTGTATAATGCCATTATAGTTGGCTACCTTATTTTATGAAAAGATTGCACTTCAATTTGAGTTGATTATAGATGTGTTGAATGAATGCATATTGTGTATGCTAGAGGGGTGAAAAGAACTTAGCACATAGCTTTGTTTTTGTCCATGTGGATAGACACACGGGTGTGTGTCTAGATCGTGTTTGACACATGGTCAATCCACAGACGTGTGACTTGGCCGTGTGTCCCCTACATTTAAGTCAGAATAGACCACGGACTAGCCACATGGGTGTGTGCATAGTCCATGTGAGTTTAGTCAGTGTTGGCCACGGGCTAGCCATATAGGCGTGTGAATAAGCTTTAAGGCCTTGTGTATGTGGTCAGTATTCACCACAGTTGTGGAGCATGGGCGTGTGGGTCTATGCACGGGCGTGTTAAACCTGTACAAAAGAGAAAATTTTTAAGATTGGAAAAAGTTCCGATATAGTCTTGGAGCCCTCTTGTGTATGAGTGAGGCCTCGTAAGTCGAGATTGAGGTTATTGAGGTGACCTAAGAGAGTAGTCACGATGAGCCTAGGTGGTGATCAAGTGGTTTTATTACGGTAATGCCTCGGGCTCGGTTCTAGCGTAGAACTCGGGTAAGGGGTGTTCCATTTAGTGGTATTAGAGCTATGGTTTATTCGGTTCTAGGACTACCGTAGCGGGTGTAAAAGTCTAGCTATACATGCCGTAAGAGTACTATGATAGTGTGGTGGTTTCTGATGATTTTAAATCTTGTTTTATATAGTATATGGATCCTGATCAATCTATTGCTGATGAAGTAGCTAGTAATGCGCCGGCTCCTGCGCAAGGAACTGTGCCTGTACAAAGTCGACCCGAGGCTATGGGTCAATGAGAAGAGGCACAAGAAGCTTTTCTGTAGATGATAAGTAATTGGTACTCAGACTATGTTCGAGCGAACTCCAATGCTCAACCTCCTCCACCTCCTCCTATACCTCGGCCAAATCTAGTGGCTCCAAAAGGTATTGATGTTGTGAGGATATCGAAACCCCCGATGGATAAGATTAGAAAGCACGAGGCTGAGGAGTTTAGAGCAAAGGTAGATGATGACCCTGAGAGGGCGGAGTTCTGATTAGAGAACTCAAAGAGAGTGTTTGATGAACTCTCATGTACACCTGAAGAGAGCTAGAAGTCTGACGTATCCTTGCTAAGAGATTCGGCATACCATTGGTAGAGGACGCTGAAGTTAGTGGTCTTGAAAGAGTGGGTGACGTTGGACTTCTTTTTGGAAGAGTTCCGGAAGAAGTATATAAGCCAACGATTTACTGATCGGAAAAGGAAGGAATTCCTTGAGTTGAAACAAGGAAGAATGTCAGTAGCGGAATATGAGCGTGAGTTTGTTAGGCTTAGCAAATATGCTCAAGAATGTGTGTCGAGAGAGACCATCTTGTGTAAGAGGTTCGAAGATGGACTGAATGAGGACATCAAACTCCTAGTGGGTATTTTGGAGTTGAAAGGGTTTGTTGTGTTGGTAGAAAGGGCAAGTAAAGCTGAAAAGTTGAGTAAGGAAAAGAGAAGGTCTGTGAGTGAAGCCCGAGATGCTAGAAAAGGATCGATGGGCAAGTCGTATAAAGCCCAGTCGAAAAGATTCAAGGAGGGGAATCCTCGGATAGTAGCCTTTGTGGGATATTCGCATCGAGACTTGGGCAATATTCGTTCGAGTTTGAGAGTCCAAGCCACCTCGATGGAAAGTGTGGGCAATCCAAATAGTAAGCCAGTGTGTCCAAGTTGTGGTAGATATCACACCGGAGAGTGTTGGGGTAACAATCGAAACTGTTATAAATGTGGTTCCCCTGATCACTTTAATCGAAACTGCCCTGAGAGGGATGATAACGAAGAGAAGCAAGAGTTGAGATCAAGCGATGTACCTGCAAGGGGTAGGCCACCTAGGAACCCGAGAGGCGAGAATAGTGGTAGAGGTGAATCCAGAGACTCTACTGTGAAACTGGAGGGTCGGGCACCTGCGAGGACGTATGCTATTCGCGCTCCTGAAGAGGCATCCTCCCAGATGTGATAACGGGTACTTTTTCTCTTTCTGACACCCTTGTTATTGCTTTAATAGATCCAAGGTCTACTCATTCTTATATTTGCATGCGATTAGCATCTAAGTTGAGCATGACCGTTGAGCCTACGAATATTGTGGTTAAGGTGTCAAACCTGTTAGGAAAGCATGTGTTAGTGGACAAAGTGTGTAAAAATTATCCTTTATTGATTGAGAATCATTGTTTCCTGGCAGACCTTATGTTGTTGCCATTTGATGAGTTCGATTTAATCCTTGGCATGGATGGTTAACTACCCATAATGTCTTAGTGAACTGTGGTAGCAAGTTTATTGAATTGAAATGTGAGAGTGGAGATGTGGTTTCAGGTTGAATCAGGTGGATTAGATAGTCTACCAGTGATGATTTCTTCTCTAGTGGCTGAGAAATGTTTGAGAAAAGGATGTGAGCCCTATCTCTTCTTTGTGTTGAACACTAAAGAGGTTGGAGTAAAGTTTGAAGCAGCGCCAGCGGTACGCGAATATCCAGATGTATTCCCGGAAGAGTTCCTCGGATTACCTCCAGTGAGAGAGGTTGAGTTTGGGATTGAGTTGATTCCAGGAACGGCACCGATTTCAATCGCTCCATATCGAATGGCACCTTTAGAGTTTAAATAACCGAAGGTACAGTTGCAATAGTTGACAGTTAAGGGTTTTGTAAGACTGAGTTACTCACCGTGGGGTTCTCCGGTAGTATTTGTGAAAAAGAAAGATGGGTCTATAAGGTTGTGTATAGACTATAGACAGCTCAACAAAGTGACGGTGAAGAATAAGTATCCTTTACCAATGATTGATGACCTTTTCGATCAATTAAAAGGAGCTACAGTGTTCTCCAAGATAGACCTGAGGTCGGGTTATTATCAGCTCAGAGTGAAAGAGTAAGATGTGTTGAAAATTGCATTTTGAACAAGGTATGGCCATTATGAGTTTTTGTTTATGCTGTTTGGACTAACGAATGCACCTGCGATTTTTATGGATATGATGAACCGTGTTTTCATACCATATGTGGACAAGTTTGTGGTTGTCTTTATTGACGACATATTGATCTATTCTCGGGATGAGAATGATCATGAAGAACATATGAGAATTGTTTTGCAAACTTTAAGGGATAATCAGTTGTATGCTAAGTTTAGCAAGAGTGAGTTTTGGCTCCGAGGGGTCAGATTTCAAGGCCATATTGTGTCGGGTGATGGTGTCAGAGTTGACCCGAGTAAGATTTCGGCTATTGTGGATTGGAAACAGCGAGGAACGTGTCAGAAATAAGAAATTTCTTGGGATTGGTAAGATATTACAGACATTTTGTAAAGGGGTTCTCTGTGATTGCTACCCTGATGATGAAACTATTGCATAAAGATGTCATGTTTGAATGGAATGAGACTCGTCCACAAAGTTTCGAGAAACTGAAAACAATGTTGACTGAGGCACCAGTTTTGGTTCAACCAGAATCAGGGAAAGAGTTCGTGGTTTATAGTAATGCGTCGTTTAATGGTCTCGGTTGCGTGTTGATGCAAGAGGGTAAGGTAGTCGCTTACGCCTCGAGACAACTAAAATCATACGAAAAGAATTATCCGACTCATGATTTGGAGTTGGCTGCGATTGTTTTCACGTTAAATATTTGGCGACATTACTTGTATAGTGAGAGGTGCTGAATCTTTATGGATCACAAGAGTTTGAGGCGTTTGATAGCTCAGAAAGTTCTAAATTTGAGACAGAGGTGGTGGCTTGAGTTGTTGAAAGGCTATGAAGTAGTCATTGATTACCACTCGGAAAAAGCGAATGTGGTTGCGGATGCCCTGAGTAGGAAATCCTTATATGCTCTAAGAGCTATGAGCACGAGTTTAGCATTATTTAATGACGGTGCTATTTTGACAGAGTTGAAAGCTAGGCCACTATTTGTTCAACAGGTATGTGAGGCTCAGAGAAATGACAGTGAGATACAAGCTAAGAGAGCTAAGTAAGGATCAGAAAGTGATTCTGATTTTCGAGTGGATTCGAATGATTGTTTGTTATATTGTGACAGAATTTGTGTACCCAGAGATGAAGGGTTGATCCGAAAGGTTCTGCATGAGGCACATAGTGGTTATTGTCAGTGCACCCTGGCAGTACGAAAATTTACAACGACTTGAAGAGTCTTATTGGTGGCCAGGCATGAAAAGAGATATTTTCGAATTTGTAGCAAAGTGTCTGATTTTTCAACAAGTGAAAGCTGAGCACCAAGGGCCTTCAGGATTACTTCAGCCAGTGTTGGTTCCCGAATGGAAGTGGGATAGGGTTACCATGGATTTTGTGACGGGGTTACCAATGACTCTGAAAAAGAAAGATGTTGTGTGGGTTATCATGGATAGACTAACGAAGTCGGCTCACTTTATTCCGGTACGTACTGATTATTCACTAGATAAGTTAGCTGAGTTGTATGTTACAGAAATAGTGAGATTGCATGGCGTGCCTATGTCTATTATATCGGATAGAGATCCAATGTTTACTTCGAGATTTTGGAAGAATTAGCAAGAGACCATGGAACGAGTTTGAATTTCGGTACTGTGTTCCATCCGCAAACTGATGGTCAGTCTGAAAGAGTAATTCAAATCCTCGAAGATATGATTCAATGATGTGTGTTAGAATTCGTAGGTAGTTGGGAGAGATATCTACCTTTGGTCGAATTTGCTTATAACAACAGTTACCTGTCGAGTATACAGATAGCTCCGTATAAGGCCTTGTATGGTCGTAAGTGTCAGACTACATTCTATTGGACCGAGCTTAGTGAAAATCTGGTAAAGGAGACCAAAGAGAAAGTGAGAGTAATTCGTAATAGTCTGAAAGCTGCTTCGGACCGGCAGGAGTCGTATGCGGATTTGAAAAGAAAAGAGATTGAGTTTAATGTGGGTGGCAAAGTGTTTTTGAAAGTGTCCCCATGGAAAAAGATTATGAGATTTTGACGAAAAGGGAAGTTGAATGTAACAGTCCGGTTTACACCCTAGTCGGAACAGTGGTTTCGGGACCACAAATCCGAGCCAGAATAATATTCTAATATGATTTTATGTGCCGTTGATATGTGACTAAGCATGTGGTGAATTTTCGTAAGTGAATTTGTCTGTTTCTGTGTTTAATTTGAGCAAAGGATTAATTTGCATTAAATGTGAAAATTGTATGCTATTTGTTTAAGTACTAATATGTTGTGGCTTTTTAAAGTTATGGCCTTAAATGGCAATTGAACCACTATTTAATTAGTGGGTGGATATGGTCAAAAAGGACCTTGTTATTTATGTTATAAAATTTTGTTTTACATGGCTAAAAGGGTAAATGAATTATTAAGTATGTTATATGTGATAAAAACATGAAAAATGGCCATCATTATTTTCATCTTTCTGACCGAAAACAAGAGGAAGAAGAAAGGATTTTATTCTTTTAATGTTTGGCACATTCAAGCTTAATTCAAGGTTAGATTTCAATCCGTTTTTGATAATTTCAACGTTTTTTGTAATTGTTGCTTCAAG
This sequence comes from Gossypium bickii, assembly GCA_025503065.1. Lineage (NCBI taxonomy): Eukaryota > Viridiplantae > Streptophyta > Magnoliopsida > Malvales > Malvaceae > Gossypium > Gossypium bickii. The sequence continues at coordinate 57,806,171 of CP106717.1, read as the reverse complement.
AGCTATTAAACCCATGTACTAATTTTAAGTATTGATGATGTTTGTGTGAGATGCCATTGTTGATATGTTGAGTTTTGAAATGAGTTTAGTGGATAAATGAAAGATTTGAGCTAGATGAACATGTTTTGTTATTGAAGTTTTGATGAATTTAGCTAAATAGGGCTAAATTGTGAAAATAGCAAATTGAGGGACTAATTTGTGAACTTGATGTTTTGAGAAAAATGGACTAAATCAATAAATTGTGCAAATATGAGGGTTAATTTGGAAATAGCCATAAATGTGTGTCCTTGGATTAAATTGGATGAATTGGTGAATAAAAGGGTTAATTCTGAATATGTTTAGATCAAGAACAGGGGAAAACGGACTTAAATCGCGGGAAAGCGAAAGTGACAGAGTAGCCATTTTCATTTCGGTAAATCGAAACCGAGGTAAGTCATTATGCAAATAAATGTACTTGTATGAAATTGTAATCTTTCATATGACTAATGTTGATAATGGATGCTTATGAGAGGATTATGCATATGAATCTTGAATAAGTTCGATATAGTGACTAAGTGCGAGAAGTCCCGTATGAACCTAGGAATAGATAGGATTAGTTATATTATGACATAGGTATCTGTTCTGTTTTATCATGTAAGACCACGTCTAGGACGTTGGCGTTGATTTGAGACTCATGTAAGACCTCATCTAGGACGTTGGCATCGATATGAGTGTTACATGTAAGACCTCGTTTGGGACGTTGGCATCATTATGATCTTTGCGTGTAAGACCATGTCTGGGACATCGGCATCGTATTGATTCGTGTAAGACCCTATCCAGGACAGTAGCATCAATATCTGAGTGCATGTAAGACCTCATCTGGGACGTTGGCATTGTACAACCATTCCAAGCTTTCTGAGTATCCTACTAGATTCCTAACGGTTCTACGGGCAGATCTGTAAAGCGAATTGCAAATCCGATCTATGGTTTGTTAAGTGAGTGAATATCCATTTCAGGTACGTTTTTCATACACTAAATGTGTATACAAGGTAAGTACTTATGTGACTTTTACTATGATGAGTATGTATATGGAATGGTAATATGATATGTGAAACTAAGCATGAAAGAGCTTTGTATATATGTGACTTTTGAATTGATGAATGTGGCAAGTCATGCCAAGTATATGGACTAAAGCATAAATGTGATAATTTGCTATGTAAATGATGTGTACCAATGTACCTTATGCATATATGCCTTTATGTTAAGTTTATTTGTATATGACTTACTAAGCTTTTGGAAAGCTTACTTTGTGTGTGTGTGTTTTCTCTGTTTTATAGGTCGTCAAAGCTACTGAAGGCTCGGGACCGTCAAGGATCATCATCACACTACTAAACCCTTTTTGGTACACTTTGAAAATGTATATAGCTAGATATGGCATGTGTAGGCTAGTATTTGGTATAAGTTTGTTATATGAATTTAACCATGTGATTTGGCTAATTATGAGTTGAATACTTGCCTAAATGAATGTGAGGTTTGGTGTATATCCTGATTTGGTTGAACCATATGAATTGGTCAAGTTTTTGGTAAGTATTTGGATGAATGATGCTTAGGTTATATATATGTTTTGCTTGGAAAGTTGATATGAATGAAATGGCTATTGAATGTATAGATTGAATAGTAAATTTTAGTATGTTTTTGGTTGCTATATATGCATGAATGGTGTTGGCAAGTGTTGCTTATAGGTATGACCCAAGTGGGTGGCATTTTGGCCTTGAAAATGGCCTATAATGTTACATGGTTGTGGCACACTGGCGTGCCTAATGACCGTGGGGACCAAGTTAGGATAGTGCACGGCCTTGGCACACGGTAGTGCCAAGTGCCTAGCAGCCGTGTGAATTTTGACAGGCTCAACCACGGTTAGAGCACACGGGCGTGCTTAGTGGACGTGAAGGTTAAGTCAGTATAGTCCACGGTCAAGGTACACGGGCATTCTCTGTGGCCGTAGAAGGATAGTCTGTTTTGACCACGGGGAGGACACACGGGGGTGTCTAGTAGTTGTGGTAGGCACACGGACTATCCCCATAGGCGTGTATCCCCAGAAACTTAGAAAAGTTTTAAATTTCCTAGAATTTCTGTATGTGTTTCGATTTAGTCCTGACTCGGTTTATAAGCATGCTTATGGTCTCGATGACTCATTTAAGGGACATTATGTTTGATAATGATGATTGTATGTATGAATTTCTGTAAATGCTTTCCAATCTGTCCGGTAGTGCTCCTAACCTTAATCTGGCGGCAGACTCAGGATATGGGTGCTACATTTGGTTGCGGTTTAGCTGATTCACGGACTAACGTAGCGTGTCAGAGTCTAGCTATGCATGCCATATACTTTAACTGTGATAGTGTGATGAATCCTGAAGTGTAAAGACGTGATTTTTGTATAGTAATGGATCGCGAAAGAGCCGTAATTGATGATGTAAAAAGTAATGCGCCTGCTCCCGTGCAAGGGACAGTGCCCTCTGAGTTAAGACCAGCTACGAGCGGTCAATATGGAGAAGCTAAGCAAGCTTTCTTCCAGATGATGAGTGAGTGGTTCACTCAATTCGTAAGAAATAACCCGATCAAGCTTTCGCAACCCCGCCTTTGGTAATCCCCTCAGACTACAGTTGTGCCACCGGTTATGTATCCAAATCTATTGAATAAGCCTCTGGTTGACAAGATCCATAAGTATGGGGCCGAAAAATTCTGGGCTACTAAAGATGATGATACTGAAATGGCTGAGTTCTGGATTGAAAATACTCTCTGAGTATTTGATGAAATGTCTTTGACTCCGGAAGAATGCATAAAGTGTGTTGTATCGTTACTTCGAGATGCGGCTTATCAATGGTGGAAAACCTTAATTTCTGTTGTTCCGAGAGAGCGAGTTACATGGGACTTCTTTCAGATTGAGTTCTGGAAGAAATATATCAGTGAAAGATTCGTTGATCAGAAATGAAAGGAATTTTTAGAACTTAAACAGGGCCGAATGATTGTTTCTGAGTATGAACGAGAATTCGTGAGATTAAGTTAGTATGCCCAGAAATGTGTATCTTCTGAAGCCATAATGTGCAAAAGATTCGAAGATGGTCTTAATCAAGACATTCGTATGCTAGTCGGGATTTTGGAAATAAAAGAGTTTGTTGTACTTGTTGATCGAGATTGCAAAGCTAAGGCACTCGGGAAAGATAAAAGAAAAGTTGAGTCTGGAACTCGAGATATAAGAAAGAGATTTCAGAGTAAATCATTTCAGTCTGCTCCGAAAATATTCAGAGATAATCAAAGTCATTTCATAGATAATGTGAGATATTTGAACAAAAATCAACTAGACCGCAAATGAGTTCTAAAACTCCAGCAACTTCAGTGGCTAGCATGGGAAATGCTCGATCTGAGAAACCTGAATGCAAACATTGTGTAAAAAGACATCTGGGAAGCTGTAGATTAAACGACAGAGCTTGCTTCAGATGTGGATCACTTGAGCATTTTATCCGTGATTGCCTTGAACCTGTTGAACCAAAATGTGTTCAGAATTCGAGGTCTAATAATGCACCTGTGAGAGGTAGACCTTCGAAGAATGTAAAGAATATCGGTGGTAGTTAGAGGACCACGAGGGACTCTGTTACGAGATCTGAAGCTAAAGCGCCTGCTAGAGCGTACGCTATTCACCTGATGTTATAACTGGTACTTTTACTCTTTATGATACTTCTGTGATTGCATTGATAGACAATGGTTCTACGCATTCATATATATGCATGAATTTAGTATTCAGCAAAACTTTGCCTGTAGAGTCTACTGAGTTTGCTACAAAAGTATCGAACCCCTTAGGTCAAAGTGGCATTGTTGATAAAGAATGCAAGAACTATTTGTTAATGTTTTGAGATATCTGTTTCCCTGCTGATCTGATGCTTTTTCCATTTGATGAATTTGATATTATTCTGGGTATAGATTGGTTGTTTATGCATGATGCTATTGTGAACTGCAAAAGAGAGACTATAGATTTGAGATGTCCGAATGATGAGATTGTACGGGTTGAGCCTAATGATTTAAATGGATTGCCTGCTGTGATATCTGTTTTGAAAGCTCAGAGTTATGTGAAAAAGGATTACAAGGCATATTTTGTTTATGTGATTGATTCAAAGGTATCTGAAAAGAAAGTTGAATCAGTGCCTATTGTTTGTGAGTTTTCTGATGTATTTCCTGAAAAGTTACCGGGTTTGCCTCTGATTCGTGAAGTTGAGTTTGGTATTGAGTTGTTGCCTGGTACTACACCTATATCGATAGCTCCGTATAGAATGGCACTAACAAAGTTGAAAGAATTAAAGTCACAGTTGCAAGAGTTGACTGATTGAGGGATCGCTAAACCGAGTTTCTCGCCTTGGGGTGCTCCTGTTCTGTTTGTGAAAAAGAAAGATGGCACGATGAGGATGTGTATCGACTATCGTCAGTTGAATAAGGTAACCATAGAGAATAAATATCCGTTGCCCAGAATAGATTATTTATTTGATCAGTTAAAAGGAGCTACTGTGTTTTCCAAGATTGATCTGAGATCAGGATATTACCAGTTGAGAGTGAAAGATTCAGACATTCCAAAAGTTGCCTTCAGAACGAGATACTGGCATTATGAGTTTTTAGTTATGCCATTTGGACTAACTAATGCTCCTGCTGTTTTTATGGATTTGATGAACAGAATTTTCAGACCGTACCTAGATCATTTTGTTGTAGTGTTCATAGATGACATATTGATTTATTCACGTGATGAAAACGAGCATGCAGAACACTTGAGAATTGTGTTGTGAACTTTGAGAGAAAAGCAATTGTATGCCAAATTTAGCAAATATGAATTCTGGTTGCACGAGGTTAGTTTTCTGGGACATATCGTGTCAGCTTTTGGAATCCGAGTGGATTCGAATAAGATTTCTGCTATTCTGAGTTGGAAACCTCTGAGAAATGTATCTGAAGTTCGTAGTTTTCTGGGTTTAGCTGGTTATTACCACAGATTTGTAAAACGCTTTTCGACTATAGCTACTCTGTTGACTAGATTACTTCAGAAAGATGTTAGATTTGAATGGTTAGATAAATGCCAAAAAAGTTTCGATCTGTTGAAAACTCATAATGTAAGCTCCAAAGTTAGTACAATGTAATAGGTAAAGAATTTGTTGTATACAGTGATGCTTCGTTAAACGGTCTGGGATGTGTTTTGATGCAGAAAGGCAAAGTGGTAGCTTTTCCTCGAGACAGTTGAAGCCCTATGAAAAGAACTATCTGACGCACGACCTTGAGTTACCTGCGATTGTGTTTGCACTAAAGATTTGGCATTATTATCTGTACGGTGAGAAATGTCACGTGTTTTCAGATCATAAAAGTTTGAAATATCTGATGACTTAGAAAGATTTGAACTTGCATCAGAGAAGATGGCTTGAGTTGTTAAAAGATTACAAGCTCGTGATAGATTATCATCTGAGTAAAGCGAATGTTGTTGCAGATGCTTTAAGTAGAAAATCATTGTTTGCACTACACGCTCTGAATGCTCAGTTAGATTTAACTGATGACATTTTTGTGATACTGAATTAAAAGCCAAACCGTTGTTCTTACAACAGATATGTGATGCTCAAAAATCTGATAATGAATTGCTTGCGAAACGAGCTCAGTGTGAAGTGAATTCCGAATCTGAATTTCAAATTATTGATGATTGTTTGAGATTTCGAGATCGTATCTGTGTTCCGAGAAATCCAGAGTTGATTCAGTTGATTTTGAATGAAGCACATAACAGTCATTTATCTGTTCATCCGGGAAGTACTAAAATGTATCATGATTTGAAACGACATTATTGGTGGTCTGGTATGAAACGGGACATTTGTGGCTTTGTTTCAAAATGCTTAGTTTGTCAACAAGTGAAAGCTGAACATCAAGTTTCGTCTGGTTTGCTACAACCGATTCTGATTCCTAACTGGAAATGGGATAGAGTGACAATGGATTTTGTTTCTGGTTTGCCTCAGACTCCGAGAAAGAAAGATACGATTTGGGTCATAATTGATCGATTGACGAAATCTGCCCATTTCATTTCTGTAAGATCTGATTTTTCACTTGACAGATTAGCTGAGCTTTATATTTCTAAGATTGTGAGATTGCACGGGGTGCCACTATCCATTGTGTCAGATAGAGATCCGAGGTTTACATCAATATTCTGGAAGAAACTGCAAGAAGCTTTGGGCATGAAATTACACTTCAGTACAACTTTTCATCCGCAAACAGATGGTCAGTCTGAACGAATTATTCAGATTCTTGAAGACATGTTGAGATGCTGTATACTTGAGTTCAGTGGCTTGTGGGAACAGTATCTGCCATTGATTGAATTTTCGTATAATAATAGTTTTCAGGCGAGAATCAAAATGGCACCATATGAAGCTTTGTACGGACGTAAATGTCGTACACCTCTGTATTGGACTGAGCTCAGTGAAAATAAACTTCACGGGGTTGATTTGATAAAAGACTCAGAACATAAAGTGAAACTGATCCGAGATTGTTTGAAAGCAGCATCTGATCGTCAGAAGTCTTATGCGGACTTGAAACGAAAAGATATAGAATTTGAAATCGGTGAAAAAGTATTTCTGAAAGTGTCTCCATGGAAGAAAGTGCTTTGATTCGGACGTAAAGGCAAATTGAGTCCGAGATTCATCGGACTGTATGAGATCATTGAACGTGTCGGACCTATTACATATAGAGTAAAGTTGCTGTCTGAGTTAGGAAAGATACACAATGTATTCCATGTCTCGATGCTCTGTAGATATCGATCCAATCTATCACATGTAATTGCTCCATCTAAAATAAAATCTGGTCTGATATGACATTTGAACAGGAATCAATCCGTATCTTAGCTCGTGAAGTGAAAGAATTGATAAACAAGAAAATTCCGTTAGTGAAAGTACTGTGGAATCGACATGGGATAGAAGAGGCAACGTGGGAGCCAGAAGATTCGATGAGACAGCAATATCCGAATATGTTTAACAGTAAGATTTTCGGGGACGAAAATCCCTAAGGGGGAGAATTGTAATAGTCCGATTTACACCCTAGTCAGAACAGTGGTTTCGAGACCACAAATCTAAGCCTGAATAATATTCTAATATTATTTTCTGTACCGTTGATATGTGACTACTCATGTGGTGAATTTTCGTAAGTGAATCTGTCTGTTTGTGTGTTTAATTTAAGCAAAGGGTTGATTTGCATTAAATGTGAAAATTGTATGCTATTTGTTTAAGTACTAATATGTTGTGGCTTTTTAAAGTTATGGCCTTAAATGTCAATTGAACCACTATTTAATTAGTGGGTGGATATGGTCAAAAATGACCTTGTTATTTATGTTATAAAATGTTGTTTTACATGGCTAAAAGGGTAAGTGAATTATTAAGTATGTTATATGTGATAAATACATGAAAAATGGCCATCCTTATTTTCATCTTTTTGACCGAAAATAAGAGGAAGAAGAAAGGGTTTTATTCTTTTAAATTTTGGCACATTCAAGCTCAATTCAAGGTTAGATTTCGATCTGTTTTTGATAATTTCTACATTTTTGTAATTGTTGCTTCAAGAGCTATCAAACCAATATGCTAATTTTAAGTATTGATGATGTTTGTGTGAGATGCCATTGTTGATATGTTGAGTTTTGAAATGAAATTAGTGGATAAATGAAAGATTTGAGCTAGATGAACATGTTTTGTTCTTGAGGCTTTGATGAATTTAGCTAAATAGGGCTAAATTATGAAAATAGCAAATTGAGGGACTAATTTGTGAATTTGATAAAAAATGTGGGCTTATATGTGATGTAAGAATATTCCGGTAAGCATGAGCATGGGTAGATTTTGTGAATTTGATTTTTTGAGAAAAATGGACTAAATTTATAAAGTGTACAAATATGAGGGTTAATTTGTAAATAGCCATAACTGTGTGTCCTTGGATTGAATTGAATGAATTGGTGAATAAAAGGGTTAGTTCTGATTATGTTTAGATCAAGAACCGAGGAAAACGGACTTAGATCGCGGGAAAGCGAAAGTGACAGAGTAGCCGTTTTCATTTCGATAAATCAAATCCGAGGTAAGTCATTATGCAAATAAATGTACTTGTATGAAATTGTAATTTTTCTTATGACAAATGTTGATAATGGATGCTTATGAGAGGATTATGCATATGAATTTTGAGATAAGTTCGATATAGTGACTAAGTCCGAGAAGTCTCGTGCAAACCTAGGAATAGATTGGATTAGTTATATTATGACATAGGTATCTGTTCTATTTTATCATGTAAGACCACGTCTGGAACGTTGGCGTTTATCTGAGACTTGTGTAAGACCTCATCTAGGACATTGGCATCGTTATGATCTTTGCGTGTAAGACCATGTCTGGGACATCGACATCGTATTGATTTGTGTAAGACACTATCCGAGACAGTGGCATTGATATCTGAGTGCATGTAAGACCTCGTCTGGGACGTTCGCATTGTACAACCATTCCGAGCTTTCTAAGTATCCTAGTAGATTCCTAACGGTTCTACGGGCAGGTCTGTGAAGTGGATTGCAAGTCCAATCTATGGTTTGTTAAGTGAGTGAATATCCATTTTAGGTACGTTTTTCATACACTAAATGTGTATACAAGGTAAGTACTTATGTGACTTTTACTATGATGAGTATGTATATGGGAATGGCAATATGATATGTGAAAGTAAGCATGAAAGAGCTTTGTATATATGTGACTTTTGAATTGATGAATATGGCAAGTCATGCCAAGTATATAGATTAAAGCATAAACGTGATAATTTGCTAAGTAAATGTTGTGTACCAATGTACCTTATGCATATATGCCTTTATGTTAAGTTTATTTGTATATTACTTACTAAGCTTTTGGAAAGCTTACTCTGTGTGTGTGTTTTCTCTGTTTTATTGGTCGTCAAAGCTACTGAAGGCTCGGGACCGTCAAGGATCATCATACACTACTAAACCCTTTTTGGTACACTTTGAAAATGTATATAGCTAGATATGGCATGTATAGGCTAGTATTTGGTATAAGTTTGTTATATGAATTTAGCCATGTGATTTGGCTAATTATGAGTTGAGTACTTGCCTAAATGAATGTGATGTTTTATGTATATCTTGATTTGGTTGAAAAATATGAATTGGTCAAGTTTTTGGTAAGTATTTGGATGAATGATGCTTAGGTTATATATATTTTTTGTTTAGAAAGTTGATATGAATGAAATGGCTATTGAATGTATAGATTGAATGGTAAATTTTAGTATGTTTTTGGTTGCTATATATGCATGAATGGTGTTGGCAAGTGTTGCTTATATGTATGACCCAAGTTGGTGACATTTTTGCCTTGAAAATGGCCTATAATGTTACACAGTTGTGGCACACGGGCGTGCCTAATGACCGTGGGGACTAAGTCAGTATAGTGCACGGCCTTGGCACACAGTAGTGCCAAGTGCCTAGCACCCGTGTGAATTTTGACAGGCTCGACACGGTCAGAGCACACGGGCATGCTTAGTGGCCGTGGAGGTTAAGTCAGTATAGTCCACGGCTAGGGTACACGGGCGTGCTTGGTGGCCGTAGAAGAATAGTCAGTTTCGACCACGGGGAGGACACACGGGGGTGTCTAGTAGTCGTGGGAGGCACACGGCCTACCCCCACAGGAGTCTATCCCCTGAAACTCTGAAAAGTTTTAAATTTTTGAGAATTTCTGTATGTGTTTCGATTTAGTCCCGACTCGGTTTATAAGCATGCTTATGGTTTCGAAGACTCATTTAAGGGACATTATGTTTGATAACGATGATTGTATGTATGAATTTCTGTAAATGCTTTTCAATCTGTCTGGTAAAGCTCCTAACCCTAATCTGGCGACAGACTCGGGATAGGGGTGTTACATTGAGTCCAAGATTTATAGGGCCGTAAGAGATTACAAATAGAGTTGGGCCAGTAGCTTACCGGTTGGCTTTGCCGTTACAATTGGAAAAGATTCATAATGCGTTTCATGTATCGATGTTGCGACGGTATCGCTCCGATCCTTCACATGTGATTGGTTCAACGGAAATTGAAATAAGACCGGATATGTCTTACGAAAAGGAGCCGATTAAGATCTTGGCTCGAGAGGTGAAACAGTTGAGAAATAAGAGCATAGCACTAGTGAAAGTGTTGTGGCAGAGACACGGTGTGGAAGAGGCCACGTGGGAAACGGAAGAATCTATGAGAGAGCAACATCCAAACCTCTTTACTGGTAAGATTTTCGGGGGTGAAAATCTCTAAAGGGGGGAGAGTTGTAACATCCCGATTTTGGGCCTTGTCAGAATAGTGGTGTGAGACCACAAATCCGAGGTCTATGTATGAGTTGTAGAGGTTTATGCTATGTTTTCATGTTAGTGTGAAAGTTTTATGAAGCAATTTTGTGAGATTGCGGTTGAATTGTCCAAAAGGACTAAATTGCAAAAGTTGCAAAATGTGAGATTCTAGAAGCTATTTTTGTGAAATTGCTTTAGAATATTAATTAGAGGTCTTTATATAGCAATTTTCCCAATTTCTAATTTTTGGATAAAATTGGGCATGAATGAGTTAAAATGGAAAGTTTATCAAAAATGGCATTTTGGTCATTTAACAATTAAATGATTAAAATGGGAGAAAAGATGACAAAAATTCATTCATCTTCTTCTCCAAGGCTGCCAAAAATTTGAGAGAGCCATTGTTAGCGTTCTTCAAACTTTTCAAGATAGCTAGTAAGTGTATTCTAGCCCCGTTTTTGATATTCTTTGTATTTTTTAAGTCATTATAGCATGAGTAAGCTATTTTTAGCCATTTGATGAGCTATAATGGATGTTCAAAAATGTGGCCATGTATGACATGCATGTATTTTGATGTTTTATGAAGATTATGAAAGCTTGAAGTAGTAGGAACATCTTTTGTTAAGTGATTTTCCATGAAAATGCATGTAAGGACTAGTTTCTAAAAGTTTTATGTTTGGTCATACATGTGTGATTTAGTGAGAATTGATGATTGCTTTAGTTGAGTAGGTGATTCGGCTAAGCATGAAAGGCTAGGAAGTTGAATAAAAATAACTTTCCGAGCCTTGGGCCAAAAGTGTAAATATGAGAAAGATTAAGGGCAAAAGAGTAATTTTACCGAAGTATGAGATAAGAGTCAATTTAGTCAATGTGTATATTGATGAGTTGAATTATCATTATAGATCAAGAAAAACGAAGCCCGGATTGAAACCGAGGCAAAAGCAAGGTGGTGGACTAAATTGCATGTTTCTATGCTTTTGAGTATCGAGGTAAGCCTATGTTTAAACAATGCATTCATACTTACAATTTCTTAATGCTAGCTAGTGTGTAGCAGATTGAGAATGATTGAGAACCTATGTGGGATGAATGTGGTAGAATTTGTGAATGGATGTATGGTTAAGTAAGTGGACATGTGAATGTGTAGTGAGAATACTAAATGATGGGCTAAGTGCGATACCATCCTAATGCATATTAACGATAAGCTGGCTATGTACGATGCTATCGTTAGGTATATCGTCTCGTGGGCTATGTACGAAACCACTATGAATACCTTTGTGGTAGGCTAAGTGCGATACTACCTTATTAATTGATTGTGGTGGGCTAAGTGCGAAACCACCGAGAAATTAGCTGTGTGGATTAGTTGCGTGGATTAGCTGTGTGGTTATATTATTGAGTTAATTAGCTGTGTGGATGAATTGTCGAGAAATGATGTTGTGTTGTATATTGTGTAAATGTGATATTGAATGCAGGGGTGCATTTCAATGGTTATGAGTATGTGACTCGCGATGTGTTGGAAACGTGGTAAGGAATAGAAAGAGTAAGCATTGTTGTACATTATATGTTAGTATGATGCTAATTAGCTTATACTATGATGCTTAATTGTTTAAGTGTAAACTTACTAAGCTCTAAGCTTACTCCCTTTCTTTTCCCTTGTCTTATAGAGTAAAAGTGTTGAATCGAGATACGAGGATCAATTGAAAGATCGCCCATACCACAAGACACTCTGCACCGAGACTTAATGTTTTGTATATGGCATGTATAGAGGCTAGACAAGTTAGTGAATTTTGTTGTAAATGGTTAAAATGTGTTGGCCTATAGATGGATAGTCTATTTTGTATAATGCCGTAGTAGTTGGCTACCTTATTTTATGAAACGATTGCACTTCAATTTGAGTTGATTATGGATGTGTTGAATGAATGCATATTATGTATGCTAGAGGGGTGAAAGGAACTTAGGACATAGCTTTGTTTTTGTCCATGTGGATAGACACACGGGTGTGTGTCTAGACCATGTGTAACACATGGTCAGCCCACGGGCTTGTGACTTGGCCGTGTGTCCCCTGCATATTAAAATTTTAAGTCAGAATAGACCACGGACTAGCCACATGAGTGTGCGCATAGGTAGTGTGAGTTTAGTCAGTATTGGCCACGGGCTAGCCACACGGGCGTGTGACTAGGCTTTGAGGCCGTGTGTATGTGGTCAGTATTCACCACAGTTGTAGAGCATGGGTGTGGGTCTATGCACGAGCATGTCTCTTCTGCACGGGTGTGTTAAACCTGTACAAAAGAGAAAATTTTTAAGATTGGAAAAAGTTCCGATATAGTCTCGGGAGCCCTCGTGTGTGTGAGTGAGGCCTCATAAGTCGAGATTAAGGTTGTTGAGGTGACTTAAGAGAGTAGTCACGATGAGCCTGAGTGGCGATCAAGTGGTTTTATTACGATAACGCCTCGGGCTCGGTTCTGGCGTAGAACTTGGGTAAGGTGTGTTAGAATGTCAATGTGGCTATGTGCATTTTATGTTAGGTTTATTTGTATATGGCTTACTAAGCTTTTGAAAGCTTACTTTGTGTGTGTTTACTCTGATTACAGATCGTCAAAGCTATGAAAGCCTTGGGAATCGTCGAGGATCATCACCACACTATCGAACTCTATTTTGGTACTCTTGAATGTGAATATAGTTAATATGGCATGTATAGGCTAGTTATTTTAGAATATGTTTGACATATATAATAGCCATGTGATATGGCTAGATAAATGGTAGAATTATGAATGAAGAGTCATGATATATGATGCCTGGTTTTAGTATGGTTCAATGGTTATGAAATGGTCAAGGTAATGGTAAGCTTATTGATGCAAAGTAAGTATATGTGTTTGATGAATGATGACTATGTTGAAATGGTAGGTTTGTGAATGAATCATGTTTGGAAATGCTTGTGAATAAGTTGAGTTAAATATTGCCTAAAATGGTATGCTTGAGATACCTTTAAATTCTTGGAAAAGTTGGTTATTTTGGCATGAATTGAATTGGTATGTTGCATGTAGGGATATCCCATTGTGTGGGTGGCATTTTGGCCTTGTAAATGGCCTATAATTGCCCACACGGTTGAGCACACGGGCGTGTGGCTCGACCATGTCCCTCGTGGTTGTAATTCAAAACAAGTCGACTCTCGACCACGGAAAGACACGCGTCACGTGATCGGGCCAGGGGTCAAGTCGATGCGGCCATGGGCTGGACACACGGGTGTGTGACTGGCCGTGTGGCGCAAGTCAATAGCGACCACGGAGGAGGCACACGGGCGTGTCCACGGCCGTGTGGACAAGTCATTATGGATGCCTTATTTTGACACAGCTTAGACACACGAGTGTGGAGTAGCCACACGGCCGTGTGACTTCTTTTTTCAGGTTTTTCACATTTTTTTGTTTTATTTCAGATTAGTCCCTATTTGTTTCCGAATTGTTTCTATGGTCTCATAAGCTCGATTTAAGGCTATTTTTGTATGAATACTATGATTATTGATTGGACATTTATTTATGATATTTAAATTGATTTTTGAATTGTGTTTTAATATTATCGAATTTGTTAATAGTCATAATATCTCATGATCCTATTTCGGCGATGGAGACGGGTAAGAGGTGTTACAAAGATGTTGATAACATGGAGGAAGAGATGAATACAAATAGTAATGAGTCAACAAATAAATGAGGAGTTTTTCTTTATTTAAAGACATTTTTAGTTAGTTATTTTTATTTTCTTTACTTTTAAACATTATTTCTATTTTATTATTATTTCATTTCATATTGTTTTTGTTTTTTCAAATCAATATTGGCTTTAAATATTCTTTTTGTGATTTTCTCTTATTATTTCACTATGGTGAATGTTTTTGAATAATGATGGCATTATTCCACTTATGTTTAGGGGAACTGTGTGCCTTAATTTTATTTTTTTTTTTGACTCAACCTTTTTTTTTTTTTTTGTAAAAGTTGATTCTTGCATGAAGGTAGGTAAGCAGAACAGGTGCTCAACACCAATTAATTTTGTATGGTATGTTAGTTTAGATTCAAGTATGATCCTTTATTTACTTCAAGTATTTTTATGTTAAATAAATCATGAAATGAATGTTGATTTTAGTGAGCATGTATAGATTCACCATAAATTTTTTATCTTCATAGGAACAATTAAGCATGCATGAAGGTTTAGTCTTTAGAATTGGTTTGATAATTTCCCTGAGCTGAAATCCTAGGAAGCATAGAGATATAAAAATGATTTAGGCATGATTTATTTGGATCGATTGAGCCTTTCAAGCCTATCCTATTAATCGTTACACTTTGAAAACCCATTTGAATTGTATGATATATAGTTTTCTTGTTTCAACCCATGCATTAAGTAGCTCTTTCTAAAAACTATTTTTTCTCAACCTCTTGTACCACCAAATCTTAACCTTGCTTGCTTTGGAGGTGTTTGGAAATTAAGTTTGGGGGAGTTAAGTGGCATATTGGGTGTGTATTATAAATCACCCAATGATGAGTTACATAAAGTTTTGTGCTCAGAAAGGTACCTATTTGAGTTAAGAAAAAAAAAAGAGTTGATTATTCAGTGGGCAGTTGCAATGTTTGAAGGCCAAGGTAAGCTAAATTTAAGGCTACTAAACTTAAATTGTCAATCTTCTTTCCCTACCTTAAACTTAGGCCCGTTACAACCCTAATAAGGACCTATTTATTTAGACAGCTAAGCTGGCCCATTAGTGGAGTAGGAAAATATTAAACTCAACTTATAAAGACATATAAATTAAACAGGAGGAATGATACTTAGTTGATTTAGGGAAATTAAAATCTTTTGATGTGAACCAACTCTACTCATAAAAATTAACTATTTAAATCATGATTTTTTTAGCATTTAGACACTTGAAGAAATATTGGATGATATGCTGTATATGAACTACATGTTTGCAAAATTAACTTGGATGAATTAAATTCTACAATATACGACATGCTTTTAGAATTACTCGGGACGAGTAATGATTTAAGTTTGGGGGTGTGTAAATTCTAAATATATAGATATTTCAACACTCTTTTATGTACAATTTTTGCTAATTTCAAGTAAATAAATAACACTTTCATCGTTTTACACTTAATTTTATAATATTTTATAATTTCCATGAGAATGTTTTAATTTAATGAAATTTATGTTAAATTCATGTTATTTTACTCTCTTTTTTTTGGAATAATTGGGCTAAGGGAAATGATGCCAGATTTTTTTGTTGTTTTTGGGCTTAAACAGGTACAGATTGGAAGATCTAGATGCAGTCATGTGGGCTCCAAAGTGACTTCATTCCAAAGTAACTACATGGAGGCCCAAAACCATTCCATTGACCTACTTTCCATGAATTAAAGATGACAACATCCACTGCTAAAATTAGCAGTCCATAATCAGTCATTCATCTCCCAAAAATAGCAAATGTGACCCTATTCTCCATCAAATAAAATTAACAAATTTCCCCCTGAATCAAACCTCAAAATTTCCCCCTCTCTGCTAAAAAAAGCAGTCAAAATCACCCCTAATTTACCATTCAAAGTCTAGACATATAAGGAGAAAAATAAGCCAACTTCCTTGCTAAAATTAACAAGTCACCACCCACTCATCCACATACCAGGGGACGACACCAATGAGGGAGGAAATCAAGGATTCCCTTGCTAAAAGAGTAAGGGATGTTGGGGATAAGAAGGCTATAAAAGAAGGCTACATTTCCTTCATCAGAACACATCCTATTTCTAAACCAATGTTCAACGAGAAAAAGTATTAAGTGTCTTGTTTCCTTATGGCTTGCTAATCTTTTTGCTTGCTACAAAATAGGGCAATCCACTTGCCAAAAATGAAAGCAATTAGAGAGAGTAACTTGAGATCCTTTTGATGATTTAACATAAAGATAGTGAGGAGAGCCACCATGGGAAGCCGCAAGGAGCAGTCAAAAATAACCCTCTACTGTTCAACTATTTTCTTTTCTTATTGTGAAATGGCCGTGGATAACCCCCTCAGGTACTCTTCTTCCCTTTCTCTTTATTGTTAATTGATGTTTTCCAATGTTGTAAGACATGTTTGCATCTCATCTTTATGTTATCAATTTAATATTACATAACTTAATTTTGTTTGTTTAGAAATTTTGAATCATGATTTGAGTTAATTGGTTTTTATTTTGAATTTTTTCTGCAAATGATTGTTTCATTAATTTAGGTTTAGTTCATGTTAAAACTTTTAAATGTAAGGCCTACATTTGTAGGTTAAAGAATTAATTGTTTAATTTGAGAAGAGGTAATGGTTAATAGACAAGAGACATAAATATTGCATATCATGTCGATATTGAAAGATGATTACTGTATGCATAAACTTTATAAAATGCTCGAAAGGGTAGTTTCTAGGTTAGTTTTGACATAAACATATGTCGAATAACTTAGGGACATAATAGGACTTCGAGAGAAGCCTATGCTTGAATTGAAATCTGGTTTAATGAATTTTCATATTGCCATGATCCATTCATGATATTCTTTTTATAATTCCAATAAACTCTTGTTAAGTGAAATACTTGGTCTACTCTATTCTTGTTATGTTTTATTAAATGTTGTGTTTAATCTTTATGTTGTGATTACATTTTTGCAAAATGTGTTGTGGGTATTTGAAATCTGATTACGTCCTTATTATGATTTTGAATCTCAACAACATTATCTTTAATTTGTTTTCTTCCAAATTGTGTTATAGTTAAATTTGAAATCACAACAACCCTTGCGGAGACGATAACTCTTTACTTACTACTTATTACTTGTACGACCGTGTACACTTGTATGTAATCACGTGACAAACACATCAATTAGTGCATTTGTCCTTCTTTAGGCCTGGATTTGTCTAATAGATCATCATAACATAAAAATTTGCGTAAAAATGCTTATTTTATTGAATTTAGACATAAATTACTAAAATGAAAAACTAATAGAAATATAATCAAATTACTTGAAAATAAGCTCATTAAATGTTGGAAAGAGCGTAATTTTCCATAACGAATTATGGCAGATCAGACGACACTCACTATGTAACACCCCAAACCCGGCCTAAACGTTACGACCGGATCCATCATGTCACATAGAAAGGTTGTTTAAAAATTGCGTGTTCGTTAAAACCCTCGTATTCTTTTTGAAAATTTCGAACCTTGTTGTTTGCGAAATTCAGATTTGTTTAAGTGGTTTTCTTGTCAAAACATTATTATTAGTATTTCCGAAAACTTTGTTTATAACAGATATCAGATTCAGTGAATTGCAATATTGTGATATTTTGAAAACAGTTATTAACTTTTTAGGAAAACCCAGAGTTTAATCGTTTAAAGTTTGAATATAACTGTAATGAAAGTTTAACAGAAAAGTTAAAATCCAATGGCCTCATTACAAAATATTAAACCCAAGTTAAAATAAACTTAAAATAAAGTAAAAAAAAATTTACTAAAGTTCATGAGAACTACTCCGACGTATGGCCACCATAGAGTCCTCCGCAGCTCCAAATCCTCTAACGCTGAGGATCACCTGCAAGGTCAACCCACCCAGTCCTACACACTAATATGGCAGACAAGCTGCTCATCACAGAATTTGTGGCGGAGCCACTAGAATAATAGAATATACGTGGCATAGCCACCAGACAGACTGTGGCATGGCCACCAGAATACACTTCCTCCGATCATCAAGCCCACCCCATGCAACATATCATAAAATGCAATGCATCATACGTATAAAAGTGTAAATAAAGCATATACATGATAACCAACCATAACAAATGGTATAACATTCATTTGGCCCATTACACGTAGTTTCGGTCTTAGATTTTTAGATTTTGCAACTACACTTATCCTTTGACAGTTTTACACCCGTTTCGCCCAAATGGGCCAGTTAGCCCATTGGGCCCATTTGGCCCGTTACCACCCTAGTTTTGTCAGAGTGCTCGCGACACTCTCAACAACTTATCATCAATATTCGTGTCGCACGGCCATGTTATGCTTTGTTCGTTCTCCCACGCCTATAGGTAGGACGCCACTCCCGTGTTTGGTAAAACAGTGTTGGCCACAGTCGCATCGCATGGTCGTGGTGTTCAGTTGAAGGCCGTGGCTTGAAGATATTTTTCTTCCTGCGTCATACTATCTCTACCATGACAGTACATACATCCGTAGAGTCCACACGGCCTTAGCTACGACCGTGTGTAAGGCTGTGTGTATGGAAGTTTACACTTTTTTAATTTAAAGTTAGGTGCGAAAAAGAAAAAAATAAAAGAAAAAATATAAAATCAATAGGGTTAGTGCTCGGGTTGCCTCCCTAGAAGCGCTTGTTTATAGTTTTAAGCTAAACTTACCTCACATTTGCATAATCAGGGTGGTTTAAAGAGTTGAACATCCTCTCTCATGCTATCAGTTTTACTATCATGGTAAAGCTTAAGTCGAGTATCGTTTACTTTAAAAGTTCCGAATGTAGGATTACTTACCTCGACCGTTCCGTATGGGAAAACCTTGAGTACCCTAAAAGAGATTTCTTTGTTTGTATTAGGGTCAAGAAGAGGTATTCGAAGGTCTTTTTTATCTAACAATACCTGATCTCCGATCTTAAATTTGTCTATCCCATGGAATGGCATTGGTTCTGCTTTGTGTATTCCTAATTTCTCCTTGAAGTGTGTCTTCCACTCGTCTAATTCATCAATCTGAAGCCTTCGTTCCTCATGAGTTATTTCCTTGTTGGCATGGGGTCTAGGATCTGGCTCAGTTGTGTAGTTCTGTGGTGCTTCTTGAAAAGAAGGTTTAAGCGAGTGGTCATTAATAAAATTAATTTTCTTACCTTGATTATTCGATGTCCTGGCTGAGTCAAGAGCTTGGAGAATAATTGATTCGTTACCTACACAAAGTATGAGTTCACCTACACTGATATCAATTTTAGTTCTAGCAGTTGCTAAAAAGGGCCTTCCTAAAATTAAGGGGATACTATTGTCCTCATCCATGTCTAAAACGACAAAGTCTACTGGGAATACGAATTTATCAATTTTCACAAGAACATTCTCAATTATACCCCTAGGAATTCTAACAGTTTTATCCGCTAATTGAAAGCTCATCCTAGTTTGTTTGGGTTTCCCTAGACCTAGTTGTTTAAACAATTTATAAGGCATAACATTGATGCTCACCCCTAAATCAGCTAAAGCATTATCAAAAGATAAACTACCAATTAAGCATGGGATTGTAAAACTCCCTGGATCTTTTAATTTTTGTGGTAGTTTGTTTTGCAACATTGCTAAGCACACTGCCTTTAGCTCGATATGTGATTCTAAGTTAGTAAATTTGGCTACATAAGGAAAAGAGGGCCATTCATCATTCTTTCTCTCAACCCTTCTCTCTGCCGAATTTCCTAGAGCATTTGTTCTTCTTCTTTTTGTTAGCCAAAGCCGAAAATTCAAGATATTACCATTAGCCAATTTCTTTTCTTTCCAATCCATCAAAAGCCGAATCTTTGAAGAGCTTCAAGCATAGGTGCTGTCGATTTCTTCAAGAAAGGGTAAGAACAAGTTTTGATTTCTATTCTTTTCTTTTAGATTTGTCGAAATCTAGGACTAATCCCACCAATATTCTTATTTGCCGAAATTTGGAAGGATTCTTTCGGGATTTTTGCCATAGTCGACTATAAAGGAAAAGATATTCGGGATTTGACCATCAAGGTAAGTCATATCTGACATTCGGCCAAGGGCCATTGATTGTGATTAAAGGTTGGAAGTTGATCTAACATGTAGGTTTAGGGATTTCGACAGAAGCTATAACCAAGGGATAATTTCGGGATTTAAGATCCTTAAGGTAAGTGACTATGAATATTCGGCCAAGGCCTATTTTAGTAGTTAGATCTATTTTTATGTGTTTTAAGCTGAAAACTAACCGATTCAAGGGGTCTAGTGATTAGCCGATTTAAAAGGGGAAGAATACAAGTTTTCGGGATTTGATTAATTATCAAATCGGCAACAAGGTAAGTTTTAGTATACTAATCCTACTAGGATTTGGATTTATGGCCGAATGGCTTTTTATTAAATTAGTAAGTGATTAATCAAATGTAGGGATTAAGGATCTAAGCGATAGATCAGATTTCAAGATCTCAAAGAATTTGCTAAGTGAATCAGGTGTGTACCCCACACTAATTCTTAATAAGTTTTATGGCTATGTCTAATTAAAATATGTGATATTAAGAATAAGAAAGTGGCTAAGGTACCATGTTATGGTACTAAGTACTCAGGTACGTTTCCTACTCCTACTAGGAATATGAAATATGTAATTTGTAACATGAGAATAAGAATGTGAACTTTGGCATATTAATGCATATTACAAAATAGGGCATATGGGTTATTAGAAGGGGAAGTGAATGTGGTGACGTAAGACCACGAACACGGTGACCTAAGACCGTGGTATCTGAATGTGATGACCTAAGACCACAGTAATCTGAATGCGGTGACCTAAGACCGCGATATCTGAATGTGGTGACCTAAGACCACAAATGCGATGACCTAAGACCGCGATATGGAGTGTAGCGGAAGGAGGGTCGACTTAGTAGTCCCAACGGTGTACAGGTTGGTACGGGGGAGTGTAGCGGATGGCTTATTAAGTTTGGGTTTGGGAATGCAACATAATATGTATGCTATGATATGAATGTGTAATATTTGTTATGCCTGATTCTATTATGATTTAGTGTTGTGTACACATTGAGTCTGTTGACTAACCCCGTTGAGGGACCATGTTTCGGTGATGAACAAGAATGGACCTGGACGGCGAGAAACTTGTGGTGGCCATGCTCAACATGAAGTTTTTATTTTTATGGACTATTAATTTTTAAGTACTCTGAATTATTTGAATTTACTTGATGTAATAAGGCCATAAGGCCATAGTGCACTATTTTATTTCTGTTTTTATTTATTATGTTACGAAATTTTTATTAAGTTAAAGATTAAGTAATTTACTTTAAAGGTATTCTATATATTTTATCACCTAAAATTTAAAAGGGTTTCATTATAAAACTATTTTATTTTCTACTTGAGCCCGACCCAAAACAATATTTCTTTCAAAACACACTATTTTCCCAAAGTAACAAAAGAACTTTGAACCGGTTTACTTGAGGAACATACCAAATCTGGTCAAAGCTCGTGGGCCGAGTTTAGGGTGTTTAAGTTTGGTATCAGAGCCCAGTTTCAAACCCTCGGCCTAGGGGTTTAAGGCCCAAAATGTTTTCAAAAGCGAGCCCAAATAAGTTTTATGAAAACATTTTTTTGAAATAAGCAGGTTTTTCTAGCATGGCACCTAAGTCTCCGACCCGCAGTCCACCAGGTAAGTACTTCTATCCATTTGTGTGGTTTATAGTATGATGTGTAGAAGGGTAGAAATGGAATGGAACGTAGATTAGCATGATAAGTACTTGAACCCAAGGATTAGTTTTCCCCAACACTTACATAAGACTTAAGTGCCTAATTAAACAACCCTATGGCTAAGTCGCCGAGTTAGGGTGTGGTAACCCCCATGCGCATGTCTAGGATTGGATCCTAAGAGCTCGGTACTTAAGCAGCCCTAGTGACTCACCTCCTCTTCGCTGGAATCCTACCTGGTGCGTAGCTACGGTTCACCCTAACCAAGAGGAGTCAGTCGCAGGCTAAACTCAATAACTAAAACCCGAAAGGGAACTAACCGTATTTTTATAAAAACCCTAGTTTTAAAACTCTTAAAATGACCCTTTTAATTTGTGAGAACTATTTTTACAAAATTTTCCGAAAAATTTTCGATTTATAAAAATTACCTAAATACCCCTGATTGTGAAATTACAAAAAATGCCCTTGGTTTATAAAATGCCCAAACTACCCATAGTTTAATCAAAATTTCCTTACTTTATAAATGTTCAAAAGCCCTAATTTGCAAAATACCAAAAATACCTTGATTTCAGAAAAAATTACGAAATTGCCCCTAACTTACAAAATTACCAAAATGACCCTAACTTCCAAAATTTTTGCAATGTCATCAAAATAGAAAGCAAATTTACAAAAAGAACCCTCAAAGTTTTGCAAATTTTGAAATACCCCTGAATTATTAAACTTTACAAATTTACTCTGGTTTGTGAAAAATTACCGAAATACCCCTAGAATTTCAAAATTACTGAAAGGCCCAGGGATTACAAAATTACCAAAATACCCTTACTGACAAAATTACCAAGGAACCATATTTTGAAAAATTACGAAAATACCCCTATAGGACAAATTACGAAAATACCCCTGGGATAGGAATAAGGCAAAGAGTGTTCAAATAGTAAATATGGGTGGTAGATACCACTGAATAAATATGTCTCGGTTGATGAATGTGAACGTGACTTTTTGAACAGTGAACTTGAGCTGAGAACTTTGTTTGATCGAAAGAACCACTTTTAAACATCTCTTTGCATAAAATTTGTTCGTGGATAAACAGTGGAACAAAATTTCTAATGCATAAAACTCTTTAATCAGATTAAATTGCGGTGTTAGAAATGAGTTCTAGGGGACGTGAACTTAGAGATTGTGCCTAGGAAGTATGATGGTTCTATTAAGATCAGAGTGCGCAGCATAAGCGTAGTGCGGTGAGTTAAGATGTACGATTATTAGTTAGTAAGTAATTTCGAAGACGAAATTATTTTTAAGGGGGGTAGAACTGTAACATCCTGGAAATGGGCCTATGCATTTTTGATTTAATTATACGAAATGGCATGTCTTATGTGTTATGAATGTATGGTGAACATTTTTGGAAACTTGGAAATGTAAGGAAAAGTCTTGTCTTGGAAATGTAAGGAAATGACTTGGAAATGGAAGGAAATGTCTTGTCTTGGAAATGTAAGGAAATGACTTGGAAATGTAAGGAAATGATTTGGAAATGATTCAAAAGTGGAAAGTGAACATTTACGAAACTTGGAAATGTAAGGAAATGTCAAGTTTAAAGAGGGAAACGAAAATTTTTGGAAACTTAGAAATGACTTAGAAATGTCGAGTTTTAAAGTTTAAAAGAGGAAATTAAGGCAAGGTGGCCTTAAGAGAAAAAGTATGTGAAATTTGACATGCAAACAGGCTTGGAAAAGTGGCCTGGAGATGCCACTTAGGGCCTCTAGAAATGGCGCCACATGCAAGGGGATTGGGCCTGAGTTCGAGTCACAGGGAAAGCAAATAAAAGGAATTTTATTTTGCTTCCAGAAGAAGTGAGGTGGACGGCACAAGGCTATAATTTAGGAGCCTTTATTCTTTTATTTTTAAGAGATAAATAGTGGATAAATAAGGGATAAATAATGGAATTATTTTAGATTATTTTCAAGAGATAAATGAGGAATTATTCTTTAATTAGGAAAATAAGGGAGAAGTGATGGCCAAGTAAGGGACTTTGAGTTTAATAATTTCGACTAAGCAAGGATAGTTGCTGAATTATCTTTTATTTTAGGAGATAATTAAAGAGATAAAGCTATCAAAATAGAAGAGTGATGGCTAAGTAAGGGATTCTAAGTTAGTAAATTCGGCTATATAAGGAAAAAAGGGCCATTCATCATTCTTTCCCTCAACCCTTCTTTCTGCCGAATTTCCTAGAGCATTTGTTCTTCTTCTTTTTGTTAGCCAAAGCCGAAAATTCAAGATATCACCATTAGCCAATTTCTTTTCTTTCCAATCCATCAAAAGCCGAATCTTTGAGGGGCTTCAAGCATAGGTGCTGTCGATTTCTTTAAGAAAGGGTAAGAACAAGTTTTGATTTCTATTCTTTTCTTTTAGATTTGTCGAAATCTAGGACTAATCCCACCAATATTCTTATTTGCCGAAATTTGGAAGGATTCTTTCGAGATTTTTGCCATAGTCGACTATAAAGGAAAAGATCTTCGGGATTTGACCATCAAGGTAAGTCATATCTGACATTCGGCCAAGGGCCATTGATTGTGATTAAAGGTTAGAAGTTGATCTAGCATGTGGGTTTAGGGATTTTGACAGAAGCTATAACCAAGGGATAATTTCAGGATTTAAGATCCTTAAGGTAAGTGACTATGAATATACGCCAAGGCCTATTTTAGTAGTTAGATCTATTTTTATGTGTTTTAAGCCAAAACTAACCGATTCAAGGGATCTAGTGATTAAATGGATTTCAAAGGGAAGAATACAAGTTTCCGGGATTTGATTAATTATCAAATCGGCAACAAGGTAAGTTTTAGTATACTAATCCTACTAGGATTTGGATTTATGGTCGAATGGCTTTTTATTAAATTAGTAAGTGATTAATCAAATGTAGGGATTAAGGATCTAAGCGATAGATCGATTTCAATATCTCAAGGAATTTGCTAAGCGAATCAGTGTGTGTACCTACACTAATTCTTAATAAGTTTTATGGCTATGTCTAATTAAAATATGTGATATTAAGAATAAGAAAGTGGCTAAGGTACCATGTTATGGTACTAAGTACTCGTGCACGTTTCCTACTCCTACTAGGAATATGAAATATGTTATTTGTAACATGAGAATAAGAATGTGAACTTTGGCATATTAATGCATATTACAAAATGGGGCATATGGGTTATTGGAAGGGGAAGTGAATGTGGTGACCTAAGACCACGAACACGGTGACCTAAGACCGTGGTATCTGAATGTGATGACCTAAGACCACAGTAATCTGAATACGGTGACCTAAGACCGCGATATCTGAATGTGGTGACCTAAGACCACAAATGCGGTGACCTAAGACCGTGATATGGAGTGTAGCAGAAGGAGGGTCAACTTAGTAGTCCCTACGGTGTACAGGTTGGTACGGGGGAGTGTAGCGGATGGCTTATTAGGTTTGGGTTTGGGAATGTATCATAATATGTATGCTATGATATAAATATGTAATATTTGTTATGCCTGATTCTATTATGATTTAGTGTTGTGTACACATTTAGTCTGTTGACTCACCTCGTTGAGGGACCATGTTTCAGGTGATGAACAGTAATGGACCGGGACGGCAGAACTTGTGGTGGCCATGCTCAACATGAAGTTTTTATTTTTATGGACTATTAATTTTTAAGTACTCTGAATTATTTGAATTTACTTGGTATAATAAGGCCATAAGGCCATAGTGCACTATTTTATTTCTGTTTTTATTTATTATGTTCCAAAATTTTTATTAAGTTCTAGATTAAGTAATTTAGTTTAAAGGTATTCTATATATTTTATTACCTAAAATTTAAAAGTGTTTCATTATAAAACTATTTTATTTTCTA
This sequence comes from Gossypium bickii, assembly GCA_025503065.1. NCBI lineage: Eukaryota > Viridiplantae > Streptophyta > Magnoliopsida > Malvales > Malvaceae > Gossypium > Gossypium bickii. The sequence continues at coordinate 57,780,564 of CP106717.1, read as the reverse complement.
CTCGAGCCCAACCCAAAACAATATTTCTTTCAAAACACATTATTTTCCCAAAGTAACAAAAGAACTTTGAACCGGTTTACTTGAGGAACATACCAAATCTGGTCAAAGCTCGTGGGCTGGGTTTGGGGTGTTTCATTTCCACTGTTCCACTGAGCCCAAAATAAAAGCTACCAAATGCTGCCTGTGGGATTCGAACTCTCCAACTCCATGCTTCCCTTGTGATGCCACACGACTGTGCCACATGCTCAACTTGTGCTTACAAGATACACCCAATTTTACTTAAGTCCTACTTCCATTAGCTCTCCCCACTAAAGTGCCCAAAACCAAAATTTTTCTTATGGCCTAACTTGAACCCGGGACTTCATAGAAACCCCGTAACCTTCCAAAATCACCTTCCTAACAGGTCCAACTTGAAATAATACTGTTATCACATTCCCAAAAATTTTAAAAACCTCCTATGCTCAAGGCCCAATAGGCCCAATTCTCCTAGGCCCAATTTCGGAGCGTTACACACTATTTTGATAAAGTCGTCACATGATACCCATGTCGTTCCGACGATAGAAATTATTGAGTTATGTCACGACTTGGAACCTTCAAAGTCGCAATATCAAGCCGATAGTTTGAAAATCTTACAAATTGATCTTGATTCGACCTTGAGTTACTAGAAGAGTATTCTTAAGCTAATATAAGACTTAAAACTGATTATAAAACGAATTGTGAATGTGTAATATACTTATCAGCATGTAGAAGTGGTTCAATTGTATTGTAATTGGTTGTGGTTGCTCCGACAATGAATGTGATATACCATAGTTCGGACTTGATGATCGGGTTGGTTAAGGGTGTTACATTCTAACACTACTAATTTTAACATTCCTCATGTAACACCCTTTACTTGACCCGATAGCCAAGGCCGGGTATCGGATGGCACAACATTTTGAATAACATAACACACATATATCTTCAAATGTAAACACATCTGTAGACAACTTATGTATAACAGCCCATTTTTCAATGGTACCAGAAACGATGTGTAACCACCCCAACCCAGCCTCGACGTTATTGCTAGATTGAGAAGGCTACATTAGCCACCGAAATGGCTAAGCTAACTTACGTTACTTTTTAAGACCATAAATAAACTCATTTTATAGAAAACCATAGTTGTCCTTTGTGAAACACCCCACACCCGGCCCACGAGCCTTGACCGGATCTGGTATGTTCCTCAATGTAAACCGGTTCAAAATTCTTTTGTTATTTAGGAAAAACTGTGTGTTTTGAAAGAAGATTATTGTTGGATTGGGCTCGAATCGAAAACAGGTTTATCTTATATTAAAATCTCTTTATTTAAGGTGTCAAACATTTAGCGTTTAGTTTAAAAGAAATTTACATAATCTTTAATAGATAAAAATTTATAAACATAATAAATAAAAGTAAAATAAAGTAGTTCAACTATGGCCTTATTACATCAAATAAATCCCAAAATTAAATTCAAAGTACTTAAAATAAAAAGTCCAAATAAAAATAAATTCCTTGCTGAGCATGGCCAACCCTAAGCTTCTGCCGATCTGGTCCATCACTGATCATCACTTGTAAAATACTCCCACAACGGGGTGAGTCAACAGACTCAATGTGTAACCACAACACTAAGTCCTAACAAATTCAAGCATACAAGTCATACATGTACATATAACATCTATATAAAATGATGCAACCCTGAACCTAAACCTAGATGCCATCCGCTACACATCACCCGTACCAACCTGCACACCGTGGGGACTATGAGTCAACCCTCCATCCGCTACACACCATCGAAGGCAGTCGCTGCAGTCGTTGTGCTCATCGCCCTTATAAATATTGTGGCATAGCCACCAGATAATATTTTGTGACATTCATATAATTGTGACCGAGGTCACCACATTCAGATATCGTGACATAAGTCACCACATTCACTTCCCCTTTCATAATATCCCATATGCCCCCTAAATCATTCATATCATGCAATCTCATACCATAGGCCTTATTTCACATTCTTACCATTATTTACACATGTACCATAACAAATCTTATTATAATCCTAGTAGGAGTAGGAAAACGTACCTGGATACTTTGTACCATAACATGGTACCTTAGCCATAGCTTTCACATCATTATAACACTTATATTAAATGTAATGCTTTAAATTTATTAAGTCTTAGGGAAGGGTACACACCTGATTCACTTAGCAAGTTCACTGGTTTCCCGAAAATCCGATTTATTGATTTAGATCTCAAATTCCTACATTGGTTTAATCACTTAATGTTAGCAAAAAGCCTATTCGGCTAAATAACCCAAATCCCGAAGGATTAACACATCCACTTCTTACCTTGCTGCCGATTGGTCACTAACCAATTCCCGAGAATTCCCTGATATTCCTTCCTTGTAATTGACTAGACATCATATAACTAATCTAGTTAGTTTCGACTTTTTAAAACAAGTAAGAAATTGACCCAATTCACTAAATGGGCCTTGGCCGAATGTGTATATGCACTTACCTTGTGGATCCCAAATCCCAGAAGATCCTTTTCTGAGGTCGACAACACCTAAATCTCGAAAACCTTCCACAAAGTTTCGGCCAAAGTCATAAAGGAATGGAAATTGATAACCACTAACCTTACCCTTTAACTTTGTAATCGACAGCTCTCTTGCTTGAGTCTTCAAAGATTCGGCTTAAGGCTTGGAGAATAATCGGCTATGAATCACTTATGTATTTGGTTTCAACAAAGATGAAGAGAGAGGGATATGAGGCTTAGAAAGAATCGATACTAATTAAATTTTGGAAGAAGTTTTGGCTAGAACATAGGGTATTTCAGCTTGGCAAAAAGAAAAGAGAAAAGAGGAGTTGCACTAAAGAATTCGGCAGAGAAAAAAAGGAGAAAGAATGAATGAATGAATGGCCTTATTTTTCCTCCCTTTGTCGAAATTACTAAGCTAGAGTCCCCTACTTGGTCAACATTCTCATATCCTTGTTTTCCTCTTTATCTCCTCATTTAAAATTAAAGAATAATCCATCATTTATCTCTTGAAAATAAAAGGATAAAAACTCCTAAAATTTAGCCTTGATGTCGTCCCCCTATTCCCCTCTCATTGACGTCACATGCAAAAATAAAAGCCTTAAAATTTTGCTTCCCACGCAACTCGAACACAAGCCCTTCTTCACATTCTGGTGGCGTCATTTCCAGGGCCTTAAGTGGCACCTCTAAGCCACTTTTCCAAGCCCAATTTCATGTCAAATTTCCTCTATAAATTTTCTTAAGGCCACCTTGCCTTAGTTCCCTCTTTTAAGCTTTAAAATCAAGTAATTTCTAAAGTACTCACCCACGCACTAAGGTTCACAAAATTCATAATGCACATTCACAACACACACAAGCATGCTATTTCATATATCTTAGTATTGATGCATAGGCTATAATCCAGGATATTACAGTTCTGCCCCCTTAAAATAATTTCGTCCTCGATATTACCTGGCTGGAATAAATGAGGGTATTGCTATCGCACTGCTTCTTCCGGCTCCCACAAAGCTTCCTCCGATCCATGATTGCGCCATAACACCTTAACTAGAGAAACTGATTTCCTTCGTAGCACTTTCACATCTCGTTCCAAGATTTGTATCGGCTCTTCCTCGTAGGACAAAACTAGTCTTAGTTCCACCTCCTCGACCGGTACCACATGAGATGGATCCGATCGATAACGACGTAACATGGACACATGGAATACGTCGTGTATCTGCTTCAATTTCGAAGGCAACTCCAACTGGTATGCCACTGGTCCAACTCGCTTTAATACTCGATAAGGCCCTATAAACCTTGGGCTTAACTTCCCTTTCCGACCAAATCTCATCACCTTCTTCCAAGGCGATACCTTAAGGAACACTTGATCTCCCACATCAAATTCTATCTCCTTTCGCTTAAGATCAGCATACGACTTTTGTCTATCAGAAGCTTCCTTCAACCGTGCCCGGATTATCTCAACCTTCTCTTTAGATTCTGCCACAATCTCTGGACCCAAAACTCGTCGTTCCCCTAATTCAGTCCAACGCATAGGAGTTCGACACCTCCGACCATACAATGCTTCATACGGTGCCATCTAAATACTGGCCTGATAGCTGTTGTTGTAAGCAAACTCTGCTAAAGGCAAATATTCCTCTCAACTTCCTCTGAAATCCATCAGACAGCCCCTCAACATATCCTCTAATACTTGGATTACCCGTTTCGACTGCCCGTCCGACTATGGATGAAAAGCCGTAGTGAAATCCAACTTAGTACCTAAGGCCTGATGTAGGGCTATCCAAAACCGAGAAGTAAACCTTGGGTCCCTATCCGAAATGATTGACACCGGTACTCCATGCAACCTTACAATTTCTGCTACATATAATTTCGCCAACCTCTGCAAAGAATAATCGACTCTTACCGGGATAAAGTGCGCGGACTTGGTGAAACGGTCCACTATTACCCATACCGAGTCCTTTTTAGTAGGCGTAAGGGGAAGCCCACTAACAAAGTCCATGGTAATTCTCTCCCACTTCCACTGTGGAATCATTATCGGCTGAAGCAATCCTGACGGAACTTGGTGTTCAGCCTTAACTTGCTGACACGTTAAGCACTTGCCGACAAATTCTGTAACTTCCTTCTTCAGACCAGGCCACCAAAACTGCTCCTTTAGATCTCTGTACAACTTAGTGCCTCCAGGATGCATAGCATAAGGGCTACTATGCAATTCTTGAAGAATCCTCTGTCTTGGGTCCTTGTCCTTAGGCATACAGACCTTACCCTTGAAACACAACACCTCATCACTGGACATACTGTAATCCTTTAAACCACCATTCTGAACTTGCTATATCTTAGCACTTAAATCTTCATCAGCCAACTGTCCCTCTTTCACCTCATTCAACCACATCAGCTTAACTTGCAACTCTGCCAGCAGACTTCCATCATCATACAAGCTCAGATCTGCGAACATCGCCCTCAGATCCGACAGAACCTTCCGACTTAGAGCATCCGCCACTACATTTGCCTTGCCCGGATGATACTCTATCGAACAATCATAGTCCTTCAGTAATTCCACCCACCTTCGTTGTCTCAGGTTCAACTCCTTCTGAGTCAGCAAATACTTAAGACTCTTGTGGTCTGTGTAGATTATCGACTTTTCACCATAGAGATAGTGCCTCCACACCTTGAGAGCAATGACCACTGCCACCAATTCCAAGTTATGAGCTGGGTAGTTAACCTCATGTGGCCTTAACTGTCGAGACGTATAAGTGACTACTTTCCCGTCTTGCATTAGAACACATCCTAACCCCGTGTGTGAAGCATCACAGCACACCATGAAATCTTTCCCGGCCTCAGGCTGAATCCAAACTGGAGCTTCTGTCAATACTTTCTTAAGCTTCTCAAAGCTTTCCTGTTGTTTATTCGTCCATACAAAAGGTACTTCCTTCTTTAGTAACTTTGTCAGAGGCGAAGCTATCGATGAGAATCCTTCCACGAACCTTCTGTAGTAGCGTGCCAATCCCAGGAAACTACGAATCTCTGCCACTGACTTAGGTGGTTTCCAATCCAACACTGCCTCAATCTTTCGAGGATCCACCCTTATTCCTTCTGCGAACACCACATGTCCCAAAAACGCAACTTCCTTCAGCCAAAATTCACACTTGCTGAATTTGGCATAGAGCTTCTTCTCCCTTAGCACTTGTAACACAATCCAAAGATACTCATCATGTTCCTCTTCAGACTTAGAGTACACTAGGATATTGTCAATAAACAAAACGATGAACCTATCCAAGTAGGGTTGGAAAACCCAGTTCATCATGTCCATGAACGCGACTGGGGCGTTCGTCAAACCAAAGGGCATTACTACAAACTCATAGTGGCCGTACCTTGTCCTAAAGGCTGTCTTATGGATATCTGCCTCCTTCACCTTCAACTGATGATATCCCGACCTCAAGTCGATCATTGAAAATACTGCGGCCCCCTTAAGCTGATCGAACAAGTCGTCTATCCTTGGCAAAGGATACTTGTTCTTGATGGTCAGCTTGTTCAACTGACGGTAGTCTATGCACATACGCATAGTTCCATCCTTCTTCTTTACAAACAGGACCGGTGCTCCCCACGGAGACACACTGGGTCGGATAAACCAACGATCCAACAACTTTTGGATCTAAGCCTTGAGCTCAACCAACTCTTTTGGTGCCATTCGGTACGGGGCAATTGACACAGGAGTTGTCTCCGGTAGCAAGTCAATTCCAAACTCCACCTCCCTATTTGGGGGTATTCCTGGTAATTCCTCCAGAAACACATCTTCAAAATCCCTTACTGTTCTAACTCCACTGACACCTTCTTCCTTTCCATCTAACGTACTTACGAAGGCTAAAAATGCCTTGCACCCTTTCTGAACCATCTCTTCAGCCTTTAGCGCCGAAACTACATTAGACAAGTAGATTCTTCTTTCTCCTATCAAAATGACCACTTCATCCTCCCGGGTCCTTAACTCCATTCGCTTAGTTGCACAGTCCAACACAGCCCGATGTTCCACTAGCCAGTCCATACCAAGTATGAGATCGAATTCTCCAAAGGGAAGTTCCATCAAGTCGGCAGAAAATACTACGCCTTGAATTTGTAAAGGTACACTCCAAAAGATCTTATTCACCACTACAGTTTGACCTAGTGGGCTTACTACAGTCATCTCCCTATCAGAAAGTTTCGAGGCTCTGTCTAGAGTTTCAACTACTCTACATGCAACATAAGAATGGGTCGAGCCCACATCAATTAAAGCAACATAAGGCTTGCCATAAATAAGGAACGTATCGGTTATAACGTCCGGCGCGTCTCCATCCTCCCTCCAGTGAACCGTATAAACCAAACCCGGTTGCCTTGCATCCGTATTAGCAGCACTTCTGCCTGGTGTTCTACGTCCTCTGCCAGCACCATTACCTCTACCACTCGGACCACGACCTCGCCGAGGCTAGCCCACCTCTACCGGCTGATTAACATTACGAGTGCTGGTCGATTCCTTCGGTTTCATAGGGCGATCCTTAATCATATGATCCTTGGACCCACACTTAAAACATCCCCCTGTCTTCTTCCAACACTCTCTTAAGTGTTTCTTTCCACACTGATCACAAGTACGATACTGCCCTCCTGTAGCAGCTTGCTGACCTCGCTGCCCATCAACTCTAGGCCTCTTTTGGACATTCCCAGCTGATCCAGATGATCCAAAACCTCTTTTTGGCCTATTCCGATCCATATTCTGCTTTACAGAATCCTTAATCCCTTCAGCTACCTTAGCTTTCTCTACTAAAGCAGAAAACTCCGCTCCTGATGTGGAGCTATTAACAATATTAGATCATCCCTTAACCCGTCCTCAAATCGGACACATCGCTCATGCTCCGTAGCTACTACTCGTCGAGCATACCGGCTCAACCTCAGAAATTCAGCTTCATACTCCGCTACGGACTTGTTCCCTTAAACCAGCGCCAGAAAAGCCTTCCTCTGCTTGTCAGTATAATGTGTGCCAACATATTTCTTCTAATATGCTGCCTTAACATATTCCCAGGTCTGATCCTCAGCTGTGGCACCATCCCAAACTGTGAACCACTGATACGCTTCATCGCGTAGCTGTGCCACCATTCCTTTCAATTTCTCCTCTGGGGTCAAATCGAGCTCAACCAATATTCAGCCGTACTGGGTGCTACACCAGATACGCCACGAAACACCTCAGCTCCATTGGCACGAAGTCGCTCAGGTACCGACTTTCGAGCTCCCGAATTTCCTCCTGCACCAGCCACCAACTCAAGAACTCGCAAAGCCACCGCGCATGCAAAGATCGCCTCGTCTCGTCGATCTTCTTTGCTCAAAGACCAAGGTGGTGGTGGTGGTGGTACTCATTCTCAGACCCTTGACCCGATCTAACGGGTTTCGACACGGTCATGCTACCTCTACCGCGTCCTCGTACGTTATGACCACGTCCCCTAGAGCTCATGTCTACGTTTGTGTTTTAATCTGATATTAAGAAATTTTATGCATTAGCCATTGTTTCACTGATTATTCGCGATGAAATTTTATGAAAGGAATTTAATAGTAGTTCTTTCGATCAATCAAAGTTCAAGTCTTCTATCCTAATTCAGAGGAGCACATTCATTCAAACATTCATTTAGTGACATCCATCACACCCATTCATTATCCTAACATTTTGTCTTATTCCTATCCTAGGGGTATTTTTGTCATTTTTCTTACAGGGGTATTTTGGTAATAAACCGGGGTCAAATTGAAAATCTTAGTAAATCAAAGGTATTTCAAAATTTGCAAAACTTGGGGTTATTTTTGAGAATTTGCCTTCCAAATCGGTGTTGTTGCAGAAATTTTGAAGATCGGAGGTCATTTTGGTAATTTCGTGAAACAGGGGTAATCTCGTAAATTTCCAAATCAAGGTGTCCTAGTATTTTGTAACGATAAAGTTTTGGGACATTTTTGCAAAATTGGAAAGTGTTATTGAAATCGGGGGTAAAATTGAATAAATTATTTTTTTAAAACCAGGGGCATTTTAGTAATTTTACCATTAGGGGTATTTTAGTAAATTTTCCCAAATCAAGGCATTTTTATATTTTACAAATTAGGGTTTTTGAACATTTTATAAGTAAGGAAATTTTGATAAGAACCGTCGGCAGTTTGGACATTTTATAAACCAAGGTCATTTTTGTAATTTTACAGCCAGGGTATTTAGGTAATTTTGCAAATCGAAAATTCTTTGAAAATTTTCCAAAATAAATTTTTACTACTATTTAAAGTGGTAGTTTGGGGATTTTAAAACTAGGGTTTCCATGAAAATATGGCTAGTCCCTTTCGGGTTTTAGTTATTGGGTTTAGCCCGTGACTGAGTCCTCTTGGTTAGGGTGAACCGAAGCTACGCACCAGGTAGGTTTCCAGCGAAGATGAGGTGAGTCACTAAGACTGCTTAAGTACCAGGCTCATCCGGATACAATCCTAGACATGCGCACAATGGTTGCCACACCCTAACTCGGCGACTTAGCCATAGATTTGTTTACTTAGGCCCTTAAGTCTTATGTAATTGTTGGGGTAGACTAATCCTAGGGTTCAAGTACCTATCATACTATTCTATGTTCCATTTCTACCCTTCTACAGTTCATACTATAAATCACACAATGGATAGGGGTACTTATCTGGTGGACTGCGGATCGGAGACTTAGGTGCCATGCCAGAAAACCTGCTTAAAACTTTCTCAAAATTCATTTGGGCCTTAATTTTAAAACATTGTGGGCTTTAAACCCCAGGCCGAGAGTTTAAAACTGGGCTCTGATACCAAACTGAAACACCCCACAGTCGACCCACGAGCCTTGACCGGATCTTGTATGTTCCTCGATGTAAACAGGTTCAAAATTCTTTTGTTATTTAGGAAAAACTGTGTGTTTTGAAAGAAGATTATTGTTGGGTTGGGCTCGAGTCGAAAATAGGTTTATCTTATATTGAAATCCCTTTATTTAAGGTGCAAACATTTAGGGTTTAGTTTAAAAGAAATTTACTTAATCTTTAATTGATAAAAATTTATAAACATAATAAATAAAAGTAAAATAAAGTAGTTCAACTATGGCCTTATTACATCAAATAAATCCCAAAATTAAATTCAAAGTACTTAAAATAAAAAGTCAAAATAAAAATAAATTCCTTGCTGAGCATGGCCACCCCTAAGCTTCTGCCGATCCGGTCCATCACTGATCATCACCTGTAAAATAATCCCACAATGGGGTGAGTCAACAGACTCAATGTGTAACCACAACACTAAGTCCTAACAAATTCAAGCATACAAGTCATACATGTACATATAACATCTATATAAAATGATGCAACCCCGAACCCAAACCTAGATGTCACCCGCTACACATTACCCGTACCAACCTGCACATCGTAGGGACTACTAAGTCAACCCTCCATCCGCTACACACCATCGAAGGCAGTCGCTGCAGTCGACGTGCTCATCACCCTTATAAATATTGTGGCCTAGCCACTAGAGAATATTTTGTGTCATGAGACACCACATTCGGATAATTGTGATCAAGGTCACCACATTCAGATATCGTGACATAAGTCACCACATTCACTTCCCCTTTCATAATATCCCATATGCCCCCTAAATCATTCATATCATGCAATCTCATACCATAGGCATTATTTCACATTCTTGTCATGATTTACACATGTACCATAACAAATCTTATTATAATCCTAGTAGGAGTAGGAAAACGTACCTGGATACTTTGTACCATAACATGGTACCTTAGCCATAGCTTTCACATCATTATAACACTTATATTAAATGTAATGCTTTAAATTTATTAAGTCTTAGGGAAGGGTACACACCTGATTCACTTAGCAAGTTCACTGGTTTCCCGAAAATCTGATTTATTGATTTAGATCTCAAGTTCCTACTTTGGTTTAATCACTTAATGTTAGCAAAAAGCCTATTCGGCTAAATAACCCAAATCCCGAAGGATTAACACAACCACTTCTTACCTTGCTGCCGATTGGTCACTAACCAAATCCCGAAAATTCCCTGATATTCCTTCCTTGTAATCAACTAGACACCATATAACTAATCTAGTTAGTTTCGGCTTTTTAAACAAGGAAGAAATTGATCCAATTCACTAAATGGGCCTTGGCCGAATGTGTATATGCACTTACCTTGCGGATCTCAAATCCTGAAAGATCATTTTCTGAGGTCGACAACACCTAAATCCCGAAAACCTTCCTCAAAGTTTTAGCCAAAGACATAAAGGGATCAGTTCCTAGATTTCGACAAGCCTAAAAGAAAAAGAATGGAAATCGATAACCATTAACCTTACCCTTTAACTTTGTAATCGACGGCTCCCTTGCTTGAGTCCTCAAAGATTCGGCTTAAGGCTTGGAGAATAATCGGCTATGAATCACTTATGTATTCAGTTTCAACAAAGATGAAGAGAGAGGGATATGAGGCTTAGAAAGAATCGATACTAATTAAATTTTTGAAGAAGTTTCGGCTAGAACACAGGGTATTTCAGCTTGGCAAAAAGAAAAGAGAAAAGAGGAGTTGCACTAAAGAATTCGGCAGAGAGAAAAAGGAGAAAGAATGAATGAATGAATGGCCTTATTTTTCCTCCTTTTGCCGTAATTACTAAGCTAGAGTCCCCTACTTGGCCAACACTCTCATATCCTTGTTTTCCTCTTTATCTCCTCATTTAAAATTAAAGAGTAATCCATCATTTATCTCTTGAAAATAAAAGGATAAAAACTCCTAAAATTTAGCCTTGATGCCATCCCCCTATTCCCCTCTCATTGACGTCACATGCAAAAATAAAAGCCTTAAAATTTTGCTTCCCACGCGACTTGAACACAAGCCCTTCTTCACATGCTGGTGGCGTCATTTCCAGGGCCTTAAGTGGCACCTCCAAGCCACTTTTCCAAGCCCAATTTCATGTCAAATTCCCTCTATAAATTTTCTGAAGGCCACCTGGCCTTAGTTCCCTCTTTTAAGCTTTAAAATCGAGTAATTTCTAAAGTACTCACACACGCGGTAAGGTTCACAAAATTCATAATGCACATTCACAACACACACAAGCATGCTATTTCATATATCTTAGTATTGATGCATTGGCTATAATCCAGGATATTACACTTTGAGTTAGCTTAAAAGTATTCATTCATTAGGTCGTGTATGCTTAGGATTCATTTTATTGTTGGCAATGTTGTTTTAGAAAAACTGTTGCTTGTCGCTCTTCTTTTAAAAAAAAAAAACTCGAAGTTAAACTAATGTAGCAGAAAAACCATTTTTCAAGTCATTTTGGAAAATTAGTTGCCTTATCGATTTGTTTTTCAAAACAATTCCTTTGCAATGTAGTGGAAACTAGGGAACACCATCAAATTTTACTTAAGCCCGATATCGTGCATTATCTGGTTATTATGTTTGAGTAATGCATGCATGCAAAACTCCCCAAAAAAAAAGTTACCAAGCCACAGACCAAAAATAATTAAAAATTACAAGCCAAAACCTATAATAATACTTAATTAAAAAATAATAATTCAAGGTCCAAGTTAATTTCCCCGACTGCTGAGTTCAGTCATAATTTTGATGTTTACTTGAAAAGTTAAACACTATTGGGTGGTGAGCTTATGAAAAGCTCAGTGTGAGTCGAATAATTATTTAAATAGGCAAAAACATTAAATACATTGAAACATATTAGCATTAACAGAAGAAAACAGAACCATCATAGGAATTTCATGTCATTACATAGCCATTATCAAATTGATGTCAAACGGTGTATGAGCATGGGTCATCATTCATTCGAGTAACAATTCTTAATTTCAACACCATTCAATACAACAAAATATAATATAGCATAAATCAATAACATTCAAATATGTCGTGCACATGATGCAATGAGAAAAGGTTCCTACCCATACCATCTACTACACACCATGAGTTCCCCAAAACCTGTCTACCAAACTCCAAAACATTATGAGCATAGCTCGATGTGGTAAAACCACAGTATAATCAATAATGCAGAAAATCTGTCAGATATCAAATAGTGCAATACAATTGCAATAAAATATAATATAGGATAAAATTGCCAATCCCCTCAGTACTCCAGGTGCAGTGCACTGACTACGAATAATGCAGACTTAATATGTTGTCGATACTCCATGGAACTCCTCCGTCAACCACAAAATCCCAACCCAATGCATATGCAATATGTCACACAATCTCATATATAATCATATCTCAATACTTTTCACATTCATTTGACATGCTCAGCATGTCCTCAGTAATCACATACTTTCAGTAAATGGAAACACTGTTCCAATCTTTCAAATTACCATTGTGTTGGAATCAATCAATATCGTTCTATTTCACATACTTTACTGATTTTCATTGTGCATAAATAGCACCCTTTTCAGTACACAATATAACAAATATATCATCCGTTTAAATCATAAATAAGCTCAATATCTCAACACATTATATCATTAAGTCAAACATTCTCAAACCTCATAACTCAAATATGCAATTACAAACTCAATCAAACATCCATACTATCAAACTAGTAATTTTGCCAAGATGTCAATCTTTTAAGGCTCGAAACATACCTGGTTCGGTCACTTACAAAATCAATAATTTGGCTATTAAGAAAATCTAATCAGTTAGCTAATTTATCCTATTTAACATGATATTTAACATTGTCAAACAATTTTATGAGTTTAGGACCCACACCTTATTTTTCGCTTCCTCGCAGTATGTTAACGAATCTTCCAATTTTCCTTAATAATTCCTTAAATGAACCTAAACCAAAATTTTGTATAAATTCAATAAATTTACCATAAAACCAGACTCTAAACACCAAGTTATGAGTTCAAACTAATTTTTTAAATTATAACTATTTTATGAATCTAAAATAGTTAGATTCCTTACATTGTATCGATGCAAATTGTACGTACAATCATTTTTCACCATTACGGATGGTTTGGGGTGTTTGGGCAGCACCTAATTCAATAATATAATGAAAAATAAGTAGCTAATTAATTATTAAATTCATTCATTTAATCAAATCATAACCTTTACCCTTAATTGCACTTACGCTTCACGATTTGTGGGATCCGAATGGCTAATTGATCAAGAACATTTTTCCCTAATTGAAATGAGTTTAAAATATCATTAGAAGGGTTCAAGAACTCAAATTAATGCTGGAAAAACATAGGTAAGAACCAAGAAACAAAACAGCCCCCTTTCTTGCACATAGGCGCACGCACCACCACCCATAGTGGCCAAAATTGGGGTTGAATTTTAAAACGGTTTGAGATCTCATTAAATTCTAGAAAAAATACCTTTTAAATCATTTAAAATCCCCCAAATTCTAGATCTGGAAATTTAGTTTTTGAATGGACAAGATTAATTAAGAAATTGAAGAGAGAAGAGACCTTACCGAAGCTAGTCGAGAAAAACGACAATGGTACTTTCTTGGCAATGTTCAAGGTCGATCTTAGAGTTCAAGATTTCAGATTTGGGGCTGATTTTAATGAGAACAAATTACAGCAATATGGTGGAGAATGTAACACCCCCAAACCCAGCCCACGAGCCTTGACCGGATCTGGTTATGTCACTGCGGAGAGACAGTTGAAAATCTTTTGACTTTAGAGTAAACATGAAAATTTGATAACTTTTGAAATCCATGTCCATTTAAAATTATAAGTAAAACTTTGTTTTTATAAAATGTCCACATTAAAACTTTAATATATAGATATACTTTGAGTAAATAGATTGCTAAAAATAAAGTCATATTTATATAGTGATTTAATTTTAATCAAACCATAATAAAAAAAAAATACCAAACATAATAATAATAATGCCCTTATTACAACCATTATTTAAACAAAATACTTAATATTAAAAATACATAAAATAATCAAAACGTCTTCTTCGGCATGGGCCACCTTGTATCCTCTCCAACCCGGTCCAAACATCACGCTTCACCTGAAATGGTTGAGAAAAATAGGGTGAGTCCACAGACTCAGTGCATAACCATAACACATATTTCCACACGTATGGGCTTGGCCCATATCCACACAATCCACGAACCAATCATGCAATCATGCATCACAGCCCACCCTAGGTCCATCCATTACACCAACCCTAGCAGACTCCCTGCCCAAGGCCGTAGCTAATCCCCGGATACAACCGAAGTGATCCCACATATCTTACCTTGGCAGACCTGCTGCACAAGGCCGTGGCTGAGCCACCGATCACATCGTGATCCCAACAGCAATCCGTCTACGGTGAAGCACTCAGCTATCAACCGCCGAGATGGGCACCAAGCCAACATCTCCCTTGATGATGCACACAGCAACTCATCAAGCGCTAATGTAGCCCAAAGCTAACACTAGACCACGTACACCAATGTGTACTCCCTTCCTTCCTCGATCAAACCCAAATCCCATGCATATATGAAAATGCCTCTTATCAAATCATCATATAAAATGAGTATACATCTCATATCATTGCCACATCATATATATATACCTCAAAATAACTTAACATCACAAACTTACTCACCTGATATCCGTTTACCCAAAACATGGTATTCACCACTTTAGCCATTATGATCGGCTACCACACATCATACATATGTACAAACGTTAGCAAGCAATTAATCGAAGAAATAGTGCGATGATTACGCACCTGATCACTTAGAGTTCTAAACTATCAATCCCAATGCTATCGCTAAACGAGACTACGGCTATCTGCCTATAGCTTTCACCTGCTGCTGGCCCACACCCCGGTGGCCAATCTCAAACTGCTGAGACAGCTCTTTTCTTAAATTTCGGGATAGGAACCTTCCCTTGCCCACCTTGACTGGTAGTTGCCTCCATCAAAATGCTTAATCAGACAAACCAGTTAAACCCCGAAGTCATAAGCTAGGTATAGAATCTTACTAAAATATTCTTACCAAACAACTTGAATCCCGAATGCTACTAAATGCTTCTGCCGATGCTAACTATACACCTCCCAAAACGGTCTCCTGTGTTAAGCTCTTCTCCCCTACAATCGGTCTTAGTACAATATCAGAGAACACCTAGGGCCATTCGGCCAAAACAAGAATATCAGCACCAAGGCCATTCGGCCAAAACATAAATCCTAAATCAAAGAAAAACTGACGTACCCTTACCTTGCTAGCCACTCCCCTTTTGCTCTAACAAGAATCGGCCACCACAAGAAAGAAAGGTTCAGCTTCAGGGACTTGTAACCAACGTAGAAAGAATGGGAGAATGGATGATTCGGCAAGGCTCCTAGATGGTGTTGGGATATTCGGCAATGGCAACCTAAAAGGAGAGGGAGATTCGACTCACAGTGTGCTTAACACTACTTATGGTTCGGCTTGAATGAAAGAAAAGGAAGAACGAGTGCAAAGAGATAGGGGTTATGGCAATAGGGTTTGAGAAGAGAAAGTGAAAGTTTGAGGGGACCAAAATGGAGTGGTTTCGGCTCAAGTGAAATGGGGAGAAGAATTTGGCCAAGTGACCTTGAAGTTTCGGCCAAAGGAAAAAGCTGAAGTACTTTTCGGCAAAGAGAGAAAACAAATGAGGAAAAGGGTGGCCAAAAGGTGAGCACCCCCTACTTATACCACCAGGTTTGGGCACACCTAAGCACACTCCACCAAACCAAAAATGCCCTCCCCAAGC
Organism: Gossypium bickii; assembly: GCA_025503065.1. Classification (NCBI taxonomy): domain Eukaryota; kingdom Viridiplantae; phylum Streptophyta; class Magnoliopsida; order Malvales; family Malvaceae; genus Gossypium; species Gossypium bickii. The sequence continues at coordinate 57,764,314 of CP106717.1, read as the reverse complement.
TCCCCAAAACCGGCCACTAGCTCAACCCCTTCCAAATCCCAAGATTTCCTCCTAAACTTCCTCCTTGACACTCATTCAAAAAGTTTGAATGAGTCAAACCTTAATCCAACCTTCCTAGCCGAATTTAAAAATAAAAGACCAAGTCAAATCCTTCTTTTAAGTGCCCAAGCCGAATCCAACACCTCCTCCTCTCATGACGCAAAAATAAAGGCCCAATTGCTACCTTTGCAGCTCGAACTCTGACCCCCCTTGAACCTTGAGGCGTCACCTTCCTAAAGCCCCAAGTAGCGCCTCTATGCCACTCTACCAAAGCCATTCTTGTGTCTTAACTTGCCAAATAATTCTCTTAAGGCCCCCTAAAGCCAAGCTCCCCTATTAACCATTGAAAACTAAAAATTTCCTAAGGCATCTCTTACCTTTTAGGGTCCTCCAAACCCCTCAAAACTCATCCAACCTCACCATAAGCCTACCATCACTTGAGTTATACACTAAATGCATAACCCCTAGATCCAGGGTGTTATAGAGAATATGTTAACAAATCTTGTGGCAAAAAGAAAAAGAAGAAAGAGATGGTAAAACTAGGTGTAAGCAACGACAACAATGGGAGAAAGAAAGAAAATTGAAGAGAAAAGACGAGAGGAAGAGGGTGAATGGCTTTGGTAGGTAAAATTTTAATTAAAGGCTAAAACATACAATAAAAAGTTATGTTTATACTTAACGTTCAAGGGTATGGATGGCACACACATTAAAAAAAAAAAAAAAACAAGGGATTTTGCAAAACTTAATTATTTTATAAGGGAAGGGATTCAAAGTTGGGAACTCATTTAATTTCCATGCTTTTTCATATTTCTTTTAACCATTAGGCTTTTTCCTCATTCTTGAAATAATTTTGCAATATTTATTTTAAAAACAATGCATGTCGTATACTAGGGTTTAAGGTAAAATTTGCAAGATAATAAAAATGGTGAGAGAGAAGGATTTGAACTTGGGTTTCAAGGAACGTTTCACTAATACTTAACCAACAAACCAATACCTCATTTATTTCCTAAAAATGCATATACAAATTTCAAAAATAGGCACCACCACTATTTCTCAATTCATAAACCCAATTCTACTAACCCCTAATTTTTGGGATGTTACACAATGGTTTTGGAACTACGTAGGAACTTCATATTATTTAATAATATCTATGATTTTATTTTAGTGTTTTATTGAATTTTGATCTGATAATTTTTTGTTAATTGGTCAGTTTGTCAAGGTAGAAGTGATGCATAGTGAAAGTAAGTGGTTTTGGAAAATGAGGCGTTGAGACCTCGTTTCCATAAATCAAGATCATAAATATTGGTGTTGAATATTGACGAAGCTATTATATAAGTAGGTTAAATTTTGGACTAGGAATTTTGATGTTTGATTGTTCATTTAAGGAAAAAGGACTAAATTGTAAAAGATGTAAGTCTTAATCGCTATTGAATTTTATTAATTAAATGGATTAATTAATAATTGTGGGAGGACTTATATGATGATTATACATTTTAAAAGTTAGTGGGCGGTTAGTGAAGGAAATTAAGTTAAAATATGAATTATATAATATTTAAATATAATTAAAATATATGTTAAAATAAGTATAAAAAAAAGATCTTCTACTGTAGCTCACTCCATTGAAATTATGAAACAAAAACACCATTGCTAAGCTTCGAGGTTCGGCCAATACAAAGCTCTTGCATGTAAGTAAAATCTAGCCCGTTTCTTGTAATTTTTAGGTTTTTGAGATCGTTTCAACTAGGTTCAGCTAACTCATATCTCTGGTTTCAAATTTGTTAAAGATTTGTAAAGTTACCATTAATGAATATTATAGTTTTTGATTCTATTATGTTAGTGGTTAAACTTGGAGATGATATAGGGACTAAATTGTAGAGTGACATTGTTAATTTTGAGTTTAGGGACTAAAATATAAAAATTTCAAAATTAAAGCTAAATTTTTATAATTATAGATGCTATATGGCTGTATAAGGAGGTAATTGTAATTGGTTTAAAAATCAGAGCTCAAATTTAATAGATATAACTATTTCAGATTCAACGACTAAATTGAATAAAATGCAAAAATGTAGGGCACATTTAAAAAATGAAATTGAATTAATTTATTGTTACAATAGGCTGTTTTGAGATGTTTGAAATTGATTATTTGAATTAAATCATATTATAGATCGAGATTTGAAACAATAAGAAGATAAACTCTAAAATAAGAAAAATTGCCTAAAAGTCCTTGGTGTCGTATTCGTTGTTGCTTTTGATTAGGTAAGTTTCGTATGAGACTTAGTTTGTTAATGATTGTTTATTATTGTGTTATTTAATCGTTTGATAGTTTAATTGTTATAATATAATAATTATTGGTATCGAAAGAATTATAGTGCAAAGTATGATATATGTGACTAATATGAATGGTTATATGATATGGAACAATTATGAAATATTAATTGGTTTAAACAAGAAGTATTTGGTTATTTGTTAAGCGAACGAAAATGAATAAGTATATCGTTGTTTGATATGAGTACGAAAATGAATAAGTATATGGTTAAACATTTTGTACCAGTGTTACAGTTATAAAAAACTTTGTGCTGGTGTTATATATATATATATATATCAGGTACTATGTAACAATTTGTTTTTCAATGGTGTCAAAAATAGTGGTTTCGGGGCCACAAATCTGACGAGTAAGTTAATAAATGTTATTATTTAATATTTACGAGTCAAATATGGTATTAAAATAAATTTTGAATTGACAATTTATGTTATTTGAAAGAATAATTAGGTTCAAGTGGTATGACCCTAAAGTCAAGTGGTTTTAAAAAATGAGATATCGAGACCTCGTTTCTATAAACCGAGCCAGAAATATTTTATTAAATATTCACAGAGTGTTATGTATTAAAGTTTCGTTAAGAAATTTTAATGTTTAGATAGTTAATTAATTGAAAAATACTAAATTGTAAAAGATGTAAAAGTTGAATTCTATTAATTAAAGATGTCAATAGCTAAGGAAAGGTAATTAAATGGACTAAAATGACAAATAAAACAAACTATAACATAGTAGCCAATTGGTGACTAATTTTTATTAGTTTAAATGGTATATTTTAATGTTAAAAAAAGTAAATAATAAGTATTAAATAAGGAAAAAAAGAAAAACAAAGCATAGTTTTCGTATGTTCTTCTTCTTCAACAGGAAGAACTCCAATTCCAATCTATTTTCAATGCATGTGGGAGATTTTGAGGGTTGTTTTTAATAATTTTTATGTTTTTGAAATTGTTGTAGCTTACTTTAGCTAGCCCGGGGTCAATTTGTAAAGTTGTTAAATGTTTAGAATTTTACCATTGTAACACCCCTCACTCGTATTCAACACCAGAATGGGATTAAGGAGCATTACCAGACTTATTACACAATTAAACAAACATTTATCATACAATTATCAATTTCATGTACAAGTCATTCATAATGAATCACATTGTCCTTAATACGAGCCTACGAGGTCCAAAAACATGCTTTAGAAGTGGTTTGAGACTAAACCGATAACTTAGGAAACTTTTAGAAACCTTAAAAATATTTTGCAAAATAAAGGGGACACATGCCCGTGTGGCTCGGCTATGTGTCTCACACAACCAAAGACACGCCTGTGTCACAAGCCGTGTGGACATTCAAATTGGGATCACATGGTCGTGTCGCAGCCTATGTCCGACCCTGTGTAACTCTCTGACTTGGGTCACACGACCAACCAGACGCTCGGTGAAATGGCCTCCCACACCTGTGTGCCAGGCCATGTGCTAGGCAATGTCAAAACTGTAGGGTATATTGATTATTCCTTACGGCCAAGTCACAAGCCCGTGTGTTGGGCCTTGTGGATCATACTAACTTGAATTCTAATTTAACACCAGGGGACACACAGTCGTGTAACCTGATCGTGTGTAGCACACGGCTGAGACACACACCCGTGTCTCTGCCCGTGTAGACAAAAATAGGCTATTTACCAAGCCATCTTGCCACCCAAATTTGTATACACCTACATTAAACCAAATGGAACCAAAATATGGCATAAATAGGCATTCATCCAATCTCAAATAAACATAATTCATGCCATAACAATTCCAACAAGACAAGGTACACGAATACCACAATGTGTCATTCAATTTCATACCAAAACTCATAATCTAAATCATTTATATAACCACTTTCAAATATGCATTATTTGCCTAGATTCACTAGCAATCCAATATTCAAAAACTAACATAAACATCTAATAATGCAGTTCAAATTTGAAGCTTAACTTAACATATGTATTCAATTAAGATTAAGCACAATTTCCATCAAATTCTTCGGTTCAATGCTCGTATAGTTCACGTACATACATGTGCAAGGTCGTATTGATTTCATACACATCCATATCTTTAATATACCTATTGAACCATTTAGAATACTATTAGGTACTTGGGAATCTCACACCCTAAGTGCTATGTATATAGCCGAAGCTATCTCAATCTCGTATCGTATATAATTCTCACTTTTGAGCTATCAATAGGTCTGCTCCCACAAGCTGACGGTCATGACGAAGTTACACGATGCTGCTCACACAAGATGATGAGTATCCGTAACACATGCCGGATAACTCAGCCACTGGTAGGATGTATGGACTAGCACCCAAATCATATAACCCCTAATTACATGTCATTCGTATCCTAATCTATTCCTAAGGTTCAACTGGGATTTCTCATTTGCCGAATCTTCGTTGAACGTTTTCGTATAATCATATTCATCAACAATTTAAATATAAAGTATTTAAAACATAATTTCAATAATGCTTATTAACAGATACTTTGTTTTTTCCCTGATCTAAATCCAAATTTCACTTTTCTTGATCTATATGTGATCAAAATTAACTTATTTAATCATCATTCTAGTCAATTTAGTCCAAAATACACATTAAGGCAACTTTTCACTTTTGGCCCTAATATTTCAACATTTTTACAATTTAGTCTTTATCTCATAAAAATACAAATTCATGCAATTCAACCTATACCCATGCTAGCCGAATTTCAATTAGGTCCCTAGCAACCCACGGTTTTCATTTATTTCACAAATTAACCATGAGTTTTACACATTTCATAATTTAACCCCTATTTGGACATTTTACGAAAAATCACTTAACAAATGTTGTTTATCTAACAACAACGATACCTTTTCTATCATTAAACATCAATATACACATAGATTGAACACTATTATTATACGCGAATTCTGTAACGCCCTGAATTTGGGCCTAGTAGAATTGAGCCTATTGGGCTTTGGGCTTTGGGTCTCAGAAAATTTTTAAGTGAGCGAGAAAATGACAATTAGCATGTGGACTTTGAGGGTTAATGAATTTGGAGTGTCTAGGGGTGTTGGAGATGTCCTAGGATCAAGTAAGAGTATAGGAAAAATTTTGGTTTAAGCCCCAAGGTAACTGTGACTTCAGTTAGTAGGCCTTTTAAATAAATGAAGAAGAAAAATGACACAAAAGAGCTTGTGTTGTAGTGGCAAAGTGGCGCCACTTAAGGAGCAGGGAGGTGGCATCATTAGCAGGCAAGGGAGTCCAAGGTTCGAGTAGTGGCATGGTATTTTGTTAGAGTGTTTATTTTACAGATTGGGCGGCCAAAGTTTGTGTTGGATTTGAACTCTTGCGTTAGAGAGTTTGAATTGGTCTTGTGAGATGGTTGTGGAGGAAATTTAGTATGAGATTGAGGAGTTATCAGGGAGAAAAGTTAAAAGCTAAGAAGTGTGAAGAGTTGGTGCCGAATGGGACTTTGCGGGAAGGTAGTTTTAGCTTTTGGCTATAAAAGGGGGTGCCGAATTCCATTGAGAGGTTTCTTGGGTTTTCCATTACTTTTATTTTCTCCCCCTCATTCTATTTCTTCCGTTGCCGAATTCTTCTATTGCCGAAAAACCATCATTCCGTTTTGCCGAAATCCCTATTGGTGTTGCATTCTACTTCTTTCTCTGAAAGCTGAATATTCCCTTATAATTCAATAGCCCTATCTTTTTGCCGATTCCTTGTTGTTTTTCCTCCATCACAAATCAATTACTATTATCTACTCTTAATCAAGTTTTAAAAGCTAGATCTCATTCAATAGCTATCTAGGCCACAAGATCAAAGGTTGGATTTGGTAAGTACTTAGTCAACCTCCTTCAGTGTGTTTTGGTAAAAGCCGGAGGGCTATCTAACTATTTCTTGTCGCTAAACTTGTATTAACAAAGGTAGGCTTAAAACATCGCAATCGTGGTAAGGATCGCTAGCAAGGGTAAGTGTACTCATCTCAATTGTGGATTAGTAGGTGGTCGAATGTAAGTGTGGCTTATAGAGGTGACTTGTGTGGAATATGAGTCACTTGATTTTTGATAGCATATATGTGGGTGTAGATCTAGGGGATATTCGTGAATAATAGCTAAGGAAGGGCTACTAGAACTGGTGGCACACGGTAAGGTTATGGTCAGGCTTCGGTTTTTGGGTAAATATTGTGGTTAAGTGTGTGATTGATTAGTGATTGGTATTGGTTATAGGTTAAAGTCTGGGGATAGTGTAGCACATCGCATTAACTAGGTGTGTACATACAGTTCACACACGACAAATCGGCAAAAGCTGAAATCCCAGAAAAAACCGGAATGCTAAAAAGCTGAAAGGTTGGTGCCGAAAACCACACGAGTGTGCGAACATTTGTGTGGGAACACCGATACGATTACCGGGGCCAAGAGAGCGATCTCATGGTCTCATGCCACTATTTGGCTGACCGAGCCAGACGGGGCTAAATGGGCCTGTCGGGCTCATGGGCCCAAATCGGCAAGAGTTGATATGTGAAATTGAATGATGGATTGATATAGATGGTTGTATAATTTGATTATGATCGGGCCTCGTGGGCTACATAAACATGATTGGGCTTAGTAGGCCTTATGGGATTTTAGAAATGCATGCTAGGGTTTTAATGGACTCTAGGCCTAGTTCTGATAAATTCTTAAATAGCATAAAACTTAATTTAATAATCAAACATGTCTGTGGACAAGCTGCTAGGTTACAGTGTGGCAATTGACATATGCATGTCTAGGATTGTATCTAGGGAGAGCTTGGTACTTAAGCGGTCCTAGTGACCCACCTCCTCTTCTTTGGGATCCTACCTGGTGCATAGTGTATGTTCACTTTAGTCGCAAGGACTTGTTGATGGGCCAAAGTTCATAATTAAAACTCGAGATGAAAGAAATTACTAAAATACCCTTATATGGTAGAATTACGAAAATACCCCTGTAGGGTAGTTTTACAAAAATACCCCTGGGTAGTGAAATGACTAAAATACCTTTAGGTGCTTAACGTGTGAAAATGTGTATGTTGCCTAGGGTGGGTTTGATGATACGGAAGAAGATATGTGAGGATTGCATAGTCGCTTGACAACCGTGGATCCATCGGTGGCTTTAAGCCCATTATATACTTAGCAGCCTTGCTGCAACGTTTGAGTAGTGCCGCTGTTGGTGCTACCTTTGGAGTGTAGGGATGGCTGGGTTGATATTTATATCCCCACAAGAGTATAGGGTTGGAAGGGAAATGGAGTACAAGGTTGGATTTGGGATGGGAGAATTGCATTCATATGATACTGATGTGATATGAGGTCATTGTGGGCTAAGGCCCAAGACCATCGATTTTGATAGGCTTAGGCCCAATGTGATAATCGCATATTGGTTGGATTACCAAGGGTCGTAACACTAAGTTTCGAAACTCACACCCTTTTTTTTTAATGTTTCAGGTGACTTTCAGTGGACGGCTCGACGTGGAAGAGGACTTAGAGGTGGCCACACTGCAAACTACTTAAAAGTTTTTAATTTCGTTCGAATGACTTTATTTTAATTACTTTAGTTTCGTTGGGATGTAATAAGGCATTGTATCTCCAATTTGACTTTACCTTTGGGTTTTATTATTGTTTCAACTGCCTAATTATTAAACTTAAAATAAATTTCTAATGTTTAACATGGTTTTCGAAATAACTATAAGATATGGATGTTTTCTTAAAAACTGGGCTTTCATTTCCACTCGGGGATACGGGTAATCTTGATACAAAATCTATTGTAACTCTATCCCATTTCCACTCGAGTATCATCACAGGCTGTAATAATTCTAAAGGTACTTGATGTTCGGCTTTAACTTGCTGACAAACCAAACATCTCAACACAAACTCTGAAATGTCTCATTTCATGCCCAACCACCAATACAACTGTTTCAAATCATTATACATTTTAGTACTCCCTGGATGAACAAATAGACAACCACTATGTGCTTCCTGTAGAATTTTCTGAATAAGCTCGGACTTCTTTGGTACACAAATTCTACCTCGGAACATCAAACAATCATTGGATCTGATTTGATAATCTAAATCAGTAATCGATTTGCATTGCACTCTTTTAGCTTGCAATTCATTATCACAGTTTTGAGCTCCACAAATTTGCTAAAGGAATAATGGTTTAGCTTTAACTCAGCTAAAATCGAACCATCTTCAGACAAACTTAACTGTGTATTCATTGCTTACAAAGCAAATAAAGAGTTTCCACTCATAGCATCCGTGACTACATTCACTTTCCTTGGATGATAATCAATTACTATCTCGTAGTCTTTCAATAGTTTGAGCCATCTTCATTGTCGCAAATTCAAATCTTTCTAGTCATTATATACTTCAAACTCTTGTGATCGGTAAAGATGTGGCACTTTTCACCGTTTAAATGATGTCATCAAATTTGCAATGCAAACACAATAGTGACTAACTTTAAATTGTTCGTCGAAAAATTTCTTTTAATGCGCTTTCAACTCTCTGGAAGCATAAGCTATCACTTTGCCTTCCTACATCAAAACACATCCCAAACTGTCCAATAACATGTCACTATAGATCACAAACTCTTTACCCAACTCAGGTTGAACTAGAACTGGTGCTTCAGTTCACAATGCTTTCAACTATTTAAAACTCAGTTAACATTTCTTAGACAAGTTCACATCTTTCTATAAAAATCTTGTCATCGATGTAGCAATCATTGAGAATCCTTTTACAAACCACCAACAATAGCCAGCTAATCCCAGAAAGCTTCTGACTTCGGATATCTTTCTTGGTGTTTTCCAATCAACAGCTGCTGAAATTTTTCTTGGATCAACTCTGATGCTTTCCGCTGAAACAATGTCACAAAAATCCAACCTCTCGGAGCCAAAACTCACATTTTCTAAGTTTAAGAAACAATTGCTTATCTCTCAAAGTTTGTAATACAATTCTCAAGTGCCCGGCATGCTCAGACTCATATCGGGAATAGATCAGAATGTCATTAATGAAGGCAACAACAAATCTATCTAAATATGGTATAAATATCCGATTCATCATATCCATAAAAACTGCAGAAGCATTAGTTAATCCGAAAGGCATAATAAGAAATTCATAATGCCCGTACCTTGTTCTAAAAGTAGTCTTCGACACATCTGAATCTTTAACTCACAACTGATAATAGCCAGATCTAAAATCAATCTTTGAAAATAATGTTGCTCCATTCCACTGATCAAACAAATCATCAATTCTCAGCAAATGATACTTATTCTTAATCGTAACCTTGTTGAGCTAACGATAATCAATACACATTCTTATCGATCCGTCTTTCTTCTTTAAGAACAGAACTGGTGCACCCCAGGGAGAAAAATTAGATCGTGAAAAACCTCTATCTGTTAACTCTTGCAACTGAGCTTTCAATTCTTTCAATTCTGCCGGAGCCATTCTGTATTGAGCTATAGATATCGGTGATGTTCCCGGTACTAATTCAATGGCAAACTCGACCTCTCTGATTTTTGGTAACCCCGGTAACTCTTCTAGAAACACATTCGGATATTCACAAACTACTAGCATTGTTTCAATCTTCGATTTAGACACTTTTGTATCCAGTACATAAGCAAGATAAGCTTCGCAACCTTTTCTCACATATCTTTGAGCCGACATAGACGAAATCACAACAGGTAATGCACTAGATTCATTAGATTCAATTCAACGGATTTCATTATTTTGACATTTCAATTCAATAGTCTTTCATCTATAATTCACAACAGCATCATGCAGCATCAACCAATTCATACCCAGAATTACATCGATTTCATCAAATGGTAATAACATCAAATTTGCTGGAAAATAGTAACCTCACGTCATTAAAGGACAGTTCTTGCAAACTTTATCAATTAGGACATACTTGCCTAAGGGGTTCGATACTTTAATCACAAATTTAGTAGACTTAATAGAAAAACTCTTACTAGACACTAAATTCTCAGATCCAGGATCAATCAATGCAATTACCTTAGTGTCAAAGAGAGAAAATGTACTGGTGATAACATCTGATGATGATGCATCTTCTCGAGCATGAATAGCGTAAGCTCTAGCTGGTGCTTTAGCTTCAGATCTCACAGCACAGTCCTTTGTTGTTCCTTTGCTATTGGACACATTTCCCACATTTTTAGGTGGTCTTCCTCTAGCAGCTGTGTTACTCGATCTTGCATCCTGATATCTATCTTTTTCAGCTAACTCAGGACAATCTCGAATGAAATAATCTTGCTAGCCACATTTAAGACAACATTTATTATTCATCCAACAGCTCCAAAATGTCGTCGCCCACACTGTTGACACTCGGGTTTATTATTTCTCACACTACCGACACTCAACACTGAAGTAGCTTGAGCTTTAGGACTTGAATACTGCTTCTCATGATCTCTAATAGCATATCCTATTGAAGCATTTGGACGACTATATGAATCCCGTGATTTCTCTGATGAGGATTGATAGGGTTTATTCATCAATATCTTTCTCAAATCTCTAGCCTCAAAATCAGCTTTTCTTTTTTTCTTTACTAAGTTTTTCAGCTTTACAAGCTCAATCCACTAGCACCTCAAATTCTTTCAACTCTAGAATCCTGACTAACAATATGATATCTTCGTTTAAGTCTTCGAATCTTTTACACATAATTGCCTTTGTGGAAACACATTCTCGAGCATACTTACTGAGTCTCACAAACTCTCTCTCGTACTCAATTACAAACATTCAACCCTGTTTCAATTCTAGAAAGTCTTTTCATTTTTGATCGATAAACCTTTGGCTGATGTATTTCTTTCTAAACTCAGCTTGAAAGAATTCCCAAGTAACTCCTTCTCTCGATACCACTGATATGTTGTGTCTCTCAGAAGTGATACGGCATATTTAACACATTCATCAGGTGTGCACGATAGTTCATTAAATACTCTGATCGTATTTTCAAGCCAAAACTTGGGTCTCTCAGGATCATCATCAACAGTAGCTCTAAACTCTTCAACCCCGTATTTTTAGATTTTATCAACTGGTGGCTTATTCAATCGTAAGTGTTCCACACCTTGAGGAACTACGAGAATCGATTGGGATTAGGTGGGGGTAAAGGTTGCTGAGTAACTGATTTTGTTTGAAAAAATCTATAAACTAATCATTCATCATCTAGAAGAAGGCTTCCTTATCTTTAGCCTTTCCTCCCTGACTACTCGATATGGGTCTCAACTCAGATTGTGCTACTCCATGAACGGAGGCTGGCGCATTACTTTCAACAACATCAGCTACAGCTCGATTGGAATCCATTTACTATCTGGAAACACGATTTAAAACAGTTAAGAGATATCACACTATCACAGGTTATATATGGCATGTATAGCTAGACTCTCACATACGCTACATTAGTCCTAGAATCAACTAAACCATAGCTCTTATACCAATAAATGTAACACCCCTCATGTAACAGCCCGATTTAGGGCTAGTCAGTACAGTGGTTTCGAGATCGCTAATCAGAGGTTGAGGAAAGTTATTTTGATATTATTTTATGTGTTATGGATTTAATATATGGCTATATGAAAATTTTGGTGCTTTAATTTTAACGATTGCATGCTTAATTGTGAAAAAGGATTAAATCGCATAAAGTACGAAAGTTTCATTATTCAAGGTAGAGGTGTCTAATAGCCATAGAATATTAATTGGAGGTCCTTGATGTGCATTTAGGCAAATTGGGAGGTTTTGGCCGGCCATAGAAGCTAGGGAGACAAGGGCATTAAATTTTTGGTTAAATTTGGTGAAATTAGGTGATGAAAAGATGAATAAAATAAGATAAAAAGAAAAGCTACAATCTTTCACTATTCACCCTCCTTCTTCCATTGAAAACTGAAGAGAAAAATAGAGTTTTTGGGGTTCAAACTTTCAGCTAAGCTATCTCCTTGCAAGTAAGCGATTTTGATGATTATGTTTTAGGATTTTTGTACTTTTGGAGTCCCCAAAGCTTAAGCTAGCTAATGAGGGGACTAAATTGTTAAATGTTTAAAAGTTTAGGGACTTGACATGAGAGTGTCTATGTTAGCTGAGTTTTTATGGAAGAAAATGAATGTTAGTGAGATGAGAAACAACTGTTGTGAAAGGTGTTAGCATGAAAACACTTAAATAGGACTTGAATGCAAAGATTGAAATTGTGTAATAAATGCATGAAATAATTGGAATTATAAGTAGTTGTAAGAGTAATAAATGTTCAGCTAGGCTTGTTTAATGATAAAAATGTGATGAAAAATGATTTATGAGCCTAGGGGCAAAATCGTAATTTTGCTATAGTACAAGGGCAAAACGGTCATTTTTGCCTAAGTAGAGATTATGATTTATTATGATCATAAAATGATTGAATGAGTAAAATTTTTTAGTTATAGATCAAGAAGACTGCAAAATTAACTTTGACCGGGGAAAAGGCAGGGTTTCGAAGTAAACTGCAAATTAACGCATTTTGCACCGAGGTAAGTTTATGTGTAAATGATGCATCTGAAATACATATGTTGTTGTTTATTGGTGCATTTAAATGGATTTGATTTGGTAGAAAATGAATAAATTCCGGATGGATGTTAAAATAGATATGTAAGTGCGGAATATTATCCGTAGTAGATAATGGTGGGCTGTGTGCGATACCACCTTAATCATTCTTGTTCGTGGGCTATGTGCGATACCACCTATTTACTTATTCATGATGGGTTGTGTGTGATACCATCGTTAATATTATCATTTGGTGGGCTCTATGCGGTACCACCGTAAATACTCTTGTTGGTAGGCTATGTGCGATACCACCCTGTTAAAGATAAATGGTGGGCTAAGTGCGAAACCACCAAGTGTTTGGTATTATTAAGAATGGTTTATTGTGTAATTATGATGTGTTGTTTCATGTGATCATGTGGTGATCAAGTGCAGGGATGTATATTAAATAATAGGAGCATTTGGTTGTGATATGGTTGGATTGCGATAAGAGATGAATGAGTAAGCATGATATTGGATTGTGAAATGCTATTTATTGATTAGCACATGTTTTGATGTTTATTGTTTACATGTAAACTTACTAAGCTTAAATCTTACTCTTTTTTTCCTTTCCCTTGTTTTATAGTGACAAAGAGCCGAGTCGGTATACGAAGATAATTGGAAGATTACCCACACTATCAACTTATCTCGGTATATTTAGAATTAGCATTTTGAATATGGCATGTATATGAGCTATACTAGGTGAAAAGATTTGTTATTTTGGCCAAGTGTGCATTAGCTCCTTATAGATGAACCATTTTGTATATGGCCATAGTTAATGGCTCAATACTAATAATCAATGAAAATATGAGGTTATTCATGATTGTGTAGGGTTTATGATTGGGTTGTTTAGTTATGAATATGCATGAATAAAAGGATGGTGGAGGGTGAATTATGCTTAAGTGAGTTAGAGTGATGAAAGAGCTTGGCAAATAGCCTTGTTTTTGACGACACGAATAGGCACACGGGTATGTGTCTAGGTCGTGTGTGACACACGGTCAGTCCTATGGGTGTTTGACCAGGCCATGTATCCCATTGCATGTTAGAATTTCAAGTAAATAAGCTTAGTAGTAAACACATGGACAAAGACATGACCGTGTGTCTCTTCCGTGTGGGAGGCACGGCCACAGACATGGGCGTCTGCCCAGGCCGTGTGAAGTCTGCACCTTGAAATTGGAATTTAATTCGACACACGGTCTAGGGACATGGGTGTGTGCCTTGGCCGTGTGACCATAGTGAGATGATAACGTCATAAACAGAATGCCAAGGTTTTGGCACACGGGCTGAGACACGGGCGTGCCAAGGCTGTGTGAAGGACACGGGCTAGGGACACGTGCGTGTGACCGGTCGTGTGAAATAAGTCAATTTCAACCACGGGTAAGGGACACGGGCGTGTGTGACCACAAGGCATGCGCACACAGGCGTGTCCCATTTCACACGGACGTGTGGCCCCTGTTTAGGGAAAACTTATCTAAGTGTGTAAAAGTTTTCGATTTATTTTCGAAACCTTCCGGAAGTATGTTTAGGGCCTGTAGGCCCATCATAAGGATGTTAGATATGAGAATAGAAAAGTTTTAATTTGGAATTGATAACCCAAAGTTGTATGACCATGTGAGTCAAGTACGGTAATACGTCGTACTTGGCTTCGGCGTAGAATACAAGGAAGGGGTGTTACATTTAGTGGTATCAAAGTTATTGTTTAGTTGTTTCTCGGACTACCGTAGTGTGTGTTAGAGTCTAGCTATACATGCCATAAGCGTATATTGATAGTCTGGTGGCTTCTAACAATTCTAAACTTTGTTTTTATCTAGTAAATGGATCCCGATCGGGCAGCTACTGATGACACATCTGGTAACACGTCGGCTCTCGTGCAAGGGACCGCACCTATAAAGAGTGGACCCGAGACTAGAGGTCAAGGAGATGAGGCCCTAGAAGCCTTTCTCCAAATGATGAGTAACTGGTACACGGAGTAGTGCGAGCAAACCCTGATGCTCAACCTCCTCCACCCCCTCCTATACCCCAGCCAATTTCTGTGGCTCCCCAAGGTATAGATTTAGTGAGAATAACCAAGCCCCCAGTAGATAAGATTCGGAAGCAAGGGGCTGAGGAGATTAGAGCTAATATAGATGATGACCTCTGGCTTGAGAACTCGATGAGAGTGTTTGATGAACTCTCCTGCACACCTGGGGAGTGCTTAAAATGTGTCATGTCCTTTCTGAGGGACTCGACATACCATTAGTGGAAAACATTGACGTCAGTAGTTCCAAGGGAGAGAGTGACATGGGACTTCTTTTTGGAGGAGTTCCGAAAGAAGTATATAAGCCAAGAATTTGTGGACCAAAAAAGGAAAGAATTCCTTGAATTGAAGCAAGGAAAAATGATCGTGGCAGAATATAAGCGTGAGTTTGTTAGGCTCAGCAAGTATGCACAAGAGTGTGTGTCTACAGAACCTTTCTTGTGCAAGAGGTTTGAAGATGGGCTAAATGAGGTATTAGACTGCTAGTGGGGATTTTGGAGTTAAAAGAGTTTGTGGAGTTGGTTGATAGGGCATGTAATGCCGAGGAACTGAATAAGGATAAGATGAAGGCCATGAGTGAAGCCCGAGATGCAAGAAATAGGCCAATAAGTAAATCATACCAAGCTCAATTAAAGAAGTCTAGGGAGATGAACCCTCGGACGACTGCGTCAGTTGGATATTCACATAGAGATAGAGGTACTACCTACTCGAGCTCGAGAGTTTAGGCCACCTTGATGGCAAGTGTGGGCAATCCGAAGTCCAAACTGGAATGTCCAAACTGTGGTAGGCAGCACACTGGGGAGTGTTGGGGGAACAACCAAAACTGTTACAAGTGTGGTTCACCCGATCATTTCATCCGAAATTGCCCTAAGAGGGATGACAAGGAAAGGAAACAAGAGATAAGATCAAGTAATGTATCTTCGAGGGGTAGATCATAAAAGAACCCGGGAGGAGGCACTAGTAGTAGAGGTGCGTCTCGAGATTCTGCTGTGAGACCGGAGGGTCGAGCACCTGCAAGGACCTATTCTATTCGCGCTCGCGAGGTGGCATCATCTCCAGATGTGATAACGGGTACCTTTTCTCTTCATGACACCTCTGTTATTGCTTTGATTGATCTGGGGTCTACTCATTCATACATTTGCATGAAATTGGCATCTAGTATGAGCATGATTGTTGAGTCTACGAAATTTGTAGTAAATGTGTCAAACCCGTTATGCAAACATGTGCTAGTTGACAAGGTGTGTAGGAATTGTCCTTTGACAATTAGAGGTCATAGTTTTCCAAAAAATCTTATGTTGTTGCCATTTGATGAGTTTATTTGATTTTGGTATCGATTGGTTGACGGCTCATAATATTTTAGTGAACTGTGGTAGCAAGTTTATTGAATTGAAATGTGAAAATGGGGATGTCATTCGGGTTGAATCAGGTAGATCAGATAATTTGCTAGTGATAACTTCAACTATTGTAACTGAGAAATATTTGAGGAAAGGATACGAGTCTTATCTCGCCTTTGTGCTGAATACTCAAGAGTTAGAGGTAAAGATTGAATCAATGCTGGTGGTATGCAATTATCCAGATGTGTTTCCAGAGGAGTTACTCGGATTGCCTCTAGTTAGAGAGGTTGAGTTTGGAATTGAGTTAGTTCCGGGGACAACACTTATTTCGGTTTCTCCATATAGGATGGCACCATTGGAATTGAAAGAATTGAAGGTTCAGCTTCAAGAGTTAACAGAAAAGGGTTTTGCAAGACCGAGCTTTTCACTGTAGGGTGCTCCAGTACTGTTTGTGAAGAAGAAAGATGGGTCGATGAGATTGTGCATAGACTACAGACAACTCAACAAGGTGATAGTGAAAAATAAGTATCCCTTACCAAGCATATATGATCTATTTGACCAACTAAAGGGAGATACGGTGTTTGTAACACCCCAAACCCGGCGTAGAAGTTACGGTCGAATCTGGCATGTCACATCAAACGATCATTTCAACTATACGGTCATTTAAAAACCCTTCCTCGATTTAAAACTTTTTACCGTTCAGAAACCATGAAACCCAGAATTTCGTTGCTAATCAAAACAAGATTTTCTTAAGGTTATTATCCTTGTAAACATAATATTATTTTCAAAATGTGGTTTGTTAGAAATCATTCGTGGAAAACTTTACTATCATCAAAACATTGTTTGATACGGAAGCTGATGTTTATAGCTAGTAGCGGAACGTGATATTTTGAAAATGGTAGTTATTATTTTAAAACCCGTGTTCAATTGTTTGGAAGTTCATAACTAAAATATTTACCAAATGAAAGTTAAAAGAAAATCCCAATGGCTATATTACATAAGTGATTAACCCAACATGATATAAAATAAATTAAACCGAAAATTACTAAGTTCTATTTATTAAAAAATCCGGCGTATGGCCACCTCTGAGTCCTCCACGGCTCCAAATCCTCTAACACTGGGGATTACTTGCACAGTTTAAAGAAAGGGGTGAGTTACGAGAACTTAGTGTGTAATCCCCTATAACGGTCATAATTTGGGCCCGAGCCCATACGGTGTCAGTCTGGGCCTAAGCCCTATTCGGTAACAAGCTGGGCCCAAGCCCCAAATCATCTCAATGCAAGTGAATATGTACCCACCCCAATCCTATCTAGCCAACTAACTCTCCACCCGTACCAACCAACACACCATGTGGGGACCATGTCAACACACCCAACCAAAACTCTCCAATAATGCAGTCAAGCTGCTAATAACGGTATATGTGGCTGAGCCACTAAATCGGTATGTGGCGATGCCAATCGAACGGTATGTGGCAGAGCCACTAGAACAGTACTTCCTCCTGTCAACAAACCCAGCCCAATGCAATATGTTTTGAATGCAGTGCAATATGATCATATGCAGATATATTAAATCACATAAACAATATTTAAACTATCGCTAGGAGCATAACGGTCATTTCACCCCTTGGGGGTATTTTGGTAATTTACCAATCGAGGGTAATTTGGTAATTTACCCACTGAGGGTATTTCAATAATTTACCTAATAAGGGTATTTCGATAATTTACCCAATAAGGGTATGCCGGTAATTTGTCATCCAACAGCCTTTCTAGAGGCCCACTGTCGCCTCGAGTGACACAGGTTCCCTTTTGGGTCACTACGGTGTAATTGGGCCTAAAATCCAATTTCGGCCTAAACGGGCCACACGCTCGTGTGGCCTGTTCAACTTATTTTCGGTCTCAGTTCTGTGGACTTCGCTATCGCAGCAATTATCCAGTGCTTACCATTGATTCCACTCATGTATGCCCGTTAACCTATTGGGCCCACTTAACCCACTTTGGCTCAACGAGGCCCATTACAGCCTCAGTTTCATGAGAGCATTCTTGACACTCCCAACGGTCTATTGCTATCACTAATGGCTCAGTTTATCACTACGAGTGCTCACACGCTCGAGTGATTTCTGTTGTCGATTTCTCCGACTTTTCGGTATTTCGACTTTTGATTGATTCACAGAACAGTGCCATAATAAACAAGCAAGGAGTGCGGTTACGCACCTAAATCTCTGAATCGTTCCCTGAATTCACGAGCACCACCCTAAAACCATCGAAACCATCGTTAGCTTTTAATTGCCAACATAACCCTCGTTTTAAACTATACACTTTAATATATCATCCTTACCTTACCTAAATGAGAGTGTTCCCTAATCACTCAACGATCGCAACTCAGACCCAAGTCCATGCCTCGTCTAAGATCTGGATTGAAATCAACACTTGTTAGACAAAAGTAACTACCATTATCTCAACACAAGGTAATTTCTGAAACAAAGCATGAAGGGTACCACAACCTAACCAAACCGGTTGTTAGCAAGCTTTTATGGAGATCGACTTACCAGGAATGATAGGACCAAAAGGTGCTCAACTAATCCCCCTTGCCAAAAGTGAAATTGAAAATGGCTAATCTAGATAATGAGAAATGTTCAGCCTAACTAGCAAGAAACTACAGAAGATGAACAGAAAACAATAGGTTACAATATGATGGGGTATTCAACTAGCAAAGAAAAATCAAGGTTTAAGAAGGTTTATATTCGTCTAACAGAGAATCGAAAGAAGAAGTAGTGCAATTCTTCAGTTTAGAGAAGGAAAAGAAAATAACGAGGTGTGAAAAGAGATGGGAAGGTGAGTAATGATTCCCTACCTAGTGTTTAGGCTATTAGCAACCAAAGAAGAATATATCGAAAATGAGAAGAAGGGAAAGAAGAAGCTGAGAATTTGGTGAAAGAAATAATTGTGAAGGAATAGACCCGAAATGCTATAGAAGAGAAAACCTAAAATGCAAAACTCTCGCAAAAGAAAACTAGAGAAAAACGACACACTCTCCCCTCTCCCTACCAAAAATGCTACCAAAACACCCCTCTTAGCCGATTTCCCTTAACTAGACCCCTACTTTTGGCCAACACTTCCCACACCCATCAATTCCTTGATTTTCTCCCCTTTTTCCTCCTACAATTCCTCTCCTCCACCCATTTGAATTATTTGACCAAGTCTCCACTCCCCTTGCAGAGTTTTATCTGAACTCTGCTTCCTCACTCACCTGTCACAAAATAAAAGCCTCCAATTTTCCATTTGTGTGATTCAACCCCTTCCTCCTTGCTCTCTCCTTGACGCCACAGCCAACTTGCCACATGCTCAACTTGTGTCTCCTAAATGCACATAACTATACTTAAACCCTACTACCAACAGCCCTCTCCCCTAAAGGGCCAAAACTAAAATTTTTCCAAGGCTCAGACTCAAACCTAGGCCTCTTTAAGACCCCCAAACACACTCAAATAGCTAGCCAAATAAGCACAACAAGAACTCATGCCAAAAAGCACAACCCCCAATTTTTGGGATGTTACAACTCTACCCCCTTAAAGAAATTTCGGCCTCAAATTTTACCTGCTCAAAAGAGATGAGGCTATTGATGTAGCATTGCCTCCTCAGGCTCCCACGTGGCTTCATCTGAACCGTGACTATGCCACAACATCTTGACTAACGGAACAGATTTCCTTCTCAGCCTCTTAACATCTAGATCCAAAATCTCCACTGGTTCTTCTTCAAATGTCAGACCAGGTCTTACCTCGATCTCCTCCACCGGCACTATTTGAGAACGATCCGAACGGTAGCACCTCAGCATAGTAACGTGGAATACATTATGTATATGATTTAACTCAGGAGGCAGTTCCAGCTGATAAGAGACCAGTCCCACATGCTTTATTATTCGATAAGGCTCGATAAATCCAGGGCTCAGCTTGCCCTTCCGTCCAAATCTCAGAATCTTCTTCCAAGGTGAAACTTTCAAAACGATAAAATCTTCCACCGAGTATTCAATCTCTTTGTGCTTCAAATCGGCGTATGACTTCTGCCTATCCTATGTTTCTTTTAACCGACCCCGTATCAACTTCATTTTCTCCTTAGTTTTCGAAATTAACTCTGGGCCCAACAGTCGTCGCTCACTTAATTCTGTCCAACAAGTAGGGCCATGACACCTACGCCCCTATAATGCTTCATATGGTGCCATCTGAATACTGGATTGGTAGTTGTTGTTGTAAGCAAATTCTGCCAACGGTAAATAGTCTTCCCAACTACCTTTGAAATCAATCACACAGCTTCTTAACATGTCTCCCAAAATTTGAATTACTCTCTCCGACTGACCATCAGTCTGTGGATGAGACGCTGTCTAACTTCTGTCCCAAAGCTTCATGTAACACTTTCCAAAATCGAGATGTAAATTTAGTGTCTCTGTCTGAAATGATAGACACCGGTACCTCATGTAACCTTACAATCTCTGCCACATTCAACTTTGCCAACTTCTGCAATGAGAAATCGGTGCAAACTAGTATGAAGTGGGCAGATTTAGTCGACCAATCAACATTTACCCATACGGAATCTTTCTTAGTAGGCGTCAGAGGTAGCCCACTAACAAAGTCCATGGTTATCCTCTCATCCAGAGTGGAATTTTAACAGGTTGCATTAATCCAGCAGGCAGTTGATGCTCAGCCTTAACTTGCTAGCATGTCAAACACTTAACTACAAAGTCGGTAATCTCACATTTAAGCCCTGGCCACTAGTACAGTTCACATAGATCTCGGTATAACTTGTTTCCACCAGGATGCATAGCGTATGGGCTACTATGCACCTCCCGCAGAATCGACTGTCTTAACTCAGAGAACTCTTCCACGGAAACATAATACTCCTTCACTATTCAGCTCAAAATCCACAGTCTCTCCCTTCCTCACCTGCTGAAAATGAGAAACCAACTACTCATCCAATAACTGCTTCTCTTACATGTAATTTGGTTGTATAATTTGGAAGGTTTAGAAATGAGGTTATATGTGATGATATGATGATTACTCAACACGAAATTGGTTGACAAATTGTGTGTTTAAAGATGCTCAATTGTGCTCGTAGGAATGACTATGTGTGGGTGGCAAATTGGCCTTGCAAATGGCCTATTTTGTCACACGGTGATGGCACACGGGCGTGCCTGATGACCATGGGCGTAAGTCAGTATATGGCCCAAGAGCACATGGCCATGGCACACGGACATGCTTGGTAGCCGCATTGATTTCAACAGGATCGACCGCGACCAAAGTACACGGGTGTGTCTAGCAGCCGTGGGAGGCACACAGCCTACCTACACGGGCATGTAACCCCTGAAAAACCTGGAAAAGTTTTAAATTTCTAAGAAGTTTTTGTACGTGTTTCGATTTAGTCTCGACTCCTCCCTAGCAAGTGTTTAAGGTCTTATACGCCTTAACAAGGGACTAATTGTTTATATTTGATGTATTATGATGATGATTGACTTTGTGTCGTAAATGAATTGTGAAATGATTTTTTTGTCTGGTAATGCCTCTTAACACTATTCCGACGACGGTTTCGTGTTAGGGTGTTACAACCCAAACCCGTGTGCGACGCATCACGGTAAACAACAAATTCTTTTCCAGCCTCATGTTGTATCAATACCGGGGCTTCAGTTAGAATCTTTTCCTACTTCTCAAAATTCTCTTGCTGTTTATCAGTCCAAACAAATGGTACTCCATTACGCAGTCACTTAGTTAGGGGTGCAGCAATCAGTGAAAACCTGTAAAATCCCGGTTTAGGGCCTAGTCAGAATAGTGGTGTTAGACCACAAATCCAAGGTCTATGTATGAGTTTTTGAGATTTATGCTATGTTTGCATGTTAGTGTGAATGTTTCATGAAGCAATTTTTGTGAAATTTCGGTTGAATTGTCCTAAAGGACTAAATTGCAAAAGTTAAAAAATTTGAGATTCTAGAAGCTATTTGTTTGAAATGGCTTTAGAATATATATTAGAGGTCCTTAAATAGCAATTTACCCAAATTCTATTTTTTGGACAAATTTGGGCATGGATGAGTTAAATAGGAAGTTTATCAAAAAGGGCATTTTGGTCATTTGGCAATTAAATGATTAAAATGGGAGAAAAGATGAAAAATTCATTCATCTTCTTCTCCAAGGCTACCGAAATTTTCAAGAGCCATTGTTAGGGTTCTTCAAATTTTTCAAGCTTGCTAGTAAGTGCATCCAAGTCCCGCTTTTGATATTCTTCGTATTTTTGAAGTCCTAGTTGTATGAATAAGCTATTTTTAGCCATTTGATGAGTTATATTGAATGTTCAAAAATTTGAACATGTATGACATGCATGTAAGTTGATGCTTTATGGAAGATTATGAAAGCTTGATGTAGTAGAAACATGTTTTGTTAAGTAATTTTCCATGAAAATACATGCAGGGACTAGTTTGTGAAAGTTTTAACTTTGGTCATACATGTGTGATTTAGTGAGAATTGGTGAATGCTTTAGTTGAGTAAGTGATTCGGCTAAGCATGAAAGGCTAGAAAGTTGAATAAAAATCACTTTACGAGCCTTGGGGCAAAAGTGTAATTATAAGAAAGATTAGGGGAAAAAGGGTAATTTTGCCAAAGTATGAGATAATCGTCAATTTAGTCAATGTGTGTATTGAATAAGCTGATTTATTCATTATAGGTCAAGAAAGACGAAGCCCGGATCTAAACCGAGGCAAGAGCAAGCTGGTGGACTAAATTGCATATTTCTATACTTTTGAGTATTGAGGTAAGTCTATGCTTAAACAATGCATTCATACTTAAAATTTCTTAATGCTAGCTAGTGTGTAGCATGACTGAGAGTGATTGAGAACCTATATGGGATGAATGTGGTAGATTTTGTGAATGGATGTATGGTTAAGTAAGTAGATATGTGAATGTATAGTGAGAATGCTAAATGGTGGGCTAATTGCGATACCATCTTAATGCATACTAACGATAAAGCTGGCTATGTGCGATGCTATTGTTAGGCATATCGTCTAGTGGGCTATGTGCGAAACCACCGAGGGATTAGCTGTGTGGATTAGCTGTGTGGTTATATTATTAAGTTAATTAGCTGTGTGGATGAATTATCGAGAAATGATGTTGAGTTGTGTATTGTGTAAATGTGATATCGAATGCAGGGGTACATTTCAATGGTTATGAGTGTGTAGCTCATGATGTGTTGGAAATGTGGTAAGGGATAGAAAGAGTAAGCATTGTTGTACATTAAATGTTAGTATGATGCTAATTGTTGTTTACATTATACTATGATGCTTACTTGTTTATGTGTAAACTTACTAAGCTCAAAACTTACTCCCTTTCTTTTCCTTTGTCTTATAGAGTAAAAGTGTTGAATTGAGATACGAGGATCAATTGGAAGATCGTCCACATTATCAGCACACTCTGGTACATGAGACTCAATGTTTTGTATATAGCATGTATAGAGGCTAGACAAGTTAGTGAATTTTGTTGTAAATGGCTAAGATGTGTTGGCCTTTAGATGTATAGTCTATTTTGTATAATGCCATAGTGGTTGGCTACCTTATTTTATGAAAAGATTGTAGTTATCTATGTGAGATTACACTTCAGTTTGAGTTGATTATGGATGTGTTGAATGAATGCATATTGTGTATGCTAGAGGGGTGAAAGGAACTTAGCACATAGCTTTGTTTTTGTGCATGTGGATAGACACACGGGTGTGTGTCTGGACCATGTGTGACACACGGTCTGCCCACGGGTGTGTGACTTGGCCGTGTGTCCCCTGTATGTAAACATTTTAAGTCAGAATAGACCACAGACTAGCCACACGGGCATGTGCATAGGTCGTGTGAGTTTAGTTAGTGTTGGCCACGGGCTAGCCACACGGGCGTGTGACTCGGCTTTGAGGCCGTGTGTATGTAGTCAGTATTCACCACGGTTGTGGAGCATGGGCGTGTGGGTCTATGCACGGGCGTGTTAACCCTTTACAAAAGAAAAAAATTTAAGATTGGAAAAAGTTCCGATATAGTCTCGGGAGCCCTTGTGTGTATGAGTGAGGCCTCGTAAGTCGAGATTGAGGTTGTTGAGGTGACGTAAGAGAGTAGTCACGATGAGCCTAATGGCGATCAAGTGGTTTTATTACGGCAATGACTCGGGCTCGGTTCTGGTATAGAACTTGGGTAAGGGGTGTTACATTTAGTGGTATCATAGCTATGGTTTAGTCAGTTCTCGGACTACCGTAGCGAGTGTAAGAGTCTAGCTATACATGCCATAAGTGTACTATGATAGTGTGGTGGTTTCTGATGATTTTAAATCTTGTTTTGTATAGTATATGGATCCTGATCAATCTACTGCTGATGAAGTAGCTAGTAATGCACCGGCTCCTGCGCAAGGAACCGTGCCTGTACAAAATAGACCTGAGGTTAGGGGTCAAGGGGAAGAGGCACGGGAAGCCTTTCTCCAGACGATGAGTAATTGGTACTCGGACTATGTTCGAGCGAACCCTAATGCTCAACCTCCACCACCTCCTCCTATACCTCAGCCAAATCCAGTGGCTCCTCAAGGTATTGATGTTGTGAGGATATCAAAACCCCCGGTGGATAAGATTAAGAAGCACGGGGCTGAGGAGTTTAGAGCTAAGGTGGATGATGACCCTGAGAGGGCGGAGTTCTGGTTAGAGAACTTGATGAGAGTGTTTGATGAACTCTCCTGTACACTAGAAGAGAGCTTGAAGTGTGCTGTACCCTTGCTGAGAGATTCGGTATACCATTGGTGGAAGACGCTAACGTTAGTGGTCCTGAAAGAGTGGGTGACGTGGGATTTCTTTCTAGAAGAGTTCTGGAAGAAGTATATAATCCAACGATTTACTGATCAGAAAAGGAAGGAATTCCTTGAGTTGAAGCAAGGAAGAACGTCAGTAGCTGAGTATGAGCGTGAGTTTGTTAGGCTTAGCAAATACACTCAAGAGTGGGTATCAATAGAGACCATCTTGTGTAAGATGTTCGAAGATGGGCTAAATGAGGATATCAAACTCCTAGTGGGTATTCTGGAGTTGAAAGAGTTTGTGGTGTTAGTTGAAAGGGCAAGTAAGGCCAAAAAGTTGAGTAAGGAAAAGAGAAGGGCTGTGAGTGAAGCCCGAGATGTAAGAAAAAGGCCGATGGGCAAGTCGTATCAAGCCCAGTCGAAAAGATCCAACGAAGGGAATCCTCGGACAACAACCTCAATAAGATATTAGCATCAAGACTTGGGCAATATTCGTTCAGGTTCAAGAGTCCAAGCCACTTCGATAGAAAGTGTGGGCAATACAAAGAGCAAATCGGAGTGTCCAAGTTGTGGTAGATATCACACCAGAGAGTGTTGGGGTAATAGTCGGAACTGTTATAAATGTGGCTCCCCCATTCACTTTATTCGAAATTGCCCCGAGAGGGATGATAGGGAAGAGAAGTAAGAGATAAGATCCAGTGATGTGTCTGCAAGAGGTAGACCACCTAGGAACCCGAGAGGTGGGAATAGTGGTAGAGGTGCGTCCAAAGATTCTGCTGTGAAACTGGAGGACCGGGAACCTGCGAGGACGTATGCTATTCGCGCTCTCGAAGAGGCATCCTCCCGAGATGTGATAACGGGTACATTCTCTCTATGACACCTTTGTTATTACTTTAATAAATCCAGGGTCTACTCATTCTTATATCTGCATGAGATTAGTATCTAGTTTGAGTATGACCATTGAGTCTACGGATATTGTGGTTAAGGTGTCAAACCTGTTAGGACAGCATGTGTTAGTGGACAAAGTGTGCAAAAATTGTCCTTTATTGATTGGGAATCATTATTTTTCGGTGAACCTTATGTTGTTGCCGTTTGATGAGTTTGATTTAACCTTTGGCATGGATTGGTTAACTACCCATAATGTCTTAGTGAACTGTGGTAGTAAGTTTATTAAATTGAAATGTGAGAATGGAGATGTGGTTCTAGTTGAATCAAGTGGATTCGATAGTCTACCAGTGATGATTTCTTCCCTAGTGGATGAGAAATGTTTGAGAAAAGGTGTGAATCCTATCTCGCCTTCGTGTTGAATACTCGAGAGATTAGAGTAAAGTTTGAAATAGTACCGATAGTATGTGAGTATCAGGATGTATTTCCGGAAGAGTTACCCGGATTACCTCCAGTGAGAGAGGTCAAGTTTGGGATTGAGTTGATTCCAGGAACGGCACCGATTTCAATTGCTCCATATAGAATAGAACCTTTAGAATTCAGAGAACTGAAGGTACAGTTGCAAGAGTTGACAGATAAGGTTTTGTAAAACCGAGTTACTCACTGTGGGGTGCTCCGGTATTATTTGTGAAGAAGAAAGATGGGTCTATGAGATTGTGTATAGACTATAGATAGCTCAACAAGGTGACGTGAAGAATAAATATCCTTTACCAAGGATTGATGATCTTTTTGATCAACTGAAAGGAGCTACAGTGTTCTCCAAGATAGACCTGAGGTCTGGTTACTATCAGTTGAGAGTGAAAGAGCAAGATGTGTTGAAAACTGCATTTCGAACAAGGTATGGCCATTATGAGTTTTTGGTTATGACGTTTGGTTTAATGAATGCACCTGCGATTTTTATGGATTTGATGAACTGTGTATTCAGACCATATGTGGACAAGTTTGTGGTTGTTTTCATTGACGACATATTGATCTATTCTCGGGATGAGAATGATCATGAAGAGCATTTGAGAATTGTCTTGCAAACTTTAAGAGATAAGCAGTTGTATGCTAAGTTTAGAAAAAGTGAGTTTTGGCTCTGAGAGGTCGGATTTCTAGGACACATTGTGTCGAGTGATGGTGTCAGAGTTGACCCAAGTAAGATTTTGGCTATTGTGGATTGGAAACAACCGAGGAACGTGTCGAAAATTAGAAGTTTCTTGGGATTAGCGGGACATTACAGACGTTTTGTAAAGGGGTTTTCTGTGATTGCTACCCCGATGACAAAACTTTTGCATAAAGATTTCAAGTTTGAATGAAATGAAACTTTTAACAGAGTTTCGAGAAACTGAAAACAATGTTGACTGAGGCATCAGTTTTGGTTCAAATAGAATCAGGGAAAGAGTTTGTAGTTTACAGTGATGCGTCGTTTAATGGTCTAGGTTGATGTTGATGCAAGAGGGTAAGGTAGTCACTTACGCCTCGAGACAGCTAAAACTGCACGAGAAGAATTATCTGATACATGATTTGGAGTTGGCTGCGATTGTTTTTGCGTTAAAGATTTGGCGACATTACTTATATGGTGAGAAGTGCCAGATCTTTACGGATCACAAGAGTTTGAGATATTTGATGGATCAGAAGGATCTGAATTTGAGGTAGAGGCAGTGGCTTGAGTTATTGAAAGACTATGAATTAGTCATTGATTATCACTTGGGAAAAGCAAATGTGGTTACGGATGCCCTAAGTAGGAAATCCTTATATGCTCTAAGAGTTATGAGCGTGAGTTTAGCAATAGTTGATGATGGTGCTATTTTGGCAGTAAGCAATTATTTGTTCAATATATGTGTGAAGCTCATAGAAATGACAGTGAGATGCAAGCAAAGAGAGCTAAGTGCGGATTAGAAAGTGATTTTGATTTTCGAGTGGGCTCGAATGGTTTTTTGTTGTACCGTGACAGAATTTGTGTACCTAGAAATGAAGAGTTAATCCAAAAGGTTTTGCATAAGGCACATAGTGGTTATTTTTCAGTACACCCAGGCAGTACGAAAATGTACAACGACTTGAGGAAGTTTTATTGGTGGCTGGGTATGAAAAGAGATATTTCAGAATTTGTGGCAAAGTGTCTGATTTGTCAACAGGTGAAAGCTGAGCATCAAGTGCCTTCAGGATTGCTTCAGCTTGTAATGGTTCCCGAATGGAAGTGGGATCGGGTTACCATGGATTTTGTAATGGGGTTGCTGATGACTCCGAAAAAGAAAGATGATGTGTAGGTTGTCATGGATAGACTAATGAAGTCAGCTCACTTTATTCTGGTACATGTTGATTATTCACTGGATAAGTTAGCTGAGTTGTATGTTGCAGAAATAGTGAGATTGCATTGTTTGCCTATATCTATTATATCGGATAGAGATCCAGTGTTTACTTCGAGATTTTGGAAAAAGTTGCAAGAGGCCATGGGTACGAGGTTGAATTTCAGTACTCCGTTCCATCCACAAACTGATGGTTAGTCTGAAAGAGTAATTCAAATTCTAGAAGATATGCTTGGATGCTGTGTGTTAGAATTCGTAGGTAGTTGGGAGAGATATCTACCTTTGGTCGAATTTGCTTACAACAATAGTTATCAGTCGAGTATATGAATGGCTCCGTATGAGGCCTTGTATGGTCGTAAGTGTTGGGCTCCATTGTATTGGACCGAGCTTAGTGAAAAGCGGATGCATGGAGTTGATCTGGTAAAAAAGACTGATGAGAAAGTAAGAGTAATCCGTAATAGTGTGAAAGCTGCTTCGGACCAACAGAAGTCTTACGCGGATTTGAAAAGAAAAGATATTGAGTTTGAGATGGGTGACAAAGTGTTTTTGAAAGTGTCCCCGTGGAAGAAGATTATGAGATTTGGACGAAAAGGGAAGTTGAGTCCAAGATTTATAGGGCCGTATAAGATTATAGACAGAGTTGGGCCAGTAGCTTACCGATTGGCATTGCTGATAGAGTTGGAAAAGATTCATAATGTATTCCACGTATTGATGTTGCGACGGTATCACTACGATCCTTCACATGTAATGGTTCCCGAATAGAAGTGGGATCGGGTTACCATGGATTTTGTAATGGGGTTGCTGATGACTCCGAAAAAGAAAGATGATGTGTGGGTTGTCATGGATAGACTAATGAAGTCAGCTCACTTTACTCCGGTACGTGTTGATTATTCACTGGATAAGTTAGCTGAGTTGTATGTTGCAAAAATAGTGAGATTGCATTGTGTGCCTATATCTATTATATCGGATAGAGATCCAAGGTTTACTTCAAGATTTTGGAAAAAGTTGCAAGCGGCCATGGGTACGAGGTTGAATTTCAGTACTCCGTTCCATCCACAAACTGATGGTCAGTCTAAAAGAGTAATTCAAATTCTAGAAGATATGCTTCGATGCTGTATGTTAGAATTCGTAGGTAGTTGGGAGAGATATCTACTTTTGGTCGAATTTGCTTACAACAATAGTTATCAGTCGAGTATATGAATGGCTCCGTATGAGGCCTTGTATGGTCGTAAGTGTCGGACTCCATTGTATTGGACCGAGCTTAGTGAAAAGCAGATCCATGGAGTTGATCTGGTAAAAAAGACCGATGAGAAAGTAAGAGTAATCCGTAATAGTCTGAAAGCTGCTTCGGACCAACAGAAGTCGTACGCGGATTTGAAAAGAAAAGAGATTGAGTTTGAGGTGGGTGACAAAGTGTTTTTGAAAGTGTCCCCGTGGAAGAAGATTATGAGATTTGGATGAAAAGGGAAGTTGAGTCCAGGATTTATAGGGCCGTATGAGATTATAGATAGAGTTGGGCCAGTAGCTTACCGATTGGCTTTGCCGATAGAGTTGGAAAAGATTCATAATGTATTCCATGTATTGATGTTGCGACGGTATCGCTCCGATCCTTCACATGTGATTCCTTCCACAGAAATTGAAATAAAGCTAGATATGTCTTATGAAGAGGAGCCGATTAAGATCTTGGCTCGAGAGGTGAAACAGTTGAGAAATAAGAGCATGGAACTAATGAAAGTGTTATGGCAGAAACACGGTGTGGAAGAGGCTACATGGGAAATGGAAGAATCTATGAAAGAGCAACATCCTAACCTCTTTAGTGGTAAGATTTTTGGGGGCGAAAATCTCTAAAGGGGGGAGAGTTGTAACATCCCGATTTAGGGCCTAGCCAAAATAGTGGTACGAGACCACAAATCTGAGGTCTATGTATGAGTTTTTGAGATTTATGCTATGTTTGCATGTTAGTGTGAATGTTTCATGAAGCAATTTTGTGAAATTTTGATTGAATTGTCCAAAAGGACTAAATTGCAAAAGTTGAAAAATGTGAGATTCTAGAAGCTATTTGTGTGAAATGGCTTTAGAATATATATTAGAGGTCCTTAAATAGGAATTTACCCAAATTCTAATTTTTGGACAAATTTGGGAATGGATGAGTTCAAATAGGAAGTTTATCAAAAAGGGCATTTTGGTCATTTGGCAATTAAATGATTAAAATGGGAGAAAAGATGACAAAATTCATTCATCTTCTTCTCCAAAGCTGCCGAAATTTTCAAGAGCCATTGTTAGGGTTCTTCAAATTTGTGAAGCTTGCTAGTAAGTGCATCCAAGCCCCGTTTTTGATATTCTTCGTATTTTTAAAGTCCTAGTTGCATGAATAAGCTATTTTTAGCTATTTGATTAGTTATATTGAATGTTAAAAAATTTGGCCATGTAGACATGCATGTATGTTGAAGTTTTATGGAAGATTATGAAAGCTTGATGTAGTAGAAACATCTTTTGTTAAGTGATTTTCCATGAAAATGCATGTAGGGACTATAGTGATTTAGTGATTTAGTGATTTAGTGAGAATTGGTGAATGCTTTAGTTGATTAAGTGATTCGGCTAAGCATGAAAGGCTAGAAAGTTGAATAAAAAATCACTTTACGAGCCTTGGGGCAATAGTGTAATTATGAGAAAGATTAGGGGAAAAAGGGTAATTTTACCAAAGTATGAGATAATCGTCAATTTAGTCAATGTGTGTATTGAATAAGCTGATTTATTCATTATAGGTCAAGAAAGACGAAGCCCGTGTAACATCCTGGAAATGGGCCTATGCATTTTTGATTTAATTATATGAAATGGCATGTCTTATGTGTTATGAATGTATGGAGAACATTTTTGGAAACTTGGAAATGTAAGGAAATGCTTCAGAAATGTTAAGTTTCAAAAGAGGTAAGTAAACATTTTTGGAAACTTGGAAATGTAAGGAAATGTCTTGGAAATGGAAGGAAATGTCTTGTCTTGGAAATGTAAGGAAATGTCTTGTCTTGGAAATGTAAGGAAATGTCTTTGAAATGTAAGGATATGTCTTGTCTTGGAAATGTAAGGAAATGTCTTGTCTTGGAAATGTAAGGAAATGTCTTGGAAATGTAAGGAAATGCCTTAGAAATGTTAAGTTATAAAGTATTAAAAGAGGGACATAAAGCAAGGTAGTCTTAAGAGAAAATGTATGTGAAATATGACATACAAATAGCCTTGGTAAAATGGCTACAAGGCGCCACTTAAGGGCCTAGCAAGTGACGCCACATACATAGGCAAATGGGCCAAGGATCGAGTTGCATGGGAAGCAAATAAAAGAATTTTATTTTTGCTACAAGGAGCAGAGAGGTGGACGGCATTAAGGCTCTTAAAAGAGGAGTTTTATTCTCTTTAAAATTCGGCAAATAGATAGATAATGATGGATTATTATTGGTATTTTTAATTAAGGGATAAGATATAATTAAAGGATTATTTCTATTAATTTTAAACAAAGTGATAAAGATAAGGGAGAAGTGATGGCCAAGTAAGGGACTTTGAGTTTAATAATTTCGGCTAAGTAAGGATAATTGCTGAATTATCTTTTATTTTAGGTGATAATTAAAGAGATAAAGCTATCAAAATAGAAGAGTGATGGCCAAGTAAGGGAGTCTTGGCCTAGTAATTTCGGCAATAGGAGGAAAAGAGAGGCCATTATGTATTATTTTCTTTTCTTGAAAGTCTCTGCCGAATTCTCAAGCAAAAACTCCTCTCTTCTCTTTTATTTTTGCCAAGCCGAAAACACCTTGTGTTCTAGCCGAATCCTCCTCTTTATTCTTCTTTCTCTTTTCTTTCTAAATCCATTCAAAGCCGGAAGTAAACCTTTTTAAGTCCATAGCCGATTATTCAAGAAAGCCAAAATCAAGTTCTTTCCAACCTAAAGTCGAATATCTCAAGTGGCATCAAGAGGAAGTGCTGTCGACTTCCATAAATAGGGTAAGGGCCGATTATTGTCTTGATCATTCCTTTTCTTTATAGCCGAATGTTAGAAACTAACCTTAATAATCTTGGCCAAAACTTTGGAAAAAGGTTTCGGGATTTGCTAGTTGTCGATTTCAAGGGGAGTATCTTTCGGGATTCATCCAAGTCAACTATTTCGGGATTTAAGGATCAAGGTAAGACAATAAAGTATTCGTCCTTAGGCTATTTTTTATTGAGATTTAATGTTAGAAATTGATCTAACATGTGGCTATAGGGATTTCAACATACACCTATGGCAAGAGATCAATTTCGGGATTTAAGATTTGGAAGGTAAGTACATATGTACATTCGGCCAAAGCCTAGTTTAGTATTTTGATTTGTTTCTTAAATGTTTAAAAGCCGAAAACTAACCAAGTTAATGGATTTAATGTTGGCCGATTGAAGGAAGGTATAGCACAAAGTTTTCGGGATTTGATTTATAGTGAAATCGGCACCAAGGTAAGAATTCTATTACAATAATCCTAATGGGATTTAGTTTTATGGCCGAATGGTTTTTAGTAAGTTACTATATGTTGGCCGAACATAGGAACAAAAGATCTAGGACGCTAGATCGAGATCTTCAGAATTTGGAGTGAATTCGCTAAGCTAATCAGGTGTGTACCCCACACTAACTTTTAATAAGATTTATGGAAATATTTAATATGTGTATGCTTATAATAATGTGAATATGGCTAAGGTTCCATGTAATGGTACAAAAGTACTCAGGTACGTTTCCTACTCCTACTAGGAATATGAATATATGTTATGACTCATATGTGAACAGTGATAAGAATGTGAAATTAGGCATGTTAATGCATAATATGTATGATATGGGGCATATGGGTTATATGAAAAGGGGAAGTGAATGTGGTGACCTAAGACCACGATATCTGAATGTGGTGACCTAAGACCACGATATCTAAATGTGGTGACCTAAGACCACGATATCTGAATGTGATGACCTAAGACCACGATATCTGAATGTGGTGACTTCGGTCACAATTATTTAACCTGGTGGCTATGCCATGAATATTTATATGGGCGATGAGCACGTCGACTGTAGCGACTGCCTTCGATGGTGTGTAGCAGATGGAGGGTTGACTTAGTAGTCCCCATGGTGTGCAGGTTGGTACGGGTGATGTGTAGCGAATGGCATATAGGTTTGGGTTCGGGTTGCATCATTATTTTTATCTTATAAAGTATTGATATGTGACATGATAATGTATGCCCGAATTGTTAAATCTTAGTGTTGGTTACACATTGAGTCATTGACTCACCCTGTTGTGGGAACATTTTTCGTGTGATGAACAGTGATGGGCCTGGTCACAGAAGCATAGGGGTGGCCATGCTCAGCAAGGAAATTTATTTGATTGAGACTTTTTATTTTAAGTACTTTGGTTTTAATTTTGGGATTTATTTGATGTAATAAGGCCATAGTTGAATTACTTTAATTTTTCTTTTAATTACTATGTACGAATTTTTATCAAGTGAAGTTTAAGTAGATTTATTTAAAAACAAAGCCTAAACGTTTTGTCACCTATATTAAAGGATTTTAATAATGAAATAAACTTGTTTTCAACTCGAGCCCAACCCACCAGTAAATTATCTTCAAAACACACAGATTTCCAAAGTAATAAAAGAATTTTTAACCGGTTTACTTCGAGGAACATACCAGATCCAGTCCAGGCTCGTGGGCCGGGTATGGGGTGTTTCAGTCCGGATCTAAATCGAGACAAGAGTAAGCAAGTGGACTAAATTGCATATTTCTATACTTTTGAGTATCGAGGTAAGTCTATGCTTAAACAATGCATTCACACTTACAATTTCTTAATGCTAGCTAGTGTATGGCATGATTGAGAATGATTGAGAACCTATGTGGGATGAATGTGGTAGAATTTGTGAATGGATGTATGGTTAAGTAAGTAGATATGTGAATGTATAGTGAGAGTGCTAAATGGTGGGCTAAGTGCAATACCATCTTGCTGCATATTGACGATAAGCTGGCTATGTGCGATGCTATCGTTAGGTATATCGTCTAGTGGGCTATGTGTGAAACCACTATGAATACCTTTGTGGTAGGCTAAGTGTGATACTACCTTATAAATTGATTGTGGTGGGCTAAGTACGAAACCACCGAGGGATTAGCTGTGTGGATTAGCTGTGTGGTTATATTATTGAGTTAATTAGCTGTGTGGATGAATTAACGAGAATTGATGTTGAGTTGTATATTGTGTAAATGTGATATTGAATGCAGGGGTGCATTTCAATGGTTATGAGTGTGTGACTCATGATGTGTTGGAAATGTGGTAAGGGATAGAAAGGGTAGGCATTGTTGTACATTATATGTTAGTATGAGGCTAATTGTTGTTTAGCTTATACTATGATGCTTACTTGTTTATGTGTAAACTTACGAAGCTCAAAACTTACTCCCTTTCTTTTCCCTTGTCTTATGGAGTAAAAGTGTTGAATCGAGATACAAGGATCAATTGGAAGATTGTCCATATTATCAGCACACTCTGGTACATGAGACTCAATGTTTTGTATATGGCATGAATAGAGGCTAGGCAAGTTGGTGAATTTTGTTGTAAATGGCTAAGATGTGTTGGCCTTTAGATGGATAGTCTATTTTGTATAATGCCATAGTAGTTGGCT
Organism: Gossypium bickii; assembly: GCA_025503065.1. Lineage (NCBI taxonomy): Eukaryota > Viridiplantae > Streptophyta > Magnoliopsida > Malvales > Malvaceae > Gossypium > Gossypium bickii. The sequence continues at coordinate 57,729,385 of CP106717.1, read as the reverse complement.
ACCTTATTTTATGAAAAGATTGTAGTTATCTATTTGAGATTGCACTTCAGTTTGAGTTGATTATGGATGTGTTGAATGAATGCATATAGTGTATGCTAGAGGGGTAAAAGGAACTTAGCACATAGCTTTGTTTTTGTCCATGTGGACAGACACACGGGCGTGTGTCTAGACCATGTGTGACACACGGTCAGCTCACGGCTGTGTGACTTGGCCGTGTGTCCCCTGCATGTAAATATTTTAAGTCAGAATAGACCACAGACTGGCCACACAGTCGTGTGCGTAGACCGTGTGAGTTTAGTTAGTGTTGGCCACGGGCTAGCCACACGGGCGTGTGACTAGGCTTTGAGGCCGTGTGTATGTAGTCAGTATTCACCACGATTGTAGAGCATGGGCGTGTGGGTCTATGCACGGGCGTGTCTCTTCTTGCACGGGCGTGTTAACCCTATACAAAAGAGAAAATTTTTAAAATTGGAAAAGGTTCCGATATAGTCTCGGGAGCCCTCGTGTGTTTGAGTGAGGCCTCGTAAGTCAAGATTGAGGTTGTTGAGGTGGTGTAAGAGAGTAGTCATGATGAGCCTAATGGCGGTCAAGTGGTTTTATTACGATAACGACTCGGGCTCGGTTATGGTATAGAACTCAGGTAAGGGGTGTTACAAAACCCCTCAACAAACCGTCTGTAATACCCGGCCAGGCCTAAAAAACTTCATATCTCAGATACTAACTTTGGTGGCTTCCAATCCAATACAGCCTCAACTTTCCGAGGATCAACCCTAATCCTCTCGGCAGATACTACATGACCCAAAAATGTCACCTCCTTCAGCCAGAACTCGCACTTGCTGAATTTGGCATAGAGCTGCTTTTCTCTCAATATTTGCAGAACAATCCAGAGATGTGAATCATGCTCCTCCTCGGTTCTTGAATATACCAGAATATCATCTATAAACACCACCACGAACCGGTCTAGATAGTGTTGGAAGACCCAGTTCATCATATCAATGAAAATAGCTAGTGCATTTGTTAACCCAAATGGCTTGACCAGAAACTTGTGGTGTCCATAACGAGTCCTGAACGCTGTCTTGAACACATCTGCCTCCTTAACCCTTAACTGATGCTACCTTGATCTTAGATCTATCTTGCAGAAAACTGAAGCTCTTCGCAGCTGATCAAACAGATCATCTATCTTTGGTAGCGGATACTTGTTCTTAATCGTTAGCTTGTTTAACTGACGGTAGTCAATACACATGCGCATTGACCCATCCTTCTTCTTCACAAACAGTACCAGTGCTCTCCATGGAGACACACTCGATCGGATGAATCCTCGGTCCAGTAGCTCTTGGATCTAAGCCTTTAATTCTACCAGCTCCTTCGGTGCCATCCTATAAGGGGCGATGGACACTAGAGCCATTCCCGGTAAAAGCTCAATGTCGAATTCGACCTCGCGATTTAGAGGCAACCCTGGAAGCTCTTCAGGGAATACATCTGAAAATTCCTTTACAGTCCTGACATTCTCAACAGTCGGTCCATTAACATCAGATGTGCTGACATAAGCAAGGACCGCCTTGCAACTTTTGTGAACCAGCTTCTCAGCCCTTAATGCTGAGATTACATTGGATAAATAATCCCTTCCCTCCTCTATCACAACCACTTCCTCATCCTCTGAAAACTTCAATATCATATGCTTAGTAGCACAATCCAAATTCGCACAGTGTTTCACTAAATGGCAAACTCGCCAAATGGCAATTCCATCAAATCTACCGGAAAGACAACCCCTTGAACCTCTAGAGGCACATCTCTAAACAACTTATTCACTACAACAGACTGTCCTAAAAGACTGTCCTAAATTGGATACCCAAAGTTCCAGACACAGTACATGCAACATATGAGTGCGTCAACCCAATATCAATTAAAGCAATACATGGTACATTATGAATGAGGAACGTACCAGTTATGACGTCAGGTGCGTCGCCATCCTCTCGACGATGAGTAGCATAAACCAACCCTGGTTGTCTCGCCTCTGTATTACCAGCACTTCTGCCTGGTGCTCCACGACCTCGTCTCGATCCATTTCCCCCTTTAGGTGGATCAAGGCCCCTCGGTGGCTGCTGACCACCTCTCCCTGGCTGCACATAGCCCTGACCGGCTACTTGTGTTCGAGCATGCTCCCGAGGACAGTTTCTGAACTGATGATCCTTAGACCCACACCTGAAACACCCCCAGTTCTTATCCAACACTCTCCCGAATGTGGTCTACCACACTCAACGCAAGGCTGCAGTCGACTAATAGCTACTGGAACCCCGGCCCGACCTGGCCCATCAAACCTAGGACTCTTATTAAACCCACCTGAAGAACTTGCAGGCCCAAAATCCCTCTTATTTTTGCCCCTTTCCTCCTCACGATTTTGATGCTCGGATCATTTCACATCCTCGGCAATCTTAGCCTTCTCTACCAAGGCAGCGAAATCTCTTTCCCTCTATGGAGCTATCAGTACCTGCAACTCATCCCAAAGACAATCCTCAAATCGCACACAGCGCTCATACTCAGTTGAGACTATGCCTCGAGCATACCTGCTTAACCGTAGAAATTCTGCCTCGTATTCCACTACAAACTTACTCCCCTGAACCAGATTCAGAAATTCCTTTCCCTAGGCATCCACATAACTGGCCCCGACATACTTTCCTTGGAAGGCTAACTTAAAGAAAGTCCATGTCAATCGATCAGCCTGCGTACCTTCCCTTACGGTAAGCCACCATTGATATGCCTCAACCCGCAGTAAAGACACTACTCCTTTCAGTTTTTGTTCTACTGTGCAGTCCAGGTCATCCATAATTCTCTCTACCGCCTCTAACCAAAACTTTGCTACATTCGGGGCTGCACCAGAGATGCCCTTGAAACTTTCTGCCCCGTTAGATTGGAGTCACTCAAAAATTGACCCTTGGGCCACTGATCCAGTACGCGCTCCTGCAACCCTTTCCAGAACCCATAGCATCGCTTGAGACAGAGCATCATCCCCACCAGTTCGGTCATGAGACCTCATTTTAGTCACCGGTGATGCCTCCCTTTCAGGCATATGTCCTGATGCTGAGGACCCAGCCCTAGCACCTCGGCCTCTACCACGGCCACGTGTACCCCTTTCGCGACCTCTTGTACTCATATCGATGTAACGTATTAATTTGCTTAAAAGTTTTATGAATCAGCTTATAGTTTATGTAACTATTAACAAATAATTTATGAAAAACTGTAATAGAGTAGTTTTTGTAGAACAAGTTTACTAAAGTTTCAGTCTTTTATAGACTCGGTCTACAACTAAGGAGTTTAGTATACTACTATCCCTAGTAGTTTCTTAGTACGTTCATATCAGCATATAACAAAGTAGAAGGTCAGGAAACTTACAGATTTGGTGCCGGAGACTCGGTGTGCCATACTTTCAGTAACACTATCCGTTTTTCTAAACCAAAGTTTAAACAAATTTGGAAACTTTTCAAACCCATTCCACAGTCGAGTTTTGCAACCAGGCTTTGATACCATTAAATGTAACACCCCAAACCCGGCCTAGACGTTACGGTCAAATCAGACATGTCACATCAAATGATTGTATTCAACTACACAATCATTTAAAAACCCTTCCTCGATTTAAAACTTTTTACCGTTAAGAAACCTAAAAACCCAGAATTTCGTTGGTAACAAAACAAGATTCTCTTAAGGTTATTATCCTTGTAAACATAATATTATTTTCAAAACATTGTTTGTTAGAAATCATTCGTGGAAAACTTTACTATCATCAAAACATTGTTTGATACGAAAACTGATGTTTATAGCTAGTAGCGGAACGTGATATTTTGAAAATGGTAGTTATTATTTTAAAATTCGTGTTCAATTGTTTGGCAGTTCATAACTAAAATATTTACCAAATGAAAGTTAAAAGAAAATCCCACTGGCCATATTACATAAGTGATTAACCCAACACGATATAAAATAAATTAAACTGAAAATGACTAAGTTCCGTTTATTAATAAATTCGGCGTATGGCCACGTCCGAGTCCTCCACAGCTCCAAACCCTCTAACGCTGGGGAGAGTTTTGCAATTTTGGTTTTCTCTTCTATAGCATTTCGGGTCTATTCCTTCACAATTCTCCCTTTCATCGAATTATCAGCTTCTTATTTCCCTTATTCTCATTTTCGATATATTCTTCTTTAAACTAAGTTCTCTTAACTCACCCCTTTCTTTAAACTGTGCAGGTAATCCCCAGCGTTAGAGGATTTGGAGCTATGGAGGACTCGGAGGTGGCCATACGTCGGATTTGTTAATAAATGGAACTTAGTAATTTTCGGTTCAATTTATTTTATATCGTGTTGGGTTCATCACTTATGTAATATGGCCATTGAGATTTTCTTTTAACTTTCATTTGGTAAATATTTTAGTTATGAGCAGCCAAACAATTGAACGCGAGTTTTAAAATGATAACTACCATTTTCAAAATATCACATTCCGCTACTAGCTATAAATATCAACTTCTGCATCAAACAAGGTTTTAATTATAATAAAGTTTTCTACGAATGATTTCTAACAAACCATGCTTTGAAAATAATATTATGTTTACAAGGATAATAACCTTAAGAAAGTCTTGTTTTGATTAGCAACAAAATTCTAGGTTTCTGAACGGCAAAAAGTATTAAATCGAGGAAGGGTTTTAAATGATCGTGTAGTTGAATACAATCGTTTGGTGTGACATGCCAAATTTGGCCGTAACGTCTAGTTCGGGTTTGGGGTGTTACAATGTTCTCTAAGATAGACCTAAGGTCTGGCTATTACCAATTGAGAGTTAAGGAGCAGGATGTGCCGAAAACTGCATTTGGAATGAGGTATGGCCATTATGAGTTTCTTGTCATGCCATTTGGCCGAACGAATGCTCCTGCGATTTTTATGGATTTAATGAACCGTGTCTTTCGACCATATCTGGACAAGTTTGTAGTTGTCTTTATCGATGATCAACTGATTTATTCTCAGGATGAGAGTGATCATGCAGAGCACCTGAGAATTGTTTTGCAAACTTTAAGAGACAAGCAGTTGTATTCTAAATTTAGCAAGAGTGAGTTTTAGCTCCAAGAGGTAGGATTCTTAGGACACATTGTGTCGGGTGATGGTATTAAAGTTGATCAGAGTAAGATATCAACTATCATGGAGTAGAAACCACCAAGAAATGTGTCGGAAGTCAAAAGCTTTTTGGGTTTAGCGGGGTACTACAGCAGGTTTGTAAAGGGGTTTTCCATGACTGCTACCCCGATGATGAAACAGTTGCATAAAGATGTCAAGTTTGAGTGGACAAAGAAATGTCAATAGAGACTTGACAGATTGAAAACCTTGTTGACTGAAGCACCGATTTTAGTGCAACCTGAGTCGGGCAAGGAGTTTGTAGTATATAGTGATGCATCATTTAATGGACTCGGCTGTGTGTTGATGCAAGAGGGTAAGGTAGTAGCTTATGCCTTGAGACAGCTAGAACCACATGAGAAGAATTATCTGGCTCACGACTTGGAGTTGGTTGCGATCATTTTCGCTTTGAAGATCTGGCGCCATTATTTATATGGTGAGAAGTGTCGAATATTCACCGATCATAAGAGTTTGAAGTATCTGATGGATCAAAAGGATTTGAATTTGCAACAACGGCGGTGGCTTGAATTATTGAAGGACTATAAGCTAGTAATTGATTATCATCAGGGGAAAGCAAACGTAGTAGTGGATGCCTTAAGTAGAAAATTCCTGTATGCTTTAAGGGCCTTGAGTACGAGCTTAGCGTTGTCTAATGATGGTGCTATATTGGCCGAGTTGAGGGTTAGATCGCTATTTATTTAGCAAGTCTGTGAAGCTTAAAAGAATGATAATGAGATGCAAGCTAAGAGAGCTAAGTACAAATTGGGAAACAATTCTGACTTTCGGGTGAGTTCAGATGGATGTTTGATGTTTCACGATAGGATTTGTGTACCTAAAGATGATGAGTTGATCCAGGAAATTTTACATGAAGCACATAGTGGTCACTTGTTAGTACATCCCGGTAGCACTAAAATTTACAATGATTTGAAGAAGTTTTATTGGTGGCCGGGTATGAAAAGAGACATCTCTGAGTTCGTGACAAGATGTTTGATCTGTCAGCAAGTGAAAGCCGAGCATCAAGTACCATTGGGGTCACTTTAGCCTGTAATGGTTCTCGAGTGGAACTAGGATCGGATTACCATGGATTTTGTGACGGGGTTGCCTATGACTTCACAAAAGAAAGATGCTGTGTGGGTTATGGTTGATAGACTAACAAATTTGACTCACTTTATACCAGTGCGTGTTCATTATACCCTTGACAAGTTGACCGAGTTGTATATTACTGAAGTGGTGAGATTACATGGAGTGCCTATATCTATTATCTCAGATAGAGATCCGAGATTTACTTTGAGATTTTGGAAGAAGTTGCAGGAGACCTTGGGTACAAGGTTGAATGTTAGTACTGCGTTCTATCCTCAAACTGACGGCCAATCTAAAAGAGTGATTCAAGTTCTTGAGGATATGCTACGATGCTGTGTGTTAGAATTCGAAGGTAATTGGAAAAGATATCTACCTTTGGTTGAGTTTGCCTACAAGAACTGCTATCAGTCGAGTATACGAATGGCACCGTACGAAGCCTTTATGGTCATAAGTGTCAGACTCCCTTGTATTGGACCGAGCTTAGTGAGGAACAAATTCACGGGGTCGATCTAGTTAAAGAGACCAAGGAGAAAGTGAAAGTGATCCGAGATAGTCTGAAAGCTGCTTCGGATAGACAAAAGCCGTACGCGGATTTAAAAAGGAAAGAAATTGAGTTTCAAGTGGGTGACAAGGTATTTCTAAAGGTATCCTCATGGAAGAAAATATTAAGATTTGGTCGTAAAGGCAAATTGAGTCCGTGATTCATAGGACCGTATGAGGTTACCAAAAGGATTGGGCCAGTGGCATACTGGTTGGCTTTGCCAGTAGAGTTAGTGAAAAATACACAACGTGTTTCATGTGTCAATGTTGCGACGATATGGTTCCGATCCTTCGCATGTGATCCCTCCAATGGAAGTTGAGATACGATCGGACATGACTTATATGAAGAGGAGCCGATTAAAATATTAGCTCAGGAGGTTAAACAATTGAGGAATAAGAGCATAGCTTTAGTAAAAGTGTTTGGCAAAAACACGGTGTGGAAGAAGCTACATGGGAACCGAAAGAAGACATGAGAGAACAATATCCAAACCTTTTTACGGTAAGATTTTCGGGGGCGAAAGTCTCTAAAGGAGGGGAGAGTTGTAACAGCCCAATTTTGGGGCTAGTCAGAACAGTGGTTTCGAGACCGCTAATTCGAGGTTGAGGAAAATTATTTTTATATTATTTTATGTGTTATGGCATTAATATATGGCTATATGAAAATTTTGGTGCTTTAATTTTAACGATTGCATGCTTAATTGTGAAAAAGGACTAAATCGTATAAAGTGCGAAAGTTCCATTATTCAAGGTAAAGGTGTCTAATAGCCATAGAATATTAATTGGAGGTCCTTAATGTGCAATTACGCAAATTGGGAGGTTTTTGCCGGCCATAGAGGCTAGGGAGACAAGGGCATTAAATTTTTGCTTAATTTTGGTGAAATTAGGTGATGAAAAGATGAATAAAATAAGATAAAAAGAAAAGCTACCATCTTTCACTATTCACCCTCCTTCCACCAAAAATTGAAGAGAAAAATAAATTTTTTGGGGTTCAAACTTTCAGCTAAGCTATCTCTTTGCAAGTAAGTGATTTTGATGATTATTTTTGAAGATTTTTGTACTTTTGGAGTCCCCAAAGCTTAAGCTAGCTAATGAGGGGACTAAATTGTTTAATGTTTGAAAGTTTAGGGACTTCCCATGAGAGAGTTTATGTTGTTAGCTGAGTTTTTGTGGAAGAAAATGAATGTCAGTGAGATGAGAAACAACTGTTGTGAAAGGTGTTAGCATGAAAAACACCTAAATAGGACGTGAATGCAAATATTGAAATTGTGTAATAAATGCATGAAATAATTGGAATTACGAGTAGTTGTAAGAGTAATAAATGTTCAACTAGGCTTGTTTAATGAGAATAATGTGATGAAAAATGATTTACGAGCCTAGGGGCAAAATCATAATTTTGCCATAGTACAAGGTCAAAACGGTCAGTTTTGCCTAAATGGAGATTATAATGTATTATGATCATAAAATGATTGAATGAGTGAAATTTTGTTGTTATAGATCAAGAAGAGCGCGGAATTAACCTTGACCGGGGAAATTTTGTTGTTATAGATCAACAAACCAATCTTTAGATAACCACCTGCGATTGGTTTGTTGGCGGGGTGGGTTGACTAAAGATCCCCACAGGTGTGTTGGTTGGTACGGGTGGTGTGTAGCGGATGGAATACTAGGTTTGGTTGGGAATTGCATTTCATATGCATATTATATTCGATACATTTTTATTATTGTGAATAGGCTTCGACCCAAATAAAGGCTTAATGGATTTTGGCCCAGTGGACAACGGTAAGTGGGTTACACACTGAGTTCTAGTAACTCACTCCCGTTTTCCTTATCCCTTTCAGGTAATGATCAATGATGGACTTGAGCCATGGATGTCTCAGTGGAGGCCATACATCAAAAACGATTAAATTTGGAATCTGAACTTCTTTTAGTACTTTTTAATTATTTTGCTATTTTGAATAAAGGTTGTAATAAGGCCTCTGGATTATTTTTTGTTTGGTTTATTGTTTAACGAATTATTAAACTGATTTAAGTATTTCAAATTGAGATTTTATTTTCTGAAAACTTTAATAAACGTTTTTATTTAAAAAAATGAATATACATAAAGGATTTCTTAGTAACTTCATATTTTTAACTCAGAAATTTACTCGCAAAATTTTTAGCAATTCTTTTCAAAAAAAATATCTTTAATTTATTTTAAAATTTTCTCAATCTGCTAATGATATTTTCAAAGTTACGATTTTTCAGATCTTACATCTCAAATTATCGATTTATCAATCAAATCTTTTACTCAATAAATACTTCGTCAAAATTTTGAAATCTGTTTTACTTAAAAAGGAGTCAAAGTATATTTATTTTGTGTGACATGTCAAATCTGGCCTTAACTGTAATATCCTGAATTTTGGGCTTATGCAATTGCGTTTAAATATATGTAAAAGCATGCCTTTGTGTGTTATGAATGTGTTGTATGAATTTTTGTGAACTTTAGGAAATAGGAGGGTGCTTTAGAAATTATCAGATTTTAAGTTTAAAAGAGGAGGATAGGCAGAGGAGGCCTTAAGAGAAGCTTTAGGTGAAATATGACATACAAATGGGCTTGTTAAAGTGGCAAGGAGGCGCCACTTAGGGCCTTAGTAAGTGACGCCACAAACATGGTGCAGGTCTTAAGTTCGAGCAGCAAGGGAAGCAACATTTTGGGCTTTTATTTTCGGCAAAAAGGGGAGAGAGGTGGACGACACAGGGACATCATAAGATGAGCTTTACATATGGTTTAATTCCTTTTAAATTTTGGCTAAGGTGGATAGATAAATGATGATTTATTTTGAATTATTTTTGAATGGGTAAAAAGAGAGAAAAGAGGAGAAAAAGGTGGAACCTGATAAGAGGAAAGAGTTGGCCGGCCAAGGGGATGTTTTGGATGGTATTTTCGGCTAATCATAGTATAGGTATGCCGAAAATTCATTCTCCTCTCATTTTTTTCAGTTGTACCGAAATTTCTTCTTTCTTCATCTTTCTCTTTGAGCCAAATTTTGGTTAAGCCTCACCAACACTTTCTTTTCCTTCCTCTCAATTCTTTCTTTTTTATCCACTCTAGCCGAATCATACTTGAGCCTCCATATCACTCTGTTTCATCTTTTTCCCATTATCACTACTAATAACCAAAAGCCGAAACTTAAGTGAACAACATCTAGCCATAGCCGAATACTCTATAGATCAAACCAAGGGTGCCGTCGACAATAGTAATAAGGGTAAGGATCTATTGCTATCATTTTATTTATTTTCATAAAGCCGAAATCAAGATTCTAACGCCTTAATGTTTTGGCCGAAACTATGAAAGGTTCTTTCGGGATTTCCATTATAGTCGACTATAATGAGGATTATTCGGGATTTCAATATCCAAGGTAAAGTTATGAGATATTCGGCCATAGGCCATTTTTTTATGTGATTTAAAGTTAGAATTAAATCTAACCTATGCCTGTAGGTTAAATCTAACCTATGCCTGTAGGTATTTCGACACCTTCATAACCAAGTAGCACTTTTCGGGATTTTAGAATCGCAAGGTAGGTGGACATATGTATTCGGCCAAGGCCATATTTGGTGTTTTAGATCTACTTCCTATTCTTTTCAAAAGCCAGAAACTAATTTTTTTTAGGTGATCTAGTGTTGGTCAATTGCTAGGGGGCAAGGATCACGAAATTTCGGGATTTGGTTAGTAATCAGTCGGCAGCAAGGAAAGAAGTTGGTTACATTAATCCTTCGGGATTAGGTTTTATAGCCGAATGGCTTTTTACTAACATGTTAGGGTTGGCCGAATGTAGGAATTAATGATCTAAAGCGATAGATCGGGTTTTGGGATTTTAGTAAATTCGCTAAGTGAACCAGGTGTGTACCCCACACTATCTCTTAATAAATTTATGGCACCCATTTAATATATGTGTATAATAATGTGAATGTAGCCAAGGTACCATACAATGGTACAAAGTACTCAGGTACGTAACGTTAACTTTAAGTTAATAGAAGATATGAATATTTGGAATATGTCACGTATGTGAACATGATAAGAATGTGAGATAAGGCTTAAGGCATGATATTGCATGATATGTATGACATGGGGCATATGGGTGAATTTAAAAAGGGGAAGTGATCTGGTGGTTCTTACCACAAATATCTGAATGTGGTGACTCATGTCACAAATATCTGAATGAGGTGACTTATGTCACAAATAATTATCTGGTGGCTATGCCACAAAATTATAAGGGCGATGAGCACGTCGACTGCAGCGACTGCCTTCGATGATGTGTAGCGGATGGAGGGTTGACTTAGTAGTCCCCACGGTGTGCAGGTTGGTACGGGTGATATGTAGTGGATGGTACCTAGGTTTGGGTTCGGGTTTGCATCATTATCTTTATTCCTAATATATGTACTTGTATGGACTGTTATGCCTAAACTGTTGAGACTTAGTGTTGGTTGTACATATTGAGTCTGTATGACTCACCCCGTTGTGGGAATATTTTTCAGGTGACGCTCAGTAATGGACCGGGTCGGCAGGAGCTTAGTGGTGGCCATGCTCAGTTCGGGATTTTATATAATTTTGGACATGTTATATTTTAAATACTTTGGATTTATTTCAGGTTTTAAATTTCAATGTAATAAGGCCATAGTATGAACTGGTTTATGCATGCTTTTTATTTGAATTTATTATGTTACAAATTTTTTGCAAATTAAACATTAAGTGACTTTATTTTAAAAAAAATAATAAACTCTAAACGCTTTGGGACACCCTAAAAGAAATGGTTTTCAACATAAGATAAACTTGTTTCCAACTCGAGACCAACACAAAAATAAACTTTTTTTTTCAAAACCACTCAGATTTTCCAAAGTAACAAAGGAATTTTTAACCGTTTAACTTGAGGAACATACCAGATCCAGTCAGGGCTCGTGGGCCGGGTTTGGGGTGTTTCAGCTTGGTATCAGAGCCTAGTTTTAAACTCTCGGCCTTGGGTTTAAAGCCCACAATGTTTTAAAATTTAAGCCCAAATGAATTTTGTGAAAGATTTTGTGAAAAGAGCAGGTTCTAGCATGGCACCTAAGTCTCCGACCCGAAGTCCACCAAGTAAGTACCTCTAATTGTTGTGTGAATTATAGTATGACTTGTGGAAGGGTATAAATGGAACGTAGATTAGTATATTAAGTACATGAACCCTAGGACTAGTTTGCCCCAACAACTACATAAAACTTTAAAGCCTAATTAAACCCACCTGTGGCTAAGTCACCGAGTTAGGGTGTGGCAACCTTTGTGCGCATGTCTAGGATTGGATTCAGGAAGAGCCTGGTATTTAAGCAGTCCTCGTGACTCGCCTCCTCTTCGCTTGAATCCTACCTGGTGCGTTGTAACGGTTCACCCTAACCAAGAGGACTTACTCACGGGCTAAACTCAATAACTTAAACCCGAAAGGGACTAGCCGTATTTTTATAAAAACCCCAGTTTTTTAAAAAAAAAATCAACAAGTTGCCCTTTTGAATTGAGAAAATTATTTTTAAAAATTTTTCAAAATATTCCTAATTTACAAAATTACTAAAATACCCCTAGTTGTAAAATTACTAAAATGCCATTCATTTCTAAAATTTCCATACTACCCTCGGTTTTAACAAAATTTTCTTACTTTGCAAATGTCTCCAAAAACCCTATCTTGCGAAAATTCAAGATGCCCTGATCTGGAAAATTTACCAAATTACCCCTAACTTGCAAAATTACAAAAATAACCCTGGTTTCTGAAATTTCTGCAACATCACCGATTTGGAAAACAAATTCTCAAAAATAACCCCATGTTTTTGCAAATTTTGAAATACCTTTGAATTATAAGGATTTTTGGAATTTACCCTGATTTATTACCAAAATACCCCTGTAGGTGAAATGACGAAAATACCCCTGGGATAGGAATAGGCAAAAATGTTGGAACAGAGAATGTGTGTGGTAGATACTACTGAATGAATGCTTGAATGAATGTGCTCCTCTGAATTAGGATAGAAACCTTGAACGAAAACTTTTATTGATCGAAAGAACTGCTAATGAACCCCTTTCATAAAACTTCTTCGCGGATAATCAGTGGAACAAAGTGCTAATGCATAAAAATTTCTTAATCAGATTAAAGCGCAAACGTAGAAATGAGCTATAGGGGACGTGGTCGTAATGTACGCAGACACGGTAGAGGCAGAATGACCGTGTCGGAACCCGTTAGATCGGGTCAAGGGTCTGAGAATAAGGTACCACCACCCCCACCACCAGCTGTTGGTGTTGAGCGAAAGAGATCGCACGAGGGGACGATCTTTGTATCGCATCTTTGTCTTTGCGAGTTCTTGAAATGGTGGCCGGAGCAGGTGGAAATATTGGAGCTCGAAAATCTGTACCCGATCGACTCCGAGCCAATGGAGCTGAGGTATTTCATGGAGTATCTGGTGTGGCACCCAGTACAGCTGAGTATTGGTTGGAGGCGACAGAGCGAATTATGGATGAGTTGGATCTGATCCCTTAGGAGAAATTGAAAGGAATGGTGTCGTCGCTACGCGATGAAGCATATCAATGGTGGCTCATAGTTCGGGATGGTGCCACGGCTGAGGATCTAACTTGGGAGTATGTTAAGGCGGCGTACCAGAAGAAGTATGTCGGCACGCGTTACACTGATGCGCAGAGGAAGGCATTTCTGGGGCTGGTCCAAGGGAATAAGTCCGTGGCAGAGTATGAGGCTGAATTCCTAAGGTTAAGCCGATATGCTCGAGGCGTGGTGGCTACGGAGCTTGAGCGATGTGTCCGATTTGAGGACGAACTTAGGGATGACCTGAGGTTGTTGATAGCTCCACATCAGGAGCGGGAGTTTGCCGCATCAGTAGAAAAGGCTAAGGTAGCTGAAGGGATTAAGGACTTTGTGAGGCAGAACTCTGATCGGAATAGACAGAAGAGAGGTTTTGGATCGTTCGGATCGTCTGGAAATGTTCAAAAGAGGCCTAGAGCTGATAGGCCGCGGGGTTAGCAAGTTGGTTTAGGAGGGCAGTACTGTACTTGTACACAGTGTGGAAAGATACACTTAGGGGAGTGTTGGAAGAAAACGGGAGGATGCTTCAAGTGTGGATCTAAAGATTACATGATTATGGACTGTCCCATTAAGATAGAAGGGAATCGACCATCAGGTCAGGGCAATAGTTAGGCTGGAAGAGGTGCACAGCAGCCTCAGCGGGGTCGTGGTCCGATTCGTAGAGGAAATGGTTCTGGAAGAGGATGTGGAACACCTGGCAGAGGTGTTGGTAATATAGAGGCAAGGCAGTCGGGTCTAGTGTATGCAGTCTGCCGGAAGGAGGATGGAGATGCACCGGACGTCATAACCGGTACGTTCCTCATATTTGGCAAGCCTTATTTTGCTTTGATTGATGGGGGCTCGACCCATTCTTATGTTGCATGTAGAGTAGTTGAAACACTAGGCATAGTCTCTGAACTTTCTAATAGGGAGATGACTGTAGTAAGCCCATTAGGTCAAACTGTAGTGGTGAATAAGATATTTCAGAAAGTACCTTTAGAGATACAATGAGTGGTATTCTCTGCCGACTTAATGGAACTACCCTTCAGAGAATTCGATCTCATACCTGGCATGGATTGGCTAGTGGAACATCGGGCTGTACTGGATTGTGCAGCTAAATGAATGGAGTTAAGGACCCCGGAGGATGAAGTGATAGTTATGATCGGAGAAAGAAGAAACTACTTGTCTAACGTAGTTTCAGCATTAAAGGCTGATAAGATGGTTCGGAAAGGGTGTAAGGCATTCCTGACCTTTGTTAGTGCGTTGGATGTAAAAGAAGGGGGAGTTAGTGGAGTTAGAACGGTAAGGGACTTTGTGGAAGTCAAGGCTCAGATCCAAGAGTTGCTGGATCATGGGTTTATCTGACCCAGTGTGTCTCCGTGGGGAGCACCGGTCTTGTTTGTGAAGAAGGACGAACTATGCGTATGTGCATAGATTATCGTCAGTGGAATAAGCTGACCATCAAGAACAAGTATCCTTTGCCAAGGATAGACGGCTTGTTCGATCAGCTTAAGGGAGTGGCGGTATTCTCAAAGATAGATTTAAGGTCGAGATATCATCAGTTGAAGGTGAAAGAAGCAGATATCCATAAGATAGCTTTCCGAACAAGATACGGCCATTATGAGTTCTTATTGATGCCGTTCGGATTGACGAATGCCCAAGCCGCGTTCGTGGATATGATGAATCGGGTTTTTTAACCTTACTTGGATAGGTTCGTCGTGGTGTTCATCGATGACATCCTAGTATACTCCAAGTCTGAAGAGGAGCATGATGAGCATCTCCGGATTGTGCTGCAAGTATTGAGGGAGAAGAAGCTCTATGCCAAATTCAGCAAGTGTGAATTTTGGCTTAAGGAAGTTGCGTTCTTAGGACATGTGGTGTCTGCAGAAGGAATAAGGGTGGATCCTCGAAAGATTGAGGCAGTATTAGATTGGAAACCACCTAAGTCTGTGGCTGAGGTTCACAGTTTCTTGGGATTGGCAGGTTACTACCGAAGGTTAGTAGAAGGGTTTTCATCAATAGCCGCGCCTCTGACGAAGTTATTAAGGAAGAAAGTACCTTTTGTATGGACAAATAAGCAGCAGGAGAGCTTTGAGAGGCTTAAGAGGGTTTTGACTGAAGCTTCAGTTTTAATTCAGCCTGAGGCAGGAAAGGATTTTGTGGTGTACTGTGATGCTTCTCACACGGGTTTAGGATGTGTGTTAATGCAAGACGGGAAAGTAGTTGCTTATGCGTCTTGACAGTTAAGGCCACACGAGGTTAACTACCCGACGCATGATTTTGAATTGGCGGTAGTGGTCTTTGCCCTTAAGGTGTGGAGGCACTATCTTTATGGAGAAAAGTCAGTGATCTACACAGACCACAAGAGCCTTAAGTATCTGTTGACTCAGAAGGAGTTGAACCTGAGACAGCAAAGGTGGGTGGAGTTACTAAAGGACTACGATTGTTCCATAGAGTATCACCCGGGCAAGGCGAATGTAGTGGCAGATGCCCTAAGTCAGAAAGTAGTGTCAGATCTAAGGGCGTTGTTTGCACATCTGAGTTTGTATGACGATGGAAATCTACTAGCAGAGTTGCAGGTTAAGCCGACGTGGTTGAATGAGGTAAAAGAGAGTCAGTTGGCAGATAAGGATTCAAGTGCTAAGTTACAGCAAGTGCAGAATGGAGAGTTGGAAGATTATGGTATTAATGACGAGGGACTATTGTGTTTCAAGGGTAAGGTCTGTATGCCGAAGAATGAGGAACTTAAGCAGAGAATTCTTCGTGAATCACATAGTAGCCCTTATGCTATACATCCCGGAGGTAGTAAGTTGTACAAGATTTAAGGGACCAGTTTTGGTGGCCTGATCTTAAGAGGGAAGTTACAGAATTTGTCAGCAAGTGTTTGACGTGTCAGCAAGTTAAGGCTGAACACCAAGTTCCGTCAGGATTGCTTCAGCCAATTAAGATTCCGCAGTGGAAGTGGGAGAGAATTACCATGGACTTCGTTAGTGGGCTTCCCCTTACGCCTACTAAGAAGGACTCGGTATGGGTGATAATGGACCGGTTGACTAAGTCTGCGCATTTTAATCCCGTGCGAGTTGATTATTCTCTATAGAAGTTGGCGAAGTTGTATGTGGCAGAAATTGTGAGGTAGCATGGGGTACCGGTATCGATCATTCCAGATAGGGATCCAAGGTTTACGTCTTGATTCTGGAAAGCACTACATCAGGCTTTAGGCACCAGATTGGATTTCACTACGGCTTTTCATCCACAATCGGACGGTCAGTCTGAACTGGTAATCCAAGTGTTAAAGGATATGCTGAGGGGCTATGTGATGGACTTCAGAGGAAGTTGGGAAGAACATTTGCCCTTAACGAAATTTGCATACAACAACAGCTATCAGGCCAGTATTCGGATGGCACCGTATGAAGCGTTGTATGGACGGAAGTGTCGCACTCCTACGTGTTGGACAGAATTAGGGGAACGTCGAGTTTTGGGTCCAGAGATTGTGGCGAAATTCGAAGAGAAGGTTGAGGTGATTCGGGCACGGTTGAAAGAAGCATCTGATAGGCAAAAGTCGTACGCAGATCTCAAACGGAAGGAAATAGAATTTGATATGGGAGATCAAGTGTTTTTTAAAGTCTCGCCTTGGAAGAAGGTAATGAGATTTGGTCAGAAAGGGAAGCTAAGTCCAAGGTTTATAAGACCTTATCAGGTACTGAAGCGAGTTGGGCCAGTGGCATACCAGTTAGAGTTGCCTTTGGAATTGAAGCAGATGCACGACGTATTCCATGTTTCTATGCCACGTCGTTATCGATCGTATCCATCTCACATAGTACCGGTTGAAAAGGTGCAGCTAAGGCCAGATTTGTCCTACTAAGAGGAGCCGATTTAGATCCTGGAACGAGATGTGAAAGTGTTACGGAGGAAATCAGTTCCTCTGGTCAAAGTGCTATGGTGTAATCATGGATCTGAAGAAGCTTCATGGGAGTCTGAAGAAGCAATGCGACAGCAATACCCTCACTTATTTCAGCCAGGTAATTTTGAGAACGAAATTATTTTAAAGGGGGTAGAATTGTAATATCCTGAATTTTAGGCTTATGCAATTGCGCTTAAATATATGTAAAAGCATGCCTTTGTGTGTTATGAATGTGTTGTATGAATTTTGTGAACTTTAGGAAATACGAGAGTGCTTTAGAAATTATTAGATTTTAAGTTTAAAAGAGGAGGATAGGCAGAGGAGGCCTTAAGATAAGTTTTAGGTCAAATATGACATACAAATGGGCTTGTTAAAGTGGCAAGGAGGCGCCACTTAGGGCCTTAGTAAGTGACGCCACAAACATGGTGCAAGTCTTAAGTTCGAGCAGCAAGGGAAGCAACATTTTTGGCTTTTATTTTCGGCAAAAAGGGGAGAGAGGTGGACGACACAGGGACTTCATTAGATGAGCTTTAGATATGGTTTAATTCCTTTTAAATTTCGGCTAAGGTGGATAGATAAATGATGATTTATTTTGAATTATTTTTGAATGGGTAAAAAGAGAGAAAAGAGGAGAAAAAGGTGGAACCTGATAAGAGGAAAGAGTTGGCCGGCCAAGGGGATGTTTTGGATGGTATTTTCGGCTAATCATAGTATAGGTATGCCGAAAATTCATTCTCCTCTCATTTTTTTCAGTTGTGCCGAAATTTCTTCTTTTTTCATCTTTCTCTTTGAGTCGAATTTTGGTTAAGCCTCACCAACACTTTCTTTTCCTTCCTCTCAATTCTTTCTTTCTTCTCCACTCTAGCCGAATCATACTTGAGCCTCCATATCATTCTGTTTCATCTTTTTCCCATTATCACTACTAATAACCAAAAGCCGAAACTTAAGTTAACAACATCTAGCCATAGCCGAATACTCTGTAGATCAAAGCAAGGGTGCCGTCGACAATAGTAGTAAGGGTAAGGATCTAATGTTATCATTTTATTTCTTTTCTTAAAGCCGAAATCAAGATTCTAACGCCTTAATGTTTTGGCCGAAACTATGAAAGGTTCTTTTAGGATTTCCATTGTAGTCGACTATAAGGAGGATTATTCGGGATTTCAATATCCAAGGTAAAGTTATGAGATATTCGGCCATAGGCCATTTTTTTATGTGATTTAAAGTTAGAATTAAATCTAACCTATGCCTGTAGGTATTTCGACACCTTCATAACCAAGTAGCACTTTTCGGGATTTTAGAATTGTAAGGTAGGTGGACATATATATTCGGCCAAGACCATATTTGGTGTTTTAGATCTACTTCCTATTCTTTTCAAAAGCCAGAAACTAATTTTTTTAAGGTGATCTAGTGTTGGTCAATTGCTAGGGGGCAAGGATCACGAAATTTTGGGATTTGGTTAGTAACCAGTCGGCAGCAAGGTAAGAAGTTGGTTACATTAATCCTCCGGGATTAGGTTTTATAGCCGAATGGCTTTTTACTAACATGTTAGGGTTGGCCGACTATAGGAATTAAAGATATAAAGCGATAGATCGGCTTTTATATAATTTTGGACATGTTATATTTTAAATAACTTTGGATTTATTTCGGGTTTTAAATTTCGATGTAATAAGGCCATAGTATGAACTGTTTTATGCATGTTTTTTATTTGAATTTATTATGTTACAAATTTTTAGCAAATTAAACATTAAGTGACTTTATTTTAAAAAAAATAATAAACTCTGAATGCTTTGGGACACCCTAAAACAAATGGTTTTCAACATAAGATAAACTTGTTTCCAACTCGAGACCAACACAAAAATTAATTTTTTTGTCAAAGCCACTCAGATTTTCCAAAGTAACAAAGGAATTTTTAACCGTTTAACTCGAGGAACATACCAGATCTGGTCAGGGCTCGTGGGCTGGGTTTGGGGTGTTTCATTAATGCATAGGCCGGGTTTGGGGTGTTATACGTTTAATAAATTAAACATTAAATGCTAAGTATGTGAATATGATTTATTAAATAAAAGAAAAGAAAATATATGCCTGTTTTGAGTGATGTCTTATTCGATAATGCCTCGTAACCCTAATCCGGCGACGGATACGGGTTAGGGGTGTTACATTTTATTTGTATCAGAGCTATGGTTTAGTCGGTTCTAGGACTACCATAGCGTATGTGAGTCTAACTATACATGCCATATTAAATCTGCGATACTGTGATATCTCCCGACTCTAACGAAGTATGTTTTGATGAGATAGATAAGATTTCCAACTGAGCAGATTTTGATAGTACAAAAGTAGAAATTCAAATATTTGAGTGGAAATGTGCTAATGATGAGTTGAGACTCATAAAGGTAAGAATTCAATTGTATGGCATGTTGTTATTGACAAATGTTGTAATTATATGAGCATATGAGATGTGATATTTGAGTTATGATCGCTATCTGAAATGCTCTAATCGTGATTGCATATGAACAATGTGTTAAGAATAAAAGTGATTAAAAGCAAAAGTTTATTAAATAATTTGAGAACCTGAAAATAGTAATGAACTGACTATTTGTGATAGTATGCTTTATGTGCAATTATGTGAGAGTTAAATTTGAGGCTTTACTGTTCTCACCCCCTTGCCAGAAAAATGTTACAATTTTATTATAAGAGTTGGAATGAATAAGCTCACTAATGCGAAGTTTTAGAAATTTGTGTTTGAAAGATTAGCAATGTGGTCAGAAACGAGAATGAATCAACAAATGAAGACAGTACTAAAAGAGATAATGGGCAGTTCTGAAGACTATTCAGATGATGCAAAGACATTGTTAAAGAATAAGTTAACTTTGATTAAATGACTTGTTCAGGTATGTTATTTAAAGAAAGTTTTATCGTATGAGAACATTAGCTAAACATATTAATAGACGAAAGCATCGTTGATCTGTTTGGGCTATATTCGACATTGTTATGTCTTCCTTTGATAATTTATTCCATGGTGTGGATATGAAAGCCGACGGTAAATCTGTATGAGACTAATATTCTGTTCATAATGGTTATTTCTTTGTTGAAAATACGTGAAGATTATATTACTTCTATTACTATGGATTTCAATATTTATGAGCGACATTGTTCTTTCTGGATATTTCTGGGATATCATCAGAACTAATATTATTTTATATGAGTTGTAATTTTCAGATATTCTGTGTAACTTCAAATGTTGAAATTTTGCTATTACAGTATTTTTATGATTCCATGTGATTATCTGCAAGAGATTTCTATTTGACAGAGATGACTATGTCTATTGCAATTATAATTTCTTGATTGAAATGTGAGAATACAGTGGTACCTTCCTCAGAGTTATAGAAAATGTGTTTCTATTTAAATCATGTTTGATTCCTTTTTGTGTCCAGATACTTCATTACCAGCTAGGATAATACTCATTATAGGATTGAGACATTGTTCCTAATAAAGCTCAATGATTTCTATTCGGTTAAGGTGATTTTAGTGTAATTCGGAGTTTCGATGATTAATATATGAGATAGCTTTATTAAACTCTTTTCTAGTTCTCGTGAAGGTTCGACAGTGATAAAAGTGAAAATGATAGAAAATCAAGATTAATCTGTGTAATGATATGTCTGGGGTCATCTTTCTAATGAGAATAAAGATTTCTTTGAAAAGACCGATTCAGTAGTTAGTATGATTTGAATTATATGATTGAAAAGTTAATTGGGATATATGTGTGTTTGAATTTTTCTACGAACTGGAAATAAACTTTGAACGTACATGTATGAATTGAAGGATAGATTGAAAGAAGAATTTGTATTCTTAAAGACTCTGATGTACTAAAGACTATTTTCTGAACGAGGTACAGACACTATGAGTTTCTGGTTATGCCTTTCGGACTTACTAATGCACCTGTTATTTTCATGGATTTGATGAATCGAATTTTTAGACAGTATCTGGATCAGTTTGTAGTACTGTTTATAGATGATATTATGATTTACTCCCGTGATGAAACATAGCATGCCGAGCATCTGAGACTTGTGCTACAGACTTTACGAGATAAACAATTGTATGCAAAGTTTAGTAAATGTGAGTTCTGGTTATGTGAAGTAAGTTTTCTGGGCTATGTTGTATCAGCATCAAGTATCAGGTTGCTCCAAATAAGATTTCAGCTATATTTAACTAGAAACCCCCAAGAAATGTCTTTGAAGTTCGAATTTTTCTGGACTTGCTGGTTATTACAAACGGTCTATGAAAGATTTCTCTATGATCGCGTCACCAATGACGAAGCTGTTACAGAAAGATGTTAAGTTCGAGAGGTTAGAGAAGTGTCAGAAAACTCTTTTAACTGAAGCTCCAGTGTTAATTCAGCCAGAACCGGGTAAAGAATTTGTCATTTATAGTAATGCATCTTTGAATGGTCTGGGTTGTGTTTTGATGCAGGAAAACAAAGTTATAGTTTATGCCTCGAGACAGCTGAAGCCACACGAAAAGAATTATTCGACACATGATTTGGAGTTAGCAGCTATTGTGTTCGCATTAAATATTTGGCGTCACTATCTCTTTGGTAAGAAATGTCATGTTTATTTTGACCACAAAAGTCTGAAGTATTTAATGACTCAGAAATATCTAAATTTGAGCCAATGTCGATGATTAGAGTTGTTAAAAGACTATGAGCTAGTGATTGACTATCATCCGGGAAAGGCTAATGTTGTTGTTGATGCTTTAAGTAGAAAATCATTATTTACTTTGTGTGCAATGAATGCATATATGGTTATATCTGATGATGGCACGATAATAGCCAAATTAAAAGAAAGACTGTTATTTGTTCAACAAATTTGTGATACTCAGAAAGCTGATAATGAATTGTTAGCAAAGCAAGCTCAGTGTGCAACAAATATTGAATATGAATTCCGAGTTGATAAAAATGATTGTTTGAGGTTCAGAAATCGAATATGTGTTCTGAGAAATTCAGAGTTAATTTAGATGATTTTGAACGAAGCTTACAGCAGTCGGTTATCTGTTCATTCGGGTAGTATGAAAATGTATAATGATCTGAAACTATTCTATTGGTGGTCTAGTATAAAACGAGACATATCTGACTTTGTTTCGAAATGCTTAGTCTGTCAGTAAGTAAAAGCCAAGCATCAGGTACCTTCTGGGTTACTTTAGCCGATTATGATACCCGGGTGGAAATGGGATAGAGTCGCGATAGATTTTGTATCTGGTTTACCATCGACACCGAGCAAGAAAGATGCAATTTCGTTATTGTGGATAGAAAGACTAAATCTGGTTTACCTTTGATTGAATTTGCTCATAATAATAGCTTTCAATCTAGTATCAAATGGCATCTTATGAGGCTTTGTACAGTCGTAAAAGTCGTACACCATTGGACTGAGCTCAGTGAAAATAAGATACAGGGGTTGACTTGACAAAAAAAATGAACAGAAAGTGATAGTGATCCGTGATAGCTTGAAAGTTGCATTAGATTGTCAAAAGTCATATGCAGACTTGAAACGTAAGGATATTGAGTTTCAGATCAGAGATCAAGTTTTTTTGAAAGTTTTACTGTGGAAGAAAGTACTCAGATTCAGTCGTAAAGGCAAGTTGAGTCCGAGATTCATTGGGCCGTATAAGATCAAAGAGCATTATCCAAACCTATTCACTGGTAAGATTTTCGGGGACGAAAATCCCTAAGGTGGAGAGTTGTAACAGCCCGATTTTGACCCTAATTAGAATAGTGGTTTCAAGACCACAAATCCGAGTTCGAAAAATATTTTAAATTTTTTTAGTATTTATTATGTGTGAATTTGCTTATGTTAAATTTTCGTGTTTTAATTTTGTCATTTGAGTGTCTAATTTAATAAAAGGGCTTAATCGCGTAAAATGAAAAATTGATGGTTAGTTGTGAAAGTGCTTAATTGTTGTTGTCTTTTTAATATGGAGGATTTATGTTGCAATTATGCCATTTTAATATATAGTGGAGGGCAACATGTTATTATTATATTGTAACACCCCAAACCTAGCCCATGCAGTATAACCGAATCTGACATGTCACATGAAGAAAACGTATAAAAAAATGTCAAGTGAGTCTTACTAAAGTAGGCGTTATATGGTTATGGTTAAGAAAAACAAGTTTGGATGTATATTTGTTAAAATACAACTATTTTTGAGAGGTTGATTGATGAGTCGAAAATTGAGGTAGTGAACTTTAAAGCCACGACTTTGAAGATGACGTTGAAAATTTGAAAGAGAATCCGAGTGAAATTATTTGTAAATATTTATTATGAAAACCATTTATTAATCAATTTTGGAATACCGTTATTTATGATTTTAGAAAATTCCCATTTAAAATAAATCAAACAGGACAATAAGTATGTCAAACATAAAACAAAAATAAAAATATTCCAGAGGCTTTATTACAACTTTAAAAAACCCCAAAATAGTAATGAAATAAAACGGAAAAGTAGTTTACTAATATTTGAAAATATTATTTCCAAAGTATGGCCTCCACCGAGTCATCCATGGCCCCAAGTCCTCGTCACTGAGCATTACCTGTAAGGGTTAAGAAAAAGGGGTGAGTTACAAGAACTCAGTGTATAATCCCCTTACTGTCATCCACTGGGCTTGAACCCGTATAGCAACATCTTGGACTGAAGCCCATTTACATAAAAATATTAAAATGAAATAAATGTATGCAACCCAACCCATCCATCCATCACACGCCCGACCAGCCAATCACATCTGTGGCGATCAAGTCAACCCACCCCACCGCTCACACCAATTTTCAGTCGAGCTGCTATATTATATAATTATTGTGGCCATGCCACCGGATTCATAAGTAAGCATAATATTGAACAAATTGTGGCTATGACACCAGGCTACACTGCTCTCCATACAATTATTCCCATCCCATGCAATATGTAAAAATGCAGCATACATAATAAAATATCCACATGCAAATAACAACAATTTATCCAGTGAATTATTACGGTGAATCGGCACATCAAAGAACTTTGTAATTCAGCCCATTAAGGCATTCTGGCAAATTGGCCCATTGGGGCATTTTGGTAAATCATCCAATAGGGGCATTTTGGTAAATCAACACTTTAAAGGCAATCAAACAATTTGGCCCATTAAGGGATTTTGATAAAACGGCCCATTAAGGGTATATTCGTAATTTAGCCCGTAAGGGCATTTTCATAATTTTATAAATTAACGCCGATTTTGACAAATCTTAGTATTGACGATGTTTAAGAAAATCACTCGATTCATACCATATTACCGATATTAAGTTCTTAAGCAACATTGATTGATTTTTCTAACATGATGATAATTCACAGATTTACGGGATTTCGGTGTGAGATTACACACCTGATTACAGTAAGAATTAAACCCTCTTGATCATCAGCACCTATGATACCATAACACTCGATTAACTAAAAAGAGATTTTGTTGAATCCAAATCTAAATCAACGATCTAACAAAGCTTACCCTTAGTATCGTGAACAACAACGATTTGTCTATTCTCACCGGATGATGGTCCACGACCCGGTGGAAAATCCCGAACTGCCGATACCCCCCTTCACTTGAACTTAGGAGTAGGAATTACAAATCCACTCCTTTTGTGTTCTCCTATCGCTTTTCCTTTCAAATCGTTACCACTTGCCTCCATTGAAAAAGTCTCGGTCAGTAAAATACTACTATGAGAGAAAGTAGTTGTTTAGGGATAGGATTCGGCTTACCACTATTTCTGAAGGATCAACAATTGAATAAGAACGAATAATCTAATCCCTATAATAACCGATTAGTCAAACCTTCGATCCGATTTGCAACATAACCGAGTAGAGCTATTTCAAAAGATCCAAGAAGAAACTCCTTACCTTAACGATGATGAATCTGATTTCTACCAATTGACTTATGGCTACGGAAGCAAGGATATGAGATTTGACTTTCCACTATAATACTTCAATAAGAAAATGATCAAGATATGAGGGATTAGGAGAAAGTGATATTTCTATTTAGAAACAAGTAGAACAAGTTAATAGTGATGAACATACATTCGGCTCGGAAGAAAGATATTGAAATGAAGGGAAAGAGATCACTTACCGATTCGGTCAAGAAGAAAGTGCCCAACAAGAAAGAGAAAACAAAAGTGAAGAAGTGGGGTGTTAGTAGGTTCGGCTATGGAGAGAAATGAACAAAGAAGATTTGGCCACAAGATGATGTCGATTTAAGAAAAGAGAAACAGGTTCATGAAATGGCCAAAAGAAAAAAAGAGAGGAAAAAGAAATATGTTAGATAGTTCAGCTAACATAAAGGAAAAAGTGAACAAAATGATTTGAATGCTTTGGTCATTTTGTGTTTTGGCAACAAAGGAAAAAAAGTTGGAAAAGAGCACCAAAAATATTCAAAAGAGAAACTAAGCTTTTCATGCATAAACTTACAAATAGGCTAGGAAAATTCGGCTCCTCTTTTCTCCCAACAAAACCGTGTGCCCATAACACCCAAAAGGTGATGGTTGACCAAAAATATTCTTTCCTAGGCAACTCCTAATATTCGGCCAACATACTCTCCCACCTTATCCCTTACCTTGATTTTTTTCCTTCTTTTTCCCTTGTCTTCCTCCCTACCATATTTTCTTATTTTTCCTTCCATCAATAAAAAGTCTTCCTTACCATATTTATAGCCATGACCGGCACTTTGGAAAGAAGCACAAAAATTAACCCAAAATTTGCAATAGGTGGGATTCAAACCTCTTCTCTCCATGCTCTCCACTTGACGCCACACCACTCCCCCATGTGCTCAACTTATGCTAGCAAAACACACTCTTATTTCCTTAAGCATGATGCCACTTACCTTCTCTCCTTAAAGTGCTTAAACACAAAAATTTTGCTAAGGCCCATCTCAATCCTAAGCCTTCTTAGGACCCCTAAACATACACAATTAACATTCATAACTAGCCTATCGCATGGTATAATGTAAAAACATAAAATCCCAAATTTCAGGATGTTACATATATGTTATTATATGTTAATTTTATAAATTAAAATTAATAATAATATAAACTAATGTTATAATATAATAATAAAACATAAAGTAAAAAGGCCATTATCATTCATTCATGACCGAATAGAGAAAAGAAAAAGAAAATAGAAAAGCTTTGGGTATTCGGCACCAATCTAGCTTGATTAAGATCAAGAACCAAATAAATCAAATTTGGATCGAGGAAAAACGAAAGTAGTCGATTAGTCGATTTTACCGACCGTTGACGTCCGAGGTAAGTTAATAAGCATTTAAATGTTGTTATATCTATGAATATATAATTGTTACATAATCGAAATGAATTATTTGAATTATTTATGCGATGGCCGAATGTGATTGTGGTGATTGGCTATATTCTGCGCTTGATTTAATCGAGTTTCGACGTCCGTAAGCCCCGTACGAACCTTAGGAATAGATAGGATACATATGTCACGACATAGGATATCTGATATGTGTTATCGTGTAAGACCACGTCTGGGACATTGGCATCAACTTGTGTTTACGTGTAAGACCATGTCTGGGACATTGGCATCGTATTTGATTCGTGTAAGACCCTGTCTGGGACAGTGGCATCGATATGTGACTACATGTAAGACCACATTTGGGACATTGGCATTGTACGAGTTTCCTACTATCCGCGTATCCTTTTTAATTCCAAACAGTTCAATGGGTAATGTTAAATGAAGACCAAATGTGAAATCGAATCAAAAGGGATCATGTATGTACTTATACTAAATTGTGAAAATAAGGCAAGTCAGTTGTTTAATTGATTGTATAAATGTTAAAGTTGCAAATGTGAAAAATGTGAATGCATATGTGATTGTGTATATTCGGCCAAATGGGGTATATGTGATTTTAATAATGAGATTTATATAAGTTCATGTGTATTTATACAATTAGCCATATGGTATGTGTATGAAAGATTTAAATGATAACCTTGTATTTGTGAACATGTATATTCGGCTTTGTTAACTTAGTGTTAATATATAATAGTTGATATATATATTTGCTTATGACTTACTAAGCTTAAATAGCTTACTATATGTAACATTCTGAAATTTGGGATTTTATGTTTTGCATTATACCATGTGATAGGCTAGTTAAGAGTGTTAATGGTGTATGTTTAGGGGTTCTAGGAAGGCTTGGGGTTGAGTTGGGCCTTAGCAAAATTTTTGTGTTTAAGCACTTTAAAGAGAGAAGATAAGTGGCATCAAGACTTAAAGAAATAAGTATATATTTAGCTAACACAAGAGGAGCTAGTAGCAAGGTGGTGAGGCGTCACATGAAGGGGCTTAAGCAGTGGAGTTCGAATCCCATCTATTGCAACTTTTGGGATTTAATTTTTTGTGCTAATCAAGTGATGTATGGTAAGTGTCGGCCAAGGCTTTAAAGAAGGAAAGGAAGACTTTTTAATGATGGAAAGAACACAAGGGAGAAGAGTAAAGAGAATATCAAGGGAAAAATAAGGAAATAAGTAAAGGGAAGAGATAAGGGGGGATATGTTGGCCGAAATTTTGGAAGGAGCTTGGGGAAAGAAAATTTGGTCAACCATAATCTTTTGGTAAGGGGTATACGATTTGGTAAAGGGGTAAAAGAGCCAAAATAGTTTTGCAAGTTTTGGGCATGTAGAGTTTTTCTTCTTTTGAGCAATTTGAGTTTTCTCTTTTCCAATTTCTTCCCTCACTTGCCAAAACTCTCAAGCCAAATTGTTCACCTTTTTCCTTTGTTTTGCCGAAACACTCAAGCCACTTTGCTCTTCTTTTCTTATTTTCTCATTGTTCCTCCTATCTTTCTCTCTTTTTTCTTTAGTCGACCATATTTGGAGGACGAATCTTCCTCGTTTCTTTCTCTCAAAGTAGCTGAATCCTTTTAGCCATTATCTCTTCTCCATTCTTGCGTGTTGGACATTTCTTCCTTGGTTGAATCGGGTAAGGGGCTTCATTCTATTCCTTTCATCTTCTTTTCTTCCTAGTCGAATGTGTATCCATCACTATTCGGTTGTTTCACTTTGTTTATAAACCAAAATCATCACTCTCTCCTACTCCCTCATGTTGTGATCATCTCTTTTTCGTAGAGTTCTAGTGGGTGGCCATATATCACATCCCTGTAGACTCATCCGTAGCCATAAGTCCAATAGGTGGAAGTCAGATCTATCATTGTTAAGGTAAAGAGTTTCTTCTTAGTTTATTCGATATCTCTCTACCTGGTTATTTTGTTAATCGGATCAAAAGTTTGACTAATCGATTATTTTAAGGATTTAACCACTTGTTCTTCTCTACTTATTGATCCTTCAGAAGTAGTAGTAAGCCGAAACCCTCTCCTTAGACTTTCTCTCATCGTAGTATTATTCTAACTGAAACTTTTCCAATGGAGGCAAGTGGTAGCGATACTAAAGGAAAATCGGTAGGAGGGCAAAAAGGGAGTGGACTTGTAATCTCTACTCCCAAGTTCAAACATAGGGCGATATCGACAGTTCGGGATTTCCCACCATGTTGTGGACCATCATCCGGTGAGAATAGGCAAATCGTGGTTGTTCACGATATTAAGGGTAAACATTTTTAGGTTGTTGATTTAGATTTGGATTAAGAAAATCTCTTTTGTTAGTTAATCGAGTGTTATAGGTGCCGATGATCAAGAAGGTTTAGTCTTTACCGTAATCAGGTGTGTAATCTCACACCAAAATCCCGTAGATTCGTGACTCACTATCATGTTGGAAAATAGATCGTTATTGTTTACAAATATAATAACTGTAATATGGCGTGAATCGAGTAAATTGCTTAAACAACACTATTTCTAAAAGATCTGTCAAAATCGGTATTAATATGCTAAATTACGAAAATGCCCTTATGGGCCGATTTACGAAAATTCCCCTATGAGCCAATTTACCAAAATGCCTCGATGGGCCGAATTGCTAGAATGACTTAATGGGCCGAACTATCAAAGTGCTTTATTGGGCCGATTAACTGAAATAATTCACTAGATTAATGGCTGATATTTTTATTTTATTTTATTATGGATGTTGCATTTTTACATATTGAATGGGATGGGTAAAATTGTATGGAGAGCAGTGTAGCCTGGTGGCATTGCCACAATTTGTTCATTATTGTGCTTAAATATGATTTTGGTGGCTTGGCTTGTACTTTAGCAGCTTGGGTGGAAATTGGTGTGAGCGGCGGGGTGGGTTGACTTGATCCTCACAAGTGTGATTGGCTGGTCAGGGGTGTGATGGATGGATGGGTTGGGATACATTCACTTCATTTAATCATTTCTATGTAAATGGGCTTAGGCCCAAGGTTATGCTATGCGGGTTCAAACCCAGTGGATGACGGTAAGGGGATTATACACTGGGTTCTTATAACTCACCCCTTTTTCTTAATCCTTGCAGGTAATGCTCAGTGACGAGGACTCTGGGGCCATGGATGACTCGGTGGAGGCCATACTTTATAAATGATGTTTTCGAACATTAGTAAACTTCTTTTCTGTTTTATTCGTTACTTTTATTATTTTGGGTTTTAAAGTTGTAATAAGGCCTCTGGGATAGGTTTATTTTGCTTTATGTTTAGACGTACTTAATATCATTCTTGAATTGTTTAAAATGGGGATTTTTTTTTCTAAAATCATAAATAACGGTTTTCCAAAATTGATTAATAAATGGATTTCATAACAAAAATGTACAAATAATTTAACTTGGATTTTCCTCCGAAGTAGCATCGTCATTTTCAAAATTCACGATTTTAATGATCACTTGTTAAATTTCAAAATTCATCAGTCAACCTTTCGAGATAAAGTAAGTATTTATAATCAAATTTTTTTTTTAAACTATAACCAAATAAACAACATCTTTAGTAAGAATCACAAGTTCTTTACTTGTTTTCTTCATGTGACATGCCAGATCTGGTCATACTGCATGGGTCGGGTTTGGGGTGTTACACTTTGTGCATTCTTGTTTACTTCTGTTTATAGATTTGGATATACGTTACGAGCTCGGGGATCGTCAGTAAGACTATTCACACTATCGACAGTTTCCTTTGGTATTTTATTAAGTTGAAAATTTAATATATGGCATGTATAGCATAGTAAAAGGTGGAATAGGAATTAAGTACTTTGTATGTAAATAAAGCCATGCAAAAATGGCTTATCTTCTTTTGATTGATTTAGGTTCTGTGTTTATGGTTGATAATGGTCATTGAAAAATAAGTTTATACTTATGCTTATGTGATTATGGTATATGTTCATGACAGGTAAGTATGTGTTATGTTTAATTTTAAGTTAGACATATTGAATTTGGTTATGTGATTAATATTTGTATATTCGTTATGTTTGGTATGATGAATCGAATTAGTTAAAATTTGGACTTGAACCGAATGTAAACTTTGATATTTTGGCTATGCGTAAGTGATGATATTAGGGATATGTTGAATTCGATTAAGTGTTATGTAATTGTATATTTGTTGTGCATTGTGTAAAGTTTGATTTACTTATTAAATGAACTATGGTTGAGTGTGTATTTGTATGTATATATATAAATCAACTAAATGATGTTAAATAAATTGCATATGTAATAAGTATTAGTAATTATGTAAATTAGTAAGATGTGATTTCGTTTTGATATTGTAACACCCCAAACCCGGCCTATCGTTAAGGCCAGATTTGACATATCACACAAAATAAATATACTTTGATTCCTTTTTAAGTAAAACAGATTTCGAAATTTTGACGAAGTATTTATTGAGTAAATTACCGAGTTAAAAATATGAAAATTTCTATGAAATCCTTTTTGTATATTTGATTTCAAATAAAACGTTTATTTAAGAGTTTAGAAAACATAAAATCTCAATTTAAATTACTTAAAGCAGTTTATAAAATCATCAAACAATAAACAAAACAAAAATTAATCCGGAGGCCTTATTACAACCTTAATTCAAAATAGAAAAGTAATTAAAAATACTGAAAGAAATCCAAAATCCAAATTTAACCGTTTACAAAGTATGGCCTCCACCGAGTCGTCCACGGACCAAGTCTCCCTCACTGATCATTACCTGAAAGGGATAAGGAAAATGGGGGTGAGTTACTAGAACTCAGTGTGCAATCCACTTACCATTGTCCATTGGGCCAAAATCTAATTAAGCATTTATCTGTGCCAAAGCCTATTTACACACATAAATATCATACATAATATGCATGAGATATGGAATTCCCAACCCAAACCTAATTTTCCATCCGCTACACACCACCCTTACCAACCAGCACACCTATGGGGAGCTTTAGTCACCCACCCCGTCATCACACCAAAGTAGGCATTCAGCCGTATATATCAAAATTGTGGACAAGGCACCAGATTAACAGAATTTACATGGCATTGTCATTTTTCAGATTTGTGGCTGAGCCACCAGAATTATGTAGCAGAGCTACTAGAACTGCTCTTCATCATTTTCCCACCCCATGCAATTTATGTATTTAATGCATAGCCATTCACAACAATTCATTCAAATATTTCTTACGAACATTTTGGCTCATTATAACAATTTATCAAGTTGGCCATTTAAGCAAAATCATCTTGGCCCATTTCATAATTTACTACAAATCGGCCCATATAACAATATCAAACGGCCCATTTATCAAATATCTCAATTTGGCCCATATAGCAAATATCAAAAGGCTCATATATCAAATATCTCAATTTGGCCCATATAGCAAATATCAAAAGGCCCATATATCAAATATCTCAATTTGGCCCACATAACAAATATTTCAATTCGGCCCACATAACAAATATTTCAATTTGGCCCACATAACAAATATTTCAATTTGGCCCATATAACAAATATTTCAATTTGGCCCATATAACAAATATTTATCGATTTAGCCTATTAGGGGTATTTTCGTAATTTTCACAGTCTTAATACCGATTTTGTAATTTTACCAAAATAGTGATAACTATTTCATTTTACCCGATTTCACCAAGATGTCATTAAATCAAGCGATTTACCACTAACAAATTTTTAATAAATATCTAGCCCATGAAATACGGTGTGAGATTACACACCAGATTACAGTAAGCGCTACACTTTCCTGATCGTCGACACTTAAAATATTTCAATGCTCGATTAGACAACGTACACTATTTAATAAATCTATTCTAAAACAAACGATCTAAGATTTTACCCTCAGAATCGCGAACAACTATGATTTGTCGGTTTTCCTCAGTTGACGGTCCACAACCCAGTGGAAAGTCCCAAATCGCTGATACCTCACAATTGCGAACAACCTCGAATAGTTGATTCTCACCAGATGAGGGTCCACAACCCGGTGGAAAGTCTCGAATCGCCAAAACAGCCCTTCGTTTGAATTTAGGAGTAGGGATCGCTAACCCGCTCCTATTTTGATCACCAATCACTACCCCTTTTGATTCGATATTGCTTGCCTCCATTGAAAACAAATATTAGTCCAAACTAATATTACGTTGTTATGAATGATTGATCTTAGGAGGGAGGTCGACTTACCACAAAAATCCGTACAATCTCAAGATGAAAGATTGAGCGATAGAGTCCCTATAATAATATCGATTAATCATCACTATCTTAACGAATAAATAAAAGATGATTATAGAATCCTCGAAGAATCATTACCTTAGAGATTTTTGGACCGAATTCTAGCGATTAAACGATGACTTCAAAAACCCTAAGCTTCGACCTTCCCCTATATTTCTATGGCGAAGAAAAGTGATTTCGAATGATAGAAAGTATGGTGATGGTCTCGATCAATATGGCCATCCCACACCAAGGTATAGATTCGACACTAAGAGAAAGAATAAAATAAAGAAAAACGTTGAAATGGATCACTTACTGATTGATCAAAGTATGAGTGATAACTCGAATGGAAAAGAGAGTTCAATGGAAGGGTGGAAGATTCGGCTATGGTGAGAATATTAGAGGGGGAGTGATGTTTGAAAGTTTTTGCAAAAAGAAAAGAAGAAGAAAAAGAAGTAGAAGATATGGTGTTTAAGTTTCGGTTTTCAAGGATGAAAAATGAACAAGGAAATGGTCTCCAAGTTTGTATGCATTCGGCAAAGAGAAAGAAAAGAAATGAATTATGCCTCTTCAAGGTTGCATGGTTTCGGCACAAAGAAGAAAAGAGTTTGGGGAGAAAAGAAAATGATACCAAATTGGTCAAAAAGCAATGGCCAATAGAACCAAAAATTTTCCTATTGCTATTGACCACATTCGGCTAGGGAAAAAGAGTTTTGGAGAAACATGATACACTAGTTGCTAATGGAATTGACCAAAACTAGCACCTAAGCATTACCAAAATTCTAATAAAATTTGGCCATCCCTCTTAGCCCCAAAAACCGTCCATATACATAGCTAAATGGTCAAAAGTTTGGCCACCCAAACTTTCCAAAACATCACCCATGGAATAAGCCTCATGCTCCCCTCACATGCCATTTTCATTTGATTTCTTTCCCTAACTTCAATCTTTCCTTATTCTTATAGCCATCTTGCCATAAAAATAAAAGTCCAACTTACCATAATTAGTTCTTGGCCGACACTATAAGGAAGAAAAGAAAAACTAAAAATCACAAATGCACATAAAGGGATTCGAACTCCTTCCCTCAAGGTAACACATATGTCGCCATATCCTTTTTACCATAAGCTTATTTATGCTAGCTATTTATCAATTTATTCCCTTAAGCTTTAAGGTCACTTACTCCATTTCCTTAAAGTGCTAATTGCCAAAAGTTTTACTAGATCCAATAAATCCCGAGCCTTCTCAGGACTACCTAAACACACACAATTGATAGTCTAACAAGCTCAGCACCAAAATAATGCAACATATAAAATTCAAATTCTAGGATGTTACAGATATATATATTCGAATTTAACAAATAGGTATGTGGTCATATTGATCATCAAGTATTTGATTTGGAATTAAAATGATCATGTTAGATATATATGTATTCAGCAATGATGTGAAATTTTGATAGATGTTTAAATATAATACAAATGGATTTAGTTCTAGTAATTTGGTTATGATATTTGTATTTGTATGTGGTATTTGTGGGATGCAAATTTTAGTTATGTGAAAGGTAATAGATATTCAAATAAAGAATTATGTATGTATTTGCATATATTCAGCTATGCTTAATTGAATTATTGGTATACTTTATTGAGGATTTATTTATGGTTAGTCATGGATTCTATAAGTATGTGATTTTTAAATTTGGAATATACTTGGAGTTACGTTTTAAATTGTAAAGTAAATGAATAATGATTATAATCGAAGTTGTTTGTATAGAAGATTATATGATTGGCTGAATGTGTATTTGTGATTACTTGAGTGATTTGACATGTATATATTTATATTGGCTTATTAATTAGTAAGTGATTTGATTAAAATTCTTGATAGTCATTTGTACTTAAAATGATTCAAATAATATGATTACATATGTATATATTCGAAATAAAAGAAATAGTGTATTGGATTTGAAATGGTGCAGGTTTGAACATACTTGCTTAAAATATTTGAATGTTGATAATGATATGTATTAAAATGATTAAGCCTAAGTTGAGTCTGATATTCGTTTAATAAATTAAATATTGAATGCTAAGTATGTGAATATGATTTGTTAAATAAAAGAAAAGAAAATATATGTCTGTTCTGAGTGATGTCTTATTTGGTAATGCCTCGTAACCCTAATTCGGCGACTGAAACGGGTTAGGGGTGTTACATTTTATTGGTATCAGAGCTATGGTTTGGTCGATTCTAGGACTACCATAGCGTATGTGAGTTTAGCTATACATGCCATATTAAATCTGTGATACTGTGATATCTCTCGACTCTAACAAAGATTGTTTTGATCAGATAGATAAGATTTCCAACTGAGCTAATTCTGATAGTACAAAAGTAGAAATTCAAATATTTGAATGGAAATGTGCTGGTGATGAGTTGAGACTCATAAAGGTTAGAATTAAATTGTATGGCATGTTGTTGTAATTATATGAGCATATGAGATGTGATATTTGAGTTCTGATCGCTATCTGAAATGCTCTGGTCGTGAAATAGTGATTTTAGTTTGCATATGAACAATGTGTTAAGAATAAAAGTGATTAAAAGCAAAAGTTTATTAAATGATTTGAGAACCTGAAATTAGTAATGAACTGACTATTTGTGATAGTACGCATTATGTGCAATTGTAATATCCTGGACTATAGCTTATGCATTAATACTAAGTTATACGAAATAGCATGCTTGTGTGTGTTGTGAATGTGCATTATGAATTTTGTGAACCTTAGTGCGTAGGTGAGCACTTTAGAAATTACTCGATTTTAAAGTTTAAAGAGGGAACGAAGGCAAGGTGGCCTTAAGAAAATTTATAGAGGAAATTTGACATGAAATTGGGCTTAGAAAAGTGACTACAATGTGCCTCTTAAGGCCCTGGAAATGACGCCACCAGCATGTGAGGAGGGGCTTGTGTTCGAGTCGCGTGGGAAGCAAAACTTTAAGGCTTTTATTTTTGCATGTGACGTCAATGAGAGGGGAATAGGGGGACGGCACCAAGGCTAGATTTTAGGAGTTTTTATCCTTTTATTTTCAAGAGATAAATGATGGATTATTTTTAAATAAAGAGATAAAGAGGAAAATAAGGATATGAGAGTGATGGGCAAATAGGGGACTCTAGCTTAGTAATTTCGGCAAAATGAGGAAAAATAAGGCCATTCATCATTCTTTCTTTCTCCTTCTCTCTCTACCGAATTTTCTCTGCCACTATTCTTCTTTTCTTTTCAATTCTTCAAGAATCCGAAAGTTCTTTTCTTTCATCATTCTTGCCGAAAATTTCAAGCATCATACTCTTCATTTCCATATTTTGTTGAAGGCCGAACCACCATACCACTCTCTCTGTTCCATTAGAACCGATTCTTCACTTGGTCAACATTGCCAAAATTTTTGATCCACATCCTAGCCATAGTCGAATTTCTTTGTGGGTTTAAGCAAGGGAGCAGTCGACTACATCATTAGGGGTAAGATTAAATTCGATTTCTATATTTTTTCTTGTAGGCTTGGCGAAATCTAGGAACTAATTCCTTTATGTCTTTGGCCGAAACTTTGAGGAAGGTTTTCGGGATTTAGGTGTTGTCGACTTCAGAAAAGGATCTTTTGGGATTTGAGATCCGTAAGGTAAGTACATATGTACATTCAGCCAAGGCCCTATTCAATGATTAGATCTATTCCTTATTTTATTCAAAAGCCGAAAACTAACTAGTTCAATGATTAAGTGTATAGCCGATTGCAATAAAGAGCCATCACAAAGTTTTGGGATTTGTTTAGGAATCAAATCGACAGCAAGGTAAGATTTTGATTGTGATAAACCCTTCGGGATTTGATTATTTGGCCGAATGGCCTATAGCTAAAGTATGTAGTGTTGGCCGAATATAGTAATTGAAGATCTAAATCAATAGATCGGGTTTTCGGGATTTGGAGTGATCTCGATAAGAATATCAGGTTTGTACCCTTCCCTAAGACATAATAAATTTAAAGCATTACATTTAATATAAGTGTTATAATGATGTGAAAGCTATGGCTAAGGTACCATGTTATGGTACAAAGTATCCAGGTACGTTTTCCTACTCCTACTAGGATTATAATAGAATCTGTTATGGTACCTATGTGAAACTATAAGAATGTGAATAAGGGATATGACATGGTTAATGAGTATTTGTATGACATGGGGCATATGGGATATTATGAAAGGGGAAGTGAATGTGGTGACCTATGTCACGATATTCGAATGTAGTGACCTCACCACAATTATCGAATGTGGTGTCTCATGACACAAAATATTATCCGGTGGCTATGCCACAATATTTATAAGGGCGATGAGCACGTCGATTGCGATGATGCGCTTTCGATGGTGTGTAGCGATAGAGGGTTGACTCGGAGTCCCCACGGTGTGCGAGTTGGTACGGGTGATGTGTAGCGGATGGCATCTAGGTTTGGGTTGGGGTTTGCATCATATTATTTAAATGCTATATGTACATGTATGATTTGATATGCCCGAATTTGTTAGGACTTAGTGTTGTGGTTACACATTGAGTCATGACTCACCCTGTTGTGGGATTATTTTTCGTGTGTGATCGGTGATGGACCGGGTCGTGAAGGCTTAGGGGTAGCCATTCTCAGCAAGGAATTTATTTTATTTGGACTTTTTATTTTAAGTACTTTGAATTTAATTTTTGGATTTATTTGATGTAATAAGGCCATAGTTGATCTACTTTATTTTACTTTTATTTATTATGTTACGAATTTTTATCAATTAAAGGATTAAGTAAATTTATTTTAAAATAAACTCTAAATGTTTTGTCACCTAAAATGTAACAACCCAAACCCGGCCCAAACACTATGGCCGAATCTAGTTTGTTACAGAAGAAAATTTTTCTTGAAAAAAAAACTTTTTTTTTTAAAATCAATTTAAGTTGTCGAAAACCTTTTATTTTAGTGACCTTGCTAAAACCATACTTGGATTTAATTTGGAAATTTATTTAAGTCAAGTTATTATACAAATTTCAAATGTGCCCGATGGCACGATAAAAACATTTTTCGGTTTAATTTGGGAAAACATGTGTATTCAATTCAGTATTAGTAATATAGTTTAAAATAGAGTATCCAACATATGAGGACTAACAGAATAACACATCAAGAGGCCTTATTACATCCGAAATAAAATTTAACCAACAGTAAAAATAAAATAACTAAGTTGAAAGTTCATTTAAATCAAATCCACTGCATGGCCACCTCGAGTCCATCTGGCTCCACATCCGCGATCTATGTGTCACTTGAAAAAGTAAAGGAGAAGGTGAGTCACCAAGACTCAGTATGTAACCCTTCCCCCGATTTTAAGTAATTCCATACACAACATATAATTAACTAACATGTACCAAAACATGCACCCAACCTAGCCAACCAACCGCTTTGTCTACCCCCGTGTGGTACCAAACCACCGGTGGTGCCAAACCACCGGTGACATATAGTCACGAAGTGATGTCAAATCACCGGAGGTGCCAAACCTCTGGTGTCCGTAGACACAATCGATTGATGGGGCCAACCCATCGTGTGATGCCAAATCACTGGCGTCAATCCCTTATTATAATATGTGGGGCCAACCCACCGTGGTGCTAAGCCACTGGGACAAGACGCAATGAGGTACCAAACCTCTGGAGGTACCAAACCTCTGCTGACCGTAGTCACTTTGTGTTACCAAAACACTGGTGTCCGTCGACACAATATCACTGCCCCATCCTCTCATCAACCCATGCCAAACAATCACAATATTCATACCATCATGTGTCCAATCACATATAACAAATTTATCATTAATCGTAGACCACATATCATGCTTCCCAAAAGCATCAAAAAAATCACATAATCAATCAGGGACTTACCCGGATCCTTGCTTATACCAGTCATGGTATTAAATCCAAATCTACATGGATCAGGTTAGCACACACACAACAGTTTTGGTACCTTTAGATAATCATAAGTGTGTATGTACACACCTGATGTTGACGATAGTCCTAAACTCGAATAGACAAATCGGCCACACAAGCTTTTCTTTGTCCCTATATTTGGCCAAACATGGGAGTTAGTACTATGGCCTATTCGGCCAAACCAAATATTTAAAAGGGTTCTCTTTTTGAACCCGAATCCTTACCCGAGTGCCTTTAAATAATTACTCCAAGCGTTCTGCTTTCATAATAATCGGCAACCTTATGTTAGAAATTTTCGACTTATAATCACTAACTAAATAACTTGCTTAAATTAGATCTTACCATTACTTACCAAGATCGAATACTAGAGATCAGGGCCTGAATCGACTGCTTTACGTTTACTGAGTACCTAGAAGAGATCGGTTACCAAAAGTGTTTAGAAGCCCTCGATTAACAACTGCCGGAATCGGCACTTACCCTTAATAGAAATCGGCAAGGAACTGAGAAGAGGAACTATAGAGTTTCGGCTATGAATACTTACCTACTCTCAGGACCAATTGAAGAAGAAGTTGAAGGAGATCACCCTTGCTTGAGATTCGACTAAAGTTTAACAAAAGGGAAAGAAGAGAGTTCGGCTAGTGTGGAAAAGAGAAGAAAAGAAAGTGAAAGTGGGAGAGGGATTCGACAAAGAGGAGCAATGTGAGTTTCGGCACAAGGGTTTTATGAAAGAAAGAAAAATAAAAGAAGGAGAGGAATGAGAGGGAGGAATGTTCGACTTTGAGAAAGAAAAGGAAAAGGAATGGTAAATGGGAAGAATGCTAGCCGAAATTGTCAAGTAAATGGCTACAAAAATTCGGCACTCCCCCCCTTCACAAAGACTCCATGCCGTCCACTCTACTCCAACAAGGAGTTCAATTTTCGGCAACCTCCTTGATTTTCTCTTAGCCACCAACTTAAAAGTATTCAAAATATTTTAAATTCCCAAGTGCCTATTTTTCCTCCTTGCCACTTAATAAAGATTATTCAAATAATAATCCTATTAATCATAAAAGAAATATTATTATTATTATCCCTTATTATCCTATCATCAATTTCAAGCCTTTTCTCTCTCTTCTTTGCCGTCCAACTAAGGAAATAAAAAGGGAATTCCATGACTCGAACCTAGGCTCCCCTTACTCCTTGGTGGCGTCACCTGCAGCTCCTAAGTGGCCCTCCTTTTGCCACTTTTCCAAGGTCATTTTAGTGTCAAATATTCCTCATTTATTCTTGTAACCCCTACTTACTAAGGCTCCCTACATTTAAAGCTTCCAAATAAAATTTTCTACTATTCCGAGTCAGCTCAAGACCCCTAATTAGCCTTATTATTCCATAAATCATGTTTCAGCAATTCAAACTCAGGCAAAACAATGCAAACACGAATAACCCCAATTTTAGGATGTTACAATTCTACCCCCCTTAAAAATAATTTCGGCCTCGAAATTACCTGATCAGAAGAGATGGGGGTATTGCTGCCGTATCACATCCTCGGGTTCCCACGTAGCTTCTTCTACACCATGGTTCCGCCATAGCACTTTCACTAAGGGCACTGACTTTCTACGTAGAACCTTGACATCTCGATTTAAGATCTGAATTGGTTCTTCTTCGAAAGATAAGTCTGCATTAACCTCAATCTCAGCCACTGGCACAATGTGTGATGGATCTGACCGATACCGTCTTAGCATCGACACATGAAAGACGTCGTGGATCCGATTGATTCTGCTTCCAACAACTCAAGCTGATAAGCTACTGGTCCCACTCGCTTCAACACTGTATATGGGCCAATGAACCTTGGGCTTAGCTTTTCTTTCCGCCCAAATCTCAACACCTTTTTCCAAGGCGACACCTTCAGAAAGACTTTGTCTCCTACATCATACTCCATTTCCTTACGCTTCAGATCAGCATAAGACTTCTGTCTATCTGGCGCTTCTTTGAGACGAGACCGAACCACCTTGACTTTGTCCTCAGTTTCTGTAACCAATTCTGGACCCAAAACTTGTCGTTCACCCAACTCCGTCCAACATGTAGGAGTTCGGCATTTTCGTCCATATAGGGCTTCATATGGAGCCATTTGAATACTCGCTTGATAACTATTGTTATAAGCGAATTCTGCCAACGGTAGATACTCCTCCCAACTCCCATTGAAATGCAAGACGCATCCTCTTAACATGTCCTCTAAGATCTGTATCACCCTTTCTGATTGTCCGTTAGATTGTGGATGGAAAGCCGTACTAAAATCCAATCGTGTACCCAAAGCTTGATGCAACTCTTTCCAGAACCTTGACGTGAATCTGGGATCCCTATCCGAGATAATCGATATTGGCACACCATGCAACCTTACTATCTCCGCCACATACAACTTTGCTAGCTTCTGGAATGAGTAATCTATTTTCACCGGTATGAAGTGAGCTGATTTAGTCAACCGGTCCATAATCACCCAAACTGCGTCCTTCTTGCTGGGCGTAAGGGGTAGCCCACTGACGAAATCCATAGTGATTCTCTCCCATTTCCACTGAGGGATCTTTACTGGTTGAAGTAGCCCTGATGGCAACTGGTGTTCAGCTTTAACCTGGCGACACGTCGACACACTTCCCACAAACTCGGTTACCTCACGCTTCAACCCCGCCACGGTAATTGTTTCCGTAGATCTCCATACATCTTGCTTCCTCCCGGATGCATAGCGTGCATGTGCTATGTGCATCTTGGAGAATTCTCCGCCTCAGTCTCAGTATCCTTGACATACATCTGAGCTCGCCCTTGAAAACATAGTACCCCATCCCTAGACAAAAACTGCACTTTCTAAACTATCATCCCGAACTTGCATCCTCTTAACCTTCAACCCTTCATCCACTAACTGCTTTTCCTTAATCTCCTCAATCCAGGTTGGCTTAACCTGAAGCTCTGCCAAAAGACTTCCATCGTCATATAGACTCAAACGAGCAAACATCGCTCTTAAGTCTGTCACGACCTTCCGACTCAACGAGTCAGCTACCACGTTAGCCTTACCCGAATGGTACTCAATTGAACAGTCGTAGTCTTTTAACAATTCAATCCATCGACGCTGTCTTAGGTTTAGATCCTTTTGAGTCAGGAGATACCTCAAACTCTTGTGATCCGTGTAGACTATTGACTTCTCCCCATACAGGTAATGCCTCCATATCTTTAGAGTGAAAACAACTGCTGCTAACTCCAAGTCGTGCGTCGGGTAGTTAACCTCATGCGGTCTTAACTGACGGGATGCATAGGCTACTACCTTCCCTTCCTGCATTAACACACATCCCAACCCAGTATGGGATGCATCACAATAGAGCGTGAATAACTTCCCTGCCTCAGGCTGTACCAACACCGGAGCTTCCGTCAAAATCTTCCTTAGCTTCTCAAAACTTTCCTGTTGCTTCTCCGACCACACAAAAGGAACTCCCTTTCTTAGCAACTTAGTCAACGGCGCTGCAATTAGAGAGAATCCTTCCACGAATCTACGATAGTACCCCGCTAAACCCAGAAAACTTGGTTTTCGCCACCGACCTAGGCGGTTTCCAATCTAACACTGCTTTCCACCTTGCGAGGTCCACTCTAATCCCTTCTATCGACACCACGTGGCCTAAGAAAGCCACCTCCTAAGCCAAAATTCGCACTTACATCGAATTTGGCGTACAACCTGCTTTCTCCTCAATACTTGTAGAACTATACGTAAATGCCTGTCATGCCCCTCCTCCGTCTTTGAATAAACCAATATGTCGTCTATGAACACCACGACAAATTGATCCAAGTACTGCTGAAATACCCTATTCATTAAATCCATGAACGCCGCCGGTGCGTTGGTCAATCCAAATGGCATTACCAGAAACTCGTAATGCCCATACCTTGTTCGGAATACCGTCTTGTGCACATCAACCTCCTTCACCTTAAGTTGATGATAGCCCGACCTAAGGTCTATCTTCGAGAATACTGAGGCACCCTTCAGTTGGTCGAACAAGTCATCAATCCGGGGCAAAGGATACTTGTTCTTGATCGTTAACTTGTTTAACTGATGGTAGTCGATGCACATCCGCATGGACCCGTCCTTCTTTTTGACAAATAGCACAGGTGCTCCCCACGGAGATATACTAGATCGGATAAACCCTCTATCCAAAAGTTCCTGAATTTGAGCCTTCAGCTCCACCAATTCCTTTTGTGCCATTCGGTATAGTGCTATTGACACAGGTGCCGTTCCAGGTAGCAAGTCTATACCGAATTCGACTTCCCGATCCAGGGGCAGACCCGGAAGTTCTTCTGGGAATACGTCAGCGAATTCCCCTACCGTTTGGACCTTTCCCACTGCTGACTCTTTAGCCTCTAAGGCACAAATTTGAACCAAGAATGCCTCATACCCTTTTCTAACCATCTTTTCAGCCTTCAAGGCTGACACCACATTAGATAGGTAATTTCTTCTATTACCGATCATGGCCACTTTATCCCCTTTGACTGTCTTAAGAAACATGCGCTTAGCAGCGCAATCCAACCTCGCTTGGTACTTAACCAGCCAATCCATTCCGAGGATCAAATCGAACTCCCCAAATGGCAGTTCCATCAGATCAGCTACAAATACGACCCCTTGGAGTTCTAGGGGTACATCCCTATAAAGCTTGTTTACAACTACAGAATGGCCTAAAGGGCTAATTACAGTCATCTCCCTAGAAGCAGTCTCAAAGTTTAAGTTCATAGTCTCTACCACACTACTAGCTATGTACGAATACATTGATCCCACATCAATTAATGCAATATAAGGAAGTCCAAAAATTAGGAAAGTACCAGTTATAACATCCGGCGCGTCACCCTCCTCGCGACGCCTCGCTGCATAGACTAAGCCAGGCTGCCTCGCCTCTGTGTTGCCTGCGCCTCTTCCCTGAGTTCCACGACCTCTATTAGGACCATTACCGACTCTACCATTACCGTGACCTCTCTGTGGTCCCACATTCCTATTTTGAGTACGGTTCTGCCCCTCTGGCTGATTCTGAGCTCGCTTCCGGGGACAATCCCTCACACAGTGATCCAAAGACCCAAATTCAAAGCAACCCCTCTCACCGGTCCAACAACCTCCCCAATGGGATTTTCCACAGCGATTACACTGAGCCGGTCTCTGATTAGTAGCCATGGGCCTTGCTGCCTGATTTGGCCCACTCTGCCTAGCCTTTTTCTGAATATTGCCACCTGCCCCAGACGACCCAAAGCCTCTCTTCTGCCTATTCCTATCATAGCTTTGCCTCACAGATTCCTTGACACCTTCGGCTACCTTAGCCTTTTCTACCAGAGACAAAAACTCACGAACCTACTGTGGGACAATCAGTAACCTTAACTCGTCTCTAAGCCCGTCCTCAAAGCAGACACAGCGCTCATGTTCGGTAGCCACGATGCCTCTAGCATAGCGGCTCAGCCTCAGAAATTCCGCTTCATATTCAGACACCATCTTATTTCCCTGAACCAATCCCAAAAAGGCTTTCCTCTGAGCATCTGTATAGCTGGTGCCCACATACTTTTTCTGATAAGTGATTTTGAAGTAATCCCAAGTCAGATCATTTGCCGTTGCACCATCTCGAACCGTAAGCCACCACCGATACGCTTCATCCTTCAGAAGCGACACTGCCCCTTTCAATTTCTCCTCATTAGACAGATCAAGGTCATCCATAATCCCTTCTGTAGATTCTAACCAGTACTCTGCTGCACTAGGTGCCACTCCCGACACACCTTAGAATACCTTAGCTCCGTTAGACCGAATTCGCTCGGGAATAGATTTCCGAGCTCCCAAATTTCCACCAGCCCCAGCCACCATCTCCAGAACTCGCAATACCGCTTGCGATACTGCCTCACCACCGATCTGATCCTGCTCCTCAGCTCTAAAAGTAGGAGGTGGTGGTGGCGGTGGTACTTCATTTTCAGAACCCTGACCCGACCTGACAGGTTCTGACACGGTCATCCTACCCCTACCGCGTCCACGGCGTCCACGTCCTCTAGAACTCATTCTATACTGCGCTTTTAATCTGATTAAGAAAATTTTATGCGTTAGAATT
This sequence comes from Gossypium bickii, assembly GCA_025503065.1. Taxonomy (NCBI): domain Eukaryota; kingdom Viridiplantae; phylum Streptophyta; class Magnoliopsida; order Malvales; family Malvaceae; genus Gossypium; species Gossypium bickii. The sequence goes on along the minus strand of CP106717.1, from coordinate 57,684,518 downwards.
TGTTCCACTTCCTTATTCGCGAAGAAATTTTATGGATAGAGTTTAATTAGGGATTCTTTCGAGCAAACAAGGTTTCAGTCTACTATCCTAGTTCACACAAGGGAGTTCATACATCCATTCCCTATTACTTTCCATACCTATTCGCTCTTCGGACATTTCTGCCCATTTCTAACCCAGGGGTATTTTCGTCATCTCCCTACTGTGGGTATTTTCGTAATATCTGAAAAAGTTGTAAAATTTTAATAAAGCATGTCACTTTGGAATTCCCAAAGCGGAGAGTGTTTCAAAAATTTTGCAAAATTTAGAGATATGGCAACATTTAGAAACCAGGGGTATTTTTTGGTAATTTTGTCAATCGTGGTAATTTTGTAATTTTGAAACTCAGAGATGTTTTAACAGTTGTAAAACTCGGAGGGTTCCTTTTTGAAAGTTTTCCTTTTTAAGAGGTGATGTTTGTAAAGATTCAAAAACTAGTGTCATTTCGGTAATTTTGCAATTTAAGGGCGTTTTCGTAATTTTCCAAAATAAAAGTGTTTTATTGATGATAATCAAAGTAGAGTTGTTGGATTTTGATAAAATAATGAAATTTTCGGGCAAAACCATTGAGTTGAAATTTATGAACCAAGGGTATTTTAGTAATTTTACCCCCTAAGGGCATTTCTGTAATTTTTCACAAATCAAGTTTTTCGGGGAAAACATTGTAAAAATGGTTGTTCTCAAATTTGAAAGAGTGATTTAAAAGTTTTGAAAAACTAGGGTTTTGTTGTTTTCCTCTTTTTCAAAAACATGGCTAGTTCCCTTTCGGGTTTTAGCCGTTATGTTTAGCCTATGACCGAGCCCTCTTGGTCAAGGTGAACCAAAGCTACGCACCAGGCAGAATTCGAGTGGAGAGGAGGTGAGTCACGCGGACTGCTTAAATACCAAGCTCCCACCGAACCTTTCTAGACATGCGCATGCAGGGTTGCCACACCACCGAGCTGCGCCGAGTTAGGGTGAACCAGAAGCTACGCACCAGGTAGGATACCTGCGAAGAGGAGGTGAGTCACGAGGATTGCTTAAATACCAGGCTCTTCCAGATCCACTCCTAGACATGCGTACAGGGGTTACCACACCCTAGCTCAGTGACTAAGTCATAGGTTGGTTTAGTTCATTAAGTCTTATGTTCTGTTTGTGTTTGAGTAGTCTAATCCTAGGGTTCAATATTCCCATAAGTCTATTCTACGTTCCATGCTTCCTACCCTTCTACAGAAGAAATAATTCACCAAGAGGTTCAGAAGTACTTACCTGGGCGGATCGGTGCCGGAGACTCGGGCCATGCTGCTTAAAAACCCAAAAATTATTCCATAAGGCCTACCAAAACATTTTGGGCCTTGGGCCCCCACAGCCAGCTTTGAACTGGGCTCTGATACCAATTTTGTAACAACCCAAACCCGGCCCAAACACTATGGCTGAATCTAGTTTGTTACAGAAGAAAATTTTTCTTGAAATTTTTTTTTTAAATCAATTTAAGTTGTCGAAAACCTTTTATTTTAGTGACCTTGCTAAAACCATACTTGGATTTAATTTGGAAATTTATTTAAGTCAAGTTATTATACAAATTTCAAATGTGCCCGATGGCACGATAAAAACATTTTTCGGTTTAATTTGGGAAATCATGTCTATTCAATTCAGTATTAGTAATATAGTTTAAAATAGAGTATCCAACATATGAGGACTAACAGAATAACACATCAGGAGGCCTTATTACATCCGAAATAAAATTTAACCAACAGTAAAAATAAAATAACTAAGTTGAAAGTTCATTTAAATCAAATCCACTGCATGGCCACCTCGAGTCCATCCGGCTCCACATCCGCGATCTAAGTGTCACCTGAAAAAGTAAAGGAGAAAGTGAGTCACCAAGACTCAGTATGTAACCCTTCCCCCAATTTTAAGTAATTCCATACACAACATATAATTAACTAACATGTACCAAAACATGCACCCAACCTAGCCAACAACCGCCTTTGTCTACCCCGTGTGGTACCAAACCACTGGTGGTGCCAAACCACTGGTGACATATAGTCACAGATGTGATGTCAAATCACTAGAGGTGCCAAACCTCTGGTGTCCGTAGACACAATCGATTGATGGGGCCAACCCATCGTGTGATGCCAAATCACTGGCGTCAATCCCTTATTATAATATGTGGGGCCAACCCACCGTGGTGCTAAGCCACTGGGACAAGACGCAATGAGGTACCAAACCTCTGGAGGTACCAAACCTCTGGTGACCGTAGTCACTTTGTGTTACCAAAACACTGGTGCCCGTCGACACAATATCACTGCCCCTTCCTTTCATCAACCCATGCCAAACAATCACAATATTCATACCATCATGTGTCCAATCACATATAACAAATTTATCATTAATCGTAAACCATATATCATGCTTCCCAAAAGCATCAAAAAAATCACATAATCAATCAGGGACTTACCCGGATCCTTGCTTATACCATTCATGGTATTAAATCCAAATCTACATGGATCAGGTTAGCACACACACAACAGTTTTGGTACATTTAGATAATCATAAGTGTGTATGTACACACCTGATGTCGACGATAGTCCTAAACCCGAATAGACAAATCGACCACACAAGCTTTTCTTTGTCCCTATATTCGGCCAAACATGGGAGTTAGTACTATGGCCTATTCGGCCAAACCAAATATTTAAAAGGGTTCTCTTTTTGAACCCGAATCCTTACCCGAGTACCTTTAAATAATTACTCCAAGCGTTCTGCTTTCCTAATAATCGGCAACCTTATGTTAGAAATTTTCGGCTTATAATCACTAACTAAATAACTTGCTTAAATTAGATCTTACCATTACTTACCAAGATCGAATACTAGAGATCAGGGCCTGAATCGACTGCTGTACGTTTCCTGAGTACCTAGAGGAGATCGGTTACCAAAAGTGTTTAGAAGCCCTCGATTAACAACTGCCGGAATCGGTACTTACCCTTAATAGAAATCGGCAAGGAACTGAGAAGAGGAACTATAGAGTTTCGGCTATGAATACTTACCTACTCTCAGGACCGATTGAAGAAGAAGTTGAAGGAGATCACTCTTGCTTGAGATTCGACTAAAGTTTAACAAAAGGGAAAGAAGAGAGTTCGGCAAGTGTGGAAAAGGGAAGAAAAGAAAGTGAAAGTGGGAGAGGGATTCGGCAAAGAGGAGCAAGGTGAGTTTCGGCACAAGGGTTTTATGAACGAAAGAAAAATAAAAGAAGGAGAGGAATGAGAGGGAGGAATGTTCGGCTTTGAGAAAGAAAAGGAAAAGGAATGGTAAATGGGAAGAATGCTAGCCGAAATTACCAAGTAAATGGCTACAAAAATTTGGCACTCCCCCCCTTCACAAAGACTCCATGCCGTCCACTCTACTCCAACAAGGAGTTCAATTTTCAGCAACCTCCTTGATTTTCTCTTAGGCACCAACTTAAAAGTATTCAAAATATTTTAAATTCCCAAGTGCCTATTTTTCCTCCTTGCCACTTAATAAAGATTATTCAAATAATAATCCTATTAATCATAAAAGAAATATTATTATTATCCCTTATTATCCTATCATCAATTCCAAGCCTTTTCTCTCTCTTCTTTGCCGTCCAAATAAGGAAATAAAAAGGGAATTCCATGACTCGAACCTAGGCTCCCCTTACTCCTTGGTGGCGTCACCTGCAGCTCCTAAGTGGCCCTCCTTTTGCCACTTTTCCAAGGTCATTTTAGTGTCAAATATTCCTTATTTATTCTTGTAACCCCTACTTACTAAGGCTCTCTACCTTTAAAGCTTCCAAATAAAATTTTCTACTATTCTGAGTCAGCTCAAGACCCCTAATTAGCCTTATTATTCCATAAATCATGTTACAGCAATTCAAACTCAGACAAAACAATGGAAACACGAATAACCCCAATTTTAGGATGTTACATAAAATAAAGGGTTTTCAATATAAGATAAACTTGTTTTCAACTCGAGCCCAACCCAAAAACAATCTTTCTTTCAAAACACACAGTTTTTCCAAAGTAACAAAAGAATTTTGAACCGGTTTACATCGAGGAACATACCAAATCCGGTCAGGGCTCGTGGGCCGGGTTTGGGGTGTTTCAAGTTGGTATCAGAGCCCAGTTTTAAACTCTCGGCCTGGGGTTTAAAGCCCACAATGTTTTAAAATTAAGGCCCAAATGAATTTTGAGAAAGTTTTTAGCGGGTTTTTCTGGCATGGCACCTAAGTCTCCGACCCGCAGTCCACCAGGTAAGTACCCCTATCCATTGTGTGATTTATAATATGATTTGTAGAAGGGTATAACTGGAACGTAGAATAGAATGATAGGTACTTGAACCCTAGGACTAGTTACCCCAACAATTACATAAGACTTGATGCCTAATTAAACAAACCAATGGCTAAGTCGCCGAGTTAGGGTGTGGCAACCACTGTGCGCATGTCTAGGATTGTTTCCGGAAGGGCCTGGTACTTAAGCAGTCCTAGTGACTCACCTCCTCTTCTCTGGAATCCTACCTGGTGCGTAGCTTCGGTTCACCCTAACCAAGAGGACTCAGTCATAGGCTAAACACAATAACTAAAACCCGAAAGGGATTAGCCACATTTTCATGGAAACCCTAGTTTTTAAAAGTCAACAAACTACTCTTTTGAATTGTGAAAATTGTTATTTTTGAAAAATTTCCTAAAAATTTCTAAGTTACAAAATTACCTAAATACCTCTGGCTGTAAAATTACAAAAATGCCCTTGGTTTATAAAATGACCAAACTACCCACAGTTTTATCAAAATTTCCTTACTTTATAACAAGTTCAAAAACCCTAATTTGCAAAATATCAAAATACCTTGATTTTGGAAAATTACGAAATTGCCCCTAACCTTCAAATTACCAAAATGACCCTAATTTCCAAATTTTTTTGCAACATCACCGTTTCGAAAAAACAAAATACCCAAGTTTTGCAAATTTTGAAATACCCCTGAATTATTAAGCTTTAAAAATTTACCCTGGTTTATTACCGAAATACCCTTAGATTTCAAAATTTCCAAAATACCCCGAGAATGAAAAATTACCAAAATACCCTTATTGACAAAATCACCAAGGAACCTTATTTTGAAAAATTACGAAAATACCCCTGTAAGACAAATTACGAAAATACCTCTCTGGTAGGAATAGACAAAAATATAGAAATAGAGAATGTGTGTGAATGAATGCTTGAATGAATGTGCTCCTCTGAATTAGGATAAAAGACTTGAACTTTGATCGATCGAAAGAACTACTTCTAAACTTCTTTCATAAAAATTTCTTCGCGAATAATCAAGTGAAACAAAATACTAATTCATAAAATTTCTTAATCGATTAAAGCACGACGTGACATGAGCTCTGCAGGGGCGTGGGCGTTACGTGCGAGGAGCCAGCGGTAGAGGTAGAATGACCGTGTCGGAACCCGTTAGATCGGGTCAAGGATCTAAAAATGAGGTACCGCCACCACCACCACCACTTTGGTCTTTGAAAACAAAGATCGAGACGGGAGACGATCTTCAGATCGCAGTCGTGCTTCGAGTTCTTGAGTTGGTGGCTGGTGCAAGAGAAAATTCAAGAGCTCGAAAGTCGGTACCTGAGCGACTTCGTGCCAATGGAGCTGAGGTGTTCCGTGGCGTATCTGGTGTAGCACACAGTACGGCTGAATATTGGTTGGAGGCAACCGAGCGCATTATGGATGAGCTCGATTTGACCCCAGAGGGGAAATTGAAAGGAATGGTGGCACTGCTACTCGATGAAGTGTAACAGTGGTGGTTCACAGTTCGGGATGGTGCCACAGCTGGGGATCTGACCTGGGAATATGTTAAGGTAGCATATCAAAAGAAATATGTTGGCACACGTTATACTGACGAGGAGAGGAAGGCTTTTCTGGGGCTGGTTCAAGGGAACAAGTCCGTAGCGGAGTATGAAGCTGAATTTCTGAGGTTGAGCCGGTATGCTCGAGGAGTAGTAGCTATGGAGCAAGAGCGATGTGTTCGATTAAAGGACAGGTTAAGGGATGATCTGAGGTTGTTAATAGCTCCACATCAGGAACGGGAGTTTTCTACTTTAGTAGAGAAAGCTAAGGTAGCTGAAGGGATTAAGGATTCTGTAATGCAGAATATGGATCGGAATAGGCCAAAAAGAGGTTTTAGACCGTCTGGATCAGCTGGGAATGTCCAAAAGAGGCCTAGAGTTGATGAGCAGCCAGTCGACAGTCAGCTACTACTGGAGAGGCGATGTCGTTTTGTGATCAGTGTGGGAAGAAACACTTAGGAGAGTGTTGGAAGAAGACAGGAGGATGCTATAAGTATGGGTCCAAGGATCATATGATTAAGGACTGTCCTATGAAACCAGAAGGGAATCGACCAGCAGCTCAAAATGTTAATCAGGCTGGTAGAGGTGGACAGCAGCCTCAGCGAGGTCGTGGTCCGAATGGCAGAGGTAATGGTGCTGGCAAAAGACGTGGAACACCAGGCAGAGGTGCTGCTAATACTAAGGCAAGGCAACCGGGTTTGGTTTATGCGGTTCACCGGAGGCAGGATGGAGACGCGCCAGACATTATAACCGGTACGTTCCTTATTTATGGCAAGCCTTATGTTGCTTTAATTGATGTGGGCTCGACCCATTCTTATGTTGCATGTAGAGTAGTTGAAACTCTAGACATAGCCTCTGAACTTTCTGATAGGGAGATGACTGTAGTAAGCCCACTAGGTCAAACTGTAATGGTGAATAAGATCTTTCAGAGTGTACCTTTAGAAATTCAAGGCGTAGTATTTTCTGCCGACTTGATGGAACTTCCTTCTGAGAATTCGATCTCATACTTGGTATGGATCAAGCTAGTGGAACATCAGTCAGTGTTGGACTGTGTCTGACTAAGCGAATGGAGTTAAGGACCCCGGAGGATGAGGTGGTCATTATGATAGGAGAAAGAAGAAACTACTTTTCTAATGTAGTTTCGACGCTAATGGCTGAAAAGATGGTCCGGAAAGGGTACAAGGCGGTTTTAGCCTTCGTAAGTGCATTAGATGGAAAGGAAGAAGGTGTCAGTGGAGTTAGAACTGTAAGGGATTTTGAAGATATGTTTCCAAAGGAATTACCAGGAATACCCCCAGATAGGGAGGTGGAGTTTGGTATTGACTTGTTGCCAGGAACAGCTCCTGTGTCAATTGCCCCGTACTGAATGGCACCAAAGGAGATGGTTGAGCTGAAGGCTTAGATCCAGGAGTTGTTGGATCGTGGGTTTATCCGACCCAGTGTGTCTCAGTGGGGAGCACCGGTCCTGTTTGTAAAGAATAAGGATGGAACTATGTGTATGTGCATAGACTACCGTCAGTTAAACAAGCTGACCATCAAGAAAAATTATCCTTTGCCAAGGATAGACGACTTGTTCGATCAGTTTAAGGGGGCCGTAATATTTTCAAAGATCGACTTGAGGTGGGGATATCATCAGTTGAGGGTGAAGGAGGCAGATATCCACAAGACAGCCTTTAGGACAAGGTACGACCACTATGAGTTTGTAGTAATGCCCTTTGGTTTAACGAACGCCCTAGCCGCGTTTATGGACATGATGAACCGGGTTTTCCAACCCTACTTGGATAGGTTCGTCATTGTGTTTATTGACGATATCCTAGTGTACTCCAAGTATGAAGAGGAACATGATGAGCATCTACGGATTGTGTTACAAGTGCTAAGGGAGAAGGAACTCTATGCCAAATTCAGCAAGTGTGAATTTTGGCTGAAGGAAGTTGCTTTCTTAAGGCATGTGGTGTCCGCAGAAGGAATAAGGGTGGATCCTCGAAAGATTGAGGCGGTGTTGGATTGGAAATCACCTAAGTCAGTGACGGAGATTCGTTGTTTCCTGGGATTGGCAGGCTACTACAGAAGGTTCGTGGAAGGATTCTCCTCGATAGTCGCGCCTCTGACAAAGTTACTAAGGAAGGAAGTACCTTTTGTATGCACGAATAAACAACAGGAAAGCTTTGAGAAGCTTAAGAAAGTAATGACGGAAGCTCCAGTTTTGATTCAGCCTGAGGCAGGGAAGGATTTCGTGGTGTACTATGATGCTTCGAACACGGGGTTAGGATGTGTTCTAATGTAGGACGGGAAAGTAGTCGTTTATGCGTCACGGCAGTTAAGGCCACATGAGGTTAACTACCCGACTCATGACTTGGAATTGGTGGCAGTGGTCTTTGCTCTCAAGATGTGGAGGCACTATCTCTATGGTAAAAAGTCGATAATCTACACAGACCACAAGAGTCTTAAGTATTTGCTGACTCAAAAGGAGTTGAACCTGAGACAGTGAAGGTGGGTGGACTTACTGAAGAACTATGATTGTTCGATAGAGTATCATCCGGGCAAGGCGAATGTAGTGGCGGATGCTCTAAGTCGGAAGGTTGTGTCGGATCTGAGGGCGATGTTCATACATCTGAGCTTGTATGATGATGGAAGTCTGCTGGCAGAGCTGCAAGTTAAGTCGACATGGTTGAATGAGGTGAGAGAGGGACAGGTGGCTGATGAGGATTTAAGTGCTAAGATACAACAAGTTCAGAATGGTGGTTTAGAGGATTACAGTATGTCCAGTGATGGAGTGTTGTGTTTCAAGGGTAAGGTTTGTATGCCTAAAGATGAGGAACTTAGGCAGAGGATTCTTCAGGAATCGCATAGTAGCCCTTATGCTATGCATCCTGGAGGCACTAAGTTGTCTGAGAGATCTAAGAGAACAGCTTTTGGTGGCACTGTCCAAGATGGAAGTTACGGAATTTGTTGGGAAATGCTTAACGTGTCAGCAAGTTAAGGCTGAACACCAAGTTCCGTCAAGATTGCTTCAGCCAATCATGATTCCACAGTGGAAGTGGGAGAGAATCACCATGGACTTCGTTAGTGGGTTTCCCCTTACGCCTACTAAGAAGGACTCGGTATGGGTAATAGTGGACCGTTTGACCAAGTCCGCGCACTTTATCCTGGTAAGAGTCGATTATTCTTTGCAGAAGTTGGCAAAATCATATGTAGCAGAAATTGTAAGGTTGCATGGAGTGCCAATGTTAATTATTTCAGATAGAGACCCAAGGTTTACTTCTCGGTTTTCATCCACAGTCGGACGGGCAGTCGGAACGGGTAATCCAAGTATTAGAGGATATGTTGAGGGGCTGTGTGATGGATTTCAGAGGAAGTTGGAAGGAATATTTTCCTTTAGCAGAGTTTGCTTACAACAACAGCTATCAGGCCAGTATTCGGATGGCACCGTATGAAGCGTTGTATGGTCGGAGGTGTCGAACTCCTATGTGTTGGACTGAATTAGGGGAAAGACAAGTTTTGGGTCCAGAGATTGTGGCAGAATCTGAAGAGAAGGTTGAGATAATCCGGGGACAGTTGAAGGAAGCTTCTAATAGACAAAAGTCGTATGCAGATCTCAAGCAAAAAGAGATAGAATTTGATGTGGGAGATCAAGTGTTCCTTAAGGTATCGCCTTGGAAGAAGGTGATGAGATTTGGTCGGAAAGGGAAGTTAAGTCCGAGGTTTATAGGACTCTATCGAGTATTGAAGCGAGTTGGACCAGTGGCATACTAGTTGGAGTTGCCTTCGGAATTGAAGCAGATACATGACGTATTCCATGTGTCCATGTTATGTCGTTATCGATCGGATCCATCTCATGTGGTACCAGTTGAGGAGGTGGAGCTGAGGCCAGATTTGTCCTACGAGGAAGAGCCGATTCAGATCTTGGAGCGAGATGTGAAAATGCTACGAAGGAAATCAGTTCCTCTAGTCAAAGTGTTATGGCGCAATCATGGATCGGAGGAAGCTTCGTGGGAGCCAGAAGAGGCAATGCGACAGCAATACCCTCACTTGTTTTAGCCAGGTAATTTCGAGGTCGAAATTATTTTAAGGGGGTAGAACTGTAATATCCTGGACTATAGCTTATGCATTAATACTAAGTTATATAAAATAGCATGCTTGTGTGTGTTGTGAATGTGCATTATGAATTTTGTGAACCTTAGTGTGTAGGTGAGGGAACTAAGGCAAGGTGGCCTTAAGAAAATTTATAGAGGAAATTTGACATGAAATTGGGCTTAGAAAAGTGGCTACAAGGCGCCACTTAAGGCCCTGGAAATGATGCCACTAGCATGTGAGGAGGGGCTTGTGTTTGAGTCGCGTGGGAATAGGGGGACGGCACCAAGGCTAGATTTTAGGAGTTTTTATCCTTTTATTTTCAAGAGATAAATGATGGATTATTTTTAAATAAAGAGATAAAGAGGAAAATAAAGATATGAAAGTGATGGCCAAGTAGGGGACTCTAGCTTAGTAATTTCGGCAAAAGGAGGAAAAATAAGGCCATTCATCATTCTTTCTTTCTCCTTCTCTCCCTGCCGAATTTTCTCTGCCACTTTTCTTCTTTTGTTTTCAATTCTTTAAGAATCTAAAAGTTCTTTTCTTTCATCATTCTTGCCGAAAATTTCAAGCATCATACTCTTCATCTCCATATTTTGTTAAAGGCCGAACCACCATACCACTCTCTCTTTTCCATTAGAGCCGATTCTTCACTTCGTCACCATTGCCGAAATTGTTAATCCACATCCTAGCCATAGTCAAATTTCTTTGTGGGTTTAAGCAAGGGTGCAGTCGACTACATCATTAGGGGTAAGATCAAATTCGATTTTTATACTTTTTCTTGTAGGCTTGTCGAAATCTAGGAACTAATTCCTTTATGTCTTTGGCCGAAACTTTGAGGAAGGTTTTCGGGATTTAGGTGTTGTCGACTTCAGAAAAGGATCTTTCGGGATTTGAGATCCGCAAGGTAAGTACATATGTACATTCGGCCAAGGCCCTATTCAATGATTAGATCTATTCCTTATTTTATTCAAAAGCCGAAAACTAACTAGTTCAATGATTAAGTGTATAGCCGATTGCAATAAAGAACCATCACAAAGTTTCGGGATTTGTTTAGGAATCAAATCGACAGCAAGGTAAGATTTTGATTGTGATAAACCCTTCGGGATTTGATTATTTGGCCGAATGGCCTATAGCTAAAGTATGTAGTGTTGGCCGAATATAGGAATTGAAGATCTAAATCAATAGATCGGGTTTTCGGGATTTGGAGTGATCTCGATAAGAATATCAGGTGTGTACCCTTCCCTAAGACTTAATAAATTTAAAGCATTACATTTAATATAAGTGTTATAATAATGTGAAAGCTATGGCTAAGGTACCATGTTATGGTACAAAGTATCCAGGTACGTTTTCCTACTCCTACTAGGATTATAATAGAATCTGTTATGGTACCTATGTGAAACTATAAGAATGTGAATAAGGGATATGACATGGTTAATAAGTATTTGTATGACATGGAGCATATGGGATATTATGAAAGGGGAAGTGAATGTGGTGACCTATGTCACGATATCTGAATGTGGTGACCTCGGTCACAATTATCTGAATGTGGTGTCTCATGACACAAAATATTATCTGGTGGCTATGCCAGAATATTTATAAGGGCGATGAGCATGTCGACTGCAGCGACTACCTTCGATGGTGTGTAGCAGATAGAGGGTTGACTCAGTAGTCCCATGGTGTGCAGGTTGGTACGGGTGATGTGTAGCGGATGGCATCTAGGTTTGGGTTCGGGTTTGCATCATCTTATTTAAATGCTATATGTACATGTATGATTTGATATGCCTGAATTTGTTAGGACTTAGTGTTGTGGTTACACATTGAGTCTGTTGACTCACCCCATTGTGGCATTATTTTTCAGGTGACAATTAGCAAGGAATTTATTTTATTTGGACTTTTTATTTTAAGTACTTTGAATTTAATTTTGGGATTTATTTGATGTAATAAGGCCATAGTTGAACTACTTTATTTTACTTTTATTTATTATGTTACGAATTTTTATCAATTAAAGGATTAAGTAAATTTATTTTAAAATAAACTCTAAATGTTTTGTCACCTAAAATAAAGGGTTTTCAATATAAGATAAACTTGTTTTCAACTCGAGCCCAACCCAAAAACAATCTTTCTTTCAAAACACACAGTTTTTCCAAAGTAACAAAAGAATTTTGAACCGGTTTACATCGAGGAACATACCAGATCCGGTCAGGGCTCGTGGGCCGGGTTTGGGGTGTTTCAGCAATTATGTGAGAGCTAAATTTGAGGCTTTACTGTTCTCACCCCCTTGTAAGAAAAATGTTACAATTTTATTATAAGAGTTGGGATGAATAAACTCTCTAATGTGAAGTTTTAGAAATCCGTGTTTGTAATATTAGTAATGTGGTCAGAAAGGAGAATGAATCAGCAAATGAAGATAGTACTAAAAGAGATAATGGGCAGTTCTAGAGATTATTCAGATGATGCAAAGACATTGTTAAAGAAGAAGTTAACTTTGATTAAATGACTTGTTCAGGTATGTTATCTAAAGAAAGTTTTATCGTATGAGAACATTAGCTAAACATATTAATAGACGAAAGAATCGTTGATCTGTTTGGGTTATATTTGGCATTGTTATGTCTTCCTTTGATAATTTATTCCATGGTGTGGATGTAACATCCTGAAATTTGGCCTAGTAGGATTGGGCCCAATGGGCCTTCGGCGTAAGAGTGTTTAAAATTTTTGAGAACAAGAGAATGGCATTATTGCAAATTGGACTTATTAGTTAAGTGAATTTGGAAGGTTACGAGGTTTCTATGAAGTCTCAGGTTTAATTGGGCCTTAGGAAAAATTTGGTATTTTAGCACTTTAAGGAGAGATGGTAAGTAGCTTCAAGACTAATAGAAATAAATGAGTAATGTGCTTGCATAAATGAGCATATGGTAAAGAGGATATGATGCCACATGATGGACTTTGAGGGGAGAGGTTCAAATCCCATTGTGTGCAAACTTTAACTATTATTTTTGCACTCTTTCCTTAAGTGTCGGCCAAGCATGTAAATAAGGCAAAGTGGACTTTTTATTTTTGGCAAGATGGCTAAGGGAAATAGGAAAGGATGAATGTGAGGAAAGAAATCAAGAGAAAGGGGAAAGTAGGGGGAACATGTGGCCTTTTTCAAGGGATGTGTTATGGAAAGGGTGGTTGGCAAATTTTTTACTATTAGGGACATGAATGTGGACGATTTTGGGGCTAAAGGGGGTGATAGCTGAATTTTGCTAGGAGTTTTTGGCAAAGCTAGTGCTTGAGAAGTTGTTCTTTTTAGTTTTTTGTATCATTCTCTCTCTCTCCAAATTTCCTCTTCTCTTTGCCAAATTTTCAAGCCTTTAGTGTGCATTATTTGTTTCTTCTTTTCTTCCTTGTTGCCAAAAGTACCTAAGCCTTGGAGATCAAATTGTTCACTCATTTTCCTTTGGAAAAACCAAACCCTTCATTTCTTCTTTATCGTTCTTCTCATCCGTATTAACACTCACTCCTTTGATCAATCGGTAAGTGGTTCTATTCAAACATTTTTTTTTCTTTCTCCTAGCCGAATATATGTCTTGGCATGGGATGGTCCTTTTAACCGAGACCATCATTTTATTCTACCCTCTCAAATGAGATTATTTTCTCTTTTCGTAATGTTTTAAGTGGGAGACCGTGTATTGTTCTAGCCGAAGTCAAACGGTGGAAATTGGATCCAATATCGATAAGGTAAGGGGGTTCATTTTGGATTTTTTGCTATATCTCTATTTGGCTATGTTGCAAATCGGATTGAAGTTTCGACTAATCGATTGTGTTTTAGGGATGAAATCACTCGATATATCCTATTTGCAAATCCTTCGGATATAGTGGGTCAACGAATAGTGGTTCTTTAGGGAATCCTAATCAAGGTGTGTAATCTCGTGCTTTAATCCCTTACTTCCAGAATACATGTTTGAAATGGTGTGTAATCTCACATCTCTTTAAAATTTTGTATGATATGTTCTGTGATTCAGTCAAAATACCAAAGAAAATCAGAAATCGGCATCCGTAATCACTCGGACATGCGTATGATCGTAGTAGTAATCATGTTTTGTAATAAAACAGTTTCGGTTAGAAACCGTGACATGTTTTTGAAAAATCACAAAAAATAGGAGAAAGGGAATCAGAAAGTGAATGAGATATCGAATTAAAGCTTACTATGTCTATTTCAATAAGGAAGAAACAGAGAAGGGAAATGAATTTTATATTCTGAGATATATTAATTTTAGTTAGACTAGTTCTAAATGACTTCGTGGTTCCCTGGTCTGTTTTGGAAAAATCGTATAAAATTGTACAAAGTTAATTGTGAGTTATAATTTATATGTATAGATTCCTTAGTGAGCCTATTTCAATAGAAACAAGTGGGAGTAGTATATGAAAACCATACAGTAAGATTTTTGAAATTAAGGTAAGAGAGGTTAGAACTGTTGGATAGTGAAACAGGGGAAACTTTAAAGAATAAACTGTACTAAATGGATAAGCCAAAAATTCTGGAAAAATTGTAGTAAGAAGATATATAAGTCTAGTTTCAAGGAAAATTTACAGATTTAGATTTCGAGATTCCTAACTTGAGTTATAGTCAATTTGGTCAGTATGACATAGATGGACAGCTTCGATTTTTATGCCCAAATTAGTAGTTAAGTCTAGTTTGCGAAATTTCTCGTATTACCCTCAGTGGGTAGAATTTCTGATTTACCGAAATGCCCTAATTGGCCGAATTGTTATATTGCCTTAATAGGCCGATTTGATAGATTGTTATAATGGGCCGAATTGTTATATTGCCTTAATGGACTGATTTGATAGATTGTTATAATGGGCCGATATGCAAAGTGTTATAATGAGCCGATTTACTGAAATGTCCTTATGGACCGAATTACAAAATGCCTTTATGGGCCGAATAATCGTATTGCTTTAATGGGCTGATTCATAAAAAGTATTCAATAGGTTAATGGGTGTTATTTTTATATGGATGTTTTACGATTATGTATGATTCATCTTTACATATTGCATGGGATGGGAAAATTTGAATGAAGAGAAGTATAGACCGGTGGCATTGCCACAAATACCAATAAAGGCTATGTGCCAATATAAATGTGATTTTGGCTTTGTGCCATAGTGATTAAGGCTGTGTGCCGATTATATTACCGTATATGAATCTGGTGGCTCAGCCACAAAATTTATAAATGGCAGCTTGACTTCAAATTGGAGAGACTGGTGGGGTGGGTTTACTAGATCCCCACAGGAGAAACTGGCTGGTATGGGTGGAGAGATTGGCTGGATGGGATGGGTTGCATTCATTTCATTCAATTATTATTTTGTTAATGGGCTTAGGCCCTAGATATTACTATTTGGGTTCAGGCCCAATGGATAACGGAAAGGGGATTATGCATTGAGTTCTTGTAACTCACCCCCCTTTTCTTTAACCCTTGTAGGTAATGCTCCGTGACGAGGGCTTGGGCCATGGATGACTCAGGTGGAGGCCATACTTTCGAAATGGTTTATTTGGACTTTAGACTTCTTTCTCGTTTATTTTATTACTTTACAATTTTGGGTTAAATGTTGTAATAAGGCCTCTGGACTATTTTTATTTTTGCTTCATGGTTGGGATGTTTTTATTATATTTCTTAAATTGTTTAAAAAGGGAATTTTCTAAAAACTTAAATAATGGTTTCCAAAATCGATTAACAAATAGATTTTCAAAATAAACTTTTACAAATATTTTTAACACGGATATTTTCTCTCGAACTTATAATGCTATTTTCAAAAGACTCGGATTCTCTTTTGAATTTTCAAAGTCGTTTTAAAAAATAACGGTTTTGTAAGATCATTAGCTCAAATTTATCGATTTATCAATCAAATCTTCGAAGTTAGTAGTGTTTTATCAAATCAAACTTATTTTCTTGATTTTAACGAAGCAATATTTTAGTAAAAATAAAAAGGGTTTAACATGTTCTATTCGTGTGACGTGCCAAATCCGCTCGTAACGCATGGACTGGGTTTGGGGTGTTACAGTGGATATGAAAGTTGACGGTAAAATCTGTATGAGACTAATATTCTATTCATATTGGTTATTTCTTTGTTGAAAATACATGAAGATTATATTACTTCTATTACTGTGGATTTCAGTATTTATGAGCGACATTGTTCTTTCTAGATATTTCTGGGATATCATCGGAACTAATATTATTTTATATGTGTTGTAATTTTCAGATATTTTGTGTAACTTCAAATGTTGAAATTTTTCTATTACGGTATTTTTATGATTCCATGTGATTATCTGTAAGAGATTTCTATTTGACAGAGATGACTATGTCTATTGCAATTATAATTTCTTGCTTGAAATGTGAGAATATAGTGGTACCTTCCTCAGAGTTATAAAAAATGTGTTTCTACAATGCTTGCTATTTAAATCATATTTGATTCCTTTTTGTGTTCAGATACTTCATTAATAGCTGGGATAATACTCATTATAGGATTGAGACATTGTTCCTAATAAAGCTCAATGATTTCTATTTGGTTAAGGTGACTTTAGTATAATTCGGAGTTTCGATGATTAATATATGAGACAGCTTTATTAAACTCTTTTCTAATTCTCGTGAAGGTTCGATAGTGATAAAAGTGAAAATGATAGAAAATCAAGATTAATCTGTATAATGATATGTCCGGGGTCATCCTTCTAATGAGAATAAAGATTTCTTTGTAAAGACCGATTCAGTAGTTAGTATGGTTTGACTTATTTGATTGAAAAGTTAATTGGGATATATGTGTGTTTGAGTTTATCTACGAATTGGAAATAAACTTTGAACATACATGTATGAATTGAAGGACAGATTGAAAGAAGAATTTGTATTCTTAAAGACTCTGATGTACTAAAGACTATTTTCTGAACGAGGTACAGACACTATGAGTTTCTAGTTATGCCTTTCGGACTTACTAATGCACCTGTTATTTTCATGGATTTGATGAATCGAATTTTCAGACAGTATCTGGATCAGTTTATAGTACTGTTTATGGATGATATTATGATTTACTCCCATGATGAAACATAGCATGCCGAGCATCTGAGACTTGTGCTACAGACTTTGCGAGATAAACAATTGTATGCAAAGTTTAGTAAATGTGAGTTCTAGTTATGTGAAGTCAGTTTTCTGGGCCATGTTGTATCAGCATCAAGTATCAGGGTTGCTCCAAATAAGATTTCAGCTATATTTGACTGGAAACCCCCAAGAAATGTCTTTGAAGTTTGAAGTTTTCTAGACTTGCTGGTTATTACAGACGGTCTGTGAAAGATTTATCTATGATCGCGACACCTATGACGAAGCTATTACAGAAAAATGTTAAGTTCGAGAGGTTAGAGAAGTGTCAGAAAAGCTTTGATCAGTTGAAAACTCTTTTGACTGAAGCTCCAGTGTTAATTCAGGCAGAATCGGGTAAAGAATTTGTCATTTATAGTAATGCATCTTTGAATGGTCTGGGTTGTGTTTTGATGCAGGAAAACAAAGTTATAGCTTATGCCTCGAGACAGCCGAAGCCACACGAAAAGAACTATACAACACATGATTTGGATTTAGCAGCTATTGTGTCCGCATTAAAGATTTGGCGCCACTATCTGTTCGGTAAGAAATGTCATGTTTATTCTGACCACAAAAGTCTGAAGTATTTAATGACTCATAAATATCTGAATTTGAGACAATGTCAATGATTGGAGTTGTTAAAAGACTACGAGCTAGTGATTGACTATCATCCGGGAAAGGCTAATGTTGCTGCTGATGCTTTAAGTAGAAAATCATTATTTACTTTATGTGCAATGAATTCATATATGGTTATATTTGATGATGGCGCGATAATAGCTGAATTAAAAGAAAGTCTATTATTTTTTTTAACAAATTTGTGATACTCAGAAAGTTGATAATGAATTGTTAACAAAGCGAGCTCAGTGTGAAACGAATATTGAATCCGAATTTCGATTTGATAAAAATGCTTGTTTGAGGTTCAGAAACCGAATATGTGTTCCAAGAAATTTAGAGTTAATTTAGATGATTTTGAACGAAGCTTACAGTAGTTGGTTATCTGTTCATCCAGGTAGTATGAAAATGTATTATGATCTGAAGCAGTTCTGTTGGTGGTCTGGTATAAAACGAGACATATCTGACTTTGTTTCAAAATGCTTAGTCTGTCAATAAGTAAAAGCCAAGCATCAGGTACCTTCTAGGTTACTTTAGCCGATTATGATACCCGAGTGGAAATGGGATAGAGTTACGATAGATTTTGTATCTAGTTTACCATTGACACCGAGCAAGAAAGATGCAATTTGGGTTTTTGTGGATAGAATGACTAAATTTGGTTTACCTTTGATTGAATTTGCTCATAATAATAGCTTTCAATCTAGTATCAAATGGCATCTTATGAGGCTTTTATACAGTCGTAAAAGTCGTACACCATTGTATTGGACTGAGCTGAGTGAAAATAAGATACACGGGGTTGACTTGATAAAAAAAAAACTGAACAGAAAGTGATAGTGATTCGTGTTAGCTTGAAAGTTGCATCAGATCGTCAAAAGTCATATGCAGATTTGAAACGTAAAGATATTGCGTTTCAGATCAGAGATCAAGTGTTTTTGAAAGTTTTACTGTGGAAGAAAGTACTAAGATTTGGTCGTAAAGGCAAGTTGAGTCCGAGATTCATTGGGCCGTATAAGATCAAAGAGCATTATCCAAACCTATTCACTGGTATGATTTTTGGGGATGAAAATCCCTAAGGAGGGAGAGTTGTAATAGCTCGATTTTGATCCTAATCAGAATAGTGGTTTCGAGACCACAAATTTGAATCCAAAAAATATTTTAAAATTTTTTCAGTATTTATTATGTGTGAATTTGCTTGTGTTAAATTTTCGTGTTTTAATTTTGTCATTTGAGTGTCTAATTTAATAAAAGGGCTTAATCGCGTAAAATGAAAATTTGATGGTTAGTTGTGAAAGTACTTAATTGTTGTTGTCTTTTTAATATGGAGGATTTATGTTGCAATTATGCCATTTTAATATGTAGTGGACGGCAACATGTTATTATTATATGTTATTATATGTTAATTTTATAAATTAAAATTAATAATAATATAAACTAATGTTATAATATAATAATAATACATAAAGTAAAAAGGCCATTATCATCCATTCATGACGGAATAGAGAAAAGAAAAAGAAAATAGAAAAGCTTTGGGTATTCGGCACCAATCTAGCTTGATTAAGATCAAGAACCAAATAAATCGGATTTGGACCGGGGAAAAACGAAAGTAGTCGATTAGTCAATTTTACCGACCGTTGACGTCCTAGATAAGTCAATAAGCATTTAAATGTTGTTATATCTATGAATATATAATTATTACATAATTGAAATGAATTATTTGAATTATTTACGCTATGGCTGAATGTGATTGTGGTGATTGGCTATATTCCGAGCTTGATTCAATCGAGTTTCAAAGTCCATAAGCCCCGTACCAACCTTAGGAATAGGTAGGATACATATGTCATGACATAGGATATCCGATATGTGTTATCGTGTAAGTCCATGTCTGGGACGTTGGCATCTACTTGTGTTTACGTGTAAGACCATGTCTGGGACATTGGCATCGTATTTGATTCGTGTAAGACCCTATCTGGGATAGTGGCATCGATATGTGACTACATGTAAGACCACATCTAGGACGTTTACGAGTTTCCTACAATCCGCATATCCTTTTTAATTCCGAACGGTTCAACGGGTAATGTTAAATGAAGACCAAATGTGAAATCGAATCAAAAGGGCTCATGTATGTACTTATACTAAATTGTGAAAATAAGGCAAGTCAATTGTTGAATTGATTGTATAAATGTTAAAGTTACAAATGTGAAAAATGTGAATGCATATGTGATTGTGTATATTTGGCCAAATGGGGTATATGTGATTTTACTAATGAGATTTATATAAGTTCATGTGTATTTGTACAATTAGCCATATGGTATGTGTATGAAAGATTTAAATGATAACCTTGTATTTGAGAACATATATATTCGGCTTTGTTAACTTAGTGTTAATATATAATAGTTTATATATATATTTGCTTATGTCTTACTAAGCTTAAATAGCTTACTCTGTGTGTGTTCTTGTTTACTTCTCTTTATAGATTTGGATATACGTTACGAGCTCGGGGATCGTCAGCAAGACTATTCACACTATCGACAGTTTCCTTTAGTATTTTATTAAGTTGAAAATTTAATATATGGCATGTATAGCATAGTAAAAGGTGGAATAGGAATTAAGTACTTTGTATGTAAATAATAGCCATGCGAAGATGGCTTATCTTCTTTTGATTGATTTAGGTTCTGTGTTTATGGTTGATAATGGTCATTGAAAAATAAGTTTATACTTATGCATATGTGATTATGGTATATGTTCATGACAGGTAAGTATGTGTTATGTTTAATTTTAAGTTAGACATATTGAATTTTGTTATGTGATTAATGTATGTATATTGATTATGTTTGGTATGATGAACCGAATTAGTTAAAATGTGGACTTGAATCGAATGTAAACATTGATATTTTGGCTATGGGTAAATGATGATATTAGGGATATGTTGAATTCGATTAAGTGTTATGTAATTGTATATTGGTTGTGCATTGTGTAAAATTTGATTTACTTATTAAATGAACTATGGTTGAGTGTGTCTTTGTATGTATATATATAAATCAACTAAATGTTGTTAAATAAATTGTATATGTAATAAGTATTAGTAATTATGTAAATTAGTAAGATGTGATTTGGCTTTGATATATATATATTCGAATTTAACAAATAGGTATGTGGTAATATTGATCATCAAGTCTTTGATTTGGAATTGAAATGATCATGTTAGATATACATGTATTCGGCAATGATGTGAAATTTTGATAGATGTTTAAATATAATACAAATGGATTTAGTTCTAGTAATTTGGTTATGATATTTGTATTTGTATGTGGTATTTGTGGGATGTAAATTTTAGTTATGTGAAAGGTAATAGATGTGTTTCAAGATTAAATTGGTTTTATGATGTAATGTGATAGAAATTCAAATAAAGAATTATGTATGTATTTCCATATATTCCGCTATGCTTAATTGAATTATTGGTATACTTTATTGAGGATTTATTTATGGTTAGTCATGGGTTCTATAGGTATGTGATTTTTAAATTTGGAATATACTTGGAGTTATGTTTTAAATTGTAAATTAAATGAATGATGATTATAATTGAAGTTGTTTGTATGGAAGATTATATGATTGGCCGAATGTGTATTTGTGATTACTTGAGTGATTTGACATGTATATATATATCGGCTTATTAATTAGTAAGTGATTAGATTAAAATTCTTGATAGTCATTTGTACTTAAAATGATTCAAATAATATGATTACATATGTATATATTCGTAATAAAAGAAATAGTGTATTGGTTTTGAAATGGTGCAGGTTTGAACATACTTGCTTAAAATATTTGAATGTTGATAATGGTATGTATTAAAATGATTAAGCCTAAGTTGAGTTTGATATTCGTTTAATAAATTAAATATTGAATTCTAAGTATGTGAATATGATTTGTTAAATAAAAGAAAAGAAAATATATGCCTGTTCTGAGTGATGTCTTATTCGGTAATGCTTCTTAACCCTAATCCGGCGATAGATACGGGTTAGGATTGTTACAGTATAATTGAAAAACATGTTAAAATAAACCAAAAGTTTACTGATACAAATATATTTACTACTTGAGGTGACCATTTAGACCATTCTTGTAACTTCCCGAAATTGGGCCTAGAAGAATTAGGCCTAATGGGCCTTGGGCGTAGGAATGTTTCAAATTTTTTAGAATATGAGAATGGCGTTGTTGCAAATTGGACTTATTAGTTAAGTGAATTTGGAAGGTTACGAGGTTTCTAGGACGTTCCAGGTTCAAGATGGACTATAGGAAAAATGTTGTGTTTAAGCATTTAAGGAGAGTAGGCAAGTAGCATCAAGACTTAAGGAAATAAGTGTGCATTTTACTAGCACAAGGAGTCAATTGGTATAGGTAGAAAGTGGTGTGTGGAGTGTACTAATGGTTTGAGGTTCAAATCCCATATTGTGCAAAATTTTGACTACTTTTTTTTTTTTGTATACTTTCCCTAAGTGTCGGCCAAGATGTATATATGGAAAGGTGGATTTTTTAATTTTGGCAAGGTGGCTAAGGAAATAAGGAAAGGGTGAAGGTAAGGTAAGGAATCAAAAGAAAAAGGGCAAGTAAGGGGAACATGTGGCCTTTTTCAAGGGTAGTGTTATGGAAAGTGTGGTTGGCCAATTTTTGACCATTATTGTCATGGATGTGGACGGTTTTGGCATAGAGAGGGCTTAGCCGAATTTTTCTTTGGCAAATGGTAAAAGCTTTGGTGTTGTTTTGGCCAAAATTCCTATTTGCAACTTTTGTGTCATTTTTCTTTTCTCTCCAAATTCCTTCTCCTCCTTGCCTAATGTTCAAGCTTTGAGTGTGCATATTGTTTCTTCATTTCTTCTTGTTGCCGAATGTACCTAAGCCATTGAGATTAAATCGTTCACTCTTTCTCCTTTGGAAAAACTGAATCCTCATAAACACTCCTTTTCATCCTTCTTTTCCTTTTTACATAGTTTTCCAACCCTTTCTTCTTCCTCTCAAATCCATATCCTCCATAGCCGAATATCATTGTTCATTTTCCTTTATAGCCGAACCCTTCATTTCTTCTTTATCTTTTCTTCTCATCCGTATTAACACTCATTCCTTGATAAATCAGTAAGTGGTTCTCTTCAACATTTTATTTTCTTTCTCTTAATGCAGAATTATGCATTGGTTTGGGATGGTCATATTGACTGAGACCATCATTTTATTCTACTCTCTCAAACGAGATCACTCTCCCTTTTGTAGTATTCTAGTGGGAGGCCGAACATCATTCTAGCCTTAAGTCGAACGGTCGAAATCAGATCCAATATCGATAAGGGACTAAATCGCTCGATCTTTCGACTTGTTGATCATACGATTTTAGTGGCCATTGACGAGTGTTTCTTTAAGAAATCAAAATCAGGTGTGTAATCCCGTACCTTCCAAATACATGTTTGAAATGGTGTGTAATCTCACATCTCTCTAAAAGTTTGTATGATATGTTTTGTGATTCGGTCAAAATACTGAAGAAAATCAAAAACCGGCATCCGTGATCACTTGGGAGTGCGTATATTCGTAGTAGTAACCATATTTTGCAATGAAACAGTTTGGACAGCAGCAGTGATGTGATTCTAAAAAATCACGAAAACTAGGAGAAAGTGAATTAGAAAGTGAATAAGATATTGAAATAAAGCTTACTGTGTCTATTTTGATCTGGAAGAAACGAAGAAGGAAAAGGAATTTTATATTCTAAGATATCTTAATTTTAGTGAGACTGGTTCTGAATAACTTCATGGTTCCCTGATCTGTCTTGGTAAAATCGGATAAAAATGTACAAAGTGAATTATGGGTTATAATTTATATGTATAGACTCCTTAGTGAGCCTATTTTCAATAAAAAGAAGTTGGAGCAGTATATGAAAACCGTACAATGAGATATTTGAAATTAAGTTAATAAATGTCAGAATCGTTGGATAGTGAAACAAGGGAAAT
This sequence comes from Gossypium bickii, assembly GCA_025503065.1. Lineage (NCBI taxonomy): Eukaryota > Viridiplantae > Streptophyta > Magnoliopsida > Malvales > Malvaceae > Gossypium > Gossypium bickii. The sequence goes on along the minus strand of CP106717.1, from coordinate 57,660,882 downwards.
TTTAAGGAATAAACTGTACTAATTGATTAAGCCAAAAATTCTAGAAAAATTGTAGTAAGAATATATATGAGTTTAGTCTCAAGGAAAATTTACAGATTTAGATTTCAAGATTCCTAACTCATGTTATAGTCAATTTAGTCAGTACAACGCATATAAATAGTTTAAATTTTTAAGCCCAAATTAGTAGTTAAGTCTGGATTGCGAAATTACCGAATTACGAAAATGTCGTTACGGGCTGAATTATGGAAATGCCCCTAATGGGCCGATTTACAAAAGTGTTAATGGGCCGATTTGATATATATTGCTTAATGGACCAATTTGATATTTTGCTAAATGGGCCAATCTGGTATTATGGCTAGATGGGCCAATTTGAAAAATTGTTATAATGGGCCGTACGTTTGAAATGAATATCGGAACAAATTAATGTTGTTATATTGTAAAAATCATGAATTGCTATGCATTATATACATGATTTTGCATGGGATGGGATAATATCTAAGAGAAGTTCTAGTGGCTCTGCCACATATTTTGCTGGCCCTGCCACAAATCTGTATAGTGGCAATGCCACGTAAATTCTGTTATTCTGGTGGCTTGTCCACAATTAAAATTGTTATAAGTGGCTTAATGCCTGTGATTGGTGTGTTGGCGGGGTGGGTTGACTTGATCCCCACAGTGTGTTGGTTGGTACGGGTGGTGTGTAGCGGATGGATTACTAGGTTTGGTTTGGGAATTGCATTTCATACACATGATATAATTGATACATTATTATTTTTGTAAATGGGCTTAGGCCCAAATTATTGCTTAATGGGTTTCGGCCCAATGGATAACGGTAAGGGGATTACACACTAAGTTCTTGTAAGTCACCCCCTTTCTCTTATTCCTTTCAGTTAATGCTCAGTGACACGGACTTGGGCCATGGATGACTCGGTGGAGGTCATACTTCAGAAATGGTTTATTTGGACTTTAGACTTCTTTCTCGTTTATTTTATTACTTTACTATTTCGGGTTTTATGTTGTAATAAGGCCTCTAGAGTATTTTATTATTTGCTTTATGTTTGATATACTTATTATTTTACTTAAATTGTTTTAAATGATAATTTTCTAAAAACTTAAATAAAGGTTTTCCAAAATCGATTAACAAATGGATTTCAAAATAAACTTTTACAAATATTTTTAACACGAAAATTTTCTTTTGAAATATCAATGAATTTTTTAAAAGACTCGGATTCTCTTTCAAATTTTCAACGTCGTTTTCAAAAGAAACGTTTTATAATATCATTAGTTCAAATTTATCGATTTATCAATCAATCTTCGAGGTTAGTAGTATTTTATCAAATATTTCAAATCAAACTTGTTTTCTTGATTTTAACAAAGAAATACTTATTTTAGTACGAATAAAAAGGGTTTAGCATGTTTTGCTCGTGTGACATACCAAATCCGCTCGTAACTCATGGGTTGGGTTTGGGCTGTTACAATTCTAGATCATTTATGATGCAAAAATTAATTGAGAATTCATATGAACATTCATTAAAGAACGAAAAGTTTCTTTAATTTAAAGAATTCTCATGTATTGCTTGTTCTCAATGATAATTGATTATTAAAAACTCACTGACTAAAGTTGAGATTTAATGTCTTGCATTTTTAAAATGAATATGGGTCATTCATCTACCATGTGGATGGTTTTGATAGTATATGGTTTTGGTAGATGCATCTAGAAGATAATCATATGTGTTATCAACTCGCAATTAGTCGTTTGCAAGATTGTTTGTTTAAGTGATTAATTTCATATTATTCGATTAGAACAATTCATCTTGCTAATTCTAGTAAGTTTATGTCTCAAGCTTTTAATACTTATTGTATGTCAATTGGGATAAAAGTTGAACATCCTGTAGCTCATGTTCACACATAAAATGGTTTAGCTGAATCGTTTATCAAATGCCACCTGTAACAACCCAAACCCGGCCCAAACACTATGGCCGAATCTGGTTCGTTACAGGAGAAATATTCGTGAAAAGCCTTTTCAAAACCAACTTAAGTTTAAAAATTCTTCATTTTAGTGGGCTTGCCAAACCGTACTTAAATTTTTAATTTGAAAATTAGGTTAAGTCGAGTTAATATAAAATTATAAGTGTGCCCGATGGCATGATGAAAATAATTTCCGTTTTAACTTGGAAAACATGTGATTTTGATCTAACATTAATAAAAATAGTTTAACAGAGAATCTATCATACGAAAATAACGGTATGAGATGTCAGGGGGCCTTATTACAATCCAAATAAACTATACTAAAAATAAGATATCAAAACTTAAAATCAAAGTTCATTTAATTTAAATTCACTGCATGGCCACCTCGAGTCCACCCGGCTCCACATCCGCGATCTACGTGTCACCTGAAAAATATAAGGAGAAGGTGAGTCACCAAGACTCAGTATGTAACCCTTCCCCCCCGGTTTAAACCAACTTCATACACAACATATAACAAATTAATTATGCAAGTCATCATGTGTCCCAACCTAGCTAGCCATACGCCACTGTCTACCCCGTTGTGGTACCAAAACACTGGTGGTGCCAAACCACTGGTGACATTTAGTCACGATGTGCTACCAAAGCACTGGTGTCCGTAGACACAAATCGGGTGATGGGGCCAACCCATCGTGTGATACCAAATCACCGCGACGATCCCATAACTCAAGTGGGGCCAACCCACGGTGGTATTAACCACGAGGACAAGTCGCTATGAGGTACCAAACCTCCGGAGGTGCCAAACCTCTCGTGACCGTAGTCACACGAGGTGTTACCAAAACATCGGTGCCCGCGTCGGCACGAATACACTGCCCCCTCCACTCAATCAACCCACATAGTCAACAGTCACATATAGATTTATCATATGTATTATCACAACATGCTTCCCAAAAGCATAAAATAGCAAATCATATGCACAGGTACTTACCTGGTTACCCCGTATACCGTTATGGTATTCAAGCCATTGCTACATACATCAAGTTAGCAATCCCATTACTTAGCATAATTTAATAAGTTAAATGGTGTGTATGTACACACCTGATAACGATGGTAGTCCTAAATCTCGAAAGAAAGCGTTGATCACCACAGATCCACTTGTCCCGAATGTCTTAAGGTACCTGACACCACACTCCAAGTGGTTTTGCTTCCCACCACTTACCCAAATCCGTTCGTCAGGGGATGCAAGATCTGATTTAACTGCTTCGCGACCCCGAAGTGCCACTCTATGATCCGTTTAGAGGAGATTATCCCTGCTTGCTATTCGGCCAAGACTTGGAATATGTAGAGGGGAATTTCGGCTTTGGTCTAGCAACAAGTTCGGCTATTATGGCAAAGAGAAGAAAAGATGGTGAGAGTGGGAGAGGGGTTCGGCTAGAGAGTTTGAGAGGATGGAAAGAAAATAAAAGAAGAATGAAGAAGGAGGGCTAGGGATTTCGGCAAGTAGTAAAATGAAGAAAAGGAAGAAAGGTGCTAGGTTGCTCCTTTTATAGACATTCGGCACCCCTCCTAGCAGCCTTGCCGTCCACACTACTCTACCAAGGAGTTTGAAATTTCGGCTACAACCTAAAAATTCTCTTGGCCACACTTTTGAATAATTAAAAAAATAATTGAATTAATCTTCAAATAATCCCTTAATAATCCACTAATTATCCTTGGATATCCTCTTATTATCACTATAATTAAAAATCCCATAATATCTATTTAATAATCTATTTAAATCTTAACAATATCCTCATAATTAAAAAGAGTTTAAGTTGAGGAAAAACTCCTCCCCTTGTGCCGTCCCATTAATGAGCAAAAAGAGAAACTTCGCGACTCGAACACAAGCTCTCCCTTGTGCATTGTGGCGCCAACTCCAAGTACTTAAGTGGCCTCCCTTTTGCCACTTTTCCAAGGCCTATTTAGTGTCAAATTATCCCCACTTATTCTTTTAACACCCTTCTGCTAAGGCTCCCTACCTTTTAAGTTATAAACTGAATTTTTCTATCAAACCGAGCACACTCAAAGCCTTAAATTAAGCTTATTTATTTCATGAATAATATCATAGCAGTTCTTACATAAGAATAATAATTCGATTCCAAATAGCCCCACTTTTGGGACGTTACACCACCAACTAATAACTAGGTCATTACTTATGAGAACAAAACTCCCTATTACATCTTGGGGATATGCTATTTTGCATGCAGTAGCACTTGTGCGTATCAAGCAACCAAGTTATAGTAAATACTCCAAACTAAAATTGGCTTTTGGTCAGGAGGCAAATATTTCCCATCTTAGAATTTTTGGATGTGCAACATCTGTTCCAAATTCTCCACCACAACGCACAAAGATTGACTATCATGGGAAGTTGGGAATGTATATCGATATGAGTCTCCTTATATTATTAAATATTTTGAGCTACTAATTTGAGAGTTCGTTATGACATGAGTTGTCAATTATTATGAGATAATTTTCCCAACATTACGGGGGGAGAATAGAAAGCTAGATGAATAAAGTACTTTGGATGAATTATCATTATATAATATCCCTGTACAAAGCAATATGAACCAAAAGTTCAATAGATAATTCATTTTACAAATCAATTGTTAGATTCATTTATTGACCTAAAAAGAATTACAAAATCTCACATATCAGCTAAAAATGTTCCAATACGAATTGATGTCCCAATAGGGAAAACTCTTAATGTGTTAAAGATATCTGACCCCAATTCTTGTTAAATAAAAATACAAGTGGCAAGATAAGGGGATTTATCTAACACCCCTTACCCGTATCCTATTCCGGAACTGAGTACGAGGCATTACCAGACTTAACAATACATTTTGTCAAATTAATTAACAGATATATAAAATGATTTAGTCAAGTCCCTATACATGCCATAAGTTAAATCATTTATAAATAAATATACCCATAGATAGCTTGATAGTGTGAAGCAATCTCCGATGACCTCCAACCCGAGCTTGTTTAGTAGGACTCTGTAACGTGGGAAAGAAAAAAGGGTAAGCTTATAAAGCTTAGTAAGTTCACATTGTAAAAATAATAAGCATTAGCAATGAATTTAGCTTACTACTAAGCTGTCATAACTTGCATAAATAATGCTAAGTTCTTACTTTCCCAACTTACTCATTTGTACCCTTATCAAAGCCTCAACATGAAAAATCCACACAACAAGTTCTCAAATTGATACAATCATTAAATCACATGCTTATACCTTATTACTCATGTTCACATTAATCTGTCTACTTGAATCACTGTCACTAAATTATTTATTTCTTTAGATACAGAGCTCCAAATTTCAAACCGCTAATTTTCCCTGAAACTAGACTCACATATCTTCATACCATAAAATTTCTAGAATTTTTGGCTTAGCCAATTAGTACAGTTTATTCATTAAAATTTCTTCTGTTTCACTATTTGACTATTCTAACAATGTTTTACTACAAATCAATTTTCTCCTTGTGAAAAATTCAAATGATGATATAATTTGTTTCATTTGAAACTACTCATCAAGGAATCTAATCATATAAATTATGTCCCAAAATTAGTTTTGTACAATTTTTAATGATTTTTCCAAGTCAGAACAGGGGATCTCAAAATCACTCTGAACCAGTCTCACAAAAATCTAAATTTCCCAAAGTACAGAATTTCTTTGCTTTCTCTATTTCTTTCATATAAAAATAGACTCAATAAGCTTTAATTCAATATCTCATACAACTTATAATTCAATTTCTACTATTTTTTATGAGTTTTCATATACACGTCACTGCTGCTATCCAAAACAGTTTTATTGTAAATTTTTGCTCTCACTCACTTTAGTTGTATTCATTACTTACCTATAATTGTAACATCTCGAAATTGGGCCTAGTAGGATTGGGTCGATTGGGCCTTGGGTTTAGGAGAGTTTAAAATCTTTAAGAATATGAGAATGGTGTTTTTGCTAGTTGGATTTATTAGTTAAGTGAATTTGGAAGGTTACGAGGTTTCTATGAATTTTCGGGTTTAATTGGGCTTTAGGAAAAATTTGAGTGTCATCTTGTTGCTTGTGTTAGCTCGAGTATGATTTTTATTATGTGCTTAGTATAGTTTTGTGAAGGCTTGGAATTATTAGCTAAGCTAGAATAATTTTTAGTATTGAAAATTTAATGAAGTGGATTAGGTGAACTTGACACTTAAGTTAATTTAAGTGTTAAATTCTAGCACAAGAGGAGTTAGTGGCAAGGTGGTTATGATGCATGAAGGTTTGCTTGAGGGTAGAGGTTCGAGTAACATGGTTAACATTTTGAAGACTTTATTTTTGTTTATGTGTATCCTAGCATTAATGGACGGTCAAGTTTTTATTATGGAAGGTTGGACTTTTAATTTTTTGTAAGTTGAATATTGGTTTAGGAAAGTTTGTACTTTGGGAAAGGAATCTTAAGGTTTATGGAAGGATGGGGGGACATATGGCTTGGCTTAAGGGAGTTGTTTTGGAAACTCTCCTATGGCCATTAGTGCATGAATGTGGACGGCATGTGTGGCTAGGGGGGTGGCCGAATGTTGATAGGAAGTTTGGGGGGGAATAGTTGGTCAACTTTAGCATTTTGGTGCATCATTTGGCATTTTTCTCTTCCTCTCCAAAAACTCCTTCTTTGGCCGAATATACCTTTGGCATTTTGTGCAATTTTGCTTTTGATTTAGCACTCATTTGTGTTTGAAACAAATACTATTTTCTTTCTCTCATTATTCCTTTTGAAACCGAAACCAGATTTTGCATTTTTGTGCACTTTTCTTTTCGGCAAAATAGGTGCTTGGCCGAACCTTTCTTCTATCATCTCTTTCTTTTCTTTCTTTTGGCAATTTCTCAAAACCACATTTTCTTTTCACTTTCTTCTTGGCCGAATCTCTTTCTTCCCCATTTCTCTTGATTTTTCTTTCATTGGTTGTAAAGCCAAATCATCCTTCTTCCCTTTTTATTTTTCTTTGCCATACTAGTTCTTCATCTCTTGTTAGCTGAATATCAATTGTTTTCTTCTTTCAAAACCATAGCTGAAACTTCTCATATCCTTTTGATTTGTCTTGGCCGAATATCATCAAGGGTAGGACTTCTTTTGGTTTTCTTCAATCGGTTTTTGAAGATAGGTAAGTATTCATGGCCGTATATCCTTTAATTCTTTTCTCTTTTCTAAGTCGTTATCTTGTGGACAAAGGCCGAGTCCTTGGGCATTTGTTTGCAAGGTTCTAACCATCATTAGGAACCGATTATTCTTTTAGGCTTTTTGGGACGTTGGAAGCAATCAATCTAAGCCTCGTTTCTTTGTCGATCGTTTTGGGTAAGCTTTTAGGTAAGACTTGGTTTTTCAAGTGATAACTCATTGGGATTTAGTGGTATGGCCGAATGGCCTTTGTTTATAATCTAAATATTGGCTGATTGTAGGACAAGGTGATCTAGTGCGGTAGATCGGATCTTCGAATTTTAGTATTTGCGTTGGTGAAAGGTGTGTACCTTACACACTTTATAACTCGGTAATATGTATATGTGTGTTAATAACCATTCATGTTGTTAAAGCCGAAAACTATGAAATCTGAATATGATACCTTGATGGGTATGAGCATGGATACGGGTAAGTCCGTTTCGATATGATGTTGCTATATGTTGGATATCACGATCTACGATATATATATTGGTTATATATTCATATCAAAGTATAATGACATGATTTGTTCATTTGTTGCATTGGTATGGGCGATATGAGAGGAGGGGGAAGATTTGATATCCGTGTCTTTGGGACACCAGAGGTTTGGCACCTCCAGTGGTTTGGTACCACATATTTGTGTCTTTGGGACACCAGAGGTTTGGCACCTCATAGCGACTCGTCCCAGTGGTTTCAGACCACCGTGGGTTGGCCCCACTTTTGATGATTTGGAATTGTCGCCAGTAATTTGGTATCACACGTGGGTTGGCCCCACAACTTGATTATTCGTGACTTTGGTCACCAGTGATTTGGTATCACATTTGTGTCTTTGGGACACCAGAGGTTTGGCACCTCATAGCGACTCGTCCCTGTGGATTAACACCATCGTTGTAACACCCTAAATTAAGGGTTGTTTGTAATTTAGCTAATTTCCCATGTGTGTGCTTGAAGAATAAATATTATGATTTATTTGGCGTGTTCTAGGGTCTGGAATTAAACCCGAGTTAGGCCTGACCTAGTTATAAAATTATTTTTTTTGGTACCTAAAATGAGGGAGCTAGGTGAGATAGGGCTTTAATAAAATTTTGGGCGAAATATGACAAAGAAATGGGCTTGGTACAATTGGCTTGGTGCGCCTTAGGGTGATGCAAGGGAGGTCTTAGGTTTGATCCGTGGAAGTAACAAGGGGGAAATGTTTTTCCTTTTGGGCTTTTTGGGCGTTAGGGCTAGGGAGGCCTTATAATTAAATAAAGGAGGTTTGTGGCATGAAAGTTAGGTTCGGTGGAGTGGCATGGGGCGTGGCTTAAGGGCCTTGGTATGAGGTCTCGGGTTCGAGACATGAAGGAAGCAAGGAGTTTTATTTTTCTGACCTTTGGCGTTATTGCATGAGGGAGCCAAGGAAAGAACGGTTATAAGGAATTTTTTGATGCGTCTATGTCATGAATTGTACAGTGGCCGAGTGGCTAGAGGCTTGGGGTGTTTGCTCCAGGTCTCGGGTTCGAGACCTGGGGGCAGCAGGTTGGGTTTTTTTTTTTATGCTAGCGTGATTAATGGCCTGCATGGGCATTTAATGCATGAAGGCATGCTGCCTTGTTTTATTTATTATTTTCTGTTGGAGTGTATGGGCTAGTTTTAGTATTTTATTTTGTTTTATTATTATATGTTATAGGAAAATGGGATAGAAAGATGGGGAGTTTTATTTTATTGTTGTTGGAGTATGGGTTATATTTTTTGTTAGTTATTTTATGCATGGGTTAGTTTTATTTTAATGCATGGAAGATGGGAATATTATTAAGAAATGTTTTATGGTGCTTTTATCATGTTGGGGTGATGGCCGAATGTGGAGTTCCTATGGGGGTTTTCATGGGCGGTTTTGAAGCATGCAGATGGGAATTATTTTATTATAATTATTATTTTATTAGAAGAGTGGGATAATAATTATTTTATTTATTAGAAGATAAGGATGAGCTTTAGTAATTGTTTTGATTTAGAATTAATTTCGGCTGGAGTGGGGATAGCTATTAATTTATTTTTTTAATTATTTTATTTTGAAGAGGTGATAATGGATTAAATGGGATATTTGTAGGGATAATTGATGTTTTTGTTTATATTCATTTGAATATGTGGCCTAGAGTGAATTGAGGAAATTGTTGAGTTTTAAACTCTTCAAAGGAAGAGTGGACGTCAAGTATAGGGGGTTAGTGCCGAATTTTCTTAGCTTTTTCTTCATAATTTTCAGCTAGTTCATCTTTTTTATTTTTCTTCTTCATGTTCTTTCAAACCAAACACCATTATCATCTACCTTTTCTTCTCTAAAACCTTGGCCGAATCTTCTATACCTTAATCTCCCATCTATTTCTTTCTTTTCTCTTCTCAAACCCTTAGCCGAAATTCCTATCCCATTTCTTCTTCATTCTCTTTTTCCACTCAAACCGAATCTTAAGCAACCATAGTCGATTTCCTCCTTTTCTTTTAATTGTATTTAGCCGAATCTCTTCTTCCTCTTCTTGCTTTGGCTGAATATTGAACAAGGGTGGAGGCTTTCTTTTAATCGATTTTGGAAGGTAAGGGAGCATGGCCGAATGTTTATTCTTTCCCTTCTTTTCTTTCTCTGTCGACATTCACAAGGGGTAAGAGCTGATTTCAGTATCTGTTAGCGAGGGTGTTAATACTCTTTTGAAATTGATTTTTAGGAACTCCGGGATCTCAAAGCAGTAAATTTGATCTTCCATTCTTTGTCAAACTGTTTGGTAAGTGGTGGTAAGGATCTATTTTTAATAGGTATTCTTTTAGTAATCGCCAGTCAAGGCTACTAACATGTGATTGCCGATTGTAGTTTGGTGAAGCAGATTCGGGTATCGTGTGCCGTGGTTAGTACTCAAAAGCGTGTAGGTAAGGTTTCGGGTTCAAAAGATAAACCCTTGAGATTATTTTGGTTGGTCGAATGGCCTTGGTACTAACTTACATGGTTGGCCGAATATAGGAGCAGGAAGTCTAGGGTGCAGATTTGATTTTTCGGGATTTAGAACGCATTTGTTGGTGACAGTGTGTACATACACACTTTATAACTAATTAATGTACTAAATCATTTGTGTGCTAATCGAATCTATGTAGATTCGGATTTAATACCATGAATGGTATAAGCAAGGATTCAGGTAAGTCCTTGTTGATTATGAGTTATTTTATGATGCTTTTGGGAAGCATGGTATATTTGATATGTGTGGCATATGGCTGATGATAAATCTGATATATGTGATTAAATATATGTTTGCATGAATTCTGTTATATAATTATTTGATGTGGGTTGATGAGAGGAGGGGGCAGTGATATTCATGTCGACGGACACTAGTGGTTTGGTACCACATTGTGACTACGGTCACCAGAGGTTTGGCACCTCGGAGGTTTGGCACCTCATGCGTCTCGTCCCAGGCTGGCTTAGCACCACAATGGTGGCGGCCCCACAGATTATAATAAGGGATTGACGCCAGTGATTTGGTATCACGCGATGGGTTGGCCCCATCATCCGATTAGTGTCTTCGGACACCAGAGGTTTGGCACCTACAGTGATTTGGTATCACAATTGTGACTTTAAGTCACCAGTGGTTTGGCACCACCATCAGTTTGGTACTACACGGGGTAGAGAAAGGCGTTTGGATGGCTAGGTTGGGTGCATGATTAGTGCATGTTAATTTGTTATAAAATGTGTATGATGTGGCATTTAACCGGGGGAAGGGTTACATACTGAGTCTTGGTGACTCACCTTCTCCTTTACTTTTTCAGGTGACACGTAGATAGCGGATGTGGAGCCGGATGGACTCGGGGTGGCCATGCAGTGGATATTTAATACAAATAAACTTTAAACTTTGGCTTATTTTATTTCATTGATGGTTTATTTTAATCAAGTTGTAATAAGGCCTCCTTTAGAATTATTGTTATTATGTTACGTGTTTTGAATATTTCGTTTAAACTATTTAATTATGTTAAAAACGGGTTCATGTGTTTTTCCAAATCAAACGTAAAATGTTTTAAAATGCCATCGGGCACATTTGCAATCTATAAACAACCCGACTTAATAAATATTTTTTTTAAACAACACTAAGTGTGGTTTTTAACAAGAGACTTTAAAATGAGAGGTTTTCGACAAAACTCAAATCGATTTTAAAAGGGTTTCAAAATGTTTTCTCTGTAGCAAACCAACTTCGGTCGTAGTGTTTGGGCCGGGTTTGGGGTGTTACAATCGTGGGTGGGCCCCACTTTTGAGATATGGGATCGTCGCCAGTGATTTGGTATCACACGTGGGTTGTCCCCACATATGGATTATTTGTGACTTTAAGTCACCAGTGATTTGGTATCACATTTTTGGATATCGTGACTTTGGGTCACCAGTGGTTTGGCACCACCAGTGGTTTGGTACCACACGGGGTAGTAAAGGTGTTATGGATGGCTAGGTTGGGTGCATAATATATATGTTGCTTGATTATAAATTGTGTAAGAATTTTTGCATTATCCCAGAGGATTATGCATCGAGTCTTGTGACTCACCTTCTCCCTTATCATTTCAGTGATTCGTGAGATCGCGGATGAGGAGCCGGATGAGCTCGAGGAGGCCATGCAATAAAATTTGATTTTACATGAACTTCGATTTGGGGTACTTTAATTTATTTTAAATTGGTTTTTGTTTTATTTTGGGTTTGTAATAAGGCCTCTTTAATTATGGTTTTTGTATTATTTATATGCTTTGGATTTGTTTTAAATATGGCTTATAAATTACATGGTTTTTATAATAATTTGAGCACAAAGTTTTCTAAACTACAAAACGTGATGGTTTTAAAACGTTACCATCGGGTAACATAAATCATTTGATAATTTTTCACAACTTAAGTATTTTCGATAACTCATACTATTTTCCAAAACTCAAGTTTCCAAATTTCTATTAGATACGGTTTTTCAACCTAATCGCTTTAGTTTCTTTTTAATTTATAAAAGGTTTACAAATCTAAGCTGCAAGTAGGTTCTAAAGATTTATTTTTGGGACTTCAAAGTAAATTATCAGTTTTTAACTTATTATACACTCGATTTCTACGAATTTAGAACGACAAAAAGTTTTTCACTAAAATTTAAATCGTTGACTTTATTTTCTTTAAAACATTTTCCGCAGTAGCATGCCAGATTCGGTCACGGCGCATAGACCGGGTTTGGGGTGTTACAGTAACAATCTTTCCAATTTCCGATTACATATCGAGCATATTGCTCATATGTTACACATGCATATACCTACACTTATCACTACAACCCACACATAATTTCACTTAATCGATTTTCCCGGTGAACTCATTGGTAACCTTACCAAAGGCTCAGAATACAAAGGGCAGCTTACTTAATACCTTGCTTACATACCTGCAACATTCTCATTTAACACATGAGTACTCTTTCATAATATAGGCATATTGCCAATCATGTCATAAAGTGTCACAAGCATAACTGAAAACTCATCACTTACTTAATACTTGATAATCTCAATTACTTACAATCTCAATATTAAATAAGCCTTAAATGCATACCTGTACTCTTTCTTCATGTTCTAACCTTGTCATTTCTTTGACTTACTCTTTGGACTACTCGGGAACCTTTTCTTTTTTGAACTTACCATTCCCATGTCTTGACATGGTCTTACGTGGTATCCTTGCCTTATGAACTCACCAATGCCATGCCTTGGCATGGTCTTACATGGGACCTTTGCCTTATAAATTCACCAATGCCATGTCTTGACATGGTCTTACATGATTTCCTTGCCTTATAGAACTTATCAATGCCATGCCTTGGCATGGTCTTACATGACATCCTTATCTTACCAAATGCCATGTTCCAAACATGGTCTTACATGGTATCCTTGTCTTACCAAATGCCATGTTCCAAACATGGTCTTACATGGTATCCTTGTCTTAGTGCCAATGCCACATCCTGATGTGATTTTACACTTAATCAATGCCGATGCCATGTCTTGACATGGTCTTACACGAGATCCTTGCCTTACCAATGCCATGTCTTGACATGGGCTTACATGGTATCCTTAATCGTCAATTCCTCCTTAAATGCCATGTTATGAACATGGAGTTTTCCATCAATTCCTCCTTAATTGCCATGGTATAGCCATGGACTTTGAGATATCAAAGCCTTGTCAAGTCATAGCTGAAACATACTTGCTCAAATTCTCAAGGTTAGTCGCATAACTCAATAATAACATTACTAATAACAATAATTGCATAATAATAAAATGCTACTCAACTTACATACTTACGTTCTAAATCTCATCATATCATCAACTTAACTTATTCTCATCAAACTATGCTAGTCAATACTTTCTTGTTATCATACAAAGCCATAATACAAAATATGGAACATATAAATTATACAAGTTCTCTTTCCAATATCGAATTATTATCGAACATTAATCATTACATCTGAAACTCAATACTATAGTATTTATGGCCAAAATATCAATTTATCATTCAAATATGCATAATTAAATGCTTATTAAACATATGAACTTACCTCGATACCAAAACGGCCATTTTACCAACTTTCCTGATTTTTAATTTTCCTCTCGTTCTAGGCCCAAATCTCATTTTTCGGGGTCTAAAACATCACATTTCACTTATTTAATTAATGTACTATTCAAAACAGTCCTTAACTCAACTTTTGCAAAATTATAATTTTGCCCTTAAACTTTTACATATTTACACTTTTGCCCTCATACTCGAAAATTAAACTTCAGCCCTTTTGCTTATGTTTTATAACATTCTGATCATTTTTCTCTTCTATGGCAACATCAAATTCTCACTCTAACATGTACTTATGAACATTAGGTATTTTTACCGATTATGTCGATTTACTCGTTTTCACGTAAAATCGCTTAGTAAAAGTTGTTTAACATTATTTTAGCCTTCATATCCTATCATAAGACATCAAAACAAACACATTTTACCTTTGGGTATTTTTCCAAATATGAACCCTAGGTTAAATTATTGCTAGAATAAGCTAAATCAAGTTACCGGGACTCCAAAAACGTAAAGAACATTAAAAACGGGGCTTCGGATCACTTACTATGGAGCTTGGAAGCTTGAAACACACCCTAGCTATGGAGAACCCTTGTAATTTCGTCCTAATGAAGAAGATGGACATATTTGGAATTTAAATTTTGTTTTTAATTCATTTAATTCACTAAATTACCAAAATGCCCCTTAAAAAATCTTTTGAAACATACCCATTCATGTACATTTTTGTCCACTAACTTAACCAATGGTCTAATATCATTTAAGGACCTCCAATTTAAAATTTCATAACAATTGGACACCTCTAACACGTAGAACTCAACTTTTGCACTTTTTACAATTTAGTCCTTTTGACTAAATTGAGTGCCCAAATGTCAAAATTTTCGAATGAGATTTCCACGAAATCATTCCATGAAATTGTAGACCATAAAAAAATAAATAAAATAAATTTCTCAACATCGGATTTGTAACATCCTAGATTAGGGGTTATGCGTTTGGAGCATAACCCAAGTGCTAGTGGGTTTTAAGGGTATTTAGAGATGTTTTAAGAGTTTTTAGAACTTTAGAATGAAGGTGAAAGCTTTGGAAAAATTTTGGATTTAAGTGTAAAAAGAGGAAATTAGGCTGAGAAGGCCTTAAGAATAATTTGTGGGCATTTTGGGTCATGAAAGGGGGCTTGGTAAAGTAGCTTAAGGACGCCACTTAAGGCCTGGGAATGACGACAACAAGGGTTTGGAGTTCGAGTCTTGAGGGCAGCATGGGAGTGTTTTATTTTTGTATTTTGCGTCAAGAAGGGAGGTTGGACTGAAGACGGCTTTAAGGAAATATGCAGTGGTCTTTGGACATAAAGCAGGCCTTGGTAAAGTGGCTGCAAGGCGCCACTTAAGGGGCCTGGAGGTGACGCCTGGCGTAGGTCTTTGGTTCGAGTTGCAAAGGAAGCGAATGGGATTTTATTTTTATGCGTCAAGTAGGAGCTTGGCTTGGGAGGTCTTAAAAGAATTTGTGGCGGGTTTATGTCATAAAAACCGCCACGGCAGAGTGGCTTGGAGCGCTATATGCGGTTTGCGGCAACAAGGGCCTTGGTTCGAATCCTGTTGGCAGCATGGGGCGTGTTTTTATTTTGCTTTGGCGCTAGGACAAGGGGGAGCTTGGGAAAGAGGTGTTAAAAGAAGTTCAGGGTGAATTATATCACAAAGAGGTGTCTTGGCAGAGTGGCTGGGGCGTTATCTGCAGTGAAGCTCCAGCAGGTCTTGAGTTCGAGGAGGGGGAGCAGCAGTTGGGTGTTTTAATTTTTGGTTTTTGGTGCCAGGAAAGAAGGAAGCAATGGACGGCAATTGGACTTTTAATTGAAAGAGAATAATGCTTGTTAAATCCTTTTAGAATTCGGATGGAAGGTAGGAGATAAGGATTGTTTTATTTTATTTTAGATAATGGTAGGTTTATTTTATTTGGATTAAAAAGGTGATAAGAAGATAATTAAGGTTTTATTTTATTTTAAGTTGGTAGATAATAGATAATTATTTTTTTATTTATTTATTTTAGATGGGTAGGATAATTGAAGATTTATTTTAGTTATTTTGAATATGTGTAAAAGAGATAAAATAAGAGATTAAATTGGGATTTGATAATTGAAGTTTTATTTTATTTTATTTAGATAGATAGATAGAAGATTAAGGAGAAGATAATAATTGTTTTAATTTAGTTATTTTTGAATAAGCTTAGAGATTAAATAGGAGATGGATAAATGTTGACTTATTCAATTTATTTTGAATAAGTATTGAAGAGGGAAATAAGAGATTGATTTGGATTTGATAAGTGGAGATAGGTGTGCGAATTGTGTAGTTAAATAGGAGTGATCACTGTTGGAATTCTTTTCTTCAATTATTTTTCCTTTAGCCGAAATTCTCCTCTCAACTCACTCCTCATTGTGCCGAATTCTAAGAAGCCAAAAGGCCAATTGTGTCTCTTCTTCTCCTCTATTTGTTAGCATTAGCCGAATCCTATAAGATTCCTTTCTCTTTTCTTTGCTTGGCACCCAAAAGAAACATCATAACTGAATACACATTCTTTCTCTTGTGGCCGACTTGTCCATCAACATTTGAAGGGCTTAGCCGAACCTTGTAAGTGCTTTTCTTCTATTTGTATTTTTCTTTTATTAATAACCATAGCCGAATCTCAAAGGAGGCCGTATTCTTTTCCTTCTATCGCAAGTTCTAAAAGCCGGGATCCATTCTCTTTTAGTCTTCGCAAGCAACGATAGTGGAAGCATTAAAGGAGTTTCAGGATTTGGAGTACTCAAGGGATTTCGACAGTTTCATAGTTAAGTGGTGATTCGGGATTTTCAGTAAGCAAGGTAAGTGGTATATAGTTTCGGCCATAAGCCATTTTATAAGTTTAAGTGTGACCGATTGTGTATTATGATTTTTAGGGGCTAATCGACAAGTAAGTAGAGTATCGGGATTCTAGATTGTGTTTGATTCGAGTAGTTCAGAATTTTGCTAGAAAGTCAAGTGTGTGATTAACCCACCGTTTTCCGGGTTTTTGCTATAATTGCATGTGTGATTTATGTGCTAACCAACGGTGCGATGCGATTATGTGGTAATTACCCTAAAAAGGGGTATATCGATATTCAAGTTAGTATTATCTGTTGATAAGAATGTGAAAGTGCCGATGTGAATGTGGCTATGCCTATGGAAATATGATTGATTGCCTTAATAACATGTGCATGCATTTATTATTATGCCGTTATTACTGGTGCATGTGCATGGGGTGGGATATGAAAGAAGGTACGGGTGTACTTCGAGTACGTGGTTTGATGTTAGCCTTGAGCTACATCGTGGATTGACGTTGACTGAGGTCACGTTGTGGATTATTTGCAATTAAGTTCGCGTGGTTTGATGAGTAGCTATGTGCCTCATCGTGGTTGATATCGGCTATGTGCCATATCGTGGTTGATGAGTGACTATGTGTCCCATCGTGGTTTTGGTGTTAGCTGCGGCTACATCATGGATTGGCGCTGACTGAGGTCGCGTTGTGGATTATTGTGCTTAATTACATGTGGACGGCATGGAATGCCTTTTGGAGTGAAAAGGAGAGGGTGATTTGATAATCCCCTGGTGTGTGGTAGGCTGGATAAGAGGGTGTGTAGCGGATGGACCCTAGGTTTGGGTTGGGTTTCATAATTGCATGATTTTGTATATGAACATATGTGAAAATGGGCCAAGTCCAGTTGATATGTGGATTATGAAGAAAAGGGCCAAGCCTAGTATATGAACGTGGATCAGTGTGGAAACGGGCTAAGCCCAGTATGTGGAAATTATGTGGTTATCTACCCTATTATATGAATGTGATATGAATATGGGCCAAGCCAGAATGTGGTAATATGTGAATATTATATTTGTTATCTAATATATGGGTTAATATGTGGTTAACATGTGGGTAGAATTCAGTGGTTTAATTACACACTGAGTCTGTATGACTCACCCAATTATTTATCAAACATCGCAGGTGATATGATGATCGGACCGGGTTGGAGTGGATACGAGGTGGCCCATGCAAAAGATGTTTTGATTATTTCAATCAGTTTATTATTAAGTATTTTGGTTTAATTATTTATTGTAATAAGGCCCATCAAAGTATTTAAGTATTTTTATTAAGTATTTTTATTGTTATGTTCTATTATGGATTGACAATTTAAATATTAATTGCAAATGATTTTATTTTCTTAAGTATGTATAATAAAGTTTTGAATCCGGTATTTTTATAACAATTTAATTTTTACTTAGAATATTTTAAGTCACGAAAATGTTTTATTAAAGGCAACAAATTTTTAACGGGTTTTACTCTTAAGTAAGAATATTTTCGAACGTGCTCCGCAGTGGCATTTCAGCTTCGGTTGTAGTGAATGGGCCGGGTTTGGGGTGTTACGGGATTTGTGGTCCCGAAACCACTATTCTGTTTAGGCCTTATTTTGGGATGTTACAATTTACGAGGGCAAAGGCTACATAAGTGAAATCCATATAGAAGTATGCTTCCACTATTTGTTTTTGATTAAAACTTACTGCATTACTTCTATTTGACTTTGATTAGAATATGGTTTTACAAACCTATAAATAGATGTAGTTGTCTCTCCTCTTGTATTATTCCAATTCGATATAGTGAATTTTCTTCTCCTCTGCCCGTGGTTTTTTTCCCAAAAGGGTTTCCACATAAAATCTGTGTGTTCTATTCTTCTCTCTTTTCTTTTCATTATCGACATTCTATTTTTACATAGTGCAAAAGAAAGTAATCAACACCTAAAGTGTGGAAGACCAGTCTGTTCCACAGATAAAAATCCTCATAAAAGGAAAGGAACAAATATTCAAGATGGTCATATTATGGAGGCAAGTGTCCAAGAAGAGGTAGAATAAATAACTAATAAAAAAAAACCCATACGAGGTTCAAGTAACTGAAAAAGGTGATAATAGAAAGACCTCAATAAATTATGTTACTTCAAGAAAAAGATGGAACTGAAAAAATATAGTTGTTGACAATAATTTTACTTATAATGTTTCTATTGAAATGGCAAAAAAAATGAGGGTCCTAAGCCTAAATCTATTGAGGAATGTAGAAATAGAAAAATTGGTCAAAATGGAAAGACGCAATTCAAGTAGAATTGAATTCACTTTCTAAAAGTGAGGTTTTTGGACCTATAGTCCAAACACCTGAAGATGTAAAGCCGATAGGATATAAATGGATATTTGTGCCAAAAAAAAGTTAGAAAAATAAAGTTGTACGATATAAAGCACAACTTGTAGCACAAGTCTAACAGCCCATTTTTCAGTGAAATCGGAACAGTGGTTTCGAGACCACAAATTTGACCCAAATAATATTTATTTTTATTTTATTATGTGATCCATTATATGGTAGATATATAGTGTGAAAATTTCGATACGAAAATCTTATCGATTTAGTGCTTAATTACGAGAAGGACTAAATCACATAAAATGTGAAAGTTGAATTCTAGTAGCTATAAGGATGAAATAGCTATGGAATTCAAACTAGAGCTCCTTATATGGTAATTAGACCATTAAGAAAAGTATGTAGATTTTTCATGGTGACTCATCCATAGAATTATAGAGAAATGTCAAGGACTAAATTAGAAATAGTAAAAAAATTAATTAATTAAAAGATGATAAAAGAAAATATCATCTTATTATTGTCATCTTCAACCTAAAATTCTATGGAAACCCTAGGAGTGAGAGGGGAAATTTTCAAGGCTTAATTGGGTAAGTTCTCTTGTCCCGTTTTTAATAATTTCAGTATTTTTGAAACCGAATAGCTTAATCTCTCTATTTGAGGGATTAATTTAAAAAGTTATCAAAGTATGAAAATGGGTCATGGATGTATTATGTTGGAAATTAGAAATTTATGTAGAAAATGAAAGATTATTGATAGATAAACAACTTTTACGAAGTGATTTTTTGATGAAAACATGATTTAGGGGCTAAAATAAAAAGCTGTAAAATTTGATGAAAAATTTTGAAATTTTATGAATACATGTGCTGGAAAATTTGTAATGGAGCTTTGGTTAGGCTTGGAATAGGAAGCAATTTTCACAAGTTTCATTTTCCGAGCCGAGGGACAAAATCGAACTTTAGGGAAAAGTTAAGGACAAAATGATAATTTTGCCTAGGACGTAAATTGAGTCCATTTAAATATGAAATGTATGAAATTTATGGTTAAATTCATTTATATAGATTCGAACAACACTAATTTGAGGTTAGATCGATGAAAAGAATAGGTTTCAGATTAGTAGATTTATAACGCGAAGAAATGTCAAGGTAAGTTCGTGTAACTTAATCGGGCATGTAATTATGTTGTGTTGTATGTAATATGATTTATGTTGATGTGCTTACTTGTATACTATGATGGAAAATTGATATATGCTTAAAATGTGAAAAAGGGTTAAGTCCTGATTGAATATTTGATTCCGATGATTATATGCGCTTACTCGAAATTAATAAGGTCTTGCATTTATTGCGGATGGGATTTAGCTCAGACGAGTAACCCCATTGACCTTGTTATATAAAGGATTTAGCACGAATGGGTAATCCCGGTATAGTACCTCTCAAGCATACGTTATGATTAGGGTTTAGCCTGAACATCGCATTTGTCTGAAAATTTTAAAATCTCGTTTTAAAACTTCAAGTTCGGTAGTTCATCTGAAAACTCAGTGTTCACTTTATAAAAATTATATTTAGCCCTAATCCTACACTTAGGTGACATTTGAAAACACTTGATGTTGCTTTAAGTTAACTTGAGATTGTTGTTTAATATTGTTTATAAACGCGTTGGTTAATTTTTTGAAAAACTTTCATTTGCATTTCATAAGAAAACACCTTACCAATTAATTCATAAATTTAAGCGTTTGAAGTTTAAACCAACGATAAACCAGAAATATTAGTGGCCTTATTACATAATAGAATCCCCAAATTAAAGAAAATAAAGAAAAGTAAAGTTTAACTTATTAATAACCATACATGGCCACCTCGAAGTCCCTTCCGGCCCATATCCACTGAACTAAGAATTACCTACAAAAATTTAAGCAGAAGGGGTAAGTCATGAAGACTCAGTGTGCAATTACCTCACATAAACCACAACTGGGCCTAAGCCCCCACAATTCAATCGGCCGAAGCCCAAACTCTATAGCATATAAAATAGTCAACATGATAAACCTAGCCCATCCTAATGTTCCATCCTCTACACTTCGCTCCATATATCCAACCTCAGCACACCTGTGGGGATTTCTACAATCAACCCTCTATCCACTACACTCCTCTTTGGCAGCCATGCTGCAGTCATGCTACTCAAAGTCGATATGATGTGGCCTAGCCACTGAATTAATGTGACCAAGTCACCGATATACATATATGGCACCGAGCCATCAGAATAGTGTGACAAAGTCATCGATATAAACTGCCCCTTTACATCATTATCATTCCCCCAAATCCATGGACATGCAGACATAGTGAAATGGATGCAACACTTATTAACATACACAGAATCATCATAGCATATATATATCTATGCTAAAGTGTTTAAGTGGTCTAGTCAGAATAATCACTAACCTGATATCACGATTTTACCCTCCAAGGGTAATCCAATAACATTATCGAAGTTTCGGCCTCTAAATAATACATATATTTATTGTATATCAAACGAAGGAAGGCGTGAGAATTACACACCTGTAAACACAAAGGACTAGACTCTCAATATTGTTAATACTTTCGCTAGAAGGAACAATCGCAATCTGTATGTTCAGATTCGAAGTCGGCTCACAACCCGGTGGAAAATTTCGAACGACTGACATTGCACGCCGTTTGAACCTAGGGGTAGGGACCACGAGTCCACCCCCTTCTTTTACTTGACTGGCATTCGCATCCATGAAAGGATCTTGATCAGGAAACTAGGTTAAAGCAATGAAGAAGAAATAGAGGATAGATACCGAATCAAAAAAAGCTTCTTACCTTTATCAATGAAAACCGAACGCCCGAAGGTTTGGCTTACAAACCAAATGAGTCCCTAGATAACACCAAGTTAGAACCGATTCTCAAAATAGGACAAAGGAAGTGGCCTTTCGGCCAAACAAATCGATAAAAAACCCCTTTCCAACCGTTCAGCCAACATCCAACTTACCAAGGACCTCCCGAACGCAGGCCACACGAAGAAGAGAAGATGAGAATAAGCCCCTCTACAATCGGCCAATGCCCACAGAAGCGAGTCAGAATCTTTGATCTAACCAAACTAATGAGTGAAGGGAAAAAGAATAAATAGAAAACAAAAGACAAAGAAGGCCCTTACCGAAAAACAAGACTATGTCGATTGAAGAGACTATATTCGACTATTAGCAAGAATAATGGAAAGGGTGCCTTCAATTGACGCAGAAGGAGATTCGGCTTCCTCAAAATATGAATAAAGAAGAGACAAGAGAAAGTAAAGGAAAAGAATAAGATTCAGCTATGGCACTTACAGGTTCTACTATGAAGAAGAAAATAGCAAATGGTGGAAAAGAAATGAAGGAACCAAGTTCGGTTGAAGGGAAAAGATGAGAGGAGAAGGAAGAATCGAAACGGACTTGATCAGCTTACAGAGAAAATGATGCGAAAAGAAGAAGAAATCACTAAGAAGTTCGGCAATGCTCACAAGTGAAAGATAGCAAAATTGGAAGAAAAGAAAGAGCAACCCCTCTTGTCCATCCATTCAAAAATTTTGACTCATTCAACTCCTACTTACCAGAGTCCAAGCCGAAATCTACCACCTCTCCATCCTGACGCCAAAAAGAAACTCCAAAATATGGCATACACTACTCGAACCTCCACCCTCACTGCTCCCCTGTGGCGTCACTTTCTTGTCTCCTATGTGGCGCCATTTGCCTCTAGACCATGACTCCTTTTGTGTCATCAACTACACACAAATATACATAAGACCTACCTCTACAAGTTTTCCCCCCTAAAGTGCCCTAACACAAAAATTAACCATGGCTCCCGCTTGAA
The DNA here is from genome assembly GCA_025503065.1 of Gossypium bickii. Lineage (NCBI taxonomy): Eukaryota > Viridiplantae > Streptophyta > Magnoliopsida > Malvales > Malvaceae > Gossypium > Gossypium bickii. Next base: position 57,638,107 of record CP106717.1, on the reverse strand, counting down.
CCTGAACCCTTCTAAGACCCCCAGACACAACCAAATTGTAAGCAGAACAAGCCAAACCCACAGAAAACATGAAACGCAGATCCCCCCTAAATTGGGGTGTTATGGTTCTACCCCTCTTAAAGAAATTTCAGCCCCCAAATTTACCTGGTCAAAAGAGGTGAGGGTATTGCCGTCGTATCACATCTTACGGCTCCCACGTGGCTTCCTCTGCACCGTGACTTTGCCACAAGACTTTGACCAACGAAACGGATTTCCTCCTTAGTACCTTAATGTCTCGATCTAAGATCTGCACTGGTTCCTCTTCAAAAGATAGATCCGGCCTTACCTCAATCTCTTCCACTGGCACAATGTGAGACGGGTCAGAATGGTAACGCCTCAACATCGAGACATGGAATACATCATGTATTTGACTCAGCTCTGGAGGTAACTCAAGCTGATATGCCACTGGTCCCACCCGTTTCAACACCCGATAAGGCCCAATAAATCGGGGGCTTAGCTTACCTTTCCGTTCAAACCTCAGAACCTTCTTCCAAGGTGAGACCTTCAGAAAGACTTGATCCCGCACGGATAATTCTATATCCTTACGCTTCAAATCTGCATAAGATTTCTGCCTGTCGGAAGCTTCCTTCAACCGAGTCAAAATTAACTTAACCTTTTCCTCTGTTTCCAAAACCAATTCCGGACCCAACTGTCGCTCACCTAACTCTGTCCAGCAGGTGGGGGTTCGACACCTACGACCATACAACGCGTCATAGGGTGCCATCTGAATGTTGGATTGGTAGCTATTGTTGTACGCGAATTCCACCAACGGTAGAAAATCCTCCTAACTACCTCTGAAGTCGATAACACAAACTCTCACATGTCTTCCAAGATCTGAATTACCCTCTCAGACTGGCCATCAGTCTGTGGATGAAACGCCATGCTGAAATCTAGTCTTGTACCTAGTGCCTGATGCAATTCCTTCCAAAATCGCGACGTAAACCTAGGGTCTCTGTCCGATATGATAGACATGGGTACCCCATGTAACCTCACAATCTTTGCCACATACAGCTTAACCAGTTTCTGCAATGTATAGTCGATACAAACAGGTATGAAATGGGCGGACTTCGTTAGCCGATCAACAATCACCTATACCAAATCTTTCTTAGTAGGCATAAGAGGTAGCCCACTAACAAAGTCCATCGTTATCCTCTCCCATTTCCACAGTGGAATCTTTACCGGTTGTAGTAACCTTGAAGGCAACTGATGTTCTATTTTCACCTGCTGACATGTCAAGCACTTACCCACAAACTTGGTAACTTCTCGTTTCAACCCAGGCCACCAAAACTGTTCATGTAGATCCCGATACATCTTACTCCCACCAGGATGCATAGCGTATGGGCTACTATGCGCCTCACAAAGAATCATCTGTCTCAATTCAATATCCTTCGGCTCGCAAGCCCTTCCACGAAAGCACAAAACCCCATCACTGTTCAAAATAAAATCCCCTATCTCACCATCCTGCACTTACTGGAACCGAGCACTCAACACATCATCCAATAACTGCTTCTCTTTAATTTGGCTTACCCACATCGGCTTCACTTGTAGTTCGGCTAACAGACTACCATCTTCATACAGACTAAGATGAGCAAACATTGCCCTCAAATCTGATATTACCTTACGGCTCAATGCATCTGCCACCACGTTAGCTTTACCGGGATGATACTCAATCGAGCAGTCACAGTCCTCCAATAATTCAATCCACCTCCACTGCCTTAAATTCAACTCCTTCTCGGTGAGGAGATATTTGAGGCTCTTATGGTCGGTGTAGATGATGGACTTCTCCCCATACAGATAGTGTCTCCAAATCTTTAGAGCGAACACCACCCCAGCCAACTCCAGATCATGCGTGAGATAGTTCATCTCATGCGGTCTTAATTGCCGAGACGTATACGCAACTACCTTCCCTTCTTGCATCAACACACACCCTAACCCTGTGTGTGAAGCATCACAATAAACAACGAACTCCTTCCCCGCCTCAGTCTGAATCAACACTGGTGCCTCTGTCAAAATCCTCTTCTACTTCTCAAAGCTTTCTTGTTGTTTATCTGACCAGACAAACGGTACCCCTTTCTGTAACAACTTGGTTAACGGTGCAGCTATTAAAGAGAATCCCTCAACAAACCTTCTATAGTATCCGGCTAATCCAAGAAAGCTTCGAATTTTTGCCACCGACTTGGGCGGTTTCCAGTCCAACATGGCTTCAATTTTTCGGGGATCAACCCTAATCCCCTCAGCGACACAACATGACCCAGAAAGGTAACTTCCCTTAGCCAAAATTCACACTTGCTGAATTTGGCATATAGCTACTTTTCTCTCAAATCTACAGAACCACCCGAAGATGCGAATCATGCTCCTTTTCCGTCCGTGAATAAACCAAGATATCATTTATGAACACTACGAAAAATCGATCCAGAGAGGGTTAGAATACTCGGTTCATCATATACATAAACGCAGCTGGTGCATTTGTCAACCCAAACGGAATCACTAAGAACTCGTACTGACCATAACGAGTTCGAAAGGCTGTCTTATGGATATCCGCCTCCTTGACTTTAAGATGATGATACCTTGAACTCAAATCTATCTTCAAGAAGACTGAAGCTCCATTAAGCTGGTCGAACATGTAACACCCGAAACCCAGCCCACGAGCCTTGACCGGATCTGGTATGTCACTGCGGAAAACGTTTGAAAATATTTGACTTAAAGTTAAAAACTTGAAAATTTTGTTGTCCTTTGTAAAAAGATTATGGGTTTAAAATTCTGAGTAATAAAAAGTGGTAGCAAATTATCCGGATTAAAACTTTAACAGATATTTCATATAGTTTTTAAAATGTAAGTTGCTTAAAGATAAATCATTTTCCAATCGTAATTTAATTATTAATCTAACTTAAAACGTAATATAGATGCTTAATAAAAATACTTAAACACTTTAATAAACATCAAATACTTTATGAGGCCCTTATTACAATAATTAATTAATCAAAAGCACTTAATAATCGTCCGAATAAAACAAATAAGCTGTCTTCTGCATGGCCACCTTTGTATCCACTCCAGCCCGGTCCGCGAATCACGATCACCTGCGATGTTAAATATTTGGGTGAGTCTAACAGACTCAGTGTGCAATTAATCCACTGAATTCCACCCACATATCAACCCATATAACAGATAACAAGGCAATTTACTCGCATACTATCACGTTTTGGGCTTGGCCCATTTTCATATCACTTATCGGATTATAGGGTAAATGAACACATGATGTCACATACTGGGCTTGGCCCATTTCTTATTTCAATCTACATTCCTATATTGGGAATGGCCCATTTCCACATTAAAACACATATCGGATATAATTATGCAAAGTGCACCCAACCCAACCTAGGGTCCATCCTCTACACACCCTCGTATCCAGCCACCACACACCAGGAGATTACTAATCACCCTCCCTTTTTCACTCCAATAAGGCAAATAATGCCGTCCACGATGTAGCGCGTAGCTAACATCAAACCACGATGAGGCACATAGCAACCCATCAAACCATGATATGGCATAGAGCCGATATCAACCACGATGAGGCACAGAGCTACTCATCAAGCCACGTGAACTTAATCACAATTAATCCACAACGCGACCTCAGTCAGTGCCAATCCATGATGTAGCACAAGGCTAACATCAAACCACGTACTAGAAGTACACCCGTACCTTCTTTCATCTTCATATCCCATCCCATGCACATGCAACACATAATAATGACATAATAACATAATGCATGTACATGTTATTAAGGCATTCAATCATACTTTCATAGGCATACTCACATATACACATTAATAACCACATCTCATCAGATTCGATACTAACCTGGTTATTGACATACCCTTTAAGGGTATCCATTTCATATTTACCACTGCACCTGTTAGCACATACACATAACACATACAAATATAGCATATACCTGAAAAATAGTAGGCTAACCACACACCTGATAACTTAAAGTACTACGCTCTCGATCCCAATGCTATCACTAAGCGACACTACGGTTATCTGCCTATAGCTCTCCCTTGCTGTTGGCCCACACCCCAGTGGCCAATCCCGCACTGCAGAAACCGATCTCTTCTTAAACTTCGTGATAGGGACCACCCCTTTACCTTCTTGACTGGTATTTGCCTCCATCAACAATCACTTAAATCAAAACCGATTAATATGAACTCTTAAGCAAATAACCAAATCATGACTTAACAATCTTACCAACAATTGGATCAAAGTCCCGAAAGCTTTCTTTACCATTGTCGATTTGCTCCTAAAAACATAGCACACAATCGGTCAACACTTAAAACTCATAGCATGGCCTATGGCCGAATACTAGCAATCACTTACCGTCCTTACCGAAATCCCGAATCACCACCTAACTATGAAGCTGTCGAAATCCCTGATAATCAATTGTTAGAATCGGCCTCAACACATGAAAACTACAAAGATAGCCCTTGGCCAAATACTTTATTGACTTACCTTGAACGCCACAAATCCCGAAAGGCTCCTTTACTGCTCCCTAATGTAGGCTACACCCAAAAGAACACATAATCATGGCTTAAAGAATATTCGGCCATCCCTAGGCCTATCCTCATGGTTTCGGCACACTAGCAGAAAGAGTTCAAACTGAGTGATAATAACAGAACACTTACCACTACACGTTGAAGAGACAGGAAGATCACAAGCACGTAGTCGGCAGTACCTTCAATAAAGATTCGACTATGGTGTTTCGGCACTTTACTAATGGAGAGAAAAAGAGTAGAGGATGAGGCCATGTGGTTCGGCTATGGCCCTTAAAAGAGGGTTGAAATATTCGACTATCAAATAAAAGAAGAGAGTTTGAGAAAGAGGAATAGGTTCGGCCAGGACACCAAATAGAGAAGAAAAGAGTTTGAAGTATTTTGGCAGTGGTGACAAGGAGGGTTCGGCTTCAATAGAAAAAGAAAAGAAAAAGAGAGAAAGCTCTTGACAGAATTTCGGCAATGGAGACTAAAAGATGAACAAGAAATTTCGGCACTTAATCCCCCTCTACATAGCCGAAAATACTCACCTACAGAGTCCCTTGGCCGGCCACTAGCTCTTCCCATATCATATCCCTTATAATTCTCCTATTATTCCTCCCTTACACTTCTTCAAAATAAATAAAATAAACCCACATTTATCTACTACTCTTAGCCAAAATTTAAAAAGAAAACCAAGCTTATCCTTATCTTTTCAAAGCCCCAAAGCCGTCCAACTCCTTCCCCCTCTCTTGACGCCAACTTGCAAAATAAAACCCCACTTTATGCTGCCATCATGATTCGAACCTCCTCCCTCCTGAAGCCCCTTTTGACGCAAGCTTCCCTACTCCTTAGGTAGCGTCCCAAGCCACTTTGCCACATGGTTCCTTGTGACATGAACTCCCCACAATTTTTCTTAAAGCCTCCTCAGCCTAGCTTCCCTTTTTGGTCTTAAAATCCAATAATTTCCTAAGGCACTCTCCTACATCCTAGAGTTCACAAAACCACCAAAACTCATCCAACCAGCCCTAAAACATGCCATCACCTGAATTATGCATGGACGCATAACCCCTAAATCCCGGATGTTATAGAACAAATCGTCAATCCTCGGCAGCGGGTACTTGTTCTTAATCGTCAACTTGTTCAACTGGCGATAGTCAATGCACATACACATCGACCCGTCCTTTTTTTTCACGAATAACACAGGCACTCCCCATAGAGATACACTTGGTGTAATAAATCCACAATCCAACAACTCCTGGATTTGAGCCTTAAGTTTTACTAGCTCCTTCGGCGCCATCTTATAAGGGGCAATGGACACCGGAGTCGTACTTGGAAGTAGTTCAATTCCAAATTCCACCTCGCGATCTGGAGGCAACCCCGAAAGCTCTTCAGGAAAGACATCCACGAATTCCTTTACTGTTCTAACCTGCTCCATAGTCACCTCCTTTGCATCCTAAGCACTGGTGGAAGCTAGAAACGCCCTGCACCCTTTTCGTACCATCTTAACAGCCCTTAATGCAGAAACCACGTTAGACAAATAATTCCTTCTTTCTCCTATCACAACCACCTCTTTATCCTCTTGAGTTCTCAACACCATTCTCTTAGTCGCGCAATCCAAATTAGCACGATGCTTAACCAGCAAATCCATGCCTAAGATAAGGTCAAACTCACCGAATGGTAGTTCCATCAAGTTTGCCGAAAATACTACTCCTTGACTTCCTAAAGGCACATCCCTAAACATCTTGTTGACTACTACGGATTGTCCTAAAGGGCTAACCATAGTCATTTCTCTAGCAGCAATTTCAGATTCTATACTCAAAGTCTCAGATACAGTACAGGCAACATAGGAATGGGTTGATCCAATATCAATCAAAGCAAGATACAGATTATCAACTATAAGAAACGTACCGATTATGACATCCAGTGTATCGCCATCCTTTCACCGTCATTCTGCATAGACTAAACCTGGCTGCCTTGCGTCTGCATTACCGACACCCCTACCCGGTGCTCTACGACCTCGGTCAAAACCATTTCCCCCTTTAATCGGACCACGACCTCTCTGCAACTGCTGTCTACCTCTTCCCGGCTGCACATAACCCTGGCTTACCGACCGTGCCCTAGCTAACTCTTGCAGACAATTCCTTATTAGATGATCCCTACATCTACACTTGAAACATCCTCTATCTCTTCCCCAACACTCCCCCGAATGAGATTTCCCACACTGAGCACACGGTCGAGACTGACCAACAACAACCGACATCGCAACTCGACCCGGCCCATTAAACCTAGGCTTCTTCTAAAAACCCCAGACGATTCCAATGGCCCAAAACTCCTCTTACTTTTGCTCCTATCTCTATCCCTGTTTTGCCTCTCAGTCCACTTAACCTCTTCGACTATTTTAGCTTTTTCAACCAGAATGACAAAGTCTCTCTCTCGCTGCGGAACAATCAATACCCTCAACTCGTCTCGTAACCCATCTTCGAACCGTACGCAACACTCATAATTGGTCGCAACTATCCCCGGGCATAACGGCTCAAGCGCAGAAATTTCGCCTCATACTCAGCCACAGGTTTACCCCCTGTACCAGATTCAGGAATGCTTTCCTTTTGGCATCCACAGAGCTTTCCCCAACATATTTCCATTGAAATATTATCTTGAAGAAATCCCAGTTAACACGATCCGCTGGAGTACCCTCTCTTACTGTGAGCCAACACTATTATGCCTCATCTCAGAAAAGAGACACCGCTCCTTTCAATTTCTCCTCTGCCGTGCAGTCTAGATCATCCACAATCTGCTCGACTGCCTCCAGCCAATATTCAACTCCATTTAGGGCCACACCAGAAATACCCCTAAACATTTTAGCTCTGTTTGCTCGAAGTCGTTCAGGAATAGACTTTCGAGACACTAACCTAGTGCTTGCCCCAGCAACTCACTCCAGAACCCGAAACATTGCTTGGGACAAAGCATCATCTCCAGCAGTTCGGTCTTGAGACCTCGCTTCTACCATGGGTGATGCTGGCGCTTCACCTTCAGGCTCATGTCTTGCTTCTGAGAACTCGGCCTCAACACCCCGACCTCTACCTCGGCCGCATGTACCACGTCCACGTCCTCTAGCGCTCATGTCTATCGAATCATCTTAATCTGATTACAAATTTTATGAATTAGCATTTCTTTCACTGTTTATTACCGAGTAGTCTTATAAAAATAGAATTAGAAGTAGTTTTTCGCAGGACCTACATATACCTAAAGGTTTTAATCTCTAGAGTTGAGTTTCTTAATTCTAGCATTCATGACATAATATAATTACTTCATGTAAATCACAAAACAGTCAAAAGACTTACCATACGAATGTGGTGCCGGAGACTCGGGTGCCATGCTTCCAGAAAACATATATATATATTTTTTTTTCTAAACCATTTTGAGACCAATTTTCAAAAAATATTTTGAACCCAAAACCCATAGCCGAGTTTTGTAACCTGTCTCTGATACCATAATTGTAACACCCCAAACCTGACCCAAACACCACGACCAGATCTTGTATGTCACGTAAGAAGATTTTTATGGAACTTCACATTCGTCTGAAAATTTTAAAATCTCGTTTTAAAACTTCAAGTTCAGTAGTTCATCTGAAAACTCAGTTTTCATTTTATATAAATTATACTTAGCCCAAATCCTGCACTTAGGTAACACTTGAAAACACTTGATGTAGCTTTAAGTTAACTTGAAATTGTTGTTTAACATTGTTTATAAATGCGTTGGTTAAGTTTTTGAAAAACTTTCATTTGCATTTCTAAGAGAACACCTTATCAATTAATTAATAAATTTAAGCGTTTGAAGTTTAAACCAAAGATAAACATGAAATATTAGTGGCCTTATTACATAGAAAATTCAAAGAATAGTAAAGTTTAACTTATTAATAACCATGCATGGCCACCTCGAAGTCCCCTCCGGCCCATATCCACTGAACTAAGAATTACCTGCAAAAATTTGAGCAGAAGGGGTGAGTCATGAAGACTCAGTGTGCAATTACCTCACACAAACCACAACGGGGCCTAAGCCCCTATAATTCAATCGACCGAAGCCCAAACTCTATAGCATATTAAATAGTTAACATGATAAACCTAGCCCATCCTAATGTCCCATCCTCTACACTCCGCTCCATATATCCAACCTCAGCACACCTGTGGGGATTTCTACAATCAACCCTCCATCCGCTACACCGCTCTTTGGCAGCCATGCTGGCAGTCATGCTACTCAAAGTCGATATGATGTGGCCTAGGCACTGAATTAATGTGACCAAGTCACCGATATACATATATGGCACCGAGCCATCGGAATAGTGTGACAAAGTCACCGATATACACTGCCCCTTTACATCATTATCATTTCCCCAAACCTATGCACATGCAGACATAGTGAAATGGATGCAACACTTATTAACATACACAGAATCATCATAGCATATATATATATCCATGCTAAAGTGTTTAAGTGGTCTAGTCAGAATAATCACTAACCTGATATCGCGAATTTACCGTCCAATGGTAATCCAATAACATTACCGAAGTTTTGGCCTCTAAACAATACATATATTTATTGTATACCAAACGAAGGAAGGCGTGAGAATTACACACCTGTAAACGCGAAGGACTAGACTCTCAATATTGTCAATACTTTCGCTAGAAGGAACAATCGCAATCTGTCTGTTCAGATTCAAAGTCGGCTCACAACCCGGCGAAAAATCCCGAACGACTGACACTACACACCGTTTGAACATAGGGGCAGGGACCACGAGTCCACCTCCTTCCTTCACTTGACTAGCATTCGCATCCATGAAAGGATCCTGATCAGGAAACTAGGTTAAAGCAATGAAGAAGAAATAGAAGATAGATACCAAATCAAAAGAAGCTTCTTACCTTGATCAACGAAAATCGAATGCCCGAAGGTTTGGCTTAAAAAACCGAATGAGTCCCTAGGTAACACCAAGTTAGAACCGATTCTCAAAATAGGATAAAGAAAGTGGCCTTTCGGCCAAATGAATCGATAAAAAACCCCCTTCCAACCATTCGGCCAACATCCAACTTACCCAAAGAAGAGCAAACGAAGAAGAGAAGATGAGGATAAGCCCTTTTACAATCAGCCAATGCCCAAAGAAGCGAGTCAGAATCTTCGATCTAACCAAACTAAGGAGAGATGGGAAAAAGAACGAATAGAAAACAAAAGAGAAAGAAGGCCCTTACCGAAAAATAAGAGTATATCGATTGAAGAGACTATATTCGGCTATTAGCAAGAACAATAGAAAGGGTGCCTTCAATTGACGCAGAAAGAGATTCGGCTTCCTCAAAATATGAATAAAGAAGAGAGAAGAGAAAGTAAAGGAAAAGAATAAGATTCGGCTATGGCATTTACAGGTTCGGCTATGAAGAAGCAAATACCAAATGTTGGAAAAGAAATGAAGGAACCAAGTTCGATTGAAGGGAAAAGATGAGAGGAGAAGGAAGAATCGGAATGGACTTGATCAGCTCATAGAGAAAATGATGCGAAAAGAAGAAGAAATCACTAAGAATTTCGGCAATGCTCACAAGTGAAAGAGAGCAAAATTGGAAGAAAAGAAAGAGCAACCACAAGCACCTATTTGGAAAAATGTTCGGCACCTCACTCTAGATGACCGACTATGCTACAAACAAAAATGGTTTGCCTATGCACCTTATGGAGATTCAGCCCTTTCCTAGTCAAGCCAAAACCGCACATGCACCCCACTCACTTCCCTTATTCGACCAACCTCTCTCCCTCTCTCCACATCCCATGAATTCCTCTACCTTCCACTCTACACTCCTCATTTTAACTCTCCCAACAACCTTGACTCATTCAAGCCTCCCACAACCCATCTTGTCCATCCATTCAAAACTTTTTACTCATTCAACTCCCACTTACTAGAGTCCAAGCCAAAATTTACCACCTCTCTATCCTAACGCCAAAAAGAAACTTCAAAATGTGGCATACGCGACTCGAACCTCCACCCTCACTGCTCCCCTGTGGCGTCACTTCCTTGTCTCCCATGTGGCACCATTTACCACTAGACCACAACTCCTTTTGTGTCATCAACTACATACAAATATACATAAGGCCTACCTCTACAGGCTCTCCCCCCTTAAGTGCCCTAACACAAAAATTAAACAAGGCTTCCGCTTGAACCTGAGCCCTCCTAAGGCCCCTAGACATGACCAAATTGCAAGCAGAATGAGCCAAACACACAGAAAACATGAAACGCAGATCCCCTCTAACTGGGGGTGTTACACTTAAGTTTAATTGTATGTGTTTAAGGGACACAAGGTGAGCACTTGGTGGAGTGGTGGTGGCGTCATTGGCAGAGCATGGGGGAGGGGGTTCTAATCCCACTATTGGCAAATTAAAGTATTTTATTTTGCTTAGGAGGAGGCAAGGGGTTGTGTTAGAATCAAACACTGATGGAAAATTGTTTGAATAACTCAAATGGTTCAAATAGATGAATAAGAGGGTTTGTAGGCGGTAAAAGGGGAGAAAATCATGGGATTCAAGTGGAAGGAGTTGTTGGCCGTATGTGGGGGTCTCTAAGGGGGAATTTCAGCTAAAGTGGGGCATTTGTACACATTCGGCCTTGGTTAGTAGGAGTGACGTTTTCTAATTGAGCATTTCTGGGCTTTTCTCATTTAGCACATTTTTCACTTCTCTTTGCATTTTTTTCTTTCCTTCTTTTCTCTCAAAGGTATCCTTGTCGAAACCTCTAGTTACTATTCTCCTTTTTGTTTGTTTTTCATCTTTTTCCACTTATGCACATTGTAGTCGAAACTCTCATCTCTTTCACTAATTCTTCAAAAGCCGAACCTCTGTTCTTCCTATTTTGAATTGTTGCTTCTTGAGTAGCCTGATGCGTGAAGGGATATTTCTTTGCTGTCGAATATATTTTGGTTATTTGACATCGTTGTAAGCACAAGGTAATTTTGGATTCTATCTTTTTTTCTCTGAGCTTTTCCTTAAAGCGGAATCTCTTACCTTATTACTTTTATGATTAAGGTCGAATCTGAGACCTTCTCTTTCTTGAGTACTCATTCACTCTTCTTCTGTGTAGAAGTTGAAATTCGGGGTGTACAGCTATCGATTCTGTGCCACCTTGGTAAGTGTATCCTTGATCGATTAGAGATGAACGGTCACTTGCTCCGCTGAGTTGTTAAGGCTGAATAACCTTGCCTCTCTGAACTTGGAAAAGCGGTATTGACTTATGTTCTTTGGTTAGGGACCCAACTTCATAATTAAAGGGAGTAGTCAAGCGTGCTAGCATACCACGGAGTTGCCGTCGAGGGGGGTAAGTATGGTGGACCGTTTAGACAATTTCAAATATGGAAATGTTGTGGATCAAGGCTGATGATTTAAGTGTATGGTTTCATAGGTGCGTAATCTCGAGGATTCAATTTACGCTCGGATCAGGTGTGTACTCACACTATTCTGACTATAGGTCGACAAATGTCGAAAAGTCAAAATATTGGCAAGCGATACCACATGAGCGTGTGAATGCACGTGTGGTAAACCGAGCACACGAAAGGGGTGCTTGATACATGATGCCACCATGATCGAACTCATGGGCTTAGGAACGTTTTAGGCCTCATTAGGCTGAAATGGGTCGAGTGGGCCCAATGGGACCGTAGGCCCGACGCGAGTAAGCTACGTGGACAGATAGGAATTTAAGAGCTGGCCATGGCAGTTACATGGCTACAGGCAGTTCTAGGAAGAATGGGCCACACGAGAGTGTGGGATCAAATGGGCAGAGTATTGGGCTTTGGGGCCATATACACCGTTTTGGTAAAATATGATATCTGTGTCACTTGAGGCAACCGTGACCTTTGAAAAGGTCGTAAGATTACTAAAATACCCTCGACAGGTAAAATGACCGATATGCCCCTAAAGGGAAAAATGACGAAAATGCCCCCACATGATATATGGTTATTATTGTATGCACTTTGTGATTATTACGGTATGTTTACTATCATATGATGCATTCATGTGTTATTATGTTGCATGAGGATGGGATTATTAACATGAAGGAAGTGCTAATAGGGTCGTATGGTCACTTGACGACTGTGGATCCACCGAGGCTCTTTACCTACCGAGCAGCAATGCTGCACCGATAAGTTAGTGCCGCAACCGGTGCTACATACGGAGTGTACGGATGGGTGGGTCGATTAAATCCCCACAAGAGTGTATGGTTGGGAAGGAGACGGAGTGCACGGCTGGTATGGGTATTAATGTATTGCATATATGGATTATATTATAGGAATGGGCTTAGGCCCAGATATTTATGATATGTGACATATGATATGGGTTAAGGCCCAACTGAGGCTATTTTGGGCTAATGCCAAATTAACACCGTTAATGTAATGGGCTTCGGCCCGGATTGTTGTGATGCATGTTTCGAGGGTTGTACACACTGAGTTTTCGCAAACTCAGCCCCTCTTTTTAATTTTTCTCTGGTAATCCTCAGTAAGCGGTTCGATGTTCTAGAGGACTCGGAGGTGGCCACACTACGAGCAGTTTGGATTTTAGTATTTTACTCTTCTTTAATTTGGGTTAATATTTTATAATAAGGCCTCTCCTAAATTTCGAGTTTTTAGTTTTGGATTTTGAATTTATTATGCTTTAAATCTCCTCAACATTGAATCACGATTTCCAAAATAATATATGTTTTCAAAACACTACGCTTTCGCAACTGAGTTGTAAATATCATTTTCCATAAGTCAATTGTTTTAAATTAAGCTTCCGCATCGAACAAGGTTTTGAAGGTAATGATTTCTTAATAAATGTCGGTTATTAATAATAATCACAAACTGGACTTTAGTTTTTAAATATCAAGAAGGGTTTTCAATGAAAACGGGATTTTCAAAAAACTCCTCAATGTGACACGCTAGATTCGGGCCTAACTTCTAGGCCGGGTTTGGGCTGTTACACTAATGATAAACCGTAATATGTTCATATTTTAATCACACATTTAGCATACTTTTGGATTATTTATCCCCTGACTTGTGGAATTTGATGCTCCTAATCCTTTGTTTCATGTTTTATACTTAGGAGAGCATCAGATGATGAAAAAAATGAGAAACGGGCCAAAAACGGAAAAAATGGGCCAAAGTAAGAAGTCCACACGACTTAGAGATAACCATATAGCCGTGCCTCTTTAGCAGACCCGAACACGACCTGCGCTCGATTTACATGGCCGTACCACATGGGTGTGTCCCTGCTGAGACTGAATTTAATTCCATTTAGATTAGGTTACTTAGGGGCAAAGAAAGACATTCCAAAAACCTATATAAACACCCTAAGTATGACCCGAAAAGGGGAGGCCGAAAAGCGAAGCCAGAGAGGGCCGAATTGTGGGATTTACTCGAAGACAGCCAGTTGATCCATCTCAAGAAGCCGGAATCATACTCAAGACGAAAGATCTTCCCTTCAATTTCCTTCAGGGAGTTTTAGGGTTTTTCTTATGTTTTGTTTTATACTTTCTTCTAAGATGTATCCTTTTATAAATATGAACTAAACCCCTCAAAAACCTGAGGGGGATAAAACCTAAGACGGATCTAGTTATTGTTTTCTAAACTATATGATAAATACTTGATTTGTTCTTAATTATGTGTTCTTAATTCTTGCTTTGATATTTCAGGATATTGATACAAGTATTGATGTGCTTAGGCAGTGGAGCAAAAGTCCCTATTTAAGAGTAGATCTAGCATAGTTAAGCGGAGTTGATCGCACTCCTAGAGATAGGACGACAAAAATTTGCCGGATTAGGGCCAAACCTAATATGGGAGTCCATAGATCTAGTTAATGCAACACTAAGGGTTTTAATTACAAAGAGATTTCAATTAATCAACCTAGGGTTAGACGTTAGTAGCCTAGAGAGAGGTATTAATATAAATTAGGGAATCCTATGGATCAAGTCAAGTGAATAAATCGTCTGGTTCAGAGTTAGATAACAGTGAAGTCTAGGTGGATTCTTCTTCAGGTATTGTCTTAATCAATTGGTTTTTCCAAAAGTATTTCCCCAATTCATTCTCTGTATCTTAGCATCTTTAGGTTAGTAATTAGATAGTTTTAGATTAAACAAAATTCCCTTATTTCTTAGGCTAAATAATAGAAAGATAGTAATTACTAGTACTCTTGGTCCTTGAGGATACGATATTTTCGGTCTTGCCATAGCTATACTACCAAATGATAGGTGCGCTTGCCTTATTCATTGTCATAGTTAGTTTGGACACGATAAAGTTTTTGGCATCATTGCCGGGGACTAAGATATTAGGAACACTTGATTTTTATTACTCTAGCCATTATGTTTTTTTTTATTTCTCTAATTTTTCTTTTCTTTTCTTTACTTCTGATAGGTTTTTCTAGTTTATGACTAGAAGGAACCCGTTAAGACCCTTGATTTTTGACATCGATATAGAAGGTACCATTCGCAGAAACGGAAGAGGAATAAGGCGAAGCTTACAATACATAGAAGAAGAGCAAGAGGATGATACCAATACTACCGTAGAGATGGCTAATAACTATCCGCTACCTCCTGTGGTTGCCGTAAACCCAGTGAATCAAAATCCTGCTCCTCGAACTATGTATATTATGCTAAACCTAATTTAATAGGAACTGAGTGAAGTATTGTTAGACCTACTATTGCTGCAAATAATTTTGAATTGAAACCTAACAAATTTCAGATGATACAGCAATTTGTTCAGTTTGATGGTTTGCATGATGAAGATCCAAACAATCATTTGGCAAATTTTCTAGAATTTTGCGATACTTTCAAAATAAATGGCTTTTTTGATGATGCCATTCGTCTTCGGTTGTTTCCCTTTATGTTGAGGGACAAAGCTAAATAGTGGTTGAACTCGTTACCACGAGGATTAATCACTACATGGGAATAAATGACCAAAAAATTTTTGTTAAAATATTTTCCACTGGCTAAAACGGCTAAGTTGAGGAATGATATCTCTTCTTTTGTGCAGATGGATTTAGAGACACTGTATGATGCATGGTAGAGATACAAGGATCTATTGAGAAGGTGCCCACACCATGGGGTACCCTTGTAGCTATAGGTCCAAACCTTTTACAACGGTGTGAACCCCTCAACCAGGCAATTGATTGATTCAGCCGCCGGCGGAACCTTGAATAACAAAACACTTGAGGCTTCCTACGAATTCGAATAACTATTAGTGGCAAGTCACGAGGACTAGGCCAACAAAAGCCACCAGTGTTTTCAACCTCGACGCAGTAACCATGCTATCAAATCAGGTGGAGATGTTAAATAAAAAGATTGATAGTTTGTGTGGTTCTTCGCAAGTAAATCCGGTGATACAATTCGAGATGTATGGAAGAGGGATGAGCAATACAGAATATCCACCTTACAACCCGAGTGCTGAAAACGAGCAAGTTCACTATATGGGTAATAATTCTAGACCTCAAAATAACACGTATAGTAATACTTATAATCCAGGTTGGAGGAACCACCCCAATTTCTCATGGGATGGTCAAGGAAATCAGAGACAACAACCCCTTCCAAGCTTTCAACAGCACCCTTACTCACAAGAAAAGAAGTCGAACCCTGAAGATATTCTAGCAAAGTTTATTTCAACATCAAAAACTCATTTTTAGAATACCGCAAAGATGTTGAATAATCAGAAAACATTAATTCAAGGGCTTAAAAATCAATTAGGGCAGTTAACCAGGTTAGTTTCTGAAAGACAACCAGGTCGTTTACCTAGTAATATCGAACCTAAATCACAAGAGCAAGTGAAGGCAATGAGATTAAGGAGTGGGAAGGTATTGGTTGAAACAGAAAAGAAGACGCCATAAGAAACTAATAAGGAAAAAGATGAGGAAATCGAGAATGTAACATCGGTACGCGAAGAATATAAACCACCAATCCCATATTCAGTAAAGTTGAAGAAAGATTGCTTAGACATACAATACGGTAAATTTCTTGAACTTTTAAGCAGTTACACATTAACTTACCTTTTGTTGAAGCTATTTCGCAGATGCCGACATATGCAAAATTCCTAAAAGAGCTTCTAACAAATAAAAGGATGTTTGAAGAGATATCAACCATAGAACTTCATGAAGAATGTTCCGCCATCCTCCAAAATAAATTACCAACCATATTGAAAGATCCAAGAAGTTTCACTATTCCCTGTTTAATTGGTAGTTTAAACATTGAGAAAGCACTAGCTGATTTAGGTTCCAATATTAACTTAATGCCTTATAAAATGTTCAAGCAGCTTGGTCTTGGGGAACCAAAACCCACTAGAATGAGTATTCAAAGAGCTGACAGATCTATTAAATTTCCTAGGGGAATTATTGAAGAGTATTCTGGTAAAAGTTGAAAATTTTATATTCCCTGTTGATTTTGTTGTGCTTGACATAGATGAGGATATTGAGGTGCCTTTAATTTTAGGACGCCCCTTTTTAGCTACTGCTAGGGCTATTATCGATGTAGGTGATAGTAAACTTGCGCTAAGGTTGGTGTAACACCTCATACCCGAGTCCAAGGCTGAGATCGGATACGAGACATTACTATGCTTTAACTTTCTTAAACATGCACTTACGGGCTGTAAAATTTTGTTCTAAATTAAAAACTTCTCTTTCTTAGTCTAATCATACATTTCATGGGCCTACAAGGCCTTAAACACATATCTGGAAACTTTTAGAACTTAATCAAAAACTTTTCTTTAAAACAGGGGTCACACACCCATGTGGCTTGGGACACGCCCGTGTACCCCTAAGACACCCCCATGTCTTCTAACTGTGGTCAACACTGACTACTTTCACATGGCTTTTACATGCCTGGGGACTTAGATCGTGTGCAATACCTTGATATACTGACTTATTCACATGGCCTGGGGCACACGCCCATGTTCTAACCGTGTGTCACACACGGCCTAAACAAACGGCCTAAACAAACGACTGGGCCGCCCTGGAGCAAGTACATCTTACTGATATCGTTCGGGCCCTACTGTCCACCGACCCTTGGGAGTAGTTCTTCATTATTGTCGAGCCTACATACCTCGAACTAACATTAGAACTTTGCTCTACGTTTCACTTGCAGGAGGTGACGGCATACCATGACGACCCAGGCACTATACAGTTCCACCTAGGAGGATTGGTTCGCAAAATAAGTGTTCCTGCATTCGAAGTGGCTCTAGGTCTTTACACTGACCAATTCATAGAAGAGGAAGACCTCTCAAAGCTTCACCTCCACATGCACTATTCACCTTCCAAGTGTTGGCAGGACTTAGCCCCGGGTTTAGCAACATACGATCCTAGTCGCTCCAAGGCGACTGGTCTTCCCCCATCATTGAGGTACCTCCATTCCCTCTTCGCACATACATTAACAGGAAGGCACGAGAGCACCAGTGTCGTTAACACCCTGGACGCCTATTTTTTTTTGTAGAACATGGCACAAGGCCACTGTTCGACCTTGCCTACTTCATCGCTCTAGCCATGAGGCACCATACGGAGCAGCATCGTAAGGGGGTCATTTCCATGGGGCCTTATGTAACACGCCTCGCGAGACACTTTGGTCTCCTCAACACTGTGGCACAATCATCCTCACTCACCTTGATGGGCCAAATGTCTCCATAGGGCATCTCAACAATGATAAACATGAGGATGATCAAGCGTCATCGTGGGATCGATCCTCTCCAATACCATCTAGCCCATGCCACCAAGGAGGAGGATCCTAAGGACATTACTAACGATCCCCCCACCACACGAGAGGCCACCATCGAGCCATCGCACAGTTCATGCGGCAGCTTCTTTTTCAGACATATCTGAGCACCTAACACAATTCAAGCAGAAATGCTTCCAATGCTTTGATCACATCGACGCCACCCTCCACCAGATATGTGAGCACCTTCACATTCCATCGTTGCCCCCACCTCGTGAGCCATCTGGCGATGAGGACTTCTGAGTCCTTTTTCTTTTATCTCTATGTTATTTTCATTTTATTTTTTACTTTTGACTAATGTTTAGTTTAGTTATTTTTAGGTTTCATAATCACTATTACCCAATTTACATTTTTTGGCAAAATTTGGGTAATCCTTAAATGTTAAAGAACCAACTGTTTTTATCGCAGTTAAAAAAGCCTAAAATAGCACTCCGGAATATCCAACACTAAGAGGAAAATCAGCCATTCCTTACACCTCCAACTCAAGGAATCCATCCAAAATTTAGGAAGTTTCACTTCTCCCTATCTCTTATGATTTCATGATATTAATCTCTACATATATATCTTTGTACATTGAGGGCAATGTACATCTTAAGTGTGGGGGGTGAATTTTATTTTGAAAAGTTCCTAATTTTTTGCATTATTCTCAAATCCCTAAATTATGTCTTGTTCTTAAGTAATTTTCTCATGTTACTATTAGAATGAAATTTTCGTTGATTCATGATTTTTTTTATATGTTTCGGATTAAGTCATTGATAATTGTGCAGTGATGATTTAAACTTTAGGAGACTAAAGAATCAAGCATGATGAGTCTATTTTCAGAATTAAAAATTTGTTAGGTTGTCTTCCTGAATCTAATTATTACCTTGAAGTTTGTAATTTACAAGGTTGATATAAAAAATCCATAATTTTTGTGAGATTTTGAGCCTTTTTAGAGCATACATTCTTTTCTTGCTCACTTTATTGATTATGAGTGTGTCAACATTGATTTGTTATTCTAGAACTTGCTTCGATTATACATGTCAAGACCACATCATTGATTTGATATACAGAGATGATAAAGGCAGTTAGGATTTAACCCACTTACTCTACTAAAAGCCTACCCTCACAATTAACCCCTAGTGAACCCCTTTGATCTTAACAAATACTTTATTGACTCACCCACTAATACTAACCCAAAACCCATCTTGTATTTGTTATCACCATTTCTCTTGACTACCTTTATATCGAGATTTGATTTGATCAGTTGCCTAACTACATTCTCTAGTTCAATTGTTAAAATCTATTTACTTGATTTGTTCTTAAAAAAACGTTGGATATTATATTCATCATTAGTTTTATGTTCTATGAGCTTAAACAGTTAAATTCACATCCTCAGAAGAAGCTCGTGCCATTAATATAATTATTCATTATCGGTTCATTATTTCTAGTTAGGTAATTTGTCAATTCAATCTCAATTTTAACCCTCTAATTCAGCCTTTATCCACACCTTTAACCCAAGCCCCGTTACAACCCCTAAAAGACCTTTTGATCTGTGTATCATCTCATTCTATAGTGCTGGAGATTTGATTTTCATGCAAGCCTATGGGATTAACTTTTCATGTTCGACTTTTGAGTGCTTAACTTTGAACCTTAAAACACTTTGAGTGATTCGAGTGAATCTTTAGTGAGGATGTCAACCCTTGTTGATTTTGAGTCAAAGGTAATTATTTAGGTAAGGGGAAACACCTATGTTTTCGTACTATAAAACTATGACTTTGATTGTTTGAATATTTAGAACCCTTTTGGTTAAATTATCAATGTATGAATTACCTATGAATTATGATGAAACACTATTGATGATGTAACACCCCCAAACCCGGCACACGAGCCTTGACCGGATCTGGTTATGTCACTGCGGAAAGACGGTTGAAAATCTTTTTGACTTGAGATAAAACATTAAAATTTGTCGTCTTTTGAAAACCAAGTCCATTTAAAATTATACTTAAAACTTTGTTATTATAAAATGTCCAAATTAACACTTTATTGAATGCTATTTTGAATAAGCAGGTTGCTAAAAATAAAATCATCTTCACATAGTGGTTCAGTTTAATCAAGACATAATTAAAATAATATCAAAAGTAGTAATAAGGCCCTTATTACAACCAATACTTAAAACAAAATACTTAATATTAAAAACACTTAAAGAAATTAAAATATCTTCCTCTGCATGGGCCACCTCGTATCCACTCCGAACCCGGTCCAAGGCTTACGCATCACCTGAAATGGTTGGGAAAAATAGGGTGAGTCCACAGACTCAGTGCATAATCATCACACATGCCTCCACATATGGGCTTGGCCCATATCCACACAGATCATACGGATAAATATGCAATTATGAAGCCCAACCCAACCTAGGTCCATCCATTACACCAACCTTAGCAGACTCCCTGCCCAAGGCCGTGGCTAATCCACCGATCACAATCGAGTGATCCCACAACTTACCTCGGCAGACCTGCTGCACAAGGCCGTGGCTGAGCCACCGATCACATCGTGATCCCAACTTTAATCCATCTACGGTGATGCACTCAGCCATCAACCGCCGAGATGGGTACCTAGCCAACATCTCCCTTGATGAAGCACACAGCTAACCATCAAGCGCTAATGTAGCACGAGGCTGACATTAGACCACGTACATAATATGTACTCCCCGTCCTTCTTTGCTCAAATCCAATCCCCATGCACATATGTCAATGTATCAAGTCAATCAACATATAGAGTGAGTATAATGACATGCCCATTACCATATCACACGTACATCATAGATAATTAAATAACACAACTACTAACCTGTTAGCCGATTACCCCAAATATGGGTATCGACCACTTTAGCCTTTATTGTCGGCTATCACACCTCATACACAGATATATATATATAAGTACATAAAACAGGAGAAACAGTGCGATAATTACGCACCAGTTTGGTACAATCGAACAAATCCCGAAACTCTACGTCTAACCGATATGCACCCAACCTTGTCGAATTCTCCTACACAACCTTTTGTTAGAATCGACTAACACTAAAACCAATTATGGCCTTTAACACTTGATTCGGCACTCCATGAAAAAGGAATCAAAACCGATTACTAGGACAGAAATTACTTACCACCACGTTACTTGAAGTGACTAGAAAAGACGAGGGTTTCGGCTTCTAGAGCTTGCGGCAAAGAAGAGAATATGCACCCTTAAATATTCGGCTATGGCTTAAAAATACAATTGAAATATTCGGCTATGGTGTATAATGACGGAGAGGTTTTGGCTATAAATGAGAGGGTAGGTTCAGTTTTAAGGAAGTGAGTGAGGGATAAATAAAATAAGAAAGGGAACGAAGAAGATGTACAAATGCTTACTCAACTTTCGGCTTTTGGTTTCAAAGAAAAGAAAGGAAAAGAGAGAGCTTTCTTAGACTGAAATTTTCAGCAAGCACTACTAAAGAATGGAAAATAATTTCGGCACTTAACCTTAACACATTACAAAGCTGAAACTACCACCCCTAGGAATCCTATATTCGGCCAGAACAAGCCTAGAATAAAAGTCCACATTTTGAAAAGCCCACTTTTGAAAACTACTTTCGGGCCCAAAACCTCAAAGTCGAGTTTTGAACCGTGCTCTGATACCAAAACATTCTCAATTTCGGTTCCAACACTCACCGACATGATATTTTCCACACTGAGCATACGGACGATCCCAATTTCTCATAACTGGCTTAGTCACATGAGCAAAACTTTCAACCCTCAGTCTTTTCCGAAGACCCTCAGATATTTTAGACAATCCAAAATTTCTTCTATCCTGGTTCCTATCCTTATCTTTGTTTTGTCTCATCGAGTCCTTAATCCCTTCAGCTACCTTAGCTTTTTCGACTAACAGAGCAAAACTCCCGTTCCTGTTGAGGAGCTATTAACAGTCTCAGGACGTCCCTTAATCCGTCCTTAGACCAGACACATTGTTCATGTTCCGTAGCCACTACTCTTCGAGCATATTGGCTTAACCTTAGGAATTTAGCCTCGTATTTTGCCATGAACTTGTTCCGTTGAACCAGCCCCAAAAATGCCTTCCTCTGAGCATCAATGTAGTAAGTATCGACATCCTTTTTCTGGTATGCCGTCTTGACAGACTCCCAAGTGAGGTCCTCAGCTGTGACACTATCCCGAACCGTGAGTCACCATTTATATGCCTCGTTGCGAAGTAGCGCCACCATTCCTTTCACTTTTTCCTCAGGGCTCAGATCGAGCTCATCCATAACTCGCTTGGTTGCTTCCAACCAATATTCAACCGTAATGGGTGCCACGCCTGATACATCACGGAACAACTCCGCTCCATTGGTTCAAAGTCACTCGGGAACAAATTTTCGAGCTCTTATATTTCCTCCCTCTCCAGCCACTATCTCTAAAACTCGCGAAGCGCTGCGATACAACGATATCCTCGTCGATCTTGCTTTGCTCATTACCAAAGGCTGGTGGTAGAGGTGATACCTCATTATCAGACCTTTGACCCGATCTAACGGTTTCGATACGGCCATTTTGCCTCGACTACTTCCTCTAGAGCTCATCCCTTATCGCGCAATCTGACTTAAAAAGTTTTATGCATTAGAAATTTGTTCCACTGATTATCCGCGAACAATTTTATGGAATAAGTATTTAGAAGTGGTTCTTTCGATCATTCATAGTTGCAGTTCAAGTTCGCTATTCTAATTCAGAGAGTCACATACACGTTCATAAGCAGGGACACATTCATTCACTACACCTCTATGGCCATTTCAGTCCTTAAGTCTTATGTACTTGTTTTTGAGTAGACTAATCCTAGGGTTCGATAGCCCTAATTTTCTAATCTACAGGCCCAATTATGCCCATACAGTTCACATATTCAACATTCCTCAATAGTCAGAGGTACTTACCAGGTGGACTTCGGGTCGGAGGTACAGGTGCCAAGCCAGAACAAGCCTAGAATAAAAGTCCACATTTTGAAAAGCCCACCTTTGAAAACTACTTTCGGGCCTAAAACCTCAAAGTCGAGTTTTGAGCCGTGCTCTGAAACCAAAATGTAACACCCCAAACCCGGCCCATTCACGCCGACCGAATTTAGAATGCCACTGCGGAACACTTTCAAAAAATATTCTTACTTAATAGTGAAAACTGTGGAAAAATTTGTTTCCTTTAATAAAACATTTTCGTGACTTGAAATATTCTAAGTAAAAATTGAAGTTTGTTGTAAAAATATCGGATTCAAACTTTACTTGAGAAAATAAAACCATTTGCAATCAACATTTAAATTGTCCATCCATAACAGAGCATAATAAATAAGATGCTTAATAAGAGTACTTAAGTACTTTAATGGGGCTTTTTACATTAAACACTTAATCAGAATAATGAAAATGTAGATACTTAATTAATCAAAATATCCTTTTTCATGAGAATCCGCTTCTGCATGGCCACCTTTGTATCCACTCAGACCCGGTCCAAAATCACGATCACCTGAAAGGTTTAGAAAAAATTGAGTGAGTCACCAAGACTCAGTGTATAGTTAATACACATGTCCTCACATATGGGCTTATCCCATATCCACACAGTCCATACACATGAATATGCAATTATGAAACTCAACCCATACTTATATATATAAATATACCATGGCAACATATTACTTGAAACACACATACATCACATGTCATCACATTTTTGTACATTCATCAATAATCATTTGTTACCGTAATCACTGAAAGGTTAATACCATAACCACTAACCTGATTATTCAATCACCCACCTTGGGTATCCATACTCTTAGCCCTTATTTCGGCTAACATGTACAACATATACATTTACATAAAATAAAACATAAAACACATATAGCAAGTAAGAGAACAAAGGTCGATAACTACGCTTTTTGATTATAAGCGAGTTCTGATCTATCGAATCTAACAAAATCTAAAATCCCAAAGCTTCACATTTCTTCTATCGATTTGCCCCTAGAATACATAACCGAAATCGGTCACACTTAGTACCAATAATATGGCCTTAGGCCGAATACCATAAGTCATTTACCTAGCTTATTTTGATCCCGAAACACCACTTGTTCCTGACGATTTGCTCCTAAGAACCCTAATCTTTCCAAATCTGAAATACTGCTGCTCCATGAGATCATCAAATCCCTATTTTCCATTGTTAGTATCGGTTTAACACATAAAACCATAAAATTGGCCCTTGGCCGAAAACTACAAACCCTTTACCTTGATGTTCAAAATCCCGGGAGCTCCCTTAATGCACCTTAACGTTGACACATGCAAAAGAAATACGTAGTCGATAGCACCTTTAAAACAAAGATTCGGCTATGGCTTCTCAATTGTAGTAGAAATATTCGGTAATGGCAACTTTAGGAGAGGCTTGATTTAATCAAAGTAAAAGAAAGGAAAAGATGTGATAGAAGGAGAAAAATAATGCAAAAAGGGGGTCTAACTTTCGGCTTTGTCAATGAAAAATAAAGTGCATTTTTGGCAAAACACAAGGATGAAAAAGAAAGGTTTTTGAAAGAGGATATTTAGTCCATGCTAGCACCATACTTAAACCGAAATACAAGCCTTTGGAGTCTCCCTAAATCGGCCAAACAAAATGGCAAGAAAGGGAGACATTTCGGCCATGCTCCCCTCTCAAAACCAAAGCCGACCAAGCTCCTCTCCCATGCTTCCAACGGCCATGCTTCCCTTTACCAAAACCAAGGCCGGCCAACCCCCAAAGCATGTTTCAATCCCATCATCAATTACCCATAAACATTGTTTAATCAAACTCCCATAACTACCCCATCCTTTGCATAAACTAATAATAAAACCATTACCCCATCACTTATTCTCTTTCTTCACAAATAAAATAAATAATAAAAACAATAAAAATAAAAGAATAATGCCCCATACTCCCAATATACATAAATAAAATAAAAATAAAAAATAAAAATAAAACAAGCAGTAGCTCTTAATGCTGCATGCGTGCATGGGCCATGCAACCCTTTCCCACGCTGGCACAAAAAGAAAAACCCATGCCTTGCTGCTCCAGGTCTCGAACCCGAGACCTGAGGAAGCATCTCCAAGCCTTCTGCCACTCGACCCTTTGCGCATTTCATGTAATTAAACGCATTGAAATTCTTTTAAACTATCCTTCGCTGGCTCCTTATGCTTTAGCGCTAAAAGTAAAAATAGAACGCCTCAAGTGCGACCCCCAGGACTCGAACACGAGCCCTCCTGGTCGTAGCTCACCAACAATGTCCTTAGCCACTCGGCCACTTTGAATTTCATGCTAATATCGCGTCGAAAATTTCTTTTAAACCTTACTCGCAGGCGTCCCTTGCTTGACGCAAAAACAAAATAAAGCGCAATCAAGTGCTGCCTTCAGGACTCGAACTCGAGACCTCTCTACCAAAGTCACCAACACGACCCGCGCCACTTTACCAACCGGACTTTCATGTCCAATTATGCTCACTAAATTCTTTTAAAGCTTCCTTAGCCCATCACACCATACAACGCAAAATTAAAAACCCATGCGCCCAGCGTTACTCGAACCCCTGAAGTGCTTGGCGCCAATCCTAAACCTTAAGTGGCACACGGAAGCCACTTTATCAGGGCATTTCATATGTCACAACCTTCCGAAATTTATTCTTAAGGCCTCCTTGCCTATTTTCCTCTTTTAACCCTCAAATTTCCAAAATTTTCCAAAGCATCCCATTTCAATCCGAGAGTTTTAGGAACTCCTAAAACACATCCAAACCCCTCTAGAGGCCCACTAACACTTGAGTTATTCTCCAAACGCACAACCCCTATTGCAGGATATTACACGTCCAATGCCTTTCCAAACTGCTGCAAAATCAAAATAAAAGTAAAACACCCAAACTGCTGCCCATAGGTCTCGAACATGGGACCTGCTAGAACCCATGCTGCAGGTAGCGCCCCAGGCCATTCGACCAAAGCGCTTTTTGTGTCATAAACGCGCCATATTTTCTTTTAAGCCCTCCTTCCTTAGTTCCCTTCTCTTTAATACCAAAACAAAAATAAAATCCCCATTTGCTGCTCACGCCATTCGAACCTAGGACCAGCTGGGTCCCTTGCTGTAAGATGCGCCCCCACACCACTCCAACCACCTGGACTATCATGCTCAACCCTTGCCCGAAATTTCTTTAAAGCCCTCCTCACTTTAACGCCCCAAAGACCCAAAAGAAAAACATTTCCCCCTTGTAACTTTTTAAGAATCGAACCCAAGACCTCCCTTGCAACACCCTTAGGCGCACCAAGCCAATTGTACCAAGCCCATTCTTTGTCATATTTCGCCCAAAATTTTATTTAAGCCCTATCTCACCTAGCTCCCTCCTTTTAGGTACTAAAAAAAAATTTAACACTAAATCAGGCCTAGCTCGGGTTTAATTCTAGATCTTAGAACATGCCAAATAAATCATAGTATTTATTTCTTCAAGCACACACACACATGGGAACAAATAATTAAATTTTCAAACAACCCCTAATTTAGGATGTTACAGATGAATTTTATGAATTGAGGAAGTACATTTTAATTGTGAGTTGAGAATTTTGCTTGAGGACAAGCAAATGCTTAAGTGTGGGGGTATTTGATAAACCGTAATATGTTCATATTTTAATCACACATTTAGCATACTTTTGCATGATTTATCCCTTGACTTGTGGAACTTGATGCTCTTAATCCTTTGATTTCATGTTTTATACTTAGGAGAGCATCGGATGATGAAAAAATTGAGAAACGGGCCAAAAACAGAGAAAATGGGCTAAAGTAAGAAGTCCACACGGCCTGTAGATAACCACACTGCCGTGCCTCTTTAGCAAACCGGAACACGGCCTGCGCTCGATTTACATGGCCATGCCACACGGGTGTGTCCCTACCAATACTCGTTTTAATTCCATTCGGATTAGGTTACTTGGGGGCAAAGAAAGACATTCTAAAAGCCTATATAAACACCCTAAGTATGACCTAAAAAGGAGAGGCTGAAGAGCGAAGCCAGAGAAGGTCAAATTGTGGGATTTACTCGAAGACAGCCAGTTGATCCATCTTAAGAAGCCAGAATCATACTCAAGACGAAAGATCTTCCTTTCAATTTCTTTGAGGGGGTTTTAGGGTTTTTCTTATGTTTTGTTTTATACTTTCTTCTGAGATCTATTCTTTTATAAATATGAACTAAACCCTTCAAATGCCTGAGGGGGATGAAACCTAAGACCGATCTTGTTATTGTTTTTTGACCTATTTGATAAATACTTGATTTGTTCTTAATTATATGTTCTTAATTCTTATTTGATATTTCAGGATATTGATCCAAGTACTGATTTGCTTAGGCAATAGAGCAAAAGTCCCTGTTTAAGAGTAGATCTAGCATTATTAAGTGGAGTTGATTGACTCCTAGAGATAGGACGACGAAAATCTATCGGATTAGGGTCAAACCTAATATGGGTGTACATAGATCGAGTTAATGCAACACTAAGGGTTTTCATTAGAAAGAGATTTCAATTAATCAACCTTGGGTTAGACGTTAGTAGCCTCGAGAGAGGTATTAATATAAATTAGGGAATCCTACGGATCAAGTCAAGTGAATAAATCGTCTGGTTCAGAGTTAGGTAACAAGTGAAGTCTAGGTGGATTCTTCCTCGGGTATTGTCTTAATCAATTGGTTTTCCCAAAAGTATTTCCCCAATTCATTCTCTGTGTCTTAGCATCTTTAGCTTAGTAATTAGTTAGTTTTAGATTAAACAACAATTCCCTTAATTCTTAGGCTAAATAATAGAAAAATAGTAATTACTGGTACTCTTGGTCCTTGAGGATACGATATTTTTGATCTTGCCATAGCTATACTACCAAACGATAGGTGCGCTTGCCTTATTCATTGCCATAGTTAGTTTGGACACGATCAACTAAGTACATTATTATGATATATTCATATACATGTTCTATGTTAAGAATGTGTGATCAATGTTGTGAATGCCTAATATGTTCCAAGGTAAGTCTATAAACACTTATGCATGTAGTGATATGCTATGTTGAATGATAGAAATTTCCTAATTTGAATGCTTGAATTGGTTGGTATTGGATGTGTGTTTCAAGTGCAGGTCTTGGGTGAAATTTTGGGTGAGAAATGAAGCTAGAAATAGCTTCATTTTGTCCAGACACACGGGCGTGTGTCTAGACCGTGAGTGACACACGGCCTGGTAACACGGGCATGTAGTTATGTCGTGTGTCCCCTGCACTATAATTTTGAGAAATAGAATGCTCAAAATTGGGCACACGGGCATGTGTCTCAGCCGTGTATGCCACACGACCTAGAACACGGGCGTGTGTCTTGGCCGTGTGAAACCTGCACCTAATTTGAATTAATTTAATTAACCACACGGCTTATCACACGAGCGTGTTCCAGGGTCACACAGGCGTGTCCCTTGGACCACACAGGTGTGTGAGTCCTGCTCCTTAGAAAATTGGGCCTCGAGGGCGCGGTCAAGGGACATTATGGATGATCTCGGTAAATGAATAGTAAATTTTTTTACTTTAATAGAAAAATGTTTTAAATGTTCTGGTAATGCTCTGAAACCCTATTTTGGTGACAAGTACGGGTTAGGGGTGTTACAACAAGGATTTTCACAAAGGTCGGACATTGATTACAAAGAGACATATTCTCTTGTGTTGCATGCAATCACATTTAGATATCTTATTAGTCTGGTAGTACATGAAAAACTTGACATGCGTCTAATAGATGTTGTTACAGCCTATTTGTATGGTACACTTAATAGTGAAATTTATATGAAAATCCCTAAAAGATTTAAAATCCCAAAATGATATAGAGTTTCTCAGGAAAATTGCTCGATCAAATTAAATAAAAGTTTATTGGATTAAAACAATCTATACGTATGTGGTACAATCGTCTTAGTGAATATTTGTTAAAAGAAGGTTATAAAAATGATTCAATTTGTCCATGTGTTTTTATAAAAAGTTCTAGGTCAGATTTTGTGATAATTGTTTATGTTGATGATCTAAATATTATTCAAACTCCTAAAGAGCTTTAAAATGCAGTAAACTATTTAAAGAAAGAATTTGAGATGAAAGATCTTGTAAAAATAAAGTTTTGTCTTGTCCTGTAGATCAAACATTTAAAAGATGAAATTCATATCCATAAGTCAACTTATACAGAAAGGATCTTAAGAAATTTTACATAGATGTGAATAAATATAAATTTCATCATTGCGAGAATGATGAAGAGTTTCTTTGTGCTAACGTACCATATTTAAGTACCATAGAGACATTGATGTATCTTGGAAACAACACAATACTTGATATACCTTTTGATGTAAACTTGTTAGCAAAATTAGTTCTTCTCCAACACGTAGACATTGGAATGGAATTAAACATGTATTTAGATATCTTAGAGGGATCATTTATATGGGGTTATTTTATTCAAGTGATTCAAAATCACTATTAGTCGGTTATGCTAATGTTGGATATTTATTGGATCCACAAAATTTCAATTTCAAACAAAATATTTATTTACTTGTGGAGGTATTGTCATATCATGGTGTTCAACAAAGCATACATTAGTTGTTGCCTTTTCAAATCATGCATAAATAATTATAATGTATTATGTACAACACAATTGAAGGGTGATTACATTAAAGGTGATAGAACAAGACATATTTCACCAGAATTATTCTTCACTCATGATTTTGAGAAAAAAAGGTAATATAGAAGTTCAACAAATACGTTTTCGTTTGAAAGACTAGTATACAAGATTTAAAATACCGGCTCAAAGATATAATGTGATGTTGCCATTAGGGGGAGTCTAAAACATGATGTACTATTTCCCTCTAACCAAGGTTTTGTCCAATTAAGTTTTCCTGTTAAAAGTTTTTAACGAGTCAACTTATACTAATAGATTATGTACTCTTTTTCCTTCATTACGTTTTTATCCCACAAGATTTTTCTTAATAAAGGTTTTAATGATGCACATTTTTATTTAAAAGACATCCACGGGGGAGTTTTGTAAATACATTAATAATGGATGTTTATAACACCTTTAAACCCTTATTAAAGTGATGAGATAAAACTCTCTAGTTTTATTTATGACCATGAGATGTTTCAATGAAGTAATTAAGAAAGATTAATTAACATTTATTGATTGAACGCAAAATAGCTTATATATAAAGCATATTTTAAGTGAAAATTTAATATATAAAAAATTACCTGTATTTTTCATCTACTTTTTACTTATTACTATTGTTTTCTTAATTTATCTATAAGATATAGATTATTTTTAGGAGATATGCTCCTTTTAATTGTCATTATCTCTTATTCCCAGCTATGTCCGGGAATTTAAAAACTAAATAATTTACTTTTTATTACATCAAATAATTATTATTAATTATTTTGATATTTTTAAATAATTTTAGAATTACCTTCCAATAATCGTGATAATTTATATAAAATATAAGATAGATTAAGATGCAACAAAAGTATTATATGAAAAACAAATATGACAAAAATAATAAATAATTAAAATAATTTATGGATTAAATCATTTAAATATAACATTAATAAATAAAATTATTACGAAAAACAAGTACTGATGTGAAAGATATTAAAACCAATCCTTTAATCCCTTTAAATTAAATAAAACAATTATATTATATTTTAAACAATTTTTTTTCTAATTGATCCAACATAGATCAAAGTAATCAACATACGAACCAACTTTTCTAAATAAACAATTAATTTCAATTATTATAAAAAATATATATTTTAAAATCTTTTTTCTTTTTGTATATTCATTGCCTTCTCCGTTCCCTCAGCCGTACATCTAGACTTGTTCATAGATTGGGCTACCCGGCCTGGCCTGAAGGCTCGCTCGAAATGTAGGAGGATTTGAGCAAAAATGTAGGCACGAAAAATGAGCTTGAACAAAAAAAGCATCGTTTAAAAAAAGGGTCGGGCCTCGAGTAGGGCATTTTTGGCCCAGCCTGGTCCGACCCAAATTCACTAAAGGACAAAAAAATCTACTCTTTTTTTTATTTTTTTAATGTTATTTTCTTGTTGTTTTCACTCTATTTTGCTACCATTTTACTATTATGTTACTACTATTTTGTTGTTATTGTTTGGATATTATATAAAACTTATTTTATTGTTAAATTTGTTATTATTTTAAAGGCATTTATTAATTTTGTTATTATTTTAGAGGCATTTGCTTGTTAAGTTGCATTTATATTAGTGTTATTTAAGTCTACATATTTTTCAGAATTTATTTTCAATTTGTTGGAAAATATTTATTTTGATATTTTTAGTATTTTTGATATACTATATATATTTAAAAATTATATAAAAATAATATAAAAAATTAATACAGGCAAGCTGGCCTAGGTTTTAACATTTTTATCCAGGTCGGGCTTAGGCAAAATTTTAAGCCCATTTTTTGGGCAGGCCAAGCCCGGGCCTGGCAAATAAGCCTAATTTTTTAGTTGAGCTCGGCTTCGCCCATGAACACCTCTACATACATCTCTAATGTATAAAGAAAAGGAGATAAAAAGAGTGTCACATTTTAAAGTACATAAAACTATAGTTAGAATTATTCATGGGTCAGATCGGGTTCGGGTTGGGTTTAAGTATTATATTAATAAATTTTGTATTAATCCTAAGTTTAGCTCAACCCAACATATGAGCCTAAAATTTTACTTAAACCTACCCATATTTTTAACTGGCTAACCTAAGTTTATTTTAAGCCCACTCATATTATTTTTTTATTTTTAAATATCTATTTTTTTATTTTTATTTAATATTTAATAAATTTATATTTTTTATCTATTAAAATGTTTTATATTTCCATCTTAATATTACATGATATATAAAATAATATAATACAAAATATTATAAACTTTAAAAATGGGTTGGGCCAGGCTCGGGCCTTAAATGTTCAAGACCAAGTACAACCCATATTTTTAATGGACCTAATTTTTTCTCGAACCCAATTTTCACATTTAATATTTTTTCCCAAACCCTCTTAAATTTCAGACGAACCTTCAAACCTAAACAAATAACTTAACCCTTGAAAAAAACAATCAGCAATACAATGTATAAGTCTTATTATATGTTTTCTTTCTTGAAATATTGTTTTAACATATCTTATAGATATATTTTCCAACTTTAAATTAATTTACTTTGTTTCTTAATTAATTTAACTTTAGATATGATTTTTGTTCTAAAATAGTTATATAATCCCTGCATAGTAATGAATAATCAAGAAGAGAAACATATTGACGCAGCTAACATGAAATGTGTGTATAAATATATATATATATAATATGGAATTAACAAAGGGTACTATACCATCATCTACTTGGTTTTCCATTCCTCACCATGCTTAGGGCCAGTTTGGCAATGCTTTTGAGAAGTCCTTTTGAAAAATTTAAGTGTTTGGTATTGCTGTCAAAAAGTACTTTTGAGAAGTAAAATGTCTATTTTAGACATGATATTATAAAGTAACAAATATGTATTTAAGTAATGTTAAAATTAGTTAATATTATGATATTTTAGCAAAAATATAAACAATAACTTATTATAATTTATTGTTAATATTTTAATAAATAATATTAATTTTAAAAATTTCTAAGTAATTAATATTAATTATTTATTAAATTTAATTATGAAGCCCTACAACATGACAATGAAGCTCTTCTCAAAGAGGTAATAATTAATAATTAATAACCCAAAGTGTTCAATTTTCCTACATCTAGTTTGAACATGGAATGATTTGTTGCGAGATAAGAGAGTTGCGAGCAAAGCAAAGTGGAGAAAGCACCGAGAGAGAGAGAGCAATGTTTCAGTGAAAGAAGAAGTGATTGTATCTGAAAATACCGATAACAAAACACTTGAACAAAATGAACTCACTGCAGATCTAAACTATGGATCGATTGTTGTTGGTGCAACCCTTTTCCGGACATGAAAGATGGATCATCGGACGATGATTCGAAGTGCTATCTTAAATGAAGACATCATCATCAACACCAACACCAACAAGGACAACAGCCCTAACAACTCAGCTTTTTCATCATCTGGGGTGTTAGAGCTAGACAGCCAACACCACCTTTTGATATCATCTTATTTGTCACCAACATCCTCCATGGATTGCTTCAATTTCACAAAAACAAGCTATCAACCCCACCAGTACGTGAAGATGGAAGAACATAATTTCTTCACTGCAGATGAAGCTTGTAATTTCTTTTCAGATGAAGCTCCAAGTCTTCATTTGTATTCTCCTGAACAATGGAACTAAAATGAAGCTCCAAGATTTTTGTAAGATGGGAATTATGTAAGAAGTTAAAAACTAGTACCCAAAACCATGATCTTCAGTCTGTGATCGAAGAGAATCGAAAAATCACTAGACAAAGAAAAGGGGAAAAAAAGAGAACTGTAACGTCTATTGGGAAGAAATAATAAGGGTAAAGAAGTAAAACAACAGCCAAAAGTGCTTTTTCCATGAAAAAAGCTAAAATTTTTTGCTTTTTCATCTGGGAAAAAGGTCTTCTGAAATGGTGAAAAATTTTCTCCAGTGACCCTTGTTCTTCATTCCTTTTTACTTAAAAGGACTTTTGGCCAAAAAAGTCCATCAGAGATGGAGCAACGAACGGACCCTTATTTAATTGGTTAGTCAGATTAGTTAGACATATGTAGTAAGCCAATTTAACTCGGGGCCCAATAAAACTCAATAAAACAAAACTAAAACCAAAGTCTATTTACATGAGCCCATTTTATAACACAAAAAAATATATTCGGGCATATCAACAATAAAAAAACAGGCCGTAGAAGAAGAGAAAAAACATATTAAAGAAGGTGCTAAGGCTTTTATTTAAAATTTTTTTTCTCTGTTTATTTTTTCTTTTTTCGAAACAGTTATATGTGTATATATATATATATATAATATAAAATAATAGAAGAAAGGGGGAGGTTACCTTTTAAATCGCCGGAAAAAGTGACTTTTGGCCTTCTTGCGTAGTGGGGCTGCAGTATATTCGTCGTCGACGATCGACAAGCAGCGCGCGCGGTGGCGATTCACCAAGCTAAGCCGAGATCGGAAAGGGAGAGAGGATTTGAGAGAGAATTTTTGGTTTTTTTTTCTTTGGAAAAGGTGAGAAGTATGAATTTTTTTAAAAAAAAAATCTGACTTATATAGGCCCACAAAACGACGTCGTTTTGGCCTTAGACCCGATATCTGACCTGACCCACCAGAAGGACCCGTGTGTTTTTAACGAAAGGGCTAATTGCACCTTTAACCCTTCTGCTTTTTAATTGTTTTGCAATTAAGCTTTTTATTTTTTAAAATTTTTACCCCAAGATTTATCTAGATTACATTTTAGTCCATGATTGAACGATGCCGTTTTGGAGGAGAAGGGTTATTTCCTGTTTTGGTCCCTCCTTGTTATTCCCGCATTCAAATTGGTCCTTTTTCTTTCTATTTATTTTTTATTTGCCCCGAATCTTTGTTTTAAAATTCAATTTAGCCCTTTTTTTGTTATTTTTGCTATTTTATTATTAAATTGGTTAATTTAATGTTATTATTACTATTATTATTTTCCTTTTTTTATTTATTTACTTGTTATTATTATCATATTATTAAATTAATGATTTTGCATTATTATTTCTATTATATTTCTTTATATATTTATTTACCTAATTTTTTTTATATACACATGTATCTTTTTTTTATCTATTTCTATCCTTTTACATAATTTTAAAATTTTAGTTTTTTTTATTATTAATATCATCATCATCATCATATTGTTATTATTCTTAAGTTATTTATGTACCGTATTTATTTACGTAACATTAGGTCTTTAGCTTCGATTATTTTTTAGTTTGCTATTCTTATTATTTGTCATTTTACTTCTGGCTTGTTTATTTTATTTTATTTCCACCCTTCATATTGTCATTTACATTAAGATACTTATTATTCTGTCATGCACACAAACATCGCAACCCGTTTTACATTTCACGACAAAACCGCGTCACATTTTACGCGATGCATTAAAAGTTTTTTTTTTTATTTTTAAAAATAGGTGATACTCCGTGTTTTTAAAAATCGGAAGGTCGTTCCCTAACTTACGGAGTTTCGACTTTCTCAATGAATCCGAATCAACGAACGTTTTTGGAACTTCTAAGTTATCTCGGGAATTACAAAAAAGATCGTGTTCTAACTTACGGAATATGGTTTCTTTCTAAAACTGAGACAATCAAACATCTTTCGAAGTAAACTTTTTGCGTTTATTCTCGTATCGGGAATTTAAGCAATTGTGTCCTAACTTATGAGACGTAATTCTCTTTCTCGATTAACGTGGAATATACCCCTTTCTCGAAAAAATTTCAATATTTTAACGAAGGATCATATTTTAAAATTTCTTCAAATTTTCAATCTTCGACACTAAAGGCATCAAGTAATCGACTAGGTACCAATTTTTGGGCGTACCGAGGGTGCTAATCCTTCCTCGTGCGAAACCGACTCCTGAACTCATTTTCTGTATTTTGTAGAACAAAATTATCGCTTTGATAAATTTAAACTTTTATTCAAATGATTGAATTATGAGGTGATCCGATCACACCTAAATAAAAAGGATTGGTGGCGACTCCCATGTTCGTTTTCGTTTTCAAAATCAAAGTCGACCCTTTTCAAAAAAATGGTTTCGACAGCTTGACGACTCCACTGGGGATTAAAATACGAGTGTTAAGCCACGAGTTGATTATTTTTTGTCTTTTGTCGAAAGTCGAAAAAAATGGTTTAAATTTACAATCCATTCGTTGCATTTCATCCATCTTTTTGTGGTCTTTTTTATAATATGTTTACTTTACCGGTTTGGGCCTTTTTATATATCTCTGCATATTGCATCGCATAAATTGGTCAATTTTACCCTTTTAAGTAGGAGTGAAAAATTATTCCTTCGTGAGGTCTTCACCTTCGTATAGGATAGTAGATCGCTTTCCGGATACATCCGTACCTATGTCTTCGTAAGATTTTCATCTTCGTATAGCCATAGGGAAATGTATTCCCCTGAACTGAACTCGGTCCATATAAGCCTATAATGGGTGAGGATCGAGGAATCTGTCGGTTCAAGTACCTTTGCTTTAGAATCGAACCGCATATAACGAGCTTTAAGAGCCTACCTTAGGTAAAGCCATACTAAACTCTAGTGGTTATTCGAGTAGGTGCTTTTATTCCTTGCTTGCTTAAGCTGTGTTGAAATACTGACTTGTTTTGTTTCACTTTGATTGTAACTGCATGGCATTTTTATCACAAAAAAGGGTGTTGATTTACATTCGGTTGCTAAATAGATAACTTGTCATGGAAAAGGGGTTTCTTGATAAAGTGGAGGATAATGCGGCCGTCCGGATATGGGACGAGACAACGCAGCAAGAGAAAGGTGATAGTCTTACAGAGGGGTACGTGTCAGAATTATGGGATTTCACTCGTATCAGCGTAACCCAAAATAATCTTCAAGAGATGAAAGAAATATGGGATCAATGGGATGACAAGACCAAGCAAATATTCTACTGTAATTGTGGTGATTTGCCCTATCTACTCAATATCAAAGTGGATAAGCATTTATTCCAAGCTCTCGCCCAGTTTTGGAACCCTGCCTATAGTTGTTTTACTTTTGGAAAGGTGGATTTGGTACCTACTGTGGAAGAGTACACGACCTTGCTCCATTACTCAAAGATTCAAACTGACAAGGCTTATTCTAGAGCTGCCAATGTGTCGACGTTCTTAAAAAAGTGGATGAACATCATAGGGATGAACGAGCAGTGGGTTGTGGCCCGGATTAAGCAAAAAGAAGATAGTAGGTGCATTCCTTGGAGAAGTTTGAGAGATTTGATCATAGCACATCCTGATGTGAAGAAAAAGGTTGATGTCTTCGCGTTAAGCATTTACGGATTGGTTATCTTCCCCAAGACTTTAGGGCATATTGATGTCTTCCCATTCCTACAATTTTGGCCGAAACTTTCAAATCCTTGAACACATGCTGAAGAGTGGGCAAAGAGAGATTCTTCGAGTGTGCACAACTCCTACTAGCATGGTTCTACAACCATTTTTGGAAAGTGGAAAATGCCTCATATTGAATCTTCTCTGAAAACTGTTCTCTGCTAAAGGAGTTAGTAGCTATGCCGAGACGGGATGATATTACAGAGGAGAAATGGATGATAATTCTCCAAAATCTGCAAGATGAAGACATCGAATGGAGATCCCCTTGGATGGTCCTTAACGAGATTTTATATTGGTGTAGTAATTTTGATTGGGTTCCTCTACTTGGAATATGGGGGCTGTTGGGTATGCTCCTCTGCTCGTGTTAAGACAATACAAATCAAGACAGCTTACGCCAACAACACAAGGGTTAGCTCAGTACGAGTTTTTTTACAAGGGAGATAATTACAAAGAGAACGTTCGTGAAATATCGAGCGCCTGGAACCGAACTCGCAGAATGAAAAGGTTTGCTGCCAACTCGATGACTACCCCTGAGAATGACCGGTGGTGGGGTCAAAGAATCAATGACAACACCCTTATGTTAAACTAAGAAAACACCTGACAATGGAAGAACACTTGTAGGTGATCCCGTCTGAGCTATAGATCATCAAACAGGATTTTGAAAAAAAAGAGTTTAGAACTAGGAAAAAGGATAAAGCAATTAGAGGAGGAGAGAATGCAGCTGGGGCTAGATGTCGATGTCCAAAAACTAGAAGCTGAGAAACTGAGGAAGGGAAAGAATAAGGTTGAAAAGGATTTGGATAGTTTGAAAACAGACTATAAGAAGCTGCGTTTGTCAATATAAACCACTGGTCTTGGAATAATGTCAAAAAAATGGCGGCAAGAAATTAAAGAGGAAAAATTAGAGCCAGCCTATGGGAAAGGAAATTCTGAGATGCTCAAGCTCGAGAGGATACTTTGAAAAGGAGTTTGGTAGAAATTCAAAATAAGAAAGTGGGATTAAAGACTCGGGTGTGAGAGTGAGAAAGATCCCTATATTTGTATCATAGTTGTAACTCTGTAATCGAGTTGAAGGCTAGCCTGAGCAAAATTGAAGAGTTAAAAGGGAAGATAGAAGAACTTGAAACTGCACTGCAAAACTGTGAGCTTCAGGTAGAAGCCTTTAAGGTGAATAATGAGCAGTGGAAAGAGCAACTTCATTGATCTCAAGTCCAGGTCAGATTTCAATGATATGAGTGACGCTGCTACTAACTTGGAATCTCCTTTTGAGCGAGATATGTGTCTAGAGGGATCTCAGGAATCTAAAGATGACAAAGATTGTAACTTATCTTCTGATTTGTTAAGGATGGTAAAACAAGAGGAGAAACAGATTCTACCACACAAAGAGTCAGTATAAATTGTGAACTTGGGAGACGGACAAGAAAATAAAGAAGTGAAGATTGGAGCTTGCATTACTACAAAGACAAAGCGGGACCTCATTGAGTTACTCTGAGAATTCAAAAATGTCTTCGCATAGTCGTATCAAGACATACATGGTCTAAGTACTGATATCGTGGCACACTAGCTCCCCATAAAGGAAGAGTGCAAGCCAATTCAATAGAAGCTCCGAAGGATGAGGCTCGATGTTTTACTAAAAATAGAAGAGGAAGTCAAGAAACAGTTTGATGCTGGTTTCTTACAAGTGGTTAAATACTCAGAATGGGTAGCCAATATCATCCCCATCCCTAAAAAAGATGGGAAAGTGCGAATGTGTGTAGACTACAGGGGTTTGAACAAGGCCAGCTCAAAAGATAATTTCTCGTTGCCTCACATTGACACCTTGGTAGGTTACTCATTATTCTCCTTCATGGATGGCTTCTCAGGATACAACCAGATAAAGATGCATCCTGAAGACATGGATAAGACCACATTTGTAACTATGTGGGGAACATTTTTCTATAAGGTGATGCCATTTGGATTGAAAAACATGGGAGAAACATATCAGAGAGCCATGGTAACCCTGTTCCATGATATGATGCACAAAGAAATTGAAGTTCATGTTGACGACATGATCGCCAAATCCTGAACAGAAGAGGAGCATGTGCAAATCTTAAGGAAGTTATTCTTGAGGTTGAGGAAATTCCAACTAAAACTCAATCCGGAAAAATTTACTTTCAAGGCTAGGTCAGGAAAATTGCTAGGATTTGTAGTTAGTAAAAAGGGGATCGAGATCGACCCAGACAAAGTAAAGGCTATACAACAATTTCCTCCACCCCACACTCAAAAAGAAGTTCGAGGTTTCCTAGGAAGACTAAATTACATTACCCGGTTCATTTCACAACTAACTGAGAAATGCGATCCCATATTCCGTCTCCTTAAGAATCACAACCCAGGTGTTTGGGATGAGGAGTGCCAGAAGACTTTCGATAAGGTCAAACATTACTTTTCCAATGCCTCAGTAATGATGCCACCTAACCAAGATAGGCCACTGATACTGTACTTGGCAATATTCAGAAATTCCATGGGATGCGTGCTTGGTCAACATGATGAATCAGGAAGAAAAGAAAGAGCGATATACTATCTTAGTAAGAAGTTCACTGAATGTGAGACAAGATATTCGCCAATCGAGAAGTTATGTTGCGCCGTAATCTAGTCAACATGAAGATTGAGATAGTACATGCTGTACCACATAACTTGTCTCATCTCAAAGTTGGACCCTCTAAAGTACATGATGGAGTCAACTGCTTTAAATGGAAGAACGGATCGATGCCAAATCCTGCTTTTTGAATTTGACATAGTCTATGTGAATCAGAAGGCCATCAAAGGAAGCGCAATAGAAGGTTTTCTGGCCAGTAAAGCTCTAGAGGATTACGAGCCTTTAAACTTTGATTTCTCGAATGAAGATCTGATGTATATTGCAACCACTAAAGAAGACTTTCAAGAAGGTCATCCTTGGAAGCTAAACTTCGACGGAGCCTTAAACACTATGGGTAACAGAATTGGGGACTATCCCCAAATAAATATCATTATCCCTTCACTAGCAAATTGGATTTTGATTGCATGAACAATATGGTAGAATACAAAGCATGCATCATGGGTATCCATGCAGCCATAGAACGTGAGATCAAAGTGCTAGAGGTATATGGGGATTCTGCACTAGTGATCTATCAATTCAAGGGAGAATGGGAGAGAAGAGATCCCAAGTTAATCAGGTATCGAAAGTTGGTTCTTGAGCTAATTGAGGAGTTTGAAGACATCACCTTCTATTACCTCCCATGAGATGAAAATTAGATGGCTAATGCCCTGGCTACCTTGGCTTTGATGGTCAAAGCGAACAAACAAGAGGATGTAAAGCCTATCCAGAAGAGTATTTATGAGACTCTAGCTCATTACTACAGCATCGAAGAAGAAAAAGAGGACGACCACCCTTGGTACCACGATATACTGCGATATGTGAAGAATCATGAATATCCTGACCAAGCAACAGAGAATGATAAAAGGACCTTGAGAAGTGACTATGTCCTAGACGGGGAAATCTTATATAAAAGAAGAAAGGACTAGGTGCTATTAAGATGTGTGGATGCCGTTGAGGCTAAGAAAATCCTAGAGGAAGTCTGTAAGGGTGTCTGTGGAACACATGCTAATGGTTTTACAATGGCCAGGAAAATCATGAGATTTGGGTATTATTGGTCCACAATGGAAGGATATTGCATCAATTACGCCCAAAAATGCCACAAATGTTAAATTTACGGAGATAAAATTCATGTGCCTCCCTCATCTCTTCATGTTATGAACTCTCTATGGCCTTTCTCTATGTGGGGCATGAACTTCATTGGGCTAATTTCACTCAAAGCTTCTAACGGGCATCGATTCATCTTCATGGTCATCGATTACTTTACAAAGGGGGTAGAAGTCGTTTCATATGCCAGCGTCACGAAGTCGACAGTCAGCAAGTTCTTAAAGAAGGAGATCATATGTCAATATGGAATGCCAGAAAGGATCATATCGACAATGCACTAAATTTGAACAATGGCACGATATCAGAAGTCTACAATCAGTTCAAGATCAAACACCACAATTCATCACCATATCGCCCAAAAATAAATGGTGCATTGGGGGTAGCCAATAAGAATATTAAGAAAATCGTGGGGAAAATGACTGAGACGTATAAAGATTGGCACGAGAAATTACCATTTTCCCTCTATACTTATCAAACATCTGTCAGGACCTCAACCGGGGCAATGCCTTTCTCTTTGATTTATGGAATGGAGGCGGTTTTACCCATTGAAGTTGAGATTCCTTCTCTCCAAGTTTTGGCAAAATTGAAGTTAGATGAAGCAGAATAGATCCAATCCCGATGAAGCAGAATGGATCTAATCCCGATATGATCAGCTAAACTTGATTGAAGAGAAAAGGTTGAAAGCCATCCGTCATGGTGAGATGTACCAAAAATGAATGATGCGAGCTTACAACAAAAAGGTTCGTCCTAGAGAATTCCATGAGGGAGACCTGGTATTAAAGCAGATCTTTCCCATACAAAATCACTTCAGAGGAAATGGATGCCAAACTGGGAAGGACCTTATGTGGTAAAAAAGGTCTTTTCAGAAGGAGCGTTAATCTTAACTTAAATGGATGGCAAGACTTTGCATAATCTAGTGAATTCAGATTCAGTTAATAAATACTTCACCTAAAAAAAAAGGGGGGGGAGAGGCCAAGGTGAAAACCCGTAAAGGGCGCCTTAAGACCAAAAGGGTTTTGAATTGAAAACCCAAAAAGGGCGATTCAACTTTTGATCAAAAGATGGGGCATGCGGTAGTCTTACTATGCCTAAATTAACAAGAAGGAGGAATGCTACTGATCGTTGTTTTATGTGATGTCAAAGTCTTAAAATTTATATAAAGAATGATCGAACCTGGAAACTTACTATGACAACGATTTGAGGCAAGCACACCTATCGAACAATAGTATAGTTAAGGCAAGACCGGATTGTCGAACCCAAAGGAACCAAAAGTACTAATACTAACTTTCTTTTTATTATTTAGCCTAAGAATTAAGGGAATTTTTATCTAATCTAAAATTAACTAACAACTAAGCTAAAGATGCAAAGTCAAAGAGAATGAATTTGGGAAAAATACTTTGGGAAAAACCAATTGATTAAGACAATATCCGAGGAAGAATCCACCTAGACTTCACTTGTTATCTAACTCTGAACTAGACGATTTATTCATTTGACTTGATCCGTAGGATTCCCTAAGTTATATTAACCCCTCTCTCGAGGCGACTAACGTCTAATTGAAATCTCTTTCTAATTAAAACCACTAGAATTGCATTAACTTGATCTATGGACTCACATATTAGGTTTGGCCCTAATCCGGTAGATTTTTGTCACCCTATCTCTAGGCGCGCGAGCAACTCCGCTTAACTATGCTAGATCTACTCTTAGGCAGGGACTTTTGCTCCTTCACCTAAGCACATCACACTTGAATTAATATCCAAGAAATATCAACACAAGAATTAAGAACACATAATTAAGAACAAGTCAAATATTTATCATATAGTTTAGCAAACGATAACAATATTCATCTTAAGTTTCATCCCCCTCAGGTATCTGAGGGTTTAGTTCATAACATTAAAAGAATACATCTCAAAAGAAAAGATAAAATAAAACATAAGAAATCCCTAAAATCTCCTGAAGGAATTGAAGGAGTGATACTCCGTCCTGAGTATGATTCCGGCTTCTTGAGATGAATCAACTGGCTATCTTCGAGTAAATCCCCACAAATCTACCTTCCTTGGCCTAGTTGGACGCCCCCTGACTAAAGCCTTGGGTTCCCCCC
This sequence comes from Gossypium bickii, assembly GCA_025503065.1. Lineage (NCBI taxonomy): Eukaryota > Viridiplantae > Streptophyta > Magnoliopsida > Malvales > Malvaceae > Gossypium > Gossypium bickii. Next base: position 57,594,947 of record CP106717.1, on the reverse strand, counting down.
TTTTAGGTCATACTTAGGGTGTTTATATAGGCTTCTGAATGTGTTTCTTTGCCTCTAAGTATCCTAATATGAGTGAAATTTCTTTGTCACAGCAGGGACACGCCCATGGCACAGGCCCGTGTGGATCGTGGACAGGCTGTGTTCAAGACTGTTGAATAAGGCACGGCCGTGTGGTCTTAGGCCCAGGCCATGTTGATTTTGTGATATGGCCCATTTACTTCATTTTGGCCCGTTTCTCGTTCTTTTCATCATCCAGTGCTCTTCTGAGTATAAAACATGAAAACAAAGGATTAAGAGCACCAAATTACATAATTCAAGGAATAAATCATCCAAAAATATGCTAAATGTGGGCTTACAATATGTTACTATTACGGTTTATCAAATACCCCCACACTTAAGCTTTTGCTTGTCCTCAAGCAAAATTCTCAACTCACAATTAAAACAAACTTCCCTGATTCATAATATTCATCAATAATGTTTCATCATAATTCAAAGATAATTCATACTTTGATAATTTAACTCAAAGGGTCCTAAAGATTCAAACAATCAAAGTCATACATTTATAGCCCGAAAATGTTAGGTGTTTCCCCTTACCTAATTAATTACCTCTGATTTAAAATCGACAAGAGTTAACATCCTCACTAAAGATTCACTCAAATCACTCAAAGTGTTTAAGGTTCAAAATTAAGCAGTCAACAGCCGAACATGAAGAGTTAATCCCATAGGCTTGCATGAAAATCAAATCTCCACCACTATAATATGAGATGATACATAAATCAAGAGGTCTTTAACGGGGTTGTAATGGGGCTTGGGTTAAAGGTGTGGATAAAGGCTGAATTAGAGGGTTAGAATCGAGATTGACCTGACAAATTACCTAACTAGAGATATCGAACTGATAATAATTACATAAATTGAAAACTTGTACTACTAATAATAATACTCTGATATGAGCTTCTTCTTCAATAATTAGAATTTAATGTATGAGCTCACCTAATCACAAGACTAATAGTGAATATTCTTCGATTTTTTTAGAACAAGTCATTAGGATAGATTTAATAATTGAAATAGATAACATAGTTAGGAAACTGATCAAATTAAATCTCGACATAAGGGCAGTCAAACAGAATGATGATAACAAATACAAAGGGTTGTGGGTTAATATTAGTTGGTAAGTCAATAAAAAGGGTTGTTAGGATCAACGGGGTTTGCTAGGGGTTAATTATGAAGGTATGCTTTTAGTGGAGTAAGTGGGTTAAAACCTAGGTACCTTCATCATCTCTATATATCAAATCAAAGGTTTGGTCTTGACATGTATAATCGATGCAACTTCTAGAATAACAAATCAATGTTGACACACTCATAATAAAAAAAAAGTGAGCAAGAAAGAATGTATGCTCTAAAAGGCTCAAAATCTCACGAAAATTATGGTTATTTGATGTCAACCTCGTAAATTTCAAACTTCAAGGAAATAATTAGATTCAGGTAGACAACCTAACAAAATTTTTAATTTCTGAAAAATAGACTTACCATGCTTGATTCTCTAGTATCCTTCAAATTTAATCATCAATGCACAATTATCAATGACTTAATCCAAAACATATAACTAAAAATCATAAATCAAAGGAAATTTTATTCTAATCATAATATGAGAAACTTACTTTAGAACAAGGTGTAATTCAGGGATTTTTAAATAATACTATAGTTAACTCCCCCATACTTAAGATGTACATTACCCTCAACGTACAAAGATAGATAATAGCAATATAATAATCAAAAGATAGGGAGAGAAGTGAAACTTCCTGAATTATGGATGAAATCCTTAGAGGGTGTTCCATGACGAATGTGATGACTAGGTATAAGTGATGTTTTCATTCCTTGAGTGGTATATTTAATTTATTTAATCTACAAATTCATCAATTAGATTTTAGGGGATGGATGTTGTTATGGAAACTTGTGGTTGGATAGCCAGTGATAAAGTGATATCAATAGTACTAATGAAACTTTTAAGTCTTGAAACAGTCAACTAAAATATAAGCAAAATAAAAATGAAAATAAAAGTAGAAATGAAAATAAAAATAAAAATAATAAAAAGAAAAAGAAAAGGACTCAGAGGTCCTCTGTATCAGCTAGGTCGAGCGGTGGTGGCGACGATGAGATGAAAAGGGATTGACATATCTGGTGGAGGGTTGTGTCAATATGGTCGAAGCGCTGGAAGCATTGCTGCTCAAATCATGTTAGGCGGTCAGATATGTCTGAAATAGATGCTGCCGCATGGGATGGACGATGGCTCGGTGGTGGTGCTTCCTGTGTTGGGGGACATCATCAGTAATGTCCTCAAGGTCCTCCTTGTCGGTGGTAGGTGCTAGTTGATATTGGGGGGATCGGTCCCACATCGACATTGAATCATCCTCATGTGTAGCATCGTCTGGATGCCTTGTGGGGACATCTAACCAATCAGTGTACGGGACGATGTTTGAGAGTCGGTGTTGAGGAGCCCGAAATATCGAGTCAAGCGTGTGATGTAGGGACCCATAGATATGATCCCTCTCCTATGTTACTCTGTTTGATGTTGAATGGCACGAGCTATGAAATAGGCTAAGTTGATAATGTGCTCGTTGGCCATGCACCATAGGTAGTAGACATAGTGAGTGTTGACGACGTAGGTGCTCTCCCCCCTACCTGTCAATGTATGAGATAAGATAGTGTGCACGTACCTCAGGGGAGGGGTGAGAGCCGTTGCTTTGGAGCGACTGGGGTCATAGATAAGTTTGTTGGAAGCTATCTTGTACCAACATTTCATGGGGGTTATATGGATGTGGCAGTGAAGATCTTTAAAATCATCATCTTGCATGAATGCATCAGTGTAGAGTCCCAAAGCAGCTCTAAATTGTGGGACACTCATCTCACAGACTAGGCCTCCGAGGCGGAATTGGATAGTGCCAGGGTCATTGAAGTTGGTCACCACCGTTTGGAGGTGGAAAGTAGAGCAGAGTGCCAGAGTGAGCTCTAGGTAAGTGGGCTCAATGATTTCAAAAAATTGCTCCCACTGGTCTGTGAATAATAAGGCTCGAACCTCGTCTGCTAGCTGAACCTCCTCTAGAGCGGTCTAATCGATACATCATCCTACACCGAGAGGTCTTGCGCGTAGTATCTGATAAAGATCCTCCTGATTACTTAGAGGAAAACGTAAGAATAGGTGGCGCACTTCGGTGGTTGCGCTGGCTGATGACGAACTGGGTCCCTTTCAGTTTTTGGAACTAGGGACTGCAGTTTTCTTGCCCTGGGACGATGACATTATGTGCCTGAAAATATCAGATAATCAATGATTCACGTAATATTTCCTGCAAAAATCTATCAATGCTTAGACCAATATCCACAATACACGAAAGTTAAACTCTTAATAAGGTAGTTCAACCATATTTATCAGGAGCAAAATTTTGACAAAGAATTATTCTATCTAAATCTAGGCATTATCATTTACGCAAAGATTCAATGACCAAATCAATCTAATAATAATAAAATAAAAAGGCTAATCTAATATTAAACTTAATTAAATAGATAAAATTCTAAGTCTAAAACAGCTAAATGGTGGTAAATGCAACAATGAGATGTGACCAGTAGTAGTTTTGGGGAGTGACGGCATGGTTAGGCGGCGCACAATCGTGCAGGGGTGAGCCACAGGCATGTGGTGTAAATAGTCAGGAAACACAGTGGTGGAACACCTTTGTGGTGGGTGTGTACTCTGTTGGCACGGGCGTGTACTGGTTTTTGATGTGAATGTGAAATGAGAAAGATAAAAGGTGGGAGAAGTTAATGGTGAGGGTTTCTTTGATGGTGGCCGGAGTGGGGAAAAGGGATTTTGAGGGAAACGGCTAGGGTTGGGAGTTTTGGGGAAATTTTTTTATGGAAAAAATAGTGGACGATGTTCTTTAAATAGGGAGGAGCACACGGGTAGGTGCGACGCCTGTGCTTCTTCTATTGAGCCCGTGTTTTTCGTGATTTTTAAATTTGGGCGCGTTTTGAGATGTTGCCTACGCCCATGCTCCTTGGTAGTGTGCTATTATGTTCACTTCTCCCACGCCCGTGCTATGGTTGCCATGCCCGTGTCCATGTAGTCAGTGTCTCACACTATTGGTAGGCACAGGCGTGGCTTATGCTAGTGTTGTTTAACTTAGGATAGATCACGGCTACATCGCACGGCCGTGGTCTTGTTATCGCAGCCTGTGTTGGGAAAATTTTTTTTCCTCTTTATCTCGCATGTCTACCGGCACGCCCGTTTTTCATCCCACGGTGTCCATACGGCCACGGGCACGCCCGTGTGCAAGGCCGTGTGGTAGAGAAATCTATGCTTCACTGAATTGGTTAGTTTGGAGTTAGATGCTAAAAATCACAGATAAAATGTTAGTGAAGTCAGTGCTCGGGTTGCCTCCCGAGAAGCGTTTGTTTAAAGTCTTAAGCTAGACTCTCCCTGTTTTCATTTCTAAATGAAGGTTCACGGAGCCGAAGCTCCTCTCACAATGCCTTGAAATCTTCACCATTATAAAGTTTCAGTCGATAACCATTTACCTTGAATGTTCAATGAGTTGGATGGGTTACCTAGACTGTGCCGTAAGGAAAAATAGTTTTGATCACAAATGGGCCTGACCACCTTGATTTCAGCTTTCCAGGAAATAGTTTGAGCCTTGAATTATACAGCAGGACCAAGTCTCCTACTTCGAATTGCTTTGACTATTTTATGCGAGCATCATGGCGTCATTTTGTCGCCTCCTTATATAGTCGTCAGTTCTCATAGGCCTCAGCTTGCCATTCATCTAGCTCGTTCAACTGCATCATCCTCTTCTCACCTGCTGTTTTAAGATTGTAATTCAAGAATTTTATAGCCCAGTAGGCTTTGTGCTCTAACTCAAATGGTAGATGACAACTTTTTCCGTAGACAAGTTTGTACGGTGATATTCCTAAAGGATTTAAAATTTTGTTCTATAGGCCCATAAAGCATCATCTACTTTTATTGCCCAATCTTTCCTGTTTGATTCAACTGTTTTCTCTAAGATCCGCTTGAGCTCTCGATTTGCCACTTCCACTTGCCCACTGGTTTGAGAGTGATAAGGGGTGACTGTTCTGTGGTGTACTCCATATTTTTTAATACTTTATCAAATTGAGTATTACAGAAGTGAGTACCCCTATCACTGATAATCGCTCTGGGTGTTCCAAAACGAGAGAAGAGTTTCTTAAGAAACCTTACTACAGCTCTAGCATCATTAGTAGGTAAAGCTTGGGCTTCCACCCATTTTGACATGTAATCTACTGCTACTAAGATGTATTTATTTTCGAATGAACTAGGAAACTGACCCATAAATTCAATACCCCATATGTCAAATATTTCACATGATAACATATATGTTTGAGGCATTTCATCGCGTTTAGAGATATTACCTATTCTTTGGCATTTATCACACGAAGCGACATACATGTTGGTGTCTTTAAAAAGAGTTGGCCAATAAAATCTTGATTCGAGCGTTTTGTGTGCTGTATTAATCCCCTGTAATGTCCTCCTGAAGGTCCTGAATGAAAATGTTCTAGGATTCTACTTGCTTCTACCTTTGTAACGCATCTCCGAATTACTTGATCTGCACATATGCGGAAAAGAAAGGGGTCCTCCCAAAAATAGCTTTTCGCATCAGCAAAGAATCGCTTCTTTTGATGATGTGTTAACCTTTTTGGTAGGATGTTAGCAGCTAAATAACTTGCAATATCTGCAAACCATGGTACCTCAGAGTTGGTTATAGAAAAGTGTTGTTCCTTAGGGAACGATTCGTTTATCTCACTCTCGTCGAGCTCTTCGATATGTGGGTTCTCAAGCTTGGAGAGATGATCTGCTGCAAGATTTTCAGCTCCCTTCTTATCCTGAATTTCCAAATCAAATTCCTGTAAGAGTAAGATCCATCGTATGAGTCGAGGTTTTGCACCGGGTTTGGTTAAAAGATAACGAAGAGCTGAATGGTCAGTGTAAATGAGAACTTTAGATAATATCAGATACTGTCTAAATTTGTCAAATGCAAAAACTACAGCTAGCAATTCTTTCTCTGTGGTGGTGTAGTTTTCTTGTGCAGGCGTCAATTTTCTACTAGTATAATAAATTGGCTGAAAATGCTTTTTTCTTTGTTGTCCCAAAACTGCACCTACTGGAAAATCACTCGCATCACACATTAGTTCAAAAGGTAGGTTCCAATCAGGTGCAATTATAATCAGAGCATTTATTAGTTTATCTTTGAGGATATTTAATGCATCTAAACACTCCTGATCAAAACTGAAAGGAACATCTTTTTCTAGTAATCTTGTTAAAGGCTTGGCTATTTTAGAGAAATCTTTAATGAATCTTTTATAAAATCTAGCATGTCCTAAAAAACTTCTAATAGCCTTAACTGAACTAGAGGGAGGTAATTTTTCTATGGTTTCAATCTTTGCTTTATCTACCTCGATCCCTTTACTAGAAATCTTATGTCCTAACACAATCCCCTCTCTAACCATAAAGTGACATTTTTCCCAATTTAAGACAAGGTTCGTTTCCTCACATCTCATTAGAACTCGTTCTAAATTTTTAAGGCAAATATGGAAAGAATTACCGAATACCGAGAAGTCGTCCATAAATACCTCCATAATGTTTTCCACAAGTTCATCAAAGATGGCCAGCATGCATCGCTGAAAAGTAGTAGGAGCATTATATAATCCAAAAGGCATTCTACGATAAGCAAACGTACCATATGGACATGAATGTTGTCTTTTCTTGATCCTCAGGAGCTATTGGGATTTGGAAGTAGCCGGAGAGTCCGTCCAAGAACCAGTAATACATATGCCCAGATAATCTTTCTAACATCTGATCAATAAAGGGCAAAGGGAAGTGATATTTTCTGGTGGCATCGTTCAGCTTTCTATAGTCAATCTGAGACTCTCCAACTTTGTGGATCGTTCTTGTAGGAATCAATTCATTCTTTTCGTTGGCTACAACAGTCATGCCTCATTTCTTTAGAACTACCTGCACAGGACTTACCCAAGGACTTTCAGAAATAGGATAAATTATTCCTGCATCTAGAAGTTTAATTACCTCAGCTTTGACAACTTCTTTCATATTGGGGTTTAAATGTCTCTAAGGTTGCACAGACGGTTTATACTCATCTTCCATTAAAATTTTGTGGGTGCAGAATGATGGGCTTATTCCTTCAATGTCAGACATTTTCCACGCTATGGCTCTTTTATGTTTCCTTAGTACCCTTAGCAAATCTTCTTTCTCTTTAGGTCCTAGTTCTGAAGAGATGATTATTGGTAGCGTAGAATTATCTCCGAGGAATGCATATTCTAAATGCTTTGGCAATTGTTTTAATTCTAAGTTGGGCGGCTCATCAATAGAGGGTTTCTGTTTTAGTTCGTCATTGATTTCAATACTCTTTATTTTTATCTGTCTATAAGATGATGTATCAGGATTCAATTCATCGATATCGTCATCTATCCCCTCACCTTGTGTATGACACAGTTCCATTGTGTCATTGTACACGATTTCCTGTAAAGACTCTTGAAAAATGTGATCAGTGGCATCAACAAAGTAACAAGAATCATCTTGTTCTCTAGAATATCGCATGGCATCGTAAATTTGAAAAATAATTTCCTTGTCGCCTACCCTTAGTGCAAGCTTACCATCACCAACGTCAATGATAGCCCTAGCAGTAGCTAGAAAGGGTCGTCCTAAAATTAAAGGTACCTCTACGTCCTCATTCATGTCAAGCACAACAAAATCAACAGGGAATATAAATTTATCTACTTTTACCAGAACATCTTCGATAATTCCCCTCGGATATTTAACAGATCTGTCAGCTAACTGAATGCTCATCCTAGTGGGTTTTGGTTCCCCGCGACCAAGTTGCTTAAACATTCTATAAGGCATTAAATTAATACTATCACCTAAATCAGCAGGTGCTTTCTCTATGTTCAAACTACCAATTAAACAGAGAATAGTGAAACTTCCTGGATCTTTTAATTTGATTGGCAGCTTGTTTTGGATGATAGCTGAGCATTCTTCATTAAGTTCCACTGTTGAAATTTCTTCGAACTTCCTCTTATTTGTTAGAAGCTCCTTTAAAAATTTTGCATATGTTGGCATATGTGAAATAGCTTCAACAAAAGGTAAGTTAATATGTAACTGTTTGAATAGTTCAAGAAATTTACCATATTGTGCATCTAAGCGGTCTTTCTTCAACTTCGCTGAATATGAGATCGTTGGTTTAATTTCCTCACGAATTGGGGTTGCCTTTGCCTTATCTGTTTCATGTGGTATCTTTTTCTTTGTTTCGACTAACTCCCTTCCACTTCTTAGCGTCACTACCTTTACCTGCTCTTTTTACCTAGGTAAGCTTTCTGATCGTATTTCAAAAACTAACTTAGTAAGTTGCCCAATTTGGTTTTCGATCCCTTGAATCGATGCTTTTTGATTTTTAAGTGTTGTCTCGGTGTTTTGGAAACGTGTTTCTATATTTTGGAAACGTGTTTTAGACTATATATGAATTTTGTCAGCATCTCTTCAAGGTTGGGCTTTTTTCCGTGGGTAGAAATTTATTAGAAGTTTTGGGATGGTTGTTGCCTTTGATTTCCTTGACCACCCCATGAGAAATTGGGGTGGTTCCTCCAACTTGGATTATAAGTATTACTATAAGGGTTATTTTGAGATCAGAAATTGTTACCCATATAGTTCATTTGTTCGCTCTCCATGCCCTGTCCGTAGGGTGGGTACTCAAGATTCGCCATACCTCCACTTGCGGTGCACTGCATAACTGGATGTACCTGTGAAGAACCGTATAAACCATCAAATTTTTTATGTAACATCTGTACCTGATTTGATAGTAGGGTTACTACGTCGAGGTTGAAAACTCCGGCTGCTTTGGCTAGCCTTGTCCTTGTAACTTGCCACTGATAGTTATTCAATGACATCTCCTCTATAAACTCATAGGCTGCTTCAGGAGTTTTGTTGTTCAAGGTTCCGCTGGCTACTAAATCAATTAATTTCCTTGTTGAAGGGTTCACACCGTTGTAGAAAGTTTGGACCTGTAGCCAGAAAGGTAATCCGTGGTGTAGGCACCTCCTCAACAAGTTTTTGTCTCTCTTCCATGCATCGTAAAGTGTCTCTAAATCTGTAATATCCCGGGTTAGGGGGTTATTTTATTGTTGCATAAAATGACATGTGTTGGTGTGCTATGTTGCTGATTCTATGTTTTAAGGGCTTAGTTGTGAGCTAGAAGTAAGCCGGAATAGGTGGAATAATTTTAGTTTTTGAGCTAAGGAATGAGGAGCAGAGGTAGCTGGGGCTTAAGAGTTTTAATTGGCAAGAGTTATCACAAAAAGGGAGCTGGTGTAGTGGCAAGCTAGGCGCCACTAAGGCTTTGTGTGGGTAATGCCTAATGCAAGGGTGTAGGCCTTGTGTTCGAGCTGCGGAGTGGCCACTTTTTGGCACTCATTTTGACGGCATGGAGGGAGGAGTTTGTGGCAGCTCAAACTCTGCCTAAGACTAAGTCTTCCCATTTGAATGATAGGTGGAGAGTGAGTTTAGGAGGTTGACTAGTTCAACCATTTTGAATTAGTGGAGGTGAGCAATTGGTGGGACTATGGCCGAATTTTAGGGGAGGTTAGAGGGGGAGTGACGGTTTGGTGAGTATGGGAATGGGGAGTGCCGAAAATTCAATTGGCTTTTCTTTTATTTTTTTCGGTCACTTTTGTGTCAAACAAATTCTCTCTCTTTTTTTTTTTTGTCATTGGTAGCCGAATTCTCAAGTAAGTATTTTCTTGTATTTTCTCTTGAAACCAAAAGACCCAAACCTCTCTAAAGCTTGCCGAAAGTTGCCTTATTTTTCCTTGTATTTTCTTTGTTAGCCGAATGCACTCTTGCATTTTTCTCTTTTTCTTTCTTCACTTGCATAAACCGAAACTAGTATTCTCTTTGCTCATATTTCATTCTTTTCTCTTTTGAAACACTAGTGTCGAAACTTACCTTGCCCCTAAACCGAAATCTTCATTCATCCATTCCATTTCTTTCTTCTCAAAACCGAAAAGCACCTATCTCTTTTCCATTTTCTTCTCTTCTCAAGACTTTGGCCGATTCTCTTTTTCTTTCGAACACATAATTCTTTTGCTTACTCTAGCCGAATCTCTTTTCTCTTCCATTAGTCTTCAACTTAGCCGAATATCTCCCTTCTCCTAGTGGTTGTAGTGGTGAATATCGATGAGAGTGTTGGGATCTTGCTTCAATCGTTTGGGAATTTGGTAAGTGATGGGCCGAATGGCCATTTCCCTTCTTCTTTTGCGTTGCCGATGTTGGTTGATTAAGAGCCGAATATGGCCTTGTTGTTGAGAGTTAATCTTTGGTTTTGAAACTGATTTCACTATAGGTCATTCGGATTTTGGATACAAACAAGTGGAGCCTTCGTCCTTTGATTAGCCATTTGGGGTAAGTTTTGGTAAGGGCCAGTTCTGTTAGTTGATTCTTTTATCTCGTTAAGCCAAGATAATTAAGGATTAATGGTTCTTCTTATTAGGTGGTGGCCGATTGTCAAAGGGACCATTAGTTGGTTCGGGTTTGGTAGGAAACCAAACGTTTGCAAGGTAAGGGTTATTTGACAAACCCTTTTGGATTAAATGGTTGTGGCCGAATGGTCTTAGTGCCTAACTCCTATTTGGCCGATTGTAGGAGCCAGTAATCAAGGAGCCTTAGATCGTTTCTTTTGGTATTAGGGATTGCGCTTAAACAGGTGTGTAAACTAACACACTGATACTTAGTAATATTGTGATTAAACCTGTTTGCCTATTAAAATCATGACAGTATGATGGATTATTGGATACCCAAATGGGGTATGTGCATGAATCCGGGTAAGTTCAATTACTATGAGTTCTATTGATGGTATGTGCTATCATAGTTATTGATGTATGTGATGTGATGTTAAACCCAATGGCATGAGTGCATGATTTACATGATTTGCATCGATATGATATGTATGGGTGATATGAGAAGAGGGGGATATGATATCCGTGTCTTTGGGACACTTGTGTCTTTGGGACACCGAGAGGTTTGGCACCTCCAGGTGGTTTGGTACCACGCAGATGATATTTTGTGACTTTGGGTCACCAGAGGTTTGGTTTGGCACCTCAGCGTCTCGTCCCGTTGGCTTAGCACCACGGTGGGTTGGCCCCACGATTGATTATACGGGATTGACGCCCGGTGATTTGGTATCACACGATGGGTTGGCCCCATCATCGGATTTGTGATCGCGGTCACGGTGGTTAGGTACCACATTGTGTCTTTGGGGCACCAGAGGTTTGGCACCTCATTGCGACTCCGTCCTTGTGGTTTGACACCACCGTGGGTTGGCCCCTGATAACGGGCCGTCCCGGGTTAGGAGACGAATCGTTAATGTTGCCCGATCGTAAATTAGACAGTTTCTCGTTTAACTAACAAAGGGATAATTTTGTTGGAAAAATAATATCTTCAAAAATAAATAAGGATAGGTGATAGGTTGAATGAATACGTATTTGAAACAAGAAAGAACCTTTAATAAAAATTAAAGACCCGATCTTATAGGTTTCAAATTGATAGAAGGAGTTTCAAATAAAAACCGAGACCCACTATCTAGCGAGATAGGAACCGACGGTATGATATTTGAAATAAAACCGAGACCCACTATCTAGCGAGATAGGAACCAACGGTATAGGTAGATGAACGCCACACCCAAAGGATGATAAGTTCAAATAAGGAAAAAGCGACGCCACTAGAAAACTAGATAAGTCAATTCAAACCTCGAGAATAAGGAGAGTGAATACTCACCAAAAGAAATTCTTCTTTTCATTAAAATTCAAGTTGTGTTACAAAGGAAAATAAACGTCCTATTTATAGATACTAGCTGAATGGCCAAAATACCAAGCTCCAAGCTTAAGGCCGTCCATCTCATGTTTGTTTATCTTTCCACCAAATTCCCCTTGCATTATTTAATTCTTTCATGCTTTCTCTTTTACTCCAAGTGTGCCGTGCACCCAAAAAAATTCATTCAATAATATTCCCTCAATTGCTCCTTTGATTATTCCCACTTCGAAAATGGTATATGCTTTTGCCGTCCAACAATCTTTAGAATAATTGAATTTTAATTCTTCATTGTGCCGCCCCATGGTTCCATCTCCAACATTTCAAAATAATGCTCCATTATCCATTTACTCCAGACTTGTATTTCCATCTTCATTCCTAATGGCCCATGCAAAAATTCAAATGCCATTGATTAAAAAATATATCCATGCCGTCCATTATTTCATGCATTCCATTTGGCTTTATTAAAATAATATAGCCATTATCCTTCCATTTTAATTCCTTTTATGCTCCCACCATGCCGTATTTGCTTATCATGCTTCTTTGTTCCTTTATTTATTTATTTATTTATTTATTTATTTATTTATTATTCACACCTAGCCACCATTTGACCGTCCAAGGCAAATGCCCATTACTTTGTATTTGAAATTTCAAAGGCCTTTGATAATCCTTTATGGCTTCCATTGTTGTCTCCCAAAATAACGTGAATCACCTATAAAATATAAACCAACATTAGTAATATTTCGGTTGAACACAAATTAACACACATTTTAATTACTTTATTTAAATATTAGATAAAACACACTATTATTTACTATGACAAAGGATTTATTAAAAACTCGTGCTGATTAAACAAAAATAATGTGAATTAAGAAAATGTAACAACTTCTGAAAATTTAATCAAACATGCGTATTTTATAGAGTTAAATATTCTAGCAGTCGGACTAGCTAGTATATTCAACTCTAAGAAATTGTAATAGCTCAGCATGTTTTTGGAATTTTTTCTATCGTCATTCCAAATTTGTGCCACCAACACCATTGCTGCATCTTTGAATTGTTTGGTTCGGGAACGTGTAATTGGTCCATTAGGTAGTCTCATCGGGTCATGGTTGACGTCCGTCACAGGCTTCATAGGTGAGCTCGTATCATCCCCTCCTCTTTTTAAGTTGATTCGTCCTCGAATCATCACCTATATCGAAAGGAGAAAGATCAGAAACATTAAAACTCGCGCTCACATTATAGTCACCTGGCAAGTCCAACTTGTACGAGTTGTCATTTATGCGTTCAATGACTTGAAATGGACCGTCTCCCCGTGGGAGAAGTTTAGATCGCCTTTGCTTGGGAAACCTTTCTTTTCGCATATGAACCCAAACCCAGTCCCCTGGTTCAAAGAGAATGCGTCTACGACCTTTGTTAGCTCGTTGGGCGTATTGCTTAGTTTTTGCCTCAATATTCTCGCGCACCTTTCGATGCAGTTCCTTTATGTAGTCCGCCTTTTTCTTAGCATCGAATGGATAAATTTATCTGAAGGCAGTGGCAATAAATCAAGAGGAGGTGAGAGGATTAAACCCGTAAACAATCTCGAAAGGCAAGAATTTAGTTGCGAGTGTGAACAGTTCGGTTGTAAGCAAATTCGATGTAGAGTGACGATCTTCCCATGTTTTGAGATTTTTGCACCAATGCTCGCAACAAAGTTGTTAGGACTCGGTTCACTACTTCGGTTTGTCCATCCGTTTGAGGATGACACGTGGTCGAGAATAGTAGTTTTGTCCCTAACTTTCCCCACAGAGTTCGCCAAAAGTGACTTAAAAATTTTACGTCCGATCGAGATCGATCGTCTTGAACTCCATGCAATCGTATTATTTCCCTAAAAAACAAGTTTGCAATATGCACGGCATCGTCAGTCTTAGAACAAGGGATAAAATGGGTCATTTTAGAGAAACGATCAACTACAACAAAAATCGAGTCCTTCCCAGTTTTTGATCTTGGTAATCCAAGGATGAAATCCATGGAAATGTCGACCCACGGAGTGTCTGGAATTGGAAGGGGCGTATATAAACCGTGAGGCTGGACCCGTGATTTGGCTTGTTTGCAGGCAATGCAACGTTCACAAATCCGTTCAACATCCTTGCTCATTCCTGGCCAAAAAAAATGTTCTTGAAGAGTGGACAATGTTTTGTCTCGTCCAAAGTGACCTATAAGGCCACCACTATGTGCCTCTATTACAAGCATGTCTCGCATAGACCCTTGCGGTATACAAATCTTGTTTTCCTGGAAAAGGAATCCTTCATGCCTGTAAAACTTATCAAAAGCACCACTCTCACAAGCATTATAGACATTGCCAAAATCAGCATCGTTAGCATACAAATCCTTAATATGATGGAAACCAAGTACTTTAGAATCAAGAGAGGTTAATAAATTGTACCTTCGTGATAACGCATCCGCTACTACATTTTCCTTTCCTTTCTTATACTTAATTACATACGGAAATGATTCTAAATACTCGATCCATTTTGCATGTCGTTTGTTGAGTTTGTGCTGACCTTTAATGTATTTGAGTGCTTCATGATCTGAATGAATAACAAATTCTTTCGGCCTCAAGTAATGTTGCCACGTTTCAAGTGATCTTATTAGAGCGTACATCTCTTTGTCATACACGGGATAATTGAGTGTAGCTCCGTTCAATTTCTCGCTAAAATACGCCACCGGTCTTCCATTCTGAGTTAGAACGGCTCCGATCCCTACACCTGATGCATCACACTCAATTTCAAAAGTTTTATTAAAGTCAGGAAGGGATAACAATGGAGCTTTAACAAGAAATTCTTTAATGGCATTAAAAGACCGTTCTTGCTCATCGGACCAATGGAAAGCTGAATTCTTCTTGATCACGCTCGTTAAAGGAGCGGCTATCGTGCTGAAGTTGGGCACGAATCGACGGTAAAAACTAGCCAACCCATGGAAACTTCAGACTTGGCTAACTGTTGTGGGGCGGGGCCATTCTTGGATGGCTCTAACCTTCTCTTGGTCCACTTCTAATCCATTTGCACTCACGATGTATCCTAAGAAAATAACCTTGTCGCATAAAAAAAGAACATTTCTCGAGATTAGCGTACAATACCTCTTTTTTGCAGTGTTTCTAAGATCGCACGTAGATGTTGGAGATGATCCTCCAAAGATTTCTTTGTACACTAATATGTCATCAAAATAAACAACACATGTTTTGCCAATAAAAGCTCGTAAGACATGATTCATAAGTCTCATAAAAAGTACTCGGAGCGTTTGTAAGTCCGAATGGCATTACCAACCATTCATACAAACCTAACTTTGTTTTGAAAGCCGTTTCCACTCATCACCTTCTCGCATCCTAATTTGGTGATAGCCACTTTTGAGATCAATCTTTGTGAAGATTCGAGCTCCGCTCAACTCGTCTAGCATATCATCAAGTCGGGGTATCGGGTGTCGGTATTTGACGGTGATTTTGTTGATGGCGCGACAGTCGACACACATTCGCCACGAACCATCTTTCTTTGGCACTAATAACACCGGTACCGCGCACGGGCTAAGGCTTTCTCGGATATATCCCTTTTCTAGCAATTTAGTGATTTGCTTTTGGAGCTCTTTTGTTTCTTCGGGATTGCTTCGGTACGCAGGTCGATTGGGCAGAGAAGCTCCCGGCACCAAGTCAATTTGGTGTTCTATACCTCTTATGGGCGGTAAACCACTTGGTAACTCCTCCGGAAATATGTCCTTGAATTCTGAATCGAGACAACACAGAAGAAGGAAGATTCTTGGGTAAGTCGTTAGTGTTCAAAAACGATTCTTTGTATAGTAAGACATACATCGGTTGTCTCACACACAAAGCTTTTCGAATATCTCTTGCTTTTGCAAAAACACTCATTTTTTTTTTTTCTTCCTTCGTTTCTTCTTCTTTTTTGTTCACACTCTCTTGTTTTATCACTTATTTTCTTGTCCCTCTTTTTTTTTTAAATTCTTTTCTTTTTCTTTCTCATTTTTCCGCTCATTTTCTTTTGATTTTTCCATTGATGTCTTCATTTTCAACCGATCCTCATAAACTTGCTTGGGTGTTAACTGAGCTAGTGTTACGTTCCGCCCAAGTACTTAAAAAGTGTACCGATTAGTGTAGCCATCATGAATTGCTCGCTTGTCAAATTGCCAAGGTCGTCCAAGCGATAGATGTCCCGCTAGCATCGGAACCACATCACACAAAACCTCATCTTGATACTTCCTATTGAAAAGGAAACCAAAACTTGTTTTGTGACCTTAAGTTCTCCGCGTCGTTAAGCCATTGTAGCTTATACGGATGGGGATGTTTTGTAGTAGTCAATCCAAGTTTCTCCACCAATATGGTGCTAGCCACATTAGTACAACTTCCTCCGTCAATAATGATGCAACAAATCTTTCCTTGTATTTGGCAACGCGTATGGAAGATGTTTTCGCGTTGTTGTTCATTTTGACACCTTGTAAGCTAAGGCCCCTTTTTACCACCAAGATCTCTCCACTTTCAGCTTGTTCTATTTCTTCCTCATCTTGGGATGTCACACTCGCATCGTCTTCCTCTTCACTTTCGGATTCGATCTCACCATTATCTCGAACAAACATAGTGTTTCAATTTGGACATTGACTTGCAATATGTCCTCGTCCCAAACATTTGAAACACCTAATGTCTCGGGATCGATTCTAAGAGTTTCCATTTTGCCTTTGCTTGTTTCACCGATAGGCTTGTTAAACTTAGATACGCCATCGATTTCTTTGGCTCGGCTCGGCATGTCCCTTTGTTGGTCACTTGCCCCCATTTCGATGTTGAGGCTTGATTGGGGTTTGCTCTAGGCGTAGCTTTTCGTTTCAGCTGTTTTTCTACTTTTATAGCCATATGAACCATTTCGATAATATCGATGTAATGATGTAATTCTACAATATTTGCGATATCTCGATTGAGGCCGGTAGCTAAAGCGTGCCATGGTGGCTTCTCGTTCTTCTTCCACATTGGCTCGGATCATGGCTACTTCCATCTCCTTGTAGTAATCTTCTACGCTTCGGTGACCCTGGGTTAGGCTTTGCAATTTTTGATGCAACTCGCGGTGATAATAGGTTGGAATGAACCTTTTCCGCATTAGTGCTTTCATTTACGCCTGGTGGATATTGGGCGTTCACCATCCGTCTTCGACTTGTCGTTAGTTGATCCCACCAAATAAGGCGTAATCGAGAAAATTCGATGGCGACAAGTTTTACCTTCTTATTTTCTCGAATAATTGTGACGATCGAAAATTAATTCCACCTTCTTTTCCCACTCAAGGTAGGCTTCCTGGATCGGACCGCCTTGAAAAGCGAGAATCGTCATTTTAATGTTCTTTAAATCGCCATCGCCCATTCTCGATCTCTTCGCTCACGGGCTCGTGGATTTCTTCGCCGTTCATCGTGTTCAAAAACCGGGTTGCTATCGGCTTCACTTGGTTCGTAGACTTCGTTGTCACGCGTAACCAAAGGTCGCTTCTCGTCCCCTCTCGGAATTGGAGGGGTGTTTGCTCGAGGTCTTCGCTCCTCTCTTCGATCTAATTGTTCAGTGATTGTTCTGAACATACGTGTGATTTCTTGCAATACTGTTTGCACATCCTGATTTCTCCCTTCGGGATCATTTCTTCGGGGTTGTAATCCTTCCCCACCTCCGGCAGCGTCGGATGCTTCGTCACTTATTACTCGATGTTCGGGGTTCCTAGACATGTTTTTTTTAAACAAAATTAATGGATTCCTCACTACAATCCTCACTTGTTCTCTCACAAAGAAAAATTATCAACACTCACACTCGTGTTTTTACTCAATTCTGGCTTTTTCCTTAATGTGTTCACTCTTGCCTTTTACCGCTCGATTTCACTCTTCTAGATTCTAGAAGCTTGTCTTTAACTTACTAGCAATCGTAGGTCGTGTTAAGCTAATTGAGCATGAAGCTGGAAAGCAGTTTAATGTAGAAAAGCCAAGAGATGACCAAGATATGTTGAAGGAGGTAACAAATGTGAGGAAGTCAACTATAGTTGATTTCCAATATCTTATAGAGCTAACTAATTATACAGACAAGGACTCGTCTCAGTTAGTATACTTTGTAAAACACTGGGAATATAAGCAAGCGAATGTCGTTCGTCTTTTTAGAGAAGAACTTGACAATCTAAACAGGTCAAGGTAGGAAGAGGGTTCTTTTTTTTTTTAAATATGCTAAATACAATGAAAATAAAATACAACTATTTTTTTTTTTGGATTTTTTTGAAACTTACTCGGAAAAACTCAAGACGATCAAAACGTGCCTAATTTAATTGGCTCTGATACCAGATGATAACGGGCCGTCCCGGGTTAGGAGACGAATCGTTAATGTTGACCGATCGTAAATTAGACAGTTTCTCGTTCAACTAACAAAGGGATAATTTTGTTGGAAAAATAATATCTTCAAAAATAAATAAGGATAGGTGATAGGTTGAATGAATACGTATTTGAAACAAGAAAGAACCTTTAATAAAAATTAAAGACCCGAATCTTATAGGTTTCAAATTGATAGAAGGAGTTTCGAAATAAAACCGAGACCCACTATCTAGCGAGATAGGAACCGACGGTATGATATTTCGAAATAAAACCGAGACCCACTATCTAGCGAGATAGGAACCAACGGTATAGGTAGATGAACGCCACACCCGAAAGGATGATAAGTTCAAATAAGGAAAGAACGACGCCACTAGAAAACTAGATAAGTCAATTCAAACCTCGAGAATAAGGAGAGTGAATACTCACCAAAAGAAATTCTTCTTTTCATTAAAATTCAAGTTGTGTTACAAAGGAAAATAAACGTCCTATTTATAGATACTAGCTGAATGGCCAAAATACCAAGCTCCAAGCTTAAGGCCGTCCATCTCATGTTTGTTTATCTTTCCACCAAATTCCCCTTGCATTATTTAATTCTTTCATGCTTTCTCTTTTACTCCAAGTGTGCCGTGCACACCCAAAAAAATTCATTCAATAATATTCCTCAATTGCTCCTTTGATTATTCCCACTTGAAAATGGTATATGCTTTTGCCGTCCAACAATCTTTAGAATAATTGAATTTTAATTCTTCATTGTGCCGCCCCATGGTTCCATCTCCAACATTTCAAAATAATGCTCCATTATCCATTTACTCCAGACTTGTATTTCCATCTTCATTCCTAATGGCCCATGCAAAAATTCAAATGCCATTGATTAAAAATATATCCATGCCGTCCATTATTTCATGCATTCCATTTGGCTTTATTAAAATAATATAGCCATTATCCTTCCATTTTAATTCCTTTTATGCTCCCACCATGCCGTATTTGCTTATCATGCTTCTTTGTTCCTTTATTTATTTATTTATTTATTTATTTATTTATTATTCACACCTAGCCACCATTTGACCGTCCAAGGCAAATGCCCATTACTTTGTATTTGAAATTTCAAAGGCCTTTGATAATCCTTTATGGCTTCCATTGTTGTCTCCCAAAATAACGTGAATCACCTATAAAATATAAACCAACATTAGTAATATTTCGGTTGAACACAAATTAACACACATTTTAATTACTTTATTTAAATATTAGATAAAACACACTATTATTTACTATGACAAAGGATTTATTAAAAACTCGTCTTTGATTAAACAAAAATAATGTGAATTAAGAAAATGTAACAACTTCTGAAAATTTAATCAAACATGCGTATTTTATAGAGTTAAATATTCTAGCAGTCGGACTAGCTAGTATATTCAACTCTAAAGAAATTGTAATAGCTCAGCATGTTTTTGGAATCTTTTCTATCGTCATTCCAAATTTGTGCCACCAACACCATTGCGGCATCTTTGAATTGTTTGGTTCGGGAACGTGTAATTGGTCCATTAGGTAGTCTCATCGGGTCATGGTTGACGT
Organism: Gossypium bickii; assembly: GCA_025503065.1. Classification (NCBI taxonomy): domain Eukaryota; kingdom Viridiplantae; phylum Streptophyta; class Magnoliopsida; order Malvales; family Malvaceae; genus Gossypium; species Gossypium bickii. Next base: position 57,575,119 of record CP106717.1, on the reverse strand, counting down.
CCGTCACAGGCTTCATAGGTGAGCTCGTATCAGCCCCACTTGAGAGATACGGGATTGTCGCTAGTGATTTGGTATCACGAGATGGGTTGGCCCCATCATTGGATTATTCGTGACTTTGGGTCACCAAAGTGGTTTGGCACCACACTTATGGATATCGTGACTTTGGGTCACCATGGTTTGGCACCACCAAAGTGGTTTGGTACCACACGGGTAGAAACAGGAGATACGGATGGTTAGGATCGGGTTGCATTAATCATGTTGCTATGTATGATGTGTGTTAGCATGTTGTTTTATCGGGAGGCGGGATTTATGCATCGAGTCATTCGACTCACCCTCTCCTTTGACATTTCAGTGACTCGTGAGACGCGACATGGAGCCGGATGGACTCGGGTGCTCATGCCATGCTTAATAAAGTGTTGCTCGGACTTTATATTTTGGGTACTTAGTTTATTTACTTTTATTTGGGTTTTTAATTTGGATTTGTAAAAGGCCTTTAAAATTATGTTTTATGTTGTTTATGTTTTAAGTTGATTTTTAATATGCCTTAACAAAGTAATTTGGAATGAACTTTACTAAAACTTGGAATGACAAGGATTTCAAAATTTTAACGCAATGTGTTTTCAATTATACCATCGGGTATTATACTATGTTTCGATATTAAGTAAACTCAAACGATTTTCAAATCAAACTCGATTTTCTGCTAAGTTAAAATGTTTTAAGCAACACTAAAGAACTGTGGAGTTTTGAATGAAATGAACTCGTTTTTTCCACATACTTCAGATAAGTTTCCAAAATTTCTGGGTTTCAAATACACCATCCGATTTCAAACAAGTCTACTCAAATTTTTCTTCAAATACACTATGTTTTCACCCAACTTTTAAAACGAAAAAAAATCTAACCTCTCAAAAACGTTTTCCCTGTGACACACCAGATTCGGACGTGGTGTCTTGTCCGGGTTTGGGGTGTTACAATTGTGGTATCAGAGTTAAGTTCAAAGGCTCGGCTGTAGGCCCGAGGCCCAAAAATGTTTTAAAAGTTCGTTTTGATAGTCTTTTGTTTTAAAGTATGGTTTGAAAGGCATGGCACCGAGTCTCCGCACTGAGTTCGCCCGGTAAAGTACCCTTACTATTGCTTATGGTTTCATGTCTTTGTGATTGTATGCTTAGCAATAGTAGGACTACTTTAGAAATCGAACCGATAGGACTCTGTGAACTCGCGAGAACAAACCTCCTTAAATATTCATAAGACTTGCTTTAAAACAGTGGAATAAATACTGATGCATAAAACTCTTTAATCAGATACGTAGCGATATTAGACATGAGCACTCGAGGCGGACGTGGTCGTAATACTCGTGGTAGAGGTAGGGGTAGGATGACAGTTTCTGAGCCCGTAGGATCTGGTCAGGGGTTGGAAAATGAGGTACCGGTTCCGCCACCAACTGGAGGTGGTGAGTTCCAAGATCAGACTGGAGACGACGCAGTGTCACAGGCGATGCTGCGAGTGTTGGAAAAGGTAGCCGGTATAGGTGGTGGCGCAGGAGTTAGAAATTGCGGCTCGGCGACTTCGACAACGGGGCGAATTCTTTCGAGGTGTTTCTGGTGTTGCTCCCAGCACTGCTGAGTATTGGTTGGAGGCGACGGAGCGGATCATGGATGATCTGGACTTGACGGCTAAAGAGAAGCTGAAGGGCATAGTATCGCTTCTCCGGGATGAGTCATACCAGTGGTGGCTCACGGTTCGGGACAGTGTGGCAGCAGAGGATCTGACATGGGATTATTTCAGGGATGCATATCAAAAGAAGTACATTGGAGCTAGTTATATTGACTTCCAACGAAAGGCATTTCTGAGGCTAGTACAGGGGAGTAAGTCCGTTTCCGAGTACGAGGCTAAGTTTTTGAAATTGAGCCGGTATGCTAGGGGCATTGTGGCCACTGAGCACGAGAGGTGTGTTCGCTTCGAGGATGGTCTGAGAGACGAGTTGAGACTGCTGATTGCTCCACAGCAGGAGCGCGAGTTTGCTGTCTTAGTTGAGAAGGCTAAGGTAGCCGAGGGTGTTAAGGAGTCCGTGAGGCAAAATATGGACAGAAATAGGCATAAGAGGAGCTTTGGGTCTTTTGGATCGTCCGGGTAATCATGCGAAGAGGGCTAGACCGAGTGGGCCGAATCACCGCTAGGTTTGTTGTTTGCTAGCGAGGACCGCCGCAGCGGCAACTGTCGCAGTGGAAAATCTCATTGGGGTGGCTGGCTTTGGATGGAGGAAAAGGTTGCTTCGAGTGTGGTTCTATGGAGCACCGTGTGAGGGACTCGTCGCGTAAGTTGGCGAGATTCGATCGGAGAGTCGGGCCGTCCGATTCGAGAATAATGGACCGCCACCGCAGAGGGTCGTGGTAATGGCGAGGCGGTAATGGTTTTGGTCGAGGTCGTGGAGCACCGGCGCGAGGTACGGGTAGTTACGAGGCACGACGGCTGGTTTGGTGTATCTTTGCGAGGCGCCGAGAGGAGGCGACGCACCGGACGTCATAACCGCCAGACGCTTTTTGATCTTTGGTTCTCCTTATACTGCTTTGATTGATGTGGGTTCAACGCACTCTTATGTTGCCAGTAGTATAGTAGAGACCATGGATTTAGACTCTGAGATATCTTCTAGGCAGATGACTGTAATTAGCCCTCTAGGTCACTCTGTAGTAGTAGATAAACTGTTTAGAGATGTACCCCTAGAACTCCAAGGGGTAGTGTTCGCTGCTGATCTGATGGAACTGCCGTTTGGGGAGTTCGATCTGATTCTTGGGATGGATTGGTTGGTCAAGTACCAGGCGAGGTTGGATTGCGCGGCCAAACGCATGGTTCTTAAGACGGTTGAGGGTGATGAGGTGGCTATGATAGGTAATAGGAGAGATTACTTATCTAATGTAGTATTTGCTCTGAAGGCAGAGAAGATGGTCAGAAAGGGCTGTGAAGCGTATGTAGTTCATGTGTATGCCTTGGAGGCTCAAGAGTCTGCTGTAGAGAAGGTTCGTACTGTTAGGGAGTTTGCTGATGTGTTTCCTGAGGAGCTTCCAGGGTTGCCGCCGGATCGCGAGGTAGAGTTCGGGATAGATCTGTTACCCGGGACTGCGCCAGTGTCTATTGCTCCGTATAGGATGGCGCCAAAGGAATTGGTGGAGCTTAAGGCTCAGATCCAGGAGTTATTGGATCGAGGTTTTATCAGGCCAAGTGTTTCGCCATGGGGGGCGCCGGTACTCTTTGTTAAGAAGAAAGATGGTACGATGCGGATGTGCATAGACTACCGCCAGTTGAACAAGCTGACGATTAAGAACAAGTATCCGTTGCCACGGATAGATGACCTGTTTGATCAGCTGAAGGGTGCGTCTGTGTTCTCGAAGATTGATCTGAGGTCTGGGTATCACCAGTTAAAGGTTAAGGAGGCGGATATCCATAAAACAGCGTTTTGGACTCGGTATGGGCACTATGAATTTCTGGTAATGCCGTTCGGGTTGACTAACGCACCGGCAGCATTTATGGATATGATGAATAGGGTGTTTCAGCAGTATCTGGATCAGTTCGTCGTGGTTTTCATAGACGACATCTTAGTGTACTCAAAGACAGAGGAAGAGCATGATGCGCATTTGAGAGTCGTGCTGCAGATTTTGAGGGAGAAACAGCTCTATGCTAAGTTCAGTAAGTGCAAGTTCTGGCTTAGGGAAGTGACGTTCTTGGGTCATGTAGTATCAGCTGAGGGGATTAGGGTAGATCCTCGTAAGATTGAGGCAGTTTTGGATTGGAAGCCGCCTAGGTCAGTGGCTGAGATTCGGAGTTTTCTGGGTTTGGCTGGATACTACCGAAGGTTCGTTGAGGGTTTCTCGTTGATAGCAGCGCCAATGACCAAGTTGTTAAGAAAAGAGGTTCCTTTTGTTTGGGTGAGAAACAATGAGAAAGCTTCGATAAGTTGAAGAAGATTTTGACCGAGGCTCAGTGTCTTAATTCAACTTTGAGGTGGTAAGGAATACACGATCTATTGCGATGCATCACATACGGCTTTGGGGTGTGTCTGATGCAGGAAGGTAAGGTTGTGGCTTACGCTTCTCGACAGCTGAGGCCACATGAGGTCAACTATCCGACACACGATTTGGAGCTAGCGGCTGTAGTCTTCGCCTTAAAGATTTGGAGGCACTACTTGTATGGAGAGAGATCGATAGTCTACACCGATCATAAGAGTCTGAAGTACCTAATGACTCAGAAGGATCTGAATTTAAAGCGTATGCAGATGGGTTGAGTTCTTTGAAAGATTACGATCGCTCGATTGAGTATCATCCGGTAACGCTAACGTGGTGGCGACGCGCGTTGAGCCGTAAGGTTGTTTCGGACTTAAGAGCTTTGTTTGCCCATTTGAGCTTGTATGGCGACGGGGGTAGTATTCGCGAGCTAGCTAGTTAAGCCTACTTGGGTTGAGCGGATCGAAAGAAAGCAGTTGGAGGATGAGGTTCTGAGTGCGCGAAGGGTACAAGTGCAGGATGGTGGTTTGGAGGGTTACAGTTTGTCTAGTGATGAGGTTCTGTGTTTCCAAGGTAAGGCTTGTATGCCTAAAGATGTTGAGCTGAGGCGGAAGATTCTCCAGGACGCGCATAGTAGTCCTTATGCTATGCATCCTGGAGGTAGCAAGATGTATAAGGATCTTAGAGCGCGATTACGGTGGCGGTGCTCAAGAGAGAGGTGACAGAGTTTGTTGGTAAGTGTCTGACTTGTCAGCAGGTCAAGGCTGAACATCAGTTACCGTCAGGGTTGCTTCAGCCGGTGAAGATTCCTCAGTGGAAGTGGGAAAGAATAACCATGGATTTCGTCAGTGGGTTACCGCTTATGCCAAGCAAGAAGGATTCAGTTTGGGTAGTGGTGGACCGTCTAACTAAGTCAGCTCATTTCATTCCAGTGAGAGTGGATTATTCACTTCAGAGGTTGGCAAAGCTGTATGTGTCTGAGATTGTGAGGTTACACGGTGTGCCAGTTTCGATTATCTCGGATCGGGATCCCAGATTTACGTCGAGGTTTTGGAGAGCATTGCATCAGGCTCTGGGTACGCGTTTGGATTTCAAAGACCTGACTTTCCACCCGCAATCGGCGGGGCGATCGGAGAGGTTATTCAGATCTTGGAGGACATGCTGAGAGGTTGTGTTCTGGATTTCAGAGGTAGTTGGGAGGAGTTTCTACCGTTAGCGGAGTTTGCCTATAACAATAGTTACCAAGCAAGCATTAAGATGGCTCCATACGATGCGTTGTACGGCAGGAAGTGTCGCTCACCTACGTGTTGGGCGGAATTAGGTGAACGCCGGTTGTTGGGACCCGAATTGGTTCTTTGAGATCGAAGACAAGGTTAGGTTGATTCAGTGCTCGATTAAAGGAAGCTTCGGACCGGCAAAAGTCTTATGCCGATCTTAAGTGAAGAGATATAGAATTCGCTGTGGGGGACCAGGTTTTCTTAAAGGTCTCGCCATGGAAGAAGGTGCTGAGGTTCGGCAGAAAAGGCAAGTTAAGTCCGAGGTTTATTGGGCCGTATAAGGTGTTGAGACGAGTAGGACCGGTGGCGTATCGGCTTGAGTTGCCAGCGAGCTTTAGTCGATTCATGACGTATTTCACGTGTCGATGCTTGGCATTATCGTTCGATCCGTCGCATGTTGTGGCGATGGAAGAGATCGAGGTAAACCCGATTTGGCTATGGAAGAGGAACTTTGTGCGCGATTCTAGATCGGGATGTGAAGGTTCTCAGACAGAAAAATCTGTACCTTTGGTTAAGGTACTTTGGCGGAATCATGGAGTGGAAGAGGCCACGTGGGAACCCGAGGAGATGATGAGACAGCAATACCCGCAACTCTTTTGACCAGGTAATTTCGAGGCCAAAATTATTTTAAGGGGGTAGAACTGTAATATCCCAGGTTAAGGGGTTATTTTATTGTTGCATAAAATGACATGTGTTGGTGTGCTATGTTGCTGATTCTATGTTTTAAGGGCTTAGTTGTGAGCTAGAAGTAAGCCAGAATAGGTGGAATAATTTTAGTTTTTGAGCTAAGGAATGAGGAGCAGAGGTAGCTGGGGCTTAAGAGTTTTAATTGGCAAGAGTTATCACAAAAAGGGAGCTGGTGTAGTGGCAAGCTAGGCGCCACTAAGGCTTTGTGTGGGTAACGCCTAATGCAAGGGTGTAAGCCTTGTGTTCGAGTTGCGGAGTGGCCACTTTTTTGGCACTCATTTTGACGGCATGGAGGGAGGAGTTTGTGGCAGCTCAAACTCTGCCTAAGACTAAGTCTTCCCATTTGAATGATAGGTGGAGAGTGAGTTTAGGAGGTTGACTAGTTCAACCATTTTGAATTAGTGGAGGTGAGCAATTGGTGGGATTATGGCCGAATTTTAGGGGAGGTTGGAGGGGGAGTGACGGTTTGGTGAGTATGGGAATGGGGAGTGCCGAAAATTCAATTGGCTTTTCTTTTATTTTTTTTCGGTCACTTTTGTGTCAAACAAATTCTCTCTTTTTTTTTGTCATTGGTAGCCGAATTCTCAAGTAAGTATTTTCTTGTATTTTCTCTTGAAACCGAAAGACCCAAACCTCTCTAAAGCTTGCAAAAGTTGCCTTATTTTCCTTGTATTTTCTTTGTTAGCCGAATGCACTCTTGCATTTTTCTCTTTTCTTTCTTCACTTGCATAAACCGAAACTAGTATTCTCTTTGCTCATATTTCATTCTTTTCTATTTTGAAACACTAGTGCCGAAACTTACCTTGCCCCTAAACCAAAATCTTCATTCATCCATTCCATTTCTTTCTTCTCAAAACCGAAAAGCACCTATCTCTTTTCCATTTTCTTCTCTCTCAAGACTTTGGCCGATTCTCTTTTCTTTCGAACACATAATTCTTTTGCTTACTCTAGCCGAATCTCTTTTCTCTTCCATTAGTCTTCAACTTAGCCGAATATCTCCCTTCTCCTAGTGGTTGTAGTGGCCGAATATCGATGAGAGTGTTGGGATCTTGCTTCAATCGTTTGGGAATTTGGTAAGTGATGGGCGAATGGCCATTTCCTTCTTCTTTTTGCGTTGCCGATGTTGGTTGATTAAGAGCCAAATGTGGCCTTGTTGTTGAGAGTTAATCTTTGGTTTTGAAACTGATTTCACTATAGGTCATTCGGATTTTGGATACAAACAAGTGGAGCCTTCGTCCTCTGATTAGCCATTTGGGGTAAGTTTTGGTAAGGGCCATTCATTAGTTGATTCTTTTATCTCGTTAAGCCAAGATAATTAAGGATTAATGGTTCTTCTTATTAGGTGGTGACCGATTGTCAAAGGACCATTAGTTGGTTCTCGTTTGGTAGGAAACCAAACGTTTGCAAGGTAAGGGTTATTTGACAAACCCTTTTGGATTAAATGGTTGTGGCCGAATGGTCTTAGTGCCTAACTCCTATTTGGCCGATTGTAGGAGCCGATAATCAAGGAGCCTTAGATCGTTTCTTTTGGTATTAGGGATTGCGCTTAAACAGTGTGTAAACTAACACACGATACTTAGTAATATTGTGATTAAACTGTGTTTGCCTATTAAAATCATGACAAGATGATGGATTATTGGATACCCAAATGGGGTATGTGCATGAATCCGGTAAGTTCAATTACTATGAGTTCTATTGATGGTATGTGCTATCATAGTTATTGATGTATGTGATGTGATGTTAAACCCAATGGCATGAGTGCATGATTTACATGATTTGCATCGATATGATATGTATGGGTGATATGAGAGGAGGGGGATATGATATCCGTGTCTTTGGGACACTGTGTCTTTGGGACACCAGAGGTTTGGCACCTCCAGTGGTTTGGTACCACAGATGATATTTTGTGACTTTGGGTCACCAGAGGTTTGGCACCTTAGCGTCTCGTCCCAGTGGCTTAGCACCATGGTGGGTTGGCCCCACAGTTGATTATACGGGATTGACGCCAGTGATTTGGTATCACACGATGGGTTGGCCCCATCATCGGATTTGTGATCGCGGTCACGGTGTGTTAGGTACCACATTGTGTCTTTGGGACACCAGAGGTTTGGCACCTCATTGCGACTCGTCCCTGTGGTTTGACACCACCGTGGGTTGACCCCACTTGAGAGATACGGGATTGTCGCTAGTGATTTGGTATCACGAGATGGGTTGGCCCCATCATTAGATTATTCGTGACTTTGGGTCACCAGTGGTTTGGCACCACACTTATGGATATCGTGACTTTGGGTCACCAGTGGTTTGGCACCACCAGTGGTTTGGTACCACACGGGGTAGAACAGGAGATACGGATGGTTAGGATCGGGTTGCATTAATCATGTTGCTATGTATGATGTGTGTTAGCATGTTGTTTTATCGGGAGCGGGATTTATGCACTGAGTCATTCGACTCACCCTCTCCTTTGACATTTCAGGTGACTCATAGACGCGGACATGGAGCCGAGATGGACTCGGGGTGCTCATGCCATGCTTAATAAAGTGTTGCTCAGACTTTATATTTTGGGTACTTAGTTTATTTACTTTTATTTGGGTTTTTAATTTGGATTTGTAAAAGGCCTTTAAAATTATGTTTTATGTTGTTTATGTTTTAAGTTGATTTTTAATATGCCTTAACAAAGTAATTTGGAATGAACTTTACTAAAACTTGGAATGACAAGGATTTCAAAATTTTAACGCAATGTGTTTTCAATTATACCATCGGGTATTATACTATGTTTTGATATTAAGTAAACTCAAACGATTTTCAAATCAAACTCGATTTTCTGCTAAGTTAAAATGTTTTAAGCAACACTAAGGAACTGTGGAGTTTTGAATGAAATGAACTCGTTTTTTCCACATATTTCAGATAAGTTTCCAAAATTTCTGGGTTTCAAATACACCATCCGATTTCAAACAAGTCTACTCAAATTTTTCTTCAAATACACTATGTTTTCACCCAACTTTTAAAACGAAAAAAAATCTAACCTCTCAAAAACGTTTTCCCTGTGACACACCAGATTCGGACGTGGTGTCTTGTCCGGGTTTGGGGTGTTACAAAATCTATCTACACAAAAGAAGAGATATCATTCCTTAACTTGGCCATTTTGGCTGGCGAAAAATATTTGAATAAAAATTTTCGGTCATTTGATCCCATATAGTGATTGACCCTCGTGGAAGAGAAAGCAACCATTATTTGGCTTTATTTCTCAAAGAAAAGGGAAATAACCGAAGACGGATGGCATCATCAGAAACGCCATTTATTTTGAAGGTATCACTAAATTCTAGAAAATTCGCTAAGTGTGTATTAGGATCCTTATCCTGCAAACCATCAAACTGAATAAACTGTTGTATCATCTGTATAGTGTTAGATTTCAGTTCAAAATTATTTGTAGCAATAGTAGGCCTAACAATACTTGACTCAGTTCCTGTTAAATTAGGTTTAGCATAATCATACGTAGTTCGAGGAGCATGATTTTCAGCCATCTCTGGAGGTAGCGGATTATTCTCAACCATCTTTTCAGTGGTATTGATTTCGGCTTCTTGCTCTTCTTCTATGTAGTTTAAGCTTCTCCTTATTTCTCTATGATTTCTGCAAATTGTACCTTCAATATCACTATCATAAAGTAGGGGTCCTGTCGGGTTCCTTTTAGTCATAAACTAGAGGTACCTGAAGGAACAAAAGAAAATAAATTAGCAAAGTTAAAAAAATAAACTAAGAAATAAAAGTAAATTGCAAAAAAATAAATATGGCTAAAGTAATAAAAATCGAGCTTTCCTAATATTTCAGTTCCCCGGCAACGACGCCAAAAACTTGATCGTTGTTTTATGCGATGTCAAAGTCTTAAAATTTATTTAAAGAATGATCGAACCTGGAAACTAACTATGACAATGATTTGAGGCAAGCGCACCTATCGAACAATAGTATAGTTAAGGCAAGACCGGATTGTCAAACCCAAAGGAACCAAAAGTACTAATACTAACTTTCTTTTTATTATTTAGCCTAAGAATTAAAGGAATTTTTATCTAATCTAAAATTAACTAGCAACTAAGCTAAAGATGCAAAGTCAAAGTGAATGAATTTGGGAAAAATACTTTGGGAAAAACCAATCGATTAAGACAATATCTGAGGAAGAATCCACCTAGACTTCACTTGTTATTTAACTCTGAACTAGACGATTTATTCATTTGACTTGATCCGTAGGATTCCCTAAGTTATATTAACCCCTCTCTCGAGGTGACTAACGTCTAATTGAAATCTCTTTCTAATTAAAACACCTAGAATTGTATTAACTCGATCTATAGACTCCCATATTAGGCTTGACCCTAATCCGGCAGATTTTCGTCACCTTATGTCTAGGCGCGCGAGCAACTCCGCTTAACTATGCTAAATCTACTCTTAGGCAGAGACTTTTGCTCCTCCACCTAAGCACATCACACTTGAATTAATATCCCGGAAATATCAACACAATAATTAAGAGCACATAATTAAGAACAAGTCAAATATTTATCATATAGTTCAGCAAACGATAACAAGATTCATCTTAGGTTTCATCCCCCTCAGGTATCTGAGGGTTTAGTTCATAACAATAAAAGAATACATCTCAGAAGAAAAGATAAAACAAAACATAAGAAATCCCTAAAACCACTGAAGGAATTAAAGGAGAGATCCTTCATCTTGAGTATGATTCCGGCTTCTTGAGATGAATCAACTGGCTATCTTCGAGTAAATCCCCACAAATATGCCCTCCTTGGCCTAGCTGGACGCCCCCTGACTAAAGCCTTGGGTTCCCCCCTTTTAGATCATACTTAGGGTGTTTATATAGGCTTCTGAATGTGTTTCTTTGCATCCAAGTATCCTAATCCGAGTGAAATTTCTCTTTGTCATGGCAGGGACACGCCCATGGCACACGCCAGTGTGAATCGTGGCTAGGCCGTGTTCGAGACTGTTGAATAAGGCACGGCCGTGTCGTCTTGGGCCCAGGCCGTGTTGATTTCGTGATATGGCCCATTTACTCCGTTTTGGGCCCGTTTCTCGTTCTTTTCATCATCCGGTGCTCTTCTGAGTATAAAACATGAAAACAAAAGATTAAGAGCACCAAATTACACAATTCAAGGAATAAATCATCCAAAAATATGCTAATTGTGGACTTAAAATATGTTACTATTACGATTTTTCAGCTACGTCTTGGGGCATCGACAAAGTACTCTAGATATCCTAAACAAATGTTGAGCTCAAAATGGTCCTCAAAAAGTTCGTGCAGAGAAGCTCGTGTTGCAATTTTTGAGGCACCTATTTTCATTTTACTCACTTTGTGTTTCAACAATATTTTCTTTAGTTGATTAATCTATTCTTTTCAAATTTTGTTCCTACTGAATTTCAGTTCTGTCCATCATTATGATATTTTTCAAGCATTTTGCATTGAAATAATGATTAATGGACTAATAATACTCTTATAAAAGGGGTTTTGCATATTACTCTGAAAGCTTCTAAATAGTACGGAAACTTGAAACAGGACTATTATTTAGAACTAATCAAACCTAAGGGTTGGAAACATTTGAGAATGAGTAATAAATCATGGCTATTTCTTTGGGTTTTCTATCAAAGATACCAACTGAGCAAGAAGGCAGGGTAATATGTCAGTGATGTAACCTTGATGAGCAACGAACAATGACAAACTAAGCATTGAAGAGGGGATCATTCTTGCAAAATGGCATTCTACATTCATGCAAATATCATTCATACACATATAGTTAGAAGCATTTGATTCATTCCAATCATGGCATCCTAATTATTTGGCATAAGCATAGACCCACGAAATGGATTCTACAGGTCTTGTTACCCAGAGAATGGTGTAACAGATCGATGGATTGAAGAAGCCAAAAAAATCCTATACCTCTGAAGTTGCACTAGGTCATATCAAATCATTATGATGAATCTTATCTCCCTGAAGTTGCAGTGGAGCAGATTGAAGCCACTAATCTTATCTCCCTGAAGTTGTAGTAGAGCACATTGAAGATACGAATCTTATTTCCCTGACGTTGCAGTGGAATAGATTAAAGCTACAAGTTGCAAGTCTTATCTCCCTGAAGTTGTAGTAGATCAGATCGAAAATAGAAAATCTTATCTCTCTGACGTTGCAGTAGAGCAGATTAAAGCTATAAACCTTATCCCCCTGAAGTTGTAGTGGAGTAGGTTGAAGATACAAATCTTATCTCCCTGAAGTTGCAGGGGAGCATATTGAAGCTACTAATCCTATCTCCCTGAAGTTACAGTTGAGCGGGTTAAAGTGACAAATCCTATGCCTCTAAAATTACAGTAGGTCAGATTGAATCTACTATAACTACAAATCTCATCTCCCTAAAGTTGCAGCGGAGTAGATTGAGGCTAAAAGTCTTATCTCTCTGAAGTTGTGGTGGAGTGGATCAAAGCAACAAGATGCAGTGGATTGGAATGAGACTACTTGAAGAAAAGAAGCACCAAAAGGAGTCAAGAATTCGGCAAGAATAGGAAAAATTGGCACCTTTTTAAAAATCTTTGTTGCATTCCTGTTGCACAACAGCGAGCAAAGAGGGGCAGTTGTAGTAAGCCAATTTAGCCCGGGGCCCAATAAGACCCAATAAAACAAAACCAAAACCAAGTCTATTTACTCCGGCCCATTTTACAACCCAAACCTAAACCCAAAGTCCAATAGCCCAAACATTAACAGTCCAAAACCTAAACCTAGCCCAACAATCCCAAAACCAACAGAAAAAAAAAAACAACAACAAAAAAAACCCTAGGTGTGCCACACCTAGGTCTGTAGCCCTCTGCCACCGCCGCTGCCCTTGTCATGTCCACTGCCCATTTGCACTGCCCACTTGCCTGCAACAGAAATGACAGATATAAAAAAACAAATGCAAAAGGCTATAAAAAGCCATGGAAACCGATTCATGCAAAAGAGGACAGAGATTTGAATACCCAAAAAAATATATTCGGGCATATAAACAATAAAAAAAATAGGCTGTGGAAGAGGAAAAAACCAGATTAAAGACACTGCTAAGGCTTTTATTTTAAAAGTTGTTTTCTCTCTTTATTTTTTCTTTTTTCGAAGCAGTTACACATACATATATATATATATATCTAAAATATAAAATAAAAGAAGAAAGAGGGCTTACCTTTTAAATCGTCGAAAAAAATGACTTTTGGCCTTTTCGCCGCTGTGGACTACGGCACCATCTTCGGCAATCGGTGACCTACGTGGCGGCAGTTCGCCGGAGCTAGGCCATAGATCGGAACGGGGGAGAGGATTTGAGAGAGAATTTTTGGTTTTTTTTCCTTGAAAAGAGAAGAAGAATGAAAATTTAAAAAAATCTGACTTATATAGGCCCCCAAAACGACGCCTTTTTGGGACTGGCCTCAGACACCAAAAACGATGTTGTTTTGGCCTCAGACCCGAAATTCGTCCCGACCCACCAGCAGAATTCGCATGTTTTTAACGGAAGGGCTAATTGCACCTTTAGCCCTTCTGCTTTTTAATTGTTTTGCAATTAAGCTTTTTATTTTTTTTAATTTTTACCCCAGGATTTATATCGATTACATTTTAGTCCATGATTGAACGACGCTGTTTTGGAGGAGAAGGGGTTATTCCCCGTTTTAGTCCCTTCTTGTTATTCTCGCGTTCAAATTGGTCATTTTTCTTTCTATTTATTTCCGATTTGCCCTGAATCTTTGTTTTAAAATTCAATTTAGCCTTTTTTTTATTTATTTTTGTTATTTTTGCTATTTTATTATTATATTGGTCAATTTAATGTTATTATTACTATTATTATTTTCCTTTTTTTATTTATTTACTTGTTATCATTATTATATTATTAAATTAATGATTTTGCATTATTATTTCCATTATATTTCTTTATATATTTATTTACCTAATTTTTTTATATACACATGTATCTTTTTTTATCTATTTCTATCCTTTTACATAATTTTAAAATTTTAGTTTTTTATTTTTATTTTTTTACTTTATTATTATTATTAATATCATCATCATCATTATTACTAATGTTGTTATTATTCTTAAATTATTTATGTACCGTATTTATTTACGTAACATTAGGTCTTTAGCTTCAATTATTTTTTAGTTTGCTATTCTTATTATTTGTCATTTTTAATTCTGGCTTGTTTATTTTATTTTATTTCCGCTCTTCATATCGTCATTTACATTAACATACTTATTATTTTGTCATGCACACAAACACCGCAACCCGTTTTACATTTCACCACAAAATCGTGTTACATTTTACGGGATGCATGAAAAGTTTTTTTTATTTTTTAAAAATAGGCAATACTCCGTGTTTTTAAAAATCGAAAGGTGTACCCTAACTTACGGGGTTTCGACTTTCTCGATGAATCCGAATCAACGAACGTTTTTAAAACTTTCAAGTAATCTCGAGAATTACAAAAATATAGTGTTCTAACTTACGGAATATGATTTCTTTCAAAAATCGAGATAATCAAACATCTTTCAAAGTAAACTTTTTGCATTTATTCTCGTATCAGGAATTTAAGACATTTTGTCCTAACTTACGGGACGTAATTCTCTTTCTTGATTAACGTGGAATATACCTCTTTCTCCAAAAAATTTCAATATTTTAACGAAGGATCATATTTTAAAATTTCTTCAAATTTTCAATCATCGACACTAAAGACATCAAGTAATCAACTATGTACCAATTTTTGGGCGTACCGAGGGTGCTAATCCTTCCTCGTGCGTAACCGACTTCGGAACTCGTTTTATGGATTTTGTAGACCAAAAATTATCGTTTTGATGAATTTAAACTTTTATTAAAATGATTGAATTACGAGGTAATCTGATAACACCTAAATAAAAAGAATTGGTGGCAACTCCCATGTCCGTTTTCGTTTTCAAAATCAAAGTCGACTCCTTTTCAAAAAAAAAATGGTTTTGACAACATCCATTTGAAAAAAAAAATTTAAATTAATTGATTAAGAATTACTCATTAATAATTTATTTAATTAAATTGTATAAATTAATCAAAACAACAAACCGATAATTTAACTAATTCGACTACTAATTTATTTTTGAAATTATTATTTCACACCACTTAATTTCGAGTGGAAATGGTAATTTTCCTTTTCACCCCTACACTTGAAATTAGTTTTAATTTTTTTCAGTTGAACTTCGAACTTGTACTTAATTTGAAGTTCCAATGGTAATTTTCGTTTTTCACCTGTACACTTGAAATCAATACATTTTTGTTTCCAATTGAACTCTGAACTTACTGGTAAGTTCTTTCCCTAATAAAATAGAGTTGAGGTAAATGTTGTATTTTTTTTATACAATGCTTCCATTTACTTATAATTTTTGAATCCTTAAATTAAAAAATATATATGTGCATTTGAAATCACATCCTTTTAATTATATAATAAATCTCATAATTTTTTATACATAAATTTTGTAATTTTAAATAGGATAAAATAATAAAAATTAAAATATGGTTCAACAATCAAATTCCAACATCATTATCATTAAACCAAATCATTAACACATTAACTACGACCAGGATATGAAGTAATTATAAAACATAAATTCACGAATTATCGGAGTGATTGTGAAGGAGGAACCCGACTAAGTACAAATTATATAGGAATGAGATGCCCCAACTCTCCGGTGCATCACTCTGAATTAATGTGAGTTTTACTATACAACTTTTTGTTGTTTCTGCTCTTAATAGTATATGCTCTTTATTTTACATCTGTTTTTTTTTTTCATCAAAGTGACTTCATGGAAAGTACTAGTTTATATCCTTAAAACCCCACATTGCTAAATGCTAAATAATATTGTGGTTTTTGAGCAACGAAACTGAGAAGAGTTAATAATAGTATGGACATGTCACTGAGATTTGTTCTGAAATGGAAGTATTTGGGGGGAGGGGGCCCAGAGGACGAACAACATTGATGGCGCCATGTTAGGGCGATCGACAATCAAAGAATTGGATGCCATCTTCCCAATCACTGTATGTAATCATGGTCAGATGTCGTAAAGAAGCGACAATCAGGTCATTCCAACAAAACCTTTTTACACAATAACGCAGCAGAAAATATCTACGACCATAGTCTTCCAGGTTCTTTCGGGTCTTTAGTCTCGATCTGTATGATAACATGCATGAACAAATTCTACCATCCAAAACGAGATAAATGCATAAAACATACGTAAAATTCTGTCCTCCATTTCTAGTTGTACTTCTCATCTGTAAGTATCCTATACATACACAAATCAAAGTTGCAGGCTGATCTGTGAAATCGCTCAAGACAGAACCAAAATGAACAACTATTTAACTTCAATTTTTTTCTCTATTATATTAATTGGTTACAAACTATTTATAGGCTCTAGTCTGCCCTTCAAAACTGAAAGTATTAAAATCTAATAATAGCCATAAACCAAAATTAAAACCCACTATAACTGCTAACTCTTGACCTTTCATTCTCCTAAAAACTGCTAAATTAAACCCATTAAAACAAAACTGACATTTAACGTTTATTCAACAAAATTCCCCCGTAAACTTAAATGCTTCTGCCATCCTTCATGCCGATTAATTTCTTGCAGTTGTCGAGAAGTACCATTGGTAGCGGTTTCGTGAAGATATTCGCCACTCGGTCCCGGCTTGCCATGTGCACTAATTTCACACTTCCTTCCTTTACATGATCTCGGATGAAGTGAAAGCGAATGTCAATGTGTTTGCTTCTCTCATGATTCACTGGGTTCTTTGCCAACTCAATTGCTGATTTATTGTCAACTCCTATCTCAGTCGCACCGAGTTGTTGTTGCTCCAACTCGCCCAACAAATTTTTGAGCCATATAGCATGACACACACACCAAGACGCTGCCACATATTGAACTTCACATGTCGAGAGCACCACGATTGGTTGCTTCTTTGAAAGCCAAGTAAACGCCGTGTTACCCATAAAGAACACATATCCCGATGTACTTTTTCAATCATCTAAGTCTCTGCACCAATCACTGTCGGAGTACCCAATCAACTTGTAATCTTCTACATTTGAATAGAATAACCCGAGTGACACCATTCCTTGGATGTACCGTAGGATTCGCTTCAACACCTTCCCATAACACCCCAAACCCGGCCCAAACGCTACGACCGGATTTGGTATGGTATAGGGTTTACGTTAAAAACTTCATTTGGATGATCTTTGGAAATTCAGTTTCTTTATACAAGTATTCGTTAAGTAAGTGATATTGGAAGAAAACCTTTGCTCTTTTGCTGAACATAAATTTTAAAAAAATAAATGAAGACATTAACAATTATAAATTGATAACGTAAGCTATGGAGGCCTTATTACATAAATAGTCCCAAAATTTAAATTTAAAGAAAAACCGGAAATAGTTTATGGAAATAAAAAGACTTGATGGCCCCTCGAGTCCGCCTCGGCTCCCATGTCCATGATCTATTGCTCATCTGAAAGAGTAGAGGAAAAATGAAAGGGTGAGTCACCAAGACTCAGTGTATATATCCCGAAACACACAACGACCTAAGGCCCACAAACACATTATGAGCCCTGGCCCATACATGAAAGCATCAATCATAATTACATGATAAATAATAAATGATGAATAGCCCAACCCATCCTAGAATTCCATCCTCTACGCACCAACCCGTACCAACCATCACACCTCGGGGATTTCTACAATCAACCCTCCATCCACTACACACCATAATGACAGCCGTACTGCCTATTCCTATTAATCAGGAATCATTAAACGTGGCGTTGCCATCGATCACTATGTGACCTAACATTAGATTTTGTGGTTTAACCACCGATCACCAAGTGACCTATCATGCACTTCCCCTTCATTATCATAATCCCACCCCATGCATACACACATGAAAAGTTAAATACATCATACCATCTTAAAAAAAAAAAATAGGCTTTCATATATACATATCGATACACATAGAGATTTTTATGCTCACGTACTTGGCATCCTTTGCCTAACCCTTTTTGGGTTTTATTCGACTGTCTACACAGCATCTTTTCGGCTTTTTAGCCCATAACATATATATTACAATTAACTAGTGTGTTAGAGATTTACACACCTGATTACCGTTAGAACAAGACTCTCTAAATCGACGCTATCCGTAGCCAATACAACCGCTATCTGCCTAAGGTGTTGTTTAGAAGCTGGTCCACAACCCGGTGGCCAATCTCGAACGGCAGACACAGCGCGCTTCTTAAACTTAGGGATTGGTTTTACGGACCTAATCCTCTCCTTTTCCTGATCCATATTTAATTCCATCACAAGTCCTTGTCAGAACTACTATCACAACATATGGTCATTAATCCACATCATAGAGTTAAGATCTCACGTACGATAAATGAGTCTAACGAAAATCTAGGGAAAACCACCTTACCTTAAAATCCCGAGAAGAGGTATGATACCTAGAGACTAACGATTTTCGGCTTTTTGATCTAGACGATCAGGTCTCTTTCAAATCTGGGAATAACACCCTAAAGAGGAATACAAGATTAGTGAGAAACATCAATCTAATGATGGCCTTAGCAACCAACTAGCCATTCGGATTTGGTGTCCAAAAACCAAAAGAAAACATGAGAAACTAACAGAAGTCGACACTTACCTCAACACAGGGAATTCGGCTAGCACTTGAGAGGAGATTCGACAATTCCAAAGAAGAAGATTTAAATGCCGGAAGAAACAGAACCAACTTACAAATGAGATCTAAGGGTTTTCAATTTTTAAGAGAGATCAGATGAAAAGATGAACAGAGGAAAACTATGGAGATTTCGGCTTTCTAGAGAAATCAGCACAAGAGGCAAAAGGAATGAAGAAGAAAATGAAATAAGAGATTTCGGCTTCTGAAGAAATCAAAAGAAAAGATTGCAGAGATTGACTGAAGTTTCGGCATAGAGAATGAAGAATAGGGTTCAAATGTCGGAATTGAAGGGATACCACCCTTATTTATAGAGAATTTCGGCACTTACTTATCAAAACCCAAAAGTGCCCTTCTTGATAACTAACAATTAATCAAATTGTAGGTGAAATTTCGGCACCCCTTTGCCATAAAAAAACCGATTTCTTCCCCCTCCAAGAGATGGAAATTCGGCCACCACCTTGACCAATAGATAATTCCTAAACTTTCTCCCTTATCATTATCTGATCTCTCATCCACAAGTGCCCCAGATAACACTACCTCTTTCTTCCTTTATCTACCACATTATCAGCCATATTATCCACATTATCCTAACCCTATTTTCAAGCCTCATTGCCATCCCACTTTACCCACTTAAATGCCAAAAATTAACTAAATTTTAATTAAAAGAATTGGGCTTCATACAACTTGAATTTGGGCCTCCCAGTTGACGCCACTTCCTTGCTCTTTTAGTGGCGCCACTTTGCCACTGGGCCACAAGCCCATTTTATATTTTAAAACACAGATAATCATCTTTTAAGCCTTATCTTATTACGCTTTCCACTAGAGTGTCCAAATAGAAAGTTCTAACTAAGACCTTGGCCCAACCTTGAGCCCAATCTGAACCCCTTAAACACTCTAATCAACACATTATACGTAACACACAACAAATGCATAGCCCGACAATTTCAGGATGTTACAGTTCTACCCCCTTAAAGAAATTTCGTCCTCGACAATTCTAACTACAGGAACAGTCGTACAACCTAACCTACAACACTACGCTCACGTTGCACACTCTGATTTCAATAACCCGCTATCCAGCAACTCCTGAATCTGCGTTTTCAATTCCACCAACTCCTTTGGCGCCATCCTATACGGAGCAATAGATACTGGCGCTACTCCCAAAAGAAGATCGATATCGAACTCCACTTCACGATCTGGGGGTAATCCCGGAAGCTCTTCTGGGAAAACATAAGGAAATTCCTTCACCGTCCTAACGTCCCCAACAGTTAGTTCCTTGGCTTCCAGAGCCCGAACAAACATTAGAATTGCCTCGTATCCTTTTCTCACCATCTTTTCTGCTCTTAAGGCAGACACCACATTTGACAAACAGTTCCTCCTTTCACCTATCACCAACACTTCGCCTCATTCAGGAGTTTTTAACACCATATGCTTGGCTGCACAATCTAAGTTTTCTTGATACTTCACTAACCAATCCATTCCTAAGATCAAATCGAACTCCCCAAATGGCAGTTCCATCAGATCAGCCCAAAAGCTACCCCCTTGAACTCATTCTACCTATTCGCGTTTATTTGATTAGAAATTTTATGAATTATTAATTTCTTTCACTAATTAACCATGAACAATCTTATGGACACAGATTTTCAAGAGTAGTTCTTTCGAATTTGAAATTATATCTACGAGTTTTCAGTCTCAAGTCTGTATCTCCTAGTTCTAGGAACCACATACATTCAACCATCATACATCAACACACAAGTAACATCCATGAACCCACATTCATCATATAAGGGTATTTTCGTCATTCCACTACCAAGGGTGTTTTCGTAGTTCTTTCCTACAGGGTATTTTTCGTAATTTCACAAAATAGGGTATCTTGGTGGTTTTTCGAAATAGAGATATTTTGATATATACATATATATTTTTAAAACAGGGGTATTTTGAAAAAAAATTAATTTTTCCAAATCGAGGGTATTTTGGTAATTTCACAAATTCTGATACTTTTGTAAATCGGGTACTTTTGTAAATCCAGAGGTTTCCGGGTGAATTTCAATACATGGGTATTTGGGTAATTTTGCCAACCGGGGGTGTTTCGATAATTTCACAAATTTTTTTAGTTTTACAAATCTAGGGTATTCTGGGAAATTTTCACAAATCAAGGGTATCTCGAAAATTTTACAAAACTAGGGAAATATTTTAGTAATTTTGCGAAATAGGATGGCTGGTCCCTTTCGGGTTTTAGTTATAAATTTTGGCCCGTCAACAAATCCTCATGGCTAAGGTGAACAGTGTCTATGCACCAGGTAGGATTCCAAAAAAGAGGAGGTGAGTCACTAAGACTGCTTAAATACCAAGCTCTTCCTGAATCCAATCCTAGACATGCGCATGCCTGTTGCCACACCCTAACCCAGTGACTGGTTTACGGACATATTTAGTTAGATTAAGTTTTATGTACTTAAAGAATTGTTTAAATTAGGACTAAAGTCCATCAAGGTCTAATATACTAGCCTACGTCCATCAAGCCCATCAAGCCCAACATGTATATCACACCAAAAGTTAGAATACTTACCTGTGTGGATCGGGTACCGGTAGACTCAAAGGCCATATCTTCTTCCAGAATTTTTTCCAAATTCCCATCAACTTTACAAAACATTACTAGGCCCACTTCACAGCCCGAGTTTTAAAATGGGCTCTGATACCAAAATGTAACACCCAAAACTCGGCCCAAACGCTATGACCGGATCTGGTATGCTACAGGGTTTACGTTAAAAACTTCACTTGGATGATCTTTGGAAATTCAGTTTCTTTATACAAGTATTCGTTAAGTAAGTGATATTGGAAGAAAACCTTTGCTCGTTTGCTGAACATAAATTTAAAAAAAAAAAATAAATGAAGACATTAACAATTAGAAATTGATAACGTAAGCTATGGAGGCCTTATTACAAATATAGTCCCAAAATTTAAATTTAAAGAAAAATCGAAAATAGTTTATGAAAATAAAAAGACTTGATGGCCCCTCGAGTCCACCTCGGCTCCCATGTCCATGATCTATTGCTCATCTGAAAGAGTAGAGGAAAAATGAAAGGGTGAGTCACCAAGACTCAGTGTATAAATCTCGAAACACACGACCTAAGGCCCATAAACACATTATGAGCCCTGGCCCATACATGAAAGCATCAATCATAATTACATGATAAATAATAAATGATTAATAGCCCAACCCATCCTAGAATTCCATCCTCTACACACCAACCCTTACTAGCCATCACACCTCGGGGATTTCTACAATCAACCCTCCATCCGCTACACACCATAACGACAACCGTACTGCCTATTCCTATTAATCAGGAATCATTAAACGTGGCGTTGCCATCGATCACTATGTGACCTAACATTAGATTTTGTGGTTTAACCACCGATCACCAAGTGACCTATCATGCACTTCCCCTTAATTATCATAATCCCACCCCATGCATACACACATGAAAAGTTAAATACATCATACTATCTTTAAAAAAATAGGCTTTCATATATACATATCGGTACACATAGAGATTTCTATGCTCACATACCTGGCATCCTTTGCCTAACCCTTTTTGGGTTTTATTCGACTATCTACACAGCCTCTTTCCGGCTTTTTAGCCTATAACATATATATTACAATTAACTAGTGTGTTAGAGATTTACACACCTGATTACCGTTAGAAGGAGACTCTCTAAATCGACGCTATCCGTAGCCAACACAACCGCTATCTGCCTAAGGTGTTGTTCAGAAGCTGGTCCACAACCCGGTGGCCAATCTCGAACGGTAGACACAACGCGCTTCTTAAACTTAGGGATTGGTTTTACGGACCCAATCCTCTTCTTTTCCTGATCCATATTTAATTCCATCACAAGTCCTTGTCAGAACTACTATCACAACATATGGTCATTAATCCACATCATAGAGTTAAGATCTCACATACGATAAATGAGTCTAACAAAAATCTAGGGAAAACCACCTTACCTTAAAATCTCGAGAAGAGGTATGATACTTAGAGACTAACAGTTTTCAGCTTTTTGATCTAGTCGATCAGGTCTCCTTCAAATCCCTGAATAACGCCCTCAAGAGGAATACAAGATTAGTGAGAAACATCAATCTAATGATGGCCTTAGCAACCAACTAGCCATTCGGCTTTGGTGTCAAAAACTGAAAGAAAACATGAGAAACTAACAGAAGTCGACACTTACCTCAACACAGGGTATTCGACTAGCACTTGAGAGGAGATTCGGCAATTCCAAAGAAGAAGATTTAAATGCTGGAAGAAATAGAACCAATTTACAAATGAGATCTAAGGGTTTTCGATTTTTTAGAGAGATCAGATGAAAAAAAGAATAGAAGATGTAACATGCTGAAATAGGGCCTATACAGAATAGTGGTTGCAAAACCACGAATTCGAGATAGAAAAGTTTATTACGATTAATTATTATGATTTATCGAGTGATTAGATGCATGTGTTAGAATATCGATAGAAAATTTCATGAATTGCATGTCTAATTTGCCTATTAGGACTTAATTGCAAAAGTTGATAAATATGAGTTTTAGATGTTAAAGGATTTAATTGAAAAGCATAATTGAAGTAGAGGCCCTTAAATGGTAATTTTACTATTAGGCTTTCATGGACAAAAATGGACATGTATAGGTAGAAAGAACCAAAGTTTTTAATGAAGGGTAATTTAGTCATTTGGTAATAAAAAAATATTAAAAGGGAAAAAGATGGCAAAATATGCTCATCTTCATGACTTTGTTATGACTCCATTGGTTTGTCGAGGCTCTATTCATCGAACTTGATGCTTCATTAATGTACCCATCATCATCGTGTCAAGAAAACATCTCCAACTCTTGTTCACTAGTATAATATAGTTCAGGATGGTTGACAACAATACAATGGTCTTTGTGATCAGAGTTGGGAACATCATGCACGACCTTGTCCACTTGAGTCATTACTTCGTCTCTTCGTTGGAGTAGCTCAATCATGAAAAATCTTTGGTTCTCCATAATCTCCCATTTTGCATATACTCCCTCTTCTTATACTTCGTCATTGTACCACGCAGCAATCTCGCGTTCCTTATCCCAATTGCTATCATCATTAACTACATCCATGATTAAATCAAATAATTGACAATGTGTCTAAGAATATTTAAATAAATAAAAATAACAAAAATTAATGAAAACAAAAATAATTAAAAATTAACACACAATCTAACTCATTTATCTTTCGAATAGTATTATTTTACAAAGAAATTAAATTAATAACAATTTTCACTGTCATAATCCCTAGCAACAATGCCAATAACTTGACCACCTCCAAACATGCAAACATTTGAAGTAAAAATCATGCAAATGAAAATATAAATATTTAAATGTGGTATCTGCAAAAGAACAAGTCAAATTGTAATATAGAAGTGTTACAATGGATCACCGCAAGTGTTCCAAGGATCATAGCCAAGGGATTGCAAATTGGAGAATATTATTATTAAATTAATAACAGAAAATAATTACTAATCTAATTGATTTACAAGTTAGTAATGCGAATCCAAATTGAAATAGTAATTAAACTAATTAAATTACTTAACCTAAATTAACCTAATGGAATTTCCTATTCCTAGTGTCAACAATGTGAGCCTCTAGACTATGATCGATTAAGAAATCTTAATTAACAGGAAGAAAATTAACTTCAGAACTCAGGTTGTTTTTAGGGAACTAGTTATTAACTAACCAATATTACCTCCCGACCTCTACTAATTAATTAATCGATAGATACTAGTTTATCTCCCAACATCACTTTCTCCACCAGGATAAATTATGATTTACTCGACAAACTTATCCCCTGACCTTGTTTAACCTAGATTACTTCTTAGGGTTGTCAATCCTAGGGTTTAGTCGCACATAATTTAAGCCAACTAATTCTATGATAAATCTCTATTCTTTGATTATCAATAGATTAATTAATCAATACTATAACTGAATCATGCAAGATAGAATATACACAATAATTTATCTCAATATTTATACAAACATTAGTTGATCAAGCTAACAAAATACAAATAAAAGAATAAATGGAAGAGATAAAGAAATTACTCATTGATAGATCACTGAAGCGCAGTTTCGGAACAATCTCCGCTCCTAAATGTCTTCACAACAGAATAAAAAATTTCCTACTAAGTGAACATAAAAATAAACTAAATGGAAAGCAAAGTAAAAGAATTTGTTTGTCTAAGTATAGGTTTAACTAGTCTCTCCTTATAAAGCTATTTATATAGGCATACACTAGGGTGTTAGGTGTTTAAAAAATCCTTAGAGTGATTAGGGTTTAATTAGGGTGCATAACCCTAAATGGCCAATTAAATTTAGCTAAGGCTTTCCAATTTTGCTCGTGACATCGGGGAACTCCTTGTCGCAACACTGCCACTGAGATTTTCTTCCTATATTCATTGCGTCATCGTGATGTGGGGAAAATCCCTCGTCATGACGTGGGGTGGATCTTAGCCTTGGCAGCTTCGATGTTTGGTATTGTGATACGGACCATCCTGTGTCATGACACAAGCATTGTCCCGTGTGCTCCTCGACTTGAAATGGCATCATACACACTCAAATGGACTATTAGTCGTTCTCGCGGCCCGAATTAACCTAACAGGTCGTCAAAATATTAAATTTGCGTAAAAATACATATTTTGCAAATTATTAAATCTAAATTGCAAAGGCTAGAAATGCAATAAATAAATGTAAAACAGTTAGAAAACAAGCTCGATAATTGCTGAAATGTACTAAAACTACCACCACAATTGGCGGCTAAACACAAGTACAATTGGGGAAATACCTTATCTTGGGTATCGGACTGATCGATGCCTAAAAAGGTAGAGACATAGATGTGTGATTGCCCAAGTTGAATTAATCCTAAACCCATTAATGGATAGTTTCACTTGTAACATTTATAGTGTGACTTACCTCAATTATTAGTAAGGGACTATCTATATATTTGTAACTCATATACTTTGATATTTTAAAAGTTTAAGCTCAGACAATGTCAAAGTCGGAAGCTAGTATGTTAGGTATATGACTTATGTATGATATAACTTCATTTACAACAGTGGAATTCATAGCTTGATTAAAGAGTAAACAATATCATTCATTGGCATTGCATAGATTATGAAAAAAGAAACGTGGTCATAGGTCATTCGTCAAGGATAAATGATTGTTGTTACTATTTGTTAGTAATAATCTTTTTCATAATCTACTTCCTTGAACTCATTCTACCTATTCGCGTTTATTTGATTAGAAATTTTATGAATTATCAATTTCTTTCACTAATTCACCATGAACAATCTTATGGACAGAGATTTTCAAGAGTAGTTCTTTCGAATTTGAAATTATATCTACGAGTTTTCAGTCTCAAGTCTGTATCTCCTAGTTCTAGGAACTACATACATTCAACCATCATACATCAACACACAAGTAACATCCATGAACCAACATTCATCACATAAGGGTATTTTCGTCATTCCATTACCAAGGGTATTTTCGTAGTTCTTTCCTACCGGGTATTTTTCGTAATTTCACAAAATAGGGTATCTTGGTGGTTTTTCGAAATAGGGATTTTTTGATATATACATATATTTTTTTAAAATAGGGGTATTTTGAAAAAAATTAATTTTTCCAAATCGAGGGTATTTTGGTAATTTCACAAATTCTGATACTTTTGTAAATCGGGTACTTTTGTAAATCCAGGGGTTTCCGGGTGAATTTCAATACATGGGTATTTGGGTAATTTTGCCAACTGGGGGTGTTTCGGTAATTTCACAAATTTTTTTAGTTTTACAAATCTAGGGTATTCTGAGAAATTTTCACAAATCAAGGGTATCTCGAAAATTTTACGAAACTAGGGAAATATTTTAGTAATTTTGCGAAATAGGATGGCTGGTCCCTTTCGGGTTTTAGTTATAAATTTTGGCCCGTCAACAAATCCTCATGGCTAAGGTGAACAGTGACTATGCACCAGGTAGGATTCCAGAAAAGAGGAGGTGAGTCACTAGGACTGCTTAAGTACCAAGCTCTTCCTGAATCCAATCCTAGACATGCGCATGCCTGTTGCCACACCCTAACCCAGTGACTGGTTTACGGACATGTTTAGTTAGATTAAGTTTTATGTACTTAAAGAAATGTTTAAACTAGGACTAAAGTCCATCAAGGTCTAATATACTAGCCTACGTCCATCAAGCCCATCAAGCCCAACATGTATATCACATAAAAAGTTAGAATACTTACCGGCGTGGATCGGGTACCGGTAGACTCAAAGGCCATATCTTCTTCCAGATTTTTTTCCAAATTCCCATCAACTTTACAAAACATTACTAGGCCCACTTCACAACCCGAGTTTTAAAATGGGCTCTGATACCAAAATGTAACACCCAAAACCCGGCCCAAACGCTATGACCGGATCTGGTATGCTACAGGGTTCACGTTAAAAACTTCACTTGGATGATCTTTGGAAATTCAGTTTCTTTATACAAGTATTCGTTAAGTAAGTGATATTGGAAGAAAACCTTTGCTCTTTTGCTGAACATAAATTTTAAAAAAATAAATGAAGACATTAACAATTATAAATTGATAACGTAAGCTATGGAGGCCTTATTACATAAATAGTCCCAAAATTAAAACCAAATGAAGACATTAACAATTTTAAATTGATAACGTAAGTATGTAAGAGCCCAAATTTTCCGGGGCCCGATAAAATTAAAACCAATTAAAAAATCCCCAAAAAAATTATTATTATAAAAGTCCAATAAATGCCCATTTTAACAGCCCATTACATTACAACCCAAATTTAGCCGAGAAAATAAAAGGCCCGAGTGGCCCAAAATTGGTTGAAGGTTCAGAAACCCTAAGGTTTTTTCAAATCTCCCAGCGCCGCAGCTCCTAGTGTCTTCGCCACGTCTGCAGTTTCCCCACCAACGGCCTCCTAGTACTCAGCTGTACTGGGGGCTACTCCAGACACTCCACGAAACATTTCAGCTCCATTAGCTCGAAGCCGTTCAGGCACAGACTTACGATTTCCTGAATTTCCTCCTGCACCAGCCACCAATTCCAAGACTCGCAGCACAGCCTGCGACATAGCATCTTCCCCCGTCTAAGCTTGCTGCTCGACATTAAAAGCTGGGGGTGGTAGTGGCGGTGGTATTTCATTGTCGGACCCCTGACCCGATCTAACGGGTTCCGACACGGTCATCCTTCCTCTACCTCATCCACGGCGACCACATCCTCTAGAACTCATGTCCTAGCGTCGAGATCTGATTAAGGAATTTTATGGATTAGTCATTGTTCCACTTATTTACCCGCGAAGGATTTTTATGAAAAAGGATTTAAGAGTGGTTCTTTCGTATTCATACAAACACACAGTCTTTTCCATTCATTCATTCATCCATCAAACAAGTATGAACTTTCGTTCATTCAGAGAAACGTTATAGTTTTCATTGTTGTTTTCCACTACCCAGGGGTATTTTCGTAATTTTGTCATACAGGGGCATTTTCGTAATTTTTCAAAAGGAAAAACGTTCATTGGTGTTTTTGTCGAAAAGTATTTTGAGAATTCAAAGTCTCAGGGTAATTTGGAGAAATTTTAAAATCCGGGGGTATTTCGGTAATTTTTGACCTTAGGGGTATTTTGGTAAATTTTCACAAATCAGGGTAAATTTGTAAAATTTAATAAATCAGGGATATTTCAAAAGTTGTAAAACTTTGTGGGTTCTTTCTGAGAATTGTTCCTTCCAAAATGGAGATGTTGCAAAAATTTTGGGAATCAGGGTCATCTTGGTAATTTTGTAAGGTAGGAGCAATTTTGTAATTTTTCAAAATCAAGGTATTTTGATATTTTACAAATTAGGGTTTTTGAATGTTTATAAAATAATGAAATTTTGGTAAAGCTGTTGAGTAGTTGAACCTTTTATAAACCAAGGGCATTTTGGTAATTTCACCACTAAGGGCATTTTTGTAATTTTCATAAATCAGGAATTTTTCGGAAGAAAAACAAATGTTGTAAGGATAGTTTTCACCAAAATTAAAAGAAAAATCGTAAGAATTTTAAAACTAGGGTTTGTTATTTTGTTCTATTTTTTTTTTTGAAAACATGGCTAGTTCCCTTTCGGGTTTTAGTCATTATGTTTAGCCTATGACCGAGCCCTCTTTGGTCAGGATGAACCAACGCTACGCACCAGGCAAGATTCAAGTGGAGAGGAGGTGAGTCACGCTGACTGCTTAAATACCAAGCTCTCACCGAAACCGTTCCTAGACATGCGTCTGAGGGTTGCCACACCACCGAGCCCTCTCGAGTTAGGGTGAACCGAAGCTACGCACTGGTGGGATTCTGCGAAGAGGAGGTGAGTCACTAGGGGCTCACTGAAATACCGTGCTCTTCCGATCCAATCCTGAGACATGCGTCATGTGGGTTACCACACCCTAACTTAGTGACTTAGCCATAGGTTGGTTAAGTTCATTAAGTCTTATGGGTTCTGTGTGTTTGAGTAGTCTAGTCCTAGGGTTCAAATTCCTATCATACTATTCTACGTTCCATGCCTTTTCTACCCTTCTAAAGTTCATAATATAATTCACATAATCACCCAAATAGTTGTGGTACTTACCGTGGATCATGGTCGGAGACTTAGGTGCCATGCCGAACACTCGCTTTATTTCAAAGAAAATCATTTGAGCTCGAATTAAAAACGTTTTGGGCCTTAGCCCACAGCCGAGAGTTGAAAATCGGGCTCGATACCAAATCAAACACCCCAAACTGCCCACGAGCACCGAACTGGATCTCGTATGTTCCTTAAGTAAACCTGGTTGCAAAATCCTTTGTCTCTTAGAGAAAATTTGTATATTTTCGGAAAATTTCGTTTTGGGTTGGGCTTAGATTAAAAACCCATTTATTTTACTTAGAAATCATTTAGCTATGAAAAAAAAACAATTTAAGGTTTATTATTATTAAAATAAATATAATTGAACTTAATTAAAAATAATGCGTAACATTATAAAGTAAGAATAAACAGAAGTAAAGAAATTCAACTTGGGCCTTATGGCCTTATTACATCAATCAAAAACCAAAAAAATAAAATTGAAGTACTTAATAAAAATAACAGTCCCAAATAATAAAAGTTTTTCCTTGCTATGCATGGCCACCTTTAGCTCCTGCCGACCCGGTCCATTATTGCTCATTACCTGAAAAATGGTCCCACAAAGGGGTGAGTCAACAGACTCAATGTGCACACAATACTAACATTCAACAAATCAGGCATACAAGTTCATATCAAGTTCATATTCATATACAATTAAATGATGCAGCCCAAACCCAAGCCTATTTGTCCATCCGCTACACACCGCCTGCACTCGCGCCACACACACGTGGGGACTACTAAGTCAACCCTCCATCTCGCTACACACCATCGAAGGCGATCATTGCGATCGGCGTGCTCATCGCCCATATAATATCGTGGCGTAGCTACCAGATAATTGTGTCAATAGACACCATGTTCAGATAATGTAACCAAAGTTACCAAATTCAGATAGTGTAATCGAAGTTACCATGTTCAAATTATATGACCGTAGTCACCATATTTCGTTGGTGAGACCGAAGTCAACACCTTCTTCCCCTTTCAAATATAGCCCGAAATGCCCCACATATTTCTCATGCACAACATACTTATTTTTCTCATTCATATTACTATTCACATGTTAAGAATATAACATATTCATAATCATATCAGAAGTAGGAAACGTACCTGAGTACCTTTTGTACCACATTAGGGCACATAGCCACATTCACATTCTTATGCATATTCATATAATTAATAATTGCCATATAACGTATTGAAGGTTAGTATGGGTACACACCTGATTCGCTTAATAGATTCCTTGAAATCTCGAAGAACGATCTACCGATCTAGATCTTTAACTCCTATATTCGGCCAATCATTAAAACATATTAACAAACCTATTTGGCTTAAAAACCAAATCCTAGTAGGATTTGTATTACTTACCTTGCTGCCGAATTGGATGATGGTAAATCAAGTCCCAAAAATTGCTAATATCCTTTTCCTTGAAATCGGATAACACTAAATTCATTAAACATGGTTAGTTTGACTTCTGAAAATCACAAGAAGCAGATCTTAGTTCCTTGGCCGAATATATAATGTTTACTTACCTTAAATCCTTGAATCTCGAAAGATTCCTCCTTGTATTCGACAGTTGTAGAAACCTGATAGACCCCTTGTAGATTCGGCCATAAAACAAAAATAGGATTAAACCCTTCTCTTTCTAAAAATAGAAAAGAAAGGATTTTGAATAGAACTTAACCTTACCTTTAATGCCTTAGATCGATTGCTTCCTTGCCTGGAGTCACAGAGATTCGGCTATGGAGTTTTAATCAGGGATCAAAAGAAAAGGTTTTGGTCTTAACAGATGAAGAAAAGAGAAGAAGAAAAGAGGAGAAGAAAATTCGGCAGAGAGGGTTTTTGACTAGGGAATTTTGGCAGAGCTTAGAAAAGATGAGAGAATAGCCTTAATTCTCCTCTTTGTGCCGAAATTATCAGGCCAAGAGTCCTTGACTTGGCCACCACTCTTCCTTGTGATAATATTATCTCTTTTATTTAAAAAAATAAAAGTGTTTATTCCATCATTTATCTCCTCAATAATTATATAAAAAGAAAATCCTTTATTTATCACTTATTATTCACATATTTATGAGAATAAAACACCTTTATTTCTAGAAGCATATGCCGTCCACCCCCTTGCTCATGGAAGCAAAAATAAACCTCCTCCATTTGCTTCCCAAGTGACTCGAACTCAGGCCCATTCCTCCTGCATGTGGCGCCATTTCCATAGGCCCTAAATGACATCTTCAGGCCACTTTTCCAAGCCTGTTTGTGTGTCAAATTTCTCCAACTTTTTCTTTTAAGGCCATCTTGCCCTTATTTCCTATTTTAAACTTTAAAATTTGACATTTTTGCATCATTTCTAAGTTTCCTAAAATTTTCGATCAGTACGTAGAACTTGCCATTTTCTTACATTTCCAAGTTTCAGAATGTTTACTTTCCATTTTGAATCATTTCCAAAATGTTCAGTTTTCAAAATGTTCATTTCCATTTCCATGCATTTCTAGGTTTCCAAAATATTCAAAAATTTATTCATAGTACTTAAGACTTGTCATTTCGTACAATAAAACTGAAAATGCACAGGCCCTTGTCAAGATGTTACAGTTCTACCCCCTTAAACAAAATTTCGTCCCCGAAATTTCCTAACTAAAATAGTTGAGGGTATTGCTGTCGCATTGTCTCTTCAGACTCCCACGAAGCTTCTTCCAATCCATGATTGCGCCATAACACTTTGACTAGAGGCACTGACTTCCTTCGTAGTATTTTCACATCTCGTTCCAAAATCCGAATCGGTTCTTCCTCATAGGATAAGTCTGGCCTTAGCTCCACCTCTTCAACAGGTACCACATGAGATGGGTCCGATAGGTAGCGACGTAGCATGGATACATGGAATACGTCGTGCATCTGCTGCAACTCTGGTGGCAACTCCAATTGGTATGCCACTGGCCCAACTCGCTTCAGTTCTTGATAAGGCTCTATAAACCTTGGGCTTAACTGCCCTTTGCGACCGAACCTCATAACCTTTTTCCAAGGCGAGACTTTCAGGAACACTTGGTCCCCCACTTCAAACTCGATCTCCTTCCGCTTAAGGTCTGCATACGACTTCTGCCTATCAGAGGCTTCCTTCAACCGTGCCCGAATCATCTCAACCTTCTCTTCAATTTCTGTCGCTAACTCCGGACCCAAAACGCGACGTTCTCCTAACTCAGTCCAACAAGTAGGAGTTCGACACTTCCGACCATACAATGCCTCTTATGGTGCCATCCGAATGCTTGCCTGATAGCTGTTGTTGTAGGCGAACTCAGTTAGAGGCAAGTAGTCTTCCCAACTTCCTCGGAATTCCATCACACAGCCTCTTAACATATCTTCCAACACTTGTATAACCCGTTCAGACTGCCCGTCTGATTGTGGATGAAAAGCCGTAGTGAAGTCTAACTTAGTGCCTAAAGCTTGATGATGTGCCTTCCAAAATCGAGACGTAAACCTTGGGTCTCTATCAGAGATGATCGACCTTGGTACTCCATGTAACCTCACAATCTCCGCCACGTATAACTTAGCTAACTTCTGAAGAGAATAATCCATTCTTACTAGGATAAAGTGCGTAGACTTGGTCAAACGGTCCACTATCACCCATACCGAGTCCTTCTTAGTAGGCGTAAGGGGAAGCCCACTAACGAAGTCCATAGTAATTCTCTCCCACTTCCATTGGGGAACTTCAATTGGTTGAAGCAATCCTGATGGGACTTGGTGTTCAGCCTTAACTTGCTGACACGTCAAACATTTCCCCACAAATTCAGTCACCTCTCATTTCAGATCAGACCACCAAAATTGTTCCCTTAGATCTCTATACAACTTGATGCCTCCGGGATGCATAGCATAAGGGCTACCATGCGCTTCCCAGAAATCCTTTGTCTCAACTCCTTATCCTTCTAATCTACGACCTTTCCCTTGTAGCACAATACTTCTTCATTATTGACGCCATAGTTCTTTAATCCTCCTTGCTGTACTTGCTGTAACTTAGTACTTAAGTCCTTATCAGCCAACTGTCCCTCTTTCACCTCCTTTAGCCATGTGGGCTTGACTTGTAACTCTACCAACAGGCTTTCATCATACAGACTTAAATGAGCGAACAAAGCCCTTAAATCCGACACAACCTTCCTACTCAGGGCATCGGCTACCACATTCTCCTTGCCCGGATGATATTCTATCAAACAATCGTAGTCTTTCAGTAATTCCACCTACCTTCGTTGCCTCAAGTTCAACTCCTTCTGAGTTAACAAATACTTAAGGCTCTTGTGGTCTGTGTAGATAACTGACCTTTCTCCATAAAGTTAGTACCTCCAAACCTTAAGGGCAAAAAACCACTGCTGCTAGTTCCAAGTCATGAGTTGGGTAGTTAACCTCATGAGGCCTTAACTGCCGTGACGCATAAGCGACTACTTTTCCTTCTTGCATTAGCATACAGCCTAACCCCGTGTGCGAAGCATCACAGTATACTACAAAATCCTTGCCTGCCTCTGGCTGAATTAACACTGGAGCTTCCGTCAACACCCTCTTAAGCTTTTCAAAACTCTCCTACTGCTTATTAGTCCATTCAAAGGGTACTTCCTTTCTTAGCAACTTTGTCAAAGGCACGGCTATTGACGAGAACCCTTCCACGAACCTTCTGTAATAGCCTACCAAGCCTAAGAAACTTCGGATTTCAGCCACGGACCTAGGTGGTTTCCAATCCAACATTGCTTCAATCTTCCTAGGATCCACTCTTATTCCTTCTGCGGATAGCACATGACCTAAGAATGCCACCTCCTTAAGCCAAAATTCACACTTGCTGAATTTGGCATAGAGCTTCTTCTCCCTTAACACTTCCAACACATCTCGGAGATGCTTATCATGCTCCTTCTCCAACTTCGAGTACACCAAAATATCGTCGATGAACACAACGACGAACCTATCCAGGTAGGGTTGGAAAACCCGATTCATCATGTCCATGAACGCGGCTGGAGTGTTCGTCAACCCAAACGGCATCACTACAAACTCAAAGTGGCCATATCTTGTCCTAAAAGCGGTCTTATGGATATCAGCCTCCTTCACCTTCAACTGATGATATCCCGACCTTAAGTCGATCTTTGAAAATACTGCGGCCCCCTTCAGTTGATCGAACAAGTCATCGATCCTTGGCAAAGGATACTTATTCTTAATGGTCAGCTTATTCAACTAACAGTAGTCTATGCACATACGCATAGTTCCGTCCTTCTTCTTCACAAATAGGACCGGTGCTCCCCACGAAGACACACTGGGTCGGATGAACCCACGATCCAACAGTTCTTGGATTTGAGCCTTGAGCTCCACTAACTCCTTTGGCGCCATTCAGTATGGAGTGATTGACATTGGAGCTGTTCCTGGTAGCAAATCTATCCCAAATTCCACCTCCCTATCTAAGGGTATTCCTGGTAGTTCCTCTGGAAATACATCCACCAAGTCCCTTACCATCCTAACTCCATTAATACCTTCCTCCTTCCCACCTATCATACTAATGAAGGCTAAGAATGCCTTACACCCCTTCTTAACCATCTTCTCGGCCTTCAGCACCGAAACCCCGTTAGACAAATAGTTCCTCCTTTCTCCGATCATTGCTACCACTTTATCCTCCGGGGTTCTTAGTTCCATCCGTTTAGCCGCACAATCCAACATGGCTCGATGTTCTACTAGCCAATCCATTCTGAGTATAAGCTCAAACTCTCCGAAGGGTAACTCCATTAAGTCAGCCCGAAAATTCACTCCCTGAATCTCTAGGGGTACATTCCGAAAGATCTTGTCTACCACTACGGTTTGGCCTAATGGGCTTACTACACTCATCCGCTCTATCGAGAGTTCTCGAGTCTAGGCCTAGTGTTTCCACTACACTACATGCAACATAGGAATGGGTCGAGCCCACATCAATCGAGCAAAATAGGGTTTGTCGAAATAAAGAACGCACTGCAAGTTATTACATCCGGTCGCGTCACCATCCTCCCTTCGGTGAACCGCATAAACCAAACCTGGTTGCATTGCTTCTGCATTAGCAGCACCTCGGCCCTATGCTCCACGGCCTCTGCCTGCACCATTACCTCTGTTAGCCGAACCACGACCTCGTTGAGGCCGCTTCATCGCCTCTACCACGGCTAGCATTACGAATCGCCGGCCGGCTCTCATCTGGTTGTTTGGGACAATCCTTAAGCATATGGTCCTTGGACCCACACTTGAAACATCCCCCCGTCTTTCTCCAACACTCTCCTAAGTGCCTCTTTCCACAATGCTCACAAGGGCGGTACTGCCAGCCCATACCAGCTTGTTGATTTCGTGGCCTGTCAACTCTAGGCCTCTTATTACCCTTTCCAGATGGTCCAAAACCTCTTTTGGGCTTATTCTTGTCCACAGCCTGCTTGGTAGCATCCTTAATTCCTTCGGCCACCTTGGTCTTTTCCACCAAAGAAGAGTACTCCCGCTCTTGATGCGGTGCTATCAACAGTCTCAGGTCATCTCCCAGTCCGTCCTCAAAACGGACACAGCGTTCATGTTCAGTCGCCACTACACCTTGAGCATAACGGCTCAACCTCAGAAATTCTGCCTCATATTCTGCTACGGACTTGTTCCCTTAAACTAGCCCCAGAAAAGCTTTTCTTTGCTCGTCTGTATACCTGGTTCCCACATATTTCTTCTGGAATGCCTCCTTAACATATTCCCAGGTCAGATCCTCCGCCATGGCACCATCCCGCACAGTTAACGACCACTGATACGCTTCATCGCGTAATAAAGCCACTATCCCTTTCAATATTTCCTCTGAAGTCAGATCGAGCTCATCCATGATGCGCTCTGTCGCTTCCAACCAAGCTTCACCAGATCGGGTGCTACTCCAGTACTCCACGAAACATTTCACTCCATTAGCTTCCGGAGCCATTCGTACGAACTTACGATTTCTGAATTTCCTCCTCCGCACCACCACCAATTCCAAGACTCGCGGCCACACCGCGACACGGATCTTCCCCGTCTCGAGCTTCTTCGCTCGACATTAACAAACCAGGTGGTGGTGGCGGTGGTATTTCATTGTCGGACCCCTGACCCGATCTAACGGGTTCCGACACGGTCATCCTTCCTCTACCTCGTCCACGGTGACCACATCCTCTAGAACTCATTTCCTAGTGTCGAGATCTGATTAAGGAATTTTATGGATTAGTTATTGTTCCACTTATTTACCCGCGAAGGATTTTTTTGAAAAGGGATTTAAGAGTGGTTCTTTCGTATTCATACAAACACACAGTCTTTTCCATTCATACATTCATCCATCAAACATGTATGAACTTTCGTTCATTCAGAGAAATGCTATAGTTTTCGTTGTTGTTTTCCACTACCTAAGGGTATTTTCGTAATTTTGTCCTACAGGGGCATTTTCGTAATTTTTCAAAAGGAAAAACATTCCTTGGTGTTTTTGTCGAAAAGTATTTTGAGAATTCAAAGTATCGGGGTAATTTGGAGAAATTTCAAAATCCGGGGGTATTTCGGTAATTTTTGACCTCAGGGGTATTTTGGTAAATTTTCACAAATCAGGGTAAATTTGTAAAATTTAATAAATCAGGGATATTTCA
Organism: Gossypium bickii; assembly: GCA_025503065.1. Lineage (NCBI taxonomy): Eukaryota > Viridiplantae > Streptophyta > Magnoliopsida > Malvales > Malvaceae > Gossypium > Gossypium bickii. Next base: position 57,538,139 of record CP106717.1, on the reverse strand, counting down.
AAAGTTGTAAAACTTTGTGGGTTCTTTCTGAGAATTGTTCCTTCCAAAATGGAGATGTTGCAAAAATTTTGGGAATCAGGGTCATCTTGGTAATTTTGTAAGTTAGGGGCAATTTTGTAATTTTCCAAAATTAAGGTATTTTGATATTTTACAAATTAGGGTTTTTGAATGTTCATAAAATAATGAAATTTTGGTAAAGCTGTTGAGTAGTTGAACCTTTTATAAACCAAGGGCATTTTGGTAATTTCACCACTAAGGGCATTTTTGTAATTTTCACAAATCAGGAATTTTTCGGAAGAAAAAAAATGTTTTAAGGATAGTTTTCACCAAAATTAAAAGAAAAATCGTAAGAATTTTAAAACTAGGGTTTGTTGTTTTGTTCTGTGTTTTTTTTTTAAAACATCGCTAGTTCCCTTTCGGGTTTTAGTCATTATGTTTAGCCTATGACCGAGCCCTCTTTGGTCAGGGTGAACCAAAGCTACGCACCAGGCAGGATTCAAGTGGAGAGGAGGTGAGTCACGCGGACTGCTTAAATACCAAGCTCTCACCGAAACCGTTCCTAGACATGCGTACAGAGGTTGCCACACCACTGAGCCCTCTTAGTTAGGGTGAACCAGAAGCTACGCACTGGTGGGATTCTGTGAAGAGGAGGTGAGTCACTAGGATCGCTTAAATACCGTGCTCTTACGGATCCAATCCTAGACATGCGTCACGGGGTTACCACACCCTAACATAGTGACTTAGCCATAAGTTGGTTAAGTTCATTAAGTCTTATGGGTTACGTGGTGTTTGAGTAGTCTAGTCCTGGGTTCAAATTCCTATCATACTATTCTACGTTCCATGCCTTTTCTACCCTTCTAAAGTTCATAATATAATTCACATAATCACCCAAATAGTTAGGGGTACTTACACTGGTGGATCATGTGGAGACTTAGGTGCCATGCCGAACACCTGCTTATTTCAAAGAAAATCATTTGAGCTCGAATTAAAAACGTTTTGGGCCTTAGCCCACAAAAGCCGAGAGTTGAAAATCGGGCTCGATACCAAATCAAAAACACCCAACTCTGGCCCACGAGCCCGAACCGGATCAGTATGTTCCTTAAATAACCGGTTGCAAAATCCTTTGTCTCTTAGAGAAAATTTGTGTATTTTCAGAAAATCTCGTTTTGGGTTGGGCTTAGATTAAAAACCCATTTATTTTACTTAGAAATCATTTAGCTATGAAAAAAAAAAATAATTTAAGGTTTATTATTATTAAAATAAATATAATTGAACTTAATTAAAAATAATGCGTAACATTATAAAGTAAGAATAAACAGAAGTAAATAAATTCAACTTGGGCCTTATGGCCTTATTACATCAATCAAAAACCAAAAAAAATAAAATTGAAGTACTTAATAAAAATAACAGTCCCAAATAATAAAGTTTTTCCTTGCTATGCATGGCCACCTTTAGCTCCTGCCGACTCGGTCCATTATTGCTCATTACCTGAAAAATGGTCCCACAAAGGGGTGAGTCAACAGACTCAATGTGCACACAATACTAACATTCAACAAATCAGGCATACAAGTTCATATCAAGTTCCTATTCATATACAATTAAATGATGCAGCCCAAACCCAAGCCTATTTGTCCATCCGCTACACACCACCCGTACCTGCCAGTCACACCGTGGGGACTACTAAGTCAACCCTCCATCTGCTACACACCATCGAAGCGATTCTTTGCGATCGACGTGCTCATCGCCCATATAATATCGTGGCGTAGCTACTGTGATAATTGTGTCAATAGACACCATGTTCGATATAATGTAACCGGTTACCAAATTCGAGATAGTGTAATCGGTTACCATGTTCAAATTATGTGACCGTAGTCACCATATTCCGCTAGTGAGACCAAGTCAACACCTTCTTCCCTTTCAAATATAGCCCAAATGCTCCACATATTTATCATGCACAACATACTTATTTTTCTCATTCATATTACTATTCACATGTTAAGAATATAACATATTCATAATCATATCAGAAGTAGGAAACGTACCTGAGTACCTTTTGTACCACATTAGGGCACATAGCCACATTCACATTCTTATGCATATTCATATAATTAATAATTGCCATATAACGTATTGAAGGTTAGTATGGGTACACACCTGATTCGCTTAATAGATTCCTTGAAATCTCGAAGAACGATCTACCGATCTAGATCTTTAACTCCTATATTCGGCCAATCATTAAAACATATTAACAAACCTATTTGGCTTAAAAACCAAATCCTAGTAGGATTTGTATTGCTTACCTTGCTGCCGAATTGTATGATGGTAAATCAAGTCCCAAAAATTGCTAATATCCTTTTCCTTGAAATCAGATAACACTAAATTCATTAAACATGGTTAGTTTGACTTCTGAAAATCACAAGAAACAGATCTGAGTTCCTTGGCCGAATATATAATGTTTACTTACCTTAAATCCTTGAATCTCGAAAGATTCCTCCTTGTATTCGACAGTTGTAGAAACCTGATAGACCCCTTGTAGATTCGGCCATAAAATAAAAATAGGGATTAAACCTTCTCTTTCGGCAAATAGAAAAGAAAGGATTTTGAATAGAACTTAACCTTACCTTTAATGCCTTAGATCGATTGCTTCCTTGCCTGGAGTCACAGAGATTCGGCTATGGAGTTTTAATCAGGGATCAAAAGAAAAGGTTTTGGTCTTAACAGATGAAGAAAAGAGAAGAAGAAAAGAGGAGAAGAAAATTCGGCAGAGAGGGTTTTTGACTAGGGAATTTCGGCAGAGCTTAGAAAAGATGAGAGAATAGCCTTAATTCTCCTCTTGGTGCCGAAATTATCAGGCCAAGAGTCCTTGACTTGGCCACCACTCTTCCTTGTGATAATATTATCTCTTTTATTTAAAAAAATAAAAGTGTTTAATCCATCATTTATCTCCTCAATAATTATATAAAAAGAAAATCCTTTATTTATCACTTATTATTCACATATTTATGAGAATAAAACACCTTTATTTCTAGAAGCATATGCCGTCTACCCCCTTGCTCATGGAAGCCAAAATAAACCTCCTTCATTTGCTTCCCAAGTGACTCGAACTCAGGCCCATTCCTCCTGCATGTGGCGCCATTTCCATAGGCCCTAAATGACATCTTCAGGCCACTTTTCCAAGCCTGTTTGTGTGTCAAATTTCTCCAACTTTTTCTTTTAAGGCCATTTTGCTCTTATTCCTATTTTAAACTTTAAAACTTGACATTTCTGCATCATTTCTAAGTTTCCTAAAATTTTCGATCGGCTCTGTAAACTTGCCATTTTCTTACATTTCCAAGTTTCTAGAAATGTTTACTTTCCCTTTTTGAATCATTTCCAAAAATGTTCAGGTTTCCAAAAATGTTCATTTCCATTTCTATGCATTTCTAGGTTTCCAAAATATTCAAAAATTTATTCATAGTACTTAAGACTTGTCATTTCGTACAATAAAACCAGAAATGCATAGGCCCTTGTCAGGATGTTACAGTAACCACCCAAACCCAGTCTAGATGTTATGACCGGATCTAGTGTGCCACATCAGGTGTTGTTTGAAAACCCTGTGATTGTTGGAAACTTATTTTCAAGTCAAAGTTTAAACGTCCAAAATTCCCATTTTTCATTGCTTGATAACAATAGAAGTTCATTCGGATTAATCCCCTTAAAGAAATCATGAATTATTTTCCTCTTAGAAACCATGTCTTGTTTTAGAAATTTAGTTTAACACAACTGCGGAAATGTGACACTTCAAAATCAGCTGTGCTTGTTTATTAAAAATCGGGTCAGATTCAGAAGATTGATTTTAACAATTATAAAAAACGTGATTTTTGAAAAACAGTTGTTTATTAATTTTAAAACCCAGTGTTGATTAAATTCGCAGTGTTTAACGAAATCCCAAATAAAATTTAAAATAGTTCCAATGGCATTATTACAAAAAATATTAACCAATAAAATTAAAGCAAAGCAAGCTAAAGTAAAATAACTAAATTAACCCCCTTTAAACATACGGAACACATGTGACCCCCTCCGAGTCCCTCACAGCTCCAAATCCTCTAAGACTGGGGATTACCTGCACAGTTAAGGAAAAATGGTGAGTTACGAGAACTCAGTGTGTAATACCCTATGACACCCACAATTTGGGCCTAAATCCATACAATATTAGTCTGGGCCGAAGCCCTATTCGATGATGATGCGGGTGAAGCCTGTTCGATGAATGCGGGCGAAGCCCTGTTCGATGAATGATGCAGGGCCGGCCATATGATATGCAAAATAAAATGTGCCCACCCCAGTCCAACCAGCACACCACCCGTAGCAACCAACACACCTGTGGGGACCAAGTAAATCTACCCAACTAGCACACCAATAACGTAGTCTAGCTGCTAAATAACAGTATACGTGGTTGAGCCACTCAATCAGTATAACGTGGCAAAGGCCACTAAATCAGTATAACATGGCATAGCCACTAGTACAGTACTTCCTCCGAATACATATCCCAACCCAATGCAACATGTTGTGACATATTAACTCAGTATATGCAATAAACTATCATCATAGCAATTAACCAGATTACACACAAATGCACTAATCTGTAGGGGTAAAACAGTAATCTACCCCTCAGGGGTATTCCAATAATTTCACACAATGAGGGCATTTCAGTATTTACCCATCGAGGGTATTTCAGTAATTTACCCACTAAGGGTATTTCACTAATTTAGCCATCTAACAGCCTTTTTGTTACCTCGAGCGACTCGGGACCCCTGTTTGGTCAAAATGGTACAGTTGGGCCTAAAGCCCAATTTCGGCCCAAACCGGCCCACACGCTCGTGTGACCCATTTAGCACGTTTTCGGTCTCGATTTTATAGACTTTGCAGTTGCACCAATTATTCGATCACTTTTCCATCAGTTTTGCCTGTGTGGCCCGTTTAACCCATTTGGCCCACTTAGCCTGCTTCAGCTCGATAAGGCCCATTCCGGCCTCCGATTTACGAGAGCTTTCTCGACACTCTCATCGATCTACCGCCATCCCTAATGGCTCAGGTTATCACTATGAGTGCTCCCATGCTCGAGTGGTCAGAGTTGCCAATTTTTCCAGCTTTTTGACACTTCGACTTTTGGCCGATTCACAGAACAACATTCATAGCATATGTCATAGTGTGAGATTTACACACCTTAGCGAGACACTTGATTACCCCTTTGTATCAACCCTACAGATCATCAGATTCCTTGTTAGCTAATTGTTGTTTAAAGTTTAATCACGTAAGGAACTAACCCTAAAACATTCATCATAGCTTGCTTGCGTAGACGGCCCTAAACGCCCAGATTACTAGGTACGATTGATTTGCTTCGCTTCCTTGACAAAACCCTTCACCAAAAGACACCCATGAGTGTGACTGAATTCGCATACCGCCCAACATAACACAAGGGACACTCGGCCAAGCCCAGTAGAATGACAACACTCTTACCCTCCTAGAATGGTGAGTCCAAAAATGAGATTTGATTACCACCACTACTTGCTCCCCTTTCGCTTTATAACAATCTTTAACTTGACAATGGCCAACACAGAAAGAATGCACTTTTAGCCTCAGAGTGAAAGAAGGAACATATGGTTGTTAAAGAAGGAAACGAATGGAAATAGAGTTACCGAACACAAGAACTATACTTACCAATTGTCACCCTCCCTGCAGCACAGATGAAGAGAAAAGAAAGCTAGTTGCCACGCAAAGGTAAAGAGAGTAGATATTTGGTTATGGAGAAAGACAAGGGAAGGAGATGAGAGAAAAAGAAGAAGAAAATGGATAGACAATGAAGGATGAGCAAAAAGAGTTTCGGCTTACAACTGCTTAGGCTATTAACCAGTAAAGAAGAAAATGTTTGAAAGGAGAGAAGAATGGGAGAAGAGAGGCTGAGTTTTCGGCAAAAGAAAATTAAAAACAAAAAACCCGAAATGCTATAGTCAAAACGCCAAAAAGCCAAAATTCACACAAAAAAGAACTTGAAAAATCGGCACTTCCCTTCTCAAGGCCGAATATGCACACTCAAGTGACCACTTTGACTGAAATTCCTCTCTTCCACTTCACCGCATTCGGCCAACACCTCCCCTCTCCTCTATCCCCACGATTTTCTCCCCCTTTTCCTCCTAACTTTGCTCTCCATCATCCATTCATAATGTTTGACCCATTCTCCAACTCCCATAGCAGAGTTTGATCCCAACTCTGCTTCCTTGTCTCCCAAAGCATAAAATAAATGCATCAGTTTGCTTGCTAAGGGAATCGAACTCCACTCCCCCATGTTTCCTAGTGACGCCACCACCACTCCACCATGTGCTCAACTTGTGTTAGAAAAACACACTTTAATTTACATAACTCTTGCGTCCAACAACCATCTCCACTGAAGACCCAAAAATCAAAATTTTTCCAGGGCTTGGATTCGAACCCAGGCCTCCCTAGAACCCTCAAACACACTCAAATAATTAATTAAGCAAGCCCAACACACGCAACTAAGCAAAAATCACAAACCCCTAATTTCTGGGATGTTACAAGTAACAACAGTATATGGAAACGGACAGAAAGAATAACATAAATACAGCTATTTTGTATCTTTTTTTTATTTTTCTTTTTTTTGGCTATATAAAGTCGATAAAAAATTCGTAAAAGGGGGGATCCCCATTTTTTATGGACGAACACTGATTTTTTACGAACAAAGAAATACCAAAAGGAAACACAGAAACAAGAGATTCGAAAAAAGGTTACTTTCTATCTTGTGATTTCTTTTTCGCTTCATCTTATTCTTCAATCGAAAAAATAAACGAATAAAAAGGAAGGTTTACCTTCGCAAGTGAGCCATCGGAGTCCTCATCTCCTTCGTCAAAATCGAAGTTTGAGACGGGGATTTTGGAGCCGAAATAGGCGTTTCCCCATGCCTCATTCCAAGTGAGGGTAGGAGGGCATCACTACGCGCCACCATACACCGATTGCAATGGTGAAATGGTGGTCGGACGGCGCAATCTTCGGTTTCGGCTAAGAAACAATAAAAAGGGGGCTAAGGTATTCTGATTTCAAAAGAGCGGGGCCGATTTTCTGATCAGTTTTTAGGTTTTATTAACCTATTTAAACCATGCAAAATGACGCCATATAGGCCTTGTTTAATTTGACCCGACCCGATATCCACAGGACCCGCGCATTTCCGCGGTGATTGATAATTTACGTGATTAGTCCCCCTTTTTTTGCGTCGTTATTTGGTTAGACCCTAGGTACATTTTCTTTGTTTTTTTAATTAGTCTCTGTAATTCACGTGCACTTTCAATTTAGTCCAACTTAAACACTGCGTTTTGGGCTTTGGAATTATTTGCTAGTTCAGTCTTTCATTATATATACGCATTTTAATTTAATCCTTAACTCTGTTTAAATTTTTATAAAATAGCCTGTTAATTTTATTCTTATTTCAATTAAGTATTTTTTTTTTTAGTTTATGAAATTTATCTATTATTTATTTTGAGAAACTGTTTTAATAAATTATTTTGAACTATTTTATTGATTTTACCATGTTTTAATTTATTTTAAACTTCCTTTTGTATATATATTTTTATTTATTATATAAATATTTGATTCCAAAATATTCTTTTATATGTTTCTTTGTTTTAATTTTTGTAATTCTTTTATTCTTTTGAATTTATTTATTATTTATGTTTTTTTTTAATTGTCTTAATATATTATTTTGAGTTATTATTTTAACTTGTCATCTTTATACCTTCATTTGAACATATGTTTTTTTTCAATCCATTCATATTTTTTATATTTTCTTTTTAATCCTTTAAAGTCTTTTTGTATTAAAAACTTCGTTTAAAATCACTTTTGTTTATTTCAAATATATTTTACATATATTATACTTGTATGTATTTTTTTTTCCGTTTTATATATTATTATTTTTAGTCCAACATATTTTATTTTAAATTATTTTGTCTATCATTAATTTCATGTTCAGTGATTATTGCTATTATGTTTATTGTAATTCTTAGTTTATATTTATTCGTCATTTGCGATTCAATGGTGTAGCATTTCACTTGTAAATAATTACTTTGCCTTGTATACTATCGTTCCATTGCGATTTTATTTGTCAAAAAAAAATCATGTTTTAATATCATTCGAGTTTAAAAAACCGTTCCATTCAAAGGTTTTTAAAATAAGGCAATGTTTCGTGTTTGGAAATCGGAGAGATCGTGCCCTAACGTGCTGGATTTCGGTTTTTCGTTTGACCAAATAACCGAATATCCTTTTGAGATTTCATTCGTGTTTTCTTAGCTTTAAAATAAGTCAATTTTTCGTATTTGGAAATTCGAGAGATCGTGCCCTAACGTGCTGGGTTTCGGTTTTTCGTTTCACCAAATAACCGAATATCCTTTTAAGATTTCATTCGTATTTTCTTACCTTTAAAATAAAACATTGTTTAGTGTTTGGAAATCTGAGAGATCGTGCCCTAACGTGTCCTGGGTTTCGATTTTTCGTTTGACCAAATAACCGAATATCCTTTTAAGATTTCATTCGTGTTTTCTTAGCTTTAAAAATAAGGCAATTTCCTGTGTATGGAAATCCGAGAAATCGTGCCCTAACGTGTTGGGTTTCAATTTTTTCCGTATGACCAGACCCTCGAGTATCCTTTTAAAAAAAAATTTAAATGCATGAACTTTGGAAATCATGAGATGATCTTGGCATCGAGGGTTTGAAATGGCGTATTCTAACGTGCTGGATATGGTATTTTATTCCTTTGGAACAAAATAATCTTAGTATCCAATTCGAGTTATTTTAATTTTTTTTAAAATGGAATTGTATTTTAAAATTATTTCAAGTTTTCAACATTAGGACATTAACTAATCAATATGGTACCAATTTTGAGCGTTGGGAGGGTGCTAATCCTTCCTCGTACGTAACCGACTCCCGAACCTATTTTCTTGGATTTCATAGACCAAAATTATTATTTTAATAAATCAAATTTTTTATTAAAATAATTCATCTCAAGGTGATCCGATCACACCTAAACAAAAAGAATTGGTGGCGACTCCATGTTTCATTTTAAAGTCGATTTTCGTGTTTCCAATTAACCCGAAAAAAATGGTTTCGACAGCTTGGCGACTCCACTGGGGACAAATAAGAGAGTCAAGCCGTAAAATTGATTATTTGTTGTCCTTTTGTCTAAAGTTGAAAATTTGATTTGAAAAATTACAATCTTTTTATTGCATGTGTCGGTGTCATTGTTGGGGTTTGAGTTTTGTAGACTACTTTTGCATTATATTGCATAAAGACCTTTTGGTTTTTATCCCTTTTAAGTGGAGGCGAGAAACTACTCCTTCGTGAGGTCTTCACCTCCGTTCAGGATAGTGGATCTCTTTTGGGATACATCTATACCTATGTCTTCGTGAGATTTTCATCTCCGTGCAGCCATAGTGAAATGTATTCCCCTGAATCGAACTCAGTCTGTATAAGCCTATAATGGGTAAGGATCGAGGAATCTGCTGGTCCGGGTACCTCAACTTTAGAACCAAACCACATATAGAGAGTCCTAGGAGCCTACCCTAGATAGAGCCACACCAACCCTTAGTGGTCACCCGAACAGGTGTTCTGTGTTGTTTATTTCTCTTGCACTAACGTGTTTTCTTTTGTTTTAATTGCATTACATTGCATCATAATAGAAAGGAGATATTGATTAATATTTGATTGCTATATAGAGGAATTTGTCATAAGAAAATGAATTTCTCGATAAAGTGGATTATAATACGGTTGTCCAGACATGGTCCAAGTAAACAACGAGAGAAGGCTGATAATCCGTAGAAGAATACAAGACTTCGCCCAAGGATTCAAGTCGACAAAAAAACTATTCAAGAGCCGTCACGTCTTGACTTTCTTAAAGGTCCAAATGAGCATCGTGGGGATAAGTGAGCAAAGGGTCACGACCTGGATCAAGCAACAAGGAGCTAGAAGAAGCATCTATTGAGAAAGTCCATGGGACACGACCATAAAGTCCGGATACGAAGAAAAAGATTGGTGTCCTCACTTGGACTATGAGGACGAAAGCACATATGTAATCCATTTTATGTAAAGATATTTGTTTTCTAGAAAAGTTCTTCTAATGGAATTGAATTTAGAATCAACATCTCTCTTTCTTCTTGCATTCATTTCATGCATTTGCATTTCATGCATTTGGATTACATCATTTGCATTGCATTTTGTGCATTAGATTTTCACATAAGGTCCCTAATTGGGTAAAATTATTTCAGTAATCTGGAAACCGACAAAAATCAACCAAGCACACATCCTTATAGTACAAGAAGAAAAACTAAAGCAATGGATAAAAGACTAGAGAGGTTGGAACAAATGCAGAAGGAGATGCAAGAACAAATTCAAGAGCAGCTGGTTAAGATCTAGCAAGACATGATGGACAAAATGATGGAATCTCAGATAAATATGATGACTCAAATGACTCAGATGATGCAGCTATTGAATGGGCTTATGGATAAAGGAAAAAGGCCCATGGTTAATACTAAGGGGAATACTGAGTATCCTCAATATCCCCCTGGTTTTAAACCACCACATGCGCAAACACAACCTGAAGTAACTTTACAAAGACCATCTGTCATGATCAGGTTCCAACAGTTTCAGGCTGGGGCTTCAACACTGGTGAATTTCCAAATTGGATCAGGCTCAAATCCAGAGGGCAATCCTGCCGATCCCGCTGTTCCGGATCTAGATAATGTAGCAGAAAGAGAAAGAGCAAGAACGGAATCACAAAAGTAGTTAGAGGAACGATATAAATGGCTGGAAGAAAAATTCAAAACAATGGAAAGCGCTGATAATTAAGAGGGATCGATGCTAAGGATCTAAGCTTGGTTCCGGACCTAGTACTTCCCCACAAATTCAAAATGCCAGAGTTTGTAAGTGCAACAGAAATAGTTGTCCCGAAGCTCATATCACTATGTTCTGCAAATGTATGATTGGGCACGTCAACAATGACCAATTACTGATCCACTTCTTCAAAGACAGTCTAACTGGGGCAGCGTCCAAATGGTATAACTAATTGAGTCGTACCAGGATTAGTTCATGGAGAGATTTAGCTCAGACTTTCATGAAGCAGTATAGTCATGTAACGGATATGACCCCGATAGAATTACTTTGTAGAATATGGGGAAGAGAACAAATAAAAGTTTCCGATAGTATGCCCAAAGATAGAGGGAAGTTGCTATACAAGTCCAGCCACCCCTACTGGAAAAAGAAACCACGATGCTCTTCATCAATACTTTGAAGGCCCCATTCATTAACTATATGTTGGGAAGTGACACCATGAGCTTCTCAGATATGGTAATGTCCGGTGAGATAATTGAGAATGCTATAAGAAGCGGAAAGATAGAGGCGGAAAAAAGTGTCAAAAGATCAACCCCGAGAAATAGGGAAAATGAAGTGAATAGCTTAAGCTTGCATTCTAAATCGGTCACTGTAGGTCAACCGAGGGCTGTAACCACTGGTCATCAGGGCTCATCAAAACAAGAATCCAATGCAAAGCAACTCCAGTTTATACCAATTCCAATTACATATAAGGAGTTTGTAACATCCTGAAAAGGGCCTATGCATTTTCTGTTTAATTGTACGAAATGACATGTCTTACATGTTATGAATAAATTTTGAACATTTTTGGAAACCTAAAAATGTATGGAAATGATTTGGAAATGATTCAAAAGAGGAAAGTGAACATTTCTGGAAACTTGGAAATGTAAGGAAATGTCAAGTTTAAAGAGGCAAAAGAAAATTTTTGGAAACTTAGAAATGACTTGGAAATGTCGAGTTTTAAAGTTTAAAAGAGGAAACTGGGGCAAGGTGGCCTTAAAAGGAAAAGTATGTGAAATTTGACACACAAACGGGCTTGGAAAAGTGGCCTGAAGATGCCATTTAGGGCCTCTGGAAATGGCACCACATGCAAGGGTGTTGGGCCTGAGTTCAAATCACTTGGGAAGCAAATGAAAGAAGTTTTATTTTTGCTTCTAGAAGCCAGAGGTGGACGGCACAAGCTTTCTAGAAAGGAAGAGTTTTGTTCTCTTTAATATTCAGTTAATAAGGTGATAAATAAATGATTTTTAATTGGATTATTTTCAAGGGATAATAAGGATTATTCTTTAATTATTTTAAAGAGATAAAGTTATCAATAAGGAAGAGTGGTGGCCAAGTCAAGGATTCTTGGCCTAGTAATTTCGGCACAAAGAGGAGAACTAGGGCTTTCATTCTTTCCTATTCACAATTCTCTCCGCCGAAAATTCTCCTAGCAAAAATCCCCTCTTCTCTTTTCTTTTTCCAAAGCTGAAAAATCCTATGTTCTAGCCACAACTTCTTCCATTAAGTGTCGAATCTTTCTGAGCCTATTATCCCTCTCTTTTTAATTCAGTTGAAGCCGAATACATCAGTGATCATAGCAAGTCTTCATAGTTGAATTTTTGAAGGGCTTCAAATAAAGGTGTTGCCGATTTCCATATAAAAGGGTAAGATCCAATTTGGTTCTCATTCTTTTCTCTTAGGCTTGTCGAAAACTAAGACCTAATCTCTACTATTGTTTTATGGCCGAATCTACAAAGGATCTCTCTCGGGTTTCTACAACAGTCGACTACAAGAAGGAATATTTTGGGATTCATAAGGATCTAAGGTAAGAAACTATAAGATTCGGCCAAAGGCCTTGATTTATGTTTGATGATTAAGATTAAATCTAACGTAAGGTTTTAGGGATTTCGACATCCCTAGGAAAGCAAGGAACAATTTTGGGATTTGTTGGTGTCCCAATCGGTAACAAGGTAAGAATACTAATCCTACTAGGATTTGGATTTATGGCCGAATGTTTTTTTTTTTTTGGAGAAGTAAGTGATTAATCAAATGTAGGGGTTAAGGATCTAAACGATAGATCAGATCTTGGGATCTCAAGGAATCTATTAAGAAAATCAGGTGTTTACCCCACACTAACTTTTAATACTATTTATGGCAACATTTAATATAAGTATGTATAAGTATGAATAAGAATATGAATATGGCTAAGGTACCTTATTGTGGTACAAAGTACTCAGGTACGTTTCCTACTCCTACTAGGATTACGAAATATGTTATATTTAACATGTGAAAAGTGACATGAATGTGAATTTAAGCATGATATGTGTAATATGAATAATATGGGGCATTCGGGTTATATGAAAAAGGGGAAGTGAATGTGGTGACTTCGGTCTCTCTATCTGAATGTGGTGGCTTCGGTTACATTATCTGAATGTGGTAACTTCGGTTACATTATCTGAATGTGGTGTCTCATGACACAATTATCTGGTGGCTATGCCACAAATTTTATATGGGCGATGAGCACGTCGATCGCAAATGATCGCTTCGATGGTGTGTAGCGGATAGAGAGTTGACTTAGTAGTCCCCACGGTATGCAGGTTGGTACAGGGATGTGTAGCGGATGGCATCTAGTTTGGGTTCGGGTTGCATCATTATTTTTATCTGTTATATGTATTGATATGTGAGATGATAATGAATGCCTGATCTATTAAATTTTAGTGTTGGTTACACATTGAGTCTGTTGACTCACCCCGTCGTGGGAACATGTTTCAGGTGACGAACAGTGATGGATCGGGTCGGCAGGAGCTTAGTGGTGGCCATGCGAAGTTCAGATTTTCCTTATTTTTGGACTCTTGTTATTTTAAGTATTTTATAATTTTACTTCCGGTTTTTATTTGATGTAATAAGGCCACAACTGAACTAAGTTATTTTCTGTTTTATTCGCTTTGTTTCGACATTTTTATTTATTAAAGATTAAGTCAATTTGATTTAAAATAAACTTTCAATATTTTGTCACTTGAAACAAATGGGCTTTTAATACAAAACAAACTTGTTTTCAACTCAAGCCCAACCTAATTCGAACTTTCTTCCAAAATCACTCAAATTTTTTTCAAAGTGCCAACGAATTTGAACTAGTTTTCTTCGAGGAACATACCAGATCCGGTCAGGACTCGTGGGCCGGGTGTGGGGTGTTTCAGAGTTGTATCAAAGCCTATTTGATGCACACGTGGTGGATCCTCATTACATGGAACCAATGCAACCCCCATACCCCAAGTGGTATGATACAAATGCTCAATGCGAGTACCACGCTGGAATAATAGGTAATTCGATCAAAAATTGCACTACATTTAAAAAGTTGGTCGAAAGGCTCATTAAAATAGGGGTTGTAAAGTTCGATGATTCATTGAAACCTGACGAAGCAGTAAAATATGATAATTGAAGGAGGGGGCAGGAGAGTTGCGTTTCCTTGAAGAAGTCATCAGAAGCCGAGAAATTGGGAAATCAGAACATTAATGGCGTATCCGAAGAAGGAATTGAGGAAGAGAAGTTTCCCAAGAATTTGCCCTTCTAGACTTGGGAGGGTTTTGAACAATGGGACTGTGGAAGAGATCTTTGTATTTTTAAAGCTAATCTAGAGTAATATTCAAAATACGCTTGTTGCTTTCGGCCTAGAAGCAATAAGAGTCCTTTTGTGAAATAGGCTTGTGTTCAAAATCTTTATTTCAATAAAATGCATTTCTCTTAAGTAAATATTCTTTTATTCTTGCTATTTATAGATTCTTTTGTTCTTTGGACTTTCATGCAAATATTCTCTATTCATGACCATACCATACAAATAACCATCCTTAGAAGTATTTATTCTCTAGAATTTTCCTTCGTGTCTACAATAGGTCCCAATATATCAACGACAAGAGCGACATTGTTACTGACTCCCTTTTGAGTGAGATATGTGTCTAGAGGGATCTCAGGACTTTGAAGATGACAGAGATTGTAGCCTATCCTCTGATTTGTGAAGGATGGTAAAACAACAGGAAAATGGACCCTACCATACAAAGTGTAACATCCCAAACCCGGTCAAAATGTTACGACTGAATTTGGATTGCTACAGAATGAGTAGATTTAAAAAACTTTGGAAAACTTCGCGAATTGAGAATTTTGTTTGGAGAAATTCAGTTGAGAGCCAAAACTGTTTTGTTAATATCAACCTTACCGTTATAACCAAATATATTCTTTTTAATTAATCAAGCCGATTGGATGCTAAAATAGACTTATTTTGTCAAAACCCAACTTTGAGGAGTATTTGGAAGATAAGAATTTAAAATGAATTTCTAAGTGCTGGATTTCTTTGAAAACAACATCTGAAATGTTAAGAAAATTCCAAGTTTTATTTGTTAACTACTTAATATCCGTTTGTCGTGAATTTGGAAAACTTCTTGTTAAGTTTTTAGGAAAAATCCCATTTACAATGATTCAAAGCACGAATAAAACAGCTTAAAAACAAATCCCAAATTAAAGTTAAGCGGTCTTATTACAAATCCAAAAATCCCAAAATAAAAATAAATTAAAGCTAAAGTTCGAGTTTACTAAAGAAACCGCAACGCATGGTCACCTCGAGTCCGTCTCAGCCCAAAACCCGCTATCTACTGATCACCTGCAAAATTAACAAAGGGTGAGTCATTAAGACTCAGTGTGTACATTTCCCCATGCATTGCAATTTGGGCCTTAGCCCACTCATTACAGGTCATATTATGTGCATGCAATGGAACCCATCCCAGATCAGCTCTCCATCCAAAACTCCCGTGGCATTATGCCACTGTGGTTCATAACTACCGTGGTCCTAGACCACTCGTGACCGTAGTCACTCGTGATAAAGTCACTATAATAGAATAGTGGGGCCAACCCACTGTGGTCATAGACCACCGAGACAAGTCACTGATATAAGCAATTGTGGTATTAACCATCGTGGTACTTGACCACTCGTGACAATAGTCACTCATCAGTTTATCCGTGGTTTTAACCACCATGGTACTTAGACCACTCGTGACAAAAGTCACTCATGACCGTAGTCACTGATTCTCCCTCCTCCATCAATCAATCCCGAGCCCATGCTCTTTTCATTGTGCACAATATGTATGAATGCCATGCAATATATCAGCATATACAGATTATATTTCATACGTGACTAACATCAAAATATACATACAAACATATTAACAGTAATATAAGTATCGAAGAACTTACCCGGCGTCTCCAACCTTTACCCGTAAGGATATTTAATCAATTATATCAGTTATTTCGACTTTTCGCCCCATTTTGTTAATAAGATAATAACAACAGAAATGAAGGCGTGTGGGTAGTACACACCTGGTAACACGCAACACTATGCTTTCTATGTCGACACTTTCATTAACCGAAACAACGGCTATTTGCCTCCTACTTTGTTCTGAAGCCGGTCAAACCCGGTGGCCAATCTCAAACCGCAGACACTGCTCACTTTTTGAACTTAGAAGCCGAAACTAGGGGTACGTTCCCTTCTCTAGATTGACCCACACTTGCATCCATGGTAAGGGTCTTTAATTAGGAAACTAGATTAACATAATGAGATAGAAAGAAAGAATACATGTCAAACAAAAGGAAACTCCTTACCTCAACCAACGAAAGCCGAGCTTCTAGAAGATTGGCCTATGAAACCAATTGAATCCCTAGGTAGCACCAATATTAGAATCGATTCTCAAAGCAAACAAAATAGGTGGCCTTTCGACCAAACTAACTGATAAAGAATCCCCTTGCTACCCATTCGGCTAATGCACACTTACCGAGATCCTCTCAAAAGCAAGCCGCACGAAAAAGAGATGATGGAAATACGCCCCTCTACCATCCACCAATGCCCACAGATACGATTCAGAACCTTCGATTAGCCAAACAAAAGAGAGAAAAGAGAAATCGATTGAACAGAAAACACAAGGGAAAGAAGGCTCATTACCGAAGAACAAGAGTATGCCGATTGAAGAGGCTCTATATTCGGCTATTAGCAACCAAAATGGAAAGGTGCATGTTCGGCTAAGGAGAAACAGAGTGTAGAAAACCAAAAGAAGAGAAAACTGTTCAAGCAAGAACTCGAAATGGTGAGGAGAGATTCGGCTAGCAACCACAAGAATGATTCAGTTTTTGAGAGGATAGAAGAGAAAAGAAATACATGATAAGAGATAAAGTATCTGCCAAAGATGAAGAAGGTTATGGACTTTCGTCACTTACTAGGAATAGGCTACCAGGAAATGGACCTCAAAAGTGCTCACATTCACAACGGCATACACACACTCCCTAAATCAAAAATGCCAACAAAACTAACCCTAAACAAAGCTAAATTCGACACACCCCAATCTAGCACTAAACCGAATCCTCACCCCCACTTCAAGCTTCCCATATTCGGCCACCACTCCACCAACATCAAGTCCCATATTTTCCTCTTACTTTCAATCCCCTTCATTCATTTGAATTAGCTTGACCAATTCAAACTCCATCTCCTTCTCATAGCCACCCATTCAAACACTTTGACTCCTTCAACCCTCATCCTTGAAGAGCTCTTTCCGAATCCACCTCTTTAGCTCCCTAGGCGCAAAAATAAAACTTTTGAATGCTGCTGGTGCGACTTGAACTTTTTCTCCCTGCTGCTCCCTTGTGACACCACTTCCATGCACTCTAAGTGGCATCTCCTTGCCACTTTACCACCTTTATTCTTGTGTCATCAAACACAAGTATTTATTCTTAAGACCTACCTCTGCTAGCTTCCCCTTAAAGTGCATAAAAACAGAATTTTCACCAAGGCTCAAGCTTAACCCCAAGCCTTCCTGGGACTCTCAAACATCCCAAATTAACAAACAGAGCATGGAAAACACACAACAAACATTATGTGCAGACCCTCTAATTCGAGGATGTTACAGTTCTACCCCTTTAAAGAAATTTCGGCCTCGAAATTTACCTGATGAAAAGAGGTGAGGGTATTGCTGTCGCATCACATCCTCTGGCTCCCACGTGGCTTCTTCTGAACCGTGATTCCACCACAACACTTTAACCAATGGAACCATCTTTCTCCGCAACACCTTAACATCTTGGTCTAGGATTTGAATTGGTTCCTCCTCAAAAGATAAATCAGGTCTTATCTTGATTTCTTCCACCGGCACTATGTGAGATGGATCTGAACGGTAGCGCCTTAACATCGAAACATGGAACACATCATGAATCTATCTCAACTTTGAAGGTAGCTCGAGCTGATAAGCTACCGGTCCCACACGCTACACTAAACAATAAGGCCCGATGAATCTGGGACTCAGCTTACCCTTCCATCCAGACCTTAGATCTTTCTTCCATGATGAAACCTTTAAGAAAACCTGATCACCTACTGCAAATTCTATGTCTTTACGCTTAAGATCCGCATAAGATTTCTGCCTGTCGGAAGCCCCTTTCAACCGAGTTCGGATCAACTTAACTTTTTCCTCTGTCTTCGTAACCAATTCTGGTCCCAACATCTGATGCTCACCCAACTCTGTTCAACAAGTAGGAGTACGACACTTCCACCCATACAACGCTTCATAGGGCGCCATCTGAATACTAGACTGGTAGCTATTGTTGTATGCAAATTCTACCAACGGTAGAAACTCCTCCCAACCACCCCTGAAGTCAATGACACAGTCTCTCAACATATCTTCCAAGATTTGAATTACCCTCTCGGACTGACCATCAGTCTGCGGACTGACCTGCTGACACGTCAAGCATTTACCCACATACTCAGTCACTTCTTGCTTCAGACCCGGCCACCAAAACTGTTCTCGCAGATCCCTATACATCTTGCTTCCCCTAGTATGCATAGCGTATGGGCTACTATGTGCTTCCTATAGAATCTTTTGCCTCAATTCAGAATTTTCGGCATACAAGCTTTCCCTCGAAAACACAGTATCCCATCATTGTTCACACTCAAATCTTCTATCTTACCACTTGCCACCAACTGTAGTTTCGAGCTTAGTGATTCATCAGACAATTGCTTCTCTTTATTCTGACTGACCCAAGAAGGCTTCACTTGCAATTTCGCTAACACACTTCCATCATCATACAAGCTGAGATGGGCGAACATTGCCCTCAGGTCCGATATCACTTTACGACTCAATGCATCTGCCACTACATTAGCTTTACCCGGGTGGTATTCAATCGAGCAATCATAGTCCTTTAACAACTTAACCCAGCATCGCTGCCTTAAATTCAACTCCTTTTGGGTAAGGAGAAACTTCAAGCTCTTATGGTCTGTGTAGATAACGGACTTCTCCTCATATAAATAATGTCTCCAGATCTTTAGAGCAAACACTACTGCAGCCAATTCCAGATCATGCGTGGGATAATTTAGTTGATGTGGTCTCAACTGCCGAGATGCATATGCCACCACCTTCCCTTCCTACATCAACACGCATCCCAATCATGTGTGCGATGCATCGCAGTAGACAACAAACTCCTTCCCAGCCTCAAGCTGAATTAACACAGGAGCCTCAGTTAAAATCCTCTTCAGCTTCTCAAAACTTCCCTGTTGTTTATCTGACCAGACAAATGGTATCCATTTTCGTAGCAACTTAGTTAATGGTGCAGCAATTAATGAAAACCCCCCAACAAACCTTCTGTAATACCCAGCCAGACTAAGGAAACTCCGAATTTCTGCCACCGACTTAGGCGGTTTCCAATCCAACACAGCTTCAATTTTCCGAGGGTCAACCCTAATCCCCTCAGCAGACACAACATGACCCAGGAAGGTAACTTCCTTCAGCCAGAATTCACACTTACTGAATTTGGCATACATCTATTTCTCCCTCAGAATTTGTAGAACCACTCGAAGATACGAATCATGCTCCTCTTCTGATCTTGAATAAACCAAGATATCATCTATAAATACCACGACAAACTAATCCAGATAGGGTTGGAATACCTAGTTCATCGTATCCATAAATGCTGCTGGTGCATTGGTCAACCCAAACGGCATAGCCAAGAACTTGTAGTGACCATAACGAGTTCAGGAAGCTATCTTATGAATATCTGCCTCTTTGACCTTAAGTTGGTGATACCCTGACCTCAAGTCTATCTTGGAAAAGACTGAAGTGCCTCGTAACTGATCAAACAGGTCATCGATTCTAGGCAGTGGGTACTTGTTCTTAATCTTCAACTTGTTCAACTGTCTATAGTCAATGCACATCCACATTGATCCATCCTTCTTCTTAACAAATAACACCGGCGCTCCTCAAGGTGACACACTGGGTCAAATAAAACCCCGATCCAATAGCTCTTGAATTTAGGCTTTCAGTTCCACCAACTCCTTCGGCGCCATTCTATATGGAGTAATAGGCACTGGCGCTGTTCCGGGAAAAAGATCAATCCCGAACTCTACCTCTTGATCCGAGGGTATCCCTGGAAGCTCTTCTGGAAAAACATCGAGAAATTCCCTCACCGTTCTGACATCCCCTATAGTCAACTCCTTGGCCTCCAGCGCACAAACATACGTTAAGAAAGCCTCGCATCCTTTCCTCACCATTCGTTCAGCCTTTAGAGCAGACACTACATTAGACAAGTAGTTCCTCTTTTCACCTATCACCACCACCTCATCACTCTTAGGAGTCCTTAACACCATGCGCTTGGTAGCACAATCCAAGTTTGCTCGATACTTCACTAGCCAGTCCATACCCAAGATTAAATCGAACTCCTCAAACGGCAGTTCCATCAAATCAGCCGGGAAAACCATCCCTTGTACTTCTAGAGGTATATCCCTAAAGAGTTTTTTCACAACTACAGATTGTCCTAAAGGGCTAAGTACAGTCATCTCCCTAGAAGTAGTCTCACAGTCTATGTTCAGAGTTCCAGATACAGTATTAGCAATATAAAAATGCGTTAATCCAATATCAATCAGTGTAAAAAAAAGGCAGTCCATAAATAAAGAATGTACCAGTTATGACGTCCGGTGCATCGCCCTCTTCTCGGCGTCTAGCAGCATAAACTAACCCAGGTTGCCTTGCATTTGTATTCCCGGCACCTCTGCTCGGTGCTCCACGTCCACGACCAAAACCATAACCTCACCTGGCCGGACCACGGCTTCCCTGTGGCTGATGACCACCTCTACCAGGCTGATCATAATTCTGACTTGCGGGTCGCACTTTATTTGGCTCTTGCAGACAGTCCTTCACCCGATGATCCACTGCCCCACATCTAAAGCATCCATTATTTCTTGCCCAACATTCCCCAAAATGAAACTTCCCATACGTAGCACATTGCGGAGGCCTACCAGTAACAGCGGGCCTCACGGCTTGACCCGGCCCATCCAACCCAGGCCTCTTTTGAAAATTCCCAATAGATCTTAATGGTCCAAAGCTTTTTTTATTTCTACCCTTGTCCCTATCCTGATTCTGTCTCTCTGAACGCTTTGCCTCTTCAGCTATCTTAGCTTTCTCAACCAGAACAGCGAATTCCCTTTCTCGTTGCGGAGCTATCAGTACTCGCAACTCATCCCTTAGGCCATTCTCAAATCGAACACAACACTCATGATCCGTAGACACCATACAACGAGCATACCAGCTTAGACGCAAGAATTCCACCTCATACTCGCCCACCGACTTACTCCCCTGTACCAAGTTTAGGAATGCCTTACATCGAGCGTCCATATAACTTGACCTAATATATTTCCCTTGGAACGGAGACTTAAAGAAGTCCCAGGTAATGTGATCCGTAGCTGTACCATCTCTAACTGTGAGCCACTATTGATAAGCCTTGTCTCGGAGAAGAGACACAACTCCTTTCAGTTTTTCCTCTGCAGTGCAGTCCAGATAATCCATAATTCGTTCCAGTGCTTCTAACCAGTACTCGGCTACATTAGGAGCCACACCCGAAACGCCCCTAAACATTTCTTTCCTATTAGCCTTGAGTCGCTCAGGCACAGATTTCCGAGCCACTGATCCCGTGGTCACTCCAGGCACTCTCTCCAGAACATGTAACATAGCCTGAGACACAGCATCGTCTCCACCAGTTTGGTCTTGAAATTCTGCCCCTGCAAGTGGCGGTGCTGGTACTTCACCTTCCGCCCATGCCCAGATTCTGAAGACTCAACCTCAACTTGTCGGCCTCTTCTACGATCTCGCACACCGCGTCCGCGTCCTCTAGTACTCATTATAACTAACGCGATTTAATCTGATTAAAAGTTTTATGAGTTAGTTGTTTTCTTCCACTGTTTATTACAGAGCAGTTTTATGGAAATAGTATTATAAGCAGTTCTCGACATTTCATGCACATCTAAGGTTTCAGTCTCTAAAGTTGTATTCCTTAACACAAACAATCAATACACATCATACTCACTTTATGCACAAAAATCAAAAGTCAGAAGACTTAGCGTGCGGGTTTGGTGCCGGAGACTCGAGTGCCATGCTTCTAAATATATTTCTAAATCACTTTCTAACCATCTCCTAAAACATTTTAAACCCCCATACCCACAGCTGAGTTTTTTGAAACTGGCTCTGATACCAAAATTGTAACACCCCAAACCCGGTCAAAAAGTTATGACCGAATATGGATTGCTACAGAATGTGTAGATTTGAAAAACATTGGAAAACTTCGCGAATTGAGAATTTTGTTTGGACAAATTCAGTTGAGAGCCAAAATTGTTTTGTTAATATCAACCTTACCGTTATAACCAAATATATTCTTTTTAATTAACCAAGCCGATTAGATGCTAAAACAGACATATTTTGTCAAAACCCAACTTTGATGAGTACTTGGAAGGTGAGAATTTAAAATGAATTTCTAAGTGCTGAATTTCTTTGAAAACAACATCTGAAATGTTAAGAAAATTCCAAGTTTTATTTGTTAACTGCTTAATATCTATTTGTCGTGAACTTGGAAAACTTCTTGTTACGTTTTTAGGAAAAACCCCATTTACAATGATTCAAAGCACGAATGAAATAGCTTAAAAACAAATCCCAAATTAAAGTTAAGCGGCCATATTACAAATCCAAAAATCCCAAAATAAAAATAAATTAATGCTAAAGTTCGAGTTTACTAAAAAAACCGCAACGCATGGCCACCTCGAGTCTGTCTCGGCCCAAAACCCGTATCTACTGATCACCTGCAAAATTAACAAAGGGGTGAGTCATCAAGACTCAGGGTGTACATTTCCCCATGCAACGTAGTTTGGGCCATAGCCCACTCAATACAGGTCATGTTATGTGCATGCAATGCAACCTATCCGAGATCAGCTCTCCATCCAAAACTCCCATGGCATTGTGCCACTATGGTTCATAACCACCGTGGTCCTAGCCCACTTGTGACCGTAGTCACTCGTGATAAATTCACTATAATAGAATAGTGGGGCAAACCCACCGTGGTCATAGACCACCGTGATGATCTCTAGCAATTAAGCATACGTGGGGCCAACCCGCTGTGGTTATAGACCATCGAGACAAGTTACTGGTATAAGCAATCTTGGTATTAACCACCGTGGTACTTGACCACTCGTGACAATAGTCACTCATCAGTTTATCCGTGGTTTTAACCACAGTGGTACTTAGACCACTCGTGACAAAATTCACTCGTGACCGTAGTCATTGATTCTCCTTCCTCCATCAATCAATCCCGAGCCCATGCTCTTTTCATTGTGCACAATATGTATGGATGCCATGCAATATATTAGCATATACAAATTATATTTCATACGTGACTAACATCAAAATACACATACGAACATATTAACAGTAATATCAGTATCGAAGAACTTACCCGGCGTCTCCAACCTTTACCCGTAAGGGTATTTAATGTATCATATCTATTATTTTAGCTTTTCGCCCCATTTTGTTAATAACATAATAACAACAGAAATGAAGACGTGTGAGTAGTACACACCTGGTAAGACGCAACACTATGCTTTCTATGTCGACACTTTCGTTAACTGAAACGACAGCTATTTGCCTACTACTCTGTTCTTAAGCTAGTACACAACCCGGTGGCCAATCTCGAACCGCAACACTGCTAGCTTTTTGAACAGAGGAGCCAAAATTAGGGGTTCGCTCCCTTCTCTAGATTGACCCACACTTGCATCCATGGTAGGGGTATTTAATCAGGAAACTAGATTAACGCAGCGAGATAGAAAGAAAGAATACATGTGAAACAAAAGGAAACTCCTTACCTCAACCAACGAAAGCCGAGCTTCTAGAAAATTGGCCTATGAAACTGATTGAATCCCTAAGTAGCACCAATATTAGAATCGGTTGTCAAAGCAAACAAAAGAAGTGGCCTTTCGACCAAACAAACTGATAAAGAATCCCCTTACTACCGATTCAGCCAACACCCACTTATCGAGATCCTCTCGAAAGTAGGCCGCACGAAAAAGAGATGATGGAAATACGCCCCTCTACAATCCACCATTACAGATACGATTCCGAACCTTCGATTAGCCAAACCAAAGAGAGAAAAGAGAAATCGAATGAATAGAAAACACAAGGAAAGGAAGGCTCTTTACCGAAGAACAAGAGTATGCCGATTGAAGAGGCTCTATATTCGGCTATTAGCAACCAAAATGGAAAGGTGCAGGTTCGGCTAAGGAGAAATAGAGTGTAGAAAACCAAAAGAAGAGAAAACTGTTCAAGCAAGAACCCAAAATGTTTAGGAGAGATTCAGCTAGCAACCCCAAGAATGATTCAGTTTTTGAGAGGATAGAAGAGAAAAGAAATACGTGATAAGAGATAAAGTATTTTCCAAAGATGAAGAAGGTTATGGACTTTCGGCACTTACTAGGAATAGGCTACCAAGAAATGGACCTCAAAAGTGCTCACATTCACAATGGCACACACACACTCCCTAAACCAAAAATGTCAACAAAACTAACCCCAAACAAAGCTAAATTCGGGACACCCCAATCTAGCACTAAACCGAATCCTCACCCCCACTTCAAGCTTCCCACATTCGGCCACCACTCTACCAACATCAAGTCCCATATTTTCCTCCTACTTTCAATCCCCTTCATTCATTTGAATTAGCTTGACCAATTCAAACTCCATCACCATTTCATAGCCACCCATTCAAACACTTTGACTCCTTCAACCCTCATCCTTGAAGAACCCTTGCCGAATCCACCACTTTAGCTCCCTAGGCACAAAAATAAAACTTTTGAATGCTGTTGGTCCGACTTCAACTTTTTCTCCTTGCTGATCCCTTGTGACGCCACTTCCATGCACTTTAAGTGGCGTCTCCTTGCCACTTTACCACCTTTATTCTTGTGTCATCATACACAAGTATTTATTCTTAAGACCTACCTCTGCTAGCTTCCCCCTAAAGTGCATAAAAACAGAATTTTCACCAAGGCTCAAGCTTAACCCCGAGCTTCCCGGGACTCCCAAACATCGCAAATTAACAAACAGAGCATGGAAAACCCACAACAAACATTAAGTGCAGAGCCCCTAATTCCAGGATGTTACACAAAGGGTCAGTGGACATTGTGAGCTTAAAAAAGGGATGAATATCGAAGCCTAGCTCACCACAGAAACAAAACGAGACGTCATATCTTTGCATGATCACATCCAGATACACTTAGACGTGAGGATGCTATAAAGTGTTAATGGTTCTACGATAGCCAAGCCAATCAAGAGGTTTTGGTATTGTTGGTCCACCTTGGAAGGGGATCGCATCAGTATGTCGTAAATGCCAAATTAGGGAAGACAAGACTTATATGCCTCCTCCATTTCTTCAAAGATTTTCTATATGTGGGGCATGGATGTTATGGGGCCAATCTCGTCGACATTGAATCATCTTTGTGGTCGTCGATTACTTTACTAAGAGGGTGAAGGTCGCTTCATTTGCCAAAGTTACAAAGTCAACAGTCATCAAATTCAAGTTCAAGTCTAAATCAAAATCCAAATCCAAAACTAGATCCAAATCTAAATTCAAATTCAAGTTCAAATTCAAATTCAAATTTGAGTTCAAACGCAAGTTCAAATTCAAAAATAGTGGCAATAAAGAATGCCAGAAAGGAACATGTCTAGCATAATTACACAATCTATTCAAACATCAAACACCATTTCAGTGCAGCAAAGGCAGCCAGAAACCATTCAATTTTTTTTGAAAATGATTGAGATTTGTAAATGTTGGCATACAGAAGTTACTATTTACCTTCTATGCTTATCAAATGTTGGTCAGGACTATCACTGGGGCAACACATATCTTATTGGTTTCGCCCATTGAAGTCGAAATTCCGTTTTTCTGAGTTTCATTAGAATTGAAGTTGAATGAGGTAGAATGGATCCAATCCCGATGTGATCAGTTAAATTTGAAGAGAAAATGTTAAAAGTTATCTGTCACGGTCAGATGATGCGAGCTTACAACAGAAAAGGATAGCCCTAGAAAATTTCATGATAGGGCTTTGAAGAAAATTTTTCCATGCAAAAGGGACTTCAAAAGATAGTGGGTGCCAAACTAGGAAGGACCTTATGCAGCAAAGAAGGCCTGTTCTAGGGAAGTATGGATATTGATCGAGATGGATGGCAAGGACCTGTCCAATCTGATGAATTCAGATTCAATAAAAAGTTTTCAAAAAACAAAACAAAACAAAAAACAAAAAAACACACAAAAAAGGAAAAAAGAAAAAGAAGAAAAAGGAGAGGCCAAGGTGAAAACCTACAAAGGGCGCTTTGAGACCAAAGGGTATTTGAGTTAAAAACTCAAAAAGGGTGGCTTAAATTTTGATCAAAAGTGGGGCATACAGTAGTCTTGTTATACTTGAATTAAGAAGAAGAATTATGCTACGTCTTGGGGCATCAACAAAGTACTCTGGTTCCCCTAAACACGTATTGAGTTTTAAAATGGTCCTCAAGAAGTTTGAACATAGAAGCTCAGGCTACGATATCTGGGGTACTTAATTTCCATTTTATCCATTTTAAATTTGTTATTATCTTATTCTTTTCAAAGAACGCTCCAAATAAAATTTCTCTGGATTTGCTATTTTGGTTTAACTTATTTGTTCCTAGCTATGCTCCTAATTAATTTCCTTTTCGTCCATTATTATGATCTTTTTCAGGCGTTTTGCATTGAAATAATGATTAGTGGACTAATAAAACTTTCATAAAAAGAGTTTTGCATATTACTCTAGAAACTTCTAAATAATACGAGAACCTAAAACAGAACTTTTGTTTAAAAGTCACAATGTTTAAGGAATAGTCTAAACTGAGACTATCTCTCCAGATTTTTGTCAAAAATGGTGATTGAATAAAATATTGCATCGGTGATTCAATCTTGACAAAAAATAGGCAATGTTAACCCATATGTAAAAGGGGAATCATTCGCGAGAAAAAAAATGATATTTTGTATCCATGCAAATATCATGCATACACATTTGGTTAGGCCACCTAGGGAGTGATCAGTTGATTGAACAAATTAGAGCCCTCTACCACTGAGTTGCGGTGGTATGGATGGAAAATGATACAATTCTTGTACCCTTGAATAGTAAAGGGATGGATTGAAGAAGAAACAAATCCTACATTTTGAAGTTGCAGTGGGATGGATTGGAAAAGATTCAGATCCTATACCCCTAAGTCACAATGAGATGAACCCTGAAGATAAAGTGGGGAAAATCTGTTAAGCAAGATATAATTGTTTTCTTGGGTTTCCTGTCAAGAATACCAGCTGAACAAGATGGCATCATAATACGTCAGTGATAAAGCCCTGGTAAACAATGAGCGATGACAACCCTAAGCATTTAAAAAGGGATCATTCTCTTGAAATTTTGTATTCATGCAAAACACATTTAGTTAGGAGCATTTGATTCGTTTCAATCATTGCATCCTAATCATAGTACAATTAAAAAAGATCATTCTCATGACATTCTGCATTCATGCAAATGTCATCCAGTTAGGAGCATTTGATTAATTCTGTTTTTTGCATCCTAACCGTTGTACATTTAACAAAGGATCATTCCCATGACATTCTGCATTCATACAAATGTCATCCATAATATCATTTAGTTAGGAGCATTTGATTCATTTTGATCATAGCATCCTAATCAGTTGGCATATACAGAAGCATATGAAATCAAGTCTATAGGACATGTCCCCCAAAGGACGGTGTAGCAATATCGGTGAAATTGCAGACCTTGTCTCCCTAAGCTGTAGTGGAGCAGATCAAAGACCCCAGCCTTGCCTTCCTAAGTTTGCAATGGAGTAAACTGAAGATAGCAGATCTTGTCTCCATAAACAGTAGTAGAGCAGATCGGATGAACGACAAATCTCGTCTCCCTAAGCAGTAGTGGAACAAATTTAAGCCACCAGTCCTATCTTCTTGACCAGTAGTGGAATAGGTTGAAGATTATAGATCTTGTCACCCTAAGCAGTAGTGGAACAAGATTGAACGACAAATCTTGTCTCTCTAAGCAGTAATGGAATAGATTTAAGCCACCAGTCCTATCTCCCTGACCAGCATTGGAATAGGTTGAAGATTGTAGATCTTGCCACACTAAGAAGTAGTGGAACAAGATCGAATAGAAAATCTTGTCTCCCTAAGCAGTAGTGGAATAGATTTAAGCCACCAGCCCTATCTCACTGACCAGCAGTGTAATAGGTTGAAGATTGTAGATCTTGTCACCCTAAGCAGTAGTGGAAGAAGATCGAACGACAAATCTCGTCTCCCTAAGCAGCAGTGGAACAGATTTAAGCCACCAGTCTGACATCCCTGAGTTTGCAGTGGAGCAGATTGAAAATAGCAGATCTTATCTTCATGAGAGTGCGGTGAAGCGGATTGAAGATACCAGTTTGGCATCCCTAAGTTTGCAATGGAGCATATTGAATATAGCAGATCTTCTCTACCAGAGATCGCAGTGAAGCGGATCGAAGATACTAGTCTGGCATCCCTGAGTTGGCGATGGAGCGGATCAAGATTGCGAGATCTTGTCTCCTAAGCGATGAGTGAGCGGATCGATTAAAGATTGCAGATCTTATCTCACTAAGCAGTAGTGAAACAGATCAAAGACTACAATCCTTATCTCCTTGAAATTTCAGCAGAGTAGATCAAAGTTACAAATCTTTTCTCTCTAAAATTACATCAGAGTGGATAGAAGCACTACTTCCTATACCCCTGAAGACGCAATGGGATGGAATGGGGCTACTTGAAGAAAAGAAGTGGCAAGAAGCCAAGATCTTGCAAGACCAGGCAAATTTGGCCCTCTTTAAAGTCTTTGCTTCATTCTCGTTACACGACAATGAGCAAAGAGGGGCAGCTGTAAGAGCCCAAATTTGCCCGGGCCCGATAAAATTAAAACCAATTTAAAAACCCAAAAAAATTATTATTATAAAAGTCTAATAAATGTCCATTTTAACAGCCCATTACATTACAACCCAAATTTAGCCCAAAAAATAAAAGGCCTGAGTGGCTCAAAATTGGTTGAAGGTTCAGAAACCCTAAGAGTTTCTGAAATCTCCCAGCGCCGCAGCTCCTAGCATCTTCGCCACGTCTGCAGTTTCCCCACAAATGGCCTTCGTACGACGGTTTTCGCTTGCAAAAAGAAATAAGTAACAACAGTATATGGAAATGGACAGAGAGAATAACAGAAATATAGCTATATTGTATCTTCTTTTTTATTTTTCTTTATTTTTGGCTATATAAAGTCGATAAAAAATCTGTAAAAGGAAACACAGAAATAAGGGGTTCGAAAAAAAGATTGCTTTCTATCTTGTTATTTCTTTTTCATTTCGTTTAATTCTTCAATCAAAAAAATAAACGAATAAAAAGGAAGGTTTACCTTCGTAAGCGAGCCATCGGAGTCCTCATCTCATTCATCAAAATCGAAGATTGAGATGGGGATTGTAACATCTAGGATTTAGGGGTTATGCGTTTAATGCATAATTCAAGTGATAGTGGGCATTGTGTGTGTTTGGATGTGTTTTAAGGGTTTCGGGAACTCTAAGATATAAGTGAATGCTTTAGGAGAATATTGGGTTTTAAGTTTGAAAGGGGGAGCTAGGCAAATGAGGTCTTAAGAGAAATTGTGTGGGATTTATGACACAAGAAGTGCATTGGCAGAGTGGCAAGGAGGCGCCACTTAGGGCCTTGGTAAGTGACGCCTCAAGCAGTAGGGAAGGGCTCAGGTTTGAGCAGCATGGGAAGCAAGGGGAGCTTTTATTTTTGCAGCAAGGTGAGGCAGTGTTGGACGACAATGGGGTACTGAGTGGATGAGTATTGATCAAGTCAAATTCTTTTTAAATTTCGGCTAAGGAGGGAGAGATAGTAGTTGACTCATTCAAACTTTTTGAATGAGTGTTGAAGAGGAAAAATACGAGAAAAGGAAGGGGGAGATAAAGTTTGAGTGATAGCCGAATTTAGGAGAGGGGATTAGGATGAGGTAAATTCGGTCATGTAGGAGGGGAGTGTGTGCCGAAATTTAGACCTCTCTTTTCTCTCTAAGTGCCGTTCTTTCTCTTGTGTAAAAGTCATCTAGTTTCGGCTTACCTACTCTCTTGAATTGTGACCGAAAACTCTTAAAACCATTAGGGTCATTGAAGTTTCTTTCTTCTTATCTAGTTGTCTCTTGGCTGAATCTATATCTCTTTCCCAACTTCCTTCTTTTCTTTTGGTTAGTCGAACCTTATAGCCTCTTTCTCTTCTCTTTTTCTTTCTCTTTCATTCGCATCATTTTCCCCGAGACGATTCTTTTCTTGTTGTGGCTCCAAAGCCGAATCTATAGGGGTAGTGCAGTCGACTACTCTCTTTTAGTCTTCGCAAGCAACGTGGGTGGTAAGTATTTCTTCCTTAGTAAACGGTTTTGGGGTCTTTTCTTTTTGTGGCCGAAATCGAATGGTTGGCCTTGGTTATTTGGGATGGCCGAGCCTCAGTAGGGTCTTTGATTTCGTGTTCTTTCATGTGTAGCCGAAAGAAGGAAGCACTAAAGATTCTTTCGGGATTTGGATGCTCAAGGTAAGGATTAGTTTCGGCCAATGGCTTTTTCCATAAGTATTCATGTATTAAAGCCGATTCTAACAGTGGTTAAGTAGGGATCTCGACAACTTCACGAGCAAGTGACAGTTTCGGGATTTGGATAAGCAAGGTAGGTGGTTTGTGATATTCGGCCATAGGCCATTTTGGTTATTAATGTTAGCCGATTTTGACTGTGGTTATTTAGGGGCAAATCGTCGGGAATAACGAGAGTTTCAGGATTCGAGATCGCTTTGGTAAGGGTACTCTATGAGTTTGGATTTAGTTGTTTTGACTATATGTTAGTGACTAACCGAATGTGCTGATTAAGATAATACTGATGGATGCGAGTGCCAGTCAATGAGGAAAAGGGGTAGTCCCTATTCTTATGTTTAAGAAGAGATCAGTCTCTGCAGTACGGGATTGGCCACCGGGGTGTGGGCCAGCAGCAGGGCAGGATTATAGGTAGATAGCGGTAGTTACAATTAGTGACAGCATCGGTATTGAGAGAGTAACGCATCAGGTTATCAGGTGTGTGATTAACCTACAAATTTCCCGATTGTATGTTATGTTTGTATGTGTTATGTATATGTGGTTAATGCAGTGGAAATAATGAGATGGGTACTCTTGAGTGAGTATGTCGACAATCAGGTCAGTATGAAATCTAGTAAAATTGTGGTTTTTGGTGTATATATGTGTGGTATGACGAATAACATGTTCATGCATTATTCATCATGACACTATTGTATGTTGCATGTGCATGGGGTGGGATAGAATATATGAAAGAAGGACAGGGTGTCCTTTATGTACGTGGTTTAGTGATGGCTGCGAGCCTCACGTGGATTGATGAGTGGCTGTGTGCCTCATCGTGGATGGTATCGGCTTTGTGCCATATCGTGGTTGGTGATGGCTATGTTCCTCATCGTGGTTTGATGTTAGCTACTCGCTACATCGTGGATTGGGGCTGACTGAGATCGCGTTGTGGATTATTTGTGATTTATTTCACGTGGACGGCATTAATTGCCAAATTGGTGTGTAGAGGTTGGAGGATTGATTTAGTAATCCTCTGGTGTGTGGTGGCTGGATACGGTGGTGTGTAGAGGATGGACCCTAGGCTGGGTTGGGTGCACCTTGCATAATCATGTGTGGTATGTTGATTGGTGTGCATAAGGGCCAAGCCCATGTGTGAGCTCATGTGGATTAATTGCGTTATTATCTAATATGTGGTTTGGTGTGGTTGTGGGCTAAGCCCATGTGTGGAAATATGTGGACTAATTACACACTGAGTCTGTTGACTCACCCAAATTTTTACCAAACATCGCAGGTGATACATGATGCTTGGACCGGGTTGGTGCTGATACGAGGTGGCCGTGTAACATCCCCAAACCCGGCCCATTCGTTACGACCGAATTTGGAATGTCACTGCGGAAAGACGGTTGAAAAACTTTTTGACTTTAAAATAACTTATGAAAATTTGTTTACTTTTGAACAACCATGTCCATTTAAAAATAATATGAAAAACCTTAATGTTATAGAATGTCTGAATTAAAACTTTTTACCAAACATCACAGGTGATACATGATGCTTGGACCGGGTTGGTGCTGATACGAGGTGGCCATGTAACATCCCCAAACCCGGCCCATTCGTTACGACTGAATTTGAAATGTCACTGCGGAAAGACAGTTGAAAAACTTTTTGACTTTAAAATAACTTATGAAAATTTGTTTACTTTTGAACAACCATGTCCATTTAAAAATAATATGAAAAACCTTAATGTTATAAAATGTCTGAATTAAAACTTTATTATGCATATATATACAATTTGAATAAATAGGTTGCTGAGAATAAAATCATTTTAATAAAGTAATTTAGGTTAATCAAGCCATAATTAAAATAATACCGAAAAAATAGTAAGGCCCTTATTACAACCCAATATTTAAACAAAATACTTAATATCAAAAGTGCATAAAATAATAACAATATCTTCTTCTGCATGGGCCACCTTGTGTCCTCTCCGAACCCGGTCAACTTTACACTATACCTGAAAATGTTAAAGGAAAAAGGTGAGTCACCAAGACTCAGTGTGTACCCTTTTTTCCCGGTTTAGCAAAACATCATACACAAACCATAATCAAGTTTAACATGCACAAGTTCAATATGCACCCAACCTAGCCATCCAAACTCCTTTTCTACCCCGTGTGGTACCAAACCACTGGTGGTGCCAAGCCACTGGTGACTAAAGTCACAATATCCGTCAATACTTGTGGTGCCAAACCACTGGTGTCCCAAAGACACAAATGTGATACCAAATCACTGGTGACTGAAGTAACTAATCAAATGATGGTGCCAACCCATCGTGTGATACCAAATCACTGGCGATGATCCTGCATCTCAAAAGTGAGGCCAACCAACGGTGGTGTTAAACCATAAGGACAAGACGTTATGAGGTGCCAAACCTCTGGAGGTACCAAACCTCTGGTGACCGTGGTCACAATGTGATACCAAATCACTGGTGTCCGTCGACACGAATATCACTTCCTCATCTCATATCACCCATTATCATACCAACTAATGTAAAGTACGCAAATCATGCCAATCATGCAAATCATGCTAACATGTTTAGTGTAGCATCTCATAGCACATACTTCATAAATCATGACATCATGCATCAACAACAGAACTCATAATAAAACGAACTTGCCAGAATCCGTGCACATACCCTCATAGGGTATCATATCAATCCACCATACTGTTTCGGTTTTATTAATCAATCAGGTTATTAAGCATATTACAAAGTAAAGAGTGTGTTAGTTTACACACCTGTTAAAACGCAAGCCTTAATCCCCAAAGAACCGATCTAAGACACTCAATTACCTTGCTCCTTACCAATGATTTGGTTTCCTACCAAATCCCGAACCAATGATGGTTCCTTTGACAATTGGCCACACCCCTAAAACGCAACCAGTTAGCTTCACAAGCATTCGACTTAAAGAATACTAAAAGAATAGCCCAAAGAACAACTTCTTAACCCCACTTACCAACCGATTACCAAAGATGGAGGCTTCACTTCATTGATACTCCAAAATCCCGGAGACGCTATAACCATTCGATTACTACAAGAGATTAACATACTTCCAAATAAATCCAAAATCGTCTCTTACCTTTGTAAAAGTAGACAGCGAACAGAGGACAGAACATAAGACATTCGGCCTTGCCTACTTACCTTCTCCAATGATTTGAAATAGACAACCCAAGGAGATCAACACTGCTCCAAAGTTCGGCCAAAGTGACACTAATAGGAGAAAGTGGATTTCGGCAACAAGGTTTTGAGAAAAGAGAGGAAATAAAAGATGAATGAGGTTCACAAATGAAGATTCGGCCAACAAGTCCAAGGGAGAAATTGGCAAGGTCTATGATGTTAATGGCTTTTGATTTCAAAGAAGGAAAAGAGGTATGCTTTACTTGAAGGTTCGGCCAAATGAAAAAAGGAAAAAGAAAAAGCAAAAAGGAGTAAGGCTTTTGAAGAATTAAAATTCGGCAAAGGGAACCTCACCACCCTTTAAATAGCATTCGGCCACTCTCCCCCCCTTGAAGACTCCAACATTCGGCCATTTCCTAGAATCTCTCCTAGTCACTAATTCAAACACATTTGAATTAATCAAATCCTTTAATTTCCTCCCAGCCAACCATTTAAAACCAATTCAAATTAAACTAAAATAAAACCCACCTTTATCCTTTATCACCTCTTCAATTTAAAATACAAAATAAAAAAATAAACTATTATTAAACCATTATCCCACCGAATTCAAAAAAATAAATACTAAGCTCATCCTTATCTTCCAAATGCCCATGTGTCGTCCACTGCCTTCCAATTTGCTGCAAAATCAAATTAAAAGTAAAACACCCAAACTGCTGCCCATAAGTCTCGAACATGGGACCTGCCAGAACCCATGCTGCAAGTAGCGCCCCAGGCCATTCGGCCAAAGCGCTTTTTGTGATATAAACGCGCCATCTTTTCTTTTGAGCCCTCCTTCCTTAGTTCCCTTCTCTTTAACGCCAAAACAAAAATAAAATCCCCATTTGCTACTCACGCCACTCGAACCTAGGACCAGCTGGAATCATCACACGCTGCCAGCCGCTTTGCCAAGGCGCCGTTTGTGTTATAGACTCGCCCCAACTTCTTTTAAGGCCTCCTTCGATAGATCCCTTGCCTTAAAAACAAAAATAAAACGCCACTTGCTGCTGCCGTGCCTTGAACCCAGGCCCTTGCTGGCGTTACTTCCAGCCCTTAAGTGGCGTATGGGAGCCACTTTACCAAGGCGCTCTTTTGTGTCCAAACATGCCAAAAATTATTCTTAAGGCCTCTTTAGCCCAATTTCCCCTTTTAACCCAAAAATTTCAAAAATTTCCAATGCACTCCCTTTTAATCCTAGAGTTTTGAAAACCCTTAAAACATCACCAACCACACTTAAAGCCTGCCAACACTTGAGTTATGCTCCAAACGCATAACCCCTAATTTAGGATGTTACAATTCTACCCTCCTTAAAAAAATTTCATCCTCGAAATTACTTACTAACGATCATCCGTACATCCTAACTTACTTCACTGCTGCGCACTCTGATCTTATAAAGCTGTTATTCCACCTTGACCACATCCGTGACGACCACGCCCCCTCAAACTCATTTCTACAACGTGATTTAGTCTGATTAAGAAATTTTATGGATTAGTAATTTGTTTCACTTGGTTATTCGCGCAGAAATTTTATGAGAAGAGTTTAATAGGAATTCTTTCGAGCAATCAAAGTTTTAAGTCTTCTATCCTAGTTCACACAGAAAAGAACATCCATTCCCTAATACCTTTCATACTTATTCACTCTTCGGGCATTTCTGTCCCTTTCTATCCCAGGGTATTTTCGTTATTTTCCTACAGGGGTATTTCGGTGATAACTCAGGGTCAATTTGAAAATAGTTTTCAAATTAAAGATATTTCAGAATTCACAAATCCTGGGGGATCATCTTGAAAATTTGTTTTTTTCAAATTAGAGGTGTTTGCAAAAATTTCAGAATTCGGGGTTATTTTAGTAATTGGGGACGTTAAGGGCATTTTCGTAAATTTTCCAAATCAAGATATCTCGATATTTGTAAAACAAAAGTTTTCAGTATTTGTGTAAAGTAGAAACATTTTAGTAGAAGACGAGGGTAATATGAAAATTTAGAAACCAAGGGTATTTTGGTAATCTTATCAACCAGGGGTATTTTCGTAAATTTTTCTAAGTCAGAGTATTATTTTGAAATCCAGAGTTTTGGTTACTTTTGCAAAGTAGAGAAAATTTTTTTTTTAAAAAATTGGGGTTAAACTGGAAATTTCGAAAGTCAAGGGCATTTTAGTAATTTTCAACACAGGGGTATTTTTGTAATTTTGCAAGTAGGTGTATTTTTGTAATTCGGAGATACTTTAGAAAAAATTTTTACAAGAATCTTTTACTACAGTAAAAAGGGTAATTTAAGGATTTTAAAACTAGGAATTTTATAAAACTGCACGGCTAGTCACTTTCGGGTTTTAATAATTGGTTTAGCCTATGAACAAGTCCTCTTGGTTAAGGTGAACCGTAGCTACGCACCAGGTAGGATTCGAGTAAAGAGGAGGTGAGTCGCGCGGACTGCTTAAATACCAAGCTCTTACTGAATACCACTCCTAGACATGTGTACAGTGGTTGCCACACCTTAACTCGGCGACTTACTTCACAGGTTTGTTTAATAACCTTAAGTCTTATGTATATGTTTGAGTAAACTAATCCTAGGGTCCAATAGCCCTAGTATTCTAATCTATGAGCCCAATTAAACCCATAACAATTCATAATAAACAAATCACTTCAAGAGTCCGAAGTACTTACCTGGTGAACTTCTGGTAGAGGTACAAAGCCATGCTGAATAACTCAAAATATTTCATAAAACCCATATCTTGAAAAGCCCACTATGAAAATATTTTTGGGCCCAAAACCCTCAAAGTCGAGTTTTGAACCGGGCTCTGATACCAATCTGTAGCATCCCCAAACTCGGCCCATTCGTTACGACCGAATTTGGAATGTCACTGCGGAAAGACGGTTGAAAAACTTTTTGACTTTAAAATAACTTATGAAAATTTGTTTACTTTTGAACAACCATGTCCATTTAAAAATAATATGAAAAACCTTAATGTTATAAAATGTCTGAATTAAAACTTTATTATGCATATATATACAATTTGAATAAATAGGTTGCTGAGAATAAAATCATTTTAATAAAGAAATTTAGGTTAATCAAGCCATAATTAAAATAATACCGAAATAATAGTAAGGCCCTTATTACAACCCAATGTTTAAACAAAATACTTAATATCAAAAGTGCATAAAATAATAACAATATCTTCTTCTGCATGGGCCACCTTGTATCCTCTCCGAACCCAGTCCAACTTTACACTATACCTGAAAATGTTAAAGGAAAAAGGTGAGTCACCAAGACTCAGTGTGTACCCCTTTTTCCCGGTTTAGCAAAACATCATACACAAACCATAATCAAGTTTAACATGCACAAGTTCAATATGCACCCAACCTAGCCGTCCAAACTCCTTTTCTGCCCCGTGTGGTACCAAACCACTGGTGGTGCCAAACCACTGGTGACTAAGGCCACAATATCCGTCAATACTTGTGGTGCCAAACCACTGGTGTCCCAAAGACACAAATGTGATACCAAATCACTGGTGACCGAAGTCACTAATCAAATGATGGGGCCAACCCATCGTGTGATACCAAATCACTGGTGACGATCCCGTATCTCAAAAGTGGGCCCAACCCACGGTGGTGTTAAACCACAGGGACAAGACGCTATGAGGTGCCAAACCTCTGGTGACCGTAGTCACAATGTGATACCAAATCACTGGTGTCCGTCGACACGAATATCACTTCCTTATCTCATATCACCCATTATCATACCAACTCATGTAAAGTATGCACATCATTCCAATCATGCAAATCATGCTAACATGTTTAGTGTAGCATCTCATAGCACATACTTCATAAATCATGACATCATGCATCAACAATAGAACTGATAATAAAACGGACTTACCAGAATCCGTGCACATACCCCCATAGGGTATCATATCAATCCACCATACTGTTTCGGTTTTATTAATCAATCAGGTTATTAAGCATATTACAAAGTAAAGAGTGTGTTAGTTTACACACCTGTTAAAACGCAAACCTTAATCCCCAAAGAACCGATCTAAAACACTCGATTACCTTGCTCCTTACCAATGATTTGGTTTCCTACCAAATCCCGAACCAATGATGGTTCCTCTGACAATCGACCACACCCCTAAAACGCAACCAGTTAGCTTCACAAGCATTTGACTTAAAGAATACTAAAAGAATAGCCCAAAGAACAACTTCTTACCCCCACTTACCAATCGATTACCAAAGATGGAGGCTTCACTTGGTTGATTCCAAAATCTTGGAGACCTAATAACCATTCGATTACCACAAGAGATTAACATACTTCCAATTAAATCCAAAATCGTCTCTTACCTTTGTAAAAGTCGACAATGCAGATGATGAGAACATAAGACATTCAAATTTTGCCTACTTACCTTCTCCAATGATTTGAAATAGACAACCCAAGGAGATCAACACTACTCTAAAGTTCGGCCAAAGTGACACTAATAGGAGAAAGTGGATTTCGGCAACAAGGTTTTGAGAAAAGAGAGGAAATAAAAGATGAATGAGGTTCACAAATGAAGATTCGGCCAACAAGTCCAAGGGAGAAATCGGCAAGGTCTATGATGTTAATGGCATTTGATTTCAAAGAAGGAAAAGAGGTAAGCTTTACTTGAAGGTTCGGCCAAATGACAAAAGGAAAAAGAAGAAAGCAAAAAGGAGTAAGGCTTTTGAAGAATTAAAATTCGGCAAAGGGAACCTCACCACCCTTTAAATAGCATTCGGCCACTCCCCCCCTTGAAGACTCCAACATTCGGCCATTTCCTAGAATCTCTCCTAGTCACTAATTCAAACACATTTCAATTAATCAAATCCTTTAATTTCCTCCCAGCCAACCATTTAAAACCAATTCAAATTAAACTAAAATAAAACCCACCTTTATCCTTTATCACCTCTTCAATTTAAAATACAAAATAAAAAAATAAACTATTATTAAACCATTATCCCACCGAATTCAAAAAAATAAATACTAAGCTCATCCTTATCTTCCAAATGCCCATGTGCCGTCCACTGCCTTCCAATTTGCTGCAAAATCAAATTAAAAGTAAAACACCCAAACTGCTGCCCATAAGTCTCGAACATGGGACTGCGAACCCATGCCGCAGTGGCGCCCGAGCCATTCGGCCAAAGCGCTTTTTGTGATATAAACGCGCCATCTTTTCTTTTAAGCCCTACTTCCTTGGTTCCCTTCTCTTTAACGCCAAAACAAAAATAAAATCCCCAATTGCTGCTCACGCCACTCGAACCTAGGACCAGCTGGAATCATCACATGCTGCCAGCCGCTTTACCAAGGCGCCGTTTGTGTCATAGACTCGCCCTAACTTCTTTTAAGGCCTTCTTCGATAGCTCCCTTGCCTTAAAAACAAAAATAAAATGCCACTTGCTGTTGCCGTGCCTTGAACCCAGGCCCTTGCTGGCGTTACTTCCAGCCCTTAAGTGGCACATGGGAGCCACTTTACCAAGGCGCTCTTTTGTGTCCAAACATGCCAAAAATTATTCTTAAGGCCTCCTTAGCCCAATTTCCCCTTTTAACTCAAAAATTTCCGATGCACTCCCTTTTAATCCTAGAGTTTTGAAAACCCTTAAAACATCACCAACCACACTTAAAGCCTACTAACACTTGAATTATGCTCCAAACGCATAATCCCTAATTTAGGATGTTACAGGCTATGCAGAAGATGTTTTTATTTAATTCATGCACTTTATATTTTCAGTATTTTTAGATAATCATTTATTGTAACAAGGGCCACTGAAACTATTTGGATTTTTGATATGTTTAAGTTGGATTGACGATCAAAATTAGTATTTGGGAATGTTCTATTTATATTTGTTTAAAAAGCGATTTATATCTTAAAAACCTTACATTAATGTTTTTAAATCCGAAAGATTTATAATAACATAATTTTACTTAGAATTTTAAATATACCATGATTTATAAATGACAGCAATCGTTTATGTTTTTACCTTTATGACAAACTCTTTTCAAACATTTTTCCTTAGTAGCATTCTGAATTCGGCCGTGGTGTTTGGGCTGGGTTTAGGGTGTTACAATTTGGTATCAGAGCCCAGTTCAAAACTCGGCTTTGAGGGTTTTGAGCCCGAAAACATTTTTCAAAGATGGAAACATAGACTTTTATGAATTTTTCAGGTTTATTCTGGCATGGCGCCTGTATCTCCGGCCCGAAGTCCACCAGGTAAGTATCCCTAATTACTGAAGTGATTTGTATATGTGAACTTTATGGGCATTATGGGATCGTAGATTAGAAGATTGGGAGCTATTGTACCCTAGGATTAGCTTACTTCAACACAAGATTCATAAGACTTAAGGACAACCAAACAAACCTGTGAGTAAGTCGTCGAGTCAGGGTGTGGCAATAGTTGTGCGCATGTCTAGGAGTGGATTCGGTGGGAGCTTGGTATTTAAGGAGTCCTAGTGACTCACCTCCTCTTCACTCGAATCCTACCTGGTGCATAGTGACCGTTTACCCTAACCAAGAGAACTTATTCACCGGCTAAACCGATAATTAAAACCCAAAAGGGACCAGCTACACTGTTTTGTAAAACTACCTTAGATTGAATACAAACCCTTAGTTTTGTAAAAACTACACTGTTTTGACCAAAATATCCCAGTTTGAAAAATTTACTAAATTACCACTGATTAACAAAATTACCAAAATAACCCCGATTTCGAAAATATCTGCAATACCTTTGATCTGGAAAAAAAATTTCAAAATAACCTTGAGTTTTAAAAATTTTGCAATGCCTTTGATTTGTAAAGATTTTCGAGTTGCCCCTGATTTATTACTAAAATACCCCTACAGGACCAATGACGAAATTACCCCTGGGTTGGGAATGGACAAAAATGCCCAAGGTAGTGTGGTGGATGTTGTTGATGAATGAATGTGTGTG
The DNA here is from genome assembly GCA_025503065.1 of Gossypium bickii. Taxonomy (NCBI): domain Eukaryota; kingdom Viridiplantae; phylum Streptophyta; class Magnoliopsida; order Malvales; family Malvaceae; genus Gossypium; species Gossypium bickii. The sequence continues at coordinate 57,497,134 of CP106717.1, read as the reverse complement.
ACTTTCTGAATTGGAATAGTAAACTTGAGCTGAAAAACTTTGGTTGATCGAAAGAACTACTACTAAAACTTCTTTTCATAAAATTGTTCGCGGATAATCAGTGGAACAAAGTATCAATGCATAAAATTTCTTAAATCAGATTAAATCGCGACGTTAGATATGAGTTCTAAGGGACGTGGTTGTCGTGGATGCGGTAGAGGCAGAATGACGATGTCGAAACCAGTAGGGTCTGGCCATGGGTCAGACAATGATGTGTCGTCGCTGCCAGCGGTGGGCGCGGAGGATCAAGATCGACAGAGAGAAATGACGCAGCGATGTGCGGCTATCTTTGCGTGCTGCTAGCGAGTGGCGGCGTGAGCCGTATAGAAATGGGGCTCTCGAAGTCGGTATTAGAGACTTAGGTCAAACGGAGCCGAGGTTTTTAGAGGAGTGTCTGGGGTGGCTCCGAATGTAGGGGAGTATTGGTTAGAGGTGGTCGAAAGGATCATGGATGATTTGGATTGCACGGCGGAGGAAAAGCTAAAAGGTGCTATTTTACTACTTCGGGATGAGGCTTACCGGTGGTGGCTCACTGTCAGAGAAGATACCCCTGCAGATCGAGTGGATTGGGGGTATTTTAAGGTTAAGTTTGAAGGGAAGTACGTTGGAGCTAGTTACCTAGACTCGCAGAGGAAAGCGTTTCTAAACTTGGTGCAAGGAAGTAAGTCGGTAGCAGAGTACGAAGCGGAATTTCTGCGGTTAAGTCAGTACGCCAAGGGGATCGTGGCTACTGATTATGAAAGGTGTGTCAGATTCGAAGATGGGTTACGGGACGAGCTGCGGGTGTTGATTGCTCCGCAAAGAGAAAGGGACTTTGTTATTCTAGTGGAGAAAGCTCGAATAGCTGAAGAAGTTAAAAGGACTGAGAGACAAAACTGAGATAAGGATAGGAACTGGAACAAGAGGAGTTTTGGACCGTCAGTATCGTCTGGGGATTTCTAGAAAAGACCAAGGACCGAGAGTTTCAGACGCGCACTGCATTCTTGCCGAGAATCGAGTCGCCCATATGCTCGGTGTGGAAGAGCTCGTGCGGGAGAGTGCTGGGGGAATAGTAAGGAATGTTTCCAGCGTGGGTCTAAGGCTCATTTGGTTAAGAATTGTCCTTCGGAGATGAGGGGTCGTGGTCCGAACCATGGAGGAAATGGTTTTGGCCGAGGTCGTGGAGCACCAGGCAGAGGTGCTGAGGGTTCAGATGCTAGGCAACCAGGGTTGATTTATGCAGTCAGGCGTCCCGAGGAGGAAAATGTGCCAGATGTGATAACTAGTACGTTCCTTATATCTGGTATACTTTATTGCCTTATTTGATATAGAGTTAGCTCATTCTTATAAGGCTAGTGAGGTGCTTGGAACCTTGAATGTGAACTTTGAGACTGTACCTAGGAAGATGACCGTACTTAGTTCTTTAGGGCAATCAATGGTAGTAGACAAACTTTTTAAGTAAGTGCTTGTGGAGGTTTAGGGAGTAGCAGTACCCTTACTTAGTTTAGCCAAGTAATTTCGGGGATGAAATTATTTTTAAGGAGGGTAGAACTATAACATCCGGGATTTAGGGGTTATGCGTTTAATGCATAATTCAAGTGATAGTGGGCTTTGTGTGTGTTTGGATGTGTTTTAAGGGTTTCGGGAACTCTAAGATATAAGTGAATGCTTTAGGAGAATATTAGGTTTTAAGTTTAAAAGGGGGAGCTAGGCAAAGGATGTCTTAAGAGAAATTGTGTGGGATTTATGACACAAGAAGTGCATTGGCAAAGTGGCAAGGAGGCGCCACTTAGGGCCTTGGTAAGTGACGCCTCAAGCAGTGGGGAAGGGCTCAGGTTCGAGCAGCGTGGGAAGCAAGGGGAGCTTTTATTTTTGCAGCAAGGTGAGGCAGTGTTGGACGGCAATGAGTCACTGAGTGGATGAGTATTGATCAAGTCAAATTCTTTTTAAATTTTAGCTAAGGAGGGAGAGATAGTAGTTGACTCATTCAAACTTTTTGAATGAGTGTTGAAGAGGAAAAATAGGAGAAATGGAAGGGGGGATAGAGTTTGAGTGACAGCCGAATTTAGGAGAGGGGATTAGGATGAGGTAAATTCAGTCATGTATGGGAGGAGTGTGTGCCGAAATTTAGACCTCTCTTTTCACTCTAAGTGCCGTTCTTTCTCTTGTGCAAAAGTCATCTAGTTTCGGCTTACCTACTCTCTTGATTTGTGAACGAAAACTCTTAAGACCATTAGGGTCATTGACGTTTCTTTCTTCTTCTCTAGTTGTCTCTTGGCCGAATCTATATCTCTTTCCCAACTTCCCTCTTTTCTTTTGGTTAGCCGAACCTTACAGCCTCTTTCTCTTCTCTTTTTCTTTCTCTGTTCATTCGCATCATCTTCCCCATGACCATTCTTCTCTTGTTGTGGCTCTAAAGCCGAATCTATAGGGGTAGTGCAGTCGACTACTCTTTTTTAGTCTTCGCAAGCAACGTGGGTGGTAAGTGTTTCTTCCTTAGCAAACGGTTTTGGGGTCTTTTCTTTTTGTGGCCGAAACCGAATGGTTGGACTTGGTTATTTGGGATGGCCGAACCTCAGTAGGGCCTTTGATTTCGTGTTCTTTCATGTGTAGCTGAAGGAAGGAAGCACTAAAGATTCTTTCGAGATTTGGATGCTCAAGATAAAGGTTAGTTTCGGCCAATGGCTTTTTCCATAAGTATTCATGTATTAAAGCCGATTATAACAGTGGTTAAGTAGGGATCTCGACAACTTTACGAGCAAGTGACAGTTTTGGGATTTGGATAAGCAAGGTAGGTGGTTTGTGATATTCGGCCATAGGCCATTTTGGTTATTAATGTTTGCCGATTTTGACTGTGGTTATTTAGGGGCAAATCGTTAGGAATAAGGAGAGTTTCGGGATTCAAGATCGCTTTGGTAAGGGTACTCTATGAGTTTGGATTTAGTTGTTTTGACTATATGTTAGTGACTAACCGGATGTGCTAATTAAGATAATACTGATAGATGCGAGTGCCAGTCAAGGAGGAGAAGGGGTAGTCCCTATTCCTAAGTTTAAGAAGAGATCAGTCCCTGCAGTACGTGATTGACCACCGGGGTGTGGGCCAGCAGCAGGGCAGGATTATAGGCATAGAGCGGTAGTTACGAGTAGTGACAGCATCGGTATTGAGAGCGTAACGCTTCAGATTATCAGGTGTGTGATTAACCCGTAAATTTCCTGATTGTATGTTATGTTTGTATGTGTTATGTATATGTGGTTAATGCAGTGGAAATAATGAGAGTGGAAATAATGAGATGGGTACTCTTGAGTGAGTATGTCGACAATCAGGTCAGTATGAAATCTGATAAAATTGTGGTTTTTGGTGTACATATGTGTGGTATGCCGAATAACATGTTCATGCATTATTCATCATGACACTATCGTATGTTGCATGTGCATGGGGTGGGATTGAATATATGAAAGAATGACAGGGTGTACTTTATGTACGTGGTTTAGTGATGGTTACAAGCCTCACGTGGATTGATGAGTGGCTCTGTGCCTCATCGTGGCTGGTATCGGCTTTGTGCCATATCTTGGTTGGTGATGGCTATGTGCCTCATTGTGGTTTGATGTTAGCTACGAGCTACATCATGGATTGGCGCTGACTGAGGTCGCGTTGTGGATTATTTGTGATTTATTTCACGTGGACGGCATTAATTGCCAAATTGGTGTGTAGAGGTTGGAGGGTTGATTTAGTAATCCCCTGGTGTGTGGTGGCTGGATACGGGGGTGTGTAGAGGATGGACCCTAGGCTGGGTTGTGTGCACCTTGCATAATCATGTGTGGTATGTGGATTGGTGTGGATATGGGCCAAGCCCATTTGTGGACTCATGTGGATTAATTGCGTTATTATCTGATATGTGGTTTGGTGTGGTTGTGGGCTAAGCCCATGTGTGGAAATCTGTGGACTAATTACACACTGAGTCTGTTGACTCACCCAAATTTTTACCAAACATCGCAGGTGATACATGATGCTTGGACCGGGTTGGAGCTGATACGAGGTGGCCATGCAGAAGATGTTTTTATTTAATTCATGCACTTTATATTTTCAGTATTTTAAGATAATCATTTATTGTAATAAGGGCCACTGAAAGTATTTGGATTTTGATATGTTTAAGTTGGATTGACGATCAAAATTAGTATTAGGGAATGTTTTATTTATATTGTGTAAAAAGCAATTTATATCTTAAAAACCTTACATTAATGTTTTTAAATCCGGAAGATTTGTAATAACATAATTTTACTTAGAATTTTAAATATACCATGATTTATAAATGACAGCAATCTTTTATGTTTTTACCTTTATGTCAAACTCTTTTCAAACGTTTTTCCTTAGTAGCATTCTGAATTCGGCCGTGGTGTTTGGGCCGGGTTTGGGGTGTTACAGGGATTTTGGAGCCGAAATAGGCGTTTCCTCAGGCCTCATTCCAAGTGAGGGTAGGAGAGCATCACTATGCGCCACCATACACCGATTGCGATGGTGAAATGGTGGTCGAGCGTCACAATCTTTGGTTTCAACTAAGAAAGAATAAAAAAAAGGGCTAGGGTATTCTGATTTTAAAAGTGGAGGGGGCCGATTTTCTGATCAGTTTTAGGTTTTATTAACCTATTTAAACCGTACGAAACGACACCGTATTGGCCTTGTTTAATTTGACTCGACACGATATCCACAGGACCCGCGCGTTTCTGTGGTGATGGATAATTTGTGCGATTAGTCCCCCTTTTCTGCGTCGTTATTTGATTAGACCCTAGGTACATTTTCTTTTTTTTTAAATTACTCCCTGTAATTCATGCACACTTTCAATTTAGTTCAACTTAAACACTGCGTTTTGGGCTTTGGAATTATTTGCTAGTTCAGTCCTTCATTATTTATGCGCATTTTAATTTAATCCTTAGCTCTGTTTAAATTTTTATAAAATAGCTTGTTAATTTTATTCTTATTTCAATTAAGTATTTGTTTTTAGTTTATGAAATTTATCCATTATTTATTTTCAGAAACTGTTTTAATAAATTATTTTGAACTATTTTATTGATTTTACCATGTTTTAATTTATTTTAAACTTCCTTCTGTATATATTTTTATTTATTATGTAAATATTTGATTTCAAAATATTCTTTTATATGTTTCTTTGTTTTAATTTTTGTAATTGTTTTATTCTTTTGAATTTATTTATTATTCCTGTTTTTTTTTAAATTGTCTTAATATATTATTTTGAGTTATTATTTTAACTTGTCATCTTTTTTCCATTCATATTTTTATATTTTCTTTTTAATCCTTTAAAATCTTTTTGTATTAAAAACTTCGTTTAAAATCACTTTTGTTTATTTCAAATATATTTTACATGTAACATCCTAAAATCTAGGGGTCTATAAAATTTGTATTTTTACATGTTATGCTAGTTCTGTGTGTGGTTTAAGGGTGTTTAGGGGCCCTAAGGAGGCCTGGGGTCGAGTTTGAGCCCTGGTAAAATTTTGGTTTTTGGGCACTTTAGGGGAGGGGACTGTTGGAGGCAAGGCTTAAGAGAAATCATTGGTAAATTGCTAGCACAAGTTGAGCGAGTGTAAAGGCCGTGTGGCGTCACTTGTAGAAGCATTAGGGGATGGGGTTCGAATCCCAAATGCTGCAAACTGTGGCTTTTATTTTTGTACTCAGGAGAGGGACGAAGCTGAGTACAGACCAAACTCTGATGGGGGGTTGAAGAATGAGTCAAATATTTCAAATGGTGGATGGAGAGTAATGTGGGGAGGAAGATAAGGAGAGAATCATGGGATTGAGGTGAGAAGGGGTGTTTGGCCGAAAATGGGAGCTTGTGAGGGGGGAAAATTCGGTCAAAGGAGAGGAAGAGTAAGGGATCACTTGGTAGTAATTTCAGTCAAAGGGGTGGTCATTTGGAGTGGTGTTTTCGGTTTTGAAGAGTGTTTTGCTGAATTCGTTTAGTTGTTTTCCTTAGCACTTTTTTGCGTTTTGTGCATTTTACCCATAAGGCATTTCAGGTCATTTCCTTTTTTTGATTTGTTTGCTAGCCAAAATAATCCTCTTCATCTCTTCTCCAAAATTTGAAGACGTTTTCTTCTACTTCTTGGTAATAGCTGATCCTCATCTTTCTCTCTTGTGCACATTATAGCCGAACCCCTTCTAAGCACTTGCGTCTTCTTTTTTTTTTTTTTATCGATAGCCACCCTATCTACTTTGATCCTTGTAGCTGAATTCTCTTCTATCCCTTTCCTTCCTTTAGCCAAACCTTGAGTTCCTGTATACTGTTGCTAAGGTCGAATCTTTTCTTCCACATTTGGCTCATCTTTGATTTAAGGTCAGTATTTCTCTTTTGTTAGATTCTTGTTTTTTTTTTTTCATTTCTTGTTCCTTTGCTAAAAGCCAAAATCTTCGACCTGTTTCCTTTGTCTAAGGCCAGACCCGTCAAAGGGTTAGCAGACACTTTCATCTATCTTCTAGCCTTTGGTTTTTGGAAGTGGATTGGTAAGTAAGGTTGTGCCTGAATGTGGTGTTGGGGGTTGTGTTATTTTGTTGATTTCTTACTCTAGCCGAATGGTTGTTTGAGTTCGGTTGTGATCTTGTTTTAGGGGGTTGCTAACATTTGTTTTGGTGCCAAACACTACTAGGGTCTCAACGCGTTGAATCAGAGGGCCAACTGAACATCTATGCTTTGCAGTAGTATTCTGGGAGTGCTGGTAAGCGATATAGACTATTAATCAATCTCAATACAAAAGGAGTTGTATTAAAGTTTTAGACTAACCATTAGTCAACGAGAACGCAGTTTTAAACAACTTATCCATGTGACATGCTAGATCCGATCATAACATCTAGGCCTAGATTCCATAAAATGGCACAACCCTAAACCCGGCCTAGACCTAACGATTAGTCTAAAACTTTAATACAACTCCTTTTGTATTGAGATTGATTAACAGTCTATATCACTTACCAGCACTCCCAGAATACTAGTACAAGGTATAGATGTTTAGTTGGCCCACTGATTCAGGCGTTGAGACCCTATTAACGTTTGGCACCAAAACAAATGTTAGCAACCCCCTAAAACAAGATCACAATCGAACTCAAACAACCATTCGGCTAGAGCAAGAAATCAATCGAATAACACAACCCCCAACACCACATTCGGCCACAACCTTACTTACCAATCCACTTCCAAAAACCAAAGGCTAGAAGATAGATGAAAGTGTCTGCTAACCCTCTAACAGATTCGACCTTAGACAAAAGAAACAGGTGGAAAATTTCGGCTTTTAGAAAAGGAACAAGAAATGAAAAAAAAAAACAAGAATCTAACAGAAGAGTAATACTGACCTTAAATCAAAGATGAGCCAAATGGGGAAGAAAAGATTCGGCCTTAGCAACAGTATACAGTAAGTCAAGGTTCGGCTAAAGCAAGGAAAGGGTTAGAAGAGAATTCGGCTACAAGGATCAAAGTAGGTAGGGTGGCTATCGATCAAAGAAAAGAGAAGAAGCAAGTGCTTAGAAGAGGTTTAGCTATAATGTGCACAAGAGAGAAAGATTTGGAGGGTTCGGCTATTACCAAGAAGTAGAAGAAAACGTCTTCAAATTTTGGAGAAGAGAAGAAGAGGATGATTTCGGCTAGCAAACAAATCAAAGAAAGGAAATGACCTGAAGTGCCTTATGGGTAAAATGCACAAAACGCCAAAAAGTGCTAAGGAAAACAACTAAAGGAATTCGACACAACACTCTTCAAAACCGAAAGCACCACTCCAAATGACCACCCCTTTCACTGAAAATGCTACCAAGTGATGCCTTGCTCTTCCTTTCCTTTGACCGAATTTTCCCCTCTCACAAGCTCCCAGTTTCGGCCAAACACCCCTTCTCACCTCAATCCCACGATTCCCTCCTTAACTTCCTCCCCACAGTACTCTCTATCCACCATTTGAAATATTTGACTCATTCTTCAACCACCCCATCAGAATTTGGTCTGTACTCAGCTTCCTCCCTCTCCTGAGTACAAAAATAAAAGCCACAGTTTGCAGCATTTGGGATTCGAACCCCATCCCCTAATGCTTCTACAAGTGACGCCACACCACCTTTACACTTGCTCAACTTGTGCTAGCAATTTACCAATGGTTTCTCTTAAGCCTTGCCTCCAACAGTCCCCTCCCCTAAAGTGCCCAAAAACCAAAATTTTACCAGGGCTCAAACTCGACCCCAGGCCTCCCTAGGGCCCCAAAACACCCTTAAACCACACACAGAACCAGCATAACATGTAAAAACACAAATTTTACACACCCTTAGATTTTAGGATGTTACAGTTCTACCCCCTTAGAGAAATTTCGGCCTCGAATTTACCTGGTCAAAAGAGGTGAGGGTACTGATGTCGCATTGCCTCCTCAGGCTCCCAAGTGGCTTCTTCTGAACCGTGATTACGCCACTACACTTTGACCTGTGGAACGGACTTCCTCCTCACCACTTTAACATCCCAATCCAAAATCTGCACTGGTTCTTCTTCAAGAGACAGATCAGGTCGTACCTCAATTTCTTTCACCGGCACTATGTGAGATGGGTCTGAACGGTAGCACCTCAGCTTTAAAACATGGAATACATTATGTATCTGGTTCAACTCCGGGGGTAACTCAAGCTGATAAGCAACTGGTCCCATACGTTTTAACACTCGATAGGGCCCGATGAATTTGGGGCTCAACTTGCCCTTCCGTCCAAATCTTAAAACCTTCTTCCAAGGTGAGACCTTCAAGAAAACATACTCCCCTATTGAAAATTCTATCTCCTTACGCTTCAGATCCGCATATGATTTCTATCTATCAGAAGCTTCTTTTAACCGACCCCGAATCAACTAAACCTTTTCCTCAGTCTCTAAAATCAATTTCGGACCCAACAACCGTCGCTCACCCAATTCTGTCCAACAGGTAGGGGTATGACACCTACGACCATACAACTCCTCGTAGGGTGCCATCTGAATGCTGGATTGATAGCTGTTGTTGTATGCAAACTCGCTAACGGCATATAACCTTCCCAACTACCCCTGAAGTCAATTACGCAGCCCCTTAACATGTCTTCCAGAATCTGAATTACCCTTTCCGACTGATTATCAGTTTGTGGATGAAATGTTGTGCTAAAATCTATCTTTGTACCCAAAGCTTCATGTAATGCCTTCCAAAATCGAGATGTAAATCTAGGGTCCCTGTCTGATATGATAGACACTGGCACCCCATGTAGGCTCACAATTTTTGCCACATACAGCTTGGCCAACTTCTGAAGTGAATAGTCTGTGCGAATCGGTATGAAGTGCGCGGACTTAGTCAACCAGTCAACAATCACCCATACTGAATCCTTCTTAGTAGGTGTCAGAGGTAACCCACTAACAAAATCCATCATTATCCTCTCCCACTTCCAAAGTGGAATCTTCACCATTTGCAGCAAAACCGAAGGCAACTGATGGTTCGCCTTCACTTGCTGACATGTCAAACACTTACTCACAAAGTTGGTAACTTCCCATTTCAGACTAGGCCACTAATACAGTTCATGTAGGTCATGATACATCTTGCTCCCACTATTCCAGAGGCCTTATTACAACTTAAAAACCCAAAATAGTAAAAGTAATGAAGTAAACAAAAATAGCAATTTAAAGTTCAAAAACACCATTTCTGAAGTATGGCCTCCACCCCGAGTCATCCATGGCCCAAGTCCTCATCACTGAGCATTACCTGTAAGGGTTAAGGAAAAAGGGGTGAGTTACTAGAACTCAGTGTATAATCCCCTTACCTTCATCCACTGGGCCCGAATCCATTTAGCAATAACTTGGGCCTAAGCCCATTTACATAATAGCATTAAAATGACATGTATGCAGCCCAACCCATCTATCCATCACACCCCCGACCAGCCAATCACACATGTGGGGATAACGTCAACCTACCCCGCCACTCACACCAAAGTTTGCAGTCAAGCTGCTTATCATATATTTTTATTGTGGCCAAGCCATCGAAATCATAGTAAGCACAATAATGAACATTTTGTGGCAAAGCCACCAGGCTACATTGCTCTTCATGCATTTTTCCCAACCCATGCGACATGTAACATGCAACATACATAATAAAGCATAATATCCACATATATGTACAACAAACATTAATCCATTAATTTAATACGGTAAATCGGCCAATTATAGAATTTTGTAATTCGGCCCACTAAAGCATTCTAACAATTCGGCCTATAGGGGCATTTTGTAAAATCGACCCATAGGGGCATTTTTGTAATTCGGCCCATAGGGCATTTTCGTAATTCAGCCCATAAAGGCCTTTTTGTAATTCAACAATTTTAACACCGATTTTGACAAATCTATAGAAATAATGTAATTTAAGAAACTTCTCGATTTGCGCCACATTATGATTTTTAGCCATATAAATAATAACGATTTATTTTCCAACGGGATATCTAATAATGAATCTACGGGATTTCGGTGTGAGATTACACACCTTATTACGGTAAGGATTAATCCTTCTTGATCGTCGCACCTAAACCACCATTACACTCGATTAATCCAACAAACAAGATTTTATTAATCTAAATCTAAATCAAACGATCTATTGGAAACGCTTACCCTTAGTATTGTGAACGACCACGATTTGTCTATTTTCACCGAATGATGGTCCACAACCCGGTGGAAAATCCTGAACCGCCGATGCTATCCTTCGTTTGAACTTAGGAGTAGGAGTTGCAAATCCACTCCTTTTGTCTCCTACTATCACTTTTCCTTTCAAATTGTTACCACTTGCCTCCATTGAAAAGATCTTAGTTAGAAAGTACTATGATGAGAGAATGTATTTGTTTTGGAATAGGATTTGGCTTACCACTTCTTTCGAAGAAACAACGAGTGAATAAGAATGAGCGATTTAATCCCTATAATAACCACTTAGTCAAACTTTCGATCCGAATATCAACATAACCGAGTAATGAAAAAGATCCAAATGAGCCATGACGAAACTCCTTACCTTAATGATGACGAATCTGATTCCACCGGTTGGCTTATGGCTATGGATAAATCGGCAAGGATGTAAGATTCGGCTTTCCCACTTTAATACTATGAAAAAGAGTTGATTACGATAAGAGAGAGTAGTAGAGAGATTGATATTTCAGTTTGAACAAAGTGAAATAATCGAGTGATAATAGACACCCATTCGGTTAGGGAGAAAAGAAAATGAAAAAAAGAAGAAGAATAAGACCACTTACCTATTCGATCAAAGAAGTGAGTGTCAACACGAACGAGAATGAAATAATGAATAAGAGATGAAGGGTTCAAAAGTTCGGCTATGGAGGAAAAATGAGCAAGAACATTCGACCACAAGGTAATGTTGTTTTAAGAGAAAGAGAGAAAGTTGAGGAAATGGCAAAAAGAAAATAAGAGATAGAGAGAAGAGTTCTAGATTGTTTCGACTAACAAAAGGAAGATGAGCAACAAGGTGAGTGTTTCGGCATCAAGGGAGAAAAGTGGACAAATTTTGGCTTTAGAGTTTCGACAAGTGGAGGGAAAGAATAGGAAAAGAAGACACCAAAATGCTAAAAAGAAAACAACCTCTCATGCACCAAAATTTGCGAAATGCCTCTAGAAATTCGGCTCCTCGCTTTACCCTATCAAAACTGTGCATCCTAAGCACCAAAAAGGTCTTGGTTTACCAAAAACTCTTTCCAAAACACCTTTCACAAAATTGGCCAACATGTTCCCCTCCCTTACCTTTTTCCTTTATTTCTTTCTTTATTTTCCCCTTGCTTTCCTCCTTACCATAATCCTTAGTCATCTTTCCATAAATAAAAAGTCTTTCTTACCTTAATTATCACCATGGCCGACACTTGGAAGAGAAGAACAAAAATAAATCCCAAAATTTTCAATATATGGGATTCGAACCTTTTCCCTCCATGCTCTCCACTTGACGCCACACTACTCCACCATATGCTCTATTTGTGCTAGCAAAATACACTCTTATTCTTTTAAGTCCTGAAGCCACTTACCTTCTCTCCTTAAAGTGCTTAAACACAAAAATTTTCCTATAGCCTAACTTGAACCCGGAACTTCCTAGAACCCTGTAACTTTCCAAAATCACCTTCCTAATAAGTCCCACTTGAAATAATGTCATTCTCAAATTCCCATAAATTTTAAAACGCTTCTACGCTCAAGGTCCAATGGGCCCAATTTTTACTAAGCCCAAATTTGGGTCGTTACATTAAGGGTACATCAATCAACGAAAACCCTTCAACAATCCTTCTGTAGTACCCTGCCAAACCCGGAAAACATTGAATTTTTGATACTGACTTAGGTGTCTTCTAGTCCAACACAGCTTCAACCTTCTGAGAATCAACTCTAATCCCCTCGACAGAAACAACATGCCCTAAAAAGGTCACTTCCCACAGCCAAAATTCGCACTTACAGAATTTGGCATAAAGTTGATTTTCTCTCAATATCTGCAGAACAACTCGAAGATGCGAATCATGCTCCTCCTCTGTTCTTGAGTACACCAAAATGTCATCTATGAACACCACCACGAACCGTTCTAGATAGGGTTGGAAGACTCGATTCATCATATCCATAAAAGCGGATGGTGCATTTGTTAATCCGAACGGCATCACCAGAAACCCGTAATGTCCATAACAAGTTCAAAAAGTAGTCTTGTGAATATCTGCTTCCTTGACCCTCAACTGATGTTACCCCGATCTCAAATCTATCTTTGAGAAAACCGAAGCTCCTCGCAACTGATCGAACAACTTATCAACCCTTGGTAGCGGGTATTTGTTCATAATAGTCAACTTGTTCAACTGACGATAGTCAAAGCACATACGCATTGACCCATCCTTTTTCTTTATGAACAATACCGGCGCTCCCCACGGAGATACACTTGGTCGGATAAATCCATGGTCCAACAGCTCTTGAATTTAAGCTTTTAGTTCTGCCAGCTCCTTCGGTGCCATCCTATAAGGGGCGATGGACACCGGAGCCGTTCCTAGAAGTTGTTCAATGTCAAATTCCACCTCACAATTTAGAGGCAATCCCGGAAGCTCTTCGGGAAATAGGTCTAAGAACTCCTTTACGGTTCTGACATCTCCAACAGACAATTCCTTAACATCTGATGTGTTGATGAAGGCTAGAATCGCCTCACACCCTTTTCGCACCATCTTTTCGGCCTTTAGTGCTGAAATTACATGAGACAGATAATCCCTTCTTTCTCTTTTAACCATCACCTCCTCTTTCTCTGAAGTCTTTAGTACCATACGCTTAGTAGCGCAATCCAAATTCGTACGGTTCTTAACTGTATTTACTGTTTGCATTGCCATGATTATTGGGCCATGGGCCCAGATTGATACTATATAGGGCTAAGGCCCATATTGTTACTGCTTAGGGCTTTGGCCCAATTTGATTCTGTATAGGCTCGGGCCCAGTGAATAATCGATTGGGGGATTACACACTGAGTTCTTGTAACTCACCCCGTTGTTTCAACCTTGCAGGTGATCCCCAGCGTTAGTGGATTTGGAGCCGTGGAGGACTCTGTGGTGGCCATAGACCGGGGTTTATTCTCGAAAACTTAAGTAAATTTACGCTCTGCTTTATTTTAGTTTAATTATTACTTTGGGTTAATATTTTTGTAATAAGGCCATTGGTATAAATTTCTTTTAAGATTTCTCTAATAATTGCTAGATTGATAAATACGTAGTTTTCTTTAAACTACGATAATTGTTTTCAAAATATCATATCTTCGTAATCTAATGGAATTTGATTTCTTTAAAAAGCCAAGTTTTCAATAATGGTAATAACAACGTTTTTACGATAACACCTTAAAAGCGAATATGAATTTCAACAACAACAAAGCCTGAAGTTTTCTAAGAAAGAACACAAAGTTTTCAACAAGAACGCGGTTTTAAACAACTTATCCATGTGACATGCTAGATCCGGTTGTAACGTCTAGGCTGGGTTTGGGGTGTTACATTACATATATTATACTTGTATGTATTTTATTTTTCGTTTTATATATAATTATTTTTAGTCCAATATATTTTATTTTATTTTATATTGTCTATCTTTAATTTCATGTTCGATGATTATTGCTATTATGTCTATTGTAATTCTTATTTTATATTTATTCGTCATTTGCGATTCAATGGTGTAGCACTTCACTTGTAAATAATTACTTTGCCTTGTATATTATCATTCCATTGCGATTTTATTTGTCAAAAAAAAATCATCTTTTAATACCATTCGAGTTTAAAAAACCGTTTCGTTCAAAGGTTTTTAAAATAAGGTAATGTTTCATGTTTGGAAATTCGAGTGATTGTGCCCTAACGTGCTGGGTTTCAGTTTTTCGTTTGACCAAATAACCTAATATCCTTTTGAGATTTCATTCATTTTTTCTTAACTTTAAAATAAGGCAATGTTTCGTGTTTGGAAATTCGATAGATCGTGTCCTAACGTGCTGGGTTTTGATTTTTTGTTTGACCAAATAACCGAATATCCTTTTAAGATTTCATTCGTGTTTTCTTAGCTTTGAAACAAGGCAATGTTTCGTGTTTGAAAATCCGAGAGATCGTGCCCTAACGTGCTGGGTTTTGGTTTTTTTGTTTGACCAAATAACCGAATATCCTTTTAAGATTTCATTTGTGTTTTCTTAGCTTTAAAAATAAGGCAATATCTTGTGTTTGGAAATCCGAGAAATCGTGCCCTAACGTGCTGGGTTTCGATTTTTTCCGTATGATCAGACCCTCGAGTATCCTTTTAAAAAAATTTTAAATGCGTGAACTTTTGAAATCATGAGATGATCTTGGCATCGAGGGTTTGAAATGGCGTATCCTAACGTTCTCGATATGGTATTTTTTTCCTTTAGAACAAAAGAATCTCAGTGTCCAATTCGAGTTATTTTAATTTTTTTAAAATTGAATTGTATTTTAAAATCATTTCAAGTTTTCAACATTAGGACATTAATTAATCAATTTGGTACCAATTTTGGGTGTTGCGAGGGTGCTAATCCTTCCTCGTACGTAACTGACTCCCGAACCTGTTTTCTTGGATTTCGTAGACCAAAATTATTTTTTTAATAAATCAAATGTTTTATTACAATAATTCATCTCAAGGTGATCCGATCACACCTAAACAAAAAGGATTGGTTAAGTGTTTTGGGGGTGTGAATGAGGTCCCAAGTTCAGGCCCTACCTTTAGCAAATTTTGGATATTTTTGGAATTAAGCCTTACCTTTGTTCAGTGGGCTCATATTTAATTGTCTGTAACTCCACATCAGAATAAACCTGTTGGTTCGAGTAGTAAAGGATTGGTGTGTTGGAGGTCCTGTGTTCGAATCCCTACGCGAGCGTAGGACTTTATTTTTTTCTCATTTGACTGAGAGAGTTTCAGTTGAACAGAAATTCTGAGTAATTGGTTTGTCAGTGGGTTAGTGGGAGGAAAATTAGGGAGATTATCAGATTCTGATGAGTTTTGTTTTCTTTTTCCCAAAACTCCCTTCCTGATGTTTTTCCTCTCTTTCCCTACTCTCTTTTTTCGATTTCTTTTTTCTTCTTCTTCGGTTACTGTTGCTTCTCTTACAACTATCATTGCTTTGATTTCTTTCGGATTTGTTAATTGGCGTGGTAAGTGAAGTTGGGTTTATGGTTAAAACTTGGTTTATGGGAATCTGGACAAAATTTTTGATGGTTGATAAATGGTTGTAATTGTTGAATACTGTGGCGTAGGTGAAGGTGGTGAGGCGGTGACTGTCACTCCAGAAGTTTAGCTTACCATGCGTGATCATTTCTACGGTGGTAAGTTTTTAGGTTTTAGTCGATTAGGTTTGCTAACTCGATTTTTGCTGCTAAAAGGTGTTGTGTATTCTAATTTCAGGTGTCGGTGGTCTCGGGGGTGTTTTCGCAACAAAATGAAACCTGGTGTGTACCTGAAACGCAGAAAAATGTGATTCGGCAAAAGCCAAAAATTTATTCTGTTGATGCCACACAGGTGTGTGGTCACTCATGTGGTAGGCAGTATGCAAGGACACGATCGTGTGGTCGACAAAGGCATGGTCGTGTGGTAGCTTAAGTGTGGCTGTGTTGGTCATATGGGCTAGGCCAATTTAGGTGTATGGGCCACACGAGCGTGTGGGCCCATACAGGTATGACACGCAAGCGTGTGGATTCTTGGGCTAGGTCGTGTGGGCCACACGGGTAAGGAACACGGGTATATGGGCCCAAATTTTTAAAATTTCTCCTAGGGTCGCACGGGTCATCTCAATCGACTATGGGCCTATTGTGGGGTAAGTAAGGGCTAACCAAACTCCATAACTGTAAGATCTGTAGACTAATATCTGATACATGTCGTTATGGCACAACATGGTGTGTAGGGATGGGTGGGTGTTTTAATCCCAGATGGTGTGTTGGGATGGTCGGAGATGGTGTGTAGAGGATGGGGGTAGGATTCTGTTTATCTGATTCTGTTTACTGCATTGAGCCTAAATCTGTATCTGTATCTATTTTCGACTGTGTATATGACTCTGTAATGCCCCAAAAATTAGGGGCTGTATTTTTTTTCTTAAAATCCATGTTGTGCTTGAACGGCTAGCTATTTTAGTGTGTTTGGGGGTCCTAAGGAGGTCTGGGTTCGAGTCTGAGCTTTAGAAAAATTTTAGTTTTTGGCCCTTAAGGGGAAAGGACTGGTTGCAGTAGGACTTAAGTATATTTGTGTGCATTTAGGAATCATAAGATGAGCATGTGGCTTAGTGGTGTGGTGTCAATGGGGGAACAAGGAAGGGAGGGGTTCAAATCCCACAGATTGCAATTC
Organism: Gossypium bickii; assembly: GCA_025503065.1. Classification (NCBI taxonomy): domain Eukaryota; kingdom Viridiplantae; phylum Streptophyta; class Magnoliopsida; order Malvales; family Malvaceae; genus Gossypium; species Gossypium bickii. Next base: position 57,480,284 of record CP106717.1, on the reverse strand, counting down.
GGGACTTTTATTTTGTGGCTTGAGAGTGGAAGAGGTAGAGTTTGGATCAAACTCTACAGAGGAGGTTGAATACTTAGTCAACAAGTTTGAATGGGAGGCTAGGAGTGATTCAATGAGAAGATAGTGGAGAAAATCAAGGAAATGATGAGAGTGGGAGAGTTGGTCCAATGTGGGAGTGTCGCTAAGTGAGGATTTCGGCTAGGGGGTTTTCAATTAGGCAATTCGGCTAGGGGGTGGCATTTGGGAGTATTTCGGCGACTTTGATTATGGTGGAAACTAAAAACCTTTTCTTTGCCTTTCGGGTTTTCTTTCGTTCATTTAGTATTTTTCTTTCAGTAGAGGTATTTTTGCAATGATTGTTACTATTTGGGTCTTTTGCTAGTGCATTATTTCTCCAACTACAGCCACTCTCTGCCTTCACATTTTCTTTTCTATCTTTAGACTTCTTGGCTGATTTCAACACTCTTTTCCTCTCATCTTCCTTTCTTTTCTCTTCTGGATAGTCGAACCTATCCTCCCCCTTGTTGCCACCACTCTATCTTTTGTTCTTTAAGTTGTTCAAGCTGAAACTAACCCTTATTTCCCTTCTAGTGTACTTCCATCTCTAGGGTCGTCCATTCCTGTTGCTAGAAGGAAACTATTTTGCCGAATTGAAAAAGGTAAGTATTATGGACTTTCTTTTAGTCATTGGTCGGGTAGTACGGTTCTTCCCTCTCCTGTACCGAATCTTCCTTTCTCTCTTGAACTAACGTTGTTTGGTAAATAGGTTCGCTCGAAGTGTAAGAAGGGACAAGCATTGGGAAGCAAGTGATTTGTACTCTTAGCCTTGATCGGGTAAGCACTCTCGCTTCGTATTTGTCAAGGGTGGTTGTTAACCATATCTTTTCTTCGAACTCTTTTAATAAGGGTGTTGTATCACAAGCTATTTTCAAGGATTCCTAATCTTCACTGAAATTTGGAAAGCGCTTAGCAAAACCCGGTGTAACAAGGTAGGTGTTATTGGGGTTTCAATTTTGTTATGTAATGGGAGGATAACCCTCTTAATCATTTGAATAATTGTTTATCTTGTCTAACATAGGATCGGTGCTAAAGGATTGGCAGCACGCTCGTAATCAAGATGTGTAATCTCACACTTCTGTTTGTTCTGCTAGTGCGATGGTTTGTGAATCGGCTAAAAGCCGAAATACTGAAAAGCCGAAATATTAGTATCTGAGATCACCCGAGCGTACGAGCGCTCATAGAGATAAACCGAGCCACTAGTTTTGGCGATAGACTATTGGGAGTGTCACAAACTCTCTCGTGGGACTGAGGCTGTAATGGACCTTGTTGAGCCAAAGTGGGCTAAGTGGGCGCAATGGGTTAACGGGCCCACATGGGTGAAATCCATGGTAAGTGCCGGATGATTGAAGTGGCTGCAAAGTCAGCAGAATCGAGACCGAAAATAGGTTGAATGGGCCACACGAGCATGTGGGCCTGTTTGGATCGAAATTGGATTTTAGACCCAATTGCACCATTTTGACCAAAAATGGAACCTGTGTCGCTCGAGGCAACAGTGGGCCTCCAGAAAGGCCGTTCGAAGGGTAAATTACTGAAATACCCTTAGTGGGTAAATTACCGAAATACCCTTAATGGGTAAAGTACTGAAATAACCCCAATTGGTAAAATTACCGAGATGCCCTTAAGGGTGAAATGACTATTTTACCCCTAACCATCTAAATGACTGTTATACCCTTAGTGGTAGTTTAAATGATGTTTATGTGATACTCGTATAACTGTAAATGATTGTGATACACTGCGTACATAACATATTGCATTGGGTTGGATTTTTCTGATTTGGAGGAAGTACCGTTATAGTGGCATCGCCACGTATTCTGATTCTAGTGGCTCTGCCACGTATATCGTTATTAGCAGCTTGGTTGCATTATTGGATAGTTGATTGGGTAGGTCGACTTGGTCCCCATATGGATAGATGGTTGGTACGGGTGGAGAGTTGGCTGGACAGGGGTGGGTTGCATGTCTGTTGATTAATGTGATATAGGGCTCAAGCCCAGACAGTTACCGAATCGGGCTTAGGCCCATATTAATACCGTAAGGGCTCAGGCCCAAACTGTGACTGTATAAGGGATTACACACTGAGTTATCGTAACTCACCCTTTCTTTTAACTGTGCAGGTAATCCCCAACCTTAGAGGATTTGGAGCTGCGAGGGACTCGGAGATGGCCACACGTCAGATATGCTTAAAAGTTAAACTTGTCGACTTTAGTTTAATTTATTTTATTTTAAATTATTGGGTTAGTAAATTTTGTAATAAGGCCATTGGGATTTTTAGCTTTATATGTTCTTGCTTTTAATTATAACCTGTTAGTCCATTAAACATGGGTATTAAAACAATAACTACCGTTTTCAAAAAATCACGTATCCGCAGCTGTTTTGATTTAAACTTCCAACTAAACAAACAAGGCTTTAGAAATTATAATATTTTACGAGAAAATGTCTTGAGTGAATCGTGTTGTAAAAATAATAAGCAACCAAAATATAGGGTTCTTAATGGTACTAAGATTTAAGTTGTAAGAAGGGTTCCGACGAAAGCGTAGTTTTCAAACATCACTTTGATGTGACACGTTAGATCTGGTCATAACGTCTAGGATGGGTTTAGGGTGTTACGTTTAGTGGTATCATAGCCCGGTTACAAAACTCGGCTGTGGAATGGGTTTTGAAATTTTTTGATCTGTTTAAGTTTTGGTTTGGAAAGTAATGATTTTATTGAAAGTGTGGTACACTGAGTCTCCGGCACCAACTCCGTAAGTTTCCTGACACTATACTTTGATATATGCTAAAATAACTGTACTGAGAAACTACTAGGGGTAGTAGTAGCATACTGAAACTCCTTAGTTATAGAAATTAAGACTGTAAGAGATTGAAACTGTAACAGTCCGAATTTGACCCTAATCGGAACGGCGGTTTCAGGACCACGAATCCGAGTTCGAAAAACTTTTACAAATTTACTTTTGCTGTTTATTATATGTGAATTATTATGTGTGAAAGTTTCGTATGAAAATTTGATTGTTTGTGTGTTTAATTTAACAAAAGGACTTAATCGCGTTAGGTGCAAAAGTTACAAACTATAGTGAAAGGTGCTAATGCGATAGTGGCTTTTTAATATGAAGTACTAAAAGGGCAATTAGCCCATTTTACAAGCTAGTGGATGGCTTAAGACTAAAATGCCCTTATTATATATGTTAGTTTTATTTTAATTAAAAGGTTATATTAATAATTAAGTAAATAACATATTATATGCTAAAATAAAACAAAAGAAATGGCCATTATCATCTTTTATTCTCTTGGCCAAATATTGGAGAAAGAAGAAGAGCTTTGTTTCTTTTTATTTTCAGCACATATAAGCTTAAATCCAAGGTTAGTTTGATTTTGGTTCTTGATAATTTTTACGTTTTTGAGATCGTTGCTTAGAAATCTTCAAGGCCCATGCTTTAATTTTTGAATTTGATGAATATTTTGAGTTAAGTTATTGTTGATAATTAGTTTTTTATGTTGTTTAAGGATGAATTATGAAATATATGTGTTAGATTAATATGTTTTGTCTTTGGACTTTTGATGAATTTGAGTATTTTGGGTTAAATTGCAAAAATAAATTTTTGAGGGATTAAAATGCAAAATAAATGAAATGTAGGGACTTATATAGTCATGAGGAAGATTCGGCCCTAAAGGATTGAATTCAAATTATGTGTATTTTGTGTTTTGTGTAATAGGGACTAAATTGTAAAAGTTGTAAATATCAGGGGTAAAATGGTAATTTGCCTATTTATGTGTTTTGGGACTAAATTGAGATGAAATGTGCTTGAATGAGCTTATTTTAAATATGTTTAGATCAAGAACAAAGAAAATTAGATTTGGATCGGGGAAAAGCGAAAGTTCACGAATAGCCTATCTTCATCGTCCGTCGATAGCCGAGGTAAGTCTTTAAGCAAGTTAATACTGTAAATATTGTTCGTAACCTAGTTATATGCGGAACTTGAATTATTGGATTGAAATGTAGACATAATCGAATGTGACATATTAAATTTAACAATGAAAGGTAGTTAAATTAAATTGAATTCATTATGTGAAAGTGATTTGAATTATGTGATATATATATGTGATTTTGGTAAAATGTAATGTATACGAGATGGGTGAATTATATCGGGCTTATCGTGTAACATCCTGGAAATGGGCCTATGCATTTTTGATTTAATTATACGAAATGGCATGTCTTATGTGTTATGAATGTATGGTGAAGATTTTTGGAAACTTGGAAATGTAAGGAAATGTCTTGTCTTGGAAATGTAAGGAAATGTCTTGTCTTGGAAATGTAAGGAAATGACTTGGAAATGGAAGGAAATGTCTTGTCTTGGAAATGTAAGGAAATGACTTGGAAATGCAAGGAAATGTCTTGTCTTGGAAATGTAAGGAAATGACTTTGAAATGGAAGGAAATGTCTTGTCTTGGAAATGTAAGGAAATGACTTGGAAATGTAAAGAAATGACTTGGAAATGTAAGGAAATGTCTTGTCTTGGAAATGTAAGGAAATGTCTTGGAAATGTAAGGAAATGTCTTAGAAATGTAAGGAAATGCTTTAGAAATGTCAAGTTTAAAGTTTAAAAGAGGGACATGAAGCAAGGTGGTCTTAAGAGAAAATGTATGTGAAATATGACATACAAATAGCCTTGCTAAAAAATGGCTACAAGGCGCCACTTATGGCCTAGCAAATGACGCCACATACATAGGCAAATGGGCCAAGGATCGAGTCGCATGGGAAGCAAATAAAGAATTTTATTTTTGCTACAAGGAGCAGAGAGGTGGACGGCATTAAGGCTCTTAAAAGAGGAGTTTTATTCTCTTTAAAATTCGGCAAATAGATAGATAATGATGGGATATTATTAGCATTATTTTTATTAAGAGATAAGAGATAATTGATGGATTAAATTCTTTTAATTTGAATATATTGATAATTAAAGAGATAAAGCTATCAAAATAGAAGAGTGATGGCCAAGTAAGGGATTCTAAGTTAGTAATTTCGGCTACTAAAGGAAAAGAGGGCCATTCATTCTTTCTTTCAACTCTTTCTCTGCCAAATTCTCTCTAGCAAATAACTCCTCTCTTCTCTTTTATTTTTGCCAAGCCGAAATACCTTGTGCTCTAGCCGAATCCTCCATCTTTATTCTTCTTTCTTTTTTCTTTCTACCAATCAAAAAGCCGAAATCAAGATCCTTCTAGCCTACATAGTCGAATATTGTTAAAGGTTCAAGCAAGGATTGCCGATTCCTAAAGTAAGGGTAAGATCTCATTCGGTTTCATCCTTTTTATTTTAAGATTTGCTGAAATCTAGGACTAACCCCATTAATATCTTGTTGCTGAAACTTTGAAGAGATCTTTCGGGATTTACTAAGTGTCGACTACAAGGAAGGAGAAGTTCTCTTCCCAAAGGTACACCATAGGCCGCGTGTTCCCTAGTTATTCGGTGAGTTTCGGGATTTAAAATCCACAAGGTAAGTGTCTATAGCATTCAACTAAGGGCCATCTATGATGATTTAATGTTAGAATCGAACCTAACATATGTGTATAGGTATTTCGACAGATAATTAAGACAAGGGATACTTTCGGGATTTGAAATCGCAAGGTGAGTGCATAAGTACAATCAGCCAAGGTCTATTTTGGTAATTAGATCTATTCTTTATTTGTTTAAAAAGCCGAAACTAATCAAGTTAAATGATCTAGCATCAGCCGATTGAAGGGAGGAGTAGCACAAAGTTTTCGGGATTTGATTTATAGTGAAATCGGCACCAAGGTAAGTTTTGGGTTACAACAATCCTAATAGGATTTGGTTTTATGGCCGAATGGTCTTTATTAAATTTTTAAGTAATAGCCGAATGTAGAGACTAAGGATCTAAGGCTTTAGATCAGATTTTCGGGATTTGAAGTGAAGTTGCTAAGTTAATCAGGTGTGTACCCCACACTAATCTTAATAGATTTATGGCTTAAACTTGATATATGTGTTAATATGAAAGTGTAAGAATGTGGCTAAGGTACCATGATATGGTACAAAGTACTCAGGTACGTTTCCTACTCCTACTAGGATTATGAAATATGTTATATTTAACATGTGATAAGTAACAAGAATGTGAAAATTGGCATGTTAATGCATAATATGTATGATATGGGGCATATGGGTTATTGAAAAGGGGAAGTGAATGTGGTGACCTAAGACCATGATATTTGAATGTGGTGACCTAAGACCACGAGATCTGAATGTGGTGACCTAAGACCACGATATCTGAACGTGGTGACCTAAGACCACGATATCTGAGTGTGGTGACCTAAGACCACGAATACTCATAAGGGTGATGAGCACGTCGACTACAGCGACTACCTTCGATGGTGTGTAGCGGATGGAGGGTTGACTTAGTAGTCCCCACGGTGTGCAGGTTGGTACGGGTGATGTGTAACGGATGGCATCTAGGTTTGGGTTTGGGTTGCATCATTTTAATTTAATGATATATGAATTTGTATGCTATGAAATGCCTAAATTTGTTAAGACTTAGTGTTGTGTTACACATTGAGTCTGTTGACTCACCCCATTGTGGGAACATTTTTCAGGTGATGATCAGTAATGGACCGGGTCGGCAGACGCTTAGGGATGGCCATGCTCAGCAAGAAATTCATTTTATTTGGACTACTTTATTTTAAGTATTAAGGTTTTAATTTTGGGATTTGTTTGATGTAATAAGGCCATAGTAGAATTACTTTAATTTTTCTTTTAATTACTATGTACGAATTTTCACCAAGAGAATTTTAAGTAGATTTATTTTAAAACAAAGCCTAAATGTTTTGTCACCTAAAGTAAAGGGTTTCAATAACAAATAAATTTGTTTTCAACTCGAGCACAACCCACAAACAAACTTTCTTTAAAACACACAGTTTTTCAAAGTAATAAAAGAATTTTTAACCGGTTTACTTCGAGGAACATACCAGATCCGGTCCAGGCTCGTGGGCCAGGTATGGGGTGTTTCATATCACCTAGCAGTCCTTGTGCCAGTGAATTATATCGGGCTTATTGCCTAGCAGGCTAAATGCCGGTGTTTAAAATTTTAGACCTCGGGTCTAGCAGGCCTAGTGCCGGTGTGTGATTCAGGCTGACGCCTAGCAGGTTCTAAACCGGTGATGATATTCCTAATTGCAAGACATAAACTTTTCTAGCTAAGCAATCATCGAGGAAGAGCCCATGTGCTGTCCAACTTCTCTCCTCTCTTGGCGCCAAAAGCCAAAAATAAGACAGCACTCCACGCTGCCAGCATGACTCGAACATGAGACCTGCTGGAACCACCACACGCTACCAGCCACTTTGCTGCTAGTTCCTTTGCGTCATAAACCCCCAACAATTCTTTTTAAGGCCTTCTTCTCTCTTAGCGCCAACTTGGAAAAATAAAAACACGCTTATGCTGCCCACAAGACTTGAACTTGAGCCCTCCTGAAGCTCCCTTTGCCGTAAGCATCCAAGCCACTTTGCTGCTGGTTCTTTTGTGTCATCAACTCCCCGTAATTTCTTTTAAAACCTCCTTCCCTAGCTCCCCATTGTCTTAATGTCAAAAGCAAAAATAAAAACACTCTTACGCTGGCCACAGGACTCGAACCCAGGCCCTTCTCCCCTGCTCATGGCGTCATCACCAAGGCCCTTTAGTGGCGCCTTGCAGCCACTTTACCAAGCCGGCTCACATGTCTAAAATCCCTCGCAATTATTCTTAGGGCCTTCTTAGCCCAATTCCCCTTTTAACTTAAAATCCAAATTTTTTTTTCCAAAGCCTTCCCTTATTTTTTAGAGTTCCCAAAACCCTTAAAAACTTATCCACACACACTCCAAGCCTACTGTGTAACATCCTAGATTAGGGTTTATGCGTTTGTGCCTAATTCATGAGTTAGTAGGTTTTGGCAGTGTTGGAAGTGTACTAAGGGTTTTTAGAATTCTAGGATGGAAGAAGAAAGCTTTGGAAAATTATTGGTTTTAAGTAAAAAGGGGAGCTAGGTAAATGAGGCTTTAAAAAAAACTCCGTGTGAAGCATGACACAAGGAACTATGTGGTAAAATGGCGTGTTTTATGAATTATGAATGTGTTATGTGAATTCTAGAAATAAGGAAATGTAAGGAAATGTAAGGAAATGTATGGAAATGTATGGAAATGTAAGGAAATGTATGGAAATGTATGGAAATGTAAGGAAATGTATGGAAATGTAAGGAAATGTAAGGAAATGCCTTGTCTTGGAAATGTAAGGAAATGTAAGAAAATGTCTTGTCTTGGAAATGTAGGGAAATGTGTTGGAAATGTAAGGAAATGTCTTGTCTTGGAAATGTAGGGAAATGTGTTGGAAATGTAGGGAAATGTCTTGTCTTGGAAATGTGAGGAAATGTCCTGGAAATGTAAGGAAATGATGTGGAAATGATTCAAAAGAGGAAAGTGAACATTTCTGGAACCTTGGAAATGTAAGGAAATGATTCAAAAGAGGAAAGTGAATATTTCTGGAAACTTGGAAATGTAAGGAAATGTCAAGTTTACAGAGCCGAACGAAAATTTTAGGAAACTTAGAAATAACCAAGAAATGTCAAGTTTTAAGGTTTAAAATAGGAAATTAAGGCAAGGGGGCCTTAAAAGTAAAAGTTGGTAAAATTTGACACACAAACAGGCTTGGAAAAGTGGCCTGAAGATGCCACACAGGGCTTAGAGAAATGGCGCCACATACAAGGTGTTGGGCCTGAGTTCGAGTCACTTGGGAAGCAAATAATGAAGGTTTTATTTTTGCTTCCAGAATGCTGAGGTGGACGGCACTAGTTTCTAGAAAAAGGAGGTGTTTTATTTTCACAAATATGTGAATAATAAGTGATAAATATAGGATTATTTTTAATATGATTATTGAGGAGATAAATGATGGATTAAACACTTTTATTTTTAAATAAAAGAGATAATATTATCACAAAGGAAGAGTGGTGGCCAAGTCAAGGACTCTTGGCCTGGTAATTTCGGCTATAAAAGGAAAAGAGAGGCCAACCTTCATTCTTCCTTTTCTCTTTTGTTCATCTGCCGAAATTCTCTAGCAAAATTCTCTCGTCTCTGTTTTGCCAAACCAAAATACCTTGTGTTCTAGTCGAATCCTCCATCTTTATTCTTCCTTTTCTTTTCTTTCTAATCCCTCCAAAGCCGAAAGTTGTGAGAGCATCATTTAGCCATAGCCGAATCTCTGAAAGTTGAAATGAAGGTGCAATCGATTTCTTCAAATAAGGGTAAGATCCAAGTTTGGTTTCCATTCTTTTATATTTTAGACTTATCGAAATTTAGGGACTAATTCCTATTATTGATCTTGGCCGAATCATGGAAGGAAAGTTTCGGGATTTATTAAGTGTCGACTACAAGGAAGGAGAAGTTCTTTTCCTGAAGGTACACCATAGGCCGCGTGTTCCCTAGTTATTCGGTGAATTTCGGGATTTAAGAATCTAAGGTAAGTCATATTTAACATTCGGCTAAGGGTTATTTGTTGTGAATAAATGTTAGAAATTGATCTAACATGTAGTTATAGGGATTTCGACAGAGGGATACAAAGATTTCGTGATTTGAGAATTTCAAGGTAAGTTTAAGAATACTAATCCTACTAGGATTTGGATTTATGGCTGAATGGCTTTTTATTAAATTAGCAAGTGATTAATCAAATGTAGGGATTAAGGATTTAAGCAGTAGATCAGATTTCGAAATCTCAAGGAATTTGCTAAGTGAATCAGGTGTGTACCCCACACTATATTATAATACGTTTTATGGCATGTTTAATTAAAATATGTGTTATTAAGAAAATGAAAGTGGCTAAGGTACCATGTTATGGTACTAAGTACTCAGGTACGTTTCCTACTTCTACTAGGAATGTGAAAAATGTTATTCGTAACATGAGAATATTATAAGATTGTAAACTCTGGTACATTATGGATATTATAAGTATGGGGCATATGGTTGTATATTGAAAGGGGAAGTGAAAGGTGGTGATCTAAGACCACGATGTCCCGAAAAGTGGTTTCCTAAAACCACGATCATGAGAGCCTTAAGCCCGCAAATTGGTGTGTAAGCGGAAGGAGGGTCGACTTAGTAGTCCCCACGGTGTGTTTGGCAGTGTGCGGGGTGTGTAGCGGATGGACAATTAGGTTTGGGTTTGGGAATGCATCATAACTTGTATTTTATGTTTTGAATGTGTAACTATTGTATGCCTGATTCTATTATGATTTAGTGTCGTGTACACATTGAGTCTGTTTGACTCACCCCGTTGGGGAATATTTTTCAGGTGATGAACAGTAATGGACCGGGTCGGCAGGAGCTAAAGGTGCCCATGCTCAGGCTGAAGTTTTATTCAATATGGACATTTTATTTTATTTAAGTACTTTAGAACTTTTATTTTGGGAATTATTTGATGTAATAAGGCCATAAGGCCATAGTTGGATTACTTTATTTTATTTTTATTTATTAAAGTTTAAAGTATATTTATTCAAAACAAAGCCCAAACGTTTTGTCACCATAAATAAATGGGTTCCAACATAAGTTAAATTTGTTTTCAACTCAAGCCCAACCCAAAACAATTATTTTTTTTAAAATCACACAAGTTTTTCTCTAAGTAACAAAGAATTTTGAAACCGGTTTACTTTAGGAACATACCAAATCTGGTCAAGGCTCGTGGGCCGGGTTTGGGGTGTTTCATACTGTCACTTGAATTATGCACTAAATGCATAACCCCTAATCTAGGATGTTACAGTTCTACCCTCCTTAAAAATAATTTCGTCCTCGAAATTACTTACTAATGAACAATTGTACATCCTATCTTACCACACTACGCTACTGCTGCGCACTCTGTTCTTAATAAAACTAACACAATTCCTATGCACAATCTCAAGGTTCACATCCAAGGTTTCAAGCACTTCTCTAACAATACAAGCATGAGCTATCCCTATAGCACACAAATTAGTAATGGGTATTTCAAAACCAAGGAACGTACCCGCCATCACATCCTTGATTGTCTCGCATCCGAACCTTCAGCTCCTCTGCCGGGTGTTCCAGGACCTCGGCCGGAACCATTTCCTCCATGGTTTGGACCACGACCCTTCGTCGCCTGAGGACAATTCTTAACCAAATGAGCCTTAGACCCACACTGGAAACATGCCTTACTACTTCTCCAACATTCTCCTACATGAGCTCTTCCACACAGAGCACATAGACGACTCCGATTCTCAGCAACTGGTTCAGGTGCACGTACAAAAGTCTCAATCCTTGGCCTTTTCTGAAAATCTCCTAATGCTTCTGATGATCCAAAACTTCTCCTATTCCAGTTCCTATTCCTTTCTCGGTTCTATCTCACAGTCCTCTTAACTTCTTCAACTATCCAAGCCTTCTCCACTAGAATAGCAAAGTCTCGTTCTCTCTGCGGAGCGATCAATACTCGCAGCTCATCCCGCAATCCATCTTTCAATCGAACACATCTTTCATACTCAGTAGCCACGATCCCCTTGGCGTACTGACTTAACTGTACAAATTCAGCTTCATACTCTGCTACCGACTTGCTTCCTTGTACCAAGTTTAGAAACGCCTTTCTTTGCGAGTCTAGATAACTAGCTCCAACCTACTTCTCTTCAAACTTAGCCTTAAAATATTCCCAATCCACTCGATCTACCGGAACACCTTTCCTGACAGTGAGCCACCATCGATAAGCTTCGTCCTGGAGCAACGAAACAGCACCTTTCAGCTTTTCCTCATCGGTACAGTCCAAATCATCCATGATTCTTTTGACTGCCTCTAACCAATACTCCACTACATTCGGAGCTACACCAGACACTCCTCTAAAAACTTCGGCTCCATTAGACCTAAGTCTTTCTGACACTGACTTTCGAGCTCTGTTTCCTACACTAGCTCCTGCTACTCGTTCTAGCACTCGTAGCATAGCCCGCGATACTGCATCATCTTCTCCTGTTTGATCTTGATCCTCCGCGCCCACTGCTGGCGGCGGCACATCGTTTTCTGATCCATGGCCAGACCCTACTGGTTCTGATACTGCCATTCCACCTCTACTGCGTCCACGACGACCACGTCCTCTAGAACTCATTACTAACGTTGCAATTTAATCTGATTAAAAGTTTTATGCATTAGCATTTTGTTCCACTGATTAACCGCAAACAATTTTATGAAATAAAGTATTTAGAAGTAGTTCTTTCGATCAAACAAAGGTTCAGTTCAAGCTTCTATTCTCAAAGAATCACACATTCACATTCATATTCATCCATCTCGATAGAGACACATTCATTCATTCACATCATTCAACATACTATTATGGGCATTCTTGTCCATTCCCCACCCAGGGGTAATTTCATCATTTGTCCTACAGGGGTATTTTAGGAATAAATCGGGGTCAACTCGAAAATATTTACAAATCAAAGATATTTCAAAATTTACAAAACCTCGGGGGTTATCTTGAAAATTTGTTTTCCAAATCAGCGGTGTTGCAAAATTTTCAGAAATCGAGGTTATTTCGGTAATTTTAGAAGTCAGGGGCAGTTCCGTAAATTCTCCAAATCAGGGTATCTTGTTATTTGTAAAACAGAAGTTTTTGGTATTTTTGTAAAGTAGAAATATTTTAGCAAAAGTCGAGGGTATTTTTGAAAATCTTAAAAACTAATGGTATTTTAGTAATTTACAATACATGGGCATTTTTGTAATTTTGTAAATCGGAGATATTTTGGAAAAATTTTCACAATAATCTTTTACTACAATTAAAAGGGTAATTTAGGGATTTTAAAACTAGGAATTTTATAAAACTGAATGGCTAGTCCCTTTCAGGCTTTAATTATCGGGTTTAGCCCGTGAATAAGTCCTCTTGGTTAGGGTGAACCGTAGCTACGCACCAGGTAGGATTCGAGTAAAGAGGAGGTGAGTCGCTGGGACTGCTTAAGTACCAAGCTCTTACTGAATACCAATCCTAGACATGCGTACAATGGTTGCCACACCTTAACTCGGCGACTTACTTCACAGGTTTGTTTAATAGTCTTTAAGTCTTATGCATGTGTTTGAGTGCACTAGCCTAGGGTTCAATAGCCCTAATATCCTAATCTACGAGCCCAAATAAGCCCATAACAGTTCACATAAACAAATCACTTCAATAATTAGAAGTACTTACAGTGGACTTGGGTAGAGATACAAAGCCATGCGAATAAACTGAAAATTTCATAGAAAGTCCATATTTTTGAAAAGCCCATTTTGAAAATGTTTTTGGGCCCAAAACCCTCAAAGCCGAGTTTTGAACCTGGCTCTGAAACCAAATTGTAACCCGGCCCATTCGTTACGACCGAATTTGAAATGCTACTGCGGAAAATGTTTCAAAATATTCTTACTTAAAAATAAATACCGTTAAAAACTTGTTTCCTTTAATAAAACATTTTCGTAATTTAAAACATTCTAAGTAAAAAATAAGTTGTTATAAAAATATCCGGATTAAAACTTTATTATACAAAAATTTGAGAAAAATATAACCATTTGCAAATAGCATCTCAATTCTCAATCCATAATAAAGCATAATAATGAAGATACTTAATAAAAATACTTAAATACTTTAATGGGCCTTATTACAATAAACACTTAATCAGAAATACTGAAAATATAAATACTTAATTAATTAAAATATCTTTCTGCATGGAAATCTGCTTCTGCATGGCCACCTTTGTATCCACTCCAAACTCGGTCCAAGCATTACCTGCGATGTTGATAAAATTTGGGTGAGTCATACAGACTCAGTGTGCAATTAGTCCATTGAATTCCACCCACATGTCAATTATAACAAATAGTAATGCAACTTATTCACATGTGTTCACTTTTTGGGCTTGGCCCATATCCACATCTTATGACATACAAGAATGCCATTCATTCATATATAGAGTCCACATATTGGGCTTGGCCCATAACCATATCATATTCTTATAATAGTGGAATTAACCACATGCTTCCACATACTGGGCTTGGCCCATTTCACATTAATCCACATCACATACTGGGCTTGGCCCTTTTTCAAATATATTCACATGCAAAGTTATGCAGTTATGATGCCCAACCCAGCCTAGGGTCCATCCGCTACACACCAAGAGATCCAAATTACCACACACCAGGGGATTATTAAATCACCCTCTCCTTTTCACTCCAAAAGGCAATCAATGCCGTCCACGTGCAATTAAGCACAAAAATCCACAACGGGACCTCAGTCAGCGCCAATCCACGATGTAGCCGTAGCTAACACCAAAACCACGATGGGACACATAGTCACTCATCAACCACGATATGGCACATAGCCGATATCAATAACGATGAGACACATAGCCACTCATCAAGCCACGCGAACTTAATCGCAATTAATCCACAACGTCACCTCAGTCAACGTCAATCCACGATGTACCTCAAGGCTAACATCAAACCACGTACTCGAAGTACACCCGTACCTTCTTTCATATCCCACCCCATGCACATGCACATGTAATAATGGCATAATAATAAATGCATGCACATGTTTTTAAGGCAATCAATCATATTTCCATAGGCATAGTCACATTCACATCGGCACTTTCACATTCTTATCAGCAGATAATACTAACCTGAATATCGATATAGCCCTTTTTAGGGTAATTACCACATAATCGCCATCGCCTCAAGTTAGCACATAAATCACAAATGCAATTATAGCAAAAACCCGAAAAACGGTCGGTTAATCACACACCTTACTATTTAGCGAAATCCCGAACTACTTGGATCTAACACAATGAGCGGGGTTTTTCCTCCTTCCTTAATGCCGATTTGGTCTCTTACCAAATCCCGAAGTGTTTGCTTGCTCTTGAAGTTGTCAATATCCTTGCTAACACTATTAAAATCGACTTAATACAATAATCCTTGCACATGGCCCTTGGCCGAAACTTCATGGGCTTACTTTGAGGAATCGAATCCCGAGAGATCCCTCTTAATGCACCTTGACGTTAACACATACAAAAGAAACACAAAGTTATGCCACTATACACATTCGGCCAACCTTAGAAATCAAGGCCTACCCTTGATTTCGGTACACCAAAAGAATAAGAACCCAAATCGACTGCTAAGGGTGAATACACTTACCACTGCACACGTTGCTTATTACGTATGAACAACTTCCCGAATCACCCTCCTAGGTTTGGCCACAACCAATAAATAGAGTTATATCTCCAACTTTCGGCTTTGAAGAGAACAAAAGAAGAAAAAAGGTGATAAGGGATTCCAAATAAATATTTGGCTATGGCTTAACAAATGGTGATTGCACATTCGGCTAACACAAAGAACAGGTTTGGAGTTGGAGAAAGAAAAAATAGAAGAGTGGAGAAGGCTTAGGAGAATTCGGCTTTTGTCAAAGAGAAAATAAGGTGCAAATTCGGCAAAGTAACTTAAAGGGAGAAAAATAAAAAGATGAATGCTTCATTAAAAGGAATTTCGGCACACAAAATAAGCATACCTCCAAAGCCGAAAATACCACCCTAGGAAGTCCTATATTCGGCCATCACCTTCCCACTTACCAAATCCCAATTAATCTCTTATTTATCTCTTCAACATTCATTAAAAAGGAATTTGAATCAATAAATCTTTATCTCTTAATCACTCATTCACAATAAATAAAATAATCAACAATTTATCTTCTATTCTTAGCCAAAATTAAAAATAAAACCAAGCATTATCCTTATCACTTTGAGAGCCCATGTGCTGTCCAACTTCTCTCCTCTCTTGGCGCCAAAAGCCAAAAATAAGACAGCACTCCACGCTACCAGCATGACTCGAACATGAGACCTGCTGGAACCACCACACGCTACCAGCCACTTTGCGGCTAGTTCCTTTGCGTCATAAACCCCCAACAATTCTTTTTAAGGCATTCTTCTCCCTTATCGCCAACTTGGAAAAATAAACACACGCTTATGCTGCCCACAAGACTCAAACTTGAGCCCTCCTGAAGCTCCCTTTGCCGCAAGCGTCCAAGCCACTTTGCTGCTGATTCTTTTGTGTCATCAACTCCCTGTAATTTCTTTTAAAACCTCCTTCCCTAGCTCCCCCTTGTCTTAACGTCAAAAGCAAAAATAAAAACACTCTTACGCTGCCCACAGGACTCGAACCCAAGCCCTTCTCCCCTGCTCATGGCATCATCACCAAGGCCCTTAAGTGGCGCCTTGCAGCCACTTTACCAAGCCCGCTCTCATGTCCAAAATCCCTCGCAATTATTCTTAAGGCCTCCTTAGCCCAATTCCCTTTGTAACTTAAAATCCAAATTTTTTTCCAAAGCCTTCCCTTATTTTTCAGAGTTCCCAAAACCCTTAAAAACTTATCCACACACACTCCAAGCCTACTGTCACTTGAATTATGCACTAAATGCATAACCCCTAATCTAGGATGTTACATTATCTCTTAGAAATATTTTGAAACAAATTTTTACTTTGAAATTTATCAAGTTTTATTTCGAAAACAAGTTTTTTCAAAAACATTATATTTCTTATATCAAAACATTTATCAAATAAAGTTTAGTTTAATAATTAATCTTCCAACAACTTTGAAACTCTCTCAAGAGATAAGGATAAAGATAAACATTTTCAACCCTTTAAACTTCTCAATATGATTAGTTAAAGAGCGAAAAAGTCTTTGTTGAAAATCAACTCTTGTTTTGTCAAACATGTCATTCCTTAGTAGATCAAATTCGTCAAATATCTATGGGGCCAAAACAACCCACAGCTTAAGAAGAAACTATTTTTCGTTCGAACAGAACATGAAACTAGCAAATCAAAAACCTCAACAAAAATGAAAAATATTTTTATAAAATAAAAATAATTAAATAATATTATAATTACATATCTAAAAAAATTTAATTATAGTATAAATGATTATTTATTTTTTGTGTTTATTTATGAAAAGAATAATGTAAAAGGGGAAATTATGAAAATATGAGAAATAGATAAATGTTGTAGCAAGATGGTGGCACGTATCACCATCAAACTTCTAATGATAAAGTTGATGGAATAGCTGACAAAAAAACCTAATTGAAACCATATTCATAATTAAATCACCCAAGTAGAATATTATAAATTTTAATTAAAAAATGAAGATCAATTTAGAATTTTCTTTGTATTTGGTTTTTATTACATTTTGCAATTTGATTTTGGTTTTGATTTTGAAGGATTTTAATATAATTTTTTTATGCAAAAGTTATTTAAATATTCCATAATAATAACAAACGAAAATAAATTAACATATTAAAAACAAAATATGAATATAAAGGCCCAGTTTAGCAATTAGCTATAGTTGATAGTTGATTGTTGATTGTACAGGTTGGTATGACCAACTGATTCTATTAATTGTTTATTTAAAAGTGTTTGGTAAAACTTTGTTGATAGCTGAAAACTAATTTGTGTAAAATGACAAATAAGGGCATGACACATTTTATTGTTAAGTACTTATTTGCTTATAATACTTTAGTCTTTATTGGATGAAATTGTTTAAATAAAATATTATTATCAAGGAATTAAACATCCATTACGGAAATTAATTAGTGAATATTTTTTAAATTTAAATAAATAAATTTCTTGAGTTCCTTATTTGCAAATATTAACCTTCTGGAATCTGATGAATATTAATATTATATCAATATAATTGTAAACTATATTCTTATTGATAATTATGTCATATTCTTAGCATGTAAATTAGTGATAATTATGTCACACTCTGAATAAATTTGTCAAATAGCATATTTCAATTAATATGAAGTTGCATGAGAAATCATTTTACACATGCAAATTGAAAATAAATTAAGAGTACATAAATATTCAAGAAATAGATACATACAAACAAGTAAAAACAAATATTTAAGAAATACGGTGTTGTTGTCTAGCTGCCATCAGGTAGTAGTGATGTCATTACGAACTTTTGTCATTTCATTAGTAGTCATACACTCAACTTCTTGAGTGGAAATGCATTTGGCATTCGAAAATGTTTCGGGAGGAATAAATTTTGGATCTACATCTATGACCCTAAATGGTATCTGATGTAGTTATGTAATGCAAATGCGACACAAATTATTCTATTTTGATCTTGAGACAAATATATTGGCATTTTCGCTAAAATCTTCCATGCGCCTTTAAAATGCCAAATTCCCTCTCAATACAACTTCTTAAGTATGAATGGGCTCGATGGAAAATTTCTCACCTCCTTCTTGGGTTTGTACCACAAAACTCTGATGGGTGATACCTTATCTTATGATAAGGTGTCAAGTAGCTTTGTCTTTCAAGGTACCCTTTGTCTGCTAAGTAATATTTGCCTAAGCATAACCAAATAGAGCCACAAAATTAAAAAGTCTTTATCTTAAATTTAAAATGAATATGCACAAACAAATAAGAATAAAATATTAATTAAATTGAAAAAAAATCGGAGGAGGTTTTTGAAAATCTATACTTGGGTTCCCAATTGTATCTAAGAAAATACGAGAATCATGAGCTAATCCCTCCCAACCACTTAACACATATGTAAAAAGCAAATCAAAATAGTATGCCGCCAATACATTAACGGTAGGTGTCTCTTTCCTTCCTTTATAACACAATTGATTTTCTTTATGAATTATAACATTTATATGAGTATCACCAATTGCTCCAATGAAATCCTAAAATGAAAGAATTTATTATGATATGAGATATTGATGATATTGTAAATTATTACTATAGAATAGAATATAAGGAACAATAATATCCATAAATAATTACCTTAAAATGTGGCATATATTTGGTACCATTGGCAATTTTTGAAGGAATTTCCTTGAATTCAGGATATCTTGGTCTTATTATGTCTCTTGACAAGTCATCCATGGCATCTAAAACCTCTTTAAAAATTCTATTTACAGTTTCACTAGAATGTTGAAACTACTATTGGACATCCGGATTGGAGGCTTCCTTACTAACAGTAAAGACAAATAAACCCCCTCTTCTCCAAAGTTGATATTCTATATGAAGGAAGTAACTCATACTTGCTTTTTAAATCCATGCACAATTGGTGAAACGTGCTTTGTGTCATTCTAAAACATGTTAAAACAACACTTTTCAAGACCATTCAACAATTCTCGCATCCATGTTTTGTAACACCCCAAACTCAGCCTATGCGTTAAGGCCAGATTTGACATGTCACACAGAATAAATGTACTTTGAATCCTTTTTAAGTAAAACAAATTTCAAAAATTTGACGAAGTATTTATTGAGTAAAAGATTTGATTGAATCGACAATTTGAGATATAAGATCTTATAAATCGTAACTTTGAAAATATCGTTAACAGTTCAAGTAAATTTTAAAAGAAATTAAAATATTTTCGAAAAGAACTGATGAAAATTATAAGAGTTAATTTCCGAGTTAAAAATATAAAAATTATTATGAAATCTTTTTTGTATATTCATTTTTAAATAAAATGTTTATTTAAGTTTTTAGAAAAATAAAATTTCAATTTGAAATACTTAAAGAAGTTTATAAATTCATCAAACAATAAACAAAACAAAAATTAAACCAGAGGCCTTATTACAACCTTAATTCAAAACAGCAAAGTAATTAAAAGTACTAAAATAAATCCAAATTCCAAATTTAACCATTTTGAAGTATGGCCTCCACCGAGATATCCACGGTCCAAGTCTCCATCACTGATCATTACCTGAAAGGGATAAGGAAAACGGGGGTGAGTTACTAGAACTCAATGTGTAACACACTTACCGTTGCCCACTGGGCCAAAATCCATTAAGCTATTATTTGGGCCGAAGCCCATTCACAAAAAAAAATGTATCAAATATAATATGCATATGAAATGCAATCCCCAACCAAACCTAGTATTCCATCCGCTACACACCACCCATACCAACCAACACACCTGTGGGGATCTTTAGTCAACCCACCCCGCCAACACACCAATCGCAGGCATTAAGCTATTTGTATCAAATATAATTGTGGATAAGCCACCAGATTAACAGAATTTACGTGGCATTGCCACTTCATAGATTTGTGGCAGAGCCACCAGAATTATATAGCAGAGCTACCAGAGCTTCTCTTCATCATTATCCCATCCCATGCAAATCATGTATATAATGCATAACAGATCACAATAATTTATTTAGATATTTCTTACAAAATTATGCCCCATTATAACAATTTATCAAGTTGGCCAATTAAGCAGAATATCATCTTGGCCCATTTCGCAATTTACTTCAAATCGACCCATATAGCAAATTATCAATCGACCCACATAGTCAAATATCAATCGGCCCATATAGCAAATTATCAATCGGCCCACATAGCAACATATTTTGATTTGGCCCATAAAGGATATTTTCGTAATTTTTCACGGTCTTAATACCGATTTCGTAAATTTTATCAAACTAATGAGATCTAAGCTAATTTTTCTTATTTCACCAAAATATGATTTAATCAAGCGATTTACCACCAATACGATATTAATCTTTAATCCACCGAATACGGTGTGAGATTACACACCGAATAACGGTAAGCACTACACTTTCTCGATCGTCGACACCTAAAATTTTAAAATGCTCGATTAGTCAACGTATGCGATTTAATAAATCTACTTTAAAACAAACGATCTAAAATTTACCCTCGGAATTGTGAACAACTACGATTTGTTGGTTTTCCCCAGTTAACGGTTCACAACCTGGTGGAAAATCCCGAATCGCTAATGCCTCAAAATTACGAACGACCTCGAAAAGTTGATTCTCACCGGATGAGGGTCCACAACCAGGTGGAAAGTCTCGAATCGCTGAAACAGCCCTTCGCTTGAATTTAGGAGTTGGGATCATTAATCCACTCCTTTTGAGATCCCCACTCAACTTTCCTTTCAAATTGTTACCACAAGCATCCATCGATTGGTATTACGATAAAGTACAGATTTGTCAAAAAGGGTAAAGATCGGCTTACCACTTATCCCGAGTGATCAACGATTGGATGGATAAAACGATTTAGTCCCTAAAATTACAATCGGTTAACTATCACCATACTAATAACATCTTAACGAATAAAGAGTGATTATAGAATCCGTGAAGAACTCTTACCTTAAAGATTTTAGGACCGATTTCTAGCGATTAAACGATGACTTCGGGAAAATCTAAGTTTCGGCCTTCCACTATATCTCAATTGATTAAGGAATAAGTGATAGTTTGAATGAGAAAGAAAGAATGATGAAAATGTTTTGGTTATGAAGAAAAATGGACAATGATATTCAGCTATGGAGTAAAAACAAACAGTAATATTCGGTTATGGAAAAATATTGATTTGAGAGAAAGAAGAAAGATGTTTGGAAAATTTTATAAAAAGAAAAGAGAGATAAAAATAAGTTTTTGTAACGTTTTGGTTTTTCAAAAGAGAAAGAGTGAACAATATTGTCACAATGGTTTAGGTACATTCGGCATTCAAGAAGAAAGAAGAAAAATTTTGGTTATTATCAACTTGAGGTTTCGACATGAAGAGGAAAAAATTGAAGAAAATGATTCAATTTGGCAAAGAGAAAATTTGACCAAAACAAACGCTTTGGTTTATCTAAAAGCATAACACTAATTCGGCTATCAAGAAAGATGGACAAAAGATGAATATGTGACCATTCAAAAGAGAAGAAAAATGCACTATTGTGCTAGTAGGTTTCGGCAAAAAGAATAGCTAATTGGGAGAAGACGACACAAAAGTTGCAATTGGGATTTTTTGCCAAAACAATACCAAGACCTTACTAAATGCCAAAGTAAAAAAAAAATTTAACTACCTATCTACCCCCAAAACCGTCCACATGCATTACAAAGTTGGTCAACATTTGGCCAACCACACCTTCCAAAACAATCACCACGAAATAAGCCCCTTGTTCCCTTACTTGCCTTTTCCTTTTGATTCCTTTCCCGAACTTCAACCTTTCCTTATTTCTTAGCCACCTTACCAAAAATAAAGAAGTCCAACTTGCCATATATACCTCTTGGCCGACACTTAAGGAAGGAGTGCAAAAATAAAAGTAAAAAAAAATTACACACAAAGGGATTCGAACCTCTTCCCTCGAGGTACTACATGTGGCGCCATAACCTCTTTACCAATAGCTCATTTATGCTAGCTATTTACTCTTTTATTTTCATATGCTTTAAGGTCACTTACTCCATCTCCTTAAAATGCTAAATGCCAAAGATTTTCACTAGGTCCAAATGAACCCCAAGCCTTTTCAGAACCTCCTAAACATACACAATTAATAATTTAACTAGCTTAGCACCAAGAACAATGCAACACATAAAATTCTAAATTTTAGGTTGTTACAATTCTACCCCCTTAAAGAAAATTTCATCCTCGAAATTTACCTGATTTAAAGAGGTGAGAATATTGCTGCCGAATCACGTCCTCAGGCTCCCATGTAGCTTCCTCCAATCCGTGATTGCGCCATAAAACCTTGACTAACGATACTGACTTCCTTCTCAACACCTTTACGTCTCGATCTAAAATTTGCACTGGCTCCTCCTCGAATGACAAGTCAGGCCTTATCTCAACTTCCTCTACCGGTACTATATGAGACGAATTCGATCGGTAATGCCTTAACATGGAGACATGAAATACACTATGTATCTGACTCAACTCCGGAGGTAAATCAAGCTGATAAGCCACTGGCCCAACACGCTTCAACACACGGTACGGTCTGATGAACCTAGGCCTCAACTTGCCTTTCCTCCCAAACCTGAAGATCTTCTTCCAAGGTGAGACCTTTAGAAAGACTTGATCTCCCACCGGAAACTCAATATCCTTATGCTTCAGATCCGCATATGATTTTTGCCTATCCGAAGCTTCCTTTAACTGTGCCCGAATTACCTTTACCTTTTCCTCCGTCTCTGATATCAGCTCAGGACCCAATAACTACCGCTCCTCCAATTCAGTCCAACATGTAGGAGTACGACACCTACGACCAGACAATGCCTCGTAGGGTGTCATCTGGATACTGGATTGATAGCTATTGTTATACGCAAATTCTCCCAACAGTAGGAAATTCTCCCAACTACCCCTGAAGTCAATCACACAGCCCTTTAACATGTCTTCCAGAATCTGGATTACTCTTTTCGACTAACCATCTAACTGAGGATGAAATGTCGTTCTGAAATTTAACTTTATTCTCGAAGCTTTATGTAAGGCTTTCCAAAATCGTGATGTAAACCTAAGGCCCCTGTCTGATATAATAGACACTGGTACCCCATGTAACCTCACAATCTCTACTACGTACAACTTGGCCAACTTCTGCAATGAGTAATCCGTACGAACAGTTAGGAAATGGGCAGTCTTCGTCAATCGATCCACTATTACCCAGACGGAGTCTTTCTTAGTAGGTGATAATGGAATCTTCACTGGTTGTAGCAATCCCGACGGCAATTGATGTTCCGCCTTCACTTGCTGACATGTCAAACACCTAATCACGAAATCAGTAACCTCCCATTTTAGCCCTGACCATGAGTACTGCTCACGAAGGTCTCGATACATTTTATTTCCCCCAGGGTGCATAGCATAAGGACTACTATGCGCCTCACGCAGAATCATTTGTCTTAATTCCGAATCTTTGGGCATACAGATTCTTCCACGGAAACACAATACTCCATCATTATTCAATCCAAAATCCCCTATCACACCACCTTCCACTTGCTGAAGTAAGGAACCCAACTTTTCATCTGATAACTGCTTTTCCTTAATCTGACCTAGCCACACAGGCTTCACCTGAAGTTCGGTTAGCAGATTACCATCTTCATACAGGCTAAGATGAGTGAACATCGCTCTCAAATCCGATATCACCTTACGACTCAACGCGTCTGCCACCACGTTAGCCTTTCTGGGATGATACTCGATTGAGAAGTCATAATCCTTCAACAGCTCTATCCACCTCCGCTGTCTTAAGTTCAACTCCTTTTGGGTAAGGAGGTACTTTAGACTCTTATGATCCGTATAAATGACCGACTTCTCACCGTACAGGTAGTGTCTCCAAATCTTCAAAGCAAACACCACCGCAGCCAATTCCAAATCATGAGTGGGATAATTCACCTCGTGCGGCCTTAACTGAAGAGATGCATAAGCCACCACTTTTCCACCTTGCATCAACACACATCCCAAGCCCGTGTGTGACGCATCACAGTAAACAATAAACTCTTTTCCAGCCTCAGGTTAAATCAATACTGGCGCTTCTGTCAAAATCTTCTTCAATTTCTCAAAGCTCTCTTGCTGGTGATCTGACCACACAAATGGTACTCCCTTGCGCAACAGTTTAGTTAGGGGTGCGGCAATCAACGAAAACCCCTCAACGAAATGCCTGTAATAACCAGTTAATCCTAGAAAACTCTAAATTTTGGCTACTGACTTCGGTGGTTTCCAATCCAGCACAGCCTCTACTTTCCGGGAATCAACTCTAATTCTTTCAACTGACACAACATGCCCCAAAAAGGTCACTTCCTTCAACCAAAATTCACACTTACTGAATTTGGCATAAAGTCGCTTTTCCCGCAATATTTGCAATACTATTCGCAGATATGAATCATGCTCTTCTTCATTCTTCGAGTATACCAAGATGTTATCTATGAACACCACCACAAATTGGTCTAAATAGGGTTGGAAGACCTGGTTCATCATGTCCATAAATGCAGCTGGTGCATTGGTCAACCCAAACGGCATCACCAAGAACTCATAATGTCCATAACGAGTTCGAAATGCCGTCTTATGAATATCCGTCTCCTTGACCTTAAGTTGATGATAACCCGATGTCAAATCTATCTTGGAGAAAACCGAACCTCCTTGCAATTGGTCAAACAGATCATCGATTCTCGGCAATGGATACCTATTCTTGATTGTCAACTTATTCAACTGCCTATAATCAATGCACATACGCATCGACCCATCCTTCTTCTTGACGAACAAGATCGGTGCTCCCCACGGTGACATATTCGGTCGAATGAATCCTTGATCTAAAAACTCCTGAATTTGAGCTTTAAGCTCCGCCAACTCC
The DNA here is from genome assembly GCA_025503065.1 of Gossypium bickii. Taxonomy (NCBI): domain Eukaryota; kingdom Viridiplantae; phylum Streptophyta; class Magnoliopsida; order Malvales; family Malvaceae; genus Gossypium; species Gossypium bickii. Next base: position 57,455,148 of record CP106717.1, on the reverse strand, counting down.
TTCGGTGCCATTCTATAATGAGCAATGGACACTGGAGCCGTTTCTGGCAATAATTTAATGCCAAACTCTACCTCTCGATCTGGAGGCAATCCAGGAAATTCTTCGGGAAAGACATCCGAAAACTCCTTCACCATTCTAACACCTTCTACTGACAATTCCTTGGCATCTAATGCACTAATGAAGGCTAGGAATGCTTCACACACTTTTTGCACCAACTTTTCTGCCTTTAAAGCAGATACCACATTCGATAGATAATTTCTCCTTTCACCTATCATCACCACTTCTTTATCTTCCAAAGTTCTTATCGTCATCTGCTTTGCAGCACAATCAAAGTGAGCACGGTGTTTCACCAACCAGTCCATGCCCAAAATAAGGTCGAACTCGCCGAAAGGCAGTTCCATCAAATCCACCAAAAATGTTTCTCCTTGAACTTCTAAGGGTACATCTCTAAACAATTTATTTACTATCACAGATTGTCCTAAAGGACTAATTACTGTCATCTCCCTAGCAGTAATCTCAAATCTAATGTTCAGATTTCCAGATATAGCACTAGCAACATACGAATGGATGGATCCGATATCTATCAAAGCAATAACAGGTACATTAGATATGAAGAACGTACCGGTTATCACATCAGGTGCATCACCATCCTCTCAGCATCTGACCGCATAAACCAACCCTGGCTGTCTCACCTCCGCGTTACCCTGGAAACCAGTACCTCTACCCGGTGCACCCTGACCTCGACCCGTGCTATTACCACCTCGACCTGGTCCACGGCCTCTCGGTGGCTGCTGAGTGCCTCTAGCTGGCTGTGCATCATAGTTACGAACTTCTTAAGTCAGAGCAGTCTGTCGAGGACAACTCTTAAGCTGATGGTCCTTAGAACCACATTTGAAATAACCACCGGTTCTCTTCTAACATTTACCTGGGTGTCATCTTCCACAGTCAGCACATGGTTGTATCTGATTGGTAGCAGCTAGTGCTCTAGTTTGAGCTGGCTCATCATTCCTGGGCCTCTTCTGAAACCTTCTAGCAGGACCCGAGTACTTAAAGTCCCTCTTGCTCTTGGCTCTATCTCTTTCTCGATTTTACCGCTCTGAGTTCTTAGCCTCTTCAGCTATCTTGGCTTTCTCCACAAGTGTGGCAAAATTCCTTTCTTGTTGTGGGGCTATCAGTACCCACAACTCATCACTCAACCCGTCCTTAAAACACACACAGCGTTCATAGTAGTTGTCACTATAGCCCGAGCATAACGACTCAGACGCAGAAATTCCACTTCGTAAGCTGCCATAGTCTTACTTCCTTGAACCAGATTGAGGAAATCCTTCCTTCAGGCATCCACATAACTAGCCCCGACATACTTTCCTTAGAATGCAGTTTTGAAAAAATCCCAAGTAACACGATCGGCCTGAGTGCCTTCCCGAACAGTAAGCCACCATTGATACACCTCGTCTCTCAACAAGGACACAGTTCCTCTTAGCTTTTGCTCGGTGTTGCAATCTAGATCATCCATGATCCGTTCCACTGCCTCGAGCCAATACTCCGCTACATTTGGGGCTACACCCGAGACACCCGTAAAAACCCCAGCACCACTTGATCTAAGTCGTTCCGAAATTGATCCACAAGCTGCTGGCCCAGTTTTAGCCTCAACAACCCTTTCTAAAATTCGCAACATTGCTTGGGACAGAGCAATGTCCTCCCTCATACGGTCATGTGATTCAGTTTCAGTCCCGGATGATACAAGTACGTCCATTTCTGGCATATGACCCGACGCTTCAGACGCAACCCTAGCACCTCGGCCTCTACCACGGCCTCGTCTACCGCGTCCATGTCCTCTAGCGCTCATCTTAGCTAATTCGATTTAATCTGATTAGAAGTTTTACGAATTAGTATACTATTTCAATATTTATTAACGATATTTTATGAGGTATAAGAAGTATAGTCATTTTTGTAAACGCATCCTATAGTCTTAATCTATATAGTTTAAACACTTAAAACTAAAAGTTCTAGAGTGTTCCTATAGTCATATCACAATAATCATAATCATTCAATAACATACACTTACTTGACTTGGTGCCGGATACCCGTGGTGCCATACTTCCTTTAAAGACATACGTTCTATATTTCAAAATAGTTTTAAACAAAATGTTTTTGAACCCAAACCACAGTCGAGTTTTGAAACTGGGCTCTGATACCATAAAATATAATACCCCAAACCCGGCCTATGCATTAAGGCCAGATTTGACATGTCACACAGAATAAATGTACTTTGAATCCTTTTTAAGTAAAACAGATTTCAAAATTTTGACGAAGTATTTATTGAGTAAAAGATTTGATTGATAAATCGACAATTTGAGATATAAGATCTTATAAATCATAACTTTGAAAATATCATTAATAGTTCAAGTAAATTTTAAAAGAAATTAAAATATTTTTCGAAGAGAACTGATGAAAATTATAAGAGTTAATTTCTGAGTTAAAAATATAAAAATTATTATGAAATCTTTTTTGTATATTCATTTTTAAATAAAATGTTTGTTTAAGTTTTTAGAAAAATAATATTTCAATTTGAAATACTTAAAGCAGTTTATAAATTCATCAAACAATAAACAAAACAAAAATTAAACCAGAGGCCTTATTACAACCTTAATTCAAAATAGCAAAGTAATTAAAAGTACTAAAAGAAATCCAAATTCCAAATTTAACCGTTTTGAAGTATTGCCTCCACCGAGATATCCACGGTCCAAGTCTCCATCACTGATCATTACCTGAAAGGGATAAGGAAAACGGGGGTGAGTTACTAGAACTCAGTGTGTAACACACTTACCGTTGTCCATTGGGCCAAAATCCATTAAGCCATTATTTGGGCCGAAGCCCATTCACAAAAATAAATATGTATCGAATATAATATGCATATGAAATGCAATCCCCAACCAAACCTAGTATTCCATCCGCTACACACCACCCGTACCAACCAACACACCTGTGGGGATCTTTAGTCAACCCACCCCGCCAACACACCAATCGCAGGTATTAAGCCATTTATATCAAATATAATTGTGGACAAGCCACCAGATTAACAGAATTTACGTGGCATTGCCACTTTACAGATTTGTGGCAGAGCCACCAGAATTATGTAACAGAGCTACCAGAACTTCTCTTCATCATTATCCCATCCCATGCAAATCATGTATATAATGCAAAACAAATCACAATAATTTATTCAGATATTTCTTACAAAAAATATGGCCCATTATAACAATTTATCAAGTTGGCCAATTAAGCAGAATATCATCTTGGCCTATTTCGCAATTTACTTCAAATCAGCCCATATAGCAAATTATCAATCGGCCCACATAGTCAAATATCAATCGGCCCATATAACAAATTATCAATCGGCCCACATAGTCAAATATCAATCAGCCTATATAGTAAATTATCAATGGGCCCACATAGCAACATATTTTAATATGGCCCATAAAGGGTATTTTCGTAATTTTTCACGGTCTTAATACCGATTTCATAAATTTTGTCAAACTAATGAGATCTAAGCTAATTTTTCTGATTTCACCAAAATATGATTTAATCAAGCGATTTACCACCAATACGATATTAATCTTTAACCCCGTAGAATACAGTGTGAGATTACACACCTGATTACGGTAAGCACTACACTTTCACGATCGTCGATACCTAAAATTTTATAACGCTCGGTTAGTCAACGTATGCGATTTAATAAATCTACTTTAAAAAAAACGATCTAAAAATTACCCACGGAATCGTGAATAACTACGATTTGTTGATTTTCCCTGATTAACGGTTCACAACCTGGTGGAAAATCTCGAATCGCTGATGCCTCAAAATTATGAACGACCTCGAAAAGTTGATTCTCAACGGATGAGGGTCCACAACCCGGTGGAAAGTCTCGAATCACCGAAACAGCCCTTCGCTTGAATTTAGGAGTTGGGATCGTTAATCCACTCCTTTTGAGATCCCCACTCGAGTTTCCTTTCAAATCGTTACCACAAGCCTCCATCAATTAGTATTACGATAAAGTACGGATTTGTCAAAAAGGGTGAAGTTTGGCTTACCACTTATCCTGAGTGATCAACAATTGGATGTATCAAACGATTTAGCCCCTAGAATTACAATCGGTTAACTATCACCATACTAATAACATCTTAACGAATAAAGAGTGATTATAGAATCCGTGAAGAACTCTTACCTTAAAGATTTTAGGACCGATTTCTAGCGATTAAAAGATGACTTTGGAAAAATCTAAGTTTCGGCCTTCCACTATATCTCTATTGATTAAGGAATAAGTGATAGTTCGAATGAGAAAGAAAGAATTTTGAAAATGTTTCGATTATGGAGAAAAATGGACAATGATATTTGGCTATGGAGTAAAAACAAACAGTAATATTCGGTTATGGAAAAATATTGATTTGAGAGAAAGAAGAAAGATGTTTGGAAAATTTTGTAAAAAGAAAAGAGAGATGAAAAGAAGTGTTTGTAAGGTTTCGGTTTTTGAAAAAAGAAAGAGTGAACAATATTGTCTCAATGGTTTAGGTACATTCGGCATTCAAGAAGAAAGAAAAAAAATTTTGCTTATTATCAACTTGAAGTTTCGGTATGAAGAGGAAGAAATTGAAGAAAATGATTCAATTTGGTGAAGAGAAAATTTGACCAAAACAAACACTTTGGTTTATCAAAAAGCAAAACACTAATTCGGCTATCAAGAAATATGGACAAAAGATGAATATGTGACCATTCAAAAGAGAAGAAAAATGCACTATTGTGCTACTAGGTTTCGGCAAAAAGAATAGCTAATTGGGAGAAGATGACACAAAAGTTGCAATTGGGATTTTTTGCCAAAACAATACCAAGACCTTACCAAATGCCAAAGTAAAAAAAAAATTTAGCTACCTATCTACCCCCAAAACTGTCCACATGTATTACAAAGTTGGTCAACATTTGGCCAACCACACCTTCCAAAATAATCACCACGAGATAAGCCCCTTGTTCCCCTTACTTGCCTTTACCTTTTGATTCCTTTCCCCAACTTCAACCTTTCCTTATCTCTTAGTCACCTTACCAAAAATAAAGAATTCCAATTTGCCATATATACCTCTTGGTCAACACTTAAGGAAGGAGTGCAAAAATAAAAGTAAAAAAAAAAATACACATAAAGGGATTCGAACCTCTTCCCTTAAGGTACTACATGTGGCTCCATAACCTCTTTACCAATAGCTCATTTATGCTAGCTATTTACTCATTCATTTCCATATGCTTTAAGGTCACTTACTCCATCTCCTTAAAGTGCTAGATGCCAAAGATTTTCACTAGGTCCAAATGAACCCCAAGCCTTCTCAGAACCTCCTAAACATACACAATTAATAATTTAACTAGCTTAGCACTAAGAACAATGCAACACATAAAATTCTAAATTTTAGGATGTTACATTTTTATCCCGTTTGAAAAGAAGCCATGCATGGCTTCTTATGCATGTACTTTACATAATAAAGAGATATATAACCAAATGCACAAGCTACCAAGTCCCAGAATTCACTATTTTTGTGCCTTTTACATATTCTATTGCATATAACATGCAAATCGATGCCTAAAAAAATATATAAACAAACTATAATTACTTAAAATGTCGTCCACATCAAAAAATTTGGAGAACAAACATTGCTCTTAAAATCAAAACAAAAATCAAAAGTAACAACCAAACTTTAGATAAACCACTTTCACATTACTAATAAGATCCATTACAAAAGGTATATGTAGCATCAACTTACTCTTTAAAATGTCATCAAATATTACATCAAACAACAAAACCTAAGCAAGCATACATTTGTTAAATACTAACTGCTAAATATTAACTGAAAGTTGACTTCAAAATATGTTTACAATTCGATAATAGAACTAACTAGAAGATAACAACTATATTAAAGTTAGTATGATAATCATTTTTCCTTCTCATACAAGTATTTAATCCAATGAAGTCTAGCACTGTCATCTGGTAAATCATTAAAGAATTTGTCTTTTTTTGGGGATCTTCAATCAAGGTTCAAGCAAACAAAATTATGGAGTACTAGGTATTAAGTCAGGCAACGATACCTAGAGATTAGCAAGTGTGTGTGCTTCAAGATTCATTAACTCCATATCTTTAATGCTCCTCTAAGTAACAACCTGAACCATAGCGTCAAGTTTATCCATCAACATTGTTAGTCCTCTAACCCTTCTAGAGAATTCAGTCTTAGAGTCTTGTTTTCTTCATTTTCTTCCAACTTTTTGTTCATTAAATTGTTGGAAATGAGAGGGGGAAGGAACTGGGCTATAATCATTCAAAACTTCTTGCCATTCTATATAGCTCGGCTATGATTAAAAGTATTATTTTCACTCATTAAATCAACATAATCATAAGGTACATTACCAACATTATAATTTGGGGGGAGAAAGGATATAAATTGTTTCCTTTTCATGCTCACCAGGAGTAAACTTAAGAAACACTTGTGCAACTGAAACTCCAAACAATTGTTCCATCTTATATTCTAGTTCAGGTTCAATCCCATCATCTTGAAATGTTTTAAAATGCATATTCCTAGATAGCAAGATAAATTAAACCAATTCTAAGAATGTAAACCAAATAAGTTTGTGTAATTTTTTGACAATAAAGTAGTAAAACAAGTGTATATAAATAAGCTAACCTCAATTTTTTCGTCCACCACTCCTCACTAGTTCTTATTGTCCCATTTTCATTATCCCAACCTAATCACGTTTCATTTCCTTCCAAGGGTTTCCAAAAGCTCCATCTATTTCTCATCCAATTCCACTTGTTCTTAAGCTTAGCCTTGTCATATGCTAAGCTCGTCTTTTTTTGAAACTACACTTTTATAATCATCCATAGCATTCTCTGTGAGATCGTTGCACCATGTTTTCCCTTACTTTCAACATACTAAATACACAAATCACAAAATATGTGTACATTTACTTTCAACCAACTAGCCCGAGTTACATCTTTATCCCCACCTTCACTTTCTTCATTGTCTTTTTTCTTATTTGGTGGCATCTAAGTATTATATAACGCAATTAAATTCACTTACTTTAATTATATACCTCTAAAAAAATTTGAAGTAAAAACACTTAGCATGTCCAATGACAATTGTAATCTAATAACATTCCAATCTAATACTGCTAATAATAATAATAAATACCAAGTAGCACATAGTGTAATTTGCTTAGCTTATGTGAGACAACAAAGCATTTAAGAGGATGTAATTTGGTGTAGATATCATAGACAAATGACAATACAATAAAACTTATGGCATCAAAAACAAACATTTGAATAAGTAGGTAGCCAATGAAATAGAGGCATTCACTACAGCAAAATAGGTTTTTAGCGGCGTTTAGACAAAAAACGCCGCTATAGATCGAGTATTAGTGGTGCTTTTTAAAAAACGCCGCCATAGGTGACCATTAGCGGCGTTTTCTAAAAAAGCGCCGCTATAGGTCGACCTTTAGCGGCGCTTTTTGAAAAACACCTCTATAGAATGAACATTAGCGGCGCTTTTTTGAAAAATGCCGCTATAGATTTAGCATTAGCGGCGCTTTTTTGAAAAACGCCGCTATAGATTTAGCATTAGCGGCGCTTTTTTGAAAAACGCCGCTATAAGTTGACCATTAACGGCACTTTTTGAAAAATGCCACAAATAATTTTAAAGTTTCTTTGGGTATATATAAGTGATTGTTTTTAAATTTATATACTAAATAATTTCTTATATAATCGTAAAAGAGATATATATTAATTTTAAAATATTAAAATTAATTATCATTATAGTTTAGGGTTTATGGTTTAGCATATATAGTTTAGGGTGTAAGGTTTAGGAGTTACTATTTTAATGTTTAGGGATTATGGTTTATGGTTTGCGGTTTAAGGTTTAAGGGGGATGTGTTAGGGTTTCATGGGTTAAGAGTTTGCATTAATGGGTTTAAGGGTTAATGGTTAAGGGTTAGGGGTTAATAGGTTAAGGGTTAATGATTAGGGGTTTATGTTTTATGATTTAGGGTTTATGGGATAGAGAATAGGGGTTTAGGGTTTAGATTAATTAGTGTCTTTTAATTTATATATTAAATAATTTCTTATATAATTGTAAAAGAGATAATATTAATTTTAATATATTAAAATTATGATTCTAGTTTAAATTATTTAAGAGATAAATAGATAAACTTTACATACATTAAATGGTTTAGGATTTAAGGTTTACATGAGATTTGTTAATGATGAAATTTTTAAAAAAATTCAAAAAATAAAGAAAAAGTAAAAATCAAAAAATTAAAAGTTTATAAAATTAAAAAAAATGAAATACACGTAAATTGTCATATAAGTTGTTATGTTTAAAAACTTAAAAAGTTTTAGTCATTATTTCCGTTTAAAAAATATCAGTTCAACTTTGTTTTTTAAAGTAATAATTTAATTTAAGTTATTTAAAAACTTGAGGTGAACTGTTTTTTAAAATAATAATTTAATTTAAGGTAATTCACATGACATGATACTATTTTTTATATGTTAATTTAAAAATTATAAAAATTTTCAAAAAAATTAAATTTTAAAATTAAAAATTAAAAATATAAATTTTAATATTTTAGTCCATATTTCAATTAAAAAGTTTAATATTCAAAATGTTTTAAAAAAAATTCCAAAAAATGATAATCTCAGTACAAAAGTTTTGAAAGAAAAAAATAGAAAAAAATATATTAAAAATGAAAAAAAATTAAAATTGAGCAATAGTGGCGTTTTTTTGGGGAAAACGCCATAAAAATTTAAGCTTTAGTGGCGTTTCAAAAACTTTCCATTGAAACAACGCCGTTTCACCCCCTCCCCTAAATCCCCAATTTTATGCCACTAACTGGTTGCATTTATCTTGAAAATTTTGCTTTTCAACCGCTAAATCCAATGATAGTAAAGGTCAAATAAAATAAAAACCCTAGCTTTCGTGTCACCGTTTAGGATATTTCCCTGCAGTTGCAGAAAAATACAAACCCTAATTATCAAGAAAATTGCATTCCCTAAAAAAGATCTTCATGGCGAAGAAGGGCAAGGCCAAATCAGTAAAATTTGAGATCTAAGAGAACTAATTGAAACCATTAGATTCGAAACCATTGATGGTACTAAGCAGTAGTGACGACGAGGAAGCTAATGAAGACCTAAGCTTTAAGATCGTGGAGAAAGCACTATTGGTGAAAGCGACGAGGTTTAGTGAAGGATACCACGACATTTTCGATGACCCAGGCATCTTTTCTGTGGTGGCCGTGAAGAGGTAGATTTGGATTTGAAAAGTAAGAAAATTGTTAAAAGAAAAAAGAAGAAAACGAAAACTGAAAAGGTTAAAAATCTATTTTTGTTGTTTCTTAGTAATGATTGTTTTGATCCGATGTACTACTCGGAGGAAAAAGTAATGTAGTTGAAATTTATTTAGAAGTAATTTTTTTTACAATAGAGAGTTGATAAGATGATACAAGTAAAGAATCATAACTTTGTGGAACTTTTAATATGATTTGAAGTGTTGTAAATATAGATAGGCTTTGGGATTTACAATTACTGTTTCAAATGAGGGATCCTCTATGCTTGTTTGCTATGATAATTTGAATTCCAGCATGAGAACACTGGAGATAGACGTGCAATTTCTGGAAGTGTCTCCTCCAATGTTGATGTTCCATTTATGAGGAGTTACAATGAAGATAAATTGCATGAAAACTTCCTAAAAGGCTTGCATGAATGTTCAATCTGTCTTAGTGAGCATGCAGGTAATTTTACATTGATCAATTGTAAAATTTTTGTTTTTGTCGGCATTTCCTCCTGAGAACATTTTAGGGCTCATCCTTTGTGCTTTACCAAAGAAGAGCATGACTTGAAAAGAAGCTAAGTGTTTGTAATATCTTGATGTTTTAAGTGTGTCATCCTTAGATGATTTTATTTGTTATGCTAATGTTAATTAACATTGTGGATCCGAAGTATCAGTAATATCATATTCAATTAAGAAAATTTCCACTATAATAAGTTGGAGAACTTGCATTAACCATGCTGGGAGCTTGTGACTTTTTGGGGGTTGAATTTGAGTATGGATGGCCATTAAGCATATGGCATGTGCATTTAATAAAAAGTTGAAAATAAACTATGATTTTGGCTTTAATATGATGAAAATATTGTGCATTCTATTGTGACATTTTTGGTCCTATGTTGAATATTGCTCTTTTTTTTTTTTTCCTTCTTGCGCCAGGTATTGACTTCTTCTTGCGCCAGGTATTGACTTTGTTAGGCTGCCATGCAAGCATTTCTACTGCTGGAAATGCATGGAAACTTATTTCAATATGCATATCTCTGAAGCCACCATAACCAAGCTGCAATGCCCTGAAGCTAAATGTGGTGGTATGGTCCCTCTTGCTTTATTGAAACGGTTGCTTGGCGATGAAGGGTATGAACGATAGGAATCCTTTATGCTACAGAAAACACTTGAATCAATTTTAGATGTTGCATATTGCCCAAGATGTGAAACACCTTGTATAGAGGATGAAGAGCAATATGCACAATGCTCCAAGTGTTTCTTTAGCTTTTGTACCCTTTGTAGGGAGCGTCGTCATGTTAGGATAGCTTGTATGACACCAGAAATTAAGCTTCGTGTCCTGCAGGTATTAGCTATGTCATTTTCTTCAGTGGTTTTTTTCTGCTTATGTCTACTTGGACAAGTTTATTATTTCTTCCGCAGTAATTTTTCATCAGCATTTGCTCTCATTGTAAATTGCAGAAATTGGCTTTTAAAGGTTAATTGGATAGTTTATAACTTTAGCTTGGACTTCATGGAATAATATAGGTCAACGATTGTCGATGTCTTCTTCTTGGTTGTGCTCCTTTCCCTTCACTGCTTTCAAATATTTTAGCATTTTCTTTGACCTGTGATTATCTACTTATATTATAGAAACTTTGCTTATCACTCATAGAATTAATATTGTTGACAGGAACGCCAAAGTTCATCCCAATTGGACCATGAGCAAAAGCGCAGGGAGCGTGAGATGATCAATGAACTTCTCAGCATGAAAGAAATAATGCGTGACGCCAAGCAATGTCCATCTTGTAAGATGGAAATCTCAAGGACTGAGGGATGTAACAAGATCGTATGTGAGAATTGTGGGTAGTATTTCTATTACCGCTGTAACAATACGATTAGTGGATATGATCATTTTAGGTACACAAACACGTACAATATTTCCAGATAAAGTCTTATTTTTGGCTTGGTTCAACTCGTGAATAGTTGATTTGTCAGTATTTAGCTAACAAGGTTTTTCCTCTTTCCTTATTGGAGGGATGGGGCATGTAAATTGTTCCCACAAGAAATGATATGGAAGTGGGAGGAAAGGGTGAATGTACGCCAGGAATTAGGTCAAGTTCACGCTCAACTATTTGTCGATCAGGTCGCCATGCCCTAATCGTCGTCGATTCAATGCAAAGGTGAGAAAATTTAATCGGTTTGTTGGAAATTTTCTCCCCCTATATGTACCTTTTATCTCCTAATGTAATCTAGTGGAAACTAACTGATATGTCACAGAAGTATGAATGTCATTTTATATAGCATTCATCCTGATTTAAAATGACAACCCTAGCCAACAGTCCTTTTACCTAAAATTATTGATGTATGTGTTGTAGTCGAAAATATAACAAAAAGTTACTTCGATAGGCGAACCAAAATATTTTGACATTGTTAGATTGATTTATTGATATGTAAATAGAGGGTCTAGTTTAATGTTTTGATTGTACACATTAACAGGTAGGCAACAACAATCACTTATTCTGCTGGACATGCCAAATGCACTATTGTTACATAGTATTGGAGGCCATGTTCTGAACAAATCAATTGTGCAGAGGTTTGCATTAAGCCTTATAGAAAAGGTACAAACTTTGTCTTGCTTCATGTTCTTTGATTATTCTAGGAACTCCACAATTATCTTGCTTATAAACTCATACCAAAACAGTGCTGTGCATACTGACTTTAACTACTTTCTTGATGGTGTTATCTCTGAAGTTCTTTTTCTTGTAAATGTATACATTAAAGCCTTAATTGATAGTTTATTTGTTCTAATTGTATTTGTTAAATTGCATACGGCTAGATCATTGCTTCTTAACTTTCAGTTTTTATCCCTTGAGGATCCTCTTCTATACAAGTCCATAACATATGGTTTTTATGTCTCTACTTTCTCAGATTTTTGGGGTATTATTACTATAAATTGGGATTAACCTTCTAATTTGCTGTTTCATTTTTGAATACTAGAATTTGGTTGTTTTTCTTTAAAAATATAAAAAAATCTAGAATAGAATTTTTTTTTTAAATCTAAAAGTGGATAGTTTTTGTAGAATTTTTAATATAAAAAGCAGCACAAATAAATTTTTCTCTACGATGATAAGGAAGATGGTGCCCAAGGTTTATCAAATTGTTTATTATTTTATGAAGTTTTTACTTGATTTATTTCCTTTTTTTAACATGGTTTTGGATTCAATCTTTATTTTCGTTTCTCTACTATTGCTGTTATTGTTTTCTTGCAATGCTTTTTATTGGCATGATTGCAAAAGTTATATGTTTTCTCTGGCTATTATTTTTCTGCCTGTGACAGTGATCTTGTTGTTAATCAAAAGTTTTTTAGTTTTTTACATGTTCGCCGACCTAATGGATTAAAGTCACTTTTAATATTGACTTTTTTTTAATTTTAATTCCATTTTTAAATAATTTTGTTGTTGTTTTCTGAATGTCTTTTGAAAGGATAATAGAACTATGCTATTTATGAAGGACTTGTTTAAAGATACTTTGCGAAAATCCTCTTGATAAGGTAGTGAATCTCTCTGCTTTAAATCTTCTGCTAATAAACTTTTGCATGTGTGAACATTGATGCCTAATTTGAGTCTTGTGAAGGTTAATAAAGTTTTATTTAGCTTTTATTTTTGTCTTCTGATTGGTCTTATAAAGCATCTTAAATATAATTTTGGTTTATGCTGAACATTTTCTTAATTCTCCCATTAGTTCTTTTAAGCACAAAATATTTCAATCACTGATTTGTTTTGCTAAAACTAATATTAAATTGCAATTGGTCTATCTTTATGGTAGATTATCTACTCTGGTTACAGTTGTAGTCAGGGTTGGTTTCTCACAACTTTCACAAGTGATCCAAGTTTAAGGTTAGATATTCTGATAGTTTTTTTAGCTTGCCTCTCATCCTAGAATGGGCATATTCTTTTCTTTTCTTTTTGGTATAATAATGATGTATATATTGTTGTGCATGTTTGTATGTATTTATAATAAGCATTTTGTTAAGGTTGGTTTGTTCCTTAGACAATGTATCCAGGGCATAGGCCATGGTAATTGGTAGTGAACATATTTAAAATAATGTTTGTAAATGCAGGGGACTCAAGAACATTTTAAAGATGCATGTTAACAAGCTCAATTCAATGGAATGGAAGCAGATTACATGTAACATCCTGGAAATGGGCCTATGCATTTTTGATTTAATTATACGAAATGGCATGTCTTATGTGTTATGAATGTATGGTGAACATTTTTGGAAACTCGGAAATGTAAGGAAATGACTTAGGAATGTAAGGAAATGTCTTGCCTTGGAAATGTAAGGAAATGACTTGGAAATGGAAGGAAATGTCTTGTCTTGGAAATGTAAAGAAATGACTTGGAAATGTAAGGAAATGTCTTGTCTTGGAAATGTAATAAAATGTCTTGGAAATGTAAGGAAATGACTTGGAAATGGAAGGAAATGTCTTGTCTTGGAAATGTAAGGAAATGACTTGGAAATGTAAGGAAATGTCTTGTCTTGGAAATGTAAGGAAATGTCTTGGAAATGTAAGGAAATGCTTTAGAAATGTCAAGTTTAAAGTTTAAAAGAGGGACATGAAGCAAGGTGGTCTTAAGAGAAAATGTATGTGAAATATGACATACAAATAGCCTTGCTAAAATGGCTACAAGGCGCCACTTAAGGGCCTAGCAAGTGACGCCACATACATAGGCAAATGGGCCAAGGATCGAGTTGCATGGGAAGCAAATAAAGAATTTTATTTTTGCTACAAGGAGCAGAGAGGTGGACGGCATTAAGGCTCTTAAAAGAGGAGTTTTATTCTCTTTAAAATTCGGCAAATAGATAGATAATGATGGGTTATTATTAGTATTATTTTTATTAAGAGATAAGAGATAATTGATGGATTAAATTCTTTTAATTTGAATATATTGATAATTAAAGAGATAAAGCTATCAAAATAGAAGAGTGATGGCCAAGTAAGGGATTCTAAGTTAGTAATTTCGGCTACTAAAGGAAAAGAGGGACATTCATTCTTTCTTTCAACTCTCTCTCTGCCAAATTCTCTCTAGCAAATAACTCCTCTCTTCTGTTTTATTTTTTCCAAGCCGAAATACCTTGTGCTCTAGCTGAATCCTCCATATTTATTCTTCTTTCTCTTTTCTTTCTACCAATCAAAAAGCCGAAATTAAGATCCTTCTAGCCTACATAGCCGAATATTGTTAAAGGTTCAAGCAAGGATTGTTGATTCCTAAAGTAAGGGTAAGATCTCATTCGGTTTCATCCTTTTTCTTTTAAGATTTGTCGAAATCTAGGACTAACCCCATTAATATCTTGTTGTCGAAACTTTGAAGAGATCTTTCGGGATTTACTAAGTGTCGACAACAAGGAAGGAGAAGTTCTTTTCCCGAAGGTACACCATAGGCCGCGTGTTCCTTAATTATTCGGTGAGTTTTGGGATTTAAAATCCACAAGGTAAGTGTCTATAGCATTCAGCCAAGGCTATGTTTGGTAAATATATGTGTTCATTAATCATTCAAAAGCCGAAACTAATCTATTCAAGTAATCTAGTGATTGCCGATTTCAAGAAAGAAGGATACAAAGTTTCCGGCATTTGATTAGACATCAATCAGCACCAAGGTAAGTTTTGAGTTACAACAATCCTAATAGGTTTTGGATTTATGGCCGAATGGCTTTTTATTAAATATTCCTAGTGGTGACCTAAGACCACGACATTTGAATGTGGTGACCTAAGACCACGAGATCTGAATGTGGCGACCTAAGACCACGATATCTGAGTGTGGTGACCTAAGACCACGAATACTCATAAGGGCGATGAGCACGCCGATTGCAGATGGATCGCCTTCGATGGTGTGTAGCGGATGGAGGGTTGACTTAGTAGTCCCCACGGTGTGCAGGTTGGTACGGGTGATGTGTAGCGGATGGCATCTAGTTTTGGGTTTGGGTTGCATCATTTTAATTTAATGATATATGAATTTGTATGCTATGAAATGCCTAAATTTGTTAAGACTTAGTGTTGTGTTACACATTAAGTCTGTTGACTCACCCCGTTGTGGGAACATTTTTCAGGTAATGATCAGTAATGGACTGGGTCGACAGAAGCTTAGGGATGGCCATGCTCAGCAAGAAATTCATTTTATTTGGACTACTTTATTTTAAGTACTAAGGTTTTAATTTTGGGATTTATTTGATGTAATAAGGCCATAGTTGAATTACTTTATTTTTTCTTTTAATTGCTATGTACGAATTTTTATCAAGTGAAGGTTAAGTATATTTTTTTAAAAATAAAGCCTAAACATTTTGTCACCTAAAGTAAAGGATTTTAATAATGAAATAAACTTGTTTTCAACTCAAGCCCAACCCAACACAATCTTTCTTCCAAAACACACAAGTTTTTTCTAAGCAACAAAAGAATTTGAACCGGTTTTCATCGAGGAACATACCAGATCCGGTCCAGGCTCGTGGGCCAGGTATGGGGTGTTTCAGTTTGGTATCAGAGCCCGTTTCAAACTCTCGGACTGAGGTTTAAGGCCCAAAACATTTTCAAAGCGAGCCCAAATGAGTTTTATGAAAATATTTTTGGAAATAAGCAGGTTCTGGCATGGCACCTAAGTCTCCGACCCGCAGTCCACCAGGTAAGTACCCCTATCCTCTGTGTGAATTCTGGTATGAATTATAGAAGGGTAGGAATGGAACGTAGATTAGAAAATTAAGTGATTGAACCCTAGGACTAGTTTACCCCAACAAATACATAAGACTTAAGTGCCTAAATTAAACAAACCTATGACTAAGTCACCGAGTTAGGGTGTGGTAACCCTTGTGCGCATGTCTAGGATTGGATCCGAAAGAGCCTGGTACTTAAGCAGTCCTAGTGACTCACCTCCTCTTCGCTGGAATCCTACCTGGTGCGTAGCTACGGTTCACCCTAACCAAGAGGACTCAGTCACAGGCTAAACTCAATAACTAAAACCCGAAAGGGAACTAGCCGTATTTTTATAAAAATCCCTAGTTTTAAAACTCTTAAAATTACCCTTTTAATTAGTGAGAACTATTTTTACAAAATTTTTCCGAAAAATTTCCGATTTATAAATTACCTAAATGCCCCTGATTGTGAAATTACAAAAATGCCCTTGGTTTATAAAATTTCCAAACTACCCATAGTTTAATCAAATTTTCCTTACTTTATAAATGTTCAAAAAACCCTAATTTGCAAAATATCAAAATACCTTTATTTTGGAAAATTACGAAATTGCCCCTAACCTGCAAATTACCAAAATGACCCTAATTCCCAAAATTTTTGCAACATCACCATTTTGGAAAACAAATTCTCAAAAATAACCCTAAAGTTTTGTAAAATCTGCAATACCCTGATTTATTGAGCTTTACAAATTTACCCTAGTTTATTACCAAAATACCCCTGAGTTTCAACATTACCGAAATGCCCTCGGATTTCAGAATTTCCAAAAATACCCCGGGAACACAAAATTACCAAAATACCCTTACTGACAAAATTACCAAGGAACTTTATTTTTAAAAATTACGAAAATACCCCTATAGGACAAATTATGAAAATACCCCTGGGATAGGAATAAGGCAAAGAGTGTTCGAATAGTGAATGTGGGTGGTAGATACCACTGAATAAATATGTCTATGTTGATGAATGAATGTGCCTCTATTGAGGAATGAAGGTGTCTCTGTTGATGAATGTGAATGTGATTCTCTGAATTAGAGTAGCGAACTTGAACTGAAACTTTGTGTGATCGAAAGAACTACTTCTAAATATCTTTATTTCATAAAATTGTTCGTGGTTAATAAGTGGAACAAAATTCTGATGCATAAAACTTTTTAATTAGATTAAATCGCGGCGTTAGAAATGAGTTCTAAGGGATGTGAACTTAGAGATTGTGCCTAGGAAGTATGATGGTTCTATTAAGATCAGAGTGCGCAGCATAAGCGTAGTGCAGTGAGTTAAGATGTACGATTATTCGTTAGTAAATAATTTCGAGGAAGAAATTATTTTTAAGGGGGGTAGAACTGTAACATCCTGGAAATGGGCCTATGCATTTTTGATTTAATTATACGAAATGGCATGTCTTATGTGTTATGAATGTATGGTGAACATTTTTGGAAACTTGGAAATGTAAGGAAATGACTTGGAAATGTAAGGAAATGTCTTGTCTTGGAAATGTAAGGAAATGACTTGGAAATGGAAGGAAATGTCTTGTCTTGGAAATGTAAGGAAATGACTTGGAAATGTAAGGAAATGTCTTGTCTTGGAAATGTAAGGAAATGACTTGGAAATGGAAGGAAATGTCTTGTCTTGGAAATGTAAGGAAATGTCTTGGAAATGTAAGGAAATGTCTTAGAAATGTAAGGAAATGCTTTAGAAATGTCAAGTTTAAAGTTTAAAAGACGGACATGAAACAAGGTGGTCTTAAGAGAAAATGTATGTGAAATATGACATACAAAGTGTCCGGCATTTGATTAGACATCAATCGGCACCAAGGTAAGTTTTGAGTTACGATAATCCTAATAGGATTTGGATTTATGGCCGAATGGCTTTTTATTAAATATTCCTAGTGTTGGCCGAATATAGGCATTAAATATCTAAAGCAGTGAGATCGGATTTTCGGGATTTGAAGTGAATTGCTAAGTATATCAGGTGTGTACCCCATACTAATCTTAATAGATTTATGGCTTAAACTTGATATATGTGTTAATATGAAAGTGTAAGAATGTGGCTAAGGTACCATGATATGGTACAAAGTACTCAGGTACGTTTCCTACTCCTACTAGGATTATGAAATATGTTATATTTAACATGTGATAAGTAATAAGAATGTGAAATTTGGCATCTTAATGCATAATATGTATGATATGGGGCATATGGGTTATTGAAAATGGGAAGTGAATGTGGTGACCTAAGACCACGATATTTGAATGTGGTGACCTAAGACCACGACATTTGAATGTGGTGACCTAAGACCACGAGATCTGAATGTGGCGACCTAAGACCACGATATCTGAGTGTGGTGACCTAAGACCACGAATACTCATAAGGGTGATGAGCACGTCGACTGCAGCGACTGCCTTCGATGGTGTGTAGCGGATGGAGGGTTGACTTAGTAGTCCCCACGGTGTGCAGGTTGGTACGGGGGATGTGTAGCGGATGGCTTCTAGGTTTGGGTTTGGGTTGCATCATTTTAATTTAATGATATATGAATTTGTATGCTATGAAATGCCTAAATTTGTTAAGACTTAGTGTTGTGTTACACGTTGAGTCTGTTGACTCGCCTGTTGTGGAACATTTTTCGTGTGATGATCAAGTAATGGACCTGGGTCGGCAGAAGCTTAGGGATGGCCATGCTCAGCAAGAAATTCATTTTATTTGGACTACTTTATTTTAAGTACTAAGGTTTTAATTTTGGGATTTATTTGATGTAATAAGGCCATAGTTGAATTACTTTAATTTTTCTTTTAATTGATATGTACAAATTTTTATCAAGTGAAGGTTAAGTATATTTATTTTAAAATAAAGCCTAAACGTTTTGTCACCTAAAATAAAGGATTCTAATAATGAAATAAACTTGTTTTCAACTCAAGCCCGACCCAACACAATCTTTCTTTCAAAACACACAAGTTTTTCCTAAGTAACAAAAGAATTTGAACTGGTTTTCATCGAGGAACATACCAGATCCAGTCCAGGCTCGTGGACTGGGTATGGGTGTTTGGGCTTTAATATCGAGAGTCTGCTTTCAAACTCTCTACTGAGGTTTAAGGCCCAAAACATTTTCAAAGCGAGCCCAAATGAGTTTTATGAAAATATTTTTGAAATAAGCAAGTTCGGCATGGCACCTCGCCTCTTTCATGATCCACCAGTAAGTACCCTATCCTCTGTGTGAATTCTGGTATGAATTATAGAATCGTAGAAATGGAACGTAGATTAGACTGTTAAATATGTGAACCCTAGGACTAGTTTACCCCAACAAATACATAAGACTTAAGTGCCTAAATTAAACAAACCTATGACTATGTCACCGAGTTAGGGTGTGGTTACCCTTGTGCGCATGTCTAGGGTTGGATCCGAAAGAGCCTGGTACTTAAGCAGTCCTAGTGACTCACCTTCTTCACTGAATCCTACCCTGCAGTGCGTAGCTACGGTTCACCCTAACCAAGAGGACTCAGTCACAGGCTAAACTCAATAACTAAAACCCGAAAGGGAACTAGCCGTATTTTTATAAAAAACCCTAGTTTTAAAACTCTTAAAATTACCCTTTTAATTAGTGAGAACTATTTTTACAAAATTTTTCCGAAAAATTTCTCGATTTATAAATTACCTAAAACCCCGATTGTGAAATTACAAAAATGCCCTTGGTTTATAAAATGTCCAAACTACCCATAGTTTAATCAAAATTTCCTTACTTTATAAATTTTCAAAAACCCTAATTTGCAAAATATCAAAATACCTTTATTTTGGAAAATTACGAAACTGCCCCTAACTTGCAAATTACCAAAATGACCCTAATTCCCAAAATTTTTGCAACATCACCATTTTGGAAAACAAATTCTCAAAAATAACCCTAAAGTTTTGTAAAATCTGCAATACCCTGATTTATTGAGCTTTACAAATTTACCCTGGTTTATTACCAAAATACCCCTGAGTTTCAAAATTACCGAAATGCCCTCAGATTTCAGAATTTCCAAAAAAAACCCCGGGAACATAAAATTACCAAAATACCCTTACTGACAAAATTACCAAGGAACCTTATTTTTAAAAATTACGAAAATACCCTTATAGGACAAATTACAAAAATACCCTTGTGATAGGAATAAGGGAAAGAGTGTTCGAATAGTGAATGTGGGTGGTAGATACCACTGAATAAATATGTCTATGTTGATGAATGAATGTGCCACTATTGAGGAATGAAGGTGTCTCTATTGATGAATGTGAATGTGATTCTCTGAATTAGAGTAGTGAACTTGAACTGAAACTTTGTGTGATCGAAATAACTACTTCTAAATATCTTTATTTCATAAAATTGTTCGCGGTTAATAAGTGGAACAAAATTCTGATGCATAAAACTTTTTAATCAGATTAAATCGCGGCGTTAGAAATGAGTTCTAGGGGACGTGAACCTAGAGATTGTGCCTAGGAAGTACGATGGTTCTATTAAGATCAGAGTGCGCAGTATAAGAGTAGTGCGGTGAGTTAAGATGTACGATTATTCGTTAGTAAGTAATTTCGAGGATGAAATTATTTTTAAGGGGGGTAGAACTGTAACATCCTGGAAATGGGCCTATGCATTTTTGATTTAATTATACGAAATGGCATGTGTTATGTGTTATGAATGTCTGGTGAACATTTTTGGAAACTTGGAAATGTAAGGAAATGACTTGGAAATGTAAGGAAATGTCTTGTCCTGGAAATGTAAGGAAATGACTTGGAAATGGAAGGAAATGTCTTGTCTTGGAAATGTAAGGAAGTGACTTGGAAATGTAAGGAAATGTCTTGTCTTGGAAATGTAAGGAAATGACTTGGAAATGTAAGGAAATGTCTTGTCTTGGAAATGTAAGAAAATGTCTTGGAAATGAAAGGAAATGCTTTAGAAATGTCAAGTTTAAAGTTTAAAAGAGGGACATGAAGCAAGGTGGTCTTAAGAGAAAATGTATGTGAAATATGACATACAAATAGCCTTGCTAAAATGGCTACAAGGCGCCACTTAAGGGCCTAGCAAGTGACGCCACATACATAGGCAAATGGGCCAAGGATCGAGTCGCATGGGAAGCAAACAAAGAATTTTATTTTTGCTACAAGGAGCAGAGAGGTGGACGGCATTAAGGCTCTTAAAAGAGGAGTTTTATTCTCTTTAAAATTCGGCAAATAGATAGATAATGATGGGTTATTATTAGTATTATTTTTATTAAGAGATAAGAGATAATTGATGGATTAAATTCTTTTAATTTGAATATATTGATAATTAAAGAGATAAAGCTATCAAAATAGAAGAGTGATGGCCAAGTAAGGGATTCTAAGTTAGTAATTTCGGCTACTAAAGGAAAAGAGGGCCATTCATTCTTTCTTTCAACTCTCTCTGCCGAATTCTCTCTAGCAAATAACTCCTCTATTCTCTTTTATTTTTGCCAAGCATAAATACCTTGTGCTCTAGCTGAATCCTCCATCTTTATTCTTCTTTCTCTTATCTTTCTACCAATCAAAAAGCCGAAATCAAGATCCTTCTAGCCTACATAGCCGAATATTGTTAAAGGTTCAAGCAAGGATTGTCGATTCCTAAAGTAAGGGTAAGATCTCATTCGGTTTCATCCTTTTTCTTTTAAGATTTGCCAAAATCTAGGACAACCCCATTAATATCTTGTTGTCAAAACTTTGAAGAGATCTTTCGGGATTTACTAAGTGTCGACTACAAGGAAGGAGAAGTTCTTTTCCTGAAGGTACACCATAGGCCGCGTGTTCCCTAGTTATTCGGTGAGTTTCAGGATTTAAATCCATAAGGTAAGTGTCTATAGCATTCGGCCAAGGCCATATTTGGTAAATATATCTGTTCATTAATCATTCAAAAGCTGAAACTAATCTATTCAAGTAATCTAGTGATTGCCGATTTCAAGAAAGAAGGATGCAAAGTTTCCGGCATTTGATTAGACATCAATCGGCACCAAGGTAAGTTTTGAGTTACAACAATCCTAATAGGATTTGGATTTATGCCCGAATGGCTTTTTATTAAATATTCCTAGTGTTGGCCGAATATAGGCATTAAAGATCTAAAGCAGTGAGATCAGATTTTCGGGATTTGAAGTGAATTGCTAAGTATATCAGGTGTGTACCCCACACTAATCTTAATAGATTTATGGCTTAAACTTGATATATGTGTTAATATGAAAGTGTAAGAATGTGGCTAAGGTACCATGATATGGTACAAAGTACTCAGGTACGTTTCCTACTCCTACTAGGATTATGAAATATGTTATATTTAACATGTGATAAGTAATAAGAATGTGAAATTTGGCATGTTAATGCATAATATGTATGATATGGGGCATATGGGTTATTGAAAAGGGGAAGTGAATGTGGTGACCTAAGACCGCGATATTTAAATGTGGTGACCTAAGACCACGAGATCTGAACGTGGTGACCTAAGACCACGAGATCTGAGTGTGGTGACCTAAGACCACTAATACTCATAAGGGCGATGAGCACGTCGACTGCAGCGACTGCCTTCGATGGTGTGTAGCGGATGGAGGGTTGACTTAGTAGTCCCCACGGTGTGCAGGTTGGTACGGGTGATGTGTAGCGGATGGCATCTAGTTTTGGGTTTGGGTTGCATCATTTTAATTTAATGATATATGAATTTGTATGCTATGAAATGCCTAAATTTGTTAAGACTTAGTGTTGTGTTGCACATTGAGTCTGTTGACTCACCCCATTGTGGGAACATTTTTCAGGTGATGATCAGTAATGGACCGGGTCGACAGAAGCTTAGGGATGGCCATGCTCAGCAAGAAATTCATTTTATTTGGACTACTTTATTTTAAGTACTAAGGTTTTAATTTTGGGATTTATTTGATGTAATAAGGCCATAGTTGAATTACTTTAATTTTTCTTTTAATTGTTATGTACGAATTTTTATCAAGTGAATGTTAAGTATATTTATTTTAAAACAAAGCCTAAACGTTTTTTCACCTAAAGTAAAGGATTTTAATAATGAAATAAACTTGTTTTCAACTCAAGCCCGACCCAACACAATCTTTCTTTCAAAACACAAAAGTTTTTCCTAAGTAACAAAAGAATTTGAACCTGTTTTCATCGAGGAACATACCAGATCCGGTCCAGGCTCGTGGGCCGGGTATGGGGTGTTTCATTACAATACCAAAAAGGTACCTTTTCAAAGTAATTAATTTTACATCATCATAAATACGCATCTTAACTGTTTTAGGCATTTTTGGGGGCAGTTATTGCTCTTACTTATCAGCTGTTCGCCTTTATAGTTCTTATCTAACCATATAATGTTTATTTGATATCTTAATCTTTCTCTTATGGATGCTTCTACATACCAAGCTATATTACTAAAGTTACTATGACATCAAATACATAGATGGAGAACACTTCTACGCTTGCTATGGATTATGAGTTAATCATCATCTAATTCTTCATCAGAATTGATGAACACCTAGACAACTGTAAATGCCATACATTGAAAAACTAATAAAGATAACATTTGGAAGTTTTATGGTTGAGGCTGACATGATTCCCTCTTGTAACAGGTCAATGAGTTCAAGTCTATAGAAAAGTTTAAAATTTTCAATACAAACAATTTGTAAGTCATATTGCCTTAACATGTTAGAACTGTCTATTTGGCTTAGTACTAACAAATAATGTTACAGTGGGTCAACTTGAATGCTATCAAGAGGCTTGTGGAAGCTGATGCACTCAAGATGGAGATCATTCCAAACCCGAAGGTTTGTATCTCTTTCTTACTATGTCGCTCTCTAGTGGATTTCTGATTTCTAAACTATAAAATTGGTCATGGAGGTCAATGGAATCAAGGTTCTTCAACTAGAAACTATGGTGAGTGCAAAGAATTAGGGTATAAAATTGTACCAATTATGGTTATGATGTATTAAAATGTAAAAAGTTCTGTCTAACCATGTGTTTTCTTTATGTGATTAAGTTCTTTGATCATACTATTGGTATCAACGTACCTCGATCGCGATTCCTTATATGTCTTGTTCATGAATTTCAATTTTAATATGTCTTCAAATTAAATTATACATTTCTAAATTGGATTTTTAATGTTTTTATAATATTATAAATTTTTTTATTTTTCATGAAAAACGCCACTAAAAGTATAATATTTTAAAATTTTTTATTTTTCATGACTTTTAGCGGCATTTTTGGAAAAAGTGCCGCTAAAAGTATGACATTTTAATTATTTTTATTTTTCATGACTTTTAGCGGTGTTTTTGGTAAAAGCGCCGCTAAAGGTCATGACCTTTAGTGGCGTTTGTTTTAACGGTGTTTTTTGTGGCGCTTTAAAAAGCCCTGCAAATACTATTAGTGGCGCTTATAAACGCCGCTAAAAGCCTAAAAAAACGCCGCTAAAAGTCATTTTTGCTGTAGTGATTGCAAACTAACCTCAAATTATCAACTATAATCTCAGCTTGAAGGGGCTTCTCTTCTCTTATCATGCAAATATATCCTATGCAAAATTGTAACACCCATTACCCAATCTAGTCATTGGACCTGAGCTACCAGAGGTTACCACGCGAGCTCAAAATAATTTCATGCTTTAAACATACGTGGCAAATTATGTCGTGGACTAATATATGGCGGATCGCTCCGATGATCATTCAACTATGCATAGAAATTCAAATGACGAAACTACAGATTATTCCATGGACATAACTATTTCATAAATAAAGTGAACATCTAATTTGGAACATCTTTTGCGAATACTTAAAAATGGTGAACTGTTCCACGGACACCCTACACATCAATGGGTTTCGCGGAACATAATAGAACTGAACTTCATTTTATTATCATACTTCACAAAACTTAAAGTAATCACCTTCAAAGTTTAGCACGATTATTTACCATTAACCAAATGGTTATATACATGCCACTGAGACAGACTCAAATAAATTGGGAGTCTACAACAATGTCTGGCGAATAGTATAAACTTTTTGCTGAACTAATCAACAAGCTCTTAACATTCCAAAATCTTCAAGGCAAAAGTAGTCTAGGCGTAAGTAGTTAGAATACTCAGTAAGCTCATACAAACTCGATAGTTACTTACCTGACATATTAATATTATGATAATTTAATAAGCAAATACAATTTATCTATCTGCCAACACAATTCGACAACAAAGTGAGCGCATATATTTCACTACACTAAGTATACTTAATAAGAAACACGATACAATGCCATTATTCATATCCAGACTCAATCTCAAACCTATGATTGATGTGACCTTCCATTATAGTAAATAATTATTTTATATTCTCTCATTTCTTAACTTGTCAATTTCACATTTCACATTCTTTATATTCCATGATGAACATTGTAAAAGAACTCACAACACATGGTACGCTTCACATCAGAGGCTCATTCGGGCTAATCATATATTGAAGTGTCAAGTTACCTGTCCAAGCTAAACCTTTATAGGTACAATGAAAGCCTGGCCAGGGCTATATACACATGTAAGGTTACCAGTCCAGGCTAAACCTTTAAAACGACATCAGATTATCAGTCCAGACTAAATCTGTGCCATATGTATCTTCGAGTCGGCGACAAATATATATTTATATTTTTGCAACCATGCATACTAGTATTTTACTAAGTTCATCAGGACGCTGCCATTCTGTAATTTCATTCACATTCATTCCTACATCACTCCATATTTCTTTTAAATATATATTTATATTTTGCAACCAATCTACTTACAAAATTTTCAATTATACAATTTAAGAATAAAAAGGAAATGAAGTTCAATAATCTTCATATTATATGAACTTACGTGGCGGAATGATCACTCCCCACAATAGAGTCTACTCAACAACTTTACCTTTCTCACGATCTTCTCTTAGGGAATTAAAATCTCAATCATCTAATAACACAAAGCCCAGCCAAGTTTTCTGATAAGCTGCAAAAGTAACATATTCTTATCTCATTATTAAAGCATTTTTTGGTGATTAATGATGTAAATTAGTGAATTTGATGCTCCTAATCCTTTAAATTCATGTTTCTATACTTAGAAGAGAATTTAAGAGTGAGAGGAGTGAAAAACAAGCCAAAATTGGATGAATAGAGTTGTTTTCAACATCCACATGGCCTGGGCATTTCCACACCAGCTGGCCATACACACAAATGCCGACCCGTGTTGACATCACTCCCTGTTTCCCAAACACGCGGGAAAACCCAATTTTTAGGAATTTTGAGCCTTCTAAAGTCTATAAATATCAATTAGAAGAATATCTAAGAGGGCTCTCATTGAAGATTGAAGAAATTACTCGAAGAACACCATCGGAGCCAACTCAAAAGTGGATCTCCTTCAAGATTGAATATCTATTTTTAACTTCTTTCGAAGTTTATTTGAATTTCTTTATGTCTTGTAGTTTTTTTTACTTCGAGATGTTTTCATTTCAGATTATGAACTAAATTTCGTAGATACCTAGGGAAGATGAATCGTATTATTTGATTTCTGAATTACATGATAAATACTTGATTCTTGTTCTCAATTATGTACACTTATTTTGTGTTTTTATATTTTTGGGATATTAATCATGTTTAATGTGCTTATTTCAGTGGAGCAAAAGCCCCTATTTAAGAGTAGATTTAACATAATTGAGTGGAGTTGCATGCAATCCTAGAAATAGGACAACGTAAATCTACCGGATTAGAGTCAAATCTAATAAGGGAATCCATAGATCGAGTTAATGTAACAATAAGGGTTTTAATTAGAAAGAGATTTCAATTAATCAACCTAGAGTCAGTTATTCTTACTCTTGAAAGAGATATTAACATAATTTAGGCATTTATACGGATCAAGACACAAGTGAATAAATCGTTTAATTCAGATTCAGAATAATAAGTGAAGTCTAGGTGGATTATTTCCTGGGTATTGTCTTTCTCTTTAGTATCTTCGATTATTTCCTATTTCATTTTCTGTTGAGTTCTTAGTTAAATTAGATTAGTGAATTTAGATTAAAAACAATCATTCCAATTTATCGGCTAAATAATAGAAAAACAGTAATTACTAGTACTTTTAGTCCTCATGGATACGATATTCCCTACTCACCACAGTTATACTATTGTTCGATAGGTGCGCTTGCCTTTGTCGTAATTATAGTTAGTTTAGTGACCATCAAGTTTTTGGTGTCATTGCCGGGGACTAAAATATGAGGAATGCTTAATTTTTATTAATTTATCCATTTATTTTTATTTCATTTTATTTTTGTTTTTAGTAAAAAAAATGTCCTAATTTTTCTTTTATTTGTTTCTGGCAGGTTCCTTTAGTTTATGACTAAAAGAAACCCGTCGGGACCATTAGTATTTGATAGTGAAATTGAAAGTACAGCTCACAGAAATCGTAAAGAAGCAAGGCAGAGTCAACAATGTATAGTGGAAGAACAAGAGGATGTTATATTCTTACTGAGGAGATGGCTGATAATCAGAATAATTAGCTACCTCCTGGGGTTGCTGCAAATCTAGCAAATTCGAATCTTGCTCCTTATACTCTGTATGATTATGCCAAGCCCACTCTAAAGGGGGCTGAATTAAGTATTGTAAGACCCAACATTGCTGTGAATAATTTTGAACTGAAGTCGAACACCATTCGTGTAACACCCCAAACCCGGCCCATTCACTCCGACCGAATTTGGAATGCCACTGCGGAACACGTTCGAAAAATATCTTTACTTAAGAGTAAAGTCGATAAAAATTTGTTGAGTTTCCTAAAACATTTTCGTGACTTGAAATATTCTAAGTAAAAACTAAATTATTATGAAAACAGGAGATGCAAAACTTTATTGTACATACTCAAGGAAATAAAATCATTTGCAATAAGCATTTTAAATTGTCCACCCATAATAGAGCATAATAATAAAGATACTTAATAAAAGAACTGAAATACTTTACTGGGCCTTCTTACAATACACACTTAATCAAAATATTGATAATATAGATGCTTAATTCATTAAATAAGAGATTCCTTTGCATGAAAATCCACTTTTGCATGGCCACCTTTGTACCCACTCCAAACCCGGTCCAAGCTTTATGCGCCACCTGAAAGGTTTAGAAAAATTAGGTGAGTCACCAAGACTCAGTGCATAGTTAGTACACATGTCCTCACATATGGGCTTGGCCCATATCCACACAGTCCATACACATGAATATGCAATTATGAAACTCAACCCATGCTTATATATATATATATATACCATGGCAACATATTACTTGAAACACACGTACATCACATGTCATCACATTTTTGTACATTCATCAATAATCATTTGTTACCGCAATCACTAAAAGGTTAATACCATAACCACTAACCTGATTATTCAATCACCCACCTTGGGTATCCACACTCTTAGCCCTTATTTCGGCTAACATGCACAACATATACATTTACATAAAATAACATATATAACAAACAAGAGTACAGTGCAATAACTACGCACCTGACTATAGCGAGATCCTGATCTATCGAATCTAACAAAATCTAAAATCCCGAAACTTGTCCTACTGCTGTCGATTTGCCTTGTGCACTTCAATTCGAAAGACTCCTTTCATGCTTCTTAATACTAGCTACACACAAAAAGGGCACATCACTATGGCCTTATACACATTCGGCCACCCTTAAAACCAAGGTCAACATTCGGTTATCATCAAAACCCAAAATATAGCCAATGGCCGAGAGTCATACTTCCTTACCTTGCTTATTTTGATCCCGAAACACCACTTGTTCCTGTCGATTTGCTCCCGAAGTTATCGAAATTCCTACTAAAACATTGTTAGGATCGGCTAATACCCACATCTATGAACAATGGTCCTTGGCTGAATGTTATACTTACCATTTACCATGAATAGTAGAACCCTAAAGACTCCTTTTTAAAGCCCTAACACTGGCCACACAAAAGAACACTTATGAAAGCTTATTGTACATTCAGCCCTTTTTAGAAATCAAGGTTTAACCATTAATTTTGGCACTTTAATGGAAAGAAATCCAAACCGATTGTTAGGAGAGAACTTACTTACCAAAACGATCGAAGAGATCACAAACACATAGTCGATAGCACCTTCAATCAAGATTTGGCTAAGGTGTTTCGGCACTAATAATGGAGAGAAAAAGAGTGAAGAAAGAGGCTATGGTTCAAATGGTAATAAAACATACGGCTAACAACAATGAAAGAAACTTTTGCTAGCCGAAATACTCCCTAGCTTCTCAAACTTGTAACAAAAGAAGAAGAATAAAGCTCTCTTGAGTTTCGGCTATGGATCAACATAGAGGATTTGGCTTATGTCAAAAAGATAGAGAGAGAGACCAAATAGCATTCGGCAGCAAGCTAGACACTTCACAAAAGAATTTGGCACCTCCTTTGCTACAAGAAAATTGACCAAGATAGCCCCTAGAGAGATGCTTCACTCGGCCATGCATCAAAAGCAAAGAAAGGAAAAACCAAAAATCAAGAATTCGGCCATGCTTTTTCAATTCAAAGTCGGCCATACCTCTCTCATGCTTCCAACGGTCATGCTCTCCCTTTTGCTAATTTCAAACATCAATTACTATTGTTTAATCTTTCTCCCATCACCGTACCTATAATAAACTAGCAAAATATAACCCATACCTTACCATTTCCTATACATAATATAAATATAATAATAAAACCATTACCCCATCACTTATCCTCTTTCTTCACAATAAAATAAATAATAGAAACAATAAAAATAAAAGAATAATGCCCCATACTCCCAATATACATAAATAAAATAAAACAAGCAGCAGCTCCTTATGCTGCATGCATGCATGGGCCATGCAAATTTTTTCCCACGCTGCACAAAAAGAAAAACCCATGCCTTGCTGCTCCCAGGTCTCGAACCGAGACCTGAGGAAGCATCTCCAAGCCTTCTGCCACTCGTCCCTTTGCGCATTTCATGTAATTAAACGCGTTGAAATTCTTTTAAACTATCCTTCGCTGGCTCCTTATGCTTTAGCGCTAAAAGTAAAAATAGAACACCTCAAGTGCGACCCCCAGGACTCGAACACGAGCCCTCCTAGACGTAGCTCACCAGCAATGTCCTTAGCCACTCAGCAACTTTGAATTTCATGCTAATATCGCGTCAATAATTTGTTTTAAGCCCTCACTCGTAGGCGTCCCTTGCTTGACGCAAAAGCAAAACAAAAACGCAATCAAGCGCTGCCTTCAGGACTCGAACTCGAGACCTCTCTGCCAAAGTCACCAACACGACCTGTGCCACTTTACCAACTAGACTTTCATGTCCATTTACACTCACTTAATTCTTTTAAAGCCTCCTTAGCTCATCACACCATACAACACAAAAATAAAAACCTATGCGCCCAGCATTACTCGAACCTCTGACCATGCTTGGCGCCAATCCCAAGCCTTAAATGACACATGAAAACCACTTTACCAGGGCATTTTATATGCCATAACCTTTCAAAATTTATTCTTAAGGCCTCCTTGCCTATTTTCCTCTTTTAACCCTCAAATTTTCAAAATTTTCCAAAGCATTCCATTTCAATCCTGGAGTTTTAGGAACTCCTAAAACACATCCAAACCACTTTTAAGGCCTGCTAACACTTGAGTTATTCTCCAAACGCACAACCTCTATTTCAGGATATTACAATTCGGATGACACAACAATTTGTTCAGTTTGATGGTTTGTAAGATGAAGATACAAATACTCACTTGGCTAATTTTCTGGAAGTCTGTGACATTTTTAAGATAAATGGCGTTTTTGACGATGCCATTCGCCTACGGTTATTTCCTTTCTCATTGAGGAATAAAGCTAAACAGTGGTTGAACTCCTTACCACGAGGTTCTATCACTACATGGGATCAAATGACAGAGAAATTCTTACTGAAGTACTTCCAACCGGCTAAGACAGCTAAGTTAAGGAATGATATCTCTTTCTTTGTTCAGATGGACTTAGAGACTCTATATGATGCATGGGAGAGGTATAAGGATTTATTGAGAAGGTGCCCTTACCATGGTTTACATCTATGGCTACAGGTTCAAACCGTCTACAACGGTTTGAATCCCTCAACTAGGCAGTTAATCGATGCAGTAGCCGGTGGTACTCTAAATAATAAAACACCTAAAGCAGCTTATGAGTTTATAGAGGATATGTCACTGAATAATCATCAGTGGCAAGTCATGAGGACGAAGCCGACGAAAGCAGCCGGTGTTTTTAACTTAGATACGATCACCATGTTATTGAATCAAGTAGAACTTTTGAATAAAAAATTGATGGTTTATGTGTTTCTACGCAAGTACATTCGGTGATGCAATACGATGCAAATGGAGGTGGAATAAATAATCCAGAATATTTACCCTTCGGTCCTAGCATGGAGAACGAGCAAATAAATTATATGGGTAATAATTTTATATCTCAAAATAATCCTTATAGTAATAACTATAATGCAGGATGGAGAAACCACCCAAATTTCTCATGGGGTAGTCAAAGAAACCAAAGACCACAACCCCCTCTAGGCTTTCAACAACAACCTTACCAACAAGAGAAGAAACTGAACCTTGAAGAGATGTTGGCAAAATTTATTTCGGTGTCAGAGACTGTAACAGTCCGGTTTAGACCCTAGTCGAAACAGTGGTTTTAGGACCACAAATCCAAGGTCAGAGAAATAATTAAATATTATTTTTGATGTTTATGGCATGTGGTAAAGTATGTGTGAAAGTTTGTGTGAAAATTTTATTGTTTGTGTGCCGATTTGTGAAAAAGGATCTAAACGCATAAAATGTAAAAGTTGTGTGCTAGAAGTTAAAGTGCTTAAATGATATGCTTTGTGAAATGTGAGGTCCTTAATATGTAATTGGACCATGGATAGTGAAACTGGTCATAAATGACCTTATACTGGATTTTTTAAATGTTTTTTTATTAAGGTTAAATTTGTAATTTAGTTATTAAAGTTATATTAATTAAAACAAAACAAAAATTAAGCCATTTTGTTCAACTTCTAGCCGAAAATAAGAAAAAGAAATAGGGTTTTAAGCTTTCTTAACATTTTGCCATTGAAAGCTTTGATTGAGGTATTTTTTAATTCGATTTTTGATGATTTTTATGTTTTTGTGATCGTTGCTTATTGTTCTCTCAAGCCCATGCCTCAATTTCTGAATTTGATAATGATTTTGAGATGTGTCATTGATGAATATGTGAGGTTTGTGTTGATAGTTGGTGAAACATGAAAGCTTGATGAATGATAAATATGTTTTGTATTAAGATTTTTATGAAATTGATTATTATGGGTTAAATTGTGAAAATGAAACTTTGAGGGGCTAAAATGTGAAATAAAATAAAGATATGAGTTGCAAGGGACTAGTATGAAATTTGGTCAAGCTTGGGTGTGAAAAAATTATGTGTACTTTGTGTAATTGTGAAATAGGGACTAAGATGTCAAAATATGAAATTATGAGGGTAAAGTGTAAAATGCCCTAACTATGTGTTTGTAAATTGTTTTGGATGAAGATGAGATTAAATGAGTTGAATTTGATATTATATAGATCATGAAAAGAGAAGCTCGGATCTAGATCGAGGCAAGAACAAAGTGCTCGATTGATCGAGACTAGTGTCGTTGTTTCTACGTCAGAGGTAAGTTCGTGTATAATACATATTGTTTAAACAATGTTTATATGAAATGAAATGAATGGAAACGTGATGGTAAAGCTTGATTATATGAAACGTTGATTCGAGGATATGAGGCACTAAGTGTGCGAAAAAAGCTACTGTTACAAAAATGGCATTAAGTGTGTGAGATCGAAACAGTATTGGCTGAATAATTGACACTAAGTGTGTGATACCGAGACCATTTTGGTTTAATGTGGTGGAACTAAGTGTGCGATATTATTATAGTTTTAGCTAATTGATTGGCACTAAGTGTGCGAGTTCATCGAACGTTTAAAGAGGAGCGAATGAATTATGGCATTGAGCATTGATGTGGTAAATGTGATAGATAAATACGTGATGGTACAGGTATGTACAGAACCTAAGTAGTTAATGATATGGTGTATGAGATAGATGGAAGATTATGTGAATGATTGATGAGAAAAGTTGTATTGAGTAGCATTATAAATTCTTGTATATGAACATATAGATATGGTATGAAAATGAGTAAAAGCCATGGATGAGATTATGTAGTGATGTGAATTGAACAATGTGTTAGTTAATTTTGCACATTGAATTTAAATTGTTGAGGTAATTGTGTTATATTACGAACTTAGTAAGCTTTAAAGCTTACGGTGTGAATTATTTCTCTGTTTTACAGTGGTATTTAAAGCTAGCTCGGATCCAGGGATCGTCAGCGACTCAATCACACTATCGAACATCTACTTTGGTACCTTTTAAAAGTTGTATTTATGGTATATGGCATGTATAGGCTAGTGAGTTTGTGGTATGTTTTGAGATGTATAAACCTTTTCCATATGATATGGCTTGATAATAGATTGATTTTGGTATCTATTTTGCTATGTGAAAATGGTGTATGTGATGTGTATATATAGTCTTGTGTGAATGGCCATCATGGTATGCTTTGGTGAAATAAAAATGGTATGTTTCATACTTGATTTGGTATTTGAGATGAATGATTTGTATGTTAATTGATATTGGAATTGAATATGTAGGGATGACCCAAGTTGGCAATTTGGCCTTGTAAATGGCCTATAATTGACCACACGGGTGAGCACATGGGCGTGTGTCTCAACCGTGTCCTTCACTATCCCAATTCGAACCAAGTCAGTTTTGCACATGGCCAGAACACGGTCGTGTGACAGGCCGTGTGATTTAAATCAGTGTTGCACACGGGCTAGACACACGAGCGTGTGGCAGGCCATGTGACCCTAGTCAAAGTTGCACACGGGGTAAGACATGGTCTAAGGCATGGCCGTGTGAGGCACATGGCCTAGCCACACGGGCGTGTGTCCTTTATTAAAAGAAAACTTTTCTAAGTTTCGCGAAGTTTCCGTATAAGATCAGTTTAGTCCCGATTCTTCTTGAAAGCGTGTTTAAGGCCTTGTAGACCTTTTAAAGGGACTTTGTGCTATTGATTAATTATAATATATTGATATGTAAGCCATGGTTATTTATATTCTATGATTCGACCAGTAATACCTCGTAACCCTAGTCCGGCGATGGATACGAGTTATGGGTGTTACAGAGACCCATTTTCAAAACACCGAGACAGCTTTGAAAAATGAGTAAGCGTCAATTCATAGGCTCAAAAATCAATTTGGACAGCTAGCTAAATTGGTTTCAGAAAGGCAGCAAGGTAGTTTACTTAGTAACACCGAACCCAACCCAAAAGAGCATGTGAAAGCAGTTACACTAAGGAATGGGAATGTGTTGGCTGAACCTGAAAAGAAGCTACATTAAGAATTTGATAATGAAAATGACAGGGGGTAAATCTCGAAGTGATTGAAACACCGATACTTAAAGAATATAAACCACCGATCCTATATCCAGCCAAGTTGAAGAAAGACCGCAAGTATAAACAATTTGGTAAATTTCTTAAACTTTTCAAATAGTTGCATATTAACTTACCTTTAGTTGAAGCTATTTCATAGATGCCCACATATGTAAAATTTTTGAAGGAGCTATTAAAAAATAAAAGGAAGTTTGAAGAGATATCTACTGTGGAACTCAACGAGGAATGTTTACCTATTCTCCAAAATAAACTACCAACTAAACTGAAAGATCCAGGAACTTTTACTATTCCCTGTTTTATTGGTAGTCTAAACATTGATAAAGCATTAGCTAATTTGGGTGCTAGCATTAATTTGATGCCTTATAAAATGTTCAAGCAGCTTGGTCTTGGGGAACCAAAACCCACTAGGATGAGTATTCAATTAGTTGATAGATCTATTAAATATCCTAGGGGTATTATTGAAGATGTCCTTGTCAAAGTAGATAAATTCATATTCCCTGTTGATTTTTTTGTGCTTAACATGGATGAGGATGTTGAGGTGCCTTTAATTTTAGGTTGCCCTTTTTTAGCCACTACTAAGGCTATCATTGATGAGGGTGATGGTAAACTTTTGCTTAGGCTAAGTGATGAATAGATTATTTTTAAAATGTATGATGACATGTGATATTCTGGAGAACAAGATGATTCATGTTATTTTATTAACTCTATTGACCATGTTATTCAAGATTCATTATAGGAAATTATTCATAAGGACACGTTGGAACTGTTTCTTGTCCTAGAAGAGGAGGTAGATGATGATACTGCTATGATAAATAAGAAAAAAATTGATTTAGATTCTAATGAGTCTTCACTGAGATAGAAGAATTACGAGGCATTGAGGAAATCAATGAATTAAAATTAAAACCCTCTATTGAAGAACCTCGCAAATTGGAACTGAAGCAATTAACAAATCACCTAGAGTATGAGTTTCTTGGAAACAATTCTACATTACCAGTGATTATTGCTTAAAATTTGAAGCCAAATAAGAAAGATGAGTTATTGCAAGTATTAAAATAGCATAATAGAGCTATAGCTTGGAAGATTTCTGACATTAGAGGAATCAGTCCTTCTTTTTGCACCCATAAAATTTTAATAGAGGATGAATACAAACCATGTGTGCAAGCTCAAAGATGACTAAATCCTAACATGAAGGAAGTCGTTAAGGCTGAGGTACTTAAGCTTCTAGATGCTGGAGTTATTTATCCTATTTCTGATAGTACTTGGGTAAATCCTGTGTTGGTTGTTCCTAATAAGAGAGGCATAACTGTTGTAGCCAACGAGAAGAACGAGCTGATTGCAACGAGAACAGTCACAGGATGGAGAGTTTGTATTGACTATAGGAAGTTGAACGATGCCACGAGAAAAGATCACTTCCCTCTACCATTTATCGATCAAATGTTGGAAAGATTATCTGGGCATATGTACAATTGCTTCCTATAGACTCTCTGGCTACTTTCAAATCTCGATAGCTTTCGACGACTAAGAAAAATGACAGTTACATGACTATATGGTATGTTTGCTTATCAAAGAGTACCTTTTGGATTATGTAATGCTCTTGCTACTTTTCAGCGTTGCATGTTGGCTATCTTTGATGAACTTGTAGAAGACATTATGGATATATTTATGGACAACTTCTCGGTATTCGGTAATTCTTTTGATCTTTGTCTTAAAAACTTGAAACAAGTTTTAATGAGATGTAAGGAAACGAATCTTGTGCTTAATCGGGAAAAATGACACTTTATGGTTCGAGAAGGGATTGTGTTGGGTCATAAAATTTCTAGTAAAGGGATTGAGGTTGATTGAGCAAAAATTGAAACCATTGAAAAATTACCTCCCCCTAGTTCAATTAAGGCTATTCGAAGCTTTTTAGGACATGTTGGGTTTTATAGAAGGTTTATTAAAGATTTTTCTAAAAATAGCTAAGCCTTCAATGAAATTGCTAGAAAAAACTGTGCCCTTCGATTTAGTCAGGAATGCTTAGAAGCATTTAATACTCTTAAAGAAAAATTATTTAATGCTCCGATTGTCGTTGTAGCTTATTGGAATTTACCCTTTGAACTAACGTGTGATGCAAGTGATGTTGCAGTAGGTGCAGTTCTTGGACAGTAAATAGATAAGCATTTTCAACCAATTTATTATGCCAGTAAGACGTTGACAGATGCATAAGAAAATTACACTATTACAGAAAAAGAATTGCTAGCTGTGGTTTTTGCATTCTATAATTTTATACCATATTTGATATTATCTAAAGTTGTTGTTTACACTGACCATTCAGCTCTTTGTTATCTCCTAACTAAATCATAAGATGGATTTTATTATTGCAAGAGTTCAGTTTGAAAATCCAAGATAAGAATGAAGCTGAAAATCTTACAGTAGATCACCTTTCCAAACTAGAGAATTCACATCTTAAGGAGCTTAATTAGAATGAGATAAATGACTCGTTCCCTTAGGAACAACTCTTGGTTATAATTGATTTTTAAGCTCCTTGGTTTGTGGATATCATAAATTACTTAGCTACTAACATCCTACTAAAAGGGTTGACACATTATCAAAAGAAACGATTCTTTGCCGATGTGAAAAATTATTCTTGGGAGGATCCTTTTCTTTTTCATGTATGTGTAGATCAAGTAATTCAGAGGTGTGTTACAGAATCAGAAGCAAGTAAAATCTTAGAACACTGCCACTCAGGACCAACAGGAAGACATTATAGTGGAACTAGGATAGCACATAAAACACTTGAATCAGGTTTTTATTGGCCCACACTATTCAAGGACGCAAACAGGTATGTTACTTCTTGTGATAGACGCCAGAGAACAATAGTATTTCTAAACGTGATGAAATGCCTCAAACTTATATGCTCTCGTGTGAAATTTTTGATGTCTGGGGCTTTGATTTTATGGGCCTATTTCCTGGCTCGTTTGGTAATAAATACATCCTAGTAGCAGTCGGTTATATGTCAAAATGGGTAGAAGCTCAAGCTTTACCTACCAACGATGCTAGAGTGGTAGTTTGATTTGTTAAGAAGCTCTTTTCTCGATTTGAACACCTAGAGTCATTATTAGTGATAGAGGTACGCATTTTTGTAACGCTTAATTTGATAAAGTTCGTAAGAAGTATGGGGTGCACCATAGAACAACTACCCCTTATCACCCTCAAACTAGTGGACAATTTGAAGTTGCAAATCAAGAACTTAAACGTATCCTAGAAAAAATTGTAGAGTCAAATAGAAAGGATTGGATGATAAAAGTAGATGATGTTTTATGGGCTTATAGATCTACTTATAAAACATCCATAGGAACAGATCCTTACAAATTTGTATATGGAAAAAGTTTTCATTTACCGTTTGAATTAAAGTACAAAGCATTCTGGGCAATAAAATTTATAAACTATAATCTTAAACTTATAGGTGAGAAGAGATTGATGCAGCTGAATAATTTAGATGAGTGGCGAGTAAATGCTTATGAAAACTTGTGACTATAAGGGGGTTCGACAGTGAGTTACATGGCCTAGTGACATGGCTGTGTGACCCACACGACCTGGAAACACGAGCGTGTCCTTGGCTGTGTGGATCTTAAGACTTAGTTTTAAAATTTTAAAAAAATCAACAGTGACTTACACGGCTTGCTGCCATAGCTGTATGACCAACACGGCCTGGACATAGGGCGTGTCATTGGCTGTGTGGATCCTGGGACTTAAATTTTCCAAAAATTGACAGAGACACGACCTAAAATAGTCTACACAGTCGTGTGACCCACACGAGCTTGTCCTTGGCCGTGTGAAACCTGGAGCTATTTTTTTCATTTTTAAGTCAAGTCAGGGAGTTACACGGGCAAGGCACATGCCCGTGTACGAGACACGACCGAGCCACACGAGCGTGTGGGAGGTCACACGGGGGTGGAAGAAGCGAAGGAGGTTGCATACGGCCATACGACACAGCTGTGTGAAGACTGGGTTGGTTCCTTTATCGTACACGGGCTTAAAAGCATCCACACAGGCATGTGACACGACTGTGTGAAGATTGGGTTGTTGCCTTTATCGCACAAGGGCTTAAAAACATCCACACTGGCGTGTCACACGACCGTGTGCCCTAACACGGGCCTCACATGACCATGTCACCCTTTTAAAACCCTAAAGCCTTTTTATTTTTTGTTTTGTCTTCTTCTTCATCCTCCCTACCAACATTAGCCGCCGCTCCCATTTTTCCCCCCATTCTGACTGCCGTCTCTCCCCATTGACAGCCCTCACCTCACACTAGTTGCACCCCTCTCTCTATCTTCCCCCCCGACCCCCACAAACCGCCCGCACCAGCCACTGACCAACCCCAACCGAACCTCCTCACCCTTCTCCTTTCTCGGCCCCCCACCACCCCTCCATAACTGCCACCCCCACTCGCCGTTGCAGACCTCCTATCGTCCCGTTGGAATCGCCGCCCTTACCGTCGGTCCTCCCACTTTACTCTACTCTTTTATTTAATTACTATTATAGTTTTTTTAATTGTTATGTGTTAACTTTTATTATATTATTATTTTGTTTTTATTATTCTTAGTCCTGTCATTTTTATTTTATTTTATTCTCTTATTTAGCTTTGTCATTATGTGCATTAGTTTGTCCCTTTTAGTTTAGTTGTTTTATTTTCATTATATGTTAGTTTTCTTATTATTTTGCTTCATTATTATTGGTATTACAATTTTGATTATACTTCTTATTATCATTATTTATGCGTATAATTTTGATTATACTAGATTTATGTTTTGACTACTTGGATTCTACTTTCTTGGACTTGTGTTTGAATATTTGGTGAGGCTTTATTTATTATTGAATTCTTTTATTCTCAAGCACACCATGACCAACTCTCTTAGCTAGTCTAAGGTCGTCGTCCCTTCTTTAAAAAAGTAGAAGACACCTAGCACAACCTCCTCCACGAGCGCCTCCACCGAGGCCCACCACCCTTATCTCTAATTTTTAGCGGGTCCCAAAGAGGATTTATTTCAACTTCTTCAACAATGCCCACTTGGCCTAGGCCGATGTATTAACTGGACCGCGTTGCAGCAGGTTTACCTAGCTAATCATATGCGCGCCTTTATTACCACAACCCTGTGGGACTTATTCTTTTCCATCATCGAGCCCACCTACATGGAGCTGACTTTTGAGTTCTACTCAGCCTTTACTCTTCAGCATACGATGGTCACTCATGACGAGCCAGGCACCATTACTTTCAGACTTGGTAGCTTGGTGTGCCATATGAGTGTCCCTGAGTTCGGCGCTACTTTGGGACTATACACTGAGGAGTTCATGAGTGCCGGGAACTTTCTCCGCCAATATAGGCACATCCACTACTCGCCAGCTAGTTGTTGGACAGATTTTAAGGTGAGTATAACCCCCTATGACGCGAGTTGCTCAAAGGCGACTTCTCTCCCTCCGGCTTTACAGTACATTCATGCTCTTTTAGCCCATACTTTGACCGATAGAAGAGAGAGCACCGGAGTCGTCAGCATTACCGATGCATATTTTTTTATGGAGCATAGCCAGTAGGCATATTTTTTATTTAGCATACTTCATCACCTTAGCCTTCCGCCATCAGACTGACCGCAACAGGAAGGGCCCCATCTGTTTAGGCCCTTATGTGACTCGACTTGCTCGACACTTCGGCCTCCTCAACACGCTGAAGTAGTCCTCTACACTTACACTCTTCAGCTAGATGTCCCCATAAGGATTATCGAGTATGACACATATGAGGATGATCGAGCGGCTTCATGGAGTGGATCCTTCCCAATACAGATTATTTCATTCTGGTGCTCGGAATGAACTGATGACTTCATTGATGATGTTCCTTTCCATCACAAGGACCCACCTCAACCTCCACCTTCGAGTCACCGTCCTGTTTATTCTGTTGTTACTTTAGCAGACCTCTCCGAGCGGTTCACTCGCTTCGAGCAGTACTGCTTTCACAGGTTTGACAGTATTAACACAACATTGCAGCAGATCTGTCAGCGTCTCCATATCTCCTCCTCAGCTCCGACGACTTACATTGAAGAAGAACCGGTGCAGATTTTGGACCGTGATGTTAAGGTGCTGAGAAGGAAATCTGTTCCGTAAGTTAAGGTACTATAGCGTAATCACAGATCATAGGAAGCCACGTGGGAGCCTGAGGAGGTTATGCAACGTCAATTTCCTCATCTCTTTTGACCAGGTAAATTTCAAGGGCGAAATTTCTTTAAGGAAGGTAGAGTTGTAACATCCCAAAATTGGGGGTTTGTGTTTTTGCATTACTGCATGTGTTGAGCTTGTCTAGCTAGTTATTTAGGTGTGTTTGGGGATTCTAGGGAAGCCCGGGTTCGAGTCAGAGCCTTGGAAAATTTTTAGTTTTTGGCCCTTTAGTGGAGAGGGCTATTGGAAACAGGACTTAAGTATAATTGCATGTGTTTTGCTAACAGAAGTGAGCTAATGGCAAGGTGGTGTGGTGTCACAAGGGAAGCATAGGGGAGTGGAGTTCAAATCCCATAGGCTGCAGTTGGTAGCTTTTATTTTGTGCCTTGGAGGAGGAGGAAGCAGAGCTGGGATCAAACTCTGCTATAGGAGTTGGAGACTTGGTCAAATCTTTCAAATGAGTGAAGGAGAGAAATTGTAGGAGGGAATTGGGGAGGAAATCGTGGAAGTGATGGGTGTGAGAAGAGTTGGCCGAATATGGGGAAGTGGAAGAGGGGAATTTTGTTCAAGTTGGTCACTTGTGAGTGCATATTCAGTTTGAGAGGGGGAGGGAGTGCCGTTTTTGCTCAAGTTCAATTTGGATAGTGTTGCTTTTTGCATTTTGAATATAGCATTTTGGGTTCTTTTCCTTATTTTTGCTTTTGCCAAATTTTTCAGCTTCATCCTTCCTCTCTTTCATTTTGTTTTCATACTTTATTTCCTTTGCTTGTTACCTAAGCACTTCTTGGCCGAAACTCTCCCTTACATCTCCTTCCATTTGTTCTTCTCTACTCCATAGCTGAAATTTCTACTCCTTTTCTTCTAGTCTTCAATTGGCTTATTTCTTTTCTTTCTCATCATTGGATTTTTCATTTCGGTTTAACCCCATAGTCGAATTTGGACCTTTTTGTTTTGCTACTAAGTGCCGAATTATTCCATCATTGATCCTCAGTTTCTTCGCTTGGTTGCTGAATCTCTTCTTCCCATTCGACTCATCTCTGGTCTAAGGTAATGGTTTCTTTTTCCCTACTTTCTTGCTTCTTTCTCTTTTCTCTCTACTAAAGCCGAAACTCTCACCTTGACTCTTTTTGACTAGGTCGAATCCACTCACTTTTTTTTATCTCGAATCTCTCTTATTCTCCTTTGGTGTGAGCCGGACCTGTTGGAGTTTAAGCATACCCTCCTTATCATTCTTTCAGCCTTCGAATTTCGGAAGTTTGCTTGGTAAGTGGCTAAGGCCGGATAGAGGTGATGGAGTTTTTCCTTGTCAATCTGTATTTGCTCAAGCCGAAAGGCTGTAATGATTTCAATTGTGGCCTTGAGTATTGTGGCTAACATTAACTCTCTATTTTAACACTGCTAGGGTTTCGACGTGCTTAACCAATGAGCCGACTGGACATTCTTCCTTTACAGTGAATCTCTTAGCTATTGGTAAGTGGTGTGGATTGAGTTGTCAATTTCAGTCTCTTAGATATTATCGAGAACGGCTCCGGTGTCTATCGCCCCTTATAGGATGGCACCGAAGGAGCTGGTGGAATTGAAGGCTCAGATCCAAGAGCCTTTGGACCGAGGATTTATCAGACCGAGTGTGTCTCCATGGGGAGAACCGGTATTGTTCGTAAAGAAGAAGGATGGGTCAATCCGTATGTGTATTGATTATCGTCAGTTAAACAAGTTAACTATTAAGAACAAATACCCATTATAAAGGATATATGACCTATTTGATCAGCTGCGAGGAGCTTCAGTTTTCTCTAAAATAGATTTAAGATCGAGGTATCATCAGCTAAGGGTCAAGGAGGCTGATATATACAAGACTACATTTCGAACTCGTTATGGGCATTACGAGTTCCTGGTCATTTCATTTAAATTAATGAATGCACCAGCTGCTTTTATGGATATGATGAACTGGGTCTTCCAACCCTATTTAGACCGGTTCGTGGTGGTGTTTATAGATGACATTCTGGTGTATTCAAGAACTGAGGAGGAGCATGATTCACATTTTCGGGTTGTTCTGTAGATTTTGAGGGAAAAACAACTCTATGCCAAATTCAGCAAGTACGAGTTTTGGCTGAAGAAGGTGACATTTTTGGGTCATGTTGTGTCTGTCAAGGGGATTAGGGTTGATCCTCAGAAGGTTGAGGCTGTATTGGGTTGGAAACCACCGAAGTCAGTATCAGAGATCTGAAGTTTTTTGGGTTTGGCTGGGTACTACAGACCGTTCATTGAAGGATTTTCATTAATTGCTGCACCCCTAACTAAGTTACTACGTAAGGGGGTACCGTTTGTTTGGACGGATAAACAGCAGGAAAGTTTTGAGAAGTTGAAAAGGATCTTAACTAAAGCCTCGGTATTAATTCAGCCAGAGGCGGGACAAGAATTCATTTTCTATTGTGATGCGTCGCACACGGGTTTGGGTTGTGTGCTGATGCAAGAAGGGAAGGCGGTGGCGTATGCATCTCGTCAGCTTAGGTCGCACGAGGTGAACTACCCCACTCATGACTTGGAATTAGCTACAGTAGTGTTCACACTGAAGATATGGAGACATTATCTGTATGGGGAAAAGTCAATCATCTATACCGACCATAAGAACCTTAAGTATCTCCTTACCCAAAAAGAGTTGAATCTTAGGCAATGGAGATGGATAGAGTTGCTGAAAGATTATCATTGATCAATTGAGTACCATCCAGGAAAGGCCAACGTGGTGGCAGATGCACTAAGTCACAAGGTGGTATCTGATTTGAGAGCAATGTTTGCTCGTCTCAACCTATATGAG
Source organism: Gossypium bickii (assembly GCA_025503065.1). Classification (NCBI taxonomy): domain Eukaryota; kingdom Viridiplantae; phylum Streptophyta; class Magnoliopsida; order Malvales; family Malvaceae; genus Gossypium; species Gossypium bickii. Next base: position 57,411,588 of record CP106717.1, on the reverse strand, counting down.
GATGGAAGTTTGTTAGCAGAACTGCAGGTGAAACCGACTTGGATTAGCCAGATTAAAGAGAAGCAGATGTTGGACGAGTCATTTATTCCTCGTTTTCAACAGGTAGAAAGATAAGAGACTAAGGAGTTTGGGCTGAATGGTGATAAGGTATTATGTTTCCGTGGAAGAGTTTGTGTACCAAGGGACTCTGAGTTAAGACAGTCGATTCTGCGGGAGGCGCATAGTAGCCTATATGCTATGCATCCCAGTGGAAACAAGTTGTACTGAAATCTACGTGAACTGTACTGGTGGCCAGGACTGAAACGTGAGGTTATCGACTTCGTAAGCAAGTGTTTGACATGGCAGCAAGTGAAGGCTAAGTATCAACTTCCCTCTAGATTTCTGCAACCGGAAAGAATTCCACTTTGGAAGTGGGAGAGCGTAACCATGGATTTTGTTAGTGGGCTACCCCTGACGCCTACTGAGAAAGATTTGGTATGGGTAATTGTTGACCGGTTGACTAAGTCCGCTCACTTTATACCGATTCACACTGATTACTCGTTGTAAAAATTGGCAAAGTTATATGTGGCAGAGATTGTGAGATTACATGGGGTGTCAGTGTCTATCATCTCAGGCAGGGATCCTAGGTTTACATCACGATTCTGGAGGGTGTTCTTGGTGATGCCGTTTGAGTTGACGAACACGCCAGCAGCCTTTATGGATATGATGAACCGAGTGTTCCAACCCTACCTTGATCGGTTCATGGTGGTGTTCATCGACGTCATCCTGGTTTATTCTAAGTCTGAGAAGGAACATGATGAACATCTTCGTGTAGTGTTGCGAACTTTGAGGGAGAAGCAGTTGTTTGCAAAGTTCAGCAAGTGTGAGTTCTGGCTGAAGAAAGTGACTTTCTTAGGGCATGTGTTTTCCGCAGAGGGAATTAGGGTAGACCCCCGGAAGATAGAAACTGTGCTGGATTGGAAACCGCCAAAGTCTGTGGCGGAGATTTGAAGTTTCTTAGGATTAGCAGGATATTATCGAAGGTTTGTTAAGGGGTTCTCGTTAATAGCGGCACCTTTAACTAAGTTGTTAAGGAAGGGAGTATCGTTTGTATGGACTGACAAACAGCAGGAGAGCTTTGAGAAGCTTAAGAGAATCTTGACAGAAGCGCCAGTGTTAATTCAGCCAGAGGCAGGAAAAGAATTTACCGTCTACTGTGATGCATCACACACAGGATTAGGGTGTGTGTTGATGCAAGATGGAAAAGTTGTTGCATATGCATCTTGACAACTGAGACCGCATGAATTGAACTACCCTACGTATGATTTGGAATTGGCAGCGGTAGTGTTTGCTCTGAAAATTTGGAGGCATTACTTGTACGGGGAGAAGTCGGTAACTTACACCGACCATAAAAGTCTGAAGTATCTCCTTACCCAGAAGGAGTTAAATTTAAGACAACGTAGGTGGATCGAGCTCTTGAAGGACTATGATTGCTCGATCGAATACCATCTGGGTAAGGCAAATGTGGTGGCAGATGCGTTAAGTCGTAAGGTAGTATCAGAATTAAGAGCGATGTTCACCTATCTGAGTTTATTTGACGACGGGAGTTTGCTAGCTGAGTTGCAGTAAAACCGACATGGGTGAGTCAAGTTAAAGAAAAACAGTTAATGGATGATGTCCTGAGTGCTCGACTCTTGCAAGTGCGGGATGGTGGAATGGAGGATTATAGTCTGAACAATGATGGAGTTTTGTGTCTTCGTGGGAAGGTTTGCATGCTTAAAGATGGGGAGTTAAGGCAGATGATTCTTCAGGAATCGCATAGTAGTCCTTATGCTATGCATCTTTCAATAAAGGAAAAAGATGACAAAAATCATTCTCATCTTCTTCCTTGGTGCCGAAATTTTGAAGAACCCCATAGCTAGGGTTTGTTCATCTTTCAATCTTGCTAGTAAGTTCAACTTAGCCCCGTTTTTAATATTCTTCGTATTTTTGAAGTTCTCGTATTATGAATTAGCTATTTTTAGCTATAAAATGAGCTAAGATGCATGTTCAAAAATTTACCAATGAATGACATGCTTGTAAAATGAGATTTCATGGAAGATTATTAGAGTTTGATGTTAGATAAACATCTTTTCCTTAGTGAATTTCATGAAAAATGATAGTGTGGACTAATTTGCAATAAATATGAAATTGATCATACATACTAGAAATAGTGAGAATTGATGATTTTCATAGTAGAGAAAATGAATTAGCTAAGCACGTAGTTTAAGAAAGTCGAATGAGAATCATTTTACGAGCCTTGGGGCAGAAATGTAAATATGAGAAATTTTAGGGGCAAAATAGTAATTTTGCCAAAGTATGAGTTAAAAGTCAATTTAGTTATTGTGAGTTTTAAATGATCTAAATTATTATTATAGATCAAGAAAAATGAAGCCCGGGTCGAAACCGAGGCAAGAACAAAGTCGAGGACTAAATTGCATATCTACATACATTTTGTATATCGAGGTAAGTTTGTATGATTTCCAAGCTTCATGAATATTTTCATTGAATTGCTTGTTATATTGTTAAATAAACTTTACTTTCATGAGAATGTTTATTGGTATGTTAAACAAAAAAAATTAATGAGATAAGCATGAGAATGTCCCGATTGAAGTTGAATTACTTAGGATGCTCGATCTACCACATAAGATAAGAAAGTCCGTATAAGACCAAGCCAAGGCATGGCATCGGCAATCCAGCAAAGTTATCATGTAAGTCCAAGGCAAGTCTTGGCATGAAGAGTTATTATGAGACTAAGACCCATGTAAGCCCAGGCCAAGGCATAGCATTGGTGAGTCTCCAAGTAAAGATGTCATGTAAGTCCAAGACAAGTCTTGGCATTGAAAAGCTATCATGAGATAGAGATCCCATGTAAGTCCAAGCCAAGGCATGGAATTGTTGAGTAACAAGAAAGATTTCATGTAAGTCCAAGCCAAGGCTCGGTATTGACCAGTTCATGAGTTAAGATACCAAGTAAGACCATCTCAAGACATGGCAATGGTAAGTTCCCAATGGAACTAACGAGAAAGACTTCGTATAAGTGCATGTCAAGACATCACCTCGAACCCAAGATGAGATATTCCATGTAAGACCATATCCAGGATATGGCTTTGGCATCAAGTTATATGTGGAATGAGATTCAGTATCCTCGATTATTCATAGAAATTCATCAGGCAAACGAGTTAAGCTCAAATGAGATAATAAGAGAGCTAAGTAAGCAAAGTTATTATCAAGTTGAAAATGAGTATTACTCTTGTTATGAATGATGAATTGGAGATTATGATTATTATGTTAAAGTATACTGATCAATGTGATCAAGTGATACAGGTACCTTGTTTACCTCATAAGTGTGAGACTCGTAAGTATCATGAGATATGTAAGAATCAAGTATGAGTAAGTAAGTTTTATAGCTGAAATTTATGATACCATTATTTATGTCAAATGGTTTATATTAAGCAAGTATGTTGTTATGTGCATTATATGCAAACTTACTAAGCTAAATGCTTACGTCCTTTACTCTTTCTTTCCATGTAGTCCCGCCAAGCTAATCTCGTGGATCATTGTCATCGGAGCTTAGAGCACACTATCAATCGATATTTAGGTATAGCCAAGTGTTTTTATTAAGTATGGCATGTATAGGAAGCATTTCATTTTGAGCTATGTTTTAAAATTAGCCAAAGTGTTGGCTATCAAGCTTAGGATTCTTTTTGTATATGGCCAAAGAGATTGGTCATGAATGATTAAGTATGTATGTTTTTATTTATCAATGAAGTATGTATCCTTGTTCATGTTAGATGTAGTACTTGAGTTGTTGAAATAAGTATTGGATTGATCTTTAATTTCAGGGAGGCAATTGTCTTGGAAAATAGCCTCTAAGTACCCATACGGGTGGACACACGGGCGTGTGTCTAGGCCGTGCGTACCCTGTACCTTTGTACCTTAAGTCAGGATAGGCCACAGGCTAGTCCCACGACTGTTTGTTTAGGTCGTGCATGACACACGGTTAGAACACAGGCATATGCCCAGGCCGTGTAAGTAAGTCAGTATATAAGGAACAGCATACGGTCTAAGTCCACGGGTGTGTCAAGGCCGTGTGTAATTAGTCAATGTCGACCACGGGTGGAAGACACGAGCATGTTTAGTAGTACATGGGTGTGTCCTAAATCACACAGACATGTGACCCCTGTTTCGAGTTAAAGTTTCCAGTTGAGTTCCGAAAGTTTTCGGACACAAGTTCAGGGCCTCGTAGGCCCATGAGATGTATGAGTCAACTAAGAAAGAGAAGTTTTAATTTGGAACGAAATTTTATAGCTCGTAATTTCATAATTAAGCAAGTTCAAGCATAGTAATGTCCTGTATCCGGTCTAAGCCCTTAACTCAGGTATAGGGTGTTACATTTAGTGGTATCAGAGCTACGGTTTAGTCGATTCTAGGACTAACGTAGCATGAGCACGAGTCTAGCTATACATGCCATACGTAAGAATTTTTCCATAATGATAGTGTGACGACTCCTGACGACTTGAATTGTGTTTATACATATAGTACTGGATCCCGAAAGAGCTGTGGCGGATGACGTAGAAAGTAATGCGCCGGCTCCCACTGAAGGGAGGGTGCTGAATTAGAATGAGAATAGACCCACTACAGTGAGTCAAGGAGGAGGAGAAGAGGCTAGAGAAGCCTTCCTCCATATGATGAATACATGGTATAGGAGTTCGTTCATACAAACCCAAATGCAGAACCCCCTCCACCCCCGCCTGTTCTAAAACCTATCCCTGCAGCCCCTCAAGTAGTAGAGGTGGCAAGAGGAGTTAAACCTCCAGTTGATAGGATTAGGAAACATGGGGCAGAAGAATTCCAGGCTAAAAGAGATGATAACCCGGAAAAGGCCGAGTTCTAGTTAGAAAATACCATCAGGGTATTTAATGAGTTGTCATGCACACCTGAGGAACGCATGAAGTGTGTAGTCTCTCTTTTAAGAGATTCTACTTACCAATGGTGGAACAGCATTGTGTCAGTGGTACCGAAGGAAAAGGTCACATGGGAGTTTTTCCAAGAAGAATTCAAGAAAAAGTATATCAGTCAAAGATTTGTCGATCAGAGGAGAAGGGAATTTCTAGAGTTAAAGTAAGGCAAGATGTTTGTGACTGATTATGAGCGTGAATTTGTACGACTCAGCAAATACGCTCGAGAATGTGTGTCCACTAAAGCCAACATGAGTAAAAGATTTGAAGATAGATTAAATGATGACATCAAATTATTTGTTACTGTCTTAGAAATAAAGGAATTCGTAATGCTAGTAGAGAGGGCTTGTAAAGCCAAAGAACTAGTAAAAGAGAAGAGAAAATCTGAAATGGAGTCTCGTGACTCTAGAAAGAGACAGTGGAATAAGTCATTCTAATCCTCATCCAAGAAGTCAAGAGATTTCTCCACCCAATCGGTTACCTCCACTAGGTTTTCAAGGAAGGACAGGAGTAAGTAGTACTTGGGAAATAAAGCACAAACGACTTCAGTTGCTAGTGTGGGGAACATCAGATCGGATAAACCTAAATGCCCAAAGTGTGGCAGATGTCATCTTGGAGAATGCAGAGCACATGAAAATGCATGTTTTAGATGTGGTTCCGAAGACCACTACATAAAAGATTGTCCTGAGACGAAAAAGGAAGAGAGAACCCAAAACTTGAGATCCGAGAGTATGGTCAGAGGAAGACCACAGAGGAGCCCAAGAAGAGAGGTAAGTGTAAGAGGTAACCCTAGAGAGCAGGCCGCGAGACCCGAGGGTAGGGCGCCTGCAAGGACCTATGCCATTCGCGCTCGCGAAGAGGCATCTTCTCCTGATGTTATTACGGGTACCTTTTCTCTTCATAATATTAAAGTTACTGCTTTAATAGATCCTGGATCAACACACTTTTATATTTGCATGAAACTGGTATCCAGTATGAGTATGCCTATAGAGCCTACAGAATTTGTGATTAAAGTGCCTAATCCTTTAGGCAAGAGTGTGTTAGTTGATAAAGTATGTAAAGACTGTCCATTGATGATTAGAGGTCATTATTTTAAAGCAAACCTTATGTTGCTACCATTTGATGAGTTTGACCTCATTCTTGGTATGGATTGGTCAGCCACCCATGATGTAATAATAAATTGTGGGAAGAAGTACATTGAGATGAGATGTGAGAATGGGGACCTTCTTCATATAGAATCAGATGAACAAGGTAGATTGCTGGTAATGATTTCTCATATGACGATACAGAGATACATGAGAAAAGGGTATCTGGCCTTTGTGATGAATGTTAAAGAAACAGAGTGAAAGTTGAGTCAGTACCGATAGTATGTGAGTACTTAGTTGTTTTCCCTGAAGAGTTACCGGGATTACCTCCAGTCAGAGAAGTTGAGTTCAATATTGAGATAGTTCCTAGTACTATACCAATATCTATTACTCCTTCCAGAATGGCTCCAACGGAGTTGAGAGAGTTGAAGATACAGTTGCAAGAGTTAACAGATAAAGGCTTTGCAAGGTCAAGTTGTTCTCTCTAGGTTGCTCCAGTTTTATTTGTTGAAAAGAAAGATGGCACTATGAGATTGTGCATAGATTACCGTCAACTTAATAAAGTGACAGTGAAGAACTAGTACCTATTGCCTAGGATCAATGATTTGTTTGATCAATTGAAAGGAGCCACTGTGTTCTCCAAAATAGACTTGAGATCAGGGTACTACTAGTTGAGAGTAAAGGATCCAAATGTATCCAAGACCGCTTTTCAAACAAGGTATGGACATTATGAATTTTTAGTCATGCCTTTTGGTTTGACCAATGCTCCTGCAGTATTCATGGACTTAATGAATCGCATTTTTAGACCATACATCGACAAGTTTGTAGTTGTTTTTATTGACGACATATTGATTTATTCCTGAGATGAGAATGAGCATGCTGAGCACCTATGGACAGTTTTACAGATTCTTCAAGAAAATCAGTTATATGCCAAGTTCAGTAAAAGTGAGTTTTGGCTCAAGGAAGTAGGATTTCTGGGACATATTATCTCAGGAGAAGGAGTTCGAGTAGACCCAAGTAAGATTTCGACTATAATGGATTGGAAGCCACCGAAGAATATCTCTAATATTAGAAGTTTTCTAGCCTAGCCGGCTATTACAGACGATTTGTCAAGGGTTTTTCAATGATTGCAACCCCGATGACGAACTTGTTACAGAAAGATGTGAAGTTTGAGTGCGAAGAAAAATGCCAACAAAGTTTCGAGAAATTGAAGGCATTATTAACAAAAGCTCCAGTTTTAGTACAACCTGAGATGGGGAGAGAATTCATAGTTTACAATGATGCATCCTTGAATGGGTTAGGCTGTGTGCTTATGCAAAAAGGCAAAGTGATTGCTTATGCCTCTAGACAATTGAAGCCTCATGAGAAGAATTATCCTACACACGATCTAGAGTTGGCAGCCATAGTCTTCGCATTGAAGATATGGAGACACCACCTATATGGTGAGAGATGTCGAATTTTCACTGATCACAAAAGCCTGAAGTACTTGATGACGCAGAAAGAATTGAACTTAAGACAACGGAGATGGTTAGAATTGATAAAAGATTACGAGTTGGTCATTGACTACCATCCAAGAAAAGTGAATGTAGTCGTCGATGCTTTAAGCAGAAAGTCCCTATCTGCATTAAAGGCAATGAATTCATGGATGACTTTATTCGGTGATGGTTCTATTCTAGCCGAGTTGAGAGATGGACTAGTATTCCTTCAAGAGATTATTGAAGCTCAAAAAGAAGATAGAGAATTGCAAGCCAAGAGAACTCAGTGTGAGTCAGATATTGAGTCCGATTTTTGGATTAGTTCCAATGGAAGTATGATGTTCAAAGATAGAATTTGTGTACCGAGAAAGGAAGAGCTTATTCAGAGAATTTTGTATGAGGGGCATAATGGATGTTTGTCTATACATCCGGGTAGTACAAAGATGTATAATGATTTGAAGTAATGATATTGGTGGCCGAGAATGAAGAAAGATATTTCAGAGTTCGTTTCAAAATGCTTGATTTGTCAGCAAGTAAAGGCTGAACACCAAGTACCTTGGGGTTTACTTCAACCCATTTTGGTTCCCGAGTGGAAATGGGACCGTATCACTATGGATTTTGTAACAGGTTTACCGTTGTCACCGAGCAAGAAAAATGCTATATGGGTTGTAGTTGATAGACTTACGAAGTTAGCCCATTTTATACCTGTACGAGTGGATTACTCACTTGACAAGCTGGCAAGCTTGTATGTTTCTGAAATAGTAAGACTTCACAGAGTTCCTTTGTCAATCATATCGGATAGAGATCCGAGATTCACATATAGATTTTGGAAGAAGTTACAAGAGTCCTTGGGTAAGAAGTTGAGCTTTAGTGTCGATTTTCATCCTCAAACTGACGAATAGTCGGAGAGGTTAATTCAGATACTAGAGGATATGCTCAGGTGTTGTATTCTCGAATTCCAAGGTAATTCGGAAAAGTTTCTCCCATTGGTAAAGTTTGCCTATAATAATAGCTTTCAGTCGAGCTTAAAGATGGCGCCTTATGAGGCTCTATATGGGCGTAAGTATAGAACACCGTTATTTTGGACTGAACTCAAATAAAGCTGAATTCACGGGGTTGATTTGGTTAGAGAAGCTGAAGAGAAAGTGAACGTGATACGAGAATGTTTAAAAGATGCATCAGACAGACAAAAATCCTATTCGGACTTAAAGAGAAAAGAGATAGAGTATCAAGTCGGGGATAAAGTTTTCTTAAAAGTGTCACTATGGAGAAAAGTTCTCAGATTTGGCCGGAAAGGCAAGTTGAGTCCACATTTTCTTGGACCATATGAGATTACTGAGAAAGTTGGGTCGGTAGCTTACATATTGGCTTTGCCATCAGAGTTGGAAAAGATACATAATGTGTTTCACGTGTCTATGTTGCGACGCTATCGATTAGATTCTTCACATATAATTACCCCGTCAAAGATAGAGATTCATCCTGACATGACTTATGGTGAAGAACCAGTTAAGATTTTAGCTCAGGAAGTCAAGCAGTTCAGGAATAAGAATATCTTCCTTGTTAAGGTTTTATGGCAATGACATGGGATAAAAGAAGCTACGTAGGAACCAGAATAAACCGTGAGAAACCAGTACCCAAACTTGTTTACTGGTAAGATTTTCGAGGACGAAAATCCTTAAGGGGGGAGAATTGTAACAGCCCGATTTAGGGCCTAGTCGAAATAGTGGTGCGAGACCACAAATCCGAGTTAGTAAAATGAGTTTTTAAGGTATTTGAGATGTTTGCATGATAATATGAAAGTTTCATGTAGGAATTTTATGGAAATTTCCATTAAAGGGTCCATTAGGACTAAATTGCAAAAGTTGCAAAATATGAGTTTCTAGAAGCTTTTTGTATGAAATTGATTTAGAATAGTAATTAGAAGTCCTTATATATCAATTTGCCTAAATTATAATTTTTGGACAAAAATGGACATGAGTTAGTAAATGGTAAAATTTTAAAGAGAAGGGCATTTTAGTCATTTATCAATTAAATGATTAATAAAGGAAAAAGATGACAAAAACCATTCTCATCTTCTTCCTTGGTGCCGAAATTTTGAAGAACCCCATAGCTAGGGTTTGTTCATCTTTCAAGCTTGCTAGTAAGTTCATCTTAGCCCCGTTTTTAATATTCTTCGTATTTTTGAAGTTATCATATTATGAAATAGCTATTTTTAGCAATAAAATGAGCTAAGATGCATGTTCAAAAATCTACCAATGAATGAAAATGCTTGTAAAATGAGATTTCATGGAAGATTATGAGAGTTTGATGTTAGATAAACATCTTTTCCTTAGTGAATTTCATGAAAAATGATAGTATGGACTAATTTGCAATAAATATGAAATTGATCATACATACTAGAAATAGTGAGAATTGATGATTTTCATAGTAGAGAAAATGAATCAGTTAAGCATGTAGTTTAAGAAAGTCGAATGAGAATCATTTTACGAGCCTTGGGGCAGAAATGCAAATATGAGAAAGTTTAAGGGCAAAATAGTAATTTTTCCAAAGTATGAGTTAAGAGTCAATTTAGTCAATGTGAGTTTTAAATGATCTAAATTATTAATATAGATCAAGAAAAATGAAGCCCGGATTGAAACCGAGGCAAGAACAAAGTCGAGGAATAAATTGCATATCTACATACATTTTGTATATCGAGGTAAGTTTGTATGATTTCCAAGATTCATGAATATTTTCATTGAATTTCTTGTTATATTGTTAAATAAACTTTACTTTCATGAGAATGTTTATTGGTATGTTAAACAAAGAAATTAATGAGATTAAGCGTGAGAAAGTCCCGATTGAAGTTGAATTACTTAGGATGCTCGATCTACCACATAAGATAAGAAAGTCCGTATAAAACCAAGCCAAGGCATGGCATCGGCAATCCAGCAAAGTTATCATGTAAGTCCAAGACAAGTCTTAGCATTGAAGAGTTATTATGAGATGAAGACCCATGTAAGCCCAGGCCAAGGCATGGTATTGGTGAGTCTCCAAGCAAAGATGTCATGTAAGTCAAAGACAAGTCTTGGCATTGAAAAGCTATCATGAGATAGATATCCCATGTAAGTCCAAGCCAAGGCATGGCATTGGTGAGTAACAAGAAAGATTTCATGTAAGTCCTAGCCAAGGCTCGGCATTGACCAGTTCATGAGTTAAGATACCACGTAAGACCATGTCAAGACATGGCAATGGTAAGTTCCCAAGGGAACTCACGAGAAAGACTTCGTATAAGTCCATGTCAAGACATGGCCTCGAACCCAAGATGAGATATTCCATGTAAGACCATATCCAGGATATGGCTTTGGCATCAAGTTATATGTGGAATGAGATTCAGTATCCTTGGTTATTCATAGAAATTCATCGGGCAAACGAGTTAAGCTCAAATGAGATAATAAGAGAGCTAAGTAAGCAAAGTTATTATCAAGTTAAAAATGAGTATTATTCATGTTATGAATGATGAATTGGAGATTATGATTATTATGTTAAAGTATACTGATCAATGTGATCAAGTGACACAGGTACCTTGTTTACCTCATAAGTATGAGACTAGTAAGTATCATGAGATATGTAACAATCAAGTATGAGTAAGTAAGCTTTATAGCTGAAATTTATGATACCATTATTTATGTCAAATGGTTTATATTAAGCAAGTATGTTGTTATGTGCATTATATGCAAACTTACTAAGCTAAATGCTTACGTCATTTACTCTTTCTTTCCATGTAGTCCCGCCAAGCTAATCTCGTGGATCATCATCATCGGAGCTCGGAGCACACTATCAATCGATATTTAGGTATAGCCAAGTGTTTTTATTAAGTATGGCATGTGTAGGAAGCATTTTATTTTGAGTTATGTTTTAAAATTAGCCAAAGTGTTGGCTATCAAGCTTAGGATTCTTTTTGTATATGGCCAAAGAGATTGGTCATGAATGATTAAGTATGTATGTTTTTATTTATCAATGAAGTATGTATCCTTGTTCATGTTAGATGTAGTACTTGAGTTGTTAAAATGAGTATTGGATTGACCTTTAATTTCAGGGTGGCTATTGGCTTGGAAAATAGCCTCTAAGTACCCACACAGATGAACACACGAGCGTGTGTTTAGGCCGTGCATACCCTGCACCTTTATACCTTAAGTCAGGATAGGCCACGGGCTAGTCCCACGGCCGTTTGTTTAGGCCGTGCATGACTCACGGTTAGAACACGGGCATGTGCCCAGGCCGTGTAAGTAAGTCAGTATATCAAGGAATAGCACACGGTCTAAGTCTACGGGCATGTCCTAAGTCACACAGGCGTGTGACCTCTGTTTCGAGTAAAAGTTTCCAGTTGAGTTGCAAAAGTTTCCGGACATGAGTACAAGGCCTCGTAGGCCCATTAGATGTATGAGTCGAGTAAGAAAGAGAAGTTTTAATTCGGAATGAAATTTTATAGCCCGTAATTTCATTATTAAGCAAGTTCAAGCATAGTAATGTCTCGTATCTGGTCTAAGCCCCAGACTCGGGCATGGGGTGTTACACATGCAATCCTAGAAATAGGATGACATAAATCTTCCGGATTAGAGTCAAATCTAATAGGGGAATCCAGAGATCAAGTTAATGCGACAATAGGGGTTTTAATTAGAAAGACATTTCAATTAATCAACCTAGAGTTAGTTGTTCTTGCTCTCAAAAGAGATATTAATATAATTTAGGGATTTATACGGATCAAGACACAAGTGAATAAATCGTTTAATTCAGATTCAGAATAATAAGTGAAGTCTAGGTGGATTCTTTCCTGCGTATTGTCTTTCTCTTTGGTATCTTCGATTATTTTCTATTTCATTTTCTGTTGCATTCTTAGTTAAATTAGAGTAGTAAATTTAGATTAAAAACAATCAACCCAATTTATCGGCTAAATAATAGAAAAACAATAATTACTAGTACTTTTAGTCCTCATGGATACGATATTCCCTACTCACCATAGCTATACTATTGTTCGATAGGTGCGCTTGCCTTTATGGTAATTATAGTTAGTTTAATGACCATCATTTTCCTAGCTTAACAAGGAAGAAAAACGGTGATGGAGAGGTTGAAGAAGAGAATAATGAACTACCCCTTTCCATCCACTATGCTACGGTATATATATGCGTGCGCGTGTGTGTAATCTAACTATTATTTAAGATTAACATCATTACAGGTACGGTAAAACCAACATTTTTCCGACCATTAACTATGAAAATGGTTGAATTTTCAATTTGGTCCCTAATCAATTGTCATATTATCACAAGCGAAAGAAATCCATAGTGGTTAACTTTTACCACATTTATGATTTCATTCTTATGCTAAAATAAATTATCCGATTACTCAAATCAACAAATTAGGATTTCATATGACATTATAATAAACCAATAGATATTAAATACAAAAATTTATCGACTCCATCATCGGTAAACAGGTTCCGAAACCACCATTTTTGGTAACGCTGAAAACGAGTTGTTACAAAAATCATTTCACCAAATAAAGAAAAAGAAAAGAAAAGATTAATGATAGGAGGCGGAGATGGATGGCAAAAAAAAATTTAGGTTTTTAGAGCAAGTATAATGTAAAAAAAAATATATAATGCAAATTATTTTTTATGTAAAAATCAACTTTTGATAGGAAACAAAGTGAACCATAACTGATAGGAAAAAAAATCGAATTAAAGGGAAAAAAATCGATTTATAAGGACAAACAAATCAAATTATAGGGACAAAAAAAAAGTTGAATTACAAGGACAAAAAAAGGTTGAATTATAGGGGAAAAATTGACTTATAGGAAGAAAAAGTACATGGACTGAAAATTTTGAATTATAGGGACAAAAAGTTCAATTTACAGAGATAAAAAAAAAAGTCGAATCACAGGGAGAAAAAAATTTGACTTACAGGGAGGAAAAAGAAAACTACAGGGAAAAAAATAGAACTATAGAGATCAAAAATTCAAATTACTGGGATAAAAAAAAAGATGAAATACATGGAAAAAATTAAATAACGGGGAGGAAAAAAATCGATTTACAGGGGTAAAAAATTTTGACAAATAAAGGCAAAAAAAATACAACAATTTAAAAGCATAGAAAGAACTAACCTTAATAGATGAAATCATCTTGTAAATGAATCTCCATAGTTGATTTTTGTAGATTCACAATGGAGGTTTTTTTTTTTTTTTGAGATTTTTTTGGACTTTGGAGGTGAAAGTGAAAATGAGAGAATGAAGACTATTGATATCTTGACACCCCTATTAGGTTTGAGAGTGTGTGGCAAAGGGAATAATTTTTGAGCAAGCATGATCAAATGTGTCATTACACATATCTTATCCCTAATCAGCTGTGACAAACATTGTCCATCTCTGTTTTTTTTTTTTTTTTGATTGGAGGTTTTGATCGAACACTATAATTTGAAAGTTTGAATACCCAATCCTCCATTTGTGCTCAAATCAGCTAAAAAAAACCCAAATCCTGTTTAACAAACGCATTAAAAATTTACTATATAAAATTAAAATAAAGATAAAAGATTATTGAAGAAAATTTAAAATGAAATTATTTTTATGTTATAAAATAACAAGTTTATGTTAATGGTTTAATTTTTTATATTCTTATTAATTTCGTATCTGATATCTATATCATATATATTCAAATCTGTGAATGATTCTTGGGATGGGTAGATTTTTTTTCTCAAAAGATTAGGAATTTGTAAAGGAGTTGTAAAATATTTGAGTTTGAATTAATTTTCTTGTTTAGCCAAATGAAATATGGGGTAATATTTATTTACAGTTCTGTTAGGTAAATAGTTTGCGCGGTAATTAGTTGAAATTTGTTATAGAGAATTTGGTGGGTTATATATCCTTATAGTATATGCAGTTAGGTAAACTGTTTGCTGAAGCAGGAAGAAATTAAATAAGTTGACTTATAACCATCCACCTTCCTATTTTCATTTGTTTGTTTTTTTAATCCTCAAAGAAGTTAGGGCAATTTTTTACTGTACTATGTAAGTTTCTTTTGCTGTTAAATAAAGTCATTAGTTTTTTTTTTTTTTTTTTTTTTTTTTTTTTTTACAGGGAACCTGGAACAAGTATTATTGTAGGTTTCATCCAAAAAAATTCAACGCTGGGCTTAAACTTTTGAAATTATACTTACATTCCTAGTAAATATTTTCAAGTCAACATTTTCGGACATGCTAGACTAAACCATTCTACATAATACTATCATGTTCAATAACCATGAAACTATAATAAAGCATAAATGATTTATTTTTCATGCCGTACTAATTCGCGTTAGCCCAAAAAAATAAATTCTTATTTGATTACTTCTGAAAAAGTTAATTATAACCCCAAATAAATTTTCTTCCTATTTTGGTACTTATGTTATTTAGTAATTCAATTTAGTATTTATATTTCACAAAAATTATATGTTTTAATTTTCAAAGGTAATAATGTTAACTTTTTAGTATTTAATTCGAATTTTAAGGTTAATTTGATGACAATGAATTGCAAATATTATTAAGTTTAAAATTTTCATAATTTTATTAATAGAATAAATTTAATGTTAATTGTGAGTTTATTTAATTTTACGTTTAATTTGTCAAATACAATATGATAGATGTGATTTAATTTAGGTTTTAGGATTGATTTCAGGAAAGTTAATTGCTAATAATATTTTTAGCTAATTATATATTTTTATCAAATCAACTCTAAAACTCAAATTAAACATAAAATAATTATCATCATTACCTTTGGATACCAAAATATATAAATTTTGTCAAATACATATACCAAATTGGAAAAAAAAATATAAATACTATATTAAAAAATACAATATGATAGATGTGATTTAATTTAGGTTTTAGGATTGATTTCAAGAAAGTTAATTGCTAATAATATTTTTAGCTAATTATATATTTTTATCAAATCAACTTTAAAACTCGAATTAAACATAAAAGAATTATCATCATTTCCTTTGGATACCAAAATATATAAATTTTGTCAAATACATATACCAAATTGGAAAAAAAATATAAATACTGTATTAAAAAATATCAAATTAATATGGATATTTTTGGTGTGGCATAGAAATTATGAATTGAATTTGGAATGGGTTGACAATGGCGAAACAAGGGGTTAAACGGATTGCCGAATTAGATAACGGCAGCAGAAAGGTGGCATTTAGTGAGTGATTAAAAGGAAAGAAGTCAAAATAATTTTCATTTTAAGTAATAAAAATCAATATTTGCCTATTTTGGACATCATATGTTTCTTACATTCTAAACTATAATCAGTAATCATAATTTTAAAAAATTATATTATTGATAACTGATTTCTTATAAAAAAAAAATAGAAATTGGACATAAAGAGTAATAATAGTTTCATAGGATATTTTGTGAGGAATTAAATTTTGTATTTATCATCTGATGTAATACCATGATTCTCTCAACCGTCTCAATTACTCTCTGCATTTATGTGTTTTAATGGTCTTTCAATCTAATGTGATTCCCTTTGCTTTTCAATGCTGGGACTATCCCTCCTTTGGTCTAATGTATTTTACCCTCTCTTTTGGTCTTTTGTTCATTGATACAAAGTTTGAGATTGGTAATCGGAGAATATCCCGACTTCTCTTCCGCACTAAACACAGCTTTAATCTTCATTGCCAGTAGTTAACTTTGGTCGCATTCTTTATCAAATTGCAACATAACATTAGATGAAAATTTGAGAAGCCAATCATGTCATGGTGGGCCTAAGCCTCACAGTCTTGGTAACTCCATCTTCTATAACTGCCGTCAAAGTACAAACAAATCTAACCTCTGTATCAAGGGATTTTTCATTTTTACCCCTCTTTAGGAATCATATTCTTTATAAATCATCAACTCAGCATTGCGTCACTGCCCCATCAACTGCTGATGTGGCATCATTTTTTGATTATTTTTTTGTTGTTTTTTAAGGAGAGAAACAAAATGTACGAAAGAAAGTATCACACACAACATATTCCCGATCAATATCATATTATATTTTTCATTATCATAAGAAAGTTTTGGTAGTTGCAACTTCACTTTAACCAGTTTACATAGATTTCTGATAAAGAGGAAGAAACTCATAAACGCCAATATTCTATGTTCTATGATTAGATTTAGGATCCTCCGGAAAAGAGAAAAAAAGAAAAGAAAAGAAAAAAGGAAAAGATCACTATTGGTGCTCCACCTTGTTTTTTTCTATCATTAGTGGAGTTTATAAAGAAAAAGGTCAACAACTAAAGGTGGAGAGCAAATAGCACTATCTAAGAGAGTTGTAACATTAAGATTAGGGAAAGGGCAGGGGTGAGGCTGCAGTGTGGTCTAGCTGCTCTTTCTTGTCTTGGTGAAGGCAACGGTGGTAGTGTCGTTGAGGAAATCTAGCAAAACAGTGCTCTTGCATTTGGGGCATTTGGGGTCATCCTCTGATAGCATAACATACATAAGGCACCTTGGGCACCCCACAAGAACCATGGATGTCGTTGTTGCCTCACTATTACTGCTAGTGTCATCCTCCATCTTCCATGACACGCATGAGCTTGGAGGCGATGTCGGTGACACGGTAGCCGATCAGCTTGGTGATTCCACTCTTGGGTTAAGCCTTGGTGGTGATAGGTTGAGCTACAACTCAAGCTTGGGACCATTTCTCCGACTCATCTTTGTGATGTTCCCGTATATAAAATTAACCTGAATGAAACATGCATGTAACATAACCGACAAAATCTAACCTCTGTATCAAGGGATTTTTCATTTTTACCCCTCTTTAGGAATCATATTCTTTATAAATCATGAACTCAGCATTGCGTCACTGCCCCATCACCTGCTGATGTGGCATCATTTTTTGATTTTCTTTTTTTTTTTTTGTTGTATTTTAAGGAGAGAAACAAAATGTACTAAAGAAAGTATCACACACAACATATTCCCGATCAATATCATATTATATTTTTCATTATCATAAGAAATTTTTGGCAGTTGCAACTTCACTTTAACCAGTTTACATAGATTTCTGATAAAGAGGAAGAAACCCATACACGCCAATATTTTATGTTCTATGATTAGATTTAGGATCTTCCGAAAAAGAGGAAAAAAAAAAAGAAAAAAGGAAAAGATCACTTCTATTGGTGCTCCACCTTTTTTTTTTCTTTTCTATCATTAGTGGAGTTTATAAAGAAAAAGGTCAACAACTAAAGGTGGAGAGCAAATAGCACTATCTAAGAGAGCTGTAACATTAAAATTAGGGAAAGGGCAGGGGTGAGGTTGCAGTGTGGTCTAGCTACTCTTTCTTGTCTTGGTGGAGGCAATAGTGGTAGTGTCGTTGAGGAAATCTAGCAAAACAGTGCTCTTGCATTTGGGGCATTTGGGGTCATCCTCTGATAGCATAACATACATAAGGCACCTTGGGCACCCCACAAGAACCATGGATGTGGTTGTTGCCTCACTACTACTGCCAGTGTCATCCTCCATCTCCGATGACACGCATGAGCTTGGAGGCGATGTCGGTGACACGGTAGGCGATCGGCTTGGTGATTCCACTCTTGGGTTAAGCCTTGGTGGTGATAGGTTGAGCTTCAACTCAAGCTTGGGACTATTTATGCGACTCATCTTTGTATTATTCACGTATATAAAATTAACCTGAATGAAACATGCATGTAACATAACCGACAAAAACAAAAGAGTTAATTCAACAACTATTGAATGGTTTTGAAAAAAGTTTGAATGTTATGAGTTACCTTCTTGAGCCAATGGACTGAAAATTAAGTCCTCTTCTGTTGTGGAAGAACAAACAAAACAGGGTGAGAGAAGGGGATGGATGGTGAGGGGTTTGAAGAAGAAAGACCAAAATATATAAAAGAGGAATAAAGTGAGAGAAGATAGATTTTATTTAAAAGCTTTAATTAAATTATGGTGGGGAGTGGTGGAGATGTGTAGGTTAAAAAGAGAGAGAATTGAATTAAATTAATTTGAAGATTTGGTAGAAGAAGATGATAAATTTAGGTTGGGAAATATTGTACTGTTTGGAGGAAAATTCAGAAACAACCTTAAAAGTGGGCAGGAGGAGGAAAGTAGCAGTAAATAGTATTGCAATCTACCCAAGTTACTGTACATCATTAATACATCATTTAACAATTTAATTATTACCTGCTTTGAAATCTTAGTTTAGTGATGCTCGTAAGCTCAACTCAACTTAAGGATATAATATCTCATGGGATATTTTAACCTCTACTCATATTAAAAATATTTTTTTATTGAGTGAAAAATATTTGACCAATTAAGACCAACCCAATTAGGTAATGAAAAAATTAATCTTACTTTATAAAATAAATTATATCATTTTTAAATTTTTTTTATCTTGTATATATAAAAATAATATAATTCTTAATTTTTAATATTTATATGTTACCGCCATATTTTAATAATATTTCATAAAACATCTTTAATCAATGAAATCAATTTGTGTAACTAAAATAAAATTTAGATACTCAATTATAAACTTTCTTAGAAATGGCGAGTTACTAAATTTATTTCTTTTCAGAACAACGGTACGGGTAAAAAAAAAAATCTTTTATATAAAAATTTATATTTTAAAAATTAATTATATTTAAAATTGAGGCAAAAAAATATAAACATTCTATATAAAAATTATGTTTTAAAAAATTATATTTAAAATAATTAAATAACTTTTATTTAAATAATGAGAAAGTCAAAAGAGAAAGCAAGAACAACAAAGAGATAGATCATTATATTCGAGTTAAGAGGCTCACTCCATACGCCTGATCTTAACGTCCAATGTCTCATTCGCATAATCATTTTTGCATAGGTGCAATATTTTGCAAAGAAGTTGCAATGTTTTTTGCACGTGCATAGAATGAATAATTTTTATAAAATTATAAAATTTATTCTTTTTAAATTTAAAAGTTTATCAAATTTTGTGTACTTTCACAAATGATGTTATAGGGCTAAAAATATGATATAATATATAAGGGCGTTAATCAATGAAATTGATTTGTTTAATTAAAAAATAAAAGTTATAATAATAAGATAAAGTCCGAACAACAAATAGACCAAAAGGCTGAGTAATTGGAAAGTGGGGAAAACTTCATTCATTTGCTTTTGGAGTGTTAGAGAAAGAAGGCAATCGGTTTTACTTCTATGGCAAAAACACGAGATTTTTAAAGCAAAACAAAAGGACACCTAAGAAATAAATATCAAACAACCAGGAATTTAATGAAAAATAAAATTAAATAGAGCAGTAAATCCGAGTTCCACAAATATCAGATAATTAATGGCAACACCACCAATAGTACTTTTCAAAATTCCGTTGTCTCTTATTCTTGTAAAAACCAATCTCCAGGATTAAATACCTTTTGGCCTGCTGTCATTTCCCTTCCGCTTACACTCCATTCTTTAATTGCACACATTGTTTTTCGAATTAATAATATAATATCTAAATTAAAATTCAATTCTCTGTGGCTATAAGTTGAATATTTGAAAAAAAATTTGAGGTATATCCAACTTTTAAAAGAATAATCACAACAACCGTAAAATTAATATTATAAAAGATGGTTGACATTATGAATTTAATGCAGGTTGCATATCCTATTTCAAGTTTTCAGGTATTAATAATTGACCTACAATACGAAATATAACAGTTGCCAACATGGAGATAACGTTTTCCTTTTCACTAAAATTGGCCAGCTAATGTAATCATTTTCAGCATCCATGTGATATTACTCACTTAACTGTAATTAAAGAAGGGATTCATTTTTTTATGTACTAATTCATTGAATTAGTATTTGTGAAGTATGAGAAACGGTCAATTCACCCTACCTATGTATCAAAGCTGAGAAACCTAACAGTTCAGCTTTTATTCAGATTTAATAACTATGCCCATATGGAAACGTTATTATTTATTTCTTCCTATTAATTGCACACACAAGCCCCAATTTTTTTTATTTTTTCATTTTTTTTTTGCAATTAAAAAACCACTAATTAATATCTACACACACATGGGTGAAGAAAATTAAGACTCATGTAAAGGTACACTCTGATTGTTTTTTTTTAGGTGGTTATATTAATTTCTAGTTATATTTCTTTTTTATTTTCCTAAATTTATCTAACTAAACATAATTAAAGAACCATTGCTGATTGAATAGGGCGCAGCTGTCTTTATCCTTCAAAAAAAAAATCACATATTTGATAGTAAATAATTTTTTTTAAATCTTTCATGTCGAATTTGTAATTTATTTATATTTAGGATTTACAGTTATTCCTTTAGTGATAGTATTTACAAAATCAAAATATTTATTTTTACTTTGAAATACAATATATATTATCACTGCACTCAATATTTATTTGCCTGTTTGATAACAAATAATTTTTTTATACTCTAATAGTAATTAATTAAAATGTATTATACGCAAATTTCATTACCAAAATAAAAATATATCGCATATTTTATTTTAATTGGTTTTTAAAAATATAGCGTAATGTATGTATAACAATCATTAATCGTGAGAATCAAGTAATGCCTTTTTATTTATAAAAAAATAACGTTTTTTTTTATTCATTAGAGAAACCATAAACAATGGGCACATAGTATATGTGATAAATAAAATATTAGAAATTAGTAGCAAATACCTATGTGTGCAAAAAGAATCTAATAGAAGAAAAAGATTAGCTGATAATAAAACATAAACTAATTACAAATATATCACTTTTATCATTTCTCAATTATTACATTCTTACTTATCATCGTTAAATCTTCCTATAATAAATTCTAGTTAACCAATTACCAAAGGCCTTAAGAGGCCCCACTATATGCATAAAAAATTATGTCTGAAATGGTTTATCCTTTTCGTCATTTTTTCAAAGTTCAATATCACAATCATCATTAGAGTACTCTATTATAACAAAGTCCACCAATAATGATTTTCGATAAATCTAACAGCACAATTACCTTGGTAAATCTTGTATATACGTCAAAATACAACTAGAGAATAAAAAACTAAATGAAATGAAAGTAAAACCACCATAATTTTCATATAAAACGAAATGGAAAAAAACTAAAACTGTTATTTAGAGAAAATAGAATGGACTATTATTTATTCATAAGTTTTCACACAATGGTGCTCGACGGATCTAAACTACCACGAAAGTAGTTGAAAATGAAACCGAAAAATAAAAGGAAAAAAAAAAACTGTTGAAAAGGGGCCAAAGTAACTATAGAACAATTTTTTTTTTTGGTAAGATAACAAAATATAGTAATAAAACATTATGACAACCCGATGCTAGCGCCATCCTCTGAAATCCTTGTAATCTCCACTTTATTAGCCATACAGCAAAGTGTCCAATGTAGAACATGCCAAACTATTTGATGTGTCGATATAAACGTCTAGCCCAATCGGGTAACCTGACACAAATATATTTTCAGCTAGACGAGCAACAAATATGGTTAGTACTAGTATAGTCGAGTTCATTTACTGAGTTTCATCGGGTAATACTTATAATATAGAAGGAGAAAAAGAGATGACATAAAATTTGTTTGATGTTCGAATATGGTATTAGTGAATGATTTGAATATAAATACTGTAACAGCCCAATTTCAGTGAAATCAGAACAGTGGTTTCGGGACCACAAATCCGGGCCGAAAAGAAAATTTATTTTAATATTATTGCACGATGCGCATTTTGATATGAATGTCATATGAAAATTCTGATAAGAAATTTTATCGATTAGGTGTTTAATTACAGGAAGGACCAAATTGCATAAAATGCAAAAGTTGGATTCTAGTAGCTAGAAGGATCAAATAGCTATGGAATCCAAAACTTGAGGTCCTTATATGGTAATTAGACCATTAAAGAAAAGTTAGTAGATATTTTTGATGATTCATCCATGGAAAAATTAAAAAAGGCTAAGGACTAAATTAGAAAGTAATAAAATTAAAAGATGATAAATAATTAAAATAGAATTAAAAAAAATTTATATCATCTTCTTCCCCAAATATTCCATGGAAACCCTAGGAAAGAGAAAACAAGCTCTCTTAGTTTAAATTGGTAAGTATTCATGTCCCGTTTTTAGTAATTTTTATATTTTTGAAACCGGGATAGTCTAATCTATCTATTTGGGGGATTAATTGGAAAAGTCATCAAAGTATGGAAATTATGTCATGGATGAATATGCTGAAAATTTAAAATTTATGGTAGAAAATGAAAGGTTGTTGATAGAAAAACAACTTTTACAAAGTGAATTTTGATGAAAACATGATTTAGGGGCTAGTTTGTAAAGTTGTGAAAATTTAAGAAAAAATCTGAAATTTATACAATACATTGCTGTAAATTGTATATTGAGATTTCAGTTAGGCTTGGAATAGGGAGTAATTGTATGAATTTCATTTTCTGAGCCTAGGGACGAAATTGAAATTTATAGAAAGTTTAGGGGCAAAATGGTAATTTTGCCTGGGATGTAAATTGAGTTCAAATGAATATGAAATATGAGAAATTGATGATTAAATTCATTTATATAGATCCAGATAACTCAAATTCGAAATTAGATCGAGGAAAAGAGAAAGTTTCGAATTAGTACATTTTCATGTACGAACTATTATTGAGGTAAGTTCGTGTAACTTAATTGAGCATGTAAATATGTTGTATTTGTATAGAATGTGCTTTATATTTATATGAATTATTTGGATGTTACAATAAAAGAAATGAATACATGCTTGAAATTGTTTGAAAAGGGTTAAGTTCCGTTTGAATATTGGATTTCGATGGATAATGTGATTTCCCTTCTTGAATGAGGTCCTGCATTTGTTGCTGACGGGATTTAGCTCAGACGAGTAATCCTATTGACCTCGTTACAGAAAGGATTTAGCCTAGACTGGTAATCTTGATATAAGTCCTCTTAAGCATATGTTACAGATAGGATTTAGCCCGGACGGGTGATCCTAATTAAGCTCTTGTAAGCACATGTTGGAAACAGGATTTAGCTTGGACAAGTAATCATGTTATATGATATGTGGCTCAAGAGTGTACTTTCTGATTAAGTGTCCTTATGGGTACACTTGAATATGAACTAACAGGTTATTGAAATTATACATCTTGAGTGTACTATCTGAATATCCATCGAAATTCCAATAATTCAATGGATAAAACACTTGACATGATATGTAACATCCCTTACCCATGTCCGATGCCGGGACCAGATACGAGGCATTACTATCCTTGACCTTACTTAAACATGTATTAACGGGCTATAAAATTTTGTTCCGATTTAAAAACTTTCTTTTCTTAGTCATAACATTCATCTCATGGTGTAATATCCTGGATTATGGCCTATGCATTAATACCATATTAGATGAGGTAGCATGCTTATGAATATTCTGAATGTGTTCTATGAATTTTGTGAACCTTAATGTGTAGTTAAATGCCTTAGAAACTATTAGATTTAAAATTTAGAAAAGGGAGCTAGGCCTGATAGGTCTTAAGAAAAATTGTAAGGGGAATATGACACACAAACAGGCTTGGAAAAGTGGCTTGGAGGCGCCACTTAGGGCCTCTGGAAATGACGCCATGGGCTATGGGGAAGGGCCTAGGATCGAGTCGCGTGGGAAGCAAAATAAAGTTTTATTTTTCGGCAATAAGGGGAAGAGATGGACGGCATGGGGAGTCTAAGGGAGGAGTTTAAGATGAGATATTATTCTTTTAAAAATTTTGGCTAAAGAGGTAGATAAATGAGGAATTATTTTGAATAGATAAAAGAGGGAAAAGAGGAGAAAAGTGAGGAAGTTGATTAGAAGATGTGTGTGGCCGGCCTAGGGACTCTTTTGAAGTAATTTCGGCTAAGATAGTAAAAGGGGATAGCCGAATATCATTCAATACTTTTTGCCTCTCTTTCAAGCACTCTTTTCTCTCCAAGCTATCATCTTCATCTTCTTTTTCTTTTTCTTTTTATTTGTTCTAGCCGAAATTTCCTTCCCCCTATTTTTCACCATTGTCGTAACCCCTAAGGCTTCATACCTCTTCTTTTGTGACTCTTGTGGAAGCCGAATCCATAACCCCTTGCTACCCTTTTCTAGAACCGAATATACAAGGTACTCCTAGCCGATTCTTCATCAAGCCTCAAAGCCAAATATCTCTGTGGTGACAAATATAGGTGCTGTCGACTTCCTCAGTAGGGGTAAGATCTAATTTGATTTCTATTCTTTTAGGCTTGTCGAAATCTAAAGACTAATTCCTATTATTATTCTTTGACCAAAATCTTAAAGAAAGATTTCGGGATTCTGCTACTGTCGACTACAAGGGAGGAATCTTTCGGGACTTCTAAGATCTAAGGTAATCTATGGGTGGTATTCGGCCATAGGCCATTTTAACAAGATTTGATGCCATAGGATGATTCTAATGTGTATCTATAGGAATCTCGACCTCACCAAGAGCAAGGATCGATTTTGGGATCTCAGATCTAAGGTGAGTCATGTATTCGGCCAAGGGCCATTTATTACGATTAAATGTTAGAGTAGGATCTAACGTATGCCATAGTGATTTCGACAGATATCCCAACAAAGTAGCACTCTTCGGGATTTAAAATCGCAAGGTAAGTACATATGTACATTCGGCCAAGGCCATATTTTAGTATCAGTGCCTAATCGATTTTAACTATGGGTATTGGGAAGGAGTGCAATCGGTTTTGTAGAATTTTTGGGAAAGCAGTGAACCGATAAATACATCAGGTGTGTACCCTACACTATCTCTTAATAGATTTAAGGCAATAAACTTAATAAATATATATGTTTATACTAACGTGAATGTGGCCAAGGGTACCATGCAATGGTACAAAGTACTCAGGTACGTTTTCCTACTCCTACTAGGATTATAATGTGATCTGTTATAGCATATGTGAAATTATAAGAATGTGAAATAAAGAATAGGACATAATCTGTGCATGATATGTATGACATGGGCATATGGGTTATTATGAAAGGGGAAGTGAATGTGGTGACTTTGGTCACAGTATCTGAATGTGGTGACTTTGGTCACATTATCTGAATGTGGTGTCTCATGACACAAAATATTATCTGGTGGCTATGCCACAAATTTTATAAGGGCGACACGTCGACTGCAGTGACTGCCTTCGATGGTGTGTAGCGGATGGAGGGTTGACTTAGTAGTCCCCACGGTGTGCAGGTTGGTACGGGTGATGTATAGCGGATGGTACCTAGGTTTGGGTTCAGGTTACATCATTATCTTTATTTCTGCTATCTGTACTTGTATGGACTGATATGCTTAAACTGTTGAGACTTAGTGTTGGTTGAACACACTGAGTCTGTTGACTCACCCCATTGTGGGAATATTTTTTTTTCAGGTGACGATCAGTGATGGACCGGGTCGGCAGGAGCTTAGAGGTGGCCATGCTCAGTTTGGGATTTTATTTGATTTTGGACATGTTTTGTAACACCCCTTACTCGAGACCATCGCCGGAATTAAGTAAGGGGCATTACTAGACTTGACTACAAATTTAAAACATGAAAATCTTAAAGCTGTCAAACTGCATTGTGCCGACTAATTTGGCTATAACTCGAGTTACAAAATTCGAAATTCAGATCCGTAAATTTTCCTTGAAAGTAGACTCATATATCTATTCACCATAATTTTTCTAGAATTTTTCATGTGGCCAATTAGTACAGTTTATTCTTCAAAGTTACCCTTATTACGCTGCTGTACAGTTCTGACCTGTCCTTATAAAACTGCAGTTATCTGATTGCACAATTTTCCAATGGTGTTCTTATTTATACCAATGAAAAATAGACTCATTTAGGATTCTACACATATAAACCATGATTCCTAATTATTTTTGTACAATTTTTGACAATTTTTCCAAAACAGGACAGTGACTCACGAGTTCATTCATAACAGGTTTCGTTCAAACTTAATTATCTCATAAGGTATAAATCTTTTTCCTACTCTATTTCTTTTATACAAAAGTAGACACACTAAGGTTCAAATTCATAACTCACTAGTCTCCAAATTCAATATACCCTATTTTTGGTGATTTTCCTAACCCGCGTCACTGCTGCTGCTACAAGCTGTTTTATTTCAAAAAAATAACTAGCTCCTACCCGAATCTCCTTACTTCTAAATTTCAAGGATTCAATTTATATTCAAACATTTCCTTAGTAAAACGATTAACTTGTTTAGGAATGCATGGACAATGCCATCATGAACCAACTTACATCAAAACACCCAACGTACTTAACAAAAATTTAGCCATTTTCGCATGGCTAATCTTTTAGTGTTTACATGTGAACCGTAAAATTTCCTCAAACAAACCAAGCCTATCCTATACATGCCTTCTATTAAAGACCAACCCAAAATGAAGGAGTACCCAAAATGTAGGTTGATAGTGTGAGCGACTTCCCAACGGTCCCGGTGAGCTTGTGGCTTGCTCCTAAACTATAAAACAGAGGAAACATCTCAAACGAGTAAGCTTACTAGCTTAGTAAGTCCCAACTCATTTAAATTAAAACATTTAATTATTTATGAAGATAAAACAGTCCACATATGGCATTCTACGTAAACAACTAAGTAAATAGTTTACACAAGGCCAAATATTAATAATTCGAAACCTACTTTCATAGCAGTTATACTTGCAAATCATTTGTCCCATAATAGCATGTTCTAAGCTCGACTTAGTCAAATTACATTCATCAATAACAATTTGGCACAAGTAATATTTAACATAACATACCTCACATACTTACCCGAAACATATTCGTGACAATTTAGTTCTAAATTGTCTTGACAAGGATTAAACTCCTCTTAGGTAAATTTCATCACCGGCATCAAGCCTGCTAGGCGTAAAAGCCTGAAAAGTAACACCGCGCAAGGCACACGCTAGGCGTAAAGCCCGATAGGTAACACCGGCACGAGGCCTGCTAGGCATAAAAGCCCGATAGATAACACCGGCACGAGGCCTGCTAGGCATAAAAGCCCGATAGATAACACCGGCACGAGGCCTGCTAGGCATAAAAGCCCGAATGTCAAAATATCTTTACATGCTTTTCACATTTTCACTATACATATTGAATCGTATACCTTTATTACCATTGCATTTAATAAATTTGAAATCGATCAAATCCATCACTATTACAATCGACCAACTCATGGTTTTATACCAAGCTTATACAATTTATATCATTCACTAGATATGTAAAGAATCTTTAGATATAAGGTAGCTCAAAACTTACTTATTCACCTTGCATTAGCCAAAATAATTTCCATCACATTCTCAACTTAAATCATCAACCAATATGTCAATATACATTCGGCCATGATGTAATTAGACATTAGCATTCATAAATTTTTAATAGTCAAGATAACCATAATTAACTCTTTGACATGATTTAACTAAGGGACTTACCTTAGGAGTAGATAGATTCAAAATCTTCAACTATTCGTTTAGCTTAGCTTTTCCTCGCTCCAACTTTTTCTCCTTTTGATCTTGATCTAATTTGGTTCAATTTAAACCAATTAACCCACACTTCCATTTAATTCAAAAGCAAAATCATAAAAATAATAATCCCAAGACATAAACATTTACATTCGGCATTTATCCTCTATTTGTTCAAATACATTCAAAATTATTAAGGAACACCTTGGTAGTGCTTTCCTTGATATGTTTTAACTTACAACCTACTTTCATATTTATTGCCATACATAAATTTTATGTAATTATACATATATCACTAAATACAATAGCTCAAATTCATTCTCTCATATGGCCGAATATGTCAATAACCCCCATGCATTTTCTTCAACATGCAACCTAGCAACAAGCTAAATAACCATTCCAATTTCATGCATTTAACTACTCCAATTCAACCTATGTGGATTTCTTCTACATGGCCGAATGGCCCTTAGGTTCTTAGAATTCTTTTTAGCTCTTCTTTCCATCCATTTTACCCCTTGCACTAATTTACTTCAAGTAATCAAGTCTTGGACTTAATCCCTCCCCAATACTTTAACATCACAAATAAAAGTCTTCTATGGTGAATTTCATTATAAAAGAATGGCTAACATCAAAACACATGAAGAAACATTTTC
Source organism: Gossypium bickii (assembly GCA_025503065.1). Classification (NCBI taxonomy): domain Eukaryota; kingdom Viridiplantae; phylum Streptophyta; class Magnoliopsida; order Malvales; family Malvaceae; genus Gossypium; species Gossypium bickii. The sequence continues at coordinate 57,382,904 of CP106717.1, read as the reverse complement.
ATGAATATTCATCCCATTATTCGGCCAACTAGTAGGGTAGTTTCAAGCCAATCAACATAATCTTCTCACCTATTCATGCCATTTCTTTTCATACTATCTAACTTATCAACTCAAGAAGCTACAACATTAGCACCCATGGCCGAATCTCCTCCTACCCATATTAACAAAGTCTTTTTGCTTGTTTCAAAAGAAGAGATTAAGAATTTAAGCCATATCAAGGTGAGTTTTCAAAATCAAGATCAAGCTCTTACCTATCCTAGTGCATGCAAGGCCGAATAGGGGGATGAAGCTCTTCCCTTCTCTTCAAAGTAGGAATCGGGTAAGAGAGGATGAGTGAAGGGAAATTATTTTCCTTTTGTTTTTATCTTTTTAGCATAACAAAAAAAAAAAAATATGGCATGCTTTTTCTTACAATATTACTAAAATCAATATATGTGTAATTAAAAAGCATATATTCATAGCATGCTTCAATTTAATAATGCCTAAATATCATACAAAAATAAAAAAAAGCATCTATGCATGCTTGCCGTCCACCTTGTTCAAATGTGGGGAATTTGACATGCAAATTCCCATGTTTTATGGACAATTCATTTAGCTCCCTTTTTATAATGCCCACTACATTAATCCTTCTTGCAATTTAAGCCTTCTTAGCAAATTAGACACTTAGATAGCTAAAATTTTCTACTGAAATTTTTGCACTCACTAAATCACACATAACAAACACGAAACATAATATAATAATATCCTCAAGCTCGGATTCGTGGTCCCGAAACCACCGTTTCGATTAGGGTCAAAATTGGTCTGTTACAACTCTCCCCCCCTTAAGGATTTTCGTCCCAGAAAATCTTACCGTTAAAAAGGTTCGGATATTGTTGCTTCATTGACTCTTGAGCTCCCACGTAGCCTCTTCACTCGTGATGACTCCATAGAATCTTTACTAATGGAATTCTTTTATTTCTTAACTCTTTGGTCTCCCGAGCCAAGATACGGATCGGTTCCTCATCATAGGTCAAGTCGATCGAATATCAATCTCGACGGGGTGATCACATGGGGCGGATCCGATCTGTATTTGCTGGCTGTCGAAACATGAAATACATTGTGTATCTTTTCTAACTCGGAGGGCAATCTTAATCTATAAGCAACCGTCCAATACGTTCAATAACCCGTGCGGTCCGATAAATCTCGAAGCTCAACTTGCCTTTCTCGGCCCGAATCGGATATTTTCTTCCACGGAGAAACTTTTAAGAACACCCGATCTCCGACACGAAATTCAATGTCCTTACGTTTTAAATCGGCATAGGACTTTTGACGATCCGGCGACTTTCAAATTACTCCGAATAATGACCACCTTCATTACTTTTTTTTAATCCAATCAACCCCGTGTATCTTGTTCTCACCGAGCTCACCCAATACAATGGTGTGCGACATTTTCGACCATATAAGGCTTCATAAGGTGCCATTTTTATGCTAGATTGAAAGCTATTATTGTAAGCAAACTCAATCGGGGTAGGTATCGTTCCCACGTACCTTCAACTCGAGAACGCAACACCTCAACATGTCCTCAAGTGTCAAAATAGTTCGCTCGAGATCGACCGCCTGTGCATTTGCGGATGAAAGGTCATACTAAAATGTAGTTTAGTACCTAATGCCTCTTGCAACTTCTTCCGAATCGCGAGGTAAATCTTGGGTCTCTATCTCAAACAATGGAACTCGGTACACCGTGCAATCTTACAATCTGCGACACATACAATTCGCGAGTTTGTCAAGTGAATAGTCGATGCGTCTCGCACAAAATGAGCTGATTTAGTCAATCTATCAACGATAACCCAAACGGCATCTTTCTTACTCGGTGTCATAGGAAGACCGGATACAAAATCCATAGTAATTCTATCCCATTTCCATTCGGGTATCATAATCGGCTGAAGTAATCCGGAAGGTACACGTGCTCAGACTTTCACTTGTTGACAGATTAAGCATTTGGAGACAAACTCAGATATGTCCCGTTTCATGCCGGGCCACCAATAAAACTGCTTCAAATCGTTATACATTTTTGTGCTACCCGGGTGTATCGACATTCGGCCATTATGGGCCTCACTCGAATCATCTCAGATCAAATCGAGTTTGTTGGAACACACAATCGATTTTTATACTTCAAACGACCATTTGCATCTATCTCGAAGTCCGATTACGTAGCGTTCTCACACCGAACCCGAATAGCTACTAACTTTTAAATCGACTTTACGTGCCTCGCAAATTTGCTTTGAATAAACATCGGCCTTGTTTGTAGCTCGGCTATGATCGAACCATCCTCGGACATATCGTCATCCGTGCGTTTAATGCACGCAGAGCAAATAATGATTTTCGACTCAACGCATCCATAACAACATTAGCCTTCCCGGATGGTAGTCAATCACTAATTCGTAGTCTTTCAAAGAATTCTAACCATCGGCGTTGTCTCAAATTTAGATCTTTCTGTGTCATTAAATATTTTAGACTTTTGTGATCTGAGTAAACATGACATTTTTCGCCGAATAAATAGTGTCGCCAAATTTTCAATGCAAACACAATGGCTGCCAACTCCAGATCGTGAGTTGGATAATTTTTTTCATGTGGCTTCAATTGTCTTGAAGCGTAGGCTATCACCTTGCCTTCTTGCATTAGAACACAACCCAACCCACTTAAAGATGCATCACTAAAAATAATGAATTCTTTACCCGATTCAGGCTGAGTCAACACTGGAGCCTCGGTTAAAAGGGCTTTCAACTGCTCGAAACTCTTCTGGCATTTTTCTGACCATTCATATTTGACATCCTTCTGTAGTAGCCTCGTCAAAGGTGCAGCTATCACGGAAAAACCTTTTACAAATCGTCTATAATATCCCATGAGGCCTAGGAAACTTCTGGATCTCGAAACATTCTTTGGTGGTTTCCACTCGAGTATGGTTTGCTATTTTGTTTGGATCCACCCGAATTCTCGACACCAAACCACATGTCCCAAGAAGTCGACTTAGTTCAACCAAAACTCACACTTACTGAATTTTGCATATAAACGATGATCTCTCAAGGTTTGTAGTACTACTCTCAAGTGCTCAACGTGTTCCGCTTCACTTTTGGAGTAGACCAATATATCATCGATAAACACTACTACAAACCGATCCAAAAACCGTCGGAAGACCCGGTTCATGAGATCCATAAAAGCGGCAGTGCATTGGTAAGCCCAAAAGCATAACCAAAAACTCATAGTGCGTGCCTCGTTCGAAATGCCGTCTTTGGCACATCGGAATCTCGACTCGTAATTGATAATAGCCCGATCTCAAATCTATTTTTGAAAACGCCAAGCCCCCTTTAACCGATCAAATAAATCATCGATCCGAGGTAACGGGCATTTATTCTTTATGGTCACCTTATTTAGTTCTTGGTGAGTCGATACACATTCGCATTGTCCCGTCTTTCTTTTTCACAAATAAGACCGGGTGCTCCCACGGAGAAAAACTCGCCGCGCGAAACCCCTCTCTGTCAATTCTTGCAATCGCGCTTTCAATTCTTTCAATTCGATGGCGCCATTCGATGCACGGAGCTATCGAAAATTGGGGTCGCACTCCGCACTAATTCAATGCCGAACTCAATCTCTCGTCTTTGGGGTAAGCCCTGTAGTTCTTCAGAAACACATCGGTGTATTCACATACAATCGGGTAATGCGATTCCATTAGTTTCTCGGACGGTTTATTATCCAATTACATAAGCGGATAGGCCTCACACCCCTTTCTCACATACTTTTGGGCTATCATTGAGGATATCATCAGAGGCAACTCATTTACATCACCAGATTTTATTCTCGATTGTCTCACCGTTTGGCATTTCAATTTAATAAGCTTTCTTTTGCAATCCACCACTTTGCCTCATGTGAAGTTAACCAATCCATACCCAAGATTATATCAAATTCATCGAAGGGCGACAACATTAAGTCACCGGAAAGCAATAATCTCGTACCATCAACGGGCAACCTCTACACACTTTATTTACAAGCACACATCTACCCAAAGGGTTGGACACACGAATTACGAACTCGGTAGACTCAACTAGCGTCGTCTTACCAAATTTTAAAGTTTCACAAACATAAGAATGAGTCGAACCAGGATCAATTAATGCAATCACGGTAGTATCAAAAAGAGTGAAAGTCACCGTAATGACGCGGGGAGAAAGCATCCTCTCTAGCTCGCGCGAAAGATACGCTCTAGCCGAGAGCTCTAGCCTCGGATCGACTGTAGCGTTAAATGTCGTTCCTTCGGCTACCACCTACATTGCACGAATATGCGGGTGGTCTACCTCGCATTGGCACGTTGCTCGGTGTAGTGTTCTCGAGCGCATTCTCGCTTTCGGTGATTTCGGACACTCTCGGATAAAATGACCCGACGATCCACACTTATAGCAAGTCCGATCATGGAATCTACAACTCCTCGAGTGCCACTTCCCACGATGCTTGCATTCAACTCTAGTTTGTGGAATGTTACCAACATCAAGCTATCGAGGTAGCTCGGGAGCTCATAGGAGGTCGATCCGTCTAGGCGCGGATCTGTAGTAGTAGTTCTCTGTCTATTTTGTAGTCATCTCTGGGCTTCTTGCTCGTGGGATGGAAGACTTTGCTGAAGACCTCTTCCTGGATATCTCTCGGCCGGTATCGGCCTTTCTTTTCTCCTTCCCGAGCTCTTGACTTTGCAAGCTCTCTCAACTAAAGTTACAAATTCTTGGATTTCAAGAACGCCAACAAACATCTTTATATCTTCATTTAGGCCGTCTTCGAATCTTTTACACATAATGGCTTCAGTAGAGACACACTCTCTAGCATAACGGCTGAGCCTGACAAATTTTCTTTCATACTCCGTTACAGTCATTCGTCCTTGTTTCAGCTCAAGGAACTCTTTTCGCTTTTGATCAATAAATCTTTGGCTAATATACTTCTTGCGGAATTCAGTTTGGAAGAAATCCCATGTCACTTTTCTTTCGGAACCAATCGATACTAGTGTATTCCACCAGTGATATGCAGTGTCCCGTAGTAAGGATATAGTGCACTTCAAGCATTCATCCGGAGTACAAGACAGCTCACCAAGTACCCGAATAGTGTTATCAAGCCACATTTCGGCTCTCTCAGCATCATCATCGTCATTGGCTTTAAATTCTTCGGCCCCATATTTTCGAATTTTGTCAACTGGGGGCCTACTAGATCTCATTGGATCTATCACTGGGGGAGCTAGAGGATCCGGAGTTGGATTATTCGGGGGTGGAGGTTGGGGTATATTCGGGTTATTCTGGATAAATTGGGCAAACCAATCATTCATCATCCGATAAAAGGCTTGCTTTGTTTCTCCTTCGTGGCTACCCGAAACAGGTCGAGAGTCTATCGGCGCTGATCCGTGGATGCGGTCAGCGCCACGCTCTCCACATCATCGACCACACACTCTTTTCTCGGTTCGAGTCCATTTACTATATAAAACAAAGTTCAGTGTCGAAGTCACCACACTATCAACATATAACCACGGCATGTATAGCTAGACTCACACGCGCCACGGTAGTCCTAGAATCGACTAAACCGTAAGCTCGATACCAATCAAATGTAACACCCCTTACTCGAGACCATCGCCTAATTAAGTAAGGGCATTACTAGACTTGACTACAAATTTAAAACATGAAAATCTTAAAGCTTGTCAAACTGCGTTGTGCCGACTAATTTGGCTATAACTCGAGTTACAAAATTCGAAATTCAGATCCGTAAATTTTCCTTGAAAGTAGACACATATATCTATTCACCATAATTTTTCTAGAATTTTTCATGTGGCCAATTAGTACAGTTTATTCTTCAAAGTTACCCTTATTACGCTGCTGTACAGTTCTGACCTGTCCTTATAAAACTGCAGTTATCTGATTGCACAATTTTCCAATGGTGTTCTTATTTATACCAATGAAAAATAGACTCATTTAGGATTCTACACATATAAACCATGATTCCTAATTATTTTTGTACAATTTTTGACAATTTTTCCAAAACAGGACAGTGACTCACGAGTTCATTCATAACAGGTTTCGTTCAAACTTAATTATCTCATAAGGTATAAATCTTTTTCCTACTCTATTTCTTTTATACAAAAGTAGACACACTAAGGTTCAAATTCATAACTCACTAGTCTCCAAATTCAATATACCCTATTTTTGGTGATTTTCCTAACCCGCGTCACTGCTGCTGCTACAAGCTGTTTTATTTCAAAAAATAACTAGCTCCTACCCGAATCTCCTTACTTCTAAATTTCAAGGATTCAATTTATATTCAAACATTTCCTTAGTAAACGATTAACTTGTTTAGGAATGCATGGACAATGCCATCATGAACCAACTTACATCAAAACACCCAACGTACTTAACAAAAATTTAGCCATTTTCGCATGGCTAATCTTTTAGTGTTTACATGTGAACCGTAAAATTTCCTCAAACAAACCAAGCCTATCCTATACATGCCTTCTATTAAAGACCAACCCAAAATGAAGGAGTACCCAAAATGTAGGTTGATAGTGTGAGCGACTTCCCAACGGTCCCGGTGAGCTTGTGGCTTGCTCCTAAACTATAAAACAGAGGAAACATCTCAAACGAGTAAGCTTACTAGCTTAGTAAGTCCCAACTCATTTAAATTAAAACATTTAATTATTTATGAAGATAAAACAGTCCACATATGGCATTCTACGTAAACAACTAAGTAAATAGTTTACACAAGGCCAAATATTAATAATTCGAAACCTACTTTCATAGCAGTTATACTTGCAAATCATTTGTCCCATAATAGCATGTTCTAAGCTCGACTTCCGTCAAATTACATTCATCAATAACAATTTGGCACAAGTAATATTTAACATAACATACCTCACATACTTACCCGAAACATATTCGTGACAATTTAGTTCTAAATTGTCTTGACAAGGATTAAACTCCTCTTAGGTAAATTTCATCACCGGCATCAAGCCTGCTAGGCGTAAAAGCCTGAAAAGTAACACCGGCGCAAGGCCTGCTAGGCGTAAAGCCCGATAGGTAACACCGGCACGAGGCCTGCTAGGCATAAAAGCCCGATAGATAACACCGGCACGAGGCCTGCTAGGCATAAAAGCCCGATAGATAACACCGGCACGAGGCCTGCTAGGCATAAAAGCCCGAATGTCAAAATATCTTTACATGCTTTTCACATTTTCACTATACATATTGAATCGTATACCTTTATTACCATTGCATTTAATAAATTTGAAATCGATCAAATCCATCACTATTACAATCGACCAACTCATGGTTTTATACCAAGCTTATACAATTTATATCATTCACTAGATATGTAAAGAATCTTTAGATATAAGGTAGCTCAAAACTTACTTATTCACCTTGCATTAGCCAAAATAATTTCCATCACATTCTCAACTTAAATCATCAACCAATATGTCAATATACATTCGGCCATGATGTAATTAGACATTAGCATTCATAAATTTTTAATAGTCAAGATAACCATAATTAACTCTTTGACATGATTTAACTAAGGGACTTACCTTAGGAGTAGATAGATTCAAAATCTTCAACTATTCGTTTAGCTTAGCTTTTCCTCGCTCCAACTTTTTCTCCTTTTGATCTTGATCTAATTTGGTTCAATTTAAACCAATTAACCCACACTTCCATTTAATTCGAAAGCAAAATCATAAAAATAATAATCCCAAGACATAAACATTTACATTCGGCATTTATCCTCTATTTGTTCAAATACATTCAAAATTATTAAGGAACACCTTGGTAGTGCTTTCCTTGATATGTTTTAACTTACAACCTACTTTCATATTTATTGCCATACATAAATTTTATGTAATTATACATATATCACTAAATACAATAGCTCAAATTCATTCTCTCATATGGTAATAATATGTCAATAACCCCCATGCATTTTCTTCAACATGCAACCTAGCAACAAGCTAAATAACCATTCCAATTTCATGCATTTAACTACTCCAATTCAACCTATGTGGATTTCTTCTACATGGCCGAATGGCCCTTAGGTTCTTAGAATTCTTTTTAGCTCTTCTTTCCATCCATTTTACCCTTGCACTAATTTACTTCAAGTAATCAAGTCTTGGACTTAATCCCTCCCCAAATACTTTAACATCACAAATAAAAGTCTTCTATGGTGAATTTCATTATAAAAGAATGGCCTAACATCAAAACACATGAAGAAACATTTTCATGAATATTCATCCCATTATTCGGCCAACTAGTAGGGTAGTTTCAAGCCAATCAACATAATCTTCTCACCTATTCATGCCATTTCTTTTCATACTATCTAACTTATCAACTCAAGAAGCTACAACATTAGCACCCATGGCCGAATCTCCTCCTACCCATATTAACAAAGTCTTTTGCTTGTTTCAAAAGAAGAGATTAAGAATTTAAGCCATATCAAGGTGAGTTTTCAAAATCAAGATCAAGCTCTTACCTATCCTAGTGCATGCAAGGCCGAATAGGGGGATGAAGCTCTTCCCTTCTCTTCAAAGTAGGAATCGGGTAAGAGAGGATGAGTGAAGGGAAATTATTTTCCTTTTGTTTTTATCTTTTTAGCATAACAAAAAAAAAAAAATATGGCATGCTTTTTCTTACAATATTACTAAAATCAATATATGTGTAATTAAAAAGCATATATTCATAGCATGCTTCAATTTAATAATGCCTAAATATCATACAAAAATAAAAAAAAGCATCTATGCATGCTTGCCGTTCCACCTTGTTCAAATATGGGAATTTGACATGCAAATTCCCATGTTTTATGGACAATTCATTTAGCTCCCTTTTTATAATGCCCACTACATTAATCCTTCTTGCAATTTAAGCCTTCTTAGCAAATTAGACACTTAGATAGCTAAAATTTTCTACGAAATTTTTGCACTCACTAAATCACACATAACAAACACGAAACATAATATAATAATATCCCTCAAGCTCGGATTCGTGGTCCCGAAACCACCGTTCCGATTAGGGTCAAAATTGGTCTGTTACATGTTTATATTTTAAATACTTTGATTTTATTTCGGGTTTTAAATTTTGATGTAATCAGGCCAAAGTATGAACTGTTTTATGAATGCTTTTTTATTTGAATTCATTATGTTACGAATTTGATCAAGATTAAAAGATTATGTAAGTTTATTTTAAAAATAAACTCAAAATGATTTGGACACTTTAAAACAAATGGGTTTCAATAAAAGATAAACTTGTCTCAACTCGAGCCCAACACAAGTAAAATTTCTTTCAAAACCATCCGAATTTCCAAAGTAATTTAAAAAGTTCTGAACCGTTTTACTCGAGAAACATACCAGATCCGGCCGAGACTAGTGGGCCGGGTTTGGGGTGTTTCACATTGGCCCACGAAACCATAAACATACATCTAGATGGTTTCGGAGTTCATCTGGAAACTTTTACCCTCTTTGAAAATTTTTGTCTAAATAGGGGTCACATACCCGTGTGACTTGGGACACGCCCGTGTGGGCAGGCCGTGTGTTCTCACATGCCCATGTCCCTAGCCCGTGTACAATTTATTTTTATTTCAAACATACAGAGGTTTTCACACGGCTTGACACACGCCCGTGTTAATGGCCCGTGTCTTTCACACGGCCTAGACACGCCCGTGTCCTCACCCGTGTTAAAATTAGGGTATTCTGTTTGGAGCACACGACCTAGGCAAATGCCCGTGTGGTTAGCCCATGGTCGACACTGACTTAAAACACTAACATGCAGGGGACACACGGTCTATTAACACACCCATGTGGGTTGACCCCGTGTGTCTACCCGTGTGGACACTTAAAGGCTATTTTTCCAAGCTAATTGCCACCCTAAAATCAAGATCATTCATATACCCCATCCAACAACTCAAATATTTCATCAAAAACATGAACATTAATGCATAACTCATCATCAATTGATGTATGAACTTAGTAAATATTGGCTAATACATCAAGATGAAAAAATTCCTATACATGCCATACTTAATAAAAACAACTTGACTATACCAAAAATAGTGATTGATAGTGTGCCTCGAGCTCCTACGTCAATGATCCACGAGTTAGCTTGGCTAAACTGCAAGGAGTGAAGAAGAGATAGGAGTAAGCATATAGCTTAGTAAGCTTGCATGAAACTCATTTAGCAATATATTAACTTTTTATAGCTCATCCATCCTGAGATAAGAACAACATACATCTCAAGTGCTTGGCTTACTTACTCATCACATTTTACATAATAATTTCATACTTGCATTATAATCATGGTACCTGTGTCACTTGATCACATAGGTTAGTACATTTTGCTGATTTAAAATTAAACTCAACTTTCATATTTTTTTTTTACATGAATGATGCTTAATATCAACCTTGTATTACTTAACTTTATTATTATCTTAACTTGCTTAGCTTTCTTGTTACCTCTTTCTAGCTTGGCTCTTTTGCCCGATGAATTACCCGGAATAATTGAGGTTACTCAATCTCATCAACATATGTCTAGATGCTAATGCCATGTCCCAGACATGGTCTTACATGGGATCGCCTCATGATGCCAATGCCATATCCCAGATATGGTCTTACATGGGATCCCTTAACTTGGTGTCGATGCCATGTCCCAGATATGGTCTTACACGAGACCTTCCTTATATGTTTCTTTTGGAAACCTACCATTGCCATGTCTTGACATGGTCTTTCGTGGTATCCTTGCCTTATAAATCTTATCAATTCCATGTCTTAATATGGACTTACATGATATCTTTGCCTTATGAATTCACCAATGCCAAGCCTTGGCTTGGACTTACATGGTACCTTTGCCTCATAATAACATTTTCAATGCCATGACTTATCATGGACTTTCATGATATCCTTGGCTTATGCCGATGCCATGTATTACACGGACTTTTCTTGTCTCATGTTGTGATATTCATTATTCCGAGTCTTCAACTGGGACTTTCTCATACATATTCTTATTTACTTTTCTCATCATAATATCAATAATTTAACTTCATGGAAATAATGTACATTATACAACATAATAAGTAATTGAATGAGAATACATGTAAAACTTTAATTCATACAAACTTACCTCGGTATTCAAAATGTAAGTAGAGATGTTAGTTATTCCTCGACTTTGTTCTTACCCCAGTTTCAATCCGGGCTTCGTATTTCTTGATCTATAGTAACAATTTCAGTTGTTATATTCCCACATTGACTAAATCGACTCATAATTCATATTTTGACAAAATTACAATTTTGTCCCTAGACTTTGGCAAAATGACCATTTTGCCCATAGGCTCGGAAATTAATTCTAATCATATTTCTACCTTCAACAGCCTAGGTGAACATTTAATACTTTATAGCTATCACCAAAACTCAACATTTCACATAATTACTACAAATTTATAACCTTTTTATCAAGGTCCAATTAGGTGTTTTCAAGACAAAACCTTTCATAAAAGTTGTGTATCTAACAACTAAGACTTAATTTCTTCCATAAAAATGCAGCAAATAACAATGAAAGCTCTCATGGAAAAACTCTAAACTTTTCACCGAATGGCACAATAGTCCCCTTATTTGAAAGCTTAAGCTTTAGGGGTATCAAAAGTACAACTTTTATCAAGAAATGATCCCTAGAACTCTTACTTGTGAAGAGAAGAGTGTGCTAAAATTTTTGAAGCTTTTAACCCCTATTTGGCTGCCAGTTTTCGGTGGAAGAGAGGAGCAAGAAAGATGGACATCATCTTTTCTTTATTTTAATATTAAACTATCAATTTAGTCCACCTACTATCACCAACTTTGACCAACTTTGACAAATTTGTCTCCTATGCTAGTCTATGGCCGGCCAAGCATTTGCAAGAGGCTAAATTGCCTTTTAAAGACCTCAAATTAAAAATCTATGGCTATTTGATACCTTTATCTTATAAAATGGAACTTTCGCACTTTATGCGATTTAGTCCTTTTTCGCGATTAAGTAAGAAAAAGCTAAAATTAAAGTACCAAAATTCTCATGTACATATACCATCATGCTCTAACTCATAAAATGACATGAAAATAAATTTCTCTAATCTCAAACTAGTGATCTCGAGATCACTGTTTCGACTAGCCCCTAAATCGGGCTGTTACATGACATGAGAATTATGAGATGAAATGGATAATGTCTTGAAAGAATATAGCATGATGAGCTCATCTATGTTTATTTGATATACATGAGACATATGTAACTAACTTGTTTGATTGAGTGCATGTGTTTAGGCAATTTAACAAGTTGATGAAAAACATGTTATTGTATGTTTAAATTTAATATATGAGATTGGTAAGTTTTACTCCTGTTATACGAACTTACTAAGCATATAATGCTTACTAGATTTTATTTCCTCTATTATATAGTACTCGGAAGGTCGCGTAGGTTGGTGATAGGTTTTGGTATAAATAGTAAACTTATTTTGGTATAATGACATGTATAGGTTAACTTGGTCATTGATGGCTTGAATATGTTGTTTGTAATCTAGCCATTAGAATGGCTAGTAATGGTTTATTTTGGTGTATTTATAAGGCATTATATCATGATAAACACATATGTGTTAAATATGGTTGATTAAATGATGTTTACTGTATAGATTAAATTAATGTAAGATTATAAACATATATGTACGCAATGATATAACATATTAAATGTTAGAATTTGCTTGAATTCAATACCTGGATTGTTGGTATTTGAATGTAAGTTTTGATGTAGGTTCATGGCAAAGTTTTGAGTGAGAAATGAATATAGAAATGACTTTATTTTGTCCACACGGGTAGAAACACGGGCGTGTGTCTTGCCCGTGTGAAACCTGTACCTAATTTTGAAATTCTTAATTAACTACACGGCCTAGCACACGTGTGGCTGGCCGTGTGGTGCAAGTCAGAGAGTTACACTAGGTCGGACAGCCTGTGACACGGGTGTGTACCCTGACCATACAGGCGTGTGTGCCCTGCATCTTGGAAAATTTTTGAAATTTTGCGAAAAATTCTTTGAGTTCTCGATTTAGTCCCGACTCAATTCTAATACTCATATTGGGCCTCGAGGGTCCATTTACGGGATGTTGTGAATAATCTCGGTAAATGAATTATAATTGATGTGAATTATTCGTAAATGTTCTGAAAGCTCCGGTAATGCTTTCTAACCCTATTTCGACGACAGACACATGTTTAGGGTGTTATATTTATTGGTATCAGAGCTACGATTTAGCCGATTCTCAGATTAAACATAACAAGTATGAGTTTAGCTATATGTGCCATTATATAATTTGTATAGTGCGATAGCTCCTAACCATTTTAAATGTGTTTTTCATATAGTAATGTCATCCAACCAAGCTAGAGCTGAATCCGAGGAAGCTGAAAGCAATGTTTTAGCTTTAGTTCAAGGAGTTGCATCTAGTAGTAGAAGGCCTAAATCTGAGGGCCGAAGTGAGGAGGCAAAACAAGCCTTCTTTCAAATGATGAATGAATGGTTTACTAAGTATTTGAGAACTCGTCCACGTCCTGCTGTACAACAACCTCCCCCACCTGCTTCTCAATCGGTTCATGAAATACTACAAGGTGCTTAACCCGCTAGAATTGGTAAGCCTCTGGTAGATAAAATCCGTAAATATGGGGTAGAGGAATTTAGAGCTACCGCAGATGATGATCCAAAAAGGGCTGATTTTTGGTTGGAAAAACCCATCCGGGTTTTAGATGAATTATCTTACACACCAGCTGAATGTTTGAAATGTGCAGTATCTTTACTGAAAGACACAACTTATCATTAGTGGGATACCATAACTTCAGTGGTACCTAGAGAGAACATTACATGGGAGTTTTTCCAAACTAAATTAAGAAAGAAGTATGTTAGTCAAAGATTTCTGGATCAAAAAAAAAAAGATAGAATTTTTAGATCTCAAATAGGGAAATATGATTGTATCTGAATACGAGCAAGAATTTGTTCGATTAAACAAGTATGTTAGAGAATGGGTTCCAACCTAGGCTGATATGTGCAAACAATTTGAAGAGGGTTTAAATGAAGACATCAAGATGTTGATTGGAATCCTTGAATTATGAGAATTTGTGGTACTGGCTAATAGAGCACATAAAGCTGAAGAATTAAGTAAAGAAAAAAAAAAACAAGCTGACAGAGAAGCTAGGTTTTTAGTAAAAGAATTATGAGTAAGTTAAAATCATCTGCTTCTAAGAAATAAAAGAAGTATTATGATCATTTTACAACATCAGTGGAATATTTTGGAACAGAGCGAGGTTTTCAATGCTCTAACCCGAGGTCTTCATCTCCATATGTAACCAATGTTGGAAGTGTCGGTAATCCCAAACTAAAGTGTAAAAGTTATAACAAATTTCATCATGGGGAATGTTCGTTTAGAAGTGGAGCTTGTTACCGATGAGGATCTCTTGACCATTTTCTTAAAGATTGTCCAGAATGGGTTGAAAAAGAAATTGATCAGACTCCAAAGCCAAGTAATCCTGTTTTGAGAGGCAGACCACTCCGTCACCTCGACAATGTCAGTGGTAGCCGAGGTACTACAAGGGATACAACAGTTAAATCTGAGGCATGAGCACTGGCAAGGACATATGCTATTCGTGCTAGAGAAGATGCCTCTGCACCAGACATCATTACTGGTACATTTTCTCTACTTGAATACTGATATTACTGCTTTATTTGATCCTGGTTACAAACATTCATACATATGTACAAATTTAGTGTATGTTAAAATTTTACCTGTTGAATTCACTGAATTTGTGGTTAAAGTTTCAAATCACCTAGGCCAGTATGTTACGGTGGATAAGGTCTGTAAAAACTGTCAGTTGATGGTAAAAGGATATTGCTTTTCGGTCGATTTGATGTTATTGCCATTTGATAAATTTGATGTGATTTTAGGAATGGACTGGTTAACCCAACATGATGTAGTGGTGAATTGTAAACAGAAATATATTGTGTTGAAATGTCAGAATGGTGAGTTACTTTATGTTAAATCTGATAAATTAGTTGGGTCATTTAATGTGGTTTCAGCAATATCAGCACAGAAATATGTTAGAATGGGTTATGATGTTTGTCTTGCATATGTGTTGGACACTAAAGTATCTGAGTCAAAGATTCAGTCAGTGCCGGTTGTATGTGAGTTTCCTAATATATTTCTAGAAGGATCACCTGGTTTACCACCGGTTAGAGAAGTGGAATTCTCTATGGATCTTGTCCCGGGGACAACACCCATATCTATAGTACCTTAGAGAATGGTGGAATGACAGAAATGTGCAAGTGTACACAATAGTAACAAGTAATAAAGTGACAAGTAAATGTCTAGTTATCGTACCCACAAGGACAGTGAAAAGAATTATTTGTGAATGCAATTTAAAACACTTTGGTGAAGAAAAATATTTTGATTTGAAAGGTGATTAAAAACTAAAAAAAAAAAGTAAAACAAATAAAATAAAATAAGTTTTAATGCACGATTTTAAAAGCTAATTTTAATCAAGATAACATAATTATGTTAAATTAATTACATTTCTTAACTTAAAATTATTAAACTCATGTTTATGTTGTTACGAATAAATTCACGGCAACTCGGTAATTTGCTAACTTATGAACATACTTACCTATCAAAATCCATTTATCTCTTGACTATATCTCTATGTCAATTCAACCGATTAAATAGATTTTAATAAGCAAATGTGTTAATCCACATACATACTTATGAAATTAAAATAATCTCTTGTACATATCTCTATGCCAATTCCAACAATTAATTCAACCTCATCAGTACATAAAAGATTACGCGAGGTAACAATGTATTTCTACCTTGAAATAATTTAATCACAATAATCTTGCAAGTTATGCAAGGCAAATGTATCGTTAGATACCATTGCTAATTCAACCCTCAGCTAACTTAGATGATTAAACATGCACTGATTAAGTATCGTGTCAATTAATTACAATTTCAATCTGTTTAAATAATTAATTCATTAGTTACCATACAATTGTAATGCAAGAATAACTTAGTCATGATTTTACTTAATCAAACATCTTATCGAGACCTATAACAACACAAACATAATTTTAATAAATGAAGTAGACGAAATGCAATCAACCTAACACGAATTAAATTTAAGCCATATCAATTAATTTAAACATTTCAACATCAAAAATATTCATAGAGATGTTCATCATAACAACAACAAAAATTAAAAGGATAGAGAACAATAATCAAATCCGGTGTTTCTCCGTGGCTTGATTGGTTTGCTCCACTCTTCCTTCTCTGCTTGTTCTTGTTGAACCGAGGCTACTAAAAACACTTTAATGCTACTCCAAATGATGGATGAATGACTCTTTTTCAAGAGGTGAAATTGGCAAGAGAATAAAGGGAAATGGATGGGAAGTGAAGAAAGAAAATTGAGAGAGAAAAGAAGGGATGAGAAAGTTGAGGTGTGTTTGAAATGAGCAGCCAATGGGGTTTTCATAGGTTGAGAGGGCTGCTAAAAATAGCCAAAATCCGCAGCAAAAGAGCTCTCCCATGGCCGGCCACACATGTGGCAAGTTTGAAGTTTTAAAACTTGCTATATTAAGGTAGGGGCAAATATAGAAAGGCACAAATAATAGAGGGGTTTGTTTGCAATTTGAACAAGTCTTAAAGGGCCATTGTAACACCCCAAACCTGACCTAGATGTTATGACAGTATCTAGCAATGTCACATGATAGTGTTTTTGAAACCTCGTTGTTACGATGAAAACATTCCATGTGATTATCTTTAGTAAACCTTTGTTAGAACTTAGGAAGTCGTCTTTATTCATTTAAAACATTTGTTTTGAAACATCCCTTGTTGCGAAAGCTTTAATAAAACAGTCTAGGTGATCATGCCTTTAGAAATTACTTTAACTTTTTGAAAAGCAAATTTCCTACGACCAGAAGATATAAATCCATAAAGTAAAATAAATAAATAAAAACTCAAATTTAAAACCAAAGTCCCAGAGGGTCCTTAAATTACAACCCAAATAATCAATAATAATCAAATCCTAAATCGTAAATTGAAAACCATGAAGTCCAAAAATTACTGTGGTCACTGCTGAGTCCTCCGTCGCACCGATCCGTCCAAGTCTGGGGATTACCTTTAAGCAAAAAGGGTGAGTTTACGTAAACTCAGTGTGTAATCCCGTAGAAACAAACAAACAATCAGTATTCATAGTGCACAGTTGAACAGTCTTGGGCCTAAGCCTTTTTTCAGTATTAGTGACAGTTTGGGCCTTAGCCCATCTCAGTACAGTGTTAAAAATGTAGTAGGGCCTTAGCCCATCACTGTATCAGTAGTAGTAACAATTATGCAGTAGAAAAATCCTACCCAACCAGCCTCTACACACCATCTCTGTCCAACCCTACACTCTATGTGGGGATATAATCAACCCACCCATCCCTGCACTCCAAGTAGTACTGAATGCGGCACAAAACAGTAGTTTGCAGCTGAGCTACCAGAAAATTAGGCTTAAAGCCTTTCAGTACACTTCCTCCGAATAACAACCCCCAACCCAATGCAATGCAACATACAATGGATGATATGCTATTATGCAATTTCAGCACATAAATTCGGTTCATATATGAACATGCTCAGTATAGATATCATTCGATCAATTTCACACATTTAGGGGTCTAAGTAGCGCTAACCGACCCTACAGTAGGTTTATAGTTGACTTGACCGACCCGTGCAACCTAAAAAACATTTTGGTAAAAATGGGCCCACACGCCCATGTGATTTGCCCGTGTGGGTCTACACGCTCGTATGGCCCACTCGGCCCAAATTGGCCTTGACTGTAACACCCCAAACCCAGCTCATGCATTATGAGCTGATTTGGCATGTCACACGAGCAAAACTTGTTAAATCCTTTTTATTCATACTAAAATAGGTATTGATTTGTTAAAATCAAGAAAACAAGTTTGATTTGAAATATTTGATAAAATTTCTACTAACCTCGAAGATTTGATTGATAAATTGATAAATTTGAACTAATGATCTTACAAAACCGTGACTTTTAAAAATAACGTTAATAGTTCGAGAGAAAGTATCCATGTTAAAAATATTTGTAAAAGTTTATTTTGAAAATTCATTTGTTATTCGATTTTGGAAACCATTATTTAAAGTTTTCAGAAAATTCCCTTTTTAAACAATTTAAGAAAAATAATAAAAACATCCCAACCATAAAGTAAAATAAAAATAGTCCAGAGGCCTTATTACAACATTTAACCAAAAATAGTAAAGTAATAAAATAAACGAGAAAGAAGTTTAAAGTCCAAATAAACCATTTCTGAAGAATGGCCTCCCTCGAGTCATCCATAGCCCAAGTCCATGTCATCAAGCGTTACCTACAAGGGTTAAGAGAAAGAGGGAGTGAGTTACAAGAACTCAGTGTGTAACCCACTTATCGTTGTCCACTGGGCCAAAATCTCATTAAGCAATTATTTGGGCCAAAGCCTATTTACAATAATATAAATGTATCATATATATAATATGCATCTGATATGCAATTCCCAAACCAAACCTAGTTTTCCATCCGCTACACACCACCCGTACCAACCAACACACCTGTGGGTGATCTTTAGTCAACCCACCCCGCCAACACACCAAACGTAGGCATTAAGCCATTTATATCAAATTTGTAGACAAGCCACCAGATTAACAAAATTTACATGGCATTGCCATTTTTCAGATTTGTGGTAGAGCCACCAGATTTATGTAGCAGAGCTACCAGAACTTCTCTTCATCATTATCCCATCCCATGCAAAACATGTATATAATGCATAACAATTCATAACAATGTATTCAGATATTTCTTACAAAATTTATGGCCCATTATAAATATTTATCAAAATTGGCCCATTAAGCAAATATCAATCGGCCCACATAATCATATATCAATTTGGCCCACATAGCAAATATATCGGAGTGACCCACATAGCAAATATATCGATTTGGCCCACATAGCAAAATATCAGATTGGCCCATTAATCAATATGTCCATTCGGCCCATAAGCAATTTTGTATTTTGGCCCTTTAGGGGAATTTCCATAATTCGGCCCCTAAGGGCAATTTCGTAATTCGATAATTTACCCACTAAGGGTAATTCGATAATTTCGCAATCCAATCTTAATTACTTATTTGGGTATAACAATTTAAAACTGTCCATCTGCGTTGTACTGACTAAATTGACTATAACTTGAGTCAAAAATCTCGAAATCTAAGTCTGTAAATTTTCCTTGAAATTAGACTCATATATCTTCTTACTACAAATTTTCCAGAATTTTTGGCTTAACCATTTAGTATAGTTTATTCCTTAAAATTTCCCTTGTTTCACTGTCCAATGAACTTGACCTCTCTTACCTTAATTTCAAACATCTCACAGTACGGTTTTCATATATTGCTCGCACTTGTTTCTAATGAGAATAGGCTCAGTAAGGAATCCATACATATAAATTATAACCCATAATTCACTTTGTACAATTTTATTTGATTTTTCCAAAACAGATTAGGGAACCACGAATTCAATCAGAACTAGCCTCACTAAAATTAACATATCTTAGAATATAAAAATCCTTATCCTTCTCCGTTTCTTCCATATTAAAGTAGACACAGTAAGATTTAATTCCATATCTTATTCACTTTCTAATTCCCTTTCTCCTATTTTTCGTGATTTTTCAAAAACTCACCATTGCTTCTAACAGAAACTATTTTATTACAAAATACGATTACCACTACGATCATACGCACGCCCGAGTGATCACGGATGCCGGTTTTTGGTTTTCTTCGATATTTCGACCGATTCACAGAGTATTTCATACAAACTTTCAGAGAAGTGTGAGATTACACATCATTTCAAATATGTATTCGGAAGGTGCGGGATTACACACCTAGTTTCGATTTCCTAACGAACCACTCGTCGATGACCTAGAACAATACCAATCAAAAGTTAGCCTAGAATTTCTAAAATATTCCGTATCACTTACACTTGAATCACTTACCACTAATTTCTGAGTGACCAATGATTCGGTAGATTGAGCAATCTAACCCCTATAAATAATATCAGTTAATCATCACCATCTTATCGAATAAAGAATGATTTATAGAATCCTTGAATAACACTTACCTTAAAGATTTTAGAACTGACTTCTAGTAATGATATGATGACTTCGGAAAAATCCAAGTTTTGGCCTTCCACTATATCTCGATGGATTAATGAATAAGTGATAGTTTGAATGAGAAAGAAAGAAAGAATGATGAAAATGTTTCGGTTATGAAGGAAATGAGCAATGATATTCAGCTATGGAGGGTACAGATTTTGAGAAGAAAAGAAAGGGTTGTAAACTTTTGTAAAAAGGAATAGAAAGATGAAAAAGGTGTATTTTTAGGGTTTCGGTTCTTCCAAGGAATAAAGAATGAACAATTTTGTCTCAATGGTTTTGGTGCATTCGGCAATCAAGAAGAAAGAAGAAGAATTTGCTTATAATCAACTTGAAGTTTCGGCTATCAAGGAAGATGGACAAAAGGTGAATATGTGACCAATCCAAAGAGAAGAAAAATGCACTATTGTGCTAGAAGATTTCGGCAAAGAGAATAGCAAATTGGGAGAAGATGACACTAAAGTTGCAAATGAGATTTTTGACTCAAAACAATACCAAGACCCTACCAAATGCCAAAGTAAAATTTCAGCCACCTATCTACCCCCAAAACTGTCCACATGCATTGCCATAAGGGTCAAAATTTTGCCAACCATACTTTTCATAGCATTCTCCATGAAATAAGCCACTTGTTCCCCTTATATGCCTTATCCAATTGATTCCTTTCCCCAACCTCAACCTTTCCTTATTTCTTAGCCACCATACCAAAAATAAAGAAGCCAAACTTGCCATATATACCTCTTGGCCGACGCTTAAGGAAAGAGTGCAAAAATATTAGTCAAAATTTGCACACAAAGTGATTCGAATCTCTTCCCTCAAGGTACTACATGTAGCGCCTTATCCTTCTTACCAATAGCTCAATTATGCAAGCAATTTACTCACTTATTTCCATAAGCCTTGATGCCACTTACTATCTCTCCTTAATAGGCTTAAATTCAAAATTTTACTAAGGCCCAACTTGAACCCGGAACATCATAGAACCCCGCAATTTTCTAAAATCACCTTCTTAATAAGTCCAACTTGAATTAATGTCGTTCTCTTGTTCTCTAATTTTTAAACACTCCTACGCCCAAGGCCCATTGGGCCCAATCCTACTAGGCCCAATTTCGGGATGTTACATTGACCGTGTGATCCATTTTTAAAGTAACACATGCTAGCTCAATACTCATATATGTTTTCACTATTTACTTATATGTTCATTCAAAGCTGTCTACTTGAGTCATTATCACTAAAGTATTTATATCATGAGCTATAGAATTCCAAAAAAAAAAAATCTGCTTGATGCTTTTGAAACTAGACTCAAATACCTTTCTATCATAAAATTTTCAGAATTTATAGGTTATCAAATAAGTACAGTAAAATTTTTAAAGTTATCCCTATTCTGCTGTTTGACAGCTTCGACCTTTCCTTACTAAAAATTATTTATCTCTTAGTACGAAATTTAGATGACGTTTCTGTTTGTTTCTCTTGAAAATAGACTCATTAAGGATTTAAGCACATAAATTTAATCCCTTAATTATATTTTTATAATTTTTGATGATTTTCCAAAGTTAGAGTAGGGGAACCCAAAATCATTCTGACATTGTCTCACAAATATTATTATAACTCATGATTTACAATTCTATGTCTTACACTGTTTCTTCCATGAAAGATTAGACTCAATAAAATTTAATTTAATATTTTATTCAACCTCTAACTCAATTTACACTAATTTTTTTGACTTTTTTAAAGTTAGACTACTGCTGCTGTCCAAAACTGTTTTAGTGCAAAATGTTGATTTCCTAGTTTTTAACACCCTTATTTCCTTTCTCTACAATTTTTCGTATCATTTTCTCTTATTTCTTGACAGCAAGCAATTTCAACTTTTCACCGAACCCCGTTTTCTGCGTTTCGAGTGCACACTTGGTATCAATTTGTTGTGCAAAGTAAACCGAGCCTTCAAAAACCTATATTTGACCAATATATTCCTTAATTAATCACTTGATTTGTCAATCAAAACAAATATCCCCGACATAAAACTCAAGAAACTAAACCAACGAGGATTCAAGAACTTACCGCGATGAATCTGATAACCAGTCGTCTCCACACACTGGAATATCTGCTTAAAACCTTTGAACAACACCTAAACGAGAGTAAAACGAACCCTTTGTTAATTGCCTACTCGAAATACAATAACTAAGGGGAAAAAATTCCACTTACCGAAACAGATGAAGTCAAAAGTTGCACCCAAAGAGATGACTCGCAAAAATACAGAAATGAAAAGAGAAGGGAAAGAGAAGAAACATGATTCGGCCAAAGGGGAACAAAAAAAAACGTGATCAAGAAGGGAGAAAAAATGATAGAGAAACAAAAGTCTAACATCAAAAAATTTTTTGGGAAAAAAAATAGAAAACTGATAAGAAGAAAATCTTATTTTGATAACTTCTTCCCAATTATCTCCTAAAAACACTCCATATTAACCCACTAAAACACAACTACTCAGCAGTCCAGTTTAATTTGAACTCCACCACGCCATACGCCTTAAACAAAAATTAGTTCCCCTACTTCCGCAGGGACTCGAACACTAGACCACCTACACACTAATGTTCCGCTTAACCACCAAACCAACAGGCCCATTCTGATATATTTTTACCAACAATCAAATAAAAGCCTACTGAACAAGAGTAAGGCCTAATTCATTCAAAATACCAAAATTTTCCCAAGCGAAGGCTTGAACTTGGGACCACCCAAACACTCCCAGAACACATAACCACTAAAGTTGATAGATAATTGTGTCATATTTTCACAATAACAAAATTAGAAATTTTGGGGCGCTACAACCATTTTGCAAGCTAATTAATCAGCCAAACAAGTTGATTAAGCCAGCATGTAGGATGGTTTTGGGCTGCCCAGTAATCGATTGATTCGATTTTTTCTCGGTTCAGCTCAACAGGGCTACTTTTCATTATTAATTAATAATAATTTATTTAACCCAAATTCAATTGGATATAAATTAAAATTAATTATATTATGAATTAATATACATAATTTGGACCGTCTTAAGTAAATTCGCCTTGATGCTTCAAAATTGCTTCTTGGTTTTGCCCTTCTAGTAGTGTCTGCCGAGCCGTTTTTCGCCCTTTGTGCAAATCTGTTGAAAATAATCAAAATTAATTATAAAATTAATTAAAATTAATTATGTTAATAATTTAAGTACAAAATAAATATTTTATAATAATTATATATTTTTCGACCAGAATTTTTACCGAATTTGCATGAATTTGGGTTTAAAAGGGCATGAAAAAGTGTGTATATTTTTGTGTTTCCACACCCCCAAACTTAATTCAATGCTCGTCCCGAGTAATGCACAAATTTGAAAAGAATTTATCGGAACCACATTTGAAAAATTCCTTTAGAACAACTGTAACACCCCAAACCCGGCCCGTTTAATCCGACCGAATTTGGAATGTCACCGCGGAACACTTTTGAAAAACATTCTTACTTAAGAGGTAAACCATTTAAAATTTGTTTCCTTTAATAAAACATTTTCGTGACTTGAAATATTCTAAGTAAAAATCGGAGTTTGTTATAAACATATCGGTTTCAAGCTTTATTGAGAAAATAAAGTCCTTCCATAATAGGGCATAATAGTATCGATGCTTAACAAATGAACTGAAACACTTTAGTGGGCCTTATTACAATACACACTTAATCAAAATACGGAAAAATATAAATATTTAATCAATCAAATAAAACGTCTCTTTTCATAAAAATCCATTTCCTCATGGCCACCTTTGTATCCTCTCCGCCCTGGTCCAAGCTTTACGTGTCACCCGCAAGGGTTTAATAAAATAGAGTGAGTCACCAAGACTCGATTGCATAGTTAATACACATGTCCTCACGAATGGGCTTGGCCCATATCCACATAGTCCATACACAAAATATACAATTACAAAGCCCATATTCACATAGTCCATATATATATTTACATAATTACAAAGCTCGTATTCACATAGTCCATACATATAATTCCATGGCACATACTATTCAAAATAATACACATCACATGTCATCACATTATTTTACACTCATCGATAATCATTTATAATCGAAAGGTTAATACAAAGAATCACTAACTGGTTATTCAATCACCCACCACTGTTATCCATCATCATAGCTTTTATTTCGATTAACATGCTCAATATACATACTTTTACATGAAATAATACATACAACACATATAACAATAAAAGAACAGTGCGATAACTACGCACCTGACTATAGCAAGATTCTGATTTACCGATTTTAATATCAACTAAAGCCTCGAAAGCTTCTATTTCTTTTGTCATTTAGCCCCTAGAACACGCAACTGAAATCGGTCACACTTTGTACCAAAAACATGGCCTTAGGCTGAATACCATAAGTCATTTACCTAACTTATTTTGATCCCAAAATACTATTTGCCTTGATGTACAAAAATCCGAGAGCTCCCTTAAAGGTTCCTTCCTTCAACTACATAAAAGAGCACACCAACATAATTATTGAAAGTTCGGCCACAAGATATGAAGATGGAGCAACCAATATTTTAAGGAGATATTACTTACTAATAATCGCTTAATGAGATAAGAGGGTCACAAGTTCGCAGTCGATAGCACCATTCCATCAAGATTCGGCTAAGGGGTTTCAAAGACTAATAATGGAGAGAAAGAAGGAATGAAGGAAGAGACTAAGGTTCAAATGGCAAATGAACATGTGGCTAAAAAAAATGAAGGGAACTTTTGCTAGCCGAAAATGCTTTCTAGCCTCATCAAACTTGCAATAAAAGAAGAAGAATAAGCTCCCTTGAGTTTCGGCTATAGATCAACATAGAAGACTTAACTTATGTTAAAAAGGATAGAGAGAGATCAGATAGCATTTGATAGCAACTAGACACTTCACTAATGGATTTGGCTCTTCCTTGCCACAAGAAGATCGACCATACTAGGCCTTGAAGCAAGCTCCAATCGGCCATGCACAAATCTTCACAAGAAACAAAACGAAAGAAAAGGTTTTGGCCAAGTCTTCTATACTACACACAAAACCAACTCTCAAAGTCTTAAGGGCTTCATTCGGTCAAGAGAAAAAAAGGAATTGAAAGAAAAACCCAAAGCATGAAATTTTGGCCATGCTTTCATTTTTACCAAAACCAATTAGGTCAACTCCCTTCCCGTGCTTCAAAGGTCATTCTCCAAATGCAAAGAAAATAACCAAAACCAAAATTCAAGAATGCTAGCCATGCTTGCTATGAAAAGGCCGGCCATGTTCCTCTCTTTTTGCTAAATTTACCATTGTTTATTCTATTTTCCATCACCCTTCTTAAACTAACAAAATATATTCCATGCCTCCCCATTCCTATACATAAAAAAATAATAAACATCATTTAATAAAATAACAGAACAATAAAATAAAACACATAGGGCAGCACCCACAAGCATGTTTCACGATCATGCTCTGCCTTTCTCTTGCTAAGTTCAACTTTATATATATTTGTTTAATCCTTAGTAAAAATAAAAAAATAAAACTCCCCAAGCATGCTTTATTCCCATGCTCTTAGCAGTTTTAAGATAATAAAATCAATAAAAATATTGCCCCATATTCTTGATATACATAAAAATAATAAAAATAAAAAAATAATAATAAAGAGAAGAAGCAACCCTCCCCTAGGCTGCATGCGTGCGTGCTGCATGCGCCATGCAGGCTCCTCACGTGGCCAAAACAAAACAAAGCCCTTAATGTAGTCCCTGTGTCTCGAACCCGAGACACGGAGAGAGGACTCTCAATGCCTCGACCATTCGGCTACCTTGACTTCCTTGTCAATAACCTCATCGGAATCTCTTTTAATCATTCATCAGCTCGTCCCGCTGTTTAGCGCTAAAATAAAAAATAAAGCGCATCATGCGCGATCCTCAGGATTCGAACCCTAGTCCTCCGAGCCTTAGCTCTCACACAATGTCCTTGGCCACTCGGCCACTATGCATTTTATGCTAGAATTGCATCACATTTTCCTTTTAAACCCTCACTCATGGCGCCCCTTGCTGGTTCCAAAAGAACAAAACAAAACGCAATCGTTGCCTTTAGGACTCGAACTCGAGCCCTTGCGAAGGCCTCCCGCGCGCTGTTAACGTCCTTGCCATCTCGCCCAGGTGCTGTTTTGTGTTAAGAACCATCTCGATTTTCTTTTTAAGGCCTCCTTATGCAGCGCCTTTTACAAAAAAATGCTTTTCTTTGCGCCTAAGACTCGAACCACTGACTTGTTTTGGCGCCGACCCTTAAGTGGCACACGGAAGCCACTTTACTACTGGATTTTCATGTCCAAAATTTTACAAATTTATTATTAAGGCCTCCTCAGCCAAAATTTCACTTTTAGCTCAAAATTTTCAAAATTAACAAAATGCTCCCATTTTATCCTCGGGCTTTAGAAACTCTAATAACACATTAAAATCACTCTGAGGCCCACTAACACTGGAGCTATTTATCAAACTCGCAACCCCTAATTTGGGATATTACAATTATTCTTCCCAGTAATCATGAATTTGGTATACTTATGCTCAAGAACATGAAATTTGATATTTATGCTACTTATGTATACATATCATTCAAATTAATCTCAATCATTCTTATGAAAGCAAAAATTAGACTAAAATGCTTCCTAATAAAGACATGTTAATCCTTACCAATTTGATTCTATTCCCTTATTCAAGATTAAGCAGCAATCATTAAGTTTAACTTATACCTTCATATGTTGAACATAGCAATTTCTCTCCACTAATGTAGGTAGTATAGAAACTTGAATCAATAGGTCTTTAACAAGGTTGTAACGTGGCTAGGCTAGGGTAGGTAAAAGATAATTTTAGGCTAAATATCCTAGACTCAGCTTCAATCGGACCTTCAGAATATTTACCTTCAATATACCAACTTACTTTGTTTTCACATGCTCTTTTGTACATCTATCTTCTTTCAAGTACACATGCTCTCTCTTGTTTCTTTTTTTTACGAGCATTTTGTTGTATATACTACAATTTTTTTGAGCATTTTATACTTCTTTTCAACTCCCCCAAACTTATTTTCAAAGACCGAATAGTACCGAGTCTAGTGTTTGGGATAATTTAAAGATAATTTAATAGAGAAGTGATGGCTAATTATTACAAGAGTTCAAATAAAATTAGGCCATATTGTAACATCCTGAATTAATGGGTCTCTGCGTTTAGTGTAAATATATGTTTAATATATTAATTTAAGTGATAGGGGTGCAAATTGGGCTCAGGATTAGGCAAAGGCCTTGGTTAAATTATCTGATGAGGCATTATAGAGTTAAAAGGTGGTGATTGTGTTTAAAATACTAACGTGGGCTTATGGCCCAACAAAAGGTGGCACTGCAATGGAATTAGAAGGTGGCGTCATTAACAATTAAAGGGGCTCAAGTTTTGTAACACCCCTAACCCGTATCCATCGCCGAATTAAGGTCACAGGGTGTTACTTATCATAAACTTAAACACTTTGCTTTATAACAATGTATGTATCGATGAATGGTTTAACAATCATAAGCAAGTACTGTATTTTCAAAAAAAAAATCATAGTACAATAAATCAAATTATAACAGTCACTCTTATCCATTTATTCCATATTCAATTTGGATAGTAAAAGTAATACCATACAGATTTCGTTTATAACTATGTTTTACTCATCTACTAGCAACTATCCAAAAACACCAAATATGTATGTGTATACAAATACTCGCACCACATAAATATATAATCAGCCAAAACATACCTACTCATTTACCAAATACACATGCAACCTTATTTTTAATACGCTATGGCCGAACATATCCTAAATTCAATATGGCCGAATATATATACATTATGCATAACTTTACCACGTTACTAAATCATGTATCAAAACACCATTCACTCTCTGTTCACTTAAGCACCCAATAAAACTAAATGGTTATTAATACTTTAATCAGACGAAATTTCAATACATTCCATATACATGTAATGGTTGTAATTTCCTATTTAACAAATATCATTTTCGCATACAATTCATTCACAAATGAGTCATGTAATACCTTATTACTTACCATTATACATCAAATTCATATAATTTAATATGCTAGTAAATCACCATTGTAAAGACATGCGTGTATATATATATAAATGCATATACATCAAACAGTTGTACATGAAAACTATGAAATATTAATATACAACTTGAATATATATAATTTAACCAAATATGCACTATCAAAACATTATTTAGACTCAAAATAATATGAACCACAAAACCAAACCACACCTATTATATATACATATAGTAACCGAATACATATACTAGCTAATACCTTCACAACCATGCAAAATAATAACATGAATATACCCAGTGTCATTACCGAACATAACTATTACACTTAATCATCAACAATTGGACATGCTATTATACCTAACACATAAGTAAAGTTTAACAAAAAAAAAAAAATATCCATATTCGCAAGGCTATATATATATAATTACAAAACCAAACTTTATTCAATAAATTCGTAATTCAACCTATACATGCCTTTGATTCAAAAATTAAACTTAAGTACCAAAAGGGGTGATAGTGTGGTCAACTTCTATGGCGATCCTCTGAGCCCGTAGCTGAATCAATAATCTATAAAATAGTAAAGTAAATACATATAGGGTAAGCTTACTAGCTTAGTAAGTCCCAAGCAAAATGATAATACAACATTCAAACACTTAAACCTTTTAATCTTTAAACCTATGACATTGAATATAAACATTTCAATATGCAAATTTTTTTACAAGGCCGAACACTAACAGTTCGTTAACCTAAATAATTGCACTTCGTTACCATAATCTTGCATTTCATCGAATTACAAAGTAAATATATTTTACATGGATCACATGTTCCAAGTCATATAAGTACAACTTTCATATCAACTATGTTATCACATTCAAAATCTTACTCATAATATTCATACACATTGATTGTAAGCTCAATTGCACATAACACCATTCTTATCGTATTATCCCAACTCAAGTAGTATTAAACACAACTTACCTTACTCCCGGTAAATATAAAGGGGCTTATTCTTACCTGAACTTTCAACTCAATACATTGACTATGTTTCACCTCGAATAATATATGGTTTCTCCATTTAATATGCATCACCAGCATTAAGCCTGCTAGGAGTCAAAGCCTGATATGTAACACCGGCACAAGGCATGCTAGGCATCAAAGCCCGATAAATAACACCGGTACGAGGCTTGCTAGGCTCAAAGCCCGATATATAACAATGGCACGAGGCCTGCTAGGCTTAAAGCCCGATAAATAACACTGGCACGAGGCCTGCGAGGCTTAAAGCCCGAATATCTACCCAATCAACATTCCCATACACATTACTTAATGCTAAAATCACATCCATCTCGTATACTTTATCTTACAACCGAACATAATTATTCACATCACATTCAACAAACAAATTTACTACAATTTCATACCCCATATTCGGCCTACATATATTTTCATGCCTTAAATTCCAAATTTTATCATGTACTACTTTCGTAATAATTCCTCGGCATAAATTTGCTTAAGGACTTACCTTAGAAGTCGATAGATTTGAAATTTCCGGCTATTCGTTCACCTTAACCTTTCCCTGATCTAGTTCCTTTCTTTTTTGTTCCCGATCTATGAAATGTCAAATAAGGTTTGTTCACATTCATTATATTTATTTGCTCAAAACTCAAAAATAAACATAATTTAAATTAAAAACCTAAGAACCGAATTTTCTCCTTTATTTATTTTGCGTTTTAGCCCCCTCAAAAACTCATTTTCTTGTAATTTAATCCTTAAGCTTATAATACAAGAATTTTATAAAATTTGAACAAGCCCCTACTAGTCTCCATCAACCATTCTTCCAACATTCTAACCTTTTACTATTTAATTTATGCAATCACACCCTTAATATTAAATTCAATCAATAATCACATAAGATTTTAAGCATTCAACCTTGACCGATTACACTATTCCACAATTTCCATTTATAAATATATATATACCCAAACAATTAAGAAAGAAAAAGACCACATATGGCCATCTCAATATTCGGCCGAATGTAAGAGGATGTCAATATGCTTAAGTTGCAACAATCTCACCTATCACTCCTACAAGTTTAAGTTACTACTCTCCATTTCATCATATTTTCTATCCCCATTCATCTAAAATTCCTTAACACAACAACTAAATCACCTCCCATGGCCGAAACTCAACATGCCCAACATCAACAATTTCTACTTGTTTTCAGTAATGATCAAGGAAATCAACCCAATTCACATATGGATTACTAAGTTAAAGTTCAAGCTCTTACCTTGCCTAGTACATGCAAATGGCCGAATGGTGAGGGATGAATTTTCTCCTCTCTTTGAAAGTGAATTCGGGGAAGAAGATGAATGAAGGAAGAGAAAATAATTTCTTTTTCATCTTTATTTAGTTAAAAACCATATAATACATACTTTATTATCATAAAATATTATTCATATTATAAAATACAAAAATAATCCCCTTCCCTCATCATTACTGTCCACTAGCATGAAAAGTGGGAATTTGACATGCAAATCCTTAAATTTAATAAACAATTCACTTACCCTTTTAATTTCATGCTCACTACTTTTGTCACTTTAGCAACTTAATCCTTTTTTTATGATTAAATTTTTTTACGAAACTTTCACACACATTAATTCACATATAATAAACACAAAATATAATATTAAAATATTTCTCAGACTAGGATTCATGGTCCTGAAACCACCGTTCCTATTAGGGTCAAATTTGGTCTGTTACAACTCTCCCCCATTAGGAATTTTCGTCCTTGAAAATCTTATCGTTAAACAAAGTTGGAAATTGTTGCCTCAATGAGTCCTTAGGCTCCCACGTAGCCTCTTCAACTCCGTGCCGATTCGATAACACTTTCACTAACAGAATTTTCTTGTTTCTTAACTCTTTCATTTCTCGAGCTAAAATACGGATCGGTTCTTCCTCATACGTCATATCGGATCAGATTTCAATCTCTGACAGAGTGATCACATGTGACAGATCTGATCTATATCTATGAAGCATCGAAACGTGAAATACGTTGTGTATCTTTTCCAATTCAGAGGGCAACTTCAATCTATAAGCAACAGGCCCAATACGTTCGATGATCTCATACGGTCCGATGAACCTCGGACTTAGTTTTCCTTTTCTACCAAATCAGAGTACCTTCTTCTACGGGGAAACTTTCAAAAACGCTCGATCTCCGACTTGAAATTCAACATCTTTACGCTTTAAATCAGCATAAGACTTTTGTCGATCCGAGGCAGCTTTCAAAGTATCTCTGATCATAGCCACTTTCTGTTTAGTCTCTTTAATCAAATCAACCCCGTGTATCTTGCTTTCACTAAGCTCAGTCCAATACAACGGTGTACGACACTTGTGGCCATAAAGAGCTTCATATGGTGCCATTTTGATACTCGATAGAAAACTGTTATTATACGCAAATTCAATCAAAGGTAAGTATCTTTCCTATGTACCTTCAAACTCGAGAACGCAACATCTCAACATTTACTCAAGTATCTGAATGGTTCGCTCAGACTGACCGTCTGTCTGCGGATGGAAGGCTGTGCCAAAGTGGAGTTTAGTACCTAAAGCATCTTGTAACTTCTTCCAAAACCGTGATGTGAATCTCCGGTCTCTGTCTGAAACAATAGAACTCGGCACACCATGTAATCTCACAATTTGAGATACATACAACTTAGCAAGTTTATCGAGCGAATAATCCGTACGAATTGGTACAAAATGAGCTGATTTGGTCAATCGATCCACTATAACCCAGACTGCATCTTTCTTGCTCGGTGTCGTAGGCAAACCGGTTACAAAATCCATAATGATTCTATCCCATTTCCATTCAGGTATCATGATCGGCTGAAGTAACCCAAAAGGCACTCGATGTTCTGCTTTTACTTGCTGGCAAATTAAACACTTTGAAACAAATTCAGATATATCCCGTTTCATGCCAGGCCACCAATAGAACTGTTTCAAATCATTATACATTTTCGTGCTACCCGGATGTATCGATAATCGACAACTATGAGCCTCGCTCAGAATCATCTGAATCACATCCACATTCTTTGGTACACATATTCGGCCTTTGAAGTTCAAACAATCATTTGCATCAATTTGAAACTCTGACTCTGCATCATTTTCACACTGAACTCGTCTAGCAATCATATCTTTGTCAATTTTCTGTGCATCACAAACTTGCTGAATAAACATCAGTCTTGCTTTTAACTAGGCTATGATCAAGCTATCACCCGACATAACCATCTGTGCATTCAACGCACGAAGAGCCAACAATGATTTTCGACTTAACGCATCTGCGACAACGTTAGCTTTCCCCGGATGGTAGTCAATCACCAACTCATAGTCTTTCAATAGTTCTAACCATCTGCGTTGTCTCAAGTTCAGATCTTTCTGAGTCATCAAATACTTCAGACTTTTGTGATCCGAGTAAACATGACATTTCTTACCGTATAAGTAATGACGCCAAATTTTCAATGCGAACACAATAGCTACGAGTTCTAAGTCATGTGTCGGGTAATTTCTTTCATGCGGCTTCAATTGTCTCGAAGCGTAGGCTACAACTTTGCCTTCCTGCATCAAAACACAGCCCAAACCATTCAAAGAAGCATCAGAATAAACAACAAATTCTTTACCCAATTCAGATTGAACTAACACTGGAGCTTCGGTCAAAAGGGCTTTCAACTGATCGAAGCTTTTTTGACACTTTTCTGACCACTCAAACCTGAAATTTTTCTGCAATAGCTTTGTTAACGGGGTAGCTATTATAGAAAAACCTTTCATAAATCGTCGGGAATAACCCGTAAGTCCCAGAAAGCTTCAGATTTTAGAAATATTCTTTGGTGGTTTCCAATCAAGAATAGCCGATATTTTGCTCGGGTCAACACGAATACCCGATGCTGACACGACATGACCCAAAAAGCTAACTTCCTTCATCTAGAATTCACACTTACTAAACTTTGCGTACAACTGTTTATCTCGCAAAGTTTGTAGCACCAATCTCAAATGCTCAGCATGCTCGGTTTCATCTTTGGAGTAGATCAGTATATCATCAATAAACACTACTACAAACCGATCCAAAAATTGTCTAAAGACCCAATTCATCAGATCCATAAAAATAGCAGGTGCATTAGTAAGTCCAAAAGGCATAACCAGAAACTCAAAGTGTCCGTACCTCGTTCGGAATGCAGTCTTTGGCACATCCGTATGTCTGACTCGCAACTGATAATAGCCCGATCTCAAATCTATCTTTGAAAATACTGAAGCCCCTTTCAACTGGTCAAACAAATCATCAATTCAAGGTAACGGGTATTTATTCTTTATTGTCACTTTATTCAGCTGCCGATAATCAATACACATCCGCATAGTCCAATCTTTTTTTTTTCACAAACAGAACTGGTGCACCCCAGGGAGAGAAACTCAGTTGCGCAAAAACCCTATCTGTCAATTCTTGCAACTGTGCTTTCAACTCTTTTAACTTAGTAGGTGCCATCCGATACGGAGCTATCGAAATCAGAGTCATTCCCGGTACTAGTTCAATGCTAAACTCAACCTCTCGTACTGGTGGTAAACCCAGTAATTCTTCGGGAAACACATCTGGGTATTCACACACAACTGATACGGATTCAATCTACTTTTCAGACACTTTATTATCCAACACATAAGCCAAGTAAGCTTCACACCCTTTTCTCACATACTTTCGGGCTAACATCGAGGATATCACTACCGGTAACCCATTCAGATCATTTGATTCAATCTGGATGATTTCACCGTTTTGACATCTCAAATCAATAATCTTTCTCTTGCAATTCACCACTGCATCGTACAAGGTTAACCAGTCCATTCCAAAAATTATATCAAACTCATCGAAAGGTAACAACATTAGATCGGCTGGAAAGCAGGAATCCGAATCATCAACGGGCAACCTTTACACACTTTATCAACAAAAACATATCTACCAAAGGGGTTGGACACACGGATCACAAACTCAGTAGACTCAACAGGCAGAGTCTTACTGGATACTAAAGTTTCACACACATACGAATGAGTCGAACCAGGATCAATCAATGTAATCACAGCAGTATCATAAAGGGTGAAAGTACCGGTGATAACATCTGGGGAAGAAGCATCCTCTCTGGTACGTATAGCATATGCTCTAACAGGTGGTCGAGCCTCTGATCGAACTGCAGTGTCCCTTGCTCCTTTCTAACTACCACCTATATTTCCTGATTGTCGAGGTGGTCTGCCTCGTGCTGATGCATTGCTCGATTTAGTGTTTAGAGTAGTATTTTTCTCAGCTAGCATCGGGCACTCTCGAATAAAATGGTCCGACGATCCACATTTAAAACACGACCGATCACGGAATCTACAACTCCCAGAATGCCATTTTCCATAATGCTTACACTCAACCCGATTTTGTTGAACATTACCAACACTGGCCATCGAAGTAGCGCGAGAACCCGCCGGTGGTCGATCTCGTCTAGAGAAGTCTGAAGTAACCTTATGTCGACTGATTTCATCTCTGAATTTCTTAGGCACTGAATGGAAAGTCTTACTTGATGATCTTTTACGAGTGTCTCTAGCTTCTATTTCAGCCTTTCTTTTCTCTTTTCCAAGCTCTTCAGCTTTGCAAGCTCGCTCGACTAGTACCACGAACTCTTTGATTTCAAGAATACCAACTAGCAACTTTATGTCCTTATTCAGACCATCTTCGAATCTTTTACACATAATGGCTTCAGTTGATACACACTCCTGGGCATATCGGCTCAATCTGACAAACTTCCGCTCATATTCTGTCACAGTCATATGACCCTGTTTAAGTTCCAGAAATTCTTTTCGTTTCTGATCAATGAATCTGTGATTGATATATTTCTTACGGAACTCGATTTGGAAGAAGTCCCAAGTCACCTTTTCTCTTGGATCCACCGATACTAGCGTATTCCACCAGTGATATGCAGTGTCCCGAAGTAGCGATATAACACATTTCAGACATTTATCAGGAGTGCAGGATAGCCCATCAAGTACCCGAATAGTGTTATCGAGCCACATCTCAGCTCGTTCTGCATCGTCGTCATCATTAGCTTTAAATTCTTCGGCCCCGTGTTTCCTAATTTTATCAACCAGAGGCCTACTAGATCTCATCGGATCTATCATCGGAGGTGCTAAAGGTACTGGAGTTGGATTATTCAGGGGTGGAGGTTGTTGTACAGTCGGGTTAGTCTGAATAAACTAGGTAAACCACTCGTTCATCATCTGGTAGAAGGCTTGTTTAGCCTCCCCCTCGTGGCTACCCGAAACTAGTCGAGAGTCTACCGGCACTGATCCGCGCGCACGGTCAGGCGCTACACTCTCTACATCATCCGTTACGGCTCGGTCGGGATCGGGATCCATTTACTATATAAAACACAGTTTGAAATGTTAGAAGTTACCACACTATCAAATATATAAAAAAGGCATGTATAGCTAGACTCACACGCGTTACGGTAGTCCTAGAATCGACTAAACCGTAAGCTCTGATACCAATAAAATGTAACACCCCTAACACGTATCCATCGCTGAATTCAGGTCACAGGGTGTTACTTATCATAAACTTAAACACTTTACTTTATAACAATGTATGTATCGATGAATGGTTAAACAATCATAAGCAAGTACTGTATTTTCAAAAAAAAAAAATCATAGTACGATAAATCAAATTATAACAGTCACTCTTATCCATTTATTCCATATTCAATTTGGATAGCAAAAGTAATACCATACAAATTTCGTTTATAACTATGTTTTACTCATCTACTAGCAACTATCCAAAAACATCAAATATGTATGTATATACAAATATTCGCACCACATAAATATATAATCAGCCAAGAGATACGTACACATTTACCAAATACACATGCAACCTTATTTTTAATACGCTATGGCCGAACATATCCTAAATTCAATATGGTAGAATATATATACATTATGCATAACTTTACCACGTTACTAAATCATGTATCAAAACACCATTCACTCTTTGTTCACTTAAGCACCCAATAAAACTAAACGGTTATTAATACTTTAATTAAACGAAATTTCAATACATTCCATATACATGTAATGGTTGTAATTTCCTATTTAACAAATATCATTTTCGCATACATTTCGTTCACAAATGAGTCATGTAATACCTTATTACTTACCATTATACATCAAATTCACATAATTTAATATGCTAGTAAATCACCATTGTAAAGACATGCGTATATATATATAAATGCATATACATCAAACGGTTGTACATGAAAACCATGAAATATTATTATACAACTTGAATATATATAATTTAACCAAATATGCACTATCAAAACATTATTTAGACTCAAAATAATATGAACCACAAAACCAAACCACACATATTATATAGACATACAGTGACCGAATACATATACTAGCTAATACCTTCACAACCATGCAAAATAATACCATGAATACACCCAGTGTCATTACCGAACATAACTATTACACTTAATCATCAACAATTGGACATGCTATTATATCTAGCACATAAGTAAAGTTTAACAAAAGAAATAACCATATCCGCAAGGCTATATATATATAATTACAAACCCGAACATCATTTAATAAATTTGTAATTCAACCTATGCACGCCTTTGATACAAAAATTAAACTTAAGTACCAAAAGGGGTGATAGAGTGGTCAACTTCTACGATGATCCTCTGAGCCCGTAGCTTAATCACTAATCTATAAAACAGTAAAGTAAACACATATAGAGTAAGCTTACTAGCTTAGTAAGTCCCAAGCAAAATGATAATACAACATTCAAACACTTAAACCTTTTAATCTTTAAACCTATGACATTGAATATAAAAATTTTAATATGCGAATTTTTTTATAAGGCCAAACACTAACAGTTCGTTAACCTAAATAATTGAACTTCGTTACCATAATCTTGTATTTCATCGAATTACAAAGTAAATATATTTTACATGGATCACATCTTCCAAGTCATATAAGTACAACTTTCATATCAACTATGTTATCACACTCCAAATCTTACTCATAATATTCATACACATCAATTGTAAGCTCAATTGCACATAACACCATTCTTATCGTATTATCCCAACTCAAGTAGTATTAAACACAACTTACCTTACTCCCGGTAAATATAAAGGGGCTTATTCTTACCTGAACTTTTAACTCAATACATTGACTATGTTTCACCTTGAATAATATATGGTTTCTCCAATTAATATGCATCACCGGCATTAAGCCTGCTAGGCGTCAAAGCCTGATATGTAACACCGGCACAAGGCCTGCTAGGCATCAAAGCTCGATAAATAACACTGGCACGAGGCCTGCTAGGCTCAAAGCCCGATAAATAACACTGGCACGAGGCCTGCTAGGCTTAAAGCCCGAATATCAACCCAATCAACATTCCCATACACATTACTTAATGCTAAAATCACATCCATCTCGTATACCTTATTTTACAATAACATGTTAAACCGAACCTAATTATTCACATCACATTCAACAAACAAATTTACTACAATTTCATACCCCATATTCGGCCTACATATATTTTCATGCCTTAAATTCCAAATTTTATCATGTACTACTTTCGTAATAATTCCTCGGCATAAATTTGCTTAAGGACTTACTTTAGAAGTTGATATTCAAAATTTTCGACTACTCATTCACCTTAGCCTTTCCCCGATCTAGTTCCCTCTCTTTTTGTTCCCGATCAATGAAATGTCAAATAAGGTTTGTTCACATTCATTCTATTTATTTGCTCAAAACTCAAAAATAAACATAATTTAAATTAAAAACCTAAGAAATGAATTTTCTCCTTCATTTATTTTGCGTTTTAGCCCCTTCAAAAACTCATTTTCTTGTAATTTAATCCTTAAGCTTATAATACAAGAATTTTATAAAATTCGAACAAGCCCTTACTAGTCTCCATCAACCATTCTTCCAACATTCTAACCTTCTACTATTTAATTTATGCAATCACACCCTTAATATTAAATTCAATCAATAATCATATAAGAATTTAAGCATTCAACCTTGACCGATTACACTATTCTACAATTTCCATTTATAAATATATATATACCCAAACAATTAAGAAAGAAAAAGACCACATATGGCCATCTCAATATTCGGCTGAATGTAAGAGGATGTCAATATGCTTAAGTTGCAACAATCTCACCTATCATTCCTACAAGCTTAAGTTTCTACTCTCCATTTCATCATATTTTCTATCCCCATTCATCTAACATTCCTTAATACAATAACTAAATCACCTCCCATGGCCGAAACTCAACATGCCTAACATCAACAATTTCTACTTGTTTTCAGTAATGATCAAGGAAACCAACCTAGTTCACATATAGATTACTAAGTTAAAGTTCAAGCTCTTACCTTGCCTAGTACATGCAAATGGCCGAATGGTGAGGGATGAATTTTCTCCTCTCTTTGAAAGTGAATTCGGGGAAGAAGATGAGTGAAGGAAGAGAAAATAATTTCTTTTTCATCTTTATTTAGTTAAAACCATATAATACATACTTTATTATCATAAAATATATTATTCATATTATAAAATACAAAAATAATCCCCTTCCCTCATCATTACCGTCCACTAGCATGAAAAATGGGAATTTGACATGTAAATCCTTAAATTTAATAAACAATTCACTTTACCCTTTTAATTTCATGCTCACTACTTTTGTCACCTTAACAACTTAATCCTTTTTGTACGATTAAAATTTTTTACGAAACTTTCACACACATTAATTCACATATAATAAACACAAAATATAATATTAAAATATTTCTCGGACTAGGATTCGTGGTCCCGAAACTACCGTTCTGATTAGGGTCAAATTTGGTCTGTTACAAGTTTAGGCCGTAAGGAGCCCATGTTTTGGGCCATTTTCGGCACTTAAAATAGAGCAAGGGGTGACGCCACACACTAGGAGTTAGGGGCCCAAAATTTAAGTTTTATGGAGCCCAAATCTTTTAATTTAAGTTAGCTAAATTCGGCATTAGGGTTAGGTGCTAAAAAATTGGAGGATTTATATGGATTTTATAATTGATAATATAGAAGATAAAAAGGAAAAAAGATAGGAGCTATCTATAAGGCAAGGTGATGGCCGAAAATCCACCACCTGGAGGAGTAAAGAATTCGGCTACTTCATGGATAAAGGGTGCCAAATTTTCCCTTTTTATTAGCTTGGCTTTTAGTTATCAGGAAGGGCGTTTTTTGTCTTAAACAATAGGTGCCGAAATTCCTATAAATAGGGGGGATATCTCATTAATTCTGGCATTTAAACCCTAATTTCCTCTTCATTCTTGTGCCGAAATTCTTAGCCTCTCCCTCTACAATTTCTAATCTTTAATTTCTTTAAAATCCAAAACCTCTCCTTTTCTCTTGAGCCGATTTCTCTAAAAAGTTGAAATCCCCATCGTTTTTCACTATTCATCCCATTTGTGAGTTAGTTCTATTCTTCCGGCATTTAAAACTTCTTTTTTGACATTGCCGAATCTTCTCTCCAAGTGCTAGCCGAATTCCCTGTGCTAAGGTAAGTGTCGACTTCTGTTAGATCTCATGTTCTATTTCAGTTCTTGAAGGGAAAAAGCCGAAAAGCTAATAGTTTAATGGTTCTATGTTGGTCGGCATTCTGGGATTTGAAGGAATGGTTGTCGTCTAGATCTAAAAGCCGAAAATCATTAGTCTCCAATTTCGGGATTTTAAGGTAAGAAGATTTCCCCTAGATTTTTACTAGATTCGCTCATTATATACAAGATCTTAACTTTATGATGAGGATTACTGATCATAAATTGTGATAGTAGTTCTGACAAGGACTTGTGATGGAATTAAATATGGATCAGGCAAAGGATAGAATCCCTAAATTTAAGAAATGAGCGATATATGCCGTTCGAGATTGGCCACTTGGTTGTGGACCGGCTTCTGAACAACACCTTAGGCAGATAACAGTTGTGTCGACTAAGGATAGCGTCGACATAGAAAGTATCTTTTTATCAGTAATCAGGTGTGTAGATCTCTAACACACTATTAATCCTGTATGTATGTCTATATGTATGTTACGGGCTAATAAAAGCCGGAAAGAGGCCGTATAGACAGTCGAATGGAACCCTAAAAGGGTTAGGCATGGATTCCAGGTACGTAAACATAGAAATCTCTATGTGTAT
Organism: Gossypium bickii; assembly: GCA_025503065.1. Taxonomy (NCBI): domain Eukaryota; kingdom Viridiplantae; phylum Streptophyta; class Magnoliopsida; order Malvales; family Malvaceae; genus Gossypium; species Gossypium bickii. Next base: position 57,342,303 of record CP106717.1, on the reverse strand, counting down.
CAAAATATGTATAAGCCTATATGATGTTTTCTTTATGTGTATGCATGGGGTGGGATTATGATGTTGAAGGGGAAGTGCATGATAAGTCACTTGGTGATCGGTGGTAGAAATCCCACACATATAAATGCTAGGTCACGTAGTGATCGGTGGCTGTGCCACATCTAAAGATTCTTGAATAACAGGAAAAGGCAGTACGACTGTCGTTATGGTGTGTAGTGGATGAAGGGTTGATTGTAGAAATCCCCAAGGTGTGATGGTTGGTACGGGTTGGTGTGCAGAGGATGGAAACCTAGGATGGGTTGGGTTATTCATTATTTATTATTTGATATATACAAAATCATGCTTGTTGCCTTCATGTATGGGCCAGGGCCCATAATGTGTTTGTGGGCTTAGGTCGTTGTGTGTTTTGAGATTTATACACTGAGTCTTGGTGACTCACGCTTTCCTTTTTTCTCTATTCTTATAGATGAGCAGTAGATCGTGGACATGGGAGTCGAGACGGACTCGAGGGGCCATCAAGCTTTTATTATTTTCTTTTTATAGACTATTTCAGCTTTTTCTTTAAGTTTTATTTTATTTCTATTTTGGAATTATCTATGTAATAAGGCCGCATAGTTTTTATTCAATTAAGTAGTTTTAATGTTCTGCAACTTATGAAATTGTGTCAAAGGTTTTATCATACTTAATAATAATAATTCAAAGGTTTTATTTTTAAAATGTCACTTATTCACTCAAATAATGTCTAATTAACTTACGACTTCCAAAATCGACAAAGTATAAGTTTTCAATGTACAACTCGTAGTATACCAGATCTGGTCAAAACACATGGGCCGAGTTTGGAGGTGTTACAAATTGGTATCAGAGCCTAATTCAAAACTCAGGTTGTGGGAAAGAAAGAAAATGTCTTGGTTGAAGTTATGGCCTTCGAGTCTACCGGCACCCGATCCACATAGGTAAGAACTCTAAAACTCTTGTTGTGCTATATATGTGGGCTTAATGGGCTTGAGGGACGTAGATTAGCATGATAGTATGAATGGACCTTAGGCTTAGATAAACAACTCTTCAATTCCATAAGATTTAATCCAACTAAACAAATCCGTGAACGAGTCAATAGGTTAGGGTGTGGCAACAGGCATACGCATGTCTAGGATTGGATTTAGGAAGAGCTTGGTACTTAAGCAGTCCTAGTGACTCACCTCCTCTTCGCTAGAATCCTACCTGGTGCGTAGTGACTGTTCACCTTAGCTACGAGGACTTGTTGATGGGCCAATCTTTATAATTAAAACCCGGAAGGGACCAGCCACTCCATTTTTTTTTAAAAAAAGGACCCCCAAGTTTTGTAAAATTTCCAAAGTACACTTGATTTGTGAAAATTTCCAAACAACAGTGATTTTATAAAATAACCATGTTTTGAAAATTTGCCCGAAAACTTCATGTTTATGAGAGTAACCTGGATTGTGAAACTGGATTTTCCAAAGTACCCCTGTTCAAAAAAAAAAAAACACAACAACAACAACAACATCAAAATATCCTTGGTTTGTAAAATTACCAAATTACCCTTGATTTGCAAAATTACTTAAATACCCCCGAATTTCAAAATTACCAAAATACCCTCGGATTGCCAAATTACCAAAATACCCCCAGATTACAAAATTACCAAAATACCCTTATTTCACAAAATCACCAAGGAACCCTATTTCGAAAAATTACAAAAATACCTCTATAGGATAAATTACAAAAATACCCCTGGGTAGTGAAACAACAAAAATACCCTTACGTGATGAATGTAAGTTCATGAATGTTATTTGTATGTTGATGATTGAATGTATGTGTGTTTCCTAGAATTAGAGGATACGAATTTAAGACTGAATTGTGAATGCAAATTCGAAAGAACTACTCTTACAACTATTATTCAAAAGATTGTTCGTGGTTAATCAGTGGAAGAAAACTAATATTTTATAAAATTTCTAATCAGATAAATGCGAAGAGGTAGAATGAGTCCAAGGGGTCGAGGACGTCCGCCACATGGTTCTGGTAGGGGTAGGATGACTATAGTGGAGCCAGTAGGATCTGGCTATGGATCTGGGAACGAGATGCCAGTTCCACCAGCTGCGGAGGAGGAATTTCAGGATCAGACTGCCAGAAATGACGCGGTATCTCAGGCAATGTTAAGGGTTTTAGAAAGAGTTGCTGGGGTTGGTATGGGCACAAGAGCCCGAAAATCTGTGCCGGAGTGGCTTAGGGCCAATGGGGTAGAAGTGTTTAGGGGAATTTCTAGTGAAGCCCCAAGTTCAGCTGAGTATTGGTTGGAGGCAGTAGAACACATAATGGATGATTTGGATTTCACGGAGCAGGAGAAGTTGAAAGGAGTTGTATCTCTCCTGCTGGATGAAGCCTATCAATGGTGGCTTACGGTTAAGGAGGGTACCATGGCTGACCGTATCACCTGGGATCTCTTTAAAACGTCGTTTCAGAATAAGTACATTGGATCGAGTTATGTGGATGCCCAGCGCAGAGCATTTCTGAATCTGGTTCAAGCGAGTAGGTCAGTGGCTGTGTATGAAGCTGAATTCTTACGCCTTAGCCGTTATGCTCGAGGGATGGTAGCCACGGAGCATGAACGTTGTGTTAGGTTCGAAGATGGCCTGAGAGATGATTTGCGTGTTATAATCGCCTCACAGCGGGAGAGGGAATTTGCTGTCTTAGTGGAAATGGCTAAGATAGCCAAGGAAGTAAAGCGGACCAAAAAACTGAATCGAGATAGAGATAGGGGTGGAAATAAGAGGAATTTTGGGTCGTCAGGAGCAACTGGGCGTACTCAAAAAAGGCCCAGGTCTGATGGATTGAAACGGGAAGAGAAACCTGCTACTGCTAACCAGACACCAAAGTGTGCTCGATGTGGAAAATTTCATGCCGATGAATGTTGGGCAGGTAGTGGGAAGTGTTTTAGGTGTGGATTTACGAATCACCAAGTTAGAAACTTCCGCAACAATGGGACAATGAAAGGACCATGGATCGAGGGAATGCTCAGCTTGGCAGAGGAGGTCAGCAGCCACAGAAAGGTTGAGGTGCAGCCAGAGGAGGTAATGGTACTGGTCGAGGTCGTGGAGCACCAGGCCAAGGGGCAGGAAACACTGAGGTGAGACAGTCGGGGTTGGTCTATGCTGTCAAACGTCGAGAGGAGGCTGACGCACCGGATGTCATAACCGGTACGTTTTTAATTTTTGGCTTGCCTTACACTGCATTGATTGAAATTGGGTCGACGCATTTGTATGTAGCTAGCAGCGTATCTGGAACTTTAAGGTTAGAATATGAAATTACCTCTAGGGCAATGACTGTAGTTAGCCCTTTAGGACAATCGGTAGTAGTGGATAAACTCTATCAGGAAGTACCTCTAGAAGTTCAGGGAATAGTTTTCCGAACGGATCTAATGGAATTACCGTTCAGGGAGTTTAATTTAATTTTAGGCATGGATTGGCTTGTGAAGTATCAAGCTAATCTAGATTGTGCGACCAATCGTATGGTGTTAAAAACCCCCGAGGGTGATGAAGTGTTGGTGATAGAAGAAAGGGGGAACTATTTGTCGAATGTAGTGACTGCCCTAAGAGCAGAAAGGATGGTGAGGAAAGGATGTGAGGCAGTTTTATTGTTTGTTCGGGCTCTAGAAGCCAAAGATCTAACTGTTGGGGACGTCAGGACGGTAAAAGAATTTCCTGATGTTTTCCCTAAAGAGCTTCCGGGATTACCCTCAGATCGTGAAGTGGAGTTTGGTATCGATCTTCTCTTGGGAATAGCACCGGTATCTATCACTCCATATAGGATGGCGCCGAAGGAGTTGGTAGAGCTGAAAGCACAGATATAGGAGTTGTTGGATAGAGGGTTTATTCGACCAAGTGTGTCGCCTTGGGGAGCATCGGTGTTATTTGTTAAGAAGAAGGATGGATCAATGCGTATGTGCATTGATTATCGCCAGTTGAATAAGCTAACAATCAAGAACAAGTATCTATTGCCAAGGATCGATGACTTGTTCGATCAGTTCAATGGGGCCTCAGTCTTTTCAAAGATAGATCTGAGGTCAGGGTACCATCAGCTTAGGGTCAAGGAGGCGGATATTCATAAGATGGCTTTTAGGACTCGCTACAGTCATTATAAGTTTATGTTGATGCCGTTTAGATTGACCAACGCGCCAGCAGCGTTTATGGACATAATGAACCGAGTGTTCCAACCCTACCTAGACCGGTGTGTCGTGGTGTTTATAGACGATATCTTGGTCTATTTGAATTCGGAAGAGAAGCATGATGCTCATCTGCGAATAGTTTTGCAGATTTTAAGGGAGAAGCAGTTCTATGCCAAATTCAGTAAGTGTGAATTTTGGCTGAGGGAAGTTACATTTCTAGGGCACGTTGTGTCCGCAGAAGGGATTAGGGTTGACCCTCGAAAGACTGAAGCGGTGTTGGATTGGAAGCCACCTAGGTCTATGGCTGAAATTAGGAGTTTTCTCGGTTTAGCTGGGTATTATCGAAGGTTTGTTGAAGGATTTTCTCTGGTTGCAGCACCGTTGACTAAGTTGCTACGGAAAGAAGTTTCGTTTGTTTGGTCTGATACGCAACAGGAGAGTTTCAAAAAGTTAAAGAGGATTCTGACAGAGGCTCCGGTGTTGATTCAGCCGGAGGCGGGGAAGGAGTTTGTAATTTATTGTGATGCGTCACACACAGGATTAGGATGTGTGTTGATGCAAGATGGAAAGGTGGTTGCATATGCTTCTCGGCAGTTAAGACCGCACGAATCGAATTATCCGACCCATGACTTGGAATTTGCGACAGTAGTGTTTGCCTTAAAAATTTGGAGGCATTATCTGTACATGGAGAAATCTATCATTTACATAGATCATATGAGCTTAAAGTACCTCTTGAATCAGAAGGAGTTGAATCGACGGTAGAGAAGGTGGATCGAGTTGTTAAAGGATTACGACTACTCGATCGAGTATCACCCAGATAAGGCTAATGTAGTGGCGGATGCTCTAAGTCGTAAAGTAGTCTCTGACTTAAGAGCAATGTTTGCTCACCTTAGTTTGTATGAGGATGGAAGTTTATTAGCTGAACTTCAAGTGAAACCCTCTTGGGTTAGCTAGGTGAAGGAGAGGCAACAGACCGATGAGTTGCTAAAGGGGAAATTGCAGCTAATATCAAAGGATGGGCCATAGGAATTCAGTATGAATGAGGAAGGATTGTTATGTTTTCGAGGGAGAGTTTGTACGCCAAAAGATCCGGAGCAGAGGTGTAGGATTTTCAATGAGGTGCATGGTAGTGCATACGCTATGCACCCTGGAGGAAGTAAGATGTTTCAGGATTTGAGAGATCAATTCTAGTGGCCGGGGTTGAAGCAAGAGGTAACCGAGTTGGTGAGTAAGTGTTTGACCTGTTAGCTGGTCAAGGCAAAACATCAGTTACCATCAGGACTATTGCAGTCAGTGAAGATTCCACAATGGAAGTGGGAAAGAATCACCATGGACTTTGTTAGTGGGCTTTCCCTCACACCCACTAAGAAAGATGCGATTTGGGTTGATCGCTTGACAAAGTCTGCACACTTCATACCTGTACGTGTTGACTACTCTTTGCAGAAGTTAGCCAAGTTATACATAGCGGAGGTGGTAAGGTTGCATGGAGTACCAGTTTCGATCATATCAGAAAGGGACCCTAGGTTCACCTCACGATTTTGGAAGGTGTTGCATGAAGCGTTGGGTACGAAGTTGGATTTCAGTACAGCGTTTCATCCTCAGACCGATGGACAGTCTGAGCGGGTGATCCAGATCTTGGAGGACATGTTGAGAGGATGTGTCATTGATTTCAGAGGTAGTTGGGAAGAGTTCTTACCGTTTGCAGAGTTTGCTTACAACAACAGCTACCAGTCAAGTATTCAGATGGCGCTCTACGAAACTTTGTACTGGCTGAGGTGTCGTACTCCTACCTGTTGGATGGAATTAGGGAACATCAGATTTTGGGTCTGGAGTTGGTGACCGAGGCAGAAAAGAAGGTTGAGTTGATTCGGGTTCGACTGAAGGAGGTTTGGACAGACAGAAGTCCTATGCTGATTTAAAGCGTAAGGACATAGAGTTTGCAGTGGGTGATAAAGTATTCCTAAAGGTGTCGCCGTGGAAAAAGATACTAAGGTTTGGTCGAAAGGGTAAATTAAGTCCCAGATTTATCGGACCATATCGGGTGTTGAAGCGAGTAGGACTAGTAGCCTACTAGCTGGAGTTACCTCCGGAGTTAAGTCAAATTCACGATGTATTTCATGTCTCCATGCTAAGACGTTACCATTCGGATCCGTCTCATGTTGTGCCTGTGGAGGAAATTAAGGTAAGATCTGATCTATCCTTCGAAGAGGAACTGGTGGAAATTCTGGATCGTGATGTCAAGGTGTTGCGAAGGAAAATGGTTCCATTGGTTAAGGTGCTGTGGAGGAAACATGGTTCTGAGGAGGCTACGTGGGAACCTGAGGAAGCAATGCGGTAGCAATACCCCCATCTGTTCTGATCAGGTAATTTCGAGGATGAAATTTCTTTAAGGGGGTAGAACTGTAACATCCTGAATTAATGGGTCTATGCGTTTAGTGTAAGGATATGTTTAATATGTTAATTTAAGTGATAGGGGTCTAAATTGGGCTCAGGATTAGGCAAAGGCCTTGGTTAAATTATCTGATGAGGCATTATAGAGTTAAAAAGTGGTGATTGTTGATACGAGCACGCCCGGGGCACCAACAATTTTCAAATTTATGGAGCTCGTTTCTTAGCTCATTTTTAATTAGTTAATTGTCGGAATAAAAATTAGTTAACTTAGTTTGAGTTAATTAAATTGCTGGAATGAAATTGAATTAATTTAGTTTATGTTAATTAAATAATTTAATATGTGCTAGTGAATGCGTGTTTTAATATGTTTGTGTTAGCCATAGCCAAATTTAATATGTCTTGTTTAAGACTTTATTAAATTTGTTTTAGCTTAGTTTATGTGTTAATTAGGATGTCTAAGTTTTTATTAAAATTTATTTCGGCCGAACATACATTTGAATTAAATTGGTTCTCGTATTTTTCTTTGTAGGTACGTTGACCATGGGACGGCACACATCAATTGGATGAAAGGCATGATGCATGAAGGATAGCCAAACACTAACCATGCGTGAATTACTTGGGCAATGGATGATGGAAAACCATGGATGGACGGTAGCTAAAGACAAGCCAACGTGGAACATGAAAGACTTCTATAGCATGGACGCACACTAATAAATTAAAGGAGAAGATTCTCCACACGTGAACAACAAATGGGTGGATGAGCATGATGAATGGAAGCATGAATTAAATAAACAAAAGCATGTGCTATTTGAATTAAAATAATCAAGATGGGAGCATGGACTTGGACGGCAACATGGATATTGTGGGTGAATAAACAAATTTGCAAGTGTGTTGAAATGGTGAGTGGAAGCATAAACAATGGTGATGCGTGTTTAGTGGGAACATGAAATAAGAAATGTGCATGTGTGAAACATTAAATAATAAAGCATGTGTGTGGCTAGTGGAGACATGGACGGCAATATGAAGAAACAAGGAGTAAACAATTTTCGAAGGGATGTTATGGGTGAATTCAATAAACATTTGATGACGGAATATTCTTGAAAGTGGAAATGCATGGACGGCACAAGCTTGAATAAAATAAAGCATGTTGGATGCATGAAATTAAAAATGTGCAAATGTGTTGTGGAAGTGGTTGGAATTGAAGAGCTTCCATATTTGGACGGCAAGGCCAAAGTGAGATTAAAAGAATTAAATATGCCATGGTTACCACGTGGGAATTATTTTTCCATAGTTGGACAACCAAGCTTCCACGGCAAATTAAGGAGCATTTGTGCTAGGATTTGATTTTTCAATTTTCATGTTGAAGTTTCAGCCACATTAAGCTACCTTAGGCTTATAAATAGCTTGTCAATTTTCAATTGTAAGGACCTTAGACTTTAATGAAATTTTATGAACTATTGTTCATTTGAGTGAGTTCATCTCCTCTTCGTTTTCGTACAAGTTTCGTTAGACCTATCAAGCTTGCTTGTGGCGTCTTCGACTTGTTTGAACTTATCACCAAATTCCCTTTTGGTGTGGCGTTCATCAACCTATCTTCATCTATCCACCTTAACGATATAAGAAACGAGGTGACACTGTTATATAGTGTTGAATCTTTCTTAAGTTAAGTTCGTAATTCCATTTCCATCAACCTATCTTCATATTTCCACCTTAAACATTATAGAATAAGGGTAACACTTTTTAGTGTTGAATCGTTTCTCGTTTAAGTTCTTTTATCCATTTCCATCAAATTATCTTTTATCTGTTCTATTTTTATTTCATTCCATTACACTGAACCATCTCCTACTTTATTCACTTAAAGCTTCCGCAAACTCATCCATATTTTTTGATAATTTTTCGAAGGCTTGATTCCTCCTTGTAGACGATTGGGCAACCCGCATACGTTTCGACTCACCCCGAGCCGGTTCGTATCAATTGTGTTTAAAATACTAACATGGGCTAGTGGCCCAACAAAAGGTGGCACTGCAAGAGAATTAGAAAGTGGCGTCATTAACAATAGTTTTGGCCGCAAGGAGCCCATGTTTTGGGCAATTTTCGACACTTAAAATAGAGCAAGGGGTGACGCCACACACAAGGAGTTAGGTGCCCAAGATTTAAGTTTTATGGAGCCCAAATCTTTTAATGAAAGTTAGCTAAATTCGGCATTAGGGTTCGGTGAAGTGGACGGCAACAAGGCTCAAAAATAGGAGGATTTATATGGATTTTATAATTGATCATATAGAAGATAGAAAAGAGAAAAGATAAGAGCTATCTGCAAGGCAATGTGATGGCCGAAAATCCACCACCTGGAGGAGTAAAGAATTCGGCTACTTCATGGATAAGGGGTGCCGAATTTTCCCTTTTTATTAGCTTGACTTTTAGTTATTAGGAAGGGCGTTTTCGGTTTTAAACAATAGTTGCTGAAATTCCTATAAATAGGGGCGACATCTCATTGATTCTGGCATTTAAACCCTAATTTCCTCTTCATTCTTGTGCCGAAATTCTTAGCCTCTCCCTCTACAATTTCTATTCTTTAATTTCTTCAAAAGTCGAAACCTCTCCTTTTCTCTTGAGCCGATTTCTCTAAAAATCCGAAATCCCCATCATTTTTCTCTATTCATCCCATTTGTTAGTTAGCTCAATTCTTTCGGCATTTAAAACTTCTTCTTTGACATTGCCGAATCTTCTCTCCAACTGCTAGCCGAATTCCCTGTGCTAAAGTAAGTGTCAACTTCTGTTAGATCTCATGTTCTATTTCGGTTCTTGAAAGGCAAAAGCCGAAAAGCTAATAGTTTAATGGTTATATGATGGGCGGCATTCCGGGATTTGAAGGAAACTTGGTCGTCTAGATCTAAAAGCTGAAAATCGTTAGTCTCTAATTTCGGGATTTTAAGGTAAGAAGATTTCCCCTAGATTTTTACTAGATTCGCTCATTATATGCAAGATCTTAACTTTATGATGAGGACTAACGATCATAAATTGTGATAGTAGTTCTGACAAGGACTTGTGTTGGAATTAAATATGAATCAGGCAAAGGAGAGAATCCCTAAATTTAAGAAACGAGCGATATCTGCCGTTCGAGATTGGCCACTTGGTTGTGGACCGGCTTCTAAACAACACCTTAGGCAGATAGCAGCTGTGTCGACTAAGGATAGCGTCGATATAGAAAGCATCGTTTTATCAGTAACCAGGTGTGTAGATCTCTAACACACTATTAATCCTGTATGTATGTCTATATGTATGTTATGGGCTTACAAAAGCCGGAAAGAGGCTGTATAGACAGTCGAATGGAACCCTAAAAGGGTTAGGCATGGATGCCAGGTACGTAAACATAGAAATCTCTATGTGTATCGAAATATGTATAAGCCTGTATGATGTTTTCTTTATGTGTATGCATGGGGTGGGATTATGATGTTAAAGGGGAAGTGCATGATAGGTCACTTGATGATCGGTGGTAGAAATCCCACACATATAAATGCTAGGTCACATAGTGATCGGTGGCTGTGCCACATCTAAAGATTCCTGATTAACAGGAATAGGCAGTACGGCTGTCATTATGGTGTGTAGTGGATAGAGGGTTGATTGTAGAAATCCCCAAGGTGTGATGGTTGGTGCGGGTTGGTGTGTAGAGGATTGAAACCTAGGATGGGTTAGGGTATTCATCATTTATTATTTGATATATATATATAATCATGCTTGTTGCCTTCATGTATGGGCCAGGGCCCATAATGTGTTTGTGGGCTCAGGTCGTTGTGTGTTTTGAGATTTATAGACTGAGTCTTGGTGACTCATGCTTTCCTTTTTTCTCTACTCTTTCATATGAGCAGTAGGTCGTGGACATGGGAGCTGAGACGGATTCGAAGGGCCGTCAAGCTTTTATTATTTTCTTTTTATAGACTATTTCGGGGTTTTCTTTAAGTTTTATTTTATTTGTATTTTGGAATTATCTATGTAATAAGGCCCCATAGTTTTTATTCAATTAAGTAGTTTTAATGTTTTGCAACTTATGAAATTATGTCAAAGGTTTTATCATACTTAATAATAATAATTCAAAGGTTTTATTTTTAAAATGTCACTTATTCACTCAAATAATGTTTAATTAACTTACGACTTCCAAAACTGACAAAGTAGAAGTTTTCAATGTACAACTCGTAGCATACCAGATCTGGTCGAAACGCATGGGCCGGGTTTGGGGTGTTACACATATAGTTTTTAAGTTAGGTTTCAAAGGATAAAATTTCATTAAGGTTGGCTTGAAAGGCTCAAATGGTTCAAACAAAAGTTGCCTAAATCATTTTCAACGTTCCATGATTCCTAGGATTTCTCTTCAAGAAACTACTAAGTCAATTCTAGAGACTTAAACTTTCATGCATGCCAAACTTTCCTAAGGAATTAAAAATTTTATGGTACGATTTGCATGATTTATTAAAAATACATTTATGTCATTATTAAGCTAACATAACAATTTATTGAAATAATCAAACTTTATTTATATTGAAGTTTAGCATACTTAACAAAATTTCAAATTATTGAACAAAATATATCCTAATCATAACAGAAAAAAAAATTTATTCTGAGTGGAAATAAAAATTTATTCTGAGTGGAAATAATTTTAATTTTTCGGTCCCCCTACTTAAGATGAACAATGTCCTCATTGTTAAAAGTGAATAGATACTATACACCAGGTAGGAGCCTGGAAAAGAGGAGGTGAGTCAATTTGACTGCTTAAATACCAAGCTCTCTCTAAATCCAATCCTAATCATAAATATATCTATTGCCACACTTTATACTTTGCGACTTGTTCATTTGTATTAATGATTTCCACCTCTTGTTTTATCATGCGAAAATAAAATTTTTTAATTAAACTTAATCCTAAAATAACCTAAGAACAGAAAAATAAAGTCAAGATCCCCCCTTTTTATTTATTTCCAGATCCTTCCAAATTCGACTTATCTTTTGTTCTATCATCTTTGCATGAATCGCTTTGCTCCTTCTTCGATTGTGGGCTCCATGGTTCAAATATGAAATCTAGAAACTCAGGCTAAAAAATAAACGGGTCATTGTATATTTTTGTAAGAGTGCTTCTCATTGAGTCATCCCTTATTTTTTAATATCTCCAGTAAGCTTGTTGCTGCCACTGCATATGTTGCATTATGTCCATCAACTTTGACAGCTCATCTCAAAGATCCGGGCGAGGCGATTGAGTTCTGAACATTGAAGTTGTGACATCAGGTTCGGCTTCTGGTTCCGTTGGTTCTGCCTTATTAGGGATTTTAGCTGATTGTATCGGTTCGATCTCTATAGGATCTTCTTCTTCTTCCTCGGGATCCTCACTTTCTTCCACTCGTTGCTGTAGAAAAGAGTCTCCAGCTATTCGGTAGAGGTCTCAATCTGTGATTGTGCCTTGGCTATACCCTGTCTTCTTTACGTTTGCAAGAATTTTAGCTTTCAAGCACAAAATTGTTATCGTAAAAGGGAAGTAAGCTACGCCAGAACGTCTAGTGGGACAATTCCGCATTTCTCTCAGGATGATTTTTCCCACATCAATGGTCTTTCCAGTTAAAATCGAGTATAATAAGACCATTCGCTCTAATGAAATTGTAGTCCCATGTGAAATAGGCATAAGGCTGAATCAAATGAAATAGAACCATACCTTTGCGAGTGGTGTCAAATATTCTCTTCGAAAACTGTGAATTCTTTGTTTTGACACAGTCCACTTAGAACTTGGAACTATAAGTTCCTCGAGAATTTCTTGCAAACTTTCAGACTCAATATTGCTCATCAAGGAAGAATATTCGTCGTTTTCAAAATCAGGTAATTCAAAGAATTCATTAATAGCGTTTGAGGTTATTGGTACCTTGATTCCGCGAATAGAACTTCCGTCAACTCACTTGAGATTAAATTCGCATAAAATTCACGAACTAACACCTCATCCACACTAGGTCTTTTCTCACAAAACAACTCCCAATTGAGCGTTTCAGCAACCTGACGAATGTGCGCCATGAAATCAATATAATTGCTTTCTTTCAGTGTAAAGCCTGCCTCTGGATGCATCTGTTGATTCTTAAAAATACTTTCGTATCTTGCTTTGGCTTAGTCACAGTGGAATTTATTTTGTGATTCGTCAATTTGGGCAGAGGCACAAGTTCTCTTGCGAGGCATGATTAACCTGAATATAAGATGGAAATAATTTTTCTCAAAAATTTAATTAGTATAAACTATTAATAATTTAATAAATTGAAAAATCAAATAATTAAATAAAATTAAAATTTATGAGAAAATTTGTCTTACCACCCTTTATATAAAAATTAAGAACTCTTAAAGAAAATAATTATATATCAAAAGAGGTCAATTTAGGGTGTGTTGGAGGGTTGTCGGCTAAGGATATTGGTGCGAGGCTAGTGTGCCATACGGATGTGCATAGGAGCAGGCAGCAGCATGGGAGCAAGCAGCAGTGTAGGAGCAAGCAACACTAGGCACGCAGATCCTTGCAGGCTTGTCGAGCAGGCCTGACGAGCGCTGGAGCTGGACATGAGCAGGTGTGGCGCCAAGGAGCAGCTGCTGTGTGCGCACGGTGGGTGTGGGGCTGCTGGCCGGTTGGGTAAGGATGCCGAGTAGCTAGGTAGTTTTGGAAGCTTGCAGCACTAGGTGATTTGGTATTTGGTGGGAATGGATTTTGAGTGATGAATGATGGAGAAGGTTGGTGGTATTTATAATGAGAAAAGTAGGAATTAAAGTAGAATTCCTAGAGCAATTTAATAATTAAATTATTATAAGTTTTAATCTTATACAAAATTAACAATATTTAATAATTAATATAAGGCATATTAAATTATTATTTGTTATTAATTTATTAAAGATAAAAACTGATTAAATTTTAAACTAATCCTAATTCTATACAAAGTTGATAATAATTAATATGTATTATAATGGATATAATTATACATTAATCATTTTTTTATTAAATTAAAAACATTTATTCTAGATGCATTTTGAAAATATTTAGAAAAAAGAGGCATCTAATTTTTAATATTTACAAAAAGAGCAACCAAAATTTGAAAACAATTCAATTAAATGCCTAGAGTGAAAGAAAATTTGAAATTGAGTTGCAATTTAAAACTTGGATCAAAATTGACCCTTTTATTTGAAAAACTAAAAATTTATTTTGTCATTTAGGGGATAATTTCTCAAAAGATTATGTTAAAATCAATTCCCAGGGAAGATTGGAGAGGTCACAAGAGATCCCGCTTAAATTTCAATCTCTTAGACAGAATTTATTTAAACATACTAATCCTGAAAATTTACCCTAAATCATTTATTTGAAAAGAAAAACAAGAAATACTAAATATGTAATATCCTGGATATGGGCTTGTGCATTTTTGCTTAATTATATGAAATAGTATGTCTTATGTGCTATGGATGTGTTGTGTGCATTTTTTAGAATCTTGGAAATGTAAGGAAATGCCTTAGAAAATGGTAAGTTTTAGAGTTTAAAAGAGGAAACTGAAGCAGAGGGGCCTTAAGAGAAAATATAGGGGATTTATGACACAAGAATCAGCTTGTTAAAGTGGCTTAAAGGCACCAATTAAGGCCCAGGTAAGTGACGCCACAAGCAAGGGTTAGGGGGCCAAGGATCGAGTCGCGTGGGAAGCAAAATAATGTTTTATTTTTCGGCATTAAGAGGGAGAAGTGGACGGCATTAAGGCAAAAGGGAGGTGTTTTATTTTTGTTAAAATTTGGCAAATAGATGGATAAATGATGGATTATTATAGGTATTTTTAATTAAGAGATAAGAGATAATTGAGAGATTAATTCTATTAATTTTTAAACAATGTGATAAAGGAGAAAAATGTGGGAGAAGTGGTGGCGAAATAAGGGATTCTAAGCTTAGTAGTTTCGGCTAAGCTAGGAAAAGGAGATAGCCGAAATTATCAAATAGATATTCATCTTTTCTCTTGGTTTTCTTTTATTGCTCTCAATTCTTGCCTCACTGAAATCTTTTTCTTCCTAAAAATCACCATTGCCGATTTCTCCCAAGTCCCCTACTCCTCCATTGAAGCCGAATCCCCATTGTAAATCCTCTCCTTCTTCTTTTACAAACGCGATCAAAAGCCGAAGATACCAATAGCCTTAGCCGATTTCTCATTAAGCCTCAAAAGCCAAAATTTTGATCCACATCAAGGTCATAGCCGAATATCTTTGAGATTTCAAGCAAGAGGGTTGTTCTAGCCGAAACTTGGAAGGAGGCTTCGGGATTGGCCAATTGTCGACTTCTAGGAAGGATCTTTCGGGATTTTAAAGGTTTTAAGGTAAGTCATATTTGACATTCGACCAAGGGCCATTGGTTGTGATTAAATGTTAGGAGTTGATCTAACATGTGTTTTTAGGGATTTCGACAGAAACTATAACCAAGGAGTTATTCCGGGATTTAAGAACCTTAAGGTAAGTGACTATGAATATTTGGCCAAGGCTCTGTTTTAGTATTTAGATCTATTTTTATATGTTTAAGCCGAAAACTAACCCGGTTAATGGATCTAGTGAGTAGTCGACTATAAAGAAGAAACACTACAAATTTTGGGATTTGATCTTTGATCTAATCGGCAGTAAGGGATTAAAGATCTGAAGCCTAGATCAGGTTTTCGGGTTTTCAGGAAAAGCATTAATACCAGGTGTGTATCCCACACTATATTTTAATAAGATTTATGGCAATATTTAATATGAGCATGTTTATAAGAATGTGAATATGGCTAAGGTACCATGCTATGGAACAAAGTACTCCGGTACGTTTTCCTACTCCTACTAGGATTATGGTAAAATATCTGTTATAACACGCATATGAATTATAAGAATGTGAATAAAGAAATTGGCATGATTGTATGACATGGGCATATGGGTTATTGTGAAAGGGGAAGTGAAAGTGGTGGTTTATACCACAATATCTGAAAGTGGTGACTTCGGTCACAATATCTCAATGTGGTGACTTCGGTCACGATTATTTAATCTGGTGGCTATGCCACGAATTTTATAAGGGCGATGAGCACGTCGACTGCAGCGACTGCCTTCGATGGTGTGTAGCGGATGGAGGGTTGACTTAGTAGTCCCCATGGTGTGCAGGATGGTACGGGTGATGTGTAGCGGATGGCATATAGGTTTGGGTTCGGGTTGCATCACTTTTTCCTATCTGATATATAAATATGTATGTGATATGATAATGTATGCCTGAGTTATTAAATTTTAGTGTTGGTTACACATTGAATCTGTTTGACTCACCCCGTTGGGGAACTTTTTCTTCCAGGTGACGATCAGTGATGGACCGGGTCGGCAGAAGCTTAGGGGTGGCCATGCGAAGCTCAGAACTTATTTTATTTCAGACTTTCTTTATTTTAAGTACTCTGAATTCAATTTTTGGGATTATTTGATGTAATAAGGCCATAGTGAACTACTTTATATTACTTTTACTTATTATGTTACGAAATTTTACCAATTAAGAGATTAAGTAATTTTTTTTTAAATAAGCTCTAAATGTTTTGTCACCTAAAATAAAGGGTTTACGATATAAGATAAACTTGTTTCCAACTCGAGCCCAACCCAAACAATTTTTTCTTTCAAAACACACTATTTTCCAAAGTAACAAAAGAATTTTGAACCGGTTTATATCGAGGAACATACCAGATCCGGTCAGGGCTCGTGGGCCGCGTTTGAGGTGTTTCAGTTTGGTATCAGAGCCAGGTTTTAAACTCTCGTCCTGGGGTTTAAAGCCCACAATGTTTTTAAATTAAGGCCCAAATGAATTTTGAGAAAGTTTTTAAGCAAGTTTTTCTGGCATGGCACCTAAGTCTCTGACCCGCAGTCCACCAGGTAAGTACCCCTAACCATCTGTGTGATTTATGTTATGGATTGTAGAAGGGTATAAATGGAACGTAGAATAGTATGATAGGTACTTAAACCCTAGGATTAGTTTACCCCAACAAATACATAAGACTTAATGCTTAATTAAACAAACCTATGGATAAGTCACCGAGTTAGGGTGTGGCAACCCCTGTGCGCATGCCTAGGATTGGATCCGAAAGAGCCTGGTACTGAAACAGTCCTAGTGACTCACCTCCTCTTCATTGGAATCCTACCTGGTGCGTAGCTTCGGTTCACCCTAACCAAGAGGGCTCAGTCACAGGCTAAACACAATAACTAAAACCCGAAAGGGATTAGCCACATTTTTATGGAAACCCTAGTTTTAAAAAAAAGTCAACAAACTACCCTTTGAATAGTGAAAATTATTATTTTTGAAAATTTTCTAAAAATTTCTAAGTTACAAAATTACCTAAATACCTCTGGTTGTGAAATTACAAAAATGCCCTTGGTTTATAAAATGTCCGAACTACCCACAGTTTTATCAATATTTCCTTACTTTATAACAAGTCCAAAACTCCTAATTTGCAAAATATCAAAATACCTTGATTTAGGAAAATCAGGAAATTGCCCCTAACCTACAAATTACCAAAACGACCCTAACTTCTAAAATTTTGCAACATCACCGTTTTGGAAAGCAAGTTCTCAAAAAGGAACCCCCAAGTTTTGCAAATTTTGAAATACCCCGAAATTATTAAAGCTTTACAAATTTACCCTGGTTTATTACCAAAATACTCCCGAGTTTCAAAATTACCAAAATACCCTCGAATTTTAAAATTTCCAAAAAACCCTCGGGAATGCAAAATTACCAAAATACCCTTATTGACAAAATCACCAAGGAACCTTATTTTGAAAAATTATGAAAATACCCCTGTAGGATAAATTACGAAAATACCCCTAGGGTAGGAATAGACAAAACTATAGAAATAATGAATGTGTATGGTAGATATTACCAAATGAATGGTTGGATGAATGTGCTTCTCTGAATTAGGATAGAGAACTTGAACCTTTGATTGACCGAAAGAACCCCTATTAATTCTCGTTTCATAAAATTTCTTCTCGGATAATCAGTGGAACATATACTAATACATAAAATTTCCTATTCAGATTAAGGTATGATTGTAAGAATGAGCTCTAGGGGATGTGGTCATAACGTCCGAGGACGCGGTAGGGGTAGGATGACCATATCTGAACCCGTTAGGTCGGGTCAAGGATCTGATAATGAGGTACCACCGCCACCACCACCACCACTGGTGGTGGGACAAAGAAGATCGACGGGAGGTGATGCTTGTATCACAGTCGTGGCTTTGAAGTTACGAATATGGTGGCTGGAGCAGGAAGAAATATGTGAGTTCAGAAATCGGTACCTGAGCGACTCTGAGCTAATGGAGCTGAGGTGTTCTGTGGAGTATCGGGTATAGCACCCAGTACGGCTGAATATTGGTTAGAGGCAACCGAGCGGATTATGGATGAGCTCGATCTAACCCCTGAGGAGAAGTTGAAAGGAATGGTGGCGCTGTTACATGATGAAGCGTATCAATGGTGGTTAACGGTTCGGGATGGTGCCGCGGCTGAGGATCTGACCTGGGAGTATGTTAAGGCAGCATATCAGAAGAAATATGTTGGTACACAGTATACTAATGAGCAGAGAAAGGCTTTTCTGGGGCTGGTTCAAGGGAACAAGTCTGTAGCGGAGTATGAAGCTGAATTTCTGAGGTTGAGTCGGTATGATCGAGGAATTGTAGTTACGGAGCATGAGCGATGTGTCTGATTTGAGGACGGATTAAGGGATGACCTAAGATTGTTAATAGCTCCACATCAGGAACGGGAGTTTTCTGCTTTAGTAGAGAAAGCTAAGGTGGTTGAAGGAATTAAGGATTCTGTGAAGCAGAATATGGATCGGAATAGGCTAAAAAGAGGTTTTGGATCGTCAGGATTATCTGGGAATAAGAGGCCTAGAGTTGATGGGCCGCGAGGTCGCTAAGTCGCTACTGGAGAGGCGATGCGCATGCACTGTGGTCAGTGTGGGAAGAAACACTTAGGAGAGTGTTGGAAAAAGACAGGAGGATGCTTTAAGTGTGGGTCTAAGGACCATATGATTAAGGACTGTCCTATGAAACTAGATGGGAATCGACCAGTAGCTCAGAATGTTAATCAGGCTGGTAGAGGTGGACAGCAGCTTCAGCGAGGCCGTGGTCCGAACAACAGAGGCAATGGTACCGGCAGAGGATGTGAAACACCGGGCAGAGGTGTTACTGAGGCTAGACAGACGGGTTTGGTTTATGTAGTTCGCCGGAGGTTAACTACCCAACCCATGACTTGGAATTGGCAGCGGTGGTTTTCGCTCTTAAGGTTTGGAGGCACTACCTTTATGGAGAAAAGTCGATAATCTACACAGACCACAAGAGCCTCAAGTATCTGTTGACTCAGAAGGAGTTGAACTTGAGACAGCGAAGGTGGGTGGAATTATTGAAGGATTATGATTGTTCGATAGAGTATCACCCGGGCAAGGCGAATGTGGTAGCATATGCTCTAAGTTGGAAGGTGGTGTCGGATCTGAGGGCGATGTTCGCACACTTGAGTTTGTATGATGACGGGAGTCTGCTGGCAGAATTGCAAGTCAAACCAACATGGTTGGATGAGGTAAAGGAAAGTCAGTTGATGGATGAGGACCTAAGTGCTAAGTTACAACAAGTACAGAAAGGAGAGTTAGAGGATTATGGTGTTAACGACGAGGGAGTATTGTGCTTCAAGGGAAAGGTCTGTATGCCAAGGGACGAGGAGTTAAGACAGAGGATTTTTCAGGAAGCGCATAGTAGCCCTTATACTATGCATCCGGAGGCACTAAGCTGTACAGGGATCTAAGGGAACAGTTTTGGTGGCCTGATCTTAAACTGGAAGTTACTGAATTCGTGGGAAAATGTCTGACGTGTCAACAAGTTAAGGCTGAATACCAAGTTCCTTCGGGATTACTTCAGCCAATCGAGATTCCGCAGTGGAAGTGGGAGAGAATCACCATGGACTTTGTTAGTGGGCTTCCCCTTACGCCTACTAAGAAGTACTCGGTATGGGTAATAATGGACCGTTTTACCAAGTCCCCGCACTTCATTCCGGTAAGAGTTGATTATTCTCTTTAGAAGTTGGCCAAATTATATGTGGCGAAAATTATGAGGTTACATGGAATGCCGGCATCAATCATTTCGGATAGAGACCCAAGATTTACGTCTCGATTTTGGAGGGCATTTCATCAAGCTTTAGGCACTAAGTTGGACTTCACTACGGCTTTTCATCCACAATCAGACGGGCAGTCTGAGCGGGTAATACAAGTGTTGGAGGATATGTTGAGAGGCTGTGTGATGGATTTCCGAGGAAGTTGGGAAGACTACTTGCCCTTAGCAGAGTTCGCCTACAACAACAGCTATCAGGCTAGTATTCGGATCATACCGTATGAAGCATTGTATGGTCGGAGGTGTCGGACTCCTACATGTTGGACGGAATTAGGAGAACGTCGAGTTTTGGGTCCAGAAATTTTGGTAGAATCTGAAGAGAAGGTTGAGATAATCTGGGCACGGTTGAAGGAAGCTTCTGATAGACAAAAGTCGTATGCAGATCTTAAGCGAAAGGTGATAGAATTTGTTGTGGGAGATCAAGTGTTCCTTAAGGTATCGCCTTGGAAGAAGGTGATGAGATTTGGTTGTAAAGGGAAGTTAAGTCCAAGGTTTATAGGACCCTATCGAGTATTGAAGCGAGTTGGACCAGTGGCATACCAGTTAAAGTTGCCCTTGGAATTGAAGCAGATGCACGACATATTCCATGTGTCCATGCTACGTCGATATCGATCAGACCCATCTCATGTGGTGCCAGTCAAGGAGGTGGAGCTAAGACCAGATTTATTATAAGAGGAAGAGCCAATTCAGATATTGGAACGTGATGTAAAAGTGTTACGGAGGAAGTCAGTTCCTCTAGTCAAAGTGTTATGGCGCAACCATGGATCAGAGGAAGCTTCGTGGGAGCCAGAAGAAGCAATACCACAACAATACCCTCATCTATTTCAGCCAGGTAATTTCGAGGACGAAATTATTTTAAGGGGGGTAGAACTGTAATATCCTGGATATGGGCTTGTGCATTTTTGCTTAATTATATGAAATAGTATGCCTTATGTGCTATGGATGTGTTGTGTGCATTTTTTAGAATCTTGGAAATGTAAGGAAATGCCTTAGGAAATGGTAAGTTTTAGAGTTTAAAAGAGGAAACCGAAGCAAAGGGGTCTTAAGAGAAAATATAGGGGATTTATGACACAAGAATCAGCTTGTTAAAGTGGCTTGAAGGTGCCACTTAAGGCCCAGGTAAGTGACGCCACAAGCAAGGGTTAGGGGGCCAAGGATCGAGTCGCATGGGAAGCAAAATAATGTTTTATTTTTCGGCATTAAGAGGGAGAAGTGGACGGCATTAAGGCAAAAGGGAGGTGTTTTATTTTTGTTAAAATTCGGCAAATAGATGGATAAATGATGGATTATTATAGGTATTTTTAATTAAGAGATAAGAGATAATTGAGGGATTAATTCTATTAATTTTTAAACAATGTGATAAAGGAGAAAAATGTGGGAGAAGTGGTGGCCAAGTAAGGGATTCTAAGCTTAGTAGTTTCGGCTAAGCTAGGAAGAGGAGATAGCCGAAATTATCAAATAGATATTCATCTTTTCTCTTGGTTTTCTTTTATTTCTCTCAACTTTGCCTAGCCGAAATCTTTTTCTTCCTAAAAATCACTATTGCCGATTTCTCCCAAGTCCCCTACTCCTCCATTGAAGCCGAATCCCCATTGTAAATCCTCTCATTCTTCTTTTACAAACGCAATCAAAAGCCGAAGATACCAATAGCCCTAGCCGATTTCTCATTAAGCCTCAAAAGCCGAATTTTTGATCCACATCAAGGCCATAGCCAAATATCTTTGAGATTTCAAGCAAGAGGGTTGTCGACTTATACATTAAGGGTAAGGGCCAACGGTCATTTGATTTCCATTCTTTTTCTTCTAGATTTAAGACGAAACTAAGATATCTAACCCCATTATTGTTCTAGACAAAACTTGGAGGGAGGCTTTGGGATTGGCCAATTGTCGACTTCTAGGAAGGATCTTTCGGGATTTTAAAGGTTTTAAGGTAAGTCATATTTGACATTCGGCCAAGGACCATTGGTTGTGATTAAATGTTAGGAGTTGATCTAACATGTGTTTTTAGGGATTTTGACAGAAACTATAACCAAGGAGTTATTCCGGGATTTAAAAACCTTAAGGTAAGTGACTATGAATATTTGGCCAAGGCTCTGTTTTAGTATTTAGATATATTTTTATGTGTTTAAGCCGAAAACTAACCCGGTTAATGGATCTAGTGAGTAGTCGACTATAAAGAAGAAACACTACAAATTTTGGGATTTGATCTTTGATCCATCGGCAGTAAGGGATTAAAGATCTGAAGCCTAGATCAGGTTTTCGGGTTTTCAGGAAAAGCATTAATACCAGGTGTGTATCCTACACTATCTTTTAATAAGATTTATGGCAATATTTAATATGAGCATGTTTATAAGAATGTGAATATGGCTAAGGTACCATGCTATGGTACAAAGTACTCAGGTACGTTTTCCTACTCCTACTAGGATTATGGTAAAATATACATTGACACACGCATATGAATTATAAGAATGTGAATAAAGAAATTGGCATGATTGTATGACATGGGCATAGGGGTTATTGTGAAAGGGGAAGTGAAAGTGGTGGTTTATACCACGATATCTGAAAGTGGTGACTTCAGTCACATTATCTGAATGTGGTGACTTCGGTCACGATTATTTAATCTGGTGGCTATGCCACGAATTTTATAAGGGCGATGAGCACGTCGATCGCAAATGACGCCTTCGATGGTGTGTAGCGGATGGAGGGTTGACTTAGTAGTCCCCATGGTGTGCAGGATGGTACGGGTGATGTGTAGCAGATGGCATATAGGTTTGGGTTCGGGTTGCATCACTTTTTCCTATCTGATATATAAATATGTATGTGATATGATAATGTATGCCTGAGTTATTAAATTTTAGTGTTGGTTACACATTGAGTCTGTTTGACTCACCCCGTTGGGGAACTTTTTCTTCCAGGTGACGATCAGTGATGGACCGGGTCGGCAAAAGCTTAGGGGTGGCCATGCGAAGCTCAGAATTTATTTTATTTCGAACTTTCTTTATTTTAAGTACTTTGAATTCAATTTTTGGGATTATTTGATGTAATAAGGCCATAATGAACTACTTTATATTACTTTTACTTATTATGTTACGAAATTTTACCAATTAAGAGATTAAGTAAATTGTTTTTTTAAATAAGCTCTAAATGTTTTGTTACCTAAAATAAAGGGTTTACGATATAAGATAAACTTGTTTCCAACTCGAGCCCAACCGAAACAATTTTTCTTTCAAAACACACTATTTTCCAAAGTAACAAAATAATTTTGAACCGGTTTATATCGAGGAACATACCAGATCCGGTCAAGGCTCGTGGGCCGGGTTTGGGGTGTTTCAAAATATCTGATAAAATGAACAGGATTTGATCCTGATCAATTTTATCCCCCAGTAATGTTTCAAGCGCTAATCATTGACTCGAAAATTACCTCATTTACTTTGAAGTTCAACAACTCCGTATGGATAAACTCGGTGAATCGTAAATGGGCCGGACCAACGTGATGTTAACTTACCTGGAAAGAACCTTAATCTGGAATTGAACAACAAGACTTGCTGACCCTGCTTCAAATTTTCGAACTCAAATGTGCTTGTCATGCCATTTCTTAAGTCTCTAATTGAGTAATTTGGCATTCTCGTACGAGGACATTCGGAATTCTTCTAACTCATTGAGTTGGAGCATCCATTTCTCTTTAGCAAGCTTAAGATCCAAGTTAAGTTGTTGAAGAGCCCAATAAGCTTTGTGCTCTAACTCCAAAGGCAGATGAAAAGCTTTCCCAATGACCAACCTACAAGGGCCGAATACCTAGCTTGGTTTCTTATTTCTTTTTCTTTTCTTTGTTTTGGTAATAAGATGAACATAGAATGGTGGCTTTTAATGTTTTGTTTTATTATAACATATACTATTAATTCTTTTACTTATTTAACCTTTTATTAAACATATAAAATATATATACATTAAGGTTATTTTGTCCATTGCCGCCCACTAACCTTAATAGTAGGCTAATTGCATCGTAAAACCTCCAAATTATAAAGATAACAACAATTAGGCACTTTCCTATTTAACCATTCAAATTTTCATTTTACACGATTAAGTCTTTTTTTCAAATTAAGTACACAAACAATAAAATTAATTCACGAAACATTCATACATGTAAATTCACACATAACTAACACAGAAAATAATATTAAAATATATTTTAGACTCGAATTTGTGGCCCCGAAACCACTATTCTGATTAGGGTCAAAATCAGACTATTACATAAATAGTTTAATTGGATTAATTGTAAGTCAAGGTAAGTATCTCATTTAAATGCCTATGAACTTGCTAAGCATCCGAAATGCTTACCCTCGTTGTTTTTCCCTTCCCTATAGATTGTTGACTTGTGAAACATGTCGATCAAATCTACGAGAAGCTTACACTATCTTGTGTTTGATTTAGTAATTTTTCAAACATTTTAAGGTCTGATTATGTGGCATGTACATAGGTGTTTATTTTGGTTAAATTTGGTATAATGATATAGCTTGAAACCTATGTTAAGTACCAATTTGAAATATACTAAAGTTTGTAATATGATATGCTTTTGGGTAAATATGGTTTGAATTGAGCATATGACATTTAAAATGGTATTTTGAGTATTTACATAGGTAAGATGATGAAATGGAGTGGTTAAAAAGTGTGGATGATTAGGTTGACCTTACTAAATTAAATTGTTTTGTTTTGATGTCAAATTATGGAAATATTGGTTTGGGTTATTTGAAATGGTTGAATAGAATGTTTTGGCATGTATTTAGATTAGTTTTGTGCAAACAAAGTTGTGTAGTATGCACCAGAATGTGGGAATTATAAGGTTGACATGAAATATATACCAAAAGGCCTAACTTGTACCAAAAACAGAGTCCTTGTCTCAACAACCACATTTCCTCGTCCCAATGTCGGTCGATAGTATATGACGTCGCAACATCAAGTGGCCTAATGTCATGATGTGACAAACTATTTAGAGATGTTGTGTTGTGGAGGAGGTGGCGTCACAATGACGACCTTCAAATTTTGAAATATTGCAATTTGGTCCTATTTCATGGTTAAGTCAACAAAAGAGCTTTAATAAGCTTAAATGAAACTTGAAAAAGAATGTGTATCATTATGTGAACATGTTTATGAAATGATTGCATGTCTAAATAGTTTATTTACTAGTGATTTGATGATAGTTACTTCGACAAAAGTTGTGGCATCCCGTAGCTCGGATCTGACAATTGAGTCAGTCGAGGGGTGTTATAGTTGAATTTTCTTTAGGACTATTCTGGTGAATAGAAGTTTTGTGTAGAGTTTGGAATGTCCCACGTAAAAGGTTTCCAATAAAAAAGGGACAAGAGCATATCCTTTGATTGTCGACGTCGCTCCAAAAGCTGTAGTGTTTTTATTTTAAGTAAAAACAATGATAACTGAGAAATGTGAAGAATTTTGAGGAAATGGATGGGCAGGGCAGTATCGTGGAGCAGTTATAAGGTTGTCAGTACTTCTGTCACTTTGGGGAATTGTAACTAGTAAGAGGTGGTAATTTTGGTGGCAAATCTGGGTGCTATTCATGATGGATGTGGGATTAGGTATTTGTTTAGAAAAGTATGCATGCTTCAAGATATGCTGGAGTAGAAGAATCCAACCATTTCACATTGATTTTTTATTAATATCAAATTTGTGGTAGTGTTGTACCCACATTCTTATCCAATCCCTAATATTCAAGTAAGCGATGTGATCCAATCGAATTGTCTAGAGGGAGCCAAACCATACGACATTCGAGAAATGACAAGTCTTGAATATGTGGTCAATGGTTTCCCTCTCCTGTTCACAAAGTGGGCACTATAGGTTTGAAATTATTTGACGATCGTGGAAAAGTTTTCGAAGACGTAAATGGTTATGACAAAGTTTTCAAATGAAGACTAGAATTTTCGAAGGTAGTTGAATCTTCTAGAGAGCCTTCCAATTGATGTCCTAGGGATTATATAGGAGTCTAGTTGACCTTTGTTGAAAATTAGACGATATGAATCCTTCATGGAGAATTGACCTGCAAGGTTTTATTTCCATGTGTATTTATCTTGCTCAAGGTTGATCGTGAATCCGCGAGAGTTGAGTTCATGCTCCCAATCAGGCCCTAGTAATTCTTGAATATGCTTTGAGTCCCAATGCTGGTTATGCTTGTCTTGAAATCCTTCAACCATTATACCAACAGGTCTTGCTGATGTTTGGTTCTGCAATGCCATACCATTTCCAACGATTGGAACCCTATCACTGTTCCAAATCTGAATATCTAATGCATGTAAGCATATATCTCATCCTTTTAATATGCTCCTCCAAGTCCATGACTCAGTGGGTCAAGGTTGTACCAAAAGGAAATCTTGAGAAATGCAGTATTTAGCGAATAACATAGATCATACTAAAGATTGGGGTTGTGTTAAGATTCGCCACTCCTATTTGCAGACAAGTGCCTCATTCATCATTTCTACCTTTCATATGCCCACTTTTTCTTAAGGTTTCGATGAACATAAATTGTCGTAATGACACACGTGAATAATTTTGTCATAGCGCAAGCAAAAGTCTCAAGTAATTTTGTCAATTTTTTTAGTGATATTCTTGATTCAAAACAATTAATTAAAAACCAAATAATTCTAACTGGTAATATAAAAGTCAATATTGTTTGAACTGGACCAGACTGATCGGAGTATTTTTCTAGAGAGGGGCTTTGAATTTTAAATTTTTTTAATAATATTTTAATCAAATCTGTTAAACTATCAAACCAATAGCTTGACCATGATTGAGTTTAAAAAAACATTGATTAAAGTAAAATGGAAATGATCTTTTGCAATAAATTGTTTTTCTACTTATATAGGTCAGTTGAGTAACAACTACTTTTACGGATTATTAAAAAACATGAAACATAATTTTCAATACCATTATGAACTTAAAAAAGTTCTCTAATAAACTCAAACTACTATATAAATATATATATGATGGATCCAAGTCTGTATTATTGGATGCTAAAAAAATAAAATATGAAATCCTTAAAGATTTTTCTTTCATTTGAATTGAAAACACAAAGTTGAATGATAAAGATAAGATGAAAATTACAACATCTAAACCATTTGTCTACTTTGTAGCATCTTTTTCTCTGTCTACTTCTATAATACGTTTTGTTTTCCATAGTTAAGATTTTCTGGTTGTTTTGCGAGATCTATTGGACTCTTTGAGCGAGATAAATAAAGGAGGAACTAACAAATCTTAACATCGCCGATGAGGATGAAGAGAGACTATAAGCCTTTGGAAATGCAGATGTGGTTGAGGAAGATTATAGCCTATGCCTGGTAGGTTAATTTTTAATGGATAGTGTGGTCCATTTTTTGGCAATGAGAAACATACTGACATATTTGTGGCATTTATTGGGAGGGGTACCCATTACAGATATTAGGGAAAAAAGAAGTTTGTTTCATTTTTATTACAAGATAGATCTGAGGGGAGTAATTGATGGAATGCCCTGACTCTTCAGTAGGCATCTCATTGTATTTAATCGGCTCGAAAATGGCGAACCCATTACAAGTCCCTCTAGTCTATGTTAATTTCTGGGTTCAAGTTCATAATTTTCCAATAGGGTTTATGTCAGAGGGAATAGTTTGAAATTTTTCAAATTTCATCGATCAGTTTCTAGAATATGATGCTGCTTTAGTAACAAATGGCGTTAAGAAATTTATGTGTATAAGGGTTAAGTTAGATGTCTAGCCCCCTTTGAAAAGGAAGAAGTAAATAGTCCTATATCAAAATAGATCAACTTATTCCTTGTTTCAATATGAAAGACAATCACATTATTTTGTTTCCTATGTGGAAAATTGGATCACGATTATAGGTTTTATCTAGTTCAGTTGACGTTAGGGTCACAGGAGGTGGTATTTGGATGAGATATCTTATTGAGAGTACCACCAAAGAGGGAGTCACTAGAGGTAAATATGTGGCTATGAGATGACAATGAAGATGGCAATAGCATAGGGATGGAATTGGATAGGAGGAGAGATGGGAGGAGTTTTGGGGATATTTAAACTTCTCATCCTTATCTGATGAGGGGAAGAAGAATGGGTGTTATCCAATAGTCTTAGCCAAGAATGATATTCAGTTAAATAATGATTATAGTAATTTATCAAGGCGTGGGCCAAAGTTGGATATTAAAGATAGCCTTGTTGAGGTTGTTGATGGAAAGAAAAGGCAACAAATATAATAGATGATTCAAACGGTTTCAAGTAGTAATGATTCAATAGAATCGAGAGTTTCTAATAAAATATTGTCGAATGCAATGAAAATCGTAAGCTGGAATGCTCGTGGCTTGGGGCAACCACAATCTATTAGATGTCTAAAGAATAGATTGAGACAAATTTAGCCTCAATATTTGTTTCTTATGGGAACAAATAATAGTGCAAGAAAAATGGAACAAGTACGAAAGAAATGTGGATTTGTGAATGACATTGATGTGGATGCCGATAGATCTAGAGGGGGTGTATCACTGGTTTGGAAGAACGGTTGTAGTATTACTTTAAGGAGCTTTCCTCAATTGAATGTTGATGTTGAAATAAATGAAGGGGACAAGAAGGTATCATGGAGGTTTACGGGTTTGTATGGATCACCAGTGGAACGATGAAAGTTAGAATCATGAACCTGTTGCGACAATTGAGTAGAAATAGTTGTTTGTCGTGGTTAGTAATGGGAAATTTTAATGAAATAATGTATTCGTCTGAAAAAATATGAGGTGCTTTCATGAAGAGATACAGATGATGGCTTTTTGGGGAGTTTTGAAGGAATGTGACTTGAGCGATTTGGCGTTCTCAGGACAATGGTTTACATGGGAAAGAGGGAGGCTATCGACAAATAATATATTAGAGCGGATAGATATAGCGGTGGATGACTCGAATTGGTGGGATCTATTCTTGGGATATACGGCTAAACATCTCCAACATGGTTTTTTCGATCACTGTCAAGTACGGATTGATACGATTGGAGGGATTAGAGGTCGACTATTAAGAAAGCATTCCCAATTTTGGTTTAATGCAAACTGGGTACTTGAAGAAAATTTTGAGGATCAACTAAAAAATTTTTTGGGAATCAAATAACAGCGAGATTCCTATTAAGGTACATGATCTAAGATCCAATCTAAGATAGTGGGTGAAAGTGAATTAGCGAGATAGGGATCCCAAAATGTTAACATTTAATGCGAGATTGAGTGAATTAAATTTGGTGGCTCGATCATTACATCAGTAAAACACCGGAGGCGATCCTTTCTTCCTCCCATCGATCACAGGTATGCTTCCGTTTACTACTCAATCTCTCCATGGCAATTTGATTTACTAGTTCTCACTATTCTTGATTTACTAGTTCTTCCAATCTCTCTAGAGCCTCTTATTTCCAATATTTGGGGCGTTTAATAACTCCTACCCTCCTTCGCCAAACAGTGCGCTGCTTCATTAGCTTTCTGAGGTACGTGTAACATTTCTATTTTATCAAACATGCAAATCCTTTATTTTACTTCCTTGACCATATTACTAATGTTCGATTTGTCCTCCTCTATGGCCCTTACTCTTTTGATGACAATTAAGGTGTCCCTTTCTACAAAATTCTCCTAAACCCTAGTTCCTTTGTGAAAATTACAACTTTCAAACATGCTCGTGCTTTTTCCATGGTTGAGTTTAACACGTGCTCATTCGGGTAAGTATGCAATACCATAACTAGGCCCACCCTATTTCAAATTAAAATCCACGATACTGATTTATTTGACTGTTGATGAAATGAGGAATCAAAGTTTGCTTTAACATCATCACCTTTTGGTGGCTCCCATTTACTAACTATAGGGTTTTGCGTTGACACTGCTATATCTTCCAATTTCTTCGTCTCTAAAATATAAGCATCAATAAAAGCTAGTACGTCATGTATACATTTCCTTGCCCCCTCATGATATACTGTTGAGATCAAAATACACCAAGAGGGGAGGTGAATTGGTGTATTAAAACATTTTCAGGAAATGATGAAAATAAAATGACTTAAGTATTTATAGTGGTTCGGCCTCAATTGCCTACCTCCACTACCTTAGCTTTCCTCAACTAATGATTTCCCAAATCCGCTAGATTTGAACCTTTAAGGAAAAGGTTTAACCTTACAAATTCCTATCTTTTCAAAGGTAAGATAGAACTACTTCTCCTCAAGGTTTTCTATCCAAAACCTTAAGTAACACCTCAAAAATGAGAAAAAATAATGATGAATAACATGATACCTTTAAAAGGTAGATAATCAACAATTAAGCAGTCTCATACAAAGTTACAACACTTGAAAGAATGATAGAAAACTTAACCCACAAGTGTGTACAATAAATATTTGGTAAAAGACTGAGAAAGATTGAAAATTGAGTTCTTAGAATTTAGGCACTTGGTTTTATATTTTTAATAAGGAGTCTTGACCTTGTATTTAAATCTTCTAACAACCTTATGGATGTTTGTAGCCGTTAGAAACAAATAGTTGTTGCAGCCATAAAAACTAGTACTGAATGCAGTCTACAGCTTTGTTGTATCGGTAGAAGGGGACTTGTAAAGGTAGAAGTCCTTCCAAAATATGGCCGTCTAGCTCGTTGTATCGGTAGAGATCCACTTGTACCGGTAAAACTTTGAGTGTTTCAACTGGTATATGTAGAAGTGCAGGGGAGCCTAAACTTTTGCTACTGCCTTGACTTGTCTCGATAGAAGTTCTTACGGTATCGGTAGAAATCTGGTTGTATCAATTGATCATACCAGGGTATCGGTAGAGAATCCATGCCAAAACTACCTTGCACATTGGAGTGCATTCTACCGGTAGAAGTCCGAGTTGTATCGATAGAACTCCTAGTTCTATCAGTAGAATTCTGTAGCCTTTTCAAGCTCTTTCCATCTTCAGTTCTACCAATACTTGTCCACCTAAGTATCGGTAGAAGTCCTTCAGACTTCAAAAACTTGTTAAAAATTAAGTTAATTTAAGGGTTTCTAAATGTTTATCTTGTCCAACACTTTGAAAATAATTTTAAGGACTTATATTTTTTTTTTTTTTGTAAATTTAAGTAGGGGATTTTTAATATAGTTTTTGTTATATCAAAATACTTGAAAAACTAGAGGAATAAGTGCACACTACTTAAACATATGGAGACATAAGAATAATAAAAAAATAGAAACAAAATAAAAATGAAGCATGTAAACAAGTAGATTGAAAAAAAAAAAAAAAGACAGTACATTTGAAATAAAAGCATCCAAAGGCAACGAAAATAGAAAACATTCCAAAGCAACTAAATATACAACCAATATAAATATCCCAAATATCCAAAGAAAGAAAACCAAACAACCTAAAATAGTGATATAATCCAACCAAAAAGGATATAAAAATCAACCAAAAAGTGAAATCTTAATTGTCCGATGGCGGGGCAAACCGAGAGACCAACCCATTGATGCACTCGTCTAATTGATTGTAACGATCGTCAAAATGGGTAGCCAATGCATTAAAACATGTATCAACTTGCAACGGCAGCCCATTGATCGCCTCGAGTTAATGTGCTGTGCGCGGGGATGGCAGAGAAAAGAGAGCTGGATAAGCCTCATGCAGAGACCTAGGAGCATCGGATGTTTGTGAAGTGATTGGTGGAACCGTCAAAGCTTGAGCCACCGAGGATTTCTAGTCTAACTTGCGGACCTAACCCATTGATGCACTCGTCTAATTGATTGTAACGATCGTCGAAATGGGTAGCCAATGCATTAAAACATGTATCAACTTGCAACGGCAGCCCATTGATCGCCTCGAGTAAATGTGCTGTGCGTGGGGACGGCGAAGAAAAGAGAGCTGGATAAGCCTCATGCAGAGACCTAGGAGCATCGGATGTTTGTGAAGTGATTGGTGGAACCGTCAAAGCTTGAGCCACCGAGGATTTCTAGTCTAACTTGCGGACCTAATTTCCTTAATAGTCAAGCTTCCAATTTCAACTATGTGCGGTCAAGATATCAATAAAGGAGTTTATGGCACAACTAGGGTATATACTTATGTTTATTCTAAGACTACGAAAGATATAAGAGAGAAACGTACCATAATGTAAGGTTTTGTTGCTAGATATTGATAATCTAACAATCTCGAGAAGGTTTAGAAAAATAATAGAGGCTAAGTTGAGGGGATGGTTGATTTTAAAGCACTGCCACATCCAATAATTGGTGTGGTGAAATCTGAAATGTTTATTGGTTGAGGGAATGATCCAAGTGAATATAAGATGGAGGATACAATCATAAAGGTCCATGTCATTGCCTATATAATCATTGGGCCTAGTTAAGGAAGTAGTGTATAGGTCGGTACGATGTTCATCACTCTCATTGGTGATAAAAAGAGAAGTAGAGAGGGATTCTACCAAGATAGTAATCTATTGGCTCATGAAGGAAGAAGTAATAGATTGAACTACGTAGGTGTTCGAGTCGTGGTTAAGTTTGGCATTGGAGTAAAACGTCTGAACAAGGTTGTCATAACAAGGACCCCTAATTTGGAGACAATTGAGCCAAACTCAATCGTGGAGTTGGTCGAGGTATTTGAATTGAATGGTAGTTGCTAAAAAGATGAGAGATTTGAATTTCACGGGTTGTAAAATAGGTGTTAAATTTTTCAAGGGCATGGCCATTGTAACACCCTTAACCCGTATCGATCACTAAAGTAGAGTTACAGAGTATTACCGTATAGTTAGAACATTTAACATAAATTATATATATGATCATAAGCATATTAAAATCCAATCGTTTACATGCATATCATCCCTAAACAGAGCATTCAAGGCCTTAAAAATACCTTAGAAACATTTCGGGACCAATTTGAAATCATTTCAAAAGTTTAAGAAAATGTTGAAAAATTTTGACTACAGGGGTCACACGGCCATGTGGCTAGGCTATGTGACTCACACGGCTGAGACACATGACCATGTCCCAGCCCATGTCCGTGCCTGTGTAGCTCTCTGACTTGGGTCACACGACCAAGCCATACGCCCGTGTGCCAGGCCATGTAACATTCGAAATGGCCTCACACGCCCGTGTGGACAAAAATTCACCTAGAAACAAGCTCTTCCAAAATCAATACAAGCATAACCATTCAACCTTCCTAAGTACACTTCAAAAGGGACCTTAAGCAACATCAAACCTCAATAAAACATGCTCAAAACATATCTAAATAAACATCTCAAATACCTAACCAGTGTGCCCTCATTGACACCGCATTTAAAACATCCATCCACAACCAATATACCATGCATATGTACCTCAAATAAAATTCAAGCAATCAAATAATTGAATATGGTAAAAACATAATCCTATACACATCTTTCTCAAAACAACTACTTTCATTGAGCATTATCATAAGAAATAAGCATATAGGCAAATCCAACCATCACCAAATCATGCTATAAAACATATATCTATCTATATATATACAAGCTTATAATCACATATTCGAAATATCCAACTTCAAGGACCTAAACACACCTTAGGTACATGCCAAAATTACAAAAGGAGACATCACTAACGTTGAGTATGAGATTCTTGGAGTTTGAGTCTACTATTTATCTAACCTATGAACATGGAAACTAGTTCACATTTAATAGATTTTATTTAAATAACTAACCACAAGAACAACAAAATAATATGAGCTTATATCTCAAGAAAATAAAAATTCTGATTCTTCTTTAATGATACCTATAACCAACTCTGAAACACCCCACACACGGCCCACGAACCTGAACCGGATCTGGTATGTTCCTTAAGAAAAATGGTTTTGAAGTTCTTTATTACTTAGAGATAATTTGTGTATTTTTCGAAAGATATTGGTTTTGGGTTGGGCTTAGGTTGGAAACCCGTTTACTTAATTTTAAAAGAACAATTATTTAAAGTGACAAAAAAAAAACAATCTAGGGTTTATTTAAGAAATATGTTTTTAAACAATCATTAATTTTAAAGTAATTCGTAACATAGTAATAAAATTTAAACAGAAATGAAGCAATCAAACTTGGGCCTTATGGCCTTATTACATCAAATAATTTCCAAAATTAAAATGAAAAGTACTTAGCAAAAATAAAGTCCAAATCGTTTATTTTTCTCCCGCATGGCCACCTTCACTCCCGCCGGCCCGGCATTTACCGCTCATCACCAAAAATAGTCCCACAAGGGGTGAGTCTACTGCACTCAATGTGTACACAAAACTAACAATCAACAGATCGAGCATACATATTCATATCAAGTACATATTCGAATCAAATGATGCAACCCAAACCCAAGCCTATTTGTCCATCCGCTACACACCACCCGTACCTGCCAGTCACACCGTGGGGACTACTAAGTCGACCCTCCATCCGCTACACACCATCGGCGCGCGATCAGCTGCGACGTGCTCATCGCCCATATAATTTGTGTCATTAGACACCATATTCGAATAGTGTAACCGAAGTTACCAAATTCGAGATAATGTAACCGGTTACCATATTCATATTATGTGACCGTAGTCACCATATTCCGTTAGTGAGACCGAAGTCAACACCTTCTTCCCCTTCACATATAGCTCAAAATGCCCCAAATATTATTATATCATGCATAACATACTTATTTCTCATTCATGTTACTATTCACATGTTCAAAATATATCATATTCGTAATCCTATCGGAGTAGGAAACGTACCCTGGGTACTCTTTACCACATTTGTGGTACTTAGCCACATTCTCATTCTTATGCATATTCATATATTAAAATAATTATTGCCATAATATATTGAAAGTTAGTGTGAGTACACACCTGATTCGCTTAATAGGTTCCTTCAAATCCCGAAGAACGATCTACCAATCTAGATCTTTACTCCTATATTCGGCCAATCATAAAAACATATGAGTCAACCTATTTGGCTTAAAAACCAAATCCTAGTAGGATTTGTATCACTTACCTTGTTGCCGAATTGGATGATGGTAAATCAAGTCCAAAAAAATCACTAGTATCCTTTCCTTGAAATCGGCTAAAACTAAATTCATTAAGCATGGTTAGTTTGACTTCTTAAAATCATAAGAAATAAATCCGAGTTCCTTGGCCGAATATAATGTTTACTTACCTCTAATTTCCCGAAAATTCCTCTTGATTGTGGATCTGTCGAAATCCCTACATATATTAGATCTGATTTCCAAGTCACTTAATAACTTAATCAAATAGCCTTTGGCCTAAACCATACTTTTCTTACCTTAAATCCTTGAATTTCCAAAACTTTCCTTGATTCCTTAGATCCAAAGCCCAAATCCTTCCTTGGATATTCGCCAAGAGACATCCAAAAGATCACCCTAAATCTTGATTGAAAAGAAGTAAACACAAGAATCCATTCTTACCTTATCACCACAAATGATGGCACTCTTGTTTGAAGCCACAAAGATTCGCTAACAGGATCAAAAGAGAAGGTTTTGGCTTGACAGATGAAGAAAAGAGAGGAAGAAAAGAGAAGAAGAAAATTCGGCAGAGAGGGTTTGCTTAGGGAATTTCGGCCACACTTGGAAAAGATGAGAGAAAACCCTTTAATTCTCCTCCTTTAGTCGAAATTATCAGGCCAAGAGTCCTTGACTTGGCCACCACTCTTCCTTGTGATAATATCATCTATTTTATTTAAAAATAAATAAAGAAAAATCCTTATTATCTCTTCTAAATAATCCAAATTGAAAAGCTTTTATTTATCACCTTATTAAGCAATATTATTGGAAATAAAACACCTCCCTTTTCTAGAAGCAAGTGCCGTCCACCTCTTAGCCTGGGAAGCAAAAATAAAACTTCATTTATTTGCTTCCCTTGTGACTCGAACCTGTGCCCATGCCTCTTGCACATGGCGCCATTTCCATAGGCCTTAAGTGCCATCTTGAGCCACTTTTCCTAACCCGTTTGTGTGTCAAATTTTACCAACTTTTTCTTTGAAGGCCCTCTTGCCTTAATCTCCCGTTTAAACTTTAAAACTCATCATTTTAGGTCATTTCCAAGTTTCCTAAAATTTTCGATCATCTGCTCTGTTTACTTGCCATTTTCTTACATTTCCAAGTTTCCTAAAATGTATACTTTCCATTTTTGGATCATTTCTATTTTCATTTCTTAGTTTCCAAAAATGTGTACTTTCCATTTTTTAACCATTTCCTTACATTTCTAGGTTTCCTAAAATGTTCATGTCCTAAGGCATTTCCAGGTTTCCAAAAATATTCATTTCCATTCATTTCCATACAATTCTGAGTTTCCAAAAATTTCAAAAATTTATTCATAATGCTTAAGACTTGTCATTTCATACAATTAAACCGAAAATGCATAGGCCCTTTCCAGGATGTTGCAGTTCTACCTCCCTTAAACAAAATTTCGTCCTCGAAGTTTCCTAACTAAAATAGTTGAGGGTATTACTGTCGCATTGTCTCTTTAGACTCCCACGAAGCTTCTTCCGATCCATGATTGCGCCATAACACTTTGACTAGAGGCACTGACTTCCTTCGTAGTACTTTCACATCTCGTTCCAAAATCCGAATCGGTTCTTCCTC
The DNA here is from genome assembly GCA_025503065.1 of Gossypium bickii. Lineage (NCBI taxonomy): Eukaryota > Viridiplantae > Streptophyta > Magnoliopsida > Malvales > Malvaceae > Gossypium > Gossypium bickii. The sequence continues at coordinate 57,305,975 of CP106717.1, read as the reverse complement.
GTAGGATAAGTCTAGCCTTAGCTCCACCTCTTCAACAGGTACCACATGAGATGGGTCCGATCAGTAGCGACGTAGCATGGATACATGGAATACGTCGTGTATCTGCTGCAACTCTGGTGCCAACTCCAATTGGTATGCCACTGGCCCAACTCGCTTCAGTACTTGATAAGGCCCTATAAACCTTAGGCTTAACTTCCCTTTTCGACCGAACCTCATTACCTTCTTCCAAGGTGAGACTTTCAGGAATACTTGATCTCCCACTTCAAACTCGATCTCCTTCCGCTTAAGGTCTGCGTACGACTTCTACCTATCGGAGGCTTCCTTGAGCCGTGCCCAAATTAACTCAACTTTCTCTTCAGTTTCTGCCACTAACTCTGGGCCTAAAACTCGACGTTCTCCTAACTCGGTCCAACAAGTAGGAGTTCCACACTTCCGACCATACAATGCTTCATATGGTGCCATCCGAATGCTTGCCTGATAGCTATTGTTGTAGGCAAACTCAGCTAAAGGCAAATAATCTTCCCAACTTCCTCGAAAATCCATAACACAACCCCTTAACATATCCTCCAACACTTGTATAACCCGTTCGGTCGCCTGTCCGATTGTGGATGAAAAGCTGTAGTGAAGTCCAACTTAGTGCCTAAAGCTTGGTGAAGTGCCTTCCAAAACTGAGACGTAAACCTTGGGTCTCGATTGGAGATGATCGATGTTGGTACTCCGTGTAACCTTACGATCTCTGCCACATATAACTTGGCTAGCTTCTGAAAAGAATAGTCAACCTTCACCGGAATAAAGTGCGCGGACTTGGTCAAACGGTCCACTATCACCCATACCGAGTCCTTCTTAGTAGGCTTAAGGGGAAGCCCACTAATGAAGTCCATGGTAATTCTTTCCCACTTCTATTGGGGAATCTCAATTGGTTGAAGTAATCCTGATGGGACTTGGTGTTCAGCCTTAACTTGCTGACACGTCAAACATTTCCCTACAAATTCAGTCACCTCTCATTTCAGATCAGACCACCAAAATTGTTCCCTCAGATCTCTATACAACTTGATGCCTCCGGGATGCATAGCATAAGGGCTACCATGCGCTTCCCGAAGAATCCTTTGTCTCAACTCCTTATCCTTGGGCATACAGACCTTTCCCTTGTAGCGCAATACTTCTTCATCATTGACGCCATAGTCCTTTAACCCTCCTTGCTGTACTTGCTGTAACTTAGTACTTAAGTCCTTATTAGCCAACTGTCCCTCTTTCACCTCCTTTAGCCATGTGGGCTTGACTTGTAACTCTGCCAACAGGCTTCCATCATCATACAGACTCAAGTGAACGAACAAAGCCCTTAGATCTGACACAACCTTCCGACTTAGGGCATCTGCTACCACATTCGCCTTGCCCGGGTGGTACTCTATCGAACAATCATAATCCTTCAACAACTCCACCCACCTTCGTTGCCTCAAGTTCAACTCCTTCTGAGTCAACAAGTACTTAAGGCTCTTGTGGTCTATGTAGATTACTGACCTTTCTCCATAAAGGTAGTGCCTCCAAACCTTCAGGGCGAAAACCACTGCTGCTAGTTCCAAGTCATGGGTTTGATAGTTAACCTCATGAGGCCTTAACTGCCGAAACCCATAAGCGACTACTTTTTGTTCTTGCATTAGCACACAGCCTAACCCCGTGTGCGAAGCTTCACAATATACTACGAAATCCTTGCCTGCCTCTGGCTGAATTAACACTGGAGTTTCAGTCAAAACCTTCTTGAGCTTCTCAAAGCTCTCCTGTTGCTTATCTGTCCATACAAAGGGTACTTCCTTCCTCAACAACTTTGTCAAAGGCGCGGCTATTGATGAGAACCCTTCTACGAACCTTCTGTAATAGCCTGCCAATCCTAAGAAACTTCGGATTTCAGCCACAGACCTAGGTGGTTTCCAATCCAACACTGCTTCAATCTTCCTAGGATCCACTCTTATTCCTTCTGCGGATACCACATGTCCTAGGAATGCCACCTCCTTAAGCCAAAATTCACACTTGCTAAATTTGGCATAGAGCTTCTTCTCCCTTAACACTTCCAACACATCTTGGAGATGCTCATCATGCTCCTCCTCCGACTTCGAGTACACTAAAATATCGTCGATGAACACAACAACGAACCTATCCAGGTAGGGTTGGAAAACCCGATTCATCATGTCCATGAACGCGGCTGGAGCGTTCGTCAACCCAAACGGCATCACTACAAATTGAAAATGACCGTATCTTGTCCTAAAAGCGGTCTTATGAATGTCATCCTCCTTCACCTTCAACTGGTGATATCCTGACCTTAAGTCTATCTTCGAGAACACAGTTGCCCCTTTCAGCTGGTCGAACAAGTCGTCTATCCTTGGCAAAGGATACTTGTTCTTGATGGTCAGTTTGTTCAACTGACGATAATCTATGCACATACGCATATTCCATCCTTCTTCTTCACAAATAGGACCGGTGCTCCCCATGGAGACACACTGGGTCGGATCAACCCACGATCCAACAACTCTTGAATTTGAGCCTTGAGCTCCACCAACTTCTTCGGCGCCATTCGGTAAGGAGCGATTGACACCGGAGCTGTTCTCGGTAGTAAATCTATTCCAAACTCCACCTCTCTATTTGGGGGTATTCCTGGTAATTCATCTGGGAACACATCTAGGAAGTCCCTTACCGTCCTAACTCTATGGACACCTTCATCTTTACCTCCCAACGCACTTAAGAAGGCTAAGAACGCCTCGCACCCCTTCCTAACCATCTTCTCAGCCTTCAGCGCCGACACTACGTTGGACAAGTAGTTCCTCCTTTCTCCGATCATCACTACTACCTCGTCCTCGGGGGTTCTTAGTTCCATACGTTTAGCCGCACAATCCAACACGGCTCGGTGTTCTACTAGCCAATCCATTTCGAGTATAAGTTCAAACTCTCCGAAAGGTAACTCCATTAAATGAGCCCGAAAGTTCACTCCCTGAATCTCTAGGGGTACATTCTGAAAGATCTTGTCTACCACTACGGTTTGGCCTAATGGGCTTACTACAGTCATCCATCTGCTCTATCGAGAGAGTTACGAGTCTAGGCCTAGTGTTTCCACTACACTACATGCAACATAGGAATGGGTCGAGCCCACATCAATCAGAGCAAAGTAGGGTTTGTCAGAAATAAAGAACGTACCGGTTATTACATCCGGTGCATCACCATCCTCCCTTCGGTGAACCGCATAAACCAAACCCGGTTGCCTTGCTTGGTGATTAGCAAAGACTGCCTCAGACTCCACGGCCTCTGCCAAAGACTATTACCTCTCATGGCCGAACCACGACCCGTTGAGGCCGCTGCTGTCCGCCTCTACCACCAAGCTAGCATTTTGAACTGCCATTCGTCCGCTCTCATCTCGGTTGTTTGGGACAATCCTTAAGCATATGGTCCTTGGACCCACACTTGAAACATCCTCCGTCTTTCTCCAGCACTCTCCCAAGTGCTTCTTTCCATAATGCTCACAAGGGCGATACTGCCAGCCCGTACCAGCTTGTTGATTTCGTGGCCCGTCAACCCTAGGCCTCTTATGACCCTTTCCCGATGGTCCAAAACCTCTTTTGGGCTTATTCCTATCCACAGCCTGCTTGGTAGCATCCTTAATTCCCTCGGCCACCTTGGCCTTTTCCACCAAAGCAGAGAATTCCCGCTCCTGATGCGGTGCTATCAACAGTCTCAGATTGTCCCTCAATCCGTCCTCAAAACGGACACAGCGTTCATGCTCAGTTGCCACTACCCCTCGAGCATAGCGGCTCAACCTCAGAAACTCCGCCTCATATTCTGCGACAGACTTACTCCCTTGCACCAACCCCAGAAAAGCCTTTCTTTGTTCATCCGTATACCTGGTTCCCACATACTTCTTCAGAAATGCTTCTTTAACATACTCCCAGGTCAAATCTTCAGCCGTGGCACCATCCCGAACAGTTAACCACCACTGATACACTTCATCGCGTAACAATGCCACCATCCCTTTTAACTTCTCCTCAGGGGTCAAGTCGAGCTCATCCATGATGCTTTCCGTTGCTTCCAACCAGTACTCAGCTGTACTGGGTGCCACTCCCGACACTCTATGAAACATCTCGGCTCCATTAGCTCGGAGCCATTCAGGCACAGATTTCTGGGTTCCCAAATTTCCACCCGCACCAGCCACCAATTCCAAAATTCGCGGCACGACTGCGACACGAAAGATCTTCCCCGTCTCGAGCTTGCTGCTCAAAGACCGCATTGGGGTGTGGTGGTGGCGGTGGTATCTCATTGTCAGAACCCTGACCCGATCTAACGAGTTCTGACATAGTCATCCTTCCTCTACCTCGTCCACGGCGACCACGTCCTCTAGAACTCATTTCCTAGCGTCGAGATCTGATTAAGGAATTTTATGAATTAGTCATTATTCCACTTATTTACCCGCGAAGGAGTTTTATGAAAAGGGATTTAAGAGTGATTCTTTCGTATTCGTACAAGCACACAGTCTTTTATTCATCCATCCATCAAACAATTATGAACTTTCGTTCATTCAGAGAAACGTTATAATTTTCATCGTTGTTGTTTTTCCACTACCCAGGGGTATTTTCGTAATTTTGTCCTACAAGGGCATTTTCGTAATTCTTCAATAGGAAAAACGTTCCTTGCTATTTTTGTCGAAACATATTTTGAGAATTCAAAGTCTCGGGGTAATTTGGAGAAAATTCAAAATCCGGGGGTATTTCGGTAATTTTCAACCTCAGGGGTATTTTGGTAAATTTTCACAAATCAGGGTAAATTTGTAAAATTTAGTAAATCAGGGATATTTCAAAAGTTGTAAAATGTTGTGGGTTCTTTTTGAGAATTGTTCCTTTCAAAATGGAGATGTCGCAAAAATTTTGGGAATCAGGGTCATTTTGGTAATTTTGTAAGTTAGGGGCAATTTTGTAATTTTCCAAAATCAAGGTATTTTAATATTTTACAAATTAGGGTTTTTGAATGTTTATAAAATAATGAATTTTTGGCAAAATCGTTGAGAAGTTTGACAATTTGTGAATCAAGGGCATTTTGGTAATTTTAGCACTAGGGGTATTTTTGTAATTTTTTGAAAAATCAAAATTTTTTTTTTTCGAAGATCTTGTAAAGATAGTTTCCACAAATCAAAAGAGTGATTTTAAAGGTTTTAAAACTAGGGTTTTGTTGTTTTTTTTCTTTTTTTTTAAAAAAAACATGGCTAGTTCCCTTTGGGGTTTTAGTCATTATGTTTAGCCTATGACCGGGCCCTCTTTGGTCAGGGTGAACCAAAGCTACGCACCAGGCGGGATTCGAATGGAGAGGAGGTGAGTCACGTGAACTGCTTAAATACCAAGCTCCCATCAAGACCATTCCTAGACATGCGCACAGAGGTTGCCACACCACTGAGCCCTCTGAGTTAGGGTGATCCGAAGCTACGCACCAGGTATGATTCCTGCGAAGAGGAGGTGAGTCACTAGGACTGCTTAAATACCAGGCTCTTCCGGATCCAATCCTAGACATGCGTACAGGGGTTACCACACCCTATCTCAGTGACTTAGCCATAGGTTTGTTAAGTTCATTAAGTCTTATGGGTTCTGTATTTGAGTAATCTAGCCCTAGGGTTCATGTTCCTATCATTCTATTCTACGTTCCATGCCTTTTCTGCCCTTATACAGTTCATAAATCACAGAATCACACATAAAGTTAGGATACTTACCTGGTGGACTGCGGGTCGAAGACTTAGGTGCCATGCCAGAACAGCTACTTTATTTCAAAGAAAATCATTTGGGCTCGAATTAAAAACGTTTTGGGCCTTAGCCCACAGGCCGAGAGTTGAAAATTGGGCTCCGATACCAAACTGAAACACCCCACACCTGGCCCACGAGCCTGAAAAACGGTTTTGAAGTTCTTTATTACTTAGAGATAATTTGTGTATTTTTCGAAAGATATTGGTTTTGGGTTGGGCTTAGGTTGGAAACCCGTTTACTTAATTTTAAAAGAACAATTATTTAAAGTGACAAAAAAAAATCTAGGGTTTATTTAAGAAATATGTTTTTAAACAATCATTAATTTTAAAGTAATTCGTAACACAGTAATAAAATTTAAACAGAAATGAAGCAATCAAACTTGGGCCTTATGGCCTTATTACATCAAATAATTTCCAAAATTAAAATGAAAAGTACTTAGCAAAAATAAAGTCCAAATCGTTTATTTTTCTCCCCGCATGGCCACCTTCAGCCTCCTGCCCCGGTCCATCCATTACCGCTCATCACCTAAAGAATAGTCCCACAAGGGGTGAGTCTACTGCACTCAATGTGTACACAAAACTAACAATCAACGGATCGAGCATACATATTCATATCAAGTACATATTCGAATCAAATGATGCAACCCAAACCCAAGCCTATTTGTCCATCCGCTACACACCACCCGTGCTGCCAGTCCACACCGTGGGACTACTAAGTTGACCCTCCATCTGCTACACACCATCGAAGCGATCATTTGCGATCGATGTGCTCATCGCCATATAATTTGTGTCATTAGACACCATATTCGATAGTGTAACCGAGTTACCAAATTCGGATAATGTAACCGGTTACCATATTCATATTATGTGACCGTAGTCACCATATTCCGTTAGTGAGACCAAGTCAACACCTTCTTTCCCTTTCACATATAGCCCGAAATGCCCCAAATATTATTATATCATGCATAACATACTTATTTCTCATTCATGTTACTATTCACATGTTCAAAATATATCATATTCGTAATCCTATCGTAGTAGGAAACGTGCACTGGTACTCTTTACCACATTTGTGGTACTTAGCCACATTCTTATTCTTATGCATATCCATATATTAAAATAATTATTGCCATAATATATTGAAAGTTAGTGTGAGTACACACCTGATTCGCTTAATAGGTTCCTTGAAATCCCGAAGAACGATCTACCAATCTAGATCTTTACTCCTATATTCGGCCAATCATAAAAACATATGAATCAACCTATTTGGCTTAAAAACCAAATCCTGGTAGGATTTGTATCACTTACATTGGATGATGGTAAATCAAGTCCAAAAAAATCACTAGTATCCTTTCCTTGAAATCGGCTAACACTAAATTCATTAAGCATGGTTAGTATGACTTCTTAAAATCAAAAGAAATAAATCTGAGTTCCTTGGCCGAATATAATGTTTACTTACCTCTAATTTCCCGAAAATTCCTCTTGATTGTGGATCTGTCGAAATCCCTACATACATTAGATCTGATTTCCAAGTCACTTAATAACTTAATCAAATAGCCTTTGGCCTAAACCATACTTTTCTTACCTTAAATCCTTGAATTTCCCGAAACTCTTTCCTTGATTCCTTAGATCTGAAAGCCCGAAATCCTTCCTTGGATATTCGGCCAAGAGACATCCAGAAAGATCAGTCCTAAATATTGATTGAAAAAGAAGTAAACACAAGAATCCATTCTTACCTTATCACTACAGTCGATGGCACTCTTGTTTGAAGCCACAAAGATTCGGCTAACAGGGATCAAAAGAGAAGGTTTTTCGCTTGACAGATGAAGAAAAGAGAGGAAGAAAAGAGAAGAAGAAAATTCGGCAGAGAGGGTTTGCTTAGGGCATTTCGGCCACACTTGGAAAAGATGAGAGAAAATCCTTTAATTCTCCTCCTTTAGCCGAAATTATCAGGCCAAGAGTCCTTGACTTGGCCACCACTCTTCCTTGTGATAAAATCATCTATTTTATTTAAAAATAAATAAAAAAAATCCTTATTATCTCTTCTAAATAATCCAAATTGAAAAGCTTTTATTTATCACCTTATTAAGCAATATTATTGGAAATAAAACACCTCCCTTTTCTAGAAGCAAGTGCCGTCCACCTCTTAGCCTGGGAAGCAAAAATAAAACTTCATTTATTTGCTTCCCTTGTGACTCGAACCCAGGCCCATGCCTCTTGCACATGGCGCCATTTCCATAGGCCCTAAGTGCCATCTTCAGGCCACTTTTCCTAGCCCGTTTGTGTGTCAGATTTTACCAACTTTTTCTTTAAAGGCCCTCTTGCCTTAATCTCCCGTTTTAAACTTTAAAACTCATCATTTTAGGGTCATTTCCAAGTTTCCTAAAATTTTCGATCGGCTCTCTTTTTACTTGCCATTTTCTTACATTTCCAAGTTTCCTAAAATGTATACTTTCCATTTTTGGATCATTTCTATTTTCATTTCTTAGTTTCCAAAAATGTGTACTTTCCATTTTTGAACCATTTCCTTACATTTCTAGGTTTCCTAAAATGTTCATGTCCTAATGCATTTCCAGGTTTCCAAAAATATTCATTTCCATTCATTTCCATACATATCTGAGTTTCCAAAAATTTCAAAAATTTATGCATAATGCTTAAGACTTGTCATTTCATACAATTAAACCGAAAATGCATAGGCCCTTTCCAGGATGTTACAAACTCTCCCGAGAATTCATGTAACCTTGTCGTGTGTTTTATTAGCTATATGGCACCCGGTGCTTAGTGGATAAACCACAGAGGAGTTTGCCCGCAGTGCTAGTCGGATTAGTGACGATATTGAATGTCAGCCCAACTCTAGTTGGATAAACCAACGATGTTTGCACCAAGCGCTAGTCGGTTATACGGATGATTATGTGCCCAACACTGGTCAGACAATCTGAAAAAAGTTGCGCCCAGAGGTAGTTGAATATATCGGCAAAATCCATAGTGAGCCCAGCTCTAGTTGGATAAACCATTGATATTTGCACTTAGCACTAGTTGGTTATACTGACGATTGTGTAATTATTTACTTCCACGATTTCCTCATTCATTTCCTTGCATTCGAATTCGATAAAACACATAGAACTGTACCTCAGGTACTAATTTAACATTGATTAATTAAATAGTAAAAAGAAAAATTAAGTTCGAGTCTACGAACCTACCTTAACAAAACAGTCGTAATAGTGAGGTCGATGACTACTCCGTTACTTTTGTTTTTCCACTATTCACGACCAATCGATTTGTTCCATGATCAATGTTTACAATTTCATTTAATTAATACCATTCCATCACGTAAATAAATGCATTTCTACAATTAAATCCTTCTACCATCAATTACAAAAATTATTCCAACATTCTATCACTTGTGGAATCTTAGCACCAACACTAAATATAATTTGACCACATTAAATCATTAATATAAAAATTTAATTTAATCACATCTTCATTACTTTTTCGTAATATTTCCTTAGCTAACCAATATACATACGATTCATAAAAGAAATCCCTGGATTCTTGAAATCAATAATTTAACACCGTGCTAGTTAAATTTATAATATTTAACTTCTTAAAAAATATTACTAACAAAAATCCATAATAAAAAATATTTTTAATTACTCATTAAACTTAGTAACTTAACTAAATTTTCCAACACATAGAACTACCTCCAAAATAGTCCCTAAACTTCAGTTAGATAAACAATTTAGCCCTCAATTCTACCAAACAACTTCAAAAACTTAACTATCACAAAGATGACATTTTCCACCACATTAACAACTCTAAAAATTTCAACATGGGCAATTTAATTCATGATTTTAGGATTCCAAAAACACAGAATTCATGTAGAAAGAACCAAAATTTACTAACCAATTTGAGCTTCGAAGTATGGTGCTAAATGAATCAAATTTTCTTCCCTTTTCTTTCTCACTTTCGGCATGCAAAGAGAAAGATGAAGTTTTTTTCTTTTTCAATTCCCCTTCTCTCCCACTAATCTACTTGTTTCTTTTATTAATTATTTTCCTTTAAATTTTATATTTTATTATTTCTAGCATCATTTATTAATTGTTTCAATTTACATATTATATATATTTAATATATATATAAAATCATCATGAACATCCACTAACCAAAGTCTATATAGGCTATGGTCTATTTAGTAAATGAGTCCTTTAATTTATTCCCATTTTGTAATTTAATATTTATTACAAATTTTATCACTTACTTAATTTAGTCCCTAATAATTAAAATTATATAATTAACATTCAATTCACTTTTAAAGCAACTCCCAAAAATATAATAATAATATTTTTGAGCCCAATTCGCGTAACCGGGGTCTCGAAAGTATGTTTCTTGACACCCTTGACTTATGGGTCGTTACAGCTATCCTCGAAACATTCAATTATCGAAGTGTGATCTAAGGGAGAGGAAGAGGACTCACCTTTAGCGCATTTAGGTGCAGGATGCTTATGGGATGTACAGGGAGTCATTTTATCTAAAGGATGGGTAGATTAAGGTTAAGGTGTTGGTTTAAAAAGTGTACCTATAGAAGATAATAGTAATACGAACAATTTATATCCCCAGTAGCAGCAAATGCAATTTTGAAAAAATTGAAACATGTGATGAATTTTGAAATAGAAAAGGGCAAACCGAAAGTAAAAAAAAAAAATTTAATTCGATACATATAAATATCTAAAAAGAGTTGACATATATATATATATATATATATATATATATATGTACAGTAACAAAAATATGTATATATATAAAGGTTATATATGTTTAGTTTAAAATAGTATATTTATAAAAAAAATGTCTTCTAAAGCTAGTATGATTTTGAAATAAAAAAAAAAGAAATTTTAGGGTTTTCCTTAAAAACATGGGAAATGTGGAGACTTTTGGTGGAAATCTTGTTGAAAATAAAGTGGAAGGCATGTGGGAGACAAGATTAAGAAAAAAAAATTGAGGAAAAATGGTGGAATGTGGGGTGTTTTAGAGGTGAGGACCAAAAATGGGGAGGTAGGGCTTTAGGAAGAAGACGACACTTTAAAAAAAATGTTGCTGGGCTATATATATGGCCGCATCTATAGATACTTGTCCACTTCTACCAGTAGAAGTCAACAAGTTCTAGTAGAAGTCTACTTCTGCCGATATCTCATGAACACAAAACTAGAAATACCATTTAGTCATAATTCTACCACTACATCCCTACATACTACTAAAACAACTAATCAGGAAATGAAAAGAAAAATACATCGAAAAAGGTACAAAAACAAATAGATAACAAATGTAAAATCATATAATACCATGTTTAAACAAATATCTACAAGAAAATCAAGTAAAAACATGTTTGAAGGCAATCAAAAGGTGGAAAATACATTTACTAACATAATCAAATTTTGATCTATGATTTAAAATACTATCTAACTTAATTATATCACATATTAACAACATTTCAGACATGCAAGAATAAAGAGAAACAAGTAAGTTTACAAGTATAATCAAGTAATGTACACAAAACATGCATAAAGAAACACAAGTGTCTAAGAATGTCAAAAAGATTATACAAGATCCTTATGAATGCATGTTCATTAGTCCTAGCTCTCCCATAATCATCCAAAATCTCTCGTTATCTAAATGCTTTGTAAAAATATCAGCTAGTTGATGCAAAGTATCTACAAAATCTAGAACTATGTCTCCTCTTTGCACATAATCTCTAATGAAATGGTGTTTTATCTCTATGAGCTTTGTTCTAGAGTGTTGGATGAGATTTTTGGTCAAGCAAATAGTAGTAGTGTTATCACACCTTATAGGAATGTGATCCATATCAATTCCATAGTAAACTAATTGTTGCTTAAAGAATTTGAGTACAACAACTACCTATGGTAACTTATTCCGCTTCAGTTGTAGACAAAGCTACACTATTTTGTTTCTTAGAGAACCAAGAAACAAGCATGTTTCCTAAGAATTGACATCTTCTGAAAGTGTTGTAATAGCCCAATTTTGACCCTAAATGGAATAGTGGTTTCTAGACCACGAATCCAACTCAAAAAAATATTTTAATATTATTTTCTATATTTATTATGTGTGAATTTGTGTTTCTGAAATTTTCGTATTAAAATTTGATCGTTTTGGTGCTTAATTGTGAAAAAGGGGCTTAATCGCGTAAAATGAAAATTTGAGGGTTAAATGAGATAGAGCCAAATTGTTGATGTCTTTATAAATTGGAGGCTTAAAGTAGCAATTTGGACATAATAGAGAGGTAGTGGCCGGTTGGTATGCATGAAATAGTGATCTTATTTGTTTATTATTTCTCTATGTGAAAATGGTATATTTTATTATAAAATTAATAGTAAAATATCATTGATATGAGTGAGTAAATAAAACAAATAAGAAATAAAGCTTATATTGGATGCATGTTCATCTTCTCAAGCCAAAATTGTCTAAGGAAGAAGAAAACACCATTCGGCCATTTCATTCTTCAATTAAAGGTATGTTTGAGCTTAGTTTTGAATAAATTTGACATATTTGAAATGGTTGTTGAGTTGTTTATCTTGCCTATGTGTTAATTTTTGAAATCTATAAAGAATTTATGTTCGACTATGGAAGAAGTTATGAAGATTCAGTGTTGATGTTAGGAAATAGAAAATGTGTAATAGATTTTTAAGTTTTATATTACCAATCATCAAGAAATTAGTTATTAGAGCTTAATTGAGGAAATTGATAAATGGAGGGACTCGATTTTCTAAAATAAATATAGTGTAGGGACTTGTATAAGTCCAATAAATATTCGACTCTTGTATAGTGAAAGGAAATAGAGTGAATTTTATGTTCTATGCATTGTGGACTATTTTGTGGAAATGCTTAAATAAGATTAAATTGTGAAATTTATATATTATGGGGTCAAAATGTGAAATAAATGAAAGGTATGGGATTGTAGTAAGGTTATGCATATTCGGCCCTTAAGAAGTTTAGTAAAATTTTGTGTAATTTGTGTTTTGTGCAAAGAGGGCTAAATTGAAAAAAGTGTAAAATATTAGGGGCAAAATGGTAATTTTCTAATTTATGAGTTTTTGGACTAAATTCAATGGAATTATATTTGATTTAGCTAAATTTGAAACTTATTAGATCAAGAACAAAAAGGATCGGGATTGAATCGGGGAAAGGCGAAGTTAATCGAATAGTCGGGAAACATAGTCCGTCGATACTTGAGGTAAGTTTTTAAGAAATTAAGTTGAATTTGATTTAATTATAGAGGTGTACTTAAATTTAACGGAAGTATGTATATTTATTATTGACATAGCCGAATGTGAGGTATGTTATATGCCATTGGTACATCCGAATATGATTGATTATGGAGATGAAGTAAGTTAGCTTGTATATATCTGGTTGAAGTTCAAGTATTAGATGTATACTTAAAAGATTAACAAGTTTGAAATGTAACATCCCGAAATTGGGCCTAGTAGGATTGGGCCCAATGGGCCTTGGGCGTAGGAGTGTTTAAAAATTTGAGAACAAGAGAACGACATTATTTCAAGTTGGACTTATCAAGAAGGTGATTTTAGAAAATTACAGGGTTCTATGAAGTTCCGAGTTCAAGTTGGGCCTTAGTAAAATTTTGTGTTTAAGCCTATTAAAGAGAGATAGTAAGTGGCATCAAGGCTTATGGAAATAGGTGAGTAAATTGCTTGAATAAATGAGCTATTGGTAAAGAGGTTATGGCATCAAGTGAAGGACTTTGAGGGAAGAGGTTCAAATCCCATTGTGTGCAAATTTTGACTTTTATTTTTGCACTCTTTCCTTAAGTGTCGGCCAAGAGGTATTTATGGCAAGTTTGACTTCTTTATTTTTGGTAAGGTGGCTAAGGAATTAAGGAAAGGTTGAGGTTGGGGAAAGGAATCAAAAGGAAAAGGCAAGTAAGGGGAACAAGTGGCTTATTTAACGAAGAATGCTATAGAAAGTATGGTTGGAAAAATTTTGACCCGTATGGCAATGCATGTGGACGATTTTGGGGGTAGATAGGTGGCTGAAATTTTACTTTGGCATTTGGTAGGGTCTTCGTATCGTTTTGGTCAAAAATCTCATTTGCAACTTTGTGTCATTTTCTCCCAAATTGCTACTCTCTTTTCCAAAATACTGAAGAAAACCAAAAACCAGCATCCGTGGTCACTCGGGCGTGCGTATGATCGTAGTGGTAATCATATTTTGTAATAAAATAGTTTCGGTTAGAAGTAGTAATGTGTTTTTGAAAGATCACAAAAAATAGGAGAAATGGAATTAGAAAGTGAATAAGATATCAAATTAAAGCTTACTGTGTCTAATTTATTATGGAAGGAACGGAGAAGGAAAAGGAATTTTATATTCTTAGATATATTAATTTTATTGAGACTGCTTCTGATTGACTTTGTGGTTCCCTGATCTGTTTTGGAAAAATCATATAACATTGTACAAAGTGAATTATGGGTTATAATTTATATGTATGGATTCCTTAGTGAGCCTATTTTCATTAGAAACAAGTGAGAGCAATATATGAAAACCGTACAGTGAGATATTTGAAATTAAGCTAAGAGAGATCAGAATTGTTGGACAGTGAAACATGGGAAACTTTAAGGAATAAACTGTACTAAATGGTTAAGCCAAAAATTCTGGAAAAATTGTAGTAAGAAGATATATGAGTCTATTTTCAATGAAAATTTACGGATTTAGATTTCAAGATTTCTAACTCAAGTTATAGTCAATTTAGTCAGTACGATGCAGATGGACAGTTTTAAATTGTTATGCCCAAATTAGTAGTTAAGTCTGGATTGCGAAATTACTGAATTACCCTTAGTGGATAAATTAATGAATTACGAAATTGCCCTTACGGGCCGAATTATGGAAATGCCCCTAAAGGGCTGAATTACGAAATTGCTTATGGGCCGAATGGACATATTGATTAATGGATCAATCTGATATTTTGCCAAATGGGCCAATCTGATATTTTGATTAATGGGCCAAATCGATATATTTGCTATGTGGGCCAAATTGATATATCTGCTATGTGGGCCAAATCGATATATGATTATGTGGGCCGATTGATAATTTGTTATATGGGCCGATTGATAATTTGTTATATTGGCCGATTGATAATTTGCTATATGGGCTGTTTGATATTTGTTATATGGGCCAATTGATAATTTGCTATATAGGCCAATTTGAAATAAATTGCGAAATGGGCCAAGATGATATTTTGCTTAATTGGCCAACTTGATAAATTGTTATAATGGGCCATAAATTTTGTAATAAATATCTGAATACATTGTTCTGAATTGTTATGCATTATATACATGTTTTGCATAGGATGGGATAATGATGAAGAGAAGTTACGTAGCTCGCTACATAAATCCGTGGCTCGCCAGCAATCAAAAATGGCAATGCCATGTAAATTCTGTTAATCTGGTGGCTTGTCCACAAATTTGATATAAATGGCTTAATGCCTACGTTTGGTGTGTTGGCGGGGTGGGTTGACTAAAGATCACCCACAGGTGTGTCGGTTGGTACGGGTGGTGTGTAGTGGATGGAAAACTAGGTTTGGTTTGGGAATTGCATATCATATGCATATTATATATATGATACATTTATATTATTGTAAACAGGCTTTGGCCCAAATAATTGCTCAATGGATTTTGGCCCAGTGAACAACGGTAAGTGGGCTACACACTGAGTTCTTGTAACTCACCCCCTTCTCTTAACCCTTTCAGGTAAAGCTCAGTAACGTGGACTTGGGCCATGGATGACTCGGTGGAGGCCATACTTCAGAAATGGTTTATTTGGACTTTACTCTTCTTTCTCGTTTATTTTATTACTTTACTATTTTGGGTTAAATGTTGTAATATGGCCTCTAGACTATTTTGATTTTGCTTTATGCTGGGGATGTTTTTATTATTTTTCTTAAATTGTTTAAAAAGGGAATTTTCTGAAAACTTAAAATATGGTTTCCAAAATCGAATAACAAATGAATTTTCAAAATAAACTTTTATAAATACTTTTAACACGAATATTTTCTCTCGAACTATTAACGCTATTTTCAAAAGACTCGGATTCTCTTTCAAATTTTCAACGTCATTTTCCAAAGTCACGTTTTATAAGATCATTAGTTCAAATTTATCGATTTATCAATCAATCTTTGAGGTTAGTAGTATTTTATCAAATATTTTAAATCAAACTTGTTTTCTTGATTTTAACAAAGCAATACCTATTTTTGTAAAAAAAAAAAAGGGTTTAAAATGTTTTGCTCATGTGACATACCAAATCCGCTCATAACGCATGGGTCGGGTTTGGAAGCTTCTGCCGACCCGGTTCATCACCGATCGTCACCTGAAAAATAATCCCACAACGGGGTGAGTCAACAGACTCAATGTGTAACCACAACACTAAGTCCTAACAGATTCAAGCATATCAGATCATTTACATATTAATATAGTATTTAAATAAAACGATGCAAACCCGAACCCAAAACCTAGGTACCATCCGCTACACATCACCCGTACCAACCTGTACACCGTGGGGACTACTAAGTCAACCCTCCATCCGCTACATACCATTGAAGGCAGTCGCTGCAGTCGACATGCTCATCGCCCTTATACAATTCGTGGCATAGCCACCAGATAAAATATTTGTGACCTGAGTCACCACATTCAGATAATGTGACCGAAGTCACCACATTTAGATATCATGGTATATAACCACCACATTTTTTCCCCCTTTCATAATAACCCGTATGCCCATGTCATACTAAACATGCAATATCATGCCAAATTCTTTATTCACATTCTTATAGTTATACATAGGTGCCATAACAGATATTTAGCATAATCCTAGTAGGAGTAGGAAAACGTACCTGAGTGCTTTGTACCATAACATGGTGCCTTAGCCATAGCTTTCACATCTTTATATCACATATATTAATTTTAATGCCTTAAATCTATTAAGTCTTAGGGAAGGGTACACACCTGGTATTAACGTTTGTACAGAAATCCCGAAAATTCTACTAAAACCGATTGCACTCCTTCCTAATACCTATAGTTAAAATTGATTAGGTACTGATACTAAAATATGGCCTTGGCTGAATGTACATGACTCACCTTAGATCTTAGAAGTCCCAAAAGATTCCTCCCTTGTAGTCGACAGTAGCAGAATCTCGAAATCTCTCTTTAAGATTTCAGTCAAAGAATAATAATAGGAATTAGTCTTTAGATTTTGACAAGCCTAAAAGAATAGAAGTCAAATTAGATCTTACCCCTTACTGAGAAAGTCGACAGCACCTATATCTGTCAGCACTGAGATATTCAGCTTTGAGGCTTGATGAAGAATCGACTAGGAGTACCTTGTATATTCGGTTCTAGAAAAGGGCAGCAAGGGGTTATGGATTCGGTTCCCACAAGAGTCACAAAAGAAGAGGTATGAAGCCTTTAGGGTTTACGGTCAATGGTCAAAATAGGAGGAAGGAAGTTTCGGCTAGAACAGATAAAAAAGAAAAAGAAAAAGAAGATGATAGCAAGGAGTGCTTGAAAGAAAAGGCAAAAAGTGTTGAATGAAATTTGGCTACCCCCTTTTACTAGCTTAGCCGAAATTACTAAGCTAGAGTCCCTTACTTGGCCATCACTTCTCCCTTATCATAGCCCACATTTTCCTCCTTTATCACCTCGTTTAAAATTAATAAAAATAACCCATCAATTATCCCCCATTTATCTTTAAAAATAATAGGATTTAAACTCCTAAAATCTAGCCTTGGTGCCGTCCCCTCTACTCCCCTCTTATTGACATCACAAGCAAAATAAAAACCTTAGCATTTTGCTTCCCACGCGACTTGAACACAAGTCCTTCCCCCCTAGCATATGGCGTCATTTCCAGAGCCCTAAGTGGCACCTCCAAGCCACTTTTCCAAGCCCAATTGTGTGTCATATTTCCTCTATAACTTTTCTTAAGGCCACCCTGCTTTACTTCCCTCTTTTAACTTTAAAATCGAGTAATTTCTAAAGTGCTCACCTACGCACTAAGGTTCACAAAATTCATAATGCACATTCACAACACACACAAGCATGCTATTTCATATAACTTAGTATTAATGCATAGGCTATAATCCAGGATATTACATTTCTACCCCCTTAAAATAATTTCGACCTCGAAATTACCTGGCTAAAACATGTGAGGGTATTGCTGTCGCATTGCCTCTTCTGGCTCCCACGAAGCTTCCTCTGATCCATGATTGCACCATAACACTTTGACTAGGGGAACCGATTTCTTTCGTAGCACTTTCACATCTCGCTCTAAGATCTGAATCGGCTCTTCCTCGTAGGACAAATCTGGCCTAAGCTCCACCTCTTCAACCGGTACCACATGAGATGGATCCGATCAATAACGGTGTAGCATAGACACATGGAATACGTCGTGCATCTACTTCAATTTCGAAGGCAACTCTAACTGATATGCCACTGGTCCAACTCGCTTCAATACCCGATAAGGTCCTATAAACCTTGGACTTAGCTTCCATTTCCGACCAAATCTCATCACCTTTTTCCATGGCGAAACCTTAAGAAATACTTGATCTCCCACATCAAATTCTATTTCCTTCCGTTTGAGATCTGTGTACGATTTCTGCCTATCAGATGCTTCCTTCAACCGTGCCTGAATTATCGCAACCTTTTCTTCAGACTCTGCCACAATCTCTGGACCCAAAACTCGACGTTCCCCTAATTCAGTCCAACACGTAGGAGTGCGACACTTCCGTCCATACAACGCTTCATACGGTGCCATCTGAATACTAGCCTGATAGCTGTTGTTGTAGGCAAACTCTGCTAAAGGCAAATAGTCCTCCCAACTTCCTCTGAAATCCATCACACAGCCTCTCAACATATCCTCTAACACTTGGATTACCCGTTCAGACTGCCCGTTCGATTGCCCGTCCGACTGCGGATGAAAAGCCGTAGTGAAATCCAACTTAGTGCCTAAAGCTTGATGTAGAGCCTTTCAAAACCGAGACGTAAACCTTGGGTCCCTATCTGAAATGATTGATACCGGCACTCCATGCAACCTTACAATTTCTGCCACATACAATTTCGCCAACTTTTGCAAAAAGTAGTCAACTCGCACTGGTAAGAAATGCGCGGACTTTGTCAACCGATCTACTATTACCCAAACCGAGTCCTTCTTAGTAGGCGTAAGGGGAAACCCACTAACGAAGTCCATGGTGATTCTCTCCCACTTCCACTGCGGAATCATGAATGGCTGAAGCAATCCTGACGGAACTTGGTGTTCAACCTTAACTTGCTGACACGTTAAGCATTTCCTAATAAATTTCGTAACTTCCTTCTTCAGACCAGGCCACCAAAACTGTTCCCTTACATCTCTGTACAACTTAGTGCCTCCAGGATGCATAGCATAAAGGCTACTATGCGATTCCTGAAGAATCCTCTGCGATTCCTGAAGAATCCTCTGCCTAAGTTCCTCATCTTTAGGCATACAAACCTTACCCTTGAAACACAACACTCCCTCACTGGACATACTGTAATCCTCTAAACTACCATTATAAACTTGCTGTATCTTAGTACTTAAATCCTCATCAGCCACCTGTCCCTCTTTCACCTCATTCAACCACGTCGGCTTAACTTGCAGCTCTGCTAGCAGACTTCCATCATCATACAAGCTCAGATGTGCGAACATCGTCCTCAGATCCGACACAACCTTCCGACTTAGAGCATCTGCCACTACATTCGCCGTGCCTGAATGATACTCTATCGAACAATTATAGTCCTTCAGTAATTCCACCCACCTTCGCTGTCTCAGGTTTAACTCCTTCTGAGTCAGCAAATACTTAAGACTCTTGTGGTCTGTGTAGATTATCGACTTTTCACCATAGAGATAGTGCCTCCACACCTTGAGAGCAAAGACCATTACCGCCAATTCCAAGTCATGAGTCGGGTAGCTAACCTCATGTGGCCGTAAGTACCGAGATGCATAAGCGACTACTTTTTCGTCCTGCATTAGAACACATCCTAACCCCGTGTGTGAAGCATCAGAGTACACCACGAAATCCTTCCCTGCCTCAGGCTGAATCAAAACTGGAGCTTCCGTTAATACTTTCTTAAGCTTCTTAAAGCTCTCCTGTTGCTTATCCGTCCATACGAAAGGTACTTCCTTCCTCAATAACTTTGTCAATGGCGCGGCTATCGATGAGAATTTTTCCACAAATCTTCTGTAGTAGCCTGCCAACCCCAAGAAACTACGAATTTTAGCCACGGACTTAGGTTGTTTCCAATCCAACACTGCTTCAATCTTTCGAGGATCCACCCTTATTCCTTCTGCGGATACCACATGTCCTAAGAAAGCAACTTCCTTAAGCCAAAATTCACACTTGCTGAATTTGGCATAAACCTTCTTCTCCCTTAGCACTTGTAACACAATCCGAAGATGCTCATCATGCTCCTCTTTAGACTTGGAGTATACTAGGATGTCATCAATGAACACAACAACGAACCTATCCAAGTAGGGTTGAAAAACTCGATTCATCATATCCATGAACGCGGCTGGGGCATTCGTCAACCCAAACGGCATTACTACAAACTCATAGTGGCTGTATCTTGTCCTAAAGGCTATCTTATGGATATCTGCCTCCTTCACCTTCAACTGATGATATCCCGACCTCAAATCGATCTTTGAAAATACCACGGCCCCCTTAAGCTTATCGAACAAGTCATCTATCCTTGGCAAAGGATACTTGTTCTTGATGGTCAGCTTGTTCAACTGACGGTAGTCTATGCACATACGCATAGTTTCATCCATCTTCTTTACAAACAGGACCGGTGCTCCCCACGGAGACACACTTGGTCAGATAAACCTCCGATCCAACAACTCCTGGATCTGAGCCTTCAGCTCAACCAACTCCTTTGGTGCCATTCGGTACGGGGCAATTGACACAGGAGCTGTTCCTGGCAACAAGTCAATACCAAACTCCACCTCCTTATCTGGGGGTATTCCTGGTAATTCCTTCGGAAACACATCTTCAAAATCCATTACAGTTCTAACTCCACTGACACCTTCTTCCTTTCCATCTAACGCACTTACGAAGGCTAAAAACGCCTTGCACCCTTTCCGAACCATCTTTACAGCCTTAAGAGCAGAAACTACGTTAGAAAAGTAGTTTCTTCTCTCTCCTATCATAATGACCACCCCATCCTCCGGGGTCCTTAATTCCATCTGCTTATCTGCACAATCCAATACAGTCCGATGTTCCACTAGCCAGTCCATGCCAAGTATGAGATCAAATTCTCCGAAGGAAAGTTCCATCAAGTCGGCAGAAAATACTACGCCTTGAATTTCTAAAGGTACACTCAGAAGATCTTATTCACCACTACGCTTTGACCTAGTGGGCTTACTACGATCATCTCCTATCAAAAGTTCAGAGGCTATGTCTAGAGTTTCAACTACTCTACATGCAACATAAGAATGGGTCGAGCCCACATCAATTAAAGCAACATAAGGCTTGCCATAAATAAGGAACGTACTTGTTATAACATCCGGCGCGTCTCCATCCTCCCTCCGGCGAACTGCATAAACCAAACCCGGTTGCCTAGCCTCAGTATTAGCAGCATCTCTGCCTGGTGTTCCACGTCCTCTGCCAGCACCATTACCTCTGTCATTCGAACCACGACCTCGTTGAGGCTGCTGTCCACCTCTACTAGCCTGGTTAACATTCTGAGCTGCTGGCCAACTCTCTTCCGGTTTTATAGGACAGTCCTTAATCATATGCTCTTTGGACCCACACTTGAAACATCCTCCCGTCTTTTTCCAACACTCCCCTAAGTGCTTTTTCCCACACTGATCACAAGTACGATACTGCCCTCCTGTAGCAGCTTGCTGACCTCGCGGGCCATCAACTCTAGGCCTCTTCTGCACATTTCCAGTTGGTCCTGACGATCCAAAACCTCTTTTTGGCCTATTCCGATCCATATTCTACTTCACGGAATCCTTAATCCCTTCAGCTACCTTAGCTTTCTCTACTAAAGCAGAAAACTCCCGTTCCTAATATGGAGTTATTAACAACCTCAGATCATCCCTTAACCTGTCCTCAAATCAGACACATCGCTCATGCTACGTAGCTACTACTCCTCGAGCATACCGGCTCAACCTCAGAAATTCAGCTCCATACTCCGCTACGGACTTGTTCCCTTGAACCAGCCCCAGAAAAGCCTTCCTCTGCTCGTCAGTATAACATGTGCCAACATATTTCTTCTGATATGCTGCCTTAACATACTCCCAGGTCAGATCCTCAGCTGTGGCACCATCCCGAACTGTGAGCCACCACTGATACGCTTCATCGCATAGCAGTGCCACCATTCCTTTCAATTTCTCCTCAGGAGTCAGATCAAGCTCATCCATAATTCGCTCGGTTGCCTCCAACCAATATTCAGCCGTACTGGGTGCTACACCAGATACGCCACGGAACACCTCAGCTCCATTGGCACGAAGTCGCTCAGGTACCGACTTTTGAGCTCCCGAATTTCCTCCTGTACCAGCCACAAACTCAAGAACTCACGATCTGACTGCGATACAAACGATCGCCTCCCGTCGATCTTCTTTGCTCAAAGACCAAAGAATGGTGGTGGTGGTGGTACCTCATTTTCAGATCCCTGACCCGATTTAACGGGTTCCGACACGGTCATTTTACCTCTACCGCGTCGTCGTACGTTACGTCCACGTCCCCTAGAGCTCATGTCTACGTTCGTGCTTTAATCTAATTAAGAAATTTTATGAATTAGTATTTTGTTTCACTTGATTATTCGCGAAAAATTTTTTATGAAAAAAGTTTAGAAGTAGTTCTTTCGATCGATCAAAGTTCAAGTCTTCTATCCTAATTCAGATGAGCACATTTATTCAAGCATTCATTCACACACATTCTCTATTTCTATATTTTTGTCTATTCCTACCCCAGGGGTATTTTCGTAATTTGTCCTACAGAGGTATTTTCGTAATTTTTCAAAATAAGGTTCCTTGGTGATTTTGTCAATAAGGGTATTTTGGTAATTTTGCATTCCTGGGGGTATTTTTGGAAATTTTGAAATCTGGGGGTATTTCGGTAATTTTAAAACTCGAGGGTATTTCGGTAATAAACCAGGGTAAATTTGTAAAGCTTAATAAATCAGGGGTATTTCAAAATTTGCAAAACTTGGGGGTTCTTTTTGAGACTTTGCTTTCCAAAACGGTGATATTCCAAAAATTTTGGGAATTAGGGTCGTTTCGGTAATTTGTAGGTTAGGGGTAATTTCGTAATTTTCAAAATCAAGGTATTTTGTTATTTTGCAAATTAGGATTTTTGGACTTCTTATAAAGTAAGGAAATATTGATAAAACTGTGGGTAGTTTGGACATTTTACAAACCAAGGGCATTTTTGTAATTTTACAGTCAGGGGTATTTAGGTAATTTTGTAACTTAGAAATTTTTAGGAGATTTTTCAAAAATAACAAATTTCACAATTCAAAAGAGTAGTTTGTTGACTTTTAAAAACAAGGGTTTCCTTGAAAATGTGGCTAATCCCTTTCGGGTTTTAGTTATTGTGTTTAGCCCGTGACTGAGTCCTCTTGGTTAGGGTGAACCGAAGCTACGCACCAGGTAGGATTCCAGTGAAGAGGAGGTGAGTCACTAGGACTGCTTAAGTACCAGGCTCTTCTGAATCCAATCCTAGACATGCGCACAATGGTTGCCACACCCTAACTCGGCGACTTAGCCATAGGTTTGTTTAATTAGGCACTTAAGTCTTATGTAATAGTTGGGGTAAACTAGTCCTAGGGTTCAAGTACCTATCATACTATTCTACGTTCCATTTATACCCTTCTACAATCCATAAAATAAATCACACAGATGGTTAGGGTATTGCCTGGTGGACTTCAGGTCGGAGACTTAGGTGCCATGCCAGAAAACCTGCTTAATTTCACAAAACTTTCTCAAAATTCATTTGGGCCTTAATTTTAAAACATTGTGGGCTTTAAACACCAGGCCGAGAGTTTAAAACCTGGCTCTGATACCAAACTGAAACACCTCAAACGCGGCCCACGAGCCCTGACCGGATCTGGTATGTTCCTTGATGTAAACCGGTTCAAAATTCTTTTGTTACTTTGGAAAAACTGTGTGTTTTGAAAGAAATATTGTTTTCGGGTTGGGCTCGAGTTGAAAACAAGTTTATCTTATATTGAAAACCCTTTATTTTAGGTGACAAAACATTTAGAGTTTATTTTAAAATAAATTTACTTAATCCTTTAATTGATAAAAATTCGTAGCATAATAAATAAAAGTAAAATAAAATAGTTCAACTATGGCCTTATTACATCAAATAAATCCCAAAATTAAATTCAAAGTACTTAAAATAAAAAGTCCAAATAAAATAAATTTCTTGCTGAGCATGGCCACCCCTAAGCTTCTGCCGACCTGGTCCATCACCGATCGTCACCTGAAAAATAATCCCACAACGGGGTGAGTCCACAGACTCAATGTGTAACCACAACACTAAGTCCTAACAGATTCAAGCATATCAGATCATATACATATTCATATAGTATTTAAATAAAATGATGCAAACCCGAACCCAAATCCTAGGTACCATCCGCTACACATCACCCGTACCAACCTGCACACCGTGGGGACTACTAAGTGAACCCTCCATCCGCTACACACCATCGAAGGCAGTCGCTGCAGTCGACGTGCTCATCGCCCTTATACAATTCGTGGCATAGCCACCAGATAAAATATTTGTGACCTGAGTCACCACATTCAGATAATGTGACTGAAGTCACCACATTCAGATATCGTGGTATATAACCACCACATTCACTTCCCCCTTTCATAATAACCCGTATGCCCATGTCATACTAAACATGCAATATCATGCCAAATTCTTTATTCACATTCTTATAGTTATACATAGGTGCCATAACAGATATTTAACATAATCCTAGTAGGAGTAGGAAAATGTACCTGAGTGCTTTGTACCATAACATGGTGCTTTAGCCATAGCTTTCACATTTTTATATCACATATATTAAATTTAATGCCTTAAATCTATTAAGTCTTAGGGAAGGGTACACACCTGGTATTAACGTTTGTACAGAAATCCCGAAAATTCTACTAAAATCGATTGCACTCCTTCCTAATACCCATAGTTAAAATCGATTAGGTACTGATACTAAAATATGGCCTTGGCCGAATGAACATGACTCACCTTAGATCTTAGAAGTCCCGAAAGATTCCTCCCTTGTAGTCGACAGTAGCAGAATCCCGAAATCTCTCTTTAAGATTTCAGTCAAAGAATAATAATAGGAATTAGTCTTTAGATTTCGACAAGCCTAAAAGAATAGAAGCCAAATTAGATCTTAACCCTTACTGAGAAAGTCGACAGCACCTATATCTGTCAGCACTGAGATATTCGACTTTGAGGCTTGATGAAGAATCGGCTAGGAGTACCTTGTATATTCTGTACTAGAAAAGGGCAGCAAAGGGTTATGGATTCGGTTCCCACAAGAGTCACAAAAGAAGAGGTATGAAGCCTTTAGGGTTTACGGTCAATGGTCAAAATAGGAGGAAGGAAGTTTCTGGCTAGAAACGATATAAAAAGAAAAGAAAAGAAGATGATAGCAAGGAGTGCTTGAAAGAAAAGGCAAAAGTGTTGAATGAAATTTGGCTACCCCTTTTACTAGCTTAGCCGAAATTACTAAGCTAGAGTCCCTTACTTGGCCATCACTTCTCCCTTATCATAGCCCACATTTTCCTCCTTTATCACCTCGTTTAAAATTAATAAAAATAACCCATCAATTATCCCCCATTTATCTTTAAAAATAATAGGATTTAAACTCCTAAAATCTAGCCTTGGTGCCGTCCCCTCTACTCCCCTCTTATTGACATCACAAGCAAAATAAAAACCTTAGCATTTTGCTTCCCACGCGACTTGAACACAAGTCCTTCCCCCCTAGCATATGGCGTCATTTCCAGAGCCCTAAGTGGCACCTCCAAGCCACTTTTCCAAGCCCAATTGTGTGTCATATTTCCTCTATAACTTTTCTTAAGGCCACCCTGCTTTAGTTCCCTCTTTTAACTTTAAAATCGAGTAATTTCTAAAGTGCTCACCTACGCACTAAGGTTCACAAAATTCATAATGCACATTCACAACACACACAAGCATGCTATTTCATATAACTTAGTATTAATGCATAGGCTATAATCCAGGATATTACAAGAACTGACTTACAATTAAGCTTGGAAGTGACCAAACCCTAGCTATGGCTTCCCCTTTGTGAATTTTGGCCACGAGGAAGAAGATGGAAAAATTTTGGCTTGATTTTTGCTTTTTAATTCATTTTAATTACCAAATTACTAAAATGCCCTCAATGAAAAACTTTAGAAACATACCTAACCATGTCTATTTTTGTCCATCAACTTAACCAATGGTCTAATTATCATTTAAGGACTCCAATTTAAAATTTCATAACAATTAGACACCTTTAACCTATATAACTCACATTTTGCACTTATTACAATTTAGTCCTTTTGACTAAATTGAGTGCCCAAACGTTAAAATTTTCGAACATAATTTTCACGAAATCGTTCCATAAAACTATAGACCATAAAAATATAATAAAAAAGAATTTTACTGCATCATATTTGTGGTCTCGAAACCACTATTCTGACTAGACCCAAAATCGGGTTGTTACACCACACGCCCGTATGGACAAAATAAAGCCACTTATAGCTTCATTTCTCACCCAAAATTTTGCCAATGACCTACACCAAACTTTTATCCAAATACCAACCAATCCAAGTATTGAATTCAAGTAATTTATAACATCTAACATGATATATTGTTACATGCATTCATGCTTTTAATCTTACCATTTAGTAAGCATACTCATTTAACTTTTCTCTATCAATCAATAACAAACACTTATGTTATCTGCATAAAATAGGCTTAATACATATATATACATATCCCAGAACATAATAATCACTACCATTCCAATGGCTAGATTACAATAATCATTTACATTTACATGCCAATATAACCTATACTTGCCATTATAACCATAATTGATTTACCATATTGTACCGACATGGGCCGATGGATAGTGTGAGTGATCTCTGCAAAGCTTCCAATCCAACGAGCTTTTTATTTACTATAAAACAGGAAATAAAACTAAGTAAGCATTACATGCTAAGTAAGTTCGTGTAACATGGTACTTAGCTTACCATTCATTCTATTTTGAGGTAACTATGTAAGGAAAATTCATTCAATTCAACCTCAAGCCCTACACATATCCTCATTGCTCTTGTTAGTCATATATTCCATAATAACATCAAAACGTGTTTGAGCTTAACAACAATCAAGTTTCCAGGCACATATGCTTTCCACAACATGTATTCATTTAACATGTATAAATCATCTCTTCATATTACAAGTATAATTTCATAATAGTTCATCTCGAGTTCAGATTATTTCGTATCAGAACTTTACTCATATTACTCGAAATATCAATGTCACACGAGAAGTAGTACATTCAAAGTATACAAGTCTATAATCAAGGATGAACATATTCATCAAATGAATTTCATGTACAAATATCATCATCTCATGTTTTCTTATATCAATTGTCATGTATCATTGTTTTTCATGTATTTCAAATAAATACGTGCAATAACTCATTTCTTATTCATATCTTCTCATGTCACGATTTTTACCCGTTGAATTTATTCGGAATATCGATGGATACACAGGTAGTACACACAAAGTGTACAGATTAGTAAATCCGTCAATTCATATTCAATGGTACCCATAAGGTACTATTTCAGAGAGTACACTCTAGAGCCACACATATATACAACAGGATTACCAGTCCAGGCTAAATCCTTTTTATGACATATGCTCTAAAGAGCTTGATCTGGATTACCCGTCCGGGTTAAATCCAATCCATAACATATGCTCGAGAGGACTTATATTAGTATTACTCGTTCGGGCTAAATCCTTTCTATAATGAGGTCAATAGGATTATTCATTCAACTAAATTCTATCTGCAACAAATGCGGGACCTCATTCATTTTGGGAAATCATATATCCATCGAAATTTCCATTTAGTCAAACGAAATTTGACATTTTCCAAGCATTATCAGGCATGTGATTATTTCATACATTTATAATATTCACATAATTCAAATAGACACATTCCACATTCATTTCAAGTACATAAGTAACATTTTTATCATTTACCGGACCTTATTATTGATCGGGCTTCGTTAGGTATATTTCCAATTTCATATACATATAATATTTATACAATTGACATGCACAAAATCTAATTCAAGCATATAAGTATACAATTTAGTTACACGAACTTACCTCGACAAATGTTCGTGTACATATAATCTACTAATCCGACATTTTCCTCTTTTCCTTGTTCTAGCTCCGAATTTGGTCTAACCAAATCTATACGAGTAAATTTAACATCAAATTATCACATTTCATATACAAGTGGACTCAATTTACATCTTAGGCAAAATTACCATTTTGCCCTTTAACTTTTCCATAAATTCTAATTTCGTCCTTAAGCTCAAAAAATGAAATTTAAGCAATGTATTCCCTATTCCCAGCCTAACCGGAATTTCAATATACATTTTACAGCACATATATTCTATAAATTTTTTAGAATTTTTCTTCAATTTTCACAACTTTACATTTTAGTCCCTAAATCATATTTTCATCAAAAATAATTTTGTAAAAGACGTTTATCTATCAACAACCTTTCATTTTCTACCATAAATTTCAAAATTTCAGCATATTCATCCATGACCTAATTTCCATACTTTGATAACTCTTAAAATTAATCCCCCAAATATATCGATTAAACTATTTCGGTTTCAAAATTTTCGAAATGACTAAAAACTGGACAAGAAAACTTACCCAATTTGACCAAGAAAACTTGCTTTCTCTTTCTTAGGGTTTCCATGGAATATTTTGGGGAAGAAGATGAGAAAATAAGATGATAATTCTTTTATCATCTTTTAATTAATTAAATTATTTCAATTTCCAATTTACTCCTTAGCCTTTTCTAATTTTCCATGGATGAATCATCCAAAAATGTAACACCCCTTACCCGTATTCGACGCTGAAACAGGGTACAAGCCATTCCCAGATTTAGACACAAGCAAACATACAAAACCTAGACGTAATTTCCACCCAAATTTAAAAATTTTCACATACATTCATATCATCCCTAAAACGAGCCTACGAAGCCCAAAATATTTATTGGAAGTTGTTCGAGACTAAACCAAGAACTTTAGAAAATTTTTCATGTTACAGGGCTAACATGCCCGTGTGGTCTAAGGGACACCCTTGTGTGATCCTTAGACACTCCCGTGCTATAAGCCGTGTTCAAAATAGGGAGCTCTCTGACTTGTGCCACACGCTTGTGTGCTAGGCCATGTGGTCAATTTAATTTTCATGATTTTTCATAAAATAGGTGTAAACTTCACACGGCCAGGGCACACACCCATGCCCAAGGCCGTGTAGCATACATGGCTTTGACACACACCCGTGTCTCTACCCATGTGCTCAATTCTGGACATTCTATTTTGCATCAATTAAGATGCAGGGGACACACGGCTGAAACATATACTCGTGGGGTAGACCGTGCATCGCACACGGCCTAGACACATGCCCATGTGTCTCCCCGTGTGTACAAAAATAAGGCTATTTACCAAGCCATTTTGCCACCCTTACTTGCACCAACCTACACAATAACAAGCAACACCAATCCAAGCATATACATACAACCAAATCAGCCACAAACAAGATATCAATATATCATCCACAAACACCACATATATCTCAACTTAACTCATCCCTGAAAAGTATCATCATTTGCAAATATATAAACTTAAACCAATATTAGACAATTTCGATGGCCATTTACAAAGTGAATTATCAACCAACATAAGCCAACACATTTGGCTAAATCAATTATGACACATAACAAAATGACCAAGTCCCTCTAGATGCCATAATTCAAAATATTAAAATCAATGGTACCCAAAATATTAAGTTGATACTGTGAATGGATCTCCGACAATTTTCGATCCCCAAGCTGGCTTGGTGACAGTATAAGACAAGGGAAAGGAAAGAGGAGTAAGCTATATAGCTTAGTAAGTTCCTATGCAAATTGATCGCTGTAAATCAGAGCTTTAAAATTTATAAAAGAATGATCAAACCTGGAAACTAACTCTGACAACGATTAAAGGCAAGTGTACCTATCAAACAGTAGTATAGCTTAGGCAAGACCGGATATAGAACCCAAAGGAACTAAAAGTACTAATACTAACTTTCTTTTTATTATTTAGCCTTAAAAATAGAGTGAAGTTGCTTTTGACAAAGACTAAACTAAGGACACAAAGACAAAAAAGACGAATAGGAAAATAACTTTGAAGACAAACTCAGCTGATTACGACGATACCCTCAGGAAGAATCCACCTAGACGTCACTTATTACTTAACCCTAAATTATATGATTTCTTTTACTTAGCTTGATCCGTAAGACTCCCTAACCTATATTAAATGCTCTCTCGAGGCGAATAATGTCTAACCCTAGGTTAATTAATGGAACTCTCGTTCGCTTATAATAACCCCCTAGGATAGGAGTAAATCGATCAATGGACTCCCATATTAGGTTTCACCCTAATCCGGTAAAATCTCGTAACCCTAACTCTAGGCTTTCGATCAACTCCGTTTAATTATGTTAGATCTACTCTTAGGCAGGGTCTATTCCTCCTCCACCTAAGCACATTCGATTTGGATTAAGCAACATAATTAAGAACAAACTAAGTAATTATCATATAACTTAAAAATTAATAAAAAGATTCATCTAGGTTTCATCTCCTTCAGGTATTTGAGGGGTTTAGTTCATAATGAATATTCAAAACATCGCAAGAGAAAAAATAAAACAAAACATAAGAAAATCCTAAAACCCCCTGAAGGAATTGAAGGAGAATTCCGCCATCTTGAGTATAATTTCGGCTTCTTGGGATGGATCAACTGGCTATCTTCGCGTTATTCCCTAGCTCTAACCTTCTCGGCTTGGCTCATTGGCCTAGCTTTGACGCCTCAACAAAGGTGGTACTTAGGGGATATATATAGGCTCTTGGAATGCGATTCTTTCTCCCTAAGTATCCTTTTCCGACTGAAATTGCTCATTCTAACAACAGAGGCACGGCCATGGCACATGCCCATGTGGATGGAATCTAGGCCGTGTTTGGATTCCTAACTTGAGGCACGACCGTGTGAATCGGGGGAGAGGACGTGTTATAGATGTTTGTCATGGCACGACCGTATGGTCACTGGGCCAGCCGTGTCGAACTCATGATATGGCCCATTTACTCTGTTTTGGGCCTGTTTTATGTTCTTTTCATCCTCGGGTGCTTTCCTGGGTATAAGACATGAAAAGAAAGGATTAAGAGCACCTTTTTATATAAATCAAGGATAAATCATCCAAAAGCATATTAAATGTGGGCTTAAACTATGTTACTTTTACGGTTTATCAAATACCCCAACACTTAAGCTTTTGCTTGTCCACAAGCAAAATTCTCAACTTACAATTAAAACGAACTTTCCATGATTCAGAATTCCTATCAACAATGTCTTATCCTAATTCATAGATAATTTATACATGGATAATTTAACTCAAAGAGTCCTGAAGATTCAAACAAGATAAGTTATATTTTTGTAGCACGAAAACATAGGTGTTCCCCTTTATCTAAATAGTTACCTTTAATTCAAAACCTACAAGGATTGATATCCTCACACAAATTCACTAAAATCACTCGAAAAGTGTTTAAGGGTCAAAATTAAGCACTAATAAGTCGAACCTGAAAAGTTAATCCCATAGGCTTGTCTAAAAATCAAATCTCTACCACTGTAAAATGAAATGATAAACAGATCAAAAGGTCATTGTTAGGGTTGTAACGGGGCTAGGGTTAAAGGTGTGGATAAAGGCTGAAATTTGAAGGTTAGAATCGAGATTGAATTGATAAGTTACCTACCTTAAAAATTTCTACGATAACAATTACATAAACTGAAAATAATAATCCTACTAATACGAGCTTTTCTTTTGAAAATAGTCTTTGATTGTGTAAGCTCACTTTTCATAAAACTAATTACTGAATTTTTTTTTTAAGACCAAACTAAAAAGAATACAAGATAATTTTAACTACCAGAATAATATACTTATGTAACTGAGCAAATCAAATCTCGATTAAGGGGTAGTCAAAGGAAAGGGTGATAACAAATACAGAGGGGTTTTTGGTTAATATTAGTAGGTGAGTCAATAAAAAGGGTTTGTTAGGATCAATGGGGTTCACTAGGGGTCAATTGTAAGGGTAGGCTATTTAGTGGAATTAATGGTTAAAACCTAGGTGCCTTTATCATCTCGGTATATCAAATATAACTGTGGTCTTGACATGTATAATCAAGGCAAGTTCTAGAACAACAGTTCATAGTTGACACACTCATAATCAAAAAGTGAGCATGAAAAAGAATGTATGCTCTATAGGGCTCAAAATCTCACAAAAATTATGGGTGTTTTTGACATCAACCTTGTAAATCTCAAATTTCAAGATAGCATTTAAATTCCAGTTGACAACCTAAAATTTTAATTTTTTAGAAAATTAGATTTATCATGCTTGATTCCTTAGTCTTCTTCAAATTTAATCATCAATGCATAATTAACTATGGCTTATTCAAAAACATGTCAATAAAAGTCTCAAATCATCAGAAATTTCATCTTAATTAGTAATATGAGAAAATTACTTTAAAACAAACTTAAATTCAGGGATTTGAGAACAATGCAGAAAAATTAGGCATTTTTTTTTCAAAAATAACTATTCACACCCACACTTAAGATGTACATTGCCCTCAATGTACAAAGATAGATAATAACATGTAATGGATAAGTCAAAAGAGAAGGGGAAAGAATTACTCCCTAAATTGTGGATGTTTTTTTGGATGAGTGTCTTTGGTGGCGGTGATGGTCAGTTGGGATAACGAACCTGCACTAGATGAAGAAATTGGGTAGCGCTTTGAGAAGTAGCCAGGCTTTATTAAGACCTAATAAAAATAAACTAAATATAAAGTTATAGAAAATCAAACTAAAGGGAAGAAGACTAAGAAGAAAACTAAAATGAAAAGAAAATATTAATGGACTGTGAAGTCCTTATTGAAGGATGGTTCGCAAGGTGGGTGTGACTTCTAAGGCTGGGGAGGTGCTAGTGGTGGTGGAAGTGAGGAGGTTATCATGGTAGTTGGCGTGATTCCCTAGCAGCCAGGCGAACCTGACACTACGAAACTAAATTAAGTTAAACTAAATTAAACATAAGATTATTAAATAAAAGGAGAATGAAAGGAAAGAGAAATGAAAAATAAAAACTAATTGGTCTCAAAGATCCTTGGCTTGGTGTTGAGACGAAGCTGCTGACATGAACTCATGTTGATCGTTCTTTGTTAAGAAGCCTATGCTTAGCTTCCTCCACTTCTTTGGCATGATGTTGACTTGCTCAAGGATCTAGAGTTTTAGTTAGTGAAGAATCCGGGATAGAAGAGAGTGAAAAGTAAAGAAAATAAGGATGAAAATCAGATGGAGGGAGGGGGAAGAGTTGAGGGGTTTAAATAGAGGTTCAAATCTGGTGCTTCCCCACGGCCATGGTCATAGGGTGTGTCGATGTACACGGCCACCTCACACGACCGTGTTGATGAGTGTGTTTGTCACACCATGCCCGTGCTGCATCACCCACACCCGTGTACATAAAGTTTTTCTTTTGGCATGGTCGTTCTGCACGGGCGTGTTTTACCCATGTTCAATAAGTGAGTAGCTTCACACAGTTGAGGTCACGGTCGTGCCCTCTCTGTCGGTGCCTGTGGGGAGGGTGGTTGGATTCGTGACATTGGGGGGTGGTTAGACTGAATTGCACGACCTCTGTCCTATTAGTGTGGCGGTTCAGGTGGTCCACACGGCCACGGACACGGCCGTGTGTAAGGTCGTGTGGTCTGGGAAACTACAGTTCTGGTTAGTTAAAAAAAGAAAAATAAAATAAATAAAAATAAATGCAAAATAAGTAAGGTTAGTACTCGGGTTGCCTCCCGAAAAGCGCTCGTTTATAGTCTTCAGCTAGACTTTCCTTGTTTTTGAAAAATTCAGGGAGGTTTGAATATCTTCCCTCATGCTTACAGTTTCATTTTCATTATATTCATTAGGTCGAATAGCATTTATTTTAAAATTTCCAAAAATAGGATTGTTTACCTCGAATGTTTCGTGTGGAAGAACATTGATTACCTTAAAAAGGATATCTTTGTTTGTGTCAGGGTCCGGAGGGAATAGTCGTGGGTCTGCTGTGGCTGACAATACTTGATCTCTGACTTTGGATTTGTCTACCTTGTAGAGTGGTTTTGATTCTGTTTCCTGTATCCCTAATTTCTCCTTAAAATGTGTTTTCCACTCGTCTAAGTTATTGATTTGAATACTTTGCTCCTCGTGAGTTGTTTCTTTGTTGGTACTATACTGAAGATCAGGTTCAATCGTGCCCCTTTTCGATGGTTCCTCTATTTTTACTTCGTGTGGTTCGGGTTCTTCTTTGATCTGTGTCTCCCGCTCATCTAATTTATCGACCCTAAGGCTTTGTTCCTCATGTGCTTCTTTAGGTTTTTGTCCTTTTGATTTTTCCTACGATGAAAATTGAATAAATTGGTTATCATTTGTATTGAATTTCTTACCTTCATCGATTGTTGTCCTGGCCGAGCCAAGAGCTTGAAGACTGATTGATTCGTCACCTACACGAAGTATGAGTTCTCCTGTGGCAACATCAATTTTAGTCTTTGCAGGTGCTAGAAAAGGTCTTCCTAAAATTAAGGGAATTGAATTATCCTCATCCATGTCTAAAACAACAAAATCTATTGGGAAAACAAATTTATCGATCTTTACGAGATCATCTTCAATAATGCCCCTAGGAATTCTGACAGTTTTATCAGCTAATTGAATACTCATCCTAGTTTGTTTGGGCTTCCCTAGACCTAGTCGTTTAAACAGTGCATAAGGCATGACATTTATGCTTGCCCCTAAATCAGCTAACGCATTATCAATAGTTAAACTAACAATTAAACATGGAATTGTAAAACTTCCCAGATCTTTTAATTTCTGTGGTTGTTTATTTTGTAGGATTACTGAGCACTTTGCGTTGAGTTCAATGTGTGGCTCTTCGTCTAATTTACGTTTGTTTGTCAAAAGCTGTCTTAAAAATTTCCTCGAGTCTGGCATTTGAAAAAGAGCTTCAAGAAGAGGTAAGTTAATGTGTAATTTCTTTAAAGGTTTAAGAAACTTACCAAACTGTTCCTCTAAATCGTCTCTTTTTAATGCTTCCGGGATAAGGTATGCGAGGTTTGTACTCCTTGATTACCGGTTTTGACTTTTCTTGTGCTACTTCTGTTATACCTTCGTCTACCTTACTTTCTGGAATTAGTTTTGGTTCATCTAACTCCTCGATCTCTGGAGCTGTGATGGCTTGAATTTGCTCCTTTGGATTAATCTCGGTGTTATTGGTAGACGTCCTTGCGGCCGTTCTAACATGAGTCGTGTGAGTTGTTCGACTGCATTAGTTACTTCCTTGACCAACTTAACAATTTCACTCATTCGGCTCTCGTTGCTTTTAATTGTTCTATCAATATCTTGTAGGTGTTCTTCTGTGTTTGCCGAGTTTTTTAGTTCCTCCTCGTAGGTTGGTTTCTTCTTTCATGGATAAGGCTGATTTTGGAAGTTTTGAAGAAGTTGTTGCCGTTGATTCCCTTGATTGCCTTGACCTCCCCATGAAAAATTTGTGTGGTTCCTCCAACCTGGATTGTAAATGTTACTATAAGGATTATTATTGGATCGGAAATCATTACCTATATAGTGTATCTGTTCACTCTCTGCTTCCGGTTCAGGATTCACCATGGTTCCACTTGCGTCACATTGCATGACTAGATGTACCTGCGAGGAACATAAACTATCAAGCTTTTTATTCATCATCTCAAACTGCCTTGGTAGCATGGTCATGGTGTCGATGTTGAAGACTCCTACCAATTTTGTTGGTTTAATCCTTGAAGCTTGCCACTGATAATTGTTTAATGGCATCTCCTCAATAAACTCGTAGGCTTCTTCTGGAGTTTTGTTGTTCAGAGTTCCACCGGCTGCTGAATCAATCAGTTGCCTTGTTGAGGGGTTTACACCGTTATAGAATGTTTGGACTTGTAGCCACAAGGGTAAGCCATGGTGTGGGCACCTCCTCAAGAGATCTTAGAATCTTTCCCATGCATCATATAGTGTTTCAAAATCCATCTGCACAAAAAAAGAGATATCATTCCTTAATTTGGCCATTTTGGCCGGTGGAAAATATTTCATTAAAAATTTTTCAGTCATCTGATCCCATGTAGTGATTGACCCTCGTTGTAACGAGTTTAACCATTGCTTAGCTTTATTTCTCAATGAAAAAGGGAATAACTGAAGACGTATGGCATCATCAGAAACGCCATTAATTTTGAAGGTATCACAGAACTCTAAAAAGTTAGCTATATGCATATTTGGATCTTCGTCCTGCAAACCATCAAATTGAACAAACTGTTGGATCATTTGTATTGTGTTTGTAATATCCCAAATTTATGGCTTATCCATTAATGCTTAATTGTATGAGGTAGCATGCTTATGTGTATTTTGAATGTGTTTTATGAATTTTATGAACCTTAGAATGTAAGAAAAATGCCTTAGAAAATATTAAGTTTTAAGTTTAAAAGAGGAAGCTAGGCAGAGGAGACCTTAAGAGAAATTGTAGGTGAAATTAGACACAAAAATGGGCCTGTTAAAGTGGCAAGGAGGCGCCACTTAAAGCCTAGTAAGTGATGCCACAAGCATGGTGCAGGTCTTAAGTTCGAGCAGCAAGGGAAGCAACATTTTGGGACTTTTATTTTCGGCAAAAAGAAGAGAGGTGGACGGCATAGGGACTTCATTTAGATGAGCTTTAGATGTGGTCAAATCCTTTTAAATTTCGGCTAAGGTAGAGGATAAATGATGATTTATTTTGAATTATTTTGAATGGGTAAAAAGAGAGAAAAGAGGAGAAAAAGGAGGAAGCTGATAAGGGAAGTAGAGTTGGCCGGCCTAGGGACTTTCTTGATAACATTTTCGGCTAATGATAGCTTAGGGGTGCCGAAACTTAACTCTTTCTTCACTTATCTCATTTGTGCCGGAAATCCTTAGGAGATCAACGAGTTTTCTCTGCTTTCTTCTTCCCTTCCTCTTCATTTGACCAAAAGCCGAATATTCCTTTATCAGAATCCACCATTGCCGATTCTCTCTAAGTCTCAAACACTCTCTTCTCTTTTTCTTTTTGATTCTCCAAGAGCCGAACACTAAAGGCAACCCCTAGCCGATTTCTTCATAGCATCAAAAGCCGAAACTTGTTGATCACTACCTAACCTTCATAGCCGAACATCTCTGTAGATTTAAGCAAGGGTGCTGTTGACTACAATACTAAGGGTAAAATTAAATGCTATTCAATTTCCTTTCTTTTCTTTTTAGCCGAAACTTAGGGGCTAATTCTATTCATGTTCTTGGGCCTAAAACTTGAAGTAGGAGATCTTCTGGATTTTAAGGATCGAAGGTAAGTAATGTGGTATTCAGCCAAAGGCCATGTATTGTGATTAAATGTTAGATTGGATCTAACACATGTCTATAGGGATTTCGACAGGGACTAAGGACAAGTGATATTTTGGGATTTACATCCACAAGGTAAGTGCTTATGGTATTCGGCCAAGGCCATAGTTGATGCTTCAGATCTATTTCTCATTCTATTCAAAAGCCGAAAACTAACCAGTTGAGTGATCTAGTGCTTGGCCGATTGTAAGAAAAGTCAACACAAAGTTTTGGGGATTTGGTTGGTAACCCAATTGGCAGCAAGGTAAGGATTTGGTTGAGATAATCCTTCGGGATTTGGTTTTATAGCCGAATAGGCTTTTGTTAAAATATTAAGTGTTGGCTGAATGTAGGGACTAAGATCTTGAGCATTAAATCGGGATTCTTCGGGATTTCAGTGAACTCGTTAAGTATACCAGGTGTGTAGCCCTACTCTATGTCTTAATAGATTTATGGTATTGTTTTAATGCATGTGTTATTAAGAATGTGAAAGATATGGCTAAGGTACCATGCAATGGTACAAAGTACTCAGGAACGTAAACCTACTCCTACTATGAGTATAATATGATAAATATCTGTTATGGCACATATGTGAAATTATAAGAATGTGAATAAAGAAAATGGCATGATATTTGCATGGTTTGCATGACATGGGGCATAAGGGTGATTTGGAAAGGGGAAGTGATCTGGTGGTTTATACCACAATATCTGAATGTGGTGACTTGGGTCACATAATCTGAATGTGGTGACTCATGTCACAAAATTTTATCTGGTGGCAATGCCACAATATATATAAGGGCAATGAGCACGCTGTCCGCAGCGATCGCTTCGATGATGATGTGTAGCGATGGAGGGTTGACTTAGTAGTCCCCTGGTGTGATGGTTGGTACGGGTGATGTGTAGCGGATGGTATCTAGGTTTGGGTTCGAGAATGCATCATTATTTGTAAATTGTGATATGTATATGTATGATCTGATATGCCTAAATCATTAGGACTTAGTGTGGTTGTTATACACTGAGTCTGTTTGACTCACCCCGTTGTGGGATATGTTTTCAGTGACGCCAGCAATGGACCGGGTCGGCGGGAGCTTAGTGGTGGCCATGCTCACTTTCGAGTTTATTTTTAATTTGGACTTTCTATTTTCTTTTCGTATTTGGATTTATTCGGGTTTTGTTTTTGATGTAATAAGGCCATAGTATGAACTGTTTACGCTTGCATTTTAATTATTTTGGTACGATTCAAATTTTATTAAATTAATGCTTAAGTAATCTTTCTTAAAATAAACCTTCAAATGTTTTGACATCTAAATACAAATGGTTTCCAATTTAAAGATAAATCTTTAACAAATTCGACATGTCTTCTAATTTAAAAACAAGATTTTAATAAATCCCTGATTTCCAAAAATAACAATGTTTTCAATTGAACTCAACACAAATTTTCTTCAAAACCACTCGATTTTTTCCTAAGTAACAAACAAGTTTTGAACCGTTTACTCAAGGAACATACCAGATCCGGTCAAGACTCGTGGGCTGGGTTTGGAGTGTTTCAGCTTGGTATCAGAGCCCAGTGTTAAACTCTCAGCCTTGGGTTTAAAGCCCATAACGTTTTTAAAATAAGGCCCAAACAAGTTTTGTGAACAATTTTGTGAATAAGCAGGTTTTTCTGGCATGGCACCTAAGTCTCCGACCCGAAGTCCACTAGGTAAGTACCCCTAACTGTTGTGTGAATTATAGTA
The DNA here is from genome assembly GCA_025503065.1 of Gossypium bickii. Taxonomy (NCBI): domain Eukaryota; kingdom Viridiplantae; phylum Streptophyta; class Magnoliopsida; order Malvales; family Malvaceae; genus Gossypium; species Gossypium bickii. The sequence continues at coordinate 57,266,671 of CP106717.1, read as the reverse complement.
TGATTTGTATAAGGTTAGAATGGGAACGTAGATTAGTATATGAAGTACTTGAACCCTAGGATTAGTTTACCCAAACATAGAAATTCATAAAACTTAAAGCCTAATTAAACAAACCTGTGGCTAGGTCGCCGAGTTAGGGCGTGGCAACCATTGTGTGCATGTCTAGGATTGGATTCAGGAAGAGCCTGGTATTTAAGCAGTCCTAGTGACTCACCTCCTCTTCGCTCGAATCCTACCTGGTACATAGTGACGGTTCACCCTAACCAAGAGGACTTATTCACGGGCTAAACTCAATAACTAAAACCCGAAAGGGATTAGCCATATTTCTATAAAAACCTCAATGTTAAAATCACCAAATTACCCCTTTCAATTGTAGCATAAATCATTTTGAAAAATTTTCAAAATGTTTATGATTTACAAAATTACCCAAATGCCCCTAGTGGTAAAATTACTAAAATACCCTTGGTTTCTAAAATTACCATACTACCCTCGAATTTTACTAGAATGTTCTTACTTTACAAACTATCAAAAATCCCTATTTTGCGAAATATCAAGATACCTTGATTTAGAAAATTTACAAAATTACTCCTGATCTACAAAATTACGAAAATGACCCCGATTTCTAAAAATTTCTACAATACCCCTGATTTGAGAAAATTTTCAAAAGTACCCTCGAGTTTTGAAAATTTCAAAGTGCCCTGATTTATTAAGATTTTCAAGTTGACCCCGATTTATTACCAAAATACCCCTGTAGGAGAAATGACGAAAATACCCCTGGGATAGGAACAGACACAATGTTGGAATGATGAATGTGTGTGGTAGATACCACTGAATGAGTGTATTTCTTTGAATTAGGGTAGAAAACTTGGAATGAGAACTTTGAATGATCGAAAGAACTACTATTAAACTCCACTTCATAAAACTTCTTCGCGGATAATCAGTGGAACAAAATACTAATGCATAAAATTTCTTAAATCATATTAAAGCGCGATCGTAAAAATAAGCTCTAGGGGACGTGGTAGGGGCAGGATGACCGTGTCGGAACCCGTTAGGTCGGGTCAAGGGTTCGAAAATGAGGTACCACCACCCCCACCACCAGCTGTTGGTGTTGAGCAACAAGATCAGACGGGGATGATGCGATGCAGCAAAGCGATCTTTGCGAGTTCTTGAGATGGTGGTCGGACAGTGGGAAATATGGGAGCTCGAAAATCTATACCCGAGCGACTCCGAGCCAATGGAGCTGAGGTGTTCCGTGGCGTATCTAGTGTGGCACCCAGTACGGCTGAGCATTGGTTGGAGGCGACAGAGCGAATTGATGAGCTGGATCTGATCGCAGAGGAGAAGCTGAAAGGAATGGTGTCGCTTCTTCACGACGAAGCATATCAATGGTGGCTCACAGTTCGGGATGGTGCCACAGCTGAGGATCTCACTTGGGAGTTTGTTAAGGCGGCGTATCAGAAGAAGTATGTCGGCACACGTTACACTGATGTGCAGAGGAAGGCATTTTTGGGGCTGGTTCAAGGGAATAAGTCCAGAGCGAGAATCGGTCGAATTCCTAAGGTTGAGTCGGTATGCTCGAGGAGTAGTGGCTACGGAGCATGAGCGATGTGTTCGTTTTGAGGACGGACTAAGGTATGACCTGAGGTTGTTAATAGCTCCGCACCAGGAGCGGGAGTTTTCTGCATTGGTAGAGAAGGCTAAAGTAGCTAAAGGGATTAAGGACTCTGTGAGGAAAAACACGGATTAGAACAGGCAGAAAAGAGGTTTTGGATCGTCAGAATTGTCTGGGAATGTGCAGAAGAGGCCTAGAGTTGATTGGCCGCGAGGTCAGCAGGCTGTGACAGGAGGGCAGTATCATACTTGTACTCAATGCGGGAAGATGCACTTAGTGGAGTGTTGGAAGAAGACAGGACGATGCTTTAAGTGTGGGTCCAAGGAACACATGATTAAGGACTGTCCCATAAAGATAGACGGGAGTTGACCCACAGGTCAGGGTTTTAATCAGACTGGAAGAGGTGGACAGCAGCCTTAGCGGGGTCGTGGTCCAATTGGCAGAAGAAATGGTTCTGGAAGAGGACGTGGAACACCAGGTCGAGGTGTTGGTAATCTCGAGGCTGAGAGTACCGTGTCCGGTTTATCTGATTCACCGAGGGGGAGGATGGAGACGCGCCAGACGTCATAACCGGTACGTTCCTTATAGCGAACAAGCCTTATGTTGCTTTGATTGATGTGGGCTCAACCCATTCTTACGTTGCATGTAGTGTAGTTGAAACACTAGGCATGGCCTCTAAACTATCTGATAGGGAGATGACTGTAGTAAGCCCATTAGGCCAAACTGTAGTGGTGAAGAAGATCTTTCGGAGTGTACCTCTAGAGATTTAGGGAGTGATAGTTTCTGCCGACTTGATGGAATTACCCTTCGGAGAATTCGATCTTATACTTGGTATGGATTGACTAGTGGAACATCGGGCTATATTGGATTATGCAGCTAAGCAAATGGAGTTAAGGACTCCGGAGGATGAGGTGATAACTATGATAGGTGAAAGAAGAAACTACTTGTCTAATGTAGTTTCAGCACTGAAAGTTGATAGGATGGTTTGGAAAGGGTGCAAGGCCTTCTTAACTTTCGTTAGTGTGTTGGATGCAAAAGAAGGGGGAGTTAGTGAAGTTAGAACCGTAGAGGAATTTGTGGATGTTTTTCCGGAGGAATTACCTGGAATACCCCCGGATAGGGAGGTGGAATTCGAAATTGATTTGTTGTCGGGAACAGCTCTTGTGTCAATTGCCCCTTATAGAATGGCACCAAAGGAGTAGGTTGAGCTCAAGGCTCAGATCCAAGAGTTGCTTGATCGTGGGTTTATTCGACCCAGTGTGTCTCTGTGGAGAGCACCGGTCTTGTTTGTGAAGAAGAAGGATGGAACTATGCGTATGTGCATAGATTATCGTCAGTTGAATAAGCTGACCATCAAGAACAAGTACCCGTTGCCGAGGATAGACGACTTGTTCGATCAGCTTAAGGGGGCCGCAGTATTCTCAAAGATCGACTTAAGGTAGGGGTATCATCAGTTGGAGGTGAAGGAAGCAAATATCCATAAGACAGCTTTTCGAACAAGATACGGCCATTATGAGTTCTTAGTAATGTCGTTCGGGTTGACGAACGCCCCAGCCGCGTTTATGGGTATGATTAATCGAGTTTTTCAACCTTACTTGGATCGGTTCGTTGTTGTGTTCATCGACAACATCCTAGTATACTCCAAGTCTGAGGAGGAGCATGATGAGCATCTCCGAATAGTGTTGCAAGTGTTAAGGGAGAAGAAGCTCTATGCCAAATTCAGCAAGTGTGAATTTTGGCGAAGTTGCATTCTTAGGGCATGTGGTGTCTGCTGAAGGGATAAGGGTGGATCCTAGGAAGATTGAGGCAGTGTTGGATTGGAAACCACCTAAGTCGGTGGCTGAGGTTCGTAGTTTCTTGGGTTTGGCAGGCTATTACAGAAGGTTCATGGAAGGGTTCTCATCAATAGCCGCACCTTTGACGAAGTTGTTGAGGAAGGAGGTACCTTTCGTATGGACAGATAAGCAACAGGAGAGCTTTGAGAAGCTTAAGAGGGTTTTAACTGAAGCTCCGATTTTGATTCAATCGGAGGCAGGGAAGGATTTCGTGGTGTACTGTGATGCTTCTCACACAGGATTAGGAGGTGTTCTGATGCAAGACGGGAAGGTAGTCGCTTATGCGTCTCGACAGTTAAGGCCTCATGAGATTAACTACCCAACGCATGATTTGGAATTGGCGGTAGTGGTTTTTGCTCTTAAGATATGGACGCACTATTTGTATGGAGAAAAGTCGGTAATCTACACAGATCACAAGAGCCTTAAGTATTTGTTGACTCAAAAGGAGTTGAACCTGAGACAGCGAAGGTGGGTGGAGTTGTTGAAGGATTACGACTGTTCCATAGAGTATCATCCGGGCAAGGCGAATGTAGTGGCAGATGCCCTAAGTCGGAAAGTGGTGTCGGATCTGAGGGCGATGTTTGCACATCTAAGCTTGTATGACAATAGAAGTTTGTTAGCAGAGTTGCAAGTTAAGCCGACATGGTTGAATGAGGTAAAAGAAAGTCAGTTGGTGGATGAAGATTTAAGTGCTAAGTTACAGCAAGTGCAGAATAGAGAGTTGGAAGATTATGGTATTAATGACGAGGGGCTATTGTGTTTCAAGGGTAAAGTTTATATGCCGAAGAATGAGGAGTTAAGGCAGAAGATTCTTCAGGAATCGCATAGTAGCCCTTATGCTATGCATCCTGGAGGTACTAAGTTGTATAGAGATCTAAGGGAACAGTTATGATGGCCTGGTCTAAAACAGGAAGTTACCGAATTTGTCGGCAAGTGCTTAACATGTCAGCAAGTCAAGGCTGAACACCAAGTTCCGTCAGGATTGCTTCAGCCGATAATGATTCCGCAGTGGAAGTGGGAGAGAATTACCATGGACTTTGTTAGTGGGCTTCCCCTTACGCCTACTAAGAAGGACTTGGTATGGGTAATAGTGGATCGGTTGACAAAGTCCGCACATTTCATTCCAATGCGAGTTGATTATTCTTTGTAGAAGTTGGCGAGGTTGTATGTGGTGGAAATTGTGAGGTTGCATGGAGTTCCGGTGTCGATTATTTCGGATAGGGATCCAAGGTTTACGTCTCGGTTTTGGAAAGCTCTACATCAGGCTTTAGGCACCAGATTGGATTTCACTACGGCATTTCATCCACAATCGGACGGTCAATCTGAACGAGTAATCCAAGTGTTAGAGGATGTGTTGAGAGGATATGTAATAGACTTTAGAGGAAATTGGGAAGAATATTTGCCTTTAGCAGAGTTTGCGTACAATAACAGCTATCAGGCCAGTATTCGGATGGCACCGTATGAAGCATTGTATGGACGAAAGTGTCGCACTCCTACGTGTTGGACGGAATTAGGGGAACGTCAGGTTTTGGGTCCAGAGATTGTGGCAGAATCCAAAGCGAAGGTTAAGTTAATTCGGGCACGGTTAAAGGAGGCATCTGATAGGCAGAAGTCGTATGCAGATCTCAAAAGGAAGGAAATAGAATTTGATGTGAGGGATCAAGTGTTTCTTAAAGTGTCGCCATGGAAGAAGGTGATGAGATTTAGTTGCAAAGGGAAGCTAAGTCCCAGGTTTATAGACCTTATCGGATATTGAAGCGAGTTGGACCAGTGGCATACCAGTTAGAGTTGCCTTCGAAACTGAAACAGATGCACGACGTATTCCATGTATCTATGCTATGTCATTATCGATCGGATCCATCCCATGTAGTTTTGGTTGAAGAGGTGGAGCTAAGGCCAGATTTGTCCTACGTGGAGGAGCCAATTTAGATTTTGGAACAAGATGTGAAAGTGCTACGAAAGAAAACAGTTCCTTTAGTCAAAGTGTTATGGCGTAATCATGGATCGGAGGAAGCTTCGTGAGAGCCGGAAGAAGCACTGCGACAGCTATACCCTCACTTATTTTAGCCAGGTAATTTCGAGGACGAAATTATTTTAAGAGGGTAGAACTGTAATATCCCGGATTTATGGCTTATGCATTAATGCTTAATTGTATGATGCAGCATGCTTATGTGCATTTTGAATGTGTTTTATGAATTTTGTGAACCTTAGAATGTAGGAAAAATGCCTTAAAAAATATTAAGTTTTAAGTTTAAAAGTGGAAGCTTGGCAGAGGAGGCCTTAAGAGAAATTGTAGGTGAAATTAGACACAAAAATGGGCCTGTTAAAGTGGCAAGGAGGCACCACTTAAAGCCTAGTAAGTGACGCCACAAGCATGGTGCAGGTCTTAAGTTTGAGCAGCAAGGGAAGCAACATTTTGGGACTTTTATTTTCGGCAAAAAGGGAGAGAGGTCGACGGCATAGGGACTCCATTTAGATGAGCTTTAGATGTGGTCAAATCCTTTTAAATTTCAGCTAAGGTAGAGGATAAATGATGATTTATTTTGAATTATTTTTGAATGGGTAAAAAGAGAGAAAAAAGGTGAAAAAGGAAGAAGCTGATAAGGGAAGTAGAGTTGGCCGGCCTAGGGACTTTCTTGATAACATTTTCGACTAAAGATAGCTTAGGGGTGCCAAAACTTAACTCTCTCTTCACTTATCTCATTTGTACCGAAAATCTTTAGGAGATCAACTAGTTTTCTCTGCTTTCTTCTTCCCTTCCTCTTCATTTGACCAAAGTCGAATATTCCTTTCTCAGAATCCACCATTGTCGATTCTCTCTAAGTCTCATACACTCTCTTCTCTTTTTCTTTTTGATTCTCCAAGAGCCGAACACTAAAGGTAACCCCTAGCCGATTTCTTCATAGCATCAAAAGCCGAAACTTGTTTATCACTACCTAACCTTCATAGCCGAACATCTCTGTAGATTTAAGCAGGGGTGACGTCGACTACAATACTAAGGGTAAAATTAAATGTTATTCAATTTCCTTTCTTTTCTTTTTAGCCGAAACTTAGGGACTAATTCTATTCATGTTCTTTGGCTGAAAACTTGAAGGAGGAGATCTTCGGGATTTTAAGGATCTAAGGTAAGTCATGTGGTATTCGGCCAAAGGCCATGTATTGTGATTAAATGTTAGATTGGATCTAACACATGTCTATAGGGATTTCGACAGGGACTAAGGGCAAGTGATATTTCAGGATTTAGATCCACAAGGCAAGTGCTTATGGTTTTCGGCCAAGGCCATAGTTGATGTTTCATATCTATTTCTCATTCTATTCAAAAGCCGAAAACTAACCAGTTGAGTGATCTAGTGCTTGGCCGATTGTAAGAAGAGTCAACAGAAAGTTTTCGGGATTTTTTTGGTAACCCAATCGGCAGCAAGGTAAGGATTTGGTTGAGATAATCCTTCGGGATTTGGTTTTATAGCCGAATAGGCTTTTGTTAAAATATTAAGTGTTGGCCGAATGTAGGGACTAAGATCTAGAGCATTAAATCTGGATTCTTCGGGATTTCAGTGAACTCGTTAAGTATACCAGGTGTGTAGCCCTACCCTAAGTCTTAATAGATTTATGGTATTGTTTTAATGCATGTGTTATTAAGAATGTGAATGATATGGCTAAGGTACCATGCAATGGTACAAAGTACTCAGGTACGTAAACCTACTCCTACTATGAGTATAATATGATAAATATCTGTTATGGCATGTATGTGAAATTATAAGAATGTGAATAAAGAAAATGGCATGATATTTGCATGGTTTGCATGAGACGGGGCATAAGGGTGATTTGGAAAGGGGAAGTGATCTGGTGGTTTATACCACAATATCTGAATGTGGTGACTTGGGTCACATAATCTGAATATGGTGACTCATGTCACAAAATTTTATCTGGTGGCAATGCCACCATATATATAAGGGCGATGAGCACGTCGTCTGCAGCGACTGCCTTCGATGATGTGTAGCGGATGGAGGGTTGACTTAGTAGTCCCCTCGGTGTGATGGTTGGTACGGGTGATGTGCAGCGGATGGTATCTAGGTTTGGGTTCGGGAATGCATCATTATTTGTAAATTGTGATATGTATATGTATGATCTGATATGCCTAAATCATTAGGACTTAGTCTGGTTGTTATACACTGAGTCTGTTTGACTCACCCCGTTGTGGGATATGTTTTCAGTGACGCCAAGAATGGATCGGGTCGGCAGGGAGCTTAGTGGTGGCCATGCTCACTTTCGTAGTTTATTTTTAATTTGGACTTTCTATGTTCTTTTCGTATTTGGATTTATTCGGGTTTTGTTTTTGATGTAATAAGGCCATAGTATGAACTGTTTACGCTTGCATTTTAATTATTGTGGTACGATTCAAATTTTATTAAATTAACGCTTAAGTAATCTTTCTTAAAATAAACCTTCAAATGTTTTGACATCTAAATACAAATGGTTTCCAATTTAAAGATAAATCTTTAACAAATTCGGCATGTCTTCTAATTTAAAAACAAGATTTTAAGAAATCCCTAATTTCCAAAAATAACAATGTTTTCAATTGAACTCAACACAAATTTTCTTCAAAACCACTCGAATTTTTCCTAAGTAACAAACAAGTTTTGAACCGTTTACTCAAGGAACATACTAGATCCGGTCAAGGCTCGTGGGCCAGGTTTGGGGTCTTTCAGTGTTAGGCTTTAATTCAAAATTATTAGCAAATATAGCAGGCCTAACAATAATCGATCCTGCTCCTGTTAAATGCGGTTTCGCATAATCAAACATTGTATATGGAGCGTTGCTTCCCCCAGATCGTGTGGTGGTGGGTTATTCCCGTCCATCCTTTCAGTAGGATTGGATCTGTCTTCTTCCTCTCTTTCTGTGTAATTTAGGGCTCGCCTGGTTTCACAACGATTCCTTCGAGCGGTAGCTTCAATATCACTTTCGTATACTAAAGGTCCTCTCGGGTTCCTTCTAGTCATAAACTAGACGTACCTGGAAAGAAAAGAAAAAGAAAGAAAAAATTAGCAAAATATAAAAATTAAACTAAAAATAAATTAATAAAATAATGGCTAAAGTAATAAAAATAGAGTTTTCTTAATATTTTAGTTCCCCGGCAACGGCGCCAAAAACTTGATCGCTGTAAATTAGAGCTTTAAAATATATAAAAGAATGATCAAACCTGGAAACTAACTCTGACAACGATTAAAGGCAAGTGTACCTATCAAACAGTAGTATAGCTTAGGCAAGACTGGATATCGAACCCAAAGGAACTAAATGAACTAATACTAACTTTCTTTTTATTATTTAGCCTTAAAAATAGAGTGAAGTTGCTTTTGACAAAGACTAAACTAAGGACACAAAGACAAAAAAGACGAATAGGAAAATAACTTTGAAGACAAACTCAGTTGATTACGACGATACCCTCAGGAAGAATCCACCTAGACTTCACTTATTACTTAACCCTAAATTATATGATTTCTTTTGCTTAGCTTGATCCGTAAGACTCCCTAACCTATATTAAACCCTCTCTCGAGGTGAATAACGTCAAACCCTAGGTTAATTAGTGAAACTCTCGTTCTCTTATAATAACCCCCTAGGATAGCAGTAAATCGATCAATGAACTCCCATATTAGGTTTCACCTTAATCTGACAAAATCTCGTAACCCCATCTCTAGGCGTTCGATCAACTCCGCTTAATTATGTTAGATCTACTCTTAGGTAGGGTCTATTCCTCCTCCACCTAAGCACATTATATTTGGATTAAGCAACATAATTGAGAAAAAACAAAGTAATTATCATATAACTTAAAAATCAAATAAAAAGATTCATCTAGGTTTCATCCCCTTCAGGTATCTGAGGGGTTTAGTTCATAATGAATAAATAAAACATCGCAAGAGAAAAGATAAAACAAAACATAAGAAAATCCTAAAACCCCCTGAAGGAATTGAAGGAGAATTCCGCCGTCTTGAGTATAATTTCGGCTTCTTGGGATGGATCAACTAGTTATCTTCGCGTTATTCCCTAGCTCTAACCTTCTCGGCTTGGCTCCTCGGCCTAGCTTTGACGCCTCCACAAAGGTGGTACTTAGGGGATTTATATAGGCTCTTAGAATGCGATTCTTTCTCCCTAAGTATCCTTTTCCGACTGAAATTGCTCATTTTGACGACAGAGGCATGGCCATGGCACACGCCCGTGTGGATCGACTCCAGGCCGTGTTCGGATTCCTAACTTGAGGCATGACCATGTTCTAGATCGGGGGAGAGGCCATGTTCTAGATGTTTGGCATAGCACGGCCGTGTGGTCGCCATGCCAGGCTGTGTCGAACGCATGATATGGCCCATTTACTCCGTTTTGGGCCTGTTTTATGTTCTTTTCATCCTCGGGTGCTTTCCTGGGTAAAAGACATGAAAAGAAAGGATTAAGAACACCTTTTTACAAAAATCAAGGAATAAATCATCCAAAAGTATATTAAATGTGGGCTTAAGATATGTTACTTTTATGGTTTATCACAAATAATAAGCATTATAATCACACATGTAACATACAAATAACATTATAAACTTGGCTAAATAGTATTTAGGTCTTCTAATCATAACTTGCTCATTCATAACCTTACCGAGGGTTCATCATATATCGAGCTCATTAGTAAATGAGTCTTATGTACGTACCTGTATCAACTCGCAACATAATCATAACCTTTCACAACTTTGGCATACTCGTTGAATTTCTCGTTGAACCACTTGGAATACTAAAGGATACTCGGGAATCTCGAACACACAGTACCATACCAATGCCATATCCCATATATGGTCTTACATACGATCTCTTATCGATGCCACTAGCCTAGCTATGGTTTTACACGAAGTCTCATAACGATGCCATATCCCAAATTTGGTCTTACACGTAATCTCAAATAACCCTAATGTCAAGACATTTGTATCCTAACTACTGCTAAGGTTCAACCGAGATTTTTTGTGTGTTGAACTTTGTCCATTACGTTCGAAGAGTAAATCACAATTCATACAATATTAAAGCAATTAAAGCATAAATAATGATGTATTATTTACATACGAACTTACCTCGGTACAAAAATAGTAGAAATGGGACATAATCGTCAAATACTTTGTTTTTTCCCTAATCTAGGTCCAAACCTCATTTCTCTGGATCTATAATAGCAAATTTAACTCATTTATTATTCACATTATTCAATCCAATCCAAAAATTTTATTATGGAAAAATTACATTTTTACCCTTAAACTTTGATATATTTACATTTTGGTCCCTAGGCTAGTAAAATGAAATGTGTTCAATTTCTTTAATGTACAAGCCTAGCCGAACCATTATTATAACTATATTAGCCCACAATTTCCATTAAAACACACTTTTACTACGTATTTTATAACTTTTACAAATAAGTCCTTTTAAGCATTTTCATAAAAATCACTTAATAAAAGTTGTTTATCTTACACCGAACATTCATTTTCTACTATTAGACATCAAAATACACAAATGTATAACATGGTTCAAACCCTAGACCTTGATTATTCCTTAAATCAATGGTAGAAATAGATAGATCAAGTGATATAGACTTCAAAAATGTAAAGGGCATTAAAAATGGGGCAAGAACGGACTTACAATTGAGCTTGAAAGTTGTCCAAACCCTAGCTTGTCTTCCTTCTAATTTTCGGCACAAAGGGTAGAAGATGGACAAGATTTTTGCTTGATTTTGGGCCTTTTAATTCATTTAATTACCAAATGACCAAAATGCCCTTCACTTAAAACTTTGAAATTTTATCTCACCATGTCCATTTTTGTCCATTAACTTAACAAATGGTGTAATGACCATTTAAGGACCTTCAATTTAAAATTTCATATCAATTAGACACCTCTAGCATGTAGAACTTAACTTTTGCAGTTTTTACAATTTAGTCCTTTTAACTAAATTGAGTGCCCAAACGTCAAAATTTTCGAACGAAATTTTTACGAAATAATTTCGTAAAACTGTGGACCATAAAAATATAATAAAAATAAATTTTACTACGTCGAATTTGTGGTCCCGAAACCACTATTTCGACTAGACCCAAAACCGAGCTGTTACAATTCTCCCCCTTAGGGATTTTCGTCCCCGAAAATCTTACCAGAAAATAGGTTTGCGTACTATTTTCGCATAGCTTCTTCAGGTTTGGCTATACTCTTATTTCTCAACTGTTTAACTTCTCGAGCCAAAATCTTGATCAGTTCCTCACCATAAGTCATATCAGGTTGAATCTCAACCTCAGTCGAAGAAATCACATGTGAAGGGTCTGATCGGTAACGGTGTAACATAGACACATAAAACACATTGTGGATCCTTTCTAGCTCTGTCGGTAAAGCTAAACGATATGCCACTGGCCCTATTCTCTCAATAACTTCATACGGCCCGATGAAACGTGGACTCAACTTTCATTTATGGCCAAATCTCATAATCTTCTTCTATGGAGGTACCTTCAGAAATACAAATCTGCGTACGACTTTTTTCGATCTGAAGCTACTTTGAAACAGTCACGAATTACTTTCACTTTCTCTTCTGTCTCCTTAACCAAATCAACTGCATGAATCTATTTCTCACTAAGCTCTGTCCAATACAAAGGTGTCCGGCACTTGCAGCCATACAATGCCTCATATGGCTCCATTTTTATACTTGATTGAAAATTGTTGTTATAGGAAATTCGACCAATGGTAGATATTTTTCCCAACTACCCTCGAATTCTAAAACACAACAACGAAGCATATCTTTGAGAATATGAATTACTCTCTCAGACTGACCATCGATTTGCTGATGAAAAGCGGTACTAAATTTCAACTTTGTACCCGAAGCTTCTTGCAACTTCTTCCAAAATCGCGAAGAAAGCCCCAAATCTCTATCCGAAATAATAGAAAAAGGCACCCCATGCAATCTCACGATCTCAATAATGTACAACTCAGCTAGCTTATCAAGTGAATAATCAGTACGTACCAGTATAAAATGAGTCGATTTCATCAATCTATCAACAACGATCCAAACGACATCTTTCTTTTTCGGTGTCAAAGGTAAACCCGTCACGAAATCCATCGTAATCATATCCCATTTCCACTCGGGCACCATCACTGGCTGAAGTAAACCCGAAGGTACTTGGTGTTCGGCCTTTACTTGTTGACAAACTAAGAATCTCGAAACAAACTCTGAAATATTCTGTTTCATACCTGACCACCTGAAACACCCCACACCCGGCCCACGAGCCTTGACCGGATCTGGTATGTTTCTCGGTGTAAACCGGTTAAAAATCCTTTTGTACCTTCGGAAAATAGTGTGTTTTAAAAGAAATATTGTTTTGGGTTAGGCTTGAGAAGAAAACAAAAATTGTTTTATAGTAAAAACCCTTTTGAAATTTTAGGTGATAAAACATATAAAGTACATTTAGAATAAATTACTTAACCTTTAACTTAATAAAAATTTGTAAACATAATGAAACAATGAAATAATTCAACAGTGGCCTTATTACATCAAAACAAACCTAAATAATTATAAGGTACTTAAATGAAATAAAATGTCCAAATAAAATAAAATTTCAGGCTGAGCATGGCCACCACAAGTTCAACCGTCCCGGTCCATCACTGTTCATCACCTGAAATATGTTCCCACAACGGGGTGAGTCAACAGACTCAATGTGTAACCAACACTAAAGTTAACAATTCAGGCTTACATAAGCATATCAATACATATAACACATAAAAATAATGATGCAACCCGAACCCAAACCTAGATGCCATCCGCTACACATCACCCATACCAACCTGTACACCGTGTGGACTACTAAGTCAACGCTCCATCCGCTACACACCATCGGCGCGCGATCATTTGCATCGGCGTGCTCATCGCCCTTATAAATATTCGTGGTCTTAGGTCACCACATTCAGATATCGTGGTCTTAGGTCACCACGTTCAGATATCGTGGTCTTAGGTCACCACATTCAGATATCGTGGTCTTTGGGCACCACATTCAGATATCGTGGTCTTAGGTCACCACATTCACTTCCCCTTTTCAATAACCCATATGCCCCATATCATACATATTATGCATTACATGCCAAATTTCACATTCTTATCACTTATCACATGTTAAATATAACATATTTCATAATCCTAGTAGGAGTAGGAAACGCATGCACAGTACTTTGTACCATAACATGGTACCTTAGCCACATTCTTACACTTTCATATTAATACATATATCAAGTTTAAGCCATAAATCTACTAAGATTAGTGTAGGGTACACACCTGATATTCTTATTGAGTCACTGATTTCCCGAAAAGCTTGATCTATTGCCTTAGATCTTAAATCCCTACATTTGGCCAACCTTAATATGTTAGCAAAGAGCCTATTCGGCTATAAGACCAAATCCCAATAGGATTAGTACACTTAAAACCTACCTTGCTGCCGATTGACTTAAGAATCAAGTCCCGAACACTTTGTGATGCACACCCTTGTAATCGGCTAGCCACCAAAACTCCTAACTAGTTAGTTTTCGGCTTTTTAAACAAATAAGAAATAGATCTAGAATACCAAGCATGGCCTTGGCCGATTGTACTTAGGCACTTACCTTGCGATTTCCAAATCTCGAAAGTATCCCTTGGCTATGGAGATGTCGAAACCTACAAGATACCTGTTATATTCCACTTCTAACATTTAAATCACCATTACATAGCCCTTGGCCGAATAAACACATGTACTTACCTTATGATTTGAAATCCCGAAATATCCCTTCTTGAAGTCAACAACGCCTAAATCCCGAAACTTCCTTCAAGTAGTCGGCCATGGAGCGACAGTAGAGATTAGATCTCAGGTTTCGATAAGCCTAATAGAAAAAGAATGAAAATCGAATTGGATCTTACCTTCACTGAAGAAATCGACAACACCTATGTTTATCACCACAGAAGTATTCAGCTTTGAGGCTTGATGGAGAAAAGAGATGTAACTTACAAAGGTTCGGCAACTAAGGTATTTTGATCTAAGAATTTCGGCAAAGAGGAACCTTTGGGAGGGAGAGATTCGGCCTAAGTAAAATGGAACTGAAAAGGTGAGAAGAGAAAGATGAAGGATTCGGCAATGAGTCCTTGAGTTTTCGGCTTGACAAAAAATTAAGAGAAGAGAAGAGAGATTTGCTAGAGAATTTCGGCAGAGAGAGAGTTGAAAGAAAGAATGAATGGCCCTCTTTTCCTCTAGTAGCCGAAATTACTAACTTAGAGTCCCTTACTTGGCCACCACTTCTCCACATTTTGATAGCTTTATCTCTTTAATTTAAAAAAAATTAAAGAATAAATCGTCATTTATCTATCTTGAAAATAATCTAAAATAAATCTATTATTTATCCCCTATTTAGCCGAAATTTAAAGAGAATAAAACTCCTCTTTTAAAAGCCTTAATGCCGTCCACCTCTCTGCTCCTTGTAGCAAAAATAAAAATTTTATTTTGCTTCCTAAGTGACTTGAACTCAAGACCATTTGCACCTGTATGTGGCGTCACTTGCTAGGCCCTTAAGTGGCGCCTTGTAGCCATTCTTCCAAGCCCAATTTCATGTCATGTTTTACCTACAAATTTTCTTAAGGCCACTTTGTTTTAGTTTCCTCTTTTCAACTTAGCATTTCCTTACATTTCTAAGTTTCCAAAAATGTTTACTTTCCTTTTTTGAAACTTAACATTTCTGAAACATTTCCTTACATTTCCAAGCTTCCAAAAATGTTTACTTTCCTCTTTTGAAACTTAACATTTTTGAAACATTTCCTTACATTTCGAAGTTTCCAAAAATGTTCACAATACATTCATAACGCATAAGACATGTCATTTTGTATAATTAAATCAAAATACATAGGCCCATTTTCAGGATGTTACAGTTCTACGCCCCTTAAAATAATTTCGCCCTCGAAATTTCCTGGCTAAAATAAATGGGGGTATTGCTGTCGCATTGCCTCTTCTGACTCCCACGAAGCTTCCTCCGATCCATGATTACGCCACAAGACTTTGACTAGGGGAACTGACTTCCTCTGTAATAACTTCACGTCTCGTTCCAAGATCTGAATCGGCTCTTCCTCGTAGGATAGGTCTGGCCTTAGCTCCACTTCTTCCACTGGTACCACATGAGATGGATCCGATCGGTAACGACGTAGCATGGATACATGGAATACGTCGTGCATCTGCTTCAACTCGGGTGGCAGCTTTAACTGATATGCCACTGGTCCAACTCGCTTCAACACTCGATAGGGGCCTATAAACCTTGGGCTTAACTTTCCTTTTCGACCAAATCTCATCACCTTCTTCCAAGGCGAAATCTTGAGAAATACTTGATCTCCCACATCAAATTCTATCTTTTTTTGTTTGAGATCCGCGTACGACTTTTACCGATAAGATTCTTCCTTCAACCGTGCTCGAATTGTCTCCACTTTCTCTTCGGATTCTGCTACTAACTCTGGACCCAAAACTCGACGTTCTCCTAATTCCGTCCAACATATAGGAGTCCGACACCTTTGACCATACAATGCTTCGTACGGTGCCATCCGAATACTAGCTCGGTAACTATTGTTGTAGGTGAACTCTGCTAAAGGCAGATAGTCCTCCCAACTTCCTCGCAAATCCATCACACAGCCCCTCAGCATATCCTCTAACACCTGATTTACCCGTTCAGATTGCCCGTCCGACTGTGGATGAAAAGCCGTAGTGAAATCCAACTTAGTACCTAAAGCTTGATGAAGTGCCCTCCAAAACCGAGACGTAAATCTGGGGTCTCTATCTGAAATAATTGACACCGGCACTCCGTGTAACCTCACAATTTCTGCCACATATAACTTGGCCAACTTCTGAAGAGAATAATCCACTCTTACCGGAATGAAATGCGCGGTCAAACGATCCACTATTACCCACACCGAGTCCTTCTTAGTAGGCGTAAGGGGAAGCCCACTAACGAAGTCCATGGTGATTCTTTCCCACTTCTATTGTGGAATCTCGATTGGTTGAAGTAATCCCGATGGAACTTGGTGTTCAGCCTTAACTTGCTGACACGTCAGACATTTTCCTATGAATTCAGTAACTTCCCGCTTAAGATCTGGCCACCAAAACTGTTCCCTTAAATCCCTGTACAACTTTGTGCCTCCGGGATGCATAGCATAAGGGCTACTATGCGCCTCCCGAAGAATCCTTTGTCTTAACTCCTCGTCCTTTGGCATACAGACCTTTCCCTTGAAGCACAATACTCCCTCATCGTTAACACCATAATCTTCTAACTCTCCATTCTGTACTTGCTGTAGCTTAGCACTTAAGTCCTCGTCCAACAATTGACTTTCCTTTACCTCATTCAACCATGTAGGTTTGACTTGCAATTCTGCCAGCAGATTTCCATCATCATACAAACTTAAGTGTGCGAACATCGCCCTCAGATCCGACACTACCTTCCAACTTAGAGCGTCTGCTACCACGTTTGCCCTACCTGGGTGATACTCGATCGAACAATCATAATCCTTCAGTAACTCCACCCACCTTCGCTGCCTCAAGTTCAACTCCTTTTGAGTCAACAAATACTTAAGACTCTTGTGGTCTGTGTAGATTATTAAGTTTTCTCCATAAAGGTAATGCCTCCACACCTTAAGAGCGAAAACCACTACCGCCAATTCCAAGTCATGAGTTGGGTAGTTAACCTCATGAGGCCTTAGTTGTCAAGACGCATATGCGACTACCTTTCCATCTTACATTAGAACACAGCCTAATCCCGTATGCGAAGCGTCACAGTACACCACAAAATCCTTTCCCCGCCTCAAGTCAAATCGAACCTGAGCTTAGTCAATACCTTCTTAAGCTTCTCAAAGCTCCCCTGTTGCTTATCTGTCCATTCAAAGGGTACTTCCTTCCTTAGCAGCTTTGTCAAAGGTGCGGCTATCGATGAAAATCCTTCCACAGACCTTCTATAATAGCCTACCAAACCCAAGAAACTACGGATCTCAGCCACGGACCTAGGTGGTTTCCAATCCAACACTGCTTCGATCTTCCTAGGATCCACCCTTATTCCCTCTGCGGATACCACATGTCCTAAGAATGCCACCTCCTTAAGCCAAAACTCACACTTGCTAAATTTGGCATAGAGCTTCTTCTCCCTTAATACTTATAACACTATCTGTAGGTTCTCATCATGCTCTTCCTCCGACTTCGAATACACAAGGATGTCATCGATAAACACGACGACGAACCTATCTAAGTAGGGTTGGAAAACCCGGTTCATCATATCCATGAACGCGGCTGGTGCGTTCATCAACCCAAACGGCATTACTACAAACTCATAATGGCCGTATCTTGTCCTAAAGGCTATCTTATGGATATCTGCCTCCTTCACTTTCAACTGATGATATCCCGACCATAGATTTATCTTTGAAAACACAGCTGCCCCCTTTAGCTGATCGAACAAGTCATCTATCCTTGGCAAAGGATACTTGTTCTTGATGGTCAGTTTATTCAACTGACGATAGTCTATGCACATTTGCATAGTTCCATCCTTCTTTTTCACAAACAGGACCGGTGCTCCCCACGGAGACACACTGGGTCGGATGAACCCACGATCCAGCAATTCTTGAATCTGGGCCTTGAGCTCCACCAACTCCTTTGGTGCCATTCTGTATGGGGCAATTGACACAGGAGCTGTACCAGGTAGCAAATCTATTCCAAATTCCACCTCCCTATCTGGGGGTATTCCTGGTAATTCCTCTAGAAACACATCCACGAAGTCCCTTACCGTTCTGACTCTACTGACACCTTCTTCCTTTCCATCTAACGCACTTATGAAGGCTAGAAACGCCTTGCACCCTTTCCAAACCATCCTTTCAGCCTTTAGCGCCGAAACTACATTAGACAAGTAGTTCTTTCTTTCTCCTATCATGATAACCACCTCACCCTCCGGGGTTCTTAGTTCCATTCATTTAGCTGCACAATCCAACATGGCCCGGTGCTCTACTAACCAATCCATACCAAGTATGAGGTCAAATTCTCTGAAGGGTAACTCCATTAAGTCAGCCCGAAAGTTCACTCCCTGAATTTCTAGGGGTACACTCCGAAAGATCTTATCCACCACAACAGTTTGGCCTAATGAGCTTACTACAGTCATCTCCTTATCAGAAAGTTCAGACTCTAGACCTAGTATTTCCACTATACTACATGCAACATATGAATGGGTCGAGCCCACATCAATAAGAGCAAAATAGGGCTTGCCATGAATAAGGAACGTACCGGTTATGACGTCTGGTGCGTCTCTATCCTCCCTCCGGCGAACTGCATAAACCAAACCCGGTTGCCTTGCCTCAGTGTTAGTAGCTCCTCTGCCTGATGTTCCACGTCCTCTGCCAGCACCATTACCTCTATTATTCAGACCATGACCACGTTGAGACTGCTGTCCACCTCTACCAGCCTGATTAACGTTCTGAGCTGCTGGCCAACTTCCCTCCGGTTTCATTAGACAATCCTTAATCATATGGTCCTTGGACCCACACCTGAAACATCCTCCTGTCCTCTTCCAACACTCTCCTAAGTGTCTCTTCCCACACTGATCACAAGGACGATACTGCCCTCCTGCACCAACTTCCTGACCTCGTGGCCCACCAACTCTGGGCCTTTTTTGCACACTCCCAGATGGTCCTGACGACCCATAACCCCTCTTGGGCCTATTCCTATCAGAGCTCTACTTTACTGAGTACTTGATTCCCTCGACTACCTTAGCCTTTTCCACTAACGCGAAAAATTCCCGTTCCTAATGTGGGGCTATCAACAACCTTAAATCATCCGTCAAACCGTCATCAAATCGGACACACCGTTCATGCTCCGTAGCCACCACTCCTCGGGCATAACGGCTCACCTCGAAAACTTCGACTTCATACTCGCCACGCACTTGTTCCCTTGAACCACCCCATAAATGCCTTCTTTTGCTCATCAGTATACCGGGTACCGACATACTTCTTCTGATAAGCCGTCTTAACATAGTCCCACGTCAAATCTTCAGCTGTGGCACCATCACAAACTGTGAGCCACCATTGGTACGCTTCATCGCGTAGGAATGCCACCATTCCTTTCAGCTTCTCCTCAGGGGTCAGATCTAGTTCATCCATAATCCGCTTAGTTGATTCCAACCAATACTCAGCGGTACTGGGTGCCACTCCTGACACACCACGGAACACCTCAGCTCCGTTGGCACGAAGTCGCTCAGGTACCGACTTCTGAGCTCCCGAATTTCCTCCTGCACCAGCCACCAACTCAAGAACTCACAGCACAGCTTGCGACATAGCATCATCCCCCGTCTGAGCTTGCTGCTCAACACCAACAGCTGGGGGTGGTGGTGGCGGTGGTACCTCGTTGTCAGACCCCTGACCCGATCTAACGGGTTCTGACACAGTCATTCTTCCTCTACCGCGTCCACGACGGCCACGTCCTCTAGAACTCATTTCTATTGTCGCGATCTGATTAAAAGGTTTTATGAATTAGTCCTTGTTTCACTTCTTAACCGCGAACAGTTTTATGAAAAGAGATGTTTAAAAGTGGTTCTTTCGATCAAACAAAGTTCTCAGCTCAAGTTCACTATTCAGAAAGTCACGTTCACATTCATCAACCAATTATGAACTTTCCTTCATTTAGAGAGATGTTGTAGTTTTCATTGTTGTTGCTTTTCCACTACCCAGGGGTAATTTCGTAATTTGTCCTATAGGAGTATTTTCGTAATTTTTCAAAATAGGGTTCCTAGGTGATTTTGCCAATAAGGGTATTTAGATAATTTTGCGTTCTCGGGGAATTTTTGGAAATTTTGAAATCCGAGGGCATTTCGATAATTTTGAAATTCAGGGGTATTTTGGTAATAAACCAGGGTAAATTTGTAAGGCTCAATAAATCAGGGGTATTGCAGATTTTACAAAACTTTAGGGTTATTTTTTTTTTGAGAATTTGTTTTCCAAAATGGTGGTGTTGCAAAAATTTTGGGAATTAAGGTCATTTTGGTAATTTTGTACGTTAGGGGCAATTTCGTAATTTTCCAAAATCAAGATATTTTGATATTTTGTGATCTAAATTTTTTTTTGGTCATTTTATAAAATAAGGAAAATTTTATTGGGATCGGGGTAGTACGGTAATTTTAGAAACCAGGGGCATTTTTGTAATTTCACCACTAGGGGCATTTTGGTAATTTTTTGTAAATTGAGAATATTTTAAAAACTTTCTAAAAATAAGTTTTTGTTACTATTTAAAGGGGTAAATTTGGGGATTTTAAAACTATGGTTTCCATAAAAACATGGCTAGTCACATTTCGGGTTTTAGTTATTGGGTTTAGCCTATGATCGAGTCATCTTGGTTAGGGTGAACCGAAGCTACGCACCAGGTAGGATTCCAGCGAAGAGAAGGTGAGTCACTAGGACTGCTTAAGTACCAGGCTCTTCCGGATCCAATCCTAGACATGCACACAGGGGTTACCACACCCTAACTCAGCGACTTAGCCATAGGGTTGTTTAGTTAGGCACTTAAGTCTTATGTAAGTGTTGGGGAAAACTAATCCTAGGGTTCAAGTACTTATCATGCTAATCTACGTTCCATTCCATTTCTACCATTCTACAGATCATTCAATAAATCACACAAATGGATAGAAGTACTTACCTGGTGGACTGCGGGTCGGAGACTTGGGTGCCATGCCAAAACCTGCTTATTTCATAAAATATTTTCATAAAATATTTTCATAAAACTCATTTGGGCTCACTTTGAAAATGTTTTGGGCCTTAAAACCTCAGGCCGAGAGTTTGAAACGGGCTCTGATACCAAGCTGAACCACCCCACAACCGGCCCACGAGCCTGGACCGGATCTGGTATGTTTCTCGGTGAAAACCGGTTAAAAATCCTTTTGTACCTTCGGAAAATAGTGTGTTTTAAAAGAAATATTGTTTTGGGTTGGGCTTGAGAAGAAAACAAAAATCGTTTTATAGTAAAAACCCTTTTGAAATTTTAGGTGATAAAACATATAAAGTACATTTAGAATAAATTACTTAACCTTTAACTTAATAAAAATTTGTAAACATAATGAAACAATGAAATAATTCAACAGTGGCCTTATTACATCAAAACAAACCTAAATAATTATAAGGTACTTAAATGAAATAAAATGTCCAAATAAAATAAAACTTCAGGCTGAGCATGGCCACCACAAGTTCTGCCGTCCCGGTCCATCACTGTTCATCACCTGAAACATGTTCCCACAACGGGGTGAGTCAACAGACTCAATGTGTAACTCAACACTAAGTCTTAACAAATTTAGGCATTTCATAGCATACAAATTCATATATCATTAAATTAAAATGATGCAACCCAAACACAAACCTAGATGCCATCCGCTACACATCACCCGTTCCAACCTGCACACCGTGGGGACTACTAAGTCAACCCTCCATCCGCTACACACCATCGGCGCGATCATTGCGATCGGCGTGCTCATCGCCCTTATAAATATTCGTGGTCTTAGGTCACCACATTTAGATATCGTGGTCTTAGGTCACCACGTTCAGATATCATGGTCTTAGGTCACCACATTCAGATATCGTGGTATTAGGTCACCATATTCAGATATCATGGTCTTAGGTCACCACATTCACTTCCCCTTTTCAATAACCCATATGCCCGATATCATACATATTATGCATTACATACCAAATTTCACATTCTTATCACTTATCACATGTTAAATATAACATATTTCATAATCCTAGTAGGAGTAGGAAACGTACCTGAGTACTTTGTACCATAACATGGTACCTTAGCCACATTCTTACACTTTCATATTAATACATATATCAAGTTTAAGCCATAAATCTATTAAGATTAGTGTAGGGTACACACTTGATATTCTTATTGAGTCACTGATTTCCCGAAAAGCTTGATCTAATGCCTTAGATCTTAAATCCCTACATTCGGCCAACCTTAATATGTTAGCAAAGAGCCTATTCGGCTATAAGACCAAATCCCAATAGGATTAGTACACTTAAAACCTACCTTGCTGCCGATTGACTTAAGAATCAAGTCCCGAACACTTTGTGATGCACACCCTTGTAATCGGCTAGCCACCAAAACTCCTAACTAGTTAGTTTTCGGCTTTTTAAACAAATAAGAAATAGATCTAGAATACCAAGCATGGCCTTGGCCGATTGTACTTAGGCACTTACCTTGCGATTTCCAAATCTCGAAAGTATCCCTTGGCTATGGAGATGTCGAAACCTACAGGATACCTGTTAGATTCCACTTCTAACATTTAAATCACCATTACATAGCCCTTGGCCGAATAAACACATGTACTTACCTTATGATTTGAAATCCCAAAATATCCCTTCTTGAAGTCAACAACGCCTAAATCCCGAAACTTCCTTCAAGTAGTCGGACATGGAGCAACAGTAGAGATTAGATCTCAGGTTTCGATAAGCCTAATAGAAAAAGAATGAAAATCGAATTGGATCTTACCTTCACTGTTGAAATTGACAGCACCTATGTTTATCACCACAGAAGTATACGGCTTTGAGGCTTGATGGAGAAAAGAGTTGTAACTTACAAAGGTTTCAGCAACTAAGGTATTTTGATCTAAAAATTTCGGCAAAGAGGAACCTTTGGGAGGGAGAGATTCAGCCTAAGTAGAACGGAACCGAAAAGGTGAGAAGAGAAAGATGAAGGATTCGGTAATGAGTCCTTGAGTTTTCGGCTTGACAAAAAATTAAGAGAAGAGAGGAGAGATTTGCTAGAGAATTTCGGCAGAGAGAGAGTTGAAAGAAAGAATGAATGGCCCTCTTTTCCTCTAGTAGCCGAAATTACTAACTTAGAGTCCCTTACTTGGCCACCACTTCTCCACATTTTGATAGCTTTATCTCTTTAATTTTAAAAAATTAAAGAATAAATAAATCATTTATCTATCTTGAAAATAATCTAAAATAAATCTATTATTTATCCCCTATTTAGCCGAAATTTAAAGAGAATAAAACTCCTCTTTTAAAAGCCTTAATGCCGTCCACCTCTCTGCTCCTTGTAGCAAAAATAAAAATTTTATTTTGCTTCCTAAGTGACTTGAACTCAAGACCATTTGCACCTGTATGTGGCGTCACTTGCTAGGCCCTTAAGTGGCGCCTTATAGCCATTCTTCCAAGCCCAATTTCATGTCATGTTTTACCTACAAATTTTCTTAAGGCCACCTTGTTTTAGTTTCCTCTTTTCAATTTAGCATTTCCTTACATTTCCAAGTTTCCAAAAATGTTTACTTTCCTTTTTTGAAACTTAATATTTCTGAAATATTTCCTTACATTTCCAAGCTTCCAAAAATGTTTACTTTCCTCTTTTGAAACGTAACATTTCTGAAACATTTCCTTACATTTCCAAGTTTCCAAAAATGTTCACAATACATTCATAATGCATAAGACATGTCATTATGTATAATTAAATCAAAATACATAGGCCCATTTTTACGATGTTACACCACCAATATAATTTCTTCAAATCATTATACATTTTTGTACTACCCGGATGCACAGATAAACAACCATTATGCGCCTAATGAAGAATTTTTTGAATAAGTTCATCGTTTTTCGGTACACAAATTCTACCTTGGAACATTTAACAATCATCGGATCCGATATGAAAATATGAATCACTACTCTATTCACAATGAACTCTTTTGGTTTGCAAATCACCGTCACATTTCTGAGCTTCGCAAATTTGTTGAAGGAATAACAGTCTAGCTCTCAACTTGGCTAGGATCGAACCATTATCGAACAAAGTAAACCGTGTATTCGTCACTCTCAAAGCAAACAAAGTCTTTCTACTCAACGCATCTACGACTACATTTGCCTTACACTGGTGTTATTCAATCATTAGCTCATAATCCTTCATAACTCGAGCCAACTTCGTTGCTGCAAGTTTAAATCTTTCTGAGTCATCAAGTATTTTAAACTCTTATGATCAGAAAAGACATGACACTTCTCACTGTATAAATGGTGTCTCCAAATTTTCAAACCAAACACAATGGCAGCTAATTCCAAATCATGCGTCGGATAATTCTTCTCGTGCGGTTTCAACTGTCTTGAGGCATTAGCCATCACTTTGCCCTCTTGCATCAACACACATCCTAATCCATTCAGTGATGTGTCACTATAAATCACAAATTTTTTCCCGGTTCAAGTTATACTAAAATCGGTGTCTTAGTCAATAATGTTTTCAACTTCTCAAAGCTTTTTTGACATTTTTCTGACTATTCGAACTTAACATCCTTTTGCAACAGCTTAGTCATAGGAGTAGCCATCATTGAAAATCCTTTGACAAAAAGTCAGTAATAACGGCTAAGCCCAAAAATCTTATGACCTTCGATACATTCTTCGGCGATTTCCAATCAACAATTGTCAATATCCTATTCAGATCAACCAGAATACCATCTCCAGAGACAATATGTCTCAAAAATCTGACTTCTCGGAGCCAAAACTCACTTTTGCTGAACTTAGCAAACAACTTCTTAACTCTCAAAATTTTCAATACGATTCTCAAAAGCTCAACATGTTCGACCTTGTCTCGGGAATAAATCAGAATGTCATCAATAAACACAACCACAAATTTGTCCAAATACGTCGAAAAATTTTATTCATCAAGTCCATAAAAATAGTAGGTGTGTTTGTTAATCCAAAAGGCATAACAAGGAATTCATAGTGTCCATACCTTGTTCTGAATGTGGTTGTCGACACATCCGACTCTTTAACTCTCAGCTGATAATAGCCAGATCTCAAATCAATCTTCGAGAATATCGTTGCCTCTTTCAACTAATCAAACAAGTCATCTATCTTTGGCATAGGATACTTGTTCTTTATAGTCACCTTGTTGAGCTGTCGATAATTGATATAAAGTCTCATAGATCTATCTTTCTTCTTTACAAATAACGCTGGAGCACCCCAGGGAGAATAACTCGGTCTCACAAAACCCTTATCTGTCAATTCTTGCAACTGAGCTTTTAATTCTTTCAATTCAGTCCGAGCCATTCTATAAGGAGCAATAGATATCGGCGAGGTCCCTGGTATTAAGTCAATACCAAACTCAACTTCTCTAACTAGTGGCAACCTTGGCAACTCTTCTGGGAACACATCTGAATATTCACAAACGATCGGCACTGATTCAATTTTCAACTGAGACACTTTTTTATTCAACACATAAGATAGATAAGCTTCACAACCCTTTCTCACATATCTTTGGGCAGACATAGAAGAAATCACAATAGGCAACTCACCCGACTCATCTGAATCAATCCAAAGAATTGCACCATTTTCACATTTCAATTCAATAATCTTTCTTTTACAGTTTACTATAGCATCATGCAGTGTCAACCAATCCATACCCAAAACAACATCTAATTCATCAAATGGCAACAACATTAAATCAGCCAGAAAATAGTGACCTCGAATAATCAAGGGACAATTCTTGCAACTCAATCAACTAACACATGTTTGCCTAAGGGGTTTGATACTCTAACCACAAACTCAGTAAACTCAACTGTCAAGCTGTTACTAGCTACTAAATTCACACAAACATAAGAATGAGTCGATCCAGGATCGATCAATGCAATAACATTAGTATCATAGAGAGAAAAAGTACTAGTGATAACATCAAGAGGTGTCACTTTTTCGCAAGCATGGATGGCATAAGCTCTAGCAGGTGCTCGAGCTTCGGATCTCGCAGTTGTATCTTTCGTCACACCTTTACTACTAGCTCCATTTTTGGTTTTTCTCGGTGGCCTACCCTATTAGTACTATTACTCGGTCTCGCACTCTAAAATTTTTCTTTCTCAGCCATTTCAAGGTAATCTCGGAAAAAATCCTCTTAAGAAACACACTTGAAACAAGCTCAGTCATTCACCCTACACTCGTCGGGATTTCTTCTTCCACAATGTTGACATTCGGGTCTATTAGACTTTATATTACCCACACTTGCCATTAAAGTAGCTTGAGATTTAAAACTTGAATGTTTGAAACACCCCACACCCAGCCCACGAGCCTGAACCGGATCTGGTATGTTCCTTAAGAAAATCGGTTTTCGTAGTCCTTTATTACCTAGAAAATATTGGTGTATTTTTAGAAAACTGTTCATTTTGGACTGGGCTTAGGTTAAAAACCCGTTTATTTAATTTAGAAATCATTTAATTAGGGTGACAAAATAATTTAGGGTTTAAATGTAAAGACATAAAATTTTAATATCATAAATGTAAAGTATTTCAAAGCATAATAATTGCAAGTAAATAATGGTAACGAAAATAAAACTATGGCTTTTTAGGCCTTATTACATCAATAATTCCCAAACTTAAAATTTAAAAAACTTTATAAAAATGATGGTCCAATTCATAAATATTTTCTTTGCTACGCATGGCCACCTTTAGCTCCTGCCACCCGGTCAGTTCTTTGCTCATCACCAAAAAATAGTCCTCAAAGGGTGAGTCAACAGACTCAATTTGTACACCAACTAACAAACAATATTTCGAGCATACATATTCATATCGAACATATACATATCAAAATGATGCAACCCAAACCCAAGCCTAATTATCCATCCGCTACACACCACCCGTACCGCCAATCACACAGTGGGGACTACTAAGTCAACCCTCCTTCCGCTACACACCATCGAAGCGATCATTTGCGATCGGCGTGCTCATCGCCCATATACGTTGTGTCATTAGACACTATGTTCGAATAATGTAATCGAGGTTACCATGTTCACTTAATGGGACCGTAGCCACCATATTCGTTGGTGAGACCGTAGTCAACACCTATTCTTCCCCTTTCACATATATCCCATATGCCCCAAATATTTATATCATGCATATCTTATTTCTTATTCATATTACATATTCAAAATATATATATCGTATTTGTAATCCTATCGGAAGTAGGAAACGTGCACAGGTACTTTTACCTCATTTGTGACACTTAGCCACATTCTTATTCGCATGCACATTCATATATATATACATATAAAATAATTACCGTAATATATTGGGAGTTAGTGTGGGTACACACCCTTATTAAACTTAATGGATTCCTTGAATTCCCGAAGTGAATCGATCACGCGATCGGACTTTAGATCTGTTAACTCCTATATTTGGCCCATATATATAAACATATTAATACCCTTTTGATTTTAAAACCAAATCCTACTAGGAATAGAATTACTAACACTTACCTTGTTTGCCAAATCAAATCCCAAAGTTGTGGTATTCCTCCCTGAATTTCGGCTACCCACTAGATCCACTGATTTGATAAATCTTTGATTAAAACGAATAGATCTAATTATTAAAGAGATAACCTAGGCGAATATAACTTCTTACCTTGAATCCTTGAGTTCGGAAAATATTCCTTTTCTTGTATGTTTGTCAAATCGATAAACCCTTTGTATATTCGGCCATTCACAACAATAAGATTAGTACCCTGATTTTGGTAAAAAGAAAAAGGAATAGAAATTGATTGACCACAAATCTTACCTTTTTGATGTTGTAGTTGATTGCTCCTTTACTTAGAATCGACAAAGATTCGGCTTTGATAGTAAAACAGAGAAGAAAATAGAGGAAGAGAAGATGGATTTTACTTAAGGAAAAATTCGACGAGAGAGGGAGAGCTAGGGAATTTCGTGAGGAAGCGAAAAAAGAAGCAAACGAGGAGTAGCCCTCCTTCCTTCCTTTTATAGACAAAGTTATCAGCCAAGAAGTCCCTTACTTGGCCACCACTCCACATATGTGATAATATTATTCAAATAAAAATATTTAATCCATCATTTATCTCCTCAAATAATCCAAATTTAAAAATCTAAAAGAAATCTCTTATTTATCACTTAATAGCCGAATTTTAAAGAGAATAAACCTCTTTTTTTCAGATGCTTGCCGTCCACTCCTTGTGCTTCGGAAACAAAATTAAAACCTTCATTTAATCGCTTCCCTTGTGACTCGAACCTAGGCCCATGCCTCTTGCACATGGCGCCATTTCTATAGGCCCTAAGTGCCATCTTGAGCCACTTTTCCTAACTTTGTTTGTGTGTCAAAACTTACCAACTTTTTCTTTTAAGGCCCTCTTGCCTTGATTTCCTATTTTAAACTTTAAAACTCATCATTTTAGGGTCATTTCCAAGTTTCCTAAAATTTTCGATCGGCTCTGTTTACTTGCCATTTTCTTACATTTCCAAGTTTCCTAAATGTATACTTTCCATTTTGGATCATTTCCATTTTCATTTCTTAGTTTCCAAAAATGTGTACTTTCCATTTTGAACCATTTCCTTACATTTCTAGGTTTCCTAAAATGTTCATGTCCTAATGCATTTCAGTTTTTCCAAAAATGTTCGAGTTTCCAAAAATGTTTATTTTCATTTCCATGCATTTTCATACATTTACGAGTTTCCAAAAATATCAAAAATTTATTCATAATGCTTAAGACTTGTCATTTCATACAATTAAACCGAAAATGCATAGGCCCTTTCCGAGATGTTACAGATTCTACCCCCTTAAACAAAATCTCGTCCTCGAAATTTCCTAACTAAACAATCGAGAGGTATTGCTATCGCATTGTCTCTTCCGACTCCCACGAAGCTTCTTCCGATCCATGGTTGTGCCATAACACCTTGACTAAGTCTTGACTTCCTCCGTAGTACTTTCACATCACGTTCCAAGATTCGAATCGGCTCTTCCTCGTAGGATAGATCTGGCCTTAGCTCCACTTCTTCAACAGCTACCACATGAGACGGATCCGATCGATAGCGATGTAGCATGGATACATGGAATACGTCGTGCATTTGCTGCAATTCTGGTGGCAACTCCACTTGGTATGCCACTGGTCCAACTTGCTGTAGTACTCGATAGGGCCCTATAAACCTTGGGCTTAACTTCCCTTTGCGACCGAACCTCATAACCTTCTTCCAAGGTGAGATTTTTAGAAACACTTGGTCTCCCACTTCAAACTCAATTTCCTTCCTCTTAAGGTCGGCGTACGACTTTTGCCTATCAGAGGCTTCCTTCAACCTTGCCCGAATTATTTCAACCTTCTCTTCAGTTTCTGCCACTAACTCCGGACCCAAAACGCGACATTCTCCTAACTCAGTCCAACAAGTAGGAGTTCTACACTTTCGACCATACAATGTTTCGTATGGTGCCATCCGAATGCTTGCCCGATAGCTGTTGTTGTAGGCGAACTAAGCTAAAGGTAAATAATCTTCCCAACTTCCTCGAAAATCCATTACACAGCCTCTCAGCATATCCTCCAACACTTGTATAACTCGTTCAGACTGCCCATCTGATTGTGGATGAAAAGCCGTAGTGAAGTCCAACTTAGTGCCTAAAGCTTGATGAAGTGCCTTCCAAAATCGAGACGTAAACCTTGGGTCGCTATCGGAGATGATCGACATTGGTACTCCGTGTAGCCTCACGATCTCCGCCACATATAACTTGGCTAACTTCTGAAGGGAATAGTCAATTCTCACCGGAATAAAATGTGCGGACTTGGTCAAACGGTCCACTATCACCCATACCGAGTCTTTCTTAGTAGGTGTAAGAGGAAGCCCACTAACGAAGTCCATGGTAATTCTTTCCCACTTCCATTAGGGAATCTCAATTGGTTGAAGCAATCCCGATGGAACTTGGTGTTCAGCCTTAACTTGCTGACACGTCAGACACTTCCCTACGAATTCGGTCACTTCCGCTTAAGATCGGACCACCAAAATTGTTCCCTTAGGTCCCTATACGACTTAGTGCCTCGGGATGCATAGCATAAGGGCTACCATGCGCCTCCCGAAGAATCCTTTGTCTTAACTCCTTGTCCTTCGGCATACAGACCTTTCCTTTATAGCACAACACTCCATCATCATTAACGCAATAGTCATTCAGTTCTCCGCTCCGTACTTGTTGAAACTTAGCACTTAGATCTTTATCAGCCATTTGTCCCTCTTTCACCTCCTTCAGCCACGTGGGCTTGACTTGCAATTTTGCCAACAGGCTTCCATCATCATACAGACTCAAGTGAGCGGACAAAGCCCTTAGATCCGATACAACCTTCTTACTTAGGGCATCAGCTACCACATTCGCCTTGCGGGTGGTGCTTGTATCGAACAATCATAATCTTTCAACGACTCCACCCACCTTCGTTGCCTCAAGTTCAACTCCTTCCGAGTCAACAAGTACTTAAGGCTCTTGTGGTGCATGTAAATCACCGACCTTTCTCCATAAAGGTAGTGCCTCCAAACCTTGAGGGCGAAAGCCACTGCTGCGAGTTCCAAGTCATGGGTTGGATAATTAACCTCATGAGGCCTCAGTTGCCTAGACGCATAGGTGACCACTTTTCCTTCTTGCATTAGCACACACCCCTAACCCCAGATATCTGAAGCATCATCACAAGACACTACAAAATCCTTGCTCGCCTCATTGGAATTAACACCGAGCTTCGCGGCACCTTCTTAAGTCTTTCAAAGCTCTCTCTGTTGCTTATTCGTCCACACAAAGGGTACTTCCTTCCTTAGCAACTTTGTTAAAGGCGCGGCTATTGACAAAAATCCTTCCATGAACCTTCTGTAATAGCCCGCCAATCCTAAGAAACTTCAGATTTCAGCCACAGACCTAGGTGGTTTCCAATCCAACACTGCTTCGATCTTCCTAGGATCCACTCTTATTCCTTCTGCAGATACCATATGTCCTAGGAATGCCACTTCCTCAAGCCAAAATTCACACTTGCTGAATTTGGCATAAAGCTTCTTTTCCCTTAACACTTGCAGCACAACTCGGAGATGTTCATCATGCTCCTCTTCAGACTTAGAGTACACCAAAATATTGTCGATGAACACCACGACGAACCTATCCAAATAGGGTTGGAAAACCCAATTCATCATGTCCATGAACGCGGCTGGAGCGTTCGTTAACCCAAATGACATCACCACAAACTCGAAGTGGCCATATCTTATCCTAAAAGCGGTTTTATGGATATCAGCCTCCTTCACCTTCAACTGGTGATATCCCGACCTTAAGTCTATCTTCGAGAACACAGCTGCCCCTTTCAG
The DNA here is from genome assembly GCA_025503065.1 of Gossypium bickii. Lineage (NCBI taxonomy): Eukaryota > Viridiplantae > Streptophyta > Magnoliopsida > Malvales > Malvaceae > Gossypium > Gossypium bickii. Next base: position 57,235,094 of record CP106717.1, on the reverse strand, counting down.
CTGGTCGAACAAGTCATCTATCCTTGGCAAAGGATACTTGTTCTTGATGGTCAGTTTGTTCAACTGACGATAATCTATGCACATACGCATAGTTCTGTCCTTCTTCTTCACAAACAAGACTGGTGCTCCCCACGGAGACACACTGGGTCAGATGAACCCACGATCCAACAGTTCTTGGATTTGAGCCTTGAGCTCCACTAACTCCTTTGGCGCCATTCAGTATGGAGCGATTGATATAGGAGCTGTTCCCGGTAGCAAGTCTATTCCAAATTCCACCTCCCTATCTGGGGGTATTGCTGGTAATTCATCTGGGAACACATCTACGAAATCCCTTACCGTCCTAACTCCATCAACACCTTCATCTTTACCTCCCAACGCACCTACGAAGGCTAAGTACACCTCGCACCCCTTCCTAACCATTTTATCGACCTTGTCTACTAAACTACGTTAGACAAGTAGTTCCTCCTTTCTCCGATCATCACTACTACCTCATCCTCGGGGGTTCTTAGTTCCATACATTTAGCCGCACAATCCAACACGGCTCGATGCTCTGCTAGCCAATCCATTCCAAGTATAAGCTCAAACTCTCCGAAAGGTAACTCCATTAAGTCAGCCCGAAAGTTCACTCCCTGAATCCCTAGGGGTACATTCCGAAAGATCTTATCTATCATCACAGCTTGGCCTAATGGGCTTACTACAGTCATCTAGAACTCATTTCCTAGCGTCGAGATCTGATTAAGGAATTTTATGGATTAGTCATTGTTCCACTTATTACCCGCGAAGATGTTTTATGAAGAAGAATTTAAGAGTGGTTCTTTCGTATTCATACAACATACAGTCTTTCCATTCATTCATTCATCCATCCAACAAATATGAACTTTCGTTCATCCAGAGAAACGTTGAAATTTTCATTGGTGTTGTTTTTCCGCTACCTAGGGGTATTTTCGTAATTTTGTCCTACAGGGGCATTTTCGTAAATTTTCCAAAAGGAAAAACATTCCTTGGTGTTTTTATCGAAAAGTGTTTTGAGAATTCAAAGTCTCAGGGTAATTTGGAGAAATTTCAAAATCCGGGGGTATTTCGGTAATTTTCTACCTCAGGGGTATTTTGGTAAATTTTCAAAAATCAGGGTAAATTTGTAAAATTTAGTAAATCAGGGATATTTCAAAAGTTGTAAAATGTTGTGGGTTCTTTTTGAGAATTGTCCCTTCCAAAACAGTAATGTTGCAAAAATTTTAGAAATCAGGGTTATTTTGGTAATTTTGTAAGTTAAGGGCAATTTCGTAATTTTCCAAAATCAAGGTATTTTTGATAGTTTGCAAATTAGGGTTTGTGAACATTTTATAAAGAAATTAAATTTTGGATAAGTACTGTGGGTATTTTGGAAATCTCATAAACCAAGGGCATTTTGGTAATTTTACCACTAGGGGTATTTGTGTATTTTTTTTTTAAAATCAGGAATTTTTTGGAAAACTTTGTAAAGATGGTTTTCACAAATTAAAAGAGTGATTTTAAAAGTTTTAAAACTAGGGTTTGTTGTTCTTCATAAAAAAAAACGTCTAAGTCCCTTTCGGGTTTTAGTCTTTGTGTTTAGCCTATGACCGAGTCCTCTTGGTTAGGGTGAACCAAAGCTATGCACCAGGAAGGATTCGAGTGGAGAGGAGGTGAGTCACGCGGACTACTTAAATACCAAGCTCTCACCGAAACCATTCCTAGACATGCGCACAGAGGTTGCCACACCACTGAGCCCTCTGAGTTAGGGTGAACCGAAGCTACGCACCAGGTAGGATAGCTGCGAAGAGGAGGTGAGTCACTAGGATCGCTTAAATACCGTGCTCTTCCTGATCCAATCCTGAGACATGCGTCTGGGGGTTACCACACCCTAGCTCAATGACTTAGCCATAGGTTTGTTAAGTTCATTAAGTCTTATGAGTTTCATGTGTTTGAGTAGTCTAATCCTAGGGTTCAAATTCCTATCACACTATTCTACGTTCTATGCCTTTTCTACCCCTATATAAATCACAAAATCACACATAGAGTTAGGGGTACTTACAGTGGATCATGGGTTCGGAGACTTAGGTGCCATGCCGAAAAACCGCTTAATTTCAAAGAAAATCATTTTGGCTCGCTTTGAAAACGTTTTGGGCCTTAGCCCACAGGCCGAGAGTTTAAAACTAGGCTCTGATACCAAGCTGAAACACCCCACACCCGGCCCATGAGCCTGAATCGGATCTGGTATGTTCCTTAAGAAAATCAGTTTTTGTAGTCCTTTATTACCTAGAGAATATTGGTGTATTTTTAGAAAAGCTGTTCATTTTGGATGAGCTTAGGTTAAAAACCCGTTTATTTAATTTAGAAATCATTTAATTAGGGTGACAAAATAATTTAGGGTTTAAATGTAAAGACATAAAATTTTAATATCATAAATGTAAAGTATTTCAAAGCATAATAATTGCAAGTAAATAATGGTAACGAAAATAAAACTATGGCTTTTTAGGCCTTATTACATCAATAATTCCCAAACTTAAAATTTAAAGGACTTTATAAAAATGATGGTCCAATTCATAAATATTTTCTTTGCTACGCATGGCCATCTTTTAGCTCCTGCCACCCGGTCCATTCTTGCTCATCACACGAAAAATAGTCCTCAAAGGGGTGAGTCAATGACTCAATGTGTACGCCAACTAACAAATAATATTTCAGGCACACATATTCATATCAGAACATATACATATCAAAATGATGCAACCCAAACCCAAGCCTAATTATCCATCCGCTACACACCACCCGTACCTGCCAATCACACCGTGGGGACTACTAAGTCAACCCTCCTTTCGCTACACACCATCGAAGGCAGTCGCTGCAGTCGACGTGCTCATCGCCCATATACGTTGAGTCATTAGACACTATGTTCAGATAATGTAACCGAGGTTACCATGTTCACTTAATGGGACCGTAGCCACCATATTTCGTTGGTGAGACCGTAGTCAACACCTATTCTTCCCCTTTCACATATATCCCATATGCCCTAAATATTTATATCATGCACATCTTATTTCTTATTCATATTACATATTCAAAAATATATATATCGTATTTGTAATCCTATCGGAAGTAGGAAACGTACCTGGGTACTTTTACCTCATTTGTGACACTTAGCCACATTCTTATTGCATGCACATTCATATATATATACATATAAAATAATTGCCGTAATATATTGGGAGTTAGTGTGGGTACACACCTTATTCGCTTAATGGATTCCTTGAATTCCCGAAGTGAATCGATCACAGATTCAGACTTTAGATCTGTTAACTCCTATATTTGGCCCATATATATAAACATATTAATACCCTTTTGATTTTAAAACCAAATCCTACTAGGAATAGAATTACTAACACTTACCTTGTTTGCCAAATCAAATCCCAAAGTTGTGGTATTCCTCCCTGAATTTCGGCTACCCACTAGATCCACTGATTTGATAAATCTTTGATTAAAACGAATAGATCTAATTATTAAAGAGATAACCTAGGCCGAATATAACTTCTTACCTTGAATCCTTGAGTTCCTGAAAATATTCCTTTTCTTGTATGTTTGTCTAAATCGATAAACCCCTTGTATATTCGGCTATTCACAACAATAAGATTAGTACCCTGATTTTGGTAAAAGAAAAAGGAATAGAAATTGATTGACCACAGATCTTACCCTTTTGATGTTGTAGTTGATTGCTCCTTTACTTAGAATCGACAAAGATTCGGCTTTGATAGTAGAAACAGAGAAGAAAATAGAAGAAGAGAAGATGGATTTTACTTAAGGAAAAATTCGACGAGAGAGAGGGGAGAGCTAGGAAATTTCTGCAGAAGCGAAAAAGAAGCAAACTAAGGAGTAGCCCTCCTTCCTTCCTTTTATAGACAAAGTTATCAGCCAAGGAGTCCCTTACTTGGCCACCACTCCACATGTGTGATAATATTATTCACATAAAAAATATTTAATCCATCATTTATCTCCTCAAATAATCCAAATTTAAAAATCTAAAAAGAAATCTCTTATTTATCACTTAATAGCCGAATTTTAAAGAGAATTAACCTCTTTTTTTCAAGATGCTTGCCGTCCACTCCCTGTGCTTCTGGAAACAAAATTAAAACCTTCATTTAATTGCTTCCCTTGTGACTCGAACCTAGGCCCATGCCTCTTGCACATGGCGCCATTTCCATAGGCCCTAAGTGCCATCTTCAGGCCACTTTTCCTAGCCCGTTTGTGTGTCAAAACTTACCAACCCTCTTGCCTTGATTTCCTATTTTAAACTTTAAAACTCATCATTTTAGGGTCATTTCCAAGTTTCCTAAAAATTTCGATCATTTCTCTGTTTTGCCATTTTCTTACATTTCCAAGTTTCCTAAAATGTATACTTTCCATTTTGGATCATTTCCATTTTCATTTCTTAGTTTCCAAAAATGTGTACTTTCCATTTTTGAACCATTTCCTTACATTTCCTGGTTTCCTAAAATGTTCATGTCCTAATGCATTTCGTGTTTCCAAAAATGTTCGAGTTTCCAAAAATGTTTATTTTCATTTCCATGCATTTTCATACATTTCTGAGTTTCCAAAAATATCAAAAATTTATTCATAATGCTTAAGACTTGTCATTTCAAACAATAAAACCGAAAATGCATAGGCCCTTTCCAGGATGTTACAATGTTGCTTCCCATGATCTCTGTGTGAATACCCCGCTGAAACATTCAAACGGGAATACATTTTTTTAGATTTCTTTGAATGGGATGGGAATGAATTACTCATCGGTCTTTTCCTTGAATCTCTAGCTTCAAGATTAGCTTTCCTCATTTCTTTATTCAACTCTCCGGCCTTACAAGCCCGTTCAACCAATACCACAAATTCTTTCAGCTCTAAGATCCCAACTAACACACAAATATCATCATTCAATCCATCCTTAAATCTTTTGCACATAATCGACTCGATAGAGACACACTCCCGAGCATATTTACTAAGTCTAACAAATTCTGGCTCATACTCAGTAAGTGACATCCGCCCTTTCTTCAGCTCAAGAAATTCCTTACGTTTCTAATGGATGAATCACTGACTAATATATTTCTTTCGGGACTCCTCTTGAAAGAATTCCCATCTAACCCTCTCTCTTGGTACCATCGATACCAATGTATTCCATTCAGTGATATGCATAATCTCTCATAAGTGAGATAGCACACTTTAAACACTCGTTCGGTGTGCAGGACAACTCATCAAATACCCTGATGGAGTTTTCGAGCCAAAACTCGGATCTCTCGGGATCATCATCCACATTAGCTCTGCAATCCTTAGCCCCATGCTTTCGGATCTTATCAACTGGGGGCTTATTCATTCTTTACAAATTCCATATTTTGTGGGGCTACGGGAACAGGTCGAGGAATAGGTGGGGTGGAGGGCGTTGGGCATGCGGATTTGTTTGAACAAATTTTGTACACCACTCATTCATCATGTGGAGAAAGGCTTCCTTACCCCCTTCTCCCTAACTAACCTTAGGAGGTCAACTATCAGACGGCGCTGCCCCTTGATTGGGAGCTGGCGCATTACTTTCAACTTCACTAGCCTTAACTCGATTAGGATCCATTTACTATATGAAAACACAATTTAAAATTGTCAAGAGTCATCAAACTATCACAGTTCATGTATGGCATGTATAGCTAGACTCTTATACATGCTACGTTAGTTCGAGAATCGACTAAACTGTAGCTCTGATACCACTAAATGTAATACTCCTTACCCATATTCGACACCAAAACAGGGTACGAGGCATTATCAGACCTAGACAAAAGCAAACATACAAAATCCAGACATAATTTCCATCCAAATTTAAAACCTTTCACATACATTCATATCGTCCCTAAAACGAGCCTACAAAGCCCAAAACATGTATTGGAAGTGGTTCGCGACTAAACCGAACACTTTCAAAAATTTTACAAAACTTAGAAAATTTTTCATGTTACAGAGCTCACACTCCCGTGTGGTCTAACGAACACGTCTATGTGACCCTTAGACATGCCCGTGCTACAGGTCGTGTTCAAAATAAAGAGCTCTCTGACTTGTGCCACACGTCCGTGCCACACGCTCGTGTGCTACGCTGTATGGTCGATTTAATTTTCATGATTTTTCATAAAATAGGTGCAGACTTCACACGGCCAGGGCACACGCCTGTGTCCAAGGCTGTGTAGCATACACACCCGTCTCTGCTGCTGTGCTCAATTCTGGACATTCTATTTTGCACCAATTAAGGTGCAAGGGACACACGGCTGAAACACATGCCCATGGGGCAGACCGTGCGTCGCACACGGCCTAGACACACGCCTGTGTGTCTACCCGTGTTGACAAAAATAAGGCTATTTACCAAGCCATTTTGCCACCCTTACTTGCCCCAACCTACACAACAACAAGCAACACCAATCCAAGCATATACATACAAACTAATCAGCCACAAACAAGATATCAATACATCATCCACATGCTTTCATTAATCATACACAAACATCACATATATCTCACCTTAACTCATGCAATTTCCCACATCCATGAAAAACATCATCATTTGCAAATATATATACTTAAACCAATATTAGCTGATTTCAATGGCCATTTACAAAGTAAATTATCAACCAACATAAGCCAACACATTTGGCTAAATCAATTTTGACGCATAACAAAACGACCAAGTCCCTATACATGCAATAACTCAAAATATTAAAATCAATGGTACCTAAAATATTAAGTCGATACTGTGAATGGATGTCCAACAGTTTTCGATCCCCAAGCTGGCTTGATGACACTATAAGACAAGGGAAAAGAAAGGGAATAAGCTATATAGCTTAGTAAGTTCCTATGCAAATATAAGCATTATAATCACATATGTAACATACAAATAACATGATAATCTAGGCATAAATAATATTAGGTCTTCTAATCATAACTTACTCATTCATAATCTTACCAAGGGTTCATCACATATCGAGCTCATTAGTAAATGAGATTTACGTACGTACTTGTACCAACTCGCAACATAATCATAACCTTTCACAACTTTGACATACTCGTTAAATTTCCCATTGAACCACTTGGAATACTAAAGGATACTCGGGAATCTCGCACACACAATACCATACCAATGACATATCCCAGCTATGGTCTTACATGGGATCTCTTATCAATGCCAATAGCCCAGGTATGGTCTTACACGAAGTCTCACAATGATGCCATATCCCAGATATGGTCTTACACGTAATCTCAAATAACCCTAATGTCCTGACATTTGTATCCTAACTATTCCTAAGGCTCAACCGGCATTTTCTGCTTGTTGAACTTTGTCCATTATGTTCGAAGAGTAAATCACAATTCATACAATATTAAAGCAATTAAAGCATAAATAATAATGCATTATTTACATACGAACTTACCTCGGTACAAAAATAGTGGAAATGAGACCTAATCGTCAAATACTTTGTTTTTCCCCTGATCTAGGTCCAAACCTTTTTTCTCTGGATCTATAATAGCAAATTTAACTCATTTATTATTCAAATTATTCAATTCAGTCCAAAAATCTTATTATGGAAAAATTACATTTTTACCCTTAAACTTTGACATATTTACATTTTGGTCCCTAGGCTCGTAAAATGAAATGTGTTCAATTTCTTTAATGTACAAGCCTAGCCGAACCATTTTTATAACTATAAAAGCCCACAATTTCCATTAAAACACACTTTCAAAAATTACTTAGTAAAAATTGTTTATCTAACAATAAACATTCATTTTCTACCATTAGACATCAAAATACACAAATGTCTAACTTGGGACAAACCTTAGACCTTGATTATTCCTTAAATCAATGGTAGAAATATATTGATCGAGTGATAACGACTTCAAAAATGTAAAGAGCATTAAAAACGGGGCAAGAACAGACTTATAATCGAGCTTGAAAGTTGGCCAAACCCTAGCTATGTCTTCCTTATAATTTTTGGCACAATGGGCAAAAGATGGACAAGATTTTGGCTTGATTTTTGGCTTCTTAATTCATTTAGTTACCAAATGACCAAAATGCCCTTCACTTAAAACCTTGAAATTTTATCTCACCATGTCCATTTTTGTCCACTAACTTAAAAAATGGTTTAACTACCATCTAAGGACCTTCAATTTAAAATTTCATATCAATTAGACAGTCTAGCATATATAACTCAACTTTTGCAATTTTTACAATTTAGTCCTTTTAACTAAATTGAGTGCCCTAACGTCAAAATTTTCAAACAAAATTTTTACGAAATCATTTCGTAAAATTGTAGACCATAAACATAAAATAAAAATAAATTTTACTACGTTGGATTTGTGGTCCTGAAACTACTGTTCCGACTAGACCCAAAATCGAGCTGTTATAAAAAATATCTACTAACTTTTCATTAATGGTCTAATTACCATATAAGGACGTCCAATTTAAAGTTATATAGCTATTTAATCCCTTTAGCTATTATAGCACAACTTTTTCACTTTACATGATTTAGTCCTTTATCAAATTAAAATGTAATTGATAAAATTTCTTTACGAAATTTTCACACAATATTACTATCATACTGTAGATCATAAAATACTATTAAAATAATTTTTCTTTTCGGGCTAAGATCTGTGGTCCCGAAACCACTGTTCCAATTTTATAAAAAATTTGGTTGTTACATGAAAAGAATAGAGTAGTTTGCTAAAAATAGAGAGGTTTTAGTCTCTTCAAGCTTCTTCAATGAGTGTCCGGCCATGATTAGTGGATTTTGAGTTGAATTTTGCTTGATATTAAGCAATTTAAATGCCATCACTACTCAGGACTCAGACTCGGTCAAATGTAAATCTTTAAGCAAATCTCTAATTTCTTCAAAATTGCAATGACCTTGTGTAATTAAACCAAAAAGTGGTTTATGTGGACAGCCATGTTGTAACAGTCCTATTTAGACCCTAGTCAGAACAGTGGTTTCGGAACCACAAATCTGAGTTAGAATAATATATTAATATTATTTTTTGTACTTATGATATGTGAATTAGTATGTGTGAAATTTCTGTGAGTTAATTTGTCCGTCTATGTGATTAATTTGAACAAAGGATTAAATTGCATAAATGGTAAAAGTGACCTATTATTTGATTAATGGCTAAATTGATGTGGCTTTTTATGATGGAGGCCTTATGAGGAAATTAAATCATTTTTAAGATAGTGGATAGTTGTTGGACAAATATAACCTTGATGTATATATGTTTCAAAAGTTAATTGATAAAGGGTAATGTAGTAAAAAGTGTATTATTCTGTTTAATATGATAAATAACATGATAATAAAGCCATAATGTTCATCTTTACCACCAAACATTGAAAGAAAAGAAAGAGCTTGAGCTTGTTTCATTCGGCCATGGTTCAAACATAAATCGGGTATGTGTTTTTGATCGGTTTTTGATAATTTCTACATTTTTACAATCGTTGCTTAGAGAACAGCAAAACCCATGTCTTAATTTTGAGAATTGATGATGATTTTGAAAAGTGTTTTTGATGAGCACATGAGCTTGGAAATATTTAATGATGAAATATGGAATATATGTGTTTGATTAGCATCTTTTTTATTTGAATTTTTAGTGAATTTGAGTAATTTGGAGAAAATTGAAAGAATAGTGTTTTGAGGGAATAAATTGTGAAATAAATGAAATTTATGGATTTGTATGAGATACATGAATATTCAGCTAAGCATGGGTATTTGATAATTTTGTGTATTTTATGATTTTGTTAAATAGGGACTAAATTGTCCAAATGTGAAAATGTGAGGGCTAATTTGCAAATTGCCCTAAATATGTGTTTTTGGATTGAACTGAATGTTTTGGTGAATAAATGGGTTAAATTTGAATATGTATAGATCAAGAACCGAAGAAAACGAATTTAGATCGAGGGAAGTCGAAAGTTAATGAATAGCCGTTTATATCTGTTCTTCTCGTACGAGGTAAGTCGATATAAAAATAAATGTATTTGATTTGAGCTATTTATGCATTTATGGAATTTAGATGGCTATGACTAATGCTCAAGATGGAATTTAGATGGCTATGACTAATGACTCAGGTATGTTGATAGAGTACACCATGTATGTGTACAAAAAGGTAAGTTATATATAAATTCACTAAGGTGAATATATGTATTGAAATGATAAGATGATATGTATTATACATGCTTGAATGAGCTATGAGCACATGTGAGATATGAGTTGTGGAAAAATGAATATGTAAAGGCTAAATAATGAGCCAAGGATGATATTGTGAATTTGCAAATGAGAATTATAAATGTCATTGCATTTATGTGGATATATGCATTTCATACTAAGTTTATTTGTATATGCTTACTAAGCTTTTGGAAAGCTTACTCTGTGTGTGTTTACTCTGTTTTATAGGTCGTCAAAGCTACGAAAGGCTCAGAATCGTCAAGGATCATCACCACACTATCAAACTCAACTTTGGTACTTTTGAATGTGTATATTACTAAATATGGCATGTATAGGCTAGTCATTTGGTATATGTTTGCAATGTAAATAGCCATGTGATTTGGCTAGTTAAATGTTGGTAATATGTATGAGTGAATATGGTATATAGTGCATAATTTTTGCCTAGTATAATATGGTCAATTTGGTAAGTTTTGGGTAATGATTTTGGTAGGCTTGGGTATATGTTTTGGATCATGAATTTGAATGTGATTATGTCTTGTGTTTGAGCATGAATTTGGATAGGAGTTGTATGTGAAGTTAGTTGATGATAAGTTGATTTTTATTGATGAATGATTTGGGCATGACATTGGTTGAAATTGGGTTATAAGTGATGCATGAACTCTTGTTGTAGGTAAGACTGTTGAATGGGTGGCATTTTGGCCTTGTAAATGGCCTATTTTGCATACACGACTGTGGCACAAGGGCGTGCCTGATGGCTATGTGAACAAGTCAGTAGCTAGCTTAGTTTCACACGACCATGGCACACGGGCGTGTCTGGTGGCCGTGTGGATAAGCCAGTATGCATGCCTTGTTTTGGCACGACCTGGACACATGGGCGTGTCTGGTAGCCGTGGGAGGCACACAACCTGCCCACACAGGCATGTGACCTCTGTAACTTTGAAAAAGTTTTAAAATTTTGAGAATTTTCATATGTGTTCGGCTTAGTCCCGGTCCTAATCTAAAGCATGTTTGAGGTTTCGTGAACCTACTTAAAGGACGCTTTGATGTGATTGACCTAGCTATGATATGAGATATCTGTAAAAGTTTCTAATCTATTCGGTAACGCCTTTAACCATAAACCGGCGATGGTTACGGGTTAGGGGTGTTACACATGTGTAGCCGAAATTGGGTTGACTTGGTCTTCAATTTGGATGGTTTTTGTAATCCAACAAAGCTATCAGACCTGTCCAAAATATATTAATAAATTAAAGGACCAAAGAATAAAATTTATCCAATTTAAATAATTAATTAAAACCCAAATTATTAATGAAATAATTTAAAATGAATTATTAAACATATTTTTATATTTTATTATTTAATTTTAATCATGCATGGCCCATTTTATGTCTTAAAAATATAATATGTTCACATAAATATAAAATAAGCCATTTTATGCATGAAAACTATATAATGAAGCATAAAATCACATTTTAATAATTTCTATGTCTTAATTTCATATTTTCACATATTTCATTAATTTATTAAATAATTACTTAGTTTTAACAACAAAATTAAGTAAAAAGGTGATAAATTGTTGAAGAAAAATCGTATATATTTTTCAGTTTATAGGGACCTCCTATGGCGTTTTGCTGAAGTTCTTGAAGAGAATTTGTTTAGAGTTCTCTTGTAAATTCAATTTCTAAACTTAATTTTACGAAATTTCCAATTTTATCCCTTGTCAACACTAATTTTTGTTATTTCTTGATCACACATGCCGTCTAGCTTTATAATAAGTGTATAATTGTCTATTTGGTCCTTCCTTAATTTCCTCTTAAACTATTTAATCATTTTAACAAGTTGTGTACCTTTTTCAATTCAATCCTTTTTAATTAATGGACTATCAAAACGTTAAATTTCCTAACAAAACTTTAATACTAACTCAATGACACTCTGTAAATATTTATAAAAATATTTATGGCTCGGTTTATGAAATCGAGGTCTCAATACCTCGTTTTCGAGACTAATTAACCTAATAATTCTTTTAAATCACAAAATTCACTAATTCGAAAATATTTTTAAAATCACACTTGACTCATAAATAATAATTTTTAAAATTTTTAAACTCAATCATTGGATTTAGCGGTCTCGAACCACTTTTTCCAACACTACAAAAAATTGGGTTGTTACATCTCAAGTATTATAATGCTAACAAAATCATGATTTATGTAACACCCCAAACCCGACCTAGACTTTATGGTCGAATTTACCAGTGTCACATTGGAGTGCTTTTTGAAAACTTGCTCTTGTTGATAAAATCCGTAAGAAGGTTAAAGCCGCTTTGTTAAAACTCAACTCATTCTAGCCAATTCTTATCCATTTTAAAAGGTCATTACTTTTAAAACATGGTTTGTTGCGGACGCATTTCAACAGTATTGCGAAACATGATGTTTTGAGAATAGTTATCGTTATGGAAAATCACGTTTTACTTGTAACGCCCCAAACCCGGCCTAGAAGTTAGGCCTAAATCTGGCGTGTCAGATTCAACTATTTTTCAAAAACCATGTTTTTATTGAAAACTCTTCTTGTTTAAAACTTGAGTAAAATCCCAGTTACGTTAGTTTATTTTTAAAACGTGGTACATTGAAAAAAATTATTAGTTTTATTCCCAAAACATCTTCTCAGTTGCGGAAGCAAATTTTGGAAGTAATTGATTTCCGAAAAAGATTAAGTCACGAAACCATTTCAAAAATGTTGCGAAAATGTAGTGTTATTTTAAAAGTAGTTAATATTTTGGAAAACCGTGATTTACTTCTAAACGGATGTAATTCAAAGTAAATGAAAACCCAAAGTTAAAATCCAGAAACATAAAGAGGCCTTATTACAACCAAAATCAAACTACTTGAATGTAAATAATCAAAACGGGAAACACAAATAGTGTGTGGCCTTCTCCGAGTCCCTCGCAGCGTCAATCCTCCTAAAGTTGGGGATTACCTGCACAGTTAAAATGGGGTGAGTTTACGAAAACTCAGTGTGTAATCCCTTTACTAGAGTAACAGTCAGTATACAAAAACAGAAACTGAAACAGTCTGGGCCAAAGCCCTTTAAGAGTAACAGTACAGTCGGTCCAAAGCATACGTGAGTCAAAGCCCACTACAATATCATTTGGGTCATAGCCCATAACAGAATCAACTGGGCCTAGCCCACACCAATAGCAGAACAAGTGTCCTAAGCCCAGTATAGTGAGAGATCTCATAAACAGATATGCAACAGTATGAGGATGCATCCCACTCCGGTCTAGCCAACACACCACCCGTACCAACCAACACACCTTGTGGGGATAAAATCGACCCACCCAACCAACACACTAAGCTTAGCACCGGTTGCAGCACTAAGTTAACATAACGGCTCGGCCCCGTGGACAGAACGGCTAAAAGCCATAGATATCACAGCAACGCGACCAGTTAACAGAACGGCTAAAAGCCATAAACAGAATGGTTATAAACCAAACTCAGGATGGCACAGAGCCATAATCAGGATGGCACAAAGCTATCGGTAACTGTAATAAGCTTGGCACATAGCAATCAGCGACGGTAATATAATCGGCACACAGCCTCGGGTAATTATGATTGACACAGAGTCATCAATATATATGTTAGGCACATAGCCATAGGTAAATACGATTGGCACAAAGCCATAATCAAGATGGCACAGAGCCATATTTAGGTTGGCACTGAGCCAAAATCAGATTACGCGGCTTTAAGCCATCCGTTGGTCCACAGTCGTCATGCGACCCGTGGGACCCTATCAGATCAATACTGGATCCATAGTTGTCATGCGACCCGTGCGACCCTATCATATCAATACTGGATCCACAGTCATCAGGCGACCCATGCGACCCTATCAGAACTTCCTCCGTATCAATGTCCCAACCCCATGCAATATGTCGTCAATGTCATGCTCAATCATTACACGTGTATGCGAAATGGCGATGCTTAGTAACAGTCATTTCAACACATATTAACAGCATATCAGTCACACGCCCACAGTCAAGTCAGTTAAAACACAGTCATGCGATCACAGTCAAATAAGTTAAAACACAGTCATACATTCACAGTTAGATCAGTCATAGTCCTAATCAGTCAATTACCCGCAAGGGTAAAATAATTATTTTACCCTATAAGGGTATTTCAGTAATCCTACCCTTTAGTGGTATTTCGGTAATTCTACCCTACAGGGGTATTTCAGTAATTCTACCCTATAGGGGTATTTTGATAAATTCACAAATCGGGGGTATTTCGGTAATTTCACAAATCGAGGGTATTTCAGTAATTTCACAAAATAGGCTATTTCGATAATTTTGCAAATCAGGGGTATTTCAGTAATTTCACAAATTGGGGTATTTTGATAATTTTGCAAGTCAAGGGTATTTCGGTAATTTTACAAATTGAGGGTATTTTGGTAATTTTGCAACTCGAGGGTATTTCAGTAATTTTGTAAATAGGGGTACTTTGGTAATTTTGCGAAATGGGGGTAATTGATAATTTTACAAATTGAGGGTATTTCGGGAATTTTACAAATTGGGGTATTCTGGTAATTTTACAAACTGGGGGTATTTTAGTAATTTTATAAACCGGGGGTACTTCGGTGATTTCGCAAACTGAGGGTATTTCAGTAATTTTGTAAACCAAGGGTATTTTAGTAATTTGTAAACCAAGGTATTCTAAACAGAGATAACGATGTGAATGGGCCTAGGGCCCATTCTCGGCCCAAATGAGCCCACACGCTTGTGTCGCCCATTTAGCCCAAATCTAGCCACAAATATGAGATTCACATAGTCCAGTCCAATATTTACTACGCAATCGTACAACTTATTCATATGGGCTCACTCGGCCTAAGGCAGCCTAAACCCATGAGAACACTCATGAGGGCCTCAACTATTGCGTCGAAGCTCCCATACGTGCGCTTGCACGCTCGTGTTGCTACCATCGCCGTGTGACTGGCATTTCGGCATTTGCCGCTCTATAGATAGAGTAGTACAAAATACACACCTGATAGGGATCAGGAGTTAATCTGCGCTCCGACCACTCCTATGCCCAAACGCCAACCAAATTATGCCAGCTCTACTCATAAATCGCTCTATTTAAAGCCAGCTTCTCGCTACTCTCACGCTAGCTTCCCGATGTGGGATCCCTCCTTCAGCAGAGTTTAATTCCATCACAACCACCTATCGTCCCAACTTAGAAAAATAAATATCCTTTTTTGCTTGCAATGGGATTCGAACCCTTGCCCTCTCCTATGCTCCAGACGCTACATGCCACCACAACACAAGCTACTTTTGTGACTTAAAGCATGTGCAACTAAATATAAGCCTATGGGCTAAAGTCTAAGTTCATTTAAAAAGAAATCAAAGTAAATTGCAAGCGCCAAGACTTGAACCCAAGTTCTCCCTTACACACTTAATGACGCCTTACCACTAGACCACTCCCTTCCTTGTGTCATTTTTCTCCACATTTTATTCTTAAAGCCTACTTACTAACTCTTAGGGTTTTATTCACCTAAAACCAAAATTTTCCTAAAGCCCAGGTTTGAACTCGGGACTTCATGGAAGCGCCCTAACCATCCAAAATCACTCACCTAATAGGTCCAACTTGCATTAGTGCCGTTCTCTTGTTCTCAAAAATTTTAAATGCTCTCATGCCCAAGGCCCAATAGGCCCAATTCTACTAGGCCCAAAAATTCGAGGCGTTACACTGCTTCTATCAGATGGAAATCACAATGATTCAAATCCCACATTAAAAGCTAGAAAATTATAAAGAGGCCTTATTACATAATTCAAAATCCCGGAATAAAATTTAATAGTAAATTTAAGCCAAATAAAAGTAAACAGGAGCAGTAGTGCGGCCATCTCCGAGTCCCTCATAGCACCGATCCGCCTAATGCTGGGGATTACCTGTACAATTAAAATCGGGGTGAGTTTACGAAAACTCAGTGTGTAATCCCTTATTATGCAGTCAGTTAGGTATGCAGAATGCAACAACAGTCGGGGCCTGAGCCCATTACAGTAATAATTGGGCCTAGTCCATAACAGTACCAAATACCATATGAATAATGCATGTTATCCCATCCAACCCTGCACTTGCCTCCGTCCAACCCTACACTTACTGTGGGGAATAAATCACCCACCCAACCCTACACTTACAATGTTAGCATTGGTTGCGGCACTAACCAAAATTCACAACAAAGCTGCCAATATCAGTATATATGGCACAGCCACCAGTACAGTATTCTTTCACCATAACAGTGTCCTAACCCCATGCAGTATGTCGTGTATGCAAAATGTCATGCACAAAATTAGTCATACAAATCACAGACAACTCAGCCATTTACCCTCGAGGGCAAAATAGTCATTTTATCAGTTTGGCCCTAAGTACACTTAGGCCCATCAGTAAGCCCACAGTCGTCTTGAGCAACTCGAGCGACCATAATAGAACATATAGTGTAAATGGGCCCAAAGACCATTATGGCCTACGCCCATGAAATCACTCATGGCGGCCTTTTTCGTCGTGCGCTGACGTTTCATGGGCTCGATTTACCATACGAGTGTTCTCACACTCAATGCCCAACCTTTTGATTTTTCGGCTTTTACCGTTCTACAGTCTAATCAATGTGTGTGTACACACTTTATCGACTTTTATGCCTATTACTGTCTGCAGGGTACGGTTACGCACATGCATACGAGTGCATGATTAACCCACTCGTATCGAACCTATAATCCATCAAAATATTTTGTTAGCCAATTGTCCACTAGGGGTAATCACTTTTAATACTTAGCCCAAAAATACACCTTCCTTACCATATTTGAACGAACGTCCTTATACCTCCCAAGATCGCTAATCACAATCGAACACACACCTTTACCAAAAATCTATAGTATAATAGATCTCATTAGACAAAAACAGTCATAAGTGTGGCTTAAATCCACACATATCGTGCTTACAAGCACAAAAGCCCATTCGGCCAAAACTCAATATTATGATAATCGTTCTTACCTTGATAGAATGATGAATAGAAAATAAAACTCAATATTGCTTCAAGCCACTTGCACCCTTTGACACCGCTGAAATCCCTAAGCCCAACGATGGCCATATCACAGAGAAGAAATGTATTTTGCAGTCAGAAGGCATAAGGAGAAAATATTCGGTTGTTAGGGAAGAAGTCAAACGAAAGTAGACTTATCGAAAAAAGAAAGAATAAAGAACACATAAGCATCTACCGATTGTCAGAATCTTTGCAGAACCGAAATAGAGGGGGGAACAGTACTATGTTTTGGCCAAGGACCAAATTACAAGGTAAGGTGAAAATGACCAACAAAAAGGGTAGAGAGTATTCGGCCTAATAAGAATAGGAGAATCAAGAGAGAATGATCAAAAAATAAAGAAGCAAAATGAGAAGGTTCGGCTATAAGAGAAGTCGATTGAAGAAGAAATGGTAAGGGAGATTAGGTGCTAGATTCGACCAAAGAGATAAAGAAAACAGTAAAGATGGAGAGAAAGAAGCAATGGATAGTAGTAGAGAATTCTAGCACCAACAAAAGAAATGGCACGAATGGTCAGAAGAAAATGAAACGAATAGTTAGCCTCCCACAATGAATTTGCAGCACAGAGATAAATAAAGAAAAATCAAAAAAGAAAATAGGGAAAAAAAACCCAAAATGGTAGCAAGAGAATTTGACAGCCCCTCACTACTAGCCTAAACCGAATTTCTGAGTAGCTAGCTTACCAATTCGGCTACAAAACTCAAACTTTCAAATTGCATGATTTCGTCCACATAATTCTCTCCATATCCATACCAACCTTTATCCATATCCCCTGATTCTCTCCCAAGACCAATTCAACTCTCTCTCCCGGCAGAGTTTCAGTTAAACTCTACCTCTCACGCAGCAAGGAGATAAAATAAATTCTCCTAGAGTAAGGAGTGTCTCAAACTCAGGTTCTCCAGCAGAAGCAACACGCCACCTACCACTGAGCTACAAGCTTCTTTTGTGTCATCTTTCTGCCACAAATATATTTAAAGCCTATGTACCAACATTAAGGTTTATTTAAAAGGAAAACATGGATTTTTACCAAAGCCCAGCTTTGAACCCAGGACTGCTCCAACACCTCTCAGGACACAAAAACACTCAAGAAGTTATTTATTTGTGTCTTTTCCTTGCACATCCAAATACTTATGTGCAGTCTTACTCAAGGCCCATTCCTTCTAGGCCCAAATTTGGGGCGTTACAATTAACACCTCCTTAAAGAAATTTCGCCCTCGAAATTTCCAACTATTAGAATGGTTGCATATATAGACTAAACTGCTAAGCTCCCGCTGTGTACTCTAGTTCCAAATTAGGTATATAGTATATTATGGATAAAGAATGTACCAGTATTCACATCTGGAGTGTCCCTGTCCTTTCAGCGACATGCAGCATACACCAGAGCTGGCTGCCTCGCCTCCACATGATGTGCTCCACGACCACAGCCCATACCATTTCCACGGCCTCGAGGTCGCTGCTAACCACCCCTCGACGGCTATACATTACCCATACCAGTAGCTTGCACCTGATCGGGTCTTCGTGGGCACTCTCTAAAATGGTGCTCCATCGATCCGCATCTTAAACAGGCTCCAGTCTTTTCCAGCACACACCACAATGGCTCTTTCCATAATCCGTACAAGGCTGAGATCCAGCAACAGCAACAGGGGCCCCAACTCTGACTGGCCTATCAACTTTGGCCTTTTTATTAGGCCTCACAAACGAACTTGAGGGCTCAGCATCCCTCTTATTTCTGGCGCTCAGCGCGTTTTACCTCATCGGCAATCCTCGCCTTTTCCACTAATACGCCAAAGTCATGCTCCCTCTGTGGAGCTATCAGAATTCCTAGACTATCCCTGAGGTCGTCCTTGAAACGAACACAGTGCTCATAGTTAGTTGCCACCATCCGTTGAGCATAGCGGCTAAGTCTTAGAAATTTTGTCTCATATTCTGCCACAGACTTATCCCCCTAAGTCAAGTTCAGAAATTCCCATCTTCAGGCATCCACATAACTTGCTTCCACATATTTTCCTTGAAATGCAGCTTTAAGGAATGCTCATGTTAACCGGTCGACCTGAGTACCCTCTCTCATGGTAAGCCACCACTGATAGGCCTCATCTCGCAGTAGTGACACTACATCCTTTAGTTTTTGCTCATGAGTGCCGTCGATATTGTCCATTATTCTCTCTGTGGCTTCTAACCAGTATTCAGCTACATTAGGGGCTACTCCATAAATACCTCTAAAGACTTCCGTTCTGTTCGATTGAAGTCATTCTGAAATCGACCCACGGCTCACAGCACCCACACTGGTCTTAGCGACCCTCTCTAAAATTTAGAGCATAGCTTGGGATAGTGCATCATCCCCAGCCACTCGATCGTATGGTCCCATCTCAGTTACCAGTGAAGCTAGTGTCTCCTTTGCCTCAACGTTAGGCATGCGGCCCCATGCTAAAGACCCAGCACCAGCACTTCCACGGCTTCTACCGCAGCCTCTTGTACCCCTTCCACATGTACATCTAGTGCTCATTATTAATTTGTGTATTATTTATTTTAGAAATTTTATGCATCAATTTTCAATTCCAGTAATTATTAGCAGATGTTTTATAAAAAGCAATAATTAGAGTTTATTCTCGCAGATCAAAGTTTTCACTACAGTTTTTAGTTTCCTACAGCTTCCAGTTTACTCTAACTAGAGAGTTTTAGTATAGTCTACTATCTACAGTAGTCTCAGTATTTTTATCTACTGCATTTTAGTGTAAACAAGCAACAATTTCAGAATGACTTATAGAATCGGCATTGGAGACTCGATGTGCCACACATTTCAGAAGAGATATCTCAAAATACTTCACATATTCAAAAAAAACCTTTTGAAATCCCAAAAATTTGAAAACCCATTCCATAGCGAAGTTTTACAACTTGGCTCTGATACCACAAAATGAAACACCTCAAACCCGACCTAGACGTTATGGCCGAACTGGTGGTGTCATATTGGATTGCTTTTTGAAAACTTGCTCTTGTTGATAAAACTCATAAGAAGGTTAAAGCCTCTTTGTTAAAACTCAACTCATTCTAGCCAATTATTATCTATTTTAAAAGGTCATTGCTTTTAAAACACGGTTTGCTGTGAAAGCATTTCAACAGTATTGGGGAACGTGATGTTTTGAAAATAGTTATCGTTATGGAAAACCACATTCTACTTCTATCAGATGTAAATCACAATGAATCAAATCCCATAATAAAAGCTAGAAAATTATAGAGAGGCCTTATTACATAATTCAAAAGCTCAGAACAAAATTTAATAGTAAATTTAAGCCAAATAAAAGTAAACAGGAGCAGTAGTGTGGCCATCTCCGAGTCCCTCGCAGCATCGATCCGCCTAACGCTGTGGATTACCTGTAAAAGTAAAAACAGGGTGAGTTTACAAAAACTCAGTGTGTAATCCCTTATTATGCAGTCAATCAGGTATGCAGAATGCATCAACCGTTGGGGCCTAAGCCCATTACAGCAACAACTGGGCCTAGCCCATAACAGTACCAAATCCCATATGAATAATTCATGTTATCCCATCCAACCCTGCACTTGCCTCCGTCCAACCCTACACTTACTGTGGGGAATAAATCACCTACCTAACCCTACACTTACAATGTTAGCACCATTTGTGACACTAACCAAAATTCGTAGCGAAGCTCCCAGTATCAGTATATGTGGCACAGCGACCAATACGGTATTCTTCCTCCATAATAATGTCCCAACCCCATGCAATATGTCGTGTATGCAAAATGTCATGCACAAAATCAGTCATACAAATCACAGACAAATCAGTCATTTACCCTCGAGGGCAAAATAGTCATTTTATTAGTTTGGGCCTAAGTACACTTAGGCCCATCAGTAAGCCCACAGTCGTCTTGAGCAAATCGAGCGACCAAAACAGTACAGATAGTGTAAATGGGCGCAAATCCCATTATTACCTAAGCCCATGTAATCGCTCATGGTGGCCTTTTCCGTTGTGCGCCGACGTTTTATGGCCTCGATTTTTTATACGAGCGTTCACACAATCAGCGCCAAACCTTTCATGTAACATCCTGAATTTTTTGGGCCCATGCGTTTAATGGGTGAATAGGTGTAATGAGTTAAGTTGAGTATTAGGGGTTCAGAATGGGCTCAGGTTTGGGCCGAGGCTGTACTTAAAATTCTTGTTTGAACCCTTTAGTGGAAAGCTTGTTAAGTTAGGGCGTAAAAGATATTAGCTGTGTTTCAAAACACGAGATGGGCTTTTGGCCCAGTGGCAAAATGGCACCACTAATAGGGAAGGAAGTTGGCCTCAATTGAGGTCCAAGGTTCGAGTCACATTACCCATCTATTTTAATTAATTTTGGCGTCAAGGGAGAGCAGAGCTGGGGTCATTTAGAATGCTTGCAATTAGAAAGAATAATTGATGGATAATGTGGATAATATGGATGATAAAGAAATTGATAAAGGAAGGAAGAGGTGGTGTTATCTAGGCTTCTTCTGAAGGTGTGAATGGATTAAGATAGAGGAGAAAAGATTGGAATTATCTGCTGAGTGCAGTGTTGGCCGAATTTCCATCTCTTGGAGGGGTACCGAAATTTCCCCTACTATTCGATTAGTTGTTAGTTATCAGGAAGGGCACTTTCGGGTTTTGATAGGTAAGTTCCGAAATTCTCTATAAATAGGGGGCATATCTCACCAATTTCGGCATTTGAACCCTACTTTTTTTCTTCATTCTTTGTGCCAAAATTCTCAGTCTCTCCCTCTGCAATTTCTATCAACTTTCTTTCAAAAAGCCAAAAACTTTCTTAAGCCATCTTTCTCTTCTTTCTTCTAAAAGCTGAAATCTCTTATTTTACTTTCTTCTTCATTTTATTCCTCTTGTGCCGATTTCTCTATAAAGTTGAAATCTTCATAGTTTTTCTCTGATTGCCAAATCTCCTCTCAAGTGTTAGCCGAATTCCCTGTGTTGAGGTAAGTGTCGACTCCTGCTATTCCATTAGATTTCTTTCGCTTTTTAGGAAACAAGGCCGAATGGCCACTTGGTTTGTTAAGGCTATCGATTGAGGCTAATATTTCTCTCTTTCTGCATTTTGGACGGCATTCCGGGATTTGAAGGAAACCCGATCGTTTAGATCTAAAAGCCGAAAATCGCTAGTCTCTAATTTCATGATTTCTAGGTAAGGATTTCAATTCTCCTTAAGATGATCAATCGTTTTCTCTTCACTAGGCGTGCCTTAACCTAATGTTTCGTAACCAGCCTCTGAACAACACATTGGGCAGATAGCAGGTGTTGACTACGGATAGCGTCGACGTAGAAAGTCCTGTTCTAACGATAATCAAGTGTGTAGATCTCTAACACAATAGTTAACTATAATCTATATGTGTTATGGGCTAAAAAGCCGGAAAGTGGCTGTGTGACAGTCGAATAAAACCCTAAAAGGGTTAGCAAGGATGCCAGGTACCTAATCATAGAAATCTTTATGTGTATCGAAATATATGTAAGCCTGTTTTCTTAAAGATGGTATGATGTTTTCTGTGTGTATGCATGGGGTGGGATTATGATAATGAAGGGGAAGTGCATTATAGGTCACTTGGTGATCGGTGGTTAAACCACAAAATCTAAAATTAGGTCACAATAGTGATAGGTGGCTGAGCCACGTTATATTACGAGGTCACATAGTGATCGGTGGCTATGCCACGTTTAATGATTCCTGATTAATAGGAATAAGCAGTACGGCTGTCGTTATGGTGTGTAGCGGATGGAGGGTTGATTGTAGAAATCCCCAAAGTGTGATGGTTGGTACGGGTTGGTGTGTAGAGGGTGGAATTCTAGGATGGGTTGGGCTATTCATCATTCATTATTTTCATGTAATTATGATTGTTGCCTTTATGTATGGGCCAGGGCTCATAATGTGTTTGTGGGCCTTAGGCCAGTGTGTCCGGGATATATACACTGAGTCTTGGTGACTCACCCTTTCATTTTTCTCCACTCTTTTAGATGAGCAGCAGATCGTGGACATGGGAGCCGAGACGGACTCGAGGGGCCATCAAGTTTCTATTTTTTATAGATTATTTCGGTTTTTCTTTAAGTTTTAATTTTTTTGGAATATTTATGTAATAAGGCCCCATAGTTTATATTTCACTGCTTAGTTTTTAATATTTGCAACTTATGATTTTTTTGTCAAACTGCTTAGTTTTTAATATTTGCAACTTATGAATTTTTGTCAAAGGTTTGATTATTCATAATAATAATAATACAAGGTTTTATTTTCAAAAAGTCACCTATTTATTCAAATATTGTCTAATTAACTTACGATTTCTGAAACCAACAAAGTAAAAGTTTTAATGTACAACCCTTAGCATACCAGATCTGGTCGAAATGTATGGGCCGGGTTTGGGATGTTACATTTAGGTATCAAAGCCCAGTTGAAAACTCGGGCTGTGAAATGGGTCCAGTTGTGTTTTGAAAATTTTGAGATGATTTTGAGAAAAATGTTTTGGATGAATATATGGCCTTCGAGTCTACCGGCACCCGATCCACGCAGGTAAGTATTCTAACTTTTGATGTGATATACATGTTGGGCTTGATGGGCTTGATGGACGTAGGCTAGTATATTAGACATTGATGGACTTTAGGTTTAGTTTAAACAACTCTTTAAATTCATAAGACTTAAGCAGTCCAAACAAGCCTGTGAACAAATCGCGAGATTAGGGTGTGGCAACAGGCATACCATGTCTAGGATTGGATTCAGGGAGAGCTTGGTATTTAAACAGTCCTAGTGATTCACCTCCTCTTCGCTAGAATCCTACCTGGTGCGTAATGACTGTTCACCTTAGCCACAAGGATTTGTTGACGGGCCAAAATCTATAATTTAAAACCCGAAAGAGACCTGCCACCCTATTTCACAATTAAAAAAAACCCAAGTTTTGTAAAATTTTCAAAATACACCTAATTTGTGAAAATTTCCGGAATACCCCAGAATTGTAAAACTACCAAAATTTATGAAATCACCAAAACACTCTGGTTGGCAAAATTTCTAAAATAACCTTGGTTTGTGAAAATTTCCAAAACAACCGTGATTTTATAAAATACCCATGTTTTGCAAATTTACCCGAAAAACCCCTGGATTTACAAAGGTACTCAGTTTACAAAATTGTTGTCGAAATTTGTGAATTACCAAAATACCCTCGTTTAAAAAAAACCCCATTTTGGAAAATCACCAAGATACCCTATTATGGGAAATTGCGAAAATACCCTGTAGGATAAAATTACAAAAATACCCTTGGGTAGTGAAATGACGAAAACCCCTTATGTGATGAATATGAGTTCATGGATGCTACTTGTATATTGATGTGTGATGGTTGAATGTATGTGGTTCCTAGAACTAGGAGATACAAACTTGAGACTGAAACCAGTAGATATAGTTTCGAATTCGAAAGAACTACTCTTGAAACTACTGTCCATAAGATTATTCGTGGTTAACCAATGAAAGAAATTAATAATTCATAAAATTTCTAATCAGATAAACGTGAATCGGTAGAATGAGTTCAAGGGGTAGTTTTTTGGGCTGATCTGATGGAACTGCCATTTGGGGACTTCGATTTGATCTTAGGAATGGATTAGTTAGTGAAGTATCAAGCAAACTTGGATTGTGCAGCCAAACGTATGGTGTTAAAAACCCCTGAGGGTGATGAAGTGTTGGTGATAGGAGAAAAGGGGAACTGTCTATCAAATGTGGTGACTGCCCTAAGGGCAGAAAGGATGCGAGGCAACTTTAATGTTTGTTCGGGCTCTGGAAGCCAAGGAACTAAATGTTGGGGACGTTAGGACGGTGAAGGAATTTCCTGATGTTTTCCAGAAGAGCTTCCGGGATTACCCTCGGATCGTGAAGTGGAGTTCGGTATCGATCTTCTTTTGGGAACAGCGCCAGTATCTATTGCTCCGTATAGGATGGCGCCAAAGGATTTGGTGGAATTGAAAGTGCAGATTCAGGAGTTGTTGGATAGAGGGTTAATGGAATCAGAGTGCGCAGCGTGAGCGTAGTGTTGTAGGTTAGGTTGTACGACTGTTCCTATAGTTGGAAATTTTGAAAACGAAATTTCTTTAAGGGGGTAGAACTGTAACACCCTGAATTTTTTGGGCTCATGCGTTTAATGGGTGAATAGGTGTAATGAGTTAAGTTGAGTATTAGGGGTTCAGAATGGGCTCAGGTTTGGGTCGAGGCTGCAGTTAAAATTCTTGTTTGGACACTTTAGTGGAAAGCTTGTTAAGTTAGGGCATAAAAGATATTAGTTGTGTTTTAAAACACAAGATGGGCTTGTAGCCCAGTGGCAAAATGGCGCCACTAAGAGGGAAGGAAGTTGGTGTCAATTGAGGTTCAAGGTTCGAGTCGCATTACCCATCTATTTTAATTAATTTTGGTGTCAATGGAGAGCAGAGTTGGAGTCAGTTAGAATGCTTGAAATTAGGAAGAATAATTGATGAATAATATGGATAATATGGATGATAAAGTAACTGATAAAGGAAGGAAGAAGTGGTGTTATCTAGGCTTCTTCTGAAGGTGTGAATGGATTAAGATAGAGGAGAAAAGATAGGAATTATCTACTGAGTGTAGTGTTGGTCAAATTTCCATCTCTTAGAGGGGTACCGAAATTTCCCCTACTATTGGGTTAGTTGTTAGTCATCAGGAAGGGCACTTTCGGGTTTTGGTAGGTAAGTGCCGAAATTCTCTATAAATAGGGGGGATATCTCACCAATTCCGGCATTTGAACCCTACTTTTTTTCTTCATTCTTTGTGCCAAAATTCTCAGTCTCTCCCTCTGCAATTTTTGTCAACTTTCATTCAGAAAGCCAAAAACTTTCTTAAGCCATCATTCTCTTCTTTCTTCTAAAATCCGAAATCTCTTATTTCACTTTCTTCTTCATTTTATTCCTCTTGTGTCGATTTCTCTATAAAGCCGAAATCTCCATAGTTTTTCTCTAATTACCAAATCTCCTCTCAAGTGTTATCCGAATTCCCTGTGTTGAGGTAAGTGTCGACTTCTGCTATTCCATTAGATTTCTTTCGATTTTTAGGAAACAAGGCCGAATGGCCACTTGGTTTGTTAAGGCTGTCGATTGAGGCTAATATTTCTCTCTTTTTGCATTTTGGGCGGCATTCCGGGATTTGAAGGAATCCCGATCGTTTAGATTTAAAAGCCAGAAATCACTAGTCTCTAATTTTGGGATTTCTAGGTAAGGATTTCAATTCTCCTTAAGATGATCAATCGTTTTCTCTTCATTAGGCGTGCCTTAACCGAATGTTTTGTTACCAGCCTTTGAACAACACATTGGGCAGATAGCAGCTGTGTTGACTACAGGTAGCGTCGACGTAGAAAGTCTTGTTCTAACGATAATCAGGTGTGTAGATCTCTAACACACTAGTTAACTATATTCTATATGTGTTATGGCCTAAAAAGCCGGAAAGTAGCTGTGTGACAGTCGAATAAAACCATAAAAGGGTTAGGCAAGGATGCCAGGTACATAATCATAGAAATCTCTATGTGTATCAAAATATATGTAAGCCTGTTTTCTTAAAGATGGTATGATGTTTTCTGTGTGTATGCATGGGGTGGGATTATGATAATAAAGGGGAAGTGCATGATAGGTCACTTGGTGATCGGTGGTTAAACCACAAAATCTAAAATTAGGTCACAATAGTGATCGATGGCTGAGCCACGTTATATTATGAGGTCACATAGTGATCGGTGGCTATGCCACGTTTAATGATTCCTGATTAATAGGAATAGGTAGTACGGCTGTCCTTATGGGTTGTAGCATATGGAGGGTTGATTGTAGAAGTCCCTAAGGTGTGATGGTTGGTATGGGTTGGTGTGTAGAGGATGGACTTCTAGGATGGGTTGGGCTATTCATCATTCATTATTTTCATGTAATTATGATTGTTGCCTTTATGTATGGGCCAGGGCTCATAATGTGTTTGTGGTCCTTAGGTCAGTGTGTCCGGGATTTATACACTGAGTCTTGGTGACTCACCCTTTCATTTTTCTCCACTCTTTCAGATGAGCAGTAGATCGTGGACATGGGAGCCGAGACGGACTCGAGGGGCCAACAAGTTTTATTTTTTATAGATTATTTCAGTTTTTCTTTAAGTTTTAATTTTTTTTGGAATATTTCTGTAATAAGGCCCCATAGTTTATATTTCACTGCTTAGTTTTTAATATTTGCAACTTATGAATTTTTGTCAAAGGTTTGATTATTCAAAATAATAATAATACAAGGTTTTTTTTTCAAAAAGTCACCTATTTATTCAAATATTGTCTAATAACTTACGATTTCCGAAACCAACAAAGCAAAAGTTTTAATGTACAACCCGTAGCATACCAGATTTGGTCGAAACGTATGGGCCGGGTTTGGGGTGTTACATTTCAACTTTTCGGCTTTTGCCATTCTACAGTCTAATCAGTGTGTGTGTACACATTTTTCTGTCATTTACGCCTACGACCGTTTGCAGAGTACGGTTATGCACCTGTTTAGAAACGCACGATTAACTCACTCGTATAGAACCTATAGTCCATCAGAATATTTTTTTGGCCAGTTGTCCACCAGGGGTAATCACTTTTAATACTTAGCCCAAAAATACACCTTCCTTACCCTGTCTGAATGAATATCCTTAAACCTTCCAAGATCGCTGATCACAATCGAGCACACGCCTTTATAAAAAATCTGTAGTATAACAGATCTCATTAGACAAAAATAGTCATAAATGTGGCTTAAATCCACACATATCGTGCTTACAGGCAGAAAAGCCCATTCGGCCAAAACCCAATATTATGGTAATCGTTCTTACCTTGAGAGAACGATGAACAGAAAATAAAAGTTTAATTGCTTCAAGCCACTTGCAGCCCTTCACACCACCGAAATCCCTAAGCCCAATGATGGCCATATCACAAAGAAGAAATGTATTTTGCAGTCAGAAGGCGTAAGGAGAAAACATTCAGTTGTTAGGGAAGAAGTCAAACGAAAGCAGACTTATCAACAAAAGAAAGAATAAAGAACACATAAGTACCTACCGATTGTCAGAATCTTTGCAGAATCGAAACAGAGGGGGAACAATACTATGTTTTGGCAAATGACCAAATTACAAGGTAAGGTGAAAATGACCAACAAAAAGGGTAGAGAGTATTCGGCCAAATAAGAATAGGAGAATCAAGAGAGAATGAACAGAATGTAAAGAAGCAAAATGAGAAGGTTCGGCTATGAGAGAAGCTGATTGAAGAAGAAATAGTAAGGGAGAGTAGGTGCTAGATTCAGCCAAGGAGAGAAAGAAAACAGTAAAGATGGAGAGAAAGAAGCAGTCGACAACAGTAGAGAATTCTGGCACCAACAAAAGAAATGACACGAATGGTCAGAAGAAAATGGCACCAATAGTCAGGCTCCCACAATGAATTCGCAGCACGGAGAAAAATAAAGAGAAACCAAAAATGCAAAAAGGAAAAAAAAACCCCTAAAATGGTAGCAAGAGAATTCGACAGCCCCTCACTACTAGCCTAAACCAAATTTCTGAATAGCTAGTGTCACACCCCCAGACCTGGCCCAGAAGTTATGGCCGAATTATGGCCGAATCCGGGAATGTCACATCAAAGGGATAATTCAAAACGACTTTACTAAGTAAAAATTTAAGACTCAAAAGCCCAAAATCCTTGAGTCTTGTTATGTAATGATAAAAGCCCATTTAATTATTTTAAGTATTCTGAAAATCATGTTTAAACATAAGAAATTTACTCATGTTTAATAATTAAGTAAACAGTTGAAACAACAAAACTCAAAATCTAAAGTCAAATCGGAGTACAAGGCCTTATTACATTCAACAAAAATAACGTAATTAAAATCATGTCTTTTGAGACAAATAAATAAAACTTCTAAGTATCTTGTAGTGTGGCCATCTCTGAGTCCTCTCCTACGTCTAGCCGTCTACTGAGGATCACCTGAAACATTTAATAAAAAGGGGGTGAGTTTCGAAACTCAGTGTGTGTGACCCTTGGTAATCCAATCAGCATACAATTATCACATTGGGCCTAAGCCCTATCAAAAATGGTGGTCTTGGGCCTTAGCCCACAATGATCTCATATCACATTAGTATCACAGGAACGCAATGCACCCATCCCAAATCCAACCCTGCACTCCATTTCCCTTCCAACCCTACACTCCTGTGGGGATATAAATATCAACCCACCCATCCCTACACTCCAAAGGTAGCACCAGCAGCAGCACTACTCAAACGTTCCAGCAAAGCTGCTATAATGGGCTTAAGGCCACCGGTGGATCCACGGTTGTCAAGCGACTATGCGATCCTCAAATCTTCCTCCATATCATCAAAATCTACCCAAATGCAACATATACTTCATGAATGCAACATACACAATTTCACACATTAAGCACTTAGGGGTATTTTAGTCATTTCACTACCCAGGGGTGTTTTCATAATTCTACCCTACAGAGGTATTTAGGTAATTTTGCAAAATAGGGGTATTTTAGAAATTTTGGTAAATTAGGGATAATTTGGTAATTCTGTAAATCAAGGGTATTCTGGTAATTCTACAAATCAGGGGTATTTTAGTAATTTTGCAAATCTATGGGTATTTTGGTAATTTTTAAACTAAGGGTATTTTGGTAATTTTCAAATTAGGGGTATTTTGGTCCCTCTCGGGTTTTAGTTATGAACTTTGGCCCATTAACAAGTCCTTGCGGCTAAAGTGAACAGACGCTACGTACCAAGTAGGATTCCAGAGAAGAGGAGCAGGGTTGCTAGGACTGCTTAAGTACCAAGCTCTCCCTAAATCCAATCCTAGACATGCATATGTCCATTGCCATACTCTAACCCAGTGACTTGCCCCCGAACATGTTGATTATTAACTTAAGTCTTATGCGGTTTAAGAGTTGTTCAGAACTAGGCCTGAAGTCCATTAAACCCTAACATACTTGTCAACGTCCCCATAAAGCCCATCAAGCCCATTTCACGTTCATGTAACCCATTAAGCCCAAATCACATCCTTATGGCCCATTAGGCCCAGATCAATTCCAGATCATATAACATGCATGACTAACTCAATTCATATAACCAAATCAATCAATTTCATCAAATTTAGCCTCAGCGCCCACCGGGCCCATTTAGCCACTTTCGGCTTTTCGGCATTGTTGATATCATGTGTGTGTAGTGTTTGTACACACCTAGTTACTGCGACGTGCTATACTATCCTTGGCCTTGAACCTACAACCAACCAACCTTCAATCAATCACCCATACTTAATTAAAATATTTACCAAAAGCCGAAGCTTTACTGTAACCTTACCGTGTGCCACCGGGTTCTAATAGCGCCTTCCTTAGCTACTAATCATGAGTATCCCCTAGACCTGCACTCACACATACACCATCAAACTTAGAGTGACTCATAATCCACACAAGTCACCCCTGTAGATCATACTCACATTTGGCCATTTACTTAAACCATAATCGAGTTGAGTACACTTACACTTTGCTAACGATCCTTACCACGCTTGTGATCTCTGAACCTTACCCTTGTTAATTCAAGATTAACGACAATGAGAAGTTAGATAGCCCTTTGGCTTTTAACAAAACACACTAAGGGGTTAACTGAATACTTACCAAATCCACTTTTGATCCTGCGGTCTAGATAACTACTGAACGAGATTCGACTTTTAATCTTGACTGATAGTAGGTAACAATCGATTTGTGATGGAGGAAAACAACAAAGATTCGGCACTAATAGGGATTTCGGCAAGAGAAGATGATGATACTTCGGTAATAAAATATTTTGGCTATGAGAGAATTCGACAAAAATGGATTCGGCTATAGGAGATTTTGGCAACAAAGCAAGGTATTTTCGGTTGTGGAAAAAAATAAGGTTTCGGCAAGGAAAAGAAAAAGAATGGAAAATTCGGCATTACCTAGGACCCCAGATTCGACACACATACATTTATATAGCCTATAGCCGAAACTCAGCCACCCCTAAAGTCCAATTCGGCACCACTTCATGCACTGCTCATCTCCTAATTTTTCTCCATGATATCTCCATTATCCTTCTCCTAAATTCTCTCTGCTGAGCACTTCTCCTTAAAGTCCCTCTACATGCCACTTCCAGCCTTCTAGAAGCCTAAAATTAAACTCCAAAATAAAACTAAGCTAGCACTCGAACCTCGGACCTCCTTGCATGCATATGTCGCCACCTCTCTACACCCTAGCGGCGTCACTTAGCCACTTCACCACAGGCTTCCTTGTGCCATTTTTCACGTATTGTTATTTAAAAGGCCACTACTCACAACCCTGATTCCTTAATTAATTAAATTATGAATCAACCACCACAAAACTCGAACCCAAAGCTTCTCCAACACACCAAGACACTCTAAATTCATTAAACCTTTAAAGTCGTCATGTCATTTGTCATTTTCTTGTTCACTTAAAAATTTTATGAGACCCAAAGCCCAATAGGCCCAATTCTACCAGGACCAAATTCAGGGCGTTACAACTAGCTTACCAATTCGGCTACAACACTCAAACTTTCAAATTCCACGATTTCCTCCACATAATTCTCTCCATATCCATACCAACCTTTATCCGTATCCCCTGATTCTCTCCCGAGACCAATTCAACTCTCTTTCCCAGCAAAGTTTCAGTTAAACTCCACCTCTCACACAGTAAGGAGATAAAATGAATTCTCCTAGAGCAAGGAGTGACTCGAACTCAGGTTCCCAGCAGAAGCAACACGCCACCTACCACTGAGCTACAAGCTCCTTTTGTGTCATCTTTCTGCCAAAAATATATTTAAAGCCTATGTACCAACATCAAGGTTCATTTAAAAAGAAAACATGGATTTTTACCAAAGCCAGGTTTGAACCCAAGACTACTCCAACACTTCTCAGGACACAAAACCACTCAAGCAGTTATTTATTTGTGTCCTTCCCTTACACATCGAAATACATATGTTCAGCCTTGCTCAAGGCCCATTCCTTCTAGGCCTAAATTTGAGGCATTACAATTTAAATGTTTTCCCCTCATGAATGTGCAATTGGTTCTTCCCAATCAATTGTTATTTCCTCTTATTAAGTTAAGCAACAATCTTAAGGTTTAATACATGTCTTCATATGTTTAACTCAATAACTATATATATGTAAATAAATAGGTCTTTGCAAGGTTGCAACCTTCAACTCAGCTTGCATTGGGCCTCAATAATGGAATCATCCTTTCAAATGGAATTATCCCCTAAAGTCACCCAATTCGTCCCCATTTTCCAAAGTGAAAACATATGCTCATAGTACCCCTTTTCATGGCAACTGATCACATTTTTTTAAACATAAAACATATGGACATTAGATCAGGGATAATTTCTTAAGCATACAACTTCATATGATTTAACACTAAGGATTTCTAATGGGAAACCAATACCAATACTAGTACCCCTTCCTAACTCCCCCAAACTTAAACATAAAGATATCCAAGACAAATTGGGTCTAAGATTCGGTGGAAAGATAAAGATGACTACTTTAAACAAAGAATGGCTCTTTAATGTAAGGTTCAAATAAAAAAAATAGGTCATACATCTCAAGTTAGGATTTTAAGGGATGATAATTAATAAGGTAGGCTCGAAAATCTCAAACGATCAAACAAAAATATCCTAAATCATCTTTAAATCGCTACACCTACTAAGATTTCACCTCAAGGAAATTATGAAGTAAATTCTAAAGACTTAAACCCTCTTGCATGCTTAGTTCTCTCTTAAGAAAATAAAGTTTCATGGTTGAACCTATACACCATCACTAAGATCTACATTCACATTACAATTCGGTTGACATAGAAATACTCAAAGTAATTAAAAATACTTCTTACACTAAACCTAGCATTCGTATGCAAAATTAAATAATGATTAGCATTCTTTAACATACCTACATGAGAGAATCATTTTTTTTAACAAAAGGAAACATGCAATACTAAAAGAACACATGTAGTGCTACCAAAGGAAAACAACATACTCCCCTCACAATTAAGAGAAGCAATGCCCTCATTCCTCAATAGCATATATTTGAAAAAAATAGTATAAAAAAGCTCACAAAACATTATCAGTCCATATCAATAATTGCTACTAAATATTATTAAATTAGAAATTTTAAAATAGCAATCAATACGTAAAATAAAATAACTAAATATTAAAAACATTAAAGACTTATAAGAAGTAAAAGAACCATCCCTTAATGACTAATGGAGTCATCGTCATCTAAAACAGTCTCAATTGTAATGTAATCATCATCTTGCCCGGGTTTGCTACTTGG
This sequence comes from Gossypium bickii, assembly GCA_025503065.1. Taxonomy (NCBI): domain Eukaryota; kingdom Viridiplantae; phylum Streptophyta; class Magnoliopsida; order Malvales; family Malvaceae; genus Gossypium; species Gossypium bickii. The sequence goes on along the minus strand of CP106717.1, from coordinate 57,201,464 downwards.
GGTTTAAGGTTTAAATATAAAATTTGGAAATTGAGGCAAGAAATCAAAAAGGTTACAGAGATTCTTATGGAATGTTCCATGCATCGAGACATCTAAATTTTTTGTATATCTCTTGTAAGCTTGTTACTTCCTCTGCATGTGTTGCAACATGTCCATTATGGTTGACGAATCCGACTGTGCCGCTATGCTAGAGGAAGTATTACTCAGTGTTGGGTTAGGCATGTTAGAATCAACAATTGATTCTAGTATGCTGAGATTTCAGTCATCTCTGCTATGTTGGGATCATTAGACGATTTTGCTCACTTCTATTGATAAGCGTTACCCATTACCCTAGTAATATTACCCACAATAATGACACATTTGGTGTAGTGTTCCTCGACGGCTATTCGCCTCAGTGAACAGGATTGTCGTCATAACAAGTTGATAAGCGATGGGAAATAATCACACCCTGTTCATTTTACTGCACATTCTTAGATCTCTTTGAGCATTATTCTCTCCACATTAATAGACCTCTCCGTTAAAATGGCATATAAGAGGAGCATCCGCTCCATCGAGATAGTAGAACCATGTATTATAGGCATGAGGCTAGATAGGACAAAGTAGAACCACACTTTTGTCGTAGGGGTCAAAAACTCCATTTAGAAGGAGTGATTACCTTGCCTCGAGACTATCTATTGAGTTCTTAGAACTGTAATTTCCTTCAGTAGTTCTCTAAGCATCTCCCAATTGACATTCTTAAGCATGGCAGAGTAATCATTGTCGTTGATGTTTGGCAATTCAAATAAATCATTAATGGCTACCAGTTTAGAGACACCTTTTTTTCTCACACACGGACTACTTCGCTACGGATGAAATAAGATTTGCATAAAAGTCTGGAACAATGTCAACATCCAGAGGTGGTATGATGTAACACCACTCACCCGTCTCTGTCACTAGAATTAGATTACGGGATACTACAGTAATTAACAGAACAATAATATGTGAATTTAATTTCAAACTCCAATAAATCATACATCATATATTAAACATTAAAACAAATATGGTTATCATACAAATTTGAATTTAAATCGAGCTTACGGTAGCTCTTAAAATGAACTAAAATCAAATAAGTACTTAATTAAAAACTTAACAAAAAGTGAGAGAAAATTTATAAAACAGGGTCACACAACCATGTAGTTAAGCCATGTGACAGGATGAGGCTGTGTAGAGCTAGATAACATGGTTGTGTACCCAAACCATGTCACAAATTCAAGCTGTGTATAACATGGTCACACGGCCTTGTGAGAGACTAAAACCATGTTTACCCAAAATCACCCTAATCATATACAGCACACGACCATGACACTTTCCCGTAAGTGCCAAAATGTACCTTATAATGCAAGTCACATACATCAACTAATTACTTAAACCACAAGCATGCCATTAACCATTCAATAGACCTATACAAAATACGCCAATAACATATGAAAACATATCTTTTTCCTAGTTCTAATCAATATGCCATAAGGAACCATCACACACAATAATCAATGCCAATGGGTTTCCTGGTTCATACCAAATTTGAACATAACTAAGAAAATACCATATAAATCATAAAAATGCCAAAACTTCTCTTCTTTATCCTTAACCATGTACCAATATATACAATAGTCACCAAAAAGACCAATGCATAAAACATATCAATAGCATCCAAATCAAATATCAAACCATTATGTCATATGTTCCAACCAAAAGATCACCTATACAATTGTTCCATAACTTATTACAAAATACTTATCTCATTCCATTACATACCAAGCTCAAATACCAAATTCAAGATTGCTCTATCAAGCCATGAGCAACCAAATCATTTAGCCAACATGTCCACAGCTTTGAACAATCACAAACACACCTTACATTTACAAAACAAATATATAACTATATATAATTTAATTCCTATTGCATGCCACATAACCGAAGTAAAATGTTTTCAAAGTCTACCAAAAGAGGGCTGGACAGTGTAATCTTCAAGTTGATCGATTGTCGAGTTCTACAAAATGATAACTATAGAAAAATAGGAAAACAAAACAGAATAATCTTCAATTGAGCTTCGTAAGTTTATAGGTTGAAAACGATACAACATACCTTAAAATCTATGTTTAAAATAGCAACACAATTAACTAGCATTTGATCATGTTACCACAATTCATTTCAATAGGTGAGTTCATCATATTCAAATCATATAACTTTTCAAACTATACAGGTTAATTCAATACCATATCAAGTCATCATATCAACAAACTAATATACACTTCCAAGTCATTTATTCTTGTTATATCATAAACACTTGGTTATCAATCATCAAGTCTTTTAACAACAACGATTCAGACCGATGAACTAATATGAACAGATAATGATACTCGATTATCCACCCAAAACATGCCAGAATGCTCAAATGAGCTAATCCATCCAAGAACACGCTCAGGCACTAAGTGTCTAGCTTGAAGGTTAACATCCCTCCAAAAACACGCTTGAATCATTGTAAATATAACTTGATAATCCACATAAAATGTTGGATTTCGATACATTCAGTGCATAATAATATATCATATGTCATCATCTCATCTCATATCAAACTTGTACATTGCGAAAAATAACCTATTGGCATGCCAATCGTATCCTATCTCATGTTAATTCGAGCTCAAAACACGTAATAGTTTATCATCTTTCAGTCAAGTACTTTTTCTTACCTTTAAATCAATTATAACATCTAACATTATATTCAAGCATTTCAATTATAAAATTCAACATAATTATTATGAAAATACAAAGAAATATGCCATATGAACATACTAGGAAATAACAACAATAGAAGATGTGTTAGGGACTAATCTACTATTTTTCCTTTCCTGGGATTATCTACTGGTTGATCATTTTCTTTATCTATACAGTAATACATTTCAACTTATGAAATCCAATTACCTTATAACATTTAATTTAATACATATAACCTCCTATTATCATTTTCACAATTGCTCTGAAGTTTTGCATTTTACTCAATTTAGTCCTTAAAACCAAAACAAGCATATTTTTTTATAATTAAGCCCAAGACCTTGAATCTGAATTCATTATCATCCTATAACAACTCCCAAGCAACTAAATTTACAAGAATTTCATATCATTTCCAATATAATATCATTTGTCCTTAAACTCAAAACAAACTAAATTCACTTTACAAAATAGTCCTATTTCAACATAAGCTTCAAAATCAATCGTTAACATCCAAAAAGCTTTAAGAAAAACAATGGTAACATTTCAAAACTTTGACATTATTGCAAAATAGTCCTTGGGCTAGCTAGATTAAGCTACAATGATCTCAATAACATAAAATTTACAAAAGACAGACCTTGGATATACTAACATGCAAGGATTGAATTTCCTTGAAGCTTTGAAGCTTTTCTTTCTTTTAATAATGGTCGAAAAATCAGTGGAAGAAGAAGAGTGAAAAGATTATTACTTTTCTTTTTATGTTATTATATTTTAATTAATATTTTTACATTAAAATTAACATATAAATGACTAATTATAAAGCACTAATTGTCCAAGCTAATTCATTATGTCCTAATTTCCATTTAAGCCCCTTAAATAATGTTATTGAAACCTTTTAATCAATAAATATCAATAGCGATCCACTTTTATGATTTTTACTATTTAGTCATTTTTCCTTAATTAAATATTCAAACCTCAAAACTAAAGGATCAAACTTTAATACGACGCTCTAATAACCTCGTAATTATTCAATATATAATATTTATGAACTCAATTTTTAGAATTATGGTCTCGAAACTGCTATTTTTAACATCACTAAAAATGGGCTGTTACATCTAACATCACATAGTTGCTTCCATCTCAACTCCTCAATTGATTTCTGAATGAATGGAGACAAAGGGACACTACCATTGCATGCCATCATGAAACCTTTGTCTGCGAGTATTGGTTGACTCTTGAAGATGGTTTGGAATCTCTCCCTCGTCTTATTAGAATGGAAAATTTGGAAACTATGAACATAAAAAATTGACCTTTTTCGTTTATGAGACATGACTTGGATATGGTGATGTCGATCTAGTCAAATACCGAGTACACCTGTAAAAATAAAAAGTACATGGTATTGTGCGTCCTCAGATGACTTTCAAAGGTTGGTACCTGCATGCTCAACAAGAGAAGTTTGAGGGTGCGTGAAGCTATTAGCCTGCGTAGGACATAATAAACAATCGGGTCACATAGGATGCAAGGAACAATTGGTTCGTATAGGAACTGAGAAGTAGGTGACTTGCACGAATTAGGTGATCTGCATAGAAAGCAACTGTAGTATATCGTCAACTATCACATGGGCTTATGAATAATAGATGGTGCGCCACAAGTTACTAATCAGAGTGTAGGTGTTACAGGTATGTGAGGGACGCTGAAAATAGGTCTGATAAAGACAAAGGACTGGCAACGGTGGGGTTTTGTGTGGACGGTGGGAACTAGTTCAGTGTCAATCAGGTAGTTGATTTTGGTGAGTTGGTTGTTGGAGAGGTGAATAGTAATAAGCAATGGTGGAGTTGTGCCAAAATGATGAAGGGTTTGTTTGGTGATTGTATCATCCCAAAATTAGGGGTTCGTGTTTTTATTATATAATTGCATGTTGTATTCGTTTTGTGGGTTGTTTGAGGGGATTTAGGGGATCTACGGAGGCTTGGGGTCGAGGGCAAGCCCTGGAAAAATTTTAATTTTTGGGTCTTCAGTGGAGGTAAATTAAAGTGGGGTTCTTAACACAAGTGAGCACATAGTGGAGTGGTGGTGGCATCAAGAGCAAAGCAAGGGGAGAGAGAGTTCGAATACCACAAGATGCATTTTGGTGGCCTTTATTTTGTGCTTGGGAAGAGGAGGAACTAGAGTTGGGATCAAACTCTGCCGTGGAGGTTGGAGAATGGATCAAACGGTTTGAATGAGGGGTGGAAAGCAAAATGAGGAGGAAAGAAGGGAGAGAATCATGGGATAGGTGGGAGTGGTAGAGTTGGCCAAATATAGGAGTGTGTGGGGGATGAGAATTTTGGCCACGGGTTGGTTTTGGGAAGCAAATTCAGCATTTGGTGTGGGTAGCAAAACCAAAGCTTTTTGTGTGTGCCATTGTGTTTTTTTTTTTTTATTCTTTGTCATTTCGGGTCTTTTTCCTAAGTGTTATTTTAGATATCTCTTTATCTTTTCTTTAGAATGTCAACTCAAGATTATTCAATTGCCTTTTTCCTTGTTTGATTCTTTGTCGAATTTCTCTAGGTTCTTCTTAGCATTTCCTTCTATTTTGTGCACTTTTTTCTTTAAGCTTCTCGGGTTAACTCTTTTGCAAATCCCTTCTACTGAAACCACAATTTCTCCTTCTCTTCATCTCGATTTGTTCAAACACTCTCTGTTACTCATTGCAACCTAAACATTGTTGGCCGAATTCCTATTCTAACATCTTTCTTCTAGTAGCTGAATCTTGCCTACACTAACTATTTCGGCTTGTGTTCTCTTTTGTTCTTCATTTCGGTGTAGCCTCCTTAGCCGAATCTTGAGTTCTTAGTTTTGCTGCTGGTGTCGAATCTCTTCATTCCATTCGGCTCATCCCTGGTATTAAGGTAATGGTTTTTCTTCTTCTACTTTCTTCTTTCATTCCTCTATTGGCTTTGTTTAAGCTAAAACTCTCATCCTTGACTGTTGTCATGTAGGCCGAATCTACTTACCCCCATTTCACTTTGAATCCCTTGATCTCTGTGGTGAGGGTCGGAACTCCTTGTGGGGCGTCTACTGTGTTGAGGGGATTGGTAAGATGGTGTTAAGGCTGTAGTTCTTGTAAACCATTTATTGTTAGATCATTCATGATTATTCAAGTGGACTTCGGTCTCTTTTGTTTTTTGTGGATAAGGGTCGAATGATTGATGTTTTCTGACACTCTCTTTCTTCATCAAAACAATGATAGGGTCTTGATTCTGTAATCAAGGGGTAAGGCCAAGGACTTGAGGCACTGATGGAGATTGCACGGTGGTGAGTGGAGTGAGCCTAGTAAATGTTTCTATTTACGTTTATCCTTGTAGAGACTAATCTGTTGTCAACAATCGCTATAGCTATTTTGGGGAAACATTGGGAAACACAACAATGAAAGCATGTCTTGATCTGTGTTTCGGCCAAAAGCTGAAAAGCCAAAAAATCGGCAACCGTGACCACTCGAGCGTGCGAGCGCTGGTAGTGATAAACCGAGCTACTAAGGATGGCAGCAAATCGTTGAGAGTGTTGCGAGTACTCTTGCGAAACTGAGGCTCTAACGGGCCTAATCGAGTCGAAACGGGCTAAATGGGCCCAATAGGCTTACGGGCCCACATGGGCAACACTGATAGAAAATTTTTGAATGACAGAAATGACTACGAAGTCTACAAAATCGTGACCGAAATCTTGTTTAATCGGCCACACGAGTGTGTGGGCCCGTTTGGGCCAGAATGGATTTTAGGCCCAATTGCACTGTAGAGACCCATAAAAGGGTCCTGAGTTGCTCGAGGTGACAATAGATGTCCTGAATGACTGTTAGATGACTAAATTACTGAAATACCTTTGGTGGGTAAATTACTGAAATACCCTTGGTGGGTAAAATTATTGTTATACCCTTAGGGGTAGATTTAGTATGGTTGCGAGTATTCTGTTTAACTGCTATGATGGTTCATTTTGCATAGACTGAATTATTTATGTCACGACATTTTGCATTGGGTTGGGATGATGAAATATATATAAATTTATATATATTGGAGGAAGTACTGTACTGGTGGCTATGCCATATTATACTGATTCAGTGGCTCTGCCACGATATATTTGATTCTTGGCCCACCACAAATCACAATTCTTCGGCATTCTTTCGCATTATAACCGCGACTCGGCCGCATTCTTGAGTGTGTAGGTGGAGTGGTGGGGTTGACTTGGTGTAGGGCTTGTACAGGTGGTGTGATGGTTGGATTGGGTTGGGCTGCATTTTCTCTATTTGCATCATCATGACTTTGGCGCCCTAGGCCCAAACTGATACTGCATGGGCTTGGGCGCAGACTGTGATTGTAACTGGGATTACACACTGAGTTCCTGTAACTCACCCATTTACTTTAACTGTACAGGTAATCCCCAGCAGTAGAGGATTTGGAGCTGTAAGGGACTCAGATGTGGCCACTTGTTCTGCACGTTTTAAGGGTAAATTAAGTATTTTAAATTTGGATATCTTTACTTTAATTATTGGGTTTTACATTTGTCGTAATAAGGCCATTGGATTTATTTTAACTTTTACTTTGGATTTTCTTTAAATAATGCAAATTTAACCAACACGAAGTTTTCAAAACAATAAATAATTATTTTTCAAACAACTTATTTTCGTAAATGGTAAGATCAAATTCTTTGTAATCAACTCAGTTTTATTAAACAAGACAAAACGCACATTTTGAAAGAATAATAAAATCAGTAAAACCCTCTATGGGCATAAGGGAGGAGAAATGGAATTTCGAACTTATAAATGTGATTTTAAACAATATACTTTCCAAACAACTAGGTGGTTTCAAACATCACCTGATGTAGCAAGCTAGATCGGGTCGTAACGTTTAGGCTGGGTTGGGGTGTTTCATTTAGTGGTATTAGAGCCAGGTTTGCAAAAACTCCACTGTGGAATGGGTTTCAAAATTATCTTGAATTTTTTTAAAGTTTGGTTTAGAAAAGTAGTATCACTGAACGTGTGGCACACTGAATCTTCGGCATCCGAATCCGTAAGTTTTCTTACTTTATATTAGATTTTACGATGAAATAACTATAGTAAGAAACTACAAGAGTTAGTGGTATAATGTACTGAAACTTTTAGCTATAGAAACTAAGACTATAGAGACTGAGACGGTAGTAAAATCGATCTGTGAAAAACAACTCTTATAACTGTTTTCCATAGAACACTTGTTAATAATCATGGGAACTATAAACTAATTTATAGAACTCTTAAACAGATTAACGCGATACATCAGGATGAGTACAAGAGGTCGTGGAAGAGGTAGACGTGGCCGTGGAAGAGGCCGAGGTGCTAGCGCTGGGTCCTCAGCATCGGGACACATGCCTGAAAGGGAAGCACCTGCATCACCAGTGACTAAAATGGGGTCTTATGATCTAGCTAGTGGGGCTTTGTCCCAAGCAATGCTACGGGTTCTAGAACGAGTTACTGGCACAAGTACTGGGGCGGTCACTCGAGGATCCATTTCTGAGCTACTTAGGGCAAGCGGGGCTGAAATCTTCAAAGGCATTTCCGGTGTAGCCCCCAATATAGCTGAATACTGGTTTGAGGTAGTTGAACGGATCATGGATGACCTGGACTGCTCAGTGGAGCAAAAGCTGAAAGGGGCAGTATCCTTACTAAGAGATGAGGCAAACCAATGGTGGCTCATGGTGAGGGAAGGCACACAAGCGGATCGATTAACCTGGGATTTCTTTAAAACAGCTTTCCTGGGAAAATATGTCGAGGCTAGTTATGTGGACGCCCGGAGAAAGGAATTCTTGAATCTGGTTCAGGGGAATAAATCTATGGCAGAGTATGAGGCGGAGTTCCTGCGCTTGAACCGATACGTACGAGTTATAGTTGCAACTGAATATGAGCGCTGTGTGAGATTTGAGGATGGCCTTTGGGATGAGTTGCGAGTATTGATATCTCCGCAGAGAGAAAGGGATTTTGCTATTTTGGTGGAGAAGGCTAAAATTGCTGAGGAGGTGAAATGCTTTGAGCGTCAAAATCGGGAAAAAGAGAGGGGCAGGAATAAGAGAGATTTTAGGCCTGCAAGTTCTTCAGAGGGGTTTCATAAGAGGCGTAGATTTGATGGGCCGGTTTGAACTGGAGATCGGTTTGCTGCTGGCAGACCACAGCCCTGCACAGTATGTGGATTATCTCATCAGGGTGAATGTTGGAAGAGAAATGGGGCATGTTTTAGATGTGGGTCAAGAGACCACAGGATTAAAGACTGTCCACAGAAATCAGGTCTGATGCTAGTTGCAGGTCAGGGAGATGTTCAGCCGGGGAGAGGTGGTCAACAGCCACCGAGAGGCCGTGGTCGAGCTCGAGGGGGAAATGGGCTTGGACGAGGTCGTGGAGCATTGGGCAGAGGTGCTTGTAATACGAATGCAATATAGCCAGGGTTGGTTTATGCTGCTCGGTGTCGAGAGGATGGCGACGCACCTGACGTCATAACTAGTACGTTCCTTATTCATGATGTACCATGTTTTGCTTTAATGGATATTGGGTCGACGCACTCGTATGTTGCTTGTAAGGTGTCCGGAACTTTAGGTATACAATTTGAACTTGTGGATAAAGAAATGTTAGTGATTAGTCCTGTAGGATATTTAGTTATAGTGAATAAGCTATTTACATATGTGCATTTAGAGGGTCAAGAGGTTGTATTTCTGGAAGGTTTGATGGAACTGCCATTTGGCAAGTTTGATCTCATTCTAGGCATGGACTAGTTAGTGAAGCATCGTGCGAATTTGGACTGCGCTGCTAAACGTGTGGCATTGAGGTCCTTAGAGGATAAGAAAGTGGTGATGATAGTAGAGCGAAGGGACTACTTACATCTCACAGCTTAACTACTCTATATGGAAACACTTGGTTAATAGTGAAAGGTCCAGACCATCAAGACTTGAGTTTCCCAGGGAAAAACTTCAATTTGGAGTTGAAAAATAAGACTTTTTGGCCTATTACAAACACACGACATTAGATGTACTTGTCATGCCACATCATTGTTTTCTCTTTAAATATCTTGGCATTCTCATAAGAAAACATTCTCACCTCTTCTAATTCATGAAGCTGGAACATTCATTTTTCTCCATCATGCATCAAATCCAAATTCAGTTTCTTAGTAGCCCAATAAGTTATATGTTCAAGCTCCAATGGTAAATGAACACTAACCGATAAGGAGACTGATCAACCGTAAACGTAACATATTTTAAGCCCACATTTAGCATGCTTTTGGATGATAAGCCTTGAATTATGTAATTTGGTGCTCTTAATTTTTCGTTTTCATGTTTTATACTCAAAAGAGCACCAGATGATGAAATCAACAGAAAACGGGCCCAAAATAGAGTAAATGGGCCATATCACGAAATCAACACGGCCTGGGCCCAAGACCACACGGCCGTGCCTCATTCAACAGTCTCGAACACGGCCTGGCCACGATTTACACGGGCATGTCCCTGCCGTGACAAAAAGAAATTTCACTCGGATTAGGACACTTATGGGCGAAGAAACACATTCAGAAGCCTATATAAACACCCTAAGTATAACCTAAAAGGGGGGAACCCAAGGCTTTAGTCAGGGGGCGTCCAGCTAGGCCAAAAAGGGCAGACTTACGGGGATTTACTCGAAAATAACCAGTTGATTCATCTCAAGAAGCCGAAATCATACACAAGACGGAGGATCTCTCCTTCAATTCTTTCAGGGGGTTTTAGGGATTTCTTATGTTTTGTTTTATCTTTTCTTTTGAGATGTTTTCTTTTATTATTATGAACTAAACCCTCAGATACCTGAGGGGGATATAACATAAGATGAATCTTGTTCTCGTTTGCTGAACTATATGATAAATATTTGACTTGTTCTTAATTATAAGTTCCTGATTGTTGTTTTATGCGATGTCAAAGTCTTAAAATTTATAAAAAAGAACAATCGGACCTGGAAACTAACTATGACAATGATTTGAGGCAAGTGCACCTATCGAACAGTACTACTACTAACTCTCTTTTTATTATTTAGCCTAAGAATTAACGAAATTGTTTATCTAATCTAAATTTAACCAACAACTAAACTAAAGACTCTAAGACAAAGAAGAATGAAATTGTTAAAATAACTTGAGGAAAACCCAATTGATTAAAACGACACCCAAAGAAGAATCCACCTAGACTTCACTTATTATCTAACTCTGAACCAGACGATTTATTCATTTGACTTGATTCGTAAGATTCCCTAAGTTATATTAATCCCTCTCTCAAGGCGAGTAATGTCTAACGCTAGGCTGATTAATTGAAATCTCTTTCTAATTAAAACCCCTAGAATCGCATTAACTCGATCTATGGACTCCCATATTAGGTTTCACCCTAATCCGGCAAAATCTCGTCACCCTATCTCTTGGCGCGCGATCAACTCCGCTTAATTATGCTAGATCTACTCTTAAGCAGGGACTTTTGCTCCTCCACCTAAGCACATCACACTTGAATTAATCTCAGAAATATCAATACAAGAATTAAGAACACATAATTAAGAACAAGTCAAATATTTATCATATAGTTCAGCAAACGATAACAAGATTCATCTTAGGTTTCATCCCCCTCGGGTATCTGAGGGTTTAGTTCATAATGATAATAAAAGAATACATCTCAAAAGAAAAGATAAAACAAAACATAAGAAATCCCTAAAACCCCCTGAAGGAATTGAAGGAGAGATCCTCTGTCTTGAGTATGATTCCAGCTTCTTGAGATGAATTAACTGGCTATCTTCAAGTAAATCTCCACAAATCTGCCCTCTTTGGCCTAGCTGGACGTCCCCTAACTAAAGCCCTGGGTTCCGGCTTCTGCCGAACTCCCTGCTTAAGTTGGCCCCTAAGGTGTTTATATAGGCTTTGAGATGCCTTACTTGGTCCCTAAGTATCCTAATCTCATCACCCTATCTCTAGGCGCGTGATCAACTCCGCTTAATTATGCTAGATCTACTCTAAAGCAAGGACTTTTGCTCCTTCACATAAGCACATCACACTTGAATTAATATCCCAAAAATATCAATACAAGAATTAAGAACACATAATTAAGAACAAGTTAAATTTTATCATATAGTTCAGCAAACGATAACAAGATTCATCTTAGGTTTCATCCCCCTCGGGTATTTGAGGGTTTAGTTCATAATGATAATAAAAGAATACATCTCAAAAGAAAAGATAAAACAAAACATAAGAAATCCCTAAAACCCCCTGAAGGAATTGAATGAGAGATCCTCCGTCTTGAGTATGATTCCGGCTTCTTGAGATGAATCAACTGGCTATCTTCAAGTAAATCTCAACAAATCTACCCTCTTTGGCCTAGCTGGATGCCCCTTGACTAAAGCCCTGGGTTCCGGCTTCTGTCGAACTCCCCGCTTAAGTTGCCCCCTAAGGTGTTTATATAGGCTTTGAGATGCCTTACTTAGTCCCTAAGTATCCTAATCTGAGTGGAATTCCTACTAGGCTATTTGAATAGGCTTTGGAATGTGTTTCTTTGCCTCCAAGTATCCAAATCCAAGTAAAACTCCTCTTGGCAGCGACATGGACACACCCATGGCATACGCCCGTCTAAGTCGTGGCCAGGCTGTGTTCGAGTCTGTTGAATGAGGCACGGCTGTGTGGTCTTGGGCCCAGGCCGTGTTGATTTCGTATTATGGCCCATTTACTCCGTTTTGGGTCTGTTTTCAATTCTTTTCATCATCCGGTGCTTTTCTGAGTATAAAACATGAAAACAAAGGATTAACAGCACCAAATTACATAATTCGAGGCTTAAATCATCCAAAAGCATGCTAAAATGGGACTAAAATATTTTACTTTTACGGCTTATTAGTTCTTAATTCTTGTGTTGATATTTCTGGGATATTAATTCAAGTATGATGTGCCTAGGTGGAGGAGCAAAAGTCCCTGCCTAAGAGTAGATCTAGCATAATTAAGCGAAGTTGATCGCACGCCTAGAGATAGGGTGACGAGATTTTGCCGGATTAGGGTGAAACCTAATATGGGAGTCCATAGGTCAAGTTAATGCAATTCTAGGGGTTTTAATTAGAAAGAGATTCCAATTAATCAACCTAGGGTTAGACGTTAGTCGCCTCGAGAGAGGGATTAATATAACTTAGGGAATCTTATGGATCAAGTCAAATGAATAAATCATCTGGTTCAGAGTTAAATAACAAGTGAAGTCTAGGTGGATTCTTCTTTGGGTATCGTCTTAATCAATTGGTTTTTCCTCAAAGTTATTTTCCCAATTTCATTCTTCTTTGTCTTAGAGTCTTGAGTTTAGTTGTTAGTTAATTTTAGATTAGATAAAAATTCATTTAATTCTTAGGCTAAATAATAAAAAGAAAGTTAGTATTAGTACTTTTGGTTCCTTTGGGTTCGACAATCCGGTCTTGCCTTAACTATACTATTGTTCGATAGGTGCACTTACCTCAAATCGTTGTCATAGTTAGTTTCCAGGTTCGATCATTCTTTTTTATAAATTTTTAAGAATTTGACATCGCATAAAACAACGATCAGAGACATCCTTAAAGGAGTTTTGAATATTTTTCGATAAGCCCACAAAGCATCTTCAAGTCTCATAGACCAATCTTTTCTATTCAGATGCACCACTTTCTCGAGTATAATTTTTATTTCGTTGTTTGCCAATTCAACTTTCCCATTCATCTGCGAATGGTAAGCAGTAGAGACCTTGTGCTTGATATTACATTTATCTAGTGGCCAAGTTAGCCACTTATTCACAAAGTGAGATCCCTCATCACTAATTATAGCTCTCAGAGTCTCAAACCTCGTAAGTACGTGTTTATGTAGAAAGCGCATAATCACCTTGGAGTCGTTTGTCAGATATGCCTCGGCCTCTACCCACTAGGACACGTAATCAACAGCCACCAAAATATAAATATTACCATACGATGGAGGAAATGGGCCTAGAAAGTCAATTCACCACACATCAAACAATTCCACTACAATGATATTATTCAAAGGCATCTCCTTCCTCCTTGAAATATTCTTAACTCGTTGGAACCTGTCACAATTCCTTACATAGGCATGTGCATATTTGAATAAAATGGTCCAAAAGAACCTAACTTATAACACCTTGTCCATAGTACATGTTCCCACAAAATGTCCCCTACTTGGAGACGAATAACAATGGTAATGGATATCATCCACCTCACTTTCGGCTATACACCTTTTAATCATTTGATTCACACACTGCTTGAATAAATATGGATCCTCCCAAAAATAATGGCATACATCATAGAAGAACTTCTTTCCTTACTGGTATGTCATCTGAGGCAGCATCAATCCATTGGCCAAGAAGCTAAAAAAACCAGCAAACCAAGGAGTTTCATGTGTATGACCTACCTCAAAGATGTGTTCATTTGGAAAATATTCATTAATAGGAATAAAGGAGTGAGTTCCCTCTTGTTGCTCCAATCTTGATAGATGATTTGCCACTTGATTCTCAACCCCTTTTCTGTCTTGAATCTCACGATTAAATTATTGGAGTAAAAGTACTCATCGAATCAATCTTGGCTTAGCATCCTTTTACATTAGTAAATATTTATTTGTCAAATAGTCTGTGTAGACTTTCACATTAGCACCCAAAAGATAAGGACAAAGTTTTTCAAAAGCAAAAACAATGGCAAGTAGCTCTTTCTCAATTACCATATAGTTTAACTGGGCTCTTTTCAAATTTAGACTTGTGTAATAAGTCAGATGAAAGATTTTATTTCTTCGCTAACCCATTACAACTTCTACTATAAAATCACTAGTGTCACACATCAGCTCAAAAAGAGAATTTCAATCTAGTGTACATAATTAATGTCAAAATTAATCATCATTTTAGCTCATCAAAGGCTTTCAAGCATACTTCATCAAATTTGAATGCCATATCATTCTTTAATAAATTACAAACTAGCTTGGAAATCTTTGAGAAGTCCTTGATGAACCTTCGATAAAAACTTACATACCCTAAAAAACTTCTAATGCCTTTTATAGAAATAAGAGGTGACTGCTTCTTGATTACATCAATTTTTTCTTTGTCAACATCAATTCTATGTCTTGATATTTTGTGCCCAAAACGATTCCCTCTTTAACCATAAAATCACATTTCTCCCAATTAAGGACAAGGTTTGTTTCTTCACACTGTTTCAGCACCATAGCTAAATTATTAAGATATACATCATACGAATCCCCAAACACTGAAAAGTCATCCATGAAAACTTTCAAAAATCATTCAACCATGTCAATGAATATCACCATCATGCACCTTTGAAATGTTGTCGACGTATTACATAAGGCGAGAGGCATTCTTCAAAAAGAGAATGTACGATACGAATAGTTGAAAGTGGTTTTGTACTGAAGTTTTGAAGTTACAGCTATCTGATTGTACCCCGAATATCCATCCAGGAAACAGTAATACTCACATCCCACAAGCCTATCCAACATCTGGTCAATAAATGGTAGCGGGAAATGATTCTTTCGAGTTGCTTTGTTTAGTTTACTATAATCAACACAAATTTACTATCCCGTAACTATCCTTGTCAAAATCAGCTTGTTATTCTTATTCTCTACAACTGTGGTTCCCCCTTCCTTCAATACGCATTGAACTAGACTCACCCACAGGCTGTCAAATATGGGGTAAATAATCTTGAATCTAATCATTTGATGATTTCCTTCTTGACGATATCTTTCATAACCAGGTTCAATTTTTCTCTAGCCATCAATCGATGCCTTTTCACCGTCTTCTAGTAAGATTTTATCCATACACAGAGACAAATTGATACCTCGAATATCAACGATAGTCCATCCGATTACCCTCTTGAACTTCTTCAACGCATCAATCAACTTTTCTTCTTATTTTTCGGTTAGCTTAGCTGAAATTTTGATAGGAAAAATTGAGGACGGACCCAAATAAGCATATTTAAAATGAGAAGGAAATACCTTTAACTCAAGTCCAGGTGGTTCCTTGATTGACGTCTTTAGTTGTGTGTACTCAGAAGATGCTAACTCAATGATTTGAATCGAGATTGTGAAGTGAATCCATTCGAATTAGCCTCTAACAAAGCCCAACATTCATCATTTTCATCATCATTCAGTGGATCAAATTATAAAATGCATTTTAATGAATCATATACAGAGTTAAGCTCCCATTCTATAGAAACCACCATTTCTATCTTGGACATAGTGGAACATTCTTCAATTACATCTGGAAATCTCATAGCCTTGAATACATTGAAAGTCACTTAATCTTCTTCAACCTGCATGGTAAGTTCACCTTTCTGCATATTGATAATATAATAAAATCAGCTGGAAATATAAATTTATTCATACGTACCAACATGTCTTTGATCTTCCACTCAGGATGTACTAAAGACCTGTCTACCAATTGAAGTGTAACCATTGTCGGTCTAACCTCACCAATACCCAATTACCTAAACACAGACATGCTCATCAGATTGATACTTGCTCCCAAATCGCATAGAGCCATTCCACAATAAGAGTCTCCAATGTTGTATGGTAGGGTGAAACTCCCCAAATCTTTCATTTTTAGAAGAAGTTCATTTTGCATAAATGAATTGCATTCCTTTTTCAAAGCCATTATCTCAAATTCCCCCAATCTTTTCTTTTTGGAGAGAATTTCCATGAATTTTGACATATGCTCAAGAGCTTCAACAAGTGGAATGTTGATATGTAACTATTTCAACATGTCGAGGAACTTCTCAAATTGAACCTATTGCTTCTGCTTTTGGAATCGTTGAGGATGTAGACGTTATGGGATTTTCAATCTGTCTAGACCACTCAGTTATGGTACAGCTGCAACCTTGGTCTATGGTGTTAACTTCTCATTGAAGAAAGGCACAACATATTGACAAATGGTGCGGTCTCTCTCATCAAAAACAATGACCAAATTTTAAGCATTATTAGTAGCTCTTTTTTGATCATGCAGTGTAGTATTCATCTTTGTAGCTTAGCACTAATTTGCTTGTTCTCTTCTTCTCCTTTTAAAAGTATGTTTGATTTCTGGATCAACAAGAAGTAATTCAATATTATGGTCTTAGTTCATAAAAAATAGCACCTAGAAAGTCACAAAAATTAATAAATTAAGAATAACATAAAATTAAACAAAATTGCAGGGTAATTAATTTCACAAATAATGACCACAACTGTCCTTGACAACAACACCAGACACTTGTTGTGAGATTTTCTATTGATGTGCAAGTGTACACAGTCGGCAACAAGTAATAAAGTAGTGAGTATTAGAGTTATCATCTCTACACAAACTGGTTTAAAACAATAATTGGAAAATCAACTAGTAATCAATTTGGTAAGTAACGAAAATATGATTGACTTGAGTTACTAAGTACTTGAATTAAATTTAACTAAGTATGCAAAACAAATTAACAATAACATAAAATGTAATAGTAGTGAAAACAATGACAATCAATAACGATGACATGAAAGGCTACAACATTTATTTCCCCCTAACATACAATCACCAAAAGCAATGTTGTAGAATGTTTCAGTGATGTCATGTCGATATGGTAGCTTACTAATCCAAAATCCACTAGTTGTAGGATTCTCTTAAACTCACTACGTTCAATATTTTAATTACCTTAACATATGTCTATGCCAAGTTAACCTCAAGATCACATTTTCAGGCATCGTTCCTAAGGATTATGCAAGGTAACAATGCATGTCTATAGCGTTAGAAATTTAAATACTGGAAGAATTAAGTATGCACCTTAGGAGTTGTATGTCTATTAATCACCATCTTCTCAGATGTAATAATTAACTCAATTGGTTACTAATATTAGCTACACTTTAGCAAGTGTTAATGTGAAAACCACTTGAATGAATAAACAATCATTTGCACAGAACATTATTAACAAAACATTGATAATTTTAAGCTAAGGATCCATAATTATTTTAGCATAACAAATTTAAGTCGTAATCATTAAAGTGAAAACTAACAAACAAGTTGCAGTCATAATTTAAAACCAACAAAAGAAATAAATAGATAAGAGAAAGAAAGGATGATTAGTTTAATGTCGATGGTTCTTTGCAATTAGCTCACATTACTTCCTCAAAAACTCTCTACCTCGTTCTCAGCCTCAATACTCTCACTCTTGTGTTTTGCTTTTTCTGCACTTCAATTTTGTGTGTTTGTGTTCTATTGTGTTCTATTCCCCTTTGATGCTCCATTCATATTTTATAGTTTTAGGCATAATGATTCCTTGATTTACTCTACTGTTATAATTGTTTTGTGATTTTTGTATCCCACCATCTGACAGTTGACTAAGTGATTTGTGTAAGCATTGGAGATTGACTAACTATGCCACAACTCACATATCTATGCATGTGAGCTTTATACTGTAAGCCCCATCTAGGCGAGCAGTGTCTGTGACCTTAGGATTGTAGGTTGCGAGCTAGAATATATGCGAGTTGTATACCATGAGCTGAGAATGTGAATTGGCTAGCGTACAAGCATAGTACGAACTACCCTTCGAATAGGACACTTACGAATTGTCTTATGGACTAGTGACTTGCGACTTGTCTCATGGATTGGTGAAATGTGAACTGACCTACAGGCAAGCAATGTAATGCCCCAAAACTCTCTTGCATATTTATTTTCGTATGTTTGGAACATAATGTCTATCTGCTTCAGTGGTTATGTGTTCTGGGTGTGTGTGAGAGGTCCCAAGCTCAATCCTTAGCTTGGGCAAATTTTTTTTTTTAAATGAATAAACACATATCTCTGATCAGTAAGCTTATAATTAAATGTTGGTAAAATAAGTCAGAATGGGCCTGCTGGTTTGGTGGCTAAGGTGTGAGTTGGCATGTGGGAGGTCTGGAGTTCAAGTCCCTGTACTAGCATGGGGGATATATTTTTGCTAGTGGTGCCATGGAGAGTTTGAGCAGAACTGAAATGCCGAAGTGGTAGAGGTGTAGTAGGAAGTAAGGAGAGAAAATTAAGGGATTTTAGATACTGAGATAGAGTGGTGGATGGTTTTAGGGGTTTTTTAGTTGTAGTGGGGGAGTGTGGGAGTAGATTGAGGGATTGAGGGGTTATCTGATTTAGTTCAGATTTTTTTCTCCCTTTCTAATAATTTGTTTTCTCTCTCCCCAATTCCAAATTTTGATGCTTTTTTCAGTTTCATCTTGCACATTGCCGAAATTCTCTGTTCTCCCTCTTCAGTCATTTTTTTCTTTTTCTTTCACTCTTATCAAAATTCTCCTTGAATCCTCCAGTTTCTTTTTCTTTTTTCATTTTATTGTTATTATCGTCCCCCTTTTGCAATGAGAATTGTGTTGGTGCGATTTCGGTGAGTAATTCTTTCCCTTCTCTCATATATGTATGTCGTTCGAGTGGGAATCTAAATTTTTTCTAAAATTGATGGTTTAGTAGAAAGTCTTGGAACAGTAAGTTCGTTCTTTGAGTCCTCTGTCGGCGGTAAGTCAAGTTTTGGGTAATTCTTTAACGACGAATTTGTTAGTTTAAAATCTTTAAATGACTAAATTGAGGATGTATACAATGATTTTTAGGCTTTGGTGCACTTGGGAGTGCTTACATGTCAGAAGTAATACAGGTGTGTAACCACAACACGGGAAACTGAAATTGGCAAAAAGCCAAAAACTGAGACTGTCGACACCACACGGGCATGTGGCCGCCCGTGTGGTAGGTCGTGTGATCGAAAACGGGTGTGTGATCAACGAGGCTAGCCGTATACAATACACGGGCTGGATCGAATTGGAATGTGTGGGCCACATGGGTGTGTGGGCCCATACGGGTGAACCACACGGGCGTGTGGGCCAATAGGGGTGAACCATACGGGCAAACATTATGGACTTGTGGGCCTATTTTTACTGTTTGATTGCTAAGGTTGCACGGGTCGCCCGAGTCAACTGTGGACTTACTGTAGGTTCAGTAAGCTTACTAGACCCCTAATTGACTGAATGACTGTTATGTCCACTTATGATTTATATATATGTAAGACTATATATTGAGCATGCTGTTAAAATTGTACTGAATACATGTATGATACCATGATTTGGCATGACATGTTTGTATGATGCATTCCATGGGGATAGGTTGTTACTGATTGGAGGAAGTGTACTTAAAGGCTTCGAGCCTAATTTATTGGCATCTTAGTTACAAATTATTGTCTAATGCCACTTTCGGTACTATTTTTTGAGTGTAGGGATGCGTGGGTTGATTATATCCCCACATAGAGTGTAGGGTTGGACGGAGATGGTGTGTAGAGGCTGGCTAGGTAGGACTTGTATACTGCATAAACTGTTACTGTACTGATCACTGATATTGTAATCAGTTAAGGCCCAAATGCATGACCTGAGATGGGCTAAAGCCCAAACTGATACACAAATCCATCGAGCATCGAAAAGGGCTTAGACCAGCATCGAGTTTATTCTATGTACTATCTGTTTGTCTGCATGGGGAATTACACATCGAGTTTTTGTAAACTCACCCTTCTATTTTATCTGTACAGGTAATGCCAAGACTTAAGCGGATCGAAGTGACAGAGGACTCAACGGTGGCCACATGACCCTTTTTCACTATTTTGTCTTTAATTAGGTTTTCAAAGTTTAATTTAGGGTATGTTGCTGTAATAATGGCATCTATGGATTTTCACTTAAATTTTGAATTTTATATTTGTCTTATGTTTATATCTGCTAGAGGTAGGTAAAATACGAGTTTTTAAAAGAAATGCATGTGTTTTAGAAAAATACCCACAAGGACACACACTATTTAAAAAGCTTTTGAAACGTATAATTTTTTGAAAACTAACGGCTGAATAAGAATCATGATTTTAGAATTAATAAAAGATAATGGGGATTTCTAAACGAAAAATGTTTTAATAAAAGTTACAATTTTCCAACACAAGCTACGGTTTTCAAACACACAACCATGTGACCTCGCCAGATTCGACCATAACGTCCAGGTCGAGTTTAGCATGTAAAGTGTGAACAGACAAAATTCAAGCAATCTCCATAACAGGCGAAATGTAAGATGGCTTCGCAAATGAAGAGATGTAGTTTCAGCACTGGTGCTTACTGACTTCATTTTCTCCGTTATCCTATTGCTTCCTTTATTAGTTTTCCTAGGCTACTAGTTAGTGAGCACACTTTCAAGGAGATCATTAACGTTTTAGTATAGAAATTAAATAAGACCCCTCAGTCAAACGAAATCTTTCACTGTTAAATACCTAGCACGAATATGATCTAAATACTACTAAAATGTTATCAACCACTCTAAACTCAAATGAATTGTAACCTAAAAATTACTAAAAATAACTATATTCTAGAGTTATCACAACTCATGGAGATCATATTGAAGATTTATCAAATGTTGGATAAACTTTATTTAAGCTTCATGGAAAAGACTATTGTTGTTCCACGAGCTACAACTTCTTCAGTTTATGAGGTAGCATTCGATGTCATCCCCTTTAAACAACATGATGGAAGTCTATAGAGAATGAAGAAAGTGAGGGGGAATAATGATTTTGGTAATTTTGTCTATTTCTATTTCACTTATGGTTGTTTTCAATGTTTTTATATTTTGAACTGATACTTTTGAACTTATATTATTGGATTTTTTATTGCTATATATGTGTTGAAGATACAATTTGGTTTGAAGAGATTGGTGGATAATTAAAAAAAAATTGTTAAGCTGATATGAATCTAACACTATTCCATCTTTTGTTAAAATAAATCTGGAACAACATTTTCTATTCTGGCTGCCCAAAAAGCTCAAGTGTTAGGAATCTTGAGGACTGGTATGAATTCTTTTAATACTCCTATTCAAAGGTTGATGGATAAAAGGTTATTTTTTGCTAAAAGGATCTCTTGGTGAAAGGGAGCACTTTTAGCATCTTCCCCCCCCCCCCAAAAAAAAAAGGGGGAGAAAATGGTAGCAAAAAATGAAATGTTCTTAGTGACTTGTTGAATTTTTTATTGATCTGGTGATGGTTTATGGTTATGGTTATTGCATTCCACTTTTTCAAAGGGAGAGATTATTTTGATTGGTTTTTTTAAAGACTTTATTGATTCAATGATTGTATGAGATGAACAAGAACATTAATACAATGAGTGTTTGATCGAGCATGGTTCTACCTGTTAAGGGGAGACATATTCCAAGTTCTTTGGCTTGTAACTTGTTTGGATTGCGTGCTATTCATTTGCTATGGATTTTTCTCAGAAATTCCAAAATAGAGATTGTTGGAGTTTTTTACATTGCTTGTTCCATGTTCTATTAGAACGAGATCAAATTTCTACATGGGCAATAGGGTGGTTTCAACCTCATAGATGTTTGATGTTTGGCATACAAAGCAATGGCATGTTTGACAAAACAATAGGTGATGCACGACTAGGATTTTCTAGCTTTTCAATCAATTTTCTTGATGAAGCTATGAGTCTATTAGATAAGGATTAAGTATTTGTCCTTAACTTCTAAATTGTTTGAAGCTGTTGGAGAGTTGTTTTTATGTGATATATACTCAATATAATTAATGGGATAAAATCAACTTTTAAATAAGTGTTTTCAAGCTTATCAAAAATCTATTAGATGGGCTCTTGTATCAACCTATAAATAGGCTGCTTATGGCATTACTTGGTGTGAAATTTGTTAGTGTCATTAGCATTTATATTTTTCTATTTCATTGGGTAAATTTGTGATACTCTTTTAGGTATTGTTTGGAGTGTTTTATTAATTTGTAAGTGGGGTATTTGGGTGAGTGATTTGTAACAAATGCGGTTGATACTAGGGCTGCAATTATTTCTTTGTGGAAGGATAGGTTAGGCTTAAACAATAGGTAATCCAGATTCTTATTGAATAAAATCATTCACTAAGTGAGGCTCCAGAAAGTAGGATTGTTGAAATCGATCTGTGTTAACAAATATCGTGTGTTTCTTAATTTCAACTTCTCTTTCTCAATTCTTTTTTCTTAATTTTCCACTTCTCTCTCTCAAATCCAAGTCAAGTCTCACCCAAAATATTGGTTCTTTCATTAAAATAAAATAGAAAGCATACTTATAAGCCTGATTCCACCTTCAGTTTCATATTTTCAACCTAAAGTTTTCTATGGGTTAATGAGAGAAAGATTCTAGCAAGGTAATAAACATATTTTCCACCAACACCCTCATTTCTATTTGAGATTTTAGTATACAAAATCTATTTGAGTATATTGTAATGATGTTTATGTGTGTGTTTTTTTTTTTTTTTTTTGTGATAAATAAGAAGGATTAGCAGAAAGAAAAACCTCAAACCAAGGAAAAAAGAATTTATGAGTTGAGAAGGAAAATAAAAGTTTTACTTTGATTTTCTTCATCCAAGAGTTAAGTACCTATAAATTTTCAAGTTTACCTCAAAATGAGTATGATTATGAGATTTTAATAAAAAAATAGTTAATAAAAGTACTTGCTATGATTTGAAAACCCATAATTTAAAGTGTTAAAATAATTAGTAAGTTGAATGATGGTGTTAATAATAAGTATTGACTTTACTTAGAAGAGAATAAGACATATATGAGCTATGAGAACCTGGATATCTTAAGATACTTGGAGTAATGATGAAAAGAAGCAAAATGCAATTTTTATAAAAAAACAATGAGCAAGTTCTTATAATGCAATATAGCAAAGCGAAATGATAGTTAATATGAAAATTGAAGAAATGAAAAAGAGAAACATGTTGTATAAGATTTTAATTTAAATATTGCAATATGAATATTTAGCAAGTTATGTAATAATTATAGGTGTAAAGTGCCATGTGAGAATTTGTTAACTTTTTGTTATAAAGTTTGGTTATTAATTATATATATGTATGACTAAGAGCTAGATATGATTCACCCAAGTGATAAATGGATATGTGAAATGAATACGAACTGATAATTAATTACTCAATGAGCACTTAAAATGTGATATTGATATATGTGGAACATCATGGAACTTTATGTATACATGTGTTTATGTAAATTTTGAAATGCTAAAATGATTAATAAAGTGAATTACCCTAGCAAGCTTAGTAGAATAGTTAGGATACAATTGACATACCAATAAGGATTAGTGTGCCTGCTTTTGAACAATGATGTTGTAATGCGCAAAACCTAACCCAATTCGCTAGATCCAGATCTTAGGCATTACTACTCAAAAACACTTAGCCAAACTCACTAAACCATCTCAGATAGCATCATATTTAATACATATTCTTTTAAAGTATTCAAGACTAATTTTCAAGAAATCAATATGGTTCTTAAACACAAACTATTACAAAATTTCTCAACAAATCTATCTAAAAAATCATATACTAAATAAGATTCATTTAAGAACTCCTACAATACATCACCCAAATAGCTTTGTATGCATAATACCTCGGCATGCCTTTTCCTTGGCCTAGTCTTGGCATTGTCCCTCTACGCATAGCCTCTTGTTATCGAAAACTAAAACAATTAACAAATCTTGTGAGTTCATGAGTAATTAATAAGCATCATTTCATTGAACCTTGATGGTTACTTTATATTCTTTGACTAACATCTATGTGTCAACTAACTTTCTGAACTATCTATCGGGTAGATACCAACATAGTTTGATTCATATAGACGCCAATTGTTATATTCATAATATTCAAATTCTTTCTCACCTGATTAACTAAAGATTCTTTGAAATAATAATTAAGTCCCTCATTTACTTATATGCAACCCAATCGAACTTATCTTCAGAATTCATTTCGTATAGACCATATCTCATTTCCTACACTTATCTCAAAATAGTTGTTCTTATCATTAACCATAGATGGATACATGCATATTTGGCGACTACTCATACAGATCTGAATACTATCAAATTATTAAACCAATCATATCCTAAATTAATCCCATACAACTCATATTGATAGAGTACTTCATAAATCAATCTAGTAACATCCACAACAATACTTCCAAATCCCAAGTGTTCGTGATAATCAATATTCAAATTTCATAAGATTTTAGGCGAAGTCATTATTCAATTCAGATTTGGCATATTCCAAACAACTTTGATTAAATCATACCATAAAAAATTCATGTTGACAATGTCTTAAGTCATACATAGTACAAATAAGTCCAATTCCAACATTGTCATATCATAACGGCAAATACCTTCACTATCATCCATATGCACAGTTCCTTCCAACAACATTCTTAGACTTATTCATTTATTTCACTGATCTTACTCAGCCTTTAACCTTGAGAATGATAAGAATCCATAAAGTTGCACTCTCAAGTGTTTATGTTTCTTTAGGATTCTATTGTTTACATTCCTGATCTTTAGCGATTTTTTTTCCTTGAGAATAAGTCTACATCTGTTATCTCTAGCAGATTTCTTAGCATGTCTTTTGTATATAAACTCATATCAATCAATGAAAAGAAATACAAGTGAAAATATTCCAAAACCCAGTTGTTTTTTCATGGTGTCAAAGCCACTCTCATACGAGATTTAGGTTTTTTTTTTCCCATCAAAAACCTCCTTCACTTCCTCCTCAATTTCTAATCACAGTTCTACTCATGGCCACTGGAAATACTCAAGTTACTCTCCCAAACACTCAAGACCCAGAACATCCTCTCATATTGGTCACCTTTCACAACTCCATAAAACTTACCTCAAGTAATTATGTAACACCCCTTACCCGAAACCCTTTCCGAAATCGGGTATGTGGTATTACTAGACTTGACTATTAACTCGGAGCAAAAAAACTTTTAAAGCTGTCCAACTGTGTCATGCTGACTAAATCGACCATAACTCGAGTTACAAAACTCGAAATTTAGATCCATAAATTTTTCTTGAAACTAGACTCATATAAATTTTCACCATAATTTTTCCATAATTTTTCATTTGGCCAATTAGTACAGTTTATTCATCAAAATTACCTTTATTACACTGCTTGACAATTCTGACCTGTCTTTACAAAAATACAGTTATCTCATTCCAAACATTTCCTATAATGTTCTTGTTTATACCAATGAAAAATAGACTCATTAAGGAGTCTACACATATAAACCATGCTTCTTAATTATTTTTGTACACTTTTTAACAAATTTTCCAAAACAGAACAGTGACTCACAAATTCATTCAGAGCAGGTCTCACTAAAACTTAATTATCTCATAATATATAAGTCCTTTTCCTACTCTATTTCTTTCATGTAAAAATAGACACAATAAGGTTTAATTTCATATCTCATTCACCTTCTAATTCAATATATCAAATTTTTGGTGATTTTTCTAAATCACATCACTGCTGCTACAACAAGCTGTTTCGTTGCAATTTATGAAAAACTAACTTCTAACCAAACATACCTACATCCCTAATTCAAGGATTCATTTCGTACACAAACATTTCATTATCAACAACGATTAACTCCGATTAAGTATGCATAAACATTGCCAACATAAACCGACATTCGTATCAAAAACACAAAGAAAAGCATACTTAACTAAAAATTTAGCCATATTCGCATGGCTATTATATACATGAACCTTAAGAATTTATCAAAACAAGACCAAGTCATTCCTATACATGCCTTCATTTAAATCCAAAATGAAAGAGTACCAAAATGTAGATTGATAGTGTGAGCGACTTTCCCGAGCGATCCCGACGAGCTTGTAGCTTGTACCTAATCTATAAAACAAAGGAAACATTTCACACGATAAACTTGCTAGCTTAGTAAGTCCTAATTTCATAAAAATATAGCATTCAAAAATCAACAATTTAATTACTACAATTCAACTTGTAGGCTTGTGCTCATATTTATTATCAAACTTTCAACTTCATATCGATGTGACTAAGTATAAATTCGTAGGAAAATTTCTCTTTGTCCACATATTGTGATCAAAATATTTGTTCATAATCCAATCTTTAAATCCAAAGTGTCATCATGTAACCATAGGTACAAATATTCATATACTTGAATATCAATTATTATAACATGTCATCAATTATACAACCACATCATTCATCAATAAAACCGAGAACACATACCATTGGTAATAAATCACTAGTTTACCTTGTCTTAATTAAGTAAGAAGCTCATTCCTACTTTACATACTCACCTGAACCGTTAACTCGATAAATCTCTTTAATTCGCCTTGAACACAATTTCGGTTTCTAATTTGTGAAATACAACACCGGCATCAAGCCTGCTGGGCATAAAAGCCCGATAAATAACACCGGCACAAGGCCTGCTAGGCTTAAAGCCCGAATTAAATCACCGGCACTAGGCCTGCTAGGCTTAAAGCCCGAATTAAATCACCGGCACTAGGCACGCTGGGCTTAAAGCCCGAAACACATTAATGTAATCAATCATCGCTAATACCCTTTTTATACTATATCACATAATGAAAGTACTTTGGCTTATTTACATCAAACAATCAAAACCATTCTAATAGGCTTATATACATTCGGCTATGACATGAATATCTACTAAAATTTATCAAACATTATCGTACAATTGATTTATAATTAATTCTTCAATATACTATAGCTTAAGGACTTACTTATTCACTTTGCCTTAGCCAAAATAAATTCACTTTAATGCTATTCATTTACATTCGGCTACATCATGAATTTATACTCTAAATTTTCACAATTCATCATTCATTAAGTTCATAATTAATTTATTGAAGTATTTTAGCTAAAGGACTTACCTCGGTTGTCGATAGTCCGTGCGAATCGGCTATTCGAGAACCTTCGTTTTTCCCTGGTCTAATTCTGTTTTCTTTGCTCTTGATCTAAAACACATTAGAATTTAGCTCATTTAATCTCATTTCATCTCAATTTAGTCTCAAAACACCCTAATGGGCAATTTACCATTTTGCCCCTAATATTTCCCATTTTACAATTTGGTCCAATTTACACAAAACACCAAATAAGCAAAATTTTCCAACTTTATAGCTTGGCCGAATATCCCCTATGGCCATATGTGTCCATGCATTTCGTTTATTTGACATTTTAATCCTTCACAAATTTATTCTTTTCAATTTAGCCCTATATACTCAAAATTACCAAAAATCCCAATACAAAACTTGTAAATCTTTAACATACATTTAATTTAAAATCATCAAACATCAAAACTATCCAAGCTTGTTAATGGTCGAATCCTACATACATAGTATTTTCAAAAATTTAGACATGGGTCGGGTAAAATACGAAGCAACGATCTCAAAAACGTAAAATTTATCAAAAACTAAGCAAAATACCTACCCCAAATCAAGCTCTAAGTTGCCGAAACTTCAAGCTCCAACAATGGAGTTTTTCTCCTCAAAAATTCGGCAAGAAGATGAACAATGTGATGTTCTCTTTCTTCCCACTCATTCTTATTATAATAATGTTGTATTTCACATATAATTTAACATTATTACTTAATATTCTAATATAACTTGGTAATAAACTAAATTAACCTGTAATTTGGACTTATAAAAGCCCATTGCCGTCCCTTACTATGGTGAATGGGCTAATTGCCCTTTTGGTACACCCACTTAAAAAGCCACAATCAATTTAGTACTCTTCACTTAAGCATGCAACTTTTGCGCTTTTCTCGATTAAATCCTTTTTATCAAATTGAGCACTTAAACGACTAAATTTTTCTACGAAATTTTCACACTCACTAAATCACATATAACAAACACAAAATATAATACTAAAATATTTCTCGGACTCGAATTCGTGGTCCCGAAACCACCGTTCCGATTTGGGTCAAAATTGGTCTGTTACAAATTATCTCTCCTGGAAAACTAAGATGGAATCCATCCTCATTGGCTATGATCTCTACAAATTTATTGATGGTTCTTATTCATCCCCTCCCACCACCATCACCGCCAACAAATACACCCTCTCCCAATCTTGCATATCAAACGTGGCTAAGGCAGGACAAGCATTTACTTGGAGCACTTGTCGACACAATATCAACTAATCTTGTGCCCCTTATTACCCAATCCATAACATCTCGTGGTGCTTGGCCTATCCTCGCCAACACCTATGCTCGTCCCTCCTGTGGCCATATCAAACAGCTCAGAGACAACTTGAAGAATATCACCAAAGGGTCACAATCTTTCATTAACTATATACAAGCCATCAAATCCAAAGCTGATGAACTTGCTCCTCTTGGCAAGCCCCTTGATCATGAAGATTTAATTGAAAAAGTCTTGGAAAGCCTTGATGACCCCTACCAATCTATCATTGATGCAGTCAACAGTAGAGATACTCCAATCACCTTTGATGAACTCCATGAAAAGCTCATTCACAAGGAGCTATCCCAGCACACTATCTCACCCTCCCTACCATTACTAGCCTCTGCCCACGTCACCAATACCCGCTCCAACCCACGAACTCCAACTTTTTATCCATCTGGGTCAGTTCAAAATTAGTCGTATCAATTAGTTTCTAATCCACCCAATCGACCTAACTCTCAACCCCGCCGACCTTTTCTTGGAAAATGTTCAGTGGTGTAGTGCTCAAGGACAAGTTGTTTCTCGGTGTCCCACCTTCTGTAACCAATTCCCCCATGCTTCTCTACCACCACCACCTAGC
Source organism: Gossypium bickii (assembly GCA_025503065.1). Lineage (NCBI taxonomy): Eukaryota > Viridiplantae > Streptophyta > Magnoliopsida > Malvales > Malvaceae > Gossypium > Gossypium bickii. The sequence goes on along the minus strand of CP106717.1, from coordinate 57,172,097 downwards.
AATGCTTATCACATCCTTGTACCTCCTCCTTGGCAAGCTCAAGCTCATATTACTACATTTTCCCCTGCACATGACTCTTGGCTACTGGACAGTGGTGCCTTTCATCATATTACAACTGATCTTCAAAATCTTGCCATTCACGAACTTTATAGCGGCACTGATGAAATCATGATTGGTGATGGCTTAGGTATACCTATCATACACATGGGTTTTATATCTCTCAAAACTCCCTCTAAGTCTTTTACTCTCTCTAATGTTCTTTGTGTACCAACTATGAAACGAAATTTAATTTCCATTTCTTAGTTTTGCAAATCTAATAATGCCTCTATTAAGTTCTTACCCTCCTCTCTCTATGTGAAGGATCTTCAAACGGGCTTGATTCTCCTCCAAGGAAAAACTAAGAATGGCATTTATGAGTGGCCTGGTTATTATTCATCATCCCCTCTCCTTGTTTTCTCCACAATAAAGACTACATCCAATAATTGGCATCACAGACTTGATCATCCATCAATGCCGACATTCAAGAAAATGGTCTCGTCCTTTAACCTAGATGTCTCTGATTCTTCTCATTTTAATTTTCATTTTAATTCCTATCATTGCAACAAGAGCCACAAATTACCATTTTCTATGTCTACTTTATCCACCTCGTCCCCTCTTGAAATTGTCTTTACAAATGTTTGGACTTCACTGGTTTATTTAGTTGACAGTTTCAAATATTATATTATCTTTGTTGATCACTTTACAAAATATACATGGTTGTATCCACTAAAATGCAAATCTGATGCCCGTGATGTCTTCATTTGTTTTAAGGCCCTAGTGGAAAATTCTTTCAACTGCACCATCAAAACACTTTACTCTTGTAACAGCCCATTTTTAGTGAACAGTGGTTTCAGGACCACAAATTCAAAGTTAAAATTATTATTTTATTATTATTTTAATATTTACAGCATGAATACATGACTGTGTGAAAGTTTCATTTAGAAATTTTATCGTTTGAGTGCTTAATTTGATAAAAAGAACTAAATCGCATAAAGTGTAAAACTGGAGTCCTATTAGCTAAAAGTATCTAATAGCTATAGAACCTTAAAGTAAGAGTCCTTAAGTGGTAATTAGACCATTAATTAGATAGTGGATGATAATGGCATGGCATAATTGAAATTTTGAATTAGTAATAAGGTTAAATAGGTAATTTAGTAAATAAGGTTAATAAATTAAATAAAACACAATTCACATTCATTGTCATCTTCACTCTAGCCAAATTTAACAAAGAAGAAAGCCATTTTTAGGGCTTGAAGCATTCGGTCATCACCTAGCTCAATTATCAAGAAAAGTGAAACTCGGATCTAGATCGGGGGAAAAATAAAGTTATCGACTAATCGATCAGTTTCATCATTTTTATACCTGAGGTAAGTTCGTATGTAATAAGTATTATTATAATTATATTTTTAATTCTTTGATATTGCATAAATCGTGAATACGAGACTACGGACATGTTTGAAAATGATTCGATGACAATTCGGCAAGTGTGAAATCCCAGATGAACCTTAGGAATAGATTTGGATACTAGTGACATGTCATTAGGGGATTATTGTGATTATATGATCCGGGAACTGGTCTTGTACGTCCTACCAGTGGCTGAGAATATCGGCATCTGTTGCGGTTACTTGACAGCTTGTATGAGTAGCACTGTGTAGTTATGTCTTGACCCACAGCTTGTGTGAGCAAGCCCGTTGATAGCTCGAGAGTGAGCATATATGTGATATGTGATTGAGATAGCTTCGGCTATATATGTGGCACTTCAGTGTGAGTTTCTCGAGTATCCAATAGTATTCTGAATGGTTCAACGGGTAAATGAAAGACGTGGTTGAGTATGAGATTGATACGAGATAGTACAGGTATGTACATGAACCGTATAAGCTTTAAATTGAAGAAGTTGTGAAGTGCACGTATAAACATATGATTAAACACATGAAAGGTTTGTTAGTTAAATGATCTAAATGTTGCTATATACAATTGGTTAATTTGAATATTTATGATTGAATTGATTTTATTTCATACAAGCTTACTAAGCTATATAGCTTTTCATACAAGCTTACTAAGCTATATAGCTTACTTTGTTTAATTTTTCATGTTTTATAGTGAAATCAAGATAGCTCGGATTCGGGGATCATCGGAGGCTTCGTCACACTGTCTTACTGTCACTTGATACTTTTGAACTTTGGTATTTTGGTATATGGCATGTATAGGGACTTTGGTAATTTTGGTATATTTTGTAATGTATTGTGACACTTAAGTTGGTTTGTAAATGCTTATGTTGTGGTTTGTATATATGGCCATGAGTGATGGCTCATTTTAGGCTATTTCGGTATGTTTGAATCATGTATATATATATATGTGTGTGTCTATGTCTTGTGGAATGTGTTGAATGATAGTTGTGTGATGATTAATGATAATAGGCATGATGAGTATCAAATGGTTGATTTGTGGATATTGATTTGCTTGTAAATTTTAGGTTAAATGATGCATATTTGGAAGTGCACATTTAATTGAATTATATATGTAATGTTAGTCTAAATGGTATGGTATATTTTGTGTCTTGTGTGTAATGAGAAAGGTGGTATAGAATATGCATGAATTAAGCTTGAGTTGGTTGGTTAAAAATGTAATGTTATGCTATGTTTTGATGTCTATTGGGTTGATGTAGGTGTGCATAATTTTGGGTGGCAAAATGGCTTGGTAAATAACCTATTTTTGTCCACACGGGTGTGTGTCTCAGCCGTGTGTGACACACAGTTACGTTCCACAAATGTGTGTCTCAGCCGTGTATGACACACGGTTACGTTACACGGCTATGTGTCCCCTAGTGTTAAAATTAAAGTTAAGTAAGTATGCTCCACACGGCCTAACGCACGGGCGTGTGACTTGGCCATGTGGCATAAGTCAGTATAACATACAGGTTTGGCACGACCTAGCACACGGTCTAGCGCTCGGGCGTGTATGGCTAATTTAAGGGCACACGGGCATGTGTGTTGGCTGTATGACCCAAGTCAGAGAGTTACACGGGGTCGGACAAGGGCTGGGACACGGCCATATACTCCCATTTTTGTTCACAGGGCATGTGACATGAGCAACTCTGTTGGCCATGTGAGACACACGGACGAGCCACACGGACGTGTGTCCGCTGTTTTTGTGAAAATTTCTTAACCACTCCTAACGCATGTTTAGGGCCTCGTAGGCTCGTATTAGGGACATATTGATTGAGATTGAATGATAATTGTGTGAAATGTGAAAACGTATGGAAAGAGAATGTTTAATTGTTTTATAAGTTCGGTAATGCTCCGTAACCCTATTCGGCATTGAATAACAGCCTACTTTTCAGTGAAATAGGAACAGTGGTTTCGGGACCACAAATTCGACCCAAAATATAATTTATTTTTATTTTATTATATGGTCCGTAATAAAATAGACGTGACATGTGAAAATTTGTATATGAAAATTTTATCGATTTGGTGCCTATTTACGAGAAGGACTAAATCGCATAAAATGTGAAAGTTGAATTCTGGTAGCTATAAGGATCAAATAGCTATGGAATTCAAAACTATAGGTCCTTATATGGTAATTAGACCATTTAGAAAAGCATGTAGATTTTTTGTGGTGACTCATCCATGGAATTATAGAAAAAGGTTAAGGACTAAATTGAAAATAGCAAAAATTTAATTAATTAAAAGATGATAAAAGAAAATATCATCTTATTATTGTCAACTTCAACCTAAAATTTTATGGAAACCCTAGGAGAGAGAGAGAGGAAACTTTCAAGGCGTAATTGGGTAAGTTCTCTTGTCTCGTTTTTAATAATTTTAGTATTTTTGAAACCGAGATAGCTTAATCTTTCTATTTGGGATTAATTTGAAAAGTTATCAAAGTATGAAAATGGGTCATGGATGTATTATGCTGGAATTTAGAAATTTATGGTAGAAAATGAAAGATTATTGATAAATAAACAACTTTTACAAAGTGAATTTTGATGAAAACTTGAGTTAGAGACTAAAATGTAAAATTGCGAAATTGAAAGAAAAATTTTGAAATTTTATGTATACATGTGCTGTAAATTTTATAATCGGGTTTTGGTTAGGCTTGGAATAGGGAGCAATTTGCACAAGTTTCATTTTTCGGGCCTAGGGACAAAATTAGAATTTATGGAAAAGTTAGGGGCAAAATGGTAGTTTTGCCTAGGACGTAAATTGAGTCCAATTAAATATGAAATGTATAAAATTGATAGTTAAATTCATTTATATAAATTCGAAAAACACAAACTCAAGACTAGATCAAGGAAAAAAAACTATTTCGGATTAGTAGATTATTACGCGAACAAGTGTCGAGGTAAGTTCGTGTAATTTCTAATCTGACATGTAATTATGTTAATTGAATGTTGTGTTTGTATGTAATGTGAATTATGTTAATGTGCTTTACTTGTATGCTATGATCGAAAATTTGCTACATACTTGAAATGGTGATAAAGGGTTAGTCCCGATTGAATGTTGAATTCCGATGATTATATGAACTTTCCCGAAACTAATCAGGTCCTGCATTTGTTGCGATGGGATTTAGCTCGGACGAGTAATCCTATTGACCTTATTATATAAAGGATTTAGCTCGGATGGGTAATCCTAATATAATACCTCTCGAGTATGCATTAAGATTAGGGTTTAGCCTGGACTGATAATCCTAATCGAGCTCTTCCGAACTTACGTTATATAAAGGATTTAGCTTGGACTGGTAATCATGTTATACGATATGTGGCTCAAGAGTGTGTTCCTCAATCAAGTGCCCTTAGGGGTACCCTTGAATAAGAAATTGACGGATTATGGAACCGTACACTTCAAGTGTACTACGTGAGCATCCATCAGAATTCAACGATTCAATGGGCATGTATCTTTCGACTTGGCATGAAAATCTTAAGATGTAATAATAATGACTTGAAAGAACATTGCATGATGAGCTCATCTATTTGTACTTGACATGTTTGCAAATTTTGTGACTAACATGTTTGATTGAAGGCATGTGCTTAGAAAATTTTGCTAATGGATGGAAAACATGATGTTGTGTGCTTAATTTTAATAACAAGATTGGTAAGTTTAGTTTCCGTTATACGAACTTACTAAGCATGTAATGCTTACTCTATTTATTTTTCCCTTATTTTATAATGCTCAAAAGCTCGTAAAAGTTGGATGATCATTGGAGCATCGTTACACTATCAACTAGCATTTTGGGTATATTTAGTGAAATCATTTTGGGTATAATGGCATGTATAGGACAACTTGGCCAATAGTGGCTTAAAATGTTATTTTGTAACCTAGCCATTGGAATGGCTAGTATTGGTTCATTTTGGTATGACTAAGTAGATTATTATGATCTACATACATACACATGTGTTATGTTAAAAATATGTGATCAGTGTCGGGAATGCCTAAGTTAAACTAAGGTAAGGTTGTGATCATGTATGCTTGTAGTGATATGCCTTGTGAATGATAGAAATTGCCCAAGTTGAATTCTTGAATTGGTTGGTATTGGATGTGTGTTTCAAGTCCAGGTCTTGTAACACCCCTTACCCGTATTCGATGCCGGAACAGGGTACGAGGCATTACCAAACTCACATCACAAGCAATCACACAATTTCTGAGTCATAAATCTCCATTCAAATTAAACCTTTTCATACACATTCATATCGTCCCTAAAACGAGCCTACGAGGCTCGATACATGCTTTGGAAGTGGTTCGGGACTAAACCGAGAACTTTAGAAAATTTTACAAAACTTAGAAAATTTTTCCATGTTACAGGTCTCACACGCCCGTGTGGTCCAAGGGACACGCCCGTGTGACCCTTAGACACGCCCGTGCTACATGCCGTGTTTGAAATTAGGGTGCTCTCTGACTTGTGCCACACGCCTGTGTAGCACACACGGCTGAGACACACGACCGTGTCTCTGCCCGTATGCTCAATTTTGGATATTCTGTTTTGTAACAATTAAGGTGCAGAGGGCACACGGCCGAACACATGCCCGTGGGGTGGACCGTGTGTCACACATGGCCTAGAATCACGCCTGTGTGTCTACTCATGTGAACAAATTAAAGGTTATTTACCAAGCCATTTTCCCCATTGTACACACATACACTTACACCAATTCAAGGAGCATACATAACACACTTAGGTAACCAAATCATCCACAATTATGACCAACACAATATTCACATTTATCATACTCACAACATTTACTAAGTCACAATTGACTACTTTCAAGATACCTAATTGTACACAACTTTATCATTTCATCAATAGACCATATTTTCAAACATCTCATGTAACACCCCCAGACCCAGCCCAGACGTTATGGCTGAATCTGATGATGTCACATCAAAGGGATAATTCCAAAACGACTTTGCTTAGTTAAATTTATGTTCAGTAGGAAATTTGCATAGTTAAAAACATAAGTTTAAGATTTAGAAAACCAAAATCCTTGCAACTTGTTAAGTTATGATGAAAGCCCATGTTTTAAGAAAACGTCCATATGTTATAGTTATTTTGAAAACCATGTTAAACTTTAGAAATTTATTTAAGTTTAATAATTAGGCAGTTGAAACAATAATAAAACCCAAATGTAAGGTCCAATTGGAGATACAAGGCATTATTACACCTAATGAAAATAAAGTAATTAAAATAAAGCCATTCAAAACTAATTAAAAACTTCTAAGTAGCTTGCAGTGTGGCCACCTCCGAGTCCTCTTCCATGCCGAGCCTTCTACTGAGAGTTACCTGAAACATTAAATAAAAGGGTGTATGACCCTTGGTAATCTAACCAATATGCGATTATCACATTAGGCCTAAGCCCTATCAAAATCGGTGGTCTTGGGCCTTAGCCCATAGTGACCTCATATCACATCAGTATCACACGAATGCAATGCTCCCATCCCAAATCCAACCCTGCACTCCATTTCCCTTCCAACCCTACACTCCTGTAGAGATATAAATAACAACCCACCCATCCCTACACTCCAAAGGTAGCACCAACAGGGGCACTACTCAAACGTTGCAGCAAGGTTGCTAAGTATATAATGGGCTTAAAGCCACCGGTGGATTCACGATCGTCAAGTGACTATGTGATCCTCACCTATCTTCCTCTGTATCATCAAACCCACCCAAGTGCAACATATATCTCATGAATGCAACATACACATTTTCACACATTAAGCACCTAGGGGTATATTAGTCATTTCACTACCCAGGGGTATTTTTGTAAATCTACCCTACAGGGGTATTTTTGTAATTCTACCCTACAGGGGTATTTTTGTAATTTCTTTCATCTCGGGTTTTAGTTATGAACTTTGGCCCATCAACAAGTCCTTACGTATTGGTTTATTCAAAGACGGAGGGGGAGCATAATAAGCACTTACGTATAGTCCTACAAGTATTGAGGGAGAAGCAATTATATGCCAAATTCAGCAAATGCGAATTTTGGCTGAGGGAGGTGGCTTTCTTAGGTCACGTAGTGTCAGCGGAAGGGATTAGAGTAGACCCCCGCAAGATTGAAGCAGTGTTGGAGTGGAAACCACCTAGATCAGTGGCTGAAATTCAAAGCTTTCTGGGTCTGGCAGGGTACTATCGAAGGTTTGTGGAAGGTTTCTCGTTAACCGCAGCACCATTAAAAGTTATTAAGGAAGGGGGTACCATTTGTTTGGTCGGGAAAGCAGCAAGAAAGTTTTGATAAGCTGAGGAAGATTCTGACGGAAGCTCCAGTTTTGGTACAGCCTGAGGCAGGAAAGATGTTCACGGTTTATTATGATGCATCCCATACTGGGTTGGGATGCGTGTTGATGCAGGAAGGGAAGGTGGTGGCTTATGCATCCCGTCAGTTAAGACCGCATGAGGTGAACTATCCAACGCACGACTTGGAGTTAGCGGCAGTAGTCTTCGCTTTGAAGATATGGAGACATTACCTATATGGGGAGAAGTCGATAGTTTACACGGATCACAAAAGTTTGAGGTATCTTCTGACTCAGAAGGATCTAAACCTGAGACAGCGTCGATGGATTGAACTGTTAAAGGACTACGATTGTTCAATTGAATACCATCCGGGTAAGGCTAACGTGGTGGCTGACGCGTTGAGCCAGAAGGTCGTGTCAGATTTAAGAGCGATATTTGCTCGTTTAAGCCTATATGACGATGGAAGCCTTTTGGCAGAGCTTCAGGTTAAGCCAACTTGGATGGAGGAGATTAAAGAAAAGCGCTGGTGGACGGGGGGTTGAATGTTAAGAGGGTGCAAGTTCGGATGGTGGTTTGGAAGGTACATCATCCTAGTGAGGAGTGCTATGTTTTCAAGGGCGAACTTGTATGCCGAAGGATGGGGAATTAAGGCGAAGAATTCTCCAAGATGCACATAACATTTCATACGCTTATGCATCCCGGAGGCAAAAAATGTATGGAGATTTGCGTAAACTTGATTACGTGGCCGGGGTTGAAGCGTGAGATAGCTGAGTTCGTAGGAAAATGTCTGACGTGTCAGCAGGTTAAGGCTGAACATCAGTTACCATCGGGACTACTTCAACCGGTAAAAATCCCTCAATGGAAATGGGAGAGGATAACAATGGATTTCGTTAGTGAGCTACCCCTTACGCCCAGCAAGAAGGATGCAATTTGGGTAATTGTAGACCGTTTAACTAAGTCAGCTCACTTCGTGTCAGTGAGAGTGGATTACTCACTCCAAAAGCTAGCAAAGTTGTATGTGGCTGAGATAGTCAGATTACATGGTGTGTCCGTATCGATTATCTCGGATAGAGACCCAAGGTTCATATCGAGGTTCTAGAAAGCGTTGCATCAGGCTTTGGGTACACGATTGGATTTCAGTACAGCTTTCCACCCACAGTCAGACGGGCAGTCGGAAAGGGTTATACAGATCTTAGAGGATATGCTTAGGGGTTGTGTCTTGGATTTTCGGGGTAGTTGGGATGAATTTCTACCATTAGCAGAGTTCGCCTACAACAATAGCTATCAGGCGAGTATTCAGATGGCACCATACGAAGCCTTGTATGGACGGAAATGCCGTACTCCTACATGTTGGACGGAGTTGGGAGAACGACAAGTCTTAGGTCCGGAATTGGTTGCAGAAACTGAGGACAAGGTTAAAGTGATTCGGGATCGTCTTAAAGAGGCATCAGATAGATAGAAGTCTTATGCGGATCTGAAGCATAAGGAAGTGGAGTATGATATAGGAGACAAGGTCTTTTTGAAAGTGTCGCCTTGGAAAAAGGTGTTTAGGTTTGGGCGAAAAGGGAAGCTAAGCCCAAGGTTCATTGGCCCATACACAGTATTGAAGCGAGTGGGACCGGTAGCTTATCAGCTCAAACTGCCGGCAGAGTTAAGTCAGATACATGACGTCTTCCATGTATCGATGCTTCGGTGATATCGGTCAGATCCATCGCACGTTGTGCCAATGGCTGAGATCGAGGTCAATCCGGATTTATCTTTCGAGGAGGAACCAGTTCAGATTGTGGATCGAGATGTCAAGGTTCTGCGTAGGAAGTCAGTGCCCTTAGTGAAAGTGCTATGGCGGAACCATGGTACGGAGGAAGCTACGTGGGAACCCGAGGATGCGATGCGGCAGCAATACCCTCACCTCTTCTGATCAGGTAATTTCGAGGACGAAATTATTTTAAGGGGGTAGAACTGTAACATCCTAAAAATGGGGCTATTTGGAATTTAAATTATATTTCCTATGTTTGAACTGCTGTGATATTATTTATGGAATAATAAAGCTTAATTAAGGGTCTTGAGTAGGCTCGGTTTAGTAGAAAATTTCATTTTTGCACTTTAAAGGCAGGGAGCCTTAGCAAGAGGGGGTTATAAGAATAAATGAGGGATAATTTGACACAAAAAGGGCCTTGGAAAAGTGGAAAAAGGGAGGCCACTTAAGAGCTATAGATGACGCCACAAGGGGGAGCAAAGGGGCCTTGGTTAGAGTCGCAAAAATCTCTTTTTTTTTTTCCTCTTTAAATGGGACGGCATTAAGGGGGAGATTATCTCATTTCTTTTTAGTATTTTAGATAAAAAGGATAATGGATATTATCAAGGATATTATTAAGTTTTAATAGATATTATGTGAATAATCTAAAGAGGTTGGCAAGGAGAAAAAAGGGGCATTTGAGTGTTCAAAATAATTTGAATTTGTTTAAACTATTGGCCTAGAGGAGTTTAGCCGAAATTTGAACTCCTTTGGAAGGAGTGGATGGCAAGTTTGAAGGGGGGTGCCAAATGCCTATAAAGGCATCAACTTGGCACCTTACTTTTCTTTTTTTTGTCATCTGTGCTAATTGCCGAAATCCCTAAACCCTCCTCCTTAGTTCTTCTCTTATTTTCTCCACTCTCTCAAACCCCCTTGCAAGCCGAAACTCTCATCACCCTCTTTCTTTCCATTATTCTTCCTTCATAAAAGCCGAATATACCTCACTAGAGTGCCGAAATTCCCTTCTCCTCTTTGGAAGCAATTTTGCCGAACACTAAAGGTGGTACAAGATTCTTCGGGACTTCCCTTACAATCGATTTCAGTAGGTAAAGGGCATTAGCCGAATGTTTTAATATTTTCTCTTGTGTCCCTGTCGATCTATACAAAGGGTAAGTGCCGGTTTTAGTATTAGTATCAAAAGATGTTAACACTCTTGTGAAACCGATTGATTATAGGATTCCCGGGATTTGTGGAACAAGCGATCTAGGCCATTCTCTGACAGTCGACTTTGGTAAGTGGTGGTAAGGGCCTATTGTTAATGGATTATTCTTTTAAGTGATTAAGAGCCAAAGGCTATTAAGTGGCTACTAATGGTTGCCGATTTCAGGGAAGCAAAACCACTTGGAGTGTGGTGTCAAGTACTTTAAGACATTCGGGTAAGGTTTTGGGTTCACAGAGAACCCTTTTCAATTGTATTGGTTTGGCCGAATAGGCCATGATTCTAACCCATGTATTTGGCCGAATATAGGGACAAGTAGATCTAGGTGGCTGACATCTCATTTTGGGGTTGAGACTTCTCGTGGTGACAGGTGTGTACATACACACTTATAGCAATTAATAAAACTGTGTTAAACACATATTGTATGTAAATCTGTTTTATGTAGATACGGATTTAGTACATTAACGGTACAAGCGAGGACCCCGTGAGGTCTCTCTGTTGTATGAGATTATTATAATGCTTTTGGGAAGCATGGTTTACTTGATACATGTGATAAATGTATGAACTCTGTCATGACTGTTTAATATGGGTTGATGAGAGGAGGGGGCAGTATTATTAGTGTCGACGGACACCAATGTTTTGGTAACACACTGTGACTACGGTCACCAGAGGTTTGGTACCTCCAGAGGTTTGGCACCTCATAGCGTCTCGTCCCAGTGGCTTAGCACCACAGTGGGTTGGCCCCACAGATGATAATATGAGATTGACGCCAGTGATTTGGTATCACACGATGGGTTGGCCCCATCAACCGATTTGTGTCTGCGGACACCAGAGGTTTGGCACCTCCAGTGATTTGGCATCACATCTGTGACTATATGTCACCAGTGGTTTGGTACCACAACGGGGTAGACTGAGGCGTTTGGTTGGCTAGGTTGGGTACACTACCTCATGCATGTTAATTGTTATAATTTGTGTATGAAATTGGTTTAAACTGGGGGAAGGGTTACATACTGAGTCTTGGTGACTCACCTTCTCCTTTATTTTTTAGGTGACACGTAGCTCGCGGATATGGAGCCGGAGGGACTCGAGGTGGCCATGCAGTGGAATTTAAATTTAGTAGACTTTGAATTTCAGTTTATTTTATCCAGTCGTTGATTTTATCTTGATCAAATTGTAATAAGGCCTCCTAGTATTTTATTTTATGCTGAATATTTGTTTTAACTACTTATTTACAAAATGAGTTCACCTGGTTTCTAAAAGCAATCGTAAAAGTTTTAAAGTGCCATCGGGTACCTCTAAAATATATTCTTAACTTGACTTAACAAATATTTTCAAAATAAGATCTAAATAAGGGTTTTACACAACTCAAAGGTTTGAACAAACTGACTACTTTTTACTAAAAAGTTAGTTTGGTTTTTAAAATCTTCCAAATATTTTCTAAGTAGCAAACCAAATTCGGTCATAACGTTTGGGCCGGGTTTGGGTTGTTACACAGACAACGGAATAGGGGTGACTTTAAAGAATAAACTGTACTTATTAGCTAAACAAAAAATGCCTAAAATTTTATGGTAAGAAGATATGTGAGTCTAGTTTCAGGGAAAATTAGCGGATTTTAATTTGGAGTTCTTTAGCTTAAGATAAAAATATTTTAGCGACTGTGACACAGATGGACAGCTTGAATGTCCATATAAGTAAAAAGTTAAAATTATAGATAATTTTACTTACAAGTGTGTTATTTATACTAAGGATGTGGATGGAGAGGAGGAGGAGGAAAAATAAATGAATGACTTGTGTATAAATTGATCCCATGCCTAATTATAATCGATAAATGTTAAATTAGAAATGATATAATGTTTTATTTCGAATATTTACTATGAAATTATGATTATCGTTATGATATAAAAATTGAATTTGTAAGTTTGTATGTAAATAATACATCTTTTTATTTATGTTTTAATATTTTGTTATATTATATGAGATATGGTTGAATATGGAGTAATTATTTGATGTAAATTATGAATTGTGATTGATTATGGATAAATTGGTAAAATGTTGAAAAGTGAGAATTCCCGGTTGAACCTTCGGAATAGAAAAGATACGAATGAGGTAGCTAGGTCACATGTGTGGTACTAAGTGCAGGTCACTATGTGTACAAAAGAGCTATGAGATGGTTTTAGGTCACGTGTGTAGTACTAAGTACAGGCTACTACGTGTACCAGACGGATAGGTTGGATGTGTAGTACTAAATGCAGGCTACTATGCGTACCGTATAGCTTCGATCACATGTGTGGTACTAAGTGCAAGCCACTATGTGTAAGTGATGGTTTTGGTTACATGTGTAGTACTAAGTGCAGGCTACTATGCGCACCAGATAGCTTCGGTTACAAGGGTGGTACTATGTGTAGGCCACCGTGTATATGTTATTATTCTGATGAGTTCAACGGGAAATTGACTAAGTGAAAATACATGTGATAATGTAACGACTAAGTGTAATTGAATATGACTATGTGATGAATAAGTGCAGGTATAAGTGTGAAAATTTATGAGCAATGTGCTCGATATGTGATAGAACTTTGGTAAGATTGATACAGAGTAACTGTTACATGGAATTATGTGATATAAGGAAATACGAGTTGATGAGACATGAACATAAATCTTGGTTGATGAATGAGTTCATTTGTGATTATATATTCGTACACATTGAGTGTATTATCCGTATGATTTGGTATTCCAAATGAGTTAATGAGAAAAGTTCTAATATGAAATAATCTGAATTCGAAATGAAATATTATGAAAACATACTTGAAATACATTGGTATATCTTGTATATGTTATTTGAGTTCATAATGTGGAAATTTGAGATGATGATATCTGTACATGGAATCTATCGGTGGATACATACATCCAAATTTATATGATGAATTTTAATGAACATTGAAATTGGACTCAATAAGTGATTTGTCAATTTAAATTGTGATTGGCAGGACGAGTTAGTGAGTTGCATGTTTATGAATTGTTACACGTATTTGTCTGAAATACGGGGAAATAATGGTACTTGATACATGAAAATATGAGACTGTAATATATAAAAACATAGAATGTAATTGCCGAATTTTGGGGCTAGTCAAAATAGTGGTTACAGAACCATTAATTTAAGGTTGGATAAATTAGTTTTAATATTATTTTATGTGTTATGGCATAATTATATAGGTGTATAAAAATTTTGGTGCATTAATTTTGGTGATTGCATGCTTAATTGCGAAAAAGGAATAAATCACATAAAGTGCAAAAGCTTTATTTTACAAGCTAGGGGTATCAAATAGATATAGAATTTTAATTGGAGGTTTTAGATGTGCAAATAGGCCTTTTTAAAGGAAATAGCCAGCCATAGGGGGGACAAGAGGCTTAATTTGGTCAATGTTTGGTAGTGTTCGGTGATAAATGAATAAAATAAGAGAAAATAAGAGAGCTATCATCTTTTTCCTATTCTCATTTCTTCTTCCACTGAAAATTCAAGCAAGAAATAGGGGTTTTGAATCTCAAACTTTCAGTCAAGCTATCCTCTTACAAGTAAGTGATTTTAGTGGTCTTTATTGATAATTTTTGTACTTTTGAAACCCCTAAAGCTCAAGCTAGCTAAAGAGAAGACTATTTTGCAAAATGGTTGAAAGTTTAGGGTGTTTCCATGAGAGTGCTTATGTTTTTTGCTGAGTTTTCACGAAAGAAAATGAATCTTGGGTGTTAAATACACAATTTTTGTGAAAGGCGTTTCCATGAAAACACCTAATGGGACTTTTTTGCAAAGGTTGTAAAATAGATGATAAATGCATGAAATAGTTGAAATCTTGAGTTGCTATAATAGGAAATATGAATCGGCTAGGCTTGAGTGCATCGAAAAATGAACACATTTCATTTTACGAGCCTAGGGGTAAAATCGTGATTTTGTAAAAGTGTAGGGGCAAAATGGTCATTTTTTTTGAAAATAACAATTTTGGAATAATTTGATTAATGTGATTATTAAATGAGCTAAATATGTCATTTTACATCAAGAAGAACGTGGAGTCAACCTTGACCGGGGAAAAGGCAAGGTTTCGGACTAAACAGCAAATTAACATATTTTGCACCTAGGTAAGTTTATGTGTAAACGATATATCCCTATTACGTATGTTTTAATGCATTTTGTGGATGTAATTGATTATTGGTGAGAATTATTGAAATATTAGAAAATGTGAAAATTCTCGGATGAACCTTCGGAAGAGAAATATGGGTATGGATGAATATCCGTAATATGTAAATTTGGTGGGTTGTCTGCGATACCACCTTGTTGTTTATTAATGATGGGCTGAGTGTGATGCCATTGTATATTTTATCATTTTGGTGGGCTATGTGCGATGCCACTGTATTTATAATGTTGGTAGGCTGTGTGCGATACCACCCTATTATTGATTAATGGTGGGCTGTGTGCGAAACCACCGAGCATCTTGTATCTTTCCGAAGGGTTCATCGAGAAACTTGACTAAGTGAAATTGTTTGTGGCTTTGTGGTGATAAGTGCAGGGCATAAGTACAAGTAAATGTGAGCAATGTATATGATATGTGGTTGGGATGTGGTAAGAGTTTAGATGAGTAAGCATGATTATGAGAATATGAATTGTTCTTACATAACATATAATGTTTTCGGTTGATTAGCATATGATATGATGCTTATTGTTTACATATAGACTTACTAAGCTTAAAGCTTACTCCCTTCTCTTTTCCTTTATTTTATAGTGTCGAAGAGCCAGCTCGAGATACGGAGATAAGTAAAGAATCACCCACACTATCAGCACATCTTGGTATAGTTAGACTTAGCATTTTGAGTATGATATGTATAGGGACTAGACTTAGTCGAATGTCATATTGTTTTGGCCAAATGTGTTGGCTCAATCAAAGATGAACTCTTTTGTATAAGGCCATAGTTGATGGCTCTTCCTTATTAATCTATGAAAAGATGAGGTTATTCATGAATGTGCAAGATGCATGATTGGTTTACTTAGTATAATTATGCATGAATGGGTTGAAGGTTTAGTGTGATGTATGTTTGTATGAGCTGGAGTGATAGAAAGAGCTTGGCACATAGCCTTGTTCTTGTCCACACGGGTAGACACACGGGCGTGTGTCTAGGCGTGTGTGACACACGGTCAGCCTCATGGGCGTGTGGTTAGGCCATGTGTCCCCATGCATGCTAGGTTTGCAAGTCAATATGCTCAGTAGTAACCACATGGGCAGAGACACGGCCGTGTGTCTCAACCGTGTGGGAGACACGACCATGGACATGGGTGTGTGCCCAGGCCGTGTGAAGACGGCACCTAAAATTAGGAATTTAATTCGCCACACAGCCGAAGGACACAAGCGTGTGCCTTAGTCGTGTGACATTTATGGGGTGATGACGTCAGAAACAGAATGTTCAGGTTTTTGGGCCTAGGACACGAGCGTGTCGTGGCCATGTGAGGGACACGTGTCATGGACACGGGCGTGTGTCCGACCGTGTGAAAACCCCTGTAGGTTCGAACTGAAAAATAAATCCACACGGGTGTGGAAAACGGGCATGTGATATGCCACACGGGCGTGTGGACTGTTTAATGAAATTTTTTTCTGTCTTTTGGGGATCTTTTAAGGAGTTTGATTTGATCTCGAACCATTCCTAAAGTGTGTTTTGGGCCTCATAGGCTAGTTTAAGAGATGTTACGAAAAGATTTAATTTCAAGCGGAAAGTCATGTCTCAGTATTGCATAATTGTTGGTGTATAAATCTGGTAATGCCTCACACCCTATTCAGATATCAAATACAGGTAAAGGGTGTTACATTTAGTAGTATCAGAGCTATGGTTTAGTAGGTTCTCGGACTACCGTAGTGTGAGCAAGAGTCTAGCTATACATGCCATAAATATATATTGATAGTGTGGTGACTCTTGACAATATTAAACTGTGTTTTCGTATAGTAAAAGGATCCCGACCGAGCTACTGCTGATGACGCTGCTAGTAATGCGCCGGCTCCCGCCCAAGGGACCACGCCTGTAGAAAATAGACCTGAGACTTTGGGTTAAGGAGAAGAGGCTCGGGAAGCCTTTATCCACATGATGAGTAACTGGTACACTGAGTTCATACGAGCAAATCCTAATGCTCAACCTCCTCCACCCCCACCTATACCTTAGCAAGTCCCCGTGGCACCTTAAGGTATAGATTTGGTAAGAATGACCAAACCCCCGATCGATAAGATTCGAAAATAAGGGGCCGAGGAATTTAGAGCTAATATAGACAATGACCCTAAGAAAGCAGAGTTCTAGCTTACGAACTCTATGCGGGTATTCGATCAACTCTCTTGCACGTCTGAGGAGAGCTTAAAATGTGATGTGTCATTACTGAGGGACTCGACATATCGCGGGTGGAAAATGCTGACATCTGTAGTACCGAGGGAGAGAGTGACATGGGATTTCTTCCTAGAAGGGTCTCGAAAGAAGTACATAAGTCAGTGATTTGTTGACCAGAAATGGAAAGAGTTTCTTGAATTGAAGTAAGGTAAGATGACTGTGGCAGAGTATGAGCATGAATTTGTTAGGCTCACTAAGTATGCTCAAGAGTGTGTGTCTAGAGAAGCTATATTGTGCAAGAGGTTTGAAGATGGGCTGAATTAAGATATCAGATTTCTAGTTGGAATCCTAGAATTGAAAGAATTCATAGTGTCGGTTGATAGAGATTGTAAAGCTAAAAAGTTGAATAAGAAAAAGAGAAAAGCTATGATTGAGGCCCGAGATGCAAGGAAGAGGCGGATGAGTAAGTCGTTCCAAACCCAATCAAAGATGTCCAAATAAATGAACTGTAACACCCCAAACCCGGCCCATGCGTTATGACTGGATTTGACATGTCACATGAGAAAAACATGTTAAATCCTTTTTATTCGTACTAAAATAGGTATTATCAAGAAAACAAACTTGATTTGAAACATATGATAAACCACTACTAATCTCAAAGATTGATTGATAAAATGATAATTTCAAATAGATATCTTATAAACCGTGACTTTTGAAAACGTCGTTGATAATTTGAACGAAAATCCGAGTTAAATTATTTGTAAAAGTTAAGTGAATTTGGAAGGTTACGGGGTTTCTATGAAGTCTCGGGTTCAAGTTAGGCTATAGGTAAATTTTTGTGTTTATGCACTTAAGAAGGAGAAGGTAAGTGGCATCATGACTTAAGGAAATATGTGTGCTTTTTGCTAGCACAAAGAGTCTATTGGTAAAGTGGCAAGTGGCGTGTGGAGTGTACTAATGGTCTGAGGTTCGAATCCCACCTAGTGCAAATATTTTGGATTAAATTTTTGTGCCATATGGTAAGTGTCGACCAAGGCTTAAATAAGGTAAGTACGACTTTTTATTTAGGGAAGGGTGGCTAAGGAATATGGTAAGGAGGAGGATAAGGGATAATGAAGGAAAGAAGGAAAAAGAAAAGGAAAGAGTAGGGAACATGTTGGCTTAAAGGGTGGAAGATGTTTTGGAAAGAATTTTGGTCAACATTCTTCCTTTAGGCAAAGGTGATGGATGGTTTTGCTAGGGAGAGGGAGGAGCCGAAATTTTTTTCTTACCTTTTTGCAAGTCTTGAGCATGAGAGATATTTTTTCTCCTTTGATCATTTTGTGTCTTTTTATTCCAAAATAGCATTTTCGGCCATTTGGTGTAAGTGGAGAAACCGAAACTTTTCTTTGCTTTTGAGTGTTCTTTCAGGTTTCTTTTTGATAGTGACGTTTTGGGTACTTTTTCCTTAAGCATTTCGGGTCATCTCCTTTTCAATTCTTCTTGTCGAATTCTTAAGCCCTCTCTTTTCTTTTCCAATTTCCTTCCTACTCATTCCTCTCCATAGCCTAACCTTTTCTCTCTTCCCTAATCCTTAATCGTTTCATTCTTTTTCTCTCATTAACTGAATGAGTGTCCCTCATATATCAATCGTTATTTTTGTAGGTAATAGTGGGAAGGCCGAATCTATCACATTTGATTCATCCGTAGCCATAAGTACAATCGGTAAGTAGTAGTTCTCTCTTTGTCAATAACTTTGTTTCATTCGAGCCTTCCTTAATAATCGTGTGTTCTTCTTTCTCTCTCTCGTTGGGTATAAGTTACATTCTTTTTTGTGTTATGGCCATCGTTGGGCTTAGGCCTTTCAACAAGGTGAAGGAGCACAAGTGATTTGTATTAACCAAATCGTTATCGTTGACTCATCAAGTAAGTGGGGTAAGAATGTTGTCATAAGATTTGTTTTGGTCGAAGGTGGGATAATTGCTAACAACTCTTTCGCTCACCAAATATTGTTAGGATGGGATTTCAGTAGCCAAGGGGTAGGATCGATTCTTGGTGCACTGAGGGAGATCACATTCATGGTAAGTGAAGTTAGTCTAGTAAAGTGTTTTTAGTTACGATTATCAAAGTAGATACTAACCTTCTATCAACTATCATTATAAGTGTTGAAATCTGTAGAAAGCACAACTCATAATCAAGGTGTGTAATCCCGTACCCTTCCAAATACCTGTTTGAAATGGTGTGTAATCTCATATCTCTCTAAAATTTTGCATGAAATGTTCTGTGATTCGGTCAAAATATCGAAGAAAACCAGAAACCGGCATCCGTGACCACTTGGGCGTGCGTATATTTGTAGTGGTAACCATATTTTGCAATGAAACAGTTTGGTAAGCAGCAGTGATGTGATTTTGAAAAATCACGAAAAATAGAAGAAAAGGAATTAGAAAGTGAATAAGATATTGATTTCAAGCTTACTATTTCTATTTCTATTTTTATATGAAAGAAACAGAGAAGGAAAAGAAATTTTATATTCTGCGATATTTTAATTTTAGTGAGACTGGTTCTGAATGACTTCGTAGTTCCCTGATCTATCTTGGAAAAATCGTTTAAAATTATACAAAGTGAATTATGAGTTATAGTTTATATGTATAGATTCCTTAGTGAGCCTATTTTCAATAGAAACAAGTGGGAGCAACATATGAAAACGGTACAGTGAGATATTTGAATTTCGGGTAAGATAGGTCAGAACTGTTGGACAGTGAAACAAGGGAAACTTTAAGGAATAAACTGTATTAAATGGCTAAGCAAAAAATTCTGGAAAAATGGTAGTAAGAAGATATATGAGTTTAGTCTCAAGAAAAATTTATGGATCTAAATTTCAAGCTTCCTAACTCGAGTTATAGTCAATTTAGTTAGTTGTTTCAATTTTTATGCCCAAATTAGTAGTTAAGTATAAGTTGCAAAATTACAAAAATACCCTTGGAGGGTAAATTACCGAAATACCCCTGGGTTGCGAGATTACCGAATTACCCTTAGTGGGTAAAATTACCGAATTATGAAAATGCCCCTATGGGCCGAATTACAAAAATGCCCCTAAAGGGCCGATTTGATAGATTGCCCTAATGGGCCGATTTGCAAAGTGTTATAATGGGCCGAATTTTTGTAATGAATCTCTAGATTAATGATTGTTGTTTATATTTGTGGATATTATGTTTTATCATGTATGTTGCATTTACATAATTTGCATGGGATGGGAAAAATGATGAAGAGAAGAGTAGCCCCGATGGCTCTGCCACAATCTGACTCTGGTGGCTCTGCCACAAATTTTGATAATGGCTATGTGCCTAACATATGAATTAACGACTATGTGTCGATCATATTTGCCCAAGGCTGTGTGCCGGTTATATTACCGTATATGATATTTTGGTGGCTCTGCCACAATCTGTATAGTGGCTATGCCACGCTTAATTATGACTCTGGTGGCTCAGCCACAAATATATTATAAATGGAAACTTGCCTGCGATTAGTGTGTTTGGCGGGGTGGGTTGACTTGATCCCCACAGGTGTGATGGGATGGTACGGGTGGTGTGTAGCGGGTAGATTACTAGGATTGGTTGGGTTGCATACATTGCATATATATATATATGTTCTGTTATGAAAATTCACTTATTAATCCATTTTTGGAAAACCTTTATTTATGATTTTAGAAAATCCCCATTCAAAACAATTCAAGCAAAATACTAAATACGGCAAACATAAATAAAATAAAAATAGTCCCAGAGGCCTTATTACAACTTTAAAACCCGAAATATTAAAGGTAATGAAATAATATGGAAACGTAGTTTATTAATGTTTGCAAACATCAATTATGAAGTATGGCCTCCACCAAGTCATCCATAGCCCCAAGTCCTCGTCACTAAGCTTTACTTACAAGGATTAAGAAAAGAAAGGGGGGTGAGTTGCAAGAACTCAGTGCATAATCCCCTTACCATTGTCCACTGGGCTTGAACCCGTTTACCAAAAACTTGGGCCTAAGCCCAAAAGCATAATCTTGGGCCGAAGCCCATTCTCATAACAGAACATATATATATATGTGCAATGTATGCAACCCAACCAATCCTAGTAATCCACCCGCTACACACCACCCGTACCATCCCATCACACCTGTGGGGATCAAGTCAACCCACCCCGCCAAACACACCAATCACAGGCAAGTTGCCATTTATAATATATTTGTGGCTGAGCCACCAGAGTCATAATTAAGCGTGGCATAGCCACTATACAGATTGGGGCGGAGCCACCAGAATATCATATACGGTAATATAACCGGCACACAGCCTTGGGTAAATATGACCGACACATAGTCGTTAATTCATATGTTAGGTACATAGCCATTATCAGAATTTGTGGCAGAGCCACCAGAATCAGATTGTGGCAGAGCTACCGAGCTACTCTTCTCTTCATCATTTTTCCCATCCCATGCAAATTATGTAAATGCAACATACATGATAAAAAGTAATATCCACAAATATAAACAACAATCATTAATTTAGAGATTCATTACAAAAATTCGGCCCATTATAACATTTTGCAAATCAGCCCATTAGGGCAATCTATCAAATCGGCCCTTTAGGGGAATTTTCGTAATTCGGCCCATAGGGGCATTTTTGTAATCTGGCCCATAGGGGTACTTTCGTAATTCAGTAATTTTACCCACTAAGGGTAATTCGGTAATCTCGCAACCCAGGGGTATTTCGATAATTTACCCTCCAAGTGTATTTTGGTAATATCGCAACTTAACTACTAATTTGGGCATAAAAATTGAAATTGTTCATCCGCATCACTGACTAAATTGACTATAACTCGAGTTAGGAAGCTCAAAATTTAGATCCGTAAATTTTCCTTCAAACTAAACTCATATATCTTCTTACAAAATATTTTCCAGAATTTTTTGCTTAGCCATTTAGTACAGTTTATTCCTTAAAGTTTCCCCTGTTTCACTGCCCAACGGTTCTGATGTATCTTACCCGAAATTCAAATATCTCACTATTTTCATATGTTGCTCCAACTTGTTTCTATTGAAAATAGGCTCACAAAGGAATCTATACATATAAACTATAACTCATAATTCACTTTGCAAATTTTAAATGATTTTTCCAAGACAGATCAGGAAACCACAAAGTCATTCAGAACCAGTCTCACTAAAATTAAAATATCACAAAATATAAAATTCCTTTTCTTTCTTCGTTTCTTTCATATAAAAATAGACAAAGTAAGATTTAATTTAATATCTTATTCACTTTCTAATTCCCTTTCTCCTATTTTTCATAATATTTCAAAATCACATCACCGCTACTGACCAAACTGTTTCATTGCAAAATATGGTTGCCACTACGAATATACGCACGCCCGAGTGGTCACGGATGCCGGTTTCTGGTTTTCTTCAGTATTTCAATCGAATCATAGAACATTTCATGCAAACTTTCAGAGAGGTATGAGATTCCACGCCATTTCAAACAGGTATTCAAAAGGGTACGGGATTACACACCTTGATTACAAGTTGTGCTTTCTACCGATTTCAACACCTATAATGATAGTTGATAGAAGACTAGTCTCTACTTTGATAATCGTAACTAAAAACACTTTACTAGGCTAACTTCACTTACCATGAATGTGATCTCCCTCAGTGCACCAAGAATCGATCCTACCCCTTGGCTACTGAAATCCCATCCTGACAATATTTGGTGAACAAAAGAGTTGTTAGCAATTATCCCACCTTCGGCCAAAACAAATCTTATAACAATGTTCTTACCCCACTTACTTGACGAGTCAATGATAACGATTTGGTTAGTACAAATCACTTGTGCTCCTTCACATTGTTGAAAGCCGTAAGCCCAACGATGGCCATAACACAGAAAAGAATGTAACTCATACCCAACGAGAGAGAGAAAGAAGAACACACGATTATTAAGGAAGGCTCGAATGAAACAAAGTTATTAACAAAGAGAGAACTACTACTTACCGATTGTACTTATGGTTACGGATGAATCAAATGTGATAGATTCAGCCTTCCCACTATTACGCTACAAAAATAACGATTGAGATATGAGGGACACTCATTCGGTTAAGGAGAGAAAAATAATGAAAGGATTAAGGATTAGGGAAGAGAGAAAAGGTTAGGCTATGGAGAGGAATGAGTAGGAAGGAAACTAGAGAACAAAAGAGAGGGCTTAAGAATTCGACAAGAAGAATTGAAAAGGAGATGGCCAGAAATACTCAAGGAAAAAGTACCCAAAACATCACTCTCAAAAAGAAACCCGAAAGAACACTCAAAAGCAAAGAAAAGTTTCGGTTTCTCCCCTTACACCAAATGGCCGAAAATGCTATTTTGGAATAAAAAGACACAAAATGATCAAAGGAGAAAAAATATCTCTCATGCTTAAAACTTGCAAAAAGGTATGAAAAAAATTTTGGCTCCTCCCTCTCCCTAGCAAAACCGTCCATCACCTTTGCCTAAAGGAAGAATGCTGACCAAAATTCTTTCCAAAACATCTTCCACCCTTTAAGCCAACATGTTCCCTACTCTTTCCTTTTTTTTTTCCTTCTTTCCTTCATTATCCCTTATCCTCCTCCTTACCGTATTCCTTAGCCACCTTTCCCTAAATAAAAAGTCTTACTTACGTTATTTAAGCCTTGGTCGACACTTACCATATAGCACAAAATTTTAATTCAAAATATTTGCACTAGGTGGGATTCGAACCTAAGACCATTAGTACACTCCACACGCCACTTTCCACTTTACCAATAGACTCTTTGTGCTAGCAAAAAGCAAACTTATTTCCTTAAGTCATGATGCCATCTACCTTCTCCCCCTTAAGTGCATAAACACAAAAATTTACCTATAGCCTAACTTGAACCATAGACTTCATTGAAACCCCATAACCTTCCAAATTCACTTAACTAATAAGTCCAATTTGCAATAATGCCATTATCTTATTCTCAAAAATTTTAAACACTTCTACACCCAAGGCCCATTGGGCCCAATTCTTCTAGGCCCAATTTTGAGATGTTACATGAACCCTCGGACAACTTCTTCAGCTGGGTATTCACACCGAGATCGAGGTAATACATATTCGGGCTCGAGAGTTCGAGCCACCTCGATGGTAAGTGCGGGCAATACAAAGTCAAATAAACCGGAGTGTCCAAATTGTGGTAGACAACATACTATGGACTGTTGGGGAAACAATCGAACTTGCTACAAGTGTGGTTCACCCGACCACTTCTTTCGAAACTGTCCAGAGAGGGATGAGAAAGATAAAAAAACAAGAAGTAAGAGCGAGCAATGTACCTTCGAAGGGTAGACCACAAAGGAACCCTAGAAGTGGGACTAGTAGTAGAGGTGCGTCCAGAGATTCTGCTGTGAGATTAGAGGGTAGAGCACCTGCGAGGACTTATGCCATTCGCGCTCATGATGAGGTATCATCTCCAGACGTAACAACGGGTACTTTTTCTCTTCATGATACCTCTGTTATTGCTTTGATTGATCCGAGGTCTACCCATTCTTATATTTGCATGAAATTGGTGTCTAACATGAATTTGATGGTTGAGTCTACAGAATTTATGATAAAAGTGTCAAACCCATTAGGCAAACATGTGCTAGTTGACAAAGTGTGTAGGAATTGTCCTTTAACAATTAGAGGTCATTGTTTTCTGACGAATCTCATGTTGTTGCCATTTGATGCATTTGACCTAATTCTTAGCATGAATTGGTTGACTGCTCATAATGTTTTAGTAAACTGTGGTAGTAAGTTTATTGAATTGAAATGTGTAAATGGAGATGTCATTCGGGTTGAATCAGGTAAATCGGATAATATGTTTGTAGTGATTTTGTCTATGGCAGTTGAGAAATACATGAGAAAAGGGTATGAGTCCTATCTCGCCCTTATATTGAATACTCAAGAGTCAGAGGTAAAGATTGAATCTGCGCCTGTGGTGTGAGAGTATCCGGATGTGTTTCCAAAAGAGTTACTCGGATTGCCTCCAGTTAGAAAAGTCGAGTTTGGCATTGAATTAGTTTCGGGTACAGCACCTATTTTGGTTGCCCCGTATAGGATGGCACCATTGGAGTTAAAAATGTAAAAGGTTCAGTTGCCAAAGTTAACTGATAAGGGTTTTGCAAGACCGAGCTATTCACCGTAGGGTGCTTTGGTACTTTTTGTGAAGAAGAAAGACGGGTCGATGTGACTGTGTATAGACTACAGCCAGCTCAACAAGGTGACAATGAAGAATAAGTATCCTTTGCCAAGGATAGATGATTTGTTTGACCAATTGAAGGGAGCTACGGTGTTTTCTAAGATAGACCTGAGGTCTGGCTATTACCAGTTGAGTGTTAAGGAGAAATATGTGCTGAAAACTACATTTCAAACAAGGTATGGCATTTTGAGTTTCTTGTCATGCCATTTGGCTTAACGAATGCTTCTGCGGTCTTTATGGATTTAATGAACCGTATCTTTCTACCATACTTAGACAAATTCGTAGTCGTTTTTATTGACGACATACTAATTTATTCTCGGGATGAGAGTGAGAACGCTGAGCACCTGAGAACTATTTTGTAGACCCTAAGACACAAGCAGTTGTATGCTAAGTTTAGCAAGAGTGAGTTTTGGCTCCGGGAGGTCAGATTCTTAGGACACATTGTGTCGAGTGAGGGAATTAGAGTTGATCCGAGTAAGATCTTGGCTGTTGTAGAGTGCAAATCGCTGAAGAATGTGTCAAAGATTAGGAGCTTTTTGGGCTTAGCGGGTTACTACAGATGATTGTTTAAGGGATTTTCCATGACAGCTACTCCGATGACGAGGCTATTGCATAAAGATGTTAAGTTTCAATGGACCGAAAGGTGCCAACAGTGTTTCGAGAAACTGAAACCATTGTTGACTGAGGCACCGGTTTTAGTGCAACTAGAGTCAAGAAAAGAGTTTGTGGTCTACAGTGATGCGTCCTTAAATGGTCTAAGCTGTGTGTTGATGTAAGAAGGAAAAGTAGTAGCTTATGCCTCGTGACAGCTAAAACTACATGAAAAGAATTATCCGACTCACGATTTGGAGTTGACTACTATTATTTTTGCTTTGAACATTTGGCACCATTATTTGTATGGTGAGAAATGTCGAATCTTCACCAACCACAAGAGTTTGAAATACTTGATGAATCAAAAAGATTTGAATTTGCGAGAACGGCGGTGGCTCAAGTTAATGAAGGATTATGAGCTAGTAATCGATTATCACCAGGGGAAAGCGAATGTGGTTGCGGATACCTTGAGCAGAAAATCCCTGTATGCTTTGAGAGCTATGAGTACGAGTTTAGTATACGATGGTGCTATATTGGTCGAGTTGAGGGCTAGACCATTATTTCTTCAGCAGATATGTAAAGCTCAAAATAATCATAGTGAGATGCAAGTTAAGAGAGCTCAGCGTGAATGGGGAAATAACTCTAATTTCGGGTTGGTGTAGATAATTGTTTGATGTTTCGCGATAGAGTTTGTGTACCTAAAGATGTTGAGTTGATTCAGAGAATTTTACATGAGGCCCACAATGATTACTTGTCAGTACATCAGGACAGCACAAAAATGAATAATGATTTGAATAAGTTGTATTGGTGGCCGAGTATGAAAAGAGATATCTCCGAGTTTGTTACAAAGTGTTTGATCTGCTAACAAGTGAAAGCCGAACATCAAGTACCTTTGGGATTACTTCAGCCAGTGATGGTTCTCGAATGGAAGTGGGACCGAATCACGATGGATTCTGTAACGAGGTTACCTATGATGATGTGTGGGTTATTGTTGATAGATTAACGAAATCGGCTCACTTTATACCGGTGCATGTGAATTACTCACTTGACAAGTTGGCTGAGCTGTATATTGCTGAGGTTGTGAGATTACATGGGGTGCTTATATCCATTATCTCAGATAGAGATCCAAGGTTTACTTGGAGGTTTTGGAAAATGTTGCAAGAAGCCTTGGGTACAAAATTGAATTTTAGTAGAACTTTCCATCTACTAATCGATGTGCAGTCGGAGAGAGTAATACAGATACTTGAAGACATGCTTCGATGTTGCATTTTGAAATTCCAAGGTAATTGGGAGAAATACTTACATTTGGTGGAATTCACCTACAATAACAAATTTCAGCCAAGTTTGAAGATGGTACCTTATGAGGCATTGTATCGGCGTAAGTGCTGAACGGCCTTGTATTGGACAGAACTCAGAGAAAACCAGATTCACGGTTTGGTCAGAGAAATTGAAGAGAAAGTAAAGGTGATACGCGATTGTTTAAAAGCTACTTCAGATCGACAAAAGTCATACGTGAATTTTAAAAGGAAAGAAATCGAGTTTCAAGTGGGCGATAAAGTGTTCCAGAAAGTATCCCCGTGGAAGAAAATATTGAAAGGGCAAATTGAGTCCACGATTCATAGGGCCGTATGAGGTTATTGAAAGGATTGGACCAGTAGCTTAGTGGTTGGCTTTGCCGGTAGAGTTAGAAAGAATAAACAACGTGTTTCATGTGTCGATGCTGCGACGATATCGTTCCGATCCTTCGCATGTGATTCCTCCGACTAAAATTGAGATTTGACTGAATATGACTTTTGAAGAGGAACCAATTAAGATTTTGGCCCGAGAGGTTAAACAATTGAGGAACAAAAGTATAGCTTTAGTGAAAATGTTGTAGACAAAACACAATGTAGAAGAGGCTACGTGGGAACCGGAAGAAGCCATGAGAGAAAAGTACCCAAACCTCTTTACTGATAAGATTTTCGGGGACGAAAATCTCTAAAGGGGGAGAGTTGTAACAACTCGATTTTGAGGCTAGTCAGAATAGTGGTTTTAGAACCACTAATTCGAGGTTGGATAAATTAGTTTTAATATTATTTTATGTGTTATGGCATAATTATATGGGTGTATGAAATATATGGTGCATTAATTTTGGTGATTGCATGCTTAATTGCGAAAAAGGACTAAATCGCATAAAGTGCGAAAGCTTTATTTTACAAGCTAGAGGTATCAAATAGCTATAGAATTTTAATTGGAGGTTTTAAATGTGCAAATAGGCCTTGTTAAAGGCAATAGCCGGCCATAGGGGGGACAAGAGGCTTAATTTGGTCAATGTTTGGTAGTGTTAGGTGATTAATGAATAAAATAAGAGAAAATAAGAAAGCTATCGTCTTTTTCCTATTCCCAGTTCTTCTTCCAACAAAAATTCAAGTAAGAAATAGGGGTTTTAAAGCTCAAACATTCAACCAAGCTATCCTCTTACAAGTAAGTGATTTTAGTGGTCTTTATTGATAATTTTTGTACTTTTGAAACCCCTAAAGCTTAAGCTAGCTAAAGAGGAGATTATTTTGCAAAATGGTTGAAAGTTTAGGGTGTTTCCATGAGAGTGCTTATGTTGTTTGCTGAGTTTTCATGAAAGAAAATGAATCTTGGGTGTTAAATACACAATTTTTGTGAAAGGTTTCGGGCTAAACCGCAAATTAGCATATTTTGCATTGAGGTAAGTTTATGTGTAAATGATATATCCCTATTACGTATGTTTTAATCCATTGTGTAGATGTAATTGATTATTGGTGAGAATTATTGAAATAGTAGAAAATGTGAAAATTCTCGGGTGAACCTTCGGAAGAGAAATATGGGTACAGATGAATATCCGTAAATATGTCTCAACTGTGTGTCTCAACTATGTGGGAGGCACGGCCATGGACATGGGTGTGTGCCCAGGCCGTGGGAAGTGTGCACCTGAAATTAGGAATTTAATTTGCCGCACGGCCGAAGGATACGAGCATGTGCCTTGGCCGTGTGACATTTATGGGGTGATGACGTCAGAAACAGAATGTCCAAGTTTTTGCACATGGGCTAGGACACGGGCGTGTCGTGGCCGTATGAGGGACACGGGCATGTGTTCGGCTGTGTGAAAACCCTTGTAAATTCACATGGGTGTGGAACATGGGCATGTGATATGCCACACGGGCGTGTGGACTGTTTAATGAAATTTTTTTCTGAGTCTTTTGGGGATCTTTTAAAGAGTTCGATTTGATTCCAAACCATTCCTAATGTGTGTTTTAGGCCTCATAGGCTTGTTTAAGAGATGTTACGAAAAGATTTAATTTTGAGTGAAAAGTCTTGTCTCGGTATTGCATAATTGTTGGTGTATAAGTCTGGTAATGCCTCGTACCTTATTCAGACATCGAATACGGGTAAGGGGTGTTACATGGAATATGTTTGATAAATGTGTTTATTCGTAATTATAATACTGTACACCTCAAGTGTTCTATTTATATAAAGATGATGTTCGAATGATTTGGTGAGTAGAACTCAAATATGATGTAGTTAGAAACCAAGACAAACTGTTATGAGGAATTTGATGAGTAGAACTCAAATTTGATTATTATATGTGATATGAATACATAATGTGAAAAAGTATAGGTATAAGAGGAATTTAATAAGAATTGAGCCTATATATGTTTCTTGTTATTTATATGAAGTGTACGACTAACAAATGGTAATAAGTATAAGGCTTGGTTGAATATCTTTAATTGGTTCTTGACTATATTAAAATGTTGGTAAAGATAACAGATCAAGTGAGTGAGAAATATTTCTTGGAAAATACCCTAATTTTCGTCCACACGGGTAGACACGGGCGTGTGTCTAGGTCGTGTGTGACAAGCAGTCTACCCCATGGTCGTATGGTCTGGCTGTGTATCCCCAGTCACACGGGCGTGTGACCCTTATATGCGATAAAAATTTTAAAAGTCGCGAGAAATTTTCGAAGGATCCGGTTTAGTCTCGACCCTATCTTAATGCATGATTTGGACCTCAAAGGTCCATTAAAGAAATGTTTATAATTAGTCTTGGTATTTGAACGATAATAATTTCAAATTATCTGTAAGTGTTCTGTACTCCTTGGTAATGCCTCGTAACCCTGTTCCGGCAACGAATACAGGTTGGGGGTGTTACAATAGAAATGAAAAAAAAGGACTAAATCATCAAATACTCATTTTTCTCTTGTTCTAACTCCAAACCTCATTTTTCTTGATCTATAATATCACATTCAGCTAAAGATGTGAAGTCGATTACATTTAGTGGTAGCAGAGCTACGGTTTAGACAGTTCTCAGACCGAACGTAGCATATGTGAAGTCTAGAAATACATGCCATTATAAAACCTGTGATAGTGTCATATCTCTCGACCTTGATGAGAATTATTTTACTAATAGATAGAGATGCTTCCAACCGAGCTAATTCCAAAAGTGTTGAAAGTGATTTTTGAGTATTTAATAGAGAAAGGGGAATTGCCTATGATGAGTAAAGATTTATAAAGGTACGAAATAAATGTTTGTAATGAATATATTGATGACAAAAGTTATGTTATGTGTGCATATATGAAAGCCAAATTTTGAGGCTTTATGACCTCTGCCCCCTCATAAGTATAGTTTTATATAGAGAAATTTACCATATTTATATTGATTAAGTTTATAAATGTGAAATTGAAAAATTCGGTGGTTGAATGGTTAATAACGCATATAGAACTAAGAATGGGTTAGTTAGTAAAAATGATTATAATTGAGATGTCAAATCATTTATTTTGAAGATTATTCAGAATATACAATATTATTGATAAGAACGAACTTATTCATGAGGAATCGATTTATTCAAGTACGGTATTTACAAAACGAAATTTCTAAAAAAAAAAAATTTCTTCTGAATTAGTTCCTTTAGTGAATTGAATAATTTGATATTATTGATTGCTTTAGTAGTCAGAGGAGTAGTAATGATGTAACATCCCAAATTAGGGGCTAGTCAGAACAATGATCTTGGGATCACTAATTCGAGGTTAGGGAAAATTATTTTCATATTATTTTATGTGTTAGAGTTTACATGAAAATTTTGGTACATTAATTTTAGCGATTTCTTGTTTAATCGAGAAAAAGGACTAAATTGCATAAAGTGCGAAAGTTCCATTTTAGAAGCTAAAGGTACCAAATAGCCATAGATTGATAATTGGAGGTCTTTAAAAGGCAATTAGACCCCCTAATATAGGCTTGGCCGGCCATAGTATGTACAGGGGACAAGAATTGACCAAGTTGGTCAAAGTTGGTGATGTTTGGTGGATTAAATTGATAGTTTAAGATTAAAATAAAGAAAAGATGATGTCCATCTTTCTTCTTCACTTCTTCCACCGAAATTTGCAAGAGAAATAAGGGTTGAAAGCTTAAAAAATTTCAGCACACTCATCTCTTCATTAGTAAGTGTTCTAGTGATCTTTTCTTGAAAATAGTTGTACTTTTGAAACCCTTAAAGCTTAAGCTTTCAAATGAGGGGACTATTATGCAATATTGTGAAAAGTTTAAAGTTTTTCCATGAGAGCTATCATTGTGGTTTGCTGCATTTTTATGGAAGAAATTGAGTCTTAGTTGTTAGAGAAACAACTCTTGTGAAAGGTGCTAGTATGAAAACACCTAAATAGAACTTTAATGCAAAGATTAAATTGTGTCATAAATGCATGAAATAGTTGGAATTGTGAGTAGTTATAAGAGAAATAAATGTTTGTGAGTAGTTGTAAGAGAAATAAATGTTTACCTAGGCTTGTTGAAAGTGGAAATACGAATAGAATTCATTTTCTAGCCTAGGGGTAAAATGGTCATTTTGCCAAAGTCTAGGAGCAAAATAGTAATTTTTCCAAAGCATGATTATTGAAATGGTTTATTAATGTGATGATTAAAATAAGTTAAATTATTATTATAGATCAAGAAATACATAGCCCGAATCGGAATCGAGGCAGGAATAAAGTCGAGGACTAAATTTTATATCTACATACACTTTGAATACCAATGTAAGTTTGTATGAAATTGGTGTTTCATAATGCTTGATATTATGGTTTTACTGGAAAACTCGAGTGGTGAAGCCTCGATTGGTAAATGGTGTGATTAAGTTAAGTTTAAGTACCGAATCAAATTTTGGACTGAGAATGATATTATGCATTCATAAAAGACAAGGAAGGTCCCGTATAAGACCATGTTTGGAACATGGCCGCGGCACCAAAGAATCGTATAAGACCATGTCTGGGACATGGCATCGACATCTAAGTACGATCTCGTAAAAGACCATGTCTAGGACATGGCATCGACATCTAAGTATGATCTCATATAAGACCATGTCTGGGATATTGCATCGAGATCAGGTTAGGAGATCCCGTATAAGACCATATCTGGGATATGGCATCGGCATCAAAGAATAATCCCATATAAGACCATATCAGGGATATGGCGTTGGTATCAAAACTTATGTACAATAAGTTCAAAGAATTCATAACGAACCAATCTATTTATAAGCAAAAGAGTTGAGTATGTGAGTTGGCCTAGATTCAAATTTTGTTATTGGATGACCTTGAGCAAAGCTCATGATATGAAGGTTAAAGATGTGAATTCATGACTATGTTAGTATATGTGCTAAATCATGTGATTTAGTGATACAGGTAACGCGATTAATTAAAAGTTACTGGATTATGTTGAAATTGAGATGGGTAAGAGTAAATGGGAATAAGTACGGGTAAGTACCTTTATTCTTTTGAGACTATGCTACCATTATTCCATGAAATGAATGTTTGTAGTTGGAGTAAATATGTTATCCTAGTGTTTCATGCAAACTTACTAAGCATGTATAAAATGAAATTATGAGTATTTTGTGATTTTATGAAATAGGGACTAAAATGTCAAAATGTGAAAATATGACGGCTAAAATGTAAAATGCTTTAACTATGTGTTGTGGATTATTTTGGATGAAAATGTGATTGAATGATTTGATTTTAATATTATATAGATCAAGAAAAGAGTGATTCGGATCGAGATTGAGGCAAAGACAAAATGCTCCTTTGATCGACTAGTGTTGTTATATCTACGTCCGAGGTAAGTTCGTGTATAACACAAATTGTTTAAACAATGTTCCTTTGTTGCAAAATGAATAGAAATGTGGTTGTTGAGTTAGAATACAATATGTGAGTTTGAAGAGGTGTGGTACTAAGTGTGCGTAATTATAATGGTTACTACGATGAGTTGCACTAAGTGTGCGAGATAAAGAAATGCATCGACTAGATTAGTTGGAACTGTGTGTGCGGTATCGAGACATCTTCAGTTTAAAGTGATGGCACTAAGTGTGCGATACTATTGTAGCTTCGCTAATTAAATGGCACTGAGTGTGCAAAATTATTGAATGTTTAAAGAGATTCGAGCGAATTATGACAATGAGCATTGAGTGGTAAATGTGGTTGGAAAATACGTGATGATACAGGTATGTACAGAACCTATGTGGTTGATGATATTGTGTATGAGATAAAGGAAAGATTATGTGAGTGAATGATGAAAAAGAGATGGTTTGAGTACCATTAAAAATGTTTGTACTTGATGGTATAGATGTGGTGTGGATGTGAACAATTAGCTTTGGGTAAGATTGAGTATTATTGTGAAATTGAACCATGCGATAGTTAATTTTTGTATTCAATTGTTGAGTTAGTTGTGTTATATTATGAACGTACTAAGCTTTAAAGCTTACTATGTGAAATCTTTCTCTGTTTTACAGTATCATTAAAGCTAGCTCGGATTCGGGGATTGTCAGCGACTCTATCACACTATCGAACATTTATTTTGGTACTTTTGAAAGTTGTATCTTTTGAGATGTATAGATCTTTCCACGTGATATGGCTTGATAGTTCAATGACTTTAGTATATTTTTTGGATATGTGAATATTGAATGGTTAGAATGTGTATATATAGTTTTATGTGAAGAATCATTATGTTATGTTTTAATGAAATGGAATTGGTGTGTTTCATGCATGAATTGGTAGATGAGAAGAGTGAATGAAATGTAGTTTCTTGATGTTGTAATTGAGCATGTAGGTTGACTCAAATTTGGGAGGCAATTTGGCCTTGTAAATGGCCTATAATTGTCCACACAGGTGAGCACACGTGTAACATCCCGGTTTAGACCCTAGTCGGAACAGTGGTTCGAGACCACAAATCTGAGGTCGTAAAAATATTTTAATGTTGCTTTCTGTGTGAATAGTATGTGATATAGTCTGTATGAAAATTCTGTGTGATAATGTGATTGTTTAGGTGTCGAATTAAGAGAAAAGACTTAATAGCGTAAAGAGTAAAAGCTATGTGCTGATTTATAAGTATCTAAGTGTTGTTGTCTTTTAAATAAGGAGGTCTTATGGTGCAATTAGACCATATTTAGTGATAGTGGAAGGTTGATGGACGTTTATAACCATCCATAATAAGCTTTAATATTTATTTCATTAAGGGTATAATTGGAAATCAATTATAAAAGTTATAGTAAACAAAAATTGTAACAGCCCGATTTAAGGCCTAGTCAGAATAATGGTGTGAGACCACGAATTTGAGGTGAATTTAGGAGTTTTTAAAAGTTTATGCCATGTTTGCATGCCAGTATGAATGTTTCATGAAGTAATTTTATTAAATTGTGGTGGATTGGTCCAAAAGGACTAAATTGCAAAAGTTGCAAAATATGATTTTCTAGAAGCTTTTTGTATGAAATAGCTTTAGAATAGTAATTAGAAGTCCTTAAATAGAAATTTTTCCAAAAATATAATTTTGGACAAATTTGGCCTTGAGATGGTGTAATAGAAATTTTTAAGAGGAAGGGCATTTTAGTCATTTGCCTAGTAAGTGATCAAAATAGGAAAAAGATCAGAAAAATTCACTCATCTTCTTCCTTGTTGCTGTCGAAAAAGTGAAGACACCATAGCTAGGGTTCTTCATTGTTTTCAAGCTTGCTAGTTCATCTTAGTCCCGTTTTTGATATTCTTCGTATTTTCGGAATTCTCGTATTATGAATTAGCCATTTCTTGCTATTAAATGAGCTATGATGCATGTGTAAAACTTTACCCATGATTGCCATGCAAGCTAAGTGATGTTTTATGGAAGTTTATGAAGGTTTAATGCTTGATAAACCTCTTTTCCTTAATGAATTTCATAAAAAATGGTAGTATGGACCATTTTGTAATAGTTATAAAATTGGTCATACCTATTAGAAATAGAGAGAATTGATGATTGCTATAGTAGAGAAAATGATTTAGCTATGCATGATGTTTAAGAAAGTTGCATGAAAATCATTTTACGAGCCTAGGGGCAAAAGTGCAAATATGAGAAAGTATAGGGGCAAATTAGTAATTTTGCCAAGCTATGAGTTATGAGTCAATTTAGTCAATATGATTATTAAATGATCTATTTATGATTATAGATCAAGAAAAACAAAGCCCGGATCAAAACCGAGGCAAGAACAAAGTCGAGGACTAAATTGCATAACTACATACATTTTGTATATTGAGGTAAGTTTGTATGAGTTCTAAGCTTTATGATTTTATCATTTAATTGCTTAGTATAATATACATTGTTATCATGAATGGTTTAATGTTATGTTAAACAAAGAAGTCAATAAGATTAAATAAGAGAAAGTCCCGATTGAAGATGAATTACCCGGGAGATACGGTCTATTATACTAGATAAGAAAGTCCGTATAAGACCAAGCCAAGGCATGGCATCGGCAAGTAAGCAAGTTATCATGTAAGTCTAAGGACCCAAGCTTGGCATTGAACAAGTTATCATGTAAGTCCAAGGACCCAAGCTTGGCATTGAACAAGTTATCATGTAAGTCCAAGGACCCAAGCTTGGCATTGAACAAGTTATCATGTAAGCCCAAGGACTCAAACTTGGCATTGATCAAGTTATCAAGCAAGTTATCTTGCAAGTCCAAGGACTCAAGCTTGGCATTGATTCAAGAAGAGATCTTCCATATAAGTCCATATCTAGAGTATGGCAGTGGCATGAAGTACATGACAAGAGATCTAGTATCCTTGGTAATTCATAGAAATTCATTGGGCAAATGAGTAAGCTAAAATGTGAAAACAAGAATGTTAAGAGAGCATAGCTATTACCAAGTTGAAATTGAATATTATTCATGTTATGAATGATGAGTTAGAAGACATAATTATTATGTTTACGTATGCTGATCAATGTGATCAAGTGGTACAGGTACCTTGTTACCTTACAAGTATGAGATTAGTAAGTACCATGAGACAAGTAAGAATCATGTATAAGTAAGTAAGTTTTATAAATGAGATAATGATACCATTCTTATGTCAAATGGTTTATCTGAAGCAGGTTTATTTATTATGTGTTATACATGCAAACTTACTAAGCTAAATGTTTACGTCTTTGATTGTTTCTTTCTATGTAGTCCCGCCAAGCTAATTTGTGGATCATTGGAGTCGGAGCTCGTAGCACACTATCGACCCTTATTTTGGTATAGCCAAATTATATTACTAAGTATGGCATGTATAAGAATCATTCATTTTGAGAACATGTTTTGTGTAATGCCATTGTATAGGCTATCAAGTCTATTATTCTTTTGTATATGTCTAAGTGGTTGGCCAAACTTGTTTAAGTTGTCTGTACATAGATATCAATGAAATACGTAGTATTATTCATGAAATATGTTATTATTGAATTGTATTGTTTTGAGTTGGGTTGATCTTAATTTCAGGGAGGCAAATGGCTTGGTAAATAGCCTCTAGTTACCTACATAGTTAGACACACGGGAGTGTGTCTAGACCGTGTTAAACCCTGCACCTTAATGTTTTAAATAAAGTTAGACCACGGTCATTTTACACGGCTATGTGTAAGGACCGTGTAAGACACACGTTCAAAGCATGGGCGTGTGCCCAGGCCGTGTGGTTGAAGTCAGTAGCTTCACACGGTTGGTAGACACAGAAGTGTCAAGGCCGTATGAATTAAGTCAGTAACCTCCCACGGTTGTAGACATGGGCGTGTCTATGGGTACACGGGCGTGTCTCTAAGTAACATGGGCTTGTGAACCCTGCTTCCAAGTTGAGTGTTAGATGAAGTGTCCAAAAGAGTCCGGTTAATTGTTAAAGGCCTCGTAGGCCTGTAATATGCATGTTATGATCAAGAAAGAAAAGTTTTAAGTCGGTTCAAACTTTTACAGCCCGTATGTACATGTTTAAGTGAGTTTAAGCATGGTAATGCCTCGTATCCAGTCCTAGCATCAGTCTCGGGTATAGGGTGTTACGTTTAGTGGTATCAGAGCTACGGTTTAGTCGATTCTAGGACTAACATAGCACGAGCATGAGTCTAGTTATACATGCCATACGTAAAAATGTTTTTATAATAATAGTGTGACGACTCCTGACGACTTAAATTATGTTTATACATATAGTAAATGGATCCCAACAGAGATATGGCGGATGATGTAGAAAGTAACGCACCAGCTCCCGCAGAAGGGACGGTGCCGAACGAGAATGAGAATAGACCTACTACGGTAAGTCAAAGAGGAGAAGAGGCTAGAGAAGCCTTCCCCACATGATGAACACATGGTATACGCAGTTCGTTCGGGCGAACCCGAATGCACAACCCCCTCCACCCCCGCCTGTTCCACAACCTGCTCCAGTAGCCCCTCAAGTAGTAGAGGTGGTAAGAGGAGATAAACCTCCAATTGATAAGATTAGGAAACATGAGGCAGAAGAATTCTGGGCTAAAAGAGATGATGATCTAGAGAAGGCTGAATTCTGGTTAGAAAATACCATCAGGGTATTCAATGAACTGTCATGCGCACCTGAAGAATGCATGAAGTGTGCAATCTCTCTCTTAAGAGATTCTGCTTATCAATGGTAGAACACCCTGGTGTCGGTAGTACCGAGGGAAAGGGTCAAGTGGGAATTCTTCCAAGAAGAGTTCAAGAAAAAGTATATCAGTCAAAGGTTTGTAGATTAGAAGAGGAAGGAATTCCTAAAGCTGAAGCAAGGTAAAATGTCAGTGACCGATTACGAGCGAGAGTTTGTACAACTCAGCAAATACGCTCGCGAGTGTGTGTCCAGTGAGTCCATTATGAGTAAACGATTTGAAGAAAGATTAAATGAGGACATCAAGTTGGTTGTTGCGGTACTTGAATTAAAAGAATTCGTTGTGTTAGTAGAAAGGGCTTGTAAAGCTGAAAATTTATTAAAAGAGAAGAAGAAATCTGAAACTGAGTCTCGCGACTCTAGAAAGAGACAGTGGAATAAGTTATTCCAGTCTTCATCCAAGAATCAAGAGATTTTCCTACTCGATCAACTACTTCCACTGGATTTTCAAGGAAAGACACGAGTAAACCGTATTCGGGGAAAAAAGCTCAGACGACTTTAGTTGCAAGTGTTGGGAATTTTAGGTCTGACAGACCTGAATGTCCACACTGTGGCAGACATCATCTCGGAGAATGCCGAGCACATGAAAATGCATGTTTTAAATGTGGATCCCAAGACCATTTTATAAAAGATTGTCCAGAGATGATGAAAGAAGATAGAACTTAGAACCCAAGATCCAGGAGTATGACCAGAGGAAGACCGCATAGAAACCCGGGAAGTGGGACAAGTGGAAGAGGTAACCCCAGAGAACAGGCTACGAAACCTGAGGGTAGAGCGCCTGCAAGGACTTATGCCATCACGCTCGCGAAGAAGCATCTTCTCCTGATGTTATTACGGGTACCTTTTCTCTTTACAATATCAAAGTTATTGCTTTAATAGATCCCGGATCCACACACTCTTACATTTGTATGAAATTAGTATCTGGATTGAGTATGCCTATTGATACTATAGAATTTATGATTAAAGTGTCTAATCCTTTAGGCATGAGTGTGTTAGCTGATAAAGTTTGTAAAGATTGTCCACTAATGATTAGAGGTCATTGCTTTAAATCAAATCTTATTTTATTACCATTTGATGAATTTGACCTCATTCTTGGTATGGATTGATTGAATACTCATGATGTGATTGTAAATTATGGGAAGAAATACGTTGAGATGAGATGTGAAAATGGAGATATTCTTCATGTAGAATCGGATGAACAAGATGGATTGTTGGTAATGATTTCTCATATAGCAGCACAGAGATATATAAGAAAAGGGTATGAAGCATATCTGGCCTTTGTAATGAATGATAATGAAACAGAGTTAAAGATTGAGTCAGTACTGATAGTATATGAGTACTTGGATGTTTTCCCTGAGCAATTGCCAGGACTACCACTAGTTAGAGAGGTTGAGTTCAGCATTGAGCTAGCTTCCGGTACTGTACCAGTATCTATTACTCCTTACAGAATGGCTCCAATAGAGTTGAAAGAATTGAAGTTACAGTTGCAAGAGTTGACAGATAAAGGCTTTGTAAGATCAAGTTATTCACCATGGGGTGCTCCGGTTTTATTTGTGAAAAAGAAAGATGGCACCATGAGATTGTGCATAGATTACCGTCAGCTTAATAAAGTGACAATAAAGAACAAGTACCCATTGCCTAGGATTGATGATTTGTTCAATCAATTGAAAGGAGCCACTGTGTTCTCCAAAATAGACTTGAGATCCGGGTACTACCAGCTGAGAGTGAAAGATTCAGATGTATCCAAGACTGCCTTTTGAACAAGGTATGGGCACTATGAATTTTTAGTTATGCCCTTTGGGTTGACCAATGCACCTGCGGTATTCATGGATTTAATGAACCGTATTTTTAGGCCGTACCTCGACAAGTTTGTAGTCGTTTTTATTGACAACATACTGATTTATTCTCGGGACGAGAATGAGCATACTGAGCACCTACAGATAGTTTTACAGACTCTTCGAGAAAATCAACTGTATGCCAATTTCAGTACAAGTGAATTTTGGCTCAAGGAAGTGGGATTCCTTGGACATATTGTCTCGAGAGATGGAGTCCGAGTAGATCCCAGTAAAGTCTCGGCCATAATGGACTGAAAGCCACCGAAGAACATCTCTGAGATTAGAAGTTTTCTAGGCCTAGCCGGCTATTACAGACGTTTTGTTAAGGGGTTTTCCATGATTGCAACTCCAATGACTAAATTGTTACAGAAGAACATGAAGTTTGAGTGGAAAGAAAGATGCCAACAAAGTTTTGAGAAACTGAAGACAATGTTGACAGAAGTTCCAGTTTTAGTACAACCCGAGTTAGGGAAAGAATTCATAATTTATAGTGATGCATCTTTAAATGGATTAGGTTGTGTACTCATGCAAGAAGGCAAGGTGATTGCTTATGCCTCCAGACAATTGCTCATGAGAAGAATTATCCGATGCATGATTTAGAGTTGGCTGTCATAGTCTTCGCTTTAAAGATTTGGAGACACCATTTATATGGTGAAAAATGTCAGATTTTTACTGATTACAAAAGTCTGAAGTATTTGAAGAAACAGAAAACGGAGATGGTTAGAGTTGATAAAAGACTATGAATTGGTTATTGACTACCATTCAGGAAAGGCGAATGTGGTCGCTGATGCTTTAAGCAAGAAATCTCTATTTGCTTTAAGAGCATTGAATTCAAGAATGTTTTTATCTGACAATGGTTCTATTTTAGCTGAGTTGAGAGCTAGACCAATGTTTCTTCAAGAGCTCTTTAAAGCTCAGAAAGAAGATAATGAAGTGCAAGTCAAAAAAGCTCAGTGCGAGTCAAATGCTGAATCCAATTTTTGAACTAATTTTGATGGATACTTGATGTTTAGAAGTAGAATTTGTGTACCGAGGAAAGAGAAGCTTGTTCAGAGAATTCTACATAAGGCACATAACGGGTGTTTATCTGTACATCCAGGAAGTACTAAGATGTATAATGATTTGAATCAACTGTATTGGTGGCCGAAAATGAAGAAAGATATTTCAGAGTTTATTTCCAAGTGCTTGATTTATCAGCAAGTAAAGGCTGAACACCAAGTACCTTCGGGTTTACTTCAGCCCATCTTGGTTCCTGAGTGGAAATGGGATCGCGTCACCATGGATTTTGTAACGGGTTTACCGTTGTCACCAAGTAAGAAGGATGCTATATGGGTTGTAGTTGATAGACTTACGAACTCAGCCCATTTCATACCTGTACAAGTGGATTTCTCCCTAGACAAGTTGGCAAACTTGTATATTTCAGAAATAGTAAAGCTTCATGGAGTTCCTTTATCGATTATATCGGATAGAGACCCGAGATTTACATCCCGATTTTGGAAGAAGCTACAAGAAGCCCTAGGTACAAAGTTAAACTTTAGTACGGCTTTTCATCCTCAGACTAATGGTCAGTTGGAAAGAGTAATTCAAAGTACTTGAGGATATGCTCAGATGTTGTATTCTCAAATTCCAAGGCAGTTGGGAAAAGTTCCTCCCATTGGCAGAATTTACCTATAATAATAGTTTCCAATCGAGCTTAAAGATGGCGCCTTAAGAGGCTTTATATGGGCGTAAGTACAGAACAACTTTATTTTGGACTGAACTTAAAGAAAACCAAGTTCACAGGGTTGATTTGGTTAGAGAAGTTGAAAAGAAAGTTAAAGTGATACAAGAATGTTTGAAAGCTGCATCAGATAGACAGAAATCCTATTCGGATTTAAAAAGAAAAGAGATAGAGTATCAAGTCGGGGATAAAGTTTTCTTGAAAGTGTCACCATGGAGAAAAGTCCTCAGATTTGGTCGGAAAGGCAAGTTAAGCCCACGTTTCATTGGACCTTATGAGATTATTGAGAGAGTTGGGCCGGTAGCTTATTGTTTGGCTTTGCCATCAGAATTAGAAAAGATACATGATGAGTTTCATGTGTCAATGTTGCTACGCTACAGATCAGACCCTTCACATGTGATTACCCCATCAGAGATAGAGATTCATCCCGACATGACTTACAGTGAAGAGCCAGTCAAATTTTGGCTCGGGAAGTCAAGCAATTGAGAAATAAAAGTATTGCCTTAGTGAAAGTATTGTGGCAAAGACATGGGATAGAGGAAGCTACGTGGGAAACAGAAGAGAACATGAGAAACCAGTATCCAAACCTTTTTGCTAGTAAGATTTTCGAGTACGAAAATCCCTAAGTGGGGGAAAATTATAACAGCCCGATTTAGGGCCTAGTCGGAATAGTGGTGCGAGACCATGAATTTGAGGTGAATTTATGAGTTTTTAAAAGTTTATGCCATGTTTGCATGCTAGTATGAATGTTTCATGAAGCAATTTTATTAAATTGTGGTGGATTGATCCAAAAGGACTAAATTGCAAAAGTTGCAAAATATGACTTTCTAGAAGCTTTTTGTATGAAATAGCTTTAGAATAGTAATTAGAAGTCCTTAAATAGCAATTTTTCCAAAAATATAATTTTGGACAAAATTGGCCTTTAGATGGTGTAATAGAAATTTTTAACAGGAAGGGCATTTTGGTCATTTGCCTAGTAAGTGATTAAAATAGGAAAAAGATCAGAAAAATGCACTCATCTTCTTCCTTGTTGCTGCCGAAAAAATGAAGACACCATAGCTAGGGTTCTTCATTTTTTTCAAGCTTGCTAGTAAGTTCATCTTAGTCCTGTTTTCGATATTCTTCGTATTTTCGGACTTTTCGTATTATGAATTAGCCATTTCTAGCTATTAAATTAGCTATGATGCATGTGTAAAAATTTACCCATGATTGCCATGCATGCTAAGTGATGTTTTATGGAAGTTTATGAAGGTTTGATACTTGATAAACCTCTTTTCCTTAATGAATTTCATGAAAAATGGTAGTATGGACCATTTTGTAATAGTTATAAAATTGGTCATACCTATTAGAAATAGAGAGAATTGATGATTGCTAGTAGAGAAAATGATTCAACTATGCATGATGTTTAAGAAAGTTGCATGAAAATCATTTTACGAGCCTAGGGGCAAAAGTGCAAATATAAGAAAGTATAGGGGCAAATTAGTAATTTTTCCAAAGTATGAGTTATGAGTCAATTTAGTCAATATGATTATTAAATGATCTATTTATGATTATAGATCAAGAAAAACGAAGGCCGGATCGAATCCGAGTCAAGAACAAAGTCGAGGACTAAATTGCATAACTACATACATTTTGTATATTGAGGTAAGTTTGTATGAGTTCTAAGCTTTATGATTTTATCATTTAATTGCTTAGTATAATATACATTGTTAACATGTGTTGTTTTGAATTTTTGGTGAATTTAGCAAATTAGGGCTAAATTGTGAAAATAGAAAATTGAAGGGTTAAAGTGTGAAATAAATGAAATTTGTGGGTTTGTATGGATATTAGTAAAA
The DNA here is from genome assembly GCA_025503065.1 of Gossypium bickii. Taxonomy (NCBI): domain Eukaryota; kingdom Viridiplantae; phylum Streptophyta; class Magnoliopsida; order Malvales; family Malvaceae; genus Gossypium; species Gossypium bickii. Next base: position 57,128,909 of record CP106717.1, on the reverse strand, counting down.
TTCTGCTAGACTGGTGCTAAGTGAAATTATGTGAATTTCATGATTTTGTGACTTAGGGACTAAAGTGTCAAAATGTGAAAATATGAGGGCTATTATGCAAAATGCCTTAAATGTGTGTATGTGGGCTAAATTGAATGAAATGATGATTGAATGGATTGATTTTAAATATGTATAGACCAAGAGAGAAGAGGTTTGGATCGAGATCGTGGCAAAGATAAAGTGCTCGATTAATCGATTGTATCTATAGTCGACGTCCAAGGTAAGTTTAGATATAATACATGTTATTAAGATATGTTTAGTATTATGAAATAAATGTGTATATGTGGATGAAATCGAGATGCTATGTGCATGAATAAGCTAATGGCATTAAGTGTGCGAAATGTAAAATTGAAACAGAAATGAAAGGCACTGAGTGTGCGATGATATGAAAGCTATGGCTTATTGACTTGGCACTGTGTGTGCGACATCGAGACTAGTCGGTTAAAAAAAATAGGTACTACGTGTGCGAGGAAAAATATGTTACGATTATGTATATAGCACTAAGTGTGCGATCCAATTAAATGAATATTAAAGGATGATCAACAAGTATAATTAAGCATTGAATAGCTTGGAGATTGAATAACTATGTGTTTATCGAGATATGTATCAGACCTTTGTGGTTGATGAGTTTATAGATGATGTTATGGATGGACAAATGAGTATTTTAGCTATTGATAGTATGGTATATGTACAAGAAGAATGATCTATGTGATGATTATTATATGAATTGGTATGATTTGATGATATGGTTGTATTTTACTTCAAACTTACTAAGCTTTGTAAGCTTACTGTGTGATTTATTTCTCTACTTTGCAGTGTCAGTAAAGCTTGCTCGGATCAGGGGATCGTCAGCTTCTCAGTCACACTATCGGCAATCTATTTTGGGGTATTTTGGAAAGATTTACATAGTTAAGATATGGCATGCATAGGGCTAGTCATTTGAATCATGTTTGAGATTTGTAGTAGCCATGATATGTGGCTAGATATGTGCTAGTTTTAGCATGAATGACTTTGGTATATATGTGATGCATCTTTTGGTATGGTTTGTGGTTTGAGAAGTTGACTTATGAATGGTAACTTGGTGTTGATAAAATGCTAATATGAATTAGTGAATTGAGAAGAAATGATGTTTTGATATTGAATTTGTTATGGTTGTAATGGAAATTGAATGCATAGATTGAATGGTCATTTGGTAAGTTCTTGGTTGCCTTATGTGCATGATATGTTTTGGGATGTGTTGCTTGTAGGTTTGACCCTAAGTGGGTGGCGCATTTTGGCCTTGCAAAATGGCCTACAATATCACACGGTTGTGGCACACGGGCGTGCCTAATGACCGTGGGTGAATTGTAGGATGCAGTTTAGCATCACACAGCCTCGACACGAGTGTGTCATCTAGCCGTGGTGTGCAATTTAGTAGCTAACTAAAAATTACACGGCCTCGACACGGGCGTGCTTGGTGGCCGTGGTGGGGAAGTCTGTATATGACCTAAAAGTACACGGCCATGGCACACGGGCGTGCCTAATGACCGTATTGATATAGTTAGTATATAGACACGGATGGATACACGGGGGTGTCTAGAAGCCGTGGAGGGCACACGGTCTCCTCCCACGGGCGTGTCTCCCCTGTATTTTAGTAAAGTTTTAAATTTTCCAAGAAATTCTCTATATGTTTCGATTTAGTCCCGACTCAGTTTATAAGCATGCTTAGGGTCTTGATGACTCATTTAAAGGACACTATGTTTGTAAATAAATGCGAACAGTAAGGATTACCTTTGTGTTAAAATTTTTGGATGTTAAAGGTTCCGTTTGATTGGTAATGCCTCTTAACCCTATTCTGGTGACGGTCTCGGGTTAGAGGTGTTACATTTGGTTGGTATCAGAGCTATAGTTTAGTCGATTCTTGGACTAACATAGTGAGTGTGAGTCTAGCTATACATGCCATATTTGAAATTGTGATAGTGTGACTAAATTTGGCATTTGAAAATGTGTTTACATATAGTAATGGATCCCAATCGAGCAGTTGCTGACGATGTAGAAAGCAATGCGCCTGCTCCCGCTCAAGGGATAGCGCCGGCCACACCAAGGCCGAATGATAATGGTGAGGGAGGATAGGCTAAGCAAGCCTTCTTCCGAATGATGAGCGAGTGGTTTACGGAGTTCGTTCGAACGAATCCGGCCATTCCACAACCTCTACCCCCGCAAGTACCTGTTGTACCTCTAGTTGTAGATCTGAACAGATTGAATAAGCCTCCTGTGGATAAAATTCGTAAGTACGAGGCCGAAGAGTTTAGGGACACATTAGATGACGATGCTGAATGAGCCAAGTTTTGGCTTGAGAATACAATCAGAGTATTTGATGAGATGTCATTGAACCCTGATGAGTGCATTAAGTGTGCAATTTCCTTATTGAGAGACACAGCTTACAACTGGTGGAAAATGTTTATATCTGTGGTTCCGAGAGATAGAATCACTTGGGATTTCTTTCAAGTTGAGTTTAGAAAGAAGCATATCAGTCACCGCTTCATTGATCAGAAACGTAAAGAGTTTCTAGAATTGAAGTAGGGCCGGTTGTCTGTTACTGAGTACGAGCGAGAATTTGGAAGATTGAGTTAATATGCGAGAGAATGTGTCTCGACCGAAGCTACTATGTACAAACGTTTCATAGGGGGATTGAATGAAGACATCAAGTTGTTGGTTGGGATACTCGATATAAATGAATTTGTTGTGTTAGTTGAAAGATCGTGCAAAGCTAAAGAGCTCAGTAAGGAAAAGAAGAAAGCTGATTCAGAAGCTCGTGATGAAAGAAAGAGATCAATGAGTAAATTTTCTCAACCTTCTATTAAGAGATATAGAGTTGCAAGTAATCGTTCAAATGCTTCGTTTGGACATCCAAGTAAAGATCGTTCGAGACAAAGTGCTGGTTTATGAATTCAAGCTCTGAAGGAACCAAGTGTTGGCAGTGTTAAGAGTAACAAACCTGAGTTCAGACAGTGTGGAAGACGACATATGGGAGAGCGTTAGGGCAAGTATAACAATAGAGTTTGTTATAAGTGTGGATCTCGAGATCATTTCATCCGAGATTGCCCAAAGATGGTTGAAGAAGAAAATGTTCAGAATCAAAGACCGAGTAACATGAAAGCTATGGTAGACCACACAGAAGCACCAAAAATGTGAGTGAAAGTCAGAGATGGACAAATGACACAGCTATGAGATCAGAAACGAGAGCACCTGCTCGAGCCTATGCTATACGTGCACGAGAAGAAGCATCATCTCCAGACGTTATCACCGGTACTTTCACTTTATTCGATATTGATGTTATTGCATTAATAGATCCGGGGTCAACTCATTCCTATGTGTGTGTGAATCTAGTATCGAATAAAACTCTACCTATTGAGTTTACTGAATTTATGATTACAGTATTGAACCCTTTAGGCAAATGGGTCTTGGTGGATACGGTGTGCAAGAATTGCCCATTGATGTTTCGTGATATATGGTTTTCGGTTAATTTGATGTTACTTCCATTTTGATGAATTCGACATAATTCTGGGTATGGATTGGCTTACTCTACACAATGCCATCGTGAATTGTAAAAGAAAGAGTATTGAATTGAGAAGTCAGAATTCGAATTGAATCCAGTGATATGAAAGGATTACCAGCTGTTGTGTCTGTGATGAAAGCCATGAACTATGTGAGAAAGGGTTGTGAAGCTTATCTGGCGTATGTGATAGATACAAAAGTGTCGGAAAAGAAAGTTGAATCAGTTCTTGTGATATGTGAGTTTTCAGATGTGTTTCCTGAAGAGCTGCCAGGATTACCTCCGATTCGAGAAGTGGAATTTGGTATCGAGTTAGTGTCGGGGACTAATCCATTTCTATATCTCCATATAGAATGGCACCAACAGAATTGAAAGAGTTAAAATCACAGTTGCAAGAATTAACCGACAGAGGTTTTGCACAACCGAGTTTCTCACCCTGGGGAGCTCCTGTGTTAGTTGTGAAAAAGAAAGATGGAACTATGAGAATGTGTATTGATTATCGAGAGTTGAACAGAACAAATATCCGTTGCCTCGTATCAATGATTTGTTTGATCAGCTGAAGGGAGCTACAGTGTTTTCAAAGATAGATTTGAGATTGGGCTACTATCAGTTTAGAGTTAAAGAATCCGATGTGCCGAAAACTACTTTTAGAACTGGGTATGGACATTATAAATTCTTAGTGATGCCTTTCGGATTAACAAATGCTTCTGCAGTGTTTATGGATCTGATGAATCGAATATTCAGACCGTATTTGGATCGCTTTGTGGTGGTGTTCATTGAAGATATTTTGATTTATTCGTGTGATTAGACGCAACATGCCGAACATTTGAGAATCGTGCTACAAGCTCTACGTGAGAAACAGTTGTATGCAAAGTTTAGCAAATGTGAATTTTGGTTGTCTGGGTTAGTTTTCTAGAACATGTTGTATCAACTGCTGGAATACGAGTTGATCCGGGTAAAATCTCTGCTATTTTGGAATGGAAACCTCCAAAAAGTGTGTTTGAAGTCCGTAGTTTTCTGGGACTAGCGGGATATTATAGACGATTTATGAAAGGTTTTTCGATGATTGCGACTCCATTGACAAAGTTGTTACAGAAAGATGTTAGATTTGAGTGGTCAGAAAAGTGCCAGCAGAGTTTTGAGCAATTGAAAGTGTTGTTAATTAAACACCATGTTGATTCAACTCGAGTCGTAAAGAGTTCATAGTTTACTGATGCATCGTTGAATGGTTTGGGCGTGTCTTTGATGCAAGAAGGGAAAGTCATTGCTTATGCTTCGAGACAGTTAAAACCGCACGAAAAGAACTACCCAACGCATGATCTTGAACTGGCTGCGATTGTATTCGCATTGAAGAGTTAGCGTCACTATCTGTTTGGGGAAAAATGTCACATTTATACTGACCATAAGAGTTTAAAATATTTGATGACTCAGAAAGATTTGAATTTACGACAGAGAAGATGGTTAGAGTTATTGAAAGATTATGAACTTGTGATAGATTACCACCCGGGTAAAGCTATTGTTGTAGCTGATGCCTTGAGCTGAAAATCGTTATATGCTTTGTGATCTTTGAGTAATCAGATAGATCTATGTGATGATAATGCGGTGGTAACTGAATTGAAAGTAAAACCCTTGTTCTTACAACAGATTTGTGAGGCTCTGAAGAGTGATAATGAGTTGTTAGTAAAAAGAATTCAGTATGGTTTAGATGTTGTATTGGAATTTCAAGTTGATAGTGATGATTGTTTGAGATTCAAAAATAGGATTTGTGTTCCGAGAAATTCAGGGTTGATTTTGAAAACTGAAGCTCACAATAGTCATTTGACTGTACATCTGAGGAGTACAAAGATGTATAATGATCTGAAACAGTTCTATTGGTGGCATGGCATGAAAAGAGATATTTCTGACTTTATGTCGAAATGCTTAGTTTGTCAGCAAATCAAAGATGAACATCAGGTTCCATCTGGTTTATTACAACCGATTATGATTCCTGAGTGGAAATGAGAAAGAATCACGATGGACTTTGTGTCAGGATTACCCTTATCTCCAAGAAACAAAGAAGCAATCTGGGTGATAGTGGACAGATTAACGAAATCAGCTCATTTCGTTCCGGTGAAAACCGATTACTCTTTATATAAGTTAGCTGAATTGTATATTGATGAGATTGTGGGACTGCACGGAGTACTATTATCTATAGTGTCTGATAGAGATCCGAGATTTACCTCGCGATTTTGGAAGAAATGGCAAGATGCTTTAGGCGCGAAATTGCATTTTAGTACTGCTTTTCATCCACAAATGGATGGTCAATTAGAGCGAATCATTCAGATTCTTGAAGACATGCTGAGATGTTGCATACCTGAATTTGACAATACGTGGGAAAAGTACTTATCCTTGATTGAGTTTGCGACAGTTTTCAGTCTAGTATTAAAATGGAACCATATGAGGCTCTTTACGGTCGGAAGTGTCGAACTCTATTGTATTGGACAGAGCTGAGTGAGAATAACATTCACGGGGTTGATTTGATAAAAGAGACCGAACAAAAAGTGAAGAAAATTCGTGACAGTTTAAAAGCAGCCTCAGATCATCAGAAATCTTATGCAGATTTGAAACGAAAAGATATTGAGTTTGAAGTTGGTGATAAAGTGTTGAAAGTGTCTCCGTGGAAGAAAATACTTCGATTTGGCCGAAAGGGCAAGCTGAATCTGAGGTTCATTGGACCGTACGAGATTATTGAACGAGTTGGGCCGGTTGCTTATAGATTGAGATTGCCATCTGAGTTAGAAAAGATTCATAACGTGTTTCATGTGTCAATGCTTCGACGATACAGATCAGACCCGTCTCATGTGATTGCTCCTACTGAGGTTGAAATTCAGTTAGACTTGTCATATAGTGAAGAACCGATCCGAATCTCAGCACGAGAGACTAAAGAATTGAGAAACAAAAGAATTTCCTTAGTGAAAGTATTATGGCACAAACACAGAGTTGAAGAGGCTACGTGGGAATCTGAAAACATTATGAGAGAGCAATATCCACACCTATTCACTGGTAAGATTTTCTGGGGCGAAAATCCCTGGGAGAGAGTTGTAACATCCTGGTTTAGACCTACTAGTCGAAATAAAGGGTTCGAGACCACAAATCGATATCGTAAAAATATTTTAATGTTTGTTTTACGTGTGAATAGTATGTGATATAGTCTGTGTGAAAATTCTGTGTGATAATGTGATTGTTTAGGTGTCGAATTAAGAGAAAGGACTTAATCGCGTAAAAAGTAAAAGCTATGTGCTGATTTATAAGTATCTAAGTGTTGTCGTCTTTTAAATAAGGAGGTCTTATGGTGCAATTAAACCATATTTAGTGATAGTGGAAGGTTGATGGACATTTATAACCATCCATAATAAGCTTTAATATTTATTTCATTAAGGGTATAATTGGAAATCAAGTTTCCAATTATAAAAGTTATAATAAACAAAAATGAACTAAAATGCTCATCTTTAACATATATCTTCCACCGAAAATTGAGAAAGAAAAGAGGGTTTTGAAGTTTTCATGGTTTCGACAACTTCAAGCTTCAATTAGTAAGTGTTTCGTGTTCAGTTTTTGTTAATTTCTACGTTTTCGTAATCGTTGCTTCGTGCTCTAGCTAACTCATGTTGTAATATTGTGAATTGATGATGTTTTTGTGATGAGCCATTGATGAATGCTTGAACTATGTGCTAGTTGATAGTAAAATATGAGAACTTGGGGTTGGATTAACATGTGTTGTTTTTGAATTTTTGTTGAATTTAGCAAATTAGGGCTAAATTGTGAAAATAGCAAATTGAAGGGTTAAAGTGTGAAATAAATGAAATGTGTGGGTTTGTATGGATATTAGTAAAATTCGGCTAGACTGGTGCTAAGTGAAATTATGTGAATTTGATGATTTTGTGAATTAGGGACTAAAGTGTCAAAATGTGAAAATATGAGGGCTATTATGTAAAATGCCTTAAATGTGTGTATGTGGGCTAAATTGAATGAAATGATGATTGAATGGATTGATTTTAAATGTGTATAGACCAAGAGAGAAGAGGTTTGGATCGAGATCGAGGCAAAGATAAAGTGCTCGATTAATCGACCGTATCTATAGTCGACGTCCGAGGTAAGGTCAGATATAATACATGTTATTAAGATATGTTTAGTATTATGAAATAAATGTGTATATGTGGATGAAATCGAAATGCTATGTGCATGAATAAGCTGGTGGCACTAAGTGTGCGAAATGTAAAATTGAAACAGAAATGAAAGGCACTGAGTGTGCGATGATATGAAAGCTATGGCTTATTGACTTGGCACTGTGTGTGCGACACTGAGACTAGTCGGTTAAAAAAAATAGGCACTAAGGTGTGCGAGGAAAAATATGTTACGATTATGTATATAGCACTGAGTGTGCGATCCAATTAAATGAATATTAAAGGATGATCAACAAGTATAATTGAGCATTGAATAGCTTGGAGATTGAATAACTATGTGTTTGCCGAGGTATGTATCGAACCTTTGTGGTTGATGAGTTTATAGATGATGTTATGGATGGACGAATGAGTATTTTAGCTATTGATAGTATGGTATATGTACAAGAAGAATGATCTATATGATGATTATTATATGAATTGGTTTGATTTGATGATATGGTTGTAATTTATTTCAAACTTACTAAGCTTTATAAGCTTACTGTGTGATTTGTTTCTCTCTTTCTGATTGTCGATAAAGCTAGCTCGGATCAGGGGATCGTCAGCTTCTCAGTCACACTATCGGCAATCTATTTTGGGGTATTTTGGAAATATGTATATAGCTAAGATATGGCATGTATAGGCTAGTCATTTGAATCATGTTTGAGATTTGTAGTAGCCATGAGATGTGGCTAGATATGTGCTGGTTTTAGCATGAATGACTTTGGTATATATGTGATGCATCTTTTGGCATGGTTTGTGGTTTGAGAAGTTGACTTATGAATGGTAACTTGGTGTTGATAAAGTGCTAATATGAATTAGTGAATTGAAAAGAAATGATGTTTTGGTATTGAATTTGTTATGGTTGTAATGGGAATTGAATGCATAGATTGAATGGTCATTTGGTAAGTTCTTGGTTGCCTTATGTGCATGATATGTTTTGGGATGTGTTGCTTGTAGGTTTGACCCTAAGTGGGTGGCATTTTGGCCTTGCAAAATGGCCTATAATATCACACGATTGTGGCACACGGGCGTGCCTAATGACCGTGGGTGAATTATAGGATGCAGTTTAGCATCACACAGCCTCGACACGAGTGTGTCATCTGGCCGTGGTGTGCAATTCAGTAGCTAACTAAAAATTACACAGCCTCGACACGGGCGTGCTTGGTGGCCTTGGTGGGGAAGTCGGTATATGACCTGAAAGTACACGGCCATGGCACACGGGCGTGCCTAATGACCGTGTTGGTATAGTTAGTATATAGACACGGATGGATACACGGGGGTGTCTAAAAGCCGTGGAGGGCACACGGTCTCCTCCCACGGGCGTGTCTCCCTTGTATTTAAGTAAAGTTTTAAATTTTCCATGAAATTCTCTATGTGTTTCGATTTAGTCCCAACTCAGTTTATAAGCATGCTTAGGGTCTTGATGACTCATTTAAGGGACACTATGTTTGTAAATAAATGTGAACAGTAAGGATTGACTTTGTGTTAAAATTTTTGGATGTTAAAGGTTCCGTTTTATCGGTAATGCCTCTTAACCCTGTTCCGGCGACGGTCTCGGGTTAGGCGTGTTACAACACGGGCGTGTGACTTGCCAGTGTCCAATACTGGTTGTATTCGAAATAAGTCAGACTCGCACACTGGCAAGACACACGGGCATGTGACAAGCAGTGAATCAAGTCAGTGTTGCCCACGGGTCAAGCACACGGGCGTGTCTTCAGCCTTGTGGACAAGTCAGTATGTATGCCCTGTTTTGCCACGGCTTGGACACACGGGTGTGTCTGATGCTGTGTGAGGCACACGGCCTGCCCACACGGGTGTGTGACCTCTGTAACTTTGAAAAATGTTTAATTTTAAGAAAAGTTTTGTATGTGCTTGGTTTAATCCCGACCCTTTCCCAATGCATGTTTAAGGTCTTGTAGACCTTTTAAAGAGACTCTATGTATATGATTTGCTATGATATGATGATAGTGTATTTATGTTTGTGAAATGATTGTAAAAGTTTCGTTATGTCCGGTAACACTTCTTAACCCTAGACCGGCAATGGTTATTGGTCAGGGGTGTTACAATCACTTAGTAAAAGTCATTTATTACACACCGAGCATTCATATTCTACCATTAAACATCAAAACACATGCATGTCATCCATGGGTAAATATTTAAACACAAACCCTAACTCAAAATAATGGTAAAAATAGCTAAACTGAGTTACGGCGATCTCAAAAATGTAAAGAACATTAAAAACGGGGCTTGGATGCACTTACTGTTGAGCTTGAAAGCTTGAAAACCCTAGCCATGGTGTCCATAGAAACATTCAGCCAATACATGAAGAAGATGAACATGTTTTTGGCCTATTTTCCTTTTTTATTTCTTTTAATTACCAAATGACCAAATTGCCCTTAATTAAAACCTTTAGTATTTTATCCATCTTTATCCATTTTTGTCCAAATTAAAATATAATGGTCTAATTTCCATTTAAGGACCTCCACTTTAAAAACCCATTTCAAATAAGTACCTTAGCTTCTAGAACTCACATTTTTCACATATTGCAGTCTAGTCCTAATTATCAAATTGGACACTCAATCAATAAAGTTTCTTAACGAAAATTTCACACAATCATTCTATCACACTATAAACTTTAAAACTTAATCGTAATAAATTTTTCTACTTCAAATTTGTGGTTTTCAGAACCACTGTTCTGTTTAGGCCCTAAATCGGGTTGTTACAACATGATTTATTGATGGAAAAGAAAGTGATTAAAAATAGAAAATGAATACCTCACCACTACAAACCTCACGAATCCACTCACAAAGAAAGATAATATGGCACTCCACTCGTGTTTGCACTATTTAGTGGCTTTTATTCTCTCTAATGCTCTCACACACTTGTGCCCTTTTCCACTCTATTCTTCTCTCGTGATTTCGTAGGGGTCTCTTTTAGACTATATTGTTGTCTAGGGATCGGCTTCAAATGGGTTACAAGGGAAATAATGTAGAGGGGTATAGGGTAGGCTGAAAGAAAATAAAATGGGTTTAAGTTTGGCGTGTAGAGTGGTAAATGATAGAAGGAGATTTTGATGGCTCGAGAATACAAAGAGATAAATACACACTTCAACACCTTCTTCTTCTTCTTTTTAACTTTGAGTTTTTTTTTCAATATACTTAAATTTTTTTTTCAATTATAATAGAATGAATACAATTTTGGATGCAAAACAATATTTTTTTTTTGTTCGAAACTTTTTTCCAACCTCACGAACCTACTTCGAGATAACTACGAATGTCGGTACTTCTTGTTTTAGTAGCTCTGATACCAAATGATGCGATCTGGCTCGATGATGTGAGTCGAGTCGTCTTAGTTGTCCGATCGTCAACGAGAAAGTATCGTTCCAAAACTTGAAGTTACTTGTAGTTGGCTAAATATGAAGGAATTGATAGAAATAGGTTCAAAATAGGTTAGGTATGATAAGAATAAGTTCAGTTTAATAAGAAAAAATAAGATAGATAATTTGATGGATAGGTGGAATGGAAATTCGGACTTAAACGTCAAGAACGATCCAACACTAAAAAGAGTTTCGTTCCGAGACTTATATTACTTAAGGTGGAATGGTGATGAAGGAAATGGGACCTTAACCGTTACCTAAAGAGGTAGGAACCAAAGGTATCAAGATAGGGATGAACACCACATCGGAATAGTGATAAGTTCAAAGAGAATCAGGTTGACGCCACTGACGAGCAGATAAGTCAAGATGAGACTCAAACGAAATTGGAGAGGAAGAAACCTCACAAAAGAACAATATATTCTTTCAAAAATGGCAAAAGTCTATACAAAATGAAAATAGCTAAGTATTTATAGCTATCTAACTATGCTAGTCGAATGGACAAATTACATTGCTTAAAGACTAAGTATTCGGCCATTAATGAGCTAAAATATTCTAGAATAAAAACTACAAGTCTTCTTGTCCATGTCCAGCCTTTGGGACGCCACTAGTCATGCTTCATGAAGAAGAAATTCAATTGAATGTATTTGGAGGCATTAGGGGCTTAATGGACTTGTCTAGGTTCAGCCATGAGCTTAATGAGCTCATTCAATTTGCAATGTTTGGCCGAATAAGTGTAAGCATTAGTGGGTAGCTTTGAATGGTCACTTGGTGTGTGAACATCAATCTTGTAGGGTCACTTGAATGTGAAAGCTCATAGCCGAATGGACACCAAATGTGAATGGAAAATTCGACTAGTGTGAACATCTTGATGGCTGCCTTGGGGAGGTGTACGGCCAACTTGAGGAATTAAAGAGGCAGCCACTCCTTGGCTAAATAGGCACTTGGAAAAGCTAAAGAACCAGCCACTATGCATTGTAGCCAGCCATGCATGAATCCTTCCATGCGTTGCATCTGATCATACGTGCACCTTGTATTAAATGCACCTTCATGCATTCGGCTGCACCAAAATACCATGAACACATTAATTGAATTTATGGCAAGCTTAAATTTGGTTGTACTAAAGTAAATACATGCTTTAGACACATTAATAAAATATAATGAAGCTAAGACAAATTAAATGTTGGCTTGACATGACACATTAATTCGGCTAGCTCATAATGTACTAAAAACATATAATAAGCTGTAATGAGCTAATAAACTAATCAATGAGCTGAAACAAATTAAAATAATTAAAGTAAACACTTAGTTTATTCTAGCAATAAAGTACATGAGTTGGAAAGAAATTGAAATGAGCTCAAACGAGCTGAAACAAGCTTATTTGAGCTTAACGAAGCTCGAGGAATCGAAAATGAGCTAAAGTCGACTTGCACAAGGGTGCAAGAAATCTTCATGGAGCTGGACTGAGCTTCATCAATGTGTTCGAGCTTTGTTTCATTCCAAATTATGGCGAGTAAGGTCGAAATGGCCTCTTTAAAAAGCTTAGCTCGAGCTCGGATAATAGGGCCTTGGGGCAGCTCTATGGGATCCTTGCTCAAGTTTGGTGAGCTCTGAGGCGTGCTCATATCAAAAACTGTCTCAGTTCATGCATAAACCAACAACGGAGCATTGGGCTGCAGCCAAACGTTTACTTCGCTATCTTTATGGCACCTTTGGTCAAGGCATCACACTTCGTCGAACCTCCTCTCTTAGCCTTCATGCATTCTCAGATGCTGACTGGGCTGGCAACAAGGATGATTTCACTTCCACGAGTGCTTACATTGTTTATCTCGACCACTATCCCATTTCTTGGAGTTCTAAGAAACAACGGACTATTGCTCGTTCCTTTACCGAAGCTGAGTATCACTTTATTGCAACTACCGCTACTAAATTACGATGGATTTGTTCTCTTCTAACTGAACTTGGAATTCACATTCCAAATTCACCCGTGGTCTACTGTGATAATGTTGGAGCAACAAATTTGTGTGCTAATCCTGTCTTTCACTCTTGCATGAAGCATGTTGTCTTGGACTATCATTTCATCCGGGAACAGGTGCAAAATGGTCTTCTTCGTGTTTCCCATGTCTCATCGTCTGATCAACTTGTCAATGTTCTCACAAAATCGCTACCTCGTCACCAATTCACCACGGTTACTTTCAAGAATGGACTAACTCCGCCTCCGTCCATCTTGCGGGGGCATGATAAGAATCCATAAAGCTGCACTCTCAAGTGCTTATGTTTCTTTAGGATTCTATTGTTTACATTCCTGATCTTTAGCGATTTGTTTTCCTTAAGAATAAGTCCACATCTGTTATCTCTAGCAGATTTCTTAACATGTCTTTTGTATATAAACTAATATCAATCAATGAAAAGAAATACAAGTGAAAACATTCCAAAACCCAGTTGTTTCTTCAAAGAACATCAATACTTTATCTAGCCATACCTCATACAAAAGTGACAGACTTTATTCATAATTTATCACAAAGACCGATATACAAATCTTACCATGCATATTTGATAGGTCATGCCACAATGACCAAACAAATTATACCATAAATGTTTCCCCAGAATACGCCACAGAGGCGTCATACAGAGTCTCGTGTTTACTGTCTTGGTAGACTACCACATAAATTCATGTATCGTGATCTACCACTTCGATTCATACATCATCGATGGCTACACTATGAACATACATACAATCATATCATACCATGCCATGGACTTTAACCACATGATCCTCAAGATCGTTCAATATAGAAGTTACAATAAATCACTCATGAAGAAAGCTAGAAGCTAGGCAAATTGTGTTTCCAAAGATAATCTTTCTTTCACAAATGATGGTTTAGAAATTTTAGTCTAGTGTATAAATAACATGAAAAAAAAAAAGATGATGTTTTTTTATTAATTGATAGGGATCATAGACTTTGTCATAGGAAGGATTCATAAAATAATTTCTCATATTTAAGAGACTTGTATTTTATAAATGATCAATGACACCTAAATGAAAGCGGTTAATATGCCATTTGATATTTGATTTTGGTTTTTGGTCAAATTGGTACCCGAATTTGACTTCTTTCATCTATTGTAGTAAATTTTAAAACAATGTTGAAATTGGATGACGTGGACCAACGAGATTGTTAGATATGGCACACATGACACACCATCAACTGAATGTGGTTGCAACCTTAGTAAACATTTAAAAAATAAAACTAAAAATATTAAAAATATATTAAAAAAACTATTTCAATGTATAAAAAATTTAAAGACTATAAAAAAATGAAAAATCATTTAAAATAATAAGTTACAAAAATAAGAAAGTATATAAATTTTAAAAAAATTAATAATTAAAAACTGAAAGTATATAAATTTTAAAAAAATTAATAATTAAAAAATTTAAGAATGCATATAAAGCATTTAGATACAATAAAAAAGATAAAATTAATTAAAACATACAAAAAAAATAATCGATATTGATCATTATTGATCGACTTTGATCATCAATTAATAGGTCTTGACTAATGATTGAGATTTAGTAACCAATCAATGACATGTGTTCACATGCAATTTTTTCTGTTTTTTATTTTAATTTTTATAATTTTAGATTTTTAAAATTTATATATTTTTAGAATTCATATATAAATTTTAAAAATTGAAAATACCCCTTAACATAGATTTAATATGAGATTGGAATTTGGTGTTGAAGTGTAAAAAACGGTTGGAGAAAAGTCCAGGCAAGCCCAGTCTAATCTATGGAATAAGGGTTGGTCCCTTCGTCGTTGCCTGGTCTAGCCGCCTAGGTGTCAACAGTGAGTTGCTTTTTTTCTTAAAAATATGGATGTGGAAACGCTATCTTCACTCCCCCGTAATATTATTAATTTATTGGAATCGAATTTCTAATCACAAATTTAAAGGACAACCTATCAAAACTCGTGATTTGTTTTTATGTTTCTATAATATATACTATAAGTTCAAAGCCAAAAATCATATATATTATATACATCTTATACATGTAGATTACATTACAAACTATATATGTTAAAATTATACAAAAATTAAGTGGTGTTGGTTTGGATGGAATAGTTATGTTGAAGCTTTAGAAATTAAAGTTTCTTTAAGTTGAAATTTCAATAAAATAATATTTTATAAAAAATAAAAATATTTTTATATTACTGTGTTATTCTATAATAATAAAAATTAGTTATTTTCCAACTGTATGTTTGTTTGATTGATTCGTGATAAGTATATATATAATGTTAATTAAAAATTAGTAATAGAAAATAAAACATGACATGCATGTAGAAAAATGGAAGGACATATAAAAAATTCCCAAATATGTAAGAGAAGTGCATGTGATGGATCTTAAATTCCTCTCTACCTGTATTTTATAATTATTTCAACTCACACATGGCTGGAGTGTTGATTCATAAAAAATGGGCAACATGCAAATAAAACCCCCCACCTCACTCTTAATACAATAGAGTAATTGTGAAGTAAATGACACAAACAAGAAAAAGCTTTGAAAATGTTGTTAAAATAGAATATTTATGACTTATTTAAGTAGTGCTACAGTATAAGCATGAAGGGTGAGATTGGAAAAATGAATAAAATAAAGTTACGATAAGGACTGATTTTGAGAGTAGACAAATTACAAAAGGTCCTCTTCTAACACGCAATTATAATTAGGTTGAGTGAAAAGGACCACTAATTCCATTTCCATGTGCCAAAACACCCTATCCTTCCCAATTTCCCAAACATGTTACCGACAGTGCTTTTACTAAATTATATATCTAAAAATTACAAGCGACACCCTAATTAAGGTAGAAAATATTCCTCTTTCTTCTTAAGAAAAATAAAATTTAAAGATCCAATGTTTTGGAAAAAGCCAATTTGTAGGTGAAGAAACAGACAGCACAACCTCCACTAATTGCGATTTTCAAGCTATGGAAAATTATTTCTTCTTGATGTCACTATTTCATTTTATTTAGATATGGAAAACAATTTCTCTTTAATTGTAGATTTCGCTTTAGCTTTCCATTTTCTATTTTTCATTTATTCTATAGCAAAATGTACAATTTCCTCCTCCCCTTATAAAGAAAATAAATAAAATATACTAACGGCGTGAAGTAAGCAACTGGGAGAGAGATTTAATATATAGATTAAACGGCGTTAGTTGCCTGGTCTTCTTCTTTGTTGATATTGATGAGTGCTCTCTCACACACTGACGCTGCATCTGGTGACGAGCTGGTACTTAACAGCGTTTTCTCCGACAGAAACGCCGTTGTTTTTGCTCCCGAAAGTGATATAAGCCGGACACCTAACGTTGAGATGATACCTGCCTGAAACGAAAGTCCCAACTTTCCATCTCACCCGTCCATCAATCTTGATCACCATGAAGATCGTTCCGGCAGCTTGTTCGGACTTCAAAGAGACGGAGAAATCGGGAGCTATAGGGACCATGTTCCCGTAGATGAAAGGGGACCAGACATTGATCTCATTATGACCCTGGTATGTTGGAGGGAGAGCTGTCCTAAGGGTGGTTTGTTGGTTCCTGTAGGTGGCGTAGATGACGAGCCTGTCGTAGTAAATCCCGATTCTGTCATTGGGGTTTCGGGTGGATACGGTGACTTGGAAATTAGAAGTGAGGAAATTGGGAGTGGAGGCGTTGAAAGCATAGACGGTGGTGTCTTGGAGGATGAAGCGGGGTTTTGTGGGGCGGAGGATTGCCCAAATGATGAGGATTGTGATGAGAACGATAAGGAGGAAGACTAGAAGGCAACCGAAGAGCCTTCGGATGAGCTGCCGCCGGCCTTTGCCATGGTTGCCGCAATCCTTGGCCGTCATGGTAGGCAGAAAGTGAAGGTCGGTGAAAGTTTGGTTCTAAGGGGAGAAAAGGAGAGTTCAACCTATCTATCTATCTGCTTTTTTTGTATAATGAAATGAACGTGTTGCGGTGTTGAGGGTAGTGTAATTGGTATTTATATAAAACAAAATTTTTAGTGGATGTGTAATGAATCAATAATTGAATTTATATTAAAGCACTGCCTCTCAGTGTAGGGTTCTCAAGGGTGTGCTAGGATAAAAGTGTTCATTTTTTTTATACATATATATATATATATAATAACGATTAAATATACTTATTTTACGATTTTAAGAGGATTATAGTATAATTTTATTATATATTAATTTATAATTTATATTTTGAAGACATCAAATTATAATTTTAATATATTAATTTATAATATTTTATAGGTGTCAATTTTTGTCTAGATGACCGTAAATCTTTACTATAACATTGGTGGTTTAGATGACTAGTTAAAAAATTATGGTAAAGTACTTTAATTTTTTATTTTTTAAAAAAAGTAATGTGAATTTGACATAAAAATTTAAATTAAAAGAAAATTCATGGATGGTGCTCCAAAAATTACTCATGTAATTGTGTCAAGTCAAGAAAGGGAAGCTCACTTTTTGTTAATCAATCTTGGAAACAAACAAACAAAAAAACAAAAAAAAAAGTAGATTTAAAATAATTTGGGATTCCATAGTCCATATGAAAAAGAAAATAAAAAAGAAAAAATAGCAACTTTATGAATTATTGAGTTCAACATTCAACAGTTAATTCTAAACCAAAAGAAGATTATAAAAAGATATTCTAAATCAAAAGATAGCAGAAAAAGTGATTATCAAACAAAAAAGAAAGAAAGAAAAAGAAAAAGTAAAATAATAGCAAATGGTGTCATAACAGGGAAGCTTCCAGCTCGGCCTACCAACTTATTTATTTGAGGTTCCAGAATATACATTACATCTCAGCTGAGTGCTACCAAATATAAATTTTGTTAACGTAATTAAAATCTTCTTATATTATTTTATTTTTAGCATTGAATTTTCAAAGTATAACTTTAATGAATGTTTAGATGGCCGGAATTACGGGTAAAATTCTAGTATTTAATTTGTTAATTTATAGTTAAAAAACAAAATTGGTGTATAAATGAGTTAAGGCTGTAAGAAAAGAGAAAAATTCCAATTTGAGTTTGAAACTTCATACTTTGTCTGTCTTCGAATTAAAAGGGTTTTGGAACCAGTTGCTGAGGCTGCGTGTGCATGATACGCGCCATTGTCCTGTCACAAACATTATTCACAGAGTGCGAAAGCTGTCGGGTTGGCCGACACGTCAACTGGACATGAAAGGGCGAGAGTGAATAAAGTTTTGATGCAGATCATCTTCATCCTCCATATTTTTCTTTAAATTTAATCACCTAAAATTCAAATATAAATAAATAAAATTGAGAGTGGATTATGATAGGAGTTCAAAAAGAAGATAAAAATCTAGTAGAATCGAGACTATTACAGTGTAAAAGGTTAGTGTTGGTAAAAGAGGGCTTGGGATTCTTTTTCAGTGAAAATGAAATGCAGACCTTTTTTTGTTCGTAAGGGGAGAATAGTTGAACAAGACTTTCTTAACTATTAAATAGTTAGGCAGAAGCTTTTTGAGGTTTTTCTTATCAAATAAATTATTAGGGTAATTTAATTTAAAATAAATTCCAACAAAATAATAAAATAGAAACTTGAGTGGTAGGCTGGTCAGCTTTTGAGCACTGAGATTTAAGCGGATTTCTCATCCCTTTTTCTTGTTTGTCCAGATTAGCAATCACAAATCTTGTTTCAACTTCTAAAATGTCCTAATTATCTTGTTTTCTTTTGTACTAGGCTTTTCGCTTTTCAATGTTGTTAACACATTGTTTATTTATTTTCTAAAAAGGGTTAAATTCTGTTAAAGCAAAATTTTGGTGTGAAAAATCTCAAACATACAAATAACAACTCAAACAAAAAGAAAATGAAGCAACAGGATAAGGTTCTAAGATGTGTATCAAGCTACTATCTTTAAGGTTTTATTGACCCCACCTATACTTGGTGTGCAAATGAGTTTCAAATAAATGAACCTCATGATACAATGAAGCTTGACGACTATTTACTTTTTGCACTAACGATTCTTTATAAAACAATCTAAGAATAATAGAAGATGGAGGAAGCATAGAAAAAACTTTTGAAATTTTTTGGTATGTTTTCCAAATAAAATCTTACTCCTATTTATAAGAATTCTCATGTATCTTTATAGAGACATAAACTTTCAATAGGTGTGTTTTCAATAGGTGTGTTTTCTAAATAATCATATTTTAAAAAGAGACATAACTATTGAACTAATATCTCTTGAGTAGTTATAATTTTTTTTTTCAAAAATCAAGTGATATAACTTTTGATCAGTAACCAAAAGATATAACTTTTGATTAATTAGATCATTTCATTTATAGTTATCAGAATACTATAAATATTTGAAAATGTTCCAACAATCTGCCCCCATTTTCAAAAGATTTTAGATTTTAATAATCTTGGAAATCAATTTGCAGAAATGAAAGTGTCTTACGACTGAACATTCACTTAATGAAAACATGTTAAAGTTAATCGAATTGCATGGTAGACTAAGCTTTGAACCAACTATTCCATTTGACTAATCGAACACATCTCACACGATGATTTCAACACTGGTCAATGCATAGTATCTATAGACACTATTATGACCATGTGTATGTGTCCTCTTTTAATGAGTGTTGTTAGAGTTAAGCCCTTGAGCTCCTAGAAACGACTACTTCACGCTCACATAGGTAGATCCCATTGAAAGAGTTCTCATTGCTCATCCTTCCCTTATCATAACGACCTAGCACTTTAATCTTAGGATGAATTTATTTATAGTGCTAGTAGTCACATACTAATGATGTACTTTTTCTCATTGAACTCAATACTTGACGTTATACCAAGTGTTGAGTCAAGTTTCCATCATGGGTGACTCTAATTAATGGGCTTGACTCCCGTCCCTTTTGAGGTCTTGTTTACTACTTCTCTAGCAAGACTTTTGTTCAGAGGATTTGTCAAGTTTTCTGTAACACCCCTAACTTGTCTCCATCGTCAGATTAGGGTTACAGAGTATTACGACACATATTGTAACATTTAATATCATTTAAACAATCATATATTAATTTAGATAACAAATATTCAAATGAAAATAGTATTCAAAGCATAATACATTTACGGGCCTTAGAACGAGCTTACGGAGCCCTAAAAAAATAGTTTGGGAATAATAATGGACAAATTTGAAATAAAATAGAAAGTTTTAGAAAAAAATTTGAAAAATTTGAAAACAGGGGTCACACGGCTGTATGACCAGGCCATGTGACAACCCAGGCAATGTGGCTCAAGGACATGGTCATGTGGCCAAACCGTGCACAACTCGAAATAGGGTCACACGGTCATGTCGTAGCCTATGTACCCACCTGTGTACAATTCGATATAGGATCACATAGCCGTGTCGTAGGCTGTGTGGGTATTCGAAATGAGGTCACACGACCATGTCGCCAGACCATGTAACTCACCGTGACCGTGTAAGTTAAACATGCACAAAAATTTAAGAAGACACGCGGCCATGTGAGGAGGCCTTGTGTGGCATACGGTCGTGGGACAGCCCGTGTCCAAGCCGTGTGCACCTTAAAAAGCTTTCAAAATAAGACATATTTTTAACCAAATCTTGGGTACCAAGTTAACCCAAAATCAATCATTTCTATACACCAAAAACATATTCAAATAAGCTTAAAACATACCAAATCACTCAACCTAAGTGCCTAACCAATGTGCCCTCATTGACATCACAATTCAAATATCAAAACTATCTACATTTCACACCAAACTAGTAGCATTCAAGTTCGCATATCCATACCTAAAATATGTACTAAACATATTATATTTCAAATGCCTTCATAATACTCACCCCAAATACCAAAACAACTTTATATGTACATTTACATATCCAAAACCAAAGATGCATACACAAACAAGCTCATCCAACCTTATATTAACCAAAGTTGCAACACATGAAGTCATTATCCTAAAGCATACACATAACATACTAATTACATGCCATATAACCCAAAAGTAAACATTCAAAAACTACCAAAAGATATATGGATAGTGTGATTCTTCCAGTTGATCCGATCGCTTGATTTCCACAAAACATAATCTACAAAGAAGTAAAAGAAATAATACGGTAAGATTTGCTAGAGCTTTGTAAGTTCAATGGTTAAAATGATAAACTTACTGTATAAACACATAAATCACATAATAACTGTAATACCCCTAACCCAAATCCGTCACCGGAACAGGGTTACAGAGCATTTCTGGAATTTACAGAAAAAATAATAAACATTTCATAATTCTTTAGTATTCATATCAAATTCCAATCAAATTTCATCATATAGTCCCTTGTATAAGCCTTCGAGACCCGTGTGCCAGGCCGTGTGATCAATTCTGAGCATTCTGTTTTGACATTTTAAAGATGCAGGGGACACACGGCCAGGCCACACGCCCATGTGCTAGGTTGTGTGTCACACACGGCTGAGACACATGCCCATGTGGACAAAAATAGGCTATTTTCACATCCATCTCTACCAACACTTTAACATATTCACAAGTCAATATAGGTCATTTAAACCAACTTAAAATCCAAGTCATATACATACTTCATATAACCAAGTATACAGATTTACTTAAATTACCATTTTCACTTATATACATATTTTATCAAATATGCTAACTTAATTCGGTCATCAATATGCCAATATAATTTTTATCAATCAACCATTTCAAGCATATACTATACATGTCCATAACTAGCTATTCCAATGGCTAGTTATAACCCAAATATTTACATGCCAACATTGGTTAATTAACCTATACATGCTATTATAACCATAATTAATTTACCATATTTACCAAGATAGGCCCGATGAATAGTGTGAGAGATCTCCGCCAATGCTTCTAATCCAACGAGCTTCCGAAATTACTATAAAACAAAGGAAAATAAAATAGGGTAAGCATGAAATTCTTAGTAAGTTCGTATAACATGGTAATTAACTTACCATTCATTCTATTTCAAGATAAACATGTAAGGCACATTCAATCAATTTGATCTCGAGCCCTACACATATCCTCATTGCCCTTGTTAGTCATACATTCTACAATAACATCAAGAAACATATATGGGCTCAACAACAATCAGATTTCTAGATATATATATATACTTTCCATATCAAGTATTCATATAACATGTACAAATCATATATTTGTATTTCAAGTACATTTTCATAATAATTCATCTTGAGCTCAGATTATTTCATGTCGAAACTTTACCCATTAAATCATTCTAAATATCAATGTCAGACAAGTAGTACACTGAATGTGTAATCATGTATGAATGTACTCATCTAATAAATTCCATGTATGTAATGCCCCAATTTTTGCTTAATTTCGGCTTTTTGTAATTTTGGCATGAAAGAGTGTTTACTTCAGTGGTTATGTGTGCTGGGTGTGTGTGGGAGGTCCCAAGTTAAAGTCTCAACTTGGGTAATTTTGATATTTTTATGAATAAAGCCCAAACTCTGGTTGGTAGGCTTATAAGTTAAAATGTGTAAGAAATTAGCAGAATGGGCCTGCTGGTTTAGTGGTTAAGTGGAGTGTTGGTTATGTTGAGTGAACTGTGTTCGAATCCTGGCATGAGCATTATTTTTGCCTAACACATTCAAAGAGATTGTGTTGGACTAAAAATCTGATAGTAGGGAGAGAATTAAGGGAAAAGTTGGGGGTTAATAGTTTCTGTTCAGAACTACTTCCTCTGTTTGAAAATTTCGGCTAACCTTCCTCCTTTTTCCCTCTTTCTTTTTAGCTGTCGTTTTCCCTTCCCCATCTCCTTTGGGTGCCAAAATTCTACTATTTCTCCCCCTCTCTTATTTCGGTTCTCCTTCCGTTCAACCGTTTCTGTTATCTATAGTCAGGACGCGCGATTGGTAAGTGGTTTTTTCTGTAAGTGTTAGTGTTATTTTTGATTAAGCGATTAAAGGAAGAATCATTTTACTCACGTTTAGTTACTGCTTGAAGGCTTTAATCGGGTTCTTGGGTTGCAAGACACTACTTCTTGCTTGAAGGTAAATTTGGTCGCTCATTGGATGAGCATTTCGTTTTGTGTTTAGTTTAATTCAGTTCTTTAAGGGATTAATGAGTAAAACATTGTTCAATTATAGGTGTTGGTAACTTCGAGATTGCGTAAAGAGCGAAAACAAACTAGGTGTGTACCCAAAAACACAGAAAACAAGGTTTCGATGAAAGCCAAAAACCTTATTATCGACGCCACATGGGCATGTAGTTACCCGTATGGTAAGCCGTGTGCAAAACTGTAAGTCACCACATGGCCGTGTGATCGACGAGCTCGGTCGTGCGCTTGCGCACTGCCGTGTGAGGGCTGAGCGAGGCCGTGTGCAACACACGAGCTCGACCAATTGGGCCGTGTGGGCTCACACGGGCGTGTGGGATTCTGGGCCAGGCCGTGTGGATGGCCAATTTGGGTGGTGTGGGCCACACGGGCAGGCCTATGGGCGTGTGAGCCCATTTTTTTGGAAAACTCTGTAAGGTTACACGGGTCGCCCAAGTCGACTGTGGACCTATCGTAGGGTCGGTAAGCAATACTTAGACCCCTAAATTAATGATCTGACTGTCTGATTTTTGTATTAAGCATGTATGTTGATCTGAATGTATGAACTACTATCTGCATATTAGCATGACATTTATGTATGTTACATTACATCAGGGTGGGATTGATGATATTCAAAGGAAGTATCTGAAAGGCTTTTAAGCCTGTTATCTGGCAGCTCAGTTGTAAATTTCTGATTATGTGCCGTATTTGGTACACCATGGTGTGTAGAGCTGAGTGGGTTAATTTTATCCCCACATTGTGTGTAGGGTTGGACGGAGTTGGTGTGTAGAGGCTAGTGGGTAGGACTCTATTTTTTGCATACTCTGTCTAAAATGGGCTAAGGCCTTGTAATATGTCTGATTTTGTATCTGAGTGGGCTGAGGTCCACACCATTTCTCTAATGGGTTCAGACCCGAACTGTGAACATCATGTCTGTTATCTGATACTTTTGTTTGTATGATTTCTGTGGGGATTACACACTGAGTTTGTGAAAACTCACCCTTTTCTGTTTAATCTGTTCAGGTAATCCCTAGCAGTAGACGTGTAACACCCCTTACCCGTATTCGTTGTCAGAATAAGGTACGAGGCATTACCAGAATTTACGATTTTTTTTAAACCGAGACCATTCCAATTCAACATATTTTAAAAATAATTCATGCATATTTATAAGATAACTTTAACACATAAGCCATACCAATGGCTGACCTTACATTCATTACATATTAACATTTATTTTATTAGCTTATACATGCCATTCATTTCCAAACTAAAGTTTCTTTAAATACCGAAATATCAGGTTGATAGTGTGATGAGTCTCCCACCGATCCGACCTCCGAGCTCTTAACACTACAAAACAGGAAAAAGGAAATAGGGTAAGCACTTTGTGCTTAGTAAGCCCATGTAACAAGAATTATACTTACCTAATATTTACAATACAAGCGATAAACATTCATATACCCATTCAATGCATTATTACCCTAACATTTACAAACTCAACATTCAAGTCACCCAATAATTTCCATATATCAATAATATATATTATGATTGATGAGCTCATCAATACCATGATTTCCATATTTTTTTATATTTATCCCATTGAATTACTCGAATTTTGATGGATTTTCAGAGGTACACTTTAGTGTACAAATTGAATCCGTCAATTCATATTCATGTGCGCACATTTTCATTTCAGAGAGCACACTCACGCGAACCTCATTTTTACAATGGGATTACTAGTCGAGCTAAATTCCTCAGAATATAAACTCATAGAGTATTGTCGGGATTACGACCCAAAGCTAAATCCCTCGCAACGACAATTACTCTAATGAGCTTGGATCTGAATTACAGTCTAGGCTAAATTGGACCTAATTCGGATTACCCGTCCAAGCTAAATCCATTTTCCACATATTCTTCGGGAGGGCTATATCAAGATAGGATCACCCGTCCGGGCTAGATCCTTTTTACCGTCAATTCCTTTTCAGAGATCCATCGAATTTTCCTTTCATTCAACTGGGATTTCTTTCCCTTTTTATCAAATATATTAATGTATCATCAATCTTCATACAATGAACATTCAAATTATTTTCACATCAATAACATACATTTCAAACATTTAAGAATATAATTCAAGTTACATGAACTTACCTTGATACTTGTTCGTACACAAAATCTACTAATCCGGGACTTTTTCCTTTCCTCGGTCTAGCTTCGTATTTGAGTTTTCCGAATCTAAATAAATAAATTCAATCATCAATTCAATACATTTCATGTTCACATGTAGCATTTTCTATAATTCTATTATTATTTTTAGTTCATTCAAAACTATCTACTTGAGTCATAGTCACTAAATTATTTTTATCTTGAGCTACAGAACTTCAAATTTAGATCTGTTAATTTCTTCTAAAACTAAATTCACATATCTTCTTCCCATAAAATTTTTAGAATTTTTGGTTTAGCCAATAAGTACAGTTTATTCTTTAAAGTTACCCCTATTCTGCTGTTTGACAGTTCTGACCCTTCTTCACTAAAAATTAATTATCTCTTCATACAGGATTTTGATGATGTTCCTGTTTATTTCTATTGAAAATAGACTCATTAAGAATTCTAAACATATAAATTTAAGCCCATAATTATTTTTATCCAATTTTTGATGATTTTCTAAAGTTAAAATAGGGGAACCCGAATTCATTCTGAACCAGTCTTACAAAAATCTAAATATCTCAAAATACAGAACTTCTTTTCTTTCATTGTTTCTTTCATATGAAAATAGACTCAATAAGGTTTAATTTCTTATCTCACTCAACTTCTAATTCCACTTCTACGATATTTGGTGAATTTTCAAACTTACTCTACAGCTGCTGTCCCAAAACTGTTTTCTTATAGCTTGTTTTACAATTAAGTCCTTTATCCAATTCTAACTTCAAATTCTTTCAATTAAACCACTAATTCATCATTTTATTCATCATATGCTATATTCAAAAACTCTAAAACTTCAAAAACTTCAACTTAAATTCATCAAAACTTTGTTCTAAAACTTATAAAGCATCAAAATTAAAAGAAAATGACTAAATTAACTTACCATATTAAACTCCAAGCTTCAAACTTTCTATTTTTCCTTTTTCTTCTTTCTTTTCTCTTTTTCTTTCTTTGTTTCGTCTTTACTCTGTTTCTTTTCTGTTTCTAACTCTTTTTCCTTTAGTTTGTTTGTATATATATAATAATATAATAATATAATAATATAATATAATATATAATAATATAATAATATATTTTAAAAAAAAATCTCAGATTTTCATACTTAAAACCGCCTCAACTTTACAAAATGGTATAATTGCCATTTTGGTCCTTCATAATTTCTTTTGATCTATAATTTAACTTTTACTTTCATTTCAATCTAGTCCTTTTCATTTAATTTCCTACCCAAACGATAAAATTTTCCAACGAAAATTTAATACCACATTACTAACTTTTTATAAATATTTATAAAAATATTTCCTATCATATAAATATTCATGCAAATATATTGAAATAAATTTCTATTTAAATCGGATTTATGGTTGCGAAACCATTATTCCGATAACCTTGAATTTAGGCCACTACAAGACGGATCGGTGCGACAGAGGACTCGCGGTGACCACGGTTTTGGATTCCTATTTTACGGTTTATTTTAATTATGATTTGGTTATAATTGGGTAAATTTCATGTAATAAGGCCTTTACGGATTTTCACTTAAATTTGGGATTATTATTTTATGAACTGCTAGCAGTAGAACAAGACTCGAGTTTTCAAAGTAGACAAATGTTTTATCAAAAACACACGAATTCGCATATTACTTTTAAAAAGCTTCCGCAACGTATAATGTTTTGAAAACGGTCAATAAATGATTAAATGACACGTTTTGACGAAAGCCTATGATATTTACAAATGGTTTTAATCTATTTAAGTTTCCAAAGCACTATCATGTGACGCCACCAGATTCAACCGTAATGTCCAGGCCGGGTTTGGGGTGTTACAATGTACATATATCATCATCTCATGTATTTCAGGTAGATACGTGTAATAACTCATTTATTATTCATATCTTCTCATGTCAGGATTTTTTCCATTGAATTTATCTGAAATATCGGTGGATACACATGCAGTACACTAGAGGTGTACAAATCAGGATCCGTGTATTCATATTCAGAGGTACCCATTTAGGGCACATAACCAGGAAGCACACTCTTGAGCCACATATCAGGATGCTCAGATGAGCCATGTAACAGGAAACTTATCCGGGCTAAATCAGGAGTGCTCATAAGAGCCACAATCAGGAAGTTTACAAAGAACTTTTAATCAGGTAACTCACGAAGAGCTTATTAGGCTTGCTCACAAAGAGCCATGTAATAAGAGCACCGGATAGCTCTATCTCAGAGAGTTCAAGTGAGCCATATTAGGACGCTCACAAAGAGCTGCGTTTGTGTCCGCAACATACGCTGGAGCACAACCAATCAAATCATGTAACAGGACGCTTACAAAGAGTTGCGGTAGTGCACAACACATGCAGAATCACTACCGATCAGGATGCTCTCTTGAACTATATCACAGGATGCTCGAGAGGGCTATATCAGGATTACTCATACAAGCTAAATCCCGTCACAACATATGCTGGACTATATTCATTACAGAAATCACATATTCATCGACTTTCATTTATTTAAATGGGATTTAAAATTTTTCACGCATTATCAGGTATATGATTATTTCATTCATTTACAATATTCATATAATTCAAATAAACACATTCCACATTCACTTCAAGCATAAAAGTAACATTTTTATCATTCATCATTTATCAGGCATTATCATTTATTTCAGATATTATCATTTATCGGACTTTGTCGGGTTTGTCTTAAATGTCATATATATATATGTATATATAATATTTATACAATTCACATTCACAACATTTAATTCAAGCATATAAATATACACAATTTAGTTACACGAACTTACCTCGACAAATGTTCGTGTATGTAAAATTTACTAATCCGATATTTTCCTTTTTTCCTCGTTCTAACTCCAAATTTGGTCTATCTGAATCTATATGAATGAATTTAAAATCAATTCATGTTCATTTCAATTCAATTCACATATTAGGCAAAATTACTGTTTTGCCCCTAAATTTTTAATTAATGACGATTTCGTCCTTAGGCTCAAAAAATGAAATTCATGCAATTTAATCCTTGTTCCAAGCCTAGCCGACTTTTACATGTAACATTTACAGCCCATGCATTTCATGTAACACCCCAAACACAGCCAAGACGTTACGACCGGATCTGGCATGTCACATGGAAAGGTTGTTAAAGAAACTAAGCATTTGTTAAATTCCTAGTTCTCTTTGCAAACTGCGTGTCACATTGAGGTGTTCTTCGAAAACTGTGGTCTCATTGAAACCCTTCTTAAAATTTAAAAACTAAAGTCTCAGGTTGCGTTTTTTTATTGATAAAAAGGTTATTACTTTAAAAACCTCATATTTGCGGAAGCTTAATTTAAAACAAGTGACTTATGAAAACGTGATATTTACAACTTGGTTGCGAAAGCGTAGTATTTTAAAAATAGATATTCTTTTGGAAAACAGCGATTCAATGTTGAGTAGATTTAAAACATAATAAACTAAAAATCCTAAACTAAAAACTGAAATTTAAGAGAGGCCTTATTACAAAATATTAACCCGAATTAAAGAAAAGTAAAATACTAAAATCCAAACTGCTCGTAGTGTGGCCACCTCCAAGTCCTCCAGGACGTCGAACCGCTTACTGAGGATTACCTGAGAAAAATTAAAAAGAGGGGGTGAGTTTGCGAAAACTCAGTGTGTATAACCCTCATCAGTAAGAACATGCATCACAACAATCCGGGCCGAGGCCTATTACAATAACGGTGGCAATTGGGCCTTAGCCCAAAATAGCCTGGGTTGGGCCTTAACCCATATCATATATCACATATCATAAATATTTGGGCCTAAGCCCATCTCAATAATATAATCCATAAATGCAATGCATTAATGCCCATACCAGCCCTGCACTCCGTCTCCTGTCCAACCGTACAATCCTGTGGGGATTTAATCGACCCATCCATCCGTGCACTCCTTATGTAGTACCGGTTGTGGCACTAACTTATCGGTGCAACATGGCTGCTCGGTGGCTAAAAAGCCTGCGATGGCTATAAAGCCTTCGGTATTGGCACAAAGCCCATAATTACGACACAAAGCCCATATCAATGGCACACAGCCCTCGGTAACATTATCGATGCTGCTCGGTGGCTAAAAAGCCTACGGTGGCTATAAAGCCTTCGATGGATCCACAGTCGTCAAGTGACCATGCGATCCTATTAGCACTTCTTACGCATTAATAATCCCAACCCCATGCAATATGTCATGTATGTCATGCTCAATCATTACACGTGTATGCAAAATGGCCATGCTCAGTAACAATTATTTAAACATAAAATAAAAGCATATCAGTCATACAACCAAAGTCAAATTAGTCCACTCACTGCACAAGTCGATCATTTACCTACAAGGGCAAATCAGTCATTTTACCCTATAAGGGTATTTCGGTAATTCTACCCTACAGGGGTAGTTCGATAATTCTACTCATAACCAATCCATGTATGCAACGCATCTCAAACATAATCAATCATACAATTAACACATACAACGCTAGTACTACCACGAGGGTACAACGGTCATTTTATCGTTTAGGGGTAAATCGGTAATTTTGCAAACTGGGGGTATTTTGGTAATTTTGCAAATCAGGGGTATTTTGGCAATTTTGTAAACTGGGGGTATTTCGATAATTTTACAAATCGAGGGTATTTCGGTAATTTCGCAAACTGGGGGTATTTCGGTAATTTCGTAAACTGGGGTATTTTGGTAATTTAGCAAATCGAGGTATTTCGGTAATTTTACAAACTGGGGGTATTTTGGTAATTTCACAAATCAGGGTATTTCAGTAATTTTGCAAACTGGGGGTATTTTGGTAATTTCGTAAATCGGGGTATTTCGGTTATTTTACAAATAGGGGGTATTTTGGTAATTTTGCAAATCGGGGTATTTCGAGTATTTTGGTAATTTTGTAAACTGGGGTATTTCAGTAATTTTGTAAACCAAGGGTATTCTAAACAGGGATAATGATGCGAATAGGCCTAAGGCCCATTCTCGGCCCAAATGGGCCCACACACTTATGTGGCCCATTTAGCCTAAATCTAGCCACATATATGAGATTCACATAGTCTAGTCTAAATTCTACTACACAGTCATACAATTTATTCATATGGGCCCACGGGCCCATTGGGCCCACTTCGGCCATCGTGGCCCAAGCAGCCTCAACCTACAAGAATACTCATGGTGGCCTTGACTATCGCGTCGAAGCTCCCACACGTCTTGCCGCACGCTCGTGTAACTACCATCGCTGCGTGTGACGAGCATTTCAAAGATTTGCCGCTCTACAGCTAGAGTAGGGCGAAATACACACATGATAGGAATCTGAAGCTGCTTAACTGCGCTCCGACCACTCCTGTGCCCAAACGCCAACCAAGGTGTGCTTCCTCTCCTCCTAGATAGCTCCATATATAGCCAGCTTCTCACCTTCCCTTTTGCTAGCTTTCCGATGTGGGATCCTTCCATCAGTAGAGTTTAAATCCAACACAAACTCTTGCCGCCCCAACATAGCAAAATAAATATCCCTTTTTTGCTTGCAATGGGATTCGAACTCAGGCTCCATTGTAGCATAATCCACGCCGCTAGCCACTTTACCAACTAGCTCCTTGTTGTCTTAAAACATGCACAACTAAATATAAGTCTATGGCCAACGTCTAAGTTCACTTAAAAATAAAATCAAAATGCAAGCGCCATGACTTGAACCTTGGACCCCCTGCTTCCTTGTGGCGTCATTCCCTTGCTCCCATGTGGCGTCATTTGCCACTAGACCCCAACTCCTTTTTATGTCATTTTTCTCCACATTTTATTCTTAAAGCCTACTTACTAACTCCCAGGGTTTTATTCACTTAAAACCAAATTTTTTCCTAAGCCCAGGTTTGATCCCGGAACTTCATAGAAGCCCTCTATCCTTCCAAAATCACTCACCTAATAGGTCCAACTAGCATTAAAGCCGTTCTCTTGTTCTCAAAAATTTTAAACGCTCCCAAGCCCAAAGCCCAATGGGCCCAATTTTACTAGGCCCAAATTCGGGTCATTACATTTCATAAAATTCAGAAATTTTCAATTTAGTCTCTAAATCATGTTTTCATCAAAATTCACTTTGTAAAAGTTGTTTATCTATCAACAACCTTTCATATTCTACCATAAAATTCAAAATTTTAGCATATTCATCCATGGAAAAACTTTTATATTTTGATAGCTTTACAAATTAATCCCCAAAATAGCTAGATTAAGTTGTCCCGATCTCAAAAATATAAAAATTACTAAAAACAGGACTTAAATACTTACCTAATTTGGCCAAGAAAGTTTGCTTTCTCTTTCCTAGGGTTTTCATGTAAAATATTTGGGAAAGATGATGATAAATGATGATATTTTCATCTTTTTATTATTTATCATCTTTCCAATTTTGTCCTTTTCTTTAATTTTATTTTCCATGGATGAATCATAATCCTTAACAACTAAGTATTTTTAATGGTCTAATTATCATATAAGGACCTCCACTTTATAGTTCTATAGCTATTTAATCCTTTTAGCTATTAGAACTCAACTTTTTCACTTTGTGCAATTTGGTCCTTTATCAAATTAAACATGTAATCAGTAAAATTTCTTTACGAAATTTTCGCACAATATTTTTTATTATACTGTAGATCATAAAATAGTATTAAAATAATTTTTCTTTCAGGACTCAGATCTGTGGTCCCGAAACCGCTGTTTCGATTTTATTGAAAATGGGTTGTTACAACTCTCCCCCTTAAGAATTTTCATCCTTGAAAATCTTACCAGTAAAGAGATTCAAATATTATTTTCTCATAATTTCTTCTGGTTCCTAGGTAGCTTTCTCTGTATCATATAATCGTCAAAGAACTTTCACTAAAGCTACCTTTATATTTCACTTCACATGCCAAAATTTCAATCAGTCACTCACTGTAAGTCATGTCAAGCTGAATTTCAATATCTATCAGAGGAATAACACGTGGCGAATCTGATCGATACCAGCGTAACATAGACATATGAAAAGTGCTGTGAATTCTGTCAAGCTCTGGTAATAATGCAAATCGGTACACAATAAGTCCGATTTTTTTTTATAATCTTATATGGTCCAATAAACCGTGAACTTAATTTGCCTTTACGGCTAATCCGGAGAACTTTCTTCCATGATGAAATTTTCAAGGATATTTTGTCGCATTTGAAACTCTGTTTCTTTTCATTTTAGATCTGTATAAGATTTCTGTTGATCAGAAGCTACCTTAAAACCATCTCGAATCACTTTCACTTTTTCTTCAGTTTCACGGATCAGATCAATTCAATTCCATATATTCTTTTTCTCACTAAGCCCTGTTCAATACATGGAGTTTTACATTCATGATCATACAGAGCCTCGTACAGTATCATTTTAATACTTGACTGGAAACTGTTATTATATGCAAATTTGGTTAACTGTAAATATTTCTTTTTCAATTGCCCTTGAATTCTAAAACATATCATTGAAGTATATCTTCAAGAATCTAAATAACACATTCAGATTAACCATCCATCTAAAAATAAATTGTAGTTCTAAAATATAACTGCGTACCCAGAACTTCTTGTAACTTATTCTAGAATCGGGATGTGAACTGTGGATCTCAATCAGAAATAATGGAAATTAGCATACCATGTACTCTGACAAATCTCAGAAACAGATAATTCAAACAATCTATTAAATGAGAAATCTATTCATGCCAGAATAAAATGTGCAAGCTTCGTCAAATGATCAACAATTACCCAAGTAGTATCTTTCTTTTTTAGAGACAAGGGTAATCCTGATATAAAATTCATAGTAACTTTATCCCATTTCTGTTCTGGTATCGTCATTAGTTGTAACAGTCCTGAAGGTAACAGTACTTGATGTTCTGCTTTAGCTTGCTAAATACAAATTCAAAAACATCACATTTCATTCTAGGCTGCCAACATAACTTTTTCGAATCATTGCACATTTTATTATTCTCCGGATAACAGATATATTACTATTATAAGCTTCATGCAAAATTTTATGTACAAGCTCTGAATCCTTTGGTATACATGCTCTGAATCCTTTGGTATACAGGCTCTGCTTCTGAATAATAGACAATTATCAGATCCATTCTGAAATTCTAAATCAAAAGTTGACTCATTTTGTATCCATTTAACTTGCAACTCGTTATTACTTTTCTAAGCTTCACAATTCTATTGTAAAAACATCGGTTTAGCTTTATACTCAGCTAAAATCAAGCTATTATTAGACAATAACAATCGAGTATTCATTGCTTGTAAGCCAAACAGGGATTTCCTACTTATAGCATCAACAATTACACTTGATTTTCCCAAATGAAACTCAATTATCAAATCATAATCTTTCAACAGTTCAAGCTATCCAAGCTGTTTCAGATTCAAATCATTAATTTTGATACCATTCAATACAACACAATACAACAAATATCATAAATCGATAACATTTGAATATGTCGTGAGCATGATGCAATGCGAAAAGGTTCCTACCCATACCATCTGCTACACACCATGAGTTCCTCATGACACATCATCCAAACTTTAAAACATTATGAGCATAGCTCGATGTGGTAAAACCACTGAATAATCAATAATGCAGAAAATCTGTAGGATATCAAATAGTGTGATACAATCGCCAATAAAATATAAATGCGATAAAATCGCCAATCCCCTCGATACTCCAGGTGCAGTGCACTGACTATGAATAATACGAACTTAAGATGCCATCGGTACTCTATGAAACTCCTCCGTCAACCACAAAATCCCAACCCAATGCATATGCAATATGTCACACAATCTCATACATAATCGTATCTCAATACTTTCCACATTTATTTGACATGCTCAGCATGTCCTCAATAATCACATACTTTCAGTAAATGGAAATAGTGTTCCAATCTTTCAAATTACCATTGTATTGGTATCAATCAATATCGTTCAATTTCACATGCTTTATAGGTTTTCATTGTGCATAAATAGCACCCTTTTCAGTACACAATATATGTAACGACCCAAATTTGGGCCTTGGGTGTAGGAGTGTTTAAAATTTTTGAGAACAAGAGAACGGCATTATTTCAAGTTGGACTTATTAGTAAGGTGATTTTGGAAAAGTTACGAGGTTTCTAGGAAGTTCCGGGTTCAAGTTAGGCTATAGGTAAACTATTGTGTTTAAGCAATTTAAGGAGAGAAGGTAAGTAGCATCAATGCTTAAGGAATTAAGTGTGTATTTTGCTAGCATAAGTGAGCATATGGCAAGGAGGTTGTGGCGTCAAGTGGAGAGCATGGAGGGAAGGGGTTCAAATCCCATCTTTTGCAAATTTTGGATTTATTTTGTGTTCCTATTCCAAGTGTCGGCCATGGTCCTAATTATGGTAAGGGAGACTTTTTATTGATGGCAAGATGGATAAGAAAATATGGCAAGCAGGACTTTTTAATTTGGGAAAGAAGACGAAGGATATGGTAAGGAGGAAAGCAAGGGAAAAACAATGAAAGAAATGAAGGAAAAAGGTAAGAGAAGGGAACATGTTGGCCTATTATGTGGGGGATGTTTTGGAAGGAAAATTTAGGGTCAACACTCATATTTTGGAAAAGATGATACATGGTTTTGGTAGGGAGGGAGCCGAATTTCTCTAGCTCTTCCTTGTATTTTCACATTTTTGGCTCACTTTTTCTTTACCTAATATTTTGTTTCTTTTGGTTACATTTTCTCCTTGCCGAAATTCTCTCTTCTTCTATAGTGTTCCTTCTACTCATCTTTTCTCTCTTTTCATCCAATTCTAGCTAGTACAACTTGAGCCGTGTGTTGCAAATCTCTTCTTGGCCAAAACCCCTACTTCTTTTTTTTCCCTCCTAATCTTCAAGTGGTTGATTCCATTCTTCTCATCATTCAGTTTCCATTGTGGTGTGTCCCAAAACCAAATAGTGGTTCTTACGTTTTGCTGTTGTGCCAAATCTTTTCTTCCATTCGACTTTTCTCTGAGTTAAGTTAAGCTAAAAAACTCTTTTGCCGATTATTTTGATAATCCAAGGGTGAGGATCGTTCACATCAGTTGCAGTAAAGGAGCGTGTGGTGGTAGTTAGAAGGCGGGGTTGAATATCAGGACTCCGTAGAGGGAGATCACGTAGTGGTAAGTGATTTAAGTGTAAGTAAATGTTGGGTATAGAATATTTTGGAAATCCGAGGCTAACTTTTGGTTGGTATTGTTCTAGGGTCAACGAAGAGGGGTTCTTTAGGAAATCCAAATCAAGTGTGTAATCCCATCCCCTTCCGAATACGTGTTGAAATGGAGTGTAATCTCACACCTCTCTGAATGTTTGCATGAAATTTTCTATGATTTGGTCGAAATACCAAAAAGTCAAAAACTGGCATCTGTGACCACTTGGGCGTGCGTATGTTTGTGGTGGTAACCATATTTTGCAATGAAACAGTTTTTTGGTTAGCAGCAGTGACGTGAATTTGAAAAATAATGAAAAATAGGAGAAAGGGAATTAGAAAGTAAATATGATATATAATTAAATCTTATTGTGTCTATTCTTATATGAAAGAAACAGAGTAGGAAGAGGAATTTTATATTCTGTGATATTTTAATTTTAGTGAGACTGGTTCTGAATGACTTTGTGGTTCCCTGTTTTGTCTTGGAAAAATCATTCACAATTGTACAAAGTGAATTATGAGTTATAATTTATATGTATAGATTCCTTAGTGAGCCTATTTTCAATAGAAACAAGTGGAAGAAACATATGAAAACTGTACAGTGAAATATTTGAGTTTAGGGTAAGAGAGGTTAGAACCGTTGGTTAGTGAAACAAGGGAAATTTTAATGAATAAACTGTACTAAATGGCTAAGCCAAAAATTCTGGAAAACTTGTAGTAAGAAGATATATGAGTCTAGTTTCAAGGAAAATTTACAGATCTAAATTTAGAATTTCCTAACTCGATTTATAGTCAATTTAGTCAGTATGACGCAGATGGACAGTTTCAATTTTTATGCCCAAATTAGTAGTTAAGTTTGGGTTGCAAAATTACCAAAATACCCTTGGAGGGTAAATTACTGAAATACCCCTGGGTTGCGAGATTACCGAATTACCCTTAGTGGGTAAAATTATGATTTACCAAAATGCCCCTATGGGCCGAATTACGAAAATGCTCCTATGGGCCCATTTACCAAAATGCCCCTATGGGTTGATTTGCTAGAATGCCTTAGTGGGCCGATTTATCAAAGTTCTATAATTGGCCGATTTACCGTAATAAATCACTGGATTAATGATTGTTGTTTATATTTGTGGATATTATGCTTTATTATGTATGTTGCATTTACATAATTTGCATGGGATGGGAAAAATGATGAAGAAAAGTGTAGCCTGGTGGCATTGCCACAAAAATGTTTGTTATTATGTTTCATTATGATTTCGGTGGCTTGGCCACAATAAATATATTATAAATGGCAACTTGCCTGCGAATTGGTGTGAGTCATCATAAAAATATATATTATAAATGGCAATTTGCCTGCAATTGGTGTGATTGGCGGGGTGGGTTGACTTGATCCCCACAGGTGTGATTGGATGGTACAGGGGTGTGTTGGTTGGATGGGTTGGGTTGCATACATCGCACATATACACATATATCCTGTTATGCAAATGGGCTTAGGCCCAAGATATTGCTATATGGGTTCAGGCCCAGTGGATGACAATAAGGGGATTATACACTGAGTTCTTGTAACTCACCCCTCTTTTCCTTAACCCTTGCAGGTAATGCTCAGTGATGCGGACTTGGGCCATGGATGACTCGATGGAGGCCATACTTCAGAAATGGTGTTCTTGAACTTTAGATTTCTATTTACGTTTACTTTATTACTTTTGCTATTTTGGGGTTTTAAGTTGTAATAAGGCCTCCGGAATATTTTATTTTTGCTTTATGTTTGACGCACTTATTATCCTGCTTAATTTATTTTAAATTGAAATTTTCTAAAAATCATAAATAGCGGTTTCAAAAAATTGATTAACAAAAGGTTTTTATAAATATGTATAAATATTTTAACTCGAATTCTCTTTCAAATTACCAACGACATTTTCAAAAGTTACAGTTTTTAACATTCACTACCTCGATTTTTTATTTATCAATCAACCTCTCAAAAATAGTTGTATTTTATCAAATATTAACATTCAAACTTGTTTTCTTAACCATAACCAAATAACACTTATTTTAGTACAAATCACAAGGACTTTATATGTTTTCCTCATGTGACACGTCAGATCCGGTAGTAACGCATGGGCCGGGTTTGGGGTGTTACAATATAACAAATATCTCATGTGTTTAAATCATACATAAGCTTAATATCTCAACACATTATATCATTCAGTCAAACACTCTCATATCTCGTAACTCAAATATACAATTACAAACTCAATCAAACATCCATACTATCAAACTAGCAATTTTGCCAACATGTCAATCTTTGAAGGCTCGAAACATACCTGGTTCGGCCACTCAAAAAATCAATAATTTGGATATTAATAAAATCCAATCAGCAAGCTAATTTATCGTATATAACATGATATTTAACATTTTCAAACAATTTTATGACTTTAGGACCCACACCTTATTTTTCGCTTCCTCGCAACACACTAGCAAAATTTCCAATTTTCCTTAATAATTCCTTAAACGAACCTAAACCAAAATTCAGTATAAATTCAATCAATTTACCATTAAACCAGCCCCCAAACACCTACTTATGAGTTCAAACCAATCGTTGAAGTTATAACTATTTTATGAATCCAAACTAGTTAGATTCCTTACACTGTATCGATGCAAACCGTACGTACAATCGTTCTTCACCTTTACGGATGGTTTGGGGCATTTGGGTCAGCACCTAATTCAATAATATACTGGAAAATAAGTAGCTAATTAATGATTAAATTCCTTCATTTAATCAATTCATAACATTTACACAACAACTATGTTGAAATTACAAACTAGTTACCCTTAATTACACTTACGCTTCACGATTTGTGGGATCTGAATGGCCAATCGATCAAGAAAATTTTTCCATAATTGAAATGAGTTTAAAAGCTGATTATGAGGGTTAAATAACTCAAATTAATTCTGGAAAAATATAGGTAAGAACCATGAAACAAAACAACCCCCTTTCTTACACATAGGCGTATGCACCACCACCCATGGTGGCCAAAATTGGGGCTGAATTTTAAAATTATTTGAGATATCATTAAATTTTAGAAAAATACCTTTGAAATAATTTAAAATCCCCCAAATTCTAGATCTAGAAATTTAGGTTTTTAATCGACAAGATTAATTAAGAAATTGAAGAGAGAAGAGACCTTACTCAAGCTAGTCTAGAGAAACGACAATGACAGTTTCTTGACAATGTTTGGGATCGATCTTGGAGTTCAAGATTTCATATTTGGGATTGGTTTTAATGAGGAAAAATGATAGAAATACGGAGGAGAATATGTTAAGAAATCTTGTGGCAAAAAGAAAAAGAAAAAAAAGAAGAAGAAATAGATGGTAAAATTAGGTGTAGGCGATGACAACAATGGAGGAAAGGAAAAATAAAATAAAATCAAGGAAGAGGAGAGGAACGACTAGGGTAATGAGGAGGAGGATTAAAGGCTGATTATTAGTAAAAAAATAATATTTATACCTAGGTTAACTAGGCTTGGATGGCCTACACATTAAAACAAGGGGTTTTTGTCAAAAAATTAAATTATTTGCATGGGAAGGGAATTGAAGTTAGGACCTCAAGGATAAATTCACTAATGTTTAGCCATCAAACCAATAACTCATTCTTGATATAATTTGAAATATTTATTTTAAAAAACAAGGCATGTCACATGCTAGGGTTTAAGGCAAAATTTGCAAAATAATAAAAAAGTTGCAAGAGAAGCGATTTGAACTTGGGTTACAAGAAACGTTACACTAACATTTAACCAAAAAACTAATACCTCATTTATTTCCTAAAAATGCATAGGTAAATTTCAAAAATTAAGGCATGACCACTATCTCTCGATTCACAAACCTGATTCTTCTAACCTCCGATTTTTGGGATGTTACATGTTTTTCACGAATTTTATGTTTTTGGGATCATTTTATCTCTATCTAGCTAACCCGATGGTTAATTTATAAAACTTTAAATGTTTTGGAAGATGCCATTGATGAATTTGGTGTGTTTTTGAAGTTTAATGGTAGAATATGATGC
The DNA here is from genome assembly GCA_025503065.1 of Gossypium bickii. Taxonomy (NCBI): domain Eukaryota; kingdom Viridiplantae; phylum Streptophyta; class Magnoliopsida; order Malvales; family Malvaceae; genus Gossypium; species Gossypium bickii. The sequence continues at coordinate 57,089,217 of CP106717.1, read as the reverse complement.
TTGGGTGTTAAATAGTAATATTTTGTTAAGTGATTTTCTATATTTTTCAAGTTTAGGGGTTTAATTGAAAATAGGATATGTTATTCTCAAGAAATTTTAGCATGTGAGGATTGATTTGGAATAGTTTTAAATTCGGTTTTATGGATATACATTTTAATTGTAAAAAATTAATCTTGCTTTAGATTTAGGGATCAAGTTGAACAAAATGTAAGGCCTTCGCGCATGACACTTAGTGCCGAGGTGTGTTTCGGAGAGATGTCAGCCTACGGGCTAAGCACTTAGTGCCCATGTGTGTTCTTGATTGGTTAAGCTTGTTTGAGCGTTTTGGTGTGTTCTGGATGGTTAACCGCAGAACCGAATTGTTATATTATTCATCGGGCAGATTTTAAATGGTTATATAATCTTCTGATTAGTAAATTGAATGGCTATTAAATGATCTAGTATAGTTGTAAAGATTATTTATTATGAGTATCAATATAAAGACTCATAATCTATTAAGTGTTGCGCTTGACAGGATTATAGTTAATTAACTGTTACTGTAACAACCTATTTTTAATAAAATTGGAAGAGTGGTTTCGGGACCACAGATCTGAGTCCGAAAATAAAAATTATTTTAATACTATTTTAAGATCTACAGTATAATAAAAATATTGTGTGAAAATTTCATAAAGAAATTTTACCGATTACATGTTTAATTTGATAAAGGACCAAATTGCACAAAGTGCAAAAGTTGAGTTCTAATAGCTAAAAGGATTAAATAGCTATAGAAATTTAAAGTGGAGGTCCTTATATGGTAATTAGACCAGTAAAAATACTTAGTTATTAAGGATGATGATTCATTCATGGAAAATAAAATTAAAGAAAAGGACAAAATTAAAAAGATGAAAAAATAAAGATGAAGAATATTAAAAAGATGAAGCTATCATCATTTATCATCTTCCCCAAATGTTTTACATGGAAACCCTAGGAAAGAGAAAGCAAACTTTCCTGGCCAAATTAGGTAAGTATTCAAGTCCCATTTTTAGTAATTTTTATATTTTTGAGATCGGGACAACTTAATCTAGCTATTCTGGGGATTAATTTGTAAAGTTATCAAAGTATCAAAAGTTTTTCCATGGATGAATATGCTGAAATTTTGAAATTTATGATAGAATATGAAAAGTTGTTGATAGATAAACAACTTTTACAAAGTGAATTTTGATGAAAACATTATTTAGGGACTAAATTGAAAAGTTGTAAAATTCATGAAAAAAATCTGAATTTTATGAAATACATGGGCTGTAAATGTTACATATAAAAGTCAGATAGGCTTGGAACAAGGATTAAATTGCATGAATTTCATTTTTCGAGCCTAAGGACGAAATGTTTAGGGGCAAAACGGTAATTTTGCCTAAGATATGAATTGAATTGAAATGAACATGAATTGATGCTAAATTCATTCATATAGATCTAGATAGACTAAATTCGGAGTTAGAACGAGGAAAAGAGGAAAATGTCAGATTAGTAAATTTTACATACACTAACATTTGTCGAGGTAAGTTCGTGTAACTAAATTGTGTATATTTATATGCTTGAATTAAATGTTGTGAATGTGAATTGTATAAATATTATATATATATATGGCATTGAAGACATATCCGACAAAGTCCGATAAATGATAATATCTGAAATGATAATGCCCGATAAATGATGAATGATAAAAATGTTACTTTTATGCTTGAAATGAATGTGGAATGTGTTTGTTTGAATTATATGAATATTGTAAATGAATGAAATAATCATATACCTGATAATGCCTAAAAAATGTTAAATCCTGTTTAAATAAATGAAAGTCGATGGATACGTGATTTCTGTAATGAATATAGTCTAGCATATGTTGCAGACGGGATTTAGCTCGGACGAGTAATCCTAATATGGCCCTCTCAAGAATCTTGTGATATAGTTCCCGCGAGCATCCTGATCAGTAGTAATTCTGCATGTGTTGTGCACTACTGTAGCTCTTTGTGAGGTCCTGTTACATGATTTGATTGGTTGTGCTCTAGCATATGTTGTGGACACAAACGCAGCTCTTTGTGAGCGTCTTGATATGGCTTGTTTGAACTCTCTGAGATATGGCTATCAAGTGCTCTTGCTACATGGCTCTTTGTGAGCAAGCCTGATAAGCTCTTCGTGAGTTACCTGATTAAAAGTTCTTTGTGAACTTCCTGATTATGGCTCTTATGAGTACTCCTGATTTAGTCCGGATAAGTTTCCTATTATATGGCTCATCTGAACATCCTAATATATGGCTCAAGAGTGTGCTCCCTTTTAACATCCGTGATTTAGGGCCTCTACATTTATATTGTTCTGTGTGTCTGGTATACTATGTGTATTATTTTGGTGTGTTTGAGGGTCCAAGGAAGGCTCAGGGTTAAGCCGAAGCCTGGCCAAAATTTTGTTTTTGGGCGCTTGCAGGGGAGAGCTGACTGGGGCAGAACTTAAGGGTTATTTCTTGTGTTTGTTGACACAAGAATTGAAGTGGCAAAGTGGCAAGGAGGTGTCACTTAAGGTGTTGGTAGGTGACGCCACAGGGAAACAAGGAGGGAGCTGGTTCGAGTCGCACAATTTGCATTTTGGAACTCTTTTTTGGCGTCAAGGGGAGTAGTGTTGGATGTCAGCTAGGAACCTTGAAGAGTGGATGTTGAATTGGTCAAAATTTTTGATTGATAGGCCAAGAGAGAAAGGTGGGGCTTAAATGGTTCAAACTTTTTCAAATGGGTGATTGAGAGTGAAGTTAGGAGGAGAATAAGAGATTGAGGTTTGGTGAAGGTGGTGGCCGAATTTTGGGGGCATGTGGAGGGGGGAAAGCAATCGGTTTTTGCTTGTATTGGTGTGCCGAAACTCATTAGTGGTCTTAGGTTCCATTTTAGTTTCTTTAGAACAAATTCGGGTATGAGGGGGATGTGAGTGCCGTTTTGTGCTTAAGCCTTGGAATCTCTTTCTTTTCTTTCTTTTTGAGTCCATAATTCTTCGTGTGCCAAAATTGTATTAGTCAACATCTATTCTCCTCTCTTTTCTTCTTTAGCCGAATGTGATAGACCATTGGTGCACTTTCTTTTTCTTCATTTTCTTTTACTCATCATTCCCATTGTTCTCTTATTCATCTTCTCTTCCTCTCATAAGCCGAAACCCCTATTTACTTCCATTCTTTTCTCTATTTCTTGCTAAAGCCGAATCTCCCTAGCCATTCTTTCCTACATTTTCCCTCGATTTCTCTAAAAGTCGAAACTCTTAAGACTTCATTGAAGTTCTTTTATCTTCATTTTCGTTTCTTTCATCTTATTCTCTTCTACTCTTGTTTATTACCGAATCTTCTCTACTGTTGTGCTTGTGCCGAATTCTCTTGGGTGTTATTCGAATCCTCTGTGTTAAGGGGGCTAAGTGTTAGGCATCTACTTCGGATCATTCTTTGGTTTGGTCTATTAAGGGCGCCTATTCCGGGAAGTATTGCTAGTCGAATCTTTGAACCTACCTCTCTTTTCGGGATTTCAAGGTAAGGGTTTTCTCTTCAGATATTTGATTAGGTTCACTTATCGTTATTCGCTACCTTAACCCTGTGTTGTTGTTAAACAACCGCTGTTTCCTTATAGTATCTTCTGACCAAGATCTTTTGATGGAATCCAATACCAATCAGGCAAAGGAGGGGGTTGGACCCGTAAACCTTGCCCCTAAGTTTAAGAAACAAGCAGTGTCAGCAGTTCGAGATTGGCCACCGGGTTGTGGACCGGCTTCAGAACAGAGTAGTAGGCAGATAGCAGTCGTTTCTGCTATCGATAGTGTCGAAGTAGAGAGTATTATTTTGTGTGTTATTAGGTGTGTAAAACCTCATACACTTCATTTTAACTGTAATATTAATTGTATGGGCTAAAAAGCCGGAAAAGGCTGTGTAGACAATCGTAATACCCTTGTGGGCAAGGCTAGAAGTGCCAGGTAGGTGACTGTAGCATTCTTCTTGCGTGTATGGATGTATGTGGTAATCTATTACATTGATGATGGCATGTTGCATTCATTATGACATGTATGTTATGCATGGGATACAGATATGATATTTATGGGGAAGTGCTTGATTATTTGGTCACATAGTGATCGGTGGCTAAGCCACGTTATATTATTTGGTCACATAGTGATCGGTGGCTAAGCCACGTTGTATTATTTTGGTCACCTAGTGATCGGCATTATGACTGACAGCATGATTGTCAAAGTGGCGTGTAGCAGATGGAGGGTTGATTGTAGAAATCCCCACGGTGTGATGGGCTGGTACGGGTGGCGTGTAGAGGATGGAAAAACTAGGTTGGGCTGGGACATGATGCATTCATTTATTCTTTATGTCATCTTGAGTGGGCTAAGGCCCAATATGCGATTGTGGGCCTCGAGCCGTTTATGTGTCATAGGGGATTTACACACTGAGTCTCGATGACTCACCCATTGCTTAACCTTTCAGGTAATCAGTAGATCGTGGATATGGGAGCCGAGGCGGACTCGTGGAGGCCATAAAGTCTTTTCTGTTCGTAAACTTGTTTCCTGCTTTATTTTATTTTTTTAATTGGGGATTTTTGTTGTGTAATAAGGCCTTTCTAAATAAATATTTGGTTTTTACTTTTTATTTATTTATTTATTTAAAATTTGACACTATGCAAACTTAATCACGAAATTAAAGATGGGGTTTTCAAAATACAAGTAACACAAACTAAACGCTTTCTTTCAAGTATCACCAAGCATAACGAATATTCAAATAACACAAATTGAAATTTTCCTAAACTAACAACTCACTGTTTTCAAGACATCGCTTTAATCGAAAGGTTTTCAAATCTCCGGCTTTTCCTAAATTCACCACAAATTCGTTTTTACTTCACCCTGTAACCTACCAGATTCGATCGTAACGTTTAGGCCGGGTTTGAGGTGTTACATCCCTGGTTTGCCCTAAATGGGTGTAACACCCCTCACCCATATTCAACCCCTAAATAGGGTTATGGAGCATTACCGAACTTATATCACTTTTAAACATATAATTCACACACAATTTCTCAATTCATATACAATTCATTCACAATCAATCATTTTGTCCCTAATACGAGCCTACGAGGCCCTAAACATGTGTTAGGAGCAGTTCGGGGACTAAACTGATAACTTTGGAAACTTTTTGAACATTTAAGAAATTTTCACAAAAACAGGGGACACACGCCCGTGTGGCCCGGCCGTGTGAGACACATGGCCAACAGACACGCCCGTGTCACAGGCCGTGTAAACATTCGAAATGGGAGCACATGACCGTGTCCCAACTCGTGTCCGCCCCGTGTAACTCTCTGACTTGGGTCACACGGCCAACACACACGACCGTATGGCTAGCATGTGTGCCCTAGAATTTGCCATACACGCCCGTGCGCGAGGCCGTGTACTAGGCCGTGCCGAACTTGTAGGGTATACTGACTTATGCCACACGGACAAGTTACACGCCCGTGTGTGAGGCCATGTGGAGCATACTGACTTAACTTCAATTTCAACACCAGGAGACATACGACCGTGTAACGTAACCGTGTGTCACACACGGCTAAGACACACGCCCGTGTCTCTGCCCATGTGGACAAAAATAAACTATTTACCAAGCCATTTCGCCACCCAAATTTGTGCACACCTACATCAACCCAATAGACACCTAAACATAGCATAACATTACATTTTAACCAATGAATTCAAGCTTAATTCATGCATAATCTATGTCACCTTTCTCAATACACACGACACAAAATATACCATACCATTTAGACCAACATTACATATACAATTCAATTAAATGTACACCTCTAAATATGCATCATTTAACCTAAAATTCACAAGCAAATCAATATCCACAAATCAACCATTTGATACCCATCATGCCTATTACCGTTAAGTATCACATAACCATCATTCAACACATTTCACAACACATGGATACACATATTTATACATGATCCAAACATACCAAAATAGCCTAAAATGAACCATCACTCATGGTGATATATACAAATCACAACATAAGCATTTACAAGCCAACTTAAGTGGCACAACACATTACAAAATATACCAAAATGACCAAAGTCCCTATACATGACATATACCAGAATACCAAAGTTCAAAAGTACCAAGTGATAGTAGGATAGTGTGACGTAGCCTCCGATGATCCCCGAATCCGAGCTAGCTTGATTTCACTATAAATCACGAAAAATTAAACAAAGTAAGCTATATAGCTTAGTAAGCTCGTATGAAATAAACTCAATTCAATCATAAATATTCATATCAACCAATTGAATATAGAAACATTGAGATCATTTAACTAACAATCCTTTCATATGTTTAATCATATGTTTATATGTGCACTTCACAACTTCTTCGATTTAAAGCTTACACGGTTCATATACATACCTGTACTATCTCGTACCAATCTCATACTCAACCACGTCTTTCATTTGCCCGATGAACCATTCGAAATACTATCGGATACATAGGAAACTCGCACATGAAGTGCCACATATATATAGCCAAAACTATCTCGATCATATATCACATATATGCTCAATCTCGAGATATCAACGAGCTTGCTCACACAAGATGTGGGTCAAGACGTAGCTACACTATGCTGCTCACACAAGCTGTCAAGTAACTGCAACACATGCCAGTTTACTCAGCCACAAGTAGGACGTACAGGACCAGCACCCGAATCACATAATCACATAAAGCCCCTAATGACATGTCACTAGTATCCAAATCTATTCCTAAGGTTCAATCGGGAATTTCAATGTCGAATCATCGTTGAATCATTGTTGAATATGTTCGTAATCTCGTATTCATAGTTTATGCAATATCAAAGCATTAAAAATATAATTATAACAAAGCTTATTACATACGGACTTATCTTGGATGTAAAAAAATAGTTAAACTAGTCGATTAGTCGAGAACTTTGTTTTTCCCTCGATTTAGATCCGAGTTTCACTTTTCTTGATAATTGAACTAGGAAGCTTGGCCAAATGTAAAACCTAGCTATGGCTTTTCTTTCTCCCAATTTCGGTTGAAGATGATGATATGAAGACTTAATTTTGTTTTGTTTCATTTAATTAACCTTATTTACCAATTTACAAAATTAACCTTTAAAACATTTATTAATTACACCAAATGCCATGCCACTATCATCCACTATCATACTAATGGTCTAATTACCACTTAAGGACCTTAACTTTAAGGTTCTATAGCTATTAGACACCTTTAACTAATAGAACACAAGTTTTACATTTTACGTGATTTAGTCCTTTTCATCAAATTAACTAATTAAACGATAAAATTTCTTAATGAAATTTTCACACAAACATATTATCATGCTGTAAATATTAGAATAATAAAAAATAATAATTTTGACTTCAAATTTATGGTCCCGAAACCACTGTTCTGATTTGACTCAAAAGGGGCTGTTTCAACTCTCTCCTCTTAGGGATTTTCGTCCACGAAAATCTTACCAGTGAATAGGTTAGGGTACTGTTATCTCATAGCTTCCTCGGGTTCCTACGTAGCTTCTTCAACCCCGTGACATTGCCAAAGTACTTTCACTAAAGCTATGCTTTTATTTCTGAACTGTTTAACCTCTCGAGATAAAATGTTGATTGGTTCTTCGTTGTAGGTCATGTCGGGTTGAATTTCAATCTCTACCGGTGAAATTATATGTGATGAATCTGATCTATACTAGCACAACATCGACACATGAAACATGTTGTGTAACACCCCTAACCCGTATCTGCCTTCGAAATAGGGTTACAGAGCATTACCAAATATTTTTGAAACATTTATAGACATTTCATGTTATTCACTATTTATTTACCGAGATCATTGAAAACGTCCCTTAATTGGGCCCTTGAGGCCCAATATGAGCATTAAAAATCGAGTCAGGACTTAATCGGGAGCTTTAAGAATTTTTCGCGACAATTTAAAAATTTTACTAAGTGCAGGGCTCACACGCCCGTGTGACCCTGGGACACACCGGTGCTACAGGCCGTGTTAGACCCCATGTAACTCTCTGGCTTGTTCACACGGCCATGCCACACACCCATGTGCTATGCCTTGTAAAACACACAGCTGAGACACAAGTCCGTGTCTCTACCCGTGTGCTTAATTTTGAGCATTCTATTTTCTCGAATTTAAGGTGAAGGGGACACATAGCCTAACCATACGCCCATGTACCAGGCCGTGTGTCACACACGGTCTAGACACACGCCCGTGTGGACAAAATAAAGCCATTTCTAGCTTCATTTCTCACCCAAAATTACACCAAATTCCTACGCCAAACTTATATCCAAATACCAACCAACCCAAGCATTCAAATCAAGTAAATTCCATCATTCATTATGGCATATCATTTCATGCATACATGTCTATAATATTACCTTAGTTAAGTCCTCAAGCCAGATATAGTTTGATCAACTACTTAACATATATGTAGCTACCATAGCTTGACATTACAAGTTTATTAAAAGAAACCATTACTAGCCATTCCAATGACTGGATTCCAAGTATCATTTACATTTACATGCCAAGATGGCCAATATATCCTACACATGCCATTACAACCATAATTGATTTACCATATTGTATCGACATGGGCCAATGGATAGTGTGAGTGATCTCCGCCAAGCTTTCAATCCAACGAGCTTCCGATTTACTATAAAACAGGAAAATAAAACTAAGTAAGTATAAAATGCTTAGTAAGTTCGTATAACATGGTATTTAACTTACCATTTATTCTATTTTTAGGTAACTATGTAAGGCATATTCAATCAATTTGCCCTCAAGCCCTACACATATCCTTATTGCCCTTATTAGTCATATAATCCATAATAACATCACAAACATATATGTGCTCAACAACAATCAAGTTTCCATGCACATATGCTTCCCACAACATGTAATCATTTATCATGTATAAATCATCTCTTTATATTAAAAGTATAATTTCATAATAGTTCATCTCGAGTTTAGATCTTTTCAAATTAGAACTTTACCCATATTACTCGAAATATCAAAGTCACGATTAGTAGACTCAAGGTATACAAATCTATAATCAAGGATGAACATATTCATCAAATGAATTACTTGTTCAAATATCATCCTCTCATGTTTTCGTATATCAAATGTCATATATCATCATTCTCATGTATTTCAGATAAATACGTGTAACAACTCATGTCTTATTCATATTCTCTCATGTCAAGATTTTTACCCATTGAATTTATTCAGAATATCGATTGATACATAGGTAGTACACTCAATATGTACAAATCAGAATCCGTCAATTCATGTCCAATGGTACAAATAAGGTACTATTTCAGAGAGTACACTCTCGAGGCACAAATATACATATACAGCAGGATTACCAGTCCAGACTAAATCCTTTTTATGACATATGCTCTAAATAGCTTGATTTGGATTACCCGTCCGGGCTAAATCCAATTCATAACATATACTCGAGAGGACTTACATAAGGATTACCCGTCCGGGCTAAATCCTTTCATAAATGAGGTCAATAGGATTACTCATCTGAGCTAAATCCTGTCAGCAACAAATGCAGGACCTCATTCATTTCGGGAAATCACATATCCATCGATTTTCATTTATTCAAATAGGATTTAACATTTTCAAGCATTTCCCGGCATGTAATTATTTCATACATCTATCACATCCATAAGATTCAAATGATCACATTCCATATTCATTCCAAGCATAAAAGTAACTTTTTCATCGTTTAACCTTTATCGGGCATTATCGTGATCGGCTTTTGTCAGAAACATTTTCAATGTCACATATATATATATGATATTTATACAGTTCACAGCGCAACATTTAATTCAAGCATATAGTCATACACAATTTAGTTACAAGAACTTACCTCGACAATGTTCGTGTACGTAAAATCTACTAATCCGACAATTTCCTCTTTCCTCATTCTAACTCCGAATTTGGTCTATCAAGATCTATACAAGTAAAATTAACATCAATTTATCATATTTCTTATTCAAGTGGACTCAATTTTTATCCTAGGAAAAATTACCTTTATGCCCCTAACTTTTCTATAAATTTCCATTTTGTCCCGAGGCTCAGAAAATAAAACTTGTGTAATTTACTCCCTATTCCAATGTAACACTCCTTACTCGTAACCAACGTTGGTATAGGGTATGAGGCATTACCTTACTAAAACACATACTAGCATACATTTCCAAGTTATAAAAGTTCGTTCAAATTTAAAACTTTCTAAACTTTGTCTTAAAATACTTAATATGAGCCTACGAGGGCCAAAATACACTCTAGAAACGGTTCGGGACCAAACCAAGTTCTTTAGAAAACTTTGGAAAATGTCACTAAAAATAGGGGCACACGCCCGTGTGGAAGGACACCATGCCCATGTGACTTGATAACATGGCCATGTTGAAGGACCATGCAACTCACACGGCCTAACATATAAAGACACGCCCGTATCCCTTGCCCGTGTGGATTAATTTCTCAATTTGAACCTACAGGTTCAACTGATTTTTTAGGCCAATTCAATCAGTTCATACCGGTTTTCGGGTCAATCGATTTATAAGTTTTTAAAACTTTTTTAGCCCTCACCATTTATAGTTTTTTGTCAATTTGGCTCATATTTTAAAAGTATGTAATTTTTTAAAAAATAAAATTTATTTTTCTTAATTTAAAGAAAAAACATTATATTTTAAAAAAATTTAAAAATATATGAAAAAACTTTAAAATTCAAAAATAGAAAAATATATTTCTTAAATATAAAAATTCTAAAATTCATTTTTATTTAAACCGGAGCAGACGGGTTGGATTAAAAACCAACTAGGGTATTGGTCTGGTGAGAGGTAAAAAATTGATTGACCCATAAATCAATACGAATTGGTTGAACTAGGCTGAATGACCAATGGAATTGGTAGTTGAAGCAAAATTTATAGTTTTTTTTAATAATTTATTTGCTTTGAACCAGTTAGAACAACCGTTCTGGAAACCAATTGGTTAGACTAATTCGAAATCGATTCAACTACTAGTTCAGTCGATTTTTTAGCTCAGTTCAACTAGTTAGTACCGTTTCATGGGTCAATTGGTTTTTTACCTCTCACTAGACCAATACCTTAGCGAGTTTTCGATCTACCTGGTTGATTCGATCTAGTTTAGATAATATTGAATTTTAGAATTTTTTATATTTTAAAATATTTTTATATTTTATTTTTTGAACTTTAATGAGTTTTTATTCTTTTCATATTTTTATTTTAAAAATTATATATATATTAATTTTTATTTAAAATTAAAAAATTATTTTTAAAATTTTTATGTACTTTTAAAAGGTAAGGACCAAATTGACAAAAAAACACTAAATGTTGATAGCTAAAAAATTTATTTTACCTTGAGCACCATAAACTGTAACGACAAAATTAGATGGAGGGACTAAGATTTTTAAATAAAAAAATATAGGGACTCAATGTCTCAAAATTAAAGTTTAGGGACTAATTTTAAATGAGTACAAGGATCTGTAGCATATTTAAACCAGTAAATTAATGAAAAAAAATATTTATTAGAAGTGTTCATGGATCAAAGTAGACATATATCTATATTATACATAATTGCACAAGACTGATTTGATTAAAATATTAGTTTCAAATTTTATTTAAAGTTCTTTATATTTGTAAATAAATAACCTAAATCCATTTAGGGTTGACTATATTATTTTTATTTAATATTTAATAAATTTATATATTTTATTATTTTTAAAATATTATATATATTTGAATAATAATCGACTAGATATTTATTAATATAAAATAGGAATAACAAAACTGGGTCCAAAAATCTAGCCTCAGGCCTGTTAAAAAGTGAGCACAGTTTCAGCCTTACCATTTTAAAATCAGAGCAAAACTCAAGGAAAACCCTAAGTAAAAAAAAAAAAAAAACAATGCAATAAATACTAAAGAAAAAGGAAACCTAATTAATTACTCTAGTCGATTTCAAATAGCTGGACACCTAACTCTATCATCTCCTCACATCACTTGTCCAATATGTTATGTTGATAACTTTTCCAAGATTTTCCTTTACCTGCTATCTGATTCTTTTCTTTCTTCACAAAACTAGCCTCAGTCTAGGTTCCTTCACCATTGTCCCTTCGGATTAGATTGGTGAAGATTTGGATCTACTCTTACCAAGTGCGTTTCCTCTCCCTTCTTTAAAGTTTCTTTTGCAAGTTTGTGGGCATAGACATTTCATGATCTATTAATAAACTGGAAACTTATTTCATGAAAACAAGTCTTTTTGCTTTGGATGTCTCTAATGATTGCCCCTATGACTGATTTGTCTGGTTTTGTTGTTTGGCATTTCTTGATAACTGTTCGAGAGTTCCCCATTATCGTCACTGAGAGAAGACCCATCGAGAGTCCTAACTTTATGGCCTTTAATCCTGCATAAGCTTCTGCTGCAAATGAAGATGGAACATTTGTGTCAAGAACAGTCTTCGTTGCATGGAGTTCCTTCATCCGACCGCAAACCACCAAACCCAATGTTGATTTGGAGTTTCTTTTATCAAAAGCTGCATCAGACAGAATCATCGCCCTAGTATTTTCGCCTCATTAGCTTCTGTCCGTATTTAAGGTAATCTTCCTTTCTTCCAAACCTTCAAGTTCTGCCATGTACCTTTGGATTTTTTGTGATAACTCCCTTCCTGTCATTAACTTCCTTTCGTGTATTAATTTATTCCTCGAACTCCAAATGAATCATAATCCACAGTAAAACATTCGGCATTGTTTAGAAGTACTCCTCTTGAAAATCCATGTAAGCTAGTCCCATAAACTTTGAATTATGCTATTAATAACCCAAGAGAGATCTAACATTTGCCATACCTCTATTATTGTAGGACATTTCTGAAAGACATGAGTGCTATCTTCTTCCCCATTTCCACAGCAAGGACATAAAGTATTAAGGGCCACTCGTTTATTCTTGAGATTAACTAGGGTAGGGATATAGTTCCAGTATATTCTCCATATTGTAATTGTAACTTTTAAAGGTAGCTGTAGATTCTAGAGTTTTTTGTATAAATCCTTACTATTGGCCAGTATTAAGTAATTATTAGGATCCAACCTAGCATCTTGTAATAGTTTGTAGGCACTTCTGACTGAGAATTCACCAGATGGTTGTCCTTTCCACACTTGTAAATCATCGTGAGCTGTTTCCGCTAGAGGCTTCTACAGAATTTTTTTAGCTATATCTGATTGAAAGGTACTATTAATTAGATCTTCCTTCCAAGTATTATTTGTGGCATTAACTAAATCTAAGACTAACTTGATTTCTGCATTGACGTTTCTGCTACTCCATTCATTTGTATCTTTTCTTGGAATCCATCGATCATCCCAAATAGATATTTCACTTCCCCTTCCAACCCTCCAGTATAGTCCACTCTTCAATAGACCCTTTGCAGCCCAAACGCTCTTCCAGGTAAGTGAAGGTAGGTTTCCTAATTGTGCATTAAGAAAATCCAAATGCGGGTAATATTTAGCCTTAAGAAATCTAGCTAATAAGGAATTTGGGTGATTAATAAGACGCCAATCTTGCTTGGCTAATAATGTGATATTAAACTGGCTAATATTTCGAAAACCTAAGTCATCATTCTCTTTTAAAGTACAAAGATTCCTCCATGCACACCAGTGTATCCCCCTTTTACCTCTTCCATTCTGCCACCAAAAATTAGTGGTAAAACTCTCGAACTCAGCACATAATGATTTAGGTAATAGGAAACAAGTCATTGTGTAGGTTGGTATGGATTGGAGAATAGCCTTAATGAACACTTCTTTCCCGCCTTGAGATAGATGCCTGATACTCCAATTATCAATACGCTTCTTTAGTCGATCCTTTAAATTCTTAAAAGACTTCCTTTTTCTTTCTTCCAACCATCTAAGGCAAACCAAGGTAACATTTTGGGTCACTTGCGCTTTGTACCCCCAAAATATTGACAACCACCCGTCTGTCATCCTTTAATGTGTTTCTGCTAAAAGAAGACAGTTGATTTATTAAAATTAACACATTGACCCTAACAAATTATGTACTCTCTTAGAATTCTTTTCAGTAGAGTAGCCCCTCTATTTGTAGCCTTACCAAATAAGATGCAGTCATCTGCAAATAACAGGTGTGATACCTGTGGACCACTCCTACTAGCCTTTATTCCTTTTAATAGTCCTTCCCTAGTTGCGAGTCGCATTAGACAAGATAAATCTTCTCCATATATAAGAAATAAAAATGGACTCAACGGGTCTCCTTGTCGAAATCCCCTTGTTGGTCGAAAGATTTCTCCTGCATATCCATTAACCACTACTGGATAGGAAACAATGGTCATACATTTCATAAGAGTTTCAATCCAATTTGTAGCAAAACCCATTCGTACCATTATTTCCTTAATAAAGTTCCATTCAACTCTTTCATATGCTTTACTCATATCTAACTTCATGGCCATAAACCATTTTTTCCCCAACCTCTTCTGTTTTAGTGTATGTAGAATTTCATAAGCTAGCAACACATTATTCGAAATCAGTCTGCATCGTACATAAGCGCTCTGAGCCACATTAATACATTTCTTAATAACTTCTCTAAGCCGATTTGCAATAGCCTTTGCCTGTATTTTATAAATCACATTGCATCAGCTAATTGGTCGAAAATGCTTCATATTAGAAGGATTGACTATTTTTGGTATGAGCACTATATGAGTAGAATTAATCTGATTAACCTCCATGCCTTCATTAAGGATTTGTAAGCAAAAATTAGTGACATCATCTCTGATAATGTGCTAGCACTTTTGATAGAATAAAGTCAGAAATCCATCTTCCCCTGGTGATTTTGTGGGTCCTATTTCAAACACCACCTCTCAAATCTCCTCCTTTGTGTATAGCATCGTAAGTCTTTGGTTATCCTCCTCAGAGATGCATCGATCAATACCCGATAGCAAATGCTCATAGTTACCTCTTGTATCTGACGTAAATAAATTCTGAAAATAAGATCTCGCAATACCTTCCATTTCCTGTATGATATCTGTTTCCCTCCCATCTTGTAATTTATGAATAAAATTTCTCTTCTGGCACTGTGTCGCTTGGATATGGAAAACTATAGTATTCCTGCCACCAAATTTCAGATAGTTTATTCAAGCTCTTTGTTCCCAGTATCATTTATCCTTTTCAATTTCTAAATTCAGTTGAATCTTCGCATCAATCATCTCAGCCAAATTACTATTGTCCCTTTCAGCTCCTGTAACTTCTGATAATTTAATTGTAAGTAGTTCCTTTCATCTTTTTCTATTTATTCAAATCCATCCAGCCCATCTTTTCAAACCCACCTTTAAATTTTCCAACTTTTTCAGCAAGTTTCATGTTGACATTTCCCAAATGTTTTTAACTTCTTCACCAAATGACTCATCCATTATCCACCAAGCTTCAAACTTGAATACATTGTCATTCAGCCATTTTGCAACCCTTCTTATATTAATTAAAAGAGGAAAATGATTAGAGAAAGAATGAACAAGGTGTTGGATTGTTGCCTTAGGAAACATGGTCATCCATTCTTCGTTTGCAACTCCTCTATCCAATCATTCACGAATGTTTGTCTCCGATAAATTTCCTCTCTCCCATGTGAACCAATTCCCAAAGTACCCCACATCCATTAATTGACAATCCGCCAAAACATTGCAAAAATTTCCATTCTTCTTTCATCTCCAGGTAACCCTCACTTTTTTCAAAGCCATACATGATCTCACTGAAGTCTCCACAAACAAACCAAGGAATTCCCTCTTGGAAGCTAGCAATGATACATGATTAATCTCCAACAATCTCCTATTCCTTACTACCGAAGTGTTAATCTCTTCCATTACTATTGACGCCTCCATCTCCCCTCTAGCCCTCTTTTTTCCCTCCTCTCCGATTAAGACACCATCTTCCAAATCGTGTTCCATATCCACTGGATCTATATCCTCGCCGATCTCCTTTCCAGATTAAATCCCAAAACTGGATCAAAAACATGCCCTATAACACCCCTAACCCGTATCTGTCACCGAAATAGGGTTACGGAGCATTACCAAAGATTTCAGAACAATCATAGTTAATTGTGATATTTATTGTTCATAACAAAACTGTCCACTTAGGTCATATTCACTAAATTATTTATATCTTGAGATACAAAATTCTAAATTAAGATCCGCTTGAATTTTCCGAAACTAGACTCAAATATCTTTCTACCATAAAGTTTTCAGAATTTATGGGTTATCCAATAAGTACAGTTAATTCTTCAAATTCATCCATGTTCTGCTGTTAGATAGTTTCAACCTTTCTTCACTAAAAATTAATTATCTATTATTACGGGATTTGAATGATGTTCCTATTTGTTTCTCTTAAAATTAGACTCATTATGAAATTAAAAATATAAATTTAAACCCCAAAGTATTTTTATACAATTTTAATGATTTTTCTAATTCAGAATAGGGGAACCCGAGATCATTCTGACCATGTGTCATAAAAATTCAAATATCTCATAAAATGAAATTATTTTGCTTACATCGCTTCTTCTATGTAAAACTAGACTCAATAGCTTTAATTTAATATTTTCTTCAACCTCTAATTCGATTTCCATAAATTTTGGTGATTTTTCAAAGTTATACTACTGCTGCCGTCCAAAACTATTTTAAGGTTAATTTTACTCTTTCACGATTTCTTTGTATTAACTTTCATTTAGACATACATAACACCAAAGCATATCCATAACTAGCCATTCCAATATCTAGTCATTATCAAATATTTACATGCCATTCATTGGCAAATTTAACCTATACATCAACAATAAAGACTTAAACTGTAACAGCCCGACTTAGGGCCTAGTCGAAATAGTGGTGCGAGACCACAAATCTGAAGAAGAAATATGTGTTTAAATGATTTTATAGGGCTTATGAGGTATTTGCATGATAGTGTGAAAATTTCATGAATTAATTAGTGAATATATTGTCCATTAGGACTAAATTGCAAGGATTAGAAAATATGAGATTTTAGAAGATTTAAGTATGAAATTGAATTATAAAACTTATTAAAGGTCCTTATTTAGGAATTACACCATTATATGTTGAGATGGACAAAAATGGACATAGGAAGGAAATATCTCAAGAAAAAATCATTAAGGGCATTTTTGTCATTTGGTAAATTAAAGAATTAAAAGGGAAAAGAAGTCAAAATTTGTGTTCATCTTCTCCATGCTAGTCGAAAATTTGAAGGGCACTATAGCTAGGGTTTCTTCATCTTCCAAGCTTGATAGTAAGTGTATCCTAGCCCCGTTTTTAATGTTCTTTGCATTTTTGAGATCCTCGTAGCTGGGTTTAGCTATATCTAGCTATATTTTGAGCTAGGGATTATGTTAAAAAATTTACCAATGTATGACATGCATGTATTTTGATGTTTTATGAAAGAATATGAAAGTTTTATATATGATAAACATCTTTTTCTAAGTGATTTTCATGAAAAATGCATAAAAGGACCAAATTGTAAAAATTGTAGAAATGATCATACATGAGTGAAATAGTGGAAATTAAATGTTTTTATAGTTGAGAATATGATTCAGTTAGGCTTGAAATGCAAGAAAGTCGAATAAAAATCATTTTATGAGCCTAGGGACAGAAGTACAATTATGACAAAGTTTAGGGGCAAAAATGTAAAATTTTGGGGCAAAAATGTAAAATTTTGCCAAAGTATGAAATATGAGTAAATTTAGTCAATGTAAGTATTAAACAAGTTAAATTGTTATTATAGATCAAGAAACACGAAGCCCGGACCGCCCGGACCGAAACCGAGGCAAGAACAAAGTTGTGGACTAAATTGCACATCTACACATATTTTGGAGTACCGAGGTAAGTTTGTGTGAAATTATAGATACATATGCTTTTGTGATCAAATTACTTGCTATGTTGTATAATGTAAATTATTTTCATGAAGTTGATTGACAATGTTTAGTAAGGAAATCAATGAGAATCAGTAAGTGAAAGTCCCGGTTGAAGATTTGGAATAACAAGGATACCTATGTCACAACATGAGATAAGGAAAGCCCGTGAAAGACCATGTCTAGGACATGGAATTGGCATAAAGGAATGTAGGTCCTGTGTAAAACCATGTCTGGGACATGGCATCGGCACCGAACGTAGATCCTATGTTAGACCATGTCTGGGACATGGCATTAGCATCGAATAAGGTAGGTCTAGTATAAGACCATGCATGGGACATGGCGTCGACATCATATAAGGAAGGTCTCGTATAAGACCATTTCTGGGACACGGCATCGACACCATACGAGGAAGGTCCCGTGTAAGACCATGTCTGGGACATAGCAACGATATCAAGCTAAGGAATCCCGTGTAAGACCATATCTGGGATATGGCATCGGTATCATGAGGTGATCCCATGTAAGTCCATATCTAAGATATGGCATTGGTATCAAGATACATGTTTGATGAGATTGAGTATCCTCTAGTATTTCGAGAAATTCAACGATCAAAAGAGTGAGCACGAAAAAGTGACTATGAACAAAGTAAGCAAGGTTGATGATGAGATAAATTGTATAATAACGACAAAGAATTTTAGTCAAGTTAATGAAGATAGAGATTTAATTTATTGCCTATGATAGTTTAAGTGCTAAACTTTGTAATGAGTTATATAGATACCATGAGTAAATACAAGTTAAGGTAACCCTAATATGATGGGTAAGTATGAGTAAGAGTAAGTATGAGTAACTAAGTTTAAGCACTTGAGATTTATGTGTTTTTGATTCATGATGAATGAGTTTATTTTGAGCAATTATGTTGCTACATAAGATTTCATGCAAACTTACTAAGCCATATGCTTACTTCTCTCTTTTCCTTTTTCATGTAGCATTATCAAGCTAGTTCGGGGATCGAAGAACGTCGGAGCTCGGATCACACTATCAACCACTATTTTGGTATAGCAAAGTTGATTATTTTGATTATGGCATGTATAGGAGTTTGATCATTTTGAATTATGTCATATTGAGGGGAAAATGGGTAGTTATCAAGCTTATGCATACTTTTTGTGCATAGCCAAAGAAATTGGCTAATATTTGCTAAGTACCATAACATATTGATGATGAATTGGGTATTATTCATAGTGTATAAATGTTACATTATGCATTGCTTGAGTTGGTATAAGTGTGTTTATGTTTCAGGGTAGCAATTGGTTTGGAAAATAGCCTCTAAGTGTCCACACGGGTAGACACACGGGCGTGTGTTTAGGCTGTGTGTGACACACGGTCAGCCCCATGGGTTAGTTAATAGGCCGTGTGTCCCCTGCATCAACTTACGAGAATATGATTCGTCACACGGGCCAGCACACGAGCGTGTGCCATGGCCGTGTGCTAGTAAGGGTTTGATGACGTCATAAACAGAAAGCTCCATGGGTAGAGGACACAGGCGTGTCTAGGCCGTGTGAAGGACATGGGTTATAGACAAGGGCGTGTGCCCAGCCGTGTGAAAACCCCCGTAGGTTCGAAATAAAAATAAATTCTACATGGGCTAGGGACATGGGCGTGTGAGACCACACTACCTGCCCACACGAGCGTGTCCCAAGTCACACGGGCATGTGACCCCTGTTTAGGCAAAAAATTTCAAAGAGTGTAAGATTTTCTGGTTGAACTCTGGTACCTTCCAGATGTATGTTTAAGGCCTCGTAGGCCCACGATATTCACGTTGTGATCAAAAGAAAAAGTTTCAAGTTGGAGCGAAATTTTGTAGCCCGATAATACATGTTTAAGTAAGATTAAGTATGGTAATGCCTCGTATCCTGTCCCGGTGTCGGACACGGGTAAAGGGGTGTTACATAAACATATCATTTCCTTACCTTCATATACATGCTCATAACATCATACTTTATCAAGTCCACACATACCCAATCACATTCAACATAACAACTTCCCACATGTATCATCTAGTCTAATTTCATTAACATACCATTATAAACCACATCACACAATGATATTGGATAGGCATATGAGTAATTAATATGCTTGCAACCCATTAGCCAATATAAGCCAATTTATATGGCTACATACCAAATCAAATCCTTAATCACTACAAGCCAATACATTTGGCCATATCATAATGTCACATACACAAAATGACTAAGTCCCTATACATGCTATAAACTCAAAGGTTTGCATTCATTTACACAACATGATAGCTTGATAGTGTGATAGCATTTCCGGTGATCTCCAACCAGAGCTAGTTTGGTGACACTATGAGGCATAGGAAAGGAAGGGGAGTAAGCTATATAGCTTAGTAAGTTCACAAGCAAATAAATTGCAAGATAATCATGAATATCATACAATTAACATAACATAATTTACATATATGTCATCATAGTTTCATAGGCATAACTTACTCATTTCAATCTTACCAAAAGTTCATCACATATCGAGCTCATTCATATGAATTTTTCATACATACCTGTACCAACTCGTAACATATCATACTCTTTCTCATCTTTGGCATAGTCTTTGAATTACCCGTGGAACCACTTGGAATACTAAAGGATACTCGGGAATCTCATACACAATGTACCATACCAACGCCATATCCTAGACATGGTCCTACATGAAAATCTCATATTGATTCCAATAGCCCAGCTATGGTGTTACACGAAGTCTCATTTCAATGACATATCCTAGATATGGTCTTATATGAAATCTCAATAACGATGTCATATCCTAGATATGGTCTTATACGTAATCTCAGTGACCCTAATGTCATGACATTTGTATCCTATTTATTCTTAAGGTTCAAACGGGATTTTCTCATTTGTCATATCATCGTCAGTTGTATCCACATTGTTATTTATAAATTCATATATTAATAAAACATTTAAAATACAATTGTAACATTGCATTATTTACACATGAACTTACCTCGACACAAGAATGGCGAAATGGGCCTAATCGCCACATTCTTTGTTTTTCCCCTGTTCTAGGTTTGAACCTCGATTTTATTAATCTATAATATCATATTTGACTTATTTAATCATTATACTATTCAATTTAGCCCAAAATCACATTTTAGCAAATTTACATTTTGCCCCTAAATTTTTTCATATTTACATTTTAGTCCCTAGGCTCGTAAAATGATTTTCATTCATTTCTTTGTACTTTAAGCCTAGCCGAACCATTTTCATGCTTATAGCAGCCCACATTTTCAATTAAAATAGATTTTTACAACACTTTTTATACTATTTTACAAATAAGTCCTTTTTATGCATTTTAATCAAAAATTACTTAGCAAACGTTGTTTATCTAACATTAAACTTGCATAATCTACCATTAAACATCAAAATACACAAAATTCTAACATGGGTCAAACCCTAGACCTTCATCATATCTCAAATTAATGGTAGAAATAGATAGATCATATTACAAGAATTTCAAAAACATGAAAATCATTAAAAGCGGGGTTAGAACGGACTTACAATTGAGCTTGAAAGCTTGAAAAACCCTAGCCTTAGAACGGACTTACAATTGAGCTTGAAAGCTTGAAAAACCCTAGCCATAGTTTCTTCTTACAAATTTTGGCCAAGGAGGAAGATGGAAAATTTTTTGGGTTTTTATTTTGTTTAATAAATCATTTAATTACTAAATGACCAAAATGCCCCAAACTTAAAAATATTCCATTTCACCTATTTCATGTCCATTTTTGTCCAATAAATTATCCAATGGTCTAATTACCTTTTAAGGACCTCCAGTTAAAAATTTTATAGAAATTAGATACCTCTAGCTTCTAGAACTCAAGTTTTGGACTTTTTACGATGTAGTTCTTTTGACTAAATTGAATGTCCAAACGTCAAAATTTTTGAACGAAATTTTCACAAAATCATTCCATAAAACTATAGATCATAAAAATATAAGAATATTAAATTTTTCCTTGTCAGATTTGTGGCCCCAAACCCACTGTTCCGAATAGACCCAAAACAAGGCTGTTACAACTCTCCCCCCTTAGGTATTTTCGTCCCTGAAAATCTTACCAGAATTGAGGTTTGGATATCGTTTACTCAAAATTTCTTATACCTCACTTAAGAATCCTCTTCAAGATGATACTTTCAGAAACACTCTATTGCCGATCTAAAATTCAATACCCTTAAGTTTCAAGTTTGTATACCACTTAATTCAGTTTGAAGTTGCTTTCAACTTTCATGAATCACTTTCACTATTTCCCAGAATCACAAATCAACTCAACCTTGTATTTCTTTTTCCCAGTTATCTTTGAACTTAAAAACATAATGTCGGAGCGTATCGTCAATGATCTGAAGTACTCTCTTAGACTTACCATCGATCTAAAGATGAATTATAGTGCCAAAATACAACTACGTACTCAAAGTTTTCTATACCTTTCTCCATAATTTCCATATAACCCTCGGATCTCAATCCGAAATAATGGGGACTGGCACTCTATGAGAGCTAACAACCCCAGAAACATATAACTCGGCTGATCTGTCAAATAAGAAACCTATACATACCGAAATGATTACACGGATTTTTGTTAAATGATCAACCACATTCCAGACAACATCTTCCTTTTCGGGGATAAAGGAAATCCATATATGAAATCTATAGTAGCTCTATCTCATTCTCACTCCAGTGCCATCACTGACTATAATAGTCTTGAATACTTTTGATATTCGGCTTTTACCCGTTGACAAATTGACACCTAAACATAAACTTAAAAATATCATGTTACATGCTCAATCACCAGAACATCTACTTCAAATAACTGTACATTTTATTACTTCCTGAATGAATGGAGGAGCTACTACTGTGAGCCTCGAACAAATTTTTCTACATAAGCTCTAAATTATTCAGTGCAAATTCTATCTCAGAAAAATAATAACAATCATCATGTCTAACCTGAAATTCAGAATCAAGAGTCGTTTCATGCTGTACTCGTTTAGCTTGCAATTCGTTAACACATTTCTGAGCTTCTCAAACTTGAAAAGAAAACATCACTTTAGCTTTTAATTCAGCTGGAATCAGACCAACATCAGATAGGGTTAATCATGAAACCAACACTCACAAAATAAACAAGGATTTTTCGTTCAATCATCTGTAACTATATCTGCTTTCTCAAAGGTAAATCGATAACTACACATATTCTAACCTGTTCAATAGTACATTACTAAAAAATCACGAATTCTTTACTCAATTCAAACTGCACCCAAAACCAGTGCTTCGATTAACAATACCTTCAACTGTTTAGAACTTTGCTAACACAAATCAGAGCATTCAACTTTTATGATTGTGATAATCTTATCAATCAGAACAACTTTAACTCGTAATAGCATCATACGATTAGAACAATCCAATAGGTATATCTCTGTATCATACTTTCAAGAATATGAATTCTCTATATCAGACTATCCGTCTATATACTCGAAAATGTACAAAATTTACTTCCACACCTGAGGATAAACTTGAATGCATGCTACTCAAATTACTTTCCAACTGACCAGCTTATTCAGATATAAACAACTAAGTTAATCTCAACTATCGAATAATACATATCAAAATACTTCTTTCTTTATGCTGTTAAAACAACTCAAACATACAATCTTTCATAATTCCCTTAACATGATAATCAAAGATCTTTACAACTACATTAGCTTAAGAAAACAAAATACCCTAATTTAACTCATTAACCTTTTATCGAACTTACTTGAGAAATGAAAACCATCATACAATTTGAGCCCGTGCTTTCACCATTTATACCTTTTCTAATGTTAATTCCTTTCACGAAAATTAGAGAAATCCTGATACCAATATCACCATGTTTCTATGATCAAACAGAAATACAACCATAATAGACATAGTTATCACCAGCAGAAGAACACATTTTAAAGATGAGCCATGATTGATAAGTTACGAAATAAGGATGATAAGAAAACCAAGGTAAAGAAATCCAAGATGCGATACCATAACGGAAGTTTGAAAACATAACTCATAAGAAGATAATAAAGATCTTGATGATTTCTCAAAGAAAACCAGAAAAAAACTATAACAACCCGGTTCAGACCCTAGTCAGAATAGTGGTTTCAAGACCAGAAATTCAAGTTCGGAGAAATAATTAAATATTATTTTTCATGTTTATGGCATGTGATAAAGTATTTGTGAAAGTTTTGTGTGAAAATTTTATTGTTTGTGTGCCGATTTGTGGAAAAGGATCTAATTGCATAAAATGTAAAAGTTGTGTGCTAGAAGTTAAAGTGCTTCAATGCTATGCTTTGTGAAATTTGAGGTCCTTAATATGTAATTGGACCATGGATAGTGAAATTGATCATAAATGACCTTATAATGGATGTTTTAATGTTTTTCTTATTAAGGTTAGATTTGTAATTTAGTTATTAAAGTTATATTAATTAAAACAAACAAAAATTAAGCCATTTTGTTCATCTTCTAGCCGAAAATAAGAAAAAGAAATAGGTTTTTAAGCTTTCTTAACATTCGACCATTGAAAGCTTTGATTAAGATCAAGAAAAGAGAAATTCAAACCTAGATCGAGGCAAGAACAAAGTGCTCGATTGATCGACTAGTGTCATTGTTTCTACATCTGAGGTAAATTTGTGTATAATACATATTGTTTAAACGATGTTTATATGAAATGAAATGAATGGAAACGTGATGGTGAAGCTTGATTATATGAAACGTGGATTCGAGGATATGGGGCACTAAGTGTTCGAAAAAAAATGAGGTAGCTACGGTTACAAAAATGGCACTAAGTGTGCGAGATCAAAATAGTGTTGGCTGAATAATGGGCACTAAGTGTGTGATATCGAGAGCATTTTCGTTTAATGTGGTGGCACTAAGTGTGCGATGTTATTATAGTTTTAGCCAATTGATTAGCACTAAGTGTGCGAGTCCATCGAATGTTTAAAGAAGATTGAATGAATTATGGCATCGAGCATTGTTGTGGTAAATGTGATAGATAAATATGTGATGGTACATGTATGTACAGAACCTGAGTGGTTGATGATTTGGTGTATGAGATAGATGGAAGATTATGTGAATGAATAATGAGAAAAGTTGTATTGAGTAGCATTATAAATACTTGTATATGAACCTATAGATATGGTACGAAAATGAGTACAAGCCATGGATGAGACGTAGTGATGTGAATTGAACTAAGTGTTAGTTAATTTTGCATATTGAATTTAAATTGTTGCGTTAATTGTGTTATATTATGAACTTACTAAGCTTTAAAGCTTACTATGTGAAGTATTTCTCTATTTTATAGTGGTATTTAAAGCTAGCTCAGATCCAAGGATCGTCAGCGACTCAATCACACTATCGGGCATGTATTTTGGTACCTTTTGGAAGTTGTATTTATGGTATATGGCATGTATAGGCTAGTGAGTTTGTGGTATGTTTTGAGATGTATAAATCTTGTCATGTGATATGGCTTGATAATGGATTGATTTTGGTATATATTTTGCTATGTGAAAATGGTATCTGTGATGTGTATATATGGTCTTGTGTGAATGGCCGTTATGGTATGCTTTGGTGAAATAGAAATGGTATGTTTCATATATGATGAATGATTTGTATGTTAATTGATATTGGAATTGAATATGTATGGATGACCCAAATCGGATGGCAATTAGGCTTTGTAAATGGCCTATAATTTACCATACGGGTGAGCACACGGGCGTGTGTCTCAACCGTGTCCTTCACTGTCCCAATTCAAAGCAAGTCAATTTTGAACACGGGCCAGACACACAGGCGTGTGATAGGCCGTGTGATTTAAATCAGTGTTGCACACAGGCGTGTGACAGGCCGTGTGACCCTAGTCAGAGTTACACACGGGGTAAGACATGGTCTAAGGCATGGCCTTGTGAGGCACACGACCTAGCCACACGGGCGTGTGCCCTGTTTTAAAAGAAAAATTTTCTAAGTTCTGCAAAGTTTCTTTATGAGATTGGTTTAGTCTTGAACCTTCTTGAAAGCATGTTTAAGGCCTCGTAGACCTTCTAAAGGGAATTTGTGCTATTGATTAATTATAATATATTGATGTGTAAGCAATGGTTATTTATATGTTATGATTCGACAGGTAATACCGCGTAACCCTAGTCCGGCGATGGATACAGTTTATGTGTGTTACATTTTATTGGTATCAGAGCCAGGTTTAGTCGATTCTATGACTAACGTAGCGTGTGAGAGTCTAGCTATACGTGCCATATATATATTTGCAATAGTGTGATGAATCCTGATAGATAAAATGTGTTTTCATATAGCAAATGGATCTCGGTCGAGCTGTAGCTGATAATGTTAAGAGTAATGCACCTGCTCCCACCCAAGGGACAGCGCTGTCTAATTCTAGACCTATTATGAGTAGCCACGAGGGAAAGACTAAGCAAGCCTTCTTCCAAATGATGAGTAAGTGGTTCACGGAGTTCGTTCGAACGAATCCGGCTACTCAACAACCTCCACCCCCACAAGTTTCAGTAGCGCCACAGGTTATAGACCCGATTCAATTGAGTAAACCTCCAGTTGATAAGATTTGTAAGTATAGGGCCGAAGAGTTCAGGGCCACAGTTGATGATGATGTTAAGCGGGCTGAATTTTGGCTTAAGAATAACATTAGAGTGTTTAATGAATTAACATGTACTCCTGATGAATGTCTTAGGTGTGTTGTTTCACTGTTGAGAGATACGACGTATCATTGGTGGAAAACATTGATATCTGTGGTTCTGAGAGAACGAATAACATGGGATTTCTTCCAAACTGAATTTCAGAAGAATTATATCAGTCAACAGTTTATAGATCAGAAACGCAAAGAGTTCCTTGTATTGAAATAGGGTCGTATGTCTATTACAGAATACGAGCGAGAATTTGTGAGATTGAGCCAGTATGCACGAGAATGTGTTTCGACAGAAACTATTATGTGTAAACGATTCATTGAAGGGTTGAATAAAGATATTAAACTTCTGGTCAAAATTCTTGATTTGAATGAATTTGTGGTATTGGTTGAAAAAGCTTGCAAAGCCGATGAGCATAATAAAGAAAAGAAGGAAGCAGACTCAGAAGCTAGAGATGAGAGAAGATGAGTAAGCCGTACCATTCTTCATCAAAGAGGTTTAGAGACGGAAATAGACGTTCAAATACTTTGATTAGACATTCGAGTAGAGATCGTGTGAAACAGTATACGAATCCTAAAGCTCAAATTCCAACAGAATCAAGTGTTGGCAGTGTCAGAAACAATTATCTTGAGTGTAGACAGTGTGGGAGACGTCATATTGGTGAATGATGGGGCAAGAATAATAATAGAGTTTGTTATAAATGTGGATCATGAGATCACTTCATTCGAGATTGCCTGGAGTTGCCTGAAAAATATAATGCTCAGAGCACGAGGCAGACCTAGAAACACAGGAATAGTGAGTGGTAGTCAGAGAGGAACAACAGATATAGCTGTGAGATCTGAGGCGGGAGCACCTGCCAGAGTCTACGCTATTTGCACTCGTGAAAAAGCATCATATCCATACGTCATTACTGGAACTTTCACTCTTTATGATACTGATGTGATTGCATTGATAGATACAGGATCTACTCATTCATATGTGTGTGAACTTAGTATCTAGTAAGACTCTTCCTGTTGAGTTTATTGAATTTGTAATTAGAGTATCGAACCCCTTAGGCAAGTGTGTTCTGGTTGATAAAGTGTGCAAGAATTATTTGTTGATATTTTGAGATATATGTTTTCCGGCTAATCTAATGCTACTACCTTTTAATGAATTTGATATAATTCTAGGTATGGATTGGCTAACTTTGCATAATGCTGTTGTGAACTGCAAACGGAAAACTATTGATTTGAGAAGTCAGAATGGTGAGATAGTTTGAATTAAATCCAGTGATTTGAACGGGATATCTGCTGTAATATCTTCGATGAAAGCTTTGAATTATTTGAAAAAGGCATGTGAAGCTTATCTTGCGTATGTGATTGATACGAAGGTGACATAAAAGAAAGTTGAATATGTGTCTGTGGTTTGTGAGTTCCCTGATATGTTTCCTGAAATACTACTGGGATTACCTCCGATACGAGAAGTTAAGTTAGTGCCAGGGATGATTCCTATCTCAATAGCTCCGTATAGAATGGCTCTGACAGAATTGAAAGAATTGAAGTCTCATTTGCAAGAATTGACAGATAGAGGTTTCACACGATCGAGTTTTTCTCCCTAGGGTGCTCCTGTTCTGTTTGTGAAAAAGAAAGATGGTACGATGAGAATGTGCATTGATTACCATCAGTTGAACAAAGTGATGATAAAGAATAAGTACCCACTACCGCGAATTGATGATTTGTTTTATCAGTTGAAAAGGGCTACAGTGTTTTCAAAAGTAGACTTGAGATCAGGTTATTATCATTTGATAGTCAAAGATTCATACATTCTAAAAATTGCTTTCAGAACGAGGTACGGACATTATGAATTTTTAGTTATGTCTTTCGGACTAACGAATGCCCCTGCAGTATTTATGGACTTCATGAACTGGATATTCAGGCCGTATTTGGATCAATTTGTCGTTGTGTTTATTGACGATATTTTGATTTATTCTTACGATGAGATAGAACTTGCCGAGCATTTAAGAATCGTGTTACAGACTCTGTGTGATAAACAATTGTATGCAAAGTTTAGTAAATGTGAGTTCTGGTTGTGCGAAGTTGGTTTTCTGGGACATATAGTGTCAGCTGCAGGGATACGAGTTGCTCCGAGTAAGATTTCAGCAATCTTAGATTGGAAGCCTCCAAGAAATGTGTCTAAAGTCTGCAGTTTTCTGAGACTAGCAGGATATTATAGACAGTTTTTGAAAGGCTTCTCGATGATTGCAACTCCATTGATGAAATTGCTACAAAAAGATGTTAAATTTGAGTGGTCAGAAAAGTGTCAGTAGAGTTTTGAACAATTGAAAGCATTTATGATAGAGGCACCGGTGTTAGTTCAACCTGAATTGGCTAAAGCATTCATAGTTTACAGTGATGTATCGTTGAATGGTTTAGGTTGTGTGTTGATGCAAGAAGGAAAAGTTATAGCCTATGCTTTGAGACAGTTAAAACCACATGAAAAGAACTACCTGGCGCATGATCTTGAATTAACAGCTATTGTATTTGCATTGACGATTTGGCATCACTATTTATTTGGTGAGAAGTGTCACATTTATACTGATCACAAGAGCTTGAAATATCTAATGACTCAAAAAGAATTGAATTTACGACAGCGGAGATGGTTAGAATTGCTAAAAGATTATGAATTAGTAATTGACTATCATCCAGGAAAAGCTAATGTTATTGCTGATGCTTTGAGCCAAAAGTCTTTATTGGCTTTATGAGCAATGAATACTCAAATAGATTTGTGTGATTACAGTGCGATTGTAGCTGAGATGAAAGTGAGGCTGTTGTTTTTACAGCAGATTTGTGATGCCCAGAAAATTGATGCCGAAATGATAACAAAACGAGCTCAATGTGATTTAAATCTTGATTCAGAATTTCGAGTTGATGATAGTGATTGTTTGAGATTCTGAGACGGAATTTGTATTTTAAGAAATCCAAAGTTAATTCAGATGATTCTGAGTGAAGCACATAATAGTCATTTATTGGTTCATCAGGGAAGTACGAAAATGTACAATGATTTGAAACAGTTTTATTGGTGGCCTGATATGAAATAGGATATCTTAGAGTTTGTTTCAAGATGTTTAGTCTGTCAGCAAGTCAAAGCTAAACATCGGGTACCTTTGGGTTTATTACAGTCGATCATGATTCCTGAGTGGAAATGAGAGAGAATCACGATGGACTTTGTGTCGGGATTGCCCTTGTCTCCGAGAAAGAAAGATGCAATCTGGGTGATAGTTGAGAGATTAATCAAATCAACTCATTTTATTCTGGTAAGAACAGATTATTCACTTGATAAGTTAGCTGAATTATATGTTTCTGAGGTTGTGCGATTGCACGGGGTGCCTAATTCTATAGTGTCAGATAAAGATCCCAAGTTTACATCGCGATTTTAGAAGGAATTACAAGATGCATTGGGTACGAGATTACACTTTAGTACGACATTTCATCTGCAAATGGATGGTCAATCCGAGCGGACCATTCAGATTCTTGAGGATATGTTGAGATGTTGTATTCTTGAGTTTGAAGGTACATGGGAAAAGTACCTGCCATTGATTGAATTTGCATATAATAATAGTTTTCAATCAAGTATTAAAATGGCACCATATGAGGCTCTTTACAGTTGTAAATGCAAAACACCATTATACTGGACTGAACTTAGTAAGAATAAGATGCACGGGGTATATTTGATCAGAGAGACTAAGTAAAAGGTGAAGGTGATTCGAAATAGTTTGAAAGCGGCATCAGATCGTCAGAAGTCTTATGCAGATTTGAAACGAAAAGATATTGAATTTGAGATCGATGATAAAGTGTTTTTGAAAGTATCTCCGTGGAAGAAAGTACTTCATTTCGGCAGAAAAGGCAAGTTGAGTCTAAGATTCATTGGGCCGTATGATGACCGGATGCTTCGATGATATAGATCTGACCCATCAAACATGATTGCCTCTACTGAAGTTGAGATTTAGTCTGATCTATCGTATAGCTAAGAACAGATTAGAATTTAGGCTCATGAGATCAAGGAGTTGAGAAATAAGAAAATTTCTTTAGTGAAAGTGTTATGGCACAAACATGGGGTTGAAGAGGCTACGTGGGATCTTGAGGATGTTATGAGAGAGCAATACCCAAATCTATTCACTCGTAAGATTTTCGGGGACAAAAATCCCTAAAGGGGAGGGTTGTAACAGCCCAGTTTAGACCCCAGTCAAAACAGTGGTTTCAGGACCACAAATTTGAGGTTGGAGAAATAATTAAATATTTTTTTTATGTTTATGGCATGTGATAAAGTATGTGTGAAAGTTTTGTGTGAAAATTTTATCGTTTGTGTGTCGATTTGTGAAAAATGATCTAACCGCATAAAATGTAAAAGCTGTGTGCTAGAAGTGCTTAAATGCTATACTTTGCGAAATGTGAGGTCCTTAATATGTAATTGGACCATGGATAGTGGAATTGGTCATAAATGACCTTATAATGGATGTTTTAAATGTTTTTTTTATTAAGGTTAAATTTGTAATTTAGTTATTAAAGTTATATTAATTAAAACAAAACAAAAATTAAGCCATTTTGTACATCTTCTAGCCAAAAATAAGAAAAAGAAATAGGGTTTTAAGCTTTCTTAACATTTGGCCATTGAAAGCTTTGATTGAGATCAAGGAAAGAGAAATTCAAACCTAGATCGAGGCAAGAACAAAGTGCTCGATTGATCGACTAGTATCGTTGTTTCTACGTCCGAGGTAAGTTCATGTATAATACATATTGTTAAAACAATATTTATATGAAATGAAATGAATGGAAACGTGATGGTAAAGCTTGATTATATGAAACGTGGATTCAAGGATATGAGGCACTAAGTGTGCGAAAAAAGGAGATAGCTACGGTTACAAAAATGGCTCTAAGTGTGCGAGATCGAAATAGTGTTGGCCGAATAATGGGCACTAAGTGTGTAATACCGAGACCATTTTGGTTTAATGTGGTGGCATTAAGTGTGTGATATTATTATAGTTTTAGCTAATTGACTGGCACTAAGTGTGCAAGTTCATCGAATGTTTAAAGAGGAACGAATGAATTATGGCATCGAGCATTGATGTGGTAAATATGATAGATAAATACGTTATGGTACAAGTATGTACAGAACCTATGTGGTTGATGATATGGTGTATAAGATAGATGGAAGATTATGTGAATGAATGATGAGAAAAGTTGTATTGAGTAGCATTATAAATGCTTGTATATGAACCTATAGATATGGTATGAAAATAAGTACAAGCCATGGATGAGATTATGTAGTGATGTGAATTGAACTAAGTGTTAGTTAATTTTGCATATTGAATTTAAATTGTTGAGTTAATTGTGGTATATTACGAACTTACTAAGCTTTAAAGCTTACTGTGTGAAGTATTTCCCTATTTTATAATGGTATTTAAAGCTAGCTCGGATCCAGGAATCGTCAGCGACTTAATCACACTATTAGACATCTATTTCAGTACCTTTTGGAAGTTGTATTTATGGTATATGGCATGTATAGGCTAGTGAGTTTGTGGTATGTTTTGAGATATATAAACCATGCCATGTGATATGGCTTGATAATGGATTGATTTTGGTATATATTTTGCTATGTGAAAATGGTATATGTCATGTGTATATATGGTCTTGTGTGAATGGCCATTATGGTATGCTTTGGTGAAATAGAAATGGTATGTTTCATACTTGATTTGGTATTTGAGATGATGAATGATGTAACACCCCAAGCCTGGCCTAGACGTTATGGCTGAATCTGGCGTGTCACATCAAAATGTTCTTCGAAATCAAGGTTGATGGGAGAAATCGTTCGAGTAAAAATCCGTTTAGTTCTTGTTTCTTGGGAAATAATTGGAAAGATATAAAAACCAACACTTAGTAAAACGATTACCATGTTTGTTTCTGTTGGTTTCTTAGTTGGTTAAAAACCCGTGAAAGCTACTCAAATTAATGTCGTTTTGAAGTTTTGAAAATATGCGTTTGTCTTTTAAAATAGTTATTATTTTTGAAAACTTATTTGTATCAGTTTGGCAGTTTCAAAATAAGAAATTAAAACCCAATTAAAAGAAATTAAAATCACTAGAGGCCTTATTACATAAACCTCAATCCAATATAAAAATTTAAATAACTAGTCTAGAAAAGAGTATTAATGAACGTGTGGCCACCTCCGATCCCTCGCAGCTCCAAATCATCTAAGGCTGGGGATTACCTGCATAGTTAAAAAGGATGAGTTACGAGAACTCAGTGTGTAATCCCCTGTCATGCAGTAACAATCTGGGCCTGAGCCCTATTTAGTAACAGTACAGTGTGGCCATAGCCCAATATAGTAACAGTGTGGGCCTAAGCCCGATACAGTATTAGTATGGTACAAGTATGCAAACCCACCCCAATCCAGCCAGCACACCACCTGTACCAACCCAACACACCATATGGGGACAAAGTCAACCTACCCAGCCCTCACACCAATATTGTAGCATAGCTGCCAGTAATAAAAATGTAGCAGAGCTGCCAGTACAGTATATGTGGCAAAGCCACCAATAACAGTATTTGTGGTAGAGCCACCAATATAAGTATGTGTGGCAGAGCGACCAGTATAAGTATGTGTGGCAGAGCCACTAGTAACAGTACTTCCTCCATAACAGAATCCCAATCCCCATGCAGTATGCCATGTCATCAATATTTCGTGTATGCAACATGTCCTACTCAGTACAGTCATACAATACATATTTTCATCTGTCAATCTATCTATAGGGGTAAAATAGTCATTTTCATATATTAGGGGCAAAACGGTAATTTTTCCCTTTATGGGTATTTTGGTTATTTTACTCATTAGGGGTATTTCAGTAATTTTACTCCCTAGGGGTCTCGGTACAGTTAACAACTTTTCCGAAAGCCTACAGTTGCCTCGAGCAACATAGATAATCCATTTGGTCGAAACAATATAAATGGGCTCAAAGCCCAATATTCGGCCCAAATGGCCCCACAAGCTTGTGTGGCCCATTTGGCCCAAATACAATCACGGCTATGTCATCTACATAGCCCAATCCAGTTTCTGCCACTTTTCGTAAATTTTATCCGTGTGGGGCCCACGAGCCTGTTGGGCCCACACGACCCATTTCGGCCCAATGAGGCCCATAACAGCCCAAGTGCACGATAACACTCGTAGTGGCCTCCCAATCTACCGTCCTTGATTTTGGGCTCGATTTTTCCACACGAGCAATTGCACACTCGTGAGGCCTCAATGCCGAAGTTTCGGCTTTTACCGATTCATAGCAGAGATAGTGTGATTACACACCTTTTTACGGATTTGTTCCAAGATCTACGAGCAACCAACCTAAATTCAAACATGACCCACATTAATCCTTTAATCATTAGGGTAAAACACCCTCTTATAGACACTTAAACCAACCCACCTTCCTTACCTTGCTTGACGACTGACTTTAATCTCTTAAGACCACCGATCAGGATTGGTCACACGCCTATGACGAATATCTGTATCAAAACAGATCTTATTAACCAAAACAGTGATCAAATATATGGCCTTAATCAACAAATGCTAACTTACCAACCACAAGAATATTCGGCCTAATCTAAGAGTATGGTAGTGATCTTACCCTTAACGAGAGATAGAGTATGATGACTTGAATAATCTTTGCCCTACTTCGCTCCTCAGATCTTTTACCCCAACGCACCCCACCGATTTGTTAAAACTCCAGCAAGATTGAACTACCACCCCCAGTACACCAAAACGATCCACCAAACACCGAGTAGTAGACAAGAACCTGAAAGGGAAGAAGAAGGGATGGTCGACTCAGAGAAGACCGAAGGAAGAATAGAATATGAGGGAAGAAGGAGACTATATTTAGCTAAAAGGGAAAAATGAAGGAGAACTAAGGGGAGAATAATAGTTTCGGTAAAGGGAAAATATGGGAATGAGAAGAGAAAAGGAGATGTTTCAATAATTGACACTTTTGGAAAAATGAGAATAGCATAGGAAAGAAACCCGAAAGGTACAGAGAGGCACTTGCTTACCAGGAATTAACCAAAATGATTTTACGTTACCAAGAAACAACAGCCATTCAGCCAGAAGGAAACACAAAAGAAGTAAAGTGCCCAAAAGAAAGAAAACTGAAACCAGAACTACTCTCCAAAGCCACCTTTGTCGAAATTCTAAGTAGTAGTACTCCCCATTCCATACTACACATCCCACACACTTTAAATTCCTAACTTTTCTCCACAAACCTCTCCCCATATCACTCCCCATATCGCTCCTTGAATCCCTCCTCATATCTCTCCACAACTCTTCCATCAGAATTTCACTGTAACACAACCACTGGCCGATCCATGCTGCAAAATAAAATACACTATTGCTCATCCCAAGACTTGAACCTCAGACCCATTGCCACACTTGTAACACCACAACCACTGTACTAACAGGCTCTTTGTGTGTCACATTTTGAACACAAATATTCTTAAAGCCTACATGCTAAAGCCAAGGTTTATTCAAGAGAAAAACCAAAAATTTTGCAAAAGCCAGGGCTTGAACCCAGGACTTCTCAGACACTCCAAAACACTCCTAAATCACTTAACCATCAAACCAAACAAGAAATTGTTTTTGGGGCGTTACAAATGATTTGTATGTTAATTGATATTGGAATTGAATATGTATGGATGACCCAAATTGGGTGGCAATTTGGCCTTGTAAATGACCTATAATTGACAACACGGGTGAGCACACGGGCGTATGTCTCAACCATGTCCTTCACTGTCTCAATTCGAAGCAAGTCAGTTTTGCACACGGACCAGACACACGGGCGTGTGACAGGCCATGTGTAAAGCCTAAATTAGGGGTTAGTTGGAACAGTGGTCTCGGGACCACTAATTTTTGGTTGAATAAAATTATTTTAATATTATTTT
The DNA here is from genome assembly GCA_025503065.1 of Gossypium bickii. Lineage (NCBI taxonomy): Eukaryota > Viridiplantae > Streptophyta > Magnoliopsida > Malvales > Malvaceae > Gossypium > Gossypium bickii. The sequence goes on along the minus strand of CP106717.1, from coordinate 57,053,537 downwards.
ATGTGTTATAATATGTTTATAAAGATGAATCAGAATTTTGGTGCTATAGTTTTAGCGATTTCAAGCTTAATCGCGAAAAAAGGACTAAATCACATAAAGTGTGAAAGTTCTATTTTATTTGCTAAAGGTGCCAAATAGCTATAGAATATTAATTGGAGGCCTCTAATGTGCAATTAGGCCTTGTTTTAAGTGTGTTGTAGGAAGACAAGAGCATTTATTTTGGTCAACATTTGGTGAAATTAGGTGATAAAGATAAATAAAATAAGATGAATAAAAGAAGCTATCATCTTTCACTATTCATCTCTTCTCTTCCACCAAAAATTGAAAGGAAATAAGGGTTCTTGGAGTTCAATTTTTCAGCAAAACAAATCCCTTACAAGTAAGTGATTTTGGCGGTTTTATTTGATGATTTTTGTACTTTTGGAGCCCCCAAAGCTTAAGCTAGCTAATGAGGGGACTAATTTGCATTATGGTTGAAAGTCTAGGGACTTTCCGTGAAAGAGTTTATGTTGTTTACTGAGCTTTTATGGAACAAAATGAATGTTAGGGAGATAAGAAACAACTTTCGTGAAAGGTGTTGTCTTGAAAAACACTTAAATAGACTAAGTTGTAAGTGTTGTAATTTGGTAATAAATCCATTAAATAGTTGGAGTTGTGGGTAGTTTTAAGAGAATTAAATGTTCATATAGGCTTGTTTAATAAGAAAATTCGATGAAAAGTGATTTAATGAGCCTAGGACAAAATCATAATTTTGCCAAAGTGTAAGGGCAAAATAGTCATTTTTGCCTAAGTGTAGATTATGATATATTATCATTTATAAAGTGATTGAATGAGTGAATTTCACTATTATAGATCAAGAAGAGCATGGGAACAACCTTGGTTGAGGAAAAAGGGAAGGTTAAGGACTAGATCGCTAATTAGCGCATTTTGCATCGAGGTAAGTTTGTGTGCTAAATAATGCAACTCTAAGTGAAATATTAATATTTTGATGTTGTATAAATTGTATGTTTCCTCCATGTATGTATTAAATACGTTTGATGGGATGTCAAGAAATGAAGTCTTAAATTGAATCTAAGAATAGAGGGAAAGCAAATGTGATGACACTGTGATAATGAAGGTCCCGTGTAAGACCATATTTGGAATATGGCATCGGTGTGAGATTTCGTATAAGACCATGTCAGGGACATGGCATCGATAGGATATTTCCTGTAAGACCCTATCAGGGGTATGACGTTGATATGATATTATGTGTATGAGACTCAAGAGTGTTATTTAGCATTTTGAGTGATTCAACAGGTATGTTTACAATGAGAAAGTATGTGGTTGTACCATGAGAGGTACAGGTATGTGTTAGAACTCAATTGAGGTGAATTCGGTATATGATGAAACAATGATAAGTTTATATGTAAATGATTCATTACGAGTATACATGTTGTTAATTAATGGTGTATTGTATGAATGATATTAGTCATGGCTGAGATGAATTGAATTCAATAGATATTGGATAATCCCTGTATGATTCTAATTATAGATAAATGGTAGGCTATGTGCGATACCACCTTATTGCTCATATACGATGGGCTGTGTGCGATACCATCGTTTACATTCTCATTTGGTGGGCTATGTGCAATACCACCTTATTGTTCATATACGATGGGATGTGTGCGATACCATCGTTTACATTATCATTTGGTGGGCTATGTGCGATACCACCTTATTGTTCATATACAATGGGCTGTGTGTGATACCATCATTTACATTATCATTTGGTGGGCTATGTGCGATACCAGCTTGTTACTCAATTACGATGGGCTGTGTGCGTTACCATCATTTATACTATCATTTGGTGGGCTTTGTGCGAAACCACCGTAAATATTCTTAATGGTGGGCTGTGTGCGAAACCACCGGATGTTAGGTTTTATTTCAATAGTTCATTGAGAAATTGTTTAAGTGTTGTTTCAGGAGATTTTGTGGTGATAAGTGCAGGGAATGTATGCTAATAAATGTGAGCATTAAGCTTGTTATATGGTTAGAATGTGGTAAGAGACGGAATGAGTAAGCAGTATGAATGATTGAATGGGTAACCATGAGTTTAAGAGTAAAACTCATTATAATACCTTGTGGTTGAGTATAATCAATGAATATCAATAGTTGATTATTATTTGCATATGAACTTACTAAGCATTATTGTTTACTCCTCTTCATTTCCTATCTCTTATAGGTTAACTTAACTAGCTCGGGTTGGAGATTGCCGAAGATGTTTTCACACTATCGAGCAGTCATTTGGGTATGAGGTTTCAAGTCTTTTTGAGATATGGCATGTATAAGGACCTTATTTCGGTTTAATTAAGTCATTGTTAATGTAGCCAAATGTGTTGGCCTAAAAGAGTTATGGGTTGGTTCTGTATAGCCATGGATGATGGCTCATGTCGATTGTAATAGTGATATTAAGATTTTCATGATTTAAATGTGATAATTCAAGAGTTATAACTGATGATTTGAGAATGTTGTGTAATGATATGTGAATGTGTGCAAGTGAGGGTGGCTAAATGGCTTAGAAAATAGCCTTGAATTAGTCTACAAGGGTAGACACACAGGCGTGTGTCTAGGCCGTGTTTGATACATGGTCAGTCCCATGGGTGTGTGACTGGGCTGTGTGTCCCCTGCCTGTCAGTGTTGCAAGTCAGTGTCGACCACGGGCTAGACACACGGGTGTGTGCCTAGTTCGTGTGACCCTCATGAGGTTGCTGACGTCACAAACAGAATACCCAGGTTTTTACACACGGGCGTGTCTAGGCTGTGTGGAACACACGGGCCAAGCACTTGGGCGTGTGTCCGGCCATGTGAAAACCCCTGTAGGTTCGAAATGAAAATAAATCCCACACGGGGTTAGGGACATGGGCGTGTATGACCACACGGCTTGCCCACACGGGCATGTCCCATTTCACACGGACGTGTGGCCCCTGTTGAGGTGAAAATTTATAAAAGCACAAAAGTTTCCAATTGGGTTCCGAAACCCTCCATATGCATGTTTATGGCCTCGTAGGTCCTTAATGAGAATGATTTGATAGTGAAAGAAATATTTTAAGGTGGAATGAAATTCCATGGACTAAAGTTGTATGACCAAGTGAGTTAAGTCTAGTAATGCCTCGTATCCGGTTTCGGTGTAGGATACGGGTAAGGGGTGTTACACCGTGTGACCCTAGTCAGAGTTGCACACGGGGTAAGACATGGTCTAAGGCATGGCCATGTGAGGCACATAGCCTAGCCACACGGGCTTGTGCCCTATTTCAAAAGAAAAATTTTCTAAGTTCTGCAATGTTTCCGTATGAGATCGATTTAGTTCCGAACCTTCTTGAAAGCATGTTTAAGGCGTCGTAGATCTTCTAAAGGGACTTTGTGCTATTGATTAATTATAATATATTGATGTGTATGCCATGGTTATTTATATGTTATGATTCGACTGGTAATACCTCGTAACCCTAGTCCGATGATGAATACGGGTTAGGGGTGTTACAAAAACACTGCTTACCGACTCTGGAATTCCATTGTAACAGAGATAATATATTTTCCGTATATATGCATAGAAGACATAACAACATCCAGTAGAAACAGAAGAATAACCTCACATAAATTTTGTCGTCAATTTTATTCTAAGCATAATATAATAGAATCCCAAGAAGAGATAAGAATTGCTGATCATCAACCAACCAGACCGTCAGTGCTTTCGTCTAACATTAGTGTTAGCTAGCATTCCCACACGATAAGAATTTCATCAGAAAATGAACAACCATATATATCTCTGAGGATAAATGAATATATAGAATACCCAGAAGAGGTCATCATAATCTATTCAACTATAACTATTACACACAGACATCTTTACAACTCAAATATCATTTCTCTGACTAATTTTGTTATCATGAACCCCGTATTATTCCATTCACTAATGAAAATCAATTCGGGAGAAATTTCAGCAAACACATTCTTTAGACATCATACCTGAATGAGTCGATTGGCTGAGATCAACTTTTTCCTTAACTGTGACATTGGAAAATCCAAATGATCTTTAGAGAAACCTAGCATCTTTTCCAAAACTGAGTTCATTTTCCAAATTATTCTCAACTCCCTCTGCATTACTAATTATTCCACCATTGAACTCTTTAGTTTAATACTTGTGAACTTATTCAACATAATTCTCATAAATTTTCGTTATAAAAGCAACACTGGTAAGGGGGGTGAGGTCGTAAAGCCTCTAACTTGACTCTCATAAATACACACATATGACTTAGCATTCATCATCAACATAATATCATCACAATCATATAATTCACTCCAAGCAAATTAACATACTTATTTATGCTACACGAACTTACCAATTGTATTTATTCAAACAAGTGTACATAAACATACATTCCTTGAATTTTGAGTAAGTTAACTTGTCACTTTCACTTAGTCAAACATGTTAGGCACATAACATCATAGGAATACCAACCAAACATGGATGAGCTTATTACAATATAGACTTTCATTTCATTTCACTTTTCCATATTTCTCAACTTATGGTTATCTCATTTTATACATCATCACATACATATCATGAACTCTTACTCATACCTTTCCAAGTTTCGACTCATTATAAACACATTTCATATATCTTAATAGCACTTTCAGCATTATCGAAAATAGCTCGGCTGGAAAGCATCTCTGTCTCAACAAAACCATTCTCGTCAGAGTCAGGAGACATCACACCATCACAGGTAGTAATATGGCATGTATAGCTAGACTAACATACGCTACGTTAGTCCAAGAATCGAATAAACTGTAGCTCTGATACCCCTAAATTTAACACCCCTAACCCGTATCCGCCGCTAGAATAGGGTTACGGAGCATTACCTGAGATTTTAGAACAATCACAGATAATTGTGATATTTATAGTCACTAAATTATTTATATCTTGAGCTACAGAATTCTAAATTAAGATCCTCTTGATTTTTCCAAAACTAGACTCAAATATCTTCCTACCATAAAATTTTCAGAATTTATGGTTTAGCCAATAAGTACAGTTAATTCTTCAAATTCATCTACATTTTGCTGTTTGACAGTTTGGACCTTTCTTCACTAAAAATTAATTATCTCTTAGTACAGGATTTGGATGATGTTCCCATTTGTTTCTCTTGAAATTAGACTCATTAAGAAATTAAACATATAAATTTAAACCTCCAAGTATTTTTATACAAGTTTTAATAATTTTCTAAAGTCAGAATAGGGAAACCCGAAATCATTCTGACCTTCTCTCACAAAAATTCAAATATCTCATAAAATGATATTATTTTGGTTACACCGTTTCTTCTATGTAAAACTGTACTCAATAGGCTTTAATTTCATATTTTATTCAAACTCTAATTCCATTTCCATAATTTTTGGTTATTTTTCAAAGTTATACTACTGCTGTCGTCCAAAACTGTTTTAATGTTAATTTTACTCTTTCATGATTTCTTTGTATTAACTTTCATTTAGACATACATAAGACCAAAGCATATCCATAACTAGCCATTCCACTAGCTAGTCATTATCAAATATCTACATGTCATTCATTGGCAAATTTAACCTATACATCAACAGTAAAGACTTAAACATATCATTTCCTTACCTTCATATACATGCTCATAACATCATACTTTATCAAGTCCACACATACCCAATCACATTCAACATAACATCTTCCCACATGTATCATCTAGTCTAATTTCATTAACATACCATTATAAACCACATCACACAATGAAATTGGCATAGGCATATGAGTAATTAATATGCTTGCAATCCTTTAGCCAATATAAGCCAATTTATATGGCTACATACCAAATCAAATCCTTAATCATTACAAGCCAATACATTTGGCCATATCATAATGACACATACACAAAATGACTAAGTCTCTATACATGCCGTAAACGCAAAGGTTTACGTTCATTTACCCAACATGATAGCTTGATAGTGTGATAGCATCTTCAGCAATCTCCAACCTGAGCTAGTTTGGTGACACTATGAGGCATAAGAAAGGAAGGGGAGTAAGCTATATAGCTTAGTAAGTTCACATGAAAATAAATAGTAACATAATCATGAATATCATAAAATTAACATAACATAAATTACATATATGTCATCATAGTTTCGTAGGCATAACTTACTCATTTTCAATCTTACCAAAAGTTTATCACATACCGAGCTCATTCATATGAATTTTTCATACATATCTGTACCAACTCGTAACATATCATACTCTTTCTCATCTTTGGCATAATCTTTAAATTACCCGTTGAACCACTTGGAAAACTAAAGGATACTCGGGAATCTCATACACAATGTACCATACCAACGCCATATCCCAGACATGGTCTTACATGGAAATCTCATATCGATGCCAATAGCCCAGCTATGGTCTTACATGAAGTCTCATGTCGACGCCATATCCCAGATACGGTCTTATAAGAAATCTCATAATGATGCCATATCCCAAATATGGTCTTATATGTAACCTCAGTGACACTAATGTCATGACATTTGTATCCTGTTTATTCCTAAGGTTCAAATAGGATTTTCTCATTTGTCATATCATCGTCGATTGTATCCACATTGTCATTTATACAATTCATATATTAATAAAACATTTAAAATACAATTGTAACATTGCATTATTTACACATGAACTTACCTCGACACAAGAATGGAGAAATGGGCCTTATCGTCACATTCTTTGTTTTTCTGCCGTTTTAGGTCCGAACCTCGATTTTATTGATCTATAATATCTCATTTGGCTTATTTAATCATTATACTTTTCAACTTAGCCCAAAATCACATTTTGGTAAAATTTACATTTTTGCCCCTAAACTTTTCATATTTACATTTTAGTTCCTAGGCTCGTAAAATGATTTTCATTCAATTTCTTTGTACTTTGAGCCTAGCCGAACCATTTTCATACTTATAGCATCCCACATTTTCCATTAAAATTGATTTTTACAACACCTTTTATACTATTTTACAAATAGGTCCTTTTTATGCATTTTCATCAAAAATCACTTAGTAAAAGTTGTTTATCTAACATAAAACATCAAAACACAAAAATTTCTAACATGGGTCAAACCCTATACCTTCATCATATCTCAAATTAATGGTAGAAATAGATAGATCATATTACAAGGATTTCAAAAACATGAAAATCATTAAAAGCGGGGCTAGAACGGACTTACAATCGAGCTTGAAAGCTTGAAAAACCTAGCCATGGTTTCCTCTTGCAAATTCGGCCAAGGAGGAAGATGGAAAATTTTTTGGTTTTTATTTTGTTTATTAAATCATTTAATTACTAAATGACCAAAAGGCCCCTAACTTAAAAATATTCTATTTCACCTAATTCAAGTCCATTTTTGTCCAAAAAATTATCAAATAGTATAATTACCTTTTAAGAACTTCCAATTTAAAATTTCATAGCAATTAGACACCTCTAGCTTCTAGAACTCAAGTTTTGCACTTTTTACGATTTATTCCTTTTGACTAAATTGAATGCCCCAACGTCAAAATCCTTTAACGAAATTTTCATGAAATCATTCTGTAAAATTGTAGATCATAAAAATATAAGAATATTCAATTTTTTCTCGTCGGATTTGTGGCCCCGAAACCACTGTTTTGACTAGACCTAAAATCGGGATGTACATGCCCATACCCCGATTTATTTCCAATAGGCCACATATTATTTCCTTTTATTCGGCTATTCTCTCGATTACCACCAATTTCCCTTCACCATCCTCTCACAGCCAGACATTATTCATTGCTAAAGCTCTACAAAATTGTGCTCGCACTGATAAATCCCAACCCACTTCAACAATTTCCATACCTATCGCCATTTTTGCCTCGCAAAAAGAGTCACTATGACCCAAATGACCACAGTAGAAACAAATAGTGACAATCTTTCATACTTAAATCTAACATATGTGAAATTTCCATAAAACATAATCTGCTTCTTTCTTTTCAAAGGATGCTGTACATCAATCTAGAATCTAATTCTCATATAGTTCCTGTTTTCTTTCTTGAGATTCGATCCATCGTATTCCATAAAATTCCTTATGAAATTGCCCAATTGCACTGCCAAGTTCTCAGAAAAAAGACCAATAGGGACATCATAGATCTGTACCCAGAAAGGCGTCAGGATTAAGGGGACTTTTAATGGATCCTCCCCCCACTGTAACTTATGTAGCACTAGCAAATGGTTGTTAAATGTCCATGGTGACCCTTTCAAAACCCTATCCATATCCATGACATGAATAAATTGAAACAGAAATCTTTTCTCCCCCAGATCTCGAATTTGAACACCCCGAACAGGATGCCATAGATTTGCCATAGTACTTTTTATTGCTGGGAAGTGAATAATACTAGATGTTCAGAAACATCCTACTAACCTGAAATCCCATGCTTCTCTTTACGTATTCGACTCTATTTGTATTTGTAGGATTGCTTCTTCTTCTTCATTAATTGTCAATCTAGCTCATTCCGTTTCTATGATTGTAGGCGAGGGACCTGATCCTGATTACCACTTTGCTAGACAAAAAACAAAAGAATTTTGAAGGTGCGCTGCCATCAAGTAAACAAAAGACAACAATAGAAAACCTAAGAAACGTGCCAGAGAGGGCAGACAGTTTCGTGCTAGGGTAGCAGACAAATAAAATAAATATTATATTTTTAATATTCATAAATTATATATATTATTAGTTTTTAAACATAAATGACTTATTAATTTAACATTTTTTTATTATAAAATATTTTTTTGATATTTACATCAAAGCATTATATATTTAATTTTCATAGAACAAAATTATATAACATATGAAAAATATTTATATTATAAAATCTAAAAAATAAATCAAACCGAACTAAACTCGATTCATACATATTTTAAAAGGAAATACTTGTTTTATCCAAAGTTAGAGGTTAATGTTTTTTTTTTCTAAACATTTTGTTATATTAAATGTACTTTTAAGCTGAAACAAATAGCTGAACCTTGTAATAGATCTAATCATAGCAGACATGGTTGGGCCTGGGAATGGCGGAATTACTAATAGAAGCACAAGAAAGGACTGAACAATTTGTTCATTACATAATAGGAGATAGATATTAAGTAGAGTTAAACAAAGGGCAAAAAGAAAGCAACAAAGTGATATTGTTGATTGGGAATTATATTGGTTTAATACCTAATCTCTTTGGCATTCTCCTATCGTAGACCATGCAGTGGTCCCTCCCTCTAATTTATCACTATCACCATGATAAAAAAATTAGGCCATTAAACGTGTCTGTTTTTGAAGCTTATCTTACTCCAACCATTTTTTGTTCTGGGTTCATCGAGTTTTGGTGATTTCAAAGATGTTCATTTGTCTTCAATTGTAATTACATATAATAATAATAATAATAATAATAATAATAATAATAATAATAATAATAAGTTCCTCGAAAAGATCGAAGGTGGAAGAGTTTGCAAGAGATTTTTAAATTTTCCAAATACGGATACATTGATTTATTAAGTTTTGGATATAACAAATATTCGAGATTATTTTTCCAGTTAATTCCTTAATCGATTTCTGAACTTCAAATGAATCTTATAAAAAGTTTTCAAAGTCTTATAAATACTCAAAGTTGTACTTACATAAAATGCTTCTGATTTAATTCAAAATTATTTTAAAACATTTAAAAATATTTTGTAGCATTTTAGAAGCATATGATCGATCCCTCTGAGATAAGATCAGTCCCTGCAAGTCAGTAGCCTAGAGTTTATCAATCCTAATTGATCCCCCACTTAGAGAGTTTGATCCCTTTGCGCGTCAGGATTGAGCCCCTTATTTAGCAATACTTGGCATTTTATCAACCCCTATCGATCCCCCCGCCCCCTTTTGTATTATAGCAATTCTCTTTTTCAAGCAAAGGATTAACCCTTGTTGTGCAAAGCTGTTTTATCTCGAACATTATAAGCTTTTGATGATCATAACCTTCCTCAAACTACCTCACATTCAAAGATTTCATCTTTCTCTGTTGTTATATTCATTTAATATTTGTAAACACTTGCTGGTTGGGTTTCTATTGTTTATCTCTATTACTTTTAAAGCCATGATTGAAATTCATGACACCAACTTAGTTGAAGAAATTATGAGAATAACTTTAGACATTTTGAATAAGTTATACTTTTACTAGGTTTTTTTTATCCTTTTTATTTTTTTGATAAAACTAATAAAAATTGTAAATATTGAGATTTAAACTCATACCTTTAAAAACATTAAAACCTCAATTTTACCATTGCAACAAAAATTTTGTTTTAATTTATTTTGAATATTTTAATATCAATTATGATTTCTTTAGCTTTATACCCTTTTTAAGAACTTTTTAATAAAAATAAATTCATTTATAAATTCATATATTTGTAATAACATTTTAAACCACCAATTAATTTCCTTTTCCCCTTAATTCTTTTCACTCACATAGTGGTGTATAAATTTCTTATTGATAATGTCCTCAAGTGAGTTGATGTCATAATGGGAGTTTTTTTTTTTGTTTTGTTTTTTTTTTAAATTAAGTTATTACCATACCTATGGTTCAGTTGTCAAAGAAATATTTTATAACTATATTTTTTATGTTAAATGTAAGATCCTCGATTTGCTCTTTATTTAATTTGATGTTCACATTGATATCTAGACAAATGTTTTAATAGAGGTTTGGACAAAAAAAAAAGGTAGTAAACAAATAAAAGGAGAGAAATAAACACAAATCCAAAATGCGAGTCAAAGATATAAGTAAAGAGAGAATCAACACACGATATTCATTAACATTGTTCGAATTCACCAATCTTACATCTGTGGAGCCTTGCACAGAGAATGATTTTATTCAACAATTCATCTAGTACAACTAGCTCAATCTACCCTTTTCCAATGGATAATTTCATCTCCAAATTCGAACCTAAATTGTTATAAATCACTCTCCCCCAAATACCTCACATTGCATATAACATCTCTTCATAAAAACCCCTAAACAATGAGTGTCTAAATACACCCCAAATGAATAATGATGAAGTCCATTAGTAGACTATTTATCGGCTAATACGAGAATCCTTTAATAGAGTTTTGATAGACTTTAAACTCTCATTTAAAAGTTGAATATGTCACTTGATTATCTTGAATATTTATCTTAAAATTTCCTTCATAAATAAGCTCCCCAATAGCTATAAATTCTCTAAAAAAGATAAAGATAATGCTTAATATGAGATTGACGATCCTTCCTCATTTTACTCTTCCTAATTCTAATCAGCAGCATTCAAGGTATAATAAAACATGGCTTAATGATCATTTGGTGCTAGTGTAACACACTATGAAGATCAAAGTAAAAAAGGCCAAATTATACTGCACTTTGTTGTCTTGAAGGCATGTACAGACTTTTGTCCAAAGGGTTGTCCAGACAGTTGTTTAAACATGGCAATGAACTATAACAGCCCAAACCTGACCGAGTAGGTTCGACCAAATTTGGTGAGCTACATTAGCCACTGAAGTGACTCTTCGTTAACTCCCCACCTAACCTCCAATACACCATGTATATGTGACATATAAAGTGCTAAGTTATAACACAACAGCGAAATGATATCATGCATAGAATGTAAAACATAAGAACTTATCAAACAAATAGAGGTAGGGTTTGCACAACAACATAGGTTCAAAAATAACATATGAGTTTGGAATGCAACATAAAACAGCATAAAGCATGAGTTTGCCACAAAATACGGGTTCGCATAAAATCTGAAGTTTGCAAATTTTCCTAGGTTTGCACACATCAAGCTTTGGTTCACACTTATACATACATCATGGGTTTACATGCAAATGAACTTCAGAAAAAAAGAGTTTATTCATACAAGGGTTCTCACACTTTTATAGGGTTCGCTGAATAGTAAGATTATCACAACTAAGGTTCGCATGCATGTCGGGGTCGCATGAACATTATTTTATAGTAAATCTGACTCGCATATGAAAATAAAACATGTTTTAATCAAATTAAGTAATACAACATGGCACGCATGTAGGGAAAAAAGATGGAAACATCAGACTTTGTTCATATCAGGAAGAGATAGATTAACAAGCAAATATGTAATGCCTCAAGAATCTAAACATTTGATTTGATAAAATTTGTCATAGTTAAGTATCTGCTATAGTGGTTAAGTGCTTTAGGTGTATGTTTGTGGTCATGGGTTCAAGTGTTGCTTTTAGAAATTTTATTATTTTTGGTCCCTAGTTCTGTCTTGGTCTTTGTTACTTAAATTTTATTTTCGTTAAAGTTGTGTTAGAATGAGCTTGCTGGTTCAATGGTAAGGTGTTAGTTTACCCTCGGGTCTTGTATTTGAATCCCTGTGTGAGCGAGTTGACAATATTTTTGCTATTTTTGTTTAAGTTGATCATGTAGTGGTTGTAGACTAATCGAACTCTATTTGTGGGGGAAACCTGATAAGTTGTCAGGATATTGAATTAGTTTGAAATTGGTTTTTGTTTAAAAAAATATATGTACTATTTTTTATTCCTTTTATTTTAAGTTAATTTACCTTATATTATTTTATTTCCCATAATCCCACATTTCCCACCTTTTTCCTAAATTCTTTCCTCTATTCATTATTTTACGTCCTTGCTAGTAAAAGAGTTGCAAAATCTAATCCTCCCTTTTTGCTCCATTTCTTTAATCTTGGTCCTCTATTCATTCGGTTTTGGATTACTGCTTATTTGATCATATTTTATTTTTTATAATAGTTTGGTTGGCTTCAATCTTGGTAGGTAAAGGTTCTTTGTTCTTTCTCTAATTTCTTATTGAGGGTGTTCGTTTGGTAGGTAAACATTGCCATGCCAAATAGTGGGATAGATTGCCAACAGATATGCCATGGCAATTCTAGGAATATGACACAACACTCAATCCATGTCACTCTCAGCCAGTTGCACGTGTACCAAATAAATAACCCTAAACAAGAGGAGCAAAATATGTGTCTTGAGAGGGATGAATCTATCCTATAAAATAACGAGAGAGAATAGAAGAAACACACGGATTGTGAGAAGAAAAGAAAAGAAGGAGAGTTGTTACTGTAATATCCCGAAATAGGGGTTGCGAGTTTGGAAAATAACTCGAGTGTTAGTGGGCTCAAGAGTGATTTTAATGTGTTATTAGAGTTCCTAAAGCCCGAGGATAAAATGGGAGCATTTTGGAAATTTTGAAAATTTTTGGGCTAAAAGGGAAATTTGGGCAAGGAAGGCCTTAAGTATAAATTTTGTAAGTTTGTGGCACATAAGATGCCCTAGTAAAGTGGTCGTTGTGTGCCACTTAAAGTTTGGCTTGGGCGCTAAGCAGGTCAGGGGATCGAGCAACACTGGGCGCGGCATAAGCGTTTTGTTTTTGGAAAATGGCATTGCTTTAAAGGAGGTTTTAAAAGAATTTTTGAAGCACAAATGGACATGAAAGTCCAGTGGCGAGTGGCTAAGAGCGTGAGGTGATGTTGCGCGCCGAAAGGTCCCGAGTTCGAGTCCCGAAGGTCTGCGTTTTATCTTGTTTTTGCGTCGGTGCAAGGGGCGCGTGCAAGTAAAGGTTAAAAGATTTACGATGCGATTGTTAGCATAAAATTCACGATGAGCCAAGTGGTTAAAGACCTTGCTTGAGATCCGCGGATAGGGGAACTCGCGTTCGAGTCCCATTAGGGGCGCGCGGAAACTTTAATTTTTGCTTGGCGCTAGAGTAAAGGAGAATTAGCGAAGAATGGTTTAAAATAATTTTCAAGCGGATTGGCAAGAAAGACTCAATAGCAAAATGGTCAAGCTTGGAGAAGCTTTCTTGTCTCTCGGTTCGAGACACAAAAAGAGCATGGTTTTCCTTTTTGATAATGTGAAAGAGCTGCATGGGCATTAAATGCTGCTCACAAAGAAGCATGCACGCATGCAAATGCTGCTTGTTGTTTTATTTTTTTTTAAAGAACATGGAGCCTTATTCTTTATTTTATTGTTACTTATTTTATTATGATGAGGTATGGGAAATTATTAGTATTATTATTTTAGTTTATCAATGGTGTTGAGCATGCTATTAAATAAAGAATTTTCTTATTTTTATGATGTATGGGAAATGTTGTAGTATGGGTTATATTTTAGTTAGTGATGGGAAATAGTTTTGTTAGTATGTGAGGTAATGGGAGAAGAATAAACAATATTGAATTTAGCAAAAAGAAAGGCATGTGCGGCATTGGAATTTCAAAAGAATGGCTGGCCTTGGTTTTGTGTTGCAAAGAAGCATAGCCAATGCTTCTTTTTTGCTTTTCCTTTTCCCCATTTTCGTGGTTGACCGATGGGAGCTGGCTTGAGGGTCTAGCATGGTCGATTTTTGAGTAATAAGGGAGGTGGCCATTGATTTCTTTTGTTTTTCTCTTCTTTCTTTTTGTTCTTGACCAAGAGAGAGAGAGAGAAGGAGAGGAAGCAAGCTTTCACAATCAGTTTTTGATGAATGCTTGGAGGAGTGCCAAATTTCTTTGCCTTGCCTTCTTCCTTCCTACATGTTTGCATGACCAGTTTTGAGTTAACCGAAGCCCTCCACCTTTAAACACCATTGCCGAATCTCTCAGGGATCAAAGAGACTTTTGGATGCTAACTTTTCAAACGGTTTTGAAGGTGTGTCGACTACGTATTTGTGACCTCTTCGATTGTTTTGGTAAGTATTTCTCTAAGTGATTGGTTCGGGTTCTTATCTTATTCTTTAGTACGCCGAAATCAGTATTTGGCCTTGGTATTTGGGATTGGCCGAATCTTATTAAGGCCTTGTTTTTATATTTCGTTTTTTGTGTAGTATGAGGAGATAGCCGTAGTAAAGGAGTAAGGGTTCTCTCGGATTTGATACTGACAAGGTAAGGAAGTATTATTTTGGGCTAAAGGCTATAATTTGAGTTTTTATGATAAACAATGTTGACCTTGGTTCTAGGGGTGGCGAATGTGCTTAAGGCTAAATGATGTGCTGTTGGTGTGAAATTAGTGTTAAGAAGCACAAAGGAGTCTTTCGGGAATTTAAGTGCTCAAGGTAAGGGTGTGGTATTCGCCCTAAGGCCATGTTATTGATATTAAGTGCGACATGATTTCGGTTATGTGTTCTAGGGACTAATCGATAGAAGTAACAGAAGCTTTCGGGACTTTAGTTGATGTTAAAGTCGATAAATCGAATATCGCTTTAATCAGGTGTGTAGTTATCGCACTGTTCATTTGCTTAATATATGTATTGTAAGTATTGTTTTATGTAAATGTATGAGTTGTGCATGTTAGCCGAAATAAAAGCAAACAGTATGGATACTAAGGTAAGTGATCGAATAATCAAGTTAGTGATTACAATATAAACCTGTCAGTGATTTGCGAGAAAAAGTGATTATTGATGTTTGTAAAATAAAGTGATGACATATTGTTCTGAATAACATGTGACCATGATGGATAAAATATACATATTTGTTTCGCACGAAATGTTGTTATGGTACATATACGTACGCATGAGACTTGTGATGTGACTATTGGAGAAAAGGTGTACACTATGTGAGTGTTCTAATGCTAGCCTCGTGCTACATTCGTGATTATTGATTAGTGAACCTATTGATATGTGAGATTTCTATGGGATCGGTGGCTTAGCCACGACCTTAAGAAATAATGTGCAAAAAGAAAGATATGTGGATCACTTTGTGGATTGGACTTAAGTAATTGTATATTTGTAATCATATTTATAATATTGTGTATTCATGATGGCATGTTTACAATTGTATGTTATATATATACATTTGGATTGTGCGGATATGGGCCAAGCCCATATGTGAGGACATGTGTTTTGACTATGCACTGAGTCTTGGTGACTCACTCTATATTTATTAAACCTTTCAGGTGGTGCGTAAAGCTTGGACCGGGTCGGAGAGGATACAAGGGTGGCCATGCCAAAGTGGATTTTCATGCAAAGGAATCTCTTGTTTAATGATTTAAATATTTACATTATCCGTATTTTGATTAAGTTTGTATTGTAATAAGGCCCACTAAAGTATTTCAGTCCATTTATTAAGTATTGTTATTGTTATGCCCTAATATGAAAGGTTGATTGCAAACGGTTTTATGTCCTCGAGCAAAGCTCGAATCCGATATTTTTATAATAAACTTCGATTTTCACTTAAAACATTACAAGTCACGAAAATGTTTTATTAAAGGAACAAAATTTTCATCGGTTTTTACTGTTAAGTAAGAATGTTTTTGAAAGTATTCCGCGGTGACATTCAAATTCGGCCGGAGTAAATGGGCCGGGTTTGGGGTGTTACATTTTGGTATCAGAGCAAGGTTCAAAACTCGGCTTTGAGGTTTTGGGCCCAAAAATAGTTTTCGAAAGTGGGCTTTTCAAAATGTGAACTTTTATTTTGGGCTTGTTCTAGCATGGCACCTGTACTTCCGACCCGAAGTCCACCTGGTAAGTACCTCTGACTATTGAGGTATATTGAATATGTGAACTGTATGGACATAATTGAGCTCGTAGATCAGAAAATTTGGGCTATCGAACCCTAAGACTAGTTTATTCGAAAACAAGCGCATAAGACTTAAGGACTGAAATGACCCTAGAGGTGTAGTGAATGAATGTGTCTTGCTTATGAATGTGTGTGTGACTCTCTGAATAAGAAGTAGCGAACTTGAACCGAACCTATGTGTGATCGAAAGAACCACTTCTAAATACTTTATTCCACAAAATTGTTCGCGAATAATCAGTGGAACAAATTTCTAATGCATAAAACTTTTAAGTTGGATTGTGCGATAAGAGATAAGTCCTAAAGGACATGATCGAGGCAAAATGGCCGTACCGGGACTCGTTAGATCGGGTCATGGGTTGATAATAAGGTATCACCTCCACCACCAGCCCTTGTAAATGAGTAGCAAGATCAAACAAGAAATAATGCTGTATCTCGTTGTAAGTTTTAGAGATGGTGGTTGGAGAGGGAGGAAATATGAGAACTCGGAAATTGTTCCCGAGCGACTTTGAACCAATGGAGCGGATTTGTTCTGTGATATATCAGGCGTGGCACTCAGTACGGTCGAATAATGGTTGGAAATAACCAAGTGAGTTATGGATGAGCTCGTTTTGAGCCCTGAGGAAAAAGTGAAAGAAATAGTGATGCTACTTCGCGACGAGGCATATTAATGGTGGCTCACGGTTCGAGATAGTGTAACAGCGGAGGACCCCACTCGGGAGTATGTCAAGATGACATCCCAGAATAAGTATGTCAGTACCTATTACACTGATGCTCAGAGGCGTGTGTTTTTGGGACTAGTTCAATGGAACAAGTCCATAGCGAAATACGAGGGTAATTCCTAAAGTTAAGCCAATATGCTCAAGGAGTAGTGGCTACGAAACATGAACAGTGTGTCTGGTTTAAGGACGGATTAAGAGACGGCCTGAGACCGTTGATAGTTTCTCAACAGGAATGGAAATTTGCTATGTTAGTTAAAAAGGTTAAGATAGATGAAGAGATTAAGAACCCGATGAGATAAAACCGAGATAAGGATATGAACTGTGATAGAAGAAATTTTGAATTGTCTAAATTATCTGAGGGTCTTCGGAAAAGACCGAGGCTTGAAAGTTTTGCTAGTGTGACTAAACCAACTATGATAAATTGGGACCATTCGTGTGCTCAGTGTGGAAAATATCATGTCGGCAAGTGTCGGAACCAAAATTTTGAAAATGTTTTAAAGTATAAGTCTATAAGCAATTGAATATTGTTAAGGTTAGTTATAACCTTGTGTACATGTTGGAATTCTGGTTATAAATATAGTGAAAGCCGACTGTGGATAGATTTTCTATCATGAAGTATTATTGAGGTGATAAATACAAGTGATGTGAATTATATATGGTTTATAATTTTGGTCCGCTTGTAATGTGATTCAGATGATGATAATCTTGTATTTCGGGCTTTCAGCCTAGCAGGCCTTGTGCCGGTGCATTGTATTTCGGGCTTTCAGCCTAGCAGGCCTTGTGCCGATGTATTGTATTTCGGGCTTTCAGCCTAGCAGGCCTTGTGCCGGTGTATTATATTTCAGGCTTTGATGCCTAGCAGGCCTTGTGCCGGTGTATTATTTCAGAGCTTTCACCCTTTAACAGCCTTGTCTTGCCTGTATATTTCAGGCTTTGATGCCTAGCAGGCTTAATGCCGGTGATGTGTTATAATAGAGATTTCATGAATCACTTACAAGATGGAACATGTTTATTACTATAAGCTAAATGCTTGGATAAGTGCAAGTCTTTCGTACTTGCAAGGAATAAGGAAAGTTGGTATATTCCCATTTGAACTAAGTAAGATGTGGTATAGTTCAAGCTTCGATAAGAATGTTAATATGTGCCATTGATCTTACCATTGATGTGTATGACATCCGTAATGGAATTTACGCTTGAATGTGCTTATGAAAAAGTGGCCATAAGTGAAAATGCTAAATGTGAAAGAGGTTGAAATGTGTTTGCATATGTGTATAATTGAGTATATGATTGATATATGGTGAATGGAAATGTGCGGATGTTTGTTCATAAGTAATTTCGAGGACGAAATTATTTTTAAGAGGGGTAGAATTGTAATATCCCGAAATAGGGGTTGCGAGTTTGGAAAATAACTCGAGTGTTAGTGGGCTCAAGAGTGATTTTAATGTGTTATTAGAGTTCCTAAAGCCCGAGGATAAAATGGGAGCATTTTGGAAATTTTGAAAATTTTTAGGCTAAAAGGGAAATTTGGGCAAGGAAGGCCTTAAGTATAAATTTTGTAAGTTTGTGGCACATAAGATGCCCTAGTAAAGTGGTCGTTGTGTGCCACTTAAAGTTTGGCTTGGGCGCTAAGCAGGTCAGGGGATCGAGCAACACTGGGCGTGCGGCATAAGCGTTTTGTTTTTGGAAAATGGCGTTGCTTTAAAGAAGGTTTTAAAAGAATTTTCGAAGCACAAATGGACATGAAAGTCCAGGTGGCAGAGTGGCTAAGAGCGTGAGGTGATGTTACGGCCGAAAGGTCCCGAGTTTGAGTCCTGAAGGCTGCGTTTTATCTTGTTTTTGAATCAGGCAAGGGGCGCATGCAAGTAAAGGTTAAAAGGATTTCTGATGCAGTTGTTAGCATAAAATTCATAGTAGCCGAGTGGTTAAAGACCTTGCTTGAGATCCGCGGATAGGGGAACTCGCGTTCGAGTCCCATTAGGGGCGCGCGGAAACTTTAATTTTTGCTTGGCGCTAGAGTAAAGGAGAATTAACGAAGAATGGTTTAAAATAATTTTCAAGCGATATTGGCAAGAAAAGACTCGGTGAGCAAAATGGTGAAGCTTGGAGAAAGCTTTCTCAGTCTCGGGTTCGAGACACAGGGGCGCAGCATGGTTTTCCTTTTTGATAACGTGAAAGAGCTGCATGGGCATTAAATGCCTGCAGCAAGCATGCACGCATGCAGCTACTTGTTGTTTTATTTTTTTTTAAAAGAACATGGAGCCTTATTCTTTATTTTATTGGTACTTATTTTATTATGATGAGGTATGGGAAATTATTAGTATTATTATTTTAGTTTATCAATGGTGTTGAGCATGCTATTAAATAAAGAATTTTCTTATTTTTATGATGTATGGGAAATGTTGTAGTATGGTTATATTTTAGTTAGTGATGGGAAATAGTTTTGTTAGTATGTGAGGTAATGGGAGAAGAATAAACAATATTGAATTTAGCAAAAAGAAAGGCATGTGCGACATTGGAATTTCAAAAGAATGGCTCACTTGGTTTTGTGTTGCAAAGAAGCATAGCCGAATGCTTCTTTTTGCTTTTCCTTTTCCCCATTTTCGTGGTTGACCGATGGAAGCTGGCTTGAGGGTCTAGCATGGTCGGTTTTTGAGTAATAAGGGAGGTGGCCATTGATTTCTTTTGTTTTTCTCTTCTTTCTTTTTGTTCTTGACCAAGAGAGAGAGAGAGAAGGAGAGGGAGCAAGCTTTCACAATCAGTTTTTGATGAATGCTTGGAGGAGTGCCGAATTTCTTTGCCTTGCCTTCTTCCTTCCTACATGTTTGCATGGCCGGTTTTGAGTTAACCGAAGCCCTCCACCTTTAAACACCATTGCCGAATCTCTCAGGGATCAAAGAGACTTTTGGATGCTAACTTTTCAAACGGTTTTAAAGGTGTGTCGACTATGTATTTGTGACCTCTTCGATTGTTTTGGTAAGTATTTCTCTAAGTGATTGGTTCGGGTTCTTATCTTATTCTTTAGTACGCCGAAATCAGTATTTGGCCTTGGTATTTGGGATTGGCCGAATCTTATTAAGACCTTGTTTTTATATTTCGTTTTTGTGTAGTATGAGGAGATAGCCGTAAAGGAGTAAGGGTTCTCTCGGGATTTGATACAGCAAGGTAAGGAAGTATTATTTTGGGCTAAAGGCTATAATTTGAGTTTTTATGATAAACAATGTTGACCTTGGTTCTAGGGGTGGCCGAATGTGCTTAAGGCTAAATGATGTGCTCTGTTGATGTGAAATTAGTGTTAGGAAGCACAAAGTAGTCTTTCGGGAATTTAAGTGCTCAAGGTAAGGGTGTGGTATTCGGCCTAAGGCCATGTTACTAATATTAAGTGTGACCAATTTCGGTTATGTGTTCTAGGGACTAATCGATAGAAGTAACAGAAGCTTTCGGGACTTTAGTTGATGTTAAAGTCGATAAATCGAATATCGCTTTAATTAGGTACGTAGTTATCGCACTGTTCATTTGCTTAATATATGTATTGTAAGTATTGTTTTATGTAAATGTATGAGTTGTGCATGTTAGCCGAAATAAAAGCAAACAGTATGGATACTAAGGTAAGTGATCGAATAATCAAGTTAGTGATTACGATATAAACCTGTCAGTGATTTGCGAGAAAAAGTGATTATTGATGTTTGTAAAATAAAGTGATGACATATTGTTCTGAATAACATGTGACCATGATGGATAAAATATACATATTTGTTTCGCACGAAATGTTGTTATGGTACATATACGTACGCATGAGACTTGTGATATGACTATTGGAGAAAAGGTGTACACTATGTGAGAGTTCTAATGCTAGCCTCGTGCTACATTCGTGATTATTGATTAGTGAACCTATTGATATGTGAGAGTTCTATGGGATCGGTGGCTTAGCCACGACCTTAAGAAATAATGTGCAAAAAGAAAGATATGTGGATCACTTTGTGGATTGGACTTCGTAATTGTATATTTGTAATCATATTTATAATATTGTGTATTCATGATGGCATGTTTACAATTGTATGTTATATATATACATTTGGATTGTGCGGATATGGGCCAAGCCCATATGTGAGGACATGTGTTTTGACTATGCACTGAGTCTTGGTGACTCACTCTATATTTATTAAACCTTTCAGGTGGCGCGTGAAGCTTGGACCGGGTCGGAGAGGATACAAGGGTGGCCATGCCAAAGTGGATTTTCATGCAAAGGAATCTCTTGTTTAATGATTTAAATATTTACATTATCCGTATTTTGATTAAGTTTGTATTGTAATAAGGCCCACTAAAGTATTTCAGTCCATTTATTAAGTATCGTTATTGTTATGCCCTAATATGAAAGGTTGATTGCAAACGGTTTTATGTCCTCGAGCAAAGCTCGAATCCGATATTTTTATAATAAACTTCGATTTTCACTTAAAACATTACAAGTCACGAAAATGTTTTATTAAAGGAACAAAATTTTCATCGATTTTTACTGTTAAGTAAGAATGTTTTTGAAAGTATTCCGCGGTGACATTCAAATTCGGCCGGAGTAAATGGGCCGGGTTTGGGGTGTTACAGTTACTCTCTCTGCAACTGAATCCTATGGAGTAATTCAAAAGAGAAGAAGACGATAGTAGCCAAAAGAAAAGAGGAGATCATAGACGTGAAGAAAGGGAAGAGAAATCTACCCTGGATTTTTCATAAAATCTTTAGAAGAAGCTGGAGTGTAGCGAGAACTTCCTGCAATTATGCCTTTCTTCTATTTTTCTTGGTTTTAACTTCTATGATTCGTAAACCTAAAGAATGTTGATGAATGCTTTAATTTTGGATTTCATTGCCCAATCTATAATCTAATTTTCCTTAGGTTGGAATTATTTAGGTGAATATTGAATTATCTATAATGTCCATGATATGATTTTGATTAAAGTCACTATTTCATTCAATTCTTGTTTATTTGGAATGCATACATGCAAGCTCTAGGAATAGTTGACTGCGTGTTATGTTCTTAGATGGATTTGAATCTGAAAGGATTAAATACATTAGATTATTAATCAATTGATGCAGGCGAGTACTCGAAAGAATATTTGCAACACTCTAGACATAGTGTAACACCTCGAATTTAGGCCTAGTAGAATTGGGCCTATTGGGCCTTGGGCTTGGGAGCGTTTCAAATTTTTGAGAACAAGAGAATGGCACTAATGCAAGTTGGACCTATTAGGTGAGTAATTTTGAAAGGTTAGGGGGCTTCCATGAAGTCCCAGGATCAAACCTAGGCTTTAGGAAAATTTTGGTTTTAGGTGAGTAAACCCTGGGAGTTAGTAGGTAGGCTTTAAGAATAAAATGTGGAGAAAAATGACACAAAAGGAGTTTTGGTCTAGTGGCAAATGGTGCCACATGGGAGACAAGGGAGTGACACCATACAAGGAAGTAAGGAGTCCAAGGTTCAAGTCTTCGCGCTTGCATTTCATTTTGATTTATTTTTTTAAGTAAACTTAGACATTGGCCCATAGACTTATATTTAGTTGCGCATGATTTTAGACACAAGAGGAACTTGTGGCCTAGTGGCTAAGGGCGTGGATTAAGTTACAAGAGAGCCTGAGTTCGAATCCCATCGCAAGCAAAAAGGGATATTTATTTTGCTAAGTTGGGACGGCCAGAGTTTGCGTTGGAATTAAACTCTGCTGAAGGAGGGATCCCACATCGGGAATCTAGCAAGAGGGAAGGTGGGAAGCTGGCTTTAAATAGAGCAATCTATGAGGAGGGTAAGCACACCTTGGTTTGCATTTGGGCACATGAGTGGTCGGAGCGCAGATTAACTCCAAATTCGTATCAGGTGTGTATTTCACACTACTCTAGCTGTAGAGCGGCAAATGTCGAAATGCCTGTCACACGACGATGGTAGCCACACGAGCGTGCGAGCGCACGGGTGGGAGCTTCGACGCGATAATTGAGGCCACCATGAGTATTCTTGTGGGTTGATGCTGTTTGGGCCACGATGGGCCAAACCAAGTGGGCCCATATGAATAAACTGTATGATTGTGTAGTAGATAGTGAACTGGTCTATGTGAATCTCATATCTGTGGCTAGATTTGGGCTAAATGGGCCACACGAACGTGTAGGTCCATTTGGGCCGAGAATGGGCTCTAGGCCCATTCGCATCGTTATCTCTGTTTAAAATACCTCGATTTATGAAATTACTGAAATACCCTTGATTTACAAAATTACTGAAATACCCTTGGTTTACAAAATTACTAAAATACCCTTGACTTGTAAAATTACCGAAGTACCCCAATTTGTAAAATTACTGAAATACTCCTGATTTGTGAAAATTACTGAAATACCCTCGGATTGCAAAATTATCGAAATACCCCTGATTTGTGAAATTACCGAAATACCCTCGGATTGCAAAATTACCAAAATACTCATGATTTGTAAAATTACTGAAATACCCCCGATTCACAAAATTACCAAAATACCCATGATTTGTAAAATTACTGAAATACCTCGATTCACAAAATTACCAAAATACCCATGATTTGCAAAATTATCGAAATACCCCTGGTTTGCGAAATTATCAAAATACCCTCAGATTGCAAAATTACCGAAACACCCTTAACGGGTAAAATTATCGAGATGCCCTTACGGGGCGAAATGATCGTTTTACCCAGAACCGATTAAATGACCGTTGTACCCTCGTGGTAGTACTAGCGTTGTATGTGTTAATTGTATGATTGATTATGTTTGAGATGCACTGTATACATGGATTAGTTATGAGTAGAATTACCAAATTACCCATGCAGGGTAGGATTACCGAAATACCCTTATAGGGTAAAATGACTATTTTGCCCTTACGGGTAAAAGACTGATTTTATGCCATGATTTGACTGTGATTGTATGATTGTGTTTTAACCGACTTGACTATGGGAATATGTTTGATTTTCTGTTAATATGTGTTGAAATGACTGTTACTAAGCATGGCCATTTTGTATACACGTGTAATTATTGAGCATGACATACACGACATACTGCATTGGGTTGGGTTGTTGATTTGGAGGAAGTACTGTACTGGTGGCTATGCCACGTTATACTAATTCAGTGGCTCTACTACGATATACTGATTTTAGTGGCTTAGCCACGTATACTGTTACTGGCAGCTTTGCTGCGTTGATATTGGCAGCTGGGCTATGTTCTTGGTGTGTAGGGCTGGTACGGGTGGTGTGATGGTTGGATTGGGTTGGACTGCATTAATTTGTTAGCATTACCATGTTTTTTGGGCTAGGCCCAATTGATTCTGTTATGGGCTGTGGCCCAAATGATATTGTAGTGGGCTTTGACCCAAGTATGCTCTGAACTAGACTGTACTGTAACTGTTAAAGGGCTTTGGCCCATACTGTTAGATTTATGATTTTGTATACTGACTGTTACTCTAGTAAGGGGATTACACACTGAGTTCTCGTAACTCACCCCTTTCTTTTAACCATGCAGGTAATCCCCAGCGATAGAGGGTTTGGAGTTGCGAGGGACTTGGAGGTGGCCATACGTCAGTTTTGCTTCTTACAGAACTTAGTAAATTCGATTTTAGTTTATTTTATATTAATATTTTTTTTGGGTTAATACTTTGTGTAATAAGGCCGTTGGATTTTTTTTTCTTTTTAAACTTTCATTTGGTAATTCTGCTAGTTAATAATTGTTAATTGGTTAAACACAATTTTTAAAATGATAACAACCGCTTTCCAAAATATCACGTTTCCGTAATTCTTAAGTCATATTTCTGCAATAAACAAGTTTTCGAAAAATAATAACATCTTTACAAGAATACACTTTAAGCAAATCTTGTTTTTTTCTTCAAACAATGAAATTTAGAGTTTCAAAAAGAATACGAAGTTTTCAATGAACGCGTCGCTTTTAAACACCCTTTTGATGTGACATGCTAGATTCGGCCATAATGTCTAGGCCGGGTTTGGGGTGTTACACATAGAAGGTGCGATCAGTACAGGTGAAGAATGTTAGTGTGGTTATCATTCGTGAGTCTTGTAGACATAGACAGACTCCGAATAATAACTAAATTCTAACTCCTGAATGAAGTAGACTACAATAGCAATTCTCTGGGCAGTAGTTTAGCCAAAATTTTGCCATGGGATTATTATGTTATGAAAATATTTCCCTAAGTAATTCCAACCTTTATCATTCAACAACAGAAATAGTCTCTACTCATTCTTTGTGAATTGCCACAATATTTAGATTGTTTTGTCATTTATCAGTTATAATTGATATTCTTAGGTCATTCATTAATTCCCTTCACCATTTTACACTTTGTTTCTTTTGCTTAGATTCATTAGTCAAATCTAAAGTAATACTTACCAATTTTAATCAATTTCCTATCCTTATAGAGACAATACCCACTCATCATTATATTACTTGAATCGACGTGTACACTTGTACAATTGTGTTACACATTTACACGCAACAAGTTTTTTGGCACCGTTGTCGGGGACCGACACTATTGGTGGAAATTTGGTTTGTTATTATCAATTTAATTTATGTTAGTTTAGTTTAATTAGTTTTTTTGATTTTTCTTTTTTAGATCTATGCTAGTACATGCCTAGAAATATTTTGGAGAATACATAAAACTATTTTGATCAAGAGATTGAGAGAACCTTAGGGCGAAAGAGAAGTGAGTTATAAGAAATGAAAAGTGTCGAAACCATTTTTAATTTTTTTTAAAAAGGGGGATCGGCTTTAAAAAATGAAAATGGAGTCGCCACCAATCTTTTTTTGAGGTGTGATCGGGACACCTTGAAATTGATCATTCTAATAAAAATGTATTTTGATTTATTAAAACAATGATTTTGGTCGACGAGATTCGAGAAAATGGGTTTGGGAGGCGGCTATGTGCGAGGAAGGATTAGCACCCTCGTAACGCCCAAAAATTGGTCCTAATTGATTATTTAATGTCCTAATATCAAAAACTTGAAAAGGTTTTAAAATACGATCCTTTTTATTTGAAAGAAAACTTGAATAAATCAAATTGTACGCCAAAACCCACCTATCTCAAAGAAATAAAATGTCACACTCAATGAGTTAGGATGCGACATTTCAAGACTTCGAAACTAAGCTTGCCTTTATTTGTAGAAAATCCTTACCTCGAGACAACAAAACGTTATATCCAATAAGTTAGGACACAACATCTTGAATCCACAAAAATAGATTTTTTTATTTGAAAACCATATATTTTAATTTCAAAAAGGGTACTTGATCATTTAAGCATAATGAGAAAAATCGAAGCCAAGTAAGTTAAGGCACGATTCCCTCAAAACCTCAAATGTCAAATATTGTCTTATTTTAAGAAAAAAAGTTTTGGATAAAAAGTGTCAATTAAATGAGGTGTATTTTAAAACAATGATTTGAGTAAAATGTATCATTAATACATTACAAAACACAAATTTCAAAGAGCGATTCATTAAAATTACAAAGCATATTAGCAACTAGTACTAATATAAACAATTAAGTAAAAGAATGACAAAATATAGCGAATAATGCAAGCAATATAACAACTATACTAAGGTAAATAAAGATAACAAATTTTAATTTTAGAATATGAATAATCAATTAAAAGATATAGAGTAGATAATAACAATTTAAAAAAAATTATGATAGCTTAAGAAATAAATATAAGAATTTACACACAAGATTAAATACATATAAAAATATAAGGTAAATAATATATACAAAACAATTAATGAATACTATAGCAATTTATAAAAAACAAAAAGAAATATAAAAATGATATGGCAAAATCTATGATAGATAATATATATACATGATAAAATAAATATGTATTTTGTTGAAATAAATAGCGTAGATAAAACTTTAAATATATATAATATAATAATATAATATATATACATAAATAATTTACATATTTAAAATATACAATATATGGGAAACTTTATATTAATGAGAAAACAATTTAAATAGTACACAATATACAAATTTTATAAAATATAAAAATGATAGAGAATTTAATAGAATAACCTAAAAAAATGAAATAATTTGATATAATGCTAAAGTAATTGAAAATAAGAAAAAAATAAAAGAGGATTAAAAATCAAGGAAACAGGGATTAAATCGAAATAAAAATAAAATCTGGAGTAAAAATGTAAAAGGACCAGATTAGAACGCATGTCACACTGTAGGGACCTATTGGGCAATTATGCCTTATCTCCTAAACGACGACGTTCTATCTTCTTCCTTTAAAATGGCTTTTAAGACCAAATTGAAACAACGACCATAATTCAGGGCCAAAGTGAAAATAAATAAAGATGTAATTGGATGTACTTATAAAATTGCAATAATGCGGAAGGGCCTATTAGCAATTAGACCTTTTAACAAAAACGCGCGGATCCTCCTCGGGTATTGAGTCAACACACGGATCTTGGCCCTTAAACGACGTCGTTTTGGTCATTAATTGACCACACCAAAACGACGCCGTTCCACTGGCCTTTATAAACAAACAAAAAAAAAACAGCTAAAAATCATTTTTAAACCCGCTTAAAACAAAACCAGCAGAGTTCCTAGAAAATGCTCTACCTTCAAAGGTTCTCTGACCTCCGGCCATCCTCGCATGCGACTAAGGCTAAGAAACTTTGTTTTTTCAGTGCAAATCAAAACGTAAACTCGTTCTATTCATTTTTAGTAGTATTTGTGTATAAAAAAAATGTTTGCATGAATCGAAAGGAAATGAAATAAAATAAATACTAAACGAAATGGAACAATCGGAAATCACCATTGTTCTTTGATTTTCTTTTTGTGTATTAATTTCTGTATTCGAATATCGTGTGTCCCCTTTTTTACAGATTTTATTAGGGTTTTTATAGCCCCAAAATAAATCGAAAAATAAATACAAAGATATTGTCTTGCTATACTTACTGTTTCTGCCGTGTTTTCCTTCCTTTTGCAGGTGAACGGCGAAGATAGCCGCGGCGTAAGGCCCTTTCTAGGGTTTCCAGAGGCTAAAAACATTTTGGGCTAATTGGGCTCATTTAATTTTTGGGCCACTAGGTTATGGGTATTGGATTGGGTTAGAATTGGACCGGTTATGTTAGGATTGGGCCAATTAGGTTTAAGTTAATTTCAGTTTGGGCTGTAAAATCTGGAATGTAAAGGGACATTTTATTTGGTTTATTATTTTTGGTTTTTGTATGGTCCCAGGCACAAATGGGCTATTACAGCTGCCCCCTTTTGCTCATTGTTGTGTAACGAAAATAGAGCAGAGACTATAAAAGGACCAATTTTGCCCGGTCTTACCGAGTCTTGACTTCTTGGTCCTAGTCTTCTCCAAATGGCTTCCAACCCAACTGCAACTTCAGGGGTATAGGAATTTCAACTTAACTTTACTTTTCTGCAACTGCTGCAACTTTAGAAGTATTGGACTATCTATTCTACTACTCTTTCTGGGAAATAAGTCTTACGGCTTCAATCTGCTTCACTGCAACTTCAGGAAAATAAGATTTGCCATAAGATTTGCTTTCTTCGATCTGCTCTACTACCACTTCAGACAGGCAAGGCTAGTGTCTTTGATCTGCTTCGCTGCAACCTCAGGAAGGCCAGATCTGCTATTTTTAGTCTGCTCCACTACAAACTTAGGGAGACAAGACTGGTGTCTTCGATCTGCTTCAATGCAACTTCAGGAAGACAAGATCTGCAATTTTTAATCTGCTCCGCTGCAAACTCAGGGAGACAAGGTTGGTATCTTCGATTCGCTTTGCTGCGAACTTAGGAAGACAAGATCTGCTATCTTCGGTCTGATCCACTATAAATTTATGGATGCCAAACTAGTATCTTCGATCCGCTTCACTGCAAACTCATGGGATGCCATGCTGATGTTTTCGATCGCTTTCACTAACAAGATCTACTATCTTCAATCTGCTCCACTACAAACTCAGGGATGCCAGGCTGATGTTTTCGATCCGTTTCACTGCAAACTCAGGAAGACAAGATTTATGATCTTCAGTCTGCTCCACTGCAAACTCAGGGATGCCAGGCTGATGTTTTCGATCCGCTTCACTGTAAACTAAGGAAACAAGATCTGTGATCTTCAGTCTGCTCCACTGTAAACTCAGGGATGCCAGGCTGACGTTTTCAATCCACTTCACTACAAACTCAGGAAGACAAGATATATGAATTCACTGATGTTGCGATACCGTCCTCTGGGGACCTATCCTGTAAAATCGGTTTTATGTGTTTATACTTATGCAAAATGGTTAGGATACCATGATTTGAATGAATCAACTACTCCTAACTGAATGACATATGTACGAATGTGAAATGTCATGAGGACGATCTTTTTTAATAATCATGATGTCACCACTTGTTGCTCATCAGGGCTTTATCATTAACGTAGTACACTGTCTTCCTACTCGGCTGGCATTTGACTGAAAACCCGAAAACATTTTTGCTTAACTGATTTGTCCTACTAACTTCAGGGTCCTTTCCACTGTACCTCAAGGACATAAGGCTTGTACCATTTTCAAACCATCTCACTGCGGTTTAGGATTATAGGATTTGAAACTTTTTTGATCCATTCCCACTGCTATTCAAGGGTATAGGACTTGTATCTTTTTCAATTCACCCTACTGCAATTTTGGGGTATAGGATCTGTAACTTGTTCCATCCACTGATTACACCTCAGTGACTCGACCAGATGTGTATGCATGATACACACATGGATGCAGAATGCCATTTTTTTCTTTTTAAGAATGATTCCTTCTACGCTTGGGTTGTCATTGCTTATTTTCTATTGGACTTGTATCACTAACGCAATATCTAGTATTTTGATCAATCAATGTCCTCGATAGAAAACCTGAAGAGATAAACTCACTTTGGAATCAAATATTTCCAACCCTTAAGCTTGGTGAGCTTTAAACAATAGTCCTGTTTCAAATTCTCATATTATTTAGAAGCTGCTAGAGTAATATGTGAAACTCCGTTTATGAAAGTATTATTAGTCCATTAATCGTTATTTCACTATAAAATGCTTGAAAAAGATCACAATAATGGACGAGAAAGAAATTAATCAAGAGCATAGCTCGAAACAAATAAGTTAATCAAAGATAACCATGGCAATAAAAGAAAATTGATTGGGGTGTATCTTGAAAAGAATAAAGTAATCAAAGATAGCCAAGGCCATAAAAGAAAATTGATTGGGGTGTATCTTGAAAAGAATAAAGTAATCAAAGATAGCAAATTCAAAATGGGTAAGATAGAAGCTAGGAGCCCTAGATATCGCAACTTGAGCTTCTCTGTACAAACTTCTTGAGGACCATTTTGAGCTCATTACGAGTTTAGAGGATCCAGAGTACTTTGTCAATGCCCTAAGACGTAGCATATTTCCTCATTGTTAATTCAGGCATAGCAAGACTACCACATGCCCTATCTTTGATCAAAATTTGAGTCGCCCTTTTCAGGTTTTCGACTCAAAACCCCTTTGGTCTCAAAGCGCCTTTTGCGGATTTTCGCATCCTTTTTTTTTTTTGAATTTGATCTCAAGGCGCCCTTTGCGGGTTTTCACCTTGGCCTTTCCCTTTTCAGGTAAAATATTTCTTGACTGAAGCTAAATTCGCCAAGTTGGGCAAATCTTTGCCATCCGTCTCGGTCAATATCAATGCTTCTCTAGAACAGGCCCTTTTTTACTACATAAGGTCCTTTCTAGTTTGCCATTTGCTTTCCTCTGAAATCCTTTTGTATAAGAAAGATCTTTTTCAACATCAGGTTCCCCTCGTGGAATTCTCTAGGATGAACCTCTTTGTTGTAAGCTGGCATCATCTGACCGTGATGGATAACTTTTAACCTTTTCTTCGATTAGGTTCAATTGGCAAAAACGCTTCCATTCTATAAACCAATGGGTAAGATGCCTGAATTTTTGGGCCTATGCATTTAATGTGCGGTTATGTTTAATGTGAGTGTTAGGGGTTTAGAATGGGCTCAGGTTTGGGCTGAGGCTGTAGTTAAAATTCTTGTTTGAACACTTTAGTGGAAAGCTTGTTAAGTTAGGGCATAAAAGATATTAGCAGTGTTTTAAAACACAAGATGGGCTTGTGGCCCAGTGGCAAAATGGTGCCACTAAGAGGGAAGGAAGTTGGCGCCAATTGAGGTCTAAGGTTCGAGTCACATTACCCATCTATTTTAATTAATTTTGGCGTCAAGGGAGAGCAGAGTTGGAGTCAGTTAGAATGCTTGAAATTAGGAAGAATAATTGATGGATAATGTGGATAATATGGATAATATGGATGATAAAGTAACTGATAAAGGAAGGAAGAGGTGGTGTTATCTAGGCTTCTTCTGAAGGTGTGAATGGATTAAGATGGAGGAGAAAAGATAGGAATTATTTGCTGAGTGCAGTGTTCGCCGAATTTCCATCTCTTGGAGGGGTACCGAAATTTCCCCTACTATTGGATTATTTGATAGTTATCAGGAAGGGCACTTTTGGGCTTTGATAGGTAAGTGCCGAAATTCTCTATAAATAGGGGGATATCTCACCAATTCCAGCATTTGAACCCTACTTTTTTCTTCATTCTTTGTGCCAAAATTCTCAATCTTTCCCTCTGCAATTTCTGTCAACCTTCTTTCAAAAAGCCGAAAACTTTCTTAAGTCATCTTTCTCTTCTTTCTTCTAAAAGCCGAAATATCTTATTTCACTTTCTTCTTCATTTTATTCCTCTTATGCCGATTTCTATATAAAGCCGAAATCTCCATAGTTTTTCTCTGATTGCCGAATCTCCTCTCAAGTGTTTGCCAAATTCCCTGTGTTGAGGTAAGTGTCGACTCCTGCTATTCCATTAGATTTCTTTCGGTTTTTAGGAAACAAGGCCGAATGGCCACCTGGTTTGTTAAGGCTGTCGATTGATGCTAATATTTCTCTCTTTTTGCATTTTGGGCGGCATTCCAGGATTTGAAGGAAATCCGATCATTTAGATCTAAAAGTTGAAAATCGCTAGTCTCTAATTTTGGGATTTCTAGGTAAGGATTTCAATTCTCCTTAAGATGATTAACAGTTTTCTCTCGTTAGGCGTGCCTTAACCTAATGTTTTATTACCAGCCTCTGAACAACACATTGGGCAGATAGCAGCTGTGTTGACTACGGATAGCATCGACATAGAGGGTCTCGTTCTAACGGTAATCAGGTGTGTAGATCTCTAACACACTAGTTAACTATAATCTATATGTGTTATGGGCTAAAAAACTGAAAAGTGGCTGTGTGACAGTCGAATAAAACCCTAAAAGTGCTAGGCAAGAATGCCAGGTACGTAATCGTAGAAATCTCTATGTGTATCGAAATATATGTAAGCCTGTTTTCTTAAAGATGGTATGATGTTTTCTGTGTGTATGCATGGGGTGGGATTATGATAATGAAGGGGAAGTGCATGATAGGTCACTTGGTGATCGGTGGTTAAACCACAAAATCTAAAATTAGGTCACAATAGTGATCGGTGGCTGAGCCACGTTATATTATGAGGTCACATAGTGATCGATGGCTATGCCACGTTTAATGATTCCTGAATAATAGGAATAGGCAGTACGGCTGTCGTTATGGTGTGTAACGGATGGAGAGTTGATTGTAGAAATCCCCAAGGTGTGATGGTTGGTACGGGTTGGTGTGTAGAGGATGAAATTCTAGGTTGGGTTGGGCTATGCATCATTTATTATTTATCATGTGATTATGATTGTTGCCTTTATGTATGGGCCAGGGCTCATAATGTGTTTGTGGGCCTCAGGTCATTGTGTTTTGGGATTTACACACTGAGTCTTGGTGACTCACCCTTCATTTTCCTCTACTTTTTCAGATGAGCAATAGATCGTGGACATGGGAGTCGAGACGGACTCGAGGGGCCATCAAGTTTTACTTCTGTTGATTATTTTCGATTTTCTTTATGTTTTTTTATTTTGGGAATATTTATGTAATAAGGCCCCATAGTTTATCTTCATCTAGTAGTTTTTACTATTTGCAACTTATGAAACTATGTCAAAGGTTTAAATATACGAAATAATAATAATACAAGGTTTTCTTTTCAAAAGTCACTTGTTTATTCAAATTTTGTCTAATTAACTTGTGATTTTCTAAAGCCAACTTTTGGGCCGGGTTTGGGGTGTTACAGATGTTGCCCCAACAAAGGTCCTGGCCAACGTTCGATAATCATAAAAGATAAATGGTAACTTCTATATGCCAATTTTTTTTCTTTTTGGCTGCCTTTGTTTCTCTATGATATGGCGTCTGATCTTTGAACAGACTACAAACTTTTGACATTGTCCTTTTTGGCATTCTTTGTCGGCACCTTTTTTTTTTACTGTCGACGTTGTAAAATTGACATGTGAAGCTACTTTCTCCTTCTTAGTGAAGTAATCAACGACCACCAAGATAAATCGATGTATACTAGAAATTTTGCCGAGATTGTTCTGCCCCACATAGAGAAAGTCTATGAAGAAATTAATGAGGCATATGAATCTTGTCTCCTTAAATACGGCATAATTAATGTCATCCCCTTCTATGTAGATTAGCAGTACCCAAACCTCATGATTAGCTTGGCTATTGTAAAACCATTAGCATGTGTCCTTCTGACATCCTTATGGACCTCTTTTAAGATTTCAACATACCCGCTCGTGAAGCCTCTGCATGTCCTGATATGATCGTGCAAAAACATCTTTGAATTCTTGAAAATAACTCAATGATGTCTCGCCTTATTTCTGTGGTGAGCTAGGCTATAATCTTCACCTCTTTTCTAGGCTCATAATATCCACTGACCCTTTGTAGAGTAAGGTATGTCTTTCATCTTGTTCTACCATTCTTAACAAATCAAAAGATAGGTTACAATCTCTATCATCTTCAAAGTCTTGAGATCCCTCTAGACACATATCTTACTCGAAAGAAGAATCTAAGTCAGTGGCAGCGTTGCTCACATCGTTGATATATGGAGACCTATTGTAGGTTCGAATGAAGATTCCAAAGAATAAATGATTTAAAGAATGATTATTTGTATGGTCATGAATGAAGAATGAAAAAAATACTTGAAAGAAAGTCTAAAGAACAAACAAAAGAAAAAAAAAACAAAGAACAATTGTTTGTACAGTATGAAATGGAAAAAATAAAAGAATATTTGCTCAAAAAGATGCATTTTATTGAAATAAAAATTTCAGACACAAGCCTATTTCACAAAAGGGTTCTTATTACCTCTAGGCTTAAGGCAACAAGCGTGTTTTGAATATTACTCTAGATTAGCTCTAAAAATACAGGGATCTCTTCCACAGTCCCATTATTCAAAATACTCCCAAGTATGTAAGGGCAGATGCTTGGAAAAATCCAGTTGTTTCTTCAGATACGTCGTTAATATTCAGATTTCCCAATATCAGGTCTTACACTAAAGCCCTGAACTCGATGCTTTCTTGGATCTCATAGATCTCATAATATTTACCCATTTATCTAGATGGTTGGGTGACAGGTGTTCTGCCCCAGAGGGATCATCGAATGTGACAATACCCCATTTTGACAAGTCTTTCGATCATCTTTTTAAAAGCGGTGCAGTTCTCGATCGAGTGTCTTGTGATTCTCGCATGGTATTCGCATTGGGCGTTTGTGTCGTACCATTTAGGGTATGGAGGTCGTATAGGTTTTAGGTAGAAAGGGGATACTACATGTGCATCAAACAAAATTGGGATAGGTGCGAATTGGGATTTTTCTGAGTTTGATTTTGGATTGGGTTCTTGCCTTGAGGAGACCAGATTGCTAGTAGTTGACTGGCCTATGGTATTCGATTTTGAATAACCCTTGCTATACATCCTCGTGTTATTCGCCTCATTTTCTTTTTTCTTCAGGGCCCTTAATGTATTAACTTGGGAGCTCCAATCTCACTTTTTCCTTTTGTAACGGTATTCACATTGTTTTGGGATCTCCACACTAGCCTTCCTTGTTTCTTCTATACTAGCCGGATCAATGACAATGGGGTTGGTTGGATTGGCCCCGGATCGGGACCTGAGCCTATCGAGTAGTTTATTGGTGCTGACATACCGGCCTGATGCTGTTGGGGTATGGTAGTAACGGGTACCCATTTCAGATGTGTGTCTGGTTGAGTCTGGACGCTTATTGGAGTAAAACCTGGGGGATAAACGAGGTCTTCATTATCATCCACATTGTGACTACTGGGCCTTTCCTCTCTTCACGCCCTTCGGCTAGTAACTAACGTAATTGGCCAATCACATTCTTTTGGAATTCTAACATTTGATCCCGCATATCTTGTTGAATTTTGGTCGATTCCTCTTGCATCTATATTTTCCTTTACTCTAATCTCTCCAACCTTTGTTCCATGTTTTCCAGGTTAACTGAAATAATTTTACCTAATTAGGGTCCTTTTGTAAAAGTCTAATGCAAATGATGCAATGCAAATGCATGAATGCAAAAAGGCATTGATTCTAGTTGAATTTCATTTACAAAACTTTATTAGAAAACAAAATCCTTTACATAAAACGGACTACAAATATGCTTTTGCCCTAATGCCCAAAGTCTTAACTTTCCTAAACAACAAGGCTAACTCTTGACCACGATCTGACTGCAGTTCATGTTTCATGCTCAACGTATCAGCATGTACTGCCAGGGTCTGTAAATGATCAGCTACCTCTTGAATCTGAGCTATGGCTTCACCCATGAGATAATCCTTATTTCTAGCTTGATCATGAGAATGGTGAAGCTCTTCCTTCCAACGCCCTTCTCTTGTTTCAAGAAGCTCGATCCGGAGTTCATAGTTTTGTAATGCCGATTCTAACTCTTTGATCTTACCCTTAATTTCCTCAACCTTGTTCAGACTTGACTTTAGCTCGATCGCAGAATTACGACTTTGATGGTGATGAAGAGACTGTCCAAGTTTAGCCACTCTAGCTTTTAATTCTCCTTTTTTATTTCGGCCTTCTGCCAAACTCTTCTCTAAGGTCTCGTTTCGTGCTTGCATTTCTTGAAACTTCCTCTCCCATCAGTCAGCTTTGGCCTTTTCTTCTTGAATCTCTATTTGCCATTGCTCTGACGTTTCTCCCAATCCAGTGTTTCTCACTGATAGAC
This sequence comes from Gossypium bickii, assembly GCA_025503065.1. Lineage (NCBI taxonomy): Eukaryota > Viridiplantae > Streptophyta > Magnoliopsida > Malvales > Malvaceae > Gossypium > Gossypium bickii. The sequence continues at coordinate 57,017,125 of CP106717.1, read as the reverse complement.
GTAGTTTCTTGTAATCCACTTTCAGGCTACCCAAGTCTTCTTCGACTTCATTCTTTCTTTTCTTTAATTTCTCGGCTTCCAGCTTTTGAACATCAGCATCTAACCTCAAATACATTTTCTCCTCCTCTAACTGTTTTATCTTCTTCTTGAGCTCCAAATTCCTTCTTTTGAAATCTTGCCTTATGATCTCTAGCTCTGATGGGACCACTTGCAAGTATTCCTCTCTTGATCGGGGCCTTTTGGATTCAGCTCAGGGATGTTATCATTAATTCTTCTAATTCTCCATCCACTGTATTCTAGGTCATCATTGGGCCTGCGGATAATCTCTTCATCCTACGAGTCTGATTCCAAGCACTAGAAATCTCCTTAACCCTCTTTTTATAGTTATTCCCTCTGTATGAGAACTCACATTGAGCCAGCCCATGTGTTGCTGGTACGAACTGTCTTGATCCATATTCCCTTAGTACGAGCAAAGGAGTATACCCAATGGTTCCTCAAATTCCAAGCAAAGGAACCCAGTCAAAACTCCCACACCGATAAAGAATTTCATCGGGAGTCATCCAAGGAGCCCTCCACTCGATGTCTTCCTCTTGAATTTTTGAAGGAGCGCCTTCTAGTTTTCGTCAGACATGTCTTCTCTCCTTGGTGTAGCCACTATCTCTTTTAATGGAGAATAATTCTTAGAGAAAACCCGATAAGAAACTTTCTTTACCTTCCAGAAATGACTGTGGAATCAAGCTATTAACAACTGCACACATCCAATGAACCTACCCTCGCCTGCTCTCCGACATGCATTCAAAGATCTAAACGTCTCAGCTAAGATCGCAAGTACATGCGTGACCCTTCTATCAAGTCGATAGAATAAATCAATGACTGCTTCATCTACATGTCTTAGAGCTTTAAGGAAAATTACCAAACCATAAATACAGAAGGCAAAGACGTCAATCTTCTTCTTTACATCTAGATGTGCTAAGATCAGGTCCCTCAAACTCACCCAAGGAATGCATTTACCTTCACCTCTCTTCTGAATTCTGGTTGCAACCCACTATTCATTCATCCTCGTGATATTCATTAACTTCTTCACAAAAGTTGGGACATTAGCAGCCCTAGAATAAGCTTTGTCGACTTGGATCCTTCGACAATGAAGCAATGTTGTATATTCCTCCACCGTGGGAACTAAATCTACTTTCCCGAAAGTGAAACAACTATAGGCAGGGTTCTAAAACTGAGTCATAGCCCGAAACAGATGCTTGTCTACCTTTATGTTCAGCAAGTAGGGTAGATCGCCATAATTATGATAGAATAGCTGCTTAGCCTCATCATCTCACTGGGTCCATATTTCTTTCAACTCTTGGAACTTATTTTTTCATCATACTAATGCGAGTGAAATCCCATAGTTCCGAGACATGCCCCTCAGCTAAGTTATTCCCTTTACCTAATTGCGTTTGCTCTGACCACATGCAGACAGCTGCATTGTCTTCCACTTTATCGAGAAATTCGTTCTTCATAACCAGCTTTCTAACTTAGAAACTGACCGTGAATCGATACCTCTTAAAATATGAAATGACATACACCAAAATAAAGCACAACAAGTTAGTACCATTAAATAAAACATAAAGCAAATAAAATAAACAAACACCTATCTGGGTGACCACTAAGGTTTGGCATAGTTCTACTTAGGGTTAGTCCTTACGTTTTCTACCTATGGTTTAGCTCTAAAGTTGAAGTACCTGAACCAGTAGATTCCTCGATCCTCGCCCATTATAGGCTCATATGGACCTAGTTCAGTTTAGGGGAATACATTTCCCTATGGCCATGCGGAAGTGAAAACCTCACGAAGACATAGGTACAGATGTATCTCGGAAGCAATCCACTAGCCCACGCGGAGGTGAAAACCTCATGAAGGCATAGTTTCTCATTCCCACTTAAAGGTACGACCATAACGGTCATGCAATGCAATGTGTGCAAGAAAATAACAATCAAATGCAATGACACAAACAAATGCAACAAAAGGATCGTAATTTTCAAATCAAATTTTCAAATCAAATTTTTAAATTTACGACAAAGGACAGAAAATAATCAATTTTATGGCTTGATTTTCTTATTGTTCCCCAGTGGAGTCGCCAAGCTGTCGAAACCATTTTTAATTTATTTTTAAAAAATGGGGATAGACTTTAAAAAACGAATATGGAGTCGCCACCAATCTTTTCTCGAGGTGTGATCGGGTCACCTTGAAATTGATCATTTTAATAAAAAAACATTTTGATTTATTAAAATAATGATTTTAGTCTGCGAGATTCGAGAAAATGGGTTCGGGAGTCGGTTAAGCATGAGGAAGGATTAGCACCCTCATAACGCCCAAAAATTGGTACCTAATTGATTATTTAATGTCCTAATATCAAAAATTTGAAAAGGTTTTAAAATACGATCCTTTTTATTTGAAAGAAAACTTGAATAAATCAAATTGTACGCCAAGACCCACCTATCTCAAAGAAATAAAATGTTACACCCAATGAGTTAGGATGCAACATTTCAAGACTTCGAAACTAAGCTTGCCTTTATTTGTAGAAAATCCTTACCTCGAGACAACAAAACGTCATATCCAATAAGTTAGGACACAACATCTTGAATCCACAAAGATAGGTTTTTTTTTTATTTGAAAATCATATATTTTAATTGCAAAAAGGGTACTTGATCATTTAAGCTTAATGAGAAAAATCAAAGCCCAGTAAGTTAGGGTACGATTCCCTCAAGACCTCAAATTCAAATATTGCCTTATTTTCAGAAAAAAAGTTTTGGATAAATAGTGGCAATTAAATGAGATGTATTTTAAAACAATGATTTGAGTAAAATGTATCTTTAATACATTACAAAACACAAATTTCAAAGAGCGATTCATTAAAATTACAAAGCATATGAACAACTAGTACTAATATAAACAATTAAGTAAAAGAATGACAAAATATAGCAAATAATACATGCAATATAACAACTATACTCAGGTAAATAAAGATAACAAATTTTAATTTTAGAATATGAATAATCAATTAAAAGATATAGAGTAGATAATAACAATTTAAAAAAATTATGATAGCTTAAGAAATAAATATAAGAATTTACACAAAAGATTAAATACATATAAAAATATAAGGTAAATATATACAAAACAATTAATGAATACTATAGCAATTTATAAAAAACAAAAAGAAATATAAAAATGATATGGCAAAATCTATGATAGATAATATATATACATGATAAAATAAATAATGTATTTTGTTGAAATAAATAAATAGCGTAGATAAAACTTTAAATATATATAATATAATAATCTAATATATATACATAAATAATTTACATATTCAAAATAAACAAAATATGCGAAACTTTATATTAATGAGAAAGCAATTTAAATAGTACACAATATAAAAATTTTATAAAATATAAAAATAATATAGAATTTAATAGGATAACCTAAAAAAATGAAATAATTTGATATAATGCTAAAGTAATTGAAAAAAAAAAAAAAAAGGATTAAAAATCAAGGAAATAGGGATTAAATCGAAATAAAAATAAAATTTGGAATAAAAATGTCAAAGGACCAGATTAGAACGCATGCCACACTGTAGGGACCTATTGGGCAATTATGCCCTATCTCCTAAACGATGCTGTTCTATCTTCTGCCTTTAAAATGGCTTTTAAGACCAAATTGAAACAACGACCATAATTCTGGGCCAAAGTGAAAATAAAGACAGATGTAATTGGATGTAATTATAAAATTGCAATAATGCGGAAGGGCGTATTGAGCAATTAGACCTTTTAACAAAAACGCGCAGATCCTCCCTGGGTATCGGGTCAACACGCAGATCTTAGCCCTTAAATGATGCCGTTTTGGTCATTAATTAACCACACCAAAACGACGCCGTTCCACTGGCCTTTATAAAAAAAATAACAGCTAAAAATCATTTTTAAACCCGTTTTAAAAAAACTAGCAGAGTTCCCAGAAAATTCTCTGCCTTCAAAGGTTCTCTGACCTCCGGTCGTCCTCTCACGCGCCGCCGCTCGCGGCGGCCCTAAGGCTAAGAAACTTTGTTTTTTCAGTGCAAATCGAAAGGTAAACTCGTTCTATACATTTTTAGTAGTATTTGTATATAAAAAAATGTTTGCATGAATCAAAAGGAAATGAAATAAAAAAATACTAAACAAAATGGAACAATTGAAAATCACCTCTATTCATTATTTTTGTGTGTATTAATTTCTGTATTCGAAGAACGTGTGTCCTCTATTTTATAAATTCTATTAGGGTTTTTATAGCCCCAAAAATAAATCAAAAAATAAATACAAAGATACTGTCTCGCTATACTTACTATTTCTGTCGTGTTTTCCTTCCTTTTGTAGGTGAACGGCGAAGATGGGGGCGCGATTCACGTGCTAATGGTGACGTGATGTCTGGCAGTGAGAGAGGCTACAATGAGCCGCGGCGCAAGGCCTTGCTAGCCTTTCAGAGGCTGAAAACATTTTGGGCTAATTGGGCTCATTTAATTTTTGGGTCACTGGGTTCTGGGTTCTGGATTTTGGTTAGGACTGGACCGGTTATGTAAGGATTGGGCCAATTAGGTTTAGGTTAATTTCAGTTTAGGCTTTGTAAAACACTTTGGGCCTCATTTTAAAATCTGGACTGTATAGAGACATTTTATTTGGTTTATTATTTTTGGTTTTTGTATGGGCCCGGGCAAAAAGAAGTTATTACATCAATTAGACCTGTTAACAAAAACGAGCGGATCCTCCCCTGGTATCAGGTTAACACTTAAGCCAAAACGGTGTCGTTTCTATGTTGCTACATAAATAATTTTTATAAAAAAAATTCATTTTGATCTATTTTTTTTAAACAAAATTCAAAAATCTCTCAATTCCTCCCTTCCTCCATCTAGATTCCGGTCATCGGACCTACAGACCATCCCCATACGCGCCACCGTACACACCGCCATATACGACGGTCGGAGGCCAAAAACTTCTGTTTTTCAACACTAAGCGAGAGGTAAATTCTTTTTACTTATTTCTGGTTGTATTAGAAGAAAAAAAACGATTTGTATGTCTTTGCCTATATCAGAAATAAAATAGAAAAAACTAAGCAAAATAAGACTGTCAAAAATCACCTCTAACTTTTGAAGATTTTTGTGTTCTTATTTCTGTATTCGAAGATCGTGTGTCCCCTATTTTACAGATTCTATTAGGGTTTTTATAGCCCCAAAAATAAATCGAAAAATAAAAACAAAGATACTACCTTGCAATACTTGCTGTTTCTATCGTGTTTTCCTTCCTTTTGAAGGTGAACGACGAAGATGAGGGCACGATTCACGCGCTAATGGCGAAGTGATGTCCGGCAGTGAGAGGTGCTACAATGAGCCGCGGCACAAGGCCCTTGCTAGGGACATTGTGGGCTAATTGGGCTCATTTAATTTTTGGGCCACTGGGTTTTGGGTATTGGATTGGGTTAGGATTGGACCGGTTATGTTAGGATTGGGCCAATTAGGTTTAGGTTAATTTCAGTCTAGGCTTTGTAAAACACTTTGGGCCTCATTTTAAAATATGGACTGTAAAGGGACATTTTATTTGGTTTATTATTTTTGATTTTTGTATGGGCCCACACAAAAATAGGTTGTTACAACAATTAGACCTTTTAACAAAAATGAGCGGATCCTCCCCGAGTATCGAGTCAACACGCGGATCTTAGCCCTTGAACGGCTTCGTTTTAGTGCTTATTGACTTAAGCAAAAACAGCATCGTTTCTATGTTGCTATATAAATCATTTTTATCAAACAAATTTCATTTGGATTTGTTGTTTTGAAAAAAAATTTGAAAATCCTCTCAATTCCTCCCTTCGTTCGTATGGATTCCGGCATCGGACCTACGGACCATCGCAATATGCGCCACCTTAAACGCCGCCATATAAGGCGGTCGGGGGCTAGAAACTTCCGTTTTTGAACACACATCGAGAGGTAAATTCTTTTTACTTATTTCTAGTAGTATTAGAAGAAAACAATGATTTGAATGTCTTTGCATATATCGAAAATAAAATAGAAAAAACTAAGCAAAATAAGACTGTCGAAAGTCTCCTCTGAATTTTGAAGATTTTTGTGTTCTTATTTCTGTATTCGAAGATCGTGTGTCCCCTATTTTACAGATTCTATTAGGGTTTTTATAGCCCCAAAAATAAATCAAAAAATAAATACAAAGATACTGTCTTCCTATACTTGTTGCTCCTACAGTGTTTTCCTTCTTTTTGCAAGTGAACGATGAATATGGGGGCGCAGTTCACGCGCTAATGGCGACATGATGTCTGACAGTGAGAGGGGCTACAACGAGCCGAGGCGCAAGGCCCTTGCTAGGGTTTCTAGAGGCTTAAAACATTTTGGGCTAATTGGGCTCATTTAGTTTTTGGGCCATGGGTTCTGGGTATTGGATTGGGTTAGGATTAGACCGGTTATGTTAGGATTAGGCCAATTTGGTTTAGGTTAATTTCAGTTTGGGCTTTGTAAAACACTTTGGGCCTCATTTTAAAATCTGGACTATAAAGGGACATTTTATTTGGTTTATTATTTTTGGTTTTTGTATGGGCCCGGGCAAAAATAGGTTATTATAGCAATTAGACCTTTTAGCAAAAACGAGCGGATCCTCCCCGGGTATCGGGTCCACACGCGGATCTTAGCCTTTAAACAACGTCATTTTAGTGCTTATTCCTAAAGCAAAAATGGCATTGTTTCTATGTTGCTATATAAATCATTTTTATAAAAACAAAATCATTTGGATCTGTTTTGAAAAAAGAAATTTGAAAATCCTCTCGATTCCTCCCTTCCTCCGTCTGGATTCCGGTCATCGGACCTAAGGCCCATCGCGATACGCACCACTGTAAAAGCCGCCATATACGGCAGCCGGAGGCCAAAACATCCATTTTTCAAAACAAATCGAGAGGTAAATTCTTTTTACTTATTTCTACTAGTACTAGAAGAAAAAAAAAAGATTTGTATGTCTTTACATATATCGAAAATAAAATAGAAAAAACTAAGCAAATTAAGGCTGTCGAAAATCACCTCTAACTTTTGAAGATTTTTGTGTTCTTATTTCTGTATTCGAAGATCGTGCGTCCCCTATTTTACAGATTCTATTAGGGTTTTTATTGCCCCAACAACAAATCGAAAAATAAATACAAAGATACTGCCTTGCAATACTTGCTGTTTTTGTCGTGTTTTCCTTCCTATTGTAGGTGAACGGTGAAGATGGGGGCGTGATTCACGCGCTAATTGCGACGTGACGTCCAGCAGTGAGAGGGGCTACAACGAGCCGCGGCACAAGGCCCTTTCTAGGGTGCCCAGAGGCTGAAAACATTTTGGGCTAATTGGGCTCATTTAATTTTTGGGCCACTAGGTTCTGGGTATTGGATTGGGTTAGGATTGGACCAGTTATGCTAGGATTGGGCCAATTAGGTTTAGGTTAATTTCAGTTTGGGCTTGTAAAACACTTTGGGCCTCATTTTAAAAGCTAGACTGTAAAGGGACATTTTATTTGGTTTTTTATTTTTGGTTTTTGTATGGGCCCGAGAAAAAATAGGTTATTACAGCAATTAGACCTTTTAACAAAAACGAGCAGATCCTTCCCGAGTATCGGGTCAAAACGCGGATCTTAGCCCGTAATCGACGTTGTTTTAGTGCTTATTGACTTAAGCAATAACGACGTCATTTCTATGTTGCTATATAAATCATTTATATAAAAAAATTTTCATTTTGGATCTGTTTTTTAAAAAAAAAGAATTTGAAAATCCTCTCAATTCCTCCTTTCCTCCGTCTGGATTTCGGTCATCGAACCTACGGACCATCACCATAAGCGCCACCGTAAACGCTGCCATATAGGGCGACCGAAGGCCAGAAACTTTCGATTTTCAAAACAAATCGAGAGGTAAATTCTTTTCACTTATTTCTAGTAGTATTAGAAGAAAAAAAAAATAATTTGTATGTCTTTGCATATACCGAAAATAAAATAGAAATAACTGAGCAAAATAAAGCTATCGAAAATCACCTCTGAGTTTTGAAGATTTTTGTGTTCTTATATCCGTATTCGAAGATCGTGTGTCCCCTATTTTGCAGATTGTATTAGGGTTTTTATAGCCCCAAGAATAAATCAAAAAATAAATACAAAGATACTGTCTTCCTATACTTGCTGTTCCTACCGTGTTTTTCGTCCTTTTGCAGGTGAACGACAAAGATGGGGGCGCGAATCACGCGCTAATGGCGACGTGATGTCCAGCAGTGAGAGAGGCTACAATGAGCCGCGACGCAAGGCCCTTGCTAGGGTTTCCAGAGGCTTAAAACATATTGGGCTAATTGGGCTCATTTAATTTTTGGGCCACAGGGTTCTAGGTATTGGATTGGGTTAGGATTGGACCGGTTATGTTAGGATTGTGCCAATTAGGTTTAGGTTAATTTCAGTTCGGGCTTTGTAAAACACTTTGGGCCTCATTTTAAAATGTTGACTGTAAAGGGACATTTTATTTGGTTTATTTTATTTGGTTTTTGTATGGGCCCAGGCAAAAATAGGTTATTACAGCAATTAACCTTTTAACAAAAATGACCGGATCCTCCCCCGGTATCAAGTCAGCACGCGGATCTTAGCCCTTAAACAATGTCGTTTTAGTGCTTATTGACTTAAGAAAAAACGGCGTTGTTTCTATATTGCTATATAAATCATTTTTATAAAAAAATTTCATTTGGATCTATTTTTAAAGAAACAATTCGAAAATCCTCTCAATTCCTCCCTTCCTCCGTCTAGATTTTGGTCATCGGACCTAAGGACCATCGCCATACTCGCCACTATAAACGCCGCCACATACGGTAGCTGGAGGCTAGAAACTTCCGTTTTTCAACATAAATCGAGAGGTAAATTCTTTGTACTTATTTCTAGTAGTATTAGAAGAAAAAAACGATTTGTATGTCTTTGCATATATCGGAAATAAAATAGAAAAAACTAAGCAAAATAAGACTGTCAAAAATCACCTCTGACTTTTGAAGATTTTTGTGTTCTTATTTCTGTATTTGAAGATCGTGTGTCCCCTATTTTAAAGATTCTATTAGGGTTTTTATAGACCCAAAAATAAATCGAAAAATAAATACAAATATACTGTCTTGCTATACTTGCTGTTTCTGTTGTGTTTTCCTTCCTTTTGCATGTGAACGGCGAAGATGGTGGCACGATTCACGCGCTAATGGCGACGTGATGTCCGACAGTGAGAGGGGCTACAACGAGCCGCGGTGCAAGGCCCTTGCCAGGGCTTCCAGAGGCTGAAAAATTTTGGGCTAATTGGGCTCATTTAATTTTTGGGCCACTAAGTTCTAGGTATTGGATTGGGTAAGGATTGGACCGGTTATGTTAGGATTGGGCCAATTAGGTTTAGGTTAATTTCTGTTTGGGCTTTGTAAAACAGTTTGGGCCTCATTTTAAAATATGGACTGTAAAGCAACATTTTATTTGGTTTTTCTATGGGCCCTGGCAAAAGTAGGATATTACAGCAATTAGACCTTCTAACAAAAATGAGTGGATCCTCCCCGGGTATCAGGTCAACACGCGGATCTTAACACGTCGTTTTAGTGCTTATTGACTTAAGAAAAAATGGCGTCGTTTCTATGTTGCTATATAAATCATTTTTATAAAAAAAGATTTCATTTGGATCTGTTTTAAAAAAAAATTCGAAAATCTTCTCAATTCCTCCCTCCGTCTGGATTCCGGTCATCAGACCTAAGGACCATCACCATACGCGCCACCATAAATGCCACCACAGACAGCGGCCGGAGGCCAAAAACTTCCGTTTTTCAACATAAATCGAGAGGTAAATTCTTTTTACTTATTTCTAGAAGTATTAGAAGAAAAAAATGATTTGTATGTCTTTGCATATATCAAAAATAAAATACAAAAAACTAAGCAAAATAAGACTGTCGAAAATCACCTCTAACTATTGAAGATTTTTGTGTTCTTATTTCTGTATTCAAAGATCGTGTGTCCCCTATTTTACAGATTCTATTAGAGTTTTTATAGCCCCAAAAATAAATCAAAAAATAAATACAAAGACACTGTCTTGCTATACTTGCTGTTTCTATCATGTTTTCCTTCCTTTTGCAGGTGAACGGCAAAGATGGGGGCGCGATTCACGTGCTAATGGCGACGTGATGTCCGGCAGTGAGAGGGGCTACAACGAGCCGCGGCACAAGGCCCTTGCTAGGGTTTCCAGAGGCTGAAAACATTTTGAGCTAATTGGGCTCATTTAATTTTTTGGCCACTGGGTTCTTGGTATTGGATTGGGTTAGGATTGGACTGGTTTTGTTAGGATTGGGCCAATTAGGTTTAGGTTAATTTTAGTTTGGGCTTTGTAAAATACTTTGGTCCTCATTTTAAAATCTGGACTGTAAAGGAACATTTTATTTGGTTTATTATTTTTGGTGTTTGTATGGGCTCGGGCAAGAATAGGTTCTTACAGTAATTAGACCTTTTAATAAGAACAAGCGGATCCTCCCTGGGCATCCGGGTCAACACGCGGATCTTAGCCCTTAAACGATGTTGTCTTAGTGCGTATTGACTTAAGCAAAAACGGCGTCGTTCCTATGTTTCTATATAAATCAATTTTATAAATAAAATTTCATTTGGATCTTTTTTTAGATAAGAAATTTGAAAATCCTCTCAATTCCTCCCTTCCTCCGTTTGGATTCCGGTCATCGGACCTACGGACCATCGCCATACGCGCCACTGTAAACGCCGCCATATGCGGCCGCCGGAGGCCAGAAACTTTCGGTTTTCAACACAAATTGAGAGTTAAATTCTTTTTACTTATTTCTAATAGTATAAGAAGAAGAAAAAGAATTTGTATGTCTTTGCATATATCGAAAATAAAATAGAATAAACTAAGCTAAATAAGACTGTCGAAAATCACCTCTGACGTTTGAAGATTTTTGTGTTCTTATTTCTATATTCGAAGATCTTGTGTCCCCTATTTTACAGATTCTATTAGGGTTTTTATAGCCGCAAAAATAAATCGAAAAATAAATACAAAGATACTATCTTGCTATACTTGCTGTTTCTGTCGTGTTTTCCTTCCTTTTGTAGGTGAACAGCAAAGATGGGGGCACGATTCACGCGCTAATGGCGACGTGATGTCCGGCAGTGAAAGGGGCTACAACCAGCCGTGGTGCAAGGCCCCTGTTAGGGCTTCCAGAAGCTGAAATATTTTGGGCTAATTGGGCTCATTTATTTTCTGGGCCACGAAGTTCTGGGTATTGGATTGGGTTAGGATTGGACCGGTTATGTTAGGATTGAGCCAATTAGGTTTAGGTTAATTTCTGTTTGGGATTTGTAAAACACTTTCGGGCTCATTTTACAATCTGGACTGTAAAGCAACATTTTTTTGGCTTATTATTTTTGGTTTTTGTATTGGCACGGGCAAAAATAGGTTATTACAGTAGTTAGACCTTTTAACAAAAATAAACGGATCTTCCCCAGGTATCGGGTCAATACGCAGATCTTAGGCCTTAAACGGACTCGTTTTAGTGCTTATTGACTTAACCAAAAACGGCGTCGTTTCTATGTTGCTATATAAATCATTTTTATAGAAAAAATTTCATTTGGATCTGATTTTAAAAAAAATATAAAAATCCTCTCAATTCCTCCCTTCCTCAGTCTGGATTCCAGTCATTGGACCTACGGACCATCGCCATACGCACCACCGTAAACGCCGCCATATACCGCGGCCGGAGGCTAGAAACTTCCAGTTTTCAACACAAACCGAGAGGTAAATTCTTTTTACTTATTTCTAGTAGTATATGAAGAAAAAAAAAGGATTTGTATGTCTTTGCATATATCGAAAATAAAATAGAAAAAACTAAGCTAAATAAGACTGTAGAAAATCACCTCTGACGTTTGAAGATTTTTGTGTTCTTATTTCTGTATTCGAAGATCGTGTGTCCCCTATTTTACAAATTCTATTAGGGTTTTTATAGCCGTAAAAATAAATCAAAAACTAAATACAAAGATACTGTCTTACTATACTTGCTATTTCTGTCGTGTTTTCCTTCCTTTTTTAGGTGAACGGCGAAGATGGGGGTGCGATTCATGCGCTAATGGCGACGTGATGTCTGCAGTGAGAGGGGCTACAATGAGCCATGGCACAAGGCCCTTGCTAGGGTTTCCAGAGGCTAAAAATGTTTTGGGCTAATTGGGCTCATTTAATTTTTGGGCCTCTGGGTCCTGGGTATTGGATTGGGTTAGGATTGGACCGGTTATTGGATTGGGTTAGGATAGGATTGGGCCAATTAGGTTTAGGTTAATTGCAGTTTAGGCTTTGTAAAACACATTGGGCCTCATTTTAAAATATAGACTTTAAAGGGTCATTTTATTTGGTTTATTATTTTTGGTTTTTGTATGGGCGCGGGCAAAAATAGGTTATTACAACAATTAGACCTTTTAACATAAACTAGTGGATCCTCCCCGGGTATTGGGTTAACACGTGGATCCTAGCCCTTAAACGACTTCGTTTTAATGCTTATTGACTTAAGAAAAAATGACGTCGTTTCTATGTTGCTATATAAATCATTTTTATAAAAAAGTTTCAATTGGATCTATCTTTTAAAAAACAAATTCGAAAATCCTCTCAATTCCTTCCTTCCTCCCTCCGTCTAGATTTTGGTCATCGGACCTAAGGACCATCGCCATACTCGCCACCGTAAACACCGTCACATACAGCGGCCGGAGGCCTAAAACTTCTATTTTTCAACATAAATCGAGAGGTAAATTCCTTTTACTTATTTCTATTAGTATTAGAAGAAAAAAACGATTTGTATGTCTTTGCATATATCGGAAATAAAATAGAAAAAACTAAGCAAAATAAGACTGTCAAAAATCATCTCTGAGTTTTGAAGATTTTTGTGTTCTTATTTCTGTATTCGAAGATCGTGTGTCCCCTATTTTACAAATTCTATTAGGGTTTTTATAGCCACAAAAATAAATCAAAAAATAAATTCAAAGATACTGTCTTCCTATACTTGCTGTTTCTCCCGTGATTTCCTTCCTTTTGCAGGAGAACAGCAATGATGGGGGTGCGATTCACGCGCTACTGGCGACGTGATGTCCGACAGTGATAGGGGCTACAACAAGCCGCAGTTGAAGGCCTTTGCTAGGGTTTCCAGCGGCTGAAAACATTTTGGGCTAATTGGGCTCATTTAATTTTTGGACCACTGGGTTCTGGGTATTGGATTGGGTTAGGATTGGACCGGTTATGTTAGGATTGGGCCTATTAGGTTTAGGTTAATTTCAGTTTGGGCTTTGTAAAACACTTTGGTCCTCATTTTAAAATTTGGACTGTAAAGGAACATTTTATTTGGTTTATTATTTTTGGTTTTTTATTGGTCCGGGCAAAAATAGGTTATTACAGCAGTTAGACATTTTAACAAAAATAAGCAGATCCTCCCTAGGTATCAGGTCAACACGTGGATCTTAGGCCTTAAACAAAGTCGTTTTAGTGCTGATTGACTTAACCAAAAATGGCGTCATTTCTATGTTGCTATATAAATCATTTTTAGAGAAAAAATTTCATTTGGATCTGTTTTAAAAAAAATACGAAAATCCTCTCAATTCCTCCCTTCCTCCGTCTGGACTCCAGTCATCGGACCTACGGACCATCGCCATACGCACCACCATAAAAGCCGCCATATACAGCGGCCGGAGGCCAGAAACTTCCGGTTTTCAACACAAATCGAGAGGTAAATTCTTTTTACTTATTTCTAGTAGTATAAGAAGAAAAAAAGGGATTTGTATGTCGTTGCATATATCGAAAATAAAATAGAAAAAACTAAGCTAAATAAGACTGTCAAAAATCACCTCTGACGTTTGAAGATTTTTGTGTTCTTATTTCTGTATTCGAAGATCATCTGTCCCCTATTTTACAGATTCTATTAGGGTTTTTATAGCCGCAAAAATAATTCAAAAAATAAATACAAAGAAACTATCTTGCTATACTTGCTGTTTCTGTCGTGTTTTCCTTCCTTTTGTAGGTGAACGGCGAAGATGAGGGCGCGATTCACGGGCTAATGGCTACGTGATGTCCGCAGTGGGAGGGGCTACAACGAGCTGTGGCACAAGGCCCTTGCTAGGGTTTTCAGAGGCTGAAAACATTTTGGGCTAATTGGGCTCATTTAATTTTTGGGCCTCTGGGTTCTGGGAATTGGATTGGGTTAGGATTGGACCGGTTATGTTAGGATTGGGCCAATTAGGTTTAGGTTAATTGCAGTTTGGGCCTTGTAAAACACATTGGGCCTTATTTTAAAATATAGACTTTAAAGGGTCATTTTATTTGGTTTATTTTTTTGGTTTTTGTATGGGCTCGGGCAAAAATAGGTTATTACAGCAATTAGGCCTTTTAACAAAAACGAGTGGATCCTCCCCGGGTATCGGGTCAACACGTGGATCTTAGCCCTTAAACGACGTCATTTTAGTGCTTATTGACTTAAAAAAAACGAGGTCGTTTCTATGTTGCTATATAAATCATTTTTATGAAAAAAATTTCATTTGGATCTATTTTTTATGAAAGATCCTGTCTTCATATACTTGCTGTTTCTCTCGTGATTTCCTTCATTTTGCAGGTGAACGGCGAAGATGGGGGCGCGATTCACGCGCTACTGGCGACGTGATGTCCGACGGTGATAGGGGCTACAACGAGCCACGGTTGAAGGCCCTTGCTAGGGTTTCCGAGGCTGAAAACATTTTGGGCTAATTGGGCTCATTTTATTTTTGGGCCACTGGGTTCTGGGTATTGGATTGGGTTAGGATTGGACCTGTTATGTTAGGATTGGGACAATTAGGTTTAGGTTAATTTCAGCTTGGGCTTTGTAAAACACTTTGGTCCTCATTTTAAAATCTGGACTGTAAAGGAACATTTTATTTGGTTTATTATTTTTGGTTTTCTTATTGGCCCGGGTAAAAATAGGTTAGTACAGCAGTTAGACCTTTTAACAAAAATAAGCGGATTCTCCCCAGGTATCGGGTCAACACGCGGATCTTAGGACTTAAACGACGTCGTTTTAGTGCTTATTGACTTAAGAAAAATCGACGTCGTTTCTATGTCGCTATATAAATCTTTTTTATAAAAAAGTTTCGTTTGGATCTATTTTTTAAAAAACAAATTCGAAAATCCTCTCAATTCTTCCCTTCCTCAGTCTGGATTTCGGTCATCGGACCTAAGGACCATCGCCATACTCGCCACCGTAAGCGCTGCCAAATATGGCTGCCGGAGGCCAGAAACTTCTGTTTTTCAACATAAATCGAGAGGTAAATTCTTTTTACTTATTTCTAGTAGTATTAGAAGAAAAAAACGATTTGTATGCCTTTGCATATATCGGAAATAAAATAAAAAAACTAAGCAAAATAAGACTGTCAAAAATCACCTCCGAGTTTTGAAGATTTTTGTGTTCTTTTTCTTTATTCGAAGATCGTGTGTCCCCTATTTTACAGATTCTATTAGGGTTTTTATAGCCGCAAAAATAAATCGAAAAATAAATACAAAGATACTGTCTTGTTATACTTGTTGTTTCTGTCGTGTTTTCCTTCCTTTTGTAGTTGATCTGCGAAGATGGGGGCGCGATTCACGCGCTAATGGCGACGTGATTTCCGCAGTGGGAGGGGCAACGACGAGCTGTGGCACAAGGCCCTTGCTAGGGTTTCCAGAGGCCGAAAACATTTTGGGCTGATTGGGCTCATTTAATTTTTGGGCCTCTGGGTTTTGGGAATTGGATTGGGTTAGGATTGGACCGGTTATGTTAGGATTGGGCCAATTAGGTTTACGTTAATTGCAATTTAGGCTTTGTAAAACACATTGGGCCTCATTTTAAAATATAGACTTTAAAGGGTCATTTTATTTTGTTTATTATTTTTGGTTTTTGTATGGGCTCGAGCAAAAATAGGTTATTATAGCAATTAGAACTTTTAACAAAAACGAGTGGATCCTCCCCGGGTATCGAGTCAACAAGCGGATCTTAGCCCTTAAACGACGTCGTTTTAGTGCTTATTGACTTAAGAAAAAACGAAGTCGTTTCTATGTAGCTATATAAATCATTTCTATAAAAAAATTTCATTTGGATCTATTTTTTAAAAAACAAATTCGAAAATCCTCTCAATTCCTCCCTTCCTCCGTCTGAATTTCGGTCATCGGACCTAAGGACCAGCGCCATACTCGCCACTGTAAACGCCGCCACATACGGAGGCTGGAGGCCAGAAACGTCCGTTTTTCAGCATAAATTGAGAGGTAAATTTTTTTTTACTTATTTCTAGTAGTATTAGAAGAAAAAAACGATTTGTATGTCTTTGCATATATCGGAAATAAAATAGAAAAAACTAAGCAAAATAAGACTGTCAAAAATCACCTCTGAGTTTTGAAGATTTTTGTGTTCTTATTTCTGTATTCGAAGATCGTGTGTCCCCTATTTTACATATTCTATTAGGGTTTTTATAGCCACAAAAATAAATCAAAAAATAAATACAAAGATACTGTCTTCCTATACTTGCTGTTTCTCCCGTGATTTCCTTCCTTTTGCAGGTGAACGGCGAAGATGGGGGCACGATTCACACGCTAATGGTGATGTGATGTCCACAGTGAGAGGGGCTACAACGAGCTGTGGCACAAAGCCGTTGCTAGGGTTTCCAGAGGCTGGAAACATTTTGGGCTAATTGGGCTCATTTAATTTTTGGGCCACTGGATTCTGGGTGTTGGATTGGGTTAGGATTGGACCAGTTATGTTAGGATTGGGCCAATTAGGTTTAGGTTAATTGCAGTTTGGGCTTTGTAAAACACATTGGGCCTCATTTTAAAATATAGACTTTAAAGGGTCATTTTATTTGGTTTATTATTTTTGGTATTTGTATGGGCTCGAGCAAAAATATGTTATTACAGTAATTAGACCTTTTAACAAAAACGAGTGGGTCCTCACCGGGTATCGGGTCAACACGCGGATCTTAGCCCTTAAACGACGTCATTTTAGTGCTTATTGACTTAAAAAAAAACAACGTCGTTTCTATGTCACTATATAAATCATTTGTATAAAAAAAATTTCATTTGGATCTATTTTTTAAAAAACAAATTCGAAAATCCTCTCAATTCCTCCCTTCCTCCGTCTGGATTTCGGTTATCGGACCTAAAGACCATCGCCATACTCGCCACCGTAAACGCCGCCACATAGGGCGGCCGGAGGCCAGAAACTTCTGTTTTTCAACATAAACCGAGTGGTAAATTCTTTTTACTTATTTCTAGTAATATTAGAAGAAAAAAATGATTTGTATGTCTTTGCATATATCGGAAATAAAATAGAAAAAACTAAGCAAAATAAGACTGTCGAAAATGTAACATCCCGAAATTGGGCCTAATAAGATTGGGCCGATTGGGCCTTGGGCTTAGGAGTGTTTAAAATCTTCAAGAATATGAGAATGGTGTTTTTGCAAATTGGATTTATTAGTTAAGTGGATTTGGAAGGTTATGAGGTTTCTATGAATTCTCGGGTTTAATTGGGCTTTAGGAAAAATTTGAGTATCATCTTGTTGCTTGTGATAGCTCGGATATGATTTTATTGTGTGCTTAGTATAGTCTTGTGAAGGCTTGGAATTATTTGGATTTAGAATAATTTTTAGTATGGAGAATTTAGTGAAGTGGATTAGGTGATCTTGACACTTAAGTTAATTTATGTGTCTAAATTTAGCACATGAGGAGTTAGTGGCAAGGTGGTTATGGCGCATGGATGGTTGCTTGAGGGAAGTGGTTCGAGTAGCATGGATTGCATTTGGAAGACTTTATTTTTATGTATCTTTGCATTAAGTGTCGGTCAAACTATACATATGGTAGGTTGGACTTTCAATTTTTATGGCAAGTTGAATATTAGTTTAGGAAAGCTTGTATTTTGGGATAAGAATCTTAAGATTTATGGAAGGATGGGGTGACAAAGGGCTTAGATGATGGAGAGTGTTTTGGAAACTATTCTAAGGCCATTAGTCCATGAATTTGGATGGTATTAGGGACTAGGGAGGATGGCTGAATTTTTGGTTAGCTTTTGGTATGGTTTGGTGCTAGTTTTGGTAGAATTAAGTGCTAGTTGAGCACATCTTTTTTTTGGGGTCATTTTTTTGTGTTTCTCTCTAATTTTTCTCCTTTTAGCCGAATGTATTTTGGTCAAAAGGTAATCTTTTTCTTTTCTTTTTGGCCATCTGAGTTTTGACCATTTTGGTTTTTAGTTGTTCTTTCTCCCCTCAAGTCCATTCCTTCTTTCTCTTCTTTTTGTGACCGAAACTACAAAACCATCAAAGACCATTTCTTCTCTTTTTCCCTTATTGCCGAACACACTTTGACTCAAAGTTCTTCCTTGATTCATCTTCTATTCTTGAGAACCCGAAACCCAAACTCCTCATTTCTATTCTTCTTTTCCTCTTTGTTTTCCACAAGAGACTTTCAACATTATTCTCTCCCTAATTCTTCACCATGGCCGAATGTTGATGACAATCTCCTTAGCTGAATCTTTCTCTTCACATATATTCACTTCTCAACCATTTTTCTTATTCACACCTTGATCAATCGGTAAGAACACTCTTTTCAATTCTTTTATTTTTCTTTCATTGCCGAAATTGTATATTTCCTTGAGAGGATCTTTTTGACCGAAATCATTATTTCTTCTCTTTCAAACAAACCCTTTTATCTTTATACTGGTATAGGGGAGGGCTGATCATTTCTTCATTAATAGTCGACCATAGCCATACTAAGAACGTGTGGAAAAGGATTTCATCATTCAAGGATTTTGACAACTCCATAGGCAAGTGACGATTATCGGAATTGAATCAAAGTGTTAAGATTTTGGGGCAATCAAGAATGGGTTCGAAAAGAGCAGTTAATAGTGTTTGGAAGAGGGGTGGTTCTGCTATGCCCTCAAATTTCAAACGAAGGGCTGTGTCGGGAGTCCGAGACTTTCCACCGGGATGTAGACCCTCTGCCGGCGATAATCGATTATTTGAAGTCGTTCGTACCCCTGAGCCATTGTTTGTTCGTGGTTCTTTATCGGGTTATGAACTAACAATCATAGAGAAATCGTATATAGTTGTTGTTCGAGATTCCGAGGGTATCGACGAGCGGAAAAGTTTAGTTATCACTATTATCAGGTGTGTACCTTACACACTTTATAATTCGGTATATATATATTTATAAGTATACTAATCATGTTATTTAAGTTGGAAACTGTGTGATTTTGATATGATACCGTAAGGGTATAAGCAAGGATTCGGGTAAGTCTGTTTCGATATGTTTTGCTATATGATACATATTACCATGACATGTGATATATATTTCTATATGATACATAATAAAGCATGATGGCATGATTTGCATAATATTTGCATGGTTATGGGTAACATGAGAGGAGAGGGAAGATTTGATATCCGTGTCTTTGGGACACCAGAGGTTTGGCACCTCCAGTGGTTTGGTACCACAATTATTTCGTGTCTTTGGGACACCAGAGGTTTGGTACCTCATAGCGACTTGTCCCAGTGGCTTCGCACCATAGTGGGTTGGCCCCACATTTGATATTACGGGATCGTCGCTAGTGATTTGGTATCACACATGGGTTGGCCTCACACTTGGATTATTGATATTTCGTGACTTTGGGTCACCAGAGGTTTGGCACCTCATAGTGACTTGTCCCAGTGGCTTAGCACTACAATGGGTTGGCCCCACATTTGATATTACGGGATCATCGCCAGTGATTTGGTATCACACGTGGATTGGCCCCACAACTTTATTATTCGTGACTTTGGGTCACCAGTGGTTTGCAACCACCAGTGGTTTGGTACCACACGGGGTAGAAAAGGTGTTATGGATGGCTAGGTTGGGTGCATTATATATATTTCTTGGTTATAAATTGTGTAAGTTTGTTGCATCAACCGGGGAAGGATTTATGCACTGAGTCTTGGTGACTCACCTTCTCCCTTATCTTTTCAGGTGATTCGTGAATCGCGGATGAGGAGCCAGATGGACTCGAGGAGGCCATGCAGTAAAATTCGATTTACACGGATTTTGGTTTGGGTACTATATTTTCTTTAAATTTGGTTTTTCATCTTTATTTGGATTTGTAATAAGGCCTTTCAAATTATGTTTTTGGATTATTTATATGCTTTGGACTTGTTTTAAACATGGCTTAATAAACTACATGGTTAATTAAATAATATGAGCGCAAAGTTTTCTAAACTACAAAACGAAATGGTTTTCAAAACGTTACCATCAGGTAATATAAATCATTTGATAATATTTAACAACTTAAGTGTTTTCGATAACTCATACTATTTTCCAAAACTCAAGTTCCCAAATTTCAATTAGAAACAGTTTTCAAACTATTCGCTTTGGTTTCTTTTAAATTATAAAAGGTTTTCTAATCCATGGAAAAGATTTATTTACGGAATTTCAAAGTAAATTATTAGTTTTAAACTTATTATACACCTGATTTCTACAAACATAGAACAACAAAGATTCTTTTTCTCTAAAATTTAATCATTAACTCAATTTTCTTCAAAACGTTTTCCTTAGTGGCATGCCAGATTCGGTTGTGTCGTATTGACCGGGTTTGGGGTGTCTACAGTGAGAGGGGCTACAACGAGGCGTGGCAAAAGGCCCTTGCTAGGGTTTCCAGAGGCTGAAAATATTTTGGGCTAATTGGGCTCATTTAATTTTTGGGCCCCCGGGTTCTGTGTATTGGATTCGGTTAGGATTGGACCGGTTATGTTAGCATTGCTCCAATTAGGTTTAGGTTAATTGCAGTTTGGGCTTTGTAAAACACATTGGGCCTCATTTTAAAATATAGACTTTAAAGGGTCGTTTTATTTGGTTTATTATTTATGGTTTTTGTATGGGCTCGGGAAAAAATAGGTTATTACAGCAATTAGACCTTTTAATAAAAACGAGTGGATCATCCCCGGGTATCGGGTCAACACGCAGATCTTAGCCCTCAAACGATGTCGTTTTAGTGCTTATTGACTTAAGCAAAAACGGCATCGTTTCTATGTTGCTATATAAATCAATTTTATAAAAATATTTTCATTTGGGTCTGTTTTTAAAAAAGAAATTCGAAAATCCTCTCAATTCCTCCCTTCCTCCGTCTAGATTCTGGTCATCGGACCTACGGACCATCGCTATACGCGCCATCGTAAACGCCGCCACATACGACGGACGGAGGCCAGAAACTTTCGTTTTTCAACATAAATCGAGAGGCAAATTCTTTTTACTTATTTCTAGTAGTATTAGAAGAAAAAAATGATTTGTATGTCTTTGCATATATCAAAACTAAAATAGAAACAACTAAGCAAAATAAGACTGTCGAAAATCACGTCTAACTTTTGAAAATTTTTGTGTTCTTATTTTTATATTCGAAGATCGTGTGTCCCCTATTTTACAGATTCTATTAGGGTTTTTATAGCCCCAAAAATAAATCAAAAAATAAATTCAAAGACACTGTCTTGCTATACTTGCTGTTTCTGCCGTGTTTTCCTTCCTTCTGCATGTGAACGGCGAAGATGGGGGCGCGAGTCACGCACTAATGGCGACCTGATGTCTGGCAGTGAGAGGGCCTACAACGACCCGCGGCACAAGGCCCTTGCTAGGGTTTCCAAAGGCTGAAAATATTTTGGGCTAATTGGGCTCATTTAATTTTTGGGCCACTGGGTTCTGGGTATTGGATTGGGTTAGGATTGGACTGGTTATGTCAGGATTGGTCCAATTAGGTTTAGGTTAATTTCAATTTAGGGTTTGTAAAACACTTTGGTCCTCATTTTAAAATCTGGACTGTAAAGGAACATTTTATTTGGTTTATTATTTTTGGTGTTTGTATGGGCCCGGGCAAGAATAGGTTCTTACAGCAATTAGAACTTTTAACAAAAACGAGCGGATACTCCCCGGGCATCGGGTCAACACGTGGATCTCATCCTTTAAATGATGTCGTTTTAGTGCTTATTGAATTAAGCAAAAACAGTGTCGTTTCTATGCTGCTATATAAATCAATTTTATTAAAATATTTTCATTTGGGTCTGTTTTTAAAAAAGAAATTCGAAAATCCTCTCAATTCCTCCCTTCCTCTGTCTGGATTCCGATCAACGGACCTATGGACCATCGCCATATGCGCCACCGTAAACGCCGCCACATATGACGGACGGAGGCTAGAAACTTTCGTGTTTCAACATAAATCGAGAGGTAAATTCGTTTTACTTATTTCTAGTAGTATTAGAAGAAAAAAATGATTTGTATGTCTTTGCATAGAACAGAAATAAAATAGAAAAAACTAAGCAAAATAAGACTGTCGAAAATCACCTCTAAGTTTTGAAGATTTTTGTGTTCTTATGTCTGTATTCGAAGATCGTGTGTCCCCTATTTTACAGATTCTATTAGTGTTTTTATAGCCCCAAAAATAAATCAAAAAAAATACAAAGACACTGTCTTGCTATACTTGCTGTTTCTACCGTGTTTTCCTCTTGCAGGTGAATAGTGAAGATGGGGGCGCGATTCACGCGCTAATAGTGACGTGATGTCCGGCAGTGAGAGGGGCTACAACGAGCCACGGCACAAAGCCCTTGCTAGGGTTTCCAGAGGCTGAAAACATTTTGGGCTAATTGGGCGCATTTAATTTTTGGGCCACTGGGTTTTGGGTATTGGATTGGGTTAGGATTGGACCGGTTATGTTAGGATTGGGCCAATTAGGTTTAGGTTAATTTCAGTTTGGGCTTTGTAAAACACTTTGGGCCTCATTTTAAAATCTGGACTATAAAAGGTCATTTTATTTGGTTTATTATTTTTGGTTTTTTATGGGCCCGGGCACAAATGGGCTATTACTAAAAGAATTAGAATTGATTAGGTTAGAGAAAAGCCACTACATCAAGAAAGAAGGTGTAACACCCAAACCCGTATCCGTCACCGGATTAGGGTTATGTGGCATTACCGAACTAAACTCAATTCTGAGTAGACATTCAATTGAATTCAAGCACAAGCAATGCGATCATTACTATATTATATAACATTACAACCTCTTAAAATAAATAATGTATAACGAGTTTAATTACCATTACTTAATACATACAAACATCCGAATCACATAACTTAAGCATTCATGACATATATACATTTAAACCATATCTCAACTTATGTCATTTTATAACATATATCGGATATAAATCAAACTTATATAAAATAAGCTAATTTTCATTCATATTACTATAATACATATGCATATTAAACCAACCGAACCATTATACCATTTAATAATCAATTGCATATACAAACATATTAATATTACATCTTGGCCGAACATACAATTTCATTTTCCATTTGGATTTGTACCTAACCAATCATATAACATATTCATTTCTTACCATTAACAATCGGATCTATATAGCAAACTATCATATACATATATCATTTATAAGAGTATAATTATCACATAGCCAAATTCACTTAAACATAACATTATTTATTCCTACTAAACACAGCAAGCATATGTCAATTACCATATGGCCGAATCACATGTCTTAACTCAACTATTATTAGTAAAACGTATTAAGCAAGTAACACATAAATTCACTTTAATTGCGATCATGCATGCATCATAAACACAGCAACCATGATTCACATATAAATAGCCAAGACCAAGTTTGCTAAACCATCACTTAACATAAATATATATATATACCAAATGAGCACCTTCCACATATGATATAAACCATGACTGAATTTAAACCATCCATTAACATTATGAACAAGCTATGAAATCAAAACATAGAAATGAAACTTAACCAAATGAAATAGCCATTTTTCGCAAGGCTATATTTATATACAAGACCAAATATTATAAGTTTCAAAACTTAGTCTAACCTATACATGCCTTTAATTCAAAAACTAAGCTTAAGTACCAAAAGGGGTGATAGTGTGGTTGACTTCTCCGACGATCCTCAGACGCTCGTGGCTTGATCAAAATCTATAAAACAGAACAATGAGAACACACGAAGTAAGCTTACAAGCTTAGTAAGTCTTAAGCGGATTTAAAGAAAATAATTCAATTTAACACCTAAGCGTACCAAGTCAAATACTTAATATTAATTCAACTTAAACAAAGCACACGTATGGTATCACATTGCCGAACTTCAATACCATATTCAACTTGACATTACTCATTATCATAACTTCAACAAATAATTCATTAACTCAACTCAAAATTTCCAAATGGTAAGTATCCATTTCCTATTGTTAGAATTAAGTGACCCAAATTCTTATTTAAATAAAATAAAAGAAGAATCCCTATAGAATTACACTTCTTTTATTTTATTTTGAATAAGGTTTTTAAACCTTATTAAACTCTATCTATTTGATATTGATTAGAATAAAGAGTTTCAATCTTACTACTATTAGAATATGGCTTTATAAGCCTATAAATAGACATGGTCTATTCCTCTTGTAATTGATTCGAATTCGACATAGTGAATTTTCTTCTCCTCTGCCCGTGGTTTTTCCTGAAAGGGTTTCCACGTAAAATCTGTGTGTTCTTCATTTTTTTACTATTTTTTTTACAAATTGGTATTCGAGCTTTGGGGGGTTTTTTTCATCTCGATCACACGATAATGGCGTCTTTGAAGTATGAAATTTCATTGTTGGATCGCAACACCGTCAGCGTTGTGGCGTATAAAGATGCAGCGCTTCTTGCACGATGGATTTAGAGGAAGCCCTGTTAGGGGTAGATAAGATGCCTTCCACATTGACGGAGGAAGATAAGAAGCGCAAGGATCGAAAGGCACTAACACGATTACATCCGCATTTGTCTAATGAAATTTTGCGAGGATGTGATGAAGGAGAAGATCGCCACAAAGATTATGGAAGAGGCTAGAATAAATATGTATGTCGAAAACTTTAACTAGCAAGTTGCATATGAAGCAACGTCTTTATGCTCATCGTTTGGAGGAAGGTGTGTTCAGGTACGAACACTTAACAGTGTTTAAAGAAATTCTCTCAAACTTGGAGGCCATGGAGGTTCGATATGATAAGGAAGATCTAAGGTTGATTCTCGCTTTGTTCGTTGCCTCCGTCTTATTCAACCTTTAGAGACACGATTTTATATATAGCGCGAGTCTCTCACGGTTGATGAGGTTTATGATTCTTTGACCTCGTATGATAAGATAAAGCATCTTGTGGTTAAAATCGACTCTCGGGAGAGGGTCTCATTGTTCGTGGGAGACAAGATCGGAATGCGATGATGATCGTGGAAGGACACAGAACGAAATCCTCGCGGTAAATCTAAGGGTAGATCAAAGTCTTCAAACAGAGGTAAAACTTGTAACTTCGCAAGAAGAAGAAAGGGCACATTAAATCTAAGTGCTACAAGCTACGAGAACAAGATTAAAAAGGAGGTCGCAAATCAAAGGGAAAACAACCGAAAAATTCTCGTGAAGGCGATATTGTAGAAGACTACGGTGATGGTGAACTTCTAGTCGCTCATCAACAATTCTAAAGAAAGCGAAGAGTGGATACTTGATTCAGCCGCACCTTCCACATGAGTCCCAACCAGAGATTGGTTTACAAATTACGAAAACGATTATCCGAAGGTGTTGTTTTGATGGGAAATAATGCTTCGTGTAAAATCGCAGTGTTGGAACAATTAAAGTTAAGATGTTTGATGGAGTTGTCGAAACACTTAGTGACGTCGGCATGTTCCGAATTGAAGAGAAATTTAATTTCGTTGAGTACTCTTGATTCAAAGGGGTACAAATACACAATGAAAAGTGGGATGTTGAAGATTTCCAAAGGTTCCCTCATTGTGATGAAAGGGCGAGAAAAGACCGCCAAGTTATATGTTTTACAGAGGTTTTTTCATTGTTATTGGTGATGTAAATTTGCTTCTTCTTCTTTGACAGATTTATGATATTACTAAACTTTGGCATATGCGCCTAGGGCATATGAGTGAGAATGGCATGGCAGAATTGAGCAAAAGAGGACTTCTTGATGGGCAAGGAATTTGCAAACTGAAGTTCTGTGAGCACTGTGCTTTTGGGAAGCAAAAGAGAGTTCGATTCACTAGAGGAATCCATAACACGAAGGGAGCATTGGAGTATATTCATTCTGATCTGTGGGGGCCATCAAGAGTGCCTTCGAGAGGTGGAGCTAATTATATGCTAACTTTTATTGATGATTTTTCCAGAAAAGTTTGGGCATTCTTCCTGAAGCAGAAAAGTGATGTGTTTTCCTCATTTAAATCTTGGAAAAC
This sequence comes from Gossypium bickii, assembly GCA_025503065.1. Classification (NCBI taxonomy): domain Eukaryota; kingdom Viridiplantae; phylum Streptophyta; class Magnoliopsida; order Malvales; family Malvaceae; genus Gossypium; species Gossypium bickii. The sequence goes on along the minus strand of CP106717.1, from coordinate 56,990,783 downwards.
TATGATTGAAAAATAGACAGGAAAATAAATAAAATACATCCGTACAGACAATGGCTTAGAGTTTTGTTCTGATGAGTTTAATAAACTGTGTACGTCAGAAGGAATCGTGAGACACTTGAGAATTCGTCATACTCCACAACAAAACAGCGTTGCAGAACGAATGAATGAACGAGCGATTATGGAGAAGGTTCGATGCATGTTGTCAAATGCCAACTTACCAAAGTCGTTTTGGGCGGGCGACCTCTCTATCGCATGTTTTTGATCAACCGATCTCCATCTGTTGCCATTGAGAAAAAGACTCCACAAGAGGTATGGTCCGTAATCCCGCTAATTATTCTCGATTTAAAGATCTTTGGGTGTCTCGCGTATGCTCATGTTAATAATGGAAAATTGGAACCAAGATCCATTAAATGTGTTTTTCTTGGTTATAAAGTCGTAAAAGGGTATAAGTTATGGTGTCCCTCAAAATAGAAAAGTTGTGATTAGCAGAGATGTTGTTTTTGATGAAACTGCTATGCTACCTAACTTATCTCTTAAAGACTCTTCCAATAAAGAAAACCAAAAGTAGGTGGAGCATCAGATTAATACAGAGTCAACTCCTCAAGTCAGTACAAAAATTGAGAATATAGTTGCTTCTTCACCACAATACTCTATCGCCAAAAACAGAACTAGAAGAGAAATTAAACCTCCAAAGAAGTATGCCGAGGTCGACCTAGTTGCTTATGCTTTAAATGTGGTCAAGATATAGATGCAAACCAAGAGCCGTCAAATTATTCTGAGGCGGTTAGCTGTGAAGACTCAGAAAAGTGGATGTTTTCTATGCAAGAGGAAATAGAATCACTCCACAAAAACAAAACATGGGATCTTGTGAAACTTCCTAAAGGTAAAAAGGTTGTTCGCTGTAAATGGGTGTTTAAAAAGAAAGAAGGGACTCCAGGAGTTGAAGAACCTAGATATAAAGCAAGGCTTGTTGCAAAGGGTTACAGTCAAATTCCAGGAGTGGACTTTACAGATGTGTTCTCCCCAGTTGTGAAGCATAGTTCGATTCGAGCTTTGCTTAGTATTGTGGCCATGCAAGATTTGGAGCTTGAGTAGTTAGATGTAAAAACTGCATTTTTGCATGGAGAGCATGAGGAAGATATTTACATGCAACAACCAGAGGGTTTTACAGCCTCAGAAAAAGAGGACTATGTTTGCTTGCTGAAAAAGTCTCTTTACGGTTTGAAACAGTCACCAAGACAGTGGTACAAGATGTTTGATTCCTTTATGACTTTTCATGATTTTAAAAGAAGTAGTTTTGACAAATTGTGTTTACTTTAAGAAAAACAAGCAGTGATGGTGCTTTTGTGTATCTACTTCTTTATGTTGATGACATGTTGATAGCAACAAAAGATAAAGGAGAGATAAGAAAGGTCAAAGCCCAACTAAGTGAAGAATTTGAGATGAAAGATTTAGGACCAAAGAAAGAAGATACTTGGTATGGAGATTCTCGAGAGATAGAAAAGCAAGTAAATTGTACCTAAGTCGGAAGGGTACATTGAGAAAGTTCTTTGCAGTTTCAATATGCAGAGTGCTAAGCTCATTAGTACTCCTTTAGCAACCCATTTCGCACTTTCATCGGCTTTGTCTCCACAATCGATGATGAGATTGAGTACATGTCACATGTTCCATACTCTAGTGCGATGGGATCTCTCATGTATGCTATGGTTTGTTCACGTCCGATTTATCATATGCGATCGGTCAGATTAGCGAGATACATGGCGAATCCCGATAAAGAACATTGGAAAGCAGTTCGATGGATTTTAAGATACTTACGAGGTACTACTGATGTTTACTTATAGTTTGGAAGAACCGAGATGGAGTCATTGGATATGTTGATGCTTTTTTTGCTTTGGAGACCTTGATAGAAGAAGATCTCTCACTTTGGTTATGTCTTTACAATCGAGGTTGTGCAATCAGTTGGAAAGCTACTTTGCAAACTACTGATCGCTTTGTCTACCATCAAGCCGAGTACATGGCGATTCGAGGCTTGTAAAGAAGCTATTTGGTTGAAGGGACTCTTTAGTGAGCTCAATGAAGACCTTCAAATTAGCACACATTTTTGTGACAATCAGTGCCATCTTCCTTACAAAAGATCAAATGTTTCATGAGAGAACAAAACACATTGATGTTCGGTATCATTTTGTTCGTGATATTATTGCTCGTGGTGATATTGTTGTGAGGAAAATTAGTACTCATGAAAATCCTGCAGATATGATGACTAAGTCACTTCCTATAACCAAGTTTAAGCATTGCTTAGACTTGGTTGGTGTTCATTGTTGAAGTTAAATCCTTAAGGGGTTTTATGGAAGAGGTGGAGAACTTGTTCGTTGAAAGTTCGCGATGAAGAACTTGTTTATTGAGAATTCGTGTCAAGGTGGAGATTGTTAGAATTAAGTGACCCAAATTCTTATTTAAATAAAATAAAAGAAGAATCCCTATAGAATTACACTTCTTTTATTTTATTTTGAATAAGGTTTTTAAACCTTATTAAACTCCATCTATTTGATATTGATTAGAATAAGGAGTTTCATTCTTACTACTCCTATTAGAATATGGCTTTATAAGCCTATAAATAGACATGGTCTATTCCTCTTGTAATTGATTCGAATTCGACATAGTGAATTTTCTTCTCCTCTGCCCGTGGTTTTTCCTAAAAGGGTTTCCACGTAAAATCTGTGTGTTCTTCATTTTTTTTTCTATTTTTTTAACACCTACAAAATACTCAATGCGTATGCACATCATTTAAATGGAACCACATACAAGAACATATATATACACTTATTCACTTCACATTTTATAATTCTAAAAGACCAATATACACGGAAAAATCAATATGATTTCATAACCAAATGGCCGAATATACATACATAATCATTAATCACATTCTCATCCAACAATATACATATATACTTTTATAATTGATCGAAGACATAATTCAATTAAACAACTCACAGGCACTTACCTATACGGCCACGTAATTTAAGCATACTAATAAGCTTGAGTTTGTTCTTTTGTCCACATAACTCCACCATTTCATATGTATCAGCTCGTATTAAAAAGAAATCACCGGCATTAAGCCTGCTAAACCGAGGTCTGACATTTGATCACCGGCATTTAGCCTGCTAGGAAATAAGCCCGATACACTTCTCCAGCACAAGGCCTGCTAGGCTTGAAGCCCAATATATTTCACCGGCACAAAGCCTGCTAGGAAATAAGCCCGATACACTTCACCGGCACAAGGTCTGCTAGGCATTAAGCCCGATACATTCGATATAATTCAAATATAACATATGCCATGCTTAATTTAAATCACTTGCACAAAATGAACTCAAATAAATTTAATTACCATTCAAAATCAAATCCTTATGTCACATTCGGCTATGATCAAATTTAAATCCCATAGTTCAAAGTTCACATGTAAACTAAATTAAGAACAATATTTACAGTAATAACTTGCTTGAAGACTTACCTCGACTATCGACGAACAACGAAGACCGGCTATTCGATAACCTTTGTCTTTCCCCGATCCAAATTTGTTTTTCTTTGTTCTTGATCTATTCATATTAAAAATAAGCTCATTCAAGCACATTTCAACTCAATTTAGTCACAAAACACATAATTAGGCAAATTACCACTTTACCCCTAATGTTTCACATTTTTACAATTTAGTCCTATTTGCACAAAACACAAAATTTCATTACACAACCTAAGGGCCGAATATTCATAGGGACTATACAAGTCCATTTATTTCATTTATTTTGCATTTTAACCCTTCAAAAATTTATTTTTTTGCAATTTAGCCCAGAATACTTAAATTCACCAAAATTTCCAATACAAAACATTTTAATCCATAACATAACTTTAGCATATATTCATCAAATATCACAAAGCATAAGTTTCTATCATGGCCGAACATCACATATACACAAATCTCAAAAATTCTAGCATGGGTCAAATAGTATTCGAAGCAACGATCACAAAAACGTAAAAATTATCGAAAACCGACTAAAAACGCACACCCGATTTAAGCTTGAACTATGACCGAATGAACAACTCACACCCTTTTCTTTCTTTCTTAGTTTCGGTGTTAAGAAGATGAAGAATAAAGCTTAATTCCTGTTTTATTTTTATTATAATTAACATAATAACCAATGTACAAAAATACCCTTTTATAATAATATAGTTAACATATATATAAGGATATTTTAGACATATGCCACCCACTATCCATGAAAATCCTCATATTAAAAAGCCATTATCATTCTAGCACTTTTCACTATAGTATGCAACTTTTGCACTTTACGCGATTAAATCCTTTTTGTCAAATTAAACACACAAACGATCACATTTTCATACAAAAATTTCACACACATTAATTCACATATAATAAGCACCGAAAATAATAATTAAAAATTTTTCAGACTCGGATTCGTGGTCCCAAAACCACCGATTAGGGTCAAATTTGGACTGTTACAGAAGAGATGCTGATATTCCTCGAATTGTAAAAGACAGAGACAGACCCATTAGAGAACATGTAGTGCCAATCTTAGATGATTTAAATCCAGGAATTGTCAGGCCAGATATTAAGCCTCAGCATTTTGAGTTAAAGCTGGTGATGTTTCAAATTCTACAAATAGTGGGGCAATTTAGTGGGGTGCCTAATGAGGGTCCAGGGTTGCACTTGCGACTTTTTTGGAAGTTTTTTATTCATTCAAGAAGCAAGGCATTCCTTAAGATACCCTGCAACTAAAGGTATTCCCTTACTCATCACGAAATCATACCAGAGCATGGTTAAATGCACTGCTGTTAGGTACGATGGCGTCATGGAATGAGTTGTGTCAGAGGTTTTTGCTAAGATATAATCCTCCCAACATTAATACCAAGTTGAGGAATGACATTACATCATTTAGGCAATTAGAAGATGAAACATTATATGAAGCATGGGAGCGGTTCAAGGAGCTACTGAGAAAATACCCGATGCATAATTTTCAGCATTGGATGCAAACGGAAATGTTTTACAATGGATTAAATGATCATACAAGAATGGTTGTTGATGCATTTGCCAATGGGACTTTACTTGATAAATCATACAATGAGGCTTACGAAATTCTAGAAAGGATGGTAAATAATGATTATCAATACCCCACTACCAGAGTTAGAACTGGAAGAAGAGTTGCAAGAGCAATCATGCTTGATGCAATTACATCTTTAACAACTTAGGTATCATCTTTAAAAAATATGATTAAAACACTGAAAAGGCTATCCATAGTGTAGAAAATGAAATCAGTAGAGTTAGCATGTGTTCACTGTGGATATGCTTTTGATGAAGGCCATCAAACCCAGCCTCAGTTTATTACATGGGGAATTTTAATCGCAACAACAACAACCCATACTCCAAAACATACAATCTGGGGTGGACACAGCATCCTAATTTTAGTTGGAGTAATCAAGGGGTGGGAAATGGTAGTAATTTCATTCAATATAATGCTGCGAGTGTACCACCTAGGTACAATCAATCTTTGCCATAGCAAAATGCCTAGCAAAATTTAGTTTCAAGTTCATCTATGGAAGCTTTATTTAAAGAGTACATGGCCAAGAATGATGCTATCATCCAGAGCCAAGATGCATCTTTAAAAGCTTTGGAAAACCAAGTAGGGCAAATTGTCACTGCATTGAATTCAAGACAGCAAAGAGCATTGCCGAGTGACGCTGAGAGTTCTCGAGCTCAAGGGAAGGAATAGTGCAAAACCATTACACTGTGAAGTGGTACTCATCTACCAAGAGTTGTGAATGACACCATTTCTGAAGAAGGAATTTCAACTTTTGTACATGAAAATAAAAATGAATTAGTAGGGGAGCAAGCTACAAAGGGAAAGAGCAACCAAAAAAATGCTGAACCAGAAGCAACTTGTATTGTCGATAAAAATGCCATGACAAAACCATCTCGACAAATGGACAAGAGACCAGCGCCACCTTTCCTTCAGCGATTCCAAATATCCAAGCAATATGTTCAATTTAAGAAATTTTTGGAGGTCCTGAAACAATTACATATTAATATACCATTGGTGGAAGCATTGGAGCAAATGCCTAACTACGTGAAGTTCATGAAAGATATTTTATCAAAGAAACGAATGCTAGGAGAATTTGAAATTGTTGCTCTCACTGAAGGGTGCACAATAATGCTCAAAAACAAATTGCCACCAAAACTAAAGGATCCAGGGAGTTTTACTATACCCTGATCCATTGACAATCACTATGTAGGCAAAGCATTATGTGATTTAGCTGCAAGCATAAACCTAATGCCTATGTCTATTTTTAAGAAGCTAGGAATAGGAAAGGATAATGCCCACAACTGTCAAACTGCAATTAGCTTATAGATCCTATGCACATCCAGAATGTAAAATCGAGGATGTGTTGGTAAGAGTTGATAAATTTATTTTCTAGTAGATTTAATTATTTTGGAATGTGAGGTTGATAAAGAGGTACCAATCATACTTGGGAGACCTTTCTTAGAAAAAGGTAAAACATTAATTGATGTCCAAAAAGGTGGATTAACTATGAGAGTTAATGATCAACAATTAACTTGTAATGACTTTGATGCTATGAAGTGTGCAGATATTGATAAAGAATGCCATGTTATTGAGATTATTGATACAACAGTAGGAGAAAGAATTGAAAAGTTTTGTTCTAACAATTCATAAATTGATGCAGATGTATATAAGTTATTTAACGCAAACATAATTTCAGATCTTGATAAATTGATAGAAGTTTAGCAAACCTAAAATGGATCAAGGAGAAGTTTTGAATCATTAATTCTATCCGATCGTTCGTTTAAACCTCATCGACCATCCATAGAAGATCCTCATACTAGAATTGAAGCATTGACCAGTACACTTGAAGTACGCGTATCTGGGAGATAACAACATATTGCCAGTAGTCATCTCTGTTGAGTTAACAACAGATATAATAGGAATTGAAACATCAATTGTTGCAAGTTTTAAGGAAATCTAAGAAAGCCTTGGGGTGGTCAATTACAGATATCATAGGAATCAATCTAACAATTTGCATGCACAAAACAATATTGGAGGATTGCCATGGCAAATCTATTGAGTAGCAAAGGAGACTAAATACCATCATGAAGAAAGTGGTGAAAAAGGAGATTATCAAATGGCTGGATGCTGGAATCATACACCGAATTTCTGATAGTTCTTGGGTGTGCCCTATTTAGTGTGTATCGAAAAAAAGAGGTTTCATTGTGGTAAGCAACGATAACAACGAGCTTATTCCTACCCGTACTATCATATGATGGAGGGTTTGTATTGATCATCATAAACTCAACAAAGAAACAAGGAGTGATCATTTCTCTCTACCATTTATTGATCAAATGTTGGATAGACTAGTAGGGAAAGCATTTTCCTGCTTTTTGGATGGATACTCAAGGTACAATCAAATTGCCATAGCTCCTGCTGATCAAGAAAAGATCACATTCACATATCTATATGGAACTTTTTCATTTCAAAGAATGCCATTTGGATTATGCAATGCTTGTGCAATTTTTCAACGTTACATGATGGCAATATTTTTAGACTTGGTGGAGAAATTCTTTGAAATCTTTATGGATGATTTCTCAGTGTTTGGCGATACATTTGAAGACTATTTGCAATATCTAGAGTTAGTTCTTTGTCGATGTTAAGAAACCCATCCTATGTTGAATCGGGAAAAATGTCACTCCATGGTCTGTGAGGGCATTGCTCCAGGACATAAAACTTTACATCAAGGAATTGTCATTAGCAAAGCCAAGGTTGGAGTTATTAAGAAATTGCCACGACCTACTTTAGCAAAAGGTATTCGAAGCTTCCTTGACCACGCAGGATTATACCATCGATTTATAAAGGATTTTTCCAAAATATCAAAACCTCTTTGCACATTATTGGAACAGAACAGATCTTTTAATTTTGATGGGCCATGCTTGCAAGCATTTGAGGAATTTAAGAAGTGATTGGTCACAACACTAACAGTCACTGCACCAGATTGGACCCTTTCATTTGAACCGATGTGTGATGCAAGTGACTTCACTGTAGGAGCATTCCTAGGACAATGAAAAATTAAGTTATTTCATGCTATATATTATGCTAGCTATATACTGACAGATTCATAGCTAAATTACACCATCACTAGTAAGGAGTTGTTAGCTGTAGTATTTGCCTTAGACAAATTCAAAGCTTATCGCATGGGCATTAAAGTCACGGTGTATATAGACCACTCTACTATTAAGTACTTGGTGAACAAGAAAGATGCTAAACCTCGATTAATTCGATGGATATTGCTACTGCAGGAATTCAATCTGGAGATTAGAGAGAAGAAGGGCATAAAAATCAAGTGGCTGATCATTTATCATGCCGGGATGCAGGGAATGAAGATGGTAATATTCAAATGATTAAAGATGAATTCCCTAATGAACAGTTGATGGTTTCCATAGCATTACCATGGTATGCTAATATTGTTAATTTTTTGGTCAGTGGATTGCTGCCATTCGAGCTCTCTAGTCAAGGAAGAAGGAAATTCCTCCATAATGTTAAGTAGTACTACTCGGATGAGCCGTTTTTATTCAAGCAGTGTGCAGACCAAATCATTCAAAGATGTATTCCAGATGATTAACTTAAAAGTGTTCTGCACCACTATCATTCAGCATCGTATGGAGGCCACTTTGGGGGTATGCGAATTGCTGCAAAAGTTCTCTAGTTTGTTTTTATTCGCCAACAATGTTTAAATATGCTCATGAATTTTGTAAGGCCTATGATTGTTGTCTAAGAACTAGATATCTATCTAGGAGATATGAAATGCCCTTGCAAAATATTTTAGAAGTGGAACTATTCGATGTTTGGGGAATTTATTTTATGGGGCCATTTCCACTCTTTCGAGGCAATATCTATATAATGGTCGTTGTTGATTACATCTCCAAGTGGGTTGAAGCTACTACTTTATCCATAAATGATGCCAAATCGGTTCTAGAATTTCTAGTTGAATATATTTTTACATGGTTTCGTATCCCTCGTGCGCTAAGCAGTGATGAGGGTTCACACTTCGATTGCATGTTAGTTGCCAATGCTCTTAACAGATATGGGGTGTGACATAAAATTACCATGGCATATCATCCGAATATGAATGGACAAGCCGAAATCTTTAATAGAGAGATTAAACAAATTCTGGATAAGGTAGTCAATCCCAACTTAAAAGATTGGTCAGCAAGACTGGATAAGCTTTGTGGGCATATCGTATAGCTTTCAAGACACCATTGGGTATGACACCTTTCCAACTTGTTTAGGGTAAATCATGCCACTTAACTGTTGAATTGGAACATCAGACATTTTGGGCAATGAAGAAACTGAATATGGAATGGAAATTTTATGGAAATAAACGCTTACTGGAGTTGAATCAGATGGACAAATTTCAAACTCAAGCATATGAAAATGCCAAACTATACAAAGAAAAGACCAAACGATGGCATGACAGCAAAATTTTGCCATGCCAATTTGTTCCTGGACAATAAGTCTTGCTTTTCAATTCCAGGCTTAAATTGTTTCCTGGAAAATTAAAGTCTCAGTGGTCGGGTCATTCGAAGTTGTTCAAGTATATCTTCACGGAGCAGTTGACGTCAAAGATGAAAAAACTGGGTCTACTTTCAAATTCAATGGCCAACGATTAAAGCATTACATTAGAGCTCATACACTTCGTGATAAAACTTCTATCATTTTTTCCAACTGATTAATATTTCTCTCCTACACTGTTTATTCAATTATTTTATTTATTTTTCATCTCTTTGTTTCAGTTGATTTAATAAATTTAATTAACTTTTATTTTCTTTTTATTGCAAGTACATTGTAGCCAATGTTTGCAGGCCTCAACCCACTCATTCTATTAGCCACTTTTTAGTTTAATAAATTTACTTAGTATTTCAATTTTTCCAACTTAAATAGTTACTAGTACTTATGTCAGACCATGATTAAGGTCCAATATTATCACCCACGTCACAGATTCTTTTTCCTCAAGTTTTTACCCTAGCCGATTTAATTTCCTCTTCACCGTTAGCTTAACCTTATTTCTTTATTATTTGTGCTCTTTTCTTTAATCTCAACCTTTTAAAGGTCTCAACTATTTCAATCTTACAGTTACCATCTTCTGAGCAATGGCTCGTCAAGCACCATCTACTTCTACTGCTGCCAATCGCGTACATTCTTTAGTAAGACAGCGGAGACGACATGCCATCAAAACATCTTTAAGCACGCTCTATGCATGGAAAAAGGATTCCTTTTTCCAGATGCCCATTTTATGGGCTATACTAATGCCATTTCTTCAGTTGTGCAGTAACATGGATCACAGATTTTCTGTCTCCATCCTGGCAATGTTTTCCCCAAAATGGTAAAGAAGTTCTATGCTCACCTTAGTTCCCCTAAAAATGCCTTTATATATGTGCGGGGTGCCTTAGTACTGTTTGATATTGACCTGATAAATGCACAATATGTAACAGCCCGATTTAGACCCTATTCGAAACGGTGGTTTCGGGACCACGAATCCGAGTTAGAAAAATACTTTAAAATTATATTTTGTGTTTATTATGTGTGAATTTAATTGCGTGAAATTTTTGTAACACCCAAACCCGGCCCATGCGTTATGAGCGGATTTGGTATGTCACATGAAGAAAATGAAAAACATCTTTGTGATTCGTACAAAAATAGGTATTGCTTTGTTAAAATCAAGAAAACAAGTTTAATTTGAAATATTTGATAAAATACTACTAATCTTGAAGATTGATCGATAAATCGATAAATTTGAAATAGAGATCTTATAAACCGTGATTTTGAAAATTTCGTTGATATTTTGAAAGAAAATATCCGTGTTAAAAATATTTGTGAAAGTTTATTTTGAAAACCATTTGTTAATCAATTTTGGAAAACCTTTATTTAAGTTTTTAGAAAATTTTCATTTAAAACAATTTAAGCAAAATAATAAGAATATCAAACATAAAGCAAATAACAAAATACTCCAAAGGCCTTATTACAACATAAAAATCCAAAATAGTAAAGTGAATGAAGATAGAAATCTAAAGTTCCAAAATAAAAACACTATTTCTGAAGTATGGCCTCCACCGAGTCATCCATGGCCCCATGTCCTCGTCACGGAGCATTACCTACAAGGGTTAAGGAAAAAGGGGGTGAGTTACAAGAACTCAGTGCATAATCCCCATACTGTCATCCACTGGGCTTGAACCTGTTTAGCAAAAACTTGGGCCTGAGCCCATAAAGCACAATCTTCAGCCGAAGCCCATTTACAATAATAATAATGTATCAATTATATCATGTCTATGAAATGCAATTCCCGAACCAAACCTAGTAATCCATCCGCTACACACCACCCATACCAACCAACACACCTGCGGGGATCAAGTCAACCCACCCCGCCAACACACCAATTGCAGGTATTAAGCCATTTATAACAAATATAATTGTGGACAAGCCACCAGAATAACAGAATTTATGTAGAATTGCCACCATACAGATTTGTGGCAGAGCCACCAGAACTTCTCTTCAATAATATCCCATCCCATGCAAAATCATGTATATAATGCATAACAAATCATGATTTTTACAATATAACAATAGTAATTTATTCGGATATTCATTATAAAAGTACGACCCATTAAGCAAAATATCAAATTGGCCCATTTAGCAAAAATATCAAATTGGCCCATCTAGCCATAAAATCAGATTGGCCCAAATATCAATATGCCCATTCAGCCCTTAAGGCAGTATGTCAACTCGACCTATTAGCAATATATCAAATTGGCCCATTAAGGCAATATATCAAATCGGTCCATTAAGGTAATCTATCAAATCGGCCCATTATAACACTTTGCAAATCGGCCCATTAGGGACATTTCTGTAATTCGGCCCATAAGGGCATTTTTGTAATTTGGCCCATGAGGGCATTTTCGTAATTCGATAATTTTACCCACTAAGGGTAATTCGATAATTTCGCAACTTAGACTTAACTACTAATTTGAGCATAAAAATTGAAACTGTCCATCCACGTCATACTAACTAAATTGACTATAACTCGAGTTAGAAATCTCAAAATCTAAATCCGTAAATTTTCCTTGAAACTAGACTCATATATCTTCTTACTATAGTTTTTCTAGAATTTTTGACTTAACCATTTAGTACAGTTTATTCCTTAAATTTTCCCTTGTTTCACTGTCCAACAGTTCTGACCTATCTTAACTTAGTTTCAAATATCTCACTGTACGATTTCCATATATTGCTCCCACTTGCTCCTAATGAAAATAGGCTCACTAAGGAATATATACATATAAAATATAACTCATAATTCACTTTTCACAATTTTATACTATTTTTCTAATACAGATCAGGGAACCACGAAGTCATTCAGAACTAGTCTCACTAAAATAAAGATATCTTAGAATATAAAATTCCTTTTCCTTCTCCGTTTCTTCCATATCAAAATAGACACAGTAAGATTTAATTCAATATATTAATCACTTTCTAATTTCCTTTCTCCTATTTTCCATGTTTTTTGAAAATTATGTCACTGTTGCTGACCAAAAACTGTTTGATTATAAACTATGTTTACCACTATGAACATACGCACGCCCGAGTGATCACGGATGCCGATTTTTAGTTTTCTTCGGTATTTCAACTGAATCATAGAATATTTCATGCAAACTTTTAGAGAAGTGTGAGATTACACACCATTTCAAACATGTATTCGGAAGGTACGGGATTACACACCTTATTGATTTCCTAAAGAACCACTCTTCGTTGACCCACTATAATCGTATGATCAACAAGTCGATCGATCGAGCGATTTAGTCCCTAAAACATAATCGGTTAGTCACAAACACTATTATCCCAAAAATAACTTAAACGAATATAGATCAATTTCAAATAATCCATGAAGGATTCCTTACCTTATCGATATTGGATCCAATTTCCACCGTTTGACTTAGAGCTAGAACGATACACGGCCTCCCACTTAGAACACTATGAAAAGAAGGGTGATTAAGAAATGAAAGAGTGGAAGATAACAACATTTCAGTTAAGATCGAGATTTACAACCGAATAGTGATAAATACCTATTCGGCTAGAAAGAAAGAATATGAACATAGAAAAGTATTCACTTACCGATTTAATCGAAGAAAAGAGTGTCAACCTAATTAAGAAAAATGATAAAGAAGAGATGAAGGTGTCGGCTATGGAGGAAAATGTATATTGATATTCAGCTATGGGGAACAATCAAACAAGAAGATGTGATCATATGGTGGTGCCGATTTAGAGAAGAGGAAAGATTGAATGAATGTTTAAAAGAAAATAATGGAAGGTTGGATGGAGGCTAGGTGATTCGGCTATCCAAGGAAGATGAACAAGAGATGAATGTTTTGACCAAAAAAAGAGGAGAAAAATGCACAAATGTGCTAGGAGGATTCGTCAAAGAGAATAGCAATTGGAGAAAATGACACAATTGATGCTAAAGGGATTTGACCAAAACAAGCACTAAAGCTTTACCAAAACACCAAGAAAAAATTCGGCTACCTCTCTTACACCCAAAACCGTCCACATTCATGACAATAATGGTCAAAAATTGGCCAACCACACTTTCTATAACACTTCCCTTGAAAAAGGCCACATGTTCCCCTTACTTGCCCTTTTTCTTTTGATTTATTTCCATATCCTCATCCTTTTCTTATTCCCTTAGCCACCATGCCAAAATTAAAAAGTCCACCTTGCCTAAAATACTACCTTGGCCGACACTTACCATATAGCACAAAAATTTAATCCAAAATATTTGCACTAGGTGGGATTCGAACCTTAGACCATTAGTACACTCCACACGACACTTGCCACTTTACCAATAGACTCTTTGTGCTAGCAATATGCACTCTTATTTCCTTAAGCCTTGATGCCACTTACCTTCTCCTCCTTAAGAGCATAGACAAAAAAATTTACCTATAGCCTAACTTGAACCCGAGACTTCATGAAAACCCTGTAACTTTCCAAATTCACTTAACTAATAAGTCCAATTTGCAATAATGCCATTCTCTTGTTCTCAAAAATTTTAAAACAAGTCTACGCTCAAGGCCCAATGGGCCCAATCCTACTAGGCCCCATTTTGGGATGTTACAAATTTTGCATGTTTGTGTTTTATGCAATATGGACTAAATTGCAAAAAGTGTAAAATGTCAGGGGTAAAATGGTAATTTGCCCATTTATGTGTTTTTAGACTAAATTGAATAAAATGGTGTTTAAATAAGTTTAATTTGAATATGTTTAGATCAAGAACCAAAGAAAACGTATTTGGATCAGGGGAAATAAAAAATAAACGAATAGTCATTTATTTCGTCCATCGATATCTAAAGTAAGTTTATAAGCATATAAATGTTGTTAAATTTGAAAATATATAAATGTTATATGTTGAAAGAAATTTTATGAATATTTATGTGTATTGGTCGAATATAATTGAGCTTGGGAGCTAAGTTACGAGTACGACTCGGTCGAGTTTTGATGTCTGAAAGACTCGTACAAACCTTAGGAGTTGCTAGGATCCATATGTCACGACATAGGATTTTGATATGTGTTTTCGTGTAAGACCACGTCTGAAACACCCCAGACCCGGCCCACGAGCCTTGACCAGATCTGGTATGTTCCTCGAAGAAAACCGGTTCAAAATTCTTTTATTACCTTGGAAAAACTGTGTGTTTTGAAGAAAGTCTGTTTGTGGGTTGGGCTCGAGTTGAAAAGAAGTTTGTTTTATATTGAAAACCCATTTATTTCAGGTGACAAAATATTTAAAGTTTATTTCAAATTAAATTTGCTTAGTCTTTAATTAACAAAAAGTTCGTAACATGGTAAATCAACAAAACAGAAATAAAAGAGTTCACTATGGCCTTATTACATCAAAACAAATCCAAATAATTTTAAAGTACATAAATGAAATAAAATGTCAAAATAAAATAACTTCAAGCTGAGCATGGCCACCACAAGTTCTGCCGTCCCGGTCCATCACTGTTCATCACCTGAAACATGTTCCCACAACGGGGTGAGTCAACAGACTCAATGTGTAACCAACACTAAAGTTAACAATTCAGGCTACATAATCATATCACATATCAATACATATAACAGATAAGAATAATGATGCAACCCGAACCCAAACCTATATGCCATCCGCTACACATCACCCGTACCATCCTGCATACCGTGGGGACTACTAAGTCAACCCTCCATCCGCTACACACCATCGAAGGCGGTCGCTGCAGTCGACGTGTGCTCATTGCCCTTATGAGTATTCGTGGTCTTAGGTCACCACACTCAGATATCGTGGTCTTAGGTCACCACATTCACATATCGTGGTCTTGGGTCACCACATTCAGATCTCGTGGTCTTAGGTCACCACATTCAAATATCGTGGTCTTAGGTCACCACATTCACTTCCCCTTTTCAATAACCCATATGCCCCATATCATATTATGCATTAACATGCCAAAGTTCACATTCTTATCATTATTCTCATGTTAAATATAACATATTTCACAATCCTAGTAGGAGTAGGAGACGTACCTGAGTACTTTGTACCATAACATGGTACCTTAACCACATTCTTACACTTTCATATTCTCAATATCACATACATATATTTATCAAACATGCCATAAAACTTATTGAGAAATAGTGTGGGGTACACACCTGATTAACTTAGCAACTTCACTTCAAATCCCGAAAATCTGATCTAAAGCCTTAGATCCTTAGTCCCTACATTCGGCCATTACTTAAAAATTTAATGAAGAACATTCAGCCATAAAACCAAATCCTATTAGGATTGTTGTAACTCAAACTTACCTTGGTGCCGATTGATGTCTAATCAAATGCCAGAAACTTTGTATCCTTCTTTCTTGAAATCGGCAATCACTAGATTACTTGAATAGATTAGTTTCGGCTTTTGAATAATTAATAAAACACATCTATTTACCAAACATGGCCTTGGCCGAATGCTATAAACACTTACCTTGTGGATTTTAAGTCCCGAAACTCACTGAATAACTAGGGAACACGCGGCCTATGGTGTACCTTCGGGAAAAGAACTTCTCCTTCCTTGTAGTTGAGACTTAGTAAATCTCGAAAGATCTCTTCAAAGTTTCGGCAACAAGATATTAATGGGGTTAGTCCTAGATTTCGGCAAATCTTAAAAGAAAAAGGATGAAATCGAATGAGATCTTACCCTTACTTTAGGAATCTGTAATCCTTGCTTGAACCTTTAACAATATTTGGCTATGTAGGCTAGAAGGATCTTGATTTCGGCTTTTTGATTGGTAGAAAGAAAAGAGAAAGAAGAATAAAGATGGAGGATTCGGCTAGAGCACAAGGTATTTTGGCTTGGCAAAAATAAAAGAGAAGAGAGGAGTTATTTGCTAGAGAGAATTCAGCGGAGAGAGAGTTGAAAGAAAGAAAGAATGGCCCTCTTTTCCTTTAGTAGCCGAAATTACTAACTTAGAATCCCTTACTTGGCCCTCACTCTTCTATTTTGATAGCTTTATCTCTTTAATTATCACCTAAAATAAAAGATAATTCAGCAACTATCCTTACTTAGCTGAAATTATTAAACTCAGAGTCCCTTACTTGGCCATCACTTCTCCCTTATTTTCCTAATTAAAGAATAATTCCTCATTTATCATCTTTTATCCTTAAATAAAATAAAAGGGATAAAACTCCTAAAATTTAGTCATGTGCCGTCCACCTCTGTCCATCCTTGCAGCAAAATAAAACTTCTATTTTTAGCTTCCCATGCGACTCGAACCTTGGCCCAATACCCCTGTATGTGGCGTCATTTCCAGGGGCCCTAAGGGGCACCTCCAGGCCACTTTTCCAAGCCCAATTTCATGTCATATTTCCTCCATAAATTTTCTGAAGGCCACTTTGCCTTCGTCCCCTCTTTTAAACTTTTAAAACTTAACATTTCTAAAACATTTCCTTACATTTCCAAGTCATTTCCTTACAAGACATTTCCTTACATTTCCAAGTCATTTCCTTACATTTCCAAGTTTCCAAAAATGTTCACCATACATTCATAACACATAAGACATGCCATTTCATATAATTAAATCAAAAATGCATAGGCCCATTTCTAGGATGTTACAACGTCTAGGACATTCGCATCGACTTGTGTTTACGTGTAAGACCCTGTCTGGGACTGTGGCATCGATATGTGATTACATGTAAGACCACGTCTGGGACGTTGGCATTGTACGAGCCTTTCGACTATCCAAGTATCCTTTTTAATTCTGAATGGTTCAACGGGCAATGATAAGTTAAGATCGAGTGTAAATCAAGTTAAAAATGCTCAGGTATGTATTCATACTAAGTTATGAAATTAAGGTAACTTACATACTTGAATTGATGATATGAAGTTTTGTGATAAATAAATTATGTGATTGCATATTTGAATATACATGTATTCGGCCTTATGATGTAAATATATTGTGTAAAGTGAAGTTTAAATATAATAATGTACAAATGAGTATTCGGCCAAAAGAAAAATTTGTGAAAGATATATATATTTTGATATATGAAATTTATAAGTTGGAAATATGTATGAAATTATGATAGTTTATTATTGATTATCTAGAAGAAATTGTGTATATGCTTAAATGTTTCTTTTGCTTATGACTTACTAAGCTATGTTAGCTTACTATGTGTTTATTTATCATTCGTTTTATAGATTTTGGAAGTGGTACGAGCTCAGGGATCGTTAGAGAAATCTGTCACACTATCGATCGTTTTTCGGTACATTTAAATGTTGAACTTTGAACTTATGGCATGTATAGACTAGCTTATGTTTTGGTTAATTTTGATGTTGTAATTACAAGCCATGCGAAATGGCTAGTTATAATGATTAAGTTTATGCAAATTCGATCATGGTATATATGTGAGATGTGCCTAGTATGCTTTATTAATATCTGAGTGAGTTGGTTATGGTTTACACTTGTTTCGAAAGTAATATGCTTTTCTTATGTATGTGATATACTTGGTAGATGCTTGATGATATAGTCTTGAGATGTGGTTTGGTTAAATAGATAAAATGCAAAGTTTATTAAAGACTAAAGAATGACCATTTCGGTTATGTGATGTAAATATATAAGATGGTTATATTTTACTTTATGATTCGGCTAAAAAGTACGAAACAGTTTGTGTATATTCGGCCTTGATCTAAATCTACCTTGGAAATGTATTATATGTTATAATTTGGAGGATGGATATATATTGGAAGTGTGAAGTGACATATAAATTGATTAAATAATGTTTATGTTATATATGTTCATGTAATAGATTTGGTTATTTGCGAGATAATTAGTAGGTTGTTCAATGTATGAGTATATTCGACTATACTTAATTAATATATATATGTGTGCATATGATATGCTCTCTCATGAAATACTTATTGGGTTTTGGTGGTGTTGGTAAGTATGTGTATATAACATGTGTAAATAGTTTGTATAATATGCGGTTTTAGGTATAGATTATATGAGGTTATGAAAGTAATGTATAAACATGATTATAGTATACGAATTTGGCATGTATGGTTTAATATAAATGTTCAAAAATGACTTAAATGGATACGGTCATATATAAACATTAAATTTATAATAAGAAAAGTTGTATATTTGATTTAGTCTTAATGTCAGTCTATGTGTATTATATAGAAATAAGTGTATATGTCTTGTATGCCGTGTATGTCTAATTAAAATGTTATTTAACTAATTATATTATGAACCTATCTATTGGAATCAAAAATGGTGATTGATATAATAGTCAAATGGATGTGAATTAGTGGTTTAGTTGTTTTGAGTACATAGTAAATGGATAATGAAGAACATGATTTATGTCTAAAGTCGACTGGTGTTTTGATTATGTGTTTGTATTTTAAATACGGTAAATTAGGCATATGAAATGGTTCATTATTTTGTGACTTAAATAAATGTATATAGCATGTTCAGTCATGGTTTTATAATGATAATGTCGTATATGATTTTGGTTTAGTGAGTGCATGTATATTATTATAAAATAAAATGTCATATATATATGTATATGTGTTCGATTTAAATTCAGTTGAATTTTGAGATATAATCCGTAAATGCTATGTGAATACATAAATATATTTTAATATGACTTAAGTGGTTATATGATTGTATAAAAGTTGTGACTTGTCCGGTGTTACACAATATAGGTTGTCTGAGGGTCCGATGAACACACTGATTTTGTCAAGACAATGATGGTAGAAAAGTTAAATCACGTGCTCACTGATGTCTATGTTGAGGGCACAAAATGGATGGTCTCTAAGAATGATTGTTAAACCATTGACAAGGTAACCTTGAAGCCCCACTGTAAGGTTTGGTATCATTTCCTCAAAAATCATCTCATTCCATCCACCCAGAATTCCACAATCTCAAAGGACCGTTTGTTGCTACTCCATTCGGTTATGGTGGGAAGAAGGATAAATGTTGGGAACATTATCTTTCAAGAGGTCCACTGATGTGCTCAGAAAAACACTGGTACATTGAATTTTTCTTCGCTTATAACTGCACTATGTTAGAAGGTCAAAATTCCTCTTCGAGTCAATGAAGACCGAACCCCAAACAAAGGTGTTATCACTAAGCACATTACTTTGAAATTTTCTGGTGAGGAACTACCACGACATTCGGATCCTTCCCTGACATCTTCTCTGCCCAGGTGCAATGATGTTGCTCCATCAACATCTATGACTGCATTTGAACAAAATGTGGTTGAGACTCTACAGATCTTGCAGTAACAATTTTAGAAACTAGAAAAACAACAGCAAACGATGGCCATTGATCTCAGCAAGGCTAAAAAAGAAATGGTCATATTCTGGGGAAATGTTAGACACAGGGAAAAACCTGTTAAGAAGTCCCTTTAAAAGAACTTTACTCGTCCAATGCCCGCATTCCCTATTTTTCCTAAAGAGTTGTTGCTGAAGCCTGAAGAGGATAATTGCAAGGGTGAAGAACCTACTACGGAGAAGCAGACCAACGAATAAGAAAAAGAAGCAAAGAAAACTAAATCTATCCATGTTGAATCTGGGAAGGAAGATGATGATATAACACAAGCTACTGCACCCACAGACACCATAACCAACACACAGAGACCTAAAACACCTATGACCGCACAAGAATGTGCAGTTCATCAAGTAATTATTGAACTCATAAAACCAGATTCTGATGATGAGGAAGAAGCGCCTATTAATCAGCTTAAAAGGAAGCGTTACAAGACAACTACTAGAAAAGCAATCCCAACTGATGGTGGTGAAAGAGAGAGGCAGGCGTGTTACAAACATGCAACAAAGAATTCCACCAAACCAAATTAAGAGTAACAAATATTCTATCCAAGCTTTTATTTCTAATTCATGCATTCACTTTTGTCTGTCATTGCATTTCCATATTTGTATATATATGTTTGGTTTTCTGACAATGTATCCCTTACATTTGGGGGTGTGTATTGTGCATATAGGTTGCATTAGATATATATATTAATATTTTTTTGTCTTGTCATTCATTTTTCCATGACAAACAATTGCTAAATATTTGCCAAACTTTGCTAAGTATATTTTTGTCTATGATGTTCGATGAGGACAATAACTCTTTGATAAATTTAGAAATTTGTAATAATTGATTAGGTATGTTTAGCTTAGGATAGTTAATTGAAATTTGATCCCTAAAAGTAGAACGCCTTAATTATAGTTGCAATTAGTCTATAGTAGGTTTCTTTTAATAAACTTAGAAATTTTTGAGCCTAAGATCAGTAAATTAGCAACGTGTAATAATAAATACCACGGCAAAGCTGTGTGTAAATTACAAAGAAAATTAAAAATATGCTATGGAGCACTCCAATGTTTTAAATTGTTGAGTAGGTCACTAATACTCTGTTTGCTCCATTGTAATATTCATCAAAAAATCAAGATAAAATAAGAGTGAGTAAAAAAATAAAAATAAAAATAGTTTAGGGGCACTCCACTGTAGTACTAAGCTGAACAGCTAAAGGGGTAGTTATTTACTCCATCTATCTTTCTAGCCAAAAGCCTTAGTTTCATGAGTGAATTCCATTCAAATTATGGTGTGGTGTAATACTTGGAAATCTAGTGTATGCTCCATTGAGCTTGTCAAGTAAAGAAATCATGTGACAAGATGAATTCCCTAGAAAAATACATAATTAAAGTATACAATAACAAATTAATTATGAGTAGAGACACTGAGTTTTAGTGGAAAGATAAACTAAGTACATTAGGGGGTACTTGCTATAGCTAGAATTGCATAAATATTTAGGAAAATTTATTTTTAGGTAACATTTTCTACACTTTGTATGCTAAACAAACCTATAGAATTTGAACTAATTTTCTCAGATAGAAGACTACTGAGAATAGAGATATTGTAACACCCCAAACCTAGCCCATGCGTTACGACCGGATTTAGTATGTCACATGAGCAAAACATGTTAAACCCTTTTTAGTCATACTAAAATAGGTATTGCTTTGTTAAAATCAAGAAAACAAGTTTGATTTGGAATATTTGATAAAATACTACTAACCATGAAGATTGATTGATAAATCAATAAATTTGAACTAATTATCTTATAAAATCGTGACTTTTGAAAGCGACATTGGAAATTCGAAAGAGAATATCCGTGTTAAAAATATTTATAAAAGTTTATTTTGAAATCCATTTGTTAATCAATTTTGGAAAACCTTTATTTATGTTTTTAGAAAATCCCCATTTAAAACAATTCAAGAAAAATAATAAGTATATCAAACATAAAGCAAATAATAAAATACTCCAGAGGCCTTATTACAACATAAAAACCCAAAATAGTAAGTGAACGAAGATAGAAATCTAAAGTTCCAAAATAAAACACCATTTTTGAAGTATGGCCTCCACCGAGTCATCCATGGCCCAATCCACGTCAGTGAGCATTACTTACAAGGGTTAAGAGAAAAAGGGGGTGAGTTACAAGAACTCAGTGCGTAATCCCCTTACCGTTATCCATTGGGCCTGAACCCACAAAGCAATATTTTGGGCCTAAGCCCCTTTTTACATAATAATGTATCAATATATCATATGAATGTAATGCAATACTAATCCAACCTAATAGTCCATCCGCTACACACCACCCATACCATCCATCACACTTGTGGGGATCAAGTCAACCCACCCCGCCAAACACACCAATTGCAGGCATTATGCCATTTATAAAAAATTTTGATTACGGACAAGCCACCAGAATCATAACGAATTAGATTAACAAACATTTTTGTGGCAGTGCCACCAGAATAACTTCTCTTCAACATTTCCCATCCCATGCAAAATCATGTAAATGCATCATACGTAGCAATTTATGATATTTACAAATATAACAACAATAATTAATTCAGACAAAAGTTCGGCCCATTAACACTTTGCAAATCAGCCCATTAAGGAAATTTGTCAAGTCGGCCCATTAAGAAATATATCAATTCAGCCCATTAGGCAATTTATCGAATCGGCCCATTAAGCAATATATCAATTCGGCCCATTAGGCAGTTTCGTAATTCGGCCCATTAGGGGCATTTTCATAATTCGGCCCGTAAGGGCATTTTCATAATTCAGTAATTTTACCTACTAAGGGTAAATTCGGTAATCTCGCAACCCAAGGTATTTCTGTAATTTTACCCACTAAGGGTAATTTGGTAATTTCGCAACTGACACTTAACTACTAATTTTGGGCATAAAAATTGAAACTGTCCATCCGCATCATACTGACTATATTGACTATAACTCAATTTAGGAAGTCGAAATTTAAATCCATAAAAGTTTCTTGAAACTAGACTCATATATCTTCTTACTAAAATTTTTTCAGAATTTTTGGCTTAACCATTTAGTACATTTTATTCCTCAAAGTTTCACTCATTTCACTGTCCAACAATTCTGACCTCTCTTAACTTAATTTCAAATATCTCACTGTATGGTTTTCATATATTGCTCCCACTTGTTTCTAATGAAAATAGGCTCACTAAGGAATCTATAAATATAAATTATAATGCATAATTCACTTTGTAAAATTTTAAATGATTTTTCCAAGACAGAACAGGGAACCACGAACTCAATCAAAACCAGTCTCACTAAAATTAAAATATCACAGAATATAAAATTCCTTTTCCTTCTCTATTTCTTCCATATAAAAATAGACATAGTAAGATTTCATTTGATATCTTATTCACTTCATAATTCCCTTTCTCCTATTTTTCGTGATTTTTCAAAATCACGTCACTATTGCTGGCCAAACTGTTTCATTGCGAAAAATGGTTACTACTACGAACATACGCACGCCCGAGTGGTCACAAATGCCGGTTTCAAGTTTTCCTTCGGTAATTCTACCGAATCACAGAATATTTCATGCAAATTTTTAGAGAAGTGTGAGATTACACACCATTTCAAACATGTATTCGGAAAGTACGGGATTACACACCTTGATTAGGATTCCCTGAAGAACCACTCTTTGTTGCCCCCTAAAATAAAATCAATCAAAAGTTAGCCTCAATTTCTTAAAAGTTCCAAAATTCCAAAAGTACTCACTTACAAGAGTCACTTATCACAATCGCGATCCTTCCCTACTAGATTCTAAAATCCGGTCTTGCACCTTGGCTATTGCAACGAGTTCCAATCACTTTCAAAACCAAGGCTAAGAGAAAGATAAGTAGCAGCAAAGGATGGCTTGATTCGGCCTTCATCAAAAGAGAATAAGAGGAATTTAAAATAACAACAAGTGGCTAGGTTTGACTTAGCCAATGGGTGAGAGTTTCGGCTTAGCCAAGTTAAGAGAAGAAAGAACAAACAACATGAAATAAGAAGAAAGAACATTTACCATAATAATAGGGATGAACTGAAATGAAGAACACGGTTTGGCACTAGTAGCAAGACCACAAAGAAGGATCGGCTATGGAGGAAAAATGAACAAGAATAATTTCGGCTATGAGGGTATAGATTAGAGAAGAAGAAAGAGAAGAGAAAATGCCCACTGTTGTCTTAAAGTTGCGGCAATGAGAGGAGAAGTTGGAAGGATGAACACAAAGGATGCCAAAAGGAATTAGGCCTAACAAGCACCAAAACTATCAAAATGCTCCCATCAAATTTCAGCTACCCTCTCCCTTTCCTAAACCTCCCTTTCCTAAACCATTATCATCTTTTCCAAAATATGACCATAGACCAAATAAAACCTTTCCAAAACATCACCCACGAAAAATGCCAACATGTTCCCTATTCCTTCCCTTTTCTTTTACTCCTGTAACATCCTGGATTATAGCCTATGCATTAGTATGGCTTATGTGTTATGGATGTGATGTGTACATTTTTAGAATCTTGGAAATGTAAGGAAATGACTTGGAAATGTAAGGAAATGTCTTGTCTTGGAAATGTAAGGAAATGACTTGGAAATGTAAGGAAATGACTTGGAAATGTAAGGAAATGTCTTGTCTTGGAAATGTAAGGAAATGTAAGGAAATGCTTTAGAAATGATAAGTTTAAAGTTTAAAAGGGGGACATGAAGCAAGGTGGTCTTAAGAGGAATTGTATTCAAAACATGACACACAAATAAGCTTGGAAAAGTGGCTTGGAGGCACCACTTAGAGCTCTGGAAATGACGCCACATGCTAGGGGGAAGGACTTGTGTTCGAGTCGCGTGGAGAGCAAAATTTTAAAGCCTTTATTTTGCTAAGTGGCGTCAATAAGAAGGAATAGGGGGACGGCACATGGCTAAATTTTAGGAGTTTTATCCCTTTTATTTTATTTAAGGATAAAAGATGGTAAATGAGGAATTATTCTTTAATTAGGAAAATAAGGGAGAAGTGATGGCCCAGTAAGGGACTTTGAGTTTAATAATTTCGGCTAAGTAAGGATAGTTGCTGAATTATCTTTTATTTTAGGTGATAATTAAAGAGATAAAGCTATCAAAATAGAAGAGTGATGGCCAAGTAAGGGATTCTAAGTTAGTAATTTCGGCTACTAAAGGAAAAGAGGGCCATTCATTCTTTCTTTCAACTCTTTCTCTGCCGAATTCTCTCTAACAAATAACTCCTCTCTTCTCTTTTATTTTTGCCAAGCTGAAATACCTTGTGCTCTAGCTGAATCCTCCATCTTTATTCTTCTTCCTCTTTTCTTTCTACCAATCAAAAAGCCAAAATCAAGATCCTTCTAGCCTACATAGCCGAATATTGTTAAAGGTTCAAGCAAGGATTGCCGATTCCTAAAGTAATGATAATATCTCATTCGGTTTCATCCTTTTTCTTTTAAGATTTGCCAAAATCTAGGACTAACCCCATTAATATCTTGTTGCGGAGACTTTGAAGAGATCTTTCGGGATTTACTAAGTGTCGACTACAAGGAAGGAGAAGTTCTTTTCCCGAAGGTACACCATAGGCCGCGTGTTACCTAATTATTCGGTGAGTTTCGGGATTTAAAATCCACAAGGTAAGTGTCTATAGCATTCGGCCAAGGGCCATCTATGATGATTTAATGCTAGAATCAAATCTAACATATGTGTATAGGTATTTCGACAGATAATTAAGACAAGGGATACTTTCGAGATTTGAAATCGCAAGGTGAGTGCATAAGTACGATCGGCCGAGGTCTATTTCGGTAATTAGATCTATTCTTTATTTGTTTAAAAAGCCAAAACTAATCAAGTTAAATGATCTAGCATTGGCCGATTGAAGGGGGGAGTAGCACAAAGTTTTCGGGATTTGATTTATAGTGAAACCGGCACCAAGGTAAGTTTTGGGTTACAACAATCCTAATAGGATTTGGTTTTATGGCCGAATGGTCTTTATTAAATTTTTGAGTGATGGCCGAATGTAGGGAGTTAAGGATCTAAGGCAGTAGATCGGATTTCGGGATTTCAGTGAATTTGTTAAGCGAATCAGGTGTATACCCCACACTAACTTTTAATAAGATTTATGGCAATATTTAATATGTGTATGTTTATAAGAACGTGAATATGGCTAAGGTACCATGAATGGTACAAAAGTACTCAGGTACGTTTCCTACTCCTACTAGGAATAAGAATATATGTTATGACTCATATGTGAACAGTGATAAGAATGTGAAATTAGGCATGTTAATGCATAATATGTATGATATGGGGCATATGGGTTATATGAAAAGGGGAAGTGAATGTAGTGACCTAAAACCACGATATCTGAATGTGCTGACCTAAGACCACGATATCTGAATGTGGTGACTTCGGTCACATTATCTGAATGTGGTGACTTAAGACCACGAATATTTATAAGGGCGATGAGCACGTCGACTGCAGTGACTGCCTTCGATGGTGTGTAGCGGATGGAGGGTTGACTTAGTAGTTCCCACGGTGTGCAGGTTGGTACGGGTGATGTGTAGCGGATGGCATCTAGGTTTGGGTTCGGGTTGCATCATTTTAATTTAATGATATATGAATTTGTATGCTATGAAATGCCTAAATTTGTTAAGACTTAGTGTTGTGTTACACATTGAGTCATGACTCACCCCGTTGTGGGAACATTTTTCAGTGATGATGATCGTAATGGACCTGGTCGTGAAAGCTTAGGGATGGCCATGCTCAAAGAAGAAATTCATTTTATTTGGACTACTTTATTTTAAGTACTTTGGTTTTAATTTTGGGACTTATTTGATGTAATAAGGCCATAGTTGAATTACTTTAATTTTTCTTTTAATTACTATGTACGAATTTTTATCAAGTGAAGTTTAAGTAGATTTATTTTAAAACAAAGCCTAAACCTTTTGTCACCTAAAGTAAAGGATTTTAATAATGAAATAAACTTGTTTTTAACTCAAGCCCGACCCAACACAATCTTTCTTTTAAAACACACAAGTTTTTCCAAAGGAATAAAAGAATTTTTTAACCGGTTTACTTCGAGGAACATACCAGATCCGGTCCAGCTCGTAGGCCGGGTATGGGGTGTTTCAGTTTAGTATCAGAGCCCAGTTTCAAACCCTCGACCTAGGGTTTAAGGCCCAAAACGTTTTCAAAGCGATCCCAAATAAGTTTTAAGAAAATATTTTTAGAAATAAGCAGGATTTTTGTCTTGGCACCCAAGTCTCCGACCCGCAGTCCACCAGGTAAGTACCCCTATCTATTGTGTGATTTATGCTATGAATTGCAGAAGGGTAGGAATGGAACGTAGAGTAGAGAATAAGTACTTGAACCCTAGGATTAGTTTACCCCAACAAATACATAAGACTTAAATGCCTAATTAAAAAAACCTGTGGTTAAGTCGCCGAGTTAGGGTGTGGCAACCATGGTGTGCATGTATAGGAATGGATCCGGAAGAGCCTGGTACTTACGCAGTCCTAGTGACTCACCTCCTCTTCGCAGGAATCCTACCTGGTGCGTAGCTACGGTTGACCCTAACCATGAGGACTTATTCATAGGCTAAACCCAATAACTAAAACCCAAAAGGGACTAGCCATGTTTTTATGGAAACCTAGTTTTAAAATCCCCAAATTTACCTCTTTGAATAGTAACAAAAACTTATTTTTAGAAAGTTTTCAAAATATTCCCAATTTACAAAAATTACCAAAATGCCCCTAGTGGCGAAATTACAAAAATGCCCCTGGTTTCTAAATATTACCGTACTACCCCGATCTCAATAAAATTTTCCTTATTTTATAAAATGACCAAAAATTCTAGATCGCAAAATATCAAAATACCTTGATTTTGGAAAATTACGAAATTGCCCCTAACCTACAAATTACCAAAATGACCCTAATTTCCAAAATTTTTGCAACAACATCGTTTTAGAAAACAAATTCTCAAAAGTAACCCTAAAGTTTTGTAAAATCTGCAATACCCCTGATTTATTGAGCTTTACAAATTTACCCTGGTCTATTACCAAAATACCCCTGAGTTTCAAAATTACCGAAATGCCCCGGATTTCAAAATTTCCAAAAATACCCAGAGAACGCAAAATTACCAAAATACCCTTATTGACAAAATCACCAAGAAACCCTATTTTGAAAAATTATGAAAATACCCCTGTAGGAAAAATTACGAAAATACCCCTGGGATAGGAATGGACAGAAATGTCCGAAGAGTGAATGTGTATGGGAGATACTATGGAATGGATGTCACTGAATGAATGTTTGAATGAATTAGGATAGAAGACATGAAAACTTTGATTGATCGAAAGAACTACTCCTAAACTTCTTTCATAAAATTTCTTCACGGATAATCAGTGAAACCACTATTAATTCATAAAATTCCTTAATTAGATTAAAGCGCGAATGTAGACATGAGCTCTAGGGGACGTGGACGTAACGTACGAGGATGCGGTAGAGGTAGAATGACCGTGTCAGAACCCGTTAGATCGGGTCAAGGATCTGAAAATGAGGTACCGCCACCACCACCACCAGCTGTTGGTGCTAAACAGCAAGATCAGATGAGAGACGATGCTGTATCGCAGGCTGTGCTACGAGTTCTTGAGTTGGTAGCTGGTGCAGGAGGAAATTCGGGAGCTCGAAAGTCGGTACCTGAGTGACTTCGTGCCAACGGAGCTGAGGTGTTCCGTGGTGTATCCGGTATGGCACCCAGTACCGCTGAGTTTTGGTTGGAGGCCACTGAATGAATTATGGATGAGCTTGATTTGATCCCTGAGGAGAAACTGAAAGGAATGGTGGCATTGCTATGCGATGAAGCGTACCAATGGTGGCTCACAGTTCGTGATGGTGCCACAGCTGAGGATCTGACCTGGGAATATGTTAAGGCCGAATATCAGAAGAAGTATGTCGGCACAAGGTATCCGTAGCAGAGTATGAAGCTGAATTTTTAAGGTTAAGCCAGTATGCTCGAGGAGTAGTGGCAACGGAGCATGAGCGAAGTGTCCATTTTGAGGACGGACTAAGGGATGATCTAAGGTTATTGATACCTCCACACCAAGAGCGGGAATTTCCTGCGTTAGTCGAGAAGGAAAAAGTAGCTAAGGGAATTAAGGACTTCGTAAGGCAGAACTCTGATCGGAACAGGCCGAACAGAGGCTTTGGATTGTCAGGATCATCTGGGAATAAAAGGCCTAGAGTTGATGGGCCGCAAGGCCAGCAAGCTGCTACAGGAGGGGAGTATCGCACTTGTGACCAGTGTGGGAAGAAACACTTAGGAGAGTGTTGGAAAAAGACCGGAGGATGCTTTAAGTGTAGGTCCGAGGATCATATGATTAAAGACTGTCCGTAGGATCCGAATAGGGATCGGACAGCAGGTCAAGGTTATGAACAGACAGGCAGAGGTGGTCAACAAGCGACAAGGGGTCGTGGTTCGAACCATGAAGGGAATGGTTCCAGCCAAGGTCGTGGAACACCAAATAGAGGTGCCGAAGGTTCTGATGAGAGGCAACCAAGATTGGATTATGCAGTTGGCCATCGCGAGGAGGAAGATGTACCAGATGTGACAACGAGTACGTTCCTTGTTCTGGAATACCCTTTATTACTTTACTTGTTATGAATTAGCTCATTCCTGTACTGCTGGTAAAGTGCCTGAAACCTGGCATGTGAATTTAGAGATTATGCCTAGGAAGTATGATAGTGTTATTAAGATCAGAGTGCACAGCATAAGCGTAGTGTGGTGAGTAAGAATGCAGTTAGCCAAGTAATTTCGAGGATGAAATTATTTTTAAGGGGGTAGAACTGTAACATCCTGGATTATAGCCTATGCATTAGTATGTCTTATGTGTTATGGATGTGATGTGTGCATTTTTAGAATCTTGGAAATGTAAGGAAATGACTTGGAAATGTAAGGAAATGACTTGGAAATGTAAGGAAATGTCCTGTCTTGGAAATGTAAGGAAATGACTTGGAAATGTAAGGAAATGTCTTCTCTTGGAAATGTAAGGAAATGTCTTGTCTTGGAAATGTAAAGAACTGACTTGGAAATGGAAGGAAATGTCTTGTCTTGGAAATGTAAGGAAATGACTTAGAAATGGAAGGAATTGTCTTATCTTGGAAATGTAAGGAATTGACTTGGAAATGTAAGGAAATGACTTGGAAATGACTTGGAAATGTCTTGTCTTGGAAATGTAAGGAAATGTCTTGGAAATGTAAGGAAATGCTTTAGAAATGATAAGTTTAAAGTTTAAAAGGGGGACATGAAGCAAGGTGGTCTTAAGAGGAATTGTATGCAAAACATGACACACAAATGAGCTTGGAAAAGTGGCTTGGAGGCACCACTTAGAGCTCTGGAAATGACGCCACATGCTAGGGGGAAGGACTTGTGTTCGAGTCGCGTGGAGAGAAAAATTTTAAAGCCTTTATTTTGCTAAGTGGCGTCAATAAGAGGGAATAGGGGGACGGCACATGGCTAAATTTTAGGAGTTTTATCCCTTTTATTTTATTTAAGGATAAAAGATGGTAAATGAGGAATTATTCTTTAATTAGGAAAATAAGGGAGAAGTGATGGCCAAGTAAGGGACTTTGAGTTTAATAATTTCGGCTAAGTAAGGATAGTTGCTGAATTATCTTTTATTTTAGGTGATAATTAAATAGATAAAGCTATCAAAATAGAAGAGTGATGGCCAAGTAAGGGATTCTAAGTTAGTAATTTCGGCTACTAAAAGAAAAGAGGGCCATTCATTCTTTCTTTCAACTCTCTCTCTGTCGAATTCTCTCTAACAAATAACTCCTCTCTTCTCTTTTATTTTCGCCAAGCCGAAATACCTTGTGCTCTAGCTGAATCCTCCATCTTTATTCTTCTTTCTCTTTTCTTTCTACCAATCAAAAAGTCGAAATAAAGATCCTTCTAGCCTACATAGCCGAATATTGTTAAAGGTTCAAGCAAGGATTGCCGATTCCTAAAGTAAGGATAAGATCTCATTCGGTTTCATCCTTTTTTTTTTTAAGATTTGCCAAAATCTAGGACTATCCCCATTAATATCTTGTTGCCGAAACTTTGAAGAGATCTTTCGGGATTTACTAAGTGTCGACTACAAGGAAGGAGAAGTTCTTTTCCCGAAGGTACACCATAGGCTGCGTGTTCCCTAGTTATTCGGTGAGTTTCGAGATTTAAAATCCATAAGGTAAGTGTCTATAGCATTCGGCCAAGGGCCATCTATGATGATTTAATGTTAGAATCAAATCTAGCATATGTGTATAGGTATTTCGACAGATAATTAAGACAAGGGATACTTTCAGGATTTGAAATCGCAAGGTGAGTGCATAAGTACAATCGGCCAAGGTCTATTTTGGTAATTAGATCTATTCTTTATTTGTTTAAAAAGCTGAAACTAATCAAGTTAAATGATCTAGCATTTGCCGATTGAAGGGAAGAGTAGCACAAAGTTTTCGGGATTTGATTTATAGTGAAATCAGCACCAAGGTAAGTTTTGGGTTACAACAATCCTAATAGGATTTGGTTTTATGGCCGAATGTTCATTAAATTTTTGAGTGATGGCCGAATGTAGAGAGTTAAGGATCTAAGGCAGTAGATCGGATTTCAGGATTTCAATGAATTTGTTAAGTGAATCAGGTGTGTACCCCGCACTAACTTTTAATAAGATTTATGGCAATATTTAATATGTGTATGTTTATAAGAATGTGAATATGGCTAAGGTACCATGTAATGGTACAAAAGTACTCAGGTACGTTTCCTACTCCTACTAGGAATAAGAATATATGTTATGACTCATATGTGAATAGTGATAAGAATGTGAAATTAGGCATGTTAATGCATAATATGTATGATATGGGGCATATGGGTTATATGAAAAGGGGAAGTGAATGTGGTGACCTAAAACCACGATATTTGAATGTGGTGACCTAAGACCACGATATCTGAATGTGGTGACCTAAGACCACGATATCTGAATGTGGTGACCTAAGACCACGATATCTGAACGTGGTGACTTCGGTCACATTATCTGAATGTGGTGACTTAAGACCACGAATATTTATAAGGGCGATGAGCACGTCGACTGCAGTGACTGCCTTCGATGGTGTGTAGCGGATGGAGGGTTGACTTAGTAGTCCCCACGGTGTGCAGGTTGGTACGGGTGATGTGTAGCGGATGGAATCTAGGTTTGGGTTTGGGTTGCATCATTTTAATTTAATGATATATGAATTTGTATGCTATGAAATGCCTAAATTTGTTAAGACTTAGTGTTGTGTTACACATTGAGTCTGTTGACTCACCCCGTTGTGGGAACATTTTTCAGGTGATGATCAGTAATGGACCGGGTCGGCAGAAGCTTAGGGATGGCCATGCTCAGCAAGAAATTCATTTTATTTGGACTACTTTATTTTAAGTACTTTGGTTTTAATTTTGGGATTTATCTGATGTAATAAGGCCATAGTTGAATTACTTTAACTTTTCTTTTAATTACTATGTACGAATTTTTATCAAGTGAAGTTTAAGTAGATTTATTTTAAAACAAAGCCTAAACGTTTTGTCACCTAAAGTAAAGGATTTTAATAATGAAATAAACTTGTTTTTAACTCAAGCCCGACCCAACACAATCTTTCTTTCAAAACACACAAGTTTTTCCAAAGGAATAAAAGAATTTTTTAACCGGTTTACTTCGAGGAACATACCAGATCCGGTCCAGGCTCGTGGGCCGGGTATGGGGTGTTTCAACTCCTTACCATCCATTATTCCTTACCATATTTCCTTAGCCTCCTTGCCAAAATTAAAAAGTCCACCTTACCAAAAATACACCCATGGCCGACACTTAGGGAAGGAATACAAAAGAAATAGTCAAAATTTTGCATCAAGTGGGATTCGAACCTTAGACCATTAGTACACTCTACACGCCACTTGCCAACTTTACCAATAGACTCCTTGTGCTAGTAAAATGCACACTTATTTCCTTAAGCCTTGATGCTACTTGCCTACTCTCCTTAAATGCTTAAACACAACATTTTTCCTATAACCCATCTTGAACCCATCGAGATTTTTATCTACCGCATGGCACCAAAGGACTTATGGAATTAAAGGCTCAACTTCAGGAGCTTCTTGATCGAGGGTTCATTCGACCTAGTTTCTCTCCATGGGGAGCACTAGTTCTATTCGTAAAGAAAAAAAGATGGTTACAATGAGGATGTGTGTGGAATACCATCAGCTGAATAAATTGACAATAAAGAATAAGTACCCATTTTCGTGGATTGACAATTTTTTCAATCAATTTCGTGGGGCCTCTGTGTTCTCTAAGATAGATCTTCGTTGTAGGTACCACTATCTTAAGGTTAGGGAGGCTAATGTTCATAAAACTGCTTTTAGGACTCGTTATAGGGATTACGAGTTCCTAGTCATGCCCTTCGATTTAACGAAGCTCTAGCTGCATTTATGGACCTTATGTATTGGGTTTTCTAATCGTATTTGTATCAATTTATCATGGTCTTCATCGATGACATTTTAGTATACTCTAAGATTGAGGATAATTATGATGAGCATATTAGAGTAGTTCTTTAGATACTCCGTAAGAAACAGCTCTACACTAAGTTGACAAAATATGAGTTTTGGTTAAGGGAGGTGACTTTTCTGGGTCACGTGGTGTCTGCTGAGGGGATCCGGGTTGATCCTAGAAAATTAAGGCTGTACTTGAGTTGAAACAACCTAAGAATGTGTCTGAGATCCGTAGCTTCCTCGATTTATTGGGTTATTACCGAAGATTTGTTTAGGGGTTTTTGCTTATTGCAACTCCTCTAACTAAGTTTTTGCATAAGAACGCACATTTGTCTGGACTGATAAGCAGCAATCGAGCTTTGAGAAGCTCAAATCTGTTTTGACTTAAGTTTTCGTTCTGATACGGCCTAAGTCTGGTAAAGAATTTTTGGTTTATAGTGATGCGTCTCACATTGGATTGGGTTGTGTTCTGATGCAAGATGGTAAGGTAATGGCTTATGCATCCCGACAACTTAAGTGACATGAAGGCAACTATCCTACGCACGATCTGAATTGGTTGCAGTTGTCTTCGCCTTGAAAATCTGAAGGCACTATCTGTATGGTGAAAGGTGTATCATTTACATTGGTCACAAGAGCCTCAAATATCTCTTAACTCAAAAGGAGTTGAACCTTAGGCAACATAGATGGATTGAGTTGCTTAAGGACTACGACTGCACTATTGAGTATCATCCCATTAAGGCCAATGTGGTGGCTGATGCTCTTAGCTGTAGAGCGATAACTGATTTGAGGGTGATGTTTGCTCGCATATGTCTGCTTGATGATAGGAGTCTTTTAGCCAAGTTGCAAGTTAAGCCGACTTGGATTGATTAAGTTCTTGTTAAACAATTAATGGATGGTTCTTTGGTTCTGCGATTTTGTTAGGTTAACAAAGGTAGTACTTCTGATTTGGGCTAAACAATGATGGGGTTTTCTGCTTTTGAGGTCAGGTTTATATGCCTAATGATTCTGATTTGAGGTAATCTCTTTTTCGAGAAGCACATAGTAGCACTTATGCTATGCTTCCTAGTAGGAATAAGATGTATCGGGATCTTCGAGAGTTATACTGGTGGCCTAGATTGAAATGAGAGGTAACATATTTCATCTTTCGTTGTCAGATGTGCCAGCAAGTTAAGGCTAAACACCAACTACCTTTAGTTTTGCTTTAGCCTGTTAGGATTCCAATTTGGAAATGGGAAAGGGTGACTATAGATTTCGTTAGTGGCTGCCCTTAACAACCGGTAAGAAGGATTTTGTTTAAGTAATTGTGGATCATTTGACCAAGTCTGCCCATTTTCTTCCTATTAGGATAGATTACTCCCTTCAGAAGTTGGCTAAACTGTATGTTTCTGAGATCGTTAGACTTTATGGAGTTTCAGTCTCGACTTGTAACAGCACGACTTTGGGTCTAGTTGGAATAGTGGTTTCGGGATCACAAATTTGACGTAGTAAAATTCATTTTTATTATATTTTTATGGTCTACAGTTTTATGGAACGATTTTTTGAAAATTTTGTTCGAAAATTTTGATGTTTGGGCACTCAATTTAGTTAAAAGGACTAAATTACAAAAAGTGCAAAACAAAAACTCTATAGGTTAAAGGTTTCTAATTCCTAAGAGATTTTAAATTAGAGGTCCTTAGATTGTAATTAGACTATTATACTTTATAATGGACAAAAATGGACAAGATTAGGTGAATTTCTAAAGTTTTTCATTAACGGCATTTTAGTAATTTGGTAATTAAAATGAATTAAAAAAAACCAAATAAAGCCAAAATCTTGTCCATCTTCCTCCCATGGCCGAATTTTACATGAAGAAGACATGGCTAGGGTTTTTCAAGCTTCCAAGTTCGATTGGAAGTCCGTCCTAGCCTCATTTTTAATGATTTTTATGTTTTTGAAATTCTTGTAACATGATCTATCTATTTCTACCACTAATTTAAGATATGATCAAGGTCTAGGGTTTTACCCATGTTGAATATGTATGTATTTTGATGTTTAATGGTGTAAAATGCATGTTTGTTGTTTGTTAAACGACTTATGCTAAGTGATTTTCGGTAAAAATGTAAAAAAGGACCTATTTGTAAAAGTTATAAAATATGGTGTAAAAATGTGAATAAATGAAAATTGTGGGTTGTTATAAGTATGAAAAATGGTTCGGCTAGGCTCAGGTTTTGAAAAAATAGAATGAAAGTCATTTCACCAGCCTAGGGACTAAAATGTAAAGTGTTAAAAGTTTAGGGGTAAAAATGTGATTTTTTCCATAATGTGATTTTCGGCTGATTTGAATAGTATAATTATGAGATAAGTTAAATGAGATATTATAGATCAAGAAAAATGAGGTTCGGACCTAGAACAGGGGAAACACAAGTATTTGACGATTTAGTCCTTTTTATCGTTTTTATGCCAAGGTAAGTTCGTATGTTTAATAAGCATTAAATTTTATATGTATAAATTCTTAATTTTTATAATTGTGGTAAACGCTATATTATTGAAATGAAATGTAAATGTTATTGAGTACGTTATTACGGAAATGACCGACTGAGATCTAATATAGTGAAAGTCCCAGTTGAACCTTTAAAATAGATAGGATACAAATGTCGTGACATTAGGGTTAATGAGATTATGTGTAAGACCATATCTGAGATATGGCATCAATATGAAACTTTGTGTAAGACCATATCTGGGATATGGCATCGATATGAGATTTCGTGTAAGACCATATCTCAGATATGGCATCGATATGAGATTTCGTGTAAGACCATAGCTGGGCTATTGGCGTCGATACGAGATTACATGTAAGACTATATCTGGGATATGGCACTGGTACGGTACTGTGTGTACGAGATTCTCGAGTATCCTTTAGTATTCCAAATGGTTCAACGGGAAATTCAACAGGTACGTCAAAAGAGGGAAAGAGTATGTAAGTATTACGAATTGGTACAGGTATGTACGTAAAGTTTATAAGCATTGACTTCATGAAATTGTAAGTTCATGATTTCCACCGTGATGTTTTTGTGAAAACCTTGTGTTTATTGGTCAATACTTGTGATGTATGAAATACATGGTAAATTTGGTTGATGATTATGTGTTTGGCTTTCGGGCTAAATTGAGTTATGATATAGCATGTTTTATTCACACAAATTGTGATTTATCGAGTATTAGAAAAAAGAAAGATTGGCATAATTGCTTATTAAAATAGTTATGGGAGTAAGGGAAGATAATAGTTAGGCAATTGAAAGATGTTAAAGTATATGCTTGAAATGTAAATACTCATAATTAATGTGCATGTTTACTATGATGTTCGAAATGATTTGTTATTTGTGTAATATGTTACAAAAGAGAGATTATGGTTGTTAGGCTAATGCCAAGATATGTTAAATTATTCTTATAAGTTGATAGAGTAAATATTATGATTGAATAAGATTTATAACTGTGAGATTTATAGTAATTTATATTATCTTATGCTTAAATTGTTGGACTTGATAAAAGATTGGTAAGAATTGCTTATTATTTCCGTTCAGACTTACTAAGCTATATAATATAGCTTACTCCTTTCTTTTCCCATGTTTTATAGTGTCACCGAGCCAGCTCAGGTTAGAGATCATCGGAGATTCTATCACACTATCAAGCTATCATTTTGGGTATAAATGAATTCAAGTATTTTAAGTCTATGGCATGTATAGGGACTAGGTCAATTTGTTATATGTGTCAAGATTAATTTGGCCATATGTACTGGCTTGTAATCATCAAAGGCTTGTTTTGCTATTTGGCCATGTAAGTTGGCTTATATTGGCTAACATGGTTGTAAGCATAAGTATATTCATATATGTATGGTATGTTTGGTGAATGTGAAATATTAAGAAATGTGACCTATTGATGTGATGAGGAATCACAGTATAATTTGGTAACTAGAGAGTAGGTGAATGAAGCCTAATGAATGTGAAATTTGTATGTTTGATTTCAGGCTTAATAAATGTAGTGAATATGTTAGACAAAGATATAAAGTTAATATGTTTTAAGCAGGAATGTGGATTTTTTGTTTTCCTAAGTATGTATTGTTTTGTGCCTTTGAATTGGTGTAAGTGTATATGTGAATAAGGGTGGCAAATGGCTTGGCAAATAGCCTTTATTTTGTCCACACGGGTAGACACATGGGCATGTGTCTAGGCCGTGTATGACACACGGTCTGCCCCAAGGGCATGTATTCCGGCCGTGTGTCCCCTGCACCTTAATTGTTACAAAACAGAATGTCCAGAATTGAGCACACGGGCATGTGTCTCAGCCGTGTGTGCTACATGGCCTAGCACACGGGC
This sequence comes from Gossypium bickii, assembly GCA_025503065.1. Lineage (NCBI taxonomy): Eukaryota > Viridiplantae > Streptophyta > Magnoliopsida > Malvales > Malvaceae > Gossypium > Gossypium bickii. The sequence continues at coordinate 56,952,907 of CP106717.1, read as the reverse complement.
ATGTGGCACGACCGTGTGGCACTAGTCAGGGAGCACCCTAATTTGACCATGGTCTGAAGCACGAGCGTGTCCCCGACATTACACGGGCGTGTCCCTTGGACTACACGGGCGTTTGAGCCCAGCTTCTAGCAAAAATTTTCTAACTTTTGTAAAAGTTTCCTAAGTTCTTGGTTTAGTCCCAAACCACTTCAAATACATGTTTTGGGCCTTGTAGGATCGTATAAGGGGCTTCATGATCGAACATGAATGGTTTTTATTTGTATGCAAATTTTATGACTCAAAATTATTGTAATTGCTTGTGATGTGAGTCTGGTAATGCCTTATACCCTGTTTCAGTGTCGAATACGGGTAAGGGGTGTTACATTTAGTGGTATCAGAGCCAGGTTTAGTCAATTCTCGAACTAACCTGGCATGTGTGAGAGTCTAGCTATACATGCCATATGTAACCTGTGATAGTGTGATATCTCCCGACTCTGATTATATTGTTTTGTTGAGACAGAGATGCTTTCCAACTGAACTATTTTCGAAATCGCTGAAAGTGATACTAAGATATTTATAAATGTGTTTGTGATAAGTTGAAACTTGGAAAGGTATGAATAAGAGTTCATGATATGTATGTGATGATGTACGAAATGAAATGACCATAAGTTGAGAAATATGGATAAAATGTCATTGTTCCGATTGAACGTTGTATTTTGATAGATTATGTTGATTTTAGGAAACGGATAAAATGTTTTAAATGTTGAAAAAAGGATTTAGCCCGAAAGAGTAATCCTGAATTAGGCCTCTCGAGCATAAGTTATGAAATGGATTTAGCCCGGACGGGTAATCCAGAGTAAGCCCTTTAGGGCATACGTTAGTGAAAGGATTTAGCATGGACTGGTAATCCTGTTATATCATATGTGGCTCGAGAGTGTGCTCTATGAATATGAACCAAAAAGGGCACTTTTGAATATGATTTGACGAATTGTTGACATGCATACCTTGAGTATAGTACCCGAGTATCCATCGAAATTACAATAGTTCAATGGGAATTATTCTTGAAATATGGAAAGGTGAAATGAAACGAGAGTTCATAATATGATAAGCTCATCCATGTTTGTTTGGCATTCATATGATGTTATGTGCCTAACTTGTTTGATTAAGTCAATGAGATAAGTAAACTTACTCAAATTTATGGAATGTATGTTTCAGTATAAGGTAATTGGAAAGTTCGTGTGACATAAATATGTATGTTAATTAGCTTGAAGTGAATTATATGATTGTGATATGATCATGGTAATCTTGGTGACTATGAAATGTTAGGAAATGTGGCCTATTGATGAGATGAAAAATCTCAGTATAATTTGGTAACTAGAAAGTAGGTGAATGAAGCCTAATGAATGTGAAATTTGTATGAATTTCGGGCTTAATAAATGTAGTGAATATGTTAGAAACAGATATAAAGTTAATATGTTTTAAGCATGAATGTGGATGTTTTGGTTGCCTAAGTATGCATTGTTTTATGCCTTTGAATTGGTGTAAGTGTATGTGTGAATAAGGGTGGAAAATGACTTGGTAAATAGCCTTTATTTTGTCCACACAGGCAGACACACGGGGCTGTGTCTAGGCCGTGTGTGACACACGATCTACCCTACAGGCATGTGTTCCAACCGTGTGTCCCCTGCACCTTAATTGTTGCAAAACAGAATGTCCAGAATTGAGCACACAAGTATAGACACAGGCGTGTGTACCGCACGGCCTAGCACATAGGCGTGTGGCTTGACCGTGTGGCACAAGTTAAAGAGCACCCTAATTTGAACACAGTCTGAAGCACGAGCATGTCCCCAGCGTCACACGAGCGTGTCCCTTGGACAACACGAGCGTGTGAGCCCTACTGCTATAAAAAAATTTCTAAGTTGTTTAAAAGTTTCTTGAGTTCTCGGTTTAGTCCTGAACCATTTCAAATACATGTTTTGGGCCTCATAGGCTCGTATAAGGGACTTCATGATCGAACATGAATGGTTTTGTAACACCCCTTACTCGAGACCATCGCCGGAATTAAGTAAGGGGCATTACTAGACTTGACTACAAATTTAAAACATGAAAATCTTAAAGCTGTCAAACTGCGTTGTGCCGACTAATTTGGCTATAACTCGAGTTACAAAATTCGAAATTCAGATCCGTAAATTTTCCTTGAAAGTAGACTCATATATCTATTCACCATAATTTTTCTAGAATTTTTCATGTGGCCAATTAGTACAGTTTATTCTTCAAAGTTACCCTTATTACGCTGCTGTACAGTTCTGACCTGTCCTTATAAAACTGCAGTTATCTGATTGCACAATTTTCCAATGGTGTTCTTATTTATACCAATGAAAAATAGACTCATTTAGGATTCTACACATATAAACCATGATTCCTAATTATTTTTGTACAATTTTTGACAATTTTTCCAAAACAGGACAGTGACTCACGAGTTCATTCATAACAGGTTTCGTTCAAACTTAATTATCTCATAAGGTATAAATCTTTTTCCTACTCTATTTCTTTTATACAAAAATAGACACACTAAGGTTCAAATTCATAACTCACTAGTCTCCAAATTCAATATACCCTATTTTTGGTGATTTTCCTAACCAGCGTCACTGCTGCTGCTACAAGCTGTTTTATTTCAAAAAATAACTAGCTCCTACCCGAATCTCCTTACTTCTAAATTTCAAGGATTCAATTTATATTCAAACATTTCCTTAGTAAAACGATTAACTTGTTTAGGAATGCATGGACAATGCCATCATGAACCAACTTACATCAAAACACCCAACGTACTTAACAAAAAATTTAGCCATTTTCGCATGGCTAATCTTTTAGTGTTTACATGTGAACCGTAAAATTTCCTCAAACAAACCAAGCCTATCCTATACATGCCTTCTATTAAAGACCAACCCAAAATGAAGGAGTACCCAAAATGTAGGTTGATAGTGTGAGCGACTTCCCAACGGTCCCGGTGAGCTTGTGGCTTGCTCCTAAACTATAAAACAGAGGAAACATCTCAAGCGAGTAAGCTTACTAGCTTAGTAAGTCCCAACTCATTTAAATTAAAACATTTAATTATTTATGAAGATAAAACAGTCCACATATGGCATTCTACGTAAACAACTAAGTAAATAGTTTACACAAGGCCAAATATTAATAATTTGAAACCTACTTTCATAGCAGTTATACTTGCAAATCATTTGTCCCATAATAGCATGTTCTAAGCTCGACTTCCGTCAAATTACATTCATCAATAACAATTTGGCACAAGTAATATTTAACATAACATACCTCACATACTTACCCGAAACATATTCGTGACAATTTAGTTCTAAATTGTCTTGACAAGGATTAAACTCCTCTTAGGTAAATTTCATCACCGCATCAAGCACGCTAGGCGTAAAGCTCGAAAAGTAACACCGGCGCAAGGCACGCTAGGCGTAAAGCCCGATAGGTAACACCGGCACGAGGCCTGCTAGGCATAAAAGCCCGATAGATAACACCGGCACGAGGCCTGCTAGGCATAAAAGCCCGATAGATAACACCGGCACGAGGCCTGCTAGGCATAAAAGCCCGAATGTCAAAATATCTTTACATGCTTTTCACATTTTCACTATACATATTGAATCGTATACCTTTATTACCATTGCATTTAATAAATTTGAAATCGATCAAATCCATCACTATTACAATCGACCAACTCATGGTTTTATACCAAGCTTATACAATTTATATCATTCACTAGATATGTAAAGAATCTTTAGATATAAGGTAGCTCAAAAACTTACTTATTCACCTTGCATTAGCCAAAATAATTTCCATCACATTCTCAACTTAAATCATCAACCAATATGTCAATATACATTCGGCCATGATGTAATTAGACATTAGCATTCATAAATTTTTAATAGTCAAGATAACCATAATTAACTCTTTGACATGATTTAACTAAGGGACTTACCTTAGGAGTAGATAGATTCAAAATCTTCAACTATTCGTTTAGCTTAGCTTTTCCTCGCTCCAACTTTTTCTCCTTTTGATCTTGATCTAATTTGGGTCAATTTAAACCAATTAACCCACACTTCCATTTAATTCGAAAGCAAAATCATAAAAATAATAATCCCAAGACATAAACATTTACATTCGGCATTTATCCTCTATTTGTTCAAATACATTCAAAATTATTAAGGAACACCTTGGTAGTGCTTTCCTTGATATGTTTTAACTTACAACCTACTTTCATATTTATTGCCATACATAAATTTTATGTAATTATACATATATCACTAAATACAATAGCTCAAATTCATTCTCTCATATGGCCGAATATGTCAATAACCCCCATGCATTTTCTTCAACATGCAACCTAGCAACAAGCTAAATAACCATTCCAATTTCATGCATTTAACTACTCCAATTCAACCTATGTGGATTTCTTCTACATGGCCGAATGGCCCTTAGGTTCTTAGAATTCTTTTTAGCTCTTCTTTCCATCCATTTTACCCCTTGCACTAATTTACTTCAAGTAATCAAGTCTTGGACTTAATCCCTCCCCAATACTTTAACATCACAAATAAAAGTCTTCTATGGTGAATTTCATTATAAAAGAATGGCCTAACATCAAAACACATGAAGAAACATTTTCATGAATATTCATCCCATTATTCGGCCAACTAGTAGGGTAGTTTCAAGCCAATCAACATAATCTTCTCACCTATTCATGCCATTTCTTTTCATACTATCTAACTTATCAACTCAAGAAGCTACAACATTAGCACCCATGGCCGAATCTCCTCCTACCCATATTAACAAAGTCTTTTTGCTTGTTTCAAAAGAAGAGATTAAGAATTTAAGCCATATCAAGGTGAGTTTTCAAAATCAAGATCAAGCTCTTACCTATCCTAGTGCATGCAAGGCCGAATAGGGGGATGAAGCTCTTCCCTTCTCTTCAAAGTAGGAATCGGGTAAGAGAGGATGAGTGAAGGGAAATTATTTTCCTTTTGTTTTTATCTTTTAGCATAAAAAAATATGGCATGCTTTTTCTTACAATATTACTAAAATCAATATATGTGTAATTAAAAGCATATATTCATAGCATGCTTCAATTTAATAATGCCTAAATATCATACAAAAATAAAAAAACATCTATGCATGCTTGCCATCCACCTTGTTCAAATGTGGGAATTTGACATGCAAATTCCCATGTTTTATGGACAATTCATTTAGCTCCCTTTTATAATGCCCACTACATTAATCCTTCTTGCAATTTAAGCCTTCTTAGCAAATTAGACACTTAGATAGCTAAAATTTTCTACTGAAATTTTTGCACTCACTAAATCACACATAACAAACACGAAACATAATATAATAATATCCCTCAAGCTCGGATTCGTGGTCCCAAAAACCACCGTTCGATTAGGGTCAAAATTGATCTGTTACAACTCTCCCCTCTTAAGGATTTTCGTCCCAGAAAATCTTACCGTTAAAAAGGTTCGGATATTGTTGCTTCATTGACTCTTGAGTTCCCACGTAGCCTCTTCACTCGTGTGACGACTCCATAGAATCTTTACTAATGGAATTCTTTTATTTCTTAACTCTTTGGTCTCCCGAGCCAAGATACGGATCGATTCCTCATCATAGGTCAAGTCGGATCGAATATCAATCTCTGCGGGGTGATCACATGGGACGGATCCGATCTGTATTTGGCGCTTATCGAAACATGAAATACATTGTGTATCTTTTCTAACTCGGAGGGCAATCTTAATCTATAAGCAACCGGTCCAATACGTTCAATAACTTCGTACGGTCCGATAAATCTCGGGCTCAACTTGCCTTTCTGACCGAATCGGAGTATTTTCTTCCACGGAGAAACTTTTAAGAACACCCGATCTCCGACCTGAAATTCAATGTCCTTACGTTTTAAATCGGCATAGGACTTTTGACGATCCGGCGACTTTCAAATTACTCGAATAACGACCACCTTCTCGCTCGCTTTCTTTAATCCAATCAACCCCGTATCTTGTTCTCACTGAGCTCAGTCCAATACAATGGTGTGCGACATTTTCGACCATATAAGGCTTCATAAGGTGCCATTTTTATGCTAGATTGAAAGCTATTATTGTAAGCAAACTCAATCAGGGGTAGGTATCGTTCCCACGTACCTTCCGAACTCGAGAACGCAACACCTCAACATGTCCTCAAGTGTCAAAATAGTTCGCTCGGTGGCGATGCCTGCTTGCGGATGAAAGGTCAGACTAAAATGTAGTTTAGTACCTAATGCCTCTTGCAACTTCTTCCGAATCGCGAGGTAAATCTTGGGTCTCTATCTGAAACAATGGAACTCGGTACACCGTGCAATCTTACAATCTGCGACACATACAATTCGGCGAGTTTGTCAAGTGAATAGTCGACGCGTCTGGCACAAAATGAGCTGATTTAGTCAATCTATCAACGATAACCCAAGCGGCATCTTTCTTACTCGGTGTCATAGGAAGACCGGATACAAAATCCATAGTAATTCTATCCCATTTCCATTCGGGTATCATAATCGGTGAAGTAATCCGGAAGGTACACGGTGCTCGGCTTTCACTTGTTGATGATTAAGCATTTGGAGACAAACTCGGATATGTCCCGTTTCATGCCGCCCACCAATAAAAGCGCTTCAAATCGTTATACATTTTTGTGCTACCCGGGTGTATCGACATTCGGCCATTATGGGCCTCACTCGTAATCATCTCATCAAATCCGAGTTTGTTGGAACACACAATCGATTTTTATACTTCAAATAGCCATTTGCATCTATCCGAAGTCTCGATTACGTAGCGTTCTCTGCACCGAACCCGAATAGCTACTAACTTTTAAATCGACTTTACGTGCCTCGCAAATTTGCTTTGAATAAACATCGGCCTTGTTTGTAGCTCGGCTATGATCGAACCATCCTCGGACATATCGTCATCCGTGCGTTTAATGCACGCAGAGCAAATAATGATTTTCGACTCAACGCGCATCCATAACAACATTAGCCTTCCCGGATGGTAGTCAATCACTAATTCGTAGTCTTTCAAAGAATTCTAACCATCGGCGTTGTCTCAAATTTAGATCTTTACGTGTCATTAAATATTTTAGACTTTTGTGATCTGAGTAAACATGACATTTTTCGCGAATAAATAGTGTCGCCAAATTTTCAATGCAAACACAATGGTTGCCAACTCCAGATCGTGAGTTGGATAATTTTTCTCATGTGGCTTCAATTGTCTTGAAGCGTAGGCTATCACCTTGACTTCTTGCATTAGAACACAACCCAACCCACTTAAAGATGCATCACTAAAAATAATGAATTCTTTACCCGATTCAGTGAGTCAACACTTTGGAGCCTCGGTTAAAGGGGCTTTCAACCGCTCAAAACTCTTACGGCATTTTTCGACCATTCATATTTGACATCCTTACAGCAGAGTAGCCTCGTCAAAGGTGCAGCTATCACGGAAAAACCTTTTACAAATCGTCTATAATATCCCGCGAGGCCTAGGAAACTTCGGATCTCAGAAACATTCTTTGGTGGTTTCCACTCGAGTATGGCTGCTATTTTGTTTGGATCCACCCGAATTCGACACCAAACCACATGTCCCAAGAAGTGACTTAGTTCAACCAAAACTCACACTTACTGAATTTTGCATATAAACGATGATCTCTCAAGGTTTGTAGTACTACTCTCAAGTGCTCAACGTGTTCCGCTTCACTTTTGGAGTAGACCAATATATCATCGATAAACACTACTACAAACCGATCTAAAAACCGTCGGAAGACCCGGTTCATGAGATCCATAAAAACGGCAGGTGCATTGGTAAGCCCAAAAGGCATAACCAAAAACTCATAGTGCCCGTACCTCGTTCGAAATGCCGTCTTTGGCACATCGGAATCTCTGACTCGTAATTGATAATAGCCCGATCTCAAATCTATTTTTGAAAACACTGAAGCCCCCTTTAACTGATCAAATAAATCATCGATCCGAGGTAACGGGTATTTATTCTTTATGGTCACCTTATTTAGTTGCCGGTAGTCAATACACATTCGCATTGTCCCGTCTTTCTTTTTCACAAATAAGACCGTGCTCCCATGGAGAAAAACTCGATGCGTGCGAAACCCTCTCTGTCAATTCTTGCAATCTGCGCTTTCAATTCTTTCAATTCGATGGCGCCATTCATGCGGAGCTATCGAAATTGGGGTCGCACTTTGGCACTAATTCAATGCCGAACTCAATCTCTCGTCATCGAGGTAAGCCCTGTAGTTCTTCAGAAAACACATCGGTGTATTCACATACAACCGGTACCGATTCCATTAGTTTCTCGGACGGTTTATTATCCAAAGACATAAGCGGATAGGCCTCACACCCTTTCTCACATACTTTTGGGCTATCATTGAGGATATCACTGTAGGCAACTCATTTACATCACCAGATTTTATTCTGATTGTCTCACCGTTTCGGCATTTCAATTTAATAAGCTTTCTTTTGCAATCCACCACTGCCTCATGTGAAGTTAACCAATCCATACCCAAGATTATATCAAATTCATCGAAGAAGCGACAACATTAAGTCACCGAAAGCAATAATCTCGTACCATCAACGCAACCTCTACACACTTTATTTACAAGCACACATCTACCCAAAGGGTTGGACACACGAATTACGAACTCGGTAGACTCAACTAGCAGCGTCTTACCAAATTTTAAAGTTTCACAAACATAAGAATGAGTCGAACCAGGATCAATTAATGCAATCACAGTAGTATCAAAAAGAGTGAAAGTACCGGTAATGACGTCGGGGGAGGAAGCATCCTCTCTAGCTCGCGCAGCATACGCTCTAGCCGAGCTCTAGCCTCGAATCGACTGTGGCGTTAAATCGTTCCTTTCGGCTACCACCTACATTGCACGAATATGCGGGTGGTCTACCTCGCATTGGCACGTTGCTCGGTGTAGTGTTCGAATCGCATTACTCTTCGGTGATTTCGGACACTCTCTGATGAAATGACCTGACGATCCACACTTATAGCAAGTCCGATCATGGAATCTACAACTCCCTGAGTGCCACTTCCCACAGTGCTTGCATTCAACTCTAGTTTGTGGAATGTTACCAACACTGGCTATCGAGGTAGCTCGGGAGCTCATAGGAGGTCGATCCCGTCTAGGCGGATCTGTAGTAGTTCTCTGTCGGCTGTAGTCATCTCTGGGCTTCTTGCTCGTGGGATGGAAAACTTTGCCCGAAGACCTCTTCCGGATATCTCTGGCTTCGGTATCGGCCTTTCTTTTCTCCTTCCCGAGCTCTTCAGCTTTGCAAGCTCTCTCAACTAAAGTTACAAATTCTTGGATTTCAAGAACGCCGACAAACATCTTTATATCTTCATTTAGGCCGTCTTGAATCTTTTACACATAATGGCTTGATGAGACACACTCTCTAGCATAACGGTGAGCACGACAAATTTTCTTTCATACTCAATTCTGATCATTCGTCCTTGTTTCACTCAAGGAACTCTTTTAAGCTTTTGATCAATAAATCTTTGGCTAATATACTTCTTGCGAATTCGATTTGGAAGAAATCCCATGTCACTTTTTCTTTTCGAACCACTGATACTAGTGTATTCCACCGTGATATGCGATGGTCCCGTAGTAAGGATATAGTGCACTTCAAGCATTCATCCGAGTACAAGACAAATTTTCACCAAGTACCCGAATAGTGTTATCAAGCCACATTTCGGCTCTCTCAAAGATCATCATCGTCATTGGCTTTAAATTCTTGGCCCCCATATTTTCAATTTTGTCAATCTGGGGCCTACTAGATCTCATTGGATCTATCACCGGGGAGCTAGAGGATCCGGAGTTGGATTATTCGGGGGTGGAGGTTGGGGTATATTCGGGTTATTCTCGATAAATTGGGCAAACCAATCATTCATCATCCGATAAAAGGCTTGCTTTGTTTCTCCTTCGTGGCTACCCGAAACAGTCGAGAGTCTATCGGCACCGATCCGTGGGTGCGGTCAGCGCCACGCTCTCACATCATCGACCACGACTCTTTCTCGGTTCGAGTCCATTTACTATATAAAACAAAGTTCAGTGTCGTCGGAAGTCACCACACTATCAACATATAACCACGGCATGTATGTATAGCTAGACTCACACGCGCCTACGGTAGTCCTAGAATCGACTAAACCGTAAGCTCGATACCAATCAAATGTAACACCCCTTACTCGAGACCATCGCGGAATTAAGTAAGGCATTACTAGACTTGACTACAAATTTAAAACATGAAAATCTTAAAGCTGTCAAACTGCGTTGTGCCGACTAATTTGGCTATAACTCGAGTTACAAAATTCGAAATTCAGATCCGTAAATTTTCCTTGAAAGTAGACTCATATATCTATTCACCATAATTTTCCTAGAATTTTTCATGTGGCCAATTAGTAGAGTTTATTCTTCAAAGTTACCCTTATTACGCTGCTGTACAGTTCTGACCTGTCCTTATAAAACTGCAGTTATCTGATTGCACAATTTTCCAATGGTGTTCTTATTTATACCAATGAAAAATAGACTCATTTAGGATTCTACACATATAAACCATGATTCCTAATTATTTTTGTACAATTTTTGACAATTTTTCCAAAACAGGACAGTGACTCACGAGTTCATTCATAACAGGTTTCGTTCAAACTTAATTATCTCATAAGGTATAAATCTTTTTCCTACTCTATTTCTTTTATACAAAAATAGACACACTAAGGTTCAAATTCATAACTCACTAGTCTCCAAATTCAATATACCCTATTTTTGGTGATTTTCCTAACCCGCGTCACTGCTGCTGCTACAAGCTGTTTTATTTCAAAAAAATAACTAGCTCCTACCCGAATCTCCTTACTTCTAAATTTCAAGGATTCAATTTATATTCAAACATTTCCTTAGTAAAACGATTAACTTGTTTAGGAATGCATGGACAATGCCATCATGAACCAACTTACATCAAAACACCCAACGTACTTAACAAAAATTTAGCCATTTTCGCATGGCTAATCTTTTAGTGTTTACATGTGAACCGTAGTAAATTTCCTCAAACAAACCAAGCCTATCCTATACATGCCTTCTATTAAAGACCAACCCAAAATGAAGGAGTACCCAAAATGTAGGTTGATAGTGTGAGCGACTTCCCAACGGTCCCGGTGAGCTTGTGGCTTGCTCCTAAACTATAAAACAGAGGAAACATCTCAAACGAGTAAACTTACTAGCTTAGTAAGTCCCAACTCATTTAAATTAAAACATTTAATTATTTATGAAGATAAAACAGTCCACATATGGCATTCTACGTAAACAACTAAGTAAATAGTTTACACAAGGCCAAATATTAATAATTCAAAACCTACTTTCATAGCGATTATACTTGCAAATCATTTGTCCCATAATAGCATGTTCTAAGCTCGACTTAGTCAAATTACATTCATCAATAACAATTTGGCACAAGTAATATTTAACATAACATACCTCACATACTTACCCGAAACATATTCGTGACAATTTAGTTCTAAATTGTCTTGACAAGGATTAAACTCCTCTTAGGTAAATTTCATCACCAGGCATCAAGCTGCTAGGCGTAAAAGCCTGAAAAGTAACACCGGCGCAAGGCCTGCTAGGCGTAAAGCCCGATAGGTAACACCGGCACGAGGCTTGCTAGGCATAAAAGCCCGATAGATAACACCGGCACGAGGCCTGCTAGGCATAAAAGCCCGATAGATAACACCACACGAGGCCTCGCTAGGCATAAAAGCCCGAATGTCAAAATATCTTTACATGCTTTTCACATTTTCACTATACATATTGAATCGTATACCTTTATTACCATTGCATTTAATAAATTTGAAATCGATCAAATCCATCACTATTACAATCGACCAACTCATGGTTTTATACCAAGCTTATACAATTTATATCATTCACTAGATATGTAAAGAATCTTTAGATATAAGGTAGCTCAAAAACTTACTTATTCACCTTGCATTAGCCAAAATAATTTCCATCACATTCTCAACTTAAATCATCAACCAATATGTCAATATACATTCGGCCATGATGTAATTAGACATTAGCATTCATAAATTTTTAATAGTCAAGATAACCATAATTAACTCTTTGACATGATTTAACTAAGGGACTTACCTTAGGAGTAGATAGATTCAAAATCTTCAACTATTCGTTTAGCTTAGCTTTTCCTCGCTCCAACTTTTTCTCCTTTTGATCTTGATCTAATTTGGGTCAATTTAAACCAATTAACCCACACTTCCATTTAATTCAAAGCAAAATCATAAAAATAATAATCCCAAGACATAAACATTTACATTCGGCATTTATCCTCTATTTGTTCAAATACATTCAAAATTATTAAGGAACACCTTGGTAGTGCTTTCCTTGATATGTTTTAACTTACAACCTACTTTCATATTTATTGCCATACATAAATTTTATGTAATTATACATATATCACTAAATACAATAGCTCAAATTCATTCTCTCTCATATGGCCGAATATGTCAATAACCCCCATGCATTTTCTTCAACATGCAACCTAGCAACAAGCTAAATAACCATTCCAATTTCATGCATTTAACTACTCCAATTCAACCTATGTGGATTTCTTCTACATGGCCGAATGGCCCTAGGTTCTTAGAATTCTTTTTAGCTCTTCTTTCCATCCATTTTACCCTTTGCACTAATTTACTTCAAGTAATCAAGTCTTGGACTTAATCCCTCCCCAATACTTTAACATCACAAATAAAAGTCTTCTATGGTGAATTTCATTATAAAAGAATGGCCTAACATCAAAACACATGAAGAAACATTTTCATGAATATTCATCCCATTATTCGGCCAACTAGTAGGGTAGTTTCAAGCCAATCAACATAATCTTCTCACCTATTCATGCCATTTCTTTTCATACTATCTAACTTATCAACTCAAGAAGCTACAACATTAGCACCCATGGCCGAATCTCCTCCTACCCATATTAACAAAGTCTTTTGCTTGTTTCAAAAGAAGAGATTAAGAATTTAAGCCATATCAAGGTGAGTTTTCAAAATCAAGATCAAGCTCTTACCTATCCTAGTGCATGCAAGGCCGAATAGGGGGATGAAGCTCTTCCCTTCTCTTCAAAGTAGGAATCGGGTAAGAGAGGATGAGTGAAGGGAAATTATTTTCCTTTTGTTTTTATCTTTTTAGCATAACAAAAAAAAAAATATGGCATGCTTTTTCTTACAATATTACTAAAATCAATATATGTGTAATTAAAAAGCATATATTCATAGCATGCTTCAATTTAATAATGCCTAAATATCATACAAAAATAAAAAAAAACATCTATGCATGCTTGCCGTCCACCTTGTTCAAATGTGGGGAATTTGACATGCAAATTCCCATGTTTTATGGACAATTCATTTAGCTCCCTTTTTATAATGCCCACTACATTAATCCTTCTTGCAATTTAAGCCTTCTTAGCAAATTAGACACTTAGATAGCTAAAATTTTCTACGAAATTTTTGCACTCACTAAATCACACATAACAAACACGAAACATAATATAATAATATCCCTCAAGCTTGAATTCGTGGTCCCGAAACCACCGTTCCGATTAGGGTCAAAATTGGTCTGTTACAGGTTTTAATTTGTATGCAAATTTTATGACTCGAAATTGTATGATTGCTTGTGATGTGAGTCCAGTAATGCCTCATACCTTGTTTCGGTGTCGAATACGGGTAAGGGGTGTTACACAATTATTTCTGATAGAGATCCTCGCTTCACTTCTCAGTTTTAGAAGAAGATTCATGAGGCTCTGGTTGCTAGATTGGACTTCAGTACTTCATTTCATCCTCAAACATATGGATAGTCATATAGGGTGATTTAGATACTAGAGAATATGTGGCAGAGTTGTGTCATCGATTTTCGAGATAGTTACGCAGAGTTTTTACCACTGACTGAGTTCACATATAATAACATCTTCCAGTCCAGTATTCAGATGACACCTTACAAGGCTTTTTGTGGTCGTAAATGTCGTGCCCCGTTGTGTTAAACTAAGTTGGGTGAGTGACGAGTTCTAAGTCATGAGTTGGTTCTGAGATTGAGGACAAAGTTAGACTAATTCGGGATCATCTTAAGACAACTTCTGATAGACAAATGTCTTATTTAGATCTAAAGATGAGAGATATCGAGTATTCTGGGGGTTATTATGTTTTTCTTAAAGTATCACCATGGAAAAAGGTCCTTCGGTTTAGTCGTAAGGGTAAGTTGGACCCTAGGTTCATTAGGCCGTATCAGGTTCTAAAACGTGTGGGTTCAGTTGCCGATATGTTAGAGCTACCTTTAGAGTTGGACCACATTCACGATGTGTTCCACGTCTTTATGTTTAAGCGGTATCGGTCTGACTCATCCCATATTGTTTCTGTTGAGGAAATTAAGGTGAGACCAGATTTGACATACGATGAGGAGTCAATTCATATTCTGGATTGAAATATTAAGGTCTTGAGGAGGAAGAGCATCCCTTTGGTTAAGGTCTTGTGGTGTAATCATGGCACTAAGGAACCCACTTGGGAACCTGAAGATTCGACTCGATTGCAATATACTCATTTGTTTAAAATAGGTAAATTCTGAGGCCGGAATTTCTTTTAAGGGGAGTTGTAACGCCCCAAAAATCTAAACTTTTGATTTGATAAAATTCGTCATAGTTTAGTATCTGCTCCAGTGATTAAGTGCTTTAGGTATGTGTTTAGGTCATGAGTTCAAATCTCGCTTTTAGAAATTTTGTTAGTTTTGGTCCCTAGTTTTGTCTTGGTCTTTGTGACTTAAATTTCATTTTCGTTAAATTTGTGTCAATTAAGTGTGCTAGTTCAGTGGTAAGGTGTTAGTTTACCCTTAAGTCCTGTGTTTGAATCCTTGTGTGAGGGAGTTGACAATATTTTTTATGTTTCTGTTTGAGCTTATCAAGTAGTGGTTGTGGTAGGGGGAAATCTGATAAGTTATCAGAATATTTAGTTAGTTTAAAAGTGGTTTTTGTTTTAAAAAATATATATGTATTATTTTTATTTTAAGTTAATTTTACTTTATTTTGTTTTATTTTCCCTAATTTCCCCTAATCCCACGTTTCCCACATTTTTCCTAATTTCTTTCCCCCATTCATTATTTTATGTATATGCCAGTAAAAGAGTTGTAAAATCTGATCATCTCTTTTTTATCCCTTTCTTTAATCTTGGTCCTCTATTCATTCGATTTTGGATTACTACTTATTTGATCCTATTTTATTTCTTATTTCAACTTTGGTTGGCTTCAATCTTTGGTAGGTAAAGGTTCTTTATTCTTTCTCTAATATCTTGTTGAGGGTGTTTGTTTGGTTTGGGGGTTTTGGGTTGCAAAGTTGTGTTGGTAAATCTGTGTTGTATGTTAGCTAATTAATCAAATGAATTTTTGGGGAAGATCAAGTGCAGTTGGGTGTTCCTCCAGTGGCCTAATTTCATGTAATTGATGTTCATTTAACAGTAAGCGAATGTATGCATTTTTTGTAGTGTTGTATGAGTTTGTTGTGTTCGATTCTCGATTAATTTCTTGTCTTGTTACTAGAGTTGACGGTGTTAAGTTTTGTGTTTAGGTTTCGGAAGTAACATGGGCATTTTTGTGTCGAAATCGAACAAGGTATGTAACATGAAACCCCAAAAATAGTGAATGGTGAAAGCCAAAAAACTGTATTATCGACGCCACGCGGTCTTGCCATGTGATAGGCCACGTGCTGGATTGTGTGAGACACACAATTTAGGCCAATTGGGCCGTGTAGGCCACATGGGAGTGTGTTAGATCGTGTGTCAGGGCGTGTAGGCCCAAAATTCTAAATTTTTTTCCTAGGGTTGTAAACATTGTTTGGATCAATCGTAGGACTCCCGTAAGGTCGGTATGTTATTAATTAAGCTATAAAACATGAATTCTGACCATCTGTTAGCGTAAAATTTGCTATAAAAACACATGTTTGAAATGATATAATATAGGTAAAATCTAAAATATGCTATGTATAAGCTGAAAAATCTTATATATGTTCTGTATTCGTCATAACAAGCATGTACATCGTTAACATATATGATATATGTTAGTTTTGCATTTGCATCTAGGTTGGGATTTGTTATCTAGAGGAAGTGTGGGCAATTTAATAACCTACTATATTTGATGACTCAGCCACATATATTTTTGTAAATTGTGATAAATCGCCTAATAAACTGGCAACTCGGCTGCAAATATTATGAGGAGTGTCATACCAACACTAAGCGGTGTGTAGGGTTGGATAGGTATATAGTACTGTAACATACCGATTTAGGGCCTAAACAGAACAGTGGTTTCGAAAACCACAAATTTGAAGTAGAAATTTTTTTTATTACGATTAAGTTTTAAAGTTTATAGTGTGATAGAATGATTGTGTGAAATTGATGTGTCTAAAACTAACTATGATCACAATAAAGGCAAGCAGACCTATCGTTCAATAGTATAGTTAAGGTAAGACTGGTAAGATCGTATCCACAAGGACCAAGAGTACTAGTAATTACTATCTTTTTATTATCTAGCCTATGAATTGGAGTGGTTTCTTTTAAACTAAAACTTAATTAAAAACACAACAAAGAAAGAATTAGGAAAATACTTTTAGACAACTTATATGATAAAGGTAATACCCAAGGAAGAGTCCACCTAGACTTCACTTATTACTTTTGATTCATACGATTTATTCGCTTGACTTAATCCGTAAAAATCCCTGATTTATGTTAATATCTCTTTCAAGACTAAAAACAATTGACTCTAGGTTGATTAATTGAAATTTCTTTCTAATTAGAACCCCTATTGTCGTATTAACTCGATCTATGGATTTGACTCTAAACTGGCAGATTTTCGTTGCCCTATTTCTAGGTTTGCAATCAACTCTGCTAAATTGTATTGATCTACTCTTAAACAGGGACTTTTGCTCCACAGAATAAGCACATTCGACTTGAATCAGTAACCTAAATTATCAAAATAAGAATAAGAACACACAATTAAGAATAAGAACAAGTATTTATCTTATAAATCAAATAATAACAAAATTCGTCTTAGGTTTCATCCCTTTAGGTATTTAAGGGATTTTGTTCATACTGATAGAGGGAAACATCTTAAAATAAGGAAAACGACAAAACATAAGAAAACCCAAAAACTTCTTAAAGAACTTGATGAGGATCCTTCTTCCAAGTTACTTCCGATGATTGTCTTCGAGTATTTTCTACCTTCTACTCGGCTCTCCCTTTAGGTTTCCCCCAAGGTGTTTATATAGGCTTTGAAATGCCGTTCTTGGCCCCCAAGTAGCCTTTTCCAAATCGAATTAAACCTGGTTTCGGTAGGGACACACCTGTGTTCGATAGCCTCAAGCCGTGCTCGATTCTGCTTGACACACACGGCCGTGCGAGATTCTGCTCGTCATACATGACCGTGTGGTCTATCCATGTGCGGAAGTCCAAGTTGTGTTGATTTCTAATGTAGGACCATTTTGTCCCTTTTTGGCTCATTTCTCATTCTTTTCGACTCCCAAAGCTCTTCTGAGTGTAAAACATGAAATTAAGGGATTAGGAGCATCAGATTCATCATATTTAATGAAAATTCATCCAAAAATAATCTAAGCATGGGGTTACAATATGTGTAAATTATGGTTTATCAAAAATTTTCGTTAAGAAATGTTATCAATTGGGTGTCCAATTTGATAACTAGGACTAAATTGCAATATGTGAAAAATGTGAGTTCTAGAAGCTAAGGAACTTATTTGAAATGGGTTTTTAAAATGGAGGTCCTTAAATGGCAATTAGACCATTATATTTTAGGTTGGACAAAAATGGAGAAGGATGGATAAAATACAAAAGGTTTTAATGAATGGCATTTTGGTCATTCAAATTTAAAAGAAATAAAAAAGGGAAAATAGGCCAAAAACATGTTCATCTTCTTTATGTGTTGGCCGAATGCTGCTATGGACACAATAGCTAGGGTTTTCAAGCTTTCAAGCTCAAGAGTAAGTGCATCTAAGCCCCGTTATTAATGTTATTTACATTTTTGAGATCCTCGTAACTCAGTTTAGCTATTTCTACCATTATTTTGAGCTAGGGTTTGTGTTTAAAAATTTAACAATGGATGACATGCATGTGTTTTGATGTCTAATGGTAGAATATGAATGCTCGATGTGTAGTAAATGACTTTTACTAAGTGATTTTTGATGAAATCGCATAAAAGAACTAGTTTGTAAAAAGTTAAAAAATGTATGAAAATGTGTGAATGAATTCAAATTGTTGACTGCTATAGTTATGAAAATGGTTCGACTAGGCTTAAAATACAAGGAAATTGAATAAAAATCATTTTACGAACCTAGGGGAAAAGTGTAAATATGACAAAGTTTAGGGGCAAAAATGTAATTTTTTCATAATATGATTTTTGGACTGAATTGAATAGTATAATAACTTAATAAGTCAAATGTGATATTTTAGATAAAGAAAAACGAGTTTCGGACTTAGAACGGGGGAAAGGCGAATATTGGACGACTCTGACCCTTTCGCCATTTTAAGTCGAGGTAAGTTCATATGGTAAAGATTAATGTTTGTTTGTTAAATTGACGAATAATTTATGAAATTACTCGTATGATAAATATCTATTATGGCACATATGTGAAATTATAAGAATGTGAATAAATAAAATGGCATGATATTTGCATGGTTTGCATGACATGGGGCATAAGGGTGACTTGGAAAGGGGAAGTGATCTGGTGGTTTATACCACAATATCTGAATGTGGTAACTTCGGTCACATAATCTGAATATGGTGACTCATGTCACAAAATATTATCTGGTGGCAATGCCACAATATATATAAGGGCGATGAGCACGTCGCCTGCAGCGACTGCCTTCGATGATGTGTAGCGGATGGAGGGTTGACTTAGTAGTCCCCTCGGTGTGATGGTTGGTACGGGTGATGTGTAGCGGATGGTATCTAGGTTTGGGTTCGGGAATGCATCATTATTTGTAAATTGTGATATGTATATGTATGATCTGATATGCCTGAATCATTAAGACTTAGTGTGGTTGTTATACACTGAGTCTGTTTGACTTACCCCGTTGTGGGATATGTTTTCAGGTGACGCTCAGTAATGGACCGGGTCGGCAGGAGCTTAGTGGTGGCCATGCTTAACTCAGAGTTTATTTTTAATTTGGACTTTCTATTTTCTTTTCGTATTTGGATTTATTCGGGTTTTGTTTTTGATGTAATAAGGCCATAGTATGAACTGTTTACGCTTGCATTTTAATTATTTTGGTACGATACAAATTTTATTAAATTAACGCTTAAGTAATCTTTCTTAAAATAAACCTTCAAATGTTTTGACATCTAAATACAAATGGTTTCCAATTTAAAGATAAATCTTTAACAAATTCGGCATGTCTTCTAATTTAAAAACAAGATTTTAATAAATCCTGATTTCCAAAAAACAACAATGTTTTCAATTGAACTCAACACAAATTTTCTTCAAAACCACTCGAATTTTCCCAAAGTAACAAACAAGTTTTGAACCGCTTTACTCAAGGAACATACCAGATCCGATCAAGGATCGTGGGCCGGTTTTGGGTGTTTCAGCTTGGTATCAGAGCCCAGTTTTAAACTCTCGGCCTTGGGTTTAAAGCCCATAACATTTTCAAAATAAGGCCCAAACAAGTTTTGTGAACAATTTTGTGAATAAGTAGGTTTTTCTGGCATGGCACCTAAGTCTCCGACCCGAAGTCCACCAGGTAAGTACCCCTAACTGTTGTGTGAATTATAGTATGATTTGTATAAGGTTAGAATGGGAACGTAGATTAGTATATGAAGTACTTGAACCCTAGGATTAGTTTACCCCAACATAGAAATTCATAAAACTTAAAGCCTAATTAAACAAACCTGTGGCTAAGTCGCCGAGTTAGGGTGTGGCAACCATTATGTGCATGTCTAGGATTGGATTCAGGAAGAGCCTGGTGTTTAAGCAGTCCTAGTCACTCACCTCCTCTTCACTCGAATCCTACCTGGTGCGTAGTGACGGTTCACCCTAACCAAGAGGACTTATTCACGGGCTAAACTCAATAACTAAAACCCGAAAGGGATTAGCCATATTTCTATAAAAACTTCAGTTTTAAAATCACCAAATTACCCGTTTAAATTGTAGCAAAAATTATTTTGAAAATTTTTCAAAATATTTCCGATTTACAAAATTACCCAAATGCCCTTAGTGGTAAAATTACTAAAATACCCTTGGTTTCTAAAATTACCATACTACCCTCGAATTTTACTAGAATGTTCTTACTTTACAAACTATCAAAAATCCCTGTTTTGCAAAATACCAAGATACCTTGATTTGGAAAATTTACGAAACTACTGATCTACAAAATTACCAAAATGACCCCAATTTCCAAAAATTTCTGCCATACCCCTGATTTTAGAAAATTTTCAAAAGTACCCTCGAGTTTTGAAAATTTCAAAGTACCCTGATTTATTAAGATTTTCAAATTGACCCCGATTTATTACCAAAATACCCCTGTAGGAGAAATGACGAAAATACCCCTAGGATAGGAACAGACACAAATGTTGGAATGATGAATGTGTGTGGTAGATACCACTGAATAAGTGTATTTCTTTGAATTAGGGTAGAAAACTTGGAATGAGAACTCTAAATGATCGAAAGAACTACTATTAAACTCATTTTCATAAAACTTCTTCGCGGATAATCAGTGGAACAAAATACTAATGCATAAAATTTCTTAAATCAGATTAAAGCGCAATCGTAAAAATGAGCTCTAGGGGACGTGGTCGTAATGTACGAGGACGTGGTAGAGGCAGGATGATCGTGTTGGAACCCGTTAGGTCGGGTCAAAGGTCCGAAAATGAGGTACCACCACCCCCACCACCAGGTGTTGGTGTTGAGCAACAAGATCTGACGGGGGATGATGTAGTATCGCAGGCAGTGCTGCGAGTTCTTGAGATGGTGGCTGGAGCAGGTGGAAATATGGGAGCTCAAAAATCTATACCCGAGCGACTCCGAGCCAATGGAGCTGAGGTGTTCCGTGGCGTATTTGGTGTGGCACCCAGTACGGCTGAGTATTGGTTGGAGGTGACAGAGCGAATTATGGATGAGCTGGATCTGACCGCTGAGGAGAAGCTGAAAGGAATGGTGTCGCTTCTTCGCGAAGAAGGATATCAATGGTGGCTCACAGTTTGGGATGGTACCACAGCTGAGGATCTCACTTGGGAGTATGTTAAGGCAGCGTATCAGAAGAAGTATGTCGGCACACGTTACACTGATGAGCAGAGGAAGGCATTTCTAGGGCTGGTTCAAGGGAATAAGTCCGTAGCAGAGTACGAAGCTAAATTCCTAAGGTTGAGCCGGTATACTCGAGGAGTAGTGGCTACGGAGCATGAGCGATGTGTTCGTTTTGAGGACGGACTAAGGGATGACCTGAGGATGCTAATAGCTCCGCACCAGGAGCGGGAGTTTTCTGCATTGGTAGAGAAGGCTAAAGTAGCTGAAAGGATTAAGGACTCTGTGAGGCAAGACACGGATTGGAACAGGCAGAAAAGAGGTTTTGGATCTTTAGGATCGTTTGGGAATGTGCAGAAGAGGCCTAGAGTTGATGGGCTGCGAGGTCAGCAGGCTGTGACAGGAGGGCAGTATCGTACATGTACTCAATGTGGGAATATGCACTTAGGGGAGTGTTGGAAGAAGACATGAGGATGCTTTAAGTATGGGTCCAAGGAACACATGATTAAGGACTGTCCCATAAAGATAGACGGGAGTTGACCCACAGGTCAGGGTTTTAATCAGGCTGGAAGAGGTAGACAGCAGCCTTAGCAGGGTCGTGGTCCGATTGGTAGAGGAAATGGTTCTGGAAGAGGACGTTGAACACCAGGCCAAGGTCTTGGTAATACTGAGGCTAGACAACCGGGTCTGGTTTATGTAGTTTGCCGGAAGGAGGATGGAGACGCGCCGGACGTCATAACCGGTACGTTCCTTATAGTGAACAAGCCTTATTTTACTTTGATTGATGTGGGCTCGACCCATTCTTACATTGCATGTAGTGTAGTTGAAACACTAGGCATAGCCTCTTAACTATCTGATAGGGAGATGACTATAGTAAGCCCATTAGGCCAAACTGTAGTGGTGAATAAGATCTTTCAGAGTGTACCTCTAAAGATTCAAGGAGTGATAGTTTCTACCGACTTGATGGAACTACCCTTCGGAGAATTCGATCTTATACTTGGTATGGATTGGCTAGTGGAACATCGGGCTATATTGGATTGTGCAGCTAAGCGAATGGAGTTAAGGACTCCGAAGGATGAGGTGATAACTATGATAGAAGAAAGAAGAAACTACTTGTCTAATGTAGTTTCAGCACTGAAAGCATATAGGATGGTTCGGAAAGGGTGCAAGGCCTTCTTGACTTTCGTTCGTGCGTTGGATGCAAAAGAAGGGGGAGTTAGTGTAAATGAATTTGTGGATGTTTTTCCGGTGGAATTACCTAGAATACCCCCGGATAGGGAGGTGGAATTCGAAATTGATTTGCTGCCGGGAACAGCTCCTGTGTCAATTGCCCCTTATAGAATGGCACCAAAGGAGTTGGTTGAGCTCAAGGCTCAGATCCAAGAGTTGCTTGATCGTGGGTTTATTCGACCGAGTGTGTCTCCGTGGGGAGCGCCGGTCTTGTTTGTGAAGAAGAAAGATGAAACTATGCATATGTGCATAAATTATTGTCTGTTGAATAAGCTGACCCTCAAGAACAAGTACCCGTTGCCGAGGATAGACGACTTGTTCGATCAGCTTAAGGGGGCCACGGTATTCTCAAAGATCGACTTAAGGTTGGGGTATCATCAGTTGAAGGTGAAGGAAGTAGATATCCATAAGACAGCTTTTCAGACAAGATACGGCCATTATGAGTTCATAGTAATGCCGTTCAGGTCGACGAACGCCCCAGCCGCGTTCATGGATATGATGAACCGGGTTTTTAACCTTACTTGGATCGGTTCATCATTGTGTTCATCGACAACATCCTAGTATACTCCAAGTCTGAGGAAGAGCATGATGAGCATCTCCGAATAGTGTTCCAAGTGTTAAGGGAGAAGAAGCTCTATGCCAAATTCAGCAAGTGTGAATTTTGGCTTAAGGAAGTTGCATTCTTAGGGCATGCAGTGTCTGGTGAAGGGATAAGGGTGGATCCTAGGAAGATTGAGGCAGTGTTGGATTGGAAACCACCTAAGTCGGTAGCTGAGGTTCGTAGTTTCTTGGGTTTGGCAGGCTATTACAGAAGGTTCGTGGAAGGGTTCTCATCAATAGCTGCACCTTTGACGAAGTTGTTGAGGAAAGAGGTACCTTTCGTATGGACAGATAAGCAACAGGAGAGCTTTGAGAAGCTTAAGAGGGTTCTGACTGAAGCTCCAGTTTTGATTCATTTGGAGGCAGGGAATGATTTCGTGGTGTACTGTGATGCTTCTCACACAGGATTAGGAGGTGTTCTGATGCAAGACGGGAAGGTAGTCGCTTATGCGTCTCGACAGTTAAGGCCTCATGAGATTAACTACCCGACGCATGATTTGGAATTGGCGGCAGTGGTCTCTGCTCTTAAGGTATGGAGGCACTATTTGTATGGAGAAAATCGGTAATCTATACAGACCACAAGAGCCTTAAGTATTTGTTGACTCAGAAGGAGTTGAACCTGAGATAGCGAAGGTGGGTGGAGTTGTTGAAGGACTACGACTGTTCCATAGAGTATCATCCGGGCAAGGCGAATGTAGTGGCAGATGCCCTAAGTTGGAAAGTGGTGTCGGATCTGAGGGCGATGTTTGCACATCTAAGCTTGTATGACGACGGAAGTTTGTTAGTAGAGTTGCAAGTCAAGCCGACATGGTTGAATGAGGTAAAAGAAAGTCAATTGGTGGATGAGGATTTAAGTGCTAAGTTACAGCAAGTGCAGAATGGAGAGTTGGAAGATTATGGTATTAATGACGAGGGACTATTGTGTTTCAAGGGTAAAGTTTGTATGCTAAAGAATGAGGAGTTAAGGCAGAAGATTCTTCAGGAATCGCATAGTAGCCCTTATGCTATGCATCCTGGAGGTACTAAGTTGTATAGAGATCTAAGGGAACAGTTTTGGTGGCCTGGTCTAAAACGGGAAGTTATCGAATTTGTCGGCAAGTGCTTAACATGTTAGCAAGTCAAGGCTGAACACCAAGTTCCGTCAGGATTACTTCAGTCGATAATGATTCTGCAGTGGAAGTGGGAGAGAATTACCATGGACTTCGTTAGTGGGCTTCCCATTATGCCTACTAAGAAGGACTCAGTATGGGTGATAGTGGATCGGTTGACAAAGTCCGCGCATTTCATTCCAGTGCGAGTTGATTATTCTTTGCAGAAGTTGGCGTGGTTGTATGTGGCAAAAATTGTGAGGTTGCATGGAGTTCCGGTGTCGATTATTTCGGATAGGGATCCAAGGTTTACATCTCGGTTTTGGAAAGCTCTACATCAGGCTTTAGGCACCAGATTGGATTTCACTACGGCATTTCATCCACAATCGGACGGTCAATCTGAACGAGTAATCCAAGTGTTAGAGGATATGTTGAGAGGATGTGTAATAGACTTCAAAGGAAATTGGGAAGAATATTTGCCTTTAGCAGAGTTTGTGTACAATAATAGCTATCAGGCCAGTATTCGGATGGCACCGTATGAAGCGTTGTATGGACGGAAGTGTCGCACTCCTACGTGTTGGACAGAATTAGGGGAACGTCGGGTTTTGGGTCCAGAGATTGTGGCAGAATCCAAAGCGAAGGTTAAGTTAATTCGAGCACGGTTAAAGGAGGCATCTGATAGGCAGAAGTCGTATGCAGATCTCAAAAGGAAGGAAATAGAATTTGATGTGGGGGATCAAGTGTTTCTCAAAGTGTCACCGTGGAAGAAGGTGATGAGATTCGGTCGCAAAGGGAAGCGAAGTCTAGGTTTATAGGACCTTATCGGATATTGAAGTGAGTTGGACCAGTGGCATACCAGTTAGAGTTGCCTTCGGAATTGAAACAGATGCACGACGTATTCCATGTATCTATGCTACGTTGTTATTGATCGGATCCATCCCATGTAGTTCCGGTTGAAGAGGTGGAGCTAAGGCCAGATTTGTCATACGAGGAGGAGTCAATTTAGATTTTGGAACGAGATGTGAAAGTGCTACGAAGGAAATTAGTGCCTTTAGTGAAAGTGTTATGGCGTAATCATGGATCGAAGGAAGCTTCGTGGGAGCCAGAAAAAGCAATGCGACAGCAATACCCTCACTTATTTCAGCCAGGTAATTTCGAGGACAAAATTATTTTAAGGGGGTAGAACTGTAATATCCCGGATTTATGGCTTATGCATTAATGCTTAATTGTATGAGGTAGCATGCTTATGTGCATTTTGAATGTGTTTTATGAATTTTGTGAACCTTAGAATGTAGGAAAAATGCCTTAGAAAATATTAAGTTTTAAGTTTAAAAGAGGAAGCTAGGCAGAGGAGGCCTTAAGAGAAATTGTAGGTGAAATTAGACACAAAAATGGGCCTGTTAAAGTGGCACAGAGGCGCCACTTAAAGCCTAGTAAGTGACCCCACAAGCATGGTGCAGGTCTTAAGTTCGAGCAGCAAGGGAAGCAACATTTTGGGACTTTTATTTTCGGCAAAAAGGGAGATAGGTGGAAGGCATAGGGACTTCATTTAGATAAGCTTTAGATGTGGTCAAATCCTTTTAAATTTTGGCTAAGGTGGAGGATAAATGATGATTTATTTTGAATTATTTTTCAATGGGTAAAAAGAGAGAAAAGAGGAGAAAAAGGAGGAGGCTGATAAGGGAAGTAGAGTTGGCCGGCCTAGGGACTTTCTTGATAACATTTTCCGCTAAAGATAGCTTAGGGGTGCCGAAACTTAACTCTCTCTTCACTTATCTCATTTGTGCTGAAAATCCTTAGGAGATCAACTAGTTTTCTCTCTTTCTTCTTCCCTTCCTCTTCATTTGACCAAAGCCGAATATTCCTTTCTCGGAATCCACCATTGTCGATTCTCTCTAAGTCTCATACACTCTCTTCTCTTTTTCTTTTTGATTCTCCAAGAGCCGAACATTAAAGGTAACCCCTAGCCGATTTCTTCATAGCATCAAAAGCTGAAACTTGTTGATCACTACCTAACCTTCATAGCCGAACATCTCTGTAGATTTAAGCAAGGGTGCCATCGACTACAATACTAAGGGTAAAATTAAATGCTATTCAATTTCCTTCCTTTTCTTTTTAGCTGAAACTTAGGGACTAATTCTATTCATGATCTTTGGCTGAAAACTTGAAGGAGGAGATCTTCGGGATTTTAAGGATCTAAGGTAAGTCATGTGGTATTCAGCCAAAGGCCATGTATTGTGATTAAATGTTTGATTGGATCTAACACATGTCTATAGGGATTTTGACAGGGACTAAGGACAAGTGATATTTCGGGATTTAAATCCACAAGGTAAGTGCTTATGGTATCCGGCCAAGGCCATAGTTGATGTTTCAGATCTATTTCTCATTCTGTTCAAAAGCCAAAAACTAACCAGTTGAGTGATCTAGTGCTTGGCCGATTGTAAGAAGAGTCAACACAAAGTTTTCGGGATTTGTTTGGTAACCCAATCGGTAGCAAGGTAAGGATTTGGTTGAGATAATCCTTCGGGATTTGGTTTTATAGCTGAATAGGCTTTTGTTAAAATATTAAGTGTTGGCCGAATGTAGGGACTAAGATCTAGAGCATTAAATAGGGATTCTTCAGGATTTCAGTGAACTCGTTAAGTATACCAGGTGTGTAGCCCTACCCTAAGTCTTAATAGATTTATGGTATTGTTTTAATGCATGTGTTATGGCTAAGGTACCATGCAATGGTACAAAGTACTCAGGTACGTAAACCTACTCCTACTATGAGTATAATATGATTAATATCTGTTATGGCACATATGTGAAATTATAAGAATGTGAATAAGAAAATGGCATGATATTTGCATGGTTTGCATGACATGGGGCATAAGGGTGACTTGGAAAGGGGAAGTGATCTGGTGGTTGATACCACAATATCTGAATGTGGTAACTTCGGTCACATAATCTGAATATGGTGACTCATGTCACAAAATTTTATCTGGTGGCAATGCCACAATATATATAAGGGCGATGAGCACGTCGTCTGCAATGATCGCCGATGATGTGTAGCGGATGGAGGGTTGACTTAGTAGTCCCCTGGTGTGATGGTTACACGGGTGATGTGTAGCGGATGGTATCTAGGTTTGGGTTCGGAATGCCATCATTATTGTAAATTGTGATATGTATATGTATGATCCGAATGCCCGAATCATTAGGACTTAGTGTGGTTGTTATACACTGAGTCTGTTTGACTTACCCCGTTGTGGGATATGTTTTCAGGTGACGCTCAGTAATGGACCGTGTCGGCAGGAGCTTAGTGGTGGCCATGCTCAGCTCAGAGTTTATTTTTAATTTGGACTTTCTATTTTCTTTTCGTATTTGGATTTATTTGGGTTTTGTTTTTGATGTAATAAGGCCATAATATGAACTGTTTACGCTTGCATTTTAATTATTTTGGTATGATACAAATTTTATTAAATTAACGCTTAAGAAATCTTTCTTAAAATAAACCTTCAAATGTTTTGACATCTAAATACAAATGGTTTCCAATTTAAAGATAAATCTTTAACAAATTTGGCATGTCTTCTAATTTAAAAACAAGATTTTAATAAATCCCTGATTTCCAAAAATAACAATGTTTTCAATTGAAATCAACACAAATTTTCTTCAAAACCACTCGAATTTTTCCTAAGTAACAAACAAGTTTTGAATCGTTTACTCAAGGAACATACCAGATCCGATCAAGGCTCGTGGGGCGGGTTTGGGGTGTTTCAACACGGGCGGGTGTAACCACTCGGCCTGCCCACACGTGCGTGTGACTCTCCAAAACAAGAAAATTTTCTAAATGTTCCAATAGTTTTAAAAGTTCTCAGTTTAGTCCCGTATCGCTCCTAAAGCATGTTTTAGGCCTCGTAGGCCCATTTTAGGGACTTGATGATATAAGATAAAAGTTTTAAATTTTAAACGAAAATTTATGCCTTGAATTTGTTTAGTTGCAAGTGTTATTGTCCAGTAACGCCTCGTATCCTGTTCCAGCATTGAACACGGGTAAGGGGTGTTACATTTAGTCGTATCAGAGCTATGGTTTAGTAGGTTCTCGACTAATCTAGCATGAGTAAGAGTCTAGCTATACATGGCATA
This sequence comes from Gossypium bickii, assembly GCA_025503065.1. NCBI lineage: Eukaryota > Viridiplantae > Streptophyta > Magnoliopsida > Malvales > Malvaceae > Gossypium > Gossypium bickii. Next base: position 56,924,509 of record CP106717.1, on the reverse strand, counting down.
TGTGGACCGTGATAGTGTGATATCTCTGGGCTCTAACGAAATTGTTTTGTTGAGACAGAGGTGCTTTCCAACCGAGATATTTTTGAAAATACTGACATTAACTCTGAGATGTTTGAAAATGTGTTTGTGATAAGTTGAAATGTGGTAGGCTACAAATAAGAGTTCATAATATGCATGTGATGATGTATAAAATGAAATAACCATAATTTGAGAATTTTGGGTACAGTGTTACTGTCCTGGTTGAATGTCGTATTTCGATGAATTATGGTAATTTTATGCAATAGATAAAATGTTATAAATGTTGAGAAGTTATGAAAAAGGAATTAAATGTGTAAACCGGGTAGAACGCTAGAAATGGGTACTTTCATTTAAAGACATGTGATGAATTGAAGATAAAGACCATGGATTGACCATGGTAGCATTTGAAAAATGTGACTATGTGATTTCCATATAAGACCATAGCTGGGTTATGGCTTCGATGTGTAATATGTGTATATGTGGAAGACCATAGTTGTACTATGATATTGTGCAAAACGAAGTACCCAATTTCGTAAGGCGTTCTCTAATTTGACCAAGTGTAGTAAATGAAAGCGTACATAGATTTAAAGGATAAATTTGTAGTGAACATGAAATTAAGCTTGAATGAATGATTTTATTAAAGAAATATTGTGTATGGCAAGATGTGATAGTAAATTACATGTTGTAAATGGATACTTAAAGTTCGATAATTGATGTATGAAACTAATACGAGAAAGTGAAACTAAATGAAGGTTTATATTATGACAAGCATTCATGTTTGTTTGGCATTCACATGATGTAATGTGCCTAACTTGTATGATTAGGTGAATGCGATAAGAAAAATTTTCAAAATTTATGGAATGAATATTAAACGCGTCTGTTCGAATAAGATAATCAGAAAATTTCTGTAACATGAATATATGTGTTAAATTGCCTAAAACAACTAGTGTGTTATGATGAATTTTATGAGATTTATGCTGAATGAACTCACAAATGAGAGACTAAAGAATTTAGTAGCGGATCAACTATTATGGTGGTCAGATAAAAGAATGAGTCTATAAGTAATGATAGAACTAAGAGAATATTCAATCATTTTGAAGATCATTCGGATTATGCAAGGCTAAGCTTAAATAAGTCAACTTCGATGAAACAAAACATACAGGTATGATACCTAAAGAATGTACTAATTGGAAGTTTTTCTGAGTTGGTTTATGATAGTGAAAATATAAACCTAATGATGACAGAAATAGACAGTGAGATAATGTTCGAATTGTATCGATAGCTAAGTACAATTATTATAGTTGAGTAACCTACCTTAGTTCCTTCTGGGTATATTATGTGCTCAATAAATCTTAGAGGTATATGAGGTTATTTATTTTCAAGTAAAACTTTTATCGCAAGGGGTACGGTAGCGAGAGATACAGGTAGGCGAAGGCCTTGTTGACCTGTTTGGATTATGTTCAGCATTTTCCTATCTTTCATTTGTATTTCATTTCTTTTATTAAAAAAAAGATGATGACAGAATTTGTGTGATGATGGTATCCGGTTCCTACTGGTCATTGTTTGTTTAGTGCACAAGAAGATTGTGTTGCTTCTGTTACAATTGATTGTAGTGTGGATGAGTGATGTTTCTTTCGAAATTACTATGAGACCTCATTGAGGTATATATCATTTGGCAGGAGTTGTGTTCTTAAATTTCAGTATAGTTTTATAGCTGGAATATTATTTATCTATACAGTTGAACTGTTGACTTTATTTGGCATTTTCATTTTAAAAATATCCGATGGTTATGGCTTTATCAAAGTTCAACATTGTGATGATTAGTAATGGAAGACAGTTTGGATATGCACCGTCCTTCCTAGTTGTAGTTGAGTTGACATTGGTAAATGTGAAAATCAGAAAATATTATTGTTAATCAAGTGGTGTAATGGAGGGGGACCATCGCGCTTGAGAAGCCTAATTAGTGGTATTACTTATTAGTAAAGTTAGAAATAGCTGAAACATGATTAATAGAATCACCAATTTTGATTTAGCCTGAGTTGAGAAAAAGGTTTATGTTTTTCAGTTAAGTATTATTGCATGACCTGGGTATAAATAGGACTAAAATGTAAAGTGATGGTTCATATTTTTATACGGTTAATACCATATTAAAAGAGAACTGTTCGACTAGTGATTTAGATACGGTCACTTTTATATTCATATTGAGAACTTGGTGATATCGTTTATTCGACGAAAGATGTCACATGTTCTCTGATTTCAAGGATTAAAGTAACGAATGTTATAGAAAGATTTGAAGTTAAGATAGTGTTAAAGACCCTAGCTATTGGAAGATCGTTAGTAGTTATTAATTTATTTCTGGAAAAGCCGATATAATTATAGATGTTGAATGGAAGAATCTTTGTTTATGTTGTGAATGGGTTATACGGTTAACCTTAATTAATGAGGATATAATTTTAGCTATATTGAAAGTTAAAGCGATGTTTTCTTTTTCTTATGTGTTAGAGAGGTTCGGGATGTGTTAGTAAATGAAATTTGCATACAAATGAATCCAAAACTTATGTAGAAGTTTTCGTATGAGGCTCGAAAGTAGCACGTCTATTTATTCAAAGGCAGTAAGGTGAGCAGTGATATGTAGTAGGTGTTCTGGTGATTGAGTATGTACCACGATATTTTTAAATTGATTTCAAATGTCTATTTGTTAGCAAGTAAGCCTAACATCAAGAGCACTTAGGACTATTGTAGTCAATGATAATACTGGTGTATTATAGATAGAATCACTATAGGTTTCATATCAGGATTACCTTTATCCCTGAAATAGATGATGTTGTTAGAATGCTAATCGTTTGATGAAATTTGCATGAATGTTTCAATAGGTAACAAGTTCTTATTGGACAAATCAATTGAGTATATGTGTTCCTCAGAGAATAATTTAGATCTTTGAAAATATGCTCCGGCACTGTGCGCTAAATTTCAAAGGTTATTGGAAAGAGATATATGAAGCTAAATCGATTTGTGATTCTAAGAAATTAGTGAAAGTGTTTCATGAGAATTGGAAACAACTTCTTCAGGTAAGATTTTCAGGGACGAAAACCCTCAGAGGAGGGAGAGTTGTAACAACTCGATTTAGGGCCTAAACAGAACAGTGGTTTCGAAAACCACAAATCCGAAATAGAAAAAAATTATTACGATTAAGTTTTAAAGTTTACAGTGTCATAAAATGATTGTGTGAAATTTTCGTTAAGAAATTTTATCAATTTGGTGTCCAATTTGATAATTAGGAGTAATTTGCTATATGTGAAAAATGTGAGTTCTAGAAGCTTAGGTACTTATTTGAAATGGGTTTTTAAAATGAAGGTCCTTAAATGGCAATTAGACCATTATATTTAAGTTTGGACAAAAATGGACAAGGATGAATAAAATACTAAAGGTTTTAATGAAGGGCATTTTGGTCATTTAGAATTCAAAAGAAATAAAAAAGGGAAAATTGGCCAAAAACATGTTCATCTTCTTCATGTGTTGGCCGAATGTTGCTATGGACACCATGGCTATGGTTTTCAAGCTTTCAAGCTCAATAGTAAGTGCATCCAAGCCCCGTTTTTAATGTTATTTACATTTTTGAGATCCCTGTAACTCGATTTACCTATTTCTACCATTATTTTGAGCTAGGGTTTGTGCTTAAAAATTTACCCATGGATGACATGCTTGTTTTTTGATGTCTAATGGTAGAATATGAATGCTCGGTGTGTAATAAACGACTTTTACTAGGTGATTTCTGATGAAATCGCATAAAAGAACTAGTTTGTAAAAAAGTTGAAAATTGTATGAAAATGTGTGAATGAATGCAAATTGTGACCTGCTATAGTTATGAAAATGGTTCAGCTAGGCCTAAAATACAAGGAAATTGAATAAAAATCATTTTACGAACCTAAGGGAAGAAGTGTAAATATGACAAAGATTAGGGGCAAAAATGTAATTTTGCCATAATATGATTTTTGGACTGAATTGAATAGTATAATAACTTAATAAGTCAAATATAATATTTTAGATAAAAAAAATAAGTTTCAGACTTAGAACGGGGGAAAGGCGAATATTGGACGACTCAGTCTCTTTTGCCATTTTAAGTCGAGGTAAGTTCGTATGGAAAACATTAATGTTTATTAGTTAAATTGACGAATAATTTATGAAATTACTCGTATTATTTGTTGAATATTGGAAACTAATGTTCGAACAAGTAAATGCAGGGTTGAACTATTCTGTTCAGTACTAAATGATAATTTGACGGAAAAGACCATGGACGAACCATGGCATAGTGTGACAATGTGAAAACTATGTGAAATTGTGACTAAGTGAATCCGAGTGCTGGTCTAGTACGTCCTTACAGTGGCTAGGTATTCCAGTATATTGTGGATACCTGGCAGCTTGTGTGAGCAGCACTGAGTAGTTACGTATGAACGACAGCTTATGTGAGTAGACCCGAGAATGTAAATGTGAATAGCTCGAGAATGAGCCTATGTGTGTTATGTGATTATGTGATGTCCATGTGCTTGTCTTGTACATCTACTAGTGGCTAGGTAGTCTTGCATATGTTGCAGATACTTGACAGCTAGTATGAGCAGCACTGTGTAGCTATGTCTGACCAATATCTTGCGTGAGCAGACCCGTGAATGTTAAGTGATTCGGGTGCTGGTCTTATATGTTATACCAGTAGATGGGTAATCCGGCATGTGTTGCGGATACCTGACAGCTTGTGTGAGCAGCACTGAGTAGTTACGTATGATCAACAGCTTGTGTGAGCAGACCCGAGAACGTAAATGTGAATAGCTCGAGAACGAGCATATATGTGAAATGTGATAAGAGGTAGCTTCGGCTGCATATATGTGGCATGTATGTGCAAGCATTCCGAGTATCCGTTAATATTTTGATGTGTTCAACGGGAAAATGACTAAAGTGTAAATGAATGTGATTATGTGATGATTAAGTGCAGGTATATGTATGTATATACACTCATGAGCAATGTGCTCGGTATGTGATCGAATTTGGTAAGAATGTAAACGAGTAAGTTATACCTATGAGAATGACCTTGTGATTATAAGTCCATGCTTATGATGTATGAATATGTGGTAAATGTGATTGATGATCATGTGTGAGGCTTTTAGGCCAAATTAAATTGAGAAATGATATGTTCAAGTCTTTGTTGTTGATGTATAGGTTAAATTGGCCAATGAATGGCTTGTAAATATTAGATAATGACTAGTTATTGGAACGGCTAACCATGGACATACTTTGGTGTGATACGTGCGTAAATGTAAATTAATATAAAGGAAACATGAAAGAGTAAATTTAGCAATAAAATAGTTTGGATAGCAGCAGTTGTATCACTTTGAAAAATCACCAAAAAATGGTGGAAATTGAATTAGAGGTTGAATGAGATATGAAATTAAATTTTATTGAGTCTATTTCTACATAAAAGAAACATAATAATCAAAAGAATTTCATATGGTGAGATATTTGGATTTTAGTGAGACAGGGTCAGAATGATTTCGGAATCCCCTGTTCTGACTTGGGAAATTCATTAAAAATTGTACAAAAATAATCATGGGATAAATTTTATATGCTTCAATTTCTTAATGAGTATGTTTTCAATAAAAATAAACGAGAACATAATTTGAGTTCTGTACAACAAGATAATTAATTTTTAGTGAAGAGGGGTCGGAACTATTGGACAGCGAAATAGAGGAGATTTTAAAGTATAAACTCTACTAATTGGCTTAACTAGAAATTCTGGAAATTTTATGGTAAGAATATATGTGGGTCTAGTTTTAGGAAAATTAGCGGATCCTAATTTGGAGTTCTGTAGCTCTTGATAAAAATAATGTAGTGATAGTAACTCGAGTAAACAACTCAAGATGAACATAAATGAATTGTGAAATTTTATGGAATAATGATGGTATTATCTTGAGAGCTTATAATGAGGATTGTTAAAAGCATGGTACTCAATTGTTTGTTATTTACATACGTACTTACAAAGCTTTATAGCTTACTCCGTTGTTTTCTGTGTTTATAATGTACTCAGGTTAGCTCGGGTTGGAAGTCGCTAGAGAACCTATGACACTATCAAGCTTACAGTTTAGGTATCGATGGTTCTATACTTAAGGTTATGACATGTATTGGGAACTTGGTCATGTTATATGTTACTATGATTTGTCCTAGAATAATGAACCATGATATTTGGAGTTCATTGTTGTATAAGGCCATTTAATGTGGCCAATAAATTGGTTATGCTATAAACTCATGATGATGCATTCCATGGTTGAGTAAATTGTATGCTATGACTTGTTACGTGTGTGTGGTGGATGTTTTGGTAGCTTTAACATGTCATAAAATGTGTCACTCAAGTTATACTCGAGTATGGGCATGATAGGGTAGAAATTGGCTTGGAAAATAGCCAACTTCTTGACCACACAGGCAGAGACACGACCGTGTCTCTTCGCCGTGTGGATGACACGGTCTAGCACACGTGTGTGTGACTTGGTCGTGTGATACAAAATGAATGATTACATTATAAATAGAGAGTTACACGGGTGAAGGACACGGGTGTGTCCTAGGCCACACGGACGGGTGTAACAACACGGCCTGCCCACACGTGCGTGTGACTCTCCAAAACAAGGAAATTTTCTAAATGTTCCAATAGTTTTAAAAGTTCTTGGTTTAGTTCCTAATCACTCCTAAATCATGTTTTGGGCCTCGTAGGCCATTTTTAGGGACTTGATGATATAAGATAAAAGTTTTAAATTTTAAACGAAAATTTATGCCTTGAATTTGTTCAGTTGCAAGTGTTATTGTCCGGTAACGCCTCGTACCCTGTTTCGGCGTTGAACACAGGTAAGATGTAACACCCCATACCCGAGTCCAGGACTTAGACCGGATACGGGACATTACTATGCTTGAACTTGCTTAATCATGAAATTACGGGCTATAAAATTTTGTTCCAAATTAAAACTTCTCTTTCTTAGTCGACTCATATATCTCATAGGCCTATGAGGCCTTGAACTCGTGTCCGGAAACTTTCGAAACTCAACTGGAAACTTTTACTCGAAACAGGGGTTACACACCCGTGTGACTTAGGACACACCCGTGTACTACTATACATGCTCGTGTCTTCCACCCGTGGTCGACACTGACTAATTACACACGGCCTTGACACACCTGTGGACTTAGACCATGTGCTATTCCTTGATATACTGACTTACTTACACGGCCTAGGCACATGCCCGTGTTCTACCCGTGTGTCATGCATGGCCTAAACAAACGGCCGTAGGACTAGCCCGTGGCCTATCCTGACTTAAGGTACAAAGGTGCAGGGTACACACGGCCTAGACACATGCCTGTGTCTCCATCCGTGTGGGTACTTAAAGGCTATTTTCAAAGCCAATTGCCACCTTGAAATTAACGATCAATCCAATACTCATTCCAACAACTCAAGTACTACATCTAACATGAACAAGGATACATACTTCATTGATAAATAAAACATACATACTTAATCATTCATGACCAATCTCTTTGGCCATATACAAAAAGAATCCTAAGCTTGATAGCCAACACTTTAGCTAATTTTAAAACATAGCTCAAAATGAAATGCTTCCTATACATGCCATACTTAATAAAAACACTTGGCTATACCAAACTATCGATTGATAGTGTGCTCCGAGCTCCGATGACGATGATCCACGAGATTAGCTTGGCGGGACTACATGGAAAGAAAGAGTAAAGGACGTAAGCATTTAGCTTAGTAAGTTTCATATAATGCACATAACAACATACTTCCTCAATATAAACCATATGACATAAATAATGGTATCATAAATTTTAGCTATAAAGCTTACTTACTCATACTTGATTCTTACATATCTCATGATACTTACTAGTCTCATACTCATAAGGTAAACAAGGTACCTGTGTCACTTGATCACATTGATCAGTATACTTTAACATAATTGTAACATCCGGGATTTAGGGCCTCTGCATTTATCTTGTTCCTATGTGTCTGGTATGCTATGGGTATTGTTTGAGTGTGTTTGGCGTCTCTGGGAAGGCCGGGGGGTTAAGTCAGAACCTTGGCCAAATTTTAAATTTTGGGCACTTTTGGAGGGGAGCTAGTTGGGGGCAGGACTTAAGGTTTAATGGTTGTGGTTGTTGACACAAGGAGTGATGTGGTAAGGTGGCAAGTGACGCCACTTAGAGAGCAAGGAGGGTGGCGTCAACAAGGAGCAGCTGAGGGAAGGAGTTCAAGTCACGCTGATAGCTTTTGGAAGCTCTCTTTTTGCGTCAGGAAGCTAAGGAGGTGGCTTCCAGTGAGACTCTTTAGGGTGGTTGGTTGAATGAGTCAAAGAATTCGAAATAAGTGGATGAGAGGTGATGGAGGAGGGTTGAAGTGGCTAATTGGTTTGAATGGGTGTTAGGGAGTGCTTTGTGGAGAAAAATAAGGGATTTGGAGTGAGGTAAAAGTGTTAGCCGAAATTTTGTTGGGTGTCAAGGGGGGATCAGTCAAAACTTGTGGGTTTGATCCTGGTAAGAGTAGGTGCCGAAGGTTTGAAGCCTTAGTGGTGATTTTTCTATAGGAGAGCATTTAGTGTTTTTTTTGGGGTAACCTTGAGTTCTTTTCCATTTCTTATTCTTTTCTATCAGAAACTGAAAGCATCTTCTCCCTTTCTTTCGGCATATTCTGTCACTTGAGTGCAATTACTTCATCATTAAAAACTGAATACTTCTTACTTCTTCTTGGTTCAAACGAGTTGTAGTGATAACCTTTTGGCCGAAACCTCCCACCAACTCCATCATTCCACCATTTTCTCTTCATTTGTTCTTCTTAGCCGAATTTACATTGCACACCCATCTTTGTTCTCTTTTTGTTCAAACCGAAACCTATTCCATTTCTTCTCTTTAGAAGTGATTCCTCCTCTATATTTTCTCGTATAAGCCGAATCTTCCTAGCCATTCTTTCTTGCATTTTTCCCTCGAATTCTCTAAAATCTGAAACTCTTAAACCTTCATTTAAGTTTTCTTATCGTCATTTTCGGTTCTTCCATTTTATTCTTTTCCATTCTTGTTCATTGCCGAATATTCTCTACTGTAGTGCTTGTGCTGACTTCTCTTGGGTGTATTCGAATCCTCTGCATTAAGGTAAGATCATTCCCTTTCGTTTTCTCCTTGATTAAACCCGTATTCCCTCTTTTCTTGGTAAGGCCGAATCTGCCTTGAATGATATCTTAACCTGTTTCTTTCTCTCGGTGTTCCATCGATTAAGGGGCTAAGTGTTGGGCATCTACTTCGGATCATTCTTTGATTTGGTCTATTAAAGGCGACTATTCCGGGAAACAATGCTAGTCGAATCTTTGAACCCTACCTCTCTTTTTGGGATTTCAAGGTAAAGGTTTTCTCTTCAGATATTTGATTAGGTTCACTCTCGTATTCGCTATCTTTACACTGTATTGTTGTTAAACAACCATTGTTTCCTTATAGTATCTTCTGACCAAGATCTTTTGATGGAATCCAATACCAATCAGGCAAAGGAGGGGGTTGGACCCGTAAACCCAGCTCCTAAGTTTAAGAAACATACCGTGTCAGCAATGCGTTATTGGCCACTAGGTTGTGGAACGACTTCAGAACAGAGTAGTAGGCAGATAGCAGTTGTTTCTGCTATCAATAGTGTCGACGTAGAAAGTATTATTTTACGTGTTATCAGGTGTGTAAAACCTCATACACTTTCTTTAATTGTAATATTGGTTGTATGGGCTGAAAAGCCGATAAAGGTTGTGATGACAGTCGTGATACCCTTGTGGGTAAGGCAAGGAATGCCAGGTACGTGATTATAGTATCATTCTTGTGTGTCTGGATGTATGTGGTAATCTATTACCTTGTCGATAGCATGTTGCATTGTTATGGTATGTATGTCATGCATGGGATATGGATATGATGTTTAAGGGGAAGTGCTTGATTATGAGGTCACGTAGTGATCGGTGGCTAGGCCACGTTATATTATGAGGTCACGTAGTGATCGATGGCTAGGCCACGTTATATTATTAGGTCACATTGTGATCGGCATTCTGACTGACAGCGTGACTGTCAAAGTGGCGTGTAGCGGATGAAGGGTTGATTGTAGAAATCCCTATGGTGTGTTTGGGTGGTACGGGTTGGCGTGTAGATGATGGAAAATAACTAGGTTTGGGCTGGGACATGATGCATTCATTTATTTTTATGCCATCCTGAGTGGGCTAAGGCCTGATATGCGATTATGGGCTTCGAGCCGATTATGTGTTATAGGGGATTTGCACACTGAGTCTCAGTAACTCACCCCTTTGTTTAACCTTTCAGGTAATCAGTAGATCATGGATATGGGAGCCGAGGCGGACCCGTGGAGGCGATAAAGACTCTACTTTTCGTAAACTCTTCCTGCTATACTTTATTTTTAATTGGGGATTTTGTCTGTGTAATAAGGCCTTTCTAAATTTTTGGGTTTTATTTTATTTATTTATATATTACTTATTTAAATTTTGACACTATGCAAATTTAATCAGGAAATTAAAAATGGGGTTTTAAAAATACGAGTAACTCAAAACATACGTTTTCTTTCAAGTATCACCAAGCTTAACGAATATTCGATTAACACAAATTGAAATTTTCCTACACTACCAAACCACTATTTTCAAGACATCGCCTTAAATCGAAAAGTTTTCAAAAGTACAATTTTTCCTAAATTAAACAAGACTTTATTTTTACTTCACCTTGTAACATATTAGATCCAGTCGTAACGTTTAGGTTGGGTTTGGGGTGTTACAATTTTGGTATCAGAGCCTAGGTTGCAAAACTCGAGCCGTGAAATGGGTTCATGGGTTCAACAGTGTTGTATAAAATCGACATGAATGTTAATTAGGGAGAGTATTTTGGTTGGAATATGGCATCCGAGTCTACCGGCACCCGATCCACACAGGTAAGTTTTCTAATTACTTGATGATGTATGTATGAAATGATTGTTAGCATGAAGAAATATGCTTGTTAGCTCTAGGAGATTCAAACTTTAGAGACTGAAACCTCTAGGTTGTGATGTGTTTGTGAAAACTACTCTCTAAAGCTATTTCCCATAAAATTTCTCGGTATTAAATAGTGAAAGAAATACTAATTCATAAAACTTTTAATCAGATAAAGGCGTATCGGTAGCAATGAGTACTAGGGGACATGGACGTGCTGTACGCGGCCGTGGTAGAGGTCGAGGTGTTGGGTCTGAACCCTCGGAGTCAGGACGTGGGTCAGAGAATGAGATGCCAGTACCGCCAACTGCGGAAGCAAATTTTCAAGATCAAACAGACGAAGACGATGCGGTGTCTCAGGCGATGTTACTGGTCTTGGAGAGGGTTGCTGGAGCAAGCATAGGATATGGGGCTTGAAAATCGGTGTTTGAACAACTTCGAGCCAATGGAGCAGAGATGTTTAGGGGAGTTTCGAGTGCAGCTCCGAATGTAGCTGAGTATTGGCTAGAAGCAGTAGAGCGTATCATGGACGATCTTGATTTCACGGTGGAGGAGAAGTTGAAAGGAGTTGTGTCTCTTTTGCGGGATGAGGCGTATCAATGGTGACTGACAGTCAGGGATGGTTCTGTGGCTAACCGCATTACCTGGGATTTCTTCAAGTCGGAGTTCCAAGGTAAGTATATCAGATCAAGTTATATGGACACGCAGCGTAGGGCGTTTCTGAATTTGGTTCAGGGAATAAATTGATAGCTGAGTATGAGGCGGAATTCTTACGTCTTAGTCGTTATGCCCGGGGGATAGTGGCCACAGATCATGAGCGTTGTGTTCAGTTTGAAGATGGTCTAAGGGATGATTTACGAGTGCTGATAGCTCCACAACGAGAAAGAGAATTTGCGGTCTTAGTGGAAAAGGCTAAGATAGTCGAGGAAGTGAAGAGGTCTGAAAAGCAGAATCAGGATAGAGATAGAGGTAGAAATAAAAGGAAATTTGGGTCATCGGGGACAGTTGGGCATTTTCAGAAAAGACCTAGGTTGGATGGGCCGAGTCGGGTTGCGAGATCTGTTGTGGATAGTCGGCCTCAGAGGTGTGCTCGATATGGTAAATTTCATGTGGGCGAGTGTTAAACTAGTAACGGAAGATATTTCAGGTGTGGGGCTACTGATCATCAGATTAGAGACTGTCTACAGGAGCAGAGCGGTGCAAGGTCAGTAGGTCAGGGTTATGCTCAGCCGGGTAGAGGTGGTCAGCAACCGCAGAGGGGTCGTGGTCTAGCCAGAGGAGGTAATGGTTTTGGTCGGGGTCGTGGAGCACCAGGCAGAGATGTAGGGGGTACTAATCCGAGACAGCCAGGGTTAGTCTATGCAGCTAGACGCTGAGAGGAGGGTGATGCACCGGATGTCATAACCGGTACATTCCTAATCTTTTGATTGCCTTTTTCTGCACTGATTGATATTGGGTCGACGCATTCTTATGTTGCTAGTGTGGTATCTGGAACTTTAAGAATAGACTCTGAGATTTCTTCTAGGGAGATGACTGTAATTAGCCCACTAGGACAATCTGTTGTTGTGAACAAACTTTATAGGGATGTACCTCTAGAAGTTTAAGGGGTAGTTTTTCCCGCTGATCTGATGGAACTGCCGTTCGGGGAGTTCGACTTGATCTTAGGTATGGTCTAGCTGGTGAGATATCCAGCGAATTTGGATTGTGCAGCCAAGCGTATGGTGTTAAGAACTCCTAAGGATGATTAAATTTTAGTGATAGGTGAAAGGAGGGACTGTTGGTCAAATGTAGTGTCTGTTTTAAGGGCAGAAAGGATGGTGAGGAAAGGATGTGAGGCATTCTTAACTTTTGTACAGGCTCTGGAAGCCAAGGAGTTAACTATAGGGAATGTTAGAACGGTGAAGGAATTCTCTAATGTTTTCCCAGAAAAGCTTCTGGGATTACCTCCAAATCGCCAAGTGGAGTTCAGTATTGATCCTCTTCCGGGAATAACGCCAGTGTCTATTGCCCCATATAGAATGGCGCCGAAGGAGTTAGTGGAGCTGAAAGCACAGATTCATGAACTGTTAGATCAGTGTTTTATTCGACCGAGTGTATTGCCTTAGGGAGCGCCGGTGCTATTCGTTAAGAAGAAGGATGGATCAATACGTATGTGCATTGACTACCCTCAGTTGAACAAATTGACGATCAAGAATAAATACCCGTTGCCGAGGATTGACGACTTGTTCGATCAATTGAAGGGGGTGTCAGTTTTCTCAAAGATAGATTTGAGGTCCGGATATCATCAGCTTAAGGTCAAGGAAGCGGATATTCATAAGATGGCTTTCAAGACTCGCTATGGGCATTACGAATTCTAGGTGATGCCGTTTGGGTTGACCAATGCACCAGTAATGTTTATGGACATGATGAATCGAATATTCCAACCCTACCTGGATCGATTTGTTGTTGTATTTATAGATGATATCTTGGTCTATTCAAGAGCAGAGGAGGACCACGATTCGCATCTTCGAGTGGTTTTACAAATCCTGAGGGAGAAACAGTTGTACGCCAAATTCAGTAAGTGTGAATTTTTGCTAAGTGAAGTTACTTTTCTGGGCCATGTTGTGTCGGCAGAGGGGATTAGGGTTGATCCTCGGAAAATTGAAGCTGTGTTAGATTGGAAACCACCTAAGTCTATGGCAGAGATTCAGAGTTTGCTTGGTCTTGCTGGGTATTACTGAAGGTTCGTTGAAGGGTTCTCATTAATTGTGGCACCTTTAACCAAGCTGTTGAGGAAAGGGGTACCTTTTGTTTGGGCTGACAAGCAACAAGGAAGTTTCGAGAGGCTGAAGAGGATTTTGACGGAGGCTCCAGTGTTGATTCAACCGGAGGCTAGAAAGGAGTTCGTGGTTTATTGTGGTGCTTCACATATGAGATTAGGATGTGTGTTAATGCAAGACGGAAATGTGGTGGCGTATGCGTCTCGGCAGTTAAGACCGCACGAGTTAAATTATCCCACGCATGATTTGGAGTTGGCAGCGGTAGTATTTGCCTTGAAGATCTGGAGACATTATCTGTATGGGGAGTATTCCGTCATTTATACAGATCACAAGAGTCTAAAATACCTCCTCACCCAGAAGGAGTTGAACTTAAGGCAGAGGAGGTGGATCGAGTTGTTAAAGGATTATGATTGCACGATCGAATACCATTCGGGTAAAGCTAATGTGGTGCCGGATGCATTAAGTCGTAGGGTAATCTCTGACTTGAGAGCAATGTTTGCTCATCTCAGCTTATACGATAATGGGAGTCTATTAGCTGAACTTCAAGTGAAACCTTCTTGGGTAAGTCAGATTAAAGAGAAGCAGGAGGCTGATGAGTTGTTAAAGTCAAGTTTTAGTGGGGGTCAGGTGATGGGACAATGGAATTCAGTGTGAATAGTGATGGGGTAGTATGTTTTCGAGGAAACACTTGTATGCCAAGGGATTCGAAGCTGAGGGGTAAGATTTTATAGGAAACACATAGCAGCCCATATGCTATGCACCCGGGAGGAAGTAGGATGTACGCAGATTTACGAGAACAGTTTTGGTGGCTGAGTTTCAAGCGAGAAGTAACCGAATTTGTGAGTAAATGTTTGACGTGCCAGCAGGTAAAAGAGGAACTTCAGTTACCTTCGAGGTTGTTGCAGCCGGTAAAGATTCCACAGTGGAAATGGGAGAGGATCACAATGGACTTTGTTAGTGGGCTACCTCTCACACCTACTAAGAAGGATTTGGTTTGGGTAATTGTTGATCGTTTAACAAAGTCTGCTCATTTCATACCGGTTCGGGTTGATTACTCTCCACAGAAGTTGGCTAAGCTGTATATAGCAGAGGTGGTGAGGTTGCATGGGGTACCAGTGTTTATCATATCAGACAGGGACCCTAGGTTTACGTTGAGATTTTGGAAGGTGTTGCATCAAGCGTTGGGTACGAAGTTGGATTTCAGTACAGCATTCCATCCACAGTCTGATGGTCAATCTGAGAGAATAATTCAGATCTTGGAGGACATGTTGAGGGGTTGTGTCATTGATTTCAAGGGTAGTTTGGAGGAGTTCTTACCGTTGGCGGAATTCGCCTACAACAATAACTACCAAGCAAGTATTCAAATAGCACCCTATGAAGCGTTGTATAGGCGGAAGTGTCGTACTCTTACCTGTTGGACGGAATCGGTGGAACGTTGAATTTTGGGTCCAGAATTGGTTATAGAGACGGGGGAGAAGGTTAAGTTAATTAGGGCTCGGTTGAAAGAGGCATCCAATAGGCAGAAGGCATATGCCGATTTGAAGCGCAAGGATATAGAATTTGCTGTAGGTGATCAGGTTTTCTTAAAGGTTTCGCCGTGGAAGAAGGTTCTAAGATTTGGGCGGAAGGGGGAGCTAAGCCCTAGGTTCATCGGGCCTTATCGTGTATTGAAACGTGTGGGACCAGTAGCATATCAGCTCGAGCTACCTTCAGAATTAAGTCAGATTCATGATGTATTTCATGTTTCAATATTAAGGCGCTATCGTTCGGATCCATCTCATGTTGTGCCAGCAGAAGAAATCGAAGTAAGGCCTGATCTATCCTTGGAGGAGGAACCAATACAGGTCTTGGATAGTGACATCAAGGTATTGCATAGGAAATCAGTCCCTTTGGTTAAAGTGTTGTGGCAGATTCACAGTTCAGAAGAGGCTACGTGGGAGCCGAAGGATGTTATGCCGCAGCAATACCCTCATCTCTTTTGACCAGGTAATTTCGAGTCCGAAATTTCTTTAAGGGGGTAGAATTGTAACATCCAGGATTTGGGGCCATTGCATTTATCTTGTTCCTGTGTGTCTGGTATGGTATGGGTATTGTTTGAGTGTGTTTGGTGTCTCTGGGAAGGCCGAGGGGTTAAGTCGGAACCTTGGCCAAATTTTAAATTTTGGGCACTTTAGGAGGGGAGCTGGTTGGGGACAGGACTTAAGGTTTAATGGTTGTGGTTGTTGACACAAGGAGTGATGTGGTAAGGTGGCAAGTGACGCCACTTAGAGAGCAAGGAGGGTGGCATCAACAAGGGGCAGCTGAGGGAAGGAGTTCAAGTCACGCTGATAGCTTTTGGAAGCTCTCTTTTTGTGTCAGGAAGCTAAGGAGGTGGCTTCCAGTGGGACTCTTCAGGGTGGTTGGTGGAATTAGTCAAAGAATTCGAAATGATTGGATGAGAGGTGATAGAGGAGGGTTGAAGTGGCCAATCGGTTTGAATGGGTGTTACGGATGCTTTGTGGAGAAAAATAAGGGATTTGGAGTGAGGCAAAAGTGTTAGCCGAAATTTTGTTGGGTGTCAAGGGGGGATCGGTCAAAACTTGTGGGTTCGGTTTTAGTAAGAGTAGGTGCCGAAGGTTTGAAAACTTAGTGGTGAGTTTTCTCTAGGAGAGCATTTAGTGTTTTATTTTTGGGTAACCTTGAGTCCTATTCTATTTCTCATTCTTTTCTATCAGAAACCGAAAGCATCTTCTCCCTTTCTTTTGGCATTTTCGATCACTTGAGTGCAATTGCTTCACCATCAAAAACCGAATATTTCTTTCTTGTTCTTGGTTCGAACGAGTTGTAGTGATAACCTCTAAGCCGAAACATCCCACCAACTCCATCATTTCAGCATTTCCTCTTCATTTTTTCTTCTTTGCCGAATTTACATTGCACACCCATCTTTGTTCTCTTTTTGTTCAAACCAAAACCTATTCCATTTCTTCTCTTTGGAAGTGAGTCCTCCTCTCTATTTTCTTGTATAAGCCGAATCTTCTTAGCCATTCTTTCCTGCATTTTTCCCTCAAATTCTCTAAAAGCTGAAACTCTTAAGCCTTCATTTGAGTTTTCTTATCTTCATTTTTGGTTCTTCTATTTTATTCTCTTCCATTCTTGTTCATTGCTGAATCTTCTCTACTGTGGTGCTTGTGCCGAATTCTCTTGGGTGTATTCGAATCCTCTGCATTAAGGTAAGATCATTCCCTTTCATTTTCTCCTTGATTAAACCCGTATTCCCTCTTTTCTTGGTAAGGCCGAATCTGCCTTGAATGATATCTTAACCTGTTTCTTTCTCTCGGTTTTCCGTCAATTAAGGGGCTAAGTGTTGGGCATCTACTTCGGATCATTCTTTGATTTGGTCTATTAAAGGCGACTATTTCGGGAAATAGTGCTAGTTGAATCTTTGAACCCTACCTCTCTTTTCGAGATTTCAAGGTAAGGGTTTTCTCTTCAGATATTTGATTAGGTTCACCCTCGTATTTGCTATCGTAAACCTGTATTGTTGTTAAACAACCATTGTTTCCTTATAGTATCTTCTGACCAAGATCTTTTGATGGAATCCAATACCAATCCGGAAAAGGAGGGGGTTAGACCCGTAAACCCACCCCCTAAGTTTAAGAAACGTGCCGTGTCAGCAGTGCGAGATTGGCCACCGGGTTGTGGACCGACTTCAGAACAGAGTAGTAGGTAGATAGCAGTCGTTTCTGCTATCGATAGTGTAGACGTAGAAAGTATTATTTTACGTGTTATCAGGTGTGTAAAACCTCATACACTTTCTTTAATTGTAATATTGATTGTATGGGCTGAAAAGTCAAAAAAGGCTGTGATGACAGTCGTGATACCCTTGTGGATAAGGCAAGGAATGCCAGGTACGTGATTATAATATCGTTCTTGCGTGTGTAGATGTATGTGGTAATCTATTACCTTATTGATAGCATGTTGCATTGTTATGGTATGTATGTCATGCATGGGATATGGATATGATGTTTAAGAGGAAGTGCTTGATTATAAGGTCACGTAGTGAACGGTGGCTAGAGCACGTTATATTATGAGGTCACGTAGTGATCGGTGGCTAGGCTACGTTATATTATTAGGTCACATTGTGATCGGCATTCTGACTGACAGTATGACTGTCAAAGTGGCGTGTAGCGGATGGAGGGTTGATTGTAGAAATCCCCACAGTATGTTTGGCTGGTACGGGTTGGCATGTAAAGGATGGAAAATAACTAGGTTTGGGCTGGGACATGATGCATTCATTTATTTTTATGTTATTCTGAGTGGGCTAAGGCCCGATATGCGATTGTGGGCCTTGAGCCGATTATGTGTTATAGAGGATTTACACACTGAGTCTCGGTGACTCACCCCTTTGCTTAACCTTTCAGGTAATCAGTAGATCGTGGATATGGGGAGGCCATAAACACTTTACTTTTCGTAAATGCTTCCTGCTATACTTTAGTTTTAATTGGGGATTTTGTTTGTGTAATAAGGCCTTTCTAAGTTTTTGGGTTTTATTTTATTTATTTATGTATTACTTATTTAAAAATTTACACTATGCAAACTTAATCACGAAATTAAAAATAGGGTTTTCAAAATACGAGTAACTCAAAACATACGTTTTCTTTCAAGTATCACCAAGCTTAACAAATATTTGATTAAACAAATTGAAATTTTCCTACACTACCAAACCACTGTTTTCAAGACATCGCCTTAAATCGAAAAGTTTTTTAAAGCACGATTTTTCCTAAATTAAACAAGACTTTGTTTTTACTTCACCTTATAACATACCAGATCCGGTCATAACATTTGGGCTGGGTTTGGGGTGTTACAATAATAATCATAATCTCCAATTCATCATTCATAACATGAATAATGCTCATTTGCAACTTGATAATAACTTTGCTTAGTTAGCTTTCTTATTATCTCATTTGAGCTTAACTCGTTTGCCCGATGAATTTCTATGAATAACTGAGGATACTGAATCTCATTCCACATATAACTTGATGCCAAAGCCATATCCTGGATATAGCCTTACATGGAATATCTCATCTTGGGTTCAAGGCCATGTCTTGACATGGACTTATACGAAGTCTTTCTCGTGAGTTCCCTTGGGAACTTACCATTGCCATGTCTTGACATGGTCTTACTTGGTATCTTAACTCATGAACTGGTCAATCCGAGCCTTGGCTTGGACTTACATGAAATCTTTCTTGTTACTCACCAATGCCATGCCTTGGCTTGGACTTACATGGGATCTCTATCTCATGATAGCTTATCAATGCCAAGACTTACCTTGGACTTACATGACATCTTTGCTTGGAGACTCACCAATGCCATGCCTTGGCCTGAGTTTACATGGGTCTTCATCTCATAATAACTCTTCAATGCCAAGACTTGTCTTGGACTTACATGATAACTTTGCTGGATTGCCGATTCCATGCCTTGGCTTGGTCTTATACGGGCTTTCTTATCTTATGTGGTAGATCGAGTATCTTAAGTAATTCAACTTCAATCGGGACTTTCTCATGCTTAATCTCATTAATTTCTTTGTTTAACATACCATTAAAAATTCTCATGAAAGTAATGTTTATTTAACAATATAACAAGCAATTCAATGAAAATATCCATGAATCTTGGAAATCATACAAACTTCCCTCGATATACAAAATGTATGTAGATATGCAATTTAGTCCTCGACTTTGTTCTTGCCTCAGTTTCGATTCGGGCTTTATTTTTCTTGATCTATAATAATAATTTAGATCATTTAAAACTCACATTGACTAAATTGACTCTTAACTCATACTTTAGCAAAATTACTATTTTGCCTCTAAACTTTCTCATATTTGCATTTCTGCCCCAAGGCTCGTATAATGATTCTCATTCGACTTTCTTAAACTACATGCTTAGCTGATTCATTTTCTCTACTATGACAATCATCAATTCTCACTATTTCTAGTATGTATGATCAATTTCATATTTATTACAAATTAGTCCATACTATCTTTTTTTATGAAATTCACTAAGGAAAAGAGGTTTATCTAACATCAAACTCTCATAATCTTCCATGAAATCTCATTTTACAAGCATGCCATTCATGGGTAGATTTTTGAACATGCATCTTAGCTCATATTATAGCTAAAAAAAGCTAATTCATAATACATGAACTTCAAAAATACGAAGAATATTAAAAATAGGGCTAAGATGAACTTACTAGCAAGATTGAAAGATGAACAAACCCTAGCTATGGGTTCTTTAAAATTTCGGCACCAAGGAAAAAGATGAGAATGATTTTTGTCATCTTTTTCCTTTATGATGACCAAAATGCCTTTCTCTTTAAAATTTCACCATTTACTAATTCATGTCCATTTTTGTCCAAAAATTATAATTTGGGAAAATTTCTATATAAGGATGAAACACCCCATACCCGGCCCACGAGCCTGGACCAGATTTGGTATGTTCCTCGAAGTAAACCGATTCGAAGTTCTTTTGTTACGTTGGAAAAACTGTGTGTTTTGAAGAAAGTTTGTTTGTGGGTTGGGCTCGAGTTGAAAACATGTTTATTTTATATTGAAAACCCATTTATTTCAGGTGACAAAATATTTAAGGTTTATTTTAAATTAAATTTGCTTAGTCTTTAATTAACAAAATGTTCGTAACATGATGAATAAGTAAAACAGAAATGAAATAGTCACTATAGCCTTATTACATCAAATAAAAAAACCCAAAATTAAAATTCAACGCATTTAAAATATAAAGAGTCCAAAATAGAGAGAAAATCTGAACTTCGCATGGCCACCACTAAGCTCCTGCCGACCCGGTCCATTACTGATCATCACCTGAAAAATGTTCCCACAACGGGGTGAGTCAACAGACTCAATGTGTACCACAACACTAAGTCTTAACAAATTCAGGCATTTCATAGCATACATATTCATATATCATTAAATTAAAATGATGTAACCCGCACCCAAACCTATATGCCATTCGCTACACATTACCCGTACCATCCTGCACACCGTGGGGACTACTAAGTCAACCCTCCATCCGCTGCACACCATCGAAGGCAATCGCTACAGTTGACGTGCTCATCGCCCTTATAAATATTTGTGGCATAGCCACCAGATTAAATAATTGTGACCGAAGTCACCAAATTCAGATATCGTAGTCTTAGGTCACCACATTCAGATATCGTGGTCTTAGGTCACCACATTCACTTCCCCTTTTCAATAACCCATATGCCCCATATCATATATTATGCATTAACATGCCAAGTTTCACATTCTTATCACTTATCACATGTTAAATATAACATATTTCACAATCCTAGTAGGAGTAGGAAACGTACCTGAGTATTTTGTACCATAATATGGTACCTTAGCCACATTCTTACACTTTCATATTAATACATATATCAAGTTTAAGCCATAAATCTATTAAGATTAGTGTAGGGTACACACCTGATATACTTAGCAATTCACTTCAAATCCCGAAAATCCGATCTCACTGCTTTAGATCTTTAATGCCTATATTCGGCCAACACTAGGAATATTTAATAAAAAGTCGTTCGGCCATAAATCCAAATCCTATTAGGATTGTTGTAACTCAAAGCTTACCTTGGTGCCGATTGATGTCTAATCAAATGCCGAAAACTTTGTATCCTTCTTTCTTGAAATCGGCAATCACTAGATTACTTGAATAGATTAGTTTCGGCTTTTGAATGATTAATGAACACATATATTTACCAAACATGGCCTTGGCCGAATGATATAGACACTTACCTTGTGGATTTTAAATCCTGAAACTCACCGAATAACTAGGGAACACGCGGCCTATAGTGTACCATCGGGAAAAGAACTTCTCCTTCCTTGTAGTCGACACTTAGTAAATCCCGAAAGATCTCTTCAAAGTTTCGACAACAAGATATTAATGGGGTTAGTCCTAGATTTCAGCAAATCTTAAAAGAAAAAAAGGATGAAACCGAATGAGATCTTACCCTTATTTTAGAAATCGGCAATCCTTGCTTGAACCTTTAACAATATTCGGCTATGTAGGCTAGAAGGATCTTGATTTCTGCTTTTTGATTGGTATAAAGAAAGAAAAGAGAAAGAAGAATAAAGATAGAGGATTCGGCTAGAGCACAAGGTATTTCGGCTTGGCAAAAATAAAAGAGAAGAGAGGAGTTATTTGCTAGAGAGAATTCGGCAGAGAGAGAGTTGAAAGAAAGAATGAATGGCCCTCTTTTCCTTTAGTAGCCAAAATTACTAACTTAGAATCCTTTACTTGGCCATCACTCTTCTATTTTGATAGCTTTATCTCTTTAATTATCACCTAAAATAAAAGATAATTCAGCAACTATCCTTACTTAGCCGAAATTATTAAACTCAAAGTCCCTTACTTGGCCATCACTTCTCCCTTATTTTCCTAATTAAAGAATAATTCCTCATTTATCATCTTTTATCCTTAAATAAAATAAAAGGGATAAAACTCCTAAAATTTAGCCATGTACCGTCCCTCTATTCCCTCTTATTGACGCCACTTAGCAAAATAAAGGCTTTAAAATTTTGCTTTCCACGCGTCTCGAACACAAGTCCTTCCCCCTAGCATGTGGCGTCATTTCCAGAGCTCTAAGTGGTGCCTCCAAGCCACTTTTCCAAGCTCATTTGTGTGTCATGTTTTGCATACAATTCCTCTTAAGACCACCTTGCTTCATGTCCCCCTTTTAAACTTTAAACTTATCATTTCTAAAGCATTTCCTTACATTTCCAAGACATTTCCTTACATTTCCAAGACAAGACATTTCCTTACATTTCCAAGTCATTTCCTTACATTTCCAAGACAAGACATTTCCTTACATTTCCAAGATTCTAAAAATGCACACATCACATCCATAACACATAAGACATACTAATGCATAGGCTATAATCCAGGATGTTACAAAGGACTTCTAATTACTATTCTAAAGCTATTTCATACAAAGAGCTTCTAGAAACTCATATTTTTCAACTTTGCAATTTAGTCCTAATGGACCCTTTAATGGAAATTTCCATAAAATTTCTACATGAAACTTTCATATTATCATGCAAACATCTCAAATACCTTAAAACCTCATTTTACTAACTCGAATTTGTGGTCTCGCACCACTATTCCGACTAGGCCCAAAATTGAGCTGTTACATAAGGGGTGTTACAAGTACCCTATTTGGTGTGTTGGGATGGTCGAAGATGGTGTGTAGCAGACGGGGGTAGGATTATATATTTGAATTTGTTATGTTCTGATAAGCTCAAATTCTAATATTTATATATGTCTGATTGATTTTTAGTACGATATTTTACAAATTGAGTTTCGAAAACTCACTTTCTGTTTGACTGTCTCTTTCAAGTAATTCTCAGACTTAAGCGGGTCGGTGCAATAGGAGCTCAGTTATAATACTCTGGTTCATTTAACTTATTTTAATTGACGTTTTACATTTTTTGTAAATTTTGGACTGTTTGGGCATTTGGGGTTATTTTTGTTTTGGATTTTATTTTCGTTTTTCCGCATGAAATTGGTTAACCATTTTTCTTATATCGACGTTGTTTTCTTGTGAAACAAAGGATTTTCAAACAACAAATGTGTTTTCAAAAAATTTTACCTTTTTAAAATTTCCACCACAAACCTATTAAACTAACAACATTTTCAAAATCTGGTTTTTGTGTAATAATATCTTACGATGTGCTTTCAAAATAAATGAATTTTAGGCTTTCGAAAGAAATTGTAATAACATCTCTAGATTTGGCCATAAGGTCTAGGTCGGGTATGGTGTGTTACGAAATATCTTAGTACATAGTTTGCAAAAACTGATAATAAATCAAAATGAATGTAACAGTCCAATTTCAGTGAAGTCGAAGTAGTGGTTTCA
Source organism: Gossypium bickii (assembly GCA_025503065.1). Classification (NCBI taxonomy): domain Eukaryota; kingdom Viridiplantae; phylum Streptophyta; class Magnoliopsida; order Malvales; family Malvaceae; genus Gossypium; species Gossypium bickii. The sequence goes on along the minus strand of CP106717.1, from coordinate 56,900,792 downwards.
TAACCACAAATCCGAGCCGAAATGATAAAATATTTTAATATTATGAAATGATTAGTAATGTAATAGGACTATTGCATGAGAATTTTGAGAAGAAAATTTTATCAATTAGGTGCTTAATTGTAGAAAGGACTAAATTGCATAAAATGTTAAATTTTAATTCTAGTAGCTATAAGGATTAAATATCATTGGAATTCAAAACTTGAGGTCCTTAAATGGTAATTAGACCATGGATGTGAAATATGTAGATATTTTTGGTGAATCATCCATAGAAAAATTAGAAAAGGCTAAGGACTAAATTGGAAATGAGAAAAATTAAAAGATGATAATTAATTAAATAGAATATCATCATATTTTCATATCATCTTCCCCAAACATTTCCATAGATACCTTAGGAATGAGAAAACAAGCTTTCAAGGCAAAAATTATTAAGTTCCTATGTCCCGTTTTTAGTAATTTTTATATTTTTTAGATCGGGAAAGCTTAATTTCTCTATTTTGAGGGTTAATTTTAATATATATATCAAAGTATAGAAAATTTTCCATGGATGAACATGCTGAAATTTAAAAGTTTATGGTAGAAAATGAAAAGTTGTTGATAGATAAAGAACTTTTACAAAGGGAAATTTGATGAAAATTTGACTTAGGGAGTAAATTGAAAAATGGTAAAACACATGATAAATTCTAAAAATTTTCTAAAAATTTGAGAATACATGTGTTGTAAAAGTTATATTAGAATTTTGTTAGGCTTGGAATAAGGATTAGATTGCATGAATTTCAATTTCTGAGCCTAGGGACGAAATTGGAATTAATCAAAAGTATAGTGGCAAAATGGTACTTTTTCCTAGATTGTAAATTGAGTTCAATAGAATATGAAATGGATTGAATTGATGATTAAATTCATTTCTATAGATCTAGAAGTACCAAATAAAGAGCTAGATCAAGGAAAGGAAAAGATTTTGGATTAGTATATTTTAGATACGAACGAAAATCAAGGTAAGTTCGTATAACTTAAATGAGTATGGAAATGTATTGATTTGAATGTTATATTACATTGATTATGTTATATGAAATCATGTATGTGAATTACATAGATATGGCAATGAACGAAATGATACATGTTTGGGAAATTATTGAAAAAGGGTTAAATTCCTTGAATATTGAATTACGATGGATAAAAAGGTGATTTCCCTGATGAAACTGCATGTTTTGCAGAATGGATTTAGCCCAGACGGGTAATCCAAAATGAGCCTCTCGAGTATATGTTTCAATTAGGATTTAGCTTGGACTGGTAATCCTAAATGACTGGATTTAGTCTTGACTGGTAATCCAGAATGAACTCTATACGAAATTCTTTATTATATAAAGGATTTAGCCTGGACTGGTAATCTGACAAAACCCTTAGAGTATATGTAAAGTTAGAATTTAGCCTACACTGGTAGTTCTACCGTGTAATATGTGGCTTGAGACTGTACCTATAAGGTACTACTGGATATGAATCGACGGATAATGGTATTGTACACCTCGAGTGTACTACTTGAAATATCCATCGGAAATTCAATGATTCAACGGACAAGATACGCATATGGCATGATGAGATCATCTATGCATATTGGTATATTATGACTAACATGTTGGTTGAGTATGTGTGAATAGGTATGTAACATCCTAGAATTTGGAATTTTATGTGTTGCATTATTTTGGTGTTAAGCTAGTTAGATTATTAATTTTGTATGTTTAGGAGGTCCTGAGAAGGCTCGAGGTTTATTTGGACCTAGTAAAAATTTTGGCATTTAGCACTTTAAGGAGATAGCGTAAGTGACCTTAAAGCTTATGGAAATAAATGAGTTAATAACTAGCATAACTGAGCAATTAGTAAAGAGGTTATGGCATCAAGTGAAGTACCTTGAGGGAAGAGGTTCAAATCCCATTGTGTGCAAATTTTGACTATTATTTTTGCACTCTTTCCTAATGTGTCAGCCAAGCTTATAAATAAGGCAAGTTGGACTTTTTATTTTTGGCAAGATGGCTAAGGAGAATAGGAAATAATGAAGTTGAGGAAAGAAATCAAAAGAAAAAGGCAAGTACGGGGAACATGTGGCTTATTTCATGGAGATTGTTTTGGAAAGTTTGGGTGGCCAAACTTTTGTACTTTAGGGGCATGAATGTGGACAGTTTTGGGGCTATAGCGTGATTGCCGAATTTTTCTTGGTGCTTTGGTGAGACTAAAGTGTTAGTTTTGGTCAAAAATACCATTGGCATCAATTGTGTCATTTTCTCAAAATTTCTACTCTTTGTGAGTTTTGGTTTTTCTTCTATTCTCTCCTCTTTGCCGAATCCTCCTAGCACAATTGTGCATTTTCCTCCTCTTTTGTTTGGTCAAAACCTTCATACCTTGTTCATCTTTCTTGGATAGCCGAACAACCTATCATCCATCCAACCTCTCATCCTTTCTTTTAACCATTCCTCTAATATTTTCTCTTCTCTAAACCAACACCACCATTAAATCACATATTCTTGTTTGATTATTCCCCATAGCCGAATATCAACATATATTTTCCTCTATGACCGAATCTTCATCTCTTCTTTATCTTTTCTTCTCATCCATTTTAGCACTCATTTCTTGATTAAATCAATAAGTATTCTTTTCAACTATTTATTTTTTCTTTCTTCTATTGCCGAATCTATATTTTGGTTTGGGAGGGTCTTTTTGACCGAGACAATCACTTATTCTCTCTCAAACAAGATCTTTTTCTTCTTCGTAGTGATATAGTGGAAGGCCGAAACCTTCATTCTTCCGAAGTCATCGTATAATCGCTAGAAATCAGTCCTAAAATCTTTAAGGTAAGAGTTCTTCACGGATTTTATAATCATTCTTTATTCGTTAAGATGATTATTAGTATCCTAATGATAAACCGATTATATTATAGGGATTTAATCGCTTGATCTATCCAATCGTTGATCACTCAGAAATTAGTGGTAAGCCGATCTTTACCATTTTGATAAGTCCATATTTTATCATAATATCGATCTACATAAGATCTAACCGAATGGAGGCTTGTGGTACCTGTTCGATTGGGAAGTCGAGGGGAGATCTCAAAAGGAGAGGATTTGCGATCCTTACTCCTAAATTAAAGCGAAGGGTTGTGTCGACGATTCGGGACTTTCCACCGGGTTGTGGACCCTCATCCGGTGAGAATTGACTATTCAAGGTCATTCGTAATTTTGAGGCATCAGCGATTCGGGATTCTCTACCAGGTTGTATACCGTCAACAGGGGAAAATCGACAAATCGTAGTTGTTCACGATCCCGAGGGTAAAATCTTAGATCGTTTGTTTTAAAGTAGATTTATTAAATAGCGTACGTTGACTAATCGAGTGTTATAATATTTTAGGTGTCGACGATCCGGAAAGCGTAGTGCTTACCGTAATCAGGTGTGTAATCTCACACCGTTATCCGTGGGTTAATGATTAATATCATATTGGTAGTAAATCACTTGATTAAATTGTATTATGGTGAAATCGGAAAAAAAATTGGCTTAGATCTCATTATTTTGATAAATTTGACAAAAATCGGTATTAACACCGTGAAAATTTACGAAAACACCCCTAATGGGCCAAATCGATAAAATTTGCTATATGGGCTGATGTGAAAATATGATATATGGGCCAATGTGATAATATAATATATGGGCCGATGTGATAATTTGATATATGGGCCGATTTGAAAATTTGTTATATAGGCCGATTTGAAAATTTGCTATATGGGCCGATGTGATATTTTGATATATGGGCCGATCTGATATTTTGCTAAAAGGGCCAATTTGATATTTTGTTATATGGGCCATAATTTTTGTAATAAACATCCAATTAAATTATTGTTATTATATTATGATTTGTTATGCGTTATATACATGATTTGCATGGGACGGGATAATAATGAAGAGAAGTTTTGGTGGCTCTGCCACAATTCTGTATAGTGGCAATGCCACATAAATTCTGATATTTTGGTGGCTTGACCACAAAATTATATTTGTTATAAATGGCTTAATGCCTACGATTGGTGTGTTGGCAGGGTGGGTTGACTTGATCCCCACAGGTGTGTTGGTTGGTACGAGTGGTGTGTAGCAGATGGATTACTAGGCTTGGTTTGGGAATTGCATTTCATATTCATGTTATAGTCATTACATTATTATTGTATATGGGCTTAGGCCCAAATATTTGCTTAATGGGATTTTGGCCCAGTGGACAATGGTAAGTGGTTACACACTAAGTTCTAGCAACTCACCCTGTTTTCCTTACCCCTTTCAGGTAATGATCAGTGATGGAGACTTGGGCCATGGATGACTCAGTGGAGGCCATACTACAAAACGGTTTAAATTGGAATTTGGATTTCTCTTCAGTACTGTTAATTACTTTGTTATCATGAGTTAAGGTTGTAATAAGACCTCTGGATAAATTTTTGTTTTGTTTTATGTTTGACAAATTTTATAAATTGTTCTAAGTATTTCAAATTGAGATTTTTCTAAAAAACTAAAATAATTGTTTTCTTAAAATGAATAAACAAAAAGGGTTTCATAATAAACCTTTATAAACATATTTTTAACTTGGAAATTTCTCTTAAAATTTTCATAAACACTTTCTGAAAATTATTTTCAAATTCTTCTCAAACCATTAACGATATTTTTAAAGTCACGATTTATAAGATTTTCATATCTCAAATTTATCAAATTATCAATCAATCTTTTATTCATTACTACTTTATCAAAAAAATTTTAAATAGCAGTTGTTTTTGAAAAATGACTTAGTAGTATTTTCTCCTGTGACATGTCAGATCTGTCCTTAACGTATGGGCCGGGTTTGGGGTGTTACAAGGTAAATTACCAAATAGTTGGAAAGTATATTTTGTATGGTTAATATATTGAATGTAATGGTAAGCTTAATTTATGTTATACGAGCTTACAAAGCATAATATGCTTACTGGGTTTTATTTTCCCTGTTTTATAGTGCTCAAAGCTCGTGAAGGTTGGAGATTGGTCGAAGCAAATCATCACACTATCAACCTATCCCTTTGGTATAAATGAAAATCTTATTTTGTTAATGGCATGTATAGGCTAACTAGTGGTTGAATTATACTTGTAATTGCTTGGATTAAATTTGTAAGTGTTGGTGCAGGAAGATGGAAATTTTGGGTGAGAAATGAGGCTAGGAAATGGCCTAATTTTGTCCACACAGGTAGACACACGTCCTGGTACATGGGCATGTTGTCTGGCCGTGTGTCCCCTGCACTCTAATTTTGAAAAATAGAGTGCTCAGAATTGAGCACATGGTCAAAGACACGGGCATATGTCTTAGCCGTGTGGGCGACACAGCCTTGGACGCGGGCGTGTGTCATGGCCGTGTGAAACCTACACCTAATTCAAATTAAATTAATTAACCACACGGCCTAACACACGGTCGTGTGGTGCAAGTCAGAGAGCAACCTAAATTAGACACGGCCTAAGGTACGGGCGTGTCTAAGGGTCACACAGACATGTCCCTTGGACCACACGGGCGTGTGAGCCCTGCACTTAGAAAAATTTTGAAATTTTGTGAAAAATTTCTAGAGTTTCTGATTAAGTCCCTACTCAATTCTAATGTTCGTATTAGGCCTCGAGGGTCCATTTAAAGGACGTCCTAAACAATCTCGGTTAATGAATAGTTATTTACACGATTTATCTGAAACTGTTCTAAAAAGTGTCGGTAACGCTCTGTAACCCAGTTTCAGCGACGGATACAGGTTAGGGGTGTTACAACGAAAATGAAGTAAACTTAAGGAAATTGTTTCAATAACAGATTTAGCTTATAAGAAAACTAAACACACATAAATAAAACCCTATCACCTATTTCCCAGGTTTATCAATATCTATTCAAGAATAGGCCTCACCAAGTGATCTACCTTGCCACTATCATTCGTGACCTACTTACCTACGAAGTAGGAGAGCAGTGGGTGAGTTCATTGTGAACTCAGTGAATAATCAGGAATCATCAAGTTAAAAATACAGTTTAAAATACGAAGAAGACTTATTCTGAAAAATCATATTGCGTGTTGGGTTTGCGATGAAAGTGCATGACCCAGTTCGTAATTCTGCTTGTCAAAAAACATAGGTTTGTAAAAACTGTTTCACATGTGCTTGTTGAAAAGTCATACTTCAAAACTTAGTTGGTTCTTGTTTAAAAATGGAGCTTATATAACATGTGTAACAGTCCAGTTTATACCCTAGTCGGAACAGCGGTTTCGAGACCACAAATTCGAGTCTGAATAATATTTTAATATTATTTTCTATGTCGTTGAAATGTGAATTAGTATGTGAGAAATTATCGTGCACTAATTTGTTAAGGACTTATGTGGCAATTTAGCCACTATTTTGATTAGTGGACGGCATGGGTAATGAAATATGTATATATATATGTTTTTATATATGTATATATATTAAATTTTATAAGTTAAAGTTATATTAAATTTATTTTATAAGTTATGTTTATTTTATAATAAAAGAAACATGAGAAAGTGGCCTTATTTCATCACCTTCTTGCAGAAACTCAAAGAAAGAAAAAGGAAGCTTTGAAGCTTTGTATTTTCGGCATTTCTAAGCTTAAATTCAAGGTATGTTTTAGTCAGTTTTCGATAATTTTTATGTTTTTATAATCGTTGCTTCGAGAGCTATCAAACCATGTACTAATTTTGAGTATTGATGTTGTTTGTGTGAGATGCCATTGTTGATATGTTGAGTTTTGAAATGAGTTTAGTTGATAAATGAAAGATTTAAGCTTGATAAACAAGTTTTGTTCTTGAAGTTTTGATGAATTTAGCTAATTAGGGCTAAAATGAGAAAATAGAAAATTAAAGGACTAATTTGTAAATTTGATGAAAGATGTGGGCTTGTATGTGATGTTTATATATTCGGCTAAGCTTGGTTGTGCATTAATTTTGTGAATTTGATGTTTTGAGAAAAATGGACTAAATTGATAAATTGTGCAAATGTGAGGGTTAATTTGCAAATAGCCCTAAATGTGTGTCTTTGAATTGAATTGAATGAATTAGTGAATAAAAGGGTTAATTCTGAATATGTTTAGATCAAGAACCGAGGAAAATGGACTTAAATCGCGGGAAAGCGAAAGTAACCGAGTAGCCATTTTCATTCTGATATATTGAATCCGAGGTAAGTCACTATGCAAATAAAAGTACTTGTATGATATTATAATTGTTCATATGACTAATGTTGATAATGAATGCCTATGAGAAGTTTTGCATATAAATTCTGAGATAAGTTCGATATAGTGATTAAGTCCGGGAAGTCCCGTATGAACCTAGGAATAGATAAGATTGGCTAAGTTACGACATAGATATCTGTTTTGTTTTTATTATGTAAGACCACGTCTGGGACGATGGCGTTGACTGGACACTCATCTAAGACCCTGTCTGAGACAGTGGCATCGGTATCTGATTATGTGTAAGACCACGTCTGGGACGTTGGCATCGATATGAGCTTTACATGTAAGACCACGTCTGGGACGTTGGCATCGTTATGAACCTTACGTGTAAGACCATGTCTGGGACATCGGCATCATATTAATTCGTATAAGACCCTATCTGGGACAGTGGCATCGATATCCGAGTACATGTAAGACCTCGTCTGGGACGTTGGCATTGTACGACTATTCCGAGCTTTCTGAGTAACTTACTAGATTCCTAATGGTTCAACAGGCAATTCTGTGATACAAATGGCAAATCCGAGCTATGAACAAATATGTGATTGTAAATCCAATTTAGGTATGTTGAATATACACTAATTGTGTATACAAGGTAAGCATCTATATGATCCTACTATGATGCTATGAATATGGAAATGATGATATGATATGTAAAGTTTTGGTTAGATGAGTTATGTGTTTATATGATTCTTGAATTGTGAATATGGCTAATGTGGTCAAAAGTGTATGAACCAAAACAAATATGTAATAGTATGCTAAGTTTGTTTGTATATTGACTTACTAAGCTTTTGGAAAGCGTACTCTATGTGCGTTTTCTCTGTTTTATAGGTCGTCAAAGCTACTGAAGGCTCGGGACCGTCACGAATCGTCATCACACTACTAAACTTATTTTGGTACACTTTAGAAATGTATAGATTAGATATGGCATGTATAGGCTAGCATTTTGGTATAGACTAGTTTTGGTTATAAGTTGCTATGTGAATTTGACCTTGTGATTTGGCTAGTCATGAAATGGGACATATGCATTAAAGACTATGTTAGGTGAGGTATGTTTTGGCATGATGAATTGGTCCATGATATGGTTAAGTTTTTAGGTAAGCAAATGAATGTATTATGCTTGTGATGAGCTAAGTTTTGGAATTGAATTTGTTATGGTTAGAATGGTAATTGAATGCATAGATTGAATAGTCATATTGGTATGTATTGCTTGTAGGTGTGACCCAAGTGGGTGACATTTTGGCCTTGAAAATGGCCTATAATGTCAAACGATTGTGGCGCACGGGCGTGCGTAAAGATCGTGGGTGAATAGTAGGATGTAGCTTGGTAGCACACGGCCTCGACACAGGGGTGTCAGCTAGCCGTAGGTACAAGTCAGTAGCTAGCTACGAGTACACGGCCATGGCACACGGGCGTGTTTGGTGGTCGTGGTGGGGAAGTCAGTATATGGCCTAGTAGCACACGGCCATGGCACATGGGCTTGCCTAGTGACCGTGGAGATATAGTCAATATATGGGCACGGGTGGACACACGGGGGTGTCTAGAAGCCGTGGAGGGCACACGGTCTCCTTCCACGGGCGTGTAACTCCTGAATTTTAGAAAAGTTTCAAATTTTCCATGGAATTTGTATGTGTTCCGGATGAGTCCCGACCTAGGTTATAAGCATGTTTGAGGTCTTGTTGACCGTATTATGGGACATTATGTTTGAGAATGATAAATTTATGTATGAATCTTCTGTAAATGCTTTCTGATCTGTCTGGTAACGCTCCTAACCCTAATCCGGCGACGGACTCGGGATGGGTGTGTTACAACATGAAACATGTTCACATACTTGTCTTATCATAATGGATGAGAAACATAAAATATGCTCTCGAACTTGTATTAACTTACTTATCTTAACTTATTTGTTCTGTTGGATATGCATATCTCCTTATATTGCCTCAGAATGACTCAAAAAGTCCTTAACATGTCCTAATATTATATGGTATTTAATATGAATGTTTTTGTTTTTGAAATAATATGAATGATAAAAAGTAAATGGAAATGATATTAAAATTTTGAGAAGTAAAATTTATATTGTATTAAATACGAATACGTAAAATTAATTTTAAAAATAATAATAGTATTACTATTGATTAGATTTAAAAATGAATTTGCTAGTTAGGAATTTGATTGCTTGAACATATTTTAAAATAGTTTTAAGTAATTAATTTGATTTGCTTAATATTCATGTATACTTTCAATATCATTAATTTATAAAGATATTAAAATGAATATTGTTTGAACTTCAATAGGAAAAAATGTTTTCAAAATTTATGTTAAAAACATTATTATTATTTTATTTATTATATTGTCACAAAAATTAAATTGATTATTGATATTTTAATATACGTCGATATATGATAGGAAATTTGAGGAATTATGGTAAAATTTATATTTATACTTTTAAAAAATTGTTAATGTGGTACGTGTATTTTTAATTTATTTTTCTTATATTCGTATTTCTTTTTGTCTAGCACTTTAGTATTTAGCTTAATGGTGTTAATTTAAAAGAAAAGAAAAAAAGGACGTAGACTAGTAATAAAGTGTCACATGACAATTTCGACCAAAGAAAAAGCTAAGCAATCAAACAAGGACTTGCTAATTTTTTTTCATATTTTTGTACTGAAAGCGAAAATCATTATATATTGTAATAAATAAAAAATTCTTTTTTTTCCTCCCATATATCGACTTCCTCTGTTAAACACATTTTATAACATTATCTCAAAGTTTTTTATGTCCTTTTTCCTTTATTTTCTTATATTTAAATTACTTAATAATTTTCTTTTTTAAATAATAAAAACTTATCAATTTCTTTTCTTTATTTACTTTCTTTTCAATCAAAAACCACTCCCTAAATAAAAACTTACTGATTTTAAACAAAACTGTAACATATTTATAGAAACTCATAATAGCTAAGGATCTATTCAATTAAAAACCTAGGAACACCATACTGCATACATATAAACAATAATATCACAAGAAAATCACTTCCTAAATTAAATCATCTGCATTTTGCTTTCAACTTTGAAGGAAACATAGTCTTTGGACAAAACTAAGAGAAAGGCAGCTAATGCTATCTTAAGATTTGGATGGATCCGAATGCACTTTTATTTGTGGTGGTTGTTTGATCTATCAATGGTCGTTGCTCTTCCGAAGTGCTTGAGCCAAAGAGCTTTTTGAGTCGAAAAAGGAGGAGCAATAGTACAACTATTATTATTTCAAAAAACAACATGCATGTAATTCTCCAGTAACAAATCAATGAACTTTTTTAACTGAATAAACTGAGTCGGTTCAATGGGTTATTTGATCACTCACGTTGGATTGTGTAGAGAATCACGGCCCTCACCACTCGTTGTAGAGCAAGAAGTCATTCATTCAAATACAAACAAAAACAAAAAATCCCATCAAAACGAAGAACCAATAAGAAAAGAGAAGTTGAAAAGGGAGGACTCATCTTTAGATTGGGACAACAATACGGCTGTCTCTCTAAGAATTTGGGTGGGGAATAGATGAAGAAGAGTTCCCTTGTTGCCGAGATAGAACCCAATTTCAATTTGATGCCCATTTTTAAAGCTTCCCAATTTCAAAGTGCAAATAGAAAGAAAAAAGAAAAGAGAAAATCAAAAGCTAAAATAAAACCCGCTTTCAAACTCAGAGATTCATCATACTAAGAAGAAGACATTGTCGAAGTTACAGTCTGGATTTTTAGTTCGGTGTTAGAGAATTTTGAAAGTTCAGAGACATTTTTGTGTTTTTTGAAAAGTTTTTTGAAAAATCTAATCTGAGTGATCAAAAGAGTGAGCAATTAGCATCACTCTGGAAAAAATTAAAACTGAACGTCGATAATGATAATATAAAATGATCGCAAAGTATTAAGAAAGAAAAAAATAATACACGCAGATTTTACGTGAGAATCCTTGCGGGAAAAAACCATGGGCAAAAAATAAAAAAATTTAACTAATGTTGAAAATCAAATGATACAAGAGAATATTCGACTACATCTATTTAAAGCTTAAAAAACCTTATTCTAATCAAAGTCAAATAGAAGAACTGTAGTTCTATATGGATTCTACTTGTGCAACATAAGCCATATAGCAGGGCCCTCGACTTTAAGCTCTACACAACTCCCCTAGTTTTGCCACTGTATTTTATTTTAACAAGAATTCGAGTCATACAACTCTAACAAAAATTTTCAAAGCGGAAAAGAGGCTGATGGGCAACGATAGAGGCAGCAACAACAAGGTTAAGGAATGTTTAATTGGTTTTCTTGAAAATAATTTTTCTTTTTTCACTTTAAATTAATATTTATTTTTTTACGTAGTGCCACATGGCAGCCTATTTTTGGTCGACATGTCAATTCTTGTCAAGAATTAACACTATAACACCCTTAACCCGTCTTCGTTGTTGGATTAGGGTTACGGAGTATCACAACAAATAACAAAATAATTTATAACTTAAAACTTCTCAAAAATTACTTTAATTATAATAATCAAATCATTCTTTAAACATGACAAACATACACTTATAAACCTTAAATCAAGTTTAAAGAACCTAAATATGAATTTCAAATATTTAAGAAAATAAAATTTCAAAGTTTAAGTAATTAGTGAAAATCTGTAGTTGGTATTGATATCGAAACAATACCATTATCAAAATCGATACCAAATTACTATATTGTTTTCATAACAAAACCAGGAGTATCGATAATTAATTTATGGTATCGATATTTTATGAACAAGTATAAATACTTAATTAAAAACTGATACCATTTTGGCATCCTGTTTCTCTCAAAACTTTTTCATAAGGTCAGGTATTGATACCAGATGCCAAAATACCGATACCTCAATTCAAAATGGTAAAAATTTCAACTTAAAGAGTTGAAATCAAGAACACAAAATATCGATACTTTCACACAATTTAAATCAAGAACACCAAAAACATGTCAAAAATCATTCATTCCAAGTCTAACCAATATGCCCTCGTTGACACCACAATTTATAAACCAAAATAAGCCAAATCAAACACCTAGCAAGCAACAAACTCATTTGTATTTAGACTCATCATAAGCAAACTAATCACATAGCCAAATTGTCAATCAAGCATACCATTTATGTCTACTTTCAATAAACCATACTTAGAGCTACTCAAACTTCCATTTCAATCCATACACATATAAACAACTAAAATATATACATCATCGCAACATTAGGCAAAAGTCCTAAATTATTTACAATTAATTCACTAGATCAAGGTACCAAATATATATACATGACCACAAAATACTATTAAATTTAGGTACCAAACCCAAACAACATGTAAAATGCAAACCAAAAGTCCTAATACATTCCATTCATAACCAATTTCCAAAACAACTCAAAACATCTACCAAAAATGGAAGGATAGTGTGTATGCTTTGACTTGAACTTCCAATCTACTAGACTTCATGAAATCTACAAGAAAAACATTACACGTAAGCACGATATGCTTAGTAAGTTCAAATACATGTATACATAACTTAGTTAATAAATTTACTTTAAATAAAACATACATGATCCCAAATCTCACTTATACATTCAAAAATTCTTATTCATATAACAAACCTTAAAACATTAACATAATAATCTCTCAATCTCTCAATCTCTCAATTGATATCCTTTTCAATCTTTTCATTGTTTCAAGGATGCTGTAACAGCCCGATTTTGACCCTAACCGGAACGGTGGTTTCGAGACCACGAATCTGAGTTGAAAAAATATTTTATTATTATTTTCTATGCTTATTATGTGTGATTTGATGTGAGTGAAAATTTCGTATTAAAATTTGATCGAATTGGTGCTTAATTGTGAAAAATGGCTTAATCGCATAAAAAGAAAATTTGGTGGTTAATTGTGTAGGTGCCGAATTGTTAATGTCTTCTTAAATTGGAGGTTTAAATGGCAATTTGGCCATGAAATTATGGATAGTGGCCGGCCATCATTATGCATGTAATAGTGTTGGCATTTTATATTATATTTTATTTCATTTTATGTTAAAATAAATTAGTTAACATATTATGATAAAACAAAAAGGAGAAAAGAATTTGCATGTTCATCTTTTCATCTATTTGGCCGAAACTAAAGTGGTAAAAGAAGAGAAAAAGCTTCAAGAGGGTTTCGACAATACTTATACTTAATTAAGGTATGATTTAGCTTTGGTTTTTGATAATTTTTGTATTTTTGAGATGGTTGTTCACTCTACTATTAAGCCCATGTATTAATTTTGTGCATTAGTGATATTTGTGAGATATGCCTTTGATGAAAAGTTGAGCTTTGTGAAGATTTATGGTGTTAAATTAAAGATTTGAGCTAGATGAACATACTTTGTTCTTGAGTTTTTGATGAATTTAGCTAATTAAGGTTAATTTCTGAAAATATTATTTTGGAGGGTTAAATTGTGAAATTTATGAGAAATAGGGACTTATATGGTCGCTAGGAAGATTCGGCTATGCATGTATGTGGATAAATTTGGTGTATTTTGTGTTTTGTACAAATAGGACTAAATTGTAAACGTTGCAAATGTTAGGGGTAAAATGGTAAATTACATAATTATGTGATTTTGGACTAAATTGAATGAAAATATATTTGAATGAGCTTAATTTGGAATTATTTAGATCAAGAACAAAAGGAGACGGGATTGGATCGGGGAAAAACAAAGTTAAACGAATAGCTGGGAAGCTTAATCCGTCAATTTTCGAGGTAAGTTTAAGCAATTGGATTAAATTGAATTTTATTCTATATTATACGCACATGTTAAATGATTTTAAGTATGTTAATTATCATAGTGCCGAATGTGTTAATGGATGTAGCATGAGTTGGCTGAATGTAAAACTTGGTATTTCTATAAGTAAACTCTGATTAATTGAGTTGTTTGAATATGTATGTATGAAATATGAGATGGTTATATGTAAGGATGATAGGAGAGATGATTGTTTTAAATTGGTGGATATATGTTTATTATTATAATAAGGGTGCTGAATGTAACAGTGTGTACCAGATCTTTAATTATATGAGTATATATGAATAAATATTAGAACATATGTGTATTTTGTAATAAGGAGAAACTGGATTGATGGCACTATGTGTGCGAACTTATATTCCGAGCACTATGTGTGCGAGATCGGTTGTCTGGGCACTATGTGTGTGAGTTGATATACCGAGCACTGTGTGTGCGAAATCGGTCGTATGGCATTATGTGTGCGGAAATAAGTAATGGCACTAAGTGTGTGATACATTACTAGCAAATGGCACTTTGTGCACTCCTTATCAACGTAGTTACACTAAATGTACAATATGTTACATATAACGCTCCATGTGTGCGGATTTGCAGACTCTCCAAAGATATAAACTTAATAATAGAGGTGATCGAAGAGTGATACTTGGGTAAGTGATGCTTGCCAATTGAATGATTTAGAATTTACGAGGTAAGTGTCTTGTATATGAAATGTTAAAAATGGGATATGGATATTAATCTTTGAAATTGATGTAAGTTGATAAGTGGTTCATGGATATTCGGTTTTGTGATATATTAAATTTGGCGATTTTTTTTATAGGGATATGTTATAAGTGTTTGCGGTTGTGAGTGTGTAATAATCAAATTGGATTGGTTTTAATTTACAAAATGAATAGAGGTATATTTTCCATTGCTTATAACTTACTAAGCTATAATAGCTTACTTGGTGTGTTTGTTGCATTGTTCCATAGATTTTGAAGTTGAAGCTCGAGCTTAGGGATTATCGTCGAAGTCATCACATTATCATATATTTTGGTACCTTTTTGTATTCGAACCTAAGGTCTATAGCATGTATGGGCTGAATTACTTGTTGAAATGTTTTTAGATGGTGTAATTGTGATTGTATAAAGATGCCATGCGAAAATGGCTATATTTCTATGTTTGGGTTGACTTGTTTATGCATGAAGTGATGTGTGTGTTTGTGCTTTATATGTCTTGATATAAGCATGTTTGGTATGTAAGTTTTGTGAATACATGGAGGATACCTCATCTATACAATTCGAATGAATATTCATGAATGGAGTATATGCTAAATGATGTTAGTAAGTACTAGAATATGATTTTGGTTTATTATTATACTTGATTTTGGTTTATTATTAGGCATATTCGGATACATTATAATTTGTAACCTAGAAGTTATATTAAATTATGTTATGTATTTGACAATCGAGATTATAAGCTTGGTTCGAATAAGGCATATAGTACCTTTTTATAATGAATATACTTTTGCTCAAGTTTATATGTACTTACAATATATATCATGAAAAGATTAGGTCATATTTTGTGTATATGACTAATGAATGTATTATATTAATGAATAAGTTGAAGTAGGTGTATTTGCAAATATTTGGCCATGATTTGATCTAGTTTGGAGTCTAAATTTTCTATTAAGTACTATGGCATATTCGGTCACGGGAAATGAGTGCTAAGGTGTGCTTATGATAGTATATATATATGTAGTGATCATTGCCGAATGTGATAAGCAACTATAAGATAAAGGAGTTGGATTGATATTTTTATTTATGGTATAATCGTATGTGGTAATGAAATGAGAAATGTTCATAAGCGAAAGTGATGCTATTGTTCAAAAATGATGATTGATTAAATGTAATGTCCATTATAGAAATGAAATAAATGAATAGTTACCATATGCCTATTCGGTCTTTGTTTTTGAGTTACCAAATGAATAGTGTTTTGCTTGATTTTATAAAAGTGCATTGATTTGTGTTTGGCCGACTAATGCCTTGTAACCCTAATTCGGCGACGGATACGGGTTAGGGGTGTTACAGATGCCATGGTATCTTTCAACCAATGTCTTACACAATCTTGAAATGATGCCATAGTATCTTTCAGGAATGGTATTTTCCTTTCCAAGTATAATGCCATGATATCTTTCAATCATCCTTTTCCCTTTTTCTCAAATTAAGAAAATCAAATCACCATTTCATAGATATGTATTTAAAGGTATCAATTTACATCATGAAATCAAATGAATTACTTTAAGTGAAATATGAACTTACCTAGGTAGAACCGACTCCAACATGAGACCAACGACTACTCCGTTACTTAAGCTTTTCCGCGATTAATGTCCGAATGTGGCATTTCTTGATCTAAATAATAATTTCATTCAAATAAAACCATTTCAACACTTAAATAAACAATTTTACATAGTTAAGCCCTTAGACATCATTTTTACAAAATTACCCCCACATTTTAATTTTTATACAATTTAGTCCTTAAACTCGAAATTCACAATTTAACCACAATCACTAAAATACCATGCTAGTCGATTTTTCCTAGGGTACTTTACAGCCCATATTTTTCATTATTTCACCATATTTTCCTTGAATTTTACCATTTCCATAAATAAGTCCCTCAACCTTAAAATCATCGAAAATCACTTAATAAAATAAGTCTATTTAACAATGAAACACCCCAAACCCCGCCCACGAGCCTTGACCGAATCCGGTATGTTCCTTGAGTAAAAATGGTTCAAAACTTGTTTGTTTCTTTGGAAAACTTTGGGTAATTTTGGACAAATTTGATTTGTGATGGGTTCAATTGAAAATCTTGTTCTTTTTGAAATCGGGGATTTATTTAAACCTTGTTTTTATATTCCAAAACCACAAGTTAAAAAGAATTGCCAAATTTGTTAAGATTATCTTGTAATTTGAAAATCATTTATGTTTAGGTGTCACAACATTTAAAATTCATTTTTATGGAAAAATTGTAAATCCTTAATTTAATATCAATCGTATCATGAAAAAAAAATTAAATAGAAAGCATGCATGAAACAGTTAATTGTAATGGCCTTATTACAACAATAAAAACAAAGCCCAAAAATAAATCCAAAAATACTTAGAGATAAAAAAAAAGTCCAAAATAAAATAAAATCTGAGCTGAACATGGCCACCACTAAGCTCCTGCCGACCCGGTCCATCACTGAGCGTCACCTGAAAAATATCCCACAACGGGGTGAGTCAAACAGACTCAGTGTGTAATAACCAACACTAAGTCCCAACAATTCAGGCATATCAGATCATACATACATATATATAACAGATAGAGATAGTGATGCAATCCCGAACCCAAACCTAGATAACCATCCGCTACACATCAACCGTACCAACCATCACACCGTGGGGACTACTAAGTCAACCCTCCATCCGCTACACATCATCGAAGGCAGTCGCTGCAGACGACGTGCTCATCGCCCTTATAAATTTTGTGGCATAGCCACCAGATATTATTTTGTGACATAAGTCACCACATTCAGATTTCGTGACATGAGTCACCACATTCAGATATTGTGGTATAAACCACCAGATCACTTCCCCTTTCCATATAACCCATATGCCCCATGTCACACAAACATGCAATATCATGCCTTATGCCATATTTCACATTCTTATCGATATTCACATATGTACCATATTCCAAATATTCATATCATTTATTAATATAATGTTAAGGTTACGTACCTAAGTACTTTGTACCATCACATGGTACCTTTGCCCACTTTTCACATTATTAAAAACACATATATTAAATCGATGCCATAAATCTATTAAGAATTAGTGTGGGGCACACACCTGGTTTACTTAACGCTTCCACTAAAATCTTGAAAGTCCCGATCTAATGCTTCAGATCCTTAGTTCCTACATTCGGCCAACCCTAAACATGTTAGCAAAGAGCCATTCGGCTAAATAATCAAATCCCGAAGGATTATCACAACCCATATCCTTACCTTGCTGCCGATTTGATTACTAATCAAATCCCGAAACGTCGTGATGTTTCCCCCTTGTAATCAGCTAACACTAGATCACTTTGACTGATTAGTTTCGGCTTTTAAACAAATAAGAAATAGTATCTGACACACTAAATAGGCCTTGGCCGAATATCATATGCACTTACCTTGTGAATCTAAATCCTGAAATTGCTACTTGCTATGGAGATGTCGAAATCTCTGCATAACCTTTGTTAGATTCACTTTCCAATCACTTAATGAACTTAATAAATGGCCTTCGGCCTAACACCAAACTTTACTTACCTTAGATTAGAAATCCCGAAGATCTCCCCCTTTCAATCGGCTACCAAAAGAAATCCCGAAACTTCCTTTATAGTTTCGGGCAAGCACATTTAATGGGGTTAGATTCCATATTTTGGCTAAAGAAAGGAAGAAAAGATTCGATAGTTGACCCTTACCCTTATTACAGAAATCGACTGCTCCTTGCTGAACCCACAGAGAGATTCAACTTTGAGGCTTAGTGAATAATTGGCTAGGATTCACTTGTGTATTCGGCTTTAGAAGAGGATAACAAGGGGTTATAGATTCGGCTTGCTATGATCAAATCGACTATAGTCTTGAAACTATCTTCAGCTTTTGATTGAGTTGTAAAAAGAAGAAGAAAAGTGAAGGTTTTAGAGAGAAAAGAGTAATCAAAAGAGAGGCTAGAATGCTTAATGAAATTCGGCTATACCCCCTTACTAACTTGGCCGAAATTCACCTTAAGAGAGTCCCTAGGCCGACCACACTCTTTCCCTTATCTCATCCCTTCCATTTCTCCTATTTTCTCTCTTTTTCACCTATTCAAAATATTTAAAATAAATCCATAATTATCACCACCCTTTAGCCGAATTTTAAAAGGATTTAGCCACATCTAAAACTCCTCCCTTAGTCTTCCAATGCCGTCCACTACTCCTCCTTGTTGCCGCAAAATAAAAGCTCTTATTTTGCTTCCCTTGTGACTCGAACCCTGGCCCATTTGTACATGCTTGTGGCGTCACTTACAGAGGCTTTAAGTGACGCCTCCTTGCCACTTTAACAAGCCCATTCTTGTGTCAAAATTCCCCTACTAATTTTCTTAAGGCCCTATCAAGCTTAGCTTCCTCTTAAAACTTAAAACTTAATATTTCCTAAGGCATTCTTCTATATTCTAAGGTTCTCAAAATTCACATAACATATTTATAATACACATAGGCATGCTTCCACACAAAATTCAACAATAATTCATAAGCCCAAAATCCCGGATGTTACAAACAACCAAGCTTAACAGTCTCCCATAAAACTTCAAAAACACATCAAACTCATAATGAAATATTCTGTAATAGTTAACAGTTTTACAAATTGACCCGCCGATTAGCTAAATTAAGCTAATACAAACTCAAACATAAAAATTACTAAAAATGGGGCAAAATACCATACCATGCATATGAATTTAATCAAAGCTAAAGCTCCCCTCTCCTTTCAATGGTTTTTCAGTTCAAAAAGGCAAAAATAAGGAGGACGACAACTTCATTTTACTTAATTTACATTTTATTATTTACCATTTTACCCTTATGTTATTAACTTAATAATTAACAAAAACATGCCCATAATTGTCCACTATCAATATTATAGTATAATTTCAATTTAAGTCCATTAATTTAAGGTTCTATAATCATTTGACCCTTTTAACTAATAGAAATAAACTTTTACTTCTTTTACAATTTCTAAACCAAATTTAAATACGACTCTAATAAATACTCATAAATATTAAATACTTAATAAAATACTAACTCATTAGTTAGAATTGTGGTCATAAAACCACTGTATTAGGTGATTTATTGTCCTTTACAGAATCATATAAATGTGGCTGAGCCACCAAATACAGTAGGTGATTATACTACCCACACTTCCTCTATATATCAAATCTCATCCTAGATGCAAATACAGTACTAATAGATATCAGATATATTTACGATGTACATGCTCAAAATAACAGCTACAGAACATACATAACATTTTTCAGTTTATACATAGCATGTTACAAATTTTACTTATGATATAACTTTTCAAATAGACATATTTATATCTAATTTCACGCTAACAGATGGCTAGAATTCACGTATTATAGCTTAATTGCAACCTATCGAACCTAAAAAAGGCCCACAACTGACCCAAACGTTGCCTACAATCGTAGGGAAAATTTTAGAATTTGGGCCCACACTCCCGTGTGACCCATACGGCCTAAAAGTCCAGCTCGTATGGCGCACACGGTCCCACACATGCCTGTCTAGCCTACATGCTTTGTGGTTCACGCAGTCCATCACACAATTTTGTGTCACACACAGCTTATCACACAACCTGGCACACGACCGTGTTGCATCGATTGTGTAGTTTTTTGGCTTTCGCTGTTTGCTGTTTTTCGTGTGTCTCATTACACACCTGATATGATTTGGACATGAAAGCAACCACGAGATGTAACAGCTCGATTTAGCCCTGATCAGAAATGTGGTTTCGGGACCACGAATTCTAGTCAGAAAAATATTTTAATATTATTTTTCATGTTAAATATATATGATTGAGCATGTGTTAAAATTTCGTGAATTTATTTGACTGTTTGTATGTTTAATTTAAGAAAAAGGATCAAATTACATAAGTGATAAAAAGTAGCCTTTTATTAATTGAGTGGTTTAATTGTTTTGATCTCTTTTATATGTGGACTTAAGTGGTAAATTTACCATCTATTATGTAGTGGACGGCATGTGGTTCTTAATTTCATGATAACATGTTTTATATATTATATAATTAAGTTAAAAAAAAACAAACAAACATGTTATATTATAATATATGTGATATAATAATAAAATAAAGAAAACATGTTATTTCATCCCATTATCTTCTTCATCGTCGAAAACAAAAGAAAAGGGAGGGGATTCATTTTTTCTACTTTTCTTTCCTTGGTGTTTTTTGAAGGGAGGGAGAGACCTCAAAACCGATTGCATGTGGAGATAAATTTTAATTTTAGCTCGTCTAGGAGCATATTCTTCAAATGATCTGGTAATTTCTCAAAGCTCTTCTCTGGATCATAGTTGCTTTTCAAGGAAATTTTAATGGATGATGGACGGTAAAGCTTAGCTGAAAATGTTAAATTGCTTAGATGCATGGATTATTAGTGCATGAATTTCTTAAATGTGGTAGCAAGAGCCTTGATATTATTTTTGCTGATAATGTTTTTTTTTACTTTCTTGTGTGGTTCAACTGGTATGGATGGAAATGAATAAATAGTGATGTATTTATTATGTCTGAAACCTGTGAATGGGAGGGTTTAATGCTACCATTAATGCAGCCGGAATGATAAAAGAAGACTAATTCAATGTTGTAGATGTAGGACCGAATGCCATTTGATGTGCCAAATTAATGATGTTTATTTCGTTGCAATTTATGGTGTCTAAACCTAATTGTTAAAGGGGTTAAATCAGCCATTTATGAAGCTGTTGGATGAGAATAAAAGTAAAGTAAATGTTGCATAATTTATGTCCGTATGTGTCGATTAATGTCTTTGGTTAAATGGTGTTCAATAGTCAGATATTTATGTTGTTTGGGCTGCTGTTGGACAATTAATTACAACAGGAGAAATGGTTACAATAATGTTAATTAATGATGTCTGAATTGATGCCAAATTAAGTTGCTGAGGAATGTAATTGGTAATTAATATATGCTGCATTAATAAGTAAATTGAATGTAAATAATGTTGTCTAAATGAATGAAAATGTTGCTGTTTGAAAATGCCATTTAAAATGTTTACATGTGAAAATTTAAAGAGTTTATGAGGGTTAAATGTTACAAGTAATGGTGTATGATGGTTGGAGTTTATTGTGTCCAAACTGCCCCAATCTAAGCTGAGTAATTATGTCTGAATTTAATCTAATGCACTGTCGTTTATGTTGTTTAAGAGCCTTATCTATGATGTATTGTTAATGTGTTTATGCTGTACAAATCAGGACATATTGATTATGTTTCTTGCTATTGTTGATTAAATACTGTGTGTTAATGTTGTATTTTGCTGTCCAAATTAATTTAGACAAATCAAAGATAAATTGTAAATTGCTCAATTATATGTTTTCGGATTAAATTAAATGAGGAAAGTGATGAATGAGCTTAATTTGAATTTATTTTGATCAAGAACAAAAAGAAAAGAGTTTGGATCAGGGGAAGGCGAAATTGAACGACTAGCCGGATAGCTAAATTGGTCAACTATCGAGGTAAGTTTTTAAGTTTAAGTACATGTAAGAAATAATTATGAACATGTTAAATGATACTATTTGAGTTAATTGAGTATTGAAATAGATGATAGCCAAATGTTAAGGTCCAATATTGGACTAAATGTGTTTTGAATTTGAAATGAAAACTAGTACTTGTGATATGATAAGTGATTGTGGTTTATGTACATAATTTGGTAATAATGTGAATGTTAAGATGGGGATTTTATGAATTATTGATATGATATTCGGGCTTCGAGCCTAGCAGGCCTTGTGCCGGTGAGTTATATTCGGGCTTTGAGCCTAGCAGGCCTTGTGCCGGTGAGTTATATTCGGGCTTTGAGCCTAGCAGGCCTTGTGCCGGTGAGTTATTTCGGGCTTATTGCCTAGCAGGCTTAATGCCGACTTCGGGTCCAGCAGGCTTAATGCTGGTGAATTGCTATAAACGAAAAATCCGAGAATCAAACGAGGTGAGTCACATATAATGCTGTGTGCTAAAAGTCCAGGTAAGAGTTAGCCTACTATGTTAGTAAGGAATAAAGTGAACAAATTTCTTATCGTTTTGAATAAATGCGATGTGATGAAATGGACTATTCCATAAGTGCTTTATTTTATAATGTTGAACTTATCATTAATGTGTATGTACGTTACTTATATGTGAAGTTGGGTTATATATATGTATGTCATAGTGAAAAACTTGGTTATAAAATGGAAAGGTCAATGGTGAAAGAGTCAGAAGTGTTTTGCATATGTATATAAGTAGATATAGAAGATCATTGCCTAATGTTGGTTCTTGTGATTCAGAATTTGTGATATATTATGATATTTATATGATTTGATAATGTACATGTTCATGATGACATAGTGATAATATTTAAATCAAGTGTGTCACTAGTATTCGAATATATGTATTATATATATATTGAAATAATTATGTTCAATATTATGAGCTTAGAGATTTAAAATGTTTACATGTATGTTCATTACAATTATATGTGCTTGAGACTTACTAAGCTAGTGAGCTTACTTTGTGTGTATTCGCTATTCGTTTTATAGATTTTGGTCAAGCTACAGGCTCGAAGGATCGTTGGTGAAGTCAACCATACTATCATCTCTTTTTGGTACCTTCCAGTTAGTGGATTTCGAATTAAAGGCATGTATAGGCTAGATAAACGTTTGAATGATGTTCTAATATATATATATATATATAGCCATGCGAAAATGGCTTGATCGTTTTGTTTAAGTTGGTTTTTTTTGTTCTTGGCTATGAGTATGGTATGTTGGTTTCAATAGTTTGGTTATGGTTGTTTCTTTACTTTAATCTTATGCTTTCTATATGGCTGTTTGATTGTAAAACTAACGTTTGTATTAAACTAGTCGGGTAGTTTGGCATTTAAGTTAATACTTGTATATATATAAGTCAAGGTAGATATATGATAGTTGAGCTTTAGTCGGGATTTATATAAGTGTGACAATTTCAATAGATTTGCTAAGTGTGAATTATGTGAGTAATGTATGTATGTGTATTTGGCCAAACCTAGGTGATAGTGGCAAATGTAGTTAACATGCTTAATGAATTATTTGTTTAGGCTCTTAGTCGAATATAGATGATGTGTATAACTATGGGTTATAAATATTTCGCTTGTAAAGTCACTTATTTTATTTGAGTACATGAAATTACCAAACTTGGTTTGTGATAAGAAATCAACATGGAATGTTGTAAATGAGGTCTTGTATATTCGGCCAAATTTATAAGCATGTATGTGTTGCGTAATATGTTGTATACGACTTGGATCAATGTATCAAGTATATGTTACATTGTAAAAATTTGTTGTATTATTATTATTAAAGCATTTGATAAAGATGAGCGGTTAAGTTTCAATCGAGCGAACTGAAGTTTTTAACTTACATGGTAATACCCCTAACCTTAGTTCGGTGACGAACACGGGTTAAGGGTGTTACATTTTAATTGGTAGCAGAGCCTATGGTTTAGTCGATACTAGGACTACCGTAGCCCGTGTAAGTCTAGCTATACATGCCTTTATTGTATATATTTTATAGTGTGGTGACTTCTGACATTTCGAGTTATGTTTTATATTGTAAATGGATCCTGATCCCGATAGAGCCGTAGCGGATGATGTAGAGAGTGTAGCGCCTAACCGTGTACGTGGATCAGCGCCAGTAGACTCTCGACTAGTTTCGGGTAGCCACGAGGGGGAGGCTAAACAAGCCTTCTACCAAATGATGAATGAATGGTTTACCCAGTCTGTTCAGAATAATCCGGCTGTACAACAACCTCTACCCCCGAATAATCCAACTCTGGTACCCACAGCAACTTCAATGATAGATCCGATGAGATCTAGTAAGCCTCCTGTTGATAAAATCCAAAAATACGGGGCCGAAGAATTCAAAACTAATGATGATGATGATGCAGAGCGAGCCGAGATGTGGCTCGATAACACTAGTTGGGTACTTGATGAGCTATCCTTTACTCCAGATGAATACTTGAAGTGTGTTATATCTTTACTTCGGGACACTGCATATCATTGGTGGAATACACTAGTATCGGTGGTTCCGAAAGAAAAAGTGACGTGGTATTTCTTCTAGAATAAATTCCGCAAGAAATATATCAGCCAGAGGTTCATCGACCAGAAACAGAAAAAATTTCTAGAACTAAAATAGGGCCGCATGACTGTAACTAAATATGAATGAAAGTTTGTTAGATTGAGCCGATATGCTCGAGAATGTGTATCAACTGAAACCATCATGTGCGAAAGATTTGAAGACGGCCTGAATGAATATATAAAGTTACTTGTGGGCATTCTTGAGATCAAAGAGTTTGTGGTTCTAGTCGAGCGAGCTTGTAAAGCTGAAGAACTCAGGAAAGAGAAAAGAAAGGCTGAAATAGAAGCTAGAGATACTCGTAAGAGATCATCGAGTAAGATTTTTCATTCAGCACCTAAGAAGTTCAGAGATGACTTCAGCCGACATAAAACTACTTTATACCTGCCTAGACGAGATCGACCTCCAGTGAGTTCCCGAGCCACTTCGATGGCTAGTGTTGGTAATGTGCGACAGGACCGGGTCGAGTGCAAGCATTGTAGAAAATGGCATTCTGGAAGTTGTAGATTCCGTGATCGGTCGTGTTTTAAATGTGGGTCGTCGGACTATTTTATTCGAGAGATTGAATTGGCATTGAATTAATACCGGGGACGACTCCGATCTCGATAGCTCCGTATCGAGTGGCACCTACTGAGTTGAAAGAGTTGAAAGCATAGTTGCAAGAATTGACAGATAAGGGTTTTGCACGCCCGAGTTTCTCTCCTTGGGGTGCACCAGTTCTTTTTGTGAAAAAGAAAGATGGAACGATGCGAATGTGTATTGATTATCGACAGCTGAATAAGGTGACTATAAAGAATAAGTATCCGTTACCCCAGATGGATGACTTGTTTGACCAGTTGAAAGGGGCTTCAGTATTTTCGAAGATAGATTTGAGATCCGGTTATTATCAGTTGCGAGTCAGAGATACAGATGTGCCAAAGACTGCATTCCAGACGAGGTATGGACATTCTGAGTTTCGGGTTATGCCTTTTTGACTTACTAATGCACCTGCTGTTTTTATGGATCTGATGAATCGAATGTTCAGACAGTTTTGGGATCGGTTTGTAGTAGTGTTTATTGATGATATACTGATCTATTTCAAAGATGAAATTGAGCATGCCGAGCATTTGAGATTGGTGCTACAAACTTTGCGAGATAAACAGTTGTACGTAAATTTTAGTAAGTGTGAATTCTGGATGAAGGAAGTTAGCTTTTTGGGTCACGTCGTTTCAGCATCAAGTATTCGTGTTGACCCGAACAAAATATCAGCTATTCTTGATTGTAGACCACCAAAGAATGTTTCTGAAATTAGAAGCTTTCTGGGACTTGCAGGTTATTACCGACGATTTGTGAAAGGTTTTTCTATAATAGCTACCCCGTTGACAATGCTATTATAGAAAGATGTCAAGTTTGAGTAGTCGAAAAAGTATCAGAAAAGCTTCGATCAGTTGAAAGCCCTTTGGACCGAAGCTCCAACGTTAATTCAGCCTGAATCGGGTAAAGAATTTGTCGTGTATAGCGATGCTTCTTTGAATGGTTTGGGTTGTGTTTTAATGCAGGAAGGCAAGGTAGTAGCTTATGCTTCGAGACAGTTGAAGCCTCATGAAAGAAACTATCCAACTCATGATCTAGAACTAGCAGCTATTATATTCGTATTGAAAATTTGGCGTCATTACTTATTTGGCGAGAAATGTCATGTTTATTCGGATCACAAAAGTCTGAAGTATTTGATGACTCAAAAAGATTTGAACTTGAGACAACATAGATGGTTAGAACTATTGAAAGACTATGAATTAGTAATTGATTACCATCCGGGGAAAAGCCAATGTTGTTGCGGATGCCTTAAGTTAGAAATCACTGCCTGCTCTTCGTGCGTTGAACGCACATATGGTTGTGACTGGTGATGGTTCGATTATAGCCGAGTTAAAAGCAAGATACACAGTGTTGATTTTATAAGAGAGACTGAGCAGAAAGTAAAAGTAATCCGAGAAAGTTTGAAAGCCGCCTCAAATCATCAGAAGTCATTTGCGGACTTGAAACGTAAAGATATAGAGTTCCAGGTAGGGTGACCGAGTATTTTTGAAAGTTTCACCGTGGAAAAAGATACTTAGATTTGGTCGTAAAGGAAAACTGATTCCGCGATTCATTGGGCCGTATGAAGTTATTGAACGTATTGGGCAGGTTGCGTACAGACTTAGGTTGTCATCTGAGCTAAACAAGATTCATAATGTCTTTCATGTATCGATGCTTCGATGATACCGATCTGATACTTTTCATGTGATCAGTCCATCAGAGATTGAAATTCAACCCGACTTGACTTGTGAGGAAGAACCGATTCGCATATTAGCTGGTAAAATGAAAGAGTTGCGAAATAAGAAAATCTTGTTGGTTAAAGTTATGTGGCATAAGCACAGGGTTGAGGAAGCAACTTGGGAAACTGAGGAATCAATGAAAGAAACGTTACCCACATTTATTCATTGGTAAGATTTTTGGGGACGAAAATCCCTTAAAGGGGAGAGAGTTGTAACAGCTCGATTTTAGCCCTGATCAGAAATGTGGTTTCGGGACCACGAATTCTAGTCGGAAAAATATTTTAATATTATTTTTCATGTTAAATATATATGATTAAGCATGTGTTAAAATTTCGTGAATTTATTTGACTGTTTGTATGTTTAATTTAAGAAAAAGGATCAAATTACATAAGTGGTAAAAAGTAGCCTTTTATTAATTGAGTGGTTTAATTGTTTTGATCTCTTTTATATGTGGACTTAAGTGGTAAATTTACCATCTATTATGTAGTGGACGGCATGTGGTTCTTAATTTCATGATAACATGTTTTATATATTATATAATTAAGCTAAAAAAAAAACAAACAAACATGTTATATTATAATATATGTGATATAATAATAAAATAAAGAAAACATGTTAGTTCATCCCATTATCTTCTTCATCGTCGAAAACAAAAGAAAAGGGAGGGGATTCATTTTTTTCTACTTTTCTTTCCTTGGTGTTTTTCGAAGGGGGGGAGAGACCTCAAAACCGATTGCATGTGGAGATAAATTTTAATTTTAGCTCGTCTAGGAGCATATTCTTCAAATGATCTGGTAATTTCTCAAAGCTCTTCTCTGGATCATAGTTGCTTTTCAAGGAAATTTTAATGGATGATGGACGGTAAAGCTTGGTTGAAATTGTTAAATTGCTTAGATGCATGGATTATTAGTGCATGAATTTCTTAAATGTGGTAGCAAGAGCCTTGATATTATTTTTGCTGATAATGTTTCGTTTTACTTTCTTGTGTGGTTCAACTGGTATGGATGGAAATGAATAAATAGTGATGTATTTATTATGTCTGAAACCTGTGAATGGGAGTGTTTAATGCTACCATTAATGCAGCCGGAATGATAAAAGAAGACTAATTCAATGTTGTAGATGTTGGACCGAATGCCATTTGATGTGCCAAATTAATGATGTTTATTTAGTTGCAATTTATGGTGTCTAAACCTAATTGTTAAAGGGGTTAAATCAGCTATTTATGAAGCTGTTGGATGAGAATAAAAGTAAAGTAAATGTTGCATAATTTATGTCCAGGTGTCGATTAATGTCTTTGGTTAAATGGTGTTCAATAGTCAGTATATTTATGTTGTTTGAAATTTCTTTGTTGGACAATTAATTACAACAGAGAAATGGTTACAATAATGTTAATTAATGATGTCTGAATTGATGCCAAATTAAGTTGCTGAGGAATGTAATTGGTAATTAATATATGCTGCATTAATAAGTAAATTGAATGTAAATAATGTTGTCTAAATGAATGAAAATGTTGCTGTTTGAAAATGCCATTTAAAATGTTTACATGTGAAAATTTAAAGAGTTTATGAGGGTTAAATGTTACAAGTAATGGTGTATGATGGTTGGAGTTTATTGTGTCCAAACTACCCCAATCTAAGCTGAGTAATTGTGTCTGAATTTAATCTAATGCACTGTCGTTTATGTTGTTTAAGAGCCTTATCTATGATGTATTGTTAATGTGTTTATGCTGTACAAATCAGGACATATTGATTATGTTTCTTGCTATTGTTGATTAAATACTGTGTGTTAATGTTGTATTTTGCTGTCCAAATTAATTTAGACAAATCAAAGATAAATTGTAAATTGCTCAATTATATGTTTTCGGATTAAATTAAATGAGGAAAGTGATGAATGAGCTTAATTTGAATTTATTTTGATCAAGAACAAAAAGAAAAGAGTTTGGATCGGGGGAAGGCGAAATTGAACGACTAGCCGGATAGCTAAATTGGTCAACTATCGAGGTAAGTTCTTAAGTTTAAGTACATGTAAGAAATAATTATGAACATGTTAAATGATACTATTTGAGTTAATTGAGTATTGAAATAGATGATAGCCAAATGTTAACGTCCAATATTGGACTAAATGTGTTTTGAATTTGAAATGAAAACTAGTACTTGTGGTATGATAAGTGATTGTAGTTTATGTACATAATTTGGTAATAATGTGAATGTTAAGATGGGGATTTGATGAATTATTGATATGATATTCGAGCTTCGAGCCTAGCAGGCCTTGTGCCGGTGAGTTATATTCGGGCTTTGAGCCTAGCAGGCCTTGTGCCGGTGAGTTATATTCGGGCTTTGAGCCTAGCAGGCCTTGTGCCGGTGAGTTATTTCGGGCTTATTGCCTAGCAGTCTTAATGCCGACTTCGGGTCCAGCAGGCTTAATGCTGGTGAATTGCGATAAACGAAAAATTCGAGAATCAAACGAGGTAAGTCACATATAATGCTGTATGCTAAAGGCCCGGGTAAGAGTTAGCCTACTATGTTAGTAAGGAATGAAGTGAACAAATTTCTTATCGTTTTGAATAAATGCGATGTGATGAAATGGGCTATTCCATAAGTGCTTTATTTATAATGTTGAACTTATCATTAATGTGTATGTACGTTACTTATATGTGAAGTTGGGTTATATATATGTATGTCATAGTGAAAAACTCGGTTATAAAATGGAAAGGTCAATGGTGAAAGAGTCAGAAGTGTTTTGCATATGTATATAAGTAGATATAGAAGATCAATGCCTAAGGTTGGTTCTTGTGATTCAGAATTTGTGATATAATATGATATTTATGTGATTTGATAATGTACATGTTCATGATGACATAGTGATAATATTTAAATCAAGTGTGTCACTAGTATTCGGATATATGTATTATATATATTGAAATAATTATGTTCAATATTATAAGCTTAGAGATTTAAAATGTTTACATGTATGTTCATTACAATTATATGTGCTTGAGACTTACTAAGCTAGTGAGCTTACTTTGTGTGTATTCGCTATTCATTTTATAGATTTTGGTCAAGCTACAGGCTCGAAGGATCGTTGGTGAAGTCAACCACACTATCATCTCTTTTTGGTACCTTCCAGTTAGTGGATTTCGAATTAAAGGCATGTATAGGCTAGATAAACGTTTGAATGATGTTCTAATATATATATATATATATAGCCATGCGAAAATGGCTTGATCGTTTTGTTTAAGTTGGTTTTTTTTGTTCTTGGCTATGAGTATGGTATGTTGGTTTCAATAGTTTGGTTATGGTTGTTTCTTTACTTTAATCTTATGCTTTCTATATGGCTGTTTGATTGTAAAACTAACGTTTGTATTAAACTAGTCGGGTAGTTTGGCATTTAAGTTAATACTCGTATATATATATAAGTCAAGGTAGATATATGATAGTTGAGCTTTAGTCGGGATTTATGTAAGTGTGACAATTTCAATAGATTTGCTAAGTGGGAATTATGTGAGTAATGTATGTATGTGTATTTGGCCAAACCTAGGTGATAGTGGAAAATGTAGTTAACATGCTTAATGAATTATTTGTTTAGGCTCTTAGTCGAATATAGATGATGTGTATAACTATGGGTTATAAATGTTTCGCTTGTAAAGTCACTTATTTTATTTGAGTACATGAAATTACCAAACTTGGTTTGTGATGAGAAATCAACATGGAATGTTGTAAATGAGGTCTTGTATATTCGGCCAAATTTATAAGCATGTATGTGTTGCGTAATATGTTGTATACGACTTGGATCAATGTATCAAGTATATGTTACATTGTAAAAATTTGTTGTATTATTATTATTAAAGCATTTGATAAAGATGGGCGGTTAAGTTTCAATCGAGCGAACTGAAGTTTTTAACTTACATGGTAATACCCATAACCTTAGTTCGGTGACGAACACGGGTTAAGGGTTTACACGAGATATCCAACACCTAAAACCAACAATCAAGTGTCCCCAATCAGTTCCAATTCTTTGATTTTTACCAAAATAAACCACTTGACTACAACTCAACATAAGAAATTCTAACATGAAAATTGAACCCTTAGGCATACGAAAATTACCCAACGTCCATAACAGCCATTAAAACAACTAACTCACAGAAAGGGAGTTTTGAATTCCTTGATTACCACCTAACAACACAGATTTCACGAGGTTAAACCACGTTCCAAAAGAATAATTAAACCATTAAACGTAACCCTTATACAAAAATATGGAAAAAAACTTACATAAGAATTCCCAGAGAAACAAAATTGCACAAAAGTGTAAGGTTGAAGCCCACACCAATTCGCAGGGAAGAGATTAACTCAAAAAAAAAATAAAGAAATCAAGACAAAATAACACTGGAGGCATGAATGAATGAAAGAAAAAGAAAGAAGGTAACAGAAAGGAAGGAACAGGAAAAAAGAAAGAAATAAAACAAAAAAGAATAGCATGTGGAAACACAATAGGGAAATGTGGGGAATTTGGGAAAGATTAAAAGAAATAAAATAAATTAAAAACTAACATAAATCCTTACCAAAATACACTTTGAAAATAAACTAACCAATCCACTAACACCACTGTCCATAAAATCCCATATAATATGGTATACTACCACAACCCAACTTCCAAGAATTTGATTTTCAATCAAACTCCACCCCATGCGTACTTTACAGAAAATTGCAAAAATAATACCCTTTTATTCACACCGAGATTTGAACGTAAGACCTCCAATACATAAACAAGACGCCGAACCACTAAAACATATACTAATTTATGATAGAATTAAACAAATCTAAAACTAAATTTTTTTGGGCCCTACAACTCTCCCCTTCCCCCAAATGAAATTTTGGCCTCGAAATTACCTGATTCAAATAGATGCAGATAATGCTGTCAAATTGAGTCCTCAGGCCCCCAAGTGGCATCCTCAATGCCATGATTCCACCACAGAACCTTAATCAAAGGAAATGCTTTCCTCATCAAGGTGTAACGTCTCGATCCAGAATTTGAATCAACTCCTCCTCAAAGGTCAAATCCAGTCTTACCTCAATCTCTTTAACATATATGATATGAGATGGGTCAAACTGATACCGCCTCAACATAGAGACATGGAACACATCATGGATATGGTCCAACTCTGGAGGTAGTTTTAACTGATAGGCGATCGACCCTAGACGTTTTAGAATCTGATATGACCCAATGGACCTTGGGCTTAACTTACCCTTACGTCCAAACCGAAAGACCTTCTTCCACGGAGATACCTTAAGGAAACATAATTACCCACATAATACTCGATATCTCTCTTCTTCAGATCCAAATATAACTTTTTCTATCATAGGCTGCCTTAAGATGATCCCAAATCAGTCTAACTTTGTCCTTAGTTTTAGAAACCAACTCAAGACCCAAAGCTCGTCGCTGACCCAACTCAGTCCAACACAAAGGAGTACGACATTTACAACCATACAAAGCCTCATAAGGTGCCATCTGAAAACTGGACAGGAAACTGTTATTATATGCGAACTTGACTAATGGAAGAAACTCCTCCTAACTACCTCAGAAGTCGATCACACAACTCCGTAACATGTCATCCAGTATTTGAATCACCTTTTCAAATTGTCAAATTGTCTAAGGATGGAACGCAATACTGAAGTATAATTTAAAACCTAAAGCCTCATGAAGCTTCCTCTAAAATCGAGAAATGAAACGAGGATCCCTATCAGAAATAATCGAGACCAAAAATCCATGAAGTCTAATGATCTCGAAAACATATAACTTAGCTAGTTTCTAAAGAGAGTTGTCTGTCATGACAAGAATAAAATGGGCAGACTTGGTCAAATGATCCACGATGACCCAAACAGAATCCTTCTTAGTGGAGGTGTTAAGGGAAAACCACTAATGAAGTCTATAGTCACCCGTTCCCATTTCCAAAGGGGAATCTTAATGGGTTGAAACAAACTCGAAGGCAGTTGGTACTCAGCCTTAACTTGTTGGAATGCCAGACATCGAGAGACAAAATTTGTTACTTCCCGTTTCAATCTAGACCATTGGTACGACTCTCGAAAATCCCAATACATCTAATTCCCGCCTGGATGCATAGCATAAGGGCTACTATGCGCTTCTCATAGAATAGATTACCTCAAATTAAAATCAT
Source organism: Gossypium bickii (assembly GCA_025503065.1). Taxonomy (NCBI): domain Eukaryota; kingdom Viridiplantae; phylum Streptophyta; class Magnoliopsida; order Malvales; family Malvaceae; genus Gossypium; species Gossypium bickii. The sequence goes on along the minus strand of CP106717.1, from coordinate 56,867,349 downwards.
TAGGCACACAAGCCCAGCCTCAGTAACATAAAACCCCATCACGGTTCAACCTAAAGTCTGAAGTACCACCGTCCTTAACCTAGCAGAATCGCAGAACCAAATAATCGTCCCCTAATTGTTTAACCCGAATCTGATCAATCCAAGTCGGCTTAACTTACAACTTGGCTAACAGGCTTCCATAATCAAGTAGACTTAGGCAAGCAAACATTACCCTCAAATCAGTCATTGCTCTATGACTAAAAGCATCGACCACAACATTAGCCTTACTGGAATGATACTCAATACTCCAGTTATAATCCTTAAGCAAGTCAATCCATCTACATTGTCTAAGGTTTAACTCCTTCTAAGTAAGGAGATACTTGAGACTCTTGTGATCAGTGTAAATATGATAAACTGTAATTATAACATATTTTAATCCTGTATTTAGCTTACTTTTGGATGATTTATCCCTTGATTTATATAAAAAAGTGCTATTAATCCTTTCTTTTCATGTCATATACCCAGGAAAGCACTCGAGGATGAAAAGAACATAAAACGGGCCCAAAACAGAGTAAATAGGCCATATCACGAAATTGACACGGCCTGGCCCAAAGACCACACAGCCGTGCCTTGTTGAGCATCTAGAACACGGCCTCTCCCCCGATTTACACGGTCGTGCCTCATTAAGAATTTCGAACACGGCCTGAAGTCGATCCACACGGGCGTGCTACATGGCCGTGCCCCTGTCGCTGGATAGAGTAATTTCACTCAGAAAAGGATACTTAGGGAGAAAGAATCGCATTCCAAGAGCCTATATAGACCCCTTAAGTACCACTTTTGAGGAGGCGTTCAGCTAGGCCAAGGAGCCAAGTCAGAAAGGTTAGAGTTGTGGGAATCGCTCGAAGTTTGCTAGTTGATCCATCCCAAGAAGCCGGAATTATACTCAAGACGGCGGAATTCTCCTTCAATTCCTTCAGGGAGTTTTAGGGATTTCTTATGTTTTGTTTTATCTTTTCTCTTGAGATGTTTTCTTATTTTGTTATGAACTAAACCCCTCAGATACCTGAAGGGGATGAAACCTAGATGAATCTTGTTACTTGATTTCTAAATTTTATGATAAATACTTAGTTTGTTCTTAATTAGGCATGCTTAATCCAAATCTGATGTGCTTAGGTGGAGGAGGAATAGACCCTACTTAAGAGTAGATCTAGCGTAATTAAGCGGAGTTGATCAAACGCCTAGAGATAGGGTTACGAGATTTTGACGGATTAGGGTGAAACTTAATATGGGAATCCATAGATCGATTTACTGTTACTCTAGGGGGTTATTATAAGAGAACGAGAGTTCCACTAATTAACCTAGGGTTAGACATTATTCGCCTCGAGAGAGGGTTTAATATAGGTTTGGGAGTCCTACGGATCAAGCTAAGTAAATAAATCATTTGATTCAGGGTTAAATAACAAGTGAAGTCTCGGTGGATTCTTCCTGAGGGTATCGTTGTGATCAATTGAGTTTTTTCTTCAAGTTATTTCCCAATTTGTTCTTTTGTCTTTGTCCTTAGCTTAGTCGTCGTTAATTTGGATTAAAACAACTTCACTTTATTTTAGGCTAAATAATAAAAAGAAAGTTAGTATTAATACTTTTAGTTCCTTTGGGTTCGATAATCCAGTCTTGCCTAAGCTATACTACTGTTCGATAGGTACACTTGCCTTTAATCGTTGTCAGAGTTAGTTTCCAGGTTCGATCATTCTTTTATAAATTTTAAAGCTTTGATTTCAGCGATCAAGTTTTTGGCGCCGTTGCCGGGGAACTAAATTATTAAGAAAACTCTATTTTTATTACTTTATCCATTTTTTCTATATTTCCCAATTTATTTTTTTTATGTTAAATTTTAATTTTTGCTAATTTTTCTGTCTTTCTTCTCTTTTCAGGTACCCCTAGTTTATGACAAGAAGGAACTCGAGAGGACCTTTAGTATACGACAGTGATATTGAAGCTACCGCTTGAAGGAATCGTCGAGAAATTAGGCGAGCATTAAACTACACAGAAATAGAGGAAGAAGACAGATCCAATCCTACTAAAGGGATGGACGAGATTAATCCACCATCATACAATGTGGGGGAACGCAGCGCTCCACGTACCATGTTTGATTATGCTAAACCACATTTAACAGGAGCAGAATCAAGTATTGTCAGGCCTGCTATAGCTGCTAATAATTTTGAATTAAATCCTAACACTATACAAATGATTCAACTGTTTGTTTAATTTGATGGGTTGTAGGACGAAGACCCAAATACTCATATAGCTAATTTCTTAGAGTTCTGAGACACCTTCAAAATAAATGGCATTTCTCATGATGCCATACGTCTTCGGTTATTCCCTTTTTCATTAAGGAATAAAGCCAAACAGTGGTTAAACTCGTTACCACGAGGGTCAATCACTACATGGGATCAAATGACCGAAAAGTTTTTATTAAAATATTTCCCACTGGCCAAAATGGCCAAATTAAGGAATGATATCTCTTCTTTTGTGCAGATGGATTTAGAGACATTATACGACTCATGGGAGAGATACAAGGATCTTTTGAGAAGGTGTCCACACCATGGTTTGCCCTTGTGGCTACAAGTCCAAACATTCTATAACAGTGTAAGCCCCTCAACGAGGCAACTAATCGACTCAGCCGCCGGTGGAACCCTGAACAACAAAACTCCTGAAGCAGCGTACGAGTTCATTGAAGAGATGTCACTGAATAATTATCAGTGGCAAGTTACAAGGATGAAACCGACAAAATCAGCTGGAGCTTTCAATGCAGACACAATAACCATGCTATCAACCCAGATGGAGGCGATGAATAAAAAGATTGATAGTTTATGTTCTTCACAGGTACATCTAGTCATGCAATACGATGCAAGTGGAACCGTGGCGAATCCTGAGTACCCACCCTACCAACCGAAAGCAGGAAGCGAACAGATGAACTATATAGGTAACAATTTCAGATCCAATAATAATCCATTTAGCAATACTTACAATCCAGGTTGGAGGAACCACCCAAATTTTTCATGGGGAGGTCAAGGAAATCAAGGAAATCAAAGGCAACAACCTCCTCAAAACTTCCAAAATCAGCCCTATCCACAAGAGAAGAAACCAACCCTCGAAGAGATGCTGACAAAATTTTTGGCAGACACAGAAACATGTTTCCAAGAAAATGAGAGAACAATTAAAAGCAAAGAAAGCCGAATCGGGGAAGTTACTAAATCAGTCAAGGAAGTCACTAATGTAGTCGAACAATTCGCAAAGCTAATGTCAGAACGACCACAAGGACGTCTACCAAGTAACACTGAGATTAATCCAAAGGAGCAAATTGAAGCCATAGCAGCTCGGGAAAATGCAAAAATGGATGAACCCATCTCAAAACAAGAAGACAAGGTAGACGAAGGTAAGGTAGAGGTAACACAAGAAAAACCAAAACCGGTAATTAAAGAGCACCAACCTCGCATACCTTATCCCAAAGCCATAAGAAGAGACGATACAGAAGAACAGTTCAGTAAGTTTCTTAAACTATTAAAGAAATTACACATTAACTTACCTCTTCTTGAAGCTCTTTTTTAGATGCCAGACTCGAGGAAATTTTTAAGACAGCTCTTGACAAACAAAAGCAAATTAGACGAAGAGCCACATGTGGAACTCAACGCAAAGTGCTTAGCAATTCTACAAAATAGACTACCACAGAAATTAAAAGATCCAAGGATCTTTACAATTCCATGTTTAATTGGTAGTTTAACTATTGATAATGTGTTAGCTGATTTAGGGGCAAGCATTAATCTTATGCCTTATACATTGTTTAAACGACTAGGTCTAGGGAAACCCAAACAAACTAGGATGAGTATTCAATTAGCTGATAAAACTGTTAGAATTCCTAGGGGTATTATCGAAGATGTTCTTGTAAAAATCGATAAATTCGTTTTCCCAGTAGATTTTGATGCCTTAGTATAGATGAGGACAATTCGATCCCTTTAATTTTAGGAAGACCCTTTTTTGCAACTGCCAAGACTAAAATTGATGTTGCCACAAGCCAGCTTATACTTTGTGTAGGTGACAACTCAATTAGTTTTCAAGCCCTTGACTCGGTCAGAACATCAATCAACAAAGGTGAGAAAGAAAATTCTTTTGATAACAATTCAATCCCACCTTCTTTTCAGGAACCATCGAAAAAAGGCAAGACTGAACATGATCCTTAGTTCAGTGCCAACAAAGAAATAACTCACAAGGAGCAAGAGATTCAGACTAAAGAACTAGACGAGTGGAAAACACACTTCAAAGAGAAATTAGGGATACACGAGCGAGAACCAGAGTCACACAAAGTAAAACCAAAAGAGCACTTAGAAGAACTCGTAAGAACATCAACCACTTCAAAATAGGAGACCAAGTACAACTAGATAAATCAGATCATCACACCATCACAGTAGACCCGCAAACATCTCCTCCTGATCCAATTACGAATAAAAAAATATCTTTCAAGGTAATTAACGTATTCCCACACAGAACAATCAAGGTAAGCAATCCAACATTCGGCACATTTAAGCTAAAGCTTTTCAACTCAAACCATGTCAAGAACGCAGCACTGTCAGCATGAGGGAAGATATTCAAACCTTTAAACCACCCTCAAATCTTCAAACATAAGGGAAGTCTAGCTTAAGAATATAAACAAGCGCTTCTCGGGAGGCAACCTGAGCACTGACCTTACTTATTTTTGCATTTATTTTTGCATTTATTTTATTTTCCCTTTTTCTTTTCTCTTTTAAACTAACCAGAAGCGCAGATTTCCAGGTCACATGGCCTTACACACGGTCGTGTCTGTGGCCGTGTGGACCACCAGAATCTTCGTACTGACAAAACAGAGGCCGTGCAATCCAGACCCAACCACTCTCCAACGTCACGGATCCAACCACCCTTTCCACGGGCACTGACAGAATGGCACGGCCGTGCTCCTCCACCGTGCGAAGCTACTGACTTGCCAAGCACAGGCGTAACACTCCCGTGCCTCACCACCGTGCTAGCTTACTGACTTTTCAAACACGAGCGTGGTTGGCTAAAAAATAGGCATGGATCAACAACACACCATTACATAGGGCCATGCAAATCGACACGCCCTCATTCCATGGGCGTGGGCACATACCATATTTGAGCTTCTATTTAAACCCTACAGCCCTTCCCTTTCCCCCATCTAATTTCATCTTGCTTCCCTTTTTCCCCTTCTTCCTCTCAGACTTCTCACTCCATTTACTAACACTCTAGATCCTTGAGCCATCACACAACGTGTCGAAGAAGCATAAAAGGCCAAACTCCTTAAAAGAGGATGATTTAGACGAGTTCATGCCGGTAGCCTCATCCAACCAACAGGCCAAGGGTCCTTGAGGCCATTTAGTTTATATTTTTCATTTCACTTTCCTTTCATTCTCCTTTTCTTTAACAATCTTATGCTTAATTTAGTTTAACTTAGTTTAGTTTCGTAGTGTCAGGTTCGAATGGCTGCTAGGGAATCACGCCACTTCTACCACCGCCAACACCTCCCCAGCCTTAGAGGTCACACGCACCTCGCGAACCATCCAAAAATAAGGACTCTTCGGTCCATTTATCTTTTATTTTTCATTTTACATTTTTATTTTCCCTTTCTTTATCTTTCCTATCTTTAACTATATAATTAGTTTATTTTAATTAGGTCTTAATAATTCCTGGCTACTTCTCAATGCGCTACCCAATTTCTTCATTTAGCGTAGGTTCGTCATCCAGACCGACCATCACCACCACCAAAGACATTCCTCCAGGAAAACATCCAAAACTCAGGGAGTAATTCTTTCCCCTTCTCTTTTGAGTTATCCCTTAAATGTTATTATCAATCTTTGTACATTGAGGACAATGTACATCTTAAGTGTGGGGGTGAATAGTTATTCTGAGAAAATGCCTAACTTTCTGCATTATTTTCAAATCCCTGAATTTAATCTGGTTCCAAAGTAATTTTCTCATATTACTAATTAAGATGAAATTTCTGATGATTGATGATTTTTATTGCCATGTTTTTGAATAAGTCATAGTTAATTGTGCATTGATAACTAAATTTGAAGAATATTAGGGAATCAAGCATAATAAGTCTAATTTTTAGAAATTTAAAATTTTAGGCTGTTTACCTGAATTTGAATAGTACTTTGAAATTTGAAATTTATAAGGTTGATGTCAAAAACACCCATGATTTTTGAGCCTTATAGAGCATCTATTCTTTTACATGCTCACTTTATTGATTATGAGTGTGTCAATTATGAACTGTTATTCTAGAACTTGCCTTGATTATACATGTCAAGACCACAGTTATGATTTGATATACCGAGATGATAAAGGCACTTAGGTTCTAACCCACTTACTCCACTAAAAAGCTTACCTTCACAATTAACCCCTAGTGAACCCCGTTGAGCCTAACAACCCTTTTTATTAACTCAACCGCTAATATTAACCCAAAACCCCTTTGTTTTTGTTATCACCATTCTTTTTTACTACCCTTTAGTCGAGATATGATTTGATTAGTTACCTAAGTATAATATTTTATGAGTTGAATTCATTCGTTACTATTAGCTTGCTCTTAAAAAAAATCATCAAATCAAAGTGCATTCAGTATTGGTATTATGAAAAGTGGGCCTATACAGTTAAAGACAAAGTATCAAAGGAAAAAGCTCGTATTAGTAGAATTATTATTTTTAGTTGATGTAATTATTGATTTCATAAATCTTTAGGTAGGTGCTTGTCAATTCAATCTCGATTCTAACCTTCTAATTTCAGCCTTTATCCACACCTTTAACCCTAGCCCCGTTACAACCCTACCAAAGACCTTTTGATCTGTTTATCATTTCATTTTACAGTGGTGGAGATTTGATTTTCAAGCAAGCCTATGGGATTAACTTTTTGGGTTCGACTTATGAGTGCTTAATTTTGACCCTTAAACACTTTGAGTGATTTGAGTGAATCTTTTGTGAGGATGTCAATCCTTGTAGGTTTTGAATAAAAGGTAATTGTTCAGATAAGGGGAGACACCTATGTTTTCGTACTACAAATGTATGACTTATCTTGTTTGAATCTTTAGGACTCTTTAAATTAAAATTATCCATGTATAAATTATCTATGAATTAGGATGAGAAATTGTTGATAGGAATTATGAATTGAAGGAAAGTTAGTTTTAATTGTAGTTGAGAATTTTGCTTGAGGACAAGCAAAACCTTAAGTGTGGGGGTATTTGATAAACCATAATTATAACATATTTTAATCCCACATTTAGCTTACTTTTGGATGATTTACCCCTTGATTTATATAAAAAGGTGCTTTTAATCCTTTCTTTTCATGTCTTATACCCTGGAAAGCACCCGAGGATGAAAAAAACATAAAATGGGCCCAAAACAGAGTAAATGGGCCATATCACGGAATTGACACGGCCTGGCCCAAAGACCACACGGCCGTACCTTGTTGAGCATCTAGAACACGGCCTCCCCCCAATTTACACGACCGTGCCTCATTAAGAAATTTGAACACGGCCTGAAGTCGATCCACACGGGCGTGCTACATGGCCGTGCCCCTGTCGCTGGAAAGAGCAATTTCACTCGGAAAAGGATACTTAGGGAGAAAGAATCACATTCCAAAAGCCTATATAGACCCCTTAAGTACCACCTTTGAAGGGGGCGTTCAGCTAGGCCAAGGAGCCAAGCCAGAAAGGTCAGAATTGTGGGAATCGCTCGAAGTTAGCCAGTTGATCCATCCCAATAAGCCGGAATTATACTCAAGACGGCGGAATTCTCCTTCAATTCCTTCAGGGAGGTTTAGGGATTTCTTATGTTTTGTTTTATCTTTTCTCTTTAGATGTTTTCTTATTTTGTAATGAACTAAACCCCTCAGATACCTGAAGGGGATGAAACCTAGATGAATTTTGTTATTTGATTTCTGAATTTTTTGATAAATACTTAGTTTGTTCTTAATTATGCATGCTTAATCCAAATCTGATGTGCTTAGGTGGATGAGGAATAGATCCCGTGTAAGAGTAGATCTAGCGTAATTAAACGGAGTTGATCGAACGCCTAGAGATAGGGTTACGAGATTTTGCCAGATTAGGGTGAAACCTAATATGCGAATCCATAGATCGATTTACTGCTATTCTAGGGGGTTATTATAAGAGAACGAGGGTTACACTAATTAACCTAGGGTTAGACGTTACTCACCTTGAGAGAGGGTTTAATATAGGTTATGGAGTCCTACGGATCAAGCTAAGTAAATAAATCATTTGATTCAGGGTTAAATAAAAAGTGAAGTCTAGGTGGATTCTTCCTGAGGGTATTGTCGTGATCAATTGAGTTTTTTCTTCAAGTTATTTCCCAATTCGTTCTTTTTGTCTTTGTCCTTAGCTTAGTCGTCGTTAATTTGGATTAAAACAACTTCACTTTATTTTAGGCTAAATAATAAAAAGAAAGTTAATATTAATACTTTTAGTTCATTTGGGTTCGATAATCCGGTCTTGCCTAAGCTATACTACTGTTCGATAGGTACACTTGCCTTTAATCATTGTCGGGGTTAGTTTCCAAGTTCGATCATTCTTTTTATAAATTTTAAAGCTCTGATTTCAGCGATCAAAATGATACACCTCTCACCATATAGATAATGCCTTAAGATCTGTAAGGCAAAAACAAAAGCAGCTAACTTGAAATCGTGTGTGGGATAGTTGCCCTCATGTGACTTAAGCTATCGAGGAGCATAAGCCACCATCTTACCATCTTGCATCAAAACACAACCAAATCCAACATAAGATGTATCATGATAAACCATGAACTCCTTGTTAGATTCTGGCTGTATCAAAACAAGAGCTTGAGTCAAAATAGATTTGAGCTTCTCAAAGCTCGATTGCTGCTCATCAGTTCAGATAAATGGTGCGTTCTTCCTCAACAACTTAGTTAGAGGAGTTGCCATAAGTGAAAACCCTTCTACAAGCCTTCGATAATAACCCACTAACCCAAGGAAGCTGTGGATCTCAGACACATTCTTAGGCTATTTCGACTCAAGCACAGCCTCGATTTTCTTAGGATCAACTCGGATCCCCTTAAAAGAAACCATATGACCCAGAAAAGCTACCTCTCTTAACCAGAATTTGCATGTAGAATGACTCTAAGATGTTCATCATGATCATCCTCAGTCTTAGATTATACCAGAATATCGTCGATAAAGACCACAATGAACTGGTCCAAATATGATTATAATACCCAGTTCATAAGGTCTATGAATGCAGTCGGAGCATTTGTCAACCCAAAAGGCATGACTAGGAACTTATAGTGCCCATAACGAGTCTTAAAAGTAGTTTTCTGAACACCGACCTCCTTAACCTTAAGCTGATGGTACCCAGAACGGAGATCTATCTTGGAGAACACGGAGGCCCCATGAAATTGATTGAACAAGTTATCAATCCTCGAAAGTTGGTACTTATTCTATACCGTCGATTTATTTAGCTGACAGTAGTCCACACACATCCTCATTGTATCATCTTTTTTCTTTCCAAACAGAATAGGTACTCCCCACGGGGACCCACTAGGCTGAATGAGCCCTCGATCAAGAAGGTTTTGAAGCTCAGCCTTCAATTTCATAACCTCCTTCGGTACCATGTGGTAAGGAGTAATGGACATCGTAATTGTACCCGGTAGAACATTAATACCAAAATCAATCTCCCTATCCAGAGGCAAACCCACAAAACTCCTCATGAAAAACATCCAAAAATTTCTTAACTGTACGAATATCCTCAATAGAAGAACCAATAAAAGTCATATCACACACATAGGCTGGAAATGCGTCACATCCTTTCTGAGCTACCTTTTCGGGCATAAGAGCAGAGATTATATTAGAGAGGTAATCTCAACACTCGCAGATCATAACCACTTCCACACCGTTTTCAGATATTAGAACCACCCTTTTGTAGCACAATCCAAGCTGACTCGATACTACACGAGCCAATCTATTCTCGAAATTAAATCGAATTCCTCGAATGACAATTCCATTAGATTAGCTGGAAATACAACCCCTTGTATCTCCAATGATACCCTCCAATAAATCCTATCAATCCGAACAGGATGACCAAGTGGACTGATCACAGTAAACTTACCAGAAGTACTCTCAATGGTAATACCCAAGTTCATAGAAGTAGAACTAGCTATATAGCAATGTGTTGATCTTATGTCTATCAAAGAAAAATATGAAGTAGTATTAATGAAAAACGTATCGGTGATAACATTTGTGGCGTCTCTGTCCTTGTGGCATCCAGCTTCATATTCTAGTGCATGCTACCTAGCCTTAGTCTGATTAGCACCTCTACCCGGTGCTCTCTGACCCCTACCCAGTCCGTTACAAACCTGGTCCAGACCACGACCACTAGGTGGCTACTGAACTGCCAGCTGAGGCTGAACTAAATCCGGAGCTGGAGCTTGCACCTGATCAAAACTATGTGGACAATCCCTAATGCGGTTTTCCATCGACCCACATCGTAGGCAAGATCCCAACCTCTTCCAACATTCGCCAGGATGGCGTCTACCACAATCTTCACATGCTTGAACCCTAGTAAGAGTAATAGAAGCCTCAACCGTTGGAGACCCATCAAATCTAGCCCGTTTCTTAGGCCCCTCAACAGAACTAGAGAGCTCTAAATTCTTATTATTCTTACCCCTTTTAAGGTTCCTATTTTCACGCTCAGTGCACTTAAACTCTTCACAATTCTTGTCTTATCCACTAAGACGGAAAAAAGTCTGCTCCCTTTGCGAAACTATCAAAACCTTGAGGTCATACCTGTAACACCCCTTACACGTATTCGACACCTAAACCGGGTACGAGGCATTATCGTACTTAACTCGCTTAATCATACAATATCAATCCTTAAGAACTTTATTTCAAATTAAAACTTTTCATTCGAGACCATAATGTCCTTATTATAGATCTATGAGACACTAAACTTGCACCCGGAATAATTCGGGACCAAACTAGAAGCTTTTAGAAAAATTTGACACAAAACAGGGCCACACGCCCGTGTGGCATATCACATGCCCTTGTTCTGAACCCGTGTGGATTTATTTTTCAATTTGATCCTAAAGGGGTTTTTACACGGCCATGACATGCCTGTGTCTTCACCCGTGTGTGAAAACCTTGGCATTCTATTTATGACATCATCACCTCAATAAGGTCACACGGCCAAGTCACACGCTCGTGTCTTAAAACTGTGTGTCGAATTAAATTCCAAATTTCAAGTGCAGACTTCACACGGCCCGGGCACGTGCCCGTATCTTAGGCCATGTCTCCCACACGGTCGAGACGTACGGCCGTGTCACAGCCCGTGTATTTACTACTAAGCATACTGACTTGCCAACCTAGCATGCATGGGGACACACGACCTATCAACACGCCCATGGGGCTGACCGCGTGTCACACACGCCTGTGTGTCTACCCGTGTGGACATTCGTAAGGCTATCTACTAAGCCAAATGTCACCCTACAAAGCAACCATACTTATACCAATTCAATTCAACATACATCATGACCATAAGGCACTTCTAAGAACTCAAAACCAATACATCCACACAAGCATGCACTTCATAAATTTCATCATTATTGAATATATGAACTCGTCAAGTATTGGCCAATTTCCAATGACCATTTACAAAATGAATTGTTTAACATTAATAGCCAACACTTTGGCTAACAAATATGACATAACAAAATGACCCAGTCCTATACATGACATACTCAAAATAAATCTAACTTTGCTATACCAAATAGAGATTGATAGTGTAACATCCCGGAATAGGGCATAAATGGAATAGTGGTTGCGAAACCATGAATCCAAGATAGAAAATTTTATTACAATTAATTATTATGATTTATTAAGTGGTTAGATACATGTGCTAGAATATCGACGGAAAATTTTATGAATTGCATGTCTAATTTGCCTATTAGGACTTATTTGTAAAAGTTGATAAATATGAGTTTTAGATGTTAAAGGATTTAACTGGAGAGCATAATTGAATTATACCATTAGGCTTTCATGGACAAAAATGGACATATATAGGTAGAAAGAACCAAAGTTTTTAATGAAGGGTAATTTAGTCATTTGGTAATAAAAAGAAATTAAAAAGGGAAAAAGATGGCAAAATATGCTCATCTTCTTCATTAGGCCGAATTTTCAAGGGTTAACCATAGCTAGGGTTTGTTTCAAGCTTCCAAGCTCCATAGTAAGTGATTCCAAGCCCCGTTTTTAATGTTCTTTACATTTTTGAAGCCCCGGTAGCTCGTTTTAGCTTATTCTATCAATAATTCATGCTAGGGTTCATATTTGGAAAACTACTCATAGGTGAAATGTGTTTATTTTGATGTTTTATGATAGAATATGAATTTTGAAATTATGTTAAACAATTTTTGCTAAGTGATTTTAAGTGAAAACGAGTAAAACGGCTTAATCGGTAAAAATACCTAATGTTCATAAGTACATGTTAGAGTGAGAATTTGATGTTGTCATAGAAGGGAAAAATGATCAGCATGTCATAAAACATAAGAATAAGGGATAAAGTATAATTTCCAAGCTTTGGGGCAAATGTGTAAATATGTAAAAGTTTAGGGGCAAAATTGTAATATTGCCAAAGTTAGAGTAAAGGACTGCTTTGATAAATGTGAGTATTAAAGAAGCTAAATCTGCCATTATAGATCAAGAATAATGAAATCCAAAGTTAGATCGAGGAAAGAAAAAGATAGTGGACTAAATCGATATAGTTTATCGTATTTTATTTCGAGGTAAGTTTGCGGCAAATAAATGCAATATTCTATTATTTTATATTTAATATTATTAAATTCAAACATTTACATATTTATTCTGTAAATTTATTATTTAAAGACTCAAGCATGAATCGACGGAGAAACAATCTCAGAAAGTTCCGGTTGAACCTTAGGAATGTGTAGGATACAAATGTCATGACATTAGGATTTAAGGAAATCATGTAAGACTATGTCAAGACATGGCATTGATAAGTTACTATAAGGCAAAGGTCCCATGTAATACCATGCCAAGGCATGGCATTGGTGAATTTATAAGGCAAAGATCCCATGTAAGACCATGCCAAGGCATGGCATTGGTGAGTTCATAAGGCAAGGATACCACGTAAGACCATGTCAAGACATGGCAATGGTTTAGTTTCACAAGGAAAGGTACCCGCGTATCCGTAGTATTCCAAGTGGTTCAACAGGAAAATTTAAAGAGTATACCAAAGGGAAGGTAAGACAAGTTCAAGCTAAAAAGGTACAGGTAAGAATTTAAGACCTACATATATTAAGTTAAAGGCTTAAATAATTTTGGTAAGAAAAGAATATGATAATGCATTAAGAATGTTGTTATTTATTTACATGCAAACTTACTAAGCTTAATGCTTACTCCCATTCTTTTCTCTCTTTTTATAGTATTACAAGCCAACTCGGGGATCGTAAGGACATCGGAGATCGTTACACACTATCAAAGGATTATATTGGTATTTTGTGACTCGAATGTTTTAAGTTATGGCATGTATAGGGACTTAGCCATTTTGTGTGTATGACCTTATGATATGGCTTAAGATTGGCTTGTAAATGCTTGGTAATGATTATATATTAAAATGGCTAATTAAGAGCATGTTTTGGATGTTATGTACTGCCTAGTTGATAGTTATTATAAAGAAATCATGTAATTATATGAAGGGGAACAGTTTGGACAGTAGTAGTGACACGATTTTGAAAAATCACCAAGGATAGTAGGAATGGAATTAGGGTTTGCATGAGATATATAATTAAAGCTTGTTGAGTCTATTTTTATATAAAAAAATGGTGTAGGAAAATGAGTTGTATACTATGAGATAATTGATTTTTAGATAAGAGAGGTTAGAACTATCAAACTATGTAATAGGGGAGACTTTAACTAATAAACTATACTAATTGGCCACACCAAAAATTTTGGAAAAACTATAGTAAGAAGATATATGAGTCTAGTTTCAACAAAATTTACGGATCTAATTTTTGAGTTTCGTAACTTGAGTTATAGTTAATTTAGTGAACATGACGCAGATGGATAGTTTCAATTTTTATGCCCTGATCTAATAAGTTAAGTCTAGTAATGCCTTGTGCTTGACTCCGGCAATGGTCTCGAGTAAGGGGTGTTACAGATAGTGTGATTCCGAACTCCGATGTCATACGATCCCTGACTTAGCTTGGTAATACTACAAGGAAAAGGGAAATGAGAGGGGTAAGCATAAAGCTTAGTAAGTTTGCATGAAATAAATAGCAACATAAAGGCTCATAATGCCATCCATTCATTGCATTGAATAAGAACACAAAGTCTTAAGCATATTGCTATAACTTACTCATGCTTACGATTACCAATTACTTGTCATGTCACATATCGTAGACATTTCTCGTGAATTACTCACATGTACCTGTATCACTTCATCACATAGCTTTAGCACTAATCTCATCTCTATTATAAGCTTAACTATTTAACCCATTGAATCACTTGGGATACTCGAAGATACATAATGATCATCATTCACATAAATACGACACCAATGTCATATCTAGATCTGGTCTTACATGGGGTCACCTCTAGATGACGATGCCATATCCTAAATATAGTCTTCTACGGGATCTCATATCGATTGTTGATGCCATATCCCAAATATGGTCTTATATGGGATCTCAATTCAGTGCCGAGGCCATGTCCCGGACATGGTCTTGCACGGGACATTACCAATCTCATGTCTCGATGATGATATCCTTTCACTTCTTAAAGTCCAACCGGGACTTCAACATTATAAATTTTCATCATTTCTTATTCAACATCGGTATTCAATTTCATAGCAATAATATACAACATCACTAATATCAACCATTTTAAACTTAATAATATGACGTTGAATTTATTACACACAAACTTACATCGATTTCAAAATAGGCTAATTTGCCGATCTAGTCTGATACCTTGCATTTTCTCCGGTCAAGGTTAATTCCTCGTTCTTCTTGATCTATAATAGACAATTAGCTCATTTAATTATCACATTAATTAATACATTTCAAAAATCATACTTTGGAAAAATTACCCTTCTGCCCTTATACTTTCACAAAATGACTATTTTACCCCTAGGCTCATAAATCAATTCTAATCAAATTTCTTCCTTTAGCGAGCCTAGGTGAATATATATTTCTCTTATAGCAACTCTCAATACTCATTATTTCTCACATTTAACACCTATTTTATAACCTTTGCAAAATGGTCCTTTTAGGTGTTTTCATGGAAACACCCTTTCACAAAAGTTGTTTATTTAACAACTAAGATTCATTTTCTTCCATAAAAATCCAGCAAACAACACAAATGCTCACATGGAAAAACCCTAAACTTTTAATCATTTTGCAAAATAGTCTCCTCTTTAACTAGCTTAAGCTTTAGGGGTACCAAAAGTACAAAAATTATCAAAGAATGGTCATTAAAGCACTTACTTTCAAAGGTGAGAAGTTGCTCAAAATTTTGAGCTCTTAAACCCCTATTTTGCTTGTATTTTTTGGTGGAGAAGATGGAGAGAAAAGATGATATCTTTTCTTTCTTTATTTTTCTCTTATTTTTTTCATTAATCACCTAACACCACCAAAACTTTGACTAAATTAATCCTCTTGGCCCCCTATGGCCTGCTATGGCCTTTAAAAAGGCCTAATTTCACATTAAGGGCCTCCAATTAAAAATTCTATAGCTAATTGGTACCTCTACCTTGTAAATTAAGAGTCTTTTTTCGCAATTAAGAATGCAATCGATAAAATTAAAAGCACCAAAATTTTCATGCACCCATATAATCATGCTATAACGCGTAAAATAACATTAAAATATTTTTCTTCGACCTCAGATTAATGGTTCGAAAACCACTATTCTGAATAACCCTTACATTGGGCTGTTACAATACCTCAGCCCTTCCTCAAAACGTATACATTTATCATTATTCAACACCAGCCCACGAGCATATCTGCTCAATTTCAGAAATTCAGCCTCATACTCGCCCACGGTCTTATCTCCCTAAGTAAGGCTCAAAAACTCACATCTACGAGCATCGTGTAACACCCCTAACCTGTATCTGTCATCAGAACAGAGTTACAAAGCATTACCGAAGTTTACAGAACATTTACAATAAATCATGTCAATCACTGTTCGTTTTTCAAGATTATTCATAATATCCCTGTAACACCCCTTACCCGTATCTGACGCCAGCACAGGGTATGAGGCGTTACCTTACTTAAAAGCATGCATATAAACATTTTCGCGTCATGAAATTTCATTCAAATTTTAAACTTTTCAAACTTTGCCTTAAAATTCCTAAAATGAGCCTATGAGGCCCAGAACACACTTTAGAAACGGTTCGGGACCAAGCCGAGTTCTTTAGAAAAATTTTGGAAAATGTCACTAAAAACAGGGGCACACACCCATGTGGAAGGGCGACACGCCCATGTGATCTAATAACATGGCCATGTTGAAGAACCGTGTAACTCAAATAGCCTAAACATATAGGCACACACCTGTATCCCTTGCCCATGTGAATTAATTTCTCAATTTGAACCTATAGGGGTTTTCATACGGCTTGGCACAAGACCCGTGTTCATGGCCCGTGTCCCTCACACGGCCAGGACACGCCCGTGTGCAAAACCCCTAACATTCTATTTCTAACGACATCAACTCAATAAGGTCACAGGGCCAAGGCACACGCCCGTGTCCTTAGGCCGTGTGGCGAATTAAATTCCTAAATTTAAGTACAGACTTCACATGGGGTAGGCACATGCCCATGTCCTATAGCCGTGTCTTCCACACGGTCGAGACACACGACCATGTCTCAGTGTATGTGCTTACTACTAGGCATTCTATTTTGCCAACTTAAGGTGCATGGGGACACACAACCGGACTACATGCCCATGGGGTAGACCGTGTATCACACACGGCCTAGACACACGCTCGTGTGTCTACCCGCGTGGACAAAAACAAGGCTATTTACCAAGCCTTTTCTGCCACCCTTACTTGCACCAACAGAAGCCACATCAAATAACCTACTCATTCATGCATGAATATACCAAATACTCAACCTGTAACATCTTGGCCTAGAAGTTAGGCCCGAATCTGGCGTATCACATTGAAGTGTTTTTCGAAAACCATGTTTTTGTTGAAAACCCTTCTTAATATTTAAAAACTTCTTGGCATTTAAAACTTGTGTAAAGCCTCAGCTTGCGTTCGCTTATTTTCAAAACGGGGCTCATTGAAAAAGGTTTGTTCACTTTCAAATCGTTATTGATTTCCTTCAAAATCTCCTTCAACTGCGGAAGTTTTTTTTTAAAATGTTGTGAAAACGGGATACCGAAAATAGTATTTGTAACGTAGTGTTTTCAAAACAGTAATCATTTTGTAAAAACCGCTATTTACTTCTAATAGATATAAATTAAAATAAAACCAAACCTAAAATTTAAAATCTGAAAACTTTAAAAGGCCTTATTACAAACTAAAACAAAACAAAGTACTTATGAATAACTTAATGGAAAAACAGAAGCAGATGTGTGGCCATCTCCGAGTCCCTCACAACTCCGATCCGTCTAAGGCTAGTGCACAATTAAAAACGGGGTGAGTTTACAAAAACTTAGTCTATAATACCCTAATATAAAAACAGTCAGTCAGATAGATAGAATTCAGAAGCAGTCTGAGCCTCACCCCTATTCAGTCACAGTACATTTTCAGTGGGCCTAAGCCCGTCGCAAAATCATTTGGGTTTCAGCCCATAACAGAATCACTTGGGCCTAGCCCATATCAGTATCGGATCTCAAAAACAGAAATACAATAGTGTACGAATGCTCCCCACCCCACCCCAATCCAGCCAGTACACTACCCGTACCAACCAACACACCATGTGGGGATAAAATCGACCCACCCAACCAGCACACCAATATTAGCACTGGTTGTGGCACTAACCGATATCGCAGTAGAGCTGCCAGAATATAAACGGCTTAAAGTCGTCAGTAGGTCCACAGTCATCTCGGGCGACTCGTGCAACCCTAACAGTCAAATTGGTGGGTCCACAGTCGTCTCTGTCGACCCATGCGACCCTAACAAATCAATCACTTCCTCCAATTACAAAATCCCAATCCCATGCAGCATGTCATGTATGCAAAGCACATATATATAAATCACATGGCATACTCAAGAAAGACAGACAAAACATAGCTCAGGTGAGCCGAAACATAGCATAAAACAATCATTTATCCACCAGGGCAAAGCAGTCATTTTACCATATAAGGTTATTTCGGTAATCCTACCCTTAAGGGGTATTACGGTAATTCTACCCTACAAGGGTATTTTGGTAATTTTACAAACTGGGGTATTTCGGTAATTTTTCAAATTAGGGGTATTTCGATAATTTTGCATACCGAGGGTATTTCGGTAATTTTACAAATCAGGGGTATTTCGATAATTTTCAAACCGAGGTATTTCGATAATTTTGCAAATCGGGGGTATTTCAATAATTTCACAAATTGAGGGTATTTCGATAATTCTACAAGTTGGGGGTATTTCGATAATTTTACCCTTCGAGGGTATTTCTGTAATTTTACCTTTCGAGGGTATTTTGGTAATTTTACCCGTCAAGGGTATTTTGGTAATTTTACTCCCTAGGGGTCTCGGTACAATATACAACCTTTCCAAAGTCCTACCGTCGTCTCGAACGACTCGGATAACTTATATGGCCAAAACAGTGTAATTGGGCCCAAGGCCCGAAACTCAGCTCAAGTGGGCCCACACGCTCGTGTGGCCCGTTCAGCCCAAATTCCATTACGGCTATACAAATTTTACTGCCTAATCCATTATTATTTATTTACCGTGGATTTTACCCATATGGTGTCAATTGGGCCCACATGGCCCATTTCGGCCCTACGAGGCCCATTACGACCTAAGCTCACGAGAACGTTCGTGGCGGCCTCTACAGTCTATCGCCAACGGTCGTCGCTCGATTTGTCCCTATGAGCGTCCGCACGCTCGTGAGCCCTCAGATGCCGAAGTTTCGGATTTTCGGCTTTTGCCGATTCACAATTAAATAGGGGTGTGAATACACCCCTTCATCCATCGTTTTGACAGAAACAACATTGGGTGTACGATTACACACCTTTTTCGCAGCTCGTACAAGCAACCCACGAACGCCAAACCTATATCCATCAACATTTTTCCTTCTGTTAATATCAATATCTAATACTAACGTTCAATCCCAACGAGTATGGAATTGATACTCACCTTCCCCCAAGAATGCTGTCCAACCCACTTATGATGCTAACTGAAGATGTCTATACCCCTATCTTGCAGAAATGTTGCATTAATCAAAAGTATCCAACACAAGAGAAAGGTCCAAGAGTTAGCAACCTTAAATTGAATCATTCGGCTTTGTCAGCGAAGAGCCATCAAAAAGGGACCAAGAACCGAATAGGGACAAGGAACACTTACCAAAATTAGTCGATAGAAACGGTAGAGTAAAGCAACAATCGACTTTGTGTTTGACAAAAATGAATGATAGTTGAGAGAAAAAGAAAGTAGAAGGAAGAAAGACCCGAATGGTCAAAAATGTTGCACAAGATGCCACGAAAGAAGTAAATCCCAAAATAAAAAAGAGAAAAACCCGAAATTGTAGAGAGGTTTTCGGTTTCTATCCTCACACAAAGCTGCTGAAAATGCACAAATGAAAACCCCCTTGGCCGAAATCCCCCTACTCAAGCTCTTCCATTCAGCCAAGACTCCCTTTTCATTCAAATTCCCTAAAAATCTCCACTGATTGCTCCTTGATTCACTTCACACCCCCCATTCAAACTTGATGACCAAGTCTCCAGCCTCCTCTACAGAGTTTGAATCAAACTGTACCTCTCACGCCACAGAGATGAAAAATAAAAGCTTCTACTTGCATGTCATGGGATTCGAACCCCCCCACCATGCATGCCCAACACGCCATTCGCCACCATAACACAAGCTCACTTGTGTCCTAAAACAACACAACTTAATATATAAACCCTTTAAGCTAACATCTAGGTTTTAATTCACCAAAAACCAAAATTTTTGCTAAAGCCCAGGTTGGAACCCAGGACTTCTTCAATACCCCAAACACTCCAATATTGCTAACCCAGCAGTACTAACATGCATTTGTGTCATTACCTTGCTCTCAAGAATTTTAGGTGCTCCCAAGCCCAAGGCCCAATTCTTTTAGGCCCAATTTGGGGCATTACACAACCATGCAATTTGCACATTGATGAATAACATCATCATTTTCATATATCAATAACAAGTGTTAGCCATCAACTATGGCCTTATACAAAATGAATTCATCTTCAAAACAAGCCAACACATTTGGCCAAAACATTATGACACTTAACAAACGACTAAGACCCTATACATGCCATACCCAAAATAATAAATCTAGCTATACCAAATGTTTGGATTGATAGTGTGATCGAGCCTCCGACGTCCTTTGATTCTCGAGCCACCTTGGTGGCACTATAAGAGAATGGAAAGGAGAGGGAGTGAGCATAAAGCTTAGTAAGTCGCTGGTAAACAATTAACAACAATTACCATGCATTATCATACTTATAACATATTATAAACTTGCACATGAATCTCAAATGATTAAAGGGATAACTTACTCATTTTAACTCGTACTAATCATACAACATAATTCGAGCTCATTTCTCATGAATCTCATGTAGGTACCTGTATCACTTACAACATAGTCGTAACTTTTCTTACTTTTAACACAAAATTTATTTACCCATTGAACCTATTGGAATACCAAAGGATATTCGATAAGCCTCACACAAGAGGGTAAAATGCCGATGCCATGTCCCAGACATGGTCTTATACTGGCTCACATATTGAGGCTGATGCCATGTCCCAGACATGGTCTTATACTAGCTCTCATCTCAATGTCGACACCATGTCCCAGACATGGTCTTACACTAGCGCACATATCAACACCGATGCCATGTCCCAGACATGGTCTTACACTAGCGCCCATATCACGGGCTGAAGTAAACCCAAAGGTACTTGGTGTTCGACTTTCACTTGCTGACAAATTAAACACTTAGAGACAAACTCTGAGATGTCTCTTTTCATTCCCAGCCGCCAATTCACTTTCTTCAAGTCATTATACAGTTTCACACTACTCGGATGGATACAACTGCTATGTGCCTCATGCAAAGTTTTCGAATAAGTTCTTCGTCTTTAGGTACACAAATTCTGTCCTGAAACATTAAACAGCCATATGAACCAATCTGAAAGTCTGATTCTATACCCGTCTCGCACTGAGTTATCTTAGCTTGTAACTCTTCATCATCTTTCTGAGCTTCGCGGATATCTTGCAAAAACATTGGTTTCACTCTCAACTCGGCTAAAATTGAACCATTGTCGGCTACTAACAACTGAGTGTTCATAGCCCTCAAGGCAAACAATGACTTCCTATTCAAAGTATCGGTGACCACGTTCGCCTTCCCCGGGTGATAATAAATCACCAGTTCATAATCGTTTATGAGCTCTAGCCATCTCCATTGGTGAAGATTCAGTTTCTTTTGAGTCATCAAATACATTAGACTTTTATGGTCGGTGAATACTCAACATCTCTCGCCATACAAATGGTGTCTTCAAATCTTTAATGCAGACACTATGGCGGCCAGCTCTAAATCGTGAGTCAGATAGTTTTTCCCATGTGGCTTTATCTGTCTCGAGACATATGCTATCACCTTGCCTTCTTGCATAAGCACGCACCCAAATCCATTTAAGGATGCATCGTTATACACCACAAATTCCTTTCCTTATTCCGGTTGCACTAAAACTAGGGCTTCAGTCAACAATGCTTTTAGTTTCTCAAAACTCTGTTGGCACTTCTCTGTCCATTCGAATTTGACATCTTTCTTTAGCAACCTCGTCATTGGTAAAGCAATCATAGAGAATCCTTTGACGAATCTTCTGTAGTATCCCACTAAGCCCAAAAAGCTTACAATCTCTGAAACATTCCTTGGCAGTTTCCAATCAACGATAGCCGATATCTTACTCAGGTCAACTCTAATTCTATCACCCGACACGACGTGTCCTAAGAATCCAACTTTTGGGAGCCAAAATTCACTTTTGCTAAATTTAGCATACAACTGCTTATTTCTTAAAGTCTACAAAATAGTTCTTAAATGCTTCGCGTGCTTACTCTCATCATGAGACTAAATTAATATATCATCGATAAAAACAACAACAAACTTATCCAAGTACGGTTGGAAAATACGATTCATTAAATCCATAAACACGGCGGGAGCATTTGTTAAGCCAAAGGGCATGACAAGGAACTCATAATGGCCATACCTCGTCTGAAATGCAGTTTTCGGTACTTCTTATTCCTTGACTCTCAAATGGTAATAATCGGACCTTAGGTCTATCTTAGAAAATACTGTGGCTCTCTTCAATTGATCAAACAAATCGTCGATCCTTGGCAAAGGATACTTGTTCTTCACCGTCACCTTGTTGAGCTGTTTATAATCTATACATAGCCTCATTAAACCATCTTTCTTTTTCACAAAGAGTATGGGAGAACCCCAAGAGAATAACTCAGTCTTGCGAAACCTTTATCCATCAACTCTTGTAATTGAGCCTTTAATTCTTTTAACTCCAATGGTGCCATCCTCTACGGGGCAATCGAAATAGGCGCCGTACTAGGGACCAACTCAATACAAAACTCAACTTCCCTAGCTGGAGGCAATCCATGTAACACCCCTTACCCGAAACCTTGGTCGGAGTCGAGTATGTGGCATTACTAGACTTGACTACTAATTTGGAGCATAAAAATTTAAAGCTGTCCAACTGCGGCATGCTGACTAAAATGACCATAACACAAGTTACAAAACTCTAAATTCAGATCTGTCAATTTTCCTTGAAACTAGACTCACATAACTTTTTACCATAATTTTTCCAGAATTGTTCATGTGGCCAATTAGTACAGTTTATTCATCAAAGTTACCCCTATTTCACCGTTTGATAATTCTGACCTATCTTTACAAAAACTCAGTTATCTCATTGTACAAAATTTAAATAATTTTCTTGTTTATTCCAATCAAAAATAGACTCATTAAGGATTCTAAACATATAAACTATGCTCCATAATTATATTTTTACAATTTTTAACTATTTTTCCAAGACAGAACAGGGACTCACGAATTCATTCAGGACAGGTCTCACTAAAACTTAAATATCTCATAATATACAATTCCTTTGCCTAACCTGTTTCTTTCATATCAAAAAAGACTTTAATTATATATCTTATTCACTCTCTAATTCAATTTCTCCTATTTTTGGTGATTTTTCAAAATCACATCACTGCTGCAACTAAAAACTGTTTCATTACAAAAATATGGTTAACTAGTTTATAACCTCCTTACTCAATTTATTTAAACTCTATATCTTAACCATACATATATATATATATACCAAAAACAAATCCCATATATAATTTAGGCCATGATCAAATTTTAAACATCCATTTACATACAAGCAAGTTATAAAATTCAAACATAGAAGCGATACATAACCAAAGGAAATAGCCATTTTCGCATGGCTATATTCATGTACAAGATCAAACATTGTATGTTTCGAAAACTTCATCTAGCCTATACATGCCTTTTAAGTCATAGCCAAAATTTAAAATACCAAAAGAAGACGATAGTGTGGTTGACTTTCTTGAAGATCCTTCTCGAGTCCGTAACGTAACCAAAATCTATAAAACAAAGGAGAACATTTCACACAAATAAGCTTACTAGCTTAGTAAGTCCTAAACTCATGATAATAAAACATTCAAATATTTGCGCAATTAAAACATTCAACTTATAGCATTTCACATAAGCACTTAGGTATATTACTTATACAAGGCCGAATACTAATAATTCATTAACCCAAGTAAATTAGAAATCATTTCCTTCGACCTACATTTCTTTGAATTTCATATAAGTATATCACATGGGAATTTCCTTTATTCTTAGCATTTATACTTGAAAACCAAATTTCCATAATAGCACATTTACTCTCAATTTCAATCATATGATACTCACACACATGCGTTTTAACCTCAAACATACATAACGTAGTTCTCATAGTATTAGCTTGACTCAAGAAATGTCAATATAACATACCTTACATGCTTACCTCAGCCATTGACTCAATAAATTAGCTTTAATTTGCCTTGAACAAATATTCGGTTTCTCTTTGTAAAACGCATCACCAAGATCAAGCTCATAGGCGCAAAGGCCCGATAAGTAGCACCGCACAAGGCCCGCTAGGCGTAAAGCCCGATAAGTAACACCCCAGATAAAGCTCACGGGCGTAAAAGCCCGATAAGTAACACTGGCACAAAGCCTGCTAGGCGTAAAGCCCAAGCAAATCAATGTAATCAAACATTCTCCACACACTCTTCATAACTATTATATACATATGTCCAATTCAATTGGGCTCGTTCACATTAAACCAATAAAATCACTATATCATTATGCAATCCAACAATTTATTTCACATAACCAACTTTAATCATCGACCTACTATGCCTCTATACATTCGGCCATAATATAAATAGGTACAAAAATTCAGCAATTCACGCTATTGTATATAATCATAATTAAATCGTTAACATAATTTAGCTAAAGGACTTACCTCGGTTGTTGATAGTCCGTGTAAATCGGCTATTCAAGAACCTTTGTTTTGCCTCGATCTAGTTCTTTCTCTTTTTGTTCCCGATCTAAGAAATGTCAAATAAGTTTTATTTACATTCATTCCATCCATTCGCTCAACAAAACAAAAATGCACATAGCTTAATTTAAGAAAAACTAGGAACCGAATTTCCTACTTAATTTATTTAATTTAAAACAATAATCACACAAAATTTTAAGCATTCAACTTAATCAATTTAACTCACAGTGCACCGCAATACTAATTGCAACCAATTGGGATTTCTCCTCAATGGCCAAATGATCATTAGGTCCCTAGAATTCTATAAAATTCTTCCTTCTATCATTTTACCCCTTCCTCTAATTTACTTCAAGCAATCGACTCTTATACTTAGCTCTCCCAATAACTATATCTAAGTATAACTAATCATCCATGGCCAATTACACTATACATGTATGACCGAACATCAAAACAATAGAAAAGAGTTCATGAATAGTGATCTCACATTCGGCCGAATATAAGGGCATCCCCATGCCTAAATTTAAAACAATTTTCTTACAAGCTCAAGCTACTTCTTCTCATATTATCTAAGTTTATTAACAAACCAAATCATAAATCATCACCATGGCTGAACTTCATCATGCCTAACATTATCAATTTCTACTTGTTTTCAATGGTGATCAAAGAAATCAACCAATTTCAAAGATGGATTGTTAAGTTAAAGTTCAAAATCTCACCTTGCTTAACACATGCAACCAAATTTAATGAAGAAGATGAATTTTCTTCTCTTCTTGAAGATAGTTTCGGTGGAAGATTAATGAAGGAAGAGAAATGAAAATAATTTCCTTTTTGTTTAAATCTATTAACACATTATTTTAGCATGCTTTTAGTATAATAATACTTAAATTATAATATACTTAGAAAACATAATATTCTTGGCATGCTTATAATATAATAATGCTTAAAAAAAATATTATACTAAGACAATAGATTATTTATTGCATGCTTACCAGTCCACCATATATTAAATATGGGAATTTGACATGCAAATCCCTATGTTTAATAAACAAGTCACTTAGCTCTTTTTAATTCATGCTCACTACATTGGTCTTCTTAGCAATTTAATCCTTTTAGCCAATAAAATGCTCAAACGTTTAAATTCTTCTACGAAACTTTCACATACATAAATTCACATATAATAGACACAAGATAAAATATTAAAAATATTTATCGGGTTCGTATTCGTGGTCCCGAAACCACCGTTCCGATTAGGGTCAAAATTGGTCTGTCACAATCCAGGTAACTCTTTCGGAAACACATCCAAGTACTCACATACCACATGCACTGACTCAATCTTTACTTCCGACTCTTGGGTATTCAACACAAATGCAAGATAAGACTTGTAACACCCCTAACCCGAGACCGTCGTTGAAATAGGGTTAAGAGGCATTACCGATCAATCAGAACATTTAACATCTAGAATTTACGACACAAAGCCAATCATCTTCAATCACATTCATTTACAATCATGTTGTCCCTTATCAAGGTCTACGAGACCTAATTCACATGCTAAAGAGGGGTCGAGACTAAATCGAACACACACACAAATTCTCGAACATTTAAAAAATTTTTTAAAAATTTTTCTAAGATTCAGGGGATACACGCCCGTAGGAAGAGACCCTGTGCCCTCCACGGCTTCTAGACACCCTCGTGCGTCCTTCCGTGTCCATATACTGACTTTATAACACGACCACTAGGCACACACGTGTGCCATGACCGTATGCTACTAGGCCATATACTGACTTCCCCACCACGGCCACCAAGCACGCCCGTGTGCTATGGCCGTGTACTCTTAGCTAGCTACTGACTTATACACCACGGCTAGCTAACACCCCCCGTGTCGAGGCCGTGTGTTACTAGGCTACATTTTGTTTCACCCACGGTCTTTAGGCACGTCCGTGTGCCACAACCGTATGACATTATAGGCCATTTGCAAGGCCAAAAATGCCACCTATAAGGGTCAAACCTACAAGCCATATTTACCAAAACCTCTCATGCACATATAACCACCAAAAACATACCAAAATAGTTATTCAAACCATGCATTCAATACCAATTCAAACCATGACAATTTCAAAGACTAAAACTCATATTATCACAGGCATAATACATTCAATACCAAACATCATTCCTTCTCAATTTCACTAATTCATACTAGCAATTTACCAACACAAAGTTACCATTCATAAGTCAATTTCTCAACCCACAAACCATGCCAAAAGTTGCATCACATATACCAAGTTCATTCATGCTAAAACTAGCACATATCTAGCCACATCTCATGGCCACTCACAATATCAAACATGATTCAAATGACCAGCCTATACATGCCATATTTCAACTATGTACATCGTTACAAAATACCCCAAAATAGATTGCCGATAGTGTGACTGAGATGCTGACGATTCCCAGATCCGAGCTAGCTTTACTGACACTGCATAGTAGAGAAACAAATCACACAGTAAGCTTTACAAAGCTTAGTAAGTTCGAATTACAATACAATCATATCATCGAATCAAACTAATGTATACAATAGCCATCACATAGATCATTTCTTTTATACTCATACCATATCATCTATAGTTAAAAATACTCATTTCCTCAATCATAGCTCGATTATACTCATCAACCACAAAGGTTCAATACGTACCTTAGCTACACATAGTTATTAAACCTCCAAGCAATTCAATGCTCGATATTACCTGCCGATCATCCTTTAATTTTCATTCAATTTGATCGCACACCCAGTGCTATATACATAACCGTAGCATATTTGTCATCGCACACTTAGTGCCTATTCTTTTAACCAACTTGTCTCGGCGTCACACACATAGTGCCAGGTCTATAAACCGTAACTTTTATATCATCGCACACCCAGTGCCATTCATTTCTGTTTCGATTTACATTTTCGTACACTTAGTGCCATCAACTAAATCTTGTACATAGCATCTTAATTTCATACACATATACATATTCAATTCATAATACTAAAAAGTATCTTAATAACATGTATTATATCTGAACTTACCTCGGACGTCGACTATCGATACGGTCGATTAATCGAGCACTTTATCTTTACCTCGATCTCGATCCGAACCTCTTTTCTCTTGGTCTATACACATTTAAATTCAATCCATTCAATCGCTAACTCATTCAATTTAATCCACACACACATATTTAGGGCATTTTACAAAATAGCCCTCACATTTTCACATTTTGACACTTTAGTCCCTATTTCACAAAATCATCAAATACACAAAATTTCAATATACATGTGCTTGGACGAATTCTTCTTATACTTATACAAATCCACACATTTCATTTATTTCACAATCTAGTCCTTCAAAATGCTATTTTCACAATTTAGCCCTAATTAGATAAATTCATCAAAATTTCAAGAACAACACATGTTCATTAAAGACATATCTTTCATTTAACACCAACCAACACTCATCACAAAACTCCTCATTTCATCAATGGTACAATCTATAAACATCATCAATTTGTAAAATTACAACATGGGTTTTGTAAAGCACAAAGCAATGATTACGAAAACATAGAAATTATCAAAAACCGAGCTCAAAACATACCTTGATTGAGCTTAGCAAGTGCTGAAATTTCAAAAGCTTTAAAACCCTTTTCTTTCTTCCACATTCCGTGTAAAAGATGAACAAATTCCAAGCATTTTATCTTTATGTTTTATTATTATTAACTTAATAAACATTTTACTATTTTACCCATTATTATAAACATAATATAACTTATGATAGTTGGTTATAATTGTCCAACTACTATCCACTCACTATATGATGGCTAAATTGCTTTATAAGGCCACTTCATTTAAAAGCCATAACAAATGGATACTTCAACAATCAGCACACAACTTTTATACTTTATGCGATTAAGTCCTTTCTCTTAATTCGACATACAAACGAACAAATTATCACACAGAATTTTCACACAGACTATATCACATGCTATTCACACAGAAAATAATATTAAAAATATTTTTACGACTTCAGATTTGTGGTCCCAAAACCACTGCTCCGACTAGGTCTAATCCGGGCTGTTACAAGACTCATATCCTTTTCTCATGTATTTCTCAGCAGTCATAGAAGAAATCAGTATAGGTAAGCTATCCGATTCACCTGATTCAACCCGAATAATATCCCCACTTTTACATCTCAGTTCAATAAACTTACTACCACAGTTTACTAACACGTTATGAATAGTCAACCAATCCATGCTAAGAATTAGGTCAAATTCATCAAACGGTAGTAGCATGAGGTTAGACGGAAAACAATGGCCTCTAATCATCAAATGAGAGTTTCTACACACTTTGTTAACTATCACATACTTGCCTAACGGATTTGACACTTTTATCACAAATTCTATAGACTCAACAAGCATATTCATGCTAGACACCAATTTCATACAAATATAGGAATGGGTAGACCCTGGATCAATCAAAGCAACAACAGAGATATCATGAAGAGAAAAAGTACCCACTATCACATATGGGGATGATGCCTCTTTGCGAGCGCGAATGGCATATGTCCTTGCAAGAGCTCTATCCTCTGATCTTACGGTGGAATCTCTAGGCGCACCTCTACTGCTAGCCCTACTTCCTGGGTTCTTCTGCGGTCTACCTCCAGAAAGAGCATTACCCGATCTCATGCTTTGATCTTTATCTTTTTCGACCATCTCGGGACAACTATGAATAAAATGGTCTAGTGACCCACATTGAAGCAACCTCTTTCATTTCCTCGGCATTCACCAAAGTGACGCCTACCACACTGTGAGGATTCAGGTCTATTAGGTCGGGCACTACCAACACTCGCAATTGAAGTGGTCTGAGCCTTAAACGCCGTGTACTGCTTATTCTTATTTCTATTTGAGAATACAACTGAAGTATTGGATCGAGTAGTGAACTCTCTTGATTTCTTGGATGAGGACTGATCCCCAATCGTCTTTTCCTTGAGTTATGATACCCAATATTAGCTTTCCTTTTCTCTTTGGCCAATTCCTCGGCCTTACAAGCTCTTTTAACAAGCACCACAAACTCCCTTAACTTTAAGATGCCAACTAATAATCAGATGACTTCATTCAATCCATCCTTAAATCTCTTGCACATGATGGCTTCGGTGGATAAGCACTTCCGATCGTATTTGCTGTGCCTTACAAACTCAGGCTCATACTCGGTTACCGTGCCCTTGTTTTAGCTCAAAGAATTCTTTTTTTTTCTGATCGATAAACTTTGGCTAATATGCTTCTTTCGAAACTCTTCTTGGAAAATTTCCCATGTTATCCTTTCCCTTGGTACAACGAACACAAGGGTGTTCCACCATTGGCAAGCCGAGTCTTGTAAGAGTGACACAATACAATTCATGCACTCCTTAAGTGTGCAAGATAACTCATCGAATACCCTAATGGTATTTTCTGGCTAGAATTCTACTCTCTCTGGGTCATGATCTATATTCGCTCCAAATTCTTCAGCCCCTTGCTTTGAAATTCTGTCTACCGGAGGTTTTTCTCTTCTAATCGTTTCCACTACTTGGGGAGCTATAGGGGCAGGCTAGGGAATTAGAGGGGGTGGAGGAGGTGGAGCGTTCGGGTTTGCACGAACAAACTCCAAATAACATACATTCATCATATGGAAGAAGGCTTCTCTAGCCCCTTCGCCCTGACTCAGTGTCACGGGCCCACTCTTGACTGGCGCGGTCCCTTCTACGGGAGCCGGTGCATTACTTTCTACATCATTTGCCACTGCTCCGTCAAGATCCATTCATTAAATAAAATCACATTTTAAATTTTCAGGAGTCGTCACAATATCATCATTCATATATGGCATGTATAGCTAGTCTCGTGCATGCGCTAGGTTAGTCCAAGAATCGACTAAACCATAGCTCTGATACCACCAAATGTAACACCCCTAACCTGTATCTGTCGTTGAAACAGAGTTACAGAGTATTACCGAAGTTTACAGAACATTTACAAATAAATCATGTCAATAACTGTTCATTTTTTGAGATTATTCATAACGTCCCTGTAACACCCCTTACCCTTATCCGTCACCGACACAGGGTACGAGACGTTACCTTACTTAAAACATGCATACAAACATTTTTGGGTTATGAAATTTCATTCAAATTTAGAACTTTTCAAACTTTGCCTTAAAATCCCTAAAATGAGCCTACGAGGCCCAGAACACACTTTAGAAACGGTTGGGGACCAAGCCGAGTTCTTTAGAAAAACTTTGGAAAATGTCAGTAAAAATAGGGGCACACGCCCATGTAGAAGGGTGACACGCCCGTGTGATCTAATAACATGGCCATGTTGAAGAACTCTGTAACTCACACGGCCTGAACATATAGGGACACTCCTGTATCCCCTACCCATGTGGATTAACTTCTCAATTTGAACCTACAGGGGTTTTCACATGGCTTGGCACAAACCCGTGTCCATGGCCTGTGCCCCTTACACGGCCATGACACACCCGTGTCTCCGCCCGTGTACAAAAACCTTGACATTTTGTTTCTGACGTCATCAACTCAATAAGGTCACACGGACAAGGCACACGCCCGTGTCCTTAGGCCGTGTGGCAAATTAAATTCCTAAATTTAAGTGCAAACTTTACACGACCTGGGCACATGCTCATGTCTTATGGCTGTGTCATCCACACGGTCGAGACACACGACCGTGTCTCTGTTCGTGTGCTTACTACTGGGCATTCTATTTTGCCAACTTCGGGTGCAGGGGGACACACGACCGGATTACGTGCCATGGGGCAGACCGTGTGTCACACACGGCCTAGACACACACCCGTGTATCTACCTGTGTGGACAAAAATGAGGCTATTTACCAAACCATTTCTGCCACCTTTACTTACACCAACATAAGCCATATCAAATAACCTACTCATTCATGCATGAATATACCAAATACTCAACCATGGATTTTTCACATTCATGAATAACATCATCATTTTCATATATCAATAACAAGTATTATCCATCAACTATGGCCTTATACAAAATGAATTCATTTTCAAAACAAGCCAACACATTTGGCCAAAACATTATGACACTTAATAAACGACCTAGACCCTATACATGCCATACCCAAAATGATAAATCTAGCTATACCAAATGTTCGGATTGATAGTGTGATCGAGACTCTCCTTTGATTCTCGAGCTAGCTTGGCGGCACTATAAGAGAATGGAAATGAGAGGAAGTGAGCATAAAGCTTAGTAAGTCACAGGTAAACAATTAACAACAATTACCATGCATTGCCATACTTATAACATATTATAAATTTTCACATGAATCTCGAATGATTAACGGCATAACTTACTCATTTTCACTCCTACTAATCATACAACATAATCGCATGTAGGTACCTGTATCATTTGCAACATAGTCATAACTTTTCTCACTTTTAACACAAGCTTTAATTTACCAGTTGAATCAATTGTAATACCAAAGGATATCCGATAAGCCTCACACAAGAGGGTAAAATGCCAATGCCAATGCCATGTCCCAGACATGGTCTTACACTGGCTCACATATCAAGGCCGATGCCATGTCCTAGACATGGTCTTACACTAGCTCTCATCTCAATGCCGACGTCATGTCCCAGACATGGTCTTACACTGGCTCTCATAATTTGGCCGATGCCATGTCCCAGACATGGTCTTACACTAGCGCACATATAACTCAAATGTCATGGCTTGGATATCCAATCTATTCCTAAGGTTCAACCGGGAGTATACCATATCAACTTTCGTCATGCGTATTCATAGCAATAATTAAACATTTTATGCAATATCAATTGTTTAATGCATAATAACAATAAAGTTGTATTATTACATACAACTTACCTCGGTACACAAAATATAGGCAACTAGTTAAATTTAGTCCACTATCTTAGTTTTCCCTTGGTCTAAGTCTGGATCCCGTTTTTCTTGATCTATAATGATAAAATTCACTCATTTAATCACCACATAAATCAAGATATTTCAAAATTCCTACTTTGGCAAAATTACCATTTTGCCCCTAAACTTTCACATAATTACGATTTTTCCCCTAGGCTCGTAAAATGATTTTCATCAAATTTCCTCATTAACCAAGCCTAGCTGAATCTATTTTAAGCTTATAGCAACTCACAATTCCAATTACTTCATGCATTTACTACCCATTTTATAACTTTTACAAAATGGTCCTTTTAGGTGTTTTCATGAAAAATCCTTTCACAAAATTTATTTATTAAGTAACCAAGATTCATTTTCTTCCATAAAAATTTAGCAAAAAACATTAATGCTCTCATGGAAAAACCCTAAACTCTCAACCATTTTGCAAAATAGTCCTCTCATTAGCTAGATTATGCTACAAGGGTCCCAAACCAGGCGTAGACATTACGGCCAGATCTAGAGATGTTACTGTAAATCAATTGAAAATCCTGAATTTGTATGTTTTGTAAAACATCGTAAACTCTATTTACACAAAAACACCCGTTTATTTGAATCCATACCTTACTTAGCAGTTTTATTGAAAACTTTGGTTGTTTACATTTTTTGAAACCTTATACCTTTGCTTGTCAAATTTTGGTAAAACACAGTTTGTTATCTCAAAATCTGTTGTTTTGCAGAAAATTAAACATTTTTGATAAATGTTTTAAACTGATCATGCGAAATACGAAAATAAAGTCCAAAACTCAAAACAGTCCAAAATTTACAAAACTCTTAATCCAAATTTAATTAAATCAAATATACAAAAATGTGGTTATAACCGAACTCCCGTTGCACCGACCCGCCTAAGTCTGAGGGTTACCTGAAAGTGGCATACAAAAAAAAAAGTGGGTTTTCACAACTC
The DNA here is from genome assembly GCA_025503065.1 of Gossypium bickii. NCBI lineage: Eukaryota > Viridiplantae > Streptophyta > Magnoliopsida > Malvales > Malvaceae > Gossypium > Gossypium bickii. Next base: position 56,833,632 of record CP106717.1, on the reverse strand, counting down.
AGACTGTAACTTTAAACCAAACAGAGTTACTAGTTTAACTTTATTTTTATAACATAACAGAGCAAATACAGTAGGCATATCATATATAGAATCAGAATCATATGCAAAATTTACAATCCTACCCCCATCCGCTACACACCATCTCCGACCATCCCTTCATACCATATTAAATAAACTCGTCCAGCCCTACCCACCACTTAGTGTCAATATGACACTTTTCAAAATATTTGCAGTAAAGCTGGTAGTGTATTAGGCGATTTCTCATCGTAACTGAATCATATAAATGTGCTTGAGCCACCAAATATGGTAGGTTATTACACTGCTCACTCTTCCTCCATAAATCAAATCCCATCCTAGATGCAAATTCAGTACTAACATATATCAGATATATTTACGATGTACATATTCAGACTAATAGCTATAGAACATACATAACATTTTTCAGTTTATACATAGCATGTTACCAATTATACTTATCATATAACTTTTCAAACAGACATATTTATATCAAATTTCACGCTAACAGATGGTCAGAATTCATGTATTATAGCTTAATTGCAACCTACTGACCCTACGGAAGGCCCACGACCGACTCCAAATGCTGCCTACGGCCTACACGTCTGGCCTACAAGCTAGTGTGGTCCACACGGCCCAAAATAGCCCAGACCATGTGTCTCACACGGTCCATTAGACGGTCGTGTGTGGCACACGGTCGTGTGGCATCGACTGTGTTGTTTTTTAGATTTTGTCGTTCTTTATTTTTTGAGTGTCTCATTACACACTTGATACGATTTCGACACGAAAGTAACAACGAGATATCCAACTCCTAAAATCAAAATTCAAGCGTCCACAAATTAGTTCCAATACCTTAATTTTTTCCAAAATAAACCACTCGACTACAACTCAACATTAGAAATTCTAACACGAAAATTGAACCTTTAGGTGTTCAAAACTTACTCAATGTCCACAACAGCCACTAAAGCAACTAACTCACAGAACGGGAGTTCTAAATTCCTTGATTACTACCTAACAGCACAGATTTCACGAGGTTAAACCATGCTCCTAGAGAATAATTAAAACATTAAACATAACCCTTATACAAAACTATGGAGAACACTTACCTATAAATTCTAGGAGAAACAAATCTCACAAAAGAGTAAGGTTGAAGTCCATACCAATTCGCACGGAAGAGATTAGCACAAAAAACAAAGAAATCAAGACAAAATAGCACTGGAGGCGTGAATGAAAGAAAGAAAAACAGAGGAAAGAAAGAAAAGAATAAAAAAAATATCATGTGAAAACACAATAGGGAAACGAGGGGAATTTGGGAAAAATTAAAAGAAATAAAATAAAATAAAAACTAACATAAATCCTAAGTAAAATACACATTGAAAACAAACTAACCAACCCACTAACACCAATGTCCAAAAAATCCCATATAATACGGTATACTATCACAACCAAACTTCCAAGAATTTGATTTTCAATCCAACTCCACCCCATGCGCACTTGACAGAAAATTATAAAAATAATACCCTTTCGTTCAAGCTGATATTTGAACCTAAGACCTCCAACACATAAGCAAGACGCCTAACAACTAAAACAAATACTAATTTATGATAGAATTCAACAAATCTGAAACTAAATTTTTTGTGGCATTACAGTTCAAAATACAACTGATACAATATATCATTATTGCTTAATTATTATCAGTTTGTTGTAAAATAGATGTCCATATAACTCTCATAACTCTCAAGAAGGTGACTTTTGTAACCTCTAAAAAGTTATAGGGTACTTTAATTATCTTTATTATATGTTTGTAACCTATGGTGATTGAAGCCCTATAAATGAGGGCATGTATAAGCTTTTTGGTATTTAAGTGAAAGTTGAATCATCCTTTCATTTTTCTATTCTTCTCTCTTGTTCATTCTATATTTCTCTTTTTTTTTTTTGGTAATGTGTTATCGACACGATTTTTTTCAAGAGTAATAGGTTCTTAGTTTGCGTCAAAATTTTGTTGGACTCCAAGCATTGAAATTTTAATTGTTTGGATAAAAAATCGTGAGTACCTACTTGAGATTTGTTTAGGGGTGATCTTTTTTTCTGTACTACAAAAAATGCTCATAGTCTCTACTACTCATCCACAATTACTTAAGTCTAATCAATTTTTTTTTTCAAAATTTCATTCAATTTCTATAAAGAAGTTAAACTTATATAATTCTCTATTTGCATGTCTATGAATTTATCAATCCTTTCTCGAGTTTAATTGTTGGGCTGTCTACGTGGAGGTATATGTTTTTTTTTTAGAATTGATTGATTTAATTTTAATTTTGATTAAAACATATAATTGTTCTTATATCTTCTTCTCTATTATAAACGTATATTATATGCAATGATTAGTTTGGAGTTCAAATCTATACATGCTTGAGAATTGTATAATGATATTAATAATGAATTTGTGGCTACAACCTCATTAAGAAAGCATGTAAAAAATTCTTTAAAATTATGGATTAGTTTTGAAAGAAAATTATGATAATGAAAAAATTTATTTTCATTAGATATGCTTCATTCCTTGAAGTGAATTTTGCATTACATAATCAATCTTAAAAAGGACAAAGTTATAACTGTGGTTATGAGCATGGTCTTTGATGGGCTAGTATGGTTATAATAATCACTATAACTATAGTGATTATAATAATTCTTTTCTCTCCTATGAAGTGGAATGATAAATTTAAATATGAGAATCACTAAAGTTTTCGAAATAACCATTCAAAGAGAACAAAAATATTTATGTGATACTCAAAGATCATTTGACACATGCATATTAGTTGAGTATTTTGCCAATGGTTGATAATAATAATAAAAGAAAAAGAAAAAGAAAGGGAACAATGTATAGACACATTTGATTTATCTCATTTGATCACTTTTGATAATTGAAATCAATTTGGATATTTGAAATTTTGACATATCCCCTGAAATGAATATTGCACATAATTTTATAAAAATTATATTTCTTTTGTTGAGTTAATGACATTATGGACCTCTCATTGGTTTAGATATTTTCAGAAGTAAATGTCATAGTGGATACAAAATAAAAGGAATGACAATGAAATTATCAATTGTCACAATTTATATTGACATTATAATTCTATTAGTTGTGGAAAGTAAAAAGAAAAAAGAAAAAAGGATGATGCTAATAAACATTATGATAATTATGAATGCATCATGTACATGCCTGTAGCATGTCTAAAACATTAACTTTTGCAAAGTCTTATAAAAAAGAGAGACTCCATAATGCATGATAAATTTTGAATTAAAATTATGCTATAAGAGGTGGAAGTTAGAAATTTTTAATTTTAAACCTTTATAACTGCAACTTTAATATCTTATTGTGACTTTATAATATTTTGTACTTTATTGTGTTATGGCATATAAAAAAAAAATTAAAGTGATTGAGTAGTGACATAAATTTATTCTTTGCTATGTTTAACATATATTTTATTTATACTTATTCTTCATCTTTTATATGAATAAATAAAGCTTTGAAAATTTACATATTATTTAAAATAAGATACGCATTCTTGTTACATCAAATTATAAAATCTCTTGAAGAGCTAATGTTGCACCGCCTTGTGATGCAAAATATTGTATAACATAATATTATTATGTTTAGATCGAGAAGATATATATATATATTGAAAGAAATCTTTATGTGTTTTACATTAAAATCATGTACAAAAATGACATAGGATACTCATGTATTTGTATTATAAATCTTCCCCGAAGCAATGCATTACATTTATATGATTGACACATGATATAGTGACAAAACATTCACTAGTGTTGGCATAATTGATTAGACTATCCTAGATCATATATGATGTGAAAATTAATTGAGAATTCATATCGACATTCATTAAAGAACCAGAAGATTCTTTAATTTAAAAGAATTCTCATGTGTTTCTCATTCTCCATGAAAATTAATTATTAGAAACTCACGAGCTAAAGTTGAGATTTAATGTCTTACATTTCTGAAATGAATGTGTGTTCATTCATCCACCATATGAATGATTTTGATAATATATTATTTTGTTAGATGTGTCTACAAAAAAATCACATATGTTGTAACACCCCTAATCCATCTCTGTCGTCGGATTAGGGTTACAGAGTATCACAACAAATAACAAAACAATTTATAACTTAAAACTTCTGAAATATTACTTTAATTATAATAATCAAATCATTCTTTAAACATGGCAAACATACACTTATAAACCTTCAATCGAGTTTAAAGAACCTAAATATGAATTTCAAATATTCAATAAAATAAATTTTCAAAGTTTAAGTAATTAGTGAAAAACTGTAGTTGGTATTGATACCAAAACGATACCATTATGAAAATCGATACCAAATTACTATATTGTTTTCAAAATAAAACCAGGAGTATTGATAATTAATTTATGGTATCGATATTTTATGAACAAGTATCGATACTCAATTAAAAGTCGATACCATTTTGGCATATTGTTTCTCTTAAAACTTTTTCATAAGGTCAGGTATCGATACCGGATGCCAAAATATCGATGTAACATCCCCAAACCCGGCCCATTCACTACGACCAAATCTGGTTATGTTATTGCGGAAAGACGGTTGAAAAACCTCGTTAACTTAGCATAAAGCATGAAAGAATTCAATTTTGAAAACTATATCAGATATGTGAGTAAAACGAATTCCTCTTACTTAAAACTCATGTAATTTCTTTTGTTGTGTGAAAACATTTTTGAGTTAATAAGAATTTAAAATAACAAAACCATAATCAAGTAATACCAAATAATAAAATGGCCTTTATTACAACCCCAATAATTCAAATAAAGTACTTATATCAAAACCAAACATAAAATATTAAATCATCATCTTGGCATAGGCCACCTTGTCCTCTCCGATCCCTGGTCAAAATTTATGCAATACTCGAAAATGGTTAAAGGAAAAGGTGAGTCACCAAGACTCGAGCAGCCACCCTTTTTCCCTGGGATTAGCAAAATATCATATGCAACATAAACATAACCATCATGCATCCAATCAATATGCACCCAATCCTAACCATCCATACACCTTTTCTACCCCGTGTGGTACCAAACCACCGGGTGGTGCCAAACCACCGGTGACATATAGTCACAATGTGTTACCAAAACACCGGTGTCCCAAAGACACGATATCCGTCAATGTGGTGCCAAACCACCGGTGTCCCAAAGACACGTTTGTGATACCAAATCACCGGTGACCAAGTCACAAATCCGATGATGGGGCCAACCCATCGTGTGATACCAAATCACTAGCGACAATCCCGTATCTCTCAAGTGGGGCCAACCCACGCGGTGGTGTCCAACCATAGGGACGAGTCGCAATGAGGTGCCAAACCTCGGTGTCCCAAAGACACAAATGTGGTACCAAACCACCGTGTGACCGAAGTCACAATAATCGGGTGATGGGGCCAACCCATCGTGTGATACCAAATCATCGGGCGTCAATCCTCAATACCGCCTTGTGGGGCCAACCCACTGTGGTGCGAAACCACGGGGGCGAGGCGAGGTGCCAAACCTCCGGAGGTGCCAAACCTCTCGTGACCCAAAGTCACAAAGTTGTGTTACCAAAACACCGGTGCTCGTCAAGACAAAATATCACCGCCCCTCCTCTCATATCATCCATCATTATACCAACTCATGTATAGTATTCAAATCATGCAAACATGTTTAACGTTGCATCTCATAGCACATACATCATAAATCATGACATCATGTATCAATAATGCATTACTCATAATGAAACGGACTTACACTGAATCCGTGCACATACCCCATAGGGTATCATATCACTCAACCATACTTTTGCTTCGATTTTACCAATCAATCGGTTTATCAAACATATACAAAGCAAGAAGTGTGTTAGTTTACACACACGTTACTAATACGACTATCAAATCCCGGAGATCAAGATCTAACGCACTAGATCCCCCTTCCTTAACACTTTTCGAGCACTAGCCACAACTCGAGATATGCGAGATCAAGCCTTCCCCTACAATCGGCCAAAACTAAACAACATAATCATGCTAATCAACCTCTAAAGGTATAATCGTAATTTTACCTACTAAGGGTATTTTCGTAAATTCACAACTGAAATGGCCTTTCCGAAGGCCTAATGTCACCACTAGCGACTCAGCTACCATTTCCGGTCATACCGGACGATTGGGCCTAAAACCCGATTTCGGCCCATCCGGGCCCACATGCTCGTGTGGCCCACCTAGCACAAATCTAGCCACGTATATAACTTCCACCTAGTCTAGTTCAACATATACTAACCAATCATGCAATTTACTCATATAGGCCCACGGGCCCATTGGGCCCACTTCGGCCCATCGAGGCCCAAGCAGCCCCAACCCACGAGAATACTACTGATGGCCTCAACTATCGCGTCGAAGCCCCACACATGCGCTCGCACGCTCGTGTGGCTACTAATGCCGTGTAACCGACATTTCGGCATTTTGCCGCTCTACAACTAGAGTAGAGAGAGTTACGCACCTGATAGGACTCTAGGGCTAATCCGCGCTCCGACCACTCTTGTGCCCAAACGCCCTCCAAGATGTGTTTACTCTCCTCCTAGGATGCTCCTTATATAGCTAGCTCTTCACCTTCATTCTTTGTGTCTTTCCGATGTGGGATCCTTCACAAGTAGAGTTTAAATTCAATCAAAACTCTTGCCGTCCAATCCAAAAATAAATACTCCTTGCTTCTCATGAGATTCGAACCTGTGCTCCTTGTAGCATAATCCACGCTGCTAACCACTTGGCCACAAGCTCCTCTTGTGTCTTAAACCATGCGCAACTAAATATAAACTATGGGCCAAATTCTAAGGTCCAAGCAAAAAGAAACCAAAATGCAAAAGCCAAGACTTGAACCTTGGACCTCCTTCCTTCCTTGTGGCGTCATTCCCTTATCTCTTAAGTGGCATCACTTTGCCACTACACCACACACTCCACTTGTGTCATTTTTCTCCATATTTTATTCTTAAGGCATATCTGCCAACTTCCAGGGTTTTTTTTTTCACCTAAAACCAAAATTTCCCCAAAGCCAATATTTGATCCCGGGACTTCATAGAAGCCCTCTAATCTTCCAAAATCACTTATCTAATAAGTCTAACTTGCATTTAAGCCGATCTCTTATTCTCTGAAAATTTAAACGCTACTACGCCTAAGGCCCATTGGGCTCAATTCTCCTAGGCCCAATTTTGGGATGTTACAATCGATACCTGAATTTAAAAGGGTAAAAATTTCAATTTAAAAAGTTCATTACAAGCCAAACCATTTGTAGATAGTTTCACACAATTTAAACACATTTCAAGAACACCAAAAACATGTAAAAAAATCATTCATCCTAAGTCTAACCAATTTGCCCTCATTGACACCACAATTTATAAGCCAAAATAAACCAAATCAAACACCTAACAAGCATCAAACTCATTTATATTTAGACCCATCTTAAGCAAACTAATCACATAGCTAAATTGCCAATCAATAAAACCATTTATGTTTACTTTCAAGAAACCATAGTTTCAATCAACTTTCACCTTAAGTATATATACTTAGAACTACTCAAACTTCCATTTCAATCCATAAACATATAACTCAATTAATAAATTTACTTTAAATAAAACATACATGACCCCAAATCTCACTTATGCATTCGAAAATTCTTATTCACATAACAAATGGTAAAACATTGACATAATAATCTCTCAATCTCTCAATTGATATCCCTTTCAACCTTTTCATTGTTTCGGTGATGACATGGTATCTTTCAACCAATGTCATAAACAATCCTGAAATAATGTCATAGTATCTTTCAACCATGGTCTTTTCCTTTTTGAGTATAATGCCATGATATCTTTCAATCATGGTATTTCCTTTTTCTCAAATTAAGAAAATCAAATCACCATTTCATAGATATGTATTTAACGGTATTAATTTACATTATAAAATCAAATGAATTACTTTAATTGAAATATGAACTTACATAGGTAGAACCGACTCTAACACGAGAGCAACAACTACTCATTACTTTGGCTTTTTCGTGATTAACATCCGATAATGGCATTTCTTGATCTAAATAATAATTGCATTCAAATAATATCATTTCAGCACTTAAATAAACAATTTTACACAATTAATCCCCTACACATTATTTTTACAAAATTACCCCAACATTTTAACTTTTATACAATTTAGTCCCTAAACCCGAAACTCACAATATAACCACAATCCCTGAAATACCATGCTAGCCAATTTTTCCTAGGGTCCAATACAGCCCATATTTTTCATTATTTCACCATATTTTTTTTGAATTTTACCATTTCCATAAATAAGTCCGTAAACTTGAAAATCATCAAGAACCACTTAATAAAATAAGTCTATTTAACAACCAATCTTAACAATCTACCCTAAAACTTCAAAAATATATCAAACTCAGCAATGTCATAATCTATAACATTTAAAAGTTTTACAAATTGACCCCAAGTTAGCTAGATTAAGCTAATTCAAACTCAAAAATATAAAAATTACTAAAAATAAGGCAAAATATCATACCATGCATGTTAATTTAACCAAATCCAAAAGCTTCCATCTCCTTTAAATGGTTTTTTGGTTCAACAATGCATCTTAATAGGTGAAAATGCATTTTAATAGGGCAAATTGTTAGTGTAAAAGATAAAAATTGTTCTGCTACAAGATAAAAATCCTCGTAAAAGGAAAAGAGAAAATATTCAATATGATCATATTGTGGAGGCAAGTGACCAAGCAGAGGCCAAATATATAACTAATCAATAAACCCTAGAAGAGGTTTAGGTATCTGAAAATGGTGATAACGAAGAGAGCTCGATAAGTTATGTTACTTCAGGAAAAAGATGGAACCGGAAAAATTTAGTTGTTAACAAAAATTTTGTTTATAATGCTTCTACTGAAATAGCAAAAGAAAATGAGGGTCATGAGCCTAAATCTATTGAGAAATGTAGAAATAGAAAAGATTGACCAAAATGGAAAAACGTAATTCAAGAAGAATTGAATTCACTTTTTAAACATGATGTTTTTGGACTTGTAGTCCAAACACCTAAAAATGTAAAGTCTATATGATATAATTGGGTATTTTTGTGAAAATGAAATGAGAAAAATGAAATCGTAAGATATAAAACACGGCTTGTAGCACAAGGATTTCTACAAAGGATTAGCATTGATTACGAAGAGACATATTCTCCTGTGGTGGATGCAATAACTTTTAGATATCTTATTAGTCTGGTAGTACGTGAAAAACTTGACATGCGACTAATGGATGTTGTTACAGCCTATTTGTATTGTACATTTGATAGTGAAATTTATATGAAAATCCTTGAAATATTTAAAATCCTAGATCGATATGGAGTTTTGTGGGAAAATTGCTCGATCAGATTAAAGAACAGCTTATATGGATTAAAGCAATCTAGACATATGTGGTACAATCATCTTAGTGAATATTTGTAAAAAGAAGGTTATAAAAACGATCCAATTTGTCCATGTGTCTTTATAAAAAAAGTTTGGATTTGATTTTTGATAATTGTTTTTTATGTTGATGATCTAAATATTATCGGGACTCCCAAAGAGCTTCAAAATGCAATAAATTATTTAAAGAGAATATTTGAGATCAAAGATCTTGGGAAAACAAAGTTTTATCTTAGTCTGCAGATCGAGGATTTAAAAGATGGAATTCATGTCCATCAGTCAACTTATAGGAAAAAGATCTTAAAGAAATTTTACATGGATAAAGCACATCCATTAAGTACCTCGATGGTTATATGAACGTTAGATGTGAATAAAGATCAATTTCGTCCTTGCGAGAATGATGAATAAGTTTTTGGTCCTGAAGTATCATATTTAAGTTCCATAGGGGCATTGATGCATCTTGCAAACAACACAAGACCTGATATAGCTTTAGCTATAAACTTGTTAACAAGATTTAGTTCTTCTTCAACACGTACACATTGGAATTTAATTAAACAAATATTTAGATATCTTAGAGGGACCATTGACGTGGGGTTATTTTATTCAAATGATTCAAAATCCCTATTAGTTGGCTATGCTAATGCTAGATATTTATCAGATCCACATAAAGGTTGATCACAAATGGGATATTTATTTACATATGAAGGTACAAAGCATACATTAACTGTCGCATCTTCAAATCATGCAGAAATAATTGCGATGCATGAGGCAAGTCGAGAGTGTGGTTGGTTAAGGTTATTGACCCAACATATCCAGACACAAGATTGGAATACATCAACTGAAAGATGTAATTAGATGTTGCCATTAAGGGGGGTCAAAAACATGTTGTACTCTTTTCTTTGAACCAAGGTTTTGTCCCATTGTGTTTTCCTGGTAAAAGTTTTTAGTGAGGCAATTTGTAATAATAGATTATGTGCTCTTTTTCCTTTATTAAGTTTGTATCCCATAGAGTTTTTATACACATAATGTAACACCCCTAACTCGTAACTATCGCCGGAATAGGTTAAGAGGCATTACCAAACTAGAAACTCAATTCAGAACAATCATTTATCAAGTATCATTTCATTTCAGTAAATATCATTCATTCACATTCAATATATATTTAAATCGAGCATACAAGGCTCCAATCATGCATTCGGGACTAAATCGGTAACATATGAAAATTTTGGAAACATAGAAAAAATTTCAACATTTCAAGTATCACACGCCCGTGTGAACAGACCGTGTGACATGGCTAGTAAACATGCCCGTGTGCCAAGCCGTGTGAAAATTGGAGAGTATACTGACTTGGCTCACACGGCCAACCACACGCCCGTGTGTCTAGCCCGTGTGCCCTTCGAAATAGCCATACACGCCCGTGTATCAGGCCTTGCCAAAACTGTAGGGTATATTGACTTATCAACACGGCCAAGCCACATGCCCATGTGCTAGGCTGTGTGCCATTTAGGGGGTACGCCAGTGTGTGAGGCCGTGTGGAGCATACTAACTTCTATTCCATTTCAATACAAGGGGACACGCGACCGTGTAACATGAACGTGTGTGACACACGCCTGTGTCCCTGCCCGTGGACAAAAATATGCTATTTGCAAAGCCATTTGCCACCCTATACACACAAGCATTTATGAGCATAAATAACCACATTTCATAACCCATTTGGCAATCATTCCAACATTTCGTACACATAATATACCAATTCAATTTAGTACTCAAATGCCTACTTAACATCATGCATTATTCATTCATATATCAACTACGTAACAAGGCATCTTTTGCACCTTTTCATTCTATCAATTCCTTGCCCAAAATATACCATAATTGAACACTTAAACTCAACCAAAACATAGTACCAAAATAAGCCAAATCACATGGCTTACCTCATACACAAAATATACCAAAACCATAATATCAAGTAGCCATAACTAACATCTTTTAAACTAGCCTATACATACAATATTTACAATTATCCAAAAATTCAAAAATACTAATCAAAAATTGGATAGTGTGATGTGCAACTCCGACTTGTCCGAAACAAGCAACCTAACGAACCTCTATAAAACATAGAAAAAGAAAAAGAGTAAGCTTTATAGCTTAGTAAGCCCGTATAATTTAGAATTAAAATTACCATTTATACAATAATCAAGGCAATTACTAAAGTAAACCCCATACAATTTCCAAATGCCTATCACAAGAATTCATCCATAGGTTAGACAAGTTAATACATGAAATCATCCATTATCATAATTCAATAATCAACATAACTAGCATTCAACATTTCATTTTCAATCATATAACCAATAATTCATTCAATAACAGTACTCATCCGTATAAACAGAATTTATGCCTGTTGAACCTATTAGAACTCTAAAGGATACTCGGGTGATAAACATCATTAATCTGTCAATTCATTATCAATTATGCACTTTCAGCCATATCCGGTAAGCTCTTCCTGAGCTGATGAACAGTAAGCTCTATTAAGCTGAAACGGAAAGCTCTATCAAGCTAAACAGTAAGCTCATACGAGCTGAAACGGTAAGCTCCAATGAGACATGTCACTCGTATCCTACGAATTCTTATAGTTCAAACGGGGATCAATAACCATCAAAATATATATCAATTAGGCATTCGTATTCCAATTTTATCAATTCCTCAAACATATAATTACATTTAAAATAAATACAGATATTTAAAAGCTCGATTCTAATTATACGAACTTACCTCGTATTGCTCGGATAAAAACTATCAGCTATTCGTCGATCTTTCCTTTTTCCCGATCTAAACTCGATCTCAGCCTACCTTGATCTATATATTATAAAATTCAGTACATTCAACATTCAATCTATTCAATTTAGTCCATAATTCATATTTAGGAAAATTTACACATTTACCCCAATACTTTTCAATTTACCATTTAGTCCTTATCACATAAAATAGCAAATTCATGCAATTTAATACCAACCCATGCCTAGCCGAATTTACCACCTATCACTAGCAGCCCATATCTTTCATTATTTCACACTTTTAACCACCACATTTTACAATTTCACAATTTAATCCCTTTTTGACATTTTTGTCAAAAATCACTTTATAAAACATTAAAATCTATCATCAAGTTTTCATATTTCATCATCAAACATCTAAAAACTCAAATAATCAGCAATGGCACTCCATAAAATCATGAAAAAAAATCAAAAATTAAGGTACGGATAATCTAGAATATAAAGCAATGATTATAAAAACGTAGAAATTATTAAAAATCAAGCTCAAAACATACCTCAATCAAAACTACAAAGGGTCGAACCCTAAAATGCTTCAAATGGTCTTTCTTCCTTTTATTTTTTGTGAGAAAGATGAAAAATAACCCTAATTTTATGTTTTTTATTATTAATATATTAATACATAGTTCACCATTTTACCCTTGGTTATTAAACTATTTAATCAACAAATATAAGGCCATTAATGTACATTAACCTTATCAATGGAACAATAACATTATAAGGACCTCTAATCTAATAAACCATAGCTATAAGGCACATTAAACTTGAAACACCCCCTACCCGGCCCACGAGCCTGGACCGGATCTGGTATGCTCCTCGATGAAAACCGGTTCAAATTCTTTTATTACTTTGAAAAACTGTGTGTTTTGAAGAAAGTTTGTTTGTGGGTTGGGCTCGAGTTGAAAACAAATTTATTTGTTATTGAAACCCTTTACTTTAGGTGACAAAACGTTTAGGCTTTGTTTTAAAATAAATCTACTTAAAATTCACTTGGTGAAAATTCGTACATAGTAATTAAAAGAAAAATTAAAGTAATTCAACTATGGCCTTATTACATCAAACAAATCCCAAAATTAAAACCTTAGTACTTAAAATAAAGCAGTCCAAATAAAATGAATTTCTTGCTGAGCATGGCCATCCCTAAGCTTTTGCCGACCCGGCCCATTACTGATCATCACCTGAAAAAATGTTCCCACAACGGGGTGAGTCAATAGACTCAATGTGTAACTCAACACTAAGTCTTAACAAATTTAGGCATTTCATAGCATCCAAATTCATATATCATTAAATTAAAATGATGCAACCCAAACCCAAACCTAGATGCCATCCGCTACACATCACCCGTACCAACTTCGCACACACGTGGGACTACTAAGTCAACCCTCCATCTGCTACACACCATCGGCTGCGATCATTGTGTAGTCGACGTGCTCATCGCCTCTTATGAGTATTCGTGGTCTTAGGTCACCACACTCAGATATCGTGGTCTTAGGTCACCACGTTCAGATATCGTGGTCTTAGGTCACCACATTCAGATCTCGTGGTCTTAGGTCACCACATTCAAATATCGTGGTCTTAGGTCACCACATTCAATTCCCCTTTTCAATAACCCATATGCCCCATATCATACATATTATGCATTAACATGCCAAATTTCACATTCTTATTACTTATCACATGTTAAATATAACATGCATTAACATAATCCTAGTAGGAGAAGGAAACGTACTTGAGTACTTTGTACCATATCATGGTACCTTAGCCACATTCTTACACTTTTATATTAACACATATATCAAGTTTAAGCCACAAATCTAATAAGATTAGTGTGGGGTACACACCTGATTAACTTAGCAACTTCACTTCAAATCCCGAAAATCCGATCTAAAGCCTCAGATCCTTAGTCCCTACATTCGGCCATTACTTAAAAATTTAATGAAGACCATTCCGCCATAAAACCAAATCCTATTAGGATTGTTGTAACCCAAAACTTACCTTGGTGCCGATTTCACTATAAATCAAATCCTGAAAACTTTGTGCTACTCCTCCCTTCAATCGGCTAATGCTAGATCATTTAACTTGATGAGTTTCGGCTTTTTAAACAAATAAAGAATAGATCGAATTACCAAAATAGACCTTGGGCGATTATACTTATGCACTCACCTTGCGATTTCAAATCCCTAAACTCACCGAATAACTAGGGAACACGCGGCCTATGGTGTACCTTCGGGAAAAGAACTTCTCCTTCCTTGTAGTCGACACTTAGTAAGTCCCGAAAGATCTCTTCAAAGTTTCGGCAACAAGATATTAATGGGGTTAGTCCTAGATTTCGGCAAATCTTAAAAGAAAAAGGATGAAACTGAATGAGATCTTACACTTACTTTAGGAATCGACAATCCTTGCTTGAACCTTTAACAATATTCGGCTATGTAGGCTAGAAGTATCTTGATTTCGGCTTTTTGATTGGTATAAAGAAAGAAAAGAGAAAGAAGAATAAAGATGGAGGATTCGGCTAGAGCACAAGGTATTTCACAAAAAAAAAAAAAAAAGAAACAGAGAGGAGTTATTTGCTAGAGAGAATTCTACAGAGAGAGAGTTGAAAGAAAGAATGAATGGCCCTCTTTTCCTTTAGTAGTGTAAATTACTAACTTAGAATCCCTTACTTGGCCATCACTCTTCTATTTTGATAGCTTTATCTCTTTAATTATCAATATATTCAAATTAAAATAATTTAATCCATCAATTATCTCTTATCTCTTAATAATAATAATACTAATAATTACCCATCATTATCTATCTATTTGCCGAATTTTAAAGAGAATAAAACTCCTCTTTTAAGAGCCTTAATGCCGTCAACCTCTCTGCTCCTTGTAGCAAAAAAATAAAATTCTTTAGTTGCTTCCCATGCGACTCGATCCTTGGCCCATTTGCCTATGTATGCGGCGTCACTTGCTAGGCCCTTAAGTGGCGCCTTGTAGCCATTTTACCAAGGCTATTTGTATGTCATATTTCACATACATTTTCTCTTAAGACCACCTTGCTTCATGTCCCTCTTTTAAACTTTAAACTTGACATTTCTAAAGCATTTCCTTACATTTCTAAGACATTTCCTTACATTTCCAAGACATTTCCTTACATTTCCAAGACAAGACATTTCCTTACATTTCCCAGTCATTTCCTTACATTTCCAAGTCATTTCCTTACATTTCCAAGACAAGACATTTCCTTCAATTTCCAAGTCATTTCCTTACATTTCCAAGACAAGACATTTCCTTCCATTTCCAAGTCATTTCCTTACATTTCCAAGACAAGACATTTCCTTACATTTCCAAGTCATTTCCTTACATTTCCAAGACAAGACATTTCCTTACATTTCCAAGTCATTTCCTTACATTTCTAAGACAAGACATTTCCTTACATTTCCAAGTCATTTCCTTACATTTCTAAGACAAGACATTTCCTTACATTTCCAAGATTCTAAAAATGCACACATCACATCCATAACACATAAGACATACTAATGCATAGGCTATAATCTAGGATGTTACAAAACTATTACCACACAAATTTTACGCTTTACGCGATTTAATCTTTTTTACCGAATTAAGCATTTAAACGGTAAAATTTCTTTACGAAACATTCACATAATAATTTTATCATGCTGTAAACAATAATAAAATAATAAAATAAATATTTTAACCTTGGATTTGTGGTCCCGAAACCACTTAGCATTGAAATAATAAAATAAACAGTTCTACCCCCTTAAAAATAATTTCGGCCTCAAAATTACCTGGTCAAAAGAGTTGAAGGTATTACTACCACATCACATCCTCTGGTTCCCACGTGGCCTCTTCCGCTCCATGATTCCGCCACAACACTTTCACCAAAGGAACCAATTTCCTACGTAAGACTTTAACATCTCGATCCAGAATCTGCACTGGTTCCTCCTCAAAGGACAAATCCGGCCTCACCTCGATCTCCTCCACTGGCACAACATGAGACAGATCTGAACGATAGCGTCTAAGCATGGAAATATGAAACACGTTATGGATCTAACTCAACTCTGATGGTAGCTCGAGCTGATAAGCTACTGGTCTCACACGCTTCAACACCGTATAAGACCCAATAAATCTAGGGCTCAGCTTGCCCTTCCGACCAAACCTCAGCACTTTCTTCCACGACGACACCTTTAGAAAGACTTTGCACCCACTGCAAACTCTATATTCCTCCGCTTAAGATCGGCATAAGATTTCTGCCTATCCGAAGCTTCCTTCAATCAAGCTCGAATCAGCTTAACCTTATCTTCTGTTTCAGCAACCAACTTTGGACCCAACATCTGACGTTCACCCAACTCTGTCCAACACGTAGGGGTACGACACTTTCGTCCATATAACGCTTCAAACGGTGCCATCTGGATACTTGCCTGATAACTATTGTTCTACCCGAACTCTGCCAATGGTAGAAATTCTTCCCAACTACCGTTGAAATCCAAAACACAACCCCTCAGCATATCTTCTAAAATCTGAATCACTCTTTCTGACTGCCCATCTGACTGCGTATGAAATGCTGTACTGAAATCCAACCTTGTAACCAATGGCTGATGCAACGCTTTCCAGAACCTCGACGTGAATCTAGGATCCCTATCTGAGATAATTGACACCGGCATTCCATGCAGTCTCACGATTTTCGTTACATACAACTTAGCCAACCTCTGAAGTGAGTAATCCACACGCACAGGTATTAAGTGAGCAGACATTGTCAGATGATCCACAATCACCCAGACCGAATCCTTCTTGCTAGGCGTAAAGGGTAGCCCACTAACAAAATCCATCGTAATCCTTTCCACATTCCATTGCGGAATCTTTACCAGCTGCAACA
The DNA here is from genome assembly GCA_025503065.1 of Gossypium bickii. NCBI lineage: Eukaryota > Viridiplantae > Streptophyta > Magnoliopsida > Malvales > Malvaceae > Gossypium > Gossypium bickii. Next base: position 56,816,400 of record CP106717.1, on the reverse strand, counting down.
GACCCGAAGGTAACTGATGTTTAGCTTTGACTTGCTGGCACGTCAGACACTTACTTACAAATTTTGTTACTTCCCGCTTCAGACCCGGCCACCAGAACTGTTCTTGCAAATCTCGGTACATCTTACTAGCTTCCGGATGCATAGCGTACGGGCTGCTATAAGCTTCTTGAAGAATCCTCTGTCCTAACTCAACTTCCTTCAGCATACAAACTTTCCCTTGGAAACACAACACTCCATCGCTACTCAAGCTATATCCTTCCAATCCACCATTCTGCACTTGCAAATATCGAGCACCTAAGACTTCATCCACTAGCTGTTTCTCCTTAACCTGATTTACCCAAGTCAGCTTCACCTGTAATTCCGCTAACAGACTTCCATTGTCATACAGACTAAGGTGGGCAACCATTGCCCTTAAGTCCGCTACCACCTTGCGGCTCAACGCGTCAGCCACTATGTTAGCCTTACCCGGATAGTATTCAATCGAGCAATCATAGTCCTTTAACAACTCGATCCACCTCCTCCGCCTCAAGTTCAATTCCTTCTGCGTCAAGAGATACTTCAAACTCTTGTGATCTGTGTAGACTATAGACTTCTCCCCATACAAGTAATGCCTCCAAATTTTCAGAGCGAAAACCACGACAGCCAACTCCAGATCATGTGTTGGGTAATTCATTTCGTGAGGTCTCAATTGCCGAGACGCATACGCCACTACTTTCCCCTCTTACATCAGCATACATCCCAATCCAGTATGCGACGCATCACAATACATCGTAAACTCCTTTCCTGCTTCAGGCTAAATCAAAACCGGAGCTTCTGTCAGAATCCTTTTTAACTTGTCAAAACTTTCTTGCTGTTTGTCTGACCATACGAATGGAACCCTTTTCCTCAATAACTTGGTCAACATCATTGCAATCAAGGAAAACCCTTCCACAAACCTTCTGTAATATCTTGCTAAACCCAGAAAGCTCTAAATCTCCGCCACAGACTTAGGTGGTTTCCAGTCCAATACTGCCTCAATCTTCCGAGGGTCCACTCTAATCCCCTCAGCTGACACCACATGACCCAAGAAGGTTACTTCTTTTAGCCAGAACTCGCACTTACTAAACTTTGCGAATAGCTGCTTCTCCCTCAGAATCTGCAAAACCACACGTAGATGCGCTTCATGCTCCTCCTCAGATTTCGAGTACACTAATATGTCATCTATAAATACCACGACAAATCGGTCCAAGTACGGCTAAAACACCCGGTTCATCATGTCCATGAACGCTGCAAGCGCATTGGTCAACCCAAATGGCATTACCAAGAACTCGTAGTGCCCATAACAAGTGCGAAACATCGTCATATGGATATCGGCCTCTTTTACCTTAAGCTGATGATACCCCGACCTTAAATCAATCTTAGAGAAGACTGATGCACCCTTAAGTTGATTGAACAAATCGTCTATCCTCGGCAACGGATACTTATTCTTAATCGTCAACTTATTTAGCTGTCGATAATCTACACACATCCGCATTGTTCCGTCTTTCTTCTTAACAAAAAGCAAAGACGCTCCCCAAGGTGATACACTCGACCAGATAAAACCCCGATCCAATAATTCTGGAATCTGCGCTTTCAGTTCCACCAACTCCTTCGGCGCCATCCTATATGAAGCAATCGACACTGGCGCGATTCCGGGTAACAGATCTATACCAAACTCAACTTTGCGGTCCGGAGGTAGACCCAGAAGTTCTTCTGGGAACACATTGGTAAATTTTTTTACCGTTCGAACCTTCCCTACAGTTGATTCCTTGGCCTCCAATGCACAAACATGAACCATGAATGCCTCACAACCATTCCTCACCATCTTCTCGGCCTTCAGAGCGGATACAACATTGGATAGATAATCCCTTCTATTACCTATCATCACCACCTCTTCACCCCTAACAGTTCTCAATACCATGCGGTTAGCTGCGCAGTCCAAACTTGCCTGGTACTTCACTAGCCAGTCCATCCCTAAGATCAAATCGAACTCCCCGAATGGCAGATCCATCAGATCGGCCAAAAATACTACCCCTTGAAGTTATAAGGGTACATCCTTATACAGTTTGTTTACTTCTATAGAGTGACCTAGAGGGCCAATTACTGTCATCTCCCTAGAAGAAATCTCATAGGCTAAGTTCATAGTTCCCACTATACTACTAGCAACATAAGAGTGCGTCGAACCAACATCTATAAAAGCAGTATAAGGCAGTCCAAAAATTAAGAACGTACCGGTTATGACATCTGATATGTCGCCCTCCTCTCGACGCCTCGCTGCATAGACCAACCCAGGCTGTCTTACCTCTGAGCTCCCAACACCTCTGTTCGGTGCTCCGCGGTCTCGTCTAAAACCATTACCTCCCCTGGCCGAACCACGACCCCTCTGTGGCTGCTGACCATCCCTCCTGAATTGTGCACGTCCTTGCCCCTACACTGGATCCTAGCTGACCTCTGTGGACAATCCTTTACCCGGTGCCCCATTGACCCACACTCGAAGCACCCTCTGTTTCCGGTCCAACACTCTCCCGAATGAGACTTCCCACACCGAGCACACCGTGGCGGCCACTGAGTAGTAGCAGCAGGCTTTGTAGCTTGACTCGGCCCACTATATCTAGCCCTTTTTTGCGAATTCCCGGCAGACACTGATGACCCAGAACTCCTCTTAGTCCAATTCCTATCCTGATTCTGTCTCACTGAGTGTTTCACCTCCTCTGCAATCTTGGCCTTCTCTACCAAGATCGCAAATTCTCTCTCCCGCTGTGGAGCAATCAGCATCTGCAGCTCATCTCTCAACCCATCCTCAAATTTGACACAGCGCTCATGTTCCGTAGCCAAGATACCCCGAGCATAATGACTCAACTGAAGAAACTCTGCCTCATACTCCGGTACTGACTTACTCCCCTGAACCAAATTCAAGAACACCTTACGCTACGCATCAATATAATTGGACCCGACATACTTCCTTTGATAAGCTGCCTTAAAGAAATCCCAAGTGATGTCATCAGCCACTGCTCCATCCCTGATCGTGAGCCACCACTGATAAGACTCATCCCGGAGAAGAGACACTATCCCTTTCAGCTTCTCCTCAGCCGTAAAGTCCAAATCGTCCATTATGCATTCTGTCGCCTCCAGCCAATACTCAGCTGTATTGGGAGCCATACCAGATACACCCCTCAATACCTCTGCTCCATTAGCCCGAAGTCGTTCGAACACAGATTTTTGAGCTCCTGCCCGACGCGCTTTGCACCTCACGACTCTCTCGGAACCCGGCGCATTGTGCGCGACACACTGCGTCATCACCACCCGTCTGATCCTGAAACTCCACGCCCACAGCTGGCGGCGGCGGTACCTCATTTTCCAACCCATGGCCAAACCCTACCGATTCTGACACAGTCATCCTACCTCTACCACAACCACGCGTATTACGCCTACATCCTCGGGTGGCCATAACTACCGTTCATGATTTAATCTGGTTTATGAATTTTATGCATTAGGTTTATTCCATTGTTATTACAGCACAGTTTTATGAACAGTCTATTATAGGGATTGTTCTCGTAAGTTCACACAATCCTACAGGTTTCAGTCTCTAAAGTACATTCCTATTTCTAGCATTAATATCACAGTCATTTAAACCCTAAAAACAGCAGTTCGGGGACTTACCTTTGCGGATCAGTGCCAGAAACTCGGTGCCATGCTTTCCCAAATCATGCATTTTCCATCAAAATCATTTCGTAACCCCTTATTGAAAACATTTTGGGCCTCGAGCCCACAGCCGAGCTTTTGAACCAGGCTCTGATACCAAAATTGTAACACCCTAAACCCGGTCAACACGTTACGACCAAATCCGGCATGTTACGGGAAAAATTGATTTTAAAGAAAACAAGTTGTTGATTTGATTTTGTAAAGAAACGTTATTGGAAACAAGGTATCATCTCTTACTTTAAGGAAACTTTTAATTTTTATGAAAAGCTGAATTAATTTGAGTAATATTGCTAAAACTGTTTCGATTCTAGTCTTAAGGAAAATTGAGTTAACTTATTGTTACTACTTGTTTGCCGTTACCCGATGGTAAAGTTTTAGAAAAATCCCGATACTTTGTAATAGTTTGGAAAATATTCATTTTATAGGTTATTTAGGCATGTCGTTCTATTTAACTTAAACAAAATTTAGTGAAAACTCAAAACAGATAAATAATCCCAAAAATGAAATCTAGTGGTCTTATTACAAACCCAAAACCAAATTTAAAGTAAAGTAAAAACTGAAATAATAGTTTAAAACAAAAACCCGAAATATTGAGCATGGCCACCTCAAGTCCGCCCCGGCTCCATATCTGTGATCTATGAATCATCTGCAAAATGTAAAGGAAGGGGTGAGTCACCGAGACTCAGTGTATAAATCCTCATCCCAAAGATATTGATGCCCTTACACAATTTCATAAGAGAATAGGTATGCCATGCAACCCAAAACTTAACCATCCGAAACTCCTGAGTCTACCCCGTGTGGTACCAAACCACTGGTGGTCAAAACCACTAGTGACCGTTGTCACAAATAATATAAGTGTGGTGCCAAACCACTGGTGGTCAAAATCACTGGTGACTGAAGTCACAAATAATATGTGTGGGGCCAACCCACATTGTGGTCAAAACCACTGGTGATAATCCCGTATATCGATATGTGGGGCCAACACACTGTGTTACCAAACCACTAGGACGAGTCACAAAGATAGATATATGTGGTACCAAACCACTGGTGGTCAAAACCACTGAGACTTAGTCACAATATTATAGGAAACGGGGCCAACCCACTGTGTGGTCAAAACCACTGGTGACAGTCTGAAATTATACCTTCCTCCTTCTCTCAATACCCGTTTTTATGAACATACTTTTCATGGCATAATAATCATGCTTATCATACAGAAATATCATAGCGTGGCATATGCAGATTTAACACAGGCATTTAACGTTAGCCAATCAAAGTGGACTTATTCGGAGTCCTCGTTTTACCCACAAGGGTAACATACCGATTTCAACAGCTATTCCGGCTTTTGGAAATATACATGAAAAACATATTAACGTATGAAGTTTGAAAGAGTTACACACCTGATTACCCGTAATACGATAATGTCTACGTCGACACTGTCGTTAATCGACACTGCTCCTATCTCGCTCTTCGCTTCTACTTAGATGCCGCACACACGCGCAGTGTGTAATCGCGAATGCCGACACACGACCCTCTTTCTTGAACTTAGGGGTTGGGGTTTCAGATGCAACACCTCCTAACGTTTGGCTGGCATTTGGGTCCATAACACCTTTGGTCACTAAATTGGATTAACATAGAAAATAACTATGAATAGAGATTTAACCCGAATGAATAGATCCCTTACCTAGACGAAAGATCCCAGAGATTCAATGACTTAAACCAAAGCATTACTTGAATACCCAGTCGACTAACGCCAAGGCTCCCTTACACCCTTCAATCGGCCAAGATCTATACGATTAGCTACTGCCTTCAGCATTTAACACAATAAGAAAAAGATTGAATCGGCAGAAACTCTTACCACCACACTAACGAAACCGATTGGGAGTGATGGCCACCCAACATTAGTGATCCACTGCAACAAGAGTAAAACATGAAAGGTTTGAGTGCCAGAGATTTTGGCTTTTCTTACCATAACAATCGAATTAGAGAAAGAAATAGAGATGTCGCAAAGAAGAAACAACAGAGATCTTACCAAAGAAATGATTCAGCTATGGAGAACTTCGAGAAAAGAGGCTAATCTTTGGAGACTTCGACTAAATGAAGGAATGGGAATATGGTTTCGGCTATGGTCACCAGATAAGAAAGAAAAGAAGTCGAACGAAAGGGAGGAGTGATGGTTCCGGTTCTTGCTAACACGAATGGAAGAAAAGAAGAAGAGTGGTATGGTTTTGGGGAGGTTCGGCTACAGGGAGTTTTCGGCTCTTGAAACAAAAGAAAGGAGAATGAGAAGTAGATAATAGATTTCGGCTAACAAAGTGTCTCAAAAGGGATTTGGTGATTCGGCTTTTGAAAGGGAGAAGAAAAGATGACCGATAGTGACCCTAATAGTCTTCTAGATTTCGGCTATGGATTCAAAAGAAGAGAAATAGAAGAAGTCAATAAAGAGGGAGGGGTAATGGTTTCGGTTTTGACACCAAATGTGAGAAAAAGTAGAGAATTCGGCTATGGCTCTTTGAGGGAAAGAAAATGAGGAATCGCACCAACGAAGATGGGAGAAAAGAGTTATAAATGCACTTCCCAACCAATCGAATATACACACTCCCTAAAACACATTCGGCCGCCCCCTAAAGCACCCAAATCGATTGCTCCCTTCCCCTCCAGAGTTCAGGTTTTAGCCAACTCTAAGCTCCTCTAACCATCTCCATAATTTTCTCCTGACCACTCATTCAAATCTGTTTGAATGGTTCAAACTCCTCAGATTTCTCTCCTCCACTCATTTGAATCTGTTGACTCTTTCAACAGCTATCCACCAGAGTCCCTCCTGAATACAACTCCCCTGGTCTTGGTGTTAAAAATAACAAGCAGCAAAGGAATTCTTGCAGCTCGAACCAAGGTCCTCCAACATACATGAGGCGTCACTCTCCTTGTGCCTAAGTGGCGCATCCCTTGCCACTTTACCACTGGGATTCTTGTGTCAACTCTTACCAACAACTTCATTTAACACCCAGCTCACACGGCTCCCCTCTTCTAAAAGCCCAAAACGAAAATTTTGCTATGGTTCAGGCCTACCTCTAGCTTATGCCTGGACACCAAAACACCCTAAACTAACATAACATTCATACTATCTACATGCAGGCAAATAAAATGCAAAGGCCCCGTTTTAAGGATGTTACGTTTTCCCTTGGTTGCCGAAACACAAGTCCCTCTTTTTGTTCATCTCCTTCATGGTGTTAGCCGAAACTTTGACACTTCTCTTGTCCATCTCTTCTTTTCCTTCATCACCATTTTTTCAACCTTCCTCTCTTTTCTTTAATCAATTTTACTTAGTGGCCGAATCATCCTTGTTCTTTTTCTTCAATAGCTGAACCATATATCACTATATCCCTTTTTCTTTTCTTTTTCTTTTGGGTGGTGGGCACTCTCTCTTCCTTGAGTGAATCAGTGTTATTGAGGGGTTGGCCAAATCTTTCTTTTTGTTTTTGTTGACTCATTCTTAGTCGTAAGTGGAATCGATTGGAGTTGAGTTTATCATCGATTAAGGTAAAGAGTTTCCTTATAGTTTATTTCGATATATATATATTTCATTGTGTGGCAATTCCGCTAAAATGAATCGATGGTTTTGACTAATCAATTCTTATAGGGATCAAATCATTCGTTTTATCCACTAGTTGTTTCTTCGGAAGAAGTGGTAGGTCGAATTCTATTCCAAAACAAATACATTCTCTCATCATAGTACTTTCTAATCGAGATTTTTTTCAATGGAGGAAATGGTAGCGATCTTAAAGGAAAAGCAATAGGAGAACACAAAAGGAATGGATTTGCAATTCCTACTCCTAAGTTCAAACGAAGGGTAGTATCGGTAGTTTAGGATTTTCCACCGGGTTGTGGACCATCATCCGGTGAGAATAGACAAATCGTGGTCATTCACGATATTGAGAGTAAGCTTTTCATTAGAATGTTTTATTTAGATATTGATTAATAAATCTTGTTTGTTGGATTAATCGAGTGTAATGGTGATTTAGGTGCCGACAATCAAGAATGGTTAATCCTTATCGTAATCAAGTGTGTAATCTCACACCAAAATCCAGTAAATATGTGATTTATCATCATGTTAGAAAAATCGATCAAAGTTGCTTAAAGACTTAATAACGGTAGTATGGTATGAATCGAGTGATTTGCTTAAAAATCGTTAATACTAAGATTTGTCAAACTCGATGTTTATGTGTAAAATTACAAAAATGCCCCTACGGGCCAAATTATGAATATACCCTCAATAGGTCGTTTTTATCAAATTGCCTTAACAGATCGATTTGCTTAAAATGTCTGTAAAGTGTCAAATTACAAAAATGCTCCTATGGGTCGTTTTGTTAGAATGCCTTAGTGGGCCGAATTATAAAGTTCTATAATGGGCTGATCCACCATAATAAATTATTGGATTAATGATTGTTGTACATATATGTGGATATTATGCTTTATTATGTATGTTGCATGTTACATATTGCATGGGTTGGGAAAAATGTATGAAGAGCAGTGTAGCCTGGTGGCATTGTCACAAAATATTCATTATAATGTTTGCTTATGATTTCGGTGGCTTGGCCACAATAAAAATATATGATAAGCAGCTTGACTGCAAATTTTGGTGTGAGCGGCAGGGTGGGTTGACTTAATCCTTACAGGTGTGATTGGCTGGTCGGGGGTTTGATGGATGGATGGGTTGGGTTGCATACATTTACTTCATTTTATTATTGATCATGTAAATGGGATTAGGCCCAAGATATTGCTATATAGGTTCAGGCCCAGTGGATGACGGTAAAAGGATTATACACTGAGTTCTAGTAACTCACCCCTTTTTCTTAATCCCTACAGGTAATGCTCCGTATTGAGGACTTTGGCCCATGGATGACTCGGTGGAGGCCATACTTTGGAAATAATAATTTTGAATATTAGTAAACTACTTTTCTGCTTTATTTCATTATTTTTGCTATTTTGGTTTAAGTTGTAATAAGGCCTCTGGGATATGTTTTAAATTGCTTTATGTTTTGACGTACTTATTATTTTGCTTGACTTATTTTAAATGGGGATTTTCTAAAGTCATAAGTAACGGTCTTCCAAAAATTGATTAACAAATGGTTTTCATAACAAACTTTTACAAATAATTTAACTCGAAAATTCTCTTTCAAATTATCAACGATATTTTCAAAAATCACGATTTTAAAGTTCGCTATTTCAATTTTTGATTCATCAATCAACTCTATCAAAATTAGTAGTATTTTATCGAATATTTATTAACTAAATTTGTTTTCTTATCTATACAAATAACGCCTATTTTTGTAAGAATCATTTTCTATGTTTTCCTCATGTGACATGTCAGATTCGGTCATATCGCATGGGCCGGGTTTGGGGTGTTACACAAATTCTATTTTGGAACATTAAATAGTCATTAGTTTCAATATGAAATTCTAAATCAGAATTAGACTCACATTGAATTCGTTTAGCTTGTAAATCACTATCATCTTTTTTAGCTTCATAGATTTGTTAAAGAAATACCGGTTTAGCTTTTAATTCAACTAAAATAGACCCATCATCACAAAACATCAAATGGGTGTTCATTGCTCGTAATGCATCAGAACACATCCTAGGCCATTTAATGATGCATCGCTATAGATCACAAATTCCTTCCCCGATTTCGGTTGAACCAAATCTGGTGCTTCAGTTAATAGTACCTTCAACTGTTCAAAACTTTGCTGACATTTTTCTGACCATTCGAACTTCATATCTTTTTGTAGCAGTCGTGTCATTGGTTTCGCAACAATTGAGAATCCTTTCATGAAGCTTTGGTAATATCCTGCTAAGCTAGAAAACTACGGACTACAAATACATTTCTCGAAGGTTTCCAATCAGCAATAGCAAAAATTTTACCCGGGTCAACTCTAATACTATCAGCTGAGATAATATGCCCCAGAAATCCAACCTCTTTGAGCCAAAACTCACATTTACTGAATTTTACAAATTACTAATTATAATGTAGAGTTTGTAACACAATTCTCAAGTGCTCGGTATGCTCAGATTCATCTCGTGAATAAATCAGAATATCGTCAGTGAATACAATAACAAATCTGTTTAAATACGGTCTGAATATTCGATTCATCAAGTCCATAAAAATGGCAAGAGCATTAGTTAAACCGAAAGGCATAACAAGGAATTCATAATGACCATACCTTATTTTGACTGCGGTTTTTGGCACATCTGACTCTTTAACTCACACTTGATAATAACCCGATCTCAAATCATTCTTTGAAAATACTATAGCCCCTTTCAACTGATCAAATAAATCATCAATCTGCGATAGAGGATATTTATTTTTTATAGTCACTTTATTCAGCTGTCTGTAGTCGGTACACATTCTCATCGTGCCATCTTTCTTTTTCACGAACAATATCGGTGCACCCTAGGGAGAATAACTCAATCATGCAAAACCTCTGTCTATCAATTCTTGCAATTAAGCTTTCAATTCTTTTAATTCTGTTGGTGCCATTCTATATGGAGCTATCGATATCAGCATTGTTCCCGGTATTAATTCAATACCAAATCCAACTTCTCTAATTGGTGGAAAACCTGATAATTCTTCTGGAAATACATCCAAAAACTAACAAACAATAGGTACAGATTCAATCTTTGATTCAGGCACCTTTTTATCTAGTACATTTGCAAAATATACATCACAGTCCTTTTTCAAATATTTCTGAGCTAACATAGACGATATCACAGTAGGTAATTCATTCGAATCATCAGACTTAATCCGAAGAATCTCACCATTTTGACATTTCAATTCGATAGTCTTCTGTCTACAATTCATGATCGCATCGTGCATAGTCAATTAGTCCATTCCAAGAATTACATCAAACTCATCGAACAGTAGAAGCATCAAGTCAGCCCAAAAATAGTAACCCCGAGTAATCAAAGGACAATTCTTACAAATTTTATCAACTAAAATAGACTTGCCTAAAGGATTCGATACTTTAATTACAAATTTTATAGACTCGACATGTAAACTCTTTTTAAATACTAAGTTCATACAGATATATGAATGAGTTGATCCAGGATCTATCAACGCAACTATATCAGTATCAAAAAGAGAAAAAGTACCGGTAATAACGTCTGGCGATGATGCCTCCTCCCGTGTCCGAATAGCATAAGCTCTGGCAGGTGCTCGTGCCTCAGATCTCACAGTCGAATCTCTCGTAGCACCTCTATTATCACTCATATTTCGAGTATTTTGGGGTGGTCTCCCTCTAGTAGTCGTGTTACTTACTTTTGCCAGATGTTCTCTTTCAGCTATAAACTTTTCTGGACAATCCCGGAGATAATGATCAAGAGATCCACATTTAAAGCAAGCCCCGCTCACTAATCTACATTCACCATAATGTTTCTTATTGCAACGTTTACATTTAGGTCCAATATTTCTAACACTTTCCATATTGGCAACGGATGTCGCCTGAGGTTTAGAACTGAAATGTGTCACATCTCTATCTCCAATCGAAATTCCCATAGAAGCCGTAGAACGAGGATGATTTTCTCTAAATCTATTTGATGCTGACTGATGTGATTTACCCGCAAATCTCTTTCTAGAATCTCTAGCCTCAAAATCAGCTTTTCTTTTCTCTTTGCAAAGCTCTTAGGATTTACTAGCTCAGCCAAATAAAACAACAAACTCTTTCAGTTCAAGAATTCCAACTAACACTCTGATTTCTTCATTCAATCCATCCTCGAATCTTTTGCACATTATAGCTTCAGAAGATACACACTCACGGGCGTATTTACTGAGTCTTACAAACTCTCTTTCATATTTTGTGACTGACATATGACCTTGCTTCAAATCAAGAAATTCCTTTCTTTTCTGATCGGTGAACCTTTGGCTGATGTATTTCTTTCTAAATTCAACTTGAAAGAACTCCCAAGTAACCCTTTTCTCGTGGAACTACGGATATCAAGGTATTCACCAATGATACGCAGTATCTCGTAACAATGATACAGCACATTTTAAACATTCTTCAGGTGTGCAGGATAGTTCGTCAAATACCCGAATTCTGTTCTCGAGCCAAAACTCAGCTCTCTCAAGGTCATCATTAACAGTAGCTCTAAAGTCTTTCGCCCTATGTTTCCGTATCTTGTCAACAGGTGGTTTATTCAATCGCAGAGGATCAATACCTTGAGGAAATACAGGGATTGGTTGGGGAACAGGTGAGGGTGGAGGTTACTGAGCAGCCAAGTTCATACGAATGTACTGTGTGAACCATTCGTTCATTATCTAAAGAAGGCTTCTTTAGCTTCACCCTCGTGACTACTAGACACGGGTCTAGATTCAGTAGGCACAGTCCCTTGAGCGGGAGCTGCTGCGTTACTTTCTACATCATTCGCTATAGCTTGTTCGAGATTCATTACTATATAAAAACATATTTGAAAATGTCAGGAGTCATTACACTATCACAGTTTTATATAGCATGTTTAGCTATACTCACATACACTACGTTAGTCCTAGAACTGACTAAATCGTAGCTCTGATACCAACAAATGTAACACCCCTAACCTGTAACCATCGCCGGAATAGGTTAAGAGGCATTACTGAACTAGAAACTCAGTTCAAAACAATCATTTATCGAATATCATCTCATTTCAGTAAATATCATTCATTCACATTCAATATATATTTAATTCGAGCATACAAGGCATGAATCATGCATTCGGGACTAAATCAGTAACATATGAAAATTTTGGAAACTTAGAAAAATTTTCAACATTTCACGTATCACACGCCCGTGTGAACAGGCAGTGTGCCTCACACGGCTAGTAGACACGCTCGTGTCTTAGACAGTGTGAAAACAGGGCATACATACTGACTTGGGTCACACGGCCAACCACACGCCCGTGTGCCTAGCCCATGTGCCCTTCGAAATGGCCATACACACCCGTGTATAAGGCCGTGCCAGAACTATAGGATATATTGACTTATCGTCACGGCCAAGCCACATGCCCGTGTGCTAGGTCGTGTGCCATTTAGAGGGGGTATACTGACTTGTACCACACGGCTAGTCAGACGCCCTTGTGTGAGGCCGTGTGGAGCATACTAAAATCTATTCCATTTCAACACTAGGGGACACACGACCCTGTAACATGACCATGAGTCACACATGGCTGAGACACATGTCTGTGTACCTGTCCGTGTGGACAAAAATAGGCTATTTGCAAAACCATTTGCCACCCTATACACACAAGCATTTATAAGCATAAATGACCACATTTCATAACCCATTTGGCAATAATTCCATAACATTTCATACACATAATATACCAATTCAATTTAGTACTCAAATGCCTAATTAACATCATGCATTATTCATTCATATATCATCTACATAACACGACATCTTATGCACCTTTTCATTCCATCAATTCCTTTCCCAAAACAGACCATAATTTAACACTTAAACTCAACCAAAACATAGTACAAAAATAAGCCAAATCACATGGCTTAACTCATACACAAAATATACTAAAACCATAATATCAAGTAGCCATAACTAACATCTTTTAAACTAGCCTATACATGCAATATTTACAATTAACCACAAATTCAAAAGTACTAATCGAAAATTGGAAAGTGTGATGTGCAACTCCAACTAGTCTAAAACGAGCGAGCTAACGAACCTCTATAAAACATAGAAAAAGAAATAGAGTAAGCTTTATAGCTTAGTAAGCCCGTATAATTTAGAATTAAACTTACCATTTATACAATAATCAAGGCAATTACTAAAGTAAACCCCATACAATTCCCAAATGCCTATCACAAGAATTCATCCATAGGTTAGACAAGTTAATACATGAAATCATTCATTATCATAATTCAATAATCAATATAACTAGCATTCAACATTTCATTCTCAATCATATAACCAATAATTCATTCAATAACAGTACTCATCCATATAAATAGAATTTATGCTCGTTGAACCTATTAGAACTCTAAAAGATACTCGTGTGATAAACATCATTAACCCGTCAATTCATTATCAATTATGCTCTTTCAAGCCATGATCAGTAACCTCCTCCTGAGCTAATGAACAGTAAGCTCTATTGAGCTGAAATGGTAAGCTCTATCGAGCTGAACAGTAAGCTCATACGAGCTGAGACAGTAAGCTCCAATGAGCTGAAAATAGTAAGCTCTTATGAGGTAATATATCAGTAAGCTCATACGAGCTGTGGTGAGTCTGCAACAAATGCAGGAGCTCGACCAAAATGGTAACCCTAGTGACATGTCACTCGTATCCTACGAATTCTTACGATTCAAACGGGGCTTGGTAACCATCAATATATATATCAATTAGGCATTCATATTCCAAGTATATCAATTCCTCAAACATATAAATACATTTCAAATAAATACAAATTTAAAAGCTCGATTCTAATTATACGAACTTACCGCTTATTGCTCGGATAAAAACTATCGGCTATTCGTCGATCTTTCCTTTTCCTCGATCTAAACTCGATTTCGTCTTATCTTAATCTATATATTATCAAATTCAGTACATTCAGCATTCAATATATTCAATTTAGTCCATAATTCATATTTTGGCAAAATTACACATTTGCCTCTACAGTTTTTAATTTTCTTATCATTTAGTCCTTATCACATAAAATTGCAAATTCATACAATTTATTACCAGCCCATGCCTAGCCGAATTTACCACCTATCACTAGCAGCCCATATCATTCATTATTTCACACTTTTAACCACCATATTTTACAATTTCACAATTTAATCCCTTTTGACATTTTTGTCAAAAATCACTTTACAAAACATTAAAAACTATCATCAAGTTTTCATATTTCATCATAAAACATCTAAAATTTAAAATAGTCATCAGTGGCACTTCACAAAATCATGAACAAATTCAAAATTATGGTACGGGCTAACTAGAATACGAAGCAACGATCACAAAAACGTAGAAATTATCAAAAATCAAACTCAAAACATACCTCAATCAAAACTACAAAGGGTCAAACCCTAAAATGCTTCAAATGCTCTTTCTTCCTTTTATTTTCGGTGAGAAAGATGAAAAATAACCCTAATTTTATGTTTTTCTTTATTATAAATACATTAATACATAGTTTACCATTTTACTCTTGGCTATTAAGCTATTTAATCAACAAATATAAGGCCATTAATGTCTATTAACCTTATCAATGGCATAATAACATTGTAAGAACCTCTAATTTAATAAACCATAGCTATAAGGAACATTAAACTATTGCCACACAAGTTTTACACTTTACGTGATTTAATCCTTTTTACCGAATTAAGCATTTAAACGGTTAGGGTACTGATTTGACTCAAAAATGAGCTATTACAATGGTTCTGATTTGACGTCATATTTGTGGTCCCAAAACCATTGTTCTGATTTGACTCAAAAAAGAGCGGTTACAACTCTCCCCCTTAGGGATTTTCGTCCCCGAAAATCTTACCAGTAAATAGGTTAGGGTACTGCTTTTGCATAGCTTCCTCGGGTTTCCATGTAGCTTCCTCTATCCTGTGTTTATGCCAGAGAACTTTTACTAGGGCTACGCATTTATTTCTCAACTCTTTGATTTCATGAGCAAAAAATCCTGATAGGTTCTTTGTTATACGTCAAATCAGCTTGTATCTCAACATCTACCGGAGAAATCACATGTGATGGATCAGATCTGTATCGGCGTAGCATAGAAAAGTGAAAAACATTATGGTCTTTTCAAGTTCAACAGTAAATCTAGTCAGTATGCCACTGGCCCTAATCGTTCAATAACTTCATACGGTCCGATGAAACGTGGACTCAACTTTCCTTTACGGTCGAATCGAAGAACCTTTTTACACGGTAACACATTTAGAAACACTCGATCCCTGACTTGAAATTCAATTTCTCTGCGTTTCAAATCCACTGAAACACCCCACACCCGGCCCACGAGCCTGGACCGGATCTGGTATGTTCCTCAAGTAAACCGGTTTCAAATTCTTTGTTACTTAGAGTAAATTTGTGTAATTTTAGAAAAAATATCGTTTTGGGTTGGGCTTAGATCGAAACCCACTTATTTACTTAGAAATCATTTAATTACGATGACAAAACAGTTTAGGGTTTATTTTTAAATAAATAGTTATAACTTGAACTTAATCAAAAATAGTTCGTAACATAGTAAGAAAAAATTAGACAGAAATAAAGAAATCCAACTTGGGCCTTATGGCCTTATTATATCCATCAAATCCCAAAATAAAATTTAAAGTCTTGGGTAAAATAAAAGTCCAAATCTCTAAATTTCTCCTTGCGATGCATGGCCACCTTTAGCTCTGTGACCCGGTCCATTATTGCTCATCACACTGAAAAATATTTCCCACAGCGGGTGAGTCAAACAGACTCAATGTGTACCACGACACCAAATCGTAATAGAATCAGGCATACAATACATTCAAACATAAATTACAAGTTATGATGCATTCCCAAACCCAAACCTAATTGTCCATCCGCTACACACCCCCGTACCTGCCAAACACACCGTGGGGACTACTAAGTCGACCCTCCTTCCGCTATACACCAATTTGCGGGCTTAAGGCTCACGCATCGTGGTTTTAGGAAACCACTTTTCGATTCTCGTGGTCTTAGATCACCACTTTTCGATTCATCGTGGTCGTAAGTCACCACTTTTCGATCTTGTGGTCTTAAATCACCACTTTTCACTTCCCTTTCAATATACAACCATATGCCCCATTAATATGCATAATATACCATAGTTCAAATTCTTATCATATTCTCATGTTACGAATAACATTTTTCATATTCCTAGTAGAAGTAGGAAACGTACCTGAGTACTTAGTACCATTACATGGTACTTTAGCCATGCTCATATTTCTACTAACATATATTTTAATATATGCAACCATAATTCATATTACAAAAATAGTGTGGAGTACACACCTGATTCGTTTAACGAAGTCCTTGAATCCCGAAGAAAATCGATTACAGATTTAGATCTCAAATCCTACATAAGTTAATCACTTACAATGTAAAAGACCATTCGGCCATTTTTCCAAATACCACTAGGATTTGTATTACTTACCTTGTAACTGAATTAATTTTAAGAATCAAGTGCCGGATCTTTGTATTCCTCCCTTGTGAATTCGGCTAAACACTATAATACTCCACAGGTTAATTTTCGAAACCGATAATAAATCTAAATATTTAAAATAGCCTTGGCCGAATATCTTAAACACATACCTTGTGATTTCAAATCCCGAAAAGTAACCCTTGGCTATGGAGATGTTGAAATCCCTGCACACATATGTTAGATATGATTTCCATATCACTTAATAATCTTAAATCAATTGGCCTCTGGCCTAAACCATGCTTTTCTTACCTTAAATCCTTAGATCTGAAATCCCAGAATTCCTCCTTTAATATTCGACCAAAAGATAACCAAAAGAATCAGTTCCCAAATCTTGGTTGAAAGAGAATAAACAACAAGAATCCATTATTCTTACCTTATCACCACAGTCGACGGCACCCTTGATTGAAGCCACAGAGATTTGGCTGTGAAGACTTAAACAGGAATCAAAGAGGTTTCGGCTTGACAAATGAAGAAAAGAGAAGAAGAAAAGAGGAGAAGAAAATTCGGCAGAGAGAATTTGCTGGGGAATTTTCGGCAGAGCTTAGAAAAGATGAGAGAATAGCTTTAATTTTCCTCCTTTTGCCGAAATTATCAATAGGAGAGTCCCTTACTTGGCCACTACTCCTCATATGTGATAATATTTTCTTTTAATTATCACCCTATTTAAAATAAAAGTATTTAATCCATCATTTATCTCCTCAAATAATCCAATTAAAAAAAATCCTTTACTTATCAACTTATTAGCCGAATTTTAAAGAGAATAAAATTCCCTTTTTGAGAGCCTTGTTGTCGTCCATCCTTGTGCTTCTGGAAGCAAAATAAAAATCTTTTTATTTGCTTCCCAAGTGACTCGAACCCAGGCCTATTCCTCCTGCATATGGCGCCATTTCCTTAGGCCCTAAGTGGCATCTTCAGGCCACTTTTCCAAGCCTGTTTGTCTGTCAAATTTAACAAACTTTTTCTTTTAAGGCCACCTTGCCTTACTTTCCTATTTTAAACTTTAAAACTTGACATTTCTAAGTCATTTCTAAGTTTCCTAAAATTTTCGATTGGCTCTGTAAACTTGCCATTTTCTTACATTTCCAAGTTTCCAGAAATGT
The DNA here is from genome assembly GCA_025503065.1 of Gossypium bickii. Lineage (NCBI taxonomy): Eukaryota > Viridiplantae > Streptophyta > Magnoliopsida > Malvales > Malvaceae > Gossypium > Gossypium bickii. The sequence goes on along the minus strand of CP106717.1, from coordinate 56,798,395 downwards.
TCACTTTCCATTTTCGAATCATTTCCTTACATTTCTTAGTTTCCAAAAATGTTCATGTCTATGCATTTCTAGGTTTCCAAAAATGTTCATGTCCATGCATTTCCAGGTTTCCAAAAATGTTCATGTCCATGCATTTCCAGGTTTCCAAAAATGTTCATTTCCATTTCACTTCCATACATTTCCGAGTTTCCAAAAATGTTCAAAATTTATTCTTATTACTTAAGACTTGTCATTTCATACAATTAAACCGAAAATGCATAGGCCCTTTCCAGGAAGTTATAGTTCTACCCCCCTTAAAATAATTTCGTCCTCGAAATTACTTACTAACGAATAATCGTACAGTCTAACTCACCCCACTACGCTAGTGCTGCGCACTCTAATCTTAAAGAACTATCATACTTTCTAGGCACATTCTCTAAGTTCACATGCAAGGTTTCAGTCACTTCATTAGCAATACAAGAATAAGCTAACCCTATAACAAGCAAAGCAATTAAGGGTATTCCAGAAATAAGGAACGTACCCGTTGTCACATCTGGCACATCTTCCTCCTCGCGACGGCCAACTGCATAAACCAACCTTGGTTGCCTCGCGTCTGCACCTTCAGCACCTCTTCTTGGTGCTTCACGTCCACGACCCAAACCATTTCCTCTATGGTTCGGTCCACGACCTTGTTGAGGCTGCTGTCCACCTCTACTAGCTTGACTAACATTCTGAGTTGCCGGTGGGCTTTCGTCTAAGTTCTTAGGACATTCCTTGACCACATGGTCCTTGGACCCACACCTAAAACATCCTCCTGTTTTCCTCCAACACTCTCCCAAATGCTTCTTTCCACACACATCACAAGGTCGATACCGCCCTTCTGATCCAGCTCGCTGACCTCGCGGCCTATCAACTCTAGGCCTCTTATTCCCAGATGATCCAGACGATCCAAAACCTCTTTCTGGCCTATTCCGATCAGTGTTCTGCCTTGCAGAATCCTTAATTCCTTCAGCCACTAATGCAAAAAATTTCCGCTCCTGATGCAGTGCTATCAACAATCTTAGATCATCCCTTAGCCTGTCCTCAAAACGGACACAGCGCTTATGCTCAGTTGCCACGACACCTCGAGTGTACCGGCTCAACCTCAGGAATTTAGCCTCATATTCTGCAACCGACTTGTTTCCTTGGACCAGCCCCAGAAAAGCTTTCCTTTGCTCATCAATGTACCTGGTTCCCACATACTTCTTTTGGTACGCTTCCTTAACGTACTCCCAGGTCAGATCCTCAACCGTGGCACCATCCCGCACAGTTAACCACTATTGATACGCTTCATCGCGTAACAGTGCCACCATTCCCTTTAACTTTTCCTCAGGGGTCAAATCAAACTCATCCATGATGCGCTCCGTTGCTTCTAACTAGTACTCAGCTATACTTGGTGCTACTCCAGACACTCCCCGAAACATCTCGGCTCCATTAGCTCTGAGCAGTTCAGGCACAGATTTCTGGGTTCCTGAATTTCCTCCTACACCAGCCACCAATTCCAAAACTCGCAGCACAGCCTGCGACATAGCATCTTCCCCCGCCTGAGCTTGCTACTCAGCACCCACAGCTGGGGGTGGTGGTGGCGGTGGTATCTCATTATCAGACCCTTGACCCGATCTAACGGGTTCCGACACGGTCATCCTTCCTCTACCTCGTCCACGACGACCACATCCTCTTGAGCTCATTTTCTAACGTCGAGATCTGATTAAGAAGTTTTATGAATTAGTCATTGTTCCACTTATTTACTAGCGAAGAAATTTTATGACAAGAGTTTTAGGAGTGGTTCTTTCGTATTCACACAAGCATACAGTCTTTCCATTCATTCATTCATCCATCAAACAAGCATGAACCTTCGTTCATTCAGAGAAACGTTGTAATTTTCATCGTTATTGTGTTTTCACTACCCAGGGGTATTTTCGTAATTTTGTCCTATAGGGGCATTTCAGTAATTTTTCAAAATAAAAAGTTCCTCAGTGATTTTGTCGAAAGTATTTTGGAAATTTTAAAGTCCCGGGGTAATTTTGGAAAAATTTTGAAATCCAAGGGTATTTCGGTAATTTTCCAAAAACCAGGGTAAATTTGTAAAATTTAATAAGTTAGGGATATTTCAAAAGTTGTAAAACTTTGAGGGTTCTTTTTGAGAGTTTCCCTTTTCAAATGGTGATGTTTGCAAAAATTTCGGAAACCGGGGTCATTTTGGTCATTTTGTAAGTTAGGGCAATTTTGTAAATTTTCAAAATCAAGGTATTTTTGATAGTTTGCAAATTAGGGTTTGTGAACATTTATGAAATAATGAAATATTGGCAAAACTGTTGGGTAGGTTCACATTTTGTAAATCAAGGGCATTTTGGTAATTTTGCCATTATGGGCATTTTTGTAATTTTCACAAATCAGAAATTTTTTAGAAAATTTTCTAAAGATGGTTTTCTCAAATTCAAAAGAGTGATTTTAAAATTTTTAAAACTAGGGTTTTGTTGTTTTTTTAAAAAAAAACGGCTAGTTCCCTTTCGGGTTTTAGTCATTACGTTTAGCCTATGACCGAGCCCTCTTGGTCAGGGTGAACCAAAGCTACGCACCAGGCAGGATTCGAGTGGAGAGGAGGTGAGTCACGCGGACTGCTTAAATACCAAGCTCCCACCGAAATCATTCCTAGACATGCGCACAGAGGTTGCCACACCACTGAGCCCTCTGAGTTAGGGTGAACCGAAGCTACGCACCAGGTAGGATTCCTGCGAAGAGGAGGTGAGTCACTAGGACTGCTTAAATACCAAGCTCTTCCGAATCCAATCCTAGACATGCGTACAGGGGTTACCACACCCTAGCTTAGTGACTTAGCCATAGGTTTGTTTAGTGCATTAAGTCTTATGTGTTTGTGTTTGAGTAGACTAGTCCTAGGGTTCAAGTTCCTATCATGCTATTCTACGTTCCATTCCTTTTCTACCCTTCCATATTTCATAACACATAATCACACAAATAGTTAGGGGTACTTACCTGGTGGACTGCGGGTCGGAGACTTAGGTGCCATGCCAGAAAACCTGTTTATTTCATAAAATCATTTCAAAAAAAACTTACTTGGCTCGATTTGAAAATGTTTTGGGCTTTAGCCCACAGGCCGAGAGTTTAAAACTGGGAAATGATACCAAACTGAAACACCCCACACCCAGCCTACGAGCCTGGACCGGATCTGGTATGTTCCTCAAGTAAACCGGTTTTAAATTCTTTGTTACTTAGAGTAAATTTGTGTAATTTTAGAAAAAAAATATCGTTTTGGGTTGGGCTTAGATCGAAACAGTTTAGGGTTTATTTTTAAATAAATAGTTATAACTTGAACTTAATCAAAAATAGTTCGTAACATAGTAAGAAAAAATTAAACAGAAATAAAGAAATCCAACTTGGGCCTTATGGCCTTATTACATCCATCAAATCCCAAAATAAAATTTAAAGTACTGGGTAAAATAAAAGTCCAAATCTCTAAATTTCTCCTTACGATGCATGGCCACCTTTAGCTCCTGCCGACCCGGTCCATTGTTGCTCATCACCTGAAAAATATTTCCCACGACGGGGTGAGTCAAACAGACTCAATGTGTACACGACACCAAATCGTAATAGAATCAGGCATACAATACATTCAAACATAAATTACAAGTTATGATGCATTCCAAAACCCAAACCTAATTGTCCATCCACTACACACCCTCGTACCTGCCAAACACACCGTGGGGACTACTAAGTCGACCCTCCTTCCGCTACACACCAATTTGCGGGCTTAAGGCTCCGCATCTGTGGTTTTAAGAAACCACTTTTCAGATTCATCGTGGTCTTAGATCACCACTTTTCGATTCATCGTGGTCGTAAGTCACCACTTTTCGATTCATCGGGTCTTAAATCACCACTTTTCACTTCCCTTTCAATATACAACCAAATGCCCCATTAATATGCATAATATACCATAGTTCAAATTCTTATCATATTCTCATGTTACGAATAACATTTTTCATATTCCTAGTAGAAGTAGGAAACGTACCTGAGTACTTAGTGCCATAACATAGTACTTTAGCCATGCTCATATTTCTACTAACATATATTTTAATATATGCAACCATAATTCATATTACAAAAATAGTGTGGAGTACACACCTGATTCGTTTAACGAAGTCCTTGAATCCCGAAGAAAACCTATTACAGATTTAGATCTCGAATCCTATATAAGTTAATCACTTACTATGTAAATGACCATTCGGCCATTTTTCCAAATACCACTAGGATTTGTATTACTTACCTTGTAACTGAATTAATTTTAAGAATCAAGTACCGGATCTTTGTATTCCTCCCTTGTGAATTTGGCTAAACACTATAATACTCCACAGGTTAATTTTCGGCTTCTGATAATAAATCTAAATATTTAAAATAGCCTTGGCCAAATATCTTAAACACAAACCTTGTGATTTCAAATCCTGAAAAGTAACCCTTGGCTATGGAGATGTTGAAATCCCTACACACATATGTTAGATCTGATTTCCATATCACTTAATAATCTTAAATCCATTGGCCTCAGGCCTAAACTATGCTTTTCTTACCTTAAATCCTTAGATCTGAAATCCCGGAATTCCTCCTTTAATATTCGGCCAAAAGACAACCAAAAGAATCAGTTCCCAAATCTTGGTTGAAAGAGAATAAACGACAAGAATCCATTATTCTTACCTTATCACCACAGTCGACGTCATCCTTGATTGAAGCCACAGAGATTCGGCTGTGAAGACTTAAATAGGAATCAAAGAGGTTTCGGCTTGACAAATGAAGAAAAGAGAAGAAGAAAAGAGGAGAAGAAAATTCGGCAGAGAGAATTTGCTAGGGAATTTTCGGCAGAGCTTAGAAAAGATGAGAGAATAGCTTTAATTTTCCTCCTTTAGCCGAAATTATCAATAGGAGAGTCCCTTACTTGGCCACTACTCCTCATATGTGATAATATTATCTTTTAATTATCACCCTATTTAAAATAAAAGTATTTAATCCATCATTTATCTCCTCAAATAATCCAATTAAAAAAAATCCTTTATTTATCAACTTATTAGCCGAATTTTAAAGAGAATAAAATTCCCTTTTTGAGAGCCTTGTTGCCGTCCATCCTTGTGCTTCTGGAAGCAAAATAAAAATCTTTTTGTTTGCTTCCCAAGTGACTCGAACCCAGGCCCATTCCTCCTGCATATGGCGCCATTTCTTTAGGCCCTAAGTGGCATCTTCAGGCCACTTTTCCAAGCCTGTTTGTGTGTCAAATTTCACAAACTTTTTCTTTTAAGGCCACCTTGCCTTACTTTCCTATTTTAAACTTTAAAACTTGACATTTCTAAGTCATTTCTAAGTTTCCTAAAATTTTCGATCGGCTCTGTAAACTTGCCATTTTCTTACATTTCCAAGTTTCTAGAAATGTTCACTTTCCATTTTCGAATCATTTCCTTACATTTCTTAGTTTCCAAAAATGTTCATGTCTATGCATTTCTAGGTTTCCAAAAATGTTCATGTCCATGCATTTCCAGGTTTCCAAAAATGTTCATGTTCATGCATTTCCAGGTTTCCAAAAATGTTCATTTCCATTTCACTTCCATACATTTCCGAGTTTCCAAAAATGTTCAAAATTTATTCTTATTACTTAAGACTTGTCATTTCGTACAATTAAACCGAAAATGCATAGGCCCTTTCCAGGATGTTACATCCACGTAGGATTTCTGTCGATCTAAATCTACTTTTAAACTGTCTCGAAGCATTTTCACTTTTCTTCAGTCTCTCTGATCAATTCAACCTTGTGAATCTTTTTCACTCAATTCAGTCCAGTATAGCGGAGTTCGACATTTGCGACCATATAAAGCTTCGTATGGTGCCATTTTTATACTCGTTTGGAAACTGTTGTTATACGTGAATTTAAGTAACGGTAAGTATTTTTCCCAACTGCCCTCAAACTCTAAAATACATCTCAACTTGTCTTTGAGAATCTGAATAACTCTCTGGTCTAACTGTCATTTTGAGGATGAAAAGAAGTACTGAAATTCACTTGGTTCCCAGAACTTCTTGTAATTTCTTCCAGAATCGCGATGCAAATTTCAGATCTCTGTCAGAAATAATAGATAGTGGCACCCCGTGTAACTGAAAAATTTCAGAAATGTACAATTCTACTAATCTATCAAGTGAGAAATCTATATGTACCGGTATGAAATAAGCTGATTTCGTTAGTCAATCAACGACAACCCAGATAGCATCTTTCTTTTTTGGAGTTAGGGGCAGTCCCGACACAAAATCTATTGTAACTCTATCTTATTTCCACTCAAGAATCATCACAGGCTGAAGTAATCCCGATGGTACTTAATGTTCAGCTTTTACTTACTAAAAAATCAGACAAATTCAACTGCCCAACATCCTCCACCCCCACCTAACCCTCAACCAGTTTCCGTAGTCCCCAAAGGTGTGGAATTGGTAAGACTGAATAAGCCTCCAATCGATATGATTCCAAAGCATGGGGCTAAAGAATTTAGAGCAAATGTTGATGATGATCCCGATAGGGTAGAATTCTGGCTTAATAACTCTATCCAGGTATTCTATGAGCTTTCTTGCACTCTTGAGGGATTCGACATGCCATTGGTGGAACACTTTAGTATTAGTAATACCACGGCAAAGAGTTACTTGGGACTTCTTCCAAGAGGAGTTCAAAAAGAAATATATCGATGAATGTTTTATTGATCAGAAACGTAAAGAGTGCATAGAGTTGAAACAAAGCCGAATGACTGTTACTGAATACGAGCGAAAGTTTGTTAGACTTAGTAAGTATGCTCGAGAATGTGTTTCAACAGAGGATATTATATGTAAGAGATTTGAGGATGGGCTGAATAAGGACATCAGACTCTTAGTTGGAATTTTAGAGCTGAAACAATTTGTTGTCCTAGTTGAACAAGCCTGCAAGGCCGAAGAGTTGAGCAAAGAAAAAAGAAAATCTGAGTTTGAGGCTAGAGACTCGAGAAAGAGGCCAATGAATAAGTCATTTCAGTCTTCGTCAAATAAATCGAGGGATATGCATACTCGTTCGAATGCTTCAACTGGGTATCCCAATAGAGATCGTGGGAAGCAATATTTGTGTTCCACGGCCCAGACTACGTCTATAGCGAGTGTTGGTAATGCTAGGTCTAATAAGCCTAAATGCCAATATTGTGGTAGGCACACCCTAGTGAATGCAGGATGAACAACCAGGCTTGTTTTAAATGTGGCTCCCAAGATAACTTCATTCGGGATTGCCCTGAAATGGTTGTAAAGGATAATTTTTAGAATGCAAGATCGAGTAACACTGCTGCTATAGGGAGACCAGTGAGAAATATGAGAAATGGAACCAGTAGTAGAGGTCTATCCAAGGATTTAGCAGTGAGATTGGAAGTGAGAGCACCTACGAGAGCTTATGCCATTTGTGCTCGTGAGGATACGTTCTCCCCTAACGTGATCACTGGTACATTTTCTCTTTATTATACTAATGTTGTTGGATTAATTGATCCTAGATCAACTCATTCTTATATTTGCATGAATTTGGTATCTAGTAAGAATTTACCTGTTGAGTCTACTGATTTGTGATTAAGGTGTCGAACTTCTTAGGCAAATATGTATTAGTCGACAAAGTTTGCAAGGGTTGTCCTTTGATGATTCGGGGTCACTGTTTTCCAGCTGACTTAATGCTTTTTCCATTTGATGAATTTGATGTGATTCTTGGAATGGATTGTTGACTCTACATGATGTAGTAGTGAATTGTAGACGAAAAGTTATTGAATTGAAATATTAAAACAATAAAATTCTTCGGGTTGAACCAGATGAGCCGGGTAAATTGCCTATTGTGATTTCGTCGATGTCGGCTCAGAGGTATGTAAGAAAGGGTTGTGAAGCATTTCTTGCGTATGTACTGAATACGAAAGTGACTAAAATAAAGATTGAATTAGTGCGGTAGTTTGTGAATATCCGGGGACTACACCGATATCGATAGCTCCGTATAGAATGGCTCCAACTGAGTTAAAGGAATTGAAGTCTTAATTATAAGAACTGACAGATGAGGGTTTTATGAGACCGAGTTTTTCACCATGGGGTGCACCGGTGTTATTCATCAAGAAGAAAGACGAATCCATGAGACTTTGTATCGATTATCGACAGCTCAACAAGGTGACTATAAAGAACAAGTATCCCTTACCGAGGATTGATGATTTGTTCGATCAGTTGAAAGAGTCAACAGTATTTTCAAAGATAGATTTGAGATTCAGCTATTATCATCTGAGAGTTAAAGACTCGATGTGCCGAAAACCAAGTTCAGAACGAGGTATGGGCATTATGAATTTCTTGTTATGCCTTTTGGATTAACTAATGCTCCTACTATTTTTATAGATTTGATGAATCGGATCTTCCGACCACATTTGGATAAGTTCGTGGTTGTATTTATTGATGACATTTTGATTTATTCTCAGGATGAGTCTTAGCATGCCGAACATTTAAGAAATGTGTTACAGACTTTGAGAGATAAGAAATTGTTTGCTAAGTTTAGCAAAAGTGAACTTTGGCTCTAAGAAGTCAGATTTTTGGGACATATTGTTTTGGGAGATAGTATTCGGGTTGATCCGAGTAAGATTTTGGCAAGTATTGATTGGAAACAGTCGAGAAATGTATCGAAGGTTAGAAACTTTTTGGGCTTAGCCGGCTATTATAGACGTTTTGTTAAGGGTTTTTCGATGATTGCTACTCTTATGACTAAGTTGTTGCAAAAAGATGTTAGGTTTGAATGGTCCAAAAAATGTCAACAAAGTTTTGAAAAGTTGAAAGCATTATTGACTGAGGCACCGACTTTAGTGCAACCTGAACCGGGAAAAAAGTTTGTGATTTATAGCGATGCGTTACTGAATGGATTAGGATGTGTATTGATGCAAGAGGGCAAAGTGATGGCCTATGCCTTGAGACAGTTGAAACTGAATGAGAAGAATTATCAGATGCATGATCTAGAATTGGCTGCCATTGTGTTTTCTTTGAAGATTTGGAGACATCATTTGTACGGTGAGAAGTGCCGTATCTTTACCGATCAGAAGAGTTTAAAGTACTTGATGACTCAGAAAGATTTGAATTTGTGACAACAGAGATGGCTTGAGCTACTAAAAGATTATTAGTTGGTAATTGACTACCATCCCGGAAAGGCGAATGTAGTCACAGACGCTTTGAGCAGAAAGTCCTTGTTTCCCTTGAGAGCTATGAATACGAGGTTGACTTTACCTGATGATGGTTTAGTTGTAGCTGATTTGAGAGCTTGACCATTATTTCTTGAGCAAATTTGTGAAACTTGAAAAAATGATAGTGAATTATAAGCAAAAAGAGCTCAGTGTGAATCGAGTAGTGATTCAGACATTCGGATCAGTTATGATGATTGCTTAATGTTTCGAGATAGAGTATGTGTACCGAAAAATGGTGAAATTATCCAAAATATTCTTCATGAGACGCATAATGGTTGTCTGACTGTTCATTTGGGAAGTACGAAGATGTATAATGATTTGAAGAAACTGTATTGGTGGTCAGGTATGAAACGAGATATCTCTGAATTTGTATCGAAATGGTTTGTCAACAAGTAAAAGTCAAACACCAAGTGCCTTCGGGTTTACTTTAGCCAGTAATGGTACCCGAGTGGAAATGAGACAGAATTACAATGGATTTCATAACAGGTTTGCCTCTGACAACGAAAAAGAAAGATTTTGCTTAGGTCGTTGTTGATAGATTAACGAAATAGGCTCTTTTTATTCCGGTACGTACCGACTATTCACTTGATAAGCTAGCTGAATTGTATGTTGCTGAAATTGTTAGATTGCACGGAGTGCCTATTTTATTATTTCGGATAGAGATCCGAGATTTACGTATCAATTTTGGAAAAGGTTGCAAGAAGCTTTGGGTACAATGTTAAACTTTAGTATCGCATTTCATCCGCAAACTGACGGCCAATCTGAAAGAACAATTCAGGTTCTCGAATATATGCATCGCTGTTGTGGTTTAGAATTTGAAGGTAGTTGGGAAAAATATTTACCTTTAGTCGAATTTGCTTATAACAATAGTTTTCAGTCGAGTATAAAGATGGCACCGTATGAGGCATTGTATGGCTGCAAGTGTCGAACTCCGCTGTACTAGACTGAGCTCAGTGAGAAACAGATTCATGAGGTTGACTTGGTTAGAGAAACCGAAGAAAAGGTAAAGGTAATTTCTGACTGTTTGAAAGCCGCTTCAGATCGACAAAAGTCATATGCAGATTTGAAAAGAAAAGAGATTGAATTTCAAGTTGGTAATAAAGTGTTTCTGAAAGTATCTCCGTGGAAGAAAATTCTAAAATTTGGCCGTAAAGGCAAATTGAGTCCACGTTTCATAGGTCGTATAAAGTTATTGAAAGATTAGGGTTAGTGGCGTACCGGTTAGCTTTGCCGACAGAGTTGGAAAAGATTCATGACGTATTTCACGTGTCAATGTTGCAACGTTATCGATCAGACCCATCGCATGTGATTTCTCCGACAGAGGTTGAGATTCGACCAGACATGACTTAAGGTGAAAAACCAATAAAGATTTTGGCTCGGGAACTCAAACAGTTGAGAAATAAAAGTATATCTCTAGTGAAAGTTTTATGGCAATGACACGGGGTCGAAGAGGCTACATGAGAACTTGAGGAAGCTATAAGAAAACAGTACCCAAACCTCTTTTCTGGTAAGATTTTCGGGGACAAAAATCCCTAAAGGAGGAGTTGTAACAGCCTGATTTTGGGCCTAGTCGAAATAGTGGTTTCGGGACCACAAATCTGACACAGTAAAATTTATTTTTATTATATTTTTATGGTCTACAGTTTTATGGAATGATTTCGTGAAAATTTCCTTCGAAAATTTTGACATTTTGGTACTCAAAGTTAAAATGACTAAATTGCAAAAGGTGAAAAATGTGTGTTATAGAAGCTAGAGGTGTCTAATTGCTATGAAATTTCAAATTAGAGGTCCTTAGATGGTAATTAGACCATTATACTTTAAGTTGGACAAAAATGGACATGGCTAAGTGAAATTTCAAAGCTTGGCATTAACGGCATTTTGGCCATTTGGTAAATAAAGACAAAATTAACTAAAATAAAAGATGTTCATCTTTCTAATTTCATCCTTTAGTGCCGAAAATTGAAGGGTCTCCATAGCTAGGGTTTTGGCCAACTTTCAAGCTCGATTGTAAGTCCGTTTTTAATGATTTTTATGTTTTTGAAGTTGTCTCAACCTAATCTAGCTATTTCAAGGACTAATTCGAAAGAAAATCAAAGTCTAAAATTTTACCCATGTTATATATTTGTGTATTTTGATGTGTAATGGTAGATTATGTATGTTTGATATTAGATAAACAACTTTTACTAAGTGAGTTTTGATGAAAATGCCTAAAAGGACCTATTTATAAAAGTTGTAAAATATGTAATAGAAATGTGAATAAATAGAAAATGTGGGCTGCTATGAGCGTGAAAAAGATTCGGTTAGGCTTGGGTTTTGAAGAAATTGGCTATATTTCATTTTACAAGCCTAGGGACTAAAATGTAAAAAGTTGAAAAGATAGGGGCAAAAATGTAATTTTTGCCATAAGGTGTTTTTGGGATTAAATTGAGTAATGTGATAATTGAATAAGCTAATTTTGATATTATAGATGAAGAAAGACGAGGTTTTGACCTAGACTAGGGAAAGAACAAGATTGTGGACTAAATCAAATAATTATGCATTTTGTACTGAGGTAAGTTCGTTTGTTAAAAATAAGCTTTTATATGATTGTATTTTATTGCTTTAATATTGCATGAATTGTACGTTTGATAAATGTGGATGAGCTTAATCCTATGAACGAGTCCGTAGACAAATCGACAAGCAAGAAATCCCGTTCGAACCTTAGGAATAGGGTAGGATACAAGTAACATGTCACTACGGTCATTATGTCTCATGTGATCCGGGTGCTGGTCTCGTACATCCTACCGATGGCTGAGTATACCGGCATATGTTGCGGATACTTGGCAGCTTGTGTGAGCAGCACCATGTAGCTATGTCTTGACTGACAGCTTATGTGAGTGATTATGCGATATGAGACTTAGGTAGCTTGGCTACATATGTGGCACTTAGTGTGCAAAGTTTCCCGAGTGGTTCACAGGTATGTCAAAGATAAAAGTATGTGTACATTCATTTTGAGATGGCTCAGGTATGTATGTAAAGCTTATGCTTATTTAATGTGTGAAATGGGGAATATGAGGTAAGTTTTATGATGAAATAAATTGTGACTATGAAACTATGGTAGGTTCACATTTAATTATGTTATGTTATTTGAATATTATGTGCATGGTAGGGTTGCTTATTTCTTGCATACGAGCTTACTAAGCTATATAGCTTACTCCGTTTATTTTCCATGTTTTTATAGTGTCGCCAAGCTAACTTAGAACCAGAGATCGTCGGAGATTCGGATCACACTATCAAACTCTCATTTTGGATATTAATGGTCTTAGCATTTTGAATGTATGGAATGTATAGGGACTTGGCCATTTTGTTATATGTGTCACTTGCAATGTGGCCAAATGTATTGGCCTATAATGGTTAATGATTTCATTTTGTATATGGCCATGAATGATGGCTAATATAGGTATAAGTATATTCATATGATGATGCCTTTCATGAATGTGGAAACTTGCATAATTTGAGTTGATAAATATGTGATGTTTATGTATGGTAGTTGTAGCATGTGAATGATGTGTGGATGTTTTGGTTGTAGATGTTTGGTTGCCTAAGTATGTCATGTTTTCTGCATTTGAATTGGTGTAAGTGTAGGTGTAAATTAGGGTGGCAAATGGCTTGGTAAATAGCCTTATTTTTGTCCACACGGGTAGACACACGGGCATGTGTCTAGGCCGTGTGTGACACACGGTCTACCCCACGGGCATGTGTTTCAGCTATGTGTCCCCTGCACCTTAATTGTTGCAAAACAGAATGAACAAAATTGAGCACATGGGCGTGTGTCTTGGCCGTGTGTGCTACACGGCCTTGAACACGGGCATGTGCCTCGGTTGTGTGAAGCCTGCACCTATTTTATGAAAAATTATGAAAATTAAATTGACCACACGGCCTAGCACACGGGCATGTGGCACGGTCGTGTGGCACAAGTCAGAGAGCACCCTAAATTGAAAATGGCCTGTAACATGGACGTGTCTTAGGGTCACACGGGCGTGTCCCTTGAACCACACAGGCGTGTGACCCTTGTAACATGAAAAATTTTCTAAGTTTTGTAAAATTTCCTAAAGTTCTCGGTTTAGTCCCGAACCATTTCCAAAGCAAGTTTTGGGTCTCGTAGGCTCGTATAAGGGACTTTATGATTGAATATGAATGGTTTTAATTTGGACGCAAATTTATGACTCGAAATTTTGTGAATGCTTGTGTTATAAGTCCGGTAATGCCTCGAGCCCTGTTCCGGCGTTGAATACGGGTAGGGGGTGTTACAATCATTATTGATTTTATATTTCTTAACTGTGAATCAAATATAATTATGAGATCTTTTCAATATATATTATAGAAGAAGGTATGAAAGCAAAATACTTCCCTTTTTTTTTAATTATATTTAAAATGGGTATTATTTTTAAATTAAGTTTTAAACACGATTTTCTTGCCATTAATAATAATAAAGTTTTCAATATAAACAATATTAAATAAGTAATTTCCATTCTTAATTTATAATGTTATGTTTTAATGAAATTTGCATAATTGTTTTAAAAATAATATCTTTAAACAAAAATCTAAAAATTTTAAAACAGATTTACATGCATATTTTAAAATAAATTGTTTAATTTTTCAAATTTTATAAAAAATTTACATAAATGTTTTAAAATGGGTAAAATATGTTAAAACACATTACAATTTGTTAATTAAACATGTATACAAATTAAATATATTTTTATTATACTTTACTTAAATGAAAATTTCATTTAAAACTTTATTTAAGTGAAAATTTGAAAAAAAAAATTGTAGTAATTTTTAAAACTTCATTTTAAAAAATTCAAAATTATTAAATATATTTAAATTTATAAACATAATATCAATTCATGCATCACAAAATATGAAAAATTATTATATATGTAAAGTAGCATATTAACGTTTATATATATATGGTAATAATTAGTTTTTAACAAGTTAAATGGCCGAAACTTCTCACACAGCGATTAGATAATGATTTGAATTATAATATTGCCAATATATCATCCCAATTCATAGGTTTAATTGTTTCCACACTTTTCCTAAATTAATCAACTATATTCTACATTAAACTGATAATGTTGGAGTTTGTAAATAAGAAAAATTCACGATAATTTATGATAAAAACGTTATTTCTTTTGCTTTTCAAATTTTTTTTAAATTTCCAAAACTCAAACTAGCATATTTTTTTCAACAAGACTAACCATCAAGCATTAGATAATAAAGAAATATATAATTGAAAATTTATGTTACTATTCCATTCCAATCATTATAAGTTTAACTGCAATGGAAAGTTAATCACCACGATCAATTACATCTTATCAAAATCAATATAATTTAAAAAGTAATAAAATAAAATATAAAAGACGGCTCTTGGTAGCACGTTTCAGTCTGCTTTCATAGCACGCTTTTTTTCCTTTTGTTTTCTTTAAACTGGGTGTCTTGTTTTCAGTGTTTTTCGTTTTTCTTTTTCGGCCGCCGGGGGATGGATCGTATGTTTGTGGGTTTGTTGTCATTATGAAAAATTGATTTTGGCGCTGGGAAGTCTTAATAATGAAGAAGGAAATGGCGGGATTGAATCTTAAAGATAAGGTGAGGCGTTGCTTTTGCCAATTGATCCGGAGGTGCAAAAATTGGTATATGAGTACTGTCTGATTAGATGTTTCTTAACGGCTAGTGTAGTTCATTTCCCAGCCATGAAGATTTTTGTTCAAGTATTTCCATGAGATGAATATTAAGCGGGTGGTTGAAGGGTCTCCTTAAACTTTTAATAATTATTTATTGATTATTCATCGGTTAAAAGATAATGAAGATCTAATGCAGGTCCTTTTGGTGTTCTCATCTTTCTGGGTTCAAGTTTACGATTTGCCTCGTAGTTTCTTTTCGAAAAATGTGGCAAAACAACTAAGGAATTTCATTGGGCGCTTCCTGGAATATGACACGAAACCACTAAGTCGAGGGGTCAAGAGCTAAGTAAGGATTAAAGTTGAATTGGATGTCAAAAGACCTTTCAAGGGATCTAAGAAAATCATGATATCCACTTTGAAAACCATTTATGTCAATTCCCGATATGAAAGACTAACATTATTTTGTTTTTTATGTGGTTGTTTGGGGCATAATGATAAATTTTGTCTTGTCAGATTAAACAAGGGGGAAGATGTCATAAAGCTTTGAACCTAAAGGTGCAATCAATGAGAGCCATGATAGCGAACAATGTATTTCTTCGTGGGGAAGAAAATGAGGAATTTCGAGAAATAAATCTGACACAGCAAGGTTTGGGGAGAAATTCCAGGGATGAATTGAGGAGTGATTCATGGATGAATATCAACCCAATATTGGGATTTAATTTTGAGGGGTTTCCTAATCGGGGGGTGTTGGATTTTGTTGGATCTTCTAGTGGATTGGGCTGAGCTAAGATGGAACATGATTTGGAGGATAGTCTGATTCAGAATGTGGATGGTAAGAAAAGGCCGAGAGCTATGTTTTTGGACTCTAGTGTTTTGGGATTTGAAGATTTGTTAAGGGTTATGGGTAAGCAGTTTAATGCTTGTTCTCATCAATTATCGATGACTGCCAGAAGGCAAGCCGACTGAGAGCCATAAAAATAATATGTTGGAATTTCTACGGATTGGGTAGTACACAAGCTACTCGAACACTTCGGCATTCGCAGAAGATCTTTAATCTCCAAATTGTCTCCTTAATGGATACAAAGCTGAATGGTGTTTGTATGGCTAAGGTTCGAAGGAAATCTATCTTTAATAATGGGATTGACGTTCAAGTTGGTGGTATGAGAGGTGGTCTCAGTTTAGCTTGGAATAGAAATGATTTGGTTCAATTACGAAGTTACTCGAAGAATCACATTGATGTCAAAATATTGATGGATGATTTTTATAGGAGATGGAGATTAATTGGCTTTTATGGTGCTCTGGAGGCTGGACACAGGGAGGAGGGTTGGGAGTTACTTTGTCGATTAGGAAGGAATCAAAAATTGCCATGGCTGGTATGCAGTGACTTTAATGAAATAATTTAGTCTTTCGAGAAGATTGGTGGTGTGTCGTGAGAATAAAGATGAATGGAGAGTTTTCAAAGGACGCTAGAAGATTGCCAATTAGTAGATGCGGGTTATTAAAGATCTCAATTCACTTGGGAAAGAGGGAACCTACCTTAAACGAATATTCATGAATGGTTGGATAGGAGGTGGTTAATGCTGATTGGATAAACATATTTTCTAATTTTTCAAGTAGAAATTTACCGTATTCTTTCTCTGATCATTGTCCCCTTTTAATACAAACTGTTCAGGGTGACCAAAGTAGGAATCAGAGGAATTTCAAGTTTGAATTATGGTGGATTTTGGAGGAATCTTGTGAGGAGAAAGTAATACGTCTATGGGAATCTAATTCAAGTAAGGTTTTGGATAAGTTAGAAGCTCTTACATCTGGGTAGAAGGTATGGGAAATGGGTATCAAAGGAAAGCGAGCTAAGGTTTCAAAAAGTTTGAACAACAAACTGGAAGACTTGCTTGATCTTGAAAGCGATGATGAGACGTTGGTTGAAATAATAGATGTGCATGTTCATCTTATTTCATTTATTCACATGCATTCCCCTAAATATGCAAATAATTACAAGAATGTCATGTCTTATCAACTATTAATCAAACAATATGAAGAGAGAAATTTGGTCTCGGTTACATAGCACAACCTGACTTTGATACCAATTGTTGGAAAAAACCCAATTTGAAAACGATTTTCTTGTACAGCGAAAAATTAAAATTTTGAAAACCAATCTGAGTTGTGATATTTATTGCAATAAACCTTAACTGACTACTCACCTGTGTTTTCTGATAAGTGAATCCATGTTTTCTAACTTTCAACCAAATGCTCTTCTCTGCTATTCTAGTACCATGAACTGCTTCCAGTGTGGGCTTGAACTCTTTTGGGGGTGAAAATGGAAATTCTCTCTTCTTTAAAAGAAACTGATAAAATTGTTGTTTTAGAAAAAAAATATACTTAAAATTTGAGAATAAATTCTCTCTATTTTTTGGTAGAATAACAATCTCTCAAAAGTTATGTTAATAGCTCTACCGGTGACATCTATTTATAGGAAGAGAATGTAGAACCCTTGTAGAGTTGTAGAGGTTTATTTTAAATAGAAAAACAATATCCTACTTAGAATAGGAGAGAGGTGAACGACTCACTTGTGTATTTCTACTATGGTTAAACCCTTCATGTTATATGAGGGGTTTTAGGCCTCTCTCACATCGGGTCCAATTACGAGTACTTCCCCAGCCTTTTTGACCCAATACTCTGTAATGTGATCCAACCCAATTCAGTTTTTCTATTTCCCAAAATAAACTGTAATATTTACATATTAAATAATTTTCTCATCCCAATTTTAATCCAGTAAAATTTTGACTATTTTACCCCCAAAAAACTTTGACGATTTTATCTTCGGTAAAATTTTGAGAAAATTCGTTCAATATGTCACAACTCATAATGTTCACTATGCCCAAATGATTTATTTTCATTTTCGGGCTTCAAAACAATCCAAAACATAAACTGATTCTTCTATCATTTTTTAAGTAATCTTATATAAATTACAAATTTCCATTTTTGGAAACCTACATTCATTACAAAATGATTTCATTTCTCCATTTCAAAGAAAATCAAAATCATTACTGAATATTTCTCGTTTTTCTTTTTCTATCCATTATGTTCGTTTTTAGTCAAACACACAATTCATTTTTTGTTTCAACAAGCTAACGAAGAGACTGATTGGACATATGTAATTGAGGCTCAAATGATTTATAATTAATTTTTGGCTTTTCACCTATTAATTATAAACTCATTTAGTCATGAACTCATTTAATTATAAACTCATTTAGTCATGAAGTCATTTTTATGCAATTACTTAATGCTTGTCCAATAACCTTATCATAAGTGTGTTACCCTCAAAGGATATCTTTGATCTCTTTGGGATAATATTCATTCTCCCAATATGATTCTATTTATCTCATGGTAACCATTACATTAGTGATAAAGTCATCCATCAAAAAAATGGACAACTCGTGGCTACGTTTACTTTTTATCAACCATGTAATGGCAATGAAAGGATATCATTGACTCATGTTTTGGGATATGAATTCCATTGTTGTGAATGACAACTACATACTACAAAAGTCGTACATCCAACGCACCAACTTTTAGTTCCTTATCTATTTAAACTCAGGCTTTTATTTACATCAAAGTGTACAAGTCATGCATACATAATTTGCCATCCAATCAGAATTTAGGTATGCCACACTATGAACGTCACAAGTGAATAAATTCATAAACCGAGTTAGGATCTATTTTACTTGGGTCTTGTCTAATGTACTGTCAATCTAGCCAGTCACATCTATGTTTCTGTCTTCTAAGAGTTAGCTGCTCTGATGCCTAAGACAAAACATCTCCTCAGTTGGACTTGATAAATGACATATTAATCTTTCAATCAGTTTTCTCATTTCCGATTAGATTAAGGAGATGTTTAGGCTCATCTATTAATACAAGTTGTCTTTCCGTAATACGATCCAACCACGTAATACCACTTAGTATTAGTTAAACATTAGACAACCAATGAGCAACATTTTCTTCCATTTTGCTTTGTGTACAAAAATCATGTGAGGACAATTACAAAGTATTAATGTAATTCATGAATAGTTTTATTAACTAATTTTTCAAAAAAATTACAAGTGTATATTGACGAAAATACTACACTTAGGGCACCAAATCCAATAGTATGTCGAACAGATAAAGAAAGAGTTTCTATATCTCAAGCAGGGACGAATGTGGTAATGGAATATGAACGAGAATTCATCAGACTAAGTCATTATTTAAGGGACATGTTCAAAATCGAAAAAGATTTGTGCAATAATTTGTGTAGGGCTTAAAGGATGAAATTCGTGCTCTAGTGGCAGCTTTAGAAGTTCAGAGTTTTGCAGCCATGACAACTAATGCTCTGAAGATGGAAACAATTAATTAAGAAACAAATAGAGGGAAAATAGGGGAAGAATGAAGCAGGGGTTCTCTAGTATTCCACCATCGACAAATTTCAAGAAACCAAAATATAGAAGCTTTTCTCCAACAAGGAGAGATTTTCAGCCCTCGAGTTTTCGAAGAAGGATGTACATGACAAGCCATCTCAATAGCACGCACAGGTGGGTCTAGGATGATAAGGGATCCTGTATGCGAACAATGTGGGAGAAATTACTGGGGTAAATGTTGGAAATAACCGGGAGCCTGTTATTCTTGTGGATCGTTGGATTATCAGATTAGAGACTGCCCATTGATGGCTGATGTCATCTTGAAACAATCTATGCTAGGAGCTCAAAGTGCTCAGTAGAAGGCGAGATTTGGAATAGCTGCAAAATCGGGACCAGTACAAGGAGCTTCAAAGAAGAACTACATCAAGCCCAACTTAAGAGTGTCTGCCAGAGCCTATGTAACTTGCTAGAGGTTATCATGGATAAATTTTCTTTTTTTGGGACATGGCATTTGTGCATTAATAGATCTTAGGTTAACCTATTTGTACATCTGTACCAAGGTCGTGGAAGGTAAGAGTCTAGAAGTTGTCCCTTTTGAGACAAATGTGTTGGTGATCAATACCCTTGGTCAAAATACAATAGTTAGAAGAGTATTCAAATATTGTACGCTGACTTTTGGTGAACACATCTTTTTGGTAGATTTATTGCTGCTAAGTTTTCATGAGTTCAATGCTATCCTTGGGCTGGACTAGTTGACCAAACATAATGCAGTGGTAGATTGTTGACCCAGAGGTGTACAATTATTAACTGTAGAAGGTAAAGAAATGTTACTGCCTAGCATGTAGAATAGTTTGGCGGGTAGCATAATTCAACAGTATTCATTAAAAAGCTTATAGTAAAGGGCACAGACGCCTACTTGACATATATTATGGATTCAACTAAGTCAAGGAAGGACATCAGTCAATTTTTTTATTGTGAAGGAGATTCCTAATGTATTCTTAGACGAACTCTCAAGCATACCACCAGACTGAGAGTTAGAGTTTTCGATTAAAATAGCATCTAGTACTACACCCATATCTTGTGCCCCGTATCAGATGGCGCCATTAGAGTTAAAGGAACTAAAGAAGAAGCTACAAGATCTTTTGGATAAAGGATTTATTCAACCAAGTATCTCACCTTAGGGCGCACCAATTTTGTTTGTGAAAAAGAAGGATGGGACTCTCAAATATTTAAAGTAAGCTAAAGGATTTGAGTCTATTAGTAACGTCATGAACCGTTGGGCGGTTTGTTTGGCTGATTTATATACCCCATGTCTTTCTGACAGGCTAAGGGGTGTTAAAATATGACTGCAGGAGTTGAGTAAAAGATTGCTCACTAAAAAGAAGGGCCCTTTCAGAGTTAGCCTGTTTGGTCTCAGCTTTAGTACAGGCCCTCTAGGAGGCCCAATGTGCAAGGCTACTTTTTGCAGATAGCATGGCAAGGGAGACCACCAGCTTAAATAAAGTGGGCTTGTGTGCGCCAAAAGAATGGGAGGAAGGATAAATGATCTCCTTCAGTTCTGGGGGCAGTACCTTGTCCTGATGACGTTGGACAGTAAAGTGGGAGAATGAATATTGGTCTACACAGATGTAACACCGCCAAGATAATAAGGTTTGGACTTCACCTAAAAGGGAGTGTGAATGAAGGCACCGAGAGGTTAAGTAAGAGGAGCTGAGGTAGAAGTAGAGTGTTGGAAAAAACGGGTTTGAAAAATGTAGCGGAAAATAAATTTAGGGAAAAAAAGTTTTAAATTTTTTCCAAAACAAGATCTTGGTTGTAATATCTAAAATAATAAACACTTAATCAAAATTGTACATTTTTTATTCGTCTAGGATGAGCGTTTCAATCGAGTAGTTTTCTCCGTTATCCTTAAACTCATGTCTGCCGAGTGTAGGTTCGCTTGGAATCAGAAAATTTTTCACAGAAATTACCAATAGGGTAATTTCGCAATTTCTCTAAACTTTTAGGTCAAGTTATAAATTAGAAAAATATCTCTAGAAATTTTCTAAAATAATCTCTTCAGAGAATTTTCTCTCTACAACATTCTCTTGAATTCGACTGTGTGTAAAATAATAACTCAGTGCTCTCTTTATATGGGGAGAGTTTAGAGAGTTCAACTATAATTAAACTTAAATTTAATATTTAATATTATTAAAATAGTAGAATATTTTTCTATAACATAAACATTAAATTAAATTTAATATTAAGATAATCACTTTAATATTAAATTTATAAAATACTATTAAGATAAGTATTAAATTAAATTTAATATTAAAATATTATTATTTTTAAAATAGTTAATCTAAAATCAAATTCTCTAGTAGAATCCCAATAGGAATGTAACTCTTCCACTGCTCAACCACTGAAGAACAACCACCGCCGGCCATCTGAACGCTACTGTCGCAGTCGCTAGCACCACCATGTCCGGTGATGCAGGTACGACACATTTACGACACCTTGAGCCAGTTCGGTTAGGCTCTAGTAATTGCAACTAGGCTAGCAGAGGGACTAATCAGACAGATACAATTATGCTCTAGTAATTGCAATTATGTCCAGAAGTATTGTTCAGATAATTCACAATTACTTAATCATGGAGTCAATCCATAAAAAGTATTGTTGCTTTCCGAAAGCAATTCATCTAACTTCTTTGTCCAATGATGTAACACCCCTAACCTAAAACCGTCGCCGAAATTGGGTTAAGAGGAATTACTAAACAATCGAATCATTTCACATCCAATTTACGACACAAAGTCAATCATCATCAAAACATAAACAAATAGTCCCTTATTGAGGCCCACGAGACCTTTAACACATGTTAGAGAGGGGTCGGGACTAAACCGAACACTTACAGAAGTTTTCAAAATTTCAAATATTCATCAAATCTATTGAGGTCACACACCCGTGAAGCCAGACTGTGTACCTTACACGATCACCAGACACCCCATGTGTCCAGGCCGTGCCAAAACAGAGCAAGTATTTTGACTTCTCCACACGGCCACAAGGCACGCCCGTGTGCTAAGGCCGTGTGCTCTTAGGCCATATATTGACTTATTCACACGGCTACTAGGCATGCCCGTGTACCCTAACCGTGTGCTCTTAAGCTAGCTACTGACTTTAACCCAAGGTCATTAGGCACGCCCGTGTGCCATAATCGTGTAGGCAAAACAGGCCATTTTTAAGGCCAATTTGCCACCCACACAGGCGTCAATCCTACAAGCACATTTAAGCATAATTCCACACAGAATTTGGAAACCAATTTCATGACAAGTGATCAACATATCCTCTCATCCAATCTCATTTCTAATCATGTCAACTTATAAACTAAATTGCACAACTAGAACACATTCAATACCAAACATAATCCATCCTCAATTTCATTAGATCATACTAGCATCAAACAATCACTAAGTTTACCATTCATAAGACATTCTCATTACCAACAAGCCATACCATAATATGCATCATATACCAAATTCATTCATGCATATAGCCAACATATAACTAGCCACATCACATGGCTATATACATATCTCAAATATGCTTCAAAACAACTAGCCTATTCATGCCATATTTCAACTATATACATCTTTCCAAAAGTACCAAAATAGATTGCTGATAGTGTGATTGAGATACTGATGATTTCCGGATCCGAGCTAGCTTTACTGACACTGTAAAGCAGAGAAATAAATCACACAGTAAGCTTTCAAAGCTTAGTAAGTTCTTAACATAAAACATTATACTAAAACCATCCATCACATAGATTATTTCACAAACACATATATACCATACCATACAAGCTAATATATATTCAATTTAACCTTCCATAATCTCTGTCGAAGCCATTTTTTGAAAAAAGGGGAATCGAACTTGGGTTTTGAGAATAGAATGGGAGTCGCCACCGATCCTTTTTGTTGAGGTGTGATCGGGTCACCTTGAAAAGTGGTAGCTTTAAATAAACCATTTAATTTATCAAATCAACAATTTTGGTCCACGAAGCTCAAAGAAATAGGTTCGGGAGTCAGTTACGCACGAGGAAGGGTTAGCACCCTCGATACGTCCAAGAATTGGTACCTAATTGATTACCTAATGTCTTGATGTCGAAAATTGAAAATTTTAAAGGAATTTAAAAATTTGACCTCTTTTGGAAATATTTGTGTTTTCTTGAGTTAAATCAAGATCTTCTCGTTTCGAAGGAATAAAATATCACATCCAATACTTTAGGACACGATGGTTTAAATCCTCGAGCCCAAGATCACCTCATAGTTTTCCCAAATTGCAAATTGGGACTTTCTCGTTACAAAGGGATTGCAATATCAATTAAATTCTTTAGGACACGATAATTTAAATCCTCGAATTCGAGATCATCCCATGGTTTTTTGAATTGAAAATCAAGATCTTCTTGTTCCAAAAGAATAAAATACCACATCCAATACTTTAGGACACGATATTTAAAATCTTCGAATCCGAGATTATCCCATAGTTTTCTCGAATTGAAAATCAAGACTTTCTCGTTCCAAAGGAATTAAAATATCACATCCAATACTTTAGGAAATGATAATTCAAATCCTCGAATTCAAGATCATCTCATAATTTCCCTGAATCAAATATCAAGACTTTCTCTTTCCGAAGGAATGAAATATCACATCCAATACTTTAGGACACGACATTTCGAATTTCCGAGAATAAGCTTTTTGTTTAAAAATGCAATTGTCTTAAAAGGATATTCAGTTATTTAGATTAAACGAGAAAATTGCAACCTAATACTTTAGGGCACGACCGTTCGAATTTCTAAATAAGGAATATCACATTTATGAAAAGAAGTAATTTTGTGTCGAGCAAAATCAATACAACACAAGTTTATAATAAAATGTAAAAACCAATTACAATACAGATATGCGTAACAACATGGAAATCAATGCGTTGGTACGAATGACAACATAAAGGATGGAGATAAAATTAAATAAAAACAAACAAGTCAAGATGACGATAAAAAATAAAAATAAGAATAATGAATAATAATAAAATTATTATAAGTATAAATAATAGTAAGGGAATAAGAATATAATAATGGAGGTAAAAATAAAATGATAAAAATATATAATAAACATAACAAAAAGTAAATGAGTTAGCAAGGATAATTACAGAAAAAGAAAATAACGATAATATGCTAATGATATAATAGTAACGAAAATAATAAAAATAATAGTAGTGGTAGTAACAATAAATGATAAATATAATAATATATACAAAAAGACAAATATGATGTAATAAAGATATAGAGTAAGTAATGATGGTGAGTATAATAATAACAAAGACAAAAATAAATATGATAGATAACAGGATAGTAAAAATAATGTTAAGAATGAGATTTAAAACAATTATTAAACATAATATAATAACATAAAAATAAAATTGGTACAAATTAAAAATAATATCAATAATAATAAATATAATAGTAATAACATTAGTGATAGTACATATAAATAAAAATAATAGTATTAAAAGTAATAAATAATGTAAAATAATCAAAATAATAAAAAAGGGACCAAAATCGAACTAAAAACGAATTATTGAGGTAAATCTGAAATAAAATAAAGAGGGGAGGGCCTATTTGAAATGTGCGGATTACATAGTGGACTAGAAAGGACAATAACCCTTTCCTCCCAAAATGCGCAACATAGGCAGGGACTTAATCGAAAATCGAATGGACATTTAGGGCCAAATTAAAAGAACACGAAAACTTGATACAGAAGCCTGGAGATGAGAAGGGACTGTGCGCATAAATTCCCCATTGAAGATGAAAAGGCGCATATCCAACTATCAATCATCAATGTGCTGGCCTCCACTATCTTTAATTACACCATTTAAAATATTTTAATAATCTTTATTATACTCTTTTTTTTTGTAAGCTAACAAGTTCTTTTTTTTTTTATATACAAAAAAAAAAATCAAACCCCTCATCCTTTTCTTCTTTTCTTCTGCTAGGGTTTTTGAACAACCCATCATCGCATGGCGCCGAGCCGCCGTGGCTCCACCGTGGGTGGTGGTTGGTCGCGCAAAGGCCAGATTCGGGTAAGTTTCCTTCTTTTCATTTTGCTATTATTATTTATTTTTGTATTAGGTTTTGAAAAAAATAAGTAAAAATAAAATAAAATAAAATAAAAGGAGTAGAAGAAACAGAGAATAAAACAGAGAAAATTGAAAAGAACAACCTTTTGATCCGTTTTCTTTTATTTCTGATGATTTTTATTGCTGAAATTTCGTAAAAACGGAAGAAAATACAAATGGGTATTGTTTCGGTTTTTATAACCGAAACACAGATTTCATTTTTGTTCTCTTTCATCTATTTCTATTGTTTTTCCTTGTCATTCGCGTGGTCTGCTCCTCTTGCAGGGCATGGGCAAGGCATGCGGATGATCGTGGTACAGGCGTCTGGGGAGCCGCGATTGTCAGGAGGCATGGGCGTGGACTGATGCTCGTGGGAAGGGGTGCTGGTGGAGAGGCGGCACAACAAGAAGGAACCTTAGGGTTTAGAAAATTTTTTTAGGTTTTTGGGCCATTGGGCTAGCTAGATTTTTGGGCTAGGCTATTGGGCTTTGGGTCTGGTTGTATTTAATGGACTATTATTTTGGACTGATTTTATTGGGCTTTTTCATTTCTGTTTTTGTTTTACTACTTGATGGGCCCGGGCAAAATTTGGGTCTTACAATCTCGATCATAATTTCATCAACCACATAGGTTCCGAACGTACCTTAGCCAACACTTAGTTATCGATAACATATGCTACTCAACTCTCACTACTTCATTCCTATCAATCTCATCCCTTCTTCGGCTCAATCGCACATTTAGTGCCCAAATCATTAACCGAAACTCAATTCATCATCGCACACTTAGTGCATCTATATTAACCGATCTTAAATCAGTATCGCACACACAGTGCCAACCACAAAACCGGAACTTATATTATTTCGTACACCCAGTGCTAATCATCTCGGTTTCATTTTCAATTACGCACACTTAGTGGCACGTAACTCAAGCTCTTACATAACATTCATAATTCAATAATATCATAACATTTATTTCATAGCTAAATATACGAATTATGTCTGAACTTACCTCAGATGTCGAAATACCAAAACGATCGATTAGTCGAGCACTTTATCTTTACCTCGATCTCGATCCGAACCTCTCCTTTCTTGGTCTATATGCATTCAAATTAAATCCATTCAATCACAAAACCATTCAATTTAATCCACACACACTTATTTAGGGCATTTTACAAAATAGCCCTGACATTTTCACATTTCGACACTTTAGTCCTTAATTCACAAAATCATCAAATACACATAATCATTATATGCCCATGCTTAGCCAAATACTATTGTATCTCATACAAGTCTACACATTTCATTTATTTGACATTTTAGTCCCTCAAAATGCTATCTTCTCAAATTTAGCCCTAATTAGCTAAATTCATAAAAAATTCAAGAGCAAAATATGTTCATTAAACACATATCTTTCATTTAACACCAACACTCACCACAAAGCTCACCATTTCATCAATGGCACATTTCATAAATATCATCAATTCACAAAATTTAAGCATGGGTTTTGTAGAGCACAAAGCAACGATTATAAAAACGTAGAAATTAATAAAAACCAAGTAAAATCTAACCTTGAATCAATCCAATTGCTAGCCGAAATTACCAAAACTTAAAACCTCTCTTCTTTATTCAATATTCGGTGCAAAGATGGATAGAAAATGGCTTATTTTGATGCTTTGTTTTATTACAAATTAACTTAATAATCAAATACCAATTTTGCCCTTTTATTAGACATATAAAACAAATTTACATTATGGTTATCTAGTCATTTAACCCTCCACTATCTTAAAATTAGATTAATAACAACATAAGGCCTCCACCTTAAAAAGCCAACAACAATTAAGCACTCATAAATCAGCACTCAGCATTTTACACTTTATGCAATTAAGTTCTTTCTCGAATTCAGCACACAATCAATAAAATTATTACACAAAATTTTCACACAAGCTATATCACATATAATCAACACCAAAAATAACATTAAAATATTATTTTGACCTCATATTTGTGGTCTTAAAACCACTGTTCTGACTAGGGTATAAACCAGGTTGTTACAAATGACCTCGTCATGTTTGTGTTACCCTCACATGATATCCTTGATTCCTTTGAGTTAAATTCATTCACTCAATACAATCCTATTTTATCTCATTGTCACCATTGTGTCTTCTTAATGAGTAATATGATCAGTGTTAACAAATGACTATGATAAATTACTCATTCGAGAACAAGCAACCGTGGCCACATTCCTTATTTATCAATCCACACAATACCAATGAGATGATATCAGTAACTCTTTAATTGAGCTATGAATTCTACTGTTGCTAGTAAAGTCATGTCATACACAAGTCATATACTCAACATACTGGCTATGGGCTTGATAATCTTTAGAGCATAAGCCTCCACTTATATTAAAGCACATGAGTTGCATACGCATGGTCAGTGGCTAACTCAGGATTTAGGTAAATCACACCATGAACGTCACAAGTGAATTAATTTACAAATAGATTCAAAATTAATTCATCTTAGGTCTAATACAATGTATTATTCTACCAATGAATACATTTATGTCTCTACCCATGGAGTCAACTGCTCCAATAACCAAGACTAGTCATCTACCCTATTGGAATTATAGACGACATAATAATCATTCTTAGTATTTAAATCAAATGCTCACTTCGATTCTTTTACGGGATTACGGACTTATTTAGATTATCTACTTAAGTAAGTTGTCTTTCTCGCAATGTAAATGTTTTACAATGCCACTTATCTTCGATTTGAACTTAGCAAATCAATGAGCTAATATTTGCTTGTCACAATTTTCCTATTCATGCAAAATATAAAAAACAGAAATATAAAAGACATTATAGTGAAATGTAAAATTACTTTGTTTATTTATTCATCATTTAAATAAATAGAAAATAGTTACATGTTTACTACAATATGGGCACATTTCCCAACAATCCCCTACTTGCCCTAGTGAAGTAAATGTGTCATGTTTTGCATTCCCAACTCTTTGACATGTTTGATAAAACTCCTAGTTACAAGAGTCATAGTAAATGGATCCACAAGGTTATCTTCAGAAGCTACTTTTATCACATATACAATTCCTTTGGCTATTGCCTCTCGTATCAAGTGATATTTCCAATCAATATGTTTCATCCTCTTGTGACTTCTCATTTCCTTGGTATTAGCTATTGTAACACTATTATCACAATACAGTGTTAAAGCTTTTTCCTTACTAGGAATGAGCTAATATTTGCTTGTCATAATTTTATTATGCATGCAAAATATAAAAACAGAAATACAAAAGACATAATAGGTAAATATAAAATTAATTTTGTTTGTTTATTCATCATTCAAATAAATAGAAAGCAGTTACATGTTTACTATAATATGGCCATATTTCCTAACATAGAGGGGCACGCAACATTGGTAGACTTAACAAGAATATCGTGAAGGCTTGGGGAATAGAGACAAAAGCATGTTGGAGAGTCAAGTATTGGGAAAGATGTATTGGGTACTATAAGGGGAACAGTGGATTCTTCTTCCGGGAAAATGGGTTGTTTGCTAGGCCTATGGTTGGACGAATCGTGGTTGTTATTCTCCCTAACATTAGAAGAACCTTTTTCGAACCTTGATCTCTTGTTACTACTACTATTGGCTCGCGCTCTACAATATGCAACATCTATGACCTATTGGGCACTCTCGAATAAGGCTACCACACCCATGAATTTAGGTTGAGACACTAGTGTCGGGGGCGAATGATGAGTAAAACCTACGAAAGGAACAACGGGTTCAGTAAGACTTTCAACTAAATCTCTATCTGCTAATTTGTCCATGGAACCTGGAGTTGAAGTCAGCCAATAACGAGGAGAGATATTGCAAACGGAGTAAAAGAAATTAGTAGGCTCCCTTCATTTTCCCAGGAGAGCCCAGGCTAACTTATTCTCATCCCCAAATGGCCATGCCTCCTCAGCACACAGAACCATTTTGAGGTTAATGCCTAGATGGCGATCTGAAGCTCGCCAACCATTTGGGCTCATTTCCTCCAAACAGTAGCAAAAAATGTTTCTAACAGTAAGAAGCCTATTTAGCTCTAAAATCCGTCCCAGATTCAATCTTTCCACTTGTGCCACGGTGATCTCTGTGTCCAAGGGCTGGAATTGATGGCAAGTGGAATCAGTAGGAAGCGACCACCTTGTGGGAAAATCGAAACCGCAAGAAAGCTTGTCTTTTACAAAAATGAATTTATGACTGTTCAAAAACAAGTTCGAAGACCAGTCTTTGAGGATAGGTTTACGACCTGGGCAGATGCTGAAGTGGACCATCCCAATTGAAGGACCATGCTTTAAGTCCTTCAATTGGTAAATATGTTGGAAGACACCAAGAACGGATGGCATGTTATGGCTATTGTAGTGCAAGAAGTATGTCATTAAAGTCCACTAGGAGAAACCAGTCAGTTGCCCTGGTGCAATTCCATACTTTTTTAGTACAATGTCGAAAAAAGGATGTAAAGGGAGATGGAAGCCAGCTTCCAAAAAGTAAAAAGGTAGAATGAAGCCCTTTTCAGAACCATTCAAACGTCTCCCACCTCTAACAATTTCGAAGTGGTAGAAAAAGTTAGGCAATCAGATACCTCGGGCTGCCAAGTGATGTACCATCTCCTATGTGGTGGTTAGGCAATTGTATACAAGCGTTTTCACTTAAGTGACCGTCTTTTGAGAGAAAGGAGCATTCTCATCCTCAACGATAATGTTCCTTTGGCCAACACTTTGACTTCGGGAACCGGTGCCTCTGACCCTTCCTCCCAATATGAGAGCAATTATATACATAATAGTATAAAAAAGAAAAAGGAAGTAAAAGTGATGCATTGCTTGAAATTTGAGAACAGACTACATGATGCGAGTCTCAAGGCATATTTTCAAACCCATGAATATGATGGGCTCACACTACCTCAAGGCCCAACAAAAATGTCAAAGTATAAGCAAATCAAATCAAGATTCGATCAAAGAAAAGATTCATTCGAGGAAAGAGAGAATGATACATGCGCAGATGGGGTGAAATTTATTAAATTCCAATCACCAAAGCTGCTAATTTTCAAGTTTGAGAAATCAGTAGAATTGCGATGACTTTTTGGATAGGATCTTGGCATTTCTGGGTTGAGTTGTCTTCATGGCATTTGAATTTCTATCTCTTAGCTTCAAAATATTTTTTGAATCACTCAATTTTGAGTTTGGGAGCTCAAGTTATGACCTTTTTAGTGAAGACTACGCGAGCAGAATTTCTGAACGGGATTGTGACGGGAATTACGAATTTTTGGCTTTTAATTCGAGTTTAAATCATATTGGGTTTAGGTTTTGGGCTTAATTTTTACTATGTATGAGCCCAATATTGTATTTATCAGTTCTAATTATTTTATTGTTTTATTATTCTAAATTTTTAATAATTATTAAGTAGTTTAAGTTATTTAGAAGTTTTATGTCAACAAGAAAGTTTAGTTTAAAACTATTTCTTGTTTAGATTAATTAGAATTCTAGTATACTTAAGAATTTTATTTATATTTATTTAGCTAGCTTATATATAGGCTTTTGCATTGTACACAAATAAGTCAATTCACTATTATTCAACTTCTCTTTTGAGTTTATAAATTCTCTTTGAGTTTTCTTTTTCTTTTAAGAATCTCTTGAGTTTCTTTTAGAAGAATTTTAACAATATTTTTAGATTGTGGGGATCATCTTCAAACTTTTTCTTGCCAAGTTTTCTTTTTTGGAGGGGAAATTAGATCTGCTTGAAGGGATTGTGGATTCTTCATGTTGCCAAGGCTTCTTAGGACTTCTACATACCACGTTATATCTTTCCATCTATCTTCTTTATTTTCTTCTTTATTGTTCTAATCGTATATTTATTATTCTATTTTAATTACCTTAGTTATTTATTTTAATTTTTTTATTTAGCTTGGATTTGATTGGATTTCAGTTGTGTCAAAAATCCAAGTATCTTTCCGAACGTCTAGAGCCATAAGCCAAATCCGCGACTTTAACAAAATTTACAATCCACTTTTGTATTCATCCACATTCATTGTTTATAACTACAATAAGTGAGTAACCATTATGAAGAGAGAAAAGGTAATCCTTAAGGCCCAAAAAGGAACTCAAACGACATAATGGTTGAGGGGAAAAGGTAATCCTTTATCCTAATGCCTTGGGCTAAGTAACTGAGCATCCTAGGGAAGTTTGAATTTGAGGGTGGAGGAGTTGTAACACCCTGACATCGATATTTAAACCAAAACTAAGAGAATTAGGACTAAATTGAGAGGTTTAGCAAACTATCGGGCTCCATCGAGTAAATCAAAAATTTTAGTGGTCGACATTCGAATAGTTGTATTTCAACCCTGGTTCAGTTAAGATATAGCTGGCTGGTTCCAAAGTGGGAGACATAATAATTATGATTGAGTGGCGACAAAAGGTCTGTGTAGACCATGCCAAAAAAGTATATATAGGTGCGTGTGGGAACAAAATTTCTTTCAATTCTACTTCCCAAACCTTTTTCTCTAAGCATCGTATTCTTCAATCGCCTTGAGGAAGAAGAAGATGTAGTTGAAGGAAGATCTATATGTGACAGTAATCGTGTGAATTTAAGTCTAGAAGTAGAAAGATTGGGAACTAGGAAGTTTCCTTATCTCTTTAAACTTGTTGATTAACGAAAAGAAATAGAGTAAGAAAACTCAAAATTTCTAGATAGTTGTGGGAATTGAGTCTTAAGGGTCGAACACCTTTAGTTTAACTGATACATGGTTGTCATGCTTAGTTACTAGAATGAAAAAGGCTCTAGCATTTGGAGAAGCTAGGATAAGGAGACAGTAAAATAAGTTGAGTATCTGCACTATGTTATCTGGTTGATAAATGTTGTTGTGTGAAATTTCCATGCTAACTACTAATTGTAATAGTTTATGATTGTTGAATGGTTATTTGGTGCAACAAATTACATAAAGATGTTCTATGTGGTATGCATGATTATTGTGTACATGATTTAAAAGAGAAATTACCCATGGCTCAAACGGAATTAGGAATGGGAAAAATAGGTTGGTTTTTGTTAGACACCGTCATACGATGTTGATGAATGCACCTGTGATGTGAGAAGCTCCAAGCCTTGCAGAGGGGACACTGCGATGTTCGAGCATCACATGTTAGGAATAGTGAAGTGGTGGAATTAATGGAACACTAATGGGGAGAGTAAATCAGAAAGATCATGGCTAGGCCATGGATCTGATCCGAGGCTATACATCAAAATGAGTAAGACCGTAGTTGAAAGATGCTATGGAATCATGGTAAAGATAAGTAAGATCATAACTGAAAGATGTTATGGCATCATGATAGAAATGGATAAGACCATAGCTAAAAGACGATATCGAATCATGCGAAAGCACACCATATGACTAAATGGGATTAAGGCCATGGTTGAAAGACACTATGGCATCCTTTAGTAGTCCGTCGAGACGGTAAACACGGGGTAGTTTGCCGGGACACTAAAAACAAATAGTCCACTGAGAGACTAAACACGGGGTACTGGTTAAGACTAAAACATGGGGAGTCTGCCAAGGTGTAAAAGCACGAAAATTGTAATTGGAAAGCCCACGGTTCATGAAGAATGTTAAGGGTGAAAGTGAAGTTCGCGAGTGACTGGAGTGATTAGTCATATAAAGAAATGAGTTGGTGTGACCAAGGAATATAGACCATTGGAATATGGAGTGACGTCAAGGTTATGTCTCAACTCAGATAGGGTTGGAAGAAAAGAGGCTCCTTACGCATATACTAGTCCGCTAGAAAGCTGCAGATCCCATTCAAAGTAAACAGGCATGGATAAGTACACACTAGTACGCATTCGTGTACATATTATAGGAAAAGGTCAGTTGAAGGGTTTAATAAGTGAATGCCAAGGTCTGCCTAAAGATAGGGGAAAGCAAAGGTCAGACCTAGCCAAGGGAGGGGCAAAGATTATGTTGAGCTCTCAAGGTAGGAACTATAATTGTTAATAAGCCCTTTTGGGGATATTTTGACAAGAGTAAGGGTCTCAGCATTACTAGTAAGCCCTAGTACTTTGAGGTAGTGAAGACATTGAATTTCTAAGAGAAACCACAGATGTAGAAATCACTTGGGTGGTCGTCAAGTGTTAGCCGCCAAAAATAATGAATACGATTATCAGTTGAGTTAAAATTTGAGCTGAATGCCTCACAGTTTTCCTTAAATTTTGTATGCGAGTCTTACTAAATTCACCCGAACTTATAATTTTTCTGCTCAAATACAGGTTAGTCAAAGATTCAAAAAAATTGGGAGGGACCAAGCCAAACTGTAACACCCCTAATCCTTCTCCGTTGAAGGATTAGGGTCACAGGCATTACTAACAAATCAATCCATTAATCAATCAAAATTAAAATGTAGGCTATTTCATTCAAATCACAGTAAAAATTATCCATACAGTCCTAAATACAAGTTTACAGGTCCCTAAAAATGATTTAAGAACTAAAAGGGGCTAATTTCAAACAATTCTAAAAGTTTAGTGTGAAATCTCAAAATGCCTAAAAACAGGGGACACACGGCCGTGTGGAATGCCCCAAACCGTGTGACTTTCGAAATTGGACACATGACTATATCCCAGCCCGTGTCTTTGCCCGTGTAACTCCTTGACTTGAGACACACGGTCGTGTCTCTGCCCATGTAACTGTAACAGCCTGATTTTGACCCTAATCGGATAGTGGTTTCGGGACCACAAATTCAAGTCTGAAAAATATTTTAATATAATTTTCTATTTTTATTGTGTGAAATTTTCATGTTTTAATTTTGTTGTTTAAGTGTCTGATTCAATAAAAGGACTTAATAGCGTAAAATGTGAATTTGGCTAATTAATGTGTAAAGTGCTAACTTGCTAATGTCTTTATAATGTGAAGTCTTTAATAGGAAATTAGGCCATTAATAAAGATAGTGGACGGCAATGGACTAAAGTAACCTTATTATATATGTTTTATATATTAATTAATAAAGGTTAATTAGGTAAAATAATAATGTTAATATATGTCATAAAACATTAAAATAAAGTTAGCCATGTTTTCATCTTTCTTTGAACCAAAACAAAAAGAAAAGAAAAGAAATAAGAAAGCTTAGGGTTCGACCAATATCAAGCTTGATTAAGGTATGGATTTTGATCGGTTTTTGATAATTTTTACATTTTTGTAATCGTTGCTTCGAATACTTCAAGACCCATGCTTGAAGTTTTATTTTGATGAACATTTTGAAATGTGCCATTGATGAATTTATGAGTTTTATGATGTTAGTTGATGAATTATGAATTATATGTGTTAGATTAGTATGTTTTGTCTTTGGATTTTTGATGAATTTGAGTAATTTGGACTAAATTGTGTAAATAATATTTTGAGGGAGTAAAATATAAAGTAAATGAAATATATGGATTAGTATGATGCTTATGAATATTTGGCCCTAGCATGGTATATGCAAATTTTGTATATTTTGTGTTTTATGCAATAGGGACTAAATTGCAAAAAGTGTGAAATGTCAAGTGCAAAATGGTAATTTGCCCATTTATGTGTTTTTGGATTAAATTGAATGAATGTGTGATTAAATTAGTTAAATTTGAATTTATTTAGATCAAGAACGAAATAAAGCGGAATTAGATCGGGGGAAGTCAAAAGTAGTCAAATAGTCGATTTTATTCGTCAATATCTGAGGTAAGTCTATAAGCACATAAATGTTGTTAAAATTTGATAATATATATATGTTACATGATAAATTAAATTTTGTTAATTTAATTGGTGTTGGCCGAATGTGATTTGAGCAAGGAAGATATATTTTGAGTTCGATTCAATCAAGTTTCAATGTCCGAAAGCCCGTACGAACCTTAGGAATAGTTAGGATACATATGTCATGACATAGGATTTTTGATATGTGTTTTCGTGTAAGACCACGTCTGGCACGTTGGCATCTACTTGTGTTTACGTGTAAGACCATGTTTGGGACATTGGCATCATATTTGATTCGTGTAAGACCCTATCTGGGACAGTGGCATCGATATGTGATTACATGTAAGACCACGTCTGGGACGTTGGCATTGTACGAGCCTTCTAACTATCCGCGTATCCTTTTTAATTTCGAACGGTTCAACGGGCAATGTGAAGTAAAAACCGCATGTGAAACCGAATTACAGGTTCAGGTATGTGCTAGTTAAATGTTTATAAGGAAACAAGGTAAGTTGATTACTTGAAATGATATAAAGTTATGTGAATATGGATTTTGTGTTAGCATAGTTGAGCATATAAGTGATTCGGCCTATTGATGTAATTGTGATATTAAAAGTGAAAATATATATGTGTATAAGATTGTTTATATTCGGCCATAGGATATGTATGTGTGATTAAAGTATGACCTTTGTAGTAAATGATATCTTTGTATTGTAAATTATGTGTATTCGACCTTATTAGTAAAATGTTAATATGCCTTCGTTAATATATATGTTTTTGCTTATGACTTACTAAGCTTAAATAGCTTACTGTGTGTATTCTTGTTTACCTCTGTTTTATAGATTTTGGAGTCACGTTACGAACTCGGGGATCATCAGCAAAGCCTATCACACTATCGATTGTTTTTTGGTATATTACTAAGTTGAATTTGAGCTTATGGCATGTATAGTCTAGTTAAAAAGATTGATTTTGGGGTATGTAATATAAAGTCATGTGAAGATGGCTTGATTATATGTTTAAGTTGGTTTTATGTGTTCTTAGCTTAACGTTTGATATGTTTGGTTTTGAGTAATTCGGCCATGGCATA
Source organism: Gossypium bickii (assembly GCA_025503065.1). Classification (NCBI taxonomy): domain Eukaryota; kingdom Viridiplantae; phylum Streptophyta; class Magnoliopsida; order Malvales; family Malvaceae; genus Gossypium; species Gossypium bickii. Next base: position 56,762,109 of record CP106717.1, on the reverse strand, counting down.
TTTAAATATGGAGTATGATGTTTAAGCTTGAGTACACTTGGTCATGGCATATAAATGAAGTGTGCTTGATATGTTTTGTTGATGTTTTATATTAAGTATGTTTATATATGGTTGATGGATATGTTTCAATTGTAGCTTATTATTGACTTACTTATGAGGTATAGTTGTCTTGTTAATATGTTTGAAGGTGGAAAATGATGTGTAGTTAATTGGCTAGTGATGGATAAATCTAATGCTTTAGTCTGATAATTTTAGTCATGGTATATTTATGTGTAACTTGGTTGATATGCTTTGCTAATGAGTGCTTGAATTAAGCCATAGTTTATGCTAGGTATAAGTCTTGAGGTGCATATTTGTAAATATAAGTGAGATGCTAAGTATATTATTGATGGAATGTTCATTAAGTTAGGTTATATGATATGTAATAATATGTGCATATTCGACCTTATGGGTTGCTACAAAATTGGTTATAATGTGCTTGTGTATTCGATTATGTGATGAATTAAAATGGCTAAGTATATGGTTTGGTTGGTTTCGTGCATGTGAATTAGATGCTATGAAATGTCTTGATGTTTGAAAATGGTTAAAAGATTTTAGTGAATTGCGCATGAATTAGTAATGTATATGAATATATTTGATCAATTGATAATGTTTTAAAATGCTCTATGAATGAAATGAAATTTGCTGGGTTCTTAAAATGCACATGTATGGAGGTAATATTTTTGATAACCAGTTTATGAAATAATTGTTTTGTTATATGCCCAATATATGTTATGTAATGTTAAGTGTTTAAAATAAAATTTTAATATGCGATTGATATGAACATAGTAGTAATAAGTATATTGATGTGTTCTGAGTTGTGTTATGTTCAGTAATGCCTCGTAACCCTAGTCCGACGACGGATATGGGTTAGGGGTGTTACAGTAACTACTGACTTGGGTCACACGGTCGTGTCGTAGGCCGTGTGTCAGCCCGTTTGAAAATTACACCTATACTAGTTTTCAACACGCTCAGGGTACAAGCCCGTGTGGTTGCTCGTGTGTGTCACACGGCCGTGTGACAAATCGTGTCTCAGGCTGTGTGCACCTAAATGTACCTTAAAACTCAAGTATACCAAATTTTGATTACTTGGGCACTGAGTAACCATTTCACCAGTCATTTAACCTATTCAAAACACAATTAAATGTGCTCAATTCTTACCAAAACAACCAACTTAAGTGCCTAACCAATGTACCCTTATTGGTACCACAATTTATATCTTCAAACATATCAACAATATATCAACCATTCAAGATTTCATTCATACCCAAATTTTCTAATATTGAACTAACATATAGCTACTTAAGATATCAAGTTTTAAGCTACAAACACATACCGAATCCTTATGTCAAATTGACATATCAAATATATAGCTTCAACCACAAACATAAATATACAGATGACCATCATTATACTTGAAACCCAAAACAACATCACATTAACAAACCAACTATTAACCAAGAATTACTAGGTACATGCCATTACAAAAATAAACATCACCACACTTGAGCTGTGGATCGTTGTTGGATGCTGAGTCAATGGTAAGTTGAAAAGTACCTAACATGCGTACGGAAAAATAAAACCACACGCTGAGTATAACTCAATGGTATTTCTATAACTCAATGGAATATAGTACATCAAATGCTCAAATTAAATTATACAATCATACTACTATCTAATTATGCAATTACATGATATCAGCATTTCTATTTCATGCTTATTACCACATTATTTCATGTTATGCTCAAATTTTACAAGTATTCGTATTAGTTGGTTTTTAACATATATTTCAATTCACATCACTTACTATATAAATAGTTTTTCATAGATCATTTAACAATTCACTTATATAATGACACAATCCAACCCCATTTTCAATCCATGAGTACATTATTCATATATTTCATTTATGTTCACAATATAATTCACATTTCATATTCCACATTTCATCATTTTCCATTCAAGATCAATTTCATTGATTTTTGTCATTTAATCTTCCCTATTAACACAACTCGGACTCGGACGAATACACGAATCCAACCGACACACCAGTTTGGCACCCATTGCCTCATCGAAAAAACCGAAGCAAATAATTGCCCCTAACACTATAATAAATTAACATCCAGTGCCTCATCAGATAAACAGAAGCAAATTTGGCACCTAGTGCCTCATTAACTCGAGGTCGAAGTAATCCCTGAACCTGTAACATCCAGGTTTAGGGGTTATGCATTTTGTGCATAGTTCAAGTGCTAGTAAGGTTTTGGGTATGTTCGAATGGGTTTGGGTGGTTTTGAGAATTCTAAGATGAAGAAGAATGCATTAGAAAATTTTTGAATTTTAAATATAAAATAAGGGAAGCTAGGCTAAGGAGGCTTTAAGCAAATTTGTGAGCAAAATTTGGACATGAAAGTGGGCTTGGTAAGGTGGCTTGGAGGCGCCACTTAGGGCCTTGGTGAATGACGCCTCAAGCTGCAAGGAAGGGAGGAGGTTCGAGTCTTGGTGACGGCATGGAAGTGTGTTTTATTTTTTGTATTTTGGCGCCAAGGAAGGGGGAAGGAGTTGGACGGCTTTGGACTTCAAAAAGATGGGGATAAGTCTTGTTTTTATTTTTGAAAATTTCGACTATAAGGTAAGAGATAATTTTTGATTTATTTTATTTAGTTAAAATGAGTAGATAAGAGATAATATAGGAGATTAATAAGGGATGTGATAAGGGACATAGTAGTGGCAGAATGAGGGGCTCCTTGGGCTGGTATATTCGGTCATGTATAGGGGGTTAAGTGCCGAATTTTATTTGTTTCTTCCCTAGTCTTCCTTACCGAATTTTTAGTGAAGAGAAGTCTCTCCTTTGAATTTTCTTTTCATCTTTGTGTGATTGCCGAAATTTGCACCTTATTTTCCCTTTGACAAAAGCCGAAAGTTGATGCATTTATTTTCTTTCTTCCACATCTTTTTCTCCATCACACATCCTTAAAGCCGAATTCTCCCAAGCCTTCTCTATTCTTCTATTTCTTTTTTTCGTTGTTTGGCACCTCAAAGAAACACCATAGCCGAATACATCTTTGTGGCCGACTTTTCCATTATTATTTTAAGGGCTTAACCGAATCTTAGAGTGCTCTTAATCTTTGCTTTGCTGCAAGTCATAAAAGCCAAAACATCTAGCCGAAACTTTTCTCTTGGGATCTAGAAGCCGATTCTTTGAAGGTGCCTTGGTAAGTGGTAAGTATGTCTTCTTTGGGCAATCGGTTTGTCATTCTTTTGGTAGCCAAAATCGAATGGTTGGCTTTGGATTTGAGTTGGCCGAATGTTATAGGGCCTTTACATTGTGTTTCTTTTGTATGTAGTTAGTGCTAGGAAGCATTAAAGGAGAAGCTTTCGGGATTTGTGGCGTTCAAGGTAAGTTAATAAGGTATTCGGCCAAGGGCCATCTTTGGAGCTTTCATGTGCTAAGCCGATTCTAATGGTTGTTAGGCAGGGATTTCGACTATTCAAGGAGCAAGTGGTGATTCGGGATTTAGTTTAGTAAGGTAAGGAAGGTAAGTGATTGCTAGTATTCGGCCGTAGGCCATGTTATGAGTTTTAAGTGTTGACCGATTGTGTGCTATGTTTTTAGGAGCAAATCGACAGTGGTAAAGAAAGCTTTCGGGATTTTGATCCAATTGTTGGTAAGATTGTTAAGTTGTGATTTGGTTATGTGCTTAAGAGTTCATATTAATCTGTTTTGATTTAAGTATTGTGATGGAGGCGAACACCAGCCAAGAAGGTAAAGGGATAGTCCCTATTCCAAAGTTTAAGAAGAGATCAGTTGCTGCTGTTCGGGATTGGCCACCGGGGTGTGGACCAGCAGCAGGGAAAGTTATAGGCAGATAGTCGTAGTGTCGCTTAGTGATAGCATCGGGATCGAGAGTATAGAACTTCAAGTAATCAGGTGTGTGGTTAGCCTACAGTTTTCCGGGTATATGTTATATTTGTATGTGCCATGTGTTCGTACTACTCATTGCAGTGGCAATTATGAAATGGATACCCTTAAGGGGTATGCTGATAATCAGGTCAGTATCAATCTGATGCAAATATGGTTATGAATGTGTATATGTGAATATGTCTGTGAAAATATGGTTGGATGAATAACATGTGCATGCATTCTTTATCATGACTTTATTATACGTTGCATGTGCATGGGATGGGATATGAATATGAAAGAAGGTACGGGTGTACTTCGAGTACGTGGTTTGATGTTAGCCTTGTGCTACATTGTAGATTGTCGCTGACTGAGGTCGCATTGTGGATTAATTGTGATTAAGTTCACGTGGCTTGATGAGTAGCTCTGTTCCTCATCGTGGTTGATATCAGCTCTGTGCCATATCGTGCTTGATGGGATGCTTTGTGCCTCATCGTGGTTTGATGTTAGCTACGCGTTACATCGTGGACGGAATTAATTGTCTTATTGGAGTGAAAAGGGGAGCGTGATTTAATAATCCCCTGGTGTGTGGTGGCTGGATACGGGGGTGTGTAGAGGATAGACCCTAGGTTGGGTTGGGTGCACTTTGCATGATTATGTGTGACATTATGATACCTAATGTAGAAATGGGCCAAGCCCAATATATGAATGTGGATCAGTGTGGAAATGGGCCAAGCCCAATATGTGAGACATGTGGTTATTTTCCCTATAAGCTGATAAGTGGTACCAATGTGGGCCAAGTCCAAAATGTGGAATTATGTGAATAAGTTTCTTATTACTTGATATGTGATTTGATATGTGGTTTACCATGTGGGTGGAATTCAGTGGATTAATTACACACTGAGTCCGTGTAACTCACCCAAATATTTCTCAAACATCGCAGGTGATCGTGATTTTTGGACCGGGTTGGAATGGATACAAAGGTTGCGATGCAGAAGCAAATTATTATGCAGGAGTTATTTTAATCGTTTACGTATTTTATATTTCAGTAATTTGGTTAAGTATTATTGTAATAAAGGCCGCTCAAAGTGAAAAAGTACTTTTATTAAATATCTTTATTATTTTTAAGATGGATTGATAATTGAATTACGATTTGAGAATGAATTATTTCTAGCAACTTACATCTTGAAATATCTATTAAAGTTTTAAATCCGGGAATTTATAATAGCAAAGTTTTACTTACAAATTTTAAACATACAACATTTTACAAAAGTCAACAAGATTTCATGTTTTCACCTTTACGATAAAATCTTTTCAAACGTTTTCCGCAGTGACATACCAGGTCCAGTCAAGGCTCGTGGGCCGGGTTTGGGGTGTTACAATTTGGTATCAGAGCCAGGTTCAAAGCTCGGCTTTGAGGGTTTTGGGTCCAAAAATGTTTTCAAAGATGGGGTTTTCAAAAATATGGACCATTACTTCAGGTTATTCTGGCATGGCACCTGTATCTCTAGCCCGAAGTTCACCATATAAGTACTTCTGACTTCTGAAGTGAATTGAGTATGTGAATTGTATGGGCTTATATGGGAACGTAGAATAGTAGAATAGGGCTACTGAACCCTAGGACTAGTCTACTCCAACACAGAATGCATAAGACTTAAGAGCCACTAAACAAACCTGTGACTAAGTCGCCGAGTTAGGGTGTGGCAACAGTTGTGCGCATGTCTAGGAGTGGATTCAGTAAGAGCTTGGTATTTAAGCAGTCCTAGTGACTCACCTCCTCTTTACTTGAATCCTACCTGGTGCGTAGTTACGGTTCACCCTAACCAAGAGGACTTATTCACGGGCTAAACTCAATAATTAAAATCTGAAAGGGATTAGCCTTACTGTTGTATAAAACCTTAGTTTTAAAACTATTAAAATTTCCCTTTTGGTCTGTAGCAAAGTTTATTCTGAATTTTTTTCCAAAATATTTCCGATTTACAAAATCACCTAAATACCCTTGGTTGTAAAAGTACTAAAATGCCCCTGGTTTCTAAAATTTTCATACTACCCTCGATTTTAACAAAACTTCTTTACATTACAAAAGTATCCAAAAACTCTATCTTGCGAAAATTCAAGATACCCTGATTTGGAAAAAATTCACCAAATTATCCCTGACTTACCAGAATTACAAAAATAACCTTGATTTCCAAAATTTCTGCCATACCTCTGATTTGGGAAATTTTTGAAAATACCCTTGAGTTTTGCAAATTTCAAAATATCTTGATTCATTGAGATTTTCAAATTGACCCTGATTTATTACCAAAATACCCTTATAGGATAAATGACGAAATTACCCCTGAGGTGGGGACGGACAAAAATGCCCATGGAAGTGTGTTGAATGTTGATGAATGTGAATGGGACTCTCTAAATTGGAATAGTGAACTTGGACTGAAACTTTGATTGATCGAAAGAACTACCTTTTAAACACTTCTCTTTATAAAATTGTTCGCGGATAAACAGTGGAACAAAACTGATGCATAAAACTTTTTAATCAGATTAAATCGCGACGTTAGATATGAGTTTTAGAGGACGTGGTCGAATGACTGTATCGAAACCAGTAGGGTTTGGTCATGAGTCAGAAAGTGATGTGCCGCCGCCAGCAGTGGACGCGGAGGATCAAGATCAGGCAGGAGGAAATGACGCAGTATTGTAAGCTATGCTACGAGTGCTACAGCAAGTGGCAAGAGTTGGTATGGGAAATGGAGCTCGGAAGTCAGTGTCGGAAAGACTTAGGTCGAATGGAGCCGAAGTCTTTAGAGGAGTATCTGGGGTAGCTCTGAATGTAACAGAGTATTGGTTAGAGGCAGTCGAAAGAATCATGGATGATTTGGATTGTACTGCTGAGGAAAAGCTGAAAGGTGATGTTTCGTTGCTCCGAGATGAAGCTTATCGATGGTGGCTCACTGTCAGACAAGGTGCCCCTGCAGATCGATTGGATTGGGAATATTTTAAGGTTAAGTTTGAAGGGAAGTATGTAGGAGCTAGTTACTTAGACTCGCAAAGAAAGGCATTTCTAAACCTAGTACAAGGGAATAAGTCGGTAGCAGAGTATGAAGCAGAATTTGTGCGGTTAAGTCAGTACACCAAGGGGATCGGGGCTACTGATTACGAAAGGTGTGTTCGATTCTAAGATGGGTTGCGAGACGAGCTACGAGTGTTGATTGCTCCGAAAAGAGAAAGAGATTTCGTTATTCTAGTAGAAAAAGCTCGAATAGCTGAGGAAGTGAAGAAGACCGCGAGGCAGAACCGAGAGAAGAATAAGAATGGGAAAAAAAGGAGTTGTGGACCGTCAGTATTATCTAAGATTTACAGAAATGACCTAGGATTGAAAATTTTATACGTGCATCTGTACCAGTTGCTGAGAATCAGAGTAATTCATACGCTCGGTGTGGAAGAGCTCATACAGGAGAGTGTTGGAGAAATAGTAAGGAATGTTTCCGGTGTGGATCTAAGGCTCATTTGGTTAGGAATTGTCCTCAAGTGACGAAGAGTCGTGGTTCGAACCATGGAGGGATTGGTTCCGGCCGAGGTCGCGGAACACCCGGCAAAGGTGCTGAAGGTTTGGATGCGAGACAACTAAGGATGTGATAACGAGTACGTTCTTTGATCTGGGATACCTTTTATTACCTTGTTTGTTAGGAAGTTAGCTCATTTTTTTTATTATTAGTAAGGTGCTTGGAATCTTCAGTATGGACTTAGAGACTGTGTCTAGAAAGTATGACGATTCTATTAAGATCAGAGTGCGCAGCATAGGCGTAGTGCGGTGAGTAGGATTGCACGACTGTTAGTTAGTAAGTAATTTCGAGGGCGAAATTATTTTTAAAGAGGGTTAGAACTGTAACATCCAGGTTTAAGGGTTATGCATTTTGTGCATAGTTCAAGTGCTAGTAAGGTTTTGGGTATGTTCGAATGGGTTTGAGTGGTTTTGAGAATTCTAAGATGAAAAGAATGCATTAGAAAATTTTTGAATTTTAAGTGTAAAATAAGGGAAGCTAGGCTAAGGAGGCTTTAAGGAAACTTGTGAGCAAAATTTGGACATGAAAGTGGGCTTGGTAAGGTGGCTTGGAGGCGCCACTTAGGGCCTTGGTGAATGACGCCTCAAGCTGCAAGGAAGGGAGGAGGTTCGAGTCTTGGTGACGGCATGGAAGTGTGTTTTATTTTTTGTATTTTGGCGCCAAGAAAGGGGGAAGGAGTTGGACGGCTTTGGACTTCAAAAATATGGGGATAAGTTTTGTTTTTATTTTTGAAAATTTCGGCTATAAGGTAAGATATAATTTTTGATTTATTTTATTTAGTTAAAATGAGTAGATAAGAGATAATATAGGAGATTAATAAGGGATGTGATAAGGGACATAGTAGTGGCCGAATGAGGGGCTCCTTGGGCTGGTATATTCGGTCATGTATAGGGGGTTAAGTGCCGAATTTTATTTGTTTCTTCCCTAGTCTTCCTTGCCGAATTTTTAGTGAAGAGAAGTCTTTCCTTTGAATTTTTTTTTTCATCTTTGTGTGATTGCGGAAATTTGCACCTTATTTTCCCATTTGACAAAAGCAGAAAGTTGATGCATTTATTTTCTTTCTTCCACATCTTTTTCTTCATCACACATCCTTAAAGCTGAATTCTCCTAAGCCTTCTCTATTCTTCTATTTCTTCTTTTCGTTGTTTGGCACCTCAAAGAAACACCATAGTCGAATACATCTTTGTGGCTGACTTTTCCATTATTATTTTAAGGGCTTAACCGAATCTTAGAGTGCTCTTAATCTCTGCTTTGCCGCAAGTCATAAAAGCCGAAACATCTAGCCGAAACATTTCTCTTGGGATCTAGAAGCCGATTCTTTGAAGGTGCTTTGATAAGTGGTAAGTATGTCTTCTTTGGGCAATCGGTTTGCTACTCTTTTGGTAGCCAAAATCGAATGGTTGGCTTTGGATTTGAGTTGGCCGAATGTTATAGGGCCTTTACCTTGTGTTTCTTTTGTATGTAGTTAGCGCTAGGGAGCATTAAATGAGAAGCTTTCGGGATTTGTGGCGTTCAAGGTAAGTTAATAAGGTATTCGGCCAAGGACCATCTTTGGAGCTTTCATGTGCTAAGCCGATTCTAATGGTTGTTAGGCAGGGATTTCGACTATTCAAGGAGCAAGTGGTGATTTGGGATTTAGTTTAGTAAGGTAAGGAAGGTAAGTGACTGCTAGTATTCGGCCGTAGGCCATGTTATGAGTTTTAAGTGTTGACCGATTGTGTGCTATTTTTTTAGGAGCAAATCGACAGTGGTAAAGAAAGCTTTCAGGATTTTGATCCAATTGTTGGTAAGATTGTTAAGTTGTGATTTGGTTATGTGCTTAAGAGTTCATATTAATCGGTTTTGATTTAAGTATTGTGATGGAGGCGAACACCAGCCAAGAAGGTAACGGGATAGTCCCTATTTCGAAGTTTAAGAAGAGATCAGTTGCTGCTGTTCGGGATTGGCCACCGAGGTGTGGGCCAGCAGCAGGGGAAAGTTATAGGCAGATAGTCGTAGTGTCGCTTAGTGATAGCATCGGGATCGAGAGTATAGAACTTCAAGTAATCAGGTGTGTGGTTAGCCTACTGTTTTCCGGGTATATGTTATATTTGTATGTGCCATGTGTTCGTACTAATCATTGCAGTGGCAATTATGAAATGGATACTCTTAAGGGGTATGCTGATAATCAGGTCAGTATCAATCTGATGCAAATATGGTTATGAATGTGTATATGTGAATATGTCTGTGAAAATATGGTTGAATGAATAACATGTGCATGCATTCTTTATCATGACTTTATTATACGTTGCATGTGCATGGGATGGGATATGAATATGAAAGAAGGTACGGGTGTACTTCGAGTACGTGGTTTGATGTTAGCCTTGTGCTACATTGTGGATTGGCGCTGACTGAGGTCGCATTGTGGATTAATTGTGATTAAGTTCACGTGGCTTGATGATTAGCTCTGTGCCTCATCGTGGTTGATATCGGCTCTGTGCCATATCGTGGTTGATGGGATGCTTTGTGCCTCATCGTGGTTTGATGTTAGCTACGCGCTACATCGTGGACGGCATTAATTGCCTTATTGGAGCGAAAAGGGGAGGGTGATTTAATAATCCCCTGGTGTGTGGTGGCTGGATATGGGGGTGTGTAGAGGATGGACCCTAGGATGGGTTGGGTGCACTTTGCATGATTATGTGTGACATTATGACACCTAATGTGGAAATGGGCCAAGCCCAATATATGAATGTGGATCAGTGTGGAAATGGGCCAAGCCCAATATGTAAGACATGTGGTTATTTTCCCTATAAGCTGATAAGTGGTACCAATGTGGGCCAAGTCCAAAATGTGGAATTATGTGAATAAGTTTCTTATTACATGATATGTGATTTGATATGTGGTTTACCATGTGGGTGGAATTCAGTGGATTAATTACACACTGAGTCCGTGTGACTCACCCAAATATTTCTCAAACATCACAGGTGTTCGTGATTTTTGGACCGGGTTGGAATGGATACAAAGGTGGCCATGCAGAAGCAAATTATTATGCAGGAGTTATTTTAATCGTTTACGTATTTTATATTTCAGTAATTTGGTTAAGTATTATTGTAATAAAGGCCGCTCAAAGTGAAAAAGTACTTTTATTAAATATCTTTATTATTTTTAAGATGGATTGATAATTGAATTACGATTTGAGACTGAATTATTTCTAGCAACTTACATCTTGAAATATCTATTAAAGTTTTAAATCCGGGAATTTATAATAGCAAAGTTTTACTTACAAATTTTAAACATACATCGTTTTACAAAAGTCAACAAGATTTCATGTTTTCACCTTTACGATAAAATCTTTTCAAACGTTTTTCGCAGTGACATACCAGATCCGGTCAAGGCTCGTGGGCCGGGTTTGGAGTGTCACAGAACCCTTCCTATCATATGGCATGCCATCTATCTGACTTAGCCCAAATAGTTAATAGGGTTTCATTTCACATTTCAATATGACCAATGTCACATTTCAATATACATATAGCATATAGGCATTTGATTCAATTCGTTAACAATCACAATTCTCAAATCATAAATTCAATTCAATATTCGTAAAACCAACATATTTCATAATATACAAAATCAATCCATTTCAAATAAACTATGAATTCAATTTAATCCCAAAGTACCAAAGTACTCACCTCAAATGCTTACCATATGCAAACAATTAAATATGCAACAATCTACTATTTAATTCGGATTATAGAATACAAACCGTGAATTCCAAGCTATTCAACGTTGACATTGTCTTTCCCCTTCTCACTCGAGGATTCCAAAACGACATTTGCTACGGAATAAAATAATTACAATTAATTAATAACATACCACTCAAATCAAAAGAATTTCATTTTTTCTACTATATCTTGCTTAATCCTCAATTTAGTCCCTAAACCGAGACAAATTTTAATATCCTTATTTAACCTCAAATTTTATAATAATTTCACTCTAAGTTAAATTTTAGCCCCCTATTTTCAATTCTACCCCTTAATTTCAAAATTTTCACAATATAATCTCTATTGCTCAAAATTAACAATTTATTTTATAATTTAGTCATTTTTCACTTCTAACTTAAAAATATATCTATTTAATTCTTAATACTTAAACTATTCAACAATGACAACTTCTAAAATCTTGAACAATACTAAAAATATGGGTCGGGTAGTTCTAAGCATCGGGATTCCAAAAACGTAAAATTTATAAGAAAAGGAGACTAAATTAACTAACCAATTGAAATTTGAAAGTGTGAAACCCTTGGTGTCTTGGCCTCTCATCTATTCTTTCTTTCTTTTTAATTTGCATGCATTTGTTTCATCAATTCCCACTTTCTTTCTTTTAATTTGTTTTTTTATTCATTATTATTATATAATATATATACAAATTTCATATTATTTATTTATTATAACACACATATATATATGTATTAAGTAACACACATATATATACAACGTACATATTAATGTCGTCCACTATACATATTTAAATGTATTTTTATTACTTTAGTCCCTAAATTAATTTTAATTTATAATTCAACTTTTAATACCTATGCCATTTGATCCCTACACCTTAACAACTTCTAATTTCACGAAAATTACCTATCCAAAATTTAATTCGCTACTAGAATAACTTCGCATATATTTCATAAAAATATCTACGAGTTTGTTTTACGGAACTGGAGTCCTATATCTCACTTTCCATCACCCCTGAGTATCCGTTCGTTACACAGACTTTGCTGGGAGCTAAGCGAAGAGTAGCCGCTATGCATATGTATAGAGGGGCACTCATAGAGGCCTTGCCTTAGGGTTTAAGTTGCCTATATATGTTATCGAACCACTGTCCAAGTTTGTAAACGTCCGTTAGACTCAAAGTCTTAGAGATTCATTGCCAGTTAATAAGAGTTGAAATTTCAGTTAGATTTTCAAATTTAAGTCATTAAAGTATGTAACTAAATTAAAATTAGAAAAAAATTGTTAGGTAAATCTAGTTAATGCAGCATCCGATACCTAGACTTGGCAGTTTTGTTAGGTAAAGGGTGTTATAACTTGGTGGTAAAATTTACCGTTAACTTTGTAAAATATAGAAATCATAAAAATCATAAAAAAAAATATAAAAAATTGTAAATTTTCAAAAAAAATCATAAAAAATTATAAAATGCATAAAAAATTACTTTAACCATTAACTTTCAACGTTGACCATTAAAGTTAATGAACCCCAATTTTTTTTAGTTAAAGTCATCGCGTGTCGCAACACACCGTGACATGTGACAAAAAATGATAAAAATAAAAATCAATAAAAGTTATAGAAAATTATAAAATGCTTCTTTTGGTACAATAATTTTTATAATTTTTTTTACAAATTTTATATTTCTTTATGTTTTTTTATAATTTTATTTCGATTTTATAATATTTTATAATTTTTTTCTTATTTTTTGTAATTTTTAATATTTTTTAATATTTTCTATTAAATTTTAATGATTTTAATAAATTTTATTGACTTATAATTTTTTGTCACATGTCACGTTGTAGTTGTGATACATGGTGGCTTTAACTAAAAAAAAAATTAAGGGCAGTTAACTTTAGCGATCAATTGTAAAGTTAACGGTCAAATGACATTTTTAATGCATTTTGACCGTTCAAGTATCCAATTGAGTGCAAAAAAAAAAAGTATTGTTTTTTTTTTTTGAAAAAGTTTGAGGATATTTTTTATGCATTTTAAAAGTTTAATTACCTAATTGAATAAAAAATAAGGGCTTAATTGTTTTTTTTTTTGAAAAAAATTGAGAGCTTTTTACACTCTTAAATCTCTTTTAATTAAATAAAAAATTTATTTTTTAATTAATAAAATCTTTCTTCTTGATTTTATTTTCTCCAATCCCATATTTTGTTGCCGGCGCCAAAAGTCATCATCGTTTTTTCTTGGGCCAGTTTGACGGTGGTACTGGCTATCATGCTTAAACGGTAGAATACAGGTGGCCCATCCGAAGCCCATCATGTTTGAAGGCCATTCTTTCAGCATCAAAAAGTCACCAAAATGGGCATTTTCTTTTGGGGATCCCTTTGAGTTCTCTTCCAACTTGTATTTACATTTCCGTTAACCCTCTTTTAAAACCCAGCCCCCCCAAGTTGCTCTCTATCGCCTCTCTTGGTTTCAAAATTTAAGCCCATTTTCCTCATCAGTGGTTTCCTTTATTTTTATTCCATTTCTCTATTATTTATTTGTTTAGTAGTTAAATCTCATTTGATTAAAGAAAATTTACAACATTTCGTACTTTCCTTGGTTCAAAAAAACAAATTTTGGCTACGAAAAGACAAGTGGTATGATATAGGTTGAAATTGTAAAAGTTAATAGAGCTAGTCAAGTACTTAAAATAGATATAAATTTGATTTACAATTTTCAATATTCGGTACCAATTAGACCTAAAAGAGATTAGATATAAAGTAAATATAATTTTTCAAGTTTAAGTTGTTACGTATTATGAAAATAGAAAATTACATTTTGAGAAGTAGTCCATTAACATTATTTATATTATTTATTAAATCTAAAAATAATGAATTAATAATTATTTGAGATAAACCAATAATAAAAAATATATTTACCTAATATATTATTTTTAATATATTAGTTAGAAAAGTTAAAAGAAGAATTAGATGCAAACCTACAGATCTATAAAAACAAAAAAGAGTGCAAAATTTTGCGAAGGAAAAAAATTAATATTAGTCAAACCATGAAAAAATATGTATTACACTAGTAAAATGTAATATGTAACATTCTTGTTCAATTTCGATAATATGGAAATAAAATTGTACGGGTCTTATTTTAACAATTTTGCATTAATAAAATGTAATATGTAACAATTTTACAACTTCCCAAATTGTATAAAACCATAAATGCACCTAGGGGCTCAATTGAACAAATGTAAGGATTTAATTGCACAAATTAAAACTTGCTTGAGGGATTAAAGCAATTAAATTGAAACCTAAAATTAGGTATTAAATTAGAAAACAATTAAAAAATTGAGGGTCCTAAAACAAAATTATATCCTTTTGTTTTTTGGCTGCCACATTCATTCCACGATGGAAGCCCTTTTAATTTTTTTCCTTCAAAACAATAGCAAATAAATAATTAAAATACAATAATCAATCAAAATAAAATTATCTAAAAGACATAACCTATTGTCTAAATTAAAACTTTTTAAAAATAAACTTGGTGGGTGTGCTATACGAATATATCCAATTCAACATGTTTTGGTTGAGGATGGTGGGGAGGGCAGTTTCAATCGCAGTCCTGAAATAATTATATTTAAAAAAAAATGAAGTGGGGTGTATTTTTAAAGATATTTTGCCAGTGATACATATGAAAATAAAAGGACATTAACAATTAAGTCTTTATTTTAAAAAAAATAAAAATAAAACTTATGACAAGATATGAAACAATAGACATCCCCTCGTTGGATTTCTTATAATACGGAGTTCCATGGTACTGGTAATAAACAGAAGTTGGATTTGAGGTTTTGAAATTTTGAAATTTGGTGAATAATTTGCTGTGTATCATTTTTTTTTTTTTTGAACTTGGATGTTTATATTGTTTAGTTCAACATTTATAATTAAGGTAAGTGGCATAAAGTTACAATAGCTGTTGAAAACATAGTTATGGGTAAGTAATGAATATATATATATAAAGAGATTTTCTTTATTAGAGATAGGAAGTAAATAATATCTTATTTGAATTTAACTATGTTGAATAATAGGAGGAAAGCTAATATATAGAGATTCATTTCAGGTATATAATGGAGATAAATATGAAAAAAATTACGAAATATTTTTCTATATTTAAAATAGGTTATACTATTTGAGAGTATTTTAGTGTTTTTTTTTAACAAAAACAAAAAATATGATGAGATTTGAACTCACACGAGTTGGACTAATAAAATTCTAAATTTACCACCCAACTATAACTTCATCTTAATCATTTTTATACATTTTTTTTTTATTATGCACAATTTATTATCTCCATCCATTATATATCTATACTATTTATTAAGTGTTTTATCAAGTTGGTGCACCCTCAACCCAACTATCAATTCGGTTAGAAAATTTATATAAATGTCATTTTGTAATTAAAATAAGTTATACAATTCGGGGGTATTTTAATCTTTTCATTTTAACAAAAATAATAAAAATGTACATGTGGTGGGATTTGAACCCGCACCAATTTGATTAGTAAAACCTTAAATTTATCACTCAACCAAAGCTTCATTTTCTTAACATATGTTCTAATTTCGTGGTTTCCACACACACATGCGTTTGATAGGATTTTTAGTATTAATAAAATATATGATTGACTTGGTGTCGTAGGTTAACTTAACACCTACTCAAGCTCAATGATGAGACCATGATAAACAATTTAATCTATTTTTTTTAATAATGTACATATTTAATGTCTTATTATTAATTAGTTTCAGATCATACGTTTTATTATTTATTATATGTTATTTTTAAATACATATTTGTGTACTAACTTTATGATTTTCATACGCATATGCGTGTGATAAGATTTCTAATATTAATAATGTTGTTAATTGAGTTGGTATCACAAGTCAACTCGATACTAACTCACGATTGGCATGATAAATAATTGTAGTGCATTTGGTATGATTAATATGATGTATTTATATTGTTAATTTCATGTATTATTGTGATTAATTAGTTTTAAACCATAGTTTCATTGTTTACTATATGTTATTTTTAAACACATATATATGTTTTAAATCCGTGGTTTCCACATGTATATGTGTGTGATAGGATTCCTGGTATTAATAATGATGTTAATTGAGTTGGTGTCACAAGTCAACTCAATACTAACTCACAATTGACGATAAAACCATGATAAATAATTGTAGTGCATCTAGTCTTGTTTATTTTATGTATTTATATGTTTAAATGTTAAGTATGACTCCTATTTCAGTCAAATTTGAGAAGTAATCTTCTAGTTAAACTCTATTTATTTGTTTCAATCAAACACTGATTAGTTTAGATTATTTTATTATTATTTGACCTATGAATTTAGCCTATAAATAGGCTCTTTTACAACCTTTAATAAACACACCCATTAGATACTAGAACTCATAACACATTTAGAGAATTTTGTGTTTACATTTTGAGGGTTCTTTGTTTTTGGGTTTTCGGGGTTTAGTTTTTATCTCCATCTTTTGTACTCTTTGTTCTTTTGTCATTATAGTAAAATTATCTTTGCCCGTCGTTTTTTATCCTATTTAGAGGGGTTTTTCCACGTTAAAATTATGTGTGTTCAATTTCTCAATTTATTCCGCTATTTTTCCTTGTTGCTTAATCGGGTCGATCCTAACAAATAGTATCAAGAGCTAGTTCAATTTGGCCGATGAAAGTGTTGATGATTTCTTGTTAGTGTCAACGAGCGATAACTCCAAGCTCACGTCCGAGTGGATCCTAGATTTGGGATGTTCTTTCTACATGTGTCCCAATAGAGAATGGTTCTCCAGATACAGTTCGGTTGAAGGTGGAGTTGTGTGCATGGGAAATGATTCATCTAGTAAGGTAATTGGTATTGGTACTATTAAAATTAGGATACACGATGGGACGATTAGGACACTCTTAGATGTCAGGTATGTACCTGATTTACGAAAGAATCTCATCTCCTTGAGTATTTTAGACTTGAAAGGATGCAGAATCAACATCGAGTCGAGCGGCATTAAAGTATTTCGTGGAGCTCTCATTTTGTTAAAAGGAAAAAGAGCTGGCATTCTTTATATTTTGGAAGGTTTTACAGTGACCGGTGAAATCGGACGTCCCTCGTAAGTTACAGAGTCGAAGTCAACTCATTTAGAGTGGAGGCAACTTGGTCATAGGAAGGAAAAAGGTATTACCATTTCTTTGAAGAGAGGTTCTCTTTTGGATGCAGGTTTTGAAAAGTTAGGGCACTGTGTTCGCGAAAATCAAACCGGAGTTAGTTTTGATCTGGCAGTGTACAAGTTGAAGGCTAGAAGTCTTCCAGTTTCTAAGCACAGATTCGACTCAGTTAATTACCTGCATGGTTCAAGATAGGCTCGTGGCGGGCTTTGACAAAGATGTCATCGTGAAAATATGAGTCAAGGTGGAGATTTGTTAAGCATGACTCCTATTTCAGTCAAATTTGAGAAGTAATCTTCTAGTTAAACTCTGTTTATTTGTTTCAATCAAACACTGATTAGTTTAGATTATTTTATTATTATTTGACCTATGAATTTAGCCTATAAATAGTCTCTTTTATAACCTTTAATAAACACACCCATTAGATATTAGAACTCATAACACATTTAGAGAATTTTGTGTTTACATATTGAGGGTTCTTTGTTTTCGGGTTTTCGGGGTTTAGTTTTTATCTCCATCTTTTGTACTCTTCGTTCTTTTTCCATTATAGTAAAATGATCTTTGCCCGTGGTTTTTTATCATCTTTGGAGGGTTTTTTCCACGTTAAATTTGTGTCTGTTCAATTTTTCAATTTATTCCGCTATTTTTTCTTGTTGCTTAATCGGGTCGATCCTAACATTAAATTTAGTTTTCCTCATAATTTATTTTTTAAAAAATTAAGATCATACATATTTAATGTGTTAATAAAATTAATTAATTTAAAGCCATACGTTTTATTTTTATTATATCTTAACACACATCTATGTTTTAAATCTGTGGTTTCTACATGTAATAGAATTTCTAGTATTATACTTGTGAGTGCATTAATTTATAATAGTGAAACTTTTAAAAATATATTTTAAACTTATTTAATTTAGTTATATCTTATTTTTGAGATAGATTAAATTATTTGATTTAAAATATATTAATTATCATTATTTAAAATATTTTAATAATAAATAAATTGATGAAAATAGTTTTAACTACAAAATAACATATTTTTAGAGAGAGAACAAGGACAATCCCCAAAAAAGTCTCCTCTATTTTAACTATTTTTTTTATAATTTTATATAAAACTAAGGGTAAATTGATAAAAAAGTATAAAAGGTGAAGAGTAAAATTATTATTAAAAAAATGTCACTGCTATGGTTGGGTGATTTTTATTTTTTTAATATATTAGTAATCAAATTGTAATTTTAATTAATTAAAATGAAAATTTACTGAGTCACTAAAAGTTCAGTTTATTTGATTTACAGTTCACACTCGCTGACTGTCTTTTCCTCTATTTTCTCTTGCCTTCCTCCTCCTATAAGAGTTTTGGCCAAAATTCTAGGTTTAGTCTCTCTAGGCCTTTCTCTTTCTATAATATTTGATATTTTTTATTTTGATTTTGCAGTTTATTTGAAGCTAGAAATTGTTAAAACTTAAGATGCTCGAATTAATCGCCAATGGATGCTTTCGCCATTTATCTTCTTCCGTTCCACCGAAGGTGAGTTGTTCTGATTTCATAGTAGGATTAGATTAGATCACATACAGCAAAGCTTATATATCGCTTTGTTCTTTTTGTTTTGCTTTACACTGTAAGTGAATATGTATGTTCAAAGAAGATGAACTTTTTTGTTTGTTAATTAGTTCTTTCACTTTTTCGGTAGGGGCGTAGCCAGGGGGGCTAGCGTGGGCCCCGAATGTAAAATTCCTTAAAAGGCTCTTAGAATTTTTTAAAAATTTTAAATTAATAAAGGTAAAATTACACTTTGGCCCCCCTAAAATTATAAAAATTCAATTTAATCCTTTACAAATTATAAAGATATAATTGTAAAAAATTAAAATTTTATCCGGCCCCCCAAAAAATTATTCTGGCTTCACCCCTGTTTTTCGGTAATTTTTCATGAAATAATACGTTAGGTTCATTTTGGTGCTTTAAGATACTTATATGTTAGGTTTTACATTTTTAATACATGAACTAATTTAATTAAACTACAGTTCGAAACTGACATCACCATCGTAATTTAATATATATCTCCTCGAGTTTTTTTTTATTATATAATTTTCTTTTTAAATTTTAGGATAAATTCTACCATTAGTCATCCAACTATTATTGTGTTTCTGTTTTGGACACTGAACTATAAAAAATTTCATTTTTGTCACTAATATTATCATTTGTTTCAATTTTGATCACCCTTTGTTAAACTGTCAATACTTACACATTCTATCATTTTTAATCCTAATTATAAATAATTCAACAAATTTAACCCTCAATACTAAGACAATACCCAAACATTCCTATTTATAGTTGAAAATCGTAAGAATATATATTGAAATGAAATGTGAAAAATTTATATGTACTCCATTGATGTATTTTACTTTCTTGTATAGCTACCTAATCTATTTTAGGAATTAAGTAATTAAAATATATCAATGGAGTACATATAAAAATTTCACATTTCATTTCAATATATAATTATAAATGCCAAGCACTTGTCATGCTTCATTTCAAGGACATAATTATAAAATTTTCAAAATTCAAGGGCCACTCCACTAATTATACCCTTACTTTGCTTACATTGTTTGTAATCTTTTTTCCTCTACTGTTAGAAGAATGCAAGATTTATAGAACCAAATTATAATTATGAATCTAGTATAATTTCATATGCCAGTTCCTCATACAGGAAGGTCACTGTACAATTATTTCCCCACCTTTGTCTTTACATTGCTTTTAAACCACTAGCATTTATAAATTCATTTGGCCTTACCTGTACAGTTGTTATAATATTAGTATAAGATGGGTTCATTATACTGCAAGAGAGATCACTGGGCAGCCCTGTTACATCTAGCTGAAAGCTATTGGACTACTAATAATGTGCTTGTCATCGGACCATTCAAGACTGGCAAAGCCAATTGAACCAGATGGCATAGAACTAGCTCTGAATGTCACCGTATAGCTCTTCTTCTCGTATTGTGCACTGAAACTTAATGTTGCTAGCTCAACTGACATTTTCACTGCTCGTGTCTATGAATACAATGAAATCTTGTATGTTGCTGGTGCACCGACATTTGTAAGGGTCCTTCTAAATTTCACGGTGCTGCCCTCTTTGCCCAAGCTAGTTTCGAAGGGAACAGAGAAGGATGGATAGTTAAAATCTTCCTTGGTATACTTTCTGTTGTTTTAACAGGTGAAATTTCTATGCATAGTGCCTTTCATTTGACTAGGTGTGTAGTTCATGGCACAAAGAAAATAAAGATAGTTGTTGAAGGTGGCGTCATAGACAAGGCCAGAGTCAAGGGCTGCGACTGGATCAACATGCGTCGCACAATAATTGAATGGTGTGTAAGTTAAGTATGCTGTGGTCATGAGGGCAGATTTAATGACTACTCTACTTTATTCAAGAAGAGCAATTTTAAAAACTGAACGTCGATAATGACAATGTAGAAAGATTGCAAAGAAAAAGAAACAAAAATAGAACACACAAATTTTACGTGGAAACCTTTTCGAGAAAAAATCACAGGAAAAGGGAGAAGCAAATTCACTAATGTCGAATTCGAATGATAAAAAAGGAGTTTCGACTACATCTATTTATAGATTGAACAAACCTAATTCTATTCAATGTCAAATATATTATACTAATAAATGTTAAATATATTATACTAATAAATACTAAATCTTTTAGAAAGAATGTAACATCTAGGATTTAGGGGTTATGCGTTCATGCGTAATTCAAGTGTTGGCATGCTTCAGTATATGGTTGGATGAGTTTTAGTGGTGTTGTGAACTTTAGGTGAAGGGGAAACGCCTTAGAAAAATTATTGGGTTTTAAGATGAAGAGGGGAAGCTAGGCTAAGGAGGCTTTAAGGGAATTTATGAGGGAATTTGGACATAAGAAATGCCTTGGTAAAGTGGCTTGAAGGCGCCACTTAGGGCCTTGGTAAGTGACGCCAAGAGCTAGGAGGAAGGGAGGAGGATCGAGCAACGTGGGAAGCAGGGGGGAGCTTTTATTTTTGCGTCAAGGTGGAGAGAAGTGGGACGGCAATTGGATTTTCAATGGATAAGGATTAAGCTTGTTTTCTTTTTAAATTTTGACTAGGATAAGGAGATAAATTGTTGATTTATTTTTATTTATTTTGATTTATTTTGAATAAGTGTGGATTAATTCAATTTATTTTGAATGAGCTGATAAGAGATAAAATAGGAGAGAAATTTGGGATTTGATAAGGAGTTGATGTGGTGGCCGAATGTGGGTCTCTTTGGGTTAGTGTATTCGGTCAAGTAGGGGGGAGTGGTGCCGAATTTCATTAGTGCAAGCATTCATCTTTTGGCCAAAATTCTTTTACCTCTCTTTTTCCTCTTTATTTTCTTTCAACCTCGAATCTATTTCTATTTCTTCGAAGCCGAATGCCTCTTTGCCACTAAGAGTGATAGCCGAAACTTTGTTATCATTGTTCACCATTGCCGAAATCAACTAAGCTCCAAACTTCCTCCATCTTTGTGATAAAGGCCGAACCTCAAGGCTAGTCTTTCTTCTTTTCCATTGAAGCCGAATATCCCTATATTGGTGACCATAGCCGATTGCATCCTTCTCCTTGGAGTCGAATCATTCATTGAGAGCAAAGCTGATAGTCAACATCTCTTTCATCTTGTCGACATTTAGAGCTAGTAGACTACTCGTGAATTGGTGCCAACGTTAAGGAGTAGTAAGGAGACTTTCAGGATTTGATCCATCAAGGTGAGTCAAAGTGCTATTTGGCCAAAGGCCATTCTCATAGATTTATGTATAAGCCGATTCTAATAGTGTTAGCAGGGATATTGACAACTTCAAGAGCAAGCAAACACTTCGGGATTTAAGTAAGCTAGGTAAGTGGTTGTGATATTCGGCCATAGGCCATGTTTGGTATTTAAGTGGTTAACCGAGTTGATCATGGTGGTTAGGGGCTAGTCGACAGGAATAAGCGAAGCCTTCGGGATTTGGTAAGAGACCAAATCGGCATTAAGGGAGGAGGAAAACCACGTTCCAAGATTTGGTTAGATTCAAATAGTTCGGGATTTCGCTAAATAGTCAGGTGCGTAGTTATCGCACTATTCTCTTGATTGTTTATATGTGTTGTTATGTATGTGTATGATGTGAATGGTAGCCGATAATAATGGCAAAGATGGTGGATACCATGGTGGGTAACCGGTTAAACAGGTCAGGATTTTATGATATTAAACTACCTGTGTTATGTGTATGAATTTGTGGTAAAGCATGGGTTGTATATTCTTTACAATGTTACTTTGTCATGATGGATATATGCACATGGGGGTTGGGACATGAATATTGAAGGACAGGGTGTACATTATGTACGTGGTCTGATGTTATCCTTGAGCTACATTGGCGCTTGATGTTAGCTATGTGCTACATCAAGGTGGGGTGTTGGCTATGTGCCACCTCCTGGCGGATGATAAGCTGTATACATCACCGTGGATTGAGGATGACCTCGAGTCACCTCGTGGATATTGACATGTGGGCTCAGTTAGGTGATCGGTGGCTTAGCCACGGCCTTGGGCAGCAGGTCTGCCAAGGTAGGTGTAACGGATGGACATTAGGTGGGGCAGGGCTTCATAATTGCATAATTTTGTATGTGGACTATGTGGATATGGGTCAAGCCCATATGTGGAGACATGTGAAATAACTATGCACTGAGTCTGTTGACTCACCCAAATTTTACCAACATCGCAGGTGATGCATAAAGCTTGGACTGGGTTGGAGTGGATACGAGGTGACCCATGCAGAAGATATTTCAATCGATTAAGTATTTTATTTGTGTTCAGTATTTTAAGTATTTATTTATTGTAATAAGGGCCTCCTAAAATATTAAAGGATTTTTATTATGTTTTAAG
The DNA here is from genome assembly GCA_025503065.1 of Gossypium bickii. Taxonomy (NCBI): domain Eukaryota; kingdom Viridiplantae; phylum Streptophyta; class Magnoliopsida; order Malvales; family Malvaceae; genus Gossypium; species Gossypium bickii. The sequence goes on along the minus strand of CP106717.1, from coordinate 56,738,796 downwards.
AGGGAGGGTCGATTTAAATTATTATCTGTGAATGTCTTTATTTAAGCAACTTACATATTAAAATATATATACTAAAGTTTTAATTCCGGATAATTTGTAACATCAATGTTTCACTTATAATTTTAAATGGACATGGTTTTATAAATGACAACCAATTTTCAAGTTTTCACATTTAAGTCAAAATCTTTCAAACGTTTTCCGCAGTGACATACCAGATCCGGTCAAGGCTTGTGAGCCGGGTTTAGGGTGTTACAGTTTGGTATCAGAGCCAGGTTTAAAACTTGACTTTGGGGTTTTGGGCCCGAAAATAGTTTTTAAAAATGGGCTTTTCAAAAATATGGATTTTTATTTCAGGTTATTCTTGCATGGCACCTGTATCTCCGGCCCGAAGTCCACCAGGTAAGTACTTCTGACTTCTAAAGTGAATTGAGTATGTGAATTGTATGGGCTTATATGGGAACGTAGAATAGTAGAATAGGGCTACTAAACCCTAGGACTAGTCTACTCCAAACACAAGATTCATAAGATTTAAGAATCACTAAACAAACCTGTAACTAAGTCGCCAAGCTAGGGTGTGGCAACCATTATGCGCATGTCTAGGAGTGGATTCAGTAAGAGCTTGGTACTTAAGCAGTCCTAGTGACTCACCTCCTCTTTACTCGAATCCTACCTAGTGCGTAGCTACGGTTCACCCTAACCAAGAGGACTTATTCACGGGCTAAACTCGATGATTAAAACCCGAAAGGGATCAGCCTTACTGTTTTAAAAACCTTAGTTTTTAAATTATCAAATTACCCCTTTGGTTTGTAAACCCTAAATTAGATGTTGAAAGACGTTTATTTTCTGATTTGCAGAATTACGAAAATACCCCTGGTTGTAAAATTACCAAATACCCTTAGTTTCTAAAATTTTCATATTTCGTGGCGTATCTGGTGTGGCACCCAGTACGGCTGAGTATTGGTTGGAAGCAATTGAACGAATTATGGATGAGCTAGATTTGACCCCTGAAGAGAAAGTGAAGGGAATGGTGGCGCTACTTCGCGACGAGGCATATCAATGGTGGCTAACAGTTCGGGATGGTGCCACAGCTAAGGATCTCACTTGGGAGTATGTTAAGGTAGCGTATCAGAAGAAGTATGTTGGCACTCACTACATAGATGCGCAGATAAAGGCATTTCTGGGGCTGGTTCAAGGGAACAAGTCCGTAGCAGAGTATGAGGCTGAATTCCTAAGGCTAAGCCGGTATGCTCGAGGAGTAGTGGCCACGGAGCATGAACGATGTGTCCGGTTTGGGGACGCACTAAGGGACTATCTGAGGTTGTTGATAGCTCCACATCAGGAGCGGGAGTTTGCTGTGTTAGTAGAGAAGGCTAAAGTAGCTGAGGGGATTAAGGACTCTGTGAGGCAGAACAGAGACAAGGATAGGAACCGAGATAAGAGGAGTTTTGGACCGTCAGAGTCGTCTGAGAGTCTTTGGAAAAGACCGAAGGTTGAGAATTTTGCTCGTGTTTCTAAGCCAGCTACTGGAAATCCGGACCGTCCGTGTGCTCGGTGTGGAAGGTATCATGTTGGCGAGCGCTGGAACCGGGATCGGGAGTGTTTTAGATGTAAGTCTAAGTCTCATTTGATTAAAGACTATCCGCAGGATTCGAATAGGGCTCAGACAGCTGGCCAAAGATATGTGCAGCCAGGCAGAGGTGGTCAGCAAGCGACAAGGGGTCGTAGTCCGAACCATGGAGGTAATGGTTCCGGCTGAGGTCGTGAAACACTAAGTAGAGGTGCTGAAGGTTCTGATGCAAGGCAGCCAAGGTTGGTTTACGCAGCCAATCGTCGTGAGGAGGAAAATGTGCCAGAGGTGACAACGGGTAAGTTCCTTGCTTTTGGAATACCCTTTATTGATTTGCTGGTTATAGAGTTAGCTCATTCCTGTGTTGCTAGTGAAGTACCTGAAACCTTGGATGTGAACTTAGAGATTGTGCCTAGAAAGTATGATAGTTGTATTAAGATCAGAGTGCGCAGCATAAGCATAGTGCGGTGAGTAGGAGTGCATGGCTGTTAGTTAGTAATTTTGAGGACGAAATTATTTTAAGGAGGGTAGAACTGTAACATCCAGGATTTAGGGGTTATGCGTTCGTGCGTAATTCAAGTGTTGGCATGCTTCAGTATATGGTTGGATGAGTTTTAGTGGTGTTGTGAACTTTAGGTGAAGGGGAAACGCCTTAGAAAAATTATTGGGTTTTAAGATGAAGAGGGGAAGCTAGGCTAAGGAGGCTTTAAGGGAATTTATGAGGGAATTTGGACATAAGAAATGCCTTGGTAAAGTGGCTTGAAGGCGCCCCTTAGGGCCTTGGTAAGTGACGCCAGGAGCTAGGAGGAAGGGAGGAGGATAGAGCAACGTGGGAAGCAGGGGGGAGCTTTTATTTTTGCGTCAAGGTGGAGAGAAGTGGGACGGCAATTGGATTTTCAATGGATAAGGATTAAGCTTGTTTTCTTTTTAAATTTCGGCTAGGATAAGGAGATAAATTGTTGATTTATTTTTATTTATTTTGATTTATTTTGAATAAATGTGGATTAATTCAATTTATTTTGAATGAGCTGATAAGAGATAAAATAGGAGAGAAATTTGGGATTTGATAAGGAGTTGATGTGGTGGCCGAATGTGGGTCTCTTTGGGTTAGTGTATTCGGTCAAGTAGGGGGGAGTGGTGCCGAATTTCATTAGTGCAAGCATTCATCTTTTGGCAAAAATTCTTTTACCTCTCCTTTTCCTCTTTATTTTCTTTCAACCTCGAATCTATTTCTATTTCTTCGAAGCCGAATGCCTCTTTGCCATTAAGAGTGATAGCCAAAACTTTGTTATCATTGTTCACCATTGCCAAAATCAACTAAGCTCCAAACTCCCTCCATTTTTATGATAAAGGCCGAACCTCAAGACTAGTCTTTCTTCTTTTCCATTTAAGCCTAATATCCCTATATTGGTGACCATAGCCGATTGCATCCTTCTCCTTAGAGTCGAATCATTCATTGAGAGCAAAGCCGATAGTCAACATCTCTTTCATCTTGTCGACATTTAGAGCTAGTAGACTACTCGTGAATTGGTGCCAACGTTAAGGAGCAGTAAGAAGACTCTCGGGATTTGATCCATCAAGGTGAGTCAAAGTGCTATTCGACCAAAGGCCATTCTCATAGATTTATGTATAAGCCGATTCTAATAGTGTTAGCAGGGATATTGACAACATCAAAAGCAAGCAAACACTTCGGGATTTAAGTAAGCTAGGTAAGTGGTTGTGATATTCGGCCATAGGCCATGTTTGGTATTTAAGTGGTTAACCGAGTTGATCATGGTGGTTAGGGGCTAGTCGACAGGAATAAGTGAAGCCTTCGGGATTTGGTAAGAGACCAAATCGGCATTAAGGGAGGAGGAAAACGACGTTCCAAGATTTGGTTAGATTCAAATAGTTCGGGATTTCGCTAAATAGTCAGGTGCGTAGTTATCGCACTGTTCTCTTGATTGTTTATATGTGTTGTTATGTATGTGTATGATGTGAATGGTAGTCGATAATAATGGCTAAGATGGTGGATACCATGGTGGGTAACCGGTTAAACAGGTCAGTATTTTATGATATTAAACTACCTGTGTTATGTGTATGAATTTGTGGTAAAGCATGGGTTGTATATTCTTTACAATGTTACTTTGTCATGATGAATATATGCACATGGGGATTGGGACATGAATATTAAAGGACAGGGTGTACATTATGTACGTGGTCTGATGTTAGCCTTGAGCTACATTGGCGCTTGATGTTGGCTATGTGCTACATCAAGGTGGGGTGTTGGCTATGTGCCACCTCCTGGCGGATGATAATGTAACATCCTGAAAATGGGCCTATGTATTTTGATTTAATTATACAAAATGACATGTCTTATGCGTTATGAATGTATTATGAACATTTTTGGAAACTTGGAAATGTAAGGAAGTGTTTCAGAAATGTTAAGTTTCAAAAGAGGAAAGTAAACATTTTTGGAAGCTTGGAAATGTAAGGAAATGTTTCAGAAATGTTAAGTATCAAAAAAGGAAAGTAAGCAGTTTTGGAAACTTGGAAATGTAAGGAAATGCTAAGTTGAAAAGAGGAAACTAAAACAAGGTGGCCTTAAGAAAATTTGTAGGTAAAACATGACATGAAATTGGGCTTGGAAGAATGGCTACAAGGCCCCACTTAGGGGCCTAGCAAGTGACGCCACATACAGGTGCAAATGGTCTTGAGTTCGAGTCATTTAGGAAGCAAAATAAAATTTTTATTTTTGCTACAAGGAGCAGAGAGGTGGACGGCATTAAGGCTTTTAAAAGAGGAGTTTTATTCTCTTTAAATTTCGGCTAAATAGGGGATAAATAATAGATTTATTTTAGATTATTTTCAAGAGAGATAAATGAGGATTTATTCTTTAATTTTTTTTAAATTAAAGAGATAAAGCTATCAAAATGTGGAGAAGTGGTGGCCAAGTAAGGGACTCTAAGTTAGTAATTTCGGCTACTAGAGGAAAAGAGGGCCATTCATTCTTTCTTTCAACTCTCTCTCTGCCGAAATTCTCTAGCAAATCTCTCCTCTCTTCTCTTAATTTTTTGTCAAGCCGAAAACTTAAGGACTCATTGCCGAATCCTTCATCTTTCTCTTCTCACCTTTTCGGTTCCATTCTACTTAGGCCGAATCTCTCCCTCCCAAAGGTTCCTCTTTGCCGAAATTCTTAGATCAAAATACCTTAGTTGCCGAACCTTTGTAAGTTACATCTCTTTTCTCCATCAAGCCTTAAAGCCGAATACTTCTGTGGTGATAAACATAGGTGCTGTCGATTTCTTCAGTGAAGGTAAGATCCAATTCGGTTTTCATTCTTTTTCTATTAGGCTTATCGAAACCTGAGATCTAATCTCTACTGTCGCTCCATGGCCGATTACTTGAAGGAAGTTTCGGGATTTAGGCGTTGTTGACTTCAAGAAGAGATATTTCGGGATTTCAAATCATAAGGTAAGTACATGTGTTTATTCGGCCAAGGGATATGTAATGGTGATTTAAATGTTAGAAGTGGAATCTAACAGGTATCCTGTACGTTTCGACATCTCCATAGCCAAGGGATACTTTCGAGATTTGGAAATCGCAAGGTAAGTGCCTAAGTACAATCAGCCAAGGTCATGCTTGGTATTCTAGATCTATTTCTTATTTGTTTAAAAAGCCGAAAACTAACTAGTTAGGAGTTTTGGTGGCTAGCCAATTACAAGGGTGTGCATCACAAAGTGTTCGGGACTTGATTCTTAAGTCAATCGGCAGCAAGGTAGGTTTTAAGTGTACTAATCCTATTGGGATTTGGTCTTATAGCCGAATAGGCTCTTTGCTAACATATTAAGGTTGGTCGAATGTAGGGATTTAAGATCTAAGGCATTAGATCAAGCTTTTCGGGAAATCACTGACTCAATAAGAATATCAGGTGTGTACCCTACACTAATCTTAATAGATTTATGGCTTAAACGTGATATATGTATTAATATGAAAGTGTAAGAATGTGGCTAAGGTACCATGTTATGGTACAAAGTACTCAGGTACGTTTCCTACTCCTACTAGGATTATGAAATATGTTATATTTAACATGTGATAAGTGATAAGAATGTGAAATTTGGCATGTAATGCATAATATGTATGATATGGGGCATATGGGTTATTGAAAAGGGGAAGTGAATGTGGTGACCTAAGACCACGATATCTGAATGTGGTGACCTAAGACCCCGATATTTGAATGTGGTGACCTAATACCACGATATCTGAACGTGGTGACCTAAGACCACGATATCTGAATGTGGTGACCTAAGACCACGAATATTTATAAGGGCGATGAGCACGTCGACTGCAGCGACTGCCTTCGATGGTGTGTAGCGGATGGAGGGTTGACTTAGTAGTCCCCACCGTGTGCAGGTTGGTACGGGTGATGTGTAGCGGATGGCATCTAGGTTTGGGTTCGGGTTGCATCATTATTTTTATCTGTTATATGTATTGATATGCTTATGTAAGCCTGAATTGTTAACTTTAGTGTTGGTTACACATTGAGTCTGTTGACTCACCCCGTTGTGGGAACATGTTTCAGGTGATGAACAGTGATGGACCGGGACGGCAGAACTTATGGTGGCCATGCTCAGCCTGAAGTTTTATTTTATTTGGACATTTTATTTCATTTAAGTACCTTATAATTATTTAGGTTTGTTTTGATGTAATAAGGCCACTGTTGAATTATTTCATTGTTTCATTATGTTTACAAATTTTTATTAAGTTAAAGGTTAAGTAATTTATTCTAAATGTACTTTATATGTTTTATCACCTAAAATTTCAAAAGGGTTTTTACTATAAAACAATTTTTGTTTTCTTCTCAAGCTCAACCCAAAATAATATTTCTATTAAAACACACTATTTTCTGAAGGTACAAAAGGAATTTTAACCGGTTTACACAGAGAAACATACCAGATCCGGTCAAGGCTCGTGGGCCGGGTGTGGGGTGTTTCAGATAAGCTGTGTGCATCACCGTGGATTGAGGATGACCTCGAGTCACCTCGTGGATATTGGAATGTGGGGTCACTTAGGTGATCGGTGGCTTAGCCATGGCCTTGGGCAGCAGGTCTGCCAAGGTAGGTGTAACGGATGGACATTAGGTGGGGCAGGGTTTCATAATGCATAATTTTGTATGTGGACTATGTGGATATGGGTCAAGCCCATATGTGGAGACATGTGAAATAACTATGCACTGAGTCTGTTGACTCACCCAAATTTTACCAACATCGCAGGTGATGCATAAAGCTTGGACCGGTTTGGAGTGGATACGAGGTGACCCATGCAGAAGATATTTCAATCGATTAAGTATTTTATTTGTGTTCAGTATTTTAAGTATTTATCTATTGTAATAAGGGCCTCCTAAAATATTAAAGGATTTTTATTATGTTTTAAGAGGGAGGGTCGATTTAAATTATTATCTGTAAATGTCTTTATTTAAGCAACTTACATATTAAAATTAATTCCGGATAATTTGTAACATCAAAGTTTCACTTATAATTTTAAATGGACATGGTTTTATAAATGACAACCAATTTTCAAGTTTTCACCTTTAAGTCAAAATCTTTCAAACGTTTTCAGCAGTGACATACCAGATCCGGTCAAGGCTTGTGAGTCGGGTTTGGGGTGTTACAAAGAAAAAATATTTTGTTTAACTTGACTTGCAAGTAATTTCTTAGAATTCTAGTCACACAACTCTAACAATCTCCACCTTGACACGAATTCTCAAGAAACAAGTTATTCACCATGAACTCTTAACGAACAAGTTCTCCACCTCTTCCACAAAATCCCTTGAGGGTATTTTTCAACAATGAACACCAACCAAGTCCAAGCAATACTCGAACTTGGTTATAGGAAGTGACTTAGTCATCATATCTGGAGGATTATCATGAGTACTAACTCTGCTCACAACAAAATCACCACGAGTAATAATATCACGCACAAAATGACACCGAACGTCAATGTGCTTTGTTTTTTTCATGAAACATTTAATCCTTCAGAAGGAAGATAGCACTCTGACTATCATAAAACACTGTACTGATCTGAAGGTCTTTACTGAGTTCGCCAAAGAGTCCCTTTAACAAAATAGCTTTGTAACAGTCCAGTTGTACCCTAGTCGGAACAGTGGTTTTGGGACCACAAATTCGAGTTCGTATAATATTTTAATATTATTTTTTGTGTCATTGATATGTGACTAAGCATGTGTTAAATTTTCGTAAGCTAATTTGTTTGTTTGTGTGTTTAATTTGACAAAAGGATGAAATTGCATTGAACATGAAAGTTGCTTGCTATTTGTTAAAGCACCTTTGTGTTGTGGCTTTTAAAAGTTATGGTCTTAAGTGGCAATTGAACCACTATTTAGTTAATGGCTGGTTATGGTCAAAAATGACCTTGTAATATATGTTATAAGCATTTTATATTTTAAGGTTAAAATAGGAAATTAATTATTAATGAATTTTTAATATGATTAAAACATGAAAATGGATATTATCTCATACATTCATCCACCGAAAATCAAAAGAAAAGAAAATTTTGAAAGCTCTTTTACATTCGGCACATACAAGCTTGAATTAAAGGTTAGTTTTTGATCCATTTTTGATGATTTCTACGTTTTTGCAATCATTGCTTTGAGAGCTATAAGACCCGTGTATTAATTTTGTGAATTGATGATGTTTGTGTGAGATGCCATTGTTGATATGTTGAGTTTTAAGATGAATTTAGTTGTTAAATGAAAGATTTGAGCTAGATGAACATGTTTTGTTCTTAAAGTTTTGATGAATTTAGCTAATTAGGGCTAAATTGAGAAAATAGCTATTGGAGGGACTAAATTGCAAATTTGATGGAAAATATGGGTTTGAATGAGATGTATATGCATTCGGCTAAGTATGTGTATGTGTTGATTTTGTGAATTTGATGTTTTGAGAAAAATGGACTAAATTGTTATACTATGCAAATGTGAGGGTTAATTTGCAAATAGCCCTAAATGTGTGTCCTTGGATTGAATTGAGTGAATTAGTGAATAAAAGGGTTAATTCTGAATATGTTTAGATCAAGAACCAAAGGAAAACGGACTTAGATCGTGGGAAAGCGAAACTAACCGAGCAGCCGTTTCCGGTTCAGCTGAACCGAATCCGAGGTAAGTCACTATGCAAATAAACATACTTGTATGAAATTATAATTGCTCATATGACTAATGTTGATAATGGATACTTATGAGAGGTTATGCATATGAATTCCGAGATAAGTTTGATATAGTAACTAAGTCCAAGAAGTCCCGTACAAACCTAGGAATAGATAGGATTAGCTATGTCATGACATAGGTATCTGTTTGTTTTATCTTGTAAGACCATGTCTGGGACGTTGGCGTTGATTTGAGATTTCGTGTAAGACCACGTCTTGGACATTGGCATCAATTTATTTGAGATTTCGTGTAAGACCACGTCTTGGACGTTGGCATCAATTTGATCTTTACGTGTAAGACCTCGTTTGTGACGTAGGCATTGATATGAGCTTTACATGTAAGACCATGTCTGGGACATCAACATCGTATTGATTCGTGTAAGACCCTGTCTGGGACAGTGGCATCGATATCTGAGTGCATATAAGACATCGTCTGAGACGTTGGCATTGTATGACTATTCTGAGTTTCTGAGGATCCTATTAGATTCCTTACGGTTCAACGAGCAAGTCTGTGATACGAATTGCAAATCCGAGCTTTGATAAATTAAGTGAATGAATATCCGTTTCAGGTACGTTGATTATACACTAATTGTATATATAAGGTAAGTATCTATGTGATCATATTATGATGTTATGTAAATGGAATTGATAATACGATATGTTAAGTCTTGACTAGATGAACTACATGCATATACGGTATGTGAATTGGCAATATGGTAAGTTATGGCCAAGCATATGAGCTTAAGAAAGAATGAGGTGATTTTTGCCATGAGAACTGTATTGATCATCTTATAAATTCGATTATGTGTAAGTCATGCAAGGTTTGTTGGTAAATGACTTACTAATCTTTTGGAAAGCTTACTCTGTGTGTGCTTTCTCTGTTTTATAGGACGTTAAAGCTACTGTAGGCTCGGGACCGTTGAGAATCATCATCACACTACTTAACTCATTTTGGTACACTTTGGAAATGTATAAAGCTAGATATGGAATGTATAGGTTAGTATTTTGGTATAAGTTGTTATATGAACTTAGCCATGAGATTTGGCTAGAGATGAGTTGAGATTATGCATTATGATCATGATATGTGAAGCATGTTTTGGCATGGTTTGTAATTCATGAAATAGTCAAGTTTTTGAGTTAAGCAAATGAATGTATTATGTTTTTGTAATTCGTTTGGTCTTGAAAATTTGGCATGATTGAAATGGATATTGAATGTGTGGTTTGAATGGTTATTTGGTATGTTTTTGGTGGTTATATGTGTATGAGATGTCTTGGTAAATGTGGCTTGTAAGTATGACACAAATGGAAGGCATTTTGGCCTTGAAAATGGCCTATAATGTCACACGGTTGTGCCACGCGGCCGTGCCTAGTGACATTTTATAAGCATGTTGAAGGTCCCGATGACCTATTTAAGGGACATTGTGTGTACGATTGATGAATGATATGTATTAAATGTTATGAAAGTTTTTGATCTGTCCTGTAATGCTCTTAACCCTAATCCGGCGACGGACACGGGATAGGGGTGTTACATTTGGTTGGTATCAGAGCTACGGTTTAGTTGATTCTCGAACTAACGTAGCGTGTTAGAGTCTAGCTATACATGCCATATATCTGAATTGTGATAGTGTGATGAATCCTGACGTGCAAAAATGTGATTTTCGTATAGTAATGGATCTAGAAAGAGTCATAGCTGACAACGTAGAAAGTAATGCACCTGCTCCCACGCAAGGGACAGCGCCCTTTGATTCGAGACCGACTACGAGCGGTCAAGAGGGAGAAGCTAAAGGAGCTTTCTTCCAGATGATGAGTGAGTGGTTCACTCAATTCGTAAGAAATAACCTGACTGTTTCGCAACCCCCGCCCCCTATTAATCCCCCTTAAACATCTGATATACCTCCGACTGCAAATCTAAATCTGTGGAATAAGCCTCCAGTTGACAAGATTCGTAAGTATGGGGCCGAAGAATTTTGAGCTACTAAAGATGATGATGCTGAAAAAGTCGAATTCTGGATTGAAAATACTATCCGGGTATTTGATGAAATGTCTCTGACTCTGGAAGAATGCATAAAGTGTGTGGTATCTTTACTTCGAGATGCAGCTTATCAATGGTGGAAAACCTTAATTTCTGTTGTTCCAAAAGAGCGAGTTACATGGGACTTCTTTTAGAGTGAATTCCAGAAGAAATATATCAGTGAAAGATTCATCGGTCAGAAACAGAAGGAATTTCTGGAACTTAAACAGGGCCGAATGACTGTTTCTGAGTATGAATGAGAATTCGTGAGACTGAGTCAGTATGCTCGAGAATGTGTATCATCTGAAGCTATAATGTGCAAAAGATTCGAAGATGGCCTTAATGAAAACATTCGTTTGCTAGTCGAGATTTTAGAAATAAAAGAGTTCATTGTACTCGTTGACCGAGCTTGCAAAGCTGAGGCACTCGGAAAAGATAAAAGAAAGGTTGAGTCTGAAGTTCGAGATGTGAGAAAGAGATTTCAGAGTAAATTATTTCAGTCTGCTCCGAAAAGATTCAGACTACAAATCAGTTCTAAAACTTTAGCAACTTCAGTGGTTAGCGTTGGAAATGCTCGATCTGGGAGACCTGAATGTAAACATTGTGGAAAAAGATATCTGGGAAGCTGTAGATTAAACGACAGAGCTTGCTTTAGATGTGGACCGCTTGATCATTTTATCCGTGATTGCCCTGAGTCTGTCGAGCCAGAGACTATTCAGAATCTGAGATCTGATAATGCACCTGTGAGAGGTAGACCATCCAAGAATGTAAGAAATGTTAATGATAGTCAGAGAACTACGAGAGATAATGTTGTCAGATCTGAAGCTAGAGCGCCTGCCAGAGCGTATGCTATCCGAGCTCGAGAGGAAGTTTTATCGCCAGATGTTATAACGGGTACTTTTACTCTTTATGATACTTCTATGATTGCATTGATAGACCCTGGTTCTACACATTCATATATATGCATGAATTTAGTATTCAGCAAGACTTTGCATGTAGAGTCTACTGCGTTTGTTATAAAAGTATCGAACCCCTTAGGTAAAAGTGTCATTGTTGATAAAGTGTGCAAGAACTGTCCGTTAATGTTTTGAGATATCTGTTTCCTTGCTGATCTGATGCTTTTTGCATTTGATGAGTTTGATATTATTCTGGGAATGGATTGGTTGTTTTTGCATGATGCTGTTGTGAATTGTAAAAGAAAGACTATTGATTTGAGATGTCGGAATAATGAAATTGTACGGGTTGAGTCTAATGATTTGAATGGATTACCTACTGTGATATCAGTATTGAAAGCTCAGGATTATATGAAAAAAGGGTATGAGGCATATTTCGCTTATGTGATTGATTTGAAAGTGTCTGAAAAGAAATTTGAATTAGTGCCTATTGTAGGTGAGTATTCTGATGTGTTTCCTAAAGAGTTACCGGGTTTACCTCCGATTCATGAAGTTGAGTTTGGTATTGAATTGTTGCCTGGTACTACACCTATTTCGATAACTCCGTATAGAATGGCACCAACAGAGTTAAAAGAGTTAAAGTCACAGTTGCAAGAATTGACTGATAGAGGGTTTGCTAGACCGAGTTTCTCGCCTTGAGGTGCTCCTGTTCTATTTGTGAAAAAAAATGATGGCATGATGAGAATGTGCATCGACTACCGTCAGTTGAATAAGGTGACAATAAAGAATAAATATCCATTGCCCCAAATAGACGATTTATTTGATCATTTAAAAGGAGCTATTGTATTTTTTAAGATTGATCTAAGATCGGGATACTATCAGTTGAGAGTGAAAGATTCAGACATTCCAAAAACTGCTTTTAGTACAGACATTATGAGTTTTTAGTTATGCCATTTGGACTAACCAATGCTCCTACTGTTTTTATGGATCTGATGAACAGAATTTTCAGACCGTACCTGGATCGATTTGTTGTGGTATTCGTAGTTGAAATCTTGATTTATTCACGTAATGAAAATGAACATGCTGAACACCTGAGAATTGTGTTGCAAACTTTGAGAGAAAAGCAATTGTATGCAAAATTTAGCAAATGTGAATTCTGGCTATGTGAGGTTAGTTTTCTGGGGCATTTTGTGTCAGCTTCTGGAATCCGAGTAAATCCAAGCAAAATTTCCGCTATTTTGGATTGTAAACCTCCGAAGAATGTGTCTGAAATCCGTAGTTTTTTGGAATTAGCTGGTTATTACTGCAGATTTGTAAAATGTTCTTTGATGATAGCTACTCCGTTGACTAGATTACTTCAGAAAGATGTTAGATTTGAATGGTCTGATAAATGTCAGAGAAGTTTTGATTAGTTGAAAACTCTGTTAACAGAAGCTCCAGTGTTAGTATAGCAAGAATCGGGTAAAGAATTTGTTGTATACAGTGATGCTTCGTTAAATGGTCTGGGATGTGTTTTGATGCAGGAAGGCAAAGTTGTAGCTTATGCTCGAGACAATTGAAGCCTCATGAAAAGAATTATCCGACGCACGACATTGAGTTAGCTGCTATTGTGTTTGCACTTAAGATTTGGCGCCATTATCTGTACGGTGAGAAATGCATGTATTTTTAGATCATATAAGTTTGAAATATTTGATGACTCAGAAAGATTTGAACTTGCATCAAAAAAGATGGTTAGAACTGTTAAAAAATTATGAGCTTGTGATAGATTATCATCCGGGTAAAGCAAATGTTGTTGCAGATGCACTGAGTCGAAAATCATTGTTTGCACTACATGCTCTGAATGCCCAGTTAGGTTTGACTGATTACAGTTCTGTGATAGCTGAATTAAAAACAAAATCGTTGTTCTTACAACATATATGTGAAGCTCAGAAATCTAATAATGAAGTGCTAACGAAAAGAGATCAGTGTGAAGTGAATTCTGAATATGAATTTCAAATTGTTGATGATTGTTTGAGATTCCGGGATCGTATCTGTGTTTCGAGAAATCCAGAGTTGATTCGGTTGATTTTGAGTGAAGCTCATAATAGTAGTCTATCTGTTCATCCGGGAAGTACTAAAATGTATCATGATTTGAAACAACACTACTGGTGGTGTGGTATGAAACGGGACATTTCTGACTTTGTTTCGAAATGTTTAGTTTGTCATCAAGTGAAAGAAGAACATCAAGTTCCATCAGGTTTGCTACAACCGATTCTGATTCCTGAGTGGAAATGGGATAGAGTGACAATGGACTTTGTTTCTGGTTTGCCTCAGACTCTGAGAAAGAAAGATGCAATATGGGTCGTGGTTGATAGATTAACGAAAACTGCCCATTTTATTCCGGTAAGATTTGATTATTCACTTGACAAATTAGCCGAGTTTTATATTCTGAGATTGTGAGATTGCACGGGGTGCCACTAACTATTGTGCAAGATAGAGATCCAAGGTTTACATCGAGATTCTGGAAGAAATTGCAAGAAGCTTTGGGCACAAAATTACACTTCAGTACATCTTTTCATCTGCAGACAGATGGTCAGTCAGAATGAATTGCTTAGATTCTTGAAGACATGTTAAGGTGCTGTACACTTGAGTTTAATGGTTCGTGGAAACAGTACTTGCCATTAGTTGAATTTGCATATAATAATAATTTTCAGTCAAGTATCCAAATGGCACCTTATGAAGCTTTGTACGGACGTAAATGTTTTACACCTCTGTATTGGACCGAGCTCAGTGAAAATAAGCTACATGGGGTTGATTTGATAAAAGATTTAGAACAGGAAGTGAAATTGATCCGAGATTGATTAAAAGCAGCATCTGATCGTCAGAAGTCTTATGCAGACTTGAAAAGAAAAGATATAGAATTTGAAATTGGCGACAAAGTATTTTTGAAAGTGTCTCCGTGGAAGAAAGTGCTTCGATTCGGATGTAAAGGCAAATTGAGTCTGAGATTCATCAGACCGTATGAGATCATTGAACGAGTTAGGCCTGTTGCATATAGATTAAAGTTGCCGTCTGAGTTACAAAAGATTCATAATGTATTTCATGTTTCGATGCTCCGTAGATATCGATCCTATCCGTCACATGTGATTGCCCCATCTGAAATTGAAATCCGATCTGATATGACATACAAAGAGGAACCGATCTGTATCTTAGCTCATGAAGTGAAAGAGTTAAGAAATAAGAAAATTCTGTTAGTAAAAGTACTATGGAATCGACACAGAATAGAAGATGCTACGTGGGAGCCTAAAGATTCAATGAGACAGTAATATCCAAATTTGTTTAATGGTAAGATTTTCGGGGACAAAAATCCCTAAAGGGGGAGAATTATAACAGTTCGGTTTGTACCCTAGTCGAAACAGTGGTTTCGGGATCACAAATTCGAGTATGTATAATATTTTAATATTATTTTCTGTATAGTTGATATGTGACTAAGCATGTGTTAAATTTTCGTAAGCAAATTTGTTCGTTTGTGTGTTTAATTTGACAAAAGGATGAAATTGAATTGAACATGAAAGTTGCTTGCTATTTGTTAAAGCACCTTTGTGTTGTGGCTTTTAAAAGTTATGGCCTTAAGTGGCAATTGAACCACTATTTAGTTAATGGGTGGTTATGGTCAAAAATGACCTTGTAATATATGTTATAAACATTTTATATTTTAAGGTTAAAATAGGAAATTAATTATTAATGAATTTTTAATATGATTAAAACATGAAAATGGATATTATCTCATACATTCATCCACCGAAAATCAAAAGAAAAGAAAAGTTTGAAAGCTCTTTTACATTCGGCACATACAAGCTTGAATTGAAGGTTAGTTTTTGATCTGTTTTTGATGCTTTCTACGTTTTTGCAATCGTTGCTTTGAGAGCTATAAGACCCATGTATTAATTTTGTGAATTGATGATGTTTGTGTGAGGTGCCATTGTTGATATGTTCAGTTTTAAGATGAATTTAGTTGTTAAATGAAAGATTTGAGCTAGATGAACATGTTTTGTTCTTGAAGTTTTTATGAATTTAGCTAATTAGGGCTAAATTGAGAAAATAGCTATTTGAGGGACTAAATTGAAAATTTGATGGAAAATATGGGTTTGAATGAGATGTATATGCATTCGGCTAAGTATGTGTATGTGTTGATTTTGTGAATTTGATGTTTTGAGAAAAATAGACCAAATTGCTATATTGTGCAAATGTGAGGGTTAATTTGCAAATAGCCCTAAATGTGTGTCCTTGGATTGAATTGAGTGAATTAGTGAATAAAAGGGTTAATTCTCAATATGTTTAGATCTAGAACCAAGGAAAACAGACTTAGATCGCGGGAAAGTGAAACTAACCGAGTAGCCATTTCCGTTTCAGTTGAACCGAATCCGAGGTAAGTCATTATGCAAATAAACGTACTTTTATAAAATTATAATTGTTCATATGAGTAATGTTGGTAATGGATACTTATGAGAGGTTATGCACATGAATTCCGAGATAAGTTCGATATAGTGACTAAGTCCGAGAAGTCCCGTACGAACCTAGGAATAGATAGGATTAGCTATGTCATGACATAGGTATATGTTCTATTTTATCATGTAAGACCACATCTGGGACATTGGCATTGATTTGAGATTTCGTGTAAGACCATGTCTTGGACATTGGCATCAATTTGATCTTTACGTGTAAGACCTCGTTTGGGACGTAAGCATCGATATGAGCGTTACGTGTAAGACCATGTCTGGGACATCAGCATCATATTGATTCGTGTAAGACCATGTCTGGGGGAGTGGCATCGATATCTGAGTGCATATAAGACCTAGTCTGAGACGTTGGCAGTGTACGACTATTCTGAGTTTCTGAGTATCCTATTAGATTCCTTACGGTTCAACGAGCAAGTCTGTGATACGAATTGCAAATTCGGGCTTTGATAAATTAAGTGAATGAATATTCGTTTCAGGTACGTTGATTATACACTAATTGTGTATATAAGGTAAGTATCTATGTGATCATATTATGATGTTATGTATGTGGAATTGATAATACGATATGTTAAGTCTTGACTAGATGAACTATATGCATATATGGTATGTGAATTGGCAATATGGTAAGTTATGGTCAAGCATATGAGCTTAAGAAAGAATGAGGTGATTTTTGTCATAAGAACCGTATTGATCATCTTATAAATTCGATTATGTGCAAGTCATGTAAGGTTTGTTGGTATATGACTTACTAAGCTTTTGGAAAGCTTACTCTGTGTGTGCTTTCTCTGTTTTATAGGTCGTCAAAGCTACTGTATGCTCGGGACCGTTGAGGATCATCATCACACTACTTAACTCATTTTGGTACACTTTGGAAATGTATAAAGCTATATATGGCATGTGTAGGCTAGTATTTTGGTATAAGTTGTTATATGAACTTAGCCATGAGATTTGGCTAGAGATGAGTTGAGATTATGCATTATGCATTATGCATGGTTACTGATTCATGAAAAGTCAAGTTTTTGAGTTAAGCAAATGAATGTATTATGTTTTTGCATATGTTTTGGTCTTGGAAATTTGGCATGACTGAAATGGATATTGAATGTGTGGTTTGAATGGTTATTTGGTATGTTTTTGGTGGTTATATGTGCATGAGATGTCTTGGTAAATGTAGCTTGTAAGTATGACACAAATGGAAGGCATTTTGGCCTTGAAAATGGCCTATAATGTCATACGGTTGTGGCACACGGCCGTGCCTAGTGACCGTGGGGACCAAGTCAGGATAGTACACAGCCTTGGCACACGGCCGTGTCTATTGCGTAGTAACCCTGTGATTTTTGGCAGATTCGACCACAGCCTAAGCACACGGGCGTGCTTAATGGTCGTGGAAGATAAGTCAGTTTCGATCACGAGAAGGACGCACAAGGGTGTCTAGTAGCCGCGGGAGGCACACGGCCTGCCCAAACGGGCGTGCGACCCCTGAAATTTAGAAAAGTTTTAAATTCCAGAGAATGTCTGTAGATGTTTTGTTTTAGTCCCGACTCGGGTTATAAGAATGTTTAAGGTCTCGATGACCTATTTAAGGGACATTATGTGTACGATTGATGATTGATATGTATAAAATGTTATGAAAGTTTCTGATCTGTCCGGTAATGCTCCTAACCCTAATCCAGCGATGGACACGGGATAAGGGTGTTACAAGCTTCTTTCTTCTTAAACACTCATTACAACAAACAACCTTTTTACCCTTAGAAAGCTTCACTAGATCCCATGTTTTGTTCTTATAGAGCGATTTCATCTCTTCTTGCATGGAAAACATCCACTTTCTTGAATCTTCACAGTTAACTGCCTCAGAATAAGTAGATGACTCTTGATTTGCATCTATATCTTCAGCCACGTTTAAAGCATAAGTAACTAGATCAGCCTCGATGTACCTCTTTAGAGGTTTAATTTCTCTTCTAGGTTTGTTCTTAGCAATAGAATATTATGGTAAAGAAGCAATTCTAATCTGAGTTTAGTACTAACATGAAGAGTAGGCTCTCTTGTAGATTCTGGATCAATCTGTAGCTTCACCTGCTTCACATGTGTGCCTGGACTTTACTAGTCTTTATTGGAAGAGCCTTTAAGAGATAAGTTAGGCAACATAACAATTTCATCAAAAATAACATCTCTGCTAACCGCAACTTTTTTATTTTTAGGACACCATAACTTATACCCTTTAACACCAGCCTTATAACCAAGAAAAACACATTTAATGGATCTAGGTTCCAATTTCCCATTATTAACATGAGCATATGCAGGACACCCAAAAATCTTCAAATCAAAATAATCAGTAGGATTACCAAACCATATCTCTTGTGGAGTCTTTTTCTCAATGGCAATAAACGGAGACCGATTAATAAAAAAATTACAATAGAGGCCGCTTCAGCCCGAAACAACTTCGGTAAACAAGCGTTTGACAGCATACATGGAACCTTTTCCATGATTATTTTATTCATCTGTTCTGTAATGACATTTTGCTGTAGAGTATGACGAACTGTCAAGTGTCTCATAATCCCTTCTATTCTACACAATTCATTAAACTCATCAGAACAGAATTCCAAGCCGTTATCTTTGCGGAGTTGTTTTATCCATTTTCTTTTCTACTTCTCGATCATAGTTTTCCAAGCCTTAAACATGGAAAACACATCACTTTTCTATTTCAGGAAGAATGCCCAAACTTTTCTAGAAAAATCATCAATGATCATCAGCATATAATTAGTGTCACCCCTCGAAGGCACTCTAGATGGTCCCTAAAGATCAAAATGAATATAATCCAGCATTCCCTTCATGTTATGGATTCCTTTGGTGAATCGAACTCTCTTTTGGTTCTCAAAAATGCAATACTCATAGAACTTCAGTTTGCTAATACCTTGTCCATCAATAAGTCCTCTTTTGATCAATTCTACCATACTGTTCTCACTCATATGCCTTAGGTGCATTTGTCAAAGTATAGTAACATCATCATCTCACAAGGAATAGTAATCAACAGTTACATCACCAGTAATAGTTGAACATTGCAAAACATATAACTTGACAATCTTTCCCTACCTTTTCATCACAACGAGGAAACCCTTACTAATCTTCAGAACCCTACTTTCCGCAGTGTACTTATGCCCTTTTAAATCAAGAGTACTCAATGAAATCAAATTCCTCTTCAATTTTGGTACATGTCATACGTCACTAAGTGTTTTGACGACTCTATCAAACATATTAATTTTGATCGTGCTAATACTTGCGATTTTACATGAAGCAATATTTCCCATCAAAATAATACCTTTAGTGTAACGCTCCAAAATCCGGCCTAGAAGTCTAGACCGAATCTTAGAGGTTTCATTGATCACTGAAATGATTGTAAGAAAATTTAGGTTAAATAAATGAGAAAACAAACAATATTTAGGATACATAAAATTTTTCATTTATCAAATCCCGATATCTCAAAATGCAGTTGTTTAATCCAAATAACATCTACTTGCATTTGATATAAAATTTCATACCACAGTATTTAAAACAGAACTTACAATCCAAAAGCGTTTACATAAAACTCAAATTTACAAAAAACACTTTATTAACCAGTTTTGAAAACGTGACACTTCTAAGACCTCCGCACACCGAGTCCAACTATAGAAATAGAAAACAAGAGTACCTGCAAAGGGATAAACTAAGATGGGGTGAGCTACACAAGCTTAGTGTGAGATCGGAACGACAGAAAAACAAAAATAAAGTGCCACAATAAAAAAATATCACAATAGCAATCCGATATCCAAATAATCATCACAACCAGAATAGACATATTAGTACTAAATACAACGATCTATATATCGTTAATCTCGCAATCAGACAGACAGATAGACAAAATGCAGGACAAATGCATCAACATGAAACCCACCTATTCGGCCAAACACCTCTTCGTTCCCCTATTCACACCACAAATGAGCTATAGAAAGCTCAACCAACCCTACACACCACATAGGACCTTAAAACCCTATACACCACTCATGTGGAACAAAGCCACATAAATAATAGTATGCATTTGAGCCGCTGTATATCGTATGGTGCGAAAGAAATCGCTATACGAGATTTATTGCGATTGAAATTGCCAAATCAGATCAGACTTCATTCTCTTCATATCCCAAACCCGAAATCATAATGCAAATGCAAGGATGCACACCAAACACTGTCAATTACACAGACACAGAAGCTTGTAACCAGTCAATCAATTACAGAATCGATGTACATAGTTTTCGGACAGTCACACACCAGTTAAACAGAATCAGAAGTTAGCATGTTCAATCGACCAAATCCAGAATCATACATCACAATACTCAAATATTAGGCAACATCACATTAATGAGTCACTTAACTAACGCAATCATTGCATATACAGATATGTCCGAGTCAAAAAAGAGTCTGGACTACCCTTACTAGGACCTAGCCAAGGGTTAGAACACACAAAATCACAAACAGGTCATAAATCAACACAGTACAAAAATTGACGAGATAGGGCCACACGGTCGTGTGCCCCGGCCGTGTTGAAGTGCCCAGGCCGTGTGGGGGTCTACACGCCCGTGTGAAGGCCACACACGCCCATGTGAAGGCCACACATGCCCGTGTGGAGGGGGCATACGCCCGTGTGAGTTGCTCGTGTAACTCACTGTCCAAAGGTGCTAAAAATTAAGAACAGGGAAAACACGACCGCGTGGAGCACTCACACACCCGTGAAGGACACAGGCTCGTGTGGCCAGGCCATGTGGCACCAAAATTCATCGAAAACCCTAAATACCCAAACGCACACGCCTGTGTACTTTAGGGACATGGTCGTGTGAAAATCGACTAATTTCCCCCAATTCAATCACACGGTCGTGTGGCACCTAATCCTGCCAGGAAATCGTAGATCAAGCACATGCCTGTGTGGCCACCCATATGGTCACGAAACCACTCCAAAATTGACTGAAGTTCTCATTTCCCGGTCACTAAAATGACCAAAAATCATAGTATCCTAGAATCCAACCACAACACGCTAAATTATAGATAATTGAAACGACACAAACCCTAGTTGCTCAATTATCGAAGCATGAATAAAATTGTCGAATTCCACAGCAAACCAATACCAAGTTACATAGTTCAGAACACATGCTCGAAATTATCATTTACCATAAAATTGAATTAGCAAATCAAAAATAGAAGAACAAAGGTTCGAAACCCACACCTGATTCGCAATCAAGATGCTAGAAACCAATCAACACACGTTGACGACCTCGATACGAACATGAAGCTTTTCGAAACCAAAACAAAACTGTTTTCTTCTCTTCCTTTTCATAAGACACAAGATATCCAAAAAGAAAAAGAAAAGTAGAGAGAAAAAATGATGGAGAACGTGTAAGAGAAAGAAAAACCTAGAAAAAAACATTAAGAAAAATAAATAATAATAACAAAATAATAGCACTAAATAAAGGAAATAATTATCTAAATCATTAAAACAAAACAAAAATGGTCCTTGAAAACACTCTTGAGGACTCGAACCCAAGATCCAAAGGTACACTAACACACTAGCAACCACCATACCAGTAGGCCTATTCTAACACTTAAACGCGTAACTAAACACAATAGCGCAATCTACTCACTGACCCTACCCACAAAACTTAAAACTTCTAACCCCAAAATCTAGGGTGTTACATTTAGACACTATTTCATATGTTCTAAACCAATCTCGATTGGGGCTTATATGGAAGGTACAACTAGAAGGATCCACTCTCCACTCACTTTTGGGTTGTTGGCAAAAGCAACTAGGATTTCAACATCACTATAGTCTTCTACAACATCAGCTTCACCAGATTGTTCTAATTTTTTTCCTTTTTGATTTGTCACCTCCCATTTGATCTTATTCTGCAACTTATAACACCCAGACTTAATGTGCCCTTTCTTCTTGCAGAAGTTATAGGTTTTACCTCTGTTTGAATATCTCGATCTACCCTTAAATTTATCGCGAGGATTTTATTCCTATGTTCTCCCACGATTATTATCAATATTTCATTTTTGTCTACATCGAACAATGAGACCCTCTCCCTGAGAGTCAAATCTAGACACAAGATGCTTCATCTTATCATACGATGTTAAGGAAGCATAGACTTCATCAACTGTGAGAGATTTGCAGTTATAAAAAATTGTATCTTTAAAGGTTGAATAAAATGGGGGTAATGAATAAAGTAAAAGTAACCCTAAATCTTTTTATTCATATTGAACCTCTATGGTCATTAATTCTGAGAGAATTTCTTTAAACACAGTTAAGTGTTTGTGCACAGACACACGTTCCTCCAAACGATAAGCATAAAGGCGTTGTTTCATATGCAACTTGCTAGTTAGGGTTTTTAACATGCATAGCTGTTGCAACTTTGCCCATAATGTAACTATGGTCTTCTCCTTCATCATATCCTGTAGAATTTCATTTGACAGATGCAAATGTAATTGCATTAAAGCCTTTCGATCTTTACGTTTCTTCTCTTCCTCCGTCAATGTCCAAGGCTTCTTATCTAACCCTAGCAGGGCACCCTTCAAATCCATCTGCGCAAGAACTACCTGCATCTTTATCAGCCACAACGAGAATCTAGTGTTGCGATCTAATAGCGAAATATAATTCTTCATTATCGCCATTATCGTGATCGAAAACAAGCAACCTGAAAAACCTCTGATGCTAATTTGTTAAAAATTGAATGTCAATAATGGCAATGGAGAAAGATCGCAAAGAAAAATAAAGAAAAATAGAACACACAGATTTTATATGAAAAAACTTTCGGGGAAAATCACAGGAAAAAGAGAAGAAAATTCACTAATGTCGAATTCGAATAATATAAGAGGAGTTTCGACTGCATCTATTTATAGGTTGAAAAACCCTAATTCTAATCAATGTCAAATAAATTATGCTAATAAATGCTAAATATATTATACTAATAAATACTAAATATTCTAGAAAAAAATATTTTTTTAACTTGACTTGCAAGTAATCTCTTAGAATTTGGGTCACACAACTCTAACAAGCAACTTTGAGAATTAATTTATACGTACTTCATTGATATATTTTACATTCTTGTTTAGCTACCTAGTCTGTTTTAGGAATTAAAATATATCATGGAGTACATATAATTTTTGCATATTTCATTTCAATATATATTTTTTGGATTTTAAACTATTAATAAGAATGCTTGGTTATGATCTTTGTAAATATAGTGGGTTTAAATTGTTGAATTATTTCGAATTAAGATTAAATTGATAGAATGTGTATGTGTTAAGGACTAAATATGTAATTATACGAATTAAAAGAAAAGTCAGTCTTATCATTTTCGTTTATGATTTAATGGAGAAGGGTGACTAAAAGAGAAACAAATGATAACGTTAGTGACGAGAATAAAAATTTTTATAGTTAAATGATCAAAATAGAAATATGCTAATAGTTGGATGATTACTTGTACAATTTACCCTTAATTTTAAATAATATGCTTTATTTTTCCTTTGTCCATTACTTAGAATTGGGTATGTGAAGTATGATGTTGGTAGACTTTTATAGGGTTTTAAGATGGAACCATTAATATCTGGTAGAAGGAATTCATACTCGATTAATGAGGGATCAAACCCTTGTCCTTGGATAAAGGTTCTACTGTTCATCTCTAAATAGTATTGCACCACTACTTCATTGTGGAAGCGGTCGACATCAATTTCCATCGATGCCTCATTGGTGTGTCGTGCTTTTCTCAATGCCATTGAACGATTTTAATCAAAATAACTAAGCAGCCAATTACCCACACAAGTTTTATAATAGATAATTAAACTAGAATGTCTAACCTCAGTTCGTTGGAGATTTTACACGTGTTGGGTCATTCTCCAATCTAAATTTGATGCCTTATACTTGCAAAAGAGAAAGCAAAAACAAAAGGCTAGAAAAAAATTGAAGAAGCAGCAGAGAAAAAAGAAACTCGATAGAAGAATCGAAATTGAAATCGTGAAAACTTGACGAAAGATGGAGGAAAGGAGTTGTGGCGACTATAGGGAGTTTTGGAGTTGCAAACACATTCTTAATGAAAGTGATTAGGGTTAACAAAAAGTGAGGTGATTAAAGGAGACGTCGTGCTGCTCAGAGAATGAGCAAAAAAAAGTTGCAGAACCCAATATCGTGTTGCAACACAATCCTTGTATGTCATGACACATCTTGAAAATTTTAAATTTTTTTAGTTTCGAAGTCCTATATCGTGACACAAAGGAACCTATGTCGTGACATGTACTAGAAGTTTCAGAATTCATCTTTTCAGATCGTGTCAGACTCCTTGGTTTATGCCTAATAACTTCAAATCACTCTTAAGGCTTTTCAAAATAACAACCTCTCTAAGCTCAACAACTATTGTAAATAAAATACATTACTATGGAATCAAAATCAAATAGAAAATGAACAAATGAAAAATAAATAAAACTAAAATTAAAACAAATTGAAATAGAAGTGAACACCAGGTTATCCTTATTGACCCAAATTTTTAGGATAGTTGGGATTAAAATGAAAGAATTAGAAAATTTTCGGACTCCACTGGGGATTTAGAAATCTTAGTGGCCAAATTTTGATTTGGTTGGATCTTAATTTTGGTTTAGTTAGATTGCAACCGACTGGTTCCATAATGAGAGACAAAATGATTAGGATTTAGTGGAGGAAGTTGCCTGTTGAGACCGGGCCAATGGAGTATATATAAAAGTGTGGATAGAAATAGAATTATTCTCAATTCTATTCACCATTTTTTCCTTTCGCAAGGGCATCATCTTCTTTAGACATACTGAAGAAGAAGAGGATGTAGCTGAAGGAAACTCTGCATGTCTTAGGAAATGTGAGAATTTAAGTTTGACAGTAGAGAAGTTTGGAAACTGTTTAGCTTCTTTACCTTACTGCACTTGTGGATTGAAGAATAGAGTGAAGTAGTATGTAACACCCGTTACTCGTATTCAATGCTGGAACAGAGTACGAGGCACTACCAAACATAATCATAAGAAAACATATAAAATCGAGACATAAATTTCCATCCAAGTTTAAAACTTTTCACATACATTCATATCATCCCTATCACGAGCCTACAACGCCCAAAACATGCATCGAAAGTGGTTCGGGACTAAACTGAGAACTTTGGAAACTTGTGGGAAACTTAAAAAATGTTTCATGTAAAAGGGGGCCACACGCCCGTGTGGACCAAGGCACACGCCTGTGTAGTAAGGAATACGCAAGTGTTCCTAGCCCATGTAACTCTCTGTTTATAACGTCATGAACGAATTGAGGTCACACGGCCAAGACACACGCCCGTGTGCTTAGGCTGTGTGGTTAATTAAATTTTCATTATTTTTCATAAAATAGGTGCAGGCTTCACATGACCAGGGCACACGCCTGTGTTTGAGGCCGTGCCGTCCACACGGCTGAGACACACACCCTTGTCTCTGTCCATGTGCTCAATACTAAGTATTTTATTTTGCAACAATTAAGATGCAGGGAACACACGGTCGAAACACATGCCCATGGGGCAAGCCGTGTGTCACACACGGCCTAGACACATGCCACCCGTGTGGACAAAAAGAAGGCTATTTACCAAGCCATTTTGTCACCCTTCCATGCATAAACCTACACAATAAACATAGAACCATTCCAAACATATACATACAACCAAATCAACCACAAACAAAATATCAATACATCATTCACATGCTTTCATTTATCATACACAAACATCACATATAACTCAACTTAAATCATGCAATTTCCCACATCCATGAAAAGCATCATCATACGCATATATATATACTGAAACCAATATTAGCCACTTTCAATGGCCATTTACAAAATTAATTATCACCCAACATAAGCCAACACATTTGGCTAAATCAATTATGACAGTTAACAAAATGACCAAGTCCCTATACATGCCATAACTCAAAATATCAAAATCAATGGTACCCAAAATATTGAGTTAATAGTGTGAGTGGATCTTCGACAGTTCTCGATCCCTGAGCTAGCTTGGTGACATTATAAGACAAGGCAAAAGAAAGGGGAGTAAGCTATATAGCTTAGTAAGTTCTTATGCAAATAATAAGCATTATAATCGCACATGTATCATATTAATAAACATGATAAACTTGCATAAATAGTATCAAGATCTTCTAATCATAACATACTCATTCATAACCTTACCGAGGGATTTATCACCTATCGAGCTCATTAATAAATGAGTTTTACGTACGTACCTGTACCAACTCACAACATAATCAATACCTTTTACAACTTTAACATACATGTTGAATTTCCCGTTGAACCACTTGGAATACTAAAGGATACTCGAGAATCTCACACACACAATACCATACCAATTCCATATCCTAGATATGGTCTTACACGTAATCTCAAATAATCCTAATGTCATGACATTTGTATCCTAACTATTCCTAAGGTTCGACCGATATTTCTCGCTTGATGAACTTTGTCGATTACGTTCGAAGAGTAAATCACAATGCATGCAATATTAAAGCAATTAAAGCATAAATGTCAACGCATTATTTACATACGAACTTACCTCGGTACAAAAATAGTAGGAATGATACCTAATCGTCAAATACTTTATTTTTCCCTCGATCTAGGTCCGAACCTCGTTTCTCTTGATTTATAATAGAAAATTTAACTCATTTATTATTCACAGTATTCAATTCAGTCTAAAAATCGTATTATGAAAAAATTACATTTTTGCCCCTAAACTTTTACATATTTACATTTTGGTCCATAGGCTCGTAAAATGAAACATGTCAATTTCTTTAATGTACAAGCCTAGCAAAACCATTTTTATAACTATAACAGCCCTCAATTTCCATCAAATGACACTTTTACTACATATTTTATAACTTTCACAAATATGTCCTTTTAAGCATTTTCATAAAAAATCACTCAGTAAAAGTTGTTTATCTAACACCAAACATTCATTTTCTACCATTAAACATCAAAATACATAAATTTCTAACATGGGTAAAACCTTAGACCTTGATTATTCCTTAAATTAATGGTAGAAATAGATAGATCGAGTGATAACGACTTCAAAAATGTAAAGAGCATTAAAAATAAGGCAAGAACGGACTTACAATCGAGCTTGAAAGTTGGCCAAACCCTAGATATGTCTTCTTTCTAATTTTCGGCACAAGGGGAGAAGATGGACAAGATTTTGGCTTGATTTTCCCTTTTTATTCATTTATTTACCAAATGACCAAAATGCCCTTAATGCATAACTTTGAAATTTTATCTCACCATGTCCATTTTTGTCCACTAGCTTAACAAATGGTCTAATTACCATCCAAGGACCTTAAATTTAAATTTTCATAGCAATTAGACACCTGTAGAAATCAACTTTTGCACTTTTTACAATTTAGTCCTTTTTACTAAATTGAGTGCCCAAACGTCAAAATTTTCAAACAAAATTTTTTCGAAATCATTTCATAAAACTGTAGACCATATAAATGTAATAAAAATGAATTTTACTAAGTCAGATTTGTGGTCCCAAAGCCACTATTCTGACTAGGCCCAAAATCGGGCTGTTACATAGTAACTCTTAAAAGCTCCTACATAATTATGGATTCTAGGTTTTAAAAGGGTTGAACACCTTTAGTTTAACCAGCAAATGGTTGTGATGCTTAGCTATCAGGACAAAGAAGGATCTAATGTTTGGATAAGCTAAGCTAATAAGGATAAATAAATCCATGTGAGTTTTTGCACCTTGCCTTCTTGATGATAGATGATGTTGTGTAACTTGTATGTATCACATTGATGATATATAGAGATTGCCTAAGTTATGGTGTGTATGTACTTGAAGAAAAAGTAGGTTGTGTGTGAGCTTTTATTAGTTGTCTGTTGGTTATTTTATGATAGTTAGTTGATGATAGGTAATTTGGCATGATGTTTGATTAATGATGAATTGTATGTTATGCTTGAGTAATGTATGCATAGTGTGGAGGAAAACGTTGATAGGGTAGATGAAGTTAGGAGTTGGTAATGGAAAGTTTTGTTAGAT
Organism: Gossypium bickii; assembly: GCA_025503065.1. Lineage (NCBI taxonomy): Eukaryota > Viridiplantae > Streptophyta > Magnoliopsida > Malvales > Malvaceae > Gossypium > Gossypium bickii. The sequence goes on along the minus strand of CP106717.1, from coordinate 56,710,528 downwards.
ATCACCATACGATATTGCTGAGTGCAAACCGGGATATGTGAAGCTCCAATTGAAGGAATAGGGAAAATGGAGTTCCATTAAGATATCATCATATGGTATTATTGAGTGCAAACCGTGATATGCAAAGCTCCGGGCCTTGTGGGGGGACACTTCTGCGTTCAAGCATCAAGGTAAAATGTGAAACAAGTCCTTCAGGATGACATCATGATTATGATTATTAGGCTCCACGTATCAACACCGTGACAACAGTTAGCAGGCTCTATAGGACGACGCCTCAAGAGAGGTGTAATATGTAAGACCATAGCTCAACTATGGAAGTATAGAGAGTCCTCTAGGACAATAAACACGGGGAAGTCTGCTAGGACTTTAAACATGGGGTATATTGTGTAAGACCATAACTCAAATATGGCAGCATAGAGAGTTCGTCGAGATAGAATGTAACACCCTTAACCCGTCTCTGTCATTGGATTAGGGTTACGAAGCATTACCATATAAATCAGAACAACAAAGTCATTTAATATTATTTACTTAAAAATCATTACAAACCTATCAAACATATACATTTGGGCCTTAAATTGAGCCTTCAAGGCCCTAAAAATAGTTTGGGGTTAATCTGGGATTACTTTGAAACAATTTAGAAACTTTCGGAAAAAGTTGAAAATTTTGAAAACAAAGGTCACACGGCCGTGTGACATAGCCTAGACCGTGTAATGCTCGAACAGTGGGACACATGACCGTGTCCCGGCCCATGCCTTAAACCATGTAACTCATTGAGTTAGTCACACGGTCGTGTCATAGGCTATGTGCCAGACCATGTAATTCTCTAACTTGTGACATACGGCCATGTCCCAGGCCGTGTGCTAGACCGTGTATCTCACTGATTTGATACACATGGCCATGTCCTAGGCCGTGTGATACTCACACCTAAAATAGTACGTGACACACGACCGTGTAGCCAGGTCATGTGTGTCACACTTCCGTGGGACAGCTCGTGTCCCAGGCCTTGTGTTCCATAATTTGACCCTATAAACAAGGCATTTCAAGACCAAAACATACCTAATCATCCCCTCCATTTGTGCATACATTCAATAGACCTAACAATCTTTCAAAAACATCTGTACATACTAAATCAAACAACTTTTTTCATCTAACCAATATGCCATTCAAAGGCACCACATTTATACCCAAACAATGCTATAATGCCACATATCAAGCACAAAACATAGTCAATTTAGCTCCCTAATGACATTAATTATAACCATTCACTTTTCATAATAAACATACCAAAAGGACCATATATTTGAAGTACTTAAAAGTGACCAAAAGACTTAAACTTGCCAAAACATTATAAGTTTATCATATAAAATAAATACACTCCAAAAACATATTCAAGAACTACCATATTATAAAGTCATATACATGTCATTTATAACCTTGGCCAAAATAACTCAAAAACTACCAAAATGTTTGCTAGATAGTGTGATAGAACTCCGACACAATTCCAACCAATCGAGCTTCTAATAATCTACGAAATAAAGGAAAATAACTATGTAAGCAACTAGTGCTTAGTAAGCTCGTCTAAACTCAAACATAACTTTCAATTCTTAAGCTCAATTTATAAAATGTGCATAACATATTTACCATACTCATAAGCTTAATACAATCCTATAAGCATCACCAAACTCACAAATTAGTAGGCCCATGTATAATGCATATAGAAAATCAACCATTTCACAAAATGGATCTTCATGAACATAACATTCATCACATAATCATTTAGTTCCTTTCAATTCATTTGCATTCATCCAAATTTAGCTTTCATAAGTTTATGAGCAATTATCCATTTGAACACTTGCCTTGCCAATTACCTTTACTTATTCGTTGAACCATCTAGAATTATATTGGATACTCTAAGAACGCTTACACTTAGTGTGCCTTTCCATATAACCGTAACCTTTCCTTTTCAATAGTGCTCAAAATGAGCTATGGAGAATTCACAACAAATGCATAACCTCAACCATCGATAGGACATGAAATCCTTAATGACATGTCATTCGTATCCTAAGAATTTTTAAAGTTCAAACTAGGTCATTTATCCGTCAATTACTCAAAACACCAAAATATGTATATATTTTCGAGTCAGTTTATAACTAAAATAATATATCAGATAATCAATCAAACTATATTTAGTAAGATTATAATTCATACAAACTTACCCCAAGTTGGAGACTAATCCAAAACTTTCGCCTTTCCTTAATTTAAATTCGGTTGTTGTTTATCCTGATCTAAATAAATAGTTTCATTCAATTAAGTACTTCAATTAACCTCAAGCATTAAATTCAATCTATTAGTCATATTATCATGAAATTACAAAATTATCCTTTTTATTTTAACTTTTTCACAATTTAGTCCTTAATCTCTAACTTAAAATTTAACTATTTTAACCCTCTATACATGTTAGTCAAGTCTTCCCCTATACCTATATCAATCCATATTTTTACTCATTTCACTCAAAATTCATGGAATTTACCATATAAACAATTTAGTCCCTAAACCCTAAATTCACTAAAAACCACTTAACAAAACAAGTTTGTTTAACAACCAAGTTTAATAATCTATCAATTAACATCAAAATACATTAAAACACAATCATGACAAGTCCCTCAACCTTTAACAGTTTTGCAAATTAACCTCTTGGCTAAGTAGTTAAGCTAGAACGAGCTCAAAAACATAAAAATCACTAAAAACGAAATCAAAATCACATATCATGCATCGAAAGAAGCTTAGCTGGATATTTCTTAACTCAACAATGGGGTTTCGACAATAGCAAGGTGAAAATGAGAAAGATGATATCTAATTCTTTTTTTTAAGCATGTGTTTATTAAATTACTAATTTATCCTTATAATATAAACTTATAAAATAACTAAATCATACCCATCATTGTCCACCATATTTATATATGGCATAATTACTAAATAAGTCCATTAACTCACCTTGTTAAAGCTATTTAATCCACTTAACTAATAGAATTCAACTTTTACACCTTTTTAACCATTTAAACCTCAAAATTTTATAACAAAAATTTAATATAACCTTAAAATAACTTTATAGACATTAAATAAACATTAAAATAATAAATCACTTATTAGATTCGTGGTCTCAAAACCATTATTTCTGACACCACTAAAATTGGGCTGTTACACAGTAAACACGGGAAAGTCCACAGGACACTAAATATAGGTTCAGACTAGTAAAATTGTAGTTCGACTATGGTGACAGGCAAAGTCTGCCAAAAGCGATTGGGCTGGGAAAATGATAGTAAAAGGGAGGAGAGAAATCGAAGTATGATCTACTTGGAGAGTAACAAGAAAGGGCGAGTACGGCTTTTTCGAGAACGTATATAAATAGGAAGGCAATAGGTCTGGGGTGAATAACCCTGAAAGGGAGGTTATAATAGATTGTTAAGTGGATCATGATACTAAGAGGTCCATAGGGAAAATATAGATAGAGGCAGATAAGTTTATTGAGGTCCACTCGAAAGTTTAATCGCTTAGGCTAACAGAAGAAGGAGTCTGCCAAGGGTTACATGAAATAGATCATCCACTGGAAGGTGATAGATTACAGTTCATTAAGATTGAGAAGTTAATTTCTATTATATAGAAGATGGAGTAGAGATGTGCTAAAGCCTAGGGCCAAAATGTAAGGTTGAGGGTTGAAATCTAGGAGGTTATTAATAGAAGTCAGCTAAGGTCAAGCAGATAAACTTGTAACCCATTTGTGCGAGGCAAGTTGGTTAAGGTGTAAAGGAATTTAGGATACGACAGAATCAGTTCTGTACTACCAAAGGATCGCTTCCGTAAAATAACACACGTATGTCTCATATAGAGAATACTTCCACTAGTGGTGAAACCTGTGGAAGGCCAAAGATGCTCGTGGAATTGAAATCCCCACTTAAAATTTTGTTCCTTAAAGTTTTTGAATTTTTAGTATAGTGTTGCCTTGCAGAGTCTCACTAAGTTCAATTGGAACTTATAAATTTTACTGCTTTTTTGCAGAATAAGGTTTTGATTCAAGAATCAAGTGGAGGAACCAAGCTAGACATTGCTAGTTTAGGGCGGAGGCATGATGGTTGTCCAGGCATAGTGGAGGACACTTGTAGAGGTCACGCCTCGGGGTTAAAATTAGTTATATTTGTAGTAAAGACTAGATTCATATTTGTAAATAAATTCCAGGTTTAATAAGGCACTGACTTTGTAAGAATTTATTTTTTACACATCGTATGAGTTGCAATAGGAGTTACCTTCTAATCTCGATTTGGTACCCATATCTCACGATCGGATAAGTAGAAAGTGTTACAAGAAACCCTTTTTTCGAATCAGGATGATCCATATGGCCACCGAATATAACATCTTGGTTTTCGGCCTAGTCAAAATAGTGGTGTGAGACCATAAATCCGAGTTCTGTTGATGAGTTTTAGAGGTTTATGCTTTGTTTTCATGTTAGTGTGAAAGTTTTATGAAGCAATTTTGTGAAATTGCGGTTGAATTGTCCAAAAGGACTAAATTGCAAAAGTTTTCAAAATGTAAGATTCTAGAAGCTATTTGTGTGAAATTGCTTTAGAATATTAATTAGAGGTTATTAAATAGCAATTTTCCCAATTTCTAATTTTTGGACAAAATTGGGCATGAATGAGTTAAAATGGAAAGTTTATCAAAAAGGGCATTTTGGTCATTTAACAATTAAATAATTAAAATGGGAGAAAAGATGACAAAAATTCATTCATCTTCTTCTCCAAGGCTGCCGAAAATTTGAGAGAGCCATTGTTAGGGTTCTTCAAACTTTTCAAGCTAGCTAGTAAGTGTATTCTAGCCCCTTTTTTTATATTCTTTGTATTTTTGAAGTACTTGTAGCATGAGTAAGCTATTTTTAGCCATTTGATGAGCTATAATGGATGTTCAAAAATGTGGGCTAAGTGCGAAACCACCGAGAAATTAGCTGTGTGGATTAGTTGCGTGGATTAGCTATGTGGTTATATTATTGAGTTAATTAGCTGTGTGGATGAATTATCGAGAAATGATATTGTGTTGTATTTTGTGTAAATGTGATATTGAATACAGGGGGGCATTTCAATGGTTATGAGTATGTGACTTATGATGTGTTGGAAATGTGATAAGGAATAGAAAGAGTAAGCATTGTGTACATTATATGTTAGTATGATGCTAATTGTTGTTTAGCTTATGCTATGATGCTTAATTGTTTAAGTGTAAACTTACTAAGCTCTAAGCTTTCTCCCTTTGTTATTCTTGTCTTATAGAGTAAAAGTGTTGAGTCGAGATACGATGATCAATTGGAAGATCGCCCACACTGTCAACACACTCTCGTACATGAGAGTCAATGTTTTGTATATGGCATGTATAGAGGCTAGACAAGTTAGTGAATTTTGTTGTAAATGGCTAAGATGTGTTGGCCTATAGATGGATAGTCTATTTTGTATAATGCCATAGTAGTTGGCTACCTTATTTTATGAAAAGATTGCATTTCAATTTGAGTTGATTATGGATGTGTTGAATGAATGCATATTGTGTATGCTAGAGGGATGAAAGGAACTTAGCACATAGCTTTGTTTTTGTCCATGTGGATAGACACACGGGCGCGTGTCTAGACCATGTATGACACATGGTCAGCCCACGGGCGTGTGACTTGGCCGTGTGTCCCCTGCATATTAAAATTTTAAGTTAGAATAGACCACGGACTAGCCACACGGGCGTGTGTATAGGCTGTGTGAGTTTAGTCAGTGTTGGCCACGGGCTAGCCACACGGGCGTGTGAATAGGATTTGAGGCCGTGCGTATGTGGTTAGTACTCACCACGGTTGTGGAGCATGGGCGTGTGGGTCTATGCACGGGTGTGTCTTTTCTGGCACGGGCGTGTTAAACCTGTATAAAAGACAAAATTTTTAAGATTGGAAAAAGTTTTGATATAGTATCGGGAGCCCTCGTGTGTATGAGTGAGACCTCGTAAGTCGAGATTGAGGTTGTTGAGGTGACTTAAGATAATAGTCACGATGAGCCTAAATGGCAATCAAGTGTTTTTATTACGGTAATGACTCGGGCTCGGTTCTGACGTAGAACTCGGGTAAAAGATGTTACATTTAGTGGTATCAGAGCTATGGTTTAGTCGGTTCTAGGACTACCGTAGTGGGTACAAGGGTCTAGCTATACATGCCATAAGAGTACTATGATAGTGTGATGGTTTCTGATGATTTTAAATCTTGTTTTATATAGTATATGGATTCAGATCAATCTACTGCTGATGAAGCAGCTAGTAATGTGCCAGCTCCTGCGCAAGGAACTGTGCCTGTACAAAGTGGACCCGAGGCTAGGGGTTAAGGAGAAGAGGCACGAGAAGCCTTTCTCCAGATGATGAGTAATTGGTACTCAGACTATGTTCGTGTGAACCCCAATGCTCAACCTCCTCCACCTCCTTCTATACCTCAGCCAAATCCAGTGGCTCCTCAAGGTATTGATGTTGTGAGGATATCGAAACCCCCGGTGGAAATAATTAGGAAGAACGGGGCTGAGGAGTTTAGAGCAAAGGTAAATGATGACCCTGAGAGGGCAGAGTTTTGGTTAGAGAACTCGATGAGAGTGTTTGATAAACTTTGATGTACACTTGAAGAGAGCTTGAAGTGTGTCGTATCCTTGCTGAGAGATTCGACATACCATTGGTGGAAGACGCTGATGTTAGTGGTCCCGAAAGAACAGGTGATGTGGGACTTCTTTTTGGAAGAGTTCTGGAAGAAGTATATAAGCCAACAATTTACTGATCGAAAAAGGAAGGAATTCCTTGAGTTGAAGCAAGGAAGAATGTCAGTAGCGGAATATGAGCGTGAGTTTGTTAGGCTTAGCAAATATGCTCAATTATGTGTGTCAACAGAGACCATCTTGTGTAAGAGGTTCGAAGATGGACTGAATGAGGACACCAAACTCCTAGTGGGTATTTTGGAGTTGAAAGAGTTTGTTGTGTTGGTAGAAAGGGCAAGTAAGACCGAAGAGTTGAGTAAGGAAAAGAGAAGGGCTGTGAGTGAAGCCCGAGATGCTAGAAAAAGACTGATGGGCAAGTCGTATCAAGCCCAGTCGAAAAGATCCAATGAGAGGAATCCTCGGACAACAACCCCGGTGGGATATTCACATCAAGACTTGGGCAATATTTGTTCGAGTTTGAGAGTCCAAGCCACCTCGATGGAAAGTGTGGGCAATTCGAAGAGTAAGCCGGAGTGTCCAAGTTGTGGCAGATATCACACCAGAGAGTGTTGGGGTAACAGTCAGAACTGTTATAAATGTGGTTCCCTCGATCACTTTATTCGAAACTGCCCTGAGAGGGATGATAAGGAAGAGAAGCAAGAGTAGAGATCAAGCGATGTGCCTGCAAGGGGTAGGACGCCTAGGAACCCGAGAGGCGGGAATAGTGGTAGAGGTGCGTCTAGAGACTCTGCTGTGAGACTGGAGGGTCGGGCACCTGGAAGGACACTATTCGCGCTCGCGAAGAGGCATCCTCCCCAGATGTGATAATGGGTGCTTTTTCTCTCTATGACACCCTTGTTATTGCTTTAATAGATCCATGGTCTACTCATTCTTATATTTGTATGAGATTAGCATCTAATTTGAGTATGACCGTTGAGTCTACAGAGATTGTGGTTAAGGTGTAAAACTCTTTAGGAAAGCATGTGTTAGTGGACAAAGTGTGTAAAAATTATCCTTTTTTGATTGAGAATCATTGTTTCCTGGCAAATCGTATGCTTTTGCCGTTTGATGTGTTTGATTTAATCCTTGGCATGGATTGGTTAACTACCCATAATGTCTTAGTGAACTGTGGTAGTAAGTTTATTGAATTCAAATGTGAGAGTGGAGATGTGGTTCGGGTTGAATCAGGTGGATCGGATAGTCTACCAGTGATGATTTCTTCTCTAGTGCCTGAGAAATGTTTAAGAAAAGGATGTGAGCCCTATATCGCCTTTATGTTGAATACTCGAGAGGTTGGAGTAAAGTTAGAAACAGTGCCAGTGGTACGCCTGGAAGAGTTACCCGGATTACCTCCAGTGAGAGAGGTTGAGTTTGAGATTGAGTTTGAGATTGAGTTGATTCCAGGAACGGCACCGATTTCAATCGCTCCATATAGAATGGAACCTTTAGAGTTGAAAGAACTGAAGGTACAGTTGCAAGAGTTGACAGATAAGGGTTTTGTAAGACCAAGTTACTCACCGTTGGGTGCTCCGATATTATTTGTGAAAAAGAATGATGGGTCTATGAGGTTGTGTATAGACTATAGACAGCTCAACAAAGTGACGGTAAAGAATAAGTATCCTTTACCAAGCATTGATGACCTTTTCGATCAACTAAAAGGAGCTACAGTGTTCTCCAAGATAGACTTAAGGTCGGGTTATTATCAGCTCAGAGTGAAAGAGCAAGTTGTGTTGAAAATTGCATTTCGAACAAGGTATGGCGATTATGAGTTTTTGGTTATGCCGTTTGGACTAACGAATGCACCTGTGATTTTTATGGATCTGATGAACTGTTTTTTCAAACCATATGTGGACAAGTTTATGGTTGTCTTCATTGAAGACATATTGATCTATTCTCAGGATGAGAATGACCATGAAGAATATTTGAGAATTGTTTTGCAAACTTTAAGGGATAAGCAGTTGTATGCTAAGTTTAGCAAGAGTGAGTTCTGGCTCTGAGAGGTCAGATTTCTAGGACACATTGTGTCGAGTGATGGTATCAGAGTTGACCCGAGTAAGATTTTGGCTATTGTGGATTGGAAACAGCCGAGGAACATGTCAGAAATCAGAAGTTTCTTGGGATTGGCAGGATATTACAGACGTTTCATAAAGGGGTTCTATGTGATTGCTACCCCGATGACGAAACTATTGCATAAAGATGTCAAGTTTGAATGGAATGAGATATGTCAACAAAGTTTTGAGAAACTGAAAATAATGTTGACTGAGGCAACAGTTTTGGTTCAACCAGAATCAGGGAAAGAGTTCGTGGTTTATAGTGATGCGTCGTCCAATGGTCTCAATTGCGTGTTCATGCAAGAGGGTAAGGTAGTCGGTTACGCCTCGAGACAGCTAAAATCACACGAGAAGAATTATCCGACTCATGATTTGGAGTTGGCTGCGATTGTTTTCATGTTAAAGATTTGGTGGCATTACAGGCATGGTGAGAAGTGCCGAATCTTTACGGATCACAAGAGTTTGAAGTATTTGATGGATCAGAAAGATCTGAATTTGAGACAGAGGCGGTGGCTTGAGTTGTTGAAAAACTATGAATTAGTCATTGATTACCACCCAGGAAAAGCGAATATGGTTGCGGATGCCTTGAGTAGGAAATCCTATATGCTCTAAGAGCTATGAGCACGAGTTTAGCAATATCTGATGACGGTGTTATTTTGGCAGAGCTGAGAGCTAGGTGATAAACCGTAAAAGTAACATATTTTAAGCCCACATTTAATATGCTTTTGGATGATTTATCCCTTGATTTGTGTAAAAAGGTGCTCTTAATCCTTTATTTTCATGTCTTATACTCAGGAAAGCACCCGAGGATGAAAAGAACACAAAATGGGTCTAAAACGAAGCAAATGGGCCAATTCACAAAATCAACACGGCCTAGGCCAAGGACCACACGGCCGTGCCATGCCAGTCATCAAGAACACGGCCTGACCTCGACTCACACGGCAGTGCTTCATTAAAGAAATTCGAACACAGTCAGGTCTCAATTTGCACGGGCGTGTGACATGGCCGTGCCTCTGTTGCTGGAAAGAGCAATTTCAGTCGGAAAAGGATATTTAGGGAGAAAGAATCACATTCCAAGAGCCTATAAATATCCCCCAAGTACCACCTTGAAGAAGGGGCGTCAAAGCTAGGCCAAGGAGCCAAGCCGAGAAGGTCAGAGTTAGGGAATAACGCGAGGATAGCCAGTTGATTCATCCCAAGAAGCCGAAATTATACTCAAGACAGCGGAATTCTCCTTCAATCCCGTTAGGGAGTTTTAGGATTTTTCTTATGTTTTGTTTTATCTTTTCTCTTGTGATGTTTTATTTTTACATTATGAACTAAATCCTTCAGATACCTGAAGGGGGATGAAAGCTAGACAGATTTTATTATTTGATTTTTAAGTTATATAATAAATTACTTAGCTTGTTCTTAATTATGTTGCTTAATCCAAATCTAATGTGCTCATGTAGAGGAGAAATAGACCCTGCCTAAGAGACGATCTAACATAATTAAGCGAAGTTGATCGAACTCCTAGAGATAGGGTTACGAGATTTTACCGGATTAGGGTGAAAGCTAATATGGGAGTCCATTGATCGATTTACTGCTATCCTAGGGGGTTATTATAAGCGAACGAGTTCCACTAATTAACCTAGGGTTAGACGTTATTCGCCTCGAGAGAGGTTTAATATAGGTTAGGGAGTCTTACGGATCAAGCTAAGTAAAAGAAATCATATAATTTAGGGTTAATTAATAAGTGAAGTCTAGGTGGATTCTTCCTGAGGGTATCGTCGTAATCAACTGAGTTTTCCTTCAAAGTTATATCCCTAGTCCTCCTTTTTATCTGTGTGTCCTTAGTTTAGTCTTCGTCAAAAGCAACTTCACTCTAATTTTAAGGCTAAATAATAAAAAGAAAGTTAGTATTAGTACTTTTAGTTCCTTTGGGTTCGATATCCGGTCTTGCCTAAGCTATACTATTGTTCGATAGGGACACTTGCCTTTAATCGTTTCAGAGTTAGTTTTCAGGTTTTGATCATTCTTTTATAAATTTTAAAACTCTGATTTACAGCGATCAAGTTTTTGGCGCCGTTGCCGGGGAACTAAAATATTAAGAAAGCTCTATTTTATTACTTTAGCCATTATTTTATTCGCAATTTATTTCTTTTGTTTTCTTAGGTTAAATTTTAATTTTTTCTAATTATTTATTTATTTATTTATTTCTCTTTTATAGATACCTCTACTTTATGACTAGAAGGAATTCGAGAGGACCTTTGGTATACGATAGTGATATCGATGCAACCTCTCATAGGAATCGCAGGGAAACCAAGCGAGCCCTAGATTACACAGAAAGAGAGGAAGAAAACAGATCCAATCCTACTGAAGGGATGGGCGAAAACAACCCACCACGACGCGATGTGGGAGATCATAATGCTCCACGTACAATGTTTGATTATGCGAAACCGCATTTAACAGGAGCAGAATCTAATATTGTTAGGCCTGCTATATCTGCTAACAATTTTGAACTAAAGCCTAACACAATACACATGATTCAATAGTTTGCTCAATTTGATGGTTTGCAGGACGCAGACCCAAACATGCATATAGTTAATTTTTTGGAGCTCTGTGATACCTTCAAAATAAATGGCATTTCTGATGATGCAATTCATCTTCGGTTATTCCCTTTTTCATTAAAAAATAATGCTAAATAGTGGTTAAACTCGTTACAACGAGGGTCAATCACTACATGGGAGTAGATGACCAAAGAGTTTTTCATGAAATATTTCCCACCGGCCAAAACGGCCAAATTACGTAACGATATCTCTTCCTTTGTGCAGATGGATTTAGAGACACTATAAGACGCATGGGAAAGGTTCAAAGATCTCTTGAAGAGGTGCCCACACCATGGTTTACCCCTATGGCTACAAGTCCAAACCTTCTACAACAGAGTAAACCCCTTAACGAGGCAATTGATAGATTCAGCCACCGGTGGAACGCTGAACAACAAAACTCCAGAAGCAGCCTACGAGTTCAATGAGGAGATGTCGATAAACAATTATCAGTGGCAAGCTTCGAGGACTAAACCAACAAAATCGGCAGGAGTCTTCAACATCGACACTATGACCATGCTATCAACGCAGCTAGAGACGATGAATAAAAAGCTTGATAGTTTGTGTTCTTCACAGATACATCCAGTCATGCAGTGTGACGCTAGTGGAACTATGGCGAATCCTGAGTACCCACCCTACCAACCAGAAGCAGAAGATGAATAGATGAACTATATAGGCAATAATTTCTGATCTAATAATAATCCTTATAGTAACACTTACAATCCAGGTTGGAGGAACCACCCAAATATTTCATGGGGAGGACAAGGCAATCAAGGAAATCAAAGGCAACAACCCCCCAAAACTTTCGAAATCAGCCCTATCCACAAGACAAGAAGCCAACCATCGAGGAGCGCATCCAAGAAGCTGACAGAACAATCAAAAGCAACGAAAGCCGAATTGATGAAATTACTAAGTCAGTCAAACAAATTACTAAAGCAGTCGAACAACTTGCAAAGTCAATGTCAGAACGACCGCAAGGACTTCTACCTAGTAACACGGAATTAACCCTAAGGAGCAAATTCAAGCCATCACAGTCCAGGGTAGCAAGGAGTTAGATACACCCAACCCAACTCCAAAAAGTAAGGTAGGCGAAGGTATAACAGAGGAAGTACAAGAAAAACCAAAACCGGTAGTAAAGGAGTACAAACCTCGCATACCTTATCCCGCAGCATTAAAATAGACGATTCAAAGGAGCAGTTTGGTAAGTTTCTTAAACTTTTAAAGAAATTACATATTAACTTACCTCTTCTTGAAGATCTTTTTCAGATGCCAGACTCGAGGAAATTATTAAGACAGCTCTTAACCAACAAATACGCAATAGATGAAGAGCACCACGTGGAATTAAACGCAACATGCTCAGCAATGTTACAAAATAGTCTACCACAGAAGCAAAAAGATCCAGGGAGTTTTAAAATTCCATGTTTCATTGGTAGTTTAAATATTGATAATGCGTAAGCTGATTTAAGGGCAAGCATAAATGTTATGCCTTATACATTGTTTAAGCGACTAGGTTTAGGGAAGCCAAAACAAACTAAGATGAGTATTCAATTAGCAGATAAAACTGTTAGAATTCTTAGGGGCATTATTGAAGATGTTCTCGTAAAAATCGATAAATTTGTTTTCCCAGTAGACTTTGTTGTTTTAGACATGGATGATGATAATTCAATCCCCTTAATTTTAGGAAGACCTTTTCTAGCATCTGCTAAGACTAAAATTGATGTTGCCACAGGTGAGCTCATACTTTGTGTAGGTGACGACTCAATTAGTTTTCAAGCCCTCGACTCAGCTAGGTCATCAAAGAATCAAGGTGAGCAAGAAAATTCTTTTGATAATCATTTAATTACACCCTCTTTTCAGGAACCTCCAAAAAAGTGAACGATTGAACCGGAACTTCAGTTCAGTGCCAACAACGAAATTACCCATGAAGAACAAAGGACCCAAATCGATGATCTAGATGAGTGGAAAACACACTTCAAGGAGAAATTAGGAATATACGAGGAAGAGCCAAAGCCACATACTGTAAAATCACATCAAAATAAGAGACCAGGTTCTGTTAGATAAAGCCGAGCCTCACAACACCATAACTAACCTGAAGGAAAAGGAAGAACTTCTTCTTAAGGTACACGACATCTTCCCACAAGGAATAGTCGAGGTAAGCAATCCTACATTTGGCACCTTCAAAGTAAAAACTTCTCGACTTCAATTTTGTCATAAAACTAAAAATATAGATGTGGGGGAGGATGTTCAAACTTTCAAACCTCCCTAAAAATTTCAAATAGAAGGAAAGTCTAGCTTAAGACTATAAACGAGCGTTTCTTGGGAGGCAACCCGAGTACTAACCCTATTTCTTTTTGCATTATTTTACATTTTCTTTTCTCTTTTTCTTTTTTTTAACTAACCAAAAGTGCAGAATTCCAGGCCACACGGCCTTACACACTCATATGCGTGCGCGTGTGGACCCACTTAAAATCGCCACATTGACAAGGCGGAGGCGTGTGCGGTCACCAACCACCACCCCAATGTCATAGATCCAACCACTCTCGACACAGGCACCGACAGATACGGCACGACCGTGGAACCAACCGTGTGAGGCTATTGACTTCCATACCACGGCCAGAGCACGCCCATGCTACAAACCGTGTGAAATTACTGAAGTGTCAGACGACCGTGCAGACAGAAAAACATCACGAGCACGGGCGTAGAAGGACCAAGCACGGGCATAGGGTGACAACACCCTCTATAACACGACCGTGTGAGAAGGCCACGTAATACGACACACCCTGGGACCACGGCCGTGGGGGAGCAGAAAACTTGAGCATCTATTTAAACCTCTCAACTCTTCCCCCTCCCTCCATCCAATTTTCACCCTTATTTTTGCTTCTCATTCTCTTCCATCTCAGATTCTTTACTCTAGATCCTTGAGCAAGCCAACACCATGCCAAAGAAATGGAGAAAGCTAGGCATAGGCCCCTTAACAAAGAACGATCAACATGATTTCATGCCGGCAGCTTCGTCTCAACACCAAGCCAAGGACCTATGAGACCATTTATCTTTCGTTTAACATTTATCTTTTCCTTTATTTTCCTGTTGTTTACTATCTTATGCTTAATTTAATTTATTTTATTTTAGTTTCTTAGTGTCAGGTTGTAAAGGCTACTTGGGAATCACGCCACTTCTGCCACGACCAACACCTCTGTTGCCTTAGAAGTCATACCCACCTCGCGAACCACCTACCAATAAGGATTCTCAAGCCCTTTTATCTCCTAGCCTTAGTCTATTTTCCTTCTTAGTCTCTTTCTCTTTATCTTTCTTGTCTTTATTTATATATTTAGTTTATTTTTATTAGGTCTTAATAAAGCCTGGCTACTTCCCAAAGTGCTACCCAATTTCTTCATCTAGTGTAGGAACGTTCTCCCGACTGACCATCACCGCCACCAAAGACACTCTTTCGGGAAAACATCCACAACTCAGGGAGTAATTCTTCCCCCTTCTCTTTTGATTTATCTTTAAAATGTCATTATCTATCTTTGTACATTGAGGGAAATGTACATCTTAAGTGTGGGGGGTGAATATTTAATCCAAGAAAATGCCTAACTTTAAAAGTAATTTTCTCATATTACTAATTAAGATGAAATTTTTGATGATTTATGATTTTTATTGATATGTTTTGGAATAAGTCATAGTTAATTGTGCATTGATGATTAAATTTGAAGAATACTAGGGAATCAAGCATGATAAGTCTAATTTTCTAAAAATTAAAATTTTAGGTTGTCAATCGGAATTTGAATATTATCCTGAAATTTGAGATTTACAAGGTTGATGTCAAAAACACCCATAAATTTTGTGAGATTTTGAGCCTTATAGAGCATACATTCCTTTTCATGCTCACTTTTTGATTATGAGTATGTCAACTATGAACTGTTATTCTAGAACTTGCCTCAATTATACATGTCAAGACCACAGTTATGATTTGATATACCGAGATGATAAAGGCACCTAAGTTTAACCCACTTACACCACTAAAAAGCCTACCCTCATAATTAACCTTTAGCAAACCTCGTTGAGCCTAACAACCCTTTTTATTGACTTATCTACTAATTTTAACCCAAAAACCCTTTGTATTTGTTATCACCCTTTATTTTGAATACCCCTTAATCGAGATTTGATTTGAGCGAGTTACCTAAGTTTATTATTCTAGTAGCTAAATTTATCTTGTATTTAGTTTGTTCTTTAAAAAAAAATTCAAGTTTTCAGTATCAATATTATGAAGAGTGAGCTTATACAAGTTAAAGTCTAATTATCAAAAGAAAAAAAAAAGCTCGTATTAGTAGGATTATTATTATTTTCAGTTGATGTAATTATTATCTTAGAAATTTTCAAGTAGGTAACTTATCAATTCAAACTCGATTCTAACCTTCTAATTTCAGCCTTTATCCACACATTTAACCCTAGCCCCGTTACAACCTTGACAAAGACCTTTTGATCTGTTTATCATTTCATTTTACAGTGGTAGAGATTTGATTTTCAGGCAAGCCTATGGGATTAACTTTTCAAGTTTGACTTATGAGTGCTTAATTTTGACCCTTAAACATTTTTCGAGTGATTTGAGTGAATCTTTTTTGAGAATGTCAATCCTTGTAGGCTTTAAATTAAAGGTAATTATTCAAATGAAGGGAAACACCTATGTTTTCATGCTACAAATGTATGATTTATCTTGTTTGAATCTTTAGGAATCTCTAAGTTGAATTATCCATGTATAAATTATCTATGAATTAGGATAAGGCATTGTTGATAGGAATTATGAATCATGGAAAGTTCATTTTAATTGTAAGTTGAGAATTCTGCTTGAGGACAAGCAAAAGCTTAAGTATGGGGGTATTTGATAAACCGTAAAAAGTAACATATTTTAAGCCCACATTTAATATGCTTTTGGATGATTTATCCCTTGATTTGTGTAAAAAGGTGCTCTTAATCCTTTCTTTTCATGTCTTATACTGAGGAAAGCACCCGAGTATGAAAAGAACACAAAACGGGCCTAAAACGAAGTAAATGGGCCAATTCACGAAATCAACACGGCCTGGGCCAAAGAACCACACGGCCGTGCCGCGCCAGTCATCAAGAACACGGCCTGACCTCGACTCACATGGCCGTACTTCGTTAAAGAAATCCAAACACAGTCAGGTCTCGATTTGCACGGGCGTGTGACATGGCCGTGCCTCTGTCGCTGGTAAAAGCAATTCCAGTCGGAGAAGGATACTTAAAGAGAAAGAATCGCATTCCAAGAGCCTATAAATATCCCCCACGTACCACCTTGAAGAGGGGGCGTCAAAGCTAGGCCAAGGAGCCAAGCCGAGAAGGTCAGAGTTAGGGAATAACGCGAGGATAGCCAGTTGATTCATCCCAAGAAGCCGGAATTATACTCAAGACGGCAGAATTCTCCTTCAATCCCGTCAGGGAGTTTTAGGATTTTTCTTATGTTTTGTTTTATCTTTTTCTCTTGTGATGTTTAATTTTTACATTATGAACTAAATCCTTCAGATACTTGAAGGGGGATGAAACCTAGACAGATTTTACTAATTGATTTTTAAGTTAGATGATAAATTACTTAGTTTGTTTTTAATTATGTTGCTTAATCCAAATCTTAGTTTGTTTTTAATTATGTTGCTTAATCCAAATCTAATGTGCTTAGGTTGAGGAGGAATAGACCCTGCCTAAGAGAAGATCTAACATAATTAAGCGGAGTTGATCGAACTGCTAGAGATAGGGTTACGACATTTTACTAGATTAGGGTAAAACCTAATATGGGAGTCCATTGATCGATTTACTGCTATCCTAGGGGGTTATTATAAGCGAACGAGTTCCACTAATTAACCTAGGGTTAGACATTATTCGCCTCGAGAGAGGGTTTAATATAGGTTAGGGAGTCTTACGGATCACTAAGTAAAAGAAATCATATAATTTAGGGTTAATTAATAAGTGAAGTCTAGGTGGATTCTTCCTGAGGGTATCGTCATAATCAACTGAGTTTTCCTTCAAAGTTATTTCCCTAGTCGTCCTTTTTGTCTTTGTGTCCTTAGTTTAGTCTTCGTCAAAAGCAACTTTACTCTAATTTTAAGGCTAAATAATAAAAAGAAAGTTAGTATTAGTACTTTTAGTTCCTTTGGGTTTGATATCCGGTCTTGCCTAAGCTATACTACTATTCGATAGGTACACTTGCCTTTAATCATTGTCAAAGTTAGTTTTCAGGTTTTGATCATTCTTTTATAAATTTTAAAAGTCTGATTTACAGCGATCACTAGGCCACTATTTGTTCAACAGATATGTGAGGCTCAGAGAAATGACAGTGAGATACAAGCTAAGAGAGCTAAGTGCGGATCAGAAAGTGATTCTGATTTTCGAGTGGACTCGAATGATTATTTATTATATTGTGATAGAATTTGTGTACCTAGAGATGAAGAGTTGATCCGAAAGGTTCTGCATAAGGCACATAATGGTTATTTGTCTGTGCACCCGGGCAATACGAAAATGTACAACGACTTGAGGAAGTTTTATTGATGGCGAGGTATGAAAAGAGATATTTCAGAATTTGTAGCAAAGTGTCTGATTTGTCAACAAGCGAAAGCTGAGCACCAAGTGCCTTTAGGATTGCTTCAGCCAGTGTTGGTTCCCGAATGGAAGTGGGGTCGGGTTACCATGGATTTTGTGATGGGGTTGCCAATGACTCCAAAAAAGAAAGATGCTGTGTGGGTTGTCGTGGATAGACTAACGAAGTCGGCTCACTTTATTTCGGTACATATTGATTATTCACTGGATAAGTTAGCTGAGTTGTATGTTGCAGAAATAGTGAGATTGGCGTGCTTATGTCTATTATATTGGATAGAGATCTGAGGTTTACTTCGAGATTTTGGAAGAAGTTGCAAGAGGCCATGGGTACAGGTTTGAATTTCAGTATTGCGTTCCATCCGCAAACTAATGGTCAGTCTGAAAGAGTAATTCAAATCCTCGAAGATATGCTTCGATGCTGTGTGTTAGAATTTGTAGGTAGTTGGGAGAGATATCTACCCTTGGTCAAATTTGCTTATAACAACAGTTATCGGTCGAGTATACAGATGGCTCTGTATGAGGCCTTGTATGGTCGTAAGTGTCGGACTCCATTGTATTGGACTGAGCTTAGTGAAAAGCAGATCCATGGAGTTGATCTGGTAAAAGGAGACCGAAGAGAAAGTGAGAGTAATTCGTAATAGTCTGAAAGCCACTTCGGACCGGCAGAAGTCGTATGCAGATTTGAAAAGAAAAGAGATTGAGTTTAATGTGGGTGACAAAGTGTTTTTGAAAGTGTCCCCATGGGAAAAGGTTATGAGATTTGGACGAAAAGGGAAGTTGAGTCCAAGATTTATAGGGCCGTATGAGATTACAGACAGAGTTGGGCCAGTAGCTTTTCAGTTGGCTCAGTAGAGTTGGAAAAGATTCATAATGTGTTCCATGTATCGATGTTGCGACGGTATCGCTCCGATCCTTCACATGTGATTGCTTCAATGGAAATTGAAATAACACCGGAGATGTCTTATGAAGAAGAGCCGATTAAGATCTTGGCTCAAGAGGTGAAAAAGTTGAGAAATAAGAGCATAGCACTAGTGAAAGTGTTGTGGCAGAGACACGGTGTGGAAGAGGCTACGTAGGAAACGGAAGAATCTATGAGAGAGCAACATCTAAACCTCTTCACTGGTAAGATTTTCGGGGGCGAAAATCCCTAAATGGGGGAGAGTTGTAACATCCTGATTTTGGGCCTAGTCAGAATAGTGGTGTGAGACCACAAATCCGAGGTCTATGTATGAGTTTTAGGGGTTTATGCTATGTTTTCATGTTAGTGTGAAAGTTTTATGAAGCAAGTTTGTGAAATTGTGGTTGAATTGTTCAAAAGGACTAAATTGCAAAAGTTGCAAAATGTGAAATTCTAGAAGCTATTTGTGTGAAATTGCTTTAGAATATGAATTAGTGGTCTTTAAATAGCAATTTTCCCAATTTCTAATTTTTGGACAAAATTGGGCATGAATGAGTTAAAATGGAAAGTTTATCAAAAAGGGCATTTTGGTCATTTAATAATTAAATGATTAAAATGGGAGAAAAGATGACAAAAATTCATTCATCTTCTTCTCCAAGGCTGCCAAAAATTTGAGAGAGGCATTGTTAGGGTTCTTCAAACTTTTCAAGCTAGCTAGTAAGTGTATTCTAGCCCCGTTTTTGATATTCCTTGTATTTTTTGAAGTCCTTGTAGCATTAGTAAGCTATTTTTAGCCATTTGATGAGCTATAATGGATGTTCAAAAATGTGGCCATGTATGACATGCATGTATTTTGATGTTTTATGGAAGATTATGAAGCTTGATGTAGTAGGAACATCTTTTGTTAAGTGATTTTCCATGAAAATTCATGTAAGGACTAGTTTGTAAAAGTTGTGATTTAGTGAGAATTGATGATTACTTTAGTTGAGTAAGTGATTCGGCTAAGCATGAAAGGCTAGGAAGTTGAATTAAAATCACTTTTCAAGCCTTGGGCCAAAAGTGTAAATATGAGAAAGATTAAGGGCAAAAAAGTAATTTTGCTAAAGTATGAGATAAGAGTCAATTTAGTCAATGTGTATATTGATGAGTTGAATTATCATTATAGATCAAGAAAAACGAAGCCCGAATCGAAACCGAGGCAAAAATAAGGTGGTGGACTAAATTGTACATTTCTATACTTTTGAGTATCGAGGTAAGTCTATGTTTAATCAATGCATTCATACTTACAATTTCTTAATGCTAGGTAGTGTGTAGCATGATTGAGAATGATTGAGAACCTATGTGGGATGAATGTGGTAGAATTTGTGAATGGATGTATGGTTAAGTAAGTAGACATGTGAATGTGTAGTGAGAATACTAAATGATGGCTAAGTGCGATACCATCCTAATGCATATTGATGATAAGCTGGCTATGTGCGATGCTATCATTAGGTATATTGTCTAGTGGGCTATGTGCAAAACCACTATGAATACCTTTGTGGTATGCTAAGTGCGATACTACCTTATCAATTGATTGTGGTGGGCTAAGTGCGAAACCATCGAGCAATTAGCTGTGTGGATTAGTTGCGTGGATTAGCTGTGTGGTTATATTATTGAGTTAATTAGCTGTGTGGATTATTATTTTGTTGTATATTGTGTAAATGTGATATTGAATGCAGGGGTGCATTTCAATGGTTATGAGTGTGTGACTCATGATGTGTTGGAAATGTGGTAAGGAATAGAAAGAGTAAGCATTATTGTACATTATATGTTAGTATGATGCTAATGGTTGTTTAGCTTATACTATGATGGTTAATTGTTTAAGTGTAAACTTACTAAGCTCTAAGCTTACTCCCTTTCTTTTCCCTTGTCTTATAGAGTAAAAGTGTTGAATCGAGATACGAGAATCAATTGGAAGATCGCTCACACTATCAGCACACTCTGGTACATGAGATGCAATGTTTTGTATATGGCATGTATAGAGGCTAGACAAGTTAGTGAATTTTGTTGTAAATGGATAAGATGTGTTGGCCTATAGACGGATAGTCTATTTTGTGTAATGCCATAGTAGTTGGCTACCTTATTTTATGAAAAGATTGCACTTCAATTTGAGTTGATTATGGATGGATTGAATGAATGCATATTGTGTATGCTAGAGGGGTGAAAGGAACTTAGCACATAGCTTTGTTTTTTTCCATGTGGATAGACACACGGGCGTGTGTCTAGACCATGTGTGACACATGGTCAGGCCACGGGCGTGTGACTTGGCCGTGTGTCCCCTGCATATTAAAATTTAAGTTAGAATAGACCACGGACTAGCCACACGTGCGTGTGCATAGGCCGTGTGAGTTTAGTCAGTGTTGGCCACGGGCTAGCCACACGGGCGTGTGACTAGGCTTTGAGGCCGTGTGTATGTGGTCAGTATTCACCACGATTGTGGAGCATGGGCGTGTGAGTTTATGCACGGGCGTGTCTCTTCTTGCACGGGCGTGTTAAACCTGTACAAAAGAGAAAATTTTTAAGATTAGAAAAAGTTTCGATATAGTCTCGGGAGCCCTCGTGTGTATGAGTGAGGCCTCGTAAGTCGAGATTGAGGTTGTTGACACTTTAATCTATCATTTGTTTTTCCATCGAGATATGCAAACCAACACCATATGTTGATTCCGTTGATGTTGTTTTATCTTTGTATAACACCCCAAACCCGGCCTAGAAGTTAGGCCCGAATCTGGCGTGCCACATGGAAGTGTTTTTTTTTTTTTTCAAAACCATCTTTGCAATTGTTAAAAACTTGTTTGAGAATTACAGCCTCTTTGTTAAAACCCAAAACACTTAAGCAATTGTGTCTACGTGAAAACATAATTATAATAAACCTTTTCGGTTGCGAAACCATATTTGATTTAAAAAAATGTAACGTTTGAAATAGAGTTGCAAAGCATTTTGAAACATTGTGGAAATGTAAATAAAATACAAGTATTTTGGAGAGATTGATTGATGAATCATAAATCAAGGAATTCAACTTTAAATCCGTGTTTGAAAATGTCGTTAATAATTTGAAAGAAAGTTCAAGTTAAATCATATTTGTAAAAGTTTATTTTGAAATCCATTTGTTAATCAATTTCGGAAAACCTTTATTTACGTTTTTAGAAAAATTCTCGTTTTAAGCAATTTAAGAAAAACAATAAAAACATCCCAACCATAAAGCAAAAATAAAAATAGTTTAGAGGCCTTATTACAACTTAATCCAAAAAAGCAAAATAATAAAATATACAGAAATAGAAAATTTAAAATTTAATAACACCATTTCGGAAGTATAGCCTCCATAGAGTCATCCATGGGCCCAAGTCCTCAGTACGGAGCATTACCTACAAGGATTAAGAAAGTAGGGGGGTGAGTTACAAGAACTCAGTGTATAATCCCCATACCGTTGACCACTGGGTCGAAACCCACATAGCAATATTTTGGGCCTAAGCCCATTACAATCATAACATAATATCATATATAACATGCATGTGTTATGCAATTTCCCAACCAAACCTAGTTTTCCATCCGCTACACACCACCCGTACCAACCAACACACCTGTGGGGAGCTTTAGTCACCCACCCCGCCAACACACCAAACTGGGCATTAAGCCACATATCAAACTGGGCATTAAGCCATATATCAATTTGTGGACAAGCCACCAGAATTTTGTAGCAAAGCTACCAGAACTTCTCTTCATCAAATATCCCAACCCATGCAAATCATGTATAAAATATGTACATTCAATTACTACAATCCATTCCTATAATTATTACAAACATATGGCCCATTATAAAAATTCTCACAATCTGGCCCATATCGCATTTTGGCTCATGTAGCCAATATCACATTTGGCCCATAAATCAAGTATCACATTTGGCCCATAATTCAAGTATCATAATTGGCCCATAAATCAAGTATCACAATTGGCCCATAAATCAAGTATCACATTTGGCCCATTTATCACATATCACATTTGGCCCATTTATCACATATCACATTTGGCCTATTTTTGCAATTTATTTCAAATCGGCCCATATAGTAAATTATCAATCGGCCCATATAGCAACATATTTCAATTTGGCCCATAAAGGGTATTTTTCGTATTTTTCATAATTTTACCCACTAAGGGTAATTCGGTAATTTACCCACTAAGGGTACTTTGGTAATTTACCCACTAAGGGTATTATGGTAACTTCACAACCTAGGCTTAACTACTAATTTGGGACATAAAATCAAAACTGTCCATCTGCGTCATACTGACTAAATTGACCATAACTCAAGTTAGAAAACTCGAAATCTAAATCCGTAAATTTTCATTGAAACTAGACTCATATATATTTCTCTTATAATTTTTCCAGTTTATTCCTTAAAGTTTCCCTTGTTTCACTGTCCAATGATTCTGACCTCTCTTACATTAATCTCAAATATCTTATTGTACACTTTTCATATACTGCTCCCACTCATTTACATTGAGAATAGGTTCACTAAGGAATCCACACATATCAATTATAAATCTTAATTCACTTTGTACAATTTTATACGATTTCTCCAAGACAAAACAGAATACCCCAAAGTTATTCAGAACCAGTCTTACTAAAATTTACATATCTCAGAATATAAAATTTCTTTTCCTTCTCCATTTCTTCCATATCAAAATAGACACAGTAAACTTTGATTTGATATCTTATTCACTTTGTAATTCCTTTTCTCTTATTTTTCGTGATTTTTCCAAATACACAACACTGTTTCCAACTGAAATTGTTTTATTACAAAATACGATTACCACTATGATCATACGCACAGCCGAGTTATCACGGATGCCGGTTTTCGGTTTTTTTGGTATTTTGACCGATTCACAGAATATTTCATACAAAATTTCAGAGAAGTGTGAGATTACACACCATATACGGAAAGTACGGGATTACACACATGATTTTGATTTCCTAAAGAACCACTCTTCGTTGACCCTAGAACAATACCAATCAAAAGTTAGGCTCGAATTTCCAAAATATTTCATACCTAGCGTATTACTTACAATTGAATCACTTACCACAATCTGAGTCTCTTATTATGAGGGATAGGTGATCGAGCGATTTAATCCCTATAGATAAACTTGATTAGTCACCACCACTAACCCGCTTAGCAAAATCACCGATCAACGAAAAAGATCCAAAAGAACCATGATGAATCCTTTACCTTAATGATTATAAAACCGATTCTCAACGATTTTACAATGGCTACGGATGAGTAAAAGATTCGGCCAAAGTAAAAAGAAAGAAGAAAAAAAATATGGTCACCAAGGTTTGTAATTTCGGCACAAAACAAAGGAAAAGAAAAGAAAAGAAAAGAGGTTGATAGGAAAAACAATGCACTATTGTGCTAACATGTTTCGGCAAGGAGGGTTGCAAAAATTGGGAGAAATGACACAAAGTTGTCAAAGGGATTTTTGGCCAAAACAAATCTAAGACTTTACCAAAAGCCAAAATAAAAATTTCAGCCAACTATCTACCCCAAAATCGTCCACATGCATCCCCCTAGGATAAGAGTTTGGCCACCCAAACTTTCCAAAACATCACTCACGAAATAAGCCTCATGTCCCCCTTTCTTTCCTATTTCTATTGATTCCTTTTCCCAACTTCAACCTTGTCTTATTCTTATAGCCACCTTACCAAAAATAAAGAAGTCCAACCTTGCCATAAATACCTCTTGGCCGACACTTAAGGAAAGAGTGTAAAAATATTAGTCAAAATTTGCACACGAAGTGATTCAAACCTCTTCCCTTCAAGTCCATCATGTGGCATCATATCCTTCTTACCAATAGCTCATTTATGCAAGCACTTTACTCATTTATTTCTATAAGTCTTGGAGCTACTTACAATCTCTCCTTAAAGTGCTAGAATACCAAATTTTTCCTAAGGCCTAATTAAACCCGAGACTTCATAGAAACCTCGTAACCTTCCAAATTCACTTAACTAATAAGTCCAATTTGCAATAACACCATTCTCATATTCTCAAAAATTTTAAACACTCCAAGCCCAAGGCCCAATGGGCCCAATCCTACTAGGCTCAATTTTAGTATGTTACACTTTGACTGGCACGACATGCATATTACGAGCCATTTGACACCAAATTCAAGCCAACCCCAAATTATTTTTTGAGATATTATTATCTTAAGCATTTTCGCCTCAATGTCTCGTGAGGATTTATTAGCCCAAGTTTTAAATTCATCGTTAAATGAGAGCAAGATGTATTCATCGACTTTTACAATTGGCATCTCCTTGGTTTTGGCCAGAAAGTGTATTGGCTCTTCCACACTTTCATTCAGGACCAGTTTGAGCTTAACGTCAGTGGTTAGTTGTACCTGTACGTCTACTGCTACATCTAATTTTATATCTATATTAATTCGATTGGAGACATCTTTAGCTATATTCAATTTTTCCTCTTGGTTTTCGATTCCAAACCCTTGTTAACTTTTACAATTTAATTCTAGATGATTGAGAACAATGCAGTGGTTTTCGTAATTAGAGTTGGATGTCATGCACGTCCTCTTCCACTAGGGTCATCACTTCGTTTCTTCGTTTGAGTAGCTCTATCATGAATAATCTATGGTTCTATATAATCTCCCATTGTTTATATACCCCCTTTTCATATACTTCATCATCGTACCATGCAAACATCTCGTGTTCTTCATCCCAATTATTATCATCGTCAAAGTCATCATCAACTACATCCATGATTTAATTAAATAGTCAACAAGGTATCTAAAAATATTTAAATAAATTAAAATAATTAAAAATCAACACATTTTCTAACTTCTTTATCTTTTGACCAGTATTATTTTACAAAGTAATTAAATTAATAAAAATTTTCACCGTCGCAATCCTCGGCAATAGCGTCAACAACTTGACCGCTTCCAAATGTACGAACGTTTAAAGTAAAAATCATGCAAATAAAAGTATATAAATCAGTGTGGTATCTGCAAGTGAACAAGTCA
This sequence comes from Gossypium bickii, assembly GCA_025503065.1. NCBI lineage: Eukaryota > Viridiplantae > Streptophyta > Magnoliopsida > Malvales > Malvaceae > Gossypium > Gossypium bickii. The sequence goes on along the minus strand of CP106717.1, from coordinate 56,684,592 downwards.
AATTGTAATATAACTTAGTGTTACAACGGAATACAGGAAAGTGTTCTGTAGATCTTACCCAAGGGATTGCAAATTGGAGAAATTTATTATTAAATTAATTATAGAAAATAATTACTAATCTAATCAATTTACAAGTTAGTAATGTGAATCCAAAATAAAAAATTAATTAAATTAATTACCCTAAATTAACCTAATGGTATTTTCTATTCCTAGTACCGACAATGCGAGCTCTTGGCCTATGATCGATTAACAGATAAACTATTAACTAATCTTCGTGGTTGAAGTTAACTTCAAGACTCGAATTTTTATTAGAGAAATAGTTATTACCTAGACAATATTACCTCTTACCCTCTACTACCTAATTAATCAACCAATACACGCTTACCTCTCGACCTCATTTTCCTAACTAGGATAAATACATGGTTTACTCAGTAACCTCGTCTCTCGATCCGTTTACCTATATTACTTCCTAGGGTCGTCAAGATTAGGGTTTAAAAACACATGCATTCACACCAACTAATCTTATGGTTTTTCTGTTAATTAGTCTCGAAGTAATTAACCAGTTTCATAGTCGAAGCATGCTAGATATGAATAAAACAAGATTTTATCCCAACATTTATACGAACATTAGTTGATTAGGATAATGAAATATAAATAAAGGAATAAAAGGAAGAGATAAAAAAATTGCTCATTGATAAATCATTGAAGTGCAGCTCTGGAACAATCTCCACTTGCAAACATCTTCACATCGAAATAGAAAATTTTCGACTAAGAGAATATAAAAATAAACCTAAAGTAAAATAAAATTGTCTGTCTAACTAGGTCTAGCTCTAACTCCCATTGTTAGGGTTATAATGCGTAACACCTCTCACCCACATTTAAGGTCAGAATAGGGTTACGAGGTATTACCGATCAATACATACCATTTAACATACATAACTCATACATTTATGCATCCATTCTAATACACCATTCAATCATAATCACATTGTCCCTTATAAGGGCCTACGAGGACTTAAACATACTTTAGAAGTGGTTTGGGACTAAACCAATAACATACGAAAATTTTGGAAAACTTACAAATATTTCTAACATATAAGGGTCACACATCCGTGTGAACAGGTCGTGTGCGTCACACGGCTCCATAATGCTCGTGTCCTAGGCCGTGTGAAAACAGGGCATACATACTGACTTGGGTCACACTGTAACACCCCTTACCTGTGTCCGAAGCCGAAACTGGGCTTGAGGCATTACCTAACTAATCTCACTTAATATCTTAAAATGAGCTATAAAATTTCAATTAAACCCAACCCTTGCTCAATCTCGGCCCACAAGGCCTCATGCATACCTCCAAGAGGTTTCAGAATCAATCCGGGAACTTTTATGAGCGTGGAAAATTTTTCCTCAAAATAGGGGCAACACGCCCGTGTTGGTCTAGGGACACGCCCGTGTGCCCCTAAGACATGCCCGTGTCTTCTGTCCATGGTTGATCCTGACAAAAACACACGGCCTAGACACGTCCATGTCCTCTACCCGTGGAGCCCTCTGACTATGGCATCATTAACCCTTCATTAGAACACGGCCAAAGCACACGCCTGTGTGGCTGGCCCTTGGTCAACTCTGATTAATCCACAGGCCGGTCACACGCCCGTGTGCTACAACCATGTGTCGATTTCAATTCCAAATCCTAGGTGCAGACTTCACACGGCCTGGGCACACACCCATGGACTGATCGTGTGTCACACACGGCCTAGACACACACCCGTGTGCCTATCCATGTGGACAAGAACAAGGCTATTTGCCAAGCTCTTTGCATTTCCCCTATTTCAAACCATATGAATCCATTCAACTTAACAATAAACAACTCATAACCTAAAGGCACATCTAAGAACTCATCAAGACATCCATACATAAAGGGCATACACTCCATGAAAATCATCTTCATTAAGCAAAAGAATTTGCCAAGTATTGGCCTAACTTATAAGGCCATTTACAAATTGACTTTAGTATCATATATAACCAACACTTTAGCTAACAATTATAACTTAACAAAAATACTTGAGTCCTATACATGCCATACTCAAAATGAGTCTAATTTATTATACCAAAGTGATGTAGATATTGTGATTTCTGAGCTCCGACGATCCACGTTCCTCCAGTTATCTTAACAATACTACAAGGAAAAAGGGCAATGAAAGGGGCAAGCATAAAGCTTAGTAAGTTTGCATGGAAATAAGTAGCAACAATTAGCTCATAATATAATCCATCCATGGCATTAACTAAAGATACACAAGTCATAGGCTTTGTAACAGCCCAGCTTAGACCTTAGTCAAAACAGTGGTTTCAAGACCACAAATTCGAGGTCAGAATGTTAATTTAATGTTATTTTATATGTGAATGGTATGTGACTTAGTTTGTGTGAAAATTTTGTGTGATAATTTGATCGGTTGTGTGTCAAATTAAGAGAAATGACTTAATTGCATAAAGTGTAAAATGTTGTGTGCTGGTTTATGAGTACTTAATTATTGTTGGCTTTCTAAGGTGGAGGCCTTATGTTGTTATTAAGCCATTATTAAAGATATTGGATCGCTAAATGACAAATTAGCCTTAAAAAATATTTGTTTTATATGATTAATAAAAGGGCAAAATGGTAAAAATGATAATTAAGTCATAATTTCATAAAACAAATGCATGGAAATAGGCCATTATTCATCCTTGTTGGTCGAATGTGTTGAAGAAAAGAAAGCATCCATGGTTTTCTAAGTTTCAGCTAGTGCCAAGCTTAATTTAAGGTATGTTTTTGATTAGTTTTTGATGATTTTTATGTTTTTGAGATTGTTGCTTAGTTTACTATCAAGCCCATGTCATAATTTTGTGAATTTATGATGTTTCGGTGAAGAGCCATTGATAAATGCTTAAGCTATGTGCTAGTTGATAGTGAAATATGAAAACTTGGTGTTGGATTAACATAGTTTGTATTAAGATTTTTGGTGAAATTGAGTATTTTGGGCTAAATTGAGAAAAGTGTAAATTGAAGGACTAAAATGTGAAATAAATGAAATATGTGGGTTTTTATTAGCATGGGAAGAATTCAGGTAAGCACATGTGTATTGAAATTTTGTGTATTTGATGATTTTGTGAAATAGGGACTAAAGTGTCGAAATGTGAAAGTGTGAGGGCTATTTTGTAAAATGCCCTAAATATGTGTGTTTGGACTAAAATGAATGATTTGGTGATTGAATGGATTTAATTTGAATGTGTATAGACCAAGAAAAAGAAGTTCAGATCGAGATCGAGGCAAAGATAAAGTGCTCGATTAATCTACCGTATTGATAGTTCGACGTCCGAGGTACGTTCGGACATAATACGTTTATTCTATTTAGCCATGTTTAATGTTTGGAATGAATGGTATGGAATTAATACATTAGGAGTGCTATGTAAGAGCTTGATGTTACATGGCACTAAGTGTGTATTCAGAGATGGGACCGAGATAATTAGCACTGTGTGTACGGAGTGATATAAGCTTCAGCCTTGCGGTGGGCACTGTGTGTACGATACCAATATATAATCTGTTTGATATAAACTGCACTAAGGGTGTAATGTTACTAAGCTTCGTCTAATGATTTGGGCACTGAGTGTGTGAATGCACCGGGGAAGTGACGAAAGTTTATAGAAATGAAGTCAGTGAGTGATTAGTAGTATGTGATCGATAACTAAGTGTTGGCTAAGGTACGTTCGGAACCTATGTGGTTGATGAAATTATGATTGAGATCATGGAATGTTAATAGAACACATTAGTTGGTATGGTATGGTACATAGTTGTTTGAGAAATAATCTATGTGATGGCTGGTTTAGTATAATGTTTTATGGTACGAACTTACTAAGCTTTGTAAAGCTTACTGTGTGATTTGTTTCTCTGCTTTGCAGTGTCAGTAAAGCTAGCTCGGATCCAGGAATCGTCAGCATCTCAATCACACTATCGGCATTCTATTTTGGTATTTTTGGAAAGATGTACATAGTTGAAATATGGCATGTATAGGCTAGTTATTTAAAATCATATCTGAGATGTGTAAATAGCCATGTGATATGGCTAACTAAATGTTGGTAATGTGCATGAGTGAATATAGTATTTGGTGCATATTTTGATATGGCATGATGGTAAGGAATTAGCATATAAATGGTGAGTTCATTAATGAATTAATGCCTTACTGATTTAGTAAAGTTATGCATGATTTATACATAGACTTACATGTAAGTTGGTTGTATAAATTGGCATGCTTAGAAATGAAGTAATATGTGATGATATGATGATTACTTGACATGAAATTGGTTGCCAAATTATGTGTTTAAAGATGCCCAATTGTGTTTGTAGGATTGACCTTGTATGGGTGGCAAATTGGTCATGCAAGTGGCCTATTTTGTCACCCGTTGGCACACGGGCGTGCTTGATGACTATGGGCGTAAGTCAGTATATGGGCTAAGAGTACACGGCATTGGCACACGAACGTGCCTAGTAGCCATGTGATTTTGACAGGATGGACCACGGCCAAAGTACATGGGCGTGCTTGGTGACCGTGGAGCAAAGGTCAGTTTCAACCATGAGGAGGACACACGAGTGTGCCTAGCATCCATGGGAGGTACACGGCCTACCCACACGAGCGTGTATCCCCTGAAACCTAGAAAAGTTTTAAATTTCCAAGAAGTTTCTGTATGTGTTTCGGTTTAGTCTCGACCCTTCTCTAGCATGTGATTAAGGTCTTATATGCCTTAATAAGGGACTGATTGTTTATGTTTGATGTATTATGGTGATGATTGGCTTTGTATCGTAATTGGGTTGTGAAATGATCCTATTGTTCGGTAATGCCTCTTAACCCTATTCTGACGATGGTTTCAGGTTAAGGGTGTTCATTTTATTTGTATCAAATCTACGGTTTAGTCAATTCTTGGACTAACGTAGCGCGTGTGAGTCTAGCTATACATGCCATATATGAAATTGTGATAGTCTGATGAATTCTGATAGTTGAAAATGTGGTTTCATATAGTAATGGATCCCGATCGAGCAGTTGTTGACGATGTAGAAAGTAATGCGCCTGCTCCCTCTCAAGGGACAGTACCGGCCACATCTAGGCCGAATTATAGTGGTGAGGGAGGAGAGGCTAAGCAAGCCTTTTTCGAATGTTAAGCGGGTGGTTTATGGAGTTCATTCGAATGAATCTGACTGCTCCACAACCTCCCACCCCACAAGTACCTGTTGTACCACAAGTTGTAGATCGATCAAATTGAATAAACCACCTGTGGACAAGATTTGAAAATATAGGGCCGAGGAGTTTAGGGCCACATCTGATGACGATGTTAAGCGAACCGAGTTTGGCTTGAGAATACAATCAAAGTATTCGATAAGATGTCGTTGAATCCTGATGAGTGCATTAAGTGTGCAGTTTCCTTGTTGAGAGATACGGCTTATAACTGGTGGAAAACATTAATATCTGTGGTTCCGAGAGAGAGAATCACCTGGGACTTCTTTCAAGCCGAGTTCAGAAAGAAGTATATCAGTCAACACTTCATTGATCAGAAACGTAAAGAGTTTCTAGAATTGAAACAGGGTCGTTTATCTGTTACAGAGTACGAGTTGGAATTTGTAAGATTGAGTCAATACGTAAGAGAATGTGTTTCCATCGAAACTACTATGTGCAAACGTTTCATAAAGGAGCTCAGTAAAGAAAAGAAGAAAGTCGATTCTGAGACTCGTGATGAAAGAAAGAGATCGATGAATAAGTTCTCTCAACCTTCAGCGAAGAGATATAGAGATGCAAGCAATCGTTCAAATGTTTCGTTTGGACATCCAAGTAGAAATCGTTCGAGACAAAGTACTGGTTCACGAATTCTAGCTCCAAATGAATCGAGTGTTGGTAGTGTTAAGAGTAACAAACCTGAGTGCGGACTGTGTGAAAGACGACATGTGGAGAGTGCTGGGGCAAGTACAACAATAGAGTTTGTTATAAATGTGGATCCTGAGATCATTTTATTCGAGATTACCCGAAGATGGTGGAAGAGGAAAATGTTCAGAATGAAAGACCAAGTAATGTGACGACTAGAGGTAGACCACCCAGAAACATCAGAAATGAGAGTGAAAGTCAGAGGGGGACAACTGACACAGCAGTGAGGTTAGAAGCGAGAGCACCTGCCCGAGCCTATGCTATACAAGCGCGAGAGAAAGCGTCATCTCTAGATGTCATAACTAGTACTTTTACTTTATTTGATACTAATGTTATTGCATTGATAGATTCGAGATCATTCCTATGTATGTGAGAATTTGGTGTTGAATAAGACTCTACCTGTTGAGTATACTGAATGTGTGGTTAGAGAGTCGAACCCCTTAGGCAAGTGTGTCTTGGTCGATAAAATATACAAGAATTGCCTATTGATGTTTCGTGATATATGTTTTTTGGCCAATTTGATGTTACTACCATTCGATGAATTTGACATAATTCTGGGCATGGATTGGCTTACTCTGCATAATGCCATCGTGAATTGTAAAAGAAAGAGTATTGAGTTGAAGAGTCAGAATGGTGAGATAGTTTGAATTGAATCCAATGGTATGAAAGGATTACCAGTTGTTGTATCTGCGATGAAAGCTATGAACTATGTGAGAAAAGGTTGTGAAGCTTATTTAGCGTACGTGGTTGATACAAAAGTGTCAGAAAAGGAAGTTGAATCTGTGCCTGTGGTATGTGAGTTTCCAGATGTGTTTCCTGAAGAGCTGCCGGGACTACCTCCGATTCGAGAAGTTGAATTTGGTATTGAATTAGTTCCAGGGACCACTCCCATTTCAATAGCTCCGTATAGAATGGCACCAACAGAATTGAAAGAGTTAAAGTCGCAGTTGCAAGAATTAACTGATAAAGGATTTGCACGACCAAGTTTCTCACCCTGGGGAGCTCCTATGTTATTTGTGAAAAAGAAAGATGGAAGTATGAGAATGTGTATTGATTATCGACAGCTGAACAAAGTGACAATAAAGAACAAATATCTGTTGCCTCATATTGATGATTTGTTTGATCAGCTGAAGGGAGCTATAGTGTTTTGAAAGATAGATTTGAGATCAGTTGAGAGTTAAAGAATCTGATGTACCGAAAACTACTTTCAAAACAAGGTACGGACATTACGAATTTTCAATGATGCCTTTCGGACTAACAAATGCTCTTGCACTATTTATGGATTTGATGAATCAGATATTCAGACAGTATTTGGATTGCTTTGTTGTGGTGTTCATTGATGATATTTTGATATATTCGTGTGATGAGACGAAGCATACCGAGCATTTGAAAATCGTTCTACAAACCCTGCGTGAGAAACAATTATATGCAAAGTTTAGCAAATGTGAATTTTGGTTGCGTGAGGTTGGTTCTCTGTGACATATTGTATCAGTTGCTGGGATATAAGTTGATCTGAGTAAAATCTTTGCTATTTTGGAATGGAAGCCTCCGAGAAATGTGTCTGAAGTTCGTAGTTTTCAGGGACTAGCGGGATATTATAGACGATTTGTGAAAGGCTTCCAATGATTGCGGCTCCATTGACAAAGTTGTTATAGAAGGATGTTAGATTCGAGTGGTCAGAAAAGTGCCAACAAAGTTTTGAATAGTTGAAAATGTTGTTAACGAAAGCGCCAGTGTTGATTCAACCCGAATCAGGCAAAGAGTTCTTAGCTTACAGTGATGCGTTGTTGAATGGTTTTGGCTGTGTGCTGATGCAAGAAGGGAAAGTGATTGCTTATGCTTTAAGACAGTTAAAACCGCATGAAAATAATTACCCAACGCATGATCTTGAATTGGATACGATTGTGTTCGCAGTGAAGATTTGGCGTCACTATTTGTTTAGGGAGAAATGTCACATCTATACTGATCATAAGACTTTAAAGTATTTAATGACTCAGAAAGATTTGAATTTGCTACAGAGAAGATGGTTAGAATTGTTGAAAGACTATGAACTTGTGATAGATTACCACCCGGGTAAAGCTAATGTTGTAGCTGATGCCTTGAGTCAAAAATCGTTATATGCTTTCCGGGCCATGAGTAATAAGATAGATCTGTGTGATGATAGTGCAGTGGTAGCTGAATTTAAAGTAAAACTGATGTTTGTACAGTAGATTTGTGATGCTCAGAAAAATGATGTTGAAATGATGGCTAAACGAACTTAATGTGAATTGAATGCTAAATCAGAATTTTGAGTTGGTAGTGATGATTGTTTGAGATTTAGAAATCGGATTTGTGTTTCGAGAAATTCAAAGTTGATTTCGATGATTTTGAATGAAGCTCACAATAGTCATTTGACTGTACATCCGGGGAGTACAAAAATGTATAATGATCTGAAACAGTTCTATTGGTGGCATGGCACGAAAAGAGACATTTTTGACTTTGTGTCGAAATGTTTAGTTTGTCAGCAAGTCAAAGCTGAACATTAAGTTCTGTCTAGTTTGTTACAACCGATTATGATTCCTGAGTGGAAATAGGAGAGAATCACGATGGACTTTGTGTCAGGTTTGCCCTTATCTTCGAGAAAAAAAGATGCAATCTGGGTGATAGTGGACAGATTGACGAAATCAACTCATTTCATTCCGGTGAGAACCGATTATTCTTTAGATAAGTTAGTTGAACTGTATATCAATGAGATTGTGAGATTGCGCGGAGTACCATTATCAATAGTGTCTGACAGAGATCTGAGATTTACCTCGCGATTTTGGAAGAAATTGCAAGATACTTTAGGCACGAAATTGCATTTCAGTACTGATTTTCATTTGGAAACGGATGATCAATCGGAGCGAATCATTCAGATTCTCAAAGACATGCTGAGATGTTGCATACTTGAATTTGAAAGTACACGGGAAAAGCATTTATCATTGATTGAGTTTGCATATAACAACAGTTTTCAATCTAGCATTAAAATGGCACCATATGAAGCTCTTTATGGACGAAAGTGTCGAACTCCATTGTATTTGACTAAGCTGAGTGAGAATAAGATTCACGGGGTTGATCTGATAAAAGAGACTGAACAGAAAGTGGAAGTAATTTGTGACAGTTTGAAAGCAGCCTCAGATCGTCAGAAGTCTTATGCAGATTTGAAACGAAAGGATATTGAATTCGAAATTGGTGATAAAGTGTTTCTAAAAGTGTCTCAATGGAAAAAAATACTTCGATTTGGCTGAAATGGAAAACTGAGTTTGAGGTTCATCGGACCATATGAGATTATTGAACGAGTTGGGCCAGTTGCTTCTAGATTGAGATTACCATCTGAGTTAGAAAAGATTCATAATGTGTTTCATGTGTCGATGTTACGACGGTACAGATCAGACCCGTCTCATGTGATTGCTCCTACTGAGGTTGAGATTCAGTCAGACTTGTCGTATTGTGAAGAACAGATTTGAATTTTGGCACAAGAGATTAAAGAGTTGAGAAACAAAATAATTTTCTTAGTAAAAGTATTATGGCACAAACACAGAGTTGAAGACGCTACGTGGGAATCAGAGAACGTTATGAGAGAGCAATATCCACACCTACTTAATGGTAAGATTTTCGGGGACGAAAATCCCTAAGGGGGGAGAGTTGTAACAGCCCGGCTTAGACCTTAGTCAGAACAGTGGTTTCGAAACCACAAATTCGAGGTCAGAATGTTAATTTAATGTTATTTTCTATGTGGATGGTATGTGACTTAATCTGTGTGAAAATTCTATATGATAATTTGATCGTTTGTGTGTCGAATTAAGAGAAAGGACATAATTGCATTAAGTGTAAAATGCTGTGTGCTGATTTATGAGTACTTAATTGTTGTTGGCTTTCTAAGGTGGAGACCTTATGTTGTTATTGAGTCATTATTAAAGATAGTGGATGGCTAAATGACAAATTAGCCTTCAAAAATATTTGTTTTATATGATTAATAAAAGGGCAAAATGGTAAAATGATAATTAAGTCATAATTTCATAAAACAAAAAGCACGAAAATAGGCCATTATTCATCCTTGTTGGCCGAATGTGTTGAAGAAAAGAAAGCATTCATGGCTTTCTAAGTTTCGGCTAGTTCCAAGCTTAATTTAAGGTATGTTTTTGATCGGTTTTTGATTATTTTTTGTTTTTCAGATTGTTGCTTAGTTTACTATCAAGCCCATGTCATAATTTTGTGAATTTGTGATGTTTCGGTGATGAGCCATTGATGAATGCTTAAGCTATGTGCTAGTTGATAGTGAAATATGAAAACTTGGTGTTGAATTAACATAGTTTGTATTAAGATTTTTGGTGAAATTGAGTATTTTGGGCTAAATTATGATAAGTGTAAATTGAAGGACTAAAATGTGAAATAAATGAAATGTGTGGGTTTGTATTAGCATGGGAAGAATTCGGCTAAGAACATGTGTATTGAAAATTTGTGTATTTGATGATTTTGTGAAATAGGGACTAAAGTGTCGAAATGTAAAAGTGTGAGGGTTATTTTGTAAAATGCCCTAAATATGTGTGTTTGGACTAAAATGAATGATTCGGTGATTGAATGGATTTAATTGGAATGTGTATAGAATAAGAAAGAAGAAGTTCAGATCGAGATCGGGACAAAGATAAAGTGCTCGATTAATCGACCGTATTGATAGTTCAACGTCCGAGGTAAGTTGGGACATAATACGTGTATTATATTCAGCCATGTTTATTGTTTGGAATGAATGGTATGGAATTAATACATTAGGAATGCTACGTAAGAGCTTGATGTTACATGGCACTAAGTGTGCGTATCCAGAGATGGGACCGAGATAATTAGCACTGTGTGTGCGAAGTAATATAAGCTTCAGCCTTGTGATGGGCACTATGTGTGCGATACCAATATATAATCTGTTTGATAAAAACTGCATTTGGGCATTGAGTGTGCGAATGAACCGAGGAAGTGACGAAAGTTGATGGAAATGAAGTCAATGAGTGATTAGTAGTATGTGATCGATAACTAAGTGTTGGCTAAGGTACGTTCGGAACCTATGTGGTTGATGAAATTATGATTGAGATCATGGAATGTTAATAGAACACATTAGTTGATATGGTATGGTACATAGTTGTTTGAGAAATAATCTATGTGATGGCTGGTTTAGTATAATGTTTTATGTTACGAACTTACTAAGCTTTGTAAAGCTTACTGTGTGATTTGTTTCTCTACTTTGCAGTGTCAGTAAAGCTAGCTCGGACCGAGGAATCGTTAGCATCTCAATCACACTATCGGAATTCTATTTTTGTACTTTTGGAAAGATGCACATGTTGGAACGCCGATACCCCATGGCGCAGCAGAATAAAATTAGATCCGGCGATCCAAACCATGGATCCATGTGTGAGGAACGAATCGGGGTGAAATAAAGGTTTCGAAATTACCAAAACTTCAATCTGAGTAGACAGCGACGCCTTGGCAACAAGAGTTTTGATCTACTGTCGAATCAAGCCACAACGTTTTCCGATGTCGGCCTCTCACGTGATCCACCCGGTTTGACTATGAATCTAAGAAATCTCCAAAACTATTTTGGAGGTTTATTTGCTTGACGATCGCTAGACCTAACAAGCAATCTCTTAGGGTTTTCCATAAGCTTTGCCTCTTTTAAATACCTTTTATATTGGGTATCCTTTTAATTGGGCCTTTTATAATGGGTATCTTTTTCATTGGGCCCATTATTAGGTATCCTTTTAATACCCTTTTATAATTGGTATCTCTTGAATGTATCATAAGATTAAATAAATACAATAAAGTTTTTATAATTGGTATCTCTTGAATGTATCATAAGATTAAATAAATACAATAAAGTTTTTAACTGAAAATTATAATTACATTAATTATATCCGAAAATTATAATTACATTAATTATAATAAGGATTTCGGTAAACTATATTTATTTAAATTTATATATGAATCAAATTCATATATTAATAGAATTATGTTGTCATTATGTGTACAACATCCTTGTACATATAATATGTTCAATATTTGATTGCCCAATTAAATTAATTCTTTAACTAATTTAATTCATGTGACAACAAAAAACAATACCAATTATATTTTATTCCGTTCATTTAAACCATAGGGTGTGACCCTGTAGGTTCTTGCAACGTTAGCAGTAATAATAGAACGATTCTAATGTCACAAACACTACAGCAAAACAGACTTTTAGCGGCGTTTTTTTAGGCCTTTAGCGGCGTTTTTAAGCGCCACTAATCGAGCTTGCGGCGCTTTAAAAAATGCCACAAAAAAGGCCGCTATATGAGGCACCGCAAAATTTAGCGGCGTTTTTGTGCGAAAAACGCCGCTACAAACCATGACTTTTAGCGGCGTTTGTTTCTAAATCGCCGCTAAAAGTCATGTTTTTAGCGGCGCTTTAAATAAACGCCGCTAAAAGTCATGGTTTAGTAGCGGCGTTTTTGCGCAAAGCGCCGCTAAAAACATGACTTTTAGCGGCGCTTTAAAAACAAACGCCGCTAAAAACATGACTTTTAGCGGCGCTTTAGAAACAAACGCCGCGAAAAACATGACTTTTAGCGGCGCTTTAAAAACAAACGCCGCTAAAAACATGACTTTTAGCGGCGCTTTAGAAACAAACGCCGCGAAAAACATGACTTGTAGCGGCGCTTTTTTTAAAACGCCGCTAAAAACATGTCTTTTAGCGGCGCTTTTTTTAAAAACGCCGCTAAAAACAAAGACTTGTAGCGGCGCTTATTTAATTTATCCAATATCATACCCCCTCCTGCACTAAAACCAACCAATGACAACAAATATAGTATATAATTTCAACCCAAATAACAAATATAGCATAAAAATTGCACCAACTACATTAATTCTAAATGATATTTTAAAATAAATAAAAGATATATGATATCGTACAAAATATCCTTACAAAAATGTTAAATGTAACAAAGTTAAAATCATCTTACAATAAGAACATAAATGTCTAAGATGGCGGCGTCTGCGACTGTTTCAACATCTTCATCATAGCCTGAAGCTGTTGCTGAAGTTCTTCATACTTCTGTTCGCTCTCTGCCTCCTCCCTCGCCTCGCCTCGGCCTCCTCATTCTTTGTCTCGCTCTAAGTTGAGAAATTTGCTCAACCGTGCTAGCTTGCATTTGAGCTATCTGGTCTTTTAGCCTCTGAACTTCAGCACGAGATTGACTCCCGGAAGGCATATATTGTTGGGAGTCGGATCCAAAATATTGGGTCGGAGTAACACCAGATCCTTGAAGTCGAACCCGACCGTACCTTTCAACACCCAAAACATTAGTGATAATTTTGTTATAAATATACTCAAGAGTAACAGAATCTGTCACGAAGCGATCGTACCTTTCGGACCCCAAAATATCGGTAATAATTCATTATCGACATCCTCAAGATGAACAGAACTATCACTCAAGCGCTTCATAAATTGTCTTCTTCTCCTTTAATTTCTCCTAATAAATTAATCAAAAAGTTAGAAACGAAATATACAATAAGAAGGAATGCATCATAACTTAACATTATTAATTTAAAACTACTAACAAAGAATTAAACTATTATAAGTAAACATTATAAATCCATTTTTAATAAATCAAATTTTATTAAGTAAATATACCATAATCTCTCCACTTGGTGTCATCGGAGACTCATCCTTCTTCCTATAAAATGTAATGTCAAAAAGTCAACGCGTCCCAACTTTTTGACCGGGTGGAGAGTTCCTACAGATGTTGTATTACAAATATAATTTAATAGTATAAAGTCATTAATATTTGACAGAATTAATAAATTATAATACCTCGGCCTCAGCTACAGAAGCAAAACTTCTCGATCCTGCCGTGTGCGTGAATTTTTGTTTCCGTCTGCTGCTTGTTCCGACACGCTCACGGTCCTACATAACGATATTATTGTTACGTATATAGTAAATACTATACACTGAAAATTATAAGAGTTTAGAAGTAGGTAATACCTCTCCTTTCTTTGAGTTCCAGAATCTAACCGCATCTTCCCATTGATACCTCAACATTCCCGGTGGGACATTTCGCAGTTTATCCTCGAGGCTTATTTTTTTCTTAAAATATTCTTTTTTTCAATATGCTTTTGTTGTCTCTCCATTTTTTTCCCAATGTCTTTTTTATATAGTCATCGGAGACCTCCAAATTAAACCTCTCCTAAAAAAAACATAAATTAAAAAAGTAAATATAAATGAAACTTCAACCAAAGTATTATAAATTACATTCATGTTTTGTTACCTTAATGTTCTCCAGAGCTTGATTTTTGTTTGCGTCAGGCATGTGATGCCATGACTCGTAATTGATGGGCAACATATTTGCATTTCGTGCAATAATGCCCAAATAGCCTCCTAGAACTCGAGCTTCAGGGCCAATAGGCTGGCCATGACTGTTTCTCCTTACTTTCACACGGTCGCCGAAATTTAATTCGTATAAACCTTTAAGCAGCGAACGTCCGCGACCTTTGCGCGTCCCACCAGTCTCAGCTGACCAATGATAAATTATTGTTATATTAAAATTAAAAAATAAATCAATAAAAAGAGTCAACATCCATGTAAAATAATTTAATTTTACTTTGTAATTCTGTAGGCTCATCATCTATGTCAGGCACATTAGAGGATCCAACAACTGTTCGCTGTTCACTATTGCCCTCTCCGGAATTTATAGTATCATGTACAATATTTAAATCTCGCATTCTTCTTCTACTCATTTTCCCTGCAATACACATAAAATAGTTGAAATATTAGTAACAAATAACAACAATAATGGTACATATAAAATATTTAAATTACATAAAATGACCATGATTAAAATTATAATATTACATATAAATAAAAAAATAGTAAAATCTTACTACATCATAATTCGTAAATATCTTCGTCCACATCCTGACGAACCCATTGAAATTGTGCACTAGTACTAGGGATATTTTCATTTAAGTTTTGTTCTGGAAAAGGCAGAGTTTCTGATATTTCGACGATGTCATCTCTACTTCCACTGCCCATGTCGAACAAGTCTCTAGGATTATTTCGAAGTACAATATACCAACCCTCATCAGTTGGATCTTCCGAGTAAAAAACTTGTTTCACTTGAGAAGAAAACACATACGGCTCGCCTATCGCTTGTTGTTCTCAGTGTGTGAATCAATCGAGAGAAATTCACCATTGTAAAACCATATTGATCTTTTTTAATTCCATGAGCCGTATTCACATCACCCCATTCACCTCGAAACAAGACAACTTTCCATTTGCCGTAATAATCCAACTCAATGATGTCGAGAATAAGTCCGTAATACTCTAGATTCCCCTCGACGGATTACTTGTCCCTAGCACTAGAATAACTCGTAATTGAAGAATTAACAACAATTCCACAATTTTGGGTTCTCCTCAACCTCTCGCGATACCTTGTATGAAATCTGTATCCGTTGATGAGGAATGCACTATATCTTTTCACTATTCGGTTTGGACCTTGTGAAAGCCATTTAACTTCATCATTTACTTCATTTCGACTCCAAACCTATTGAATCAAAAGTAAATCGAGTAATTATAAATGTTGTGCGAAAACATTATTACTTGTCAATGAAAACTTCAATTGCATACCGTTTGGCTTAACCATTCATGAAATGATTCTGTGAACATCTTATTAATTTCTCGTCGATGTAACCTTCGGGACCGTGAACGAGCTCTCAATACTTCTTTGTACTCACTATGTTAACAAATGGTGACTTTGTTAAAAGACAAAGAAATTATAGGTGATGAGTATTTATCAAATTCTAGAACTTACTTCCGTAATGGTTCCATTGAATCGTGATGAAAAAGAACGTATCGATGTGCTTGGACCCATGATCTGTCGTCTAATTCTGCAATTTCGACTTTGCCGATCGGTTCTCCGAAACTTTGAAATAAATAAGTTCCAGCCAAGTTATGATCCATGAGCCCAAAGATTTCTACTTGGTCTGCTTCATTCTTGTTTCAACATCTTCCAAATACCTTGAACAGAAAAGTCATACATTCTTCTCGCTAAGTAGCCTTGACAATTGATCCTTCCTGGATAACGCTTATTGCGGCAATAAGACTTCAGCTGGAGAGGAACCTAAACATGGAATTGAACATTATCAAAATTTGGAACTAAAGGCATTTAGGTGAATGAAGGAATAATTTACAAATAAATTAAGACCTTTCAATGGGATACATCCATCGATAGAACACGGTCCACTCAAGTATCGCTTCACGCGCGGAGATGAATTAACAAGTGCACCATAATTGTGAAGAAGGAAGGCGGGAAGATCTTCTCCGGATTGCATAAAGTCAATGCGGCTCGATCTTGTAGTGTCTCAAGTTCTTGAACGCCCAAAACTTTGCCACAAATGCCTTTCATTATGTTGGGCGGTTCAATTACACAAGACATCACCTTTTTGACATACAACACCGTATAGCAACTGGCAGTAAGTCTTGCATCAAGATGTGATAGTCATGCGATTTTAAGCCATATAGTCTTCGATCTTTAAGACTAACACATCGAGATATATTTGATGCATATGCATCCGGGACCTTTATATCCTTCAACACCGTACATAGAACACTTCCTTTTCCGTCTTCGACATTGAATAAATAGAACGTATGTAACCGATATTTCATATTCGGAAGTGCTTGGGGATGAAGCTCACGCCGAATTCCCATGTGGACTAAATCAAGTCGACTTTGAAGATTGTCTTTTGATTTTCCATCGACATTCAAAATAGTCCCAATGATGTTCTCGCAGACATTTTTCTCAATGTGCATGACATCAAGATTATGGCGTAATATCTGATGCTCCCAATAAGGCAACTCAAAAAAAATACTTCTTTTTTTCCACAACTCTGCCTCATTAGGATTATCATCTTCGTCAGATTCATCATCAGATTCATCCCTTTCTCTCCAGTTTCTTTGCGGCTTGGCCGGTTGATTCATCTTCCCATAAATAAAATTTATATCTTTCAACATGAATAATATTTCGGATCCACTGGTCTGCGATGGAGCTTCTTTGAACTCTTCAGTACCGTCAAACTGAGCACTCTGATATCTAAATCTATGATTTTCTGGTAACCACCGACGATGCCCCATATAAGAGAACTTCTTCCCATTATATAACCATTTCGAACATGTCTGCGCAGCACAACAAGGACAAGCATAACGTCCCCTAGTACTCCAACCGGATAAATTAGCATAAGCCGGAAGTCATTAATAGTCCACATCAAAGCTGCACGTAAGTTAAAGTTCTCTTTTCTCATTGCATCGTATGTCTCAACACCAACCCATAGTTGTTTTAACTCTTCAACAAGTGGCTGCAAATATATGTCAATATCATTCCCGGGCCCTTTCTCTCCAGGTATAATCATAGATAAGATAAAAGATGACTGTTTCATGCAAACCCATGGAGGTAAATTGTAAGGAACAAGCACCACCGGCCAAGTACTATACGCTGTGCTCATGAGTTTGTAAGGGTTAAATCCATCTGATGCTAGCCCAAGCCTAACACTCCGAGGATCGCGTGCAAAACTTGGAAATTTTGAGTCAAATGATTTCCAAGCTAAAGAATCTGCGGGGTGCCTTAACAATCCATTATCGGTTCGTCCATCATGGTGCCACGTCATTGACTCGGCTGTCTTCGACGACATGAAAAGCCTTTGAAGCCTTGGTATTAGCGGGAAATACTGCAAAATCTTAACCGGCTGCTTCCTTGACTGTGTATCCTATTCGTCCTCGTTACCATCCTCTGCATTTCTTTTAATCCAACGAGATTCACCGCAGACATCACAGCACTGTTGGTTTATCCGGTCGCCCCAATACAACATGCAATCATTACGACAACTATGAATTTTGTTGTAGCCAAGACCCAAATCCTTTATCAGTTTCTTCATGTCTTTGGACGATTTAGGGATTTTCGCAAACGGGAACATTTCTTGCAGAAACTCTAACAGCATTGTCAACGAGTTTCCGGTCCATCCTCCCAAACATTTCAAGTGAAAAAGACGAATACGTAAAAGACTTTTTTGAAAAATTTTGATCCTCATACGCTTCTTCATTCATTTGACCAAGTAACGTGTAGAACCTTGCCGCTTCTTCATTTGGCTGTTCATTATGTACAGTTCTTCTCGTTTCGGTGAAAGTATTTCCACCAAAACTATAATCATCGGTTGCACCCACATCAGGTGGAAATGACCCGAAACCATCACTGTGCATATTAAAAGCATCCCGCAACATGCCTTCCATGTTATAATCTCTAACATTCTGATTGTAAGCACTATGAGGATAACCTAGATTCATCGATGATGATGCTCCACTAGATGTACACTCTCCATGAAAAATCCATTTTTGTACCCCGAACAAAGCCATCAACAACTAGATGTTCGTAGACAACTTCACGGTAATGCCAATTGGTATTGCAACACTTCTCACACGGGCAAAGAATTATATTCTCTTGGCTTGCATTTTGAAATGCGAAATTCAGAAAAGTTTCTACTCCATTCCGATAACCGTTGCTTACCCTTGACAAATTCATCCAAGTCCTATCCATTTCGTAGTTGTTGAAGTCTAATGTTGACAATAAATTACACGGCTAAATTGTTAATTTATAATTTATGTAAGTAATGATAATTTCATTTATATAACTGAGTACTATGTAAGTATTATGTAAGTTATGTATTATGTAAGTTATATATTATGTAAGTTATGTGATCTTTAAGATTCAACATACGTGGCATTGTTACACCTAGGGAGGATCCGTTATATCTAACAGTGAGATATAAGGCAACCCGTCAGGTTTCCAGCCTATATACTTTGAATCTCTTTTTTTTCTATACAAGTATTATGTAAGTTATGTATTATGTAAGTTAAATAATGTGATAAAAGCTATATAAGTTATGTAAGTTATGTACATATCAGTTACGTAATTTTATGTTAGTTATGTATTATGAATTATGTAAGTTAAATTAAAATTTCAAATCGAGAATAAGTTAAGGCTGGAAAAGGTTATTATATGGTTTTTTATAATTGAAATTTGCTGTGATGTTGTTATGTTTACAAAGTTTTTTAACTTACTTCTTTTAAAAAAAAATTATTTTCTATATTAAAACATATTTCAATAATGATCTATATTATTATATTGGTAACAATATTAAATTTAAAAAGTTTTTAAATTACTTCTTACAAAATATAATTTACTTTTTGTAATTAAAACAATATAAAATATTAAAAGCAAACATTATTAATATAAAAAATTAGTAATTAGTAATTAGTAATAAACCAAAAAGCCATATAAATGTAAGTATTCTTAAAAAAAAATATTGTTTACTTTTAAGGGAAGATAAAGTAATAAAAAATTCTTTAATATAATATATAATATATGTAATGACAGGTTTGTATTAAAATATGTTAATATCTTCTTAACTTGCAAATATTTATTAAAATATGACATTTATGTTAAAAAATTATAACATACTTTAACAATTTACTTTTATATTTTGTTTATGTTATTTTTATATCGCATCTGCACTTCTAAGTTTTAAAAAATAAGACACAGAAGCTTGTAAAAAATCTAAGCGGCATGAGTAGATAGCAAATTAATTGGAGGTTGTTCAAACATTATTAATAATAAACAGCAATAATAAACAGCAGTTTAGGCAGAAATTATTTAAGATTCATCATACGCGGCATTGTTACACCTAGGGAGGATCCGATATAAGGTAACCCGTTAGGTTTCCAAATTATATACTTTGAATCTTTTTCACTTTTTGGGACAAAGAATAGAACAAACAAAGATATATACAAACCAAGCAAGATAATAATCCGCAATTTGGACAAACAATTTAGCAAGTTAAATATACACCTATATATATTTCAAGTCCAAACAAAAGCTTGTCTAATAAACGCATATACCATATTTTGAAGTCCAAAAGAAAGCTTGTCCGAAAGAAACCTTGTCTACTAACTTTATTGAAACAAAGGAGGAAGATAGACAACTATGATCAAATCAGAAAGTACTAAATATCAGTTCGCAAGGTGAAACATGATAGTAAGCAATGGAATTTTCGCATATACCTTGATAAATTAAGCCTTTTCGTGAAGTCTAATAAACGCTCAGATAATAACGACTCCTGCAATGATGTATACAAGGTTGAAACACAAACTTACTTCATAATACAAACACCTAAAAATGACCATCAATTTAACCATATTCTCACCCTAATTTTTTTATCATCCACTTTCTCAATTTTTTTTAATTTAATTTTTAAAAATTACTAACAATATTATTAAATTAGTACGATTTTATGTTAAAATGTTACATATACAAACAATTATATTAATTCAATATATATATGTATAAAAGAAAAAGAAATGTATGTATTCACTGGGTAAAATTGAATTAAAATCAAAATTTAAATCAATGTTTATATGTTAATTTAATATTTATTTTATTTAAACTTATATTTTCTAATAACAATGATGTAGATTGAATGCTACTGATTGAGTCCCTGAAATGAAAGAAATTATCAACGATACTGACTTTGGGAAAAAGGGCAGATTTTGAGGGAGGAAAAATATTCCAGCATGAACTTACGGTGCTTGTGCAGGAACTTCTTGGGCAGATTTGGTGGAGATGTTCTTGCTCGACAGACGAAAATTTTGGAAACGCTTTACTGAATTCATTCATGAGAACAATCAAGTCCGTAAGAAAATATTATCAAACCTTCAGGACATCACTATAAAAAATCTACTATACATGTTCAAGATCCAGATCAAGAAGTAGTGATCGGCATACCTAAATCCCACACTTGAAATTTGATGTTATTGTAATCGAATCGTTTCGACATTGAATCCAATTCTTCGCACCATCAAGAACAAAGTAAATCAAATAACAATTCTTAAATGAAACGTAAACCCATTGATCTTCTTAATTGCAAATATTAACTTACTTCTCCCTTATACATCGAAATGCTAAATAATTCCCTTTAAAACAATATAAAACGACCATACAGACTTCAACTATAAATAAAGAATCGGTATTAGATGCTCTTGAAGACCTGAAGAAAACTATAAAATAACTAGATTCATTAATTTATTATATTATAGTAGGCAGGGATGTTTGACCATTACTACCAATATATTATTAGCCTAATGAAAATTATTTTTAACTTCAGGAAGAAGATTTAACTACTTTCTTAGAGAAATCATACATATAATCCAATTTTTATAATAAATCTTAAAACAAAACAACAATTAGTAAACTTCTCAAATTCTGTGCATAATATATATGATAACTAGAAGCACAATTTACCTGGTATAATAGAAAAAATATGAATTCTATGATGAACCCCATCAAATGGTTTTTATGACGAAAGGATTAAAGCACTATTAGATTTGAATGTCAAGAATTGATTATAGAATACATGGCAATAGCTTTTTAATATCTCTATCCGCCTCATCAATTTGTTTATACCGCTAAATAACAACCCAAAGAAATAGAACATTGATTCTAAAGGGCAAGCCATTTCAAGAACAAGTCGCATGACCTTATTTTTTATTGTCAATAGCACCTGAGAACATTATACTCTCTGTTAATAATTTCTGTTACTGCATGGTTTTCTAAAATAGATTACGAAACATTGTACCCTAGCAATGAGATTTAGCACTTAACATTATGAAGATTTTGGTAAAACTTCCATCTAAGGAAAACAAAAAATTACAAATGCTTTTAGAACTAATAGTAGCTATAACTAAAAAGGCAATGGAGCTGATTTCGGGGCGACTGGAACAAATTTTGCTATGAACATTCTTGACCAATGGATCCTACTAAACCAGCAAAGCTCCAATACTTTAGAACATTCTTTTTCTTAGTAAAAATCTGGTTTTAATCCTCTAGAATTTCCACACATGCAAATAAGCAAATTCAGGCAGCAGAGAAATTAAATTCAATACAAAATAAAATTTAACTTCAAACCCAAAACAAACAAAAAAAGCCAAAAAAAATAAATAAAAAACTTACCAAAAATAGGGAAAGCCGAAATCAAGATAAGAATCCAAAGGGAAGATTACCACGACGAGGATGATTACCACGACGGAGGAGGAAAAGCTGATGGAAATAGCCGATAAAACTTTGCCGGCGAACAGCTAAAGGAAAAGGGAAAAGGGATGTTCGGCTTTCACGGGGGAGCTAAAGGAAAAGGGAAAGGGATGTTCGGCTTTCACGGGGAAACAGAGAGGAGAATGGGAAGAGCAAAGAGATGAGAGAGGACTTAGGGATCTCGGGAAATCAAAAAATGGGGGAAGAAGGCGTTAATCAATTTACGCTAACAATACGGCGCCGTTTTTAGCTAAAATAAAATGATTATTTGCGGCGTTTTTAATTACAAACGCCGCTAATATTCTTGATACTAATATATTTTTAAAGATTTAATCAAATTTTTTCTTTATTTTAAAGTTTAACTAATATTTAAAACAATTAGATAAATTTTCAAATTTTTAACATTTAAAGTTATTTAATATATAAATTAAAATACAATTACTCATATACTCAAAAAAAATTAAAATATATTTTAAATAATAGTATTTTATTTTTTTTCATTTTTAACATTTATTTTTTAATGTTATTGGTTCTAAAGTTTTCTACATTACAAATAATAATAGATCGATTTAATATATAAATTTTTAATATTTTAAAAAGTAAATTACAAATAAATTTTATATTAATTAATCAATATAAAAAATTAGATAAATAATACTAGATCGAAGAGGATGAAAGAGTATTGCATGAGTTTTCGAAAATAATCAACACTAGTTTGTTTAGATCCAAACCCTAAGTCGGCCTCTAAACCCCTAAAACCTATAAAACCTTAAACACGTAACCCCAAAATCTAAACCCTAAACTATAAACTTTTATAAACCCTAAACCATAAACCATAAACCACAAAAATTAACCCCTAAACCTTATGACCTAAACCCTAAACACTAAATGCTAAACCTTTAACATTAAGGCAAAAAATTAAACACTAAACTTACCCTAAACCTTAAAACCCTAAAACCTTAAAACCCTAAACCTTAAACCCTAAACCCTAAACCCTAAAGCCATAAACCCTAAACTACAAACATTAACCCCTAAACCTTATGACCTAAACCCTAAACACTAAATGCTAAACCTTTAACACTAAGGCAAAAAATTAAACACTAAACTTACCCTAAACCCTAAACCCTAAAATCCTAAAACCATAAAACCCTAAACCCTAGACCCTAGACCCTAAACCCTAAACCCTAGGACAACTCCTAAACCTTACACCTTAAACTATATATGTTAAACCATAACCCCTAAATAATCATGAGAATTAATATTCAATATTTTAAAATTAATACTATCTCTTTTACGATTATATAAGAAATTATTTAATATTTTTTTCATTTTTAACAAATATTTTTCTCTTAAATAATTTAAACCAGAATCATAATTTTAATGTATTAAAATTAATGTTATCTCTTTTACAATTATATAAAAAAATTTTAATATATAAATTTAAAAACAATAAGTCATATATATCCAAAAAAAACTTTCAAATTATTAGCAGCGTTTTTATGGAAGCGCCGCTAATAACCATACTTCTAGCGGCGTTTTTATGGAAGCGCCGCTAATAACCATACTTATAGCGGCGTTTTTAGGATAGCGCCGCTAATAACCATACTTTTAGCGGCGTTTTTAGGGTAGCGCCGCTAATAACCATACTTTTAGCGGCGTTTTTAGAATAGCGCCGCTAATAACCATACTTTTAGCGGCGTTCTTAGGGTAGCGCCGCTAATAACCATACTTTTAGCGGCGTTTTTAGAATAGCGCCGCTAATAACCATACTTTTAGCGGCGTTTTTAGGGTAGCGCCGCTAATAACCATACTTTTAGCGGCGTTTTTATGAAAGCGCCGCTAATAACCATACTTTTAGCGGCGTTTTGTTAATAAGCGCCGCTAATGCCTGTTTTTAGTGGCGTTTTTTACGTAAACGCCGCTATTGCTCATTTTTGTGCGGCGTTTTCGTTCAAACGCCGCTAATGCATAAAGTTTACGGCGTTTTTATTTCAAACGCCGCTAAAAACGCCGCGAAAAGTCTGTTTTGGTGTAGTGAAACAATGAGGGGCATCTAGCAATGCATCATTGCTACCTAAGTTACAAGAAGTCATGATTCCACATAACTTTTTGTGATTAACCTTTCATACATTAATCTTTAAGTCCTTTATCTCTGGAATGGACACAAGTCATGGAATAGTCACACTTGTATAGTCCATCCCATGTTTCTTGATATCTTGAGTAGACTATGATATAAAAATTAGTATGACATCTCATGTCAACTTATTTGAGCATGGCCATGCATTTCTAGTCTCACTCAATCAAGTGGCCTAAGATATTACTCCCATTATGTAGGAGGGACTTATCCTATATTGATCAACCATATCCTCTACATAGATTGTGGTATATCCAACATCGCCTTTATAGAACAACCAATTACGGTGTACGTTTGATCAGATCAAAATATACAACTCACGATGTTGAGATAATAATTATCTCAAGTCCGAGGATCATATACATATTAATCACTATGAGTAATGTTGTGACAATTACATAATAATCCAATAAACATACTCATAACGGGTCAATCCAATATGTTGTTCTCTAACACACATATTCATGCATTGATTTTGACAATCCACATCAATGACAACTCTTTATCATCAATCAACTACATGTTAGTCTTAATGCATTATTGTTGTCCTAGTCAACAATAATACTCGACTAAGGATCTTTTAAGAATAATCATATTATTCTTAGGACATTATTATAAAACAGTTTATTTATACACACGAAAAGAAAAAGCAAATAATAATGACAACGCTTTATATTAATAAACATGGTAAATTAAGTATGTTATTACAACCATCTCATGATTGGTCTTTGGGCATACTCTTACAATCTCCCACTAGCACTAAGACCAATCACTCATATATCTAATACCAAGTGACTTAGTGTGACGATCATGCTTCACGTGTCGGAGGCTTGGTCGGGATCAACAATGTTATCATCCAAGGTACTCAGATATCTCTACATCCCCTCGATCGATAATCTCTCGAATAAGATGGTAGCGTCTAAGTATATGTTTGGATCATTTGGTGAGATCTGGGTTCCTTAGCTTGTGCAATAGCTCCATTGTTATCACATCGAGCTCTATAGCATCCGATATGCTAGGCACAACCCCTAGTCCAAGAATGAACTTCTTGATCCAAACCGCTTCCTTTGCTGCCTCCGGCTGCAATATACTCACCTCTGTTGTAGAATCGACTCTTTTTACTTTGCTTTGAACTCTTCCACTCACAAAGACCACCATTAAGGCAAAACACAAAACCGGATTGCGATCGAGAATCATCCTTGTCGGTTTAGAAGAGCTGGCATCGCGTAACCTTTTACACTTAACTCTTCCTCACCTCCATATAATAGAACGTATCCTTAGTTCTTCTTAAGTACTTAAGGATACTCTTGACTGTGGTCCAGTGACCTTCACCGGGATCTACTTGATACCTGCTCGTCATACTTAAGGCATACGATACATCTGGACGGGTACATAACATAGCATACATGATAGATCCAATAGCGGAAGCATATGGAATTTTACTCATACGTTCTCTCTCTTGTGGAGTTGAAGGACACATTTCCTTCGAGAGTGAAATACCATGTCTCATAGGTAGAAATCCTCTTTTAGATTCTTCCATACTGAACCTTTTTAGTACTTTATCTATGTATGTACTTTGGCTTAGACCTAGTAGTCGCCTTGATCTATCTCTATAGATCTTGACTCCTAAGATATAAGTGGCTTCCCCCAAGTCCTTCATAGAAAAACAACTTCTCAACCAAGTCTTAATAGACTGCAAAGTAGGTATGTCATTTCCCATGATAAGTATGTCATCCACATATAGTACCAAGAATGTGATAGTGCTCCCACTAACTTTCTTGTAAACACATGGTTCATCTTCATTTTTGACAAAACCAAACTCTTTGATTGCATCGTTAAAACGAAGATTCCAACTTCGAGAAGCTTGCTTTAATCCATAAATGGATCTTTGCAGACTTACATATATCTTTCTAGCATCCTTTGGATTTACAAAACCTTCAGGTTGTGTCATATACACATCCTCTTCAAGTTTCCCGTTAAGGAAAGTCGCTTTTGACGCCCCATCCGCCGATTTCATAATCATGAAATGCACTATGGCGAGCAAGATCCTGATGGATTTAAACATAGCTACAGGACAAAAGGTTTCATCATAGTCAACACCATGAATTTGGCGAAAACCTTTAGCGACTAATCGCCTTTTGTATGTTTGTACATTACCATCCATGTCGATTTCTTTTTGAAAACCCATTTGTACCCTATAAGTTTAACCCCTTCGTGGATCAATCAAAGTCCATACTTGGTTTTCATACATGGAATCCATCTCGAGATCTCATGGCCTCAAGCCATTTCTCGTAGTCCGGGCTTGTCACCGCTTCTTGATAAGTCCTAGGCTCATCTTGATCTATAAGAAGAACGTCACAATGCGTTGTAACGAGAAATCCATATCTCTCGTGTGCACGCGTTCTCTTTTAAAGATCTGCGCGCGGTGGTTGTGTTTCTACAGTAGTTGTTTGTTCCTCAATTTCTTGTGGAATTTGCTGTTGTTCAATCTCTGGTTCAGTGGTATCTTGTGATTCTCGAATTTCTTCAAGTTCAATCTTTCTCCCACTTCCTTTTCTAGAAGTAAATTCTCTCTCTAGGAAAACACCAGTCCGAGCAATAAACGTTTTGTTCTCAGTGGGATTAAAGAAATAACATCCTTTGGTTTCTTTTGGATACCCCACAAAAATACACTTTTTAGATCTGGGTTCAAGCTTAGTAGACGTCTGACGTTTAACATAAGCTTCACAGCCCCAAATTTTCATAAAAGACATACTAGGACGTTTCCCAGTCCACATCTCATATGGCGTCTTTTGAACCGATTTAGATGGAACACGATTTAATGTGAAAGCAACTGTCTCAAGTGCATATCCCCAAAAGGAAGTTGGTAGATCAAAGATGACTCATCATGGATCGAACCATGTTAACAACAAAGTTCAATTTCTTCTCTCAGATACTCCATTCCATTGAGGAGTACCAGGAGGAGTAAGTTGTGAGACAATCCCACATTCTTTCAAAAGATCATCAAACTCTAGGCTCAAGTACTCTCCACCTCGATCAGATCGAAGTGACTTGATAGTTTTGCCTAGTTGATTTTGTACTTCATTTTTGAATTCCTTGAACTTTTCAAGGGACTCAGACTTATGGCGCATGAGATAAACATACCCATATCTACTGAAATCATCAGTGAAAGTAATGAAGTAGTGAAATCCACCTCTGCTTGTGTATTTATTGGTCCACATACATCGAATGTATTAGGTCTAATAAATCACTAGCTCGCTCACTTTTACCAAAGAAAGGAGATTTAGTCATTTTTCCCAATAAGCAAGATTCACATACTTCAAATTGTTCAAAAACAAATGAATTCAAGAGACCATCTTTATGGAGTTTGGATATGCGTTTCTCACTTATGTGGCCCAAACGACAATGCCAAAGATAAGTTTGATTTGAGTCATTTATTTTAGATCTTTTAGTATTTATGTTGTAAATGGGATTCATTTGATCTAAAATATAGAGGCCATTAATTAATTGTGCTTAGAACCATAGAAAACATTATTGAGATAAAATGAACAACAATTATTCTTAATAATTATCTCAAAACCAATTTTGTCTAAACAAGAAATTGAAATAATGTTTTTAGTCAAACCGGGCACAAAATAACAATCCTCTAAACATAAATCAAGTCCACTAGGCAAAGATAAAGTATATGTTCCCACAAACTAATGCAAAGAACTTTTGCTCCATTTCCAACTCGTAGGTCCACATCTCCTCTAGCCAAAGTCCTACTCCTTTGTAGTCTCTGCATGTAAGTACAAATATGAGAACCACAACCAGTATCTAATACCCAAGAAGTAGTAGTTGATAAATTAATATCAATAACATAAATACCTGAAGCGGACATTCCGCTTGCTTTAACCTTCTTGACTTCTTCAAGATAGACAGGCGCTTCTGTTTCCAATGTCCAAATACACCACAATGAAAACAGCTTTCCTTCCTTAGACACCCCACCTTTAGGTTTCAAAGTGTAGCCTTTCCTTTTCCAAATTTGGGCTTACCTTTGCCCTTAGGCTTCGTTTGAACTTTGGCCTTTCCTTGCCCTTGTTATTACGGACCATCGCATGGGCTTGGGTCCAACCTTTTTCAAGTTGCCTTCAGCAGTCAGTAACATACCGAGCAATTGTGGTAGAGTCTTGTCAATTTCATTCATATTGAAATTGAGGACAAATCTGTCTGTAGCTATCCGGCAACGATTGCAAAATAACATCGTGGCCAACTCTTGGCTCAATGGAAACCTGCTTAGATAGGCTTTCAATATAGCCAATCATCTTAAGGACATGAGGTCCTACTGGGCTTCCTTCACCAACTTACATTGGAATAGGGCTTTAGAGATATCAAACCTCTCTTGCCGTGCTTGCCCTCGATAAAGTTCTTTCAGTGCTCGATCATATCATAAGCAACCATGTCCTCATGTTGCTTCAAGTTCGTGATTCATAGTGGCAAGCATAAGACATCCAACATCTATCATGTCATCGAGATACTTCTTGTAAGCATCTCTATCAGTCCTCGAGGCATTAGCGGGTGGTTCATTAGGAAGTGGTTGTTCAATGACATATAATTTTCGTTCTTGTTTAAGGACAATCCTCAAGTTACGGAACCAATCAAGAAAATTCAAACCATTCAATTTGTCCTTCTCAAGGACCGATCGCAATGAGAGTGTGTAGTAGTGTTTGCAGCCATAATATATCTACAACAATTAAATATGCATGTGAGTAAATTTACCATTTTTATATCAATCATTAAAAAGACTTTATTAAATGATATTCCCACTATTTTATTTCAAAATTAATAACCCTCGTATATTAATTTCGGAAAATCTTTCTCAAAAGTATTTCTAGTAGGTTAAGGATCCATATTTCACCACATCTTAAGTCAGCTTTGGCTTTACTCTTAAGATTATGGTTATTTAGGTAAGCAACATTTGCTAATTACATCATATGTAACTCCTAATATTTGGTGAACAACTCTTGTTCTAATCATCTTATGATTTATCCAATTTACTTACCTTTAGGTTTCTAATCCTATTAGAGTAACCTAGTTAAGTCATTAACCAATTTTTAACCAGCGAATATCACTTGTTTATTCTTCGCGTTTAACCAAGATAAATACTAGTACTTCGCTTTGCGTAACCTACATAGTATTGATCGATGCCTTAACGAGGGCAAATTGGAAGGCCATGCCGACTTAATATTTTAATAGAGGATTTTATTAAGGTTGTTGCATCTCACCAATTACGGTCTATTTCAAATTTCATTTAGTCTTCTAATCGATCTCATCAATTAATAGGGTTTATTATCTTCAAATTTTAATATATATATAAAAAAATTGGCATGCTTTAGACATCCATAGCATCTCATACATGAATAAATAAAGCAATAAATAAATGCAATAGTTATAGCCCATAAACTAAGGTGGTTCAACCAAAGCCAATGGAAAACCAAAAAGAAACCTAAAGGTGTAAGCCATTTCTGAAGCTATCATTCTTAATCATTGTCCCACCTTCCTTCTCGCTTGGTCCACAAAGAACTCTTGCAAATTACAATATATAGAAACTCGCTTTACATACGAGGAATAAGATGAGAAGAGAAATACAAGAGAATAGTAGTAAGGCACGACACGCAGGCCGTATTTAAAAAAAATACAACCTTTTATCGAATGGGTCATTGGGCTATAACTAAGCATTTCAAACACCGTGCTAGTCAAAAATAGCATACATAATTCAATTATTATTATTATTATTATTTTAAAGTGAATTATAAAATATCCTTTCAACCTTTTGTGGCCCATCAAGTTTATAAATTTCTTTTATTAACAAAACTTTTTGCCACGATTTGATAACTTTTTATCAACAGAATCGTGTTTTTAGGATTTTAATCCTTGAGGTTTCATATCGGAACAACCCTTGTTCCACTAGCCGCTTAACACTTACTGGAAACTATAAATACCACCGTCGCATTATTACGCATTTGTTAATAGTTAACAAAGATAATAACATAAAATCAAGTAGGCCACAACACCATGATTAACATTTAATCAATTTCCGAAAGGAACAGCTTATCGTTTATGCTTAAACGATTTAAACAATCGAAAATACAATAAGATCAAAACATGAATCTCATACAATTGCATCACCCAAGTATTTAAACCCGAGTTCGTATCACACAAGTGGCTCTGATACCACTGTTGGAACGCCGATACCCCATGGCGCAGCAGAATAAAATTAGATCCGGCGATCCAAACCATGGATCCATGTGTGAGGAACAAATCGGGGTGAAATAAAGGTTTCGAAATTACCAAAACTTCAATCTGAGTAGACAATGCGCGCCTTGGCAACAAGAGTTTTGATCTCTTCATCGAATCAAGCCACAACCTTTTCTGATGTCGGCCTCTACGTGATCCACCCGGTTTGACTATGAACGGAAGAAATCTCCAAAACTATTTTGGAGGTTTATTTGCTTGACGGCTGCTAGACCTAACAAGCAATCTCTTAGGGTTTTCCATAAGCTTTGCCTCTTTTAAATACCTTTTATATTGGGTATCCTTTTAATTGGGCCTTTTATAATGGGTATCTTTTTCATTGGGCCCATTATTAGGTATCCTTTTAATACCCTTTTATAATTGGTATCTCTTGAATGTATCATAAGATTAAATAAATACAATAAAGTTTTTAACCAAAAATTATAATTACATTAATTATATCCAAAATTATAATTACATTAATTATAATAAGGATTTCATAAACTATATTTATTTAAATTTATATATGAATCAAATTCATATATTAATAGAATTATGTTGTCATTATGTGTACAACATCCTTGTACATATAATATGTTCAATATTTGATTGCCCAATTAAATTAATTCTTTAATTAATTTAATTCATGTGACAACTAAAAATAATACCAATTATATTTTATTCCGTTCATTTAAACCATAGGGTGTGACCACAGTGAGGTTCTTGCAACGTTAGCGAGTAATAATAGAAACGATTCTAATGTCACAAACAATGAGGGGCATCTAGCAATGCATCATTGCTACCTAAGTTACAAGAAGTCATGATTCCACATAACTTTTTGTGATTAACCTTTCATACATTAATCCTTAAGTCCTTTATCTCTGGAATGGACACAAGTCATGGAATAGTCACACTTGTATAGTCCATCCCATGTTTCTTGATATCTTGAGTAGACTATGATATAAAAATTAGTATGACATCTCATGTCAACTTATTTGAGCATGGCCATGCATTTCTAGTCTCACTCAATCAAGTGGCCTAAGATATTACTCCTATTATGTAGGAGGGACTTATCCTATATTGATCAACCATATCCTCTACATAGATTGTGGTATATCCAACATCGCCTTTATAGAACAACCAATTACGATTATGCGTTTGATCAGTATCAAAATATACAACTCACGATGTTGAGATAATAATTATCTCAAGTCCGAGGATCATATACATATTAATCACTATGAGTAATGTTGTGACAATTACATAATAATCCAATAAACATACTCATAACGGGTCAATCCAATATGTTGTTCTCTAACACACATATTCATGCATTGATTTTGACAATCCACATCAATGACAACTCTTTATCATCAATCAACTACATGTTAGTCTTAATGCATTATTGTTGTCCTAGTCAACAATAATACTCGACTAAGGATCTTTTAAGAATAATCATATTATTCTTAGGACATTATTATAAAACAGTTTATTTATACACACAGAAAGAAAAACTGAAATAATAATGGCAACGCTTTATATTAATAAACATGGTAAATTAAGTATGTTATTACAACTATCTCATGATTGGTCTTTGGGCATACTCTTACAGCACATAGTTGAAATATGGCACGTATAGGCTAGTTGTTTTAAATCATATTTGAGATGTGTAAATAGCCATGTGATATGACTAACTAAATGTTGGTAATGTGCATGAGTGAATATGGTATTTGGTGCATATTTTGATATGGCATGATGGTAATGAATTAGCATATAAATGGTGAGTTCAATGATGAATTAATGCCTTACTGATTTAGTGAAGTTATGGATGATTTATACCTAGACTTACATGTAATTTGGTTGTATAAATTGGCATGCTTAGAATTGAAGTTATATGTGATGATATAATGATTACTTGACATGAAATTGGTTGCCAAATTGTGTGTTTAAAGATGCCCAATTGTGTTTGTAGGATTGACCTTGTATGAGTGGCAAATTGGTCGTGCAAATGGCCTATTTTGTCACACGGTGGTAGCACACGGGCATGCTTGATGACCGTGGGCATAAGTCAGTATATGGCCTAGGAGTACACAGCCTTGGCACACGGACATGCCTAGTAGATGTGTGTTTTTTGACAGGATCGACCACGGCCAAAGTACACGGGCATGCTTGATGGCCGTGGAGCAAAGGTCAATTTCGACCACGGGGAGGAGACACGGGTGTGCCTAGCAGCCGTGGGAGGCACACGGCCTACCCACACGGGCGTGTATCCCCTGAATCCTAGAAAAGTTTTAAATTCTCGTGAAATTTCGTTATGTGTTTTGGTTTAGTCCCGACCTTTCTCTAGTATGTGATTAAGGTCTTATATGCCTTAATAAGGGACTGATTGTTTATGTTTGATGTATTATGGTGATGATTGACTTTGTGTCGTAATTGGGTTGTGAAATGATTCGATTGTTCGGTAATGCCTCTTAACCCCGTGTATCTGTTTCTCTCTGAGTTCTTACCAATACAAGGGCGTTCGGCACTTACGCCCATAAAATGCCTCATAAGGCGCCATCTTCAAACTTGAATGGAAACTGTTGTTGTGGGCGAATTCCACCAATGGTAAGTATTTCTCCCAATTACCTTGGAATTCCAAAATACAACATCGGAGCATGTCTTCGAGTATCTGAATTACCCTCTCTGAGTGCCCATCGGTTTATGGATGGAAGGCTGTATTGAAACTCAATTTCATGCCCAAGGGCTCTTGCAACTTTTTCCAAAATCGTGACGTGAATCTCGAACCTCTATTCAAAATGATCGATAATGGTACACCACGAAGTCTCACTATCTCTGACACGTACAAGTCTACCAATTTATCAAGCGAATAATTGACTCACACTAGTATAAAATGGGCTGACTTTGTGAGTCCGTCAACCACTACCCATACTGCATCATTCTTCTTTGGAGTCAATGGTAAGCCTGTCACGAAGTCCATGGTGATACGGTCCTATTTCTACTCAGGAACCATAATGGGCTGAAGTAAACCCAAAGGTACTTGGTGTTCAGCCTTCACTTGCTGACAAAGCAGGCATCTCGATACAAACTCGGAAATGTCTTTCTTAATACCAGGCCACCAATACCATTTCCTCAAATCATTAAACATCTTCGTGCTCCCAGGGTGCACAGCTAAGCATCCACTATGTGCTTCATGCAAGATCTTACGAATAAGCTCGTCGTTCTTTGGTAAGCAGACCCTATCTCGAAACGTCAAACATCCATCAGGACCTACTCGAAAGTCTATCTCAATATTCGACTCACACAAAACCCTTTTGGCTTGCAAGATGCTATCTTCTTTCTGAGCTTCACAAATCTCTTGAAGGAACAATGGTCTAGCCTTCAACTCGGCTAGAATGGAACCATCATCCAACAAATCCATCTGAGTTTTCATGGCTCTCAGTGCAAATAATGATTTCCTGCTAAAAGTATCTGCGAACGTTCGCCTTTCCTGGATGGTAGTCAATTATCAACTCATAATTCTTAATTAGCTCTAACCACCTTCGTTGCTTCAAATTCAATTCCTTTTGAGTCATCAAATATTTTAGGATTTTATGGTCGGTGAAAATTTGACATCTTTCACCATATAAATGATGTCTCAAAATCTTTAACGCAAAAACAATTGCAGCCAACTCTAAATCATGAGTCGAGTAATTTTTCTCATGTGGCTTCAATTGCCTACAGGTGTAAGAGATCACCTTACCCTCTTGCATAAGTACACAACCCAATCCGTTTAGGGATGCATCACTGTAAACTACAAATTCTCTTCCCGATTCAAGTTGCACCAAAGCCGAAGCTTCGGTCAATAGTGCCTTCAATTTCTCAAAACTCTGATGACACTTTTCTGTCCAATCAAACTTCATATCTTTCTGCAGAAGTTTCGTCATCGGGGTAGCTATCATGGAAAACCCCTTGACAAAACGCCTATAATAGCCGGCTAGGCCTAGAAAACTCCTTACTTCATTTACACTCTTCTGCGGTTTCCATTCAACAATTGCTGAAATCATACTCTGGTCCACTCTAATTCAATCTCCCGAGACTATGTGCCCCAAAAATCCCACTTCCTTGAGCCAAAGTTCACTCTTACTGAATTTGGCGTACAATTTTTTTCTCTTAAAACTTGTAGAACCATACTCAAATGCTCGGTATGTTCGTTCCCATCTCGAGAGTAGATAAGTATGTCGTCGATGGAGACTACGGCAAATTTATCCAAGTATGGCTGAAAAATGCAATTCAGCAAATCCAAGAAGATCGTAGGAGCATTCGTTAGACCAAAGGCATGACCAAAAATTCATAGTGGCCATACCTAGTACTAAACGCGATTTTCGGTACATCTGAGTCCTTGACTCTTAGCTGATAGTACCCTAATCTCAAATCTATCTTAGAAAATACCATGGGTCCCTTCAATTGATCAAAAAGATCATTGATTCTAGGCAATGGGTACTTGTTCTTCGCTGTTACCTTGTTAAGCTGCCAATAATCGATGCATAATCTCATGTAACCTTCTTCTTCACGAATAAGAAGGGAGCACCCCATGGAGAAAAACTCGGCCTGGCAAAACCTTTATCTGGTAACTCTTGCTGCTGTGCTTTCAACTCTTTTAGCTCGGTTGGTGCCATTCTATATGGAGCGATAGAAATAGGGGCAGTACTCGGAGCTAACTCAATCCCAAATTCAATCTCTCTAATCGGAGGTAGCCCTGACAACCCTTCCGGAAAAACATCTAGGTACTCGCATACTATGGGTACTGAGTCAATTCTCAATTCAGTCCCTTTAGTGTTCAACTCAATGGCAAGGTAAGCCTTGTACCCCTTCCTCAAATACCTCTATGTCAACAAGGTTGATATCACTGCCGGTGATCTGTCTTGCTTATCTGACTCCACATGAATAAAATTCCCATTTTTACTTTTCAACTCAATATGCTTCTTCCCACAATTCACAATCACTCCATGAGTAACTAACCAATCCATCCCAAGGATGACATCAAACTCATCAAAAGGCAATAGCATATAATCAACCGAAAAATAATGACCCTTAATCATCAAAGGGCACTCGTTACAAACTCTGTCAACCAACACATACTTGCCTAGGGGATTAGGCACTCTAATTACAAATTCAGTAGACTCTATAGGCATGCTCAAGCTAGAGACTAATTTCATGCATATGTATGAGTGGGTAGATCCCGAATCAATTAAAGCTATAACACGAGTATCATTAAGAGAAAATGTACCCGTGATTACGTCGGGGGAAGATGCCTCTTCACGGGCATGAATTGCGTATATACTTGCCAGTGCTCTACCCTCGACTCTTGTAGCTAGTTCTCTAAATGGATTTCTGCTACTCATCCCATTTCCCAGGTTTCTCGGTGGTCTTCCTCTAGCAGCACTTCTCGGTCTTGCATTCTGAGACCTCTTTTTCTCACCCACCTCGGGGCAGTCTCTGATAAAGTGGTTTAAGGATCTACATCTAAAACAACCTTTCTCATTAGCTCGACACTCACTAGAATGGTGCCTACCACACTGAGGGCATTCCGGTCTACTTGGTCGGACGTTGCCCACACTAGCAACTGATGTGATTTGCCCTTTTGACCCCAAAAGTTGTTTGCCCTTGCTTCGATTTGAAAACCCGGCTGAGGTGCCTGATAGGGTCACGATATCCCTCGACTTCTTAGATGAGAAGTGGAGTGACTTATTTAGCTATCTTTTTGTTGAGTCACGAGACTCATTCTCAGCTCTTCTCTTACATTTAGCCAACTCTTCGGCTTTACAGGCTCTATCTACCAACACTACAAAGTCTTTTAATTCGAGAACTCCCACATATAAACGGATATCTTCATTTAACCTGTCCTCGAATCTCTTACACATGATGGCTTCAGTAGACATGCACTCCCGAGCGTACTTGCTAAGCCTTACGAACTCCCATTCGTAATTAGTCACTAACATACGGCCTTGCTTCAGTTCCAAGAACTCCTTTCTCTTATGATCGATGAATCTCTGGTTAATCTACTTCTTCCGGTATTCCTTTTGGAAGAATTCCCAAGTAACTCTCTCTCTTGGTACCACTGACACAAGGGTGTTCCACCACTGATAGGTTGAATCCCTCAAGAGAGATACTACACACTTTAGGCACTCCTCAGGTGTGCACGAAAATTCATCGAATACCGTGATGGTATTCTCGAGCCAGAATTCTGCTCTCTCCGGATCATCATCCTTACTAGCCCAGAATTCTTCGGCTCATTGCTTCTGGATCTTATCGACCAAAGGCATTTCTCCTCTCACTACCTCAACCACTTGAGGAGCGACTGAAGCGAGTTGAGGAATACGTAGGGATGGAGGGGGTTGAGCATTAGGATTAGCTCGGGTATACTCGGTATACCAGTTGCTCATCATGTGAAGAAAGGCTTTTCGGGGCTCTTCCCCCTGTCCTAAGGTCTCGGGTCTACTATTAGCTGGCGCGATCCCTTGAGCAGGAGCTGGTGTGTTAGTCGTAGCATCATCGGCTGTAGTTCAGTCTGGATTAGAATCCATATACTACATAAAACACGATTTTTAAACGTCAAGAGCCGTCACACTATTACTACTCAGACACTCTTACATATGGCATGTATGGCTAGACTCGTACTTACGCTATGTTAGTCTTAAAATCGACTAAATGGTAGCTCTGATACCAATAAATGTAACACCCCTTACCCGTGTCCGAAGTCGGGCCTGAGCTTGAGGCATTACCTAACTAATCTCATTTAATATCTCAAAATAGGCTACAAAATTTCAATTAAACCCAACCCTTGCTCAATCTCGGCCCACGAGGCCTCATGCATACCTCCGAGAGGTTTTAGAATCAATCCAGGAATTTTTTTGAGCGTGGAAAACTTTTCCTCAAAACAAGGCCACACGTCCTTGTTGGTCTAGGGACACGCCCGTGTGCCCCTAAGACATGCCCGTGTCTTTCGCCCGTGGTCGATCCTGACCAAAACACACGGCATAGACACGCCCGAGTCCTCTACCCGTGGAGCTCTCTAACTATGATATCATCAACCCTTTATTAGAACATGGCCAAAGCACACACCTGTGTGGTTGGCCCGTGGTCACCTCTAATTAATCCACACGGCATGTCGTACGCTCGTGTGCTACAATCCTGTAGCGATTTAAATTCCAAATCCTAGGTGCAGACTTTACACGGCCTGGGCACACACCCGTGGACCGATAGCGTGTCAGACACGCCCGTGTGCCTATCCATGTGGACAAGAACAAGGCTATTTTCCAAGCTCTTTGTATTTCCCCTAGTTCAAACCATATGAATCCATTCAACTTAACAATAAACAACTCATAACCCAAAGGCACTTCTAAGAACTCATCAAGACTTCCATGCATAAAGGGCATACACTCCATGAAAATCATCTTCATTAAGCAAAAGAATTTGCCAAATATTGGCCTAACTTATAAGGCCATTTACAAATTGACTTTAGTATCATATATAACCAACACTTTGGCTAACAATTACAACTTAATAAAATACTCGAGTCCTATACATGCCATACTCAAAATAAGTCTAATTTGTTATACCGAAGTGATGTCGATGGTGTAATTTCTGAGCTCTGACGATCCACGTTCCTCGAGTTATCTTAACAATACTACAAGGAAAAAGGATAATGAAAGGGGTAAGCATAAATCTTAGTAAGTTTGCATGGAAATAAGGAGCAACAATAAGCTCATAATATAATCCATCCATGGCATTAACTAAACATACACAAGTCATAGGCTCCTTGCCATACTTACTTACAATTTCCCTTATTTAGCACATACCGTGCCACACCTCGTAAGCGTTTCTTCGTGACTCATTCATGAGTGCCTGTTTTCACTCAATCACATGACTTTAGTACAATTCTCATTTCTACTTTTATACTCATCTACTTATCCCCTTAATCACTAGAGATAGTCAAAGACGTATATTCATCGTCACTCATGTAGGTACGAAACCAATGCCACATCCCGAGGTGCTCTTACATGGAGTCACTTCTAAATGCCAATGCCATATCCCGAATATGGTCTTATATGGAATTTCACATTTAGTATCGATGCCATATCTCGGATATGGCCTTATACAATTTTCATATTCATTACCGAAGCCATATTCTGGATATGGTCTTATACGGGATTTCAACTCGGTGCCGAGGCGATGCCCCGGACATGGTCTTATACGGGACCTTATCTATTTCATATCTCGATGATAACATTTTTATATTCAATATGGTCCACTAGGACTACAACATCTCATTCGACATTAATTTCTAAATTTAGTAGAGCATTATGCATTGATATAATGCCAAGCATTCTCAAACATGCTAACATAAATGTTGAATCTATCACATACAAACTTACCTCGATTTCAAAATGAGCCAACTCGTCGGTCTAGTCTAAGACTTTGTTCTTTTCTCGATCAAGGCAGATTCTCAGTTCCTCTTGGTCTATAATAGCAATTTAGCTCATTTTAATCACCACATTAATAAAAGCATTTCAATAATCATGCTTAGGTAAAATTACTATTTTGCCCCTAGACTTTGGCAAAATGACCATTTTTCCCCTAGGCTCGGAAATTAATTCTAATCACATTTCTACCTTCAACAAGCCTAGGTGAACCTTCAATACTCTTATAGCTATCATCAAAACTCAACATTTCACTAATTACTACAAATTTGTAACCTTTTCATCAATGTCCAATTTGGTGTTTTCAAGACAACACCTTTCATAAAAGTTGCTCATCTAACAACTAAGACTCAATTTCTTCCATAAAAATGCAGCAAATAACAATGATAGCTCTCATGGAAAAACTCTAAATATTTCACCATAATGCAATATAATCCCCTCTTTAGAAAGCTTAAGCTATAGGGGTCTCAAAAGTACAATTTTCTTCAAGAAAGATCATCAAAATCACTTACTAGAAAGGAGGAGAGCTTGCTGAAAATTTTGAGCTTTCAAACCTCTATTTTTCTTGCAAATTTTGGTGGGGAAAGATGGAAAGAAATATGATATCTTCTCTTTTTTTATTCTAATATTAAACTAGCCAAATTGGTCACCAACTTTCACTAACTTTGACCAAATTTTTGTCCATCCTTGTCTCCCATAATAGCCTATGGCCAGCTATACTAATCTTGGGGGTCTAATTACCTTTTAAAGACCTCCAATTATCAATCTATGGCTATTTGGTACATTTAGCCTATAGAATGGAACTTTCGCACTTAATGCGATTTAGTATTTTTTCGCGATTACTCAAGAAATCGCTAAAATTAAAGTACCAAAATTCTCATGTACTTATTGAATCATATACTAACTCATAATATAACATGAAAATAATTTTCTCTAACCTCAGATTAGTGATCCCGAGATCACTGTTCTGGCTAGCCCCTAAATCGGGCTGTTACAATTCTCCCCCTTAAGGATTTTCGTCCCTAAAAATCTTACCGAAAAAGGTTGGGGTATTGGTTTCTCATCGCTTCCTCGGGCTCCCATGTAGCCTCTTCTATTCCGTGCCTTTGCCATAGAACTTTCACTAGGGCTATGCTTATGTTTCTTAACTGCTTGACCTCCCAAAATTCTAACCGGCTCTTCACCATAAGTCAAGTTCGGTTGTATCTCTACCTCCGTCGGTACTATGAAATGTGAAGGGTCTGAACGATATCGGTGCAACATGGATATGTGAAATAAATTATGAACCTTTTCTAGCTTAGGTGGCAAGGACAACTGATAAGCTGCCGATCCCATCTTCTCGGTAACTTCACAAGGGCCGATAAAGCGCGGACTCAATTTTCCCTTCCGGCCAAATCTGAGGATTTCCTCCAAGGTGATACTTTCAAGAAAACTTTATCATCGACTTTGAATTCTATCTCTTTCCTTTTTAAGTTCGAATAGGACTTTTGTCTATTTGAGGCGACTTTCAGACAATCACGTATCTGAGGCGACTTTTGTCTATTTAGGGGCTAGTTGGAATAGTGATATCGGGATCATTTATCTGAGATTTGAGAAATTTATTTTCATGTTATATTATGAGTTAGAACATGATAGCACATATGCATGAAAATTTTGGTGCTTTAATTTTAGCGATTTCGTGTTCAATAGTGAAAAAAAAAGACTAAATCGCATAAAGTGCAAAAGTTCCATTTTTTTTTCTAAAGGTGCCAAATAGCCATAAATTTTTAAATTGAGGTTTTTAAAAGGCAATTTAGCCCTTGTCATGTGCTTGGCCGGCAATGGACTTAAAGGGAGACAAAGATGGACAAATTTGGTCATAGTTAGTAAGAGTTGGTGACAAAAGTTTGACTAGTTTAATATTAGAATAAAGAAAGAGAAAATATCATCTTCCTTGTTCATCTCTTCCACTTAAATTTCAAGCAAGAATAGGGGTTTTGAAGGCTTAAATTTTCAACAAACTTCCCTCCATTGTTGTAAGTGATTTTGATGATTTTTCTTAGTAATAATTGTACTTTTGAGACCCCTAAAGCTTAAGCTTTCCAATGAGGGGACAATTGTACAATATTGTGTAAAGTTTAGAGTTTTGCATGAGAGTTATCATTGTTATTTGCTGCATTTTTATGGAAGAAACTGAGTCTTAATTGTTAGATGAACAACTTTTGTGAAAGGTGTTAGCATGAAAACACCAAATAGGACCTTGATGAAAAGGTTACAAATTTTGTAGCAAGTATGTGAAATATTGATTTTTAATGATAGGTTTAAGAGGATTAAATGTTTACCTAAGCTTATTGAAGGTAGAAATGTGATTAGAATTTATTTCCGAGCTTAGGGGCAAAATTGTCATTTTGCCAAAGTCTAGAGGCGAAATGGTAATTTTGCTTAAGCATGATTATTGAAATGCTTATATTAATGCAGCGATTAAAATGAGTTAATTTGCTATTATAGAGCAAGAAGAGTCGAGAATCCGCCTCGATCGGGGAAGGAATAAGTCTTGGACTGAACCGAGGAACTAGCACATGGGCGTGCACCCAGGCCGTGTGAAGTCTACACCCTACACTTGGGATTTGAATCACCACACGGCTGGGGTACAAGGACGTGTGCATAGGCCATGTGGATAAGTCAGAATGCCAAGGTTTGGCACACGGGTTAGTGACACGGGCGTGTCAAGGCTGTGTGAAATTAGCCAGTGTTGACCACGGGTGGGAGAAACGAGCATGCCTTAGGGGCACACGGACGTGTCTCTAGGCCTACACGGGCATGTGGCGCCTGTTTTATTAAAAAGTTTATCGAACTCGTGAAAGTTCTTGGATAAATTCCGATAC
Organism: Gossypium bickii; assembly: GCA_025503065.1. Classification (NCBI taxonomy): domain Eukaryota; kingdom Viridiplantae; phylum Streptophyta; class Magnoliopsida; order Malvales; family Malvaceae; genus Gossypium; species Gossypium bickii. The sequence goes on along the minus strand of CP106717.1, from coordinate 56,642,757 downwards.
TTCTCGGAAGTATATTTAAGGCCTCCTAGGCCGGATATGTGTAAGCGATAGAGTTAAACGAAATTTTATAACCCTATTTTTTTATGTTCAAGCAAGATTAGCTATGGAATGCCTCGAACCCTGTTCCAACTCAGATATGGGCAAAGGGGTGTTACATTTATTGGTATCAGAGCTACGGTTTAGTCGATTCGAGGACTAACGTAGCGTAAGTACGAGTCTAGCTATACATGCCATATGTAAGAGTGTCTAAGTAATGATAGTTTGCTGGCTCCTAACTATTGAATTGTGTTCTATGTAGTATATGGATTCCGATCTGGACAAAACTGCAGCTGATGATGCTACGAGTAACGCGCTGGCTCCCGCTCAAGGGACCGCGCCAGCTAATAGTAGACCCTAGACCTTGGGTCAGGGAGAAGAGGCTCGAGAACCCTTTCTCCACATGATGAGCAATTGGTATACGGAGTATATCCGAGAAAATCCTAATGCTCAACCCCCTCCACCCCACCAATTTCTCAACTTGCTCTAGTAGCCCCTCAAGTAATTGAGGTGGTGAGAAGAGAAAGGCCTCCGATGGATAAGATCCGGAAGCAAAGAGCCGAGGAATTTTGGGCAAACAAGGATGATGACCCAAGGAAAGTGGAATTCTGGCTCAAGAATACCATCCAGGTATTCGATGAGTTATCCTGCACGCCTAAGGAGTGTTTAAAGTGTGAGGTGTCTCTCCTAAGAGATTCAGCCTACCGATGGTGGAACACCTTGGTGTCAGTGGTGCCAAAGGAGAGAGTTAGTTGAGAATTCTTTCAAGAGGAATACCAGAAGAAGTATATTAGTCAGAGGTTCATTGACCACAAGAGAAAGGAGTTTTTGGAATTGAAGCAAGGCCGTATGTCGGTGACAGACTACGAACGGGAGTTTGTAAAGCTTAGCAAGTATGCAAGAGAGTGCGTGTCTACCGAGGCCATCATGTGCAAGAGATTCAAGGACGGATTGAATGAACATATCCGCCTATATGTAGGGGTTCTCAAATTAAAGGAGTTTGTAGTGTTGGTGGATAGAGCCTGTAAAGCCGAGGAGTTGGCTAAAGAGAAGAGAAGAGCTGAGTATGAGTGTCGTGACTCGAGGAAGAGACAGGTGAATAGGTCTCACCAATCCTCATCTAAGAAATTGAGAGATTTCACTACTCGATCAGTCATTTCAACGGGGTTTTCAACCTGGGATAAAGGCAAGAAGTTTTCGAGGTCGAAAGGGCAAACCACATCAGTTGCTAGTGTGGGCAACGTTCGACCAAGTATGCAACAACCCTCACCCGTATTCAATGCCGGAATAGGGTACGAGGCATTACCAAAACACATACACTTGTAAACGTATTAAACTGAATCATAAAATTTCATCCAATTTATACAAAATGAACTGCTAAATATTAAAGGCCAATACTTTAGGCCAAACCAATTAGGACATACACAAATTACTAAGTCCTATACATGCCATAAACTTAAGAGGTTTGTATTCACTTTTACCCCACGATGATAGCTTGATAGTGTGATTACATCTCCGACGATCTTCAACTCGAGTTATCACACAACCCTATAAGATATGGGAAACGAAGGGAAGTAAGCTACAAAGCTTAGTAAGTAAGTATGTAAATAATAATAAATTGATTTAACATGTTTACAAAATAACACAATCATATCTATATTTAAATTCACTATTTATTCAAGTTTGGAGCAAGCTGTCTATTCAAGTCAGAGTCACTAAATTATTTTTATCTGGAGCTATGAAACTCCAAATTAATATCCATAAATTTTCTTTGAAATTTGACTCACGTATCTTGTTACCATAAAATTTTAAAAAATTTTGGTTTAGGAAATTAGTACAGTTTATTCCTTAAAATCTCCCCTGTTCTGCTATCCAAAAATTCCGACCATTCGTTGATAAAATTTAATTATCTTTTTTTACATAATTAAACTGATGTTCTAGTTTATTTCTTATAAAAATAGACTCATTAAAAAATCTAATAATATAAATTATGTCCCAAAATTAGTTTTTTACAATTTTCAATGATTTTTCCAAGTTAAAACAGGGGATCTCGAAATCACTCTAAACCAGTCTCACAAAAATATGAATATCTCAAAATAACGAATTTCTTTGTTTTCTCTGTTACTTTCATATGAAAATAGACTCAATAAGCTTTAATTTTGTATCTCATCCAACTACTAATTCCATTTCTACAATTTTTGGTGATTTTTCAAAGTTACTCTACTGCTGTTATCCAAAACTGTTTTATTTTTAAATTTACTCTTTCATAATTTCACTTACTCCATTTCCTCTTACCGAAAGTTCGCTCAAATATCGAGCATATCGTTCATAAATTTTCACACTTATGCCTGTACCTATCCATCACTTAGTCATATTCAATTACACTTAGTCGTTACATAGTCACATGTATTTTCACTTAGTCAATTTCCCGTTGAACTCATCGGAATAATAATAGATACACGGTGGCCTGCACATAGTACCACCCTTGTAGCCGAAGCTATCTGGTGCACATAGTAGCCTGTACTTAGTACTACACATGTGACCAAAACCATCACTTACACATAGTGGCCTGCACTTAGTACCACACATGTGATCGAAACTATCGGGTACGCATAGTAGCCTGCACTTAGTACTACAAATGCGACCTATCCGTCTGGTACACGTAGTAGCCTGCACTTAATACTATACACGTGACCTAAAACCTTCTTGTAACTCTCTTGTACACATAGTGACCTGCACTTAGTACCACACATGTGACCTAGCCACCTCATTCGTATCTTTTCTATTCCGAAGGTTCAACCGGGAATTCTCACTTTTCAACATTTTTCTAATTCATCCATAATCAATCACAATTCATAATTTGCATCAAGTAATTACTCCATATTCAACTATATCTCATATAATATAACCCAAATATTAAAACATAAATAAAATTAGTGTATTATATACATACAAACTTACCTCGAAAGCAAAATCGGTGAAAATGACTTATTCGTCAATTCCTCGTTCTAGTTCCAAACCTCATTTTCCTTGATCTATAACAACATATTTCACTTGTTTAACTAATGTACTATTCAAAACAGTCCTTAACTCAACTTTCGAAAAATTATAATTTTGCCCCTAAACTTTTACATATTTACACTTTTGTCCCAATACTCGAAAATTAAATTTCAGCCCTTATTCTTATGTTTTATAACATACTGGTCATTTTTCCCTTCTATGGAAACATCAAATTCTTACTCTAACATACACTTTTGAACATTAGGTATTTTTACCGATTATGTCGTTTTACTCATTTTCACTTAAAATCGCTTAGTAAAAGTTGTTTAACATAATTTTAAGCTTTATATTCTACCATAAAACATCAAAATAAACACTTTTCAACTATGGGTAATTTTCCAAAGATGAACCCTAGCATGAATTATTGGTAGCATAAGCTAAATCGAACTGCCAGGACTCCAAAACCGTAAATACTTGAAAAACGGGGCTAGAACGGACTTACCATGAGCTTGGAAAGTTGAGAAAATGCCAGCCATGTCTTCTCTTGGAAAATTTCGTCCATATGGAGAAGATGGACAAATTTGGCATTTTAATTTTATTTTTAATTCATTTAGTTTACAAAAGGACCAAAATGCCCTTACAAAAAAATATCTTATCTAACATATACCATATCCATTTTTGTCCAAAAATTTAACCAATGGGATAATTACCATTTAATAACCTCTACTTTAAAATTTCATAGCAATTTGACACCTCTAACTTCTAGAACTCAAGTTTTGTACTTTTACAATTTAGTCCTTTCTACTAAATTGAGTGGCCAAAAGTCAAAATATTTGAACGAAATTTTCACGAAATTGTTCCGTGAAATTGTATACCATAAAAATATAATAAAAATAAATTTCCTTACGTCAGATTTGTGGTCCCGAAACCACTGTTTCGACTAGGCCCTAATTCGGGATGTTACAAAGTAGACCGAAATGCCGTCAGTGTGGCAGGCGCAATTTTGGTGAGTGTCGAGCTAATGAGAAAGCTTGCTTCAGATGTGGATCCTTAGACCACTTTATCAGAGAATGTCCCGAGGTAGATAAGAAAGAAAAGCCTCAGAATGCAAGATCGGGAAGTACCACTAGGAGAAGACTTTTGAGAAACCTGGGGATTGAGATGGGAAGCAAGAATCCTTCTAAAGAGCAAGCGACTAGATTCGAGGGTAGAGCACCGGCAAGGACATATGCCATTCGTGCTCGTGAAGAGGCATCTTCCCTCGATGTGATCACAGGTATCTTTTCTCTCCGTAATACTCATGTTATAGCTTTAATTGACCCGAGATCTACCCACTCGTACATATGCATGAAATTAGTCTCTAGCATGAACATGCCTGTAGAGTCTACCGAATTCATCATAAGAGTGTCTAATCCCCTAGGAAAGTGTGTGTTGGTTGATAGAGTTTGCAAAGGGTGCCTTTTTATGATTAAGGGTCATTGTTTCTCGGTCGATCTTATGTTATTACCATTTGATGAATTTGATGTCATTCTCGGGATGGATTGGTTAGTTACCCACGTTGTAATTGTGAATCATGGGAAGAAGCATATCGAGTTGAGAGATAAAAATGGTAATTTTATTCGTGTTGAATCAGATAAGTCGAATATATCACCAATGGTGATATCAACCATGTCGGCTCAGAGGTACCTAAGGAAGGGATATAAGGCTTATCTTGCCATTGTGTTGAACACCAAAGAGACTGAATTGAAAATTGAGTCAGTACCCATAGTATGCGAGTACCTAGATGTTTTCCCGGAAGAGTTGCCAGGGCTACCTCCGGATAGAGAGATTGAATTTGGGATTGAATTAGCCCCAAGTACTGCCCCTATTTCTATTGTTCCCTATAGAATGGCCCTAACTGAACTGAAAGAGTTGAAAGCACAGTTGCAAGAATTAACGGATAAGGGTTTTGCGAGGCCGAGTTTTTCTCTGTGGGGTGCTCCCGTTCTATTCGTGAAGAAGAAAGATGGTTCCATGAGACTATGTATAGACTATCGGCAACTTAATAAAGTGACGGTAAAGAATAAGTACCCATTACCGAGAATCGACGATCTATTTGACCAACTGAAGGGAGCTACAGTATTTTCCAAGATATATTTGAGGTCAGGGTACTATCAGTTGAGAGTCAAGGACTCGGATATACCGAAAACCGCATTTAGAACTACGTACGGCCACTATGAATTTTTGGTTATGCCTTTTGGTCTAACAAATGCCCCTACGATCTTCATGGATTTGATGAATCGCATTTTTCGACCGTACTTGGATATGTTTGTTGTGGTCTTCATCGACGACATATTGATCTACTCTCAAGATGAGAACGATCATGCGGAGCATTTGAGTATAGTTCTACAAGTTTTGAGAGAAAAACAATTGTATGCCAAATTCAGTAAGAGTGAATTTTGGCTCAAGGAAGTGGGATTTTTTGGGCATATTGTCTCGGGAGATAGGATTAGAGTTGACCCAAGTAAAATTTCGACAATTGTTGAATGGAAACAGCCAAGGACTGTAACTGAAGTGAGGAGTTTTCTAGACCTAGCATGTTATTATGGGCGTTTTGTTAATGGATTTTCCATGATAGCTACACCGATGATGAGGCTTCTGCAGAATAATGTAAAGTTTGACTGGACGAAAAAGTGTCAACAGATTTTTGAGAAACTGAAGACACTATTGACTGAGGCTTCTATTTTGATGCAACTAGAAGCGGAAAGAGAATTTGTGGTTTACAGTGATGCATCTTTGAATGGATTGGGCTGTGTACTCATGCAAGAGGGTAAAGTGATTGCATACGCCTCTAGGCAGTTGAAGCAGCACGAGAAGAACTACCCGACTCATGATTTGGAGTTGGCTACAATCGTGTTCGCACTGAAAATTTGGAGACATCATTTATATGGTGAAAGATGTCGGATTTCACTGACCACAAAAGCCTAAAATATTTGATGACTCAAAAGGAATTAAATTTGAGGCAACGAAGATGGTTAGAGCTGATTAAAGATTATGAGTTGGTAATTGACTACCATTCGTGAAAGGTAAATGTAGTCACTGACGCTTTGAGTAGAAAAGCATTATTTACACTAAAAGCCATGAACACTCAGATGACCTTGTTAGATGATGGTTCCGTTTTAGCCGAGTTGAGAGCTAAACCATTGTTTCTTCAAGAGATTTGTAAAGCTCAGAAGGATGATAACAGTTTGCAAGCCAAGAGAGTTTTATGTGAGTCGAGCGTTGAGACAGACTTTCGAGTAAATCATGATGGATGTCTAACATTTCGAGATCGAGTCTGTGTACCCAGAAATAATGAGCTCATTCGTAAAATTTTGCATGAAGCACATAACGGATGTTTGATTGTACACCCAGGTAGCACAAAGATGTACCATGATTTGAAGAAATGGTATTGGTAGTTGGGTATGAAGAAATATATTTCTGAATTTGTATCAAAATGCTTGATTTGTCAGCAAGTGAAGGCTGAGCACCAAGTACCTTCGGATTTACTTCAGCCCCTTATGATTCCTGAGTAGAAGTGGGACCATGTTACTATGGACTTCGTGACAGGTTTACCGTTAACTCCTAAGAGGAAAGATGGACTATGGGTAGTGGTTGATAGACTCACTAAGTCGGCCCACATTATACTAGTGCGAGTACATGTCTGAGATAGTAAGACTTCATGGTGTACCGTTATCAATCATTTCAGATAGAGATCTGAGATTTACATCACGATTTTGGAAAAGCTGCATTAAGCTTTGGGCATAAATTTGAGTTTCAGTACAGCTTTCCATCCACAAACTGACGGGCAGTCAGAGAGGGTAATTCAGATACTAAAAGACATGCTTCAGTGTTGTGTTTTGGAATTCCATGCTAATTAGGAGAAATACTTACCATTGGTGGAATTCACCTACAACAATAGCTTTCAATCAAGTTTGAAGATGGCGCCTTATGAGGCATTGTATGGGCGTAAGTGTCGAATGCCCTTGTATTGGTCAGAACTTAGAGAGAAACAGATACACGGGGTTGACTTGGTTAAGGAAACTGAAGAGAAGGTAAAAGTGATACGTAATTGCCTGAAAGTCGCCTCAGATAGACAGAAGTCCTATTCGGATTTAAAAAGGAAAAAGAGAATTCAAAGTCTGTGATAAAGTGTTCTTGAAAGTATCACCTTGAAGAAAAGTCCTCAGATTTGGCCAGAAGGGCAAATTGAGTCCGCATTTTATCGGACCTCATGAAGTTACTGAAAGGTTAGGACCGGTAGCTTATCAGTTACTATTTTGGTTGAGCTCCTGCATTTGTTGCGAACTCACCACAGCTACCAATATATCAGCTCGTAAAAGCTTACTGTTATCAGCTCGTATGAGCTTACTGTTCAGCTCGTTAGAGCCTACCGTTTCAGCTCAATAGAGCTTATTGTTCATTAGCTTAGAAGGAGCATACCGATCATGGCTCGAAAGAGCATAATGATAATGAATTGACGGATTACTGATGTTTATCACCCAAGTATCCTTTGGAGTTCTAATAGGTTCAACGGGCATAAATTTTATTTATACGATGAGTACTGTTACCGAATAAATGATTGATTATATGATTGAGAATGAAATGTTAGCTGCAATATATATGGAGTATTGAATTGTGATAATAGATGATTTCATGTATTAATATGACTAACTATGGATGAATGCTTGTGTTAGGCATTTGGAAATTTTATGGAGTTTACCTTATATTATTTGTATTGAATTTGTATGTTTAATCCTAAATTATACGGTCTTACTTGTAACATCCTGGAAAGGGCCTATGCATTTTCGGTTTAATTGTACGAAGTGACATGTTTTATGTACTAAGAATAAATTTTGAATATTTTTGGAAACCCGGAAATGAATGAAAATGATTTGGAAATGAACATTTTTGGAAACCTGAACATGTATGGAAATGATCTGGAAATGAACATTTTTGGAAACCTAAAAATGTATGGACATGATTTAGAAATGATTCAAATGAGGAAAGTGAACATTTTTGGAAACTTGGAAATGTAAGGAAATGTCAAGTTTACAGAGCCGAACGAAAATTTTTGGAAACTTAGAAATGACTTAGAAATGTCGAGTTTTAAAGTTTAAAAGAGGAAATTAAGGCAAGGTGGCCTTAAAAGAAAAAGTTGGTGAAATTTGACACACAAACAAAGCTTGGAAAAGTGGCACAAAGATGTCACTTAGGGCTTATGGAAATGGCGCCACATGCAAGGTGATGGGCCTGAGTTCGAGTCACTTGGGAAGCAAATAAAGGAAGTTTTATTTTTGCTTCCGTAAGCTCGAGGTGGACGGCACAAGCCTTCTAGAAAGGAGGAGTTTTATTTTCATAAATAATCGATTAATAAGGTGATAAATAAGGGATTTAATTTGGATTATTTTTGAAGAGATAATAAAGGATTATTCTCTAATTATTTTAAATTAAGGAGATAAACTTATCAATAAAGAAGAGTGGTGGCCAAGTAAGGGATTCTCGAGTAGTAGTTTCAATATAAAAGGAAGAAAATAGGGCTACTCATCAATTTTTTTCCTCCTCTTCTCTCTGCCAAATTTCTGAGTGCTCTCTTCTCTTCCCTTCTCTTTTTCTTTTGTCAAGCCGAATCTATAGTCCACCATTGTCAAAATTCTCAAGTTTTCTTTTCTTCCTATTTCTTCTTACCAATCCATTCAAAAGTCGAATCTTGGAAGGGCTTCAAGCATAGGTGCTGTTGATTTCTTCAAAGGTAAGAACAAGTTTGATTTCCATTCTTTTCTTTTAGATTAGCCGAGAGATAATCTAACCCCATACATATTATGGTTGCCGAATATGGGAGGATCTTTCGGGATTATCAGAGTAGTCGACTAAAAGGAGGAGTATTCGGGATTTCTAAGATTAAGGTAAGACATGTGAATATTCGGCCAAAGGCCTTGATTTATGTTTCAATGATTAAGATTAAGTCTAACGTAAGGTTTTAGGGATTTCGACATTCCTAGGGAAACAAGGAACAGTTTCGGGTTTTGTTGGTGTTCCAATCGGCAACAAGGTAAGAATACTAATCCTACTAGGATTTGGAATTTTGGCCGAATGGCTTTTTATTAAGGTAATAAGTGATAAATCAATGTAGGGATTAAGGATCTAAGCTTTAGATCAAGCTTTTCAGGATCTCAAGGAAATTTTAAGCGAATCAGGTGTGTACCCCACACTACTTCGTAATACTTTTTATGGCATGTTTAATTAAAATATGTGACATTAAGAATATGAAAGTGGCTAAGGTATCATGTTATGGTACTAAGTACTCAGGTACATTTCCTACTCCTACTAGGATTATGAAATATGTTAGTTATAACATGAGAATAAGAATAAGAATGTGAACTCTGGCATATTTATGCATATTATTATTATATGGGGCATATGGGTTTTATTTTGAAAGGGGAAGTGAATGTGGTGACCTAAGACCACGAACACGGTGACCTAAGACCGTGATATCTGAAAAGTGGTGACCTAAGACCACAGTAATCTGAAAGTGGTGACCTAAGACCACAGTAATCTGAACGTGGTGACCTAAGACCACGAATGCGGTGACCTAAGACCGCAATTTGGTGTGTAGCGGAAGGAGGGTCGACTTAGTAGTCCCCACGGTGTGACTGGCAGGTACGGGGGTGTGTAGCGGATGGACAATTAGGTTTGGGTTTGGGAATGCATCATAACTTGTATTCTATGTTTTGAATGTGTAACTCTTGTATGCCTAATTCTATTATGATTTAGTGTCGTGTACACATTGAGTCTGTTTGACTCACCCCGTTGTGGGACTATTTTCAGGTGACGAACAAAGAATGGACCTGCTCTGAGAAGCTTAGGGATGGCCATGCACAGCAAGGAATTTAATTAATGTGGATTTTTATTTTTATCAAGTACTTAAACTTAAAGTTTGGGGAATTATTTGATGTAATAAGGCCATAAGGCCATAGTTGGTTTTCTTTAATTCTTTTACTCTTATTTATTATGTTTACAAATTATTATTTATGGATTCAAGTAAATTTATTTTGAAGTAAACCCTAAATGTTTATCACCTTAAATAAATGGATTTCAATGTAAGATAAATTGGTTTTCAATAAACACCCAACCCAAACAATATTTTTTTTTTAATCGCACAAATTTTCTCTAAGTAACAAAAGAATTTGAAACCAGTTTACTTGAGGGACATACCAGATTCGGTCCAGGCTCGTGAGCCAGGTTTAGGGTGTTTCAGTTTGGTATCAGAGCGCAGTTTTAAAACTCTCGGCCTGTGGGCTAAGGCCAAAAATGTTTTCAAAGCGAGCCCAAATGAGTTTTATGAAAATATTTTTGAAATAAGCGGGTTTCGGCATGGCACCTAAGTCTCCGACCCATGATCAAAGCAGCAGGTAAGTACCCCTATCTCTTGTGTGATTTATTGTATGATCTATATGATCTGTAGAAGGGTAGGAATGGAACGTAGAAATAGTATGATAGGTACTTGAACCCTAGGACTAGTTTACCCCAACATTTACATAAGACTTAAGTGCCTAATTAAACAAACTCGTGGTTAAGTCGCGAGTTAGGGGTGTGGCAACCATGGTGCGCATGTCAGGATTGGATCCTAAGAGCACGGTACTTAGCGCTCTTAGTGACTCACCTCCTCTTCGCAGGAATCCTACCTGGTGCGTAGCTACGGTTCACTCTAACCATAAGGACTTATTCATAGGCTAAACGCAATAACTAAAACCCGAAAGGGAACTAGCCATATTTTTATAAAAACTTTAGTTTTAAAACTCTTAAAATTACCTTTTAAATTTGTGAAAACCATATTTACAAAATTTTCCGAAAAATTTCCGATTTATGAAATTACAAAAATACCCGTAGTGGCAAAATTACCAAAATGCCATTGATTTACAAAATGTCAAATTACTCAACAGTTTTATCAAAATTTCATTATTTTATAAATGTTCAAAAACCCTAATTTGCAAACTATCAAAAATACCTTGATTTTGAAAAATTACAAAACTGCCCCGAACTTAAAAAATTACCAAAATGACCCTGATTTCCAAAATTTTTGCAACATCACCGTTTTGGAAAATACAATTCTCAAAAAGAACCCTCAAAGTTTTGCAACTTTTGAAATATCTCTGATTTATTAAATTTTACAAATTTGCCCCCGAGGTCCAAAATTACCAAAATACCCTCGGATTTCAAAATTTTTCCAAAATACCCCGGGAATTTAAAAATACCAAAATACTTTGTGACAAAATCACCAAGGAACTTTTCTTTTGAAAAATTACGAAAATACCCCTGTAGGACAAATTACGAAAATACCCCTGGGTAGTGGAAAAAAACAACAACAATGAAAAGTACAACATTTCTCTGAATGAACGAAAGTTCATAATCGGTTGATGAATGTGAACGTGACTTTCTAAATAGTGAACTTGAGCTGAGAACTTTGTTTGATCGAAAGAACCACTTTTAAACATCTCTTTTCATAAAACTTCTTCACGGGTAATCAAGTGAAACAAGGACTAATTCATAAAACTCTTAAATCAGATTAAATCGCGACGTTAGAAAATGAGTTCTAGGGGACGTGGTCCTCGTGGACGGGATAAGAGGAGTCTTGGACCGTCAGAATCGTCTAAGAGTCTTCAGAAAAGACCGAAGGTTGAGAATTCTGCTCGTGTTTTTAAGCCAACTGCTAAAAATTCGGACCGTCCGTGTGCTCAGTGTGGAAGGTATCATGTTGGCAAGTGTTGGAACCGAGATCGGGAATGTTTTAGATGTAAGCCTAAGGCTCATTTGATTAAGAATTGCCCTTAGGCAACGAAGGTTCGTGGTTTAAACCATGGAAGAAATGGTCATGGAACACCCGGTAGAGGTGCTGAAGGTTCAGATGTGAGACAACCAAGGATATGATAGCGGTTAAGTTCCTTGTTTTTGGAGTACCATTTATTGTTTTAGGGATAGTTCATTCTTGTGTTACAAGTGAACTGTTTGAAACTTTGGATGTGAACCTAGAGAATGTGCCTAGAAAGTATGATAGTTCTTTAAGATCAGAGTGCGCAGCAATAGCGTAGTGGGGTGAGTTAGACCGTATGATTGTTCGTTAGTAAGTAATTTCGAGGACGAAATTATTTTAAGGGGGTAGAACTGTAACATCATGGAAAGGGCCTATGCATTTTCGGTTTAATTGTACGAAGTGACATGTTTTATGTACAAAGAATAAATTTTGAATATTTTTGGAAAATCGAAAATGAATGAAAATGATCTAGAAATGAACATTTTTGGAAACATGAACATGTATGGACATGATTTAGAAATGATTCAAAAGAGGAAAGTGAACATTTCTGGAAACTTGGAAATGTAAGGAAATGTCAAGTTTACAGAGCCGAACGAAAATTTTTGGAAACTTAGAAATGACTTAGAAATGTTGAGTTTTAAAGTTTAAAAGAGGAAATTAAGGCAAGGTGGCCTTAAAAGAAAAAGTTGGTGAAATTTGACACACAAACAAAGCTTGGAAAAGTGGCTCAAGATGTCACTTAGGGCCTATGGAAATGGCGCCACATGCAAGGTGATGGGCACTGGTTCGAGTCACTTGGGAAGCAAATAAAGGAAGTTTTATTTTTGCTTCCGTGGCTCGAGGTGGACTGCACAAGCCTTCTAGAAAGGAAGAGTTTTATTTTCATAAATAATCGATTAATAAGGTGATAAATAAGGGATTTAATTTGGATTATTTTTGAAGAGATAATAAAGGATTATTCTCTAATTATTTTAAATTAAGGAGATAAACTTATCAATAAAGAAGAGTGGTGGCCAAGTAAGGGATTACGAGTAGTAGTTTTATTATAAAAGGAAGAAAATAGGGCTACTCATCAATTTTTCTTCCTCCTCTTCTCTCTCGCCAAATTTCTCGAGTGCTCTCTTCTCTTCTCTTTTCTTTTGTCATATAGTCCACCATTGTCAAAATTCTCAAGTTTTCTTTTCTTCCTATTTCTTCTTACCAATCCATTCAAAAGCCGAATCTTGGAAGGGCTTCAAGCATAGGTGTCATTGATTTCTTCAAAGGTAAGAACAAGTTTGATTTCCATTCTTTTCTTTTAGATTAGCCGAGAGATAATCTAACCCCATACATATTATGGTTGCCGAATATGGAAGGATCTTTCGGGATTATCGAGTAGTCGACTAAAAGGAGGAGTATTCGGGATTTCTAAGATTAAGGTAAGACATGTGAATATTCTACCAAAGGCCTTGATTTATGTTTCAATGATTAAGATTAAGTCTAACGTAAGGTTTTAGGGATTTCAACATTCCTAGGAAACAAGGAACAGCTTTCTGGATTTGTTGGTGTTCCAATCGGCAACAAGGTAAGAATACTAATCCTACTAGGATTTAGAATTTTGGCCAATGGCTTTTTATTAAGGTAATAAGTGATAAATCAATGTAGGGATTAAGGATCTAAGCATTAGATCAAGCTTTTCTGGATCTCAAGGAAATTTTAAGCGAATCGTGTGTGTACCCCACACTACTTACGTAATACTTTTATGGCATGTTTAATTAAAATATGTGACATTAAGAATATGAAAGTGGCTAAGGTATCATGTTATGGTACTAAGTACTCAGGTATGTTTCCTACTCCTACTAGGATTATGAAATATGTTAGTTATACCATGAGAATAAGAATAAGAATGTGAACTCTGGCATATTTATGCATATTATTATTATATGGGGCATATGGGTTTTATTTTGAAAGGGGAAGTGAATGTGGTGACCTAAGACCACGAACACGGTGACCTAAGACTGTGATATCCGAAAAGTGGTGACCTAAGACCACGATGTCTGAAAGTGGTGACCTAAGACCACGATGTCTGAACGTGGTGACCTAAGACCACGAATGCGGTGACCTAAGACCGCAATTTGGTGTGTGGCGGAAGGAGGGTCGACTTAGTAGTCCCCACGGTGTGACTGGCAGGTACGGGGGTGTGTAGCAGATGGACAATTAGGTTTGGGTTTGGGAATGCATCATAACTTGTATTCTATGTTTTGAATGTGTAACTCTTGTATGCCTAATTCTATTATGATTTAGTGTCGTGTACACATTAAGTCTGCTTTGACTCACCCCGCTGTGGGACTATTTTCAGTGACGAACAAGAATGGACCGAGCTCACAGGCTTAGGGATGGCCATGCACAAAGAAGGAATTTAATTAATGTGGATTTTTATTTTTATCAAGTACTTAAACTTAAAGTTTGGGGAATTATTTGATGTAATAAGGCCATAAGGCCATAGTTGGTTTTCTTTAATTCTTTGACTCTTATTTATTATGTTTACAAATTATTATTTATGGATTCAAGTAAATTTATTTTGAAGTAAACCCTAAATGTTTATCACCTTAAATAAATGGATTTCAATGTAAGATAAATTGGTTTTCAATAAACACCCAACCCAAACAATATTTTTTTTAATCGCACAAATTTTCTCTATGTAACAAAAGAATTTGAAACCGGTTTACTTGAGGGACATACCAGATCCGGTCCATGCTCGTGGGCCGGGTTTGGGGTGTTTCATTACTAAGCTATAAAGCTTCCTCTATTTCTTTTTCTATGTTTTATTGAGGTTCATTAGCTCGCTCGTTTCGGACAAGTCGGAGTTGCGCATCACACTATCCAATTTTCGATTGGTACTTTTGTACTTGTGCATATACGTAAATATGGCATGTATAGACTAGTTTAAAAGATGTTAGTTATGTTACTGGATATCATGAATTTGGTATGTTTTTGTGTGTAAGTTAAGTCATGTAAATTGGCTTATTTTGGTACTATATTTTGACTGTGTATAAGTGTGCAATTATGGTATGTTTTGGGCAAGGAATTGATGGAATGAAAATGTGAAAAAGATGTCTTGTTATGTAGTTGATATATGAATGGATTATGCATAATGATAAATTAGGCATTTGAGTAATAAGTTGAATTGGTATAATATATGTATGAAATGTTATGGAATGGTTGCTTATTGGGTTATGAAATGTTACCATTTATGCTTATGTTTGCTTATGAAAATAGGGTGGCAAAATGGCTTTGCAAATAGCCTATTTTTGTCGACATGGGCAGGGACACGGGTGTGTGTCTTAGCTGTGTGTGACATATGGTCATGTTACACAGCCGTCTTGATGTGTCTTTAACTAACTATGATCATAATAAAGGCAAGCGCACTTATCGTTCAATAGTATAGTTATGGTAAGACCGGAAATGTCATATCCACAAGGACCAAGAGTACTAGTAATTACTATCTTCTTATTATCTAGCATAAGAATTGGAGTGATTTCTTTTAAACTAAAACTAATTAAAAGCACGACAGAGAATGAATTGGAAAAATACTTTTAGACAACTTTATAAGATAAGCAATACCTAAGGAAGAATCCACCTAAACTTCACTTATTACTTTGATTCATATGATTTATTCACTTGACTTAATTCGTAGAAATCCCTAAGTTATGTCAATATCTCTTTCAAGACTTAAAACATCTGACTCTAGGTTGATTAATTGAAATCTCTTTCTAATTAAAACCCATATTGTCGCATTAACTTGATCTATGGATTCCCTTATTAGATTTGACTCTAATCCGGCAGATTTGTGTCGCCTTATTTCTAGGGTTGCAATCAACTCTGCTTAATTGTGTTGATCTACTCTTAAACAAGGACTTTTGCTCCTCTGAATAAGCTCATTCGACTTGAATCAATAACCTGAATTATCAAAACAAGAATAAGAACTCACAATTAAGAATAAGAACAAGTATTTATCTTATAAATCAAATAATAATAAGATCCGTCATAGGTTTCATCCCTTTAGATATTTAAGGGATTTAGTTCATACTGATAGAGGAAAAAATCTTAAAATAAGGAAAACTACAAAACATAAGAATACCCAAAAACTTCAAGAGAAATTGATAGGAGATCTTCAGTCTTGATGGAGATCCTTATTCTAAGTTGCTCCCGATGGCTGTCTTCAAGTATTTTCTGCGTTCTACTCCCCGTCTCCCTTTAGGTCATCCCCTAGGGTGTTTATATAGGCTTTGGAAAGCCTTTCTTGGCCCACACGTAGCCTATTCCGAATAGAATTAAACTTAGGTATGGTAGGGACACGCCCATGTGCAAGAGCCTAGGCCATGCTTGATTCTGCTTGACACACACAGCCGTGCTTGATGGCTTAGGCCGTGTGTGATTCTGCTCGTCACACTCGGCCGTGTGGTCTGCCCGTATGCGAAAGTCCAGGCTGTGTTGATTTCTGAGGTAGGCCCATTTTGTCCCTTTTTGGCCCGTTTTTCATTCTTTTCGACTCCCTAAGCTCTCTTGAGTGTAAAACATGAAATTAAAGGATGAGGAGCATCAAATTCATTAAATCTATTGAAAATTCATCCAACAATAAGCCAAGCATGGGGTTAAAATATGTATGATTTATGGTTTATCAAATATCCCCACACTTAAGCCTTTTCTTATCCTCAAGCAAAATCCTCAACTAACAATTAAAATTAACTTCCTCAATTCATAATCCTCATCAATAATGTCTTATCATAATTCATAGATAA
Organism: Gossypium bickii; assembly: GCA_025503065.1. Lineage (NCBI taxonomy): Eukaryota > Viridiplantae > Streptophyta > Magnoliopsida > Malvales > Malvaceae > Gossypium > Gossypium bickii. The sequence goes on along the minus strand of CP106717.1, from coordinate 56,626,110 downwards.
TTCAAACATTGATGATTTAACTAAAAGAGTCTTAAAGATTCAAACAATCTAAGTCACAAATTTTTGTAGCACGGAAAAATAGGCGTTTCCCCTTACCTAAATAATTACCTTTGATTCAAAACCGACAAGAATTGACATCCTCACTAACGATTCACTCAAATCACTCAACATTTTTAAGGTTCAAATTAAGCATTCAAAAGTTAAACATGAAAAGCTATTACCATAGGTTGCATAAAAATCAAATCTCTACCACTATAAAATAAGATGATACACAAGCTAAAAGGTCTTTCAAAGGGTTGTAACAGGGCTTGGGTTAAAGGTGTGGATAAAGGCTGAATTAGAGGGTTAGAATCGAGATCGAATTGACCATTTACCTAACTAAAAAAATAACTAATACCGAATGATTACATAATTGAACTTATCACTAATAACACGAGCTTCTTCTAAGAGTATGAAATTAACCATTTAAGCTCAAATAACATAGAACTAAGTAATGAATTTTTTTTAAGAATAAGAACAAGTAAAAATATAACAACTGAAATAAAGAACATAGTTAGGCAACTGCTCAAATCAAATCTAAACAAAAAAGGAGCTAAAAGAATAGGAAAAAAATCTCAATGAATCAAAAAGAATGGGTCTTGGGTTAATATTAAGGATAAATCAAGAAACGGTTTATTAGGATCAAAGGGGTTCACTAGGGGTTAATTATGATGGTAGGCCTTTATCATCTCAGTATATCAAATCAAAAGTGTGGTCTTGACATGCATAATTGAAGCAAGTTCTAGAATAACAAATCAATATTGACACACTCATAATCAACAATAAAGTGAGCAAGAAAAGTATATTCTCTAAAAGGCTCAAAGTCTCACAAAATTTATGGTTTTTTTTATGTCAACCTTGCAAATTTCAAACTTCAAAGTAATATTTAAATTTAGGGGAACAACCTAATAATTTTTAATTTTGAAAATAGACTTATCATGCTTGATTCTCTAATGACTTAAAGTTCAAACCATCAATGCATAATTACCTATGATTTAATCCAAAACATATCAATAAAAATCATAAGTTAATAGAAATTTCATTCTAATAGTAATATGAGAAAATTACTTAAAGACAAGACATAATTTAGGGATTTTCTAATAATACTATAATTAACCTCCCCACACTTAAGATGTACATTGTCCTCAATGTACAACGATAAAAAAAATGACAATTGTAACACCCCAAACCCGGTCAAAACGCTACGACCGAATCTGGCATGTTACAGGGAAGAAAATTCTAAAAGTTCAAACTTAAAACCATGAGTTGAGAGAAAATTTTGCATATCACTATGCCTTTGGCGAAGATTTAAAACAATCGCTTAACTTAGGCCGTATTACAGTTCAGGTTTCTTAAAAAAAAAATCAAAATTTAAGAGAATTTCCCGTAAGCGATCAATTGAAAACAATATTGTGATTTTAGTTGAAAATTAGAATCAATTTGTTACTAAAACCCGTCTTTAATTAACCGATTATAAAATCGTAAATTTAGTTTTCTTTTAATTTTGGAAAAACACCCACTTGATAATTTATTAGGCATGCCGTAACAATTTCATAAGAAAACCCAAACTAACATCTAAGTGGCCTTATTACAACACCCAAAATCCAAACTAAAATAGTAATAATCTAAAATTAAATATTAAAATAAAATTTCTTAAAGCATTATGCATGGCCACCTCGAGTCCTCGGCTCCATATCCGCGGTCTAAGGATTACCTAAAAAATTTAATGGAGGGGGTGAGTCACCGAGACTCAGTGTGTAAATCCCCGTCCAAATGAGTTTTGGGCTCTCACACAAATTCATATATTAAGTATGGATGTAATGCAACCCAACCAACCTATTATGTCCATCCACCATATCTCCTGAATCTACCCAATATCTGTGGCACCTAGCCACTGGTGGTACCTAACCACTGGTGGTGCCAAACCATTGGTGACAAAGTCACAAATAATAATATGTGGGGCTAACCCACTTGTGGTACCAAACCACTAGTGACAATCCCTGATATTAATACGTGGGGCCAACCCACTGTGGTACCACAGTACTGTGACGAGTCACAGAAATAATGTATATGTGGTACCAAACTACTGGTGGTTCCAAACCACTGAGACTTAGTCACAGAGTATAATGTGTGGGGCCAACCCACTTGTGGTACCAAACCACTGGTGACAATCTGAAAATCATGTTTCTCCCTCTTCATATCGTACCCCAAATCCATGCCCATGTTAAACAATTAATATGGTATGATCATGCTTTCATTACGTAAACAATTAATCATCTCACTCATACATATATTTGCTAATAACAGAGCATAGTAAAACTTACCCGGAGTCTTCGATCTTACCCACAAAGGTATCTTAGTGCTTCATACCATCACTTCGGCTTTTTGGCCAACAAAGTTAATAACATAATTAAAACACAAAGTGTGTGAGAGTTACACACCTGATAACACATAATACAATGCTTTCTATGTTGACACTATCGCTAATAGGAACTACTGCTATCTGTCTACTATTCTGCTCAGAAGTCAACCCACAACCTGATGGCCAATCTCGAACAGCAGACACCGCGCACTTCTTGTACTTTGGGACTGGGGCTATGGGTTTAACCCCTTCCTTCGCTTGGCTAACGTTTGGGTCCATGAAAAGATCTTGGTCAATAGACCAGGTTAAAGCATTGAACAGAAAACAAAACAAATAAGAGTATGTGCTCAAAACGCAAAGATCCCTTACCTAGATCGACAAATCCCGGAGATTAAAAGACTTGGATTAAGGCACCGATTGAATACCTAAATTGACTAAAACCGAGTATTCCTTAACACCCTTCAATCATAGAATAGATGTCGAAAGAGCGCGAAGACAAAGCCCCTCCTTCAATCGATCAAGAATCATAGGACATGATTAATGCCTTCAGCATAAAAAAGGAGAGAAAAGAGAATTGAAACGAAAAGGGAACACTTACCACGATCAAAGAGAATCCGATTGACAAAGTTGTGGAACAGAGTGACGGCAATCCACTGAACAAAGAACGAAAGAAGAAGATAAGCACTCAAGGAAGATTCGGCCAAAAGAAATATAGAGAAATAAGAACAACTCAAGGAGAAAGAAGAGAAGATAGGTTTTGGTTCATGAAGAAATAAAGATAAAATGTGAGCAAAATTGGTTATGGAGGTTCGGCTAACAAGGTGAAATAGAAGAGATGAAAAGAAGAAATGAAGAATGAAGTTTCGGCTTTCTGATGATGCAAATGAAAAGAAGGAAAAATGAGAAGTGGTAAGGTGGTAGGAGGGTTCGGCTAAAAGAATGAAATGGGATGAAGTGCAGGGTAAAGTACCTGAGGGTTTTCGGCTTTTGATGGTAAGGCAGAGAACCTGAGTTGCCGAAATACAAAGAGAAGAAGAGAGAAAAGAATTGACTTCGGTTTAGACTGAAGAAGAATGAATGACACCCTTAGGACTTTCGGCTACTCACAGAAAAAGACCACACTGCTCGAAACGCACTACACTCAACTGCCGAAACAACACCACAAAAGAGTTTAACACCTAAAGCTAACCCCTCTTGAATTTTCGGCACACACACACCCCCCAAAATCGAATGCCCAGCAACGGCTAGCCTCTTCCAAAATTCGGCTAGCACCCCATCCCACCTTCAATCCCTTGATTCTCTCTTAACTTCACTCACAACCTCCAATTCAAAATAGTTTGAAAGTTTCAAATCCCACTTTTCACTCCTGCCGATTCCTTTGAATTATTTAACTCAATCAACTCTCCCCTCTTCAAGGTCCCTAGCCGAATCTACCACCTCCCATCTGACTTAAAAAAAAAATTCCAAAATGCAACCCATGCTACTCGAACCTGCTCCCTCTCCTTGTGGCGTCACCTACCTCCACCTTAAGTGGCGCCTCCTTGCCTCTTTACTACTCCAACTCTTGTGTCATCCAACACAAACAATATCTCTTAAGGCCCAACTCAGCTAGCTATCCCTTAAAGTGCCTAAAAATAGAAATTTTTAACAAGGCTCAGGCTTAACCCCAAACCTTCCCGGGACCCCCAAACACACCAACACAACAAACAGCACATAACATACACGCAGAAACACATCAAATGCACCCAATTCAGGATGTTACAGTTCTACCCCCTTAAAGAAATTTCGGCCTCGAAATTACCTGGTTAAAAGAGTTGAGGGTATTACTGTCGCATCGCATCCTCTGGTTCCCACGTTGCTTCATCTGAACTATGATTTCGCCATAAAACCTTAACCAACAGAACTATCTTCCTATGCAATGCCTTGACATTGCGGTCCAAGATCTGCACTAGTTCTTCTTCAAAAGATAGGTCTGGTCTTACTTCAATTTCTTCCACTGGCACCACATGAGATGGATCTGAACGGTAGTGTCTTAACATCGAAACGTAAAACACAACATGGATCTGACTTAACTCTGAAGGTAGCTCAAGCTGATAGGCTACTGGTCCCACGCGCTTTAACACGCGATAAGGCCCGATAAATCTGGGGCTCAACTTACCCTTCTGTCCAAACCTTAGCACTTTCTTCCACGGTGACACCTTTAAGAAAACCCTGTCACCCACTGTGTATTCTATGTCCTTATGCTTCAGATCAGCATAAGACTTCTGTCTGTCTGAAGCCTCCTTCAACCGAGTCCAAATTAACTTAACCTTATCTTCAGTTTCAGAAACCAATTCTGGACCCAACAACTGACGCTCACCTAACTCTGTCCAACAAGTCGGAGTGCGACACTTCTGACCATACAACGCTTTTTATGGTGCCATCCGAGTACTAGACTGGCAGCTGTTGTTATACGCGAATTCCTCTGACGGTAGAAATTCTTCCCAACTACCTCTGAAGTCTATGACACAACCCCTCAACATATCTTCCAAGATCTGTATTACCCTCTCCGACTGTCCATCTGACTGTGGATGAAACGCTGTGCTGAAATCCAACTTTGTACCCAACGCTTGATGCAACGCCTTCTAAAATCTCGACGTAAACCTAGGGCCCCTGTCTGAGATGATAGACACCGGTACCCCGTGCAACCTCACAATCTCTGCTACATACAACTTAGCCAATTTCTGTAGAGAGTAGTCGACATGAATCGGTATGAAATGGGTAGACTTCGTCAATCGATCAACAATTACCCATACCGAATCCTTCTTAGTAGGCGTAAGGGGTAGCCCACCAACAAAGTCCATCGTGATCCTTTCCCACTTCCACTGTGAAATCTTGATCGGCTGCAATAACCCCGAATGCAACTGATGTTCTGCTTTTACCTGCTGACACGTCAAGCACTTACTCACAATTTCAGTTACTTCTCGCTTTAGACCCGGCCACCAAAACTGTTCTCACAAATCTCGATACATCTTACTTCCTCCAGGATGCATAGCGTATGGGCTATAATGCGCTTCCTAAAGAATCTTCTGCCTCAAATCCATATCCCTTGACATACAAGTCTTTCCTTGAAAACACATCACTCCATCACTGTTCAAGCTAAAATCTTCTGCCTCGCCCCTAGCCATTAACTGGAACTTAGAACCTAGTACCTCATCTGACAACTGCTTCTCTTTAACCAGACTGACACAAGAAGGTTTTACTTGAAGTTCAGCTAACAAGCTTCCATCTTCATACACTCTGAGATGAGCAAACATTGCCCTCAAGTCAGATATTACCTTATGGCTTAACGCGTCTGCCATAACGTTAGTTTTACCCGGGTGGTACTCGATCGAACAGTCATAATCCTTTAACAACTCGATCCACCTCTGCTGTCTTAAATTCAACTCCTTCTGGGTAAGAAGGTATTTCAAGCTCTTATGATCCATATAGATAATGGCCTTATCCCCATATAAGTAGTGTCTCCAGATCTTCAGGGCGAACACTACTGCAGCCAACTCCAGGTCATGCATCAGATAATTTAACTTGTGAGATCTCAATTAACGAGAAGCATACACTACTACTTTCCCTTTTTGCATCAGCACACATCCTAACCCCGTGTGCGACGCATCACAATAGACGGTAAACTCTTTCCCCGCCTCTGGCTGAATTAACACCGGCGCCTCCGTCAAAATCCTCTTCAACTTCTCAAAACTTTCCTGCTATTTATCTGACCAAACGAACGGTATCCCTTTTCGTAACAACTTGGTTAATGGTGCCGCAATCAAAGAGAACCCTTCAACAAACCTTCTGTAATACCCAGCCAGACCAAGAAAACTCTAAATTTCTGCCACAGACTTAGGTGGTTTCCAATCCAACACAGCTTTAATTTTCCGAGGGTCAACCCTAGTCCCCTCAGCAGACACAACGTAGCCCAAGAAAGTAACCTCTTTTAACCAAAATTCACACTTACTGAATTTGGCATACAGCTGCTTCTCCCTCAGGATCTGCAGAACCACCCGAAGATGCCAGTTATGCTTCGCATCAACCTTTGAATAAACCAAGATATCGTCTATAAACACCACGACTAATTGATCCAAATAGGGTTGAAAAACTCGATTCATCATGTCCATAAACGCTGTTGGTGCATTGGTCAACTCAAACGGCATCACCAGAAATTCGTAGTGACCATAGCGAGTACAAAACGCCGTCTTATGAATGTCTGCCTCCTTGACCTTAAGCTGATGATAGCCTGATCTCAAATCTATCTTTGAGAAAACTGATACACCCTTAAGTTGATCGAACAAGTCTATTCTCGGTAATGGGTACTTGTTTTTGATCATCAACTTGTTCAACTGACGGTAGTTAATGCACATTCACATTGATCCGTCCTTCTTCTTAACGAACAGCACCGGCGCTCCCCAAGGCGATACTCTCGGTCGGATAAAACCCCGATCTAACAGTTCTTGAATCTGCGCTTTCAGCTCCAGTAACTCCTTCGGCGCCATTCTATATGGGGCAATAAACATTGGCACTATTCCCGGAAAGAGATCAATACCAAACTCCACTTCGCGATCAGGAGGTAATCCCGGAAGCTCTTCGGGGAAAACATCAGAAAATACCTTTACTGTTCGAACATCCCCCACCATTGATTCCTTGGCCTCCAAAGTACAAACATGAACTATAAACGCCTTATCTCCTTTTCTTACCATTCTCTCGGCCGTTAGAATGGATACCACATTAGATAGGTAATTCATCCTCTCACCTATCACCACCACCTCTTCACCCTCAAAAGTTCTTAACACCATGCACTTGGCTACACAGTCCAAATTTGCTTGATACGTCACTAGCCAATCTATACCTAAGATCAAATCGAACTCCCCGAATGGCAGATCTATTAGATCAGCCGGAAAAACTACTCCTTGAACTTCTAGAGGTACATCCCTATAAAGTTTGTTCACCACTACAAATTGTCCAAGTGGGCTAATTACAATCATCTCCCTAGAAGAAATCTCAAAGTCCAAATTCAGATTTCCCAATATAGTACTAGCAACATAAGAGTGTGTCCAACCAATATCAATCAAAGCAGTATATGGCAAACCATAAATAAGGAACGTACTGGTTATGACGTCTGGTGCGTCGCCCTCCTCTCTGCGCCTAGCTGCATAGACCAATCTAGGCTGTCTGGCATCTGTATTCACAGCACCACTGCCCGGTGCTCCATGCCCCCAACCAAAGCCATTTCCTCCTCTGGCTGAACCACGACCTCTCTACGGTTACTGACTATCTCTTCTGAATGGTGTACGTCCTCGACCCTCTGATTATGCCCTGACCGGCTTTTGTGGGCAATCCCTTATCCGATGGTCCATAGATCCACATCCGGAATATCCTCTATTACCTGCCCAACACTCTCTCGAATAAAATTTTCCGCATCGAGTACACTGCGGTGGCCACTGAACAGCAACAGGCTTCGCAGCTTGACTCAGCCCACCTAATCTAGACCTTTTCTGAAAACCCCCAGCAGATCCTGATGGCCCAAAACTTCTTTTACTCATACCCCTGTCTTTGTCCAGGTTCTGTTTTTCTGACCTCTTCACCTCTTCGGCATCTTAGCCTTCTCAACCAAAACGGTGAACTCACTTTCTCGTTACGGAGCTATTAATACTCGTAACTCGTCTTTCAGGCCATCCTCAAATCAGACACAGCGCTCATGATCCGTTGTAATAATACCACGAGCATAGCGGCTCAGATGTAAAAATTCCGCTTCATACTCAGCCACTGACTTACTTCCCTGCACCAAATTAAGGAATGCCTTCCGCTGAGCATCCACATAACTCGACCCTATGTATTTTCCTTGAAATGTTGATTTAAAAAACTCCCAGGTGATGTGTTCAGCCGTTGTTCCATCCCTAACCATGAGCCACCATTGATATGCCTCATCTCGGAGTAGAGACATTACAACCTTCAATTTCTCTTCTGCAATACAGTCAAGGTCATCCATAATACACTCCACTGCTTCTAACCAATACTCCGCTACGTTAGGGGCCACACCAGAAACACCTCTGAACATCTCAGCTCCATTAGTTCTAAGTTGTTCCGACACGGATTTCTTAGCTACCGATCCTACACTCGCTCCAGCTACTCTCTCCAAAACCCGTAGCATCACCTGAGACACAGCATCATCTCCCCCAGTTTGATCTTGATATTCAGCCTCCGCAACTGGCGGCACTGGCACCTCACCCTCTGGCCCATGTCTTGATTCCGAAGGTTCAGACCCGACACCTCAGCCTCTACCACGGCCTTGCATGCCACGACCACGTCCTCTAGCACTCATGACTATCGTTTTGACTTAATCTTATTAAAAGTTTTATGAGTTAGTGTTTTCTTCCACTGTTTCTTACAGAGTAGTTTTATGGGAAGAGTATTATAAGCAGTTCTCGCCATTTCATGCACACCTAAGGTTTCAGTCTCTATAGTTGTATTCCTTACCACAACAATCACAACATATCATACTCACTTTATGCACAAAAATCAAAAGTCAGAAGATTTACCATGCGGATTTGGTGCCGGAGACTCGAGTGCCATGCTTCCCGAAACATGTATTTTATCGAAACCATTTCCCAATCCATCTATTGAAAATATTTTGGGCCTTACACCCACAGCCGAGCTTTTGAACTTGGCTCTGATACCACAAATGTAACACCCCAAACCCTGTCAAAACGCTACGACCGAATCTGGCATGTTACAGGGAAGAAAATTTTAAAAGTTCAAACTTAAAACCATGAGTCGAGAGAAAATTTTGCATATCACTATGCCTTTGGCGAAGATTTAAAACAATCGCTTAACTTAATCCGTATTACAGTTCAAGTTTCTTAATCAAAAATCGAATTTTAAGAGAATTTCCCTTAAGCAATCAATTAAAAACAATATTGCGATTTTAGTTGAAAATTTGAATCAATTTGTTACTAAAACCCGTCTTTAATTAACCGATTATAAAATCGTAAATTTAGTTTTCTTTTAATTTTGAAAAAACACCCACTTGATAATTTATTAGGCATGCCGTAACAATTTCATAAGAAAACCCAAACTAACATCTAAGTGGCCTTATTATAACACCCAAAAATCCAAAATAAAATAGTAATAATCTAAAATTAAATATTAAAATAAAATTTCTGAAAGAATTATGCATGGCCACCTCGAGTCCACCTCGGCTCCATATCTGCTGTCTAAGGATTACCTGCAAAATTTAACGGAGGGGGAGAGTCACCGAGACTCAGTGTGTAAATCCCCGTCCAAATGAGTTTTGGGCTCTCACACAAATTCATATATTAAGTATGGATGTAATGCAACCCAACCAACCTATTATCTCCATCCACCATATCTCCTGAATCTACCCAATATCTGTGGCACCTAGCCACTGGTGGTACCTAACCACAGGTGGTTCCAAGCCACTGGTGACAAAGTCACAAATAATAGTATGTGGGGCCAACCCATTTGTGGTACCGAACCACTGGTGACAATCCCTAATATTAATACGTGGGGCCAACCTACTGTGGTACCAAACCACTGGGACGAGTCACAGAAATAATGTATATGTGGTACCAAACCACTGGTGGTTCCGAACTACTGAGACTTAGTCACAGAGTATAATGTGTGGGGCCAACCCACTTGTGGTACCAAACCACTGGTGACAGTCTGAAAATCATGTTTCTCCCTCTTCACATCGTACCCCAAATCCATGCCCATGTTAAACAATTAAATATGGTATGATCATGCTTTCAATACATAAACAATTAATCATCTCACTCATACATACATTTGCTAATAACAGAGCATAGCAAAACTTACCCGAAGTCTGAAATCTTACCCACAAGGGTATCTTAGTGCTTCATACCATCACTTCGATTTTTGGCCAACAAAGTTAAAAACATAATTAAAATACAAAATGTGTGAGACTTACACACCTGATAACACGTAATACAACCCTTTCTATGTCAACACTATCGCTAACAGGAACTACTGCTATCTATCTACTATTCTACTCAGAAGCCAGCCCACAACCCGGCGCCAATCTCGAACAGCAGCCACTGTGCACTTCTTGTACTTTGGGGCTAGGGCTATGGGTTTAACCCCTTCCTTCGCTTGGCTAATGTTTGGGTTATGAAAAGATCTTGGTCAATAAATCGGACTAAAGCATTGAACAGAAAACAAAACAAATAAAAGTATGTGCTCAAAATGCAAAGATCCCTTACTTAGATCGACAAATCTCGGAGATTAAAAGACTTGGATTAAGGCACCAATTGAATACCTAAATTGACTAAAACCGAGTATTCCTTAACACCCTTCGATCATAGATCAGATGCCGAAAGAACACGAAGACAAAGCCTCTCCTTCAATCGGTCAAGAATCATAGGAAAAGATTAATGCCTTTAGCATCAAAAAGGAGAGAAAAGAGAATTGAAACAAAAAGGGAACACTTACCACAATCAAAGAGAATCTGATTGACAAAGTTATGGAACAGAGTGACAGCAATCCACTGAACAAAGAACGAAAGAAGAAGATAAGCACTCAAGGAAGATTCGGCCAAAAGAAATATAGAGAAATAAGAACAACTCAAGGAGAAAGAAGAGAAGATAGGTTTCAGTTCATGAAGAAATAAGATAAAATGTGAGAAGAATTGGTTAGGGAGGTTCGGCTAACAAGGTGGAATAGAATAGATGAAAATAATAAATGAAGAATGAAGTTTCGGCTTTTTGATGATGCAAATGAAAAGAAGGAAAAATGAGCAGTGGTACGGTGGTAGGAGGGTGCAGCTAAAAGAATGAAATGGGATGAAGTGCAGGTAAAGTACGTGAGGGTTTTCGGCTTTTAATGGTAAGTCAGAGAACCTGAGTTGCCGAAATACAAAGAGAAGAAGAGAGAAAAGAATTGACTTCGGTTTAGACTGAAGAAGAATGAATGACACCCTTAGGACTTTCGGCTGCTCACAGAAAAAGACCACACTACTCGAAATGCACTACATTCAACTACCGAAACAAAACCACAAAAGAGTTTAACACCTAAAGCTAACCCCTCTTGAATTTTCGGCACACATACACCCCCTCAAAACTGAATGCCCAACAACACCTAGCCCCTTCCAAAATTCGGCTAGCACCCCACCCCACCTTCAATCCTTTGATTCTCTCCTAACTTCACTCACAACCTCCTATTCAAAATAGTTTGAAAGTTTCAAATCCCACTTTTTACTCCTGCCCATTCCTTTGAAATATTTGACTCGATCAACTCTCCCCTCTTCAAGGTCCCTAACCGAATCTACCACCTCCCATCTGACTTAAAAAAACAAAATTCCAAAATCCAACCCATGCTACTCAAACCTGCTCCCTTTCCTTGTGGCGCCACCTACCTCCACTTTAAGTGGCTCCTCCTTGCCTCTTTACTACTCCAACTTTTGTGTCATCCAACATAAACAATATCTCTTAAGGCCCAACTCAGCTAGCTATCCCTTAAAGTGCCTAAAAATAGAAATTTTTAACAAGGCCTTTCTAGTACCCCCAAACACACCAACACAACACACATCACATAACATACACACAAAAACACATCAAATGCATAGCCCCCCAATTCAGGATGTTACAACAATATAGTGAGAAAATCATAAGATAGGGAGAGAAATGAAACTTCTTGAATTTTGGATGGAGTCAATGAAAAGAAACCTGATAAATTTGGGCAGAGGTGAACATGGGGGAAGATACTCCGGTAGCACCTTAAACCTTTTAAAATCGAATCAATGAAGCAGCCGGCATGAACTTATGGTATCCTAAGCTAAATCTAAATGGCATGAAGAATAAGAAAAAAAATAATAAAGAAAATAAAAATTAAAATAAATAATGGAAAATGAATATGAATTCAAAAATAAAGGGGAAAAAGAGTGACCAACGGTGGCAAAGATGGTGGTTGGTGTGGTGGCGTTGTAAAGAAGGAATAAGGGAAAAGGGGGAAAGGAAAAAGAAGGAAGAAAGACAACGGGAAAGGAAAAGGGAAAAAATGGTAGGTTTTTGGGTTGTTGAAGAAGGGAGGAAGGAAAAAGGAGGAGGAGGAGAGCGGTTGTCGAAAGGGGTGCAGTGGCTAGGGTTTGGGAGAAGAATATTTGGGGAAGAAAGTGAACAAAATAATGGGGTTTAAATAGAGATTGGGGAACACGATTAGGGGCCACGCCTGTATGCCCTTTATTTAGCTCATATGTTTCGAAAATATTAATTTAGGGCGTGTCTGAGGGTTGCCCCACGCCCGTGTTCCCTGGGCGTGTTGGGTCACACGGCTGAGTCGCACGGCCGTGTGATGTTTCGTTCATTTCTCCCACGCCCGTGTAAAGGTTTTTCACACCTGTGTTTCATAATTAGTGTCAACCACAGCCTATAAGCACGGGCATGTCTTACGCTCGTGTGACTTTCTCAGCTTCAACCATGACTTTTGGGCACAGGCGTGTCGTGCGCCCGTGTCATTTACTCAGTGTCGCCCGTGGTCTTAAGGCACGCCCGTGTAAAGGTTTTGCTTGTCGTGTTCTTTAGTTAGTGTCGACCACGGCCTATAGGTACAGGCGTGTCGCACACCCGTGTGACTTACTCAGTTTCAACCACGGCTGCTCAATATTGCTCATGGTTTTAAGCCACACCCGTGTGGGTTTATCAGCATCCCGTGTTCTTTAGTCAGTGTCGACCACGGCCATATCGAACGGTCGTGTTTTGGGGAAAGTTTCTTCTCGAGGCCACACGACCATGGCCACGCCCGTGTGCTAGATCGTGTGGATAGGGAAACGTGCGCCTATTAATTTGGTTAGTTTTTAGTTAGATACTAAAAATTGAAATTATGGACGTTAATGAGGTTAGTGCTCAAGTTGCCTCCCGAGAAGTGCTCGTTTAAAGTCTTAAGCTAGACTTACCTTGTTTTCATCTCTATATGAAGGTTCACGGAGCTGAAGTTCCTCTCTTATATCCCTAAAATCTTCACGATTATATAGTTTAAGTCGTTGACCGTTTACCTTGAATGTGCCATAAGTCGGATGAGTTACCTCAATTGTGCGATAGGGAAAAATGGTTTTGATTAGAATAGACCTGACCATCTTGATTTCAGCTTTCCAGGAAACAATTTGAGCTTCGAATTGTATAGTGGAACAAGATCTCCAACTTCAAATTTCTTTGGTTGCTTCAAACGAGCATCATGGAGTCGCTTTGTTGCTTCCTTGTATAAACGTGAGTTCTCGTAGGCACTAGCTTGCCACTCATCTAGCTCGTTTAACTGCATCAATCTTTTCTCACCTACAAGTTTAGGATCATAGTTTAAGAATTTTATAGCCCAAAATGCCTTGTGCTCTAATTCAAATGGTAGACGTCAACTCTTTCCATAGACAAGTCTTTATTGGGATGTTCCTATGGGATTTTTAAAAGTGGTTCTATAGGCCCATAAAGCATCGTCTATTTTTAATGTCCAATCTTTCCTGTTTGATTCTACTGTTTGCTCTAGAACACGCTTAAGCTCTCGATTTGCTACTTCAACTTGTCCACTGGTTTGAGGCTAAAAAGGGTAGCTGTTCTATGGTGTACTCCATATTTCTTTAAGATTTTATCAAATTGAGTATTACAAAAATGAGTACCCCTATCACTAATAATTGCTCTAGGTGTTCCAAATTGAAAGAAGAGTTTCTTAAGAAATCTCACTACCACTCTAGCATCATTAGTAGGTAAGGCTTGAGCTTCCACCCATTTTAACATATAATCAACTACTACTAAGATGTATTTATTCCCAAATGAGCTAGTGAATGGACCCATAAAATCAATACCCCATATATCAAATATTTCACATGATAGCATATACATTTGGGGCATTTCATCGTGTTTAGAGATATTACCTGTTCTTTGACATCTATCACACGAAGTAACATACCTGTTAGCGTCATTGAATAGAGTGGGCCAATAAAAACCTGATCCAAGCGTTTTATGTGCTGTCCTACTCCCACTGTAATGTCCTCCTGCTAGTTCTGAATGGCAATGTTCTAGAATTTTGCTTGCTTCTACCTTTGTAACACATCTCCTAATTACTTGATCTACACATACACGAAAAAGAAAAGGGTCCTCCCAAAAATAGTTTTTCACATCAGTAAAGAATCGCTTCTTTTGATGATGTGTCAACCCTTTTGGTAGGATGTTGGCAGCTAAGTAATTCGCAATATCTGCAAACCAGGGTACCTCGGAGTCGGATATAGCCAAGAGTTGTTCTTCAGGAAATGATTCATTTATCTCATTCTTATCGAGTTCTTTGATAAGTGGATTTTCAAGCCTAGAAAGATGGTCTGCTGCAAGATTTTTAGCTCCTTTCTTATCATGAGTTTCCAAATCAAATTCCTGTAAGAGTAAAATCCATCTTATGAGTCGAGGTTTTGCATCAGATTTAATTAAAAGATAACGAAGGGTTGAATGGTTAGTGTAAACGACAACTTTAGATAATATCAAATACTGTCTAAATTTATCAAATGCAAAAACCACAACTAGCAACTCTTTTTCTGTGGTGGTGTAATTTTATTGTGCGGCCGTTAATGTCTTGCTAGCATAATAAATCGGCTGAAAATGCTTGTCTCTTTGCTGTTCCAAAACTGTACCTACTGCAAAATCACTCGCATTACACATTAGTTCAAAGGGTAGATTCCAATCAGGTGCAATTATAATTGGAGCATTTATTAATTTATTCTTGAGGGTATTAAATGCATCTAAACATTCCTGATCAAAATTGAAAGGCACGTCTTTTTCTAGTAATTTCGTTAAAAGGCTTAGTTATTTTAGAGAAATCCTTAATAAATCTTCCATAAAATCCATCATGTCCTAAAAAGCTTCTAATAGACTTAACTAAACTAGGAAGAGGTAAAGTTTCTATGGTTTCAATTTTTGCTTTATCAACCTCAATCCCTTCATTAGAAATTTTGTGACCTAACACAATCTTTTCTCGAACCATAAAGTGTCACTTTTCCCAATTACGCACAAGGTTTGTTTCCTCACATCCCATTAGAACTCGTTTTAAATTTTTAAGGCAAAGATGGAAAGAATTACCAAATACTGAAAAGTCATCCATAAATACCTCCATGATATCTTCTACAAGTTCATCAAAGATGGCTAGCATGTAGCACTAAAAAGTAGTAGGAGCATTACATAATCCAAAAGGCATTCTACGATAAGCAAACGTACCATATGGACATGTAAATATTGTCTTTTCTTGATACTCAGGAGCTATTGGGATTTGAAAGTAGCTAGAGAGTCCGTATAGGAAGCAATAGTACATATGCCCAGATAATCTGATCAATGAAGGGTAAGGGAAAGTGATCTTTTCTCGTGGCTTCATTCAAATTCCTATAGTCAATGCAGACTCTCCAATCTATGGCTGTTCTTGTTGGAATCAATTCATTCTTTTCGTTAGCTACAACAGTCATGCCTCCCTTCTTTGGAACAACCTGCACAGGTCTTACCCAAGTACTGTCAAAAATAGGATAAATAACTCTACCATCTAGAAGTTTAATTACCTTAGCTTTAACAACTTCCTTCATATTGGGATTCAATCGTCTTTGAGGTTGCACACGTGGTTCATATTCATCTTCCATTAAAATTTTGTGGGTGAAAAACAATGGACTTATCCCTTTAATGTCAGAAATCTTCCAAGCCATGGCTCTTTTATGCTCCTTTAGTACCTGTAGTAACTCATCTTTCTCATTGGGTTCCAATTCTAAAGAAATAATTACCAGTAGTGTAGAATTATCTCTGAGGAATGCATACTCTAAGTGATTTGGTAACTTTTTCAATTCCAATTTGGGAGGTTCTTCAATAGAGGGTTTTTGTTTTAATTCATCGTTTATTTCAATGCCCTCATACTTCTTTTGTCTTGGGGAAGAAGTATCAGAATTTAACTTACTTTTTATCTCCCCCATCTCATTAGTGTCGTCATCTGCCTCATCACCTTGGGCAAGATACAGTTCCAACATGTCTTTATGTATGATTTTCTGAAAAGAATCTTGAATAGCATGATCAATAGTATCAATAAAATAATAGGAATCATCTTGCTCTCTAGAATATCGCATCGTATCATAAATTTTAAAAATAATTTCCTCGTCACCTACCCTTAACACAAGTTTACCATCACCTACATCATCAATAACAAATTTCTAGCAAGAGCTAAAAAAATGGGCGTCCTAAAATTAAAGGCACCTTAACGTCCTTATCCATGTCAAGCACAACAAAATCAACAGAGAATATGAATTTATCAACTTTTACCAAAACATCTTCAATAATTCCCCTAGGATATTTAATAGATCTATCAGCTAATTGAATACTCATCCTAGTGGGTTTTGGTTCCCCAAGACCAAGCTGCTTAAACATTTTATAAGGCATTAAATTAATACTGGCACCTAAATCAGCTAATGCTTTCTCAATATTTAAACTACCAATTAAACAGGGAATAGTGAAACTTCCTGGATCTTTCAATTTGGTTGGTAGCTTATTTTGGAGAATAGCTGAACATTCCTCGTCAAGCTCCACGGTTGATAGCTCTTCAAACTTCCTTTTATTTGTTAAAAGCTCTTTTAAGAATTTTTCATATTTCAACATCTGCGAAATAGCTTCAACAAACGGTAAGTTAATATGTAGTTGTTTAAAAAGTTCAAGAAAATTATCGAATTGGGCGTCCATGTGGCCTTTCTTTAACTTTGTCGGATATGGGATCGGTGGTTTATACTCTTTAAATATCGGTGTTACACTCTCGTTTACTTCCTCACCTTTTGCCTTATCAGTTTCTTGTGGCATCTTCTTTTTAGCTTCAACCAACACCTTCCCATTCCTTAGTGTAACTGCCTTCACGTGCTCTTTTGGATTAGGTTCGGTGTTACTAGGTAAACTACCTGGTTGCCTTTCAGAAACTAGCTTAGCTAGCTGTCCAATTTGATTCTCGAGCCCTTGAATTGATGCTTGCTGAGTTTTCAACGTTGTTTCGGTATTCTAAAAATGAGTCTCCGACACCAAAATAAACCTTGCTAGCATATCTCCAACGTTCGGCTTTTTCTCTTGCTAGTAAGATGGTTGAAAACTTGGAGGGGATTGTTGTCTCTGATTTCCTTGACCACCCCATGAAACGTTTGGGTGGTTCCTCCAACCTGGATTGTAAGTGTTACTATAGGAATTATTTTGAAGTCCAAAATTATTACCCATATAGTTCATCTGTTCACTCTCTATGCCAGGGTTGTAGGATGGATATTTTGTATTGTGTAACATCATGGTTTTGAGCCTAGTCGAAATAGTGGTGTGAGACCACAAATCTGAGGTCTATGTATGAGTTTTAGAGGTTTATGCTATGTTTTCATGTTAGTGTGAAAGTTTTATGAAGTAATTTTGTGAAATTGCGATTGAATTGTCCAAAAGGACTAAATTGCAAAAGTTACAAAATGTGACATTCTAGAAGCTATTTGTGTGAAATTGCTTTAGAAAATTAATTAGAGGTCTTTAAATAGCAATTTTCCTAATTTCTAATTTTTGGACAAAATTGGGCATGAATGAGTTAAAATGGAAAGTTTATCAAAAAGGGCATTTTGGTCATTTAACAATTAAATGATTAAAATGGGAGAAAAGCTGACAAAACTCATTCATCTTCTTTCCCAAGGCTATCAAAAATTTTGAGAGAGCCATTGTTAGGGTTCTTCAAACTTTTCAAGCTAGCTAGTAAGTGTATTCTAGCCCCGTTTTTTGATATTCTTTGTATTTTTGAAGTCCTTGTAGCATGAGTAAGCTATTTTTAGCCATTTGATGAGCTATAATGGATGTTAAGAAATGTGGTCATGTATGACATGCATGTATTTTGATGTTTTATGGAAGATTATGAAAGCTTGATGTAGTAGGAATATCTTTTGTTTTGTGATTTTCCATGAAAATGCATGTAAGGACTAGTTTGTAAAAGTTTTATGTTTGGTCATACATGTCTGATTTAGTGAGAATTGATGATTGCTTTAGTTGAGTAAGTGATTCGGCTAAGCACGAAAGGCTAGAAAGTTGAATAAAAATACTTTCCGAGCCTTGGGCCAAAAGTGTAAATATATGAAAGATTAGGGGCAAAAGAGTAATTTTGTCAAAGTATGAGATAAGAGTCAATTTTGTCATTGTGTATATTGATGAGTTGAATTATCATTATAGATCAAGAAAAACGAAGCCCGGATCAAAACTGAGGCAAAAACAAGATGGTGGACTAAATTGCACGTTTCTATACTTTTGAGTCTCGAGGTAAGTCTATGCATAAACAATGCATTCATACTTACAATTTGATAATGCTAGCTAGTGTGTAGCATGATTGAGAATGATTGAGAACCTATGTAGTTCAAGTAAAGTGAATGTGGTAGATATCATGAATGAATGAGTAAACAGTTACGTGTATGTGTAGTGATAATGCTAAATGGTGGGCTAAGTACGAAACCATCTTAATGCTTAACGATGACGAGCTAGGTTGTGTGCGATGCTATCATTAAGTATATTTGTCTAGTGGGCTAAGTGTGAGACCACTATGATTACCTTTGTGGTAGGCTAAGTGTGATACTACCTTATTAATTGATTGTGATGGGCTAAGTGCGAAACCACCGAGACATCAGGTGTGTGGTTGCATTATTGAGTAAGGTAGCTATGTGGATAAGATTAGCTGTGTGGATGTATTATCGAGGACTAATGATATGTTGTATATTTTGTAAATGTGATATTGAATGCAGGGATGCATTTCAATGATTATGAGTAGGTGACTCATGATGTGTTCAAAATGTGGTAAGGGATAGAAAGAGTAAGCATAGTTGTACATTATATGTTAGTTTGATGCTAATTGTTGTGTAGCTTATACTATGATGCTTAATTGTTTATGTGTAAACTTACTAAGCTCAAAGCTTACTCCCTTTCTTTTCCCTTGTCTTATAGAGTAAAAGTGTTGAATCGAGATACGAGAATCAATTGGAAGAACTTCCACATTATCAGCACACTCTGGTACATGAGACTCAATATTTTCTATATGGCATGTATAGAGGCTAGACAAGTTAGTGAATTTTGTTGTAAATAGCTAAGATGTGTTGGCCTTTAGATGGATAGTCTAATTTGTATAATGCAATAGTAGTTGGCTACCTTATTTTATGAAAATGTTGTAGTTATCTATGTGAGATTGCACTTCAGTTTGAGTTGATTATGGATGTGTTGAATGAATGAATATTGTGTATGCTAGAGGGCTGAAAGGAACTTACCACATAGCTTTGTTTGTGTCCATGTGGACAGACACACGGGCGTGTGTCTAGACCATGTGTGACACATGGTCAATCCACGGGCGTGTGACTTGGCCGTGTGTCCCCTGCATGTTAAAATTTTAAGTCAGAATAGGCCACAGACTAGCCACACGGGTGTGTGCATAGGTCGTGTGAGTTTAGTCAATGTTGGCCACGGGCTAGCCACACGGGCGTGTGACTAGGGTTTGAGACCCTGTGTATGTAGTCAGTATTTGCCATGGTTGTGGAGCATGGGCGTATGGGTCTATGTACGGGTGTGTCTATTCTTGCACGGGTATGTTAACCCTGTACAAAAGAGAAGATTTTTAAGATTGGAAAAAGTTCCGATATAGTCTCGGGAGCCCTTGTGTGTATGAGTGAGGCCTCATAGGTCGAGATTGAGGTTGTTGAGTTGACTTAAGAGAGTAGTCACGATGAGCCTAAGTGGCGATCAAGTGGTTTTATTGCGGTAACGCCTCGTGCTCGGTACTGGCGTAGAACTCGGGTAAGGGGTGTTAGTTAGTGGTATAAGAGCTATGGTTTAGCCGGTTCAAGTACTACCGTAGTGGTTGTATGAGTCTAGCTATACATGCCATAAGAGTACTATGATAGTGTGGTGGTTTCTGATGATTTTAAATGTTGTTTTATATAGTATATGGATCCCGATCAATCTACTGCTGATGAAGCAGCTAGTAATGCCCCGGCTCCTGCACAAGAAATTCATCTATGAACACTACCACAAACTTATCCAAATATAGCCAAAAAATTTGGTTCATCAAATCCATAAACATAGCCAGTGCATTATTTAAACCGAAAGGCATCACAAGAAATTCATAGTGTCTATACCTAGTTCTAAAAGTAGTTTTCGGCACATCGGATTCATTGAATCTAAACTGATAGTAGTCGGATCTCAAATCTATATTTGAGAACATTGTTGGTCCCTTCAATTGATCGAACAAATCATCAATTTTCAGTAATGGATACTTGTTCTCTATAGTTACCTTATTAAGTTGATGGCAGTCAATGCAAAGCCTTATTGTTCCGTCTTTCTTCTTTACAAATAATACGGGAGCACCCCAAGGAGAAAAACTCAGTCTAACAAATCCCTTATCGGTCAACTCTTGCAGCTGAGCCTTTAACTCTTTCAATTCGGTTGGAGCCATTCTATACTGAGCAATGGAGATTGGTGCAGTCCCAGGTATCAGATAGATAGTAAACTCAATCTCTCTAGCCGGAAGCAACCAGGTAATTCTTTCGGAAACACATCGGGAAATTCAAAAACTACTGGCACAGATTCAAGCTTCAACTCAAACATCTCAGCATTCAACACATATGCAAGGTATGCTTCACACCCTTTTCTCATACACTTCTGAGCAGAAATGTGCAAAATCACCACAGGCATCTTATTTGAGTCATCTGTTTCAACCTAAAAAATCTCACCATTTTCACATTTCAACTCAAGAGTTTTCTGTCTACAATTTACCTTGGCATCATGTAATGTCAACCAATCCATGCCTAAAACAACATCAAACTCGTCAAATGGTAACAACATCAAATTAGCCGGAAAATAGTGACCTTGAATCATCAAAAGACAATTCTTGCAAACCTTATCTACTAACACATACTTGCCTAAAGGGTTTGACACTTTAATCACAAATTTAGTCAATTCAACAGGTAATTTCTTAATATTTACCAAATTCACACAAATATAAGAATGAGTGGATCCGAGGTCAATCAATGCAAAAACATTAGTATCATAAAGAGAGGATGTACCAGTAATCACATCAGGAGATAACACATCCTTACGAGCTCGTATGGCATAAGCTCCAGTAGGTGCTCTCGTTTCTGACCTTGCAACTGAATCCTTCATTATACTTTTACTACTAGCTCAATTTCCAGCATTTTTTGGTGGTCTACCTCTGCTACCAGTGTTACTGGGTCTAACACTTTGAAGTTTCTCTTCTTCAACTTTCTCAGGACAGACTCTGATAAAATGTTCTCGAGAACCACACTTGAAGGAAGTTCGATTGTTTCCCCAACACTCTCAAAAATGTTGTCTACCATAATTCTGAAACTCGGGTTTATTAGACCTCACATTACCCACACTTGCCACTGAAGTAGCTTGAACTCTAGAGCCCGAATATGTTTTACCACGGTCTCAGTGTGAATGCCTAGCTGAAACTATCATCTGAGGATTCGTTTCTTTGGACCTTTTTGATTGGTATTGGAACGACTTACTCACCAGCCTCTTTCTTGCATCTCGGGCCTCAATCATAACTTTTCTCCTTTCTTTATTCAGTATTTCAGCCTTGCAAGCTCTATCAACCAATACCAAAAATTCTTTCAACTCTAAGATCCCAACTAATAATCTGATATCCTCGTTCAGCCCATCTTCGAATCTCATGCACATAATAGCTTCGATAGACACACACTCTTGAGCATACTTACTGAGTCTGACAAATTCACATTCATACTCTACCATAGACATTTTACCTTGCTTCAATTCGAGGAACTCTTTCCGTTTCTGATCGATGAACCACTGACTTATATATTTCTTTTGGAACTCCTCTAGGAAGAAATCCCATGTCACTCTCACTTTCAAAACTACTGATATCAGCGTCTTCCACCAGGGATATGCCAAGTCCTTCAGTAATAATACATCACATTTTAAGCATTCTTCGGGCGTGCAAGAAAGTTGGTCAAATACCCGTATAGAATTCTCAAGCCAGAACTCTACTTTCTCAGGATCATCATCTATGTTGGATCTGAATTCTTCGGCCCTTTGTTTTCGAATCTTATTAACCGAGAGTTTAGTCAATCTTACCAAATCAATACCATGAGGAGCTACGGGGACCGGCTGAGGTATAGGAGGGGGTGGAGGAGGTTGAGCATTAGGATTTGCTCTAACAAATTCAGTATACTAATTACTCATCATACAGAAAAAGGCTTCCTGAACCTCCTCTCCCTGACTCAAGGTATCGGGTTTACTTTCTACTAGCGCGATCCCTTGCGTGGGATCCAGCGCATTACTTGCAGCATTATTGGCAGTAGCTCAGTCGAGATCCATTTACTATATGAAAACACAATTTAAAATTGTTAGGAGTCACCATATTATCATAATATAATTATGGCATGTATAGCTAGACTCTCACACATGCTATGGTAGTCTGAGAACCGACTAAACCATAGCTCTGATACCAATAAAATGTAATACATCTTACTTGTGTTCGACACCGGAACAGGGTATGAGGCATTACTGAACAATAACAAAAATATTCATGCAAAATCGGGCCATAAAATTTCTTTCAATCTAAAAACTTTCATATTCAATCATAAAGTCCCTAAAATAGGCCTACAAGGCTTGAAACATACTTTGGGAATGGTCCGAGACCAAACCGAGAACTTTAGAAAAATTTAGAAAATTTACGTAAAAGCTGGGCACACGCCTGTGTGGGCAAGCCGTGTGGTCGTACATGCCCATGTCCCCAGCCCGTGTAGATTTAATTTTCATTTCGAACTTACAGGGGTTTTCACATGGTCAAGCACATGCATGTGTCTCTGCCCGTGTACAAAAATCTGGGTATTCTGTTTATGACCTTAGCACACATTTTAGGTCACACGGCTAAGACACACGCCCATGTGTTAGCCCGTGTGACGAATTTGATTTTTCACAAATTAGGTGCAAGGGACACATGGCCAGGCTACACGCTCATGAGGTAGACCGTGTGTCACACACGGCCTAGACACACCCCGTGTGTCTATCCGTATAGACAATTATAAGGCTTTTTACCAAGCCTTTTGCCACTCTAAAAAACATCCACACTTATACCATTTCCAACCAAACTTAACATACTAGTATTAAACACCTATTTGTAAACATTAAGAGCATTCATGCACCATTTAATAACCATACTCATCAAGTATAACCACACTTATACGTAGCCATCACACATGCACCTACACAACCATTCACATGTCACACTTCCCACACTTCAATTTCATGCTATCTTTCATTCCCACTTAGGCAAGCAAACTCATTCATGAAAGGCCTCATCATAGACTTCTAACACAATCAATATTAGCCACATCACATGGCCTTATACAAAATGATATATCAAATGACATAAGCCACATTCTTGGCCAAACAATTATGACACTTACAAAATAACCAAATTCCTATACATGCCATAATTCAATGTAAATCCCAATATACCAAAATGTATGGATAGTGTGGATGATCCTCTGACGATCTCTATATACCGAGCTAGCTTGGCTACTCCATAAAACAAGGGAAAAGAGAAGGGAGTAAGCTTTAAGCTTAGTAAGTCTATATGTAAATATTGAAAATTATACCACATACTATCAATTAAGAACATTACATACTAATCAAGAACAATTCAAATCCTTGTAGTTGCACTTACTCATTTCAAACCTTACCACATTCCAAATACATATCATAGACATTGCTCACAATTACATGCACTTATAACCCTGCACTTATCACCATATTGTCACACATAATTTCACTTAGTCAAATTTTCCCAATGAACACTTCAGAATAATACTAGACACAGCCCACCAACAATAATAAACACGGTGGCATCGCACACAACCCACCAATAATAATGATTATACAGTGTTCATCCGTATCCTTTTTCGATTCCAAAGGTTTATCTGGTAATTTCCTCACTTTTCATCAATTTAATAAATATCAATAATATTCACTCACATTTCACATAATACATTAATATGTAAAAACATAAATAAAAAGGATGTATCATTTACATATAAACTTATCTCGATACAAAATGTGTTAATTTGCAATTTAGCCTGAGACCTTGCCTTTTCCTCGGTCAAGGTTGATTCCACGTTCTTCTTGTTCTATAATGACATATTTAGCTTATTTAATATACACATTATTCAAATCAGTACAAAATCTTTCTATGGCAAAATTTACAATTTAGCCCCTAACTTTCCCAATTTTTACACTTTTGTCCCTAGTCTCGTAAAATGAAATGTGTTCATTTTTCACACACCCAAGCCTAGTCAATTCATATTCTCTCTTATATAAGCCCACAATTTTAACTATTTTACATTTTATACCCACATTATTTCATCTTTTGCAAATAAGTCATGTTTATCAATTTCACCAAAAATCATCTAACAAAAGTTATTTATAACACTTCAAAATTTCATATTCTACCACTAGACATCAAAATACATGTATGTCATCCATGGGTAAAATTTTAAACACAAACTTTAGCTCAAAATAGTGGTAGAAATAGCTAGATCGAGCTACGATGGTTTTAAAAATACGAAGAACATAAAAAACGGGGCTAGGAGGTACTTACAATCAAGCTTGGAAGTGAAACAAACCCTAGCTATGGCTCCTTGCAAATTTTGACACTTAGGGAAGAAGATGGACACCAGTTTTGACTTATTTTTCCCTTTTTATTAAGTTATTAACTAAATGACCAAAATGCCCTTAAGGCCCTTCCTTAAGATTTTTCCTTTCCATGTCCATTTTTGTCCATCATGAGATATAATGGTCTAATTACTAAATAGGGACCTTTAATAAATTTTCTAATACTATCTCATACTTAAAACTTCTAGGGTCTCATTTTTTTCAATTTTTACAATTTAGTCCTAAAAGATAAATTATCACTAAATCATAAAATTTCTCCATGAAATTTTCACACAACCATGCAAACATGTCATAGACCTCATAAAAACCATAAAACATATATTTCTACTTTGAATTTGTGGTCTTGCAACCACTATTCTAACTAGGCCCTAAATCGTGCTGCTATGCTTTTTGTGCCGAAAAGTACTTAAATTGTCACTACGATTTGTGGCATATTAGTAAACCTCTCAACTGAAGGTGAGTCAGAGTTTCCATAACTCCCTCACAGAACACTAGGTCATGCGAGTTCTTTTTTAGATATGGGTGATTTACAAGTGAGGATGAAGTTTTCCTTGAAAGTTGCTTTTGACATTGTAGTGAAGCAATGCAACATAAAGCATGGTGTAAACTTCTATGTAGTTAAATCCCGACCAGAAAAATTCGAGGCTAAGTGCACAATATGTGACAATAGATTTCCATGAAAAATCATGGCATTTGTGATAAACATAAGGGGGTTCTGAACAATCAATAAATATAACACCTCACATACTTATGTTTTCACAGGTACGTGACAAGACTATTCAATATGATTGCATAGTGGCCTCATATATTATATTGAATTCTTAATTTTGAAATACCCGTGTTGTTGCAGGTATGACACAGGATCATTCGAAGTTGGATCTGGACATGATCTTGAACATTATATTACCTATGGCGAAAGCGAGTTTCAAGATTCCCGTGCCGATTATAATTGCCAATATCCATAATTAGTTCGATTACATGCCACCGTACCACAAGATGTGGATCAAAAAATAGAAGGTCATGAAGAAGATGCATAATGGGTGGGACAAATCTTATAATGATTTGTGACAATGGTTTTAGGTACTGCATTAGTACGTACCAAGTTTTAATGAAATGTTGGAGAAGCTGCGAGCCATTAACGATCGTGGTATCGCATACCTCGCTAATATACCCTTCGAGCAGTGGATTCAATTGTACAATGGGGATCTATGATATGCGCATATGACAATGAACCTAGTGGAATACATCAAGTCCATATTGAATGGAACACATAATTTGATGATAACCTCGGTAGTGAAAGAAAGATATTGCCATTTGGCAACATTATTTCCAAAGCGAGTGGAAAAATATGATGGACAAATAAAGGGAGGTCACATTTGGTCTGAGGATGTGATGAAAGAAATTAGAGACAATGAAAAATAAGGGAAATGTATCTATGCAGTGTGTCACTTATGTCCAAACCTATCGTTTTGTGTTACGGATTTCAACAGACTCGACCAAGGTGTTTTTAGAGGATCCTGAGACTATAGACTTAAGATTGTGGAAGATTTGACGCACTTAATTATCCATGCATACATGTCATTATTGCATGTGCCTCCGCACGTCTGGATTGCATGATATTTGTGGACGAAGTGTACAAACTAGAACACATGTATAATGTGTGGAAATTTGAATTCCGATCGATCCAAGATGAATGTATGTGGCTACCTGTATTGAGCGCTCCATTCTAGTTGGTATCAAATATTTCGTTAGTCGCAACCCAAAAGGTCAATTGAATTCCACTCAGATACTCGACAATCTGGATATTTGGGAGAGGACAAACCAACTTTGTTAATTTATTCATTTTATAGACAATTTTTTAAGTGCTTAAAAGATATATTTAAAAATTTTATCTCTTACAACTATTTCAAACAAATTGTCACTTAAAATTTATCAATTTTGATTCAAAAAAAATATTTATTTATAAACATTACATTTGTAATAACGGTTAAAATTTATCAAATATAGCTTAGCTTAACAATTATGATTTACATGAGAAGATAAAAAAAATTCATCGGCATTATTGGACTGAATGTGTGTCACAACCCGGTTGGTGTCGATTGCAAGACGAATTTTTCTTCGTACAAGTTAGGGTTTCAGCTCTTCCTCTTCTTTGTCTCTATCTTCACTTTGACCATTGTGTTCATCTTCATCTCCAGTGTCATCTGAGGCTTCCATTGTGTATCCTCCATTCTACGAACAACTGGTTGAAAAGATAAGCCACCTTGGTAGAACAATGATGGCGAGGTGTTTGTGACACTATCGACAAATAAGTGTATGGTGTCGCATAAATCGGTTGCAGATAATATAGTGGAATTGTCAGAGGTGATGGATACGTTGGTATTATCGTTGGCATTGGCATGTAATATGCTAGGGACGGAGGTAGAACAAAAAACACTCCTACAGAAGGTGTTGAAGCAAGGCACGGTGGTGCTGTAACAGCACGATTTTGGGGCTAGTCGTAACAGTGGTTTTAGAACCACTAATCCAAGGCCGGAGAAATTATTTTTAATATTAGTTTATGTGTTATAGCATGATTATATGAGTGCATGAAAATTTTGGTGAATTAATTTTAGTGGTTGCATGCTTAATTTTGAAAAAAATGAATAAATCGCATAAAGTGCGAAAGTTTTGTTCTACAAGCTAAAGGTGTTAAATAGCTATGGAACACTAAAGTAGAGGTCCTTATTGAGTAAATAGACCAATAAAATTATGGTGGCTAGATATGGAAATTTTAATTGGAGACAAAGTCATAAAATTAGGTGACATTAGGTGACTTGTCTAATAATAAAATAAAACAAAAAGAAAAGGCTATCATATTTTCTTCTCTCCACCAATTTTTCTCCAGGAAAATAGCTGTGGAAGCTTGAAAATTTTCAGCAACTTACAACCCTTGCAGTAAGTCATTTTGATGGTCATTTTTTTTTTTTGATTTATGTGTTTTTAGAACCCTTGTAGCTTAATCTAGCTAATGGGGGACTATTTTGCACTTTGGTTGAAAGTCTAGGGTTTTGCCATGAGAGCATTAATGCTGTTTGCTGAATTTTATGGAAGAAAATGAATATTAGTTGTTTAATAAACAACTTTTATGAAAGGATTTTTCATGAAAACACTTAAAAGGACCATTTTGTAAAAGTTATAAAATGGGTAGTAAATGTACGAAATAATTGGAATTGTGAGTTGCTATAAGAGTGATAAAGGTTCGGCTAGGCTTGTGAAAGGAGGAAATTTGATTAAAATCATTTTACGAGCCTAGGGGCAAAATCATAATTATGTGAATGTCTAAGGGAAAACGGTAATTTTGCCAAAGTAGGAATTTTGGAATGTCTTGATTAATATGGTGATTAAATTAGTAAATTTTGTAATTATAGATCAAGAAAAATAGAGCCCGGACCTAGATCGAGGGAAAACCAAACTATTGGACTAAATCGAACTAGTCGCCAATATTTTGTATACCGAGGTAAGTTGTACGTAAATAATACAACTTTATTGTTATTATGTATTGAACAATTAATATGGCATAAAGTGTATGATTATTATTGTGAATATGCATGATGAGAATTGATGTAGTAAAAACTCCCAATTGAACCTTAGGAATAGATTGGATATCCATGCCATGACATTTGGGTGATATGTGTGCCAGTGTAAGACCATGTCTGGGACATGGCATCAACCACATTAAGAGAGCTAATGTAAGACCATGTCTGGGACATGGCATCGGCATTTTACCCTCTTGTGTGAGGTTTATCGGATATCCTTTAGTATTCCAAATGGTTCCATAGGTTATTTAAAGCTTATGATAAAGATATGAAAGGATATAATCATGTTGTGAGTGGTACAGGTCCTTACTCGAAACTCATGAGATATGAGCTTGGTTATGATGCCTTAATGGTAAGGATGAAATTGGGCAAGTTCTATTGATGAGAATGATTTCGAGACGATCTTGTAATCTTTGGCTTATATTTGTGATGTGTAAATATGTAGTAAATCTATCATTGCTAAATCAAGAATGATGTGCTGGTTTATAATATGCTATGTGTTTAAAGATGCATGGTTGATATTGTTACTTATTTACATGCAACTTACTAAGCTTTGTGCTTACTCCCTTCCCTTCCATTTTCTTATAGTATCGCCAAGCTAGCTCAGGGATCAAAGGACGTTGGAGGATCGATCACACTACCAATTGAAACATTTGGTATAGTTAGATTTATCATTTTGAGTATGGCATGTATAGGGACTGGCTCTTTTGTCAAAGTGTCATATTGTTTTGGCCAAATGTATTGGCTTGCCTTGAAGATTAATTCATTTTGTATAAGGCCATGGACGATTGTAACACCCCTTACCTGTATTCTACATACTTTGGGTTATCAAAATCCATTCCAAATTAAACTTTCCCATTCTGATATCTAACATCCTTATAATGGGCCTACAAGGTCCTAAACATACTTCCGGAAGGTCTCAGAAAAGAATTGAAACTTTTACACACTTAAAAAAATTTTACCTAAACAGGGGCCACACACCCGTGTGAAATGGGACACGCCCGTGTGGTCACACACGCCCATGTCCCTCACCTGTGGTCGACACTGACTTATTTCACACGGCCAAGCACATGCCTGTGTCCCTCACACGACTGAGCACACGCCCGTATTTCAGTCTGTGTGCCAAAACCTTGGCATTCTATTTTTGACGTCATCACCTTACTATGGTCACACGGCCAAAGCACACGCCCGTGCCCTTAGACCGTTTATAGAATTAAATTCTACATTTAAAGTCTAGACTTCACACGGCCTAGGCACACGACCATATCATTGGTCGTGCCTCTCGCACAGTTGAGCCACACTGCCGTGTCTCTGCCCGTGTTTTTAATACTGAGCATACCAACTTGTAAGCCTAGCATGCAAGGGGACACACAACTGATCAACACGCCCATGGGGGCTAACCATCTGTCACACACGGGCACGGCCTAGACACACACCCGTGTGTCTACCCGCATGGATAATTAAAGGGCTATCTACCAAGTCATTTGCCACCCTATCAAGAAATCACACTCACCCCAAAACATTTTAGTATAAGATAACCAAATGATACTTCTATGAACTCAAAAAGAATCAAGACATCCACAAAAGCATACACTTCATGAAATTCATCTTCATTAAACATAAGAATTAGCCAAGTATTGGCCCAACTTTAATGACCATTTACAAAATCAACTGGAACAACATTTGTAGCCAAAAATTTGTCTTACCAATATGACACAACAAAATACTCAAGTCCTATACATGCCACATTCAAAATAAAACTAATTTTGGCTATACCAAAAATGGGCGATAGTGTGATCTCCAACTCCGACGTCTGCAACTTCTCGAGTTAACTTTGTAATACTACAAGCAAAAAGGGAAATGAAAAGGGGTAAGCATAAAGCTTAGTAAGTTTGCATGGAAATAAATAGCAACAATAAGCTCATGATAAGATCCATCCATGACATTAATTGACCATACATAAGGTTATAGGCTTCTTGCCATACTTACTTATACTTGCCCTTATTTAGCACATACCATGCTATATGTCGTAAATATTTCTTTGTGAATCATTCACGAGTACCTGTATTCACTCATTCACTTAACTTTAGTACTAATCTCATTTCTCTTTCCAAGCTCATCTATTTATCCCATTAATCACTAAGGATACTTAAGGACACATATTAATATAAGTACAAAGCCAAAGCCACATCCCAAATGTGGCCTTACATGGGGTCACCTTTGTGTGCCGATGCTATATCCCGGATATAGTCTTATACGGAATCTCATATCGAATATCGATGCCATATCCCAGATACGGTCTTATACAATTCTCATATTCCATACCGAAGCCATATCCTAAATATGGTCTTATACGGAATCTAAATTTGGTACCGAGGCCATGTCCCAGACATGGTCTTACACGGGACCCTTATCCATTTCACGTCTTGATGATAGCATTTTCGTATTCATTATAGTCTACTAGCACTTCCACATCTCAACTTACTCAATTTAGTAAAACATCATGAATCAATATAATACCAAACATTCTCAAATGTACTAACATAAATGTTGAATTTATCACATACAAACTTACCGCAATTTCAAAATAAATTAGATCATCGACCTAGTCTGAGACTTTATTCTTTCCCCGGTCGAGGTTAGTTCTTGGTTCTTCTTTCTCTTTAATAGCAAATTAGCTCGTTTAAATCATCACGTTAATAAAAGCATTTTAAAAATCATATTTTGGCAAAATTACTATTTTTCCCTCAGACTTTGGCAAAGTGACAATTTTACCCTAGGCTTAGAAATCAATGCTAATTAAATTTCTACCTTCAACAAGCCTAGGTGAACATTTATTTCTCTTATAACTATCATCAAAACTCAACATTTCAGACATTTCCTACAAACTTTATAACCTTTTCAACAAGGTCCATTTAGGTGTTTTCATGATAACACCTCTTACAAAAGTTATTTATCTAACAACTATGACTTATTTTCTTCCATAAAATTGCAGAAAATAGCATAAAATCTCTCATGGCAAAACCCTAAACTTTTTACCATATTGCAAGATAGTCCCCTCTTTAGAAAGCTTAAGCTTTAAGGGTCCCAAAAGTACAATTTTTATCAAGAAATGATCACTAGAATACTTACTAGCAAGGAGAGAAGCTTGCTGAAAATTTGAGCTCTTAAACCCCTTAGTTTGC
Source organism: Gossypium bickii (assembly GCA_025503065.1). Taxonomy (NCBI): domain Eukaryota; kingdom Viridiplantae; phylum Streptophyta; class Magnoliopsida; order Malvales; family Malvaceae; genus Gossypium; species Gossypium bickii. Next base: position 56,594,192 of record CP106717.1, on the reverse strand, counting down.
TGCCAATTTTCGGTGGAGAATAAGAGAGAAAAAGATGATATCTTCTTTTTCTTTATTTTAATATAAAACACCAATTTAGTCTACCTATTATCAACAACTTTGACCAATTTGACAATGTTTGTCTCCTATGGCCGGCCACTCTACTTCTTGGGGGTTTAATTTCACTTTAAATACCTCCAATTAATGTTATTTAGCTATTGAACACCTTTAGCTTATAAAATGGAACTTTTGCACTTTATGCGATTTAGTCCTTTTTCGCGATTAAGCAAAGAATCGCTAAAATTAAAGCACCAAAATTTTCATGCACTTATATAATCATGCTCTGACTCATAAAATAATATAAAAAATAATTTTATCTAACCTTGGATTAGTGACCTCGAAATCACTGTTCCGACTAGCCCCTAAATCGGGCTATTACAACGATGGCTAATATTTGTTGTTGATTTATGCAAATGATGATGTTTTTCATGATTGAGCAAATTGCATGGTTGAGTAATTGGTATATTAATGCATGAATGAGTAGGTAGCATGATTGTAACAGCCTGATTTTGGGGTTAGTCAGAACAGTGGTTTCGAGACCACTAAACCGAGATTAGGGAAAATTATTTTGATGTCATTTTATGTGTTATGGCATTAAAATATGGCTATGTGAAAATTTTGGTGCTTTAAGTTTTAACGTTTTCTTGCTTAATTATGAAAAAGGACTAAATCGCATAAAGTATGAAAGTTCTATTTTAATTGCTAGAGGTGCCAAATAGCTATGGATTATTAATTGGAGGTCCCAAATGTGTAATTTGGCCTTGTTTTAGTGAGTTGGTCGGCCATAGCATGCATAGGGGACAAGAGCATTTAATTTAGTCAATAGTTGGTGATATTTGTTGGTAAAATGAATAAAATAAGATGATATAAGCAAAAGTTATCATCTTTTCATTTAGTCTTCCTCTCCAACCGAAAATATCACCAAGGGGGGCTGTAAAAGATTGAAAATTTTAGCAACTTATTTCCTCTACAAGTAAGTGATTTTGGTGGTTTTAATTGATGATTTTTGTGTTTTTGGAGTCCCCAAAGCTTAAGCTAGCTAATGAGGGGACTAATTTATAATATGGTTGAAAGTCTAGGGACTTGCCATAGGAGTGTTTGTGTGGTTAGCTGAGTTTTTATGGAAGAAAATGAATGTTAGGGAGTTGTTAAACAACTTTTGTGAAACATGAAAACACCTAAGTAAGACTTAAATGCAAGGTTTGAGATTGTGTCACAAATGCATGAAATAGTCGAAATTGTGAGTAGTTGTAAGAGAAATAAATGTTCAGCTAGGCTTGTTTTATAAAAATAATGTGTTGAAAAATGATTTATGAGCCTAGGGGAAAAATCATAATTTTACCATAATACAAGGGCAAAATGGTCATTTTGCCTAAGTGTAAATTTTGCTACATTATAATCATAGAATGATCTAAATGAATGAATTTTATTGTTATAGATCAAGAAGAGCGTGGAATTAACCTTGATCGAGGAAAAGGCAAGGTTACGGATTAAACCGTTAGTTGACGCGTTTTGCACCGAGGTAAGTTTATGGGTAAACTATACATTTTATATACATACATTGTTGTTGTTAATTAGTGAATGGCATGACTGAGAACATGTCTGATTTGAGTGGATTGATTTTGATAGTCATTGTATAGTACATATGAATGACTAAGTAGTCATATAAACGTGTGATGACGATACTTGATGGTGGGCTAAGTGCGATACCACATTATTACTTAAATACGATGGGCTGTGTGTGATACCATGGTTTGTTATATTATTTAGTAGGCTATGTGCGAGACCACTATAAATATTCTCTTGGTGGGCTATGTGCGATACCACCCTATTAATGATTGATGGTGGGCTAAGTGCAAAACCACTGAGTGTTTGACATTGTGATTAGATTAGTGAGAAATTATGATGTGTTGTATCACAAAAAATGGTGATGTTGGGTACAGGTATGCAAATGAATGAATACTAGCATTAAGCTTGTGATGTGGTGGGAATGTGGTAAGGGATGGAATGAGTAAGCGTAAATGTGATTGTGAATTGCTTTTGTTTAGTATAATATTATTTGTTTATATGTAAACTTACTAAGCTTAAAGCTTACTCCCCTTTCTTTTCCCTTGTTTTATAGAGTTTAAGAGCTGAGCCGGGATACGCCGATAATCAGAAGATCGCCCACACTATCAGCTCACCTCGGTATATTTAGACTTAGAGATTTTGTATATGGCATGTATAGGAGCTAGACTAGTTAGATTATTTTGTTATTTTGGCCAAAGTTGTGTTGGCCCCTTATTAAGGCAACTATATTGTATATTGCCATAATTGATGGCTTACCTTGTTATATATGAAATATGATGTTATTCGTGGTAGTTCATATAACAAATTACGAGTTGTTTATTGATATGTTGAATGGATTCATGTGGTGTGATTTATAGGGGTGCAAAGAGCTTGGCAAATAGCCTCGTTCTTGTCCACATGGGTAGGCACACGGGCGTGTGTCTAGGCCGTGCGTGACACACAGTCAGCCCATGGGCGTGTGCCCAGGTCATGTGAAGTTCGCACTTAGGATTTGGAATTTAAATCGCCACACTGTAGAAGCACACGGGCGTGCGACCAGCCGTGTGGATTAATCAGAGGTGACCACGGGCCAGCCATACGAGCGTGTGCTTTGGCCATGTGCCAAGTAAAGGTTGATTATGTCATAGTCAGAGAGCTCCACGGGTAGAAAACACGGGCGTGTCTAGGCCTTGTGATTCAAGTCAGTGTCACCCACGGGCACCGAACATGGGCGTGTAGCCCCTATTTTGATGAAAAGTTTCGGAATTAATTCCGAAGCCTCTCGGGGGTATGTTTAGGGCCTCGTAGGCCAAGATTGAGCTTGCGATAGGTTTAACAACGTAATTTTATAGCCGTTTCGAGACATTAAGTGTGATGAGTTAAGCAATGTCTCAAAATCGGTTCCGCCTTCGGATACGGGTAAGAGGTGTTACATTTAGTTGTATCAGAGCTAGGTTTAGTCAGATTCAAGACTATCGTAGCGTGTGTGGGAGTCTAGTTATACATGCCATAAGCGTATAATGATAGTGTGGTGGCTTCTGATGATTCTAAACTTGTTTTTATGTAGTATATGGATCCCGATCAATCAACTGCTGGTGATGCAGCTAGTAATGCTCCGGCTCCCGCGCAAGGGACTGCGCCTGTGCAGAGTGGACCCGAGACTAGGGGTCAAGGAGAAGAGGCTCGAGAAGCCTTTCTCTAGATGATGAGTAACTGGTACACGGAGTATGTACGAGCAAACCCCAATGCTCAACCTCCTCTACCCCTTCCTATACCCCAGCCAGTCCCTGTGACTCCTCAAGGTATGGATGTAATGAAAATAACCAAGCCCCCGATAGATAAGATTCGTAAGCATTGGGCTGAGGAGTTTAGAGCCAATATAGATGATGACCCCTAACGGGCAGAGTTCTAGCTTTGGAACTCAATGAGGGTATTTGATAAACTCTCCTGTACTCCTGAGGAGAGCTTGAAATGTGTCGTATCCTTGCTGAGGGACTCGGCATACCATTGGTGGAAGACATTGACGTCAGTGGTTTCGAAAGAGAGAGTGATGTGGGACTTCTTTTTGGAAGAGTTCCAAAAGAAATATATAAGTCTGAGGTTTGTGGATCAGAAATGGAAAGAATTCATTGAGTTAAAACAAGGAAAAATGACTGTGGCAGAATATGAGCGTGAATTTGTTAGGCTCAGCAAGTACGCGCAAGAGTGCGTGTCTACAGAAGCCATTTTATGCAAGAGGTTTGAAGATAGACTGAATGAAGATGTCAGGCTTTTAGTCGGGATTTTAGAACTGAAAGAATTTGTGGTAAAGGTGTCAAACCCGTTAGGTAAACATGCGTTAGTTGACAAGGTGTGTAGAAATTGTCCTTTGACAATTAGAGGTCATTATTTCCCGGCAAACCTTATGTTGTTGCTGTTTGATAAATTTGATTTGATTCTTGGTATGGACTGGTTGACTACCTATAGTGTTTTAGTGAATTGAGGTAGTAAATTTATTTAATTGAAATGTGAAAATGAAGATGTTATTCAGGTTGAATTAGGTGGGTCAGATAGTTTACCGGTGATGATCCCTTTCTTGGCGGCTGAGAAATATTTGAGAAAAGGATGTGAGTCCTATCTCGCTTTTGTACTGAATACTCAAGAATCTGAAGCAAAAATTGAAATAGTTTTGGTTGTATGTGAGAATCCGGATGTATTCCCAGAGGAGTTACCCAGATTACCTCCAATTAGAGAGGTCGAGTTTGGGATTGAGTTGATTCCAGTAACGACACCTATTTCAGTTGCTCCATATAGGATGGCACCATTAGAGTTGAAAGAACTGAAAGTTCAGTTGCAAGAGTTAACAGATAAGGATTTTGCGAGACTGAGTTACTCACCATGGGGTTCTCTGGTACTATTTGTGAAGAAGAAAGATGGGTCGATGAGATTGTGCATAGACTACAGGCAGCTCAAAAAAGTGACGGTGAAGAACAAGTATCCTTTACCAAGGATAGATGATCTATTTGATCAACGAAAGGGAGCTACGGTGTTCTTCAAGATTGACCTGAGGTTTGGTTATTACCAGTTGAGGGTTAAGGAGCAGGATGTGCCAAAAACTACATTTCGGATGAGGTACGGCCATTATGAGTTTTTAGTCATGCCGTTCGATTTAACGAATGCTCCTGCAATTTTTATGGATTTGATAAACAGCGTCTTTCAATCGTATTTGGACAAGTTTGTGGTTGCCTTTATTGATGACATATTGATTTATTCCCGGAATGAGAGTGAACATGCGGAGCATCTGAGAATTGTTTTACAGACTTTGAGAGACAAGCAGTTATATGCTAAATTTAGTAAGAGTGAGTTTTGGCTTAGAGAGGTCGAATTCCTAGGACACATTATGTCGGTTGACGGTGTTAGAGTGGATCCGGGAAGGATCTCGGCTATTATGGAGTGGAAACCACCGAGAAACGTATCGAAAGTTAGAAGCTTTTTGGGTTTAGCGAGGTATTACAGACAGTTTGTGAAGGGATTTTCTGTGATTGCTACACCAATGACGAAACTGTTGCACAAAGATGTTAAGTTTGAATGGACTGAGAAATGTCAATAGAGTTTCAAGAGATTGAAAATATTGTTGACTGAGGCACCGGTTTTAGTGCAACCTGAGTCGGGGAAAGAGTTTGTGGTCTATAGTGGCGTATCATTTAATGGTCTCGATTGTGTGTTGATACAAGAGGGTAAGATAGTCGCTTACGCCTCGAGGTAGCTAAAACCGCATGAGAAGAATTATCCGACTCATGAATTGGAGTTGGCCGCAATTGTTTTCACGTTAAAAATTTGGTGACATTATTTATATGGTGAGAAGTGTCGAATCTTCACAGACCATAAGAGCTTAAAGTACTTGATGGACCAAAAGGATTTGAATTTGCGACAACGGCGGTGGCTTGAGTTATTGAAGGACTATGAGCTAGCAATCGATTACCATCCAAGGAAAGCGAATGTGGTTGCGGATGCCCTGAGTAGGAAATCCATGTATGCTTTGAGAACTATGAGCACAAACTTAGCATGGTCTAATAATAGTGCTGTATTAGCCGAGTTGAGGGTTAGGCTGCTATTTATTCAACAAATATGTGAGGCTCAAAAGAATGATGATGAGATGCAAGCTAAAAAAGATAAGTGTGAATCGGTAAATGATTCTAATTTTTAGGTGAGTTCGGATGGTTGTTTAATGTTCCATGATAGGATCTGTGTACCTAAGGATGATGATTTGATTCGAAAGATATTGAATGAAGCACATAGTGGTTACTTGTCAGTACATCCGGGTAGTACGAAAATGTACAATCATCTGAAGAAATTTTATTGGTGGTCGGGTATGAAAAGAGACATCTCGGAGTTTGTGACGAGATGTCTGATTTGTCAACAAGTGAAAGCCGAACATCAAGTACCTTCGGGATTGCTTCAGCCAGTATGGTTCTCGAGTGGAAGTGGGGTCCGATCACTATAGATTTTGTGACGAGGTTGCCTATGACTCCGAAAAAGAAAGATGTTGTGTGGTTTGTCATTGATAGACTAACAAAGTTGACTCACTTTATTCCAGTGTGTGTTGATTATTCACTAGATAAGTTGGCCGAGTTGTATATTGTAGAGGTGGTGAGATTAGATGGAGTGTCTATATCTATTATCTCGGATAGAGACCCAAGATTTACTTCGAGGTTTTTAAAGAAGTTACAAGAGGCATTGGGTACAAGGTTGAATTTTAGTACTGCATTCTATCTTCAAACTGACAGTCGGTCTGGGAGGGTATTCAAGTTCTTGAAGATATGCTCTGATGCTGTGTATTGGAATTTGAAGGTAGTTGGGAGAGATACCTACCTTTGGTTGAGTTTGCCTACAACAACAGTTATCAATCGAGTATACAGATGGCGCCGTATGAAGCCTTGTATGGTCGTAAGTGTCAAACTCCTTTACATTGGACTGAGCTTAGTGAAAAGCAAATTCATGGGGTCGATTTAGTTAAAGAGACCTAGGAGAAAGTAAAAGTGATTCGGTACAGTCTGAAAGCTACTTCAGACTGAAAAAGATCATATGCGGACTTGAAAAGAAAGGAAATCGAGTTTGAAGTGGGTGACAAGGTATTTCTGAAAGTGTCCCCATGGAAGAAGATATTGAGATTTGGCCTAAAAAGGAAATTGAGTCCGTGATTCATAGGACCGTATGAGATTACCGATAGAATTGGGCTAGAGTATACCGGTTGGCTTTGTCAGTAGAGTTAGAGAAGATACATAATGTGTTTCACGTATCGATGTTAAGGCGTTATAGCTCCGATCCTTCTCATGTGATCCCTCCAACAGAAATTGAGATACGACCGGATTTGACTTAGGAGGAGGAACCGATTAAAATTTTGGCTCGAGAGGTGAAACAATTGTGGAATAAGAGCATAGCCTTAGAAAAAATGTTATGGAAAAAGCACGGTATAGAAGAAGCTACATGGGAACCGAAAGAAGCCATAAGAAAGCAATATCCAAACCTTTTTACCGATAAGATTTTCGAGGGCAAAAATCTCTAAAGGGAGACAGTTGTAACAGCCCAATTTTGGGGCTAGTCAGAATAGTGATTTCGAGACCACTAAACTGAGGTTAGGGAAAATTTTTTGATGTCATTTTATGTGTTATGGCATTAAAATATGGCTATGTGAAAATTTTGGTGCTTTAAGTTTTAATGATTTCTTGCTTAATTGTGAAAAAGGACTAAATCGCATAAAGTGCGAAAGTTCTATTTTAATTGCTAGAGGTGCTAAATAGTTATGGATTATTAATTGGAGGTCCCAAATGTGCAATTTGGCCTTGTTTTAGGGAGTTGGCCGGCCATAGCATGCATAGGGGAAAAGAGCATTTAATTTACTCAATAGTTGGTGATATTAGTTGGTAAAATGAATAAAATAAGATGATATAAGCGAAAGTTATCATCTTTTTATTTAGTCTTCTTATCCAACCAAAAATATCACCAAGGAAGGGCTTTAAAGCTTAAAAATTTCAGCAACTTATTTCATCTAAAAGTAAGTGATTTGGGTGGTTTTAATTGATGATTTTTGTGTTTTTGGAGTCCCCAAAGCTTAAGCTAGCTAATGAGGGAACTAATTTGTAATATGGTTGAAAGTCTAGGGACATGCCATGGGAGTGTTTGTGTGGTTAGATGAGTTTTGATGGAAGAAATTGAAAGTTAGGGAGTTGTGAAACGACTTTTGTGAAAGGTGTTTGCATGAAAACACCTAAGTAGGACTTAAATGTAAGGATTGAGATTGTGTCACGAATGCATGAAATAGTTGGTATTGTGAGTAGTTTTAAGAGAAATAAATGTTCAGCTGAGCTTTCTTTAAAAAAATGTGTTGAAAAATGATCTACGAGCCTAAGGGCAAAATCATAATTTTGCCATAGTTCAAGGGCAAAATGGTCATTTTTGCCTAAGTGTATATTTTGATGCATTATGATCATAAAATGATCTAAATGAATTAATTTTATTGTTATAGATCAAGAAGATCGCGGAATTAACCTTGACTGGGGAAAAGGAAAGGTTACGGATTAAACCGTTAGTTGACGCGTTTTGCACCGAGGTAAGTTTATGTGTAAACTATACATTTTATATACGTAAGTTTATGTGTAAACTATACATTTTATATACAAACAATGTTGTTGTTGATTAGTACATGGCATGACCAAGAACATGTATGATTTGAGTGGATTGATTTTGATAGTCATTATATAGTTCATATGAATGACTAAGTAGTCATATAAACGTGTGATGACGATACTTGATGGTGGGCTAAGTGCGATACCACATTATTACTTAACTACGAGGGGTTGTGTGCGATACCACTATTTGTTATATTATTTAGTGGGCTATGTGCGAGACCACTATAAATATTCTCTTAGTGGGCTATGTACGATACCACCCTATTAACAATTGATGGTGGGCTAAGTGCGAAACCACCGAGTGTTTGACTTTGTGATTAGATTAGTGAGAAATTATAATGTGTTGTATCACGAAAAATGGTGATGTTGGGTGCAGGTATGCAAATGAATGAATACTAGCATTAAGCTTGTAATGAGGTGGGAATGTGGTAAAGGATGGAATGAGTAAGCGTAAATGTGATTGTGAATTGCTTTTGTTTAGTATAATGTTATTTGTTTATATGTAAACTTACTAAGCTTAACGCTTACTCCCTTTTCTTTTCCCTTGTTTTATAGAGTTTAAGAGCTGAGCCAGGATACGCCGATAATCAGAAGATCGCCCACACTATCAGTCACCTCGGTATATTTAGACTTAGAGATTTTGTATATGGCATGTATAGGGGCTAGACTAGTTAGGTTATTTTGATAGTTTGGCCAAAGGTGTGTTGGCCCCTTATTAAGGCAACTATATTGTATATTGCCATAATTGATGGTTTACCTTGTGATATATGAAAGATGATGTTATTCGTGGTAGTTCATATAGCAAATTATGAGTTGTTTATTGATATGTTGAATGTATTCATGTGGTGTGATCTATAGGGGTGCAAAGAGCTTGGCAAATAGCCTCGTTCTTGTCCACATGTGTAGGCACACGGGCGTGTGTCTAGGCCGTACGTGACACACGGTCAGCCCATGGGCGTGTGCCCAGGTCGTGTGAAGTCTGTACTTAGGATTTGGAATTTAAATCGCCACACTGTAAAAGCACACGGGCGTGCGACTTGTCGTGTGGATTAATCAGAGGTGACCACGGGCCAGCCATATTAGCGTGTGCTTTGGCCATGTGCCAAGTAAAGGTTGATTATGTCATAGTCAGAGAGCTCCACGGGTAGAAGACACGGGCGTGTCTAGGCCGTGTGATTCAAGTCAGTGTCGCCCACGGGCACCGAACACGGGCGTGTGAAATGAGACATGGGCATGTTCCTAGACCAACATGGGCGTGTGACCCCTGTTTTGATGAAAAGTTTCAGAATTAATTCCGAAGCCTCTCGGAGGTATGTTTTGGGTCTTGTAGGCTAAGATTGAGCTTGCAATAGGTTTAACAATGAGAGTCGTTTCGAGACATTAAGTGTGATGAGTTAAGTAATGTCTTAAACCCGGTTCCAGCTTCGGATACGGGTAAGGGGTGTTACATTGATTTAATTGATAGAGTATGTGATAAGTTTTGCATGTGAATGGAGTGTAGTGACCTTGATGTGTGTATGTCTTGGATGTGGCTTATGATGGTGCAAGTAAGGGTGGCGAAAGGGCTTGCTAAATAGCCTTGTTTTTGTCCATACGGGCGTGTGTCTAGGACATGTGTGACACATGGTCTGCCCCATGGGAGTGTAGTTCGGCCGTGTGTCCCCTGCACCTTAATTTGGTAAAATAGAATTCCCAGTAGCAACCACACGGGCTGAGACACGACCGTGTGTCTCAACCGTGTGGAAGACACGGCTATAGTACATAGGCATGTGCCTAGACCGTGTGAAGTCTGCACTTTTAATGCGAAATTAAATTCGCCACACGGCTTAGCACACGGGCGTGTGCCTTGGCCGTGTGACCCTAAAATGTTGTTGATGTCAGAAATAGAAAGTCAAGGTTTTAACACACGGACCGAGACACGGGCGTGTCATGGCTGTGTGAGGGACACGGGTGTGTGCCAGGCCGTGTGACATCCTGACTTTTCGCGAAGCACAAGTTAGGCGCGCGCATGGGCTAAGGACATGACCATGTTATGAGACCACACGGGCTTGTCGCCTTTCCACACGGGCGTGTGCCCTGTTTTTAATGGAATTTTCTAATGTTTATGATAGTGTTCAGTTTAATCCCGAATTGTTCCTAAAGCATCTTTTGGGCCTCATAGGCCCTTATTAGGGACGTTAAGAGGAAGTTTGAAAGGTTTTGAATTTGAACGAACTTTTACAACTCAAAATTTTATGTTTGTATGCGTTTAAGTAAGGTAACGCCTCGTACCCTATACCGGCGTCAGATACAGGTAAGGGATGTTACAGGTGCATAGTGTGGCACTTGTGTAAAAAATACGGGGTTAGTGAAAGCACTAGAATAAGTCTCGTCATACTGGTCGGGAGATGGTGCAGCCATAGGTGCCTCTTCTTAGGTTGGAGCCGATAATGAACCCGTCTCAATACCTACTCCGAACCTTGGATTTTAGTACAGCTTTTTTGGCCTCCTCGTACGACGTTGCCTACCCCTTACCTCCTCTGACTATAGATATGAATTGCCATGGTGTCTAAACTATGGCATGTACTCTGGAGCAGTGGCCAATTCTTGAGCTATAATTGGTTCGCGAATAGGTATGCAATCATACCTATGCTCCCAAATGTTGATATAATCCTCATGGAATTTAGGCCAATATTTGTTGGTTCTCCCCCCGCAGGTTGACCTTGCACAGTGCTTCGATGTCTTGGGGTGGCAATAGAATAGTTGTCCTAAACCCAAATTGTCACATTACTCGATAAGATTCATGCATCTCCACCGTAGCGTAAACTATCAATGGCACCTTCACGTCCCAGATATTGAGATACACCAACAATTCGAACGAGATGCATTTTTGAATTCTTGGATCAGACTATGACATCTATTCAAACTATAGTACGAAATAGTAAAGTTCATTATCTACTTAATATTAACTTTGAATTCCTTACATAAATATTATATAATTACAAATTTTAAAAAACTAACCTCGACTTCCAATCGTTGATGTAACAATAGCTGAATATCTTTGAGCTCTTCGGGTAGTCCCACATAACTAACGATGTGGTTCCACCTATTCAAATAATATGTTTTTTTCAAAAATATAATAATGAAATAATATTATGATAAATATATTATCGAATTAATTTTACCTTGTTACAAGTGGGAAGTATAACGGTATTCGGCTTGGAGACGTAAAAATAGTAGCCGGAACCATGCCAATGACTGTAGAAGGAGTACACAACCACCAATTTCATTTTTTTGTGGTTACGTTGTTTGACACATTTCCCGATATAATGTCGCCAACACGACTAATCCCTAACTGAGCCGGCCTGTTTCTTTCAATTCGACAAGTTGTTGTAGTCACCTTAAATGTACAAGAGTTCGAGATTTATCAGGCATTAGAACAACTCTGATTAACCTTAGGATGTATGCTTGGGTGTGTTGTTCTCTTTCAAGAGGACTCGAACTCTCTTGGAGATATTGGAAATTTTCTTACAACCATTTCATCTCTATCCGGCTACTTAAAAACTTTTCTGACATCTTGCTTAATAGTTGCTTGCAAATGTCATTCCAATCGCTAATGATCATTGGTTCCGTAACGGCTGACCCATCCACTGGTAAACTGAGTTGTAATTGAATATCCTCGAGTGTGATTGTACACTCACCGCATGGAAGATGAAATGTCTATCTCGAATTTCCATCCTTCGACCAATGCGTTGATAAGTGTAAGGTCTAATTTAAACTCCACGGGCATATGTAACACGTGCAAGAATCATGCATCTTCCAAATAGGGTTCAAATTTAGGCGATGACCTCGAAGATAGATTGTCTACATATGTCTCCAAAATTCGATCTTTAGCCTGATTATAAATAAACAAATTAATTTAATTTTTTTAACAACTTAATAATGAACTTAAATAAAATTATAAATATTAGAAATATTTTCTTACCATTTGCAATTGAACCACGAAAATGTGGTTGTCATCCAAACGTATAAAAGTATTTGCCATTACAAAATTCAATTAAAACGAATAAAAATTGAAATAAAAAAAAATAAATCAAGACGAACTTGAGAGAATTTTAATTAAAATATTAGAACTAAAATCTTGAGAGAATTGTGAGAATTGATAGTGTAACACCCCTAACTCGTATCCATCGCCGGAACAAGGTTACAGAGCGTTACCAACACTTTTTAGAACATTTTCAGATAAACCATGTAAATCATTATTCATTAACCGAGATTGTTCAGGACGTCCCTTAAATGGACCCTCGAGGCCCAATACGAACATTAGAATCGAGTCGAGACTTAACCAGAAACCCTAAGAGTTTTTTGTGACATTTAAAAAAATTTCCAAGGTGCAAGGCTCACACACCCGTGTGGTCTAAAGGACCCGTGTGACCCTTAGACACACCCGTGCCTTAGGCTGTGTCCGATTTAAGTTGCTCTCTAACTTGTGCCACACGGCCATGCCTCACGCCCATGTGCTAGACCATGTGGTTAATTAATTCAATTTGAATTAGGTGCAGGTTTCACACGGCCATGACACACGCCCGTGTTCAAGGCCGTGTCACCCACACGGCTGAGAAACACGCCCGTGTCTCTGCCCGTGTGCTCAATTCTGAGCATTATGTTTCTCAAAATTAAAATGTAGGGGACACACGGCCAGACTACATGCCCTTGTGACACATGGCCTAGACACACGCCCGTGTCTCTACTCGTGTGGACAAAATAAGGCCATTTCCTAGCCTCATTTCTCACCCAAATTTACCATTTTCCTGCATCAATACTTACAAGTATAATCCAACCAATCACAATTATAATTCAAGTTAATTTCTATCATCTAAATTAATACATTTCATCATATATTTGTGTTTAATGACTTACCTTTATGTAACTTACATAATTTGAAAAATTAGATGTTCATACTTATCATTTTAGTCCATGTATTGACTCATTCATAACATATATCAAAACATAAGTATATTAGCCATTCCAATGACTAAGTTTCATTCATCATTTACATACTATCATTTGGTTTAGTTAGCTTATACATGACATTAACAAAATAAGATTTTCATTTATACCAAAATGACAGATTGATAGTGTGATGATTTGCTCTGACCAATCTCCAACATTCACGAGCTTTGAGCACTATAAAATAGGGAAAATAAAACCTAGTAAGCATATTATGTTTGGTAAGTTCGTATAACATAAATTAATCTTACCCATTACATTCAATATATTAACCATGCAAAACATGATTTTTCCAACTATTTGGAAATTTACCTATTCACACATACTCAACCAACATGTTAGTCATAATATACCTATATACATAGATGAGCTCATCATACCATATTCATATTCCATCTCATGCTTCTTATGTTATATATGTATTTTATCTGTTGAATTATTGAATGTCCAATGGATATTTCAAGTAGGACACTCGAGGTGTACTATTCCATTATCCGTCAATTCATGTACAGTAGTACCTTATAGGTACACTTTGAAGCCACATATCATACAACAGAATTACCAGTCCAGGCTAAACTCTAGCTATAACATATACTCTAAGGGCTTTGTCGGATTACCAGTCCAGGCTAAATCCTTTATATGACAAAGAATTCTCTATAGAGTCCAATCTGGATTACCAGTCCAGGCTAAATCTAGTCAATTAGGATTACCAGTCCAAGCTAAATCCTAATTGAAACATATACTTGAGAGGCTCATTTCGGATTACCCGTCCTGGCTAAATCCATTCTGCAACACATGCAGTTTTATCAGGGAAATCACATTTATCCATCGAAATTCATTATTCATACGGAATTTGACCTTTTAACAATAAATTTTCCATCATATATCATTCCTTCCATTAAAATTTCATACACTTCATACATACAATTTCATACAACATATTCAAAGTAATATAACATTCAAAACAACACATTTTTATGCTCATTAAAGTTATACGAATTTACCTTGATATTTGTTCGTAATTAAAAATCCACTAATCCGAAATCTTTTCCTTTCCTCGATCTAGCTCTTTGTTTGGTACTTTCGGATCTATATAAATGAATTTAATCATTAATTCAATCCATTTCATATTCTATTGAACTCAATTTACAATCTAGGTAAAAGTACCATTTTAACCCTATACTTTTGATTAATTCCCATTTCGTCCCTAGGCTCGGAAATTGAAATTCATGCAGTTTAATCCTTGTTCCAAGCCTAATCAAAATTTTATTATAACTTTTACTGCACATATATTCTCAAAATTTTAGAATTTTCCATGGGTTTTACCATTTTTCAATTTAGTCCCTAAATCAAGTTTCCATCAATTTCCCTTTATAAAAGTTGTTTATCTATCGATAACTTTTCATTTTCTACCACAAACTTTTAAATTTTAGCATGTTCATCCATGAAAAATTTTCTATACTTTGATATCTATTCAAATTAATCCCCCAAATAGAGAAATTAAGCTTTCTTGACCTCAAAAATATAAAAATTACTAAAACGGGACATAGGAACTTACCAATTTATGCTTGGAAAGCTTGTTTTCTCTTCCCTAGGGTTTCCATGGATTTTAGGTCGAAGAAGATGATATAAAATAATGATATTTCATTTTAATTAAATTATCATCTTTATAATTTTTCCATTTCCAATTTAATCCTTAACCTTTTCTAATTTTTCCATGGATGATTCACCAAAAATATCTACATATTTTTCATCAATGGTCTAGTTACCATTTAAGGATCTCAAGTTTTGAATTCCATAGCTATTTAATCCTTATAGCTACTAGAATTCAAATTTGACATTTTATGCAATTTAGTCCTTTCTACAATTAAGCACCTAATTGATAAAATTTTCTTATCAAAATTCTCATGCAATCTTCTATCACATTACTAATCATTTCATAATATTAAAATATTTTATCTTTCTAGCTCAGATTTGTGGTTACGAAACTACTATTCCAACTTCACTGAAATTGGGCTGTTACTGATAGAAATGGATTTGAATGAAAAAATGAGGAAAAGACTTGGGTTTATGTACCAATAAAACTAGTTTTATTTATGGTCATTGAGGAATTCAACTGTTGGGGAAAAACGCGTCTAGTGGGTGGCACTTTTTGGCCTCATTAGATTGAAAACACATCCAACAGGACCTATTTTATTGACTATGCAGGAAAGCACGCCACGCTGGATGCGTTTTCCTGCAAAATCAGCTGCTGGATGCATTTTCAACTTCTCTCTCCAAAATCGACCTATTTCAGTAAATATCACATAAGTCAATCTATTTCATTTATTTCTTTTAAAACTAGCCTTTTTGGCTAATTTAGCTGAGAAATTATACTAGTACCCTATAAAAAACAACTTTTGGACCTTGCCCTTGATGCAATGGAGATGATAGGGATGAGTTTTGACCTTGTCCTTGATGCAATGGGGATGATAGTGATGAGTTTGTTTTAGTTCGACTAGATTTTTATATATGTTTCAAACCTTCCATGATATTTCAGATTAATTTGATTCTCAATATTTGCATACTAATTGGTTTTTTAAATTTATTTTAAAAGAGGTTTATTTTATGGTTTTTGGACATTATTTGGCAAACTTTTAACGACTTCATAAATATTTCTGAAAAATTAAAGTTTTTAAGCAAATAGAAAATCATTAGTAGCTCTTATGTAGTATTTTTTGAAAAATATTTTTTATATAGTATTTTTTTTACTATTTTAAATATAAAATATTTATTTCCACACCATTAAAAAAATTAAAATTATTTATAAATTAAATAAAAAATTAGAGTTTAGTTCGGTTTGAGTATTTGTGATTCTTTAACTTGTGAACCAAAACCGTCTAAATTCCACCATTTGAATCAGTTTTCAATCTCTTTCTTTCTTTTCTTTTTTTTTTTATAAATCTTTCTTTCTTTTCTTGCTCGAACTAGTGGAGGATATTTTTGGTGTAAGATATATTTGAGACTGATAAGGTACATCATAACAGGGAATAGTGGATAATAATAACGAGGTTAACAATATAGAAGTTGTTCCAATGGATAATAACATTGAGTATGTAACACCCCAAACCCAGTCTATGTGTTAAGACCAGATTTGGCATGCCACACAAAACGAACATACATCTATCTAATGATTTAAAGAAAACAGATCCTCAAAACTATTTTGGAATTGGAGTTTATCAAAAACCGAGGTTAATTTAAAATCTATGATTTTAAGACATAAGAGTTTATAATTTGATCTTAGAAAAATAATAGGTTAAATTTTTAAAGAAGTTTAAAAGAGTTTAAAATAAGGATTTGAAATCAAAATTTATAAAAGAGTTTTTACAGAAAGTTTTACGAGATAATGATATTTAAGAAAAACCCCATTTCTATTAGTAAATTAAAGAAAATATTTATAAAAATAAAATAGTCCCATTTAAGTATCAAAAACGTAATTAAAATCCATCCACGAAATTAAATACATAAAAATAATACCAGAGGCCTTATTACATCACACTGAAATAAGAATTAAATAAAAACACTTAAGAGTAGTTCAAAGCTCATAAAAACCATTATTTGAAGTATGGCCTCCACGAAGTCATCCCCGGCCCAAGCCTCCATTACTGATCATTACCTGAGAAGGGTAAAGGAAACGGGGTGAGTCACTTAGAACTCAGTGTGTAACCCATTTACCAAGTTCACTGGGCCAAACCATTAAAGCATTTAATTGGGCTTGAGCCCATTTATGAATATAACAATATAATAAATAAGAATGCATATGAAATGCAATTTCCTACCAAGCCTAAATTTCCATCTGCTACACACCACCCGTACCAACCAGCACACCTGTGGTGTTCAAGTCAACCCACCCCGCCAACACACCAATCGCAGGCATTAAGCCATTTAATTCGCAGGCAAAATGCCATTTAAAACAATGATTCGCAGGCCAATGGCCATTAATACGCAGGCATTTAAGCCATTTAAACTGGGCACGAAGCCTTCTTCTCTTCATCAAAATATCCCAACCCATGCAATCGTGGTTATACAATGCACAACAATTTATTCATATGATAATTTTCACATCAGGCCCATAATAAAATTTGGCCCATTGCACAATTTGGCCCATTAAGCAATATAACAAATTGACCCATATAGCGATCTATCAAAACAGCCCATTAAGCAATCTATAGAAACGGCCCATTAAGCAATCTATTGAAATGGCCCATTAACACATGAGGCCCATATATCACTTTTTATCAAATTAGCCCATTAACAGTGATTTCGTAACTTTCACGATTTTAATACCGATTTCATGCACTTACACTAAAGTGTTAATAAACCATATTTTTTCGATTTTACCAACTTTATGATTATTAGTCTAATGCTTAATAACGGTATAACATCTAACCCCTGAGATAAGTGTGAAGTTACACACCTGATTACGGTGAGAACTATATTTTCCCGCTTGTCGATACCTAAATACATGTCACGTTTGATTAGAACACTAATACTTAATATAAATCTATGCTAAGCTAAAGTAAGCGGTCTAGATTTTTACCCTCGGAATCTCGAGCAACAATTATTTACCGGTTCTCTCTGATTGACGGTTCACAACCCGATGGGAAATCCCAAACAGATAATGGCTCCAAACAACGAACAACTTCGAATAATCGATTCTCCTTGGATGAGGGTATATAAGCCGGTGGAAAGTCTCGGATTGCCGAAACAGCCCTTCGCTTGAATCTAGAGGGATTAGCGAATCCCCCCTCTTTATAACACTATTCACCACTCTTTTCGACCCTATCTTGTTTGCCTCCATTGACAAAAAAATATTAGTCCAACTAATATTTCGGAAATTAAGTCTATAGGTTTTAAGGGCGAAATTGGCTTACCACGAAATCTTACGTTCACGGGATGAAAATCAAACGATAACGTCCCTAAGATACGAATCGATTAGTCACCCATCTTTGATGAAATAACAAGTAATATGAAAGTCCTTGATAGAAACCCTTACCTTAAACACTTTGAACCGAATCCTAGTGATTTATGATGCTTACGAATACTCTGAGTTTCGGCCTTTACTTTATCACTATAAAGACGAGAAGATTGTCTAAGAAAAAGGGATAGAGAATGCTATTTTCGGTCAAAAGACCCTCCCAAACTAATATATATATATATATATATATATATATTCGGCTAGAGAAAAGAAGAGAATAAAGATTCGAAAAGGGTTCTTACCGATTATTCAAAATGAATGCAAAGAAAACGATTGATAATAAAATATATGTGAAAAGGGAAGTTCGGCCAAGAAGAAAAATTTGATGAAAATGATGCTAGCAATATTCGGCCATGGAAGACAAGAGAAGGGAGAAAATGTGTTTTGGGTTTTTCAATTGTGAGAAAGGAGCAAAGAGAGAGATTTGGGACAAGAGAGCATTCGGCAATGGTGAAGAAAAGAAGAAGAGAAAAAGTGGCTTTTGTGCTTTGGTATTTCGACACAAGGGGAAGAGTGTCTTGAGAAGTTAGGCAAAATATGACCAAATGGTCAAAAAGAAATGGCCAAAAGAAGAAAACAAGATGTCCACTAATGCACAAAATGCATTCGGCTAGGGAGAGAAAAATGAAAAGAAAAGTTTTTGTGAAAAACACAAAATGACCAAAATGAAAGTGACCAAACTTGCTACACATCCTTACAAAAGCTTCCAACAATATTCGGCCACCCCCCTAGGCCCCCAAAACCGTCCAAGTTCATGGACAAAGTTTGGCCATTTCAAACTTTCCAAAACACACCCCTTAAAAAGTGCCTTGTGTTCCCCCTACCTACCATAAGCTCATGATTCCTTTCCCTATGTTCAAAACTTGCCTTAAACCATTAGCCACCTTGCCATAAAAATAAAGTCCAACTTACCAAAAATAGAGCTTGGCCGACACATGCTAGAAGAGTGCAAAAATTAAAGTCACAAAATGTATACCATAGGATTCGAACCTCTTCCCTCAAGCAACACTTATGGCGCTAACTCCACTTTACTACTAGCTCATCTTATGATAGTTTTTGTCATTTAATTTCCTTAAATAACAAGGTCACTTGTTGCACTTCAATAAAGTACTCATTACTAAAATTTATTCTAATTCCGAATAAATCCCGAGCCTTCTCAAGACTATATTAAACACACAAATTGAATCATTCACAAAATAAGTACCAAAAACATGCAACATATTGATACTCAATTTTTAGGATGTTACAATTCTACCCCCCATGAAGAAAATTTCGTCCTCGAAATTTACCTGGTTAAAAGAGGTGAGGATATTATTGCCGGATTGCATCCTCAGGCTCCCACGTAGCTTCCTCCGCTTCGTGATTACGCCATAGAACCTTAACCAATGGCACAGTCTTCTTTCTTAGCACCTTAACATCACGGTCTAAGATCTTCACTGGTTCCTCCTCGAAAGACAAGTCTGGCCTTAACTCTACTTCTTCTACCGGTACTATGTGAGACGGATCCGATCTATAACGCCTCAACATAGAAACATGAAAGACACTATGAATCTGACTCAACTCCGAAGGTAATTCAAGCTGATAGGCCATTGGTCCTACACGCTTCAACACACGGTACGGTCCAATGAACCTAGGGCTCAACTTGCCCTTCCTTCCAAATCTAAAAATCTTCTTCCAAGGTGATACTTTCAGAAAGACCTGATCTCCCACCACAAACCCAATATCCTTACGCTTCTAATCTGCATACGACTTTTGTCTATCAGAAGCTTCCTTTTAACCTTGCTCGAATCACCTTTACATTTTCTTTCGTCTCAGATATCAATTCAGGACCCAACAATTGCCGTTCCCCTAATTCAATCCAACAAGTAGGGGTATGACACCTACGACCATATAATGCTTCATAGGGTGCCATTTGGATACTGGATTGGTAACTGTTATTATACACGAACTCTGCCAACAGTAGGAAATCCTCCCAACTACCTCTGAAGTCAATTACACAACCCCTTAACATGCTTTTCAAAATCTGGATTACTCTTTCCGACTGACCATCTGATTGAGGGTGAAAGGTCGTGCTGAAGTTTAACTTTGTTCCCAGAGCCTCATGTAAAGCTTTCCAAAACCGTGATGTGAACCTAGGGTCCCTGTCAGATATAATAGACACTGGTACCCCATGCAACCTTACAATCTCTGATACATACAACTTAGCCAACTTCTGCAGCGAGTAATCCGTACGAACTGGTAGAAAATAAGCAGTCTTTGTCAATCGATCTACTACCATCCAAACGGAATCCTTTTTAGTAGGTGTCAAGGGTAACCCACTAACAAAGTCCATCGTTATCCACTCCTATTTCTATAGAGGAATCTTTATCGATTACAATAAGCCCGACGGTAATTGATGTTCCGCCTTCACTTGTTGACAAGTCAAGCACTTACCCACAAAATCAGTAACCTCCCGCTTCAACCCTGGCTACCAATACTGCTCCCGTAAATCTCGATACATCTTATTTCCTCCGGGGTGCATAGCATAAGGGCTACTATGCGCCTCTCACAGAATCATTTGTCTCAAATCCGAATCCATGGGCATACAAACTCTTCCACGAAAACACAACATTCTATCCTTATTCATTCCAAAGTCTCCTATTACACCACTTTCAGCTTGTTGCACTAACGAACCCAACTTTTCATCTAATAACTACTTTTCTTTGATCTGTTCTAACCACAAAGGCTTCACCTGAAGTTCTGCTAGCAGACTGCCATCTTCATACAAACTGAGATGAGCAAACGTTGCTCTTAACTCCGATACTACCTTACGACTCAACGCGTCTGCCACCATATTAGCCTTTCCAGGATGATACTCGATTGAAAAGTCATAATCCTTTAACAGCTCCACCCACTTTCGTTGTCTCAAATTCAACTCCTTCTGGGTAAGGAGGTACTTAAGACTCTTATGATTCGTATAAATAATAGACTTCTCACTGTAGAGATAGTGCCTCTAAATCTTTAAAGCAAACACCACCACAGCCAACTCCATGTCATGAGTGGGATAGTTTACTTCGTGCGGCCTTAACTGACGAGATGTATAAGCCACCACCTTTCCACCTTGCATCAACACACATCCTAAACCTGTGTGTAACGCATCACATTAAACGATAAACTCTTTTGTTGAATCAGTACTGGTCCGTCAAAATCTTCTTCAATTTCTCGAAACTCTCTTGTTGTTTATCGATCCACACATACAGTACCCCTTTCCGCAACATCTTAGTTAGGGGTGCAGCAATCAAAGAAAACCCCTCAACAAAGCGTTTATAATAACCGGCCAAACCTAAAAAACTCTGAATCTCAGCCACTGACTTCGGTGGTTTCCAATCCAACACCGCCTCTACCTTCCAAGGATCAACTCTGATTCCCTCGGCTGACACAACGTGCCCCAAGAAGGTCACTTCCATCAGCCAAAATTCACACTTACTGAATTTGGCATAAAGTTGGTTTTCTCGCAGTATTTCCAATACTGTGCGCAAATGTGAGTCATACTCTTCTTCATTCCTCGAATATACCAAGATATCATCTATGAACACCACCATAAATCGGTTTAGATAGGGTTGAAAGACTCGGTTCATCATGTCCATAAATGCAGCCGGTGCATTGGTCAAACCAAACGGCATCACCAAAAACTCATAATGTCCATAACAAGTTCGGAATGCTGTCTTATGAATATCTACCTCCTTAACCTTGAGTTGGTGATAACTCGATCTCAAATCAATCTTGGAGAAAACTGAAGCTCCACTCAATTGATCAAACAAGTCGTCGATTCTCAGTAATGGATACCTATTCTTGATCATCAATTTATTCAACTGTCTATGATCAATGCACATGCGCATCGACCCATCCTTCTTCTTGACGAACAAAACTGGTGCCCCCTACGGAGACACACTCGGTCGAATAAATCCCCAATCCAACAATTCTTGAATTTGAGCTTTAAGATCCACTAACCCCTTCGGCGTCATTCTATAAGGAGCAATATATACCAGAGTCGTTCCAGGCATAAGCTCAATGCCAAATTCTACTTCCTGATCTGGAGGTAGACTCGAAAGTTCTTCGGGAAAGACATCTGAAAATTCTTCCACCGTCCTCACACTTCCCACCGATAGTTTCTTGGCATCCAAAGCTCTGATGAAGGCTAGGAATGCTCCATACCCTTTTCGCACCAACTTTTCTGCCTTTAAAGCAGATACCACATTTGCCAAAAAGTTCCTCCGCTCGCCTATCATTACTACCTCCTTATCATCCAATTGTGCCCGGTGCTTCACCAACCAATCCATGCCCAAAATAAGATCGAACTCGCTGAAAGGTAGTTCCATCAAATCCACCAAAAATATTTCTCTTTGAATTTCTAAAGGCACATCTCTATACAATTTATTCACACTTACTGATTGTCCTAAAGGACTAATTACCGTCATCTCTCTATCAGAAATCTCGGATCTAATATTCAAGTTTCCAGATATGGCACTAGCAACATACGAGTGGGTAGACTCGATATCTACTAAAGCAGTAATAGGTACATCAAGGATGAAGAACGTACCAGTTATCACATCAGGTGCATCGCCCTCTTCACGACGCCTGACCGCATAGACCAACCCCAACTGTCTTACCTCCGCATTACCTCTAAAGCCATTACCTCGACTCGGTGCACCTTGACCACGTCCAGCACCATTACCACCACGACCTGATCCATGGCCTCTCGGTGGCTGCTGAGTGCCTCTAGCTGGTTGTGCATCAAAGTTAGGAGCTTCCTGAGTCGGAGCAGTCCGACGAGGGTAATTCCTATATTGATGATCCTTGGAACCACATTTAAAACAACCACCAATTCTCTTCCAGCATTCACCAGGGTGCCGTTTCCCATAGTCAGCACATTCTTAAATCTGATTCGTAGCAACAAGTGCTCTAGCTTGAGCTGGCTCATCACTCCGAGGCCTCTTTTGAAACCATTTAGTAGAACTCGAGTACTTAAAATCCCTCTTGCCTCTGACTCTTTCCCGGTTCTGACGTTCTGAGTTCTTAGCCTCTTTTCTTGTTGCGGGGCTATCAGTACCCGTAATTCGTCATTCAGCCCATCCTCAAAACGTACACAGTGCTCATGATCGGTTAGCACTATCGTGCGAGCATAACGACTCAAGCGTAAAAATTCTGGCTCATAAGCTGCCACCGTCTTATTTCGTTGAATCAAATTCAGAAATTCCTTCCTCCGGGTATCCATATAACTTGTCCCGACATACTTCCCTTGGAAAGCAGCTTTGAAAAAAATCCCATGTAACACGTTCAGCCTGGGTGCCTTCTCGAACAGTAAGCCACCATTGATACGCCTCGTTCCTCAATAAGGACACAGCTCCTCTTAGTTTCTGCTCGGCAGTACACTCTAGGTCATCCATAATCCGCTCTACAGCCTCGAGCCAATATTCCGCAACATTTGGGGCTACTCCAGAAATACCCCTAAAAACCTCGGCACCACTCAATCTAAGTCGTTCCGAAATTGATCCACGAGCTGCTGGCCCAGTTCTAGCTCCAGCAACCCTTTCCAAAACCCGCAACATTGCTTAGATCAAGGCAATGTCCTCCCTCATATGATCATGTGATCCAGTCTCAGCCCCGAATGATACAGGTGCGTCCATTTTTGGTATACGTCTTGACACTTCAGACGCAACCCTAGCACTTTGGCCTCTACCACGGCCACGCCTACCACGTCCACGTCCTCTAGCGCTCATTTTGACTATTTCGGTTTAATCTGATTTACAAGATTTATGAATCAGAATACTATTTCAGTGTTTATTAACGATATTTTATGAGACATAAGATATAGAGTTGTTTTCGCAATCACATCCTATAGTCTCAATCTCTACAGCTTCAACACCTAAAACTAGAAGTTCTAGAGTGTTCCTATGATCATATTATAATAATAAACATTCAATATATGAATACTTACTTGACTTGGTGCTGGCTGCTCGTGGTACCATACTACATTTAAAACATAAATTCTATAAATTCGAAACAGCTTTAAACAAAAATTGTTGTTGAACCCAAACCACAACCGAGTTTTGAAACTGGCTCTGATACTATAAACTGTAACACCCCAAACTCGGTCTATGCGTTAAGACCAGATTTGGTATGCCACACAAAATGAACATACATCTATCTAATGATTTAAAGAAAACAGATCCTCAAAACTATTTTGGAATTGGAGTTTATCAAAAACCAAGGTTAATTTAAAATCTATGATTTTAAGACATAAGAGTTTATAATTTGATCTTAGAAAAATAATAAGTTAAATTTTTAAAGAAGTTTAAAAGAGTTTAAAATAAGGATTTGAAATCAAAATTTCTAAAAGAGTTTTTACAGAAAGTTTTACGAGATAATGATATTTAAGAAAAACCCCCTTTCTATTTGTAATTAAAGAAAATATTTATAAAAATAAAATAGTCCCATTTAAGTATCAAAAACGTAATTAAAATCCATCCACGAAATTAAATCCATAAAAATAATACCAGAGGCCTTATTACATCACACTGAAATAAGAATTAAATAAAAATACTTAAGAGTAGTTCAAAGCTCATAAAAACCATTATTTGAAGTATGGCCTCCACGAAGTCATCCCCGACCCAAGCCTCCATTACTGATCGTTACCTGAGAAGGGTAAAGGAAACAGGGTGAGTCACTTAGAACTCAGTGTGTAACCCACTTACCAAGTTCACTGGGCCAAACCATTAAAGCATTTAATTGGGCTTGAGCCCATTTACGAATATAACAATATAATAAATAAAAATGCATATGAAATGCAATTCCCTACCAAGCCTAAATTTCCATCCGCTACACACCACCTGTACCAACCAGCACATCTGTGGGGATCAAGTCAACCCACCCTGCAAACACACCAATCGCAGGCATTAAGCCATTTAATTCGCAAGCAAAATGCCATTTAAAACAATGATTCGCTGGCCAATGGCCATTAATACGCAGGCATTTAAGCCATTTAAACTGGGCATGAAGCCTTCTTCTCTTCATCAAAATATCCCAACCCATGCAATCATGTTTATACAATGCACAACAATTTATTCATATGATAATTTTAACATCAGGCCCATAATAAAATTTGGCCCATTGCACAATTTGGCCCATTAAGCAATATAACAAATTGGTCCATATAGCGATCTATCAAAATGGCCCATTAAGCAATCTATAGAAACGGCCCATTAAGCAATCTATCAAAACGGCCCATTAACACATGAGGCCCATATATCACTTTTTATCAAATTAGCCCATTAAGAGCGATTTCGTTACTTTAACGATTTTAATACCGATTTCATGCACTTACACTAAAGTGTTAATAAACCATATTTTTTCGATTTTACCAACTTTGCGATTATTAGTCTAATGCTTAATAACGGTATAACATCTAACCCCTAAGATAAGTGTGAAATTACACACCTGATTACGGTGAGAACTATACTTTCCTGCTTGTCGATACCTAAATACATGTCACGTTTGATTAGAACACTTACTTAATATAAATCTATGCTAAGCTAAAGTAAGTGGTCTAGATTTTTACCCTCGGAATCTCGAACAACAATTATTTGTAGGTTCTCCCCGGTTGACGGTTCACAACCCGATGTGAAATCTTGAACAGCTAATGGCTCTGAACTACGAACAACTTTGAATAATCGATTCTCATTGGATGAGGGTCCATAACCCGATAGAAAGTCTCGGATTGCCGAAACAGCCCTTCGCTTGAATCTAGAGGGATTAGCGAATTTGTCCCTCTTTAGAACACTATTCACCACTCTTTTCGACCCTATTTGTTTGTCTCCATTGACAAAAAAATATTAGTCCAACTAATATTTCAAAATTAAGTCTATAGGTTTTAAGGATAAAATTGGCTTACCACGGAATCTTACGTTCACGGGATGAAAATTGAACGATAACGTCCCTAAGATACGAATCAATTAGTCACCCATCTTTGACGAAATAACAAGTAATATGAAAGTCCTTGATAGAAACCCTTACCTTAAAAACTTTGAACCGAATCCTAGCGATTTACGATGCTTACGAATACTCCGAGTTTCGGCCTTCACTTTATCACTATAAAGACGAGAAGATTGTCTAAGAAAAAGGGATGGAGAATTCTATTTTCGGTCAAAAGACCCTCCTTAACTAATATATATATTCGGCTAGAGAAAAGAAGAGAATAAAGATTCGAAAAGGGTTCTTACCGATTATTCAAAACGAGTGCAAAGAAAACGATAGATAATAAAATATATGTGAAGAGGGAAGTTCGGCTAAGAAGAAAAATTTGATGAAAATGATGCTAGCAATATTCAGCCGTGGAAGACAAGAGAAGGGAGAAAATGTGTTTTGGGTTTTTCAATTGTAAGAAAGGAGCAAAGAGAGAGATTTGGGACAAGGGAGCATTTGGCAATGGTGAAGAAGAGAAGAAGAGAAAAAGTGGCTTTTGTGCTTTGGTATTTCGGCACAAGGGGAAGAGTGTCTTGAGAAGTTAGGCAAAATATGACCAAATGGTCAAAAAGAAATGGCCAAAAGAAGAAAACAAGATGTTCACTAATGCACAAAATGCATTCGGCTAGGGAGAGAAAGATGAAAAGACAAGTTTTTTTGTGAAAAGCACAAAATGACCAAAATGAAAGTGACCAAACTTGCTACACATCCTTACAAAATCTTCCAACAATATTCGGCCACCCCCCTAGCCACCAAAACTGTCAAAGTTCATGGACAAAGTTTGGCCATTCTAAACTTTCCAAAACACACCCCTTAAAAAGTGCTTTGTGTTCCCCCTACCTACCATAAGCTCATGATTCCTTTCCCTATGTTCAAAACTTGCCTTAAACCATTAGCCACCTTGCCATAAAAATAAAGTCCAACTTACCAAAAATAGAGCTTGGCCGACACATGCTAGAAGAGTGCAAAAATTAAAGTCACAAAATGTATACCATGGGATTCGATCCTCTTCCCTCAAGCAACACTTATGGCGCCAACTCCACTTTACTACTAGCTCATCTTATGATAGTTTTTGTCATTTAATTTCCTTAAACAACAAGGGCACTTGTTCCACTTCAATAAAGTACTCATTACTAAAATTTATTCTAATTTCGAATAAATCCCGAGCCTTCTCAAGACTATATTAAACACACAAATTGAATCATTCACAAACTAAGCACCAAAAACATACAACATATCGATACTAAATTTTTAGGATGTTACAGAGTATTAGCCGATGAATCATTATACCCAAAGTTGCTAGAACTCAATCTCTTACTAGACAAAATTTTCAGAAGTATACTTCGTCCTTTTCCTTTTGATTGAGTTTTATGTTCACTTCTACCTCTTTTAGGTTCACTTGACATATTTCCTTCAAATTCTGATATATTATAAAAATATTCATTAGTGGTACCAAGCCCAAATTCTCCAAATTCATTGAACGACCTATTTCATCCGTATCACCACTAAAATCAACACCAATATTATCACTGCCATCTTAATGGAGTGGACTTAAATCCCTGCCATTGCTATACTTTAGCTTAGTTTTGCACTTGAATGAGACACCTCTTATTCTTGAGATAGAATGACTGTTCAATATTCATTCTATCATTGTAATCATCCAAAGGCAACGTACCAACATTTTCACCATTTAATAAAAAAAAATTCTTTCTCTTATAGCCATGTTGATAGTGGATAAGATATTATTAAAGTTTTTAGGAATACAATTGGCATTTATCTCATCAATACTAATTCTTTTCTCTATCTTATCTTAAGCCTTATATTGTAATTGGTAAATACTAGTTTTTGGATATTCTAAAATAGTAACCCATTTCTTGGCTTGGTGTGAATGTAACTAAATATGCTCCAATTCGTTCTTAGTTTGATGTTGAATTTGTTTAACTAAGCACTTAACTGCCAATCTATGTAACTCATGGATAAATGTTTTAGATTTAAAAAAACACTTCCATATGTAAGATATATTAAATAATTAATTATCAATTTACTCGAATTTATTGGATTCCAAGCTCTTTGTGCTTGAAGAGTAATAAATGTATCATGCTTATTTAATAACAATTATAGTAAGAGATAGAATAAAAATTATGAAAAGTAAATAGAATAAAAATTATGAAAAGTAAGTAAAATATAAATAAATATTTATCATTTTGATTTTATTATTTATAGAATGTTGCAATATTACTTGAACCTTCTAATTTTTCTTTAAATAGAATGCTCATCCCCATATTAAAACCACCATTAAGAAACTAAACTAAACATGATTTATAACAATATCATCAAATAATAATAATCTAAAGTTTAAGGTAATAAAATATATAAAAAAATAGCTCTTAATTATACAAAACATTTTATCTTACCAGTTGAATGCAATTCAGTATACATAAAAATCTATCTATTGTCAATAATCTTCTTCGTATGGTTGAAATATCTTACAATCTTATTGAATTACTCATTTAGAATTATCAACGACTTCATAAATAAATCCACTACCAAGGGACAAAATG
Source organism: Gossypium bickii (assembly GCA_025503065.1). NCBI lineage: Eukaryota > Viridiplantae > Streptophyta > Magnoliopsida > Malvales > Malvaceae > Gossypium > Gossypium bickii. The sequence continues at coordinate 56,565,369 of CP106717.1, read as the reverse complement.
AAATTTTCAACAATTTATTTAATTAATTTTAGTGTTTTAAAATTTAAAATTTTAATATTAAAAAATTTTAGAATTTTCGGTAATGAAATAACCAAGTACAATTTGACAATTTTTTTAATACATTATTTTAGTGCAACACCTCAAACTCGGTCTAGACGTTATGGCCAAATCTGAAGATGTCACAAAGAATGGGTTTTTGAAAACGGTTACGTTAAATCATTTCAGTTTAGACAACTCATATTCGTTTATATCCATTGTTGAAAACGTTAATTAATTGCTTTATTTGCCAAAACAAAATTTTGCAGCGGATGTTATAGTAAATATTATTTTCTTAAAACCCCATTCGTAAGTTCAGAAACCTTTGTTTGAATAAAAATCGTGTTTTTAGCTAGTTGTCCCAATAAAATATTAAACGAAAAATCAAAATCCCAAAATTTAAATCAACAGCCCGGAGAGTCCAATTAATACAAAACTCCTAGAAATAACCCTCGGATAATAAAACCTTTAATTAAAATCAGTTCGTAGACTAGTGGTCACCACAAGACTCCGTTACACCGATCCGCCTAAATCTGTGGATTATCTGTGTAGAATGAACAAACAGAAGTGAGTTTACGAAAACTCAATGTGTAACCCAATAGAAATAGACATGTAAAACATACAGTAAACTCATATACAGTCAGATGCAAATTCAGACTTATGCCTATTTCAGATACAGATAACAGAAACAGATATGCCAATATACAGAATAGATACAGTGAGTCTTACCCCCATCTTCTACACACCATCTCCGTTCATCCCATCACACAATGTGGGACTAAAAACACCCACCCATCCCTACACATCATATAGTGTTGATGTGACACAAATCAGATAATGTGCAGCGAAGTTGCCAGATGATAAGCGGTGATCACCATACAGAACATTTCCTCCTCATATAAAATCCCGCCCCAAAACAAATACAGAAAACAAATATAGAAATAAGAGATTTGGCATGCTCAACATGCTTATATACGGATAACATGCATACAAACAGTATCTACTTAGATCAGTCTATCAGAATATCATAACATATGAATTAGGGTTTGGTTAGCCCTTACCGGCCCTAGGTTAGGCTCACAGTCGATCGGAACGACCCGTGTGACCCTAGGGAAAAATTTAAAATTTTGGGCCTACACGTCCAGATTTGCCTTGCTTGTGTGGCCCACACGGCCTGGCCCCATACCCACACACCCGTGTGGCATGCCCATGTGGGCCCACACGCTCAACTTGGCCTAGCCCGTGTGGCCCACACGGCTGTGTCTTGCGTACGGCCATGCCTTTGTCGATCACATGACCGTGTCTCACACATGGACAACCACACGCCTGTGTGGCGTCGGTAGTAAGTAGTTTTGGCTTTTGCCAAAACTATGTTTTTCACTATTTGGGAACACATCTGGTATCGTTTTGATACGCAAGCACTCCCGAAACCACCCATACCTAAGAAAGAGTATCCAAATGCCCAAATTCAACACACACTTATGAAACTTAAACTGAAAATATTCCACAAACGGAGCCTTACAACATCAAACAGTGAATTTGAATACTTACCGCCAACGAACTGAAATCCCTAACGCTTAAATCGCTGCAGGAGCACCAATAGATTCTTACCCTTTGCCTAAATCGAGAGTAACAAAAACAACCCCCATATTAAACACTTAGCCAAAGCGTTAAGATTCTAACAATACAAGACTTACCGAAAAACCGAAAGAAAACAGAACAGCAAGAGGCAAGGATTCGTTGATAGATCTAAAAATAGAAAAAGGTAACAAAAGAGATGAAGAACAAAAGAGAGGAGAAAAGCAAAAGAAAAATTGATATCATTTTTTTTCCTAGAAAGAGAGGAAATTTTTTTTGAAAAAGAAAAAGAAAAATAAAATCAAAGAGATATTAAAATCCCACAAATTCCTCCCCACTATCCCACTAACAACAACTAACTCAGAATTCCAACTCCACCGAAACTCTCACATGCAACTCAGCAAAAATATTATCCTCGCTTGCGCAAGGATTCAAACACAGGACCTCTAACACACCAACGCCCTTGCCACTCGAACCAGCAAACTCATTCTGATATGAATTAACAGACAATTTTATAAAAGCCTACTCAACAAAGGTAAGACTTGGATCAAAAATGACAAAATCAATAAATCTGGGACTTAAACCCAAAACCTCACACACACACCCCCAAAAAACTTAGCCACTGAAGCAGATACACATTTATATAAGATATTTACAGAAACATAAAAAAATTAGTCAAGGCGTTACATTTAGTTTCTACTTTTTCACTTTAATCCTTAATATTTTTTTTTACCTCGATCAATACATAAAAGAAGAAGAAGATATTTTTAAGGGTGGTCAAAATGAAAGCAATCTGAAAGTTGGGTGACCAAAATGAAAGTGTAAACATGATGTGGTGTGTATAGTTAACCACCATTAGAGATTTAATGCTAGGGTGACTAAAATAAAAACGTCCTAAAAGTTGGGTGATGAAATTGCAAGGATTTCAATTTGGGTGACTAAAATGAAAGCGCTTTAAAAATTAGGTGACCAACTGAGAATTTACCCTAAAATAAATTTAAACTAAAATGAAGTTAAACCCAATTTAGAACGCATAATTTTCAAATAATTCAATCTGGCCCCTCCATCAAGAGGGACATTTAATTTATTTAAGGCTTAATGACAAATTTGGCCATTATCGTTTTTATGTTTAGTTAAAATGACCCTAATTGTATTTTTAAGCCTTTTTGGCCATCAACCTTTATTCTTTTTTCAAATTGTTTTTTTTAACAGATTTGATGAAAGTACTGTTAAAAAAGTTAACGTTGATGTGAAATTTCATATGTAGAATATTTTTAATGAGATGTAATATATTACTTAGGCAACCCAATAATATAATTACATGAGAAAAATAATAAAATAAATAAATCATACATGAAATTAAAAATAACTGTTAATTTAAAGAAAATAAATATAATTATATATTAAGAGTTATTTTGAAACATTTTTTTAGATAATTATGTTTATTTTCTTTAAATTAAAGTTAATTTTTTTAACTACATGAATTATTTATTTATTTTATTATTTTCCACATGTAATTATTTTATTGGGTTATCTAAGTAATAAATTATATCTCATTAAAAATATTTCACATATGAAATTCCACATCATCCCGTTAACTTTTTTAATGATATTTTCATCAAATTTGTTTTAAAAAAAAACAATTTGAAAAAAAAATAAAGGTTGATAACAAAAAAAAAAAACTCAAAAATACAATTAGAGTTATTTTGACAAAATATGTAAATGTTAATAGCCTAATTTATCATTAAACCTTTATTTAATTTAATTCTCAAAGTAATTCAAAATTCAACTCGGTGCCAAAATTAAACTAAAAATTCATTTTAATCCCGAACCCAATCCAACCACACAGTTTCAATGAATTCGAATTCCAAAATGTAGTAAAATTCATATTAAATCATTCGGAAAAATTGGGTGTCTATATATATTATAAATTAAATTGGTGTCACAAATTATCCGCACAAGTTTAATTGAATAACAATGAAAATATTATTTTATAAAGTAAATTGTATAATTTTAAAAGTATATTTATTATTTCATACCTTTTATATATTAAGCATCTATGGTTTAAACATTTATATTTCACCATTTTAAACAACGCCTACCTTATTATTTATATCAATTTTTTAAAATATAATTATTACATAATTTTGTTTTTTACTCCATTATCTAATATATATTAAATAAATAATATTTACTCACATGTGACTCCCATTTTACCACCGCAAAGTTAAAGACGGAAAAGAAAAAAGGATCATCCCAAAGTGAGAGAAGAGAGCAGCACTTTCAGTGGTCGAAATGTCTGAAATATTTTTTTAGTCTTATGTTAGGTACCTAACACAATTCACCTAAAAAACCAAATCAAGTAGTTTAAATAATCAAAAAAAATCAAGTAGTTTAAATAATCATTCAATTAGTTCACTTACATTTTAAAATATTAGAACAGAATTTTAATAATAAATAATTAATAAACTGTATGTTTAATTAATTTAATAATATGATCTTTATTGTATATACCCATCATCTATACTATTATTTAAATTTATGTTGATTAGACACTAACTCAATTAAGAAAATTACGAAAATATTTTTTCATTTTTAAAATAACTTATATTATTCCATAGTACATAATTCAATAAAAAATTACATTTAATAGGAATTAAATTCATACCATTTACATTGATAAAACCTAAATTTTAATGCTCAACTAAAACTTTATTTTATTGTAATTTATATATTTTAATTTTATTATAAATATTTCATTACCTCCACCAATTCTTTAATATTGATAAAGTTGTTGATTGATTTGGTTAACAACACCGACTAAAGATTGATAATAATATCATGATAAACAATTGTAGCACATTTAGTATTTTTAATATAATGTATTTACGTGTTAATATGATGTCTTTAAGTGTTTAAATTTCATTTTACTCCTAATTTAATATATATTTTTTATTTCATGTATTATTATTACTTAATTCTGGATCATATATTTTATTTTTTATTATATGTTACTTTTAAATATACCTCTATATTTGAGGTGATCATGAACTGGGTTGGGTTCGAGGTGGGTCCAAGCAAAAATTTAGGCCCGGGCCCAACCCAACCCGAAAAATGGGCTAGAAAATTTACCCAAGCCCGGTTCGGATAAAATTGCTAAAACTCGAGCCTGACCCAACTGGCTCATATTGAATTTTTTTATATTATATTATTTTTTACATAATTTTTAAATATATATAATACATCAAAAACACTAAAAAATTTAAAATAAATGTTTCCTAACCAATTGAAAATAAATTTTAAAAAGTATTTATACTTAAATAACACTTATATAAGTGCAACTTAACAAACAAATGCATCTAAAATAGTAACAAAATTAACAATAAAACAAATGTTATACAATATCCAAACAATAACAATAAAATAGTAGCAATACAATAATGAAATGCTAGCAAAATAGGGGGAAACCAATAAGAAAATATCATTAAAATAACAAAAAAAATAGTATTTTTTTTGTCATTTAGTGAATTCAGGCCGAGCTCAGGCAAAAAATCTTACCCGAGGCCTGGCCCGTTTTTAAAATGGTTCTTATTTTTTTTTGTCCAAGCCCATTTTTTGGACCTATATTTGTCTAAACCCTCTCATTTTTTGGACGGGCCTTCGAATCGGGCTGAGTGGCCCGGCCTATGAGCAAGTCTAACACACATGTATATATATATATGAAAAATATTTGCTACACTGTTAGTGGAGTTTTTAAACTCCAGTTAAGAGGTTGTCAAGTGTTCTATAAAGATATAGTAAAATATTAGAAATATATATATTTAAAAAATATATATTAAAGGTTATGTATAGATATTTAAATTCCAACTTCATCATTAATGCCTAGAGTCATCCTCAAGATGCTTTCTTTCTATAATATTATACAATATGTATGCTTGCTACGTTTAGTAAGGTTATATTTAATGGAGGAGTAAAAAAAAATATCTTAGGAGGGTCGGAGTTAAATTGTATATTTTCATGATATTAAAATGTAATTTTATCATTTTAATAGTTTATATTTTATAATTTTTATAGGATTAAATCAAATTTTTATTATTTTTTTGGGGTCAAAGAGTAATTTTACTTTTACTAATTTAAATTTTATAAATTATAAAAGGCCTAAATAAAAAATTTTCCATTTTAGGGGAGGACCGAGGCCCTGCCAACCTCGGACTCCACCACTAGTTATATTCAACTTTTAAATATGATATATAATAATTTAATATTAAAAAATAAATTCATAAATAGAATATTTAATTACTTGACCAAAATTATATGGAATGAAAATTGCAATATGGCAAAAAAAAATCATTTTATGAAAAAATAAAAAAATAAAAAACGAATATATTTAAAATTATGTAAAACAAAATATTAATCTCTAAAAAGTATATAATTTTATAATACTTTACACATAAAAGAATAACAACATAATATAGACGCGATTTTTAAAAAATTAAATTAATATGATAAATTGTACAAATATATTATAAATTAGGACATGATATGAATAAACAAATTATTCGTTAAATTAATTTATAATAATAAAATAAATAAAAATAATATAAAATGAAAAAGTAACTAAAACATGCACAAACGTGTCAAAATTTACGTAAAATAAAATATAAATGTATATATAAATCTGTAATACTCTAGATATAAAATTATAATGTATAATAAATTATAATATAAAATTATAAATTTCTAAATATAAAGAAAAATCAAACATTATAGAAAAATAACATAATGCATTTATAAAAGACGTTTTTCCTAACTTCATCTTGATGAAGCAAAATGATAAAAGAAACTTACAAAATAGATAATATCATACTTAAAATAATTTGATTGACACATCACACATCTAACTTAAAATTAATCATTCCAAATGTTAAATTGAATTATTGATCCATGTGGGATAGATTTTATTTATTGGTTGTGGTCAAATTTTATTTTATTATTATAGATGTCAATGTATAGCAGATGAATTAATTTAACTTTTGAGTTTATAAAACTAGAATCATTATGATAAATAATACAAATATTATATGAGTTAAGTTTGATATAAATATAAAATAAACTTAAAAAAGAAAGAAAGAAAGAAAGGCATAATAATATGAGAAAATAATTAAAATATAACATGGCTCAAAAAAAAAAAATCAATATAACAAAAATACACGAAAAGTATTGTAAAAATTTGTATAAATTGATAAAACTATGAACACTAAACATAATTTTTCTCTAAATTAAACATAAATTGTTTAATTGACAGTAAAATTGAGCTATAGGATTGAGGGCAATATTCAGTTTTACAATGGGAAAAGGAAGAGATAAAAAGTGTTTACGGACATCTAAACAAGGACAAGGAACAGCTAATTGGGTAGCTAGTTGCATTGTGTTTCCCACATTCAATTCTCATTTAAAATTTAACTTTACCAACAGATGCTGTAGAATATTCATACGAACCGTAAAATTTTATGGTGTAATGGGTATAATTCTGAACCAGGGTTCTTCAGTTTAAACAAAATGGGTGGGTGCCTTTATTCTTTTTAGTAATGAAAGAAAGATTAAAAGAGTGGTGGACAGTGCTTATCATTTTCCATTAACATAATGAGACCCACTTTCTTTGCCTTTTGATAATGGACAAGAAAAGAGGAAACAAACAAATTGAAGATTGAGGGGTGGGCTTATCATATATGTGGAATCTCATTTCATAAAGTTAGTTGCCAAAGCACGCACTTATACACTGCAACCTGCATCTTGCTGACCTAGCTTCTCACCCTTCACCACCCCCAACAGTTTTAACTTGGAATAATAACTTTTTTGATCCTCTAATTTTATAAAAAAAATGTCATTTTAGCTTTTCATTTATTTTTTTATTTTTTTTAGTCTTTGAACTTGTATTTTTTGTCAAATCACCTTAAAACTTTTCCATTCAATTTAGGATAATTTGACGAACAATACAAATTCAAAAACTAAAAAATACGAATAATTAAATGAGAACTAAAATAATTTCTTTATAAAATTTAAAGGACCAAATAAGTCATTATATCTTTTAACTTTTACATGAACTAATTCAAGATTCCTTGACGATGGACCACGTTTTTGTTTAGACATATAGTAACTGTTATTTTCGGCACTTTTTTGTTCTTGAACATTGGTTAGGTAATGTACATTTCACATATTCTAAGTAACATTTGTTTTGAGTTTTTAACATTGGAATGACACTTACAAGACCAGTTGCAGCCATAAACTTTCACTTCAAAATGGGTTCTTAAAATCATGTCAAATTTACACATTCAACAAAAACATAATGAGATTATTATTCTTCTTTTAATTAAATTTAGGCTTTAATATTTAAAAAAAAGAAGTAGATTGGTTTTTTAATGAAAAGGAAGACTAAAACATTAATTTTTAACATTATTGGTGTAACAACTTATATGAGAGTCAATGTATACATTACTAACATAATATTATTTGTCTTATATATTATGTCAATAAATAATTTAAAAATTATAAAAAAATCAAAATCAAAACTAAAAAATATAAAAAGTTCATAAAATTCAAAAAAATTAACATTAAATATACAAGAATTGTCGTATAAATCATCGTGTTTAAAAATTTTAAATTTTAGTTAACATTGTCATTAAAATAAATATCATTTTAATTCTTTTTCAAAAGATTGATAAAGTTAATAGCTAAATTTGATATAAGATACGAGAAGGGACTGGAAACAAAGGTCAATGGGCAGACACGCACACTGTATTATTCTAATATATTGTAGTTATTTAATCTTTTTCCGTAGGGGAGAAGGCAAAAAGGGGCTTCTAAGTTTGACCCTGCAGCAACCAAACAAGTACTGTTGGCACTTTATGTGAAAATCAAAGTTCTCACTAAAGCCCTTGGATTTATTGCCTTTCTGCTTGAGATTAAATAAACAATGCCCACTTGCACGACATTTCAAGTGGTGAACAACTCAAGCTTCAGAACAAACAAATTTTAAGTACGATTGCTAGTTGTAGTGGAGATGTTTGATCACGTGGTTAATGCTTCTTCATGGCTTACGCACTAATCCCTAGACTCTAACATCCTCAATTAGAATTAGTGCACTTAATATTTTTAAATACAATAGGAAATGTTAATCAATATGTTATGTTTGTTTTTCTTCGAGGAAAAAAGCGTGATGGTTTTGGTTAAAAGTTAATATGTTAAAAAGATAAAAAAGAAAAATTTGTAATTAGTACACTTTCAAAATTTAATAAAATACTATCTTGAATGTATTATTTATTTCAATTAGTTAGTTTTTAATTCTTAAATCAATAAGTATTATTAATAAGAGTGTTTGGGAGTTCGTGGATTTCTACCTGTTTGATATTTGTTCAATTGTAACTTGATAAAATAATTATTAATAAAAAATAGAAATGAATGTTAAAAAAGTGTTTTCGTTGTAATCTATTATGAGTATTAAAGAATGAATTACACAGGTTATTGTAATAAGACCCTATATGTGCAGAGATAGTGACTTGAGGTTTTGCCCCTGAAAGGGGTAGGCCACTCTAGGAGTCTTCCGCACAATAAGTTAATCAAGATTCATGGCATTATTGCTAGTAAGGTTGATTCTGAGTTCTAGGAGTCTTTCGCACAGTAAGTTAATCAAGATTTTGCCACGACATTTTTGTCAGTAAGGTTTGATTCTGAGTAATCCCAACCTTCCACATAAATATCGTAGACACTATACTTGATTCTCTACCGAAATATCTTCGCCTTAGCATTCTTAGTTGATTATTTGTTCATTTATATATTATTCACGTAATAGTTCCTATATTTACATTTCTGTTATCACCTTTGCCATAGTAATTCCAGTTATTCATCCATCATCGCATATTTACCTTAGTTTTTTCCATAACATTTCCTTCAGTCATTTTACTATAGCATTAACTTGACCTTATTAAGATAACTTGACCAATTTTGGGCCTCAATCTGATCCTCACAGGAACGATACTCACTTACCTCTTTATTCCTACATGTATACTTGCACAAATAAGGATCCTCACATGGGGCGTATAGTGGATGATCGAGACAGGTCAATTAGAGAGCATGTTGTCCTGATGCTAGATGACTTGAATCCAGGAATAGCCAGACTGACTATACAAGCTCAACAATTTGAGTTGAAACCGGTAATGTTTCAGATGTTACAAATTGTAGCGCAATTTGGTGGTTTACCCAATAAAGTCCCATGACTACATTTAAGACTTGTCGAAACCATTTTTAAAAGTTTTTAAGAAACGGGGATCGACTTTTAAAAACAGAAATGGAGTCGCCACCAATCCCTTTTTACTTAGGTGTGATTGAATTACCTTGCAAAACGTTTTATTTCAAAACATTTGATTTTGGTCCACGAAATACAAGAAAATGGGTTCGAGAGTCGATTACGTATGAGGAAGGGTTAGCACCCTCATAACGCCCAAAAATTGGTGCCTAATCGATAAAATCATGTCCTAATGTTGAAAATTTGAAAAGATTTGAAAATATGATTTCTAAAAAACTTGAACAGTTTGAGTTAAAATTTGAGATTTCTTTGTTCCGAAAGAATACAAACACCACATCCAGCACATTAGGACATGATATTTTTAAACCCTCGTAGCCAAAATCATCTCATGATTTACAAAATTTTATTAAAAAGGATATTTAGTTATTTAGTCAAACGAAAAATCGAAATCCAGCACACTATTTCCCGAATTTCTAAATACAAAACATTGCCTTATTAAAAAAACTTTTAGATAAAATATAGTAATTTTGCAAAATATATTTTATTTTAAACAACGATTCATGTGAAAATATCGCATTAATGCATCATCAAGTATAAATACCAAAAAGCAATAATGATATACTAACATTTCATATTAATATAGACGATAAAAGAAATAATAATGTAAAATATCGACTAATAAAAATAACCACACTAAAGTAATCAGAAAGAATATGAACAAATAGAATATATAAAGCAATGAATAAAAAAACGCTAAATAAATATGAAAATTCCTCATGCAAAATTAAACTTGTCATACAATGACATATACCAAATAATAAATAAATATTGCAAAATAAAAAAATAAATAAATATTTTGAGAAAATAAATAAATACATTTTGAAATAAATAAATAATTTATAACTTTAAATAAAAACATATTTATAATAATCTAATACATATAAAACTACATTTTTAAGAATAAATAATATATTATTCAATGTTATATGCAACATTAAAGATAAAATAATTTAAAAGTTATATATAAAATATACTATATAATGTATAAAATAAAAATAGAGTATAATAACTGATATATAATATTTTTTAAAAATAATATACAATATATTAATAATATTGAAAAATAATAATAAATAATAATTTAATATATAAATTAAAAAATGAATAAAATGGAAATAAAGTCACATGAATAAGGATTAAATTGAAATAATAAAAAAAATGGTTAAAAATGCAGAAAGGATGATATTGGAACGCGCGCCTAAATGTAGGGTCCTACTGGACAATTTTGCCCTATCTCCTAAACGGTGCCGTTCTATTACCAGCCTTTAAATAATTCGAGGATCAAATTGAAACACAGTATAAGTTTTTGGGCTAATTTAAAAAATAAAAATAAGGTTAAATTGGACGAAATTAAACTTAATGAAATAGCAAAGGGACTAAAAGGGTAAATTTCCCTTTTTTATAAACACGCGGATCCTCCCCGGGTTTTCGGGTCAACGCGCGGATCCTCCCTTAAAACGATGTCGTTTTATGCTTATTAGATTAAACAAAAACGACGTCGTTTCAGTTAGCTATATAAGTCAACTTTAACCCCAAAAAAATCATTCTATTCTGGTTTTAAAAAAAAAAAACTTCAAAAATCCTCTGAAACCCCTCTGGGCTTCCGATCGTCAGACCTCTGGCCACTGTCCCCACGCGCCTCACGCGCTACCGTTTACACCACCAGATACTATGGTCGAAGGTTGAAAACCTCTTCTTTCCAGCGCGAGTCAAAGGGTAACCCCTTTTTCATATATTTTTTTATAGTTTTTATATGCATAGATAATAAAAATAAAAATAAAAATAAACAAAAGAAAAAATCACCTCTGCGTTTTTATTTAATCTCTATTTTCTATGAATAATTAGTATCTATTTTCTCTGTATTATTGTGTCAGTGTATGTTACATAGGGCTTTTATAGCCTCAAAAATAAAAATAGAAAAGGAATACAAATGTTTTTGGTTGCGTTTGCCATATTTTGCTGCTCTTTCTTTCCTTTTTGCAGGTGAGGAGTGGAGATCTCGGCGGTGACTGGGCGCAGATTGTGGCGCGACTAGCGACGTGACCGAGGGACTGCTAGGGCGCTTGCGGCGCAGTGGAAACCTAGGGTTTCCTGCGTCCGCAAGCTTTTGTGGGCCAATTGGGCCAACTTCTGTTGGGTTAGTTTCGGGTAATGGGTTATTAGGTTGGGTTTGGGGTGTATTCGGGCAATGGTTTATTTGGGTCTGTTTTGGATGTAAGTGGGCTATGGGTAGTCTGTTTAGGTGTTGGGTTTAGTTTTAGGTTGTAATGAATTGGGTTGTTTGTAAATTAAATTTGGGCTTTGTAAAAGGACTGTAAAAATAAACATTGGTTTTATTTATTTTTATTATTTATTTTTTAAACGGGCCCGGTCAAAATTGGGTTTCTATAGCGGCCCCTCTTTGCTCATTGTTGTGTGACAAGAATAGAGCAAAGACTATAAAAGGACCAGCTTTGCCCAGTCTTGCCGAATCTTAACTTCTTAGTCCTCGTCTTCTCTATATGGCTTCCAACTCCACTGCAACTTCAATGATATTGGAACTTCATCTTAATTTCAATAAGTCTGATGTCTTCGATCTGCTCCTTGCAACTTCAAGAAAGCCAAATCTGCTATCTTCGATCTGCTTCCAGCAACTTCAGAAAGATGATATCTGCTGTCTTCAGTCTACTCCATTGCCGATACATGGAGATAAGACTTGCTGTCCTCAATCTGCCCCACTCCTGCTCAGTGGAGATAAGATCTGATATTTTTAGTCTACTCCGCTGCAAGTTCAGGGAGATAAGACTAGTGGCTAAAATCTGCTTCCCTGCTACCTCGGGAAGATAAGATTTACCGTCTTTGATTTACTCCACTGCATCTTCAGGGAGACAAAATCTACAATTTTTAGTCTGCTTCCTTGCTACTTCAGGAAGATAAGACTGACGGCTAAAATCTGCTTCCTTGCTACTACGGGAAGATAAGATTTACTGTCTTCGATTTGCTCTATTGCAACTTCAGGGAGACAAAATCTGCAATTTTTAGTCTGCTTCCTTGCTACTTCAGGAAGATAAGACTGATGGCTAAAATCTGCTTCCTTGCTACCTCGGGAAGGTAAGATTCACCATCTTCGATTTGCTCCACTGCAACTTCAGGGAGACAAAATCTGTAATTTTTAGTCTGCTACCTTGCTACCTTAAGAAGATAAGACTACGAACTTTAGCCTGCTCCCTTGCTACCTCAGGGAGATAAGGCTGGTGGCTAAAATCTGCTCCCTTGCTACCTCGGGAAGATAAGATTCGCCAAATTTGATCTGCTCCACTACTGCTTAGGGAGATAAGATCTGCAAATTCATCGATATTGCTACACCGTCCACTGAGGGACATGTCTTGTAGACTCAGTTCCATATGTTTATGTCACATGACCAAGATGCTATGATCAGAATGAACCAAATGCTTTTAGATACATGTGTTATGAGTGACATGAATGCAATATGTCATGAAAATGATTCCTTTTTCAACGTTTAAGGGTTAGGATGTAATGATCGAAATGAATCAAATGCTCCTAACGAGATTTGCTATGATATATGAAAAATGTTACCAGTATGATTCCTATTCTAGGTGTCATCACTCATTTGTTCTTCATTCTTGTTCCTCTCGAAACATCGATCATGTTCTGCTCCACAAGCTTGCCCCGCTGTAATTTCAGAGACACCTCCGCTTGAAACATTGAGGACACAAGGCTTGTACCATCCTACCACGATAGGAATTGAAACTTTTTCAATCCATCCCATCCTTAATTTTTTAGGGTACAGGATGTATTTCAAATTCAACCCATTCCACCACAATTCAGGGATTCTGAATTTTTCATCAACTTAGTTTGTCACACCATTCCCCGAATGTCATGACCTGATGACATCACTTACTTTTATCACATCAACTCATTATTTGGTCCATTTATCATTTGGGCAAGGAATTCAAAGAAATAGTCTCTATCCAGACTCTTATTTCTCAACTATTTCCAATCTATGCACATGAAATTCTAAACAATTGTCCTATTTCGGTTCCTTATTTTATCTAGAAATTTCCAAAGTAATATGTAAAACCTCTTTTGTGAAATTATTAGTTCATTAATCATTATTTCAATGTAACATGTTTATGAATAATGGGTAACAAATAAATTGATTTCAAAGAAGGTTAAATGAATATCAAAAATACAAAGAAAAATTAACTGGGAATATATCTTTGAGAAGAAAAAGAATCCAAAGATAATAAAATGAATAGGACAAAGATCAGATGCCCTAGACATCGCAGATTGGGCTTCTATATACAAACTCCACGAAGACTATTTTGTGCTTAACATGTGTTTAGAAGACCCAAAGTATTTTGTTGATGCCCCGATATGCAACGTACTTCATTTCTTGTTGATTCAGGTATAGCAAGATGGCGGCGTGCACATTCAAAATTTGAGCCGCCCTTTTCGGGTTTTCAACTCAAAACCCTCTTGGTTTCAAGGCGCCCTTTACGGGTTTTTGCCTTGGCCTCTCCTCTTTTTTTTTTTTTTCTAGAAACTCAAAGCGCCCTTTACGGGTTTTCACCTTGACCTCTTCTTCTCTTTAAGCAAAATACTTTTTGACTGAATCTGAGTTCACAGGATTGGGTAAACTTTTCCCATCCATTTCGGTCAAGATCAATGCTCTTCCAGAGAAAGCCTTCTTCACCGCATATGGTCCTTCCCAATTCGGCATCCATTTTGCTCTGAAATCCTTTTGTATGGGAAGAATCTTTTAGGCAAACTTTTTTATCGTAGGCTCGCATCAGTCGTTTTTGGTACACCTGACCGTGATGAAGAGCCCTTAACCTCTTTTCTTCAATTAAGTTCGACTGATCGTATTGAGCTTGGATCTATTCAGCCTCATCCAGCTTTATTTCTGACAAAACTCGAAGAGAGGGTATTTCCACTTCAATAGGTAGAACTGCCTCCATCTCATAGACCAATGAGAAAGGCGTTGCTCCAGTAGAGGTTTTGATGGATGTTCGATAAGCATAGAGTGGAAACGATAGTTTCTCATGCCAATTCTTATAAGTCTCAGTCATCTTCCCTACTATCTTCTTGATATTTTTATTGGCCGCTTCCACTGCCCCATTCATTTTTGGACGATACGGAGATGAATTGTGGTGTTTGATCCCAAATTGACTACAAATTTCTGCTATCGTACGATTATTCAAATTCAGTGTATTATCTGATATAATCCTCTCGGGCATTCCATATCGTCAAATAATCTCCTTCTTTAAGAATCGACTAACTGCTGACTTAGTGACGCTTGCATATGAAGTAGCCTCTACCTATTTTGTGAAGTAGCCAATTACTACGAAAATGAATCGATACCCATTCGAAGCTTTCAGTGAGATTGGTCCAATAACATCCATGCCTCATATGGAAAAAGGCCATGGGGAAGTCATAACATGCAAAGGTGACGGAGGCACATGAATTTTGTCTCCATAAATCTGGCATTTATGACATTTCTTGGCATAGTTGATACAATCTCCTTCCATGGTGGACCAATAATATCCAAATCTCATTATCTGTCTGGCCATAATGAATCCATTGGCGTGTGTTCCACAAACGCCCTCATGAACTTCCTCTAGGATTTTTCTAGCTTCAACAGCATCAACGCATCTCAACAATACTAGACCTTTTCTCTTTTTGTATAAGATATCCCCATCCAAAACATAGTCAGAGGCCAATCTTCTTATTGTCCTTTTCTCATTCTTAGTTGCATGCTCTGGGTATTCACGATTTTTTATGTATCGTAATACATCATGGTACCAAGGGTGGTCATCTTTTTCCTCTTCTTCCATGTTATAACAATGAGCTGGAACTTTAAAAATACTCATCTAAATAGGTCTCATATCCTCTAGTCTGTTTACTTTGATCATAGAAGCCAGGGTTGCCAAAGCATCTGCCATCTAGTTTTCATCACGTGGGAGATAATAAAAAAGTGATGTCATCAAACTCCTCAATCAATCCCAAAACTATTTTTCGGTAATCAATTAGTTTGGGATCTCTTGTCTCCCACTCTCCTTTAAGCTGGTAGATTACTAAGGCAGAATCTCCATATACTTCGAGTACCCTGATCTTACGCTCTACAGCCGCTCAAATTCCCATGATGCATGTTTCATATTCCGCCATGTTGTTCGTGCAATCAAAATCCAATCTGCATGTAAATGGATAATGATCACCACTAGGGGATACCAAGATTGCCCCAATTCCATTTCCCACAGCATTTGACGCTCCATCAAAATTTAGCTTCCAGGGATATTTTTCAGTATTTTCCACATACATCAACTCTTCATTAGGGAAATCAAAGCTCAAATGTTCATAATCCTTTAAAGCTCTGCTAGCTAGAAATTCTGCTACTCCGCTCCCTTTTATAGCTTTTTGGTTCACATAGACTATATTAAATTCAGACAGCAAAATCTGCCACCTTTCCATCCTTTCATTCAAAGCAGTTGACTCTATCATATACTTTAACGGATCAAGCTTCGAAATTAACCAGGTAGTATGATATAGCATGTACTGCCTCAATCTCCGAGTTGTCCAAAACAAGGTGCAACATAATTTCTCGACCGACGAATATCTCATTTCACAATCAATAAACTTTTTACTAAGATAGTATATCACCTTTTCTTTTCTTCCCGACTCATCGTGTTGACCAAGCACACATCCGATGGAGTTATTGAAAACTGAAAAATACAGTATCAATGGTATATCTGGATTAGGCGGAGACAGTACTGGTGCATTTGACAGATATTGTTTTACTTTGTAAAAGCTCTCTGGCATTCATCGTCCCATACACCTTGGTTGTGTTTCTTGAGAGGGTGAAATATGGGATCACATTTATCAGTTAATTGTGAAATAAACCGAGCAATGTAATTTAATCTTCCAAGAAAGCCTCGAACTTCCTTTTGAGTGTGTGGTGGAGGTAATTCTTGTATTGCTTTGACCTTGTTTGAGTCAACTTTGATTCCTCTCTCGCTGACCACAAAACCCAGTAATTTCCCTGACTGAGCTCCGAAGGTACACTTTGCTGGGTTGAGCTTCAATTGAAACTTTCTCAATCTCAAAAACAACTTCTTCAAAACTGTAATGTGTTCCTTTTCTGTTCGAGATTTGGCGATCATGTCATCAACATATACTTTAATCTCTTTATGCATCATGTCATAGAATAAAGTTACCATGGCCCTTTGATATGTTGCCCCAGCATTCTTTAGTCCGAACGGCATTACCTTATAACAAAAGGTACCCCACAATGTTATGAAGGTAGTTTCTCCATATTCTCAGGGTGCATCTTGATCTGATTATATCCTGAAAAACCATCCATGAATGAAAACAGTGAGTATCCTACCGTATTATCCACCAACGTGTCAATATGCGGCAAAAGAAAATTATCCTTTGGGCTGGCTTTATTTAAGTCCCTATAGTCCACACACATCCAAACCTTTCCATCCTTCTTAAGGACAAGTGCAATATTGGCAACCCACTTTGAGTATTTGACCACCTGTAGAAATCCAGCATCAAACTGTTTCTTGACTTCCTCCTTTATTTTCAACACCACGTCAGTCATCATTCTTCGTAGCTTTTGTTGAACTGGCTTGCACTCTTCTCTTATGGGAAGGCGATGCACTACAATATCAGTACTTAGACCAGGCATAACTTGGTATGAGCATGCAAAGACGTCTTTGAATTCCCGTAGCAACTCAACAAGATCTTGTTTCGTTTCCTCGGCTATACGCATTCCAATTTTCACAACTTTTCCTTCCTCTAAGGCTATGTTTTCTACCTCCTCTTCATGAGGTAAAATCTATTTCTCTTCTTACTTTACCATTCTTAACAAACCTAGAGATAAGTCATAATCTCTATCGCCTTCAAAATCCTGAGATTCCTCTAAACACGTGTCTTGCTCAAAATGGACCTTTGGATCTGTAGTATCATTACTCATGTCATTGATATCTAGGGACCTATGGTGGGCACCAAAGAATGTACAAAGAACAAATGAATTCAAGAACAACTATTTATATGGTATGAATGAGAATAAGAATTTGGAATGAAATTAGAAAATCAAAAGAATGAAATAAAAAATGAAAGAATATCTGCTCGAGTTAATTATCAAAAATGTATTTTATTGAAACAACAATGTCTGAACATGAGCCTATTCCACAAAATAAATCTTATTGTTCTTAGGCTAAAAACAACAAGAGCGTTCTGAATATTACTCTGTATAATCTCTAAAAACTACAGGAAGTTCCTCTACAGTCCAATTGTCCAAAACGCTTCCAGGTTAATAAGGGCGAATGCCCAACAGGTTCCTTTGCTCCATTCATTCCTCGTGTATGGCATTTATGTGAGGATTTTCCAATAACCCTCTCTCAGGGTGAATTATCCCTCCGGATACAAAGGTTTGGGATATGTGGGGGAATGTCATTAATTCCCACTTGACTTATTCTCCATTCAACCGTGCTCTTCTTCTTACTTGCTTCTTTTCTATTTCTTTTCTCCTCTGCCTAGCATCTGGCCTGAAACCCAAGCCAAAATGATTTCTTTTCTTCTTCAGTACCGGTACTTGAATCTCTCCTTGAAGATGTTTGCCCAGTCCTTTTCCCGGTAAGGCTCCTTTTTCGACCATCATTTGTAGGCCCATCCTCGTGGTCCTGGATATCTTAGGCACTGGAACCTCATTCCCCTCCAAAATAAATGTCGCGCTCACGAACTCTAAAGATCAGAAAGAGCACTCAGTTGCTTCTTCACTTACCTCTAAATATGGCGCATCGTTGGTAATAGTGGCTATGATGTCCTCTTCCGTGTTTACGGCTACTAGCCGGCCTTTTGTCACCAACTTCAATTTTTGGTGTAGCGATGAGGGCATTGCTCCTGCCAAATGAATCCAGGGCCTTCCCAGCAAGCAGTGCCACGAGGGCTTGATATCCATCACCAGAAAATCCACTTCATACGTGTTTGGCCCAATAAACAATGGTATGTCAATTCTTCCAATCACTCTTCTCTCGGTGCCATCAAATGCTCTCACTATGTTTTGGCATGTCTTCATTTGAGAACTGTCTATCGGCAACCTCTTCAGCGTTGAAAATAGTAAGACATTCAAGGCTGATCCATTGTCGATTAACACACTTGGTAGAGTGTATCCCTTGCAACGAGTGGGGATGTGCAAAGCCTTTTTTGATCCTATACCTCTCGGTGGAATTTCATCATCACTGAAGAAAATGAAATTATCGGCACTTATGTTACTAACTAGACGGTCCTGCTTATTGACAGATATATCTTTAGTAACATAAGTTTCGTTCAGCACTTTCATCAATGTCTCGCGATGTACTTCTGAACTTAAGAGTAAGGCTAGCACCGATATGCAAGTCGGTTGTTTGCGCAATTGTTCTACCACGCTGTACTCACTGTGCTTTAAGAATTTCAAAAATTCTTTAGCCTCCTCTTCTTTCATGGGTTCATTGATAAGGGCCTCAGGTCCTTTCTCTCGTTCAACAACCATATTTTTTGACTTTGCTGGTTCTGTTCTGACGTTTCCTGAATCGTAACGCCTTCCACTACGTGTGTAAGACCCTTAGTTTTAGATCTTTTTAGAAGCGTCGACTGAGCTTTCCCCTCCCGATATCGTCACGTTGCAGTCGTAATTCCAAGGTACCATTTTGTTATCCTTGTAAGGAAAAGAAACAGGTCTCTGGATTACAACTTTTGGCGCAATTTGTGCTCCGCCTTTCAAGTTTCTTGGTCGGGAGATAATAATCCTCAGATAACTGATTTTTTGCTTCGTCAATTCTCTTTCAGTTGCATATATGTTTCCTCCCTCTAAGCCTTTTTCATAAAACTCCATTCCTTATTGTCCATAAGGCTTTACACCAAGACCCTGAACTCAGCACATTCTTGGATCTCATGCCCCTCTACTTTGTGGAACTCACAGTAGTTCCTTTGTCCTTCATATCCTTTCAAAGAATCGAATAATACCATTCCTCTTCTTACCATTTCCCTCTAGACCATTCTCAATGGGGTTTTCACTTCCGAGATATCTCCTTTGATCTTTCTCACGACCTTTTCACCAATCGCATTTATCCCTTTATCCCCATGGTTGGGTAATAGATTCTCTGCACTGGGTGTATCATCAAATTTCACAATCCCCATCTTGATGAATCTTTCGACTAACTTTTTGAAGGCAGTACAGTATTTTATTGAATGCCTCGTTATTCCCGCATGGTAGTCGCATTAAGCATTTGGATCATACTATTTGTGATATGGGGGCTGTAACGGCTTCAAATAAAATGGAGGCACCACGTGTGCGTCAAATAGGCTTTGGTATAGCTCTTTGTACGTCATTAGGATTGGCGTAAATTGGAGCTTTTCAGAATTTTTCCTTGGGCCTGATTCTTGTCTTGTCGACCCTTGTTGCCCGGCGGTAACTAGTTTCGGCTGGCTAACAGTGATTACCTTCGAGTACCCCTTATTATATGTATTCGTATTATTCACCTCACTGTCCTTTTTCCTAGGAGTAGACCTCTTAGTGGTTTCTTCTGCTTCAATCTTACCACCCCTTATGGCATTTTCTATCATTTCCCCTACCATTACTATATCCGCGAAGCTCTTGGTAGTATTTCCTATCATGTGGGTCATAAATGGAGCCTTTAAGGTGTTGATAAAGAGCATGGTGGTTTCCTTCTCTAGGAAAGATGGTGGAACTTGCATGGAAACTTCCCTCCATCTTTTCACGTATTGCCTGAAGCTTTCATTCGATTTCTTTTCCATGTTTTGCAACATGATTCTATCAGGCGTCATGTCTGTGACATGATTGTATTGCTTCATGAAGGCTTGGGCTAAGCCTCTCCAAGAGCTAATATTAGCGCGGCTAAGTTGATTGTACCACCTGGACTCTACTCCCACCAAACTCTCTTAGAAACAATGAATCAAAAGTTGATCATTGTTCACGTAGCCAGTCATCCGTCTATAGAACATAGTGATATGGGCTTCAGGTAGGTAGTCCCATTGTACTTCTCAAATTCTGACATCTTAAATTTATGAGGAAGAACCAAATCTAGAACCAAACTCAAGTTTTTTACGTCAATACCATGGTGATGATCGGCATTTTCCAAAGCCTTGAACTTTTCCTCAAACCATATACAGCGATCCTCTAACAGCCTTGAGGATTTAGTCCTTGTTTCTTCCCTCTCTGCTATGTCTAGGTCAGGTATAATTGGATTAGCAGGGTTATCTCCTGGATTAGATCCTAAGCTAACTTGGAAGTTTATGGCCGGTCGATTATCAGCTTGTCCCTATTGAGCCTAATCGTGATAGGTAGCCTTTGGGGATACTCTTCAGGTTGTACATGCGGTGGGGTGAAACCCCGATGAAAGTCCTCATTATCTTCAGCGTTGACTATGGGACCTTTCCTTTGTCCATTGCCCCACTCAGCATCTGGGCCATTTGAGCCATCATGTTCCTTTGAGCTTCCAACATTTGGTCTCTCATTTCTTGTTGGAGCTTTGCCAATTGCTCTTGCATCTGGTCTTGCATGTCTCTCTGGAGTTGTTCAAGTCTTTGATCTATTTTCTTAGTTTTGGCACGTGTATCGTAGTGGTGTTCAGATTCTAGATTTTCCTTCTCTCTTTCTCTGTCTCTCTCTCTCTCTGTAAATGTCAACTAATTAGGCTCTCTCTATGGACTTAAATGCATATGATGTTATGTAATACAAATGCATGAATGCAAGGAGGCATCGATTCAGATTCAACTTTATTTCAGAAAACTTTATTAGAAAACAAAATCCTTTACATAAAACGGACTACAAATATGCTTTTGCTCTAAGGCCTAAAGTTTTGATCTTCCCAAACAGAGAGGTTAGCTCTTGACCACGATCCGACTGTAGCTCATACTTCATGCTTAATATATCAGCCTGTGCTGCCAAAGTCTGTAGGTGATCAGCTACCTCTCGAATCTGAATTATTGCTTCACCCATGAGGTAATCCTGACTTCTAACTTGATCATGAGAATGGTGAAGTTTTTCCTTCCAACGCCCTTCCAAGCCTCAGAAATCTCTCGAATTTTTTTCTTATAATTATCCCCTTTATATGAGAATTCACTTTGAGCTAACCCATATGTCGCCGATACGAACTGTCTTGCTTTGTATTGCCTTAGTACGAGCAATAGTGCATATCCAACAGCTCCCCAGATTCCAGGCAGAGGTACCCAATCAAAATTTCCACACCGATAAAGGACTTCGTCGGGAACCATCCAAGGGGCTTTCCACTCAACATCTTCCTCTCGGAGATTTTGAAGAATTTCCATCCATCTTTCCTCTGATACATTGTCCCTCCTTATCGTAACTGTAGCCTCCTTTAAAGAGGAATAACTTTCAGAGAACACTCAGTAAGAAACCCTGTCAACCCTCTAAAAATGACTGTGAAACCAGACCAATAATAACTGTGCGCATCCAATGAATCTACCTTTACCAGCTCTCCAACATGCATTCAAAGATCTTAACGTTTCGGTTAAGATTGCAGGTACATGTGTGACCCCTTTATTAAGTCAATCGAATAAATCAATAACTGCTTCATCTATATGTCTTAGAGCTTTAGGGAAAATTACCAAACCATAAATACATAAGGCAAAGACGTCGATCTTCTTCTTTATATCTGGATGTGCTAGGATCAGGTTCCTCAAACTCACCCAAGGTATGCATTTACCCTCACCTTTCTCTTAGAAACTAGCTGCAACCCACTGTTCACTTATCCCAGTGATACTCATTAACTTCTTCACAAAAGTTGGGACATTGGCAGCCCTAAAATAAGCTTTGTCGACTTGGACCCTCAAACAGCGAAGCAAGGTTGTACATTCCTCCAACGTGGGCACTAAATCTACTTACTCGAAAGTAAAACAGCTATAAGCAAAGTTCCAAAACTGAGTCATAGCCCATAATAGATGCTTATCTACCTTGGTGTCGAGCAAGTAGGGTAGATCGCCATAATTAGGATAGAACAGCTGCTTTGCCTCATCGTTCCACTGGGTCCATATCTCTTTTAACTCTTAGAACTCATTCTGCGTAACATTAATACGAGTAAAATCCTATAGTTCAGACACATACCCGTCAGCTAAGCTATTCCCTTTCTCCAATTGCGTTTTCTCTGACCATGTGTGAACAGCTGCATTGCCTTCCACTTTATCAAGGAATTCATTCTCCATAACCAACTTTCTAACTTAGAAACTGACCGTGAATCGATACCTCTAAAAATATGAAATGTCATGCACAAAATAAAACACACAAGTTAGTACCACAGAATAAAATATAAAGCAAGTAAAATGAACACTTATCTGGGTAGCTACTAAGTTTTGACATAGCTCTACCTTAGGTGGGTTCTTAGGGTTTACTATATGCGGTTTAGTTCTAAAGTTGAGGTACCTCAACCAGCAGATTCCTCGATCCTCACCCATTATAGGCTCATATAGACCGAGTTTGATTCAGGGGAATACATTTCCCTATGGCCATGCGAAAGTGAAAATTTTATGAAGAAATAGGTACAGATGTATCCCGAAAGCAGTCTACTAGCCCATGCGGAGGTGAAAACCTCACAAAGGCATAGCTTCTCGCTCCCACCTAAAGGCGCGACCATAACGGTCATGTAGTGCAATGCAAAGATTAAAAACTAAAACCACATGCAATAAAAGGATCATAGTTTTTTTAAAAAAAAATCAGAATTTTAAATTCAGACAGAAGGCCATGAAATTATCAATTTTATGGCTTGACTCTCTTTGATGTCCCCAGCGGAGTCGCCAAGCTGTCAAAACCATTTTTAAAAGTTTTTAGGAAACGGGGATCGACTTTTAAAAATGAAAATGGAGTCGCCACCAATCCCTTTTTACTTAGGTGTGATTGGATCACCTTACAAAACATTTTATTTCAAAACATTTGATTTTGGTCCACAAAATACGAGAAAATAGGTTCGGGAGTCGGTTACGTATGATGAAGGGTTAGCACCCTCATAACGCCCAAAAATTGGTGCCTAATTGACAAAATCATGTCCTAATGTTGAAAATTTGAAGAGATTTGAAAATATGATTTCTAAAAAACTTGAACAGTTTGAGCTAAAATTTGAGATTTCTTTGTTCCGAAAGAATACAAACATCACATCTAGCACGTTAGGACATGATATTTTTAAACCCTCGTAACCAAAATTAGCTCATGATTCACAAAATTTTATTAAAAAGGATATTTAGTTATTTAGTCAAATGGCAAATCGAAACCCAGCACATTAGGCCACTATTTCCCGAATTTCTAAATACAAAAAATTGCCTTATTAAAAAAACTTTTAGATAAAATATAGTAATTTTGCAAAATGTATTTTATTTTAAACAATGATTCATGTGAAAATATCGCATTAATGCATCATCAAGTATAAATACCAAAAAGTAATAATGATATACTAACATTTCATATTAATATAGACGATAAAAGTAATAATAATGTAAAATATCGACTAATAAAAATAACCACACTAAAGTAATCAGAAATAATATGAACAGATAGAATATATAGAGCAATGAATAAAAATACGCTAAATAAATATGAAAATTCCTATGCAAAATTAAACTTTTCAAGCAATGACATATATCAAATAATAAATAAATATTGCAAAATAAAAAAATAAAAAATATTTTGAGAAAATAAATAAATACATTTTGAAATAAATAAATAATTTATAAATTTAAACAAAAACATATTTATAATAATCTGATACATATAAAACTACATTTTTAAGAATAAATAATATATTATTCAATGTTGTATGCAACATTAAGGATAAAATAATTTAAAAGTTATATATAAAATATACTATATAATGTATAAAATAAAAATATAGTATAATAACTGATATATAATATTTTTTTAAAAATAAAATAAAATATATGAATAATATTGAAAAATAATAATAAATAATAATTTAATATATAAATTAAAAATGAATAAAATGGAAATAAAATCATATGAGTAAGGATTAAATTGCAATAATTAAAAATGGTTAAAAATGCAGAAAGGATGATATTGGAATGCGTCCTTAAATGTAGGGACCTACTGGGCAATTATGCCCTATCTCCTAAACGACGCCGTTCCGCTACCAGCCTTTAAATAATTCGAGGATCAAATTGAAACAAAGTATAAATTTTTGGGCTAATTTAAAAAATAAAAATATGGTTAAATTGGACGAAATTAAACTTAATGAAATAGTAGAGGGACTAAAAGGGTAAATTTTCCTTTTTTATAAACATGCGGATCGTCCCCGGGTTTTCGGGTCAACGCGTGGATCTTCCCTTAAAATGATGTCATTTTATGCTTATTAGATTAAACAAAAACGGCGTCGTTTCAATTAGCTATATAAGTCAACTTTAACCTAAATAAACCATTCTATTCTATTTTTTTTTAAAAAAAAAACTTCAAAATCCTCTGAAACCCCTCTAGGCTTCGATCGTTAGACCTCTGGCCACTGCCCCCACGCTCCTCACGTGCCGCCGTCAACAGCGCCAAATGCGGCGGTTGGAGGTTGAAAACTTCTTCTTTCCAGCGCGAGTCGAAGGGTAACCCCTTTTTCATATATTTTTTTACAGTTTTTATATGCATAGATAAAAAAATAAAAATAAAAATAAACAAAATAAAAAATCACCTCTGTGTTTTTATTTAATCTCTATTTTCTGTGAATATTTGAGTATCTATTTTCTCTGTATTCTTGTGTCAGTGTATGTTACATAGGGCTTTTATAGCCTTCAAAATAAAAATAGAAAAGGAATACAAATGTTTTTGGTTGCGTTTGCCATATTTTGCTGCTCTTTCTTTCCTTTTTGCAGGTGAGAAGCGGAGATCTCGGCGGTGACTGGGCGCGAATTGCGGCGCGACTGGCGACGTGACCGAGGGGCTGCTGGGGCACTTGCGGTGCAGTGGAAACCTAATGGTTTCCTGAGTCTGCAAGCTTTTGTGGGCCATTTCGGCCAGCTTCTGTTGGGTTAGTTTTGGGTAATGGGTTATTAGGTTGGGTCTGGGGTGTATTCGGGTCATGGTTTATTTGGGTCTGTTTTGGGTGTAAGTGGGCTATGGGTAGTCTGTTTAGGTGTTGGGTTTAGTTTTAGGTTGTAATGAATTGGGCTGTTTGTAAATTAAATTTGGGCTTTGTAAAAGAACTGTAAAAATAAACATTGGTTTTATTTATTTTTATTATTTATTTTTTAAATGGTCCCGGTTAAAATTGGGTTCCTACAAGACTTTTTCTAGAAGCCCATGACTCATTCTAACAAGAGGGTGTTCCTGAAGATGCATTAAGACTTAAGCTATTCCCGTATTCTTTAAGAGATTGTGCCAAGGCATGGTTAAATGCTTTAGCATTAGGAACAGTGGCATCATGGAATGACTTTTGCTAGAGATTTTTGTTAATGTATAATCCTCCCACTATGAATGCCAAGTTGAGAAATGATATTACATCCTTTCGGAAATTTGAAGATGAAACGCTATATGAAGCGTGGGAGCGATTTAAGGAGTTAATTAGGAAATGTTCAATGCATGGATTCCAACACTGGACTCAAATGTAGATGTTTTACAATGGGCTAAATGCGTATACACGAATGGTAGTTGATGCCTCAGCAAATGGTATTTTGTTGGATAAGACATATAATGAAGCATAGAAATTTTGGAAAAATTGCCAACAATGATTACCAGTATCCAACTAAATGCGTTGGGACGGGTAAGAGAGCTGTCGGTAATGGCCCATGTATATTCTCTAGCTAATATAATTAAAACCATGAAACCTTCAAATACTGTGCAGAAAATAAAAGCAGTTGAATCATCATGTGTTTATTGTGGTGATAGTTACATGTTTGATAAATGTCCATCCAATCCAGTATTAGTATACTATATGGGGAAATCTAATCGAAACAATAATTCATACTCCAATAACTACAATTTGGGGTGGAGACAACATCCGAATTTTAATTGGAATAATCAAAGTGCAGGAAATTTCAATAATGTTGCAAAGTAGAATGTCAACAATGCGCCGCTAAGATATGTTCAATCAATTCCCCGACAAAATAATTAGTATGGTCAGGCGTCATCATCTACTTCTATGGAAGCTTTGTTAAATGAGTATATGGCTAAGAATGATGTTGTGATCCAAAGTCAGGTTGCATCACTCTGAGCCCTTCAGAATCAAGTGGGACAGATAGTCAATGCTTTGAACACGAGACCGCAGGAAGTATTACCCATCGACACCAAAAATTCAAGGACACAAGGCAAGGAGCAATGCAAGGCTCTTACTCTCAAAAGTAGGACTTAGCTAGATGATGTTCAAAATGCCGCGACAGAAGAGGGCGATTCAAGACGTGACTAGGTAAAGATCCTAGAGCCATCTGAAAAATAAATTGCACTTGAAAAGGGTAAGAAGAAATATGATGTGGCAGAACCATATCAGGCTACCAACTAAAATGCCATAGCAAAACAGTATCAGCAACCTGAAGGACGACCATCGCTACCATTTCCTCAGCAATTTCATAATTCTAGGCAAGATGTTCAGTTTAAAAGATTTTTAAATGTCTTGTAACAATTCCATATCAACACACCATTAGTCGAATCATTAGAACAAATGCCCAACTACGTAAAATTTAAGAAGGATATATTGTCGAAGAAACGCAGATTGGGAGAATTTGAGACCGTTGCTCTCACTGGCAGGACTATAATTGATGTATAGAAAGGTGAGCTAACTATGAGAGTGAATGATCAGCATATCACTTTCAATTTGTTGAAGTGTGTGGATGAGAATGAGGAGTGCCACACGGTTGATGTGATAGAAATAGCAGTAGACAAAGTTGCAAAATTTTGCTACAATAGTGTTAACAATGAAGATTACTTGATGGAGAAAGGTGAAGAATTAAGATCTGAAGAGCTTGGTTAATTTAGGGAAGCTCAACAAATTGTGGAGAGGCCAGGGAAGAAATTTGAGACTGTAACACCCCTAACCCGGGTTCTCTGCCAGAATCGGGTCCGAGGCATTACCGTAATCAAACCACTTGATCGCCACTTATACTCATCGTGACTACTCTCCCTAGTCACCTCAACAACCTCATTCTCGACTTATGATGCCTCACTCATACACATGAGGGCTCTCGAGACTATTCCAGAACTTTTTCGAACCATAAAAATTTTCTCTTTTGTACAGGGCTAACACGTCCGTGTAAGAAGAGACACGCCCGTGCATAGACCCACACACCCATGCTCCTCAACCATGGTGAATACTGACTACATACACATGGCCTTAAAGCCTAGTCACACACCTATGTGGCTAGCCCGTGGCCAACACTGATTAAACTCACACGGCATATGCAGACGCCCGTGTGGCTAGTCCGTGGTCTATTCTGACATAAAATGTTAACACGCAGGGGACGCACGACCAAGTCACACGCCCGTGGGCTGACCGTGTGTCACACATGGTCTAGACACATGCCCGTGTGTCTATCCGTATGGACAAGAACAAAGCTATGTGCCAAGTTCCTTTCACCCCTCTAGCATACACAATATGCATTCATTCAACCCATCCATAAATAACTCAAACTAAAGTGCATTCTCACATAGATAACTACAACCTTTTTATAAAATAAGTACCCAACCACTATGGCATTATACAAAATAGACTATCCAACTATGGGCTAACACATCCTAGCCATTTACAACAAAATTCACTAACTTGTCTAGCCTCTATACATGACATATACAAAACATTGAGTCTCATGTACCAGAGTGTGCTGATAATGTGGATGATCTTCCAATTGATCTTCGTATCTAGATTCAACACTTTTACTCTATAAGACAAGGGAAAAGAAAGGGAGTAAGCTTTGAGCTTAGTAAGTTTACACATAAACAATTAAGCATCATAATATAAGCTAAACAACAATTAGCATTATACTAACATATAATGTACAATAATGCTTACTCTTTCTATCCCTTACCACATTTCCAACACATCATGAGTCACATACTCATAACCATTGAAATGCACCCTTGCATTCAATATCACATTTACAAAATATACAACACAATATTATTGCTCGATAATTCATCCACACAGCTAATCAAATCGATAATACAACCATACAGCTAATCCACACAATATTATTTCTCAGTGGTTTCGCACTTAGCCCACCACAATCAATTAATAAGGTAGTATCGCACATAGCCTACCACAAAGGTATTCTTAGTGGTTTCCCACATAGCCCACTAGACGATATACCTAACAATAGCATCACACATAGCCAGCTTATCGTCAATAAGCATTAAGATGGTATCGCACTTAGCCCACCATTTAGCATTCTCACTGCACATTCACATATCTACTTACTTAACCATACATCCATTCACAAATTCTAACATATTCATTCCACATAAGTTCTCAATCATTCTCAATTATTCCCAATCATGCTACACACTAGCTAGCATTAACAAATTGTAAGTATGAATACATTGTTTATGCATAGACTTACCTCGATACTCAAAAGGATAGAAATATGCAATCTAGTCCACCACCTTGCTCTTGCCTCAGTTTAGATCCGGGCTTCGTCTTTCTTGATCTATAATGAATAAATCAGTTTATTCAATACACACATTGACTAAATTGACACTTATCTCATACTTTGGCAAAATTACTCTTTTGCCCCTAATATTTCTCATAATTACAATTTTACCCCAAGGCTCGTAAAATGATTTTTATTCAACTTTCTAGCCTTTCATGCTTAGCCAAATCACTTACTCAACTAAAGCATTCATCAATTCTCACTAAATCACACATGTATGACAAAACTTAAAACTTTCACAAACTAGTCCCTACATGCATTTTCATGGAAAATCACTTAACAAAAGATGTTTCTACTACATCAAGCTTTCATAATCTTCCATAAAACATCAACATACATGCATGTCATACATGGCCACATTTTTGAACATCCATTATAGCTCATCAAATAGCTAAGAAATAGGTTGTTCATGCTACTAGGACTTCAAAAATACGAAGAATATAAAAAACGGGGCTTGGATGAACTTACTAGCAAGCTTGAAAAATTTGAAGAACCCTAACAATGGCTCTTGAAAATTTCGGCAGCCTTGGAGAAGAAGATGAATGAATTTTGTCATCTTTTCCTCCTTTTTAATCATTTAATTGTTAAATGACCAAAATGCCCTTTTTGATAAACTTTCTATTTTAACTCATCCATGCCCAATTTTGTCCAAAAAGTAAAAATTGGGAAAATTTCTATCTAAGGACTTCGAATTAATATTCTAAAGCTATTTCACACAAATAGCTTATAGAATCTCACATTTTGCAACTGTTGCAATTTAGTCCTTTTAGATAATTCAACCGCAATTTCACAAAATTGCTTCATGAAACTTTCACACTAACATGCAAACATAGCATAAACCTCAAAAACTCATACATAGACATCGGATTTGTGGTCTCGCACCACTATTTCGACAAGGCCCTAAACCGGGATGTTACAACTCTCTCCCCTTTAGAGTTTTTCACCCTCGAAAATCTTACCAGTAAAGAGGTTTGGATGTTGGTCTTTCATAGTCTCTTCCGTTTCCCACGTAGCCTCTTCCACACCGTGTTTCTGCCACAACACTTTTACTAGTGCTATGCTCTTATTTCTCAACTGTTTCACCTCTCGAGCCAAGATCTTAATTGGCTCCTCTTCATAAGACATATCCAGTCTTATTTCAATTTCCGTTGAAGGAATCACATGTGAAGGATCAGAGCGATACCGTCGCAACATCAATACATGAAACACATTATGAATCTTTTCCAACTCTACAGGCAAATCCAACCGGTAAGCTACTAGCCCAACTCTGTCTGTAATCTCATACGGCCCTATAAATCTTGGACTCAACTTTCCTTTTCGTCCAAATCTCATAATCTTCTTCCATGGGGACACTTTCAAAAACACATTGTCACCCACCTCAAACTCAATCTCCTTTCTTTTCAAATCCGCGTATGACTTCTGTCGAGCCGAAGTAGCTTTCAGATTATTACGGATTACTCTCATTTTCTCTTCGATCTCTTTTACCAGATCAACTCTATAGATCCGCTTTTCACTAAACTCGGTCTAATATAATGGAGTCTGGCACTTACGACCATACAAGGCCTCATATGAAGCCGTTCGTATACTCGACTGATAACAATTGTTGTAAGCAAATTCGAACAAAGGTAGATATCTCTCCCAACTACCTACGAATTCTAACACACAACATCGAAACATATCTTCGAGAATTTGAATTACTCTTTCAAGCTGACCATCAGTTTGCGGATGGAACGCAGTACTGAAATTCAACCTCGTACCCATGGCCTCTTGTAACTTCTTCCAAAATCTCGAAGTAAAGCTCAGATCTCTATCCAATATAATAGACGTAGGCACACCATGAAATCTCACTATTTTTGCAACATACAACTTAGCTAACTTATCCAGTGAATAATTAACACATACTAGAATAAACTAAGCCGACTTTGTTAGTTTATCCACGACAACATCTTTCTTTTTTGGAGTCATCGGCAACCCTGTTACAAAATCCATGGTAACCCGATCCCACTTCCATTCAGGAACCATCACATGTTGAAGCAATCCCGAAGGCACTTGGTGCTCAGCTTTCACCTGTTGACAAATCAGACACTTTGCCACAATCTCTGAAATATCTCTTTTCATACCTGGCCACCAATACAGCTTCCTCAAGTCATTGTACATTTTTGTACTGCCTGTATGCGCTGACAAACATCCACTGTGGGCCTCACACAAAACCTTTCAGATTAACTCTTCATCTCCCTGTACACAAATTTTGTCATGGTATAGCAAATAACCATTCGAGCCCACTCGAAAATCAGAATCACCTTCAGATCTGCACTTAGCTCTCTTATCTTGCATCTCACTGTCATTTCTTTAAGCCTCACATATCTGTTGAACAAATAGTGGCTTAGCTCTCAACTCTGCTAAAATAGCACCGTCATCAGACAATGCTAAACTCGTGCTCATAACTCTTAGAGCACACAAGGATTTCCTACTTAGGGCATCCGCAAGCACATTCGCTTTTCCCAGGTGATAATCAGTGACTAATTCATAGTCTTTCAATAACTCAAGCCACCGCTTCTGTCTCAAATTCAGATCTATTTGATCCATCAAATATCTCAAACTCTTGCGATCCGTAAAGATTCGGCACTTCTCACCATACAAGTAATGTCGCCAAATCTTTAATGCAAAAACAATCGCAGCCAACTCCAAATCATGAGTCAGATAATTCTTCTCGTGCGGTTTTAGCTGTTTCGAGGCGTAAGCGACTACTTACCCTCTTGCATCAACACGCAATCGAGACTATTAAATGACGCATCACTGTAAACCATGAACTCTTTCCTCGATTCTGGTTGAACCAAAACCTGTGCCTCAGTCAACATTGATTTTAGTCTCTCGAAACTCTCTTGAGAAGTTTCATTCTATTCAAACTTGACATCTTTATGCAAAAGTTTTATCATTGGGGTAGCAATCACAGAGAACCCCTTTACGAAACGTCTGTAATATCTTACTGATCCCAAGAAACTTCTGATTTTTGACACGTTCCTCACCTGTTTCCAATCCACAATAGTCGAAATCTTACTTGGGTCAACTCTGACACCATCATCCGACACAATGTGCCCTAGAAATCTGACCTCTCGGAGCCAAAACTCATCTTGCTAAACTTAGCATACAACTGCTTATCTCTTAAAGTTTGCAAGACAATTCTCAAATGCTCTTCATGATCATTCTCATCCTGAGAATAGATCAATATGTCATCAAATGAAGACAACCACAAACTTGTCTACATATGGTCTGAAAACACGGTTCATCAGATCCATAAAAATTGCAGGTGCATTTGTTAAACCAAACGACATAACCAAAAACTCATAATGGCCATACCTTGTTCGAAATGTAGTTTTCAACACATCTTGCTCTTTCACTCTCAACTAATAGTAACAAAACCTCATGTCTATCTTGGAGAACACTGTTCTAACAGCCTAAACCCGGCCCATGCGTTATGACCGGATCTGACATTTCACATGAGAAAAACATGTTAAGTCATTTTTTATTCGTACTAAAACCGGTGTTATTTGTTATAATTAAGAAAGCAAGTTTGATTTGAAATATTTGATAAAGTATTACAAACCTCGAAGGTTGATTGATAAATTGATAATTTGAACTAGAGATCTTATAAACCATGACTTTTGAAAATATTGTTGATAACTCGAGAGAAAATTTTTGAGTTGAAATATTTGTAAAAGTTTGTTATGAAATCCCTTTGTTAATCTATTTTGGAAAATCTTTATTTAAATTTTTAGAAAAAATTCCCATTTAAAACAATTCAAGCAAAATAAAAGTACGTCAAAGATAAAGCAAAAGTAAAATACTCCAGAGGCCTTATTACATCATAAAAACCCAAAATAGTAAAGTGAACGGAAATAGAAATCTAAAGTTCAAAATAAAACACCATTTCTGAAGTATGGCCTCCACCGAATCATCCATGGCCCAAGTCCACATTACTGAACATTACCTGCAAGGGTTAAGGAAATGGGGTGAGTTACTAGAACTCAGTGTATAATCCCCTTACCATTGTCCACTGGGCCTGAACCCATTTAGCATCATCTTGGGCATATGCGCATTTACATAACAGAATATATATATGCAATGTAAGTAACCCAACCCATCCATCCAACACATCCCCGTACCAGCCTATCACACCTGTGGGGATCAAGTCAACCCACCCCGCCAATCACAACAAATCGCAGGCAAATTGCCATTTATAATAATTTATTGTGGCCAAGCCACCGATATCATATGTAAACATTATAATAAACATTTTATTGTGGCAATGCCACCAGGCTACACTTCTCTTCATCATTTTTCCCATCCCATGCAATATATGAAAATGCAGCATACATAATAAGATGTTCACATATAAATAGCAACCATTAATCAAGTAATTTATTACAATGACTCGGCCCATTTAAGTAATGATAATTCGGCCCGTTAAGGTATTCTAGCAAATCGGCCCTTTAGGGGCATTTTCGTAATTCAACCTATAAGGGCATTTTCGTAATTCAGCCCATAAGGGCATTTTCGTAAATCGGCCCATAGGGGCATTTTCGTAATTTTAACAATTTTAATACCGATTTTGTCAAATCTTTCAAAATAGTATACTTTAATCAAGTTCCTCGTTTTATGCCAATTTTACGATTTTTAGCCGTATAATAATAACAATCTACTATTCGACATGTTACCGAATCATAATTCTACGGGATTACAGTGTGAGATTACACACCTGATTACGGTAAGTATTAAACTCTCTTGATCGTCGACACCTATGACAACATAACACACGATTAATCTTACGGACGAGGTTTTTATTAATCCAAAACTAAACTAAGCGATCTATAATACTTACTCTCAAAATCGTGAACGACCACGATTTGTCAATTCTCATCGGATGATGGTCCACAACCCGGTGGAAAATTCCAAACCGTCGATACTGCCCTTCGCTTGAACTTAGGAGTAGGAATCGCAAATCCGCTGCTTTTGTGTTCTCCAATCGCTTTCCCTTTCAAATTGATACCACTAGCCTCCATCGGATAAAATCTTAGTCAAAACGATATTACGATATATATATCGATTGTCTAAGGAAAAAGGGTTTGGCTTACCACTATTTTCGTAGAATCAACGAGTGAATAATAACAGGCGATTTAGTCCCTATAACAACCGGTTAGACAAATCTATCATTTCGTTTTAATGGAATAAACAAATATTGAGAAATATCGAGATGAACTTTAAAGGAATCCTTTACCTTGACAATAGTAGATCCAACTTTCACTGATTGGACTTATGACTAGAATTGAATCATCAATGATGTGGTATTCGACCACCCACTATAACACTACCAAAAAGTATTGATCATAACATGAGAGTGATGGAGAGAGTAGTGTTTCGATAAGAAACAAAGTAGACTAACCGAATAACGATGAATACACATATTCGGCTAGGAAGAAAAAGAAATTGAAATGAAAAGAGGGATATAAGATCACTTACCGATTCGATTAAGAAGAGATTGTCCAACACGAAAGGAAAAGAAATGATGAAGAAGTAGGGTGGTAACAGATTTGGCTATGGAGAGAATCAAACAAGAAAGTTTGATTACAAGATAATGTCAATTTAAGAAAAGAGAAAAAGGTTGATGAAATGATCAAACAAAAAGAATGGATGGAGAAAGAGTGCCTTGGTAGTTTGGGCTATCAAAAGAAAATGGGCAAGAGTAGGTTGAGGGTTACGGCAAAGCAAGGGAGAAAAATGAACAATTTTGGACTAGAAAGTTTCGGTCAAAGCAAGGTGAATGTTTCGGCAAGATAAAGAATTTGGCAAGACAAAGAAAAATGAATAATTTTTGGTCTTGAGTGATTTGGCAAGAAAGGAAAAAGGTTTGGAAAAGAAATACAAAGTGTTCAAACAAAAGAAAAATACCTCTCAAGCACCAAAACTAGCAAAATGGCTTGCAAAAGTCAGCTTTTCCTTCCCCCTAACAAAACCGTGTGTAACTCTTGCCAAAAGGATAGATGTTGACCATAAACTTCTTTCCAAAACATCTTCCCTAAAACTGACCAACATATCCCCCTTATAGCTCCTTTCTTTTACTCCTTTCCATACACTCCTCCTTACCATATTTCCTTAGCCACATTTCCATAATTAAAAAGTCCACCTTACCAAAAATACAACCATGGCCGACACTATGGATGGATAGCACAAAAATTAATCAAAATTTTGCACTAGGTGGGATTCAAACCCCACCCCTCAAGCCCATACATGCAATGCCACACCACTCCTCTTCTAGCTTCACTTGTGCTAGCAAAATGCAAACTTATTTCTATAAGCTTGATGCTACTTACCTTCTCTCCTTAAAGTCCTTAAACATAAAAATTTTGCTAAGGCCTAACTCAACTTCGAGCCTTCTTAGGACCTTAAAACCTACACAATTAATATTTTTAACTAGCCTATCATAGGATATAATGCAACACATAAAATTCTAAATTTTAGGATGTTACAACTGTAGCAACTTTCAGTTGATCGAAAAGGTTATCAATCCTTGGTAAAGGATACTTATTCTTCACCGTCACCTTGTTGAGCTGTCTATAGTCTATACACAATCTCATAGGCCCATCTTTCTTCTTCACAAATAATACTGGAGCACCCCACGGTGAGTAACTCGGTCTTACAAAACCCTTATCTGTCAACTCTTGCAACTGTACCTTCAGTTCTTTAACCTCTAAAGGTGCCATTCTATATGGAGCAATTGAAATCGGTGCCGTTCCTGGAATCAACTCAATTCCAAACTTGACCTCTCTCACTGGAGGTAATCTAGGTAACTCTTCCGGGAATACATTCGGATACTCGTGTACCACTGACACTATTTCAAACTTCTCTTCAACCTCTCGAGTATTCAACATGAAGGTGAGATAGGATCCACACCCTTTTCTCAAACATTTCTTAGCCATTAGGGAAGAAATCATCACTAGTAGATTATCCGATCCACCTGATTCAACCCAAACCACATCTCCACTCTCACATTTCAATTCAATAAACTTAGTACCACAGTTCACTAAGACATTTTGGGTAGTTAACCAATCCATGCCAATGATTAAATCAAACTCATCAAACAGCAACAACATCAGGCTTGCCGAAAAACAATGATTCTCAATCAATAAAGGACAATTTTTACACACTTTGTCCACTAACACATGCTTTCCTAACGGATTTGACACCTTAACCACAATATCTATAGACTCAACAGTCATACTCAAACTAGATGCTAATCTTATGCAAATATAAGAATGAGTAGACCCTGGATCTATTAAAGTAATAACAAAGGTGTCATAGAGAGAAAAAGTACCCGTTATCACATCTGGGGAGGATGTCTCTTCGCGAGAGCGAATAGCATACGTCTTCGTAGGTGCCCGACCCTCTAGTCTCACAGCAGAATCTTTGGATGCACCTCTACCACTATTCCCACCTTTCGGGTTCCTAGGTGGTCTACCTCTTGCAGACATGTCACTGGATCTTATCTCTTGCTTTTCTTCCTTATGATCCCTCTCGGGGCAGTTTTAGATAAAGTGATTGGGGGAGACACATTTATAACAGTTCTGACCATTACCCCAACACTCAATGGTGTGATATCTACCACAATTTAGACACTCCGGCTTACTCTTCAGATTGCCTACACTTTCCATCGAGGTGGCTTGGACTCTCGAACTCGAACGAGCATTGCCCAAGTCTCGACGCAAATAACCTACTGGTGCTGTCGTTCGAGGATTCCCTTCCTTGAATCTTTTAGACTGGGCTTGATACGACTTGCCCATCGGCCTCTTTCTAGCGTCTCGGGCTTCACTCACAGCCCTTCTCTTTTCTTTACTCAATTCTTTGGCCTTACTTGCCCTTTCTAGCAACACAATAAACTCTTTCAACTCCAAAATACCCACTAGGAGTTTGATGTCTTCATTCAATCCGTCTTCGAATCTCTTACACAAGATGGTCTCTGTCGATACACACTCTTGAGCATATTTTCTAAGCCTAACAAACTCACGCTCATACTCTGCTACTGACATTCTTCCTTGATTCAACTCAAGGAACTCCTTCCTTTTCCGATCAGTAAATCATTAGCTTATAAACTTCTTTCGGAACTCTTCCAGAAAGAAGTCCCACATCACCCGCTCTTTTGGGACCACAAACGTCAGTGTCTTCCACCAATGGTATGCCGAATCCCTAAGCAAAGATATGACACACTTCAAGCTCTCTTCGGGTGTACATGAGAGTTCATCAAACACTCCCATCGAGTTCTCTAACCAGAACTCCGCCCTCTCGGAGTCATCATCTACCTTTGCTCTAAACTCCTCAGCCCCGTGCTTCCTAATCTTATCCACCAGGGGTTTCAATATCCTCACAACATCAATACCTTGAGGAGCTACTGGATTTGGCTGCGGTATAGGAGGAGGTGGAGGAGGTTGAGCATTAGGGTCCTCTCGGACATAGTCCGAGTACCAATTACTCATCATTTTGAGAAAGGCTTTCCGTGCCTCTTCTCTTTGACCCTTAGCCTTGGGTCCACTTTGTATAGGCACGGTCCCATGCGCAGGAGCCGGCGCATTACTAGCTGCTTCATCAGCAATAGATTGATCAGGATCCATATACTATATGAAACAAGATTTAAAATCATTAGAAACCACCACGCTATCATAGTACACTTATGGCATGTATAGCTAGACTCTTACACCCGCTATGGTAGTCCTAGAACCGACTAAATCATAGCTCTGATACCACTAAATGAAACACCCCTAACCCAGGTTCTACGCCAGAACCGGGCTCGAGGCGTTACCGTAATAAAACCACTTGAACGTCACTTAGGCTCATCGTGATTACTCTCCCCTAGTCACCTTAATAACCTCATTCTCGACTTATGAGGCCTCACTCATACACATGAGGGCTCTCAAGACTATTTCGAAACTTTTTCGAACTATAAAAATTTTCTCTTTTGTACAGGGCTAACACGCCCGTGCAAGAAGAGACATGCCCGTGCATAGACCCACACGACCATGCTCCTCAACCATGGTGAATACTGACTACATACACACGGCCTTAAACTCTAGTCACATGCCCGTGTGGCTAGCCCGTGGCCAACACTGATTAAACTCACACGGCCTATACATACGCCCGTGTGGCTAGTTCGTGGTCTATTCGACATAAAATGTTAACATGCGGGGGCCGACGACCAAGTCACACGCCTGTAATGACTGTGTAGTGTGTCACACATGGTCTAGACATGTAATATCCTAATATATATATATATATATATATATATATATATATATATATATATATATATATATATATATATATATAGGAGATAAAATGAATGATGTGGGAATAATTAAAGGAATCTTCATGCTCATATTTTATATTAGCTACATGGAACAAAAAAGGCTAATGTGGGACAACAATGAATTGTTTGCTATTAGAACAAACAACAATGAATTGTTTGCTATTAGAACAAATTAAGTGGGTATGATTTATTATTGGAAACATATATGGAAGTGGGTGGAGAATAAAAAAATTGAAGCACATGGTGCTTGATGGAGAATTTAATAAAATGGGCAGATTTATAGTTTACATGCGTGAAAGTTGTACATGGAAGCATAATAAATTGTGTGGCTAACATGGAAATGGCCATGGAATAAATAATTGAAACAAAGCAAGCATGTAGGGGGAGAAGATTTTAAAATGGAAGCATGAATAATTTATTGAACATTGGTGCCCATACTCTTGTGTTATTTTTTTTGCTGTTGGACGGCACAAGCTTTTTCTTAGGATAACAAGCATGTGCAACAATGTAAAGATGGCACACCTTGGGGAGTGAAGACCAATATTTTAATGTAAAGGCCGTGAAAATTTGGAGCAAGGCATAATAGCACATAGAAACATGGATGCGTGGGAGTTTTAAATTTTTTTTTACATATCTTAATGGTGGAACAAGCAAGTGGAAGGCATGGGTGATGAAATTAAAATAATTATAGGATTTGAGAGTAATAGAGGGTGGTTGGCCGAATGTGGGAGTTTGTGGGGGGAGTGAAATTTTGGCTAAAGAGTATTTTGGTAGGCCAAATTCGGTATTTTGGTGAGGAAGAGCTCAAAACCGTAGCTTTTGGGGATATTATGTGCCGAAATTCTCTAGGAACACTTGGTTATTTTCTTTGCATGTTGTTATTGGTACTTCAACATTTCGAAACCAAAACTTCAACTTTCTTCTTGTGCTACCTCGTCCCTTTTGTTTCTTCTTTTCTTCCCATTCGTTTTCTTCATTTGTTGCACTTAGCAAGTTTGGCCAAATCATCTCATATCTTTTATGTTCTCATTGTTCATCTCTATTTCTGTTCTTTAGTCAAATCGCAGGAAGCAAAATAGTTAACTTCTGCCTACCAAAATATTCCATACTTTTAGTAGGTGTGTTTTATAAGTTAACGATCTTCTTCCTTAAATCTTTGTTATCGATTCTTGATCTCTTTTTGTTTAGTTGTCATTCTAAAAGCCGGAAGTCTCATGTTGGAGTTTCTTTTTCTAAGGCCAAATTTGTTGGTGTTCTAACACACCCTCCTAGCCTTGTCTTACGTCGGGTTCTCAGTAAGGGCTCATCAGGAATCACAAGCCAAATCTGTTGATAAGAGTTCTCGGTAGTCAGAAGACAGGGTTGGATATCGGAACTCCGTAAAGGGAGATCACGTTGTGGTAAGTGATTCATATGTAATTAATATGTTGGATATGAAATCTTTTGGAAATCCGAGGCTAACTTTTGGTTGTGCTCTAGGGTCAACGAAGAGTGGTTCGTTAGGAAATCGAAATAAGGTGTGTAATCTCACACCGTTTTTTGTGGGTTTAGAGATTAATGTCATGTTGGTAGTAAACCGTTTGATTAAAATCGTATTAAAGTGAAACCGGGAAAAATTGGCATAGATCTCATTATTTGATAAAAATTGATTAAATCAGTATTAACACCGTGGAAGATTTCGAAAATACCCTTAATGGGCCAAATCAAAATATTTTGCTAAATGGGCCAAATTGATATATTTGTTATGTGGGCCAAATTGATATATTTGATATGTGGGCCAAATCGATATATTTGTTATGTGGGCCAAATTGATATATTTGTTATGTGGGCGAAATCGATATAGTTGTCATGTGGGCCAAATTGATATATTTGTTATGTGGGGCAAACTGATATATGATTATGTGGGCCGATTGATATTTGCTATATGGGCCGATCTAAAAATTTGCGAAATGGGCCAAGATGATATTTTTTCTTAATTGGCCAACTTGATAAATTGTTATAATGGGCCATAAAATTTGTAAGAAATATCTGAACGCATTATTATGAATTGTTATGCATTATATACATGAATTGCATGGGATGGGATAATGATAAAGAGAAGTTCTGGTAGCTCTGCTACATAAATCTGGTGGCTCTACGACAAATCTGAAAAATGGCAATGCCATATAAATTCTTTTAATCTGGTGGCTTGCTCACAAATTTGATAAATGGCTTAATGCCTACTATTGGTGTTTTGGCGGGGTGGGTGACTAAAGCTCCCCACAGATGTGTTGGTTGGTACGGGTGGTGTGTAGTGGATGGAAACACTAGGTTTGGTCTGGGAATTGCATATCATATGCATATTATGTATATATAAGATACATTTATATTATTGTATATGGGCTTAGGTCCAAATATTTGCTTAATGAATTTTGGCCCAATGGGCAACAGTAAGTGAGTTGCACATTGAGTTCTAGTAACTCACCCCCTATTTTCCTTACCCCTTTCAGGTAATGATCAGTGATGGAGGCTTGGGCCATGGATGACTCGGTGGAGGCCATACTACAAAAATGATTTAATTTGGAATTTGGATTTCTTTTAGTACTTTTAATTACTTTGCTATTTTGAGTTAAGGATTGTAATAAGGCCTCTGGATAAAGTTTTGTTTTGTTTTATGTTTGACGAATTTATAAATTACTCGTTTTCTTAATATGGATAACGAAAAAGGGGTTTTATTATAAACATTTATAAACATATTTTTAACTCAGAAATTTCTCTTAAAATTTTTATCAACACTTTTCGAAATTATTTTCAAATTCTTCTTAAACCATTAATGATATTTTCAAATTCACGATTTATAAGATTTTCATATCTCAAATTTATCGAATTTTCAATTAAACTTTTATTCAATAATATTTTATCTAAATTGTTTTAAAAGGAGTTGTTTTAAGTGATCTAATTATGAAAAAGGACTTAGTAGTATTTTCTTATGTGACATGTCAGATCTGTCCTTAACGCATGGGCCGGGTTTAGGGTGTTACATCTTATGGTATAAGAGCCGATTTCAAAACTCGGCTGTGGTTTGGGTTCAAAAATGTTTCCCAAAACTGTTTGAGTTAAAAATGCATGTTTAAAAAAAAGTTATGGCACCACGAGTATCCGACACCAAGTAAAGTAAGTATATGTTATCATTGTACGATTATGATATAACTGTAGGAATACTTTAGAACTTTTAGCTTTAGGTATTGAAACTATAGAGATTGGGACTGTAGGAAGCGTTTGCGAAAACATCTTTACTTCTTATATTTCATAAAATATTGTGTAATGAACCCTGAAATAGGATGCTGATTCATAAAACCCGAAATCAGATTAAATCGAACTAGCAAATATGAGCACAAGAGGACGTGGACGTGGTAGACGTGGACATGGTAGAGGCCGAGGTGCTAGAGTTGTATCTGAAGCATCGGGAGATGTGCCAGAAATGAATGCACCTGCGTCACCAGTGACTGAACCTGGGTCACATGATCGAATGAGAGAGGACGACACTCTATCCCAAGCGATGTTGCAGGTACTGGAAAGGATTGCTGGGGCAAAAACTGGGTCAACAGCTCGTGGGTCGATATCGGAGCGACTCAAATCGAATGGGGGCTGAAGTTTTTAAGGGTATTTCAGGTGTAGCCCCAAGTGTAACAGAGTACTGGCTTGAGGCGGTGGAGCGGATTATGGACGACCTGGATTGCACTGCCGAGCAGAAACTTAAGGGGGTTGTGTCATTTCTGAGAGACGAGGCGTATCAGTAGTGGCTTACTGTTCGGGAAGGCACTCATGCTGATCATATTACATGGGAATTCTTTAAGATAGCATTTCAGGGAAAATATGTCGGGGCCAGCTATGTGGATGCCCGAAGGGAGGAATTCCTGAATCTAGTATAAGGAGGAAAATCTGTGGCAGTATACGAGGCAAAATTTCTGCGTCTGAGTCATTATGCTCGGGGTATAGTGCCAACTGACTACGAACGGTGCGTGCATTTTGAGGATGGGTTGAGTGATGAGTTGCGGGTACTGATAGCCCCACAATAAGAAAGGAATTTTGCCATACTAGTGGAGAAAGCGAAAATAGCCAAGGAGGCTAAGCACTCGGAGTGGCGAAATCGAGAAAAAGATAGAGGCAAGAGTAAGAGGGACTTTAAGTACTCAGGTCCTGCTAGAGGGTTTCAGAAGAGGCCCAGGAATGATGAGCCCGCTCGAGCTAAAGTACCTGTTGCTACCAATCAAATACAACCATTTGCTGACTGCGGAAGATGACACCCTGGTGAATGCTGGAAGAGA
Organism: Gossypium bickii; assembly: GCA_025503065.1. NCBI lineage: Eukaryota > Viridiplantae > Streptophyta > Magnoliopsida > Malvales > Malvaceae > Gossypium > Gossypium bickii. Next base: position 56,522,090 of record CP106717.1, on the reverse strand, counting down.
ACTGGTGGTTGTTTCAAATGTGGATCTAAAGACCATCACCTTAAAGATTATCCTCAATGGACTGCTCCGACTCAAGAAGCTCGTAATTATGAAGCACAGCCAGCTAAAGGCACTCAGCAACCACTGAGAGGCCATGGGCTAGGTCGAGGTGGTAATGGCGGAGGACGAGGCCGGTGTGCACCGGCAGAGTACCGTTTTTGTGGGTAACGCTGAGAAAAAGCGGCAGGGGCGGTTTATGCGGTCAGACGCCGAGAGAATGGTGATGCACCTGATGTGATAATCGATACATTCTTTATATCTGATGTAGCTGTTACTCCTTTGATAGATATCGGATCCACCCATTCATATGTTGATAGTACTGTATCTGGAAATCTAAACATTAGATCTGAGATTACTGAGAGTAAGATGATGGTAATTAGTCCTTTAGGACAGTCAGTGATGGTAAATAAATTGTTTAGAGATATACCTTTAGAAGTTCAAGGAGAAACATTCTTGGCGGACTTGATGGAACTGCCATTCGGTGAGTTCGACCTTATTTTGGGCATGGACTAGTTGGTGAAATACCATGCAAACTTGGATTGTGCTGCAAAGTGGATGACGCTAAGAACTCCGGAAGATAAGGAAGTAGTGATGATAGGTGAAAGGAGGAACTATCTATCGAATGTAGTGTCTGCTTTAAAGGCAGAAAAGTTGGTACGAAAATGGTGTGGAGCATTCCTAGCCTTCATTAGCGCGTTGGATGCCAAGGAAGTGTCAGTAGGAGTTAGAATGGTAAATGAGTTTTTGGATGTCTTTCCCAAAGAAGTTCCTGGATTGCCTCCGGATCGGGAGGTAGAGTTTGGCATTGAGCTATTGCCAGGAATAGCTCCGATGTCTATTGCTCCTTATAGAATGGTGCCTAAGGAGTTAGTAGAGCTTAAAGCTCAAATTCAGGAGTTGTTGGATCGGGGTTTCATACGACCGAATGTGTCACCGTGGGGAGCACCGGTCTTGTTCGTCAAAAAAAAGGATGGGTCGATGTGTATGCGCATCGATTATAGGCAGTTGAATAAGCTGACGATCAAGAATAGGTATCCGTTGCCGAGAATCGATGACCTGTTCAATCAATTACGAGGAGCTTCAGTTTTCTCGAAGATAGATTTGAGATCTGGTTATCACCAACTTAAGGTCAAGGAGGCGGACATTCATAAGACTGCATATCGAACTCGTTATGGGCATTATGAGTTTTTGGTGATGCCGTACGGGTTGACTAATGCACCAGTTGCATTTATGGACATGATGAATCGAGTCTTCCAACCCTATTTAGACCGGTTTGTAGTGGTATTCATAGATGACATCTTGGTATACTCAAAGAATGAAGAAGAGCATGATTCACATCTGCGAGTAGTATTGCAAATATTGCGGGAAAAGTAACTTTATGCCAAATTCAGTAAGTGTGAATTTTGGCTGAAGGAAGTGACTTTCTTGGGGCACGTTAGTGTCGTAGAAGGAATTAGAGTTGATCCCCGAAAAAGTAGAGGTCATGGCTGGATTGGAAACCACCGGTTAGTGGCTGAAATTCAGAGTTTCTTAGGATTGGCTGGTTATTACCGTCGTTTTGTTGAGGGGTTTTCGTTGATTGCTGCACCCCTGACTAAATTGTTGCGTAAGGGAGTACCTTTTGTATGGTCAGATCAGCAAAAAGAAAGTTTCGAGAAATTGAAGAAGATTTTGACAGAAGCGCCAGTACTGATTCAACCTGAGGCTGGGAAAGAGTTTATTGTTTATTGCGATGCACCACACACAGGCTTGGGATGTGTGCTGATGTAAAGTGGAAAAGTGGTAGCTTATGCATCTCGTCAGTTAAGGCCATACAAAGTGAATTATCCCACTCATGATTTAGAGTTGGCTGTGGTGGTGTTTGCTTTGAAGATTCGGAGACACTACCTATACAGTGAGAAGTCGATCATTTATACGGACTATAAGAGTCTAAAGTATCTCCTTACCCAAAAGGAATTGAACTTAAGACAGCGAAGGTGGATAGAGCTGTTGAAGGATTATGACTTCTCAATCGAGTATCACCTCGGAAAGGCTAACATGGTGGTTGACGCGTTGAGTCGTAAGGTGATATCGGAGTTGAGAGCAATGTTCGCTCACCTCAGTCTGTATGAAAATGGTAGTTTGCTAGCCGAACTTCAGGTGAAGCCTGTGTGGTTTGGTCAGATTAAGGAAAAGCAGTTATCAGATGAAAAGTTGGGTTCCTTACTTCAGCAAGTGGAAAGCGGTATGAAAGGGGATTTTGGAATGAATAGTGATGGAGTATTGTGTTTTCGCAGAAGAATTTGCATACCTAAAGATTCGGAATTGAGACAAATGATTCGGCGTGAGGCGCATAGTAGCCCATATGCTATGCACCCCGGAGGAAGTAAAATGCATCGAGACCTCCGTGAGCAGTATTGGTGGCCAGGGTTGAAACGGGAGGTTATTGATTTCGTGAGTAAGTGCTTAACATGTCAGCAGGTAAAGGCAGAACATCAATTGCCGTCAGGGTTGCTTCAACCAGTGAAAATTCCATTATGGAAATGGGAAAGGATAACGATGGACTTTGTTAGTGGGTTACCCTTAACGCCTACTAAGAAAGATTCTGTATGGGTGATAGTAGATCGGTTAACAAAGAATGCTCATTTCTTGCCTGTTCGTGCGGATTATTCATTGCAGAAATTGGCCAAGTTGTATGTAGCAGAGATCGTGAGGTTACATGGGGTACCAGTGTCTATTATATCGGACAGGGATCCTAGGTTCACATCACGGTTCTGGAAGGCTCTACATGAAGCTTTGGGAACAAGGTTAAATTTCAGCACGGCATTCCATCCATAGACAGATGGTCAGTCGGAGAGAGTAATCCAGATTCTAGAAGATATGTTAAGGGGCTGTGTAATTAACTTCAGGGGAAGTTGGGATGATTTCCTACCATTGGCAGAGTTTGCATACAACAACAGCTATCAATCCAGCATCCAGATGGCACCCTACTAGGCGTTGTATGGTCGTAGGTGTCGTACTCCTACTTGTTGGACTGAGTTGGGGGAGCGACAATTATTGGGTCCTGAGCTGATATCAGAGGCGGAGGAAAAAGTAAAGGTAATTCGGGCACAGTTAAAGGAAGCTTCGGATAGAAAAAAATCGTACGTGGATCTGAAGCATAAGGATATTGAGTTTACGGTGGGAGATCAGGTCTTTCTAAAGGTCTCACCTTGGAAGAAGATCTTCAGATTTGGAAGGAAGGGCAAACTGAGCCCAAGGTTCATCGGGCCTTATCGGATAGTGAAGCGTGTGGGACCAATTGCCTATCAGCTTGAGTTGCCCCTGGAGTTGAATCGGATACATGATGTGTTCCATGTATCAATGCTGAGGCGCTACCATTCTGATCCTTCTCATATAGTGTCGGTCGAAGAAATTGAGGTAAGACCTGATCTGTCTTTTGAGGAAGAGCCAGTAAAAATTTTATATCGGGATATTAAGGTGCTGAGAAGGAAGTCAGTTCGTTGGTCAAAGTGCTATGGTGTAACCACGGGTCAGAGGAAGCCACATGGGAGCCAGAGGATGTGATGCGACAGCAATACCCTCACCTCTTTTGATCAGGTAAATTTCGAGGTCAAAATTTCTTTAAGGGGGTAGAACTGTAATATCCCAAATATATATATATATATATATAGGAGACAAAATGAATAATGTAGGAATAATTAAAGGAATCTTCATGCTCATATTTTATATTAGCTACATGGAACAACAAAGGTTAATGTGGGACAACAATGAATTGTTTGCTATTAGAACAAATTAAGTGGGTATGATTTATTATTGGAAACATATATGGAAGTGGGTAGAGAATAAAAAAATTGAAGCACATGGTGCTTGATGGAGAATTTAATAAAATGGGCAGATTTATAGTTTACATGCGTGAAAGTTGTACATGGAAGCATAATAAATTGTATGGCTAACATGGAAATGGCCATGGAATAAATAATTGAAACAAAGAAAGCATGTAGGGGGAGAGGATTTTAAAATGGAAGCATGAATAATTTATTGAACATTGATGCCCATACTCTTGTGTTATTTTTTTTGCTGTTGGACGGAACAAGCTTTTTCTTAGGATAACAAGCATGTGCAACAATGTAAAGATGGCACACCTTGGGGAGTGAAGACCAATATTTTAATGTAAAGGCCATGAAAATTTGGAGTAAGGCATAATAGCACATAGAACATAGATACGTGGGAGTTTTAAATTTTTTTTTTTACATATCTTAATGGTGGAACAAGCAAGTGGAAGGCATGGTGATGAAATTAAAATAATTATAGGATTTGAGAGTAATAGAGGGTGGTTGGCCGAATGTGGGAGTTTGTGGGGGGAGTGAAATTTCAGCTAAAGAGTATTTTGGTAGGCCAAATTCGGCATTTTGGTGAGGAAGAGCTCAAAACTGTAGCTTTTGGGGATATTATGTGTCGAAATTCTCTAGGAACACTTGGTTATTTTCTTTGCATGTTGGTTATTGATACTTCAACATTTGGAAACCAAAACTTCAACTTTCTTCTTGTGCTACCTCGTCCCTTTTGTTTCTTCTTTTTCTTCCCATTCGTTTTCTCCATTTGTTGCACTTAGCAAGTTTGGCCAAATCATCTCATATCTTTTATGTTCTCATTGTTCATCTCTATTTCTGTTCTTTAGTCAAATCGCAGGAAGCAAAATAGTTAACTTCTGCCTGCCGAAATATTCCCTACTTTTAGTAGGTGCGTTTTATAAGGTAACGATATTCTTCCTTAAATCTTTGTTATCAATTCTTGATCTCTTTCTGTTTAGTTGTCATTCTAAAAGCCGGAAGTCTCATGTTGGAGTTTCTTTTTCTAAGGCCAAATTTGTTGGTGTTCTAACACACCCTCCTAGCCTTTTCTTACGTCGGGTTCTCAGTAAGGTCTCATCAGGAATCACAAGCCGAGTCTGTTGATAAGAGTTCTCAGTAGTCAGAAGGCAGGGTTGGATATCGGAACTCCGTAGAGGGAGATCATGTTGTGGTAAGTGATTCAAATGTAATTAATATGTTGGATATGAAATCTTTTGGAAATCCGAGGCTAACTTTTGGTTGGTATTGTTCTAGGTCAACGAAGAGTGGTTCGTTAGGAAATCGAAATAAGGTGTGTAATCTTACACCGTTTTTTGTGGGTTTAGAGATTAATGTCATGTTGGTAGTAAACCGTTTGATTAAAATTGTATTGAGGTGAAACCGGGAAAAATTGGCATAGATCTCATTATTTGAAAAAAATTGATTAAATCGGTATTAACACCGTGGAAGATTTCGAAAATACCCTTAATGGGCCAAATCAAAATATTTTGCTAAATGGGCCAAATTGATATATTTGTTATGTGGGCCAAATTGATATATTGGATATGTGGGCCAAATCGATATATTTGTTATGTGGGCCAAATTGGTATATTTGTTATGTGGGGCAAATTGATATATGATTATGTGGGTATTTGATATTTGCTATATGGGCCGATCTAGAAATTTGCGGAATGGGCCAAGATGATATTTTGCTTAATTGGCCAACTTGATAAATTGTTATAATGGGCCATAAAATTTGTAAGAAATATCTGAACGCATTATTATGAATTGTTATGCATTATATACATGAATTGCATGGGATGAGATAATGATGAAGAGAAGTTATGGTAGCTCTGCTACATAAATCTGGTGGCTCTGCCACAAATCTGAAAAATGGCAATGCCATATAAATTCTGTTAATCTGGTGGCTTGTCCACAAATTTGATAAATGGCTTAATGCCTACTATTGGTGTGTTGGCGGGGTGGGTGACTAAAACTCCCCACAGGTGTGTTGGTTGGTACGGGTGGTGTGTAGCAGATGGAAATACTAGGTTTGGTCTGGGAATTGCATATCATATGCATATTATGTATATATAAGATACATTTATATTATTGTATATGGGCTTAGGTCCAAATATTTGCTTAATGAATTTTGGCCCAATGGGCAACGGTAAGTGAGTTGCACATTGAGTTCTAGTAACTCACCCCCTATTTTCCTTACCCCTTTCAGGTAATGATCAGTGATGGAGGCTTGGGCCATGGATGACTCGGTGGAGGCCATACTACAAAAATGATTTAATTTGGAATTTGGATTTCTTTTAGTACTTTTAATTACTTTGCTATTTTGAGTTAAGGATTGTAATAAGGCCTCTGGATAAAGTTTTGTTTTGTTTTATGTTTGACGAATTTATAAATTGCTCGTTTTCTTAAAATGGATAAACAAAAAGGGGTTTTATTATAAACATTTATAAACATATTTTTAACTCAGAAATTTCTCTTAAAATTTTTATCAACACTTTTTGAAAATTATTTTCAAATTCTTCTTAAACCATTAATGATATTTTCAAATTCACGATTTATAAGATTTTCATATCTCAAATTTATCGAATTTTTAATTAAACTTTTATTCAATAACACTTTATCAAAATTGTTTTAAAAGGAGTTGTTTTAAGTGATCTAATTATGAAAAAGGACTTAGTAGTATTTTCTCGTGTGACATGTCAGATCTGGCCTTAACGCATGGGTCGGATTTGGGGTGTTACAAGACACACGCCCGTGTGTCTATCCATATGGACAAGAACAAAGCTATGTGCCAAGTTCCTTTCACCCCTCTAGCATACACAATATGCATTCATTTAACCCATCCATAAATAACTCAAATTGAAGTGCAATCTCACATAGATAACTACAACCTTTTTATAAAATAAGGTAGCCAACCACTATGGCATTATACAAAATAGACTATCCAACTATGGGCTAACACATCCTAGCCATTTATAACAAAATTCACTAACATTTCTAGCCTCTATACATGCCACATACAAAACATTGAGTCTCATGTACCAGAGTGTGCTGATAATGTGGATGATCTTCCAATTGATCTTCTTATCTCGATTAAACACTTTTACTCTATAAGACAAGGGAAAAGAAAAGGAGTAAGCTTTGAGCTTAGTAAGTTTACACATAAACAATTAAGCATCATAATATAAGCTAAACAACAATTAGCATTATACTAACATATAATATACAACAATGCTTACTCTTTCTATCCCTTACCACATTTCCAACACATCATGAGTCACATACTCATAACCATTGAAATGCACCTCTGCATTCAATATCACATTTACACAATATACAACACAATATTATTGCTCGATAATTCATCCACACAGCTAATCAACTCGATAATACAACCACATAGCTAATCCACACAGTTAATTTCTCAGTGGTTTCGCACTTCGCCCACCACAATCAATTAATAAGGTAGTATCGCACATAGCCTACCACAAAGGTATTCTTAGTGGTTTCGCACATAGCCCACTAGGCAATATACCTAACGATAGCATCGCACATAGCCAGCTTATCGTCAATATGCATTAAGATGGTATCGCACTTAGCCCACCATTTAGCATTCTCACTATACATTCACATATCTACTTACTTAACCATACGTCCATTCACAAATTCTAACATACTCATCCCACATAAGTTCTCAATCATTCTCAATTATTCCCAATCATGCTACAAACTAGCTAGCATTAACAAATTGTAAGTATGAATGCATTGTTTATGCATAGACTTACCTTGATACTCAAAAGTATAGAAATATGCAATCTAGTCCACCACCTTGCTTTTGCCTCGGTTTAGATCCGAGCTTCGTCTTTCTTGATTTATAATGAATAAATCAGCTTATTCAATACACACATTGACTAAATTAACACTTATCTCATACTTTGGCAAAATTACTCTTTTGCCCCTAATCTTTCTCATAATTACACTTTTTCCCCAAGGCTCGTAAAGTGATTTTTATTCAACTTTCTAGCCTTTCATGCTTAGCTGAATCACTTACTCAACTAAAGCATTCATCAATTCTCACTAAATCACACATGTATGACCAAACTTAAAACTTTCACAAACTAGTCCCTACATGCATTTTCATGGAAAATCACTTAGCAAAAGATGTTTCTACTACATCAAGCTTTCATAATCTTCCATAAAACATCAACATACATGCATGTCATACATGGCCACATTTTTATACATCCATTATAGCTCATCAAATAGCTAAAAAATAGCTTATTCATGCTACCAGGACTTCAAAAATACGAAGAATATAAAAAACGGGGCTTGGATGCACTTACTAGCAAACTTGAAAAATTTGAAGAACCCTAACAATGGCTCTTGAAAATTTTGGCAGCCTTGGAGAAGAAGATGAATGAATTTTGTCATCTTTTCCTCCTTTTTAATCATTTAATTATTAAATGACCAAAATGCCCTTTTTTGATAAAGTTTCTATTTTAACTCATCCATGCCCAATTTTTTCCAAAAATTAAAAATTGGGAAAATTGCTATTTAAGGACCTCTAATTAATATTCTAAAGCTATTTCACACAAATAGCTTCTAGAATCTTACATTTTGCAACTTTTGCAATTTTTAGTCCTTTTGGACAATTCAACCGCAATTTCACAAAATTGCTTCATGAAACTTTCACACTAACATGCAAACATAGCATAAACCTCAAAAAATCATGCATAAACCGGGATGTTATACAGACCTTAGATGTAACCCTAAACCCTAAACCCTAAACCCTAAACCCTAAACCCTAAACCCTAACCCATTTTCGGGGAGATCAGAATAGTGGTTTTGGGACCACAAGTCCGAGCCAAAAATAAAAATATATTTTATTTTATTTTATGGTTGGTATCATGATAGGAATGTCTCATGAAAATTTTGATACAAAAATTTTACCGATTGCGTCTTTAATTAGGGAAAGGACTAACTTGCATAAAATGAAAAAGTTGGGTTCTAGTAGCTATAGGTATCAAATTGCTATGGAATTCAAAAATTAAGGTCCTTATATGGTAATTAGACCATTGAAGATTAGTTAGTAGATATTTTAATGACACATTCAAGGAAAAATTAGAAAAGGGTAGGGAATAAATTGGAAAACAATAAAATTAATAGATGATAATTAATTAAAAAGAAATTAATCATCAATTTTCATATAATCTTCCCCAAAATTTCTATGGAAACCCTAGGAGAGAGGAAGACAACTTTTCAAGCTTAAAAAGGTTTGAAATCAAGTCCCGTTTTTAATGATTTTTATATTTTTAAAACTGAGTTAGTCTAATCTTTCTATTTAGGGGATGAATTTGAAAAGTTATCAAGATATGAAATTTGGGTCATGGATGAATATGCTAAATGTTAGAAATTTATAGTAGAAAATGAAAGGTTGTTCATAGATAAACAACTTTTACAAAGCAATTTTGATGAAAACTTGATTTAGGGACTAAAATGAAAAAGTGATAAAACCCATGGAAAATTTTGAAAATTCTAAAATGTATGTGCTGTAAATGTAGTATATAAAATTTGGCTAGGATTGGAAAGAGGATTAAATTTCATGAATTTCATTTTCCAAGCCTAGGGATGAAATTAGAATTTTTGAAAAGGATAGAGGCAAAATGGTAATTTTGCCTAGGATGTAATAGAATGCAAATGTATATGAAATTTGATAGATTAATAGTTAAATTTATCCATATAGATCTGGAAAGACCAACTACGGAACTAGATCGAGGAAAGCAAAAGGTTTCGGATTAGTTGAAATTAAAAAAGAACCATTTTCAAGGTAAGTTCGTGTAACTTAAATATGTGTGTTAATATGCTTGAAATGAATTGTATGATTGTGTGAGATGATATATACATAATGAAATAGTCCTAAGTTGTGAAATATAGACAAATTGTCATGTTCCGGTTGAATGTTGAAATTTGATGGATTAAGGTGATTTCTTGAATAATAATATTGCATATGCTGCAGACAGAATTTAGCCCGGAAAAGTATTTCTAATGTAAGCCCTCTTGAGCTTTTGATATATATTGGATTTAGCCCGGACGGGTAATCCAAATTAAGCCCTCTAGAGCATATGTTATGGATAGGATTTAGCCTGGACTGGTAATCCTGTTGTAAAATGTATGGCTCAAGAGTGTGCCTTTTAATTTTGTACCCGAATGAGTACTTTTGCACATGAGTATATTACCCAAACATCCATCGAAATTTCAATAGTTTGACGGAAATGACTCTTGAAGTATGGAAATGTGAAACTAATGGAAGCTTGTAATGTGATAAGCTCATCTATATTTATTTGATATACATATGGGATTATGTGACTAACTTGTTTGAATAAGTGTATGTGCTTAGGTAACTTACCCAAAATTGATGGATTGTGTATTTGTGTTTGCTTGTATTAATAAATATAATCGGTAAGTTTATTTCCCATTATATGGACTTATTAATTTTCCTTGTTTTATAGTGCTCAAAGCTCGCGAAGGTTGGAAGTTGGTCGGAGTAATCATCATACTATCCACTATCTCATTTGGGTACAAATAGAAATCTCATTATGGTATAATGGCATGTATAAGCTTATTTGGCCAATGATGGCTTGTGATTGTTGTTTTGTAATCTAGCCATTGGAATGGCTAGTGATAATCTGTTTTGGTTATCTTAAAAGTTATGTTTTGGTAAACACATAAGTGCCTATTGTGTATTAGTTTGATGGGATTTATATCAAGTATATAGGTTTATGAAAAGAGTAAGTTTATGCTCATGAATACATGAAATGATCCAACATGGCTAATGGCTAATTCTCTGTGATTTTTATGTTTAGATTGGTGGATATATGTTAGTTAGTTTAAGTGCAGGAAAATGGTGAGTTTTGGGTGACATATGAAGCTAGGAAGTGACTTTATTTTGTCCATACGGGTAGGCATATGGGCGTGTGTCTTGGCCCTGTATGACACACGGCCTGTTCCATGGGCATGTGATATGGCCGTGTGTCCCCTGCATCTTAAAAAAATGAGAAACAGAATGCTCAGAATTGGGCACACGGGCAGAGACACAGGCATGTGTCTCAGCTGTGTGGTTGACACGGCCTTGAACACGGGCGTGTTACACGTCCGTGTGAAAACTGCAGCTAAATTTTGAAAATTAACTTTGCTACACGACCTAGCACATAGATGTGTGACTTGGCCGTGTGATTTCAATTTCTTCATGCTTGCAATTCAGTGAGTTACACGGGTTAGGGACACGGGCGTATGAGCCCTGCAACCTTGGAAAATTTTTGAAATGTCACGAAAAATTTTATGAGTTTCTGATTAAGTCCCGACTTGATTCTAGTGCTCGTATTGGACCTCGAGGGTCCAATCAAGGGGCATTTTGAATGATCTCGATAAATGAATAGTAATCTACGCAAATTATTTATAAAATGTTCTGAATGTTTCGATAATACTCTAAAACCCTATTTTGATGACGGATACGGGTTAGGGGTGTTACACTAGATTTATCCAGATAATCTTTTAAGCTTCCTAAACCTTCTGTAGATGAATCACCTGTATTGGAGTTATAGCCTTTGCCACAACATCTGAAATATACATACTTAGGAAATAACAATAGTTTGCTAGTTGTAATTTTTGCAAAGTTAACACCTGAGCAAGAGAACAGATTGTTGGAAGTGTTACAGTGATCTAAAAGGGCATTGGATGGACCCTTGTTGATATAAAAGGAATTAGCCAAACATTGTGTATGCACAAGATTTTTTTGGAAGATTTCCACAGCAATTCCATTGAACAATAGAGAACCAAATCCAATCGTGAAAGAAGTTGTTAAGAGGGAGATTATCAAGTGGCTTGACGCCGACATTATTTATCCCATTTCTAACAGCTCGTGGGTAAGCCCTGTACAATGCGTACCCAAGAAAGGAGGTGTAACAGTGGTAAGTAACGACAATGATGAGCTCATAACCACTCGCACTGTTACAGGATGGAGGGTGTGTATATACTATTGCAAGCTTAACAAGGCAACAAGGAAGGACCATTTCCCTTTGCCGTTCATTGATCAGATGTTGGATAGATTAATTGGTAAGGTTTCTTTATTGTTTTCTAGATGGTTATTCCGGTTAAACCATATTTCCATAGCACCAAAAGACCAATAGAAAACCACCTTCACTTATCCATATGGCACTTTTACGTTTAGATGGATGCCACTCGGGTTATGTAATGTAACAACCCGATTTAGGGGCTAGTCAGAACAGTGGTTTCGGAATCACTAGTCTGAGGTCAAAGAAAATTATTTTAATGTTATTTTATGAGTTATAGCATGACTATAAAGGTGCATGAAAATTTTGGTGCTTTAATTTTAGCGGTTTCATGCTTAATTGCGAAAAAAGACTAAAACGCATAAAGTGCGAAAATTCCATTTTACAAGCTAAAAGTGTATAAAAGCCATAGAATATTAATTAGAAGTCTTTAAAGTGAAATTAACCCCTCAATTAATGGTTGGCCGGCCATAGGGGACAAACAATGTCAAAATTGGTCAAAGTTGTTGGAATTAGGTGGACTAAATTGATGTTTTATAATAAAATAAAGAAAAGAAAAATATCATCTTTTCTTCTCTTCTTCTCCACCGAATATTAGCAGCAAATAGTGGGTTTGAGAGCTCAAAAATTTCAGCAACCTTTTCTCCTTGCAAGTAAGTGCTTTAATGGTCATTCTTTGTTGATTTTGTATTTTTAGAACCCCTAAAGTTTAAGTTAGCTAAAGATAGGACTATTTTGCAAAGAAGTAGAAAGTTTAGGGTTTTTCCATGTGAGCATTTATGTTGGTTGCTGCATTTTTATGGAAGAAAATGAGTCCTAGTTGTTAGATAAATAACTTTTGTGAAAGATGTTTCCATGAAAACACCTAAGAGGACTTCTTTGCAAAGGTTGTAAAATAGGTGTAAAATGTGTGAAATAATGAGTATTGAGAGTTGCTATAAGAGAAATAAATCTTCACCTAGGCTTGTTAAAGGAAGATATTTGATTAGAATTGATTTACGAGCATAGGGGTAAAATGGTCATTTTGTGAAAGTCTAAGGGCAAAATGGTAATTTTGCCAAAGTATGATTATTGAAATGTATTTATTAATGTGGTAATTAAATGAGCTAGTTTTCTATTATAGATCAAAAAGAACGAGGAATTAACCTTGACCGAGGAAAAGGCAAGGTATCAGACTAGATTGGTAAATTGGCCTATTTTGAAATCGAAGTAAGTTTGTGTGAAATAAATTCAACATCATATTTTTAAGTTTCTAAATGTTTGATATTAGTGGTGTTATATAATATTTCTATGAATTTGAGTAATGATGTTGAATGAGAAAATAATGAGAATTGTGATGTGGAAGTCCCGGTTGGACTTTAATAAATGAGAGAATAATATCATCAAGTCTTGAAATGGGTAATATCATCAAGTCTTGAAATGGGTAAGGTCTCGTATAAGACCATGTCTGAAACATGACATCGGTGCCGAACTGAGATCCCGTATAAGACCATATCTGGGATATGGCATCCGCATCGAATATGAAAACCGTATAAGACCATATCTGGGATATGGCATCGGCATCTAGAGGTGACCCTCTGTAATACCCTATTTGGGGTATGGCATTAGCGTCGTATTTATGTGAATGATGATGATTTTGTATCTTCGAGTATCCTAAGTGATTCAATGGGGTAAATAGTTAAGCTTATAATAGAAATGAGATTAGTGCTAAAGCTATGTGATGAAGTGATACAGCTATATGTGAGTAATTCACGAGAAATGTTTACTATGTGTGACATGACTTGTAATTGGGTAAGAGTAAGTTGAGTAAGTTATGGCATTGTACTCGAGACTTTGTGTTTTTATTCAATGCAATGGATGGATAACATTATGAACCTTTATGTTGCTATTTATTTCATGCAAACTTACAAAGCTTTATGCTTACCCCTCTCATTTCCCTTTTCCTTGTAGTATAGCCAAGCTAGAGGATTGTACGATATCGAAGTTCAGAATCACACTATCAACTTCTCTTTGGTATAGCAAAGAGATTTATTTTGAGTATGGCATGTATAGGACTTGGTCATTTTGCTATGTCATATTTTTTAGCCAAAGTGTTGGCTATTAATGTTGTTCAAATAATTTTGTAAATGGTCATTGGAAATTAGCCAATACTTGACAAGTTCATCTATTTAATGTTGATGAAATTCATGAAGTGTATGCTTGTGTGGATGTCTTGATTTGAGTTCTTAGAAGTGCCTTATGGTCATGATATATGTTGAATTGAATTGGTATAAGTATGGTTGATTTGTAAGGTGGCATTTGGCTTGGTAGATAGCCTTACAAATGTCCACACGGGTGTGTGTCTAGGCCGTGTGTGACACAGGGTCAGCCCCGTGGGCGTGTTGATAGTCCATGTGTCCCTATGTATGCTAGGTTGGCAAGTTAGTATGCTCAGTAGTAAACACACGGGCGGAGACACGACCGTGTGTCTCAACTGTGTGGGAGACACGACCTAAGACACAGGCATGTGCCCAGACCGTGTGAAGTCTGCACCTAAAATTAGGAATTTAATTTGACACACAGTCTAAGGACATGGGCATGTACCTTGGCTGTGTGACCTTATTGAGGTGATGACGTCATAAATAGAATGCCAAGGTTTTCACACACGGGAGTGTCATGGCCGTGTGAGGGACACAAGCGTGTGTCAGGCTGTGTGAAAACCCCTGTAGGTTCGAATTGAAAAATAATTCCACACGGGTGTAGAACACGGGCATGTGATATGCCACACGGACGTGTTCCATCCTTCACACGGGTGTGTGGCCCTATTTTATGTCAAATTTGTCTAAGTGTTCAAAAGTTTCCGGTTTAGTCCCGAATCATTCTGGGTACAAGTTTAGGGTCTCGTAGACCTATAATAAGGACATTAAGGTCTTGAATCAAAAGTTTTAAATTGAAGTGAAATTTTATGAATCGATGATGCATGATTTAGCAAGTTAAGTACGGTAATGCCTCGTACCCGGTTTAGGCGTCGAATATGGGTAAGGGGTGTTACATGCCTCGGCAACTTTCCAACGTTGCATAATGACTATATTTTCAGATATGCTAGAGCATTTCCTTGAAGTTTTGACGGACAACTTCTCCATTTTTGGGAATGACTTTTAAGGATTGTTTAAAGAATTTAAAGATAGTATTATGCTGATGTGAAGAAACAAATCTTGTGTTAAATTGGGAGAAATGCCACTTTATGGTATCTGAAGGCATTGTCTTGAGTCATAATGTGTCACAGCGGGGAATTGAGGTGGACTGAGCAAAAATAGAAATGATTGAAAAATTGCCACCTCCCACCAGTGTAAAGGGTATTCGAAGTTTTCTAGTACAAATAGGATTTTACAGAAGATTTATCAAGGACTTCTCGAAAATTTCTAAACCCTTATGTACAGTACTTAAAATAAATAAACCTTTTAATTTTGATGATCTATGTTTGCAGGCTTTCAAGGTACTCAAGGAGCGACTAGTAGCAGCACCAATTGTAGTTGCTCTCGAATAGTCATTACCCTTTAAACTAATGTGCGACGCCAATGAGTTTTTCATGGGAGTAGTGTCGGGGGAAAAAAAGACAAGGTATTATTCGAAATATACTATGCCAGTAGGACGCTGACAGAAGCTCAACTTAATTACACCACCACAAAGAAATAATTACTGGCAGTAGTTTTTACGTTTGACAAATTTCGATCTTAGTGGGGAAAAAAGTTACAGTTTACATAGATCACTCGGCTATCAAATATTTGATATGCAAGAAGGATGCCAAGCTGAAATTAATTAGGTGGATACTTTTGCTGCAAGAGTTTGATTTGGAAATCAGAGATAGGAAAGGAACCGAAAATCAAGTGGCTGACCATTTGTCAAGGATAAAATCTGGAAATAAAGATGGTCGTACAAAATGCATTAGGAGGATTTCCTAGACGAACAATTACTCATTGCCAAGGCACTACCTTGGTATGCAGACATAGTAAACTTTCTAGTGGGTGGTGTAATGCCACCTAACATCAATACGCATAAGAAACAAAAATTTCTTCATGATGCAAAACAATACTATTGGGATGAACCTTTCCTATTTAAGCATTGTGCAGACCAGATAATTTGGAAGTGTGTCCCTAACGAGGAGATGTTTAGCATTTTATAGCATTCCCACTCAGCTCCGTATGGAGAACATTTGGAGGAATGAAACTAATGAACATTTGGCGATCTCAGATGTGCCGATATCAATGGTGACTCCTTATTTCGATGTATCATTTTTTCGGACATAATAAAATTATGTAAACACTTACTTGAAGTCTCACTTATCAGATTCCATTGTGGAAGACAATTTTTTTTGAAGGTTTCACCATGATATATCTGATCCATGCATAAAATCATGAAAAATGGATGGAAATTTTTGACTGCTACTTAGTATCTACAATAGGTTTGAAAAAGTATCTAAAAATATCAAATTTAGATATTTGTACCGTGTCGAAGTAAGGAACAATGGCATATATGTTGCCAAGGTACTCTAGTCAGGATTCTATTGGCCGACCCTATTTAAAGATGCTCATGAATTTTATAAGTCATGTGACCGTTTTCAGAGAACAGGGAATGTCTCAAGAAGACAAGAAATCTTTGCGTAGTATATTAGAGATTGAGTTATTTGATGTATGGGGAATAGACTTTATGGGTCCATTTTCACCATCTACAGGCAAGCTATACATACTTTTGGCAGTAGACTATGTCTTCTATTGGGTAGAAGCAGTAACTTTAGCCTCTAATGGTGCTAAGTCATTATTGAAATTTTTACTTAAGAACATTTTCACAAGATCTGGGACACCGAGAGCAATCATTAGTAGCGAAGGATCCCATTTCTATTGCAAATAAATGGCCAACGCTTTGTGCAGATATAGGGTGAAACACAAAATTGCCACGGCATATCATCCTCAGACCAATGGCCAAGCTGAAATCTCTATGTAACATCCTGAATTTTTGGGCCTATGCGTTTAATGGGTGGATATGTTTAACGTGTTAATTAAGTGTTAGGGGTCCAAATTGGGCTCAGGCTTATGTAGAGGCCTTGATTAAAATTATCTATTTGGGCATTGTAACATCCAGGATTATAGCCTATGCATTAGTATGTCTTATGTGTTATGGATGTGATGTGTGCATTTTTAGAATCTTGGAAATGTAAGGAAATGTCTTGTCTTGGAAATGTAAGGAAATGTCTTGTCTTGGAAATGTAAGGAAATGACTTCGATATGTAAGGAAATGTCTTGTCTTGGAAATGTAAGGAAATGACTTGGAAATGTAAGGAAATGTCTTGTCTTGGAAATGTAAGGAAATGTCTTGGAAATGTAAGGAAATGCTTTAGAAATGATAAGTTTAAAGTTTAAAAGGGGGACATGAAGCAAGGTGGTCTTAAGAGGAATTGTATGCAAAACATGACACACAAATGAGCTTGGAAAAGTGGCTTGGAGGCACCACTTAGAGCTCTGGAAATGACGCCACATGCTAGGGGGAAGGACTTGTGTTCGAGTCGCGTGGAGAGCAAAATTTTAAAGCCTTTATTTTGCTAAGTGGCGTCAATAAGATAGAATAGGGGGACGGCACATGGCTAAATTTTAGGAGTTTTATCCCTTTTATTTTATTTAAGGATAAAAGATGATAAATGAGGAATTATTCTTTAATTAGGAAAATAAGGGAGAAGTGATGGCCAAGTAAGGGACTTTGAGTTTAATAATTTCGGCTAAGGAAGGATAGTTGTTGAATTATCTTTTATTTTTCGTGATAATTAAAGAGATAAAGCTATCAAAATAGAATAGTGATGGCCAAGTAAGGGAGTCTTGGCCTAGTAATTTCGGCAATAGGAGGAAAAGAGAGGTCGTTCTGTATTATTTTCTTTTCTTGAAAGTCTCTGCCGAATTCTCAAGCAAAAACTCCTCTCTTCTCTTTTATTTTTGCCAAGACGAAAATAGCTTGTGTTCTAGCTGAATCCTCCATCTTTATTCTTCATCTTCTTCTTTTTCTTCTCCAATCCAATCCATCAAGGAAGCCGAAACCAAGTTCTCTCTAGCCATAGCTGAATTCCTCTGAAGATCTATGTAAGGGAGCAGTCAACTACAGCATCAAAAGGGTAAGATCTGTGGTCAATCGATTTTCATTCCTTTTCTTTTTACCGAAAGCAAGGTACTAATCCTATTAGCAATTTTGACCGAAACTTGAAGGATCTCTCGGGATTTTGACTATTGTCGACTACCAGGGAGAAGAGACTATTTCGGGATTTAAGGATCAAGGTAAGACAATAAAGTATTTGGCCTTAGGCCATTTTTATTGAGATTTAATGTTAGAAATTGATCTAACATGTGGCTATAGGGATTTCGACATACACCTAAGACAAGAGATCAATTCCGGGATTTAAGATTTGGAAGGTAAGTACATATGTACATTCGGCCAAAGCCTAGTTTAGTATTTTGATTTGTTTCTTAAATGTTTAAAAGCCGGAAACTAACCAAGTTAATGGATTTAATGTTGGCCGATTGAAGGATGGTATAGCACAAAGTTTTCGGGATTTGATTTATAGTGAAATCGGCACCAAGGTAAGAATTCGATTACAATAATCCTAATGGGATTTGGTTTTATGGCCGAATGGTTTTTAGTAAATTACTATATGTTGGCCGAACATAGGAACAAAAGATCTAGGACGCTAGATCGAGATCTTCGGAATTTGGAGTGAATTTGCTAAGCTAATCAGGTGTGTACCCCACACTAACTTTTAATAAGATTTATGGCAATATTAAATATGTGTATGTTTATAAAAATGTGAATATGGCTAAGGTACCATGTAATGGTACAAAAGTACTCAGGTACGTTTCCTACTCCTACTAGGAATATGAATATATGTTATGACTCATATGTGAACAGTGATAAGAATGTGAAATTAAGCATGTTAATGCATAATATGTATGATATGAGGCATATGGGTTATATGAAAAGGGGAAGTGAATGTGGTGACCTAAGACCACGATATCTGAATGTGGTGACCTAAGACCACGATATCTGAATGTGGTGACCTAAGACCATGACATCTGAATGTGGTGACCTAAGACTACGATATCTGAATGTGGTGACCTAAGACCACGATATCTGAATGTGGTGACTTCGGTCACAATTATTTAATCTGGTGGCTATGCCACGAATATTTATAAGAGGCGATGAGCACGCCGATTGCAGCAGCGACCGCTTTCGATGGTGTGTAGCGGATGGAGGGTTGACTTAGTAGTCCCCACGGTGTGCAGGTTGGTACGGGTGATGTGTAGCGGATGGCATATAGGTTTGGGTTCGGGTTGCATCACTATTTTTATTTGTTGTAAGTATTGATATGTGACATGATAATGTATGCCTGAATTGTTAAATCTTAGTGTTGGTTACACATTGAGTGCATTGACTCACCCCGCTGTAGGGAACATTTTTTTCAGTGATGAACAGTGATGGACTGGTGTGAGGCTTAGGGGTGGCCATGCTCAGGCAAGAAATTTATTTGATTGAGACTTTTTATTTTAAGTACTTTGGTTTTAATTTTGGGATTTATTTGATGTAATAAGGCCATAGTTGAATTACTTTAATTTTTCTTTTAATTACTATGTACGAATTTTTATCAAGTGAAGTTTAAGTAGATTTCTTTTAAAACAAAGCCTAAACGTTTTGTCACCTAAAGTAAAGGATTTTAATAATGAAATAAACTTGTTTTCAACTCGAGCCCAACCCACCAGCAAATTATCTTCAAAACACACAGATTTCTAAAGTAATAAAAGAATTTTTAATCGGTTTACTTCGAGGAACATACCAGATCTAGTCCAGGCTCGTGGGCCGGGTATGGGGTGTTTCAATTTGGTATCAGAGCCCAATTTTAAACTCTCGGCCTTGAGATTAAGGCCCAAAACATTTTCGAATCGAGCCCAAATAAGTTTTACATAAATATTTTTATGAAATCAGCAGTTTTTTTTTGGCATGGCACCTAAGTCTCCGACCCGCAGTCCACCAGGTAAGTACCCCTATCCATTGTGTGATTTATTGTATGATCTGTAGAAGGGTAGGAATGGAACGTAAAAATAGTATGATAGGTACTTGAACCCTAGGACTAGTTTTCCCCAACATTTACATAAGACTTAAGTGCCTAATTAAACAAACCTGTGGTTAAGTCGCCGAGTTAGGGTGTGGCAACCATGGTGCGCATGTCTAGGATTGGATCCAAAAGAGCCTGGTACTTAAGTAGTCCTAGTGACTCACCTCCTCTTCGCTAGAATCCTACCTGGTGCGTAGCTTCGGTTCACCCTAACCATGAGGACTTATTCATGGGCTAAACGCAATAACTAAAACCCGAAAGGGAACTAGCTGTATTTTTATAAAAACCCTAGTTTTAAAACTCTTAAAATGACCCTTTTAATTTGTGAGAACTATTTTTACAAAATTTTCCGAAAAATTTCTGATTTGTAGAATTACAAAATACCCCTAGTGGTAAAATTATAAAAATACCCCTGGTTTCTAAAAAATTACCGTACTACCCCGATTTCAATGAAATTTTCCTTACTTTATAAAATGACCAAAAACTCTAGATCACAAAATATCAAAATATCTTGATTTTGGAAAATTACGAAATTGCCCTTAACTTGCAAATTACCAAAATGACCCTAATTTCCAAAATTTTTGCAACATCACCTTTTTGGAAAACAAATTCTCAAAAAGGAACCCCCAAGTTTTGTAAATTTTGAAATACCCCGAAATTATTAAGCTTTACAAATTACCCTGGCTTATTACCGAAATACCCTCGAGTTACAAAATTACCGAAATACCCCCGAATTTTAAAATTTCCAAAAATACCCCGGGAACGTAAAATTACCAAAATGCCCTTATTGGCAAAATTACCAAGGAACCTTATTTTAAAAAATTACGAAAATACCCCTGGGTAGGGAAATGGATAGAATGACCATAGAAGTGTAGTGAATGAATGTGTCTCTGCTTATGAATGTGAATGTGACTCTCTGCATTAGAGTAGTGAACTTGAACTGAACCTTTGTGTGATCGAAAGAACTACTTCTAAATATCTTTATTTCATAAAATTGTTCGCGGTTAATAAGTGGAACAAAATTCTGATGCATAAAACTTTTTAATCAGATTAAATCGCGGCGTTAGAAATGAGTTCTAGGGGAAGTGAACTTAGAGATTGTACCTAGGAAGTATGATGGTTCTATTAAGATCAGAGTGCGCAGCATAAGCGTAGTGTGATGAGTAGGAATGCAGTTAGCCAAGTAATTTCGAGGACGAAATTATTTTTAAAGGGGTAGAACTGTAACATCCTAGATTATAGCTTATGCATCAGTATGTCTTATGTGTTATGGATGTGATGTGTGCATTTTTAGAATCTTGGAAATGTAATGAAATGTCTTGTCTTGGAAATGTAAGGAAATGTCTTGTCTTGGAAATGTAAGGAAATGACTTGGAAATGTAAGGAAATGTCTTGTCTTGGAAATGTAAGGAAATGACTTGAAAATGTAAGGAAATGTCTTGTCTTGGAAATGTAAGGAAACGTCTTGGAAATGTTTTAGAAATGATAAGTTTAAAGTTTAAAAGGGGGACATGAAGCAAGGTGGTCTTAAGAGGAATTGTATGCAAAACATGACACACAAATGAGCTTGGAAAAGTGGCTCAGAGGCACCACTTAGAACTCTGGAAATGACGCCACATGCTAGGGGGAAGGACTTGTGTTCGAGTCGCGTGGAGAGCAAAATTTTAAAGCCTTTATTTTGCTAAGTGGCGTCAATAAGAGGGAATAGGGGGACGACACATGGCTAAATTTTAGGAGTTTTATCCCTTTTATTTTATTTAAGGATAAAAGATGATAAATGAGGAATTATTCTTTAATTAGGAAAATAAGGGAGAAGTGATGGCCAAGTAAGGGACTTTGAGTTTAATAATTTCAACTAAGTAAGGATAGTTGTTGAATTATCTTTTATTTTTCGTGATAATTAAAGAGATAAAGCTATCAAAATAGAAGAGTGATGGCCAAGTAAGGGAGTCTTGGCCTAGTAATTTCGGCAATAGGAGGAAAAGAGAGGCCATTCTCAGATTATTTTACTGCTTCTTGAAAGTCCTGCCAATTCTCAAGCAAAAACTCCTCTCTTCTCTTTTATTTTTGCCAAGACGAAAATACCTTGTGTTCTAGCCGAATCCTCCATCTCTATTCTTCATCTTCTTCTTTTTCTTCTCCAATCCAATCCATCAAGGAAGCCGAAACCAAGTTCTCTCTAGCCATAGCTGAATTCCTCTGAAGATCTAAGTAAGGGAGCAGTCAACTACAGCATCAAAAAGGTAAGATCTGTGGTCAATCGATTTTCATTCCTTTTCTTTTTATCGAAAGCAAGGTACTAATCCTATTAGCAATTTTGACCGAAACTTGAAGGATCTCTCGGGATTTTGACTATTGTCGACTACCAGGGAGAAGAGACTATTTCGGGATTTAAGGATCAAGGTAAGACAATAAAGTATTTGGCCTTAGCCCATTTTTATTGAGATTTAATGTTAGAAATTGATCTAACATGTGGCTATAGGGATTTCGACATACACCTAAGACAAGAGATCAATTCCGGGATTTAAGATTTGGAAGGTAAGTACATATGTACATTCGGCCAAAGCCTAGTTTAGTATTTTGATTTGTTTCTTAAATGTTTAAAAGCCGGAAACTAACCAAGTTAATGGATTTAATGTTGGCCGATTGAAGGATGGTATAGCACAAAGTTTTCGGGATTTGATTTATAGTGAAATCGGCACCAAGGTAAGAATTCGATTACAATAATCCTAATGGGATTTGGTTTTATGGCCGAATGGTTTTTAGTAAATTACTATATGTTGGCCGAACATAGGAACAAAAGATCTAGGACGCTAGATCGAGATCTTCGGAATTTGGAGTGAATTTGCTAAGCTAATCAGGTGTGTACCCCACACTAACTTTTAATAAGATTTATGGCAATATTTAATATGTGTATGTTTATAAGAATGTGAATATGGCTAAGGTACCATGTAATGGTACAAAAGTACTCAGGTACGTTTCCTACTCCTACTAGGAATATGAATATATGTTATGACTCATATGTGAACAGTGATAAGAATGTGAAATTAAGCATGTTAATGCATAATATGTATGATATGGGGCATATGGGTTATATGAAAAGGGGAAGTGAATGTGGTGACCTAAGACCACGATATCTGAATGTGGTGACCTAAGACCACGATATCTCAATGTGGTGACCTAAGACCACGACATCTGAATGTGGTGACCTAAGACTACGATATCTGAATGTGGTGACCTAAGACCACGATATCTGAATGTGGTGACTTCGGTCACAATTATTTAATCTGGTGGCTATGCCACGAATATTTATAAGGGCGATGAGCACGTCGACTGCAGCGACTGCCTTCGATGGTGTGTAGCAGATGGAGGGTTGACTTAGTAGTCCCCACGGTGTGCAGGTTGGTACGGGTGATGTGTAGCGGATGGCATATAGGTTTGGGTTCGGGTTGCATCATTATTTTTATCTGTTATAAGTATTGATATGTGACATGATAATGTATGCCTGAATTGTTAAATCTTAGTGTTGGTTACACATTGAGTCTGTTGACTCACCCCGTTGTGGGAACATTTTTTTCAGTGATGATGAGCAGTGATGGGTGGGTGTGCGAAAGCTTAGGGGTGGCCATGCTCAAAGAAGGAAATTTATTTGATTGAGACTTTTTATTTTAAGTACTTTGGTTTTAATTTTGGGATTTATTTGATGTAATAAGGCCATAGTTGAATTACTTTAATTTTTCTTTTAATTACTATGTACGAATTTTTATCAAGTGAAGTTTAAGTAGATTTCTTTTAAAACAAAGCCTAAGCGTTTTGTCACCTAAAGTAAAGGATTTTAATAATGAAATAAACTTGTTTTCAACTCGAGCCCAACCCACCAGCAAATTATCTTCAAAACACACAGATTTCCAAAGTAATAAAAGAATTTTTAACCGGTTTACTTCGAGGAACATACCAGATCTAGTCCAGGCTCGTGGGCCGAGTATGGGGTGTTTCAATTTGGTATCAGAGCCCAGTTTTAAACTCTCGGCCTTGGGTTTAAGTCCCAAAACATTTTCGAATCGAGCCCAAATAAGTTTTACAAAAATATTTTTATGAAATCAGTAGTTTTTTTTTGGCATGGCACCTAAATCTCCGACCCGCAGTCCACCAGGTAAGTACCCCTATCCATTGTGTGATTTATTGTATGATCTGTAGAAGGGTAGGAATGGAACGTAAAAATAGTATGATAGGTACTTGAACCCTAGGACTAGTTTTCCCCAACATTTACATAAGACTTAAGTGCCTAATTAAACAAACCTGTGGTTAAGTTGCCGAGTTAGGGTGTGGCAACCATGGTGCGCATGTCTAGGATTGGATCCAAAAGAGCCTGGTACTTAAGTAGTCCTAGTGACTCACCTCCTCTTCGCTGGAATCCTACCTGGTGCGTAGCTTCGGTTCACCCTAACCATGAGGACTTATTCATGGGCTAAACGCAATAACTAAAACCCGAAAGGGAACTAGCTGTATTTTTATAAAAACCCTAGTTTTAAAACTCTTAAAATGACCCTTTTAATTTGTGAGAACTATTTTTACAAAATTTTCCGAAAAATTTCTGACTTGTAGAATTACAAAATACCCCTAGTGGTAAAATTATAAAAATACCCCTGGTTTCTAAAAAATTACCGTACTACCCTGATTTCAATGAAATTTTCCTTACTTTATAAAATGACCAAAAATTCTAGATCACAAAAGATCAAAATATCTTGATTTTGGAAAATTACGAAATTGCCCTTAAATTGCAAATTACCAAAATGACCCTAATTTCCAAAATTTTTGCAACATCACCGTTTTGGAAAACAAATTCTCAAAAAGGAACCCCCAAGTTTTGTAAATTTTGAAATACCCCGGAATTATTAAGCTTTACAAATTACCCTGGCTTATTACCGAAATACCCTCGAGTTACAAAATTACCAAAATACGCCTGAATTTTAAAATTTCCAAAAATACCCCGGGAACGCAAAATTACCAAAATGCCCTTATTGGCAAAATTACCAAGGAACCTTATTTTGAAAAATTATGAAAATACCACTGTAGGACAAATTATGAAAATACCCCTGGGTAGGGAAATGGATGGAATGACCATAGAAGTGTAGTGAATGAATGTGTCTCTGCTTATGAATGTGAATGTGACTCTCTGAATTAGAGTAGTGAACTTGAACTGAACCTTTGTGTGATCGAAAGAACTACTTCTAAATATCTTTATTTCATAAAATTGTTCGCGGTTAATAAGTGGAACAAAATTCTGATGCATAAAACTTTTTAATCAGATTAAATCGCGGCGTTAGAAATGAGTTCTAGGGGACATGAACTTAGAGATTGTGGCTAGGAAGTATGATGGTTCTATTAAGATCAGAGTGCGCAGCATAAGCGTAGTGTGATGAGTAGGAATGCAGTTAGCCAAGTAATTTCGAGGACGAAATTATTTTTAAGGGGGGTAGAACTGTAACATCCTAAATTATAGCCTATGCATCAGTATGTCTTATGTGTTATGGATGTGATGTGTGCATTTTTAGAATCTTGGAAATGTAAGGAAATGTCTTGTCTTGGAAATGTAAGGAAATGTCTTGTCTTGGAAATGTAAGGAAATGACTTGGAAATGTAAGGAAATGTCTTGTCTTGGAAATGTAAGGAAATGACTTGAAAATGTAAGGAAATGTCTTGTCTTGGAAATGTAAGGAAATGTCTTGGAAATGTAAGGAAATGGTTTAGAAATGATAAGTTTAAAGTTTAAAAGGGGGACATGAAGCAAGGTGGTCTTAAGAGGAATTGTATGCAAAACATGACACACAAATGAGCTTGGAAAAGTGGCTCAGAGGCACCACTTAGAGCTCTGGAAATGACGCCACATGCTAGGGGGAAGGACTTGTGTTCGAGTCGCGTGGAGAGCAAAATTTTAAAGCCTTTATTTTGCTAAGTGGCGTCAATAAGAGGGAATAGGGGGACGACACATGGCTAAATTTTAGGAGTTTTATCCCTTTTATTTTATTTAAGGATAAAAGAAGATAAATGAGGAATTATTCTTTAATTAGGAAAATAAGGGATAAGTGATGGCCAAGTAAGGGACTTTGAGTTTAATAATTTCAACTAAGTAAGGATAGTTGTTGAATTATCTTTTATTTTTCGTGATAATTAAAGAGATAAAGCTATCAAAATAGAAGAGTGATGGCCAAGTAAGGGAGTCTTGGCCTAGTAATTTCGGCAATAGGAGGAAAAGAGAGGCCATGCTGTATTATTTTCTGTTCTTGAAAGCCGATGCCGAATTCTCAAGCAAAAACTCCTCTCTTCTCTTTTTTTTTTCCCAAGACGAAAATACCTTGTGTTCTAGCCGAATCCTCCATCTCTATTCTTCATCTTCTTCTTTTTCTTCTCCAATCCAATCCATCAAGGAAGCCAAAACCAAGTTCTCTCTAGCCATAGCTGAATTCCTCTGAAGATCTAAGTAAGGGGAGCAACAACTACAAAGATCAAAAGGGTAAGATCTGTGGTCAATCGATTTTCATTCCTTTTCTTTTTACCGAAAGCAAGGTACTAATTCTATTAGCAATTTTGTCCGAAACTTGAAGGATCTTTCAGGATTTTGACTATTGTCGACTACCAGGGAGAAAAGACTATTTCGGGATTTAAGGATCAAGGTAAGACAATAAAGTATTCAGCCTTAGGCCATTTTTATTGAGATTTAATGTTAGAAATTGATCTAACATGTGGCTATAGGGATTCCGACATACACCTAAGACAAGAGATCAATTCCGGGATTTAAGATTTGGAAGGTAAGTACATATGTACATTCGGCCAAAGCCTACTTTAGTATTTTGATTTGTTTCTTAAATGTTTAGAAGCCGAAAACTAACCAAGTTAATGGATTTAATGTTGGCCGATTGAAGGAAGGTATAGCACAAAGTTTTCGGGATTTGATTTATAGTGAAATCGGCACCAAGGTAAGAATTCGATTACAATAATCCTAATGGGATTAGGTTTTATGGCCGAATGGTTTTTAGTAAATTACTATATGTTGGCCAAACATAGGAACAAAAGATCTAGGACGCTAGATTGAGATCTTTGGAATTTGGAGTGAATTCGCTAAGCTAATCAGGTGTGTACCCCACACTAACTTTTAATAAGATTTATGGCAATATTTAATATGTGTATGTTTATAAGAATGTGAATATGGCTAAGATACCATGTAATGGTACAAAAGTACTCAGGTACGTTTCCTACTCCTACTAGGAATATGAATATATGTTATGACTCATATGTGAACAGTGATAAGAATGTGAAATTAGGCATGTTAATGCATAATATGTATGATATGGGGCATATGGGTTATATGAAAAGGGGAAGTGAATGTGGTGACCTAAGATCACGATATCTGAATGTAGTGACCTAAGACCACGATATCTGAATGTGGTGACCTAAGACCACGACATCTGAATGTAGTGACCTAAGACCACGATATCTGAATGTGGTGACCTAAGACCACGATATCTGAATGTGGTGACCTAAGACCACGATATCTGAATGTGGTGACTTCAGTCACAATTATTTAATCTGGTGGCTATGCCACGAATATTTACAAGGGCGATGAGCACGTCGACTGCAGCGATTGCCTTCGATGGTGTGTAGCGGATGGAGGGTTGACTTAGTAGTCCCCACGGTGTGCAGGTTGGTACGGGTAATGTGTAGCGGATGGCATATAGGTTTGGGTTCGGGTTGCATCATTATTTTTATCTGTTATAAGTATTGATATGTGACATGATAATGTATGCCTGAATTGTTAAATCCTAGTGTTGGTTACACATTGAGTCTGTTGACTCACCCCGCTGTGGGAACATTTTTCAGGTGATGAACAGTGATGGACCGGGTCGGCAGAAGCTTAGGGGTGGCCATGCTCAGCAAGGAAATTTATTTGATTGAGACTTTTTATTTTAGTACTTTGGTTTTAATTTTGGGATTTATTTGATGTAATAAGGCCATAGTTGAATTACTTTAATTTTTCTTTTAATTACTATGTACGAATTTTTATCAAGTGAAGTTTAAGTAGATTTATTTTAAAACAAAGCCTAAACGTTTTGTCACCTAAAGTAAAGGATTTTAATAATGAAATAAACTTGTTTTTAACTCGAGCCTAACCCACCAGCAAATTATCTTCAAAACACACAGATTTCCAAAGTAATAAAAGAATTTTTAATAGGTTTACTTCGAGGAACATACCATATCCGGTCCAAGCTCGTGGGCCGGGTATGGGGTGTTTCAGGCATTATAGGGTTTAAAAGGTAGGATCTATGTTTAAAATACCAAAGTGGGCTTGTGGCCCAATCTTAGTAGGTGACGCCACACCAGGGAGTAAGGGGCCCAAATTTAGGTTTCATGGAGCCCAATTCTTTTAATTTAAGTTAGCTAAATTTTGGGCATTAGGAATTTATTTTATGTGGATAATAAGCAGATAAAGGTTAAAATTTAGGGATTTTAATGATTAAAATATGTGTATAATATGCTAAAAAAGGAGGGAGGAGTTAGAGATAATTAAGTCTCTTTTAGATGAGCTAGTAAATTAACATAAAGGAGAAAAGATAGGATTTATCTGCAAGGTTATGTAAGTGCTGGAATTTCTATAAATAGGGGGAATATCTCTTCAATTTCGGCATTTGGGTTTTTCTCTCATTCTTTTCTCTTCTTCTCTGAGTAAATGTCAAAATCTCCTAAAGTTCCATTTTCTTCTTCATTCTTTGCAAAATCTGAAATCTCTAAGCCTAATCCCTCATCTTCACTTTGATTCAAAAGCTGAAACTCTTTCCATTCTTTTTCTTCCTAGCCGAAATCTTCAAGTCTCTTCTTTGTTTTCTTTTCTTCTTCTCTTTTCCTGTCAGAAACCGAAACTCTTCACTCAAGTATTTTAAAAGCCAAGGACACATCAGCCTTCTCTTATTCATACTTTTTCCGGGATTTTCCTAAAAGCTGAAATCCTTAGATCTCATATCCTGTGATTGCCGAATTGCTTCTGTGGTGCCTGCTTGTGCCAAATCTTGAAGGAAACAATAGGTAAGTATTGATTTTGGGATTTCAATGTTCTTTCGGCTTTTCAAAAGTCCTTAGCCGAATGGCTATTAGAAACTAATCTTTTATTTCACTCTTCTTTTCGGCATTCTGGGATTTGAAGAAAGAGGCTAATCGCATAGATCTCTAATTTATAGAATCGTGTTACTTTCGGGATTTCAAGGTAAGAGGATTTGTTTATTTATATATATAAAATCGGGTAGAATACTAACCATGGACGAATATAGGAGAGGCCTATTTTCGCAATTTTTTCGGCTTTTGAGCAAGGCTATAGATTGAGGATAATAGATCCGGATAGCAAGGACATCGATTAAGAATATTGGATTTCGCGATATCAGGTGTGTAATACTTCCTCACCATCTATATCTGATTATTAATGTATGTTCATAAGTTTATATGTTGTGATAAATGTCGATATCTCGGTTTAATATTGGAAACCCGAAAAGGGTGAATCAAATCACCAGGTCAGTGAATGTTTTGACTTTATATGATAAAAGTATATTGATTTTATGATTGCATTGGTTGGGTTGATGAAAGGAGGAAGTTATGCGTTATATGTGTAGCGGTTTATACCGTGATCTGTTATATGTTGTAGCGGCTAATGCGGTGATCTGTTATAAGGGCTTCGACCATAATATGTTGATGAGCGGCATGACTGCCATCTTGGCGTGTAGCGGTGTGGGTCGATTGTAGAAATCCCCAATGGTGTGAATGGCTGGTACGGGGGCGTGTAGCGGATGGAAACCTAGGCAAACGGGTTGGGGCTTGCATATTATTTGTTTATATTTTTTATACGTGAAATTATTAATCTGTTTTATGGGCCTAAGGCCAAAATCTAGTGGTGCTTCGGACCGGGCTGGAGAGGAACGCAAGGTGGCCATGCAAAAGAACATCTGGATCCAGCAAAAAGACTCAAGTTAATACTTTATATTTTTAATTAATGGATTTTAAATCTCGTTGTAATAAGGCCAAGGGCCACTAGTTTATGTTTTGTTTTATTTTAGGCTTTAATTACTTTTAGTTATTTAAATTCTTATTCAACTAATGCATGTATTTAAATTTGGGTTTTTAATTTATAAAGGCATATTTTATTTAAACTACCAACTATTAAATTTCTTTCGAATAAGAAGATAAACTTTAGATAAATATTTTCTGAAAATACGACATGTTTTTCCAAAATTTTCTTAATGACATACTAGATCCGGTCATGGTGTTTGGGCCGGGTTTGGGGTGTTACAAATTGGTATCAGAGCCCGGTTCAAAACTCGGCTTTGGGGGTTTTTTGGCTCAAAACGTTTTCTAAAGATGGGTTTTTGAAACATGGATGTTTTTAAATGATAAACAGGTCTGTTAGCTCGGCATGGCACCTGCATCTCCGGCCCAAGTCTGCCAGGTAAGTATTCTGAACTCTTTGTGTGTTATATATGTATGTGGGCTTGATGGGCTTTGTGGGACGTAGACTATTTAGACTATAACTTGATGGACTTTAGGCTTAGCTGAAATAACTCCTTAAATCTCATAAGACTTAATTTCACTAAACAAACCCGTGAACGAGTCGCAAGACTAGGGTGTGGCAACAGGCATACGCATGTCTAAGATTGGATCCGGAAGAGCCTAGTACTTAAACAGTCCTAGTGACTCACCTCCTCTTCGCTGGAATCCTACCTGGTGCGTAGTGACTATTCACTCTAGCCACGAGGATTTGTTGACGGGCCAAAATCTATAATTAAAACCCGAAAGGGACCAGCCACCCTAGTTTTGAAAAAAAAAAGAAGAAAATTTCTCAAGTTTTGCAAAATTTTCAAAATACGTTTGATTTGTGGAAACTTCCAACCAGCCATGAATTTGTAAAATACCTATGTTTTGAAAATTTACCCGAAAATCTCATGTTTATAAGAGTAACCCGGACCATGAAACTAGATTTTTCCCCAAAGTACCCTGTTTGAAAAAATAAAACAACAACAACATCGAAATATCCCTGGTTAGGAAAAATTACCAACCTACCCTCGTTTTGTGAAATGACAAAATACCCTTGGTTTGTACAATTACCAAATTACCCCTGATTTGCAAAATTACTAAATTGTCCCTGATTGCAAAATTACCGAAATACTCTCAGATTTCAAAATTTCTGAAATACCCCCGGATTTCAAAATTATCGAAATACCCTCAGATTTTAAAATTATCAAAATAACCCTGGATTGTAAATTACCAAAATACCCTTATTTCACAAAATCACCAAGGAACCCTATTTTGGAAAATTACGAAAATACCCCTGTAAGATAAATTACGAAAATACCCCTAGGTAGTGGAATAACGAGAATACCCCTATGTATTGAGTGTGGATGTATGGATGTTGTCTGTATGTTGATTGTTGAATGTATGTAGTTTATAGAACTAGGAAAGGTGAACTTGAGACTGAATTGCGAATTCGAAAGAACTACTCTTAAAACTACTAATCATAAGACTGTTCGTGGATAATAAGTGGAAGAAAACCAATAATTCATAAAATTTTTTAATCAGATAAACGCGAACCGATAGCATGAGTGCAAGGGGACGAGGACGCTCTAGATGTGAATACCGGTGCGTACTCTACCATAGTGTACTAAGTGTTTATTTTGGGTTTAGAATTGGAGTGCGCGGCGAAAGCATGGTAGTGAGACTTAGGTAGTACGATTAATAGTTAATTGGAAATTTCGAGGACGAAATTTCTTTAAAGGGGTAGAACTGTAACATCCTGAATTCTTGGTCCTATGCGTTTAATGGGTGGATATGTTTAATGTGTTAATTTAAGTGTTAGGGGTCCAAATTGGGCTCAGGCTTAGGTAAAGGCCTTGATTAAAATTATTTGTTTGGGCATTATAGGGTTTAAAAGGTAGTATCTATGTTTAAAATACCAAAGTGGGCTTGTGGCCCAATCTTAGGAGGTGATGCCACACAAGGGAGTAAGGGGCCCAAATTTAAGTTTCATGGAGCCCAATTCTTTTAATTTAAGTTAGCTAAATTTTGGGCGTTAGGAATTTATTTTATGTGGATAATAAGCAGATAAAGGCTAAAATTTAGGGATTTTAATGATTAAAATATGTGGATAATATGCTGATAAAGAAGGGAGGAGTTAGAGATAATTAAGTCTCTTTTAGATGAGCTAGTAGATTAAGATAAAGGAGAAAAGATAGGATTTATCTGCAAGGTTAGGCAAGTGCCGAAATTTCTATAAATAAGGGGAATATCTCTTCAATTTCGGCATTTGGGTTTTTCTCTCATTCTTTTCTCTTCTTCTCTGAGTAAAAGCCGAAAACTCCTAAAGTTCCATCTTCTTCTTTATTCTCTCGCAAAGCCAAATCTCTAAGCCTAATCCCTCATCTTCACTTTGATTCAAAAGTCGAAACTCTTTCCATTCTTTTTCTTCCTAGCCGAAATCTTCAAGTCTCTTCCTTGTTTTCTTTTCTTCTTCTTTTTTCCTGTCAGAAACCGAAACTCTTCACTCAAGTATTTTAAAAGCCAAAGACACATCAGCCTTCTCTTATTCATACTTTTTCTGGGATTTTCCTAAAAGCTGAAATCCCTAGATCTCATCTCCTGTGATTGCCGAATTGCTTCTGTGGTGCCTGCTTGTACCGAATCCTGAAGGAAATAATAGGTAAGTATTGATTTTGGGATTTCAATGTTCGTTCAGCTTTTCAAAAGTCCTTAGCCGAATGGCTATTAGAAACTAATCTCTTATTTCACTCTTCTTTTCGACATTCCAGGATTTGAAGAAGGAGGCCAATCGCATAGATCTCTAAGTTATATAATCGTGTTACTTTCGGGATTTCAAGGTAAGAGGATTTTTTTATTTATATATATAAAATCGGGTAGAATACTAACCATGGCTGAATATAGGAGAGGCCTATTTTTGCAATTTTTTCAGCTTTTGAGCAAGGCTATAGATTGAGGATAATAGATCCGGATAGCAAGGACATCGACTAAGAATATTGGATTTCGCGATATCAGGTGTGTAATACTTCCCCACCATCTAGATCTGATTATTAATGTATGTTCATAAGTTTATATGTTGTGATAAATGCCGATATCTCGGTTTAATGTTGGAAACCCGAAAAGGGTGAAGCAAATCACCAGGTCAGTGAATGTTTTGACTTTATATGATAAAAGTATATTGATTTTTTGATTGCATGGGTTGGGTTGATGAAAGGAGGAAGTTATACGTTATATGTGTAGCGGTTTATACCGTGATCTGTTATATGTTGTAGCGGCTAATGCTGTGATCTGTTATAAGGGTTTCGGCCATAATATGTTGATGAGCGGCATGACTGCCATCTTGGCGTGTAGCGGTGTGGGTCGATTGTAGAAATCCCCAATGGTGTGAATGGCTGGTACGGGGGCGTGTAGCGGATGGAAACCTAGGCAAACGGGTTGGGCCTTGCATATTATTTGTTTATATTTTTTGTAAATGAAATTATTAATCTATTTTATGGGCCTAAGGCCAAAATCTAGTGGTGCATGAGGGTTGCACACTGACTCTCGCAACTCACCCTATTAATTAACCTTTCAGGTGATACCTAGTGCTTCGGACCGGGCTGGAGAGGAACGCAAGGTGGCCTTGGAAAAGAACATCAGGATCCAGCAAAAAGACTCAAGTTAATACTTTATATTTTTAATTAATGGATTTTAAATCTCATTGTAATAAGGCCATGGGCCACTAGTTTATGTTTTGTTTTATTTTGGGCTTTAATTACTTTTAGTTATATAAATTCTTATTGAACTAATGCATATATTTAAATTTGGGTTTTTAATTTATAAAGGCATACTTTATTTAAACTACCAACTATTAAATTTCTTTCGAATAAGAAGATAAACTTTAGAAAAATATTTTCTGTAAATATGACATGTTTTTCCAAAATTTTCTTAGTGACATACTAGATCAGGTCGTAGTGTTTGGGCTGGGTTTGGGGTGTTACACTCTAATAGTGAAATTAAGCAAATTTTGGAGAAAAAAAAGTAGTAAATTTTTCTCGAAAAGACTGGTCTACCAGATTGTATGAAGCTCTATGGGCATACCGAACATCATTTAAAACACCATTAGGGATGTCACCTTTCAAGCTTGTTTATGGTAAGCCATGTCATTTGCCTGTTGAACTTGAACATAAGGCATTTTGGGCAATTAAGAGGCTGAATATGGACTGGGCTACTATTGGCAGCAAAATATTATTAGAGTTGAATGAGATGGAAGAATTTTGGGCTCAAGCATATGAAAATGCTCGTTTATATAAGGAAAAGACCAAGCGATGGCATGATAGTAGAATTTTGACAAGGCAATTTGAACCTGGACAACATGTGCTGTTGTTTAATTCCAAGCTCAAGTTATTCCTTGGTAAATTAAAATCTCGATGGTTAGGACCTTTTGAAGTAATTCAAGTGTTTTCGCATGGAGCTATTACTGCAAAAAACTTGGAAACAGGGGCAACATTTAAAGTTAATGAACAACGCCTGAAGCATTATTGGGTTGCTCCTGTTGAACGTGACAAGAAAATCATTAATCTTCGTAACATTTAATTTAGCAAGTTTTCTTTTAATTTTTTTATTTTAAAAATTTTCATTATTTTCTTGTTATTAATATTTTATTCTTTACAGTTTAAATCGAATCAGAATAAAAGGGTCAAGATTTGCTAGTAAGCTTTGAGCAGTAATGCCGTAGCAATAGAAAGGAGTATGATGCCACAACAAACTGGCTGATGAGGTGCCAAGACATGATCAGTTGGAAAACTCCAAAAGAAAGATTTGTTGGAAAACTCTTTTGAGAAACTTAAATAAAATCCCTAAATGCAGGGCCCGAATATTTCATTTCCCCCAAAAACTTTGTTTCTTAATATTTTAAGCCCTAAATGCACGCCCGTTTGCTAGACCGTGTGGTTGATTTAGTTTTCATAATTATTCATAAAACAGGTGCAGACTTCACATGGCCGAGACACACGCTCGTGTGCTATATTCTGGACATTCTGTTTCTCAAAATTTAGATGTAGGGGACACACGGTCGGAACACATACTCGTGGGGCAAGCCGTGTGTCACACACGGCCTAGACGCACGCCCATGTGTCTACCCATATGGACATAAATAAGGCTATTTACCAAGACATTTTGCCACCCTTTAGTGCATATGTAACACCCCTATTCGAATCCGTTGCCGGAATAATGTACGAGGCATTACCGAGGAGTACGAAACACTTACAGACAATTTAAACCATTTATCGCTCAAATACCGAAATTGATTGTAAAAGTTTCTTTAATGGACCCTCGAGGTCTAAATCATGCATTAGGATCGGGTCGGGACTAAATCAGAATCGTATGAAATTTTTCGCAAAATCCCAAATTTATTTCATTTACAATGGTCCCATGCCCGTGTTGCTAGGCTGTGTGGTAAAGTTAATTTTCACAAAATAAGACTATTTTCCAAACCATGTTTCTCACTCATTTGATCCTTATTATTCACCCATATTTAATACATACAAAAACCAATTTAAGATATTCAACTGAGCCTTATACTTAATACCAATTATTAGCCACACACTTCATATATTTAACAAGAAACATATATACGCTCAATTCTCATTAAATTTCTCTTGTACTTATACTTTTTCACATTATGTATTCATATAACATAAAACAATCATACCTCTGTAATTCATGTACATTTTTATAACAATTTGTCTTGGTTTCAAACTACTTCATATTGGAGTTTTACGTATCAAATAATTTGAAACATCATCTTTACACATATAGTGCACTTGAGGTGCACAATTCTATAATTATGAATGAACACATTTATCAAATATATGCCATGTTTTTATATATATTGTAGTCTCATATTTCCATGTATCAATTACCATTATTTCCTCGTATTTCGACAAATACGTGTAACAATTCATAAACATGCAATTCACTAACTCTTCCTGCCAATCACAATTTAAATTGACAAGTCACTTACTGAGCTCAATTTCAATGTTCACTAAAACCTATCATATAAATTTGGATGAATGTATCCACCAATAAATTCTATGTACAAGTATCATCATCTCATATTTCCACATCCATTTACTTTCCACATTATGAACTCAAATAACATATACAAGACATACCAATGTATTTCAAATACGTTTTTATAATATTTTATTTAGAATTTAGATTATTTCATATTAGAACTCTTCTCATTAACTCATTTGGAATACCAATCATACGAAAAATACACTCAAGGGTGTACAAATATATATAATCACAAATGAACTCATTCATCAACCAAGTTCTATGTTAATGTCTCATCAATTTGTATTTCCTTATATCACATAATATATACCATGATTGATGAGCTCATCAATACCATGATTTCCATTCCCTTGTTATTTTTCCATATTTATCCCATTGAATTTATCAGAATTTCGATGGATTTTCAGGGGTACACTTTAGTGTACAAATCCGGGTTCGTCAATTCATATTCATGTGTGCACATTTACATTTCAGAGAGCACACTCCCGTGAACCTCATCCTTACATCGGGATTACCAGTCCAGGCTAAATCCCCTGTAATATAAACTCATAGAGTATTGTCGGGATTACCAGTCTAGGCTAAATCCCCTGCAACGACAATTACTCTAATGAGCCTGGATCTGAATTACTAGTCCAGGCTAAATTCAGACCCTAATTTGGATTACCCGTCTGGGCTAAATCCATTTTCCACATACTCTTTGGGAGGGCTATATCAGGATAGGATCACCTGTCCGGGCTAGATCCTTTTTACCGTCAATCCCTTTTCAAAGATCCATCGAATTTTCCTTTCATTCAACCAGGATTTCTTCCCCTTTTTATCAAATATATCAATGTTTCATCAATTTCCATACAATGAACATTCAAATCATATTCACATGAACAACATACATTTCAAGCATTTAAGAATATAATTCAAGTTACACGAACTTACAATTCGATTTTTATACCAAAATGATAATCTTAGTTTCATAATAAATATTTGAAATAAAACATTATATCATTTCTATTTCAATGTTTATCGATTATAATAGGGCATGTGATCAATTTATACATATGTCATTCATATATTTTCCCCCTCCTCCTTTCCATTCCACATCCTTAGTATAAATAACACATTTGTAACATTATCTATAATTTTTCACTATTTATTTATGTGAATATTCAAGCTGTTCATCCATGTCATAATAACTAAATTATTTTTATCTTGAGCTACAGAACTCCAAATTAAGATCTGCTAATTTTACCTGAAACTAGACTCACATATCTTCTTACCATAAAATTTTCAGAAGTTTTTTTTTAGCCAATAAGTACAAGTTATTCTTTAAAGTCACCCTTGTTCTGCTATCTAATAGTTCTGATCCGTCTTCACTAAAAATTAATTTTCTCATCGTAAAGAATTTGGATAATGTTACCAATTATTTTTTTTTTAAAAAATAGACTCATTAAGGATTTTAAGAATATGAATTATAACCCATAATTATTTTCCTCTAGTTTTTGATGATTTTCCAAAGTCAGAACAGAGGAACCCAAAATCATTCTGACCTTGTCTAATAAAACCTATTCTATCGCATGATTTACAATTCCATTGCTTACAACATTTCTTCTATAAGAAACTAGACTCAATAAGCTTTAATTCCATATTTTATTCATTCTCTAATTTGATTTCTACAATTTTTGGTGATTTTTCAAAGTTAGACTACTGCTGTTGTCCAAAATTGTTTTAGTGCAAAGTGTTGATTTCTATTTTGCCCCAAAATTCACAGTTCATACAATTTAGTCATTGTCCAACTAACCCCTCAATAGAGATAATTTTTCTCAATTAATACCTTATTCTATCATTTTAAACTACTTCCTAACCCTTGAAATTCAAAACTTTAGCATTAAACCTTAATTCCAAACTCTTTTACAATTAGGTCCTAAACCAATTTCCATCAATTTTACTTGATAAAATCATCATATATCAAAATTAAAGCTTCAATTCTATATTTATTCATCATATGCTTCCAAAAATCATCATAGCAACTTTAAAAATTAGCCATAGAATCAAAAACTAATGACATAGTAAGTTGGACCCAATTGTAAAAGTCCAAGAACATAGAAATTTCAAGGAGAAAGCAAGTATTAAACTTACATGAACCTAGAGTATGAAAACTAGCTTGAACCCTCTTCTATGGCTATTTTCCAACAGTTGAAAATGAACAGAAATGAAGAGAATTCTAGATATTTCAATTTTGTCCTATTTTCATTTAGCTAATTTTGGCAATTTTCCAATTTTGCCCTTATTTCACCCATTTCCTGATTTTTCTCAGCTATTGCCGCCCAAAATATCTCCTTTGGGCTTATTTGCATTTTAGGTCCTTCCTCATTTGACAATTAAGCTATTTACTCCTTCAAGCAACTTTTACATCTTTTTGAATTTAGTCCTTTTTATTTAATTAACCACCCAAACGTTAAAATTTTCTAACGAAAATTTAATACTACCTTATTAACATTCCGTAAAAATTCATAAAAATATTTATGACTCGGTTTATAACACCAAGATCTCGATACCTCTTCTTCTCAATTTCTTGACCAAATAAATCTTTATAAAATACAATTTACTATTTTAAAAATATTTTAAAAGCTACATTTGGCTCGTAAATATTAAATAATATAATCTACAATTTCATTTTTCGGATTTGGTGGTCTCGAACCACTATTTCCGACATCGCTGAAATTTGGGCTATTACACACACCTACTCCGTATAATATAGCACCAATTCAAGCATATACGTACAACCAAATCAGCCACAACCAAGACATCAACACATCATTCACATGCTGTAACACCCCAAACCCGGTCAATACGCCATGACCGAATTTGGCATGCCACGAAGGAAAACGTTTCAAGGAAAACGATTTATATTTTAGTGAAAAAGTTTTTGTTGTTCTAAGTTCGTAGAAATCGAGTATATAATAATTTAAAAACTGATAATTTACTTTGAAATCCTGAAAAGAAATCTTCAAAACTTAGTTCCAGCTTAGATTTGTAAACCTTTTGTAAATTAAAGATAAACTAAAACGATAAGGTTGAAAGTCGTATCTAAATAGAAATTTGGAAACTTGAGTTTTGGAAAATAATATGGATCATCGTAAATACTTAAATTGTTAAATACTATCAATTGATTTACGTTACCCGATGGTAACGTTTTAAAAACCATCGCGTTTTGTAGTTTAGAAAACTTTGCGCTCTAATTATTATATTAGCCATGTAATTTATAAACCATATTTTTAACGAATTCAAAACATATAAATAATCCAAAACATAATTAAAGAGGCCTTATTACAAATCCATAAAATATGAAAACCAAATTAAAATAAAATACCCAAATGGAAGTTCATATAAAACCAACTTTTATTGCATGGCCTCCTCGAGTTCATCCGGCTCCTCATTCGCGAATTTACAAATCACCTGAAAAGGTAAGGGAGAAGGTGAGTCACCAAGACTCAGTGCATAATCCCTCTCCCGGGTAAATGCCACATACTTACACAAATTATAACCAAGCAATATATATATGATGCACCCAACCTAGCCATCCATAACTCCTTTTCTACCCCGTGTGGTACCAAACCACTGGTGGTGCCAAACCACTGGTGACCCAAAGTCACGATATCCAATATTGTGTTACCAAATCACTGGTGACCCAAAGTCACGAATAATCAAGTTGTAGGGCCAACCCCCTTGTGATACCAAATCACTGGCGACGATCCCAATACATCAAATGTGGGGCCAACCCACGGTGGTGCGAAACCACTGGGACGAGTCGCTATGAGGTGCCAAACTTCTGGTGTCCCAAAGACACGAAATATGTGGTACCAAACCACTGGTGACCAAAGTCACGAATAATCAAATTGTGGGGCCAACCTACGTGTGATACCAAATCACTGGCGACGATCCCAATATCTCAAAAGTGGGGCCAACCCACGGTGGTGCGAAACCACAGGGACAAGTCGCTATGAGGTGCCAAACCTCTGGTGTCCCAAAGACACGAAATATGTGGTACCAAACCACTGGAGGTGCCAAACCTCTGGTGTCCCAAGGACATGATATCAAATCTTCCCCCTCCTCTCATATCACCCATACCAATGCAATAGATAAACAAATCATGTCACTATACTTTATGAGGTAATCACATAGAAATTTCCATATCATAAATCGTATCATCATGCATCATAGACTTAACTGATTCCTTGCTTATACCCATCATGGTATCATATCAAGATCTCATAATTTTCCACTTTAATAACATAATTAGTTATTAACACACATATATAAATATATATAAAAACTGAGTTATAAGTGTGTAAGGTACACACCTGACACCAACGAAAGTACTAAGATCCAAAGATTCGATCTACCGCACTAGATCACCTTGTCCTACATTCGGCCAAATCACAAAACTTTAAGCAACACCATTCGGCCAATAATACCTTAATCCCAATGAGTTATCCTTTGAAATACCAATCTTACCTATAGGCTTACCCAAAAACGATTGTCAAAGATTTGAGGCTTAGGTTGATTGCTTCCAACGTCCCAAAGAGCCTAGAAGAAATTGGTTTCTAAGAATGATTAGGATCCTTGCAACAATTGCCCAAAAGTTCGGCCTTTGTCCACAAGAAAACGACAGAGAAAAGAGAAAAGAAATGATAGGAAATTCGGCCATGACACATACCTATCTTCCAAAATCCGTTTGAAGAAAACCAAATGAAGTCCTATCCTTGATGATATTCGGCCAAGACAAATCAAAAAGGATATGAGAAGTTTCGGCTATGGTTTTTGTATGAAGAAAACAATTGATTTGAGACTAAAAAGAAATGATATTCGAGAGTAGAGGAGAGAAAATAAAAATAAGAGAAAGAGGATTCGGTTTAATCAACAATAGAAGAAAAGAAAAGAAAAGAGAGTTTGGAGAAGAGAGAGGTTCGGCCAAAAGAAAGAAAAAGGAAATGTGATTTTGAGCAAATACCAAAATAAAGAAAAGAGAGAGAGAGATGGGAGAAAGAGTGCACTAAAATGCAAAATGTGTTTTCGGTTTCAAAGGAGAAATGAGAGAAAGAATTAGAATTTGGTTCAACACAAAAATGAGAGCTAAAATCTAAAGCAAATTTGCACAAAAATGCCTAGGTACATTCGGCCAACTATCCCCCCCAAACCTCCTATCAACATTCGGCCACCCCCTAGCCACACATGCCGTCCACATACATGCACTAAAGGCCTTGGAATAGTTTCCAAAACATCTTCCTTAAGCAAAGCCTTATATCCCCCCATCCTTCCATAACCTTAAGATTCCTTTCCCAAAGTACAAACTTTCCTAAACCAATATTCAACTTGCCAAAAATTAAAAGTCCAACCTTCCATATATAAAGCTTGACCGTCCATTAATGCTAGGATACATAAAAATAAAGTCTTCAAAATGCTAAACATGCTACTCGAACCTCTTCCCACAAGCAACCCTTCATGCATCCTAACCACCTTGCTACTAACTCTCTTGTGCTAGAAATTAACACTTAAATTAACTTAAGTGTCAAGTTCACTTAATCCACTTCATTAAATTTTCAATACTAAAATTTATTCTAGCTTAGCTAATAATTCCAAGCCTTTACAACAATATACTAAGCCCACACAATAAACATTCTATCCGAGCTAACACAAGTAACAAAATGATACTCTAATTTTTAAGATGTTACAATTCTACCCCCCTAAAAAAAAATTTCGTCCTCGAAATTACCTGATCAAAAGAGTTGAGGGTACTGCTGCCTCATCGCATCTTCTAGTTCCCACGTAGCTTCTTCTATGCCATGGTTCTGCCATAAAACCTTTACTAATGGAACTGATTTCCTGCGCAAAACTTTCACGTCTCGGTCTAAAATCTGCACTGGTTCTTCTTCCACCGTCAGATCTGGACTCACCTCAATTTCCTCTACTGCCACGACATGCGATGGATCAGAACGATAGCGTCTAAGCATGGAGACATGAAACACATCGTGAATTTGACTCAGCTCTGATGGTAACTCGAGCTGATAGGCTACTGGTCCCACTCGTCTCAACACCTTATATGGCCCAATAAACCTTGGACTTAACTTGCCTTTTCTCCCAAATCTCAACACTTTCTTCTATGGCGAGACCTTTAGAAAAACTTTGTTACCCACGGCAAACTCTATATCCCTCCGCTTGAGATCGGCATATGGCTTCTGCCTATCCGAAGCTTCCTTCAGACGAGCCTGAATCATCTTAACCTTATCCTCAGTCTCTGTGACCAACTCTGGCCTAACATCTGACGCTCACCCAACTCAGTCCAGCATGTAGGTGTGCGACACCTCCTACCATACAACCCCTCATATGGTGCCATCTTAATGCTTGCCTGATAACTATTGTTGTATGCGAACTCAGCTAATGGCAAAAACTCTTCCCAGTTTGCCTCAAGTCCGAAACACATCCTCTCAACATATCCTCTAAAATCAGATAACTCTTTCATTCGCCCGTCGATCAGTAGATGAAATGCAGATCGAAATCCAACCGCGTACCCAAAGCCTGATGTAACGCTCTCCAAAACCTCGACGTAAATCTTGGATCCCTATCCGAGATGATCGACACTGGCACACCGTGCAACCTCACTATCTCCACTACATACAACTTAGCTAACCTCTGAAGTGAGTAATCCACCCTTACCGGAATGAAATGAGCTGACTTAGTCAGATGATCCATAATCACCCAAATTGAATCCTTCTTACTAGGCGTAAGAGGTAATCCACTGACAAAGTCCATAGTGATCCTTTCCCACTTCCACTGTGGAATCTTCACCGGATGAAGTAACCCTGACGGATAATCGATTTTTCACCTTGGTGGGTGACACGTCGACATTTTCCCACAAACTCGATTACCTCCCGCCTTGGACTGCCACCAAAATCGCGCTCTCTTAAATCCCGATACATCTTGCTACCTCCAGGATGCATAGCGTATGGGCTACTATGTGCATCCCGAAGAATCTTTTGCCTCAACTCAACATCCTTCGGCATACAAGCTCTCCCTTTAAAACACAAAACTCCATCACTGGACAAACTATAATCCTCTAAACCTCCATTCTGAACCTGCAACCTCCGATCATTCAAACCATCATCCACTAACTGTTTATCCTTGATTTGCTCTAACCAAGTCGGCTTGACTTGCAATTTAGCCAAAAGACTCCCATCGTCATACAAACTAAGAC
Source organism: Gossypium bickii (assembly GCA_025503065.1). Classification (NCBI taxonomy): domain Eukaryota; kingdom Viridiplantae; phylum Streptophyta; class Magnoliopsida; order Malvales; family Malvaceae; genus Gossypium; species Gossypium bickii. The sequence continues at coordinate 56,478,650 of CP106717.1, read as the reverse complement.
GAGCAAACATTGATCTTAAGTCAGATACAACCTTACGGCTCAACGCGTCTGCCACCACGTTAGCCTTGCTCGGATGATACTCAATCGAATAGTCGTAGTCCTTTAACAACTCAATCCATCTACGCTGCCTCAAGTTCAAATCTTTCTGAGTTAAAAGATACTTAAGAATCTTGTGATCCGTGTAAACTATCGACTTCTCTCCATACAAATAGTGTCTCCATATCCTCAGAGCAAAAACCACTGCAGCTAATTCCAAGTCATGCGTCAGATAATTAACTTTATGTGGTCTCAACTATCAAGATGCATAAGCCACTACCTTCCCTTCTTGTATCAGCACACATCCCAAACCAGTATGTGATGCATCACAGTAAACCGTGAATTCCTTGCTTGCCTCAGGTTGAATCAAAATTGGAGCTTCAGTCAGAATCTTCTTCAACTTGTTGAAACTTTCTTGCTGCTTCTCAGTCCACACAAATGGAACTCTTTTCCTCAATAACTTTGTCATAGGTGCGGCGATCAAAGAAAATCCTTCCATAAATCTTCGGTAATACCCCGCCAGACCTAGAAAACTCCGAATCTCAGCCATTGACTTAGGCGTCTTCCAATCCAACACTGCCTCAATCTTCCGATGATCCACTCTAATCCCCTCAGTTGATACCACGTGACCTAAGAAAGTCACCTCCCTAAGCCAGAACTCGCATTTACTAAATTTGGCATAAAGCTGCTTTTCCCTCAGAATCTGTAACACTACACGCAGATGCGCCTCATGCTCCTCCTCTGACTTTGAGTATACCAAAATATTGTCTATAAATACCACAACAAACTGATCTAAAAACTGCTAGAATACCCGATTCATCATATCCATGAATGCTGCCGGTGCGTTAGTCATCCCAAACAGCATCACCAGAAATTCGTAGTGCCCATACCAAGTACGAAATGCCGTCTTATGGATATCAGCCTCTTTCACCTTTAGCTGATAATATCCAGACCTTAAATCAATCTTGGAGAAAACCGCTGCCCCCTTAAGCTGATCAAACAAGTCATCTATCCTCGGCAAAGGATACTTGTTTTTGATCGTCGACTTATTCAATCAAGCGTAGTCTATACACATCCGCATTGTACCATCCTTCTTCTTGACAAAAATCTTCGGCGCTCCCCATGGCGAAACACTTGGTCGGATAAAACCTCGATCCAACAACTCCACGAATCGAGCCTTCAATTCCACTAATTCCTTCTTGGTGCCATCCTATACGGAGCAATAGACACCGGCGCGATTCCAATGCAGATCTATACCAAATTCAACTTCACGATCCGGAGGCGGTCCGGAGTTCTTCTTCCGAAATACGTCCGCATATTCCTTTACCGTTCAAACATTCCCTACAGTAGACTCCTTAGCCTCCAACGCACGCACATGGACCACAAATGCCTCACAGCCCTTCCTGACCAACTTCACAGCTTTCAACGCAGATACCACGTTGGATATATAATCTCTTCTATTACCTATCATGACCACTTCTTCACCATCAGCTGTCTTCAAAACCATGCGCTTAGCAGCGTAATCCAAACTTGCTTGGTACTTGACCAACCAGTCCATCCCAAGAATTAGATCAAACTCCCCAAATGGCAGTTCCATCAGATCAGCTACGAACACTACCCCTTGGAGTTCTAGGGGTACATCTCTATACAGCTTATTTACTTCTACAGAGTGACCTAGAGGGCTAAGTACTGTCATCTTCCTAGAAGTAGTCTCAGAATCTAAGCTCATGGTCTTTACTATGCTACTAGCAACATACGAATGCGTCGAACCCACATCTATCAAAGCAGTATATGGCACACCAAAGATTAAGAACGTACCGGTTATGACGTCCGATGCGTCGCCCTCCTCTCGACGTCTCGCTGCATACACCAAACCAGGCTGTCTTGCTTCAGTGTTGCCAGTACCTCTGCTAGATGCTCCACTGCCTCGACCAAAACCATTACCTCCTCTACCATTACCACGACCTCTCTGCGGTGGCGGTCCCTTTCCCTCCGGTCCAACATTCGCCCCAATGAAATTTCCCACATCGGTTACACCGTGCTGGTCCCTGATTAGCAGTAACAGGCCTCCCAGACTGATTTGGCCCACTCTGCCTAGCCCTCTTTTGAGAATTACCGGCTAACTCGGATGATCCATAACCTCTCTTATGCTTATTCCGGTCGTAACTCTGTCTTCCAGATTCCTTTATTCCTTCGGCTATCTTAGCCTTTTCAACTAAAGTAGCAAACTCGCCTCGATGTGGAGCAATCAAAGAATCTCGGCTCTTCCTTAAATCGTCCTCGAACTCGACACATCGCTCGTGCTTGAAGCCATGATACCTCCAAAGATACCAAATCTTAAAAATTTCGGCCTCATATTCGATACTGGGATTTATTACCTGGACCAAACTCGAAATGCCTTACGCCGCACATCAATGTAATTAGATCCAACATATTTCCGCGATCACGCTGCTTGAAATAATCCCAAGTGAGATCCTCATTGCGGACTATTCATGCATCGTGAGCCACCACTGATATGACTCATCCCGAAGAAGCGACACAATCCCTTTCAGCTTGTCCTCAGCATTCAGATCCAAGTCATCCATGATTCGCTCCGTCGCCTCTAGCCAATATTCAGCCGCACTAGGAGCTACACCTGAAACACCTCGAAATACCTCCGCTCCATTGGATCGGAGTCGCTCGGGTATAGATTTTCGACCTCTCGCGCCTCCACCTAATCCAGCTACCCTCTCAAGGACTCGCAGCACCTACTGAGACACTGCATCATTCCCCATTTGATCATGATGCTCAACTCCAACCGCTGGTGGTGGGGGTGGTGGTACCTCATTTTCGGATCCTTGACCAGACCTCACTGGTTTAGACACAGCCATCCTACCTCGACCGTGTCCACGAGAATACGACCTCGACCTCGAGTACTCATGTCTAAAGTCTCGACTTATCTAATTTAAAAGTGTTATGCATGAGTCATTATTCCACTTTCTTTAAAACAAAGTTTTATGAATAATTTTAATAAGAGATTGTTTCGCGAGTACATCCAACCTATAGTTTTGGGTCTCTAGAGTAGTTCCTACTACTATACAGTCATACCATCATATCATCAAAATCAATAATTTGAAGTACTTACCCGGGCGGATCGGTGCTGGAGACTCGATGCCATGCTTTTCCAACCATATAATTTTAAACAATAACATTTTAAAACTATATTTTAAATCATTTTGGGCCTCGGGCCCACAGCCGAGCTTTTGAACTTAGCTCTGGTACCAATTTGTAACACCCCAAACCCGGTCAATACGCCATGACCGAATCTGGCATGCCATGAAGGAAAACGTTTCAAAGAAAACAATTTATATTTTAGTGAAAAAGTTTTTGTTGTTCTAAGTTCGTAGAAATCGAGTATATAATAATTTAAAAACTGATAATTTGCTTTGAAATCCTGAAAAGACATCTTTAAAACTTAGTTGTAGCTTAGATTTGTAAACCTTTTATATATTAAAGATAAACTAAAACGATTAGGTTGAAAATCGTATCTAAATAGAAATTTGGAAACTTGAGGTTTGGAAAATAGTATGGATCATCGTAAATACTTAAATTGTTAAATATTATCAATTGATTTATGTTACCCGATGGTAACATTTTAAAAACCATCGCATTTTGTAGTTTAGAAAACTTTGCGCTCTAATTATTATATTAGCCATGTAATTTATAAACCATATTTTTAATGAATTCAAAACATATAAATAATCCAAAACATAATTAAAGAGGCCTTATTACAAATCCATAAAATATGAAAACCAAATTAAAATAAAATACCCAAATGGAAGTTCATATAAAACAAACTTTTATTGCATGGCCTCCTCGAGTTCATCCGGCTCCTCATCCGCGAATTTACGAATCACCTAAAAAGGTAAGGGAGAAGGTGAGTCACCAAGACTCAGTGCATAATCCCTCTCCCGGGTAAATCCCACATACTTACACAAATTATAACCAAGCAATATATATATGATGCATGTAACACCCTGGTTTAGGGGCTATGCATGTTGGGTATAATTCATGTTCTAGTAGGTTTTGGGTATGCTTGGGTGTGTTTGAGAGGTGTTAAGAATGTTTGGACTCAAGGGGAAGACCTTAGAAAATTTTGGATTTTTAGTGTAAAGAAGGGAATCGGGTTAAGGGAGGCCTTAAGTATATTTTTCAGTAATTTTTGGCACAGGGAATAGCTTGGCAAAGTGGCTAGCGTGCGTCACTTAGGCGCTGGAGGGATGAGAGGGCGCTGGTTCGAGGGCTGGAGTGGCTTTTTGGCGTTTTATATTTTTGTTGTTGCAATAAATGTTGGGGCTCAATGGACATGAAAGGCAGGTGGGCGGAGTGGCTGAGGCACTGCTTGGAAAAGGAGCTTGGTGCAGGTCGTGGGTTCAAGGCGCAAGGGAGGTAGAATTTGGTTGTTATTTTGCAAGCTGGCGTTAAGTACTGAGAAGGCTTAAAAGTATATGTCACGCGCTTCTGTCACAAAACAACGCCTAGGCCGAATGGTCTGGGGCGCGACTTGGTCGCTGGTTTCCCCCAGGTCCCATGTTCGAGACCTTTGGCCAGCATAAAGGGTGTTTTTTATTATTATTTGATTTTGCAGCAAATGGAAAGGCAGTGGACGGCACATGGAGTTTAAATTAGAAGATAAGGATGAGTTTTGTTTTTATTTTTCTTTTGGATTTGGTGGGATAATGGTTTGATATTAGTTTATTTTTATTTTTTTAAAATTGAATGGGAGGTAGTGGATAAAAGGTGGGATATTGTTTTAATTGGAATTGATTTTAAATGGTTGGTTTGAGAGTGAATTAAGAGATTTGATTAATTCAAATCAATTTGAATTAAGTGGCAGAGTTCTTGAAGGTGGTAGCCTAATTTGGGGAGCTTGAGGGGGGCATTTTCGGTTTTGTTGCATGTGAGTAGGTGTGAGCCGAATTTTATTCTATAAATAGGGAAAGTGCTCACCTTTTTGGTCCTTTTCCATCATTTGATCTTTTTGCCGAAATTGCTTGTAGTTTGCTCTCAAAACACTTTGGTAGCCAAAAAACCCCTTCCTCCAAAGTACTTTTCCCTTATTTTTGCTCTCAAGGTTGCTAGTTGGCCGAACCACTCATTTTTCATCCCTCCCTTTTCTTTCATTTTGCTAAACCGAAAGTACACCCCACACCTTTCTTTATCTTCTCAAACCTCTTTGGCCGAAACCCCTATTCCCTTTTCCATTGATTTTCTTCCATTATTAGTGGAACCTACACCTTATCTCTGTGCCAAAATCCCTTTCTATTGTTTAACTTACCTTTGCCGAATATTGGAAGTGGATCTTCGGGCCTTGGTTTGCAATCGGTTAGTGAAGGCACTTTGGGGATTGGTGGTATTCAGTCAAGCTTCCGCAATCAAACTCGGTAAGAAGGTGGTAAGGATAATGTTCGGCCAAGGGCCTCAAGTGTTATGTTTCTAAGTTTTGGGCCAAATCTAATATGATATTATTATGGGTTGTTTAAGGTGGTGGTTCGGCAGTGAGTTAGTCAAGCAGCATTTCGGGATTGGATCGTTTGTGCTATTAAGGTGCGTAATCACCGCACTGATTCTCCGGTTAGTTATTGTTTAATGTGTATTCAGATGTGTTGTGTGTGGTAGCCGGTTATATTGGCTTGAATGGTGGATACCATAATTTGGGGTACTCAGTCATCAGGTGAGTAAACCTTGGATATTATGTTAATATGATGTATGTGTAAATATATGGTAATGTTGTGAGATATATAGATACCCATGTGGTGTGATGACTTAACATGTTGCGTTTATATAATTGCATGAGATTTGGGCTTGACTCGATGAAGGAGGAAGTGTACACAGGATGTACGTGGTCTAATGTCAGCTTAGGCTACATTAGCGCTTGAGGGTTAGCTGTGTGCTACCTCAAGGGAGGTGTTGGCTCGGTGCCCATCTCCGCCGTTGATGGCTATGTGCATCACCGTAGACGGATTTTGATACCGGGATCACGTTGGTTGATCTGTGGCTCAGCCACGGCCTTATGCAGCGAATTGCCAAGGTAAGGTTTTGGATCACAAGGTGATCAGTGGTGGTTTATTCACGGCCTTAGGCAGGGAGTCTGCTAAGGTTGGCGTACGGTTGGTTTGTGGGTTGGGCTGAGATGCATATGTGCATGACTTGTTATGTGAATTGTTTGGTATTGGGCCAAGCCCATACGCGGAAAATCTGTGTTTTGATTATGCACTGAGTCTGTGACTCACCCAATTATTTTCCCAACATCTCAGGTGATTCATGAGTTGGACCGGGATCGAAGAGGGCACATGGTGGCCCATGCCGAAGGCGTTGTTTTAAGTTTATTTATATTAAGTACTTGATCTTTTAAATATGGATGTATAAGGGCCTTTTGACTTTTATTTATTTTTGGGAACTATTTTATTATTATTTTAAATTCTGGTTGGATTATATTAAATTACTAAGTGAAGACAAATTTATTCCAACAACTTGATTTCCAAATGGGCTTTATATAATCACTAAAGTTGACGTAGACAATTTATCACATTTAAGTTTTGGTTATGTTTTCAAAAGAACATGGTTTTCGAGATAAAATAAATTTATTTTCACTAACATAACCAGATTCGGTCGTAGTGAATGGGCCGGGTTTGGGGATGTTACAGTTTGGTATCAGAGCCAGGTTCAAAACTCGACTTTGAGGGTTTTGGGCCCAAAAACATTTTCAAAATGGGCTTTTCAAAAATATGGGCCTTTAAGAATTTTTTTCAGGTTTTCTGGCATGGCACCTGTACCTCCGACCCGAAGTCCACCAGGTAAGTACTTCGGACTTTCTTGAAGTGATTTGTTTGTATGAATTGATTTGGGCTTAGTCCAGGCTCAGTAGAATAGAATGATAGGATCTGTTGGACCCTAGGACTAGACCACTCAAACATGTGCATAAAACTTAAAGCTCTTAAACAAACCTATGAAGTAAGTCGCCGAGTTAAGGTGTGGTAACCTTGGTGCGCATGTCTAGGATAGGATCCGGAAGAGCTTGGTACTTAAGCAGTCCTCGTGACTCACCTCCTCTTCGCAAGAATCCTACCTGGTGCGTAGCTTCGGTTCACCTTAACCAGAAGGACTTGTTCATAGGCTAAACCAGTTATTAAAACCCGAAAAGGGATTAGCCTTGCTGTTTTAAAATTTTCTGTTTTAAAATTTTTTCAAACTTACCCCTTTGGTTTGTGAAACCCTAAATCTGAGTTTGAAAGACGTTTGTCGATTTACAAAATTACCAAAATGCCCCTGTGTTATAAAATGACCGTTTTACCCTCAATTTTCGATAAAATGCTTTTTACTTGGTAAAATACCAAAATCTCGGGTTTTCAAAATTAAGATACCTTGGTTTGTGAAAATTTACGAAAATACCCCTGGTTGATAAAATTACCAAAATGCCCCTGGTTTCTAAATTTTCATTTTCCTCTCAACTTTTACTGAAATAATCCTATATTACCAAATATCAGAAAATTCTATTTTTGTGAAATATTGTGATATTCCAATTTGGAGAATTTACGAAAATGCCCGTGATTTCCAAAATTACTGAAATAACCCTGACCTCTGAGAATTTTGCAACACATCCGTTTTGAAACAAAATTTTTCAAGATAACCCTTGTGACTTTGTAAATTTTGAGATATCTTTAAGTTGGAAAACTATTTTCAAAATTGACCCAGAGTTATTACCTATATACCCCTATAGGAAAATGACGAAATTACCCCTGGGTAGGGAAGGAAACTTGATTGCTCGAAAGAACTACTCTCGGAAACTTTATTGCATAAAATTGCTCGTGGATAAAATCGTGAAACAATAATTTCTAATCCATAAAACTTTCCAAACAGACTAAATCGAGGCGCTAGATATGAGTTCTAGGGGGCGTGGTCGCAATACTCGTGGACGTGGTAGAGGCGGGGATGTCGATGATCGAACCGGTTGGGTCACGCCATGGGTCAGAGAGCGATGCACCGCCACCAGCTGTTGAGGTTGAACAGCAGGATCAGACTGGAGGAGACGACGTGGTGTCACAAGCTGTGCTGCGAGTGCTCGAATGAGTGGCAGAAGCCAATGTGGGCAATAGGACTCGGAAGTCAGTGCCCGAAAGGCTTAGGGCGAATGGAGCCGAGGTTTTCAGAGGAGTGTCTGGGGTAGCTCCAAACGTGGCAGAGTACTGGCTTGAGGCTGTTGAAAGGATTATGGACGACTTAGACTTGACTGCTGAGGGGAAGCTTAAGGGTGTTGTTTCGTTGCTACGAGATGAAGCTTACCAGTGGTGGCTCATGGTTAAGGAAAGTACCCCTGCGGATCGAGTGGACTGGGGTTACTTTAAGATCAAGTTCGAAGGGAAGTACGTCGGAGCAAGCTATGTGGACGCTCAGAGGAAGGCGTTCCTCAATTTGGTGCAAGGAGGCAAGTCAATAGCGGAGTACGAAGCTGAGTTTCTGCGTTTAAGCCGATATGCTCGGGGCATCGTGGCAACGGATTATGAGAGATGTGTCAGATTTGAAGATGGTCTGCGGGATGAGCTGCGAGTTTTGATTGCTCCGCATCAGGAAAGAGACTTCGCCGTTTTAGTGGAGAAAGCTTGAATAGGCGAGGAGGTCAAGAAGGTGAGAGAGGCACAATAGGAAAAGGAACCGTGATAAGAGAAGTGTTGGATCGCCGTAAGTGGTTGAGAGGGTTCGAAAAAAGACCGAGGGTTGAGACTCACGCTCATATTGTTAAGCCACCACGGAAATCCAGATCATCCGTGTACGCAGTGCGGAAGGTATCATGTTGGCGAGTGTTGGAATCGAGTTCGGGAATGCTTTAGATGCAGGTCCAAATCTCATCTGATTAAGGATTGTCCCCAGAACCCGAATAGGATTCGGATAGTGGGTCAAGGTTATGTGCAACCAGCGAGGTGGTCAAGACGGCGACGAGAGGTCGTGGTCCAACCATGGAGGAAATGGTTCCGCCCGAGGTCGTAGCAGATGAACCGCGGTAATGGTGGCAGGCAGGCAAAGCGACCGGTTTTGGTATATGCAGTCCGCCGAAGAGAGGATAATGATGTGCCTGAGGTGTCAGCTGGTAAGTCCCTTATGTCTGGAAAATTCTCTGTTGTTTTGTTCGTTTGGGTGGTTGTTTGTTTTGTTGCTCGTAATGTATGTGGAACCTTGAGTGTAATAGAAATTGTGCCTAGAAGTATGATAGCTCTTTAAGATCAGAGTGCGCAGCCATAGCGTAGTGGGAGGAATTGGACTGTTAGTTTAGACAAGTAATTTCGGGGACGAAATTATTTTAAGGAGGGTAGAATTGTAACACCCTGGTTTAGGGGCTATGCATGTTGGGTATAATTCATGTTCTAGTAGGTTTTGGGTATGCTTGGGTGTGTTTGAGAGGTGTTAAGAATGTTTGGACTCAAGGGGAAGACCTTAGAAAATTTTGGATTTTTAGTGTAAAGAAGGGAATCGGGTTAAGGGAGGCCTTAAGTATATTTTTCAGTAATTTTTGGCACAAGGAATAGCTTGGCAAAGTGGCTAGCGTCGTCACTTAGCGCTAGAGGATGAGAGGCGCGCTGGTCGAGAGGGCTGGAGCGGCTTTTGGCGTTTTATATTTTTGTTGTGGCAATGGATGAAGTAGAAAGGATTTAAAAATAAATGTTGGGGCTCTATGGACATGAAAGGCAGGTGGGCGGAGTGGCTGAGGCGCTGCTTGGAAAAGGAGCTTGGTGCAGGTCGTGGGTTCAAGGCGCAAGGGAGGCAGAATTTTGTTGTTATTTCGCAAGCTAGCGTTAAGTACTGAGAAGGCTTAAAAGTATATGTCGCGCGCTTCTGTCACAAAACAACGCCTAGAAGGCCGAATAGTGCAGGCGCGACTTGTCATTGGTTTCCCCAGTCCCATGTTCGAGACCTTTGGCCAGCATAAAGGGTGTTTTTTTTTATTATTTGATTTTGCAGCAAATGGAAAGGCAGTGGACGGCACATGGAGTTTAAATTAGAAGATAAGGATGAGTTTTGTTTTTATTTTTCTTTTGGATTCGGTGGGATAATGGTTTGATATTAGTTTATTTTTATTTTTTTAAAATTGAATGGGAGGTAGTGGATAAAAGGTGGGATATTGTTTTAATTAGAATTGATTTTAAATGGTTGGCTGGGAGTGAATTAAGAGATTTGATTAATTCAAATCAATTTGAATTAAATGGCCAAGAGTTCTTGAAGGTGGTAGCCGAATTTGGGGAGCTTGAGGGGGGCATTTTCGGTTTTGTTGCATGTGAGTAGGTGTGAGCCGAATTTTGTTCTATAAATAGGGAAAGTGCTCACCTTTTTGGTCCTTTTCCATCATTTGATCTTTTTGTCGAAATTGCTTGTAGTTTGCTCTCAAAACACTTTGGTAGCCGAAACCCCCTTCCTTCAAAGTACTTTTCCCTTCTTTTTGCTCTCAAGGTTGCTAGTTGGCCGAACCACTCATTTTTCATCCCTCCCTTTTCTTTCATTTTGCTAAACCGAAAGTACACCCCACACCTTTCTTTATCTTTTCAAACCTCTTTGGCCGAAACCCCTATTCCCTTTTCCATTGATTTTCTTCCATTATTAGCGGAACCTACAGCTTATCTCCGTGCCAAAATCCCTTTCTATTGTTTAACTTACCTTTACTGAATATTGGAAGTGGATCTTCGGGCCTCGGTTTGCAATCGGTTAGTGAAGGCACTTTGGGGATTGGTGGTATTCAGTCAAGCTTCCGCAATCAAACTCGGTAAGAAGGTGGTAAGGATAATGTTCGGCCAAGGGCCTCAAGTGTTATGTTTCTAAGTTTTGGGCCAAATCTAATATGATATTATTATGGGTTGTTTAAGGTGGTGGTTCGGCAGTGAGTTAGTCAAGCAGCATTTCGGGATTGGATCGTTTGTGCTATTAAGGTGCGTAATCACCGCACTGATTCTCCGGTTAGTTATTGTTTAATGTGTATTCAGATGTGTTGTGTGTGGTAGTCGGTTATATTGGCTTGAATGGTGGATACCATAATTTGGGGTACTCGACCATCGGTGAGTAAACCTTGGATATTATGTTAATATGATGTATGTGTAAATATATGGTAATGTTGTGAGATATATATATACCCATGTGGTGTGATGACTTAACATGTTGCGTTTATATAATTGCATGAGATTTGGGCTTGACTCGATGAAGGAGGAAGTGTACACAAGATGTACGTGGTCTAATGTTAGCTTAGGCTACATTAGCGCTTGAGGGTTAGTGTGTGCTACCTCGAGGAGGTGTTGGCTCGGTGCCCATCTCGGCGGTTGATGGCTATGTGCATCACCGTGAGACGGATTTTGATCACGGATCACGTTGGTTGATCGGTGGCTCGACCACGCGCCTTGTGCAAAATGAGTTGCCAAGGTAAGGTTTTGGATCACGAGGTGATCGGTGGTGGTTTATCCACGGCCTTAGCGAGGAGTCCGCTAAGGTTGGCGTACGGTTGGTTTGTGGGTTGGGCTGAGATGCATATGTGCATGACTTGCTATGTGAATTGTTTGGTATTTGGCCAAGCCCATACGCGGAAAATCTGTGTTTTCATTATGCACTGAGTCTGTGACTCACCCAATTATTTTCCCAACATCTCAGGTGATTCATGAGTTGGACCGGGATCGGAGAGGGCACATGGTGGCCCATGCCGAAGGCGTTGTTTTAAGTTTATTTATATTAAGTACTTGATCTTTTAAATATGGATGTATAAGGGCCTTTTGACTTTTATTTATTTTTGGGAACTATTTTATTATTATTTTAAATTCTGGTTGGATTATATTAAATTACTAAGTGAAGACAAATTTATTCCAACAACTTGATTTCCAAATGGGCTTTATATAATCACTAAAGTTGACGTAGACAATTTAGCACATTTAAGTTTTGGTTATGTTTTCAAAAGAACATGGTTTCCGAGATAAAATAAATTTATTTTCACTAACATAACCAGATTCGATCGTAGTGAATGGGCCGGGTTTGGGGATGTTACAATGCACCCAACCTAGCCATCCATAACCCCTTTTCTACCCCGTGTGGTACCAAACCACTGGTGGTGCCAAACCACTGGTGACCCAAAGTCACGATATCCAATATTGTGATACCAAATCACTGGTGACCCAAAGTCACGAATAATCAAGTTGTGGGGCCAACCCACTTGTGATACCAAATCACTGGCGACGGTCCGAATACATCAAATATGGGGCCAACCCACGGTGGTGCGAAACCACTAGGACAAGTCGCTATGAGGTGCCAAACCTCTGGTGTCCCAAAGACACGAAATATATGGTACCAAACCACTGGTGACCAAAGTCACGAATAATCAAATTGTGTGGCCAACCCACGTGTGATACCAAATCACTGGCGACGATCCCAATATCTCAAAAGTGGGGCCAACCCACGGTGGTGCGAAACCACAGGGACAAGTCGCTATGAGGTGCCAAACCTCTGGTGTCCCAAAGACATGAAATATGTGGTACCAAACCACTGGAGGTGCCAAACCTCTGGTGTCCCACGGACACGATATCAAATCTTCCCCCTTCTCTCATATCACTCATACCAATGCAATAGATAAACAAATCATGTCACTATACTTTATTAGGTAATCACATAGAAATTTCCATATCATAAATCGTATCATCATGCATCATATTGCAAAAGTCATATCGAAACGGACTTACCTGATTCCTTGCTTTTACCCATCATGGTATCATATCAAGATCTCATAATTTTCCACTTTAATAACATAATTAGTTATTAACACACATATATAAATATATATAAAAACCGAGTTATAAGTGTGTAAGGTACACACCTGACACCAACGAAAGTACTAAGATCCAAAGATTCGATCTACCGCACTAGATCACCTTGTCCTACATTCGGCCAAATCACTAAACTTTAAGCAACACCATTCGGCCAATAATACCTTAATCCCAATGTGTTATCCTTTGAAATACCAATCTTACCTATAGGCTTACCCAAAAATGATTGTCAAAGATTTGAGGCTTAGGTTGATTGCTTCCAACGTCCCAAAGAGCCTAGAAGAAATTGGTTTCTAAGAATGATTAGAATCCTTGCAACAATTGCCCAAAAGTTCGGCCTTTGTCCACAAGAAAACGGCATAGAAAAGAGAAAAGAAATGATAGGAAATTCGGCCATGACACATACCTATCTTCCAAAATCCGTTTAAAAAAACCAAATGAAGTCCTATCCTTGATGATATTCGGCCAAGACAAATCAAAAAGGATATGAGAAGTTTCGGCTATGGTTCTTTTATGAAGAAAACAATTGATTTGAGACTAAAAAGAAATGAAATTCGAGAGTAGAGGAGAGAAAATAAAAATAAGAGAGATAGGATTCAGTTTAATCAACAATGGAAGAAAAGAAAAGAAAAGAGAGTTTGGAGAAGAGAGAGGTTCGGCCAAAAGAAAGAAAAAGGAAATGTGATTTTGAGCAAATACCAAAAGTAAGAAAAGAGAGAGAGAGAGATGGGAGAAAGAGTGCACTAAAATGCAAAATGTGTTTTCAGTTTCAAAGGAGAAATGAGAGAAAGAATTAGAATTTGGTTCAACACAAAAATGAGAGCTAAAATCCAAAGCAAATTTGCACAAAAGTGCCTAGGTACATTCGGCCAACTATCCCCCCCCCAAACCTCCTATCAACATTCGGCCACCCCCCTAGCCACACATGCCGTCCACATACATGCACTGAAGGCCTTGGAATAGTTTCCAAAACATCTTCCTTAAGCCAAGCCTTATGTCCCCCCATCCTTCCATAACCTTAAGATTCCTTTCCCAAAGTACAAACTTTCCTAAACCAATATTCAACTTGCCAAAAATTAAAAGTCCAACCTTCCATATATAAAGCTTGACCGTCCATTAATGCTAGGATACATAAAAATAAAGTCTTCAAAATGCTAAACATGCTACTCGAACCTCTGCCCACAAGCAACCCTTCATGCATCCTAACCACCTTGCTACTAACTCTCTTGTGCTAGAAATTAACACTTAAATTAACTTAAGTGTCAAGTTCACTTAATCCACTTTATTAAATTTTCAATACTAAAATTTATTCTAGCTTAGCTAATAATTCCAAGCCTTCACACCAATATACTAAGCCCACACAATAAACATTCTATCCGAGCTAACACAAGTAACAAAATGATACTCTAATTTTTAGGATGTTACACATGCTACCGTCTATCATACACAAACATTACATACTTATCAACTCATATCATGTAAATTCCCACATCCATGAAAGGCATCATCATATAAATTGCTTATACCAACATTTGTAACACCCCTATCCCGAGTCTGTCACCGAATTAAGGTTAGGAGCATTACCAGACAGATCAGAAACATTCACAGATGAAATCATACATTCAATCATCATTCTCAGACATAATGTCCCTTAAACGGGTCCTCGTGACCTTAATCATACTTATAAGTTGTAACATACCGAAATTGGGCCTAGTAGGATTGGGCCTATTGGGCCTTGGGCTTAGGAGTGTTTAAAATTTTTGAGAATATGAGAATGGTGTTATTGCAAATTGGACTTATTAGTTAATTGAATTTGGAAGGTTACGAGGTTTCTATGAAGTCTCGGGTTTCATTGGGCCTTAGGAAAAATTTGGTATTTTAGCACTTTAAGGAGAGATGGTAAGTAGCTTCAAGACTTATAGAAATAAATGAGTAAAGTGCTTGCATAAATGAGCAATTAGTAAAGAGGTTATGGCATCAAGTGATGGACTTGAAGGGAAAAGGTTTGAATCACTTTGTGTGTAAATTTTGACTAATATTTTTGCACTCTTTCTTTAAGTGTCGGCCAAGAGGTATTTATGGCAAGTTTTACTTCATTATTTTTGGTAATGTGGCTATAAGAATAACGTAAGGTTGAAGTTGGGGAAAGGAATCAAGAGAAATAGGAAATAAAGGGGGACATGAGGCTTATTTCATGGGTGATGTTTTGGAAAGCTTGGGTGGCCAAACTCTTATCCTAGGGGGGATGCATGTGGACGGTTTTGGGGAGAATAAGTAGCTGAATTTTTTTTTATTTTGGCATTTGGTAAAGACTTAGTAGTGTTTTGGCAAAAATTCCCTTTGGCAACTTTGTGTCATTTCTCCCAATTTTGCAACTCTCCTTGCCGAAACATATTAGCACAATAATACATTGCTTTTCTCTTTTGTTTGGTCACATACTCATTTTCATTCCACCTTCCTTGATAGCCAAATATCATTGTTCGATTCTCTCCATAGCCGAACCTGTTACCACCCTACTTCTTCACCATTTCTTTTCCTTTCGAGTTGGACAATCTCTTCTTAATCAAATCAGACTCGAAGTACTTTATCGGAGGGCCAATCGAACACCTATACCTCGTAATAAGAGACTCGGATTGTTGGTAAGTGATAGATTGTTAATCAATTGCAATATTTGGTTGAAGTTGTAAATTGGGTTTTCGACTAATAGTTGACTGATTGTACCTTTAGGTGCCGCAGAGAGTATCGTGTTACGGATTCCTAATAAGGTGTGTAATCCCGTACCTTCCGTATATGGTGTGTAATCTCACATTTCTCTAAAATTTTGTATGAAATATTCTGTGAATCTGTCAAAATACCGAAGAAAATTCGAAAACCGGCATCCGTGATCACTCGGGCGTGCATATGATCGTAGTGGTAATCGTATTTTGCAATAAAATAGTTTAGGTTGGAAACAATGTCGTGTATTTGAAAAATCACGAAAAATCAGAGAAAAGGAATTACAAATTGAATAAGATATTAATTAAATCTTACTGTGTCCATTTTAATATGGAAGAAATAGAGAAGGAAAAGGAATTTTATATTCTGAGATATGTAAATTTTAGTGAGACTAGTTCTGAATGACTTCGGGGTATTCTGTTCTATTTTGAAAAAATCATATAAAATTGTACAAAGTGAATTAAGAGTTATAATTGATATGTATGGATTCCTTAGGGAACCTATTTTCAATGTAAACAAGTGGGAGAAGTATATGAAAAGCATACAGTAAGATATTTGAGATTAAGTTAAGAGAGGTTAGAATCATTGGACAGTGAAACAAGGGAAACTTTAAGGAATCAACTGTACAAAATGGTTAAGCTAAAAATTCTAGAAAAACTATGGGAGAAAGCTATATGAGTCTAGTTTCAAGGAAAATTTACGGATTTAGATTTTGAGTTTTCTAACTCGAGTTATGGTCAATTTAGTCACTATGATGCAGATGGACAGTTTCGATTTTATGCTTCAAATTAGTAGTTAAGCCTAGGTTGCGAAATTACCATAATACCCTTAGAGGGTAAATTATCGAAATACCCCTGGGTTGCGAGATTACCGAATTACCCTTAGCGGGTACGATTGCCAAATTATGAAAATGCCCTTGTAGGCCGAATTATGGAAATGCCCTTATTGGGCCGATTTGCAAAGTGTTAATTGGCTGAATTGTTATATTGCCACTAATGGGCCGAAATACAAAATTGCTTAATGGGCCGATCTAATGATTTTTTATATGGGCCAAAACGTGATATATGCTATATGGGCCAAATGTGATATTTGCTATATGGGCCAAAATGTGATATTTGCTATATGGGCCAAATGTGATATTTGCTATATGGGCCAAAATGTGATATTTGCTATATGGGCCAAAATGTGATATGGGCCAGATTGTGATAATTGTTATAATGGGCCATAAATTTTGAAAAAAATATTTGAATACATGTTGTGAATTGTTATGCATTATATACATGATTTGCATGGGTTGGGATATTTGACAAAGAGAAGTTCTGGTAGCTTTGTTACAAAATTCTGGTGGCTTGTCCACAAATTGATATATGGCTTAATGCCCAGTTTGATATATGGATTTATGCCCAGTTTGATATATGACTTTATGCCCAGTTTGATATATGGCTTAATGCCCAGTTTGATATATGGCTTTATGCCCAGTTTGATATATGGCTTAATGCCCAGTTTGGTGTGTTGGCGGGGTGGGTGACTAAAGCTCCCCACAGGTGTGTTGGTTGGTACGGGTGGTGTGTAGCGGATGGAAAACTAGGTTTGGTTGGGAAATTGCATAACACATTCATGTTATATATGATATTATGTTATGATTGTAATGGGCTTTGGCCCAATAAATGCTTAATTGAATTTTGGCCCAGTGAAAACGGTAAGTGGGTTACACACTGAGTTCTTGTAACTCACCCCCCTTTCTTAACCCTTGTAGGTAATGCTCAGTGACGAGGATTTGGGGCGATGGATGACTCGGTGGAGGCCATACTTCAGAAATAAATGTTTCAAACTTTAGTAAATTACTTTTCCGCTTTATTTCGTTACTTTTACTATGTTGGGTTTAAAGTTGTAATAAGGCCTCTGGAGTATTTTATTATTTGCTTTATGGTTGATATACCTATTATTTTGCTTAAATTATTTAAAATGAGAATTTTTCTAAAAACGTAAGTAAAGGTTTTCTAAAATCGATTAACAAATGGATTTCAAAATAAACTTTTACAAATATGATTTAACTCGAACTTTCTTTCAAATTATTAACGACATTTTCAAAAGTCACAGATTTAAAGTTCAATTCCTTAATTGATTGATTCATCAATCAATCTCTCAAAAATACTTGTATTTTATCTACGTTTCCGCAATGTTTCAAAATGCTTTTGCAACTCTATTTCAAACGTCACATTTTCGTAAATCGTTTATTTCAAATATGCTTTCGCAACCGAAAAGTTTTCTTAAAGATAATTATGTTTTCATGTAGACATAATTGCTTAAGTGTTTTGGGTTTTAACAAAGAGGCTGTAATTCTCAAACAAGTTTTTAACAATTGCAAAGATGGTTTTGAAAAACACTACCATGTGGCACGCCAGATTTGGGCCTAACTTCTAGGCCGGGTTTGGTGTGGTACATAAGTCGAGTTGGGACTAAACTGAAACACACATGAAATTCCATGAAAATTTGAAAGTTTTCTAAAATATAGGGGAGACACGCCCGTGAGAGGAGTCCGTGTGCCCTCTACGGCTTCTAGACACCCCCGTGCACCCATCTTTGTTTATACTAACTATACCAACACGGTCATTAGGCATGCCCATGTGCCATGGCCTTGTACTTTTAGGTCATATACTGACTTCCCCACCACGGCCACCAAGCACGCCCGTGTCAAGGCTGTGTACTTTTAGGTCATATACTGACTTCAACCACACAGCCTGGGCACACGCCCATGCTTTGAACGTGTCTTACACGGTCCTTACACACGGCCGTGTAAAATGACCATGGTCTAACCTTATTTAAAACATTAAGGTGCAGGGTTAACACGGTCTAGACACACGCCCATGTGTCTAACCGTGTAGGCAACTAGAGGCTATTTACCAAGCCATTTGCCTCTCTTAAATTAAGATCAACCCAACTCAAAACAATACAATTCATTAATAACAATTTTCATGAATAATACTACATATTTCATTGATATCTATATACAAACAACTTAAACAAGTTTGGCCAATCACTTAGCCATATACAAAAGAATAATAAACTTGATAGCCTATACAATGGCATTACACAAAACATATTCTCAAAATGAATGATTCCTATACATGCCATACTTAGTAATATAATTTGGCTATACCAAAATAAGGGTTGATAGTGTGCTACGAGCTCCGACTCCAATGATCCACAAATTAGCTTGGCGGGACTGCATAGAAAGAAACAATGAAAGACGTAAGCATTTAGCTTAGTAAGTTTGCATGAATAACATGTAATAAATAAACTTGCTTCAGATAAACCATTTGACATAAGAATGGTATCATTATCATCTATAAAGCTTACTTACTCATACATGATTCTTACTTGTCTCATGGTACTCACTAATCTCATACTTGTAAGGTAACAAGGTACCTGTATCACTTGATCACATTGATCAACATACTTAAACCTAATAATTATGTTTTCGAACTCATCATTCATAACATGAATAATATTCAATTTCAACTTGGTAATAGCTATGCTTTCTTTACATTCTTGTTTTCACATTTTAGCTTACTCATTTGCCCGATGAATTTCCATGAACTACTGAGAATACTAGATCTCTTGTTATGTACTTCATGCCAATGCCATACTCTAGATATGGACTTATATGGAAGATCTCTTCTTGAATCAATGCCAAGCTTGCCTTGGTCTTACATGATAACTTGCTTGATAACTTGATCAATGCCAAGCTTGAGTCCTTGGGCTTACATGATATCTTGCTTGATAACTTATCAATGCCAAGCTTGAGTCCTTGGGCTTACATGATAACTTGCTTGATTGCCGATGCCATGCCTTGTCTTGGTCTTATACGGACTTTCTTATCTCATGTAATAGACCGTATCTATCGGGTAATTCATTTTCAATCGGGACTTTCTCTTGTTTAATCTTGTTGACTTCTTTGTTTAACATAACATTAAACCATTCATGATAACAATGTATATTATACTAAGCAATTAAATGATGAAATCATAAAGCTTAGAACTCATACAAACTTACCTCAATATACAAAATGTATGTAGTTATGTAATTTAGTCCTCGACTTTGTGCTTGCCTCGGTTTCGATCTGGGCTTCGTTTTTCTTGATCTATAATCATAAATAGATCATTTAATAATCATATTGACTAAATTGACTCATAACTCATAATTTGGAAAAACTACTATTTTGCCTCTATACTTACTCATATTTGCACTTTTGTCCCAAGGCTCGTAAAATGATTTCCATGCAACTTTCTTAAACTACATGCTTAGCTGAATCATTTTCTCTACTATAGCAATCATCAATTCTCTCTATTTCCAATAGGTATGACCAATTTTTTATAACTTTTACAAAATGGTCCATACTATCATGTTTCATGAAATTCATTAAAGAAAAGATGTTTATCTAACATCAAACTCTCATAAACTCCCATAAAACATCATTTAGCATACATGTCACTCATTGGTACATTTTTAAACATGCATCTTAGCTCATCAAATAGCTAAAAAATAGCTTACTCATGCTACCGGGACTTTAAAAATACGAATAATATCAAAAATCGGGCTTAGGAGCACTTACTAGTAAGCTTGAAAAAATTGAAGAACCCTAGCTATGGCTTCCTTCAATTTTCGGCAATGGGGGAAGAAGATGATGAGATATTTATCATCTTTTTCCTATTATAATCACTTATTAGACAAATGACCAAAATGCCCTTATTACTAAAAATTTCTCTAATACCATCTCAAGGTCAATTTTGTCCAAAAAATTAAATTTTGGGAAAATTGTTACTTAAGGGCTCATAATTCATATTCTAAAGCTATTTCATACAAAAAGCTTCTAGAAACTCAAATTTTGCAACTTTTGCAATTTAGACCTTTTTGGACCAATCAACCTCAATTTAAAAAAATTGCTTCATGAAACTTTTATACTAGCATGCAAACATAATAGGAACTTTAAAAACTCATAATTTCACCTCGGATTCGTGGTCTCGCACTAGTATTTCGGCTAGGCCCTAAATCGGGCTGTTACAACATTAGCCAATTTCAATGGCCATTTACAAAATGAATTTTCAAACAATATAAGCCAACACATTTCGCCAAATCAATTATGACACATAACAAAATGACCAAGTCCCCTATACATGCCATAACTCAAAATGTTAAATTCATTGGTACCAAAATAATTGTTGATAGTGTAAGTGGATCTCCGAACCTCGAGCTAGCTTGGTGACACTATAAAACATGGAAAGAATAAGGGAGTAAACTATATAGCTTACTAAGTTCATATGCAAATAATAAGCATCATAACCACACATTTAACTTACAAATTGTCATGATGAAAATTGGCATGAATGTTATTAAAGTCTTATAGTCATAACTTACTCAATCATAACCTTACCAAGGTTTCATCACACATCGAGCTCATTAATTATGAGTTTTACGTACATACCTGTACCAATTCGTAACATAACCATATCCTTTCACAACTTTGAAATTCCCGTTGAACACTTGGAATATTAACGGATACTCGGAAGCCTTGCACATAAGTGCCATATATGTAGCCAAAGCTACTTCATATCTCATAACACAAATAGGCTCGCTTTCGAGCTATTCACGGGCCTGCTCACAAAAGCTGTCAGTTAGGATGTAGCTATGCAATGCTTCTCACACAAGTTGTCAGGTATCTGCAACACATGCCGGACTACCCGGCCACTGGTAGGACATATGAGACCAGCATTCGGATCACATAATCGCATATACACATTGGTTCCTAGTGACATGTCACTTGTATCCTATTCTATTCCTAAGGTTCAACCCGGATTTCTCGCTTGTCGAAACTTTGACGAATACTTCCATATAGTCAACATAATTCATACAACTTTAAAGCATTTAAAACATAAATATAACAATGCGTTATTTACATATGAACTTAC
This sequence comes from Gossypium bickii, assembly GCA_025503065.1. Taxonomy (NCBI): domain Eukaryota; kingdom Viridiplantae; phylum Streptophyta; class Magnoliopsida; order Malvales; family Malvaceae; genus Gossypium; species Gossypium bickii. The sequence continues at coordinate 56,457,109 of CP106717.1, read as the reverse complement.
CTTAGTACAAAAATAGTAGAATTTGACCTAATCGTCAAACACTTTATTTTTCCCCCGGTCTAGATCCAAACCTCATTTTTCTTGATCTATAATAATAAATTTAACTCATTTAATACTCACATTATTCAATTCAGTCCAAAAATCACATTATGACAAAATTACATTTTTGCCCCTAAACTTTTAACATTTTACAATCTAGTCCCTAGGCTCGTAAAATGAAACGTTTTTAATTTATTTAATACATAAGCCTAGCCGAACCATTTTCATACCCATAACAGCCCACAATTTCCATTAAATCACACTTTTAATACATATTTTATAACTTTTACAAATATGTCCTTTTTGACATTTTTATCGAAAATCACTTAGTAAAAGTTGTTTATCCAACATCAAATTTGCATAATCTACCATTAAACATCAAAATACACAAATACCTAACATGGATCAAACCCTAGACCTTAATTATTTCTTAAATTAGTGGTAGAAATAGATAGATCGGGTTAAAATGATTTCAAAATTGTAAAGAGCATTAAAAAACGGAGCAAGAACGGACTTACAATCGAGCTTGAAAGATGGCCAAACCCTAGCTATGGACACCCTTGAAATTTTGGCACTAGCATGAAGAAGATGAACTAAATTTGGCCTTTATTTTACTTATTAATTCATTTAATTAGCCTAATGACCAAAATGCCCCTAACTTAAAATATAAAAATTCTCTTACTTCATGTCCATTTTTTTCCACTAACTTAACCAATGGTCTAATTACCATCTAAGTACCTTCAATTTAAAATCTCATAGCAACTGGACACCTCTAACATATAGAACTCAAATTTTGCACTTTTTGTAATTTAGCCCCCTTTACTAAATTGAATGCCCAAACGTGAAAAATTTCGAACAAGATTTTCATGAAATCATTCCATAAAAATGTAGACCATAAAAATATAATAAAAATAAGTTTTACTACGTCGGATCTATGGCCCCAAAATCACTTTTCCGACTAGACCCAAAATCGGGCTGTTACATCCTATAAATTAAGCTGTTTTCATTAAAATGTCATATTCTTTTAAACGAAAAAGCTCTCTCAATTTCTTCATCGATTACTTCTTTCTCTTGTTGTCAAGTTTTTATAAGATCAAGAATCCAGAACCTAGCTCTTAGAACTTAAGGTAAGACTCTGTTTCTTTAGAACTTTTAAGAAGGTTCGCAATGGAAGAGACCAGGTTCGCTAAAAGATTAGTATGTGTGAACCTAGACTCGCTTATGTTTATGTATGAGTTTTATTGTGTTTTGACTATAAGTGACTTGTGAATGTTTGTGAAGTTGTGAACCTGATAGAGTCGCCTACAAGTAAAGACAAGGGAAATGTAACCTTCAGAACCCAACCTAGACATTATGGCTAGATTGAGAAGGCTACATTAGCCATCGAAATGGCTAAGCTAACTTACGTTACTTTTTAAGACCTTAATTAAACTCATTTTAGAGAAAACCGTAGTTGTACTTTGAGTTATCTTAAAATCATTCATTCATTAGGTCGTATATGCTTAGGATTCATTTTATTATTGACAGTGTTGTTATAGAAAAACTGATTGCTTGTTGCTCTTCTTTAAAAAAAAAAAACTAGAAGTTAGACTAATGCAGCAGAAAAACCATTTTTTAAGTCATTGTAGAAAATTAGTTGCCTTATTGATTTGTTTTTCAAAAACAATTCCTTTGCAAAGTAGTGGAAACTAGGGAACAATATCCAATTTTACTTAAGCCTGATATCATGGATTATCCAGTTATTATGCTTGAGTAATCTATGCATGCAAAAATCCCCAAAAGAAAAGTTACCAAGCCATAGACCAGAAATAATTAAAAATTACAAGCCAAAACCAATAAAGACATAATAATACTTAATTAATAATAATCCGAGGTCCAAGTTGATTATCTGAATGCTGAGTCAGGTCCTAATTTTGAGGCTTACTTGAAAAGTTAAACACTATTGGGTGGTTAGCTTATGAAAATCTTAATGTGAGTTGAATAATTATTTAAACGGGCGAAAACATCAAATACAGTGAAACATATTAGCATTAGCAGAAGAAAACAGAACCATCATAGGAATTTCATGTCATTACATAGCCGCTATCAAATTGATGTCAAACGGGGTATGAGCATGAGACATCATTCATTTGAGTAACATTCATTAATTTCAATACCATTCAATACAACACAATACAAAAAATATCATAAATCGATAACATTTGAATATGTTGTGAGCATGATGCAATGCAAAAAGGTTCTCACTCATACCATCTGCTACCCACCACGAGTTCCCCAGGACCCGTCATACGAACTCCAAAACATCATGAGCATAGCTCAGTGTGGTAAAACCACCGAATAAACAATAATATAGAAAATCTGCAGGATATCAGATAGTGCGAACAATCGCCAATAACATATAATATGTGATAAAATTGCCAATCCCCTCGGTACTTTAGGTGCAGTGCACTGACTACATAAATAGCACCCTTTTCAGTACACAATATGAAAAATATCGCATGTGTTTAAATGATACATAAGCTTAATATCTCAACACATTATATCATTCAATCAAACATTCTTATATCTCATAACTCAAATAAGCAATTACAAACTCAATCAAACATCCATACTATCAAACTAGCAATTTTCCTAACATATCAATCTTTTAAGGCTCGAAACACACCTGGTTCGACCACTCACAAAATCAATAATTTGGCTATTAATGTAATCCAATCAGAAAGCTAATTTATCATATATAACATGATATTTAACATTTCAAACAATTTTATGAGTTTAGGACCCACACCTTATTTTTCGCTTCCTCGCAGTACACTAGCGAATTTTCCAATTTTCTATAATATTTCTTAAACGAACCTATACCAAAATTCAGTATAAATTAAATAAATTTACCATTAAACCATCCCCAAAACACCAAATTATGAGTTTAAACCAATCTTTGAAATTATAACTATTTTATGAATCCAAACTAGTTAGATTTCTTACACTGTATCGATACAAATCGTATGTACAATTGTTCTTCGCCTTTACGCATGATTTGGGGTGTTTGGATCAACACCTAATTCAATAATATACTGGAAGTCAATATATAATTAATTATTAAATTTCTTCATTTAATCAATTCATAAACTTTATCCAACAACTATGTCGAAATAACAAACTAGTTACCCTTAATTACACTTACGCTTCATGATTTGTGTAATTTGAATGGCCAATTGATCAATAATGTTTTTCCCTAATTGAAATGGGTTTAAAATTTGATTAGGAGGGTTCAAGAACTCAAATTAATGTTGGAAAAATATAGGCAAGAACCAAGAAACAAAACAACCCCCTTTTTTGCAAATAGGCATACGCACCATCACCCGTGGTGGCCAAAATTGGGGCTGAATTTTAAAATGGTTTGAGATCTCATTAAATTATGGAAAAATACATTTGAAATCCTTTAATATTCCCCAAATTTCAGATCTAGAAATTTAGGTTTTTAATAGACAATATTAATTAAGAAATTGAAAAGAGAAGAGACCTTACCCAAGCTAGTCGAGAGAAACGAGAATGGCAGTTTCTTAACAATGTTCGGGATCGATCTTGGAGTTCAAGATTTCAGATTTGGGGCTGATTTTAATGAGGAAAAACAGAAATATGGTGGAGAATATGTTAACAAATCTTGTGGCAAAAACAAAATGAAAAAAAAAATAAGAGAAAGAGATGGTAAAACTAGGTGTAGGCGACAACAACAATGGATGAAATGAAAAAAAAATAAAATCAAAGAGAAGGAGAGGAGGAGAGGAATAGATAGGGCAATGAGGAGGAGGATTAAAGGCTGATTATTAGTAAAAAATAATATTTATACCTAGGTTAACTAGGCTTGGATGGCCCACACATTAAAATAAGGGGTTTTTGTCAAAAAATAAAATTATTTTCATGGGAAGGAAATTGAAGTTAGGACCTCAAGGATAAATTCAGTAATGTTTAACCATCAAACCAATACCTCACTCTTGATATAATTTGACATATTTATTTTAAAAAATAAGGCATGTCACATACTAGGGTTTAAGGCAATATTTGCAAAATAATAAAAATGATGCGAGAGAAGGGATTTGAACTTGGGTTTCAAGAAATGTTACACTAACAATTAACCAACAAAATAACACCTCATTTATTTCCTAAAACTGCATAGATAATTTAAAAAAATGAAGGCATAATCACTCTTTCTCGATTCACAAACCCGTTTCTACTAACCCCCGATTTTTGGGATGTTACAATTTTCCCCTCCTTAAGGAAATTTCGTCCTCGAAATTTTGTTTGTCACAAAATCTGTTACCCTTTTTCCTTCCAACCAGGCCAACAAGTTTCGCTGCACAACTCTCATTCCAAAATAATTCCAAACAATGCGTCTCCTTAAATTCTGAACATATATTTTGGATATCTAATTAAGGAAACGTTACTAATAGATTCCTCTACCCCAATTCCCAATTTTCATAGAAACTCTACTGGATTACGCTTACCACAATATCTACAAATTGGAATCCTATCTAATCTAATAGTTTCTCCAGTAATAACTACTACAACCTTTCGTTGAGGTCTGACTCATCTGACCCACTTTAAAGGTCACAGATTTGGTCCAGTGGAAGCAGACTCTCTCCTTTTCTGAACTTTATTCTTTTCTTTCTTTTGCACTCCAAGCGTTTAGTCTCTCCCTCCATATTAGTCATTTCAACAATAATCTTGAAAACCTTTTCTAAAACTCCTAATACTGCTTGGGACAGATAATGCACCATCCCCAACCTCCTGATTTTCGCCTTCAGAAGTAGGCACAATCACGATGTCAGTCTTCTTAAGGTTAGGCATAATTTCTTGATAAGAAAATGACTCAAATTGGGTAGCTCAACGCTGAGCCCCATGGTTCCTCATTCTACAGTTGTTAATTATATATCATATGGTCTTAAATTTGATCTACAGTTTCAGAAAAAACAATCACTAGCTAACTTCAGTCAATTTTCAGTTTCTTATCTTACAGTTTCAAAGAAAAATTAAATACTAACTATTTCAGTTCTATGTCTATAGTAATACACCTCAAGTGTTTACCTATAACTTAATAGAATCTTTTCTATGGCAATCGGCATCGGAGTCTTGGGCCTGATTTTCTTTGTAGAATATCATTTTCAAAATTCTCTGTGGCTTGTTTTTCCCAAATTTCCCCTTTTTCACGTATGCATGCAAACTTACTTAAGTAGATTTGAAAACTCAGTCCGAGGTTTTGAACCAAGACTCTGATACCAAAAAATGTAACCTCCCAAACTCGGCCTAGACATTATGGCTAGATTGAGAAGGCTACATTAGCCACCAAAATGGCTAAGCTAACTTACGTTACTTTTTAAGACTTTAAATAAACTCATTTTAGAGAAAATCGTAGTTGTACTTTGAGTTATCTTAAAAGCATTCATTCATTAGGTCATGTATGCTTAGGATTCATTTTATTGTTGACTGTATTGTTTTAGAAAAACTGTTTGCTTGATGCTCTTCTTTAATAAAAAAACTCAAAGTTAGACTGATGCCGCGGAAAAACCATTTTTCAAGTCATTTTGGAAAATTAGTTGCCTTATCGATTTGTTTTTCAAAAATAGTTCCTTTGCAATGTAGTGGAAACTAGGGAATAATATCAAATTTTACTTAAGCCTGATATCATGCATTATCCGATTAATATGCTTGAGTAATCCATGCATTCAAAAATCCCTAAAGAAAAGTTACCAAGCCACAGACCAGAAATAATTAAAAATTACAAGCCAAAACCAATAAAGACTTAATAATACTTAATTAAAAAATAATAATCCGAGGTCTAAGTTGATTCTCCGAATGCCGAGTCTAGTCCTAATTTTGAGGTTTACCTAAAGAGTTGAACACTATTGGGGGGCAAGCTTATGAAAAGCTCAGTGTGAGTTGAATAATCATTTAAACGGGCAAAAACATCAAATACATTGAAACATATTAGCATTAATAGAAGAAAGCAGAACCATCATAGGAATTTCAAGTCATTACATAGTTGCTATCAAATTGATGTCAAACGGTGTATGAGCATGTGACATCATTCATTTGAGTAACAATCATGAATTTGGATACCATTAAATACAACACAATACAACAAATATATTAAATCAATAATATTTGAATATGTCGTGAGCATGATGAATTGCAAAAAGGTTCCTATCTAAACCATATGCTACACACCACGAGTTCCCCAGGACCCATCATCCGAACTCTAAAACATTATGACCATAGCTCGATGTGGTAAAACCACCGAATAATCAATAATGTTAAAAATCTGCCAGATATCAAATAGTGCGATACAATCGCCAATAACATATAATATGTGATAAAATCACCAATCCCCCCGGTACTCCAGGTACAGTGCACTGACTACGAATAATGCAGACTTAATATGTTGCCGGCACTCTACGAAAATCGTCCGTCAACCACAGAATCCCAACCTAATGCATATGCAATATGTCACACAATCTTATACATAATCATATCTCAAATACTTTTCACATTCATTTGACATGCTTAGCATGCCCTCAATAATCACATACTTTCAGTAAATGGAAACAGTGTTCCAATCTTTCAAATTACCATTATGTTGGTTTTAATCAATATCATTTAATTTCACATACTTTATGCATTTTCATTGTGTATGTAATAACCTATTTTTGCCCGGGCCCATACAAAACCCAAAAACAGAATATAAAACAATTTTAAACCAAAATGTCGACTCCATTACAGCCCAATAAAATAAAAATTACAAGATTAAACTACCTAAAGCCCAACATAAGACCCACTAACCTAAAATACCTAGGACAAAATTACATGGTCCAACGACCCAAATTTTGTTTTAGAAATTGAAAACATGAACCCTAGGGTTCCTTCCTCATGTCGCTACCCGTTGTACTAGCCTTCATCACTGGACATCGCGCCACCATCAATGCGCGAATCGCGTGAAGATTTTTGCCGTTCACCGGTAAAACAAGGAAAGAACGCAGACAGTAGCAGCAAAATAGGATTTTTGTATTTATTATCAGTTGATTTACTTTGGTTATAAAAAACCAATCAAAATCATTGTAAATAGAGGAATTTTTTTTACAAGACAATACACAAAAAAAATCAAAGAACAGAGGTGATTTCTGATTGTTCCATTTCGCTTAGTATATATATTTTTATTTTATTTCCTTTCGATTCATGCAAATATTTTTTAATATACAAATACTACTAAAAATGAATAGAACGAGTTTACCTTGCACTGAAAAATGAAGCTTCTTGGCCTCTGGTCGCCGTATAGAGCGGCGTTGGCAGTGGCGCATGAGGCGCGTGCGTCTGTCCAATAAACGGAGCTCGGCTGGACCAAGGCCGGAGCTCAGAGGGTTTTATTTTTCTTCAGAGGATTTCTGACTTTTTCTTAAGGAGAATGTTAAAAGTGATTTTTTAAAGGTTTTTTAAATATTCATAAGGCCCCTATACGACATCGTTTTGGGATAAGTCTTTATTGCCTAAAACGACGTCGTTTTAAGGCCATAAGACTTGCCCGTTGACCCGACCAGGGGAAGGATCCGCGTGTTTTTATTTTATGGGAAATTTGCGCGTTTGGTCCTCCCTCTTTTCTTGCGCACTTCAATTTAATCCTGTTTCATTTTTTTTATTTTTAATTTGACCCTAGAATCTTTTTTTTATTTCGAGTTAGTCCCTGGGCCATTTAAATACAAATATTGGAACGGTACCGTTTTGGGAATAGGGCATATTTGCCCAGTGAGTCCCTCCTTTGGGGCACGCGTTTCAATTGGGTCCTTAGTTTGGTATTATTCTTTTTTTTTTCTAAATTTCACCCCTAGAATTTGTTTAAATTTAGTGTTAATCTTTTTTTTCTTTCATTTTTTATTGATTTTATTTTTATTCTGATTTAGTTCTTTCAATTTATTATTTAATTACTTATTTTAATACTTTCTCTCTCTATATATATATTATTTATTTTAAACTTTTTTATAAAATTGTTTTATTACATATTACTATTTTTTTATTTTGTTGTATATTACTTATAATATATTGTATTGCTTTAATCATATTATGTATTATTTTAAAATTTGTATATGGTATATTATTTAAATTGATTTATTATTAATGTAAAGTTTTTTATGTATTGTTTATTTTAAATATATATATTATTTTTTTCATATATATATTATTTTTTTCATATATAATTAAGTTGTTATATTATATATTTATTATAAGTTATCGCTTATACATATTTTTATATATTCAAAGTTTATATATATTATTTAATATATATTTATTTTATTATGTATATATATGTCCATTTTAGATTTTGCCAAATCATTTTTTTTAAAAAATTTTGTTGTAGTATCTATTTATTATTTGGTATATGTCATTTATCTTATATTGTTATTTTACTTTTATACTTGATCTTGTATCTAAAGTTTCATATTCATTTCGTAGTTTTTATCTTTCACATATTTTTTTTTGTTATTTACTACTTTATATCTTTTATTTGTTTATTCATGTTCTTTTATTTGCTTATTATTTTTATGTTTGCCTTAGTATAATCATTTTATTTCCTGTATCATTCGCTATTTTACGTTGTTCTTCCTCTTAATTATCTATGTTAGTGTTAAATGTTAGTATATCATGTAATTTTCATAAATTGTTTTTCGTATTTATGTTTTGTAATGTATTAATGCAATATTTTACTAGAATCATTGTTTTAAATAAAAAATACATTTTGCTAAATTGTCACATTTTAATCAAAAGTTTTTTTTAAAAAAAATACGGCGATACATAATATTTGGGGGCTTCGAGAAAAATTGTACCCTAACTCACTAGGTTTCATTTTTCTCATTGAACTTAAGAAATCAAGTATCCTTTTTTGAAATTGAAACCCATAAGTTTCAAATCAAAACGTATTTTCGGGAATTCGAGATGTTGTGTCCTAACTTATTGGATATGATGTTTTGTTGTCTCGAGGTAAGGATTTTCTACAAATAAAGGCAAGCTTAGTTTCGAAGTCTTGAAATGTTGCATCCTGACTCACTGGGTGTGACATTTTATTTCTTTGAGATAAGTGGGTCTTGGCGTACAATTTGATTTATTCAAGTTTTCTTTTAAATAAAAAGGATCGTATTTTAAATTTTTCAAAATTTTGACATTAAGACATTAGTTTATCAATTAGGTACCAATTTTTGGGCGTTACGAGGGTGCTAACCCTTCCTTGTACGTAACCGACTCCCGAACCCGTTTTCTTAAAATTCGTAGGCCAAAATCAATTTTTTAAATAAAACAAAAAATGTTTTATAAGGTGATCCGATCACACCTAAGCAAAAAAAGATCGGTGGCGACTCTCGTTTTCATTTTTTTAAAGTCAATCCCATTTTTTAAAACTTAAAAATGGTTTCGACAGCTTGGCGACTCTGCTTGGGACCAATAAGAAAGTCGAGCAGCTAAATGGATTATTTTCTGTCCTTTGTCGAAAATTTGAAAATTCGATTTGAAAATTTGATTTGAAAATTACGATTCTTTTGTTGCATTTGTTTGTGTCATTGCATACGATTGTTATTTTCCTGCGCACATTGCATTGCGTGACCGTTGTGGTCACACCTTTAAGTGGGAGTGAGAAACTATGCCTTCGTGAGGTTTTCACCTCCGCATGGGCTAGTGGATTGCTTCCGAGATACATCTGTACCTATGTCTTCGTGAGGTTTTCACTTTCGCATGGCCATAGGGAAATGTATTTCCCTGGACTAAACTCGACCTGTATGAACTTATAATGGGTGAAGATTGAGGAATCTGCTAGTTCAGGTACCTTTTTCCTTAGAACTAAACCGCATATAGTGAACCCTAAGAGCCCACCTTAGGTAGAACTATGCTGAACTCTAGCAGTTATCCATATAGGTGTTTGATGTTTTCTCACTTACTTTGAATTTTATTCTTTGTATATGATACTAAATTGTTGTTTTGGTTATTATTGCATGTCATCTCATATTTTAAAAAGGTGTCGATTCACATTCGATTGCTAAATTAGAAAGCTTGCTATGGAGATTGAATTTCTTGATACAGTGGGGGCAATGCAGCTATCTTTGTATGGTCATAGAAAACGCAACTAGAAAAAGGGAATAGCTTAGCTGAGGGGTATGTGTTGGAACTATGGGATTTCACTCGTATTAGTGTGACGCAAAATGAGTTCCAAGAGTTGAAAGAAATATGGACCCAGTGGGATAATGAGGCTAAGCCGCTGTTCTATCGTAACTATGGCGATCTACCATACTTGCTCGACATCAAGGTAGATAAGCATCTGTTTCGGGCTATGGCTTAGTTTTGGAACCCTGCCTATAGTTGTTTCACTTTCAAAATAGATTTAGTGCCCACGGTGGAGGAATATACAACATTGCTTCACCGTCCAATGATCCAAGTTGACAAAGTTTATTCTAGGGCCGCTAATGCCCCAACTTTTGTAAAGAAGTTAATGAATATCACGGGGATGAGTGAACAGTGGGTTGCAGCCAGAATTCAGAAGAAAGGTGAGGGTAAATGCATTCCTTGGGTGAGTTTGGGGGACCTGATATTAGCACATCCAGATGTAAAGAAGAAGATTGACTTCTTTGCCTTGTGTATTTATGGTTTGGTAATTTTCCCTAAAGCTCTAAGACATGTAGATGAAGTAGTCACTGATTTATTTAATCGACTTGATAGAAGGGTCACGCCTGTACCTGCGATCTTAGCTGAGACGTTCAGATCTTTGAATGCATGTCGGAGAGCAGGCGAGGGTAGGTTCATTGGATGCTTGCAGTTGTTATTAGCTTGGTTCCAAAATCATTTCTGGAAGGTGAAGAAAGCTTCTTATCGGGTTTTCTCTGAGAATTACTCTCCATTAAAAGAGATAGTGGCTACACCAAGGAGAGAAGACGTGTCTGAGGAAAATTGGATGGCGCTCCTTCAAAACCTTCAAGAGGAAGACATCAAGTGGAGGGCTCCTTGGATGATTCCCGACGAAATTCTTTATCGGTGTGGAAGTTTTGACTGGGTTCTTTTACTTGGAATTTGGGGAGCCGTTGGGTGTGCTCCTTTGCTCGTACTAAGGCAATATGGATCAAAACAGTTCATACTAGTAACACATAGGTTGGCTCAATGTGAGTTCTCATACAGAGGGGATAACTATAAGAAGAGGGTTAAGGAGATTTCTAGTGCTTGGAATCAGACTCGTAGGATGAATAGATTATTTGCAGGCCCAATGACGACCCCAGAATATAGCGGATAGATGATTAGAAGGATTAATGATAACATCCCTGAGCTAAATCCAGAAGGCGCATGATCAAGAGAGGAATACTTGCAAGTGGTCCCATCAGAGCTAGGGATTATAAAGTAAGATTTTGAAAGGAGGAATTTGGAGCTCGAGAAAAAGATAGAATAGTTGGAGGAAGAGAAAATGTATTTGAGGTTAGATGCTAATGTTTAAAAGCTGGAAGCTGAGAAATTAAAGAAAAGAAAGAATGAAGTCGAAGAAGACATGGGTAGTTTGAAAGTGAATTACAAGAAATTGTATCTATCAGTGAGAAACACCGGATTGGGAAAAACATCAGAGCAATGGAAAAGAGAGATTCAAGAAGAAAGAACCAAAGTTGATCGATGGAAGAGAAATTTCCAAGAGACTTAGGCACAGAAAGAGATCCTAGGGAGGAATTTGGCAGAAACTCAAGGCGAAAAAGGAGGATTAGAGGTTAGAGTGGCAGATCTTGAAAAGTTACTCCATCAGTATAGAAGTCGTAATTCTACAATTGAGCTGAAGACAAGTCTAAACAAGATCGAAGAGATGAAAAAGAGGATTGAAGAACTAGAATCCGCGTTACAAAATTGTGAACTTTGGGTTGAGCTTCTCGAAGCAAATGAGGAATATTGGAAGGAACAACTTCACTGTTCTCAAAATCAAGTCAGAAACAGAGACTACGTCATGGGAGAAGCCGCAGCTTAGATTCGGGATGTAGCCGATCATTTACAGACTTTGGCAGCTCAGACTGATTTTTTAAGCGTGAAGTACAAGCTATAGTTAGACCAAGGTCGAGAGTTAGCTTCGTTATTTGAGAGAGTTAAAACTTTGGGCATTAGGGCAAAGGCATATTTGTAATCCGTTTAATGTAAAGAATTTTATTTTCTATTAAAGTTTTCTAAATGAAATTGAATTAGAATCGATCTTTTTTTTTTGCAGTCATGCATTTGCATTAGATCACATCGTATGCATTAAAATCCATAGAAGGATCCTAATTAGTTGAAATTATTACAGAGAAAGTGAGAGAGAATTAATTTGGAAACTAGGCATCGATACGGTACTCGAGCTAAGACAAGAGATTTGGATCAAAGGTTAGAAAGACTCAAACAAATACAAAGAGAAATACAGAATCAAATGCAAGAGCAACTGGCTAAGATCCAGCAAGACATGAGGGATCAAATGATGGAGTCCCAAAGAAACATGATAATTGAAATGGCTCAATTACTGACTGGGGCGACAGACAAAGGAAAAGGTCCCATGACCAATGCTGGGGAAGAGAGTGAGAACTATCTTCTGGGTTTTACTCCCATCCATGCATAAACACAACCTGAGGTATACCCGCAAAGGCCATCTATCACGATTAGGCCTCAGCAGCTTCAGGCTGGTGCTTCAAATCCAATGAACTTCCAAGTTGGCTCAGGCTCTAACCCAAGAGATAATCCAACCAATCACTTTATTCCTGATTTGGATGTGGCAGAAAGGGAAGGGGCAAGAATGGAGCTTCCAAAGTAGTTTGAGGACCGATGTAGGTGGTTGGAAGAAAAATTCAAGGCAATGGAAAAGACTGATAAACATGGTGGAATTGATGCTAAGGATTTGAATTTGGTCCCAGACTTGGTACTTCCCCATAAGTTCAAAATGCCAATATTTGAGAAGTATAATGGGACTAGTTGTCCCGAGGCTCACATCACTATGTTCTCCAGGCGGATGACTGGGTATGTTAACAATGACCAACTGCTAGTTCACTGTTTCCAAGGCAGTTTGGTGGGGGCAACATCCAAATGGTATAATCAACTAAGCCGTGCTAAGATTAGTTCGTGGAAGGACATAGCGCAAGAATTTATGAGGCAATATAATCACGTAACAGACATGACTCCTGATAGAATTACCTTGCAGAATATGTAGAAGAAGCCGAATGATAGCTTGAGGCAGTATGCGCAAAGATGGAGGGAAGTTGCCATACAAGTTCAGCCGCCGCTCCTAGAAAAAGAAACTACAATGCTTTTTATCAATACTTTAAAGGCCCTATTCATTACTAACATGATAGGAAGTACCATAAAGAGTTTCGCGGATATAGTAAAGGTGGGAGAAATGATCGAAAATGCCATAAGGAGTGGCAGGATAGAAGCAGGGGAAAACACCAAAAGGTCAGCTCCAAAGAAAAAGGAGAATGAGGTGAATAATACAAGCACATATAACAAAGGGTACTCAAAGGCAATTACTGCTAGCTAACCAAAAGTAATCACCGCTGGGCAACAAGGTTTGATAAGGCAAGAATCAGGTAGAAGGCAAAACTCTAAAAAGCTCCAATTTACACCAATCTTAATGACATATAGGAAGTTGTATCAAAGTTTATTTGACGTACACATAGATCTAAAATCGTTACAGCCCCCATATCCCAAATTGTATGATTCAAACATTCAATGTGACTATCATACAGGAATACTGGGGCATTCAATAGAAAACTGCACTTCTTTCAAAAAGGTAGTCGAGAGACTTATTAAGGTGGGGATCCTAAAGTTTGATGAGACACCAAGTGTAGAAAATCCATTACCTAACCATGGAGATAAGGGGGTAAATGCGATTGGTAAAAGTATCTGAGAAGGATCAAGGAGGATATTGTGGAGGTAAAAACCCCGTTGAGAATTGTCTGGAGAGAAGTGGTAGGAAGAGGATTTATAGTATCAGATTCTGTAGAAGGATGTGAAGGAGTAAAGGACTATTGTGAGTTCCACAAAGCAGAAGGGCACGAGATCCAAGAATGTGTTGAGTTTAGGGTCTTGGTGCAAAGCCTTATGGACAATAAGGAATTAGAATTTTATGAAGAAGGCTCAGGGGGGAGGAAGCATATGCACGATAGAATGAGAGTTGACAAACCAAAAAGTCAATTATCCGAGGATCATCATCTCCTGACAAAGAAACACGGAAGGCGGAACACAAATGACGCAAAAGGTCGTAATCCAGAAGGATAACAAAATGGTACCTTGGAATTACGACTGTAATGTGACAATACCAGGAGGAGAAATCCTAGCTAGCGATTCCAAGGAGGACCAAAATGAAAGATCTTACACACGTAGTGGAAGGCGTTATGACTCGGTAAACGTCAGAATAGAACCAGTGAAATCAAAGACCTTGGCAGTTGAACGAGAGAAAGGACATGAGGTACTTATCAATGAACCAGTAAAGGAGGAAGAGGCTAAAGAATTTTTGAAATTTTGAAGCACAGTGAATACAGTGTGGTAGAGCAACTGCGCAAACAACCGGCTCGCATATCAGTGCTAGCATTGCTTTTAAGCTCAAAAGGACATCGCGAGGCATTGATGAAAGTGTTGAATGAAACTTATGTTACTAAAGATATATCTGTCAACAAACTTGACCGTCTGGTTAGTAATACAAGTGCTGACAACTTTATTTATTTCAGTGATGATGAAATTCCACCTGGGGGCATGGGATCGACTAAAGCTCTGCACATCACTACTCGTTGCAAGGGATATACTCTGCCAAGTGTGTTAATCGATAATGGATCAGCCTTGAATGTCATACCATTGTCTAAGCTGAATAGATTGCCTATGGACAGTTCTCACATGAAAACATGCCAGAACATAGTAAGAGCATTTGATGGCACTGAGAGAAGAGTAATGGAAAGAATCGACATACCTTTGTTGATTGGGCCAAACACATGTGAAGTAGATTTTCTAGTAATGGACATCAAGCCCTCTTACAATTGCTTGTTAGGGAGGCCCTGGATACATTCGGCAGGAGCAGTGCCTTCATCATTACATCAAAAAATGAAACTAGTAACGGAAGGTCGGCTAGTTACTATAAATACTGAAAAGGGCATCATAGCAACTGTTACCAACAACGCGCCATATTTAGAGGCAAATGAGGAGGCCATTGAGTGTTCTTTTCAATCTTTAGAGTTCATGAACGCAACATTCCTTTTGGAAGGGAATGAGGTTCTGGTGCCTAGGATATCCAGGACTACGAGAATGGGATTGCAAATGATGGTGGGGAAAGGAGTCTTATCGGGAAAAGGATTGGGTAGACATCTCCAAGGAGGGATTCAGTTTCCAATGCTGAAAGAGAAAAAAGATCGTTTTGGCTTGGGTTTTAGGCCAGCTGCTAGACAAAGGAAGAAAGAGATGGAAAAGATACAGGAGAGAAGGAGAGCACGGTTGAGTGGTGAAGAAGTCAAGTGGGAATTAATGGCATTCCCTCACATATCCCAGACTTTTATATCAAGAGGGATAATTCACTTCGAGACAGGATTGTTGAGAAACGAAAACCTCCATATCAATGCCATACACGAAGAAGGAACTGAACGAAGAAACTTGTTGGGCATTTGTTCTTATGAACCTGGAAGTGTTTTGAACAACTGGACTGCAGAGGAACTTCCTGTAGTTTTTAGAGATTACACAGAGCAATGTTCAGAACATACTTGTTGTTTTAAAGCCTAAAAGCAATAAGATTTCATTTGTGAAATAGGCTCATGTTCAGACATCTTTGTTTCAATAAAATACATTTTTGATGATCAATTCGAGCAAATATGCTTTCATTCTTTTGATCTTCTAATTTCCTTCCAAAATTTTTGTTATTCTCATTCATATCATGTGAATAATTGTTCTTGAATTCATTTGTTCTTTGTATATTCCTTTGTGCCTACCACAGGTCCCTAGATATCAATGACATGAGCAATGATATTATAGATTCAGAGTTCCCTTTTGAGCGAGACATGCGTTTAGAGGAATCTCAGGATTTTGAAGGTGAAAAAGATTGTGACTTGCCTCCGAATTTGTTAAGGATGGTAGAACAAGAGGAGAAACAAATTTTATCCCATAAAGAGGTTGTATAAAATGTAATCTTAAAGGAAGGGAAGGTAGTGAAAATAGGAACGCATATAGCCGAAGAGACAAAGCAAGACCTCGCTGAGTTACTACGGGAATTCAAAGACGTCTTTGCATGGTCATACCAAGATATGCCTGGGCTAAGTACTGATATTATAGTGTATCGCCTTCCCATAAGAGAAGAATGCAAGCCAGTTCAGCAAAAGCTATGAAGGATGAGGCCTGATGTGGTGTTAAAAATAAAAGAGAGAGTCAAGAAACAGTTTGATGCTGGTTTTCTACAAGTGGTAAAATACTCAGAGTGGGTTGCCAATATTGTTCCTGTCCCTAAGAAGGATGGAAAGGTTCGGATGTGTGTAGACTACAGGGACTTAAATAAAGCCAGGCCAAAGGATAATTTCCCCTTGCCTCATATTGACACGTTGGTGGATAATACGACGGGATACTCACTGTTTTCTTTCATGGATGGTTTTTCGGGATACAATCAGATAAAGATGCATCCTGAGGATATGGAGAAAACTACTTTCATAACATTTGTTATAAGGTGATGCCATTCGGGCTAAAGAATGCAGGAGAAACATATCAAAGGGCCATGGTAACCTTATTCCATGACATGATGCAGAAAGAGATTGAGTATATGTTGATGACATGATCGCTCGATCTCGAACAGAAAAAGAACACATTGAAGTTTTGAAGAAGTTGTTCTTGAGATTGAGAAAATTTCAATTAAAGCTCAACGCAGAAAAGTGTACCTTTGGAGCTCGGTCAAGGAAGTTACTAGGCTTCATAGCCAGTGAAAGAGGAATCGAGGTTGAATCAGATGAGGTCAAAGCTATACAAGAATCGCCTCCACCACGCACTCAAAAAGAAGTTCGAGGTTTTCTTAGAAGGTTAAATTACATTGCTCAGTTTATTTCACAATTAATTGAGAAATGTGATCCCATATTTTGTCTTCTTAAGAAACACAACCAAGGTGTATGGGACGATGAGTGCCAGAAAGCTTTTGACAAAGTCAAACAATATCTGTCAAGTGCCCCAGAACTATCTCCGCCTAATCCAAATAGACCATTAATACTATATTTGATACTGTTCAATAACTCCATGGGATGTGTGCTTGGTCAACGTGACGAGTTAGGAAGAAGAGAAAAGGCAATATATTATCTCGGTAAAAAGTTCACTGAGTGTGAAATGAGATATTTGTCAATTGAGAAATTGTGTTGTGCCTTGATTTGGACAACTCGGAGGTTGAGGCAATATATGCTATATCATACAACCTGGCTAATTTCGAAACTTGACCCATTAAAGTATATGATGGAGTCCACTGCTCTGAATGGAAGGATGGCAAGGTGGCAGATTTTGCTTTCTGAATTTGATATAGTCTATGTGAACCAAAAGGCTAAAAAATGGAGTGCAATAGCAGAATTTTTGGCTAGCAGTGCTTTAGAAGATTATGAACCTTTGAGCTTTGATTTCCCCAATGGAGAGCTAATGTTTGTGGCAACTAATGAAGAATATCCGTAGAAGCTAAACTTTGATGGAGCATCAAATTCTGTAGGAAATGGAATTGGGGCAGTCTTGATATCCCCAAGTGGAGATCATTATCCATTCACATGCAAATTGGATTTTGATTGCACAAATAATATGGCAGAGAATGAAGCATGCATCATGGGAATTTGAGCAGATGTAGAGCGTAAAATCAAAGTGCTAGATGTATATGGAGATTCTGCATTAGTAATTCACCAGCTTAAAGGTGAATGGGAGACAAGAGACCCCAAACTGATCGATTACCGAAAAATAGTTTTGGGATTGATTGAGGAGTTTGATGACATCACTTTTAATTATCTCCCACGTGATAAAAACTAAATGGCAGATGCTTTGGCAACTCTGACTTCTATGATTAATGTAAACAAACAAGAGGATATGAGACCTATTCAGATGAGTATTTTGAAGTTCCAGTTCATTTTTGTAACATGGAAGAGGAGGAAAAGGATGATTACCCTTGGTATCATGATATATTGTGACACGTAAGAAATCGTGAATACCCTGATCATGCAACTGAGAATGACAAAAAAAACGTTAGGAAGATTAGCCTGTGACTATGTTTTAGATACGGATATCTTGTACAAAAGAAGGAAAGATTAGGTACTATTGAGATGTGTTGACGCTGTTGAAGCTAGGAAAATTTTGGAAGAAGTTCATGATGGCGTTTTTGAAACACATGCTAATGGATTCATAATGGCTAGACAAATAATGAGATTCGGATACTATTGGTCCACTATGGATGTAACACCCTAAACCCGGCCCAAACACCCCGATCGGATCTGGCATGTCACTAAGAAGATTTTATAAAACTTGTCGCATTTATTATTTTTTTTAAAAGCATAGTTTAAATGTTTGTACGGTAAAACTTAATAATTTGATAATTTTGTAGAAGAAATAAATTTTAATTAATGCCTTAATGAATAAAAACCGAAATTTTGCCACTGAGTTCTATTATTTAAACACATGCCTTAGATTCAATTAATCATAAAATCTAAATGTATGGAAACCCGAAAACGAACACATAAAACCAATAAACAATAGCCAATGGCCTTATTACAATAAAATATAAAACCAGAAAAATTGAAAAATACTAAGAGAAAATAGTTAAAACAACGTCATTTATTGAACCAAAATAAATCCATGCATGGCCACCTTGCGCTCCTTTCCAACCCGGTCCAATACACTAAGTTCTACCTGTAAAATGTTAAACAACGGGGTGAGTCACAAGACTCAGTGTGCAATCCCTGGTGCACCATCAGACTGGGCCTTAGCCCCACAGAATAGAATAATAAAATATCACATATCAGAGTTAAACAAAGCCCAACCTAATCCTAGATCCATCCGCTACACACCACCCTTACCTGCCAATCACACCATTGGGGATTTCTACAATCACCCTCACCGCTACACACCACCGATGGTAGTCATCATACCGTAGTTAGTCGCTCATCGCCGACGTGACATAGTCACTGAATGCAGATCGTGGCGCGAGCCACTACAACAAAACACTTCCCCTTTCATATACAACAATTTCCCAACCCCGAGCAAACATAGGAAACGTCATACATGCATATCATATCAACTTATCAGAATCATGTTACTTAAGGAAAATCACAGAAATCACCAACCTGATGAGTCGCCCTTACCCTCCATGGGTTTTCAACAACCATGCTGGGATTTCGGCATTTAACAGAATATAGACAGATTCATATATATATATATATATATCAGACAGCAGAGATGGTGTGAGAAATTACACAGCTGATTACGCTTAATGCTATGCTATCGAAATTGATGCTCTCCCTAGCCGGAATCGTGATTATCAGATCACTGTACTGCCGGTCAAAGACTTCACTTTAAGAGATTGATTTGAGTAACCACCCAACAAGGTTAAATGTCAGATTGGAGATAAATCGATATAATAAAACAACGAAGATAAATCTCCTTACCTAAATTGATTGAATCCCAAAAATAGCATAATTTGAGTGCTGCCGATTAGAATCCTAGGCGATTAAATCTCCTTCAAATCCCAGAATGCCACCCATGAAAGAAAACACAAGATCAGTCCACCATGTAGCCATTCGGCTTTGGTTTCTAAAAGCCGGAAATGATTGGAAAAATAGCACAATCGACACTTACCTCTACAGAAGGTTTCAGCTACCCCTTGCAGAAAGATTTGGCAATCACAGAAGAAGATCGAAGCATAGAAGATTAGAGATCTAGGAATTTCGGCAATTGATGAGACTTTAGAAGGTTTTGACTAGAAGGAAAAAGAAAAGAAAGTGGAGAGAGAGATTGAAGTGGTGATTTCGGCAGAAAAGAAAAAGATGACAAGAACTCAGTAGAAAAATTTTCGGCACACTCCTTGCCTATACTAAACCGATTCTTCCCCTCTCCTGTGTTTGATTTTTGGCCAACACTAGCCTCATTGATAGATCCTCATCCTATCCCTTATCTTTCTCAAAACACCCATCCAAAGGTGTCCTACAACACACCACTTCCTCCCTCCTTTATCCGAATAATATCACATATTTTAAAACATTAAAAATCCCCTATATTTTAGCCTTGTTACCGTCCCCCCAGCCCCCTTTAGGTGCCGAATTTGGCCCAAAGCATGGGCTCCAAACGGCCAACACTTGGGCCCTCTCCATCCACTAGTGACGCCACCCTCTGGCTTCTTTGTAGCGCCACCAAACTTTGGGCCACATGCCCACTTGCTACTTTTAAACACAGATACCTACCTTTAAACCGTATAATGCCCCAACAGAAAATTAACCAAGGCCTCAGCCCAAACCTGAGCCCAATTCGCATCTCAAATTCTCAAACCAACACATTAAGCCTACAACACACCAAAATGCACAGGCCCATTAATTCAGGATGTTACAGTTCTACCCCTTTTAAAGAAATTTTGGCCACGAAATTTACCTGATCAGCAGAGATGAGGATATTGTTGTCGCATAACATCCGATGGCTCTCATGTTGCTTCCTTTGCGCCGTGGTTTCGCCACAACACCTTGACCAAAGGGACGGACTTCCTTCTCAACACCTTTACATCTCGATCCAAGATTTGCACTGGCTCCTCCTCAAAGGACAAGTCTGGCCTTGCTTCAATCTCTTCCACTGGCACAATATGGATGGATCAGAACGGTAACGTCTTAGCATCGAGACATGAAACAAGTCATGTATCTACTCCAACCCTGGAGGCAAATCCAATCGATACTCCACTGGCCCCACACGTTCTAGTACCCGATAAGGTCCAATAAATCGGGGACTTAGCTTACCCTTCCGACCAAACCTCATTACCTTCTTCCACGGTGACACTTTCAAAAAGACTTGATCTTCCACTGAAAATTCCAACTCCTTACGCTTTAGATCCGCATATGATTTCTGCCGATCAGACGCTTCCTTCAACCGAGCCCGAATTAACCTAACTTTTTCTTCCATCTCTGAAACTAGTTCTAGACCCAACACCTGACGCTCACCCAAATCTGTCCAACAAGTAGGGGTACGACATCTCCATCCGTATAACGCTTCATAAGGTGCCATCTGAATACTAGATTGGTAGCTGTTATTGTACGTGAATTCTGCCAAAGGTAAATACTCCTCCCAACTACCCCTAAAATCAATGACGTAACCTCTTCACATATCCTCCAAGATCTGGATTACCCTCTCAGACTGACCATCAGTCTGCGGATGGAAAGCGGTACTAAAGTCTAACCTTGTTCCCATTGCCTGATGGAGAGCCTTCCAGAATCGTGATGTGAACCTAGGGTCTTTATCCGATATGATCGACACAGGTACACCATGCAGTCTCACAACCCCAGCCACGTACCTCTTAGCCAACCGTTGTAGAGAAAAATCAACACGAACCGGTATGAAATGATCAGACTTTGTCAGCAGATCAACAATCACCCAAATTGACTCCTTCTTAGTGGGCGTAAGAGGTAACCCACTAACAAAATCCGTCGTGATTCTTTCCCATTTCCACTGCGGAATCTTCACCGGCTGCAATAACCCCGAAAGCAACTGATGTTCTGCCTTCACCTGCTGACACGTCAAACATTTACCCACGAATTCTATTACCTCTCGCTTCAGACCTGGCCACCAGAGTTGCTCTCGAAAATCTCGATACATCTTCACCCCTCCAGGATGCATAGCGTATGGGCAACTATGCGCCTCCCGCAGAATCATCTGCCTTAACTTAACATCCTTTGGCATACAAATTCTCTCATGAAAACACAGAACCCCATCACCATTCAAACTATAGTCCTCTCCTTCACCACTTTGCACTTGCCGGAGTCGAGCACTCAAGACATCGTCTAGAAGCTGCTTCTCTTTGATTTGACTAGTCCATGTTGGTCTCACTTGGATTTCAGCTACCAGACTGCCATCCTCATATAGACTGAGATGAGCGAACATCGCCCTCAAATCTACTATTGCCTTTCGACTCAGCGCATCTGCCACCATGTTAGCCTTGCCCGGATGATATTCGATCGAGCAGTCATAGTCTTTCAAAAGTTCAATCCACCTACGTTGTCTTAGGTTTAACTCCTTCTGGGTAAGGAGATACTTCAGACTTTTATGGTCGGTGTAAATAACAGACTTCTCCCCATACAGGTAGTCTCTTCAGATCTTCAGAGCAAACACTACCGCAGCCAATTCTAGATAATGCGTGGGGTAGTTCAACTCATGTGATCTTAACTGTCAAGACGCATAGGCAACAACCTTTCTATCTTGCATCAACACACATCCTAAACCCGTGTGTGACGCATCACAGTAGACGGTAAACTCTTTTCCCACCTCTGGCTGAATTAACACCAGTGCTTCTGTCAAAATTTTCTTCAACTTCTCAAAGCTCTCCTGCTGTTTGTCAGTCCAAACAAACGGTACTCTCTTCCTCAACAACTTAGTTAGAGGTGCCACACTTAATGAGAACCCCTCAACAAACCTTCTGTAGTACCCTGCCAATCCCAAGAAACTTCGAATCTCTGCCACCGACTTTAGCGGTTTCCAATCCAATACAGCTTCTATCTTCCGAGGGTCAACCCTAATTCCCTCTGCAGAAACCACATGTCCGAAGAAAGTTACTTCCCTTAGCCAGAACTCACACTTACTGAACTTAGCGAACAGCTGCTTCTCCCTGAAAACTTGCAACACCACACGAAGATGTGCATCATGCTCCTCCTCGGACTTGGAATAAACCAGGATATCGTCAATAAACACCACAACAAACTGATCCAGGTATGGTTGGAACACCAAGTTCATCATATCCATAAATGCTGCTGGCGCGTTCGTTAACCCGAACAGCATAATGATCGTAGCGAGTTCGAAAAGCCGTCTTATGAATGTCCTCTTTCTTTACCTTTAACTGATGATAGCCCGACCTTAAATCTATTTTTGAGAAAACCGAAGCTCCTTTGAGCTGATCAAACAGATCATCGATTCTCGGTAGCGGGTACTTGTTCTTAATCGTTAACTTATTCAGTTGGCGGTAGTCCACACACATACGCATGGATCTGTCCTTCTTCTTCACAAATAGGACCGGCGCTCCCCACGGAGACACACTCGGTCGAATAAAACCTCGATCCAACAGTTCCTAAATTTGAGCTTTGAGCTCCACCAGCTCCTTCGGTGCCATTCGGTAAGGAGTAATGGACTCCGGAACCATACCCGGAAGTAGCTATATTCCAAACTCCACTTCGCGATCTGGAGGTAATTGTGGCAGCTCCTCAGGAAAAACGTCCACTAAATCCTTTACTATTCTAACCTCCTCAACGGTTACCTCCTTAGCATCCAAAGCACTGATAAAAGCTAGAAATGCATTGCATCCTTTCTGCATCATCTTAACAACCTTTAATACAGATACTACGTTGGACAAATAATCCCTTCTTTCCCCTAGCACAACCACCTCCCCGTCTTCCGAGGTACTCAACACCATGCGCTTAGTCTCACAATCTAGCTTAACACGATGTTTAGCCAACCAATCCATTCCTAAGATAAGATTAAACTCCCCAAACGGTAATTCCATTAAGTTTGCCGGAAACACTACTCCTAGAGAATATAAAGGTACACTCCTAAATAGTTTGTCCACAATCCTAGATTGTCCTAACGGGCTAACCACAGTCATCTTCCTAATAGTTGTTTCAGATTCTATACTTAAGGTCTTAGATACCGAGCATGCAAAGTAAGAGTAGGTTGATCCAATATCAATCAGAGCAAGAAATGGTTTATCAGCAATAAGAAACGTACCGGTTCGTCACCATCCTCCCGTCGATGAGCTGCATAAACCAGACCCGACTATCTCACGTCTACATTACCTGCACCCCTACCAGGGGCTCTACGACCCCGACCAGACCCATTTCCTCTTCTGACTAAGCCACGACCCCTCGGTAATGGCTGACCACCCCTCCTAACCTGATCAGAACCTCGTCCAGCTGGCTATACCTGATCCACCTGTGGACAGTTTTTCACCATATGGTCTATAGACCCACACCTAAAGCATCCACCAGTTCTCCTTCTGCACTCCCCCAAATGTACTTTCCCGCACAGGTTACATGATCAATTCTGACTCCCAGTAGCAGATGTCAGAGCACAAGTTGGCCCACCAAACCTAGGCCTTTTTTGAAAACTCCTAGATGATCCTGACGGCCCAAAATTTCTCTTATTCCTATTCCGATCCTTATCCTTATTTTGCTTCTCAGTCCGTCTCACCTCTTCAGATCTTTTAGCTTTCTTGACCAGAACGGCAAAGTCCCTTTCTTGCTGCGGTGCTACCAACACTCTCAACTCATCCCGCAATCCATCTTCGAACCATACACAGCGCTCATAGTCAGTCGCTACAATTCCTCGAGCGTAATGGCTCAACCGCAGAAATTTTGCCTCATACTGGGACACATATTTCCCTGTACCAAATTTAGAAATGCCTTCCTCTGTGCCTCCACATAGGTGGCCCCAACGTACTTTCCCTGAAATGACTCCTTAATGAAATCCCAGTCAATCTGGTCTACGGTAGTACCCTCCTTTACTATGAGCCACCACTGGTAAGCCTCGTCTCGAAGGAGAGACACGACCCCTTTCAAATTCTCCTCTGCCGTGAAGTCTAGGTCATCCATTATGCGTTCACTCGCTTCTAACCAATACTCAGCTGTGTTAGGGGCTACGCCAGAAACACCCCTAAACATCTCTGCTCCATTTGCTCGGAGTCGTTCGCACCGATTTACGAGCTCCCGAACTCATGCTCGCCTACACCACTCTCTCAAGGACCTGCAACATCGCCTAAGATACCGCATCATCTCCGGCCGCCTGGTCCCAAAATTCTCCCTCCATAGCCGGCATATCTAGCATCTCATTTCCTGACCTGTGGCTAGACCCTACTTGCTCTGACACGGTCATCCCACCCCTACCACGACCACACGGCGGACGTCCTCGACCCCTTGTACTCATTCTTTCGATTGGCATTTATCTGATTAGAAATTTTATGAATTATTAATTTTCTTCCACTGATTAATGATGAACAGTCTTATGAACAGTAGTTTAAGAGTAGTTCTTTCAAATTCGAAATTACATCTACAAGTTTCAGTCTCAAGTTTGTCTCCTAGTTCTAGGAACCACACACATCAACCATCAACATACAGACGACATCCATGAACCCACATTCAACACATAGGGTATTTTCGTCATTCCACTACCCAAGGGTATTTTTGTAATTTTATCCTACAGAGTATTTTTTCAAAATAAAGTATCTTGGTGGTTTTTTTAAGGGCGAGGGTATTTTGGTAATTTCTATTTAATTTCACAAACCGGGTTACTTTGGTAAATCCAAGGGTTTTCCGGTAGGTTTGCAAAACATGGGTATTTTATAAAATTATGGTTGTTTTGGGAAGTTTCACAAACCAAGGGTATTTTTGAAGTTTTTCCAACCGGGGTGTTTCGGTAATTTTTTTACAAAACTAGGGACATTTTAGTAATTTTGTGAAAATAAGGTGACTGGTCCCTTTCGGGTTTTAGCTATATATTTTGGCTCATCAACAAATCCTCGTGGCTAGGGTGAACAAATACTACGCACTGTAGGGATTCCAGTGAGAGGAGGTGAGTCACTAGGGATCGCTTAAGTACCAAGCTCTCCCTGAATCCAATCCTAGACATGCGTATGCCTGTTGCCACACCCTAACTCAGCGATTTGTTCACGGGTTTGTTTGGTGAAAATAAAGTGACTGGTCCCTTTCGGGTTTTAGCTATATATTTTGGCTCGTCAACAAATCCTCGTGGCTAGGGTGAACAGTCACTACGCACTGCAGTAGATTCCAGCAAAGAGGAGGTGAGTCACTAGGGATCGCTAAGTACCAAGCTCTCCCCAATCCAATCCTAGACATGCGTATGCCTGTTGCCACACCCTAACTCAGCGATTTGTTCACGGGTTTGTTTGGTTGGATTAAGTTTTATGAAATTGAAGAGTTATTTCACTAGGCCTAAGGTCCATCAAGTTCTAATTAAAATAATCTACGTCCCTTAAAGCCCATCAAGCCCACATACATATATAACACACAGTGAGTTCTAAAATACTTACCTGGCGGACTTAGGCCGGAGACGCAGGTGCCATGACGGGAAAACCATCCTGTATTATTTATAAACAAGCATGTTTCCAAAAGCCATCTTTAGAAAATGTTTTGAGCCTAAAATCCCCAAAGCCAAGTTATAAACCCTGGCTCTGAGACCAATTTGTAACACCCAAACCCGGCCCAAACACCCCGACCGGATCTGGCATGTCACTAAGAAGATTTTATAAAACTTGTCGCATTTACTATTTTTTTTAAAAGCATATTTTAAACGTTTGTACGGTAAAACTTAATAATTTGATAATTTTGTAAAAGAAATAAATTTTAATTCATCCCTTAATGAATAAAAATCGAAATTTTGCCTCTGAGTTCTATTATTTAAACACATGCCTTAGTTTCAATTAATCATAAAATCTAAATGTATGGAAACTCGAAAACGAACGCATAAAACCAATAAACAATAGCTAGTTGCCTTATTACAATAAAATATAAAACCAGACAAATTGAAAATACTAAGGGAAAATAGTTAAAACAATGTCCTTTATTGAACCAAAATAAATCCATGCATGGCCACCTTGCGCTCTTTTCCAACCTGGTCCGATGCACTAAGTGCTACCTGTAAAATGTTAAACAATAGGTTGAGTCACAAGACTTAATGTGCAATCTCTCATGCACCCTCAGACTGGGCCTTAGCCCCACAGAACAGAATAACAAAATATGACATATCAGAATTAAACAAAGCCCAACCCAATCCTAGATCCATCCGCTACACACCACCCTTACCTGCCAATCACACCATTGGGGATTTCTACAATCACCCTCACCGCTACACACACACCGATGGCGCTCATGCCGCAGCTTAGTCGCTCATCGTCCGATTTGTGACATAGTCACGGAGAATAGTCGTGGCGAGCCACTACAAATGGATCGTGGCAGAGCCACTACAACAGAACACTTCCCCTTTCATATACAACAATTTCCCAACCCCGAGCAAACATAGGAAACGGCATACATACATATCATATCAACTCATCAGAATCATGTTACTTAAGGAAAATAACAGAAATCAATAACCTGATGAGTCACCCTTACCCTCCACGGGTTTTTAACAACCATGCCGGGATTTTGGCATTTAACAGAATATAGACAGATTCATATATATATATATATATATCAGACAACAGAGACGGTGTGAGAAATTACACACCTGATTATGCTTAATGCTATGCTATCGAAATTGATGCTCTCCCTAGCCAGAATCGTGATTATCAGATCACTGTACCGCCGGTCAAAGACTTCACTTTAAGAGATTGATTTGAGTAACCACCCAACAAGGTGAAATGTCAGATTGGAGATAAACCGATTTAATAAAATGACAAAGAAAAATCTCCTTACCTAAATTGATTGAATCCCCAAAGTAGTATAATTCGAGTGGTACCGATTAGAATCCTAAGCGTTTAAATCTCCTTCAAATCCCAGAATGCCGCCCATGAAGGAAAACACAAGATCAGTCCACCATGTAGCCATTCGGCTATGGTCTCTAAAAGCGAGAAAAGATTGGAAAAATAGCACAATCGACACTTACCTCTACAGAAGGTTTCGACTACCCTTTGCACAATGATTCAGAAATCACAGAAGAAGATCGAAGCGTAGAAGATTAGAGATCTAGGAATTTTGACTTTTAAAAAAAAATCCCGAAAAAGATGAACAAGAAGAATGTTGTCTTACAAGGGATATTAGGCCAATGTGTTTGAAAGAGAAGAGACATAAAATAACAGTGTTTCGGTAATTGATGTGACTTCAGAGGGTTTTGACTAGAAGGAAAAAGAAAAGAAAGTGGAGAGGGAGAATGAAATGGTGATTTCGGCAAAAAAGAAAAAAATGACAAGAACTCAGTAGACAAATTTTTGGCACACTCCTTACCTATACTAAACCTATTCTTCCCCCTCTCTTGTGTTTGATTTTCGGCCAACACTAGCCCCCTTGATAGAACCTCATCCTATCCCTCATCTTTCTCAAAACACCCATCCAAAAGTGTCTTACAACACACCACTTCCTCCCTCCTTTATCTAAATAATATCACATTTTTTAAAACATTAAAATTCCCCTATATTTTAGCCTTGTTGCCGTCCCCTCAGCCCCCTTTAGGTGCTGAATTTGGCCCAAAACATGGTCTCCAAGCGGCCAACACTTGGGCCCTCTCCATCCACTAGTGACGCCACCCTCTGGCTTCTTTGTAGCACCACCAAACTTTGGGCCACAAGCCCACTTGCTACTTTTAAACACAGATACCTATCTTTAAACCGTATAATGCCCCAATAGAAAATTAACCAAGGCCTCAGCCCAAACCTGAGCCCAATTCGCATCTCAAGTTCTCAAACCAACGCATTAAACCTACAACACACCAAAATGCACTGGCCCACTAATTCAGGATGTTACAATGGAAGGAGATTGTATCAACTATGCCAAAAGATGTCATAAATACCAGATTTATGGAGACAAAATTCATGTACCGCCTTCACCTTTGCATATTATGACTTCTCCATGGACTTTTTCCATGTGGGGCATGGATGTCATTGGGCCGATCTCACCGAAAGCTTCTGTAACACCCCTTACTCGAGACCATCGCCGGAATTAAGTAAGAGGCATTACTAGACTTGACTACAAGTTCAAAACATGAAAATCTTAAAGCTGTCAAACTGCGTTGTGCCGACTAATTTGGCTATAACTCGAGTTACAAAATTCGAAATTCAGATCCGTAAATTTTCCTTGAAAGTAGACTCATATATCTATTCACCATAATTTTTCTAGAATTTTTCATGTGGCCAATTTGTACAGTTTATTCTTCAAAGTTACCCTTATTACACTGCTGGACAGTTCTGACCTGTCCCTATAAAACTGCAGTTATCAGATTGCACAATTTTTCAATGGTGTTCTTATTTATACCAATGAAAAATAGACTCATTTAGGATTCTACACATATAAACCATGCTTCTTGATTATTTTTATACAATTTATGGCAATTTTTCCAAAACTGAACAGTGACTCACGAATGCATTCAGAGCAGGTTTCACTAGAACTCAATTATCTCATAATATATAAATCGTTTGCCTACTCTGTTTCTTTCATATAAAAATAGACACAATAAGGTTTAATCTCATATCTCATTCACTTTCAAATTCAATGTACCCAATTTTTAGTGATTTTTCTAATTTACATCAATGCTGCCACTACAAGCTGTTCTGCTAAATTTTATGAAAGTTAAACTTCTAGCCGAACCTACCTACTTCCCAAATTCAAGGATTTATATGTATGCAAATATTTCTTAGCAAAAACGATTAAACCTGGATTTAAAATTTCATGAACATTGCCGTCATGTACCAACATACATATCGTAACACAACATCATATTTACTAAGAAAAATCGTAGCCATTCTCGCATGGCTATCATAAACACTTACAAGGTTAAATATCGCATATTTCTAAGACTTCATCTAGCCTATACATGCCTTCTAATTCGTAACCAAAATTTAAAATACCAAAGGAAGGCGATAGTGTGATGAACTTCTTGACGATCCTTCACGAGCCCGCTACGTAACCAAAATCTATAAAACAAAGGAATCATTCCACACGATAAGCTTGCTAGCTTAGTAAGTCCTAATTAAACATATACTTATTTAAGTAAAATACATACAACCATTCGAATTAATATCTTCTATCACTAATCCGAACATAAGTAATACATAACCTCTTTTATTTATAAAGCCGAAACAACTTAATATCATTGATGCACTTAATACTAAGCTTTACCTTTCTTGTTCACATACATCAATCATCAAGTATACCACAGACTTATGTACATATCATATGCTTATCCAATCAACTAAATACATTCATGCTTCCAAATATTTACTATCACATGATATGATTTGCATATACATATTCATTCATCTCTAATAAATTAATGTATAAAACTTTCACTTACTCGAATACTTGTTTGTCATTTCTTGAGTAACACAATTATAAAATGCGTACCTCTCTGTTGAATTTATACGAATCATGCTTCTAAACCGAAATTTCTTGATATGTTCATAACTTGATTTTTCATGCACTTAGAGCTCAAATACATTCACCGGCACTAGGCCTCACTGGACTTAAGGTCCGGCATATCACCGGCATTAAGCCCGCTAGGCAATAAGCCCGAATTGTTTCACCAAGACGTGGCTGCTAGGCTAAAAGCCCGAATTATTTCACCCCAAGCACAAAGCTCGCTAGGCTCGAAGCCCAATACAACATAATTAAACCTTCAATACATATTTATTAATGCTAACATCACAACCAAATCATATACATCATATTACATTCACATATCATATCGAAAACATA
The DNA here is from genome assembly GCA_025503065.1 of Gossypium bickii. Taxonomy (NCBI): domain Eukaryota; kingdom Viridiplantae; phylum Streptophyta; class Magnoliopsida; order Malvales; family Malvaceae; genus Gossypium; species Gossypium bickii. The sequence continues at coordinate 56,426,426 of CP106717.1, read as the reverse complement.
TACTTGTTCAAATCACATTAACGAAATATATTTAACCCAATTTAGCACCTTTACATTCGGCTAACACAAAGTTTTATAGTCAACATTATTAAATTTCATCCTTTAACATGTTCATAATTAACTCTTTAACATATAAGTACTTAAGGACTTACCTCGGTTGTCGATAAGCCGTGCAAATCGGCTACTCGATAATCTTTGCTTTTCCTCGATCTTGTTCCTTCCCTTTTTGTTCCCGATCTAAAATGTTAAATAAATCTTTGTTCATATCCACCCTATCTCTTTTTACTCAACCCAAAACAATATTACACACAAATTTAATTCAAGCAGACTAGGAACCGAATCCTCACTTCATACATTTAATATACCTTAACTTTATATAATTACACATATATAATCAAACACATTAGCTCAAATTCATTTTCTATTATGGCCGAATGTACTACTTCCATACCCTTGCATTTTTCTTCAACATACAACCAAAAAAAAAAACAAGCTAATAACCACATCTAATTCAAGCATTCAACTAATCCAATTTCCTATTGAACACCACCATAAAAATTTCAAACCATTTGGGTTACTTCTACATGGCCGAATGGCCCTTAGGTGCTTAGGATTCTCTATAACTCTTCCATCCATCAAATTTACCCCCTTGCACTAGTTTTCTTCAATTAATCAAGTTTTAAACTTAGTTCACCCCATAACTTAAACATCACATATAACAATCTTATATGGTAACTTCATCATAAGGAAATGGCCGAACATCAAGATACAAGAAGAAATTATTTTCATGAATGTCCAACCCAATACTCGGCCAAACATGAAGGTATCTTCAAGCCAAAAATCGACAAAGCTTTCTTACAAGTTCAAGCTACTTCTTCTCTTACCATTTAAGTTTATTTTCAGCTCAAATCATAAACCCCCCATGGTCGAACTTCATCATGCATGGCATTTCAAATCTCTACTTGATTTTTCAATGTTGATCAAGGAAATCAACCTATTTCAAAGAAGGATTGTTAAACTAGAGTTTGAAATATCACCTTGCTCAACACATGCAATAGCCGATTGAAGAAGAGGAATTTCTTCTTCTCTTGATGATAGCTTCGGGTGGGTGAGGAGGAAGAAGAAAGATGAAAATGATTTTTCTTTTTCTTTTGTTTAAAACTATCTACACATTATTATTATTATTTTTGCATGCTTATGACAATCTAATACTTTAAAATAGAAAATGCATAGAAAGCATCTTAGTCTTGCATGCTTGCCGTCCACCTTATTAATATGGGGGATTTGACATGCAAATCCCCATGTTTTATGGGCAATTCACTTAGCTCCTTTTATTAATGCCCACTACATTAATCCTTCTTGCAATTTAAGCCTTCTTAGCAAATTAAGCACTTAGATAGCTAAAATTTTCTACGAAATTTTTACACCCACTAAAAACACACATAATAAACACAAAACATAATATTATAATATCCCACAGGCTCGGATTCGTGGTCCCGAAGCCACCGTTCCGATTAGGGTCAAAATTGGTCTGTTACAGCTTCGAATGGGCATCGATTCATCTTTGTGGTTACTGACTACTTCACGAGATAGGTGGAGGCTGCTTCATATGCTAGCGTTACTAAGTCAGTAGTTAGCAGGTTCTTGAAAAAAGGAAATCATATGTCGATATGGAATGCCCGAGAGGATCATACCAGATAATGCATTGAACTTGAACAACAGCATGATAGTAGAAGTCTACAGTCAATTCAATATCAAACACCACAACTCATCTCCGTGTCGCCCAAAAATGAATGGGGCAGTGGAAGCGGTCAATAAAAACATTAAGAAGATAGTACGGAAAATGACTGAGACTTATAAGGATTGGCATGAGAAATTACCATTTGCACTCTATGCTTATCGAACGTCCGTCAGAACTTCTACTGGGGCAACTCCTTTCTCATTGGTTTACGGGATAAAGGCAGTCCTACCTATTGAAATAGAGATACCTTCTCTTTGAGTTTTGTCAGAGATAAAGCTGGATGAAGCGGAATGGGTCAATTATCGATATGATCAGTTGAGCTCGATTGAGGAAAAGAGGCTAAGGGCTATTCGTCATGGTTAGATGTACCAAAAACGAATGATGCGAGCTTATGATAAAAAAGTTCGTCCAAGAGAATTTCACGAGGGGAACTTGTACTGAAAAAGATCATTCCCATACAAAAGGATTTCAGAAGAAAATAAATACCAAATTGGGAAGGATTATATGTGGTGAAGAAGGCTTTCTCTGGAGGTACACTGATTTTGACCGAAATGGATGGGAAAAGCTTACCCAATCCTATGAACTCAGATTTAGTCAAAAAATAATTTGCCTAAAAGGAAGAAGAGGCCAAGGTCAAAGCCCACAAAGGGCGCTTTGAGACTTCAAAAAAAAAAAAAAAGAGAGACCTAGGTGAAAACCCATAAAGAGCGCCTTAAGACCAAATGGGTTTTGAGTTGAAAACATGAAAAGGGCGGCTCAAATTTTGAAAGGCATGCAGTGATCTTGCTATACCTGAATCAACAAGAAATGAAGTATGAAACATCCCAAACCCGGCCCACAAGCCCCGACCGGATCTGACATGTTCCTTAAGAAAACTTAGCTCAAATTCTGTTTCATCTTCTTATAAGATAAGTCAATTTTAAAACAGGTTTGTAGTTTTATCAAGTTCGAAACCAAGTTGCCATTCAAGATTGTGTTTCGTTAAAAATGTTCCACCACACTTCATAAATTAAGAGGGTTGCCGGATTTTAGAGTTCATTAAGTTGAAAATCGTTAATTGGGTTAAGTGATAAAACATTGATGTTGTTTTGAGAAAAATATTTAGTTACTCGTTTGATTATTATCGCAGGGAAATAAAATTTAAAATGCAAAGTTAAACAGTTAAGTAATGGCCTTATTACATATTAAAAGAAAACCCAAAATAAATCTCGAAAAAACATACTAAAGAAAATGAAAAGTTCAACCGTAATAAATCCCGAAATCGCTAAGCATGGCCACCACATAGTCCCTGCCGACCCGGTCCACTGTACTATGCATCACCTGCAAAATGTTAGCCCACGAAGGGTGAGTCAACAGACTCAATGTACAACTACCAACACAGATTCCCAACCGATTATAGCCCTTACTACGAACATTTTCGGTAAAGCCCATACGAAATCATAATTTGGCCATTAGCCCATATCATAGAATAATAGATCACATGTATACAAAAATGATGCAACCCGAACCCTCCTAGATTTCCAACCTCTACACACCACCTGTACCTGCCAGTCACACCAATAGGGATTACTAAATCGACCCTCCATCCGCTACACACCATCGAAGGCAGTCGCTGCAGTCAACTGCTCATCACCCTTAATACGTGGCATAGCCACCAAATAGTGTGACAACGTCACCACAAACATAATATTATGAAATGAGTCACCAAATTAATATGGTAAAACCACCAGAACACTTCCCCTTTTCATTATAATCCTCGTGCCCATGCAACATACATAGTTATACAGATTTCATACTATATGTTTATCCTAAACCCATAACGAAATTATACATGCTTTCATACAAGTGATTGTAACCACTATTAACAAGGTATTAGTGTAACGTACCTGAATGGACTGTACCCTTGAATGGTACCTTTAACCATAGCTATTCATAAATCTTATTATCACATACATATTCATATCAATTTATCGGGAAAAAGTGTGGGGTTACACACCAGTACACACAAAGAACGCCACTCTCGATCTCACTGACACTTTCACTTGCAGGGATCACAGCGATTTGCTTATCCCTTTCCGAAGCTGGCCCACAACCCGGTGGCCAATCCCGTACCACAGAAACCGAACATTTCTTGAACCTAGGGGTAGGGACTACCCCTTTCTCTCCTCCACTGGTACTCGAATCCATTGAATATCACTTAATCAGAAATCCCGGTTAATCAATACATAAAATCTAAACGAATTACATCTATAACTTAACTGAATACCCTCACCAAAGTAGATATGAATCCCGAAAACTCCTCCTTTACCTTTGTCGAACCCTTCCTAAAACACCATAGTTAGAATTGGCTAACACTTAAAAATATGGCCTTTGGCCGAATAGTATTATCTCTCACCTTAACCGATCAAATCCCGAAAGCTCTTCCTCCTAATGCTGGCTACAAAAAATCCCAGAAACCACCTTCATGGTTTCGACCAAATGGATAAAAGGGGATTAGAGTTCCTGATTTCGACAATCTAAGAAGAAAAGAGAAAAGAAAATCAACCAAAGGAGAGATCCTTAGCACGCATCTAACCCGATTAGGCTTAACAACCACCCTTGAAAATTGATGCACCAAAAGAGAATACGAATGATAGATGAAGTATTCGGCTTGATATCACCCCTTGGAGATCTATGCGACAGAGAAGGAGATGGAAGAGAAGTGTAGGTAAAAGAGAATGATAGGTAGAAGGTTCGGCCAAAGCACTATTCGATTTTGAAGAAACGAAAGGAGAAAAGTATGATGGTGAGACTCAAATAGAAATTCGGCTTATAGGGAATTTTGGAGAGAAAACTTACTTGAAGAGAGATGGAGAGATGATGAAACGAAACTAAGATGAAAATATAAAGGCTTAGGGGATTTCGACTATAGAGCTAGATGTATTCAGCTTTTGGGAGGTAAGTGGAAAAGAGAGAACAAGTGCACGAATGGTCTTCTTTTGGTTTTCGGTCAGAAACGAAAAAGAACAGAAATGGCTTTCGGGAAGTGAAATCTCCACAAAAGTACCTATTACCACACTAAGCATATTCGGTTTCTCCCCCCATCTACATGACTGAAAATGTCATCACAAGAGTCCCCCCGTCAGCCAACTCTCTTCCCCCTCTCAAATCCCTTATTCTTCTCCATTTTTTCTTCCCCTACTCTCATTCAAACTCATTTGAATGAGTCCACCTTTTATCCGAATATCTTGACCAAGTCCACCCTCATCCCTTCAGAGTATGATTGCCGTCCAACTCCTCACCCCCTTGACGCAAAATAAATGCCAAAATACTGCCAGTGCTGCTCGAACCTTATCCATCTCGCTCCCTGAGGTGTCACTCCCTTATGCTCTAAGTGGCGCCTCCCTTGCCACCTTACCACCTGATCCCCTGTGTCATGACCCCCAGATAAATTCCCTTAAGGCCTAGCTCTCCTAGCTCCCCCCTACCAGCTTAAGAACCATTATTTTTCTAAGGCTTCTACCTACACCCCAAGGTTCCCCCGAAGCCCCAAACACACACAAACAGCACACAAAGCACACTACTACATAAATATGAGTTAAAACGCATAACCTCTAAATCCTAGATATTACAGTTCTACCCCCCTTAAAAATAATTTCGACCTCGAAATTACCTGGCTAAAATAGATGAGGGTATTGCTGCCGTATTGCTTCCTTCGGCTCCCACGAAGCTTCCTCCGATCCATGGTTCCGCCATAACACCTTGACTAGAGGGACTGATTTCCTCTGTAATACTTCACATCCCGTTCTAAAATTTGAATCGGCTCTTTCTCGTAAGACAGGTCTGATCTCAACTCCACTTCCTCAACTGGCACCACGTGAGATGGATCCGATCGATAACAACGTAGCATCGAAACGTGAAACACGTCGTGCATATGCTTCAACTCCGAAGGCAACTCCAACTGATATGCCACTGGTCCAACCCGCTTCAAAACCCGAGAAGGCCCTATAAACCTGGGACTCAGCTTACCCTTACGTCCAAATCTCATCACCTTTTTCCACGGCGAAACTTTCAAGAACACCTGATCACCCACTGCAAATTCTATCTTTTTCCTTTTGAGATCTGCATACGACTTTTTTCTGTCAAACGCCTCCTTCAACCGTGCCTGAATCACCTTAACCTTTTCTTCCAATTCTGCCACCATCTCTGGACCCAAAACATGACGTTCCCCTAATTCTGTCCAACACGTAGGAGTGCGACACTTCCGTCCATATAGTGCTTCATACGGTGCCATCCGAATACTTGCTTGATAGCTATTGTTATACGCAAACTCCGCTAAAGGCAAAAACTCCTCCCAGCTTCCTCTAAAGTCAATCACGCAACCCTCAACATATCCTCTAACACTTGAATTACTCGCTCAGACTGGCCGTCTGTCTGCGGATGAAATACCGTACTGAAGTCCAACCTGCTACCCAATGCCTGATGCAGTGCTCTCCAAAACTGAGATGTAAACCTCGGATCCTATCTGATATAATTGACACCGGCACCCCGTGCAGTCTCACAATTTCTGTCACATATAACTTTGCCAACCTTTGCAGCGAATAGCTGACCCGCACCGGTATGAAATGTGCAGACTTGGTCAACCGATCCACTATCACTCATACCGAGTCCTTCTTAGTAGGCGTAAGGGGAAGCCCACTAGCGAAGTCCATTGTGATCCTCTCCCACTTCAACTGCGGAATCGTAATTGGTTGAAGCAACCCCGAAGGCACTTGGTGTTCAACTTTAACCTGCTGACACGTTAAACACTTCCCTACAAATTTTGTAACTTCCCGTTTCAAACCAGGCCACCAAAACTGATCCCGTAGATCCCTATATAACTTACTTCCTCTAGGATGCATAGCATAAGGACTACTATGCGATTCCCGAAGAATTTTCTGCCTTAATTCCTCATCTTTCGGCATACAGACCTTGCCCCGGAAACACAACACTCCATCGCTGTTCACACCATAGTCTTCCAGTTCTCCACTCTGCACTTGCAGTAACTTAGCACTCAGATCGTCATCTACCAATTGTTTTTCCTTCACCTGACTTAACCACGTCGGCTTCACCTGTAACTTCGCAAACAAACTTCCATCATCATAAAGACTAAGATGTGCAAACATCGCCCTTAGATTGGACACTACTTTCCGACTTAGGGCATCCACCACCACATTCGCTTTACCGGGTGATACTCTATTGAACAGTCATAGTCTTTCAAAAACTCCACCCACCTTCACTGTCTCAAATTCAGTTCCTTCCGAGTCAATAGATATTTCAGACTCTTGTGATCCGGGTAGATCACCAACTTTTCTCCATACAAATAATGCCTCCAGACCTTTAGAGCGAACACTACCGCAGCCAACTCCAAGTCATGCGTCGTATAGTTAACCTTATGTGGCCTTAATTGCTGAGACGCATAAGCAACCACCTTTCCTTCTTGTATCAGAACACATCCCAACCCTGTATGAGAAGCATCACAATACACCACAAAGTCTTTTCCCGCCTCAGGCTATATCAAAACCGGAGCCTCTGTCAACACTCTCTTAAGCTTTTCAAAACTCTCATGTTGCTTATCCACCCACACGAAAGGTACCTCCTTTCTCAACAATTTCGTCAAAGGTGCTGCTATTGACGAGAACCCTTCAATAAATCTCCTGTAGTAGCCTGCTAACCTCAAGAAACTGCGAACCTCTGCCACAGACTTAGGTGGTTTCCAATCTAGCACTGCCTCAATCTTCCAAGGATCCACTCTTATCCCTTCTGCAGATACCACATGACCTAAAAACGTAACTTCTTTTAACCAAAATTCGTACTTGCTAAACTTGGCATATAACTTCTTTTCCCTTAAAACCTGCAGCACTACTCGGAGATGCGCCTCATGCTCCTCCTCAGACTTGGAATATACCAGGATGTCATCTATGAACACAACGATGAACTGATCCAAATAGGGTTGGAAAACCCGGTTCATCATATCCATGAATGCAGCTGGGGCATTCGTCAATCCGAACGGCATTACTAGGAACTCATAATGTCTATATCTAGTCCGGAAAGTTATCTTATGGATATCTGCTTCCTTCACCTTAAGCTGACGATCAAAAACAAGTACCCGCTGCCAAGGATAGATGATTTGTTTGATCAGCTGGGTACCCTCTCTAACAGTGAGCCACCACTGGTACGCCTCATCTCAGAGTAGTGACACCACCCCTTTCAGTTTTTCCTCAGCCGTGCAATCTAGGTCGTCCATAATTCTTTCGACTGCTTCCAACCAATATTCAGCAACATTTGGGGCCACCCTAGAGACCCCCTGAACACCTCAGCTCCGTTTGCTCGCAGTCGCTCAGGCACTAACTTCCGAGCCCCTCCACCTAGACCTGCCCCAATAACTCTTTCCAGCACTCCCAACATCGCCTTGGATATCACGTCCTCTCCTCCAGTTTGGTCCTGGAATTCTGCTTCTCCAACTGGTGGTAACGGTATTTCATTCCTGGACCCGTGTCCAGACCCTGCTGGTTCGGACACAGTAATTCCGCCTCTGCCACGTCCGGGCGCATTGCGACCCCGTCCCCTAGTACCCATATCTACTATTGCGTTTTATCTGTTTTTACGAATTTTATGCATTAGCTTCTTTTCACTTCTTGTTTTAAGAGAAGTTTTATGCAAAGAGAGTTTTAATAGTTGTTTTTCGCAAGAGAACACATATACCTAGGGTTCATGTCTCTATAGTATGGTTTCCTACTCCCATCGTCTATATTAATATAGTTCAATACATACAAATCAATTTATCATTCAAAGAACTTACCTGGCGGACTTGGGGCGAGAACCCGGGTGCTATCCTTCTATAAGAACATTTCATGAAAAATTTTAAAAACCCATTTTTAGTTCAAATTTTGAAACCGTTGTGGGCTTCAAAACCCAAGGCCGAGTTTTTAAAACTGGACTCTGCTACCAAATTGAAACATCCTAAACCCGGCCCACAAGCCCCGACCGGATCCGACATGTTCCTTAAGAAATCTTAGCTCAAATTTCGTTTCATCTTCTTATAGGATAAGTCAATTTTAGAACAGGTTTGTAGCTTTATCAAGTTCGAAACCAAGTTGCCATTCAAGATTGTGTTTCGTTAAAAATGTTCCCACCACACTTCATAAATTAAGAGGGTTGTCGGATTTTAGAGTTCATTAAGTTGAAAATCGTTAATTGGTTTAAGTGATAAAATATTGATGTTGTTTTGAGAAAAATATTTAGTTACTCGTTTGATTATTATCGAAGGGAAATAAAATTTAAAATGCAAAGTTAAACAGTTAAGTAATGGCCTTATTACATATTAAAAGAAAACCTGAAATAAATCCCCAAAAAAACATACTAAAGAAAACGAAAAGTTCAACCGTAATAAATCTCGAAATCGCTGAGCATGGCCACCACATAGTCCCTGCCGACCCGGTCCACTGTACTATGCATCACCTGCAAAATGTTAGCCCACGAAGGGTGAGTCAACAGACTCAATGTGCAACTACCAACACAGATTCCCAACCAATTATAGCCCTTATTACAAACATTTTGGGCAAAGCCCATACGAAATCATAATCTGGCCGTTGGCCCATATCATAGCACAATAGATCACATGTATACAAAAATGATGCAACCCGAACCCTCCTAGATTTCCAACCTCTACACACCACCCGTACCTGCCAGTCACACCATTGGGGATTACTAAATCGACCCTCCATCCACTACACACCATCAAAGGCAGTCGCTGCAGTCAACTGCTCATCACCCTGAATACGTGGCATAGCCACCGAATAATGTGACAACGTCACCGAAAGCATAATATTTTGGCATGAGTCACCAAATTAATGTGGTAAAACCACCAAAACACTTCCCCTTTTCATTATAACCCTCGTGCCCATGCAATATACATAGTTATACAGATTTCATACTATATGTTTATCCCAAACCCATAATGAAATTATACATGCTTTCATACAAGTGATTGTAACCTTTAACCATAGCTATTCATAAATCTTATTATCACATACATATTCATATCAATTTATCGGGAAAAAGTGTGGGGTTACACACCTGTAAACACAGAGAACTACACTCTCGATCTCACTGACACTTTCACTTGCAGGGATCACAGCGATTTGTTTATCCCTTTCCGAAGCTGGCCCACAACCCGGTGGCCAATCCCGTACCGCATAAACTGAACATTTCTTGAACCTAGGGGCAGGGACTACCCCTTTCTCTCCTCCACTGGTACTCGAATCCATTGAATATCACTTAATCAGAAATCCCGGTTAATCAATACATAATATCTAACCGAATTACATCTATAACTTAACTGAATACCCTTATCGAAATAGATCTGAATCCCAAAGGCTCCTCCTTTACCTTTGTCGAACCCTTCCTAAAACACCTTAGTTAGAATTGGCTAACACTTAAAAATATGGCCTTTGGCCGAATAGCATTATCTCTTACCTTAACCGATCAAATCCCGAAAGCTCTTCCTCCTAACGTTGGCTACAAAGAATCCCAGAAACCACCTTTATGGTTTCGGCCAAATGGATAAAGGGGATTAGAGTTCTTGATTTCAACAATCCAAGAAGAAAAGAGAAAAGAAAATCAACCAAATGAGAGATCCTTAGCACGCATCTAACCCGATTAGGCTTAACAACCACCCTTTAAAATTGATGCACCAAAAGAGAATACGAATGATAGATGAAGTATTTGGCTTGATATCACCCCTTGGAGATCTATGCGACAGAGAAGGAGATGGAAGAGAAGTGTAGGTAAAAGAGAATGATAGGTAGAAGGTTCGGCCAAAGCACTATTCAATTTTGAAGAAACAAAAGGAGAAAAGTATGATGGTGAGGCTCAAATAGAAATTCGGCTTATAGGGAATTTTGGATAGAAAACTCACTTGAAGAGAGATGGAGAGATGATAAAACGAAACTAAGATGAGAACATAAAGGCTTAGGGGATTTCGGCTATAGTGCTAGATGTATTCGGCTTTTAGGAGGTAAATGGAAAAGAGAGAACAAGTGCACGAATGGTCTTCTTTTGGTTTTCGGTCACAAACAAAAAAGAACACAAATGGCTTTTGGGAAGTAAAATCGCCACAAAAGTGTCTATTACTACACTAAGCATATTCGACTTCTCCCCCCATCTACATGACCAAAAATGTCATCACAAGAGTCCCCCTACCGGCCAACTCTCTTCCCCCTCTCAAATCCCTTATTCTTCTCCACTTTTTCCTCCCCTCTTCTCATTCAAACTTATTTGAATGAGTCCACCTTTTATCCGAATATCTTAACCAAGTCCACCCTCATCCCTCCAAAGTCTGATTGCCGTCCAACTCTTCACCCCCTTGACGCAAAATAAATGCCAAAATGCTACCAGTGCTGCTCGAACCCTATCCATCTAGCTCCCTGAGGCGTCACTCCCTTATGCTCTAAGTGGCGCCTCCCTTGCCACCTTACCACCTGATCCCTTGTGTCATAACCCCCAGATAAATTCCCTTAAGGCCTAGCTCTCTTAGCTCCCCCCTACCAGCTTAAGAACCATTATTTTTCTAAGGCTTCTACCTATACCCCAAGGTTCCCCCGAAGCCCCAAACACACACAAACAGCACACAAAGCACACTACTACATAAATATAAGTTAAAATGCATAACCCTTAAATCCCGAATATTACAAAGTATGTTACATATCGGGGCATCAACAAAGTACTTTGGATCTTCTAAACGCATGTTAAGCTCAAAGCAGTCTTCATGGAGTTTGTATATAGAAGCCCAATTTGCGATATCTAGGGCACTTGGTCTTTGTCCTATTCATATCAATTTACTATCTTTGGATTCTTTTTCTTCTCAAAGATGTTTTCCCTATTAATTTCCTTTTTATTGATAATTTATTCAGTTCGAACTATCCTCAAGATCAATTTATTTGTTGTCCATTATTACCATTCATATGCATGTTGCATTGAAATAATGATTGATGAACTAAAAATATTTTCACAGAAGAAGTTCTACAAATTACTTTGGAAATTTCTAGATAATAAAAGAAACTGAAACAAGACAATTGTTTAGAATTTCCATGTATAAGGTTTGGAAATATTGGAGAAAGAATAGTCTAAATTGAGGTTTTTTTTTTCCTTGAATTGAATAAAATGATAAGATATCAATGTCAATCAAATATGAAAACATCTGGTCATGAGGACCAGTGAATGATGTAAAGAGTCAAAATTAATGGAGTAAGGTACAAATCCTATATCCTGAATTGCAGTGGGATAGTTGGAAGATGTTGCTCTAAGGTATAATGGAATAGAACCTGAGGTTACAGTAGGGCAAATCAGTTGAGCATATGTGATTGTTTCTTTGGGATTTCTGTCGGAAAATACTAGACGAGCAAGAGGGCAGCATAATATGTCAATGTTGAAAGCCCTAGCGAATAGTGAATAATGACACCCTAGGGGACCATTCTCATGACATTTTGCATTCATAACACATCTAGTTAGAAACATTTGATTCATTCTGATCATAGCATCCTAATCATTTGGCATAAGCATAGGCACATGAAACCGATTTTACAGGTCATGTCCCCCAGAGGATGGTGCAGCAGCATCAGTGAATTCACAAATCCTATCTCCCTAAAATAGTAGTGGAGTAGAGTTGTAAATCTTGTCTCCTTGGAGTTGCAATGGAGCAGATCAAAGATTGTAGATCTTTTCTCCCTAAGCAGTAGTGCAGTAGAGTAGATAAAAAATGACGAGTCTTATCTCCCTGAAGTTATAGCGGAGCAGATTAAAGCCACTAGTCTTATCTCCCTGAAGATGCAGTGGAATAGACTAAAGATTGTAGATCTTATATTCCTGAAGTTGCAGTGAAGTAGATCGAAGACATTAGCCTTATCTCCCTAAAGAAGCAGTGGAGTAGACAGAAAATTGTAGATCTTATCACCCTGAAGTATCAAGTGGAGTAGATCGAAGGCAGAGAATCTTATCTCCTTGAAGTTGCAGTGGAGTAGATTGAAACCACTGGCCTTGGCTCCCTGAGTTTGTAGTGGAGAAGGTTGAAAGTAGCAGATCATGCCTTCCTGAATTTGTAGCAAAGCAGATCGAAGGCACCAGTTTCATCTTCCTGAAGTTACAGTGGAGCAGACTAAAACCACAAAATTCAATCTCCCTGAAGTTGTAGTGGAGTGGATTGAAATTGTAGCCTTGAAGTTGCAGTTGCGTTGCAGTCTACTTAAAAGACAAGGGCCTAGAAGTCAAGACGAGGGAAGATCGGGCAAAATTGGTCCTTTTATAGTCTTTGCTCCATTCTCGTTACACGACAATGAGCAAAGAGGGACAGCTGTAATAACCTATTTTTGCTCGGGCCCATATAAAACCCAAAAACAGAAAATAAAACAATTTTAAACCAAAATGTCCATTCCATTTACAGCCCAATAAAACAAAAATTACAAGATTAAACTACCCAAAGCCCAACATAAGACCCACTAACCCAAAATACCTAAGACAAAATTACATGGCCCAATAGCCCAAATTTTGTTTCAGAAATTGAAAACACGAACCTTAGTGTTCCTTCCTCGCGCCGCTACCCGCTGTACTAGCCTTCATCACCAGACATCGCGCCACCATCAACGAGCGAATCGCGTCGGGATTTTTGCCGTTCACCTCCAAAACAAGGAAAGAACACAGACAGTAGCAGCAAAACAGGATTTTTGTATTTATTATCAGTTGATTTACTTTGGTTATACAAACCAATCAAAATCATTGTAAATAGAGGATTTTTTTTACAAGACAATACACAAAAAAATCAGAGAACAGAGGTGATTTCCGATTGTTCCATTTCACTTAGTATGTATATTTTATTTCATTTCTTTTCGATTCATGCAAATAATTTTTAATATATAAATACTACTAAAAATGAATAGAACGACATTACCTTTCGATTTGCACTAAAAAACGAAGTTTCTTGGCCTCCAGTCGCCGTATAGAGCGGCGTTGGCAGTGGCGCGTGAGGCGCATGCGATGGTCCGATAAACAGAGCTCAACTGGACTAAGGCCGGAGCTCAGAGGTTTTTTTTTTCCTCAGAGGATTTCTGACTTTTTTTAAGGAGAATGTTAAAAGTTATTTTTTAAAGGTTTTTTTTAATATTTATAAGGCCCCTATACGACGCCATTTTGGGATAAGTTTTTATTACCCAAAACGACGTCGTTTTAAGGCCATAAGACCCACGCTTCCGCGTGTTTTTATTTTATAGGAAATTTGCGTGTTTGGTCCTCCCTCTTTTCTTGCGCAGTTCAATTTAATCCTGTTTCATTTTTATATTTTTAATTTGACCCTGGAGTCTTATTTTTATTTCAATTTAGTCTCTGGTCCATTTTAATACAAATATTAGAACGACATCATTTTGGGAATAGGGCATATTTGCCCTGTAACACCCCAAACCCGGCCTAGACGTTATGACCGGATCCGGCATGTCAAATGGAAAGTGTAATTTAAAAACTACGCATTCTTTAAAAAAATTCGTATTCTTTTTGAAACTTCGGGCCTTGTTGTTTGTGAAATTTCAGATTCGCTTTTAAGGTTTTCTTGTGAAAACATTGTTATTATTATTTTCAAAAACTTTGTTTATAGAGAAATCAGATTAAATAAGTTGCAGAAACGTAATATTTTGAAAACAGTTATTGTCGTTTTGAGGAAACCACGTATTTACAAATTTAACATTTATTAATGAAAACTTAAAGAAAATAAACCAACGGCCTTATTACAAAAATTTGAACCCAAAATAAAATAAAACTAAAATAAAGTAAAACGAAAATTTACTAAGTTCACGATAAATATTCACGATAAATAAACTTAAAGAAAATAAACCAACGGCCTTATTACAATCTGGGCCTTAGCCCTATAAACATGATAATGCAAACAGAGTATGCAGCCCAACCCAATCCAACCAAAGACACCCCCGTACCAACCCTACATACCTGTGGGGACCAAGTCAACCCACCCAAATTTCTACACACCAAGATCGCGGTAGAGCCGCCGCCGAAAATCTGCAGACTTTAAGCGTCGGTAGGTCCACAGTCCGTGTGACCCTAACAATCAAATCGGTAGGTCCACAGTCGTCTCGGAAGACCCATGCGACCCTAAAAGTCAAATCGATGGGTCCACAGTCGTCTCGGGTGACCCGTGCGACCCTAAAAGTCAAATCGATGGGTCCAGAGTCATCTTGGGCGACCCGTGCGACCCTAACAGATCTATCACTTCCTCCAATTACATAATCCCAATCCCATGCAGGATGTCATGTATGCAAAGCACATATCAAATGATGTATGAAATAAATTACTATCATAAACAGTTAAATAGAATACATAAAATCATACTAATCACAGTCAAATTGGTCATCTCATAGCACCAGCCAATCATTTACCTACAATGGCAAATCAGTCATTTTACCCTGTAAGGGTATTCCGATAATCCTACCCTTCAGGGGTAGTTTAGTAATTCTACTCATAACTAATTCCTGTATGTAGTGCATCTCAAACATAATCAATCATACAATTAACACATACAACGCTAGTACTACCATGAGGGTACAACAGTCATTTCACCCCTTGAGGGTATTTAGGTAATTTCGTAAACCAGAGGTATTTCGGTAATTTTGCAAACTGATGGTATTTTGGTAATTTTGCAAACTGAGGGTATCTCGATAATTTTGTAAATCAGGGGCATTTCGGTAATTTGTAAATCAAGGGTATTTTAGTAATTTTGCAAACCGAGGGGTATTTCAATAATTTTGCAAACCAAGGGTATTTCAATAATTTCACAAATCAGTGGTATTTCGGTAATTTTATAATCCAAGGATATTTCAGTAATTTTGTAAACCAAGGGTATTTTAGTAATTTTATAAACCAAGGGTATTTCAGTAATTTTGTAAATCAAGGGTATTTCAATAATTTTTTCATCCCCTTAGAAGATCTACAGTCACCTCGAGCGAGTCAAGTATTCTAAACAGAGATAATGATACGAATGGGCCTAAAGCCCATTCTCAGCCCAAATGAGCCCACACGCTCGTATGGCCCATTTAGCCCAAGTCTAACCACAGATATGAGATTCACATAGTCTAATCTAACATCTACTACACAACCATACATCTTATTCATATGGGCCCATGGCCCATTGGGCCCACTTGGCCCCGTTCGACCCAAACAGCATCAACCCACAAGAATACTCAATGGTGGCCTCGACTATCGCGTCGAAGCTCCCACACGTACGCTCGCACGCTTGTGTGGCTACCATCATCGTGTGACCAACATTTTGGCATTGGCCGCTCTACAACTAGAGTGGTGTGAAATACACACCTGATAGGAGTCTGAAGCTAATCCACACTCCGAATGCTACTATGCCCAAACGCCCACCGAGGTATGCTTCCTCTTCTCATAGACAGCTCCATTTATAGCCAGCTTCTCACCTTCGCTCTTGCTAGCTTTCCGATGTGGGATCCCTCCTTCAGTAGAGTTTAAATCCAACAAAACTCTGGCCGTCCAATCCGCAAAATAAATACTCCCTTACTTGCCATAAGATTCCAACCCAGGCTCTCCTATAGCATAATCCATGCCGCTAGCCACTTTACCAGCTAGCTCCTTGTTGTCTTAAAACATGCGCAACTAAATATAAGTCTATGGCCAAAGTCTAAAGTCCATTTAAAAAGAAAATCAAAATGTAAGCACCAAGACTTGAACCTTGGACCCCTTGCTTCCTTGTGGCGTCATTCCCTTGTCTCTTATGTGGCGTCATTTGCCACTAGACCACAACCCCTTTTTATGTCATTTTCCTCCACATTTCACCCTTAAAGCCTACCTACCAAGTCCCAGGGTTTTATTCACCTAAAACCAAAATTTTCCTAGAGCCCAAGTTTGAACCCGGAACTTCATAGAAGCCCCCTAACCTTCCAAAATCACTCACCTAAAAGGTCTAACTTGCATTAGTGCCGTTCTCTAAGCGCTCCTACGCTCGAGGCCCAATGGGCCCAATTCTACTAGGCCCAATTTTGGGGCGTTACATACCCAATGTGTCCGTCTTTTGGGGCACGTGTTTTAATTGGGTCCCTGGTTTGGTCTTATTCTTTTTTTTTTTAAATTTCACCCCTAGAATTTGTTTAAATTTAGTTTTAATATTTTTTTCTTTCATTTTATTGATTTTATTTTTATTCTGATTTAGTTCTTTTAGTTTATTCTTTATTTATTTATTTTAATACTTTGTATATATATATATTATTTATTTTAAACTTTTTTATAAAATTGCTTTATTACATATTACTATTTTTTTATTTTGTTGTATATTACTTATTATATATTGTATTGCTTTAATCATATTATGTATTATTTTAAAATTTGTATATTGTATATTATTTAAATTGATTTATTATTAATGTAAAGTTTTCTATATATTGTTTATTTTAAATATATATATTATTTTTTTCATATACATATATATTAAGTTGTTATATTATATATTTATTATTATAAGTTATCCCTTATACATATTTTTTATATATTCAAAGTTTGTATATATAATATTTAATATATATTTATTTTATTTTGTGTATATATATATCCATTTTAGATTTTGCCATATCATTTTTTTTTACATATATATATATTTTTTTAAAAAAAATTTGTTCTAGTATCTATTTATTATTTGGTATATGTCATTTATCTTATATTGTCATTTTACTTTTATACTTGATCTTGTATGTAAAGTTTCATATTCATTTCGTAGTTTTTATCTTTCGCATATTTTTTTTGTTATTTACTACTTTATATCTTTTATTTGTTTATTCATGTTCTTTTATTTTCTTATTATTTTTATGTTTGCCTTAGTATAATCATTTTATTTCCTGTATCATTCACTATTTTACGTTGTTCTTCCTCTTAATTGTCTATGTTAGTATTAAATGTTAGTATATCATGTAATTTTAGTAAATTGTTTTTGGTATTTATGTTTTGTAATGTATTAATGCACTATTTTACTCGAATCATTGCTTTAAATAAAAATACATTTTGCTAAATTGTCACATTTTATTCAAAAGTTTTTTTTTTAAAAAAAATTCGGCGATACATAATATTTGGGGGCTTTGAGAAAAATTGTACCCTAACTCACTGGGTTTCGATTTTTCTCGTTGAACTTAAGAAATCAAGTATCCGTTTTTGAAATCAAAACCCACAAGTTTCAAATCAAAACTTATTCTCGGGAATTCGAGATGTTGTGTCCCAACTTATTGGATATGATGTTTTGTTGTCTCGAGGTAAGGATTTTCTACAAATAAAGGCAAGCTTAGTTTTGAAGTCTTGAAATGTTGCATCCTAACTCATTGGGTGTGACATTTTATTTCTTTGAGATACGTGGGTTGTAAAATGTAACACCCCAAACCCGGCCTAGACGTTATGACCAGATCTGGCATGTCACATAAAAAGGGTTGTTTAAAGACTGCGCGTTCGTTAAAAACTTCGTATTCTTTTTAAAACTCTGAGCTTTGATGTTTGTGAAATTCAAATTTGCTTTTATGGGTTTCCTGTAAAAACGTTATTATTATTATTATTTGCGAAAACTCTATTTTTCGTAGAAACCAGTCAGTAATTTGCGTAGTTGCAGAAACGTGATATTTTGAAAAACGGCTATTAAATTTTTAGAAAACCCAGAGTTTAATCACTT
Source organism: Gossypium bickii (assembly GCA_025503065.1). Lineage (NCBI taxonomy): Eukaryota > Viridiplantae > Streptophyta > Magnoliopsida > Malvales > Malvaceae > Gossypium > Gossypium bickii. Next base: position 56,407,950 of record CP106717.1, on the reverse strand, counting down.
ATAGTTTGAATATAACTGAAATGAAAGTTTAAAAGAAAAATGAAATCCAATGGCCTTATTACAAAATATTTACCCAAACTAAAGAAAACAAAATAAAGATAAGTTAAAACCGAATGTATGAAGCAAATCCTAAGTATGGCCACCTCCGAGTCCTCCGCAATTCCAAATCCTCTAACGCTGGGATCACCTGCAAGGTTAAAGCAGAGGGGGTGAGTTACAAGAACTCAGTGTGTAATCCCCTAATCGGTCATTAACTGGGCTGAGCCCATACTGATGTGACCATCGGGCCAAAGCCCATCTGAGAAGCGATCGGGCCTTAGCCCTATAAACATGATAGTGCACAATATAATACAGCCCAACCTAATAATCCATCTGCTAAACACCACCCGTACCAGTCCAACACACCTGTGGGGATTTCTAAATCGACCCACCCATCCACTACACACCAGTATGGCAGACAAGCTGCTCATCACAGAATTTTGTGGCAGACCCACCAGAATAACAGAATATACTTGTCGTAGCCACCAGAACAAAATGTGGCAGAGCCATCAGAATCATAATCGGCACATAGCCATCAGCGACGGTAATATAATCGACACACAGCCTTGGGTAAATAGGATTGACACAGAGTCATCGATATCTGTTAGACACAAAGCCACGGGTAAATACGATTGGCACAAAGCCATATTCAAGATGGCACAGAGCCAAGCTCTCCAATAATGTAGCCAAGCTGCTAATAACGGTATATGTGGCTGAGCCACTAAAATAATATATGTGGCATAGCCACTACAACAGAATGTGGCAGGGCCACCAGAATACACTTCCTCCGATCATCAAACTCAACCCAATGCAATATGCCGTGTATGTCATGCTCAATCATTGCACGTGTATGCAAAATGGCCATGCTTAGGAATAGTCATTTCAACACATATTAACAGCAAATCAGACACACGCCCACAGTCAAGTCAGTTAAAACACAGTCATACAATCACAGTCAACTCAGTCAAATTCATAGTCTAAATCAGTCATTTACCTACAAGGGCAAAACAGTCATTTACCCTATAAGGGTATCTCGGTAATCCCGCCTCTCGTGGGTATTTCAAATGATTACACTTATATAGGGTAATTCGGTGATTTTACCCATCAAGGGTATTTTGGTAATTTTACAATTCAAGGATATTTCGATAATTTTACAAATTAGGGGTATTTTGGTAATTTCATAAATCAGGGGTATTTTGGTAATTTTATAAATCGGAGGTATTTCGATAATTTCGTAAACTGGGGGTATTTCGGTAATTTTACAAATCAGGGGTATTTCGATAATTTCATAAACTGGGGCTATTTCATTAATTTTACAAAATGGGGGTATTTCAATAATTTCACAAACTAGGGGTATTTCGATAATTTTACAAATCAAGGGTATTCTAGTTATTTTGTAAATCAAGGGTATTTCACTAATTTTGTAAACCAAGGGTATTTCAGTAATTTTGTAAACCAAGGGTATTTCAGTAATTTTGTAAACCAATGGTATTTCAGTAATTTTGTGAACTAAGGGTATTTCAGTAATTTTGTAAACCAAGGGTATTTCAGTAATTTTGTCAACCCCTCAGAAGTTCTACAGTCGCGTCGAGTGACTCAAGCATTCTAAATAGAGATAATGATGCGAATGGGCCTAAGGCCCATTCTTGGCCCAAATGGGCCCACACGCTCGTGTAGCCCATTTAGCCCAAATCTAGCCATAGATATGAGATTCACATAGACCAATCCAATATCTACTACACAATCATACAATTTATTCATATGGGCCCACTTGGCCCAAAGCAGCCTAACCCACAAGAACACTCATGATGGCCTCAACTATCGTATCGAAGCTCCCACACGTGCACTCGCACGCTCGTGTGGCTACCATCGTCGTGGGACCGGCATTTTGGCATTTGCCGCTCTACAGCTAGAGTAGTGAGAAATACACACCTGATAGGAATCTGGAGTTAATCCGCGCTCCGAACACTCCTATGCCCAAACCCCAACCAAGGTATGCTTACTCTCCTCATAGATTGCTCTATTTAAAGCCAGCTTATCGCCTATTTTCACACTAGCTTCCCGATGTGGGATCCCTCCTTCAGCAGAGTTTAATTCCAACACAACCACCTGTCGCCCCATCTTAGCAAAATAAATATCCATTTTTGCTTGCAATAGGATTCGAACCCTTGCCCTCTCCTATGCTCCAAACGTTACATGCCACCACAACATAAGCTCCTTTTGTGTCTTAAAACATGCGCAACTAAATATAAGCCTATGGGGCAAAGTCTAAGTTCATTTAAAAAGAAATCAAAATAAATTACAAGCGCCAAGACTTGAACCTTGGACCCCTTGCTTCCTCTATGGTGTCACTTCCTTGTCTCCCATGTGGCACCATTTGCCATTAGACCACAACTCATTCTGTGCTCCACATTTTATTCTTAAAGCCTACTTACTAACCCCCAGGATTTTATTCACCTAAAACCAAAATTTTCCTAAAGCCCAAGTTTGAACCCGGGACTTCATAGAAGCCCACTAACCTTCCAAAATCACTCACCTAATAGGTCCAACTTGCATTAGTTTCATTCTCTTGTTCTCAAAAATTTTAAACGCTCCCACGCCTAAGGCCCAATGGGCCCAATTCTACAAGGCCCAAATTTGGGTCGTCACATAACACCCTAAACCCGGCCTAGACGTTATGACCGGATCTAGCGTGCCACATCAGGAGTTGTTTGAAAACCTTACGATCTTTGGAAAACTCATTTTCAAATCCAAACCTTAAATGTTCAAAATCCCTTTCTCGTTGCTTGTCAACACATGAAGCTTTACTCGAATTAATACCCTTTCAAAAATGCACATATTATCTTGCTTATTAAAAACCGTGTTTGTTACAAAAATTTGATTTAAACGGTTGTGGAAACGTGATATTTTAAGAAAATAGTTGTTACTGTTTTAAAAACCCACGTTTAATAAATTAGCAGTGTTTAAAGAAATCTCAAATAGAAGTTAAAACAGTTCAAATGGCCTTATTACAAAAATTATAAAACCAAATAAATAAAGAAAAGTAATCCCTGTCCGAAATGATAGACACTGGCACCCCATGTAGCCTTACAATCTCCGCCACATATAACTTGGCCAACTTCTGCAACGAGTAATCGGCGCAAATCGATATGAAGTGAGCAGATTTAGTTAGTTGATCAACGATAACCCATACCGAATCTTTCTTAATAGGCGTTTAGGGTAGCCCACTAACAAAATCCATAGTTACCTTCTCCCACTTCCAGAGTGGAATCTTAACAGGTTGCAGCAGTCCTGAAGGCAGTTGATGGTCAGCCTTCACTTGCTAGCATGTCAAACACTTACTTACAAAATCAATCACCTCACACTTAAGTCTTGGCCACCAATACAGTTCACGTAGATCTTGGTATAACTTGCTTCCACCAGGATGCATAGCGTTTGGACTACTATGCGCCTCCCACAGAATCGACTGTCTTAACGCAGAGTCCCTCGGTACACAAACTCTTCCATGGAAACATAATACCCCTTCATTATTTAGCTCAAAATCCACAATCTCTCCCCTCTTCACTTGTTGGAAATAAGAAACCAACGAGTCATCCAACATCTGCTTCTCTTTAATCTGACAAATCCATGTCAGTTTTACTTGCAGTTTCGCCAACAAACTACCATCCTCAAATAGACTGAGATGAGCAAACATTGCTATTAAATCAGATACCACCTTAAGACCCAGTGCATCCGCTTCCACATTAACTTTTCTCAGATGATACTCGATCGAGCAAGCATAATCCTTCAGCAACTCTATCCATCTTCGTTGCCTAAGATTCAACTCCTTTGGGTAAGGAGGTACTTAAGACTCTTATGGTCGGTGTAGATGATCGACTTTTCACCGTACAAATAATGTTTCCATATCTTTAGTGCGAACACCACCACAGCTAATTCCAAGTCATGAGTGGGGTAGTTCACCTTGTGCGGCCTAAGTTGACGAGATGTATACGCCACCACCTTCCCCTCCTGCATCAGCACACAACCCAAACCTGTGTGCAATGTATCACAATAGACAACGAATTCTTTTCCACCTCCTGCATTGAATTAATTAGTCTTGGAGCCTCGGTCGAATCTTCTTGACTTCTCAAAACTCTCCTCATCATTATCGGTCCAAACAAACAATGACTCTCACGCAAAGAACTTAGTTAGGTGCAAACAATTAGTGAAAACCCTTCAACAAATCGTCTGTAGTACCCGGCCAGACCCAGAAAACTTCGGATCTCTAATATTGACTTCAGTGGCTTCTAATCAATACGACCTCAACTTTTCAAGGATTAACCCTAATCCCCTCAGTAGACACGACATGTCCCCAAAATGTCACCTCTCGTAGCCAAAACTCGCACTTATTGAATTTGGCATAGAGTTGTTTTTCCCTCAATATCTGCAGAATGACACGGAGATGTGAATCATGCTCCTCTTCAGTTCTTGAATACACCAGAATATCATCTATAAACACCACCAAAAACCTGTCCAGATAGGGTTGGAAGACCCTATTCATCATATCCATGAAAGCAGCTAGTGCATTCGTTAACCCAAACGGCATGACCAGGAACTCGTAGTGTCTGTAACGAGTCCTAAATGCTGTCTTGAACACACCTGCCTCCTTAACCCTTAACTGATGATACCTTCATCTTAGATCTATTTTAGAGAAAACCAAAGCTCCTCGCAGCTGATCAAATTGATCATCTATCCTTGGTAGCGGATACTTGTTCTTAATCGTTAACTTGTTCAACTGACGGTAGTTAATATACATGCGCATTGACCTATCCTTCTTTTTTATGAACAGTACCGGTGCTCCTAACAGAGACACACTCGGTCGAATGAATCCTCGATCTAGAAGCTCTTGGATCTGAGCCTTTAATTCTACCAACTCCTTCGGTGCCATTCTATAAGGGGCGATGGACACCGGAGCAGTTCTCGGTAAGAGCTCAATGCTGAATTCAACCTCACGGTTTGGTGGCAACCCTAGAAGCTCTTCAGGGAATACGTCTAGATACTCCTTTACTGCCTTGACATCCCCAATAGGCAAACCCTTAGTATCAGATGTGCTGACATAAGCTAGAAACGCCTCACAACCCTTGCGAACCAGCTTCTTGGCCCTTAACGCTGAGATTACATTGGATAGATAATCCCTTCGCTTTCCTATCACAATTACTTCCTCGTCCTCTGAAGATTTCAATACCATACGCTTAGCAATGCAATCCAAATTCGCGCGGTGTTTCACTAACCAGTCCATGCCAAGAATGAGATCAAATAGCCAAACGGTAACTCCATCAAATCCGCCAAAAAGACAACCCCTTGAACCTTTAAAGGCACATTTCTAAACAGCTTATTCGCTACAATAGTCTATCCTAAAGGACTAATCAGTGACATTTCTCTCTTAGTAAGTTCAAGCTGTATGCCCAATGTTCCCGACACAGTACATGCAACATACGAGTGCGTAGACCAAATATCAATAAAAGCTATAAACGGTACATCATGAATGAGGAACGTACCAGTTATAATGTCAGGTGCGTCACCATCCTCACGACGCCTAACAGCATAAACCAACCCTGGCTGTCTCAACTCTATGTTACCAGTACCTCTGCCCGGTGCTCCTTGACCTCGTCCAAACCCATTTCCCCCTCGAGCTGGACCACGGCCTCTCGGTGGCTACTGACCACCTCTCCCTGGCTAAACATATCCCTGACCGGCAGCTTGCATCTGACTCAGCCTCTGCGTACAGTCCCTAACCCTGTGATCTCTAGACCCACATTTGAAGCACGCCCAGTTCTCTTTCAACATTCACCCTGATGGGATAACCTGCACACAGCATAAGGCTACGGTCTGCCAGCAACCATCGGAACTCCAGTTCGGACTAGCACATCAAATCTAGGCCTCTTATGAAATCCATCTGAAGAACTTGAAGGACTAAAATCTCTCTTATTACTGCCCCTTACCTTCTCACGATTTGGACACTTAGAACGTTTCACCTCTTCGACAATCTTAGCCATCTCAACCAGGGCAGGGAAGTCTCTTTCCCTCTACGGGGTTATCAGTACCCGCAACTCATCCCGAAGACCATCCTCAAACCGCACGCAGCGCTCATATTCTATTGCAACTACCCCAAGTGTACGGGCTCAAGCGTAGGAACTCTGCCTCATACTCCGCCATAAACCTATTCCCCTGAACCAGATTCAAGAATTCCTTTCTCCAGGTGTCCACATAACTTGCCCTGACATACTTCCCTTGGAAAGCTGCCTTTAAGAAATCCCAAGTCAACCGGTCAGCCTGCGTACCTTCCCTCACTGTAATCCACCAACCCTTTCCAGAACTCGTAGCATCGCTTGGGACAAAGCATCAACCCCTCTGGCTCGGTCATGAAACCCCGTTTCAGTCACTAGTGATGTTGGTGCTTTCGTTTCGGACATATATCAAGATGCTGCGAACCCAGCCCTAGCACTTTGGCCTCTACCGAGGCCACGTGTATCCCTTCTGCGACATTTTATACTCATCTCGATGTAGCGTATTTTCTGATTATAATTCATGTAATTATTAGCAAGTATCTTATGAAAAGCAGTAGTTAGGGTTGTTCTCGCAGATCGCATATACTACCATTTTAGCCTCTCTAGTCTTAGTTTCTGTAGCTAAAAAGTTTCAATAAACTAGCACTATATCTAGTATTTTCTCAATACAGTCATTTCATCATATAATCAAGTATAGAGTAAAGAAACTTACGATTTGGTGTCGGAGACTCGGAGTGCCACACGTTCAGTGACACTACTACTTTCCTAAACTAGACTTTAAATAAATTTAAACAATTTTCAAAACCCATTCCACAGCCGAGTTTTGTAACCTGGCTCTGATACCACTAAATGTAACACCCCAAACCCAGCCTAGACGTTATGACCGAATCTAGCGTGCCACATCAGGTGTTGTTTGAAAACCTTACGATCGTTGGAAAACTCATTTTCAAATCCAAACATTAAACGTTCAAAATCATGTTTCTCGTTGCTTGTTAACACAAGAAGCTTTACTTGAATTAATACCCTTTAAAAAATACACGTATTATCTTGCTTATTAAAAACCGTGTCTGTTACAAAAATTTGATTTAAACGATTGTGAAAACATGATATTTTAAAAAAAATAGTTGTTATTGTTTTAAAAACCCCTGTTTAATAAATTGGCAGTGTTTAAAGAAATCTCAAATAGAAGTTAAAATAGTTCCAATGGCCTTATTACAAAAATTATAAAACCCAATAATTAAAGAAAAGTAATCCCAAATGGAAATACTAAATTAGCCCTCGAAAACATGCAGGACGTGTGGCTACCTCCGAGTCCCTCGCGGCTCCAAATCCTCTAAGGCTGAGAATTACCTGCACAGTTAAGGGAAAATGGTGAGTTACAAGAACTCAGTGTGTAATCCCCTGCTAGAGTCACAATCTAGGCCCAAGCCCATGCAGTATCAGTTCGGGCCTAAGCCCCAAATACATGTCATTGCAAACAAAAGAAATGCAACCCAACCCAGTCCAACCATCACACCACTCGTACCAACCCTACACACCATATGGGGACCAAGTCGACCCACCCAGCCCTACACACCAAGATCGCAGTAAGTCACTAATATCATCGCAGACAAAGTCGCGATGAATGATATATATGGTCGAGCCACTAAAATCAGTATATCGTGGCAGAGCCACTGAATCAGTATAACTGGCATAGCCACTAGTACATTACTTCCTCCAAAAACATAACCCAACCCAATACAACATGTAGTGACATATTAAAATGATGTATGCAACAAATTACCATCATAAACAATTAAACAGGTTACACATACAACACTAGATCTACCACTAGGGGTATAATGGTCATTTGGTCGGTTGGGGATAAAATGGTAATTTACCCCCAGGTGTATTCCAGTAATTTACCTACCGAGGGTATTTCAGTAATTTACCCACTAAGGGCATTTCAATAATTTACCCACCGAGGGTACTTCAGTAATTTACCTGCCGAGGGTATCTCAGTAATTTACCCACTAAAGGCATTTCGGTAATTTACCCACCGAGGGTACTTCAATAATTTACCCACCAAGGGTATTTTGGTAATTTATCAACTAACAGCCTTTCTGAAGCCCCACTGTCGCTTCGAGCGACACAGGTTCCCTTTTGGATTTCTACGGTGTAATTGGGCCTAAAATCCAATTTTAGCCCAAATGGGCACACACGCTCATGTGGCCCGTTCAGCTCGTTTTTGGTCTCTATTTTGCGAACTTCGCAGTCGCAACAACCATCCGGTATTCACCATTGATTTCACCTATGTGAGCCCATTAACCTATTGGGCCCACTTAGCCCACTTCGGCCCAACAAGGCCCGTTACCGCCTCGGTTTCACGAGAGCGTTTGTGACACTTTCTACGGTCTACCGCCATCAATAGTTGCTCAATTTATCACTACGAGCGCTCATACACTTGAGTGATCTCAGTTGACACTACTTTGGCTTTTCGGCATTCGGCTTTTAGCCGATTCATAGATCACAACAATAGCACAGTATACAGAGGTGTGAGATTACACACCTGATTGCAATTGTGATTCGAAAACTTCCAAGGCACCTATGAAACAATTCCTTAACAGTTAGTCTCTACCATAGGTAAATCAAAATATCGATGCACTTAACTAAAACAAGCCTTTCTTACCACAAGACACGACCCTTCTTAGCACCAAGATAATCGACCCTATCCGAGGTTAAAGAAATTGAGTCCTTAACATTGATCGACGAAAAGAGCACATTAGAAACGCTACTCTACAGCACTACAGAAATAGCCCTCCGGCTTAGAGAACCCGTCATGAGAATGAGAGAAGAAATAGCAAACCTATACTCAGTTGTAGTCACAACTTACCAACGAATAAAAGAAACTCAGGACCGCTTAGAACGATGTTCGGCCTCAAAGATTCTCCCCTCTTTCCTCCTAAAATTGCTCTCCTTCATCCATTTGAATTGTTTGACCAAGTCTCTAACCAGCTTGGTAGAGTTTGATCCCAACTCCACCTCTTGCTCTTCCAAGTCACAAAATAAAACCCCTCATTTGTAACCTGTGGGATTCAAACCCCTTCCCTCTTTGCTCTCCGCTTGAAGCCACACCACCACACCACACACTAAACTTGTGTTAGTAAAACACACTCAATTTTACTTAAGTCCAACCTCAACTAACTCTCTCCTCTTAAGGGCAGAAAACTAAAATTTTTCAAGGCTTAGACTCGATCCCAGGCCTCCCTGGGACCCCCAAAAACATTCAAATAACCAGCTGAACAAGCGCAACATACAATTATGCAAAAATTTACAACCCCTAACTTTTGGGATGTTACATAGGTCTTGGCATACAATTTGATTTATTCAAGTTTTCTTTCAAATAAAAAAGATCGATTTTAAATTTTTCAAATTTTCGACTTTAGGACATTACTTTATCAATTAGGTATCAATTTTTGGGCGTTACGAGGGTGCTAACCATTCCTCGTACGTAACCAACTCCAAAACCCATTTTCTTAAATTTTGTAGGCCAAAATCAATATTTTAAATAAAACAAAAAATATTTTATAAGGTGATCCGATCACACCTAAGCAAAAACAGATTGGTGGCGACTCCCGTTTTCATTTTTTTAAAGTCAACCCCGCTTTTTAAAACTTAAAAATGGTTTAGACAATGTATAAATAGCACCCTTTTCAGTACAAAATATAACACATATCTCATGCATTTAAATGATACATAAGCTTAATATCTCAACACATTATATCATTCAGTCAAACATTCTCGTATATCATAACTCAAATAAGCAATTACAAACTCAATCAAACATCCATACTATCAAATATAGCAATTTTTCCAACATGTCAATCTTTTAAGCCTCGAAACATACCTGGTTCGGCCACTCAAAAATCAATAATTTGGATATTGCAATTTTTCCAACATGTTAATCTTTTAAGCCTCGAAACATACCTAGTTCGGCCACTCAAAAATCAATAATTTGGATATTAATACAATACAATCAGAAAGCTAATTTATCAAATATAACATGATATTTAACATTTTCAAACAATTTTATGAGTTTAGGACCGACACCTTATTTTTCGCTTCCTCGCAGCACACTAGCGAATTTTCCAATTTTCCTTAATAATTTCTTAAATGAACCTATACCAAAATTCAGTATAAATTCAATCAATTTAAAATTAAACCAGCCCCAAAACACCTACTTATAAGTCCAAACCAATCGTTGAAATTATAACTATTTTATGAATCCAAACTAGTTAGATTCCTTACACTGTATCGATGCAAACCGTACGTACAATTGTTCTTCCCCTTTACAGATGATTTGGGGTGTTTGGGTGAACACATAATTCAATAATATACTGGAAAATTAGTAGCTAATAAATGATTAAATTTCTTCATTTAATCAATTCATAACCTTTACCTAACAACTATTTTGAAATAACAAACTAGTTACCCTTAATTGTATTTACGCTTCACAATTTATGGAATTTGAATGGCCAATTGATCAAGAATGTTTTTCCTAATTGATATGGGTTTAAAAGATAATTAGGAGGGTTCAAAAACTCAAATTACTGCTGGAAAAATACAGGGAAGAACCAAGAAACAAAACAGCCCCCTTTCTTGCACATAGGCTTACGCACCACTACCTATTGTGGCAAAAATTTGGGCTGAATTTTAAAATGGTTTGAGATCTCATTAAATTTTGGAAAAATACCTTTGAAATCATTTAAAATCCACCAAATTCTAGATCTGGAAATTTAGGTTTTTAATGGACAAGTTTAATTAAGAAATTGAAGAGAGAAGAGACTTTACCCAAGCTAGTCGAGAGAAACGACAATGGTAGTTTCTTGGCAATGTTCGGGATCAATCTTTGAGTTCAAGATTTCAGATTTGGGGCTGATTTTAATGAGGAAAAATTAAAGAAATATGGTGGAGAATATGTGAACAAATTGTGTGGAAAAAGGAAAATACAAAAAAAAAAGTGATGGTAAAACTAGGTGTAGGCTACGACAACAATGGAGGAAATGAAAAATAAATTAAAATCAAGGAGGAGGAGAGGAGGAGAGGAACGGCTAGGGAAATGAGGAGGAGGAGGAGGAGTAAAGGCTGATTATTAGTAAAAAAATAATATTTATACCTAGGCTTGGATGGCCCACACATTAAAGGTGGGTTAGGATGGGCGGTACGTTTACCTGCGGTTAGTGTAAAAATAGCGTTGGCGGTGAGATTAGATACTATAGCAATACTGTAGCGTGAGATAAAAAGTAAACTAAACGCAACACACTAAACTCAATCGCCCATCCAAACCCACCCTAAAACAAGGGGTTTTTGTCAAAAAATTAAATTATTTGCATAGGAACGAAATTGAAGTTAAGACCTTAAGGATAAATTCACTAATTTTTAGCCATAAAACCAATAACTCATTCTTGATATAATTTGAAATATTTATTTAAAAAAACAAGGCATGTCACATACTAGGGTTTAAGGCAAAATTTGTAAAATAATAAAAATGATGCTAGAGAAGGGATTTGAACTTGGGTTTGAAGAAACGTTACACTAACACTTAACCAACAAACCAATACCTTATTTATTTCCTAAAAATGCATATATAATTTAAAAAATTAAACCATGATCACTCTCTCTTGATTCACAAACCCGGTTCTACTAACCCTAGGTTTTTGGGTTGTTACAGGAAAAATGAGGCTTGTTTAAAGCTTTCAACAAACTGGTGTGTGTAAAACACTCCACACCTGGCTTAGACATTATGGCGGAATATTAAGGAATTACAATAGCTCGTTTTAAACCCATATTTTGAACTAGAAAAATATGTGTGTTTCAATAATATTAATTTTGGAAAGTCTCTTATAGTTTTTTAGAAAGATACTCGTAAAAGTTATTTATTTAGCAAAAACACCTAATTGATTACTTAATCTTTGTAGAGGACATTTCAAAGTTCTAGTTTCGAAAATCGATATTCTAATTTTGATAAATCGTATAATTTTTAAATTTACGATGAAAATAGCAAAATTAGATAAAACAAAACAAACTGAAAAGGAAAATCCAAAATAGTTTTATAGTCCAAAAAGTCCAGGAATAGTTTAAAAACATAAACTGTCTCTTTTCATTTACCAAGAATCCAATCCAAGCTCTCGTACACTACCCGATCTAAAGTTTGTTGATGACTTGAGAAGATAAAAATATAGGGTGAGCTTACAAAGCTTAGTGTGCAACTCAGACCCTCATGCATATAACATATATTAGAGAGTCAAACAAAATTCCATAACTGAACAAACATAGATGACATGACAATTTTATGCAATGCAACATAATATGCAGATCAGATACTGATGGCATAGCATATCATGCGATGCAACATATTTCACCTATTAGATACAGATCCTACCCCCATCCGCTACACATCATCTCTGTCCATCCTTACACACTATTTAGGGTAATAAATGTAACGCCCCAACCCAGCCTAAACGTTACGACCGGATCTGGCATACCACATAAAATGGTTGTTTAAAAACTGCGCGTTCATTAAAAATTTCGAGTTTAAATATTTATTGACTGTTATCCTTTTTGTTAACATTTTGAAAAACAGTTATTAAGGATTTAGGAAATTCCCGTATCGCACATAGAATAATAATAGGCAGTAATCAAATTAAAAGCTAAACCAAACAAAATACCAAAATTAAAGTTATAGCGGCCTTAATACAACTTAAAATCCGAATTCAAAAAATAAGTTTGAAATAAGAGAACAAGTTCACGAGAAAACAATGTATGGCCTCCACGAGTCCGCCTCAGCTCCCAAATCCGCGATCCAATGATTACCTGCAAAATTAACTAAGGGGTGAGCCATCGAGACTCAGTGTGTAAATCCCCGACCAACAGGTTTTGGACTCTCACAGAGATTCATATGCAAATATGCGTGTCATGCAACCCATCCAACCTAGGTATCCATCCGAGTCTCCCAAATCTACCCCTTGTGGCACCAAGCCACTGGTGGTACCAAACCACTGGTGGTACGAAACCACTGGTGGTTCCAAACCACTGGTGGTTCCAAACCACTGGTAACCGAAGTCACAAATAATCATGTGGGGCCAACCCACTTTGTGGTACCAACCCACTGATGACGATCCCTTAAACCGTTATGTGGGGTCAACCCACTGTGGTACCAAACCACTAGGACGAGTCACAAAAATATATGTGGTACCAAACCACTGGTGGTTCCAAACCACTGAGACTTAGTCAAAATATCATAGTAAGCGGGGCCAACCCACTGTGTGATACCAAACCACTGGTGACAGTCTGAAAATCATATCTTCCCCCTCCTCTCATCATACCCATGCAATATGACATAATAATTCGTGTGTGCAGTATGTCATGTGTGCTAAACATATCTCAAATATAAGTATAACATGAATTACCATCATAATCAGATAGACATAAAATAACATAATCACGCTAATCAACCTCTAAGGGTATAACCATAATTTTACCTACCAAGGGCATTTTCGTAATCTACCTTTCAGGGGTACTTTGGTATTTTACCCTTCCAAGGGTATATCAGTAATTTCACACATGTAATGGCCTTTACGAAGGCCTAATGTCGCCCCGAGCGACTCAGCTACCATTTGCGGTCATACCGGACTATTGGGCCTAAAACCCGATTCCGGCCCCTTCGTGCCCACACGCTCGTGTGGCTCACCTAACACAAATCTAGCCACGTATATAAGTTCCACCTAGTCTAGTTCACTATATACTATATCATCACACAATTTATTCAATTGGGCCCACTTTGGCCCATCGCGGCCCTAAGTAGCCTCAACCCACAAGAATACTACTGATGGCCTCAACTATCACGTCGAAGCCCCACACGTGCACTCGCATGCTCGTGTGGCTACTATTGCCGTGACCGGTACTTCAGCATTTACCGCTCTACAACTAGAGTAGAGAAGGTTACATACCTGATAGGAGTCTGGTGTTAAACCGCGCTACGACCACTCCTGTGCCCAAATGCCCACCAAGGTATGTTAACGTTCCTCCAGAAATGCTCTTTATATAGCTAGCTCTTCACCTTCCTTCTTTGTATCTTTCCAATGTGGGATCCCTTCGTCAATAGAGTTTAAATTCAACTGAAACTCTTGCGGTCCAATCCGCAAAATAAATACTCCCTTGCTTCTCATGAGATTCGAATCCAGGCTCCCTTCCATCATAATCCATGCCGCTAACCACTTGGCCACAAGCTCTTCTTTTGTCTTAAACCATGCGCAACTAAATATAAATCTACAGCCAAATTCTAAGGTCCAAGCAAAAAGAAAACCAAAATACAAGAGCCAAGACTTGAACCTTGGACCTCCTTCCTTCCTTGTGGCGTCACCCACTTGTCTCTTATGTGGCGTCACTTTACCACTACACCACACACTCCACTTGTGTCATTTTCCTCCACATTTTATTCTTAAGGCCTACCTGCCAACTTTCAGGGTTTTTTTCACCTAAAATCAAAATTTCCCCAAAGCCAATGTTTGATCCCGGGACTTCATAGAAGCCCTCTAACCTTCCAAAATCACTTATCTAACAAGTCCGACTTGCATTTAAGCCGATCTCTTGTTCTCCAAAAATGTAAACGCTACTACGTTCAAGGCCCATTGGGCCCAATCCTACTAAGGCCAATTTCAGGATGTTACAATAAATACCCATCCAACCCAACACACCAAATAAGTGATCATATGTCACTGTATAGAAATGTGCAGTCAAGGTTGCTAGAAATAATGTTGTAATCCACTAGAATCATATAAGTGTGGTCAAGCCACCAGAATTACAATCAAGCTGCCAGAACAGATATGTGGTTAAACCATCAGAAATGGAAGATCATTACACTGCCAATACTTCCTCCGTCACATAATTATCTGACCTCAATGCACGTGTTGAAACATAAAACATACTCAAATTCTCACAGATTAACCATGCTTTGATAGATCAGAAACATGCTAATAGAATTCTAAGATTTACAAATTAGATGTAGAATTTACACTACAGACATACTTTCAGATATTACACATACAATATTAGTACCACATATTTCACATATAGGAATCATACGCATTACATAACAAGTCCTATGAAGTAGCTATCCTCTAAACACACTTCAAACATGACCCTAACTAAATTTTATTGAAAATGGGCCCATACGACATGGTTGGCCTGGCCCATGTGGCCAACATGGACTGGCACATGGTCAGACACATGGCGTGTGGCGTCGATAGTTAGTCTTTCGGCTTTGCACTGTTGATTGATTGTTTGGGAATATTGTTACACACCCGACCTGGAAAACGACGACACGACACACTTCCAAACCCTAAAACCAGCATTCAAAATGAACTAACTAGCTCTAATACACCAAAATCCAATCATTAGTTTGGACACAAGCGTTGAACATTTGGTCTTAACACCAAGATTCGACCCGTTGGAGACATTCAATTACTTGTCCAATAGAACAACAACCCTAAAAATCCCCTAATTCACTAGAGGTAAAACACGCATCTCACGATCCTCTCTTAACAACAAATTAAGATGCTTAGAATAAGAACCATAAACCACTTAAAAGATTACTCTAACACTAAAGAACCTTAATGAAAAGAATTACTATAACACTAACAATAGTATCATACTCTTACTTGATACTTACAACACACACGGCCAACACCAGCACAAAGAAGAACGCCAACCATCCAAATTGGGACGGTAAAAAGGTAAAGGGCAGGAAAGAAGGGCAAATTCAGAAAAAGAAAGAAATCAAAGAATTTTTTTTCCAGCAAGTTAACGTGAAACAAAAAATGAGAAGAGTGGAACGAGTGTGGTGAGATGGATGGCAATAGTGGAGAAATTTTTGGGGATATTTTAAAATATTTTTTTAAAAATAAAATAAAATATTTATTTGTCTAAATCCTAACAGATTCCCTAAAATTTGAATTAACTTAAATTTTGACCATACAGGCAGCACATATGGAGGCAAAGTAAAAATTATTTTGCTTTGAACACACGAGATTCGAACACAAGACCTCTTGGTAAGTTGAAGCCTTACCGCTAGACTAGTAGGCTCATTCTTGCCAACAAATACCCAAAATTTAAAGATAAACCATAGGTTCAAGGGGTTGGGTTAAAAATAACAAAAAAAATTCAAGGGAAGGATTGAACCCAAGACCTCAAGCACATATCCAGAATACTTAGCTATTGAACCTGACTAAATTACTTGACATGATTTCACAATTCAAAAAGAGGAATTTTAGGGGTGTTACAACTCTCCCCTCAAAGAAATTTTGGCCTTGAAATTTACATGAGTCAAGTAAATGTGGGTATTGCTGACGAATCGAGTCTTCCGGTTCCCAAGTGGATTTCTCAGTACCATGATTTTGCCATAAAACATTAACCAAAAGAATACTCTTCCTTGTCAAGACCTTTACCTCTAGATCCAGAATCAGCAGTTCCTCCTCCTTAAAACTTAAATTTGGCCTTACCTCAAATTCCTTAATAGGCATAATGTGAGATGGATCGGACTGATACTGTTTTAACATGGAAACATGAAAAACATCATGTATGCGATCTGTAACACCCTTCACCCAACTCGATGAATCGAATCCGAGTATTGGGTGTTACGCCCTATCATAGATGTATCTTGAAATTTTAGTCCATGTACGAGTTCTATTTATGAATATGATAGTCTCTTATGGGTGTACATTGTATGGTTTGCATATACAATTCACGGTAATAAAATTTTAGTATTCCCTATTTTAACTCTCAATCTACGTAAACACATTGGAACGATACCTAAAAAACTTATGCTTAGACTAAACACACTGCTTAACTTCCACTATATGCATAACAACCCATCGCGCCAGTTTCTTTTTTACGTAGCCCTGGCATCGTCCCTTAGCGCATACTCCTTTATAACCTAAAACAGGAAATAACTTTAGTATGTTCATAAGAACTTAGTGAGATAATCCTTAAATATCTATTTTGGATCAGAGTATGATAAATTCTTAGCGTGTCCTTTATGTGTCCTTTGACTTTTTCTTATTCCTTCTGACGATTATTTCACTAAGTTTTACATTAAAAGGCTGTAACTACTTATTTCTATTTTTTCCTTTTTCTTCCTCTCCATGTCTTTAAGGAATTATCTTTCTTTCATATTCTTTAAGCCTTTACTCTACTAGGTTCCAAATTCAAGGTCCAAGCTCAAATGACCGTTTCTTTCATTTGAGGATGTAACGCCCCGAATTTTTAGGCCTAGATGAATTGGGATTTGGGCTTTGAGTCTCAGAAAATTTTTTTAAGTGAGCGAGAAAATGACAATTAGCATGTGGGCTTTGAGGGTTAATGAATTTGGAGTGTCTAGGGGTGTTGGAGATGTCCTGGGATCAAGTAAGGGTATAGGAAAATTTTGGTTTTAGCCTAAGGGAACTGTAACTTCACTTAGTAGGACTTTTAAATAAATGAAGAAGAAAAATGACACAAATGAGCTTGTGGTGTAGTGGAAAAGTGGCGCCACTTAGGGAGCAGGGAGGTGGTGTCATTAGCAGGCAAGGGAGTCCAAGGTTCGAGTAGTGGCGTGGTATTTTATTAGGGTATTTATTTTTCTGTCAGGACGACTAGAGTTTGTGTTGCAGTGAAAGTTTGGTGGATGAGAGGTTTGAAATGGTCATGGAAAGATTGTAGGAGCTTATCTTGGAGAAAATTTAGGATAAGATTAAGGAGCTATCAGGGAGAAAAGTTAGGAGCTGAGAAGTGTGAAGAGTTGGTGTTGTTTT
This sequence comes from Gossypium bickii, assembly GCA_025503065.1. Classification (NCBI taxonomy): domain Eukaryota; kingdom Viridiplantae; phylum Streptophyta; class Magnoliopsida; order Malvales; family Malvaceae; genus Gossypium; species Gossypium bickii. The sequence continues at coordinate 56,390,036 of CP106717.1, read as the reverse complement.
GGGAAGTGTGAAGTGTATAAATTCGGCTTAGGAGGGTAGATGAGTGCTGTTTTTGGGTCTTTTAGGGGGCATTATGAATTTTCATTCTGGCTTTCGGCATTTGGAGAGTTTTGCAAATAGGTCAGTCTTTCTTTCTTTACCAAATATCCTGTAGTTACCCTCACACAACCATTAGATATTTTTGTTTTCTTCTTGTTACCTTTTCCAAACCCTCTAAAACCAAATAATTCCACCCTCCATTTGCTGAAATTCTTTTTGTGCCGTCACTATTTCTTCAACCTAACTGATTCTTGTGTAAGTACTTTAATCTTTCAATTGATCTTGCTAGAACCGACTTCTCCTCTTCCTCACTCACTATAAATCGATTTTGGTAGGGGATTGATATCGAATCTCTGTTCTTCAGATCTCTACCAAGTTACACTTTATGCATTTCAGGATTTGGGTAAGTATTCTTCACTTTTGGCTTTGAAGGTTGGCCTTATGGTCGTAAGTAATGTAAGGGTGACTTAAGATGGATATAAGTCACTTATGGTTTAGTTTTTAATAATTAAGATTGATGCAGATTTAGAAAGTACTCATGATTAGTGATCGAGGAAAAGCTGTTAAGGCTTGGTGTTTCAGTTAAGGTTAAGGTGAGACTTTGGCTTTTGGTAAAGTATTCGATAAGTATATATGATTAATCATTGAGTGACATCGTTTGTAGGATCGTGGCTAAGGAGATCGCAGCACGTTTTGGTTATCAAGTGTGTACATACACTATACACACACAATGGATTGGGAAATCCTGAAATCCTGAAAGTTTGGCTTCGGTAGTCTTGCGAGTGGGTGAACACTCATATCAGGGAAATGGAATCGATAACAGAGACCCCATGAGCGATCTCATGGACTTGGGCCGTGATTTGGCCAATCGGGCCATAATGGGCAAAATGGGCCCGATGGGCCGTAAGCTAAAAATAGGCAAATTTGATGATTTGGTAATAAGTGATGAACTAGTCATGCTGGTTACATGGCTTGGAATTGATTTGGGCCAGATGGGCAATATGAATGTGATTTGGGCTTAATAGGCCATACGAATGAGATTGGGCCTGGTGGGCCATATGAACGTATATGAATTTGTTTGGGCTTTGTAAGGGGTCTTGGGCTTAGTATTTGGTAAATTGCTTAACCTTGCATAAAACTTTAATAATCTATTAAGTGCAACTGTGAACAAGTCATAAGGTTTAAGTGTGGCAACGGGCATATGCATGTCTAGGATTGGATCTAGGGAGAGCTTGGTACTTAAGCGGTCTTAATAACCTACCTCCTATTCTCTGGAATCCTACCTGGTGCGTAGTATCTGTTCACTTTAGCGGCGAGGACTTGTTGACGGGCCAAGGTTCGTAATTCAGACCCATACTGTTAAGAATTACCGAAATACCCTTGATTAGTGAAATGACTAAATGCCTTTATGTGTTGAATGTATGATTTATGGATGTTACATGTACATTTGCTGCATTCATATGATATTCTGTTAAGATTACATATGGGTGGGAATTATGGAACGGTAGAAGTATATGAGGATCGCATGGTTGCTTGACAACTGTGGATCCACCGATGGCTTTTTAAGCCTATTATATGGTAAGCAGCTTTGCTGCAACGTTAGGTAGTACCGCAACTGAGCTACTGTTGAAGTGTATCGGATGGGTGGGTCGATTTAGAAATCCCCACAGAAGTGTTTCGGTTGGACGGAGACAAAGTGTACCGGATGGATTATTTGGGGAGGGTTTGTACAGCATTGCATGTATGATATTATTATGTTATTATTAAGATATATATGCTATTTGTTTGACGATGGTCGTACACACTGAGTTTTCGAAAACTCACTCCCTCTTTTATTTTTCTCATGTGATCCTCAGTAGGGGGTTCGACAGATGGAGGGACTAAGAGGTGGCCAATTAACAAGATGATTAGACCTGTTTTTCTTAATATCTAAATTCTAGATTTTAAGTTATTTATTTTAAGTTATTTTATTTTGAAACTTTGCATTGAAATTTTAAGTTAAGACGATTAGACCATTACTTCCACTATGCATTGAAATTTTGAAACGGAACCTGGATTTATTTCTTTTGAGCATATTTTAGGTTTTTGAAAATAATTGTGTTTTAAGAACGAGCTTCTACTGTCAAAGGAAATTTTTTTACATAGTAACAAGGAAATGGTTTTTTTGATACACCTCGTTTTGAAAGCAAACTGGATTTTACTTAACTTTTCTTTATAAGGGTTTTCAATGAAAACAAGGTTTTCACAAAAACACTTCAATGTGACATGCCGGACTCGGGCCTAACTTCTAGGTTGGGTTTGGGGTGTTATAGAGGATACTATATATTCTTCACTTTTCTATGTCCCTTCTTAAATCTCATATTTACATTGTCCTTAACCATTTCATTTACCTTATTAACAGACTTAAGATCCCATTTCATACTTATTGATTTTTCCATGACCTTCGGGCGAGATACGTTACGCCATTACTTAATACAGAGTTCACCTAGATCTTCCCTACTTCAGGTACTTTCTATACATGCTTATAACACATATGTCAGATTCGCCACCTTTTCTAACGCAGTTGAGTTCACTGTTCATTTTTTTGTTACCATGCAGAGTTTGCCAAATCATTTACATACAGTGCCTTTCTTTCAAAGGTCATTGGGTACTTAGTTCTTTCTAGTTGCCCCATACGTTATCTCTCACACTTACCATACCTTCAGAGTCCTATCTTTACTTTGACTTCAAAGGACCATCGATACCATTCATTCCTAATTTCTTACACGCCATTCATTCAGAATTTTTCTGTGAAAGCATTCCTTCATACAAATAGCTACAAAGGCCTCCTCTGTATTCACCATAAGGGCTTTCCTTTACAGAGTTTCCACCAAGGCACCATCTCCTTAGGTTGTGCCATGAAGGCATTTCTTTTCAGATATAGCCATGAAGGCTTCCTTTACTGAGGTAGCTATAGAGGCTTTTCTTTGATAGAGATCAGCACAAAGGCATTTCCTTTCAGAGATTTTCCATAAAGGCATTCTTAAACAGAGGTTTCCATAAAGGCTTTCCTTTATATAGTTTTTCCACAAAGGTTATCCTTTATATTCGGTACTCGTCACAAAAGCTTTCTTGTCCAGATTTTTTCCACAAAGGTTGTCTTTCACAGTTAGTACTTTTCATAAAGGCTTTCATGTGTAGTGTTGTGCCATAAAGACCATCCTTTATATCTAGTACTCGCCACAAAGGCTTTCTCATCCAAAGTTTTTCCACAGAGGTTGTATTTTTCACTCAGTACTCGCAACAAGGGCTTTCCTTCTCCTAGTGATTTAGGTGATTGGGGATTTGCTTAAACTCACACTTAGTGAGGTTCGCCCTTCATCATCTTGGGACACACAGAGAACCACATTAAGTGATAACCTTCTTTAATTTTTTCCATATGATGCCCTAACACACCAATTACAGTCTTACATGATATGGTCTTCTTTCTATATGGTGCTATAACCCACTAGTAATAGTATTACATGATATGGTCTTTTTTAGTGCCATGGCCATGGACTTGTCCTTTCATAGATTTGTGTTTTTAGTATAGACGGACCACTTTGATAACTCATGAGACAGACATAGACTCATCATGCATCGACTCACTCATGAAAGACATTCTTATGCTTACCAGACACAGATGCACTTCCTACAGACTCGTTCTTACTTTCAAACATAAGCACAAAATAGTCATACAAATTCATAAGTCTTACATTTCTGATCAGGTTTGTCTCATTATACTTTTCCAATTTCAATCTCATGCTTTGGTCACATAGCATAAAAGTTTCTAGATAAGTGTAATGTACATGCTAGAGTCAATATATGGACTCACCTGATGATTTCAAAGAGAAGCTTATCTTTTAGATCCATCATTTAGCAGGATGCTACAACCTCTAGAACCTAAATCACCCTCTCGGACTATGCATCAATCTGCAAATGGAATGTTATGCTAAAGTCCAACCAAGTACTCAAAGCCTCGTGCAGTTTCTTCCAAAATCGATATCTAAAACAAGGGTCTTGATTTGAGATAATTGATACAAGAACCACATAAAGTCTAACTATCTCAGAAATATACAACTTAGCTAACTTCAACAATGAGTAGTCAGTCTGAACTTAAAGAAAGTGAGTGGACTTGTTCAACCAGTCCAAAATGACTTAAATAGTATCCTTCTTAGTGAGTGTCAATGGCAACCCAATAACAAAGTTCATGGTTACCCATTCCCATTTCCACAATGGAATCTTAACGGGTTGCAACAAACCAGAGGGAAGTTAGTGCTCAACCTTTACCCTCTGACACGTCAGACATCAAGATACAAAATCAGTCACCTCTCATTTCAAACCGAGCCACCAATACAACTCCCAGAGATCATGATACATCTTGTTCCCACTGAGGTGCTGATTTGTCGTAATTTTTGTAGCAGGTGAAACTAGTTTTCATATTTAAGGAGCATGAATACAAGCATTTTCATTATATTTTAGTTAAGTTTTCATAGTTTTAATTAGACTCAATAAAATGTGCAAATTGAGTCTTTTATTGACCTTAAGGGATGAATGAGACCTAACGGTGTAGGAAACCATTAGGAGGTGTGTAATACCCCACACCCGGCCTAGACGTTATGACCGAATCTAGCGTGCCACATCAGGTGTTTGCAAACTTTGTGATCATTGGAAAACTCATCTACGAATCGAAACTTTCTACCATTTAAAAATCCCAGTTTTCGTTACTTATTAAACAATCATGTTTTACTCGAAATCATTCCTTTTCAAAAATATTGTTATGCACCTATTCATTTTTTTTAATCATTCTTTTTCAAAAATATTGTTATGCACCTATACATTTTTTTTAAAACCTTGTCTGTTACGGAAGTTTGGTTTAACCAGTTACGAAAACGTGATATTTAAAAAACAGTAGTTGTTGTTTTAAAACCCGTGTTTAATAAATTAGCAGATTGTAAAGAAATACCAAATAAAAGTTAAAAACAATTCCAATGGCCTTATTACAGAAATTATTAACCCAAAAACTAAATAAAGTAAACTAAAATAAAGCAACTAAATTAACCCCAAAAACATACAGGACGTGTGGCCACCTCCGAGTCTCTCGCAGCTCCAAATCCTCTAAGGCTGGGGATTACTTGCACAGTTAAAGAGAAAGGGTGAGTTACAAGAACTCGGTGTGTAATCCCCCTTATTACACCCATAGTTTGGGCCCAAGCCCATACAGTAACAATCTGGGCCTAAGCCCTATTCAGTAACAGTCTGGGCCAAAGCCCTATTCAATAACAATCTGGGCCGAAACTTTATTTAGTAATAGTCTGGGCTGAAGCCCTATGATATGCAAAATAGATATGTACCCAACCCAGTCCAACTAACACACCACCCGTACCAACCAACACACCTGTGGGGACCAAGTCAACCCACCCAACCAGCACACCAATAACGCAGACTAGCTGCTAATAACAGTATACGTGGCTGAGCCACTAAATCAGTATAACGTGGCAATAACCACTAAATCAGTATAACGTGGCAGAGCCACCAGTACAATGCTTCCTCCAAATCCATAACCCAACCCATGCAGTATGCCATGTCATAATTAAATCATGTAAGCAGTGCATGATCATAGACATCAATCACATAGTTACTACTCATACATCGATGATCCTACCACTAAGGGTAAAACGGTTATTTCGCCCCTCGAGGGTATTTTGGTAATTTTACCCACCAAAGGTATTTCAGTAATTTACCCATCAAGGGTAATTCAGTAACTTTACTCCTACAACAGCCTTTCCGAAGGCCTACTGTTACCTCGAGCGACACGGTTTCCATTTCTGGGTAAAACGGTGCAATTGGGCCTAAGATCCAATTTCGGCCCAAACGGGCCCACACGCTCGTGTGGCACAACCAACCCATTTTTGGTCTCGGTTCTGTGTACTTCGCAGCCGTATCAAGCACCCGGTACTCACCCTAGATTTTGCCCCTGTAGGCCTATTAGCCCACGGGTCCCACTTGGCCCACTACGGTCCAACAAGGCCCATTACGGCCTAAGCCCATGAAAAAGATCGTGTCACTCCCAAAGGCCTATCATCAATGTTCGTGGCTCGGTTTATCACTACGAGTGCTCGCACGCTCGAGTGATTTCAGATGCGGATAATTCAGCTTTTCGGGATTTCGTCTTTTAGTCGGTTCAGAGTTCAAACATTCACAGAATAAGCAGAGGTGTGAGATTACACACTTTAGCGAGACGCATGATTAACCCTTCGTATCCAACCTGCACAACATCAGATTACCTTATTAGCTACACGTTGCTTAAGATTAATCATTTAGAGAACTACCCCAAAATGCCCTCCTCACCTTGTTTGAGCAAACGGCCCTAAACGCCAAGATTCCTAAGCACGATTGGCTTCACGTCCTTAACAAGAATTTGTACAAAATGATACTCATAAGTGTGACTAAAATCCGCATACCACTCATCACAAACATATGGCACATCCAGCCAAACCAAATATTATGACAAACGTTCTTACCTCACTTGAACGATGAATCAACAATAAAGGTTTCATTAATACAAACCACTTGCTCCCACTTCGCCCTATTGAATCCCTAAGCCCAATGATGGCCAAAACATAGAAAAGAATGTAATTTTTTAGCCACAAAGTGTAAGAAAGAACATACGGTTATTAAGGAAGAAACCCAATGGGAACAGAGTTACTAACAAGAAAGAACTATAACCTTACCGATTGTCACACTCCTTGCAAAACCATAAAATAAGATAAAAGAAGCTAATTGAAGAATAAAAGAAAAGGAGATACATTCAGCTATGGGGAGGAGGCGGTTCAAGAGGGGAAAAGAGTAATGTGGGAAGAGGAAAGAAAAGAAAGTGAAGGTAGAGGCTTATTAATTTGGTAATTAACAGGAGAAATGAAAAGAAAGAAAAGATGAAGAAGAGTGTACTTGGCCGAGGTCAACAATGAAAAGAAACGACTTGAAACGTCCAAAAGTGCTAAAACGCAAACACTTCCCCAAGGAAAATTCAAATAAAATTCGGCACTTCCCCTAACACAAACCGAATATGCACATTCCAAAAGATCTCCCTTGGCCGAAATTGCCTATCACCACCTTCCCCACATTCAGCCAACACTTGCTCACTCATCCAATCCCTGATCCACCGAATCCTCCTAGAATAGCTCCCCACCTTCCGTTTGAATTATTTGACCAAGTCTCCAACTCCCCTTGAAGAGTTTGATCCAAACTCTACTTCTTCCACTCCCAAGGGATAAAATAAATGCCCTTATTTGCTTACCAAGGGAATCGAACTCCACTCCCTCTTGTTCCCTAGTGACGCCACAACCAACTTTCCACTAGCTCATTTGTGTCAGTAGAACATACACAAATTCACTTAAGCACTACCTCTAACAGCCCTCTCCATTAAAGGGCCAAAAACTAAAATTTCTCCAAGGCTCAGACTCGAACCCAGGCCTCCCTAAAACCCTGAAATACACTCAAATAACCAGCTGAGCAAGCATAACATGAAATTATGCAAAAATCATAACCCTTAATTTTTGGGATGTTACAAGGTGAACTAAATGGATACTAGTTGCTATGTCGCAGCATGGGTGATTCAATGCCTCAACATATGGAGCAGAATGGAGAAAAATTAAGACTGCTTTCGATGTCGCGACACAAAATAAGGGTGTCCTGACATACCCCTGAATATGGCTATAGAGGAGTATACTGATTGCTATGTCGCGACATAGGTCTTGGTATGTCGCGGCATTGACTCTATGATGGAAACAAAAATACGAAGTAGGGGTGTTTTGGTCTGGAAAATCAAACTTTAAGCTTGGGAATATGAAATAACCTAGGGTTAAGGACGAAGGCCACCTGAAGGCTATAAATAGGCTCATTTGTCACCTTTATGGATATCATTCCTTTAGCCTAGATTCTCTCTTGTAAATTTAGTTTAGCTTTCTTTCTTTCATAGAGTTTTAAATTTATTTCAATTTTTCTCATTGATTTCAAGAGATCTGAAATGTGGAAGCATTCAAACTCTGTGGATTCATGCTTAATCTTAATACAATCAGGCTCTTTCATTTACTCTATGTTGTCAATTTAATTAGCACGCTTTCTCTTTAGATCGATTATATATTGTCTATGGAATCCATGAGGAACTAATCCCTCTATGGGAGATTAGTGAGTGGAGGTATGATCTGTTAACTGTTTTGTAGGGGTACTCAATGGATCAGCTGTTTGGGAAATGAAGAATGTGAAACAAACCCTAGGCCTGACAACCCCTGGAAGACATCAAGGTTGGAATTAACCCAAAATTGGTTCTACCCATCTGCGAACACCTTAACTTTAAATAAGTCTTAACTGTGAGGTCGAAATATATGTAGTACTTGTTGACTCGTTATTTTAGTGGAAGATTGGAAGATCCCATTAGAGTAGCGACTAATTGATTGATGAAGAGCCCAAAACTATAGTTGATGGAGATTACTGAAGCGAGCTAATCGCCCATAATCAGATTTGATTTATTCTTCCCTTTTAATATCTTGAATATTATCTTTTTATGTTTTTTTTATTACATACTTTTGTGTACTATAATTGATTTAAAAGTATTAATTAGATCTTTTAGTGTTTAGATTAGAATTGATCTGGCACTCGCCTCTCTTAGGTACGATACTCGGAGTACTCACCTATTTCATTGTAAAACTATATTACAACTCAACTCATATCCTTACAGATACCGCCTTGCCTTTCCATATTTTATTGTAGTATTCACACTCTAGACATTAGTAAGTTCGAAGGCAGTCAAGTTGTTGGCACCATTGCCAGGAAGTCAACGTCACTATATTGATTTTAATTTTTGCACTTTAAAAGAATAATTATGAAATTTGTATGTTATAGTTATGACTTTCAATTTATTTTGTTAATTAACATTTCTTACACTTGTTTATATTTTTGAGGAAACCTAGGCACCATCAACCAAATAATCTATCAGCACAAAGTCATGGATGACTTTTATTATATGTAGTCTGATGAAGACTTTGATTATGATGAAGATATTTACGAAGAATGAGTCTATAAAGGTTGGGAGATGTAGAAGAACCAATGATTACTATTGCTTGAGTTAAGTCAACTCCGAGGAGAAACCCTAGTTTTGCCCCAAGATGATAATGACCATGATGATATGCCATAAGAAAGGTACCAAGAGGTGTTAAGTCCGCAAGTGAGCAAAGAGGAGAATGTTATCATAGATGTTTGCAAAGAAGAAGAACTCTCAAACTATTATCTATCAAATAGAAGAATATTTAGATGAATCAGACGCACTTTCAAAAAGAGAAGATATAGAGTTAGTGGATGAACTGGATAGTGAAAAGAAGAATCAAATAGACATGGAAGTCATCGTCTTAGAAGTCTTGGTAATGTTGATAAAACTAAAATATAAGAACATTGTAATATAGACCCACAAACAAGGACAATGATAGCTAGGACTGAGTTAATCGAAGAATGTCTGTCAATTCAAATGTTCACAAAACAAAAAGAAGAGAAACCAACAGTCTCAAAGGATAAGCCTGGATTGACCATCCTTAGTTTTAAACCAAGCACCCCAAAAGTTTATAGACCGGGGAATTTGCCAAATATTTATAAGGGTGGGAAAATATATATTGACAGAACTTATGATCATATGGCAGGTTCTTGTCAAATAGAACAATTAGTGGGTATAAGCATTGAGTTATGATCGTTATGGAGTGTTTAATTCTTTTGATAATCAACTAAGGGAATTATCTGTAAGCCGATGAATGAACTCAAATGCCCACAGAGCCAAAACTTCAGTAGTGTAATACAATATTTTTTCTTAATCCCTCTATCAGATGCATTACAAAGTCCTCCTGAAAAGCCATACCCGATCAATGAAAAGGAAAAAAACATCATAGGCAACAATTGTGAAACACAATCCTTAAATTTATTCCAAAGCACGAGTGTTGAATACTAAGTAAAATAGCTGTGTAGGTATATGGCTTTGCAAATCACCAATAGTTATGACCTGTGAAAAGAGTTGTTGGTCGTTAAAGCAGGCCAGAAAGGTAAATTCACAGAAAGAGACAACTACGAACAAAGAGAATGACATGATAAGTGTTGGACTAATACAGATAGAAACAAATTACAAAGAGCACCCCAGTGTGTATTATCTGACTTGACGAGCGAGTTCAACAGCAAGGCCTAAAATCTTTCAGTCAGTAGATTATTACTAACTGTACTAACTACATATTCTACTAACCATGTTGTTAACTTATTATAGGCATTTGAAACCTGCCAAAGATCAGAAATGTGAGAAACAAGGTCAATGTCATGATACAAACAATTCTTTGTCATAGCATCATGGGCAGTAATGAAGAAGATAAAAAATCAACTTGATGTCACGCCATCACTAACCTGTGACGAGACATAGAAGACATTTTCTCAGAATTTCAAAACTATAGGGTACATCGCGATACCGAACCGGGTGTCGCGACATGAGTAGTCTAGTAGGGATATCGCGACACGAAACCCCTTTTTTGTGACATTGCTGTAAATTTTTGCAGGGTCAACCCAACCCAGTTGCGCAACCCGATAGAATAACCCCTATTTTACCTAATTTTTAACCCTAAAAAACATCATTTTAAACATAAAAATACAATTCTAATACAATCTAACTTCATTCTAATATCAAAACCCCTCTAAAACCTCTCCAAAACCTCTAATCCCCCCAAAAACCTCTTTTCTCCTTGAAAGCCCTAAATCCCAAACCTTTAATCTAGATTCAAAGCAGCTACATTAGAGGGAGTTGTCATCTATAATACCAAGAGAAAGCAGAACTGAGTTTCCACAAGAGTTAATAAGTATTCTCAATCCTTTCTTATTGTTATATTTAATATCTTGATTATCTTGTTTGTTAATATTAGTAAGGATGCTTCCTAGAAAAAACAAGTGAGGTATGGTCTAAGAAACATTGAATGTTTCAAACTTATCACGGTTTCATAATACTAATATGGAAAATATTTTCTTGACTTACAAAGGAGACTACTAATCCAAGAACGAGGGTTTGAACCCTCAATGATTCACTGTAAAGAAATCTAGAATTTTGTCCATTACCATCAATGGGAGTAGTTTTGCGTGACTCCCATGAATAATGTAAACATACCTATGGTCCTAGATTTTTACGCGTAACTTAAGGATTAGGTGATTAAGCGAGGCTATAATGCAATAATAACTAATGCTGAAGTATGAGGGAAGACATTCCAATCTCCCCTAGTGATATCTGTGAATTTTATACCATCCCATTATATGAGAAATGTTTTATTGATAATATGGATCTAGAGAGATTTCAAAATATTGACATGGAAGATGTTATAAAATATTTAACACAAGATAGGGGTAGTTGGACTACAGGCCAGGCACTAAGCTTCCCAAAAATTTTAATCAGGCTATTATGTTTCTTGTTGCTAAAATGTGGATGTAATTCATTGGCACTAGAATTGCACCTGCACTGAATGTCTCTAATGTTAATGTATTTCAAATAGTTTTGTTATACGGTATTCTACAACGTAAATAGGTTTGTGTAGAGCACTTGATCTTTCAAGAAATAAAATGGTGTGTACAAAGCCAAAAGTTGGACTTTTCTTCCCCCGTCTTGTAACGGCACTATGCTATTAGGCAGAAGTGCCAACGAGCGAAAACGAGCAATTTATGAAACCTACGAGGACTATCATCAGAGATACATTATATACCCAATATGTTGAGCTTCTACGGAAGCAATTTACTGAATGGAATCAAAGAAGGAAGAAGAAAATGGACGTACCAACATTACTTAAATAGAAAGATCAATCAAAGATTAAAAAGGGAGATCGTGGAGACATAGATGCAAAACTTGATAGAATGATTAGATGGATGCAGGAAACAAAACCAGTACTTCAAGAATTCGTAAGGATGAATGGGTTACACACTTTGAATTATCCCCCAAAAGGCTGACTCAAATTCATCAGGATGAGGGGGTTAATCTTGAGGAGGAAAATGTTACTCAAGAGTACCTTGGAATAGAGGACGAATATGGAGCAACATTTCAGCCACAATTTTCTACACCAAAAGGGCCTGTCATACGAAGCCCAACTCACCATGTGCCTTCAACGGGTGGGAGCTCCCACTGAACATATGTTAAAGGAAAGGGGAAAGCCCATATGGAGTAGAGACGTTCTCATCCCCTCGATGATTAGGAGAAGGATTGAACATTTCTTTTATTTTGCTTTTAAAAGACTTGTATTAATTCTTGAATGATTTTAAACTTAATTTTGTAGGAGTAGGATAGAAATAAATTTTTTTTAAAGTTTTTTTTGCATTTGATTTTTTATGTAGGAACCCAACACAAAGGAGACACAAACAATTAGAGCTTTACACGATTAAAGGAATAAGCAACCACCATTAGCAATTAGAACAATCACGATTAATCGGGTAGCTTCTTTCCTTATCTTCTTAAATGATACACATTGAGGACATGTGTCAACTAAAGTGTAGGGGGTAACATAGGAAATTTTTTTGTTTAAAATTTATCTTGTCTTTTTGTAACACCCCTAACCCGTATCCATCATCGAAATAGGGTTACAAAGTATTATAGGGCTTATAGATCAGATAGACAAAAATTTTGACACTTTCTCTTTAGATATAGCATTCATGTCAAAAACCAATCAAATTCATACATATTGTCCCTTATATGAGCCTTCGAGGCCCAAAAAATGTATTAGAAACAAATCGGGACTAAATCAAAAATTCAGAGAATTTTTTAGAAACTTATAAAATTTTCAAAATTGCAGGGGTCACAAGGTTGTGTGGCTAGGCCGTGTGACTCACACGGTCAAGAGACACGCCCGTGTCTTAGGCCATGTGGGCATTCAAAATAGGGACACACAGTCGTGTCCCAGCCCATGTCTGTGCCCGTGTAACTCATTGACTTGTGCCATACGGCCAAGCCACACGCCCGTGTGCTAGGCTGTGTGAGTATACTGACTTGTGCTGTTTAAAAGATACAGGGGACACACGGCCTGTCACTTGGCCGTGTGTTACACACGCTCGTGTCTCTACCTGTGTAGACAAAAATAGGCCATTTTACAAGCCAGATTTCTCACCCAAATTGGCATCCACCTACATTCAACATTTTGCATATACACAAGTCATAAATAGGCATCCAAAATAAGCTAAAATCAAGCCTTAAACATGTAAAATCATCACATAAAACCAATATGCCCTTAGGCACTTCAAATTACAACTTATAACATGTAAATCTAAACATTCAATATATCCAATTGTTTAACTAACTTATATGCATATTTGTACCAAAACTTTCCATGTAGATCATTAATCAGAATATACCATTTAATACCATTTATGTTCTTGATCTCTAGCATCAAATAGTCATATAAGTCACTTGTAACTTGTGCACTAAAATCACCAATACAATCAATTCAAAAACTAACATCATTATACATATTTGTTTTCCACAACAAGCACTAAATCACTCCAAATTATACTACATATTCATATGCATATTCAAGTACCATTTAATTTTCATCCATCAAACATAAATCAATTCACATGTTAACCATAACAAACCACACATCAAACATGATAAGACCATTTATATATACATAGCAAAATATACCAAAACACATGCCAATTCAAATGGCTAAAAACATAACAAAATATGTAGGCTATCATTAACCAAAATAACCTATACATGACATTATAACAAAAATTAGATAACCAAAAGTACCAAAAGAGCCGATGGATAGTGTGATATAGCTCCGACAAGCTTCCAACCCGAACGAGCTTCCGAATCACTATAAGACATGGAAAAATAACACAGAATAAGCATTTAAGCTTAGAAAGTTCGTATAATAAAGAAATTAACTTACTATTTAGTCACATTTAAGGTAAGCAGACAAAGTATATCCAAACTCAATTTGGCCAAAGGCCTAGACACATATCCTCATCAACCATGTTAGTCATGTAATTCATATAAATATTTAGAAACATGTATGAGCTCAAAAAACAATCAAACTTTCATGAAAATATAATTTTGAAAACATGTATCTATATATCGTGTACAAATCATTTTCATACATCTCATGCAAATACCTATGGTAGTTCATATCGAACTCCTGTAATCATGTAACAAAGCAATGCTCATTGAATCACTTAGAATATCGTTGGATACGCGAGTAGTACACACGAGGTGTACTAAACTGTAATCTATCAATTCCTGTACATGTATGCTCATATAAGCTGTGATCATAGCTGTCGAGTCTTAAAATTTATAAAAAGAGAATGATCGAACCTGGAAACCAACTCTGACAACGACTTAAGGCAAGTGCACCTATCGAACAGTAGTATAGCTTAGCCAAGACCGGATTGTCGAACCCAAAGGAACTAAAAGTACTAATACTAACTTTCTTTTTGTTATCTAACCTAAAATAAGTGAAGTTTGTTGTTTAGTCTAAATTTAACTAACTACTTAGCTAAAGACGCAAAGAAAAAAAGAATGAATTGGGGAAAATAACTTGAGGAAAAACTCAGTTGATTAAGAAGATACCATTAGGAAGAATCCACCTAGACTTCACTTGTTATCTAACACTGAACCAGACGATGGATTCACTTGACTTGATCCGTAAGATTCCCTAATTTATATTAAACCCTCTCTCAAGGCGAATAGCATCTAACCCTAGGTTGCTTAATTGAAATCTCTTTCTAATTAAAACCCCTAGAATCGTATTAGCTCGATCTATGGACTCCCATATTAGGTTTCACCCTAATCTGGCAAAATCTCATCACCTTATCTCTAGGCGTGCGATCAACTCTGCTTAATTATGCTAGATCTACTCTTAAGCAGAGACTTTTGCTCCTCCACCTAAGCACATCCAACTTCAATTAATATCCCGAAAATATCAACACAAGATTTAAGCACACATAATTAAGAACAAATCAAGTATTTATCATATAGTTCAGAAAACAATAACAAGATCCGTCTTAGGTTTCATCCCCTTCAGGTATCTTAAAGGTTTAGTTAATAACTATAAAAGAAAACATCTTAGAAGAAAAAATAAAACAAAACATAAGAAATCCCTAAACACCCTGAAGGAATTGAAGGAGAGATCTGCCGTCTTGAGTAGAATTCCGGCTTCTTGAGATCGATCAACTGGCTATCTTCGAGTGTTTCCCACAAATCTGACCTTTTCGGCTCGGCTCCTTGGCCTAGCTAACTGCCCTCTTTCAGGTTATACTTAAGGGGTTTATATAGGTTTTTGAAATAGGTTTCTTTGCCCCTAAGTATCCAAATTCGAGTGAAATTGTTCTTCTCCATGACAGGGACACAGCCATGGCATATGCCCGTGTGAATCGGGATCAGCCGTGTTCTAGTTTATCAGGGAGGCACGACCATGTGGGATTAAGCCCAGGCCGTGTTGTTTTCCACTTTGGCCAAATTTGGTCCGTTTTAAGCCCGTTTCTCGTTCTTTTCATTCTCTGGTGCTTTCCTAAGTATAAGACATGAAAAGAAAGGATTAAGAGCACCTTTTTACATAAATCAAGTGATAAATCATCCAAAAGTATGCTAAATGTGGAATTAAAATATGTTACTTTTTTGGTTTATCACATACCCCCACACTTAAGCTTTTGCTTGTCTTCAAGCAAAATTCTCAACTTACAATTAAAATGAACTTTCCTTGATTCATAATATTCATCAATCCTATTTTATTATAATCCAAAGGTAATTTATACATGGATAATCCAAGTCAAAGAGTCCTAAAGATTCAAACAAATCAAAGTCATATATTTATAGCATGAAAACATAGGCATTTCCCTTTACCTGAATAATTACTTCTGATTCGAAATTGACAAGATTTAACATCCTCACTAAAGATTCACTCAAATCACTCAAAGTGTTTAAGGTTCAAAATGAAGCACTCAAAAGTCGAACATGAAAAGTTAATCCCATAGGCTTGCACGAAAATCAAATCTCCACCACTATAAAATGAGATGATACAAAAATCAAAAGGTCTTTGACAAGGTTGTAACGGAGCTTAGGTTAAGGGTATGGATAAAGGCTAAATTAGAAGGTTAGAATCGAGATTGACTGGACAAATTACCTAACTAGAAACAATGAACATATCTTAAATACTTACATCAATTGAAAACTAATAATACTAATCGTAATACTCTAACATGAGCTTCTTCTTCAACATTTGGGATTTAAATATATAAGCTCAATTACATAGAACAAATATTAAATATACTTTGTTCTTTTTAAGAACAAATCAAGTAATTAAAGGATAAATTTAACTACTGAAATTTTATAATTAGGTAACTAATCAAATCAAATCTCGATTATAAGGGTAGTCAAAAGGAATGGTGATAAAAAATACAAAGGGTTTTGGGTTAATATTAGTGGGTGAGTCAACAAAAGGGTTGTTAGGATTAAACGGGGTTCACTAGGGGTTAATTATGAAGGTAGGCTTTTTGTGGAGTAAGTAAGTTAAATCCTAGGTGCCTTTATCATCTCTGTATATCAAATCATAAGTGTGGTCTCGACATGTATAATCGAGGCAAGTTCTAGAATATCAGTTCAATGTTGACACACTCATAATAAATAAAGTGAGTAAGAAAAAGAATATATGCTCTATAAGGCTCAAAATCTGACAAAAATTATGGGTGTTTTGATATCAACCTCGTAAATTTTAAATTTCAAGATAACATTCAGATTCAGGTAGACAACCTAAAAAATTTTTAATTCTAAAAAATTAGACTTATCATGCTTGATTCTCTAGTATTCTTCAAATTTAATTATCAATGCACAATTAACTATGGCTTACTCAAAAACATATCAATAGAAATCATAAATCATCAGAAATTTCATCCTAATTAGTAATATGAGGAAATTACTTAAGAACAAGATTAAATTCAGGGATTTGAGAATAATGCAGAAAGTTAGATATTTTTTCGAAATAACTATTCACCCCCCCCACACTTAAGATGTACATTGCCCTCAATGTACAAAGATAGATAATAACATTTAGTAGATAATCAAAAGAGAGGGAGAGAAGTGAAACTTCCTGAATTTTGGATGAAGCCAATGAAAAGAAACCGGATAGGATTGGAGGTGAACGTGGGGAAGCGCCTCGAACTGTTTGAAATTGAGTCCTCGAAGCAGCCGTCCTGATTTTATTGTATCCTAAACTAAATCTAAATGGTACGAAGAATAAGAAGAAAATAACAAAGAAAATAAAATAAAATAATAACAAAATAAAAATAAAAATAAAAATAAAAGTAAATAATGTAAAATGAAAGAAGAAAGATAATGGGAAAAAGAAGGTGTAACACCTCAAACCCGGCCTAGAAGTTAGGGCCGAATCTGGCGTGCCACATGGAAGTGTTTTTCAAAACCATCTTTGCAATTGTTAAAAACTTGTTTAAGAATTACAGCCTCTTTGTTAAAACCCAAAACACTTAAGCAATTGTGTCTACGTGAAAACATAATTATCTTTAATAAACCTTTTCGATTGCGAAAGCATATTTGAAATAAACGATTTACAAAAATGTGATGTTTGAAATAGAGTTGCAAAGTCATTTTGAAACATTGCGGAACCGTAGATAAAATACAAGTATTTTTGAGAGATTGAGTGATGAATCACAAATCAAGAAATTGAACTTTAAATCCGTGACTTTTGAAAATGTCGTTAATAATTTGAAAGAAAGTTCGAGTTAAATCATATTTGTAAAATTTTATTTTGAAATCCATTTGTTAACTAATTTTGGAAACCTTTTATTTACGTTTTTAGAAAAATTCTCGTTTTAAATAATTTAAGAAAAATAATAAAAACATCCCAACCATAAAGCAAAATAAAAATAGTTCAGAGGCCTTATTACAACTTAAACCAAAATAGCAAAATAATAAAATAAACGGAAATAAAAGTTTAAAATTCAATAACACCATTTCTGAAGTATGGCCTCCCTCGAGTCATCCATAGCCCAAGTCCATATCATCAAGCATTACCTACAAGGGTTAAGAGAAAGAGGGGGTGAGTTACAAGAACTCAATGCATAATCCCCTTACCGTTATCCATTGGGCCTGAACCCAAATAGCAATATCTTGGGCCTAAGCCCATTAACAAAATAATAATTGAATGAAATGAATGCAACCCATCCCATCCAGCCAATCTCTCCACCCGTACCAGCCAGTCTCTCCTATGGGGATCTAGTCAACCCACCCCACCAGTCTCTCCAATTTGTAGTCAAGCTGCCATTTATAAATTTTGTGGCTGAGCCACCAGATTCATATACGGTAATATAATTGGCATACAGCCTTAATCATGATGGCACAAAGCCAAAATCACGTTTATATTGGCACATAGCCTTAATCACGATGGCACAAAGCCAAATCACGTTTATATTGACACATAGCCTTTGTCGGTATTTGTGGCAATGCCACCGGTCTATACTTCTCTTTATTCATATTTTCCCATCCCATGCAACATGTAATGATGCAACACACATAATCATAAAAAATCCATATAAAAAATAACATCCATTATCCTATTGAATACTTTTTATGAATCAGCCCATTAAAGCAATATGATTATTCGGCCCATAGGGGCATTTCGATAAATTGGTCCATAAGGACATTTCGGTAAATCGGCCCATTATAACAATCTATCAAATCGGCCCATTAAGGCAATATAACAATTCAGCCCATTAAGGCAATATAACAAATTGGCCCATTAGGGGCATTTCGGTAAATCGGTAATTTTACCCACTAAGGGTAATACGGTAATCTCGCAACTCAGGGGTATTTTGGTAATTTACCCACCAAGGGTATTTTGGTAGATTTTACAAACCAGACTTAACTACTAATTTGGGGCATAAAAATTGAAACTATCCATCTGTGTCATACTAACCAAATTGACTATAACTCGAGTTAGAAATCTCGAAATCTAAATCCGTATATTTTCCTTAAAACTAGACTCATATATATTTTTACTACAATTTTTCCAGAATTTTTGGCTTAGCCATTTAGTACAGTTTATTCCTTAAAGTTTCTCTTGTTTCACTATCAAATGATTCTGACCTCTCTTACCTAAAATTCAAATATCTCACTTTAAAGTTTTCATATGTTGCTCCCACTTGTTTCTATGGAAAATAGACTCACACGTATAAACTATAACTCATAATTCACTTTGTACAATTTTATACGATTTTTCGAAGACATATCAAGGAACCACGAAGTCATTTAGAACTAGTCTCACTAAAATTAAGATATCTCAGAATATAGAATTCCTTTTCCTTCTCCGTTTCTTCCTTATCCAAATAGACACGGTAAGCTTTAATTTTATATCTTATGCACTTTCTAATTCCCTTTCTCCTATTTTTCGTGATTTTTCAAAAACACATCACTACTTCTAACCAAAACTGTTTTATTACAAAATACGATTAACACTACGATCATACGCACGCCCGAGTGATCACGGATGCCGATTTTTGGTTTTCTTCGGTATTTCAATCGATTCAAAAAATATTTCATACAAACTTTTAGAGAAGTGTGAGATTACACACCATTTCAGATATGTATACGAAAGATACGGGATTACACACCTTAATTAGGATTCCCTAAAGAACCACTCTTCGTTGACCCACTATATCCGAAGGATTTGCAAAATGAATATATCGAGTGATTTCGTCCTTAAAACACAATCGATTAGTCGAAACTTCAATCTGATTTGCAACATTGCCAAATAGAAATATAGCAAAAAATCCAAAATGAACCCCCTTACCTTATCGATATTGGATCCAATTTCCATTGTTTGACTTCGGCTAGAACAATACGTGGTCTCCCACTTAAAACACTACGAAAAGAGAAAATAATCTCGTTTGAGAGGGTAAAATAAAATGATGGTCTCGGTCAATATGTCCATTCCTCACCAAGGCATAGATTCGGCACTAAGAGAAAGAAAAAATAAAATAAAATGTTAAAATGAATCACTTACTGATTGATCAAAGTATGAGTAGTAATACAGTTGAGAAGAAAATATGGATGACATGGAAGTTTTTGCTATCAAGGAAGATGGACAAAAGATGAATATGTGACCAATCCAAAGAGAAGAAAAATGCACTATTGTGCCAGAAGATTTCGACAAAGAGAATAGCAAACTGGGAGAAGATGACACTAAAGTTGCAAATGAGATTTTTGACCAAAACAATACCAAGAATCTATCAAATGCCAAAGTAAAATTTCAGCCACCTATCTACCCCCAAAACTGTCCACATGCATTGCCATAAGGGTCAAAATTTTGCCAACCATACTTTCCATAGCATCCTCCAGGAAATAAGCCACTTGTTACCTTTACTTGCCTTTTCCTTTTGATTCCTTTCCCCAACCTCAACCTTTCCTTATTTCTTAGCCACCTTACCAAAAATAAAGAAGTCAAACTTGCCATATATACCTC
Organism: Gossypium bickii; assembly: GCA_025503065.1. NCBI lineage: Eukaryota > Viridiplantae > Streptophyta > Magnoliopsida > Malvales > Malvaceae > Gossypium > Gossypium bickii. The sequence goes on along the minus strand of CP106717.1, from coordinate 56,369,457 downwards.
TTAGCCGACACTTAAGGAAAGAGTGCAAAAATATTAGTCAAAATTTGCACGCAATGGGATTTGAACCTCTTCCCTTAAAGTCCATCATATGGCATCATATCCTGTTTACCAATTGCTCATTTATGCTAACCATTTACTCACTTATTTCCATAAGCTTTAAGCTCACTTACTCTATCTCCTTAAAGACTTAAACATAAAATTTTCTTATAGCCTAACTTGAACCCGAGACTTCATAAAAACCCCGTAACTTTCCAAAATTACCTTCTTAGAAAGTCCAACTTGAAATAATGTCGTTCTCTTGTTCTCAAAAATTTTAAACATTCCTGCGCCCAAGGCCCATTGGGCCCAATCCTACTAGGCCCAATTTTGGGATGTTATAGAAGGGAAGAAGGGTGTTAAATAGAAATTATGGATCTGGTAGTTAGCACCGCCCTTGTACCTTCCTGTGGTGGCCACACGGCCACAGCCACAGCCGTGTGCAAGGCCGTGTGGTATGGAAATCCACACTTTGGTTAGTTTATGGTTAGGTTCTAAAAGGAAAAATAAAAGTAAAAAATAATAAATAAAAAATGTAAAAGTTAATGGGGTTAGTGCTCGGGTTGCCTCCCGAGAAGCACTCGTTTATAGTCTTAAGCTAGACTTTACCTCTCATTCGTAAGGTCATGGTGGTTTGAGGAGGTGAAAATCCTTGCTCATGTGATCAATTAGGTTATTGATATAAAATTTAAGTCTAGTAGTGTTTACCTTAAAGTTGCTAATTTTAGGACTAGTTACCTCGACTGTTCCATTTGGGAGGATTTTGAGTACATGATCTCCTATCTTAAGCTGGGTTGTCCCATCATTAAGTTCGTCGTGGAGTCGCCTCGTTTTTTGCTTCGTGTGTTTTTAGATTCTCTTTGAAGTGTGTCTTCCACTCGTCTAGTTCATCAACCCGAAGCTTTCTTTCCTAATGAATTACTTCTTTATTGACACGAGGTCTAGGATTTGGCATCTGCGAAAGAGCTTCTAGAAATTGCAAGTTAATATGAAATTTCCTTGAAAGTTTAAGAGACTTAGTAGGAACCTAGTGAACACGTCGAGGTTGAAGGCACACGTCGAGGTTGAAGGCACACTAGGTTATTCCTCTGTGTGGTCTTTCTTTGTCGCATCGGGGTATGGCACACGGGGTTGGTACTCTGTAATCACCGGGTTTGATAAATCATGGCTTACCTCAACCTTACCTTCACTTACCAAAGGCTCTTGCCTTGGGTCAGATTCCACTAACCTTTCACTGTCATGAGCTGTTACGGCTTGAATTTGCTCTTTTAGGTTGGTTTCAGTGTTGCTTGGCAAGCTTTCTTCTGGTTGGTCTAAGATCAGCTTAGTAGGCTGACCTAACTAATCCTCGATCCCTTGAATCGATGCTTCTTGTTTCATTTCTATATTTTGGAAACATTTTTCTGTGTTTGCTATGAATTTTGCCAGCATCTCTTCAAGGTTCGACTATCTTCCTGTTGGTGAGGTGGTTGTTGAAAATCTAGAGGAAGTTCCTGTCTTTGGCTACTTTGATCATCCCACGAGAAATTGGGATGGTACCTCCAACCTACATTATAAGTGTCATTTTAAAAATTATTTTGAGGTCTAGAATAGTTACCCATATAGTAGACTTGTTCATTGTCCATGCCATATCCGTAGGGTGGGTACTCAGGATTCGCCATGCCTCCTGGATTTGAGTCCTATTGCATTACTGGGTGTACCTACGAGAGACTACACAAACCATCAATCATTTTATTCATCATCTCTAGCTGGTTAGATAACCTAGTGAACACGTCGAGGTTGAAGGCACTGGCTGCTTTAGTAGGAATTGTCCTCATGACTTGCCACTGATAATTTTTCAGTGCCATCTTCTCTATAAACTAAAATTATCTGCCAAAAGCAAATAGAGGAAAAATTAGCAAAGTAAAAATAATAATAAAATAATAATGAAAATAAATTGCAATAAAAAAATGGCTAAAGTAATAAAAATAGAGCTTTCTTAATAATTTAGTTCCCCGACAACGGCGCCAAAAACTTGATCGTAGCTGTCGAGTCTTAAAATTTATAAAAAGAGAATGATCGAACTTGGAAACTAACTCTGACAACAACTTAAGGCAAGTGCACCTATCGAACAATAGTATAGCTTAGCCAAGACCCGATTGTCGAACCCAAAGGAACTAAAAGTACTAATACTAACTTTCTTTTTATTATCTAACCTAAAATAAGTGAAGTTTGTTGTTTAATCTAAATTTAACTAACTACTAAGCTAAAGATGCAAAGACAAAAAGAATGAATTGGGGAAAATAGCTTGAGGAAAAACTCAATTGATTAAGACGATACCCTTAGGAAGAATCCACCTAGACTTCACTTGTTATCTAACACTGAACTAGACGATGTATTCACTTGATTTGATCCGTAAGATTCCCTAATTTATATTAAACCTTCTCTCAAGGCGAATAACGTCTAACCCTAGGTTGATTAATTGAAATCTCTTTCTAATTAAAACCCCTAAAATTGCATTAGCTCGATCTATAGACTCCCATATTAGGTTTCACCCTAATCCGGCAAAATCTCGTCAGCCTATCTCTAGGTGTGCGATCACCTCTGCTTAATTATGTTATATCTACTCTTAAGTAGGGACTTTTTGTAACATCCTGAATTAATGGGTCTATGCGTTTAGTGTGTGGATATGTTTAATGTGTTAACTTAAGTGTTAGGGGTCCAAATTGGGCTCAGGATGTGGTCAAGGCCTTGGTTAAATTTTCTGTTGGGGCACTATAGGGTTTAAAAGATAGTATCTGGGGTTTAAATTACAAAGTGGGCTTGTGGCCCAGTAGCAAGTGGCACTACAATAGAGTTACAAGATGGCGCCATTTATAGTTGAAGAGGCTCAAGTTTTGGCCACATGGAGCCCATGTATTTGGGCCATTTTCGGCACTTAAAAGGAGCAAGGAGGGGGACGACAATGAGGCTTAATTTTAGGGGGATTAAGTGGCTGGATAATGTGGATATTATTTTCTTAATAGTAGGGAGATGTGGTGTTATCTAGGTTTCTTCTAAAGGTATGAATGGATTAAGGTAAAGGAGAAAAGATAGAAGCTATCTGCTGAGTGCAGAGTTGGCCGAAATTCCATCTCCCAGAGAGAGGAAGAAATCGATTTCTTTATGGCAAAGGGGTGCCAAAATTTCCCCTACTATTTGATTAATTGTTAGTTATCAGGAAGGGCACTCTCGGTTTTTGGTAAGTAAGTGCCAAAATACTTTATAAATAGGGGTGGTATCTCTTCAATTCCGGCGTTTGAACCCTATTCTTTTCTTCATTCTCTGTGCCAAAACTCTCAGTCATTCTCTGCAATTTCTCTTCTCTTGATTCCTCCATAAAGCGAAAATCTCCATAGTTTCCCTCTGTTCATCTTTTCATCTAATCCCTCTTAAAAATTGAAAACCCTTAGATCTCATTTGTAAGTTGGTTCTATTTCTTCCGGTGTTTAAATCTTCTTATTTGGCATTACTGAATCTCCTCTCAAGTGCTAGCCAAATTCCCTGTGTTAAGGTAAGTGTCGACTTCTGTTGGTTTCTCATGTTTTCTTTCGGTTTTTGGACACCAAAGCCGAATGGCTAGTTGGTTGCTAAGGCCATCACTATATTAATGTTTCTCACTAATCTTGTATTCCTCTTGGGGGCGTTATTCTGGGATTTGAAGGAGACCTGATCATCTAGATCAAAAAGCCAAAAATCGTTAGTCTCTAAGTATCATACCTCTTCTCGGGATTTTAAGGTAAGGTGGTTTTCCCTAGATTTTCGTTATACTCGTTTATCGTATGTGAGATCTTAACTCTATGATATGGATTAATGACCATATGTTGTGATAGTAGTTCTGACAAGGACTTGTGATGGAATTAAATATGGATCAGGGAAAGGAGAGGATTGGGTCCGTAAAACCAATCCCTAAGTTTAAGAAACGCGTTGTGTCTGTCATTCGAGATTGGCCACCGGTTGTGTTGGCTACGGATAGCGTCGATTTAGAGAGTCTCGTTCTAACGGTAATCAAGTGTGTAGATCTCTAACACACTAGTTAACTGTAATATATATGTTATGGGCTAAAAGCCGGAAAAAGGCTGTGTAGATAGTCGAATAAAACCCTAAAAAGGTTAGGCAAAGGATGCCAGGTACGTGATCATAGAAATCTCTATGTGTATCGATATGTATTTATGAAAGCCTGTTTTCTTAAAAATGGTATGATGTTTTCAATTTTACAAGTATGTTTGCATGGGGTGGGATTATGATAATGAAGGGGAAGTGCATGATAGGTCACTTGGTGATCGGTAGTTAAACCACAAAATCTAATGTTAGGTCACATAGTGATCGGTGGCAATGCCACGTTTAATGATTCCTGAATAATAGGAATAGGCAGTACGACTATTGTTATGGTGTGTAGCGGATGGAGGGTTGATTATAGAAATCCCCAAGGTGTAATGGTTGGTACGGGTTGGTGTGTAGAGGATGGAATTCTAGGATGGGTTGGGCTATTCATCATTTACTATTTATCATGTAATTATGATTGTTGCCTTTATGTATGGGCCGAGGCCCATAATGTGTTTGTGGGTCTCAGGTCGTTGTGTTTCGGGATTTATACACTGAGTCTTGGTGACTCACCCTTTTATTTTTCCCACTCTTTCAGATGAGCAGTAGATCGTGGACATGGGAGCCGAGACAGACTCTAGGGGCCATAAGGACTTTTATTTAAAGAAATACATCTCCGTTTAAAATACCATGTTCTCTTTTATTTTGTTTTTTTTTTTATTTTATTTTGGAACACCTATGTAATAAGGCCCCATAGTTTATTTTCAACTTAGTTTTTAATATTTGCAACTTATGAAATTATGTCAAAGGTTTAATTATTCAAAATAATAATAATAATAATACAAGGTTTTCTTTTCAAATGTCACTTATTTATTCAATTATTGCCCAATTAATTTACGATTTCCAAAACTGATAAGAAGCTATGTTTTCAACATCAAACCCATAACATGCCAAATCTGGTCGAACCGTATGGGCCAGGTTTGGGGTGTTACACTTTTGCTCCTCAACCTAAGCACATCCAACTTCAATTAATATCCCAGAAATATCAATACAAGATTTAAGCACACATAATTAAGAACAAATCAAGTATTTATCATATAGTTCAGTAAACAATAACAAGATCTGTCTTAGGTTTCATCCCCTTCAGGTATCTAAAGGATTTAGTTCATAACTATAAAAGAAAACATCTTAGAAGAAAAGATAAAACAAAACATAATAAATCCCTAAAACCCCCTGAAGGAATTGAAGGAGAGATCCGCCGTCTTGAGTAGAATTCCAGCTTCTTGAGATCGATCAACTGGCTATCTTCGAGTGTTTCCCACAAATTTGACCTTTTTGGCTCGGCTCATTGGCCTAGCTAACCGTCCTCTTTCAGGTTATACTTAGGGGGTTTATATAGGCTTTTGAAATAGGTTTCTTTGCCCCTAAGTATCCAATCCGAATGAAATTGGTTTTCTCCATGACAAGGACACGGCCATGGCATATGCCCGTGTGAATCGTCTTTAGATCGTGTTCGAATTTCTTTAATGAGGCACGGCCGTGTGAATCGGGATCAGGCCGTGTTCTAGTTTGTAAGGAAGGCATGGCCGTGTGGGCTTAAGTCCAGGCCGTGTCGTTTTCCACTTTGGCCTAATTTGGCCCGTTTTAAGCTCGTTTCTCGTTCTTTTCATTCTCCGGTGCTTTCCTGAATATAAGACATGAAAAGAAAGGATTAAGAACACCTTTTTACATAAATCAAGTGATAAATCATCCAAAAGTATGCTAAATGTGGGATTAAAATATGTTACTTTTACGGTTTATCAAGTTGTAAATGGTAAGCTCCTCCGAGCTGTAAAAGGTAAGCTGCTCCGAGCTGAATAACGGTAAGCTCCTCCGAGCTGAATAACAGTAAGCTCATAAGAGCTAAAATCGGTAACCCTAATGACATGTCATTTGTATCCTATGAATTCCTATGGTTAAAATGTGGCTCGGTAATCATCGTATATTGTTGGATATGCAATCGGTACTCAAATATAATGACCATGCAAATAACATACATCTAACTCAATCAAAGCATATAATTACCCAATTTAATTACACGAACTTACCTCGACGAGTTTACGTAGATACGAAAGCAACTAATCCGTTATTTTTCCTTTGCCTCGATCTAACTCCGTACGAGGTCTAACAAGATCTATACAAATGAATTTAATTCAATTCAATATAATTCATACAAAATTTCGTCCAACACATATTTTTTTTGCAAAATTACCATTTTGCCCCTATATTTTTAATTTTTTGCAATTTGGTCCCTCGGTTCGGAAAATGAAATTCATTCAATTTCATCCCTACCAAAGCCTAGCCGAACTATATACATGCTCATAGAAGCCCACATATTTCACAAATTCACAATTTTACCCCACAATTTATCACATTTTTCAATTTAATCATTATTTGACAATTTCACTTAAAGTTGTTTATCTAACAACGACCATTCATTTTCTATCATCAAACATCAAAACTCAAGCATACTCGTTAATGGAAAAACCCTAATACTTTACCAGATTCACAAATTAGTCCCCAGGCTAGCTAAATTAAACTACAACGATCCTGGAAACAGAGGAAATATCAAAAACGGGACAAAACATGTAACAGCCCAATTTTGGGCTTAGTCGGAACAGTGGTTTCGGGACCACAAATACGATGTTGAGAAATTTATTTTATTTATATTTTTATGGTCTAAAATTTCACGGAATGATTTCGTGAAAATCTCATTTGAAAATTTTGATGTTTGGGCATGTTAAAAGTATCCAATTGTTATGAAATTTTAAATTGGAGGTCCTTAAATGATAATTAGACCATTGGTTAAGTTGGTGGACAAAAAAATGGACATGGATAGGTATGTTTCAAAAGATTTTTGTAAGGGGCATTTTGGTAATTTAGCGAATTAAATGATTTAAAAACAAGATTTAAAAATAAAATTTAAATGCCAAATTTGTCCATCTTCAAGCTTAGGCCGAATTTAACATGTCGGAAGTCATGGATAGGGCTTTCAAGCTTTCCAAGCTTTATGGTAAGTCCATTCTAGCCCCGTTCATATTTGAAAAAATACCGGTAAGTGAAATGTGTTTATTTTGATGTTTTATGGTAGAATATGGAGCTTATAATTATGTTAAACAACTTTTACTAAGCAATTTTAAGTGAAAACGAGTAAAACGACATAATCGGCAAAAATACCTAATGTACATAAGTGCATGTTAGAGCAAGAATTTGATGTTTCCATAGAAGGGAAAAATGACCAGCATGTTATAAAACATAAGAATAAGGGATGAGGTTTAATTTTTAAGCCTAGTGGAAAAATCATAATTATGTAAAAGTTTAGGGGCAAAATTGTAATTTTGCCAAAGTTTGAGTTAGGGACTGTTTTGAGTAGTACATTAATTAAATAAGTGACATGTGATGTCTTAGACCCCCGAAAAATGAGATTTGGACCTATAACGGGAGGAAAATCGAAAATCAGGAAAGTTGGTAAAATGACCGTTTTTGTATCGAGTTAAGTTCATATGTTTAATAAGCATTTAATCATGCATTTTTGAATGATAAATTGATATTTTGGCCATAAATACTATAGTATTGAGTTCCAAATATAATGATTAATGTTCGATAATAATTCGATATTGGAAAGAGAACTTGTATAATTTATATGTTAGACCATATTTTGTATTATGGCTTTGTATGATAACAAGAAAGTATTGACTAGCATAGTTTGATGAGAAAAAGTTAGGTTGGTGATATGATGAGATTTAGAATGTAAGTATGTAAGTTGAGTGGCATTTTATTATTATGCAATTGTTGTTTTTAGTAATGTTATTATTGAGTTATGCGACTAACCTTGAGAATTTGAGCAAGTATGTTTCAGCTATGACTTGACAAGGCATTGATATCTCAAAGTCCATGGCTATACCATGGCAATTAAGGAAGAATTGACGGAAAAGTCCATGTTCATAACATGGCATTTAAGGAGGAATTGACAGTTAAGGATACCATGTAAGACCATGTCCAGACATGACATTGGTAAGGCAAGGATCCCGTGTAAGACCATGTCAAGGCATGGCATCGGCATTGATGAAGGACTCCATGTAAGACCACATCAAGATGTGGCATTGGCAATAAGACAAGGACACCATGTAAGACCATGTTTGGAGCATGGCATTTGGTAAGATAAGGATATCATGTAAGACCATGTCAAGACATGGCATTGATAAGTTACTATAAGGCAAAGGTCCCATGTAAGACCATGCCAAGGCTTGGCATTGGTGAGTTCATAAGGCAAGGATACCATGTAAGATCTTGCCAAGGCATGGCATTGGTGAGTTCATAAGGCAAGGATACCACGTAAGACCATGTCAAGACATGGCAATGGTGAGTTTAAAAAGGAAAATGTTCCCGAGTAATCCAAAGAGTAAGTCAAAGAAATGACAAGGTGAGAACATGAAGAAAGAGTACATGTATGCATTTAGGGCTTATTTAATATTGAGATTGTAAGTGATTGAGATTATCAAGTATTAAGTGATGAGTTTTCAGTTATGCTTGTGACACTTTATGACATGATTCGCAATATGCCTATATTATGAAAGAGTACTCATGTGTTAAGTGAGATGTTGCAGGTAAGTAAGCAAGCTATTAAGTAAGGTGCCCTTTGTATTCTGAGCCTTTGGTAAGGTTACCAGTGAGTTCACCGGGAAAATCGATTAAGTGAAATTATGTGTGGCTTGTAGTGATAAGTGTAGGTATATGGATGTGTAACGTATGAGCAATATGCTCGATATGTAATCAGAAAGTGGAAAGATTTTTATAGGTAAGTAATGAATATAACTAAAGTGAGTGAGAGCAAAAATTTACAATAAAACTATTTTAGACAGCAACAGTTATGTGAATTTGAAAAATCACCAAAACTATTAGAAATTGAATTAAAAGTTATATGATATGTTGATTTAAATCTTATTCAGTCTATTTTCATATAAAAGAAACAAAGCAATCAAAGGATTTGTATATTTTTAGATATTTAAATTCTTGTGAGACTGGTTCAGAATGATTACGTGATCCCCTATTCTTACTTGGAAAACTCATTAAAAATTTTACAAAAATAATCATGGGATAAAATTTATATCCTTGAATTTCTTAATGAGTCTATGTTCAAGAGAAACAAACGATAACATCATTTGAGTTATGTACAATGAGATAGTTAATTTCTAGTGAACAAAGGTCGAAACCGTCAGACAACAGAATAGGGGATACTTTAATGAATAAACTGTACTAATTGGAAAGACAAAAAATTCTAAAAATATTTTGGTATGAAGATATTTGAGCCTAGTTTCAGGGAAAATTAGCGGTTTGTAATTCGAAGCTCCACAGCTAAAGAAATGAATAATTTAGTTACAACAATTCAAGTAGACATATTAATGTGAACATGAGTAATAAGGTATAAGCATGTGATTTAATGTTTGTATCAATTTGAGAACTTGTTGTGAGGATTTGTCATTTTGACGCTTTGGTAAAGCTACAAATGAGTAAGTTGGGAAGTAAGAACTTAGCATTATTTATGCAAGTTATGACAGCTTAGTAGTAAGCTAAATTCATTGCTAATGCATATTATTTTTACATGTGAACTTACTAAGCTTTATAAGTGAAACACCCCACACTCGGTCCACGAGCCTGGACCGAATCTGGTATGTTCCTTGAGTAAACCGGTTTCAAAGTTCTTTGTTACTTAGAGAAAATTTGTGTAATTTTTAGAAAAATATCGTTTTGGGTCGGGCTTAGGTTGGAAACCCATTTATTTTAATTAGAAATCATTTAATTACGGTGACAAAACAATTTTAGAGTCTATTTTTAAAATAAATTAAATTAAACTTTAATCAAAATAATTCGGAACATGATAATTAAAAATAAACAGAAATAAAGAAATCCAACTTGGGCCTTATGGCCTTATTACATCAAACAAAACCCAAATTTAAAATTAAAGTACTTAGTAAAAATAAAAGTCCGAATCTTTAAATTTCTCCTTGCTATGCATGGCCACCTTTAGCCCCTGCCGACCCGGTCCATTATTGCTCATCACCTAAAAAATATTTCCCACAACGGGGTGAGTCAAACTGACTCAATGTGTAACCAACACTACAATTTAAGAAATCAAGGCATACCGAACATAACATGTTCATACATTAATTCAAAATAATGATGCAATCCCAACCCAAAACCTAGATGCCATCCGCTACACACCCCGTGCACTGCCAAACACATCGTGGGGACTACTAAGTCGACCCTCCTTTCCACTACACACGAAATTGCGGGCTTAAGTCACCGCATCTCTGTGGTCTTAGGTCACCACTTTTCGACATCGTGGTCTTAGGTCACCACTTTGCAGACATCGTAGTCTTAAGTCACCACTTTTCACTTCCCCTTTCAATATACAACCATATGCCCCATATATTAATAAGCATAATATACCAGAGTTCACAATCGTATAAAATTCTCATGTTATGAATAACATATTTCATATTCCTAGTAGAAGTAGGAAACGTACATGAGTACTTTTGTACCACATTTGGGTACTTAGCCATATTCTCATTCATATATATACTCATAGATTAAAATATTGCCATGTGACATATTAAAAGATAGTGGGGATTACACACCTGATTCGCTTAATGAAGTCCTTGAAATCCCGAAGAAAACTGATTTATAGATTTAGATCTCAAATCCTACATAAATTAATCACTTACTATTTAAAAGACCATTCGGCCATTATTCCAAATGCTAATAGGATTAGTATTACTTACCTTGTTGCCAATTGATTTTAAGAATCAAATGCCGGATCTTGGTATTCCTCCCTTGCGAATTTGGCTAAACATTATATTACTCCATAAGTTAGTTTTTGGCTTCTGATAATAAATCCAAACATTTAAAATATGCCTTGGCCGAATATCTTAAACACATACCTTGTGATTCCAAATCCCAAAAAGTAACCCTTGGCTATGGAGATGTCAAAATCCCTACACACATATGTTAGATCTGATTTCCAAATCACCTAATAAACTTAATCAAATGGCTTTTGGCCTGAACCATGTTTTTCTTACCTTAAACCCTTGAATCCCGAAACTCTCTTCTTGAGTAGCCGAAATTCCTTAGATCTGAAATCCTGCACCCTCCTTCAATACTCACCAAAAGACAACCAAAAGGATCGGCCCAAAATCTAGGTTGAAAGCGATTGAACAATCAAGAATCCATTGTTCTTACCTTAACACCACAAATGGCACCCACCTTTGATTGAAGTAACAGAGATTCGGCTATGGAGACTTAGACAGAGATCAAAGTGGTTTCGGTTTTGACAGTAGAAGAAAAAGAAGAAGAAAAGATGGATTTTTGCTTAAGAAAAATTTCGGCAGAGAGGGGGAGAGAGCTAGGGAATTTTCGGCAACACTTAGAAAAGATGAAAGAATAGCCTCAATTTTCCTCCTTTAGCCGAAATTATCAAAAAGAGAGTCCCTTACTTGGCCACTACTCTTCATATGTGATAATATTATCCTTATTTAAATTAAAAAGATTTAATCCATCATTTATCTCTCCAAAATAATCCAATTTAAAAATCCTTTATTTATCACCTTTTAATCAAATATTATGAGAATAAAACACCTCCTATGTGCCGTCCACCTCAGTCTTCTGGAAGCAAAAAATAAAACCTTCGTTATTTGCTTCCCAAGTAACTCGAACTCAGGCCCATTCCTCCTGCATATGGCGCCATTTCCATAGGCCCTAAGTGGCATCTTCAGGCCACCTTTCCAAGCCTGTTTGTGTGTCAAATTGCACCAACTTTTTCTTTTAAGGCCACCTTGCCTTAGTTTCCTATTTTAAACTTTAAAACTCGACATTTCTAAGTCATTTCTAAGTTTCCTAAAATTTTCGATTGGCTCTGTAAACTTGCCATTTTCTTACATTTCCAAGTTTCCAGAAATGTTCACTTTCCATTTTTGAATCATTTCCTTACATTTCCTAGTTTCCAAAAATGTTCATGTCTACGCATTTCTAGGTTTCCAAAAATATTCATGTCTATGCATTTCTAGGTTTCCAAAAATGTTCATGTCCATGCATTTCTAGGTTTCCAAAAATGTTCATTTCCATTTCATTTTCATACATTTCTGAGTTTCCCAAAAATATCAAGAATTTATTCATAGTGCTTAAGACAGGTTATTTCGTACACTTAAACCGAAAATGCATAGGTCCTTTCCAGGATGTTACAATAAGCTTACCCTTTTTTCTTTCCCATGTAACAGAGTCCTATTAAACAAGCTCAGGTTGGAGGTCGTTCGAGATTACTTCACACTATCAAGCTATCTATGGGTATCTTTATTTATAAATGATTTAAGTTATGGCATGTATAGGGGCTTGACTAAGTTATTTTGTATATGTGTTAATTAATTTGACCAAATGCATTGTTAAGTCTGGTAATGCATCGTACTCAGTTCTGGCATAGGCTACGAGTGAGGGGTGTTACATTTAGTGGTATCAGAGCTATGGTTTAGTCGGTTCTCGGACTACCATAGTGAGTGTGAGAGTATAGCTATACATGTCATATTGAACTGTGATAGTGTGACGACTCCCGACCCTGATGTAAATTATTTTATTAGATAGATGCGCACTTCAACCGAGCTAAATTTGATAGTGCAAACAGTGTGTTTATGATGAGTTGAGACTCGTAAAAAGTAAGAATAGTAGTTTATGATGTTTATGTGATGATAAATAAATTGTGGTTGGGAATTTTTCTTGAAATATGAAAGATGAGATGAAAGGAAAGTTTATACTATGATAAGTGTTCATGTTTGATTGGCATTTGTATGATGCTATGAGTATAACTTGTGAAATTAAGTGAATGTTATAAGTAATTTTACTCGAGATTTATGAATGAAAGTATAAGTACACTTGTTTGTATAAGATGATAGGAAGGTTGTGTAAAATGAGTATGCATGTTAAGTTACTTGAAACAAAATATATATGATGAGTGTTAAGTTATAAGCATGAGTATATAAGAGGCAAGTCAGAGGCGTTACAACCTCACCCCCTTCCAATAAGGTATGTTATAAAGAAATTTCATGAAATTTAGACCGAATGGGTTTACAAGTGGAAGACTAAAGAGTTGAATTGTAGATTAATTGTCAACGTGATCAGAGTTGAGAATGGTTTAGTAAATGAACACAATTGCAGAAAAGATGTCAGATTAATATGAAAATCATTCGGATTCCAAAATGTTATAGTTAAAGAAAGGTCAGGCTCAGCTAATTAACTCATCCAGGTATGAGGCCTAAAGAATGTAATTGCTGGAATTTATTCTGAATTTATTTCTGTTTGCAATTGGAATAATAACATATTAGTAATGAGAGAATTAGATAGTATAATCATGATCGAGATGTATTAATGACTGAATGCAGTGCTAATGGTTGAGAAATTATAGCAACCTCTTCCAACTATTATATGTTCCCATTTACTCTCAGAGGTATATATATATCTGCAAGATTTCGAATTAAATTCCTATAGTATGAGAATGTTAGCTAAATTTACAGGTAGATGAAAGCATTGTAGTCTATTTGAGCTATGATCGAAATTGCTCTATCTTTTCTAATTTTCTGCATCATCCACAGATAGAAAGTTGATGGTAAGGTCCGTATGATGTTAGCGTCCCATTTTACTAACTATTGCTCAATGAAAATAAAGGAAGATTGTGTGGCTTTTGTTAAGATTATTTCAGTACTTATGAGTATTTTCTGTGTAGCTCTATGTTCTGAGATTTTGTTATTTCTGTTTCCTTAATAAATTATTGTTCAAAGTATCAGCCATGACATATCAGTAGGAAATGTTCTATTGATGAAAATGGTTTCTTCTTATTATTAAAACGCTTAGGATGATTATAAGTTTTGACTTGATGGCGAGAGTACTTTGATACAGTTACCAGAGGTATAAAGATTGTGCTTTTGTATTGGTTGTTAAGGAAATTTGTGTTTAAATTTCTTTGATGATCGAGATGTTTTGTTTTCAGCCGGGACATTGTCTACTAAAGTAATTGAGAAGTTAGTCTTATTATGGCACTATGATTTTTAAGCTATATGAGCATTATGGCATCAATATAGTTAAGTGCTTCGACGAGTAACAGTTGAAGTAAATTTTATTATAAGTTTAATCTTTCTCTAGATTTGAGAAGAAATTGAAGTTGGCAAAGTGTGAATGATAGGAAGTTCAACTTAGACCTGTGTATTGGTTTTCATTTTTCAAATGATCTTGATACGTATATCAGCGAGTTAAAGATAGAATGTTATGATGTCTAGGACAGTGATAATTATCTGTTTATTTAAAAAGTAAGATGTTGAAGTTGACGAGACTATATGAGAAGCTCAAAGTGAATTGTGAAATTAGACCTAAATCCATTAACTGGTGAGATTTTTGGAGACGAAAATCCCTAAAGGGAGGAGAGTTGTAACAGCCCGACTTTGGGCTTAGTTGGAACAGTGGTTTTGGGACCACAAATCCGATGTTAAGAAATTTATTTTATTTATATTTTTATGGTCTACAATTTCACAGAATAATTCCGTGAAAATCTCATTCGAAAATTTTGACGTTTGGGCACTCAATTTAGTCAAAAGGACTAAATTGTAAAAAGTGCAAAAGTTGAGTTCTACATATTACAAGTGCCCAACTGGTATGAAATTTTAAATTGGAGGTCCTTAAATGATAATTTGACCATTGGTTAAGTTGGTGGACAAGAAAAGGGATATGGATGGGTATATTTGAAAAGATTTTTTTTAAGGGGCATTTTGGTAATTTAGTAAATTAAATGAATTAAAAACAAAATTTAAATGCCAAATTTGTCCATCTTCAAGCTTAGGCCGAATTTAACATGTGGGAAGCCATGGATAGGGTTTTCAAGCTTCCCAAGCTTCATGGTAAGTCCATTCTAGGCCCGTTTTTCATGTTCTTTACATTTTTGGAGTCTTGGTAACTTGATTTAGCTTATTCTAGCAATAATTTAACCTAGGGTTCATATTTGGAAAAATACTCGTAAGTGAATTGTGTTTATTTTCATGTTTTATGGCAGAATATAAAGCTTAGAATTATGTTAAACAACTTTTACTAAGCGATTTTAAGTGAAAACGAGTAAAACGACATAATCGGCAAGAATACCTAATGTACATAACTGCATGTTAGAGCAAGAATTTGATGTTGCCATAGAAGGGAAAAATGATCAGCATGTTATAAAACATAAGAATAAGGTATGGAGTTTAATTTTCGAGCCTAGGGGTAAAATCATTATGATGCAAATGTTTAGGGGCAAAATTGTAATTTTGCCAAAGTTTGAGTTAGGGACTGTTTTGAGTACTACATTAATTAAATAAGCGAAATTTGATGTCTTAGACCCCCAAAAAATGAGATTTGGACCTAGAACGGGAGGAAAATAAAAAATCAGGAAAGTTGGTAAAATGACCGTTTTGGTATCGAGGTATGTTCATATGTTTAATAAGCATTTAATTATGCATATTTGAATGATCAATTGATATTTTGGCCATAAATACTATAGTACTGAGTTTCAAATATAATGATCAATGTTCGATAATAATTCTATATTGGAAAGAGAACTTGTATAATTTATATGTTAGACCATATTTTGTATTATGGCTTTGTATGATAACAAGGAAGTATTGACTAGCATAGTTTGACGAGAAGAAGTTAAGTTGATGATATGATGAGATTTAGAATGTAAGTATGTAAGTTGAGTAGCATTTTATTATTATGCAATTATTGTTTTTAGTAATGTTATTATTGAGTTATGCGACTAACCTTGAGAATTTGAGCAAGTATGTTTCAGCTATGACTTGACAAGGCATTGATATCTCAAAGTCCATGGCTATACCATGGCAAGTAAGGAAGAATTGACAGAAAAGTCCATGTTCATAACATGACATTTAAGGAGGAATTGACGATTAAGGGTACCATGTAAGACCATGTCAAGACATGGCATTGGTAAGGCAAGGATCCCGTGTAACATCCTGGAAAGGGCCTATGC
Source organism: Gossypium bickii (assembly GCA_025503065.1). Taxonomy (NCBI): domain Eukaryota; kingdom Viridiplantae; phylum Streptophyta; class Magnoliopsida; order Malvales; family Malvaceae; genus Gossypium; species Gossypium bickii. The sequence continues at coordinate 56,353,271 of CP106717.1, read as the reverse complement.
ATTTTCAGTTTAATTGTACGAAGTGACATGTTTTATGTACTAAGAATAAATTTTGAATATTTTTGGAAACCCGGAAATGAATGAAAATGATTGGGAAATGAACATTTTTGGAAACCTGAAAATGTATGGAAATGATCTGGAAATGAACATTTTTGGAAACCTTAAAATGTATGGACATGATTTAGAAATGATTCAAAAGAGGAAAGTGAACATTTCTGGAAACTTGGAAATGTAAGGAAATGATTCAAAAGAGGAAAGTGAACATTTCTGAAACTTGGAAATGTAAGGAAATGTCAAGTTTACAGAGTAGAACGAAAATTTTCTGAAACTTAGAAATGACTTAGAAATGTCGAGTTTTAAAGTTTAAAAGAGGAAATTAAGGCAAGGTGGCCTTAAAAGAAAAAGTTGGTGAAATTTGACACACAAACAAAGCTTGAAAATCGGCCTGAAGATGCCACTTAGGGCCTCTAGAAATGGCGCCACATGCAAGGTGTTGGGCTGAGTTCGAGTCACTTGGGAAGCAAATAAAGGAAGTTTTATTTTTTTGCTTCCGTAAGCTTCGAGGTGGACGGCACAAGCCTTCTAGAAAGGAGGAGTTTTATTTTCATAAATATTCGATTAATAAGGTGATAAATAAGGGATTTAATTTGGATTATTTTTGAAGAGATAATAAAGGATTATTCTCTAATTATTTTAAATTAAGGAGATAAACTTATCAATAAAGAAGAGTGGTGGCCAAGTAAGGGATTCTCGAGTAGTAGTTTCGGCTATAAAAGGAAGAAAATGGGGCTACTTATCAATTTTTCTTCCTCCTCTTCTCTCTCCGAATTTACAGTGCTCTCTTCTCTTCTCTTCTCTTTTTCTTTTCAAGTTTCCAATCTATAGTCCACCATTGTCAAAATTCTCAAGTTTTCTTTTCTTCCTATTTCTTCTTACCAATCCATTCAAAAGCCGAATCTTGGAAGGGCTTCAAGCATAGGTGTTGTTGATTTCTTCAAAGGTAAGAACAAGTTTGATTTCCATTCTTTTCTTTTAGATTAACCGAGAGATAATCTAACCCCATACATATTATGGTTGCCGAATATGGAAGGATCTTTCAGATTATCGAGTAGTCGACTAAAAGGAGGAGTATTCGAGATTTCTAAGATTAAGGTAAGACATGTAAATATTCTACCAAAGGCCTTGATTTATGTTTCGATGATTAAGATTAAGTCTAACGTAAGGTTTTAGGGATTTCGACATTCCTAGGGAAACAAGGAACAGTTTTGGGATTTGTTGGTGTTCCAATCGGCAACAAGGTAAGAATACTAATCCTACTAGGATTTGGAATCTTGGCCGAATGGCTTTTTATTAATGTAATAAGTGATAAATCAATGTAGGGATTAAGGATCTAAGCATTAGATCAAGCTTTTCGATCTCAAGGAAATTTTAAGCGAATCGTGTGTGTACCCTCACTTTTTCATAATATGTATTATGGCTATGTTAATTAAAATATGTGATATTAAGAATATGAAAGTGGCTAAAGTACCATGTTATGGTACAAAGTACCCAGGTACGTTTCCTACTCCTAAGATTTCGAAATATGTTAGTTGTAACATGAGAATATGATAAGAATATGAACTTTGACATATTACGCATATTATTATTATGGGGCATATGGGTTTGTTTGAAAGGAGAAGTGAATGTGGTGACCTAAGACCACGAACACGGTGACCTAAGACCGTGATATCTCGAAAAGTGGTGACCTAAGACCACGATGTCTGAAAGTGGTGACCTAAGACCACGATGAATCTGAACAGGGTGACCTAAGACCACGAATGCGGTGACCTAAGACCGCAATTTGGTGTGTAGCGAAAGGAGGGTCGACTTAGTAGTCCCCTGCGGTGTGGACCGGCGCAGTACGGGGTGTGTGTAGCGGATGGACAATTAGGTTTGGGTTTGGGAATGCATCATAACTTGTATTCCATGTTTTGAATGTGTAATTCTTGTGTGCGATTCTATTATGATTAAGTGTCGTGTACACATTGAGTCTGTTTGACTCACCCTGCTGTGGGACTATTTTCGTGACGATCGATCAATGGACCGACCTCTCGATGTGAAGCTTAGGGATGGCCATGCACATCAAGGAATTTAATTAATGTGGATTTTTATTTTTATCAAGTACTTAAACTTAAAGTTTGGGGAATTATTTGATGTAATAAGGCCATAAGGCCATAGTTGGTTTTCTTTAATTCTTTTACTCTTATTTATTATGTTTACAAATTATTATTTATGGATTCAAGTAAATTTATTTTGAAATAAACCCTAAATATTTATCACCTTAAATAAATAGATTTCAATGTAAGATAAATTGGTTTTCAATAAAAGCCCAACCCAAACAATATTTTTTAAAAAAAGGCACAAATTTTCTCTAAGTAACAAAAGAATTTGAAACCGATTTTCTTGAGGAATATACCAAATCTGGTCAAAGCTCGTGGGCCGGGTTTGAGGTGTTTCAGTTTGGTATCAGAGCCCAGCTTTAAACTCTCGGCCTGTGGGCTAAGGCCCAAAACATTTTCCAAACGAGCCCAAATGAGTTTTATGAAAAGTATTTCTAAAGTTAAGTAGGTTTTTCTGGCATGACACCTAAGTCTCCGACCCGAAGTCCACCAGGTAAGTACTTCGATCTCTTGGGTGATTTATATTATGATTTGTTGAAGGGTAGAAATGGAATGGAACGTAGATTAGCATGATAAGTACTTGAACCCTAGGACTAGTCTACCCCAACTATTGCATAAGGCTTAAGGACCATTAAACAAACCTATGACTAAGATGCCGAGTTAGGGTGAGGTAACCATTGTGCGCATGTTAAGGATTGGATCCGGAAGAGCCTGGTACTTAAGCAGTCCGAGTGACTCACCTCCTCTTCGCTGGAATCCTACCTAGTGCGTAGCTTCGGTTCACCCTAACCAAGAGGACTCGGTCATAGGCTAAACACAATAACTAAAACCCGAAAGGGAACTAGCCGTGTTTTTATAAAAACCCTAGTTTTAAAACTTTTAAAATTACCTTTTTAATTTGTGAAGACTATTTTTGCAAAAAAAAATTTCTGAAAAATTTTCGATTTATAAAATTACAAAAATACCCCTAGTGGTAAAATTATAAAAATGCCCTTAGTTTATGAAATTCCCAAAATACCCATAGTTCTTATCAAAATTTCCTTACTTCATAACAAGTCCAAAAATCCTAATTTGTAAAATATTAAAAATACCTTGATTTTGGAAAATTACAAAATTGCCCCTAACTTACAAAATTACCAAAATGACCCTGATTTTCAAAATTTTTGCAACACTACCAATTTGGAAAACAAATTCTCAAAAAGAACCTCAAAGTTTTACAAATTTTGAAATACCCTTGATTTATTAAGATTTACAAATTTACCCTGGTTTATTACCAAAATACCCCTGAGTTTCAAAATTACCGAAATACCCTCGGATTTCAGGATTTCCAAAAAAATACCTCGGGAATACAAAATTACCAAAATACCCTTACTGACAAAATTACCAAGGAACCTTATTTTGAAAAATTACGAAAATACCCCTGTAGGACAAATTACGAAAATACCCCTGGGATAGGAATAAGGCAAAGAGTGTTCAAATAGTGAATGTGGGTGGTAGATACCACTGAATAAATATGTCTATGTTGATGAATGAATGTGCCTCTATTGAGGAATGAAGGTGTCTCTGTTGATGAATGTGAATGTGATTCTCTGAATTAGAGTAGTGAACTTGAACTGAAACTTTGTGTGATCGAAAGAACTACTTCTAAATATCTTTATTTCATAAAATTGTTCGCGGTTAGTAAGTGGAACAAAATTCTGATGCATAAAACTTTTTAATCAGATTAAATCACGGCGTTAGAAATGAGTTCTAGGGGACGTGAACTTAGAGATTATGCCTAGGAAGTATGATCGTTCTATTAAGATCAGAGTGCGCAGCATAAGCGTAGTGCGGTGAGTTAAGATGTACGATTATTCGTTAGTAAGTAATTTCGAGGACAAAATTATTTTTAAGGGGGTAGAACTATAACATCCTGGAAAGGGCCTATGCATTTTTGGTTTAATTGTACGAAGTGACATGTTTTATGCACTAAGAATAAATTTTGAATATTTTTGGAAACCCGGAAATGAATGAAAATGATTTGGAAATGAACATTTTTGGAAACCTGAAAATGTATGGAAATGATCTGGATATGAACATTTTTGGAAACCTGAAAATGTATGGACATGATTTAGAAATGATTCAAAAGAGGAAAGTGAACATTTCTGGAAACTTGGAAATGTAAGGAAATGATTCAAAAGAGGAAAGTGAACATTTTTGGAAACTTGGAAATGTAAGGAAATGTCAAGTTTACAGAGCCGAACGAAAATTTTTGGAAACTTAGAAATGACTTAGAAATGTCGAGTTTTAAAGTTTAAAAGAGGAAATTAAGGCAAGGTAGCCTTAAAAGAAAAAGTTGGTGAAATTTGACACACAAACAGGCTTGGAAAACTGGCCTGAAGATGCCACTTAGGGCCTCTAGAAATGGCGCCACATGCAAGGTGTTGGGCCTGAGTTCGAGTCACTTGGGAAGCAAATAAAGGAAGTTTTATTTTTTTTGCTTCCAGAAGCCTGAGGTGGACGGCACAAGCCTTCTAGAAAGGAGGAGTTTTATTTTCATAAATATTCGATTAATTAGGTGATAAATAAGGGATTTAATTTAGATTATTTTTGAAGAGATAATAAAGGATTATTCTCTAATTATTTTAAATTAAGGAGATAAACTTATCAATAAAGAAGTGTGGTGGCCAAGTAATGCATTCTGAGTAGTAGTTTCAGCTATAAAAGGAAGAAAATAGGGCTACTCATCAATTTTTCTTCCTTCTCTCTCTCTCTAGAATTTCTCGAGTGCTCTCTTCTCTTCTCTTCTCTTTTTCTTTTGTCAAGTCGAATTTATAGTCCACCATTGTCAAAATTCTCAAGTTTTCTTTTCTTCCTATTTCTTCTTACCAATCCATTCAAAAGCTGAATCTTGGAAGGGCTTCAAGCATAGGTGTTGTTGATTTCTTCAAAGGTAAGAACAAGTTTGATTTCCATTCTTTTCTTTTAGATTAGCCGAGAGATAATCTAACCCCATACATATTATGGTTGCCGAATATGGAAGGATCTTTCGGGATTATCAGAGTAGTCGACTAAAAGGAGGAGTATTCGGGATTTCTAAGATTAAGGTAAGACATGTGAATATTCGGCCAAAGGCCTTGATTTATGTTTCGATGATTAAGATTAAGTCTAACGTAAGGTTTTAGGGATTTCGACATTCCTAGGGAAACAAGGAAACAGCTTTTGGGATTTGTTGGTGTTCCAATCGGCAACAAGGTAAGAATACTAATCCTACTAGGATTTGGAATCTTGGCCGAATGGCTTTTTATTAATGTAATAAGTGATAAATCAATGTAGGGATTAAGGATCTAAGCATTAGATCAAGCTTTTCGGGATCTCAAGGAAATTTTAAGCGAATCAGGTGTGTACCCCTCACTTTTTCATAATATGTATTATGGCTATGTTAATTAAAATATGTGATATTAAGAATATGAAAGTGGCTAAAGTACCATGTTATGGTACAAAGTACCCAGGTACGTTTCCTACTCCTACTAAGATTTCGAAATATGTTAGTTGTAACATGAGAATATGATAAGAATATGAACTTTGGCATATTACGCATATTATTATTATGGGGCATATGGGTTTGTTTGAAAGGGGAAGTGAATGTGGTGACCTAAGACCACGAACACGGTGACCTAAGACCGTGATATCTCGAAAAGTGGTGACCTAAGACCACGAATCTCAAAAGTGGTGACCTAAGACCACGATGTCTGAACGTAGTGACCTAAGACCACGAATGCGGTGACTTAAGACCGCAATTTGGTGTGTAGCGGAAGGAGGGTCGACTTAGTAGTCTCCACAGTGTGATTGGCAGGTACGGGGGTGTGTAGCGGATGGACAATTAGGTTTGGGCTTGGGAATGCATCATAACTTGTATTCCATGTTTTGAATGTGTAATTCTTGTATGCCTGATTCTATTATGATTAAGTGTCGTGTACACATTGAGTCTGTTTGACTCACCCCGTTGTGGGACTATTTTCAGTTGACGATCAGTAATGGACCGGGCTCGGCAGAAGCTTAGGGATGGCCATGCACAGCAAGGAATTTAATTAATGTGGATTTTTATTTTTATCAAGTACTTAAACTTAAAGTTTGGGGAATTATTTGATGTAATAAGGCCATAAGGCCATAGTTGGTTTTCTTTAATTCTTTTACTCTTATTTATTATGTTTACAAATTATTATTTATGGATTCAAGTAAATTTATTTTGAAATAAACCCTAAATGTTTATCACCTTAAATAAATGGATTTCAATGTAAGATAAATTGGTTTTCAATAAAAGCCCAACCCAAACAATATTTTTTAAAAAAAGGCACAAATTCTCTCTAAGTAACAAAAGAATTTGAAACCGATTTTCTTGAGGAACATACCAAATCTAGTCAAAGCTCGTGGGCCGGGTTTGGGGTGTTTCCTCCCGTGTAAGATCATGTTAAGAAATGGCATTGGCATTGATTAAGGACTCCATGTAAGACCACATCAAAATGTGGCACTGGCAATAAGACAAGGATACCATGTAAGACCATGTTTGGAACATGGCATTTGGTAAGATAAGATATCATGTAAGACCATGTCAAGACATGGCATTGATAAGTTTCTATAAGGCAAAGGTCCCATGTAAGACCATGCCAAGGCATGGCATTGGTGAGTTCATAAGGCAAGGATACCATGTAAGACCATGCCAAGGCATGGCATTGGTGAGTTCATAAGGCAAGGATACCACGTAAGACCATGTCAAGACATGGAAATGGTAAGTTCAAAAAGGAAAATGTTCCTGAGTAATCCAAAGAGTAAGTCAAAGAAATGACAAGGTGAGAACATGAAGAAAGAGTACAGGTATGCATTTAGGGCTTATTTAATAATGAGATTGTAAGTAATTGAGATTATCAAGTATTAAGTAAGTGATGAGTTTTCGGTTATGCTTGTGACACTTTATGACATGATTGGCAATATGCCTATATTATGAAAGAGTACTCAAGTGTTAAGTGAGATGTTTCAGGTATGTAAGCAAGCTATTAAGTATGGTGCCCTTTGTATTCTGAGCCTTTGGTAAGGTTACCAGGGAGTTCACCGGGAAAATCGATTAAGTGAAATTATGTTGGCATGTAGTGATTAGTGTAGGTATATGCATGTGTAACGTATGAGCAATATGCTCGATATGTAATCAAAAATTGGAAAGATTGTTACAGGTAAGTAATGAATACAACTAAAGTGAGTGAGAGCAAAAATTTACAATAAAAAACTGCTTTTAGACAAAGAAGAAGCATGAATTTGAAAAATCACCAAAAATATTAGAAATTGAATTATAAGTTGAATGAGATATTTATTTAAATTTTATTGAGTCTATTTTCTTATAAAAGAAACAGAGAAAACAAAGGATTTGTATATTTTTAGATATTTAAATTCTTGTGAGTCTGGTTCAGAATGATTACGTGATCCCCTGTTCTTATTTGGAAAAATTATTAAAAATTTTACAAAACTAATCATGGGATAAAATTTATATCCTTGAATTTATTAATGAGTCTATTTTCAAGAGAAATAAGTGGTAACATCATTTGAGCTCTGTACAATGAGATAATTAATTTTTAGTGAAGAAAGGTCAAAACCTTCAGACAACAGAATAGGGGACACTTTAATGAACAAACTGTATTAATTGGAAAGATAAAAAATTCTAAAAATTTTAGGTATGAAGATATGTGAGTCTATTTTCAGGTAAAATTAGCGGTTTGTAATTCGGAGCTCTGTAGCTCCAGAAATAAATAATTTAGTGTCAACGATTCAAGTAGATAAATTAATGTGAACATGAGTAATAAGGTATAAGCATGTGATTTAATGATTGTATCAATTTGAGAACTTGTTGTGAGGATTTGTCATGTTGACGCTTTGTAAGGCTACAAATGAGTAAGTTGGGAAGTAAGAACTTAGCATTATTTATGCAAGTTATGATAGCTTAGTAGTAAGCTAAATTCATTGCTAATGCTTATTATTGTTACATGTGAACTTGCTAAGCTTTATAAGCTTACCCCTTTTTCTTTCCCATGTTACAGAGTCCTATTAAGCAAGCTCGGGTTGGAGGTCATTGGAGATCGCTTCACACTATCAAGCTATCTATGGGTATCTTTATTTATAAATGATTTAAGTTATGGCATGTATAGGGGCTTCACTAAGTCATTTTGTATATGTGTTAATTAATTTGACCAAATGCATTGTTAAGTCTGTTAACGCCTCGTACTCAGTTCTGGCGTAGGATACGGGTAAGGGGTGTTACAAAGCACATGCCTAATTTATGTAAGCAAGCTTGCCGAACCCTAAAGAGCAAAAATGGTTTCTTTTTCCTTGGCTATTCGGTTGAAGAAACAAAGAAAGATGAAAGGTTTTTATTTTGTTTTATCATTTATTACTTATTTACAAAATTAACCTTAAAAATTACACTAATGCCAAGCCATGTACATCCACTATCATATTCAATGGTCTAATTACCATATAAGGACCTCCACTTTAAAGTTCTATAGCTATTTGACACCTTTAGCTATTGGAAAATAACTTTTGCACTTTACGTGATTTAGTCATTCTTATCAAATTGAGCATGTAAACGGTAAAATTTCTTAACAAAATTTTTATACAGTAATACTATCATGCTGTAAGCTATAAAATAGTAATAAATTTTTTTGACTTAAGATTTGTGGTCTCAAAACCACTGTTGTAACATCTCGATTTAGACCCTAGTCGGAACAGTGGTTTGAGCCCACAAATCTGAGGTCGTAAAAATATTTTAATGATATTTTCTATGTGAATGATATGTGATATAGTCTGTGTGAAAATTATGTGTGATAATTTGATCGTTTGTGTGTCGAATTAAGAGAAAGGACTTAATCGCATAAAGTATAAAAGCTGTGTGCTGATTGTTGAAGTATCCATGTGTTATGGCTTTTAAATGAAGTGGCCTTATAAAGCAATTTGGCCATCATATAGTGGGTGGATAGTAGTTGGACAATTATAACCAACTATCATAAGTTATATTATGTTATAATAATGGGTAAAATAGTAAAATGTTTATTAAGTTAATAATAATAAAACATAAAGATAAAATGCATGGAATTTGTTCATCTTTTACACCGAATGTGGAAGAAAGAAAAGGGTTTTAAAGCTTTTGAAATTTCGGCACTTGCTAAGCTCAATCAAGGTATGTTTTGAGCTCAATTTTTGATAATTTCTACGTTTTCGTAATCGTTGCTTTGTGCTTTACAAAACCCATGTTGTAATTTTATAAATTTGACGATGTTTATAGAATGTTCCACTGATAAATGAGGAGTTTTGTGATGAGTGTTCGTGTTAAATGAAAGATATGTGTTTAATGAACATGTGTTGTTCTTGAAATTTAGATGAATTTAGCTAATTAGGGCTAAATTGTGAAAATAGCATTTTGAAGGACTAGATTGTGAAATAAATGAAATGTGTGGATTTGTATAAGTATAAGAAGAATTCGGCTAAGCTCATGTATATTGAAATTTTGAGTATTTGATGATTTTGTGAAATAGGGACTAAAGTGTCGAAATGTGAAAATGTGAGGACTATTATGCAAAATGCCTTAAATGTGTGTGTGTGGACTAAATTGAATGAAATGGTGATTGAATGGATTGAATTTAAATGTGTATAGACCAAGAGAGAAGAGGTTCGGATCGAGATCGAGGCAAAGATAAAGTACTCGATTAGTTAACCATATCGATAGTCGACGTTTGAGGTAAGTTCGGACATAATACCTGTATTTAGCTATGTTAAATGTTATGGAATAAATGGTATGATATTATTACTATGTGAATGCTATGTGATAGATTGAGTTAAATGGCACTAAGTGTGCGAATTCAAAAACATGATCGAGATAAACAGCACTGTGTGTGCGGAATAATTAAGCTTCGTTTTTGTGGTTGGCACTGTGTGTGCGATGCCAATTTAAGATCGGTTTGGGATGGATGTACTAAGTGTACGATGCTAATTAAGCTTCGGCTAATTATTTATGCACTAAGTGTGCGAATGAATTGAGGAAGAAACGAGAGTGGATCGAAATGAATCGTGATTATTGATTAACAAAAGTATTTGATAACTAAGTATTGGCTAAGGTACGCTCAGAATCTATGTGATTGGTGAAACTATGAATGTGGATGTGGATGAGTATATTAAATATATTGGTTGTGAATGGTATTATATTGGTGGTAGTAAACATTAATCTATGTGATGCCATGTTGGTATTATGTATTATGTTATGAACTTACTAAGCTTTATAAAGCTTACTGTGTGATTTGTTTCTCTGCTTTGTAGTGTCAGTAAAGCTAGCTCGGATCAGGGGATCGTCAGCTTCTCAGTCACACTATCGGCAATCTATTTTGGGGTATTTTGGAACGATGTATATAGTTAAGATATGACATGTATAGGCTAGTCATTTGAATCATGTTTGAGATTTGTAGTAGCCATGAGATGTGGCTAGATATGTGCTAGTTTTAGCATGAATGACTTTGTATATATGTGATGCATCTTTTGGCATGGTTTGTCATTTGAGAAGTTCACTTATGAATAGTAACTTGGTGTTGATAAAATGCTAATATGAATTAGTGAATTGAGAAGAAATGATGTTTGGTATTGAATGTATTATGCTTGTGATGAGATAAGTTTTAGTATTGAATTTGTTATGGTTGGAATGGGAATTGAATGCATAGATTAAATGGTCATTTGGTAAGTTTTTGGTTGCCTTATGTGCATGATATGTTTTGGGATGTGTTGCTTGTAGGTTTGACCCTAAGTGGGTGGCATTTTGGCCTTGCAAAATGGCCTATAATGTCACACGGTTATGGCACATGGGCGTGCCTAATGACCGTGGGTGAATTGTAGGATGCAGTTTAGCATAACACGGCCTCGACACGGGCGTGTCATCTGGCCATGGTGTGCAAGTCAGTAGCTAACATAAAAGTACATGGCCAAATACACGGGCGTGCTTGGTGGCCGTGGTGGGGAAGTCAGTATATGACCTAAAAGTACACGGCCATGGCACACGGGCGTGCCTAATGACCGTGTTGGTATAGTTAGTATAAACACGAATGGATACACGGTGGTGTCTAGAAGCCGTGGAGGGTACACGGTCTCCTCCCACGGGCGTGTCTCCCCTGCATTTTAGAAAAGTTTCAAATTTTCATGGAATTTCATAGGTGTTTCAGTTTAGTTCCGACTTGACTTATAAGTATGATTAAGGTCTCGAGGACCCGATTAAGGGACATTATGTCTGAGAATGATGATTGAATGTATGATTTTATCTGTGAATGTTTCTGATCTGTTCGATAATGCTCTTAACCTTAATCTGGTGATGGACTCGGGATAGGGGTGTTACAACTGTTTCAATTTCACCGAAAACGAGTTATTACACTTTTGGTGTGCATGAGCTTGTAGAAATACAAGTGATTGGTTAGGAATGTAATAGCTCAAATTTCAGCGATGTTGGAAATAGTGGTTCGAGACCACCAAATTCAATAAATAAATTCGTAGATTATATTATTTAATATTTACGAGCCAAATGTAGCTTTTAAAAGATTTTTGAAATAGTAAATTGTGTTTTATAAAGATTTATTTGGTCAAGAAATTGAGAAATAGAGGTATCGAGATCTCAGTGTTATAAATTGAGCCATAAATATTTTTTATGAATATTTCTGGAGTGTCAGTAAGGTATTATTAAAATTTTGTTAGAAAATTTTGACGTTTGGGTGGTTAATTAAATAAAAAGGACTAAATTGAAAAAGGTGTAAAAGTTGCTAGAAGGATTAAATAGCTCAATTGTCAAATGAGGAAGGATCTAAAGTGCAAATAAGCTGAAAGGAGTTATTTTGGGCGGCAATAGCTTAGAAAAATTAGGAAATGGGTGAAATAAGGGCAAAATTGGAAAATTGCCAAAATTAGTTAAATAAAAATGGGACCAAATTGGAATATCTAGAATTCTCATCATTTTTCTTCATATTCATCAGTTGAAAAACAACCATAGAAGAGGGTTCAACCTAGTTTTCATACTCTAGCTTCATGTAAGTTTAATTCTTGCTTTCTCCTTGAAATTTCTAAGTTTTTGGACTTTTACAATTGGGTCCAACTTACTATGTCATTAGTTTTTGATTCCATGGCTAATTTTTGAAGTTGTTACAGATGATTGCTGGAAGCATATGATGAATAAACATAAAATTGAAGCTTTAATTTTGATACATGGTGATTTTATCAAGTAAAATTGATGGAAACTGACTTTAAGACCTAATAGTGAAAGAGTTTGGAATTAAGATCTAATGCTAAAGTTTTGATTTCCAAGGGTTAAGAAGTAGTTTAAAATGATATAATAAAGTAATAATTGAGAAAAATTAGCTCAATTGAGGGGTTAATTGAGCAAGAACTGAATTGTATGAACTGTGAAATTTGGGGCAAAAATGAAAATTAACATTTTGCACTAAAACAGTTTTGGACAGTAGCAGTAGTCTAACTTTGAAAAATCACAAAACAATTTATAAATCAAAATAGAGGATGAATAAAATATTAAATTAAAGCTTATTGAGTCTAGTTTCTTATAGAAGAAACGATGTAAGTAATGGAATTGTGAATCATGAGATATAATAAATTTTATGAGACAAGGTTAGAATGATTTAAGGTTCCCTTATTCAACCTTTGGAAAATCATAAAAAATGGAAGAAAATAATTAGGGGCTTAAATTTATATGTTTAAATCCTGAATAAGTCTATTTTCAATAAAAATAAACAGAAACATCATCCGAATCTCGTACAAGGAGATAATTAATTTTTAGTTAAGAGGGGTCGGAACTGTCGGACAGCGGAACAGGGGTGACTTTAAAGAATAAACTGTAGTTATTGGCTAAATAAAAAATTCTGAAAATTTTATGGTAAGAAGATATGTGAGTCTAGTTTCAGGGAAAATTATCATATCTTAATTTGGAGTTCATAGCTCAAGATAAAAATAATTTAGCGACTGTGACATGAATGGATAGCTTGAATATCCATATAAGTAAATAATGAAAATTATAGATAATGTTACTTACAAGTGTGTTATTTATACTAAGGATGTGGATGGAGAGAAGGAGGAGGAAAAATATATGAATGACTTCTGTATAAATTGATCACATGCCCGATTATAATCGATAAATGTTAAATTAGAAATGATATAATGTTTTATTTCAAATATTTACTATGAAATTGTGATTATCGTTATGATATAAAAATTGAATTTGTAAGTTCGTATGTTGATAAATGTTTTTGATTTGTGTTAATTAAGCACCATTATCATATATTTGATTAAATTTTGGAAATTTCAGTAAATGTTTGAATTGAGTAAAAATGCAGGATCGATCACGATCGTTGCATAGTGAAATATGAATTGACAGTAAAGACTATGGTTAAACTCTGGCATTGTGCTAAGTAAAATAAGTCCATGGCATTGTGCTAAGTGAAATAAGTCCATGGCATTGTACAAAGAGAAATAAGTGATTCTGGTGCTGGTCTTATAAGTTCTACTCATGGCTGGGTAATCTGGCATGTGTTATGGATACCTGACAGCTTGTGTGAGCAGCACTAAGTAGTTACATAATGACTGACAGCTTGTGTGAGCAGACTTGTGAATGTGAATAGCTCGAGAGTGAGATCCTATGTGATAAGTGATAAGTGGTAGCTTCGGCTACCTGATCAAGTGAAAAGTGGTAGCTTCGGCTACCTGATTAGTGAAAAGTGGTAGCTCTAGCTACAAGTTAATAGTGGTAGCTTCGGCTATAAATGATAAGTGGTAGCTTCGGCTACAAGTGATAAGTGATATCCGTATAAGTCCATAACTGAGCTTTGGCAATCTAGTGAAAAGTGATGAATTGACGGATAAGTCCATGGTTTAACCTTGGCATAATGATAGTGAAGATGTAAGACCATAGCTAAGCTATGGCATTCTAGTGAAAAGACCATAGCTATGATATGTCATTAGTGATTATCAGTGAAATTTAGTGCATACCGGTGCAGATCAATTCTGTAAGACGTTCACTAATTTGACAAAGTTTGGTAAGTGTTACATGGAATTATGTGATATAAGAAAAATACGAGTTCAAGAGACATGAACATAAATCTTGGTTGATGAATGAGTTCATTGTGATTATATATTTGTACACCTTGAGTGTATTATCCGTATGAATTGTAATCCAAATGAGTTAATGAGAAAAGTTCTAATATGAAATAATCTGAATTCAAAGTGAAATAATATTAAAACGTACTTGAAATACATTGGTATATCTTGTATATATTATTTGAGTTCATAATGTGGAAAGTAAATGTATGTGGAAATTTGAGATGATGATAGGAACAATGGAAATATGCAAGTGTGTACAATTTCAATAAGGAATAAAGTGACAAGTAAATGTCGAGTTATCGTACCCACAGGGACTGTAAAAGAAATATTTATGAAAGTAATTTTAAACACTTTGGTGAAGGAAAAATATTTGGTTTTAGAAAGAGATAAAAAAAACTAAGAGTTAAAAACTAAGTGAAATAATTAAAATAAAACAAAGAAATTCTAGTGTATGATTCTGATTGCTAGTCAGAGTCTTAAAATTTATATAAAGAGAATGATCGAACCTAGAAACTAACTATGACAACGATTTGAAGTAAGTGCACCTATCGAACAGTAGTATAGCTTAGGCAAGACCGGATTGTTGAACCCAAAGGAACTAAAAGTACTAATACTAACTTTCTTTTTATTATCTAGCCTAAAATAAATGAAGTTTTATCTAATCTGAAATTAACTAATTACTAAGCTAAAGATGCAAAGACAAAAAGAATGAATTGGGGAAAATAACTTGAGGTAAAACTTAGTTGATTAAGACGATACCCTTAGGAAGAATCCACGTAGACTTCGCTTGTTATTTAACACTGAACCAGACGATGTATTCACTTGACTTGATCCGTAAGATTCCCTAATTTATATTAAACCCTCTCTCGAGGCTAATAACGTCTAAACCTAGGTTGATTAACTGAAATCTCTTTCTAATTAAAACCCCTAGAATCGTATTAACTCGATCTATGGACTCCCATATTAGGTTTCACCCTAATCCGGCAAAATCTCGTCACCCTATCACTAGGCGTGCGATCAACTCCGCTTAATTATGCTAGATCTACTCTTAAGCTAGGACTTTTGCTCCTCCACCTAAGCACATCCAACTTGAATTAATATCCCGAAAATATCAGCACAAGAATTAAGCACACATAATTAAGAATCAATCAAGTATTTATCATATAGTTCAGAAAACAATAACAAGATCCGTCTTAGGTTTCATCCCCTTCAGGTATCTGAAGGATTTAGTTCATAACTATAAAAGAAAACATCTCAGAAGGAAATATAAAACAAAAGATAAGAAATCCCTAAAACCCCCTGAAGGAATTGAAAGAGAGATCCGCCGTCTTGAGTAGAATTCTGGCTTCTTGATATCGATCAACTGGCTATCTTCGAGTGATTTCCACAAATCTGACCTTTTCAGCTTGGCTCCTTGGCCTAGCTAACCGCCCTCTTTAAGGTTACACTTAGGGGGTTTATATAGGCTTTTGAAATAGGTTTCTTTGCCCCTAAGTATCCTTTTCCCAGTAGAATTGCTCTTCTCTATGACAGGGACACGGCCATGGCACACGCCCATGTGAATCATCTTTAGGCCGTGTTTGGACTTCTTTAATGAGGCACGACAGTGTGAATCGGGATCAGGCCGTGTTCTAGTTTCTCAAGGAGGCACGACCGTGTGGGATTAAGTCCAGGCAGTGTCAATTTCCACTTTGGCCCAATTTTGTCCGTTTTAGGCCCGTTTCTCGTTTTTTCTGTCCTCCGGTGCTTTCCTAAGTATAAGACATGAAAAGAAAGGATTAAGAGCACCTTTTTACATAAATCAAGGGGTAAATCATCCAGAAGTATGCTAAATGTGGGATTAAAATATGTTACTTTTACGATTTATCACATACCACCACACTTAAGCTTTTGCTTGTCCTCAAGCAAAATTCTCAACTTATAATTAAAATGAACTTTCCATGATTCATAATTCCTATCAACAATGTCTTATCATAATTCATAGATAATTTATACATGGACAATTTAACTCAAAGAGTCTTAAAGATTCAAACAATATAAGTCATATATTTGTATCTCGAAAACGTAGGTGTCTCCCCTTATCTAAATAATTACTTTTAATGCAAAACCGACAAGGATTGACATCCTCACAAAAGATCCACTCAAATCACTTGAAGTGTTTAAGGTTCAAAATTAAGCACTCAAAAGTTGAACCTGAAAAGTTAATCCCATAGGCTTGCATGAAAATCAAATCTCCACCACAATAAAATGTGATGATAAACAGATCAAAAGGTCTTTACAGGGTTGTAATGAGGCTAGGTTAAGGGAATGGATATAGGTTGAATTAGCAGGTTAGAATAGAGATTGACTTGATAGATTACCTAACTAGAAAAATGAACTAATCCTAAATAATTACATCAACTAAAAATTTAATAATACGAGCTTTTTCTTCAAGATTTGAAATTTAAACATGTAAGCTATCTTAATTATAGAACTAATAATGAATATACTTTGAATTTTTTTAAGAACAAATCAAATAATAAAGGATAAATTCAACTACTGAAATAATATAATTATGTAACTAATCAAACCAAATTTCAATATAAGGGTAGTCAAAAAGGAATGGTGACAACAAATACAAGGGGTTTTGGGTTAATATTAGTGGGTGAGTTAATAAAAAGGGTTGTTAGGATTAAACGGGGTTCACTAGGGGTTAATTATGAAGGTAGGCTTTTTGTGGAGTAAGCGAGTTAAATCCTAAGTGCCTTTATCATCTCTGTATAAAAAATCATAGGTGTGGTCTCGACATGTATAATCGAGGCAAGTTCTAGAATAACAGTTCAATGTTGACACACTCATAATCAATAAAGTGAGCAAGAAAAGGAATATATGCTCTATAAGGCTCAAAATCTCACAAAAATTATGGGTGTTTTGATATCAACCTCGTAAATTTTAAATTTCAAGATATCGTTCAGATTCAGGTAGACAACCTAAAAAATTTTTAATTCTGAAAAATTACACTTATCATGCTTGATTCTCTAGTATTCTTCAAATTTAATTATCAATGCACAATTAACTATGGCTTTCTCAAAAAAATATCAATAAAAATCATAAATCATCAGAAATTTCATCCTAATTAGTAATATGAAGAAATTACTTAAGAACAAGATTAAATTCAAGGATTTACGAATAATGCAGAAAGTTAGTGAAACACCCAAAACCCGGCCCACGAGTCTCGACCGAATCTAGTATGTTCTGGGAGTAAAACATTTTCAAATTCATTTGTCATTTTGGAAAACTTGGGTAGTTTTGAAGAAAGTTTGATTCGTGTTGGGTTCAATTGAAAACATTGTTACTTTTTTGAAATCAGGGATTTATTAAAAAACTTGTTTTTAAATCAAAAGACATGCCGAATTCGTTAAAAATGTATCTTTAAATTGGAAATCATTTGTATTTAGATGTCAAAATATTTGAAGGTTTATTTTAAGAAAGATTACTTAAGCGTTAATTTAATAAAATTTGTATCGTACCAAAATAATTAAAACTCAAGCGTAAACAGTTCATACTATGGCCTTATTACATCAAAAACAAAACCCGAATAAATCCAAATACGAAAAAGAAAAATAGAAAGTCCAAATTAAAAATAAACTTTGAGCTGAGCATGGCCACCACTAAGCTCCTGCCGACCGGGTCCATTACTGAGCGTCATCTGAAAACATATCCCACAACGGGGTGAGTCAAACAGACTCAGTGTATAACAACCACACTAAGTCCTAATGATTCAGGCATATCAGATCGTACATATCACAATTTACAAACAATGATGCATTCCCAAACCCAAACCTAGATACCATCCCCTACACATCACCCGTACCAACCATCACACCGTGGGGACTACTAAGTTAACCCTCCATCCGCTACACATCATCGAAGGTAGTCACTGCAGACGACGTGCTCATTGCCCTTATATATATCGTGGCATTGCCACCGGATCAGATATTTGTGACGTAAGTCACCACATTCAGATTATGTGACCGAAGTCACCACATTTAGATATTTGTGGTATAAACCACCAGATCACTTCCCCTTTCCATGTAACCCATATGCCCCATGTCATAGAAATATGCATAAACCATGTCATATTTCTTATTCACATTCTTATTATTTCACATATGTGCTGTACAGATCATATTATACTCATAGTAGGAGTAGGTAAACGTACCTGAGTACTTTGTACTACTGCCTGGTACCTTAGCCCACTTTGCACATTATTGTAAACACATATATTAAATTTAATGCCGTAAATCTATTAAGACTTAGGGAAGGGCTACACATCTGGTATACTTATCGAGTTCACTGAAATCCCCAAGACCCGATTTAATGCTCTAGATCTTAGTCCTTACATTCGGCAAACACTTAACATTTTAACAAAAGCCTATTCGGCTATAAACCAAATCCCGAAGGATTAACGCAACCAACTTCTTACCTTGCTGCCGATTTGACTACTAATCAAATCCCAAAAACTTCATGATGACTCTTCTTGCAATCGGTTAAACACTAAATCATTGAACTAGTTAGTTTTGGCTTTTTAACGAAGTAAGAAATAGATCTGAGTCACTAAGTATGGCCTTAGCCGAATGTCAGATGCACTGACCTTGTGAATCTAAATCCCGAATTTGCTATCTACTAAAGAAGATGTCGAATCTCTGCATAACCTTTGTTAGAGTCGATTATAGCACTTAATGGACCAAAACAAATGGCCTTCGGCCTAAGATCATATTTGCTTACCTTTGCTCCAGAAATCTCGAATGATTTCCTCCTTGTTAGTCGACAACTACCAAATCTCGAAGCCTTCTTCAAAGTTTCAGCCAAAGAGCACTAATAGGATTAGTTCTTAGATTTCGACAAGACTAAAAGAAAAAGGAATGGAAATCGAATAACATTTGATCTTACCTTTCCTTCAGAAATCGACAGCACCTTGCCTGACACCACAGAGATTTCGATTTTGAAGAACACTAGGGAGATTCGGCTTTTGCTTAATAGTAGTGGTAATGAGAAAGAGATGAAAAAGAATGTTATGGAGGCTCAAGTATGAATCGGCTAGAGGGGGGAAAAAGAAAGAATTGAGAGAATTGGGGAAGAGGATTTTCGGCTAGGAGAGAAACTTGAGAAAAGAAGAAAAGAATTCAAATGAAGAAGATGAACGCTAGGCTTTAGAATTTCGGCTATACACCACCTTACACTCAGTGTTGGATATTCGGCCAACTCTCCCTATTCTGATAACTTTATATCTCAATTATCACATCATCTTTTCCCATTAATCCTTACCTTAATTAATTATCTCCATTTATCTCTTAAAAATAAAAAGATTTAAGCTCCTAAGATATAGCCTAAGTGCCGTCCATCACTTCTCCCCTCCTTGACGCCACCATGCAAAATAAAAGCCACACTCCCATGTTGCTAACATGATTCGAACCTCCTCCCTTCTCCCTTGCTTGAGGCATCACATACCAAGGCCCTAAGTGGCGCCTCCATTCCACTTAAACAAGCCCATTATTATGTCATATTTCCCCTACATTTTCTCTTAAGGCCAATCAGGCCTAGCTCTCTCTTTGAACTTAAAATCTGATAATTTCTAAAGCACTCTCCTATTTTCTAAAGTTCACAAAATTCATACAACACATTCATAACACATAAAGGCATGCTTTCTCATATATTTAAGCATAAATGCATAAGCCCAAAATCCAGGATATTACAGTTCTACCCCCCTTAAAAATAATTTCGACCTCGAAATTACCTGGCTAAAATATGTGAGGGTATTGATGTCGCATTGCTTCTTCTGGTTCCCATGAAGCTTCCTCCGATCCATGGTTACGCCATAACACTTTGACTAAAGGAACTGACTTCCTCCGTAACACTTTCACATCTCGTTCCAAAATCTGAATCGGCTCTTCCTCGTAGGATAAATCTGGCCTTAATTCCACCTCTTCAACTGGTACTACATGAGAGGGATCCGATCGATAACGACGTAGCATAGAAACATGGAATACGTCGTGTATCTACTTCAATTCCGAAGGCAACTCTAGCTGGTATGCCACTGGTCCAACTCGCTTCAATACCCGATAAAGTCCTATAAACCTGGGACTTAACTTCCCTTTGCGACCAAATCTCATCACCTTCTTCCAAGGCGAGACTTTTAGAAATACTTGATCTCCCACATCGAATTCTATTTCCTTTCGCTTAAGATCTGCATACGACTTCTGCCTATCAGATGCCTCCTTTAACCGTGCCCGAATTACCTCAACCTTCTCCTCAGATTCTATCACAATCTCTAGACCCAAAACTCGACGTTCCCTCAATTCCGTCCAACATGTAGGAGTGCAACACTTCCGTCCATACAACGCTTCATACGGTGCCATCCGAATACTGGCTTGATAGCTATTGTTGTATGCAAATTCCGCTAAAGGCAAATACTCTTCCCAACTTCCACTGAAGTCTATTACACATCCTCTCAGTATATCCTCTAACACTTGGATTACTCGTTTAGATTGACCGTCCGATTATGGATGAAATGCCGTAGTGAAATCCAATCTGGTGCCTAAAGCTTGATGTAGAGCTTTCCAAAACCAAGATGTAAACCTTGGATCCCTATCTGAGATAATCGATACCGGCACTCCATGCAGCCTCACAATCTCTGCCACATACAACCTTGCCAACTTCTGCAAAGAGTAGTCAACTCACATTGGTATGAAATGCGCGGACTCAGCCAACCGATCCACTATCACCCATACCGAGTCCTTCTTGGTAGGCGTAAGGGGAAGCCCACTAACGAAGTCCATGGTAATTCTCTCCCACTTCCACTGTGGAATCATTATCGGCTGAAGCAATCCTGATGGAACTTGGTGTTCAGCCTTGACTTGCTGACACGTCAAGTATTTGCCGACAAATTCGGTAACTTCTCGCTTTAGACCAGGCCACCAAAACTGTTCCCTTAGATCTCTGTAAAACTTAATACCTCTAGGATGCATAGCATAAGGGCTACTATGCGATTCCTGAAGAATCTTCTGCCTTAACTCCTCATTTTTTGGCATACAAACTTTACCTTTGAAACACAATAGTCCCTCGTCATTAATACCATAATCTTCCAACTCTCCATTTTGCACTTGCTGTAACTTAGCACTTAAATCCTCATCCACCAACTGACTTTCGTTTACCTCATTCAACTATGTCGGCTTGACTTGCAACTCTACTAACAAACTTCCGTCGTCATACAAGCCTAGATGTGCAAACATCACCCTCAGATCTGACACCACTTTCTGACTTAGGGCATTTGCCACTACATTCGCCTTGCCCAGCTGATACTCTATGGAACAATCATAGTCTTTCGATAATTCCACCCACCTTCACTGTCTCAGATTCAACTCCTTCTGAGTCAACAGATACTTAAGGCTCTTGTGTTCTATGTAGATCACTGACTTCTCCCAATAAAGATAATGCCTCCATACCTTAAGAGCAAAGACTACTGCCGCCAATTCCAAACCATGCGTCGGGCAGTTAACCCCATGTGGCCTCAATTGTCGAGACGCATAAGCGACTACTTTCCCATCTTGCATCAATACGCATCCCAATCCTGTATGAGAAGCGTCACAATACATCACAAAATCCTTTCCTGCCTCCGGCTGAATCAAGACCGGAGCTTCAGTCAAAACCCTCTTAAGCTTCTCAAAGCTCTATTGCTGCTTATCTGTCCATACGAAAGGTACCTCCTTCCTCAACAACTTTGTCAAAGGTGCGGTTATCGATGAGAACCCTTCTACAAACCTTCTGTAGTAGGCTGCCAATCCCAAGAAACTGCGAACCTCAGCCACCGACCTAGGTGGTTTCCAATCTAACACTACCTCAATCTTTCGAGGATCCACCCTTATTCCTTCTGCAGACACCACATGCCCTAAGAATGCCACTTCCTTAAGCCAAAATTCACACTTGCTGAATTTAGCATAGAGCTTCTTCTCCCTCAACACTTGCAACACAATTTAGAGATGCTCATCATGCTCCTCTTCATACTTGGAATACACTAGGATGTCGTCTATGAACACAACAACGAATCGATCCAAGTAAGGTTGAAAAACCCAGTTCATCATATCCATGAACGCGACTGGGGCGTTCGTCAATCCAAATGGCATCACAAAGAACTCATAATGCCCGTATCTTGTCCGGAAAGCTGTCTTATGGATATCTACTTCCTTCACCTTAAGTTGATGGTATCCAGACCTTAGATCTATCTTCGAGAATAATGCTGCCCCCTTCAGCTGATCAAACAAGTCGTCTATCCTTGGCAATAGATACTTGTTCTTGATGGTCAGCTTATTCAACTGACGATAATTTATGCACATACGCATAGTTTCGTCCTTCTTCTTCACAAACAAGACCGTTGCTCCCCATGGAGACACACTGGGTCGGATAAACCCACGATCAAGCAACTCTTGTATCTGAGCCTTGAGTTCAACCAACTCCTTTGGTGCCATTCTATAAGGGGCAATTGACGCAGGAGCTATTCCTGGCAGCAAATCAATTCCGAATTCCACCTCCCTATCCGGGGGTATTCCAGGTAACTCCTCCGGAAACACATCTACAAACTCTCTCACTGTTCTAACTCCACCAACTCCCCCTTCTTTCCCATCCAACGTACTTACAAAGGCCAAAAATGCCTCGCACCCTTTCTGAACCATCTTATCAGCCTTTAATGCTGAAACTACGTTAGACAAGTAGTTTCTTCTTTCTCCTATCATAATTATCACCTCATCCTCTGGGGTCTTTAACTCCATTCGCTTAGCTGTACAATCCAATACAGCCCGATGCTCCACTAGCCAGTCCATACCAAGTATAAGATCAAATTCTTCGAAGGGTAGTTCTATTAAGTTAGCAGGGAAAATCGCTCCTTGAATCTCTAGAGGTACACTCCGAAATATCTTATTCACCACTATAGTTTGACCTAATGGGCTTACTACAGTCATCTCCTAATCAGATAGTTCAGAGGCTATGCGTAGTGTTTCAACTACACTACATGCAACATAAGAATGGGTCGAGCCCACATCAATCAAAGCAAAATAAGGCTTGTTCGCTATAAGGAACGTACCGGTTATGACGTCCGGCGCGTCTTCATCCTCCTTCCAAATGATCGCATAAACTGAACCTACTGTCTAGCCTCAGTATTACCAACACCTCTGCCTGGTGTTCCACGTCCTCTTCCAGAACCATTTCCTCTACCAATTGGACCACGACCCCGCTGAGGCTGTTGTCCACCTCTTCCAGCCTGATTAGAACCTTGACCTGTGGGTCGACTCTTGTCTATCTTTATGGGACAGTCCTTAATCATGTGTTCCTTGGACCCACACTTAAAGCACCCTCTTGTCTTCTTCCAACACTCCCCTAAGTGCATCTTCCCACATTGAGTACAAGTACGATACTGCCCTCTTGTCACAGCCTGCTGACCTCGCGGCCCATCAACTCTAGGCCTCTTCTGCACATTCCCAGATGATCCTGACGATCCAAAACCTCTTTTCTGCCTATTCCGATCCGTGTTTTGCCTCACAGAGTCCTTAATCCCTTCAGCTACTTTAGCCTTCTCTACCAATGCAGAAAACTCCCGCTCTTGGTACAGAGCTATTAACAACCTCAGGTCATCCCCTAGTCCGTCCTCAAAACGAACACATCGCTCATGCTCCGTAGCCACTACTCCTCGAGCATACCGGCTCAACCTTAGGAATTCAGCTTCATACTCTGCTACGGATTTATTCCCTTGAACCAACCCTAAAAATGCCTTCCTCTGCGCACCAGTATAACGAGTTCTGACATACTTCTTCTGATATATCGCCTTAACATACTCCCAAGTAAGATCCTCAGCTGTGGCACCATCCCGAACTTGAGCCAACATTGATGTGCTTCATTGCGTAGCAGTGCCACCATTCCTTTCAGTTTCTCCTCAGGGGTCAGATCCAGCTCATCCATAGTTCGTTCCATCGCCTCTAACCAATACTCAGCTGTACTGGGTGTCATACCGGATACGCCATGGAATACCTCAGCTCCATTGGCTCGGAGTTGCTCGGGTACAGATTTTTGAGCTCTCATATTTCCACCTGCTCCAGCCACCATCTCAAGAACTCGTAGCACTGCCTGCGATACTGCATCACCCCCCGTCTGATCTTGTTGCTCAACACCAACAGCTGGTGGTGGGGGTGGTGGTACCTTATTTTCGGACCCTTGACCCGACCTAACGGGTTTCAGCACAGTCATTCTGCCTCTACCATGTCCTTGCACATTACGACCACGTCCCCTAGAGCTCATTTCTATGACCGCGCTTTAATCTGATTACAAAGTTTTATGTATTAGCCTTTGTTCTACTGATTATCCGCGAATAATTTTATGAAATGAAGTTTAATAGTAGTTCTTTCGATCATTCAGAGTTTCAAGTCTTCTATCCTAATTCAGAGAAGTATATCCATTCAGTAGCATATACCACACACATTCATCATTCAACGTTGTTGTCTGTTCCTACCCAGAGGTATTTTCGTAATTTGTCCTACAAGGATATTTTGGTAATAAACCAGGGTCAATTTGAAAAATCTCTATAAATCAAAGGTATTTCAAAATTTGCAAAACTTGGGGTTATTTTTGAGGATTTGTTTTCCAAATCAGTGATGTTGCAGAAATTATAGAAATCGGGGCTATTTTGGTAATTTGTAAGTCAGGGGTATTTTAGTAAATTTTCCCAAATCAAGGTATTTTGATATTTTACAAAATAGGGTTTTTGGATATTTTCGTAAGGTAAGCAAATTTTAGTAAAAATCTAGGGTAGTATGGTAATTTAATATTTTTCAAACCAAGGGCATTTTAGTAATTTTACAACCAGGGGTATTTAGGTAATTTTGTAAATTTGGAATATTTTGAAAATTTTTTAGATAAATAATTTCGAACTGAAAAGGGTGGTTTGTTGATTTTTAAAACTAGGGTTTTCATAAAAATATGGCTAGTCCCTTTCGGGTTTTAGTCATTGAGTTTCGCCCGTGAATGAGTCCTCTTGGTTAGGGTGAACCATCACTACGCACCAGGTAGGATTCGAGCGAAGAGGAGGTGAGTCACGAGGACTGCTTAAAAACTAGGCTCTTCCTGAATCCAATCCTAGACATGCGAACAATGGTTGCCACACCCTAACTCGGCGACTTAGTCACAGGTTTGTTTAATTAGGCTTTACGTTTTATGAATTTCTATGTTGGGGTAAACTAATCCTAGGGTTCAAGTACTTCATATACTAATCTACATTCCCGATATACCCTTCTACAAATCATACTATAAATCACACAACCGTTAGAAGTACTTACCTGGTGGACTTCGGGTCGGAGACTTAGGTGCCATGCCAGAAAAACCTGCTTATCCACAAAATTGTTCACAAAACTTGTTTGGGCCTTATTTTAACAACGTTATAGGCTTTAAACCCAAGGCCGAGAGTTTAAAACTGGGCTCTGATACCAAGCTGAAACACCCAAAACTTGGCCCATGAGTCTTGACCGAATCTGGTATGTTCCGGGAGTAAAACATTTTCAAATTCGTTTGTCATTTTGGAAAACTTGGGTAGTTTTGAAGAAAGTTTTATTCGTGTTGGGTTCAATTGAAAACATTGTTATTTTTTTGAAATCAAGGATTTACTAAAAACCTTGTTTTTAAATCAGAAGACATGCCGAATTCGTTAAAAATGTATCTTTAAATTTGAAATCATTTGTATTTAGATGTCAAAATATTTGGAGGTTTATTTTAAGAAAGATTACTTAAGCGTTAATTTAATAAAATTTGTATCGTACCAAAATAATTAAAATGCAAGCGTAAACAGTTCATACTATGGCCTTATTACATCAAAAACAAAACCAGAATAAATCCAAATACGAAAAAGAAAAATAGAAAGTCCAAATTAAAAATAAACTTTGAGCTGAGCATGGCCACCATTAAGCTCCTGCCGACCCGGTCTATTACTGAGCGTCACCTGAAAACATATCCCACAACGGTGTGAGTCAAACAGACTCAGTGTATAACAACCACTAAGTCCTAATGATTCAGGCATATCAGATCATACATATCACAATTTACAAATAATGATGCATTCCCGAACCCAAACCTAGATACCATCCACTACACATCACCCGTACCAACTATCACACCGTGGGGACTACTAAGTCAACCCTCCATCCGCTACACATCATCGAAGGCAGTCGCTGCAGACGACGTGCTCATCGCCCTTATATATATTGTGGCATTGCCACCAGATCAGATATTTGTGACATAAGTTACCACATTCAGATATTTGTCGTATAAACCACCAGATCAGTTCCCCTTTCCATGTAACCCATATGCCCCATGTCATAAAAATATGCATAAACCATGTCATATTTCTTATTCACATTCTTATTATTTCACATATGTGCTGTACAGATCATATTATACTCATAGTAGGAGTAGGTAAACGTACCTGAGTACTTTGTACCACTGCCTGGTACCTTAGCCCACTTTGCACATTATTATAAACACATATATTAAATTTAATGCCGTAAATCTATTAAGACTTAGGGAAGGGCTACACACCTGGTATACTTATTGAGTCCACTGAAATCCCGAAGAATCCCGATTTAATACTCTAGATCTTAGTCACTTCATTCGGCCAACACTTAATATTTTAACAAAAGCCTATTCGGCTATAAAACCAAATCCCAAAGGATTAACGCAACCAACTTCTTACCTTGCTACCGATTTGACTAGTAATCAAATCCCGAAAACTTCGTGATGACTCTTCTTGCAATCAGTTAAACACTAAATCATTGAACTAGTTAGTTTTGGCTTTTTAACGAAGTAAGAAATAGATCTGAGCCACTAAGTATGGCCTTAGCCGAATGTCAGATGCACTGACCTTGTGAATCTAAATCCCGAATTCACTATCTACTAAAAAAGATGTCGAATCTCTGCATAACCTTTGTTAGAGTCGATTATAGCACTTAATGGACCAAAACAAATGGCCTTCGGCCTAAGATCATATTTGCTTACCTTAGCTCCTGAAATCCCGAATGATTTCCTCCTTATTAGTCGACAACTACCAAATCCGGAAACCTTCTTCAAAGTTTCGGCCAAAGAACACTAATAGGATTAGTTCTTAGATTTTGACAAGTCTAAAAGAAAAAGGAATGGAAATCGAATAACATTTGATCTTACCTTTCCTTCAGAAATCGACAGCACCTTGCCTAACACCACAGAGATTTCAGTTTTGAAGAACACTAGGGAGATTCGGCTTTTGCTTAACAGTAGTGGTAATGAGAAAGAGATGAAAAAGAATGTTATGGAGGCTCAAGTATGAATCGGCTAGAGGGGGGAAAAAGAAAGAATTGAGAGAATTGGGGAAGAGGATTTTCGGCTAGGAGAGAAACTTGAGAAAAGAAGAAAAGAATTCAAATGAAGAAGATGAACACTAGGCTTCGAATTTTCTGGCTATACACCACCTTACACTCGGTCTTTGGATATTCGACCAACTCTACCTATTCTGATAACTTTATCTCTCAATTATCACATCATCTTTTCCCATTAATCCTTACCTTAATTAATTATCTCCATTTATCTCTTAAAAATAAAAAGATTTAAGCTCCTAAGATATAGCCTAAGTGCCATCCATCACTTTTCCCCTCCTTGACGCCACCATGCAAAATAAAAGCCACACTCCTATGCTGCCAACATGATTCGAACCTCCTCCCTTCTCTCTTGCTTGAGGCGTCACATACCAAGGCCCTAAGTGGTGCCTCCATGCCACTTAAACAAGCCCATTATTATGTCATATTTCCCCTACATTTTCTCTTAAGGCCTATCAGGCCTAGCTCCCTCTTTCAACTTAAAATTTGATAATTTCTAAAGCACTCTTCTATTTTTTAAAGTTCACAAAATTCATACAACACATTTATAACACACAAAGGCATGCTTTCTCATATATTTAAGCACAAATGCATAATCCCAAAATCCAGGATATTACAGTTAGGCATTTTCTCGAAATAACTATTCACCCCCCACACTTAAGATGTACATTGCCCTCAATGTACAAAGATAGATAATAACATTTAAGCGATAATCAAAAGAGAAGGGGAGAAGCGAAACTTCATGAATTATGGATGATTTCCTTGAGTCGGAGGTGAAAAGATAATGACTTATGTAGTATTTAATTACTTCTACTGATTTGTTCATTATTTCGAGTTTGCAATTGAAACTGCAAAGTCATCAGTTAGATGTCTCGGTGGCATGATTAAACAAGTAGTTGTTAGTAGTACTCGAAGGTTAGATATCCAATGATATCATGAATGAAATAAAAGTTTGAAATATAAAATGCAACAAGTTTAAATAAAAATAAAAAAAGAAATTAAAACTAAGAACTAAAAATAAAGAAGAGAAAACTAAAATTAAAGATAATAAGAGGACTCAGATGTCCTCATCATATGCTGGGTCCTGCGGTGGTGGTGGTGAAGAAATATGGAAGTGATTACAAATCCACTGAAGAGTGGCCTCGATCCCGTCAAAAATGTCGAGCGATGTCATTGAATTGTTGGGTACAGTACTGCTCAAACTGTGTAAGGTGTGCAGAGAGGTCCGAAAGTGAAGCTACTACGTGGAAGGATCGTTGGCTGGGGAATGGTTTCTCCTGTAATGGTGGGACATCGTCAGGAATGTCCTCATGCTCCTCCTCGTCAGTGGGGAGGGCTAGTCGGTATTGAGGAGGATCAGTCCCACGCTGATATTTGGTCATTCTCATGTGCAGCATCGTCTGGAAACCCTGGGGTGCCATCTGTCCCATCAGTGTTAGGGAGGAGGTCTGGTTCTCGGTGTTGAGGAGGCTAAAGTACCGAGCCAAACATGTGATGTATGGGCCCATCGATAGGATTCCCTCCTATGTGGCTCCGTCTGGTGTTGTATGGTACGAGCTATGAAATAGGCTAGGTCGAAGACGTGTGCGTTTGCCATGCACCACAGGTAGTAGACTTCGTGAGTGTTTACGACGTCGGTGCTCTCACGTTGACCTATAAGAGTGTGAGCCATAATTGCATGGACGTACCTCAAAGACGGGGCCAGGGCCGTCGCCTTAGAGTGACTAGGGTCATAGCTACCCTTGTGGGGGACTACATTATACCAACAGCTGACGGGGGTCAAGTGGATGTGGCGATGTAGCTTGGAAAGGTCATTTTCTGCCACGAAGTCCTCTGTGTAAAGGCCAAGCGCGGCCCTGAATCTTGGTACATTTAGTCGTCGTATCGTGTCCCCTAGACGGAATTGAATTATGCTCGGGTCATCATATTGGGCCTTCATCGTTTGTAGTGTAAAGGTGGCACAAAACTCCAAGGTGAGTTCCAAGTGTGTGGGTTCAATGATGTTAAAGAATTGTTCCCACGGCTTGGTCGAAAGAAGTGCTCGGACATCGACTACTAGCTTGACATGTTCTAAAGCGTCCCAGTCAATGCACCTACCTGTACCGAGAGGTCGTGGCCGAAATGCCTTGTACCGTTCCTCCTGGGCCTCTTAAGTAAATTGGAGGAACCGGTGGTGTACTTCGGAAGAGGCACTGGCGGAGGACGAGCTGGGTCCCTTTCGTTTCTTAGTGGGGGCGGCCACGGTTCGTTTTCCTCTCGACGATTTATATTCAAATAATGTTTGTACCAAATTAAATCAAGCTTTATCTAGACTCGAAATATATAAAGGCTGAATACGACTATTCCAACTATGAGTAACCAATTTTATTCTATCTAATTTAAAATAAATACCGAAAGCAAAATTTTCAATATGGCAATCAAATGAGTTTGCAAGAGAGTAAATAACATTAATAGGAGAAAAGGAAACTAGATAATATGAAAATCTAAACTAGTTCTAAATTTCAAGGAATTATTCTAAAAGAAAATAATTAATACTGATAGTAAAAATGAACAAAATATTATGAAAATTAAGTCAAACAATCAGTAAATGGTTGAAAATGAAGTAATGAAGGGAACCAGCAGTGTTTTGGGGGTGTGGCAGTGTAAACAGTTGGACACGGGCTGAGCACAGTGGTGCACGATCGTGTGGTGTGATTTTCCTGGGTAGCACAGCGGTGGCGGGGGCATGGGCTCCTGTTTGGCACGGGCGTGGTTGTGGTTTTGTATGGGTTTTGGAAAGAAGTGAAGGTTGAGGGGTTTGGGGGGTCAAAATGTGGGTGATTTTGGGTATGGTGGCCGGATTTGGGAGAAAAGGAGGTAAGCGGATCCATTTAGGGTTGGTGTTGGGGAATATGAACGGTTAAGTTGCTTAAATAGGGGTGGGAGCACGGGTAGGGGCCACGCCCGTGCTTAATTTTAATCAGCCTGTGTTTTTCGTGATTTTCAATTTTAGGGGCGTTCAGGATGCTTGGGCACGGTTGTGGGTAAAATGGCACGCCCGTGTTTTTCTTCACATGGTCATTTATAACGGGTGTGTTGCGCCCGTGTTCGACAAGCCAGTATCTTCACACGGTTGTGAGGCATGACCATGCCTTTCTCGTGTTTGGCAAGTCAGTATAGTCCACGGAAAGTCGGCACGGGCGTGGACTATTATCGCAGCCAGTGTTGGGAAAAAATTTTCTTCTTTTTCATGCACGACTACTGGCACGCCCGTGGTTCATCCCCTGGCTTCCACACGACCACGGAACGCCCGTGTGCAAGGCCGTGTGGTCTAGAAACCTGGACTTTATTGGATTAATTAGTATGGAATTAAATGCTAAAAATTAAGCGCTCGTTTAAAGTCTTAAGCTAGACTTACCTTGTTTTCATTTCTAAAAGAAGGTTCACAGAGCTGAAGCTCCTCTCTCATATCCCTAAAATTTTCACCATTATAAATTTTTAGTCGGTGACCATTTACCTTGAATGTGCCTTGAGTGGGATGAGTTACCTCAATTATGCCATAGGGAAAGATTGTTTTAATCATGAATGGACCTGACCATCTTGATTTGAGTTTCCCAGGAAACAATTTAAGCCTTGAGTTGTATAGTAGGACCAAGTCCCCTACTTTGAATTGTTTCAATTTCTTTAGACGAGCATCATGGAATCGCTTTGTTGTCTACTTGTATAGCTTTAAGTTCTCGTAGGCATCAGCTCTCCATTCATCTAGCTCGTTCATCTGCATCATTGTTTTCTTTCCTGCAGCTTTAAGATTGTAATTTAAAAATTTTAAAGCCCAAAAAGCTTTGTGTTCTAACTCGAATGGTAGATGACAGCTTTTCCAGTAGACAAGTTTGTATGGGGATGTTCCTAGGGGGTTTTAAACGCTGTTTAATAGGCCCATAGGGCATCATCCACTTTTAATGCCCAATCTTTTTTATTTGATTCAACCGTTTTTTCTAGGATGCATTTAAGTTCTCGGTTTGCTACTTCAACTTACCCACTGGTTTGAGGGTGATATAGGGTAGCTATCCTATGGTGTACTCCATATTTTTTAAAGACTTTGTCAAATTGAGTATTTAGAAATGAGTGCCCCTATCACTAATGATTGCTTTAGGTGTTCCAAATAGAGAGAACAGTTTCTTGAGAAACTTAACTACTACTCTAGCATCATTGGCGGGTAAAGCTTCAGCTTTTACCCTTTTTGACATGTAATCAACTGCTACTAGGATGTATTTATTTCCAAATGAACTAGGAAATGGACCCATAAAATCAATACCCCATACATCAAATATTTCATATGATAGCATATATGTTTGAGGCATTTCATCACGTTTAGAAACATTACCTATTCTTTGGCATTTATCACACGAAGCGACATACCTGTTGGCATCTTTGAATAGAATGGGCCAATAAAAACCTGATTCGAGTATCTTATGTGCTGTCTTAATGCCACTGTAGTGTCCTCCTGAAGGTCCTGAATGGCAATGTTCCAGAATTTTGCTTGCTTCCGCTTTTGTAACGCATCTTCGAATTACCTGATCTGCACATATAAGGAAAAGAAAGGGATCTTCCACAAAAATAGTTTTTTGCATCAGCAAATAATTGCTTCTTTTGGTGATGTGTTAGTCTTTTTTGGCAAGATGTTAGCAGCTAAATAGTTCGCAATATCTGTAAACCATGGTACCTTAGAATGGGTTATAGAAAAGAGTTGTTCTTCAGGAAACGAGTCATTTATCTCACTTTCATTGAGATCTTCGATATGTGGGTTTTCAAGCCTAGAGAGGTGATCCACTACAAGGTTTTCAGCTCCCTTCTTATCCTATATTTCCAAATCAAATTCCTGTAAAAGTAAAATCCATCTTATGAGTCAAGGTTTTGCATCAGCTTTGGTTAAAAGTTAACGAAGAGTGGAGTGGTCAGTGTAAACGACAACTTTAGATAATAATAAATACTGTCTAAATTTGTCAAAAGCAAAAACTACAGCTAGCAGTTCTTTCTCCATGGTGGTGTAGTTTTCCTGTGCGGATGTCAAAGTTCTGCTAGCATAACAGATTGGCTGAAAATGCTTGTCTCTTTATTGTCCCAAAATTGCACCTACTGCGAAATCACTTGCATCACACATTAGTTCAAAGGAGGTGCAGTTATAATCAGAGCATTTATTAGTTTATCCTTCAGGTTATTGAATGCATCTAGACATTCTTGATCGAAATTGAAAGGAATATCTTTTTCTAGTAATTTTGTTAAAGGCTTAGCTATTTTAGAAAAATCTTTAATGAATCTTCTATAAAATCTTGCATGTCCTAAAAAGCTTCTAATAGCCTTAACTGAACTAGGGGGTAATTTTTCTATGGTTTCAATCTTTGCTTTATCGACCTCAATCCCTTTACTAGAAATTTTATGTCCTAATACAATTCCCTCTTGTACCATAAAGTGACATTTTCCCCAATTTAAAACAAGGTTTATTTCTTCACATCTCATTAAAACTCGTTTTAAATTTTTAAGGCAAAGATGGAAAGAATTACCGTATACCGAGAAATCGTCCATAAATACCTCCATAATGTCTTCCACAAGTTCATCAAAGATTGCTAACATGTAACGCTGAAAAGTAGCAGGAGCATTACATAATCCAAAAGGCATTCTACGATAAGCAAACGTACTGTATGGACATGTGAATGTTGTCTTCTCTTGATCTTCAGTTGCTATTGGGATTTGGAAATAGCCGGAGAGTCCATCTAGGAAGCAATAGTACATATGCCCAGATAACCTTTCTAGCATTTGATCAATGAAGGGCAAAGGAAAGTGATCTTTTCTAGTGGCGTCGTTCAACTTCCTGTAATCAATGTAAACTCTCCATCCTATGACTGTTCTGGTGGGAATTAGTTCATTCTTTTCTTTGGCTACCACCGTCATGCCTCCTTTCTTTGGGACGACCTGCACAGGACTTACCCAATTGCTATCAGAAATAGGATAAATTATTCCAGCATCTAGAAGTTTAATCACCTCAGCTTTCACAACTTCTTTTACGTTAGAATTCAATTGTCTTTGAGGTTGCACACATGGCTTGTATTCTTCTTCCATTAAAATTTTGTGGGTGCAAAACGATGGGTTTATTCCCTTAATGTCAGAGATTTTCCAAGCTATGGCTCTTTTATGTTCTCTTAGTACCTGTATCAACTCCTCTTTTTCCTTGGGTTTTAGCTCTGAAGAGATAATTACCGGTAGTGTAGAATTGCCCCCGAGGAATGCATATTCTAAGTGTTTCGGTAACTGTTTCAATTCCAATTTGGGCGGCTCATCAATGGAGGGTTTTTGCTTTAGTTCGTCATTGACTTTAACGCTCTCTTCTTTTGTATGCCTAGATGAAGATGTATTCAAATTCAGCTCGTCAACTTCATCTTCTTCCCCCTCTTCTTGAGTCAGGCATAGTTCTATTGTGTCATCATGTATAATTTCTTGTAATGAGTTTTGAATGATATGATTAGTGGTATCTACAAAATAACAGGAATCATCTTGTTCTCTAGAATATTACATTGCATTATAAATTTGAAAAATAGTTTCCTCATCGCCTATCCATAATGCAAGTTTACCTTTACCTACATCGATAACAGCCCTTGCAGTAGCTAAAAAGGGGCGCCTTAAAATTAAAGGAACCTCAATGTCCTCATCCATGTCAAGCACAACAAAATCAACATCAATTTTTACCAAGACATCTTCGATAACTCCTCTAGGATATTTAATAGATCTATCAGCTAACTGAATACTCATCTTAATGGGTTTTGGTTCCCCAAGACCTAGTTTTTTAAACATTTTATAAGGCATTAAATTAATACTGGCACCTAGATCAGCTAATGCTTTCTTAATATTTAAACTACCAATTAAACAGGGAATAGTAAAACTTCCTGGGTCTTTTAATTTGGTTGGTAACTTGTTTTGGAGGGTGGCTGAACATTCTTTATTAAGCTCCATTGTTGATATTTCTTCAAGCTTCCTTTTATTAGTCAGGAGTTCTTTTAAGAATTTTACATACGTTGGCATCTGCGAAATGGCTTCAACAAAGGGTAAGTTAATATGTATTTGTTTAAAAAGTTCAAGAAATTTACCGTATTGGGCATCTAATTGGTCTTTCTTCAACTTTGCTGGGTATGGGATTAGTGGTTTACTTTCTTTGCACACTAGAGTTTCATCCTCAATTTCCTCCTCCTTTGCTTTGTTATCTTCGTGTGGTAATTTTTTCTTTGGTTCGACTAACTCCTTTCCACTTCTCAGTGTAACTGCCTTTACCTGTTCGGTTCCTTTAGAAAAAATCTCTGATTGAATTTCAGAAACTATCTTAGTAAGTTGTCCAACTGACTTTGTAAGTTTTCAAACTTGGATCTCAATCCCATTGATTGATGCTTGTTGATTATCAAGTGTCGTCTCAGTGTCTTGGAAATGGGCATCTGTGGCTGTCATGAATTTTGTTAGCATCTCTTCGAGGTTCGGCCTCTTTTCCTGTGGATAGGGCTGATTTTGGAAATTTTGAGGAGGTTGTTGTCTTTGATTTCCTTGATTTCCTTGCCTCCCCATGAAATATTTGGGTGGTTCCTCCAACTTGGATTATAATTATTACACTACAACAAAACAGACTTTTAGCGGCATTTTTTAGGCTTTTAGCGACGTTTATAAGCACCACTACTAGTATTTGTGGCGCTTTTAAAAGCGCCACAAAAAACGCCGCTAAAACAAACACCGTAAACTTTAGCGGCGTTTATGAGAAAAAATGCCACTAAAGGTCATGACTTTTAGCGTCGCTTTTATCACAAACGCCGCTAAAGGTCATGAAAAAAAAATCAAAATATCATACTTTTAGCGGCGCTTTTTCCAAAAAACACCGCTAAAAGTCATGAAAAATAAAAAAAATAAAATATTATACTTTTAGTGGCATGTTTCCCAAAAACGCCACTTAATGTCATGAAAAATAAACAAAAATAAAATATTATATAGAAGAGCAGTACTATTATCACACTATGCAGACAAGCTTTAATTGGATAACAGTTTGTATACAAATCCATTCTTATCCCTCCACCCACTTAAGTAAATCCTTTAGCATTACTTTGATAACAGTTCCTATACAAATTAATTTATGTTCCATGGGCACAAATCTATTGAACAAACAAATAGAAACTCAACCAATGCACAACAAATTTCATAAGTCTATATTATGTTAT
Organism: Gossypium bickii; assembly: GCA_025503065.1. Lineage (NCBI taxonomy): Eukaryota > Viridiplantae > Streptophyta > Magnoliopsida > Malvales > Malvaceae > Gossypium > Gossypium bickii. Next base: position 56,317,316 of record CP106717.1, on the reverse strand, counting down.
GAGTTTATCCAACTCACAAGAAAAATCAGCTCTCAAGCATCGAAAATAGGTGGTGTCAAATCCAACCGACCAAAGACAATTAAACAATCACCAACGCCTTTGATGATGAAACATCCAAGTTGAGTCCAATGGCAGCAGCGATGCACAACAAAGGTTTAAGCATTTCTCTGGTGGGAGCTGGATGCCACCAAACAAAAATTAATTCGGGAGGCAAGGCCGAGTGTGTCAAACAACAAAGATGTCAATGTCAAAGAAATAGCCACAACAACCGAATTTTCCATTGCTAATCGGATTGTTGAAGAGATTACACGTTGTATCATAGTGACAATTATCATTCGCTAATGCTAATTTTATGATTAAACACAATCTTGGACCAAGTGGTTCACATTAAAAATACTAACATGCAAACTAATTTATCCTATGATAAATAATTCCAGTGATATAAATTTACGCAGGATCATAAATTGGTTAGGATTTCTGCTGGCAGTCACAAAAATAAAATAATTTTTTTTGATGGGATAAACCTTATGGTTAAATCGTAAGTACAAACCAGAACTAGACAGTGAATGAAAGAAGAGGTACAATAGAAATGCAAGTCCCATAAGAACATTATAGCAAAGAAGTACAGAAAAAACAAGTTTGCCTTTGTAGCGAACAAGAAGGAAAACAATCACGGATTTCTTTGGCAACTGAAACATTGGCAGCAAGCATGAATTCCTCAACCATTTGGTTTGCTTCTCGAATCTGATACATGCCTGAATGAATAACTCAGATATCATACAAAAATTGAGGCATGACCAAAAATGAAAAACATTTTTTTTTGGATTTTGGGATCTCAAAACTATTTAATTTAATTAGTATTGTCTTGATTATAATTCTTAATTACTACTGGTCACCATTGGACAAATGAAGAAAAGGCCAAATGCAGTGGAATTGAAAAGACAGAAACAGAGAACTAATAGATGAAAACCAGTGTTATGCAAACCTTTTATTAAACAAACAAGGATTACACAGAAAAAGTTCTAAAATATGGTTCCTAAAACATGACATCATAGTCTGCAGAACATATTTTGCTTGCAGCAATTTTTGAGATCACCTTTTTGTTTGTTTTAATGAGAAACTATAAAATCATAATGAACCATAAATGAAATATTAGATTCCATGTTCATGTCTAGTTACTACCTTTAGCACCTCAAACATAGCCAACTACAGGAAAATCTTAATAAATTTTTAAAAATGATCTAGGGTATGTTATCATGTTGAAAAATTGGGTCAAGAGCAATAATTAGCATCATGATGCAATTCCATTGTCTCACTGCAACAACTCATGGTTGCTGACAGACAGACAAGAAGGATCATTTCATGGATGGACTGATCTTTTTTCTTCTAATTGATGTTAAAATATCTTGAGTCGTGTTCCAGATTAAGAGTAAAACAAATGGCATTAGGCAAACAAACCAATATCAAGAGGATCATGAGTCTTAGTATCAATTCGGAATTTGACTTCGACAGAAACAAGAGTTAAGGCTCCTCTATCGATACATCTTTGCCTCATTATCTGCCAATACTGCTATCAATGATCGATAGAGTATTGTTTGTCTTACCGGGGACAATGTGGATAAACAACTCGGGTTGAGCATCAAGTTTGCTCTTGTCCGTCAAACTCTCTAATCTAATCTTTTCCAATGCCTAAAACCAAAATTTTTAATAATTAAATTAAATGATACTAGCTGTAAATTTATTATAAAACCCAAAATTAAAACCCACTTCTATGCTAACGATTTGCAAGTTTAATCAAACTTCAAAAACCATAGATTCAAATACTACCATTTGCATTTCAATCTTAAACTTTCATTCTATAAATTCCTAAAATTTTGTAATTTTAAAAACACTGCCTATAAATTAAAAACAAAGAGAAAATAAAAACCCAAATTTTGTTTCCATACAAAAAAGCAAACAAAACCAACAAGCATTAAAGCAAAAAAGATTAGATCCAATTAACCATACCTTAAAATTATAATAAAGTAATTAAAAAACATCTCCATATTGACGACCAAAAAAAAAAAGTTAAAACAGAAAAAGAGCAGACTTACATCGGCATTGGCGATGAGCTCACGAAGAAAGATCTCCTTGTTGTTTGTAGAAAGTGTTGATAATTAAACTAACAAGTCATTAGTCTCACTTTTGAAAGCAAACATCTCTGTACTAAAGTAATTAAACTAAGTTTCTGAAAACGTATATACAAGCCAATAATAAATCAGAAGTTATACAACTAAAGGAAGGTAATCAATGTCCTCACGACATATAGCCTAAATAAATCACCATGTGAATCATGGACGCCACGGAAATCAATTATAACTTAAATGCAAGGCATATGCACATTTAAAGTTTGACAGAAGCTGGATTAATCATCTCAGTGCTCAAAAAATGTTGCAAAACTAGCAAGTGAAATGCAGAATCCTAAGTTAACAGACGCACTTTGGATTGTCTATTTGTTATCCTTAACTAGAAATACAAATTATAACTCATGTTTTATATCACTCTCATACAACTATATCCTAAAAAATTCCCACTACCGTTTGTAATTTCTCTTGTTGGACTATAAATAATGATCCAAAGGCTTCATTCGGGGATCTTGAGTCAATTTGACGAGTTTAAACTCTCAAAATCCTCAGTTTTCCTCTCTGCCCTCTCTCATAACATATTGAAAAAATTTACAAACTAAATGTCCAAAACATACTGTTATGTTGAGCAGACAAAAACAAAAAGCGGATATCTCAAACTACAATTTAAAGCAAAAGTTCTGTTTGTGGAACAATGATGCAAAAATAAAGACAATAAGAAGAATTGGCGAAGTTGATTGATACAGTACAAAAGAACAAACTGAAGTAATAAGGATAATCCAATGTCAAAAGTCACACAAACCTCAATAGCATCAGAAATTCCTGGAATAGTTGATATGTCACCACCAATGACTTTCAAGGTGAAATCCAACTTTTTCACTCTACACTCACCCATAAAAGCATCATAATATATATGTATGTATTATTTTAATAAATAAATAAAACTCATTTTGTTCATACCCAAAGTGGATACATTGAGGCTCAATTTGGTTTTATGCAAGTCTAGTTTGTCAAAACAAAAATAACAAAAAATGTACTTGATTTTTTCTAAAGGGGGACAGTATTTAAAAGAAAAAGATACATTATTTTTCTGTTACATATAACAATTATGTTTGATTACTGGCCATCCATTTACTTCAAATGGCAAAAACGAAAATCCATTAAAAAATAACAAATCAAAACCAAAATAAATAAATAAAATAATGATAACTCAATAATAAATTTCAATCTTTCTCTTGTATTACCCAAATCTTTCAATCTTTATTAAGTATATCATATCCATCAACTGCTTACAAAAATGTTGATAGGTTCTATGTCTTGGATACAGATTGTAATATAACCCAATTTGCCTTTTTATATCAACAAAAGGCGGATTCCAAAACTAAAACAATGAAAAAACATTCAAGCTCTAACTATCTTGAAGTAAATAAAGAACCAGATTGAAGTAGAAGTGGAAACTTACCAATAGAAGTGAATGTAGAGCAGGAAAACAAGAAAAGAAGCAAAGCGGTGAAGCATAGGAGCTTGAAAATGGATCTACTTGCTGCTAAAAAGACAGTCTCCACATGCACACACTCAAATCACCATCCTGCCCCTTTCTTTACTTCAATTATTTCCCATATATTATTGAATTAAAAGTTACATTTAAATAATGTAATTTACTCTCTTAACCTCCATTGTGTAATTGTGACGAAACAAAATAGTGGTGGCAACACTGGAATGGAACGACTGAACATTTAAATATAGAAATCGGCATAAAAGCAAGTGGGACATAAACTCATAAAAGAAAACAAAAAATTAGATTATTAATTGCACTTAAAATATTTAATATAATTATTATATGTTATCATGGGGTTGGGGTTTATGGTTAATGCAAGTACTTTACCTCGACAAATAACCCTAGGATGATAATTTTTCTCAATAAAGGCTTCTGCAACATGAGGCATCACACCAGCTGCACCAAAATGTACACCAAATATAAGTACTAAAGGCAATTGGATCCTAACATGTTGATTAAATCATGGATAAACAAATGAACGCATGGCAATTAAAATTCAATTGAGCTTCTGAAAATTTTACCAGTTCTTCAAAAAAAAAAAAACATCTTATATATAAAAGAATAAAACTGGATAATTAACTACTACGTTAAAAAATATCAAACATAGCACATAAACAGCATTCTGCTGTATAAAGATAAAGATATACCAAGAACAATGACAGATGTTGTTCCATCTCCAACTTCTTCATCTTAGGTATGGCTCAATTCAATCATTGACTGCCAAGACCAACCACAAAAAGATAAGAAAGAATGAAAATAACACAAATATAGGCGAAAAGGGCATTCACATAAAAAGCAAATAGATAAGCATGGTGGAATAACATACCTTTGTCTGGATGTGCAAGATCTAACTCGCGTAGGATAGCATTTCCATCATTAGTAACAACAATACCTGGTAGAAACCAAAATCCCTACAAGTCTCTAGTTGACACGATTTTGATTGTAAAACACCCAAAATCCAACTTCTATTTTTCCATTTACTTTCGTACAAACCCTAAATGATAAAAGAAAATAGAGAAAAGAAAAACTAATTAATTACTCATCTGGTCATATTCATCACTCTCCTCGGTACACTGAATCTCAAACTCAATAACTTGGAGAAGAGACTTATCAGAAGTAGATTTTTGAGAATCAACAGCCATTGAGAAATGTAGGGTGTTTGGGTAAAAAATGGTTCATAATAGGATGATGAGACTGGAGGCCATGGTTCAAGGCCGTAAAGATGCAAGACTGGTAGCTTCTCCGGACTCAAGTGAGTCTAATCGCGAGTGGAGCAAAGGAGTTAGCTATTTTGTGGAGAATGGAAGTGAAAGCCACGGGGGCGAAAGGTTGCTAGGGTTTTAGGAACGATGGAGATGGTTTTAGGTTGTTTTGAAGGCAGCATTTATGTTAAGGTACTGATGGGCTATATTCAAAAGCTTCCCCTATTGTTAAACCCTAGGAAATCAAAGACACGCTTAAAAGAAAAGAACCTTGGCAACAATAGTTTCAAGGCGCTTGTGCTTTACCAACTGGGAAACCATTGTTCTGCAATTGAAGAATAAAAGGAACAATATAAAAAGAGAGAAAATCAAACAACCAATTTATAAAGGATAATGAAGAACCTGAGCATGGGCATACGATGACCAGTGGGTCGATTAAGCTTCCTGAACTTCGTCATTTAGGGGAGAAAGAGGGAGAAATCGAGATAGAATGAGGAAGGAAGTATCGAAGTAAGAAAAAGAAAAACCCTAGTTGAACTAAGCAGAAACCTAAATAATGGCAAATTTACGACGTTTTTCTTTTTAAACACCATTATAGCATATCCTATTGCGGCGTTTACCAAAAAGCCACTAAAAACATATAAAAAGGGCTCCGTTTTCAACAGTTTTGCAAACTTTACCTCAATTTTTTGTGGCGTTTTACTATTACTCAATTTTAATTTTTTTCATTTTTAATTTATTTTTTTCTATATTTTTCTTTCAAATTTTTTGTGCTGAGACTATCATTTTTTAGAATTTTTATTTTTTAAAAATTTTTAATATTAAACTTTTTTAACTGAAATATGGACTAAAATATTAGAATTTAAAATTTAAAGTTTTTAAGTTTTTAATTTTTTAATTTTAATTTTTTTGACGATTTTTATAATTTTTAAATTAACACATCAAAAAATAGTATCATGTCATGTGAATTACCTTGTACGTTTTCACGTCAATATCATTAAAAAATTAATTTTACAATTACATTCCTATTAAAAATGCGATTTAACATTTTTTAAAAAGTGGAAGGTTTTGGTTTAAAAAATAAGAATCAAATTGATAAAAAAGATTAAATATTGAAAGTTAAATTTTAATTACCATGATCAATTCTTTTAAGAATTAAATTGATAGATGGGTATGGTTGTAACACCCCAAACCCGGCCCACACGTTTCGACCAGATCTGGTATGCTACGAGTTGTACATTAAAATCTTTTGCTTTGTTGGTTTCGGAAATCGTAAGTTAATTAGGCAATATTTGAATAAATAGGTGACTTTTTGAAAATAAAACCTTGTACTATTATTATTTTGAATAATTAAACCTTTGACAAAAATTCATAAGTTGCAAATATTAAAAACTAAGCAGTGAAATATAAACTCTAGGGCCTTATTACATGATTATTCCAAAAATTAAAACTTAAAGGTAAAACTGAAAATAGTTTACGAAAATAAAAGACTTGATGGCCCCTCGAGTCCGTCTCGGCTCCTATGTCCACGATCTACTGCTCATCTGAAAGAGTGGAGAAAAATGAAAGGGTCACTCACCAAGACTCAGTGTATAGATCCTGGACGCACTGACCTAAGGCCCACAAACACATTATGAGCCTTGGCCCATACATAAAGGCAACGATCAGAATTACATGAAAATAATGAATGATGAATAGCCCAACCCATCCTAGAATTCAATCCTCTACACACCAACCCGTACCAACCATCACACCTTAGGGATTTCTACAATCAACTCTCCAACCGCTACACACCATAACGACAGCCAGACTGCATATTCCTATTAATCAGGAATCATTAAACGTGGCATAGCCACCGATTACTATGAGACCTATCATTTGAAGTTGTGGTTTAACCACCGACCACCAAGTGACCTATCATGCACTTCCCCTTCATTATCATAATCCCACCCCATGCATACACACATAATGAAAACATCACACAAGCTTTCATATATATTTCGATACACATAGAGGTTTCTATGATTACGTACCTGGCATCCTTGCCTAACCCCTGTTAGGGTTTCATTCGACTGTCTACATAGCCACTTTCTGGTTTTTTAGCCTATAACGTATACATATAGACATCCATACAGGTTTAATAGTGTGTTAGAGATCTACACACCTGATTACCGACAAGATGATACTGCTTATGTCGACGCTATCCGTAGCTAACACCACCGCTATCTGCCTAAGGTGTTGTTCAGACGCCCGTCCACAACCCGGTGGCCAATCCCGTACTGCTGACACTATTCGCTTCTTAAACTTAGGAATCGAATTTTCAGATCTAGTCCCCTCCTTTGCCTGATCGACATTTGGTTCCATCAAAAAGGCCTTATTAATCATAACATATGGTTAAGATTGTGATTTCGATAATGAATCTAACGAGAACCTAAAAAGAATCCCTTACCTTGAATTTCCTGAAAAGTGATATGAGATTCAGGGACTAGTGTTTCCAGCCTTTAGATCTAAGAGATCTACTTCAATTCTCGATGTGTCGCCCCAAAATAAGAACACAAGAAAAACATTACTTAGGAGATATCCTTGCCACCACAATTAGCCTTTTGGCTTTAGTCTCTAAAACCGAAATAGAACATGAGAAACTAATTGAAGTCGACACTTACCTCCACACAGGGGATTCGGCAAACACTTGTGAGGAGATTCGACAATGCCAAAGAAGAATAGATGAAAAGATTAACAGAGGAAAACTATAGAGATTTTGGCTTTATAGAGAAATCGGCACAACAGGAAAAAGAATGAAGAAGAAAGTGAAATAAGAGATTTCGACTTCTGAAGAAATCAAAAGAAAAGATTGCAGAGATTGACTGAAGTTTCGGCACAGAGAATGAAGAAAAGAATAGGGTTCAAATGCCACAATTGAAGAGATACTACCCCTATTTATAGAGAATTTCGGCACTTACTTATCAAATCCCTGAAGTGCCCTTCCTGATAACTAAAAATTAAACAAATGATAGGGAAAATTCGGCACCCTTTGCCATAAAGAAACCGATTTCTTCCCTCCTCTAGGTCATGGAATTTTGGCTAACACTGCACTCAGCAGATAGCTCCTATCTTTTCTCCTTTATCTTAATCTATTCACACCTTCAGAAGAAGCCTAGATAACACCACCTCTTCCTTCCTTTATCAGTTACTTTATCATCCATATTATCCACATTATCCATCAATTATTCTTCCTAGTTTCAAGCATTCTAACTGACTCCAACTCTGCTCTCCCTTGACGCCAAAATTAATTAAAATAGATGGGTAATACGACTCGAACCTTGGACCTCCCTTACTGCTTATCACGCCACCTCAAAGCCCCCTAGTGGCGCCACTTTGCCATCACCACAAGCCGATTTGTGTCTTAAAACACAGATAGCATCTTTTAATCCCTATCCTACTGGCTTTCCACTAGAGTGCCCAAGCAAAATATTTTTTAACTAAGGACTCGGCCCAACCTTGAGCCCAATCTGGACCCCTTAAACACGCTAATTAGCACATTATACATAACACACAACAAATGCAAAGGCCCATTAATTCAGGATGTTACAGTTCTACCCTCTTAAAGAAATTTCATCCTCGAAATTTCCAACTACAGGAACAATCGTACAACCTAACCTACAACACTATGCTCACGTTGCGCACTCTGATTCCAATAACCCTCTATCCAGTAACTCCTGAATCTACGTTTTCAACTCCACCAACTCCTTTGGTGCCATCCTATAGATACTGGCGCTGTTCCCAGAAGAAGATCGATTCTGAACTCCACTTCACGATCCGGGGGTAATCCCGCAAGCTCTTCTGGGAAAACATCAGAAAATTCCTTCACCGTCCTAACGTCCCCAATAGTTAGTTCCTTGGCTTCTAGAGCCCGAACAAACATTAAAATTGCCTCGTATCCTTTTCTCACCATCCGTTCTACTCCTAAGGCAGACACTACATTTGACAAACAGTTCCCCCTTTCACCTATCACCAACACTTCGCCTCCCTCGGGAGTTCTTAACACCATACGCCTGGTTGTACAATCTACATTTGCTTGATACTTTACTATCCAATCCATTCCTAAGATCAAATCAAACTCTCAGAATGGTAATTTCATCAGATCAGTCAGGAAAACTATTCCCTGAACTTCTAAAGGTACCCCCTATAAAACTTATTTACCACCACCGAGTGTCCTAATGGGCTAATTATGGTCATCTCCCTAGAGGAAATCTCATAATCTATGCTTAAAGTTCCAGACCCATGGCCAGATCCTACTGGTTCTGACACAGCCATCCTACCCCTACCACGGCTACGCGGTGGACGTCCACGACCCCTGTACTCATTCTACCGATTCGCGTTTATCTGATTAGAAATTTTATGAAATATTAATTTCTTTCACTGATTAACAATGAATAATCTTATGACTTGTAGTTTTAAGAGTAGTTCTTTCGAATTCGCAATTATATCTACAATTCAGTCTCAAGTTCGCATCTCCTAGTTCTAGGAAGCACATACATTCAATCGTCAACCATCAACATACAAATAGCATCCATGAACTCACGTTCATCACATAAGGGTATTTTTGTCATTTCACTACCCAGGGGTTTTTCCGTAGTTTTGCCTTACTGGATATTTTCCAAAATAAAGTATCTTGCTGATTTTCTTCGAATTAGAGGTACTTTGGTGCATTTTTTAACAAAACGACGGTATTTTGGTAATTTCCTCAAAATGGGGTATCTTGGTTTTTTTTTAAAGCAGGGGTACTTTGGAAAATTTAATTTTACAACCCGGGTTACTTTTATAATTCTATAGGTTTTTGGGTAAATTTGAAAAACATGGGTATTTTATAAAATCACTGTTGTTTTGGAAATTTTCACAAATCAAGTGTATTTTAAAAAATTACAAAACTTGGGGGTATTTTGATTTTGAAATAGAGTGGTTGGTCCCTTTCGGGTTTTAATTATGGATTTTGGCCCATCAACAAATCCTCGTGGCTAAGGTGAACAGTCACTACGCACCAGATAGGATTCCAGTGAAGAGGAGGTGAGTCACTGGGACTGCTTAAGTACCAAGCTCTCCTTGAATCCAATCCTAGACATGCGTATGCCTGTTGCCAAACCCTAACCCATCGACTCGTTCACGGGTTTGTTTGGATAGATTAAGTTTTACGAATTTACAGAGTTGTTTGAACTAGGCCTAAAGTCCATTAATTCTTAACATGCTAGTCTACGTCCATAAAGCCCAATCATGCATATTATATCAAAAGTTAGAATACATACCTGCGTGGATCGGGTGCCGGTAGACTGGAAGGGCATATCTTCTTCCAAGACATTTTCCTCAAATTCACATCAAATTTTCAAAACACTAATAGACCCATTTCACAGCCCGAGTTTTGAATTGGGCTCTGATACCAAAATGTAACACCCCAAACCCGGCCCATACGTTTTGACCAGATCTGGTATGCTACGGGTTGTACATTAAAATCTTTTGCTTTGTTGGTTTCAGAAATCGTAAGTTACTTAGGCAATATTTGATAGGTGACTTTTTGAAAATAAAACCTTGTATTATTATTATTTTGAATAATTAAACCTTTGACAAAAAATCATAAGTTGCAAATATTAAAAACTAAGTAGTGAAATATAAACTATGGGGCCTTATTAAATGAAGATTCCAAAAATTAAAACTTAAAGGTAAAACCAAAAATAGTTTACGAAAATAAAAGACTTGATGGCCCTTCGAGTCCGTCTCGGCTCCCATGTCCACAATCGATTACTCATCTGAAAGAGTGGAGAAAAATGAAAGGGTGAGTCACCAAGACTTAGTGTATAGATCCCGGACACACTGACCTAATGCCCACAAACAGATTATGAGCCCTGGCCCATGCATAAAGGCAACAATCATAATTACATAAAAATGATGAATGATGAATAGCCCAACCCATCCTAGAATTCCATCCTCTACACACCAACCCCTACCAACCATCACACCTTGGGGATTTCTACAATCAACCCTCCATCCGCTACACACCATAACGACAGCCGTACTGCCTATTCCTATTAATCAGGAATCATTAAAAGTGGCATAGCCAACGATCACTATGTGACCTATCATTTGAAGTTGTGATTTAACCACCGATCACCAAGTGACCTATCATGCACTTCCCCTTCATTATCATAATCCTACCCCATGCATACACACATAAGGAAAACATCACACAGGCTTTCATATATATTTCGATACACATAGAGGTTTCTATGATTACGTACCTGGCATCCTTGCCTAACCCCTGTTAGGGTTTCATTCGACTGTCTACATAGCCACTTTCCGGCTTTTTAGCCCATAACGTATACATATAGACATACATACAGGTTTAATAGTGTGTTAAAGATCTACACACTTGATTACCGATAAGATGATACTGCATATGTCGACGCTATCCGTAGTCAACACCACCGCTATCTGCCTAAGGTGTTGTTCAGAAGCCGGTCCACAACCCGGTGGCCAATCCCAAACTGCTGACACTCTCGCTTCTTAAACTTAGGAATCAGATTTTCAGATCTAGTCCCCTCCTTTGCCTGATCGACATTTGGTTCCATCAAAAAGGCCTTATTAATCATAACATATGGTTAAGATTGTGATTTCGATATCGAATCTAACGAGAACCTAAAAAGAATCCCTTACCTTCAATTTTTCGAAAAGTGATATGAGATTCAAGGACTAGTGTTTCTGGCTTTTAGATCTAAGAGATCTACTTCAATTCCCGATGTGTCGCCCCAAAATAAGAACACAAGAAAAACGTTACTCAGGAGATATCCTTGCCACCACAATTAGCCTTTCAGCTTTAGTGTCCAAAACCGAAATAGAACATGAGAAACTAACTAGAGTTGACAATTACCTCCACACAGGGGATTTGGCTAACACTTGAGAGGAGATTCGGCAATGCCAAAGAAGAACAGATGAAAAGATGAACAGAGGAAAACTTTGGAGATGTTGGCTTTATAGAGAAATCAGCACAAGAGGAAAAAGAATGAAGAAGAAAGTGAAATAAGAGATTTCGGCTTCTGAAGAAATCAAAAGAAAAGATTACAAAGATTGACTGAAGTTTCGGCACAAAGAATGAAGAAAAGAATAGGGTTCAAATGTCGAAATTGAAGAGATACTACCCCTATTTATAGAGAATTTCGGCACTTACTTATCAAATCCTGGAAGTGCCCTTCCTGATAACTAAAAATTAAACAAATAATAGGGAAAATTCGGCACCCCTTTGCCATAAAGAAACCGATTTCTTCCCTCCTCTAGGTCATGGAATTTCGGCCAACACTGCACTTAGTAGATAGCTCCTATCTTTTCTCCTTTATCTTAATCTATTCACACCTTCAGAAGAAGCCTAGATAACACCACCTCTTCCTTCCTTTATCAGTTACTTTATCATCCATATTATCCACATTATCCATCAATTATTCTTCCTAACTTCAAGCATTCTAACTGACTCCAACTCTGCTCTCCCTTGACTCCAAAATTAATTAAAATAGATGGGTAATGTGACTCGAACCTTGGACCTCCTTTACTGCTTATCACGCCACCTCAAAGCCCCTAAGTGGCGCCACTTTGCCACTGGGCCACAAGCCCATTTGTGTCTTAAAACACAGATAACATCTTTTAAGCCCTATCCTACTGGCTTTCCACTAGAGTGCCCAAGCAGAAGATTTTTTAACTAAGGCATCGGCCCAACCCTGAGCCCAATCTGGACCCCTTAAACACTCTAATTAGCACATTATACGTAACAAACAACAAATGCAAAGGCCTATTAATTCAGGATGTTACAATGGCATGGTCTAGTATATTGTTGAAAGGATTTCTTTTTTCTTTCTTTTTTCATCAATATTATTCTTTTAAGAATGGTCCGCATTAGTTGTTTAGACTTTTATATAAATGGCATTTAATTATATGTATACACCTAAATTTGGATAGCGATACATATCAGAATTATATATGACTTTTGGTTTAATGTGTAATTGTTGATGTGAAATTCTAATTGTGGTTTAAATGTATAGTTGAAACTTTAATTTTGATTTAATCATACACATTTTAAAAAATAAATCCATCAATATATTTTTATATTGAATAAATATAAATTTTTATGTATGCAATATATAAATAAAAAATGATGTTAATTATATCAATAATTTTGTTAATATTTTACAAGATCTGGATCAAATTAAAGTTCATGTATACGATTGCACACTAAACCATTGTTCATGTATGCTTTTGGGATTTAACCCATTTTGATATATATATATTTTTGAAAATAATAATTTATATTTATCTTATTTTGATTTATATTCTAAAAAATCCAAGATTAATCCTTAACGTTTTTATCAAAGCCTTAAACCCTAAAATCCTAAGTACTAAACACATACCCTAAACCTCAAACCCGTAACCCCTAAAATCATAGACCTTAAACCTTAAATCATTAAACCCTAAAACCATAAACGCTTGTCATAACTACAGAATCTAACACCGAAATCTTAAAGTTAAACTTACATCGCATTTTAACCTTAAAGTTAAATTTATTTTAAATAATAATTTTTTATTTTTTTAATTTTAAATATTTTATTAATTTTTTCATAAACTCAAGCCATAACCCTAATCCTAAGACTAACCGTAAACCATGAACTCTAAACACTAAATCTTGAAATACTGAACTCGAAACCCTAGTCAGCCTATACAAACCACTAAACTCTTAATTATAACCTTAAACCCTAAATTATTTAGATAAGTTTTGAATATTATATATTCTTTCACTATTTTAGGAAATTTAAATAACATTTTTAATTTACTAATTAATTTTGTTCCTCTACAGATACATGGGTTACTATTTTTTTTAATTTTAATATATATAAAGCTTATCTATTATCTGTAAAATAATTTAAACCATCATTATAATTTTAATATATATATATATAAGAAATTAAATAATTCGAACTATAATATATATAAAGTCTATTTTTTTATAGTGACTAAACCCTAAATATAAGTTTTATAAGGGACAAAAGTAATTAAAATAGGATGTCAATGCTTACATAGACCTTAAAATAAATTAATTTTTTATTCATAACCCTAAACCCTAAAGCCTAATAGCCAACCCCTAAAATCATAACCCTTAAATTATTTATTTTTTGCGGCATTTTTAAAAAAAAAACGCAGCTAATGACATACTTTTTGCGGCATTTACAAAAAAATGCCACTAATTCTCAATCTAGCAACTATAGCTCAACTACAAAACGTCGTCGTGTTGATTAACATCTTTGTGGCGTTTTTCTAAAAGCACCGCTAATGCTCAGATCTTTAGCGGCGTTTTTTTAAAAGCGTCGCTAATGCTCAGATCTTTAGCGGCGTTTGGGAAAAAAATGCTGCTATTTCTCCTTTTTAGTGGGTTTTGGAAATAAACACTGCTATTGCTTTACTTTTTGTGGCGTTTTCTTTCAAACGTCGCTAACGTATAATATTTGCGGCGTTTTTCATTAAAACGCCACTAAAAATGCCGCTAAAAGTCTGTTTTGGTGTAGTGTTACTATAAGGGTTATTATTAGATCTGAAACTATTACCTATATAGTTTATCTGTTCGCTTTCTGTGCTCGGTTGGTAGGGTGGGTACTCATGATTCACCATAGTTTCACTTGCGTCGCATTACATTACAGGATGTACCTGCGAAGAACACAAACTATCAAGCTTTTTATTCATCATCTCTACCTGTGTTGATAGCATGGTTACTGCATCGAGGTTGTAAACTCTAGCTGATTTTGTTGGTTTTGTCCGTGTAACTTGCCACTGATAGTTATTCAGTGACATCTCTTCGATAAACTCGTAGGCTACTTTAGGAGTTTTATTGTTCAAGGTTCCACCGGCGGTGGAATCAATTAGTTGCCTCGTTGAGGGGTTCACACCGTTATAGAAAGTTTGGACTTGGAGCCACAAGGGTAAACTACGGTATGGACACCTTCTTAAGAGATCCTTGTATCTCTCCCATGCATCGTATAATGTCTCTAAATCCATCTGCACAAAAGAAGAGATATCATTCCGTAATTTGGCCGTTTTGGCCGGTGGGAAATATCTTAATAAAAAATTTTCGATCATTTGATCCCATGTAGAGATTGACCCTTGTGGTAACGAGTTTAACCATTGTTTGCCTTTATTCCTTAATGAAAAGGGAAATAACGGAAGACGTATGGCATCATTAGAAATGCTATTTGCTTTTAAGGTATCACAGAACTCTAAAAAATTAGCTATACGAGTATTTGAGTCTTCGTCCTGCAAACCATCAAATTGAACAAATTGTTGAATCATTTGTATAGTGTTAGGTTTTAATTCAAAATTGTTAGCAGCTATAGCAGGCCTAACAATACTTGATTCTGCTCCTGTTAAATGAGGTTTAGCATAATTATACATAGTACGTGGAGCATTATATTCTGCCACATCTTGTGGTGGTGGATTATTCTCGTCCATCCCTTCAATAGGATTGGATCTGCCTTCTCGCTCTTCTTCTGTGTAATTTAGGGCTCGCCTAATTTCTCTGCGATTTCTACGAGTGGTAGCTTCAATATCACTGTCGTATACTAACAGTCCTTTCGGGTTCCTTCTAGTCATAAACTACAGGTACCTGCTAGGAAAAGAAAGAAAGAAAATTTAGCAAAATTAGAAATTAAATTAAAAATAAAAGTAATTTACGGAAAATAAAAAATAATGGCTAAAGTAATAAAAATAGAGCTTTCTTAATATTTTAGTTCCCCGGCAACGGGTCCAAAAAACTTGATCGCTAGTTAGAGTCTTAAAATTTATATAAAGAGAATGATCGAACCTAGAAACTAACTATGACAACGATTTGAGGCAAGTGCACCTATCGAACAGTAGTATAGCTTAGGCAAGACCGGATTGTCGAACCTAAAGGAACTAAAAGTACTAATACTAGCTTTCTTTTTATTATCCAACCTAAAATAAATGAAGTTTTATCTAATCTGAAATTAACTAATTACTAAGATAAAGACGCAAAGACAAAAAGAATGAATTGGGGAAAATAACTTGAGGAAAAACTCAGTTGATTAAGACGATACCCTTAGGAAGAATCCACCTAGACTTCGCTTGTTAGTTAACATTAAACCAGACGATGTATTCACTTGACTTGATCCATAAGATTCCCTAATTTATATTAAACCATCTCTCGAGGCGAATAACGTCTAACCCTAGGTTGATTAATTGAAATCTCTTTCGAATTAAAACCCCTAGAATCGTATTAACTCGATCTATGGACTCCCATATTAGGTTTCACCCTAATCCAGCAAAATCTCGTCACCCTATCTCTAAGCGTGCGATCAACTCTGCTTAATTATGCTAGATCTACTCATAAGCAGGGACTTTTGCTCCTCCACCTAAACACGTCCAACTTTAATTAATATCCAGAAATATCAACACATAATTAAGAACAAATCAATTATTTGTCATATAGTTCAAAAACAATAACAAGATCCATCTTAGGTTTCATCCCCTTCAGGTATCTGAAGGATTTAGTTCATAACTATAAAAGAAAACATCTCAGAAGAAAAGATAAAACAAAATATAAGAAATCCCTAAAACTCCCTGAAGGAATTGAAGGAGAGATCCATCGTCTTGAGTAGAATTCTAGCTTCTTGAGATGGATCAAGTAGCTATCTTCGAGTGATTTCCACAAATCTGACCTTTTCGGCTCGGCTCCATGGCCTAGCTAATCGCCTTCTTTAAGGTTACACTTAGGGGGTTTATATAGGCTTTTGAAATAGGTTTTTTTGCCCCTAAGTATCCTTTTCCGAGTAGAATTGCTCTTCTCTACGACAAGGACACGGCTATAGCACACGCCCGTGTGAATCGTCTTTAGGTCGTGTTCGGACTTCTTTAATAAGGCACGGCCGTGTGAATCGGGATCAGGCCTTGTTTTAGTTTCTCAAGGAGGCACGGCCGTGTGGGATTAAGTCCAGGCCGTGTCGATTTCCACTTTGGCCTTATTTGGTCCGTTTTAGGCTCGTTTCTCGTTCTTTCTGTCCTCCAGTGCTTTCCTAAGTATAAGACATGAAAAGAAAGGATTAAGAGCACCTTTTTACATAAATCAAGGGATAAATCATCCAGAAGTATGCTAAATATAGGATTAAAATATGTTACTTTTACGGTTTATCAGATTCCAAATATGATTTAATCAAGATGATATAATTGTGTTGGATTAATAATATTTCCTTACCTTAGAGTTATTAAACATATGCTTATACTTGTTACGAATAAATCACGGCAACTCGGTAATTTGCTAACTTATGAACATATTTACAAATCAAAAATCCATTCATCTCTTGTGCATATTTCTATTCCAATTAGACCGATTAAACAGATTTATAAAGGTAAACATGTTATTGCCTATACATACTTATTAAATTAAACAATCTCTCGCATATTCCTATGTCGATTCAAATGATTAATTTAACCTAATAAGCATATAAAATACTATGTGAGGTAACAAAGTATCCTTACCTTGAAACAGTTTCATCACAATAATCTTGCAAGTTATGCAAGGCATATGTATCGCCAAATACAATGCTAATCTAATCTTCAGCTACCTTAGAAGAATTAAACATGCACTGATTAAGTATTGTGTCCATTAATTATAATTTCAATGTGTTTAAATAATTAATTCTTTAGTTATCTAAACAATTATAAAGCCATAATAACTTAGGCATGATTTTACTTAATCAAGCATTTTACTGAGGCCTATAACAGCATAAACATAAATTTAAAAAATCAAGAGGACGAAATGCAATCAACCCAACACAACTTAATTCAAGCTAGATTGATTAAAATAACCATTCCAAAGACATAAATATTCATAGATATGTTCATAATAAAAACAACAGAAATTAAAAAGATAGGGAACAAGAAGCAAATCCGGTGTTTCTCCGTGGCTTGACTGATTGCTCCTTCTTTCGTCTCTGTTGTCCTTGCCCATCAAGGCTTCTATGAACACTCGCTTGCTGCCCCAAATGGCTAAGAAAACACCTATTTTCCAAGAGGGGAAATTGGCACAAGAAGGCTTGGTTTTTTTGGAGAAAAAGAGAGAATGGAGAGAAGAGAAGTGATGAGAGAATGAGAATGTTGAGGGATGATTTGATTGGGCAGCAAAGGAGGGTTTATATAGCTGAGGATGGCAGCTAAAAATATCAAATTTCAGCAGCCAAAGAGCCCCCCCATGGCCTGCCATCTTACATGGCGAAGTTGAGACTTTCAACTTCGCTAAAATTAGCCTGGGGTGAACCCGTAAAGCCTTAATTTAAGGTGGGGTTTGAATGCAAGTTGGAAGTCTTCCCAGGGCCTTTTTGCAAGTCATTTAATCAGATAAAATGCTGATTTGGGTTAGCATTTGAATGGTTCTGGGCTGCCCAATTTGTGGCTGGTTCGGTTCGCTCAATTTGGTTCAACTGGTGCGGTTCAACTGGGCCATTTTCCCATAATTGATTAAAATTAATTTATTTAGCCCAAATTAAATTGGGAATAAATTAAAATTAATTATATTATGAATTAATACACATATTTGGACCGTCTTAGGTTGGAATTTATTTCGCCTTGTTACTTCGAATTGCTTCTCGGTTTTGTTCTTCTAACGGTGTCTGCCAGGTCAATTTTCGCCCTTTGTACGAATCTGTCAAAAATAATCAAAATTCACTAAAAATAATTGTAAAATTGATTAAAAATTAACATGTTCAAATTTTTAATAGAATTTAATTATTTTATAAAAATTAATTATTTTATGGCAAAAATTCTATCGAAACTGCATGATTTTAAGTAAAATTAGGTATGAAAAAGTATATAAATCTTTGTGTTTCCAATGATATCTATACATGGAATTTATTGGTGGATACGTACATCCAAATTTATATGATAAATTTTAGTGAACATTGAAATTGGACTCAATAAGTGATTTGTCAATTTAAATTCTGATTGGCAGGAAGAGTTAGTGAGTTGCATGTTTATGAATTGTTACACGTATTTGTCTGAAATACGAGGAAATGGTGGTACTTGATACATGGAAATATGAGACTTTGATATATTAAAACATGGAATATGTTTAATAAATGTGTTTATGCATAATTATAGAACTGTACACCTCAAGTGTACTATTTGTGTAAAGATGATGTTCAAATGATTTGTTGAGTAGAACTCAAATATGAAGTAGTTAGAAACCAAGACAAATTGTTATGAAAATGTATATGAAATACAGAGGTATGATTATTATATGTGATATGAATACATAATGTGAAAAAGTATAGGTATAAGAGGAATTTAATAAGAATTGAGTCTATATACGTTTCTTGTTATTTATATGAAGTGTACTAACAAATGGTAATAAGTATAAGGCTTGGTTGAATATCTTAAATTGGTTCATGACTGTATTAAAATGTTGGTAAATATAAAGGATCAAGTGAGTGAGAAATATGGCTTGGAAAATAGCCTAATTTTCGTCCACATGGGTAGACACGGGCATGTGTCTAGGACATGTATGACAAGCGGTCTAAACCATGGGCGTATGGCCCGGGTGTGTGTCCCAAGTCACACGGGCGTGTGACCCTCATATGCGAGAAAAAAATTAAAAGTCACGAAAAGTTTTCCTGAGGTTCCGATTTAGTCTTGACTCGATCATAATGCATGATTTGAACCTAGAAGGTCTGTTAAAGGAACATTTATAATTAGTCTCGGTATTTGAACAATAATGATTTCAAATTATCTGTAAGTGTTCTATACTCCTTGGTAATGCCTCGTAACCCTGTTCCTACGATGGATACGGGTTAAGGGGGTTACAAGGAACATGTTCATAGGTTGCTTGAGTTTATGAATAAATTTGGCATGATGGTAGGACATTTTATATTTTTGAGCATTAGACTAAGAAAGTTCTATATGTTACACTGTAAATAGGTATTAAGCAATCAACTATACCAAATGATATATAAAATACAATCAAAGGAGCATGCTAGTATGAATAATAAATGGTTGAATTTTAGTTTGTTTGGTTGATTAATTTTGTGCATGTTGAGGTATTTCAGGATGACTAAAGGCATTGATTGGAACACATTCCAAGCCAAAAAGCCTACCTATTAATATTAAACTTTAGTATTGATTTTTATGCCTTTTGACATTTCTTGATGAACCTCATTACAAACTTCAAGCCTAAAAACATTAATTTGTATTTTCCCTTTTCATTTGGTCTTGCACCGCACGATTATAGATGTCTGGCCATATGTATTGAGGGTTAAGTAGATACATTAAGGTGAAGTATATAAAAATAGAATGAAATAAGAAGGAATAGTGTGATATGGGAATTATAGGTTAGCCCGAAAGTGAATACAAAAGAGAAATCCAAAAAGCAAAAGTAACACGAGTAGAAAAGGTTCTTGAAAAAAAAAAGCATTCATGAGTGAGATGAGCTCAAAAAGAAAAGTTACAAAGTCACAAAAGATAGAGATACTCATTCATTAGTGCACAAAAACTCATAGGCTAGCCATAGTTACAATGTCATGCTATGGTTTCTTATACATGGAGATACAAGGAAGGTGAGAGAAGGAGAAATAAGGTGGTGAGCGGGCAAAAGTCTCTAAGGGAGGAATAGTAGGGATCCATACGATGTGCCAAACTAATTTGTGTTTGTAACCCTTTTGATGCTTACTATTTTTGAATTTCATGCCTATCCTAAGCCTCAGAACGTTATAAGCCAAAAATTCCTGTGACCTAAATACCCTTATACATGAATAGACATCATACTAACATACGCATAAATGACTATTTGTATTCTACTCGGATAATCAAAGAACTTGTAAGATTTGTTGATGGTTTCCAATAGGTGAGACCCTTAATACTTGTATATTGTCTATCATACAAAACATAGATATTTGAAATCAAAGGTGGTAAATCAACTATGCATCATGCTGAAATTGTTAGTAAGCATAAAATGCCTAAGTCATATGCTCCTAAGTCAAAACTTGTATCATATTTGATCAAGGGTCACCATCTTATTTGTCATTTTTATTTATGTTGCTTGAGGACAAGCAAGGACTTAAGTGCAGGGGAGTTTGATCTATCGTAATTTGTTGTAGTAGATTAAACTAGTTTTTACAATTAAAGAACTTGAATACAAGCATTTTCGTTATGTTTAGTTAAGTTTCCATTGTTTTAGTTACATTTAATAACATGTTCAAATTGAGTCTTTTATTGACCTTAGAGGGTGAATGAGGCCTAAGGGTGAGCAAATGCACTTTATGAGTGTGCAGAAGACCATTAGAAGGTGCACTAAATGGATATTAGTTGCTATATCGTTGAACGGGTGACTTGATGCCGCAACACAGGGAGCGAAATGGATAAAACTCAAGACTACTTTCGATATCGTGTCACAGACTGAGGGTGTCGAGACATACCTATGAAGATAGCTGCAAAGGAGTATACAGATTGCTATGTTGCGACATAATTCCTGGTGTGTCACAACATCGACTCTGTGACAAAAACAAAACACGAAGCATGGGCGTTTTGGTATGCACAATCAAACTTCAAGCTCAAGAATGTCAAATAACCTAGGGTTTAGGACGATGACTGTAACACCCCAAACCTGGCCTAGACGTTTTGATCGGATCTAGTGTGCCACATCAGGAGTTGTTTGAAAACTTTGCATTCGTTGGAAAACTCATCAACGAATCAAAACTTTCTACAGTTTAAAAATCCTGATTTTTGTTGCTTATTAACAAAATACGTTTTACTCGAAATCATTTCCTTTTGCAAAAACATTATTATGTATTGATTATTTTTTTATTTTTAAAACCTTGTCTGTTACGGAGGTTTGTTTTAAACAGTTGCAAAAATGTGATCTTTTAAAAACAATAGTTATTGTTTTAAAACCCATGTTTCACAAATTAGCAGGTTGTAAGGAAATATCAAATTTAAAGTTAAAACAATTCCAATGGCCTTATTACAAAAATTATTAACCCAAAATGAAAATAAACTAAAATGGAGTCGTTAAATTTAACCCAAAAAAACATAATGGACGTGTGGCCACCTCCGAGTCCCTCGCAGCTCCAAATCCTCTAAGGCTGAGGATTACCTACATAGTTAAATAGAAAGGGTGAGTTACGAGAACTCAGTGTGTAATCCCCGTATTACAACCACAGTTTGGTCCCAAGCCCATACAGTATCAATCTAGGCGTAAGCCCAATTCAGTACCAGTCTGGGCTGAAGCCCTATTCAGTAATAGTCTGGGCCAAAGCCCGATTCAGTAACAGTGTGGGCCGAAGCCCTATGATATTCAAAACAGTTATGCACCCAACCCATTCCAACTGGCACACCACCCGTACCAACCAATACACCTGTGGGGACCACGTCAACCCACCCAACCAGCACACCAATAACGCAGACTAGCTGCTAATAACAGTATACGTGGTTGAGCCACTAAATCAGTATAATGCGGTAAAGCCACTCAATCAGTATAACGTGGCAGTGCCACCAGTACAATGCTACCTCCAAATCCATAACCCAACCCATGCAGTATGCATGTCATAAATAAATCACGTAAACAGTACATTATCATATACATCAATCATACAGTTACTACTCATACATCACTACTCCTACAACTAAGGGTAAAACGGTCTTTTAGGGGTAAAACGGTAATTTTACCCATCGGGGGTATTTCGGTAATTTACCCATCAAGGTATTTCGGTAATTTACCCATCAAGGGTAATTTGGTAATATACCCATCAAGGGTAAATGGGTAATTTTGCTCATCTACTGCCTTTCCGGAGGCCAACTGTCGCCTCGAGCGGAACAGATTCCATTTTTTGTCAAAATGGTGCAATTGGGCCTAAAATCCAATTTTGGCCCAAACAACCTATTTTTGGCCTAAAATCCTTTTATAACCCTATTTTGATCTCTGCAATTGTTAAAAGAGCGGAAGTTTATTCACTAACACTTGCAATATGTAAGAGTGCAACAACTATTGGCAATACCCTCAGCAGCAATAAAGTTAGCTAAATACCCATAGATGAATAACATTCTCTACAAACAAGTTCCCTTTTACCTTTCATTGACACCACATTTTGAGGATGACAATAGTTAATGTTCACCTTAAATCATCTTCAACTTCATCAGGCTAAGCTTTCTCCTTACCTATAGGCTAAACATCAACATCAACAAACCTTGCCAAATATGTGAACTTGGTGGCTACTACATTGGGATTTTGGTTCTTTAAACACCACTTACGCAATCCAAATTTTTTCAATAGAATGTCAATATTCACCCACCTATTTTTATAGTATTTAAGTTTTTTCCTTTATCCCCTCACACTTCATAAAAGCATATTAGGGCTCTACTTGTTTAGGAATAACTTTTAAAAAAAAAAAAATCCTTTGGTTTACACTCAACATATGCATACGAGTTTTGGTCAACATGAAGATTCTCATATTATTGTCCATTAACATATTAACATTAGAGTAATAATTGAAGTATGCATATAGGTGGACTTTACCACAAACGAACCTATAATTTTTTAAAACACTTACATTGGTGGAACATTCCTCTTACTACAATCTAAAATAACGTTGTCAAATTTAAACCATCATGTGCCCTATAATTGATCTAGGGCAATCTTGTACTCTTTCAATGCAGTTACAAAATAGGTGCAAAGCTAAATGAAATCTCATCTCAAATGAGTATAGTAGTAGGTAAATCCCTTTCCCATTACCACCTATCCATTCTATAAGTCAATGTACTCTACAATGAACTTCAAAATAACAATAATTTGGTAGAGAAATTCCTCTTTCATGTAGCAATTTTTCCATCTTTCATTCATATGTCGTACTTACCAATGGTTCAACTTATATAAGCTCATCTAGATTTGGGATTTTGACAACTCCGTCATTCTTAGAATTTAAAAAGTCATTGAAACTATCTACATCATCAACAAAACCATCACTTAGCTATGCCATACCATATAAAGTAGTGATATCTTTAAAAAGTCACAAAATCATCTCTACCTCCATTAATACATCACTGTCACCACCAAAACCCCAATATATGTTTTTTTCATCCATTATTGTTTATTTTTCCACTCAAAAAAATAACAAAAAGCACGTAAAGCACCAAGCTAAAAAAAATCAAGCAAAATAAACCAAATAAACCAAAATATCTTACCTCACACAAAGGCTATAATGGATTAAAATAATAATAAAAAACCATCAACAATTTTCACTAAGGCAATAATCAAAAGCAAAAGAGCCAAAACCAAAGGCCTTAAAACGACTATTATATGCAAACCTACCAAAATATTGAAAATACACTTCAAAATTTAAGAGGCATAATCCATCATTCGTTTGTCAACATTCGTTTATAACTATGTTGTTTTGTATACCAACACAAGGCTTACACATATCTCTAAATCTCTACCTCATAAATGCACAAAAGCAACTTTTAAAATTAACAATTATATCACACTAAATGTGTAACATGCCTTGGCCCTTTGAAAACTCATAACTAGTCATTAAAAACATAAAAAATAGTTCATTTTTAATCTCAACGAATGCCACTTTAAGATCTTACGCTTCTTGAAAGGAAAATAACGGGCCTAATAGGGATAAAGCACGAAAAACTCTAAAGCTTGTCCAAACACCAAAGTTACATGTAATAGCATTTCCTAAGAGACGATCCTAAAACCTCACTCAAAAATATCTTTTCATCAAACAATTGCCGCTAAATACATTAGGTACATCAACCTACTAAATAAAGGTTTAATCATAGGATCATATTGGTTAATTCTCCTTGAGAATACAAGGCTTTACATGTATTGTTGGGAATCGACCCGTATAAGCAATGAACAAGTAAAATAGAGAAGATCAAACACACAAATTTTCTTGTGGAAAACTCCTCCAAAGAGGATAAAAACCACAAACAAAGGAGGCTTCAGCTTTTCATTAAATGAGTAAACAAACGAGAGTACAATATGGAGAAAATAATCCTAAATGTATCAAACATACATTACCCAAAACCTCAAAAACAAAACCCCAACTCTCATAGAGTTCTTTTTAAAAAGGTACAAAATTTATCCATAGTTACCATGAAAACTCTCTCCAAAACTCCATTTGCGACTACATCTTATCGCCCTCAAAGAAAAGCCCTTGTTGATTGGCATGTCTAAATCAGGGTTACAAAGGCCCTTTAAATAGACTCAATAGTAAGGGCTAAAACAACAAAAATATCCCTGAAATAATCATAGTTCAACTAGGAGAAGAAGTCCTACTTGGAGTCTAAAACGTGATTACATTAGGTGAGATGTCATCGCGACATCATGAAGTCATGACTCTCCTCGTTGTGACATTACCTCTTCTCCTGCCTCAAGAGATTGCCTCCTCATCCCAACATCTCGACGACCCTCATCATGACGTCGCCTCTTACTCGTCGCGTCGTCACAAAGTCACATATCTCCTCTTCGTGATGTCACACGTCTGTTTTGAATCGTATTTACCATAAATAAACAACGAAATAGAAAAGGTAGAGGAGATATAACACAAATTTTACGTGGAAAACTCCTCTAAAAAGGATAAAAACCACAGGCAAAGGAAGTTTCGACTTTTCACTAAATGAGTAAACAAACAAGAGTACAATATAGAGAAAATAAACATAAATTTACCAAATGTACAAATCCAAACCGCAAAAATGAAGCCCTAACTCAGGAACAAAATTCTTTCCATAGTTATGGAACGACGAAAATGTTAATAAAGTGACAAGTAAATGTCAAGTTATCGTACCCACAGGGACTGTGAAAAGAATCATTTATGAATGCAATTTAAAACACTTTGGTGAAGAAAAATATTTTGATTTGAAGAGGTCATTATAATTTTAACAAAGTAAAACAAATAAAATAAAATAAAGTTCCAATGCACGATTTCAAAAGATGATTTTAATCAACATGACATAATTGTGCTAGGTTAATTACATTTTTTAACTTAGAATTATTAAACTCGTGTTTATGTTGTTACTAATAAATTCACAGTAACTCGATAATTTGCTAACTTATGAACATATTTATCTACCAAAATCCATTCATTTATTGACTATATCTCTATGTCAATTCAACCGATTAAACAAATTTTAATAGGCAAATGTGTTACTGCACAAAACGTACTTATGAAATTAAAATAATCTCTTGTACATATCTCTATGTCAATTCAAACAATTAATTCAATCTCATAAGCAATAAAAGATTACGTGAGGTAACAATGTATTTCTACCTTTAAACAGTTTAATCACAATAATCTTGCAAGTTATGCAAGGCTAATGTATCGCTAGATACCGTTGCTAATTTAACCCTCAGCTACATTAGATGATTAAACATGCACTGATTAAGTATCATGTCAGTTAATTACAATTTCAATCTGTTTAAATGATTAATTCATTAGTTATCTTACAATTGTAATGCAAGAATAACTTAGTCATGGTTTTACTTAATCAAACATCTTACCGAGGCCTTTAACAACACAACACAATTTTAATAAATTAAGTAGACGAAATGCAATCAACCTAACACGAATTAAATTTAAGCCATATCAATTAAATTAAACATTTCAACATCACAAATATTCATAGACATGTCAATCATAACAACAACAAAAATTAAAAAGATAGGGAACCAGAATCAAATCTGTGTGTCTCCGTGGCTTGACTGGTTTGCTCCACTCTTCCTTCTCCACTTGTTCTTGTCGAACCAAGGCTGCTATGAACACTTTAATGCTGCTCCAAATGGTGGATGAATGACTCTTTTTAAGAGGTGAAATCGACAAGAGAATAAAGAAAATTGGATGGGAAATGAAGAGAGAAAATTGAGAGAGAAGAGAAGAGATGAGAAAGTTGAGGTGTGTTTCAAATGAGTAGCCAAGGAGGGTTTTTATAGGTTGATAGGGCTGCTAAAAATAACCAATATCAGTAGCCAAAGAGCTCTCCCTTGGCTGGCGACACATGTGGCAAGTTTGAAGTTTTCAAACTTGCTATATTGAGGTAAAGGCAAATCTAGAAAGGCACAAATAGTGGAGGGGTTTGTTTGCAATTTGAAAATTTCTTCAAGGGCCATTTTGCAGGCTATTTAATCAGCCAAGCAAGCTGATTGGGTCAGCATGTGGGATGGTTTTGGGCTGCCCAGTACTCGGTCGGTTCGGTTTTTCTCGGTTCAACTCAATTGGGCCACTTTTCATAATTAATTAATAATAATTTATTTAACCCAAATTAAATAGGATATAAATTAAAATTAATTATATTATAAATTAATACACAAAATTTGGACCATCTCAGGCTGAAAAATTAATTCACCTTGATGCTTCAAAATTGTTTCTCGATTTTGCGCTTCTAGCAGTGTCTGCCGAGTCGTTTTTCGCCCTTTGTACATATCTATTGAAAATAATTCATTATGTTAATAATTTAAGTAAAAAATAATTAATTTATAATAATTATATATTTTTCGACAAGAATTTTACCAAACTTTCATGAATTTGAGATAAAAAGGGCATGAAAAAGTGTGTATATTTTTGTGTTTCCACACCCCCAAATTTAATTCATTGCTCGTTTCGAGTAATGCACAAATTTGAAAAGAATTTCTCAGAAAAACCTTTGAAAATTTCCTTCAGAACAACACTCTTCCCAACAATCATGATTTAAGTATGCTTATGCTCAAAAATAATAAGTTTGATATTTATGCTACTTATGTATACATATCATTCAAATTAATCTCAATTTTTATTTTGATAGAAAAAATAGACTAAATGCTTCCTCAATAAAGACATGCTAAATTCCTACCAATTTGATTTTATTCCCGTATTCAAGATTAAGCTGCAATCATTGAGTTTAACTTATGCCTTCATATGTTGAACATAGCAATTTCTCTCCACTAATGTAGGTAGCATAGAAATTTGAATCAATAGGTCTTTAAAAAGGTTGCAACATGGCTAGGCTATGGGTAGGTAAAAGATAGATAAATTTAGGCTAAAAACCCTAGACTCGGCTTCATTCAGACCTTCAGAATAATTACCTTAAATACACCAACTTACTTTGCTTTCACATGCTCTTTTGTACATCTATTTTCTTTCAAGTACACATGCTCTCTCTTGTTTTTTTACGAGCATTTTGTTGTATGAACTACAATTTTTTGAGCATTCGATACTTCTTTTCAACTCCCTCAAACTTATTTTCAAAGAATGTTCTGAATAGTACTAAGTCTAGTGTTTGGGATAATTTAAATATAATTAAGAGAGAAGTGATGGCTAAATATTGCAAGGGTTCAAATAAAATTAGGCCATATAGTCTCAAAGTTGGGTTTCAAGGGATAAAATTTCATCAAGGTTGGCTTGAAAGGCTCAAATGGTCCAAACAAAAGTTGCCTAAATCATTTTCAACATTCCATGCTTCCTAGGATTTTGCCTCAAGAAACTACTAAGTCAATTATAGTGATTTAAACTTTCATGCATGCATAACTCTCCTAAAGAACTAAAAATTTTATGGTATGATTTGCATTCTTTATTAAAAATACACTCTTGTCATTGTAACAGCCCATTTTTTAGTCAAATCAAAATAGTGGTTTCGAAACCACAAATCTGAAGTTAAAATATTTATTTTATTATGTTTTCATAGTTTACAGCATGATAGAATTATTATATGAGAGTTTCGTAAAGAAATTTTACTGTTTGAATGTTTAATTCGGTAAAAAGGACTAAATCACGTAAAGCGTAAAACTTGTGTTCTATTAGCTAAAAGTTTCAAATAGCTATATAACATTAAAGTAAAGGTCCTTAAGTGATAAATAGGCCATTTGTGGTTAGTGGATGATGATAGCATGGAAATTGGTATAGTTTTTAATAATTTTAAAGGTTAATTTAGTAAATTGGTAAATAAGGTTAATAAAATAAAACACAACAATTTTGGCTTCATTATCATCTTAATAACCGAAATGTTAGGGCTTAGAAAAGCCATGGAAGCACTTTGAAGGTTTGGTCACATTAAAGCTAAATAGTAAGTCCGTTTTTACTCGATTTTTAATGATTTCTACGTTTTTGTGATCGTAGATTTTGTAATTTTTGAAGATATGTCATATTACCATTGTTGAATGTTTGAGTAATTTGATAGTTGATGATAAATTATGAAGGTATATTGATAGTTGAACTAGTTTTATAAAGTGATTTTTGACAAAAATGCAAAATAGGGATTAAATTCTGAAATTGTAAAATGTGGTGGTTAAAAGTGTGAAATAATGAAAGATATGGGCTACTAGGAGTCCCTATGAAATTTAGCTAGGCATGGGCTGGTTCCAAATTGCATGAATCTGCAATTTTAAGTGATAAAGACTAAATTGTAAATGATATGAAAGTATAGGTGCATGTAACGCCCCAAATTTTTGGGCCTATTGGGCCTTGGGCATAGGAATGTTTAAAATTTTTGAGAACAAGAAAATGGCACTCTTACATGAAGGATCTGTTGGGTGAGTGATTTTGGAAGGTTATGGAGCTTCTAGGAAGTCCTGGATTCAAGCAATGTCATATGGGAAATTTTTTATTTTTAGCATTAGCGAAACCATGCCTCCTGGTTGCAAACCTTTTAAGTAATTAAGATTAAATTGTGACATAAGAGGAGCTTGTGGCTTAGTGGCAAGTGGTGTGGGGAGTGAAGCTTGTAGTCTGAGGTTCAAGTGTCTTGAGGAGCAAGGGAGGTTTTATTTTGCAACATGGATTGCAAGAGTTGTGGTGGATTCAAACTCTTTGGAGTGGTTGTGGACTTGGTAAAAGGGGGAGAGTATCATGGGATATGGATGATGGTTGTGGGGATTTGGAGGAGGAAAATGTGGAGAGATTTTAGGGGAGAATTAAGGGAGTGATTTATGGAGAAAAAGGTAGAGTTTGAATTGATCAGGGTTTGTGCCGAATTGGTATAGGAAGCCTAGGAAAATTTGGCTAGGAAGGTTTTTCTTATCGTCGGCTTCGGGGATTAATAATGGGGGATTGCCGAATTTTTCTTTTCTTTTTCCAAATTCGGCTCTTTTGTTCTTTGGTGCTGGAATTATTCTTTGCATTTTCTTCAATTGAGTCTTTTCTTTTTGACCATTAATTGTTAGCCGAATTTAGGTGCAACTTATTCTTTTATTCTCTTCTTTCTTGTCTTGTGCTCTCTTTGAGGCCAATTGTTTTCCCTTTTCTTGGCAGAATACTCTGGCATTTTTTGAGTAGGTTGCTATTGCCGATTATTTCTTTCCTTAATTATTATTTACCTTTGCCGAACCTTCATGCTCCATCTCTTTCAATCGGTCATTGTCTTTGACTAAATATATCTACTCTTTCCCCCTCATTTCTGTTGTTTCGGTTCTCCTATCCTTCCGTGTGTTGGGTTAGTTGAATAATTTCTCCCTAGCCATTCACTCTATTTTCGGCTAGTAAAGGTTCTCTGATGAATCGATAAATGCTCTTGGTTTACTCTGTTTCTCTCCACCGTTGTGGTCTTTTCTTCTAACATCTTCCTATGTTGCCGATTCATGAAAAAATGGGTACAAGCATCTCGACTCTTGCATGTGGGTATAGGCCGATTTCTTCTATTAATCGTTCTTAGTTCTACGTAGTGGTAAGTTGTCGTTCTTTCGGTTCTAGTTATTTTTCGTTCATGGTAATAGTTAAAGAGGTTAAGATACAATGCAGGTTGTACCAAGGATGGGTGATCAATCCTTAGTCAGCGATCTAAGGGCAATAGATCGCTTGGTACTCAGTCAAGGTAGGGTAGTGAATATCCTTTTGGGGATTAAGTGCTTCCGATCATTAATGCATAGGAGACTGATTGTAATTTTTGGGTTAAGTGTAGGTTGGTGTTCTAGGGTTTCGCGAAAGCTTGCAATTAGGTGTGTAAATTTGTGCTCTGTTGATGATCGGCCGAAAAGCCGAAATACGAAGTTTGATGCCACACTAGCGTGCGGTCGCGGGTATGGTGACTTGAGCCTAGAAATCTTAGGCATAGTACTGTGGAGGCTATTATGGGCCT
Source organism: Gossypium bickii (assembly GCA_025503065.1). Lineage (NCBI taxonomy): Eukaryota > Viridiplantae > Streptophyta > Magnoliopsida > Malvales > Malvaceae > Gossypium > Gossypium bickii. Next base: position 56,286,312 of record CP106717.1, on the reverse strand, counting down.
CGATGGGCCGAAATGGGTCATATGGGCCCAATGGGCCCGTGGGCCCGCGTGGGTAAACTTCACTGTTACGTGGGACGTAGATAGACTTGTCATGCCGCGCACATGACTTAGGTAGTTCTGGGCCTCGTTAGGCCTAACTGGGCTGTGTGGGCCGAAGGGGCTCGTGGGGGCCCACACCGATGAAATATGCGGTAAGTGACTAACAAGGAACCGGGCTATGGTGTACACAGAGCCGCATCTGATTTTGGGCTGAATAGGCAACACGAGTGAGTAGGCCCACTTGGGCCGAGTCATGGGCCTTAGGCCCATTTATACCGTTGTGACTGTTTAGGTTATTCAAGTCACTCGAGGCGACAGTGGACCTTTTGTTGCGTCGTTGAGACTCCGATTCACAAAATTACCGAAATAGCCTCAATTTGTAAAATTACTAAAATACCCTGATTTGTAAAATTACCAAAGTACCCTCAATTTGTAAAATTATCGAAATACCCTCGATTTGCAAAATTACCAAAATACCCTCGATTTACAAAATTACCGAAATACCCGCGATTTACAAACTTACTAAAATACTCCCAATTTGAAAAATTACCAAAATACCCCTGATTTGTGAAATTATCGAAATACCCTCAATTTATAAAATTACCAAAATACCCTAAAATTACTGAAATACCATCAATTTGTGAAATTACCAAAACACCCCTAATTTGTAAAATTACCAAAATACCCCCGATTCGTAAAATTACTAAAATTCCCTTGATTTGCAAAATTATCGAAATACCCCCAGTTTGTAAAATTACTAAAATACCCCTAATTTGTGAAATTACTAAAATACCCTCGATTTGTGAAATTAACGAAATACCCTTGATTTGTAAAATTACCAAAATACCTCTAATTTACAAAATTATCGAAATACCCCCTATTTGTAAAATTATTGAAATACCTCTAATTTGTAAAATTACCGAAATACCCCTGTAGGGTAGAATTACCGAAAACCCTATAGGGTAGAATTACAGAAATACCCCTAAAGGGTAGGATTATCGAAATACCCTTATAAGCTAAAATTACTATTTTACCGTTGCGAGTAACTGACTGATTAGGACTATGACTGATTTAACTGTAAATGTATGAGTGTATTTTAACTAATTTGACTGTGGTCGTGTGGCTGATATGATTTTAATATGTGTGTAAATGACTGTTACCGAGCATGGCCATTTTGCATACACGTGTAATGATTGAGCATGACATACACGACATATTGCATGGGGTTAGGACATTGATACGAAGGAAGTTCTTATAGGGTCGCATCGATCGCATGACGACTGTGGATCTAGTATTGATTTATTAAGGTCGCACGGGTCGCATGAGACGACTGTGGACCGACGGACGGCTTAAAGCCGCGTAATCTGATTATGGCTCTGTGCCAACCTAAATATGGCTCTATGCCATCTTGATTATGGCTTTGCGCCAATCGTATTTACCCGTGGCTATGTGCCTAACATATATATCGATGACTCTATGTCGATTATATTTACCCAAGGCTGTGTGCCGATTATATTAACATCGCTGATGGCTATGTGCCAAACATAATACAGTTACTGATGGCTTTGTGCCAATTATAATACCGCTACTGAAGGCTTAGAGCCACATATATATACTAGCAGCTTTGCTGCGATTTTAGTTAGGGCCGCAACCGATGCTAACATTGGTGTGTTGACTTGGTGGGTCGATTTTATCCCCACGTAAGTGTAGGGTTGGTACGAGTGGTGTGTTGGCTAGATCGGGGTGGGATGCATCCTTATACTATTGCATATCTATTATCAGATCTATCACTGTACTGGGTTTAGGCCCTCTTATTTGGTTATTGGTGTGGGCTAAGCCCAATTGATTCTGTTATGGGCTGTGATCTAAATGATATTGTAGTGGGCTTTGGCCCAGGTATGCTTTAATCTGGACTGTACTGTTACGATTAAAGGGCTTTGGCCCAGACTGTTTCAGTTTTTGTTTCTATATACTGACTGTTACTCTAATAAGGGGATTACACACTGAGTTTTCGTAAACTCGCCCCATTTTTAATTGTGTAGGTAATCCCCAACCTTAGACGAATCGAAGCTGCGAGGGACTCGGAGAAGACCACACACTGCTTATGCTTGCTGTTGTGATTATTTACTTTTAAATATTTTGATTTGGATTGTAATAAGGCCTCTCTATATTTAACTTATTATTTGTGATATTTATTTATGTTGTTTTATAACTGCTAAAACTGGAATACGATTTCCAAAGCGATAACTGTCTTCAAAACACTATGTTTCAGCAACATTTTCGGAATGCTTCTACAACTCAATTTTTAAACGTCACGTTTTTGTAAATTGTTTATTTTAAATATGCTTCCGCAACAGATAAGGTTTTAAAAGTAATTATGTTTTCAAGTGGATAACAATTGCTTAAGTGTTTTGAGTTTTAACAAAGAGGCTTTAACTCTCAAACAAGTTTTAACAACAAGAAATATGGTTTCGAAAAACACTTCCATGTGACACGCCAGATTCGGGCCTAACTTCTAGGCCGAGTTTGGGGTGTTACCGAGCAAATGTGTAAATTTACCAAAACATAAATTGTGGACTAAATTGAATAGATTGAGTGCTGAATGTATTGAATTTGATAATTTATAGATCAATTTTAGATCGGGGAAAACTGAAGATTGACGAATAGCCGATAGTTTTTATCCAAGCAATACGAGATAAGTTCGTATAATTTGAATTGAACATTAAATACATGTATTTATTTGAAATGTATGTATATGATTGAGTATTTGATATACTCGGAATACAAATGCTTAATTGATTAAGATTGATTATTACCAAGCCCCATTTGAACCGTATGAATTCGTAGGATACGAGTGACATGTCACTAGGGTTACCGTTTTGGTCAAGCTCTTGCATTTGTTGCGGACTCACCACAGCTCGTATGAGCTTTTCGATATATCAACTTGTATGAGCTTACTGTTTTCAACTCGTTAGCTGTTTCAGCTCAATAGAGCTTATTGTCTGTAACACCCCTAACCCGTATTCGTCGTCGGATTAGGGTTACGAGGCATTATCGATCAAATTACAACTCAATAAAGCCATTCAATTTAAATTCATGCTCAAAGTTAATATTAACTCATTTACAATAATTTTTACAATTCGAATAGTAACCATTTACTCAATCATATAAATTACATTTGGTCATATGAAACACATAACCAACAAAATCAAAACATGCTTATTTAACTCTTTCACAAATTACAGAAAATTTTTAATAACTTATCTTATCAATGTCATTTATAAATTCACATTCCAAACCAAACTAACATACCACAAAACCATTTTATTTTTAAAAAAAAATCATAAATTCCATATTCGAACCGACTAATATATATTTATATATATATATATATATCAAATCATATTACATATGCTTTATAAGTCCAAGAGCCAAACCGTATGACCTACAATCATGACTTTCGAATATTCAAATTAAAAATAAACTTATTACATTACATTAACTAAATATCAAATATATCTTTTGTAAGCCTATGCACATTTGAATTATTAAGTACAGTAAGACATACCTTATGGCCCAAATAACATCTATACATGAGACATTATCAAATACTACCACATTATTAAATATGGTCTTGTACTTTATTAATTCGTGCACGGATTACTAATATCATTAACCATTTTCGTACACTATGTAACACCCCAAACCAGGTCTATGCGTTAAGACGAGATTTGGTTTGTCACACTGATCGAACATCCATTTACTTCTCTAACGATTTAAGTAAAACAGTACTACAAAACCTTTTGGAAATGAAGTTTAATAAAAATTTAGTACAATGATTTAAAATTTATGATTTAAGAAAATACTTGTTTTCAATCTTATAAATTGTAATATAGTTGCCAAAACCTTAAAAGAGTTTTTAAAAGAATTTGAACGAATTTAAAAGAGTAATTTAGGTGTTCAAAATGTTATAAAACATAATATTTTAAGAAAACTTTAAAAATTTAACATAAACCCATATTGAGAGTCTTAAACAAAATTAAATCCATCCACAGAATAAAATCCATAAAAACATAATTAGAGGCCTTATTACATCAACCCAAAATAGTAATTAAAATAAGTAACTTAAATAAAGTTCATAGTTTATAAAACCCATGCTTGTAGTATGGCCTCCACCAAGTCATCTCCGGCCCAAGTCCACATCAATTTCCATTACCTGAAATGGATAATAAAACAGGGTGAGTTACAAAGAACTCAGTGTGTAACTCACTTACCATCTTTATTGGGCCAGACCATCGAGGCATTTATTTGGGCTTGAGCCCAATTATACATTTCAACAATATAAACTGAAATAAATATATAAAATGCATGTAAAATGAATTTCCCAAACCAAGCCTAATTTCCATGTAACATCCTAGATTAGGGGTTATGCGTTTGTGCATAATTCATGAGTTAGTAGGTTTTGGCAGTGTTGGAAGTGTATTAAGGGTTTTTAGAATTTTAGGATGGAAGAAGAAAGCTTTGGAAAATTATTGGCTTTTAAATAAAAAGGGGAGCTAGGTAAATGAGGCTTTAAAAGAAACTCCGTGTGAAGCATGACACAAGGAACCATGTGGTAAAATGGCATGTTTTATGAATTATGAATGTGTTATGTGAATTCTAGAAATAAGGAAATGTATGGAAATATATGGAAATGTATGGAAGTGTATGGAAGTGTATGGAAATGTGTGGAAATGTGTGGAAATGAAAGGCAATGTAGGGAAATGTAAGAAAATGTAAGGAAATGTAAGGAAATGTATGGAAATGTATGGAAATGTAAGGAAATGTAAGGAAATGTGAGGAAATGTATGGAAATGTAAGGAAATGCAAGGAAATGTAAGGAAATGTCTTGTCTTGGAAATGTAGGGAAATGTCCTGAAAATGTAAAGGAATAAAGAGGAAAGTGAACATTTATGGAAACTAGGAAATGTAAGGAAATGATTCAAAATGGAAAGTGAACATTTCGAAACTTGAAATGTAAGAAAATGGCAAGTAAACAGAGCCGATCGAAAATTTTAGGAAACTTAGAAATGATGTAGAAATGTCAAATTTTAAGGTTCAAAATAGGAAATAAAGGCAAGAGGGCCTTAAAAAAAAAAAGTTGGAGAAATTTGGCACACAAACAAAGCTTGGAAATGTGGCTCAAGATGCCACTTAGGACCTATGGAAATGGCACCATGTGTAGGAGGCATGGGCACTGGTTCGAGTCACAAGGGAAGCAAATAAATGAAGTTTTAATTTTGCTCCCAGTGCTATGAGGTGGACTGGCACATGAGTTGGAAAAAGGGGGTGTTTTAATTCCATAAATACATGATTAAAAAGTGATAAATAAGGGATTTTTAATTTGGATTATTTGGAAGAGATAATAAGGATTTTTCTCTAGTTTATTTTAAATAAAATAGATGATGAAAGAGGAGTGGTGGCCAAGTAAGGGACTCTCCTAGGCTGATATTTTCGGCTATAAAAGGAGGACAGGAGGGCTACTCATCAATTTTTGCTTCCTCCTCATCTCTGCCGAAATTTTTAGGGCTCTTTTCTCTTTTCTTTTGTCTAGCCGAATTCTCTAGCCTCATCTTTCTTTTTCTTTTCTTCTTCTTCTTCCTTTTCAAAACCAAATCCAACCTAGCTGAAATTCTGCCAAAGCCGAATCTCTGAAGTGGTGTCAGGATAGATCTGTCGAATTCAACACTTAAGGTAAGAATCTTGTGGTTATTGATTTATTCTCTTCTTTAAGCTGAAAAATAGGGATTAATGTTATTATTATTGTGGCTGAAACTATAAGGAGTATTTTGGGATTTCTAGTGCTATCGACTACAAGGGAGAGATCATCCGGGATTCAAGAATCTAAGGTAAGATATACACATATTTGGTCAAAAGTTATGGAATATATATGAGATTAAAATTAACATATAATTATAGGGATTTAAATGGACATACAAGGCAAGGAATCCTTTTCAGATTTGGAAATTTTAAGGTAAGTAATACAAATCCTAGTTGTATTTGGAGAAGTGGCCGAATGGTCTTTTAAAGTGATTAACTTATGTAGGATTTGAGATCTAAATCGGTAGATCGTTCTTCGGGATTTCAAGGAACCTATTAAGCAAATCAGGTGTGTACTCACACTAACTTTCAATATATATATTGGCAATAATTGTTTTAATATATGAATGTGTATCGAAATGAGAATGTGGCTAAGTACCACAAATGTGGCAAAAGTACCAGTGCACGTATTCCTACTTTTGATAGGATTATGAATGTGTTATATTCTGAAAAGTGACATAATGTGAATTTAAGTATGATATGAATGATATGTAATAATTGGGGCATTTGGGATATATGTGAAGGGAGAAAGTGAAGGTGATGACTACGGTCTCACCAACGAAGTCGACTTGACTTGGTCTCACCAACGAAATATGGTGGCTACGGTCCCATTAATTGAATATGGTAACTTCGGTTACATTATTCGAATATAGTGTCTAAAGACACAACGTAAGTGGCGATGAGCACGTCGATCGCAGCGATGATCGCCTTCGATGGTGTGTAGCGGATGGAGGGTCGACTTAGTAGCCCCACGGTATAACAGGTTTGGTACGGGTGGTGTGTGTAGCGGATGGACAAATAGGCTTGGGTTTGGGTTGCATCATCTTTTATTTTGTATGAACATGAAATTGATATGACTTGTATGCCCGATTTGTTGAAAATTAGTCTCAGTGTACACATTGAGTCTCAGGACTCACCCTGCTGGGGAATTATTTTTCGTGTGATGAGCGAATGGACCGGGTCGGGGAGGAGCTAAAGGTGGCCATGCAACACTTGAAGAATTTATTATAATTTGGACTCTATTTAAATTTAGTACTTTAAATTTTATTTTGGGTTTGAATGATGTAATAAGGCCATAAGGCCCAGTTGGATTTTCTTTACTTCTGCTTATTTTTATTTGATTATGATACAACTTATTTTTGATTAAAGTTAAGTAAATTTATTACTTTTAAAAATAATAAACCCTAAAATTATTTTGTCACCTTATTTAAGTTGGATTTTTCAAAATTTATTAAATGGGTTCCAATTTAAGCCCAACCCAAAACGAATTTTTCTTAACTACACAAATTTTCTCTAAGTTATTCAGGACATTGAAAATCGGTTTACTTAAGGAACATACCAGATCCGGTTCAGGCTCGTGGGCCGGGTGTGGGGTGTTTCATTCCATCCGCTACACACCTCCGTACCAACCAACACACCTGTGGGGATCAAGTCAACCCACCCCACCAAACACACCAATCGTAGGCATTTAGCCTTTTAAAATAATATTGTAGTGCACTACCGAACTAGATTGTGACATAGTCACCAAACTAGAGGCATTAAGCCAAAATTTGTGGCAGAGCCACCGAACTAGATACGTGGCCACAGGCCTTTCTTCTCTTTATCAAATCCCATCCCATGCAATTATGTATGAATAACAAACGTTAATCATAAAAATTTTATCAAGTAACCCATAATACAAATGAGTCTTTAATTAAACCTTTCATTTGGGCCTATTAACAATATAGTATCTAGCCCATTTAGCAATCTAGCGATCTTTGGCCCATTTTATCGAACTAGAATATTTTTGGCCCATTTAGCGATCTAGCGATCTTTGGCCCATATTTCGAACTAGAGTATTTTTTGCCCATATTTATCGATCTAGCAGTTTACAGCCCAATTTATCAATCTAGCAGTTTTATGGCCCAATTTATCGATCTAGCAGTTTTTCGTAAATTTCTGGTTTTAACCGCTTTCATGCATTTACACAAAAAATACTGATTACTACAAAATTTCGATTTGGCCATTTTTACGATTTATCAAATTACTTACGGTTTAGTATCTAACCCGAAAGATAAGTGTGAAGTTACACACCGGTTATAGTGAGGACTAGACTTTCCCGCTCACAACACCTATATATGTATCACGATAATTTAGAACACTATAATTTATTAATAAAATCGATCTAAAAATAACGATCTAAAATTTTACCTCGATTTTCGAACTACTTCTACTTGCGGTTTCTCCCGATTGATGGTTCGTTAACCGAATCAAATCCACGAACAAATAATGGTTCGGGAGTACGAGCGACTTCGAACAATTGATTCTCCTCGGATGAACGTCCGCAACCCGGTGGAAAATCTCGGATTCTCGAAATAGCCCTTTGTTTATACTTAGGGGGATTAACGGTACCTCCCTTCTTCCGAACACTATACACCGCTCTTTTCTTCCCTATTTTGATTGGCTTCAAAGACAAAAGATCGTTAATCCAATCTAATATTACATTGAAATATGACTAAGGGTTTAAGGGTGAAATTTTGCTTACCACAAAGATCCTTGTTCCAAAATATGAGAATCAATCAAAACGTTCCTTTATCACCTTAAATCGATTCCAACGTTCTAAGATACCCACGAACACTTGATTTCAGATCTTCCGTTATCGCACTAAGTATAACAAATAAAAGCGTTAATAGAATGACCGTTTATTTCGATCTAAGAAATCCTTCTTACCACCATCAAGATTCGGCCAAAATACTATTAACTAAACGTGAACTAAAAAGAACCCTTACCCTTTTGTCCACGATTGAAAAGAAAGGATTGAGAATGATGTTTGGAAGTGATGAAGGATTCGGCTATGTATAACCAAAGAAAAGAGAAAAAAATATGGCTTGGCTATGGGCATACTAACATTCGACCATTGAAGAAAATAATGGAGAAAAATGAGTGAAAAGAAATAAAATAAGAGAGAAGAGATGATGATGAGGATTCGGTTTTCAAAGAGAAGAAAAGAGAAAGAAAAAGATGTGTTTAGGAGCAATGTAGATTCGGCAATGGGAAGAAGAAAACAAAAGAAAGAAATGGCCTTTTTGGTACTAGCAATTTCGGCACTAAGAAGAGGCACAAGAGAATACTCAAAAGATGAACAAAAATGACCAAATGGTCAAAAGAATTAGGCTTTACCAAATGCTCAAATTCGCCAAGGAGAAAGGTTGAGAAAGAATTGCAAAACTTTTGCACAAATGCTAAGAATGACCAAAAAGAAACTTCAAATCCTAGCCAAACTAACACCAAAAATTCGGCTCCCCCTCAGACCATATTGCCGTCCACATTCATGGTCAAATGGCCATGAATTTGTTTCCAAAACATTTTCCTTGATACTTGCCCTATGTCCCCATATCTTTCCAAATTTTCTTGATTCCATACCATAAGTTAGAAATTTCCTTATTCCTTTAATCTACTAACCAAAAATAACAAGGTCAACACTTACCATATATAAGCTTGGCCGACACATGCTAGGAAAACCAAAAATAAAAGCCATCTAAATGCTATTTAAGGGATTCGAACCACTCCCCTCATGCTAGTACCCAAGCGCCAACACCACCTTGCCATAACTCATCTTGTGTCACTTTTTGACACTTAAATTATCTTAAGCATCAATGCCACTTGATCCACTTCCATAAATTCTTAAAATTAAAATTATTCCATACCCGAATAATTCTATGTTCTTCTTCGAGGCTATACTAAACATGAAAAGAAGTAAGAAAATTTTCCTACATGAGCTAAACACCAAAACATGCAATATCAAATCATAATACACCCAATTTGCATGTTCAAAAATCGATCCAAAATAATATACCTAGTCACTCATTTCTTCATTTATTCGGCTAGCAAATTACCTATTAAATCTATACCCATTTTATTAAAATAAAAGTTGTCCCTTTTTGAGCACAAATGGCAATTCAAGCATACCTATTCGCATGCAAATCATCATGTTTAAACCTCATATGTCCAACCATTCAAACATAATATATGTGTATACTTTGCCATTTCAAACCGAATCTATATAACTAATACTCAATCAAATATATATTTTCATCACTTTACTTTATTGCCAAACCAAATTATACCACTTTTCATACTTCCAAAATGAGCTAACCACAAAGCCGATTATACTTCATTCTTACCATATCTCATTGCCAAATCATATAACCACATCACAAACATATTTACCATGAAACATATCTCCAAATTAAACTTAAGACATGACCGAATACGCAACCATTAACATCATAATCAAGCCATTTTCGCATGGCTATATGTATATACAATTTCAAAACCAGCAATATCAAAACTAGTCTACACATGCCATGTAACCAAATCTCCAAGCATTTATTTACCGAAGCGAAAATTGGATAGTGTGATGAGATCTCATTCAACTTCCAACTCGAGCAAGTCTTCGAAACTCTATAAACATAGGAAAATTACACAAAGAAAGCTTTGAAAGCTTAGTAAGCCATAAGCAAATAATTCACCATAGAAACATATATAATTCGATTCAAATAGGCCAAATTTAGTTAATCACATACACATATACAATCACTTTTCTCATCTAATCCATGTTCCTCGTTAAGTAACTTCACTTACCTTATTTTTCATTTAACAAATAAACCTCATACGTACCTGAATCATTTAACTCAAATACACAGTCAGTCACCAATTCATTCATGGAAATATCATAATCATGCATATATTCCATCTCATAATTTATATCTAATTCACTTACTCATAATTCACTTACCCATAATTTATATCACCATTCGTAAACTTTCATATTTCATAGCCTTAAGGTCGAACACTCACACATTCAATAATAGATTTCACAACGATCTATAAATCACTTACTCATCTCAAAACAAATACATATACATTTACACAAGTATACATATATATCACATTTTCTTAATTTCATATGCATATATCACCTACCGAATTTATACTTGCATTTCAAACCCACATAAATCACATATTAACATGCATAATACATAATTTTATTTCAACAATTAATATTTACTTTATTAACCAAAGATAATCTATCATCACATACCTGATCATTTTATCTCGTTTAACACATTCAATAATCGATACACTTAAAGGATCAGCAAACCCGCACACTCAGTGCCAAAACCTTGTAACGTATCGCACACTTAGTGCTGTCACATTAACATCTCGCACACTCAGTGCCAAATCCTTGTAATGTATCGCACACTTAGTGCCGCCACATTTAACATCTCGCACATTTAGTGCTAAATCAAACGTATCGCACACTTAATGCCGTCACATTTAACATCTCACACACTTAGTGCTATAGTTCATACTATCGTTTCCGTACATTAGTTTCACATATTACAAATCAGCATATAATATCATGTTTATTTATAATTAACAACACATATATGCTTATAAACTTACCTCAAGCCATAGATGATTATTCCACGACCTTCTCTTTTCCCTGATTTATAATCAATCTATTTGTTTCACGATCAAAGCATAATAATAAATCAATATATTAACTAACTCAAATATCAAATCAAGTTCAAACTCAAACCATCCTATCATTTAATTACAATTAGTAAAAACATATTTATTCCTCACAAATGGTCAACACAAACACAACCATTATCCTATTCATTTAAATTTGAACAACATGAATACAGTAGGAATTTATATTAGTTCTTGAAACCTAAAAGAAAGTCTCAAAGACTTACGTATTTGGATAGCATTAAGATGCTCTAAAATAAACAACATTAGTATACAAAATTTTACAGTATAAATGGGAAATAACACCAATTCAGATAGTATTAGGATACTTCTAAAATAAACAACTTTAATGCATAATTTATGGCAGTATAACTGGGTACTTAATATCAATTCATACAGTATTCAAATTCTGCATTTTAGCAGCCAAAATGACCTACCAAATCAGACTTAAATAATAATTAACAATTAACTTATCAATGCAGCACATATTAATTACCAATTACATTCTTCGATAGCTTAATTTGACATCAATTTAGACATCATTAATTAACATTATTACAACCATTTCTCCAGTTGTAATTAATTGCCATCAACAGCCCAAACGACATAAACATATAGCTATTGAACACCATTTAACCAATACATTAACTAGCACTTAGACATAAATTCTGCAGTATTTACTTTGCTATTATTCTCATTCAATAACTTCATAAATAGTTGCATTAACCCCTTTAAAAATTAGGTTTAGACACCATAAACTGCAACTAAATAAACATCATTAATTATTCATTCGTAACATCAACCATTATTACCATAATTTAAAGTCATTCAGACCACATTTATTAACATCTAAACAACAATTTACTGCTGCTTTAATACACCAAACGGCAATCCATAAAATAGCATACATACACCCTTTTCTAAACATCCTTATCACTGTAATATTCGAACAGCATTAATACCTCCACCGAATAGTATAAACAGAGCAGCAATTAACAATATTAATTGGGATAAAATTTGGATAGCAATTTAATAGTTTCCAAAATTATCAAACACTAAAGAAAAAATAAAATAAAATTCAAGGAAAGCTTGCTAATATTTCCCAACACCGATTATAACAACTCAATTTGTTCCTCACACATTCGATCAAAATTAAATCAACAATTTAACAAGAATTTATCAATAAAAATCTATGGGTAATGGAGAGTTTAGAAGAGTTACCCTGCCACTTCAAAATTGTAGCTTCTAGCAAACAATTTCATGGTTTCCCCCTGCATGCAGCCGTTTTCTTCCCCAGCTTTTATATTATCCTTTTTTTTTTACTAATTTGGTTGAAGATAAGGAAGAAAAGATGAACACTAATGTCTTTTTGTTTTATTATAATTAATATTACTAAGCCAATTACCAAATTAACCTTTGTAATTTAATAACAAAACATTTTAATAGTGGTCCATTACCGTCCACTTGCCTATATAGTGGCCAAATGTCATTTTAAGGACTTATCAATTAATAAGCCATAGCAAATTAGTATTTTAACAAATAGAAAGTCACTTTTAATCAAATTTGACAACCAATCTGTAAAATTAATTCACGAAAATTTCACCCATGCATTCTAACATGCTGTAAACACACCTTGGATTTGTGGTTCCGAAACCACTGTTCCGACAAGGGTCTAAATCGGGCTGTTACACTATCCATCAGCTTAGAAGGAGCTTACTGTTTATAGCTCGAAAAAGCAGAAAATGATAAGGAATTGACGGAATACTGATGTATATCACCCGAGTATCCTTTGAAATTCTAATGGGTTCAACGGGCATAAATTCGGTTCATACGGACGAATACTGTTACTGAATGAAGTATTGATTTTATGATTGAGAATGAAATGTTGAATACAAGATATATTGAGTATTGAATTGTGATAATGGATGCTTTAATGTATTAATATGACTAACCTATGGATGAATGTTTGTGTTAGGCATTTGGAAATTGTATGGAGTTTACCTTAATTATTCGTATTGATTTGGTATAAATGGTATTATTTCTAAATTATACAGGCTTACTAAGCTATAAAGTTAACTCTGTTCCTAGTCGAAGTTACATATCACACTATCCAGTTGCCGATTGGTACTTATGAACTTGTGAATACATGTAAATATGGCATGTATAGGCTAGGCGTAATGATGATAGAGATGGTTATTTGAGATTGTAGTTTTGTCACATTTTGTGTATAGGTTAAGCCATGTGAATTGGCTAATTGATATTATGTTTTGGTAGTTTTGGGCAAATGGTTGATGAATAAAAATATGCAAATGTTATATTGGAATGTGGTTAGTATGTGAATAGACAATGCTTGTTATTTATTAGGCATTTGAATACTATGTTAAATTGGTGTAAAATGTGTATGAAATGTCATGGATTGGCAGCCTATTGAGTTGTGAAATGTTGCAATTTATGCTTGTATAGGTATGTGCAAATTGGGTGGCAAATTGGCCTTGCAAATGGCCTATTTTTGTCCACACGGGTAGAGACACGGGCGTCTGTCTCAGCTGTGTGCGACACACGGTCATGATACACGGCCGTGTGTCCCCTGGTATGGAAATTAAATTGAAGCCAGTATACTCCACACGGTCTCACACACGGGCGTGTGACTGGCCATGTGGTACAAGTCAGTATACCCTCTAAATGGCACACGGCCTAGCACACGGGCGTGTGACTTGGCCGTGTTCCATAAGTCAATATACCCTACAGTTTTGGTATGGCCTAGTACACGGTCTAACACACGGGCATGTGTGGCCCCTTCGAAAGGCACGTGGGCTAGACACACGGGCATGTGGTCCGCTGTGTAACCTAAGTCAGTATGTATGCCCTGTTTTCACTCAGCCTGGGACACGGGCTACAGTATTTTCAAACGCTAATTTGAGATCGGGTTATTATTAGTTACAAGTTAAAGAATTAAATGTGCCGAAAACCGCATTCAGAACAAGGTATGGACATTACGAATTCCTTGTTTTGCCTTTCAGATTAACTAACTCTCCTCCAGTTTTTATGGATTTGATGAACCGGATATTCAAACCGTATTTAGACAGATTTGTTGTTGTATTCATTGATGACATTCTGATCTATTCGTGAGATGAATCTAAACATACTGAGCATGTGAAAATAGGGGGTACATACTAACTTGGGTCACACGACGGACCACACGCCCGTGTGTCTAGCGCATGTGCCCTTCGAAGTGGCCACACACACCTGTGTGCTAGGCTATGTCAAACCTGTAGGGTATATTGGCTTATGCAACACGTCCAAGTCAAACGACCGTGTGCTAGGCCTTGTGCCAATCAGGGGGTATACTGCCTTGTATCACACGCCCGTGTGTGAGACCGTGTGGAGCATACTGACTTCATTTTAATTTCAAAACCAGGGGACACACGGCCGTGTAACATAACCGTGTGTCACACATGGCTGAGACACACGCCTGTTTCTTTGCCCGTGTGGACAAAAATAGGCTATTTGTAAAGCCATTTTGCCACCCTAAATTTACATACCTACACAAGCATATTTTGCAACATTTTGTAAATCAATAGGTAGCCAATCCATATCATTTCATACACATATTTGAATACTTATATGCAACCAAATCATTATACTAAGTTAAGCCAAATCAAATGCCTTTATCTTATATCATAACAAGTACCAAAATCACTAGCTCAAGTAACCATAACTATCATCTTTATAACTAGCCTATACATGTCATATTTACATATATCCATGAGTTCAAAAGTACCAATCGGCAACTGGACAGTGTGATACGTATCTCTGACTTTATCCATATCGAGCAAGCTATCGAACCTCTATAAAACACAGAAAATAAACAAAGTAAGCTTTATAGCTTAGTAAGCCCGTATAATTTAAAATTAAACTTACCATTTATACCTAATCAAGTCAATAATTAAGGTATACTCAATTCAATTACCAAATGCCTAAACACAAGCATTCATCAACAAGTTAGTCACATAAGTGCGTATAATCATCCATTATCTCAATTTAATAGTTAATACATTGTATCATCAAATTCATATATCACATACATCATTTGTAACAATTCACTCTCAATCATATAAACAATAATTAATTTGATAACAGTAACTCATCCGTATGAATAGTATTTCATCTATAAAATTAGTAATTCATCCATAAAAACACATAGCTTTATCCATGTCTCGTTATCCAATGCCCTAGAACAATACCTTTTCGTACCATGAAATGACACTTTTCCCAGTTGAGTACAAGGTTTGTTTCTTCGCATCGCCTTAGTACCTTGGCTAGATTGGCTAAGTAAACATCATATGTATCTCGAAATACTGAAAAATCATCCATAGACTTCCAAGTATTTCTCAACCATATCAGTAAAAATAGACATCATACATCTTTGAAATGTATCATGTGCATTACATAAACCAAATGGCATGCATCTAAATGCAAATGTACCGTATGGGTAGGTGAATGTTGTCTTTTGTTAATCTTTCGGTGCTACTATAATCTGATTATACCCTGAGTATCCATCGAGAAAACAGCAATAGTCTCGCCCCACGAGTCTATCCAGCATCTGGTCGAATAACAGCAAAGGAAAGTGATATTTCCTAGTTGTCTTGTTCAGCTTCCAGTAATTGATGCAAATTCTCCATCCCATAACCGTTCTAGTCGGTATCAACTTATTATTCTCATTCTCAACGATCGTAATACCTCCTTTCTTTGGTACGCACTAGACTGGACTTACCCATGAACTGTCTGAGACCGGGTAAACTATACCCGCATTTAACCAGTTGATGATTTCCTTTTTCACCACGTCCTTCATGATGGGGTTTAGTCTTCGTTGTCCATCAATCATTCCTTTTTCACCATCTTCCAAGATAATCTTATGCATGCATATAGATGGACTAATACCGCGAATATCAACTATGGTCCATCCGATAGCCTTCTTGAATTGTTTCAATACTAGGATGAGTTTCTCTTCTTGCTCAATAGTTAATTCTGCTGAAACAATCACAGGCAGAGTAGAAGCGTTACCTAAATAAACAAATTTTAAATGTGAATGAAGTACCTTGAGTTCTAATTTAGATGGCTCCTCGATTGACATTTTTGGTTGGGCATAATCCCTATTCTCTAACACTAAAGATTCAAAACGGGGTTGCAGAGTAAATCCCCTCTGATTAGCTTCTAGCAAAGCTAAGTATTCATCCTCATCTTCATCATTTGGAGGGTCTAATGTCAAAATTTTTTCTAATGGGTCCTCAACATAGTTGAGTTTCTTTTCCACGATTAAATCTTATAAATCGGACACTGCAGAACAATCACCAATTGTGTAAGGAAATCGCATAGACTTAAAAACATTAAATGTTACTTGATCATCCTGAACACACATAGTAAGCTCGCCCTTCTGTACATCAATAAAGGTCCTTCTGGTTGCTAGGAAAGGCCTTCCTAGGATGATTGGCACTTCTTTGTCTACTTCAAAGTCTAGAACCAAAAAGTCAACATGAAAAGTAAATTTGTCTACACGTGCCAATACGTCCTCGATTTTTCCTTCTAGATGTGCTAAGGATCGATCTACTAATTGAAGTGTAACCGTAGTAGGTCTAACTTCACATATTCCCAACTTCCTAAATATTGACATGGGCATCAAGTTGATACTCACACCCAAGTCACATAGTGCCTTACCACAATATGTTGCCCAATGTTGCAAGGTATGGTAAAACATCCAAGATCCTTCATTTTTTTGATAGGATATCCTTTATGAATTTGACGTAGTTCGGCATTTGTTCAAGTGTTTCAACCAACGGGATGTTGATATGAAATTGCTTGAGAACGTCTAGGAACTTCTTTAATTGAATTTCCTGCTTCTACTTCTGAAGTCTTTGAGGGTAAGGTGGTGGAGGCTTATTTACTGGAACTGGTTGATTCGTCTTCTGTGACAATTCTGCATCTAACGAAGTTGTTAGTTTATCAAAATTAGCTGGTTCAGTAGTTACCTTATCGGATTTTGTAGATTCAGGTTCCAGTGAAACTGGAATTTCAACACTCGGTTGAACTTCCTCTAAGCCTTGAGCATCAGCTGGCTCCTTTTCAACTTTGACGGTGTTCGGCTCTAATGTCTTTCCGCTCCTTAATGTTAACTCTTTGCAATGCTCTTTCCTTGGATTTCTCGGATTCTCCGTGTCACTAGGTAAAGCACCTTGTGGTCGATTTTTGAGTTTAGTTGCAAGCTGGCCCATTTGATTCTCCAAATTCCTTAGAGCGGCGTCACTTTTTACCATGTATGCCTTCAATAGGCTCTCTAAGCTATTCGATGGTTCAACTTGGGTTGGTTTCTAAACTTGTTGGGGGAAACCAGGTGGCTGGGTCGATCCAGATTAGGCGTAAGTGTTACAAGTTCCAGCACTTTGGTTACTCTAGGAAAAATTCGGGTGGTTTCGCCAGAGGGGTTATAGATATTGGATTGCAGTCCTTGCCTTCCTATATTTTGGCTCTGGTTACCTTAATAATACACAGATTCTGGGTTCGATAGACATTCTTCGAACAAATTTCCATTCCCATAATAGACATAGGCTACATTTTCAACTTGATTCAGTGGCTGAGTTGCAAAACTATTAAACCCATTAGCGGTAAAATTTTTAAGCATTGAGTATATTGAGGATACCTGAGATGCAAGTGAAGTAAGAGCGTCCACTTCATGCACTCCAGCGACTCGTCTTCCTGACGTTGTTCGATTGGTTGGCCATTGATAATTAGTGCTGGCAATCCTCTCAGTGATTTCATAAGCCTCATTATAAGACTTAGAAAGGAGAGCACCATTAGCAGAAGCGTCCGCTACCATCCTCTTGTGTGCATTGAAACCATTATAAAATGTCTCAAATTGGATGCAATGTGGGATTCCGTGATGAGGGCACTTCCGTATTAATTCTTTGTACCTTTCCTATACCTCAAATAAGGACTCATCATCCATTTGTTGGAAAGTAGTGATCTCATTCCTCAACTTAGCATTCTTGTTAGGCGGGAAATGTTTCATAAGGAATCTTTCTGCTAACTCTTGCCATGTGGAAATTGAATTTGATGGGAATGAGTTCAACCAGGCTTGATCTCTATCCCTTAGGGAATATGGGAACAGCTTCAATCGTAATGCATCTTTGGGTACTCTGGCTAACTTAAAGAATCACTCACTTCTATAAACAAATCTTAAGTGCGGTGTAGGATCTTCGATGAGGCATTCCACCGAATTGGCCCACCGTCCAAGCATCCGAACATGACCGCTTCACTTCAATTATCAGTGCCTCGATTTTGGGTCTCCTAATACCCCGATTAAGATCATGAAACACTAGCACGACATACTGTCTTAAATCTCTATCCCTATCATCAACAATAAGGATAGGATTTTAAGCAGGGCTTGCTCCATTTCCTTATTCAAATTTTCAAGGTTCATCACTTTGGTCCTTCTTTAACTTGCTTGTCTTCTTCGCTGTCAAAAAGTTCTTTCAATCTCAGGGTCTACAGGGAGTAAATCGATAATTCGTTCAATACTCATAAACACCTGAAATAATCACAGAAAATTTAATTAAGTTAAAATTGAACAGAAAAATAAACCAAAATGCAAAACTAGAAAATTCACAAATAATGACTTTTTAAAACAATCCCAAGCAACAGCGCCAAAAACTTGGAACGACGGAAATGTGCAAGTGTACACAGTCGTAACAAGTAATAGAGTGACAAGTAAATGTCGAGTTATCGTACCCATAAGGAATGTGAAAAGAATTATTTATGAATGCAATTTAAAACACTTTGGTGAAGAAAAATATTTTGATTTGAAGAAGTGATTAAAAACTAGAATTTTAACAAAGTAAAACAAATAAAATAAAATAAAGTTCCAATGCACGATTCCAAAAGATGATTTTAATTAACATGACATAATTGTGCTAAGTTAATTACCTTTTTTAACTTAGAATTATTAAACTCATGTTTATGTTGTTACGAATAAATTTACAACAACTCATAATTTGCTAACATGTGAACATACTCACCTACCAAAATCCATTCATCTCTTGACTATATCTCTATATCAATTCAACCGATTAAACAAATTTTAATAGGCAAATGTGTTAATGCTCATACATACTTATGAAATTAAAATAATATCTTGTACATATCTCTATTCCAATTCAAACAATTAATTCAATCTCATAAGCACATAAAAGATTACGTGAGGTAACAGTGTATTTCTACCTTGAAACAGTTTAATGACAATAATCTTGCAAGTTATGCAAGGCTAATGTATTGCTAGATACAGTTGCTAATTTAACCTTCAACTACCTTAGATGATTAAGCATGCACCGATTAACAATTAATTACAATTTCAATCCATTTAAATAATTAATTCATTGGTTACCTTACAATTGTAATGCAAGAATAACTTAGTCATGGTTTTACTTAATCAAACATCTTACCGAGGCCTATAACAACACAAACACAATTTTAATAAATTAAAAAGATGAAATGCAATCAACCTAACACGAATTAAATTTAATCCATATCAATTAAATTAAACATTTCAACATCACAAATATTCATAGACATGTTCATCATAAGAACAACAAAAATTAAAAAGATAGCGAACAAGAATCAAATCTGTGTTTCTCCGTGGCTTGACTAGATTGCTCCACTCTTCCTTCTCCGCTTGTTCTTGTCGAACCGAGGCTGCTACAAACACTTTAATGCTGCTCCAAATGGTGGATTAATGACTCTTTTTCAAGAGGTGAAATCGATAAGAGGATAAAGAAAAATGTATGGAAAATGAAGAGAGAAAATTGAGAGAGAAGAGAAGAGATGAGAAAGTTGAGGTGTGTTTCAAATGAGCAGCCAATGAGGGCTTTTATAGGTTGATAGGGCTGCTAAAAATAACCAAAATCAGTAGCCAAAGAGCTCTCCCTTGGCTGGCCACACATGTGGCAAGTTTGAAGTTTTCAAACTTGCTATATTGAGGTAAGGGCAAATCTAGAAAGGCACAAATAGTGGAGGGGTTTGTTTGCAATTTGAAAAATTCTTCAAGGGCCATTTTGCAAGCTATTTAATCAGCCAAGCAAGCTGATTGGGTCAGCATGTGGGATGGTTTTGGGCTGCCCAGTACTCGGTCGGTTCGGTTTTTCTCGGTTCAACTCAATTGGGCCACTTTTCATAATTAATTAATAATAATTTATTTAACCCAAATTAAATAGGATATAAATTAAAATTAATTATATTATGAATTAATACACATAATTTGGACTGTCTTAGGCTAAAAAATTAATTCGCCGTGATGCTTCAATTTTTTTCTAAATTTTGCACTTCTAGTAGTGTCTGCTGAGTCGTTTTTCACTCTTTGTGCAAATCTGTCGAAAATAATCAAAATTAATTAAAAATTAATTAAAATTCATTATGTTAATAATTTAAGTACAAAATAATTTTTTTATAATATTTATATATTTTTCAACAAGAATTTTACCGAACTTGCATGAATTTGACTTAAAAGGGCATGAAAAAAGTGTGTACATTTTTGTGTTTCCAAATTACCACCAAAAACTCTCTTAAACTCATATGCAACTGCATCTTGTCACTTTCAAAGAAAAGCCCTTGCTGATTGGCATGTCTAAATCAGGGTTACAAAAACCCTTTAAATAGGATCAATACTAAGGACTAAAAGGACTAAAATAACCTTGAAGTAATTAAAGTCTAACTGGAAGAAGAAATCTTTTTGACCTATGCAAAACATGGCGGCATAACATCAGGAAATCGTTGTGACGTTGTGACATGCTGGCTCTACTCGTCACGATGTTGTCGCCAAGTCCATTTCCAAAAACTGTCGTGTTGTTCCGACATTGATGACCTCCTCATCCTGACACCGGACCTGTTTTGGCCATTCTTCGATTGCTCATTGATTCTCATCTAAGGTAGTTGCAATGTGACTGATAAATACGAGGCACACCCCACATGTATAAGCACATAGACCCTTATCAATCACATCAAAACTCATGTGGGGACTC
Source organism: Gossypium bickii (assembly GCA_025503065.1). NCBI lineage: Eukaryota > Viridiplantae > Streptophyta > Magnoliopsida > Malvales > Malvaceae > Gossypium > Gossypium bickii. Next base: position 56,264,833 of record CP106717.1, on the reverse strand, counting down.
TTTAATAAAACAACTTATCTCCAATCACATTATAGAGCACATGTATAGGTGATCCATGACTCATCTAACATCTCTCTACACCTATATTGTAAGGCGCCACATAGGGTATTGATGATGTCATGAACTAACTAAAATATGACAAAGGTAAGTGCACCTATTGAACAGTAGTATAGTTATGGTGGGTTCGGAATATCGTATCCACGAGGACTAAAAGTACTAGTAGTTACTATCTTTTTATTATCTAGCCTATAATTAAATGGATTGTTTTTAATCTAAATCTAAACTAATTAACTATGAACGCGACAAAGACTGAAGAAAGTAATTGAATAAACCAATGATAAAGACAATACCCAGGAAAGAATCCACCTAAACTTAATTACTATTCTAACTCTGAATCAAACGAGTTATTCACTTCCCTTGATCCGTAGAAATCCCTAAATTATGTTAATATCTCTTTCGAGACTAAGAAAAACTGACTCTATGTTGATTAATTGAAGTCTCTTTCTAATTAAAACTCCTATCGTCGCATTAACTCGGTCTATAGATTCCCCTATTAGATTTGACTCTAATCCGGCAGATTTATGTTGTCCTATTTCTAGGATTGCAATCAACTCCGCTCAATTATGCTAGATCTACTCTTCAATAGAGACTTTTGCTCCACTGAATAAGCACATCAAACTTGAATTAATATCCTGAAAATATTAAAGCATGAACTAAGAACACATAATTAAGAACAAGAACAACTATTTATCATGTAATTTAGAAAATTAAATAATGAGATCCATCGTAGGTTTCATCCTTCCTAGGTATTTAGGGAGTTTAGTTCATAATGTGAAAGGGAAACATCTCAAAATTAGGAAAACAACAAGACATAAAGAACCCAAAAACTTCTAAGGAAATTGGATGGAGATCTTCAATCTTGAAGTGAATCTGCTTCTGAGACAATTCCAACAGCGTTCTTCGAGTAATTTCTGCTTTCTCTTATGTAGCCACTTTGGTCCTCTTCTAATGTGTTTTTTATAGACTTTGAAATGCTCGAAATACCTAAAAATTATCTTTTTCGCATGAAAACGAAACAGGGTATGATAAGGACACGGGCGTGTGATCAACCCGTCTAAGAATGCCCAAGCCATGTGCAGTACTAACATGGTTAGCAATCGACATGAGCTGGCACACGGGCATTGGCCAACCTGTGTCTCCCACGAGAGTGTGAGAGGCCCGTGTTAAGGTACCCAGTCCGTGTACAATACCAATATGGTTCGAATTTGACATGGACTGACACACGGGCGTGTGGCTAGCCCGTGTGTGATATGGAAATAGATCTTTTTGCTTGATTTTGGCTCGTTTTTCACTCCTTTCGCTCCCCTATGCTCACCTAAGTAAAGAAACATGAAATTAAAGGATTAAGAGCATCAAATTCACAAAATTATGTAATAAAACATCCAAAAACATGCTAAGAATGGGATTAAAATGTGTTACTTTTATGGTTTATCAAATATCCCCACACTTAAGCGTTTGCTTGTCCACAAGCAAAATCCTCAATTCACAATTAAAATTAAACTCTCTCAATTCATAATTCTAATCAATAATGTTTTATCATAATTCACAAATAATCACATATTAATAATTTAACTAAAAGAGCGGTAAAGATTCAAACAATGCAAGTCACACATTTTTAAAGCATGAAAACATAGGTATTTCCCCTTACCTTTAATTCCAAACCGACAAGATTTGACATCCTCACTAAAGATTCACTCAAATCACTCAAAGTGTTTAAGGTTCAAAAATTAAGCACTCAAAAGTAAAACATGAAAAGTTATTACCATAGGCTTGCATGAAAATCAAATCTCCACCACTATAAAATGAGATGTTACACAAATCAAAATGTCTTTAAAGGGTTGTAATGGGGCTTGGGTTAAAAGGTATGGATAAAGGATGAAAAAGAAGGTTAGAATCAAGATCGAATTGATAAATTACCTAACTAGAAAAATAAATTACTACTGAATAATTACATCAATCGAAATTATTAAAGAATAACACGAGCTTCTTCTTAGAATATGAAATTTTAAGCTCAAACCAAAGAACTAGTAAATAAATATGATTTTTTTTGAATAATAAAAGAAGCTTTAACAACTAAAACAAAAGAACATAGTTAGGCAACTAACCAAATCAAATCTCGACAAAAAGGGAATCACTAAAACGGGAACAATAAACCAAAAATGAGTTATGGGTTAATAATAATGGGTGAATCAAGAACCTTTTTTTAGGCTCAAAAGGGTTCACTAAGGGTTAATTATGAAGGTAGGCTTTTAATGGGATAAGTGGGTTAAAACCTAAGTGCCTTTATCATCTCAGTATATCAAATCAAAGGTGTGGTTTCGACATGAATAATCGAAGCAAGTTCTAGAATAACAAATCAATATTGACACACTCATAACAAATAATAAAGTGAGTAAGAAAAGTGTATGCTCTAAAGGCTCAAAATCTCATAAAAATTACGGTTTTTGATGTCAATGTCGCAAATTTCAAACTTCAAGGTAATATTTAAATTTGGGGAAACAACTTAACAAATTTTAATTCTGAAATTAGACTTATCATGCTTGATTCTCTAATGTCTTAAAGTCTAAATAATCAATGCACAATTACCTATGAATTAAATCTAAAAAGACATCAATGATAATCACAAATCAATAGGGATTCATTCTAATAGTAATATGAGAAAATTACTTAATCACAAGACAAAAATCAAGTATTTTTCAAATAATCATATAAATAACCTCCCCACACTTAAGATGTACATTGTCCTCAATGTACAAACAAATATAATCACAGTATAAACAGAGTATCATAAGAAAGGGAGAAAACGGAAACTACCCTGAATAATGGATGAAATTCCCATAATAGTGAAAAAATGGAATGGTGGACAAAGCTAAATGTAGAGCATGATTTTGAGCAACTGATAAGAAAATAAACATAAATACTGAAGAGGATTAAATGATTAAAACTCGATTAGGAACAATTATTAGAAAGAAAAATATAGTTCAAAATATAAAAACAAAATAAACATAAACATAAAAATAAAAATAAATACAAGTGGACTCAATGGTCCTCATCATCAGACTCGTTGTGAGTTGTCGGTGCTGAAGATGAAAATTGAGATGGTGGCAAATCTGCCGCAATATAGCCTCAAGATTGTCGAACCACTGAAAGCACTGCTACTCGAAGCGAGTGAGACGCTCGGATATGTCTATCAAAGTAGCAACAGAAGGAGGAGGACGGTGACTCGGAGGTGGAAGATGAGGTTCGTCCTCGTGAGAGGGAGGAACATCATCAATGATGTCCTCGGGTTTATCCTGAGCATCAGAACGAGACAATCGGTACTGAGAAAGGTCCACTCCACGACGTCGCTCTATCATCCTCATGTGGATCATGGTTGATAGGCCTTGCGGGGACACCCAGTCGGCTAATTTGAGTAACGAGGATTGTGCTGATGTGTCTAAAAGATCAAAGTGTTGAGCGATACGAGTCACATAAGGACCAAAACAGATAGGGCCATTCCTGTGGCGTTCGGTCTGTTGGCGAAAAGCGAGGGCAATGAAGTATGCCAAGTCAAATACATGCCTTTGCGCCATGCGCTATAAGAAATAAGCGTCATGAGTATTAAGGACGTCGGTGCTCTCTCACTGACCTGTCAACATGTGAGCTAATATTGCGTAAAGGTATCGTAGAGCCGGAGAGAGAGATGTTGCCTTCGAGCGACTCAGATCATAGGGGCCCGTAGTTGCGAGAAAATCTGCCCAACAGGAGGATGGTGGTAATGAATGTGGCAGTGAGGTAAGGGAAGTTTTCGGCACTCATAAACTCCTCCATATAAACCCAAGGCAACTCCGAACTCTGGGACACTCAGTTGGTGCACTAAGCCACCAAGTCAGAATGTAATGGTACCTGGCTCATCATGCGTCGACATTACTAATTGTAGTTGGAAAGTCGAGCCAAGTTCTAAAGTGAGCTCCATATATATGGGCTCGACGATATCAAATAAACGGTCCCATGGAGCTGTAGTCAGGAGGGTCTAAATGAAGTCAGTGAGGTGGACCTGCTCCAAAGCGGCCCAATCTACGCATCAGCTGACGCTGAGTGGTCGTGGGTGAAGTAGCTGGAATAAATCATCATGTGGTCTCGCTGGGAATCGCAAATAAGGATGGCGATCCTCGGTAGATGCACTCGAAGAGGTCGCGCCAGAACCCTTCTGCTTTTTCGAAGCAAGGACGGCGACCTTGTATTTTTCACGAGTATTTGTCATGGTGTACCTAAAAAAGTAAAAGATTTGATCAATAAATAAATAAATCAAGAATCACCAAAATCCAAGGATAAAAGATCCAAATAGTAATAAATAACAGTGTACTCCTAAAATAGTGTATTCGAATATCAAATTATTCAAAAACCAAAAATTGGAATTATTATGAATCAAAGTTGTGAAATAATAAATAAATAAAACTAAATTAATTGTATACTTAAAATAAGAGCATTAGCAACATTAATTAAAGAGGAAAAATAATAAACTAAAGGTACCCTAAATAGAATAACAAGAAAACCAAGAATCAATACCAAAATATAAATTGACTGTAGTAATGGAAAATAAAATCAAACTAATTAGAATACGCAATAAAAAGAACTAAGAAATTAAAAATAGTAATATGCCTAATCAAAATAGAAAATAATAATAAAAATAATAACAAACAATTAATAAAAGTAATAGAATAAAATGAAACAAAGAACTAAAAATGGGGGAAAAAGGGGGTAACTGACGATAGGGTGTTGGTCGGTCAGAGGTGCGACGGTCGACGAGAAAAATCAGCGATGGCGCGATAATGGGTCACCTGGGGGACGGCAAGGAGGTCGGTGGTGGGGGTCAGGTTGGTTTGGGCGGGGCATGGAGTTTCGCAAAGGGAAAAGGGAAGGGAAAAGGAGGAAAGAGGGGGAGGATGGTCGCACAAGGGAAGAAAGAAAGGAGAAAGAAGAAGAGAGGGGGAGAGTTGCGGGAGTGACGGAGATGGGTGGGGCGGTGTGGCCGAATCAGAGTTGGAGAAGGTTGGGGTTGACGGCGGCTAGGGTTATTGGGGTTTTAGGAGGAAGAAGACAAAAGACAAATGAAATAAAAGGGGGTTAGGGTTTAAATGAGGGACACAGTCGTGTAAGGCACGTGTTGGACCACACGGCCGTGGCCCACACCCGTGTGGTGTCCTGTTTAGCCCATGTTTGATAATAAATGAAGTCAGTCCATCACACGGCTTCGGACACGCCCGTGTATCCAGGTCTTGGCAGTGCATTTCACACGGCTGTATCGCACGACCGTGTGCAATGTCCTCCGCTTCTCCCCTACTCGTGTGACCTCTCACATGCCCGTTGTCCGTTAAAAATTTAAACCAGTTTTCATACAGCCTTGGACACGCTCGTGCGTCCAGATCGTGTGGTTTACATAGCTGTGTTACACGGCCATTTGCAATCGCCTTCGCTTCTCTCACGCCCGTGTGATTTCTTTCATGCCCATGGGCTTCGGCCGTGTCTCGCACATGATGTGTCTTTCCCGTGTTCCTTCCTGGCTTGTTTTAAACTTTGGAAGTTTAGCTCCAGGGTCCACACGGCCTAAGACACCAACATGGTTGTATCACACGACCATGGGTATTAATCGTAGGCTGTGTCTCTGTCATTTTTGGGAAAATTTTAAGTCATGTTTGTACACGGCCAAGGACACGCCCGTGTATCCAGGTCGTGTGGGTCACTGTCGATTTTCTTAAAGTTTTAAAACTAAGTCATGAGAGTTTACACAGCCGAAGACACGCCCATATGTCTAGGTCGTTGGGTCCACACGGCAAGGGGCACGCCCGTGTGTCCAGGCCGTGTGAGTTGAAAAACTTGCATTTTAAATAGGAAGAATAGATAAAAATAAACTAATTAGTAGCGTAAGTGCTCGGGTTGCTTCTCGAGAAGCGCTTGTTTAAAGTCTTAAGCTAGACTTACCTTGTGTTCATCACTTACAAAGGTTCATAGAGCTGAAGCTCCTCTCTATTATCTCTAAAATCCTCACCATTATAAAGTTTAAGTCGTTGACCGTTTACCTTGAATGTGCCATAAGTCAGGTGAGTCACCTCTATTGTGCCGTAGGGAAAGACGATTTGGATTACAAATGGACCTGACCATCTTGATTTTAGCTTTCCAGGGAACAATTTAAGCTTTGAATTGTATAGCAAAACAAGATTTCTGACTGCAAATTGCTTAGGTTGCTTCAAACGAGCATCATGGCGTCGCTTTGTCGCTTCTTTGTATAATTGTGAGTTCTCATAAGCATTTGCTCGCCACTCATCTAGCTCGTTCAACTGCATCAATCTTTTCTCACCTGCAAGTTTAGGTTCATAATTTAGGAATTTTATACCCCAAAATGTTTTATGCTCTAATTCAAATGGTAAATGGCAGCTTTTTCTGTAAACAAGTCTGTACGGAGATGTTCCTGTGGGAGTTTTAAAAGCGGTTCTATAGGCCCATAAAGCGTCGTCTACTTTTATCACCCAACCTTTCCTATTTGATTCTACGGTTTTCTCTAGGATACGCTTAAGCTATCGGTTTGCTACTTCAACTTGTCCACTAGTTTTAGGGTGATAAGGGGTAGCTATTCTGTGGTACACTCCATATTTCTTTTAGGACTTTATCAAATTGAGTATTACAAAAATGAGTACCCCTATCACTAATAATTGCTTTAGGTGTTACGAATCAAGAAAAAAGCTTCTTAAGAAATGTCACTACCACTCTAGCATCATTAGTAGGTAAAGCTTGAGCTTCCAACCATTTTGACATATAATCAACCGCAACTAAGATGTATTTATTCCCAAATGAGCTAGAGAATGGACCCAAAAAAATCAATTCCCCATACATCAAATATTTCACATGATAGCATATATGTTCGAGGCATTTCATCGCGTTAAGAGATATTACCTGTTCTCTAGCATCCATCTCACAAAGTAACATACCTGTTAGTGTTCTTGAACAGTGTGGGCCAATAAAAACTTGATTCAAACATTTTATGTGTTGTCCTAGTCCCACTGTAATGTCCTCCTGTGGGTCCTGAATAGCAATGTTCTAGGATTTTGCTTGCCTCTGAATTTGTAACACACCTTCGAATTACTTGATCTGCACATATACGAAAAAGAAAAGGATTCTCCCAAAAATAATTTTTCACATCGGCAAAGAATGCTTCTTTTGATGATGTGTCAACCCTTTTGGTAGGTTGTTAGTAGCTAAGTAATTCGCAATATCCGCAAACCAAGGTACCTTAGAGTCAGATATAACCAAGAGTTGTTCCTTAGGAAACGAGTCATTTATCTCACTCTCATCAAGCTCCTTGAGATGTGGATTCTCAAGCCTAGAAAGGTGGTCTGCCGCAAGATTTTCAGCCTCTTTCTTATCATGAATTTCCAAATCAAATTCCTGCAAAAGTAGAATCCATCTTATGAGTCGAGGTTTTGCATCAGATTTAGTCAGGAGATAACGAAGAGCTAAATGATCAATGTAAACGACAACTTTAGATAATATCAAATACTGTCTAAATTTATCAAATGTAAAAACCATAGCTAGCAATTATTTTTCTATGATAGTGTAGTTTTCTTGTGCAGCTGTCAATGTCTTGCTAGCATAATAAATCGGTTGAAAATGTTTGTTTCTTCGCTATCCAAGAACTGCACCTACTTCAAAATCACTCGCATCACACATTAGTTCAAAGGGCAAATTCCAATCAGGTGCAATTATAATTAGAGCATTGATTAATTTATCTTTGAGTGTATTAAATGCTTCTAAACATTCATGATCGAAATTGAAAGGTATGTCTTTTCCTAGTAGTTTTGTTAAAGGCTTAGTTATTTTAGAAAAATCTTTAATAAATCTTCTATAAAACCCAGCATGTCCTAAAAAGCTTCTAATAGCCTTAACTGAACTAGGAGGAGGTAATTTTTCTATGGTCTTAATTTTTGCTTTATCAACCTCAATCCCTTTACCAGAATTTTTGTGACCTAACACAATCCCTTCTCGAACCATAAAGTGACACTTTTCCCAACTAAGCACAAGGTTCGTCTCCTCACATATGATTAGAACTTGTTTTAAATTTTTAAGGCAAAGGTGGAAAGAATTACCAAATACCAAGAAGTTGTCCATAAATACCTTCGTAATATCTTCCACAAGTTCATCAAAGATGGCTAACATGCAGCGCTAAAAAGTAGCAAGAGCATTACATAATCCAAAAGGCATTCTATGATAAACAAACGTACCATATGGACATGTAAATGTTGTCTTCTCTTGATATTCAGGAGGTATCAGAATTTGGAAGTAGCCAGAGAGTCCGTCTAGGAAGCAATAATACATATGCCCAGATAATCTTTCCAACATTTGATCAATGAATGGTAAGGGAAAGTGATCTTTTCTCATGGCATCGTTCAATTTTCTATAGTCAATGCAAACTCTATAACCTGTGACTGTTTTTGTTAGAATGAATTCATTCTTCTCATTGGCTACTACAGTCATGCCTCTCTTCTTTGGAACAACTTGCACAGGGCTCACCCAAGTACTGTCAGAATTAGGATAAATAACTCCAGCATCTAGAAGTTTAATTACTTCAGCTTTAATAACTTCTTTCATGTTGGGATTTAGTCGTCTTTGAGCTTGCACACATGGTTTATATTCATCTTCCATTAAACTTTTGTGGGTGCAAAACGAAGGGCTGATCCCTTTAATGTTAGAAATCTTCCGAGCTATGGCTCTTTTATACTCCCTTAGTACTTGTAGTAACTCATATTTCTCATTAGGTCACAAGTCTGAAGCAATAATTACCGGTAGTGTAGAATTATCTCTGAGAAACGCATACTCTAAGTGATTTGGTAATTGCTTCAGTTCCAATTTGGGAGGTTCTTCAATAGAGGGTTTTTGTTTTAGTTCGTCATTCATTTCAATGCCCTCATACTTCTTTTGTCTTGGGAAAGACTCGTTAGAGTTTAACTCAATTTTTTATCTCCCCTATCTCAGTGGTATCGTCATCTGCCTCCTCACCTTGGACAAAACACAGTTCCAACATGTCTTTATGAATGATTTCCTGAAAAGAATCTTCAATAGAATGATCAATAGAGTCAATAAAGTAACAGGAATCATCTTGTTCTCTAGAGTATCGCATAGCATCATAAATCTTAAAAATAATTTCTTCGTCACCTACCCTAAGCACAAGTTTACCATCACCTACATCAATGACAGCCCTAGCAGTGGCTAAAAATAGGCGACCTAAAATTAAAGGTACCTCAACGTCCTCATCCATGTCAAGCACAACAAATTCAATAGGGAATATGAATTTATCTACTTGTACCGAAACATCTTCAATAATTCCGCTAAGATATTTAACAAATAATTGGATACTCATCCTAGTGGGTTTTGGTTCCACAAGACCAAGCTGCTTGAACATTTTGTAAGGCATCAAATTAATACTGGCACCTAAATCAACTAATGCTTTCTCAATATTTAAACTACCAATTAAACAGGGAATAGTAAAACTTCCTGGATCTTTCAATTTAGTTGGTAGTTTATTTTGAAGAATAGCTGAACATTCCTCGTTGAGTTCCACGGTTGATATCTCTTCAAACTTTCTTTTATTTGTTAAAAGCTCTTTTAAAAATTTTGCATATGTAGGCATCTGCAAAATAGCTTCAACAAAAGGTAAGTTAATATGCAATTGTTTAAAATGTTCAAGAAATTTACCAAATTGTGCATCCATACGGTCTTTCTTCAACTTTGCTGGATATAGGATTGGCGGTTTATATTCTTTAAGCACCGGTGTTACACTCGCGTCAGAGTTTACTCCCTCACCCTTCGCCTTATCAGCTTCCTGTGGATCTTCTTTTCAGCTTCAATCAACACCTTCCTATTCTTTAGTGTAACTGCTTTTACATGCTCTTTTGGGTTAGGTTCGGTGTTACTAGGTAGACTACCTTGTTGCCTTTGGAAAACTAATTTAGCCAGCTGTCCAATTTGATTTTCAATCCCTTGAATCGATGCTTGCTGATTTTTCAATGTTGTCTTGGTATTTTAAAAACTAGTCTCTGACACCGAAATAAATTTTGCTAGCATATCTTCAAGATTCAGCTTCTTCTCTTGCTGGTAGGGTGGTTGGAAACCTGGAGGGGGTTGTGGTCTTCGATTCCCTTGACCACCCCATGAAAAATATGGGTGGTTCCTCCATCCTGGATTATATGTGTTACTATAAGGATTATTTGGAGGTTTAGAGTTATTACCCATATAATTCAATTGCTCATTCTCCATGCTAGGACTGTAGGGTAGATATTCTGAGTTATTCATTCCTCATCCATTTGTGTCGCATTGCATCATCGGATGTACTAAACGTAGAAACACATAAATCATCAATCTTTTTATTTAAGAGCTTTACCTGGATTGATAACATGGTGACCGCGTTGAGGTTGAAAACACCAGTGGCTTTTTTTCTGTTTTATTCTCATGACTAGCCACTGATAATTATTCAGTGACATCTCTATAAACTCAAAAGCAGCTTCAGGTGTTTTGTTATTCAGAGTCCCACCGGAGGCTACATCAATCAATTTCCTAGTTGAGGGGTTCAAACCATTGTAAAAAGTTTGAACCTGTAGCCATAGAGGTAAACTACGGTGAGGGCACCTTCTCAATAAGTCCTTATATCTCTCCCATGCATCGTAAAGAGTTTCTAAATCCATCTGCACAAAAGAAGAGATATCATTCCTCAATTTTGTTGTTTTAGCCGATGAAAAATACTTTAATAGAAACTTTTCGGTCATTTGTTCCCAAGTAGTGATGGAACCTCATGGTAACGAGTTCAACCACTTTTTAGCTTTATTCCTCAATGAAAAAGGAAATAACTGAAGTCGAATGGCATCATCAGAAACGCCATTAATTTTAAAAGTGTCGCAGAATTCTAAGAAATTAGCCAAATGAGTATTTGGGTCTTCGTCCTGCAAACCATTAAACTGAATAAATTGTTGAATCATTTGAATAGTGTTAGGTTTCAGTTCAAAATTATTTGTAGCAATAGCATGTCTAACAATACTCGATTCAGCCCCAGTTAAATTGGGCTTGGCATAACCGTACATAGTACAATAATAGGATTTTGATTCACGGGATTCACGGCAACCACAGGATGTAGCGGATTGTTCTGATTATCAGTCATCTCCTCGGTAATATTGGTATCGTCCTCTTGCTCTTCATCTATATACTGTAGACTTTGCCTCACTTCTCTACGATTTTTGTGAGCTGTGCTTTCAATTTCGCTATCAAATAATAGAGGTCCTGACGGGTTTCTTCTAGTCATAAACTAAAGATACCTGCCAAAATCAAAATGAAAGAAAGATTAGAAAACAAATAATAAACTAAAATCAAAAAATAAATTGCAGAAAAAATAAAATAAAATAAAAAATGGCTTAATTAATAAAAATTAAGTGTTCCTAATATTCTAGTCCCTGGCAACGGTGCCAAAAACTTGATGACGTCATGAACTAACTAAAATACGACAAAGGCAAGCGCACCTATCAAACAGTAGTATTGTTATGGTGAGTCCGGAATATCGTATCCACGAAGACTAAAAGTACTAGTACTTACTATCTTTTTATTATCCAGCCTATAATTAAATGGATTGTTTTTAATCTAAATCTAAACTAATTAACTATGAACGCGACAAAGAGTGAAGAAAGTAACAGAAGAAACCAATGATAAAGATAATACCCAAGAAAGAATCCACCTAGACTTCACTTATTATTCTAACTCTGAATCAAACAATTTATTCACTTTCCTTGATCCGTAGAAATCCCTAAATTATGTTAATATCTCTTTCGAGACTAAGAACAACTGACTCTAGGTTGATTAATTGAAATCTCTTTCTAATTAAAACCCCTATTATCGCATTAACTCGATCTATAGATTCCCCTATTAGATTTGACTCGAATTCGGCAGATTTATGTCGTCTTATTTCTAGGATTGCAATCAACTCGGCTCAATTATGCTAGATCTATTCTTAAACAGGGACTTTTGCTCCACTGAATAAGCACATCAAACTTGAATTAATATCTTGAAAATATTAAAGCAAGAATTAAGAACATATAATTAAGAACAAGAATAAGTATTTATCATGTAATTCAGAAAATTAAATAATGAGATCCATCGTAGGTTTCATCCTCCTTAGGTATTTAGGGAGTTTAGTTCATAATGTGAAAGGGAAACATCTCAAAATTAGGAAAACAACAAGATATAAATAAACCAAAAATTTCTAAGGAAATTGGATAGAGATCTTCAATCTTGAAGTGAATCTGCTTCTGAGACGATTCCAACGGCGTTATTCGAGTAATTTCTGCTTTCTCCTCTGTGTGTCCCCTTTGGTCTTCTTCTAGTATGTTTTTTATAGACTTTGAAATGCTTAAAATACTTAAAAATTGTATTTTTCCGCATGAAAATGAAACAAGGTGTGATAAGGACACGGGCGTGTGATCAACCCGTGTAAGAATGCCAAGGTCGTGTGCAGTATTGACATGGTTAGCAATTGGCACGGGCTGGCACACGGGCGTATGGCCAGCCCGTGTGTCTCCCATGGGAGTGTGAGAGGCCCGTGTTAAGGTACCAAATCCGTGTGCAGTACCGATATGGTTTGAGATTGACACGGGATGGCACATGGGCATGTGGCCAGCCCGTGTGTGATACTGAAATCAGCTCTTTTTGCTTGATTTTGGCTCGTTTTTCACTCCTTTCGCTCCCATATGCTCACCTAAGTAAAGAGACAAGAAATTAAAGGATTAGAAGCATCAAATTCACAAAAAATATATAATAAAACATCCAAAAACATGCTAAGCATGGGATTAAAATGTGTTACTTTTATGGTTTATCAGGTATAAATAACACATCTCCATTGTATTGTTAAAACACCGGAAGTACTGTCACTTTACCAATTAACTCATTAAACCACAAACACTCACCCAAATGTCCTTGAATCATTTTAGAATGATTTTCAATGGCATCATGTGGACATCTCTCCTTTTCCTTAACCCAAACTTTGCATCAATAATATTTCTAAATTATGCTATGCGTAATATCTGACTACTAATTTTTTAGACTTAATAATATTTCAATTTAGAAATAAATTATATAATCTGATAGAATACTAATTATTTAGTTTGTGTCATCAAAACAATCTTTTCCACATATTTATATCATTTTTAATCAAGCTAAAAGCTACAAATTTAATATATATATATACATACAATCAGGTAATAAAAATTGTTTTGCTCAAGAAAACAATTTAATTAAAAGCAAACCGACATGAACTAATTGCCTATATATAATTGTTTTGGAGTGGGGAATGACCAAATTAATTCCTTTTCTTGTTGTTGTGTGTTTTTTCAGTAGAAACAAACAACATTAAGTGAAAACAATGAAATCACATAACTCTACTTAGGAAATCATCATCTAATTGTAAAATCTCTTGAACTGAAATTGGGGGATCCTTAAAAAGCTTCAACCCAAATTGATTATCATAAGTACATTTTGCCATTCGATCAGCAACCATATTCTGAGATCAAGGAATGTGACAGATTCTTTTCTTCCAATTCCTCTTAAGGTAAACATAGATTAAATGTAATTCAACTAGGTTACTACTGGCAGCACTTACTGTAAGAACGAACTCTACAAGTAGTGCATTGTCGCATCAATCTCCAACTGTCTGTAACCTTTCTCCCATGCAATACGTAAACCTTCAAGAATAGCTCGAGCTTCTATGTGAAAGACTGTTTCCTTGCTAACTTTCAAGGAGTACCCATATAGCCAATGGCTGCATAATAATAAATTTAGCCCTTAAGTTTTACGTTTTTTACCAATTTGGCCTTTATCCTTTTTGAGTTAAATTTAGCCTTGAACCTTTTAAAAACAATCGAAATTGATCATCAACATTTCAAAAAGAGTATAATTGTTGCTTTTTTAACAGAAATACTAACAAAATGTTAATTTTTTCAACATGGCAGCCTACATGACAATCTATGTGTACTTCATGTCGTGTTTTAAATTTCTATGATTTTTTATATATTATATATTTTTTGAATTTTTTTTATAATATTAAGTTATTTGTTGATGTATCATATAAGACAAATAGTGCATGTCAGCTTAAAGTACACAAGGACTACCACGTCGGTTGCCACACCAATATCATTAAAAATTAATGTTTTAGTCTGCATTTAGTTAAAAAATAATTTGACTCTTTTTAAGAAGTTAATGGTCAAATTTAGCTTAAAAATGAATGAAAACCAAATTGACAAAATATATAAAAATTGAAGACTAAATTTTTCCACTGTTGTACATTTAAAATAAGAGGTAAACATGCTTTTATTTCCTTAAATAAAAAAAGGTAAACTAGACACTATCATTAAATTATTAATAAGTTTATGTTTCAGTCATTCAATTTCAAAAAGTTACAAAATGGTCACTAAGCTATTTGAAAGTTTTTATTTAAGTCATTGAACTATTCAAAAGATTTTATTTAAGTCACTGGACTATTAAATTTTTTTTAAAGTCCGACTAGCGAGCTTTAAGCAACTATTTGATGATCAATATGATCGATCAGTACCCATTGACAATTTGATGCCTTCCTAGTGCTGAAAGGTCAAGGAAGTTGATTACTTGATAACAGGGGAGTTGACGACTGAAGTGCTGGTGAACAGCGTCCGTAACTATAACTTCTGAGATCGGAGAAGAAAATTGTTTAGATTTTGGTTTGTAGATTCATGGTGTTCAAAGCTACTTCATGAAAAAAAAAATTGAACTAAAAAGAAAAGGAATGAGAGCTTTCAATTGGTGCAGGAGGTGCGAACAAAAAATGTTATACAACAATGATTTTAACATCCTAAGAACTTAAATAAAAATTTTTAAATAATTAAAAGACTATTTTTTAAAAAATTTTCAAATTAAATGTCCAAAATATAAATTATTAATAATTTAGTTACCTTGATCACTTAGGTAGACAAAGTCATCTTTGCTTCAACATCCCTTGGAGTAGATTTTTTTTTTTTTTTTACTTACAGAACATTACAAAAGTTAAAGAAACAAAGAGGGGCTTAGGAAAATAATATTTAAGGGTTTATAATATGTTTAAGAATTTATCAAACTTATATTTTACTAAAATATTTAAAGATTTATTGTTAGAATTAAGTGACCCAAATTCTTATTTAAATAAAATAAAAGAAGAATCCTTATAGAATTACACTTCTTTTATTTTATTTTGAATAAGGTTTCTAAACCTTATTAAACTCCATCTATTTGATATTGATTAGAATAAGGAGTTTCAATCTTACTACTCCTATTAGAATATGGCTTTATAAGCCTATAAATAGACATGGTCTATTCCTCTTGTAATTGATTCGAATTCGACATAGTGAATTTTCTTCTCCTCTGCCCGTGGTTTTTCCTGAAAGGGTTTCCACGTAAAATCTGTGTGTTCTTCATTTTTTTTCTATTTTTTTTTACAAATTGGTATCCGAGCTTCCGGGTTTTTTTTCATCTCGATCACGGTAATGGCGTCTTTGAAGTATGAAATTCCGCTGTTGGATCGCAACACCAGATTCGCGTTGTGGCAGATAAAGATGCAGCGATTCTTGCAGATGGATTTAGAGGAAGCCTGTTAGGGTAGATAAGATGCCTTCGACATTGACGGAGGAAGATAAGAAGCGCAAGGATCGAAAGGCACTAACACAATTACATCTGCATTTGTCTAATGAAATTTTTTAGGATGTAATGAAGGAGAAGATCATGACATTATGGAAGAGGCTAGAACAAATATGTATGTCGAAAAACTTTAACTAGCAAGTTGCATATGAAGCAACGTCTTTATGCTCATCGTTTGGAGGAAGGTGCGTCAGGTACGAACAACACCAATGTGATGTTTAAAGAAATTCTCTCAAACTTGGAGGCCATGGAGGTTCAGTATGATAAGGAAGATCTAGGGTTGATTCTGCTTTGTTGGTTGCCTCCGTCTTATTCAACCTTTAGAGACACGATTTTATATAGCCGCGAGTCTCTCACGCTTGATGAGGTTTATGATTCTTTGACCTCGTATGATAAGATGAAGCATCTTGTGGTTAAAACCGACTCTCGGGAGAGGTCTCATTGTTCGTGGGAGACAAGATTGGAATGCGATGATGATCGTGGAAGGACACAGAACGAAATCCTCGCGATAAATCTAAGGGTAGATCAAAGTCTTCAAACAGGTAAAACTTGTAACTTCGCAAGAAGAAAGGGCACATTAAATCTGAGTGCTACAAGCTACGAACAAGATTAAAAGGAAGGCTCAAATCAAAGGGAAAACAACCGAGAAATTTCGGTGAAGTCGATATTGTAGAAGACTACGGTGATGGTGAACTTCTAGTCGCTCACAACAATTCTAAAGAGAGCAAGGAGTGGATACTTGATTCAGCCGCACCTTCCACATGAGTCCCAATCGGGATTGGTTTACAAATTACGAAACGGTGTATGCGAAGGTGTTGTTTTGATGGGAAATAATGCTTCGTGTAAAATCGCAGTGTTGGAACAATTAAAGTTAAGATGTTGATGGAGTTGTCGAACACTTAGTGACGTCGCGCATGTTCCGAATTGAAGAGAAATTTAATTTCGTTGAGTACTCTTGATTCAAAAGGGTACAAATACACAGCTGAAAGTGGGATGTTGAAGATTTCCAAAGGTTCCCTCATTGTGATGAAAGGGCAGAGAAAGACTGCCAAGTTATATGTTTTGCGAGGTTCTCTCAAGTTATTGGTGATGCAATTTGTTGCTTCCTCTTCTTTGATAGACGATGATATTACTAAACTTTGGCATATGCGCCTAGGGCATATGAGTGAGAATGGCATGGCAGAATTGAGCAAAAGAGGACTTCTTGATGGGCAAGGAATTTGCAAACTGAAGTTCTGTGAGCACTGTGTTTTTGGGAAGCAAAAGAGAGTTCGATTCACCAGAGGAATCCATAACACGAAGGGAACATTGGAGTATATTCATTCTGATCTGTGGGGGCCATCAAGAGTGCCTTCGAGAGGTGGAGCTAATTATATGCTAACTTTTATTGATGATTTTTCCAGAAAAGTTTGGGCATTCTTCCTGAAGCAGAAAAAAGTGATGTGTTTTCCTCATTTAAGTCTTGGAAAACTATGATTGAAAAAGCAGACAGAAAACAAATAAAATACATCCGCATGCATAAATGGCTTAGAGTTTTGTTCTGATGAGTTTAATAAACTGTGTAAGTCAGAAGGAATCGTGAGACACTTGACAGTTCGTCATACTCCACAACAAAACGGCGTTGCAGAACGAATGAACAGAACGATTATGGAGAAGGTTCGATGCATGTTGTCAAATGCCAACTTACCAAAGTCGTTTTGGGCCGAAGCAGCCTCTACTGCATGTTTTTTGATCAACCGATCTCCATCTGTTGCCATTGAGAAAAAGACTCCACAAGAGGTATGGTCTGGTAATCCTGCTAATTATTCTGATTTAAAGATCTTTGGGTGTCCTGCGTATGCTCATGTTAATAATGGAAAATTGGAACCAAGATCCATTAAATGTGTTTTTCTTGGTTATAAAGCTGGTGTAAAAGGGTATAAGTTATGGTGTCCTGAAAATAGAAAAGTTGTGATTAGCAGAGATGTTGTTTTTGATGAAACTGCTATGCTACCTAACTTATCTCTTAAAGACTCTTCCAATAAAGAAAATCAAAAGCAGGTGGAGCTTTAAATTAATACAGAGTCAACTCTTCAAGTCAGTACAAAAATTGAGAATAGAGTTGCTTCTTCACCACAATACTCTATCGCCAAAAACAGAACTAGAAGAGAAATTAAACCTCCAAAGAAGTATCTTTGAGGCCGACCTAGTTGCTTATGCTTTAAATGTGGTCAAGATATAGATGCAAACCAAGAGCCACAAATTATTCTCGAGGCGGTTAGTGTGTGAAGACTCAGAAAAGTGGATGTTTTCTATGTAAGAGGAAATAGAATCACTCCACAAAAACAAAACATGGGATCTTGTGAAACTTCCTAAAGGTAAAAAGGTTGTTCACTGTAAATGGGTGTTTAAAAAGAAAGAAGGGACTCAGGAGTTGAAGAACCTAGATATAAAGCAAGGCTTGTTGCAAAGGGTTCAACCAAATTCCAGAGTGGACTTTACTGATGTGTTCTCCCCAGTTGTGAAGCATAGTTTGATTCGAGCTTTGCTTGGTATTGTGGCCATGCAAGATTTGGAGCTTGAGCATTAGATGTAAAACCTGCATTTTTGCATGGAGAGCTTGAGGAAGATATTTACATGCAACAACCAGACGGTTTTCTGACCTCGTAAAAAGAGGACTATGTTTGCTTGCTGAAAAAGTCTCTTTACGGTTTGAAATAGTCACCAAGACAGTGGTACAAGAGGTTTGATTCCTTTATGACTTCTCATGATTTTAAAAGATGTAGTTTTGACAGCTATGTTTACCTTAAGAAAAACAGTGATGGTGCTTTTGTGTATCTACTTTTTTATGTTGATGACATGTTGATAGCAGCAAAAGATAAAGGAGAGATAAGAAAGGTCAAAGCCCAACTAAGTGAAGAATTTGAGATGAAAGATTTAGGACCAAAGAAAGAAGATACTTGGTATGGAGATTCTCGAGAGATAGAAAAGTAAGTAAATTGTACCTAAGTCAAGAAGGGGTACATTGAGAAAGTTCTTTGCAGTTCAATATGCAGAGTGCTAAGCTCGTTAGTACTCCTTTAGCAGACCATTTCGGACTTTCATCGGCTTTGTCTCCACAATCGATGATGAGATTGAGTACATGTCACATGTTCCATACTCTAGTGCAATGGGATCTCTCATGTATGCTATGGTTTGTTCACGTCCGATTTATCATATGCGATCGATGCGATTAGCGAGATACATGGCGAATCCGGTAAAAGAACATTGGAAAGCGATTCGGTGGATTTTAAGATACTTACGAGGTACTACGATGTTTGCTTACGCTTTGGAAGAACTAGAGATGGAGTCATTGGATATGTTGATGTTGATTTTTTGGCCGGAGACCTTGATAGAAGAAGATCTCTCACCGGTTATGTCTTTACAATCGGAGGTTGTGCAATCAGTTGGAAAGCTACTTTGCAAACTACATCGCTTTGTCTACCAAGGCTTGAGTACATGGCGATTACTGAGGCTTGTAAAGAAGCTATTTGGTTGAAGGGACTCTTTAGTGAGCTCAATGAAGACCTTCAAATTAGCACAGTATTTTGTGACAGTCAGAGTGCCATCTTCCTTACAAAAGATCAAAAGTTTCATGAGAGAACAAAACACATTGATGTTCGGTATCATTTTGTTCGTGATATTATTGCTCGTGGTGATTTTGTTGTGAGCAAAATTAGTACTCATGAAAATCCTGCAGATATGATGACTAAGTCACTTCCTATAACCAAGTTTAAGCATTGCTTAGACTTGGTTGGTGTTCATTGTTGAAGTTAAATCCTTAAGGGGTTTTATGGAAGAGGTGGAGAACTTGTTCGTAGAAAGTTCGCGATGAAGAACTTGTTTATTGAGAATTCGTGTCAAGGTGGAGATTGTTAGAATTAAGTGACCCAAATTCTTATTTAAATAAAATAAAAGAAGAATCCCTATAGAATTACACTTCTTTTATTTTATTTTGAATAAGGTTTTTAAACCTTATTAAACTCAATCTATTTGATATTGATTAGAATAAGGAGTTTCAATCTTACTACTCCTATTAGAATATGGCTTTATAAGCCTATAAATAGACATGGTCTATTCCTCTTGTAATTGATTCGAATTCGACATAGTGAATTTTCTTCTCCTCTGCCCGTGGTTTTTCCTGAAAGGGTTTCCACGTAAAATCTGTGTGTTCTTCATTTTTTTTCTATTTTTTTTTAACATTTATCAATATTTCTAAAAATTTATCAAAATATTTTGAAGAATTTTGCCTATATTTCTAAGATTTTGATATTTTGAAAACTTTAAATATTTTGGTAAAAAGATTTTGTAAGCTGAAGCTTAGAAGTGCCGAACAAAATTTATACTATAAACAACACAACATAATATTGGACTGCCAATTCAAAAGGAGATGAATTAATACAAAGCAGGGAAGGATTTGAAAAATAATTCTTCCTGTTTCTTCAAATTACTGCCCCATATTAAAAAATGGGACTTACATTAGCAAAGACAAAAAAGCTAGCTAGTCACATCTGAGCAACAAATATTTACACTTGGCCAGGCTTTGGCACCCGATGCTGATCGGGCTTTCCCTTCTCCGGCGAATCGGTGGTGATTTCTTGTATTGTGATGACAACATCGTCGCTATTCCCATCGTCAGAAGTGTCCGGAACTGGTCGGACTATTCCCCGGTGAAGCAGCCGCTGCTGTTGCTGTGGTTTCTCCGGTGAAACAGTTGGTTCCACAGTCTTGCTGAAATGAGCTCGTTGGGAAAGTTCATTAACTGCTTCCGATATTTTCTCAATGCATTTGGTTATCTCAACCAGGACAGAACCCACCGTAGCGACCGGCACTATTGCTAGGAAGTCTGCATTCTCCATGGAGGAAGCTTTGAGAGCAAATTTGAGGTCTTTCATGGCAGCTTTGGAGTTCTCTACATGGGGATTCGCAGAGGAAGGATCTGTCATCGTTTTCATGGATGTGGCTAATGCTTTTAATGCCTTACCGCATCCTGCACTCATTCTAGAACATGGTCCTTCAATCTTACTTTTGAACTCTTCTGATGCCTGCAAACATCAATGAAATTAATTAGATATTGCTATACAAATTTATATCATACAACACTCAACTCTGAAATAGTGTATATATATAGTACCTGGATATCAGAATTAATGCAGCCATTAATAGCTTCAATCTGATAGGCACATTGTCGAGCCAGAGCTCCAATCTTCAAGTAGTGTTTCCACGGATAACGAAGTGGGAAGCGGCCATGTCCAGGCTCCCATCTTGCGAAATTTGCCTATTAGATCAACAACAATGATATTAAAAAACTATTGTTATAAAACTTGTTTATATATATAATAGGTTAATTAACTAGATGAAGTACGTATTTTGATGGCATGCATGCAATCGTAAAGTTTAGTGGAGAGAAGGTAAACTAACCAAAGATTCTTCACTGTTTTTTGAGTTTAGAATACTTTTATATCCCTGGTGAAGAAATGATTTGCCATTGCCATCCTTTGAACCCACGCCACTCCTTTCATCTTTACACGATTGAAAATATACATCTCCAAATCCTGAAATAATTTTTTTTAATTACTTAAATAGAGAAAATAATTAATAAAAATAATATATTAATTAATGCTAAAGATTGCCTTTTTTAAGACACTCGTTAGCAGAATTCTTTTTAATATTAAAGTCGAATAAATTATTTGTAAAGTATACGATAATATATGTAAAGCTGGCTAAAATAATCATGGTTAAAAGTAAACAATAGGTAAATTCTGGCTATTGTGAACCTTCTAGGTAAGTAGCAAGATTTTCCAGGTTGGAAGCGACTGCCTTGTGAAGATCTTCACCAGCCCATACTGGACAAATAAAAATGGATATAAGCATACAAGTTGCTCCCCCCATTATAATTGTCGATAGTCTTTGATGAGCTAGCACTACCAATTCATCCACTCGGTACCCCGAAACAGCTACCAAACTGAAGGTCAGTATAAATATCAAAACTCCATAATCATATCTTGCCTTGATCCTTGGGAAAAACCTTGAAAATGTTGCTGCTGCAGCTGCCAAAATAAACAAATAACACCAAATCAGTCAACTTGCATCAGCTTGAGTTTGAATCAAGTATAAGAATTTTCTTGTAAATATCAAGTCTTTTTTACCTAGTACAAAAACAAGGATTCCCAGGACAATGGGTTCTCCTTGCTTTCCAAATAAGCTTGCAAAGTAATCTGCTCCAATCCCAAGGCCACCAGCTAGAAATGTTGCGAAGCCTCTATTCAAGCACTTGCTTAGAGTTCCACCTGGAGATACATGGATACTATCTGAATATTTACTAGAAAACTTTTGTGAACTTTTGGCATTATTGGCCCAAATTAACTTACCTACTGTAAATTCAAATACAACCACAACAGTTAGCACTGCCCACATTCCAGCCACCCCAAAACCATCATAGAGAGGCCTAGTGTAGTACAACAATGACACCAAGGACAGAGCAATTCCCACTTTGAAGGAGTGAATGAGCCTTCTTGGGTCATCTTGCCCAAGCTTTTTGATGCTCTTGGCAATTGATATAATTCTGGCCATCAACTGACCAGGCAAGGCCTTAAACCTGCCCCATGCACCGGCAAAAAACCTGGCTTTCTCTTGAGCTGTTGACCCAATATCCATGGTGCAAGGGATGCCAAGAAATCCTTCCAAGATATATGCTTCTTCTTTTCTGTAAATCAACTAAGAAAAGGGAAAGGAAGGGAATATATTGTGATCTATGAATTTTGTCCTTCACTGGCCTCATATTTATAAGCAAAAGGCTCAGTATCAAGAATATTTTCTTTGAGGAATTTCAAGTGCTGACAGCTGACTAGGCCTGATATATTGTTTATTGCTCTTTCCTTACACAAAAAGAAAAAGGAAATAGAGTTTAAACAAATAACTTGTTAGTGGGTTAGCCCACTAAGAATCAGAAGTCAGACTGAACCAAAGGGTTTTGAAATCTATTTGCTTTTAATCTGCTGTAATTTACTTTCCATAAGAATGAGGGTTGTGAATTTGGCAATGGCATCAAAACTTTTTCCATTTGGGAACTCTCTCTAAATGTATCTTTCACTTTCATTTCTGGTTATGTCAGTTCCCTTAACTCAGCTGCGTAAAGACTTGATCAGCTGACTCAATTTTCAGTGGATGTTATTTACTTGAACACAGCTAGCAAAGCAAACCATGCCTAACTGAGTTTTTTACCATTTTTATATATAATAAAATAAAATAAAAATTGTTGTGGGTATTAGGTTAGGTACAAAGTTCAAGCACAACAGCATGTGTCATAGTTAAGTTGGTAAGAATGATAGTGGAATGACTTAGGAATCAATTAAAAATTAAAAATAAAAATAAACATTTAATCCAACATAACATAGTGTATCCCTACGGTTCCTTACAGAAAGTTAAAGAATCAACTCATCACTATTCCCTGCATCAAAATTTTAAATTAAGATTGAAAATGGTACAACATTGGATCATGGTGATGACAACAGGCTGACTTTGAAAATAAATAAATACAAACAAAATTTAAGAAAAAGGAAAACATAGCAAATGAAGATTTAACAGACAGATATGTTATTAAATGGATGTTTAGAACTCTCCATACCATTTCCAGCTTTAGAAATATACTATTCAATGAAAAACATAACT
Source organism: Gossypium bickii (assembly GCA_025503065.1). Lineage (NCBI taxonomy): Eukaryota > Viridiplantae > Streptophyta > Magnoliopsida > Malvales > Malvaceae > Gossypium > Gossypium bickii. Next base: position 56,241,376 of record CP106717.1, on the reverse strand, counting down.
CCATGCATGCATATTCAATTCGCTCACTGATGTAAACACTGACAATCCCATTTTTTAAACATTCCATACATTTTTATTTATTATTAGTATTAGTATTTTCACAAGCTATGCTCTTGGTTCTTTTGCTTTTATTTTATCATCTACCAAATATCATCTGCCAACAATCACTTGTGAGGAGGATCTGACTCTACCATATGTATTTTTTTTAGTTTAAATATCTCCTCTCACTTTGATGAAAATGATATGGTATTCAAGTTGAGATTATGAACCCTTATATACACACAAAAGAGAGGAATTTTTATTTTATTTTTTTTGACTTTGCTAGTATAAGAATCAATAACTATAACTAAACTCAAACAGTACAATATACAATCAAATTTAAAATCGACATTGAAACTCGATTTTTTTTTAAATTTGATACTCTACTAACATCTATTGGTAATGCTTAGATTAAAAAAGGCGCCCCGGGGGGGGGGTCCTTGCAATTATTCTAGTTTTTATGTGTGACATGAATTTCATTTTCATATATGGGATTATGCTAAAGTCAGAATTTGCTTCTTATCTTTGATAAGTTATACATGCACTCATCAAAATTCTTGTACTTATTTTTGCATACTATATATCACAGAAACTTTTCTCGAAAGATAAGTGGATGAAAAATGAACGAATGACATGGAAAAAGGAGATTCAAAGAGGGAAACAGCAAGGCAATAAGTGGTTGAATTCTATATTTGTGTTCCCCACATACTCTTCTCTCGATATTATCTAATTTCCAATTCTTTTCTCTACTTAGTTTAGAAATCATTCAATGGCCCGAAATCAATATAGAAAAAAAAAAAAAGACCATAATAAAATTAAAAGCTAGCTTATCTTATGTTGTTGAGAAACTTTGATTTGATTTGATTTGTAAAGTGACGAGAACTCTTCAATCTGCAAGACAATCAGAGAATGTGCAATTTGCTTTTGAATTGTAATCATTCTCTTCCTTGCCGTACCTATAAAGTTGCATGGGCTTGCTTTTCACTCCTCTATGTGTAAGTAACTTTTATCTTTTATTAAAGAGCTCGTACAGCCTACAATATACATAGGTAAAAGATTTGTGGTGGGAATTTAAATACTAAATTTATTTGTGGAGTGTTTATCATATTTTTTTCGTGAAAACAAAATTAAAGTAGAGGCGACGTTGCGATGAGAAATCACGTGATAACGTAACGACACGACAACGTTTGAAAACCTGGCAAAGCAAATGGGACATGACGATGTAACGAATTCCAAACTTAAAGCAGCTATATAATTAGACTCTTAGTAGGGCTATTTTTTCTAGTTAAACTCTAATTATATAGATATATTTAGGTCATATTAGAACTCTAATATTTAAAGGGTCATAATAACCCTAAAATAGGTGATAATAATACAACATTAGAGAGAAAATCAAGTGTAACCTCTCAAACCCGGCGTAAATGTTATGACTGAATACTGAAGATTACATTGACCATTAGAATGGCATGGAAAACATTCTTATTTTAATTCTCTCTTAAAAATGATTTGCCTTTTAAATTTTAGAACAATGATCTCGACTTATTTACTTTGTTTCAAGAAAACAATATTAATTTCAGAAAAAAAATTCGTCAAGCGTCTTTAGAGTTATTTTTGAAAAGATTGAATGTTTTAGAAATTCTACGTTGTATTTTTTAAAAAGCAACAGATTTTAAATTATCACAGCAGAAATTATGCTAAAACCATATTTTTGTAAAAATATTATTGTAGTGGAAAATTGTATTGAAATATTATTTTTGTTAAAAATCGAGTTTTCATGCATATTCGATAAAAAAATCAATGGTCAGTTCAAAACCTTAAATCATGCAAGAACAAATTAAAAATCTCCAAATATAATGTCTTATGCCACAATTGATAAGAAAATTAATACAATCGCAAAAATATTCATATAATAAAGTTTTGAAGTATTTAAAATAAAACCATCCAAGAGCTCTCTGATAGTTGCATCTAAGTCCTAACCTCGTGGGTTATTTGAAATGTTAAAGAACTAAAAAGTGAGCTAAATAAGCCCAGTGTGAGTCTTAACTTAGGTAACAAACAATAATTAAAACATACATTTCAGAATATAGCAGAAAATATATAAGCACTCCAATTTCAAAAATATCGATATGCATGATTATGTCAATGCAAAGTTTTGTCAAAAATCATTACAAAATATTTTAAAAATTCCTACTCAACTCTGCTACACACCATAAAAGAGTTTCCCGAAACTTATCCATCTAATAACACACCAAAATTGTGGACAAGCCACCAGATATCGCAGACAAGATGCCAGAATAGACAAATATGTGGAGAAGCCACCAGAATCGCAGATATGCTGCCAGAATATGTGGATATACCACCAGAATGTGCAGATCATTAAACTTCTAGAAACATCCTTCTTTCAATATTGTCCCAACCCCATGCAACTTGATATGGCATACAAAAATAAAAATATTTCAGTGGGCATGCTTAACATGTTATCATATTTTATTAGTAGAACAGTAGGAACGAATTTTCTTTTCATACTTATCAGAACATAATTAACCGTATTCATGATTTATCATGATATAGATTTACTTGATTAATAACTTGTCATTTAATCACATAGCATGAGTGTCAAAACAAACATATAATTTCATTCATCACAGACAACTCAACATAAAGTTTGTAGTCAAAGTACATACTAAGCCCATTTTTGAATTTTACATTTGCATAATCGACCAACATAGATTTAAACTAATATTTAATGTTAATAATAATCACATTATCAGACTTCACTTTTATAGGTAAGTACGTAAGGTAAGACACACACCTCTTTTCGATCATCCAAAATCTGTGATCTAAATCGTGGTATTATAAAGATCCAAATATGAATATTTAACATATGATAATAACTTTTTTAGTTATTATTGTACTAAGCCTAATCATATGAGATTCAAATAGAAATCTAATTGTTTTGATAATACTTACACTTCTACAATTAAATAAAATCTCCACTCCTTAAATCACAAAAGATTGCACGCTTCAACAAAGATCCTCCAACACCAAAACACAAAGTTAGAAAATAACATTCGATCATCAGGATTGCTGATAGAAGGAAGATTTTGTTCAAGGACTATGCCAGAGTGCTGTTACGATTGTGAATTGACTATTTTATGTCTATATCATGCATGTCTTATAGGGGTGGCACATAATTTTATTTCGAAACGGAATTATATAAAGCACTTTTTATTAAGACTTTGTTTTGATGAGATTTTTATAAAGTACTGATATTTGGTTTCAAATAATACAATTTGTTTACGAAGTTACCATATTTTAACTTATATGCCATATGACTTGTCTATTATTTTTAAATTGATGATATTTTTTTACCTTAGTCAAATAAGAATTAAAATATGTTTTATATCTATAACTCTATAAGATTTATTTAAAGTTTTCGTCAAAATGTTTTAAAGTTAGTTTGTTTTCATGTAGTGACTCACTGTACTCAGATCCTATTATAGAGTCGGTTTGGCGTATTACAAGTTAATATTAAAGCCAACACTGAGTTGATTCTTAGAAAATAAAAGGCTATGTCACGCCCTATCATGCATGGTACGCCATTGGAAAATCGAAGGCTATGTCACGCTCCATCATGCATTGCTTAGTCCTTATCGTTTGAACTAATTTGAATTTTCATGTAGTGATATAAGAAAGATGTAAGAAGGATCAAGGGAAGCCATTGGAGAGGAAATAGAAAGTCATATACCTCTTGTTGCTTAAAAGCAAACCCCTACAAATAGTATAAGCGCTGCTAAAAGAGCTTTTAGAAATGTTTTCTTCACAATGATGGCATAGATATTTGATCAATTTATGAGGAATACTTAAACGCCTCAGCCACAGCAACCTCAACAACCATAGCCTAAAGTGATTTGCCCAGCACAACCTGCCCCACAAGTACCTACTGTGACTCCATCAAGAGTTGACCTTGTGAAAGAAATTTGTAAAAGAGGTGTTAAGGCGTTTCTTGGGGATAAAAGTGATGATCATACTATGGCTGAGCAATGGTTATCTCATGTATCCAGAGTGATAAAAGAATTGAAGTGTACACTAGAAGACAGTCTCTTATGTGTTATATCTTTGCTAGAAAGTGACGCTTACCAATGGTGGGAAACATTGATTAGTGTGACTCTTGAAGAGATAATTGAATGAAACTTCTTTTTGGAAAAGTTTCGAGAAAGGTAAGTAAACTAGATGTATGTTGAGCAAATAAAGAAAGAATTTTTATATCTGAGACAAAGAAGAATGTCAGTGATGGAATATGAGCAAGAATTTGTCAGACTTAGTTATCATGCTAAAAACATGTTCCAAATAGAAAATTAAATGTGTGATAAGTTTAAGTTAAGGCTAAGAGATGAAATCCCTGCATTAGAAACAACTTTTGAATGTAAAATTTTAGCAGTCATGACAGCCAAGGCTCAAAAGATGGAAACTATTATTAGAGATAGAATAAGAAATTTAGAAAGAGAAAAGATGAAGAGGGGAATGATTAGTTCTCCACCTCCATCAAGTTTTAAAAAGCCTAGAGATCAATCTTTTTCAACTTCAAGAAGAGATTCATAGTCTACAAGTTTTAGGCATGAAGGATTTAATAGACCAACCAAATCAATGTCAAGTTCTGGTGGGTCTAGAGTGATAAGAAATCTTAAATGTGAACACTTTGACAGAAACTATGTCGGAGAATGCTGGAGGCCTTTAAGGACATGTTTTGGATGTGGATCCAGGGATCATATGGTCAAAGATTGTCCCTCTAAGCTAAAAGCAAGCACAGAGCAGTCTATTCGAGGACTTCAGAAGTTTCAGTAAAAGACTAGATCTGGAATGGCATCAAAGTCTGGTTCAGTACAAAGAACACCAATGAAAAATTTTAGTAAGCCAAGTTTTGGAGTGTCAGCACGAGCATATGTAATGAAAGCAAATGAGGATGCTAATCTGCCAGAAGTTATAATAGGTAAATTTTAATAGATCCAAGATCCACTCACTCATATATTTTTACTAAGGTTGTAGAGGGTCTAATTCTTGAAGTGGTATATTCTAAAGTGAATGTGTCAGCAACTAATCCACTAGGTCAGAGTACTATAGTGAATAAGATTATAAAGAATTACCTTTTGGTGTTTGATGAACACACGTTTTTTATAGACTTGCTGTTACTGAGTTTTCATGAATTTGATGCTATTTTGGGGTTGGAATGGCTGACTAGACATAATGCTATGGTAGACTGTCATGCTAGATGTGTACGTCTGATAACTGCTAAAGGTGAAGAAGTATTGATGCCCGGCATATAGACTAGTTTGGCGAACAAGATAATTTTTGTTGTATTTTCCAGAAAGTTGATTGTTAAAGGCATAAATACTTATTTGACATACATAATGGATTCATTTGAATCAACGAAGTTAGTCAAGTTCCTGTGGTAAGAGAATTTCTAGATGTGTTTCTAGGAGAGCTTCCAAAGATACCACCTGAGAAAGATGTAGAGTTTTCGATTGAGTTGGAACCTGGTACAACACCTATCCCCTGTACTCCTTACAGAATGACACCGTTAGAACTAAAAGAGCTATAAATATAGTTGCAAGATCTGTTGGATAAGGGTTTTAGAAGACCAAGTGTGTCACTATGGGGTGTGAAAATTCTGTTTATGAAGAAAAAAGACGGGACAATGCGCCTATGTATAGATTATCGTCAGTTGAACAAAGTAATGATAAAGAATAAGTATCCTCTACCCAAAGTTGAAGATTTGTTTAATCAATTATGTGGGGCTACAATTTTCTCTAAAATTGATATAAGGTCTGGATATTACCAAGTGAAAATTAAAGGTGATAATGTGTCTAAGACTGTCTTTCTATCGAGGTATGGTCACTATGAATTTTTAGTGATGCCCTTTGGTTTAACTAATGCATCTATAGTATTTATGGGCTTGATGAATAGATTATTTTAGCCATATTTGGATCAATTTGTAGTAGTTTTTATTGACAATATTTTGGTTTACTATAAGAATGAAACTGATAATGAGAAATATTTGTGAATTTTGCTGAGAACCTTACGTGATAATCAGTTGTATACTAAGTTCAATAAAAATGATTTTGGCTGAGAGAAGTACATTTTCTAGGCTATGTGATCTCTGCTGAAGGTATTAAAGTAGATCCTAATAAGGTAAAAGCATTAATTGAGTGGAATACACCCAAAAATGCATCTGAAGTCCGCAACTTTTTGGGGTTAGTAGGCTATTACAGAAGATTTATGAGAGGCTTTTTAATGATAGCTACACTTCTTACTTGACTGTTAAAACAGAAAGAAAAGTTCGAATGGACTATTGAGTGTCAACAAAGTTTTGATAAGGTAAAAACAGTTTTAACTAAAGCTCCAGTTTTAGCATAACCAAAGTTTGGTATATAGTATATAGTTTATACTAATCATCTTTGAATGGGCTTGGATGTGTGCTTATGCAGAAGGGTAAAGTTATAGCTTATGCATCACGCCAGCTTAAACCTCATGAGCAGATCTATCCAACTTATGATTTGGAATCGACAAATATGGTGTTGTTGTTATGGAGACATTACTTGTATAGAGAAAAGTGTCATATGTTCTCTGGTCATAAGAGCTTAAAATATTTGATGACACGAAAAGATTTGAATCTACGTCAAAGGCATTGGATAGAATTATTGAAGGACTGTGATTTGGCCATTGAGTATCATTCCGGTAAAGAAAATGTTGTGGCTGATGCTTTAAATAGAAAAACAGTGGCATCATTAACATTGATATGAGCAAGAGTGAGTATGGTTAATGATGGATCACTATTGGTAGAATTAATTGTTAAGCCAACTTTCTTTCTCAAATTCTGGTTGAGTAAATGAAAGATGCACAATGTGATTTGTATAAACAATGAATGATGCCTAGCAAAGCAATAAATTTTATTCTGGGTAAAAATGGTGAAATGAGATTCATGGGAACAATGTTTGTACCAGCTGGAAATGACTTGAGGAAAAAATTGTTAAGAGAAGCTCATTAGAGACCTTTCTCACTCCATCCAAGAAGTGTCAAGATGTATAAAGATCTAAAAAGCTTATATTGGTGGCCTAGGTTGAAAAGAGAAATCACAAAGTATGTTTCAACTTTCTGACCTGTAAAAGAGTCAAAGCAGAACATCATTCCCTGGGGTAAGTTGTATCCTTTAGAGATACCAAAGTGGAAGTGGGATAGAATCACCTTGGATTTTGTGTCAGAACTACTTGTTAGTCCTTCAAAGAAAACTTCAATTTGGGTGATAGTAGATCGACTTACTAAGTTAGTTTATTTTCTGTCAGTGAACACTAATTATTCTCTAGAAAAGTTAGTTGAGTTTTATATTTCTGAGATAGTACGACTGCATGGAATCCAATCTACCATAGTTTCAGATAGAGATCCAAGGTTTCTTTCAAGATTCTGGAAGCAACTATAGGGATTATTGAGAACTAAGCTGTAATTCAGTACTGCATTTCATCCTCAAACCGATTGTCAATCTGAAAGAGTTACTGACCGCCTTCGAACGTACTAACATCCACAGTGTGAATACTGCAACTAGAGATATGTAATTGAAGTGGTGTCCAAAAGTATATGGGTCAGGTTGTAATCTATTGTTTACAACGAAGTAGGTGAGTACTCTGAAGATCGTACCGAAAGGAGGTGAAAACTAAAATAGCTCTAACCTAGACGTAAACAGATCTAATTAGTATTTTAAATAAATCATATTACAATTAAACATAAATAAAGGTTCTTTAGGTTTCTAATAAAGAAATAAAAATTAAAAAAATAAGTGAACTTTAAATGATTGAAATCTAAACTTAACCAAATCTAAACATGGGTGATTAGATCACTTCGGTGGTCATAACTAATTCCTACTTCGGGTTTCTATTCAATCAACTAGTTGTTACCTTAGCAGGATCTCTCGATCTTCCACTAAACCAACAAGTTGAAAAGAACTACTTATCTCTTAACCTCATAGTCCAGACCGGTTCGAGGCTAAGATGTTCATAGATAGGTCATACCAATTTTAGGTTAATTCCCACCTAAATGACTTCCTAGGGTCGTCAAGCCTAGGGTTTTTCCTCTCCCAAACAACTAATCTGCTAAAGAAATGCTACATAGTAATTAATCAATCACACCTCCACTCACTAACCCCCCATAAGAGGATTAGTTCCTCATAGAATCCATAAACACAATAAACTTAATAAATAAGATAAGCATAATGAAAAAATCATGAATAAGGTTTAAGAGAATTCTAATTATATTTGATGCATGAAAGTGCAGAAATCCACAAAAGTTTGATTACATTTACAAATCAAGTTCTCCAAAGAACACGAACTGAAATGATTGAGAATAAATATAAAGCCTAAAGAAAAGAAAACTGGAACTAAAATTACAAAGAAAATTCTAAACTATGAAAGTTGTCCTTCAACAAGTGTTTAAAGAGATTATTTATAGAGTTAGGGTTGGTCGTCGTATTTAGCCCTAGGTTGGCTAACATTTTTGTGTTAGTTTTCATTGTGTAGACCAAAATGCCCCTCGCTCATAATTCTTCTCATACAGTGTCGGTATTGTGACACCTAGTGCCTGTGTCGCAAGGTAGTTTAACTTGGCTCAGATTCAACTTCAAAGGTGTGTTGCGACATCCTCTGGTTATGTCGCAACACCAAAGACAGTGTTGGTATTCTTGTATTCTGCTCCCTATGTTGTGACATTGGACCTTCGTGTTGCAACACGGCAACCAACCTTGAGCTCTTTTGCCTTTGAATGGTGTCTTGCGCACTCACTAAATATGTTAGCTCACCCTTAGGCCTCATTCGACCCCTAAGATCATAAAATGACTTTATTTACACTTTTTATTAAATTAAAGGTAAAATAGAAAAAATAACTAAAACATAATAGAATTTCTTGTATTCAAGCTCTTTAAGTATGAAAACTAATTTAATTTGTTATACCAAATTACAGAAGATCAAACTCCCCCACAATTAAGTCAGTGCTTGTCCGCAAGTAAGGAAAACTAGAATTGAAATAAAAGACGACCCTTTAGTATGTATGATACAAAGATTGGTTTTGGAACATATAACTAGGCATATTCATATTTACACATAATCCTGGCATGATATGTAAAGGACTTACCGGTTTCAATATCACACATTGAAGTTTAGTATATTATAAAGTATACAAACAATAAGGTCCTCAAATATAGGGATCCATCAATAAATCATACGGGCAATTTGATTATCGTAGCAAAATACAAGTAGTTGTTGTTGTAATTACCTAATATGACATCAATTCATGAGTAGATTTACCTAGGTCACATAGGACTTTTCGGCTTGTAACGTTCTGAGGCTTGGGATAGTTATAGAAATCAAAATCAGGAAGCATCAAAACAGTTTCAAGCACGAAAGTAGCTTGACACATCGTAGTGTTCCCTATTCTCTCCCTTAATAACCCTTGCCCGCTCACCGCCTTATTACTTTTTCTCTCACCTTCCTTATTTCTCCACACAGGAAGTTACAGTGTAACAAAGCAACTACAGCTAGCTCATGAGTTTTTTGTGCACTAATGACTGAGTTTTTTCTTCTAATTTTTGGACTTTGTCACCTTTGATCTTTTTCAATACATCTCACTCACAATGCTTTTGTTTTTCACGTACTTTTTCTACTCGTTTTGACTTTTTTTGAATTTTTCTTTTGTTTCGCACATATTGGCTAACATATTTACAATGTAATATATAGAACTTAGTAGTCTAATAATTAAAAATTTAAAATCATCCACTATTATGCAAAATGTATAGTAAATACAATCAACCTGTATACATGCTCCTAACCAATCACTTGTATTTCTACAAGCTCAATCACACTTTGACAATAAAAATTAAAAGAAAGCATAAAAAAAAATTTCCTATGTTACCCCCACACTTTAGATAGCACATTGTCCCTAATGCGCAACCCTTGAATGGATAAGGAAAGAAGTTACCTAATTTATCGTGGCATTATCATAATCTACTGGTGAGTGCTCCCTTCCTTTGTTGAAAGCTCGAAATTGTCGTGCTTCTTTCATGTGGGGTTCCTACACAAAAAACTTGAAATAGAAAAGAAAACAACTATCTAAAATCTACTGTTAATCCTACTCCTAAAACCATAAACTAAAAATTATCCAAATTAATTGTTTACAATCCCAAAATTAAAAATTAAAATTCATTCATCATCAGAATCATCAAAATGGGGTGATCGCCCTTTCCATTGGTGCCTTTCCTTTTCTCAAGACGTGACCTCGAGAGGAGCCTCCACCCGACAAGTGTGCCTGTCGAGTTGGGCTACGGATTATAGGTCCCTTTGGTGTAAAATATTGCGACTAGAATGCCTCCTCATAATCATCATCCTCCTCTTGAATATCATGCTCGATGGCCTCTTCCTCCTCCTCTTCTTCATTTTCGCTCCTTTACTCATCGGATCTAGTATGTATTGATCCGGATGTATATATGTTTGACAAGTAATTTGGTTCTCTAATATTATTTTGCCACGCAAACTCCTTAATGATGGGTCTTGAACCCTGCATCCATTTGATCATCCAATCTATTTTTGAGGTATCGTTTGGCATTCCTTTTCGAGCTTTTGATGTTGGTTTCTTCTTCAAAGATGTGAGGATGTCCATCTTTTGTTTTCTTCGTTGGTTCCACTCTATGATTTTCTTTCTATGAAGCTTGACATAATGGGTGTATATGGAATCTCCAATTAAGCTCCTTGTCAGTTTTATAAATTGCTCATTTTCTTCCATTGGAACTCTAGCTCTTTTACATAGTGCCATTACAAGCAGGGGAAGAAAACCCTGATCTTTTGGCCACTAATACATCGCTTCATGTTTCTATAGATCCATCTCTCAACACATATATGTTTTCTCTGCAAGACAGCAGACAATAGAATAGCTCAGAAAGTATTAATGTTAGATACGTTTAAAGCAGGTGAAATATGAGTGCATAAGAACTGCATCCACATTTTTGCGATTGGAAACATAATTGTTTGATTAAAATTTGTAGGTAGTTCGGTATCTGGTCGATAGTTCCATATGCCCTTCCCTTCAATTAAATATTTTACAACGTCATCCATTTTTATGTTTCTAAATGTATCCAAGTCAGTATTATCAAGAAAATTTGTCTTACCCAGTAATTTACTAGACTAAGCCTAGCATTAAAGCAAAGAACCTTGTTTTAGTCATTGTTTTGTCAACTTTTAGCATCCAAAGGACATGGTTTTGTACTTACAAATTTAAAGCCGAAAGTAGCTATCAATATTAATTTAATATTCTTTTTAAAAAACTACATCTCTCTCTCTCTTTTTTTTAGAAACAGGTGTGGTCATTGTCTTGTTCTACAAAAATAATGCAAAAGAAATTAAACCGAAAAAAATGTTATAACAATATTGGAAATTTGAATAACGAAATGCAATCTGAAGTACTATCATATTTGAGAAGCATTAGGTTTAGATTATATTTGATAATAAGATTATAAAAATGTAAAATTTCAAGTGATATGTTATATTATCTTACTTGATTCATTTGGTTAAAGTATAAGATTAAGATGATTGATTATATAGAAAATAAGAATATGTAAAAGCAAATTTTACTAACTTATCCATATAAAATTTATATTTTTTAACAAGTTTAATTTATTTAATAGTTTTAGTCTCGATTTCCATAAAAATTATGATAAGTTATTATAAATGTTAATTTTTATTACTGTATATATGTTAATATGATATATATATATGATGTTGGAATAAACTTATGTATCATAATTATAACAATTCATAAAAAGTGATTGCATCGCTAACTATAATTATAATTATAACTATAATTAATATAATACAAATAAATAAATTTATATATATAATAATTATAATATGAAAATATTATTTCTAGCGTTTCGCTGTTATTAAAAAATATTTTAATTTTAATTTTAATTTAGTCTTAAATTTTATTTGAAAAAGGAAAACTTAAATTGATTAAAATAATAAAAATAATATATAAATTGATTTAAAATTTAATATTACGCATATAATCTAAGATAACTTAAAAGGATGGGATATATTACATCTTATATTACGACATCTTGATATTATTTAAGAATATAAAATTACAGAATGATCTGAATGTTGAAATTCTAAATAACGTAATCTTATTTCAGAATGTAATATTATATAGCATAATGTAATACTTGGTCAACTAAAAATATCTTTAAAATATTAAAAAAAGGAAAAGTAGAAAAATAATATTATTTTAAAATTCAAAGTGATTATCAAACTAAGATGGGTGAATTCCACTAAAGTTCTATCACCAAATAAAAGTCCATAGGGCCATAATGAGGTTGCAGCTTCTGACTTTGTTGTTCTAGGTTTCCAATTACTTGTCTTAATCAGTTTGAGAATTTTTTTATTTAATTTAAAATTTAATATTTGACGCGTTACTTTCGAGCTTGATGAAATTCTATATTTAAAATCTTTAAGCTGGATTTAATATAAAATTCGAATTATTTAAGTTAATTTATTTAAGTTTTTTTAAATAAATGTTGTTTGATAATTTAAAAAATAATTATAGAATTTTTAATACAAAAATTTCTAAGTACTGAAATTACATTATAAAACTGTTTATTATGTTAATGAAAATTACTTATTTCATAAGTTTAATTTTACTAATATAATATTTTATATTATTTAATAATAATTTTGAATAAAAATTAAGTATAATAATTTGAATATATAAGCTTTTGATAAAAAAAAAGTGATAACTTATTTTGAATGTAAATTTTTAAAAATAAGATTACTATCTGCCAATTTATTTTATTCAAAATTTTAAATTAACTTAAATTTTATTATAATTATGAAACCCGTAAAAAATTAAATGAATTTCTTTTTTCTTTTTCAATGAATTGATTATTCTCAATGGTCTATAAAAATACCTTCTTCAAATTAGAATATTTATCCTCAAATTTGAATTGATATTTTAATTAATTAAAATTAAAATTATTAAAATATTAAAAACTCGATTAGACTCATGAACTTTTAAGATAGTCAAATTCAACTCTCGATAGTTCCAATCATTCGAATTCAGTGAATGCTATCTAGTGCTAGTGAATTTATTGTGAGTTCTCCTCTTGTGAAAAGTTTTAATCACCCTAATTTTGTAACATCCCAAATATTTTTTAAAGAATGTAAAATTGTATAAAAAATGAGCCATTAGTTCTGTGATAAAAAAGAAAATAAGGAGACAATGCAAATAGCTCAAGGACTCGAGTTTGATTCTATTTCCTTAGAAAATAGCTTAATTTTGTTAAAGTTTCTCCTTCCCCCTATTTTTATGTCGCACATACCTATTAACCTATGTATAAATATCACTTTTCACTTAATTTTTAGCCTTTAGTCTTTTATTTTCAGCCTTAGTCATCCTTTCCTATTCTCTTTTCTTCTTCTTTCAATTTTCTTCTCTTCTCCTTCATTGTGCCACCGACCAAAACCCCCTTCTTTGCCGCCCATCCTTCCTTCATTAACAGTGGATTTTTGCACCATTCTCTTCCTTTCCATTGTTGTCATTTTGCCTTAATTTTCCAGCCTCAAATCTATCACTTTTACCACTCGAAAGTAAGCCACCATAGTTGCCACTAAGATCACCATTGTCGCCCCTTTTCTTATCTCTCAAGTGTCTTTTTCTCTCGTTTTCTTTTCTTTTTTTTTTCTTTTTTTTAAATGAACTATTGTTCTAATCTAGAATTTTGATGATTTTTTAATGATTTAAATGATGAATTTTCAGCCTTCATTTAACAGAGATCGCCACAAAGGCTTCCATTTAATAAAGATCACCACAAAGGCTTCCTTTTAACAATGATCGCCACAAAGGCTTCCTTATAATAGAGATAGTCACAAAGGTTCACTTATACATAAATTGGTGTTTTTGACAATAGGAATTCGCCTATACTTACTATTGTGAGGTTTGCCCCACATTGCTGGTACTCACTCAACCGTCCTTTACATATTCCATATGATGGCATGATCTAACCAGAATGCTCAGAAAGCCTTAAAATTGGGTTTTTTTCGCATATTTGGGAAGTAGGATGTAAAATCTACACGAGCTGGCACATGGGCGTGTGTCCAGCCTGTGTGGAAATGCCCAGGCTATGTGGCTCCTGAAAACAACTCTATTTGTCCGATTTTGGCTCGGTTTTCGCTCTTTTCACTCCCAAATGCTCTCCTAAGTATAGAAACATGAATTTAAAGGATTAGGAGCATCAAATCCATTAATTTGCATAATTAATCATCCAAAAATGCATAAAGAATGGGATTAAAATATGTTACTTTTATAGCTTGTCAAATATCCCCACACTTAAGTGTTTGCTTGTCCTCAAGCAAAATCTTTAACTCACATTAAAATTAATATTTCTCAACTTTTAATTCCCATCAATAATGTCTCAAAATAATTCACAAATAATCATGCATTGGCGATTCAACTAAAAGAGCACTAAAGTCTCAAACAATCCAAGCTAACATTTTTAAACATAAACATAGGTGTCTTCCATTATCTAAGTAATTACCTTTAATTCAAAATCGACAAGAATCGACATCCTCAATAAAGATTCACTCAAAGTATTTATGGTTTACGAATAAGCACTCAATAGTCAAACAAGAAAGGTCATTACCATAGGCTTGCATGAAAATCTAATCTTCACCACTATAAAATGAGATGATATACAAATCAAAAGGTCTTAAAGAGGTTGTAATGGGGCTTAGGTTAAGGGTGTGGATAAATGCCAGAAAAGTTGGTTATAATCGAGATCGAATTGATAAATTACCAAACTAGAAAAAAATAAACAAATGTTGAATTAAAAACAAATGCATAAGTCAAGAACTATTCAAGAATAAAAACTAGCTTCTTCTCAAAATATGAATTTAATTGTTCAAGCTCAACCAACATAGAACTAAATAATAATCATTATTTTTTTATTTTTTTATTTTCTCTTTTTTTATTTATCTAGAACAATTAGAAATAATTCAGCAAATCAAACAGAAGAGCATAGTTAAGCAACTAACCAAATCAAATCTCGACAAAAAGGGAGTCAATAAAATGGGAAAAAGTCTCAACGAAAAAATGAGTTATGGGTTAACATTAATGGGTAAATCAAGAAACGGTATGTTAGGCTTAATGGGTTCACTAAGGGTTAATTATAAATGTAGGCTTTTTATGGGATAAGTGAGTTAAAACTGAGGTGCCTTTATCATCTTAGTAAATCAAATCAAAGGTGTGGTCTCGATATACATAATCGAAGCAAGTTCTAGAATAACAAATCAGGTTGACACACTCATAACCAATAATAAAATGAGCAAGAAAAATGTATGCTCTAAAAGCTCAAAATCTCAAAATCTAAAAAAAAAAAAAATCATGGTTTTTGATGTCAAACTTGCAAATCTCAAACTTCAAGATAATATTTCAATTTAGGGAAACAACCTAAAAAATTTTATTTTTTGAAAAATAACTTATCATGCTTGATTCTCTCATGTCTTAAATTTTAAATCAACCAATACACAAATATCTACAAATTAATCCAAAACACATCAACAACAAAAATCTCAAATTGACAAAAATTCATTCTAATGGAAGTATGAGAAACTTACTTAAATACAAGACATAATTCAAGGATTTTCTAATAATTATATAAATAACCTCTCCACACTTAAGGTGCACATTGTCCTTATTGTACAAATAGATATAATCACAGTATAAGCAGAATATCATACAAGACGGAGAAAACTAAACTGTCCTGAATATTGGATGAAATTGCCAGAATGGTGAAAAGTGGAATTGTAGGAAGTGCATGATTCCGAGCAAACTAATAAGAAAATAAACACAAAGAGTGAAGAAGATTAAGAGGGTATAACTCAATTAGAAACAACCATAAAAATAAAAATAAGCCTAAGAAAATAAAAATAAAGCAAGTAAAAAAAACAAAATAAAGCTAAAATAAAAATAAAAATAAAAGGAAAAGGAAGAAATAAACTCAATGATACCAATAAAATTAAAGATAATAGTAAAAATAATACTAAAAATAATAGAAATAGCATAAATAAATTAAAATAAAATTAAAATCTAAGCATAAGAAAAATAAAACAAATAAGAAAAAAATAAGAAAACAGATCAAAAAAATATAACAAATAATAATAAATAAATAACAAAATAATAAAATAAAATAAAGAAAAGGGTAAAAAAGGAAGATCGACGGAAGATGGTGGCCGGAGTTATGATTAGGGGTCGCGCGTGGGAGGCGATGGTCGGCACGAGAGAGAATGGCGGGATAAAAGGGGGAGGAGAGGGGCTGGTTGGCGCGAGGGAGAAGGAAGAGGGGAAAAATGAAATGGTGTCGCGATGGAGGAGTGGCTGGTTCACGTGGCTGTTCGAGGACGGAGAGGAGAAGGGCGTGCGTGGGTTTAACGAGGTAAAGGGAAGGGGAAAGGAAGGGGAAAAGGGATAAAGGGCGTGGGGTAGTGAGTGGTGCATGAGTGGGTGGTTGATGGGAGAAAAGTTAGGGTGCTTATGGTGCGGCGATGGAGGCTTGGGCGAGGGAAGGAACGGCGGCCAGAATGGGGGAAGAAAGTGGGAACGGCGGCTAGGGTTAGGGGTTTGAGGAAGAAGATGAAAGTAAAAAGAAATTAGGGTTGGGGGATTGAAAGGTTGACACGGTCGTGTGTATCTTCCCAGCCCGTGTGATGACGGCCCGTCTCGGGTTAGGAGGCGAATCGTTAAAGTTGCCCGATCGTAAATTAGACAGTTTCTCGTTCAACTAACAAAAGGAATAATTTTATTGGAAATGATATCTTTGAAATGAAAAGATAGGTGATGGATTGAAATGGATACGTATTTGAAACAAGAAAGAACTTTTAATAAAAATTAAAGACCCGAATCTTATAAGTTTCAAGTTGATGGAATGAGTTTCGAAATAAAACCGAGACCCACTATCTAGCGAGATAGGAACCAACGGTATGGTATTTCGAAATAAAACCGAGACCCACTATCTAGCGAGATAGGAACCAACGGTATAGGTAGATGATGAACCACACCCGAAGGATGATAAGTTCAAATAAGGAAAGAACGACGCCACTAGAAAACTAGATAAGTCAGTTCAAACCTCGAGAATTTAGGAGAGTGAATACTCACCAAAAGAAAATTTTCTTTCATTCAAATTCAAGTTCTGTGTCTTTCAAAATGAAATATGCTAGATATTTATAGGCTCTTTCAATTGAAAGCCTTCCTTCAAAGCTTGTTGCCGTGTGTCACTAGCACTTCCATATTGTCCATAAAAGACAAATTTATTATTTTATTTCCACTAATTTCCTTTGTGCCGTCCCCATTTTGATGAAGAATTTAAAATTCATTCAACTATTTCTTTGTTTATTCACGCATGGCATGTCTTCCAATTGTTCTTACTTTGTTTAATTCTTTAATTCCCCCACTTAGCACATGTTTAATTAGCCGTCCAATTCATTTGCTTCAATTCCCAATCAACATTTTGCTCATTCCGTCCATCATGGTTCCATTCCCACTTCATGCTTGAATTTTCATTCAATTGTTTATTGCATTCCACAAACTATTGCCGCATGCCTAATTCAAATGCCATTGATTAAAATATGTCCATGCTATGCTGTCCATTAATTCATGCATTCAATTTGGCTTCATTAAAATAATATAGCCATTATCTTTCCAATGCTTGCCGTCCCATGCTAGGTAAATTCCTATGCTCCCCATTTATTAAGTTCAATTGTTTATTTCTTCAATTGCTATGCACTTCAAACATTTAATTTGACCATATTGCTGTGCAAGTGCTTTCATACTCACACACTTTCACCTTTCCATGCATGTGCACATTATTCCACTCTAAGCCGTCCACACCACAAGTTATTTGTTTACGGCTTCCATCATGTTATCATAAACGTGAGGCACTACAAAATAAATCACATTAATTAAAATTAGTCTAGACAGAATTTTAATTACCTTATTTAAACACTAGATAAGAGCATATTATACCAATACTAATATTCAACTTTGACAAAGACTAACTAAAAACTTGTACATTTAAAAAAATATGAAATACGAAAATGAAGTTAATACTGAAAATTAAAATTAAAACATGCGTAAAATAAAGTGTTAAATAAACTAGCAATCGGACTAGCTAGTATATTCAACTTCAAACAAGTTGTATGAGTTTAGCATGTTTTTGGGCTCTCGCTTTATGGTCATCCCAAATTTGTGCCACCAACACCGCTATGCATCTTTGAATTGTTTGGTTCGGGAGCGTGTGATTGGCCCATTAGGTAGCCTCATCTGGTCATGGTTGACGTCCGTCACAGGTTTCATAGGTGAGCTCGTATCATCCCCTCCCTCTTTAAGTTGATTCGTCCTCGAATCATCACCTACATCAAAAGGAGAAAGATCAGAAACATTAAAACTCGCGCTCACATTATAGTCACCTGGCAAGTCCAATTTGTACGAGTTGTCATTTATGCGTTCAATGACTTGAAATGGACCGTCCCCCCTTGGGAGAAGTTTAGATCGCCTTCGTTTGGGAAACCTTTCTTTTCGTATATGAGCCCAAACCCAGTCCCCTGGTTCAAAGAGAATGCGTCTACGACCTTTGTTAGCTCGTTGGACGTATTGCTTGGTTCTTGCTTCAATATTCTCGCGCACCTTTCGATGCAGCTCCTTTATGTATTCTGCCTTTTTCCTAGCATCAGGATGAATAAATTTAACTGAAGGCATTGGCAATAAATCAAGAGGGGTGAGAGGTTTAAACCCGTAAACAATCTCGAAAGGCAAAAATTTAGTTGCAGAATGAACAGCTCGGTTGTAAGCAAATTCGATGTGGGGCAGACAGTCTTCCCACGTTTTGAGATTTTTTTGCACTAATGTCCGCAACAAGGTTGATAGGACTCGGTTCACTACTTCGGTTTGTCCATCCGTTTAAGGATGACACGTGGTCGAGAATAGTAGTTTTGTCCCTAACTTTCCCCACAGAGTTTGCCAAAAATGACTTAAAAATTTTACGTCCCGATCGGATCGATCGTCTTCTAACTCCATGCAATCGTATGATTTCCTAAAAATAAGTTTGCAATATGCACAAAGATCGCCGGTTTTAGAACAAGGGATAAAATGGGACATTTTAGAGAAACAATCAACTACGACAAAAATTGAGTCCTTCCCGCTTTTGATCTTGGTAATCCAAGGATGAAATCCATGGAAATGTCAACCACCTGAGTGTCCGGAATAGGAAGGGGCATATATAAACCGTGAGGTCGACCCGTGATTTGGCTTGTTTGCAAGCAATGCAACGATCACAAATTGCTCAACATCCTTGCTCATTCCCGCGCCGAAAAAATGTTCTTGAAGAGTGGACAATGTTTTGTCTCGTCCAAAGTGACCCATAAGGCCACCACTATGTGCCTCTATCACAAGCATGTCTCGCATAGAACCTTGCGGTATACAAATCTTGTTTTCCTTGAAAAGGAATCCTTCATGCCCTGTAAAACTTATCAAAAGCACCACTCTCACAAGCATTATAGACATTGCCAAATCAAAGATCGTTAGCATACAATTCCTTAATATGATGGAAACCAAGTACTTTAGAATCAAGAGAGGTTAATAAATTGTACCTTCGTGATAATGCATCCGCTACTACATTTTCCTTACCTTTCTTGTACTTAATTACGTATGGAAATGATTCTAAATACTCGATCCATTTTCCATGTCGTTTGTTGAGCTTGTCCTGACCTTTAATATACTTGAGTGCTTCATGATCTGAATGAATAACAAACTCTTTCGGCCTCAAGTAATGTTGCCACGTTTCAAGCGATTTTATTAGAGCGTACATCTCTTTGTCATACACGGGGTAATTGAGTGCAGCTCCGTTCAATTTCTCGCTGAAGTACGCCACCGATCTTCCATTCTGAGTTAGAACGGCTCCGATCCCTACACCTAATGCATCACACTCAATTTCAAAAGTTTTATTAAAGTCAGGAAGGGATAACAATGGAGCTTTAACAAGAAATTCTTTAATGGCATTAAAAGACCGTTCTTGCTCATCGGACCAATGGAAAGCTGAATTCTTTTTGATCACGCTTGTTAAAGGAGCGGCTATCGTGCTGAAGTTAGGCACGAATCGGCGGTAAAAACTAGCCAACCCATGGAAACTTCGTACTTGGCTAACCGTTGTAGGACGGGGCCATTCTTGGATTGCTCTAACCTTCTCTTGGTCCACTTCTAATCCATT
Organism: Gossypium bickii; assembly: GCA_025503065.1. NCBI lineage: Eukaryota > Viridiplantae > Streptophyta > Magnoliopsida > Malvales > Malvaceae > Gossypium > Gossypium bickii. The sequence continues at coordinate 56,220,996 of CP106717.1, read as the reverse complement.
TGCACTTACGACGTATCCTAAGAAAATAACCTTGTCAGTACAAAAAGAACATTTCTCAAGATTGGCGTACAATACCTCTTTTCGCAGTGTTTCTAGGATCGCACGTAAATGTTGGAGGTGATCCTCCAAAGATTTGCTGTACACTAATATGTCATCAAAATAAACAACACATGATTTGCCAATAAAAGCTCGTAAAACATGATTCATAAGTCGCATAAAAGTACTCGGAGCGTTTGTAAGTCCGAATGGCATCACCAACCATTCATACAAACCTAACTTTGTTTTGAAAGCAGTTTTCCACTCATCCCCTTCTCGCATCCTAATTTGGTGATAACCACTTTTGAGGTCAATCTTTGTAAAGATTCGAGCCCCACTTAACTCGTCGAGCATGTCATCGAGTCCTGGGTATCGGTGTCGGTATTTGATGGTAATCTTGTTGATGGCGCGACGATCTACACACATCCGCCAAGAACCATCTTTCTTTCGCACTAGCAACACCTGTCATCGCGCATGGACTAAGGCTTTCTCGGATATATCCCTTTTCTAGCAATTCAGTGATTTGCTTTTGGAGCTCTTTTGTTTCGTCGGGATTGCTCCGGTACGTAGGTCGATTGGGCAGTGAAGCTCCCGGCACCAAGTCAATTTGGTGTTCTATGCCTCGAATGGGTGGTAAACCACTTGGTATTTCCTCTGGAAATATGTCCTTGAATTCCTGAATCAGAGACAACACAGAAGAAGGAAGATTCTTGGGTAAGTCGTTAGTGTTCAAAAACGATTCTTTGTATAGTAAGACATACATAGGTTGTCTCACATACAAAGCTTTTCGAATATCTCTTGCTTTTGCAAAAACACTCATTTTTCCATTTTCTTTTTCTTCCTCCATTTCTTCTTCTTTTTTTTGTTCACACTCTCGTTTTATCACTTATTTTCTTGTCCCTCTTTTTTTTAAAATTCTTTTCTTTTTCTTTCTCATTTTTCCGCTCATTTTCTTTTGATTTTTCCATTGATGTCTTCATTTTCAACTGATCCTCATAAACTTGCTTGGGTGTTAACGGAGCTAGTGTCACGTTCCGCCCAAGTACTTAAAAGTGTATCGATTAGTGTAGCCATCATGAATTGCTCGCTTGTCAAATTGCCAAGGTCGTCCAAGCGGTAGATGTCCCGCTAGCATCGAACCACACATCACACAAAACCTCATCTTGATACTTCCTATTGAAAAGGAAATCAAAACTTGTTTTGTGACCTTAAGTTCTCCCGCGTCATTAAGCCATTGTAGCTTATATGGATGGGGATGTTTGGTGGTAGTCAATCCAAGTTTCTCAACCAATATGGTGCTAGCCACATTAGTACAACTTCCTCCGTCTATAATGACGCAACAAATCTTCCTTGTATTTGACAACGCGCATGGAAGATGTTTTCGCGTTATTACTCATTTTCGACACCTTGTAAACTAAGGCTCCTTTTTACCACCAAGATCTCTCCACTTTCGGCTTGTTCTATTTCTTCCTCATCTTGGGATGTCTCATTGGCATCGTCTTCCTCTTCACTTTCGGATTCGATCTCACCATTATCTCGGACAAACATAGTGCTTGATTTGGACATTGACTTGCAATATGTCCTCGTCCCAAACATTTGAAACACTTAATGTCTCGGGATCGATTCGAAAGAGCTTCCATTTTGCCTTTGCTTGTTTCACCGATAGGCTTGTTAGACTTGGGTACGCCACTGATTTCTTTGGCTCGGCTCGGCATATCCCTTTTGTTGGTCACTTGCCCCCACTTCGATGTTGAGGCTTGATTGGGGTTTACTCTGGCGTAGCTTTTCGTTTCAAATTGTTTTTCTACCTTTATAGCCATATGAACCATTTCAATGATATCGATGTAATGATGTAATTCTACAATATTTGCGATATCTCGATTGAGGCCAGCCACTAAAACGCGTGCCATGGTGGCTTCTCGCTCTTCTTCCACATTGGCTCGGATCATGGCCACTTCCATCTCCTTGTAGTAATCTTCTACGCCGGTGACCACGGGTTAGGCTTTGCAATTTTGATGCAACTCGCGGTGATAGTAGGTTGGGATGAACCTTTTCTGCATTAGTGCCTTCATTTCCGCCCATGTGGATATTGGGCGTTCACCATCCCGTCTTCGACTCGTCGTTAGTTGATCCCACCAGATGAGGGCGTAATCAGAAAATTCGATGGCAGCAAGTTTCACCTTCTTATTTTCTGAATAATTATGACAGTCGAAAATTAACTCCACCTTCTTTTCCCACTCAAGGTAGGCTTCCGGATCGGATCGCCCTTGGAAAGCAGGAATCCTCATTTTAATGTTCTTTAAGTCGTCATCGGCCTATTCTTGATCCCTTCGCTCACGGGCTCGTGGATTTCTTCGCCGTTCATCGTGTTCAAAAGCCGGGTTGCTGTCGGCTTCACTTGGTTCGTAGACTTCGTTGTCACGTAACCAAGGTTGTTCTCGTCCCCTTCTCAGAATTGGAGGGGTGTTTGCTCGAGGTCTTCGTTCATCTCTTCGATCTAATTGTTCGGTGATTGTTCTGAACATACGTGTGATTTCTTGCAATGCTGTTTGCACATCCTGATTTCTCCCTTCGAGATCATTTCTTCGGGGTTGTAATCTTCCCCCACCTCTGGCGGTGTCGGATGCTTTGTCACTTATTTCTCGTTGTTCGGGGTTCCTAGACATGTTGTAAAAAAAATTAATGAATCCTCACTACAATACTCACTTGTTCACTCACAAAGAAAAATTATCAACACTCACACTCGTGTTTTTTTTTACTCAATTCTGGCTTTTTTTTTTCTGATGTATTCACTCTTGCCTTTTACCGCTCAAATTCACTCTTCTAGATTCTAGAAGGTTGTCTTTGACTTACTAGCAACTCATAGGTCGTGTTAAGCTAATTGAGCTTGAAGCTGGGAAGCAATTTAATGTAGAAAAGCCAAGAGATGACCAAGATATGTTAGAGGAGGTAACAAACTCGTAGGTCGTTTCAAGCTAATTGAACATGAAGCTGGAAAGCAGTTTAATGTAGAAAAGCCAAGAGATGACCAAGATATGTTAGAGGAGGTAACAATTGTGGGAAGTCAACTATAGTTGATTTTTCCAACATCTTATAGAGCTAACTAATTATACAGACAAGGACTCGTCTCAGTTAATATATTTTGTAAAACACTGGGAATATAAATCTAAACAGGCTACGGTAGGAAGAGGGTTCTTTTTTTTTTTAAACTTACTCGGAAAAAAACTCAAAACGATCAAAAACGTGCCTAATTTAATTAGCTCTTGATACTAGATGATGACGGCCCGTCTCGGGTTAGGAGGCGAATCGTTAAAGTTGCCCGATCGTAAATTAGACAGTTTCTCGTTCAACTAACAAAAGGAATAATTTTATTGGAAATGATATCTTTGAAATGAAAAGATAGGTGATGGATTGAAATGGATACGTATTTGAAACAAGAAAGAACCTTTAATAAAAATTAAAGACCCGAATCTTATAAGTTTCAAATTGATGGAATGAGTTTTGAAATAAAACCGAGACCCACTATCTAGCGAGATAGGAACCAACGGTATGGTATTTTGAAATAAAATCGAGACCCACTATCTAGCAAGATAGGAACCAACGGTATAGGTAGATGAACGTCAAACCCGAAAGGATGATAAGTTCAAATAAGGAAAGAACGACGCCACTAGAAAACTAGATAAGTCAATTCAAACCTCGAGAATTTAGGAGAGTGAATACTCACCAAAAGAAAATTTTCTTTCATTCAAATTCAAGTTCTGTGTCTTTCAAAATGAAATATGCTAGATATTTATAGGCTCTTTCAATTGAAAGCCTTCCTTCAAAGCTTGTTGCCGTATGTCACTAGCACTTCCATATTGTCTATAAAAGACAAATTTATTATTTTATTTCCACTAATTTCCTTTGTGTCGTCCCCATTTTGATGAAGAATTTAAAATTCATTCAACTATTTCTTTGTTTATTCACGCATGGCATGTCTTCCAATTGTTCTTACTTTGTTTAATTCTTTAATTCCTCCACTTAGCACATGTTTAATTAGCCGTCCAATTCATTTGCTTCAATTCCCAATCAACATTTTGCTCATGCCGTCCATCATGGTTCCATTCCCACTTCATGCTTGAATTTTCATTCAATTGTTTATTGCATTCCACAAACTATTGCCGCATGCCTAATTCAAATGCCATTGATTAAAATATGTCCATGCTATGCCTTCCATTAATTCATGCATTCCATTTGGCTTCATTAAAATAATATAGCCATTATCTTTCCAATGCTTGCCGTCCCATGCTAGGTAAATTCCTATGCTCCCCATTTATTAAGTTCAATTGTTTATTTCTTCAATTGCTATGCACTTCAAACATTTAATTTGACCATATTGTTTGTGCAAGTGCTTTCATACTCACACACTTTCACCTTTCCACGCATGCATTACATTATTCCACTCTAAGCCGTCCACACCACAAGTTATTATTTGTTTACGGCTTCCATCATGTTATCATAAACGTGAGGCACTACAAAATAAATCACATTAATTAAAATTAGTCTAGACAGAATTTTAATTACCTTATTTAAACACTAGATAAGAGCCTATTATACCAATACTAATATTCAACTTTGACAAAGACTAACTAAAAACTTGTACCATTTAAAAAAATATGAAATACTGAAAATGAAGTTAATACTTTGAAAATTAAAATTAAAACATGCGTAAAATAAAGTGTTAAATAAACTAGCAATCGGACTAGCTAGTATATTCAACTTCAAACAAGTTGTATGAGTTTAGCATGTTTTTGGGCTCTCGTTTATGGTCATCCCAAATTTGTGCCACCAACACCGTTGCGGCATCTTTGAATTGTTTGGTTCGGGAACGTGTGATTGGCCCATTAGGTAGCCTCATTTGGTCATGGTTGACGTCCGTCACAGGTTTCATAGGTGAGCTCGTATCACCGTGTGTGATAAAAATTATTAACCCAGTTTTCACACGGCCTCGGACATGCCCATGTGTCTAGACTGTGTGTGATTTCCTTCACTTCTCCCACGCCCATGTGAGAGCCTACACGCCTATGAATCGGTCGTGTCTTTTGCCCTTGTAACTCTCTGACTTGGAATAAAATTGAAAAAAATTAGATTCAGGGTTCACACAGCCTAGGACACACCCGTGTGTTTAGGCCATGTGGACTATTTTAGGCCATGTAACCTTTGAATTTTTGAAAAAATAAGTACTAGGATTCACACGGTCAAGGACACGCCCGTGTGTCCAGGCCTTATGGGTCACATGGCCATGTCGCCAGGCTGTGTAACTCACTATCGAATCTCTTATTGTGCACACGGCCTAGGACACGCCTATGTGTTTAGGCTATGTGGGTCATAAATATATTTTTTTAAATTTTGAAAATTAATTAGTTTAAAAAATAACATGAATTAAAAGAATTAGCAGAGTGTTAATACTCGGGTTGCTTCCCGAGAAGCACTTATTTAGAGTCTAAGCTTGACTTACCTTGTATTCGCATGGTTACTGTGGTTTGCGGGGCCGAGGCTCCTCTTTCTTGCTATCAATGTTATTACCAAAATAAGGTTTGAGTCAAGTACTATTTACCTTAAAAGTGTCAAATTCAGAATGAGTTACCTTAACTGTACCGTATGGGAAGACATTCAGTACCGTAAAAGGGTTTGAACCATTTGCATCAATCTCCGAAGGGGCAATTCGTGGATCTGTTTTGTCTAGCAGTACCTTATCCCCAACCTTAAATTGGTTTATTCCATTCACATGCTCCTCATGGCGTCGTTTCAGCTCTTCATCGTGCTTTTTCAGTTTCTTCTTGACATGTGTCTGCCATTCATCTAGTTCATCGATTTGTAACATCCGTTCATCGTAAATCGTTCTATTTCTATCGCATTACTTTGAACATGGCTTCATTACTTTTTTTCGAGAGGTTTCCTGCAAAGAAAGTTGAGCCGCATGGTCACTAACATTAACAGAAGATTTAAAATCATCTTGATCATTAGATGTTCTAAAAGAATCACGAGCTTGAAGAGTAATTGATTCGTCACCTACACGAAGTACTAATTCCCCTATACCAACATCAATTATAGTTCTAGCAGTTGCTAAAAAGGGTCGGCCTAAAATTAAAGGTACCTCACTACCCTCATCCATGTCTAACACAACAAAGTCAATGGGGAATATGAATTTATCGATTTTAACAAGCACATCTTCAATAACACCCCTAGGATATCTAATGGTTCTATCCACTAATTGAATACTCATCCTAGTTTGTTTGGGTTTCCCAAGACCTAGTTATTTAAACATTTTGTAGGCTATGACGTTAATACTAGCCCCTAAATCAGCCAAAGCATTATCAATATTCAAACTACCAATTAAACAAGGAATAGTAAAACTTTCTAGATCTTTCAGTTTATTGGGTAGTTTATTTTGTAAGATGGCTGAGCAAACTGCATTGAGCACCACAGTCAACAAGTCATCTAACTTTCGTTTGTTTGCTAAAAGCTCCTTTAAAATTTTGACATAATTGGGCATCTACAAAAGAGCTTCAACAAACGGTAAGTTAATATGTAATTTTTTAAGGGTTTGAGAATTTTACCAAATTGTTCATTCGTGTGGTCTCTTTTCGTCGCATTAGGATATGGCACTCGAGGTTTATATTCCTTTACAATCGGTTTTTGCTCTTTTTGGCTTATCTCAATCTTATCGTTATTTACCACAATTTCTTGCCTCCATTCTTGTTCAGATTCAACTAACCCTTCTTCATCTCGTACAGTAATTACATGAAGCTGCTACCTTGGGTTAGTTTCGATATTGCTAGGCAAACTACCTTGTGGTGTTTTTAAGATTAACTTAGCAGGCTCACCTATTTGGTTCTCGAGCCCTTAAATTGATGCTTGTTGATTCTTCAATGATACCTTAGTGCTTTGAAAATGGGTTTTTGACATCAGGATAAACTTCGTTAACATCTCCTCGAGGTTTGGCTTTTCTCTTGCTGGTAAGGTTGTTTTTGGAAGCCTGGTGAGGGTTGTGCTTGCTGATTTCCTTAACCACCCCAAGAAAAATTAGGATGGTTCCTCCGACCTACATTATAATTATTACTACAAGGGTTATCTTGAGGCCTAGAATTGTTACTCATATAATTGATTTGTTCTTTCTCTGTGCTAAGACCGTAGGATAAACATTCTAAATTGTTCATTCTACCTCCATTTGTATCGCATTGCATCACTGGGTGTACCTGCGTAGAAGTATATAAACCATCAATTTTCTTATTTAAAAGTTCTACCTGGTTTGATAACATGGTGACTGCATTTGAGTTGAAAACTCCAGTGCTTTCATAGGCCTTGTCTTCATAACTTGCCACTAATAATTATTCAGTGTCATCTCTTCTATAAATTCATAAGCCGCTTCGAGTGTTTTATTGTTAAGTGTTCCATTGGTTGCTACATCCATCAACTGTCTAGTTAAGGGATTCAAACCATTGTAGAAGGTTTGAACTTGTAGCCATAGAGGTGACCCATGGTGAGGGTACCTTCTCAATTTGTCGGTCATTTGTACCCATGTGGTGATGGAAACTCGTGGTAAAGAGTTCAACCACTACTTAGCTTTGTTCCTAAATGAGAAAGGAAATGACCGTAAGCGAATGGTGTCGTCAGTGACGCCATTAATCTTGAAAGTTTCGCAGATTTCCAGGAAATTAGCCAAACAAGTATTTGGGTCTTCACCTTGCAAACTATCGAATTGAACAAACTGTTGTATCATCTAAATAGTGTTCAGCTTCAGTTCAAAATTATTGGCAGCAATGATGGGTCTCACAATACTCGATTCAACCCCAGTTAGAGTGGGCTTGGCATAATCGTACATAGTACGAGGAACAGGATCTAGATCTGCAACAACTGCAGGAGCTAGTTGATTATTCTGGTTATCACCTATCTTCTCAGTACTAATAATTTCCTCTTGTTTGTCTACTAAATTTTCTTGACTTTGCCTTGCTTATCTACAGTTTTAATGAGCTGTACTTTCAATTTCACTATCAAATAGTGATGGTCCCGACGGGTTTCTCTTAGTCATAAACTAAAGGAACTTGCCAGAAGCAAATAAAAGAAAAACTAGAATGTAAAAATTAAACTAAAAACAAAAATTATAATAAAAAATTGCTAAATTAATAAAAATAAAGTGTTCCCAATATTTTAGTCCTCAACAATGGCGCCAAAAACTTGATGGTTACTAAACTAACTATAAATAAGACAAAGGCAAGCGCACCTATCGAACAATAATTTAGCTATGGTAAGTAGAGAATATCGTATCCATGAGGACTAAAAGTATTAGTAACTACCATTTTTATATTATTTAGCCGACAATTTAGAATGATGTATTTTAATATAAATTTACTAAACTAGTTTAATTAAGAACGTAATAGTTAATGAATCAGGAAATAATTGAATATTAACCAATAAGATAAACAATACCCATAAAAGAATCCATCTAGACTTCGCCTATTATTATGAATTTGAATTAAATGATTTATTCACTTGTGTCTTGATCCCTAGAAATCCCTAAATTATGTTAATATCTCTTTCGAGTGTACGAACAACTAACTCTAGGTTGATTAATTGAAATATCTTTTTAAATTAAAACCCCTACTGTCGCATTAACTCGATCTATGGATTCCCCTATTAGATTTGACTTTAATCTGGTAGATTTATGTCATCCTATTTCTAGGATTGCATGCAACTCCACTCAATTATGCTAGATCTACTTTTAAACAGGGACTTTTCCTCCACTAAATTAAGCACATTAAACATGAATTAATATCCTATAAATATTAAAACAAGAAATAAGCACACATAATTGAGAACAAGATCAAGTATTTATTTGGTACAAACAGAAACTTAAATAAAATAATTCATCATAGGTTTCATCCTCCCTAGGTATCTATGGAATTTAGTTCATAATCCTGAATAAAAACATCTCAAAGTCAGAATAACCACAAGACATAAAGAAACTCAATAAAGCTTTGAAAGAATTTAAAGGGAGATCTTCAATCTTAATGGAGATCCGCTTCCAAGTTGGCTCCGATGGTGTTCATCAAGTGTTTTCTTCAATCTTCTCTGATTGCTCCCTTATGTCTTCTTCTAATAGGTATTTATAGACTTTAGAATGCTTAAAAAGCCTAAAAACTGGGTTTTTCAGCATATTTGGGAAGTAAGATGTGAAATCGACACGAGCTAGCACATGGGCATGTGTCCAGCCCGTGTGGCTCGCATTAGTGTGTGCCCAGCTCGTGTGGCTCCTGAAAATAGCTCTATTTGTCTGATTTTGGCTCATTTTTCACTCCTTTTGCTCTCAAATGCTCTCCTAAGTATAGAAACACGAATTTAAAGGATTAGGAGTATCAAATTCACTAATTTGCATAATTAATCATCCAAAAATGCATTAAGAATGGGATTAAAATATGTTACTTTTATAGCTTATCACATACAGGGTTCCTTCATCTTCCTTGGCCTAAGAACAACCTAAATCGTGCTCTTGTACCTAACCTTTTAGACCCTCGACAAGATCCAATCTACATGATCCAAATATTGGATGTTACATGCTTCTTACATATGTAACTGAAAATTTCATCTTTTCCTTTTATTCATTAATGTAAACTTCTATTTATAGGAGTAACAGAATCTCCTGTGGTGTACATTGTATGGTTACATCTTCAACTCAATGAAAAATTAGACTTTCCTACATTCTTTCTTAGTCTACTGTGTACAACTTGGAGTGCCACCTATTTATCTAGGCGTAGTACTTTAGCTATAAACATATTGAATGTCTACTCACATGACTGATGCAAAGACTTCAACACACCACTTGTTTCCCTCTTTGTGCATAACAGCCTAGTGCACCGCTTCCTTGGTGTAGTCTTGACATTGTCTCTCGACACTTATTCCTTTATATACCTAAAAACATAAACAAGTTTAGTAAGTTCATAAGAACTTAGTGAGCTAAACCTTAGAATAACTTATATGTTGCATATGTTGTTTTGCACATCCTTAGTGTATTTCTTGATATTTCCTTCTTCTTTGGCGAATACTATACTGAGGTTACCATATTTCTTTCTTTAGAAGCATTTTTCATCTCTTGTGCGTCTATACTAAGGTTACCATCTTTCTTTCTTCAGAACCATTTTCCTTCTCTTGTGCGTATTATACTTAACATCTCTTTACCTTCTATATCATTTCTTAAACCTTACATTTACATCATCCTTAACATCTTCACTTACCTTATTATTAGACTTAACTTATTTCATAATCACTACCCTTATCATTATCTTCGGGCGAGCTAAACTGCACCCAATACTTATCTAAGAATTTGCTATATCATCATTACTTTGGTACACTTTCTATTATTCCTCTTAACTTGTATCTTTACTTTCCATGTACTCTGGCACGCACTAGCCTTTCTATCTATCACTTGTAACTATACGAAGTTCACCATTCATTTAGTGTCCGCCCAAAGGCGTTGCCTTCAAATGGTCACCATGAATTCCATTCTTTAAATTCTGCCACGAAGGTGTTCCCTTCCAAAAATAGAAATAGAAGCTTTCCTTTCAGAAAATTTCCATGATGGCATCCTTTTAATAGAGATAGCCACAAATACATCCATTTAACTGAGATAGCCACAAAAGCATCCTGTTTTACAAAGATAGCCATAAATGCTTCCTTTTAATATAGACCATCACCAAGGCTTCTATTTAATAGAGATTGCCACAAAGGCTTCCTTATAATAGAGAAAGCCACAAAGGCTCACTTATATAGAAATTGGTGTTTTTTATGATAGGGATTCACCCATACTTACTATTGTGAGGTTTTCCCCATATTGTTGGTACTTACCCAACTGTCCTTTACATATTTCATATGATGGCATGGTCCAACCAGAATCTTACACTATATGGTCTTTATAGTGTCATGGTGTTTTCATTTTAGAGATTCATGTTTTTAGTCCTGATGGACCCCTTTAGGCGACTCCAGAGATAGATACAGACTCTTCATGTAGACTCATACTTGATAGACTTATTCTTTTCATACTTCTTCATGATAGATGAATTCGTGCTTATAGACATGTAACACAGTCCCCTTAAACTTCATGCAATGACTTATTCATGATAGACATTTTCACAACAGACTTGTTCATGCTTTCAAACATATATTCACACATACTATTCCTTTCCATTTTAGAGTCTTAAAGTCATGTTTTTCTAGTTCCAATTTCATACTTTAGTCAATTAGCATAGAAATATCTATATTATAAAATACATGTAAGAGTCAGCTTAGAGACTCACCTTATAACCTTAAAGACAACTTAAACTTCAGATCTAGCCCCTTTCTTCCTAGAATCAACCACTTGAACTCTAGATCCTTCATTCAATCAGATGCTAGAGCCTTCTCACCTTGCCAAATAGATACACTCTGTTAGAGTTCATTCGAGTAATCTTTCCCCTTTACCTTAACTCAAACATATCACAAAGCCTTACTTCTTCACGTATACTTATAGATCTGCACTTCTTTAGTAGACATAGTCATCAAACGTCCTTGTTGAGAGGGAAATCACTAGTAGAAATTAAGGTTTCAAATTCATCTTTTGGGAGGCAGCTTACTAGCAGAAAACTAAAGTTTCAGACTTGTCTTTTTGGGAGGTAACCTTCATCTGTTCAAATCCCTTATCTTTAATAAGGGAGACAACCGCTTTAACTTAACCTTAGTTTCTTTCTAACTTAACTCAAGTTTTCATGGGAACTTGGTAAAGGTCACGTCCAAACTGAGTGGCTTATCAAAATCTACCACGTCTAAGAGGTTTACCTGATACTTCTTCAGCCTTTGACTCTTCTGATTCACGTTTGGTTAGTTCCCAACCAGCTTTCCTTACAAATATACTGGTATGACCACTTTGGTCACGAAAGGTATTATGCCTTCTGGCGTGGCCTCATACCTCATACCTCATACCTCATAACCATCCTTTTCGTTTCACTTATCATCCTAATTTGACTAGGAATCCTTTGGGTGACTACTACCACTTAGTCAAATCAGAGTCCGCCCATTCTATACGCCAAGAATGCATTTGGGTGACTACTACCACTTAGTCAAATATTCCTGTAAGAGCCAGTTTAGACCCTAGTTAGAACAATGGTTTTGGGACCACAAATCTGAGGTCAGAAAAATATTTTAAAATTATTTTTCATGTTTACAGTATGTGATTAAGCATGTGTGAAAATTATGTATGAAAATTTTATCGTTTGGGTGCTTAATTTACAAAAAAGACTTAATCGCATAAAATGCAAAAGCTGTGTGCTGATTGTTAAAGTGCTTAATTGTCATGGCTTTTTAAATGAGAAGTCTTTATGTTGTAATTAGACCTTTGATAGTGGATATGGACATAAATGGCCATTAAATGAATGAATATATAATGTTTCAATTAAGGGTAAAGTGGTAAATGGCATATTAATGTTATTATAATTAAAACAAAAGAAATTAAAGGCCATTATCATCTTTCATTGCCAAAAATTGAATGAAAAAAGAAAGAGTTAGGGCTTTGAAACATTTGGCAATTGCATAGCTCAATTAAGGTAAGTTTTGAGCTCGATTTTTGATAATTTTTACGTTTTTGTAATCGTTGCTTAGTGTATTATCAAGCCCATGCTTTAATTTTAGAATTTGATAATGATTTTGAGATGTGCCATTGATGAATGCTTAAGTTTCGTGATAGTTGATGATGAAATATGAAAGATATGTGATAGATTAACATATTTTGTCTTTGAATATTTTATGAATTTGACTATTTCAGGGTAAACTATGAAATTGAGAAATTAGAGGACTAAAATATGAAATAAATGAAATATGTGGGCTTATTTGAGCTAAGGGAAAATTCGGTTAAGCATGTGTAAATGGAAATTATGTGTATTTGATGATTTTATGAAATAGGGACTAAAACGTCAAAATATGCAAATTTGAGGGTTAAAATGTAAAATTCGTTAACTATGTCTTGTAAAATGTTTTGGATGAAAATTTAATTGAATGCGTTGAGTTTAATATTATATAGATCAAGAAAAGAGAGATTCAGATTGAGATCGAGGCAAGAACAAAGTGCTCGATTGATCAACTAGTTTCGGTATTTCTACAACCGAGGTAAGTTCGTGTATAATACGAGCTGTTTAAATTTTGTTCATATGTTATATAATGAATGGAAATGTGATATTTGAGTGAGCAAAGTGAATTATGAGTATAAAGAAATATGGTACTATGTGTACGTAAATAAAATCGGTATAGTGATGAAATGTACTAAGTGTGCGAAATAAAAAAATGCATCGACTATGTTAATTGGCACTATGTGTGCGAATTTGATACATCTTTGATTTGATGTGGTGCACTAAGTGTACGATAATATTGTGGCTTCGGCTATTTATGTGGCACTAAGTGTGCGATAATATTGTGACTGTGGCAAATTACATAGTGCTAAGTGTGCGAATTCATCAAATTTAAAGAGGAGCGAACGAGATAAGTGTTCCGAGCATTGAATGATAAATGTGATAGTTAAATATGTGATGGTACAAGTATGTACGAAACTTATGTGGTTGATGATTTTGTAAATGGATAAATGGATGGTTGTGTGAGCATTTGGCTATGGATGAGATTGTGTATTATTGTGAAATGACCTATGTGATGGTTTATTTTGTTTATTGTACTTAAATCATTGAGCTAAATGTATTATAATACGAACTTACTAAGCTTTAAAGCTTACTGTGTGAAGTTTTCTCTGTTTTACAGTGTATTTAAAGCTAGCTCAGATCCAGGGATCGTCAGTGACTCAATCACACTATCGGCTATCTACTTTGGTACTTTTGGAAGTTGTAAATTTGGTATATGGCTTGTATAGGCTAGTGATTTTGGTATGTTTGAGATGTATAGATTTTGCCATGTGATATGGCTTGATAGTTTAATGATTTTGGTATATGCTTTGGATGTGTGAAAAGGATGGTTAATATGTGTATGTGTGTTCAATGTGAATGACCATGATTGCATGGATTAGTATAATGGAAATGGTATGTTTCATATTTAGATTTGATAAGGATTGGATGATGAATGGATTATATGATTTGGTTGTGAAGTTGATATTTGGATTGGTAAGTTAAGTTAAAGTTGTATAGGAAAATGAATGATGATGTTAAGAGTTTAACTATGCAATGTTTTTGTATGTTTAGATGCCATTTGGGGTATGGAATTATATAGTTTGATGCTTGTAGGTGTGACCCAAAGTGTGGGTGGCAAATTGGCCTTGCAAATGGCCTATATTTGCTCACACGGTTGAGCACACGGGTGTGTGGCTCGACCGTGTCTCTTAAGTTTTCAATCTGAAATAAGTCAAGCTCGCACACGGGCTGGACACACGGGCGTGTGACTGGCCGTGTGAAATAAGTCAGTGTCAACCACGGGTTAAGCACACGGGCGTGTCTTCGACCGTATGGACAAGTCAATATGTATGCCCTGTTTTGACACGGCTTGGACACACGGGTGTGTTTGAGGCCCTGTGAGGCGCACGGCCTACCCACACGGGCGTATGACCTCTGTAACTTTGAAAAATGTTAAGTTTTTGGAAAAATTTCGTATGTGCCCAATTTAGTCCCTACCCCTTTCTAATGCATGTTTAAGGTCTCGTAGACCTTACTTAGTGACATTGTTTGATTATAATTTAATGATATATGAATAATGAAGGTTAAATGTTATGATTTGATCGGTAATGCCTTTTAACCCTATTCCGTCGATGGATACAGGTTAGGGGTGTTACATTTTATTGGTATCACGGCCAGGTTTAGTCGATTCTAGGACTAACGTAGCGTGTGAGAGTCTAGCTACACATGTCATATATATGCTTGTAATAGTGTGATGATTCTTAACAATTAAAAATGTGTTTTTATATAGCAAATGGATCCTGATCGAGCAGTAGCTGATGATGTTGAGAGTAATGCGCCTGCTCCCGTTCAAGGGACATTGCCGGCTGAATCTAGGTCGATAGCTAGTAGTCACGAGGGAGAGGCAAAACAAGCCTTCTTCCAAATGATGAGTGAGTGGTTTACGGAGTTCGTTCGAACGAATCCGACTGCTCAACAACCTCCACCTCCGCAAATTCTTGTAGTGCCACAAGTTGTAGATCCGATCTGATTGAGTAAGCCTCTTGTGGATAAAATACGAAAGTACGAGGCCGAAGAGTTTAGAGCAACAGTTGATGATGGTGCTGAGCAAGCTGAATTCTGACTTGAGAATACCATAAAAGTGTTTGATGAATTATCATATACTTCTGATGAATGCTTAAAATGTGTTGTTTTACTGTTGAGAGATACAGTGTATAATTGGTGGAAAACATTGACATCTATGGTTTCGAGAGAGAGAATCACCTGGGATTTCTTTCAAGCTGAATTTCGGAAGAAGTATATTAGTCAACGGTTTATAGATTAGAAACATAAAAAGTTCCTAGAGTTGAAACAAGGTCGTATGTCTGTTATGGAATACGAACGGGAATTTGTAAAATTGATCCAATATGCGCGAGAATGTGTTTCAACAAAAACTACTATGTGTAAACGATTCATCGAAGGTTTGAATGAAGAAATTAAACTTTTGGTTGGAATTCTTGATTTAAATGAAATTGTAATATTGGTTGAGAGAGCCTGCAAAGCCGATGAGCTTAGTAAAGAAAAGAAAAAAGCGGATTCAGAGGCTAGAGACGAAAGAAAAAGGTCGATGAGTAAGTCGTATCATTCTTCATCAAAAAGATTCAGAGATGCAAACAATCGCTCAAATGTTTCGTTTAGACATTCGAGTAAAGATCTTGTGAAACAAAATACTAGTCTTAAAACTCAAACTCCAATTGAATCGAGTGTTGGCAGTGTCAGAAGCAATAAGCCTGAGTGTAGACAGTGTGGAAGACATCATATCAAAGAATGCTGGGGCAAGTACAATAATAGAGCTTGCTATAAATGTGGATCACGAGATCACTATATTCGGGATTGTCTAGAGTTAGATGAGAAAGATACTGTTCAGAGTGCGAGGCCGAGTAACACAACATCTAGGGGTAGAGCACCCAGAAACACTGGAAATGTGAGTGGTAGTCAAAGAGGAACAACGGATATAGCTGTGAGATCTCAAGCGAGAGCACCTGCCCAAGCCTATGCTATTCGCGCTCGTGAAGAAGCGTCATCTCCAAACGTCATAACTTGTACTTTTACTCTATTTTATATTGATGTTATTGCATTGATAGATCCAGGCTCTACTTATTCATATGTGTGTGTTAATCTAGTATCTAGTAAGACTCTACCTGTTGAGTCTACTGAGTTCGTAATTAGAGTATCGAACCCCTTAAGCAAGTGTGTTCTGGTTGATAAAGTGTGCAAAAATTGTACGTTGATGTTTCAGGATATTTATTTTCCTGCTAATCTGATGTTACTACCCTTTGATGAATTTGATATAATTTTGGGTATGGATTGGTTAACGCTGCATAATGCTATTGTGAATTGCAAACAGAAAAGTATTGATTTGAGAAATCAGAATGGTGAGATAGTTCAAATTGAATTCAATGATTTAAATGGGCTACCGGTTGTAATATTTTCAATGAAAGCTTTGAATTATGTGAAAAAGAGATGTGAAGCTTATCATGCATATGTGATAGATACAAAAGTGACATAAAAGAAAGTTAAATTTGTGCCTGTAGTTTGCGAGTTCCCAGATGTGTTTCTTGAAGAACTACCGGGATTACCTCCGATACGGGAAGTTGAATTTGGTATTGATTTAGTTCCAGGGACAACTCCTATCTCAATAGCTCCGTATAGAATAGCATCAACAGAATTGAAAGAATTGAAGTCTCAGTTGTAAGAATTGAAAAATGTTAAGTTTTTGGGAAAATTTCATATGTGCCCGGTTTAGTCCCGACCCATTTCTAATGCATGTTTAAGATCTCGTACACCTTATTAAGGGACTTAGTGACATTGTTTGATTATAATTTAATGATGTATGAATAATGAAGGTTAAATGTTATGATTTGATCGGTAATGCCTCTTAACCCTATTTCGGCGATGGATACGGGTTAAGGGTGTTACAATTCCTCTCTATGGTTCCTTAATCATTCCTATTACAGAAGGTCGTATAAACAAAACACTCTCGGTTCGCCTACTCTCTACGCTAGAATGACCCCATTTTGGGCGAACATTACTTAGCTTATCGTACGTCTTAATAAACAGACGTATTATTCATATACCTATACCCTTAACACTATTCTCGATTCATCATACTTAGTTTTCTCAAAGGTTAACCATAGGCTTCATTCCTTCAGAATCTGCTAGGCTAGAGCGTCATTGGCGTACTCAAAAAGTAACTTATTACTTAATTCAATCCTAGCATTGTGCACTTAAAAGTATCCTTTTAAGCCTTATTCATATGGACTATATTTCAAACTTCCAGGATTTCGCCCAAATGCGTACTCATGAACTTTTGTTTCTTAAATGAATCCATCATTTTACTTATTCAAAACTCATTCTAAAACTCTTACTTCAAAAAAAAAAACCACCCAAATACTAGTGTTTCATCGGGCGAGATGTTACAATTTAGATATACTATTCTCCTCCCTAATCATCCTTCAATCATGCATGGTTTAGGAAAATTCGACCTTTATCATTCGACAAATCAGATCTGATGAATTGAGAAGCATAAGTGTTGTTGTTTGTGAGTTATTGGATAGTTTCGATTCTTTTGTTAAAGAATGTGTTGGTTAGGTAAATTGGGGTTATTTGTTTGTGTTTAGATATTTATTTTCCAGTATTTTATTATTTTAGGCACTGATTTAAATGCTCATTTTTTTATAGTAATACATGCTACACGTACAACCAACAACCATTTTATATTCAATCATCCATATCATTACATATCAATACCAACCATACGAATAATCAGTCAACCATACTTAATTTGTAAGCATGTCATTTAACTGAGGCTTGAAACGTACTTAAATCAACCACCTTAAAATCACTTACTTTGCCATTTAAGTAATCCCAACTAGCAAGCTTGATTTTCATTTTAAACACTAAAAATATGATTTAAACACTCAAGTTTACAGATTAGAACCCACACATTAAATTCGCACAATCATAGCACTACTTTGCCAAAATTCAAGCCTCCTCCCTTAAACTTAAATTGAGCCTAAACTAATGTATAACATTTAGCGAGTTAAGGCATTGTTAAATCAGTCTTAGAACACCCAACAAGGGTTCAACCAAATCAATGTTACAACAACTAACTTTCAGATCCAAATCGACTAGACTACTTACACCGATTTAATGCGAAATGTGAGCACGGGCAACAAATGACTTTACTGATGGACTGGGGCATTTAAATCAGTGCCTAAAATAATAAAATACTGGAAAATAAATATCTATACACAAACAAATAACCCCAATTTACCTAACCAACACATTCCTTAACAATAGAATCGAAACTACCCAATAATCCATAAACAACGACATTTATGCTTCTCAATTCATCAGATCTGAGTTGCCGAATGATAAAGATCGAATTTTCCTAAACCATGCACGATTAAAGGATGATTAGGGAGTAGAATAGTATATCTAAATTGTAACATCCCATAGTTCAAACATTTCAGATAATGTTCAAGACTAGGATTGGACATGGCACGCAGACGTACAACAAACTTCGGACTAATTTTGTATTTTGCTTAAGTTTTATTTAAATTAATTTGGTTTTTGGACTTAAAAAAAATTATTTGGACTGTGGCTTGGGTTTTACTTTGATTTGGGTTTTCATGCATGCATACTCGACATGTTAATTTGGTTTTAATGCTCTCTTTATAATTGGAGAATGCATGATACTTGGATTATCGATAAATCTGTCATAAACTGAGTTTTCCGCTACAATCAAAGATGATAAGGTTTTTGTTGAGTGAAACGACAAGCAATTTGTTTTCTAAAACCATAATATCACTTATATAAATGTATTAAGAATGATTGACTTAAACAATGAACTTTTTCCAATCAACAAGTGTAAACTGCGGTTTTTCTTAAAAGAGAGTAACTAAGGTTTTTCAAAGAACGGTAGGGTCATTCAGTCACACAGGTAGCTAATGTGATCTTCAAAATTCGACTATAACATCTAGGCCAAGTTGGGGAATTTACATATATTTTACCAGTTGCGTGGAAGCCCCCTTCACCAAGTTGATCTAAATCGAATTCTCATTACTCATATATTGATAATTCATGAAGAACAAGTGCAGGTACCATTATACGTGATCATCGAGGGAACTAATTGATTGCCTTTTTTGTAGTAGTGAATGGTTGAGTGTTAACATTAACTATTAAAGAATTTAATTAAATGAAATTTTAATGTTTAAAGGCTCAATCAAGTATTAGTATTTGTTTTTTGTTTTTTTTTAAAAAAAATTTTGTACTTTAGGATTTTGTGGATTTTATGTAATTTTAGAAAACAAAATTAAAATAAAAGTAGAAACAAACAGCTAATGGGGCCGAAGGTCAAAATTCAAATAAAATAAAAATGTGCTTTCGTAATTAAATGAGCCCAAATTTTCTACAAGTCTAATAATTCATTAAGTTTGAAGAAGTCCAAAATTCAAATTTATAAAGCAAGTTCAAATAATCCAAGTAGAATCAGCATTAAATCTAAATATAAATAAGTTGTCAAACGAGTGCTTTTGTGGTTCTTAAATTTAATGACTGTGTCCAATTAAAATTATCGTTTCCGATGGAACAGTTTTGATTAGGTTAATCATAATTAGGTTCGTCTAACACATGTTTAATTTGTAATCTCAAATTATAACCCAACTTTCATTCAATTTCTTAATTTTTTAAGGGGAAAAACCAATGGTGGGAGCTCAAAGTAAGCCATTTATAGGCCCATTCCATGGTAGTTTGAGGTTTAAGTTCTGATGGACTCATTTTGGACTTCATTTCTTCTTTTGCCTTTTTTTTTTTTTTAGAACTTACCACAATAAAGCTATGCTTGAAATTTTATGTTGCTCCTGCCTTTCTTTTTCTCAATTCTCCTGTTTTACATTGTTCTTTCTGCATGTATTTGAGCTATCTTTTGGGAATATATTCCTATAACAACCTTATAAATAAAACTTTTAAAAGAAATAGATATATCCATAATTCCATACCCATAATTTTAAATGATATAGTATAAATTAATATCCATTTATTATTGAATTTTAAGTTATGACCTATTGCTTGAATGTTCACCTTCCTCAAGAAGAGGGGCAAAACCAGAAAATTATTTTAGGGAGAGCGAAATTAAATTGTAACTTTTATGATACTAAAAATGTAATTTTATCATTTTAATAGATTATATTTTTATAATTTTTAAAGGATTAAATCAAATTTTTATATATTTAAGAGGTTAAAGTGCAATCTTACCTTTACTAATTTTAAAAAAATTTTAAAAGACCTAATTTTTTTTTTCATTTTGGGAGCTGGCCCTTCCAACCCCTAATTTTGCCCCTACTCAAAAATAGTTTAAGTACGAATGAGGAAAAAAAAATCCATTTATCACTTCTCTTCTTTCTTTATTTAGTTACCAATAATTAATGTACCAATTATTATAAAAATATAAAAATTTTTGGTTTAGCTTGGGTGTCTTTCATTGCCTAGAATTTTTTTTCTCGTATTACATGATGCGGGTTAGTGCTTTGTTTGTTGATTTGCTATCTATGTAAAATTTGAGTTAGGTTATATGGAAATGATTGTATTTTATCAACTGATATGAGTGTACAAATTAAAATAAAAAAAATCTCCACTAACGTAATATAAATTAGAATTATTAATGTCAATGGAAAATTTGAATTAAAAACTGTCAATTCATGCAAAGCAAAAAGTATTTTTAACGGGAGAAGAAATTTTAAGGATATTTTTTTCTAAAATGAAATACGTGGGCTTAAATAATTAAAATAATAAATTTCTATAATAATAGTAAACAAAAATTGCAATGACCTTTTTTGGCATAATCAAAATAAAAATGCCTTAAAAATAAAGTGTTTAACTTATAAATTTACCCTAAAAAATTTAAAAAGGTCAAAAATAAAAAAAATAAAATTATCATTTGATAGTTATATGAGAGACATGGATGATATATTTATCAATTCTAAATATAATGACAAAAAAGGAATCCAAATTTTTTCAAAAAAGTTACAACTACAATTACACATAATATAAGTAAAAAGAAATATAACTAGAATCAAATTATTGTAATACACAAACAAATTCAAATTTAAATTCAAATTCAAATATCTAAATATTTAAATAGAATCCACGTAAAATAAAATTAATCAGTTTCATTAACCCATGTATATTTTATTTGCTTTGAAGAAAAATATAAGAATTCCTAAGGAAAAAAAAAAACATTATGCACGATAAAAAAATGGGATCAAAAGTCAAATCATTCTAACAATTTTTTCTGATTAATTTGTTGGATAAATTGGTTGGATGATTTTTTAATGTTGTAAAATAAATGTTAAACGTGGGTAATAATTAATGAAAACAAGCATTTGGTATTGTTTTGGGAATAAAATTAAGAAGTTAAAAGTTTAAATATGATTAAGTATAAATAAAATTGAGAACAAAAAGAATGACCTTGCTTAAATTCTTAAATATTCATTAAATCAAACAAATCACTAGTTTTTATTCAATGGATTATTCATGGTTATATCATTGGGACGAAGTCAAAAAATTTTTTTAGGGAGTCGAAACTAAATTATAAATTTTACGATAGTAAAAATATAATTTTTAAAAGATTAAATTAAAATTTTATCATTTTTAAGAGAAATTAAAGTGAAATTTTACTTTTATTAAAAATTTAAAATTACAAAATTAAAAAAAAAAAGTTCATTTTAGGGGTTGAGATCCCTGCCAGCCCGTTAGATCCCCTTTACATCATATAGAGATAAAGAATTAATTAGTAGTGTTGACACTCCTCTTTTAATATACAAACAAGTTGTGATAGACGACTAGTCATAACTGATAAGTTGTGAATTTTGGGGGAAAAAGTGAAAATACATGAACATGTAGGATACCACATATGCCTGGGAATCTTTTGAATGAAACAAGAAGAAGAAAACACGGGAAAATCTAGGGTCCATATCTCTTCCTTTATCAAAACTTATCAAGTTTTCACTAATGGGCCAACCACAATGGGTATTTTGTCCATCGCCAACTTACCAATCTTTTGGGTCATATCCTTTCAATAATATCGAATCAATCCTATTGCTTCCTTGACAGAATGAACTGACAATAGAAGGATCAAACTTTATATAGATAACTTTATGAAATTTATTAAACATTAAAATTAAAAAAAAATCATCAAAAAAGTTGAATGTATAAAAATTCTAAGCCTATATTATTTTAATAAATTATTGTGTTACAAAGTTAGACAATGTAAATGAGATTGGGCCTTTGAAGTAGCAAATTGATATTTTTGAATTATTTATGTAAGTTATTAAAAATATATGTATATAAGATACTAGACATATACATGCAATTGAGTGATGATAGATTTTTCATATTTAAATACGGATGTTGTATACAATGCAAAGGAACATAATGGGATACTGACCGAAAGGTACATGGCATGATCTTGACATTGGATTGTCTACACTTTTTTGAGGCACTATAGCTTCCAAAAGTCTTTGTATGATAATATAAATTAACAAGTTTACAAACATTTCAAACACAAGGAAAACCAAGTTGAATTTTTTTATTAAAATATAATTGATAATAAATGTTAATATTCGAATAAAATTAATTGCAAATCCAACTTAATTAAGATCCAATCCTTAATGTATTTTAAGTTCGAAATATTTTAGTTTTGAATTACAATGATTCTAATAAAAGCCACTTGTGTAATCTTTCATCTTTAAGGTGTTTTTTCTTTTAAAAAAATTATGAGATTAACAATACGTACGGAAATAAAACAATTAGTTTGGATGAAAAAATAAAACAAATCTTAAAACTTTTAATAGTTAACTAATCTAGAACAATTGATTAAATATTAGACTAAAATTTATACCATAAAAGAATTTTTTGGATAATCTTATTATATGTTTTGATCGTATTTGTTTTATATGTATAAATACAAATGCTTAGAATTATACATAACCCTACCCCAACTTATAAATAGGAGAATAATGCGATTTAACACACTGAAACCTACATTTTTTTGCATTGACATCAATATCCATATCAATCGAATTAAGATCCAATCGATATATAATAAAACTTTTAACTTATAATATATACAGTTTTAAATTAAACTTATTTTAGTATTACCATACAGTTCAATGTAAATAAATCATTGGTGTTATAGTAAAAAGCTTGTGTTACTAAAAAACGAAAACGAAAAAACTTGTGTTGATATGTAAGTTTTTAATTGAAATTTATTTTGGAATTTAATTCTTAAATAACATTTGCCCTCTCTACTTATAAGAAAAAAACAAACAAAAATGTCGCTTTCCCATTTCATTTTCATACTACTTAGAGTCTTCGATAGGTTCAATGTTAAGGAAAATGAAAACAGAAAAAGTAATTTGAAACTCAATAAGTTAGAACTGATAAAATATAAAATTCAGTTGAAAAGTATTTAATACACAAAAATGATATTTATTTCTTTGCAATAGTTTGCAAAACTAGTATAACAATTTAGCAATTTTAATATCAACACTCGAATATTTAAAAGTATAATTGATAATGTTATAAATACCTTTCCAATTCAGAACTCACCACCATTGTCTTACCGTGGCACGATTTTGCTAGACGTTACTTTGTTAGGGGCATCACTTCATCAAAGCCGAGTTTCGTGAATACATACACATAATACTTGGAACTTATATGATCTATTTCGCAAAAAACAGGTGTTGGGTCCTTCCTTGCATGACTCACACATGAGACCTCACCTACTCATTGCCATACTATTGTTGTCTATCTAGAGGCCTACTGTGCTCCTCAAGTGGTTGGCTAAGATGAGACTCGAGTTGTACACGTGTCAAGACCCAAGGCTAGGAGAGGGTCACTTTGACGTATAAATACTTACCCTTAACCTTGGGAAAGCCTTATCTTTTTCCATTACACCTCCGCTATAAGAACAGGACAACTTTACCCACGACTCTTGACACATTTTCCATCGTGTGAACTATCACCTTCTTCCCCCATTCTAACTTGTCAACAACAGTTGGTGCAAAAAACATGGACTACCATGGCTTTTCCCGATGAGAACGTCCCTAAAACCCAATAACCTTCTACTTAATATGTCAGTCAGACTAGCAACCAACAAGCAACACACCCTTACAACCCTTATGCTAATGTTTATAAGGACTGGTTCCATCAGCACCACCAATGGCTTCCGCCATCCACCAAATATTTTCCTAGTACTTACATATGAAGAACAAGCCATCCAAAATCTCCACTCCAATCTTCATTCCTCCTCTCAATAGTTTCTAGAATTACAAGCGTAAATGAGGACTCTCAAGGATCAAATACTCCAACTAAATCTAAGGCATGAAAAACAATACTAGTATTATCTAGACTAACATCGTCAAGATAATAAGACAATAACGAAATTAAAAAGCGGCCAACGTCCTTCACCTCATTTCCAAAACCAATAGGATGAAGCTACTTGATGGTCACTAAACTAACTATAATTACAACAAAGGCAAGCGCACCTATCGAACAATAGTATAGCTATGGTGAGTAGGAAATATCGTATCCACGGGGACTAAAAGTACTAGTAATTACCTTTTTTCTATTATTTAGCTGATAAATTGAAGTGATTGTTTTTAATCTAAAATTACTAAACTAATCTAACTAAGAACACAACAGAGAATGAAATAGGAAAATAATCGAAGATAACCAATGAGATAGACAATACCTAGGAAAGAATCCACCTGGACTTCACCTATTATTATGAATCTAGATTAAACGATTTATTCACTTATGTCTTGATCCATAGAAATCCCTAAATTATGTTAATATCTCTTTCGAGAGTAAGAACAACTAACTCTAGGTTGATTAATTGAAATCTCTTTCTAATTAAAACCCCTATTGTCGCATTAACTAGATCTATGAATTCCCTTATTAGATTTGACTCTAATCTGGTAGATTTATGTCGTCCTATTTCTAGGATTGCATGCAACTCCACTCAATTATGCTAGATATATTCTTAAATAGGGACTTTTGCTCCACTAAAATAAGTACATTAAACTTGAATTAATATCTAAGAAATATTAAAACAAGAAAAAAAAAACATACATAATTAAGAACAAGAATCAAGTATTTATCGCGTAAATCAAAAATCAAATAATAAGATTCATCTTAGGTTTCATCTTCCCTAGGTATCTAGGGAATTTAGTTCATAATCCTGAATGAAAACATCTCAAAGTCAGAATAACCATAAGACATAAAGAAACTCAACAAAACTTTGAAAGAAATTAAATGGAGATCTTTGATCTTGGGGGAGTGTAACAACCCGGTTTAGAACCTAGTTGGAATAGTGGTTTCGAGACCACAAATTCGAGGTTAAAAAATATTTTAATACTATTTTTAGTGTTTACTGTATGTGATTAAGCATATGTGAAAGTTCTGTGTGAAAATTTTATTGTTTGTGTGCTGAATTGTGAAAAAGGACTTAATCGCATAAAATGCAAAAGCTGTGTGCTAATTGTTAAATTGCTTAATTTTCATGGATTATTAAATGAGAAGTCCTTATGTTGTAATTAGAGCCTTGATAGTTGGGATGGACATAATGGGCATATATTAGGTGATTATAAAATGGTTTCATTAAGGTTAAAATTGTAAAATGGTTATTAATGTTAATATTAATAAAACAAAACAAAAATTTGCTCCATTATCATCATCCATAATCGAATATCAAGAGAAGAAGAAGAAGAAAATGTTGTTTTAGGTTTTGGCTAGCATATAGCTTGATTGAGGTATGTTTTGAACTCAGTTTTTGATAATTTTTACGTTTTTGTTATCGTTGCTTAGCATACTATAAAGCCCATGCCTTAATTTTAGAATTTAATGATAATTTTGAGAAATGCCATTGATGAATACTTGAGCTTTGTGATATTTGATGATGAAATATGAAAGATATGTGATAGATTAACATATTTTATCTTTGAATTTTTGATGAATTTGACTATTTTGGGTTAAATTGTGAAAATGAGAAATTGAGGTATTAAAATGTGAAATAAATGAAATATGTGGGCTTATATGAGCTAGGGGAAAATTTGGCTAGGCTTGTGTGTAATGAAATTTTGAGTATTTTGTGATTTTATATGAAATAGGGACTAAAATGTCAAAATGTGCAAATTTGAGGGCTAAAATGTAAAATGCTTTAAATATGTGTTGTGGATTGATTTGGATGAAAATGTGATTGAATGAGTTGAGTTTAATATTATATAGATCAAGAAAAGAAAGATCCAGATTGAGATCAAGGCAAAGACAAAGTGCTCGGTTAATCAACTAGTGTCGTTATTTCTACGTCTGAGGTAAGTTCGTGTATAATACGAATTGTTTATATTATGTTCACATGTTATGTAATGAATGAAAATGTGGTTATTAAGTTAGTAAATGCGAGATGTGATTTTGAGGAGATGTGGCACTAAGTGTGAGTAAATAGAATCGATACACTGGGAATAGCACTATGTGTGCGAGATAAAGAAAGCATCAACTATATTGGTTGGCATTGTGTGTGCGATACCAAGTCAAATTCAGTTTAATGTAAAGGAACTAAGTGTGCAATGATATTAAAGCTTCGGTTAAGTAATTGACACTAAGTGTGCGAGTAAACCGTATGGTTAAAGAAGATCGAATGATTTATGGCATCGAGTATTATGTGGTGTATGTGATGAGCTATTTGTATTATATTATGAGCTTACTAAGCTTTAAAGCTTACTGTGTGAAGTCCTTCTCTGTTTTACAGTGTCATTAAAGCTAGCTCAGATCTGGGGATCGTCAGCTACTTAATCACGCTATCAGCCATCTATTTTGGTACTTTTGGGAGTTGTATATTTGGTATATGGCATGTATAGGCTAGTGATTATGGAATGTTTTGAGATGTATAGTTCTTGCCATGTGATATGACTTGATAGTTGAATGACTTTAGTATGTATTTTGAATATGTGAAAATGATAGTTATAAGGTGTATATGTGATGTTGTGTGAATGATCATATTGATATGTTTTGGTGATATGTGAGTGGTATTTTCATGCTTGAATTGGTTGATGGGAAAAATGGCTAAAATGTATGTCTTGGGTGCATTTGAGACATGAATTTAGAATGGCTTGATGCTTGTAGGTGTGACCCAAAATTTGGGTGGCAAATTGGCGTAGCAAATGGCCTATATTTTCCCACACGGTTGAGCACGCGGGCGTTTGTCTCGATTGTGTCTCTTAAGGTTGCATTTCGAAATAAGTCAGATTTGTACACAGGCTAGACATACGGGCGTGTGACAAGCCGTGTGAATTAAGTCAATATTGCCCACGGGTCAAGGGCGTGTCTTCGGTCGTGTGGACAAGTCAGTATGTATGCCCTGTTTTGCCACGGCTTGGACACACGGGTGTGTCTGATGCCGTGTGACGCACACGGCCTACTCACACGGGCGTGTGACCTCTGTAACTTAAAAAAAAGTTTGATTTTTGGACAAATTTTGTATGTGCTCGGTTTAGTCCTGACCCCTTCCTAATGCATGTTTAAGGTCTCGTAGACCTTTTAAAGGAATTCTATGAATATGATTTGCTATGATATGATGATGATGTATTTACGTTTGAGAAGTGATCGTAAAAGTTCTGTTATGACTGATAACTCTTCTTAACCTTAGACCGGTGATGGTTACGGGTTAGGGGTGTTACAGGGAGATCTACTTTCGAGTTGATTCCGATGACGTTCTTCGAGTGCTTTCTTTGATCTTCTCTGAGTGTCCCCTAAGGTCTTCTTCTAATTGGTATTTATAGACTTTAGAATGCTCAAAAAGCCTAAAAATTGGGTTTTTCCGTGTATGTGGGAAGCAGGGTGCGAATATCAACACAAGCTGGCAAATGGGCGTATGGCCAGCCTGTGTGGCTCACACAGGTGTGTGGCCATCCTGTGTTGAAATGCCCAGGCCATGTAGATCCTGAAAATGCGGTGACCTAAGACCGCGATATGGAGTGTAGCGGAAGGAGGGTCGACTTAGTAGTCCCCACGGTGTACAGGTTGGTACGGGGGAGTGTAGCGGATGGCTTATTAGGTTTGGGTTTGGGAATGCATCATAAATTGTATGCTATGATATGAATGTGTAATATTTGTTATGCCTGATTTTATTATGATTTAGTGTTGTGTACACATTGAGTCTGTTGACTCACCCCGTTGAGGACCATGTTTGGTGATGAGCATGTGGGACGGGACGGCAGAACTTGTGGTGGCCATGCTCAACATGAAGTTTTTATTTTTATGGACTATTAATTTTTAAGTACTCCGAATTATTAGGAATAATTTGATGTAATAAGGCCATAAGGCTATAGTGCACTATTTTATTTCTATTTTTATTTATTATGTTACGAAATTTTTATTAAGTTAAAGATTAAGTAATTTATTTTAAATGTATTCTATATGTTTTATCACCTAAAATTTAAAAGGGTTTTCATTATAAAATGATTTTGTTTTCTACTCAAGCCCAACCCAAAACAAT
Organism: Gossypium bickii; assembly: GCA_025503065.1. Classification (NCBI taxonomy): domain Eukaryota; kingdom Viridiplantae; phylum Streptophyta; class Magnoliopsida; order Malvales; family Malvaceae; genus Gossypium; species Gossypium bickii. Next base: position 56,192,193 of record CP106717.1, on the reverse strand, counting down.
ATTTCTTTCAAAACACACTATTTTCCCAAAGTAACAAAAGAACTTTGAACCGGTTTACTTGAGGAACATACCAAATCTGGTCAAAGCTCGTGGGCCAGGTTTGGGGTGTTTCAGTTTGGTATCAGAGCCCGTTTCAAACTCTCAGCCTGAGGGTTAAGGCCCAAAACATTTTCAAAGCGAGCCCAAATAAGTTTTATGAAAACATTTTTTTTGAAATAAGCAGGTTTTTGGCATGGCACCCATGTCTCTGACCCGAAGTCCACCAGGTAAGTACCCCTATCCATTGTGTGATTTATGCTATGAATTGTAGAAGGGTAAGAATGGAACGTAGAATTAGTATGATAGGTACTTGAACCCTAGGACTAGTTATGCCTGATTTTATTATGATTTAGTGTTGTGTAGACATTGAGTCTGTTGACTCACCCCGTTGAGGGACCATGTTTCAGGTGATGAACAGTAATGGACCGGGACGGCAGAACTTGTGGTGGCCATGCTCAACATGAAGTTTTTATTTTTATGGACTATTAATTTTTAAGTACTCCGAATTATTAGGAATCATTTGATGTAATAAGGCCATAAGGCCATAGTGCACTGTTTTATTTCTGTTTTTATTTATTATGTTACGAAATTTTTATTAAGTTAAAGATTAAGTAATTTATTTTAAATGTATTCTATATGTTTTATCACCTAAAATTTAAAAGGGTTTTCATTATAAAACGATTTTGTTTTCTACTCGAGCCCAACCCAAAACAATATTTCTTTCAAAACACACTATTTTCCCAAAGTAACAAAAGAACTTTGAACCGGTTTGTAACACCCCAAACCCGGTCCAAACACCACGACCGAATCTGGTATGTTACGGGGAAAACGAGTTTGAAAATTTCGAATTTGTACTAAATAGAATTGATAAAACTTTGTTCCGTTTGAAAAACAGTTGTTTAATTTTGTTTAATAACACATTAAATCTTAATAAAAATTTGATTTCAAGTTGGGAGACAATGGTTTTTCATTCATTTATAAAGTCAGTGTGATACCCGATGGTATAGTTGAAAACATATCGTAGAGATTTTGAAATCGTTGTTATATTAAGTTTTAGCAAATTAACCCAATTATTCAGTTAGGGCATATTAAAATCAAACTTAAAACATAATATCAAAAGGCATAATTTAAAGGCTTTTACAAATCAAAATAAAACCCAACTCAAAAGTAAATAACTAAAGTACCCAAAGCATAACATCTCGAGTAAAACTTTTATTCCGCATGGCATGAGCACCCGAGTCCATCCGGCTCCATGTCCAAGCGTCTACGAGTCACCTGAAATGTCAAGGGAGAGGGTGAGTCGAATGACTCAGTGTATAAATCCCGCTCCCGATAAAACAACAAGCTAACACACATCATACATAGCAACATAATTAATGCAACCCAGTCCTAACCATCCATATCGCCTTTTCTACCCCGTGTGGTACCAAACCACTGGTGGTGCCAAACCACTGGTGACGTATAGTCACAATGTGTTACCAAAACACTGGTGTCCCAAAGACACAATATCCGTCAATGTGGTACCAAACCACTGGTGTCCCAAAGACACACTTGTGCTACCAAAGCACCGGTGACCAAAGTCACGAGATCCAATGATGGGGCCAACCCATCGTGTGATACCAAATCACTAGCAGACGATCCCATATCTCAAGTGGGGCCAACCCACGGTGGTCAAACCACAGGGACAAGTCGCAATGAGGTGCCAAACCTCTGGTGTCCCAAAGACACAATGTGCTACCAAAGCACTGGTGACCGTAGTCACAAATCTGGTGATGGGGCCAACCCATCGTGTGTTACCAAAACACTGGCGTCAATCCCGTATAATCATCTGTGGGGCCAACCCACTGTGGTACTGAGCCACTGGGACGAGACGCTGAGGTACCAAACCTCTGGAGGTGCCAAACCTCTGGTGACCCAAAGTCACAAAATGTGCTACCAAAGCACTTTGGTGCTCGTCGACACATATATCACTTTGCTCCTCCTCTCAGTATCACCCATCAACATACCATGCTCATGTAATCATGCGTATCATACAATCATGCATGTCATACAATCATGCATATCATACCAATATATCTAATCTCATATCCCATGTCACCTATAACCACAACTATGGTATCATGTAAATCATCAGTAAATTTATAACAATAATGATACTGACTTACCCGAGTCCAGAATCATACCCATTAGGGTATCATATCAGTCACCACTGTTTCATTAGTCATCACACAGGTTATCAATCATATTACTAAATATAAGTGTGTTAGTATACACACACGTAAATCTGAGTCTAAAATCCCAACGAAAACGATCTAAGTCCCTCGAGTACTGACTCCTACAATCGGCCAACATAGGGGTTAGGCACTAAGACCATTCGGCCAACACCATTAGACCACAAGAGTTGTCGAATCACTCTTACCTTTCACCTGATTTGGTTTCCTACCAAATCCCGAACAAAAAAGTGGTTTCCTTAGACAATCGACCAACCTATCAAGAAGGAAACATTAATCTCTTGAAGCTTTGACTAACTAAGAACTAAGAGAAGATAGACATGGCCATTCGGCCAACACTTACCATTTCAAAACGATTGAAACAAGGCCCCAACCCTTCACTGCTATTCGGTCAAGACTACACTAGGAGGGATTGGAGATTCGGCCTTACTCACAAAAAGAACACAAGAAAAAGATGGAGAAGGGATGGGTTGATATTCGGCCAAAGCTTCAACAAAAAGAAGGGATAAATTCGGTTTAGAGAATACAATGTGAAAAGGAAACAGAGTTTCAGCAAGAGATGAGAAAGATGAATGAAAAATTCGGCTCACAAACAACAAAAGTGAAAGAAAATAAAAAGGAGGATATTCGGCTCAAGTACTTCAAGAAATGAAAGAGGAGATATATGGAAATTCGGCTAAGAGGCAATGTGAATTCGGCACTAGAGTATTAGGAGAACAGAAACGAAAATATGATAAGAAAAGGTATTAGTTTTGGCAAATCCAAGTTTCAAAAAGAGGGAAAGGATGTTGGAGAAGAGAGAGTTTCGGTTTTAGCACACTTGAACAAAAGAAGAAGAAATGGGAAAAACTCTTGAAGTTTCGGGTTGCTTTTTGACAAAAGAAAGAAAAAGAAAAGAATGCTTCACAATTGCTTTTGGCCGAAAATATACAAAATGAGAAGTGCATTTCGGCACACCTCCCTTACCACTACCAAACCGTCCACACCCCCACTCCAACACCCCACAAATTCGGCCATAATCCCCCAAAACACTCCAAGCCACAAATTCAAACAATTTTGAACAAGTCAACTTCCTAAATTCACTCACTACCCTCCATTCGAATGTGAAGACTTGGTCCAAGGTAGAATTTGATTAGCCTTCTACCTCTCCTCCATGCCGTCCCAAAAAGAAGCCAAAATGGAAGCTCTACGACTTGAACTCTGAACCTCCCCCACATGTAGATGACGCCACACCAAGCTCCTCCTTGCCACTCTGCCAGCTCTTCACTTGTGCAATAAAACTCCAATTTATTTTCTTAAACCCCAACTCTATCAGCTCCCTACACCTAAGGCCAAAAATTAAAATTTTCCTACCTAATCAGGCACACTCCTGGCCTACAATTAAGCCCCGATTCTACACAAACAACAACGCAGCATACCAAACACATGCAAAACATGCAACAACAAAATAGCCCCTAACCCGGGATATTACAGTTCTACCCCCTTAAAAATAATTTCGGCCTCGAAATTACCTGGTCAAAAGAGTTGCGGGTATTGCTGTCTCATCGCATCCTCGGGTTCCCACGTGGCTTCCTCCACGCCATGATTCCGCCAAAGAACCTTAACCAAAGGCACGGACTTCCTACGCAGAACCTTCACATCCCGATCAAGAATCTGCACAGGTTCCTCTTCCATAGTCAAATCTGGATTTACCTCGATCTCCTCCACTGCTACTACATGTGATGGATCTGGACCGGTCCCTGTCGAAGCATCGACACGTGAAAAACATCGTGAATCTGGCTAAGCTCTGCTGGCAACTCAAGCTGATACGCCACCGGTCCAACTCGTCTCAATACCTTATACGGCCCAATAAACCTCGGACTAAGCTTGCCTTTTCTGCCAAACCTCAGCACCTTCTTCCAAGGCGAGACCTTTAAGAAGACCCGATCTCCCACAGCGAACTCTATATCTCTTCGCTTAAGATCGGCATAAGACTTTTGCCGGTCCGAAGCTTCCTTCAAACGAGCCTGGATCAACTTAACCTTGTCTTCTGTCTCAACCAACCAACTCGGGTCCCAACAACCGGCGTTCACCTAACTCTGTCCAACAAGTAGGTGAGCGACACTTCCTACCATACTGATACCTCATATGGTGCCATTTTGATGCTTGCTTGGTAGCTGTTGTTATAGGCGAACTCGGCTAACGGCAGAAACTCCTCCCAACTACCCTTGAAGTCCAGAACACAACCTCTCAACATGTCCTCTAAAATCTGAATAACCTTTTACGATCGCTCGTCGATCATGGGTGAAAAGTCGTTTGAAATCCAAGCGCGTACCCAGAGCCTGATGCAACGCTCTCCAGAACCTCGACGTAAACCTGGGATCCCTATCCGAGATTATCGAACCTGGTACACCGTGTAGCCTTACTATCTCTGACACATAAAGCTTCGCCACCTTCTGAAGTGAGTAGTCAACCCTCACCGGAATGAAGTGAGTGATTTAGTCGACGGTCTACCACTACCCAAACTGAATCCTTCTTGCTTGGCGTAAGCGGTAATCCACTGACAAAATCCATGGTTATCCTTTCCCATTTCCACTGAGGGATTTTCACAGGCTGAAGCAAACCCGACGGCAACTGATGTTCAGCCTTGATCTGCTGACAAGTCAGACATTTCCCAACAAACTCTGTCACTTCTTTCTTCAAGCCAGGCCACCAAAACTGCTCTCTAAGATCCCTATACATTTTACTACTCCCAGGATGCATAGCATAAGGACTGCTATGTGCGTCCTGAAGAATCCTCTGCCTCAGCTCAATATCTTTAGGCATACAAGCCTTACCTTGAAAACACAGAACCTCGTCACTAGACAAGCTGTGACCCTCCAAACCATCATTCTGCACTTGTAACCTTCGCGCACTCAGAACCTCATCCTCCAACTGTTTCTCTTTGATCTGCTCAACCCAAGTAGGCTTAACCTGCAGCTCTGCCAGAATACTCCGTCGTCATACACAAACTTAAATGGGCAAACATCGCTCTTAAGTCCGAAACAACCCTACGGCTCAACGCGTGCGCTGCCACCACGTTAGCCTTGCCCGATGATACTCGATCGAGCGGTCGTAATCTTTCAAAGAACTCAACCCATCTGCGGCGCCTCAAATTCGGATCCCTTCGAGTCGGAAGATACTTGGACTCTTATGATCCGTGTAGACGATTGACTTCTCCCCGTATAAGTAATGCCTCCAGATTTTTAGGCGAAGACTACGGTGCTGCTGCTCTAAATCGTGCGTCGGATAGTTGACCTCGTGTGGCCTCACCGCGAGAAGCGTAAAGCCACAACCTTACCCTCTGCATCAAAGACACAACCCAATCCCGTATGTGATGCGTCGCGATGCTGTGAATTCCTTACGACCTCGGGTTGAATTAAAACAGAGCCTCGGTCAAGATCTTCTTCACTTATCAAAACTCTCCTGCATTGTTTCTCGGTCCAAACGAATGGAACTCCTTCCTTAACAACGACTTAGTCATCGGTCTTTGCAATTAACGAGAAACCCTCAACAAACCTTCTGTAGTATCCTGCCAAACCCAGAAACTCCGAATCTCGATGGATCGACTTAGGAGGCTTCCAATCCAAAACCGCCTCCACCTTCCGAGGATCTACTCTAATTCCCCACCGATACTACATGACCCAAAAACGTCACTTCCTAAGCGAACTCGCACTTACATCGAACTTAGCATAGAGTTGCTTCTCCTCAAAATTTGCAACACCACTCTTAAGTGTGCATCATGCTCTTCTTCCGACCTTGAGTAAACCAAGATGTCGTCAATAAAAACCACGACGAAACGGTCCGAATCTTCTTTGAAACACCCTATTCATCATATCCATAAAAGGCTGCCGGGAGCGTTCGTCAACCCGAACGGCATTACCGAGAATTCGTAGTGCCGTCATCGAGTCCGAACGCTGTCTTATGGATATCCGCTTCCTTAACTTTCAACCGATGGTACCTGACCTCAAATCGATCTTGAAAACACCGATGCATCTTTCGGTTGATCAAACAAGTCATCTATCCGTGGTAACGGATACTTGTTTTTAATCGTCGACTTATTCGGTTGGCGGTGAGTCGATACACATCCGCATCGTCATCGCCCTTCTTCTTGACGAATAATACCGCGCTCCCCCCGGTGAAACACTTGGCCTAATGAAGCCTCGATCCAACAGCTCACGAATCGAGCCTTAAGCTCCACCAATTCCTTTGATGCCATCCTATATGGAGCAATAGACACTGGCGCAGTCCCTGGTAGCAGATCTATCCCAAACTCTACCTCACGATCTGGTGGCAAACCCGGAAGCTCCTCCGGAAACACATCCACAAATTCCTTAACAAGATGCGAACCTTCTCAACAAAGATTCTTTTTAGCCTCCAAGGCATACACATGAACCACATACGCTTCACGACCTTTTCTGACCATCTTTACAGCTTTTAATGCCGATACCACATTGGATAAGTAATCTCTCCTATTACCTATCATGATCACCTCATCTCCCTTATCCGTTGCTAGAACCATGCGCTTAGCCGCGCAATCCACCTTAGCCTGGTACTTAACCAACCATCCATTCCAAGAATCGGATCGAACTCCCCAAACGGCGGTTCCATCGGATCGGCAAGAAAGAAAACTACCCCTTGGAGTTCTAGGGGTACATCCTTATCTGACTTATCTACGACTACTGAGTGACCTAGAGGGCTAAATCACGGTCATCCGTCTGTAAGCGGTTTACGAGTCTAAGTCCATGGTCTCAACTATACTACTAGCAACATACGAATCGTGGAACCCAAGTCAATTAAAGCGGTATAGGAGAACCAAAAATTAAAAACGCACGGTGATTACGTCCGTCGTCGTCGCTCTCCTCGCGGCGCCTAGCGCATACACTGCACCAGGTGTCGTGCCTCGTAACTACCCGCGCGCCTCTGCGCGGTGCTCCACGACCTCGACCAAATCCATTACCACCTCTGCCATTACCACGGCCCCTCGTGGTGGCGGTCCATTACCTCGAACCGACATTACGGCCGACTCTCAAATCAATCCACGCCCATCCTACGCGGACGGTCCCCTAATGCGATGATCCAGAGAACCACACTCGAAGCAACCTTTTCCACCACCCAACAACCACCCCAATGAGATTTCCCACACGATTACAACTCAACGCGGCGGTCGCGCTAGCAAAGCAACAAACCTAGTAGATCGATTACGCCCACTCGGTCTAGCCTCTCTTCTCGCGGATTGCGGCACGATCCGAAGACCCAAAGCTCCTCTTAAGCCTACTTACTGTCCATGCTCTGTCTTACCGACTCTTTAACACCCTCGGCTACCTTAGCCTTCTCGACTAAGACAAGAAACTCTCGCTCTCTGGCGTGGAGCAATCAACAACCTCAACTCGTCTCGCAGACCATCCTCGAAACGAACACACCTCTCATGCTCGGTGGCTACAATGCCCTCGGCATACCTACTCACCGGAACTCACCCTGCGTACTCGGCGACATTTACTCCCTAAACAAGCCTCGAAATGCCTTTCACTGAGTCGATGTAACTAGCCCCGATGTACTTCTTTTGATATGCAAATCAAATAATCCCATGTCGATCCTCGGTGCCGCCACATCGTCCCGAATCAGAGCCACCACCGATATGACTCATCCCGAAGAAGCGTCGATGCCCTTCGACTTCTCTTTCACCACAAATCCGGATCATCCATGATCCGCTTCGGTTTGCTCCAGCCAATATTCGGCGATGCTAGGAGCAACACCCGACACGCCTCGGAAAAATTCGGCCCCGTTAGCGGTCGCTCGAGAACAGATTTCCTAACTCCCGCACCACCACCTACACCAGCTACTCTTTCCAACACCCGCAAAGACGCTGTGACACTGCATCGTCTCGGTCCGATCACGGAACTCACCACCTCCACCGGTGGCGGGCAAGCATCTCATTTTCGACCGCCGGCGGATCCTACGGGTTGAAAACGTCATCCTACCTCGACCTCGACCACGAGTATTACGGCCACGTCCACCTCGAGTACTCATGACTAAACGATCTACGTTTACGATTAAGAAGATTTTTATGCATTAGTATCGTTCCACTTTCTTAACATGAAATTTTATGGATGGAGTTTAATCGGGGTTCTTTCGAGCAACCAAGGCTTCAATCTTCTATCCTATTCGCCCAAAAGAGGTCATACATCCATTCCTTAACCCTTTCCATACCTATTCACTCTTCTGGACATTCTTTTGCCATTCCTAGCCCAAGGTATTTTCGTCATTTTCCTACAGGTATATTTTAGTAATAAAAGATATTTTAAACTTTCAGTAAAACCTGGTCACTTTGAAATTCCAAAAATTTTGAGAGTGTTCTTTGAAAATTTTGCAAAATACTTCGTTTTGAAAACTAGGGGTATTTTAGTAATTTTCACAAACGAGGCGTTTTAGTAAATTTTCCAAAATCAAAATTTTCGATTGATATTTTGTAAAATGAGTGTTTGAATTTCAGAACATCATTGAAATTTTGGGCAAAATCTTTGGGTTGCTATTTTATAAACCGAGGCATTTTAGTAAATTTACCCTAGGGCATTTTTGTAATTTTCACAAATCGAGAAATTCGTTGTAAAAGTGACATTCTCGGTTTTGAAAGAGTTTATTGCAAAAGTTTGAAAACATTAGGGTTGTGGTTGTATTTTCAAAACATGGCTAATTCCTTTCGGGTTTTAGTCGTTAGGTTAAGTCTATGACCGAGCCTTCTTGGTCAGGGTGAACTCGAGCTACGCACCAGGTGGGATACCTGCGAAGAGGAGGTGAGTCACGAGGACTGCTTAAATACCAAGCTCTTCCGGATCCTCTCCTAGACATGCGTACCGAAGTTACCACACCCTAGCCCCGTGGCTGAGTCATAGATTGGTTTAGTGCTTTAAGTCTTATGCTTTAGTTCAAGTGTTTGAGTGATCTAATCCTAGGGTTCAAGTCCTATAAATCTATCTACGTTCCATATCACCTACCCTTCTACAAATAGTAATTCACAGAAGAGTTTAGAATTACTTACCTGGGCGAACTGGTGCCGGAGACTCGGTGCCATGCCTTGTAAACCATGCCATGTCTTTAAACCAAAACATTTAAAACAGACTTTTGAAAACAGTTTGGGCCTCAGGCCCACAGCCGAGCTTTTGAACTTGGCTCTGATACCACAATTGTAACACCCCAAACCCGGTCCAAACACCACGACCGAATCTGGTATGTTACGGGGGAAACGAGTTTGAAAATTTCGAATTTGTACTAAATAGAATTGATAAAACTTTGTTCCGTTTGAAAAACAGTTGTTTAATTTTGTTTAATAACACATTAAATCTTAATAAAAAATTGATTTCAAGTTGGGAGACAATGGTTTTTCATTCATTTATAAAGTCAGTGTGATACCCGATGGTATAGTTGAAAACATATCGTAGAGATTTTGAAATCGTTGTTATATTAAGTTTTAGCAAATTAACCCAATTATTCAGTTAGGGCATATTAAAATCAAACTTAAAACAAAATATCAAAAGGCATAATTTAAAGTACCCAAAGCATAACATCTGAGTAAAACTTTTATTCCGCATGGCATGAGCACGCCAAGTCCATCCCGGCTCCATGTCCGCGTCTACGAGTCACCTGAAATGTCAAGGGAGAGGGTGAGTCGAATGACTCAGTGTATAAATCCCGCTCCCGATAAAACAACAAGCTAACACACATCATACATAGCAACATAATTAATGCAACCTACCATAACCATCCATATCGCCTTTTCTACCCCGTGTGGTACCAAACCACCGGTGGTGCCAAACCACCGGTGACGTATAGTCACAATGTGTTACCAAAACACCGTGTCCCAAAGACACAATATCCGTCAATGTGGTACCAAACCACTTTGGTGTCCCAAAGACACACTTGTGCTACCAAAGCACCGGTGACCGAAGTCACAGATCCAATGATGGGGCCAACCCATCGTGTGATACCAAATCACTAGCGATTTATCCCATATCTCAAGTGGGGCCAACCCACGGTGGTCAAACCACGGGACAAGTCGCAATGAGGTGCCAAACCTCACGGTGTCCCAAAGACACAATGTGCTACCAAAGCACCGGTGACCGTAGTCACAAATGCGGTGATGGGGCCAACCCATCGTGTGTTACCAAAACACCGGCGTCAATCCCAGTATAATCATCATGGGGCCAACCCATCGTGGTACTGAGCCACGGGACGACGCTGATGTACCAAACCTCTGGAGGTGCCAAACCACTGGTGACCCAACGTCACAAAGTGTGCTACCAAAGCACTGGTGCTCGTCTGCACAATATATCACTGCTCCCTCCTCTCGTATCACCCATCAACATACCATGCTCATGTAATCATGCGTATCATACAATCATGCATGTCATACAATCATGCATATCATACCAATATATCTAATCTCATATCCCATGTCACCTATAACCACAACTATGGTATCATGTAAATCATCGATAAATTTATAACAATAATGATACTTGACTTACCCGAGAGTCCGAATCATACCCATTAGGGTATCATATCGATCACCACCATTTTCATTAGTCATCACACAGTTATCAATCATATTACTAAATATAAGTGTGTTAGTATACACACACAGTAAATCTGAGTCTAAAATCCCAACGAAAACGATCTAAGTCCCTCGAGTACTGACTCCTACAATCGGCCAACATAGGGGTTAGGCACTAAGACCATTCGGCCAACACCATTAGACCACAAGAGTTGTCGAATCACTCTTACCTTTCACCTGATTTGGTTTCCTACCAAATCCCGAACAAAAAAGTGGTTTCCTTAGACAATCGGCCAACCTATCAAGAAGGAAACATTAATCTCTTGAAGCTTTGACTAACTAAGAACTAAGAGAAGATAGACATGGCCATTCGGCCAACACTTACCAGATTCCAAACGATTGAAACAAGGCCCCAACCCTTCACTGCTATTCGGTCAAGACTACACTAGGAGGGATTGGAGATTCGGCCTTACTCACAAAAAGAACGCATGCAAGAAAAGATGGAGAAGGGATGGGTTGATATTCGCCAAAAAGCTTCAACAAAAAGAAGGGATAAATTCGGTTTAGAGAATACAATGTGAAAAGGAAACAGAGTTTCAGCAAGAGATGAGAAAGATGAATGAAAAATTCGGCTCACAAACAACAAAAGTGAAAGAAAATAAAAAGGAGGATATTCGGCTCAAGTACTTCAAGAAATGAAAGAGGAGATATATGGAAATTCGGCTAAGAGGCAATGTGAATTCGGCACTAGAGTATTAGGAGAACAGAAACGAAAATATGATAAGAAAAGGTATTAGTTTCGGCAAATCCAAGTTTCAAAAAGAGGGAAAGGATGTTGGAGAAGAGAGAGTTTCGGTTTTAGCACACTTGAACAAAAGAAGAAGAAATGGGAAAAACTCTTGAAGTTTCGGGTTGCTTTTTGACAAAAGAAAGAAAAAGAAAAGAATGCTTCACAATTGCTTTTGGCCGAAAATGCACAAAATGAGAAGTGCATTTCGGCACACCTCCCTTACCACTACCAAACCGTCCACACCCCCACTCCAACACCCCACAAATTCGGCCATAATCCCCCAAAACACTCCAAGCCACAAATTCAAACAATTTTGAACAAGTCAACTTCCTAAATTCACTCACTACCCTCCATTCGAATGTGAAGACTTGGTCCAAGGTAGAATTTGATTAGCCTTCTACCTCTCCTCCATGCCGTCCCAAAAAGAAGCCAAAATGGAAGCTCTATGACTTGAACTCTGAACCTCCCCCACATGTAGATGACGCCACACCAAGCTCCTCCTTGCCACTCTGCCAGCTCTTCACTTGTGCAATAAAACTCCAATTTATTTTCTTAAACCCCAACTCTATCAGCTCCCTACACCTAAGGCCAAAAATTAAAATTTTCCTACCTAATCAGGCACACTCCTGGCCTACAATTAAGCCCCGATTCTACACAAACAACAACGCAGCATACCAAACACATGCAAAACATGCAACAACAAAATAGCCCCTAACCCGGGATATTACACGGTTTACTTGATAACATACCAAATCTGGTCAAAACTCGTGGGCCGGGTTTGGGGTGTTTCAGGTGATAAAAATTCTAGTTCGAAATAACATCTGACATTATTTTGATCAACTTAATTCATGGAAAGCAGAATAAGAAATAAAGGAAGAACTTAGGAAGATGGCTGTCGCCAAATCAATCCTCAATCCAGCAGCATAGCATCTTGTGATGGCTAAGAAGGACTGCCTTCGGTCTCCCCTTTTTGTCTCTACTTAGCCCCTACCCTCTATTTTTTCCTCCGTATCTTCACACTTAGGGCTTTTTTCTTTTAAATTTTTATAGGCTTTTTTTCTTCCTAGAATAGCTCCAACAGCCCAGGATATCTTCTCCTATTTTTTAGGCATATTTTTCTAGTACAAGTAGAGTTGGGCTGAAACTGGTATGTGCTGAATGTTGACTAGGTCATCTTCCTAAATTGCCATGCCATACAAGATGGCAAACTGTCCAACCTTTTTCCCTGACAAACCTTCCCTCCTTTATTTACTTCTCCATATCCTGCACTGCTAAACCACCAAACACAACCCTTCCACAAGCAATTAAAAGTATCTAGCATGTAAACATAGTCCAAGCTCCAAATCCAAATGATAAAAATACTAATAAAATGTCCTAAAATACCACTAAGTGTACCCAAGTACAAGCAATTAGCTAGGTCTAAAAGTAAGAAATATAACTCTTTTCAAGAGTTATCAGTCACATATCAAAATTTCATAAAATAATCATTTTTATCATGCTCATCTCTATTCAATTCACAACATTTTATATCATCTCATATAAACTGAGTCATGAGACAAGTGCAATGCTTACCTCACATAAGCTTATTTGTAACAAATCATATATATGTATATTAAACTCAAATCATGAAAGCACAAACGTATTTTTTACTCATCTATGACTTTCGACTTTTGTTTCTCTCGAGATAACTCATTGTTGTCTTTAGCTACATTCGGTAATTCAATTATAAAAATGTTATTAGATTTCACTCATTCAAATGAAAACAAATAATCAGGTATATTTTGTATTTTATTCATTTTAGTCCCTGTATCCGAACTAGTCATAGTTTTTTTATATTTAACATCGGATCAAAATCTGATTTCATATTCTTTCATTAGGGACCTTGTACTTTTTCTCTATAACATAATTTCATGAAAACTTTCAATTTATTCAATTTAGTTCCTAGTTTCAAAATTAACTTCAGTTTCAATACTAAACTAATCACTATCTTCTAATACAATTTCAACAAAATTTACACTTAAGAATTATATATGTATGAATTTCAAGCTTGATTCCATCAATATTCACTAATGGTAACTTGGGGTTAACCTAGCAATTTGGAAATCTATGACATGGGTGACTGAAATCAAGCATAGATGATTAAAATCTCATTAGAAATCATGAAGAAAACTCACCTAGTAGCTTCAATTAGAGGACTAAATGTTAAAGAACCTAAACAAGTTTTTCTTGTTTTCTCACTAGTTTGGACGACACAAATGAGAAAGAAAGATAACATTTCTATTTTCTGTCCACTAAATTTCGTATATATGTTATAATCAGGGACTTTATTAATACAAAGCTAAGTGGAAATCAACATCATCTTCCACTATCTCATATTTAACTATGGTTAAATAACCATTAGGTCCTTTGGTTAATTGCCAATTGGGTCATCAAGCATTTTCCAATTTAGAATTCAATAGCAATTGAAGTTTAACAATTTAGTCCCTAAACTTCAATTAACAATTTTCTCAATTTTATTTTCTAACCATTCTTTACTATAATTTTATATTACTTCGCCAATCTTAGCATTCATATTTTCACTATATCAGTTTATGAAAATTAAGTTTCAAAACCACATTTTTTTACACTAGCTAAAGTTGGGTGGTTACAATTCTCCCCTCCTTTAACAAATTTCATCCTCGAAATTTACCAGAAAAGATGTAGGGATATTAAGATCTCATCGTCTTTTCTAGCTCCCAAGTAACCTCTTTCGCACTATGGTTGCGCTTAAAAAATTCTTTAATGGCACAGGCTTGTTTCTCAACTCTTTCACTTGTTGAGCTAAGCTTTCTAATGGCTCTTCCTCGTATGTCAAATCAGGTTGCACCTCAATCACTTCTATAGGTATCACATGAGAACGATTAGATCGATACTACTGACACATTGACAAGTTGAAGACATTCTGAATCTTCTACAACTCTAACGGCAAGGCCAAATGGTAGGCATTAGATCCAACTTTTTCAACAATTTCATATACTCTAATGTACCTGTAACACCCCTAACCCATATCTGTTGCCGGAATAGGGTTATAGAGCATTACCATAAAAACATAACTTTAAAATATACATCTCATACATTAACATAAACATAGAATAAATCATTCATTTACATGCATGTCATCCCTTAATCAATCCTTCGAGGCCTTAAAAACACTTTAGAAACAATTCAAGACTAAATTGGAAACAATTGGAACACTGAGGAAAAAGTTGAAAAAAATTGAACAGCAGGGGTCACATGGCCGTGTGACTCACACGGCTGAGACACACGCCCGTATCTCAAGCCATATAACAATCAAAATAGGGACATACGATCGTATCCCAACCTGTGTCCGTGCCCATGTAACTCTCTGAGTTGGGTCACACGCCCGTGTGCCAGGCCATGTAATAGCCATAGTCAATCAATCCAAGGCTTTCGCTTTTCCTCGATCTAAATCTATATGAGGTCTATCTTGATCTAGATAGATAAATTCAATTCATTTAATACTTCTATTATTCAATTCAGTCCATATTTCATATATTTGAAAAATTACTACTTTAACCCTAACATTTTAACTTTTTACAATTCAGTCCTTAAGCTCATAAATTGAAATCTAAGCAATTTCATCCTCATTTAATGCTAGTTGAATTCACTAGGGACATCTGCCAACTCATACAAATCACCATTTCGTGAATTTAACTTAAACTTTTATCATTTTTACAAATAAGTCCCTAAATGATATTTTTTTATCAAAAATCATTTTACAAAACATGTTTATTTATTAACAAGGACTCATAATCTTTTATCAAATTTAAAAAATCATGCAATAAAATTCATGGTTAAATCCTAAATCTTTAACATTTTTTCAAATTAATCCCCGGGATAGCTAGATTAAGCTACAATGACTTCAAAAACATAAAAACCATTAAAAACGGGATCAAAATTACTTACATCCAACCTTTGGACATATCAAACCTTTAAGCACTCTTCACCGGTGTTTTCTTAACCTATTTTCGGTGGAGGGATGGACTAAAAAGATGATAACTTTTGTTTTCTTTATTTTGTTGTATGTTAATTTTATTAATTACAAAATGAACCTTGGTTATAAACCTTAAAATCACTTAATATTATGTCTATCTTTGTCCATTAACAATAAAAATGGTCTAATTACCTTCTAAGTCCACCACATTTAAATTTCATAGCAATTTGACTCCTTTTACTAATAGAACTCTACTTTTGCACCTTTTACGATTTAGTCCTTTCTACATAAGTAAGCATGCAAATATCAAAATTACTTAACAAAATTTTAATACGACCTTACTAACATTCCATAGACATTAAAATCAGTATAAAATAATGATTTACTTGTCAGATTTGTAGTCCTGAAACCACTATTTTGATTTTACTAAAAATGGGTTGTTACAACTCTCCCCCTATAACACCCTCACCTATATTCACTGTCGGAATAGGGTTACGAAGCATTATCGAACATATCACACATTTAAACATACATTTCTCATACAATTAGTCAATTCAAATGCAATTCATTCACAACCAATCATATTATCCCTAAAACGAGCCTATGAGGCCCAAAACATGCATTTAGGGTGGTTTGGGACTAAACCGATAATTTTAGAAACTTTTAGATCACTTAGAAAATTTTCTCCCAAATAGGGAACACACACCCGTGTGGCCCGGCCGTGTGTCTCACGCAGCCAAAGACACGCCCGTGTCGCAGGCCGTGTGGACATTCAAAATGGGACCACATGGCCGTGTCCCAGCCCGTGTCTGACCCTGTATAACTCTCTGACTTGGGTTACACGGCCAACACACACGCCCATGTGACTAGTTTGTGTGCCCTAAAAATGGCCATACACACTCGTGTACCAGGCCGTGTGCTAGGCCGTGCCAAACCTATAGGGTATACTGACTTATGCCATACGGCCAAGTCACACGCTCGTAAGTGAGGCCATGTGGAGCATACTGACTTGGTTTCTAATTCAACACCAGGAGACACATGGCCATGTACATGATAGTGTGTCACACACGATTGAGACACACACCTGTGTCTCTGGCCGTGTAGACAAAAATAGGCTATTTACCAAGCCATTTTGCCACCCAAACTTGTGCACACCTTCATCAACCCAATTGGTACCAAAACATAGCATAATTTGGTATTTAAACCAACCAATTCAAGCCTAATTCATGTATATTCTATGCCACCTTTCTCAATACACACAAGTCATAAAATAGTCCATACCTTTATACCAAAATCACATATACAATTCAACTAATTATACACTTTCAAATGTGCATCAATGTGCTCAATTTCACAAACATATATGTTCCCTAATTTCAACCATTTAGCATCCACCATATCTATATCCAAAAGCTTCATAATATAAGCCATGCACACATACACACACACATATATATACATGATTCAAACATACCAAATAAGTCAACTCCTATGGCAATATACAAAACTAAACATTTAACATTTACAAGTCATTTCAAATGACCAAAATCATTATCAACTCATAACAAAAATAACCTTAATACTATACATGCCATATAACCCAAAACATGACTTAAAAGTACCAAAGTGATAGTTGGATAGTGTGACAAAGTCTCCAATGATCCCTGAATCCGAGCTAGCTTTGAAATCACTATAAAACATGGTAAAATAAACAAAGTAAGCTTTATAGCTTATAAGCTCGTATGAAAAAACTCAATCTATTCACAAATGCACAATTCAACAAATTGATTATATCAACATGTAACTCATATTAACTAACAAACCTTTCATATATTCAATCATAAGATTAAACGTGTCTTTCACAAATTTCTTTGATTTAAAGCTTGTATAGTTCATGTACATACCTATACCATCTTGTATCAATCTCATATTCAACCACATCTTTCATTTACCCGTTGAACCATTCAGAATACTATCGGATACACGGGAAACTTGCACCCTAAGTGCCACATATATAGCCGAAGCTATCTCAATCTTGTATCACATATACTTCTCACACTAGAGTTATCAATGGGCCTGCTCACACAAGCTGTCAGTCAAGACGTAGCTACACGATGCCGCTCACATAAGTTGTCAAGTAATGCAACACATGCCAGTATACTCAACTACTGGTAGGAAGTACAGGACCGGCACCCGGATAACATAATCTCAATAACCCCCTAATGACATGTCATTCGTATCCTAATCTATTCCTAAGGTTCAACTGGGTTTTCCAATGCCGAATCATTGTCAAATCATTGTCGAACATGTCCATTGTCTCATATTCATAGTTTATGAAACTTATTACATACGAACTTACCTCGGACGCTAAAATGACAAAATAGGACGATTAGTCGAGTACTTTGTTTTTCCCTCGATGTAGATCCGAATTTCACTTTTGTTGATCTATATGTAATCAAACTTAGCTTATTTAATACTCTTTCTATTCAATTTAATCCGAAACACTCATTAAAGCACATTTACACTTTTGCCCCAAGTATTTCACAATATTTACAATTTAGTCCTTATTTCATAAAAACACAAATTTATGCAAATTTAATTCACACCCATGCTAGCAAAATTTTCTTAGTACACATATCAGCCTTTATTTTTCATTTATTTCACATTTTCACCAAAAAGTTTCCACATTTCACAATTTAATCCCTAGTTTGCATTTTCACTAAAAATCACTTAACAAAACTTGTATAACTATCATCAAACATTCATAATCTATCATCAATCATTAAAATACATGCTTATTCATCAATGGAAACATCCTAAATCTTTAAAATTTTTGCAAAATAGTCCCTGGCTAGCTAGACTAAGCTGCAACGATATCAAAACGTAGAAATCATTAAAAACGAGACGAAAATACATACCTAATTGAAGAAAAAGAGATGGCCGAATGAAAAACCCTAACTTTTGCTAATCCTCTCTTAAATTTTCGATGGTAGAAGACAACATTAAAGATGATGCTTTTGTTTCTTTTATTTTAATTTACTTTATTTACCAAATTACAACCTTAACCTTTAATTAAACATTTCAAACACCTAATAATGTGTCCATAAATGTCCACTCACCACTATAATGGTCTAATTACCACTTAAGGACCTTTACTTTAATATTCCATTGCTACTAGACACTTTTAACTAATAGAACATCACTTTTACACTTTATGCGATTTAGTCCTTTTTATTAAAATACGCATTTAAATGATAAAATTTCCTAACGAAAATTTCACACAATTATACTATCATGCTGTAGAAATTGAAATAATAATAAAATAATTATTCTAACTTCAGATTTGAGGTCCCAAAACCACTGTTCTGATTTTAACCAAAAACGAGTTGTTACAACTCTCCCTCTTTAGGAATTTTCATCCTCGAAAATCTTACCAGAAAAGAGGTTAGGGTACTGTTTTCTCATAGATTCCTTGGGTTCCCACGTGCCTTCTTTGACACCGTGTCGTTTCCAAAGTACTTTCACTAAAGCTATGCTTTTATTTCTCAACCATTTAACCTCTCGAGCTAAAATTCTTATTGTTTCTTCCTTATACGTCATATCAGGTTGAATCTCAATTTCTACCGAAGAAATTACATGCGATGGATCTATTTGATACCGTCTTAACATCAACACATGAAATACATTGTGGATCTTTTCTAACTTTGACGGTAAAGTTAGATGATATGCCACTGGCCCTTTTCTTTCGATAATCTCATACGACCTGATGAATCGCAGACTCAATTTGCCTTTGCGACCAAAACAAAGTATTTTCTTCTACAGAGATACTTTCAGAAATACTTTATCACCGACAATGTCTTTACGTTTCAAATCTGCATACGATTTTTGTCAATCTAAAGCTGCTTTCATACTGTCACGAGTTACTTTTACTTTACCTTCAGTCTCTCGGATCAAATCAACCACGTGAATCTTTTTCTCACTCAGCTCGATCCAATAAAATAGAGCTTGGCATTTATGACCATACAATGCTTTATACAGTGCCATCTTTATGCTTGATTGAAAATTGTTGTTATACGCGAATTCAACCAACGATAAATATTTCTACCAGTTGCCTTCGAACTCTAAAACACAACAACAAAGTATATCTTTGAGAATCTGAATTACTCTCTCAGACTGACCATCGGTTTGTGAATGAAATGCAGTACTAAATTTTAGCTTCGTACCTAGAGCTTCTTGCAACTTCTTTCGAAATCGCAATGTAAACTTCAGATCTCTATCCGAAATAATCAGAACTGGCACCCCGTGCAATCTAACGATTTAAGAAATATACAATTTAGCCAATTTATCAAGCGAATAATTGTTACATACCAGAATGAAATGTGCTAATTTCGTCAGTTGATCAACGACAACCCATATAGCATCTTTCTACTTTGGAGACATGGGCAAACCCGATACGAAATCTATAGTAACTCTATCCCATTTCCACTCCCGTATCATCACTTGTTGTAGCAATCCCGAAGGCATTTGATGTTCATCTTTAACTTGCTAACAAACCAAACATCTCGATACAAACTCTGAAATGTCTCGTTTCATGCCTGACCACCAATATAATTGTTGTAACACCCTAAATTTTGGGCCTAGAAGAAATGGTTTTCACGTGCCACAGGAATTTGAATTTAGTTGTGCATGTGGATAACAAAAAAGTATGTCTACTTTGGTGGTTAAGGGTCCTGAGAAGTATTGGAGAAGTCTTGGGTTCAAACTCGGGCTTTAAAAAAATTTTGGTTTTAAGTGGATAAAACCCTGGATGCTTGGATGTAGGCCTTTTAAATTATTGTGTCAAAAAAATGACAAAAGGAAGCATGTGGTCTAGTGGTTGTGGCGTCATTAATGTTGCAAGGGAGCCTGGGTTCAAGTCTTGGCTCTTGCAATTTATTTTGGTTTTTCTTTTAAAAGAACCTAGACCTTGGCCTTTAGACCTCTTAATTAATTGAAGGTAAAATGTAACACAAAGAACCTGTTGGTGTAGTGGTGGTGGCGCTACATGTGTGGCAAGGAGTCTGAGGTTCAAGGCTTAGCGTGGGCAAGTATATGTTTATTTTGCTGCTTGTGCTGGGGAGGTGTTGGAACTGGAGTGGAACTCTGTGGTTGAATTGGTCATAAGAATTTGAATTGAATTTGAATGGAGAGTTGGAGTAAATCAAGGAGAAAATTCGGTGAAAGGATAAGGGGAGAGAATCATGGAGATTTTTAAGGAGTTTGAGATTGGAGGAAGTTGTAGCCGACTTGGGGAACTGGTTGGTACAAAATTCAGCTAGAGGGTTTGGGGATGTGCATTTTCGGCATTTGGTTTTTGAATAGGTGCTGAATTTTCTCTTCGGCATTTGGTTTTAAAAGCGGGGGAGTCCCTTTCTTGGTGTAGTTTCGGCTTAGAGCAAGTGGTGTCGAATTGATATTTTTGTTCTACTCTTTCTTTTTGCAAGTATAGTCGATTCTGAGGGTGACTATTTGGGCAGTCTTTTTACTTCTCTGTTTCTTTCGAGTGCCTTTCTCTTCTCTTCTTGTTTTTGGCATTACTCTTGTGGTATTTGGCCAAGCCTGTGCTCTTCGTCTCTCATAACCATAGTCGGCTACATTAGCCCTTCTCTCCTTCTTCAACTATTTTTCTTCTACCCTTAATAACCTTCCCATTGTTGGCCGAATTTAACCTCTCTCTTGTACTCTGATTCTGTCTTGACCGATTCTTTGTGGAGTTTCTTTTGGTCTCTTTCCTAGCCGAACCCTCTCTTCATCTCGTTGCCCATCCCTTTTCTATTTTCTTTTGATACACTCACATTTTGTTAAGCTGAATACTCTTCTCTGATCATTTCTATCTGACTCAACGTATTATCCAACACTTGTGTGTTACTCCTTTAGTTTGGAACTGCATCTGCGGATTGCTTGTAGCGAGAGGGGGGTCTAACAATTGTTTGAAAGTTGGGGAAATAGGTGTTTTATTGTTGGTAAGGTCACCGTAGTTGATTTAGTTTTCTGTCGGTTTCTTTTTGTTTTGTTTTGGATAAATAATCGTTATGATGTTTTAATCTAGGTGCGAGGATATTTGGGGTGCAGTTCTTTTTACTAGTAGGTGTGTAACAGTACCCTGTATTCAATACTCGCCGAGAAAGTCGATAGAGTGTGTGTATTTGTATGCGGTATTTGGTGATTGGCTGAAAAGCTGATAGTATGTGTTGTTTACACTACTATGACTGTAGATCGGCAAAATGCCGAAAAGCCAAAAATATGGCATATGATGCCACACAAGCATGCGATCGTGCATGTGGTGAACCGAGCCCACGAACATGGGCGTTAGCCTGTAGAGGCCACCACGAGCGCTCTCATGGTCTTGGGCTATTCTGGGCCTCGTTGGGTCGAAATGGGCTATGTGGGCCCAGTGGACTCGTGGGCTCACACTAATAAAATGTATGTGATGTGGTAAGTGTTGTTTGGACTGTGACGTTTGCATAATTGTGACTGTTTCTGGGATAAATGGGCCATACGAGTGTGCGGGCCCACTTAGGCCAAATAATAGGCCTTAGGCCCATTTACACCGTTGTGACTGTTTAGGTTACTTAAATCGCTCGAGGCGACGATGGACCTTTTGTTGGGTTGTCGAGACTCGGTTTGTAAAATTACCGAAATACCCCCGATTTGTAAAATTATTGAAATACCCTTAGATTGTGAAATTATCGAAATACCCTCAATTTGTGAAATTATTGAAATACCCTCAATTTGTAAAATTACAAAAATACCCCTGATTTGTAAAATTACCAAAATACCCTCAGATTGTGAAATTATCAAAATACCATAATTTGTGAAATTACCAAAATACCCCCGATTGGTGAAATTACCAAAATACCGTCGAATTGAAAAATTACCTAAATACCCCTGTAGGGTAGGATTACCGAAATACCCTTATAGGGTAAAATGACTGTTTTGCCCTTGTGGGTAAATGACTGACTTCTGCTATGATTTGACTGGGATTGTATGACTGTGTTTTAACTAACTTGACGGTGGTTGTATGAGTGATATGCATTTAATATATGTCTAAATGACTGTTACTGAGCATGGCCATTTTGCATACACTTGTAATGATTGAGCACGACATACACAACATATTGCATGGGGTTGGGACATTGATACGGAGGAAGTTTTGATAAGGTCACACGGGTCGCATGAGACGACTGTGGATCCAGTATTGATATGTTAAGGTCGTACAGTTCGCATGAGACAACTGTGGACCGACGAACGGCTTAAAGCCGCGTAATCTGATTATGGCTCTGTGCCAACCTATATATGGCTCTGTGCCAACCTAAACATGGCTCTGTACCATCTTGATTATGGCTTTGTGCCAATCGTATTTACTCGTGTATATGTGCTTAACATATATATTGATGACTCTGTGTCGATCATAATTACCCATGGCTGTGTGCCGATTATATTACCGTCGCTGATGGCTATGTGCGAAACTTATTACAGTTACCAATAGCTTTGTGCCATCCTGATTATGGCTCTATGCCATCCTGATTATGGTTCATAACCATTCTGTTTATGGCTTTTAGTCGTTCTATCCACGGCGCTGAGCCGTTCTGTTGACTTAGTCCCGCAACCAGTGCTAAGCTTGGTGTGTTGGCTGGGTGGGTTGATTTTATCCCTACGTAAGTGTAGGGTTGGTACGGGTGGTGTGTTGGCTGGATCGAGGTGGGATGCATCCTTATTCTATTGAATATCTATTTATGAGATCTGTCACTGTACTGGGCTTAGGCCACTTGTTCTGTATTGGTTTGTGCTAGGCCTAATTGATTCTGTTATGGGCTGTGACCCAAATGATATTGTAGTGGGTTTTTGCCCACGTATGCTCTGAACTGGATTGTACTGTTACTATTAAAGGGCTTTGTCCCAGACTGTTTCGGTTTCTGTTTCTGTATACTAACTGTTACTCTAGTAAGGGGATTGCACACTGAGTTTTCTTAAACTCACCCTGTTTTTAACTGTGTAGGTAATCCCCAACATTAGGAGGATCGTTGCTGCGAAGGACTCGGAGGTGACCACACGACCGTGGCTGTTATGCTTTGGACTTTATATATGTTTTAAATTTTATTTTAGGTTTTAATTTCTGTAATAAAGCCTTTATGGATTTAATTCTGAATTTGGGATTTTGTTACATTTTATATCTGTTAAACGTAGACGAGTTTTCAACCCAATTACTTTTTTTTTAAAAAAACATACGCTTTAAACTTTTTAACCTTAAATTAGCTTCCGCAACTAAAAGAGGTTTTTAACGAGGTTAATAACGTTTTTAAAAGTGATTAACTTTTCAATGAACCACGTTTTGAAACTGAACGAACACAAACTGAGACTTTAGTTTTTAAATATTAAGGAGGGTTTTCAATAAAAACATGGTTTTCGAAAAACACTTCAATGTGGCATGCCAGATTCGGGCCCAACTTTTGGGCCAAGTTTGGGGTGTTACAACTGTTTCAAGTTATTGTACATTTTAGTACTCCTCGGGTGAACAGATAGAAAGCCACTATGTGCTTCGTGTAAAATTCTCTGAATGAGCTCAGAATTCTTTGGTACGCAAATTCTATCTCGAAACATTAAACAATTATCGGATCTGATCTGATAGTCTGAATCACTAGTCGACTCACATTGCATTCTTTTGGTTTGCAAATCATTATTACACTTCTGAGCTTCACAAATTTGCTAAAGAAAAACCGGTTTAGCTTTCAACTCTGCTAGAATTGAACCATCATCAAACAAAGATAATTGTGTATTCATCGCTCTCAAAGCAAATAATGATTCTCTACTCAAAGCATCTGCGACTATATTTGTTTTCCCTTAATGATAATCAATCACTAAGTCATACTCTTTTAGCAATTCGATCCACCTTCGTTGTCGTAAATTCAAATCGTTCTGAGTCATTATTTACTTCAAACTTTTGTAATCAGTAAATATATGGCACTTTTCACTGTGCAAATGATGTTGCCAAATTTTCAATGCAAATACAATAGCGGCCAACTCTAAATCATGCGTCGGATAATTCTTTTCACGCGGATTTAATTGTCTAGAGGCATAAGCTATCACTTTTCCTTCTTGCATCAAAATACAACACAAACCGTTCAATGGCGCGTTGCTATAAATCACAAACTCTTTACCCAAAAAACTTTTGACTTCAGATACATTTCTCGGTGGTTTCCAATCAACAACCGCTAAAATCTTGTTCGGATCAACTCGTATACCTTCCGTTAAAACAATGTGTCCAAAATCTAACCTCTCGGGGCCAAAACTCGCATTTACTGAATTTAGCAAATATTTGCTTATCTCTCAAGGTTTGTAGCACAATCCTCAAATGTTCGGCATGCTCAGACTCATCTCGAGAATAGATTAGAATGTCATCAACGAATACAACAAAGAATCTATCTAAATACGGTCTAAAAATTTAATTCATCAAATTCATAAAAATTTTAGGAGCATTAGTCAATTCAAAAGGCATAACAAGAAATTCATAATGTCCGTACATCGTTCTGAACGCAGTTTTTGGCACAATTGATAATAGCCAGACCTCAAATCAATCTTCGAAAACACAGTTGCCCCTTTCAACTGATCAAACAAATCATCTATTCTCGGCAAAGGATACTTGTTCTTTATCGTAACCTTATTGAGCTGACAATAGTCAATACACATTCTCATTGATCCGTCTTTCTTCTTTACGAACAATACTGGCACACCCCAGTGCGAAAGACTAGGTCGTGCAAAACCTCTATCCGTTAATTCTTGCAACTGAGCATTCAACTCTTTTAACTCTATCGAAGCCATTCTATATGAAGCTATAGATATCAGTGATGTTCCTGGTACCAATTCAATAGCAAACTCAACCTCTCTAATCGATGGCAACCCCGATAACTCTTCTGGAAACACATCCGGATACTCACAAACTATTGGTACTAATTCAATTTTTGATTCAGACACTTTTGTATCCAGTACATACGTAAGGTAAGCGTCACAACCTTTTCTCAAACATTTCTGAGCTGACATAGATGAAATCACAACAGGCAATTCACTCGACTCATCTAATTTAATTCGAATAATTTCACTATTCTGTTATTTCAATTCAATAGTCTTTCGTCTACAATTTACAACAGCATCGTGCAACGTCAACCAACCCATACACAAAATTACATCGAATTCATCAAATGGTAGTAGCATCAAATTAGCTGGAAAACAGTAGCCGCAAATCATCAAAGGACAGTTTTTACAAACTTGATCAACTAGAACATATTTGCCTAAGTGGTTTGACACTTTAACTATAAACTCAGTAGACTCAATAGATAAACTCTTACTAGACACTAAATTCATATAGATATATGAATGAGTCAATCTAGCATCAATCAAGGCAATCACATTAGTGTCATAAAGATAGAATGAACCGGTAATAACATCTGGTGATGACGCATCTTCGCGAGCGTGAATAGCGTATGCTCTGGCTGGTGCCCTGGCCTTGGATCTCATCGCAGAGTCCCTTGTTGCTCCTTTACTACCCGTCACATTTCTCGTGTTTCTAGATGGTCTTCTTCTAACAGCTGTATTGCTTGATCTTGCACTCTGATATTTGTCTTTCTTTGATAACTCAGGACAATCCCGAATAAAATGATCTGGCGAACCACATTTGTAACAAGCTTTATTACTTTTATTCCAGCAATCTCCAAAATGTCGTCTCCCACACTATGGACACTCGAGTTTGTTGTTTCCCACGTTGGCAACACTCGATATTGATGTAGCTTGAATTTTAGGACATGAATATTATTTTCCACGATCACTATTCGAATATCCCACTGAAGCATTTGAGTGACTATACAAATCACGTGATTTCTTTAACGAAGACTGATATGGTTTACTTAACGATCTCTTTCTCAAGTTTCTAGCCTTTGAACCTGCTTTTCTCTTTTCTTTGCTAAGCTTCTCGAATTTTCAAGCTCTATCAACTAGGAGAATAAATTCTTTAAGCTCTAGAATTCCAAAAAGCAATCTGATATCCTCGTTTAACCCATCTTCATATCTTTTACACATTATAGCCTCAGTTGAAACACATTTTTGAGCATACTCACTAAGTCTAACAAACTCTTGCTCGTATTCTGTCACAGACATATGGCTCTATTTCAGCTCCAAAAACTCATTGCGTTTCTAATCAATGAACCTTTAACTGATGTATTTCTTTTTAAACTTGGCTTGAAATAATTCCCAAGTAACTCTTTCTCTTGGTACCACAGACACAAAAGTATTCCACCATTAATACGCAAAGTCCCTCAGAAGCGATACGGCACATTTTAAACACTCTGTCAGCATGCATGAAAGTTCATCAAACACCCGAATCGTATTTTCAAGCCAAAACTCAACCCTCTCAAGATCATCATCAACATTAGCTCTAAACTCTTCGACTCCATGTTTTTGAATCTTATCAACTGGCGGTTTATTCAATCGTAAAAACTCAACACCTTCAGGGGTTGCGGGAATCGATTAGGGATTAGGTGGGGGTGGAGGTTGTTGAGTAGTCGGATTTTTTCGAACAAACTCCACGAACCACTCATTCATCATCTGGAAGAAGGATTCTTTAGCCTCTCCTCCCTGGCTACCCGATATGGGTTTAGACTCATCATCAGCTACAGCTCGATCAGGATCCATTTACTATATGAAAACACAGTTTAAATTGTCAGGAGTCATCACACTATCACAAGTTATATATTACATGTATAGCTAGACTCTCACATACGCTACGTTAGTCCTAGAATCAACTAAACTATATGTAACAGTCCGGTTTAGACCCTAGTCAAAATAGTGGCTTTGGGACCACATATTCGAGTCAAAAAAATATTTTAATATTATTTTCAGTATTTATAGTATGTGATTAAGCATGTGTGTGTGAAAGTTTCGTGAATTAATTTTATTGTTTGTGTTTCTATTTGTGAAAAAAAGACTTAATCGCATAAAATGAAAAAGTATCATGCTATTTGTTAAAGTGTTAAATTGCTTTAATTAATTAAAGATGAAGTTCTTAAGTGGATATTTGACCATGGAGCAATAGCATGGACGGTTTGGGGCTTAAGTTATAATGTTTTTATATTATATTATAAAGGGTAATATAGTAAATTATATGTTAAAATGAAATTAAATAAAATAAAACATAAAAACCAACTATTATGTTCATCATTCTTACCGAAAATAACTAAGGAAAAGAAAGAAAAAGAGCAAGCTAGGTTCGGCCATGGTTTTCTTTGGTTAAGGTATGATAGTTGTTCGTGTTCTTTTAAGCCCATGCCTTAATTTTAGAATTTGATGATAATTTTGAATTATGTCATTGATGATATTGTGAGCTTTGTGATGTTAGTTGATGAAAAATAAAAGATATGTGTTGGGTTAACATGTTTTGTGTTTGGATTTTGATGAATTTTAGTATTATGGACTAATTTGTGAAAATGAGAAATTGAGGGGTTAAAATGTGAAATAAGTGAAATATGTGGGCTTATATGGACTAATGGAATATTCAATATGTATTTTGTGATTTTGTGAAATGTGGACTAAAGTGTTAAAATGAAAAAATGTGAAGGCTAATTTGTAAAATGCCTTAAATATGTGTATATCGATTGAATTGAATGATTTTGTGAATAAAAGAGCTAAATTTGAATGTGTATAGATCAAGAATCTAAGAAAACAGAATTAGATTGGGGGAAATTGAAAGTAGTTAAATAGCCGTTCGTTTCCGTTCTTTCCCGTACGAGGTAAGTCTATAAAAAAATAAATGTGTTTGAGTTGATTTATTCATGCTTATATGAAATTGAATTGTGATGAATGACTATGGAATATGTATATGTGAAATCCGAGAAAGTTTTGACAATGTATCAATGTCCGAAAAGTCCTGTACGAACCTTAGGAGTAGTTAGGATACATATGTCATGACATAGGGTTCCGATATGTGTTATCGTGTAAGAGCACGTCTGGGACGTTGGCATCGATTTGTAATTTACATGTAAGACCATGTCTGGGAAACTGGCATCGTATATGGTTTCGTGTAAGACCCTATCTGGGACAGTGGCATCGATATTTGATTACATGTAAGACCACGTCTAGGACATTGGCGTTGTACGAGCTTTTCAAGATATTCGAGTATCCTTAAGGATTTTGAACAGTTTAACGGACATTCTGAGAAATTAATCAGTATACGAATATGCATCCAAATTCTGGTATGTATGTATGAATATGAAATTTTGCAATGAAAGGTATGTATGTATATTATCATTAGATATGTGAGCTACATTACAAGATATGTGATTATGAGCAAGTGAACATGATCAATTGAGATATAAGAGAAATATGACTTGTGTTGTGTTATGCCATGAACGATATGTACGGAATGGTTTATAATTGTTTTATATGATAAGTTTGTTTGTATATGGCTTACTAAGCTTTTGGAAGCTTACTTTGTGTATGTTTGCATTGTTTTATAGATTATCGAAGCTACTAGAAGCTCGGAGATCGTCGAGGATCATCACCACACTATCAAGCTATATTTTTGTATTTTTTGAAAATGTACATATTGAAGTAGGGATGTATAGGCTAGAAATGTTAAGATATGTTTTTAGACATGTATTTATAGCCATCTGATATGGCTTGATAATAAATGTGATTATGGATGACTATAGTTCATGTATGTGATACAAAAGTTAGTATGTTTTTTATGAGAGGTTAGTATATGGAAATTGGTATGTTTTGGATGGATTTTTATATAGTAGTGAATGATGTTGAAATGGGTCCAATTGTGTATATATATTTGATATGTTTGGCTGTTTTGGGGACATAAAATGATGCTTGATTGATGCATGTAGGTATGACCCAAAATGGGTGGCAATTTTGCCTTGCAAATGGCCTATAATTGCCCACACAGTTGAGCGCACGGGGCGTGTGTACTGACCGTGTCCTTCACTTCCCAATTTAAAGCTAGTCAGAACTGCACACGAGCCAGACACACGGTTGTGTGACAAGCCGTGTGATTTAAATCAGTTTTGCACATGGGCTGAGACATGGTCCAAGGCACGGCCGTGTGCCCTGTTCTGAAACAAAAAATTTCTAAGTTTTGTAAGTTTTCGTATGAGATCAATTTAGTCCCGAACATTCTCTAAAGCATGTTTAAGGTCTTGTAGACCTTGTAAAGGGATTTTATGAGTATGAATTATTATGAAATGAAGTTGTATCATTGTTATTATGAAATGAGTGTAAAATGTTCTAATATGTCCGGTAATGCCTCTTAACCATAGTCCGGTGACGGATACGGGTTAGAGGTGTTAGAATTTAATGGTATCAAAGCTACAGTTTAGTCAATTCTAGGACTAACGTAGCATGTGAGAGTCTAGGTATACGTGCCATATATACAAACTGTGATAGTGTGATGAATCCTGACAGATAAAATGTGTTTTTTGTATAGTAAATGGATCCTGAACGAGCTGTAGCTGACGATATAGAAAGTAATGCGCCTGCTCCCGTTTATGGGACTGTGCCGTCTGATTCTAGACCGGTTACAAGCGGTCAGGAAGAAGAGGCTAAACAAGCCTTCTTCTAGCTGATGAATGAGTGGTTCATTCAGTATATTAGAGCAAATTTGGCTATTTCTCAACCTCCGCCCCCACCTAATCCTCCTCAGACTTCTATTGTACCTCCAGTTATGAATCCAAATCTATTGAATAAGCCTTCAGTCGATAAAATCAGTAAATATGGGGCCAAAGAGTTCAGGGCTACTAATGATGATGATGCTGAGAGAGATGAGTTTTGGCTTGAGAATACAATTCGAGTATTTGATGAAATGTCGTGTACCCCTGATGAATGTGTGAAATGTATTGTTTCTTGTTGAGGGATGTAACTTACCAATGGTGGAAAACTTTGATTTATGTTGTTCCAAAAGAATAAATTACATGGGATTTCTTTCAATCTGAATTTCGAAAGAAAGACATTAGTCAGAGATTCATTAATCACAAGCGAAAAGAGTTTATTGAATTAAAACGAGGCCGTAAGTCTGTTACAGAATACGAGCGAGAATTTGTGAGACTGAGCTAGTACACAAGGGGATGTGTCTTGACCGAGGCGATAATGTGTAAAAGATTTGAAGATGGCTTGAATGAAGATATCCGTTTGTTAGTCGGAATTCTAGAAATATAAGAATTTGTTGTGCTTGTTGATCGAGCGTGTAAAGCTGAAAAACTTGGGGAAGAGAAAAGAAAAGCTAAGTCAGAAGCTAGAGATGTGAGAAAGAGATCCTCAAGTAAATCATTTCAGTCTACATCAAAGAAATTCTGAGATGAGTATAGTCGTTCAAAGGTTAATATGGGACATTCGAGTAGAGATCGTGCTAGATTGTATTCGAGCTTCAAAGCTCTAGCTACTTCGATAGCTAGTGTTGAAAATGTTAGATGTGAGCGACCCGAGTGTAGACATTATGGTAAAAGACATCCGGGCAATTGTAGATTAAATGACCGAGCTTGTTTTAAATGTGGATTATTAGATAACTTTATCCGAGACTGTCTCGAGTCTGTTGAGCAAAAGAATGTACAGAATCCGAAGTTGAATAACACTTCAGGTAGGAGTAGACCTCCCAAAAACACAGGAAATGTGAGTGGTAGATAGAGAGCTACGAAAAATGCAGCTGCGAGATCTGAGCCGAGAGCGCCTACCAGAGCTTATGCTATACAAGCTCGTGAGGAAGCTTCGTCTCCAGACGTCATTAACGGTACTTTTAGTCTTTATGATACTTCTGTGATTGCATTGATAGATCCAGGGTTTACTCATTCATATATATGCATGAACTTAGTATCCAGTAAGACTTTGCCTATAGAGTCTACTGAATTTGTAATTAGAGTATCGAACCCCTTAGGCAAAAGTGTCCTGGTTGACAAAGTGTGCAAGAATTCTCCGTTGATGTTACGAGATATCTGTTTTCTAGTTGATCTGATGTTATTACCTTTTGATGAATTTGACATAATCCTGGGTATGGATTGGCTAACTTTGCATGATGCTATCGTGAACTGAAAACGAAAGACTATTGATTTGAGATGTCAGAATGATGAGATAATTCGGATCGAATCTAATGATTTGAATGGGTTACCGACTGTGATATCAGTAATGAAAGCTCAGAGTTATGTGAGAAAGGGCTGCGAAGCCTATTTTGCTTATGTGATTGATTTGAGAGTGACTGAAATGAAAATTGAATCTGTGCCTGTGGTTTGTGAATTCCCTGATGTGTTTCCTGAAGAATTACTGGGATTACCTCCGATATGAGAAATTGAGTTTGGCATTGAGTTAGTACTGGGGACGACCCCTATCTCAATAGCTCCGTACAGAATGGCTCCGATAAAATTGAAAGAATTAAAGTCTCAGTTGCAAGAATTGACAGATAGAGGTTTTACACGACCGAGCTTTTCACCTTGGGGTGCTCTCATTCTGTTTGTGAATAAGAAAGAATTAAATTTGTCTAAGTGTTCAAAAGTTTCAGGTTTGGTCCCGAATCATTCCGAGTACAAGGTTAGGGTCTCGTAGACCTATAATAAGGACATTAAGGTCTTGGATGAAAAGTTTTAAATTTGAAAGGAAATTTTATGAATTGATGTTTCAAGATAGAGCAAGTTAAATTCGGTAATGCCTCGTACCCGGATCAGGTGTCGAATACGGGTAAAGGGTGTTACATCATCTTTCCTTTTCCTTTGAGCGAAGGAGGAACATCCATATTTTCCTTTCTCCTCTAGTCCTAGTCTATAATTTATTTTTAGTTGAGTTCCATATACTGAGTGTACATAGAATCACCGATTAAACTCTTTGTTGGGCGCATGAATTGCTAGTTCTCTTCCATAGGAACCTCTGCGCTTTTGCAAAGTGTCGTTCTCTTCCATTAATCGTTCTCTTTAGTGAATAGTTAGGATACAAATGACATGTCATGATGACATTCTAGGCACTCTGTGCCAATGTTTATAGTCCCAAGTACTATGTACTGGTGGTGGATACCATATCGATGGCTTGAGTTCTTGCATGTGTTGCAGATTCTCTAAAGCTTGTGTAAACAACATCATGTATTGGTTAATATCGTGATTGTTAGATTGTGTGAGCATTACCCTTCCACGTATCTGAAGTCAATTTAATATTGTTCTCCAGGCAAAATAATTGATAAATGAAATGGAAATGAAACAGTATGGCATGATAAACTATGTCATGTTGGTTATAACTTTACATGTGAATTTTGGTATGTTATGTTTTAATGATATGATTTATTTATGCCTAGCCATTTGATATGGTAGGAATTTTGAAATAAGGCAAATGAATGTTAATTCTATGTTATGTATGAACTCTGAACTTAAATTGACAAGTATGTAATGTTTTGTTTTACGAACTTACTAAGCTTTACATAAGCTTACCCTACTTGGTTTTCTTCTTTGTAGATTGTTGGACTCTAGCTGTCAATTGGAACATCATTGGAGATCAAACTATCTGACAATTCTTTTGGTAGTTATATCTTTATTTTGGCCCAGTTATAAATGGCATGTAAATAGGGGTTTTGGTATGTTTATGTTAATAGGTATCTTGGTGGTGTTTTATGTCATTCGAGATGTAAACATGTATATGGTTGTTTTGGTAACTTGAATTGGTAGCATTCTACTATATGCCTATTTTGATAATTTGTTGTGAAATGTCCATTTTGCTTTGGTAACTTCTGAAACTTTGGTTGGGTTATATTAGCCTTGAAAACTTGGTATGAATGGATGATTTTGGCATTTGGTGTTTGTGGTTTAGTTGATGGATGAATAAGATTGATAACTTAGTTAAGTTTTAGTTTGAATGGTTAATGTTTATGTTTGAATTGTGGCGCCAATGAGGCATATTGGTTTGGCTCTTAGGTTGAATGTTATTTATCATGTTTTGGTAAATTTTGATTAGGTTTAAGTGATTTTATTTACATGACTTGAGACTTAGGGAATTGTAGGTGAAATGGCTTGATTGTGAATGTACCTTTAGGTGTACATAGCTTGTGGCATGGTCTACAACACAGCCTTGTAACATACATGATTGTATGACACAACCATGTGGAAAAGAAGGGAGAAATGTGGCTGATGGGGGGTTCTCATCCCCTACAAAAATATCAACATGTGGGCCTTGAGGCCTTGGGCCCATGTCCAACTAAGCTAAAATTTGTCCATTTGAATCTCATTTCCTTAGTACAAGGTCCCAAAAATCCAAAATAATTTTGAATATCAAATATCATATTTAACAATTATTTCCATCATAAAACTCTCAAGAATTGACCAAATTACCCTTTTTAAAACAAATTACTATTTTGCCATTTTCCCTTTTCTAGTGATTTCTTCTTAAGATTTGATACTTAGATCAATTGAAGTTTGTAAGTCATACTAAATCTTTAATATAATAACACAAAATTGCACTTCTCTTTTTCTTATAAAATAGGAAAATTTCAATTTAGTCATTGTACTTCCCAATTTTTCAAATTTAGTCCCAAAAGTGATTTTCATCACACCAAATCACATTTCAATCCATTTCATGTCAAATAATCCATAATAATTAATATTTTCCATTTTTGGATAATTTTGCACATTAGTCTTCATACTTTTCAAATTTTGAAATTTAGTTTTTTAATCACGTTATCAATTCTTTTCACATGTTCACATCCCCAATTTCAAATTCCTTTTATAAAACTTGCCACTAATTTTCTCGATAATTTTCTCGATATCGAGCCTAGATTTTGCCACGTGTCATATTAGAATTTTCAAGGTGTTACATAATCTTGCCACTAATTTAAACTTATCTCAATCCTCTGTTAATCAATAACTCATTAACTTTCGATTTGCTTCACTACTACTTGAACGGTTAGATCATAACAAACATTGAATCCACATACAAAAATAAAAAAAAAAAGCAATTAGAATATCAACAATTAGAAAGAGATTAAGAGAAAAGAAAATATGATTAAATAATTGCAGCTCCAATCTCAATCTAAACATTACGTTGATGAGCGCTTGCATGATGCCTACAATTACTTTTAATGAAAACTAAAAGAGAAAAAAGATATAAAAACTAAAGAAAACTAAAAGCCTGTTTGAAAAATGGGTTTTGAAAAATATAGCGTAAAATAAATATAGGAAAAAATCAGAGTTTTAAAAATTTTTCTAAAGCAAGATCTTGGTTGTGATATCTAAAGTCATACACACTTAATCAAAATTGTACGCTTTCGATTAATCTAGGACGAACACTTCAACCAAGTAGTCTTCTTCGCTACCCTCAAGCTTACGTCTGTCGAGTGTGGGCTCACTTCGAATCAGAAAATTTTTCACAAAAAATACCAGTGGGATAGTTTTTAAATTTCTCTAAACTTTTGGGTCAAGTTGTAAATTAGAAAAATATCTCACGAAATTTTCTAAAATAATCTCTTCAGTGAATTTTCTCTCTACAAATTTCTCTTGATTCAAGTGTGTAAATACTGACCCAAGGCTCTCTTTATATAGGTAGAGTTTAGAGAGTTCAACTATGATTAAACTTAATTACTTTAATATTAAATTAATATAACATTTATCAAGATAAATATTAGATTAAATTTAATATTAAATTTTATTAAAATAATAGAATGTTTATCTACAATATAAACATTAAATTAAATTTAATATTAAGATAGTCGCTTTAATATTAAATTAATAAAAACTATTAAATTAAGTATTAAATTAAATTTAATATTAAACAATTAAAATAATATTATTTTTTGAATAGTTAATTTTAAATCAAATTCTCTAGTAGAGTTCCAATAGGGGTGTAACTCTTCCACTGCTTAACCATAGACAACCAACCGCCGTCGGCCACCAAGACATTGTTGTTGCAACCATTGGCACCGTTGTGTCTGGTGATGTAGGTGCGACACCCTTACGGCACCTCGAGCCAATTCGGCTACTACCGGTTTAGTTTGGTCTAGCCACCAGTTGGACCGTCGGCCCAATTTCATATATCGAGCCCTATTCAACCAATTTCTATGTCTTAGTCCCGGTTTGGGATCCCGAGCCCAACCTACAATCTTAGGTCCAATTTTTAAGTTCAATTACCTATTGGGCCAATTATCTGACTTGAAAATTAATTTCCAAAAATATCATATTAATTTTAATTGACTTGATTAATTTAATTTTACTTTATCAAAATTAATTTTTCAATAAAATTCTTTACTCAAATTCTCTAGTTGAACAATTCTTACGACCATCTAATTTAATTCCACATCGAATAAATCGACTCAATTAAATTATTCCCAAAGTTATAGAATTTTTCTCTGATTTAAATGTAATCCAATCGAGCTTTTGTTGAGCTAGCAAAGGGACCAATTGGACATACACAATTAGGCTCTAGTGATTGCAATTATGTCCAGAAGCATCATTCTGATATTTCACAATTACCTAATCATGGAGTCAGTCCACAAGAAGTACCATGGTTGAAAACTCCTTATTGTATACTCTTTACGAAAGCTATTCATCCAACTGCTTTGTCCAATGACCCCGTCATGTGTGTGTTATCCTCATACGATATCCTTGATTCCTTTGACTTAAATCTGTTCACTCAATACAATCCTATTTTATCTCATTGTCATCATTATATCTTCTTAATGATTAATATGATCACTGTCTTTAAGTTAAATTTGTTCACTCAATACAATCCTATTTTAACTCATTTTCATCATATGTCTTCTTAATGATTAATATGATCACTGTCAACAAATGACTGTGATAAATTGCACATTTGAGAACGAGCAACCCGTGGTCACGTTCCATATTTATCAATCCACACAATGCCAATGAGAGGATATCATTAACTATTTAATTGAGCTATGAATTCCGCTGTTGCTAGTAAAGTCAAGCCATACACATGTCTCTACTCGTGGAGTCAATTGCTCCGATAGCCAAGAGTAGCCATCTCCCCAGTTGGAATTGTAGACGACATAATAATCCTTCTCAGTATTTGAATCAAATGTTCACTTTGATTCTTTTACAACATTAAGGACTCATTTAGATTATCTACTGAAGTAAGTTGTCTTTCTCGCAATGTAAATGTTCTTTACAATGCCACTTACCTTCAGTTTGAACTTTAGACAATCAATGAGCTAATATTTTCTTGTCACAATTTAGCTATGCATACAAAATATAAAAGACAGAAAATACAAAAGACATAATAGTGAAATGTGAAATTAATTTTATTCATTTATTCATCATTCAAATAAATAGAAAACAGTTACATGTTTCCTACTATATGGGCACATTTCCCAACAATCTCCCGTTTTCCTTAATGAAGTAAATGTCTCATGTTTTGTATTCCATATCCTTGACGTGTTTGTGAAAACTCCTAGGTACAAGAGTCTTAGTAAACGTATCTACAAGGTTACTTTCAGAAGCTACTTTCATCACATCTACATTTCCTTCAGCTACTGCCTCTCGTATCAAGTGATACTTTCGATCAATGTGTTTCGTTCTTTTGTAACTTCTCATTTCCTTGGTATTTGCTATTGCAGCATTATTATCACAATACTATGTTATAGTTTTTCCATATTGGGAATAACCTCAAATTTGGTTAGGAACTTTCGAAGCCATATTGCTTCTTTCGTTGCCTCAAAAGGAACCACATACTTAGCCTCCATAGTAGAGACATCAGTGCATATTTGTTTTACACTTTTCCATACAATGGCTCTATAACCTAGAACGAATACATTTTCCGACGTTGATTTCCTAGAATCTTTACAGGTTTTGAAGTCAGAGTCTGTGTATGCAACAAGAGTAAAATCCTCCCTAGAATACACCAGCATGTAATCCCTGGTTCTTTTAAGATACCTTAATATATGCTTTACAACTTGCCAATGCCGAATACCTTGATTCGCCTGATACCGACTAACCATTCCTACTGTGAAACATATCTCTGGACGTGTGCAAATCATCGCATGCATAAGGCTTCCAACTACCGAAGCATATGTAACCTTACTTATATGCTCTCTTTCTTCCATTGTCTT
This sequence comes from Gossypium bickii, assembly GCA_025503065.1. Taxonomy (NCBI): domain Eukaryota; kingdom Viridiplantae; phylum Streptophyta; class Magnoliopsida; order Malvales; family Malvaceae; genus Gossypium; species Gossypium bickii. The sequence continues at coordinate 56,154,459 of CP106717.1, read as the reverse complement.
AGGACAGTTATCTAAAGAAAGATAAAAACTTGATGCAGTCAGCTACACGTCTGGCTTTGCATCGGTCATTGCAAAAGGTTTCAATACCTTATCGATGTATGAAGCTTGAGATAGAGGAATTGTTTTATTCTTTCGATCCCTAAGTTTTCGAATTCCAATAATATAACTAGATCCACTAAAGTCCTTCATGCTAAATTGTTGAGCTAACCACAGTTTAACCAATGACAATTCTCTTACATCGTTTTTGATAAGTAGAATATACATCGACATACAAAACGAAGAAGATCACCTTTTTTTTCATTTATATACTTATAAACACAAGGTTGATCAGCGTTTTTCTCAAATCCAAATTCTTGATCATTTGATCAAATCTTTTATTCCATGAGTGGGATACCTGCTTAAGTCCATAAATGGATCTTAGCAGTTTGCAAACTTTCTGCTCCATTCATTTGACAACTTAGCCAATGGGTTGAGCCATGTAAATGGTCTCATCAAGATAGCCATTCAATAATTTTTTCTTGACATCCATTTTCCAAGTGTCATAATCGAGTGTAGTGTTAATGGATAAGAGTATACAGATAGACTTGAGCATGGCTACCGAAGAAAAGGTCTCATCGTAATCGATAACTTCTTTCTGTGTGTAGCCTTTCCTTACAAGTCTAGCTTTGTGTGTTTCCACTTTCCCCTCTACATTTATTTTCTTCTTGAAGATCCACTTACATCCTATGGGTTTAATCCCAATTGATAAGTTTACAAGTTCCCACACCGTATTGGATTTCATAGAACCCATCACGGCATCCATGGCCTATTTCCAAAGCTTGGAATCAAAGTCCTGAATAGCCTCCTCATAAGTGAGTGGATCATCATCCTCATGATTGGCTTCCGTATTATAAATACTACCGTCATAGATGAAAAAGTCTGGTTTCTCAGAAACTCTCCCACTACAATGGCTTCCCCTATGTTGTTGACCATTTGTAGGTTTTTCTACAACTTTCTTAAGAAATGAACTTGGTGATTGTTCTACCACTCCCGAAATTTCCTCGAGCACCACTTTACTTAGAGCCTTAAAGTTATTAATGTAGCTTTCCTCGAGGAAAGTAGCATAAGTAGAAACTTTAATTGTATTATCTTTTGGATTGTAGAATAATCCTCCCTTTGTTCCTTTTGGATATCCTACAAACATGCAGAATTTTGTCCATGCATCCAACTTCTTTGCATCCTTATCCAAAATGTGTGCTGGACAACCCCGTATTCTAAAGTGATTTAGAGCAGGTTTCTTTCCATGCCATAGTCCATAAGATGTCTTACAAGAAGACTTGGTTGGCACATCATTTAGAATATAGCAAGTCGTTTGTATTGCATATCCCCAAAAGGAAGTAGGAAGCTGTGAATAACTTAACATTGAATGAATGATACCACTAGAAATAACATAGGGTTTCCCCCTTACTTATTGGTTAAATTGTTCCCATTTAGTTATCCTTAACATACATTTTAGCATTTTCAGTTTAGTAAATTGCATTTTATAACTCAATGAGTCTTAGCCTATTTTATCCTTAATTATTCTATCTTTTTGCATTAATGTCGCTGCATAAGTGAATTCCAGATTACATCCAGAATTGTCGTTGCACCTGACAGTTGTCCGAATAAGAACTAAAATTTAGTAAGTTGTCCAATCTGGTATAACCAACCTGTACGTACAAAGACAAAATAATTTGAGGAAATGACACCTGTACTGTTGGAGGAGGACATAAAAGGTCGACGTGAGAAGAAATGCTAGCTCTTTTTTCTGGATCATCATCTTCAGCATCTGTAACACCCCTAACCCGTATACGTCGCTAAAACAGAGTTACGGGGCATTACCAAAACTTTTAGAACATTTAAAGATAATTTATATCAATTACTATTCATTATCTGAGATTATTTGTAATGTCCCTTAAATGGACCCTCGAGGCCCAATACGAGCATTACAATCGAGTCGGGAATTAATCGGGACCTCTAATAATTTTTCGCGAAATTTCAAAATTTTTCCAAGGTATAGGGCTTACACGCCCATGTGGTCCAGGGGACACGCCCGTGTGACCTTGGGACACGCCCGTGCTATAGGCCATGTTCAACCCCGTGTAACTCTCTGACTTGTGCACACATCCATGCCACACGCTCGTGTGCTAGGCGGTGTGGTTAATACAATTTTCATAAAGTTCGGTGCAGGTTTCACACGACCAAGACAGACGCCCGTGTTCTAGGCCGTATAGCACACACGCCCGTGTCTCTGCCCGTGTGCTCAATTCTGAGCATTCTATTTCTCAAAATTAGGGTGCAGGGGACAGACGACCTAACCACACGCCCATGTACCAGGCCGTGTGTTGCATACGGTCTAGAAATACGCCCGTGTGCCTGCCAGTGTGGACTAAATAAAACTATTTCTAGCTTCATTCCTCACCCAAAATCACACCAATGACCTGCAATTAAACTCACATCCAAATTGCCAACCATTTCAAGCATTCAAATTAAGCAAACTCCATCATTCAACAAGGCATATCATTACATGCATACATGTTTATAACCTTACCTTAGCCTAGTCAACATGTTAGGCATAATTTGATCAACTACTTAACATATATGTAGTTACCACAGTATAACATTACAAATATATCAAAACAAACCATTACTAGCCATTCCAATGGCTAGATTACAAGCATCATTTACATTTACATGCCAATAGGGCCAATATAACCTATACATGTCATTACAACCATAATTGATTTACCATATTGTACCGACACGGGCCGATGGATAGTATGAGTGATCTCCGCCAAGCTTCCAATCCAACGAGCTTTCAATTTACTATAAAACAAGGAAATAAATCTAATTAAGCATAAAATGCTTAGTAAGTTCGTATAACATGGTACTTAACTTACCATTGATTCTATTGTGAGGTAACTATGTAAGGTATATTCAATCAATTTTCCCTCAAGCCCTACACATATCCTTATTTCCCTTGTTAGTAATATATTCCATAATAGCATCACAACATATATGGGCTCAACAACAATCAAGTTTCCATGCACATACGATTTCAACAACATGTATTCATTTAACATGTATAAATCATATCTTTATATTACAAGTATACTTTCATAATAGTTCATCTCAAGTTCAGATAATTTCATATCAGAACATTACCCATATTACTCGGAATATCAAGGTCACGATTAATACACTCAAGGTGTACAGGTCTATAATCAAGGATGTATATACTCATCAAATAAATTTCATGTACAATATTATCATTTCATATTTCCATATATCAATTATCACATATCGTCAATTTCATGTATTTCATGCCGATATGTATAATAACTCGTTTCTTATTCATATCTTCTCCTATTAACAACTTTTACCCATTGAATTTATCTGAAATATCAATAGATACACAGGTAGTACACTAAAGGTGTACAAATCAGAATTCGTTAATTCATGTCCAATAGTACAAATAAGAATCCGTCAATTCATGTCCAATAGTACCCATAAGGTACAATTTTAGAGAGTACACTCTTGAGCCACACATGTATACAATAGGATTACCAGTCCAGGCTAAATCCTTTGTATGACATACGCTCTAGAGAGCTTGACCTGGATTACCCGTCCGGGCTAAATCCAATCCATAGCATATGCTTGAGAGGACTTATATTAGGATTACCCGTCCGGGCTAAATCCTTTATGTAATGAAGTCATTAGGATTGCTCGCCTCATTCATTTCGGCAATTACATTTATCCATCGATTTTCATTTATTCAAACGGGATTTAACATTTTCAAGCATTTTCTGGTATATGATTATTTCATACATCTATAACATCCATATAATTCAAATGATCACATTCCAAGCATAAAATTAACATTTTCATTGTTTATCCTTTATTATCTATCGAGCATTATAATTTAATTTAAACATTTTTTATTTATCGGGCTTGATCGGATATGTAATCAATTCACATATTCATGACATTTATACAATTTACATAAACACAATTGATAAACCGTAAAAGTAACATATTTTAATCCCACATTTAGTAAGTTTTTGAATGATTTAAGCCTTGTTTCATATAAAAAGGTGCTCTTAATCCTTTCTTTCCATGTCCTATACCCAGGAAAGCACCCGAGGATGAAAAGAACATAAAACGGGCCCAAAGCGGAGTAATTGGGCCTTAGCACGAAATCGACACGGCCTGGCCCAAAGCCCACACGACCGTGCCTCGCTGATCACCTAGAGCACAACCTCAACCCCGACTTACATAGCCGTGCCTCAAATTAGAAATTCGAACACGGCTCAAAGTCGATTCACACGGGCGTGTGCCATGGCCGTGTCCCTGTCGCTGGAAAGAGCAATTTCAGTCGAAAAAGGATACTTAAGGAGAAAGAATCGCATTCCAAGGAGCCTATATATATCCCCTAAGTGCCACCATTGAGGGGGCGTCGAGCTAGGCCAAGGAGCCAAGCCAGAAAGGTCAGATTTGTGGGAATCACTCGAAGTTAGCCAGTTGATCCATCCCAAGAAGCCGGAATTATACTCAAGACGGCGAAATTCTTCTTTAATTCCTTCAGAGAGTTTTAGGAATTTCTTATGTTTTGTTTTATCTTTTCTCTTAAGATATTTTCTTTATTCATTATGAACTAAACCCCTCAGATACCTAAAGGGGATGAAACCTAGATGAATCTTATTATTTGATTTTTGAATTATATGATAAATACTTAGTTTGTTCTTAATTATGCATGCTTAATCCAAATCTGATGTGCTTAGGTGGAGGAGGAATAGACCCTGCTTAAGAGTAGATCTAGCGTAATTAAGCGGAGTTGATCGCCACGCCTAGAGATAGGGTGACGAGATTTTGCCGGATTAGGGTGAAACGTAATATGGGAATCCATAGATCGATTTACTGCTATTCTAGGGGGTTATTAGAAGAGAACAAGAGTTCCACTAATTAACCTAGGGTTAGACGTTATTCACCTCGAGAGAGGGTTTAATATACATTAGGGTTTAATATACGTTAGGGAGTCCTACTGATCAAGCTAAGTAAATAAATCATATGATTCAAGGTTAGATAACAAGTAAAGTCTAGGTGGATTCTTCCTGAGGGTATCATCGTGATCAATTGAGTTTTTCTTCAAGTTATTTCCCAATTCGTTCTTTTTATCTTTGTCCTTAGCTTAGTCCTCGTTAATTTACATTAAAACAACTTCACTTTATTTTAAAGGCTAAATAATAAAAAGAAAGTTAGTATTAAGACTTTTAGTTCTTTTGGGTTCGACAATCCCGTCTTGCCTAAGCTATACTACTGTTTGATAGGTACACTTGCCTTTAATGGTTGTCAGAGTTAGTTTCCAAGTTTGATCATTCTCTTTTATAAATTTTAAAACTCGATAAAACAACGATGAAGTTTTTTGTACCGTTGCTAGGGAACTAAAATATTAAGAAAACTCTATTTTATTACTTTAGCCATTATTTATTTTCAGCAACTTATTTTTATTTTTAGGTTATATTTTAATTTTTCTAATTTTTCTTTCTTTCTTTTCTTTTAAGGAACCTCTAGTTTATGACTAGAAGGAACCCGAGAGGACTGTTAGTATACGACAGTGATATTGAAGCTACCGCTCGTAGGAATCGTTGAGAAATTAGGCGAGCCCTAAACTACACAGCGGAGAATTAAGAAGGTAGGTCCAATCCTACTGAAGGGATGGACAAGAGTATTCCACAACCCCGTGATGTGGGGGAACGCAAAGCTTTATGTACTATGTTTGATTATGTTAAACCACACTTAACAGAAGCAGAATCGAGTATTGTTAGGCCCGCTATAGCTGCTAATAATTTTGAATTAAAGCCTAACACAATACAAATGATTCAACAATTTGTTCAATTTGATGGTCTGCAGGACGAAGATCCAAATACTCATGTAGCTAACTTTTTAGAGTTCTGTGATACCTTCAAAACAAATGGCGTTTCTGATGATGCCATACGTCTTCAGTTATTTCCCTTTTCATTAAGGTATAAAGCCAAACAGTGGTTGAACTCGTTACCACGAGGATCAATCACCACATGGGAACAAATTAACGAAAATTTTTATTGAAATATTTCCCACCGGCCAAAACGGCCAAATTAAGGAATGATATCTCTTCTTTTGTGCAGATGGATTTAGAGACATTATACGATGCATGGGAGAGATACAAGGATCTCTTGAGAAGGTGTCCACACCATGGTTTACCCTTGTGGCTACAAGTCCAAACATTCTATAACGGTGTAAACCCCTCAACGAGGCAACAAATCGACTCAACCGCCAGAGGAACCCTGAACAACAAAACCCCTGAAGCAGCGTACAAGTTCATTGAAAAGATGTCACTGAATAATTATCAGTGGCAAGTTACAAGGACAAAACCGACAAAATCAGCCAGAGCTTTCAACATAGACACAGTGACCATGCTATCAACACAGATGGAGATAATAAATAAAAAGCTTGATAATTTGTGTTCTTTGCAAGTACATCCAGTAATGCAGTGCGATGCAAGGGGAACTGTGGCAAATCCTGAGTACCCACCCTACCAACAGAAAGCAGAGAGCGAACAAATGAACTAATAGGTAACAATTTCAGATCCAATAATAATCTATATAATAATACTTACAATCCAGGTTGGAGGAACCACCCAAATTTTCCATGGGGAGGTTAAGGAAATCAATGGAATCAAAGGCAACAACCTCTTCAAAACTTCCAAAATCAGCCCTATCCATAAGAGAAAAAGCCTACCCTCGAAGAGATACTGACAAAGTTCTCAGTAGACACAGAAAAACGTTTCCAAGAAACTGAGAGAACAATTAAAAGCAACGAGAGTCGAATCGGAGAAATTACTAAGTCAATCAAAGAAGTCACTAATGCAGTCGAACAACTCACAAAGCTGATGTCAGAACGACCGCAAGGACGTCTACCAAGTAACCCTAAGGAACAAAGTCAAGCCATCACAGCTCAGGACAGTAAAGGGTTACATGAACCCAACCCAATACCAGAAAACAAAGTAGACAAAGGTAAATAGAGGTAACGCAAGAAAAGCCGAAACTGGTAATCAAGGAGTACCAACCTCGCATACCTTATCCCGAAGCATTAAAAAGAGACGATGCAGAGGAACAGTTCGGTAAGTTTATTAAACTTTTAAAGAAATTACATATTAACTTACCACTTCTTGAAGCTCTTTTTCAGATGCCAGATTCAAGAAAATTCTTAAGACAGCTCTTAACAAAGAAACGCAAATTAGACGAAGAGCCACATGTGGAACTCAACGCAAAGTGCTCAGCAATTCTACAAAATAGACTACCACAGAAATTAAAAAATCCAGGGAGTTTTACAATTCCATGTTTAATTGGTAGTATAACTATTGATAATGCGTTAGCTGATTTAGGGGCAAGCATAAATGTCATGCCTTATACATTGTTTAAATGACTAGGTCTAGGGAAGCCCAAACAAACTAGGATGAGTATTCAATTAGCTGATAAAACTGTTAGAATTCCTAGGGGCATATCATAGATGTTCTCGTAAAGATTGATAAATTTGTTTTCCCAGTAGATTTTGTTGTTTTAGACATGGATGAGGACAATTCGATCCCTTTAATTTTAGGAAGACCTTTTCTAGCAACTGCCAAGACTAAAATTGATGTTGCCACAGGAGAACTGATACTTTGTGTAGGTAATGAGGCAGTCACTCTTCAAGCTCTTGACTCAGCCAGAACATCGAATGACCAAGGTGAGAAAGAAAAATCTATTGATAACCATTCAATTAACCTCTCTTTTCAAGAACCACCAAAAAAGGACACGATTAAATCTAATCCTCAGTTTGGTACCCACAAAGAAATAACTCACGAGGAACAAATGATTCAAACCGATGACTTAGACGAGTGGAAAACACACTTCAAGGAAGAACCAGAGTTACACGAAGTAAAGCCGAAGGAGCACCCACAAGAACTAGTCGGAACATCAAACAACTTCAAAATAAGAGACCAGGTACTGTTAGACAAAGCCGGCCCTCATATCACCACAATAGACCTAAAGGCAAAAGGAGAAATTCCTCTTAGGGTACAAGATATCTTCCTCCATGGAACAACTGAGGCAAGCAATCCCACATTCAACACTTTAAAGGTAAACACTTCTCGAATTAAACTTTGTCATGAAAATAGGACCGTAAGCATGAGGGAAGATATTCAAACCTTTAAACCTCCCTAAAAATCTTCTAGTACAGGGAAAGTCTAGCTTAAGACTATAAACGAGCACTTCTCGGGAGGTAACCCGAGCACTAACCTTACTTATTTTTTCATTTATTTTTATTTTACTTTATTTTTCCTTTTTATTTTTCTTTTAAACTAACCAGAGTTGTAGATTTCTAGGTCACACGATCCTACACACGGCCGAGTCCATGGCCGTGTGGACCACTGGAATCTTCGTACTGACATAACAGAGGCCGTGCAAACTAGTTCAACCACTTCTCGACGTTATGAATCCAACCACTCTCCTCCACGGGCACCGACAAAATGGCACGACCGTGCCCCTCGACTGAGTGAAGCTACTGAGTTACATAGCATGACCAAAACACGCCTATGGCCTACAATCGTGTGAAGCTACTAACTTATCGAGCACGGGATCAACACGTCCATGCCGCCAAATCATGCCTACATCCTGACTTCCAAAGCACGGGTGTGGATAGATGAAGCACGGGCATGGGGTAACAACACACTCCAACACACGGTCGTACGAGGTGGCCGTGTAAATCAAAACTGCCTTGGACCACGGCCGTGGAGGAATGGCAGATTTGAACTCCTAATTAAACCACACAGCCCTTCCCTTCCCCCCATCTAATTTCATCTTGCCTCTCTCTTTTCCCTTCTCCCTCTCAGACTTTTCACTCTATTTACCAACACTCTAGATCCTTGAGCCATCACACAACATGTCGAAGAAGCGTAAAAGGCCAAACTCCTTAAAGGAGGATGATTTACATGATTTCATGCCGGCAACTTCATCCAACCAACAGGCCAAGGGTCTTTGAGACCATTTAGTTTCTATTTTTCGTTTCGCTTTCCTTTCATTCTCCTTTTCTTTGACCATCTTATGCTTAATGTAGTTTAACTTAATTTAGCTTCGTAGTGTCAGGTTCATCAGGCTGCTAGGGAATCACGCCACTTCCGCCATTGCCAGCACATCGCCAGCCTTAGAGGTTACACCCACCTCGTGAACCATCTAACAATAAGGACTCTACGGTCCATTTATCTTTGATTTTCATTTTGTTTTCATTTTTGTTTCCTCTTTCTTTATCTCTCTTATCTTTAATTATATACTTAGTTTTTTTTAATTAGGTCTTAATAATTCCTGGCTACTTAGTTTATTTTAATTAGGTCTTAATAATTCCTGGCTACTTCTCAGAGTGCTACCCAATTTATTCATCTAGCGCAGGTTCGTTATCCAGACCGACCATCACCACTACCAAAGACACTCCTCCGAGAAAACATCCAAAACTCAGGGAGTAATTCTTCCCCCATCTCTTTTGATTTATCCCTTAAATGTTATTATCTACCTTTGTACATTGAGGGTAATGTACATCTTAAGTGTGGGGGGTGAATAATTATTTTGAGAAAATGCCTAACTTTCTTCATTATTCTCAAACCCTGAGGATAAAAGTACCTAACTTTCTGCATTATTCTCAAATCCCTAAATTTAATCTTGTTTTTAAGTAACTTTCTCATATTACTAATTAGGATGAAATTTCTAATAATTTATGATTTTTATTGACATGTTTTTGAATAAGTCATAGTTAATTGTGCATTGATAATTAAATTTGAAGAATACTAGGGAATCAAGCATGATAAGTCTAATTTTCAAAAATTAAAAATTTTAGGTTGTTAACCTAAATTTGAATGTTATCTTGAAATCTGAAATTTACAAGGTTGATGTCAAAAACACCCATAATTTTTGTGAGATTTTGAGCCTTATAGAGCATATATTCCTTTTCATGCTCACTTTTTGATTTTGAATGTGTCAACTATGAACTGTTATTCTAGAAATTGCCTTGATTATACATGTCAAGACCATAGTTATGATTTGATACATAGAGATGATAAAGGCGCTTAGGTTTTAACCCGCTTACTTCACTAAAAAGCCCACTTTCATAATTAAACCCCAGTGAACCCCGTTGAGCCCAACAACCCTTTTTATTGACGTACCTACTAATTTTAACCCAAAACCCTTTGTATTTGTTACCACCATTTCTTCTAATTACCCTTTTTGTCGAGATTTGATTTTAAACAAGTCTCCTAAGTATGTTTTATATTTCAGTTGTAAAAATTCTTTCTTATTATTGTAATGATAGTTTGTTCTTAAAAAAACCAAAATATATTTGTAACAGTCCGAATTTGACCCTAATCGAAACGGTGGTTTTGGGACAACGAATCTGAGACCAAAAAATATTTAAATATTATTTTCCATGTTTATGATATGTGAATTAATATGTGTGAAAGTTTCGTATAAAAATTTAACTGTTTGTGTGCTCAATTAGTCAAAAAAATGACTAAATCGCGTAAGTGGTAAAAGTGGCCTTTTATTTGATTTATGGCTAAATTGATGTGGCTTTATTTTAGTGAAGTCCTTAAAGGGCAATATGTCGATTTTAAGTTATAGTGGACGGCAACATGGTGATATAACATGTTTTTATGTATTATTTTATATGTTAAAGGTTATATTATATTTATTTTATAATTTATAACTATATTATAATAAAACCAACATGAAAGTGGAATTTTATTCATTCATTCTTCCACTGAATAACACAAATAAAAGAAAAAGTTTTAGAGCTTTGTACATTCGGCTATTTACAAGCTAAATAAAAGGTTAGTTTTTAATCGGTTTTCGATAATTTCTACGTTTTTGTAATCGTTGCTTCGAATACTTCAAGACCCATGCTTGAATTTTTTATTTTGATGAATATTTTGAAATGTGCCATTGATGAGTTCATGAGTTTTATGATGATAGTTGATGAATTATGAAAAATATATGTTAGATTAATATGTTTTGTATTGAGATTTTTGGTGATTTTGAGTAATTAGGGCTAAATTTCGAAAATAAATTTTTGAGGGGCTAAAATGCAAAATAAATGAAATAAATGGACTTGTATAGTCCCTATGAACATTCGGCCCTTAGGTGATATAATGAAATTTTGTGTATTTTGTGTTTTGTGGAAATAGGATTAAATTGTAAAAATGTGAAACATTAGGGGTAAAATGGTAATTTACCCCTTTTTGTGTTTTAGGACTAAATTGAGATGAAATGTGCTTGAATGAGCTAAATTTTAATGTGTTTAGATCAAGAACAAAGAAAAACGGATTTGGATCGGGAAAAGGCGAAGGTTATCGAATAGCTAGTCTACGTTGTCCGTCGATAGTCGAGGTAAGTTCTTAAGCAAATATATGTCAAGGAATTATTTATGAATATATTAAATGATGAAATTTGAAATTATTAAGCATAAATAATTGAGATGGCCGAATGTGGTGGTATAACATTGAATTGAATTTATTTTGTTTAGTGTAATATGATTAAGCATGTTCGGTTTTGATATATGAAAAATATATGATGTTTGTGATTTTAGTATTGGGTAATATGTATGGAATGAATAATTATTGTGATCTATATCGGGCTTCGAGCCTAGCAGGCCTTGTGCCGGTGATCTATTTCTGTCTTTTTGCCTAGCAGGCCTTGTGCCGGTGATCTATATCGGGCTTTATGCCTAGCAGGCCTCATGCCGATGAATTATTTCGGGCTTTACGCCTAGCAGGCCTCGTGCCGGTGTTCAAACTTTGGTCCTTGAGTCTAATAGGCCTAGTGTTGGTGAGTGAGATTCAGGTTAATACTTAGCAGGTTCTAAACCGGTGAGTTGTCATTCCAAGCTTAGATCATGTGTTAATAAAGTCATGAAATGAATTTAGTATGCCTAAGCATGTGAAATTGAATTCGTTAATTCTACTATAAGGTACGTGTTATTTATATACATGTGTTGTGCATATATATATATATATATATGTGTGTGTGTGTGTGTGTGTGTGTGTGTGTGATGTTATTAGATAAATGAAATGACGAGAGAAATATGATATACAATTTGTAGATGGAAAGTTGAATATAAACTATGCTATGAGAAAATTTGGTTATATGAAAGCATGAAGTGGGTAAAGGTATTAGTATAGGTATATGGAGATATATATAATTTTGTGTTATATATGTGTATATATATATATATTCTGTAATGGTGTATCTTGGTGAGTAAATGGAAGTTGACAGATTAGGTGAGGTAGGATATTCGGCTATGATGCATTTTTAGGTTAAGCCATGCTTAATCAATGTTGTAAATTGGTTGTTTAAAATGTTTGGATAATTGAGTGTTATAATGTGGTTGCTTAAGACTTACTAAGCTAGTAAGCTTACTTTGTGTGTTCAATGATCTGTTTTATAGATTTTGGTCAAGTTACGGGCTCAGGGGATCGTCACTGAGTCATTCACACTATCGGCTCATGTTGGGACCTATATTGTTTAGACTTTCGTTATTATGGCATGTATAGGCTAGTTAAGTTACCGAATGATATTATAATAATGTATTGAAGCCATGCGAAGTTGGCTTGTTTTTTAAATGTTAATGTGCTAATGGTATATTCTATCCTTAATGTATTATGAGTGTATGTTATGCTTGAATGGTGATTATGGTTTGTTGCTTATTCTCTTTTTCATGATAATATGCTTCGGTTTTGAATAAGTAAAATGTTTATAATTATTTAGGTTGATTATTGAAGAGCCAAAGTTAAGATAGAATTTAGAGTAGTGGATGAGTTGTACTTTTGCATTTCGAATTAGTTATATATCATATGTTTTTGGTATGATATTTAATGATTCTTGTGTTTATAAACCTTCGTTGTGGATGCAGTGAAATGAGCATGTAATTAGAGATTATTTAAATTGTATGTGGTTATAGAGATATGCTTACTTATGAATAGTATAGAAATAATCATGCCTATTATGTTGTATGGAAATTCTTAATTTAGCTTAATTTGCATAACTTGTGAGTTGGCATAGTTCCAGAATCTTGTTAATAATATGATTTTATCAATTTGATAATTATGAGTTGATGTGGCTTTTATTTTTAGGAATTATGCGCATATTATGTTGGTAACATGGGCATGTTTTGTGATGTTATTATGTACTATTATTTTATATGTGAATGGATATACCACAAAGTGCTATGGGTGTATATGTTTAAATATGCATATGTGCATGATATGTGAAATGATAAGATGACATTTGAATAAAGTAATAGATGTATTTATATTCACTATATATGTATAAAGTGAAAGGTGTATACTTGAACATGTATTAAATATTTGAATAACATATATTCGATGATTCAATGGTTCAGAATATACAAGCATGAATTAGGTTTAATTTGGTTTTGATATATGTGACCTTGATTCGAGAGTGATGATATAATTGTTTAGCACGAAAAAAAAATGTGGGTGATGCGAGTTATTAGTGGCATATTGAAAATCAAATATGCATTTTTGGTTTCATAAATGTATGAATTACGATAAATAACTGTGATGATCTGAGTTTGGTTCGGTAATGCCTCATAACCCTAATCTGGCGACGGGTACGGGTTAGGGGTGTTACAATATTTATTATTAGTTCTTTGATTAAGTGAGCTTGCATGTTCAAATTCCAATTCTCAAGGAAAAAGCTCGTATTATTAGTTCTTAATTAATTTTTCTAGTTAGGAAATTTATTAGGTCAATCTCGATTCTAACCCTCTAATTCAGCCTTTATCCACACCTTTAACCCTAGCCCCGTTACAACCCTGACAAAGACCTTTTGATCTGTTTATCATCTCATTTTACAGTGGTGGAGATTTGATTTTCAGGCAAGCCTATGGGATTAACTTTTCATGTTCGACTTATTGAGTGATTATTTGACTTTGAACCTTAAACACTTTTTGAGTGATTTGAGTGAATCTTTGTGAGGATGTCAATCCTTGTCGGTTTTGAATTAAAGGTAATTGTTCAGATAAGGGGAGACACCTATGTTTTTATGCTACAAATACATGGCTTATCTTATTTGAATCTTTAGGAAGCTTTAAGTTGAATTATCCATGTATAAATTATCAATGAATTATGATAAGGCATTGTCAATAGGAATTATGAATTATGGAAAGTTCGTTTTAATTGTAAGTTGAGAATTTTGCTTGAAGACAAGCAAAAGCTTAAGTGTGGGGGTATTTGATAAACCGTAAAAGTAACATATTTTAATCCCACATTTAGTATGCTTTTGGATGATTTAAGCCTCGTTTCATATAAAAAGGTGCTTTTAATCCTTTCTTTTCATGTCTTATACCCAGGAAAGCACCCGAGGACGAAAAGAACATAAAATGAGCCCAAAATGGAGTAATTGGGCCTTAGCACGAAATTGACACGGCCTGGCCCAAAGCCCACACGGCCGTGCCTCGCTGATCACCTAGAGCATGACCTCAACCCTGACTTACACAGCCGTGCCTCAAATTAGAAATCCGAACACGGCTCGAAGTTGATCCACATGGGCGTGTGCCATGGCCATGTCCCTGTCGCTGGAAAGAGCAATTTCAGCCGAAAAAGGATACTTAAGGAGAAAGAATCGCATTCCAAGGAGCCTGTATATATCCCCTAAGTGCCACCATTGAGGGGGCGTCGAGCTAGGCCAAGGAGCCAAGTCGGAAAGGTCAGAATTGTGGGAATCACTCAAAGTTAGCTAGTTGATCCATCCCAAGAAGCCGGAATTATACTCAAGACGGTGGAATTCTCCTTCAATTCCTTTAGGGCATTTTAGGAATTTCTTATGTTTTGTTTTATCTTTTCTCTTGAGATGTTTTCTTTATTCATTATGAACTAAACCCCTCAGATTCCTGAAGGGGATGAAACCTAGATGAATCTTATGATTTGATTTTTGAATTATATACTTAGTTTGTTCCTAATTATGCATGCTTAATCCAAATCTGATGTGCTTAGGTGGAGGAGGAATAGACCCTTCTTAAGAGTAGATCTAGCGTAATTAAGTGGAGTTGATCGCACGCCTAGAGATAGGGTGACGAGATTTTGCCGGATTAGGGTGAAACCTAGTATGGGAATCCATAGATTGATTTACTGCTATTATAGGGGGTTTGTAACATCCCGGTTTAGACCCTAGTCGGAACAATGGTTCGAGACCACAAATCCAAAGTCGTAAAAATATTTTAATGATAATTTCTGTGTGAATGATATGTGATATAGTCTGTGTGAAAAATTCTGTATGATAATTTGAACGTTTGTGTGACGAATTAAGAGAAAGGACTTAATCGCGTAAAGAGTAAAAGCTATGTGCTGATTTATGAGTACCTAAGTGTTGTTGTCTTCATAATAGGATGGCCTTAAGAGGCAATTAATCCTTTATTAAAGATGGTGGATGGTTAAATGACATTTTAGCCTTAATATATGTTTGTCTTATATGTTTAATGAAAGGATAATATAGTAATTAGATTAATAACATATTATTACCCAAACAAAAGATGAAAATAAGATGATTATGTTCATCTTTGTCCACCGAAAACACAAAAAAAAAAAAGAAAGAAAGAAGGAGCAAAAGCTTTGTGATATTCGGCCATTGTTCATCCTAATTGATGTATGATTTTGAGTCGGTTTTTGATAATTTCTACGTTTTTGTAATCGTTGCTTTGTGCTCTAGCTAACCCATGTTGTAATTTCATGAATTGATGATGTTTTGTGATGAGCCATTGATGAACATTTGAGTTATGTGCTAGTTGGTAGTAAAATATGAGAAATTGGTGTTGGATTAACATGTGTTGCTTTTGAATTTGTGGTGAATTTAGCTAATTAGGGCTAAATTGTGAAAATAGTAAATTGAAGGGTTAAAATGTGAAATAAAAGAAATGTGTGGGTTTGTATGGATATTAGTAAAATTCGGCTAAGCTTGCGTTACTTGGAATTTGGTGAATTTGATGATTTTGTGAATTAGGGACTAAAGTGACGAAATGTGAAACTATGAGGGTTATTATGCAAAATGCCCTAAATGTGTGTATGTGGACTAAATTGAATGAAATAGTTATTTAATGAACTGAATTTAAATGTGTATAGACCAAGAGAGAAGAGGTTCGGATCGAGATCGAGGCAAAAATAAAGTGCTCGATTAGTCGACCGTATCGATAGTCGACCTCCGAGGTAAGTTCAGATATAATACATGTTGTTAACATATGATTTTGTATTATGAAATGAATGTGAATATACATGTATGAAATTGAGATGCCATGTGCAAGTTTATGTTAAGGGCACTAACTGTGCGATATTAAAATCGGAATAGGAATGAATAGCACTGTGTGTGCGATGTTATAAAAGCTTCGGTTTATTGAATTGCCACTAAGTGTGCATTACTGAGATAAGTCGGTTGAGAGATTTGGGCACTAAGTGTACGATGATTAATATGTATCCACCGTGAATTAAGCACTGAGTGTACGATTAAGCTGAATGAATATCAAATGATGATCAACAAGTATAATTGAGCATTAAATCGCTTGGAGATTGAATAACTATGTGTTTGTCGAGGTACGTATCGAACCTTTGTGGTTGATGAGTTTATAGATGATGTTATGGACGGACGAATGAGTATTTTAGCTATTGATAGTATGGTATAAGTACAAGAAGAATGGTCTATGTGATGATTAGTATATGAATTGGTTTGATTTGATGATATAGTTGTATTTTATTTCGAATTTACTAAGCTTTATAAGCTTACTGTGTGATTTGCTCCTCTGCTTTGCAGTGTCAGTAAAGCTAGCTCGGATCAGGGGATCGTCAGCTTCTCAGTCACACTATCGGCAATCTATTTTGGGGTATTTTGGAAAGATGTATATATTTAAGATATGGCATGTATAGGCTAGTCATTTGAATCATGTTTGAGACTTGTAGTAGCCATGAGATGTGGCTAGATATGTGCTAGTTTTAGCATGAATGACTTGTTATATATATGTAATGCATCTTTTGGCATGGTTAGTGGTTTGAGAGGTTGACTTATGAATGGTAACTTGGTGTTGATAAAATGCTAAAATGAATTAGTGATATTGAGAAGAAATGATGTTTGGTATTGGATGTAATATGCTTGTGATGATATGAGTTTTAGTCTTTGATATTGACATGGTTGGAATTGGTATTGAATGCATGATTTGAATGGCTATTTGGTATGTTTTTTGTTTCCATATATGCTTCATAAGTGTTGGTAAATGATGCTTATAGATTTGAACCATTTGGTTGGCATTTTGGCCTTGTAAATGGCCTATAATGTCACACGGTTGTGGCACACGGGTGTGCCTTAGACCATGGGTAAATTGTCAGGATGCAGCCTAAAATCCCATGGCCTTGACGCGGGCGTGTCATCTGGCCGTGGTGTGCAAGTCAGTAGCTAACATAAAAATACACGGCCTAGACACGGGCGTGCTTGGTGGCCGTGGAGGGGAAGTCAGTATATGATCTAAACATACACGGCCATGGCACACGGGCGTGCCTAATGACCGTGTTGGTATAGTTGTATAGGCACGGAAGGACACACGGTGGTGTCTAGAAGCCGTGGAGGGAACACGGTCTCCTCCCACAGGTGTGTCTCCCCTGTATTTTCGAAAAGTTTCAAATTTCATGATGTTTTGTATGTGTTTCGGTTTAGTCCCGACTCAGTTTATAAGCATGCTTAAGGTTTTGATGACTCATTTAAGGGACACTATGTTTGTCAATAAATGCGAACAGTAATGATTGACTTTGTGTTGAAATTTCTGGATGTTAAAGGTTCCATTTAATTGGTAATGCCTCTTAACCCTGGTCCAGCAACGGTCTCGGGTTAGGGGTGTTACACGGTTATTATAAGAGAACGAAAGTTCCACTAATTAACCTAGGGTTAGACGTTATTCGCCTCGAGAGAGGGTTTAATATACGTTAGGGAGTCTTACCGATCAAGCTAAGTAAATAAATCATATGATTCAGGGTTAGATAGCAAGTGAAGTCTAGGTGGATTCTTCCTGAGGGTATCGTCGTGATCAATTGAGTTTTTCCTCAAGTTATTTCCCAATTCTTTCTTTTTATCTTTGTCCTTAGCTTAGTCGTTGTTAATTTAGATTAAAACAACTTCACTTTATTTTTAAGGCTAAATAATAAAAAGAAAGTTAGTATAATACTTTTAGTTCCTTTGGGTTCAACAATCCGGTCTTGCCTAAGTTATACTACTGTTCGATATGTACACTTGCCTTTAATCGTTGTCAGAGTTAGTTTCCAGGTTCTATCATTCTCTTTTATAAATTTTAAAACTCGACAAAACAACGATCAAGATTCAATGCAAGCATGTAAATAAACAATTTTTGGTTACACGAACTTACCTTAAAAAAGATTCGTGTACAGACATCTACTAATCCGACATTTTCCTCTTTTCTTCTTTCTAACTCCGAATTTGGTCTATCCAGACCTATACGAGTAAATTTAACATCAAATTCACACATCTCATATACATTTGGACTCAATTTACATCCTAGGTAAAATTACTATTTTGCCCTTAACTTTTCCATGAATTCCCATTTCGTCCCTAGGTTCGAAAAATGAAACTTGTGCAATTTACCCCCTATTCCAGGCCTAACCAAAATCCCATGACAAAATTTACAGCACATGTATTCATAAAAATTCAGAATTTTTCATCAAATTTCACAACTTTGCATTTTAATCCCCAAATCATGTTTTCATCAAAAATCACTTTGTAAAAGTTGTTTATCTATCAAAAACCTTTCATTTTCAACCATAAATTTCTAATTTTCATCATATACATCCATAACTCATTTTCCATACATTGATAACTTTACAAATTGATCCCCCAAATAGATAGATTAAGCTATCCCGGTTTCAAAAATATCAAAATTATTAAAAACGATGCTTGATTACTTACCCAAATAAGCTTGATAAGTCTTCTTCCTGTCTCCTAGGGTTTCCATGGAAATATTTGGGGAAGATGATATGAAATTGTTTTCTTTTTCATTTAATTAAATTATCATTTAATAACTTTTCATCTTTCTAATTTAGTCCTTAGCCTTTTTTTATATTTTTCCATGGATGAGTCATACCAAAATATCTACATACTTCTCTTTAATGGTCTAATTACCTTATAAGTACCTCTAGTTTTGAATTACATAGCTATTTAATCCTTATAGCTACTAGAATTCAACTTTTGCATTTTATGCGATTTAGTCCTTCCCATAATTAAACACATAATCGGTAAAATTTTCGTATCAAAATTTTCACATGACTTTTCTAACATAATATGGTCCATATAATAGAATAAAAATAAATTTTATTTTCGGCTCGAATTTGTGGTCCCGAAACCACTGTTCTGATTTCACCGAAATTGTGTTGTTACATCATCCTACCTTAAAGCTTGCAGCCATGGCAGCTTAAGCCTCTCACAGGTGAGACAACATGAAAACAAGATGCAAACTAGCTTCTGACGAGAAGACCTAAGTGAGAGACAAGAGGGAATAGAGAGATTCAGTCGAGTTGTCTTGGAATAGTATTCTCCACTCGATTCCTTCTTATTTCTTTATGAATGCTGGTTATTACTCTCTTTTTTTTTGTTTGTATGGAAGTACACATGAATTACTAATTAAATGTTATCTTATTCAATCTTGCTTTTAGTTTTTAATCTTGGGGATTGAATGTTTTTTAACACGGAAGTGTTATTGCAGCCACTAACACTGGAAAGTGTAGTGACAGTTTGAGCCAACAAGCATTACAACGGAAGTTGACTGAGGATTAGAGGAATTTAGTCCACTTGTTCTTAATAGTGTCGTATTGCCATCGTCGAAAGATTAAGTTAGTATGCATGTTTAAGTCTCGGATTAAATAGAGGAGTGACGCTGGCTAAGATATACATTGAACTTTATTGCTTCGAAAATCACCTATTTTTTTATACCTTGTGAGCACTTAGTATTCTGCTAAAGATTCATGTTGGGAATCCCAGTTTATCATTATCATATTTTATTTTATTGTTTTCAAGTTATTGCATCAACAACTATTCTCACAATTTATCTCGTTTCCATCTAGTTGTTGCACCGACATTAATAGACAAAAGACTACCATCCCTATGGGATCGATATCCGACAGACTCACATCTGTCTACTATACTTGCATTGACAGTGTATGCTTGCACATTATTACTATGACATTAAACAGCCGATCAAGTTTTTGGCGTCATTGCCTAGGATGGCATTTGTTTGATGTTTGTTTTTGTTTTTGTGTGTTTTTACACTTTATTTTCCTTATCTAATATTTAGTATTCACTAACTGGTTTTCCTTTGTTTTAAACTCTTTAACTTCAATTTAGGTGTTTTACAACCCGAAGTAATTCAGATTTTCTTTTTGCTTTAGTCCAGAAATTGAAAGGACTGTCTAAAGTAGACTTCGAGAACAAAGAAATATGGGTTTACTAGGGAACAATGTAGCAATACCCTCGATACAGTAGCAAAATGTTAATAACCCATTGTTGCCGCAAGATGTTCACATCAAAATAGGACTATATGAGATTTAACGGTACCTGTCTTGGATGATTTACAACCAGGAGTTGTTAGGCCAACAATCCAAGCTGAGAATTTTGAAATCAAGCTAGTAATGTTTCAAATGTTGAATTCTAATGGATAATATGTTGGACTACCACATGAAGATGCGAGAGAACATCTTAAATCCTTTTTATTGATCTGTGCTTCCTTTAGTCAACAAGGCGTTCCTGGCGATGCCTTGAAGATGCAATTATTTCTTTATTCCCTACAAAGAAGAGCCTGTACTTGGTTTTTTAGACTACCTGCCAGATCAATTACTTTTTGGGATGCACTAGCAACACAGTTTGTTTTGCGATTTAACCCGCCGACAATGAATGCTTATCTTTCAAATGATATTACTACTTATCATCAGTTGGATAATGAGAATCTTCACACCATATGTGAACGTTATATATCTTTACTTCGACGTGCACTGCATTCAACTAGAAACACAAATTGAGATTTTTTATAATGGGTTGAATTTACATACAAGGAATCTTGTTGAGGCATCAACCAATGGACCTTTGCTGGATTGTACTTATAATGATCTTGTAAGAATTCTTGAGAGAATTGCTCAGAATGATTATCAATACCATAACTCTAGAGCTGCACAAGAAAAAACTACTCCAAGAGTTATTGAATTGGATGCATTAACCGTACTACTGCACTAGCTATTCAAGTTTCTTCTCTCACAAACATGATTAAAAATATGCAAGGGACTAGTGGAGTTGCACCTATACAAGTCGCTCAGCAAGTTGATGTTCCTACTTTTTGTTGTGAGATTTGTAGTGACCACCATAGCTATGAAGATTGTCCAGAACATGCAGAGAATGCCTGTTATATTAGTATCATCTACAACAATTCTTATGGTAACTCTTACAATAACTCTGCACGCAACCAATAGTTTTGGGGAGCTTAGAGTGCTGGACAAAATGATGCGACATTCAGATATGGGAATACATCTACCCAATGCAATTATAATCCCAGGTAAGGGAATTATAACCAACAACAGCAGAACTACAATCAGCACACTCAGATGCATCCACAACAAGGCCAGACACATCCACACCAAAACTCGATGCACATTCTTCAATACCAAATTAGCATGGTCAAGGACATTGACAGCAACCGTACACACAAGCTTCTACTTCTAACCAGTTAGCAACTCTTTAGGTATTAATGCAGGAGCATATTACTCGTACGGAAGCTATCTGAAACACCCCAAACCCGGCCAACGAGCCTTGACCGGATCCGGTATGTTCCTTGAGTAAAACGATTCAAAATTCGTTTGTTACTTTGGAAAATCTGAGTGGTTTTGAAAGAAAATTTATTTTGTGTTAGGCTCGAGTTGAAAACGAGTTTATTCTTCAAATCTAGGTTTTTATAAAACTTTATTTCTAAGTTTCAAACTTTAAATTAAAGAAATATCGAGTTTTTTTAGAGTTTACCTTATATTGACAATCATTTGTTTTAGGGTGTCAAAACATTTGAAGATTTATTTTAAAAACAAATTAGATAACCTTTGATTTAACAATAATAATATCGTGATAAAAACAAATAAAAGCAAGCATAAAATAGTTTAATACTTATGGCCTTATTACATCAAAAACAAAACCCGAATAAATCCAAACTTAAAACATAAAGTTTCAAAATAAAAGTTCACTGAGCTGAGCATGGCCACCACCAAGTTCCTGCTGACCCGGTCCATTACTGAGTGTCACCTGAAAAATATCCCACAACGGGGTGAGTCAAACCGACTCAGTGTGTATAACCAACACTAAGTCCCAACGATTCAGGCATATCATATCATATCATACATATATATATATATAACAAATAGACATAATGATGCAAACCCACACCCATACCTAGATAACCATCCGCTACACATCACCTGTACCAACCATCACATCGTGGGGACTACTAAGTCGACCCTCCATCCGCTACACATCATCGAAGGCAGTCGCTGCAGACGACTTGCTCATCGCCCTTATAAATTCGTGGCATAGCCACCAGATAATATATTTTGTGACGTAAGTCACCACATTCAGATTATGTGACCAAAGTCACCAGATATTGTGGTAAAAACCACCAGATCACTTCCCCTTTCATAATCACCCATATGCCCCATGTCATACAAATCATGCAAATATCACCTCTTATGTCTTATTCCACATTCTTAACCAATTCTTATTTATGCCACATTCAAGGTTCATAATACTTATTAACAAAGTTTCGGAGAGTAACGTACCTGAGTACCTTTGTACCATTGAATGGTACCTTTGACCACTTTTCACATTATTATTGACACATGCATTAACATAGTACCATAAATCTTTTAAAACTTAGTATAGGGATACACACCTGGTTTACTTAACGAGTTTACTCAAATCCCGAGAAGCCCGATCTAATGCTTTAGATCTCTAGTTCCTTGCTGCCGATTTGACTACTAATCAAATCTCGAAACCTTGTGATGCTCCCTCTTGCAATCGGCTAGACACTAAGTCACCAAACTGGTTAGCTTCGGCTTTTTTAATAAATACGAAATAGATCAGAAATACTAAGTATGGCCTTGGCCGAATGTCAGATTCACTTACCTTGCGATTTTAAATCTCGAAAATATCACTTGTCTTTGGTATCTATCGAAATCTCTACAAGCACTATGTCAGATCTGATTTCAATACTTAATGAACACCATTAATGGCCTTCGGCCTAAGATGACTCTGGCTTACCTTAGATCTTGAGATCCCGGATGATCTCCTCCTTGTAGTCGACAACTACCAAATCCCGAAAGACCCTTCAAAGTTTCGGCCAAAGAATACTAAAGAGGTTAGATTCCAACTTTCGGCTAAAACAATAATGGAATTAGTTCTTAAGTTCGGCTAAAAGAAAAAGATTGAAGATCGAATAGCAGTCGATCTCACCCTTACTATTGAAATCGATAGTACTCCTGCCTGACACCACCTGATAGATTCGACTATAGGCTTGACGTTGATCACCAATTTTCGACTTTTGATCTAGTGAAAGAATCGGCTAGAAGTCACTTTGTATATTCAGCTTTTGATTGGATAGCAAGGAGTTATGGATTCGGCTTCAACAAGAGACACAAAAGGAGGGGTATGAAGCTTTAGGGGTTACGGCAGTGGTGGAGAAGAGGATTTCGGCTAGAACAAATAAAAGAAAAAAGAAGAGAAAAACTTTGGAGAGAAAAGAGTAAACGAAAAGAGAGGCTAAAATTGCTAAATGAAATTCGGCTATCCCCCTTATTATACTTGGCTGAAAATCTCTTCAATTGAGTCCCTAGGCCGGCCAACTCCTTCCCCCTATCTCATCCCTTCCTTTTCTCCTATTTTCTCTCTTTTTTTGCTTATTCAAAATAATTCAAATAAATCATCAATTATCCTTTACTTTAGCCGAAATTTTAAAAGGATTAGACCACATCATAACTCATCCCTTAGTGCCCCATTGCCGTCCACCACTGCTCAATCTTACAGCAAAATGAAACTCTTTTATTTGCTTCCCACGTTACTCGAACCTAGGCCCTTGTACCCTGCTTGTGGCGTCACACACTGAGGCCCTAAGTGGCGCCTCCAAGCCACTTTAACAAGCTGATTTTTGTGTCTAATTTTCCCTACAATTTCTCTTAAGGCCTCCTCTGCCTAGCTTCCTCTTTTAAACTTAAAACTTAATATTTTCTAAGGCATTTTTCCTACATTCTAAGGTTTACAAAATTCATACAACATAATCAGAACACACATAGGCATGCTACTTCATACAATTTAGCATTAATGCATAAGCCATAAATCCTGGATGTTACACTATCATACAAGGGAATTCATCTTCTATTTGAGCATTAGAGGCAAAATTAGGAAAACTTGCTTCAAATCTAAATACTCGACCACCAGGCTTATTACCTAGTGACATAGAAAATCCTAGTCCGAGAGGAAAAGAACATTGTAAGGCTATCACTCTTAGGAGTGGTAAACAAACTGGCGAACCGTTTCTAGACTCTACTGTAGCACCTCAAGATATGGATGGAGTGATCACTGGTGAGAAGGTTGAATCTAAAAAGTTTGCCGATGCATCAGACAAACAAGTTCCAAAATTGTCACTCATATGCCTAATGTCTGACCTTTGAAACTCTCACTGCAATCAAAGATGTCTGTGCAAGTAGATATATCTCTACCTTTACCCTTCCCACAAAGATTCAGGAAGAATAAGCATGACAAGCAGTATCAATAGTTCTTGGACACACTAAAGCAACTGCGGATCAACATTCCTTTAGTAGATTCTTTGGTACATATTCTGAGTTAGGGAAATTTATGAAAGACCTCTTGTCCAAGAAGAAGAAGCTCTCTGATATTGAAACTATTGCACTCACAGAAGCCTGTAGCGCTATTTTGACAAACAAGTAGCCCCCTAAATTGAAATATCCTGGGAGCTTTACCATCCCATGTTCAATTGACAATCATTATTTGGGTAAGGCTTTATGCGACTTGGGGGCTAGCATTAACCTAATGCCACTATCTACTTTCAGAAAGATAGGAACTGGTCACGTGAAATCTACTGCAGTGACATTACAACTAGCCGATCAATCCTTGGCTCAACCTGAAGGGCAAATAAAAGACGTCTTAGTTCGTGTGAATAAATTCACTTTTCCTGCTGATTTTATTATACTTGACTACGAGGCAGACAAAGAGGTTCATTTAATCCCGGGACGACCATTTTTAGCCACCGGCCAAACTCTTATTGATGTTTATAAATGTGAACTAACCATGCGATTTAATGATGAGCAAGTCACCTTCAGTGTTTTTGAATCTATTCAATACAAGGACAAAGAAGAATGTCATACTGTTGATGTGCTAGATGATCCAATTGAGGAAGTCCAAAGCACAATACTTTCAGAAGAATTTGCAGTGACATCTGATGCTAAATCCTTAGACGATTGTAACAGTATGGTTGAAGCTAATAATGTTGAACTCAAGCATGGATGGCAGATTGAATCCTTAGACCTAGCCAACAGAACAACCCCAATTTTCAAGCCATCTATTGAAGAAGCTCCTACTCTGGAATTGAAACCATTACCTTCTCATCTTAAATATGTCATTCTAGGTGACCAAAATACTTTCCCAATTATTGTCTCTGTAACACTAGCTGTAACTCAAGAAGAGAAATTGGTCCATATTCTCAAGCAACACAAACGAGCTATTGCTTGGAGTATTGCTGATATTCAAGGTATTAGTCATTCTTTTTGTTTGCACAAGATCAAGTTGGAAGATGAAGGCAAGCAATCGATTGAACAGCAAAGAAGATTAAATGAAAAGATGAAAGTTGTCAAGAAAGAACTCATAAAATGGCTTGATGCTGGAATTATTTACCCAATTTCTGATAGCAATTAGGTAAGTCCAATGCAATACGTAACTAAAAAGAGTGGCATCATTGTGGTTCATAACGATAAGGACGAATTAATTCCTACACATATTCTAACGAGATGGCGAGTTTGTATGGATTATCGAAAATAGAATGCCTCCACAAAAAAGGATCACTTCATGCTTTTTTTCATTGACCAAATGCTGGATCGACTTGCTGGAAAGGCCTATTATTTCTTTTTAGATGGCTATTCTGGTTACAATCAAATTGCTATTGCACTGGAGGATCAGGAGAAAACAAACTTCACATGCCCCTTTGGTACTTTCGCTTTTAGCCGTATGCCTTTCGGTCTTTGCAACGCACCAGCCATAATTAAAAGTTGCATGATGGCAATATTCTCAGATATGATCGAAGACTCTTTAGAGGTTTTTATAGATGATTTCTCAATCTATGGGAATGATTCATTGCGCTAACAATTTGGGTAAAGTACTGAAGTGATGTGAGGACACACATCTTATCCTGAATTGGGAAAAGTATCATTTCATGGCAACTGAAGGCATTGTGTTAGGACATCACATCTCTAGTTAAGGTATTCAAAAAGAAAAAGCTAAGGTAGAGATCATTGAGAAATTACCTCCACCAACAAACGTAAAAGGTATTCGCAGTTTTCTTGGACATGCAGGGTGTTACTGAAGGTTTATTAGATATTTTTCGAAAATTGCAAAGCCCTTATGCTCATTGCTGGATCAGAATAAAAATTTCTTCTTTGATGATGCATGTTTGGATGCCTTTATTCAGTTAAAAAATAAGCTAGTAAATGCACCCATTGTCGTTACACGTGATTGGTCTCAACCTTTTAAAGTTATGTGCGATGCAAGTGACTTTACTGTGGGTGCGGTTCTAAGACAAAGAAAAGGAAAAATATTTCATGCCATCTATTATGCTAGCAAAACTCTTACAGAGGCTCAACTCAATTATACAACTACAGAGAAAGAACTACTGGCTATAGTCTTTGCTTTCGACAAGTTTCATTCCTATCTTGTCGGCGCAAAGGTTACTATATTCACTGATCACTCGATGTTGAAATATTTCTTTGCAAAAAAGGATGAAAAACCAAGACTGATGCATTGGATATTACTGCTGCAAGAATTTGACATCAAGATAAAAGATCGTAAGGGTTCAGAGAATCAAGTTGCAAACCATCTGTCTTAATTGGAAGTTGGCAGCGAAGACAGAAACATACTTCAAATTATCGACACATTCCAAGATGAGAAGATATTTGCTGTAAATGCAACTCCTTAGTATGTAGATTTTGTTAATAAAATAAAATAAAATAAATTTTTATTCTGGGGGTCGAATTTGTAGTCACGAAACCACTATTCCGATCTCACCGAAAATGGATTGTTACATAAGAAATGGGAAAAATCTCCTAAGAGATTAGTAAAATTCAATTTCGACACTACTGTAGGGTTAACAGAATAGGGTAAGGGGCGATTGTAAGGGACGACGACGATTTTGTTTTAGGTGGTGGGGGGTTTTACTAAAACAAGGGTAGTCGATGCATGAAGCTGAATGCATGGCGTTTGGAAAAAGTATACATCTGGCGGGTCAGCTGAACATTAAAGGGGATATGATATTTGAAACAGATCACACGGGCCTTGTCAAAAAATTAAGAAATAATGGTACGAATGTCACCATCATCAGCGCGCATCAAAGAATGTATAGCTACTTTCAACAATTTTAAATCAGCCAAATTAATTTGGTCAAACCAGTCTTGTAATAATGTAGCAGACTTAATTTATACTAAAATATGTAGTGAAGTCAAAATGTGGTTTTCGACATGAATTATCCTAAGGAAAATTATAATGCTATAATTAGTGATGTTACTTAATAAAACGAGTTGACCCTTATGGTCATTTTATGTTCAAAAAAGAAAAAAACATTACAAATACTAAACCATTAATTCAACAATATCCAACTGTTATAAGCACAAAACTAAATAATAAACTGCAATAATTATCTTGAATTACCTCAATAAAAAAAACTTAAAAATAATTTAAATAATGAGCGCCTTGGACTTGTCTTTTCCTTTTCTATTTTGCTAAAAGCTTTTATAAGAATATTCTTTTTGAAGTTTAAAGAACCTAATTTCTACCGGCTAAATTATTGATTTTGAAATGCTAAATAAATAAAAACTTTCTTAAAACATAATTAAATACAAAAAACCTAAATTAACCAATGCTTATAGACAATTTAAAACAAACCTTTCAAACTTTAGCACCAATTTTTTTTCCAAAACACTGCGGGCGGTGCTTAATTCCACATGATTCATGCTCGTTTGCCCCAATAATTAAATTAAAAGCATGGATGGACCACAATGCGACAAAAATGGTTCTACCCAATCTCTTCACCCACTCATAAAGGGAAAGATGTGCATATTTATTTATTTATTTATTTATATTTGCCCCCCCCCCCCCCCCAAATTAATAAAACCCAACAAAAGTTGTTGAGGACTCGTGGTTTTGCTATTAAATCATGTCTTAAACTTGTTTAGATTATATCGAAAGTAAACAAATCTCTATCACAATTACTATATAAATAACCCCATATCTTTCATTTTGCATTAATAGCCTTAAAATTATTGACCAAGTTTTCCTTTTTTAAATTTTAAAAAGTAAAACTTATTTCATCTATCATCACTAGTTTATTTTAAATTCTACAAACTAAATTAAAATTAAACAAATATTATTAATAATAACATTTGTTCAATTGTTTTAATATTTTTATATTCGTTTTACAATTTATGTTCAAGGTTCGTGCATGCCCTTTCTAAAAATATTATCTTCAAAATTTTAATTTATGTCTCTCCTTAAAAGTATAATACGCCTTATCACACCACACTTATTGATCATTTGCTGAAATGTTATTTTAATTTAAATCTTATTATAGAATTTTATTTCAATTTATTTTTATTTAGATTTTGATATATTTCATTTATTAATTATACATTATAATAATTAATTCTCATCACAATTATATTTGTAATCATACTTTTAAAAAAAAAAATATATCGTTACTTCTATTTAAAATGAGAGATCAATTGTTATTTCAATTTAGGACTTACGCATGAGGTATGTTATACGTGTAGACAGATTTCTTTTGGAAAAATAATTTTAATTAATAAATTGGTATATAATAAAAGAAAAAACACAACCGAAGAACATGCCCATATGGAACTCCAATTCATAAAATTAATAGTGGAAGTGGCAAAAACATATTCTGAATTACGTGGTTTCCCTACATCCAAATGAATACCAACAACTGCCAATTGATCCATAGAGCATAAAAAAAAAACATGTTTAAAATATTTTAAAATGGATAGTCAGTATCTACCCTTTTAATGAACCTATAAGATATGGAGGATTAGTTACCGGGTTTGCTTCGGTAAATACATTGAGAAATCAAAAAAAATTTTAAATGGGTAAAAGATCTTTCTGGTCCCTCTCGATTTCAAAATTAAGCAAATTAGTCCTACTAAAAAAATCAGAGTAATTTAATTTCTATTAATTCCGAAAGTGAGCAACTAAGAACAATTAATCACAAAAATATGTTTTTTGTCAATTGTACATAATTATTATTTGTACAATAACAATTTAGCCCTCAATATTTACACATTCTATCAATTTGGTCTTGATTGAACAAGCTTAACCCACAACATTTACACATTTTGTCAACAATTACATAGATTATACAAAATATTGAGGGTTAAATTTGGTATTATACCAATCAAAATTATGTACAATTGATGAAAAATAGTAACACTGTGAATAATTATCCTTAATTGCTCAATTTTGAAATTAATATAGATTAAATTGCTTCAGTTTTTTTGAAAGTGACCAATTTGTTGAATATCAAAATTAAGTGCAATTGGAGAGATATTTTTACCATTTATATGTTATTTTTAAATAGGGCTAATGCATATTTGGTACTCAAATTTGACACTTTTTGTCTAATGTGATATCTTTGATTTTTTTTTTATCAAATGTAATATATGTATTCAACAAAAGTTGAACATTTTGATACCCGAAAGTGATTATATTAGTTTCTTAGTATTTAATTACAATAAGATATTTCAAGAACCACCAAGAGGGATTGAAGCTTCTTCTTTTGAGCTTTCCGAGAGGGTTTACCTTCAAGGTTGTTTTTCTTAATTTATCAATAAAAAAAAGTTCACTCCCATCATATTGTATTTAAAATTAAACATGAAATTAAATAAATTCACATTTAAGACTAATTAAAAAATTGTGAATATTTAAATCTAATAATATTATCAATTAACTTTCATCAAAGCAATTCTAAAACTTGAATTTAAACACTAAAAACTTAACACATTTATCTTTGGGTACCAAAATATATAACTTTTATTAAATATAGATACCACATTGAATAAAAACAAAGATTATCAATTAAAAAAAAGTGTCAAATTCAAGAACTAAATAATATATTAAGCATTTTAAATATTATTTAAATATTTTATAATAATTTTAAATTAAATATAAGTTTTATCAATTATATAATAATTTAGATCAAATTCAACTTATTTGAATCTAAGATATGATACTAAATTTAACCTAAATTGAATCAAATCTATAAAAAATGATAACCTAACTCTTAGATGGATTTAACTATACGTCAATATCCATCAATAATGTATAGATGCCTAATCTCAAAAATTGTTAGTAAATTTTTTTATTTTCTAGTGTATTAAGCACTTTTTTTTATTTAAGGGTGAAATAGTAATAAAATTATTTATTATGCATCTAAATATTTCAAGTGTATGATGCATACATATACATGTCTATTGACTACAAAATATAGTAGGAGAAGCAGGTGGCAATTCACACAATGGAAAACATGCCGAGAGGTATGGGGAAGGTGTTTTATTCTTATAGTGGAGAAGGTGTAATGGAAAGACATAAGGCTTTCCCAATGCTAAGAATGAGTATTTATAAGTAAGGGTGACTCTCTCTTAGCCTTGGGTCTTCGCAAGTGTATGGTGCAGGTCTTATCTTCGTTGGCCACTTGTGGAGCATAGTAGCCATTTAAATAAGTGACATTGGGATAGAGGTGACTAGGAAAGGTCCCATGTGTGAGTCACACAAGAAAGTACCCAATACTTATCCTTGGTAAGGTAAATCATAGGAGTTCCACGTGTTATGCATATGTGTGTTCATGAAGTCTGACCTTAGTGAAGTGATGCCCCTGGTCAGGTAATGGTTGTCGAAGTCATGCCAAGGTGCGGCAAGGGTGGTGAGGTACTTATAATAATTGCCACTCCATTCAAAGGAAGTTATAAAGTGACCTTCATGAGACTATCTAGATCTTTAGCCTTTTGTTATGAATATAGATGTAATGTACGTTTGGTGGAGAGGTAGCGTGTGTTGTGCATACGAGACTTGTAGAGAGTGCTTGCTTTTAATTTTGAAAGGGCACCATTTGAATCATAGAAGGGCTTATTTAAGTCTTTTCCAGTTAACAGAAGGGCATGTGTCAACTGTTATTGGCTAGTGGATTAACAAATCATAATTTATGGAACACACGTTGTCTTCTTATTGGTTTGTGAGAGGTCATGTCATTTTGAATCTTCCCACATAGATTTCTCTTTTTATAGAAAAGGTGTCTTAGGAGTTTTGTGGAGAAATTATGGCTTAAGCATCTATAGAGAAAAATGTTTTGAGAATAGTTTTGTTCCTAAAGATTTTTGTTGGAATGTAACAGCCCAATTTTGGGTCTAGTCAGAACAGTAGTTTCGGGACCACAATTCCAAAGCAGTAAAATTAATTTTTATTATATTTTATGGTCTACAGTTTTATGCAATGATTTCGTGAAAATTTTGTTCAAAAATTTTGACGTTTGGGCACTCAATTTAGTTAAAAGGACTAAATTGTAATAAGTACAAAATGTGAATTCTGTAGGTTAAAGGTGTCTAATTGTTATGAAATTTTAAATTGGAGGTCCTTAAATGGTAATTAGACCATTGGTTAAGTTAGTGGACAAAAATGGATATGGTTAGGTATGTTTCTAAAGTTTTTTATTAAGGGCATTTTAGTAATTTGGTAATTAAAATGAATTAAAAAGACAAAATATGTAACATCCGGGATTTAAGGGCTATGCATCTTTTATGTTTCTGCGTGTCGAAGTGTTATACTTATTGGTTGGTTGTGTTTGGGAGCCTCGACAAGGCTCGGGGTTAAGCCGAAGCCTTGGTAAAATTTTAGTTTTGGGCACCTACGGGGGGATAGCCAGATGGGAGTAGGAATTAAGGGATTTTGGATTGCATGTGGTGTCATAAAAAGGTGCAGTGGAAGAGTGGCAAGGTGACGCCACTTAGCATGCAGGGAGGTGGCGTCATAAGGAGCTGAGAGGGAAGAGGTTCGAAACACTTAAGCAGCAAGGGAGTATTATTTTTTTGGCTCAGGCAAGGGAGGTGGTTGGATGACAATCAAACTCTGGAGGAGAGAGGTAAGACTTGGTCAAGCATTTCAAATGAGTGGAGGAGAGAAATTCTAGGAGCTTGAAATATTCAAGTTTGTTTGAATATTTGGAAGAGAGGAAAGCAATGAGGGATTGTAGGGACAGCATAGTGTTTGATTGCTAGGGGAGTGTTAGCCGAATTTTTTTTGAGGAGTTTCAGAAGAGGGGAGCTTTCGGTTTTGGCTTTGGGTGAGGGTGCCGAAATTTGGTGATCAGGTTGCTAGTGTGTAGTGGTTTATTTTTTCGGCATTAAGGTGTGCTTCACATTTTATTTTAGTTTTTCCTCTCGTCCTCTCTTTTGCCAAAAATCATCTAAACATTTTCCATTCTTTTCTTCTTTTGACCTATAGCCGAAACTAGAAGACCAAGGTTGCACATCTCTTTCATTTTTCTTTTCTTCTCACTCTCAAAAGCCGAAATCACCATTTCTCCCTTCTTTTTCATTTTCATTTTCTTTTTTTTTGAACCTCCTTTTTAGCCGAATCTTCTTGATCTTTATTGTCTTGTTTTGCTCTTTTTCTATTCACTAAAAGCCGAAACCACACCTTCATTTTCCTCTTAGCCGAAATCTCTAAGTCTCAGCATCATCCTATTTGTTTTCTCTTTCTGAAGTATTCACCATAGCCGAGTTCTCATTCCATATTCTGGTAAGTTCTTTAGTAGTTCCTATTTCTTTTTCTTTTCCCCTTTTGGCCGAATCTTCTCTTAAAACCCTGTTAAGTTGCTTCATTTTCTTCTCCTAGAAGCCGAACCCCTGATCATTTCAGTTGTCTATTCTTTTAGAGTGCCATCTTTAAGTCGAATCTTCACTGCTGTGACTGCTTGTGCCGAACCCTGAGGAGAGTTGAAGGTAAGTAGATGATGTTAATATGTTTGGCTGAGTGGTGAGAGGGGGGCTCATATTCCCTGTTTGGCCGAAAGGCCACTTCCTTTAACCCACTCTCTTTTAGTCGAATCCCATCGGGTATTTGTATAGGTGCGATCAATGTGTTAACCAAAGTCTGCTAACTCCGGGATTCACTCGATTTAGATAAGAAGATTCCTTCTAGTGGTTCTATTAATCGATTTATTGTCTATCTATTGTCTTAACCTAGTTAGGTGGATATTCAAAATCATATCTTTCGTAGTGAGTTTTGACGAGGCTTTTAATGGATGTAAGAAACATACAAGTTGGAGAGGGAAGCAAACCTTCGGGTTCGATCCTTAAGTTCAAGAAGAGGGTTGTGTCTGTTGTTCGTGATTGGCCACCTGGGTGTGGGCCAGCTTCTGAGCAGAGTAGTGGGCAAATAGTCGTGATTCCAGCCAGTGATAGTGACGACATAGATAGTATAGTGTTACGTGTAGCCAGGTGTGTAACTCCTCACACCATCTATAATGCTGTGTTAATATGTTAATAAATATTCTGTTAAATGTCGAAAACTCGATTTGGCTATTAAGATACCCTTGGAGGGTAAAGGCGAGAGGTCAGGTTAGTGATTTCCGTTATATTAACTAAATGGTTATGATGAGATGACATGATATTCGTTATGAGCATCATATACATGCATGTCGAAACCTGTTGCATCTGTGCATTAAAATGATTATGTTTGCATGGGGTTGGGAATATGATACTAAAGGAGAAGTGTTGTAGTGGCTCTGCCATGATCTGTTGTAGTGGCTCTGCCACGATCTGTTGTAGTGGCTCTGCCACGATCCGTTGTAATGGCTTTGCCACGATCTGTTCTGGTGACTATGTCACGAATCTGACGATGAGCAGCATGACTGCCATCGATGGTGTGTAGCAGTGAGGGTTGATTGTAGAAATCCCCATTGGTGTGATTGGTTGGTACGGGTGGTGTGTAGCGGATGGAAATCTAGGTTGGGTTGGGTTCTGCATCATTTTCTGTGTATGTAATATCTGTTATTCTGTTCTGTAGGGCTAAGGCCCTGTTTGATGCTGCATGAGTGTTGCACACTGAGTCTTATGACTCACCCCGTTGTTTAACACCTTTTCAGGTAGCTCATAGTGTAATGGACCGGGCTGGAGAGGAGCACAAGGTGGCCATGCATGATTTTGTTTCGTTTCAGTAAAGAACTTTACTTATTTTTAATAACTGGTGTGGTTTTCACGCTGTAATAAGGCCACTGGTAACTGGGTTTTAAATTTCGATTTTTTCTTTAGTTTTAGACACTCAAGTTATACAATCAACTGAAATAACGAAATGTTTTAAGAAAAGAACACAAAGGCAACAAAGCTTTCATACGACTACATTAATGAGTAGATTATTATCTTTTGCAACAGAACTTTCATAACTTAAACGAATAACATTGGTTTTAAAAAGTCACTCAGTTTTTGAAATTCGGGGACTAAACTCGATTAATGTAAAATTACTATGTTTTCTAAATAAATACTAAACACGAAATCCCAACAAAGGTTTTCCTTTAAGAACGCACTGTGTTTTACAAATTCTTCTTAGTGACATGTCAGATAGTGGTGTTTGGGCCGGGTTTGGGGTGTTACAAAATAAGCCAAAGATTCATTCATCTTCTTCATTCTATGGCCGAATGGCTAGGGTTTTTCAAGCTTCGAAGCTCGATTGTAAGTCCGTTCTAGCCCTATTTTTAATGCTCTTTACATTTTTGAAGTCATTGTAACTCGATCTTTCTATTTCTACCATCAATTAGAAGAGATGTCCAGGTCTAAAATTTTACCCATGATGGATGTTTGTGTATTTTGATGTCTAATGGTAGAAAATGCATGTTTGGTGTATGATAAACAACTTTTGCTAAGTGATTTTCGGTAAAAATGCCTAAAAGGACTTGCTTGTAAAAGTTATAAAATATGGTGTAAAAATGTGAATAAATGAAAAATGTGGGCTTTTATGAGCATGTATAAGGTTTGGCTATGCATGGGTAATGAAGAAATTTAATGAAAATCATTTTACGAGCCTAGGGACTAAATTGTAAAAATATCAAACTTTAGGGGTAAAAATGTAATTTTTCCTTAATGTGATTTTGGGCTAATTTGAATAGTATAATGATTGAATAAGTTACATGTGATATTATAGATCAAGAAAAAATGAGGTTTGGATCTAGCACGGAGGAAAACGAGTATTTGACGATTTAGCCTTTTTCGCCATTTTTATGTCGAGGTAAGTTAGTATGTAAATAATGCATTGTTATATTTATGTTTTAAATGCTTTAAAGTTGTATATAGTTTGATTGACTCTATGGAAGTATTTGTCAAAGTTTCGACAATCGAGAAATCTCGATTGAACCTTAGGAATAGATTAGAATACAAGTGACATGTCACTAGGAATCCATGTAATTATGTGATTTATGTGTTCCAGGTGCTGGTCTTGTACGTCCTACTGGTGGCTGGGTATACTTGCATATGTTGCGGATACCTGACAGCTTGTGTGAGCAGCACCGCGTAGCTACATCTCGACTGACAGCTTGTGTGAGCAGGCCCAAGGATAACTCGAGAGCGGGCTTATATGTGTTATGAGATTTGTGGTAGCATTGGCTACATATGTGACACTTATGTGCAAAGATTTCCGTGTATCCGATAGTATTCCAAGTGGTTCAACAGGAAACTCAACGGGTATGTCAAAGATGAGAAAGTACGTGAATATGTTATGAGATGGTACAGGTATGTACGTAAAACTCAAAGAAAAATGAACTCAGTATATGATGAACAATTGGTAAGATTGTGATTGAGTAAGTTGTGTTTATGAAGTTTTAATGACATTTATGTTGATATATGTTATGTTATTCATATGATGAACTATAGGCAATAATGTGATTGAATAGTTATACTCATGAAGTTTAATGACATGTTATTGTCATGGTTGTGGTTATTTGGTTGCTCTCTCATGCTTGATTTTGTGCCATGAGATGTTGTATAGATGTGTGCAAGCGAGGGTGGCAAAATGGCTTGGTAAATAGCCTTGTTTTTTTCCACACGGGTAGACACATGGGTGGGTGTCTAGGTCGTGTGTGACACGCGATCTGCCCCACGGGCATGTGTTCTGGCCGTGTGTCCCTTGCACTTTAATTGTTGCAAAACAGAATGTCCAGAATTGAGCCACGGGCAGAGACACGGGTGTGTGTCTCTGCTGTGTGTGCTACACAGCCTATCACACAAGCGTGTGGCACGGCTGTGTGGCACAAGTCAGAGAGCTCACTAATTTCGAACATGGCCTATAGCACGGGCGTGTCTAAGGGTCACACGGGCGTGTCCTTTAGACCACACGGGCGTGTGAGCCCTGTAACATGAGAAATTTTCTAAATTTTGTAAAATTTTCTAAAGTTCTCGGTTTCATCCCGAACCACTTCTAAAGCATGTTTTGGGCCTCGTAGGCTCGTATAAAAGGGACTTTATGATTGAATATGTATGTGTATGAAAAGTCTTAATTTGTACTCAAATTTTATTACTCAAAATTACGTGATTGCTTGTGATGTGAGTCCAGTAATGTCTCATACCCTGTTCTGGTGTCGAATACAAGTAAGGGGTGTTACATGGAATCTTTTCCATTGTTGGGTCTTTGGTAAATTTCAAAATCCTTTGACTTTGGTTTTATACGTTGAGAGTTGGTTTTAGATTAGCAATGTCATGTTTAATAGTGGCAGTGTAAGGCGTCTACAACCCATTGATCTATCAAGGCTCTAGTATTGAGGGTTGCCGCTTGAAAATACTTAAGATAATCACGCAAGTGCTCACCATATCTTTGTTTGACAGATAAAAGACTCAAAGGTGTATTCATTATGGTTTAAAATGCATAAAATTTTCCCAAGAATCGACAACCTAACTATTCAAATTATGGATAAGGCCTTCAAGAAAGATAGATACCAGTTCTCTAAATTGCTTCTAAGAGTTGTTGGAAAAGCTTTGCATTTGGAAGCATCATAAGCTCCAAAGACATTTGTTATCATTAAATTGCATTATATGAGCAGTCAATGACTTATTCTCCTCATAAATATTTTATTGGGGAATCTGAGAGTTGTAGGGAGGTCGATTCCTATTATATCAGGTGCTAAGGGATTATTTGAGTAAGAGACCCAATCTAAAGCTTCCATTTCATCTTACAATGCTTCTTGTTAGGGATGAATTTGTCTTGGGTGATATTTCGTCTATGGGTTCCGCCCCTAAACTTAGGCATCAATGGAAAGTAGTGATAAGCCATAAAAGTAACATATTTTTAACCCCATTCTTGATGCGTTTTTGAATGATTAATTATGTAAATTAGTGAATTTGATACTCCTAATCCTTTAAATTCATGTGTTTATACTTAGGAGAGCATTTGGGAGTTCAACGTCTATTCTCTCATATCTTGAAGGTGCGAGGTTTGTATTGTTGCATGACCCTTTGCCTCGTTTACATCATTCTCCGAGTATTTAGTCTGAACACATAATTTCATCTTTTGAGAACAGTTTCTTTCTTATTGCTCGTTAAAGCCTCACCTCTGCCATGGTACTTTTTGAAAAATGAAGAAATCCTCACTTATATGGACACCCTCTTTTTCGATACTATCAACCCTTTAAACATGGTGAGTTCTACGCGATGGTCCTGTTTTGGGTTCTCGTGTTATTTAGAAACCTCTTAGAGTAATACGCAGAACTTCTTTTATAAAAGCGTTATTAGTTCATCCATCATTATTTCAATGCAACACGCTTGCATGGGGGTAATATCAATAGATGAGAGTAAAATTGGTGTGAAGTAAACCTTATAATAAAAGAAAGTAATCAAAAGGTATATCTTGAAAAGAGCCAAGTATTCAAGGATGGCACATTTAATGTGAATAAAAATGACTACTATACGACCTCTAGATATCGCCGCCTGAGCTTCTCTGCCCCAATGTCTGGAAGACTATTTTGAGTGTGACATGTGTTTAGAAGATCTTGAGTATTTTGTCGAAGCATCAAGACGCAACATACCCTTCCCTTGTTAATTCAAGTATGACAGGATCATTGTATGCCCCATTATTATCTGATCACAATTTGATCCGCCCTTTTCGAGTTTTCGACTCAAAACCCCTTTGGTCTCAAGGCGCCCTTTGCGGGATTTCACCTTGACCTCTCTATTTTTTTTTTTTTTGGGAAAGTCTCAAAGTGCCCTTTGCGGGTTTTCGCTTTGGCTTCTTTCTTTTTTCTGGTATAGTACTTCTTGGCAGAATCTGAATTTACGGGATTGGGTAAGTTCTTCCCATCCATCTCGGCCAGGATCAATGCTCCTCCGGAGAAAGCCTTTTTCACCACATAGGGTCCTTCTCAATTTGGCATCCACTTCCCTCTGAAATCCTTTTGCATAGGGAGGATCTGTTTTAAAACCAAGTCTCCCTCGTAAAATTCTCTTGGGCGAACCTTTTTGTCATAAGCCTTCATCATCCTCATTTGGTATATCTGACCATGATGGGTGGCCTTTAGCCTTTTTCCCTTAATCAAGTTCAGTTGATCATATCGAGACTGGATCCACTCGGCTTCATCTAACTTTAGTTCTGACAAGACTCGAAGGGAAGGTATTTCAACCTCGATGGGTAGTACTGCCTCCATTCCGTAGACTAGTGAGATAGGAGTTGCCCCAGTAGAGGTTCTGACTGATGTTCAGTATGCATAGAGAGCGAATGGTAACTTCTCGTGCCAATCCTTATAGGTTTCAGCCATTTTCCCCATAATCTTCTTAATGTTCTTATTGGCTGCTTCTACTGCACCATTCATTTTTGGACAATATAGTGATGAATTGTGGTGTCTGATCTTAAATTGACTGCAGACCTCCACAATCATGCTGTTGTTAAGGTTTAATGCATTGTCTGATATGATTCTTTCTGGCATTCCATATCGGCATATGATTTCCTTTTTTAGGAACCTGCTGACTGCCGACTTGGTAACGTTGGCGTATGACGCAGGCTCTACCCATTTGGTAAAGTATTCGATAACCACGAAGATGAACCGATGCCCATTTGAAGCTTTCGGAGAGATTGGCCCAATGACGTCCATGCCCCACATGGAGAAAGGCCATGGGGAAGTCATAACATGCAAAGGTGAAGGAGGCACATGAATTTTGTCCCTGTATATCTAGCATTTGTGACATGTTTTAGCGTACTTGATACAATCTCCTTCCATGGTAGACCAATAGTATCCAAATCTCATGATTTGTCTAGCCATTGTGAAACTGTTAGCATGCGTTCCACAGACACCCTCATGGACTTCTTCCAGAATTTTCTTAGCTTCAATGGCATCCACACACTTCAACAGTATTTGATCCTTTCCTCTCTTGTACAGGACCTCCCCGTCCAGGACATAATCACAGACTATCCTTCTCAATGTCCTTTTGTCATTTTCTGTTGCTTGATCAGGGTATTCGTGGTTTCTCACATGTCTCAGAATGTCATGATACCAAGGATGATCATCTCTTCTATCCTCCTCGTTAATATTACAGTAGTGGACTTGAGCTTTACGGATACTCATTTGGATGGGCTTCATAATTTCCTGCTCATTTACCCTGATCATGGAAGCTAATGTGGCCAAGGCGTCGGCCATTTGGTTCTCATCACGCGGGAGGTAGAAGAATGTGATATCCTCAAAATCCTCAATCAACTCCAAAATTAACTTTCGGTAACTGATCAATTTGGGATCCCTCGTTTCCCATTCTCCTTTGAGCTGGTAAATCACCAATGCGGAGTCTCCGTATACCTCTAGCGTTCCGACTTTGCGATCTATGGCTGCTCGAATTTCCATAATACAAGCTTCGTACTCTGCCATGTTATTTCTACAATCAAAATCCAACTTGCAAGTAAATGGGTAATGATTTCAATTTGGGGATATCAAGACTGCCCTAATTCCATTACCAACGGCATTTGACGCTCCG
Source organism: Gossypium bickii (assembly GCA_025503065.1). Lineage (NCBI taxonomy): Eukaryota > Viridiplantae > Streptophyta > Magnoliopsida > Malvales > Malvaceae > Gossypium > Gossypium bickii. Next base: position 56,114,018 of record CP106717.1, on the reverse strand, counting down.
TCGAAGTTCAACTTCCAAGGGCCATCTTTTAGTCTATCTTCCTCAGTAGCTACTACAAACATCAGATCCTCATTGGGAAAATCAAAGTTCAAAGGTTCGTAATTGTTTAGCGCTCTGCTGGCTAGAAAGTCTACTATTGCACTTCCCTTCATAGCCGTCTGGCTCACATAGACTATCTCGAACTCAGAGAGCAAAATTTGCCATTGAGCCATTCTCCCATTCAAGGCGGTTGACTCCATCATATATTTAAGAGGATCTAGTTTCGAGATTAACCAAGTCACATGGTACAACATGTACTGCCTCAACCTTCGAGTTGTCTAGATCAAGGCACAACACAATTTTTCAATTGGCGAATATCTCATCTCACACTCAGTAAATTTCTTACTGAGGTAATATATCGCCTTTTCTTTTCTCCCCGAGTCGTCATGTTGACCCAGCACACACCTCATGGAGTGATCAAACACTGTTAAATACAAGATTAGTGGCTTATCCCGACAAGGAGGTGATAAAACTGGAGGATTCGATAAGTACTGTTTAACCCTACCGAAAGCTTTCTGGCATTGATCATCCCACACACCTGGATTATGTTTCTTCAGAAGATGAAATATGAAGTCACACTTTTCGGTTAATTGTGAAATAAACTAAGCAATGTAATTTAACCTTCCCAGGAAACCTCGGACTTCTTTTTGAGTGCATGGTGGAGGCAACTCCTGTATAGTCCTGACATTATCTGACGATTCCTTTTTCGCTAACTGTGAAACCCAGCAATTTACCCGATCTAGCTCCAAAAGTGCATTTTGCAGGGTTGAGCTTTAACTGGAATTTCCTCAGCCTCAAGAACAATTTTCTCAAGACTTGAATATGTTCCTCTTCTGTTTGGGATTTTGCGATCATGTCGTTGACGTAGACTTCAATCTCCTTGTGCATCATGTCATAGAACAAGGTCACCATAGCTCTTTGGTATGTAGCCCCCGCATTCTTCAACGCAAACGGCATTACTTTGTAGCAAAATGTGCCCCACAATGTTATGAAGGTGTCTTTCCCATATCTTCAGGATGCATTTTTATCTGATTGTACCCCGAGAAACCCTCCATAAATGAAAACAACGAGTAGCCTGCTGTGTCATCTGCCAGAGTATCAATATGAGGTAAAGGAAAATTATCCTTTGGGCTAGCCTTATTTAGGTCCCTATAATCCATACACATCCATACCTTCCCATCCTTTTTAGAGACAGGCATGATGTTGGCTACCCATTTCGAATATTTGATCTCTTGTAAGAATCTGGCGTCAAACTGCTTTTTGACTTCCTCCTTTATTTTTAGCACAATATCTGGCCTCATCCTTCGGAGCTTCTGTTGAATGAGTTTGCAATCCTCTTTTATGGGCAGGTGGTGTACTACAATGTCGTTGCTTAAACCGGGCATATCCCTATATAACCATGCGAAGACATATTTGAATTCTTGTAGCAGTTTGACAAGATCTCGTCTTCTTTCCTCAGTTATGTGCGTTCCAATTTTTACTACCTTCCCTTCTTCCAATGTCACAATCTCTACTGTTTCCTCATGAGGTAGAATTTGTTTCTCCTCCTGTTCTACCATTCTTAACAAGTCAGAGGATAAATCACTATCTATTTCATCTTCAAAATCTTGTGATCCTTCTAAACACATGTCTTGCTCAAAAGGATATTTCAAGTTTGTGGCAGCGTCGCTCATGTCATTGATATCTGGGGAGCTAATGTAGTCCAAAAGAATATGAAAAGAATGAATGAATTTATGAATGGTTATTTGTATGTTTAATGGTTATGAAAGAATGATTTGAAGGATTCTTAAAATAAAGAAAGGAATAGAAGAATGTTTGCTTCCATTGATAGCAAAATGTATTTCATTAATATAATAATGTTTGAACACGAGCCTATTTCACAAAAGAAATCTTATCACTTCTAGGCTTAAAGTAATAAGAGCGTTCTGAACATTACTCTGAATAAATTTTAAATACTACGGGAATCTCCTCTGCAGTCCAGTTGTCTAAAACGCTTCCTGGTTCATAGGGTTGAATGTCTAATAAGGTCCCTTCTTCCACTGTCTCCTCAGATACGACATTGATGCAAACATTACCTAACACTGCTATGATGTCTTTTCCTTTTGGTGCACTACGCTTAGCATGAATTACCCCACCTGACACAAATGTTTTAGATATATGTGGAATTATCATGGGTTACCACTTGGTTTCTATGCCATTCAAACGAGCACGCCTTCTTTCCTGTCTCTTTTCCAGTTCTTTTCTTTTTTGTTTTGCATCTGGCCTAAATCCTAAGCCAAAGCAATCTTGTTTGTCCTTCAATGTCGGGGCCGCAACTCTCCCCTGAAGATATTTTCCCAGTCCTCTTCTTGGTAAAGCTCCTTTCCCCACGGTTACTTTCAGTCCCATTCTTGTAGTCTTGGAGATTCTTGGTATCAGGATCCTATTTCCTTCTGTGGTGAAAGTTGCATTTACAAACTCAAAAGACCGGAAAAAACATTTGGTTCTCTCATCATTTATCTCCAAGTACGGCATCTCGCTAGTCATAGCTGCAATAATATCCTCCTCAGCCTTTATCGATATTAGTCGACCATCCGCTATCAATTTCACTTTCTGATGTTATGATGAGGGCACTGCCCCTGATGAGTGTATCCACAGCCTCCATAATAAGCAGTTATAGGAGGTCTTGATGTCCATTACCAGAAAATCCACTTTGTAAGTAGTCGGGCCAATTAATAAAGGTATCTCGATTCTTCCCAACACTTTCATGTGCGTGCCATCGAATGCCTTTACTATGCTTTGTCACTCCTTCATGTGCGAGCTGTCTATCGGTAATCTGTTTAGAGTGGACAAGTGAAATACGTTTAATGCTGACCCGTTGTCTATTAGGACCCCTGGTAGCGTGTACCCTTTGCATCTAGTGGTGATATGCAAAGCCTTGGTGGATCCCCTACCACCTGGTTGTATTTTGTCATCACTAAAATGGATGAAGTTGTCTGCACTTATGTTACCCACCAACCGATCCAATTTATCAACCAAAATATCATTGGCGACATAGGTCTCATTTAAGACTTTCATGAATGCGTTCCTATGTACCTCCGAATTCTGAAGCAAAGCCAACACAGATATGTACGCTGGCTGCTTATGCAGCTGATCTACCATACAATATTCACTGTGTTTCAGGAACTTTAAGAACTCCTTGGCTTCTTCCTCTTTCACTGGTTCCTTGATAGGTGATTCGAACTCAGCTAATTTTTCTCCCTCTGGCTCTACCATTGGAGCTTTCCTTTTTGCCAAATCACAGCGTTTCCCGCCACGAGTATAAGAACCTACATCCAACTCCTATTTTGGAGCAGTAGCCAATTTCTCCTATTCTTGGATTGTCACACTACATTCATAGTTCCAGGGAACCCTCTTGCTATCCTCATATGTAAAGACTGCAGGTCTTTGTATTATCACTTTGGGTGCTGCCTGTATTTTAGCTCCGCTATGCTTGGGTACTGCGGGTCTCTGTATTATCACTTTCGGTGCTGCCTGTATTCCAGCTCCATTGTTCTTGGGTGCCAAAATAATAATCAAAGGAATTTGACTATTGAGCTTCTCGTTGTCGACTCTGAGGTGCATATGCTCTTCTCTTCTGCACCCTCTTCATAAAACTCAATTTCTTTATTGTTCATCAAATTTTGTACCAAAGTTTTGAACTCCTCACAGCTCTGAATCTCGTGCCCCGATTCCCGATGGTACTCACAATAATTTATCAACCTTCCCTGACTCTCTTTTGCAATGATTAGCCCCTGTTTGACCATTTCTTTCCAGACCAATCTTAAGGGAGTCTTAATTTCTGCCAGGCTTGTTTTGACCTTCCTCTCTGAACTTTCGCTGACTGCGTTGACCCCATTATGATAGGATAATGGATTCTTTTCCTTCGGCAAATCTGCCAACTCTATAACCCCCATATTGGCAAGCTTTTCTACCAATTTCTTAAAGGCTAGGCAATTCTCTATTGAATGCCATGTGATTCCCGCATGATATTTGCATTCTGCATTCGGGTCATACCACTTGAGGTACGGGGGCTGCATTGGTGTTAGATAGTGAGGGGACACTATATGCGCATCGAATAGGTTTTTATACATTGCCTTGTATGTTATCAGAATCGGTGTAAATTGAAGCTTCTCATTGTTCTGCCTTGCGGTGCTAGATTCCTTCCTGGGCGAACATTGATGCCCTGTAGCCACTGCCCTAGGTTGATTAACAGTGACCGTCTTTGAATGCCCTATGATTGTGTTTTCACCTTGCTTTCTTTCCTTATTGTAGTCATTCTTTTGTTATTTTCCCCCGCCTTAATCTTTCCACTTTTTATAGCATTCTCGATTATCTCTCCGGTCATTACAATGGCTGAGAAACTCTTGGTTGCGCTTCCTAGCATGTGAGTAAGGAATGGGGCCTTCAACGTATTGATAAAGAGCATTGTGGTCTCTTTTTCCAGAAGTGGTGGCTTGACCTGGATGGCAACCTCCCTCCACCTCTGTGCGTACTGCTGGAAACTCTCATTTGGTTTCTTTTCCATGTTTTGTAAAACAATTCTGTCAGGTGTCATATCAGTTACATGACTGTATTGTCTCATAAATGCTTGTGCCAGATCTCTCCAAGAACCGATTTCAGTACGGCTCAGCTGATTATACCATATGGCTGCTGCTCCGACCAGGCTATCCTGGAAGCAATGTATCAACAATCGGTCATTGTTAATATACCCGGTCATTTTCCTACAAAACATGGTTATATGAGCTTCAGGGCAAGTGGTTCCCTTGTACTTTTCAAACTCCGTCATCTTGAATTTGTGGGGAAGTATTAATTCCGGTACCAAACTTAGATCTTTGGCGTCAACTCCATGTTGCCTATCAGGGTCTTCCATAGCCTTGAATTTGTCTTCTAACCATTTGCAACGCTCTTCTAACTATCTCAGCAATTCTGACTTTGCCTTTTCCTCTTCTGCTGCCTCGTCGAGGTCGGGAATAATGGCATTGATCGGGTGGTCTACCAAATTGGACCCTGATCCCGCTTGGAAATTTGGCGGTATCGAGACACCCTCTTGAAATTGTTCACGTTTAATTACAACGGATGCCCTTCATGGATACGCTTCAGGAGGTGTCGGGGTAAAACCCAGGGGATATGGTTGTTCCCCACTATCCTCCACAGTGTTAACCATGGGGGCTTTCCCTTTGTCTGCCAATAACTGAGTTAATTGGGACATCATGGTTCTTTGTGATTCCATCATCTGATCCATCATATCACGATGGATCTTAGCAAGCTACTCTTGCATTTGAAGTTGAAGCTTTTCCTGCATCTTTTGGAGTTGTTCGAGTTTCTCTATCCTTTGATCCATATTTTTTGTTTTCTTTCTTGTACCGTAGAGATGCGTCTCTGGCAAAGTTTTGTTGGTTTCCAGGTTGCTGAAATAATTTTTACTATAATTAGGACCTTTTAATGATTTTTAAAGCATGTGAATGGAATGAATGATAAATCTGAAAGCATGAAATACGAAAAAAGTCGATTCTGATTCAATTCCATTTAGGAAACGTTATTTGAAAACAAAGCTCTTTACATAAAGTGGATTACAAATACGGTCTCGCTCTAACACCTAATGTTTGAATTTTTGTAAGCAGAGAGGTAAATTCTCGTCCTCGATCTGATCAAGTCTCAAACTGCATACTCAAAACATCAGCTTGTACGGCTAAAGTCTGTAAATATTCGTCTATCTCTCGCATCTGAGTTATAGCTTCCCCCATGAGGTAGTCTCTATTTCTGACTTGATTCTGGGAATGGTGAAGCTCCTCTTTTCTTTGTTCTTCATTTGCCTCTAGATACTGGATATGGTTTTGGCAATTTACCAAGGCCATTTCTAATTCTACGATCTTGTTCTTCATCTCCTCTATTTGGCTCAAGCTTGCTCTTAGTTCTTTCATTGAGTTACGGTTCCGTTGATGTTGGAGACATCTCTCAAGCTCCGCGACTCTAGCCCCTAACTTGTTTTGTTCGTCTTGGCTCTCTGAGAGATTCTTTTCCATAAGTTCATTTCGTGCTTGAGCCTCTCTGCACTTTTCCTCCCACTGGTTAGCTTTAACCCTTTGGCCTTGAATTTCCTGACGCCATTGATCTGGACTTTTTCCTAAGCCAGCGGTTCTCATTGATAGCCGCATTTTCAAATAATCAGTCTTTAAGCTGTCGAGATCTTCTTCCACTCGTTCTTTTCCTTTTCTGAACCTCTCTGCCTCTGCCTTTTGAACATCAGCATCTAGCCCTAAATGCATCTTCTCTTCCTCTAATTACTCTATTTTCTTTTCCAGCTCTCGATTCCTCTTTTCAAAATCTAGCTTAATTATCTCTAATTTAGACGGGACAACTCGTAGGCGTTCTTCTATAGATCGAGCACCTTCCAAACTTGGTTCGGGTATATTATCGTTAATCCTTTGGCTGAACCAACTATTATACTCCAACGTCGTTATATGACCTACCGACAATCTCTTCATACGTCGAGTCTGGTTCCAAACAACATAAATTTCCTTGATTTTCTTCTTGTAATCATCTCCTTTAAATGGGAACTCGCATTGTGCTAGGCCATGAGTGGCTGGTACAAATTGCCTTGACCCATATTGTCTTAATACCAGTAAGGGAGCATAAGCCATGGCTCCCAAAACCCCGAGTAAAGGAACCCAATTGAAACTCCCGCATCGGAACAAAATCTCACTAGGCCCCAACCAAGGAGCTCTCCATTGAACATCCTCTTCTCATAGATTTTGTTGCAGTGTAGTCCAATTTTCTTTTGACACGTCATCTCTTCTTGGCGTTGCAGCTATTTCTTTTAATGGAGAATAATTATCACTGAAAACACGACAAGAGATCCTATCCACCTTCCAGAAATGGCTGTGAAACCAAACTAGTAACAACTGCGCACATCCTATGAACCTACCCTCTCCGGATCTTCTACAGGCGTTTAATGATCTAAATGTCTCAGCCAAAATCGTGGGAACTGGCATGATTCCTTTACTGAGTCGATCAAACAGATCTGTGACAGCCTCGTCCACATGTCCTAGAGCCCTAGGAAATAGCAGCAACCCTCAGATGCTCAATACAAAGATATCGATTTTCTTTTTCGCATCAGGATGAGCTAAAATCAAATCCCTCAAGTTCCTCTATGGAATGCATTTATATTCACCTTTTTACTTTATCCTGGCGGTTACCCATTCCTCACTCATTCCTGTAACATTCATTAGCTTTTTCTAGAAGTCTAGTACATAAGCAGCTTTCGAGTAAATTCTATCCATTTGGGCTGTTGGGCAATGCAGTAGAGAGGCGTATTCCTCCACGGTCGGCACCAAGTCTACCTTCCCAAAGGTAAAACAACTATATGCGGCATTCCAATACTGAGTGATGGCTCAAAACAACTATTCATCTACTTTGATATCCAGTAAGTACGGTGAATCCCCATAATTATGAAAGAACAACCTTTTAGCCTCATTGTCCCATTGATCCCATATTACCTACAATTCTTGGGGATTATTCTGCGTAACATTAATACGAGTGTAGTCCCCTAACTCCGACTCATGTCCTGTAGCAAAGCTATCCCCTCGTTTTAATTGTGTTGTTTCTGACCGAATTCAGACAGTCTCGTTGTCTTCCACTTTATCAAGAAAGTCATTTTCCATGTCGAGCTCCCTAATTTAGCAACCGAACCCGAATCAACACCTTCCTCTAATATGAAAATGCATGCAAAGCACCAAAAAGCAAATAGTTAGTACGATATAACTAAAGTTCAAAGCATGTAAAAACATTCAAGCGCCTATCGGGTGACCACTAGGGTTCATCATATCTCCATCTGGGTAGGCTCTTAGGGTCTTTTACATGCAGTTTGAGTTCTAAAGTTGAGGGTACCTGAACCAGCAGATTCCTCAATCCTCACCCATTATAGGCTCATATGGATCAAGTTCGGTTTAGGGGAATACATTTTCCTATGCTGCACAGAGATGAAAATCTCACGAAGACATAGGTATAGATGTTTCTCGGAAGTGATTCACTATCCTACACGGAGGTGAAAACCTCATGAAGGAGTAGCTTCTCACTACCACTTAAAGGTGTGACCCAGCGGTCATGCAATATTATGCAAAGTATTCTACAAGACTCGAACCACAAGAATCAAATGATATGATGCAAGTGAATGCAATAAAAGGGTCGTAATTATTCAAATCAAATTTTCAATTTTTGACCAAAGGACAGAAATTAATCAATTTATGGCCTGACTCTCAACCAGGTCCCTAGTGGAGTCGCCAAGCTGTCGAAACCATTTTTTATCGAGTTTGAAAAATGGGAATTGACTTTTAAAAAGACGAAAATGGAAATGGAGTTGCCACCGATCTTTTATTCGAGGTGTGATCGGATCACCTTGAGATGAATTATTTTAATAAAACATTTTTATTTATTAAAACAGTAATTTTGGTCTGCGAAATCTAAGAAAGCGTGTTCGGGAGTCGGTTACATACGAGGAAGGATTAGCACCCTCGTAACGCCCAAAATTGGTACCAAATTGATTAATTAATGTCCTAATACCGAAAATTTGAAAAGATTCTAGATTACGATCCTTTTACTTAAGATATATTTAGACAGAATCATATTGGATGCCAAAGCTTCTTATTTTGAAAAAAAAAATGTCCTACTCAGTAAGTTAGGGCACAACATTTTATATTCTCAAAATCAGGTTTATCCTTCGACTTTCAACATTTGTATATTTAAAAATAAGAAGGATATTCCCTTATTTGGGTCAAATGAAAAATCGCAACCAAGTGAGTTAGGGCTCTATTTCTCAAAATTCCCGAATACCGAATATTGCCTTTCTTCTTTTTAAAAATCTTATCTCAAGATAATAAAATATCACACCCAGTAAGTTAGGGTGCAATATCTCAAAAATCCCAAGAATAAGTTTTTTTTTTTAAATACAATGCATTTTAATTGAAGAGAGAAAGGATACTCGATTATTAGGTTTTAAACGATGAGAACCGAAACTCAGTAAGATAGAGCATGATTCTCTCGAAACCACCAAGCCCAAGCATTTCCTTATCAAAAAAAAAACATTGTTTTTCATAAGATACAACGGAATACTAATATACAATGCAAGATATTTAATCCATACATCAAATATTACACTGATGAATCACAAATAATTAATAATTACAAATTAACAATTTATAATTCATACAATAGCAATAATCATGTAATACAATCTTAACCTTAGCAATTGAAGAAAATGGAGCAAGATATTATACAAAAAAAAAACGAATGTAGAATGAAAAGCAATAAAAACCAATATTATGCCACATTATTTAAAGATAGGATGTGTGAAATAATCAAAATAATTAATATACAATATCTTAAAATAAGTAGTCGTAGGATAAAAAATTTTGATAAATAAAGTATGAATTAATTTAACTTAACTAATACATACGTATATAAATATTCAAAGTAAATGACATGAAGAAATTATTTAACATGAATACTATATGAATTTAGCATATATTTAATCTTTAAAATAAAATGATTTAACATGAGTTTAAAATAAAACACAATAATAAACCCCCCCTTTTTTTTTGTAAAGTGAATAAACAAATAGATTAAAATAGGTTAAAATAAATAATATATATAAATAATGATTTGAAACAGGTAGCATATGAATATTTTTATATCTTACATAAAAGGAGTTTAAAACTAAATTAATAAATGAATTAAATTTGATAAAAATGCAGAGATTATGTATGAAAACAAGAAGGTACTTAATCGCAACAAAATGAAAATAAAAAGACTATTTTATAAAAAAAATAAAATCCTTTAAAATTGCGCAAGGATCAGTCTGAAATGAGCTTAAACAATCAAGGACTAAACCAGAAAATATTTTTGAAGCTCAAAACGCAGCGTACGGATTGGATCAGATCGAATAAACAAGCAAATCACAGAACTCAATCGAAATGCAAAGATATTATACAATAAACTTAATCGAAAGACAATATAATAAATGAGGACTGATTGCATAAATATTCCGTTCTCACAAAAGACACGCGGATCCTGGGGCTCCGAATCGGATCGGGTTGGGACGGATTTACACGGCACCGTTTTAAGCTATTGGAGTAAGCTTATGTGGCACCATTTTCTTAATCAACTAAACCGAATTAAAAGGTATATTTAAAACGCCTTAAACAAACCCTAGCCTCTCTTCCTTTTATAATCAGCTGCAAGCCAAAACCCCATCATCGAACCACCCGAACCCCACTGTGAACGACACGTAGCAGCACAACCATGTTTGATTTTTCATAACCCCGATCTTCAAGCTCAACTAACTGACTGACCTTTTCTCCTATCTTCGATTGTGACGAAGAAACGAATGGTGGTGTATCTCTCTCTTCGCCTAACTCTGATGACAACGAAGAAAGTGAAAACATTCACAAAGGTATGTGCCCCTCTCTTCTTTTCCTCTTCCCCAGCTGTCCAAAAGGTTTCATCGGCGCTTAACGCGCCTCCACCGCAGTCACGATTCAGGGAGCAAACCCAGGTAAACTCTTTTTCCCTTCCCTTTTTATTTATTGTATACCAAAGAAACAAAAAAGGAGATACAAAAAAAAGAATTCAAAAACAATCGAAAAGATAAAAAAAACAGCCTTTTGCTTGAATCTCTGCTATTGATTTTAGTATTGCTCTGTTATGTGTGCGTCAAAAAAAATAGTGGTTGTGGCTCGGCCCTTTTCATAGTCGATCCAAAAAAATCAAAAAATACAAGCTTTTTCTTTTATTCCTCTTCTATTCTGTATTTGCTACTGTTTTCGTCGTTTATTCATTCGTTTGCAGGTATGGACGTTGCCAAGGTGCAGGGGGGTCGTCACGACTGACGATCGCGCTAAAGGCGCGATGCGTATCTGCGCTACCGGTGAAGGCTGCGCGAGTGGGTGGAGCGTATAGTGGCGCATGTGGGTCATTGAAACGACACGAAGGGCGCGTGTGAGGGACACGGTAGCCCAACCATCAGCAGTGTTGCGGCACCTGAAGCTTCCGGGAGGTCCTAGGGTTTCTATTTACTGAAATCAATCGGGCTCTTTGGGCCAATTTCGGGGTTTGGGCCATTATAGTTGGGTCTAATATCTGATTTCGGTTTTTAATTGGGTAGTGTTTTAGGCATTTGGGCTTTAAGTCTGGGTTTGTAAAAGAGATTGGACTATTTTATTATTGTTTTATTATTTTTTGGGTTTTTGGTGTCTGTTTTGATTAATGAATGAGCCCGGGCAGATTTGGGCTCCTACAATAGGGATATTAGAATTAGAGTGCGCATCAAGAGCGTAGTGGTTTAACCTATGTTGTGCGGCTATTATATAGTTGGAGGACGAAATTTCTTTAAGGGGGTAGATTTGTAACGCCCCAAATTTTTGGGCCTAGTAGAATTGGGCCTACTGGGCCTTCGGCATGGGAGCGTCATTCAAGTGTTTTTGGAAGTATTGGATCAACAAGAACAAGCAGAGAAGGAGGAGCTGAGCAAACTAGTCAAGCCCCAGAGAAACACCAGATTTGATTCTTGTTCCTTATCCTGTTAATTTTATTGTTGTTGTTATGAACATGCCTATGAATACTTGTGATGTTGATATGTTTAATTTAATTAATATGGCTTAAATTTAATTCATGTTAGATTGATTGCATTTTGTCCACTTAATTTATTAAAATTGTGTTAGTGTTGTTATATGCCTTGGTAAGATGTTTGATTAAGTAAAACCATGACTAAGTTATTCTTGCATTACAATTGTAAGGTAACTAATGAATTAATTATTTAAACGGGTTGAAATTATAATTAATTGACACGATACTTAATCAGTGCATGTGTAATCATCTAAGGCAGCTGAGGGTTAAATTAGCAGCGGTATCTAACAATACATTAGCCTTGCATAACTTGCAAGATTATTGTGATTAAACTATTTCAAGGTAGAAATACATTGTTACCTCACCTAATATTTTATGTGCCTATGAAAATTGAATTAATTATTTGAATTTGCATAGAGATATGTAGAAGAGATTATTTTGAGTTCATAAGTATATATGTGCTTTAACACATTTGCTTATTAAAATTTGTTTAATCGATTGAATTGACTAGATATATAGTCAAGATATAAATGGATCTTGGTAGGTGAGCATGTTCATAAGTTTCCAAATTACCGAGTTGCTGTCAATTTATTCATAACAACATGAGCATGAGTTTAATAATTCTAAGTTAAGAAATGTAATTAATCTAACATCGAACTCTCTAGCCGCAACACTGCACAGCTCTGTATGTCACCCCCACGCCTAGCAGCAGCTGCACGCACCCAGCAGCCCACGTACGCACCCAGCAGCTTATGCCACGACTGCCATTCAAGCTAGACCTACTCTTACGCACCCGCGTGCACACGCCAACGTACCAACCCTGTTGCTCACGTCGTGCCTTGCTAGTTGCACCAACACCCTTGCCTATCGCACCACACCATCAAGATACCCTACAACCATCCCTAAACCGACCTCTTTTGCTTTGTCTTATTTTCTTTGAGTTCTTAATTTTTATATAAAGTTGGTAAGACAAATTTTTCTCCTAAATTTCAATTTTATTCAATTATTTAATTTTTCAATTTATTGAATTAATAATATTTTATACTAATAAAATTTTTGAGAAAATATTTGTTCCCATCTTATGTTCAGGTTAATCATGCCTCGCAAGAAAACTCGTGCCTCTGTAAAAAAATTCACTATGAAGAAGCCAAAGCGAGATACGAAAGAATTTTGAAGAATCAACAGATGCACCCAGAAAAAGGCTTTAAGCTGAAAGAAAGCAACTATATTGATTTCATGGTGCGCATTCAAATAATTGTTGAAGTTCTCAATTAGGAGTTATTTTGTGAGAAAAGACCTAGTGCAAATGAGGAGTTAGTTCATGAATTTTATACGACTTTGACCTTAAGCGAATTGATGGAAGTATCTGTCTCAGGAATCAAGGTAACAATCAGCACAATTGCTATTAATGAATTCTTTGAATTATCTGGTTTCGAAGACGATGAATATTCTTCCTTTATGAGAACTATTGAGGCTGAAAAATTGCAAGAAATTCTCACAGAACTAATAGTTTCAGGTTCTAAGTGGGCTGTGTCAAAACAAGGAATTCACACTTGTAGGGGAGAATACTTGACACAACCAGCGAAGGTATGGTTCTATTTTATTCGGTTTAGCCTTACGCCTATTTCAAGTGGGACTACAATTTCACTAGAGCAAGTGGTCTTGTTATACTTGATTTTAACTGCAAAGACCATTGATGTTGGAAAAATCATTCTGAGGGAAATACGAAATTGTGCCGCTAGACATTCTGGCCCAACTTACTTTCCCTTTACAATAACTATTTTTTGCTTGAAAGCTAGAGTTCTTGTAAACGTAAAGAAGACAGGTTAAAGCCAGGGCACAATCACAAATTGGGACCTCTACCGAATAGTCAGAGATTCTGTTCTCTAGCAATGAGTTGAAGAAAGCGAGGATCCCAAAGAAGAAGAAGAAGAAAAAGATCCCACAGAGATCGAACCGATGCAGTCAGCTGAAATCCCTGATAAGGCAGAACTAATGGAACTAGTAACCAAACCTGACGTCTCAACTTCAATGTCCAGGACTCAATCGCCTCACCCAAATCTTCGAGATGAGTTGTCAAAGTTGATGGACATAATGCAACATATGCAGTGGCAGCAACAAGCATACTAGAGATATTCAAAAATACGGGATGACTCAATGAGAAGTGCTCTTATGAAAATATAAAATGACCGATATATTTTTGTGCCTGAGTTTCCAGATTTCATATTTGAACCATGGAGTCTACTATCAAAGAGGGAGTGAAGCAATTCATGTAAAAACAAAGACGATGGAGCAAAAGATGAGTCAAATTCAGAGAAATTTGCAAATAAATAAAAGAGGGGATCTTAATTTTATTTTATTTCCATTCTTAGGCTATTTAATATTTTTGGATTAGGTTTTGTTAGGAATTTTTATTTTCGCGTAACAAAACAAAGAGGTAGAAATCATAAATAAAAATGAACAAGTTGCAAAGTACAAAGTGTGGCAATAGATATATACATGTCTAGGGTTGGATCCAGAGAGAGCTTGGTACTTAAGCAGTTAAATTGACTCACCTCCGCTTTTCTAGAATCTTACCTGGTCTATAGTATCTATTCACTTTTAACAATGAGGACATTGTTCATATTAAGTAAGGGGACCGAAAATTTGAAATTATTTCCTCTCATAATAAAATTTTCTTTTAATTACGATTAGGATATATTTTATTCAAAAATTTGAAATTTTGTTAAGTATGCTAAACTTCAGTATAAATAAATTTTGATTATTTCAATAATTGTTATGTTAGCTGAATTATGGTATAAATGTATTCTTAATAAAGCATGCCAATCATACCATAAAATTTTTAGTTCCTTATGAAAGTGCATGCATGAAAGTTTAAGCCTGTAGAATTGACTTACTAATTTCTTGAGGCGAAATCCTAGGAAGCATGGAATGTTGAAAAAGATTTAGGCAACTTTTGTTTGGACTGTTTGAGCCTTTCAAGCCAACCTTGATGAATTTTTATCTCTTGAAACCCAACTTTAAGACTATATGTTCTAATTTTATTTGAACCTTTGCAATATTTAACCATCACTTCTCTCTTAATCATCTTTAAATTGTCCAAAACACTAGACTCTATACAATTCAAAATATTCTTTGAAAATAAGTTTGGAGAAGTTGAAAAGAAGTACCAAATGCTCAAAAAAATTTGTAGTACGTACAACAAAATCCTAATTTACACATATTTTAACCCCATGCTTGGCTTACTTTTTGGATGAATTTTCATTAGATTTGATGAATTCGATACTCCTAATCCCTTAATTTCATGCTTTATACTCAGGAGATCTTAAGGAGTCAAAAAGATCGAGATACAGGCCAAAAAAGGGTAAAATGGGCCTGGACCATTAAACACAGCCGTGTGTTAAGAGCAGGATGAAACACGGCCTAGAACGTCACACACGGGAAGATCACACGGCCGTGTGTGACAAGAAGAATCGAAGGAGTCCAACACGGGAGTGTCACACGGGTGTGTCCTTGCCGAACCCAGGTTTAATCCTATTCAGAAAAGGTTACTTGTGGCCCATGAAAGGCGTTCCAAAGCCTATATAAACACCCTAGGGGGCAGCCTAAAAAGGGACATCAAGTAGACGCCGAGTAGAAGGTAGAAAATACTCGAAGACAGCCATCAGGAGCAGCTCGGAAGAAGAATCTTCATCAAGACTGAATATCTCCCATCAAGTTCTTTAGAAGTTTTTGGGTTTTCTTATGTTTTGTTGTTTTCCTTATTCTAAGATGTTTTCCTCTATTAGTATGAGCTAAATCCCTAAATACCTAAGGTGATGAAACCTAAGACAGATCTTATTATTATTTGATTTATAAGATAAATACTTGTTCTTATTCTTAATTTTGAGTTCTTATTCTTGTTTTGATAATTCAGGTTACTGATTCAAGTCGAATGTGCTTATTCAGCAGTGCAAAAGTCCCTGTTTAAGAGTAGATCAACACAATTAATCAGAGTTGATTGCAACCCTAGAAATAGGGCGACATAAATCTGCCAGATTAGAGTCAAATCTAATAAGGGAATCCATAGATCGAGTTAATGCGACAATAGGGGTTTTAATTAGAAAGAGATTTCAACTAATCAACCTAGAGTTAGTTGTTTTTAATCTTAAAAGAGATATTAACATAAATCAGGGATTTCTACGGATTAAGACAAGTGAATAAATCGTATGAATCAAAAGTAAAAAGTGAAGTCTAGGTGGATTCTTCCTTAGGTATTGCCTATCTCATATAAGTTGTCTAAAAGTATTTTTCTTAATTATTTCTTTTTCATGTTTTTAATTAAGTTTTAGTTTAAAAGAAAATCATTCCAATTCTTAGGCTAAATAATAGAGGGATAGTAATTACTAGTACTCTTGGTCCTTGTGGATACGATATTACCGGTCTTACCATAACTATACTATTGAACGATAGGTGCGCTTTCCTTTATTGTGATCATAGTTAGTTTTAGACGCATCAAGTTTTTGGCGCCATTGCCAGGGACTAAGATATTAGGAACACTAAATTTTTATTACTTTAGCCATTTTATTTATTTGCAATTTATTTTTATTTTATTTTAACTTAGCTAATTTTTCTTTTATTTGCTTATGTCAGGTAATTTTAGTTTATGACTAGAAGAAACCCGTCAGATTTTTGACAGTGAGATAAAACATACCGCTCGCAGAAACTGAAGAGAAATAAGGCGAAGACTACAATACATTGAAGAAGAGCAAGAAGACAAAACCAATACTACCGAAGAGATGGCCGATAATAATCCGCTACCTCCTGTGTTGCCGCAAACCTGGTGAATCAAAATCCTGCTCCTCGTACTATGTATGATTATCCTAAACCTAATTTAACAGGAACCAAATCATGTATTGTTAGACCTGCTATTGCTGTAAATAATTTTGAACTGAAACCTAGCACTATTCAGATGTTTCAGCAATTTGTTCAGTTTGATGGTTTGCAGGATGAGGATCCAAATAATAACTTGGCAAATTTTCTAGAATTCTGCGACACTTTCAAAATTAATGGCGTTTCTGATGATGCCATTCACCTTCGGTTGTTTCTCTTCTTGTTGAGGAACAAAGCTAAACCGTGGTTGAACTCGTTACCACGAGGATTAATCACTACATGAGACCAAATGACCAAAAAATTTTTACTCAAATATTTTTTGTCAGCTAAAATGGCTAAGTTGAGGAATGATATTTCTTCTTTTGTACAGATGGATCTAGAAACACTCTACGATGCATGGGAGAGATATAAGGATTTACTAAGAAGGTGCCCTCACCATGGGTTACTTTTGTGGCTACAGGTTCAAACCTTTTACAATGGTGTGAACCCCTTAACTAGGCAGTTGATTGATTTAGCCATCAGTGGAACACTAAATAACAAGACCCCTAAAGCAGCTTATGAGTTTATAGAGGAGATGGCACTGAATAACTATCAGTGGCAAGTTATGAGGACAAAGTCAACAAAAGCCGCCAGTGTTTTCAACCTCGACATAATGACTATGCTATCAAACTAGGTAGAACTGTTAAATAAAAAGATTGATGGTTTGTGTGGTGTTTTTGCAGGTACATCTAGTGATGCAGTGCAATACAAATGGAGAAGGAATGAGTAATACAGAATATCCATCCTACAACCCGGGCTTAGAAAGAGAACATATAAACTATATGGGTAATAATTCTAGACCTCAAAATAACACTTATAGTAACACTTACAGTCTAGGTTGGAGGAACCATACCAACTTCTCATGGGGTGGCCAAGGAAATCAGAGACAACAACCCCCTCCAGGCTTTCAACAGCAACTTTACCCACAAGAGAAGAAGCCGAACCTTGAGGAGATGCTAACAAAATTCATCGCGGTTCAGAAACTCGTTTCTAAAACACCGAAACAACACTTAAAAATCAACAGGCATCAATTCAAGGGCTCGAGAATCAAATAGGATAGCTTGCTAAGTTGATCTCAAAACAACCACAAGGTAGCTTGCCAAGAAACACTAAAACTAACCCTAAGGAGCAACTCCATGCCATCACTGCTCACGATAGTGAAGGGTTAGACGAACCAAACCAAAGGCAAAAACTTATGGAAAGCAAAGGTAAGGATAGGGTAACTCATGATACACAGAAACCGGTAAGTAAAGAGTATATACCTCGTGTGCCATATCCTAACGCGACGAAGAAAGACCACATAGATGAACAATTCGGTAAATTTCTTAAACTTTTAAAAAAATTACATATTAACTAACCATGTATTGAAGTTCTTTCGTAGATGACCAATTCGAAAAAAATTAAAAGAGTTTTGGACAAACAAACGGAAGCTAGACGACGCGTCGCATGTGGAGCTAAATGCATTATGCTAGGCAATTTTACAAAATAAACTACCTCAAAAGTTAAAAGATCCAAGGAGTTTTACAATTCCTTGCTTAATTGGTGGTTTATCTATTAATAATGCTTTAGCTGATCTAGGGGCAAGTATCAATGTTATGCCTTATAAAATGTTTAAACAGCTAGGTCTTGGGAAACCCAAACAAACTAGGATGAGCATTCAACTGGCTGATAAAACCATTAGAGTTCCTAAGGGTATAATTGAGGATGTACCAGTGAAAATTGACAAATTCATATTCCTAGTAGACTTTGTTGTTTTAGACATGGATGGGGATAGTAACGTTCCTTTAATTTTAGGGAGACCCTTTTTAGCAACTGCTAAAACTAGAATTGATGTTGGTACAGGTGAACTCACACTTCGTGTAGGTGACGAAACGATCACTCTTCAGGCTCGTGACTCAGCTAAGACACCGAATAATAAAGGTGAGAACATAAGTTCTATTAATAACCATTTGATTCAACCCTCTTTTCAGGAAGCACCACAAAAATACACAACTGAGCCACATCATAGACCTCGTGCCAATAAAGAAATAACTCATGAGGGGTGAAGGCTTCAGATCGATGAATTAGATGAGTAGAAGACACATGTCAAGGAGAAACAAAGAACACACAAAGCGAAACCGAGGCAACTCCATAACGAACTTAAAGATGAAACAAACTACATAAAGGTTGGAGATCGAGTTCTAATGGATAATACAAATCCTCATTTGCCACTTTTGAACCTAATGAAATATCTACTTTCACAATACTTAATACTTTCCCATATCGTACAGTTGAGGTAACTCATTCTCAATTTGGCACCTTCAAGGTAAATTGTACTCGTCTAAAACATTACTTTAATACAATTGATAGCAAGAATGAGGAGTTTCAACTCCTCAAACCACCATGATTATGCGAATGAAAGGTAAGTCTAGCTTAAGACTTTAAACGAGCGCTTCTTGGGAGGCAACCCGAGCACTAAACCCCATTAATTTTCACATTTTTGATTTTTAGCACCTAGTTAAAAACTACCCAAATTAATAAAGTGCGGGTTTCCCTACCACACGGCCTTGCACACGGGCGTGGCCGTGGCCGTGTGGACTGTAACACCCCTATCCCGTGTCTGTCACCAGACTAGGGTTAGGAGCATTATCGGACAAATCAAAAACATTCATAACATTTCATACATTTTATTCATCTATCACACATACAATGTCCCTTAAATAGGTCAACGATACCTCAATAATGCTTATAACCCAGGTCAGGACTAAATCGAAACACATGCAGAAACTCTCGGAAATTTAAAACTTTTCTAAGTTTCAGGGGTTACACGCCCGTGGAGGTAGGCAGTGTTCCTTCCACAGCTGCTAGACACGCCCGTGTGTCCTCCCTGTGGACTATACTGACTTAGATCACACGGCCACCCAGCACGCCCGTGCGCTGTGGCCGTGCACTCTTAAGCCACATACTGATTTCTCCAGTACGGCCACCAAGCACGCCTGCGTGCCATGGCCGTGTGCTCTTAACCTAGCTACTGACGTGGCCCCATAGTCTCTAGGCATGCCCATGTGCCACGACCGTATGACATTATAGGCCATTTTAAAGGCCAAAATGCCACCCCTTTTTGGGTCTCACTTACAAGCAATACATACCAAAACATATCATGCATATATGGCAACCAAAAACATACTATTTTGACCATTCAATCTATACGTTCAATATCTATTTCATTCATGCAAACTTTCAAGACAAAACATATACATAACTAAAGCATATTTCCATCATTCACCTACCTAAAAACTTGACCAATCCATGAGCATTAGACCATGCCAAAACAACAACACCTACCACATTCATCAAGGTAAAATATGAACCAATTAGCCACATCTCATGACCAAGTTTTTACATCAACTTATACCACCAACTAGACTATACATGCCATATCTATATATATATACATTTCCAAATTGTACCAAAATGAGTTTAGTAGTGTGATGACGATCCGTGACAGTCCCGAGCCTTCAGTAGCTTTGACGACCTATAAAACAAAGAAAACACACACACAGAGAGTAAGCTTTCCAAAAGCTTAGTAAGTCAATGTACAAACAAACTTAGCATGAATTGCACATAACCAAATCAATAAAATGACCAATTTGGTTTTCATGATATAAACCATCTCTCTTTCTTAAGCTTGTTTGCTTAATTATCACTTACCATATTCCAATTCACATACCATGTATGCACATAATTCATCAAGTAAAACTTTACATATTGTATCATCAATTCTATATACATAAAATCGTATTAAGATCACATTGATACTTACCTTGTATACGCAATTAGTGTATAATCAACGTACCTGAATCGGACATTCATTTACTTAATCTATCAAAGCTCGGATTTGCCATTTGTATCTCAGACTTGCCCGTTGAACCATAAGGAATCCAGTAGGATACTCAGAAGCTCGGAATAATCGTACAATGCCATCGTCCCAGACGAGGTCATACATGTACTCCGATATTGATGCCACTATCCCGGACGGGGTCTTACACGAATTAGTACGATGCCGATGTCCCAGACATGGTCTTACACGTAAGGATCATAACGATGCCAACGTCCCAGACGTGGTCTTATACGTAAAGCTCATATTGATGCCAACGTCCCAGACGTGGTCTTACACATAATCAGATATCAATGCCACTGTCCCACACAGGGTCTTACACGAGTCTCAAATCAACGCCAACATCTCAGACGTGGTCTTACATGATAAAAATAGAACAGATATCTGTGATGTAAGTTAGCCAATCCTATTTATTCCTAGGTTCGTACGATGCTTCTCGGAATTAGTCACTATATCGAACTTATCTCGGAATTCAACTGCATAACTTCTCATAAGCATTCATTATCATCATTAATCATACGAACAATTACAATTGCATACATATGCATTTATTTGCATAGTGACTTACCTCAGATTCGATATATCGGAATGAAAACTTCTACTCGTTTACTTTCATTTTCCCGCGATCTAAGTCCGTTTTCATTGGTTCTTGATCTAAGCATATTCAGAATTAACCCTTTTATTCACTAATTCATTCAATTCAATCCAAAGACACACATTTAGGGCTATTTGCAATTTAGCCCTCACATTTGCATATTTTATCAATTTAGTCCATTTTTCTCAAAACATCAAATTCACAAAATCCACACATACACATGCTTAGCCAAATGCATATAAATCTCATACAAGTCCATGTTTTCAATCAAATCTTCTATTTAGTCCCTCAAATTACCATTTTCTTAATTTAGCCCTATTTAGCTAAATTCATCAAAAATTCAAGAACAAAGTATGTTCATCTAGCTCAAATCATTCATTTAACACCATAATTCATCAAAAAGCTTGACATATCATCAATGGCATATCACACAAACATAATCAATTCACAAAATTAATACATGGGTTTTGTAGCTCTCAAAGCAACGATTCTAAAAACGTAGAAATTATCGAAATCCGACTTAAAACATACCTTAATTAATCCAAAACCATGGCCGAACCCTTGCTTGGTTTTTTTCTTTATTTTTCTTTTATGGTTTCGGCAAGAAGATGATAAAATGAGACCACTCACTCATGTTTCTTTTATTATAATATAAATATAACTTATAATATATATATAATATAACTTTTAACTTATAAAATAACATATAAAAACATGTTATAAAACCATGTTGCCGTCCACTATAAATAAAAATGGGCTATTTGCCTTTTTAGGACTTCACCATAATAAAGCCATCTCAATTTGATCATTAATCAAATGAAAAGTCACTTTTAAACTTTATGCAATTTAATCCTTTTATCAAATTAAACACACAGACAGACGGATTAGCTTACAAAAATTTAGCACACGCTTAATCACATATCAACAGCACAGAGAATAATATTAAAATATTATTCGGACTCAGATTTGTGGTCCCGAAACGACTATTCTGACTAGGGTATAAATCGGACTGTTACAATTCTCCCTCCTTAGGGATTTTCATCCCCAAAAATCTTACCTTAAACAAAGTCGGATATTATTGTCTCACTGAATCTTCAGGCTCCCAGGTAGCCTCTTCAATCCCATGTCGATTCCACAATACTTTTACTAACGAAATTTTCTTGTTTCTCAACTCTTTCACTTCACCAGCTAAGATACGAATCGGTTCTTCTTCATAAGACCTATTAGATCGGATTTCAATTTCAGATGGAACAATCACATGTGATGGATCTGATTGATATTTGTGAAGCATCAAAACATGAAATACATTGTGTATCTTTTCTAACTCAAATGGCAACTTTAATCTATATGCAACAGGCCCGACATGTTCAATGATCTCATACGGTCCGATGAATCTCGGACTCAATTTACCTTTACGCCCGAATCAAAGCACTTTCTTACCGGAGACACTTTCAAAAATACTTTGTCGCCGATTTCAAATTCTATATCTTTTCGTTTCAAATCTGCATATGATTTCCGACGATCAGATGCTGCTTTCAGACAATATCGGATTAGTTCCACCTTCTATTCAGAATCTTTTATCAGATCAGCCCCATGTAGCTTATTTTTACTGAGCTCGGTCCAATACAGAGGGGTACGACATTTACGTTCGTACAAGGCTTCATATAGTGCCATTTTGATGCTTGACTGAAAACTGTTATTATACGCAAATTTAACCAATGGTAGATATTGTTCCCACAAACCATTAAACTCAAGTATACAACATCTTAACATATCTTCAAGAATCTGAATGATCCGTTCGGACTGCCCATCTGTTTGCGAATGAAAAGCAGTACTGAAGTGTAATTTCATGCCCAAAGTTTCTTGCAATTTCTTCCAGAATCTCGACGTAAATCGTGGATCTCTATCTGACACAATGGATAGTGGCACCCCGTGCAATCTCACAATTTCAAAATTATAAAGCTCGGCTAATTTGTCAAGTGAATAATCAGATCTTACCAGAATAAAATGGGCAGATTTCGTCAATCGGTCAACTATGATCCAAATCGTATCTTTCTTTCTTAGAGTCAGAGGCAATCCAGAAACAAAATCCATTGTCACTCTATCCCATTTTCATTCACGAATCAGAATCGATTGTAGCAACCCAAACGGAACTTGATGTTCAGCTTTCACTTGCTGACAAACAAAACATTTCGAAACAAAGTCAAAAATGTCTCGTTTCATACCAAACCACCAGTAATGTCGTTTCAATTCATGATACATTTTAGTACTTCCCAGATGAACAAATAGACTACTATTATGAGCTTCACTAAAAATCAACTGAATCAACTCTGGATTTCTCGGAACACAGATACGATCCTAGAAGCTCAAACAATCATCAACTATTTGAAATCCCAATTCAGAATTCACTTCACACTGAGCTCGTTTTGCTAGTAATTCATAATCAGATTTCTAAGCATCGCATAACTGTTGTAAGAACAATGATTTTGCTTTTAATTATGCTAACACAGATCAATCATCAGATAAATCCAATTAAGTATTTAAAGCACGTAGTGCAAACAATGATTTTTTACTCAGAGCATCTGTAACAACATTTGTTTTACCCGGCTGATAATCTATCATGACCTCATAACCTTTTAACAACTCAAGCCATCTTCTTTGACGCAAGTTCAAATATTTTTGAGTCATCAGATATTTCAAACTTTTATGATCTGAAAACACGTGACATTCCTTACCGTACAGATAATGACACTAAATCTTTAGCGCAAACACAATCGTAGCTAACTCAAGATCGTGCGTCGGGTAGTTCTTTTCATGAGGCTTCAACTACCTGGAGGCATAAGCTACCACTTTGCCTTCCTGCATTAAAACACATCCCAGACCATTTAACAAAGCATCACTGTATACAACAAATTCTTTGCCCGATTCTGGCTCTACTAACACTAGTTAATAGAGTTTTCAACTGATCAAAACTTTTCTGATATTTATCCGACCATTCAAATCTGACATCTTTCTGAAGTAATCTAGTCAACGGAGTAGCTATAGTCGAAAAGCCTTTTACAAATCTGCAATAATAACCAGCTAAACCCATGAAACTGCAACTTCAGACACGTTCTTCGTAGGTTTCCAATTCAAAATAACAGAAATCTTCCTTGGATCTACTCGGATTCCAGAAGCTGACACAATATGCCCCAAAAAACTAACCTTATGTAACCAAAATTCACATTTGCTGAATTTCGCATATAATTGCTTTTCTCTCAGAGTTTGCAACCCAATTCTCAGGTGTTCAGTGTACTCATTTTCATCATGTGAATGAATCAAGATGTCACCTATGAATACCACAACAAATCGATTTAGGTACGGTTTGAAAATTCTATTCATCAGATCCATAAAAATAGCAGGAGCATTGGTTAGTCCAAATGGCATAACTAAAAACTCATAATGCTCATACCTCGTTCTGAAAGCAGTCTTCGAAATGTCTGAATCTTTCACTCTCAACGGGTAATATCCCAATCTCAGATCAATTTTGGAAAACACAGTAGCTCCTTTTAACTGATCAAATAAATGGTCTATTCGGGGCAACGGATATTTATTCTTTATTGTCACCTTATTCAACTGACGATAGTCGATACACTTCCTCATCGTGCCATCTTTCTTTTTCACAAACAGAACAGGAGCACCCCAAGGCGAGAAAGTCGGTCTGGCAAACCCTCTCTCAGTCAATTCTTGCAATTGTGACTTTAACTCTTTCAACTCTGTTGGTGCCATCCTATACGGAGCTATTGAAATAGGTGTAGTACCAGGCAACAAATCAATACCAAATTCAACTTCACGAATCGGAGGCAAACCCGGTAACTCTTCAGGAAACAATAAGAATACTCACAAACAATAGGCACTGAATCAACTTTCCTCTCTGATACTTTTGAATCAATCACATAAGCAAAATATGCTTTGTAACCCTTTTTCACATAACTCTGAGCATTAAAAATAAATATCACAGCAGGCAATCCATTCAAATCATCAGACTCGATCCGTATAATCTCATCATTCGGACATCTCAAATCTATAGTGTTTCTTTTGCAGTTCAGAACAGCATCATGCATAAACAACCAATCCGGAAAGAATTTTTATCCATACATTAATTGGTCGTGTATTAGCGGGCAATATATATATGGGTTCGCGGTGCATTGCCATTCGAAATCCATACCCAAAATAATATCGAATTCATCAAATGGCAAAAGCATCAGATCAGCAGGGAAATAGATATCTCGAAACATTAACGGACAGTTCTTGCATACTTTGTTAACCAGGACACTTTTACCTAAGGGGTTCGATACTTTTATAGTAAACTCAGTAGACTCTACAGGAAAAGTCTTGCTGAATACTAAATTCATGCATATATATGAATGCGTAGAACCAGGGTCTATCAATGCAATCACAGAAGTATCATAAAGAGTAAAAGTACCTGTTATAATATCTAGCGACAAAGCTTCTTCTCGAGCTCGGATAGCATACGCTCTGGCAGACGCTCTAGCTTCAGATCTGACGACATTATCTCTCGTAGTTCTCTGACTACCACTAACATTTCTTACATTCTTCAATGGTCTACCTCTCACAGGTGCATTATCAGATCTCAGATTCTGAACAGTCTCTAGCTCGATAGACTCATGGCAATCACGGATAAAATGATCAAGCGATCCACATCTGAAGCAGGCTCTGTCGTTTAATCTACAGCTTTCCAGATGCCTTTTTCCACAATGTTTGCATTCAGGTCTCTCAGATCAAGCATTTCCAACGCTAGCTACTGAAGTTGCTGGAGTTTTGGAACTCATTCGTGGTCTAGATTGGCTTCTATTCGATTGTCCCATATTATCTCTGAAACAACATTGATTATCTCTGAATCTTTTCAGAGCAGACTGAAATGATTTACTCTGAAATCTCTTTCTCACATCTTGAGCTTCAGACTCAACCTTTCTTTTATCTTTTTCGAGTGCCTCAACTTTGCAAGCTCGATCAACGAGTACAACGAACTCTTTTATTTCTAAAATCCCAACTAGCAAACAAATATCTTCATTAAGGCCATCTTCGAATCTTTTGCACATTATAGCTTCAGATGATACACATTCTCAAGCATACTGACTCAGTCTCACGAATTCTCGTTCATATTCCGAAATAATCATACGGCCTTGTTTCAATTCCAGAAATTTCTTCCATTTCTATCGACGAATCTTTCACTAATATATTTCTTCCAAAATTCACTTTGAAAGAAGACCCATGTAACTCGCTCTTTCAGAACAATAGAAATTAAGGTTTTCTACCATTGATAAGCTGCATCTCGAAGTAAAGATACCACACACTTTATGCATTTTTCTGGAGTCAGAGACATTTCATCAAATACCCGGATAGTATTTTCAATCTAGAATTCGGCTTTTTCAGCATCGTCATCTTTAGTAGCCCGAAATTTTTCAGCCCCATACTTACGAATCTTGTCAACCGGAGGCTTATTCCACAGATTCAGATTTACAGTCGGAGGTATATCAGATGTCTGAGGTGGATAACCGGGGGCGGGGGTTGCAAAATAGTCGGGTTATTATTTACAAACTGAGTGAACTGCTCACTCATCATCTGGAAGAAAGCTTGCTTGCTTCTCCCTCTTGACCGCTCGTAGCCGGTCTCGACTCATAGAGCGCTGTCCCTTGCGCGGGAGCAGGTGCATTACTTTCTACATTGTCAGCTACGGCTCTTTCGGGATCCATTACTATACGAATATCACATTTTATACGTCAGGATTCCTCACACTATCACAATTCAGATATATGGCATGTATAGCTAGACTCTGACACACTACGTTAGTCCAAGAATCGGCTAAACCGTAGCTCTGATACTAACCAAATGTAACACCCCTATCCCGTGTCCGTCGCTGGATTAGGGTTAGGAGCATTACCAGACAAATCGAAAACATTCATAACAATTCATACATTTCATCCATCCATCACACATACAATGTCCCTTAAATAGGTCAACGAGACCTCAATCATGCTTATAACCCGAGTCGGGACTAAATCGAAACACATGCAGAAACTTTCAAAAATTTAAAACTTTTCTAAATTTCAGGGGTTACATGCCCCTGGAGGTAGGCAGTGTGCCTTCCACAACTGCTAGACACGCCCGTGTGTCCTCCCCGTGGACTATACTGACTTAGATCCCACGGCCACCCAACACGCCCATGCGCTGAGGCCGTGCACTCTTAGGCCACATACTAACTTCTCCACCACGGCCACCAAGCACGCCCGTGTGCCATGGCCGTGTGCTCTTAAGTTAGCTACTGACTTGGCCCCACGGTCTCTAGGCACGCCTGTAATAGACCAATTTTAACCCAAATCGGAACGGTGGTTTCGGGACCATGAATCTGAACCCGTTAAATATTTTAATATTTTATTTTATGTTTATTATATGTGAATTGATGTGTATGAAAGTCTCATAGAAAATTTTAATCATTTGAGTATTTAATTTAACACAAAGGATTAAGTTGCTAAGGTGACAAAAATAGTGAGCATGAATTTTAAAAAGGGTAAGTGAATTGTTTATTAAACTTAGAGATTTGCATGTCAAATTTCCCATATTTTGAACATAGTGGATGGTAGGCATGCTAAGAATATTATGTTTTCTAAGTATATTATAATTTAAGTATTATTATACTATAAGCATGCTATAATATGTGTTTATTGATTTAAACAAAAAAGGAAATTATTTTTTTCTCTTCCCTCATTCATCTTCTACCCGAAATCACCTTCAAGAAGAGAAGAAAATTCATCTTCTCCATTCGGCCATTTGCATGTGCTAGGCAAGGTAAGAGTTTGAACTTTAACTTAATAACCTATCTTTAAATTGGGTTGATTTCTTTGATCATTAATGAAAACAAGTAGAAATTGTTAATATTAGACATGATGAAATTCGGCCATGGAAGATAAATTACAACTTGTTGTATAAATAAATTTAGATAAAATGAGAAGTAGTAGCTTGAGCTTGTAAGAAGATTGTTTTAATTTAGGCATGAGGATGCCCTTATATTCGGCCGAATGTGAGATAACCATTCATGAATTCTTTTCTCTTGTTTTGATGTTCTACTATACATATATAGTGTAATTAGCCATGGATGAATGGTTATACTTAGATATAATTATTGGGTGAATTAAGTATGAAGAGTAAATTGCTTAAATTAAATAGTGGAAGGGTTAAAATGATAGAAGGAAGAATTATAGAAAACCGTAGGGACCTAGTGACCATTCGGCCATTGAGGAGAAATCTCAATTTGTTGCAATTTGTATTGTGGTACATTATGGGTTAAATTGAATGAGTTGAATGCTTAAATTTTTGTGTGATTATTGTTTTAAATTAAATAAATGAAGTAGGAAATTCGGTTCTTAGTCTTTCTTAAATTAAACTATGTGCATTTTTTTTTTGAGTTGAGCAAATGGATAGAACGAATGTGAATAAAACTTATTTGACATTTCTTAGATTGGGAACAAAAAGAGAAAGAACTAGATCGAGGAAAAACAAAGGTTCTCGAATAGCCGATTTACACGGTCTATCGACAACCGAGGTAAGTCCTTAAGTTATAATATATTGAAAAATCATTTATGAATCTATTATATGATAATGTTTGATAAATTTTAGTACATATTTATGTCATAGCCGAATGTATATAAGTATATTAGAATGGTTTTAATTGTTCAATGTAAATAAGCCAAATTAAATTCGATATGCGATATAGTCATGAAAGATGTTTGCAATGATTTATCGTATTGATGTGTTTCGGGCTTTAAGCCTAGCGTGCCTAGTGCCTGGTGATTTATTTCGGAGCTTTAAGCCTAGCGAGCCTAGTGCCGAGTGTTTACTTTCTGACTCTGAGCCCAAGAGGCCTCGTGTGCTTGGTGTTACTTATCGGGTTTTACGCCTAGCGAGCTTGATGCCGATGATATGTTTTATAAAGGAAAATCGAATATTCTTCAAGGCAAACCTTAATTAATGTATTTAGCTAACTATGGCTCGAGTAAGCATGTAAGGTATGCTATGCTTAATATTACTTGAGTCAAATTAATACTATGAGAAATATGTTATGTATATTTGAGGTTAAGATGGATGTGTATGAGTATCATATGATTGAAATTGAGGTTAATGTACTATTATGGAGATTCGATTTTTATGTATAAATACTAAGAATAAAGGAAATTTTAATACGGTAGTATGGTTGATATGAATGCTATAATTATACGATTTGGAGTATGTGATTCTTGTAATATATTTAATCGTGTTTCGAAGTAATAC
Organism: Gossypium bickii; assembly: GCA_025503065.1. Lineage (NCBI taxonomy): Eukaryota > Viridiplantae > Streptophyta > Magnoliopsida > Malvales > Malvaceae > Gossypium > Gossypium bickii. The sequence continues at coordinate 56,084,628 of CP106717.1, read as the reverse complement.
AGGTTTATGGAAATGAAGTACAATTATTTCGGTTGATGAACTAATAGTATTCGGCCTTGTGCAAATCAATATATTTAAATGTTATATTATTGTGAACTTAGGATTTACTAAGCTAGTAAGCTTATTTGTGTGAAATGCTCTCTTTTGTTTTATAGATTTTGGTTAAACTACGAGCTCGAGAGGGATCGTCAAGAAAATCATCCACACTATCGCCTCCTTTTTGGTATTTCAAAATTTTGGTTATGATTTTAAACGCATGTATAGGTTAGACTAAGTTTTGAAACATATGATGTTTGATCATGTATATAAACATAAGCCAAGCGAAAATGGCTTGTCCATCTTGTAAATCTTGGAATTTATATTTTGGCTTGATGATTATGTTTGGTTGTGTTTTTGGTGGATTTGTTTTTAGTATATATATATATATATGTGTATGGTTAATGTATAGAGTCTAAATAAAATTGAGTAAGGAGGATATAAACTAGTTAATCATATTTTTTTTGCAATGAAATAGTTTTTAGTTAGCAGCAGTGATGTGATTTTGAAAAATCACCAAAAATAGGATACATTGAATTAGAAAGTGAATAAGATATAGGATTAAAGCTTATTGTATCTATTTTGATATGAAAGAAACAGAGTAGGCAAAGGAATTTTATATTATGAGATATTTAAATTTTAGTGAGACTTGTTCTGAATGAATTTGTGATTTCCTGTTCTGTCTTGGAAAAATTGTTAAACATTGTACAAAAATAATCATGGAGCATAGTTTATATGCTTAAAATCCTTAATGAGTCTATTTTTGATTGAAATAAACAAGAACATTATTAAAATTTTTTACACTGAGATAACTGAGTTTTTTTGTAAAGATAGGTCAGAATCATCAAATAGTGAAATAAGGAAAACTTTGATGAATAAACTATACTAATTGGCCATATGAAAAATTCTGGAAAAATTATGGTAAAACTTTATATGAGTCTACTTTCAAGGAAAATTTACGGATCTAAATTTTGAGTTTTGTAACTCGAGTTATGGTCAATTTAGTCAGCATGACGCAGTTGGACAGTTTTAAATTTTTAGGCCCCGAATTAGTAAAGTCTAGTAATGCCACATACTCGACTCCGGCAAAGGTCTCGGGTAAGGGGTGTTACAACGCCCGTGTGCCACGACTGTCGGACATTATAGGCCATTTTAAAGGCCAAAATGCCACCCATTTTTTGGTCTCACCTACAAGAAATACATACGAAAACATATCATGCATATATGGCAACCAAAAACATACTATTTTGACCATTCAATCTATATATTCATACCTATTTCATTCATGCCAACTTTCAAGACAAAACGTATACATAACTAAAGCATATTTCCATCATTCACCTACCGAAAAACTTGTCCAATCCATTAGCATTAGACCATGCCAAAACAACAACACCTACCACATTCACCAAGGTAAAATATGAACCAATAAGCCACATCTCATGACCAAGTTTTACATCAACTTATACCACCAACTAGACTATACATGCCATATCTATATATATATACATTTCCAAAGTGTACCAAAATGAGTTTAGTAATATGATGATGACCCGTGACGGTCCCGAGCCTTTAGTAGCTTTGACAACCTATAAAATTAAGAAAACACACACACACAGAAAAAGCTTTCCAAAAGCTTAGTAAGTCAATATACAAACAAATTTAGCATGAATTACACGTAACCAAATCAATAAAATGACCAATTTGGTTCTCATGATATAAACCATCTCATTCTTTCTTAAGCTTGTTTGCTTAACCATCACTTACCATATTCCAATTCACATACCATGTATGCACATAATTCATCTAGTAAAGCTTTACATATTGTATCATCAATTCCATATAAATAACATCGTAGTAAGATCACATAGATACTTCCCTTGTATACACAATTAGTGTATAATCAACGTACCTGAATCGGACATTCATTTACTTAATCTATCAAAGCTCGGATTTGCCATTTGTATCTCAGACTTGCCCGTTGAACCATAAGGAATCCAGTAGGATACTCAGAAGCTCGGAATAATCGTACAATGCCATCGACCCAGACGAGGTCTTACATGTACTCAGATATTGATGCCACTATCCCGGATAGGGTCTTACACGAATCAGTATGATGCCGATGTCCCAGACATGGTCTTACACGTACGGATCATAATGATGCCAATGTCCCAGACATGGTCTTACACGTAAGGATTATAACGATGCCAATGTCCCAGACGTGGTCTTATACGTTAAGCTCATATTAATACCAACGTCCCAGACGTTGTCTTACACATAATCAGATATCGATGCCATTGTCCCAGACAAGGTCTTACACGAGTCTCAAATCAACGCTGACGTCCCAGACGTGGTCCTACATGATAAAAACAGAATAGATATCTATGACGTGACTTAGCCAATCATATCTATTCCTAGGTTCGTACGGGGCTTCTCGAAATTAGTCACTATATCGAACTTATCTCGGAATTCAAATGCATAACCTCTCATAAGCATTCATTATCATCATTAATCATATGAACAATTACAATTGCATACATATGCATTTATTTGCATAATGGCTTACCTCGGATTAGTTATATCGGAATGAAAACGTCTACTCGTTTACTTTCGCTTTCTCGCGATCTAAGTCCGTTTTCCTCAGTTCTTGATCTAAACATATTCAGAATTAACCCTTTTATTCACTAATTCATTCAATTCAATCCAAAGACACACATTTAGGGCTATTTGCAATTTAGCCCTCACATTTGCACATTTTATCAATTTAGTCTATTTTTCTTAAAACATCAAATTCTCAAAATCCACACATGCACATGCTTAGCCGAATGCATATACATCTCATACAAGTCCATATTTTCAATCAAATTTTCTATTTAGTCCCTCAAATTACCATTTTCTTAATTTAGCCCTTTTAGCTAAATTCATCAAAAATTCAAGAACAAAGTATGTTCATCTAGCTCAAATCATTCATTTAACACCATAATTCATCAAAAAGCTTGACATATCATCAATGGCATATCACACAAACATCATCAATTCACAAAATTAATACCTGGGTTTCCTAGCTCTCAAAGCAACGATTACAGAAACGTAGAAATTATCGAAAACTGATTCAAAACATACCTTAATTAATCCAAAACCATGGCTGAACCCTTGCTTGGTTTTTTTTTCTTTCTTTTTCTTTCATGGTTTCGGTAAGAAGATGATAAAATGAGACGACTCACTCATGTTTCTTTTATTATAATATAAATATAACTTATAATGTATATATATAACATAACTTTTAACTTATAAAATAACATATAAAAACATGTTATAAAACCATGTTGCCGTCCACTATAAATAAAAATGGGCTATTTGCCCTTTTAGGACTTCACCATAATAAAGCCATCTCAATTTGATCATTAATCAAATGAAAAGTCACTTTTAAACTTTATGCAATTTAATCCTTTTATCAAATTAAACACATAGACAGACGAATTAGCTTACGAAAATTTAGCACACGCTTAATCACATATCAACGGCACAAAAAATAATATTAAAATATTATTCAGACTCGGATTTGTGGTCCCAAAACCACTGTTTTGACTAGGGTATAAACCGGACTGTTACATGGACACCACGAATACACACATCAGCATGGTAGAGACCGTGTGAACCAAGGATGACAATTTTCCCCAAAACACGGGTTACGATAAAATGCCACGGTCGTGCGATACGGCCGTGGTCGGCACTGAGAAAGTAACACGGGTGTGCTACATGCTCGTGGCCCTATGCCGTGGTTAACACTGTTCAAACAATATGGGCGTGGAAACCTCTACACGACTGTAGGAGAAACGAACGAAGCACAACACGGCCGTGCGACACGGCCGTGTGAGTTAACATGCCCCGGGCGCACGGGCGTGGACAGCCACCAGATGCCACAATTTCTATTTAAACCCCCTTCTTCTGTTCACTTTCTTCCCCAATTTTTCTTCTCCCAAACCCTAGCTACCACACCCCTTTCTTTTCCCATTATCTTCTCCCTTCATTTTCCTTTCCCCCTTTCCTTTATTCTTTCTTTACACCATCACCACACCAACCACCATCCTTGCCACCGTACACGAAGATTTATACTAGAGGCAAGATCAAGGCCACCATCTCCATGTCAAAAAAGTGAAAGGGTCCTGGCACGGTATCCCCGTGCGCGACCACTCTACATAAGTTCGTGAAGGCCGCTTCATTGACTCGACAAGACAAGGACCTTTGAGTACATTTATTTTTCTTTTTCTTTTATTTTCATTTTTAAATTCTTTCCTTTTACCTTTATTGTCTTTAATTTATGTTATTATATTTTGATTTCTTTAATTTAGGTTCAAAGGGCTATTCAGGAACGACCACACCACCACTGGACTATCCACCTTCACCTCTACCTAGTTCATCATGTTCATCATTGGCTTTATTTTCACCCCTGATGGATTTCATCCATATTTCAGGAAGTTTCACTTATCTTCCTATCTTATGCTTTTATTATATTTTCTATCTTTATACATTGAGGACAATGTACATCTTAAGTGTGGGGAGGTTAACTATAGTATTATTTGAAAATCCCTGAATTATGTCTTGTTCTTAAGTAAATCTTCTCATATTACTAAGTAGAATGAAAATTCTTTTGACTTATAATTTTCATTGATATGTTTTGGATTAAGTCATAAGTAATTGTGCATTGATGACTTAAACTTTGAAATATTAGAGAATCAAGCATGATAAGTCTATTTTCAGAATTAAAAAATTTATTAGGATGCTTCCCTAAATTTAAATATTACTTTAAAGTTTGAAATTTGCAAGGTTGACATCAAAAACCATAATTTTGTGAGATCTTGAGCCTTTTATAGCATATTCCTTTCTTGCTCACTTTATTAATTATGAGTGTGTCAAACATTGATTTGTATTATAAAATTTGCTTCGATTTTGCATGTCGAGACCACACTTTTTATTTGATATACTAAGATGATAAAGACACCTAGGATTTAACCCACTTACTCCCCAAAAAGCCTACCGTCATAATTAACCCCTAATGAACCCCTTTTGAATCCTAATAAACTGTTTATTGATCTACCCTTAATATTAACCCAAAATAAACTCATTCTTTTTGATTCATCAAGAATTTTTCCTATTGAATTAACCCTTTTTGTCGAGAATTGATTTCATCAGTTGCCTAACTATGTTATCTATTTCAGTTGTTAAAGTTCTTTCTTATTATTGTAAATTCTTATTCAAAAAAAAGTTGGAAATTTATTCGTTATTAGTGTTATGAGCTTAAACTATTAATTTCACATCTTTAGAAGAAGCTCATGTTATTAGTGATAAGTTTTCAATCAATATAATTGTTTAGTATTAGTTATTTTTCTAATTAGGTAAATGGTCATTTCAATCTCGATTCTAACCCTCTAATTCAGCCCTTATCCTCATTTTTAACCTAAGCCCCATTACAACCCTTTTAAGACCTTTTGATTTGTGTATCATCTCATTTTACAGTGGTAGAGATTTGATTTTCATGCAAGCCTACGGGATTAACTTTTCGTGTTTAACTTTTAAGTGCTTAACTTGAACCTTAAACACTTCAAGTGATGTGAGTGAATCCTTAGTGAGGATGTCAATTCTTGTCGATTTTGAATCAAAGGTAATTATTTAGATAAGGGGAAACACCTATATTTTCGTGCTATAAAAATTTATGACTTAGACTGTTTGAATCTTTAGGACTCTTTTAGTTAAATTATCAATGTATAAATTATCTATGAATTATAATGAAACATTATTAATGAGGATTATGAATTGAGGAAGTTAATTTTAATTGTGAGTTGAGGATTTTACTTGAGGACATGCAAAGGCTTTAGTGTGGGGATATTTAATAAACCATAATTTACACATATTTTAACCCCATGCTTGGCTTCCTTTTTGGATGAATTTTCATTAGATTTGATGAATTTCCTAATCCCTTAATTTCATGTTTTATACTCAGGATAGTTTAGGGAGTCAAAATGAAACACCCCACACCCGGCCCACGAGCCTGGACCGGATCTGGTATGTTCCTCAAGTAAACCGATTCAAATTCTTTCGTTACTTCGTGAAAAACTTGTGTGATTTTAAAAGAAATTGTTTGGGTTGGGCTTGTGTTGAAAACAGATTTGATTTTTATATTAGAAAACCTTTTTTTTTATTTGAAGTAATAAATATATCGAGTATATTTTAAAATAAAATACTTAGTCTTTAACTTAATCAAAATTTGTAGCACAATAAAACAACAAGTAGAAATAATATCGTTCATCATGGCCTTATGGCCTTATTACATCAATAATTTCCAAACTTAAAACTTAAAGAACTTTATAAAAATAAAGGTCCAATTCGTAAATATTTTCTTTGCTATGCATGGCCACCTTTAGCTCCTGCCGACCCGGTCCATTACTTTGCTCATCACCAAAAATGGTCCTCAAAGGGTGAGTCAACAGACTCAATGTGTACACCAACTAACAAACAATATTTCAGGCATACATATTCATATCAGAACATATACATATCAAAATGATGCAACCCAAACCCAAGCCTAATTATCCATCCGCTACACACCACCCGTACCTGCCAATCACACCGTGGGGACTACTAAGTCAACCCTCCTTCCGCTACACACCATCGGCGGTAGTCATTGCGATCGACGTGCTCATCGCCATATATATCGTTGTGTCATTAGACACTATATTCAAATAATGTAACTTTGAAGTTACCAATTTGAGATAATGTAACCGAAGTTACCATATTCAAATAATGTGACCGTAGTCACCATATTTCGTTGGTGAGACCGAAGTCAACACCTTCGTTGGTGAGACCGAAGTCAACACCTACTCTTCCCGTTTCACAAATATCCCATATGCCCCAAATATTTATACATATCTTATTTCTCATTCATATTACATATTCAAAATATATATATAACATATTCGTAATCCTATCGGAAGTAGGAAACGTACCTGGGTACTTTTACCACATTTGTGGCACTTAGCCACATTCTTATTCGCATGCACATTTATATATATATATAAATAATTGCCGTAATATATTGAGAGTTAGTGTGGGTACACACCTGATTTGCTTAATAGATTCCTTGTGATCTGGAAAAACGATCTACCGATTAAGATCTCAAATCCTACATAAGTTAATCACTCACTATTTAAAAGACCATTCGGCCATCTTTCCAAATACAACAAGGATTTGTATTACTTACCTTGAAATTCTCAAATCCCGAAATCTTTGTATCCCTCTGTCGAAATCCCTATAACTACATGTTAGATCAATTTCTAACATTTATTCACAACAAATAACCCTTAGCCGAATGTTAAATATGACTTACCTTAGATTATTAAATCCCGAAATTCACCGAATAACTAGGGAACACGCGGCCTATGGTGTACCTTCGGGAAAAGAACTTCTCCTTCCTTGTAGCCGACACTTAATAAATCCCGAAACTTTCCTTCCATGATTCGGCCAAGATCAATAATAGGAATTAGTCCCTAAATTTCGATAAGTCTAAAATATAAAAGAATGGAAACCAAACTTGGATCTTACCCTTATTTGAAGAAATCGATTGCACCTTCACTTCAACTTTCAGAGATTCGGCTATTGCTAAATGATGCTCTCACAACTTTCAGCTTTTAGAGGGATTAGAAAGAAAAAAGAAGGAAGAATAATGGCAGAGAAAATTCGGCAGAGAGAAGAGGAGAAACTTTAGAGAATTTTGGCAGAGGTTTTCTTGAAGAGAAAAGAATGAATGAAGAATAGCCTTACTCTTCCTTTTATAGCCAAAATTACTAGCTAGAGTCCTTTACTTGGCCACTACTCTTCTATTTTGATAACTTTATCCTTTAATTATCATAAATAAAAGAGTTTAATCCAATATTTATCTCTTCTAAATAATCCAATTTAAAAATCCTTTATTTATCACCTTTTAATCGAATATTTATGAAAAAAACACCTCCTTTCTAGAAGCATGTGCCGTCCACCTCGGTCTTACGGAAGAAAAATAAAACCTCCCTTATTTGCTTCCCAAGTGACTCGAACCAGGCCCATTCCTCTTGCATATGGCGCCATTTCCATAGGCCCTAAGTGACATCTTGAGGCCACTTTTCCAAGCTTTGTTTGTGTGTCAAATTTCACCAACTTTTTCTTTTAAGGCCACATTGCCTTAATTTCCTATTTTAAACTTTAAAACTTGACATTTCTAAGTCATTTCTAAGTTCCCTAAAATTTTCGATCGGCTCTGTAAACTTGCCATTTTCTTACATTTCCAAGTTTCCAGAAATGTTCACTTTCCATTTTTGAATCATTTCCTTACATTTCCTAGTTTCCATAAATGTTCACTTTCCTCTTTATTCCTTTACATTTTCAGGACATTTCCCTACATTTCCAAGATAAGACATTTCCTTATATTTCCTTGCATTTCCTTACATTTCCATACATTTCCTCACATTTCCTTACATTTCCTTACATTTCCATACATTTCCATACATTTCCTTACATTTCCTTACATTTTCTTACATTTCCCTACATTGCCTTACATTTCCATACATTTCCACACATTTCCACACATTTCCATACACTTCCATACATTTCCATATATTTCCTTACATTTCCATACATTTCCTTACATTTCCTTACATTTCCTTACATTTCCATACGTTTCCTTACATTTCCTTACATTTCCATATTTCCTTACATTTCCATACATTTCCTTATTTCTAGAATTCACATAACACATTCATAATTCATAAAACATGCCATTTTACCACATGGTTTCTTGTGTCATGCTTCACACGGAGTTTCTTTTCAAGCCTCATTTACCTAGCTCCCCTTTTCACTTAAAAACCAATAATTTTCCAAAGCTTTCTTCTTCCATCCTAAAATTCTAAAAACCCTTAATACACTTCCAACACTGCCAAAACCTACTAACTCATGAATTAGGCACGAACGCATAACCCCTAATCTAGGATGTTACAGTTCTACCCTCCTTAAAAATAATTTCGTCCTCGAAATTACTTACTAATAGTCGTACCATCCTTCTCACCGCACTATGCTTACGCTGCGCACTCTGATCTTAATAGAACCATCATACTTTCTAGGCACAATCTCTAAGTTCACGTCCCCTAGAACTTATTTCTAACGTCGCGATTTAATCTGTTTAACGAGTTTTATGCATCAAAACTTTTGTTTCACTGATTAACCACGAACAGTTTTATGAAAAAGTATTTAAGAGTGGTTCTTTCGTATTCATACATGCACACAATCTTTTCATTCATTCATACATCTAACAATCAATTATGAACTTTCGTTCATTCAGAGAAATGTTGTAGTTTTCATTGTTGTTGTTTTTCCACTACCTAGGGGTATTTTCGTAATTTTATCCTATAGGGGCATTTTTGTAATTTTTCAAAAGAAAAAGTTCCTTGGTGATTTTGTCAAAAAGTTTTTTGGTAATTTCAAAGTCCCGGAGTAATTTGGAAAAATTTTGAAATCCGGGGGTATTTTGGAAATTTTTAGCCTCGAGGGTATTTCTTAAATTTTTATGAAGGGTAAAATTTGTAAAAGTTAACAAATCAGGGATATTTTAGAAGTTGTAAAACTTTGAGGGTTCTTTTTGAGACTTTTATTTTCCAAAACGGTGATGTTGCAAAAATTTTGAAAAACAGGGTCATTTTGGTAATTTTTGTAAGTTAGGGGCAATTTCGTAATTTTTCAAAATCAAGATATTTTTGATAGTTTGCAATTTGAACATTTATAAAATAATGAAGTTTTAGCAAGACCGTTGAAAAGTTTGACATTTTGTAAATCAAGGGCATTTTGGTAATTTTACCACTAAGGGCATTTTTGTAATTTTCACAAATAAGAAATTTTTCGGGAAATTTTGTAAAGATAGTTTTTACAAATTTAAAAGAAAGTTTTAAGAATTTTAAAACTAGGGTTTGTTGTTTTGTTCTCCTCTTTTTTTTTTTTTTTTTAAAACATGGCTAGTTCCCTTTCGGGTTTTAGTCATTATGTTTGGCCTATGACCGAGCCCTCTTTGGTCAGGGTGAACCAAAGCTACGCACCAGGTAGGATTCGAGTGGAGAGGAGGTGAGTCACGCGGACTGCTTAAGTACCAAGCTCCCACCGAAACCATTCCTAGACATGCGCACAGGGGTTACCACACCCTAGCTCAGTGACTTAGCCATAGGTTTGTTTAGTGTATTAAGTCTTATGAGTTTCATGTGTTTGAGTAGTCTAATCCTAGGGTTCAAGTTCCTATCATACTATTCTACGTTCCATGCCTTTTTTACCCTTCTAATGTTCATAACATAATTCACATAATCACCCAAATGGTTAGGGGTACTTACCTGGTGGACTGCGGGTCGGAGACTTAGGTGCCATGCCAGAGAACCTATTTAATTTCAAAAAAAAAAAAATCATTTGGCTCGCTTTGAAAACATTTTGGGCCTTAGCCCACAGGCCGAGAGTTTAAAACTGGGCTCTGATACCAAGCTGAAACACCCCACACCCGGCCCACGAGCCTGGACCGGATCTGGTATGTTCCTCAAGTAAACCGATTCAAATTCTTTCGTTACTTTGTGAAAAACTTGTGTGATTTTCAAAGAAATTGTTTGGGTTGGGTTTGTGTTAAAAACAGATTTGATTTTTATATTAGAAAACCTTTTTTTATTATTTTAAGTAATAAATATATCGAGTATATTTTAAAATAAAATACTTAGTCTTTAACTTAATCAAAATTTGTAACACAATAAAACAACAAGTAGAAATAAAATCGTTCATCATGGCCTTATGGCCTTATTACATCAATAATTTCCAAACTTAAAACTTAAAGAACTTTATAAAAATAAAGGTCCAATTCGTAAATATTTTCTTTGCTACGCATGGCCACCTTTAGCTCCTGCCGACCCGGTCCATTACTGCTCATCACCTGAAAAATGGTCCCTCAAAGGGGTGAGCCAACAGACTCAATGTGTACACCAACTAACAAACAATATTTCGTGCATACATATTCATATCGAACATATACATATCAAAATGATGCAACCCAAACCCAAGCCTAATTATCCATCCGCTACACACCACCCGTACCTGCCAATCACACCGTGGGGACTACTAAGTCAACCCTCCTTCCGCTACACACCATCGAAAGCGATCATTGCGATCGGCGTGTTCATCGCCCATATACGTTGTGTCATTAGACACTATATTCAAATAATGTAACCGAAGTTACCAATTTCAGATAATGTAACCGAAGTTACCATATTCAAATAATGTGACCGTAGTCACCATATTTCGTTGGTGAGACCGAAGTCAACACCTTCGTTGGTGAGACCGAAGTCAACACCTACTCTTCCCCTTTCACAAATATCCCATATGCCCCAAATATTTATACATATCTTATTTCTCATTCATATTACATATTCAAAAAATATATATATAACATATTCGTAATCCTATCGGAAGTAGGAAACGTACCTGGGTACTTTTACCACATTTGTGGCACTTAGCCACATTCTTATTCGCATGCACATTTATATATATATATATAAAAATAATTGCCGTAATATATTGAGAGTTAGTGTGGGTACACACCTGATTTGCTTAATAGATTCCTTGTGATATGGAAAAATGATCTACCGATTAAGATCTCAAATCCTACATAAGTTAATCACTCACTATTTAAAAGACCATTCGGCCATCTTTCCAAATACAACTAGGATTTGTATTACTTACCTTGAAATTCTCAAATCCCGAAATCTTTGTATCCCTCTGTCGAAATCCCTATAACTACATGTTAGATCAATTTCTAACATTTATTCACAACAAATAACCCTTAGCCGAATGTTAAATATGACTTACCTTAGATTCTTAAATCCCGAAATTCATCGAATAACTAGGGAACACGCAGCCTATGGTGTACCTTCGGGAAAAAAACTTCTCCTTCCTTGTAGCTGACACTTAATAAACCCCGAAACTTTCCTTCCATGATTCGGCCAAGATCAATAATAGGAATTAGTCCCTAAATTTCGATAAGTCTAAAATATAAAAGAATGGAAACCAAACTTGGATCTTACCCTTATTTGAAGAAATCGATTGCACCTTCACTTCAACTTTCAGAGATTCGGCTATGGCTAAATGATGCTCTCACAACTTTCGACTTTTGGAGGGATTAGAAAGAAAAGAGAAGGACGAATAATGGCAGAGAAAATTCAGCAGAGAGAAGAGGAGAAACTTTAGAAAATTTTGGCAGAGGTTTTCTTGAAGAGAAAAGAATGAATGAAGAATAGCCTTACTCTTCCTTTTATAGCCAAAATTACTAGCTAGAGTCCTTTACTTGGCCACCACTCTTCTATTTTGATAGCTTTATCCTTTAATTATCATAAATAAAAGAGTTTAATCCAATATTTTTCTCTTCTAAATAATCCAATTTAAAAATCCTTTATTTATCACCTTTTTAATCGAATATTTATGAAAAAAAAACACCTCCTTTCTAGAAGCATGTGCCGTCCACCTCAGTCTTCTAGAAGCAAAAATAAAACCTCCCTTATTTGCTTCCCAAGTGACTCGAACCCAGGCCCATTCCTCTTGCATATGGCGCCATTTCCATAGGCCTTAAGTGACATCTTCAGGCCACTTTTCCAAGCCTGTTTGTGTGTCAAATTTCACCAACTTTTTCTTTTAAGGCCACCTTGCCTTAATTTCCTATTTTAAACTTTAAAACTTGACATTTCTAAGTCATTTCTAAGTTTTCTAAAATTTTCGATCGGCTCTGTAAACTTGCCATTTTCTTACATTTCCAAGTTTCCAGAAATGTTCACTTTCCATTTTTGAATCATTTCCTTACATTTCCTAGTTTCCATAAATGTTCCCTTTCCTCTTTATTCCTTTACATTTTCAGGACATTTCCCTACATTTCCAAGACAAGACATTTCCTTACATTTCCTTGCATTTCCTTACATTTCCATACATTTCCATACATTTCCTCACATTTCCTTACATTTCCTTACATTTCCATACATTTCCATACATTTCCTTACATTTCCTTACATTTTCTTACATTTCCCTACATTGCCTTACATTTCCATACATTTCCACACATTTCCACACATTTCCATACACTTCCATACATTTCCATATATTTCCTTACATTTCCATACATTTCCTTACATTTCCTTACATTTCCTTACATTTCCATACGTTTCCTTACATTTCCTTACATTTCCATATTTCCTTACATTTTCATACATTTCCTTATTTCTAGAATTCACATAACACATTCATAATTCATAAAACATGCCATTTTACCACATGGTTTCTTGTGTCATGCTTCACACGGAGTTTCTTTTCAAGCCTCATTTACTTAGCTCCCCTTTTTACTTAAAAACCAATAATTTTCCAAAGCTTTCTTCTTCCATCCTAAAATTCTAAAAACCCTTAATACACTTCCAACACTGCCAAAACCTACTAACTCATGAATTAGGCATGAACGCATAACCCCTAATCTAGGATGTTACACAAAAAGATCGAGAAACGGGCCAAAAAGGGGTAAAATGATCATACCTAGGAAATAAACACGGCCTGGACCATTGAACACGGCCGTGTGTTATGAGCAGGATTAAACACGGCCTGGAACGTCGCACATGGAAAGATCACATGGCCGTGTGTAACGAGCAGAATCGAAGGAGTCCAACATAGGAGTGTCACACGAGCGTGTCCTTAACGAACCCAAGTTTAATCCTATTCGAAAAAAGTTACTTGTGGGCCAAGAAAGGCGTTCCAAAGCCTATATAAACACTGGGGGCAACCTAAAAAGGGACGTCGAGTAGACACCGAGTAGAAGGCAGAAAATACTCGAAGACAGATATCGGGAGCATCTCAGAAGAAGGATCTTCATCAAGACTGAAGATCTCCCATCAAGTTCTTTAGAAGTTTTTGGGTTTTATTATGTTTTGTTGTTTTCCTTATTCTAAGATGTTTTCCTCTATTAGTATGAACTAAATCCCTAAATGCCTAAGGGGATGAAACCTAAGACAGATCTTATTATTATTTGATTTATAAGATAAATACTTGTTCTTATTCTTAATTGTGAGTTCTTATTCTTGTTTTGATAATTTAAGTTATTGATTCAAGTCGAATGTGCTTATTAAATGGAGCAAAAGTCCCTGTTTAGGAGTAGATCAACACAATTAAGCGGAGTTGATTGCAACCCTAGGAATAGGGAGACATAAATCTGTCGGATTAGAGTCAAATCTATTAGGGGAATCCATAGATCGAGTTAATGCAACAATAGGGGTTTTAATTAGAAAGAGATTTCAATTAATCAATCTAGAGTTAGTTGTTTTTAGTCTTGAAAGAGATATTAACATAAATCAGGGATTTCTATGGATTAAGACAAGTGAATAAATCGTATGAATCAAAAGTAATAAGTGAAGTCTAGGTGGATTCTTCCTTAGGTATTTCCTATCTCATATAAGTTGTCTAAAAGTATTTTTCTTAATTCTTTCTTTGTCGTGTTTTTAATTAAGTTTTTAGTTTAAATGAAAATCATTCCAATTCTTAGGCTAAATAATAGAGGGATAGTAATTACTAGTACTCTTGGTCCTTGTGGATACGATATTACCAGTCTTACCTTAAATATACTATTGAATGATAGGTGCGCTTGCCTTTATTATGATCATAGTTAGTTTTAGACATATCAAAAACAAAAAAAAAAAAAAAAAAACATGTGAAAGCAAAATAAGTTGGTGTATTGAAGGTTATTATTCCAAAGGTCCAATTCAAGTTGAGTCTAGGGTTTTAGCCTAAATTTATCTATCTTTTACCTACCTCTAGCCTATCTACAATATAACCTATTTAAAAAGACTTATTGATTCAAGTTTCAATGCCACCTACATTAGTGGAGAGAAATTGCTATGTTCAACATATGAAGGCATAAGTTAAACTTAATGGTTGCAGCTTAATCTTAAATAAGGGAATAAAATCAAAGTGGTAGGGATTTAACATGTAACACCCCAAACTTGGCCTAGAAGTTAGGCCTGAATCTGGCGTGTCGCATTGAACTATTTTTTGAAAACCATGTTTTCATTGAAAACCCTTCTTGTTTAATGGCTTAAGTAAAAACCTAGTTACGTTGGTTTATTTTTAAAATGTGGTACATTGAAATTTTATTAGTTTTAATCCCAAAACATTTTTTCGATTGCGGAAGCTGATTTTGAAATTAATTGATTTACGAAAAAGATTAAGTCGCTAAACCATTTCGAAAATGTTGTAAAAATGCAATGTTGTTTTAAAAATAGTTAGCAGTTTGGAAAATCGTGATTTACTTCTAACGGATATAATTCAAAGTAAGGAAAGACCCATAGTTAAAATCCAGAAACTTAAAAAGCCCTTATTGCAACCCAAATCAAAATACTTGAATGTAAGTAATCAAAGTGGAAAACATAAGCAGTGTATGGCCTTCTCCGAGTCCCTCGCAGCACTGATCTGTCTAAGTGTGGGTATTATCTGCACAATTAAAAATGGGGTGAGTTTACAAAAACTCAGTGTGTAGTCCCCTTACTAGAATAACAATCAGTATACAGAAACAGAACCCGAAACAGTCTGGGCCAAAGCCCTTTAACAGTAACAGTACATTCCAGTTCAGAGCATACGTGGGTCAAAGCCCACTACAATATCATTTGGGTCATAGCCCAAAACAGAATCAATTGGGCCCTGTCCAAACCAATTACAAAACAAGTGGGCCTAAACCCAGTACAGTGACAGATCTCATGACAGATATGCAATGGTATGAGGATGCATCCCACATCGATCCAGCCAACGCACCACACGTACCAACCCTACACTCCTGTGGAGATAAAATCGACCCACCCAGCCAACAAACCAATGTTAGAACCGGTTGCGGCCCTAACTGAAATTGCAACAAAGCTGCTAGAATATATATACGGCTCTAAGCCTTCAGTAGCGATATTATAATTGGCACAAAGCCATCAGTAACTGTATTATGTTTGGCATATAGCCATCAACGACGGTAATATAATTGGCACACAGCCTTGGGTAAATATGATCAATACAAAGTCATTGATTCATATGTTAGGCACATAGCCATGGGTAAATACGATTGGCACAAAGCCATAATCAAGATGGCACAGAGCCATATTTAGGTTGGCATAGAGCCATAATCAGATTACGCGGCTTTAAGCTGTCTGTCGATCCACAGTCATCTCGGGCGACTCGTGCGACCTTAACAGATCAATACTGGATCCACAGCCGTTATGCGACCCATGCGACCTTATCAGAACTTCCTCCATATCAATGTCCCAACCCCATGCAATATGTCGTGTATGTCATGCTCAATCATTACATGTGTATGCAAAATGGCCATGCTCAGTAACAATCATTTAAACATGTAATAAAAGCATATCAGTCCTACAATCATAGTCAAATTAGTTAACTCATAGTCTAAGTCAGTCATTGACCCACAAGGGCAAAATAGTCATCTTACCCTATAAGGGTATTTCAATAATCCTACCCTTCAGGGGTATTTTGGTAATTCTACCCTACAAGGGTAATTCAGTAATTCTATCCTACAGGGGTATGGGGTAATTCAATAATTCTATCCTATAGGGGTATTTTAGTAATTTTACAAACTGAGGGTATTTCAGTAATTTTGCAAACTAGGGGTATTTCGATAATTTTACAAACCAAGAGTATTTTAGTAATTTTATAAACCGAGGGTATTTCGGTAATTTTACAAATCGAGAGTATTTCGGTAATTTTACAAATCGAGGGTGTTTCTGTAATTTTGTAAAATGGGGGTATTTCAGTAATTTCCTAAACTGGGGGTATTTCAATCAATTTTGTAAACCAAGGTATTCTAGACAGAGATAACGATGCGAATGGGCCTAGGGCCAATTCTCGGCCCAAATGGGCCCACACACTCGTGTGGCTCATTTAGCCCAAATCTAGCCACAGATATGAGATTCACATAGTCCAGTCCAATATTTACTACACAATCATACAACTTATCTGATTGCGCCCACGGGCCCATTGGCCCCACATGGCCCTTTCGGCCAATCGTGGCCCAAACAGCCTAAACCCACAAGAACACTCATGATGGCCTCAACTATCGTGTCAAAGCTCCCACACATGCGCTCGAAAGCTCATGTAGTGATAAACAGTAAAAGTAACATATTTTAAGCCCACATTTAGCATGCTTTTGGATGATTTGAGCCTCGATTTATGTAATTTGGAGCTTGTAATCCTTTGTTTTCATGTTTTATACTTAGGAAAGCACCTAAGGATGAAAAGAATGAGAAACGGGATTAAAACGGACCAAATTGGGCCAAAATAGAAATCGACATGGCCTAGGCCCAAGGCCACACGACCATGCCTCATTAAAAGTCCGAACACGGCCTAAAGACGACTCACACGGGCGTATGCCATGGCCGTGTCCCTGTCGTGGAAAAGAGCAATTTTACTCGGAAAAGGATACTTAGAGGCAAATAAACCTATCTCAAAAGCCTATATAAACACCCTAAGTAAAACCTAAAAGGAGGACGGTTAGCTAGGCCTAGGAGCTGAGCCAGAAAGGTCAGAGTTGTGGAAATTTACTCGAAGATAGCCAATTGATCCATCTTAAAAAGCCAGAATTATACTCAATACGGAGGATCTCTCCTTCAATTCCTTTAGGGGGTTTTAGGGATTTCTTATGTTTTTTTATCTTTTCTTTTGAGATGTTTTCTTTTATTGTTATGAGCTAAACCCTTAGATACCTAAGGGGGATGAAACCTAAGATGAATCTTGTTATTGTTTTCTGAACTATATGATAAATATTTGACTTGTTCTTAATTATGTGTTCTTAATTCTTGTGTTGATATTTCTAGGATATTAATCCAAGTATGATGTGCTTAGGTGGAGGAGCAAAATTCTCTACCTAAGAGTAGATCTAGCATAATTAAGCGGAGTTGATCGCGCGCCTAGAGATAGGGTGACGAGATTTTGCTGGATTGGGGTGAAACCTAATATGGGAGTCTATAGATCCAGTTAATATGATTCTAGAGGTTTTAATTAGAAAGAGATTTCAATTAATCAACCTAGGGTTAGACATTAGTCACCTCGAGAGAGGGAAATATAACTTAGGGAATCTTACGAATCAAGTCAAGTGAATAAATCGTTTGGTTAAGAGTTAGATAACAAGAGAAGTCTAGGTGGATTCTTTCTTGGGTGTCGTCTTAATCAATTGGTTTTCTCTCAAGTTATTTTCTCAATTCATCCTCTTTGTCTTTGCATTTTTAGTTTAGTTGTTATTTAATTTTAGATTAGATAAATAAATCCCTTAATTCTTAGGCTAGATAATAAAAAGAGAGTTAGTATTAGTACTTTTGGTTCCTTTGGGATTCGACATTCCGGTCTTGCCTAAACTATACTACTGTTCGATAGGTGCACTTGCCTCAAATCATTGTCATAGTTAGTTTCCAGGTTTAATCATTTTTTTACAAATTTTAAGACTTTGACACGCGATCAAGTTTTTGGCGCCGTTGCTGGGGAACTAAAATATTAAGAACGCTTAATTGTTATTACTTTAGCCATATTTATTTTATTTTTACAATTTAATTTTATTTTTTTTAGACTTTGCTAAACTTTCTTTTGCTCCTTTCAGGTACCTCTAGTTTATGACTAGAAGGAACCTGACAGGACCGCTGCTTTACGACAGTGATATTGAAGGTACCATTCGTAGAAATCGCATATAAATAAGGCGAAGCTTAAACTACATTGACAAAGAGCAAGAAGCTGAAATAAATACCACGGAAGAGATGGCTGAAAATAATCTGCCACCTCCAGAGATAGCCGAACATCATGCTCTATGTCCTATGTATGATTATGCTAAACCTAGTTTAACAGGAATTGAGTCTAGTATTGTTAGGCCTACTATTGCTGCAAATAATTTTGAACTAAAACCGAACACTATACAAATGATACAACAGTTTGTTCAGTTTGATGGTTTACAGGATGAGGATCCTAACACACACTTAGCAAATTTTCTAGAATTCTGTGATACCTTCAAGATAAATGGCGTTTCTGATGATGCCATCCGTCTTCGATTATTTCCCTTTTCTTTAAGGAATAAAGCCAAACAGTGGTTACATTCTCTTCCATGAGGGTCAATCACAACATGGGACAAAATGACCGAAAATTTTTTGTTAAAATATTTTCCACCGGCCAAATTAAAGAATGATATCTCTTCTTTTGTGTAGATAGATTTAGAGACACTTTACAATGCATGGGAGGGATACAAATACTTGTTAAGGAAGTGTCCACACCACGGATTACCTTTGTGGCTACAGGTCCAAACTTTTTACAACGGTGTGAACCCTTCGACAAGGCAACTAATTGATTCAGCTACCGGTGGAACTCTGAATAACAAAACTCCTGAAGCAGCCTACGGGTTTATAGAAGAGATGTCACTGAATAACTATCACTGGCAAGTTACAAGGACAAGGCCAGCCAAAGCAGCCGGAGTTTCAATATTGACGCATTAACCGCGCTATAAAATCAGGTAGAGTTGTTACATAAAAAATTTGATAGTTTCTATGGTTCTTCGCAGGCACATCCAGTTATGTAGTGCGACGCAAGTGAAGGAGTGGTGAATCCTGAGTACCCACCCTACGGACAGGGTATTGAAAGCGAGTAGATAAACTATATAGGTAACAATTTCCGTTCTAACAATAACCCTTATAGTAATACTTATAATCCAAGTTGGAAGAACCACCCCAATTTCTAATGGGGAGGTCAAAGAAATCAAAGGCAACAACCTTCCCAAAACTTCCAGCAACAGCCCTACCTACAGGAAAAGAAGCCGAACCTTGAAGAGGTACTGAAAAACTTCATAGCAGCCTCAGAAACACGTTTCCAGAAGGTAGAAACAAAACTTGAGGCATTGTCACAAGAGTTCAAGGATCAATTCGGGCAACTTGCTAAGCAGATTTCTGAGAGACCACAAGGAAGACTACCGAGCAATACCGAGACTAACCCAAGGGAGCAAATTCAAGCCATAACAGCTCAAGATAGTGAAGGGTTAGACACGCCTAATCCAGAACAAAAGAATACAGTAGAAGAAGATATGGTTGAGGTCAATAACAAACCGAAACCAGTAATCAAAGAGTACAAACCTAGCATACCATATCCCTAAGCAGTAACGAAAGACGATACAGAGGAACAGTTCGGTAAGTTTCTTAAACTTTTAAAGAAATTACATATTAACTTACCATTTCTTGAAGCTCTTTCGTAGATGCCAGATTCCAGGAAATTTTTAAAGAAGCTGTTGACAAATAAGCGAAAGATTAACGAGGAATCACATGTGGAACTGAACGCAGTGTGCTTAGCAATGTTGCAAAACAAACTACGATATAAATTAAAAGATCCAGGGAGTTTTACAATTCCATGCTTAATTGGTAGTTTACCTATTGATAATATGTTAGCTGATTTAGGGGCAAGCATAAATGTAATGCCTTATAAATTGTTTAAACAACTAGGTCTAGGGAAACCCAAACAAACTAGGATGAGCATTCAATTAGCTGATAAAACTGTTAGAATTCCTAGGGGTGTAATCGAAGATGTACTTGTGAAAATTGATAAATTCGTATTCCACTAGACTTTGTCGTTTTAGACATGGATGAGGACAACAAGATCCCCCTAATTTTAGGAAGACTATTCTTAGCAACTGCCAGAACTAAAATCGATGTTGATGCAGGCGAGCTTATACTTTGTGTAAGTGACGAGACAGTCACTCTTCAAGCTCTCGATTCAGCTAGAACATCGAATAACCAAGGTGAGAAGGTAAATTCTACTAATAACCATTCGGCTAACCCTTCTTTTCAGGAAACACCACAACATGATCCCGATCCTGAACCCTGTGCCAACAAAGAAATAACTCATGAGGAACAAAGGATTCAGATCGATGAACTAGAAGAGGGGAAGAAGTATTTTAAAAGAAACTAGGGATGCCCGGAACAGAACCAAAGCCACCCTACGAGACACAAAAGTTCAAAATTGGAGATCAGGTATTACTAGATAAAGCAGATCCACGAGTGTCCCCTCCTGATCCTAACACCAGTAAGGAAATCCCTTTCAAGATAATCGATGTCTTTCCGTACAGAACAGTCGAGGTAAGTAACCCTATTTTTTGCACTTTGGGAATAAACGCTACTCGTCTTAATCTCTATCATGATAATGGAACTACCAGCACGAGGAAGGACTTTCAACTCTTCTAACCACCATGAATATACAAAGGAGAGGAGAGTCTAGCTTAAGACTATAAACGGGCGCTTCTCGGGAGGCAACCCGAGTACTAACCCCATTAACTTCAGCATTTTTCATCTTATTTATATTATTTTATTCTTTCTTTACAACACCTAACTCAAAACTAACCAAAAATACAGAATTCCCAGGCCACACGGCCTTGTACACGACCGTGGCTATGGTCATGTGGACCTCCTAAATCTCCGTACTGACATGGGAGGAACGGTACGAGTCAGAGAGAATCAATTTTCAGAATTAGAGACTCCAAACACCATACCACGGGCACCGATAAAACCCCAAGGCCGTGCGATGTGGTCGTGGTCGACACTGTTGATTACACACGGGCGTGGCGACCTGAGCATGGGCGTGGGAGAAACGAACAAAGCCCACCACGGCCATGCGATGAGGCTATGTGAATGGCATGCCACGAGACACGGGCGTGTGAATGTACCTGACTGGAGAATTCTATTTAAACCACCTACCCATCCCTCTTCTCACATAATTCTCACCCTTCTTCCTCCCTTACACCGTTCTACACCCTCCATTCTCAGCATTCTTTGTTCTCATAACATTCTTCTCAATCTTTTGTCCATGTCAAAGAAACGGAAGGATTCAAGCACAGTCTCCCTTATGGAGACCGATCTACATAAGTTCATGTCGGCCGCTTTATTCACTCGACAAGCCGAGGGTCTTTGAGATCATTTGTCTTTTGTTTTACATTTATCTTCTCTTTTATTTTCCTTTTCTTTGACTATCTTATGCTTAATTTAGTTCATTTTAATTTAGTTTCTTAGTGTCTCGTTATTCGGGCTACTAGGGAATCACGACACAGGAACCATGACTACCACCACATGACCTTCAAGTTCTTGGTGCCGCTTGGGAATCACGCCACTTCCATGCTTTGCCGCCACCTCCGCAGCCTTAGAGGTCACACCTACCTCACGAACCATCCAACAATAAGGACCCCTCAGTCCATTCATCTTTCATTTTAATTTTATTTACATTTCTATTTTCTTTCTCTGTATCATTCTTTTCTTTATTTATTTAGTTTGTTTTAAATGTGTCTTAATAATTCCTGGGTAATTCTCTACGAGCTCCCCAATTTCTTTATCCAGCACAAAGCTCGGTAGTAGCCACCACCCCTATCAACTTTCAACTCCGGAAGACCATCCATATTCAAGAAGTTTCACCTCTCCCTCTCTCTTAAATTGCATATACATCTTTGTACATTGAGGGCAATGTACATCTTAAGTCTGGGGGGTTAACTATAGTATTATTTGAAAATCCCTGGATTATGCCTTGTTCTAAAGTAAGTTTCTCATATTATGATTAGAATGAAATTTCCTGTGATTTATGATTTTTATTGATATGTTTTAGAGTAAGCCATTGATAATTGTGCATTGATGATTAAATTTGAAGGATACTAGAGAATCAAGCATGATAAAATCTATTTTTTTCAGGATTAAAATTTTTCAAGTTGTCTACCTGAATCTGAATGTTATCTTAAAGTTTGAAATTTATGAGGTTGACATCAATTACCCATAATTTCTATGAGATTTT
Organism: Gossypium bickii; assembly: GCA_025503065.1. Classification (NCBI taxonomy): domain Eukaryota; kingdom Viridiplantae; phylum Streptophyta; class Magnoliopsida; order Malvales; family Malvaceae; genus Gossypium; species Gossypium bickii. Next base: position 56,061,681 of record CP106717.1, on the reverse strand, counting down.
GAGCCTTTTAGAGCATATATTCTTTTTTTATCACTTTATTGATTATGAGTGTGTCAACATTAATCTGTTATTCTAGAACTTGCATCGTTTATACATGTCGAGACCACACCTTTTATTTGATATACAGAGATGATAAAGGCACCTAGGTTTTAATCCACTCACTCCACTCAAAGCCTACCATCGTAATTAACCCCCAGTAAACCCCGTTGATCCTAACAACCATTTTTATTGACTCACTTACTAATATTAACTCAAAACCCTTTGTATTTGTTATCACCATCCTCTTTGACTACCCTTATATTGGGATTTGATTTGATTGGTTGCCTAATTATTTTAGTAGTAAATTCATCATTTGAGTTGTTCTTAAAAAAACGAAGTATATTCATTATTAGTTCTATAATTAAGTGAGCTTACATGTTTAAATTTCAAATCCTGAAGAAAAAGCTCATATTATTAGTTTTTAATTGATGTAATTATTTATTAGTAGTTCATTGTTTATGGTTAGGTAATTTGTCAAGTCAGTCTCGATTCTAACCCTCAAAATCAGCCTTTATCCATACCTTTAACATAAGCCCCGTTACAAACCTGTCAAAGACTTTTTGATTTGTGTACCATATCATATTATATTGGTGGGGATTTGATTTTCATGCAAGCCTATGGGATTAACTCTTCATGTTTGACTTTTGAGTGCTTAATTCTTGTAACAGATCGGTTTATACCCTAGTCGGAGTAGTGGTTTTCAGACCACAAATACGAGTTAGAAAAATATTTTAATATTATTTTCTGTGTCTACTATGTGTGATTAAGCATGTGTTAAAGTTCCCTGAATTTATTTGTCCATTTGTGTGCTTAATTTGAGAAGAGGGCTAAATCGTGTTAAGTACAAAATTGACTTGCCATTTGTTAAAGGGTTATATTGACATGGCTTTATTAAAATGAAGTTCTTATGTTGCAATTTAGCCAATGAATAAAGGCATGGACAGTAGTGGACATGTTATGAGTGTTTTATACTAGTGAATCATTAAGGGTAAAATGGGAATTGATGTATTAAATGGATTAATAATAATAAAACATGAAAATGGACTTTAGTTCATCCATTTTTCCACTGAAAATCAAAAGAAAAGAAAGGTTTAAAAGCTATTTTACATTCGGCACATACAAGCTTGAGTTGAAGGTTAGTTTTTGGTCCGTTTTTGATAATTTCTACGTTTTTGTAATCGTTGCTTTGAGAGCTACAAAACCCATGTTTCAATTTGATGAGTTGATGATGTTTGTGTGAGATGCCATTGTTGATATGTTGAGTTTTGAGATGAGTTTAGTTGTTAAATGAAAGATTTGAGCTAGATGAACATACTTTGTTTTTGAAGTTTTGATGAATTTAGCTAAATAGGGCTAAATTGTGAAAATAGCAATTTGAGGGACTAAATTGCAAATTTGATGGAAAATATGGGCTTGAACGAGATGTATATTCATTTGGCTAAGTATGTGTATGTGTTGATTTTGTGAATTTGATGTTCTGAGAAAAATGGACTAAATTGATAAATTGTGCAAATATGAGGGTTAATTTGTAAATAGCCGTAAATGTGTGTCCTTGGATTGAATTGAACGAACTAGTATATAAAAGGGTTAATTCTGAATATGTTTAGATCAAGAACTGAGGAAAACATAATTAGATCGTGGGAAAGCGAAAGTAAACGAGTAGCCGTTTTCATTTCCAATAGATCGAATTTGAGGTAAGTCACTATGCAAATAAGCATATTTGTATGAATTTGTAAATGCTCATATGATTAATGTTGATAATGGATACTTATGAGAGGTTATGCATATGAATTTTGAGATAAGTTCGATATAATGACTAAATCCGAGAAGTCCCGTATGAACCTAGGAATAGATAGGATTAGCTATGTCATGACATAGGTATTTGTTCTGTTTTATCATGTAAGACCACGTCTGGGACGTTGGCCTTGATTTTAGATTTCATGTAAGACCACGTCTGGGATGTTGGCATCGAATTAATCTTTACGTGTAAAACCTCGTCTGGGACATAGGCATCGATATGAGATTTACGTGTAAGACCATGTCTGGGACATCGGCATCGTATTGATTCGTATAAGACCCTGTCTGGGACAGTGGCATCGATATCTGAGTGCATATAAACCTTGTCTAGGACGTTGGCATTGTACGACTATTCCGAGCTTTCTAAGTATCCTACTAGATTCCTAATGGTTCAACAGGCAAATCTGTGATACGAATTACAATCCTGAGTTAAGAACAAATACGTGAATGTACATCTGTTTCAGGTACGTTGATATATATATGCTTTGTATAAGCATGGAAGGTAAGTATATATGTGCATTAATGCAAATGAACATTTGAGATATATGTATGTTTAAGATATGAGCGAATGAGATATTTGAGATGTGTGGGTTGGTAAGAAATGGCAAACCAAGTGAGCCAAGAGTTCATTTATGTGCTTGAATTGAGGATATGTTAATGAATACAAATTACCATACTTATAAATGAATTATGTTAAGTTTATTTGTATATGACTTACTAAGCTTTTGGAATGCTTACTCTGCATGTGTTTTCTCTGTTTTATAGGTCGACAAAGCTACTGAAGGCTTGGGACTGTCAAAGATCATCATCACACTACTAAAGTCATTTAGGTACACTTTGAAAATATATAAAGCTAGATATGGCATGTATAGGCTAGTATTTTGGGTATAAGTTGTTATATGAACTTAGCTATGAGATTTGGCTAGAGATGAGTTGAGATTATGCATTATGATCATGATATGTGAATCATGTTTTGGCATGGTTAGTTGATTCATGAAATAGTCAAGCTTTTGAGTTAAGCAAATGAATGTACTATGTTTTTGTTAAAATTTGTGGTTTTGGTAGTTGACATAGTTGAAATGGATATTTAATGTGTGGTTTGAATGGTTATTTGGAATGTTTTGGTGGTTATATGTGCATGATATATGCTAGTAAATGTTGCTTGTAGGTAAGACCCATATGGGTGGTATTTTGGTCTTGCAAATGACCCATAATGTCACACGACCATGGCACAAGGGCGTGCCTAGTGACCGTGGGGACCAAGTCAGGATAGTACACGGCCTTGGGACACGGGCTTGTTTACTATCCAGTAACCATGTGATTTTTTGGCAGAATTGACCATGGCTTGGGTACATGGGCGTGCTTAGTGGCCGTGGGCATTAAGTTACTTTCGACCACGGAAAGGACACACGGGTGTGTCCAGCTGCCGTGGAAGGCACACGACCTACCCCCACGGGCGTGTGAACCCTAAAATTTAGAAAAGTTTTTTTTTAATTTATGACAAATTTTGTATGTGTTTCGGTTTACTCCCGACCTGTTTTATAAGTATGCTTATGGTCTTGATGACTTATTTAAGGAACATTGTGTGTATAATTGATGAATGAAATGTATAAAATGTTATGAAAGTTTCTGATCTATCTGGTAACGCCTTTAACCCTAGTTCAGCGACGGATACGGGTTAGGGGTGTTACATTTGGTTTGTATCAGAGCTACGGTTTAGCCGATTCTCGGACTAACATAGTGTGTCAGAGTCTAGCTATACATGCCATATATTTTAACTATGATAGTGTTATGAATCCTGACGTGTAAAAATGTGATTTTCGTAGAGTAATGGATCCCGAAAGAGCCGTGGTGGCGGCGTAAAGTAATACATACGCTCGCTCCCCGCAAAGTGCAGGTCTGAGGCGCTCTAATTCGAGACCAGCTACGAGCAGTCAAGAGGGAGAAGCTAAACAAGCTTTCTTCCAGATGATGAGTGAGTGGTTCACTCAATTCGTAAGAAATAACCCGACTGTTTCACAACCCCCGCCCCCATTAATCCCTCTTAGACTACAGTTGTGCCACCAATTATGCATTCGAATCTGTTGAATAAGCCTTTGGTTGACAAGATTCGTAAGTATGGAGCCGAAGAATTCTGGGCTACTAAAGATGACAATGCTGAAAAGGTCGAGTTCTGGATTGAAAATACTATTCGGGTATTTGATGAAATGTCTTTGACTCTGGAAGAATGCATAAAGTGTGTTGTATCGTTACTTTGAGATACAGCCTATCAATGGTGGAAAACCTTAATTTCTATTATTCCGAGAGAATGAGTTACATGGGACTTCTTTCAGATCGAGTTCCAGAAGAAATATATCAGTGAGAGATTTGTTGATCAGAAACGAAAGGAATTTCTGGAACTTAAATAGGGCCGAATCACTATTTCTGATTATGAATGAGAATTCGTGAGACTGAGTCATTATGCTTGGGAATGTGTATCTTCTGAAGCTATAATGTGCAAAAGATTCGAAGATGGTCTTAATGAGGACATTCGTTTGTTAGTCGGGATTTTAGAAATAAAAGAGTTTGTTGTACTCGTTGATCGAGCATGCAAAGCTGAGGCACTTGGGAAAGATAAAAGAAATGTTGAGTCTGAAACTCGAGATATGGGAAAGAGATTTCAGAGTAAATCATTTCAGTCTGCTCTGAAAAGATTCAGAGATAATCAAAGTCATTTCAGAGATAATGTGAGATATTCGAATAGAAATCAATCTAGACCGCAAATGAGTTCTAAAACTCCAGTAACTTCAGTGGCTAGCGTTGGAAATGCTCGATCTGAGAGACCTGAATGTAAACATTGTGGAAAAAGACATCCGAAAAGCTGTAGATTAAATGACAGAGCTTACTTCAAATGTGGATCGCTTGATCATTTTATCCGTGATTGCCCTGAGTCTGTCGAGCCAGAGACTGTTCAGAATCTGAGATCTGATAATGCACCTGTGAGAGGTAGACCATCGATGAATGTAAGAAATGTTAGTGGTAGTCAGAGAACTACAAGAGATAGTGTTGTCAGATCTGAAGCTAGAGCGCCTGCCAGAGCGTATGCTATCTGAGCTCGGGAGGAAGCTTCATCGCTAGATGTTATAACGGGTACTTTTACTCTTTATGATACTTCTATGATTGCATTGATAGACCCTAGTTCTACGCATTCATATATATGCATGAATTTAGTATTCAGCAAGACTTTGCCTGTAGAGTCTACTGAGTTTGCTATAAAAGTATCGAACCCCTTAGGTATAAGTGTCATTGTTGATAAAGTGTGCAAGAACTGTCCGTTAATGTTTCGAGATATTTGTTTCCTTGCTGATCTGATGCTTTTTCCATTTGATTAGTTTGATATTATTCTGGATATGGATTGGTTGTTTATGCATGATGCTGTTGTAAACTGCAAAAGAAACACTATAATTTTGAGATGTTCGAATGATGAGATTGTACGAATTGAATCTAATGATTTGAATGGATTGCCTGCTGTGATATCTATTTTGAAAGCTCAAAGTTATGTGAAAAAGGGATATGAATCATATTTTTCTTGTGTAATTGATTCAAAAATGTCTGAAAGGAAAATTGAGTCAGTACCTATTGTCTGCGAGTTTTCTGATCTGTTTCCTGAAGAGTTACCGGACTTACCTCCGATTCGTGAAGTTGAATTTGGTATTAATTTACTGCCTGGTACTACACCGATATCAATAGCTCCGTATAGAATGGCACCAATACAGTTGAAAGAGTTAAAGTCACAATTGCAAGAATTGACCGATAGAGGGTTTGCTAGACCGAGTTTCTCGCCTTGGGGTGCTCCTGTTCTGTTTGTGAAAAAGAAAGATAGCACGATGAGAATGTGTATCGACTATCGTGAGTTGAATAAGGTGACCATAAAGAATAAATATCCGTTGCCCTGAATAGACGATTTATTTGATCAGTTAAAAGGAGCTACCGTATTTTCTAAGATTGATCTGAGATCAGGATATTACCAGTTAAGAGTGAAACATTCAGATACACCGAAAACTGCATTCAGAACGAGGTACGGGCATTATGAGTTTTTAGTTATGCCATTTGGACTAACTAATGCTCCTGCTATTTTTATGGATCTGATGAATAGAAGTTTTAGACTGTACCTAGATCCATTTGTTGGGGTATTTATAGATGACATCCTGATTTATTCACGTGTTGAAAATGCGCATGCTAAACATTTGAGAATTGTATTGCAAACTCTGAGAAAAAAACAATTGTATGCGAAATTTAACAAATGTGAATTCTGGTTACACTAGGTTAGTTTTTTGGGACATATTGTGTCAGTTTTTGGAATACGAGTAGATCCAAGCAAGATTTCTGCTATTTTGGATTGGAAACCTCCGAAGAACGTGTATGAAGTTCGTAGTTTTCTGGGATTAGCTGGTTATTACCGCAGATTTGTAAAAGGCTTTTCGATGATAGCTACTCCATTGACTAGATTACTTCAGAAAGATGTCAAATTGGAATGGTCAGACAAATGTCAGAAAAGTTTTGATCAGTTGAATAATCTGTTAACAGAAGCTCTAGTGTTAGTACAGCCAGAATCGGGTAAAGAATTTGTTGTATACAGTGATGCTTTGTTAAACAGTCTGGGATGTGTTTTGATGCAGGAAGGCAAAGTTGTAGCTTATGCTTCGAGACAATTGAAGCCTCATGAAAAGAATTATCCGACGCACAACCTTGAATTAGCTGCAATTGTGTTTGCACTTAAGATTTGGCACTATTATCTGTAAGGTGAGAAATGTCACGTGTTTTCAGATCATAAAAGTTTGAAATATCTGATGACTCAAAAAGATTTGAACTTGCATCAAAGAAGATGGTTAGAGCTGTTAAAAGATTATTAACTCGTGATAGATTATCGTCCAGGTAAAGCAAACGTTGTTGCTGATGCTTTGAGTAGGAAATCATTGTCTGCACTGCGTGCTCTGAATGCTTAGTTGGACTTGTCTGATGATAGTTTTGTGATAGCGGAATTAAAAGCAAAACTGTTGTTTTTACAGTAGTTACGTGATGCTCAGAAATCTGATAATAAATTACTAACGAAACGGGCTCAGTGTGAATCGAATTCTGAATCTGAATTTCAAATTGTTGATGATTGCTTGAGATTTCGAGGTCGCATCTGTGTTCCAAGAAATCCGGAGTTGATTTAGCTGATTTTGAGTGAAGCTCATAATAGTAGTCTATCTGTTCATCCGGGAAGTACTAAAATGTATCATGATTTGAAGCAACACTACTAGTGGTCTGGTATGAAACGAGAGATATCTGATTTTGTGTTAAAATGTTTAGTTTTGTCAGCAAGTGAAAACTGAACATCAAGTTCCGTCTGGTTTGCTACAACCAATTCTGATTCCCGAATGAAAATGGGATAGAGTGACGGTGGATTTTGTTTCTGGATTTCATTTGACCCCGAGAAAGAAAGATGCGATTTGGGTCATGGTTGATCGATTGATGAAATCTGCCCATTTTATTCCAGTAAGATCTGATTATTCACTTGATAGATTAGCTGAGCTTTATATTCCTGAGATTGTGAGATTGCACGGGGTACCACTATCCATTGTGTCAGATAGAGACCCGAGATTCACATTACGATTCTAGAAGAGATTACAAGAAGCTTTGGGCATGAAATTACACTTCAGTACAGCTTTTCATCCGCAAACAGATGGTCAGTTAGAAAGAATTATTCAGATTCTTGAAGACATGTTAAGATGTTGTATACCTGAGTTTAATGGTTCTTGGGAATAGTATCTGCCATTAATCAAATTTGCGTATAATAATAGTTTTCAGTCAAGCATCAAAAGGGCACCTTATGAAACCTTGTATGGACGAAAATGTTGTAAACCTCTGTATTAGACCGAGCTCAGTGAGATAAGTTACACGGGGCTGATTTGATAAAGGATTCAGAATAGAAAGTGAAACTAATCCGACATTGTCTGAAAGCAGCATCTGATCCTCAGAAATCGTATACGAACTTGAAACGAAAAGATATAGAATTTGAAATCAGCAACAAAGTATTTCTGAAAGTATCTCCGTGGAAGAAAGTGTTTCGATTTTGGCGTAAGGGCAAATTAAGTCCAAGATTCATTGGACCGTATGAGATCATTGAACGACTTGTGAAACACCCCATACCCGGCCCACGAGCCCTGACCGGATCTGGTATGTTCCTTGATGTAAACCGGTTCAAAAATTCTTTTGTTACTTTGGAAAATAGTGTGTTTTGAAAGAAAGATTATTTTTTTTGGGTTGGGCTCGAGTTGAAAACAAGTTTATCTTATATTGGAACACATATGTTTTAGGTGACAAAACACTTAGAGTTTATTAAAAATAAATTTACTTAATCTTTAATAAATAAAATTTCGTAACATAATAAATAAAACAGCAATAAAATAGTTCACTATGGCCTTCTTACATCAAATTAAAACCCAAAAAAAAATTCAAGGTACTTAGAAATAAAAAGTCCAAATAAACTAAATTCTTGATGAGCATGGCCACCATTAAGCTCCTACCGACCCGGTCCATCACTGTTCATCACCTGAAAAATGTTCCCACAACGGGGTGAGTCAAACAGACTCAATGTGTAACCAGCACTAAAATTTAACAATCCAGGCATACATTATCATATCACATACGTATTTATATAACAGATAGAAAAGATGATGCAACCCGAACCCAAACCTAGATAGCCATCCGCTACACGTCACCCGTACCAACCTGCACACCGTGGGGACTACTAAGTCTACCCTCCATCCGCTACACACCATCGAAGGCAGTCGCTGCAGTCGACGTGCTCATCGCCCTTATATAATTTGTGGCTTTGCCACCACATAATATTTGTGTCATGTGACATAACATTCAGATAATGTGACCGAAGTCACCACATTCAGATAATGTGACCGAAGTCACCACATTCACTTCCCCTTTTTCATATGACCCGAATGCCCCATATCATACACATCATGCATATAATGCCTAAATTTACATTCTTATCACATTTCACATGTTAAATATAACATATATCCATAATCCTAGTAGGAGTAGGAAACGTACCTGAGTACTTTGTACCATAGCATGGTACCTTAGCCTTATTCACATTCTTATCAACATGCTCATATTAAATATTGCCATAAATCTTATTAAAGATAGTGTGGGGTACACACCTGATATTTTTATCGATTCACTGATTTCTCGAAAACTCTATCTAACGCTTTAGATGCTAAATTCCTTGCTGCCGATTTGATTATTAGTCAAATCCCGGAAATTTGCGTCCTTCCTTGTGAATCCTAATTCCCAAAACACCACTTGACTATGGAGATGTCGATAGCCCTATACACATATGTTAGATTTAATCTAACACTAAAACATAATAGAATGGCCTATGGCCGAATTTCACTTGTGGCTTACCTTGGGGTCTTAAAATCCCGAAGACCTCCTACTGTAGTCGACTTAGCAGAAAACTCGAAAATCCTCCTTCAAAGTTCGGCCAAAGATCATTCAGGAATTAGTCTTGAACTTTCGGCTTAATTGAAAAATAATGACAGAAGAATTCTTATCCTCAAGAATGAAATTGGCAAATCCCTTTTTCTTGAATCCACACACTATTCGTCTATAAGAAAACAATAATAGAGGGGTTTTGGCTTTTGCGACATGCTGCAAGGAGAAGAGAATATAGCCCCTTGATATTCAGCTATGGCTTCAAAGAGAATAGAAATAGATTTGGTGTTGAAAGAATGAGGAGAAGAGTAGGGGAAAGTAGAAGAAATTTCGGCAGTGGTAACAAAGGGGAATTCGGCTTCAATTTTACAAAGAAGAAAAAGAGAGAATTTACTCAAAGTTTCGGCGGCAAGATAAGCACCTTTACTAACTAAAATTCTACACTTATGCCTTCCCCCACAACCGAATATGCAAGCCCCTAGAGTCCAACAAACGGCCACCACTTCCCCACTTATTAAACTCCTATTTTAACTCTTTATCACTTTATCAAATAAAATAAAATAAACCCTCACATTATCCCTTATCTTCCTAAGATAAAATAAATAAAATAAAATCCCATTATCCTACTCTTAGCCGAATTTTAAACAAAATAACAAAGCTTATCCTCCTCCAATTGAAAGTCCCATGTGCCGTCCACTACTCCTTCTCCCTAACACCAGAATACAAGAATAAAAATACTCCCCTTGCTACCCACCAGACTCGAACTCGAGCCCTCTTCCCATAGCTTAAGGCGTCACTTGCCCAAACCACTTTGCCAAGGCGTTTTTTGTGACATGACTCACCCAGAATTTCTTTTAAGACCTTCTTAGCCCAGCGCCTTCTTGGCACAAAAATACACGCTCCTTCCTGCTTCCTTCGCAACTCGAACCAAGGCCCTTACCCCCTGCACCTGGCGTCTTTCACCAAGCCTTTAAGTGGCGCCTCCAAGCCACTTTGACAAGCTAATTCTTGTGTCTATTTTCACATACATTTTCTCTTAACACCCTATCAACTTAGCTCTCTTATTAAAACTTAAAACTTAATATTTCCCGAGGCTCTCACCTATTTTCTAAGGTTCACAAATTTCATTATACACATTCACAACATACTCAAGCATGCTATTTCATATAATTAAGCATAAATGCATAAGCCCATTTTCAGGATATTACAAGTTGGGCCTGTTGCATATAGATTAAAGTTGCCGTCTAAGTTAGAAAAGATTCATAATGTATTTCATGTTTCGATGCTTCGTAGATATCGATCCGATCCGTCACATGTGGTTGTCCCATCTGAAATTGAAATCTGATCAGATATGACATATGAAGAGGAACCGATCTGTATCTTAGCTCATAAAGTGAAAGAGTTAAGAAACAAGAAAATTTTGTTAGTGAAAGTACTATGGAATCGACACGGAATAGAAGAGGCTACGTGGAAGCCTGAAGATTCAATGAGACAGCAATATCTGATTCTGTTTAATGGTAAGATTTTCGGGGACGAAAATCTCTAAGGGGGAGAATTGTAACAGTACGATTTATACCCTAAACAGAACAGTAGTTTCGGGACCACAAATCCGAGTTAAAAAATATTTTAATATTATTTTTTGTGTCTACTATGTGTGATTAAGCATGTGTTAAAGTTCCCTGAATTTATTTGTCTGTTTGTGTGCTTAATTTGAGAAGAGGGCTAAATCGCGTTAAGTGCAAAAGTGACTGGCCATTTGCTAAAGGGTAATATTGATATGGATTTATTAAAATGAAGTCCTTATGTTGCAATTTAGCCAATGAATAAAGGCATGGATGGTAGTGGACATGTTATGAGTGTTTTATATTAGTGAATCATTAAGGGTAAAATGGGAATTAATGTATTAAATGGATTAATAATAATAAAACATGAAAATGGACTTTAGTTCATCCATTTTTCCACCAAAAATCCAAAGAAAAGAAAGGTTTAAAAGCTCTTTTACATTCAGCATATACAAGCTTGAATTGAAGGTTAGTTTTTGATCCATTTTTGATAATTTTTACGTTTTTGTAATCGTTGCTTTGAGAGCTACAAAGCCCATGTTTCAATTTGATGAGTTGATGATGTTTGTGTGAGATGCCATTGTTGATATGTTGAGTTTTGAGATGAGTTTAGTTTTTAAATGAAAGATTTGGGCTAAATGAACATACTTTGTTCTTGAAGTTTGATGAATTTAGCTAAATAGGGCTAAATTGTGAAAATAGCAATTTAAGGGACTGAATTGCAAATTTGATGGAAAATATGGGCTTGAATGAGATATATATGCATTCGGCTAAGTATGTGTATGTGTTGATTTTATGAATTTGATGTTTTGAAAAAAATGGACTAAATTGATAAATTGTGCAAATATGAGGGTTAATTTCTAAATAGCCCTAAATGTGTGTCCTTGGATTTAATTGAACGAATTAGTGAATAAAAGGGTTAATTCTGAATATGTTTAGATTAAGACCCGAGGAAAACGGGCTTAGATCGTGGGAAAGCGAAAGTAAACGACTAGCCGTATTCATTTTTGATAGATCGAATCCAAGGTAAGTCATTATGTAAATAAACGTATTTGTATGAATTTGTAAATGTTCATATGACTAATGTTGATAATGAATACTAATGAGAGGTTATGCATATGAATTTTGAGATAAATTCAATATGGTGACTAAATTCGAGAAGTCCCGTACGAACCTAGGAATAGATAGGATTAGCTATGTCATGACATAGGTATCTGTTCTGTTTTATCATGTAAGACCACGCTGGGACATTGGCATTGATTTGAGATTTCGTGTAAGACCATGTCTAGGATGTTGGCATCGACATGAGTGTTAAGTGTAAGACCACCTCTGGGATGTTGGCATCGACTTAATCTTTACGTGTAAGACCTCGCCTGGGACGTAGGCATCGATATGAGATTTACGTGTAAGACCATGTTTGGGACATCGACATCGGATTGATTCGTGTAAGACCCTGTCTGAGACAGTGGCATCGATATCTGAGTGCATATAAGACCTCGTCTGGGATGTTGACATTGTACGACTATTCCGATCTTTCTAAGTATCCTACTAGATTCCTATTGGTTCAACGGGAAAATCTATGATACAAATTACAATCCCGAGTTAAGAACAAATACGTGAATGTACATCCATTTCAGGTACGTTGATATATATATATATGCTTTGTATAAGCATGGAAGGTAAGTATGTATGTGCATTAATGCAAATGAACATTTTAGATATATGTATGTTTGAGATATGAGCAAATGAGATATTTGAGATGTGTGGATTGGTAAGAACTGGCAAACCAAGTGAGCCAAGAGTTCATTTATGTGCTTGAATTGAGGATATGTTAATGAATACAAATTGCCATACTTATAAATGAATTATGTTAAGTTTATTTGTATATGACTTACTAAGCTTTTGGAAAGCTTACTCTGGGTGTGTTTTCTCTGTTTTATAGGTCGTCAAAGCTACTGAAGGCTCGGGACCGTCAAGGATCGTCATCACACTACTAAAATCATTTTGGTACACTTTGAAAATGTATAAAGCTAGATATGGCATGTATAGGCTAGTATTTTGGCTATAAGTTGTTATATGAAGTTAGCTATGAGATTTGGCTAGAAATTAGTTGAGATTATGCATTATGATCATGATATGTGAATCATGTTTTGGCATGGTTAGTTGATTCATGAAATAGTGAAGCTTTTGAGTTAAGCAAATGAATGTAATATGTTTTTGTTATGATTTGTGGTTTTGGTAGTTGACATAATTGAAATGGATATTGAATGTGTGGTTTGAATGGTTATTTGGTATGTTTTGGTGGCTATATGTGCATGATATATGCTGGTAAATGTTGCTTGTAGGTAAGACCCATTTGGGTGGCATTTTGGTCTTGTAAATGACCCATAATGTCACACGGCCATGGCACACGGGCGTGCCTAGTGACCGTGGGGACCAAGTCAGGATAGTACACAGCCTTGGCACACGGGCGTGTATACTATCTAGTAACTGTGTGATTTTTTGGCAGAATCGACCACGGCCTGGGTACACGGGCGTGCTTAGTGGCTGTCGGAATTAAGTCAGTTTCGACCACAGGGAGGAAACACGGGTGTGTCTAGCTGCCGTGGAAGGCACACGACCTACCCCCACAGGCGTGTGAGCCTTGAAATTTAGAAAAGTTTTTTTTTTTTGAATTTTCTAGAAATTTTGTATGTGTTTCGATTTAGTCCCAACCCGTTTTATAAGCATGCTTATGGTCTCGATGACCTATTTAAGGGACATTGTGTGTATGATTGATGAATGAAATGTATAAAATGTTATGAAAGTTTTTGATATGTCCAGTAACGCCTTTAACCCTAGTCCGACGACGGATACGGGTTAGGGGTGTTACAATTCTGAACTTTAAACACTTCGAGTGATTTGAGTGAATCTTCAGTGAGGATGTTAATTCTTGTCGGTTTTGAATCAGAGGTGATTATTTAGATGAGGGGAAACGCCTATGTTTTTGTGCTACAAATGTATGACTTTGATTGTTTGAGTCTTTAGAACTTCTTGAGTTAAATTATCAATGTATGAATTATCTTTGAATTATGATGAAGCATGATTGATGAATATTATGAATCAAGGGAGTTCGTTTTAATTGTGACTTGAGAATTTTGCTTGGGGACAAGCAAAAGCTTAAGTGTGGGGATATTTGATAAACAGTAAAAGTAACATATTTTAAGCCTACATTTAGCATGCTTTTGGATGTTTTAAGCCTCGATTTATATAATTTGGTGCTCTTAATCTTTTGTTTTAATATTTTATACTCAGGAAAGCACCCGAGGATGAAAAGAACGGACCAAATTGGGCCAAAATAGAGATCAACATGGCCTGGGCCCAAGACCACACGGTCGTGCCTCATTAAAAGTCCGAACACGGCCTAAAGACGACTTACATGGGCGTGTGTCATGGCCGTGTCGCTGTCGTGGAAAAAAGCAATTTCACTCGGAAAAGGATACTTAGAGGCAAAGAAACCTATCTCAAAAGCCTATATAAACACCCTAAGTATAACCTAGAAGGGGGACAGTTAGCTTGGCCAAGGACCCGAGCCAGAAAGGTCAGAGTTGTGGAAATTTACTCAAAGATAGCCAGTTGATCCATCTCAAAAAGCCGGAGTTATACTTAAGACGGAGGATCTCTCCTTCAATTCCTTCAGGGGTTTTAGGGATTTCTTATGTTTTGTTTTATCTTTTCTTTTGAGATGTTTTCTTTTATTGTGATTAACTAAACCCTTAGATACCTAAGGGGGATGAAACTTGAGATTCTTATTGTTTTCTGAACTATATGATAAATATTTGACTTGTTCTTAATTATGTGTTCTTAATTCTTGTGTTGATATTTTTAGGATATTAATCCAAGTATGATGTGCTTAGATGGAGGAGCAAAAGTCCCTGCCTAAGAGTAGATCTAGCATAATTAAGCAGATTTGATCGCGCGCCTAGAGATAGGGTGACGAGATTTTACCGAATTAGGGTGAAACCTAATATGGGAGTCCATAGATCGAGTTAATGCGATTTTAGGGTTTTCATTAGAAAGAGATTTCAATTAATCAACCTAGGGTTAGGCATTAGTCGCCTGGAGAGAGGGATTAATATAACTTAGGGAATCTTATGGATCAAGTCAAGTGAATAAATCGTCTGGTTCAGAGTTAGATAACAAGAGAAGTCTAGGTGGATTATTCCTTGGGTGTCGTCTTAATCAATTGGTTTTCTCTCAAGTTATTTTCTCAATTCATCCTCTTTGTCTTTGCATTTGAGTTTAGTTGTTAGTTAATTTTAGATTAGATAAATAAATCCTTTAATTCTTAGGCTAGATAATAAAAAGAGAGTTAGTATTAGTACTTTTTGTTCCTTTAGGATTCGACATTCTGGTCTTGCCTAAACTATACTGCTGTTTGATAGGTGCACTTGCCTTATATCGTTGTCATAGTTAGTTTCTAGGTTTGATCATTTTTTTATAAATTTTAAGACATTGACATCATGTGGCTACCATCATCGTGTGTCCGGCATTTTAGCATTTGTCGCTCTACAGCTAGAGTAGTACGAAATACACACCTAATAGGAATCTGAAGCTAATCCGCGATCCGAACAAACACGCCACAAAGCGAAAGGGATAAGCCAAGAAAGGTATCCCTACTCTCCTCCTGATTCATTCTATTTAAAGCCAGCTTCTCGTCTAACCTCATGTTAGCTTCCCAATGTGGGATTTCACATTCAGCAGAATTTAATTCCATCACAACCACCTGCCGTCCCAACTTAGCAAAATAATCAACCTTTGAGTGCAAAGGTATTCGAACCAAAGTCCTCATGATAACCATGTCACGCCACCACCACTAGGACACAAGCTCATTTTGTGTCACTAACCAAACATTATTATTAATAAAGCCTAAGTGTCAGTGTCCAGGTTCATTTAAAAACAAACCAAAATAAATTGCAAGGGCCAAGACTTGAACCCATGCTCCCTTGCAACCTTAATGATGCCTTGCCACTAAACCACTCACTTCCTTGTGTCATGTTTTCCCCAACAATATTCTTAAAGCCTACTTACTTACATCCAGGGTTTTATTCACCTAAAACCAAAATTTTCCAAAAGCCCAGGTTTGAACCCAAGATTTCTTCAATACTTATCAGGACCTTTAACCACCAAAGCAGACATACTTTTAGGTTATTCACATGGACAACTAAATTTCAATTCCTCCGACACGTGAAGCCCATTTCTTTTAGGCCCAAAATTTGGGGCGTTACATAACATGTTTTATTGAGCAAGCATTTAGTCTATTTTTGCTATCATAATAATAACTAAGATTAATTTGAATGATATGCATACTTAAGTAGCACAAATATCAAATTTCTTGTTCTTGAGCATAAGTATACTAAATTCATAATTTTGGGGATAATGTTGTTCTGAAGGAAATTTTCACAGGTGTTTTCGAGAAATTATTTTCAATTTATGCATTACTCGTGACGAGCAATGAATTAAGTTTGGGGGTGTGGAAACACGAAAATATACACACATTTTCATGCCCTTTTTAACTCAAATTCATGTAGTTTCGGTAAAAATTTTTGTCGAAAAATATATAATAATTATAAAATAATTAAATTGCACTTAAATTTTTAACATGTTGAATTTTAATTAATTTTATATTAAATTTTGATTTAATTTGATTTATTTTCGACAGATTCGCACAAATGGCAAAAAACGGCTTGGCAGACACTGCTAGCAACGCAAAACCAAGAAGCGATTTTGAAGCATCAAGGCAAATTAATTTTTCAGCCTAAGACAGTCCAAATAATGAATATTAATTCACAATACAATTCATTTTTATTTTAATCCAATTTAATTTGGGTTAAATAAATTATTATTAATTAATTATGAAAAAAGGTCTAGTTGAGCTGGACCAAGAAAACCGATCCAACCGAGTACTGGGCAGCACAAAACCATCCCACATGCTGGCCCAATCAGCTTGTTTGAATGATTATATGGCTTGCAAAATAGCCCTTGAAGACTACTTCAATTTGCATTCAAACCCCTCCATTATTTATGCCTTTCAAGATTTGCCTCTACCTTAAAATAGAAAGTTTGAAACCTTCAAACTTGCCACATGTGTGGCCGGCCATGGTGGGACTCTATGGCTGTTAATTTTTGCTATTTTTAGCAGCCTACTCAACCTATAAATACCCTCTTGGCTGCTCACTTCAAACACATCTCAAACCCTCACATCCTTTCACTTCTTTCTCACACTCTCTGTAACAGTCCAGTTTATACCTTAGTCGGAACAGTGGTTTCGAGACCACAAATCCAAGTCTGTATAATATTTTAATATTATATTTTGTGCTATTGATATATGATTAAGCATGTGTTAAAGTTTCATAAGTTAATTTATCTGTCTGTGTGTTTAATTTGACTAAAGGATGAAATTGCATTAAATATGAAAGTTGTATGCTATATGTTAAAGTGCTTATGTGTTATGGTTTTTAAATATGAGGACTTATGTGGCAATTTAGCCATTTCCATGGTTAGTGGATGGCTAAGGTCATAAATGACCTTGTAACTATGTGATATGTATATTTATATGAAAGGTTATATTGGTAAATTAGTTTATTTAATATTATTAATTAAACAAAAGCTTAAAATAAGCTTGAATGTATTGTTCATCCACCAAATATACACAAAAGAAAAGAAAAGAGAAAGACACTTGGTATTCGGCCTTTGTAAGCTCTAATTAAGGTATGATTTGGTTTTTGTTTTTGATAATTTCTACGTTTTTGTAATCATTGCATTGTCTACTATCAAACCCATGTTTCAATTTTGTGTATTGGTGATGTTTGCAAGTTATGCCATTGATGCAAAGTTGAACTTTGTGATGCTTTAAGGTGTTAAATGATAGAGTGGTGGTAGATGAACATGTTTTGTTCTTGAAGTTTCGATGAATTTAGCTTAATAGGGCTAAATTGAGAAAATGACAAATTAAGGGACTAATTTGTGAATTTGATGAAAAATGTGGGTTTGTATGTGATATATATGTATTCGGCCAAGCTTGTGTAAAAGTAGATTTTGTGAATTTGATGTTTTGAGAAAAATGGACTAAATTGCTAAGTTGTGCAAATGTGAGGGCTAATTTGCAAATTGCCCTAAATGTGTGTCTTTGGATTGAATTGAATGAACTAGTGAATAAAAGGGTTAATTCTGAATATGTTTAGATTAAGAACCAAGGAAAACGGATTTAGATCGCGAGAAAGCGAAGGTTACTGAGTAGTCGTTTTCTATTCCGATAAACCGAATCCGAGGTAAGTCAATATACAAATAAATGAATATGTATGCATTTGAACTTGTTCATATGTTTAATGATGATAATGAATGTTTATGAGAAATTCTATAATTGAATTCCCGGATAAGTTCGATATATTGACTAAGTCTCAGAAGCTTCGTACGAACCTTGACATAGGTATCTATTTTGTTTTATCATGTAAGACCACGTCTAGGACGTTGGCATTGATTTCAGATTCGTGTAAGACCTTATCCGGGACAGTGGCATCGATATCTGATTATGAGTAAGACCACGTCTGGGACGTTGGCATCAATATAAACTTTACGTATAAGACCACATCTGGGACGTTGGCATCATTATGTCACTTGCGTGTAAGACCATGTCTGGGACATCGGCATCGTTTTGATTCGTATAAGACCATGTCTAGGATAGTGGCATTGATATCCGAGTGCATGTAAGACCTCGTCTGGGACGTTGGCATTGTACGATTATTCTGAGTTCTCTGAGTATCTCATTGGATTTATTACTATTCAACAGGCAAGTCTATGATACTAATTGCAAATACGAGTTATGAACAAATACGTGATAGTATATTCAATTCAGGTATGTTGAATATACACTAATTGTGTATACAAGGTAAGCATCAATATGGTCTTAATATGATGCTATGAGTATGGAATTGATGATATGTTGTATAAGGTTTCGGTGAAATGAGATATGTGATTATATGATCTTTGAATTGGGAATATGGCTAATATGGTCAAAAGTGTATGAATCAAAGCAAATATATGCATTTAATGCTAAGTTGTTGTATACTAACTTACTAAGCTTTTGGAAAGCTTACTCTATGTGTGTGTTTAATCTGTTTTATTGGTCGTCAAAGCTACTGAAGGCTCGAGACCGTCAAGGATCATCATCACACTACTAATATCATTTTGGTACACCTTGGATATGTATATAGCTAGATATGGCATGTATAGGCTAGTTCTTGTGATGATTTGTAAAGTGAACTTAGCCATGTGATTTGGCTAGTTATGTTTTGGTACCATGCTTAGATGAATGTGATATGTGAAGTTGTTATGATATGATTAGTTGATATATGGAATGGTTATGAGATGGTAAGTATATAGACAAATGGTGCATATGTATAATTGAGTTTTAGTTATACAAATTGGGATGTTTAGTATTGGTTTTGAATGTATGTATATAATGAAAATTTAATGTATAGTTGTGAATATCTTAGTGATCAAGTGCATGATTTGGATGGCTATTTGTATGTTTTTTATTGCCATATATGCTTGATATGTGTTGGTAAATGATGCTTATAGGTATGAACCTTTTTGGTTGGCATTTTGGCCTTGTAAATGGCCTATAATGTCACACGGTTGTGGCACACGAGCGTGCCTTAGACTGTGGGTAAATTGGCAGGATGCAACATAAAATCACATGGGCTCGACACGGGCGTGTCATCTGGCCGTAGTGTACAAGTCAGTAGCTAACATAAAAATACACGGCCTCTACACGGGCGTGCTTGGTGGTCGTGGTGGGGAAGTCAGTATATGGCCTAAAAGTACACGGCCATGGCACACGGGCGTGCCTAATGACCGTGTTGGTATAGTTAGTATAAACAGGGATGGTTACACGGGGTGTATAGGAGCCGTGGAGGGCACACGGTCTCCTCCCACGGGCGTGTCTCCCCTGTATTTTAGAAAAGTTTCAAATTTTCATATAATTTCATATGTGTTTTAGTTTAGTCCCGACTTGACCTATAAGTTTGTTTAAGGTCTCGAGGACCCAATTAAGGGACATTATGTCTGAGAATGATGATTGAATGTATGATTTCGTCTGTGAATGTATAAATTATCCAAACGTATGCTAAATGTGGGATTAAAATATGAACATATTATGGTTTATCAAATACCCCCACACTTAAGCATTTACTTGTCCTCGAGCAAAATTCTCAATTCACCATGAAAATGAACTTCCTCAATTCATAATACTCATCCATAGTGTTTTATCATAATTCATAGATAATTTATACATTGATAATTTAAGTAGAAGGGTCCTAAAGATTCATAGTTTTTATAACATGAAAACATAGGTGTTTCCCCTTACCTAAATAATCACCTTTAATTCAAAATCGACAAGAGTTGACATTCTCACTAAAGATTCACTCAAATCGCTCAAAGTGTTTAACGTTCAAAATTAAGCACTCAAAAGTCAAACTTGAAAAGCTAATCCCATATGCTTGCATGAAAATCAAATCTCCACCACTATAGAATGAAATGATACACAAATCAAAAGGTCTTTTAAGGTTTGGAACGGGGCTTTGGTTAAAGGTGTGGATAAAAGCTGAGTTAAAGGGTTAGAATTGAGATTGAATTGAAATTTACCTAGCTTAGAAAGATGAACTAAGAGTCGAATAATTAAATCAATTAAAATTTTATAACACGAGCTTCTTCTCAATATATGAAATTTTAAACGTATAAGCTCAATTAACATGGAACTAATAATGGATATATTTTTTTTAAGAACAAATCAAGTAAATAGATTTTAACAATTGAAATACAGAATGTAGTTAGGCAACTGATCAAATCAAATCTCGATATACGGGTAGTCAAGAGAAATGGTGATAACAAATACAAGATGGGTTTTGGGTTAATATTAGTGGGTGAGTCAATAAATGGTTTGTTAAGATCAAAGGGGTTCACTGGGGGTTAATTGTAAGGGCAGGCTTTTAGTGGAGTAAGTGGGTTAAATCCTAAGTGCCTTTATCATCTCTGTATATCGAAACAATGATGTGGTCTTGACATGTATAATCGAAGCAAGTTCTAGAATAACAAATCAATGTTGACACGCTCATAATCAATAAAGTGAGCAAGAAAAGAATGTATGCTCCAAAAGGTTCAAAATCTCTCAAAATATTATGTGTTTTTGATATCAACTTTGTAAATTTCAAACTTCAAGGTAATAATTAGATTCAAGTAAACAACCTAACAAAATTTAAATTTTTGAAAATAGACTCATCATGATTGATTCTCTAGTGTAACATCCTGGAAAGGGCCTATGCATTTTCGGTTTAATTGTACGAAGTGACATGTTTTATGTACTAAGAATAAATTTTGAATATTTTTGGAAACCCAAAAATGAATAAAAATGATTTGAAATGAACATTTCGAAACACGAAAATGTATGGACATAATTTAGAAATGATTCAAAAGAGGAAAGTGAACATTTCTGGAAACTTGGAAATGTAAGGAAATGTCAAGTTTACAGAGCCGAACGAAAATTTTTGGAAACTTAGAAATGACTTAGAAATGTCGAGTTTTAAAGTTTAAAAGAGGAAATTAAGGCAAGGTGGCCTTAAAAGAAAAAGTTGGTGAAATTTGACACACAAACAGGCTTGGAAAAGTGGCCTGGAGATGTCACTTAGGGCCTCTGGAAATGGCGCCACATGCAAGGGTGTTGGGCCTAAGTTCGAGTCACTTGGGAAGCAAATAAAGGAAGTTTTATTTTTGCTTCCAGAAGCTTGAGGTGGACGGCACAAGCCTTCTAAAAAGGAGGAGTTTTATTTTCATAAATATTCGATTAGTAAGGTGATAAATAAGGGATTAAATTTGGATTATTTTTAAAGAGATAATAAAGGATTATTCTCCAATTATTTTAAATTAAGGAGATAAAGCTATCAAATAAAGAAGAGTGGTGGCCAAGTAAGGGATTCTGAGTAGTAGTTTCGGCTATAAAAGGAAGAGAATAGGGCTACTCATCAATTTTTCTTCCTCCTCTTCTCTCTGCCGAATTTTTGAGTGCTCTCTTCTCTTTTTCTTTTGTCAAGCCGAATCTATAGTCCACCATTGTCAAAATTCTCAAGTTTTCTTTTCTTCCTATTTCTTCTTACCAATCCATTCAAAAGCCGAATCTTGGAAGGGCTTCAAGCATAGGTGCTGTTGATTTCTTCAAAGGTAAGAACAAGTTTGATTTCCCTTCTTTTCTTTTAGATTAGCCGAGAGATAATCTAATCCCATACATATTATGGTTGCCGAATATGGAAGGATCTTTCAGGATTATCAGAGTAGTCGACAAAAAGGAGGAGTATTCGGGATTTCTAAGATTAAGGTAAGACATGTGAATATTCGGCCAAAGGCCTTGATTTATGTTTCAATGAGTAAGATTAAGTCTAACGTAAGGTTTTAGGGATTTCGACATTCCTAGGGAAACAAGGAACAGTTTCGGGATTTATTGGTGTTCCAATCGGCAACAAGGTAAGAATACTAATCCTACTAGGATTTGGAATTTTGGCCGAATGGCTTTAAGGTAATAAGTGATAAATCAATGTAGGGATTAAGGATCTAAGCATTAGATCAAGCTTTTCGAGATCTCAAGGAAATTTTAAGCGAATCAGGTGTGTACCCTACACTACTTCGTAATACGTTTTGTGGCATGTTTAATTAAAATATGTGACATTAAGAATAAGAAAGTGGCTAAGGTATCATGTTGTGGTACTAAGTACTCAGGTACGTTTCCTACTCCTACTAGGATTATGAAATTTGTTAGTTATAACATGAGAATAAGAATAAGAATGTGAACTCTGGCATATTTATGCATATTATTATTATATGGGGCATATGGGTTTTATTTTGAAAGGGGAAGTGAATGTGGTGACCTAAGACCACGAACACGGTGACCTAAGACCGTGATATCTCGAAAAGTGGTGACCTAAGACCACGATGAATGAAAAGTGGTGACCTAAGACCACGATGAACTTGAACGTGGTGACCTAAGACCACGAATGCGGTGACCTAAGACCGCAATTTGGTGTGTAGCGGAAGGAGGGTCAACTTAGTAGTCCCACGGTGTGTGACCGGCAGTGCGGGGTGTGTAGCGGATGGACAATTAGGTTTGGGTTTGGGAATGCATCATAACTTGTATTCATTATTTTGAATGTGTAACTCTTGTATGCCCGATTCTATTATGACTTAGTGTCGTGTACACATTGAGTCTGCTTTGACTCACCCCGTTGTGGGACTATTTTGGTGATGATGATCGTAATGGACCGGGCTCGGTAGAAGCTTAGGGATGGCCATGCACAAAGCAAGGAATTTAATTAATGTGGATTTTTATTTTTATCAAGTACTTAAACTTAAAGTTTGGGGAATTATTTGATGTAATAAGGCCATAAGGCCATAGTTGGTTATCTTTAATTCTTTTACTCTTATTTATTATGTTTACAAATTATTATTTATGGATTCAAGTAAATTTATTTTGAAATAAACCCTAAATGTTTATCACCTTAAATAAATGGATTTTAATGTAAGATAAATTGGTTTTCAATAAAAGCCCAACCCAAACAGTATTTTTTAAAATCGCACAAATTTTCTCTAAGTAACAAAAGAACTTTGAAACCGGTTTACTTGAGGACATACGAGATCCTATCGGTGCTCGTGGGCCGGGTGTGGGGTGTTTCAATGTTAGTCCTAGAATCGACTAAATTGTAACTCTGATACCAATAAATATAACACTACTAACCCATATTCATCGCCGAAATAGGGTTACGGAGCATTACCGAACTTATTACTTAAAAAACATACATTTTTCATACATTAATCATATATAATTATAAATCATTCACAAACAATCATACAGTTCCTAATACGAGCCTACGAGGCCCAACTCATGCATTAGAAGTGGTTCGAGACTAAACCGATAACACAGAAAACTTTTGGAAAACATAGAAAGTTTTTCAAAATATAGAGAACACACGCCCGTGTGCCCCAACCGTGTGTCTCACACAGCCAAAGAAACGACCGTGTTACAGGTCATCTGGACATTCAAAATGGGATCAAAATGCCGTGTCGGACCCGGTGTAACTCTCTTACTTGGGTCACACGGCCAACAACATGCCTGTGTGTCTAGCCCGTATGCCATTCAAAATGGCTACACATGCTCGTGTGCTAGGCTGTGTGCTAGGCCGTGCCAAAACTGCTGGGTATACTAACTTAAGCCACACGACCAAGTCACACACCCGTGTGATGGGCCATGTAGAGCATACTGACTTGGTTTCTAATTAAACATTAGGGGACACGCGGCCGTGTCACCTGACTGTGTGTCACACACGGTTGAGACAGACGTTCGTGTCTCTGCTAGTGTGGACAAAAATATGCTATTTTCCAAGCCATCTTTCTCACTCAAAATGCATTCACCTACACCAAACCAAATGGCAGATAACATTGCATAAATAAGCATTCAAACCAATCTCAGCCAAGCCTAATTCATGCTAATTCCATACCAAAATCTATAATGTTCATAACATTATAATTTACCTATTCAACGTAGACCACTTTCACATTCACAAATTCACCTAAATGGTTAACTTTATACTGACATTATCTTGCCTAAAACCACAAGCATACTAAGCTAAAATTTCAACCATTTGGTACTCCAAATACCAATTCACAACAAGCATCAATATAGCAATTATACACATCATATCAGAAGGCCATTTGCACATATATATACATCACCAAGCATTCCAAAATAAGCCAAGTTACATGGATATAAACATAGCCAAGCATTCATCCTTTACAAGCCAAATCAAATGGCTAAATCCATTACCAAACTATAGACAAAATTAACCACAATTCCTATGCATGCCATATAACCAAATACATAGGTTCAAAAGTACTAAAATGATAGCTTGATAGCATGATGAGATCTCCGACGACTCCCAAATCTGAGCAAGCTTTAATAATCACTATAAAACACATAAATGTAAACAGTGTAAGCTATAAAGCTTAGTAAGCTCTTATGCTTAAAGTAAAACTTACCATATATGCACAATTTAAGCAATTAACATATCATAACATAACTGATATTGATACACAAACCTATCACATATTCATTCACAAGGTTAAATATGAAATTCACAATTTTCTTTGATTAAATGCTTGTATGGTTCATGTACATACCTGTACTAACTCGTATCAATCTCATATTTATCCATATCCTTGATATGTGCATTGATCCATTCGGAATAATATCAAATACCCAGTAATCTCGCACCCTAAGTGCCAAATATATAGCCGAAGCTATCTCAATCTCATATCTCATATATTGCTCACTTTCGAGCTATCAACAGGTCTGCTTACACATGCTAACGGTCAAGACGTAACTACATGGAGTCGCTCACACAAGCTGATAAGAATTCACAACACATGCCGGATAACTCAGCCACCGGTAGGACGTACGACCAACACACAAAACACATAACCCCTAATGACATGTCATTCGTATCCTAATCTATTCCTAACGTTCAACCGGGATTTCACATTGTCGAATCTTCGTCGAACATGTTCGTAAGGTCGTATTTAAAATTAATTCAATAATAAAGCATTTAAAAAACAATTATATTAATGCTTATTCACATACGAACTTAACTCGATCACAGGAACGTCGAAACATGATCGACTAGTCCAACACTTTGTTTTTCCCTCGATCTAGATCCGAACTTCACTTTTCTTAATCTATATAATATCAAATTTTACTTATTGAATTATCATTCTATTCAATTTAGCCCAAATTGCATATTATGGAAAAATTAAACTTTTGCCCCTAATATTTCAGCATATTTTCAGTTTGGTCCTTAGCTCATAAAAGTACAATTTCATGAAATTCAATTTATACCCATGCTAGCCAAATTTTATATAACCCCATAGCAACCCAAAATTTTCATTATTTCACACATTTACCACATCATTTATCACATTTCTCAATTTAATCCTTAATTGACAATTTCATCAAAAATCACTTGACAAATGTTGTTTATCTAACAACAACTAATCTGTAACATCCCGGTTTAGGGGTTATGCGTTTGGAGCATAACTCGAGTGTTTAGCAGGCTTATGGTAAAGTTGGATGGATTTTAAGGGGTTTGGAGGACCCAAAAAGGCAAGGGATGACTTAGGAAATTTTTGAATTTTTAGTGTAAAAAGGGGAAACTGGGCAAGAAGGCCTTAAAACAATTTTGTGGAGTTTAGGACACAAGAAAGGCATTGGCAAAGTGGCTTGGGCACTAAGTGCAAAGGGAGTGCCAAGGGGGAAGGGGGTTCGAATAACATGGGAAGCAGTTGGGCTTTTATTTTTTTTTTTAGCATTAAAAAGGGAGTTGGGCTAGGTAGGCTTTAAAGGAATTTTGTGGGTTTTTTAAGCAAAAGGGAAGGCTGTGGTAGAGTGGCCTCCATGCGCTGCTTAAGAGCTTGGGGAGGACGCCATTGAGGGCCTGGGTTCAAGTCCAAGTGGCAACAAGGGTGTTTTAATTTTTGGGTTTTGGCGTTACAAGGAAGGAAGCCTTAAAAAGAGCTGGGGCGTGTCTTTGACACAAGCAGCACCTTGGCAAAGTGGTTCCCGTGCGCCACTTAGGAGCTGGAGGCGAGGACGGGCGCTGGTTCGAGTGGCTGGAGAAGCATTTTGCGTGTTTTATTTTTCATATGCGGTTATGGGCTTGAGTATGAAGGCTTTAAAAATAAATGGTGTGGCTTTATGACATGAAATTCAATGTGGCCGAGTGGCCTGGGGCTTTGGAGGAGAGGTGTGTGCAAAGAAGAAGGTTCGATTTGAACCAAGAGATTGGCATTTGGAGTTTATTTTTTTATTCTTTTTGGCAATTTTGAAGGTATTGGCCGGCACATGGAGTCTTCAATGGATAAGCTAGTTGTGTTTCAAATTCGGTGGGAGGGTGGTCTTTTGCTTTGTTTTTTTCAAATTGAAGTGGTAACATTGGATAAAGTTTCTATTAGTATTTTATTTATTTATCTACTTAGTTATTTTAAGTATAGGATTATTATTAATTGGATTAAGTGAGGATAATTGTTGAAACCATTCAAACTATTTTGAATGGATTAAAATAGGGAATTGGACTAATTCAAATTAATTTGAATTAGTAGGTGTGGTCGAATTCTATAAATAGGGGTGTGCTCATCCCTTAACCGAATTTTAGCCCCATTTCTTTTATGCCAAATTATTTCTAATTCTTCCCATAGCCTCTTGCAAAACCAAGTCAAGGAAAACACTTCCTCTTTTCTTTTATTTTGTGGAAGCCATAGAACCACTATAGCATTCACCTATTTTTCTCGTGACTTGTTTAAAAGCAAGAAAGTGTTAAGTGTTTCTTTTTTTGCTTGCTAAAGCCGAAATATTCTTTTGACCCCATTGCCGAACCCTTCGATCTTTCATCCTCTCCACTATTTTGCAAGTCCTTGAAGCCAAATCTCAATTCTAGCGTGGGTAGAATCTGGTTGCTTGAAGGATCTATTGTTAACCAAATGTGAGGAAGCAATTAGAAATCGCTTGAATTCGGTTACTCATCAAGGGGCAAATCGATGTAATCTGAGGAGCCTTTGAGATTTTAGATCGTTTCGGTAAGTAAGTTAAATTGTAGTTATTCGCCTGAGATCTTGTATTATGATGTTTAACCAAAGGATTCTGATTAAGTGATTACGATGGACGTGGATGCTAGTCAAGGAGGACAAGAGAAAGCTCCCATCCCGAAGCTCAAGAAGAGATCCGTTTCTGCTGTACGAGATTGGCCACCGGGGTGTGGGCCAACAACAGAAAACTATAGGCAAATAGCCGTAGTTTCGTTGAGCGATAGCGTCGGGATCGAGGGTTTAGAGCTTCAGGTTATAAGGTGTGTAGTTAGCCATTGTTTTCGGGATTTGTGTGATATCTGTTAGTGTCATATGTTCACTAATAAATGCAGTGATAAAAGTGGAATGGATACCCTTAAGGGGGTATGACGATGACCAGGTTAGTGACAAACTTGTTAATGTGTGATCACTGATTTAAAAATGTGAAACATGCCTATATTTGTGAATAACATGTACGTGCATCATCTTGTCATTATATCATGTTACATGTGCATGGGCGGGTTATGAAAGAAGGACAGGGTGTACTTCGAGTACGTGGTTGATGTCAGCTTTGTGCTACATCGTCGATTGGCGCTGACTGAGGTCGCGTTGTGGATCTTAGCGATTAAGTTCGCATGGTTACCGTGATTGATATCGGCTCTGTGCCTTATCGTGGCTTGATGGGTTGCTATGTGCCCCATCGTGGTTTGATGTTAGCTATACGCTACATCGTGGATGGCATTCGTTGCCTTTTTGGAGGGAAAAGGAGAGGGTGACTCGATAGTCCCCTGGTGTGTGGTAGGCTGGATAAGGGGGTGTGTAGCGGATGGACCTTAGGATGGGTTGGGTTTCATGTTGCATTGTTCCGTTATGAAATGATATGGAAATGGGCCAAGCCCAATATGACATGTGGATAGGTATGTTTTGAGAACATACGTGGAAATGGGCCAAGCCCAGTAATTAGTGGATTAATGAGAAAAGGGCCTAGCCCAGTACTTGAATGTGGATTGAATGTGGGCCAAGCCCAGATTGTGGTAATGTTTAAATGATTATACTTACATGTTGCATTTGATAATTGGGACGTTATGTGGCTAGCATGTGGGTGGATTTCGATGGTTTAATTACACACTGAGTCTGTATGACTCACCCAATTATTTATCCAACATCGCAGGTGACATGTTGATCGGACCGGATTGGAGTGGATACAAGGGTGGCCATGTAGAAGAAGTTTTCATGCAGAAGTAGATGTTTATTTGTTTTAGTTAAGTAATATTGATTTTTATATTATTCGTATTTTGGCTATTGATTTTATGTAATAAGGGCCACTTTTTGATTTAAAGTACTCTATTTATGATTGTTGAAGTTTATACCATACTTAGAAATATTTTTTACAAATGATTTATATTATAATAAATTATAATAAAATTTTAATTCAAATCGAGCTTGTATTACTTGATTATTTTTAATGGACACAGTTTCCAAAAGTTAACAAAATTTTCAAGTCTTATTCTAAAGTCAAAGATTTTTCAAACGTTTTTCCGCAGTAACATACCAGATCCGGTCAGGACTTGTGGGCCGGGTTTGGGGGTGTTACATAATCATTTTTGTAACACCCCGTATCCGAGTCCAAGGCTGAGACCGGATATGAGACATTACTATGCTTGAACTTTCTTAAACATGCACTTACGGGATGTAAAATTTTGTTCCAAATTATAAACTTCTCTTTCTTAGTCTAATCATACATTTCATGGGCCTACGAGGCCTTAAACACATATCTAAAAACTTTCGAAACTTAATCAAAAACTTTTATTTAAAGCAGGGGTCACACGCCCATGTGGCTTGGGACACGTCCGTGTACCTCTTAGACACGCCCATGTCTTCCAACCGTGGTCGACACTGACTATATTTACACGGCTTTGACACGCTCGTGGACTTAGACCGTGTGCTATACCTTGATATACTGACTTAATCACACGGCCTGGGGCACACGCCCATGTTCTGACCGTGTGTCACACACGGTCTAAACAAACGGTTGTGGGATTAGTCTGTAGTCTATTCTGACTTAAGGTACTAAGGTGCAGGGGAAGCACGGCCTAGACACACGCCCGTGTGTCTATCCGTGTGGGCACTTAAATGCTATTTACCAAGCCAATTGCCACCTTGAAATCAAGATCAATCTCATATTCAATTCAACAACTCAGATTACTACATCTTTCATGAACAATACTACATGCTTCATTGATATCAATAGACATACATACTTAGTCCATCTTGGCCTATCGTTTAGCCATATACAAGAGAATAATAAGCTTGATAGCATAAACTTTAGCTCTTCTTAAAACATAATACTCAAAATGAAGTTTTTCCTATACATGCCATACTTAATAAAAACAACTTGCCTATACCAAAATAGCAATTGATAGTGTGCTTCGAGCTCCGATAACGATGATCCACGAGATTAGCTTGGCGGGACTACATGGAAAGAAAGGATAAAAGTCGTAAGCATTTAGCTTAGTAAGTTTGCATATAATGCACATAGCAATATGTTTGTTTAACATAAACCCTTTGGCATAAACAATGGCATCATAATTTTAGCTTTTTAAGCTTACTTACTCTTACTGATTCTTACATATCTCATGACTCTTACTAGTCTCATGCTCGTGAGGTAAACAAGATACTTGTATCACTTGATCACATAGATCTGCGTACTTTACTATAATAATCATAATCTCTAATTCATCATTCATAACATGAATAATACTCATTTTCAACTTGATAATAGCTTTGCTTACTTAATTTTCTTACTACTCATTTAAGCTTTACTCATTTGCCCGATGAATTTCTATGAGTAACCGAGGATACTGAATCTCATCCCACATATAACTCGATGCCAAAGCCATATCCTCGATATGGTCTTATATGGGATCTCTCATCTTGGTATTAATGCCATGTCTTGACATGGACTTACTCAAAGTCTTCCTTGTGTATTCCCTTAAGAACTTACCATTGCCATGTCTTGACATGGACTTATTTGGTATCTTTACTCATGAACTGGTCAATGACGAGCCTTGGCTTGGACTTACATGAAATCTTTCTTGTTACTCACCAAAGCCATGCCTTGGCTTGGACTTACATGGGATCTCTATCTCATGATAGCTTTTCAATGCCAAGACTTGTCTTGGACTTACATGACATCTTTACTTAGAGACTCACCAATGCCATGCCTTGGCTTGGGCTTACATGGGTCTTCATCTCATAATAATTCTTCAATGCCAAGACTTGTCTTGGACTTACATGATAACTTTGCTTGATTGCCGATGCCATGCCTTGGCTTGGTGTTATACAGACTTTCTTATCTCATGTGGTAGATCGAGTATCCTAAGTAATTCAACTTCAATCGGGACTTTCTCATGCTTAGTCTCATTAATTTCTTTGTATAGCATACCATTAAACATTCTCATGAAATTAATGTATATTTAACAACATAACAAGCAATTCAATGAAAGTATTCATGAAGCTTGGAAATCATACACACTTACCTCGATATACAAAACGTATATGTAAATATGCAATTTAGTCCTTGACTTTGTTCTTGCCTCGGTTTCGATCTGGGCTTCATTTTTATTGATCTATAATAATAATTTAGATCATTTAATACTCAAATTGACTAAATTGACTCTTAACACATACTTTGGGAAAATTGTTATTTTGCCCCTAAACTTTCTCATATTTACACTTTTGCCCCTAGGCTCGTAAAATAATTTTCATACCACTTTCTTAAACTTCATGATTAGCTGATTCATTATCTCAATATAGCAATAACAAATTCTCACTGTTTCTATCATGTATGACAAATTTCATAATATTAACAAATCAGTCCTTACTAGAATTTTTCATGAAATTCACTTAGAAAAAGATGTTTATCTAACATCAAACTCTCATAATCTTCCATAAAATATCATTTTACAAGCATCTCATACATGGGTAGATTTATGAACATGAATCTTAGCTCATGTTATAGCTAAAAATAGCTAATTCATAATACGAGGATTCGAAAAATACGAAGAATATTGAAAACGGGGCTAAAATGAACTTATTAGCAAGCTTGAAAAATTGAAGAACCCTAGCTATGTAGTCTCTCCAATTTTCGGCACAAGGAAGAAGATGAATAAGAATTTTTATCGTCTTTTTCCCTTTTTAATCATTTAATTGATAAATGACCAAAATACCCTTCTTTTTAAAAATTCCCCATTCACAAACTCATGTCCATTTTTGTCCAAAAATTATAATTTGGGCAAATTGCTATTTAAGGACTTCTAATTAATATTCTAAAGTTATTTAGTACTAAAAGCTTCTAGAAACTCATATTTTGCAACTTTTGCAATTTAGTCCTAATGGACCCTTTAATAGAAATTTTCATAAAATTTCTTCTTGAAACTTTCATAATATCGTGCAACCATCTCAAATACCTTAAAAACTCATATTACTACTTCGGATTTATGGTCTCGCACCACTGTTCTGACTAGGCCCTAAATTAGGCTATTACAATTTTCTATTATCCAACATCAAAATACCCATAAATTATCAATGGTAAAACTCTAAACCTTTAACAATTTTGCAAATTAGTCCCCGGGCTAGCTAGATTAAGCTACAACGATCTCAAAAACATAGAAATCATTAAAAAAACCGAGTAAAAAATCACTTACATACAATGATGAACCCTAGCTGAAATTTCAAGCTTCAAACATGGTGTTTCCTTAGTTGATTTTTGGTGAAAGATGTAAACAAAAAAGATGATGACTTTGTTTTTAGTTATGTTACTTAATTTATTTTATTCAATTACATTTTTAACCTTAACATTAAACCATTAAAAATACTTAATTAATGTCCATATTTATCCACTCATATTAAAAATGGTATAATTACCACATAAGAACCTCCACTTTAAGGTTTCATAACTATTAGACACCTTTAGTTAATAGAACTCAAGTTTTGCACCTTACGCGATTTAGTCCTTAACTCAAATTTAGCACTCAAACGATAAAATTTCTTAACGATATATTTGCACAATCATACTATCATGTTGTAGACCTCAAAATAATAATAAAATAAATATTTTTACCTTGGATTTATGGTCCCAAAACCGCTGTTTTGATTTGACTAAAAACGGGCTTTTTCAAGAATCACACCTGCTATTAGTGTTTCTAATCTCAATACGTTTTGAGTTATTTTGTCATATGGAATTTACAGAAGAAGTAGATATACATAGGAAAATGGATCCATCAAAGTATTAGGCATTGGGGTAATGGCCAGAATGTCGGGATTTTCTTTCCCCATATCGTGACGATTGTTTGCAAGAGTGCAAAGGTTCTAATGAAAGAGAACGAGCAGTTCATGTGTCCAACAAAAAGCTTAGTAGGTGATTTTATGTACACTCAGTATGTAGAATTCAACCAAAAGTAAATCATAGACTGGGATCAAAGGAGAAAAGAAAAGACGGATGTCTCAGCTTCGTTCAAAATAAAAGTAAAATTGACATCTAGACAAGAAATAGGTGAAAGCAGCTGTGCATAAATAGATGAAATGATGAGATTGATGGAAGAAACAGGCCATCTTCTTCAAGAATTTGCATGGCAAAAAAACATGAGACTACCGAATTATCCTCCAAATATGTTTGGCCTGATGTATAACTATCGTGAGATAGAAGAGCAATGAAATGAGGATAGAGAGGTGAGTAACAAAGAAAGAGAAGTGGAAGGGGAATACATGGATTTTGAGGAAGAGGGGGTGATTAGACTAGACTTTTAATTTTTAGTTCAAATTGTAATTTTTTTGGATAATTTTTAATTTTTATCATTTTAGGAGTAGGATTAATAATAAGTTTTTATATTTGCTTTGTTTTCAAGTTTTTTGTGTAAGAACCCCACACGAAAGAAGTGCAACATTTTTGAGCTTATAACAAACAAGGATGGAAGCACCCATCATTAGACCATTGCAATGTCATGATCAATCGGGTAGCTTCTTTCCTTATCTATTCAGGGCTGTACATTGGGGACAATATGCTATCTAAAGTGTGTGGGGGGTAACATAGGAATTTTTTTTTAATTTTGTATGCTTTTCTTTTATTTATTGTTGTCAATTGTGTGCTTGAGCTTGTAGAAATACAAGTGATTGGTTAGGAGCATGTATATAGGTTGATTGTGTTTACTGTAAATTTGGCATAATAGTGAATGATTTTAAAATTTTGATTATTAGACTACTAAGTTTTATAATAGGTACTGAGTAATTGAATATACCAAATGATATAGAAAATATAGGGAAATAAGCATGCTATTATGTATGATAAATAGTTGAATTTGCAATTGTTTGATTGATTAATTTTGTGAATATTGAGATACCTAGGGATAAAGTAAGGCATAGTTTGGTATACACCTAGAGCCAAAATGCTAACCTTATTTATTAATCCTTATTACCTATTTTGAGCCAGAAAACTCTTCTTGATGAACCTTCATGCAAAACCTGAACCAACATGTTAATTTGTAGTTACCATTTTTCTTTAGTGTCGAATTGCACGAATATATGCATTTAGTCATACGTATTGAGGGTTTAGTAGATACATCACAACAGATTTCATACTACCTTTGATGTCGCCACACAAACACTAGAGTATCGCAACACCGACCCTGTGCAGGATTAATTACGAGTCAAGGGCGTTTTGGTCCGCAAAAAGGAAATTGAACATGAGAATGTCAACTAAGCTAGGGTTGAGGATGAATACTACCCTAATTCTATACATAGGCTCATTTAGAACTTGTTTTATGACACATTTAACATTCTAAGGTTTTCTTTGTAAATTTAGTTTTCAATTTTTCCCTGTTATTAGGTTTTAGATTTCCTTTTAGTTATTTCTCTTTTGTGTTCTTTAAAGAAATGGATTTGTAAGCACAATCAAACGTTGGGGATTTCAGCACTTCAATTATCAAATACAAAACAAGATTCCCTAAACTCTATTCTTGGCTTATTCTTTATGCATATCCTTTATATCAAGTTTACGATGTTTATTGATTCCATGAGGACTAATTCTCTTATGAGGGATTTGCGAGTGGAGGTATTATTAATTGATTATTATGTGCGATTTTCTTAATAGATCAATTGTTTGAAAGAGGAAAAACTTAAACCCTAGGCTTGATGATCCTAAGAAGTCATTTAGGTGGGAATTAACCCAAAATTGGTATGACCTATCTGTGAACACCTTAGCCTTAAACTTGTATAGACATTGAGGTTAAGATATAAGTAGTTCTTGTCGATTCATTAGTTTAGTGGAAGATCGAGAGATCCTGCTAGGATAATGACTAGTTGATTAAGTAGAAACCCAAAATAGGCATTAGTTATGATCACTGAAGTGAGCTAATCACCCATTCTTAGATTTGATTAAGTTAGAATTCATTCTCCTGAAGTTCACTTTATTTTGCTATTGCTTTTTTCATTATTATAAAAACCCAAAAATCTTTTCCTTATGTTTAGTCGTAATATAGCTTATTTAAACTACTAATTAGATATATTATCATCTAGGTTAAATTTCAATTCGTACTCGCCTCCTTTGGGTACTGTCCTCAGAGTACTCACCTTTTTTTGTTGTAAATTTATATTACAACCTAACCTGTATACTTGTGAACACAGCCTCAATTCCATATCTTTAATAATTCACACTCTGGACGTTGGTGCATCCGGAGGCAGTCAGCTACGCTAAGGGGAATGGTGTGATGGGTTATTGTGCATACAGAGGAAGTTAAGTTAAGCAGCATCTTTAAGTCTGAGCATAAGTTGTTTAAGTACAGAGATCACCTGTAAGTTTTCCCCTCACCTTAATAAACTTGTTACGATTGATGTGGAGGTTTGAAGCCAAGTTTTTTATTATAGGTTCATGACATTGGCAGGTACTAAAATGCATCATTGCTACTGATGCTTCACGGGTAATGACTTTCAACTGGTAGAAATGTTGGAATACACCAAGCATAGGTGGATCATTCCAAATGCAACAATCAATTAAGTAGACCACCAACGTCCAACATTATGGACCTGCGAGTTGTCCGGGTGCAATTCCATATTCACTGAATGTTGTAACAGTCTGTTTTTCATTGGTGTTGGAAATAGTGGTTTCAGAGCCACAAAGCTGACGAGTAAGTTTGTAAATATTATTATTTAATATCAACAAGTGAAATATGGCTTTAAAAAGGTTTTTAATATGATAATTTATGTTATATAAACGATTAATTAAGTTCAAGTGGTAAGACCCTAAAATCAAGTGGTTTTAGAAAATGGGGTATCGAGACTTAATTTCTATAAATCGAGCCGTAAATATTTTTATAAATATTTATTGAGTGTTATAAAGGTTGTACTAAAGTTTCGTTAAGAAATTTTAATGTTTCAATAATTAATTAACCAAAAATGACTAAATCGTA
Source organism: Gossypium bickii (assembly GCA_025503065.1). Classification (NCBI taxonomy): domain Eukaryota; kingdom Viridiplantae; phylum Streptophyta; class Magnoliopsida; order Malvales; family Malvaceae; genus Gossypium; species Gossypium bickii. Next base: position 56,025,653 of record CP106717.1, on the reverse strand, counting down.
AAAGTTGAAAAAGTCAAACGCTATTAGTTTAAAGGTGTTAATTGATTAATAATTATAATTGGATGCCCTTAATGGATAAAAAAACCATCCTTAAAATAGTGGGATAGTTTGATGCTTTGATTTCTTTTAATTTTAATGTTTGATATGTTATTATATTATGAAAATAATTAATAAAAGGTTAATAAAATAAAACAAAAGGTATCTTCTTCTTTAAACGACCGAATGTACCATGGAAAAAGAAAAGGAGAAGCTCCAAGCTTCAGCCAAACTTCAATGGATGCATGTGAGTCCGTTTTTCACTCTTGTCTTATAATTTTTATGTTTTTGAGATCATTGCTGTAACAACCCATTTTTGGTAAAATCAGAACAGTGGTTTTGGGACCACAGATCCGAGTCCGAAAAGAAAAATTATTTTAATATTGTTTTATGATCTATAGTCTGATAATAATGTTGTATGAAAATTTCGTAAAGAAATTTTACTGATTGCATGTTTAATTTGAAATGACCAAATTGCACAAAGTGCAAAAGTTGAGTTCTAATAGCTAAAAGGATTAAATAGCTATAAAACTTTAAAGTGCAGGTCCTTATATGGTAATTAGACCATTAAAAAAGCTTAGTTGTTAAGGATGATGATTCATCAATGGAAAATAAAATAAAGAAAAGAATGAAATTGGAAAAATGAAAAATAAAAGGTGATAAATTAATTAAATAACAAAATATCATCATTTTATGTCATCTTCTTCCCCAAAATGCATGGAAACACTAGGAAAGAGAAAGAAAGCTTTCTTGGCTAATTAGGTAAGTATTCAAATCCTATTTTTAGTAATTTTTATATTTTTTAGATCGAGATAACCTAATCTAGCTATTTTAGGAATTAATTTATAAGGTTATCATAGTATGAAATTTTTTCCATGGATAAATATGCTGAAAATTTGAAATTTATGGTAGAAAATGAAAGATTGTTGATAGATAAACAACTTTTACAAAGTGAATTTTGATGAAAACATGATTTAGGGACTAAATTGAAAAGTTGTAAAATTAATGGAAAAATTCTAAATTTTATGAAATACATGTCTTGTAAATGTTACATGTAAAAATCGACTAGGCTTGGAATAAGGATTGAATTGCATGAATTCCATTTTACGAGCCTAGGGACGAAATCATCATTAATTAAAAGTTTAGGGATAAAATGGTAATTTTGCTTCAGATGTGAATTGGACTGAATTGAGTTTAAATTGTATTAAATTGATGTTAAATTTACTCGTACAGATTCGAATAGACCAAATTCGGAGTTAGAACGAGGAAAAGAGAAAAATGTCATATTAGTAGATTTTACGTATACGAACATTTGTCGAGGTAAGTTTGTGAAACTAAATTGGGTATATTTAAATGCTTGAATTAGATGTTGTGTATGTGAATTGTATAAATATCATATATGTATCACGTTGAAAACGTATCTGAAAAAACCAGATAAAAGATAATGTTTGATAAATGACAAATGAGAAAAATGTTTTTTTTTTTTGCTTGAAATGAATGTGAAAAGTGTTTATTTGGATATTTTGAATCTTATAAATGTATGAAATAATTACATGCCTGATAATATCTGAAAAATGTTGGATCACGTATTTGAATATGGACCTGCATATGTTGTAAATGTTGAATCCTGTTTGAATAAATGAAAGTCGATGGATACGTGATTTCCCGTATTTCAATATGGACCTGTATATGTTGCAGATAGGATTTAGCTCGGATGAGTAATCCTGATCTAGCCCTCTCGAGCATCCTGATATATAGTCCTTGCGAGCATCCTAATCGTTAGTGATTTAGCATGTGTTGCGCACTACTGCAACTCTTTGTGAGCGCCCTGTTACATGTTTCGATCAGTTGTGATCCAGCATATAATGCGGACAGAAACACAGCTCTACGTGAGCGTCCTGATATGAAATCTTACGACTTTCCTAACATGGCTAGCTTGAACTCCCTATTACCTTATCCGATGCTTCTTGATATTTTCTCTTCGGAGATATCTGATAAGCTCTATGAGCTTCCTGAGTAAAACTCTTATGAGTTCCTGATTAGCCCGGATAAGAGTTCTGTTACATGGTTACATGGCACTTCTGAGCGTCCTGATATGTGGCTCGAGAGTGTGCTCCCTGGTTATGTACCCTAACTGGTACCCCTGAATATAAATTGACGGATCTTGATTTGTACACCTCGAGTGTACTACTTGTATATCCATTGATATTTCAAATAAAATTCAACGGGAAAAGAAAACTCCTAACATAAGAATATATGAATAGAAATTGAATTATTACACGTATTTACTTGAAATACATGAAAATGATGATACATAATATATGGAAATATGAGATGATGATATCTGTACATGGAATTTATTTGATGAATATGTTCATCCATGATTATAGATCTATACACCTTGAGTGTACTTTTTGTGTGACATTGTTATATAGAATGATTTAATGAATAAAGTTCCAATATGGAATAATCTGAGCTTGAGACGAATTATTATGAAATTGAACTTGAAATACATGGATATGATTTGTACATGTTACACGAATACATGATGTGCAAAGCATATGAATATGGAAATTTGATTATTTTTTAGCCAATATAGGTTTCTTGATGTTATAGTAGAATGTATAACTAACACGGGTGATGAGGATATGTGTTAGGGCTTGTGATTCAGTTGACTGAATAGGCCTTGTATGTTTATATTGAATTTAAAGGATTGGTAAGTTTATTATCATGTTATACGAACTTACTAAGAATAATATGCTTACTCTATTTTATTTTTCCCTATTCCATAGTAATTCGGAAGCTTGTTGGACTGGAAGATTGGCGGAGATCACTCACACTATCTATCAGCCCATTTTGGTATTTATAGTACATCAATTATGGTTATAATGGCATGTATAGGTTATTTAGCCAATAATGGCATGTAAATGTTTTGAATGAAACTAGCCATTGGAATGGCATGTGTTTGACATACTTTGATATGTTTATAAGTGGATCTATCATGTTTGAAAATGAATTATGCATGTGTACATTTGGTAAATAGATAAATATGAAAGATAGATTGACATGATAATAAATTGTCATTTGTGGTACCTAAGGGTACATTGGTTGTATGTGATATTATGTCATGTTTAAGACATGATTTGGACTTGTTTTGAATGCTTTGAAATGGTTTGTGAAGGTGTTTAAGTGTTGGTGTAGGTGAAAGAACAGATAGGTGAGAAATGTGGCTTGAAAAGTAGCCTATTTTCGTCCACACGGGCAGAGACATAGGAGTGTGTCTCAACCGTGTGTGACACATGGCCTAGCACATGGGTGTGTGACCTGGCCGTGTGTCTCCTGCATCTTTAAAACGTCAAAACAGAATGCTCAGAATTGATCACACGGCCTGGAACACGGGCGTGTGGCTTGGCCGTGTGACCCTTGCACCTACACATGGCTTAGCACATAGGCGTGTGACTTGGCCATGTGAACTAAGTCAGAGAGTTACATAGCCTAAAACACAGGCGTGTCACAGTAATCTGAAAAGTGGTGACCTAAGACCACAGTAATCTGAAAGTGGTGACCTAAGACCATAGTAATCTTAAAGTGGTGACCTAAGACCACAGTAATCTGAACGTGGTGACCTAAGACCATGAATGCGGTGACCTAAGACCGTAATTTGGTGTGTAGCGGAAGGAGGGTCGACTTAGTAGTCCCCACGGTGTGACTGGCAGGTACGGGGGTGTGTAGCGGATGGACAACTAGGTTTGGGTTTGGGAATGCATCATAACTTGTATTCTATGTTTTGAATGTGTAACTCTTGTATGCCTAATTCTATTATGATTTAGTGTCGTGTACACATTGAGTCTGTTTGACTCACCCCGTTGTGGGACTATTTTCAGGTGATGATCAGTAATGGACCGGGCTCGGTAGAAGTTTAGGGATGGCCATGCACAGCAAGTACTTAAACTTAATAATTAATGTGAATTTTTATTTTTATCAAGTACTTAAACTTAAAGTTTGGGGAATTATTTGATGTAATAAGGCCATAAGGCCATAGTTGAATTGTTTTCCATTTATTTTTATTTATTATGTTTATGTGATTTATCTATTAAAGTTTAAGTATTAATTTATTTTTAAACTAAACCCTAAATATTTTGTCACCCAAGATTAAAAGGATTTCTAATATATACATAAAAAAATTGACTTCGTTTTTAACACAAGCCCAACCCAAACCATATTTTTTTTTAAATCATACAAGTTTTCCCTAAGAAACAAAAGAACTTTGAACCGGTTTACTTGAGGAACATACCAGATCTGGTTCAGGCTCGTGGGCTGGGTTTGGGATGTTTCATCTAGTCTCTTAAAGTTTAAATCATCACTGCACAATTTCATTCTTATAGTAAAAATGAGGAAATTTACTTAAGAACAAGACATAATTCAGGGATTTGAGAATAATGCAAAAAGTTAGGAACTTTACAAAATAAAATTCACCCCCACCTTTAAGATGTACATTGCCCTCAATGTACACAGATAGATAATGATTAGTAAGAAAGTCATAAGAGAGGGAGAGAGGTGAAACTTCCTAAATTATGGATGAAATCCTTGGAAGATGATCAATGATGAACATGATGACTAGGCATAGGTGAAGGTGGTGGGGAATACTCCGGTGGTGTGTTCGTTCCTTGGGCGGCACCTTGAACCTTTTTAAACTGCGAAGTCATCAGTAAAGTTTTTATGGAGTTCTTATTTAATGGACGTTTGTTATAGTTACTCTAGAGTTTAAACAGCTAGAGATAAAAGAAATCAAATTATATTAATAAAAGTTTTAAATAATAAAGGTAAGGAGTTTAATTATGAAAGAAAGGAAACTAAAATAAAGATAAAAATAAAGATAAATGAAAAAAATAAAAAACAAAAAATGAAAATAAAGAAAATAAAAGGACTCAAAGGTCCTCGTCATTAGCAGGGTCGCGAGGTGGGGGTGGCGATGAAATGTGAAGGTGATGACATACCTGGTCGAGGGTGGTGTCGATGTGGTCGAAATGTTGGAAACATTGTTGCTCAAATCGTGTCAGGCACTCAGATATGTCTGATAGAGAAGCTGCCGCATTAACTGGGTAATCTCTCGGTGGTGGCACCTCGTGTGGTAGGGGAACATCGTCAGCAATGTCCTTAGGGTCCTCCTCATCAGTGTATGGGCTAGACGATATTGGGGAGGATCAATCCCACATCGACGTTGGATCATCCTCATGTGTAGCATCGTCTGGATGCTCTATGGAGACATCTGGCCCATCAAGGTGAGTGAGGATTATTGTACCGCAGTGTTGAGGAGACAAAAGTGTCTCGCTAGGTGTGTTACATAAGGCCCCATGGAAATGACCCTCTTACGATGCCACTCTGTCTGATGCTGAATTGTGAGAGCGACGAAATAGGCAAGGTTAAACACGTGCCCATTTTCAATGCAACATAGGAAGTAGGCATGGTGAGTGTTGATGACGCCAGTGCTCTTTCGCCTACCTGTTAGTGTATGAGCTAAAAGAGCGTGTAAGTACCTCAGGGATGGGGCGAGAGCCGTCGCCTTGGAGTGACTGGGGTTGTAGGTGACCGAAATGGGGGCTATGTTGTTCCAACATTTGGAAGGTGAATAGTCAATGTGATGATGAAGGGTGTCGAGTTCATTCTCCTCCATGAACTCGTCTGTGTATAGTCCTAGAGCGACTCCAAATTCAGGGACACTCATTTCGCGAACCAAACCCTCTAGGCAGAACTGTATGGTGCCTGAGTCATCGTGGTTCATCATTACTACTTGCAAATGAAAAGTAGAGCAAAGCACTAATGTTAGTTCGAGGTATGTTGGCTCGACAATACTAAAGAACCGCTTCCAAGGGTCGGTGAACAGTAGGGCCCGAACAATATCTGCAAGTTGTCATTGCTCCAAGGTGGCCCAGTCGATGCATCTACCTATACTGATAGGTCGTGCTAAAGGAATTTGATAAAGTTCCTCTTGAGGTCCTAGAGGAAATTGTAAGAATGGGTGTCGCACTTCGACAGATACTCTTGCCGATGATGAACTGGGCCCCTTTCATTTTTTGAAACAGGGACTGCGATTTTCTTGCCGCGGAAAGAAGACATTATTTTCTTGTAAAATACAAGATATTTAACAATTAAAGTGTTATTGGCAGCCTAGACATGTGTTCGATCCTAGTATAATCCTATTTCTAATATATTGTAGAATGTAAATACTAGTTCAAATTTGAAGTAAGTTTGATAATTTTGGTAAAACTAAGATAATGAACTATTAAACTATATAAAATAAAAAAATGAGAATATAAAATGAAATAAATAAAATTTAAATAAATAGATAATCAATGGCTGAGAAGGGGAACCGATGGATGTGCTGAAGGAAGTGGCACGGTCTTATGCGGTAGTACACGGGCGTAACCTGCGGGGCTGGGGTTTTCACGGGCGTGGGTTGTGGCTGCACGGGCGTGGTCTAGTGTGCGTGGAAAAAGGAAAGGGGAAATAGAGAAAGGAAAGGGAAGGGACATGAGAGAGTAAGATGGGGGGTGTTGATGGTGGTGGCCAGGTTTAGTAGGTGAAAGAGGGTGGAAACGGCTAGGGTTTGGGGAGAAAGATTTTTGGGGAAGAGATGATGAATAGTGAGGGGTTTATATACAAAATAGGGTACACCGGCATGTAACACGCCCGTGTTAATCATTTGGAGCCTGTGTTTCGAAAGTCAAGGTTTTGGCGTGTCTGGTTTGCGGCCCATGCTCGTGTGCTGTAGGCGTGTTGTCCCGCACGGTCGTGTTGCACGGCCATGTCGAGCTTCGTTCGCTTCTCCCACGCCCGTGTTATATGCCCCACGCCCATGTTGATTTTGACAATTTCGACCACGGTTGTATCGCACGGCTGTGGTGTTTTATATACCCCGTGTTTTGGGAAAAATTTCTCCCTTTACTCGCACAGCCTCCGCAACGCCTATGGCCCTCTCCGTGGTTTCCACACGGCCTTAGCCACGCCCATGGGCTATGCCGTGTGGGCGAGAAATCCTGCATCTATTAAAATTGATTAGTTTTAAATGCTAAAAACTAAAAAAAAAAACAATATGGATGCTGGTGGTATTAGTGCTCGGGTTGCCACCTGAGAAGTGCTCGTTTAAAGTCATAAGCTAGATTTACCCTGTTTTTATTCCTGAATGAAGGTTCACGGAGCTGAAGCTCCTTTCTCATATCCCTAAAATCCTCACCATTATAAATTTTCAATCACTAACCATTTACCTTGAATGTGCCATGAGTTGGATGAGTTACCTCGATTGTGCCATAGGAAAAAATAGTTTTGATTACAAATGGACCTGACCATCTTGATTTTAGCTTTCTAGGAAATAATTTGAGCCTTGAATTGTATAGTAGGACTAAATCTCCTACTTTGAATTGCCTTGATTGCTTTAAACGAGCATCATGGTGTCACTTTGTTGCTTACTTATATAGACGTGTTCTTGTAGGCATTAGCTCGCCATTCATCTAGCTCATTCAACTGCATCATTCTTTTTTTACTTGCAGGTTTAAGGTCGTAATTTAAGAATTTTATTGCCCAAAAAGCTTTGTGCTCTAATTCAAATGGTAGATGACAACTTTTTCCGTAGACATGTCTGTATAGGGATGTTCCTATGGGGGTTTTAAACATTGTTCAATAGGCCCGTAAGGCATCATCTACTTTCAATGCCCAATCTGTCCTAGTTGGATTCAACTGTTTTCTCTAAAATACGCTTAAGTTCTCGATTTGCTACTTCCACTTGTCCACTGGTTTGAGGGTGATAAGGGGTAGCTGTTCTGTGGTGTACTCCATATTTCTCTAAGACCTTGTCAAATTGAGTATTACAAAAATGAGTACCCCTATCACTAATAATTGCTCTGGGTGTTCCAAATCAAGAGAAGAGTTTCTTAAGAAAGCTTGAGCTTCCACCCATTTTGACATATAGTCCACGGCTACTAAGATGTATTTATTCCCAAATGAGCTAGGGAATGGGCCCACAAAATCAATACCCCATATATCAAAAATTTCACATGATAACATGTATGCTTGAGGCATTTCATCGTATTTAGATATTGTAACACCCCTAACCCTTATCCGTCACCGGAAAGGGGTTACGAGGTATTACCGGACTTAACTACTAATTTGGGGCATAAAAATTGAAACTGTCCATCTGCATCATGTTGACTAAATTGACTATAACTCTAGTTAGGAAGCTCGAAATTTATATCTATAAATTTTCATTAAAACTAGACTCATATATCTTCTTACTATAATTTTTCCAGAATTTTTGGCTTAGCCATTTAGTACAGTTTATTCATTAAAATTTCCCCTATTTCACTGACCAAATATTCTGACCTCTCTTAACCTAAATTCAAATATCTCATTGTACAGTTTTCGTATGTTGTTCCCACTTGCTTCTACCAAAAATAGACTCCCTAAGGAACCTATAAATATAAATTATAACTCATAATTCATTTTGTAAAATTTTTAATGATTTTCCAAGACAGAACAGGGGACGACAAAGTCATTCAGAACCAGTCTCACTAAAATTTAAATATCACAGAATATGAAATTCCTTTGCCTACTTTGTTTCTTTCATATAAAAATAGTCACAATAAGATTTAATTCTATATCTTATTCACTTTCTAATTCTCTTTCTCCTATTTTTGGTGATGTTTCAAAATCATGTCACTGCTGCTAACCAAAAACTGTTTCATTGCAAAATATGGTTAACTAGTTTATAACATTTTTACTCCATTTCATTTAAACTCTATATATTAACCATACTTATAAACACCAAAACCAAATCAACCAAAACCACAACCAAACATCATAATCAAGCCATTTTCGTATGACTATATATATACACAATTTCAAAACCAGCAATATCAAAACTAGTCTATACATACCACATAACCATATCTCCAAGCATTTATTTACTGAAGCGAAAATTGGATAGTGTGATGAGATCTCCTTCAACTTCCAACCCGAGCAAGTCTTCGAAACTCTATAAACATAGGAAAATTACACAAAGTAAGCTTTGAAAGCTTAGTAAGCCACAAGCAAATAATTCACCATAGAAACATATATAATTCAATTCAAATAGGCCAAATTTAGTTAATCACATACACATATACAATCACTTTTCTCATATAATGCATGTTCCTCGTTAAGTAACTTCACTTACCTTATTTTTCATTTAACAATTAAACCTCATACGTACCTGAATCATTTAACTCAAATACACAGTCAGTCACCAATTCATTCATGGAAATATCATAATCATGCATATATTCCATCTCATAATTTATATCTAATTCACTTACTCATAATTCACTTACTCATAGTTTATCATCATTCATAAACTTTCACCTTTCATAGCCTTAAGGCCAAACACTCAAACATTCAATAACAGATTTCACATCGACCTATAAATCACTTTCTCATCTCAAAACCAATACATATACATTTGTTCAAGTATATACATACTAACTACTAAATTTTCTTTCTTACCTTTCAATCCATATAATTCACATACATTCTCCAATTGTATCACATATAACTAGTAACAAATATCAATTCACTAATTTACCTTACCTCCAATAACCAATAGACTTACACATACTTGAACATCAAGCTCATTTATCGAATTTAAATTCCACATCATCAAGAATCTATTTAAGCATACACTTATAATAATTCGCCGGCATAAAGCCTGCTAGGCATAAAGCCCGATATCTTTCACCGGCACAAATCCTACTAGGCTTAAAGCCCAATATTATCCATCTGCACAAAGTCTGCTAGGCTTAAAGCCCGAATACTTTCACCAGCACTAGGCTTGCTAGGCTCAAAGCCTGAATATCATATTTATAAAGCTATTTCGTAACCAATTCATATATCGAAACTTTTATACACTTCATAATCTTTGTACGAATTTTCAAACATCATATCTCAACCGAACTAAACTTAATCATATTAAATTATACCTTTAAAATAACAATCCATCTAAGCCATCCTTTGACATATATACTTTATTTCGAATGATAGGATCTCATAGTATCAACTTACCTAATTAAATCTTTGAGATTACAATTGATCGCACACTTAGTGCTCTTTAGTCGATTTCGCACACATAGTACTCGGACATTTAATTCGCACACTTAGTGCATAACAACCGATTTCGCACACTTAGTGCTCGGTATAATAAAATTCACACACTTAGTGCCAAATGACCGATTTCGCACACTTAGTGCTCGGTGTTAGAATTTGCACATTTAGTACATATGTCAAGCTTGCTACTTATTCACATTCATATATATATAAAACTTAAAGCTCAATTGCATATATACCAATTCGCTTATTTTATTTCTATGATCAATATCACATTCAATTATATCATTTCCATATATAAGCATCACATTCAGTTATACTCATTCCTCAATTCAATGTCACATTCGGGAATATCATTGACATATATATACACATCACATTTGAATGAACCAATGACATATATATATGCCTCTCATTCGGTTATACTTTATACATATATAAATAATACATTCGGCTATATTGAAAATCAGTATACATGCTTCCATTAAATTTTAGGTACATCAATATAAATAAATTCCATACAACATGATTGCTTAAAAACTTACCTCGGACAATGTAAAATGGAACGGGGTGACTAGTCGACAACTTTCGTTTTTCCCCAATCCAAGTCCGATTTCTTTTGTTCTTGATCTACATAATTTCAAATTAACCCCATTTAAACACTATTTCATTCAATTTAATCCAACAACACATAAATGGGAAAATTACCATTTTACCCTAATATTTCATACTTTTACAAATTAGTCCTAATTGCACAAAATACAAAATACAAAAAATCTCACCACATCATAGTTAGGCCGAATCTTTCCTATGCTCATACTAATCCATATATTTCATTTATTTTACCTTTTAGCCCTTCAATTTATTATTTTTGCAATTTAGTCCTAATAATTCAAAATCATCAAAAACTCCAATACAAAATATATTAATCCAAAACATATCTTTCATAATTTATCATCAAACACAAAACACAAATATTCAACAATGGCATAACTCAAAATATTCACCAAAATAAAAAATTCAAGCATGGGTCGGGTAGTACTCGAAGCAACGATTTCAAAAACATAAAAATTATCAAAAACCGAGCAAAGCACATACCCGAATCAAGCTTCCAAAGGTGCCAAAATTTCAAAGCTTTATTTTTTTCTTTAGTTTCGGCAATGGTGAAAATAAAATGATAAAGATGATGTTCCTCCACTTAGTTATGTTTTATTATTATAACATTATAATATATCAAATTTACCAAAATTCAATTAATAAAATAATTTAATAACTCATTTACTATTACATGCAAATCATGACCAGCCACTATCTACATTTTATGGCTAAATTATCCTACCAATACTTTAATTTATAAAACCACCATCAATTTAGTACTTACACAATTAACCACCAAATTTTCTTTTTATGCGTTTAAGCTCTTTTTCACAATTAAACACCAAAACAATCAAATTCTAATACGAAAATATTACACACACTAATTCAGACATATTAAACATACAAAATCATATCAAAATATTTTTCCGAGTCGAATTTGTGATCCCGAAACCACCGTTTCGATTAGGGTCAAAATCGGGCTGTTACAGAGATATTACCTGTTCTCCGACATCTATCACATGAAGCAACATACCTGTTAGCGTCTTTGAACAAGGTAGGCCAATAAAAACCTGCTTCGAGCATTTTAGATGCTGTCCTAATCCCGCTGTAATGACCTCCTGAAGGTCCTGAATGGCAATGTTCTAAGATTTTGCTTGCTTCTGCTTTTGTAACACATCTCCAAATTACTTGATCTGTACATATACAGAAAAGAAAAGGATCCTCCCAAAAATAGTTTTTCGCATCAGCAAAGAATCGCTTTTTTGATGGTGTGTTAACCTTTTTGTTGGATGTTAGCAGCTAAGTAATTTGCAATGTCTGCAAACCAAGGTACCTCGGAGTCATATATAGCAAATAGTTATTCTTCAGGAAATGAGTCATTTATCTCACTCTCATCGAGTTCTTCGATATATGGATTTTCAAGCCTAGAAAGATGATCTACCGCAAGATTTTCAGCTCCTTTCTTATCATGAATTTTCCAAATCAAATTCCCATAAGAGTAAAATCCATCTTATCAGTCGAGGTTTTGCATCGGGTTTAGTTAAAAGATAGCGAAGAGTTGAATGGTCACTGTAAACGACAACTTTAGATAATATCAAATACTGTCTAAATTTATCGAATGCAAAAACCACTGCTAGCAATTCTTTTTCTGTGGTGGTGTAATTTTCTTGTGATGCCGTCAATGTTTTGCTAGCATAATAAATTAGATGAAAATGCTTGTCCCTTCGCTATCCTAAAACTGCACCTACTGCAAAGTCACTAGCATCACACATTAGTTCAAAGGGTAAATTCCAATCAGGTACAATTATAATTGGGGCATTTATCAATTTATTTTTAAGGGTATTAAATGCATCTAAAAATTCCTGATCAAAATCGAAAGGCACATCTTTCTCTAATCGTTTTGTTAAAGGCTTAGCTATTTTAGAAAAATCTTTAATAAATCTTCTATAAAATCCAGCATGTCCTAAAAAACTTCTAATAGCCTTAATTGAAGTAGAATGAGGTAATTTTTCTATGGTTTCAACTTTTGCTTTATCAACCTCAATCCCTTTACTAGAAATTTTGTGGCCTAACACAATCCCTCTCCAACCATGAAGTGACACTTTTCCCAATTAAGCACAAGGTTCGTTTCCTCACATCTCATTAGAACTCGTTTTAAATTTTTAAGGAAAAGATGGAAGGAATTACCAAATACCAAAAAGTCGTCCATAAATACCTCCATAATGTATTCCACAAGTTCATCAAAGATCGCTAACATGTAGCATTGAAAAGTAGTAGGAGCATTACATAACCCAAAAGGCATTCTACGATAAGCAAACGTACCGTATGGGCATGTAAATGTTGTCTTTTCTTGATCCTCAGGGGCTATTGGGATTTGGAAGTAGCCAGAGAGTCCGTCTAGGAAGCAGTAGTACATATTCCCAAACAATCTTTCTAACATCTGATTAATAAATGGTAAAGGGAAGTTATCCTTTCTCGTAGCGTCATTCAATTTCCTATAGTCAATACAGACTCTCCAACCCGTGACTATTCTTGTAGGAATCAATTCATTCTATTCATTAGCTACAACAGTCATGCCTCCTTTCTTTGGAACAACCTACACAGGACTTACCCAAGGACTGTCGGAAATAGGATAAATTATTCTAGCATCTAGAAGTTTAATTACCTCAGCTTTAACAACTTCTTTCATGGTAGGATTCAATCTTCTTTGAGGTTGCACACATGGTTGATACTCATCTTCCATTAAAATTTTGTGGGTGCAACACAATGGACTTATTCCTTTAATGTCAGAAATATTCCAAGCTATGACCCTTTTATGTTTCCTTCGTATCTGTAGCAACTCGTCTTTCTCTTTGGGTTCCAGTTCTGAAGAGATGATTACTGGTGGCATAGAATTATCCTTGAGGAATGCATATTCTAAGTGATTTGGTAATTGTTTCAATTCCAATTTAGGTGGCTCTTCAATAGAGGGTTTTTGTTTTAATTCGTCGTTGATTTCAATGCTCTCGTCTTTCCTTTGTCTAGAGGAACATGTATTAGAATTCAACTCATCGGTATCACCATCTACCCCCTCACCTTAGGTAAGACACAGTTCCATCGTGTCGTCATGTATGATTTCTTGTAAAGAATCTTGAATAAAAGATCAATGACATCAATAAAATAACAGGAATCATCTTGTTCTCTAGAATATCGCATAGCATAATAAATTTAAAAAATAATTTCCTCGTCGCCTACCCTTTAGCGCAAGTTTACCATCACTTACATAAATAACGGCCCTAGCAGTAGCTAAAAAGGGGCGTCCCAAAATTAAAGATACCTCAATGTCTTCATCCATGTCAAGTATAAAAAAATCAACAGGGAAAATAAATTTATCAACTTTTACCATAATATCTTCAATAACTCCCCTAGGATATTTAATAGATCTGTCAGCTAACTGAATACTCATCCTAGTGGGTTTTGGTTCCCCAAGACCAAGCTGCTTAAACATTTTATAAGGCATTAAATTAATACTGGCACCTAGATCAGCTAGTGTTTTCTCAGTATTTAAACTACCAATTAAACAGGGAATAGTGAAACTTCCTGGATCTTTCAATTTGGTTGGTAGCTTGTTTTGGAGGATGGCTGAACATTCTTCATTAAGTTCCACTGTTGATATCTCTTCAAATTTCCTTTTATTTGTTAGAAGTTCTTTTAGGAATTTTACGTACGTCGGCATTTGCAAAATAGCTTCAACAAAAGGTAAGTTAATATGTAACTGTTTAAAAAGTTCAAGAAATTTACCATATTGTGCGTCTAAGCGATCTTTCTTTAATTTTTCTGTATATGGGACTGATGGCTTAAATTCTTCACGTATCGCTGTTACATTCTCGATTTCCTCACTTTTTTCTTAATAGTTTCTTGTGGCATCTTCTTTTCTACTTCAATCAATTCCTTCCCACTCCTTAATGTTACTTTCTTCACATGCTCTTGTAGTTTAGGTTCAGTATTATAAGGTAAACGACCTAGTTGCCTTTCGAAAACTAACTTGATCAGCAGTCCTAGTTGATATTGAAGCCCTTGAATTATTGTTTGTTGATTATTCAATGTTGTTTCGGTATTTTGAAAATGAATTTCTAACGTTAAAATGAATTTTGCTAGCATATCCTCAAGGTTCAACTTTTTTCTTTTATGGATAAGGTTGCTATTGGAAGCCTAGGAGGGGTTGTTGTCTTTGGTTTCCTTGACCACTCCATGAGAAATTTGGGTGGTTCCTCCAACCTGGATTATAAGTGTTACTATAAGGGTTATTTTGAGGTCTAAAATTATTAGCCATATAGTGAGCTTGCTCGTTTTCAGTGTTCGGGTTGTAAGGCAAATATTCTGTGTTGTTCATCCCTCCTCCATTCGTATCGTGCTGCATAACTGGATGTACCTACGAAGAGCCATATAAACCATCAATATTTTTACTTAAATTATCTACCTGATTTGTCAGCTTGGTCACTATGTCGAGGTTGAAAAAACTGGCAGCTTTTGTTGGCTTTGTCCTCGTGACTTGCCACTGATAGTTATTCAGTGTCATCTCCTCTATAAACTCATAAGCCGTTTCAGGAGTCTTGTTATTCAGGGTTCTGCTGGCGGCTGAATCAATCATCTGCTTGGTTGAGGGGTTCACACCGTTGTAAAAGGTTTGGACCTGTAGCCACAAGGGTAATCCATGGTATGGGCACCTTCTCAATAGATCCTTGTATCTCTCCCATGCATCATAAAGTGTCTCTAAATCCATCTGCACAAAAGAAGAGATATCATTCCTTAATTTAACTGTTTTAGCCGGTGGAAAATATTTTAACAAAAATGTTTCGGTCATTTGTTCCCATGTAGTGATTGATCCTCGTGGTAACGAGTTCAAGCACTGTTTAGCTTTGTTCCTCAATGAAAAGGGAAACAACCGAAGACGAATGGCATCATCAGAAACACCATTTATTTTGAAAGTATCGCAAAATTCTACGAAATTTGCCAAGTGATTATTTGGATCTTCATCCTACGAACCATCAAACTGAACAATTTGTTGTATCATCTGAATTGTGTTAGGTTTTAGTTCAAAATTATTTGCAACAATAGCAGGTCTAACAATACTTGACTCAGTTCCTGTTACATTAGGTTTAGTATAATTATACATAGTACAAGGAGCATGATTTTCAGCCACCACTGGAGGTAGTGGATTATTATCAGCCATTTCTTCGGTAATATTAGTTTGGTTCCCTTGCTCTTCTTCTATGTATTGTAAGCTTCACCTTATTTCTCTTATGTTTCTGCGAATGGTACCTTCTATATCGTTGTCAAAAATCAAGGGTCCTGACAGGTTCCTTCTAGTCATAAACTAGAAAAACCCAGAAGCAAAGAAAAGAAAATAAAAATTAGAAAAATAAAAATAAAAAATAAAGTGTAAATAAAAAAAATAATGGCTAAAGTAATAACAATCAAGTATTCCTAATATCTTAGTCCCCAACAATAGCGCCAAAAACTTGATCATGTCAGAAAGTCTTAATATTTATATAATGAATGATTGAGCCTAGAAACTAACTATGACAACGAATAAGGCAAACGCACCTATCGTTTGGTAGTAGAGCTATGGCAAGATCGGAAATATCGTATCTTCAAGGACCAAGAGTACTAGTAATTACTATCTTTCTATTATTTAGCCTAAGAATTAAGGGAATTGTTGTCTAATCTAAAACTAACTAATTACTAAGCTAAAGATACTAAGAAACAGAGAATGAATTGGGAAAATACTTTTGGGAAAACCAATTGATTAAGACAATACCCAAGGAAGAATCCACCTAGACTTCACTTGTTATTTAACTCTGAACCGGACGATTTATTCACTTGACTTGATCCGTAAGATTCCCTAATTTATATTAATACCTCTCTCGAGGCTACTAATGTCTAATCCTAGGTTGATTAATTGAAATATCTTTCAAATTAAAACCCCTAGAATTCCATTAACTCGATCTATGGACTCACATATTAGGTTTGACCCTAATCCAGTAGATTTTCGTCGTCCTATCTCTAGGAGTGCGATCAACTCCTCTTAACTATGTTATATCTACTCTTAAACAGGGACTGTTGCTCACTGCCTAAGCACATCAATACTTGAATCAATATCCTAAAATATCAAAACAAGAATTAAGAACACATAATTAAGAACAAATCAAGTATTTATCATACAGTTTGGAAAACAATAACAAGATTCATCTAAGGTTTCATCCCCCTCAGGTATTTGAGGGGTTTAGTTCATGTTCATAAAAGAATACATCTCAGAAGAAAGTATAAAAAAAAACATAAAAAAACCCTAAAACCCCCTGCAGGAAATTGAATGGAAGATCTTTCGTCTTGAATAGGATTCTGGCTTCTTGAGATGAATCAACCGACTGTCTTTGAGTAAATCCCGCAATTCGGCCCTCTCTAGCTTGGCTCTTCGGCCTACCTGAACGCCCCCGTTTTAGGTCACTCTTAGGACCTAAGTATCCTAATCCGAATGGAATTAAAATAGGTCACGGCAGGAACACGCCCGTGTGGCACACTCGTGTAAATCGAGCTCAGGCCGTGTTTGGGTCTGCTAAAGAGGCACGACCGTGTGGCTCGGGCCCAGGCCGTGTGAATTTCGTACTTTGGCCCATTTTCTCTGTTTTTTGGCCTGTTTCTCATTCTTTTTATCCTTCTGTGCTCTACTAAGTATAAAACATGAAATTAAAGGATTAGGAGCATCAAATTCGACAATTTAGGGAATAAATCATCCAAAAGTATGCTAAATGTGGGATTAAAATATGAACATATTATGGTTTATCAACTACTTGTAGTTATCTAACATAGAATTATTATTTACTTATTTTCTTTTCGGTGTCATCCCACTCTATATGTTGCAATGGGCTATTGGACGAACACTACTTTGCCTGTCATACTTCTTTATAATTATGCTCCATATATATACATTCTTACCACTACTCCTTGACTCTTCATACTTAATTTTACTCAAAGTTAGCCATAAGCCTTATTTTTTCAGAATCCGCCAGACCGGAGCGTCACTGGTGTACTTGAAAAGTAACTTACACTTAATCAAGTCCAAATGTTTGAAATATTTTCTATGAGAATTTTGTTTTCGAATTTTTCATTCTGCTAAGAGTTCAAACGCCTGAGTAAAAAGGTTGTACACGACATCTACTCATCAGAGGCAATACAACTTCCTTACTTAGTTTCCCAGATCTCTGCATTATTGGCATATCTCTTTAAAATCGTCATTTATCTACTTTTAAGGACGAAAATTAATTTTGGCGGTCAAACACTTATGTGTGAATCTTATGTGACTTATTTAAACATCTATCAAAATCGTGTTGGAGATTTAAAATAGACGTCTGAACTTAACTTATTGTAACATCCCTAACCTAAATCTGTCACTGGAACAGGGT
This sequence comes from Gossypium bickii, assembly GCA_025503065.1. NCBI lineage: Eukaryota > Viridiplantae > Streptophyta > Magnoliopsida > Malvales > Malvaceae > Gossypium > Gossypium bickii. The sequence goes on along the minus strand of CP106717.1, from coordinate 56,007,447 downwards.
TACAGAGCATTACCAAAGCTTTTAGAACATTTGCGAATAATTCACATTAATTACTATTCATTTACGGAAATTATTGATAGCGTCCCTTAAATGGACTCTCAAGGTCCAATAAGAATATTAGAATCCAATCAGAACTAAATCGAGAACTCATAAAACTTTTCGCTAAATTAAAAAAACTTTCCATGATTCAAGGAACAAACACCCGTGTGGTCAGGGCACACCCCCGTGTGATTATATGACACACCCGTGTCACAGGTCATGTCTGTAGCAATCTGATTTAGGGCTTAGTCAGAATAGTGGTTGCGAGACCACAAATATGAAGTACAAATGTATGTTTTATGGTTTTTATGAGGTCTATGACATGTTTGCATGGTTGTGTGAAAATTTCATAGAGAAATTTTATGATTTAGTGATCAATTTATCTTTTAGGACTAAATTTCAAAAATTAAAAAATATGAGATTCTAGAAGTTTTAAGTATGAGATAGCATTAGAAAATTTATTAGAGGTCCTTATTTAGTAATTAGACCATTATATCTCATGATGGACAATAATGGACATGGAAGTGAAAAATCTCAAGGAAGGGCTTGAAGGGCATTTTGGTCATTTAGTTAATAAATTAATAAAAAGGGAAAAAGAAGTCAAAATTGGTGTCCATCTTCTTCCCTAAGTGCCAAAATTTGCAAGGAGCCATAGCTAGGGTTTTGTTTCACTTCCAAGCTTAATTGTAAGTACCTCCTAGCACCGTTTTTTATGTTCTTCGTATTTTTGAAATCCTCAAAGCTCGATCTAGTTATTTCTACCACTATTTTGAGCTAGAGTTTGTGTTTAAAATTTTACCCATGGATGTCATACATGTATTTTGATGTCTAGTGGTAGAATATGAAAGTTTGAAGTGTGATAAAGAACTTTTGTTAGATGATTTTTGGTGAAATTGATAAAAAGGACTTATTTGCAAAAGATGAAATAATATGGGTATAATATGTAAAATAGTTAAAATTACGGGCTGCTATAAGAGAGAATATGAATCAGCTAGGCTTGGGTGTGTGAAAAATGAACACATTTCATTTTACGAGCGTAGGGACTAAAGTGTAAAAATAAAGAAAGTTAGGGGCTAAATTGTAATTTTTTTCCATAGGAAGATTTTAGACTGATTTGAATAATGTGTATATTGAATAAGCTAAATATGTCATTATAGATCAAGAAGAATGTGGAATCAACCTTGACTGAGGAAAAGGCAAGGTTTTGGACTAAATTGCAAATTAACACATTTTGTATCGAGATAAGTTTATATGTAAATGATACATTCTTTTTATTTATGTTTTGACATATTAATGTATTATGTGAAATGTGAGTGACTATTATCGATATTTATTAAAATGATGAAAAGTGAGGAAATTCCCGGATGAACCTTCGAAATAGAAAAAAGATACAGATGAACACCGTATAATCATTATTACTGGTGGGCTGTGTGCGATACCACTATGTTTATTACTATTGGTGCGCTGTGCGTGATACCACTGTGGATATGAATTATTGGTGGGCTATGTGCGATACCACCGTATACCTATGATTATTGGTGGGCTTTGTGCGAAACCACTGTGTATTTGGTATTATTCTTAAGCGTTTATAGGGAAAATTTGACTAAGTGAAATTATGTGTGACAATGTGGTGACAAGTGCAGGGTTATAAGTGCATGTAATTGTGAGCAATGTCTATGATATGTATTTGGAATGTGGTAAGGTTTGAAATGAGTACGTGCAACTACAAGGATTTGAATTGTTCTTGATTAGTATGTAATGTTCTTGATTGATAAGTATGTGGTATGATGTTCATTATTTATACATAGACTTACTAAGCTTAACAAAAAATCCTTCTCTTTTCCCTTGTTTTATAGAGTCGCCAAGCCAGCACGGGATACGAAGATCGTCGGAGGATCATCCATACTATCCACACATTTTGGTATATTGGGATTTACATTAAATTATGGCATGTATAAGAATTTGGTTATTTTGTATGTGTCATAATTGTTTGGCCAAGAATGTGGCCTATGTCATTTGATATATCATTTTGTATAAGGCCATATGATGTGGCTAATATTAATTGTGTTATAAGTCTATGATGAGGCCTTTCATGAATGAGTTTTCTTGCCTAAGTGGGAATGAATGATAGCATGAAATTAAAGTGTGGGAAGTTAGACATGTGAATGGTTGTGTAAGTGCATATGTGATGGCCAAGTATTAGTGTGGTTATACTTGATGAGTATGGTTATAAATGGTGTATGAATGCTCTTAATATGAACAAATTCGCGTCTAATATTAGTATGTTAAGTTTGGTTGGAAATGGTATAAGTGTGGATGTTTTTCAGAGTGGAAAAAGGCTTGGTAAATAGCCTTATAATTGTCCATCCGGGTAGACACACGTGCGTGTGTCTAGGCTATGTGTGACACACAGTCTGCCTCATGGCTGTGTAGCCTGGCCGTGTGTCCCCTGCACCTAATTTGCAAAAAATCAAATTCGTCACACGGGCTAACACACAAGCGTGTGCCTTGGCCGTGTGACCTAAAATGTGTGCTGGCATCATAAACAGGATACCCAGGTTTTTACACACGGGTAGAGACACGAGTGTGTGCTCAACCGTGAGAAAACCCTTGTAGGTTCGAAATGAAAAACAAATCTACACGGGCTGGAGACATGGGCGTGTGCGACCACACGGCCTGACCACACGGGTGAGTCCCTGTGCCACACTGACGTGTGCCAAGTTTTATTTAAATTTTCCAAATTTTTCTAAAGTTCTCGGTTCAGTCTCGGACCATTCCCAAAGTATGTTTTGGGCCTCGTAGGCCTATTTTAGGGACTTTATGATTGAATATGAAAATTTTCAGATTAAAAGAAATTTTATGGCCCAGTTTTGCATGAATGTTTATGTTATTGTTCAGTAATGCCTCGTACCCTGTTCCAGCGTCGAACATGGGTAAGGGGTGTTACATTTTAGTAGTATCAGAGCTACAATTTAGTCGGTTGTTAGACTACCATAGCGTGTGTGAGAGTCTAGCTATACATGCCATAATTATATTTTAATAGTGTGGTGACTCTTAACAATTTTAAACTGTGTTTTCATATAGTAAATGGATCCCAACTGAGTAGCTACTGATGATCCTACAAGTAATGCATCGGCTCCCGCGCAAGGGACCGCGCCAATAGAAAGTAGACTTGAGACCTTGAGTCAAGGAGAGGAGTCTCAGGAAGCCTTTCTCTATATGATGAGTAATTAGTATACTGAATTTGTTCGAGCAAATCCTAATGCTCGACCTCCTACACCCCCTCCTATACCTCAGTCGGTCCTCGTAGCTCCTCAAGGTATTGATTTGGTAATATTGACTAAACCCCTGGATGATAAGACTCAAAAATAAGGGGTCGAAGAATTTAGAGCCAATATAAATGATCTTGAGAAAGAAGAGTTCCGACTTGAGAATTCTATGTGGGTATTTGACGAACTTTTTTGCACCCCCGAAGAATGCTTAAAATGTGATGTACCATTACTGAAGGACTCGACATATCGCTGGTAGAAGACGCTGATATATGTAGTTTCGAAAGAGAAAGTGACATGGGATTTCTTTTTAGAGGAGTTCCAAAAGAAATATATAAGTCAGCGGTTCATCGATCAAAAATGGAAAGAGTTCCTCGAATAGAAGCAAGGTAAAATGTCTGTGGCAGAGTATGAACATGAATTTGTCAGACTCAGTAAGTATGCTCAAGAGAGTGTGTCTATCAAAGCTATTATGTGCAAGAGATTCGAAGATGGGCTGAATGAGGATATTAGACTGTTAGTTGGGATCTTAAAGTTGAAAGAATTTGTGGTATTCGTTGATAGAGCTTGCAAAGCTGAAGAGTTGAATAAAGAAAGGAGAAAAGCTGTGATTGAGGCCCGAGATGCAAGAAAGAGGCTGATGAGTAAGTTGTTCCAATCCCAATCAAAGAGGTCCAAAGAAACGAATCTTCGGATGACAGTTTCAGCTGGGCATTCACATCGAGATTATGGTAAAACATATTCGGGCTTTAGAATTCAAGCTACTTTGATGGCAAGTGTGGGTAATGTGAGGTCTAATAAACCTGAGTGTCAGAATTTATTGACCCCGGATCCACTCGTTCTTTATGATACGTATGTTATTGCATTTATTGACCCCAGATCCACTCATTCTTAAATTTGTGTGAATTTGGTAAAAAGTAAGAAATTGCTTGTTGAATTGACTGAATTTGTGATTAAAGTGTCAAATCCTTTAGGCAAGTATGTGTTAGTAGATAAGGTTTGCAAGAATTGTCCTTTGATGATTCAAGGACACTGTTTTCCAGCTAATTTGATGTTGTTACCATTTAACGAGTTTGATGTTATTTGGGCATGGATTGGTTGACATTACATGATGCTGGGGTAAATTGTAGACATAAAACTCTTGAGTTGAAATGTGATAATGGTGAGATTCTTTGGGTTGAAATAGATAACTCAAATAAGATGCCTGTGGTGATTTCGTACATGTCTGCTCAGGTGTGTATGAGAAAAGGGTGTTAAGCATACCTTGCATATGTGTTGAATAATGAGATATCTGAGTTAAAGCTTGAATCTATGCCTGTAGTTTGTGAATTTCTCGATATGTTTCCAGAAGAATTACCTTGATTGCCTCTGGTTAGAGGGATTGAGCTTGCCATCAATCTGATACTCGGGACTCCACCGATCTCTATTGCTCCGTATAGAATGGCTCCGACCAAATTGAAAGAGTTAAAGGCTGAGCTGCAAGAGTTGACCGATAAGGGATTTCTGAGACCAAGTTTTTCCCATTGAGGTGCTTCTGTATTATTTGTAAAGAAGAAAGACGGAACAATGAGGCTTTGCATTGACTACCGTCAACTTAACAAGGTAACTATAAAGAACAAGTATCCCTTGTCGAGAATTGATGATTTGTTTGATCAATTGAAGGGAGAAACATTGTTCTCAAAGATAGATTTGAGATCTGAATGCTATCAGTTGAGAGTCAAAGAATTTGATATGTCGAAAACTACTTTTAGAACAAGGTATGACACTATGAATTTCTTGTGATGCCTATCGGTTTAACTAATACACCAGCTATGTTTATGGATTTGATGAATCAAATTTTTTGGCTATATTTAGATAAGTTTGTGGTAGTGTTCATAGATGATATATTGATTTATTCCCTATATGAGTCTGAGCATGCTGAACACTTAAGAACAGTATTACAGATTCTACGAGAGGAGAAATTGTTTGCTAAGTTCAGTAAAAGTGAGTTTTGGCTTCGTGAAGTCAGATTTTTGGGACATATAGTTTCGGGTAATGGTATTCGGGTTGATCCTAGCAAAATTTCAGCAATAGTTGATTGGAAACCGCCAAAGAATGTATCCGAGGTTAGAAGCTTTTTAGGCTTAATCGGGTATTATAGACATTTTGTTGAGGGATTCTTGATGATTGGCTCTCCTATGACTAAGTTGTTTCAAAAGAATGTTCAGTTGAATGGACCGATAAATGTCAATAAAGTTTTGAGAAGTTGAAAGCACGATTGACTGAAGCACAGGTTTTGGTACAACCTGAGTTAGGAAAAGAGTTTGTGATATATAGTGATGCATCATTGAATGGTCTGGGTTGTGTGTTGATGCAAGAGGGCAAAGTAGTAGCTTATGCCGCGAGACAGCTAAAACTGCATGAGAAGAACTATCCGACGCACGATTTGGAATTGGCCGCCATTGTATTTACTTTGAAAATTTTGCGTCATTATTTGTATAGTGAGAAATGTTGAATCTTTACCGATCACAATGGTTTGAAGTATATGATGAATGAAAAGGAGTTGAATTTACGACAACAGAAGTGGTTCAAATTATTGAAAGATTATGAGCTAGTGATTGATTATCATCCGGGGAAAGCGAATGTAATCGCAGATGCCTTGAGCAGAAAATCCTTGTATGCTTTGAAAGCTATGAGCACGCGTTTGGCTTGGTCTAATGACGGTTCAATTTTGGCAGAGTTGAGGGCTAGACCGTTATTTCATCAGCAAATTTGTGAAGCTCAAAAGAAAGACAAGGAATTGCAAGTTAAAAGAGTTCAGTGTGAATCGGGTAGTGATTCATATTTTCGAATCAGATCAGATGATTGCTTGATGTTCCGTGATAGGGTATGTGTGCCGAAAGATGATACATTAATTCAGAAAATTTTACATGAGGCACACAATGGTTGTTTGTCAGTACATCCGGGTAATACAAAAATGTATAATGATTTGAAGAAGTTGTATTGGTGGCCGGGTATGAAAAAGACATCTCTGAGTTTATGACAAAGTGTTTGATCTGCCAACAAGAGAAAGCCGAGCATCAGGTACCTTCAGGTTTACTTCAGCTAGTGATGACTCTCGGGTGGAAATGGGACCGAATCATGATGGATTTTGTAACAGGGTTGCCTATGACTTCGAAAAAGAAAGATGTCGTGTGGTTTATCGTTGATAGATTGACGAAATCGACTCACTTTATACTGGTACGTATTGATTAGTCACTTGATAAATTGGCTGAGCTGTATTTTGCCGAAATTGTGAGATTACATGGGGTGCCTATGCCCATTATTTTAGATAGAGATTCGAGGTTCAATTCCAGATTTTCAAAAAAGTTGCAAGAAGCCTTAGGTACGAAATTGAATTTAGTACCGTGTCCCATTCTCAAACTAATGGTGAATCCGAAAGAGTGATTCAAGTTCTTGAAGACATGCTCCGATGTTGTGTTTTAGAGTTCAAAGGTAGTTGGGAAAAATATCTACCTTTGGTTGAATTTGCCTATGACAACAGTTATCAATCGAGTATACAGGTGGCACTATATGAGGCATTGTATGGTCGCAAGTGTCGAACTCCTTTGTATTGGACTAAGCTTAGTGAGAAGCAAATTCATGGAGTTTATTTAGTTAGAGAAATCGAAGAGAAAGTGAAAGTAATTCGTGATTGTTTGAAAGCTGCTTCAGATCGACAAAAGTCATACGCAGATTTAAAAAGGAAAGAGATTGAATTTCAAGTGGGTGATAAACTATTTCTGAAAGTATCCCCGTGGAAGAAAATATTGAGGTTTGGTCGAAAGGGCAAGTTGAGTCCGCGTTTCATTGGGCCGTATGAGATTACTGAGAGGATTAGACCAGTAGCTTACCAGTTAGCTTTGCCGGCGGAGTTGGAGAGAGTACACAATGTGTTCCATGTGTCGATGTTGCGACAATATCGTTCTGATCCTTCACATGTAATTCCTCCGAAAAAAATTGAGATACAACCGGATATTGTAACAGTCCGATTTATACCCTAGTTGGAACAGTTGTTTCAAGGCCACAAATTTGAGTTCGTATAATATTTTTAATATTATTTTCTATACAGTTAATGTGTGATTGACCATGTGGTAAATTTTCGTAAACTAATTTAATCATTTGTGTGTTTAATTTAGAAAAAGGACTTAATCGCATTAAATGCAAATATTGCAAACTATAGAGAAAAGTACCCATTTGGTATTGGCTTTTTAAAATAGAGTCCTAAAAGGGCAATTGGCCCATTTTTCATGATAGTGGGCAGTAATGGTCTTAAATGACCTTAAAACATATGTTATAATTATTATTATTAAAAGGCTAGTATATTAATCTGGTAAATAAATAATATATGTTAAAATTAACTAAAATGAAGCCACTATCATCTTTGCTCATCTCATAGCCGAATGTGAGCTAAAGAAAAGGGTTAAGGAAGCTTTGAATTTCGGCAACAATTAAGCTTAAATTCAAGGTATGATTTCGGTCAGTTTTTGATAACTTCTACGTTTTTGTAATCGTTGCTTCGTCTACTATCAAACCCAGGTTTCAATTTTGTGTATTGGTGATGTTTGCAAGTTATGGCATTGATGCTATGTTAAGCTTTGTGATGCTTTAAGGTGCTAAATGATAAATTGGTGGAAGATGAATATGTTTTGTTCTTGAAGTTTTGATGAATTTAGCTAAAAAGGGCTAAATTGAGAAAATGTTATTTTAGAGGACTAGATTGTCAATTTGATGAAAAGTATGGGCTTGTATGATGTATATATATTCGGCTAAGTTGGTTGTATATTGAATTTGTGAATTTGATGTTTTGAGAAAAATAGACTAAATTGAATAATTGTGCAAATGTGAGGGCTAATTTGCAAATTGCCCTAAATGTGTGTCTTCGGATTGAATTGAATGAACAAGTGAATAAAAGGGTTAATTCTAAATATGTTCAGATTAAAAACCGAGGAAAACGGATTTAGATCGCGGGAAAGCGAAAGTTATTGAGTAGCCGTTTCTATTCCGATAAACCGGATCCGAGGTAAGTCACTATCCAAAGAAATGAATATGTATGCATTTGTAATTGTTCATATGTTTAATGATGATAATGAATGCTTCTGAGAAATTCTGTAATTAAATTCCGAGATAAGTTCGGTATATTGACTAAGTTTGAGAAGCCTTGTACGAACCTTGACATAGGTATCTGCTCTGTTTTTATCATGTAAGACCACGTCTGGGACGTTGGCATTGATTTGAGATTCTTGTAGGTCCCTGTCCGGGACAATGGCATCGATATCTGATAATGTGTAAGACCACATCTGGGACGTAGGCATCATTATCTGTTTATATATAAGACCTTGTCTGGGATGTAGGCATCATTATCTGTTTATATATAAGACCTCGTCTGGGACGTAGGCATCATTATCTGTTTATATATAACACCTAAATGCCCGAACGTAGGCATCATTATCTGCTTATATATAAGACCTCGCCCGCAGGGCGTAGGCATCATTATCTGCTTATATATAAGACCTAAATGCGGAACATAGGCATCATTATCTGCTTATATATAAGACCTCGCCCGGGGCGTAGGCATCATTATCTGCTTATATATAAGACACTGCCCGCGGGGCGTAGACATCATTACTGCTTATAGATAAGACCTCGCCCGGGGCGTAGGCATCATTATCTATTTATATATAAGACCTCGGACGTAGGCATCATTATCTGATTACATGTAAGACCACGCTGGGGACGTTGGCATCAATATTTGTTTGCGTGTAAGACCACATCGGGGACGTTGGCATCAATATCTGTTTATGTGTAAGACCTCGCTTGGGGTGATAGCATTGTACGATTATTCCGAGCTTTTGAGTATCTGATTGGATTCTTTATGAATTAACGGGCAAGTCTGGGATATGAATATCAAATCTGAGTTCTGATAGATTAAATAAATAAATGTTCAGCTCAGGTATGTTGTATATACACGAAATGTGTAGACAAGGTAAGTACCTATATGACTCTGATTAGAAGAAAGGTATGAATGAATATGAGAATGTGAATGAGATGTTAAAATGGTTATGGAAAGCTAGGTTTATACATATGATTTTTGAAGCAATGAATGTGGCATTATGGCCAAATATATATGTGATGGTTTGCTAAGTTTATTTGTATTATGACTTATTAAGCTTTGAAAAGCTTACTCTGTGTATGTTTTTCTATTTTATAGGTCGTCAAAGCTACTGAAGGCTCGGGACCGTCAAGGATCGTCGTCGCACTACTAATCTCTTGTTGGGTACACTTTGAATATGTATAAAGCTAGATATGGCATGTATAGGCTAGTATTTTGGTGTAAATAGTTATGTGGTCTTAGCCATGTGATTTGGCTAATTTTGAGTTGATACTTTGTTTATATGAATGTGATGTATGATGCATATCTTGATATGGTGAAAGCATGTGGAATGGTCAAGTTTTGAGTGATAAAATGAATGAATTCAGTTTGTAATGATATGAGATTTAATCCTTGGAAATTGTCTTGGCTGGAATTGGTATTGAATGCATGGTTTGAATGGTCATTTTGGGTATACTTTTGATGGGTATATGTGTATGAAACATCTTGTTAGATATGGCTTGTAGGTATGACACTTATGGATAGCATTTTGACCTTGCAGATGGCCTATATTGACACACAGTTGTGGCACATGGGCGTGCCTTTCAACCGTGAGTGAATTGTAAGATGTAATTTAGCATCACACATCCTTGACACAGGCGTGTCATCTGGCCGTGGTGTACAAGTCAGTAGCTAACATAGAAGTACACGGCCTCGACATGAGTGTGCTTGGTAGCCGTGGTGGGGAAGTCAGTATAGGACTTAAAAGTACATGGCCATGGCACATGGGCGTGCCTAATGACCGTGTTGGTATAGTCAGTATAAACAAGGATGGATACACGGGGGTGTCTAGAAGCCGTGGAGGGCACACGGTATCCTCCCACGGGCGTGTCTCCCCTGTATTTTAGAAAAGTTTCAAATTTTCATGGAATTTTATATGTGTTTCAGTTTAGTCCCGACTCGACTTATAAGTATGATTAAGGTCTCGAGGACCCGATTAAGGGACAGTATGTCTGAGAATGATGATTGAATGTATGATTTTGTCCGTGAATGTTTTCGATCTGTCAGGTAACGCTCCTAACCTTAATCCGGCGACGGACTCGGGACAGGGGTGTTGAGGAACCAATTAAGATTTTGGCTCAAGAGGTTAAGCGGTTGAGGAATAATAGTATTGCCTTAGTGAGAGTGTTGTGGCAAAATCATGGTGTATAAGAGGCTACGTGGGAACAGGAAGAAGCCATGAGAAAATAGTAGCCAAACCTCTTTACAAGTAAGATTTTTAAGGACAAAAATCCTTAAAGGGAGGAGAGTTAGCAGCCCAATTTAGGGCCTAATCAAAATAGTGGTTGCGAGACCACAAATCCAAAGTAGAAATATATGTTTTATGGTTTTTATGAGGTCTATGACATGTTTGCATGGTTGTGTGAAAATTTCATAGAGAAATATTGGGAAAACAAATTCTTAATAGAACTTAAATCAGTTTATTCCAATAATAAAATGATTAAAAATCTTGAAGAACAAGATTTAGAAATATGTTTTAGTAAGGAAACAAATCCTACTGAAATAATATCAGAGACAGAGTCTAATACAGATTCTGATGAATATATATTTATGATGGGAAATAGTTCTAATAACAAGTTAGAAGAAATTCCTAATTAGAACAACGAGATATTAAACTAGGAAATATTATCGGAGAAGAAATAGACTTTTCTGATGATATAATAGATAAGATTAATAAAAATCATATTTCTAAAGAAGAAATATATAAAATTTCCAAGTTTAAAATATGGTCAAAAAGACACATAGAAAAGATTAGCGGTAACACTGTCGCTAAGGATACCAAAGGAGGATTAACAGAAATCCCCTTATTTACTAAAGAAAAAATAAAGAGGATTAGAAAAAACTATCCTCAGGTTAGATATACACATTTAGGAGTCATTGTGATAAAAATCAGAGCATTATTTAGAAGAGGTCATGATGTTCCTATTTTAGCAGTATTATTAGATAAAAGATTTGAAAATCCAATAAAAGCACTTATTGGAGGAATTCAATCTAATTTACACACAAAGCGTTATAGGATTTAAGGTAAAACCAAATTACTTTATTTCCATAATGCACCCTCTAATAGAAGAGTGTCTATGCCTTAGAATTGGACAAAAATTACGATATAAGTGATTTAGCGAGAAGATCTAGCAATAAGTTTGGATCACTATTAATGAATATACTAATACAAAGAGAGGTTGAAATAAAAGAAATTAATAATAAAATTATTGAGCTCTTTGAGCCCAATAAATTTACTACGGAAATTCAACCAAAACTCTCGCATTTAAAAGATTTATCAATTCCAAAAGACTAGATAATTGATAAAACTAATAATGCTAGTACTTCTAAAGCAGTTAGTACTATTGAATACATGTCATCTGGAGATAAGTTATATTTTAAAAACAATCTGATAGCTGATACAGATGATAAATTAGTATTACCTTCTAGTTCTCAACCAGAGGAAGAAGAAGATAATATAAGTACTTCTACACCAATAGGTATGAAAACAATTCATATTCCTATTTTTCCTACTACACCAAGTAGAAATTCTATTTCTAGAAGCACTAGAATGGAAGATATACATTATTTGATAGAAAATATAATAAATTTCAATAAATACATTGAAATTATATTACATGATAGAGAGTATAAAAAATATTCTTTACATGCATTATTAGATACAGGAGCTACAACAAGTAGTTGCAAAAGAAATGCCATTCGGAAGAATACTGAAACACAGTAAAAAGATAATAAATATTAGTGGAATAAATGGTAGCAAAACTATCTGCTTATTATAAAGCTAAAAATATTCCAATCTACATAAACAATGTTAGATTTATAATTCCAAAATTATTATGTTTACCTGATATGTATGGAGACATATTATTAGGTAATAATTTTATAAATCAATATTTACCTTTTCTCATTAATAAGAAATCGGTTATATTATCTATAGAAAACAATTCTATAGAAATACCATTAGTGAATTATAAACTGATTTTACTAATGTTTGTTGATTTCTTAGCGGGCCTTATGGATAGAGGTAAACAACCTCTAATAGAAAATGATGGATGGAGAATCATCCATAAAAACCCCAACGAGGAAAATCACCAATGAGTCCTAAACAAGGATTCATTGCTTTGCACTTTCAAAAGTAATTCCTAAACAAGGATTTATGGTCGCACTTTGCACAGTACAATTTTATCCTAACTGGGATATTATTTACCATATCCAATGGTAAACCAACCAATTGGATCACAATCACCAACACCGTGAATTAATCTCAATTTTCTCAAAAGCCTTATACTCGATTCCGAAATTCTCAAATATACGAAAGATTTGTTGAAAAAACAACAAACCTCCGAGTTCTCGAATCTAAAGGATTTTTATAATCCAGGCTTACCCCCAGAATATTACCATTTCATTGACAGAATATGGAAAAACCATATTTTGGAACAAAGAGCTAGTTTCAGAAAAGCTCTTACCTAATTCTAGGAATTCTTAGTTGAAAAAACAACTAAAGAAAATAAATCCAAAGATTTATTATTAAATAGTATTTTATACAGAGATTGGGATGAAATCCTAATCGATTACATGGATATTAAGGAGATAAACAATCTTCTTGATACATTTCAATATTTTATTGATAAAGGGAGAAACACTCTTATTATTAATAAGATGTTTAGAAAATGTCTATATAACAAATGTAGACAAATTTTACCTTCAGAAATATTTTCACAAATAAAAGGAGCCATTTGCAAATAGCAAGCTCTATTTTTGGAAACTCTTTCTAAATATTTTCGCAAGCTTATGTTTTTATAAATGATATAGGAGAAAAAATTCCTACTATCAAATTTCGTTTAAATCATGAGCCATTCGATATAACAAGTATTGAGTGGAGATTTGTTAAAGAAATAACATCCAAAATCTCTCTTTGATTTATTAAAAGTTTTCAAATGAGTCAAATCCCGGCTATCAAATTTTATAAACATAGACGATTTTGTCTATTATTTCCATATTGAGATAAACAGTCTCATTGGTATTACTGAGGAAGAAAAATTTCATCAGCCTTATCAAATTTGGAATACAAATACTATGTTTTCGGGAAAAGCCCTGGCAGCAGTAAAAGAAGATCCAGAGCATTTGTCAAAAATCATTGATGAGTGCTATAATAATTTCAACAAGTATCAAGTCCAAGCAGGAATTGATCTTATGAGCATGGCTCGACATCTTCTCCATCAAGACACTTATATGTTCTGGACCGATGCTAGAAGAATATTAACCTATGATACTGGAAACCACCAGAGATCAAATGAAGAAAATGAAGAAGCCGTTTCGTTATTAACAAAAATAGCGGAAATAGAGATCGAAGATTATCCGTTAGCAGCGGAGATCAGAGAAGTATGGGAACGCTGGAACACACCAATCCCTTCACCAGAATCATTACACCTTGACGAGATCGAGGAACTGAATCTGAGAAACATCCAAGAAGGATGAAGACGAATTGGAAGATGACAACCCGTCAGCATCCAAATGATGTAAGCAATGAGGTAATCAACCATCAATGCTACATAGAAGATGACACGAGCAATGATGCAAGCAGCAGATATTGCCAAAAAAGGAAGCCACCTGGAAGCAACCATGATGGCAACCACTATTCAAGGAAGCTACGTGGAAATAACCAAAAGCGTCCTTATCAAGACACTGTTCAAGGAAGCTACATGGAAAAAGCCAACATAGCATCCACCAATTAAAGGAAGCTACTTGGAAGCCACCAAGAAGCGGACAATTAATGTGTCCTTATCGGGATACTATTCGGAACTCAATTGTAATTAAATTAGAGTTTATTCTTTAATTCTTATCTAAACAATTATTTTGGACTTCAAATATAATTAGATTCTAGTTTAGAAATTTAGTGATAAATAGGCATTCTTGTAAGCCTTGAAAGGCATCTCGGAACATACTAGATTATTAAACGATCTCCGTACATACTAGATTATTAAACGATCTCGGTACATACTAGATTATTAAACGAGCTGGGTACATTGAAATTACATTACATGATAGAGAGTATAAAAAATATTCTTTACATGCATTATTAGATACAGAAGCTACAACAAGTAGTTGCAAAAGAAATGCCATTCCAGAAGAATATTGGAAACCTGTAAAAAAGATAATAAATATTAGTGGAATAAATGGTAGCAAAACTACTGTTTATTATAAAGCTAAAAATATTCCAATCTACATAAACAATGTTAGATTTATAATTCCAAAATTATTATGTTTACCTGATATGTATGGAGACATATTATTAGGTAATAATTTTATAAATCAATATTTACCTTTTACTGTTAATAAGAAATCGATTATATTATTTATAGAAAACATTTCTATAGAAATACCATTAGTGAATTATAAACCTGATTTTACTAATGTTTGTTGATTTCTTAGCAGGCGTTATGGATAGAGAGGTAAACAACCTCTAATAGAAAATGATGGATGGAGAACTGTACATAAAAAACCCAACAAGGGAAAATCACCAATGAGTCCTAAACAAGGATTCATTGCTGCACCTGCAAAAGTAATTCCTAAACAAGGATTTATGGCTACACCTACACAGGTACAATTTTATCCTAACCAGGGATATTATTTACCACATCCAATGGTAAACCAACCAATTGGATCACAATCACCAACACCGGTGAATTATTCACAATTTTCTCAAAAGCCTTATACCGATTCCGAAATTCTCAAATATACAGAAGATTTGTTGAAAAAACAACAAACCTCTGAGTTCTCGAATCTAAAGCATTTTTATAATCCAGGCTTACCCCCAGAATATTACCATTTCATTGACAGAATATGGAAAAACCATATTTTGGAACAAAGAGCTAGTTTCAGAAAAGCTCTTACCCAATTCTCGGAATTCTTAGTTGAAAAAACAACTAAAGAAAATAAATCTGAAGATTTATTATTAAATAGTATTTTATACAGAGATTGGGATGAAATCCTAATCGATTACATGGATATTAAGGAGATAAACAATCTTCTTGATACATTTCAATATTTTATTGATAAAGGGAGAAACACTCCTATTATTAATAAGATGTTTAGAAAATGTCTATATAACAAATGTAGACAAATTTTACCTTTAGAAATATTTTGAAAAATAAAAGGAGCCATTTGCAAACAGTAAGCTCTATTTTTGGAAACTTTTTCTAAATATTTTTTGCAAGCTTATGTTTTTATAAATGATATAGGAGAAAAAAATTCCTACTATCAAATTTCGTTTAAATCATGAGCCATTCGATATAACAAGTATTGAGTGGGGATATGTTAAAGAAATAACAGTCCAAAATCTCTCTTTTGATTTATTAAAAGATTTTCCAGCGATATTCAAATCCCGGCTATCAAATTTTATAAACATAGACGATTTTGTCTATTATTTCCATATTGAGATAAACAGTCTCATTGGTATTGCTGAGGAAGAAAAATTTCATCAGCCTTATCAAATTTGGAATATAAATACTATGTTTTCGGGAAAAGCCCTGGCAGCAGTAAAAGAAGATCCAGAGCATTTGTCAAAACTCATTGATGAGTGCTATAATAATTTCAACAAGTATCAAGTCCAAGCAGGAATTGATCTTATGAGCATGGCTCGACATCTTCTCCATCAAGACACTTATATGTTCTGGACCGATGGTAGAAGAATATTAACCTATGATACTGGAAACCACCAGAGATCAAATGAAGAAAATGAAGAAGCCGTTTCGTTATTAACAAAAATAGCGGAAATGGAGATCGAAGATTATCCGTTAGCAGCGGAGATCAGAGAAGTATGGGAACGCTGGAACACACTAGTCCCTTCACCAGAATCATTACACCTTGACGAGATTGAGGAAATGAATCTGAGAAACATCCAAGAAGGATGAAGATGAGTTGGAAGATGATAACCCGTCAGCATCCAAATGATGTAAGCAATGAGGTAATCAACCATCAATGCTACATAGAAGATGACACGAGCAATGATGCAAGCAGCAGATATTGCCAAAAAAGGAAGCCACCTGGAAGCAACCATGATGGCAACCACTATTCAAGGAAGCTACGTGGAAAAAACCAAAAGCATCCTTATCAAGACACTATTCAAGGAAGCTACGTGGAAACAACCAAAAGCGTCCTTATCAAGATAATGTTAGAGGAAGCTACGTGGAAAAAGCCAACATAGCATCCACCAATTAAAGGAAGCTACTTGGAAGCCACCAAGAAGCGAACAATTAATGTGTCCTTATCGGGATACTATTCGGAACTCAATTGTAATTAAATTAGAGTTTATTCTTTAATTCTTATCCGAACAATTATTTCAGACTTCAAATGTAATTAGATTCTAGTTTAGAAATTTAGTGATAAATAGGCATTCTTGTAAGCCTTGAAAGGCATCTCGGTACATACTAGATTATTAAATGAGCTCGGTACATACTAAAATATTAAGTTTTCTCTTTTGTAAAAACTATCTTTTCTTCTTATAATAAAATAGTCGATATTAGAATCCCTTCCGCCTGCACAAATTGAAAAATATGATATTCTAGAAGTTTTACGTATGAGATAGCATTAGAAAATTTCTTAGAGGTCCTTATTTAGTAATTAGACCATTATATCTCATGATGGACAAAAATGGACATGGAAGGAAAAATCTCAAGGAAGGGCCTTAAGGGCATTTTGGTCATTTAGGTAATAAATTAATAAAAAGGGAAAAAGAAGTCAAAATTGGTGTCCATCTCCTTCCCTAAGTGCTAAAATTTGCAAGGAGCCATACCTAGGGTTTTGTTTCACTTCCAAGCTTGATTGTAAGTACCTCCTAGCCCCTTTTTGATGTTCTTCGTATTTTTGAAATCCTCGTAGCTCGATCTGGCTATTTCTACCACTATTTTGAGCTAGAGTTTGTGTTTAAAATTTTACACATGGATGACATACATGTATTTTGATGTCTACTGGTAGAATATGAAAGTCTGAAGTGTGATCAAGAACTTTTGTTAGATGATTTTTGGTGAAATTGATAAAAGGGACTTATTTGCAAAAGATGAAATAATATGGATATAAAATGTAAAATAGTTAAAATTGTGGGCTGCTCTAAGAGAGAATATGAATCGGCTAGGCTTGGGTGTGTGAAAAATGAACACATTTCATTTTACGAGCCTAGGGACTAAAGGGTAAAATTGAAAAAGTTAGTGGCTAAATTGTAAATTTTTCCATACGAAGATTTTGGATTGATATGAATAATGTGTATATTTAATAAGCGAAATATGTCATTATAGATCAAGAAGAATGTGGAATCAACCTTGACCGAGGAAAAGGCAAGGTTTCAAACTAAATTGCAAATTAACACATTTTGTATCGAGATAAGTTTATATATAAATGATACTGATAAACCGTAAAAGTAACATATTTTAATCCCACATTTAGTATGCTTTTGGATGATTTATTCTCTGTTTCACATAAAAAGGTGCTCTTAATCCTTTCTTTTCATGTATTATGCTTAGAAAAGTACCCGAGGACGAAAAGAACGAGAAACGTGCCTAAAACGAAGCAAATTGGGCCAAGGGAGAAATCGACACGGCCTGGACTTAAGCCAACACGGCCGTGCCTCATCGATCATCTAAAACACAGCTGACCTTGATTCACACGGTTGTGTCTCACACACCCCGATCCACACGGCCATGCCTCACCGATCATCTAAAACACAGCTGAACCCGATTCACACGGCCGTGTCTCACTAAAGAAATCCAAACATGGCTTGAAGATCGTCAACACGGGCGTGTGACATAACCGTGTCCCCGTCATGGCAAAGAGCAATTTCATTCGGATTTGGATACTTTGGGGTAACGAAACCTATTTCAAAAGCCTATATAAACCCCCTAAGTGTCAGCTGAAAAGAGGGCGGTTAGCTAGGCCAAGGAGCCAAGCTGAAAAGGTCAGATTTGTGGGAATCACTCGAAGATAGCCAGTTGATCCATCTCAAGAAGCTGGAATTCTACTTAAGACGACGAATCTCTCCTTCAATTCCTTCAGGGAGTTTTTAGGGATTTCTTATGTTTTATTTTATCTTTTCTCTTGAGATGTTTTCTTTATTTGTTATGAACTAAACCCTTCAGATACCTGAAGGGGATGAAACCTATGATGAATCTTGTTATTATTTTCTGAATTATATGATAAATACTTAGTTTGTTCTTAATTATGTGAGCTTAGTCCAAATTTGATGTGCTTATGTGGAGGAGGAATAGACCCTGCCTAAGAGTAGATCTAGCATAATTAAGCGGAGTTGATCGCACGCCTAATATGGGAGTCCATAGATCGATTTACTGCTATTCTAGGGGGTTATTAAGAGAGAAAGAGATTTCCATTAATTAACCTAGGGTTAGACCTTATTCGCCTCGAGAGAGGGTTTAATATACGTTAGGGGGTCTTACGGATCAAACTAAGTGAGTAAATCGTATGGTTCAGGGTTAAATAACAAGTGAAGTCTGGGTGGATTCTTCCTGAGGGTATCATCTTAATCAACTGAGTTTTTCCTAAAGTTATTTCCCTATTCATCCTTTTTGTCTTTGTGTCTTTAGCTTAGTAGTTAACCAGTTTTAGATTAAACAACCAATCACTTAATATTTAGGCTAGATAATAGAAAGAAAGTTTGCATTAGTACTTTAGTTACTTTGGGTTCGATAATCCGGTCTTCCTTAATCTATACTACTATTCTATAGGTACACTTTCCTTTAATCGTTGTCAGAGTTAGTTTCCAGGTTCAATCATTCTCTTTATAAATTTTAGAACTCGGCAAAACAACGATCAAGTTTTTGGCGCCGTTGTCGGGGAACAAAAATATTAAGAAAACTCTATTTTTATTACTTTAGCAATTATTTTTTTATTTTTATTTTAGGTTAATTTTTTTTATTTTTGCTGAAATTTTGTTTTTTTCTTTTCCTAACAGGTACCTCTAGTTTATGGCTAGAAGGAAATCGAGAGGACCTTTAGTATACGACAGTGATATTGAAGCTACCGCTCGAAGGAATCGTCGAGAAATTAGGCGAGCCAGAAATTACACAGAAGAAGAGCGAGAATCCAATCCTACTGAAGGGATGGACAAGAATAATCCGCAACCACGTGATGTGGCAGAAAATAATGCTTCACGTATAATGTTTGATTATGCTAAGCCTCATTTAGCATGAGCAGAATCGAGTATTATTAGGCCTGCTATAACTGCTAATAATTTTGAATTAAATCCTAACACAATACAAATGATTCAACAATTTGTTCAATTTATTGGTGTGCAGGACGAAGACCAAAATATGCATATAGCTAACTTTTTAGAGTTTGGTGATACCTTCAAAATAAATGGTGTTTCTGATGATGCCATACGTATTTGGTTATTTCCCTTTTCATTAAAGAATAAAGCCAAACAGTGGTTAAACTCGCTACCACGAGGATCAGTCACTAAATGGGAACAAATGACTGAAAAATTTTTATTAAAATATTTCCTATCAGCCAAAACAGCAAAATTACAAAATGATATCTCTTCTTTTGTACAGATGGATTTAGAGACATTATACGAAGCATGGGAGAGATACAAGGATATCTTGAGAACGTGTCCGCATCATGGTTTACCCTTGTGGATACAAGTCCAAACTTTTTATAACAGTGTAAACCCCTCAACGAGGCAACTAATCGACTCAGCCGCCGGTGGAACCCTGAATAATAAAACTCCTGAAGCAACTTACGAGTTCATTGAAGAGATGTCATTGAATAACTATCAGTGGTAGGTTACAATGACAAAACCGACAAAATCAGTTGGAGTTTTCAACCTCGATATAGTAACCATGCTATCGACACAGATGGAGATGATGAACATAAAGATTGATAGTTTGTGTTCTTCGCAGGTACATCCAGTAACGCAGTGCGACACAAGTGGAACTGTGGCAAATTCTGAGTACCCACCCTACCAACCGGGCATAGAGAGCGAACAAATGAACTATATAGGTAATAATTTCAGATCCAATAATGACCCCTATAGTAATAATTATAATCCAGGTTGGAGGAACCACCCCGATCTTTCGTGGGGGGGTCAAGGGAACCAAGGAAATCGAAGACAACAACCTCCTCAAAACTTCCAAAATCAGCCCTATCCATAAGAAAAGAAACCAAATCTCGAAGAGATGCTGACAAAATTCATGGCAGCTATAGAAAATCGCTTCCAATATACTGAGAAGACACTTAAAAGCACTGAGAATCGAGTCAGGGAACTTACTAAGTCAGTCAAGGAAGTCACTAATGCAATCGAACAACTCGCAAAGCTAATGTCAGAACGATCGTAAGGACATCTACCAAGTAACACTGAGATTAACCCAAAGGAGCAAATTTAAGCCATCACAGCTCATGACAGTAAAAGGTTAGATGAACCCAATTCAATACAAGAAAACAAGGTAGACAAAGGTAAAGTAGAGGTAACACAAGAAAAACCAAAAACGGTAATCAAGGAGTACCAACATCGCATACTTTGTCCCGAAGCGATGAAAAGAGACGATTCAGAGGAACAGTTCGGTAAGTTTCTTAAACTTCTAAAGAAAATACATATTAACTTACCTCTTCTTGAAGCTCTTTTTCAGATGCCAGACTCGAGGAAATTTTTAAGACAGCTCTTGACAAACAAACACAAATTAGACGAAGAGTACCATGTTTAATTGGTAGTTTAACTGTTGATAATGCGCTAGCTGATTTAGGGGCAAGTGTAAATGTCATGCTTTATACATTGTTTAAACGACTAGGTCTAGGAAAACCCAAACAAACTAGGATGAGTATTCAATTAGCTGATAAAACTGTTAGAATTCCTAGGGGCATTATCGAAGATGTTCTTGTCAAAATCGATAAATTCGTTTTTCCAGTAGATTTTGTTGTTTTAGACATAGATGAGGATAACTCAATTCCCTTAATTTTAGGAAGGCCATTCTTAGCAACTGCCAGAACTAAAATTGATGTTGATGCAGGCGAACTTATACTCTGTGTAGGCGAGGAGACAATCATTCTTCAAGCCCTCGACTCGGCTAGAACATCAAGCAACAAAGGTGAGAATGTGAATTCTTTTGATAACCATTCGGTTAACCCTTCTTTTCAGAAAGCACCACAAAAGGATAAATTTGAACCTGATCCTAAACCCTGTAAAGAAATAACTCATGAGGATCGAAGGATGCAGACCAATGAACTAGCCGAATGGAAAGCACACTTTAAAGAAGAACCGGAACCGCACAAAGTAAAACCGAAGGAACCCTCAGAAGAGCTTGTAGGAACATCGAACCACTTCAAAATAGGAAACCAGGTACTGTTTAACAAAGCTGACCCTCGAATCACCACAGCAGACCTGAAGGTAAACAAAGGAATTCCTCTCAAGGTACATAATATCTTCCCACATGGAACAGTCGAGGTAAGCACTACAACATTCAATAATTTTAAACGCCTCTCGACTTAAACTTTATCAAGAAAATATAACTGTAAGCATGAGGGAAGATATTCAAACCTTTAAATCCCCTAAAATTTTTTATAAATACAACGACAAGTCTAGCTTAATACTATAAATGAGCGCTTCTTGGGAGGCAACCCGAGTACTAACATCATTAACTTTTATGTTTTTCATTTTCATTTACTCTTTCTTTTATCTAAGTTTAAAAATAACCAAGGGTGCAGATTTCCAGGACACACGGCCTTGCACACGATCGTGGCCGAAACCGTGTGTACCTCAAAAATCTCAGTACTAACATGGCAGGACGGTACAAGTCAGATTCAGCCGAATTTTGAAGTCACGGACTCAACCACTCCCCCAAGGGCACCGACAAAGTGGCATGACCGTGCCCCACGACCGTGTGAAGCTACTAACTTGCCAACCACGGGCAGAACACCCCCGTGCAGTCCAACCGTGCCAACATACTTACTATCACCAACAGCCGTGGCAAACTGCAAACGGGCATAGGAAAGCCAACACGACCGGACACACGGCCGTGCGAGGCGGCCGTGTGAATTGACACGCCCTTGGACCACGAGCGTTGTCAGGTTTTGAAAGGCTGCTAGGGAATTACGCCACTTCTGCGACCACCAGTACCTCCCCAGCCTTAGAGGTCACACCCACCTCACAAACCATCCAACAATAAGGACTCTTCGGTCCATTTATCTTTAATTTTCATTTTGTTTACATTTTTATTTCCTCTTTCTTTATCTTTCTTATATTTAATTATATATTTAGTTTATTTTAATTAGATCTTAATAATTCCTGGCTACTTCTCAGTGTGCTACCCAATTTCTTCATCTAGCGCAGGGTCGTCATCTAGACCGACCTCCCTATCCTCCTTTCACTTCCGCCTCAAGGAATCCATCAAAAATTCAAGGAGTATTCTTTCCCCTTCTCATTTCATTTATCCCTTAAATGTTATTATCTATCTGTGTACATTGAGGGCAATGTACATCTTAAGTGTGGGGGGGAGAATAGTTACTTCGAGAAATGCCTAACTTTCTGCATTATTCTCAATTCCTGAGAATAAAAGTGCCTAACTTTTTTCATTATTCTCAAATCCCTGAATTTAATCTTGTTCCAAAGTAATTTCCTCATATTACTAATTAGGATGAAATTTTTAATAATTTATGATTTTTATTGATGTGATTTAGAGTAAGTCATTAATAATTGTGCATTGATGATTAAATTTGAAGAATAATAGGGAATCAAGCATGATAAGTCTATTTTCAAAAAATTGAAATTTTTTTAGGTTGTTAACCTAAATTTGAATATTACTTCAAATTTGAAATCTATAAGGTTGATGTCAAAAACACCCATAAATGTTTGTGAGATTTCGAGCCTTATAGAGCATACATTCTTTTCCATTCTCACTTTATTGATCATGAGTGTGTCAACATTGAACTGTTATTCTAGAACTTGCCTTGATTATACATGTCAAGACCACTATTATGATTTGATATACAGAGATGATAAAGGCACCTAGGTTTTAACCCACTTACTCCACTAAAAGCCTACCTTCATAATTAACCCTTAATGAAACCCGTTTAATCCTATCAACCCTTTATATTGACTCACCCACTAATATTAACCCAAAACCCTTTGTATTTGTTATCACCATTCCTTTTTGACTACCCTTATATCGAGATTTGATTTGATTAGTTACATAATTATATTATTTCAATAGTAGAAATTATCCTCTAGTACTTAGTTTGGTCTTAAAAAAAAAATCAAAGTATATTCAGTATTAGTGTTATGAAGAGTGAGCTTATACAGTTAAAGTCCAATTATCAAAAGAAAAAGCTTGTATTATTAGTATTATAAATTTTCAATTGATGTATTTATTTTAGATCAGTTTATTCTTCTAGATAGGTAACTTGTCAATTCAATCTATATTCTAACCCTATAATTCAGCCTATATCCATACCCTTAACCTAGCGCCATTACAACCCTGTTAAAGACTTTTTGATCTGTTTGTCATCTCTCTTTACAGTGGTGGAGATTTGACTTTAAGGCAAGCCTATGGGATTAACTTTTCAGGTTCGACTTATGAGTGACTTTTTAACTTTGAACCATAAACACTTTTTGAGTGATTTGAGTGAATCTTTTGTTAGGATGCCAATCCTTGTCGATTTTGAATTAAGGGTAATTATTTAGATAAGGGGAAACACCTACGTTTTCGTGCTACAAATGTATGACGTATATTGTTTGAAACTTTAGGACTATTTATGTTAAATTATCCATGTATAAATATTCTATGAATTATGATAAGACATTGTCGATAGGAATTATGAATTATGGAAAGTTCGTTTTAAGTTGGGAATTTTGCTTGAGGACAAGCAAAAGCTTAAGTGTGGGGGTATTTGATAAACCGTAAAAGTAACATATTTTAATCCAACATTTAGTATGCTTTTGGATGATT
Organism: Gossypium bickii; assembly: GCA_025503065.1. Lineage (NCBI taxonomy): Eukaryota > Viridiplantae > Streptophyta > Magnoliopsida > Malvales > Malvaceae > Gossypium > Gossypium bickii. The sequence goes on along the minus strand of CP106717.1, from coordinate 55,983,025 downwards.
TATTCTCTGTTTCACATAAAAAGGTGTTCTTAATCCTTTCTTTTCATGTCTTATACTCAGGAAAGCACCCGAGGACGAAAAGAAAGAGAACGGGCCTAAAACGAAGAAAATTGGGCCAAGGGAGAAATCGACATGGCCTGGACTTAAGCCCACACGGTCGTGCCTCACCGATCATCTAGAACACCGCCTGACCCCGATTCATCTGGCCATGTCTCACTAAAGAAATCCGAACACAGCTTGAAGATCGTAGAGACTGGCATGTGACATAGCGGTGTCCTGTCATGGCAAAGAGCAATTTCATTCGGATTTGGATACTTTGGGGCAAAGTAACATATTTCAAAAGCCTATATAAACCCCCTAAGTGTCAGCTGAAAAGGGGGCGGTTAGCTAGGCCAAGTAGCTAAGCCGAAAAAGTCAGATTTGTGGGAATCACTCGAAGATGGCCAGTTGATCCATCTCAAGAAACCGAAATTCTAGGGATTTCTTATGTTTTGTTTTATCCTTTCTCGTGAGATGTTTTCTTTATTTGTTATGAACTAAACCCTTCAGATACCTGAAGGGGATGAAACCTATGATGAATCTTGTTATTGTTTTCTGAATTATATGATAAATACTTACTTTTTCTTAATTATGTGAGCTTAGTCCAAATTTGATGTGCTTAGGTGGAGGAGGAATAGATCCTGCATAAGAGTAGATCTAGCATAATTAAGCGTAGTTGATTACACGCCTAGACATAGGGTGACGAGATTTTTTCGTATTAGGATGAAACCTAATATGGGAGTCCACAGTTAGATTTACTACTATTCTAGGGGGTTATTAAGAGATAAAGAGATTTCATTAATTAATCTAGGGTTAGACGTTATTCGCCTCGAGAGAGGGTTTAATATACGTTAGGGAGTCTTACGGATCAAACTAAGTGAGTAAATCATATGGTTCAGGGTTAAATAACAAGTGAAGTCTAGGTGGATTCTTCCTGAGGGTATCGTCTTAAGCAACTGAGTTTTTCCTAAAGTTATTTCCCAATTCATCCTTTTTGTCTTTGTGTCTTTAGCTTAGTAGTTAATTAGTTTTAGATTAAACAACCAATCACTTAATATTTAGGCTAGATAATATACATAAAGTTAGTATTAGTACTTTTAGTTCCTTTGGGTTCGATAATTCGATCTTGCCTAAGCTATACTACTGTTCGAAACACTTGCCTTTAATCGTTGTTAGAGTTAGTTTCCAGGTTTGATCATTATCTTTATAAATTTTAAAACTCGACAAAACAACAATCAGATACATTTTTTTTATTTATGTTTTTACATATCAATGTATTATGTACAATGTGAGTGAATATTCTTGATATTTATTAAAATGATGAAAAGTGAGGAAATTCCTGGATGAACCTTCGGAATAGAAAATGGATACGGATGAACACTGTATAATCATTATTATTGGTGGGCTGTGTCTGATACTACCGTGAACATGAATTATAGGTGGGTTGTGTGCGATACCACCGTGTACATGTGATTATTGATGGGCTGTGTGCGAAACCACTGTGTATTTGGCATTATTCCGAAGCCTTCATCGGGAAAATTTGACTAAGAGAAATTATGTGTGACAATGTGCTGAAAAGTGCAGGGTTATAAGTGCATGTAATTATGAGCAATGTCTTTGATATGTATTTGGAATGTTGTAAGGTTTAAAATGAGTAAGTGCAACTACAAGGATTTGAATTGTTATTGATTAGTATGTAATGTTATTGATTGATAAGTATGTGGTATGATGTTCATTATTTACATATAGACTTACTAAGCTTAACAAAAAATCCTTCTCTGTTCCCTTGTTTTATAGAGTCGCCAAGCCAGCACGGGATACGAAGATCGTCGTAGGATCATCCACACTATCCACACATTTTGGTATATTGGGATTTACATTGAATTATGGCATGTATAGGAATTTGGTTATTTTGAAGTGTCATAATTGTTTGGCCAAGAATGTGGCCTATGTCATTTGATATATCATTTTGTATAAGGCCATATGATGTGGCTAATATTGATTGTGTTATATGTCTATGATGAGGCATTTCATGAATGAGTTTGCTTGCCTAAGTGGGACTGAATGATAGTATGAAATTGAAGTGTGGTATGTCTGACATGTGAATGGTTGTGTAAGTGCATGTGGGATGGCTAAGTATAAGTGTGGTTATACTTGATGATTATGGTTATTAAATGGAGCATGAATGCTCTTAATGTGGACAAATAGGTGTCTAATAATAGTATGTTAAGTTTGGTTGGAAATGGTATAAGTGTGGATGTTTTTCAGAGTGGCAAAAAGCTTGGTAAATAGCCTTATAATTGTCCATATGGGAAGACACACTAACGTGTGTCAAGGCTGTGTGTGACACATGGTCTGCCTCATGGGTGATAAACCATAATTTACACATATTTTAACCCCATGCTTGGCTTAGTTTTGGATGATTTTCCATTGGATTTGATGAATTCAATACTTTTAATCTCTTAATTCCATGTTTTATACTCAGGAGAGCTTAGGAAGTCTAAAAGAATGAGAAACAGGCCAAAAAAGGGAAAAAATGGGCCTACACTGTAACGTCCCGAATTTGGGCCTAGAAGAACTGGGCCTATTGAGCTTTGGGCTTTGGGTTTCAGAAAATTTTTTAAGTGAGCAAGAAAAATGACAATTGGCATGTGGGCTTTGAGGATTAATGAATTTGGAGTGTCTAGGGGTGTTGGAGATGTCCTGGGATCAAGTAAGGGTAAAGGAAAATTTTGGTTTTAGCCTTAGGGAATAGTGACTTCAGTTAGTAGGCCTTTTTAATAAATGAAGAAGAAATGGGACACAAATGGGCTTGTGGTCCTGTGGTAAGTGGCGTCACTTAGGAACTATAAGGTGGCGTGCTGTAAGCTAAAGAGGTCTAAGGTTCGAGGCTTAGGAGTGGTATTTTGTGGAGTGCTTACTTTACTGTAAGGACGGCCAGAGTTGTTTTGGTTTTGAACTCTTGTCGTGGAGAGTTTGAAGTAAACAGGTGTGTTAGATGTGGAGGAAATTTCGGATGAGATTAAGGTGTTATTAGGGAGAACAGTCAGGAGATGAGGAGAGGGAGGAGTTGGTGCCGAATGGGACTGTGGGGGGAAGGTAGGATTCGGCTTTGGCTATAAAAAGGGGGTGTCGAATTCATTGAAGGGTTCCTTGGGTTCTGTTATTCTTCCTTTTCTCCCCCTCATCCGAATTCTTTCATTTGTCGAAAAGAAAACCCATCATTCTTTTTGCCGAAATTCCTATTAGAGTTGTGTTCTTCTTCTTTCTCTGAAAGCCAAATTCCCCTATAGCCAAATTCTCTTCTTTGTCGAATTACCATCATTCTTCCTTGCCGAAGTCCCCATTAATGCCGATTCTTTGTTGTTTTTCTTTATCACAAATCAGTGGGTAGCTACTCTTAGTCAAGGTTAAAAGCCGAATCTCGTTCGGTAGTTATCTAGGCTGCAGGATCTAAGGTTGGATTCGGTAAGTATTCTATTAACTCCCCATAGTACGTTTTGTTAAAAGCCGAAAGGCGATCTAATTTTTCATTTTCAGTGATCTTGTATTAACAAGGGCAAGCATCGGAGATCGCAAGCGTGGTAGGATCATTAGCAAGGTTAAGGATACTCAACTCGATTATGGTTGAATTGAATGGCCGAATGTGTGGATGACTTGTGTGGATTACGAGTCACCAAATTTTGATGGTGTATGTGTGAGTGCAGATCTAGGGAACGCTTGTGTTTAGTAGTGAAGGAAGGGCCATTAGAACCCGGTGGCACACGGTAAGGTTATGGTAAGGTTTCGGCTTTTGAGTAAATATTTTGATTAAGTATAAGTGGATGATTGAAGATTGGTTGGTTGTAGGATCAAGGCTAAGGATAGAATAGCACGTCGCAGTATCCAGGTGTGTACAAACACTACACACACATGATGTCAGCAATGCCAGAAAGCCGAAAAGCTGAAAGTGGCTAAATGGGCCCGGTGGGCCCTGAGGCTAAGTTTGATGAAATGGATTAATTTGATTATATGAATTGGGTTAAGCATGCATGTTACATGATCTGGATTTGTGTTGGGCCTAATGGGTCATATGACTGAGATTTGGGCCTAGTGGGCCATAAAAATGTGATGTGGCCATTATGGGTTACATGAATGTGAAATGGGTTGATGGGCTTTACGGGGACGTAGACTAGTATGCTAGGGTTTTATGGACTTTAGGCTTAGTACTGAACAACTCTTAAACCGCATAAGACTTTCTAACAATTAAACATGCCCGTGGACAAGTCGCTAGGTTTGAGTGTGTTAACGGGCAAATGCATGTTTAGGATTGGATCTACGGAGAGCTTGCTACTTAAGCGGCCCTAGCGGCCCACCTCCTCTTCTCTGAATCCTACCTAGTGCATAGTGTCTGTTCACTTTAGCCGCAAGGACTTGTTAATGGGCCAAAGTTCATAACTAAAACCCAAGAGGACCAAATACCCCTAGATTTGTAAAATTACTAAAATACCCTGATTTGAAAATAACCAAAATACCCTTAGTTTGAAAATTACCAAAACATCCTTAGATTTGCAATATCACTAAAATAGCCCCGAATTGTGAAATTAGAATACCCTTGGTTTGCAGAATTACCAAAACATCTTTAGATTTGCAAAATCACTAAAATAGCCCTGAATTGTGAGATTACCAGAATACCCTTGGTTTGCAGAATTACCAAAACACCCCTGATTTACAAAATTTCCAAAGTACCTCTGTTTTGCAAAATTACCTAAATACCCCTGTAAAGTAGATTTACGGAAATACCTTTGGGTTGTGAAATGACGAAAATGCCCCTATGTGATGAATATGAGTTTGTGGATGTTACTCATGTGCATGTTGCATTCATACGATATTCTATTTAGGATGCATATGGGTGGGAATTATGGTACGGAGGAAGATTTGAGGGTCGCACAGTCGCTTGACAACCATGGATCCACCGGTGGCTTTAAGCCCATTATATGATTAGAAGCTTTACTGCAACGTTGATTAGTGCCGCTGTGAGTGCTACCTTTTGTGTGTAGAGGATGAGTGGGTCGATTTAGAAATCCCCACAGGTGTGTAGGGTTGGAAGGGAAATGGTGTGAAGTGGATGGATTTTTGGGAGAGTTTTGCATTACCTTGTCTGGCATATGATATGATATGATATGATACGAGGTCATTGTGGGCTAAGGCCCAAGACCACCGACTTCGATAGGGCTTAGGCCCAATGTGAATATTTGTATGTTGATTTGATTGCCAAGGGTTGTACACACTGAGTTTCGGAACTCACACCCTTTATTTAATGTTTGAGTAATCCTCGATGAAATGTACTTCGACGTGGGAGAGGACTCGAAGATGGCCACACTACAAGATGTTTAAATTTTTATTTTTTTATTTGTTTCAAAGGACATGGTTTTAGTTGCTTTACTTTTGTTGGATGTAATAAGGCCTTGTACTTTGATTTGATTTTAGATTTTGGTTTTTGATGTTTTAACTGTTTACTTAATGATCAAACTTAAGTAAATATCTTATGCTTAAACTTGGTTTCCGAAATACTTAAAGCTAAAAAATGGGCTTTTATCATTACTTAACATGACTCGTGGGTTTTGGGCTTTCGGGCCCTAAAATTTAACTTAGCAAAATCATTTTGAAATATGCCTTTGATGTGACACACCGGATTCGAGCCTAACTTCTAGGTTGGGTTTGGGGAGTTACATACAAGGCATGGACCACTGCACACAGGCGTGTCTCTGCTAACCCTAGGTTTAATTTTATTCGAAAAAGGCTACTTGTGGGCCAAATAAAACATCTCAAAGCCTATATAAACACCCTAAGGGTGCAACCTAAGAAGGAGGTCGACAGGACGTCAGGTAGAGGTCGAGTAGAAGACAGAAAATACTCTAAGATAGCCATCCGAAGCAGCTTAGGAGAAGGATTTCCATCAAGGCGGAGGATCTCCCATCAAGTTCTTTAGAAGTTTTTGGGTTTTCTTATGTTTTATTGTTTTCCCTATTCTAATATATTTCCGTCTATCAGTATGAACTAAATCCCTTAAATACCTAAGGGGATGAAACCTAATATTAATCTTATTATTATTTGATTTATAAGATAAATACTTGTTCTTATTCTTAATTGTGAGTTCTTATTCTTGTTTTGATAATTCAGGTTATTGATTCTAAGTCGAATGTGCTTATTCAGTGGAGCAAAAGTCCTTTTTTAAGAGAAGATCAACACAATTAAGAGGAGTTGATTGCAACCCTAGAAATAGGGTGACGAAAATCTACCGGATTAGAGTCAAATCTAATAAGGGAATCCATAGATCGAGTTAATGCGACAATAGGGGTTTTAATTAGAAAGAGATTTCAATTAATCAACCTAAAGTCATTTGTTTTTTGTCTCGAAAGAGATATTAACATAAATCAGGGATTTCTACGGATTAAGTCAAGTGAATAAATCATATGAATCAAAGGTAATAAGTGAAGTCTAGGTGGATTCTTCCTTAGGTATTGTCCATCTCATATAGGTTGTCTAAAAGTATTTTCCCAATTCACCCTCTATCACATTCATAATCATTTAGTTAGTTAAATTAGGTAGTTAAATTTAGATAAAAATAAATCCCCTTAATTACTAGGCTAGATAATAAAAAGATAGTTATTACTAGTTTTAGTCATTGAGGATACGATATTCCGGACTTACCACAATTATACTACTATTCGATAGGTGTGCTTGCCTTTGTCGAAATAATAGTTAGTTTCGAGACCATCAATGGGCATGTAGCCTGGTCGTGTGTCCCCTGCACCTAATTTGTGAAAAATCAAATTCGTCACACGGGCGTGTGCCTTGGCCGTGTGACCTAAAATGTTTGCTGACGTCATAAACAGAATACCCAGGTTTCTGCACACGGGCGTGTGCTCAACTGTGTGAAAACCCCTGTAGGTTCAAAATGAAAAATAAATCTACACAGGCTGGGGACATGGGCATGTGCGACTACAAAGCATGCCCACACGGATGTGTCCCTGTGCCATACAGGCTTATGCCTAGTTTTTACGTAAATTTTCTAATTTTTTCTAATGTTCTTGGTTTGGTCTCAGACCATTCCCAAAGTATATTTTGGGCCTCATATGCCCATTTTAGGGACTTTATGATTGAATATGAAAGCTTTTAGATTGAAAGAAATTTTATGGCTCGATTTTGCATGAATGTTTGTGTTATTGTTCGATAATGCCTCGTACCCTGTTTCGGCGTCGAACATGGGTAATGGGTGTTACATTTTAGTGCTATCAGAGGTATGATTTAGTCGGTTCTCGGAATACCATAGCGTGTGTCTAACTATACATGCCATAATTATATTCTAATAGTGTGGTGACTCCTAACAATTTTAAACTGTGTTTTCATATAGTAAATGGATCCCGACCGAGTTACTGATGATGATGCTACAAGTAATGCATAGGCTCCCGCACAAGGGACTGCGCCAGTAGAAAGTAAACCAGAGACCTTAAGTCAGGGAGAGGAGGCTCGGGAAGCCTTTCTCCATATGATGAGTAATTGGTTTACTGAATTTGTTCGAGCAAATCCTAATGCTCAACCTCCTCCACCCCCTTCTATACCTCAGCCAGTCCCCGTAGCTCCTCAATGTATTGATTTGGTAAGTTTGACTAAACCCCCGGTTGATAAGATTCAAAAACAAGTGGCCGAAGAATTCAGAGCCAACATAGATGATGATCACGAGAAAGTAGAGTTCTGGCTTTAGAATTCTATACGGGTATTTGGCGAACTTTTTTGCACGCCCAAAGAATGCTTAAAATGTGTTGTACCATTACTGAAGGACTCAACATATCGCTGGTGGAAGACGCTGATATCTATAGTTCTGAAAGAGAGAGTGACATGGGATTTCTTCCTAGAGGAGTTCCGAAAGAAATATATAAGTCAGCGGTTCATCAATCAGAAATGGAAAGAGTTCCTCAATGAGTTAGTCACATAAGTGCATATAATTATCCATTATCTCAATTTAGTACTCAATACATTGTATCATATCAAATTCATTTATCATGTACATCATTTGTAATGTTTCACTCTCACTCATATAATCAATAATTCATTCGATAACAGTAACTCATCTGTATAAACAGTACTTCATCCATATAAATAGTAATTCATCCGTATATACACATAGCTTTATCACATAACCAGTAATAGATTTTATTTTCATTGAACCTATTAGAATATCAAGGGATACTTAGGTGATATACATTACGTATATAAATCAGTAATCCGTTAATTCATTATCATTTCCGCTCTTTCGAGCTATGATCAGTAAGCTCCTCTTGAGCTAGTGGACAGTAAGCTCTATTGAGTTGAAACAGTAAGCTCTGGTGAGCTGAAAATAGTAAGCTCTTACGAGCTGATATATCAGTAAGCTCATACGAGCTGTGGTAAGTCCGCAACATATGCAGGATCTCGACCAAAACGGTAACCCTAGTGACATGTCACTCGTATCATACGACTTTCTACAGTTCAAACGGGACTCAGTATTCAATAATTCTCATCAATAGGCATTCAAACTCAGTAGTACCATTTATTCATTTATAGTTTCATTTCAAATAATTTTCAAGTATTTAAAGATTCAATTCTAATTATACGAACTTACCTCGAGTTGCTCGAATGGAAATTATCGACTATTCATCCACTTTTCCTTTTCCCCGATCTAAACCCAATCTCAGCTTATCTTTATCTATATATTATCAAATTTAGCACATTCAGCATTCGTTCTATTCAATTTAGTCCAAATTTCACTCCAAGGCATTTTTACATATTTCCCCCTAATATTTTACATCTTTTACAATTTAGTCCTTATCACATAAAATTGCAAATTCATGCAATTTAGTACAAACCCATGCTTAGCCGAATTTAATACATGTTACTAGAAACCTATATTTTCAATTTATTCACACTTTTAACCACCACATTTCACATTTTCTCAATTTAATCCCTTTTTGACATTTTTGTCAAAAATCACTTTACAAAAGCTATTAATCTAACATAGAACCTTCCAAATCTATCATAATTCATCAAATTACTCAAGCATTCAACAATGGCAACATGATAAATCTTTAACAGTTTCAAAATCTAAGGTACGGGCTAGCTAGAATACGAAGCAACGATCACAAAATGGACTTACAATTGAGTACCAAAGTAACTGAAAGATTCACGCTATTTTAATGGCTTCCTTCACCCTAAAATTCAGCTATCAAAGATGAATGCCACCAATTTTGTGCTTTGTTTTTAATTAAAATAACCTTTAATAATCAAATACCAAAATTAACCTTTAAATTAATTCAAAACTTCATGTATGCCATGCCATTATCATCCACTATCATAATAATGGTCTAATTTCTGTTCAAGGACCTTAACTTTAAGGTTCTATAGCTATTAGACACTTTTAGCTAATAGAACACAAGCTTTACACTTTACGCGATTTAGTCCTTTTTACCAAATTGACCATTTAAACGATAAAATTTCTTCATGAAATTTTCACACAATCACATTATCATGCTGTAAACATTAAAATAATAATAGAATAAATATTTCGACCTCAGATTTGTGGTTCCAAAACCATTGTTCTGACTTGACTAAAAACGGGCTGTTATAGATAGGGATTTTCCTAGACTCATACTCAGTGAGGCTTACTCCTCATCGTCCTGAGACATGTAGAGAACCACATTATGTAATAACTTTCCTTAACTTTCCCCATATGATGCCAAAACCAACCAGTTAGGGTCTTACACGATATGGTCTTATTTTTATATGATGCCATAACCCACCTGTTACAGTCTTATAGGATATGGTCTTCTTTCCATATGATCCCATAACCCACCAGTTACGGTCTTACATGATATGGTCTACAGCACCCTGGCCATGGATTTGTCTTGCAAGATATTTCTATTTTTAATCTTGACAGACCCCTTTAGACAACCCCGGAGACAAACACAGATTCGAATGTCATCGGCGTACTTGAAAAGTAAATTAACTTAATCAAGTCCCAACGTTGGGCACTTAAAACTAATTCTTTAAACCCTATTCTGATTGACAATATTTCAAGACTTTTAGGGCTGCACTCAGTGGGATGTTACAGACATCCTAAAGGTTATTTTTCATAACCATAAGTCTCATTTCACTACTTGTAGTTATCTAACGCAAAACTCTTATTTATTTATTTTCCTTTTTGTGTCCGCCCACTCTATGCGCTACGATGGGCTTTTGGTTGAACATTACTTTGCATGTCATACTTCTTTATAATTATGAGCCATATATATAATTTCTTACCAGTACTTCTTGAAACGTCATACTTACCTTTCTTTAGAGTTAGCCATAAGCTTTCTTCTTTTTGAATATCCTATTTGTTGTACTTTCCAGACCTCACCATACTTATCCTTCCTTTCTTTTCATTTAGAGTTTGTCAGACTAGGGCACCACTGGTGCATTCAAAAAAATCCTTACACTTAAACGTTTCCTAACATTGAGCACTTGAAACTTACCCTTAAGCTTTACTTTATAAATGGAACTAAAAATAGTCAGGGCTTTGCCGAACAAGATGTTACACATATATATATGCTCCTAAGGCACGGTTTTCACTAGTCATCTTAACCTTCCATCCTTAATCATTTTGTCTCCCACTATGGAACCAATCTAACTAAACTGGAATTAGAATCCAACTAATCACAATCCAGCCATTAAAAGTTTTCAATGTCTTAACAGGGTCCAAAAATTTACTAATCTTTTCAATTTTATCCTACCCTTCCAAAATTTTTGGGTCAATAACGGTAACCAGGTGTTACAACCCCCATGCCCTTAAAGAAAATTTCATGGACAAAATTTCCTTTCTTACCTAAAATTTCTCAATACGATGTCCACATTAATTTATCTTGCCTCTGGAAACTCTCTACATACCCTAAGAAAGTCATTTCCACTTTTCTTGTGAATATATTGCTGCCCTAACATTATAATTTCATCCAGATCTTATCCCATTCAACGACGGTTCTATCCCAATTCTTTATAGGGATATTAACTGCACGGGGACTATTTTGTACTTATGCTGGTGAATACTGATAGTTATTCCTTCTATGGCGGGCTTTCCAGCTATTTGAGTTACGAGGGTTTTAAAAAAGACCCTTCTCCTAATTGACAATTGTCAAATGTAGATTTGGAGACCTGAATGGTTTGGTACTTCATTTTCTTGAATTTAAGCTTCTATTACGAGCTGTGTTATTTAAATTGAGGCACAAGGGAAAGTAATCCTTTCATATGAAATCGACCTTTATCTCTAGGTCTTTTTTTTCGTTTGAGTTTCTTCCCAGACCCTAAGTTTTTTTCCTTCATCTCCCTTTTGTCTTTTCTTTTCTTTCATCTTGTCTTGCACTATTATGTTCGGAGTTGCACTCGTATCGGGAGGAAGGGCTAGGGGCTTCGTCCCCCAAAGTTAAAGGGTTATAGTTGAAATGAAAATATCCTACAGTCTCAGGGGACTAGTACTTCTATGAGAACACCATTGTACAATTGCCTAACCACACCAGAGGAGATGGTATATTACTTAGTATCCCGGGATATCTAATTGCCTAACTACATCAACCATTTCGAGATAGTTACAGGTGGGAGACGTCTGAGTGATTCCGACGAGGGTTTCGTACTACCCCTCCAGTTGTTAGACGTTTGCTTTCATCTCCCATTGCATCTGTTTTTCAGCGTAATCCTTACTGAATATAGGATTGGAACGGGGCAGTTGTGCTCCCTATCCTGGTGGACACTAATGGCGTACTTCCTACACTATAGTAGCCGCAACGAGCCACCCTTTCTTGGCGCATTCCAGTATTTCTATCGGTTGAAGGTTTTGACATAGGGGCCTTCAACTAGGATGGTCTAATTCAGCATTCGCCAGGGCTGTGAACCCATTCTCAAATATTAGGCCCAAACCTTTTGCTTAGGCCATACTAATTTGTGAAAAGTAAACTTTTTTTATGGTTTCGATTTTCCCAGGAGGTGGTCACTCCCCACATTGGAATCGCTACGGCGTAAGTTCAAAGGTTAAGTCTGAGACAGACTTTAGAGTTAAAAAAGCTTTTTACTGTTAGAAACATCTTCCACTACTACTTAGAGGGAATGAGTCCAAATGGTTTGCGAGCCTCAGATGCGATCTCGACGTGAACCCTAGAATGGTTTAATTTGTTGAAGAGGCACCGCCATTTAGAGCAAATGGCAAGTTAGCTCAAGCTCTCGTGGAAAAATGGAGAGAGCCCACTAATTCCATCTACATTGTTTGTAATATTCCACCCCACCTATGGCTTACCTCAACTCTAAAGCTCTTGGGTGAAACATCAAATAGAGATTTAGTTGAAAACATTGTTGATCTCACTATTACTCCCTCATGACCTATTCATTTCTTGCCCTCGACGCTAACGTCTCAACCCGGAGCAACAGAGATAAAGACCATGCTTGAGAGCACACAACAAACTATAGATGTCACTAATTTGAGAACGCGTACTAGTAGTAGTAACCGCAAGCGCTTGAGACTCAAAAATGGGTCCCCTAGCACTGGGGAGAGCAGCAGAAATAAGTTGTCCCATCATGATCCAGGTAAACAATCTATACTCCTAGAGGAAGAATCCATGCTTCCCCTTCCAGTGCTCAAGGAAACATTTCCAGTAGCAAATTTTCCAACATGCCTTCTTCTGCCTCCCCCGATCCTTCCTGATCCTCTTATTGACTCCGTCAATACTGCGAACCCCTCTACTTCAACTTTTAGTGCTCTCGTTCATGCTTCCCTTTCTAGGGAAGTCTAAACTTTCTTATCCTCGCTGCCTCATATTCGTATGGGCCAGTATCCCTTATTTCACTTTATTGTCTAGAGACATCAGAATAGGGTATTATCCCAAGAATTGAAGGAGATCGCTTATCCTTTCTCTCATTCTTCTAACATTAACAAGCCCACTCTTTTCAAGCTGGCGGTTTCCTTTGTCATGCTATCCACAGAAAGCAACCTTGCAAACTAGGCTCCCTAGAAGGCCTATGCTGAAGCGGAGACCAAATAGGCTGACTCTAAAAGGGCCCTTCTCTTTAGCGAATAGTCTCTTACCTAGCTCTGGCAGTTGTATTCTGCCTCCTCTTGGGATTCTCAATGCCAATCCCTGAAAACCCAAGTAAAAGAGTTGGAGGAGAGAGTTCACCAGTTGGAGATCTTCGAGCAAAAACACAATGTCGATATAGAGCGCATCCAGAAAGAGAACGAGGAGGCACTAGAGAAGTACAAGGTGGACACCTAGTAGGGCATTCTAGATTTTCTTCCTAGAATAAAGGCTAACCTGGTACTACACGAACAGGTCCCCGCAGGTCCTTTTGACCTAAGTCAAGTAAACTTCAGTTGCCTTCGCTAGTTCACCAACGCTAACGTTGGCTTCAATGTTTACAACACTTCGAGAATGAGCTAAGAGGAATTCCAGAGGGAATGGAGGGAATCTAGAGAACTCTTTCATGTTTAAAACTCAGAAGCATCCAACCTTGACTCTCCAAAAGAATCTGCTCAAGGGGAAAGTTAATTATTCATATATATTGTAAAAAGCACTATCATTCTATTCTAAATGAAGATTTTCTCTATTTTTTTCTTTGTCTTTCATACCTTGCCTCTTCATCCTTAGTACAACTAAATTACGCCTAATACCAATTTGATAATTTGCACATCTATAGGTACTTTCATAATACACATTAATCTTATAAAATAGCTTAAGGGAAAAAAACCAGAGCTACTTTGACATGTATATAGGGGTTATTCCACAAATTCCTACGTCCAAAAGATTAGCTAAACCGAAGCCCTAATACCACTCAATTTGTGACACCTTTTATCCTACTCGTTTGCTCGGTCTAAGTATCGTATGCCGTATCAACCCAAATGACAATAAAATTTTGGTTCTATTTTAAATACATACTTAAGCAACCTGGATTTGAAAATTCGAACTGAATTTACAACTTGTATTAAACTAGGAATAAAACTTCAAGGCTTCGTTCCATCAGTTGAATACAAATTTTTGGACAATGACTCTATAACATAAAATGACAATTAACCCTTAGGCGAATCCTCTACAGGTCCCCCTCTATCCTCATGGATAACTACTCTGCATCACTTAACTTTGCTGAGTCTGGCTTTGTCCCTCTTGGTTTGTCCGGGTAATTAACTAACCAACATTTAGGCAGAAATTTTTATGAGTTCAAAAGAACTTAATGAAATTTATATGTATATGCATACAGAATCCCTTAGAAATGGTCTATGAAATTTAGTTTTTTTTGTTCGAAAATAAACTTCCAGGGTTTCTTAGGAGATCCTGCAAATTTAGTTGTCGTAACTCATGACTCGGTGCTCTAAGTCTCTTATTTGTGGACATAAATCCATGACCAGGTTGAAATCAAATTTTCTTACTGGAGTCCCACCAATCATATGTTTGTCCCACTTCCAGAATTCTTGCATTTAATTCTCTCGTCTGTTGATACTCTACGTTACCCATAATATTGCCGAAATTACAGATCCTTACAAATATAAATACTCTTTTCCTTTGGAGAGAGATACCTATGATATGGCCCTGTTGTATGTGAATATGATATGTGAATTGTGCAAGTATATACATCGAGTCAAGTAATAAATTGATGAGTGAGATCATCTCCATAAGGATCGGATTAGGTATGGAAATGGTCAAGTTATGATAACGATTAATTTTATGGAAAACCGAGTTAAGTACGTAATGATAAATCAAAATAATAAGGATGAGTGAGAAATGTATACTGACTAATATTAGAAAATGCTAAGCCAATGCAAGAATAAAAATGCAATGGCAATTACGAGAATAATCGAGTGAACAAATAAATAACTAAGAATTATATGACAAAGATGTTGCGACAACGAATTGGAGGTCTACGATGTTGATTTGGAATATTGGGACTACTAAGAATCTGCCCTTACTTTCAGTAATGCCTCAACTAATTGTACTTAAACTACTGCTCAGAAGAGACCAAAAGAGACCTACTTCTTTCAAGAGCAATGTCTCAATTTACCTGGTTTGTGTCTATTGACCTTATCACGGTACCTTACACTGTTTATCTTCATTCTATACAAACGTTGTTCTATGTCTAGAGTGTGTTGTTAGTATTTGGTCAAATACTCACTTATATCATTCAATTTTGGTCCAATTAATCCAACCTTTTTAGAATTCAATTCAATTTATAAGCATGCTGCACATTTATCTATGTCTAGAGAATAAACGCATACATTTAGAAAATAAAAAAATTGAATGAAATGGTAAATTAAATAAAATATATGCTTCAACCATTACTAAAAATAAAACTTTCATCATGTAATCCCAACACTATGAGATTTAGCTCATGGATTGGTTATTAAAATTCAAGTTCGAAATAACATCCAACATCATTTTGATCAAATCAATTCACGAAAGAACAAATTAATAAATAAAGTAAGAACTTAAGAAGATGGATGTCGCCTATTCAATATGCAATCTAGCAGCACAGTATCTTGTGGTGGCTGAGAGAGACTACCTTCGGGTTCCTCTTTCCCGTCTCTACTCAACCACTACCCTCTATTGTTGCCTTCAGCTCCCTTCCCTCTTTTCTTTGGCTTCCTCCTTTGGATTTTTATAAGCATTTCATCCTAGGCTAACTTCAACAGCCCACGATATCCTCTCTTCTTTTTTAGGAAGATTTTTCTAATACAAGTAGTGTAACACCCCTTACCCGGGTTCTAAGCCAGAACTGGGCCCGAGGCATTACCGTAATAATCCCATGATCACCACTGAGGCTCATCTTGACTATTACCTCTCTAGTCCTCTCAGTAACCTCATTCTCGACTTACAAGGCCTCACTCATGCATACGAGGGCTCTAAAGACTATTCCAGAACTTTTTCAAATCTTAAAAATTTTTCTCTTTTGAACAGGGCTTACACGCCCGTGTATCATGTAACACGCCCGTGTGTGGACACACACGCCCATGTTCGTTAACCGTGCTATAAACTTGAGCATTCTGCCAATTTTCGCATGGCCATGGCACGCCAGTGCTCTCCAGCCATGGAGAACACTGACTTACCTCACACGGCCTAGAGTCTAGGCACATGCCCGTGTGACTAGCTCATGGCCGATTCCAATATAAAATGTCAACATGCAGGGAACGCACGGCCCAAGTACACACCCGTGGGCTGACCGTGTGTCACACATGGTCTAGAAACACGCCCGTGTGTCTACCCACATGGACAAGAACAAAGCTATTTGCTAAGCTCTTCTAACCCCTCTTGCATATCCAACATGTATCCATTCAACACATTTACAATCAACTCAAATTGAATACAATCTCACATGGAAAACTACAACTTTGCATAATATAGAATAGCCAACTACTATGGCATTATACAAAATGTATCATCCATCTAAAGGCTATTACACCTTACCCATTTAAAACAAAATTCACTAACTTACCTAACCCCTATACATGTCATATACAAAACATTAAGTTTTATGTACCAAAATGTGCTGATATGTGGGCTATCTTCCGACGATCCTCGTATCTTGATTCAACGTTTTAAATCTATAAGGCAAGGGAAAAGAAAGGAGTAAGCTTTGAGCTTAGTAAGTTTATACATAAACAATTAAGCATCATAGTACAAGCTAAACCACAAATAGCTTTATACTAACATATAATATACCACCATGCTTACTCTTTCTATTCCTTACCACATTCCCAACACATCATGAGTCCCTTACTCAAAACCATTGCAATACACCCCTGCATTTAATCTCACATTTACATAATATACCACACTTCATACATCCACACAGTTATCTTATCCAGCATATCAACCACACAGTTAGTTTACATAACTAATCCATACAGTTAGTTTACATAACTAATCCACACAGCCAATGTCTCAGTGGTTTCGCACTTAGCACATCCCTATCTATTGATAACGTATTATCGCACTTACTCACCATAAAGGTAATCATAGTGGTCTCGCACTTAGCCCCACTAGATAAATATACTTAACGGTAGCATTGCACACAGCCTAGCTCATCATCATAAGCATTAATATGGTATCGCACTTAGCCCACCATCTAGTATTATCACAACACATGCACAAGTATACTTACTCAATCTTTCATCCATTCACATATTTATTACATTCATTCAACTTGAACCACATAGGTTCTCAATCATTCTCATTCATGCTACACACTAGCTAGCATTACAAATTGTAAGTATGAATGCATTGTTTATGCATAGACTTACCTCGATACTCAAAAGTATATATACGTGCAAGTCAGTCCACCACCTTGCTTTTGCCTCAGTTTCGATTCAAGCATTGTCTTTCTTGATCTATAATGAATAAATCAGCTTATTCAATACACGTATTGACTAAATTGACTCATATCTCATACTTTAGCAGAATTACTATTTTGCCCCTAAACTTTCTCATATTTACACTTTAGCCCCAAGGCTCGTAAAGTGATTTTTATTCAACTTTCTAGTTTTTAATGCTAAACCAAACCACTTACTCAACTAAAGCATTCATCAATTCTTACTAAATCACACATGTATGACCATACTTAAATTTTTCACAAACTAGTCCCTACATGCATTTTCTTGGAAAATCACTTTGCAAAAGATGTTTCTGCAACATCAAGCTTTCATATTCTTCCATAAAACATCAAAATACAAGCATGTCATACATATGTACATTTTTGAACATCCATTATAGCTTATCAAATAGCTAAAAATAGATTACTCATGCTACCGGGACTTCAAAAATACGAAGAATATAAAAAATCGGGCTTCAAAGCACTTACTAGCAAGCTTGAAAAATTGAAAGAGCCCTAACAATGGCTATTGAAATTTTCAGCAGCTTGGTGGAGAAGATGAGTGAATTTTTTGTCATCGTTTCACCTATTTAATCATTTAATAACTAAATAACTAAAATGCCCTTTTTGATAAACTTCAAATTTTAACTCATCCATGCCCATTTTTGTCCAAAAACTAAAAATTGGGAAAAGTTTTCATTAAGGGCCTCTAGTATGTATTCTAAAACAATTTCACAGAAATAACTTCTAGAATCTCACATCTTTTAACTTTTGCAATTTAGTCCTTTAAGGCAACTCAATAGCAATTTCTCAAAATTGCTTCATCAAACTTTCACACTAGCATGCGTACATAGCATTAACCTCAAAAACTCATTCATAACCCTCGGATTTGTGGTCTCGCACCACTATTCTGACTAGACCCTAAATCGGGATGTTACAACTCTCTCCCCTTTAGAGATTTTCGCCCTCGAAAATCTTACCAGTAAAGAAGTTTGGATGTTGCTCTTTCATAGCTTCTTCTATTTCCCACGTAGCTTTCTCCACACCGTGTTTCTGCCACAACACCTTTACTAGTGCTATGCCCTTATTTCTCAATTGTTTCACCTCTCATGCCAAGATTGTAATCGGCTCCTCTTCATAAGACATATCCGGTCTTATCTTAATTTTCGTTGCAGGAATCACATGTGAAGGATTGGAGCGATACCGTTGCAACACCGACATATGATTCTTTCCCAACTCAATCGACAAAGCCAACCGGTAAGCTACTGGCCCAACTATGTCTATAATCTCATATGGCTCTATAAATCTTGGACTCAACTTCCCTTTTCGTCCAAATCTTAAAATTTTCTTCCATGGAGACACTTTCAAAAATACTTTGTCACCCACCTCAAACTAAATTTCTTTTCTTTTCAAATCCGCATACGACTTCTGTCGGTCCGAAGCAGCTTTTAGACTATTACAGATTACTCTCACTTTTTCTTCAGTCTCTTTTACTAGATCAACTCCATGGATCTATTTCTCACTAAGCTCGGTCCAATAAAAAGGAGTCCGACACTTACGACCATACAAAGCCTCATACGGAGCCATCTGTATACTCGACTGAGAACTGTTATTGTAGGCGAATTCGACTAAAGGTAGATATCTCTCCCAACTTCCTTCAAATTCTAACACACAGCATCGAAGCATATCTTCAAGGACTTGGATCACTCTCTCAGACAGACCATCAGTTTACGGATGGAACGCAGTGCTGAAATTCAATCTCATACCTATGGCCTCTTGCAACTTCTTCCAAAATCTCAAACTAACCCTCAAATCTCTATCCGATATAATGGACATAGGCACACCATGCAATCTCATTATCTCTGCAACATACAACTCAGCTAACTTATCCAGTGAATAATCAACACGTACTGGAATAAAGTGAGCCGACTTAGTTAGCCTATCCACAACAACCCACACAGCATCTTTCTTTTTCGGAGTCATCGGCAACCCCGTCACAAAATCCATGGTAACCCGATCCCACTTCCATTCAGGAACCATCACTGGCTGAAGCAATCCTGCAGGCACTTGATGCTAAGCTTTCATTTGTTGACAAATTTCACATTTTGCCACAAACTCTGAAATGTCTCTCTTCATACCCGGCCACCAATAAAACTTTCTCAAGTCGTTGTACATTTTTGTACTGCCAGAATGTACCGAAAAACATCCACTGTAGACCTCATGCAAAACCTTTCGGATTAACTCTCCATCTCTAGGTACAGAAATTCTGTCATGGTATAACAAACAACTATTCGAGCCCACTCGAAAATCAGAATCACTTTCTGATCTGCACTTAGATCTTTTAGCTTGCATCTCATTGTCATTCCTCTGAGCCTCACATATTTGTTGAACAAATAGCGGCTTAGCTCTCAATTCTTCCAAAATAGCATCATCATCAGATAATGTTAAACTCGTGCTCATAGCTCTTAGAGCACACAAGGATTCCTACCCAGGGTATTCGCAACCACATTCGCTTTTCCCGGATAATAATCAATGACTAACTCATAGTCTTTTAACAACTCAAGCCATCGTCTCTGTCTCAAATTCAGATCTTTCTGTTCCATCAAATATCTTAGACTCTTATGATCCGTAAAGATTCGGCATTTCTCAACATACAAATAATGTCGCCAAATCTTTAATGAGAAAACAACCGCAGCCAACTCCAAATCATGAGTCGGGTAATTCTTCTCGTGCGGTTTTAACTGCCTCGAGGAGTAAGCGACTACCTTACCCTCTTACATCAACACGCAACCGAGACCATTAAGCGACGCATCACTGTAAACCACGAACTCTTTTCCCAGTTCTGGCTGAACCAAAACTGGTGCCTCAGTCAACATTGTTTTCAGTCTCTCGAAACTTTGTTGACATGCCTCCATCCATTTGAACTTAACATCCTTATGCAATAATTTCGTAATATGAGTAGCAATCACAGAGAACCCCTTCATGAAACATCTATAATATCCTGCTAATCCCAAGAAACTTCTAACCTCTAACACATTCCTCGGCTGTTTCCAATCCATAATAGCTGAAGTCTTACTTGGGTCAACTCTGACACCATCACCCGACACAACGTGTCCTAAAAATCTGACTTCCCTAAGCCAAAACTTGCTCTTGCTAAACTTAGCATACAACTGCTTATCTCTTAAGGTTTGCAAGGCAATTCTCAAGTGTTTCTCATGATCGTTCTCATTCCGAGAATAGATCAATATGTCATCAATGAAGACAACCACAAACTTGTCCACATATGGTCTGAAAACACGGTTCATCAGATCCATAAAAATTTTAGGCGCATTCGTCAAACTTAACGGCATAACCAAAAACTCATAATGGCCATACCTTGTTCGAAATGCAGTCTTCAACACATCTTGCTCTTTCACTCTGAGCTGATAATATCCCGACCTCAGGTCTATCTTGGAGAACACTGTAGCTCCTCTCAGTTGATCAAAAAGATCATCAATCCTTGGTAAAGGATACTTATTCTTCACCATCACCTTGTTAAGCTGTCTATAGTCTATACACAACCTCATAGTCCCATCTTTATTCTTCACAAATAGCCCCGAAGCACCCCACGGCGAGTAGCTCAGTCTTACAAAACCATTATCAGTTAAATCTTGCTATTGTACCTTCAGTTCTTTCAACTCTATAGGTGTTATTCCATACGGAGCAATAGAAATTGGTGCTGTTCCTGGAATCAACTCAATTCCAAACTCAACCTCTTTCACTGGAGGTAATCTGGGTAACTATTCTGGGAGTACATCCGAATACTAACGTACCACTAGCACTGTTTCAAACTCTACTCCAACCTCTCGAGTATTCAACACGAAGGCGAGATAGGACTCACATCCTTTTCACAAATATTTCTCTGCCACTAGGGAAGAAATCATCACTGGTAGACTATCCGGTCCACCTGATTCAACCCGAACCACATCTCCATTCTCACAATTCAATTCAATGTACTTACTACCACAGTTCACTAAGACACTATAGGTAGTCAACCAATCCATGCCTAAGATTAAATCAAACTCATCAAACGGCAACAACATCAAGTCAGCTGAAAAAAATTAATTCTCAACCAACAAAGGACCACCTTGTCCACTAACACATGCTTTCCTAACGGGTTTGACACCTTAACCACTATGTCCGTAGACTAAACTATCATACTCAGACTAGATGCTAGCTTCATGCAAATATAGGAGTGAGTAGACCCTATATCTATTAAAGTAATAATAAGGGTGTCAAAGAGAGAAAAAATACCCGTTATCACATTTGGGGAGGATGCCTCTCACGAGCGCGAATGGCATACGTCCTCGCAGGTGCTCGACCCTCTGATCTCACAGCGGAGTCTCTGGGCGCACCTCTACCACTAGCCCCACCTCTTAGGTTTCTTGGTGGTCTACCCTTAGCAGATACATCACTAGGTCTCATCTCTTGCTTCTCTTCCTTATCATCCCTCTCAGGGCAGTTTAGAATAAAATGGTCGGGGGAACCACACTTATAACATTTACGAGTATTTCCCCAACATTCTCCAGTGTGATATCTACCACAACTTGGGCACTCTGGTTTGCTCTTTGCATTGCCCAACCTTTACATAGAGGTAGTTCGGACTCTTGAACCCGAACGAATATTGTCCGAGTCTCGATGCGAATATCCCACTGAGGCTATCGTCTGAGGATTCACTTCCTTTGATCTTTTTGACTGGGCTTGATACAACTTGCCCATCGGCCCTTTTCTAGCATCTCGGGCTTCACTCACAGCCCTTCTCTTTTCTGTACTCAATTCCTCAACCTTACTTGCCCTTTCAACCAACACAACAAATTCTTTCAACTTCAAAATACCCACTAGGAGTTTGATATCCTCATTCAGTCCATCTTCGAACCTCTTACACAAGATGGTCTCTGTCGATACACAATCTTGAGCGTATTTGCTATGCCTAACAAACTCAAGCTCATACTCTACCACTGACATTTTTCCTTGCTTCAACTCAAGGAATTCTTTTCTTTTTCGATCAGTAAGCCTCTGGCTTATATACTTCTTCCATAACTCTTCCAAAAAGAAGTCCCAAGTCACCCGCTCTTTCAGGACCACTAATGTTAGTGTTTTCCACCAATGATATGCTGAATCTCTCAGCAAGGATACGTCACACTTCAAGCTCTCTTCAGGTGTGCATGAGAGTTCATCAAACACTTTCATCGAGTTCTCTAACCAGAACTCCGCCATCTCAGGGTCATCATCTACCTTAGCTCTAAATTCCTCAGCCCCGTGCTTCTTAATCTTATCCATCGGGGGTTTCGATATCCTCACTATATCGATACCTTGGGAGCTACTAGATTTGGCTGAGGTATAGGAGGACGTGGAGGAGGTTGAACATTAGGGTTCGCTCGAACAAAGTCCGAGTACCAGTTACTCATCATCTGGAGAAAGGCCTCTCGTGCCTCTTCTCCTTGACCCCTAGCCTCGAGTCCACTTTGCACAGGCACAGTTCCTTGCGCAGGAGCCATCGCATTACTAGCTGCCTCATCAGCAGTAGGTTGGTCGGGATCCATATTCTATATAAAACAATATTTAAAATCATCAGAAGCCACCACACTATCATTACACACTTATGGCATGTATAGTTAGACTCTTACACCCGCTACAGTAGTCCTAGAAATGGCTAAACCATAGCTCTGATACCACTAAATGTAACACCCCCTACCTGGGTTCTAAGCCAGAACTGGGCCCGAGGCGTTACCGTAATAATCCCATGATCGCCACTGAGGCTCATCTTGACTATTACCTCTCCAGTCCTCTCAGTAACCTCATTCTCGACTTACAAGGCCTCACTCATGCATACGAGGGCTCTCGAGACTATTCTGGAACTTTTTTAAATCTTAAAATTTTTTCTCTTTTAAACAGGGCTTACACGCTCGTGTATCATGTAACATGTCCGTGTGTGGACACACACGCCCATGTTCCTTAACCGTGCTAAAAACTCGAGCATTCTACGAATTTCCCCACAGCCATGGCACGCCCGTGCTCTCCAGTCGTGGAGAACACTGACTTCCCTCACACGGCCTAGAGTCTAGGCACTCGCTCGTGTGACTAGCTCGTGGCTGATTCCAATCTAAAATGTCAACATGCAGGGAACGCACGGCCTAAGCACACACCCGTGGGCTGATCGTGTGTCACACATGGTCTAGACACACGCCCACACGTCTACCCACATGGACATGAACAAAGCTATTTGCTAAGCTCTTCTCACCCCTCTTGCATATCCAACATGCATCCATTCAACACATTTACAATCAACTCAAATTGAATACAATCTCACATGGAAAACTACATCTTTGCATAATATAAAATAACTAACAACTATGGCATTTTACAAAATGTATCATCCATCTAAAGGCCATTACACCTTAGCCATTTACAACAAAATCCACTAACTTATCTAACCCCTATACATGCCATATACAAAACATTAAGTTTTATGTACCAAAGTGTGCTGATATGTGGGCTATCATTCGACGATCCACGTATCTTGATTCAACGTTTTTAATCTATAAGACAAGGGAAAAGAAATGAGTAAGCTTTGAGCTTAGTAAGTTTAGACATAAACAATTAAGCATCATAGTACAAGCTAAACCACAAATAGCATTATACTAACATATAATATACCACCATGCTTACTCTTTCTATTCCTTACCACATTTCCAACACATCATGAGTCCCTTACTCATAACAATTGCAATACACCCCTGCATTTAATCTCACATTTACATAATATACCACACTTCATACATCCACACAGTTATCTTATCCAATATATCAACCACACAGTTAGTTTACATAACAAATCCACACAGTTATCTTATTCAGTATATCAACCACACATTTAGTTTACATAACTAATCCACACAGCCAATGTCTCAATGGTTTCGCACTTAGTACACCCCTATCTACTGATAACATATTATCGCACTTAGCTCACCACAAAGGTAATCATAGTGGTCTCGCACTGAGCCCCACTAGATAAATATACTTAACAGTAGCATCGCACACAGCCTAGCTCATCATCGTAAGCATTAATATGGTATCGCACTTAGCCCACCATCTAGCATTATCACAACACATGCACAAGTATACTTACTCAATCTTTCAACCATTCACATATTTATTACATTCATTCAACTTGAACCACATAGGTTCTCAATCATTCTCAGTCATTCTCATTCATGCTACACACTAGCTAGCATTACAAATTGTAAGTATGAATGCATTGTTTATGCATAGACTTATCTCGATACTCAAAAGTATATATATACGTGAAATTTAGTCCACCACCTTGCTTTTGCCTCGGTTTCGATCCAGGCGTTGTCTTTCTTGATCTATAATGAATAAATCAGCTTATTCAATACACACATCGACTAAATTGACTCATATCTCATACTTTAGCAAAATTACTATTTTGCCCATAAACTTTCTCATATTTACACTTTAGCCCCAAGGCTCGTAAAGTGATTTTTATTCAACTTTCTAGCCTTTCATGCTGAACCGAACCACTTACTCAACTAAAGCATTCATCAATTCTCACTAAATCACACATGTATGACCAAACTTAAGTTTTTGACAAACTGGTCCCTACATGCATTTTCTTGGAAAATCACTTTGCAAAAGATGTTTCTACTACATCAAGCTTTCATATTCTTCCATAAAACATCAAAATACATGCATGTCATACATATGTATATTTTTGAACATCCATTATAGCTTATCAAATAGCCAAAAATAGCTTACTCATGCTACCGGGACTTCAAAAATACCAAGAATATCAAAAACCGGGCTTAAAAGCACTTACTAGCAAGCTTGAAAAATTGAAAAAGCCCTAACAATGGCTATTGAAATTTTCGGCAGCTTGGTGGAGAAGATGAGTGAATTTTTTGTCATCGTTTCACCTATTTAATCATTTAATAACTAAATAACTAAAATGCCCTTTTTGATAAACTTCAAATTTTAACTCATCCATGCCCATTTTTGTCCAAAAACTAAAAATTGGGGAAAGTTTTCATTAAGGGCCTCTAGTATGTATTCTAAAACAATTTCACAAAAATAACTTCTAGAATCTCACATTTTGTAACTTTTGCAATTTTGTCCTTTAAGGCAATTCAATAGCAATTTCTCAAAATTACTTCATGAAACTTTCACACTAGCATGCGTACATAGCATTAACCTCAAAAACTCATTCATAACCCTCGAATTTATGGTCTCGCACCACTATTCTGACTAGACCCTAAATCGGGATGTTACAAGTAGAGTTGGGCGTAGACTGGTATGCACTAAATATTGACTCGGTCATCCTCCTAAATTGCCACGGCATTAAAGGTGCGACAATGTCCAACTTTTTGCCCCAACAAACCTTTACTCTTTTACCAAACACAACCCTTCCACATGCAATTCACAGTATCTAACATGTAAACACAGTCCAAGCTTCTAATACAAATGGTAAAAATACTAATAAAATATCCTAAAATGCAACTAAATGTACCTAAGTACAAACATTTAGCTAGGTCAAAAGGCATGAAATACAACTCTTTTCAAGAGTTATCACAACCTCAAACCTGAGTTATTGCTTGTCCTCAAGCAAAATGTGCATGAATGCTTGAATGCAGTAGTATTGTTAGTGCATGTACCCATCTTGTACTGTCAATCTATTCGAAGACCAATATATACATCATTTCTCAGCCATCTTCTCTCGTTAAAAACTTGTTCGAGATTCTAAGGTTTGATTTAACAAATGTAGTCTAAAAACTTGCTCCCTAAAAACAAGATTTTCTAATTTCATATATGTTCTAACCATATCAGATATCTCCTTCCTTACTCAGTTCATTTGTTACCCAAACTCAGGCCACTCCTACTTTAAGCACATTTGTACAAGCTGACTATTTTTTTAATAAAAGATATGTGTATTAGGGGATTTAGCATGTCACAAAATTCTTTGACTTGATAATCATAATGGAGCATACACCAAATTACCTAGTACGCAATCATGTCATAATTTAAACAGAAATCACTCTTGAAGCTAAGGCTTTTGACATAGAAGATGGATGTAGCAACAACTACCTCCTAAGCTACTCATCCCATTACTGCAGTGGACTGCCCTTAATTTATTTACTTTTTATTACATACTATTACTTAAACTCACCTTTCTAATCAACAAGATGATAGAGCAAACAAAGTGGTGCTGACCTACTCGGCAATTCTAAGCAATATAGTGCCTACTATCCTTTAGTTAATAACGTCAAGGCAAAATGGCTGAATTTGGCTTCAAAAGTCCCTAAGTTCATTAAAAGATACTCACTACAACCCGAAAAAAATTAAGTATATCACATCTCATTTTTAGGAATAATTTTTCCAAGCAACCAATCCTAAGCTAAATTCACTCAATCCACTGTCACATATTCTAGGTGTATTGAAGAATCTAAGCTCATCATCGAACATCATAAGTACAGATTGTACTCCTCATAGACAAACAGTACATAATAGTTACGTTGCCGTGGCAAAACAGATTCAACTAAACTAAAAACGATTATACTAAAGTGGTCATATCAAAATTATCCATTTCTAGCTTTAATTAACAATGTAACACCCCTTACCAGTATTCGACGCCAAAACAGGGCATTATCAGACATAAGCACAACCAAACATACAGAACCGAGAGTTAAATTTTGAGTCCAAATTAAAACCATTCATATTCAACCATAACGTCCCTTATATGAGCCTACGAGGCCCAAAACATGCTTTGGAGGTGGTTCGGGACTAAATCGAGAACTTTAGAAATTTTTACAAAATCGTTAGAAAATTTTTGCTAGATACAGGGCTCACATGCCCGTGTGGTCCAAGGGACACGCCAGTGTGATCCTAGGACATGCCGTGCTTCAAACCGTGTTCAAATTAGGGTGCTTTCTGACTTGTGCCACACGGCTGTGCCACACACCCGTGTTCTAGCCGTGTAGCACAAACAACTAGGACACACGCCAGTGTACTCAATTCTGGACATTCTGTTTTTCAAAATTAAGGTGCAGGTGACTGGCCTGAACACATGCCCATGGGGTAGACCATGTGTCACACACGGCCTAGGCACATGCCCTTGCGTCTACCCGTGTGGACAAAAACAAGGCTATTTACCAAGCCATTTTGCCACCCTCACTTGCACACATCAACACAACATCATATGGCACAAATTCAAGCATATAAGAGTAACTAAACAACCACAACCAAGACAATAACATGTCATTCTCATGCCATCATTTATCATGCTTAAAGCATCATTCTTAGCCCGTTATAAACATGCTAATTTCATATTCACAAGAGGGCATTAACATATGAATAAACTTATGATCAACATAAGCCATCGTTCATGGCTATATATATAAGATGAAGCATTAACAATTACAGGCTAACACATATGGCCAAATTAATAATGACACACATAACAAATTGGCCTAGTCCCTGTACATGCCATAAACTCAAAATGCTTGAATTCATTTATACCCAAAGTGATAGCTTGATAATGTGATAGAATCTCCGACGATCTCTAACCCGAGTTGGCTTGATGACACTATAAAACGTGGGAAAGAAAGGGGGTAAGCTATGTAGCTTAGTAAGTTCATACAAAAATAATAAGCAACTCTTGCAAATCTTTTACCAAGTTCAACAATTTAAGCACAAAATAATACAAATTGCTATGAATCTCATAGTTATAATTTTTATCCAGACATAATGTTTACTCTATCAACTTATAAGCATAATTTAACATATCTTGGCATCAGCCTAACAACCATAATCTCTTCTTTGTAACATATTACAGCAATTCAACAAATCATTTCAAACCTTATAGTAAACATGCACATTAATTATGTGTTCTCATGTTTCCGAGCATATGTCTTAATATCTTTCAATTGCCTAAACTCTTATCTTCCCTTACTTCCATAACCATTTTAATAGGCAATTATGACAATCTTTCCTTTTTCTCATATCCGATAAATCACAATTTGTGTGAATAAAACATGCTATACCATAACACAATTTGGCCCAAAGGCCAATCACAAAATAGTCAATCGAGTTTACCATGTATTTCATACATTACAAGTTTAGACCAATAATCACAGGTTTTCATAAAAATCATTCTCGTGGAAAATCATGAACTCACAATTCATGAAGTCAATTCTTACAAACTTTATGTACATACCTATACCAATTCGTAATACTTACATACTATTTCTCTTCTTTGACGTACCCGTTGAATTTCCTGTTGAACCATTTGGAATACTAAAGGATACTTGGGGATCTCGTACACACAGTACCATACCAATGCCATATCCTAATATGGTCTTACATGAAATCTCATATCGATGCCAATAGCCCAGCTATGGTCTTTCACGAAGTCTCATATCGATGCCATATCCCAGATATGGTCTTATATGTAATCTCAGTAACCCTAATGTCATGACATTTGTATCCTATCTATTCCTAATGTTCAACCGGGACTTCTCTCTTGCCGGAACTTCGTCAAATATGCTCATAAAATCAACCATACATTTCATGCAATATCAAAACATTAAAATACAAATATAACATTGCATTATTTACATACGAACTTACATCGGTACAAAAATAGTGAAAATGGACCCAATCGTCAAACACTTTGTTTTTCCCTCGATCTAGGTCCGAACTTCGTTTTTCTTGATCTATAATAGCAAATTCAGTTCATTTAATACTCGCATTATTCAATTCAGCCCAAAAATCACATTATAGGAAAATTACATTTTTGCCCCTAATTTTTTAACTTTTTACATTTTAGTCCCTAGGCTCGTAAAATGAAATATGTTTTAATTTCTTCAAAACCCAAGCCTATCCGAACCTTACTCATGCTTATAATAGCCAAAATTTTTCATTAATTCACACTTTTACTACATGTTTATAACTTTTACAAATAAGTCCTTTTAAGCATTTTCATTAAAAATCACTTAGTAAAAGTTGTTTATCTAACACCAAACTTACATAATCCACCATTAAACATAAAATACACAAATATCCAATAGAGCTTAGGCCAGATTTGTCCTACGAGGAAGAGCCAATTTAGATCTTGGAGCAAGATGTGAAAGTGCTACGAAGGAAATCGGTTCCCTTAGTCAAAGTGTTATGGCGCAATCATGGATCGAAGGAAGCTTCGTGGGAGTCAGAAGAGGCAATGTGACAACAATACCCTCACTTATTTTAGCCAGGTAATTTCGAGGATGAAATTATTTTAAGGGGGTAGAACTATAATATCCTGGATTATGGCCTATGCATTAATACCATATTAGATGAGGTAGCATGCTTATGAATATTCTGAATGTGTTCTATGAATTTTGTGAACCTTAGTGTGTAGTTAAATGCCTTAGAAACTATTAGATTTAAAATTTAGAAAAGGGAGCTAGGCCTGATAGGTCTTAAGAAAAATTGTAAGGGGAATATGACACACAAACAGGCTTGGAAAAGTGGCTTGGAGGCGCCACTTAGGGCCTCTAGAAATGACGCCATGGGCTATGGGGAAGGGCCTAGGATCAAGTCGCGTGGGAAGCAAAATAAAGTTTTATTTTCCGACAATAAGGGGAAGAGATGGACAGCATGGGGAGTCTAAGAGAGGAGTTTAAGATGAGATATTATTCTTTTAAAAATTTCGGCTAAAGAGGTAGATAAATGATGAATTATTTTGAATAGATAAAAGAGGGAAAAGAGGAGAAAAGTGAGGAAGTTGATTAGGAGATGTGTGTAACATCCTAAAGTAGGGGTTATTTGTGATTGTATTGTTGTGCATATGATTGGATTGCTGTAATACTATTTATAGTGTAATAAGACTTAGTTATGGACCTTGTGTAGGCTCGAGTGGTAGGAAAATTTCATTTGTAAGCTTTAATAAAACAAGGAGCCATAGTAAATAGGGGTTACAAGTTTTAAAAAGGGAATAGTTAACACTAAAAAGGGCTTGGCAAAGTGGCAAAGAGGCGCCACTTAGAGCCTGGGATTGACGCCACTTGCAAGGGAAGGAGGTCCCATGTTCGAGGAACAGAAATCCCACCTTTTGCTTTCTATTTTGACGCCAAGGAGGGGAAGGAGTTGTGTGCAGGTCAACTTCTGTCAGATAATGATGGACCATGTCAAAATATTCAAATGGTTGGCAGAGAGAAAATTTAGGAATGTGACTAATTCAAACTTGTTTGAATTAGTGGCCAAGAGCATTTTTAGGAGGTGGCCGAATTTTAAACTCCTTGTTGAAGAGGAGTGGACAGCAAGGAGACTAAGTGAAGGGGGGGAGTGCCGAATTTTCTTAAGGCACCTATTACTTGCACTTTAATTCTTTTTCTTTCCCTTTGAAAGTAGCCGAATTTCCCTACTCTCTCATCTTCTATCTTTTTCTTTCTCCCCTTTCTCATTCTCTTAAAACTGAAACCACCATTATCACCTTTCTCTTTTCTTCTTTTTGCTTAAACACAAAATCCCTCTACTCTTTTCTTTGCCGAAACCTCTATCTCCCTATTTCTTTCTTTCTCTCTAGCCGAATATACTCCATTGGTGTGCCGAAATCCCCTTTTTCCTAATAGATCAACTTTGGCTGAATAGCAAGTGGGTGTAGATACTTTTCGGGATTTTCTCTTCCATCGATTTGTGAAGGTATGTGGTTGCTGAAACTCTCCTCCCATGTTTTCCTGTTCTCTGTCGACTTGGATAAGAGGAAAGCCGAAATTCAGCATTTGTTGATGGTGTGGCTAACTTATTTTCTTCTTTGAAACCGATTCTCATAAGGTACTCTGGGATTTTAAAGTACACAATCCAAACCTCTATTCTCTGACAATCGGCTTTAGTAAGGGTGGTAAGGATCCATTTTAAGATCACTAATTCTTTTAAGTAATAGAAAGCCGAAGGCTATTAATATGGATGTGTGATTGCCGATTGTAGGGAAGTGAAGTAGAATCACATAGCGTGTGGTGGCTAGTATCCAAGGGGCGTTTTGGTAAGGCCTCGGGTTTCAAGCGTTAACCCTTTGGGTTTATTTGGGTTGGCCGAATGGCCTTGGTACTAATCTTTTTGTTTGGCCGAAAATAGGAGCAAGGAAATCAAGTGGGGTAGAACGGATCTTTGGGATCTAGGATTCACGTTAGTAACAGGTGTGTACATACACACTTCATAACTAATAAAAGTGCTAATATATTGTATATGCTAAACCGGATTTATGTAGATTTGGATTTAGTACAGTAAAGGTATGAGCAAGGATTCAGGTAAGTCCTTGTCGATATGAGCTTACGATATAATGCATATGGATGCATGACATATTTGGTATATGTGATACGTAAAAATATGGTTTATGACCTGATGCGGTCCGTCTCGGGTTAGGAGGCGAATCGTAAATGTTGCCCGATCGTAAATTAGACAGTTTCTCTTTCAACTAATAAAAGGGATAATTTTATTGGAAATAATATCTTTGAAATGTAAGGATAGGTGATAGGTTGAAATGGGTACGTATTTGAAACAAGAAAGAACCTTTAATAAAAATTAAAGACCCAAATCTTATAAATTTCAAATTGATGGAATGAGTTTCAAAATAAAACCGAGACCCACTATCTAGCGAGATAGGAACCAACGGTATAGGTAGATGAACGCCACACCCGAAAGGATGATAAGTTCAAAATAAGGAAAGAACGACGCCACTAGAAAACTAGATAAGTCAATTCAAACCTTGAGAATTAGGAGAGTAAATACTCACCAAAAGAAATTTTTCTTTCATTCAAATTCAAAGTTTTTTTACAAAATGAAATTGCAAAATATTTATAGGCTTTCCAATGATAGCCAAATAGGGAGGAATAAACTTGAGGGCTTCAATTTCTATTTGTGTGCACGAGTGGTTGACTTGGTGGGACATTTGTGAACATTCGGCCAAGGGAAATCATGGAGCTTGAAAGTATAGATCCTAATCTTCAAATTGCTCCAATTACTTTAATCAATTTCATTGACATAATGGAGCATGCCGTCCCATTCTTTTAAGCACAATAAACAAATGATCAAAATGTGGAGCATTCCTTCATGTTTTCTTCAATGCCGTCTAACTCCCCCATTCTTGTCCATTATTTGTTTAATTTAAGTCAAAAATGTCTTTGTGTCGTTCATGCTTGGATCACATTAAGCTCCACTATGCTTTGTTGCCATGTCCCATATTGTTTGTCTTTCTTGAATATGGCAAATGTTTTCAATTCTAATTTGACCTTGCCGTCCACTAGCATCATACAACCAATTATTTATCCCATGATTGCACTTCAATTTATTTATTCCAAGCATTGCCGTCCAACAAAAACTCTAGCATACTTATCCCATTTCTTTAATATTTCACTAGCACATGCCTAATTATTCTAATTGTTTAATTCTCATTTTATGCTCCATTCCTCAATTGTTTAAGCATGCCGTCCACTTTGTTTATAAAAGACAAAGTTCTTTTTATGCTCCATTTCTTATGCACCCACACGCACATTCTTGCTCCATTTCTTATGCACCCACACGCACATTCTTCAAATCCCCTATCATGTATTAATTAATTCCCACATAGCTAAACCTCCGAGCCGTCCATGCCTAAAATACCACAAGTTTGATTCTATTATTTTATTTGTTTATGGCTTCCGCTCCATTATATCCGTGGCTTCTATTCCCTTTAAGTTCCCTTAGCCTTTGTTTATTTCTTTGTGCTTCCCATTTAGCTCCACTTGGCCGTCCATGGTAATTTAATTCGGCAGCAAATTAATCAATCCATTAGCTCCTTAATTTAGCACAATAAAATAGCACAATTAGACTTCATCAATTCAGTAGCCACTTAGGATACTTAACACCTTAATTTAGACACCAACAACATTTAATTCAAGTGTGTGTCTAGCCAAAATAAGTGTTAATATAACTTAGACTTACTAATAATCACTTCGACAAAGACTAACTAAAAACTTGTACTATCTAAACAAACTAATATGAAATAAGAAAATAAAGCTATTACTGGAAATAAAACATGCGTAATTTAATGTGTTAAATAAACTAGCAGTCGGACTAGCTAGCATATTTAACTTCAAATAATTTGTATGGGTTTAGCATGTTTGTGGGCTCTCTTCTATGGTCATCCCAAATTTGTGCCACCAACACCATTGAGGCATCTTTGAATTGTTTGGTACGGGAACGTGTAATTGGCCCATTAGGTAGCTTCATCGGGTCATGGTTGACGTTCGTCACAGGCTTCGTAGGTGAGCTCGCATCATCCCCTCCCTCTTTAAGTTGATTCATCCTTGAATCATCACCTACATCGAAAGGAGAAAGATCAGAAACATTAAAACTTACGCTCACATTATAGTTACCTGGCAAGTCCAATTTATACGAGTTGTCATTTATGCGTTCAATAACTTGAAATGGACCGTCCCCCCTTGGGAGAAGTTTAGATTGCCTTTGCTTGGGAAACCTTTCTTTTCGCATATGAACCCAAATCCAGTCCCCTGGTTCAAAGAGAATGCGTCTACGACCTTTGTTAGCTTGTTGGACGTATTGCTTGGTTCTTGCTTCAATATTCTCGCGCACCTTTCGATGCAGTTCCTTTATATAGTCCGCCTTTTTTCTAGCATCAGAATGGATAAATTTATCTGAAGGCAGTGGTAATAAATCAAGAGGAGTGAGAGGGTTAAACCCGTAAACAATCTCGAAAGGCAAAAATTTAGTTGCAAAATGAACAGCTCGGTTGTAAGCAAATTCGATGTGGGGCAGACAGTCTTCCCAAGTTTTGAGATTTTTTTGCACCAATGCTCGCAACAAGGTTGATAGGACTCGGTTTACTACTTCGATTTGTCCATCCGTTTGAGGATGACACGTGGTCGAGAATAGTAGTTTAGTCCCTAACTTTCCCCGTAGGATTCGCCAAAAGTGACTTAAAAATTTTACGTCCCGATCAGATACGATCGTCTTCGGAACTCCATGCAATCGTATGATTTCCCTAAAAAACAAGTTTGCAATATGCACAGCATCGTCAGTCTTAGAATAAGGGATAAAATGGGACATTTTAGAGAAACGATCAACTACAACAAAGATCGAGTCATTCCCAGTTTTTGATCTCGGTAATCCAAGGATGAAATCCATGGAAATGTCGGCCCACGGAGTGTCTGGAATAGGAAGGGGAGTATAATAACCATGAGGTTGGACTCGCGATTTTGCTTGTTTACAAGCTATGCAACGTTCACAAATCCGTTCAACATCCTTTCTCATTCCTGGCCAGAAAAAATGCTCTTGAAGAGTGGACAATGTTTTGTCTCTTCCAAAGTGACCCATAAGGCCACCACTATGTGCCTCTATCACAAGCATGTCTCGCATAGAACCTTGCGGTATACATATCTTGTTTTCCTTGAAAAGGAATCCTTCATGCCTGTAAAACTTATCAAAAGCACCATTCTCACAAGCATTATAGACATTGCCAAAATCAACATCATTAGCATACAATTCCTTAATGTGATGGAAACCAAGTACTTTAGAATCAAGAAAGGTTAATAAAGAGTACCTCCGTGATAACGCATCCGCTACTACATTTTCCTTACCTTTCTTATACTTAATTACGTACAGAAACAATTCTAAATACTCGATCCATTTTGCATGTCGTTTGTTGAGCTTATGCTGACCTTTAATGTACTTAAGTGCTTCATGATCTGAATGAATAAACAAACTCTTTCGGCCTCAAGTAATGTTGCCACGTTTCGAGCGATCTTATTAGAGCGTACATCTCTTTGTCATACACGGGGTAATTGAGTGCAGCTCCATTCAATTTCTCGCTGAAGTACGCCACCGGTCTCCCATTTTGAGTTAGAACGGCTCCGATCCCTACACCTGATGCATCACACTCAATTTCAAAAGTTTTAGTAAAGTCAGGAAGGGATAACAATGGAGCTTTAACAAGACATTCTTTAATGGCATTAAAAGATCGTTCTTGCTTATCGAATGAACGGAAAGCTGAATTCTTCTTGATCACGCTCGTTAAAGGAGCGGCTATCGTGCTGAAGTTGGGCACGAATTGGCGGTAAAAACTAGCCAACCCATGGAAACTTCGTACTTGGCTAACCGTTGTAGGACGGGGCCATTCTTGGATTACTCTAACCTTCTCTTGGTCCACCTCTAAGCCCTTTGCACTTACGACTATCCTAAGAAAATAATCTTGTCAGTACAAAAAGAACATTTCTCGAGATTAGCGTACAATACCTCTTTCCGCAGTGTTTCTAAGATCGCGCGTAGATGTTGGATGTGATCCTCTAAAGACTTACTATACACTAATATGTCATCAAAATAAACAACAGATGATTTGCCAATGAAAGCTCGTAAAACATGATTCATAAGTCGCTTAAAAGTACTTGGAGCGTTTGTAAGTCCGAATGGCATTACCAACCATTCATACAAACCTAACTTTGTTTTGAAAGCTATTTTCCACTCATCGCCTTCTCGCATCCTAATTTGGTGATAGCCACTTTTGAGATCAATCTTTGTGAAGATTCGAGCTCCGCTCAACTCGTCGAGCATATCATCTAGTCGGGGTATCGGGTGTCGGTATCTGACAGTAATCTTGTTGATGGCGCGACAGTCGACACACATTCGCCATGAACCATCTTTCTTTGGCACTAGTAGCACCGGAACCCCACATGGACTAAGGCTTTCTTGGATATATCCCTTTTCTAGCAATTCAGTGATTTGCTTTTGGAGCTCTTTTGTTTCTTCGAGATTGCTCCGGTACACAGGTCGATTAGGCAGTGAAGCTCTCGGCACCAAGTCAATTTGGTGTTCTATGCCTCGAACAGGCGGTAAGCCACTTGGTATCACTTTTGGAAAGATGTCCTTGAATTCCTGAATCAGAGACAACACAGAAAAAGGAAGATTCTCGGGTAAGTCGTTAGTGTTCAAAAATGATTCCTTGTATAGTAAGACATACATCGGTTGTCTCACACACAAAGCTTTTCGAATATCTCTTGCTTTTGCAAAAACACTCATCGTTCCATTTTCTTTTTCTTCCTTCGTTTCCTCTTCTTTTTGTTCACACTCTCTTGTTTTATCACTTAATTTCTTGCCTCTCTTTTTTTTAAAATTTTTCTCTTTTTCTTTCTCATTTTTTCGCTCGCTTTCTTTTGATTTTTCCATTGATGCCTTCATTTTCAACTGATCTTCGTAAACTTGCTTGGGTGTTAGCAGAGCTAGTGTCACGTTCCGGCCCAAGTGTTTAAAAGTGTATCGATTAGTGTACCCATCATGGATCGCTCGCTTGTCAAATTGCCAAGGTCGTCCAAGCAGGAGATGTCCCGCTAGCATCGGAACCACATCGCACAAGACCTCATCTTGATACTTCCCTATTGCAAAGGAAATCAAAACTTGTTTTGTGACCTTGAGTTCTCCCGCGTTGTTAAGCCATTGTAGCTTATACGGATGGGGATGTTTGGTGGTAGTCAATCCGAGTTTCTCCACTAATATGGTGCTGGCCACATTAGTACAGCTTCCTCCGTCAATAATGACGCAACAAATCTGCCCTTGTACTTGGCAATGCGTATAGAAGATGTTTTCGCGTTGTTGTTCATTTTCGGCACCTTGTAAGCTAAGGCTCCTTTTTACCACCAAGATCTCTACAGTTTCGGCTTGTTCTACCTCTTCCTCATCTCGAGATATTTCACTGGCATCATCTTCCTCTTCACTTTCAGATTCAATCTCGCCATTATCTCGGATAAACATAGTGTTTCAATTTGGACATTGATTTGCCATATGTCCTCGTCCCAAACATTTAAAACACTTAATGTCTCGGGACCAATTTGGAAGAGCTTCCATTTTGCCCTTGCTCGTTTCACCGATCGGCTTGTAAAATTTGGGTGCGCCACTTGTTTCTTTGGCTCGATTCGGTATGTCCCGTTTGTTGGTCACTTGCCCCCACTTCGATGTTGTAGCATGATTGGGGTTTGCTCTAGGCGTAGCTTTTCGTTTCAGCTGTCTTTCGACCTTTATTGCCATGTGAACCATTTCGATGATATCAATGTAATGGTGTAATTCTACAATATTTGAGATATCTCGATTAAGGCCAGCTCTAAAATGTGCCATGGTGGCTTCTCGTTCTTCTTCTACATTGGCTCGGATCATGGCCACATCCATTTCCTTGTAGTAATCCTCCACGCTTCGGTGACCCTGAGTTAGGCTTTGCAACTTTTGATGCAACTCGCGGTGATAGTAGGTTGGGATGAATCTTTTCCGCATTAGTGCCTTCATTTCCGCCCATGTGGATATTGGGCGTTCACCATCCCGTCTTCGACTCGTCGTTAATTGATCCCACCAAATAAGGGCGTAATCAGAAAATTCGATGGCAGCAAGTTTCACCTTCTTATTTTCTGAATAATTATGACAGTCAAAGATTAACTCCACCTTCTTTTCCCACTCAAGGTAGGCTTCCGGATCGGATCGCCCTTGGAAAGCAGGACTCGCCATTTTAATGTTCTTTAAGTTATCATCGGCCCATTCTCGATCCCTTTGCTCACGGACTCGTGGATCTCTTCTCCGTTCATCGTGTTCGAAAGCCGGGTTGCTGTCGGCTTCACTTGGTTCATAGACGTCGTTGTCACGTAACCAAGGTTGTTCTCGTCCCCTTCTCGAAATTGGAGAGGTGTTTGCTCGAGGTCTTCGATCTAATCGTTCGTTGATCGATCTAAACATACGTGTGATTTCTTGCATTACTGTTTGCAATTCCGGGTCTCTCCCTTCGGGATCATTCCTTCGGGGTTGTAATCCTCTTTCACCTCCGGCGGTGTCGGATGCTTCGTCACTTATTATTCGATGTTCGGGGCTCCTAGACATGTTTTTAAACAAAATTAATGAATCCTCACTACAATCCTCACTTGTTCACTCACAAAGAAAATTATCAACACTCACACTCGTGTTTTTACTCAATTCTGGCTTTTTCCTTAATGTATTCACTCTTGCCTTTTACCGCTCGAATTCACTCTTCTAGATTCTAGAAGGTTGTCTTCGACTTACTAGCAACTCGGAGGTCGTTTCAAGAGTTAAAAAGGTAAGATTGGTTTTGGAAATGGGTAGGCTTAGACAGGATAGAAATGCTGATAGGTGGTGGGTTGAAAAAAAAAACAAGGCTCGATAGTAGAGGTGTTGAAAAATGAAGAGTTTTTTTTTTTAAAAAAAAATCCAGTCACGACGATAATTTTTTTTGTCTCGAAATTTTTTTTTGTAACTTACTTGGAAAAACTCAATATGATCAAAACGTGCCTAATTTAATTGGCTCTGATACAAGATGATGCGGTCCGTCTCGGGTTAGGAGGCGAATCGTAAATGTTGCCCGATCATAAATTAGACAGTTTCTCTTTCAACTAACAAAAGGGATAATTTTATTGGAAATAATATCTTTGAAATGTAAGGATAGGTGATAGGTTGAAATGGGTACGTATTTGAAACAAGAAAGAACCTTTAATAAAAATTAAAGACCCGAATCTTATAAGTTTCAAATTGATGGAATGAGTTTCGAAATAAAACTGAGACCCACTATCTAGCAAGATAGGAACCAACGGTATAGGTAGATGAACGCCACACCCGAAAGGATGACAAGTTCAAAATAAGGAAAGAACGACGCCACTAGAAAACTAGATAAGTCAATTCAAACCTTGAGAATTAGGAGAGTGAATACTCACCAAAAGAAATTTTTCTTTCATTCAAATTCAAAGTTTTTTTACAAAATGAAATTGCAAAATATTTATAGGCTTTCCAATGATAGCCGAATAGGGAGGAATAAACTTGAGGGCTTCAATTTCTATATGTGCGCACGAGTGGTTGACTTGGTGGGACATTTGTGAACATTCGGCCAAGGGAAATCATGGAGCTTGAAAGTATAGATCCTAATCTTCAAATTGCTATCAATTTCATTGACATAATGGAGCATGCCGTCCCATTCTTTTAAGCACAATAAACAAATGATCAAAATGTGGAGCATTCCTTCATGTTTTCTTCAATGCCGTCTAACTCCCCCATTCTTGTCCATTATTTATTTAATTTAAGTCAAACATGATCTTTGTGTTGTTCATGCTTGGATCACATTAAGCTCCACTATGCTTTGTTGCCATGTCCCATATTGTTTGTCTTTCTTGAATATGGCAAATGTTTTCAATTCTAATTTGACCTTGCTGTCCACTAGCATCATACAACCAATTATTTATCCCATGATTGCACTTCAATTTATTTATTCCAAGCATTGCCGTCCAACAAAAACTCTAGCATACATGTCCCATTTCTTTAATATTTCACTAGCACATGCCTAATTATTCTAATTGTTTAATTCTCATTTTATGCTCCATTCCTCAATTGTTTAAGCATGCCGTCCACTTTGTTTATAAAAGACAAAGTTCTTTTTATACTCCATTTCTTATGCACCCACACGCACATTCTTGCTCCATTTCTTATGCATCCACACGCACATTCTTCAAATCCCCTATCATGTATTAATTAATTCCCACATAGCTAAACCTCCGAGCCGTCCATGCCTAAAATACCACAAGTTTGATTCTATTATTTTATTTATTTATGGCTTCCTCTCCATTATATCCGTGGCTTCTATTCCCTTTAAGTTCCCTTAGCCTTTGTTTATTTCTTTGTGCTTCCCATTTAGCTCCACTTGGCCGTCCATGGTAATTTAATCCTGCAGCAAATTAATCAATCAATTAGCTCCTTAATTTAGCACAATAAAATAGCACAATTAGACTTCATCAATTCAGCAGCCACTTAGGATACTTAACACCTTAATTTAGACACCAACAGCATTTAATTCAAGTGCGTGTCTAGCCAAAATAAGTGTTAATATAACTTAGACTTACTAATAATCACTTCGACAAAGACTAACTAAAAACTTGTACTATCTAAACAAACTAATATGAAATAAGAAAATAAAGCTATTACTGAAAATAAAACATGCGTAATTTAAAGTGTTAAATAAACTAGCAGTCGGACTAGCTAGCATATTTAACTTCAAATAAGTTGTTTGGGTTCAGCATGTTTGTGGGCTCTCTTCTATGGTCATCCCAAATTTG
The DNA here is from genome assembly GCA_025503065.1 of Gossypium bickii. Taxonomy (NCBI): domain Eukaryota; kingdom Viridiplantae; phylum Streptophyta; class Magnoliopsida; order Malvales; family Malvaceae; genus Gossypium; species Gossypium bickii. The sequence continues at coordinate 55,942,427 of CP106717.1, read as the reverse complement.
TGCCACCAACACCATTGCGGCATCTTTTAATTGTTTGGTATGGGAACGTGTAATTGGCCCATTAGGTAGCTTCATCGGGTCATGGTTGACGTCCGTCACAGGCTTCGTAGGTGAGCTCCCATCATGACCTATTCATTGCATGTTATTATTTTAGGCATGACTGGCATGATTTCTTTTACATGCATATTATGCTATGGTGGGTGATCTGAGTGGAGGGGGAAGTGATATCCGTGTCTTTGGACACCAGTGGTTTGGTACCACATTTCGTAACTTTGGGTCACCAGAGGTTTGGCACCTCATAGCGACTTGTCCCAGTGGCTTAGCACCACAGTGGGTTGGCCCCACGGTTGATATTATGGGATCGTCGCCAATGATTTGGCATCACACGTGGGTTGGCCCCACAACTTATTGTTTGTGGCTTCGGGTCACCAGTGGTTTGGCACCACCAGTGGTTTGGCACCACAATATTGATAGATATCGTGACTTTGGGTCACCAGAGGTTTGGCACCACCAGTGGTTTGGTATCACACGAGGTAGAGAAAGGTGATTTGGATGGCTAGGTTGGGTGCATGTTAAACTTGGTTATGACTTGTGTATGATGTTACATTAAACCGAGGGAAGGGTTACACATTGAGTCTTGGTGACTCACCTTCTCCTTTAATTTTTTTTTCAGGTGACTCGTAGATCGCGGATGAAGAGCCGGATGGACTCGAGGTGGCCATGCAGTGGAAATGTGGTTTAAATGAACTTTGAGTTATTTTCGTTTTATTTGTTCAAGTTGTAATAAGGCCTCCTAAAATTTTGTTTTGTTTATTTTACATGTTTTGGATGAAATTTTAAATTACTTAATGACTATAATATGGTTAAACAAGTTTTCTTAAATTCAAATGTAAATGTTTTTTTTGTGCCATCAGGCACATCCGATAAAATTGGTAACAAAATAACTTAATAGATTTTTAATAACTAAGCTAAGTGTTGTTTTCTTTATACACCTCACTTGTTTTAAACAAGACAATATCCTATTAAAAATGAAATGTTTTTACAAAAGAAATTGAATCGGCAAGAAGGGATTTTCAAAATATTTTCCTCTGTAACATACTAAATTCGGTCGTAATGTTTAGGCCGAGTTTGGGGTGTTACAAAATTGGTATCAGAGCCCGTTCAAAGCTCGGCTGTGGGGGCCCAGGGCCCAAAATGTTTTTGGTAGGCCTCTGTGAAATATTATGAAAATGGTTTTTGGTTTGAACAGCATGGCATCGAGTCTCCAGCACCAATCTGCCCAGGTAAGTACTTCTAAATACTGTATGAATTATTATCTGTAGAAGGGTAGGTATGGAACGTAGATAGTATGATAAGTGTTTGAACCTTAGGACTAGTTACCCCAACAAATCACATAAGACTTTAAGTGCCTAATTAAACAAACCTATGACTAAGTCGCCGAGTTAGGGTGTGGTAACCCTGGTGCGCATGTCGAGGATTGGATCCGGAAGAGCTTGGTACTTAAGCAGTCCTAGTGACTCACCTCCTCTTCGCTGGAATCCTACCTGGTGCGTAGCTTCGGTTCACCCTAACCAAGAGGACTCGGTCATAGGCTAAACACAATAAATAAAACCCGAAAGGGATTAGCCATGTTTTATGAAAACTCTAGTTTTAAAAATCATTAAAGTACCCCTTTAAATAGTAGCAAAAATTTATTTTTGGGAAATCAAAATACTTTCAATTTACAAAATTACCAAAATGCCCCTAGTGGCAAAATTACGAAAATGCCCTTGGTTTCTAAAATTACCGTATTGCCCCGATTTCAATAAAACTTTTACTTTACAAAAGTATCCAAAAACCCTGTATTTCAGAATAGACCCTGACTTTGGAAATTTACAAAATTACCCCTGATGGACAAAATTACCAAAATACCCTGGTTTCCAAAATTTTGCCACACCTTTAATTTGAGAAATTTTCGGAAATACCCTTCAGTTTTGGAAATTTCAAAATGTCCTGATTTATAAAAGTTTTCAAAATTTTTCTGATTAATTACAAACATACCCCTGTAGGAAATGACGAAAATACCCCTGGGTTAGGAACGGACAGAAATGTCCGAAGAGTGAATGTGTATGAAAGGTGTTAGGGAATGGATGTGCTTTTCTGTGAATTAGGATAGAAGACTTGAAACTTGATGGATCGAAAGAACAACTTTTAAACTCTTCCATAAGATTCCTTCGCGGATAATCAATGAAACAAGTACTAATCCATAAAATTTCTTAATCGACAAAGCGCAATAGTTAGAAATGAGCTCTGAGGACGTGGTCGGGCATGCGTGGACGCGGTAGGGGCAGGATGACCGTGTCAGAACCCGTTAGGTCGGGTCAGGGGTCTGAGAATGAGGTACCACCGCCACCACCACCCCCAACTTTTGGTGATGAGGAGCAGGATCAGACGGGAGGTGAGGCAGTATCACAGGCCGTGCTGCGAGTCCTTGATATGGTGGCTGGGGCAAGTAGAGGTATGGGAGCTCAGAAATCTGTACCCGAACGACTCCGAGCCAACGGAACTGAGGTGTTTCGGGGTGTATCGGGAGTGGCACCCAGTACGGCAGAGTATTGGCTGGAATCAACTGAGAGAATCATGGATAACCTAAATCTGACGAATGAGGAGAAGCTGAAAGGAGCGGTGTCGCTTCTCAAGGATGAGTCTTACCAGTGGTGGCTCACGGTTCGGGATGGTGCCACGGCAGATGATCTTACTTGGGAGTACTTCAAAGTAGCTTATCAGAAGAAGTATGTGGGCACCAGCTACATTGATGCACAGAGGAAAGCCTTTCTGAGGTTGGTGCAAGGGAATAAGTCCGTGTCTGAGTATGAAGCAGAGTTTTTGAGGTTGAGCCACTATGCTCGGGGAATTATGTCAACGGAGCATGAACGTTGTGTCCGCTTTGAAGATAGACTTATGGATGATCTAAGGTTGCCGATTGCTCCACAGCAGGAGCATGAGTTTTCTGTCCTAGTGGAAAAGGCTAAGGTAGCCGAAGGGATCAAGGAGTCCGTGAGACAGAACTACAAAAGGAACAAGCAGAAAAGAGGCTTTGGGTCGACTGGATCGGGTAGTAATGCGCAGAAGAGGGCTAGGCAGAGTGGACCGAATCAGGCAGGAAGGCCCATGGGTGCTAATCAGAGACCGGCTCAGTGTAATCGTTGTGGGAAATCACATTAGAGAGGATGTTGGACCGGTGAAAGAGGATGCTTTGAATGTGGATCGTTGGATCACCGTGTGAGAGATTGTCCTCGGAAGTTAGGTAAGAATCAGCCAGAGGGTCAGAATCATGCTCAGGTTAGAAATGAAGGACCACCAGAGAGGGGTCGTGGCAATGGTAGAGGAGGCAATGGTTCTAGTCGAGGTCGCAAAATACCGGGCAGAGGTACAGACAACACAGAAGCCAGGCAGCCTGGTTTAGTCTACGCAGCGAGGCGTCGAGAAGAAGGTGACGCATCAGACATCATAATCGGTACGTTCATAATTTTTGGTCTTCCATATGTTGCATTGATTGATGTGGGTTCGACGCATTCATACGTTGCTAGTAGCATAGTAGAGACTATGAACCTAGACTTTGAGAGTACTTCTAGGGAGATGACAGTAATTAGCCCTTTAGGTCACTCTGTAGAAGTAAACAAGTTGTATAGGGATGTACCCCTAGAACTCCAAGGGGTAGTGTTCTTAGCGGATTTGATGGAGATACCATTTAAGGAGTTCGATCTGATTCTCGGAATGGATTGGCTGGTGAGGTACCAAGCCAGTTTGGATTGCGCGGCTAAGCGCATGGTGTTGAGAACAATGGAAGGCAAGGAGGTGGTAATGATAGGTATCAGAAGGGAATACCTATCAAATGTGGTCTCTGTACTGAAGGCGGAGAAAATGGTCAGGAAGGGTTGCGAGGCATTTTTGGTTCAAATATGTGCCTTGGAGGCTAAGGAGTCAGCAGTGGAGAAGGTCCAAATAGTAAAAGAATTTGCTGATGTGTTTCCAGAAGAACTTCCGAGTCTGCCTCCGAACAGGGAAGTTGAGTTCGGTATAGACTTGTTGCCCGGAACGGCGCTTGTGTCTATAGCACCATACCGAATGGTGCCGAAGGAGTTGGTGGAGCTGAAGGCTCAAATTCAGGAGCTCTTGGACCGAGGGTTTATCCGACCAAGTATATCTCCGTGGGGAGCACCTGTGCTGTTTGTCAAGAAAAAGGACAGTTCAATGCGGATGTGTATCGACTACTGCCAACTAAACAAGCTGATGATCAAAAACAAGTATCCGTTGCCCCGGATTGATGACTTGTTTGACCAACTGAAGGGTGCATCGGTTTTCTCGAAGATAGATCTTAGGTCGGGGTATCATCAACTTAAAGTGAAGGAGGTTGATGTTCACAAGACGGCATTCCGTACTCGGTATGGGCATTAAGAGTTTCTGGTGATGCCTTTGGGTTAACCAACGCACCAGCGGTGTTCATGGACTTAATGAATAGGGTGTTTTAGTAATATTTGGACCAATTTGTTATAGTATTTATAAACGACATATTGGTTTACTCAAGGACGGAGGAGGAACACGACAGGCACTTGCGAATAGTTCTACAAGTACTGAGGGAGAAACAGTTATTTGCCAAATTTAGTAAGTGCGAATTTTGGCTTAGGGAGATGGCTTTCTTAGGTCACGTAGTGTCAGCTGAAGGGATTAGAGTGGACCCTCGCAAGATTGAAGCAGGGTTGGATTGGAAACTGCCTAGGTCGGTGGCAGAAATTCGGAGTTTTCTAGGTCTGGCAGGGTACTATCGAAGATTTGTGGAAGGATTCTCTTTGATCGCGGCACTGTTGACTAAGTTGTTAAGAAAAAGAATTCCATTTGTATGGTCGGAGAAACAGCAGGAAAGTTTTGACAAGCTAAGGAAGATTCTAACGGAAGCTCCCGTTCTGGTACAGCCTAAGGCAGGGAAGTTGTTCACGGTTTATTGTGATACGTCCCATACTGGTTTAGGATGTGTGTTAATGCAAGACGGGAAAGTAGTGGCCTATGCATCCCGTCAGCTAAGACCGCATGAGGTTAACTATCCGACTCACGACTTGGAATTAGCGGCAGTAGTCTTCACTTTGAAGATATGGAGGCACTACTTGTATGGAGAAAAATCAATAGTTTACACGGATCACAATAGTCTGAGGTATCTCTTGACTCAGAAGGATTTGAATTTGAGGTAGCGCCGATGGATTGAGCTGTTGAAGGACTACGATTATTCAATTGAGTATCATCCGGGCGGGGCTAACGTGGTGGCTGACGCTTTGAGCCGGAAGGTCGTGACGGACTTAAGGGCGATGTTTGCCCACCTCAGCTTGTATGACGATGAAAGTCTTTTGCCGGAATTACAGGTTAAGCCAACTTGGATCGTGGAGATTAAGGAAAAACAGTTAGTAGATGAAAGTCTGAATGCGCGGAGATTGCAAGTTCAAGATCGTGGTTTAGAAGGGTATAGTTTGTCTGGTGATGGAGTATTATGCTTTCAAGGGCGAGCTTATATGCCGAAGGATGTGGAATTGAGACAAAGAATTCTTCAGGATGTACATAGTAGCCCATACGCTATGCATCCTGGAGTTAGCAAGATGTATGGAGATTTACGAAACAGATTACGGCTGGCGAGTGCGAGGTGAAATCGAATTTGTGGGAAAGTGTCTGACGTGTCAGCAGGTTAAGGCTGAATATCAGTTGCCATCAGGTTTACTTCAACCAGTGAAGATCCCTTAGTGGAAGTGGGAGAGGATCACCATGGACTTTGTCAGTGGGCTACCCCTCACGCCTAGTAAAAAGGACTCGATCTGGGTAATTGTGGATCGACTAACCAAGTCAGCTCATTTCATACCGGTGAGAGTAGATTATTCTCTTCAGAGGCTAGCAAAATTGTATGTGGCTGAGATAGTAAGATTGCATGGTGTGCCAGTATCGATTATCTCGGACAGGGATCCGAGGTTCACGTCAAGGTTCTGGAAAGTGTTGCATCAAGCGTTGGGTACACGATTGGATTTCAGTACGGCTTTCCATCCACAGACTGACGGGCAATCGGAAAGGGTAATACAGATCTTGGAAGATATGCTAAGGGGCTGTATTTTGGATGTCAGTAGTAGTTGGGAGAATAGTTATCAAGCGAGTATTCAGATGGCACCATATGAAGCACTGTATGGACGAAAATGCCGCACTCCTACGTGTTGGACTGAGTTAGGTGAACGACAAGTTTTGGGTCCAGAGTTAGTGACAGAAACTAAAAGTAAAGTTAAGGTGATTCGGGCTCGTCTCAAGGAAGCGTCAGATAGGCAGAAGTCTTACGCTGATCTTAAGCGCAAGGATATGGAATATGCAGTAGGAGATAAAGTTTTTCTGAAGGTGTCGCCTTGGAAGAAGGTATTGAGATTTGGGTGTAAAGGGAAGCTAAGCCCTAGGTTCATCGGGCCATATACAGTGTTGAAGCGAGTGGGACTGGTAGCTTATCAGCTCGAGCTACTGACAGAGTTAAGACAGATTCATGACGACTTCCATGTGCCAATGCTTAGACGATATCGGTCAGATCCATCACACGTTGTGCCAGTGGCAGAGATTGTGGTAAACTCAGACTTATCTTTCGAAGAGGAATCGGTCCAAATCTTGGATCGAGATGTCAAAGTTCTGCGTAGAAAGTCAGTACCTTTGGTGAAAGTACTATGGCAAAACCAGGGTGCGGAGGAGGCTACGTGGGAACCCGAGGATGTGATGCGGGCAAAGAATACCCCCCAACTCTTGGATCGTAATTTCGAGGCCGAAATTATTTTTAAGGGGGGTAGAACTGTAACATCCTAAAGTAGGGGTTATTTGTGATTGTATTGTTGTGCATATGATTGGATTTCTGTAATACTATTTATAGTGTAATAAGACTTAGTTATGGACCTTGAGTAGGCTCGACTGGTAGGAAAATTTCATTTATAAGCTTTAATAAAACAAGGAGCCATAGTAAATAGGGGGTTACAAGTTTTAAAAAGGGAATAGTTAACACTAAAAAGGGCTTGGCAAAGTGGTAAAGAGGCGCCACTTAGAGCCTGGGATTGACGCCACTTGCAAGGGAAGGAGGTCCCATGTTCGAGCAGCAGAAATCCCACCTTTTGCTTTCTATTTTGACGCCAAGGAGGGGAAAGAGTTGTGTGTAGCTCAACTTCTGTCAGATAATGATGGACCAAGTCAAAATATTCAAATGGTTGGCAGAGAGAAAATTTAGGAATGTGACTAATTCAAACTTGTTTGAATTAGTGGCCAAGAGCATTTTTTGGAGGTGGCTGAATTTTAAACTCCTTGTTGAAGAGGAGTGGACAGCAAGGAGACTAAGTGAAGTGGGGGAGTGCCGAATTTTCTTAAGGCACCTATTCCTTGCACTTTAATTCTTTTTCTTTCCCTTTGAAAGTAGCCGAATTTCCCTACTCTCTCATCTTCTATCTTTTTCTTTCTCTCCTTTCTCACTCTCTCAAAATCGAAACCACCATTATCACCTTTCTCTTTTCTTCTTTTTTCTTAAACACCAAAACCCCTCTACTCTTTTCTTTGCCGAAACCCCTATCTCCCTATTTCTTTCTTTCTCTCTAGCCGAATATACTCCATTGGTGTGCCGAAATCCCCTTTTTTCTAGTAGATCAACTTTGGCCGAATAGCAAGTGGGTGTAGATACTTTTCAGGATTTTCTCTTCCATCGATTTGTGAAGGTATGTGGTTGCCGAAACTCTCCTCCCATGTTTTCCTGTTCTCTGTCGACTTGGATAAGAGGAAAGCCGAAATCCGGCATTTGTTGATGGTGTGGCTAACTTATTTTCTTCTTTGAAACCGATTCTCATAAGGTACTCCGGGATTTTGAAGTACACAATCCAAACCTCTATTCTCTGACAATCGGCTTTGGTAAGGGTGGTAAGGATCCATTTTAAGATCACTAATTCTTTTAAGTAATCCAAAGCCGAAGGCTATTAATATGGATGTATGATTGCCGATTTTGGGGAAGTGAAGTAGAATCACATAGCGTGTAGTGGCTAGTATCCAAGGGGCGTTTTGGTAAGGTCTCGAGTTTCAAGCGTTAACCCTTTGGGTTTATTTGGGTTGGCCGAATGGCCTTGGTACTAATCTTTATGTTTGGCGGAATATAGGAGCAAGGAAATCAAGTGGGGTAGAACGGATCTTCAGGATCTAGGATTCACGTTAGTAACAGGTGTGTACACACACACTTCATAACTAATAAAAGTGCTAATATTTGTATATGCTAAACCGGATTTATGTAGATTTGGATTTAGTACCGTAAAGGTATGAGCAAGGATTCAGGTAAGTCCTTCTCGATATGAGCTTACGATATAATGCATATGGATGCATGACATATTTGGTATATGTGATACGTAAAAATATGGTTTATGACCTATTCAGTGCATGTTATTATTTTAGGCATGGCTGGCATGATTTCTTTTACATGCATATTATGCTATGGTGGGTGATCTGAGTGGAGGGGGAAGTGATATCCGTGTCTTTGGACACCAGTGGTTTGGTACCACATTTCGTGACTTTGGGTCACCAGAGGTTTGGCACCTCATAGCGACTTGTCCCAGTGGCTTAGCACCACACGCGGTTGGCCCCGCTGATATTATGGGATCGTCGCCAGTGATTTGGCATCACACGTGGGTTGGCCCCACAACTTATTATTTGTGACTTCGGGTCACCAGTGGTTTGGCACCACCAGTGGTTTGGCACCACAATATTGATGGATATCGTGACTTTGGGTCATCAATGGTTTGGCACCACTAGTGGTTTGGTACCACACGGGGTAGAGAAAGGTGTTTTGGATGGCTAGGTTGGGTGCATGTTAAACTTGGTTATGACTTGTGTATGATGTTACATTAAACCGGGGGAAGGGTTACACATTGAGTCTTGGTGACTCACATTCTCCTTTAATTTTTTTTTCAGGTGACTCGTAGATCGCGGATGAGGAGCCGGATGGACTCGAGGTGGCCATGCAGTGGAAATGTGGTTTAAATGAACTTTGAGTTATTTTCGTTTTATTTTCGGTTTTATTTGTTCAAGTTGTAATAAAGCCTCCTAAAATTTCGTTTTGTTTATTTTACATGTTTTGGATGAAATTTTAAATTACTTAATGACTTTAATATGGTTAAACAAGTTTTTTTAAATTCAAACGTAAATGTTTTTTTGTGCCATCGGGCACATCCAATAAAATTGGTAACAAAATAACTTAATAGATTTTTAATAACTAAGCTAAGTGTTGTTTTCTTCATGCACCTCACTTGTTTTAAACAAGACAATATCCTATTAAAAATGAAATGTTTTTACAAAAGAAATTGAATCGGCAAGAAGGGATTTTCAAAATATTTTCCTCTGTAACATACTAAATTCGATCGTAATGTTTGGGCCGGGTTTGGGGTGTTACAATGTGTGTGGCCGGCCTAGGGACTCTTTTGAAGTAATTTTGGCTAAGCTAGTAAAAGGGGATAGCTGAATATCATTCAATACTTTTTGCCTCTCTTTCAAGCACTCTTTTCTCTCCAAGCTATCATCTTCTTCTTCTTTTTCTTTTTCTTTTTCTTTTTATCTGTTCTAGCCGAAATTTCCTTCCCCCTATTTTTCACCATTGTCGTAACCCCTAAAGCTTCATACCTCTTCTTTTGTGACTCTTGTGGAAGCTGAATCCACAACCCCTTGCTACCCTTTTCTAGAACCGAATATACATGGTACTCCTAGCCGATTCTTCATCAAGCCTCAAAGCCGAATATCTCTGTGGTGACAAATATAGGTGCTGTCAACTTCCTCAGTAGGGGTAAGATCTAATTTGATTTCTATTCTTTTAGGCTTGTCGAAATCTAAAGACTAATTCCTATTATTATTCTTTGATCGAAATCTTAAAGAGAGATTTCGGGATTCTGCTACTGTCGACTACAAGGGAAGAATCTTTCGGGACTTCTAAGATCTAAGGTAATCTATGGGTGATATTCGGCCATAGGCCATTTTAACAAGATTTGGTGCCATAGGATGATTCTAACGTGTATCTATAGCAATCTCGACCTCACCAAGAGCAAGGATCGATTTTGGGATCTCAGATCAAAGGTGAGTCATGTATTCGGCCAAGGGCCATTTATTACGATTAAATGTTAGAGTAGGATCTAACGTATGCCATAGTGATTTCGACAGATATCCCAACCAAGTAGCACTCTTCGGGATTTAAAATCGCAAGGTAAGTACATATGTACATTCGGCCAAGGCCGTATTTTAGTATCAGTACCTAAACAATTTTAACTATGGGTATTAGGAAGGAGTGCAATCGGTTTTGGTAGAATTTTCGAGAAAGCAGTGAACCGATAAATACATCAGGTGTGTACTCCACACTATCTCTTAATAGATTTAAGGCAATAAACTTAATAAATATATATGTTCATATTAATGTGAATGTGGCCAACATGCAATGGTACAAAGTACTCAGGTACGTTTTCCTACTCCTACTAGGATTATAATGTGATCTGTTATAGCATATGTGAAATTATAAGAATGTGAAATAAAGAATGGGACATAATCTGTGCATGATATGTATGACATGGGCATATGGGTTATTATGAAAGGGGAAGTGAATGTGGTGACTTTGGTCACAGTATCTGAATATGGTGACTTCGGTCACATTATCTGAATGTGGTGTCTCATGACACAAAATATTATCTGGTGGCTATGCCACGAATTTTATAAGGGCGATAAGCACATCGACTGCAGCGACTGCCTTCGATGGTGTGTAGCGGACGGAGGGTTGACTTTGTAGTCCCCACGGTGTGCAGGTTGGTACGGGTGATGTGTAGCGGATGGTACCCAGGTTTGGGTTCGGGTTGCATCATTATCTTTATTTCTGCTATCTGTACTTGTATGGACTGATATGCTTAAACTGTTGAGACTTAGTGTTGGTTGTACACACTGAGTCTGTTGACTCACCCCGTTGTGGGAATTTTTTTTCAGTTGACGATCAGTGATGGACCGGGTCGGCAGGAGATTAGAGGTGGCCATGCTCAGTTCGGGATTTTATTTGATTTTGGACATGTTTATATTTTAAATACTTTGATTTTATTTCGGGTTTTAAATTTTGATGTAATCAGGCCAAAGTATGAACTATTTTATGAATGCTTTTTATTTGAATTCATTATGTTACGAATTTGATTAAGATTAAAAGATTGTGTAAGTTTATTTTAAAAATAAACTCAAAATGATTTGGACACTTTAAAACAAATAGGTTTCAATATAAGATAAACTTGTCTCAACTCGAGCCCAACACAAGTAAAATTTCTTTCAAAACCATTCGAATTTCCAAAGTAATTTAAAAAGTTCTGAACCATTTTACTCGAGGAACATACCAGATCCGGTCGAGACTCATGGGCCGGGTTTAAGGCTGAACACCAAGCACCGTCAGGATTGCTTCAGCTAATCAAGATTCCACAGTGGAAGTGGGAGAGAATTACCATGGACTTCGTTAGTGGGTTTCCCTTTACGCCTACGAAGAAGGACTCGGTATGGGTAATAGTAGATCGGTTGACAAAGTCCGCGCACTTCATTCCGGTAAGGGTTGATTATTCGTTGCAAAAGTTGGCGTAGCTATATGTGGCGGAGATTGTAAGGTTGCATGGAGTTCTGGTATCGATATGCATTAATACCATATTAGATGATGTAGCATGCTTATGAATATTCTGAATGTGTTCTATGAATTTTGTGAACCTTAGTGTGTAGTTAAATGCCTTAGAAACTATTAGATTTAAAATTTAGAAAAGGGAGCTAGGCCTGATAGGTCTTAAGAAAAATTGTAAGGGGAATATGACATACAAACAGGCTTGGAAAAGTGGCTTGGAGGCGCCACTTAGGGCCTTTGGAAATGACGCCATGGGCTATGAGGAAGGGCCTAGGATCGAGTTGCGTGGGAAGCAAAATAAAGTTTTATTTTTCGGCAATAAGGGGAAGAGATGGACGGCATGGGGAGTCTAAGGGAGGAGTTTAAGATGAGATATTATTCTTTTAAAAATTTCGGCTAAAGAGGTAGATAAATGAGGAATTATTTTGAATAGATAAAAGAGGGAAAAGAGGAGAAAAGTGAGAAAGTTGATTAGGAGATGTGTGCGGCTTGCCTAGGGACTCTTTTGAAGTAATTTCGACTAAGTAGTAAAAGGAGATAGCCGAATATCATTCAATACTTTTTGCCTCTCTTTCAAGCACTCTTTTCTCTCCAAGCTATCATCTTCTTCTTCTTTTTCTTTTTATCTGTTCTAGCCAAAATTTCCTTCCCCCTATTTTTCACCATTGTCGTAACCCCTAAGGCTTCATACTCTTCTTTTGTGACTCTTGTGGAAGCCGAATCCATAACCCCTTGCTACCCTTTTCTAGAACCGAATATACAAGGTACTCCTAGCTGGTTCTTCATCAAGCCTCAAAGCCGAATATCTCTGTGGTGACAAATATAGGTGCTGTCGACTTCCTCAGTAGCGGTAAGATCTAATTTGATTTCTATTCTTTTTGGCTTGTCGAAATTTAAAGACTACTTCCTATTATTATTCTTTGACCGAAATCTTAAAGAGAGATTTCAGGATTCTGCTACTGTCGACTACAAGGGAGGAATCTTTCGGGACTTCTAAGATCTAAGGTCATCTATGGGTGATATTCGGCCATAGGCCATTTTAACAAGATTTGGTGCCATAAGATGATTCTAATGTGTATCTATAGGAATCTCGACCTCACCAAGAGCAAGGATCGATTTTGGGATCTCAGATCTAAGGTGAGTCATGTATTCGGCCAAGGGTCATTTATTACGATTAAATGTTAGAGTAGGATCTAACGTATGCCATAGTGATTTCGACAGATATCCCAACCAAGTAGCACTCTTCGGGATTTAAAATCGCAAGGTAAGTACATATGTACATTCGGCCAAGGCCATATTTTAGTATCAGTGCCTAATCGATTTTAACTATGGGTATTAGGAAGGAGTGCAATCGGTTTTGGTAGAATTTTCAGGAAAGCAGTGAACCGATAAATACATCAGGTGTGTACCCCACACTATCTATTAATAGATTTAAGGCAATAAACTTAATAAATATATATGTTTATATTAATGTGAATGTGGCCAAGGGTACCATGCAATGGTACAAAGTACTCAGGTACGTTTTCCTACTCCTGCTAGGATTATAATGTGATCTGTTATAGCATATGTGAAATTATAAGAATGTGAAATAAAGAATGGGACATAATCTTGCATGATATGTATGACATGGGCATATGGGTTATTATGAAAGGGGAAGTGAATGTGGTGACTTCGGTCACAGTATCTGAATGTGGTGTCTCATGACACAAAATATTATCTGGTGGCTATGCCACGAATTTTATAAGGGCGATGAGCACGTCGATCGCAAATGATCGCTTTCGATGGTGTGTAGCGGATGGAGGGTTGACTTTGTAGTCCCCACAGTGTGCAGGTTGGTACGGGTGATGTGTAGCGGATGGTACCCAGGTTTGGGTTCGGGTTGCATCATTATCTTTATTTCTGCTATCTATACTTGTATGGATTGATATGCTTAAACTGTTGAGACTTAGCGTTGGTTGTACACACTGAGTCTGTTGACTCACCCCATTGTGGGAATATTTTTTTCAGGTGACGATCAGTGATGGACCGGGTCGGCACGAGCTTAGAGGTGGCCATGCTCAGTTCGGGATTTTATTTAATTTTGGACATGTTTATATTTTAAATACTTTGATTTTATTTCGGGTTTTAAATTTTGATGTAATCAGGCCAAAGTATGAACTGTTTTATGAATGCTTTTTATTTGAATTCATTATGTTACGAATTTGATCAAGATTAAAAGATTGTGTAAGTTTATTTTTAAAATAAACTCAAGATGATTTGGACACTTTAAAACAAATGGGTTTCAATATAAGATAAACTTGTCTCAACTCGAGCCCAACACAAGTAAAATTTCTTTCAAAACCATCTGAATTTCCAAAGTAATTTAAAAAGTTCTGAACCGTTTTACTCGAGGAATATATCAGATCTGATCGAGACTCATGGGCCGGGTTTAAGACTGAACACCAAGTACCGTCAGGATTGCTTCAGCCAATCAAGATTCCACAGTGGAAGTGGGAGAGAATTACCATGGACTTCGTTAGTGGGTTTCCCTTTACGCCTACGAAGAAGGACTCGGTATGGGTAATAGTAGATCGGTTGACAAAGTCCGCGCACTTCATTCCGGTAAGGGTTGATTATTCGTTGCAAAAGTTGGCGAAGCTCTATGTGGCAGAGATTGTAAGGTTGCATGGAGTTCCGGTATCGATATGCATTAATACCATATTAGATGAGGTAGCATGCTTATGAATATTCTGAATGTGTTCTATGAATTTTGTGAACCTTAGTGTGTAGTTAAATGCCTTAGAAACTATTAGATTTAAAATTTAGAAAAGGGAGCTAGGCCTGATAGGTCTTAAGAAAAATTGTAAGGGGAATATGACACACAAACAGGCTTGGAAAAGTGGCTTGGAGGCGCCACTTAGGGCCTCTGGAAATGACGCCATGGGCTATGGGGAAGGGCCTAGGATCGAATCGCGTGGGAAGCAAAATAAAGTTTTATTTTTTGGCAATATGGGGAAGAGATGGACGGCATGGGGAGTCTAAGGGAGGGGTTTAAGGTGAGATATTATTCTTTTAAAAATTTCGACTAAAGAGGTAGATAAATGAGGAATTATTTTGAATAGATAAAAGAGGGAAAAGAGGAGAAAAGTGAGGAAGTTGATTAGGAGATGTGTGTGGCCGGCCTAGGGACTTTTTTGAAGTAACTTCGGCTAAGCTAGTAAAAGGGGATAGCCGAATATCATTCAGTACTTTTTGCCTCTCTTTCAAGCACTCTTTTCTCTCCAAGCTATCATCTTCTTCTTCTTTTTCTTTTTCTTTTTCTTTTTATCTGTTCTAGCCGAAATTTCCTTCCCCCTATTTTTCACCATTGTCGTAACCCCTAAGGCTTCATACCTCTTCTTTTATGACTCTTGTGGAAGCCAAATCCATAACCCCTTGCTACCCTTTTCTAGAACCGAATACACAAGGTACTCCTAGCCGATTCTTCATCAAGCCTCAAAGCCGAATATCTTTATGGTGACAAATATAGGTGCTGTCGACTTCCTCAATAGGGGTAAGATCTAATTTGATTTCTATTCTTTTAGGCTTGTCGAAATCAAAAGACTAATTCCTATTATTATTCTTTGACCGAAATCTTAAAGAGAGATTTCGGGATTCTGCTACTGTCGACTACAAGGGAGAAATCTTTCGGGACTTCTAAGATCTAAGGTAATCTATGGGAGATATTCGGCCATAGGCCAATTTAACAATATTTGGTGCCATAGGATGATTCTAACGTGTATCTATAGGAATATCGACCTCACCAAGAGCAAGGATCGATTTTGGGATCTCAGATCTAAGGTGAGTCATGTATTCGGCCAAGGGCCATTTTTTACGATTAAATGTTAGAGTAGGATCTAACGTATGCCATAGTGATTTCGACAGATATCCCAACCAAGTAGTACTCTTCGGGATTTAAAATCGCAAGGTAAGTACATATGTACATTCGGCCAAGGCCATATTTTAGTATCAGTGCCTAACCAATTTTAACTATGGGTATTAGAAAGGAGTGCAATCGGTTTTGGTAGAATTTTCGGGAAAGCAGTGAACCGATAAATACATCAGGTGTGTACCCCACACTATCTCTTAATAGATTTAAGGCAATAAACTTATTAAATATATATGTTTACATTAATGTGAATGTGGCCAAGGGTACCATGCAATGGTACAAAGTACTCAGATACGTTTTCCTACTCCTACTAGGATTATAATGTGATCTGTTATAGCATATGTGAAATTATAAGAATGTGAAATAAAGAATGGGACATAATCTGTGCATGATATGTATGACATGGGCATATGGGTTATTATGAAAGGGGAAGTGAATGTGGTGACTTTGGTCACAGTATCTGAATGTGGTGACTTCGGTCACATTATCTGAATGTGGTGTCTCATGACACAAAATATTATCTAGTGGCTATGCCACGAATTTTATAAGGGCGATGAGCACGTCGACTGTAGCGACTGCCTTCGATGGTGTGTAGCGGATGGAGGGTTGACTTTGTAGTCCCACGGTGTGCAGGTTGGTACGGGTGATGTGTAGCGGATGGTACCCAGGTTTGGGTTCGGGTTGCATCATTATCTTTATTTCTGCTATCTGTACTTGTGTGGACTGATATGCTTAAACTGTTGAGACTTAGTGTTGGTTGTACACACTGAGTCTGTTGACTCACCCCGTTGTGGGAATGTTTTTTTCAGGTGACGATTAGTGATGGACCGGGTCGGCAGGAGCTTAGAGGTGGCCATGCTCAGTTTGGGATTTTATTTGATTTTGGACATGTTTATATTTTAAATACTTTGATTTGATTTCGGGTTTTAAATTTTGATGTAATCAGGCCAAAGTATGAACTGTTTTATGAATGCTTTTTATTTGAATTCATTATGTTACGAATTTGATCAAGATTAAAAGATTATGTAAGTTTATTTTAAAAATAAACTCAAAATGATTTGGACACTTTAAAACAAATGGGTTTCAATATAAGATAAACTTGTCTCAACTCGAACCCAACACAAGTAAAATTTCTTTCAAAACCATCCGAATTTCCAAAGTAATTTAAAAAGTTTTGAACCGTTTTACTCGAGGAACATACCAGATTCGGTCGAGACTCGTGGGCCGGGTTTGGGGTGTTTCATGGGTAAAATTTTAGACTTTGTTTTTCTATCAAATTAGTCCTTAAAATTGCTATTGTCCATCGCCGAATTAGGGTTAAGAGCGTTACCTGTCAGGTTGAAAACTTAATCAGACAATTCATCAAGTATCACATTGAATACAAACATAATGTCCCTTATTGCAGTCAACGAGACCTTAAGCGTGCTCAGAAATAGGGTCGGCACTCAACCGGAACACATACAAAAATTCTCTGAAATTTAAAACTTTTCAAAGATTCAGGGGTTACACGCCCGTGTAGGCAGGTCGAGTGCCTCCCACGGCTACTTGACACCCTCGTGTGTATACGCCGTGGTCGAAACTAACTTTACTCTACGGCCACCAAGCACGCCCGTGTCCCCTGGCCGTGGTCAATTCTGACTTGGCTCCACGGCCACCAAGCACGTCCGTGTACTCTGGCCGTGGTCGATCCTGACAAAAATCACATGGCTACCAGGCACGTCCATGTGCCATGACCGTGTACTCTTAGCTAGCTACTAACTTAGCCCCACGATCACTAGGCACACCCGTGTGCCACAACCGTGTGACATTATAGGTCATTTGCAAGGCCAAAATGCCACCTAACAAGGGTCAAACTTACAACCAATTTACCAAGACATCTAATGCATATTTGGCAACCAAGACCATACCAAATTAACCATTCAATCAATACATTCAAATCCAATCTCATTCATAACAAATCCACAAGACTGAAACTTATAAAAACACAAGCATTATTCATCCATACTTACCCAAAACTTAACCATTTCATGTGCTTCAACCATACCAAAATGTGCATCATATATCACATTCATTTAAGCTTATTCTCAACTCATATCTAGCCAAATCACATGGCTAAGTTCACTTCATATTCATATACAAATATCTAGCCTATACATGCCATATCTAGCTATATACATTTCCAAAATGTACCAAAACAAGTTGAGTAGTGTGATGACGATCCTCGACGGTCCCGAGCCTTCAATACCTTTGATGACTATAAAACAGATAAAACTGTAACACCCTTAACCTATATTCGTTGCCGGATTAGGGTTATAGGGCATTACCAAGCATAGTACAATCATATCAATTATTAACATCTCAAATAAACATGATCGAATACAATAGATGTAATGTGCTTTCATAGCATACTAAAACATTTATATACACTTTATAAACCATTTAACCAAGATTTACAAAGAAACATTTTTCATTGACTAACCTTATCATTATTCATTTGGTCATCAAATTTTCAATGACCGAAAATGCCCATATCCAAATTTAATATACCTAGGTAAGATATCAAATAACAAAACTAAATATACATGTGTATATAAACATGCTTAAACCTTATATAATCAAATTTATCATTTATCAATTCATAACCTAAATCAAGTTCAATTGCGCATATACCAATTTCCCTAATGCAACTCCTAATGTTTTTAAACATGTAATATGACCAACTATCAATCAAGCACAATTAATCACACTCAACAATTATCGTAACCTTAAAGTCAAGTTAAGAACATCCATCATGAATAATGTACTATAAGATATGCTTCTAAACTGAGTTATTTATTAAATCAAATGCATGACATAATAAACATGTTAATTACCCAAACTAACAAGTATGCTTGCTTACATTGCCGATTTTACCCATATAATGATCAAGCATCAAGGCCGAATACCATCGAACCATAGTACCATAATTTAGTCATTTCATTACCAAATCACATCAAATGAATTTAAAATACAAATGCACCAATGTCATTCATAACCGAATATACTATCCCATATATATATATATATATATATTCACTTTCCAAAGAACTAGCAAAGATTCACATATGTGATTACATATCAATCATACATATACAAACATTATGCTTAGCATGATTTAAAGCATATCCATACTCATCATTCAAGTAAAACTTGCACTCTTACCTTAATCAACACTTGTATAACCTTAGATTATTTAATAATAAGACAAGCCATTTTCGCATGGCTTATATACATCAACAAAATATCATTTAAGCATTAAGCTAGCCTATACATGCCTTAATCCCGAATTTTTAAGCTTTAAAAGTGCCCAAAATAAGTTGATAGTGCGAATGACTTCAATGACGATCCCCTGAGCTTGTAACTTGATCAAAATCTATAAAACAGAGTGAAAATCACACAGAGTAAGCTAACTAGCTTAGTAAGTCTTAAGCGATTAAAATAATTCAATTGAACAATCAAGCAATTTAGATCAATTACTTAATGTCAATTAATCTTTAACAAAACATATATATAGTCTATCATTGTCAAACTTCATTACTCCATTTATCTTAACAGTCACCACTATATATTGCCTTTAATAATTAAATTACCATTTCGGCACAAAGTTCAAATGGAAAGTATCAACTTTCAATCATCTATTCATTCCATATGTATATTACTCAGTAAGGCCACATTCAAGAATATATATATACCTATCCATTCCACATTTCATATATCCAAGTATTTGATATCACTGAAATAACAATATAACCACATAACCAAGAGGCCGAATATATATATCCATTAGTCACATTCTTGCCCAACATAATTCACATATATATACTTACCTAATAGATCGAATATAGAAACTCAATTAAATTACTCATAGGCACTTACCTGTGTGGCCGAATTATAAATAACTCGTATTATCAACTTAATTGTCCCATAAACACATCACGATGTACTCTCATAAGCCACAAGTGATATTTTTATCACCGGCATAAAACTTGCTAGGCATAAGCCTGAATTTCACACCGGCACTAAGCCTGCTAGACCCAAGGTCTGATATTTATTCACCGACAATAAGCCTGCTAGGCATAAAGCCCGATATATTCACCGTCCTAAGGCTTGCTAGGCTCAAAGCCTGAATAGTAATACTTAAAGATATCTCACATGAACCATTTAACATATCAAACTATTTTCTCATAGAAATCTCATTGTACAGATATTTAAGTACTTCTAACATTCGAATAATTCAACCAAACCACATATTTTTCTTAATAAAATTTGGCAATTTCATATAGTCTCAAATAGTTTCAAATTTCAGCATTTATTAAATTACGTAAATAATTTATGACACATATTCGCTTAGAGACTTACCTTGGCTATTGACGGACGACGAAAACCGGCTATTCGATAATTTTCGCTTTTCCCTAATCCAAGTTCATTTTTCTTTGTTCTTGATCTAAACATATTCAAATTAAGCTCATTCAAACACATTTCATTTCAATTTAATCCCAAAACACCTAAATGGGAAAATTACCATTTTGCCCCTAATATTTTACACTTTTACAATTTAGTCCTATTTGCACAAAACACAAAATATGCAAAATCTCACAACAACATATCTAGGCCGAATCTTCCATATATTCATATAAGTCCATACATTTCATTTATTTTTTAATTTAGCCCCTCAAAAATTTATTTTCACAATTTAGCCCTAATTACTCAAATTCATAAAAAATCCAAAGACAAAACATATTAATCAAACACATATATTTCATAATTCATCCTTAAACAACATAAATAACCAACTATCATCAATGGCTCAACTCAAAATATTCATCAAACTCAAAAATTAAAGCATGGGTCTTATACATTTCATAGCAACGATCTCAAAAACGTAAAAATTATAAAAAACCGAATAATTAACATACCTTAATCAAGCTTCAAAGCTGTCGAAATATTGAAGAAATTTTAAGTTTTCTTCCTTTAAGCATTCGGTCATTAGAAGAAAAGATGACAATGGCTTTTTGTTTTGTTTTATTATTAACTTATATTATGTTATTACTAAATTACAATTTTAACCTTTAATAAACTAATATCATATAACAAAATTTTGGTTTTAATAGTCATTATGCCGTCCACTATCCTTCAAATGGGCTATTTGCCCTCTAAGGAACTCACATTATAAAACCACTATCAATTAAGCACTTTATACTATAGTTTGTAACTTTTACGCTTTATGCGATTAAGTCCTTTTATTTAATTAAGCACACAAACAATCAAATTTTTATACGAAACTTTCACAGATACTAATTCACATTAATTAACACAGAAAATAATATTTAAATATTTATTGGACTCAGATTCGTGGTCCCGAAACCACCGCTCCGATTAGGGTCAAATTCGGACTGTTACAAAAACACACACCCACACACACACAGAGTAAGCTTTCCAAAAGCGTAGTAAGTCATAATACAAATAAACTTAACATGTAAAGCATATAAACATGTAGAAACATTGATACAACTCATATTCATAGCAAATTTCTCACATATATGCTTTGGTCCATATTCTTGGTCATATTTGTCATATTCATCAATTCAAGAATCATATATATATATACATAACTCTTTCGTAACCATTCTTGCATCTCAGTTACATTCTCATATTCAATCATACATTTCTTCAAATCAAAATCACATAGGTACTTACCTTTTTATACACATTTAGTGTGCATACCAAACGTACCTGAAACGAATATACTTTCACGTAATTGATCATAGCTCAGATTTTGCCCGTTGAATCGATAGGAATCTAATAGGATACTCAGAAGGCTCGGAATAGTCGTACGATGCCAACGTCCCAGACGAGGTCTTACGTGTACTCGGATAATAATGCCACTGTCCCAGACAGGGCCTTACACGAATCAATACGATGCCGATGTCCCAGACATGGTCTTACACGTAAAGCTCATATTGATGCCAACGTCCCAGACGTGGTCTTACACACAAAGCTCATATCGATACCAACGTCCCAGACGTGGTCTTACACGAAATCTTAAATCAACGCCAACATCCCAGACGTGGTCTTACATGATAAAACAAAACAGATACCTATGTCATGACATAGCTAATCCTATATATTCCTAGGTTCGTACGGGACTTCTCGAACATTTCACTATTTCGACCTTGTCTCAGAATTCATGTACATAGCATCTCATAAGCATTCATTACCATTTATAGTCATATGAATATGCTCAATTCAATACAATTTCATTTATTTGCAATATGACTTACCTCAGATTCAATTTAACGGAAATGGAAACGGCTACTCGGTTACTTTCGCTTTCCTATGATCTAAGTCCGTTTTCCTCGGTTCTTGATCTATACATGTTCAGAATTAACCCTTTTATTCACTAACTCATTCAATTCAATCCAAAGACACACATTTAGGGCTACTTGCAATTTAACCCTCACATTTGCACAATTTATCAATTTAGTCCATTTTTCTCAAAACATCAAATTCACAAAAATCATCACATACACATGCTTAGCCGAATGCTTATGAACATCACACAAGCCCATATTTTCCATCAAATTTGTAATTTAGTCCTTCAAGTTACTATTTTCTCAATTTAGCCCTAATTAGCTAAATTCATCAAAAATTCAAGAACAAAGTATGTTCATCTAGCTCATATCTTTCATTTAACACCATAAATCATCACAAAGCTCAACATATCATCAATGGCATATCACACAAACATCATCAATTCATCAAATTAAGACATGGGCTTGACAGAAAACTAAACAACAATCTCAAAAACATAAAAATTATCAAAATCCAACTCAAATTCATACCTTATTCAAGCTTGAAATGGCCGAACCTAGCTTATGTTTTCTTTCTTTTTCTTTCTTTGATATTTTCGGCAAAACATGAAGATGAACATCCCTTTTTCATTTGTTTATTTTATTACAAAACATATTATTAGTCCATTTCCAAATTTATCCTTCAAAATTATAAGCATAAAACATATTACACAAGGTCATTATTGACTATACGCTGTCCACTATATTGTAAAAAAGGTAATCTAGAACATAAGGCCTTATCTTATAAAGACACATCCATTTAACCACTAAATCAAATAAAGGTCACTTTTACTTTTACGCGATTTAGTCCTTTGCTCAATTTAAACACACAAACAGTTAAATTATCTTACAAAACTTTAACACGTGCATAATCACACATCACAGTCACATGAAATAATATTAAAATATTATATAGACTCAGATTTGTGGTCCCAAAACCACTGTTCTGACTTGGGTATAAATCAGACTATTACAATTAGGTTACACCAATCTCAAAAATGTAAATATAATTCAAAACGGGACAAGAACGGACTTACAATCAAGCTTGGAAGTGAACAAACCCTAGCTATGGATACCCTTGTAATTTTTGACCATGGGAGGATGAAATTGAGAAGATGATCTTTTACGTATTTAATTTTGTCTTTATTACCCAAATAACAAAAATGCCTTTAATTCCAAACTTTGAAATTTCACCCTACCATGTCCATTTTTGTCCAACTTAAAGTATAATGGTCTAATTACCATCTAAAGACTCTAATTTAAAATTCCATAGCAATTGGACACCTTTAACATATAGAATTCAAGTTTTTCATTTTTTGCAGTTTAGTCCCTTTAACTAAATTGAGTGCCCAAACATCAAAATTTTCGAACAAAATTTTCACGAAATCGTTCCATAAAACTGTAGACCATAAAAATATAATAAAAATAAATTTTTCTGCATCGAATTTGTGGTCCTGAAACCACTGTTCCGACTAGACCCAAAACCGGGCTATTACAAATAATAGATTTCATACTACGTAAAACCGACTCAAAACCTAGGTACATTACATTTATCAAAAAAAAAGGAAATATACATACTTTTTTGAGCTGAGTGTTGTGCTCTGGATGCTGGATCACTTCTCGTAAACTCAAGATTCACCTATACCTATGCATGAAATAACAAATCGTACGCTGAGAGATAAAGCTTAGTGGTACTTTTATGATTCAAGTCAATTAAACATTTATAACATCATATACAACACCTTCTATTTAACATCTAGTAATCAACCAAAAACATTTATCATTCATATATCAAAACCGGGATTTTACATAATCACAATTAACCAAATTTATGACTACCACCATTAATAATATTAATCAAGGTAGCATAACGCACATTATCATCTACTTAACATTAATGCATTCAAATTCAATTCAATTCCAAACATTTATATATACCATTATTCCATTTCCGAATCAAATCCATTGATTTGCCATGTTTCCATATCGACCATCTAGGCTCATATAACCAGTTCACATGGTCTTTTACATGCTATCGATATTTTTATATCGCAATATGCACATGTAGTATCGTTTCTTATTATTAAATTAATATGAGCATCATTTTACCTATTCATATTTTATATTCCTTATTAACCTGACTCAGACTCAAATGGATACACAAATTTAAACCAACACACTAATTTGGCACCAAGTGCCTTATTTGAAATGTCTAAAGTATATAATTTGCACCAAACACTCATCAATCTAACCGAAGTAAAATGTGTATCCAACACTCATCGAAACGTTCGAAGAAAAATGTGCCCAACGCTCATCGACATATAGTTGAAGTAACCCATACTCAATCTATCCTATGACATGTCAACTATATCTAACTCTCCTCGAATAGTTAATAGTGTACCAATGTTCAATTACATTATACAATACAATACATATACCATTTATCATTCCATTCCATAATAACATTTCAATTTATCATCAATTCACAACTTTCTCATATCACATAACATGTTTCGATCCGTTTTCATATCACATATCATGTATCAATTAAATCATTCTACTTTTTATTTTGTTCAATTTAGTCTATGGAACACAAAAATATATAGACTTTTTCAGCCTATTTTTAGCACTAATTCATGCAATTTCGTAGTATTTTTTGTCGAAATTCATACTTTTATTATAAAATAATAAATTTTCTCTCAAAATATTAACATATTAAATTTTAATTATTTTTATAATAAATTTACACAAATTTGATTATTTTTTACAGTTTTGAACGAATGGTGAAAATCGACTCGAGAGTCATCTTGAGAGGCTTGAACCGTTAGGGCAATTTTTGCATCGAGTGAATTAAGAGTATGGCTAATTAATTTTCCAGCCATGGACGGCCCAAAAATATGTATTGAATATAATTTAAAATTATTTTGGTCCAACATAAATTGGGTTAAAAAATAATAATAAGCCTGAAGAAGAAAAAAGTGGCCCAAATTTTGTTAAGAAGATGACTGATCCATCAAGGATTTGGTAGCCCAAAACCGTCCATATAGCTGACCCAATCAGCCTATTTAGATAATTTTCGTAATTTCAAAAAATCCCTTGAAGCTTCCTTTAATTTCGTTCAAACCCCTCCTCTTTTAATGCCTTCTATTTTTAGCCCCAAGTTAAAAATAGCAAGTTTGAATCAATCAAACTTGCACCAAGCTTGATCGGCCAAGGAAGATGGAGTGGTTGGTATCTTTTTTCTATTTTTATCAGCCATCTCTACATATAAATAACCCAATTCCCTTCCTCATTTCTCATTCCACACATCCCTCAATTCACACATCTTATCTCTCTTCCATTCTCTTTCTTGTTTTCTCATTTTCTTTGTCCTCCTTCACTTGACGATTTCCTCTCTTGAAAAAGAGCTTGCATGTCCCTTGGAGTAGCAGCATCCAAGTATTTGTGAAGGCCTTGGATTGACAGGATGAGTAGAGAAGAAGAGGAATGCACAAGTCTAGCTTCGGAGAAACACCGAAATTTGTTTCCTAGTTCCCTTCTCTTTATTTTTTCTCATTTATGTTGTGGTAATGATTATGAATATTTGATGTGTTGTTGTTCTTGATCTAATTAAAATGACTTAAATTTAAATCATGTTAGATTGATTGCATTCTGTTTGCTTAAATTATTAAAATCATGTTTGTGTTGTTATAGGCCTTGGTAAATTGTTCAATTAAAAAGAACCATACTTATGTTATACTTGCATTATAATTGTAGGGTAACGAATGAATTAATTATTAATCGGATTGAAATTATAATTAATTGACACAGTATTTATTTGGTGCATGTTTAATCTTCTAAGGTAGCTGAGGGTTAAATTAGTGATGGTATTAAACGGTACTTTAGCCTTGCATAACTTGTAAGATTATTATGATTAAATTGTTTCAATATAGAAATATATTGTTACGTCACTTTATCTTATACTTGTTTATGAAAATTGTTTAATTGTTTGAATTAACATAGGAATATGTTTAAGTGATTAATTAATTTAGTATGTATGTGTATTTAGTTAACAAAATACAAAGTTGTGAAATTATCCGTAACAACATGAACATAGTTGTAACACCCCTCACCCGTATCCGTCGCCAAAATAGGGTTACGGAGTATTACTGGAGTTTACAGTACAAACAAATATAATTTCAAATATTTTATAACATATCAATATTCATATCAAAAACCAATCAAAATCATTCATATTGTCCCATATAGGAGCCCTCGAGGCCAAAAATATGCAATAGAAACAAGTCAGGACTAAATTGGAAGCTTAGAGAATTTTCCAGAAAACATTGAAAAATTTCAAAGCTGCAGGGGTCACACGGCTATGTGGCCAGGCCATGTGGGCATTTGAAGTAGGAACACATAACTGTGTCCCTACCCGTGTAACTCACTGACTTGGGCCACACGGCCAAGCCACACGCTCCTGTGCTAGGCCTTGTACCCTTTGAAGTAACCTTACACACCCGTACCTTAGGTCATATGGGCATTCAAAATAGGAACACATGACCATCTCCCAGATTGTGACCGTGCCCGTGTAACTCACTGACTTGGGCCACACGGCCAAGCCACACGCTCCTGTGCTAGGCCGTGCACCCTTCAAAGTAACCTCACATGCCCGTGTGCCAGGTCGTGTGCTAGGCCGTGTAACATCCTGACTTGAAACCCTTTGAAAGCTACAGGGCACACACGGCCATGTCACCTGGCCATGTGTCACACACACGGCTGAGACACACACCCGTGTCTCTGCCCATGTGGACGAAAATAGGCCATTTTACAAGCCATATTTCTCACCCAATTTGGCATAAAACTACACCCAACGTTATGCATATAAGCAAGCCATAACAAGGTACCAAAACCATGCATTTTCTCGCCTTATAAAAATGTTATGATTACGTACAACCAATATGCCCTTAGGCATCTCAAATTACAATTTATAAATATGACTAACCATGTGTTCAATATAACCAATTGATAAACTAACATATATGCATATTTGCACCAAAACTTACGATGTAGATCAATTATCAAAACATACCATTTGGTACCAATTATACCACTTAATCACTAGCATCAAATGGTCATATAATTCACATATAACTTATACACTAAAACACCAAATAAGCCATTCAAACAAGTACAAATTCACAACAATTTTATCAAGCTTCAAATCTTATAAAAAATGCATATTCAAACCACCATTTTACCTTCCATCATTCTACCATATCAAGTCACACATCAACATGATAAAGCTATCTATATACATACAAAATATACCAAGATACAAG
Organism: Gossypium bickii; assembly: GCA_025503065.1. Classification (NCBI taxonomy): domain Eukaryota; kingdom Viridiplantae; phylum Streptophyta; class Magnoliopsida; order Malvales; family Malvaceae; genus Gossypium; species Gossypium bickii. The sequence continues at coordinate 55,915,130 of CP106717.1, read as the reverse complement.
CCAAATCATGTGGCCACAATCACAACAACACATATAGGCCAACATTAGCAAAAATAACCTATACATGCCATTATAACAAAAATTAAACAACCGAAAGTACCGAAAGAGCCGATGGATAGTGTGATATAGCTCTAACAAGCTTCCAACCCGAACAAGCTTCTGATTTACTATAAAACATGAAAAATACACAGAGTAAGCATTTAAGCTCAGTAAGTTTGTATAGCATAGAATTTAACTTACCATTTAGTCACAATTTACGTAAGTAAACATAGCATGTTCCAACTCAATTTGGCCAAATGCCTAAGCACATATTCACCAACATGTTAGCCATGTAAAACACATATAATAGCCAATGAACATAGATGAACATAATAACGCAAGTTTTATATACATGTATCGTCCATTTCATGTTTCAATATATCATATAACATCATTTCCATATATTTCATGTACATACCTGTAATAATTCATATTGAACTCATATCATCTCGTAACAGAGCATTGCCCGTTAAACCATTTAGAATATCGTTGGATACTCAGGATAGCTCACACATAGTGTGCTAAACTGTAATCCTTCATTTCCTGTACATGTATGCTCATACGAGCTATGAATCGGTATGCTCTCACGAGCCGTAAATCAGTAAGCTCATACGAGCTGAGAATTGATAACTCTAATGACATGTCATTTGTATCTTACGAATTCTTAAGGTTTAAGCGTGACTCGGTAATCATCGTACATTGTCGGATATGCGATCGATATTTATACATGGCAATTACACAAATCACATACATATAATTCAATTAAAACATATAAATACTCAATTTAATTGCATGAACTTACCTCGACAAGTATATGTAGATACGAAGGTGATTAATCTGAGATTTTCTCGTTGCCTCGATCTAACTCCGTACGAGGTCTAACAGGATATAATTAAAGGAATTAGGGTTGCTGAATGTTAAACACCAAAAATAACTTCCTTCTCTCTAAGTTTCGGTTGTGAAATGATAATGGAAGATGACGATAATTTGGTTTTATTTTAATTAACCTTTTATTTACAAATTTCCAAAATTAACTTTAAAAACTAACCAAAATTTCTATAATGCCAAACCATGCTCATCCCCTATCAACATTAATGGGCTAATTACCATATAAGGACCTCCATTTTAAAGTCCTATAGCTATTTAATACCATTAGCTATTAGAACACAACTTTTGCACTTTACTCGATTTAGTCCTTTTTATCAAATTAAGCATGTAAATGATAAAATTTCTTAACGAAATTTTTATATAGTAATACTATCATACTATAGACCATAAAATAATAATAAAATATTTTTTTGACTTCGAATTTGTGGTCCCAAAACCACTGTTTTGATTTCACTAAAAATGGGTTGTTACAACTCTCCCCCTACAGGGATTTTCATCCCAGAAAATTTTACCAAAAAAGAGGTTCAGATATTGCTTTGTCATAGCTTCCTTGGGTTCTTAGGTGGTTTCTTCTATTATATGTCACTGGTAGAGAACTTTTACTAAATCTATGTTCTTATTTCTCAATTCTTTCATTTCTCGTGCCAAAATTCTGATCGATTCTTCACTGTACGACATATCAGGTTGAATCTCGACATCCATCGGGGAAATAATATGTGAAGAATCAGATCGGTACCATCGTAACATAGACATGTGAAAGACATTATGAATCTTTTCTAGTTCTGACGGTAAAGCTAATCAGTATGCAATAGGTCCAAGTCTTTTAGTAATCTCGTACAGCTTAATACATCGTGGACTTAGCTTTCCTTTTAAATCAAACCGAAGAACTTTCTTCCAGGTCGAAACTTTCAAGAATACCCTATTGCCGACTTGGAACTCTATGTCTTTACGTTTAAGATCCGCGTATGATTTCTGACGATCTAAACCTGCTTTTAAACTATCTCGGATCATTTTCACTTTTTCCTCAGCCTCACGAACCAAATCAACCCCGTGTATCTTTTTCTCGCTAAGCTCAGTCCAGTATAATGGAGCTCGGTATTTACTATACAGAGCCTCATACGATGCCATTTTTATGCTCGACTGAAAACTGTTGTTATACGCAAATTCAACCAACTGTTAATATTTTTCCCAGTTTCCTTCAAACTCTAATACACAGCAACGAAGCATATCCTCAAGAATCTGAATCACACACTCGGATTGACCATCGGTCTGAGGGTGAAATGCAATGCAAAAATACAACCGCGTACCAAGAGCTTCTTCTAACTTTCTCCAAAATCGTTATTTAAATCGCAGATCTCTATTCGAAATAATGGAGATTGGCACTCCGTGTAATTTGACAATCTCTGAAACGTATAACTCAACTAATCTATCAAGGGAGTAGTCTATACGTACCAGAACAAAATGTGTAAACTTCAACAAACGATCTACGATAACCCATATGGCATCTTTCTTTCTCGGTGACAAGGGTAAACCTGATACGAAATCCACAGTAACTCTATCCCATTTCCACTCTGGTATCATCACTGGCTGTAACTAGGCGTGTTCAGTAGGTTAACCGACCCGAAATAATATTAACCGAATTAACTGACCTTTCAAAATTTTTAACCGTTAACCGAACCGAAATTTTTTCGGTTAATTCGGTCGATTAACCGAATTAACCAAAATTATATGTTTTTTTTATTTTTGGTTAAAAATTAACTGAATTACCCGAATTAACCGAATTACCCGAATTACCCGAAAAAAATCACTACATAATTAAATACATTACATAATTTTAGTTTTAGTTTTAGAATTTTATTTTTCTTTATTAAATTATTTGTAATTTTTATGATTGGGTTGGATTGGGTAATTGGGTTGGGTTGGATATTTGGGTTTGGATTGGGTTTAGGGATTGGGTTTAGGTGAATAGTGGGCCTATTTATATATTACAATTTTATATATTAATTTTTTCGGTTAACCTGAAAAAATTCAGTTAACCGACTGGTTTTGAACCAAATTAATTGTTAACCGAAAAATCACAAAATAATTAATTGATCCCCGACCGAAAAAATTTGGTTAACCGACCGATTAACCGAATTCGGTCGGTTAACCGAATTTTTTGGCTTTTACCCGAATTTTGCACACCCCTAGCTGTAACAGTGCTGAAGGTACCGAATGTTCAGTTTAACTTGCTGACATACCAAACATCTTGTGTAACACGCCTTACCCGTATCTGACGCCGAAATAGGGTACGAGGCATTACCGGAACACACACTTGCAAAAGTATTAAACCGAGTCATAAAATTTCATCCAAATTAAAACTTTTCAAATTTTTATCTTTAAGTCCCTAAATAGGTCCTACGAGGCTCTGTACATACCTTGGAAGTGGTCCAGGACTAAACCGAGAACTTTTGAAATCACTGGAAAATTTCTTGAAAACCAAGGGCACATGCCCATGTCCAAGGCCATGTCCTTCACACAGCCGAGATACACGCCCGTGTGTTAGGTCGTGTGGCATTTCGAATTTTAGAAAATCAAGTGCAGACTTCACACACCCTGGGCACATGGCCGTGTGGCTACCCGTGTGGCCACAAGTAAGATTATTTACCAAGCCCTTTGCCTCCCCAAAACACTTATACACTTATACAAATTTATCATCACACAACATGGTATTATTAAGCATTCAAACACCCACACTAAGACATCCACATACCATTTACAAACCATATTCATCATGCATAATCACACACACACACACTTAACCATTCATATCATGCAACTTACACAACCAATCACATTTACCACTCATAATTATCACACATTTACTCATCCAACACATGCAAGCATACACATTCTTGAAATGCATCATCATAGACTTATAACATAACAATTATTAGCCACATTAAACGGCCTTATACAACAATAACCTTCTAATAACATAGGCCAACATTCTAGGCCAACTCATATTAACATATACACACAAAGTCAAGTCCCTATACATGCCATAGAATTAAAAATACTTTAAAATCATTGATACAATACCAATCAATAGCTTGTTAGTGTGACAGAATCTCAGACGACCTCCAACTCGAGCTAGTATCTGTGACACTATAGGAAAAAGAAAAGGAAGGGGGTAAGCATTATAACTTAGTAAGTAGGTATGTAAATAATAAGTAATTTATTAACATGCTTTTATAACTCTTCACAATATGTTCTCAAGATAATACAATCACAATTGCACATAGTTCCACTATTTACTCATGTTCATCTTAAGCTGTCTACTCGATTCATAATAAATAAATTATTTATATCTCAAGTTAAAGAACTCCAAATTAAGATCCGTTAATTTTCCCTGAAACTATACTCACGTATATTCTTACCATTAAATATTCAGAATTTTTGGTTTATCCAATAAGTACAGTTTATTCTTTAAAATCACCCCTATTCCGCTGTCCAACAGTTTTAACCCCTCTTAACTAAAAATAAATTATCTCCTCGTACAGGATTTGGATGATGTTCCCATTTGTTTGTTTTGAAAATAGACTCATTAATTATTTTATGCATGTAAATTATAACCCATAATTATTTTTGTACAATTTTTAACTATTTTTCCAAGTTAGAATAGGGGATTCAAAAATCATTCTAACTCTATCTCACAAAAAATCAAACATCTCAGAATATGAAATTTTTTTGCTTATACCGTTTCTTTTATGTAAAAATATACTCAATAAGCTTTAATTTCATATCTTATTCAACCTCTGGTGATTTTTCAAAGTGATACAACTACTGCTGTCCAAACTATTTTATTGCCAATATTACTCTATCATGTTTTCTTTGTATTAATTCTTATTTACACACATATAACATTAAAGTATATCCATAGTTAGCCATGCCAATAGCTAGTCATCATCAAATATTTACAAGTCTTCATTGTAACACTTACTCCATATCAACCTTACCAAAGTTCGATCACATATCGAGCACATTGCTCATGAATATATATACACATGTACCTGTACTTGTTCATCACATAATCACATTCAATTACACTTAGTCATTTTCCCGTTGAACACATCAGAATATTATTGGATACATCAGAAGTTTGAACATAAGTGCCACACTTGTAACCAAAGCTACTTCACATCACTTTTCACACAAAGGCTCATTCTCGAGCTATTCCCTTTCACAGGTCTGCTCACATAAGCTGTCAGTCATTTGTTACTACTCAGTGCTGCTCACACAAGTTGTCAGGTATCCACAACACATACCGGTATACCCAGCCACTAGTAGAACATTAAGACCAGCACCCAGATTCACTTAGTCACAATTTCACATAGATTTCACATAGGTCCCTAGTGACATGTCACTTGTATCCTAATCTATTCCTAAGGTTCAACTGGGAAATTTCTCACATTTTGATACTTTGTCAATTTCGTTCAATATTCAGCCACATCTCATAAAATATATCAAAACATAAGTAAAAACGATGCATTATTTACATACAAACGTACCTCGGTAGCACAATCGGTGAAAATGACTTATTCGTTATACTCTTTGTTTTTCCCCCGTTCTAACTCTAAATCTCGTCCTCCTTGATCTATAACAACAGATTTAATTTATTTAATCATCCTGCTACTCAAATTATCCTAAATTCACATTTTGGAAAAATTTATATTTTTGCCCCTAAACTTTGTCATATTTACACTTTTTCCCCTAGGCTCGTAAAATGATTTTTATTCAATTTCCTTGTATTTTAAGCCTAGCCGAACCATTTTCATAACTACAATAGCCCACAATTTCAACTAATTCACACTTTTATTACAAATTTCATGAGTTTTACAAATTAGTCCTTTTAGGCATTTTTACCGAAAATCGCTTAGTAAAAGTCGTTTCTCTAACCATAAACACACATTTTCTACCATTAAAAAAAACACACATATTCATCATGGGCCAAAACCCTAGACTTTAACCATATCTCAAATTAGTGGTAGATATAGATAGATCTTGTTACGAGGATTTCAAAAACGTAAAAATCATTAAAAACGGGGCTAGAACAGACTTACAATCGAGCTTGGAAGCTTGAAAAACATAGACATGATTTCTCCATGCAAGTTTCAGCCAAGGGGTTGAAGATGAACAAAAATTGGCTTTTAATTTTGTTTTTAATTCATTTTAATAACTAAATGACCAAAATGCCCTTAATGAAAAACTTTGGAAACATGCCTAACCATGTCCATTTTTGTCCACCAACTTAAACAATGGTCTAATTACCATATAAGGATCTCCAATTTAAAATTTCATAACAATTGAACACCTCTAGCATGTAGAACTCAACTTTTGCACTTTTTACAATTTAGTCCTTTTAACTAAATTGAGAGCCAAAATGTCAAAATTTTCGAACTAATATGTAACACCCCTAACCCGTAACCGTCGCTGGACTAGGATTAAGAGGCATTACTAATCATTTCTGATCAGTTCATATCATTATGCAACACAAAGTCATTCATCATTCAAACATATTAAGAAGTAAACATATAGTCCCTTAATGAGGTCTACGAGACCCTAAACACATAATAAAAAAGGATCGAGACTAAACCGAGCACACACAAAAATTTTTGAAATTCAAACATTTTTCAAAGCTGCAGAGGTCACACGCCTGTGTGAGTAGGTCGTGTCTCTCACACGGCCTCGGACATGCCCGTGCGTCCAAGCCATGGCAAAATAGGGCATACATACTGACTTGTTCACACGGCCTGAGACACACCCGTGTGCCTCACCCGTGGTCGACACTGACTTGCACCATACGGCCAATCACACGCCCGTGTGTCCAGCCCGTGGTCGAGTCTGACTTGTTTTGAAATACAACCTCGAAGGACACGGTCGAGCCACACGCCTGTGTGCTTAACTGTGTAGGCAATTATAGGCCATTTTCAAGGCCAACTTACCAACCACACTTTGAAATCATCTATAAACATCAAACCAATACCAATTCATGCCTCAAATGTAACAAAAACATACCAATACATACACCAAATAATCATCAACTACATCATTTATTTCAATACTCAATTCCTACTCAAATAAGTCCATCCAAAACCCCATTTTCACAACTCAAATCAAATAAGTTGAGCATCATTTAGTTCATACCACAATTTCACACTTAAATCATTATTCTCATCAACCAATTTAAGCATGAAACACAATATTATCAACATTCACATAACCACTTGTTTATAAACCAACATCATTCAACTTTCAAGCCATTTTACATGTCAAAACTATACAAATCAAAACATGCCATAATCACTAGCCTATACATGCCATATATCAAATATATACAACATCCAAAAGTACCAAAATAGTTAGCCGATAGTGTGATTGAGCCGCTGACGATCCCCGGATTCGAGCTAGCTTTATTGACACTGTAAAATAGAGAAACACATCATACAGTAAGATTTTAAAGCTTAGTAAGTTTGTAATATAACAAATTCAATTTAATAAATCAAATACGATATACAAAATAAATCAAATACGATATACAAAGTTAATCCATCACATAGATCAACTCACAAATATACATACCATATCATCCATAGCTAATATACTCACTGAATCATTCATAAATCCATTTACAATATCATCAACCACAAAGGTTCAATACATACATTAGCCAACACATAGTTATTCACCATTCATGCTACTCAATGCTCGATATTACATTTCGATCAACCTTTGTTAATCATTCGATTTATTCGCACACTTTGTAACATCCCGGTTAAAACCCTAGTCGGAACAGTGGTTCGAGACCACAAATTCGAGGTTGTAAAAATATTTTAATGCTGTTTTCTGTGTGAATAGTATGTGATATAGTCTGTGTGAAAATTCTGTGTGATAATGTGATTGTTTAGGTGTCGAATTAAGAGAAAAGACTTCATCGCGTAAAGAGTAAAAGCTATGTGCTGATTTATAAGTATCTAAGTGTTGTTGTCTTTTAAATAAGGAGGTCTTATGGTGAAATTAAACCATATTTAGTGATAGTGGAAGGTTGATGGACATTTATAACCATCCATAATAAGCTTTAATATTTATTTCATTAAGGGTATAATTGGAAATCAATTATAAAAGTTATAATAAACAAAAATGAACTAAAATGCTCATCTTTAACATACATCTTCCACTAAAAATTGATAAAGAAAAGAGGGTTTTGAAGTTTTCATGGTTTTGGCAACTTCAAGCTTCAATTAGTAAGTGTTTTGTGTTCGATTTTTGTTAATTTCTACGTTTTCGTAATCGTTGCTTCGTGCTCTAGCTAAACCATGTTGTAATATTATGAATTGATGATGTTTTTGTGATGAACCATTGATGAATGCTTGAACTATGTGCTAGTTGATAGTAAAATATGAGAACTTGGTGTTGGATTAACATGTGTTGTTTTTGAATTTTTGGTGAATTTAGCAAATTAGGGCTAAATTGTGAAAATAGAAAATTGAAGGGTGAAAGTGTGAAATAAATGAAATGTATGGGTTTGTATGGATATTAGTAAAATTCGGCTAGACTGGTGCTAAGTGAAATTATGTGAATTTGATGATTTTGTGAATTAGGGACTAAAGTGTTGAAATGTGAAAATATGATGGCTATTATGCAAAATGCCTTAAATGCGTGTATGTGGGCTAAATTGAATGAAATGATGATTGAATGGATTGATTTTAAATGTGTATAGACCAAGAGAGAAGAGGTTCGGTTCGAGATCGAGGCAAAGATAAAGTGCTCGATTAATCGATCGTATCTATAGTCGACGTCCGAGGTAAGTTCGGATATAATACATGTTATTAAGATATGTTTAGTATTATAAAATAAATGTGTATATGTGGATGAAATCGAGATGCTATGTGCATGAATAAGCTGGTGGCACTAAGTGTGCAAAATGTAAAATTGAAACAGAAATGAAAGGCACTGAGTGTGCGATGATATGAAAGCTATGGCTTATTGACTTGGCACTGTGTGTGCAACACCGAGACTAGTCGGTTAAAAGAATAGGCACTAAGTGTGCAAGGACAAATATGTTACGATTATGTATATAGCACTAAGTGTGTGGACCAATTAAATGAATATTAAAGGATGATCAACAAGTATAATTGAGCATTGAATAGCTTGGAGATTGAATAACTATGTGTTTGCCGAGGTATGTATCGAACCTTTGTGGTTGATGAGTTTATAGATGATGTTATGGACGGACGAATGAGTATTTTAGCTATTGATAGTATGGTATATGTACAAGAAGAATTATCTATGTGATGATTATTACATGAATTGGTTTGATTTGATGATATGGTTGTATTTTATTTCGAACTTACTAAGCTTTATAAGCTTACTGTGTGATTTGTTTCTCTACTTTGCAGTGTCAGTAAAGCTAGCTTGGATCAGGGGATCGTCAGCTTTTCAGTCACACTATCGGCAATCTATTTTGGGGTATTTTGGAAAGGTGTATATAGTTAGGATATGGCATGTATAGGCTAGTCATTTGAATCATGTTTGAGATTTGTAGTAGCAATGAGATGTGGCTATATATGTGCTAGTTTTAGCATGAATGACTTTGGTATATATGTGATGCATCTTTTGGCATGGTTTGTGGTTTGAGAAGTTGACTTATGAATGGTAACTTGGTGTTGATAAAATGCTAATATGAATTAGTGAATTGAGAAGAAATGATGTTTTGGTATTGAATTTGTTATGGTTGTAATGGGAATTAAATGCATGGATTGAATGGTCATTTGGTAAGTTCTTGGTTGCCTTATGTGCATGATATGTTTTGGGATGTGTTGCATGTAGGTTTGACCCTAAGTGGGTGGCATTTTGGCCTTGCAAAATGGCCTATAATGTCACACGGTTGTGGCACACGGGCGTGCCTAATGACCGTGGGTGAATTGTAGAATGCAGTCGGCCTCGACACGGGTGTGTCATCTGGCCGTGGTGTGCAAGTCAGTAGCTAACTAAAAATTACACGGCCTCAACACGGGCGTGCTTGGTGGCCGTGGTGGGGAAGTCAGTATATGACCTAAAAGTACACGGCCATGGCACATGGGCGTGCCTAATGACTGTGTTGGTATAGTTAGTATATAGACATAGATGGATACACGGGGGTGTCTAGAAGCCGTGGAGGGCACACGGTCTCCTCCCACGGGCGTGTCTCCCCTGTATTTTAGTAAAGTTTTAAATTTTCCGAGAAATTCTTTGTGTTTCGATTTAGCCCAGACTTGGTTTATAAGCATGCTTAGGGTCTTGATGACTCATTTAAGGGACACTATGTTTGTAAATAAATGCGAACAGTAAGGATTGACTTCTGTTGAAATTTTTGGATGTTAAAGGTTCCGTTTGATCGGTAATACCTCTTAACCCTGTTCCGGCGATGGTCTCGAGTTAGGTGTGTTACACACTTAGTGCCAATTTCGTAGCCGAAGCATAAATATCATCGCACACTTAGTGCCTGTACTTTAAACCAAACTTATCTCGGAATCGCACACACAATGTCAAATCAATAAGCCGAAGCTTCTATTATTTTGCAGACACAGTGCCAATCATATCTATCTCGTTTTTAATTACGCACACTTAGTACCACCTATCTCGATTCCACACATAGCATTTCTAATCCAATAATCACATAACTTTTCATTTCATATCATTTAAACATAATTTAAGAACACATATTATATCCGAACTTACCTCGAACGTAGAAATACCGAGACTAATCGATCAATCGAGCACTTTATCTTTGCCTCGATCTCGATCTGAATCTGTCCTTTCTTGGTCTATACATATTCAAATTTAGCTCATTCAATCACCAATTCATTCAATTTAGTCCAAACACACTTATTTAAGGCATTTTACAAAATAACCCTCACATTTTCACATTTCAACACTTTAGTCCCTATTTCATAAAATCATCAAATACACATAACTTCATTTCACCCATGCCTAGCCGAATTTTCCCCATGCTCATACAAGCCCATATATTTCATTTATTTCACATTTTAGTCCCTCAAAATATTATTTTCACAATTTAGCCCAAATTACTCAATTTCACCAAAAATTCAAAGACAAAATATGTTAATCTTTCACATATCTTTCATATTTCATCATCAACTATCACAAAGCTCAAACATTCATCAATGCCATATCTCAAAATCACTATCAAATTCTAAAATTAAAGCATGGGCTAGCTAGAGCACAAAGCAACATCACAAAAACGTAGAAATTATCAAAAACCGAGTTAAAATCATACCCTCAATTTACTTGAGCAAGAGCCGAATGTTTAAGAACTAAAACCCTTAGTTTTCTTTCCTTATTTTCGGTGGATGAACACCATTAAAAATGGCCACCATTTTTTCTTTATTTTTGTTATAATAACATTAATAATCCATTTACTTATTTACCCTTTTTAATTAACATATAAACTTATAATATACAAGCCCATAACCGTCCACTATTAGACTTAGTGGTCAAATTTCCATTTAAGGACTTCATCTTTATTAAGCCATGTCAATTTAACACATTAACATATAGAATGTCACTTTTACCTTTTATGCAATTTAGTCCTTTTCTCAAATTAAACACACAAACGGACAAATTAATTCATGGAACTTTAACACATGCTTAATCACATACAGTAAACAGAAAAATTAATATTAAATATTTTTCTAACTCGGATTTGTGGTCCCGAAACCACTATTCTGACAAGGGTCTAAATCGGACTGTTACAATTCTACCCCTTAGGGATTTTCGTCCCCGAAAATCTTACCGTTAAACAGGTTTGGATATTGTTGTCTCATTGTATCTTCAGGCTCCCGTGTAGCCTCTTCCACTCCATGTCGATGCCATAACACTTTTACAAATGAGATTTTCTTGTTTCTCAATTCTTTCACTTCATGATCTAAGATACGGATCGGTTCCTCTTCATAAGTCATATCGGATCGGATTTCAATCTCGAACGGAGAAATCACATGTGATGGATGAGACCTGTAATCTTTTCTAGCTCAGGTGGCAACAACAATCTATATGCTACATGTCCAATACGCTCGATAATTTCATACGGCCCGATGAACCTCGGACTCAACTTGCCTTTACATCCGAATCGGAGTATCTTCTTCCACAAAGATACCTTCAAAAATACTTTATCGCTGATCTCAAACTCAATATCTTTCCGTTTCAAATCTGCATAGGATTTCTGACTATTACGGATTACTTTCACTTTATGTTCAGTTTCTTTGAACAGATCAACCCCGTGTATCTTACTTTCACTGAGATCAGTCCAATACAAAGGTGTTCGACATTTGCGTCCATACAAAGCCTCATAAGGTTCCATTTTGATGCTCGACTGAAAGCTAATATTATACGCAAATTCAATCAATGACAAATATTGTTCCCACGTACCACTAAACTCAAGAATGCAACATCTTAACATATCCTCGAGAATCTGAATGATCCGTTCGGATTGACCATCAGTCTACGGGTGAAAAGTCGTACTGAAATGCAATTTAGTATCCAAGCCTTTTTGCAATTTCTTCCAGAATCATGATGTAAATCTCGAATCTCTATCAAACACAATAGACCGTGCAATCTCACAAAATCAGATATGTAAAGCTCAGCTAACTTATCAAGTGAGTAGTCTGTTCTAACCGGAACAAAATGAGCTGATTTCGTCAATCTATCAACTATCACCCAGATTGCGTCGTTCTTTCTTGGAGATAAAGGTAATCCTAACACAAAGTCCATCGTGATTCTCTCCCATTTCCACTCAGGAATCATAATCGGTTGTAATAAACCGGATGGAACTTGATGTTCAGCTTTAACTTGCTGACAAACCAAACATCTCGAAACAAACTTTGAGATATCTCATTTCATACCATGCCACCAATAAAACTATTTTAGATCGTTATACATTTTTGTATTTCCCGGATGAACAGCCAAACGACTACTATTAGCTTCTTTCAAAATCAACTGAATTTCTTCAGAATACAAATCCTATCTCTGAATCTCAAACAATCATCACTATCAACTCGAAATTCCAAATCGACATTCAATCCACACTGATCTCGTTTAGCCATCATTTCAACATCACTTTTCTTGGCATCACAAATCTGACGTATAAACATCGGCCTAACTTTCAATTCAGCCAAAACTGAACCATCATCACATAGATTTATCTGAATACTCTTTGCTCGCAAAGCACGTAAGGATTTTCGGCTCAAAGCATCAGCAACTACATTAGCTTTACCCGGATGATAATCAATTACTAATTCATAGTCTTTTAACAATTCTAACCATCTCTGCTATCTCAAATTTAATTCTTTCTGAGTCATCAGATATTTCAAACTCTTGTGATTAGTATAAACATGACATTTCTCACCAAGTAGGTAGTGACGCCAAATCTTCAATGCAAATACAATCGCGGCTAATTCAAAGCCGTGTGCCGGGTAATTCTTTTCATGTAGCTTTAACTGCCTCTAAGCATAAGCTATAACTTTACCCTCTTGCATCAGCACACAGCCCAAATCATTCAACGATGCATCACTGTAAACTATAAACTCTTTACTCGATTCAGGTTGAACTAACACCGGCGCTTCTGTCAACAATGCTTTCAACTGTTCAAAACTCTACTAGCACTTTTCTGGCCACTCGAATTTAACATCTTTCTGTAGCAATTTTGTTAACAGAGTTGCAATCATCAAGAAATCTATGGACTGTTTATAATATCCCGCTAGTCCCAGAAATCTACGGACTTCAGACACATTTCTCGAAGGTGTCCATTCTAAAATAGCTGAGATTTTACTCGGATCAACTCGTATTCCCGCAGCTGATACAATATGCCTCAGAAAACCAACCTCACGCAACCAAAACTCACATCTGCTAAACTTTGCATACAATTGCTTCTTACGCAGATCTGTAACACGATTCTCAAATGCTCGGCATGTTACGTCTCATCACAAGAATAAATCAGAATGTCATCAATAAACACCATGACAAATCGATCCAAATACGATCTGAATATCCGATTCATCAAATCCGTAAACACTGAAGGAGCATTCGTTAGTCCAAAAGGCATAACTAAGAATTCATAATGTTTGTACCTCATTCTGAAAGCAGTTTTCGGCACATCCGATTCTTTGACTCTTAACTAATAATAACCCGATCTCAAATCTATCTTAGAAAATATTGTAGCTCCTTTCAGCTGATCAAACAAATCATCAATTCGAGGCAACAGATATTTATTCTTTATCGTCACTTTGTTCAACTGTCAGTAGTCAATACACATCCTCATAGTACCATCTTTTTTTTTTCACAAACAACACAGGAGCACCCCAGGGCGAGAAACTCAATCATGCAAATCCTCTATCGGTCAACTCTTGGAATTGATACTTTAACTCTTTCAATTCTGTTGGTGCCATTTTATACGAAACTATTGAAATAGGAGTCATCCCTGGTATTAATTCAATACCAAACTCAATTCTCGTATCGAAGGTAATTCCGGTAGTTCTTCAGGAAACATATCTGGAAACTCACAAACTACAGGTACAGATTCAACTTTCTTTTTAGTCACTTTTGTATCTATCACATATGCAGAATAAGCTTCGCAACCCTTTTTCACATAATTCAAAGCTTTCATCGAAGATATAATAGTCGGCAACCCATTCAAATCACTGGATTCATTTCGAACTATCTCACCATTCTGACTTCTCAAATCAATACTCTTTCGTTTACAATTCACAATAGCATTATGCAAAGTGAGCCAATCCATACCCAAAATTATATCAAATTCATCAAATGGTAGAAGCATCAAATTAGCCAAAAAAGCAGATATCCCGAAACATCAACGGGCAGTTCTTGCACACTTTATCAATCAAGACACACTTGCCTAAGGGGTTTGATACTCTAATCACAAATTCAATAGACTCAATATGTAGAGTCTTACTAGATACTAAATTCATACACACATATGAATGAGTAGGTCCTGGATCTATCAATGCAATCACATTAGTATCAAATAGAGTAAAAGTACCAGTAATGACGTTTGGAGATGACGCTTCTTCTCGAGCGCGAATGGCATAGGCTCGGGCAGGTGCTCTCGCCTCTGATCTCATAGCTATATCTGTCGTCCCTCTCTGACTACCACTTACATTTCCAATGTTTCTGGAAGGTCTACCCCTAGCTGTCGTATTACTCAGCGTTACTCTCTGAACATTGTCTTTCTCGACTAACTCTAGAAAATCTCGAATAAAGTGATCTCGTGATCCACATTTATAGCAAACTCTATTATTGTACCTGTCCCAACATTCCCCAACATGCCGCCTCCCATACTGTCTACACTCAGGCTTATTACTTTTGACACTTTCAACACTCGATTCAATCGGAATTTGAGTTCTTGGACCAACACTTTGTTTCACACGATCTCTACCCGAATGTCCAAATGAAACATTTGAGCGATTACCTGCATCTCTGAATCTCTTTGACAAAAGTTGATACGACTTACTCATTGATCTTTTTCTTTCATCTCTAACTTCAAAATCCACTTTCTTCTTTTCTTTACTAAGCTCATCGGCTTTGCAGGCTCTTTCCACTAACACTACAAATTCATTCAGGTCAAGTATTCCAACCAACAATTTAATGTCTTCATTCAGCCCCTCAATGAAACGTTTGCACATAGTAGCTTCAATCGAAACACATTCCCGTGCATACTAACTTAATCTCACAAACTCCCGTTCATACTCCGTAACTGACATACGGCCCTGTTTCAGTTCTAAAAACTCTTTACGTTTCTGGTCTATGAAATGTTGACTGATATACTTATTTTGGAATTCAACTTGAAAGAAATCCCAGGTGATTTTCTCTCTCGGAACCACAGATATCAATGTCTTCAACCAGTTATATGTCGTATTTCTCAACAAGGAAACAACACATTTAATGCATTCATCAGGAGTCAATGACATCTCATCAAACACTCGGACTGTATTCTCGAGCCAAAACTCAGCTCGTTCAGTATCGTCATCAACTGTGGCTCTAAACTCTTCAGCCCCATACTTTCGAATCTTATCCACGAGAGGCTTATTCAATCGGATCGGATCTGTCGCTTGTGGCACTACAGGCACTTGTGGGGGTAGAGGTTGTGGAGCAGCTGGATTCGTTTGAACGAACTCTGAAAAACACTCACTCATCATTCAAAAAAAGGCTTGCTTAGCCTCTCCCCCTTGACTACTAGCTATCGGCCTAGATTCGGCCGACGCTGTCCCTTGAGCGGGAGCAGACGCATTGCTCTCAACATCATCAGCAACTGCTCGATTAAGATCCATTTACTATACGAAAACACATTTTTTTAACTGTCAGGATTCATCACACTATCGCAATTATATATATGGCATGTATAGCTAGACTTACACGCGCTATGTTAGTCCTAGAATCGACTAAACCGTAACTCTGATACTAATAAAATGTAACACCCATAACCCGTAACCGTTGCCGGACTAGGGTTAAGAGGCATTACTAATCATTTCTAATCATTTCATATCATTAAACAATACAAAGTCATTCATCATTCAAACATATTAAGAAGTAAACATATAGTCCCTTAATAAGGTCTACGAGACCCTAAACACATAATGAAAAGGGGCAGGGACTAAACGGAGCACACACACAAATTTTTGAAATTCAAACATTTTTCAAAGCTGCAGCCCGTGCGTCCAAGCCATGGCAAAACAGGGCATACATACTCACTTGTTCCATTTAGTCAGAATTTAGGTAAGTAAACATAGTATGTTCCAACTCAATTTGGCCAAATGCCTAAGCACATATTCACCAACATGTTAGCCATGTAAAACACATATAATAGCTAATGAAAATGAATGAACATAATAAGCAAGTTTCATATACATGTATCGTCCATTTCATGTTTCAATATATCATATAACATCATTTCCATATATTTCATTTACATATCTGTAATAGTTCGTATTGAACTCATATCATCTCGTAACAAATCATTTCCCGTTAAACCATTTAAATTGGATACTAGGGATAGCTCACACATAGTATGCTAAATTGTAATCCGTCAATTCTTGTACATGTATGCTCATACGAGCTATGAATTGGTATGCTCTCATGAGCTGTAAATCGGTAAGCTCATATGAGCTGAGAATCGGTAACCCTAATGACATGTCATTTGTATCCTACGAATTCCTAAGGTTCAAACGGGACTCGGTAATCATCGTACATTTTTGGATATGCGATCGGTATTTATACATGGCAATTATACAAACTACATACATATAATTCAATTAAAACATATAAATACTCAATTTAATTACACGATCTTACCTCGACAAGGATACGTAGATACGGAGGCGATTAATCTGAGATTTTCTTTTTGCCTCGATCTAACTTCGTACAAGGTTCGACTGGATCTAATTGAAGGAATTGGGTTTTTGAATGTTAAACGCCAAAAATGGCTTCCTTCTCTTTAAGTTTCGATTGTGAAATGATAATGGAAGATGATGATAATTTGGTTTTATTTTAATTAACCTTTTATTTACAAATTTCCAAAATTAACCTTAAAAACTAACCAAAATTTTAATAATGCCAAACCTTGCTCATCCATTATCAACATTAATGGGCTAATTACCCTATAAGGACCTCCACTTTAAAGTCCTATAGTTATTTAATACCATTAGCTATTAGAACTCAACTTTTTCACTTACGCGATTTAGTCCTTTTTATCAAATTAAGCATGTAAACGGTAAAATTTCTTAACGACATTTTTATACAGTAATGCTATCATGCTGTAGACCATAAAATAATAATAAAATATTTTTTTACTTCGGATTTGTTGTCCAGAAACCACTATTCTGATTTCACTGAAAACGAGTTGTTACAATAGTTTTAGTAATTCTAAGTTAAAGAATGAAATTGATCTAACACATTTATGTCATATTGATTAAAACTCACCTTTTAGAAACCGCACATTGGAACATTTTTACTTTTTATTTTCTTAGTTAAGTTATTTAATTATTTTTTAGTTTTCATAACCCCTTTTTAAATCAACAATTGCTTCCATCACCAAAGTGTTTAACCTTACATTTCATAAATATTTTTCTTTCATAGTCTCTGTGGGTACGATAACTCGACATTTACTTGTCACTTTATTACTTGTTGCGGCTGTGTACACTTACACATTTCCGCCGTTCCAGTCTAATATCTCGATATTCAGTATCAATCACAACGAATCAATTTATATGAAAAATTATATTCTCACCTTGATACCCAATCATGCAAATAACATGAATATGTAAACAAATATATTGATCTTGAATAATAAAAGTACAAATCGAATCCTTGCGTCACCTGTCGTTGAATCTCACTTTTCCTTTCTCTCTTAACCGCCCAATGTCATCTTTAACTATGTACGATAATACAAAAATTAAATGATATCAATTTTCATACAATTCACATTGAAATACAAATCTAAACATATTTTACATTTTATTCAATTTAGTCCCTATACTTGGGATATGTATATCTTAAAATATTTAGCATCGGATAAAAATCTAATTTCACATTGTTTCATTAGAGACCCTATACTTTCTATTACTAGCATAATTTCATAATAGGTTTTCAATTTATTCAATTTGGTCCCTATGTTACAAAGTTAACTATCAAGCTTATTAAGCTTTACAATTTAGTTCTTAACATAATCTAAGCTTAATTTCTATCAATTTCAAGTCTAATTCATCAATTTCTCAATAATGAAAACTTGTTACAAATTCATCCATTGAACAAATTGATGCATGGTCTAACTTAATCAAGCTCCAATAATAATAAATCTATAAAAAATTACAAGAAAAAGGCATGGTTACCTTGTTAGATTTTTTGTCGAATGCTTAAGAGAAGTGGGAAGCTTTCTTTGTTTCTAATAATGGCGAATGGTGAGAAGAATGAAGAGAGTGGTGGTTTCATCCTCTTATTTAGTTTTTATACTTAGATTAAGTTTAGTTTAATCTTAATTAATTAGTTTAATTAATGGATTAATATACATTAGTTAGCTATTAAGTAAGTTTAATGGAAAAAATCATCATCATCCACTATCCACTAACTAAAATTGATTTATTAACCATTTTAGTCCTTTGGCCAGTTGCTATCTAAGTCTCCAAGCCTTTTTTTCAATTAAAACTCAATAACAATTGGACTTTTACAATTTAGTCCTTAAGTTTTTTAATTAATTAATTTTTCGACTAAATTGCTTAACAGAATTTCAATATTTTTTTATATTAACTCCATAAATATTCCTATTTATATTTACGGACTTGGCTTATGAAAATGGGATTCCAAACTATATTTTTCGATACCACTTGAATTCGGGTCGTTACACTTAAACTCATCAAGAAAACTCAAAATTGAAACTCTTTAACACTAGAACAAAAAATAATATGAATGGAGAGAAAATAAAGAAATTGTTCAAATAATGCAAAAATCCACTTCTTAAAAGTTTAATGACATTTTAAAGAATTGAAAACATTGAATTTCTTCTAAAAATCTTTCAACAATCATCAAAATCCAAAAGTCCTCTTCAATACAAAAAGAATGTAAAATGCAAAAAACATAGAAATCAAGCATATAAAATTAAGAAGAATGATGAAACAATTAAGAAAATGTTTACCTTGGTTAAAAAAATGATTGGATGAAATAAAAAATACATAAATAAATGTTTATGAGAGTTGAGAGAATGAAAAGAACTTTAATTAGTGATTTTCCTGTTCAAATGATCAAATGGAAACAATAATCGTTCCCCTATTTCTAATTGGAATAATGGGTTTTTTACTAACTAGCCCTTGGTCTAATAGCCGTATAAACCCCTCTCATGTTTCTAACTATATTTTCTTAACTTTAGACATTAGCCCCACAATATTTTTCCTTTCTTACAAAATAATCCATACCTCGATTTCCAATTTTATTATTTCTATTAATGACTGCTTACTAATTAATACCCAGAAAAAATGAATTATAAAATCAAACCACACTCATTCTTGGAAAATCTCTCGCTTT
The DNA here is from genome assembly GCA_025503065.1 of Gossypium bickii. Taxonomy (NCBI): domain Eukaryota; kingdom Viridiplantae; phylum Streptophyta; class Magnoliopsida; order Malvales; family Malvaceae; genus Gossypium; species Gossypium bickii. The sequence goes on along the minus strand of CP106717.1, from coordinate 55,895,081 downwards.
ACCTTCCGAACCAACTCAAATTTCAAATTTTCTGCACTTAGAGAAATTTTCGTTTGCCGAAAAATATTGGGGGCGATGTGGCTGCAACATGATAACTCATATTATAATTTATATGAATGTCACAAAATCTCAAAAAATAATAAAAATATTTAAAGAATTCAATAAATTTTAAAAAAAGTTTGTAGGAGAACTTTAAAGAAATATTCCATGTTAGCAATAAAGTACACATAAATTGTCACACGAATTGTCATGTCAATATCATTTAATATTTAATAATTCAATCCTCTTTTTTCTTCCAAAACAAAGCAATATGATTAAAATTTGAAGGTCAAGAAAAAAAATGATAAAAAAATAGGGCCAAAGTGATCAAATAGATATACATTAAGGGCTAAATTTATCATTGTACATTGAAAAATCTATCAATATTTTTTTTAGGTATAATGATTTATTTATCCTTCAATATTTACATGTTCTATCAATTTAGTTATTATTCTTTTCTAGCTCAATTCAAACACTAACCTTTCAAAACGATTATTTGTCTTTTTTAACAAAAATATTGATTAAAACATTAGTTTTTAAAGATGTTAGCGTGACAATTCACTTGCACTTCATAGTAACAAATAATTTAAAATTTGTAAAAAGATATTAAAAAATCAAAATATAAAAACATATATAAAAAGTTCATAAAAGTTAAAAAAAATACATAAAGTAAACATGAATTGCCATGTTTAAAAGTTAATATTTTAGTCAATATTTTCATTAAAAATAAGTTTGGCTCTTTTTCAAAAGATTAAAGGTCAACTTTAATTCTTTTTAAAATATTAAAGGTTAAATTTAGTTAAATAATAATAATAAGAGCAAAATTAAAAAATATAAATCTTAAGAGCTAATTTGATATTATGTCTTTTATTTATTAATTTTTATATAATATTTAATATTATCACTTCTAAATTTTTAAATAAAATAATAAATACACTTTAACGGCATTTAAACTCAAATACTCACCTTCGAATTAAAACTCGTTAAAATGTTTCTGGTATATGTGTTTAACCATCACCAATAATTTCATAAAAGAAGTTATAATTAAATGTGGGAACCGGGAAGTGTAAAAGAGTCATTTTAAGGGAAGGGGGTTGAGTTGAGAACGATGTAAGCAGATGAAGGGGGGCAGTTTGGCCAGATGAAGCAGGAAAAGACACGTCTGTAATAAAAAACAGACAAGTAGGATGTTGAAGTTTAAATAAAACTAGACACATGGGGGGAAGGCTTTTTCAATCAACTCAAACTCTCCAAGCATTCATTAATTAAATTGAAGAGAAAGGTAGACACAGTCTTAGCTCTCCCCTTCCTCTTATTGGCTGCTTTCTTGACTTTCTCCAACAGTTGGACCCCTTTATATGGGGTAATTTACCAATAAATACTTTTTTTATTCAAAAATTACGAAAATAGATTTATTATTTAATTATTTATTAGAATAAACTATTTTCTCCGAAAACGTGTCCACGTCAGCTCGATGTCGTGGTATATGACAAGAAAACGCGCCCCTGGGAGAGCGTTTTTGTCACACCAGCAGAAAACGCTTCTTTGAGGGCCTTTCTATTCTTTATTCTCTTTATTACTATTAACAAATTAACAACTCAAATGACCATAACAAATTATCTTAAGAATCATTAAATTCTATACCTATAAAAGAGCAGACTGATGTATCATGTAAATTGTTTGAAATGCAAGAGTCAAATAATTCTTGGTGGTGGAAGAAAATATCTCTCATTTCTCCCCCGAAGAAATTCCTTTGTTTTTGTTTTCAAAAGAATGTTGTTGTGTTGCCGTGACCGGTGCACGAATCCTTTGAATCCGGTACCGGCAGGTATCATACCCCCAAGCACAACGTTTTCTTTCAGGCCTTTCAACCAATTGATACAACCCTAGAGAGCAGCTTCTGCTAAAACTTGAGCAGTTTCTTGAAAACTTGCTTCAGATACAAAAATGCTCCCCCAATGACGCGTTTTAGCCCATTTTTTTCCAAAAAAAAAAAACTTTTCTCGAATTAAATTTTCAAAAAAAAGTTTATTTTTTAGATATTACAAAAAATAGATTAATTTTTTAAAAAATTTACGAGAATAAACCTTTATAAATGATCAAAGTGACAACACCATTTTTTTTAACGTGCCACCAATTAATATGAAAATATAACTTACAAAGCAAATCTTTATATAGACCCAAAGTCTCATTTCCCTTGTTTTCTTAAGCAATGTGGGATGTGAGATATGTGTATATATATAGACTCATGAATAGGTTTGTAGCTTGTTCCTAAATAATGTGGGTTTCCTACCTCTTTTAACTAACAACATGAGATTAAATGTTACACTATATTTGATATTTTTTTACAAAACAATTTCTATTTTTTTTTATATTTTGTTAATATTTTCTCATATTATAAAATTATCTTTTGAGATCTTTAATCTTGTTGCATTTTAGAATTGTTAACATATACAAAAGAACTATTAAAAAAAAGAGAACAAATTGCACATATGAAACTTGTACATGCAATAATCTTCTATTCGATTTTAAATGTTTGAAGTTAATATCAATGCAATTCTAATTTTTAAAATAATTTTCCATTATTTAAATTTAGAAGTTATATTTTTAAATTTTTTTTATATTATAAATGTTTGATTAATAAATAAATGGTGAGTATTTGGTACTCAAATAGTATTTTTTGTAATTTTAAAAAATTGATATATCTTTTTAAATATTTATTTATGTTTAATATTTTACTATACTAATTAATTTTTTTAATTCTAATTTTAATTTAATTTTCATAACCTAATGAATGCCGATAAATTTATTTCAGATATATTTTGACTAGATAGATAATATATTTAAACATAGTATATAATTATGTTAAATAAGCTTTTTTATAGAAATATATAATATACATAAAATATAATAATTATTTTTCATATTTTATATCTAGATTAAATTACATTAGTAGTCATTTAACTATATTTTTTAGCTATCGAATTATAAAAATTTAAAAAATGATTACTCAACTATTAGTAATTTTTTAAATATTTATTTTTTAATATTTTACCATACTCATTTTATATTCTATATTTTTTTTACTTATAGAGTTTAAAAGTTTTATTTATAATATAACAAATGTTAATTTTTTGTAAAAAAAATCAAATATAGTGTAGCATTTAATCTCATGTTGTTAGTTAAAAGAGGAAGGAATCCCACATTGTTTAGGAACATGCTGCAAAACTATTAATGAGACTATATATACGCATATCTCATATCTCATATTACTCAATAAAACAAGGGAAATGAGACTTTGGGTCTATATAAAGATTTACTTTATAAGTTATATTTCCATATTAATTCTTGTAAATTTTTAAAAAATTTGGTCTATTTTTGTAATATCTAAAAAATGACATTTTTTGAAAATTTAATTTGAGAATAGTATTTTTTTGGAAAAAAACACGGGCTAAAACACTCCCTTAAGGACGCGTTTTCCTGCCACATACCCTAACATCGTGCTAACGAACGTGCTTTCAAAAAAAATAACCTTTTTCAATAAATAACTAAATAATAAGTCTATTTTCGTAATTTAAAAAAAAACATTTATTGATAAATTGCCCCTTTATATCTCCAATTACACGCACCCTCCATTCCCTCTTATGCTTTATTATTATTGTAGAGAGAAAGAGAGGATTAGGTGGTGGGGCCCACAAGGATAGAGGCGAATCCTCTTTAACGCTAGAAACAAAAACAATTTGCAAATATTTTTAAAGGTCTATTATATTTTTACATGTGTACAGTCATTAACTATTCTTTATTTATTTATATTGTCAAAAAAAAACTATTCTTTATTTATTTATTTCTCAAGTAATTAATTTATAAATAATAATAAAAGAAAGAGGGAGAAAATGCCCAAAGTAAATTGCTTTTTACGGTACAGGGAATTGCACGTACGTCGGATGGACGCCTGCCGCCGGCTCTCCTCCTCCTCACTTTTAACTGTCTCTCCCCCGACACGTACTAAATTACTTAAACCTTTTATTTGTTTGAGGTTGAGTTTTGTTTTTAAATATTTTTGTCATTTTATTTGATCTATGTTTAATAATTTTTATTTAAATTTAATATAAAATATAAAAATTAGTCATTAAACTAAGATTAAGATTACATTAAAAAATTCATAAATTTTTTATCAAATTCATAACAACATATACTATTACTATTATAAACTTGCTTTAGTGGAGATATAAGAGATTAAATATAATGGTGGTAGAAGATGAAACAAAAATTTAGATTTGAACTTCCGGAAAGGGTGAATTATTTGTGTAAGTCCATGTTGGTTAAGAAAGGTAAGAGATGAGTGCCCATGAAATTAAGGTCTTCACTTTGGTTTCCTTCCCTAAGGTAAGATTTAATATGATAAAAGTGATCACTTTTTTAGAAATTTAATGTTTAGTATGTCCATTATTTTTATTTTCTTTAGAATCTAACTTCCTCGTGGGAGCTTTTTTCTATAAACATAACAATGTTATTCTCAGGATAAAAGGTGGGAAAGTTATTTCTCTATATATATTGGAAAGTTAAAAAAATATATTAAGACAAAATTAACTCTATTTTATATTGGTTTAGGGTATTAGTCTTAATAAACATTAAAAAAAAGCTAGTCTCAACTTGATTCTCTCTATTACTTCAATGGATTTTTTGCAAGTAATTTTTATTTTATTTTATTTTTATATGCATATTTAATCATCTATATAATGTATCATTTACCTATTATATTTATTTTCTATTATTTTTCTCTCTCTTTTTTCGATGTCGTTACCTTCTATGTATTGGTAAAATTAACTATCTTTTCTCAATTCTAGATAACATGAAAAAAGATTATGCAAAAAGTTTGCGTAACAGATCTATTTAATGGACATTCAATTGCTATGATAGTATATTTTAAGATTCTATTTTATAATTTACCTTCAATTATTGGAACTATATTAGGATGATATACATCATGTTACTTCTATTTAAAACATATTATTATGTGGTTTGCTACTGTTAGAGTTGTGTGACCCGAATCCTTGTTAAAGAAATAAAATACAGTGGAAATAAGGGGATTTTTGTAGGGCTTAAGGCCAAAGGCCGAATGCCCGAGGCCGTATCCCAACAGATCCCCGACCGGGGGTGTTGGGGCTGGAGGCCCTTGCAGTACGGACCATGTAACAGCCCGGTTTAGACCCTAGTCGGAACAGTGGTTTTGGGACCACAAATTCGAGGTCAGAGAAATAATTTAATATTATTTTTGATGTTTATGGCATGTGATAAAGTATGTGTGAAAGTTCTGTGTGAAAATTTTATCGTTTGTGTGCCGATTTATTAAAAATGACCTAATCGCTTAAAATGCAAAAGTTGTGTGCTAGTAGTTAAAAGTGCTTAAATGCTATGTCTTATTAAATGAGAGGTCCTTATGTTGTTATTAGACCATTAATAGCTTGGATGGACAAAAATGGGTTTATATTAGTGGATTTTTAATGTGATTATGAAAGGTTAATTTTGGTAATTGATAAATCATGATATTATTATTAAACAAAGACAAATACCCATCTTTTTCATGCATTCATCACCAAAAATTTAAGAAATAGATAGGGTTTATGAGCTTTGAGCATTCAAAACTTCTTGAGCTTGCATGATGTATGTTTTGAGCTCGATTTTTGATGATTTTTATGTTTTTGTGATCGTTGCTTTGAGTACTAGCTAGCTCGTACCTTAATTTTCGAAATTGATGATGATTTTATGTAGTACCATTGTTGAATAGTTGAGTTTTGTAATGTTTGATGAGAAAACTAAGTGTTTGATGATTGATATACATATTTTCTAAAGTGATTTTGAGTAAAAATGCATTTTTGGGATTTAATTGAGAAATGTGAAAACTTTGTGTTGAAATGTGAAATAAATGTGAAATATGGGCTGCTAGGGGCACTATGGTAATTCGACTAAGTATGGATTAAATTGGATTTTGTGAATTTGATGTAGTTGTACAAAAAGGACTAAATTGATAAAAATATGAAAATTAGGGGGCTAATAGTAAAATGCCCTAATTATGTGTTGTGAACTAAATTGAGTGAAAATATGATTGAATGAGTTGAATTTGATATTATATAGATCAAGAAATGAGAAATTTGGACTTAGATTGAGGCAAAAACAAAGTGCTCAATTGATCGACTAATCTCGTCGTTTCTAAGTCTGAGGTAAGTTCGTGTATAATACGTATTATTTAAACAATGTTCATATATGATGAAATGAATGGAAATGTGATTGTGGAGTTTGGTAATGTGAAATGTGAGTTCGAAGATATGTGGCACTAAGTGTGCATAAATAGAATCGTTATAGTGATGAATGGCACTAAATGTGCGAGATAAAGAAAACATCGGCTGTATTATTTGGCACTACGTGTGCGATACCTAGACAAATTCAATTTTATGTGATAACACTAAGCGTGCAATATTATTATAGCTTCGGCTAATTAATTGGCACTAAGTGTGCGAGTTCATCGAACGTTTAAAGAGGAATGACCGAATTATAGCATCTAGCATTGAAGTGGTCAATGTGATAGATAAATACGTGATGGTACATGTATGTACAGAACCTATATGGTTGATGATATTGTGTATGAGATAGATGGATGATTATGCGAATGAATGATGAAAAGGGTTGGATTGAGTAGCATTATAAATGCTTGTATATGAACCTATAGATATGGTATGAAAGTGAGTAATAGCCATGGATGAGATTGAGTAGTGATGTGAATTGAACTAAGTCTTAGTTAATTTTGCATATTGAATTTGAATTATTGAGTTAATTGTGTTATATTACGAACTTATTAAGCTTTAAAACTTACTGTGTGAAGCCTGTCTCTGTTTTACAGGGGTATTTAAGCTAGCTCGAATCTGGGGATTGTCATCGATTCAATCACAGTATCGAACATCTATTTTGGTACCTTTTGGAAGTTGTATTTATGGTATATAGTATGTATAGGCTAGTGAGGTTGTGGAATGTTTTGAGATGTATAAATATTGCCATGTGATATGGCTTGATAATGGATGAGACTTTGGATTGATTTTGGTGTATGTTTTGCTATGTGAAATTGGTGTATGTGATGTGTATATATGGTCTTGTGTGAATGGCCATTATGATATGCTCTAGTGAAATAGAAATAGTATGTTTCATACTTGATTTGGTAGTTGAGATGGTGAATATATTGCATGTTTGAAATGGTTTGAAATGAGATGTGAATCATATGCTTTGGTATGGAATTGGTTCATGAAATGGACATGTTTTGAGTTTGAATTGTATATGGAAATGAATGAGGATATTGTAGCAGGAATTGTGTATGTTTTGGTAGGATTTTGACCATTAATTTGGCATGAATTGAGTATAGAGTGATGCTTATAGGAATGACCTAAAATGGGTGGCAATTTGGCCTTGTAAATAGCCTATAATTGCCCACACAGTTGACCACACGGGCGTGTGTGTCGACAGTGTCCTTCAATGTCCCAATTAGAAGCAAGTCAGACTTGCACACGGGCCAGACACACGGGCGTGTGGTAGGCCGTGTGATTCAAGTCAGTGTTGCACATGGGCCAGACACAAGGGCGTGTGACAAGCCGTGTGACCCAAGTCAGTGTTGCACATGGGGTAAGACATGGTCTAAGGTATGGCTATGTGAGGCACACGGCCTAGCCACACTAGCGTGTGCCCTGTTTTGAAGAAGAAATTTTTTAAAGTTTTGTAAAAGTTTTAAATGTGATTGGTTCAGTCCCTAACCACTTCTAAAGCATGTTTAAGGTCTCGTAGACCTTCTAAAGGGACTTTATGTTATTGATTAACTATGATATGCTGATGTCTGAGCAATGGTTGTTTAAATGTTATGATTTGACCGGTAATACCTCGTAATCCAGCGATGGATACGGGTTAGGGTTGTTACATTTGATTGATATTAGAGCTATGGTTTAGTCAATTCTAGGACTAACGTAGCTTGTGAGAGTCTAGCTATACATGCCATAAATATAACTGCGATAGTGTGATGATTCCTGACAGTTAGAAAAATGTGTTTTCGTATCGAGAATGTATCCCGATCGAGCTGTAGCTGATGATGTTCAGAGTAATGCACTTGCTCCCGCTTAAGGGACAGCACCGACTGAATCTAGGCCGATTACTAGTAGTCACGAGAGAGAGGCAAAGCAAGCCTTCTTCCAAATGATGAAGTGGTTCACGGAGTTCGTTCGAACAAATCTGGTTGCTCAACAACCTCCACCCCCACAAGTTCCTGTAGCACCATAAGTTATAGACCCGATTCGATTTAGTAAACCTCCAGTTAATAAGATTCTTAAGTATGGGGTAGAAGAGTTCAGGGCCACAGTTGATGATGATGCCGAGCGAGCTGAATTTTGGCTTGAGAATACCATTAGAGTGTTTGATGAATTATCATGTACTTTTGATGAATGTCTTAAGTGTACTATTTCACTGTTGAGAGATACGATGTATCATTGGTGGAAAACGTTGATATCTGTGGTTCTAAGAGAACGACTCACCTGGGATTTCTTCCAACCTGAATTCCAGAAGAAATATATCAATCAACGATTTATAGATCAGAAATGCAAAGAGTTCCTTGAGTTGAAATAGGGTCGTTTGTCTATTACAGAATACGAGCGAGAATTTGTAAGATTGAGCCAGTATGCATGAGAATGTGTTTCGACAAAAACTACTATGTGTAAACGGTTTATTGAAGGGTTGAATGAACATATTAAACTTCTGGTTGGAATTCTTGACTTGATTAAGTTTGTGGTATTGGTTGAAAGAGCTTATAAAGCCGAGGAGCTTAGTAAAGAAAAGAAGAAAGCATACTCAGAAGCTAGAGACGAGAGAAAAAGGTCGATGAGTAAGCTGTATCACTCTTCGTCAAAGAGATTCAGAGATACAACCAGTCGTTCAAATGCTTCGATTGGACATTCGAGTAGAGATCGTGTGAAACAATATACGAGTCTTAAAGCTCAAATTCCAATGGAATCAAGTGTTGGCAGTGTTAGAAACAATAAGCCTGAGTGTAGACAGTGTGGGAGACGTCATATTGGTGAATGTTGGGGAAAGTATAATAATAGAGTTTGTTACAAATGTGGCTCGCAAGATCACTTTATTCGGGATTACACGGAGTTAGCTAAAAAAGATAATGTCCAGAGTACGAGGTCGAGTAACCCAGCAGCTAGGGGTAGACCACTCAGAAACACTGGAAATGTGAGTGGTAGTCAGAGAGGGACAACAGATACAGCTGTGAGATTTAAGACAAGAGTACCTGCCAGAGCCTATGCTATTTGCACTCGCGAAGAAGCGTCATCTCTTGATGTCATTACCGATACTTTCACTCTTTATGATACTGATGTGATTGCATTGATAGATCCAGGATCTATTCATTCATATGTGTGTGTGAACTTAGTATCTAGTAAGACTCTGCCTGTTGAGTCTACTGAGTTTGTGATTAAAGTATCGAACCCCCTAGGCAAATGTGTTTTAGTTAATAAAGTCTACAAGAATTGCCCTTTAATGATTCGGGGTCATTGTTTTCCAGCTGATGTTATTGCCCTTTGATGAGTTTGATATAATTCTGGGTATAGATTGGCTAACATTGCATGATGCTATTGTGAACTGCAAAAGAAAAACTATTGATTTAAGAAGTCAGAATGACAAGATAGTCCGAATTGAATCCAGTGATTTAAATGGGCTACCGGCCGTAATATTTTCGATGAAAGCTCTGAATTATGTGAAAAAGGGATGTGAAGCTTATCTTGCGTATGTGATTGATACGAAAATGACAAAAAAGAAAGTTGAATCTGTGCCTGTGGTTTGTGAGTTCCCTGATGTGTTTCCTGAAGAATTACTGGGATTACCTCCGATACGAGAAGTTAAGTTTGGCATTGAGTTTGTGCCGGGGATGACCCCTATCTTAATAGCTTCGTATAAAATGGTTCCAACAGAATTGAAAGAATTGAAGTCTCAGTTGCAAGAATTGACAGACAGAGGTTTTGTACGACCGAGCTTTTCTCCTTGGGGCGCTCCCGTTCTGTTTGTGAAAAAGAAAGATGGCACGATAAGAATGTGCATTGATTACAGTCAATTAAACAAAGTGACTATTAAGAACAAATATCCTCTGCCCAGAATCGATAATTTGTTCGATCAACTGAAAGGAGCTACTGTGTTTTCAAATATAGATCTGAGATTTGGATACTATCAGTTGCGAGTAAAAGATTCAGACATTCTGAAAACTGTTTTTAGAACGAGGTACGGGCATTATGAATATTTAGTTATGCCTTTCGGACTAACAAATGCTCCTGCTATCTTTATGGACTTGATGAATAGAATTTTCATACCGTATTTAGATCGATTTGTTGTTGTATTCATTGACGACATTTGGATTTATTTGCTGATGAAATTGAACATGCCGAACATTTGAGAATTGTGCTACAAACTCTGCGTGATAAGCAATTGTATGCAAATTTTAGTAAATGTGAATTCTGGTTGCGTAAAGTTGGCTTTTTGGAACATATTGTGTCAGTATCCGGTATACGAGTTGATTCGAGCAAGATTTCAGCTATTTTAGAGTGGAAGCCTCCGAAAAATGTGTCTGAAATTTGCAGTTTTTTGGGACTTGTTAATTATTACCGATGGTTCGTAAAAAGCTTTTCGATGATTGCAACTCCGTTTATAACACCCTAATCCGTATCCGTCATCGGAATAGGGTTATGAGGCATTATCGAACAAAACACAACTTCACTTAATCACTTATATCATATTCAAAATTATATAAATATACAAAGTGATTAGCTAATTTATTTATCAAGCATGCATTATTAATCACATTGTATACACAAACCATACCAAAATTTTCAAATTATCTTACACAGTATAAAATGCATTATTATGCATGGCCTTAGTTAACTACAACATGGTCAAGCATACTTATAATTCCATTTAAGTAATTATGCGTGTAGCTACTAAAGCACATATCATTTCAATATGTATTATTTCATTCATACATAAAGTGTATGCCATTATGCCTATTCATTTACTAAATAACCAACCTAACATTTCCTTAACACAACATGTGCGCAAGTTTTAAACCAAACAACCCATTATTCACCATTCATTGACCATACATATATACAACTTTAGTAACAATTTCATAAGGCCGAACATGCTTTAATGCTGTTTATTTATTATACACTTTAGCTATCCATATAAACCATTATATAAACACAAATACAAACTATAATATACTTATACTAATTATTATGTCAAAAATTTACATATACTTACTAATTTATTTCATGACAAATTGGCAACCAAAAGTAACCACATGAATAGTACAAGTTTTAGCCATCAAATCCTAAGCCAAAATATGCCATTTCATATTCAAATCATATCAATTTCGCACATCATGTAGTACACCAAATTATTTTTTTCAATACATACTCATTGTTTCAACTCATATCAATTCACATAATAAAATCATACATATCACTTCACATTTTCCAAACCTATATCCATTCACCAATTTATAGCATAAAACACACTTCCAAAATAGGTCTAGATCATGACCGAATATACACATGTTCTTCCATACCTTATAGCTGAACATACATATGTAAATTACTAGTTACTTTCGATACAAGCTTAAACCATGACTAAATTCAGACAATCATTAGTAAAGCATACTAAACAAATCACACGTAAATATACCATGGCCGAAATTATATAACTTAAGCATTATAACTAGCCATTTTCACATGGTTTTATATTTACAAATTCAAAACTAATAAAAACATAAGCTAGCCTACACATGCCATAGATTCATAGTTCAAATTTTTATAAGTACCGAAAAACGATCGATAGTGTGACGAATTTCTATGACGATCCCCGAGCTCATAACTAGCTTCCAAAATCTATAAAACAATGAACAAACACACAGAGAGTAAGCTTTCATAGCTTAGTAAGTCAAAAGTAAATAATTTTCCAAATGAACATTAACATTATATTCAATTAGCAAATCAATCCAAACCTTAACTAAATGTACATATATCACACACACAAATTCGTATATCATCAAATATACATTAGCATTTTAACATCATATGGCCGTGTAACATCCTGAATTTTTGGGCTTATACGTTTAATGGATGAATATGTGTAATGTGTTAATTTAAGTGTTAGGGGTCCAAATTGGGCTCAGGATTAGGCTAAGGCCTTGATTAAATTATTAGATTGGGCATTAAAGAATTAAAAGGTGGTAATTATGTTTAAAATGCCAAACATAGGCTTGTGGCCCAACAATAAATGGCACTATAAGGGAATTAGAAGTGACGCCACCCACAAGGGATTTAGGGGCCCAAAATTTAAGTTAAATGAAGCCCAAATCTTTTAATTTAAGTGAGCTAAATTTCGACAATTAGGTTTAATGAGGTGGACGGCTAAAGGCTTAAAAATAGGAGATTTATATGGATTTAATAATTGATAATTTAAGAGATAAAAAGGAGAAAAGATAGGAGCCTATCTACAAGGCAAGTGATGGCCGAAAATCCATCACCTAGAGGAGTGTAAAATTCGGCTACTGCATGGCAAAGAGGGTGCCGAATTTCCCCTCTCTTTTAGCTTGAATTTTAAGGGCGTTTACGGTTTTTAGCAGTAGGTGCCGAAATATCTATAAATAGGGGGGATAGCTCCTTGATTATGACATTTAAAAAACCCTAATTCTCTCTATTCTTTGTGCCGAATTCTTTAGCCTCTCCCACTCCAATTTCTTTTCTCCATTTTTTTCAAAAGCCGAAACTCTTCTCCACTTTTTCCTCATTGTGCCGATTTCTCTTTAAAAAGCCGAAATCTCCATAGTTTTTCTTTATTTATTCTATTTGAGAATTAGTTCTATTCTTTCGGCATTTAAAACTTTTCTTTGACATTGACGAATCCTCTCTTCAAGTGCTAGCCGAATCCCCTAATCTAAGCTAAGTGTCGACTTTTGTTAGATCTCATATTTTATCCCCGATTTTTGAAAGGCAAAAAGTCGAAAAGCTAATAGTTTAATGGTTCTATGATTGGGCGGCAATTCGAGATTTGATGGAAGCTTGGTCAACTAGATCTAAAAGCTGAAAATAGCTAGTCTCCAATTTCGAGATTTTAAGGTAAGAAGATTTGTTATTCAAATATATAAAATTGGGTAGAACATTAACCATGACCAAATATAGGAGAGGCCCTAGTTTCACATCCTTCCGGCTTTTTGAGCAAAGTTGTAAACCGGTTTAGCAAGGGTATCGACATTAATTAGGTGTGTAGATCTCTAACACACTCTTTAACTATGTTTTATGTGTTATGGGCTAAAAAGCCGAAAAGTGGCTGTGTAGACAGTCGAATAAAACCCTAAAAGGGTTAGGCAAGGATGCCAGGTACGTAATCATAGAAATCTCTATGTGTATCGATATATATATATGAAAGCCTGTATGATTTTTTTTTTATGTGTGAATGCATGGGGTGGGATTTTGATATGATGAAGGGGAAGAAGGTCGCATAGCGATCGGTGGCTTTGCCACATAGGTCACATAGTGATCGGTCTTTATGACAGGCAGCTCAGCTGTCGAGATGCTACGATATATTATTAAGGTCGCATGGCGATCGGTGGCTGAGTCACGTTATATTATGAGGTCACATAGTGATCGGTGGCTATGCCACGTTTAATGATTCCTGAATAATAGGAATAGGCGATGCAATTTATCGTTATGGTGTGTAGCGGATGGAGGTTGATTGTAGAAATCCCCAAGGTGTGATGGTTGGTGCGGGTTGGTGTGTAGAGGATGGAATTCTAGGATGGGTTGGGCTATTCATCATCTATTATCTCATCATGTGATTATGATTGTTTCCATTGTGTATGGGCTGGGGCTCATAATGTGTTTGTGGGCCCAAGCCTTTGTGTGTTTTTTTGGATTTGCACACCGAGTCTTGGTGACTCACCCTATTATTTTTCCTAACTTTGCATGATGAGTAGATCGTGGATATGGAGCCGAGACGGACTCGAGGGCCATCAAATTTTATTTCTACAAATTATTTTCGGGATTTCTTTAAGTTTATTTTATTTTTATTTGGGAATATTTATGTAATAAGGCCCCTAGTTTTTATTCAACCAAGTAGTTTTCAATGTTATGCAACATATGAATATACCACAAGGTTTGTTTACATTTATTAATAAAAAAACAAAGAGGTTTATTTTCAAAGAGTCTCTCTTTTATTCAAATTTAATTAATTTAACTTGTGTGTGCAAAATGCGATAAAGTGGTATGTGTTTGATAACATGTCGGATCTGGTCGAAACGCATGGGCCGGGTTTGGGGTGTTACATTTTAGTATCAGAGCCTAGTTCAAAACTCGGGCTGTGAAATGAGTCTAGTTGTGTTTTGAAAAAAAAATATTTTGGATGAAGATATGACCTTCGAGTCTACCGGCACCCGATCCACCCAATTCTGAACTCCTGATTGTGATATAAATGTGGGCTTAATGGGCTTTATGGGACGTAGACTATCTAGATTAGAACTTGATGGACTCTAGGCTTAGACAAACAACTCTTCAATTCCATAAGACTTAATTTCACTAAACAAAACCTGTAAACGAGTCGCAAGACTAAGGTGTGGCAACAGGCATATGCATGTCTAAGAGTAGATCCGGAAGAGCTTGGTATTTAAGTAGTCCAAGTGACTCACCTCCTCTTCGCTGGAATCTTACCTGGTGCATAGTGACTGTTCACTTTAGCCATGACAGGGTGTGGCAATAGGCATACGCATGTCTAGGAGTGGATTCAGGGAGAGCTTGGTATTTAAGCAGTCTTAGTAACTCACCTCCTCTTCGCTGGAATCTTACCTGGTGCGTAGTGACTATTCACTCTAGCTATAAGGACTTGTTCATGGGCTAAACCCATAATTAAAACCCGAAAGGGACCAACCACCCTGTTTGAAAAAAAAAATCCCCAAGTGTTGTAAAATTTTCAAAATACTTTTGATTTGTGAAAATTTCCAATCAACCCTGAATTCATACACTTATGTTTTAAAAATTTACCCGAAACCCTCATATTTACAAGAATAACCTGGTTTATGAAACTAGATTTTCCAAGAGTAACCCTCCTTTAAAAAAAAACAACAACAACATCAAAACATCCCTGGTTTGTAAATTACCAAACTACCCTTGTTTTGCAAAATGACCAAAATACCCCGGGTTTCAAAATTACCGAAATACCCCTAGGTTTCAAAATTACCGAAATACCCCCAGATTTCGAAATTACCGAAATACCTCCGGAGTGCAAAATTACCAAAATACCCTCGGATTGTAAAATTACCAACATACCCTTATTTCACAAAACACTAAGGAACCCTATTTTGAAAAATTACAAAAATACCCCTATAGGATAAATTACGAAAGTACCCCTGGGTAGTGAAACAACGAAAACACCCTTATGTGATGAATGTAAGTTCATGGATGTTATTTGTATGTTGATGATTGAATGTATGTGGTTCCTGAAACTAGGAGACAAACTTGAGACTGAAACCTGTAGATGTAATCTCGAATTCGAAAGAACTACTCTTAAACTATTGTTCATAAGATTGTTCGTGGGTAATCAATGAAAGAAATTAATAATTCATAAAATTTCTAATCAGATAAACGCAAATCGGTAGAATGAGTACAATGGGACGAGGACGCTCAAGATACGAATACCGGTGCGTACTCTACCATAGTATTCTAAGTGTTTCCTTTGGCTTTAGAATTAGAGTGCGCAGCGAAAGCATAGTGGTGAGACTTGGGTAGTACGATTAATAGTTAGTTGGAAATTTCGAGGACGAAATTTCTTTAAGGGGGTAAAACTGTAACATCCTGAATTTTTAGGCTTATGCGTTTAATGGGTAAATATGTGTAATGTGTTAATTTAAGTGTTAGGGGTCCAAATTGGGCTCAGGATTAGGCTAAGGCCTTGATTAAATTATTATATTGGGCATTAAAGAATTAAAAGGTAGTAATTATATTTCAAATGCCAAACAGGGGCTTGTGGCCCAACAATAAGTGGTACTATAAGGGAATTAGAAGTGACGCCACACACGAGGGATTTAGGGGCCCAAAATTTAAGTTAAATGAAGCCCAAATCTTTTAATTTAAGTGAGTTAAATTTTGGCAATTAGGTTTAATGAGGTGGACGGGTACAAGGCTTAAAAATAGGAGATTTATATGGATTTAATAATTGATAATTTAAGAGATAAAAAGGAGAAAAGATAGGAGCCTATCTACAAGGCAAATGATGGCCGAAAATTCATCACCTAGAGGAGTGTAAAATTCGGCTACTGCATGGCAAAGAGGGTGACGAATTTCCCCTCTCTTTTAGCTTGAATTTTAAAGGCGTTTTGCTTTTTAGCGAGAGGGTGCCAAATATCTATAAATAGGGGATAGGTCCTTGATTCTCGACATTTAAAAACCCTAATTCTCTCTATTCTTTGTGCCGAATTCTTTAGCCTCTCCCTCTCCAATTTCTTTTCTCCAATTTTTTCAAAATCAAAACTCTTCTCCACTTTTTCCTTATTGTGCTGATTTCTCTTTAAAAAGCAGAAATCTCCATAGTTTTTCTTTATTCATCCTATTTGAGAATTAGTTCTATTCTTTCGGCATTTAAAACTTTTTTTGACATTGACAAATCCTCTCTTCAAGTGCTAGCCGAATCCCCTATTCTAAGCTAAGTGTCGACTTTTGTTAGATCTCATATTTTATCCCCGATTTTTGAAAGGCAAAAAGTCAAAAAGCTAATAGTTTAATGGTTCTATGATTGGGCGGTAATTCGGGATTTGAAGGAAGCTTGGTCAACTAGATCTAAAAACCGAAAATAGCTAGTCTCCAATTTTGGGATTTTAAGGTAAGAAGATTTGTTATTCAAATATATAAAATTGGGTAGAACACTAACCATGGCCAAATATAGGAGAGGCCCTAGTTTCACATCCTTCCGGCTTTTTGAGCAAAGTTGTAGATCGATTTAGCAAGAGTATCGACATTAATCAGGTGTGTAGATCTCTAACACACTCTTTAACTGTGTTTTATGTGTTATGGGCTAAAAAGCCAGAAATGGTTGTGTAGACAGTGGAATAAAACCCTAAAAGGGTTAGGCAAGGATGTCAGGTACGTAATCATAGAAATCTCTATGTGTATCGATATATATATATGAAAGCCTGTATGATGTTTTCTTTATGTGTGTATGCATGGGGTGGGATTTTGATATGATGAAGGGGAAGAAGGTCGCATAGCGATCGATGGCTTTGCCACATAGGTCACATAGTGATCGGTCTTTAAGACAGGCAGCTTAGCTGTTGAGATGCTACGATGTATTATTAAGGTCGCATGGCGATTGGTGGCTGAGCCATGTTTTATTATGAGGTCACATAGTGATCGATGGCTATGCCACGTTTAATGATTCCTGAATAATAGGAATAGGCAGTACGGCTATCGTTATGGTGTGTAGCGGATGGAGGGTTGATTGTAGAAATCCCCAAGGTGTGATGGTTGGTACAGGTTGGTGTGTAGAGGATGGAATTCTAGGATGGGTTGGGCTATTCATCATCTATTATCTGTCATGTGATTATGATTGTTTCCATTGTGTATGGGCCAGGGCTCATAATGTGTTTGTGGGCCCAAGCCTTTTGTGTGTTTTCGGGATTTGCACACTGAGTCTTGGTGACTCACCCTATTATTTTTCCTAGCTTTGCAGATAAGCAGTAGATCGTGGTTGTGGGAGTCGAGACGGACTCGAGGGGCCATCAAATTTTATTTCTACAAATTATTTTCGAGATTTCTTTAAGTTTATTTTATTTTTATTTGGGAATATTTTTATAATAAGGCCCCTAGTTTTTATTCAACTAAGTAGTTTTCAATGTTATGCAACATATAAATATACCACAAGGTTTATTTACATTTATTAATAAAAATACAAAGAGGTTTATTTTCAAAGAGTCTCTCATTTATTCAAATTTAATTAATTTAACTTGTGTTTTCAAAATGCGATAAAGTGGTATGTGTTCGATAGCATGCCGGATCTGGTCGAAGCGCGTGGGCCAAGTTTGGGGTGTTACAGGCCGAATGCACAATTACTCATGAGCATATATAATTCTCACTTTTAATATCACAAATACGTCATTTGGCAGAATATGAGCATTTATATATATAATTCATTTTGTATCGTGTATAATTTATATCACCATTTCAAATAAGAAGCTTGCCTTATTTTCATTAACATTAAACTTGGCACGTACCTGAACCTTTTAACTCGATTTAACATTCAATCATAACTTGTTAATGCACGTTGAACCATTCGAAATTAAAAAGGATACTCTGATAGTCGAAAAGCTTGTACAATGCTAATGTCCCAGACGTGGTCTTACATGTAATCACATATCGATACCACTGTCCCAGACAGGGTCTTACACGAATCAAATACGATTTCAATGTCCCAGACATGGTCTTACACGTAAATTACAAGTCGATGCCAGCGCCCTAGATGTGGTCTTACACAAAAACACATATCTGAATCCTATGTCATGGCATATGTATCCTAACTATTCCTATGGTTCGTACAGGGCTTTCGGACGTCGTATCTCAATCGAATGGAACTCGTCCATAATTTCTTCATGCTTATAACAATTCAGTAATCACATATATATTCACAACAATTCAATTCAGCACTTATATTTCATATACATTCAAAATTAATGACATTTATTCACTTATGAACTTACCTCAGACAACGACATACGAAATGGGACGATTATTCAACCACTTTAGATTTCCCCTGATCCAATTCCGATTTCCTCTTTTCTTGATCTAAATTAATACAAATTTATCTTTTTTATTAACATATTCATATTCAATTTAGTCCAAAAACACATAAATGGACAAATTACACTTTTTCCCCTGACTGTAACACCCCAAACTCGGCTTAGACATTACGACCGGATCTGGCATGTCACATGAAAGGAATGTCTAAAAACTATGCGTTCGTTAAAAGTTCATATTCTTTATATTTATTGTGAAAAAATCGAGTTTAAGTAATTTTGAATAAGAAACGATTTATTAACATTTTAGGAAAATCCAGAATTAAAATTCCATCAATAATAAGCAGGAACCAAATTAAAAGCTAAAATCAAATAAAATACCATAGGCCTTATTACATAACAGAATCCCAATATAATAAGTTCAAAATAAGGCAATGTAGTTTACAGAAGAAATAGTAAGGCATGGCCGCCTCAAGTCCACCTCG
Organism: Gossypium bickii; assembly: GCA_025503065.1. Classification (NCBI taxonomy): domain Eukaryota; kingdom Viridiplantae; phylum Streptophyta; class Magnoliopsida; order Malvales; family Malvaceae; genus Gossypium; species Gossypium bickii. The sequence goes on along the minus strand of CP106717.1, from coordinate 55,875,701 downwards.
ACTTCAAAATCCGCAATCTAACGATTACCAGAAAATTAAGCAAAGGGGTGAGTCATCAAGACTCGGTGTGCAAATCCCCATAACGCAATCTGGGCCTTAAGCCCACGAGAATGAAGCATATTTAAACATGTATGCAATGCAAACCCACCCAACCTAGTTTTCCATCCTCTACACACCACCCGTACCACCCATCACACCGTGGGGATTACTAAATCGACCTCCATCTGCTACACACACACTCGAAGCGCGATCGTTGCGAATCAGCACATCGCCCTTAATACGTGGCATAGCCACGGATAATGTGACAACGTCACGGATATGAATATATTGTGACATGAGTCACGGATACATAATATTGTGACATGTGTCACCGGATTAATGTGGTAAAACCACCGAACACTTCCCCTTATTATTATCATATCCCAAAGCCCATGCAACATGACATAATAATTCGTGTATGCAGTATGTTATGTATGCAAAACATATATCAAATATAACATATGAATTACCATCATAATCAAATAACAAATTGCATCATAAACAAGCTAATCAACCTCTAAGGGTATAATCATAATTTTACCTACCAAGGGTATTTTCGTAATTTACCTTCTAGGGGGTTTACCCTGCCGAGGGTATTTCAGTAATTTCACACTTGCAATGGCCTTTCTGAACGCCTAATGTCACCTCGAGCGACTCAACTACCATTTTCGGTCTTTACGGGACTATTGGGCCTAAAACTCGATTTCGGCCCATTCGGGCCCACACGCTCGTGTGGCCCATCTAGCACTCAATCTAGCCATGTATATGAGATTAACCTATTCTAGTTCAATATATACTAAGCAATCATACAATTTACTCATATGGGCCCACGGGTCCATCGGCCCACTTTGGCCCATCGCGGCCCAAGTAGCCTCAACCCACAAGATTACTAATAGTGGCCTCAACTATCGCGTCGAAGCCCCACACGTGCGCTCGCACGCTGGTGTGGCTACTATTGCCGTGATCGGCACTTCGGCATTTGCCGCTCTACAACTAGAGTAGAGAGAGTTACACACACCTGATAGGAATCTGGTGCTAAACTGCGCTGCGACCACTCCTGTGCCCAAACGCCCACCAAGGTATGTTAACTCTCCTCCTGGCATGCTCTTTATATAGCTAGCTCTTCACCTTCATTCATTGTGTCTTTCCAATGTGGGATCCCATACGTCGATGAGAGTTTAAATTCAATCAAACTCTTACCAGTCCAATCCATGAAAATAAATACTTCCTTGCTTCTCATGAGATTCGAACCCAGGCTCCCTTGCAACATAATCCACGCCGTTAACCACTTGGGCAGAAGCTCCTCTTGTGTCTTAAACCATGCGCAACTAAATTTGAATCTATAGCCAAATACTAAAGTCTATTTAAAAAGAAAACTAAAATGCAAAAGCCAAGACTTGAACCTTGGACCTCCTTTCTTTCTTGTGGCGTCACCCCATTGTCTCTTATGTGGCGTCACTTTGCCACTACACCACACACTCCACTTGTGTCCTTTTCCTCCCTATTTTATTCTTAGGGCCTACCTGCCAACTTCTAGGGTTTTTTCACCTAAAACCAAAATTTCCCCAAAGCCAATATTTGATCCCAGGACTTCATAGAAGCCCTCTAACCTTCCAAAATCACTTATTCAATAGGTCCAACATGCACTAAAGTCATTCTCTAATTTTTTTTTACAGTATTACGCCTAAGGCTCATCGGGCTCAATTCTGTTAGGCCCAATTTCAGGATGTTACACTGACGTTTCACATTTTTCACAATTTAGTCCCTATTTCACAAAACACAAAATATGCATAATTTCATTACACTATATCTTGGCCGAATATTCACCTAGCTCATACAAGTCCAAATATTTCATTTATTTCACATCTTAGTCCCTCATAATATTATTTTCACAATTTAGCCCAAATTACTCAAATTCATCAAAAATCCAAATACAAAATATATTAATCTATCATATATCTTTCATATTTCACCAACTAACATCACAAAGCTCACAATTTCATCAATGGCATATCTCAAAATCTTCATCAAATTCAGAAATTGAAACATGGGCTTGATATATTACATAGCAACGATCTCAAAAACGGAAAAATTATCAAAAATTGAGTAAAACACATACCCAAATTAAACTTAGAAGTGGCCAAACCTTGTTCTTCTTCTTTCTTTCTTTTTCTTTTCTAATTTCGGCTATGGATGAACACATAATGCATGGCTTTTAATTTATGTTTTATTATAATAACATAATTAACATATTTACTAAATTAACCTTATTAATTTAATTAATAAACCATATACTTCAAACCTAAAACCATCCATGCTATTTTCTAATGGTCCATTTGCCATATAAGGACCCCACATTAAAAGAACAAGGCAATTTAATACTGTAACAAATAGTTAGCTACTTTTACATTTTAAGCAATTAAGTCCTTTTAATTAAATCAAGCACACAAGCGCTAAAATTAAATCACGAAAATTTCAAAGATATCAATTCACACATTATAAACGTAGAAAATAATATTTAAATATTTTTTGACTCAGATTTGTGGTCCCGAAACCACTATTTTGATTAGGGTCTAAATTAGACTGTTACACCATTGATGAGATTTCTTCAGAAAGATGTGAAATTCGAATGGTCTGAAAAATGTCAGAAAAGCTTTGATCAGTTGAAAGCCCTTTTGACTGAAGCTCCAATTTTGGTATAGCCAGAACAAGGTAAAGAGTTCGTGATTTTTAGTGATGCTTCGTTGAACGGACTGGGATGTGTTTTGATGTAGGAAGGCAAGGTTATAGCCTATGCCTCGAGACAACTAAAGCCGCATGAAAAGAATTATTCGATGCATGACCTTGAATTAGCTGTGATTGTGTTTGCTCTAAAAATTTGGCGCCACTATCTTTTCGGTGAGAACTGTCATGTGTTTTCAGATCATGGAAGTCTGATATATTTGATGACTCAGAAATATTTGAATCTGCGACAGAGAAGATGGTTAGAACTGTTAAAAAACTACGAGCTTGTGATTGATTATAATCCGGGAAAAGCAAATGTTGTTGCTGATGCTTTGAGTCAGAAATTATTGTTTGCCTTACTTGTGATGAATACTCATTTAATTCTGTCTGATGATGGTTTGATTTTGGCCTAACTCAAAACGAGACCATTGTTCTTACAACAAATTTGTGATGCCCAAAAAGTTGAGAATGAAATGCTAGCGAAATGAGCTCGGTGTGATTTGAACTCTGATTCAAAATTTCAAGTTGATGATGATGATGATTGTCTGAGATTCCGAGATTGAATTTGTGTTCCGAGAAATTCAAAGTTGATTCAGTTGATTTTGAACGAAGCTCATAGCCGTCGCTTATTGGTTCATCTGAGAAGTACAAAGATGTTTAATGATTTGAAACAACTTTACTAGTGGCCTGGAATGAAAAGAGATCACTGATTTTGTTTCGAAATGTTTGATTTGTTAGCAAGTTAAAGCTGAACATCAAGTGCCATCCATTTTGTTACAACTGATCATGATTCCCAAATGGAAATGGGATAGAGTGACGATAGATTTTGTTTCAGGTTTTCCTTTAACTCTGCGGAAGAAAGATGCAATCTAGGTTATAGTTAAAGGAAAACCTTTAACTCATTTTATTTCGGTGAGAATGGATTATTCGCTTGATAAGTTAGCTGAGCTATACATTTATAATATTGTGAGATTGCACGGGGTGCCACTATCTATTGTGTCCGATAGAGATCTGAGGTTTATTCCGTGGTTTTGGAAGAAACTGCAAGAGGCTTTAAGTACGAAATTGCACTTTTGTACTGTTTTTCACCCGCAGACGGATGGTCAATCCAAGCAGATTATTCAAATACTCGAGGATATGTTGAGATGTTACATTGTTGAGTTTAATGGTACGTGGGAACAGTATTTGCCATTGATTGAATTCACGTATAATAATAGTTTTCAATCGAGCATTAAAATGGCATTGTACGAAGCCTTGTATGGTAGGAAATGTCGAACACCTTTGTACTAGTCTGAACTTAGTGAAAATAAAATTCACATGGTTGATTTGATTAAAGAGACTGAACAGAAAGTAAAAGTGATACGAAATAGTCTGAAAGCAGTGTCTGATCGACAAAAATCATACGCAGATTTGAAACGAAAAGATATTGAATTAGAGATCGGTGATAAAGTATTTTTGAAAGTGTCCCCGTGGAAGAAAATACTCCGATTCGGCAGAAAAGGCAAATTAAGCCCGAGGTTTATTGGGCCATATGAGATTTCTGAGCGTATTGGGCCAGTTGCTTATAGATTGTTGTTGCCACCTGAGCTAGAGAAGATTCATAATGTGTTTCATGTATCGATGCTTTGACGATATAGATCCGACCCATCGTACGTGATTTCCCTTACTGAAGTTGAGATTTAGTCTGATCTATCGTATAGCGAAGAACCTATTTGAATTTTCACTCGTGAGATCAAATAATTGAAAAATAAGAAAATTGCATTAGTGAAAGTGTTGTGGCAGAGACACAGGATTGAAGAGGCTACGTGGGAGCCTGAGGATGCTATGAGAGAGCAATACCTGAATCTATTCACTGGTAAGATTTTCGAGGACGAAAATCCCTAAGGGGGAATAGTTGTAATAGCCTGGTTTAGACCCTAGTCGGAGCAGTGGTTTTGGGACCACAAATCCGAGGTCACAGAAATAATTTAATATTATTTTTTATGTTTATGGCATGTGATAAAGTATGTGTGAAAATTCTGTGTGAAAATTTTATCGTTTGTGTGCCGATTTGTGAAAAAGGACCTAATCGCATAAAATGCAAAAGCTCTGTGCTAGTAGTTAAAAGTGCTTAAATCCTATGTCTTATTAAATAAGAGGTCCTTATGTTGTTATTATACTTTTAATAGCTTGGATGGACAAAAATGGGTTTATATTAGTGGATTTTTAATGTGATTATGAAAGGTTAATTTTGGTAATTGATAAATCATGATATTATAATTAAAACAAAGACAAATACTCATCTTTTTCATGCATTCATCACCAAAAATTTAAGACATAGATAGGGTTTATGAGCTTTGAGCATTCGGCACTTGTTGAGCTTGCATGAGGTATGTTTTGAGCTCGATTTTTGATGATTTTTATGTTTTTGTGATCGTTGTTTTGAGTACTGGCTAGCCCGTACCTTGATTTTCAAAGTTGATGATGATTTTGTGGAGTACCATTGTTGAATAATTGAGTTTTGTAATGTTTGATTATGAAAACTAAGTGTTTGATAATTAGTATACATATTTTCTAAAGTGATTTCGAGTAAAAATGCATTTTTGGGATTTAATTGAGAAATGTGAAAACTTTCTGTTGAAATGTGAAATAAATGTGAAATATGGGCTGCTAGGGGCACTATGGTAATTAGGCTAAGGATGGATTAAATTGGATTTTGTGAATTTGATGTATTTGTACAAAAAGGACTAAATTGATAAAAATATGGAAATTAGGGGGTTAATACGTAAAATGCCCTAATTATGTGTTGTGAACTAAATTGAGTGAAAATTTGATTGGATGAGTTGAATTTGATATTATATAGATTAAGAAAGGAGAAATTCAGACCTAGATCGAGGCAAAAACAAAATGCTCGATTGATCGACTAATCTCGTCATTTTTAAGTCCGAGGTAAGTTCGTGTATAATACGTATTGTTTAAACAATTTTCATATATGATGAAATAAATGGAAATGTGATTGTGGAGTTTGGTAATGTGAAATGTGAGTTCGAAGATATGTGGCACTAAATGTGTATAAATAGAACCGTTACAGTGATGAATGGCACTAAGTGTGCGAGATAAAGAAAGCATCGGCTGTATTATTTGGCACTACGTGTGCGATACCGAGACAAATTCAATTTTATGTGATGACACTAAGCGTGCGATATTATTATAGCTTCGGCTAATTAATTGGCACTAAGTGTGAGAGTTCATCGAATGTTTAAAAAGGAATGAATGAATTATGGCATCGAGCATTGAAGTGGTATATGTGATAGATAAATACGTGATGGTACATGTATGTACAGAACCTATATGGTTGATGATATTATGTATGAGATAGATGGATGATTATGTGAATGAATGATGAAAAGGGTTTGATTGAGTAGCATTATAAATGCTTGTATATGAACCTATAGATATGGTATGAAAGTGAGTAATAGCCATGGATGAGATTGAGTAGCGATGTGAATTGAACTAAGTCTTAGTTAATTTTGCATATTGAATTTGAATTATTAAGTTAATTGTGTTATATTACGAACTTATTAAGCTTTAAAGCTTACCGTATGAAGTCTTTCTCTGTTTTACAGTAGTATTTAAGCTAGCTCGAATCTGGGGATCGTCAGCGGCTCAATTATACTATCGAACATCTATTTTGGTACCTTTTGGAAGTTGTATTTATGGTATATGGCATGTATAGGCTAGTGAGGTTGTGGAATGTTTTGAGATGTATAAATATTGCCATGTGATATGGCTTGATAATGGATGAGACTTTGGATTGATTTTGGTGTATATTTTACTATGTGAAAATGGTATATGTGATGTGTATATATGGTCTTGTGTGAATGGCCATTATAATATGCTCTAGTGAAATAGAAATAGTATGTTTCATACTTGATTTGGTAGTTGAGATGGTGAATATATTGCATGTTTGAAATGGTATGAAATGAGATGTGAATCATATGCTTTGTATGGAATTGGTTTATGAAATGGACATGTTTTAAGTTTGAATTGTATATGGAAATGAATGAGGATATTGTAGCATGAATTGTGTATGTTTTGGTAAGATTTTGACCATTAATTTGGCATGAATTGAGTGTAGGGTGATGCTTGTAGGAATGACCCAAAATGGGTGGCAATTTGGCCTTATAAATGGCCTATAATTGCCCACACGGTTGACTACACGGCCGTGTGTGTCAACTGTGTCCTTCAATGTCCCAATTCGAAGCAAGTTAGACTTGCACACGGGTCAGACACACGTGCGTGTGATAGGCCGTGTGATTCAAGTCAGTGTTGCACATGGGCCAGACACAAAGGCGTGTGACAGGCCATGTGACCCAAGTCAGTGTTACAGACAGGGTAAGACATGGTCTAAGGCATGGCTGTGTGAGGCACCCGGCCTAGCCACACTGGCGTGTTCCCTGTTTTGAAGAAGAAAATTTTTAAAGTTTCGTAAAAGTTTTAAATGTGATCGGTTCAATCCTGAACCACTTTTAAAGCATGTTTATGGTCTCGTAGTCCTTCTAAAGGGACTTTGTGTTATTGATTAACTATGATATGCTGATGTGTGGGAAATGGTTGTTTAAATGTTATGATTTGACCGGTAATACCTCGTAACCCTAGTTCAGAGATAGATACGACGTATGTGTCTAGGGCATATAAGTGAGAATGGCATGACAAAATTAAACAAAAGAAGACTTTATGATAGATAAGGCATTATCAAACTGAAGTTTTGTGAGCACTGCATTTTTGGGAAGCAAAAGAGAGTTCAATTCACTAGAAAAATCCATAACACGAAGGGAATGCTGGATTATATTCATTCTGATCTTTGGGGACCATCTATAGTGCCTTTGAGGGGTGGCGCTAATTCTATGTTGACGATCATTGATGATTTTTCCAGAAAAGTTTGGGCATTCTTCTTAAAGTAGAAAAGTGATGTGTTTTCCATGTTTAAAGCTTGGAAAACTATGATCAAGAAGCAGACAGGAAAACAAATAAAACACCTCCGCACAGATAATGGTTTGGAATTCTGTTCTGATGAATTTAATGAATTGTGCAAATTAGAAGGGATCGTGAGATACTTGACAGTTTACCATACTCCACAACAAAATGGCGTTGCAGAACAAATAAATAGAACAATCATGGAAAAGGTTCGATGTATGTTGTCGAATGCTTGTTTACCAAAGTTGTTTACCCAAACTTGGAATCAACACTCGGTATCTCATTTTCGTATGTGAGTGGATCATCATCTTCATGTTTGTCTGACTCTACGTTTGTAAACACTACTATCATACATGAATGAGTCTATTTTTTAAAATTCTCCCACTACGATAATGAGCCCTATGTTGTTATTTGTTCACGGGTCTACTATTCAAAATGGTGTCTAGTATCGAAACTTGAGGGTTTTCTTTATTTCCTGAGAGTTCCTCTAGTAACAATCTAATTCGAGAATTAAAGTTGTCCATGTAACTTTCCCCTAAAAAAGTAGCATGTAACACCTTGAAATTTTATACTTGACATGTGGCGCTATGCCAAAGGAGTGAATTTATAAGAAATTAGGAGAACAAATAAAACAATGATTATTAAGAGAATAAATTGATTTTAGATATGAAAATTAATGGAAAGAATCTCTGGAATGAAAATATGGAAAAGGAACCAAATTAAAATTTTTGAAAGTTTAGGGACTAAAGTGCAAATTTGACTAGAATGGAAAAGTGAACCATTATTTATCATGTGACATGGAAATGTATCGAATTATATGTTAATGTGATAAAAATCACTTTTGGACTAAATGGGAAGAAATTCAAAAGTACAGGAACTAAATTGTAAAATTTTCATTTTTGCCAAAAAATTATTAAAAGTGTAATTCTCATTATTTATAGATTTATATTCAATATTGTAAGTGAATTATGAGATTTGGAATTGATGATTTCCTATTAATGTAAAGAAATTGAACTTTGAAATAAACAATGGCAAAATGGTAACTTTTCCATGAGAGGATATTTTATTCATTTCTCGATAATTAAATCTTAGAAATATTATTTTAATGAGACATTTGATAATTGGAGTTGATTTGGGCTATTTGGATCATGTGTAGGAAGAGTGGGCCACAAATTTGCTAAACTATGGGTTTAAATTTTTTAGGTTGGGCCTTTTAGCCCATTTGAATATTTTTAAGGGGAAAGAAGAGTGTAAAATTATCTCCACTCTTCCTCCAACCATCCGTTCACTTTGGGGATGAAGATAACCCCTCCCTTTTCGTTTATTCCTCATTTCTCATGCTTTTCTCTCAAATCAAGCCATTTCCAAGCATTCAAACTTTAATTTCTTGATAAAATCAAAGAGGAAATTTGATTCCAAATCCATTAACTTCGCTATTCAAGTTCGGTTATCATTGGTTTTAGATAGAGGAAACTTCAAAATTGTAAATAATGAAATTTTCCACCTCTTTTCATATGACATTTGAGTTTAAATGCTATGAGAAAGTTTAGAAAGGTATTATATTAATATTTTGGTATATTTTTAATGTATGGTTAATGAGAACATGTTGAGAATGGAGGAGCTTCCAATATTAGATGAGCACGGAATCAAGGTTTGGAAGATTAATTATGTGTTTTTAGAGCATCGAAAGAAGTACCATTAGTTTCTTTTATTTTTCCTATGTTAAAATGTTTAGGAAAATGATAAAATTAATGTAATAATTATGAAATTCAGTATTACGTAAGTAGGTATAAGGTTCAAAGTATAAGTATGTGAGAACACGTAATTATTATGTTGTAGTAAAAATGCTTTGTTATGAAATGTCATGTTAATTAATATTGTGTCATGAAAATTTTGGATGGTCATGAAAAAATTAATAAATATATTTGGATATTTGAGCAAAAATATGGAATGTATTGTTTAAGTGAAATGGTATTAAAATACTATGATATGATACATTGGTAAATTAATGAACATAATTCTGAATGAAAACAAAGTTATAAAGTATTAAATATGTAAATGAGAAAATGTGTAAAATTATTGTGTCTATGGGTATAACTGTTAATTGGTTGCCCTTGGCACCAAAAAATATGTGTATGTGTTAAGCACTCAAAGAGCATACATGTGTATTCAACATTGAGTTGTTTAGTAAACTTCTGAATATACTTCTATTTAATTAATAAAAGAGCTATTGTCTGGTCTTAAAATAGGTCAATTCTGACGTTAAGTGCCTCAGTAAACTTAGTATAATAGGTAAGACATGATTGGTATTTCAATAGAGACGTACGTGTACTTGGAGTTACGTATTGGAGTTTTGTAGCCTTTGGACTTAGCACTTCGGTGCTTTCTGGTTGTGTGGGATAGATGTATGTTTGTGCAATTTGGTTGTGTGGCACTACAACAAATTTGTCTATTAGTGACGTCTAAAATATTGTCAATGAAAATTGAATTTACGTCACTATTAGTATTTGGTGGCGCAAATTCTATTGTCACAACGTTTGTCATGTTAGGTGTGTAACTAAATAGTGACGATTTTATGTGTCCTATATTGATGACAATGTAGTGACCATAATATATAATGTCATCATATGATTAATATTTGGTGACAGTTAATTGTATCACATAATCTTATAAAATTTTGTCATTAATAATTTATATCATCACCAATTATGAAATAGCAGTCAATATACTGGTGACGAAAGTAATATCATACGAGTGTCAATGATATACTATATTGTAACCTAAGATAATAACATAATAACATTAATGATGATAATTTTGTCATCAAATGATATACATTGGCATTTATTATTCGAATTGTTATCAATAATGGTATAATATTCACAATGTAAGTGAAGAAAGAGATACCATCAAATGACATACTATATCGTCACATAATATGATATATATTAATGTGAATGACGTTAATATATAAAACTAATTGATGACAATTTTGTCACTAAATCATATACATCTGTAGATACCAAATTAATTGTTACAAATAAGACTATAAATACCAAACTTTGTCCAAATTTACTAAATGTTAAGTTCAAATTTTCAAATGGAATGCAAATTTTAATTTATAAAGATGTCGTTTTGGACCAATTAATTTGAAAGCTTTGATTAAATTTGGACCAATTTTCCCTACCTGGTCATATTGCTTTTATTTTTTTATGCTAAATAAAAATTTTGGGCTTTGGCTCGTTACTATTAGATTGATATAATTTTGAATATTTATAATTCTACAATATTTTATCAATTAAAAACTTCAAAAAATTAAATTTCAAAATTTCAAAAAAAAAAAAAACACAAAAAGCCAAAATTCTAAAGGAAAACAAAAAAAAAGGAAATTTAAAAAACCCCTTTAGCTTTACAAATGTTACAATTTGGTCCTTAGGACCCTATACTTGCTGGTTGGACCAGAGTCGGCCAATCTGGTCATTCCCTACACCGCCTCAATTCATCTCCACCTCACCCTCACCTTGCCCCTAAGCCAAACACTAGTCACATACCCACAAATAGTAGAAACAAACAACACCAAGGTTTTTTATATCAGGTCGAATACGGGAAAGAAATCCGAGAAATGTGGATGAAATTTACAAATTTTATGAAAAGTTAAAAAATCTATAAAAAAATATAAATCTTTTCTTGCAAATGTTGGGTTTGATTATAAAGGATGAAAGAAGGAAAATACTGCAAATCGAGTTTTAATATTTATTTGGAATTTTGAATCTTGATAATAGACAGTACCAAACTCAATTCATTCCGTAAATTTTAAAATTATACATAAATTTTAATATAGTGCAATTATACACGTTAAATTTTAATTATGGTTTAAATGTATATTTAAAATTTTAAATTTAATTTAATCATACACATTTAAAGAAATGAATAATTTATTTATTTTTATATTAGATAAATATAAAATTATATATATAATATAAATATAAAATGATGTTATATTAATAATTGTATTAATAATTTATAAAAAATTAATCAAATCAAATCAAAATTTCATATATAAAATTATACAAAAACAAAATTCATATATATAATTACACATTAAATTATAATTCATATATAATTTTGATATTGTTCCTTTCCCATCATTCTCAATAATCATTACAAAGCTGGTGTTGCACCAAAATTAACTTCCTCAATGTTGTTTGCTTTTGCAAAAAAATAAAAATAAAATAAATAAAAGCAATTGGTAACATAGCATGAACAATGTTACAGGAATTTGACTACGTCAATGTTCTTTTCTAAAACCCCAAAAATAAAAATTAAGCTGTTAGTTTATCTATTTGAATAAGAATTAATAAAGTTTTAAATTTGTTAAAGGTACCTATACTTTTTTAAAATATAAAATTTAATTCTATACTTTAATTTTGAGAAATTGAATTTATATATATTTTTATTTAAAAATTTTGATTTATTTATATCGACTTGCGGGTAAACTAATTTATAAAAAAATTGAGCTTTTTTAACCTTCAATATTTCGAAAATTTTTTTCCATACCCTTTAAAAGCACATAATTATTTTAAAAAATACGAAAAATAAAAAATTCTTTAAAATAAAAAAGAGATTTTTTAAAATATAAAAAAATTCCATAATTCAATGTAATCTAAACTGAATCAGACTAGTTGGACCATGAATTGGTTGGGATATTGATTTGGTGGGAGGTAAAAAAACTGGTTGACTTGTGAACTGATACAGACTAGTTGAATCAAGCTAAAAAACCTATTGAACTGATAGTTGAATTGATTTTTATAAATTTTAATCTTTTATTCGCTTTGAACCGGTTAGACTAGTCGTTCTGGGAACTAGTTAGTCAGAACAATTTGGAAATGATTCAACCAATATTTTAGCTTAATTCAACCAGTCTGTATCTGTTTGCAGATCAATCAATTTTTTAGTCTCACTAAGTCAATACTACAACCGGTTCTCAATTCAATCAACCCAACTAATTAGTCTGTTCCAATTTAGATAATATTGAATTTTGAAATTTTTATATTTTAAAAATCTATTATTTTTTTGAAGATATTTTATTTTTTTGAAGATTTTTTTATTTTTTTATATTTTTATTTAAAATATAAAAAAAATTTCAAAAGAGTACAAATACCTTTGACATATTTAAATCATTAATAAATAAAAAACCCCAAAAAATAATAGGTTAAATTTGTTGACTGACGTATTTGTTGATGCAATAGTATAATGACGGCAATAGTATAGTCACGGTAAAAAACTTTATCTATTTTTAATAATTGTCATCAACAATGAAATAACATTAAACTTAAAATGATGACAAAAAAAATGTGTCACATACTTAACGAAGTAATATAACGTCAAGTTACATGCTAAAATAATGTCATTATGGACTACATTATATATAGAATTACACAAATTAACATTTCAATACACAATGATAATACGGATTAACCATTTTTTTTTTTTGGTTGCAATTCTTGATGCCAAACATTAAGTAACACAATCTCATGATGTTTTTGAAAATCATCCTCTGAAATCTAAGAGAATTAACAAATAGTGACAAATTATTCTGTTCGTCATGTTGAACCTATTTTTACTAAAAAAATAACACGTCACCTTTTATATATTATAAATATGAAGTATAAAGTTGTCACAAATAAAACTTATTAATAATTATTAACATAAAGATAATGTTCTTAAAAGAATAAATAACAATTCATCACTAAAAATAATTTACATTGGTGATGATGAAAAATCGTCATACTTTTCTTATGATGTCACAAAAACATTTCCCACCAAAATTTTTAGAGGCAAATTTTGGTGCCAAGCATATAATGACGTAAATTTATACACATTTGTTGAAATTATCATATATTATCAATAGTTAAATGTGACGAAAAGTTGTTTTTGTCACATTTGTGGTAAATTCCATGACGTTATTCTAAACGTCACATAGAAATATCCTCACTAATTAAAAAATTTGTCGTAGTGTGAGATGGATTCCAAGTATTCAAGTCATTTTTGCTAGAGATTACTAAGGGTGAAATGAATTTAAAATCATAATAATGAAATTTTGCAAAAGGTTATGAATTGTTATATGGGAAAGTAACTGAAATCTTGATAATAAGATTTTCTTATTGCTTTTAATTGAAAAATATTTTTTAATGGGAAATTGGTAAAAGCTCAATAAGTTAAAAGACTAAGTGTTTAACACCTAAGTCAAACTATGAGCCACAAGACTTATATTTGAGAGCAAGACACCTCAATTGTATGTCCTTAATAAAAAAAAAATTGAATAACAAGTAACATTTGCACAAGGATAAATGATCATATGGGAATTCATATGTGAGTAGGTTATAACCTTAGATTAAAGGTTAGTTGGTACTCATAAAGAGAATCTTTAACATGAATACTCATGGTGGGTAAGTCCAGTATGTTGTTCTCTAACACATACTCATGTATTGATTTTGACATCCCCATGTCAATGGCAACACTTTGTCAACAATCAACTGCACATTAGTCTCAATGCATTATTATTGTCTAAGCCCACAATAATACTTAACTAAAGACCTTTTAAGAATAATCATATTATTCTCAAGACTTTATCATTAATTAGTTTATTCACACACAAAGAAAAGAAATTGAAATAACAATGACAAAGCCTTATATTAACAAAAAAGGTAAAACGAGTATGTAACAGCCCGATTTTAGCTAAATCAAAACAGTGGTTTTGGAACCACAAATCCGATGTCAGAAAATTATTTTAATATTATTTTATGTGATTACAACATGACAATATGTATGTGTAAAAATTTCATGAGCTAAGCTTATCGTTTAATTGCTCAATTTGAGAAAAAATGACTAAATCGTGTAAAATGCAAAAGTTGCATTCTATTTGTTAAGGGTGTTTAATTGCTATGATTTATTAAACCAAAGGTCCTTATAATGATATTAGACCATTGGTAGTGTAAGTGGACAATTATGGTCATCCATTATATGTTTTTATATGTTATAATTTAAGGTTAAATTTGGTATTTGATTAATAAGTTAATATTAATAAAACAAAATCAAACTTATGCTCCATTATCATCTTTTGAGCCGAAATTAAAATAAGAACAAGAAGAACTAGGGTTCTTCATCCGGCTAGGAAAAATTCAAGCAAATATGTATGTGTTTTGTCCCGTTTTTAATGGTTTCTATGTTTTTGAGATCGTTGCTTCGTATTCTAGCTAGCCTGTACCTTAGATTTTGAAATTGTTAAAGGTTTAACAAGTTTCCATTGTTGAATACTTGAGTAATTTGATGAATTATGATAGATTATGAAAGTTTGTTAATAGTTAAACAAGTTTTGTAAAGTGATTATTGACAAAAATGTCAAAAAGGGATTAAATTGTGAAATATCCAAATTGAGTGGTTGTAATGTGAAATAAATGAAGTTTTGGGCTGCTAGGGACTTATATGAAGTTCGGCCAAGCTTGGGTTTAATGAAATTATGTGAATTTTGTGTATTTGTAAAATAGGGACTAAATTGATTAAATGTGAAAATTTAGGGGCTAATGTGTAAAAAGAGCCTAAATGTGTGTTTTGGACTAAATTGAAAGAATATGAGATTGAATAAGTTAATTTTGATTATATTTAGATCAAGAAAAGAGGAATCTAGAATTAGATCGGGGGAAAGGCAAGATTATCGAGTAATTGACACATTTCGCCGTTTTCGTACTCGAGGTAAGTTTGTATGTGACGATTTCTTTATAAATGTATGCTAAATGCTTTGATATTACCTAAACTATGATTATGAGATTTTTATTAATGTATGAATTGTAAATACGATTCTACAAAAATATTCAAAGATGGAATTGACAAGCTAAAAGTCCCGGTTGAACCTTAGGAATAGATTTTGGATACTGATGATATGTTATAAGATGATATACTGATTTGGCTTCGGGCCATGCATATCAGATGTGTTGGCTTCAGGCCACGATATCGGCACTACGGGTGTGAGTGATACCTTGATTTGGCTACGGGCCATGGTATAGGTACTCCGGGATAAGTTACCTTGATTTGGCTTCGGGCCATGGTATAAGTACTTATCAATTGAGATTCTTAAGTATCCGACTTCTATTCTGAATGGTTCAACAGGTAAATGAATGGTGTGGTTGAGAAATAGGTTAGTACGAGGCGATACAGGTACGTACATAACCTATCCGAGTATTAAATAGAGAAAGTTGATGAAATGGTATTTGATCATGTTTTGAGACATGAGAAAGGTTTGTAGTTAATGTGTATATGGTGATGTTATGTAAATTTGGTTGATTTGCATTTATTTGATGAATTAATTTATTCACATACGACCTTACTAAGCTATGAAGCTTACTTTGTGTTATTTTTCTATGTTTTACAGTGAATCAAGGCCAGCTCGGATCCGGGAGTCCTCGGGAACATCATCACCGCACTATCAGACATCTATTTGGTACTTTTGAGTTGTGTGTATATGGTATATGACATGTATAGGCTATTTGTGGTATTTTGGTTGTGAATATAGCCATGAGAGTTGGCTTGTAAATGATGTTAACATGGTTGTGTGTTTAGCTATTAGAAATGGCTTGTAAATGCATATGTTTTGATTGCATATCTATAGCCATGGGTGATGGCTTATTTTGCCATGTTTAGAATGAAAATGGTGATGGTTATATATTTGTAAATGGTTAAATTGATTTATGGAGTTTAATGCTTGAGAAATGCTTTAGTGAAGTATGATTTTAGGAGTTGAGTTGATAAGTATTTGAATAGGTATTTAGCATTGAATTGAGTATTGAAGTTGGTTGAAATGGATATGGTATGAATAGTGTTTTTGGTTGATAATTTTGGCTGCTTATTGGTTGAAGAAATGGTATCATTTTGGTTGTTTAGGTGAGCATGAGTAAGGGTGGCAAATTGGCCTTGCAAATGGCCTATTTTTGTCCACACGGGTAGAGACACGGGCGTGTGTCTCAACCATGTGTGACACATGGTCATACTACACGGCCGTGTGTTCCCTGGTATTGAATTAAAATGAAGTCAGTATGCTCCACATGGTCTCACACATGGGCGTGTGATTGGTCTTGTGGCACAAGTCAGTATACCCCCCTAAAGGGCACACGGCCTAGCACACGGGCGTGTGACTTGGCCTTGTTGCATAAGTTAGTATACCCTACAGGTTTGGCACGGCCTGACACACGGACGTGTATGGCCACTTCGAAGGGCACACGGGCTAGACACACGGACGTGTGGTCGGTCGTGTGACCCAAGTCAGTATGTATGCCCTGTTTCCACACGGCCTGTACACGGGCTGTTCACATGGGCTTGTGACACTTGAATGAATGAAAAATTTCTAAGTTTTTCAAAAATTTCGTATGTTATCGACTTAGTCCTGAATCACTTCTAAAGCATATTGAAGGCCTCGTAGGCTCTTATAAGTGACAATGTGTTTGTGTTGGATGGTATTTGAGTATGAATGCATAAATGCATGAGTATTGGATGTTAAATGATGTGTATTGATCGGTAATACCTCATAACCCTATTCTGACGGTGAATACGGGTGAGGGGTGTTACAGAGTATGTGATTACAATCATCTCATGATTGGTCTTTGGGCATATTCTAACAATCTTCCACTAGCACTAAGACCAAATAATCATATATCTAATACCAAGTGACTTAGTGTGACGATCATGCTTTTGCTGTGTTAGAGGCTTTGTCAATGGATCAACAATGTTGTCATCTGTTGGTACCTTGTATATTTCCACATCTCTTAGATCAATGATTTCTCGAATGAGATGAAAGAACCTAAGCATATGTTTGGATCACTAGTGAGATCTGGGTTCCTTTGCCTGTGCAATGGCTCCGTTATTGTCACAACGAAGTTCTATAGCATCTGATATGCTAGGCACAATCCCTAGTTCAGATATAAACTTCTTGATCCAAACAACCTCTTTTGTAGCCACACTGGCTGCAATATACTTGACTTGAGTTTTAGAATCAGCTATTGTATCTTGCTTTGAAATTTTCCAGCTCACAATGCCACCATTAAGGTAATACACAAAACTCGGTTGTGATCCTGAATCATCCTTGTCGATTTGAAAGCTAGCGTCAGTGTAACCTTTTACACTCAACTCTTCCTCACCTTAATATATAATGAATGTATCCTTAGTCCTTCTCAAGTCTTAATGATATTTTTAACTGTAACCTAATGACCTTCACCGGGATCTACTTGCTACTGACTCGTCATGCTTAAAGCATACGATACATCTAGATGAGTACATAACATGACATATATAATAGACCTAATAGCCGAAGCATATTGATTTTTACTCATTTGTTCTCACTTTTGTGGAGTTGAAGGACACATTTCATTCGAGATTGAAATACCATGTCTCATAGGTAAGAATCCTCTCTTAGATTCTTCCATGCTGAACATTTTTAGTACTTTATCTATGTATGTACTTTGGCTTGGATCTACAAGTCGTCTTGGTCCATCTCTATAGATTTTAACTCCTAATATACATGTAGCCTCCCCCAAGTCTTTCATAGAAAAACAACTTCCTAACCAAGTCTTAACAGACTATAGGGTAGGTATGTCATTTCCTATGGTAAGTATTCATCTACATATAGTACCAAGAATGCAATAGTGCTCCTACTAACTTTCTTGTAAACACAAGGCTCACCTTCATTTTTTTATAAAACCAAACTCTTTGATTGTATCATTAAAACGAAGATTCTAACTTTAAAAAACTTGCTTCAATCCATAAATGGATCTTTGTAGCTTGCATATCTTTCTAGCATCTTACGGATTGAAAAAACCTTCAGGTTATGTTATGTACACGACCTCTTTTTAGTTTTCCCTTAAGGAAAGCTGTTTTGACGTCCATCTACCAGATTTCATAATCATGAAATGAAGCTATTACAAGTAAGATACGGATGGATTTAAACATAGCAACAGGAGAAAACATTTCGTCATAGTTGACACCATGAACTTGGAAAAAACTTTTAGCGACTAATCGCCCTTTGTTTGTTTGTACATTACCATCCATGTCGATTTTCTTTTTGAAAACCCACTTGCATATATAGGTTTAACACCTTTAGGTGAGTCAATGAAGATCCATACCTAGTTTTCTGACATGGAATCCATTTCATACCTAATGGCCTCAAGCCATTTATCAGAATCTAGGTTAACCACAACTTCTTGATAAGTCCTAGGCTTATCTTGATCCATAAATAGAACATCACCATGTGTTGTAATAAGAAATCCACATCTCTCAGGTATACGGCATTCTCTTAAAGATATTCACGGTGGTTGTGCTTCCAGACCAGTTGATTGTTTCGCAATAACTTGTGGAACATGTTGTTGTTCAATTTCTGGTTCAGTGATTTGTTGTTGTTCTTGAATTTCTTTGTGTTTAATCTTTTTACCACCTTCTTTTTTAGAGACAAATTCTCTATCAAGGAAGACTCTTATTCGAGCAATAAACACTTTGTTCTCAGTAGGATTGAAGAGATAATATCCTTTAGTTTCCTTAGGATATCCCAAAAAGATGCACTTTTGAGATTTGGGTTCAAGCTTTGTAGATGTCTAATGTTTAACATAAGCTTTACAACCCCAAATCTTCATAAAAGACATACTAAGACGCTTCCCAGTCCACATATTATATGATGTCTTTTGAACTGATTTAGATGAAACACGATTTAGTGTGAAGGCAATTTTCTCAAATGCATGTCCCCAAAAGGAAGTAGGAAGATCAACATGACTCATCATTGATCGAACCATGTCTAACAATGTTTGATTTCTTCTCTTAGAAACTCCATTCCCATTGTTGAGTGCCAGGAGGTGTAATGTAACACTCCTAACCCGCAACCATCGCCGAAATAAGGTTAAGGGGTATTACTAAACTTATAACATAATTCAACATTCATAATCATATCTTATTCAAATACAATCACTTTTATCCCTTAAAAGGGCCTACGAGGCATTGAACAGGCTTTAGAAATGGTTCGGGGACTACATTGATAATTCAAAACAAATTTGGGAAACTTAGAAAATTTTGCTTCAAACAAGGGACACACGCCCGTGAGAGCAGGCCGTGTGTCTCACACGGTCACTAGACACGCCCGTGTCACCAGCCGTGTCGAAACAGGGGGTACATACTGACTTAAGTGACACTGCCGACCACACGTTCGTGTGTCTAGCCCGTATGCCTTTTGAAGTGGCCACACACGCTCGTGTGCTAGGCTGTGTACTAGGCCATGCCAAACCTGTAGGGTATACTGACTTATGCAACATGGCCAAGTCACATGCCCGTGTTCTAGGCCATGTGCCAATTAAGGGGGTATACTGACTTATGCCACACGGCCGATCACATGCCCATGTGTGAGATCGTGTGGAGCATACTGACTTCATTTTAATTTCAACACCAGGGGACACACGGCCGTGTAGCATAATCGTGTGTCACACACGACTGAGACACACGCCCGTGTGGACAAAAATAGGCTATTTACAAAGTGATTTTGCCACCCTAATTTTACATACCTACACAATCACAATTGGCAACATTTTGTAACTCAATAGGCAACCAATCCATAACATTTTATACACATATTTGAATACTTATATGCAACCAAAGCATTTACCAAATTAAGCCAAATCAAATGGCTTTATCTTATACCACAACATGTACCAAAATCACTAGCTCAAGTAACCATAACTATCATTTCTACAACTAGCCTATACATGACATATTTACATATATCCATGAGTTCAAAAGTACCAATCGGCAACTGGATAGTGTGATTCATATCTCTAACTTTATCCAAATCGAGCGAGCTATTGAACCTGTATAAAACACTAAAAAGAAACAGAGTAAGGTTTATAGCTTAGTAAACCCGTATAATTCAGAATTAAACTTACCATTTAGACATGATCAAGACAATAAATAAGATGTACTCAATTCAATTATCAAATGCCTAAACACAAGCATTTATCAACAAGTTAGTCACATAAGTGCATATAATCATCCATTATCTCAATTTAGTACTCAATACATTGTATCATATCAAATTCATATATCATGTACATCATTTGTAACATTTCACTCTCACTCTTATAATCAATAATTCATTCGATAACAGTAACTCATCCGTATAAACAGTACTTAATCCATATAAATAGAAATTTATCCGTATATACACATAACTTTATCACATTACCAGTAACGAAATTTATGCCCGTTGAACCTATTAGAATATCGAAGGATACTTGGGTGATTTATATTACGTATATAAATCAGTAATTCGTCAATTTATTATCATTTCCACTCTTTCAAGCTATGATCAGTAAGCTCCTCTTGAGCTGATGGACAGTAAGCTCTATTGAGCTGAAACGGTAAGCTCTAACGAGCTAAAAACAGTAAGCTCTTACGAGATAATATATCAGTAAGCTCATGTGAGTTTGCAACATATGCAGGATCTCGACTAAAACAGTAACCCTAGTGACATGTCACTCGCATCCTACGACTTTTTACGATTCAAACGGGACTCGGTATTCAATAATTCTCATCAATAGGCATTCAAACTCGGTAATACCATTTATTCGTTTATACTTTCATTTCAAATAATTTACAAGTATTTAAAGATTCAATTCTAATTATACGAACTTACCTCGAGTTGCTCAGATGGAAATTATCGACTATTCGTCCACTTTTCCTTTCCCCGATCTAAACCCGATCTCAGCTTATCTTGATCTATATATTATCAAATTTAGCATATTCAACATGTAACACCCCTTAACCGTAACTGACGCCGGTACAAGGTACTAGGCATTACCTTACTAAAACACATACTAGCATACATTTCCAAGTCATAAGAGTTCGTTCAAATTTAAATCTTTTCAAAATTTGTCTTAAAATACTTAAAATAAGCCTTCGAGGCCCAAAACACACTTTAAAAACGATTCGGGATCTAATCGAGTTCTTTAGAAAACTTTGGAAAATGTCACTAAAAATAGGGGCACACGTCCGTGTGGAAGGGCGACACGCCCATGTAGAAGGACGGCACGCCCGTTTGACCTAATAACATGACCATATTGAAGGACCGTGTAACTCACATGGCCTAAGCATATAGGGACACACCCGTGTCCCGTGCCCGTGTGGATTTGTTTCTCAATTCGAACTTGTAGGGGTTTTCACACGGCCTGACACACGTCCGTGTCCATGGCCCGTGTCCCTTACACGATCATGACACGCCCGTGTCTCGGCCCATGTGCAAAACCCTTGACATTCTGTTTCTGATGTCATCATTCATTTAGGGTCACACGGCCAAGGCACACGCCTGTGTGCTAGGCCGTGTGGCGAATTTAATTTTGCATTTAAGATGCAGACTTCACACGGCCTGGGCACATGCCCATGTCCTATGGCCATGTCTTCCACATGGTTGAGACACACGGCCGTGCCTCAGCCTGTGTGGTTGCTACTGGGCATTCTGTTTTACCAAATTAAGGTGCAGGGGGACACACGACTGAACTACACGCCCATAGGGCAGACCGTGTGTCACACACGGCCTAGACACACGCCCGTTTGTCTACCCGTGTGGACAATAATAAGGCTATTTACCAAGCCCTTTTTGCCACCCTTACTTGCACCAAAATAAGCCACATCAAGCAAGGCCAATTCACACATACTTTATTAATTCCATCACACATCCTACTCATTCATGCATTAACATACTAGATACTCAACCACGCAATTTGCTCAATCATGAGAAGCGTCATCATTTGTACATATCAATAACAAGTATTAGCCATCATCCATGGCCTTATACAAAATGAATTCATCTTCAAGACAAGCCAACACATTTGGCCAAAATAATATGACACTTAACAAAATACCAAGTCCCTATACATGCCATACTCAAAATGATAAATCTAACTATACCAATTATTCAGATTGATAGTGTGATTGACGCCTCCGACGTCTGTTGATCCCCAAGCTAGCTTGGCGATACTATAAGAAAATGGAAAGGAAAGGGAGTAAGCATAAAGCTTAGTAAGTCACATGTAAATAGTTAACAATAATTTCCATGCATTATCATACTCATAGCATATCATAAACTTGTACCAAATTCTTAGATAATTAAAGGCATAACTTACTCATTTTCATTCTTACTAATCATACAACATAAATCGAGCTCATTTCTCATGAATTTCGTGTAGGTACCTGTATCACTTACCACATGGTTGTACTTTTCTTGCTTTTGACATAAAGGTTAAATTTCCTGTTGAACTAGTTGGAATACCAAAGGATACCCGACAAGCCTCACACAAGAGGGTACAATGTCGATGCCATGTTCCAAACATGGTCTTACACTGGCTCACATATCAAGGCCGATGCCATGTCCCAGACATGGTCTTACACTGGCACTCATAATGTGGTCGATGCCATGTCCCAGACATGGTCTTACACTAGCACACATATCAACACCAATGCCATGTCCCAAACATGGTCTTACACTGGCTCTCATAATGTAGTCGATGCCATGTGTAACTGCCCGATTTTAGGCCTAGTCAGAGCAGTAGTCTCGGGACCACAAATATGACGAGGAAAACTTTATTGTTATTAAACTTTTATGGTCTACAATTTCACAAAATTATTTTCGTGAAAATTGTGTTCGAAAATTTTGACGTTTGGGCACTCAATTTAGTCAAAAGGACTAAACTGTAAAAAGTGAAAAAGTTGAGTTCTACATGTTAGAGGTATCCAATTGTTATGAAATTTTAAATTTGAGGTCCTTAAATTATAATTAGGCCATTGGTTAATTTGTTGGATAAAAATGGACATGAAGTAGGTGAAATAGAATATTTTTAAGTTAGGGGCATTTTGGTCATTTTGTAATTAAAATGAATTAAAAACAAAATTAAAAGCCAATTTTTTCCATCTTCAACCCCATGGCTGAATTTCAAATGTGAAACCATGGCTAGGGTTTTTCAAGCTTCCAAGCTCGATTGTAAGTCTGTTCTAGCCCAGTTTTTAATGATTTTTACGTTTTGAAATCCTCGTAACACGATCTCTCTATTTCTACCATTTATTTGAGCTAGGGTTGGTGTTTGAAAATTTAACCATTTGAGAAATGCTTGTGTTTTGATTTTTAATGGTAGAATATGAATGCTATGTGTGTAATAAACGACTTTTACTCAGTGATTTTCGGTGAAATTGTAAAAAAGGACTAGTTTGTAAAAAGTTGTAAAATGTGTGTACGTGGTGTGAATAAATGGAAATTGTGGACTGCTATAGTTAAGAAAATGGTTCGGCTAGGCTTAAAATATAAGGAAATTGAATAAAAATCATTTTACGAGCCTAGGGACAAAATTGTAAATATGTGAAACTTTAGGGGCAAAAACATAAATTTTTCCATAATATGATTTTTGGGTCACATTGAATAATGTGACTAATAAATAAATTAAATGTGATATTATAGATCAAGGAAAACAAGATTTGGGACTAGAATGAGGGAAAAACGAGTAATTGACGAATAAGTCCTTTTCACCGATTTTACTTTTGAGGTAAGTTTGTCTGTAAATAATACATTGTTTTTTTATTTATGTTTTAATATTTTGTTATATTATATGAGATATGGTTGAATATGGAGTAATTATTTGATGTAAATTATGAATTGTGATTGATTACGAATGAATTGGTAAAATGTTGAAAAGTGAGTATTCCCGGTTGAACCTTCGGATCTTAATTTGGAGTTCTGTAGCTCGAGATATAAATAATTTAATGACTGTGACTCGAGTAGACAACTTGAGATGAACATGAATAAATAGTGGAACTATATGCAATTATGATTGTATTATCTTGAGAAAATATTGTGAAGATTTATAAAAGCTTGTGAATAAATCAATTATTATTTACATACGTACTTACTAAGCTATAATGCTTACCCCCTTCCTTTCCATTTTTCCTATAGTGTCATAGAGGCTAGCTCGGGTTGAAGATCGTCGGAGATTCTATCACAGTATCAAGCTTTTGACTAGTATCAATGCCTTCGAGTAATATAAGTATTTGGCATGTATAGGGACTTAGTCATTTGGTGTATGTGTTATTATGTTTTGGCCAAATGTATTGGCTTGTAATGGTTAAAGGTTGTTGTAGTATGTAGCCATGCTAATTGGCTTATATTGGCTAATTGGTTGTAAGCCTATATATATATTATTTATATGCCAATGTCTTGTGATGTGAGCTGTGTTTGCATGATACATGATGAGTTGTGGGTTATGGCCTAAATACCTAATGGTTGAATGTGCTAGTAGTATTGATGTCGAATGGCTAAGTTTGACTCAATGGTATGGTGTGATAATTAGATATAATTATACATGTATAAGAGTTGTTAAGGATGCATATTGAGTGTGACCCTGTTTTGAAGAAAAAATTTCTAAGTGTTGTGAAAATTTCCAAAGTTCTCGGTTTAGTCCCGAACCTTTTCCAAAGCATGTTTTGGGCCTCGTAGGCCCGTAATAGGAACAATATGATTATGAATGAAAATTTTTAAATTTGAATGGAAATTTGTGACTCAAAAATGATCAGTTATATATGATTAAATTCGGTAATGCCTCGTACCCTATTCCGGTGACGGATACGGGTGAGGGGTGTTACATTCAGTGGTATCAGAGCTATGGTTTAGTCGATTCTCGAACTAACATAGCGTGCGCAAGAGTCTAGCTATACATGCCATATGTGAACTGTGATAGTTTGATATCTCCCGACTCTGATGAGATTATTTTGTTAAAGTTGAGATGCTTTGCAACCGAGCTACCATTGATAATGCTGAAAAGGGATAAGTAAGTTCGTATAACTTAGTGAATATATTGATCTGCTTGAATTGATCTTTGTGATTTGTAATGATATGTATGTGTTAATGGATACAATGGATTAATCAAAAGTTGAGGAATATGGATAAAATGTTATCGTTCTGATTGAACATTGCATTTCGATGCATCAGAGTGACTTTTTGCAGTGAATAAAGTGAAAGCTTATCTTGTGATGAGCTTATTATGATTGATTGATATTCATATGTGATAATGTTGAATGTGTTACCAAAATATTTGAAAATGTGCTCATGATGAGTTGAGGCGTAGAGATGTATGAATCAGAGTATATGATATTATGTTGTTGTTAAATGCTATATTGTATATGTGTATGTATGAGAGTCAAAACTTTAAAGGCTTTACAATCTTCACCCCCTTACTGGTATAGTGTCATGTGACAAAGTTCATGAGATTTATATTGAATAAGCTCACAAGTGGGGAAACCAAAGAGTTCAGTGGTGGAATAATTAATGATGTGATTAGAGATGGGAATGATTTAGCGAGCAAAGACTGTTATAAGAGAGATATCAGATTATTCTAAAGATTATTTGGAATGCATGATGCCACGATTATAAAAGAAGTTAATCTCAGCTAATCAACTTATTCAAATATGATGTCTAAAGTGTGCGTATGTTGAAATTTTTCCCAAATTGGTTTTCCTTAGTGAATGGAATAATACGAGGCTATTAATGACAGAATTATTCAAAGAAATGATAATTGAGTAATAAAGATGTTTGTGTATGACAGTTACAGTTGAAATGAATATGATGATCCTTTCTGGGTATTATATATATTCTTTTATCCTCAGAGATATGTGTGTGATTGTTTAGTTTCTGGTGGAATTCTTATGTTGTGAGAATGCTAACTAACTATGATGTTAGAAGAAAGCCCTGTTGGTCTGCTCGATTTATGATCGACATTTCTTTATCTCTTCGGAATTCTATTCTGATATGTTGGAATGAAGTCGATGATAAAAATTTATGTGAGACTATTCTTATGTTTCTACTGATTATGGTTTTGTTTATATATGCGGGAAATATATTATCTCTATTGTGATGGAAGTCCAGAGTCGGTAAGCAATGATTTTCTTCTAGCTTTCTCTGAGGAATTATCAAGATCTTTATCATCTTCATGTGAGTTATATTCTCAGACTTCCACTATGGTATCGTATCTTGGATTTCCTTATCTCGGTTTTTCAAATCATTCTTATTTCGTGAATTATCAAACATGGCTTATCTTTAAAGTGTATTCTTCAGCTTGTGATAACAATGTCTATTATGATTATGCTTCTAGTTCGATCATAGAAAAGTGGTGATTCTGGTATCTGGATTTCTCTAATTTTTGTGTAAGGAATAGAAATCAACAAAGGTATAAATGGTGAAATCACAAGCTCCAATTTGTATGATGAATTTCTTTCTCAGGTAAGTTAATTAAAGTCAGTGCATTCAATCGGGATATCCTTGTTACTTTGAGCTAATGTGATTGTAAAGGTCTTTGATTAGCATGATAAGAGAATTTTGAAAGATTGTGTGTTCGAGTTATTTTAATAGCATGAAGAAAGGAGCATTTTGTTATGTTATTATTTGATAGTCGAAATCGACTCGGTTGTCTTTTATCAGAGTGAGCTGGTTAGTTGAAATGTGATTTGAGCTATATGTATTTAAAGTATCCTCTGTTATGGTAATAAATTTTGTGCATTCATGAGTATATCGATGGACAGTCTAAATGAAGGATATTCTAGAGAGTATGATACCGAGATATACCTATTAGATTTGTTCTAATCTGATGATGTTATTATCAGTTAAAGCTGTTTTGAATGATATGGTTATTGCATTTATGAAAATTTGGATGATCTGTGTATGTTAGCAAAGTTAAAAACAGTAGAAGATAGTATGGTTCTGAGTTTAGTTTGAATTGAGTAATGAATTTATGGTTTTTCAATGATGATCTATTGAACGGATTGGAATGTGTTTTATTATAAGAATGTAAGGTGATGGTTTATGTTTTCAGACGGTTAATTTCACAATAAAAAGAACTGTTCGACCAGTGATTTAGAGACGGTCACTTTTATGTCCGTATTGAGAATTTGGGGATATCATTTATTCGACGAAAGGTGTCTCATGCTCCCTGATTTCAAGAATTAAAGTATCGAATGTCATAGAAAGATTTAAAGTTAAGATAGTGTTAAAGACTTGAGCTATTGAAAGATCGTGAGTAGTTATTGATTAATCTTTGAGAAAGCAAATATAGTTACAGATGCTGAATGGAAAAATCTTTGTTTATTTTGTGAGTGGGTAACACGATTGATTTTAATTGATGAGGATCTGATTTTAGCTAGATTAAAAGCTAAAGTGATGTTTCCATTGCAAGATTGAGAATCTCAGAAATGTGTTAATGAATGGTAAGCTAAATGAGTTAAGTATGAGTCCATTTCTGATTCTGAATTTCAAGTCTAACCTGATGATTGAAGTTGTTGTTCTGAGATGAAAATTGTGTTCAGATGAATTTAGATCTTATGTGGGAAATTTTTGTACGAGGCTCAGTAGTAGCTCGTTGGTTCATTTTGGGAGTAATAAAAATGTACAGTTATTTGAAATAGATGTTTTGGAGATTAGGTTTCTTGTTTAACAAACCAGCTGAGTAAGATGTTTCTGGGATTATTCGATTATGCGAAGTATCAGTCTCCATTATTACAGATTGACTTCTGAGGGCTATATCCCAATTATGGAAAAAGCTATAGGAAACTTTGACCATAAAACTAAATTAAATTGTGATTATGATAAAAAGCTGAAAGCAACTTGTTCTGGTAAGATTTTCAGGGACGAATATCCCTAAAGGGGAAGAGTTGTAACAATTCGGTTTTGGGCCTATTCGGAATAGTGGTTTCAGGACCACAAATTAAATGAGGAAATATTTAGTTTTATTACATTTTTATGGTCTATGAGTTCACGAAATGATTTCGTGAAAATTTCGTTCGAAAATTTCGACGTTTGGGCACTCAATTTAGTCAAAAGGACTAAATTGTAAAAAGTGCAAAAGTTGAGTTCTACATGTTAGAGGTATCCAATTGTTATGAAATTTTAAATTTGAGGTCCTTAAATTATAATTAGACCATTGGTTAATTTGTTGGACAAAAATGGACATGAAGTAGGTGAAATAGAATATATTTAAGTTAGGGGCATTTTGGTCATTTAGTAATTAGAATGAATTAAAAACAAAATTAAAAGCTAATTTTTATCCATCTTCAACCCCATGGCCGAATTTCACAAGGGGAAACCATGGCTAGGGTTTTTAAAACTTCCAAGCTCGATTGTAAGTCCGTTCTAGCCCCGTTTTTAATGATTTTTACGTTTTTGAAATCCTCGTAACACGATCTCTCTATTTACCATTTATTTGAGCTAGGGTTGATGTTTGAAAATTTACCCATATGAGAAATGCTTGTGTTTTGATGTTTAATGGTAGAATATGAATGCTCGGTGTGTAATAAACGACTTTTACTAAGTAATTTTCGGTGATATTGTCAAAAAGGACTAGTTTGTAAAAAGTTGTAAAATGTGTGTAAGTGTGTGAATAAATGGAAATTTTGGACTGTTATAGTTATGAGAATGGTTCGGGTAGGCTTAAAATATAAGGAAATTGAATAAAAATCATTTTACGAGCCTAGAGGCAAAATTGTAAATGTGTGAAACTTTAGGGGCAAAAACATAATTTTGCCATAAAATGATTTTGGGTCACATTGTATAATATGACTAATAAATAAATTAAATGTGATATTATAGATCAAGGAAAACGAGGTTTGGAACTAGAACGAGGGAAAAATGAGTAATTGACGAATAAGTCCTTTTCACTGATTTTGCTTTCGAGGTAAGTTTGTATGTAAATAATACATTTTTTTTTATTTATGTTTTAATATATTGTTATATTATATGAGATATGGTTGAATATGGAGTAATTATTTGATGTAAATTATGAATTGTGATTTATTATGAATGAATTGGTAAAATGTTGAAAAGTGAGAATTCCCGGTTGAACCTTCGGAATAAAAAAGATACGAATGAGGTAGATAGGTCACATGTGTGGTACTAAGTGTAGGAAAATATGTGTACAAGTGAGCTACGAGATGGTTTTAGGTCACGTGTGTAGTACTAAGTGCAAGCTACTATGTGTACCAGACGGATAGGTCGCATGTGTAGTACTAAGTGTAGGCTACTATGAGTACCCGATAGCTTCGATCACATGTGTGGTACAAAGTGCAGGCCACTGTGTGTAAGTTATGGTTTTTGTCACATGTGTAGTACTAAGTGTAGGATACTATGTGCACCAGATAGCTTCAGCTACAAGGGTGGTACTATGTGCAGGCCACCGTGTATCTGTTATTGTTCTGACGAGTTCAACCAGAAATTGACTAAGTGAAAATACATGTGATCATGTAATGACTAAGTGTAATTGAATATGACTATGTGATGAATAAGTGCATGTATAAATGTGGAAATTTATGAATAATGTGCTCGATATCTGATCGAACCTTCGGTAAGATGAAATGGAGTAAGTAAAATTATAAAAGAGTAAATTTAGCAACAAAACAGTTTTGGACACACTTGAAAAATCACCAAAAATGGTGGAAATTGAATTAGAGGTTGAATAAGATATGAAATTAAATCTGGATGAGTCTATTTTTACTTAAAAGAAATGGTGTAAACAAAATAATTTCATATTCTGTTATATTTAATTTTTGTGATACAGGGTTAGAATGATGCCGGAATCCCCTATTCTGACTTTGGAAAATCACTAAATATTTTATAAAAATAATTATGGTTTATAATTTATATGCTTAGATTTCTTAATGAGTCTAACTTCAATAGAAACAAACAAGAACATCATTCGAATCTCATACAAAGAGATAATTAATTTTTAGTAAAGAAGGGTTAAAACTGTCAGATAGTAGAACATTGGAGACTTTAAAGAATAAACTATACTTATTGGCTAAACCAAAAATTTTTAAAGTTTTATGGTAAGAAGATATGTGAGTCTAGTTTCAGAGAAAATTAACGGATCTTAGTTTGGATTTCTGTAGCTTGAGACATAAATAATTTAGTGACTTTGACTAGAGTAGACAGCTTGAGATGAACATGAATAAATAGTGAAACTATATGCAATTATGATTGTATTATCTTGAGAACATATTGTGAAGATTTATAGAAGCTTGTTAATAAATCAATTATTATTTACATACCTACTTACTAAGCTATAATACTTACCCCCATTCCTTTCCTTTTTCCTATAGTGTCACAGAGGCTAGCTCGGGTTGGAGATCGTCGGAGATTCTATCTCACTATCAAGCTTTTGACTGGTATCAATGCCTTCAAGTAATTTAAGTCTTTGGCATGTATAGGGACTTAGTAATTTGGTGTATGTGTTATTATATTTTGGCCAAATGTATTGGCTTGTAATGGTTAAAGGTTATTGTAGTATGTAGCCATGCTAATTGGCTTATATTGGCTAATTGATTGTAAGCCTATATATATTATTTATATGCCAATGTCTTGTGATGTGAGCTGTGTTTTCATGACACATGATGAGTTGTGGGTTATGGCCTAAATACCTAACGGTTGAATGTGCTAGTAGTCTTGATGTCGAATGGCTAAGTTTGGGTCAGTGGTATGGTATGATAATGAGATATAATTATGCATGTATAAGAGTTGTTGAGGATGCATAATGAGTGTGACCCTGTTTTTAAGAAAAAATTTCTAAATGTTGTGAAATTTTCTAAAGTTCTCGGTTTCATCCCGAACTGCTTCCAAAGCATGTTTTGGGCCTCGTAGGCCCGTAATAGGGACAATATTATTACGAATGAAAAGTTTTAAACTTGAATGGAAATTTGTGACTCGGAAATGATCGGTTATATGTGATTAAGTCCAGTAATGCCTCGTACCCTATTCTAGCAATGGATACGGGTAAGGGGTGTTACACCATGTCCCAGACATGGTCTTACACTAGCACACATATCACCCAAATGTCATGGCATGGATGTCCAATCTATTCGTAAAGTTCAACTGGGAGTATACCACATCATATTCGTCATGCATTTTCATAACAATAATCAAACATTTTATGCCATATCAACTGTTTAATGCATAATTACAATAAAGTTGTATTATTTACGTACAAGTTACCTCAGTATACAAAATATGGGCGACTAGTTCGATTTACTCCACTATTTTGGTTTTCCCTCGGTCTAAGTCCGGATCCCGTTTTTCTTGATCTATAATGACAAAATTTACTCATTTAATCACCACATTAATCAAAACATTTCAAAATTCCTACATTGGCAAAATTACCATTTTGCCCTTAGACTTTCACAGAATTATGATTTTGTCCCTAGGCTCGTAAAACTATTTTCATCAAATTTCCTCATTAACCAAGCCTAGCCAAATCTATTTTAAGCTTATAGCAACTCACAATTCCAATTGTTTCACACATTTACTACCCATTTTATAACCTTTACAAAATAGTCCTTTTAGGTGTTTTCATGAAAAATCCTTTCAAAAAAGTTGTTTATTAAACAACCAAGATTCACTTTTTTCCATAAAAGTCAGCAAACAACATGAAGACTCACATGGAAAAACCCTAGATTTTCAACTATTTTGCAAAATAGTCCCCTCATTAGCTAGATTAAGCTATAAAGGTTTTAAAAACACTAAAATCATCAAAGATGACCATCAAGATGACTTACTTGCAAGGTTTAAAAGTTGCTGAAAATTTCAAGCTTCCATGGCCCTTTTCTTGAGTGAAAACGGGTGGAGAAGAAAGAGAGAATGAAAAAGATAAAAACTTTCTTTTATTTTTATCAATTAAGTCACCTAATGCCACCAAACCTTTGACTTTTCAATTTCTTTGTCTCCATGTTCAGCCACTAATCACTTTGGGGTCTATTTATTCAATAATGGCTTTTAATTTAATGTTCCATCGCTAATTAACACCCTTAGCTATTAAAACAAAACTTCCGCCTTTTGTGTAATTCAGTCCTTTTTCAAAATTAAACATGCAATCACTAAAATTAATTCACTAAAATTTTCATGCACTCATATAATCATGCTATAACACATAAAATAATATTAAAAATAATTTCTCTTGCCTCAAATTAGTGGTTCCGAAACCACTAATCTGACTAGCCCAAAAATTGGGCTATTACAATTTTCCCCTCTTAGAGATTTTCGTGCTCGAAAATCTTACCAGCAAAAATGTTCAGGTTTCCTTGGGCTCCCATGTGGCCTCTTCAACCCCATGTTTATGCCATAGTACTTTCACAAGTGCTTTACTTTTAGTCCTCAATTTCTTGACCTCCCGATCTAAAATCTTAACTGGCTCTTCACCATAGGTCATGTCTAAACAAATCTCAACCTCTGTTGGTGAAATCTCATGTGATGGTTCAGAACGGTAATGGCGCAACATAGACACATGGAATACATCGTGGATCTTTTCTAACTCGGATGGAAAGGCTAGTCGATAAGCTACCGGTCCAATTTTATCAGTCACCTCATAAAGTCTAATAAAACTTGGACTTAATTTGCCTTTCCTACCGAATCCGAAGACTCTCTTCCATGGGGATACTTTCAAAAATACCTTATCATCGACTTGAAACTCAATCTCTTTCCGTTTCAAGTCCGCGTAGGATTTCTGTCTATCCAAAGTGGCCTTCAAACAACCACGAATCACTTTTACTTTCTCTTCTGCTTCTTTGACTAAGTCAACCCTTTGTATCTAGTTTTCTCTGAGTTCGGTCCAACACAAGGGCGTTCGACATTTATGCCCATAAAAAGCCTCATAAGGCGCCATTTTCAAACTCGACTGATAACTATTGTTGTAGGCAAACTCTACCAACAGTAAGTATCTTTCCCAACTGCCCTAAAACTCGAGAACACAACACCGTAACATATCTTCAAGAATCTGAATTACTCTTTTCGACTGACTGTCGGTTAGCGGGTGGAAAGTAGTACTAAAATTCAGTTTCGTCCCCAACGCTTCTCGCAACTTTTTCCAAAACCGAATGTGAACCTCGGATCTCTATCTGAAATGATCGATAAGGGTACCCCGTGAAGTCTCACAATTTCAGACACATACAAATCGGCCAATTTCTCAAGTGGATAATCGATACGCACCGATATAAAATGAGTCAATTTCATAAGTCTATCCAGCACAACCCAAACGACATCTTTCTTCCTTGGCGTCAACGACAATCCAGACACAAAATCCATGGTAATACGGTCCCATTTCCACTCGGGAACCATCACAGGCTGAAGTAACCCC
Source organism: Gossypium bickii (assembly GCA_025503065.1). Lineage (NCBI taxonomy): Eukaryota > Viridiplantae > Streptophyta > Magnoliopsida > Malvales > Malvaceae > Gossypium > Gossypium bickii. Next base: position 55,841,760 of record CP106717.1, on the reverse strand, counting down.
GAAGGTACTTGGTGTTCAGCTTTCACTTGCTGACAAATTAAACACTTAGAGACAAACTTTGAGATGTCTCTTTTCATTCCCGACCACCAATAAATTTTCTTCAAGTCATTATACATTTTCACACTACCCGGATGGATAGACATACAACTACTATGTGTCTCATGCAAAACTTTTCGAATAAGGTCATCACCATTGGGTACACAAATTCTTTCTTGAAACATTAAACAGCCATCTGAACCAATCCAAAAGTCTAATTCTATACCCGTCTCTCACTGAGTTATCTTAGCTTGCAACTCTTTATCACTTTTCTGAGCATCGACGACCACATTCGCCTTCCCAGGGTGATAGTCAATTATCAACTCATAATCCTTTATCAGCTCTAACCATACCTGCTACTGTAGGTTTAACTCATTTTGAGTCATAAAATACTTTTGACTTTTATGGTCGGTGAATACTTGGCATTTCTCACCATACAAATGATGTCTCCAAATCTTCAGTGCAAACATTATGGCGGCCAGCTCTAAATCGTGAGTCAGATAGTTTTTCTCATGTGGCTTCAGCTGTCTCAAGGCATATGCTATCACCCAATCCATTCAAGGATGCATCACTATAAACCACAAATTATTTTCGCGGTTTAGGTTGTACTAAAACTGGAGCCTCAGTAAACAATGCCATTAGTTTTTCAAAACTCTGTTGGCACTTTTCTGTCCATTTGAACTTGACATCTTTCTGTAGCAACCTTGTCATCAGTGTAGGAATCATGGAGAATCCTTTAACGAATCGTCGGTAGTAACCCACTAAGCCCAAAAAGCTTCTGATCTCTGACACATTCCTCGGGGGTTTCCAATCAACGATAGCCGATATCGTACTCGGGTCATCTCTAATTCCATCACCCGACATGTTGTGTCCTAAGAATCTGACTTCTCAGAGCCAAAATTCACTTTTGCTAAATTTAGCATACAACTGCTTATTTCTCAAAGTCTGCAAAACAGTTTTCAAGTGCTCTGCGTGCTCACTCTCATCATGAGAATAAATTAATATATCATCAATGAAAACAACGACAAACTTATCCAGGTACGGTCGAAAAATACGGTTCATTAAGTCTATAAATACTACAGGAGCATTTGTCAAGCCAAAGGGCATGATGAGGAACTCATAATGGCGATACCTCGTCTGAAATGCAGTTTTAGGTACATCTTGTTCCTTAACTCTCATCTGGTAATAACTAGACCTCAGGTCTATCTTAGAAAACACTGTGGCTCCCTTCAATTGGTCAAACAAATCGTCGATCCTTGGCAAAGGATACTTGTTCTTAACTGTAACCTTGTTGAGCTGTTGGTAGTCTATACATAATCTCATCGACCAGTCTTTCTTTTTCACAAAAAGTACCAGAGCACCCCACGGAGAATAAGTCGGTCTTGCAAAACCCTTATCTGTTAACTCTTGCAACTAGATTTTCAACTCCTTTAACTCCGTCGGAGTCATCCTATATGGGGCAATCGAAATAGGTTCCGTACCAGGGACTAACTCAATACCAAACTCAACTTCCCTAGTTGGAGGTAATCTGGGCAACTCTTCCGGAAACACATCCGAATACTCACATACTATAGGCACTGACTCAATCTTTACTTCTGACTCCTCGGTATTCAACACAAATGCAAGATAGGACTCATACCCTTTTCTCTTGTAATTCTCAACAGTCATAGATGAAACCAATACAGGTAAGGTATCCAGTTCCCTTGATTCAACCCGAAGAATATCCCAATTTTCACATCTCAGTTCAATAAACTTACTACCATAGTTTACTAACACGTTATGAATAGTCAACCAATCCATGCCAAGAATTAGGTCAAATTCATCAAACGGTAGTAGCATGAGGTTAGCCGGAAAACAATGGCCTCTAATCATCAAAGGACAGTTTCTACACACTTTGTCAACTATCACATGTTTACCTAATAGGTTTGACACTTTTATCACAAATTCTGTGATAGCGCCCAAGCCAAACTTTAAGTGGCACACAACGACCACTTTACCAGGGCATTTTATATGCCACAATCTTGCAAAATTTTTACTTAAGGCCTTCCTTAACCAAATTTCCATTTTTTTAACCCCTAATTTTCAAAATTTCCAAAATGCTCCCATTTTATTCCTCGGGCTTTAGGAACTCTAATAACACATTAAAATCACTCTGAGGCCCTGTAACATCCCAAAATTGGGCCTAGGAGAATTGAGCCCAATGGGCCTTAGGCGTAGTAGCGTTTAAATTTTCAGAGAATAAGAGATCGGCTTAAATGCAAGTTAGACTTATTAGATAAGTGATTTTGGAAGATTAGAGGGCTTCTATGAAGTCCCGGGATCAAATATTGGCTTTGGGGAAATTTTGGTTTTAGGTGAAAAAAAACCCTGGAAGTTGGCAGATAGGCCTTAAGAATAAAATATGGAGAAAAATAACACAAGTGGAGTGTGTGGTGTAGTGGCAAAGTGATGCCACTTAAGAGATAAGGGGATGACGCCACAAGGAAGGAAGGAGGTCCAAGGTTCAAGTCTTGGCTTTTGCATTTTGGTTTCTTTTTGCTTGGACCTTAGAATTTGGCCCATAGTTTATTTTTAGTTGCGCATTGTTTAAGACACAAGAGGAGCTTGTGGCCAAGTGGTTAGCAGCGTGGATTATGCTACAAGGGAGCACGGGTTCAAATCTCATGAGAAGCAAGGGAGTATTTATTTTGCGATTGGACTGACAAAGAGTTTCAGTTGAATTTAAACTCTCACGGTGAAGGATCCCACATCGGAAAGACACAAAGAATGAAGGTGAAGAGCTAGCTATATAAGGAGCATCCTAGGAGGAGAGTAAACACATCTTGGAGGCGTTTGGGCACAAGAGTGGTCGGAGCGCTGATTAGCCCCAGAGTCCTATCGTGTGTGTAACTCTCTCTACTCTAGTTGTAGAGCGGCAAAATGCCGAAATGTCGGTTACACGGCATTAGTAGCCACACGAAGCGTGCGAGCGCATGTGTGGGGCTTCACGCGATAGTTGAGGCCATCGAGTAGTATTCTCGTGGGTTGGGGCCGCTTGGGCCTCGATGGGCGAAGTGGGCCCAATGGGCCGTGGGCCTATGAGTAAATTGCATGATTGGTTAGTATATGTTGAACTAGACTAGGTGGAAGTTATATACGTGGCTAGATTTGTGCTAGGTGGGCCACACGAGCATGTGGGCCCTGGATGGGCCGAAATCGGGTTTTAGGCCCAATCGTCCTATGATGACCTGAATGGTAGCCGAGTCGCTAGTAGTGACATTAGGCCTTCTGAAAGGCCATTTCAGTTGTGAATTTACTGAAAATACCCTTAGTAGGTAAAATTACGATTATACCCTTGAGAGGTTGATTAGCATGATTATGTTGTTTAGTTTTGGCCGATTGTAGGGGAAGGCTTGATCTCGCATATCTCGAGTTGTGGCTAGTGCTCGAAAAGTGTTAAGGAAGGGGATCTAGTGCGTTAGATCATGATCTCCGGATTTGATAGTCGTATTAGTAACTGGTGTGTAAACTAACACACTTCTTGCTTTGTATATGTTTGATAAACCGATTGATTGGTAAAATCAAACAAGATGGTTGAGTGATATGATACCCTATACGGTATGTGCACGGATTCGTAAAGTCCGTTTCATTATGAGTACTTATTATTGATACATGATGTCATGATTTATGATGTATGTGCTATGAGATGCAACGTTAAACATGTTTGCATGATTTGAATACTATACATGAGTTGGTATAATGATGGGTAATATGAGAGGAGGGGCGGTGATATTTTGTCTTGACGAGCACCGTGTTTTGGTAACACAACTTTGTGACTTTGGGTCACCAGAGGTTTGGCACCTCGGAGGTTTGGCACCAAATCGCCTCGTCCCGTGGTTTCGCACCACGGTGGGTTGGCCCCACAAGGCGGTATTGAGGGATTGACGCCAGGTGATTTGGTATCACCACGATGGGTTGGCCCCATCACCGATTATTGTGACTTCTGGCCACCACGGTGGTTTGGTACCACATTTGTGTCTTTGGGACACCGAGGTTTGGCACCTCATCATTGCGACTCGTCCCCGTGGTTGGACACCACCGTGGGTTGGCCCCACTTGAGAGATACGGATTGTCGCTAGTGATTTGGTATCACACGATGGGTTGGCCCCATCATCGGATTTGTGACTTCGTCACCAAAGTGATTTGGTATCACAAACGTGTCTTTGGGACACCAGTGGTTTGGCACCACATTGACGGATATCGTGTCTTTGGGACACCGTTGTTTTGGTAACACATTGTGACTATATGTCACCGGTGGTTTGGCACCACCAGTGGTTTGGTACCACACGGGTAGAAAAGGTGTATGGATGGTTAGGATTGGGTGCATATTGATTGGATGCATGATGGTTATGTTTATGTTGCATATGATATTTTGCTAATCCGGGAAAAAGGTGGCACACTTGAGTCTTGGTGACTCACCTTTTTCCTTTAACCATTTTCGTGTATTGCATAAAAAATTTGGACCGGGGATCGGAGAGGACAAGGTGGCCTGTCAGAAGATGATGATTTAATATTTTATGTTTGGTTTTGATATAAGTACTTTATTTGAATTATTGGGTTGTAATAAAGGCCATTTTATTATTTGGTATTACTTGATTATGGTTTTGTTATTTTAAATTCTTATTAACTCAAAAATGTTTTCACACAACAAAAGAAATTACATGAGTTTTAAGTAAGAGAGAATTCGTTTTACTCACATATCCGATATAGTTTTCAAAATTGAATTCTTTCATGCTTTATGCTAAGTTAACGAGGTTTTTCAACCGTCTTTCCGCAATAACATAACTGATTCATCGTAGTGAATGGGCCGGGTTTGGGGATGTTACTGATTTGGTATCGAGCCAGGTTCAAAACTCGGCTTTGAGGGTTTTGGGCCCAAAAACACTTTTTTTTTTTAAAAAAAGGGGCTTTTCAAAATATGGGCTTTTAAGAAACTTTTCAGGTTATTCTGGCATGGCACTGTACCTCCGACCAAGTCCACTGTAAAGTACTTGGACTTTCTTGAAGTGATTTGTTTGTATGAATTGATTTATATGTGAATATTATGGGCTTTTATGGGAACGTAGATTAGTGAACTAGGATCTGTTGAACCCTAGGACTAGTCTACTTAAACACATGCATAAGACTTAAGGCTACTAAACAAACACTCGTGAAGTAAGTCACCGAGTTAAGGTGTGGTAACCACTGCGCATGTGTCGAGGATTGGTATTCGATGAAGAGCTTGGTATTTAAGCGGTCCTAGCGACTCACCTCCTCTTTACGCGAATCCTACCGGTGTGTAGCTACGGTTCACCTTAACCAAGAAGACTTGTTCATAGGCTAAACCAAGTATTAAAACCCGAAGGGATTAGCCTTCTTGTTTTAAAACCCTAGTTTTAAAATTTTCAAACTTACCCCTTTGGGTTGTAAACCCTAAATCGATTTTGAAAGACGTTTTCTCGATTTACCAAAATTTCCAAAATGCCCCTAGTGGCAAAATTACAAAAATGCCCTTGTATTGTAAAATTACGGTACTACCTCAACTTCATTAAAATGATTTTACTTTGCAAAATACCAAAATCTCGAAATTTCAAAATGTTAAGATACTCTGTATGGGAAATTACAAAAATACCCTCGTGTTGAAAATTACTAAAATGCCCTCGACTTTCAAGACCTTCTGGTTTAACTCCAATTTTAATAAAATTTCCTACTTTGCAAAAGTATACAAAAACGCTATTTTCAAGATACCCTAATTTGAAAATTTACAAAATTACCCCGATGAACAAAATTACCAAAATGCCCTTGGTTTCTAAATTTTCATAATTCCTCGATTTTTACCAAAATGTTCTTACATTATGAAAATATCAAAAACTTTTGTTTTACAAATATCGAGATATCTGATTTGGGAAATTTACGAAAATGCCCTTAACGTCCCCAATTCTTGAAATAACCCCGATTTAAAATTTTTGCAACACATCCGGTTTGAAAAACAAAATTTTCAAGATGACCCACGAGATTTTGTAAACTTTGAAATATCTTTAATTTGAAAACTATTTTCAAATTGACCACTGAATTATTAAAAATACCCCTATAGGAAAATGACGAAATTACCCACAGGTTGGGGATGCTCAAGAAAGTGACATGGATGAATGAATGTGTCTTTAGTGAAGTATGTGAATGTTTGAATTAGAACAGAGAACTTGAGATGAAACTTTGATTGCTCAAAAGAACGACTTCCGAAACTGCTCATAAAATTTGCTCGTGGATAAAACAGTGGAAACAAATTTCTAATGCATAAAACTTTTAATCAGATTAAATCGCGACGCTAGATATGAGTTCTAGGGGCGTGGTTGCCGCGACGTGGTCAAGGTGGAATGACAACTTTATTAAGATCAGTGCGCAAAGAAGAGCGTAGGGTGGTAGGTTAGGATGTCATTGTTAGTTAGTTGGAAATTTCGAGACGAAATTTCTTTAAGGAAGAGTAGAGATTTGTAACATCCCAAAATTGGGCCTAGGAGAATTGAGCCCAATGGGCCTTAGGCGTAGTAGCGTTTAAATTTTCGAGAGAATAAGAGATCGGCTTAAATGCAAGTTAGACTTATTAGATAAGTGATTTTGGAAGATTAGAGGGCTTCATGAAGTCCCGGATTAAATATTGGCTTTGGGGAAATTTTGGTTTTAGGTGAAAAAAACCTGGAAGTTGGCGAGATAGGCCTTAAGAATAAAATATGGAGAAAAATAACACAAGTGGAGTGTGTGGTGTAGTGGCAAAGTGATGCCACTTAAGAGATAAGGGGATGACGCCACAAGGAAGGAAGGAGGTCCAAGGTTCAAGTCTTGGCTTTTGCATTTTGGTTTCTTTTTGCTTGGACCTTAGAATTTGGCCCATAGTTTATATTTAGTTGCGCATGGTTTAAGACACAAGAGGAGCTTATGGCCAAGTGGTTAGCAACGTGGATTATGCTACAAGGGAGCCTGGGTTCGAATCTCATGAGAAGCAAGGGAGTATTTATTTTGCAGGATTGACTGGCAAGAGAGTTTCATTGAATTTAAACTCTCTCGACGAAGGATCCCACATCGGAAAGACACAAAGAATGAAGGTGAAGAGCTAGCTATATAAGGAGCATCCTAGGAGGAGAGTAAACACATCTTGGAGGCGTTTGGGCACAAGAGTGGTCTGAGTACCTGATTAGCCCCAGAGTCCTATCGGTGTGTAACTCTCTCTACTCTAGTTGTAGAGCGGTAAAATGCCGAAATGTCGGTTACCATCGGCATTAGTAGCCACACGAGCGTGCGGCGCATGTGTGGGGCTTCACGCGATAGTTGAGGCCATCGTGAGTATTCTCGTGGGTCAGGCCGCTTGGGCCTCGATGGGCCGAAGTGGGCCCAATGGGCCCGTGGGCCTATATGAGTAAATTGCATGATTGGTTAGTATATGTTGAACTAGACTAGGTGGAAGTTATATACGTGGCTAGATTTGTGCTAGGTGGGCCACACGAGCATGTGGGCCGGATGGGCCAAATCGGGTTTTAGGCCCAATCGTCCTAGATGACCTAAATGGTAGCCGAGTCGCTAGTAGTGACATTAGGCCTTCTGGAAAGGCCATTTCAGTTGTGAATTTACGAAAATACCCTTAGTAGGTAAAATTACGATTATACCCTTAGAGATTGATTAGCATGATTATGTTGTTTAGTTTTGGCCGATTGTAGGGGAAGGCTTGATCTCGCATATCTCGAGTTGTGGCTAGTGCTCGAAAAGTGTTAAGGAAGGGGATCTAGTACGTTAGATCTTGATCTCCGGGATTTGATAGTCGTATTAGTAACTGTGTGTGTAAACTAACACACTTCTTGCTTTGTATATGTTTGATAAACCGATTGATTGGTAAAATCGAAACAAGATGGTTGAGTGATATGATACCCTATGGGGTATGTGCACGGATTCGGTAAGTCCGTTTCATTATGAGTACTCATTATTGATACATGATGTCATGATTTATGATGTATGTGCTATGAGATGCAACGTTAAACATGTTTGCATGATTTGAATACTATACATGAGTTGGTATAATGATGGGTGATATGAGAGGAGGGGGCGGTGATATTTTGTCTTGTGAGCACCAGTGTTTTGGTAACACAACTTTGTGACTTTGGGTCACGTGAGGTTTGGCACCTCCGGAGGTTTGGCACCTCGCCTCTCGTCCCGTGGTTTCGCACCACGATGGGTTGGCCCCACAAGGCGGTATTGAGGATTGACGCCGGTGATTTGGTATCACACGATGGGTTGGCCCCATCACCCGATTATTGTGACTTCTGGTCACCAAAGTGGTTTGGTACCACATTTGTGTCTTTGGGACACCAGAGGTTTGGCACCTCATTGCGACTCGTCCCTGTGGTTGGACACCACCGTGGGTTGGCCCCACTTGAGAGATACGGGATTGTCGCTAGTGATTTGGTATCACACGATGGGTTGGCCCCATCATCGGATTTGTGACTTCGGTCACCAGTGATTTGGTATCACAAACGTGTCTTTGGGACACCAGTGGTTTGGCACCACATTGACGGATATCGTGTCTTTGGGACACCAGTGTTTTGGTAACACATTGTGACTATATGTCACCAGGTGGTTTGGCACCACCAGTGGTTTGGTACCACACGGGGTAGAAAAGGTGTATGGATGGTTAGGATTGGGTGCATATTGATTGGATGCATGATGGTTATGTTTATGTTGCATATGATATTTTGCTAATCCGGGAAAAAGGGTGGCACACTGAGTCTTGGTGACTCACCTTTTTCCTTTAACCATTTTCAGGTATTGCATAAAAATTTGGGCCGGGATCGGAGAGGACAAGGTGGCCTATGCCGAAGATGATGATTTAATATTTTATGTTTGGTTTTGATATAAGTACTTTATTTGAATTATTGGGTTGTAATAAAGGCCATTTTATTATTTGGTATTACTTGATTATGGTTTTGTTATTTTAAATTCTTATTAACTCAAAAATGTTTTCACACAACAAAAGAAATTACATGAGTTTTAAGTAAGAGGAATTCGTTTTACTCACATATCTGATATAGTTTTCAAAATTGAATTCTTTCATGCTTTATGCTAAGTTAATGAGGTTTTTCAACCGTCTTTCCGCAATAACATAACCAGATTCGGTCGTAGTGAATGGGCCGGGTTTGGGGATGTTACAGGCCCACTAACACTCGAGTTATTTTCCAAACTCGCAACCCTTATTTCGGGATATTACAATTCTACCCCCTTAAAAATAATTTCGTCCTCGAAATTACTTATGAACGAACATCCGTACATTTCAATTCTCCACATATCAATCACACGTACTCAATTATACATATATGCAAACACATTTCAACCTCTTTCACATTTAGCATTTTCACATATGGCCAAATCTCCATAAGCATATTCAAGCTTAAATTCCATAATAAAAATCATACACATCAATGGTAAAATCTATTGCACATATTAAAAGTCTTACCGAAGCTTCAACTATATCACATCTTATCTAATTCAAATGGGATCATACTAACTTTCCTTATTCCTTGCAAATGGAAGGACTTGTGCTTACTCAAGCATTCAGCTTATGGTGATAAACATGTTCCATCTTGTAAGTGATTCATGAATTCTCTATTATAACACATCACCGGCACAAAGCCTGAAATATACACCGGCACAAAGCCTGCTAGGCATCAAAGCCTGAAATATACACCGGCACAAAGCCTGCTAGGCATCAAAGCCTGAAATATACACCGGCACAAAGCCTGCTAGGCATCAAAGCCCGAAATATACACCGGCACAAAGCCTGAAATATAATATTATCAGCATCCGAATCACATTACAAGCTGGCCAGAATTATAAACCATATAATTCACATCACTTGTATTTATCACTTCAATTATATTTCATGATAGATAGCCTATCCACATATCACTTGTACTTATCACTTGAGTAACTTTTCATGATAGAAAGTCTATCCGCCGTCGGCTTTCACTATATTTATAACCAGGATTCCATAATCCCACATGTGCACAAGGTTATAACTAACCTTAACAATATTCAATTGCTTATAGACTTATACTTAAAACATTCTCAATTTCTGGTTCCAACACTTGCCGACAATATTTTCCACACTGAGCACACGGACGGTCCCGATTTTCCCATAGCTGGCTTAATCACATGAGCAAAACTTTCAACCTTCGGTCTTTTCCTAAGATCCTTAGATAATTTAAACAATTCAAAATTTCTTCCATCACGGTTCCTATCCTTATCTCGATTTTATCTCATCGAGTCCTTAATCCCTAGCTTTTTCGACTAACACAGCAAATTCCCGTTCCTGTTGAGGAGCTATCAACAGTCTCAGGCCGTCCCTTAATCTGTCCTTAAACTGGACACATCATTCATGTTTCGTAGCCACTATTCCTCGATCCAATCGGCTTAACTTTAGTAATTTAGCCTCGTATTTTGCCATGGACTCATTCCATTGAACTAGTCCCAAAAACACATGCCTCTGAGCATCAATGTAGTAAATATCGACATACTTCTTTTGGTATGCTATCTTGACATACTCCCGAGTGGGGTCCTCTGCTGTAACACTATCTTAAACTGTGAGCCACCATTGATACGCCTTGTTGCGAAGTAGTATCACCACTCCTTTCACTTTTTCCTCAAGGCTCAGATCGAGCTCATCCATAACTCACTTGGTTATTTCCAACCATTATTCAATCGTACTGGGTGCCACGTCTGATACATCACAGAACAATTCCGCTCTATTGGTTCAAAGTCGCTCGGAAACAAATTTTTGAGCTCTCATATTTCTCCCTCTCCAGCCACCATCTCTAAGACTCGCAGCGCAATACAGCATTATCCCTCGTCTGATCTTGCTACTCATTATCAAAGGCTGGTGGTGGAGGTGATACCTTATATCAAACTCTTAACCCGATCTAACGAGTTCCGATATGGCCATTCTACCTCGACCACGTCATCTAGAACTCATCTCTTATCGCATAATCTGACTTACAAAGTTTTATGCATTAAAAATTTGTTCCACTGATTATCCGCGAACAATTTTATGGAATAAAGTATTTAGAGGTGGTTCTTTCGATCACACATAGGTTCGGTTCAAGTTCACTACTTCTTATTCAGAGAGTCACATACACGTTCATAAGCAGGGACACATTCATTCACTACACTTCTATGGTCATTTCAGTTCTCAAGTCTTATGCACTTGTTTTTTTTTTTTTGAATAGACTAGTCTTAGGGTTCAATAGCCCTAATTTTCTAATCTACAAGCCCAATTATGCCCATACAGTTCACATATTCAATATACCTCAATAGTCAGAGGTACTTACCAGGTGGACTTCGGGTCGGAGGTACAGGTGCCATGCCAGAACAAGCTCAAAATAGAAGTTCACATTTTGAAAAGCCCACTTTTGAAAACTATTTTCGGGCCCAAAACCTCAAAGCCGAGTTTTGAACCAGGCTCTGATACCAAAATGTAACACCCCAAACCTGGCCCATTTACTCCGACCGAATCTGGAATGCCATGCGGAATACTTTCAAAAATATTCTTTCTTAATAGTAAAACCGATGAACATTTTGTCGAGTTCGGTAAAACATTTTTGTGACTTGTAACATTCTAAGTAAAAGTCAAAATTTGTTATAAACATATCGAGTTCAAGCTTTATTGAGAAAATAAAACCATTTGAAATCAATCTTTAATTCGTCCTTCCATAATAGGACATAATAGTAACGATAATTAACAAATGAACTGAAATACTTTAGTGGGCTTTATTACAATACACACTTAATCAAAATACGGAAAATATAAATATTTAATTCATTAACCAAGAGAGTCCTTTGCATGAAAATCCATTTCCTCATGGCCACCTTTGTAACCTCTCCGAGGCCGGTCCAAGCTTTACTGCGCCACCCGAAAGGTTTAATAAAAATAGAGTGAGTCACCAAGACTCAGTGCATAGTTAAATACACATGTCCTCACATATGGGCTTGGCCCATATCCACACAATCCATACATATATAACATACAATTATAAATATGCCATTATGAATACACAATATTATAAATATGATTACAATATACAATTACGAAGTCCAATCCACAAGTGATCCACATATCTTTCTTTTGCACATTATTTCATAAGGTCGTGGCTAAGCCACTGATCCCATAGAAATCTCACATATCAATCGGTTCACTAATCAACAATCACGAATGTAGCACGAGGCTAGCATTAGAACACTCACATAGTGTACACCTTTTCTCCAATAGTCACATCACAAGTCTCATGCGTACGTTTATGTACCATAACAACATTTAAATGAAACAAATATGTATATTTTATACCATGGTCACATATTACTCATAACAATATACATTACATGTCATCATTTTATTTTACACTCATCGATAATCATTTATAATTGCACATCACCAAAAAGTTAATATCATAACCATTAACTTGATTTATCGATCACTTACCTTGGTATCCCTACTCTTAGCCTTTATTTTGGCTAACATGCATAACATATTCGTTTACATAAAACAACACATATCATGAATAACAAACAAGAGTACAGTGCGATAACTACGCACTTTTTGACTTTAGAGATCTGATCGATCTATCGACTCTAATATCCACTAAAGTCCCGAAAGCTTCTGTTACTATTTATCGATTAGCCCCTAGAACACATAACCGAAATCGGTCACCCTTAGTATCAATATCATGGCCTTAGGCCGAATTCCACAACCACTTACCTAGCTTATTTTGATCCCGAAACACCACTCGATCTTGTCGATTTGCTCTCGAAGTCATCGAAAGTCCTACTAAAGCATGGTTAGAATCGGCTAACATCCATATCTAAGGACAATGGCCCTTGGCCGAAATGTACATAACACTTACCTTGAGCACCTAAATTCCCGAGAGACTCATTTGTGCTCCTTAACACTAGCTTGCTTATCTGAAACCAAGAGATCCCTCCAAGGTCCCTTAATGCTGGCTTCACACCAAGGAACATGAGGTTATGGCATTCACCCACATTTGGCCAACCTTACACCAACACAAAATCACTGTTTTTGAGGTTGACAAAGACCTTTGATGTTCAAAAAGTTTTCCCGAGAGTTTCCTTAAATTTCCTTCCTTCAGCTACACGAAAGAGTACACCAATATAGTCCTTGAAGGTTCGGCTACCACATCTTAATATTCTTCAAAGCACAAGCTTCGGCAATGGTGTATCTTGGTGGAGGGGTTTCACTAACCATTTAAATGATGGTTATAAACATCCTGTTATGGCTCCCAAAGCGTTGAGGTATTTGGTTTCAAAAGATAGAGTAGATTTGGAGTTGAAAGGAGATAAAGAAGAAGAGAAAGATAAATGAGGAAAATTGGCACTTAATCCCTCCCCTAGCTAATTCAAAACGGATAATGAAAGCTCCTAGCAAGGCCACATTCGGCCATGCTCAAGTGGGAGGGAAAAGAGAGTCAAAGATTCAAACAAAAACTTTGTCAAGAACCAAGGACAAGGCCGGCCATGCTCTCCTCAAGGCATGCTTCAAACGGCCATACCTTGCCACCTCTCCGTCTTTGCACGTGCTCTCCTTTCCCAAATGCCAAGACCCACATCAATAACAAAACATTATTTTATTCCTTCACCTTGCCATCTCTTAATAATAATAATATTACATACTATCTCGCTATTCTAAGCAAGCAAAACAAACAAAAATATAATAGGACAATGGTTTAAACCCATGCTTACAAAATAAAATAAGGCAACAGCAGCTGCATGCGTGCATGCTTGCATGTACCATGCAAGATATTTATTTCACACCTGAAAAATAAAAATCCAAAAAGAAACATTCGGCGCTGTCCCAGGTCTCGAACCCGAGACCTGAGGGAGCTTCCCCTCACCTTCTGCCACTCGACCAATGTGCGTTTCATGCCAATAAATGCATGGAAATTCTTTTAAACCTTACTTCGCTGGCGCCTTATGTTCTAGCGCTTAAAAGAAAAATAAAACGCCTTATGCGCTATCCTCGGGACTCGAACTCGGGACCTTTCGGCCGCAACATCACCTCACGCTCTTAGCCACTCTGCCACCTGGACTTTCATGTCCATTTATGCTTTGAAAATTCTTTTAAAACCTCCTTTAAAGCAACGCCATATTCCAAAAACAAAACGCTTATGCCGCACCCGGTGTTGCTCGATCCCCTGACCTGCTTAGCGCCCAAGCCAAACTTTAAGTGGCACACAACGACCACTTTACCAGGGCATTTTATATGCCACAATCTTGCAAAATTTTTACTTAAGGCCTTCCTTAACCAAATTTCCTTTTTTTTAACCCCTAATTTTCAAAATTTCCAAAATGCTCCCATTTTATTCCTCGGGCTTCAGGAACTCTAATAACACATTAAAATCACTCTGAGGCCCACTAACACTCGAGTTATTTTCCAAACTCGCAACCCCTATTTTGGGATATTACATTAAAGGGGTGAGTCACCAAGACTCAGTGTGCTAATCCCGAAAACACATAAAATGCTTGAGGCCCACAAACACATTATTAGCCTTGGCCCATACACAATGGCAACAGAATATTTACATGCTACATGGCCCAACCCAACCTAAAAGTCCATCCTCTACACACCAGCCCGTACCAGCCAACACACCTCGGGGATTTCTACAATCAACCCACCAACCGCTACACACCATATCGACAGTCATGCTACCTATTCCTAACAATCAGGAATAAATTTAATGTGGCTTAGCCAACGATCACTATTGTGACCTAATTTTACGACTCGTGGTTTAATCACCGATCACCAAGTGACCTATTAACATGCTCTTCCCCTTCATCATATTAACCCCATCCTATGCATACATTCATGCAGAAGAAAAACAATATACTACCTAAAAGATCACATGCTAGTACATACATTGATACACAGAGAGAAGTTTCTATGATTACGTACCTGACATCCCTTGCCTACCCTTTTCGGGTAATACAACTGTCCATACAGCCTCTTTTCGGCTTTTAGCCCATAACACATAAAGTATAGATTAATTAGTGTGATAGAGATCTACACACCTGATTACAGACAAGACGAGACTTTTTATGTTGACACTATCAGAAGCCGATACGACTGCTCACTGTTTAAGGTTTTGTTCTGAAGCCGGTCCACAACGCAGTGGCCAATCCCGTACTGCTGACACCGCACGCTTCTTAAATTTAGGAATTGGGTTTACATATCCAATCCCCTCCTTTGCCTGATCGACATTTGATTCTATCAAAAGACCTTATCAGTTGCTACCATCACAACATATGGTTGTTAATCCATATCAAAGAGTCAAGATCATAATTACAATGAACAACCTAACGAAAATCTAAAGAAAACCCCCTTACCTGAAAATCCTGAAAGAGATGAAGTTTAGGGACTAGCGATTTTCGACTTTAAGATCTAGATGATCTACTTCAATTCCCGATGTGTCGGCCCGAAATAAGAACACACGAACAATCAAAAAATTACTCAAAAGATAACCTTGCCACCTCAATTAGTCTTTCGGCTTTGGCCTCCAAAAAATGAAAGAGAAAGGAAGAACAGAAGAGATCGGCACTTACCTTAACACAGAGAATTCGGCAACTTTTAGGGAATTTCAGCTTTTGAGAAGATTAAAAAGAAAAGATGATATCAAGAGATTTATGGAGATTCGGCTTTAATAAAGAAATCGGTAAAGAGAAAAGAATAGACAAGGGTATTCAGCTATGGAGATGAGAAGAAAGTTCAGAGTTTCGGCTTTTGAGAAGGAGATGATTGAGAGAAGAGATTAAGAGAATAAGATCCAAATGCCGAAATTGAAGAGATATCCCCCCTACTTAAACCAAATTTTGGCACCTACTACCTAAAAGCCGAAAATGCCCCTTTTTAAAACTAAAACTAAGCTATTAATCAAGGGAAATTTTGGCACCCCTTGAACATGCCAGAACCGATTCCTCCTCCCCCTCAGTGTTGGAATTTCGGCCACCACTGTGACCAGCATATAAATCGTAAATTTCCTCCCTTATCTTTATCTGATCATATCTCCAAAAGAAGCCTAGATCACTCCACCTCTTCCTCCCTTTATTTGCCATATTATCTACATTATCCACTCAAATAAATCCTCCTAATTTCAAGCGTCATTTCCGTCCCACTCTACCCACTTAAATGCCAAAATTTAACAAATCTTAATTAAAATAATTAGGCTTCATGCGACTCGAACTTGAGCCTCCTCAGCTGACGCCACCTCTCTGCTCTCTAAGTGGCACCACTTTGCCACTGGGCCACAAACCCATCTGTGTCTTATAATTACAGATAATATCTTTTAAGCCATATCCTATCAGGCTTTCCACTAGAGTGTCCAACAGAAAATTTGATTAAGGCCTCTGCCCAACCTCGAGCTCATTCTGGACCCCCCTAACACTCACATTAAACATAACCACACATTAAATGCATAGCCCCACCAATCCAGGATGTTACAGTTTATCCCCTTAAAGAAATTTTGGCCTCAAAATTACCTGATCAGAATAGATGCGGGTACTGCTGCCGCATCACCTCCTCTGGTTTGTAATACTTTGACAGCATGATCCAGAATTTCCACTGGCTCCTCTTCAAAGGATTTCTTCCACAGACACCACATGAGATGGATCCAAATGGTAACGTCTTAACATAGAGACGTGGAATACATTGTGAATCCGGCTAAGCTCAGAAAGTAACTCAAGCTGATAGGCTACTGGCCCCACTCATTTCAACACTCAGTACGATCCGAGGAATCTGGGACTTAGTTTACCTTTCCGTCCAAACCTCAGTACTTTCTTCCATGGCGACACATTCAAGAAAACCCTGTCACCTACTACAAATTCTATGTCCTTACGCTTCAGGTTTGCGTAGGACTTCTGGCTGTCTGACGCTTCTTTTAATTGAGCCCGAATCAACTCAACCTTCTCCTCTGTCTCGCTAACCAGTTCCGGACCCAAAATCCGAGGGTCTCCTAACTCCGTCCAATAGGTAGGTGTACGGCACCTCCTCTCGTACAATGCTTCATAGGGCGCCATCTGAATACTACACTGGTAGCTGTTGTTGTACGCAAACTTCGCCAACGATAAAAACTCTTCCCAACTACCCCTGAAATCAATGACACAACCCGTTAACATGTCTTCTAAGATCTGAATTACCCGCTCAGACTGTCCATCGGTCTGAGGATGAAACACTGTACTGAAATCCAACTTTGTACCCAACGCTTGATGCAACGCCTTCCAAAATCGTGAGGTGAACCTAGGGTCCCTGTCCGATATGATTGATACTGGTACTCCATGTAGGCTCACCACCTTCGCTATATATAGCTTAACCAATTTTTGCTGAGCCACCCGAAGATGTGAGTCATACTCCTCATCCGATCTTGAATAAACTAGGATATCATCTATAAATACCACGACAAACTGATCCAAGTAGGGTTGGAATACTCGGTTCATCATATCCATAAACGCCGCTGGCGCATTGGTTAGTCTAAATGGCATCACCATGAATTCGTAGTGACCATAGCGAGTCCTAAAAGCTGTCTTATGAATATCCGCCTCTTTGACCTTAAGCTGATGGTACCTTGACCTCAGATCAATCTTCGAGAAGTCTGAAGCCCCCTTCAATTGATCGAACAAGTCATCGATCCTCGGCAATGGGTATTTATTCTTGATTGTCAGTTTATTCAACTGACGATAGTCAATGGACGTACGCATTGATCCATCCTTCTTCTTAACAAATAATACAGGCGCTCCCCAAGGCGACACACTTGGTCGAATAAACCCTCTATCCAGCAACTCTTGGATCTGAGCCTTTAATTCCACCAACTCCTTCGGCGCCATCCTGTATGGAGTGATAGAAACTGGCGCTGTCCCCGGAAGAAGATCAATACCAAACTCCACTTCACAATTTGGGGGTAATCCCGGAAGCTCTTTTGAGAAAACATCAGGAAATTCCTTTACCGTTCTAACGTTCCCAACAGTTAGTTCCTTGGCTTCCAGAGCCCGAACAAACATTAAAATTGCCTCGCATCCTTTTCTCACCATCCTTTCTGCTCTTAAGGCAGACACCACATTTGACAAATAGTTCCCCTTTCACCTATCACCAACACTTTGCCACCCTCAGGAGTTTTTAACACCAACCGCTTGGCTGGACAATCTACACTAGCTTGATACCTCAATAGCCAATCCATGCCTAAGATTAAATCAAACTCCGCGAATGGTAATTCCATCAGATCAGTCAGGAAAACTATTTCCTGAACTTCTAAAGGTACCTCCCTATAAAGCTTATTTACCACCACCGAGTGTCCTAAAAGGCTAATTACGGTCATCTCCCTAGAGGAAATCTCAGACTCTACGCTTAAAGTTCCAGACACCCTACTAGCAACATATGAATGCGTCGACCCAATGTCAATCAATGCAGTGTAAGGCAAGCCAAAAATTAAAAACATATCGGTTACGACATCTGGTGCGTCAGCCTCCTCTCGATGTCTGACAGCATAAACTAACCCCGGCTGTCTCGCCTTAGTGTTTCCTGCCCCTTGGCTTGGTGCTCCACGACCCCGACTGGAACCGTTACCACCTCTGGCTAGACCACGACCTCTCTGTGGCTGCTGTTCACCTCTTCCCGGTTGTGCATTCCTTTGATCTGTGGGCCCTTCACTGCCCCGTTGTTGCGGACAGTTTCTAACTTGGTGGTCCGTAGATCCACACCTAAAGCACTTCCTACTGTCCGTCCAACACTCACCTACGTGGAATTTACCACATCGAGCACATACGTATCGACTAGCGATGAGCGAGTCTCTCATCCCGTCTCGGCCCGTCGACTGGGTCTTTTCTCGAATACGCCACCGCCACGATGATCCAAAATTTCTCTTACTTCCACACCTATCTCTATCCCGATTCAATTTTTCTGTCTGCTTAACCTCCTTAGCTATCTTAGCTTTTTCCACAAGCACAGTAAATTCCCTCTCCCGCTGTGGTGGTATCAGTACACGTAGAACGTCCCTCAGACCATCTTTAAATCGGACACAACATTCATGGTCTATGGCCACTATCCCTCGAGCATAACAGCTAAGGCGTAAGAATTTCACTTCATACGCAGCCACCGACCTACTTCCCTGAACCAGTTTCAGAAATGCTCTACGCTGCGCATCCACATAACTCGACCCAATGTATTTACTGTGAAACGTCATTTTGAAGAGATACCAAGTGATATAGTCAGCCACCGTACCATCCTTAACCGTAAGCCACCATTGATAAGCTTCGTCCCGCAGGAGAGATACAACCCCTTTCAGTTTTTCCTCTTCCGTGAAATCAAGATCATCCATTATACGCTCAACCGCCTCCAACCAATACTCAGCTGTACTCGGGGCTATACCAGAAATTCCCCTAAACATTTCTGCCCCATTGGCTCTAAGTCGCTCAGACACCGATTTTCGGGCTCCTGTGCCCATGCCTGCCCCAGCAACCCTCTCTAAAACCCTTAACATCGCCAGAGTTACTGCATCATCTCCGGCCGTCAGGTCCTGAAATTCCACCTCTGCAGCTGGTGGTACCGGCATCTCGTTTCCAGACTCATGGCCAGATCCTACTGGTTCTAACATAGCCATCCTACCCCTATCACAGCCACGCGCAGGACATTTACGATGCCTTGTACTCATTCTACCGATTCACGTTTATCTGATTAGAAATTTTATGTATTATTAATTTCTTTCACTGATTAACCACGAACAATCTTATGGACAGTAGTTTCAAGAGTAGTTCTTTCGAATTCGAAATTATATCCACGAGTTTCAGTCTCAAGTCTGTATCTCCTAGTTCTAGGAGCCACATACATTCAACCATCATACATCAACATACAAGTAGCATCCATGAATTCACATTCATCACATAAGGGTATTTTTGTCATTTTACTACCCAGGGATATTTCCGTAATTTTACCTACAGGGGTATTTTTGTAACTTCCCAAAATAGGGTATCTTGGTGATTTTTCGAAATAGAGATTTTTTTGGTTTTTTTATTTTTTAAAACGAGGGTATTTTGGTAATTTTTTTAAATTTTTGATAATTTCGTAAACCGGGTACTTTTGTAAATTTAGAGGTTTTCGGGTCATTTGCAAAACATGGGTATTTGGATAATTTTGCCAACCGAGGGTGTTTCGGTAATTTTAAGAATTTTGGTAGTTTTATAAATCCAGGGTATTCTGGGAAGTTTTTACAAATCAAGGATATTTCAGAAATTTTACAAAACTAGGGGGTATTTTAGTAATTTTGTGAAATAGGGTGGCTGGTCCCTTTTGGGTTTTACTTATAAATTTTGGCCCATCAACTAGTCTTCGTGGCTAAGGTGAACAGTCACTACGCACCAGGTAGGATTCCAGCGATGAGGAGGTGGGTCACTAGGACCGCTTAAATACCAAGCTCTCCCTGAATCCAGTCCTAGACATGCGTACGCCTATTGCCACACCCTAACCCAGCGACTTGTTCACGGACAGGTTTAGTCAGATTAATTTTTATGAATTTACAAAGTTGTTTAAACTAGGCCTAGAGTCCATTAACCCTAACATGGTAGTCTACGTCCATAAAGCCCATCAAACCCAATATGCATATCACATCAAGAGTTAGAATACTTACCTGCGTAGATCGGGTGCCGGTAGACTCGAAGGCCATATCTCAACCTAAAGCAATTTTCTCAAATTCACATCAATTTTACAAAACACTACTAGACCCATTTCCCAGCCTGAGCTTTGCAACTGGGCTCTGATACAAAAATATAACACCCCAAACCCGGCCCAAACACCACGACCAGATCTGGTATGCTACGGGTTAAATGTTGCAAACTTTGCTTTGCAGGGATTTGAAATCTAGATTCTTTTATGTAGGTATTCGTTAAATAAGTATCATTAGTAGAAAACCTTTATAGTTTTTTTTTTAGAACTCGTTTGAAAATCCTATTTTATTTCTTCTGGTAATTAAGTCTTCGAATATAAACTTATAAGATGTAAACATTAACAAATATAGATTGATAACCTAAGCCATGGGGCCTTATTACATAAATAGTCCAAAAATTAAAACCTAAAGGAAAATCAAAAATAGTTTATGAAAATAAAAGACTTGATGGCCCCTCGAGTCTGCCTCGGCTCCCATGCCCACGATCTACTGCTCCTCTGAAAAGTCAGGGAAATTAAAGGGGTGAGTCACCAAGACTCAGTGTGCATATCTCGAAAACACATAAAAGGCTTGAGGCCCACAAACACATTATGGGCCTTGGCCTATACACAATGGCAAAAGAATATTTACATGCTACATGGCCCAACCCAACCTAAAAGTAATATTTACATGCTACATGGCCCAACCCAACCTAAAAGTCCATCCTCTACACACCAGCCCATACCAGCCAACACACCTCAAGGATTTCTACAATCAACCCACCAACCGCTACACACCATATTGACAGTCATGTTGCCTATTCCTAACAATCAGGAATAAATTTAACATGGCTTAGCCACCGATCACTATTGTAACCTAATTTCACGATTCGTGGTTTAACCACCGATCACCAAGTAACCTATTAAGATGCTCTTCCCCTTCATCATATTAAACCCATCCCATGCATATATTCATGCAGAAGTAAAACAATATACTACCTAAAAGATCACAGGCTAGCACATACATCAATACACATAGAGAAGTTTTTATGATTACGTACCTGGCATCCCTTGCCTACCCTTTTCGAGTAATACGACTGTCCATACAGCCTCTTTCCGGCTTTTAGCCCATAAAATATAAAGTACAGATTAATTAGTGTGATAGAGATCTACACACTTGATTACAGATAAGACGAGACTTTCTATGTTGACACTATCAGAAGCCAATACGACTGCTAACTATCTAAGGTTTCGTTCTGAAGCCGGTCCATAACTCGATGGCCAATGCCGTACTGCTGACACCGCACGCTTCTTAAATTTAAGAATTGGGTTTACAGATCCAATCCCCTCCTTCGCCTGATCGACATTTGATTCCATCAAAAGACCTTATCAGTAGCTACCATCACAACATATGGCTGTTAATCCATATCATAGAGTCAAGATCATAATTACGATGAACAACCTAACGAAAATCTAAAGAAAACCCCCTTACCTTAAAATTTCGAAAGAGATGAAGTTTAGGGACTAGCGATTTTCGACTTTAAGATCTAGACGATCTACTTCAATTTTCGATGTGTCAGCCCGAAAGAAGAACACACGAACAATCAAAAAATTACTCAAAAGATAACCTTTCCACCTCAATTAGCCTTTCGGCTTTGGCCTAAAAAAACGAAAGAGAAAGGAAGAACAGAAGAGATCGGCACTTACCTTAACGCAGAGAATTTGGCAACTCCTAGAGAATTTTGACTTTTGAGAAGATCAAAAAGAAAAGATGATATCAAGAGACTTATGGAGATTCGACTTTAATGAAGAAATCAGCAAAGAGAAAAGAATAGACAAGGTTATTCAGCTATGGAGATGAGAAGAAAGTTCAGAGTTTCGGCTTTTGAGAAGGAGATGATTGAGAGAAGAGATTAAGAAAATAAGATCCAAATGCCGAAATTGAAGAGATATCCCCCTACTTAAACCAAATTTCGGCACCTACTTCCTAAAAGTCGAAAATGCCCCTTTTTAAAACTGAAAATAAGCTATTAATCAAGGGAAATTTCGACACCCCTTAAACATGCTAGAACTGATTCCTCCTCCCCCTCAGTGTTGGAATTTCGGCCACCACTGTGACCAGCAGATAAATCCTAAATTTCCTCCCTTATCTTTATCTGATCATATCTCCAAAAGAAGCCTAGATCACACCACCTCTTCCTCCCTTTATCTGCCATATTATCTGCATTATCCACTCAAATAAATGCTCCTAATTTCAAGCATCATTGTCGTCCCACTCTACCCACTTAAATGCCAAAAATTAAAAAATCTTAATTAAAATAATTGGGCTTCATGCGACTCGAACTTAAGCCTCCTCAGCTGACGCCACCTCCCTGCTCTCTAAGTGGCGCCACTTTGCCACTGGGCCACAAACCCATCTATGTCTTATAATCACAGATAACATCTTTTAAGCCCTATCCTATCAGGCTTTCCACTAGAGTGTCCAACAGAAAATTTGATTAAGGCCTCTGCCCAACCTCGAGCCCATTCTGGACCCCTTAACACTCACATTAAACATAACCACACATTAAATGCATAGCCCCACCAATCCAGGATGTTACAAATTGTGCGAACTATAGAAAACATTATCAAGATAAAATGAGCAACAATTATTTTTAATAATTATCAAACCAATTTTATCTAAACAAGAAATTGAAATAATGTTTCTAGTTAAATTAAGCATAAAATACAATCCTCCAAATGTAAATCAAGTTCACTAGGCAATGATAAAATACGTGTTCTTACAGCTAATGCAACAACTCTTGCTCCATTTCCAACTAGTAGGTCCACATCTCTTTTAGCCAGATTCTTACTCCTTTGTAGTCCCTTTACAAAGGTACACATATGATATCCACAACTAGTATCTAATACCTAAGAAGTAGATGTTGATAAAATAATATTGATAACATAAATACCTGAAACAGACACTCCACTTTCCTTTACCTTCTTGACCTCTTCAAGGTAGATTGGGCAGTTCCTCTTCCAATGTCCGGTCTCATCGCAATGGAAACATTTTCCTTCTTTAGTAAATCCTCCTTTAGGTTTCAATTCAATCTTTCCTTTGTTGGGTTTGACCTTGCCATTGTCCTTAGGCTTTGACTTAGCCTTTGACTTTTTTTTTCCCTTGTCCTTGAGGACTATCAAAATAGGCTTAGGTCTAGTCTTTTTCATGTTACTTTCAGCAATTCTTAACATATTTAGTAATTGTGGAAAAATCTTATTAATTTCATTCATGTTGAAATTAAGGAAAATTTGGCTAAAACTGTCTAGCAACGGTTGTAGGATAACATCTATGGCCAATTCCTCAGAATCCAAGTTTTTCAAGCCTTTCAATACAGCCTATCATCCTGAGAACATGAGTTCCCATATGAGTTCCCTCCACCATTTTGCACTGAAATAGAGCTTTAGTGGTCTCGTACCTCTCTTGATGTGTTGGTTCATATCATAGGCAATAATATCCTTATGTTGCTTTTGAAGCTCAGGAGTCATGGTGGAAAGCATTAGACATCCTATGTCTATCATGTCATCAAGATGTTTCTTATAAGCTTCCTTTTTAGCTCTAGAGGCATTAGATACCGGTTCATTAGGAATAGATTCTTTAATGACATATAATTTTCATTCTTGTTTGAGGACAATCCTCAAGTTACGGAATCAGTTAAGGAAGTTAAAACTATTTAACTTATCCTTCTCAAGGACAAATCACAATGATAAGAGGTTTGAATTATTTTCCATAATAAGTCTACAATAATAAAACATGCTCATGAGTAAATTTACCAAGTTTATTATAATAATTAAAAGGATTTTATTAAATGATGCTCCCACTATTTTATTCAAAATTAATAGCCCTCATTAATTTTGGAAAATCCTTCTTTAAAGTTTTTTTAGTGGATAATGATCCATATTTCACCTCCTATTAAGTCAGCTTTAGCTTTACTCTCAAGATTATGATTATTTAGGTAAGCAACACTTGCTAATTATATCATATGTAACTCATTATTTAATGGACAACTTTTGTTCCAATCATCTTATGATTATCCAAATCTCTTGCCTCTAGGTTTCTAATCTTATTATAGTAACCTAATTAAGTTATTAACCAATATTATAATCGACAAGTATCACTTGCTTATTCTTCGCGTTTGACTAAGATAGATACAAGTACTTCACTTTAGCAGAACCCACGTTGTATCAATTGTGGCTTTAACGAGGGTAAATATTTGAAGGCAATCTTAACTTAATAATTTATTGAGGGTATTTCTTTTAAAAAATTCATCTCACCATTAATGGTCAACATTAGCCCAATTCGTCCTTTAATTGATCTTATCAATTTCCTGTAATGTACATGCTAACATATCATCTATTATATCACATACATGGATAATATAAAGTAGTAAATAAATGCAATAATTATAGCCCATAAAACTAAGGTGGTTCGTCCCAAGCCAATGGGATAGCCAAAAGGAATCCTAAGGGTGCAAGTTGCTTCTCAAGCTTCTTTTTCACTTTAGGTAGCTCAACCTTCATCTTCTCTAGTCGCAACAGCTCATACAGTTTACAATTATAGAAACTCATTTTACATACGAGGGAGCAGGATGATAAGAGAAATATAAGAGAAAACTAGAAAGGCAGGACACACAGGCCGTATTTACAAGATTACAACCTTTGTAAATTATAAATCAAATGGTATATTGGGTTATAACTATGCATTTCGAATCATTATGCAAATCAATTAGAACATGTAGCATATAATATGTATTTATTCAATTGCTTATTAATGTGACTAACGAAAATGTCCCTACAATTAATGTTGCCTACGCATAGGGGTCAAGGGGCAAAGCCCTCTATAGGGGTCCCACTACTCGAACAGCAGGCGACAATGTTGCTGCTCGCTAACAGGCAGACCCCGACAAATTGTAAGAAATGACACTCAGATATCTGTGGAAAAAACATCACCATTTGAAAATTTTATAAAAAAAAAATATTTTCAACATTTTGATCTTTAAATGTTCTGACAGGAACAAGTTTTGTTCTTTTTTTTTTGAATGTTACCAACAAGTTAACTATTAACTTCGAATAACAAAAACCCTACTGCCCCAAGACAGATTAGTTAACGCTTAACAAAAAAAATATAAGACCCAATAGGCATCAAAATAAATTATTAACATTAAATAAATGGTTGAGAGGAACTTATTATCACATATATTTAATAGATTAATCATACACAATTTATTAAGCAAATTACATGTATCATATATACATAAAATAAATCGAGTAAATCAAATTATACAACATGTATCTCATACAATAGCATCGACCAATAAATTTAATCCCGAATCCGTATTGTACAACTGGCTCTGATACCACCGTTGGAATACAGGTACGCCTCATGGCACATTGGAATTTTTTTTTGGTGATCAACAACCATGGATCCAAGTACGAGGAACGAATCGGGTTGAAACAAAGTTAAAGATATACCTTTTCGATCTGATTCCCTTGTGCAATGTCAATTCTAAGCTGTAACAAAACTGTCTCGACTTCTACATAGTCCACCCTGTCAAAGAACGAACAACAAAACCTCTCTTGAACCTTTTAGATAGAATATCAAAATGGTTGCTAGACCATCTTTTTCTTTTTCTTGGTAACCTCAAAGCTCCTAGGGGTTAAATTCCTTTTTGTTTAATATCACATAATAAAAAAATTGAATTATTCATTTTAAAGAAACATATGGAAAGTATTAAAACATTATATTCTTTCAAAGGAATATTAATTTCCATATTAATATAAATATTTATTTTAATAATTTCGGTAAACTATATTCAGTTAATATTTTTATATGAATCAAATTCTTATATTAATTTTAACTATGTTTTCTATTTGTGTACAACAAGTTTGTACATATAGTGCATTCAATAATTAATTTAATTTAATTAATTTAATTCTTGTGACAACTAAACACAATGCCAACTGTATTTAGATTCTATTCGCTTCAACCATAGGATGTGACCCTGTAGGCTCTTGTAACGTTAGTAGTAATACTAGAACATTTCTAATATTACAAGCAATGAGTGGCATCTGGCAATGCATCATTGCTACCCAAGTTACAAGAAGTTGTGATTCGACATAACCTTTCCGTGATAATTTTTTTTATGTATTATATCCTTTTATCCTTTATATCTAAATTGGACACAAGTCATGGAATAGTCACACTTATATAGTTCAATATCATAGTTTTTGATATTCCGAGTAGACCACAATAAATAAATATGTAACATCCCAATTTTTTTTAATTTGAGGTTTGTAAAATTAAAAATAAGCTATTGACTTAATGGTTAAGATATAGTAAGCAGATGATACATTTGTCCGGGAGACCCAAGTTCAATTCCTTTCTCATGCAAATTAATTAATTTTTCTTTTTTTTTCTCCCACTCCCTTGTGTATGCGCTGTCCAACCTAGTTTAACATAGGTATATATGTTATTTTTCATTAAGTTTTTCAGCTTACTCATTTTGTTTCGCCTCCCTTACCGTCCAACCCTCATTCTCTCTAAAAAATATCCCATTTTCTTATTCATTGTGCCATCTAAACAAGGGTGTTTTCCACCATTGTTGTGTTGCCCCAAATCAACCCCTTTTCATGTTGCCGTTTGTAGTGATGTGCCGCCCCTTTGTGCACCACTTGTGTGGGCTACTGTATTTTTTGGTCGCACATTTACAACAAATTTTTTGTTGATTATCCTCTATTTGAATCACCCCTTAACCTTTTTCAATTAGGATTGCATCCGATCTCGCTCATCTGACATCTAAGATCTAGTTAATGTGGAACATAAGTGTGGATTTAAATGAGTTATTGTACCATATTAATTTTGTTAAATTTTCTGGTAGGGCCGAATGCTGTAAGACTTTTAATAGATCATCAGTTACTAATTGTAGGTGCTAATTTAATCATAGGTGCTGATCGGAATGTCTCAGATTAGTAGTGAAGTCAAATCTCGTCAACTCCCTCGTTTTACATCAAATCAGTGTAAATTCGCTTGTCATTTCAAATCTAATAGTTTATTAATGTGACACTGCTTTGGTCAAACCCTTAGGGGTGTTTCGAGGCTGGTCATTAATCGTATTTTAATGTCTTAAGTGTTGTTCATGGATCTAGGCTCATCTAAGGCATAATTGCGAATTTAACGGTTTAGTGCTGTGGATTGCGAATTAAGGTGTGTGTCTTTCCCTTTGCTAAATTAGTCTAAAAATATTAAAATATGCTTTAAAATGGTAGTTATGCTTGTTGGTTTTGGCACGGCTAGCCTACGAGTTTTAATGCACTACTGAATGAGTTTTTTCTATTGTTGTGACTTTGTCACTGTTCTTTTTCAAATTTTCTCACTCAAGAATGCCTTTTGGCTTTTTAGGTGCTTTTTCAACTCGTGTGGGTTTTCTTTTTGGATTTTTCTTTTTGTTTTGCACTTTTAGGCTAACCTATAATTCCCATTTCACACTAGTATTTCCTTTTTCACTCTATTTTTACGAACTCCGCCATGATGTATCTATTTAACCTTGAATACGTATGGCCAGACATCTATAATTGTGCAGTACAGGGCTAAAGAACAAGGGCAAATTAAAATCAACATTTTCAGGCTCAGGGCTTGTAATGTGGTTCATCAAGAAGTGTCAAAAGGCTAAAAAAATTGGTATTAAAGGTGAAATATAATTATGACAGCTTTTTGGCTCTGGATGTATTCCAAGCCATCCCTAAATATCTCAACATGCACAAATTTAATAAACCAAAAAAATTCAATTTCAACTATTTATTATTCTTATTAGCATGGTCGTTTCCTTGTATTTTCTAGATCATTTGGTACAGTTGATTGCTTAATACCTATTCATAGTCTAACATATAGAACTTAGTTGCATAATAATCCAAAGTTTAAAATCACTTATCATCATGCCAAATTTATTCATAAACACATGAAACCTATGTACATGCTCCTAACTAATCACTTGTATTTCTACAAGGTCAAGCACATAAAAGAAAAGAAAAAAAATCAAAGAAAATGTAAAAAATTTTAGGCAAATTTTCTATGTTACCCCCACACTTTAGTTGACACATTGTCCTCAATGTGTAGCCCATAAATAGACAAGGAAGGAAGTTACCTAATTGATCGTGGTCACTCCAATTGCTAATGGTGGGTGCTTCCTCCTTTGATCATGTTATCTTGAATTGTTTGTGTCTCTTTCGTGTTGGGTTCCTACATAGAAAATTTAACAAGGTGCAACAAAACAAAAATTCTTCTTATTAGTCCTACTCCTACAAAGTCTAAATTAAAATTAGCCAATAATTAATACAAGTCTTTATAAAATTAAAATAATTCAATCGTCCTCCTCATTCATCTCCTCACTTCCATCATTCTCCTCATTTTCTCCTTCCTCATCGCGCTCATGCACTTCTTCTTCTTGTTCCACATTTGTCTGCCCAAACATGTCAGGTGTGTAATTGGGGAACCCAATGTTATTTTTCCTTGCAAATTCTTGGAATATTTGTCTCTACTATTGCACCTACTATATCATCTAATCAAGCTTTGGATGACTACTTTAACTGACATTTTGTTGAACTCGTGTCAACCTTTGCGATTGAGCAGTTGTAGCCATAGCTTGTTCCAATCCTCTATTTGCTTGGCTCGCAATTCTGTGTACTGTTGTAACAAGGTGTCGCCAGTAATACTTTTGGACGGTTTTAGCGGCTGCTCAGTGGATGTCAAAGGTAAACCCGCCTTTTTGCGTAATGTCGTTACTAGGTGGGGAAAGAAGACTCCCACCTTTTAGCTACCAATGCATCTCCTAATGTTCTAATGAATCCATTTATCGATACTGTAGCAACCCGTTTTAGGTAAAATCAAAATAGTGGTTTCGGGACCACAAATTCGATTCCAGAAAGGAAATTTATTTTAATGTTATTTTATGATTTACAGTATGATAATAATGTCGTATGAAAATTTCATAAAGAAATTTTACCGATTATATGTTTAATTTGATTAAGGACCAAATTGCACAAAGTGAAAAATTTGAGTTCTAATGCTAAAGGGATTAAATAGCTATGGAATTCAAAATTTGAGGTCCTTAAATGGTAAATTGACCATTAAAAATGGTTAGTTATTAAGGGTGATGATTCATCCATGGAAAATAAAATAAAGAAAAGGATGAAATTAGAAAGTGAAAAAAATATAGATGATAAATGATAAAAAAATGAAAATATCATAAATTTATCATCTTCTTCCCCAAAAATACATGGAATCCCTAGGAAAGAGAAAGCAAGATTTTTTGGCTTAATTGGGTAAGTAACTTTTTAGTAATTTTTATATTTCCGAGATCGAAATAGATTAATCTATCTATTTTGGGGATTAATTTGTAAACATATCAAAGTATAGAAATTTTTTCATGGATATATATGTTGGAATTCTGAAATTTATGGTAGAAAATGAAAGGTTGTTGATAGATAAACAACTTTTGTAAAGTGAATTTTGATGAAATTATGATTTTAGGTCTAAATTGTAAAGTTGTAAAATTTATGGAAAATTCTAAATTTTTATGAAATACATGGGCTGTAAATGTTACATGTAAAATTTGGCTAGGCTTGGAATAAGGATTTAATTGCATGAATTTCATTTTTCGAGCTTAGGGACGAAATCATCATTAATTAAAAGTTTAGGGGCAAAAATGGTAATTTTGCGTAAAATGTGAATTGGACTGAATTGAGTATAAATTGTATTAAATTGATGTTAAATTTACTAATAGATACGGATATACAAAATTCAGAGTTAGAGTGAGGAAAAAAGAGTGTCGAATTAGTAGATTTTACGTACACAAACATTTATTGAGGTAAGTTCGTGTAACTAAATTGTGTTTATTTTCATGCTTGAATTAAGTGTGGTATGTGTTTATATGAATTATATAAATGTTAAAAATGTATGAAATAATCACATGATCAATAATGTCCGGAAAATGTTAAGTTCCATTTGAATAATGAAATTCGATGGATACATGATTTTCCATATTGAATGTGGTTCTACATATGTTGCAGATAGAATATAGCCTGGACGAGCAATGCTATTATAAGTCCTTTTGAGCATCCTGTTATATAGTTCCTGTGAGCATCCTAATCGGTAGTGATCCTACATGTGTTGCGCACTGCCGCAGCTCTTTGTGAGCGTCTTACACGATTCGATCGGTTGTGGTCCAGCATTTATTACGGACACAAAAGCAACTCTTCATGAGCATCCTAATATAGGCTCTTATGAGCTTCTTGACATGGCTCTCTTGAGCTTCCTGTTAAGCTCTTCGTAAGCATTCTTAATAGGCTCTTCGTGAGCTTCCTAATTAAAAGTTCTTTGTGAACTTCCTGTTATAGGCTCTTATAGGCTTCCTGGTATAGCTCGGATAAGCTGCCTATTACATGGCTCATATGAGTATCTTGATATATAGCTTGAGAGTGTGATTCCTGGTCACGTGCCCTTATGGGTACCCCAGAACATGAATTGATAGATTTCTAATTTGTACACTTCGAGTGTACTACCTGTATATCCATCAATATTTCAAATAAATTAAACGGGAAAAATCCTGACATTACAAAATATGAACATGAAATGAATTAATACACATATCTGCCTGAAGTACATGAAAATAATGATACATGATATATGTAAGTATGAGATGGTGATATATGAACATGGAAATTGTTTGATGAATATGTTTATCTATGATTATAGATTTGTACATCTTGAATACAAGTATACTTTCTGTGTTTTCATCGATATTTTAAATAGTTCAATGGGTAAAATTTTGATATGAAACATTCTGAATTGTGACAAAATGTTATGGGTACATACTTGAATTACATGGACATGAATTATACCTGATATTTTAATACTTGATGTGGAAAGTATGAGCATATGGAGAAAGGATTATTATTATTAAGCTCATACAAGTTTATTGATATTCATATGAAATATATAAGACTAACATGTTTTGTACATGCTACATGAACACATGATGAGAGAAGTATTTGAACATATTAATGATATCACTTGATATATTGAAGCATGGTATGCTTGATACATAAATGTGGAACATGCTTAATGACTTTGTTCATCTATAATCCGGTATATGCCTGAAATACATGAAACTGATATTACAAAACATGTTGTAATGTGAGATGGATGATACATGTGTATAAAATTTGCCTGATGATTATGTAAATTTGTGATTATGAAATATTATATGGATTAGAGTGATTAACATGTTGATGAGGATATGTGTTTAGGCACTTGACCAACACGACTTGGCAATGAAATGTATGTTTACCTTATGTTTATAAAATAGTTTAAGTTAAATTTCTAGTTATACGAACTTACTAAGCTTAAAATCTTACTTTATTTTTAATTTCCCTGTTTTAGAGGAATTCATAAGCTCATTGGGTTGGAAGCTTGGTGGAGATATTTCACACTATAAATCGACCCATTCGGTGCAAATGGTAAAATTAATTCTGGTTATAATGGCATGTATAGGTTAATTTGGCCAATGTTGGCATGATAATGCTTTGGTTGTAACTAGCCATTGGAATGCTTAATGCCGGTGATTTAGGCCTTGGAATGATAAGTTATAGCGGCCTTATTACATAATAAAACCCCAAAATTAAAATAAGTTCAAATAAAGTAACGTTGTTTACAGAAGAAATAGTAACGCATGGCCTCCTCGAGTCCGCCTCGGCTCCAAATCTGCAATCTAGCGACTACCTGCAAAATTAAGCAGAGGGGTGAGTCACCGAGTGTAACACCCCTAACCCGTATCCGTCGCTGGATTAGGGTTACGAGGCATTACTATAACAATTACCAAGTCAATGCATTCCATCCAAACTAACACTTGATAATTTCATATCATTTCATGCTATCACAAATGAATATATATGAATTCTATTAGGTCTTAATAGAACAACTTGCATTATACGAATCACATGGTCATTTAAAGACAATGACTGAATAGCTATATAACATTTAAACATTTATTTCATTTCTATTATCAACCATACATTCAAGCATACACTATTATTAAACGTATAATACATTTGTTTCTTTAATAATAGACATAAATGCTCACTGTAGCAATATGAAAAAATACCATTTACTCACATATAACACAAACACCAAATAAAACCTAATAGTCACTTACATATTCAATCAAACAAAATTTCAAAGCATTCCATATATATATATATACACATCAAACGGCTGCACATATAAACTATGAAACATTATACATAACATGAACATATATTTAAACCGAATATACATTATCAAAACATTATCTTAGCCCAAAATGCTGTAAACCACAAAACCAAACTATACCTATAAAATATATATATTCAATTTCATACATTCAAATTAACTAACTTATTTCATATACAGACGTTTAATATAACTTAATAAGATCATTTCAACTTATGCATATTTTATCATTCTACCGAATCACATTATCAAACTATCTAAATACCGATTCGGCTTATACTTATCATCTCAACCCAATTAATCATGTTCATAGTATAAATATTAAATTAAAAATAGTACACAACCATCATTTATATTTCATCTCATAACCTATTATGAATTCCACAACCACCTATATCAACTCACTTAATATAATAGCCTTAAGCCACAAACAAGTACTTCATGCCAAAACTCTATTATAAGACAAACATTTCACATTTACCATTCGCATATGTCATTTAACATTTTACCAAAATGAATTTCAATCACCATCAAACATAATTAAACACAGACCATAACAAAACATGACAAACACATCTCATTTGTATGCCATGACCGATTATACTTAAATTTAAACATCATATTTAGCCATTTTCGCATGGCTATATACATATACAAGGATAACAATTATTAATTCAAAACATAGTCTAGCCTATACATGCCTTTAGTTCCAAAATCCAAACTCAAAAGTACCAAAATAGATTGATAGTATGGATGACTTCATTGATGATCCCTTGAGCTCGTAGCTTGATCAAAATCTATAAAACAGAACGATGAACACACACAGTAAGCTAATTTAGCTTAGTAAGTCTTAGGCAAATATAATATACCAATTGAACATTCAAGCATTTTAAAACAATCAAATAATGACATTCAAATAAAATAGCTTAACTCGAAAGTCCTTCAAAACCGAATACCTTTACCTCACTTAACATAACTTTTATCACTTCCTTACCATTAGCATACAATTTACCAACTCAGCATCAAATTCAAAGTATAAAACATCATCTCTTTATAATCTATTCATAAGACACATACATGTAACTCAATAAGTTCACATAAATATTTGAACAAGTAAAGGCCATGTACATACGAATTTCACCTCCATAATTACATAAACATATGTCCATTTTTTCTCACATTTTGCATTTACACATACGGCCGAATTTCAAAGACACAACCAAAATCAAATTCCAACATGTTATACTCATCATTTGTAAAGCCGAATGCACATATTAAAATCTTACAAATATACCTCAACTATATCACATATTACTAGCATCAAATAGTAATATATCAACTTACCTTATTCCTTGCAACTATGAGGCTTATATGAACCTGAACATTTATCTTATTTGCTGTAATTAAATTCCACATTGATAATAATCCATGAACCCTCTTATTTATAATAATCACCGGCATTAAGCATGCTAGGCAACAAGCCTGCTAGACCCGAGGCGTGAAATTTAATCACCGGTATCTAGCCTGCTAGGCAATAAGCCCGATACATTTCACCGGCACAAGGCCTGCTAGGCTCGAAGCCCAAATATCGATATATTTAAACCATCTCATACACATTACTTATTACCAATATCACATATATCATACATAATTCATATCACTGTAACATATCAAACTCAATTAAATATAACTACATTTCATTATTAAATCACTTTCCACATTCGGCCTTGGCCAAATTAACATTTATAAATTTCATAATTCAGCATGTAATCAAGGTTATAACCGATATTAACGGTATTAAATTGCTTAAAGACTCGACTATCGACGGACGACGAAGACCGGCTATTCGTTAACTTTCGCTTTTCCCCGATCCAAGTCCATTTTTCTTTGTTCTTGATCTAAACATATTCAATTTAAGCTCATTCAAACACATTTCATTTCAATTTAATCCAAAAACACCTAAATGAGCAAATTACCATTTTGCCCCTAACATTTCACACTTCTACAACTTAGTCCTATTTGCACAAAACACAAAATACACAAAATTTGAATGAATACCTTAAGGGCCGAATATCCATAGGACTCATACAAGTCCATCTATTTCATTTATTTCACATTTTGGCCACTCTAAAATTTATTTTTGCAATTTAGTCCAAATTACTCAAAATCATCAAAAATCCAAAGACAAAACCTATTAATCTAACACATATATTTTATAATTCATCCTTAATCAAAAAAAAAAACAACAAACTACCATCAATGGATCATCACAAAATATTCATTAAACTCAAAAATTAAAGCATGGGTCTTGTAGATATTTAAGCAACGATCTCAAAAACGTAGAAATTATCAAAAACCGAAAACTAACCATACTTAATCAAGCTTCAAGTTGCCGAAATATTGAATAAATCCTAAGATCTTCTCCCTTTAAACATTCGGTCATTAGAAAAAGAAGATGACAATGGCCTTTTTGTTTTGTTTAATTATTAACTTATATTATGTTATTACTAAATTACAATTTTAACCTTTTCTAATTAATAATATAAAACATAAACATTGGTTTACTTGTCTTTCTACCGTCCACTAACTTTAAAATGGGCTTTTTGTCCCTTAAGGACTTCATATTAAAAAGCCACTATCAATTAAGCACTTTTCACTATAGTTTGTAACTTTTACATTTTACGCGATTAAGTCCTTTCGTCTAATTAAGCACACAAACAATCAAATTTTTATACGAAATTTTCCCACATGCTAATTCACATATAATTAACATAGAAAATAATATTTAAAAAATTTTTAGACTCGGATTCGTGGTCCCGAAACCACCGTTCTGATTAGGGTCAAATTCAGACTATTACACCGAGACTCAGTGGGTAATTCCCCTTACGAACACAGTTTGGGCCTAAGCCCTAATAACATGGCATATCAATACTGCATGCAATGCAATACAACACAGCCCATCCTAGATTTCCAGCCACAACATCACCTGTATCTGCCAAACACCCGTGGCATCAAGCCACTGTGGTCCTTAAATCATAAGATAGGGATTAACTTTTCATGCTTAACTTTTAAGCGCTTAATTTGAACCTTAAACACTTTGAGTGATTTGAGTGAATCTTTAGTGAAGATGTAAATTCTTGTCAATTTTAAATCAGAGGTAATTATTTAGGTAAGGGGAAACACTTATGTTTTCGTGCTATAAAAATTTTATGACTTAGATTGTTTGAATCTTTAGAACTCTTCTAGTTAAATTATCCACGTATGAATTATCTATGAATTATGATGAGACATTATTAATGAGGATTATGAATTAAGGAAGTTAATTTTAATTGTGAGATGAGGATTTTGCTTGAGGACAAGCAAAGGCTTAAGTGTGGGGATATTTGATAAACCATAATTTACACATATTTTAACCCTACGCTTGGCTTAATTTTGGATGAATTCGGTGCTACTAATCCTTTAATTTCATGTTTTATACTCAGGAGAGCTTAGGGAGTTGAAAAGAATGAGAAACGGGCCAAAATGAGGCAAAATGGGCCTACCTATGAAATCAACACGGCCTGGAACATCACACACGGGTAGATCACACGGCCGTGTATGACGAGCTGAATCGAAAGAGTCCAACACGGGCGTGTCCCTACCGAACCCAAGTTTAATTCTATTCAGAATAGGATACTTGTGGGCCAAGAAAGACATTCCAAAGCCTATATAAACACCCTAGGGGGAATCCTAAAAGGCGACACCGAGTAGAAGGCAGGAAATACTCAAAGACAGCCACCAGGAGCAGCTTAGGAGAAGGATCTCCATCAAGACTGAAGATCTCCTATCAATTTCTTTTGACGTTTTTGGGTTTTCTTATGTTTTGTTGTTTTCTTTATTCTAAGATGTTTTCATTTATCAGTATGAACTAAATCCCTTAAATACCTAAAGGGATGAAACCTAAGACAGATCTTATTATTATTTGATTTATAAGATAAATACTTGTTATTATTCTTCATTGTGAGTTTTTATTCTTGTTTTGATAATTCAGTTATTGATTTAAGTCGAATGTGCTGATTCAGTGGACAAAAGTCCTTGTTTAAGAGAAGATCAACACAATTAAGTGGAGTTGATTGCAACCCTAGAAATAGAGCGACGAAAATCTATCGGATTAGAGTCAAATCTAATAAGGGAATCCATAGATCAAGTTAATGCGACAATAAGGTTTTTAATTAGAAAGAGATTTTAATTAATCAATCTAGAGTCAGTTGTTTTTAGTCTTGAAAGAGATATCAACATAAACTAGGGATTTCTACGGATTAAGTCAAGTGAATAAATCATATGAATCAAAAGTAATAAGTGAAGTCTAGGTGGATTCTTCCTTAGGTATTGCCTATCTCATATAAGTTGTCTAAAAGTATTTTCCTAATTCTATCTCTTATCGTGTCTTTAATTAAGTTTTAGTTTAAAAGAAATCACCCCAATTCTTAGGCTAAAGAATAGAAATATTGTAATTACTAGTACTCTTTGTCCTGTGGATACGATATTACCGGTTTTACCATAACTATACTATTGAACGATAGGTGCGCTTGCCTTTATTGTGATCATAGTTAGTTTTCGACCACAATAGGATTGCCTTTATCTCCGGGAAAGAAAGATACAATTTGGGTGATAGTTGATAGATTGACAAAATTAGCTCATTTCATTCCGGTGAGAATAGATTATTCACTCGATAGATTGGCTGAATTGTATATTGCTGAGATTGTGAGATTGCATGGGGTGCCGCTATCTATTGTATCTGATAGAGATCTGAGATTTTTCTCGTGATTTTGGAAGAAATTCCAAGAGGCTTTAGGCACGAAGCTACATTTTAGTACTGCGTTTCATCCGCAAACAAATGGACAATCTGAGCGGATCATTCAAGTTCTAGAAGATATGTTGAGGTGTTGTGTTCTTGAATTTGAAAATACGTGGGAAAAGCATTTACCGTTGATAGAGTTTGCATATAATAATAGTTTTCAATCAAGTGTCAAAATGGCACCATATGAGGCTCTTTATGGTAGAAAATGCCGAACTCCATTGTATTGGACTGAGCTGATTGAGAATAAGATTCACGGGGTTCATCTTATAAAAGAGACTGAGCAGAAAGTGAAAGTGATTCATGATAGCTTGAAAGTGAACTTAGATCGTCAGAAGTCTTATGCAGACTTGAAACGAAAGGATATCGAATTTGAAGTTGGTGACAGAGTATTTTTAAAAGTATCTCTGTGGAAGAAAATAATTCAATTTGGCCGGAAAGGCAAGCTGAGTCCTAGATTTATCGGACCGTGTGAAATTATCAAGAGAATTGGGCCAGTTGCTTATAGATTGATGTTGCCACCTGAGTTAGAAAAGATTCATAAAGTGTTTCATGTGTTGATGCTTCGACGATATAGATCTGATCCGTCTCATGGGATTGCTCTCTACTGAGGTTGAGATTCAGTCAGATTTGTCGTATAGTGAAGAACCGATTCGATTTTTGGCATGAGAAATCAAAGAGTTGAGAAATAAGAAAATCTCTTTAGTGAAAGTGTTGTGGCACAAACATGGAGTAGAAGAGGCTACGTGGGAGCTTGATAACATTATGAGAGAGCAATATCCACATCTATTCACTGGTAAGTGATGTCTCTAAAACTAACTATGGCCACAATAAAGGCAAGTGCACCTATCGTTTAATAGTATAGTTATGGTAAGACTGGTAATATCGTATCCACAAGGACCAAGAGTACTAGTAATTACTATCTTTTTATTATCTAGCCTAAGAATTGGAGTGATTCCTTTTTAAACTAAAACTTAATCTAGAGCACGGCAACAAATGAATGAGGAAAATAATTTTAGACAACTTATATGATAAAGACAATGCCCAAAGAAGAATCCACCTAGACTTCACTTATTACTTTTGATTCATACGATTTATTCACTTGACTTAATCCGTAGAAATCCCCAATTTATGTTAATATCTCTTTCAAGACTAAAAACAATTGACTCTAGGTTGATTAATTGAAATTTCTTTCTAATTAAAACCCCTATTGTCGCATTAACTCGATCTATGGATTCCCTTATTAGATTTGACTCTAATCCAAAATATTTTCGTTGCCCTATTTCTGGGGTTACAATCAACTCCGCTTAATTGTGTTGATCTACTCTTAAACAGGGACTTTGTAACACCCAAAACCCGGTCAAACATTACGACATTATCTGGTATGCTACAGGAAAGATAATTTGGAAAAAAATTAACTAAATATTGAGATTTGGAAAAAACTTTGCGTTGCGTTATCTTGCTTTAAAGAAAATTTAAAAAAGTTGTATAAAATCAAGTTTATTTAACGAAAGTCGACTTTAAAGAATTTTATTAAAACTATTAGTTTGGAAACAATGTTGAGGCTTCCAGTTGAAAATTTTAACCAAGTTATTACTCTTTACCCCTCTTCCGTGAGCCGATTGAAAATAGTTGTTTAACGAATTAATCTTAGAAAACTCCCATTTCGATTATTTAATAGGCATGCTATGTCAATTTCAAAATAAAATCAAAGTCAAAGTTTAAGTGGCCTTATTACAATACCAAAACCCAAATAGTGACATTTACGAGATAATGAAAACAACAAAACACTTAAAGCATTATGCATGGCCACCTCGAGTCAGCCCCGGCCCCCAATCCGCAATCTACTGATTACCTACAAAATTTAGCAGAGGGGTGAGTCATCGAGACTCAGTATGTAAATCCCCACTTGAGCCACATAGATGGCTTCAAGCCTAAGGTCACACATTGGGCCTTAGCCCACACAATCGATATATTAAGTATGTATGAGATGCAACCCAAATCCCACCTATTTTCCATCCTCTACAACACCTGAATCAGCCAATCGTCCGTGGCACCAAGCCACTGTGGTTCTAGACTACTGTGATACCAGATCACTGTGACAGAGTCACTAAATATAGTACGTGTGCGGCCAACCCACCATGGTACCAAACCACTGTAACAATCCCGAATAAGTATACGCGGGGCCAACCCACTCTGGTACCAAACCACTGAGATGAGTCACGGAATCATATATATACGTGGTATTAAACCACCGTGGCACCAAGCCACTGAGACATAGTCACTGAATCATATACGTGGGGCCAACCCACTGTGGTACCAAACCATGGTGACAGTCTCTAATTTAGCACTTCCCCTTTCGCGACATATCCCCCCCTTTCGCGACATATCCCAAGTCCATGCATATGTTAGCATACTGAAATGAATGGTCATGTTTTGGATGCAAACAGCCAATTAATTCATACATACACATATTTCAAACATAAAGTGGTAATTGAACTTACCTGGTGTCTCTAAAGGTACCTCAACTGCCAATTCAGTTGTTTCGGCTTTCAGCCAACACAGTCATTAACATAATTAATATACAGAGTGTGTCAGAGTTACACACCTGGTAACGCGTAAGACTATACCCTCTACGTCGACGCTTTCACTAGCAGGAACGACGACTATCTGCCTATCCCAGACAGACGCAGGCTCCCTACCACAACCTGGCGGAAAATCTCGCACTGCTGACACTGCACGTTTCTTAAACTTAGGGGCAGAAACTAGAGGTTCGCTCCCTTCCTTGGTTTGACTAGCAGTTGGATCCATGAAGACACTTGATCAGGAAAAAGGGTTAAGGCATTGAAAGAAACAGAGAGACTACCAACCCAAATTGATGAAGTCCCTTACCTTGATCAATCGAAATCGAATGCTAGCAGACTTGTCCTTAAGAACCCGATTGAATCCCTAAATAAACCATGTTAAACATATTCTTAGAGATAGAATAAATGAAGTGGCCTTCCGGCCAACTAAATCAGAAAAGAATCCCTTACCATTCATTCGACCAAAAACTACTTACCAAAATCCTCTCGAAAGTAGGCCACACAACGAAGAAGAGATGGTCATGGACCCCTATGCAATCGGTCAGTGCCCAATGAAGTGAGTCAAGATTTCGGTTTACCCAAACCAAGAGAGAAAAGAAACGAGTGTGGAAGAACAAAAAAGAAGACTCCTTACTGAAACAAGAGATTGTCGAATGAAGGGTCTATATTCGGCTATCAGCAGAAATCGACAGGAAAGGTGCGTATTCCAGAAACAAGATGAAGATTCGGCCTTCACACAATAAGAAATAAAGAAGAGAAAAGAAAATGGAACATGGGATAAAGTTCGGCTAAAGCACTTACAGGTTCGATTAGGGGGAAGAACAAGAAGAAGATGCACTAGGGAGATTCGGCTACACAAGGCACAAGTACTAGATGAAACGAAAAGGAAAATGGTGACCAAGAGAATTTAGCAAAAGAATGGAACTTGAAACTGAATAAAGCAAATGAGAAGGAAAATGAGTGTAAAAAGGTTTCGGCTTTTACCAAATAACAGATGAACCAAAATAGTCTTGGGAGTTTGCGGCACACAAAGAAAACAAAGTTTAAAGGAAAAAAGAAGCATCAAATGCCAAAAAAGAGAACAGTCACAACACTCAAGTTTTGTTAAGCTCACATAGAGATTCGGCACCTAAACCCCTACCCAAAACTGAATGCCCCATCTATCCAAAAGACCTCATTTTGACCGAATTCCTATCCCGCAACACTTCCCAAAAATCGATCAACAGCCCTTCTCACCTCAATCCCCTTATTTCCTCCTTGATTCTCTCCTTAATCCCCTCTCCATCCATCATTCAAACACATTTGAACAAGTCTTCAACTCCACCACTAGAGTCCCAGCCGAACTCTCCCACCTTAGCTTCGTGAGTGCAAAAATTAAGCTTCCAAGTGTGTGCTATAGGATTCGAACCTCAACCCCTGCTGCTGCTCAATGACGCCACTTCCCTACATCTTAAGTGGTGTCTCCTTACCACTTTGCCACACCACTTCTTGTGTCAACAAACACAAGTAATTATTTTTAAGACCTACCTCAGCTAACTCTCCCCTATAGTGCCTAAAAATAAAACTTTCACTAAGGCTCCAACCTAATCCCGAGCCTTTCCGGGACTCCCAAACATACAAAATTCAATAGATGCAGCATACACAACATACATAAATATAGCAAACGCAAAGCCCATAATTCCCAGATGTTACAATTCCACCTCCCTTAAAACAAAATTTCGGCCTCGAAATTTACCTGATCAAAAGAGGTGAGGGTATTGCTGATGCAAAACCTACTCTGGCTCCCACGTGGCCTCCTCTGAATCATGATTTCACCACATCACTTTAACCAACGGGACTGTCTTTCACCGTAACACTTTAACATCTCGGTCTAGGATCTGAACTGGTTCCTCTTAGAAAGATAAATCAGGTCTCACCTTGATTTCCTCCACTGGCACCACGTGAGTTGGATCCAACCGGTAGCGCCTTAATATCGAGACATGGAATACATCATGAATTTGTCTCAATTTCAGAGGTAACTAAAACTGATATGCTACTGATCCCACTCGTTTCAACACTCGATAAGGCCCGATGAACTTGGGGCTCAACTTGCCCTTTCGACCAAAATCTTGAGACTTTCTTCCACGGTGAAACTTTCAGAAACACCTGATCACCCACTGCAAATTCTATATCCTTACGCTTTAGATCAGCATAGGATTTTTGCCTGTCAAAAGCTTCCTTCAACCGA
Source organism: Gossypium bickii (assembly GCA_025503065.1). Lineage (NCBI taxonomy): Eukaryota > Viridiplantae > Streptophyta > Magnoliopsida > Malvales > Malvaceae > Gossypium > Gossypium bickii. The sequence goes on along the minus strand of CP106717.1, from coordinate 55,799,028 downwards.
GTTCGAATCAACTTAACTTTTTCCTCTGTTTCAGAAACCAATTCCGAACCTAACACCTGTTGCGCACCAAAGGTGACACACTGGGTCGACTAAAACCCCGGTCTAACAATTCCTGAATCTGCGCCTTAAGTTCCACTAACTCCTTCGGTGCCATTCTATATGGAGCAATTGACACTGGCGCTGTTCCCAGAAAAAAATCAATACCAAACTCGACGTCCCGATCCAGAGGTAACCCTGGAAGTTCTTCTAGAAAAACATCGGAGAATTCTCGCACCGTTCTGACGTCCTCTATTGTAAACTCCTTGGCCTCCAGAGCACTGACAAAAGCTAAGAAAGCCTCGCATCCTTTTCTCACCAATCTTTTCGCCTTTAAAACAGACACTACATTGGACAAGTAGTTTCTTCTCCCACCTATCACTAAGACTTCATTATCCTCAGGAGTCCTTAATGTCATGCGCTTAGCAGCACAATCCAAGTTTGCCCGACACTTCACTAACCAATCCATCCCTAAGATCAAATCGAACTCGCCGAACAGAAGTTCCATCAAATCAGCCGGAAAAACTATCCATTGTACTTCTAAAGGCACATTCCTAAAGAGTTTATTCACCACTACAGATTGTCCTAAAGGGCTAAGTACAGTCATCTCCCTAAAAGTAATCTCAGAGTCTAAGTTCAGAGTTTCAGACACCGTAATAGCAACATAGGAATAAGTTGACCCAATATCAATTAGTGCAGAAAAAGGCAAACAGGAAATAAGGAACGTACCGGTTATGATGTCCGGTGCATCGCTTCTTCTCGACGCCTGGCTGCATAGACCAACCCAGGTTGTCTTATATCCGAGTTCCTAGCACCTCTGCCTGGTGCTTCATGCCCACGACCAAAACTATTTCCTCCTCTGGCCAGACCACGACCTCCCTGTGGTTGCTGACCACCCTCCCTGGCTGATTATAACCCTGACCATCTAATTGCTCTCTGCTGGGCTCCTGCGGATAGTCTTTTACCCGATGATCCATAGATCCACATCTAAAGCATCCTCTAGCACCTAACCAACACTCACCTGAATAACATTTCCCACATTGTGCACACAGTTGAGATCGACTAAAAGTAATAGGCCTCGCAACCAGATTCGACCCATCGAACTTAGGCCTCCTCTGAAAATTCCTAGCAGATCCTGACGACCCAAAATTCCTTTTATTCCCACCCTTGTCCCTCTCTTGATTCTGCCTCTCAGATTGCTTCACCTCTTAGGCTATCTTAGCCTTCTCAACCAGGACAGCAAATTCTCTCTCCCACTGTGGAGCTATCAGTACTCGTAATTAATCCTTCAGGCTATCTTCAAATCGAACACAATGCTCATGCTCCGTTGTAACTATACTCTGAGCATAACGGCTTAGATGCAAAAATTTCACATCATATTCAGCCACTGACTTATTCCCCTGAACCAGGTTAAGGAATGCCTTCCGCTGAGCATCCACATAGCTCGACCCAATGTATTTCCCCTAGAACGCAGACTTAAAGAAGTCCCAGGTAATGCGGTCTGCTGCTATACTATCTCTAACCGTGAGCCACCACTGGTAAGCCTCATCTCGGAGTAGAGACACCGCTCCCTTCAATTTCTCTTCTGCGGTACAATCAAGGTCATCCATAATGCGCGCAACCACTTCCAACCAATATTCAGCTATGTTAGAAGCCACACCAGAAATGCCTCTAAACATCTCAGCTCCGTTAGCTCGAAGTCGTTCCGACACAGATTTTCGAGCTACCGATCCCGAGCTTGCCCTAGAAACTCTCTCCAAAACACGTAACATCGCTTGAGACACGACGATCGTCTGCGCGGTAGCTTTGATCCTAAAATTCTCTCTCCCATGAATCGGCGGTCTTTGGCACTTCACTTTCCGTCTTATGCCCCGATTCCGAAAGTTCAGACCCAACACCCCAGCCTCTACCACGGTCTCGCATGCCACGAACCCTCCCTCTAGCACTCATGACTACTGATGCAAATTAGTCTGATTAAAAGTTTTATGTATTAGTATTTCCTTCTACTTGCTTATTACCGAGAAGTCTTATAAAATAACATTTATGAGTAATTTTTGCCAATCCGTATAAATCTAAGGTTTTAGTCTCTGAAGTTGAGTTTCTAGTATCCATAATACAATACAATTACTCCACGTAAAAAAAACTAATGATCAGAAAACTTACTGTAGGGATTTGGTGCCGGAGACACGGGTGCCATGCTTCCTGAAAACCTGTATTTTATCCAGACCACTTTTTGAACCATCTTTTGAAAATGTTTTTGAACCTCATACCCACAGTTGAGCATTTGAACCTAGCTCTGATACCATAATTGTAACACCCCAAACCCTGTCAAACACTACGACCGTATCTGGTATGCTACAGGAAAGATAATTTGGAAAAAATTAACTAAATATCGAGATTTGGAAAAACCTTTGCGTTGCGTTATCTTGCTTTAGAGAAAATTTAAAAAGGTTGTTCAAATTGAACTTAGTTATAAAATCAGGTTTATTTAACGAAAGTCGACTTTAAAAAAATTTATTAAAACTATTGGTTTGGAAATAATGTTGCGGCTTCCAGTTGAAAATTTTAACCAAGTTATTACTCTTTACCCCTCTTACGTGAGCCGATTGAAAATAGTTTGTTTAACGAATTAATCTTAGAAAACTCCCATTTCGATTATTTAATAGGCATGCTATGTCAATTTCAAAATAAAATCAAAGTCAGAGTTTAAGTGGCCTTATTACAATACCAAAACCCAAATACTGACATTTACGAGATAATGAAAATAACAAAATACTTAAAGCATTATGCATAGCCACCTCGAGTCAGTCCCGGCCCTCAATCCGTGATCTACTGATTACCTGCAAAATTTAGCAGAGGGGTGAGTCACCGAGACTCAGTGTGTAAATCCCCCCTTGAGCCACATAGATGGCTTCAAGCCCAAGGATGCACATTGGGCCTTAGCCCACACAATCGATATATTAAGTATGTATGCGATGCAACCCAAATCCCACCTATTTTCCATCCTCTACAATACCTGAATCAACCAATCGCCCGTGGCACCAAGCCACTGTGGTTCCAGACCACTGTGATACCAGATCACTGTGACAGAGTCACTAAAAACAGTATATGTACGGCCAACTCACCGTGGTACCAAACCACTGTGACAATCCCGAATAAGTATATGTGAGGACAACCCACTGTGATACCAAACCACTGAGATGAGTCACGGAATCATATATATATATATACGTGGTATTAAACCACCGTGGCACCAAGCCACTGAGACATAGTCACTGAATCATATACGTGGGGCCAACCCACTGTGGTACCAAACCATTGTGACAGTCTCTAATTTAGCACTTCCCCTTTCGTGACATATCCCAAGTCCATGCATATGTTAGCATACTGAAATAAATGGTCATATTTTGGATGCAAATAGCCAATTCAGTCGTTTCAGCTTTCAGCCAACACAGTCATTAACATAATTAATATACAGAGTGTGTGTGAGTTACACACCTGGTAACGCGTAAGACTATACCCTCTACGTCGACGCTTTCACTAGTAGGAACGACGACTATCTGCCTCTCCCAGACAGACGCAGGCTCCCTACCATAACCTGGCGGAAAATCTCGCACTACTGACACTGCACATTTCTTAAACTTAGGAGCAAAAACTAGAGGTTTACTCCCTTCCTTGGTTTGACTAGCAGTTGGATCCATAAAGACACTTGATCAGGAAAAAGGGTTAAGGCATTGAAAGATACAGAGAGACTACCAACCCAAAACGACGAAGTCCCTTACCTTGATCAATCGAAACCGAACGCTGGCGGACTTGTCCTTAAGAACCCGATTGAATACCTAAATAAACCATGTTAAACTAATTTTTAGAGATAAAATAAAGAAAGTGGGCTTCCGACCAACTGAATCAGAAAAGAATCGCTTACCATCCATTCGACCAACAACTACTTACCAAAATCCTCTCGAACGTAGGCACACAATGAAGAAGAGATGATGATGCACCCCAATGCAATCATTTAGTGCGCAAGGAAGTGAGTCAGGATTTCAGTTTACCCAAACCAAGAGAGAAAAGAAATGAGCGTGGAAGAACAGAAAAGAAGACTCCATATTGAAACAAGAGATTACCGAATAGAGGGTCTATACTCGGCTATCAGCAGAAATCGACAGGAAAGGTTCCTATTCCAGAAACAAGATGAAGATTCGGCCTTCACACAATAAGAACTAAAAAAGAGAAAAGAAGATAGAATAATGGATAAAGTTCGGATAACGCACTTATAGGTTCGGTTAGGGGGAAGAACAAGAAGAAGATGCACTAGGGAGATTCAACTACACAAGGCACAGGTACTAGATGAAACGAAAAGGAAAATGGTGACCAAGAGAATTCGACAAAAATAATGGAACTTGAAACTGAAAGAAGCAAATGAGAAGGAAAATGTAAAAAGGTTTCGACTTTTACCAAATAACAAATGAACCAAAATAGTCTTGGGAGTTTGCGGCACACAAAGAAAACAAAGTTTAAAGGAAAAAGAATGACCAAATGCCGAAGAAGAGAACACTCACAACACTCAAGATTTTGTTAAGCTCACATAGAGATTCGGCACCTAAACCCCTACCCAAAACCGAATGCCCCTCTATCCAGAAGACCTCATTTTGACCGAATTCCTATCCCTCAGCACTTCCCAAAAATCAGCCAACACCCTTCTCACCTCAATCTCCTTATTTCCTCCTTGATTCTCTACTTAATCTCCTCTCCATCAATCATTCAAACACATTTGAACAAGTCTTCAACTCCACCACTAGAGTCCTAGCCGAACTCTCCCACCTTAGCTTCCTGAGTGCAAAAATTAAGCTTCCAAATATGTGCTATAGGATTCAAACCTCAACCCCTACTGCTACTCAATGATGCCACTTCCCTGCACCTTAAGTGGCGTCTCCTTGCCACTTTGCCACACCACTTCTTGTGTCAACAAACACAAGTAATTACTTTTAAGACTTGCCTCAACTAACTCTCCCCTACAGTGCCTAAAAATAAAATTCTCACTGGGGCTCCAACGTAATCCTGAGCTTTCCCGGGACCCCCAAACATACCAAATTCAACAAATGCAGCATACCCAACACACAGAAATATTACAAATGTAAAGCCCCTAATTTCAGGATGTTACAGACTTTTTCTCCACTGAATAAGCACATTCGATTTGAATCAATAACCTGAATTATTATCTGGTAGAGTGAAACAACATAAAATAAGGAAAACAACAAAACATAAGAAACCCCAAAAACTTCTAAAGAACTTGATGGGAGATCTTCAGTCTTGATGAGGATCCTTCTTTCGAGCTGCTCCCGATGGCTGTCTTCAAGTATTTTCTGCCTTCTACTCGGCGTCCTCTTTTAGGTTTCCCCGTAGGGTGTTTATATAGGCTTTGGGACATTTTTCTTGACCCACAAGTAGCCTTTTCTAAATATAATTAGACTTATGTTAGGCAGGGACACACTTGTGTGACACGCCCGTGCGTGATGGCTTGGCCATGCTCAATTCTGCTTGTCATCCACGGCCGTGTGGTCTGCCTGTGTGCGGAAGTCTAAGTCGTCTTGATTTCTAAGGTAGGCCCATTTTGTCTCTTTTTGGCTCGTTTCTTATTCTTTTTGGCTCCCTAAGCTCTCCTGAGTGTAAAACATGAAATTAAAGGACTAGGAGCATCGAATTCATCAAATCTAATGAAAATTCATCCAAAAATAAGCCAAGCATGGGGTTAAAATATGTATAAATTATAGTTTATCTAATATCCCCACACTTAAGCCTTTGCTTGTCCTCAAGAAAAATCCTCAACTCACAATTAAAATTATCTTCCTTAATTAATAATTCTTATCAATAATGTCTCATCATAATTCATAGACAATCTATAAATTGATAATTTAACTGAGAGAGTCCTAAAGATTCAAACAATCTAAGTCATAAATTTTTATAGCACGAAAACATAGGTGTTTCCTCTTATCTAAATTATTAGTTTTGATCCAAAACCGACAAGAATTGACATCCTCACTAAAGATTCACTCAAATCACTCAAACTATTTTAAGGTTCAAATTAAGCGCACATAAGTCAAACATGAAACTTTAATCCCATAAGCTTGCATGAAAATCAAATCTCCACCACTATAAAAATGATATGATACACAAATCAAAAGGTCTGAAAAGAGTTGTAATGGGGCTTAGGTTAAAGGTGTGGATAAAGGCTGAATTAGAGGGTTAGAATCGAGATTGAATTGACCATTTACCTAACTAGAAAAATAACTAATGCTGAATAATTACATTGAATGAAAACTAATACCCCGAGCTTCTTCTAAAGATGTAAAATTAACCGTTTAAGCTCATAAAACTAATAATAAATAAATTTCCAACTTTTTTTTAAGAATAAGAACATACAATAATAAGAAACAATTTAACAACTGAAATAAAGAAAATAGTTAGGCAACTGATCAAATCAAATCTCGACATAAGAGGAGTCAAAGTAGAAGAAGTAAAAATTTGGTTTTCGGTTAATATTAATGGGTGAGTTAAGAAACGGTTTATTAGGCTAAAAAGGGTTCATTAGGGGTTAATTATGAAGGTAGGCTCTTTAGTGAAATAAATGGGTTAAAACCTAGGTGCCTTTATCATCTCAGTATATCAAATCAAGGGTGTGGTCTCGACATGTATAATCGAGGCAAGTTCTAGAATAACAAATCAATATTGACACACTCATACCCATCAATAAAATGAGCAAGAAAAAAGATATGCTCTTAAAGACTCAAAATCTCACAAAAATTATGGTTTTTGATGTCAACCTTGCAAATTTCAAACTTCAAAGTAATATTTAAGATTAGGGAAACAACCTAATAAATTTTTAATTCTGAAAATAGACTTATCATGCTTGATTCTCTAATTTCTTAAAGTTTAAACGATCAATGCACAATTACCTATGACTTTATCCAAAACATATCAATAAAAATCATCAATCAATAGAAATTTCATTCTATTAGTAATATGAGAAAATTACTTAAGAACAAGACATAATTCAGGGATTTTCTAATAATACTATAATTAACCTCCCCAAACTTAAGATGTACATTGTCCTCAATGTACAAAGATAGATAATAGTAATATAGTAATAAAATCATAAGATAAGGAGAGAAGTGAAACGTCCTAAATTTTGGATGGAATGAATGAAAAGAAACCTGATAAATTCGGGCAGAGGTGAAGGAGGATACTACGACGGTGTCGTCATTCCTTAATAAAAAATAGCCAGAGATATAAAGAAATCAAAATATACTAATATAAATTAAAGACAAGAAAGATAGAGGAAAAGAATTTAAAAATGAAGATAAAAGAAAAAGAAAAAAAATGAATGGACTTAAAGGTCCTTATTTTTTCAAGTAAATGAAGCGGCCGGCATGAACTTATGTAGAGTGGTCGCACACGGGAAGCCTGCGCCAGGATCCTTTTGCTTTTTCGACACGGGGATGGTGGCCTTGGTCTTGCCTCTAGTATTAGTCATTGTGTACGGTGGCAAGGATGGTGGTTGGTGTGGTGGCGGAGTAAATAAAGAATAAAGGAAAGGGGGAATGGGGAAAAAAAGGGAAAAAATGAGTTTTGGGGTTGAAGAAGAAGTGAGAAAGTGGAGTAACTAGATTGAGGAGGCGGTGGCTGGTGGTGAAAAGGGAGAAAAGCTATGGTTGCTAGGGTTGGGGAGGAAGGGATATGGGGAAGAAAGTGAGCAGAAAAAGAGGTTTAAATAGAGATTGGGACACATGGTCGCGGCCCACGCCCGTGTGTCCTGGGGGTGTTAGGTCACATAGTCAGATTGCACGGCCATGTGATGCTTCGTTCATTTTTCATACGGCCGTGCAGAGATTTCCACGCCCATGTTGATTGATCAGAATCTACCACGGCCTACAGACTCGGGCGTGTCGTACGCCCATGTAGATTTCTCAGTTTCAACCACACCTTTGGGACACGGGCATGTTGCACGCCCCAGTTACTTTCTTAGTGTCGACCACGGTAGTATCGCACGATCGTGGCATTTAGTCGGAGCCCGTGTTTTGGGGAAAATTTTCGTCCTGTTTACACACGATCTCTGCCACGCCCATGTAGCTAGCCATGGTGGCCACACGGCCACGGCCACGCCCATGTGCTAGACCGTGTAGGTAGGGAATCATGCGCCTATTAATTTTGTTAGTTCTTAGTTAGACGCTAAAAATCGAAAATGTAGATGTTAGTGAGGTTAGTGCTCAGGTTGCCTCCTGAGAAGCGCTCGTTCAAAGTCTTAAGCTAGACTTACCTTTCATTCACATAATCATAGTGGTTTGAGGAGTTGAAACTCCTCATTCTTGCTATCCATTTTGGTAAAATAAGGTTTTAGACGAGTACAATTTACCTTGAAGGTGCCAAATTGAGAATGAGTTACCTCGATTGTACCGTATGGGAAAGTAATAAGTACCGTGAAAGGAGTTATTCCATTAGGTTCAGAAGTGGCAACACGAGGATCTGTATTATCCATTAGAACTAGGTCTCCAACCTTGAAGTAGTTTGCTTCATCTTTAAGTTCGTTATGGAGTTGCCTCAGTTTTCCTTCGTGTGTTCTTGGTTTCTACTTGACATGTGTCCTCCACTCGTCTAGTTCATCGATTTGAAGCCTTCGCTCCTCATGAGTTATTTCATTCTTAGTACGAGATCTAGGATGTTGTTCAGTTCTGTATTTTCGAGGTGCTTCCTAAAAAGAGGGTTGAACCAAATGGTTATTAATATAATTTATGTTCTCACATTTATTACTCGATGTCCTAACCAAGTCACGAGCCTGAAGAGTGATCGTTTCGTCACCTACACGAAGTTTGAGCTCACTTGTACCAATATCAATTCTAGTTTTAGCAGTTGCTAAAAAGGGTCTTCCTAAATTAAAGGAACATTACTATCCTCATCCATGTCTAGAACAAAAAAGTCTACTGGGAATATGAATTTATCAATTTTTACTAGTACATCTCCGATTATACCTCTAGGAACTCTAATAGTTTTATTAGCCAATTGAATGCTCATCCTAGTTTGTTTGGGTTTCCCAGGACCTAGCTATTTAAACATTTTATAAGGCATAACATTGATACTTGCCCCTAAATTAGCTAAAGCATTATTAACAAATAAACCACCAATTAAGCAAGGAATTGTAAAACTCCCTGGATCTTTTAATTTGTAGGGTAGTTTATTCTGTAGAATTGCTGAGCACACTGCATTTAGCTCCACGTGCGATGCATCGTCTAACTTCTGTTTGTTTGTAAAAAGCTCTTTTAAAAATTTTGTTGAATTGGGCATCTGCGAAAGAGCTTCAATAAACGATAAGTTGATATGTAATTTTTTTGAAAGTTTAAAAAATTTGCCTAATTGTTCATCTGTGCGGTCTTTCTTCGTCGCATTGGGATATAGCATACTAGGTTGGTACTCTGCACTTACCGATTTTGGTTTATTATGGCTTACCTCAACCTTACCTTTATCTACCACATTTTCTTACCTTGATTTTGGTGCTTCTAACCCTTCACTTTCGTGAGCAGTTATGGCATGAAATTGCTCCTTTGGATTAGTTCCAGTGTTGCTTGGCAAGCTACCTTATGGACGTTTAGATATGAGCTTAGCAAGCTGTCCTATTTGGTTCTCGAGCCCTTGAATCAACGCTTGCTAATTTTTGAGTGCTGTTTCGGTGTTTTGGAAACGGGTTTCTGACACCGCGATAAATTTTGTTAGCATCTCCTCAAGGTTTGGCTTCTTCTCTTGTGGGTAGGGTTGTTGTTGAAAGCCTGGAGGAGGTTGTTGTCTCTGATTTCTTTGACCACTCCATGAGAATTTTGGGTGGTTCCTCCAACCTGGATTGTAAGTTTTACTATAAAGATTATTCTGAGGTCTAGAATTATTACCCATATAGTTCATCTGTTCGCTTTCTATGCCAGGGTTGTAAGATGGATATTCTGTGTTGTTCGTCCCTCCTTCGTTTGTATCGCACTGCAACACTGGATGTACCTGCGAAGAACCATACAAACCATCAATCTTTTTACTTAAAAGTTCTACCTGGTTTGATAGCATGGTCACTGCGTCGAGGTTGAAAACACCGGCTGCCTTCATTGGCTTCGTCCTCATAACTTGCCACTGATAGTTATTCAGTGACATCTTTTCAAAGAATTCATAAGCTGCCTCAGGTGTTTTATTGTTTAGTGTACCACCGGCGGCTGCATCAATTAACTACCTAGTTGAGGGGTTCACACCATTGTAAAAGGTTTGAACTTGTAGCCACAAAGGTAACCCATGGTGAGGGCATATTCTCAGTAGATCCTTGTATCTTTCCCATGCATCGTAAAGTGTTTCTAAATCCATCTGCACAAAAGAAAAGATATCATTCCTCAACTTAGCCATTTTAGACGGTGGAAAATATTTAAGTACAAATTTTTTGGTCATTTGTTCCCATGTAGTGATTGATCCTCGTGGTAACGAGTTCAAGCACTGTTTAGCTTTGTTCCACAACGAGAAGGGAAATAACCAAAGGTGAATGGCATCATCAGAAACGCCATTAATTTTGAAAGTATCGCAAAATTCCAGGAAATTTGCCAAGTGATTGTTTGGATCCTCATCCTACAAACCATCAAAGTGAACAAATTGGTGAATCATTTGAATAGTGTTAGGTTTCAGATCAAAATTATTTGCAACAACAGTAGGTCTAACAATACTTGATTCAGTACCTGTTAAAGTAGGTTTAGCATAATTATACATAGTACGAGGGGCGGGGTTTTTGGCAACCACCGGAGGAAGTGGATTATTGTCAGCCATCTCTTCGGTAGTATTGGTATCGTCCTCTTACTTTTCCTCTATGTATTGTAGACTTCGTTTTATTTCTCTTTGATTTCTGTGAGCTGTACTTTCAATCTCACTATCAAAAAGCAATGGTCCTTACAGGTTCCTTCTAGTTATAAACTAAAATTTCTTGCCAAAAGCAAAGAAAGAAAAATTAGAAAAGTAAAAAAAAAAAGGGTAAAGTTAAATTGCAATAAAATAAAAATTGGCTAAAGTAATACAAATTTAGTGTTCCTAATATCTTAGTCCCCGGCAACGGCGCCAAAAACTTGATGTGTCTAAAACTAACTATGACCACAATAAAGGCAAGCGCACCTATCGTTTAATAGTATAGTTATGGTAAGACCGGTAATATTGTATCTACAAGGACCAAGAGTACTAGTAATTACTATCTTTTTATTATCTAGCCTAAGAATTGAAGTGATTTCCTTTTAAAATAAAACTTAATTAAGAGCACGACAAAGAATGAATTAGGAAAATTCTTTTAGACAACTTATATGATAAAGACAATCCCCAAGGAAGAATCCCCCTAGACTTCATTTATTACTTTTGATTCATACGACTTATTCACTTAACTTAATTCATAGAAATCCCTAATTTATGTTAATATCTCTTTCAAGACTAAAAACAACTGACTCTAGGTTGAATAATTGAAATTTCTTTCTGATTAAAATGCCTATTGTCGCATTAACTCGATCTATGGATTCCCTTATTAGATTTGACTCTAATCCGGCAGATTTTCGTCGCCCTATTTCTAGGGTTGCAATCAACTCCGCTTAATTGTGTTGATCTACTCTTAAACAGGGACTTTTGTTCCACTGAATAAGCACATTCGATTTGAATCAATAACCTGAATTATCAAAACAAGAATAAGAAGTCACAATTAACAATAAGAACAAGTATTTATCTTATAAATGAAATAATAACAAGATTCGTCTTAGGTTTCATCCCCTTAGGTATTTAAGGGATTTAGTTCATACTGATAGAGTGAAACATCTTAAAATAATGAAAACAACAAAACATAAGAAAACCCAAAAACTTCTAAAGAACTAGATCTTCAGTCTTGATGATGATCCTTCTTTCGAGCCGCTCGCAATGGTTGTCTTCGAGTATTTTCTACCTTCTACTCGACGTCCTTTTTTAGGTTGCCCCTAGGGTGTTTATATAGACACGCCCGTGCGTGATGGCTTGGGTCGTGCTCAATTCTGCTCGTCATCCATGGCCGTGTGGTCTACATGTGTGCGGAAGTCCAGGCAGTGTTGATTTCTGAGGTAGGCCTATTTTGTCCCTTTTTGGCCCGTTTCTCGTTCTTTTTGGCTCTCTAATCTCTCTTAAGTGTAAAACATGAAATTAAAGGATTAGGAGCATCGAATTCGTCAAATCTAATGAAAATTCATTCAAAATTAAGCCAAGCATGGGGTTAAAATATGTATAAATTATGGTTTATCAATAAGATTTTCGGGGACGAAAATCCCTAAGGGGGGAAAGTTGTAATAGCCCGGTTTAGACCCTAGTCAGAATAGTGGTTTTGAGACCACAAATCCGAGGTCAAAAAAATATTATAAAGTTATTTTTGATGTTTATAATGTATGATTGAGCCTATCTGAAAGTTTCGTGTAAAAATTTTATCGATTGTGTGTCGAATTGTAAGAAAAGACTTAATCACATAAAATGTAAAATGTTGTGTGCTGATTGTTAAGTGTTTAATTGTTGTTGTCTTTATAATATGGAGGCCTTATAAGGCAATTAGCCTATTACTAAAATTATTGGATGGAGATGGACATAAATGGCCTAATATTTGTTAATTAAATGGATGATTCATTAAGGGCAATTTAGTAAACATGAAATAAGATGACATTAAAATAAAACAAAAGCTAGAAAGTGCTCATCTTTGTTTTCTATCAACCGAAATAAGAAAAGAAGAGGAGGGTTTGAGACTTTGTGATTTTCGGCTAGGGATTAGCTTGATTAAGGTATGTTTTGACTTTGGTTTTTGATGATTTTTATGTTTTTGACATTGTTGCTTACTCTACTATCAAGCCCATGTTGTAATTTAAAAAATTGATGATGTTTATGAGATGTGCCATTGAAGAATATGTGAGCTTTGTGATGTTAGTTGGTGAAATATGAAAGCTTGGTGTTGGGTTAACATAGTTTGTATTTGAATTTTGGGTGAAATTGAATATGTTGGGCTAAATTATGAAAACTGTAAATTGAGGGACAAAGATATGAAATAAATGAAACGTGTGGGCTTGTATGAACACAATGAAAATTTGGCTAGGCTTATGTGAAAATAAACTATGTGAATTTAATGATTTTGTGAAATAGAGACTAAATTGTCAAAATGTGAAAATGGGAGGGCTATTTTGTAGAATGCCCTAAATATGTGTGTTTGGACTAAAATGAATGATTTGGTGATTGAATGGATTGAATTTGAATGTGTATAGACCAAAAGAGGAGAGGTTCGGATCAAGATCGAGGCAAAGATAAAGTGTTCGATTAATCGACTGTTTCGGTATTTCGACATCCGAGGTAAGTTTGGATATAGTACAAGTTGTTAATTTATGTTCTATGTTATGTGAATTGAATGAATATCTATATAACTATGAGAGTAGAAATGCTATATGCTGAATTGGATTAGAGGGCGCTAAGTGTGCGAAATTAGAAACGAGATAAAGATGATTGGCACAATGTGTGCGAGATGATAGAAGTTTCGGCTTACTGAATTGGCATTGTGTGTGCGATATCGATATAAGCTCAGTTTAATGTATTGGCACTAAGTGTGCGATGGCAATTATGTTTTGTCTATAAATTGGCACTAAATGTCCGAATAAAGCAAGAGAATAGCAAAGGTTGATCGAAATGTAAAGTCAAGTGGTGAGTAGCATGGTTGGTGACTAACTATGTGTTGGCAAAGGCATGTATGATACCTATGTGGTTGATGAAATTTAAAATAGATGAATGGAATGCTGTGTGAGTATTGGATATGGTTGAATTTGTGTGACATTGGTAAATTATCTATGTGATGATTTAATTTGTACATTGATTTGATTCAATGAATTAATTGTATTGTATTTCAAACTTACTAAGCTTTGAAAGCTTACTGTGTGATTTGTTATTCTGTTTTACAGTGTCAGTAAAGCTAGCTCGGATCCGGGGATCGTCAGCATCTCTATCACACTATCGGTAATCTATTTTGGTACTTTTAAAGATGTGTATATTTGAATATGGCATGTATAGGCTAGTTGTTTTGAAATACATTTGAGATGTGTAAATAGCCATATGATGTGGCTAGATAAATGTTGGAATTATGCATATGTGAATCTGGTATGTGAAGTATGTTTTGGTATGTTTCGTTGGCAATGAAAATGTTTTATAAGTGGTAAGCTTAGTGATGGATTGATGCTATTGTAACCTAGTGATGTTATGGATGGATCATGCTTGGTAATGCATGTGTTTAGTTGTGAAATTTGGTTATAAGTAGACATGATTAAAAGTGAGATTGAATAAGATGATAAGTTGATCATTGACATGTTTTTGGTTGTCAATTGTACATGAAATGAATTGGTATATTGATTATAGGGTTGACCCAAGTGTGGGTGGCATTTTGGGGCCTATTTTGCATATTTGGTTAAGGGACACGGACGTGTATCTCCACCGTGTGGCTCAAGGACCACTTCAAAGTGTGTTTGGACAGGTTACACTGTCGTGGCACACGGGCGTGCCTGGTGGCCGTGTGACCAAGTCAGTAGCTAGCATATTATCACATGGCTGTCATACACGGGCGTGTCTGGTAGCCTTGTGGGTAAGTCAGTATACATGCTCTGTTTTGGCATGGCTAGGACACATGGGTGTGCCTGGTAGCCGTGGGAGGCACACGGCCTAGTCATACAGGTGTGTGTCCTCGACAGTTTTGAAAAAGTTTTACATTTCTGAAAATTTTCGTAAGAGTTTGGTTTTGTCCTGACTCCTATCTAGCATGTGATTAAGGTCTCGTAGACCTTAATAAGGGACCGTATGTTATTAATTGTTATGTACTGATTGACGAATGACTTGGTGTCTTGAAATGGTGGTGAAATGTTTTGAATGTTTGATAACGCCTCTTAACACTATTATGGTGACGATCTCATGTTAGGAGTGTTACAGAAGAAATTTATGATATTCGGTCACAAGGGCAAGTTAAGCCCTAGTTTCATTGGGCCACACCAAATTATGAAACATGTGGGGTCAGTTGCTTATCAGTTAGAGCTATCTACAGAGTTAGACCGCATCCATGATCTCTTACGCATCTCAATTTTGAGGCGGTAGCACTCTGATCCTACTTATATTGTCCCTGTTGAAGAGATTGAGGTTAATCCGGATTTGACCTTTGAGGAGGTGTTGGAACAGATTCTGGACCGCGATGTAAAGGTTCTCCGAAAGAAGTCTATTTCGTTAGTGAAGGTGTTGTGGTGCAATCATAGCTCTAAGGAGGCCACGTGAGAGCTTGAGGATTCGATGCGTCAGCAGTATCCTCATCTATTCTGATCAGGTAAATTTCAATGTCAAAATTTCTATTTGGGGGTAGAGTTGTAACGCCCCAAAATATTTGTTTTTGCATCTGTATATATTTGACACAACTGTGTATCTGCTTCAGTGGTTATGTGTTCTGGAGTGTGTGAGCGGTCCCAAGTTCAAGCCTTAGCTTTAGCAATTTTTGTTATTTTTGGAATTCAGCCCTACTTTGTTTAGTAGGCTTATAATTAGTTGCCTATAATCTTATATCAGAATGGGCCTGCTAGCCTGCTAATCTTATATTTGTTGAAGGTCTTGTATTCGAATTCCTGCACAGGCAGGGGTATTTATTTTTGCTCGATTCTGCACAAGAGTTTTAGTGGAGATTAAAGTCTGTAATAGTTATGAGTAGTGGGATTACTAGAGAGATTTGAGGATATGGGGAGTTGGGATTTATGCTCATTATTTTTTTTTTTTTTTAGAAGTTTTGGTGGCTTTTCCCAAAATTTCTAACGTGGTTCTCTGCTTCTCTACCAAAATTCTATCTCCCTTTTTCCTCTTCTCTTTTGAATTATGTTTCAATTCGTTTTCTTTTCGAACACCATTTGATTTTGCTGATTCGGTAAGTGGAATTAAATGCTTTTGTAATATTTGTTTTCAAATTGCCGTTTAGAGACTTATTACCAGTTTTGGCAGCGGCAAATCGAGAAGTTCGGGTTCTCCACTCGCTGATTTGTAGTCAAATCAAATGGATTTTTGGGGTAAGCATTGAACGCTATTTTGGACATTTGTAAATATCGAGTTTTTTATCAAATCGTGTTTTAGGATTATTTTTCAATTGTTGTTAGGTCGATTATAGGATTTGGAAGGCTTGGGAGTGGTTTCCACTTCGAATTGGTACCAGGTGTGTACCTGAAATGCAGAAATTGAGCTTTCGGCAAAAGCCAAAAATGGCCATTGTTGATGCACACAACCGTGTGGTAGGCCGTATTGTACGCCGTGCACGACAACACGACCGTGTGATCAACGAAGGCCAGGCCGTGCGTAGGACACGGCCGTGTGATGGCTAGAGTATGGCTGTGTGGGCCACACGAGGTTGACCAAATTGGGTGTGTGAGCCACACGGGCATATGGGGCCACACGGACACGTCATACGGGAAAGGCCAATCTGGGCATGTGGGCCAGACGGGCTTGTGCGCCCACACAGACAAACCACATGGACGTGCGGGCCCATTTAGCTAAAATGTTTCATAGGGTTGCACGGGTCGTCCAAGACGACTGTGAACCTACTATAGGGTTGGTAAGTGCTACTTAGACCCGGAATCGAGTAACCTGAATGTATAATGTATGTATTGAACATGTTAAATTTATGCATGTTTACTAAACTGTATGTATGACTGATAACTGGATTTAAGCATGTAAGCATGTATTTCTGTATGTCTGCATTGAGCATCTTTAGTTGCATCTGCATTGGGGTAGGATAATTGATTATTAGAGGAAGTGTACTGAAAGGCTTTCATGCCTATTATCTAGCAGCTCAACTACAATATTACTGATATGTGCCGCATTCGGTACGACTTGGTGTGTAAGGCTGGGTGGGTGTTTATAACCCCACATGGTGTGTAGGGATGGTCAGAGATGATATGTAGAGGCTAGAGGGTAGGATATCGATTTCTGTTACTGTGTGCATACTGGTTCTGAGATGGGCTATGGCCCTATTTTATATCTGAAACTGTATTTGAATGGGCTAAGGCCTAAACGGTATCAGAATTTGTGATGGGCTTAGGCCCTAGACTGCATTTGACTGATAACTTTTGTTTGACTCTAAGCATGTCTTCTGTGGGGATTACATACTGAGTTTACGAAAACTCACCCCTTTCTATTTTATCTGTACAGGTAATCCTCAGACTTAGTTAGATCGGTGCAGCGAAGGACTCAGCGGTGACCACATGACTATTGAATTGATTTAATTCTATTTAAGGTTTTTAATTTATATTATTTTTGAGGTATTTTGATATAATTTGGAACTTTTGGACTATTTTCTTTATTTTGGATTTTAACTGTTTTCACGGGCTTTTAAACTAAAAATCTCAACGAAAACTCAGTTTAATTAAGAACAACATTTTTCCTAAACGCGAAAGGTTTTCTTTAAATATCACGGTTTTAAGAGCTTCCGCTACCGAACATGTTTTTAAACGAATCAAATTTATGAGAAAATACTTTTGAAATTGACGAGAGGTATTTAAAAGCGAGTAAACAGAATAAATTCGATTTCACAATCCATTCCATGTGAGATAGCCAGATTCGGCCATAACGTCTAGGTCGGTTTTGGGGTGTTACATTTAGTGGTACCAGAGCCAGGTTGCAAAACTCGACTGTGGATCTTGGGTTTTAAAATTTAGATTTAAAGAACTGATTTTTAATTGATTTGAAATGATTTGACTGAGAATATGGTACACTAAGTCTCTAACGCCGATCCTGTAAGTATTCTGATAAACTGTTATGATATTATAGGTAGTCTGTTCTGAAAAGACCCTAATTAGTGAAAATGAAATTGATAGATATTGTACTCACGAAAAACAAACTCTGAATTTATGATACTGCTTTGAATAAAACATCTATAATTAATACTAAAACTGTAACTGATACATAAAATTTGTAATATAGATAAATTCGAATAGATATGAGCACACGAGGTATTAGTGGGCGTGATACTAGAGGCCGAGGTAAAGGCCGTAGGGGACTTGAGTTGAGTCCTCTTCTCTAGGCAGCATGCCGAGCCTGGGTACGAGTGATACGCCGGTGTCACCTACTACTGAGACTGGGTCTCAAGATCGCATGGCTGGGGATGACACATTGTCCTAGGCTATTTTAAGGATATTAGAGAGGTTGCTGGGCCCAACACTGGATCTGGGGGCCGAGGGTCGGTTACGGAATGACTTCGGTCCAATAGAGCTGAACTTTTTAGGGGTGTCACTAGAGTCGCCCCTAATGTGGCTGAGTACTAGATGGAGGCTACTGAGAGAATAATGGATGATTTAGACTGTACCCCTGAGCAAAAATTGAAGGTTGCAGTTTCGTTGCTTCATGATGAGGCCTATCAGTGGTGGTTGACCGTTAAGGATGGCACTCAGCTCGATCGTCTGTCTTGGGAGTTATTTAAGTCTGCCATCCAGGGAAAGTTTAGGGGAGCTAGTTACATTGATGCTCATAGGCTTGAGTTTTTGAATCTCACTCATGGAGACCGATCAGTGGCCGAGTATGACGCTGAATTTCTGAGACTGAGCTGCTATGCGTGAGGTATGGTAGCGACTGAATATGAGAGATGTGTCCCTTTTGAGGACGACCTTAGGGATAATCTGAGGGTACTGATAGCCCCATAGAGGAAGTGAGAGTTTTCCATTCTAGTAGAGAAGGCAAAGATCGTCGAGGAGGTTAAGCGCACTAAGAGCCAAAACAGAGATCGTAAGAAGGGTAAGAAAAAGAGGGATACGGAGCCTTCGAGTTTGGTACAGAGGCCTAAGCAAAAGCCCAGGACTAATGGGCCGGTTAGAGCTGGGCCCCCTGCTGCTCCTACTGGATTACAACCATGTGGAGATTATGGTAGATGCCATTAGGGAGAGTGTTGGAGGAGGACTGAGGCGTGTTTGAGGTCTGGGTCATTAGAGCACTGCATTCAGGAATTTCTACGGAGGGCCGATCAGATGCAAGTTCCGGGTTCTAGTACTGCGCAGTCGTAGAGAGTAGTTCAGCAGCCACCGATGGGCCGTGGTCAGGCTAAGGATGGCAACGGTATGGGCCGTGGATAGAGAGCACCAGGCAGAGGTGCTGGAAAGACTAAGAAGAGGCAGCCTGTTCTTATTTATGCTGCTCGTCGCCTAGAGAATAGAGATGCTTCGAACGTCATTACCAGTAAGTTCTTAATTTATGATGTACCTTATTTTGATCTGATGAACATAGGTTCCACACATTCCTATGTAGCTAACATTGTATCTGGAAACTTAGGTATTTTGGCTAAGAGTACTTCTAGTGAGATGATCGTGCTGAGTCTATTGGGGCAATTGGTTCGGGTAGCAAACTGTATAAAGATGTTCCGCTAGAAGTTCAAGGGTCGATATTTCTGGCTAATTCGATGGAGCTTCCATTTGGGGAGTTCGACTTGATTTTGGGTATGGGCTGTTTGGTCAAGTATCGTGTTAGCCTAGATTGTTGGTAAACCATAAATATAACATATTTTAATCCCACCTTTATTATGCTTTTTGATGATTTATACCTTGATTTGTGTAAAAAGGTGCTCTTAATCCTTTCTTTTCATGTCTTACAATCAGGAAAGCACCAAAGGATGAAAAGAACGTAAAACAGGCTTAAAATGAAGTAAAATGGGCTTTCCTACAAAATCGACACGACCTAGGCCAAGGACCACACGGCCGTGTCTCGATGAACACCTGGAGCACGGCCTCATCACCACCGCACACGATCGTGCCAGAGCAAAAATTAGAACACGGTCAGGTCTTGACTAGCACGGGCATGTGACATGGCCACGCCTCTGTTGCTGGAAAGAGCAAATTCATTCGAAAAAGGATACTTAGGGAGAAAGAATCGCATTCCAAGAGCCTATAAATATTCCCCAAGTACCATCTTTCAGGGGGCGTCAAAGCTAGGCAAAGGAGCGAAGACAAGAAGGTCAGAGTTAGGGAATAACGTGAAGATAGCCAGTTGATCCATCCTAGAAGTCGGAATTATACTCTAGACAGTGGAATTCTCCTTCAATTCCTTCAGGGAGTTCTATGATTTTCTTATGTTTTGTTTTATCTTTTCTCTTGAGATGTTTTCTTGTTTAGTTATGAGCTAAACCCTTCAGATACCTGAAGGGGATGAAATCTAGATGGATCTTTTTATTTGATTTTTAAGTTATATGATAAATTACTTGGTTTGTTCTTAATTATGTTATTTAATTCAAATCTAATGTGCTTAGGTGGAGGAGGAATAGACCCTGCCTAAGAGTAGATCTAACATAATTAAGCGGAGTTGATCGGGCACCTAGAGATAGGGTTACGAGATTTTGTCGGATTAGGGTGAAACCTAATATGGGAGTCCATGGACCAATTTACTGCTCTCCTAGGGGGTTATTATAAGAGAACGAGAGTTCCACTAATTAACCCAGGATTAGATGTTATTCGCTTCGAGAGAGGGTTTAATATAGGTTAGGGAGTCTCACGGATCAAGCTAAGTAAAAAAAACTCATATAATTTAAAGGTTAATTAATAAGTGAAGTCTAGGTGGATTCTTCCTGAGGGTATCGTCGCAATCAATTGAGTTTTTCTTCAAAATTATTTCCCTATTCATCTTCTTTGTCTTTGTGTCCTTAGTTTAGTTTTCGTCAAAAGCAACTTCACTCTAATTTTAAGGTTAAATAATTAAAAGAAGGTTAGTATTAGTGCGTTTAGTTCCTTTAGGTTCGATATCCGGTCTTGCCTAAGCTATACTACTGTTCGATAGGTACACTTGCCTTTAATCATTGACAGATTTAGTCTCCAGGTTTGATCATTCTTTTATAAATATTTAAAACTCTGATTTTACAGTGATCAAGTTTTTGCCGTCGTTGCCGGGGAACTAAAATATTTAGAAAGCTCTGTTTTTATTGCTTTAGCCATTATTTTATTCGTAATTTATTTTTTTTTTGTTTTCTTAGGTTAAATTTTAATTTTTCTAATTTTTATTATTTTATTTCTTTCCCTTTTCTAGGTACCTCTAGTTTATGACTAGAAGGAATCCGAGAGGACCTGTGGTATACGATAGTGATATCGAAGCAACCGCTCGAAGAAATCATCGGGAAACCAGGCGAGCCCTAGATTACGTAGAAAGAGTGGAGGAAAACAGATCCAATCCTACTGAAGGGATGGGCGAAAACAACCCACAACTACATGATGTAGGGGATCACAATGCTCCACATACAATGTTTGATTATGCGAAACCGCATTTAACAGGAGCAGAATCTAGTATTGTTAGGCCTGCTATATCTATAAACAATTTTGAATTAAATCCTAACACAATACAAATGATTCAATAGTTTGTTCAATTTGATGGTTTGCAGGACGAAGACCCAAACATGCATATAGCTAACTTTTTAGAGTTCTGTGATACCTTCAAACTAAATGGCGTTTCTGATGATGCCATCCGTCTTCGGTTATTCCCTTTTTCTTTAAGGAATAAAGCCAAACAGTGGTTAAACTCATTACAGCGAGGATCAATCACTACATGGGATCAAATGACCGAAAAGTTTTTGATGAAATATTTTCCACCAGCCAAAACGACTAAACTACGTAATGACATCTCTTCCTTTGTGCATATGGATTTAGAGACACTTTATGACGCATGGGAGAGGTTCAAAGATCTCTTGAGGAGGTGCCTACACCATGGTTTACCCCTGTGGCTACAAGTTCAAACCTTTTACAACGGAGTAAACCCCTCAACAAGGCAACTGATAGATTCAGCAGCCGGTGGAACGCTGAACAACAAAACTCCTGAAGCAGCCGATGAATTCATTGAGGATATGTCTTTAAACAACTATCAATGGCAAGCTTCGAGGACCAAATCGACAAAATCAGCAGGAGTTTTTAATGTCGACACCATGACCATGCTATCAACGCAACTTGAGATGATGAATATAAAGCTTGATAGTTTGTGTTCTTCACAGATACATCCAGTCATGCAATGCGACACTAGTGGAACTGTGGCGAATCCTGAGTACCCACCCTACCAACCAGGAGCAAAAGATGAACAGATGAATTATATAGGTAATAATTTTCGATCTAATAATAATCCTTATAGTAACACTTATAATCCAGGTTGGAGGAACCACCCAAATTTTTCGTGGGGAGGACAAGACAATCAAGGAAATCAAACGCAACCACCTCCTCAAAAGGAACTAATACACGGCAAGGAATCAGCAACCATATACAAATGCCTGCAAGATATTGAGAGAATCTTTAAAGACCAACAAGCATCAATTGAAAAAATCGCTGAGACATCTTGGGAAACCACTAAAACAGTTGGAATGCTTATCAAAATAATTGGTGAAGCCCGTACAGCAAATTTTCCTAAGGGAACAGAACAGGTCAAAGCAATCACACTAAGAAGTGGAAAAGAATTGAGCGAATTGAAGAAAGACTCCCCAATAGACAGTAACAAAGCAAGCAATAAGGGAATTGAGGAAGCAACCCCATTATGCAATGGAAACAAGCCACCACTTCCATACCCGGCAAAGTTAAAGAAAGAGCGAATAGACGCACAATTCGATAAGTTTCTCAAACTTTTAACCAAATACATATTAACTTACCTTTTGTTGGAGCTATTTCACAGATGCCGAAGTATGCAAAATTCTTAAAGGAACTCCTGACGAATAAACGAAAGTTTGAAGAGGTGTCAACAGTGGAACTTAATGAAGAATGTCCAGCCATTCTCCAAAACAAGCTACCCCCCAAGTTAAAAGACCCAGGGAGTTTTACTCTCCCTTGTCTAATTGGTAGTTTAAATGTTAAGAAAGCATTAGCTGATCTAGGCGCTAGTATAAATTTAATGCCTTATAAAATGTTTAAACAACTAGATCTTGGGGAACCAACACCCTTTAGGATGAGTATTTAGTTAGCAGACAGATCAATTAAATTCTAGAGGAGTCATCGAAGATGTTTTGGTAAAAATTGATAAGTTTATTTTCCCTGTTAACTTCGTTGTATTAGACATGGATGAAGACATTAATGTCCCCTTAATATTAGGGCGTCCCTTTTTAGCCACTGCTAGAGCCGTCATTGATGTAGGAGATGGTAAACTCGCACTAAGGATAGGAGACGAAGAAATTATTTTCCAAATTTATGATGCTATGCGATATTCTAAAGAACAAGATGATTCCTATTATTTTGTTGATACTACTGATCATATCATTCAACATTCATTACAGGAAATCATACATGACGACACGATGGGCACATGTGCGGCTCCTGAGAAGAGGGGAAGAAGATGAAAACAATGCGCTTTGAATTGGAAAACTTCGTCATCCAAACAAATGGAAGAAGAAATCATTGACAATGATGATGAAACAAGACAGAAGCCCTCCATCAAAGAGCCACCCAAGCTGGAATTGAAACAGTTACCGAAACACTTGGAATATGCATTCCTCGGTGACAATTTTATATTACCAGTAATCATATCTGTAGAACTAGAACCTAAAGAAAAAGAGTAGCTGATAAAGGTACTAAAGGAGCATAAAAAAGCCATAGCATGGAAAATTTCTGACATCAAGGGAATAAACCCCACGTTCTGCACCCACAAAATTTTAGTGGAAGAAGAATACAAACCTTGTGTGCAACCTCAGAGGCGGCTAAATCCCAACATGAAGAAAGTGGTCAAAGCTGAGGTCATAAAACTCCTAGATGCAGGAATAATTTATCCTATCTCTGATAGCACTTGGATAAGTCCTGTACAGGTAGTTCCAAAAAAATGAGGAATGACGGTAGTGCCTAATGAAAAGAATGAGTTGATTCCTACAATGACAGTCACAGGATGGAGAGTTTGCATAGATTATAGAAAGTTGAATGATGCCACCAGAAAAGATCACTTCCGTCTACCTTTCATAGATCAAATGTTGGAAAGATTATCCGGGCATATGTACTACTGTTTTTTTGGATGGACTCTCCAGCTACTTCCAAATTCCTATAGCTCCTGAAGATCAAGAAAAGACAACATTCACATGTCCATACGGTACATTTGCTTATCGTCGGATGCCTTTTGTATTATGTAATGCTTCTGCTACTTTTCAGCGTTGCATGTTAGCAATCTTTGATGAACTCGTAGAAGACATCATGGACGTATTTATGGATGACTTCTCGGTATTCGATAATTCTTTCCATCTTTGCCTTAAAAATATAAAATGAGTATTAATGAGATGTGAGGAAACAAATCTCATTTTAAACTGGGAAAAATGTCACTTTATGGTAAGAGACGGGATAGTGTTAGGACACAAAATTTCTAGTAAAGGGATTGAGGTAGATAAAGCAAAGGTTAAAGCCATAGAAAAACTACCTCCCCTTAGTTCTGTCAAGGCTATCAGAAGCTTTTTAGGACATACAGGGTTTTATAGAAGATTTATTAAAGATTTTTCTATAATAGCTAAGCCTTTGACAAAATTACTAGAAAAAGATGTTCCTTTTGATTTCAATCATGAATGTTTAGTTGCATTCAATATCCTTAAAGATAAACTAATAAATGTGCCAATAATTATTGCACCTGATTGGAACTTACCCTTTGAGCTAATGTGTGATGCAAGTGATTTTGCAGTAGGTACAGTTTTGGGACAACGAAGAGACAAGCACTTTCAGCCGATTTACTACGCTAGCAGAACACTAACACCCGCGCAAGAAAACTACACCACCATAGAAAAAAAACTATTAGCTTTAGTTTTTGCTTTTGATAAATTTAGACAGTATCTAATAATGTCCAAAGTTGTCGTTTACACTGATCACTCAGCTCTTCGTTATCTTCTAAACAAACCTGATGCTAAACCCATACTCATCCGATGGATTTTTCTCTTACAGGAATTCGACTTGAAAATACACGATAAGAAGGGAGCCGAAAATCTTGCAGCAGATCACCTGCTTAGACTTGAGAATCCACACACCAAAGAGCTCAACGAAGGTGAAATAAATGACTCGTTCCCTGAGGAACAACTCTTTTCTATAACACATTCTAAAATACCATGGTTTGCGAATATTGCGAATTTTTTAGCAGCTAACATCTTACCAAGAAAATTAACACATCACCAAAAGAAGCGATTCTTTTCTGATGTGAAAAATTATTTTTTGGAAGATCCCTTTCTTTTCCGCATTTGTTCAGATCAAGTCATTCGAAGATGTGTCACAAAGACAGAGGCGAACAAGATTTTGGAACATTGTCATTCAGGACCATCAGGAGGACACTATAATGGCATTAAGACGGCGCACAAGATACTCGAATCAGGTTTCTTCTGGCCTATTCTATTTAAAGATGCCAACAGGTACACTACCTCATGTGATAGATGTCAAGGAACAGGTAGTATCTCTAAACGTGACAAAATGCCCCAAACATATATGTTATCATGTGAAATATTTGATATATGGGGTATTGATTTTATGGGACCATTCCCTAATTCATTTGGAAACAAGTACATTCTAGTAGCAGTCGATTACGTGTCAAAATGGGTAGAAGCCGAAGCTTTACCTACCAATGATGCTAGGGTAGTAGTCAAATTTCTCAAGAAGCTCTTTTCTCAGTTTGGCACAATGAGAGCAATTATTAGCGACAGGGGTACGTACCTATGTAATACACAGTTTGAAAAAGTTTTAAAAAAATATGGAGTATATCATAAGACAGCAACTCCATATCACCCTCAAACCAGTGGGCAAGTATAGGTAGCAAATCGAGAACTCAAGCGCATTCTAGAAGAAACCATTGAAACAAACAGAAAGGACTAGGCATTAAAAGTAGATGATGCGTTGTGGGCTTATAGAACAGCTTTTAAAACACTTCTAGGGACATCCCCATACAAGCTTGTATATGGGAAAAGCTGTCATTTACCGTTTGAATTAGAGCACAAAGCTTTTTGGGCAATAAAATTTTTGAATACTGATCTCGAAATTGCAGGAAAAAGAAGAATGATGCAGATGAACGAGCTGGAAGAATGGAGAACGGAAGCCTATGAGAACTCAAAACTGTACAAGGAAGCAACAAAGCGACGCCATGACGCTCGTCTCAAAAGATCGAGACAATTTAAAGTAGGAGATCTGGTTCTATTCTACAATGCAAGGCTTAAACTATTCCCGGGAAAACTAAAGTCAAGATGGTCGGGCCCATTCATGATCAAAACAATTTTTTCATATGGCACCGTAGAGGTAACCCACCCCACTAAAGACACTTTCAAGGTAAATGGTCACCGACTTAAAATTTATAATGGTGCAGATTTGGGCGATATGAGAGAGGAGCTTATGCTCCATGAACCATCATTTAGAACCGAAAACAAGTAGAGTCTAGCTTAAGACTATAAACGAGCGCTTATCGGGAGACAACCCGTGCACTAACACACTAACACACTAACATCATTTTTTTTATTATTTTTCTAACATCACATGAAAATACAGGATTTTGCACACGCCCTTGACCACGACCGTGTCCTCGATCGTGTCGGAAACAGGGGAAGGCATACGGGCGTGCCACGTTCCGTGCCAAAATAGGAATTCTCCACTTACTACGACTCTAGATCCTTGAGCAAGCCAACACCATGCCAAAGAAGCGTAAAAGGCCATATTCCACAAAGGAGAACGATCAACATGAGTTCATGCCGGCAGCTTCGTCTCAACACCAAGCCAAAGACCTATGAGACCATTTATTTTTTGTTTCGCATTTATCTTTTCCTTTATTTTCCATTTTTTTAACTATCTTATGCTTAATTTATTTTATTTCATTTTAGTTTCTTAGTGTCAGGTTCTAAAGGCTGCATGGGAATCACGCCACTTCCGCCACCGCCAACACCTCCGTCACCTTAGAAGTCACACCCACCTCGCGAACCGCCTACCAATAAGGATTCTCAAGCCCCTTTATTTCCTAGCCTTAGTCTATTTTCCTTCTTAGTCTCTTTCTCTTTATCTTTCTTGTCTTTATTTATATATTTAGTTTATTTCCATTAGGTCTTAATAAAGCCTGGCTATTTCTCAAAGCGCTACCCAATTTCTTCATCTAGCGCAGGAACATTATCACGCCTGATCATCACCGCCACGAAAGACACTCATTCGAGAAAACATCCACAAATCAGGGAGTAATTCTTTCCCCTTCTCTTTTGGTTTATCTTTAAAATGTCATTATCTATCTTTGTACATTGAGGGCAATGTACATCTTAAGTGTGGGGGGTGAATAGTTATTCTGAGAAAATGCCTAATTTTTTCTCAAACACTGAGGATAAAACTGTTTAAATTTTGCATGATTCTCAAATTCCTGATCTAATCTTGTTTTAAAGTAATTTTCTCATATTAGTAATTAGGATGAAATTTTTACTGATTTATGATTTTCATTGATATGTTTTTGAATAAGTAATAGTTAATTGTACATTGATGTTTAATTTAAGGAATACTAGAGAATCAAGCATGATAAGTCTGTTTTTCAGACATTAAAATTTTTGCTAGGTTGTTGACTTGAAATTAAATTCTACCTTGAAATTTGAAATTTATAAGGATGATTTCAACACACCCATAATTTTTGTGAGTATTTGAACCTTATAGAGCATATATTCTTTTTCATGCTTAGTTTTTTATTATGAATGTGTCAACCATGAACTGTTATTCTAGAACTTGCCTCAATTGTACATGTCAAGACCACAGTTATGATTTGATATACCGAGATGATAAAGGCACTTAGGTTTCAACCCACTTACTCTATTAAAAAGCCTACCATCATAATTAATCCAACCCCTGTTGAGCCTAACAGCCCTTTTTATTAACTTACCCGCTAAATTTAACCTAAAACCCTTTGTATTTGTTATCACCCTTTATTTTTGATTATCCCTTAATCGAGATTTGATTTGAGCTAGTTACCTAAGTTTATTATTTTGGTAGTTAAATTTACATTATATTTAGTTTGTTCTAAAAAAAGAAATTCAAGTTTTCACTATTAGTAGTATGTAAAGTGAGCTTACACAATCAAAGACTAATTCCCAAAAGGAAAGCTCGTATTAGTAGGATTTTTATTATTCAGTAAATGTAAGTATTATCTTAGAAATTTTTAAGTAGGTAACTTATCAATTCAATCTCGATTCTAACCTTCTAATTTTAGCTTTTATCCACACCTTTAACCTTAGCCCCGTTACAACCTTAACAAAGACCTTTTGATCTGTTTATCATATCATTTTACAGTGGTGGAGATTTGATTTTCAGGCAAGCCTATGGGATTAACTTTTTAGGTTCGACTTATGAGTGCTAAATTTTGACCCTTAAACACTTTTTGAGTAATTTGATGAATCTTCTGTGAGGATATCAATCCTTGTCGGTTTTAAATTTAAGGTAATTATTTAGATAAAGGGAAACATCTATGTTTTCATGCTACAAATGTATGGCTTATCTTGTTTGAATTTTTAGGAATCTTTGAGTTGAATCATCCATGTATAAATTATCTATGAATTAGGATAAGGTATTATTTATAGGAATTATGAATCATGGAAAGTTCGTTTTAATTGTAAGTTGAGAATTTTGCTCGAGGACAGGCAAAAGCTTAAGTGTGGGGGTATTTGATAAACCATAAATATAACATATTTTAATCCCACATTTATTATGCTTTTTGATGATTTATCCCTTGATTTGTGTAAAAAGGTGCTCTTAATCCTTTCTTTTCATGTCTTACACTCAGGAAAGCACCAAAGGATGAAAAGAACGTAAAACAGGCTCAAAATGAAGCAAAATGGGCCTTTCCACGAAAACGACATGGCCTGGGCCAAGGACCACACGGCCGTGTCTCGACGAACACCTGGAGCACGGCCTCATCACCACCACACACGGCCGTGCCAAAGCATAAATCCGAACACAGTAAGGTCTCGGCTTGCACGGGCGTGTGACATGGCCTTGCCTCTGTCGCTGGAAAGAGCAAATTCAGTCGAAAAAGGATACTTAAGGAAAAAGAATCGCATTCTAAGAGCCTATAAATATTCCCCAAGTACCACCTTTGAGGGGGCGTCAAAGCTAAGCTAAGGAGCCAAGCCGAGAAGGTCAGAGTTAGAGAATAATGTGAAGATAGCCAGTTGATCCATCCCAAGAAGCCGGAATTATACTCAAGATGGTGGAATTCTCCTTCAATTCCTTTAGAGAGTTTTAGGATTTTCTTATGTTTTGTTTTATCTTTTCTTTTGAGATGTTTTCTTGTTTAGTTGTGATCTAAACCCTTCAGATAACTGAAGGGGATGAAACCTAGATGGATCTTTTTATTTGATTTTTAAGTTATATGATAAATTACTTGGTTTGTTCTTAATTATGTTGTTTAATTCAAATCTAATGTGCTTAGGTGGAGGCGGAATAGACCCTGCCTAAGAGTAGATCTAACATAATTAAGCGCAGTTGATCGGGCGCCTAGAGATAGGGTTACGAGATTTTGCCGGATTAGGGTGAAACCTAATATGGGAGTCCATTGATCGATTTACTACTTTTCTAGGGGGTTATTATAAGCGAATGGGAGTTCCACTAATTAACCTAGGATTAGACGTTATTCGCTTTGAGAGAGGGTTTAACATAGGTTAGGGAGTCTCACAGATCAAGCTAAGTAAAAGAAATCATATAATTTAAAGGTTAATTAATAAGTGAAGTCTACGTGGATTCTTCCTGAGGGTATCGTAATTGAGTTTTTCTTTCATATTCGTCTTCTTTGTCTTTGTGTCCTTAGTTTAGTTTTCGTCAAAAGCAACTTCACTCTAATTTTAAGGCTAAATAATAAAAAGAAGGTTAGTATTAGTGCTTTTAGTTCCTTTGGGTACGATATCCGGTCTTGCCTAAGCTATACTACTGTTCGATAGGTACACTTGCCTTTAATCGTTGACAGAGTTAGTCTCCAGGTTTGATCATTCTTTTATAAATATTTAAAACTCTGATTTTACAGTGATCAATTGTGCGGCTAAGATGGTCGTCTTGAGAACTGAGGAGGATAATGAGGTAGTCATGATTGGGGAACATCGGAATTATTTGGCTAATGTGACCTCAGCACTAATGGCTGAGAAACTGGTTCGTAAAGGATGTGAGGTATTCTTGGCCTATATTAGTGTTTTCGTTTCTTGGGACTCTACTGTAAAGGACATTAGAACTGTAAGGGTTTCTCTGGACGTCTTTCCTGAGGTGTTACTGAGTTTACCTCTAAATTGGGAAGTGGAATTTGGGATTGAGCTTCTTCCTGGTACAGCCCCGATGTCTATCGCCCCCTATCGAATGGCACCCAAAGAGCTTATGGAGCTTAAGGCTCAACTTTAAGAGTTGTTGGACCGTGGTTTCATCCGTCCGAGTGTGTCACTGTGGGAAATACCAGTTCTATTTGTTAAAAAAAAAGATGGGACCATGAGGATGTGCATAGTCTATCGGTAGTTGAACAAGCTAACCATTAAGAATAAGTATCCACTTTGGTGGATTGAAGACTTATTTAATCTATTTCAGGTGGCTTCTGTATTCAGGGTATCATCAGTTGAGGGTTAAGGAGGTGGATGTGCATAAGACTGTATTTAGGACACGGTATGGGCATTATGAGTTCCTGGTTATGCCGTTTGGGTTGACGAATGCATCAGCTGCATTTATGGATCTGATGAACCGAGTGTTTCGACCCTATCTAGATCAGTTCATTGTAGTTTTCATCGATGACATTTTGGCATACTCTAAGACTGAAGATGAGCATGATGAGCATCTTAGAGTTGTGGTTTAGATTCAACATAAGAAGCAACTTTACTCTAAGCTAAGCAAGTGTGAGTTCTGGCTTCGTGAAGTAAATTGTCTGGGGCATGTGATTTCTGTTAAGGGGATTTATATTGATCCTCAAAAGATTGAGGCTGTACTGGATAAGAAACAGCCCAAGAAGGTCTGCAGTTTTATGGGTCTGGTAGCTTTTTATCAGCGGTTTGTGGAAGGTTTCTCATTGATTGCAGCTCCCCTGACTAAACTTCTGCATAAGGGTGTATCATTTGTATGGACTGGTGCACAACAAGAGAGCTTTGAGAAGCTCAAGACTGTTCTGACTTAGGCTCCTATTCTGATACAGCCTGAAACTAGGAAGGAGTTTGTGGTATACAATGATGTGTCGCATGTTAGTTTGGGATGTGTTCTGATGCAGGATGGTAAGGTTGTAGCATATGCGTCTCGTCAGCTCAAGACACATGAGGCAAACTATCCAACGCATGATTTGGAATTGGCCGCTGTAGTCTTTGCTTTGAAAATCTGGAGGCACTATCTGTATCGTGAGAGGTGTATTATCTACACTGATCACAATGGCCTCAAGTACCTCCATACTTAGAAGGTGTTGAATCTTAGGTAGCTTAGATGGATTGAACTACTTAAGGATTATGACTGTACTACTTAGTACCAACCTGGCAAGGCCAATATAGTGGCTGATGCGTTGAGCCGCAGAGCGATGTTCGCTCGACTTAGTTTGTTTGACGATGAAAGTTTGTTGGCTGAGCTACAGTTTAAACCAACTTGGAATGAACAGATTATGGATAGGCAATTAGAGGATGAATTGCTAGGTCTTTGATTCCGTCAGATTGGGAGTGGCAGTACTACGGACTTTGGGCTGAATAATGACGGGGTACTTTATTTCCGTGGTCGAATTTGTGTACCGAATGATACTAATCTGAGGCAGTCTATTCTGAGAGAGGTGCATAGTAGCCCTTATGCTATGCATCCCAGTGGGAATAAGATGTAACAAGATGTTTGAGAACTGTACTGTTGGCTGGGATTGAAACGGGAGGTTACTGATTTTGTGGCACGATGTCTGACATGCTAGCAGGTTAAGGCTGAGCATCAGTTAACTTCGGGTTTGCTGTAGTCGATTAAGATTCAGCTCTGAAAGTGGGAGCGAGTAACGATGGACTTCATTAGTGGGTTACCTCTAACACCCGCAAAGAAGGATACTGTTTGGTTCATCGTGGATCAATTGACCAAGTCTGCGCACTTCATTCCTGTTAGAATCAACTATTCTCTTCAGAAGTTGGCGAAGCTCTATATTTCTGAGATAGTGAGACTGCATGGGGTTCCAGTATCGATTGTTTCTGACAGAGACCCTCCCTTCACGTCTTAGTTCTGGAAAAAGTTACATGAGGCTCTGGGTTCGAGATTAGACTTCAGTAATGTATTCCATCCTTAGACCGATAGTTAATCTGATAGGGTGATTCATATACTGGAGGTTACATTGAGGAGTTGTGTTATCGATTTTTGAGGCAGTTAGGAGGATTCTGCCGTTAGCTTAGTTCGCCTATAATAACAGTTTCCAGTCGAGCATTCAAATGGCACCTTACAAGGCTTTGTATGGTCGTAAGTTTTGTACTCCGTTGTGTTGGACTGAGTTGGGCAAACGGTGAGTTTTGGGTCTGGAGTTAGTTTCTAAATTTGACAATAAGGTTCGACTGATTTGAGGTCAATTAAAAGTGGCTTCTAATATGCAGAAGACATATGCGGATCTAAAGAGACGTGATATTAAGTATTCTGTGGGGGACTTCGTGTTTCTCAAGCTTTCCTCATGGAAGAAAGTTCTGAGATTCAGTCACAAAGGCAAGTTGAGCCCTAGGTTCATTAGGCCATACCGAATTCTGAAACGTGTGGGGCCAGTTGCATATCAGTTAAAGCTACCTCCAGAGTTAGACCACATCCATGGTGTCTTTCACGTCTCGATGTTGAGGCGGTATCGCTCTGGTCCTACTTATATTGTTCCTGCTGAGGAGATTGAAGTTAGGCCAGATTTGACCTTTGAGGAGGAGCCGATTCAGATTCTGGATCGCGATGTACAGTTTCTTTGGAAGAAGTCTATTCTATTAGTGAAGGTGCTGTGGAAAAACCATAGCACTGAGGAGGCCACGTGGGAGCATGAGGATTCGATGTGTCAGCAGTATCCTCATTTGTTCTGATCAGGTAAATTTTGAGGTCGAAATTTCTTTTAGAGGGTAGAGTTGTAACACCCCAAAATATTTGTTTCTGTATCTGTAAATATTGGACACAACTATGTACCTGCTTCATTGGTTATGTGTTCTGGGAGTGTGTGAGAGGTCCCAAGTTCAAGCCTTAGCTTTAGCAATTTTATTTTTTTTGGAACTAAGCCCTATCTTTGTTTAGTTGGCTTATAATTAGTTGCCTATAATCTTATATCAAAATGGACCTGCTGGTCTGGTGGTTAAATTGACTGTTAGTTTGTTGAAGGTCTTGTGTTTGAATCCCTGTGTAGGCAGGGGTATTTATTTTTGCTCGATTCTACACAAGAGTTTCAGTGGAGATTAAAGTCTGGGGGAGTTATGACTAGTAGGATTACTGGAGAGATTTGAGGGATTTAGGGAGTTGGGATTTATCCTCATTAATTGTTTTTTTTCAAAAATTTTGGTGGCTTTTCCCAAAATTTCTAACCTGGTTCTCTGCTTCTCTGCTAAAATTTTATCTCCCTTTTTCCTCTTCATTTTTGAATTCTATTTCAATTCGTTTTGTTTTCGCACACCGCCTGATTTCTCTGATTCAGTAAGTGGAATTAAATGATTTTTTAATCTTGTTTTTCAAATATCTGTTTGGAGACTTATTCCCGATTTTGGCAGTGGCAAATCATGAAGTTCGAGGTTCTCCTCTCACAGATGTAGTCATATCGTACGGAGTGTTGGGGTAAGCGTTGAACGCTGTTTTGGAATTTTGTAAGTATCGAGTTTTTGTTCAAATCGTGTTTTTGGACTAATTTTCAAGTGTTGCTAGGTCAATTATAGGCTTTAGAAGGCTTGGGAGTGGTTTCTACATCGAATCGATACCAGGTGTGTACCCGAAACGAAGAAATTGAGCTTTTCGCAAAAGTAAAAAATGGCCACTATCGACGCCACACGACCGTGTGGTAGGCCATGTACGTCAACACGGTCGTGTGATTGACGAAGGCCAGGCCATGCGTAGGACACAGTCGTGTGATGGCTGGAGTGTGCTATGTAGGCTATATGGGCTAGACCGAATTGGGCGTGTGATATCTGGTCCAGGCCATGTGATCCACACAGGCAGGGCCAATCTGGGAGTGTGGCCCACACGAGCGAACCACATGGGCGTCTAGGCCAATTTAGCTAAAATGTTTCCTAAGGTTGCACGGGTCGCCCAAGATGACTGTGGACCTACTATAGGGTCTGTAAGTGCTACTTAGACACTAAATCGAGTGACCTAAATGTATAATGTATGTATTGACCATGTTAAATTTATGCATGTTTACTGAACCGTATGTATGGCTGATAACTGGATTTAAGCATGTAAGCATGCATTTCTGTATGTCTGCATTGAGCATGTTTAGTTGCATCTGCATTGGGGTGGGATAATTGATTATTGGAGGAAGTGTACTAAAAGGCTTTCATGCCTATTATCTAGTAGCTAAGCTGCAATATTACTGATATGTGCCGCATTCGGTACAACTTGGTGTGTAGGGTTAGGTGGGTGTTTAAAACCCACATGGTGTGTAGGGATGGTCGGAGATGATGTGTAGAGGCTAGTGGGTAGGATACTGATTTCTGTTACTGTGTGCATACTCTATCTGAGATGGGCTAAGTACCTAATTTATATCTGAAACTGTATCTGAATGGGCTAAGGCCTAAATGATATCGGAATTTGCAATGGGCTTTGGTCCCAAACTGCATTTAACTGATAACTATTATTTGACTGTATGCATGTCTTCAGTGGGCATGACACACTGAGTTTACGTAAACTCACCCCCTTCTGTTTTATCTGTACAGGTAATCCCCAGACTTAGTTGGATCAGTGCGGCGGAGGACTAAGCGGTGACCACATGACTATTGAACTGATTTAATTCCATTTAAGGTTTTTAATTTCTATTATTTTTGAGTTATTTTGATGTAATTTGGGACTTTTGCACTGTTTGCTTTTATTGTGGATTTTAACTATTTTCATGTACTTTTAAACTACAAAACTCAACGAAAACTCAGTCTAATTAAAAACAAGGTTTTTCCTAAACGCGAACGGTTTTCTTTAAATATCACGGTTTTAAGAGCTTTCGCTACCGAACATGTTTTTAAACGAATCAAATTTACGAGAAAACACTTTTGAAATTGACGAGAGATAATTTAAATCTAGTAAATAGAAAGGGTTTAGACTTGATAAATTTGATTTCACAATCCATTCCATGTGACATCGCCAGATTAGGCCATAACGTCTAGGTCGAGTTTGGGGTGTTAAAATGTGAATCTTGCTTGGAAGGTAAAATGATGTAGAGGTCTTTTAATTCAAAAGGTACAAGGGCCACTCAACTCCTCGAATTGGTACAAACGAATCTATGCAATCCTATGAACATTAGTGCGTAAGGAGGTTATGATTATTACATAATCTTCATAGATTAGTATTCTATATTTGAATGTGCTTACTTAATGCTCCAAAAGAGTGAAACTTTTAAAAATTTCAAGAGTTCCATGCGCAAGTGGAGAAACAATTAAGTTTATCCATTAAGAAAATTTTGATTCAATCGAGCTAGAGAATTTTTATAAAATAATTTCTTAGGATACCTCAAAAGGAATAGGATATTATCCTAGTTGTTTGCACTAAGAACTCCATAAGAAAATAGTGCGACAAAAAGAGGGAACATAGCATTACTAGATATGATTTTTTAAATGTTAAGCTATTCACAACTTTTGGGGATATGCACTACAAATGGCATGCTATATTCTAAATGACATGCAAACAAAGTTAGCACCCAAGACTCCATATGAGATGTGGCAAAGCATTAAGCCCAACCTAAACCACTTTAAGATACAGGGTTGCCCAACATATGTATTGGATAAAGATGAAAAGAAGTTGGACTCAAGAATGAAATTTTGCACACTTGTATGATATCCAAAAGGGATGAATGGTGGATTGTTTTATAGCTTGAAAGGCCAAATGGCCAAAGTGTCTATTGGAAAATTGGTTTAGAAATAATGTTTTTAGGCATAGTAGAAGTTTATTTTTTTTTTCTAAAAAAAAATCCTTGTGATATTTACAACAATAAAACTTTGACAAAAATTATACCTATGATTTGTACTAGGCAGTCTAAGCTGATCTAGAATTTCTACCAAATGTCTTCCTCCACTATTCTCAAACCCCGAATTCCTTTGAGTGTGGGCTCAAACAAAATGAACAAAGTGTATAGAATGAAAAATTTTATTAACTTTTAGTGGGAAAGTTAATTCTCTCTTTAGAACCGAAAACTATGAGCTTTCACGGAAAACAAAATTTATTCTAAAAATAAATTTCCACTTTTTCATAGTCCCTATTTATAGAGAAACAATACAATAGTTTTGTTCGAATAAGGTGTAATAAAATAAAATTTCAATGGAATATACAAATTCTACTAAGCGTACAATACGAGGTAGTGGCAACATCTGAAACACCCCACACCTAGCCCATGAGCCTGAACCGGATCTGGTATGTTCCTTAAGAAAATCGATTTTCGAAGTCCTTTATTACTTAGAGAATATTGGTGTATTTTTAGAAAACTGTTCATTTTGGATTGGGCTTAGGTTAAAAAACCCGTTTATTTAATTTAGAAATCATTTAATTAGGGTGACAAAATAATTTAGGGTTTAAATGTAAAGACATAAAATTTTAATATCATAAATGTAAAGTGTTTCGAAGCATAATAATTGCAAGTAAATAATAGTAACGAAAATAAACCTATGGCTTTTTAGGCCTTATTACATCAATAATTTCCAAACTTAAACTTTAAAGAACTTTATACAACTAAAGGTCCAATTCGTAAATATTTTCTTTGCTACGCATGGCCACCTTTAGCTCCTGCCGACCCGGTCCATTACTGCTCATCACCACAAAAAAATAGTCCTCAAAGGGTGAGTCAACAGACTCAATGTGTACACAAACTAACAAACAATATTTCAGCATACATATTCATATCGAGAACATATATACATATCAAAATGATGCAACCCAAACCCAAGCCTAATTATCCATCCGCTACACACCACCCGCACTGCCAGCCACACCGTGGGGACTACTAAGTCAACCCTCCTTCCGCTACACACCATCGAAGGCGATCGCTGCAATGACGTGCTCTCATCCCCTTATGTGTTGTGTCATTAGACACTATGTTCGTAAAATGTAACCGGTTACCATGTTCACTTAATGGGACCAGTAGCCACCATATTTCGTTGGTGAGACCGTAGTCAACACCTATTCTTCCCCTTTCACATATATCCCATATGCCCCAAATATTTATATCATGCATATCTTATTTCTCATTCATATTACATATTCAAATATATATATCGTATTTGTAATCCTATCGTAAGTAGGAAACGTGCACTGGTACTTTTACCTCATTTGTGACACTTAGCCACATTCTCATTCGCATGCACATTCATATATATACATATAAAATAATTGCCGTAATATATTGGGAGTTAGTGTGGGTACACACCTTATTCGCTTAATGGATTCCTTGAATTCCCGAAGTGAATCGATCACGGTCGTTCAGACTTTAGATCTGTTAACTCCTATATTTGGCCCATCATATATAAACATATTAATACCCTTTTGATTTTAAAACCAAATCCTACTAGGAATAGAATTACTAACACTTACCTTGTTTGCCAAATCAAATCCCAAAGTTGTGGTATTCCTCCCCTGAATTTGCCTACCCACTAGATCCACTCGATTTGATAAATCTTTGATTAAAACGAATAGATCTAATTATTAAAGAGATAACCTAGGCCGAATATAACTTCTTACCTTGAATCCCGAGTTCCTAAAATATTCCTTTTCTTGTATGTCCATGTTTAAATCGATAAACCCCTTGTATATTCGGCCATTCACAACAATAAGATTAGTACCTGATTTTGATAAAAAGAAAAGGAATAGAAATTGATTGACCACAGATCTTACCCTTTTGATGTTGTAGTTGATTGCTCCTTTACTTAGAATCGACCAAGATTCGGCTTTGATAGTAGAAACGGAGAAGAAAATAGAAGAAGAGAAGATGGATTTTACTTAAGGAAAAATTCAACAGAGAGGGGGAGAGCTAGGGAATTTTCGGCAGAGCAGAAAAAGAAGTAAACTGAGGAGTAGCCCTCCTTTCTTCCTTTTATGGACAAGGTTATCAGCCAAGGAGTCCCTTACTTGGCCACCACTCCACATATGTGATAATATTATCTCTTTTATTTAAATATAAAAGCATTTAATCCATCAATTATCTCCTCAAATAATCCAATTAAAGAAAATCCTTTATTTATCTC
The DNA here is from genome assembly GCA_025503065.1 of Gossypium bickii. Lineage (NCBI taxonomy): Eukaryota > Viridiplantae > Streptophyta > Magnoliopsida > Malvales > Malvaceae > Gossypium > Gossypium bickii. Next base: position 55,760,648 of record CP106717.1, on the reverse strand, counting down.
TTAATATTCACATATTAATGAGAATAAAACACCTTTATTTCTAGAAGCATGTGCCGTCCACCCTAAGCACAGGAAGCAAAAATTAAACTTCATTTATTTGCTTCCTTGTGACTCGAACTCAGGCCCATGCCTCTCTGCACATGGCGCCATTTCCATAGGCCCTAAGTGCCATCTTCAGGCCACTTTTCCTAGCCCGTTTGTGTGTCAAAACTTACCAACTTTTTCTTTTAAGGCCTTCTTGCCTTGATTTCCTATTTTAAACTTTAAAACTCATCATTTTAGGGTCATTTCCAAGTTTCCTAAAATTTTCGATCATTCTCATTTTGCCATTTTCTTACATTTCAAGTTTCCTAAAATGTATACTTTCCATTTTTGGATCATTTCCATTTTCATTTCTTAGTTTCCAAAAATGTGTACTTTCCATTTTTGAACCATTTCCTTACATTTCTGGGTTTCCTAAAATGTTCATGTCCTAATGCATTTCCAGGTTTCCAAAAATATTCATTTCCATTCATTTTCATACATTTCTGAGTTTCCAAAAATATCAAAAATTTATTCATAATGCTTAAGACTTGTCATTTCATAAAATTAAACCGAAAATGCATAGGCCCTTTCCAGGATGTTACAACATCCCTAGGGTATCTAGGGTTTGCCATCCTTTACATCAAACCAAGCCTATTTGGGTCTTTCATGTATTTGGTACAATTATGTGTTACCTGGATGTTTATCCAAAATTTATAATTTATCCAACCCATTAAGTATTTTCTATTTCCAAAAATATTATTTATTTAATTAGTTTAATTAAATTAATTTCTCATTTAAATTATTTTCTCAACCCAATTTGAATTCTATTAAATTCATGACAACTTTCCCATATTACAATCTATAAGGAAACTAATTTAATTGTCTTATCCAATAAATCTATGGTGACTAATTAATTTAATTTTTACTTCTAACTTTAATTATTTAATTATAATCAATTTAAATAATAATTTGAAGAAATTAAATTAATTTCTCCGTCATCTTTTCTACTTACTGAGAAAGCACATTCACTACAGATAGTGATTCATGCGATCTATTTCTCTTACTTTATTGTTTTCATTCATTCCACATTATTGGTTCTATAATCAATTCATTTCGGGTTATCTTGAGCTAGCAAAAGAACGGATTGGTCATATATAATTAGGGCTCAAATAATTTGCAATTAAGTTTTAGCTCTTCGCCTATTAATTGGAACATTATTTAATCATAATGTTATTCCACTATAGTACCATGATTGAACTATTCCTTGTTATATGTCATTACAAAAGCTACTTATTAAGTGTCCGTCCAACGACATTATCATAAATGTTTTACCTTCATAGGATATCCTTAATCTCTTTGGAAAAAAATTGTTCTCTCAATATAATTCTATTTTATCTCATGGTAACCATTACATTTCCCTTCATGAAAAGTCTACTACTAACAAATAATAATCAAATAATTTATCTCTAATACAAATGACCCATGGCCATGTTACTTGTCATCTATCATGTGATATCGATGAGTGGATAAGTGAAGCTATATCATACATAAGTCGTACACCCAACATTCTAGCTTTTAAATCTATTATCAATTGAACATAGGCTATCTATACATTAAAGTATACGAATCATGCATACATAGTTCATCACTTACATAGGATTAAGGCAAGTCGCACTATAAACATCACAAATGAATAAATCCATAAACGGATCTAGCATCAATTCTACTTGGGCCAGTCTGATGCATTGTCAGTCCAGTCAGTCATATTTATGTCTCTATCTTTTCAGAGTCATCCGCCAGATACACAGGACAAGGTATCTCCCCATTTGGACTTGATAGGTGATACAATAGTCTTTAAATCGATTTTTTCAATTCCATTAGACTAAGGACATGTTTAGATTATCTACTAACATAAATTGTCTTCTCACACTATGATCCAATTAGAGTATTGATCTGCCAAAATTTAGTGTAGCAGATTAAACTAGTTTTCACACTTAAGGTTCCAGAATAAAAGCATTTTCATTACAATTTAGTTGAGTTTCTTTAGCATTACTTACATTCAATAAAATGTGCAAACTGTTTCTTTTATTGACCTTAAGGGCCAAATGAGGCCTAAGAGAGAGATAACATACTGTGTAAGCGTGCAGGAGAGCATTAAAAGGAATTTTAGGACGATACTAGATGCTATGTCGTAACACGGGAGGACTGATGTCGTAACATAGGAAATAGAATGAAGAAAACTCAAGTTTGCCTTCAATGTCGCAACACAGACTGAGGATGTCATGCAATACCCCTGAATATGGCTACAGAAGAGCATACTAGTTGCTATGTACGACACATGTCCTGGTGTGTCGCGAAATCGACTCTGGGATGGAAATCAGACACAAAGTAGGGATATTTTGGTCTGCACAATAAAACTTAAAGCTTGGGAACGTCAACTAACCTATGGTTAAGGATGACGACCACCTAAAGGCTATAAATAGGCTCATTTGGCACATGTTAAAAACACATTGGCATTAACCTAGTTTCTTCCGTTAAACTAACCTAGTATCTTTCGCTTGAAAATAGACTCATTAATAAATTCAAGCATATAAATTTTATCCCATGATTATTTTTTTCCAATTTTAAATGAATTTCCCAAATCAGGACAGGGGATTCAAAATCATACTGACCCTGTCTCACTAAAATTCAAATACCTCACCTTATGATATTCTTTTGCTTATTCTTTTATGTAGAAATAGACTCAATAAGCTTTAATTTCATATCTCATTCAACCTTTAATTCAATTTCCACCATTTTTTGGTTATTTTTCAAAGTGATACAACTGTTGCTGTCCAAACTGTTTTATTGCTAATTTTACTCTTTCATGTTTCCTTTATTTTAATTTTCATTTACACACATATAACACCAAAGTATATCTATGGTTAGCCATTCCAATAACTAGTCATTATCAAATATTTACAAGCCATTCATTCGCCAATTTAACCTATACATCAACAACAAAGACTTGAACATATCATTTCTCAATTTAATTTGACCTAAAAGCCTCACACATGATCATCAATCACATTGACCACATATTCATATATCATAAGCATGGACTTATAATCACAAGGTCATGCTCATAGGTATAACTTACTCATTTACATTCTTACCCAAATTCGATCACATACTGAGCACATTGCTCATGATTGTATACATACATATATCTGCACTTAATCGTCACATTGTCACACGTAATTTCACTTAGTCAAATTTCCCTGATGAACACTTTAGAATAATACCAAATACACGGTGGTATCGCACACAACCCACAAATAATCGTATATACACGGTGGTATCGCAAACAGCCCACCAATAATAATAAATACGGTAGTATCGCACATAGCCTACCAATAATAATAAATATGGTGGTGTCGCACACACAGCCCACCCATAATAATAAATACGGTAGTATCGCACACAGCCTACCAATAATAATAAATACGCTGGTATCCATATCCTTTTTCTATTTCGAAGGTTCATCTGGGAATTTCCTTACTTTTCATCATTTTAATAAACATCAAAAATATTCACTCACATTTCACATAATACATTAATATGTAAAAACATAAATAAAATGGATGTATTATTGACATATAAACTTACCTCGATACCAAAATGGTAAAAAGGGAGCTAACCATCAATTACTCATTTTCCTCCGTTCTAGGTCCGTACCTTATTTTCTTTGATCTATAACATCAAATTTAGCTTACTTATTAGTCATATTATTCATTGTGACCCAAAAGTCATACTATGGCAAAATTCAATTTTTGCCCTAAATTTATCATATTTACACTTTTGTCCCTAGGCTCGTAAAATGATTTTTATTTAATTTCTTTGTATTTTAAGCCTAGTTGAACCATTTTCATAGCTACAATAGCCCACAAATTCCACTAATTCACAATTTTATGACAATTTTATAACATTTCCAAATTAGTCCTTTTTAGCATCTTTACTGAAAATCAATTAGTAAAAGTCATTTATTACACACCGAGCATTCATATTCTACCATTAAACATCAAAACACAAGCATTTCTCATATGGGTAAATTTTCAAACATCAACTGTAACACCCCTTACCCGAGTTCTGCCCCAGAACCGAGCCCGAGGCATTACCGTAATAAAACCACTTGATCACCACTTAGGCATATCGTGACTACTCTCTTAAGTCACCTCAACAACCTCAATCTCGAGTTACGAGGGCTCACCCATACACATGAGGGCTCCCGAGACTATATCGGAACTTTTTCCAATCTTAAAAATTTTCTTTTTTGTAAAGGGTTAACACACCCGTGCAAGAAGAGACACGCCCGTGCATAGACCCACACGCCCATGCTCCACAACCGTGGTGAATACTAACTACATACACACGACCTCAAATCCTAGTCACACAACCTATGCACACGCCCATGTGGCTAGTCCGTGGTCTATCCTGACTTAAAATGTTAACATCCAGGGGACACACGGCCAAGTCACACGCCCGTGGGCTGACCTTGTGTCACACATGGTCTAGACACATGCCTTGTAACATCCTAAAATTGAGAATTTTATGTGTTGCATTATTTCTTGTGTTAAGCTATTTAATATATTAATTGTGCATGTTTAGGGGTTATGAGAAAGCTCGGGATTTATTTGGGCCCTAGTAAAAATTTTGTGTTTAAGTCTATTAAAGAGAGATGGTAAGTAGCTTCAAGGCTTATAGAAATAAATGTGTAATGTGCTTGCATAAATGAGCAATTGGTAAAAAGGATATGGCGCCACATGATGGACTTTGAGGGAGGAGATTCAAATCCCATAATGTGCAAATTTTGACTATTTTTTTTGTATTCTTTCCCTAAGTGTCGGCCAAGCTTGTAAATAAGGCAAGGTGGACTTTTTTTTTTGGCAAGGTGGCTAAGAATTAAGGAAAGATTGAAGGTAGGGAAAGAAATCAAAAGAAAAGGCAAGTATAGGGAACATGTTGGCCGTTTTCAAGGGAGATGTTTTAGAAAGTTTTGGTTGGTAAATTTTGACCTATTTCCCAAGGCATGGACAGTTTTGTCATAGGGAGGGCTTAGCCGAATTTTCTTTGTCTTTTGGTAAAAGCTTTGGTGTTTGTTTTGGCAAAATTCCTACTTGCAACCTTTTGTGTCATTTTTTCTTTCTCTCCAAATTTCTTCTCCTCCTTGCCGAATCATCAAGCCTTGAGTGTGCATATTGTTTCTTTTTTATCCTTCTTGTATGCCAAAAGTACCAAACCATTGAGACGAAAAGATTTTTTCACTCATCTTCTCTTGAAAACTGAAACTAGTCAAACACCCTTCTTCCCATTTCTTTTATTTTTCACAAAATTCTTCAAGCATTCTTTCTTCTCCTCTAATCCTTACCACCATAGCCGAACATTTTACCCATTTTTCCTCCATAGCTGAAACGTTTCATCTTTTCATTATTCTTTCTTTCTCATTCGAGTTATCACTCACTCCTTTGATCAATCGGTAAGTGGTTCTATTCAAACATTTTATTTTTCTTTCTCCTAGCCGAATACATGCCCTTGGCATAGGATGGTCCTATTAATCGAGACCATCATTTTATTCTACTCTTTCAAACGAGATCATTTTCTTCTTTGTAGTGATATAGAGACAGGCCGAATTCCACAACATCGCCTAATCATCTCTAGTCATAGGACGACCGTGAGAAACGAGATTATCATTGTTTAAGGTAAGGAGTTCCTTCATAGTCCATTCGATAACTCCATTTGGTTATTGTGTTAATCGGATTGAAGGTTGGCTAATCGACTACATGTTTTAGGGACTAAATCGCTCGAGCCATCGACTTGTGATCATATGATATTAGTGGTAAGCCGAACCCTTTGTCATTAGACAATCCATGTTTATATTGTAATATCATTTTAACTAAAATCTTATTCAATGGAGGCAAGCAATACCGAATCGAAAGGGATAGCATTTGGGGATTGAAAAAGGATCAAATTTGTGATCCCTACTCGTAAATTCAAACGAAAGGTAGTATCAGCGGTTCAGGATTTTCCACCGGGTTGTAGACCGTCATCCTAGGAAAATCGACAAATCGTGGTCGTTCATGATTCCAAGGGTAAAAACTTTAGATTACTTATTTTACAGTTTGATTAATAAAATCACGTATGTAGACTAATCGAGCGTTATGATATCTTAGGTGTCGAAGATCAAGAAAGCCTAATACTTACCGTAATCAGGTGTGTAATCTCACACCATTTTTCACGGGTTTTAAGATTGATATCATATTGGAAATAAATCGCTATGACTAAAATCATAATTGGTCGTAAACCGAAAAAATTGGCGTAAGATACACTATTTTGATAAAACTGACAAAATTGATAATATCATTGTACAAATTATGAAAATGCCCAAAAGGACCGAATTACGAAATCGCCTTAATGGGCTGATTTGATATATTGCGTAATGGGCCAAACTGATATATTGCTTAATAGGCTGATTTGATATATTGCTCAATGGGCCGATTTGATATATTGCTTAATGGGCCGATTTAATATATTGCTTAGTGGGCCGAATTGATATATTGCATAATGGGCCGAATTGATATATTGCTTAATAGGCCGATTTGATATATTGCTTAGTGGGCCGAATTGATAAATTGCTTAATGGGCTGATTTGATAAATTGCCTTAATGGGTCGATTTGCAAAGTGTTAATAGACCGAACTTTTGTCTGAATTAATTATTGTTGTTATATTTGTAAATATCATGATTTGCTATGTATGATGCATTTACATGATTTTGCATGGGATGGTAAAATGTTGAAAAGAAGTGATTTTGGTGGCACTGCCACAAAAATTTCTGTTAATCTGATTCGTTATGATTTTGGTGGCTTGTCCACAATTCAAATTTGTTATAAATGGCATATTGCCTGGGATTGGTGTGTTTGGCGGGGTGGGTTGACTTGATCCCCACAGGTGTGATGGATGGTACGGGTGGTGTGTAGCGGATGGATTATTAGGTTGGTTTCAGAATTGCATTACATTCATATGATATATTTGATACATTACATTGTAAAAAGGGGCTTAGGCCCAAAATATTGCTAAATGGGGTTCAGGCCCAGTGGATAACGGTAAGGGGGTTATACACTGAGTTCTAGTAACTCACCCCGTTTTCTTAACCCTTTCAGGTAATGCTCAGTGACGTGGACTTGGGCCATGGATGACTTGGTGGAGGCCATACTTCAGAAATGGTTTATTTGGAGTTCAAACTTCTTTCTCGTTTATTTTATTATTTTACTATTTTAGGTTAAATGTTGTAAGAAGGCCTCTGGTTTATTTTATATTGCTTTATGTTTGACGTATTTATATTTTGCTCAAATTACTTTAAATGGGATTTTTCTAAAAACTCAAATAATGATTTTCTAAATTGGATTATACAAATGGATTTTATAAACTTATTTGAATATTTTAATCCGGAAAGTTTCTCTCAAATTTTTATCAATATTTTCAAAAATCACGGTTGTAAAATCATTAGTTCAAATTTATTAGTCTATCAGGCAAATTTCGAAGTTAGTAATATATTTTCAATTATTCTAAATTAAATTTTTTTTCTTGAATTTAACAAATCTATTTTATGCACGAATGAAAAGAACTTAAATGTATTTTTATCATGTGACATGTCAGATCTGGCCTTAACGCATAGGCCGAGTTTGGGGTTTTATATTTTATGGTATCAGAGCACAGTTTCAAAACTCGGCTGTGGTTTGGGTTCAAAAATATTTTCCAAAGACTGTTTGAATTTTATATTAAAAATGCATGTTTTAAAAGAAGTATGGCACCACGAGTATCCGCCACCAAGTCAAGTAAGTATATGTTATTATTGTATGATTATGATTATTGTGAAATGACTGTAGGAATACTCTAGAACTTTAGTTTAGGTATTAAAACTATAGAGATTGAGACTATAGGATGCGTTTACGAAAACAAATTTACCTTTTATACTTCATGAAATATTGTTTAATAAATACTAAAATAGTATACTGATTCATAAGACTTTTAATCATATTAAATTGAATTAGTCAATATGAGCGCTAGAGGATGTGGACGCGGTAGACGTGGTCGTGGTAGAGGCCAAGGCGCTAGAGTTGTGTCTGAGGCGTCAGGACATATGCCAGAAATGGACACACCTGCGTCACCTGTGACTGAAGCTGGGTCACATGATCGTATGAGGGAGGACGACGCTCTATCCTAAGCAATGTTGCGAGTCTTGGAAAGGGTTGCTGGGGCAAGAACTGGGCCAGCAGCTCGTGGGTCAATTTCGGAATGACTCAGGTCGAACGGTGCTGAGGTTTTTTGGGGTATCTCAGGTGTGGCCCCAAATGTAGCGGAGTACTAGCTTGAGGCTGTGGAGTAGATCATGGACGATCTGGATTGCACCACCGAGCAGAAATTGAAAGGAGCGGTGTCCTTGTTGAGAGACAAGGCGTATCTACGGTGGCTCACTGTTCGGAAAGGAACTTGGGATTTATTTAAGACGGTATTCCAGGGAAAGTATGTCGGGGCTAGTTATATGGATTCCCGAAGGAAGGAATTCCTAAATCTGGTCCAAGGAGGTAAGACTGTGTCAGCTTACGAGGCAGAATTTCTGCGCCTGAGTCGGTATGCTCAGGGTATAGTATCGACTGATTACGAACGCTGTGTACGTTTTGAGGACGGGTTGTGTAATGAGTTTCGGGTACTGATAGCCCCACAAAAGGAGAGAAATTTTGCCACACTGGTGGAGACAGTCAAGATAGCTGTAGAGGCTAAGCATTCGGAGCGGCAAAACCAAGACAAGGATAGGGGCAGGAGCAAGAGAGACTTTAGGTACTCAAGTCCTGCTAGAGGGTTTCAGAAGAGGCCCAGGAATGAGGAGCCAGTTCAAGCTAGAGTACCAACTACTACCAATCAGTTACAGCCATGTGCGGATTGCGAAAAATGACACCAAGGTAAATGTTGGAAGAGAACCGGTGGTTGTTTCAAATGTGGTTCCAAGGACCACCAGCTTAAAAATTTCCCTCGACACACTGCTCAAACTCAGGATGTTCGTAACTATGATGCATAGCCAGCTAGAGGCGCTCAGTAGCCATCGAGAGGCCGTGGGCTAGGTCGAGGTGGTAATGGCATAGGACGGGGTCAGGGTGCACCGGGTAGAGGTACTGGTAATAGGAGTAACGCGGAGGTGAGACAGTCAGGGTTGGTCTACGGGATCAGACGCCGAGAGGATGGCGATGCACTTGATGTAATAACCGGTACGTTCTTCATATCTGATGTACCTATTACTGCTTTGATAGATATCGGATCCACCCATTCGTATATTGCTTGTGCTGTATCTGGAAATCTAAAATTAGAGTTGAGACCACTTCTAGAGAAACAACTGTAATTAGTCCTTTAGGATAGTCAGTGTTAGTGAATAAATTGTTTAGAGATGTGCCCTTAGAAATTCAGGAGGAAATATTTTTGGCGGATTTGATGGGACTACCATTCGATGAGTTCGACCTTATTTTGGGCAAGGACTGGTTGGTAAAACACCGTGCGAACTTGGATTGTGTTGCAAAGCAGATGTTATTAAGAACTTCGGAGGATAAGGAAGTGATGGTGATAGGTGAAAGGAGAAACTATCTGTCTAATGTTTTATCTGCTTTAAAGGCAGAAAAGTTGGTAAGAAAGAGTGTTAGAATGGTGAAAGAGTTTTAGGACGTCTTTTCCGAGGGAACTTCCAGGATTACCCCTAGATCAGGAAGTAGAGTTTGGCATTCAGCTATTGCCAGGAACAGCTCTAGTGTCCATTGCTCCTTATAGAATGGCGCCGAAGGAGTTAGCAGAGCTTGAAGCTCAAATTCAGGAGTTGTTGGATCGGGGATTGATTCGACCGAGTGTGTCACCGTGGGGAGCACAGTCTTGTTCGTCAAGAAGAAGGATGGGTCGATGTGTATGTGCATCGATTATAAACAGTTGAATAAGTTGACGACCAAGAATAGGTATCTGTTACCGAGAATTGACGATCTGTTCGATCAACTACGAGGAGCTTTGGTTTTATTGAAGATAGATTTGAGATCGAGTTATCACCAGCTTAAGGTCAAGGAGGCGGATATTCATAAGACTGCATTTCGAACTCGTTATGGGCATTATAAGTTCTTGGTGATGCCATTTAGGTTGACTAATGCACTAGCTGCATTTATAGACATGATGAACCGTGTTTTCCAACCCTATTTAGATCGGTTTGTGGTGGTGTTCATAGATGACATCTCGGTGTACTCAAAGAATGAAGAAGAGCACAATTCACATCTGCGGGTAGTATTGTAGATATTAAGGGAGAAACAATTTTACGCCAAGTTCAGTAAGTGTGAATTTTGGCTGAGGGAAGTGACCTTTTTGGGGCATGTTGTGTCTGCCGAAGGTTGAGGCTGTTTTGGATTGGAAACCATCGAACTCAGTGGCTGAAATTCAGAGTTTCCTAGGGCTGGCTGGTTATTACAGGTGTTTCGTTGAGGGGTTTTCGTTGATTGCTGCACCCTTAACTAAGCTATTGTGCAAGGGAGTACCATTTATCTGGTCAAATCAGCAGCAAGAGAGCTTTGAAAAATTGAAGAAGATTCTAACAGAAGCACCAGTATTGATTCAAACTGAGGTTGGAAAAGAGTTTATTGTTTACTGTGATGCATCACACACGAGCTTGTGATGTGTGTTGATGCAAGGAGGAAAAGTGGTGGCTTATGCATCTCGTTAGCTAAGGCCGTACGAAGTGAACTATCCCACACATGATTTGGAGTTGGCTGCAGTGGTGTTTGCTCTGAAGATTTGGAGACACTATTTGTATGGTGAGAAGTCGATTATCTATACAGATCATAAAAGTCTGAAGTACCTCCTCACCCAAAAGGAGTTGAACTTAAGACAGCGGAGGTGGATAGAACTATTGAAGGATTATGGCTTCTCAATCAAGTATCATCGCGGAAAGGCTAACATGGTGGCAAATGCGTTGAGTCGTAAGGTGATATCGGATTTGAGAGTGATGTTCGCTCATCTTAGCTGATATGAAGATGGTAGTCTGCTAGGCAAACTTCAGGTGAAGCCTGCGTAGGTAAGCCAGATTAAGGAAAAGCAATTGACAGATGAAGTGTTGGGTTCTCGACTTTAGCATGTGGAAGGTGGTGAAATAGGGGATTTTGGATTGAATAGTGATGGAGTATTGTGTTTCCGTGGAAGAATTTGTATGCCCAAAGATTCAAAATTGAGGAAAATGATTCTGCGTGAGGCACATAGTAGCCTATATGCTATGCATCCCGGGGGAAGTAAAATGTATCGAGACCTTCGTGAGCAGTATTTGTGGCCAGGGTTGAAATGGGAGGTTACTGATTTCGTGAGTAGGTGCTTAACATGTCAGCAGGTGAAGGCGAAACATCAATTGCCGTCGGGATTGCTACAACCGGTGAAAATTCCAATATGGAAATGGGAAAGGACAACGATGGACTTTGTTAGTGGGTTACCCTTATCACCTACTAAGAAAGATTCCGTTTGGGTAGTGGATCAATTGACGAAGACTGCTCATTTCCTACCTGTTCGTACGGATTACTCATTGCAGAAGTTGGCCAAGTTGCATGTAGCAGAGATCGTGAGGTTACATGGGGTACCAGTGTCTATTATATCGGACAAGGACCCTACGTTTACATCACAGTTTTGGAAAGTTTTACATGAAGCTTTGGGAACAAGGTTAAATTTCAGCACGACATTTCATCCTCAGACAGATGGTCAGTCGGAGAGAGTAATCCAAATCCTGGAAGACATGTTAAGGGGCTGTGTGATTGACTTCAGGGGTAGTTGGGAGAATTTCCTACTGTTGGTAAAGTTTGCATACAACAGCAGCTATCAATCCAGCATCTAGATGGCACCCTATGAGGCGCTGTATGGTCGTAGATATCGTACTCCTACTTGTTGGACTGAGCTGGGGGAGCGACAGTTATTGGGTCCTAAGCTGATATCGTACGTGTATTTGAAGCGTAAGGATATTGAGTTTGGGGTGAGAGATCGGGTCTTTCTAAAGGTCTCACCTTGGTAGAAGATCTTTAGATTTGGACGGAAAGGCAAGTTGAGCCTTAGGTTCATCAGACTATACCGTATATTGAAGCGTGTTGGGCCAGTGGCTTATCAGCTTGAGTTACCTCCAGAGTTGAGTCCGATACATAGTGTATTTCATGTCTCAATGTTAAGGCATTATCGATCGAATCTGTCTCATATAGTACCGGTAGAGGAAGTTGAGTTAAGACTTGACCTGTCTTTTGAAGAGGAGCCAGTGCAAATTTTAGATCGGGACGTTAAGGTGCTGAGAAGGAAGTCAATGCCGTTAGTCAAAGTATTATGGAGTAATCACGGAACGAAGGAAGCTACATGGGAGCCTGAGGACGCGATTTGACAACAATATTCTCACCTCTTTTAATCAGGTAAATTTCGGGGACGAAATTTTCTTTAAGTGGGGTAGAATTGTAACATCCTAAAATTTAGAATATTATGTGTTGCATTATTTCTTGCATTAAGCTAGTTAATATATTAATTGTGCATGTTTAGGGGTTATGAGAAGGCTCGGGATTTATTTGGGCCCTAGTAAAAATTTTGTGTTTAAGTCTATTAAGGAGAGATGGTAAGTAGCTTCAAGGCTTAAAGAAATAAATGTGTAATGTGATGGCATAAATGAGCAATTGGTAAAAAGGATATGATGCCACATGATGGACTTTGAGGGAGGAGGTTCAAATCCCATAATGTGCAAATTTTTACTATTTTCTTTTGTATTCTTTCCCTAAGTGTTGGCCAAGCTTGTAAATAAGGCAAGGTGGACTTTTTATTTTTGGCAAGGTGGCTAAGAATTAAGGAAAAGTTGAGGGTAGGGAAAGAAATCAAAAGAAAAGGCAAGTATAGGGAGCACGTTGGCCTTTTTCAAGGGATATGTTTTGGAAAGTTTTGGTTGGCAAATTTTGACCTATTTGCCAAGGCATGGACGGTTTTGGCATAGGGAGGGCTTAGCCAAATTTTCTTTGTCTTTTGGTAAAAGCTTTAGTGTTTGTTTTGGCCAAAATTCCTACTTGCAACCTTTTGTGTCAGTTTTTCTTTCTCTCCAAATTTCTTCTCCTCCTTGCCTAATCTTCAAGCCTTGAGTGTGCATTTTGTTTCTTTCTTTCCTTCTTGTATGCCGAAAGTACCAAACCATTGAGACCAAAAATTTGTTCACTTGTCTTCTCTTGAAAACCAAAACTAGTCAAACACCCTTCTTCCCCTTTCTTTTCTTTTTTACAAAATTCTTCAAGCATTCTTTCTTCTTCTCTAATCATTACCACCATAGCCGAATATTTTGCCCATTTTTCCTCCATAGCCAAAACCTTTCATCTCTTCATTATTCTTTCTTTCTTATTCGAGTTATCATTCACTCCTTTGATCAATCGGTAAGTGGTTCTATTCAAACATTTTATTTTTTTTTCTCCTAGCCGAATATATGCCCTTGGCATGGGATGGTCCTATTAACCGAGACCATCATTTTATTCTACTCTCTCAAACGAGATCATTTTCGTCTTCGTATTGATATAGAGGGAGGTCAAATACCACAACATCGCCTAATCATCTCTAGTCATAGGACGATCGTGAGAAACGGGATTATCATTGTTAAAGGTAAGGAGTTCCTTCATAGTCCATTCGATAACTCCATTTGGTTATTGTGTTAATTGGACTGAAGGTTGGCTAATCAACTACATGTTTTAGGGACTAAATCGATCGAGCCATCGACTTGTGATCATATGATATTAGTGGTAAGCCGAACCCTTTGTCATTAGACAATCCATCTTTCTATCGTTATCGTTTTGACTAAAATCTTATTCAATGGAGGAAAGCAATATCGAATCGAAAGGGATAGCGTTTGGGGATCGAAAAAGGATCAGATTTGTGATCCCTACTCCTAAATTCAAACGAAGGTCAGTATCGGCGGTTCCGGATTTTCCACCGGGTTGTGGACCGCCATCCGAGGAAAATTGACAAATCGTGGTCGTTCACGATTCCAAGGGTAAAAACTTTAGATCACTTATTTTAAAGTTTGATTAATAAAATCACGTATGTCGACTAATCGAGCGTTATGATATCTTAGGTGTCGAAGATCAAGAAAGCCTAGTACTTACCGTAATCAGGTGCGTAATCTCACACCGTTTTCCGTGGGTTTTAAGATTGATATCATATTGGAAATAAATCGCTATGACTAAAATCGTAATAGGGCGTAAATCGGAAAAATTGGCCTAAGATACACTATTTTGATAAAATTGACAAAATCGATAATATCATTGTACAAATTATGAAAATTCCCTAAAGGGTCGAATTACGAAATTGCCTTAATGGGCCGATTTGATATATTGCTTAATGGGCTGATTTGATATATTGCTTAATGGGCCGATTTGATATATTGCTTAGTGGATCGAATTGATATATTGCTTAATGGACCGATTTGATATATTGCTTAGTGGGCCGAATTGATATGTTACTTAATGGGCTGATTTGAGAAATTGCCTTAATAGGCCGAATTGATATATTGCTTAGTGGGCCGAATTGATATGTTGCTTAATGGGCCGATTTGATAAATTGTCGTAATGGGCCGATTTGCAAAGTGTTAATGGACCGAACTTTTTTCTGAATTAATTATTGTTGTTATATTTGTAAATATCATGATTTGCTATGTATGATGCATTTACATGATTTTGCATGGGATGGGAAAATGTTGAAGAGAAGTGATTCTGGTGGCACTGCCACAAAAATATTTGTTAATCTGATTCATTATGATTCTGGTGGCTTGTCCACAATTCAAATTTGTTATAAATGGCATATTGCCTGTGTAACACCCCAAACCCGGCCCACGAGTCTTGACCGGATCTGGTATGTCACGGAGTAAAAATGTTTTGAAAGATTTGGATTAACAGTGGAAATCTGAAAATATTGTTGAAGTTATAAAACGGTGTTTGCTAAAAGCTTAGATGGGTTGATTTTATAAACAAGGTTGAGTTGAAAACTTTTTCCTTGGAAACCATTTGATCATTTTAAATTTTAGAAACATCGGAGTTATAGTTTATTTAGTGAATTTTGCTACCCGACGGTAACATCTTTAAAAACTCGTGAAAGTACTTATTTTGAAAATGTTACTTTTAACCGGTTTATTTGACAATTTATAAAACCATTAGTAATATAGTAAAAGTAAAATATAAACAACTACTTGAGCATCCAAAATAGTAATTAGCGGCCTTGTTACAATCCAAACCAAATTTTAAAAAAATAATAAACTTTAATCATATAAATATAAATTCAAATCCAAGGAACAAGCATGGCCGCTTGAGTCCTCTCGGCTCCATCTCCGCGATCTATTCACCCGCAAAATGATATGGGAAGGGTGAGTCACCAAGACTCAGGTGTATAAATCCCCAACCCTAAGTGCAACTCATACACAAGATATTAGTAAGACATGCAAACATGCAACCCAAGCTAGCCATCCATACTCCTTTTAACTACCCCGTGTGGTCAAAACCACTGGTGGTCAAAACCACTGGTGACCGGAGTCACAAATCAAATGATGGGGCCAACCCGTCGTGTGGTCAAAACCACCGATGACCATAGGTCACAATTATCAATATGTGGTCAAAACCATCGGTGGTACCAGACCCACCACCGACTTAGTCACAATTTATATCAACGGTGTGGTCAAAACCACCGTGACCGAAGTCACAATTAAACCGATGGGGCCAACCCATCTTGTGGTCAAAACCACTGTGACACCCATAGAGATCATCCCCTTCCTCTCATCAATCCCCCCATCACCATGCTCACATAACAAGTATCATAATCCCATATATCATGCATTTAAAAATATAGCATAGCATTTAATAGCATATGATGGCATACACAAACATACATCGTAGATCACATAATAGGGGACTTACCCGAAATCCCAGCTTATGCCCACAAGGCAAAGTTACTACACGAGAGGTTATACAGCAACCAAAATAAGTAGTCTATGCTAATAAAGTGTGTAAGAGTTTACACACCTGTTTAATCGAAGATTTAAGGAGAAATCCCGAATCTTTCACAAAATCCTGAAACGTGTTCCCGTATTGCTCCTACATTCGGCCACTATAGGTTAGTATTAAAAAGTCTTATTCGTCTAAACCAATATTCCCGAAAGTCTAATTGCACCCATAACCAACATGTGGCCCTAGGCCGAATCTTTATTTGCACTTACCAACGCAAATTTGAAATCCCGAAAGCCTCTGTTTTCCTTAGCCGATTAGCCCCTAAAACCATAGTGTACACTCGGTTATACATAGGTACCAAAAATGGCCTTTGGCCGAATATGCTTAACCATTTACCATTCTTATCGAAATCCCAAAGTTATCGCTTGTCTTGTTGAGATCCCTTGAAGAATTAAATCCCGAAACGCTCCTTAGTGTCGGCACCATTCGAAATCGACAGCACCTTCCTTTGGGGGTTCGGCCTATGCTCTATATGGTAAGGAATATTCGGTCACAAAGAAAAAGGGTATGGAGTCGGGCTTGAAAGAAATAAGGGAGATGAAGGGAAAGACTTAGAGTGTTTCGGCAAAGATGGATGAAGGATTTTCGGCACAAGGTGTATTGTATGTTTCAAAGAAAAATCAAAAAGTAGCAAAGGGGGAGAAAGTGGATTTCGGTTTGAACAACCAGGGAAAAAGACCAAAGGAAAATGTGTTAGCCAAAACTACTCCTTAATACTCCTTCAAAACCGAGAACTCAAGCCCCTAGAGTCCTTATTTCGGCAATTGCTCCTAATGTGATAAATCTCATCTTTTGATTATCACTCATTTAATTAAATTAAAAACAACATTATCTTCCATGTATCTCCTAGCCACCGTTTCAAATAAATAAAATAAACATAAAATACCAATTATCCCATCCTTCCAGCCGGTTTAAAAAATCAAATTATCAAGCTTAACTTTTATCCCATCTTTTAACACCTCTTCAATAAATAAAATAAAAAAATAAAATAATACTAACCTCACTCCTCCAGCCGAATAAAACAAGATTTATTGTTATCAAATTAAGAGTCCCACATGCAGGCCATTAGCTTACTCCTTTCACGCCAAAAATAAAAATAAAACCATCCATGCTGCTGCCCATGCTACTCGAACATGGGACCTCACTGTCGCAACCCCTTACAACGCCCCCAGCCACTTTGCTACTAACTCATTTCGTGACATAAACTTCCTACAACCCCTTTTAAGTGCTCCATCCCTAGCTCCCCTTGCCTTAACACCAAAGGCAAAAGTAAAACACCCTTTGCTTCCAGTGTGACTCGAACTTGAGTCCATTCACCAAGACCCTTAAGTGGCGCCCCAAGCCACTCCACCAAACCGGCTTTCATGCCCTTAAACCCTTCCTTTTAATTTTTTAGGCCTTCCCACCCCAACTCCCATAACGCAAGAAAAATAAAACTCCCAATGCGCAAACTCGACAGCTCGAACCCCTGCTTTGACGCACCATTCTAGCTCCCTAGGTAGCGTCCCAACCACTCTACCAGCTGCTTCCTTGTGTCATGTTTCGCACCAATAATTTTTAAAGCCTCCTCACTTAGCTTTTTCTTCTCAAGTGCTAGAAAGAAATTTTTAATCCTAAGTCAGACCTAGCCCGAGGTTATGACTAGACCCTAGATCATAGCATACATAATTTTTTTTAAAGCAAGCACATGAAAAATAATTTAATTCCAAACAACCCCTAATTCGGGATGTTACAGTTCTACCCCCCTTAAAAATAATTTCGGCCTCGAAATTACCTGGGTCAGAAGAGTTGGGGGTATTGCTGCCGCATCACCTCCTCGGGTTCCCACGTGGCCTCTTCCGTACCATGGTTTCGCCATAACACTTTTACCAATAGTACGGACTTCTTCTTCAGAACTTTGACATCTCGATCTAAAATCTGTACCGACTCCTCCTCAAAGGACAAGTCTGCGTTCACTTCAAGGTCTGTAATCGGCACGACGTGTGATGGATCTAATCGATAGTGCCTAAGCATCGACACATGGAAAACGTCATGAATCTAACTTAACTCTACCGGCAACTCGAGCTGGTCAGCTATCGGTCCCACACGTTTCAACACTGTGTACGGCCTGATGAACCTAGGGCTTAGCTTGCCCTTCCGACCAAACCTCAGCACCTTCTTCCAAGGTGATACCTTCAAGAAAACCTTATCACCCACTACATACTCTACATCCCTACGCTTAAGATCAGCGTAGGATTTCTGCATGTCCGACGCCTCTTTAAGACGAGCCTTAATTACCCTAACCTTATCTTCTGTCTCTGCCACTAACTTCGAACCCATCATCTGTTGTTCTCCTAGTTCTGTCCAACATGTAGGAGTACGGCATTTCCGACCATACAGCGCCTCATACGGTGCCATTTGAATACTCGCTTGATAACTGTTGTTATAAGCGAATTCTGCCAAGGGTAGGTACTCCTCCCAACTACCACGAAAATCCAAAACATATCCCCTCAACATATCTTCCAACACTTGGATTACCCTCTCAGATTGTCCATCGATCATGGATGAAAAGCCGTCTTTGAAATTCAACCGCACCCAACGCTTTGATGTAAAGCCTTCCAAAATCTCGGTGTGAATCGGGGATCTCTGTCTGAGATGATGGACACAGGCACTCCATGCAACCACACTATCTCTGCTATATACAGCTTGGCTAACGTTTGAAGCGAGTAGTCAACCCTTACCGATATGAAATGGGCCGACTTAGTTATCCGGTCTACTATCACCCATATCGAGTCTTTCCTACTGGGCGTAAGGGGAAGCCCACTTATGAAATCCAACGTAATCCCCTCCCACTTCCATTGTGGGATCTTTACCGCATACCAGAATGTACTGACGATGGCACTTGATGCTCAACTTTAACTTACTGGCATGTCAGACACTTGCCCACTAACTCGGTTACTTCCCGCGTAAGACCCGGCCACCAAAACTGCTCCCTTAAATCCCGGTACATCTTGCTGCCCCCCGGATGCATAGCGTACGGGCTGCTATGAGCTTCTTTAAGGATCCGCTGTCTCAAATCATCATCCTTAGGCATACATACTCTCCCCTAAAAATACAACACTCCATCGCTACCCAGGCTGAACCCTTCGGCCTCACCACTCTGTACTAGCCACCTCCGAGTACTCAAAACTTCGTCGGTCAACTGCCTCTCTTTAACCTCATCGATCCATGACTGCTTTACTTGTAATTCTGCCAGAAGACTCCCATCCTCGTAGAGACTTAGGTGAGCAAACATTGCTCGCAAATCTGCTACCACCTTACGGCTCAATGCGTCAGCTACTACGTTAGCCTTGCCCGGATGGTATTCGATTGAGCAGTCGAAGTCCTTCAGCAACTCAATCCACCTCCGCTTTCTCAGATTTAACTCTTTTTGGGCCAAGTGGTACTTCAGGCTCTTGTGATCCGTGTATACTACTGACTTCTCCCCATACAGATAGTGCCTCTAAATCTTCAAGGCAAAAACCACAGCAGCCAATTCTAAATCATGCGTCGGGTAGTTACCTTCGTGAGGCCTCAACTACCGTGACGCATAAGCGACCACCTTCCCTTCTTGCATCAACACATACCCTAAACCCGTATGTGATGCATCACAATACACAGTGAATTCCTTCCCTGCCTCAGGTTGAATCAAGACTGGTGCTTCTGTCAAAATCTTTTTCAGCCTGTCGAAACTCTCTTGCTGCTTCTCAGACCATACAAACGGAACTTCTTTTTTCAATAACTTAGTCAGCGGTGCTGTGATTAAGGAGAAATTTTCCACGAATCTCTTGTAATATCCTGCCAACCCCAGAAAACTCTGAATTTTCATAACCGACTTTGGTGGTTTCCACTTTATCTTGCCTCAATCTTCATCGATCCACCGATTCCTCAATTTGAAACAACATGCCCTAGGAAAGTTACCTCCTTATGCCAGAACCCACACTTGCTGAATTTGGCGTACAACTGTTTTTCCCTTAGCACTTGCAGAACCACATGAAGATGTGCGTCATGCTCCTCTTTCGACTTTGAGTACACCAAAATGTCGTCTATAAATACTACGACGAACCGATCCGGATAGGGTTGGAAAACTCAGTTTATCATGTCCATAAACGCGGCTGGTGCATTCGTCAACCCAAAAGGCATTACCGAAAACTCATAGTGCCTGTACCGAGTACAGAATGCTGTCTTATGGATATCAGCCTCCTTCACCTTAAGCTGATGATACCCCGACCTAAGGTCGATCTTAGAAAAAACCGATGCACCCTTGAGTTGATCGAACAAGTCGTCAATCCTGGGCAAAGGATACCTGTTCTTTATTGTCAGCTTGTTCAGCTGTCGATAGTCTATACACATCCTCATTGTTCCATCCTTCTTCTTGACAAAAAGCACTGGAGCTCCCCAAGGCGATACACTTGGTCGAATGAACCCTCTATCCAACAACTCCTTGATCTGAGCCTTCAACTCTACTAATTCTTTCGGCGCCATCCGATACGGAGCTATAGATACCGGCGCGGTTCCGGGTAACAAATCTATACCAAACTCAACCTCACGATCAGGAGGTAGACCCGAGAGTTCTTCTGGAAACACATCAACATATTCCTTTACGGTCCGGGCATCCCTAATAGCTGCATCCTTAGCTTCTAAAGCACAAACATGCACTACATATGCTTCACAACCTTTCCTAACCATCTTTTCCGCCTTCAATGCAGAAACCAGATTAGATAGGTAATCTCTCCTTTTACCTATCTTCACCACCTCATCTCCTTCCATGGTCTTTACCACCATGCGCTTAGCCGCGCAATCCAGGCTAGCCTGATACTTTACTAGCCAATCCATTCCGAAGATCAGATCGAACTCCCTAAACGGTAGTTCTATCAAGTCAGCCAAGAACACGACCCCTTGGAGTTCTAGGGGTACATTCCTATAGAGTTTATTTACTTCTACAGATTGACCTAGAGGGCTTAACATAGTCATCTTCCTAGAAGTAAGCTGAAAGTCTAAGTTTAGAGTTTTCACTACGCTACTAGCAACATATGAGTGAGTTGAGCCAATATCAATTAGGGTGCTATAGGGTACTCCAAAGATAAAAAACATACCGGTTATGACGTCCGGTGCGTCGCCCTCCTCTTGACGCCTTGCGGCATAGACCAAACCAGGTTGCCTAGCCTCAGTACCACCGGTACCTCTACTCGGTGCTCCACGACCTCTGCCAGCACCATTACCCCCTCTTCCTGCACCACGACCTCTCAGTTGCTGTTGGTTATCCCTCTTATTCAGTGGACGTTCCTGACCCTCAGACCTTAGCCTAGCTGCCTTTTTCAGACAGTCCCTAACTCGATGTGCCATGGATCCACATTCGAAGCATCCCCAATTACCACTCCAACACTCCCCCGTGTGAGACTTCCCACACCAAGCACACCGTGGCAGCCATTGAGTATTAGCAGCAGCAGCAGGCCTAGCAGCTTGATTTGACCCTCCATACCTCGTCCTTTTCTGCTGATTTCCAGAAAACCTCGAAGATCCGGAACTCCTCTTATTCTAACTCCTATCCTGATTCCGCCTAACAGACTGTCTTACTCCTTCAGCAACCTTAGTCTTCTCCACTAGGACAGCGAACTCCCGTTCCTGTTGTGGAGCTATCATTATCCTCAGCTCATCCCTCAGCCCATCCTCGAATCTGACACAACGTTCATGCTCAGTACCCACAGTACCACGATCATACCTGCTCAACCGAAGAAATTCGGCCTTATACTCCGCCATCGTCTTATTACCCTGAACCAGGTTCAAGAAAGCCTTTCGCTGCGCATCCACGTAGCTAGTTCCTATATATTTCTTTTGGTAGGCTGCCTTAAAGAATTCCCATGTGAGGTCCTCTGCCAATGCTCCATCCTTTACGGTGAGCCACCACTGATATGCCTCATCCTGCAATAGAGAGATTATACCCTTCAGCTTTCCCTCAGCTGACAAATCCAGATCATCCATGATCCTCTCAGTTGATTCCAACCAATACTCCGCCGTACTGGGTGCCACACCTGATACACCCCGAAACACCTCAGCTCCATTAGCCCGGAGTCGCTCGGGTATAGATTTTTGAGCTCTCATGCCTCCACCTGCTCCAGCCACCAACTCCAGAACTCGCAGCACAGCCTGCGATACTGCCTCACCCCTCGTCTGATCCTGTTGGTCAACACCAAAAGTTTGGGGTGGTGGTGGCGGTGGTAACTCAATATCAGACCCTTGACCCGACCTAACAGGTTCTGACACGTTCATTCTGCCTCTACCGCATCCACACCAGCCACGTCCTCTAGAACTCATCTCTAACGATTGCGTTTTTAATCTGATTAAGAAATTTTATGGATTAGTACTTGTTTCACTGGTTATCCGCGAAGAAATTTTATGAAGAGAGCTTAATAGGGATTCTTTCGATCATTCAAAGTTTTAAGTTTTCTATCCTAATTCCCAGAAAAGCACATCCATTCCATAGTTCCTCTCATACACATTCACTCTTCAGACAATTCTGTCCGTTCCTGTCCTAGGGGTATTTTCGTCATTTGCCCTACAGGGGTATTTTCATAATTTGTCAAAATAAAGTTTCTTGGCAATTTTGTTAATAAGGGTATTCTGGTAAATCTTGAAATTCTAGGGGTAATTCGGAGATTTTGAAATTTTGGGGTTTTTCGTAAATTTTAAATTTTCGGGGGCATTTCGATAATTAACCAGGGTAATTTATAAATCTTAATAAATCAAGGGTATTTCAAAATTTGTGAGACTTGGGGGGTTCTTTTTTGGGATTTGCTTTCCAAATTGATAATGTTGCAAAAATTTTGAAAACCAGGGTCATTTTGGTAGTTTTGTAAGTTAGGGGTAATTTCGTAATTTTCCAAAATCATGGCATTTTGATATTTGCAAAATAGAAGTTTCCAATATTTTTGTGAAGTAGAGATATTTTAACAAAAATTGAGGGTAATTTCTGAAAATCTAAAAAACTAAAGGCATATTAGAAATTTACAACACAGGGGCATTTTTGTAATTTTACCCCTAGGGGTATTTTTGTAATTTTCACAAATAAAAATTTTTCCGAAAATTTTTGTAAAATAGTTCCTACAAGTTAAAGGGTAATTTTAAGAGTTTTAAAACTAGAGTTTTTTTATAATAATACGGCTAGTTCCCTTTCGGGTTTTAGTTATTGGGTTTAGCCTATGTATAAGTCCTCATGGTTAGGGTGAACCGAAGCTACGCACCAGGTAGGATTCCTGCGAAGAGGAGGTGAGTCACTAGGACTGCTTAAGTACCAGGCTCTTCCGGATCCAATCCTAGACATGCGTACAAGGGTTACCACACCCTAACTCGGTGACTTAGTCATAGGTTTGTTTAATTAGGCAATTAAAGTCTTATGTGATTGTTGGGGTAAACTAATCCTAAGGTTCAGATACTTATCATACTACCTACGTTCCATTTCTACCCCTCTACAGATAATAATTCACACAGCAGTTTAGAAGCACTTACCTGGGCGGATTGGTGCCGGAGACTCGATGCCATGCTGTTCAAAACAAAACCATTTTCATAGTATTTCACAGAGGTCTACCAAAAATATTTTTGGGCCCTGGGCCCCCATAGCCGAGTTTTGAACTGGGCTCTGATACCAATTATGTAACACCCCAAACTCTGCCCATGAGTCTTGACCGGATCTGGTATGTCACGGAGTAAAAACGTTTTGAAAGATTTGGATTAACAGTGGAAATCTGAAAATATTGTTGAAGTTATAAAACGGTGTTTGCTAAAAGCTTAGATGGGTTGATTTTATAAACATGGTTGAGTTGAAAACTTTTTCCTTGGAAACCATTTGATCATTTAAAATTTTAGAAACATCAGAGTTATAGTTTATTTGGTGAATTTTGCTACCCTACGGTAACATCTTTGAAAACTCGTGAAAGTACTTATTTTGAAAATGTTACTTTTAACCGGTTTATTTAACAATTTATAAGACCATTAGTAATATAGTAAAAGTAAAATATAAACAAATACTTGAACATCCAACCTGCAAAATGATATGGGAAGGGGTGAGTCACCAAGACTCAGTGTATAAATCCCCAACTCGGAAGTGCAACTCATACACAAGATATTAGTAAGACATGCGAACATGCAACCCAAGCTAGCCATCCATAGTCCTTTTAACTACCCCGTGTGGTCAAAACCACTGGTGGTCAAAACCACTGGTGACCGGAGTCACAAATCAAATGATGGGGCCAACCCAATGGTGTGGTCCAAACCACTGATGTCCATAGGTCACAATTATCAATATGTGGTCAAAACCACTGGTGGTACCAAACCACTAGGACTTAGTCACAATTTATATCAACGGTGTGGTCAAAACCACTGGTGACCGAAGTCACAATTAAACTGATGGGGCCAACCCATCTTGTGGTCAAAACCACTGGTGACAGTCCATAGAGATCATCCCCCTCCTCTCATCAATCCCCCCATCATCATGCTCACATAACAAGTATCATAATCCTATATATCATGCATTTAAAAATATAGCATATCATTTAACAGCATACGATGGCATACACAAACATACATCGTAGATCACATAATAGAGGACTTACCCAGAATCCCAGCTTATGCCCACAAGGCAAAGTTACTACACGAGAGGTTATACAGAAACCAAAATAAGTAGTCTATGCTAATAAAGTGTGTAAGAGTTTACACACCTGTTTAATCGAAGATCTAAGGAGAAATCCCGAATCTATCACAAAATCCCGAAACGTGTTCCCGTATTGCTCCTACATTCGGCCACTATGGGTTAGTATTAAAAAGTCTTATTCGTCTAAACCAATAATCCCGAAAGTCTAATTGCACCTATAACCAACATGTTGCCCTAGGCCGAATCTTTATTAGCACTTACCAACGCAAATTTGAAATCCCGAAAGCCTCTGTTTTCCTTAGCCGATTAGCCCCTAAAACCATAGTGTACACTCGGTTATACATAGATACCAAAAATGGCCTTTGGCCGAATATGCTTAACCATTTACCATTCTTACCGAAATCCCAAAGTTATCGCTTGTCTTGTTGAGATCCCTTGAAGAATTAAATCCCGAAACGCTCCTTAGTGTCGGCACCCTTCGAAATCGACAGCACCTTCCTTTGGGGGTTCGGCCTATGCTCTATATGGTAAGGAATATTCGGTCACAAAGAAAAAGGGTATGGAGTCGGACTTGAAAGAAATAAGGGAGATGAAGGGAAAGACTTAGAGTGTTTCGGCAAAGATGGATGAAGGATTTTCGGCACAAGGTGTATTGTATGTTTCAAAGAAAAATCAAAAAGTAGCAAAGGGGAAGAAAGTGGATTTCGGTTTGAAGAACCAGGGAAAAAGACCAAAGAAAAATGTGTTAGCCAAAACTACTCCCTAATACTCCTTCAAAACCGAGAACTCAAGCCCCTAGAGTCCCTATTTCGACAATTGCTCCTAATGTGATAAATCTCATCTTTTGATTATCACTCATTTAATTAAATTAAAAACAACACTATCTTCCATGCTATCTCCTAGCCACCGTTTCAAATAAATAAAATAAATATAAAATACCAATTATCCCATCCTTCTAGCCGATTTAAAAAATCAAATTATCAAGCTTAACTTTTATCCCATCTTTTAACACCTCTTCAATAAATAAAATAAAAAAATAAAATAATACTAACCCCACTCCTCCAGCCGAATAAAACAAGATTTATTGTTATCAAATTAAGAGTCCCACATGCAGGCCATTAGCTTACTCCTTTCACGCCAAAAATAAAAATAAAACCATCCATGCTGCTGCCCATGCTACTCGAACATGGGACCTCACTGCCGCAGCCCCTTACAACGCCCCCAGCCACTTTGCTACTGACTCACTTCATGACATAAACTTCCTACAACCCCTTTTAAGCGCTCTCTCCCTAGCTCCCCCTTGCCTTAACACCAAAGGCAAAAATAAAACACCCTTTGCTTCCAGCGTGACTCGAACTTGAATCCATTCGCCAAGACCATTAAGTGGCACTCCAAGCCACTCCACCAAACCGGCTTTCATGCACTTAAACCCTACCATTTAATTTTTAAGGCCTTCCCAGCCCAACTCCCATAACGCAAGAAAAATAAAACTCCCAATGCGCAAACTCGGCAGCTCGAACCCCTACTTTGCTGCACCATTCTAGCTCCCTAGGTAGCGTCCCAACCACTCTACCAGCTGCTTCCTTGTGTCATGTTTCGCACCAATAATTTTTAAAGCCTCCTCACTTAGCTTTTTCTTCTCAAGTGCTAGAAAGAAATTTTTAATCCTAAGTCAGACCTAGCCCGGGGTTATGACTAGACCCTAGATCATAGCATACATAATTTATTTTTTTCCAAGCAAGCACATGAAAAATAATTTAATTCCAAACAACCCCTAATTCAGGATGTTACAGCCTGCGATTGGTGTGTTTGGCGGGGTGGGTTGACTTGATCCCCACAGGTGTGATAGATGGTACGGGTGGTGTGTAGCGGATGGGTTATTAGGTTGGTTTCGGAATTGCTTTACTTTTTTTATGATATATTTGATACATTATATTGTAAAAAGGGGCTTAGGCCCAGAATATTGCTAAATGGGTTTCAGGCCCAGTGGACAACGGTAAGGGGGTTATACACTGAGTTCTAGTAACTCACCCCGTTGTCTTAACCCTTTTAGGTAATGCTCAGTGACGTTGACTTGGGCCATGGATGACTCGTGGAGGCCATACTTCAGAAATGGTTTATTTGGACTTTAAACTTCTTTCTCGTTTATTTTATTACTTTACTTTTTTGGGTTAAATGTTGTAATAAGGCCTTTGGTTTATTTTATATTGCTTTATGTTTGACGTATTTATAGTTTGCTCAAATTACTATAAATGGGATTTTTTTAAAAACTCAAATAAAGATTTTCTAAAATGGATTATACAAATGGATTTTATAAACTTATTTGAATATTTTAATCCGGAAAGTTTCTCTCAAATTTATATCAATATTTTCAAAAATCACAGTTGTAAAATCATTATTTCAAATTTATCGGTGTATCAAGCAAATTTCGAAGTTAGTAATATATTTTCAATTATTCTAAATTAAAACTTGTTTTTCTTGAATTTAACAAATCATTTTATGTATGAATGAAAAGAACTTAAATGTATTTTTCTCATGTGACATGTCAGATCTGGCCTTAACACATGGGCCGGGTTTGGGGTGTTACACGCCTGTGTGTCTATCCACATGGACAAAAATAAAGCTATGTGCTAAGTTCCTTTCACCCCTCTAGCATACACAATATGCATTCAATCAGCACATCCATAATCAACTCAAATTGAAGTATAATCTCACATAGATAACTACAATCTTTTCACAAAATAAGGTAGCCAACTACTATGGCATTATACAAAATAGACTATCCATCTAAAGGCCAACACATCTTAGCCATTTACAACAAATTTCACTAACTTTTCTAGCCTTTTACACATGCCATATACAAAACATTAAGTCTCATGTACCAGAATGTGCTGATAATGTGGACGATCTTCCAATTGATCCTCATATCTCGATTCAACACTTTTACTCTATAAGACAAGGGAAAAGAAAGGGAGTAAGCTTTAAGCTTAGTAAGTTTACACATAAACAATTAAGCATCATAGTATAAGCTAAACAACAATTTGCATCATACAAACATATAATGTACAACAATGCTTACTCTTTCTATCCCTTACCACATTTCCAACACATCATGAGTCACATACTCATAACTATTGAAATGCACCCCTGCATTCAACATCACATTTACACAATATACAACGCAACATTATTTCTCGATAATTCATCCACACAGCTAATTAATTCAATAATATAACCACACAGCTAATCCACGCAGCTAATCCATACAACTAATTTCTCGGTGGTTTCGCACTTAGCCCACCATAATCAATTAATGAGGTAGTATCACACTTAGCCTACCATAAAGGTATTCATAGTGGTTTCGCACATAGCCCAGTAGATGATATACCTAATGATAGCATCGCACATAGCCAGCTTATCGTCAATATGCATTAAGATGGTATCGCACTTAGCCCACCATTTAGCATTCTCACTACACATTCACATATCGACTTACTTAACCATACATCCATTCACAAATTCTACCACATTCATCCCACATAGGTTCTCTGTAACATCCTGAATTTTTGGGCCCATGCGTTTAATGGGTGAATAGGTGTAATGAGTTGAGTATTAGGGGTTCAGAATGGGCTCAGGTTTGGGCCGAGGCTGTAGTTAAAATTCTTGTTTGAACACTTTAGTGGAAAGCTTGTTAAGTTAGGACATAAAAGATATTAGCTGTGTTTTAAAACACAAGATGGGCTTGTGGCCCACTGACAAAATGGCGCCACTAAGAGGGAAGGAAGTTGGCGTCAATTGAGGTCCAAGGTTGAGTCCCATTACCCATCTATTTTAATTAATTTTGGCATCAAGGGAGAGTAGAGTTGGAGTCAGTTAGAATGCTTGAAATTAGGAAGAATAATTGATGGATAATGTGGATAATATGGATGATAAAGTAACTGATAAAGGAAGGAAGAGGTGGTGTTATCTAGGCTTCTTCTGAAGGTGTGAATGGATTAAGATAGAGGAGAAAAGATAGGAATTATCTGCTAAGTGCAGTGTTGGCCGAATTTCCATCTTTTGGAGGGGTACCAAAATTTCCTCTATTATTGGATTAGTTGTTAGTTATTAGGAAGGGCACTTTCGGGTTTTGATAGGTAAGTGCCAAAATTCTCTATAACTAGGGGGATATCTCACCAATTTCGGCATTTGAACCCTACTTTTTTCTTCATTCTTTGTGCCGAAATTCTCAGTCTCTCCCTCTGTAAATTCTGTCAACTTTCTTTCAAAAAGCCAAAAACTTTCTTAGGCCATCTTTCTCTTCTTTCTTCTAAAAGCCGAAATCTCTTATTTCACTTTCTTCTTCATTTTATTCCTCTTGTGCAGATTTCTCTATAAAGCTGAAATCTCCATAGTTTTTCTCTAATTACCGAATCTCCTCTCAAGTGTTAGTCGAATTCCATGTGTTGAGGTAAGTGTCGACTCCTGCTATTCATTCCATTAGATTTCTTTTGGTTTTTAGGAAACAAGGCCAAATGGCCACTCGGATTGTTAAGGCTGTTGATTGAGGCTAATATTTCTCTCTTTTTTCGTTTTGGGCGGCATTCCAAGATTTGAAAGAAACCCGATCGTTTAGATCTAAAAGCCAGAAATAGCTAGTCTCTAATTTTGGGATTTCTAGGTAAGGATTTCCAATTCTCCTTAAGATGATCAACCGTTCTCTCTTCATTAGGCGTGCCTTAACCTAATGTTTCGTTACCAGCCTCTAAACAAGACATTGGGCAGATAGCAGCTGTGTTGACTACGGATAGCGTCAAAGTAGAAAGTCTTGTTCTAACGATAATCAGGTGGGTAGATCTCTAACACACTAGTAACTATAATCTATATGTGTTATGGGCTAAAAAGCCGAAAAGTGGCTGTGTGACAGTCGAATAAAACCCTTTAAGGGCTAGGCAAGGATGCCAGTTACGTAATCATAGAAATCTCTATGTGTATCAAAATATATGTAAGCCTATTTTCTTAAAGATGGTATGATGTTTTCTGTGTGTATGCATGGGGTGGGATTATGATAATGAAGGGGAAGTGCATGATAAGTCACTTGGTGATCAATGGTTAAACCACAAAATCTAAAATTAGGTCACAATAGTGATTGGTGGCTGAGCCACGTTATATTATGAGGTCACATAGTGATCGGTGGCTGTGCCACGTTTAATGATTCCTGAATAATAGGAATAGGTAGTACAGCTGTCGTTATGGTGTGTAGCGGATGGAGGGTTGATTGTAGAAATCCCCAAGGTGTGATGGTTGGTACGAGATGGTGTGTAGAGGATGGAATTCTAGGTTGGGTTGGGCTATGCATCATTTATTATTTATCATGTGATTATGATTGTTGCCTTTATGTGTGGGCCAGGGCTCATAATGTGTTTGTGGGCCTCAGGTCATTGTGTTTCGGGATTTACACACTGAGTCTTAGTGACTCACCCTTTCATTTTCCTCTACTCTTTCAGATGAGCAGTAGATCGTGGACATGGGAGCCGAGACGGACTCGAGGGGCCATCAAGTTTTACTTCTATAGATTATTTTCGGTTTTCTTTAAGTTTTTTTGTTTTATATTTTGGGAATATTTATGTAATAAGGCCCCATAGTTTACCTTCATCTAGTAGTTTTTAATATTTGCAACTTATGAAACCATGTCAAAGGTTTAAATATACGAAATAAAAATACAAGGTTTTCTTTACAAAAGTCACTTGTTTATTCAAAATTTTTCTAATTAACTTATGATTTTCTAAAGCCAACTTAGCAAAAGTTTTCAATGTACAACCCGTAGCATACCATATCTGGTCGAAACTTATGGGCCGGGTTTGGGGTATTACATTCTCAATCATTCTCAATCATTCTCAATCATGCTACACACTAGCTAGCATTAAGAAATTGTAAGTATGAATGCATTGTTTAGACATAGACTTACCTCGATACTCAAAAGTATAGAAATATGCAATCTAGTCCACCACCTTGCTCTTGCCTCGGTTTAGATACGGGCTTCGTCTTTCTGGATCTATAATGGATAAATCAACTTATTCAATACACACATTGACTAAATTGAAACTTAACTCATACTTTGGCAAAGTTACCCTTTTGCCCCTAATCTTTCTCATAATTAAACCTTTGCCCTAAGGCTCGTAAAGTGATATTTATTCAACTTTCTAGTCTTTCATGCTTAGCAGAATCACTTATTCAACTAAAGCATTCACCAATTCTCACTAAATCACACATGTATGACCAAACTTAAAACTTTCACAAACTAGTCCCTACATGCATTTTCATGGAAAATCACTTAATAAAAGATGTTTCTACTACATCAAGCTTTCATAATCTTCCATAAAACATCAACATACATGCATGTCATACATGGCCACATTTTTGAACATTCAATATAGCCCATCAAATAGCTAAAAATAGCTTATTCATACCACTAGGACTTCAAAAATACGAAGAATATCAAAAACAGGGCTTGGATGCACTTACTAGCAAGCTTGAAAAATTGGAAGAACTCTAACAATGGCTATTGAAAATTTCGACAGCCTTGGAGAAGAAGATGAATGAAATTTGTCATCTTTTCTCCCATTTTAATCATTTAATTGCCAAATGACCAAAATGCCCTTTTTGATAAACTTCTTATTTTAACTCATCCATGCTCAAATTTGTCCAAAAATTAGAATTTGGGTAAATTGTTATTTAAGGACCTCTAATATATATTCTAAAGCCATTTCACACAAATAGCTTCTAGAATCTCACATTTTTCAACTTTTGCAATTTAGTCCTTTTGGACAATTCAATCGAAATTTCACAAAATTGCTTCATGAAACTTTCACACTAACATGCAAACATAGCATAAATTTTAAAAACTCATACACCACTATTCTGACTAGGCCCTAAACCGGGATGTTAGATCAACCCTAGCTCAAATAAATGGTACAAATAAAGAGATTGTGTTACGAGTATTTCAAAAACGTAAAGAACATTAAAAACGGGATAAAGACGGATTTACCACCAAGCTTGGAAGCTTGAAAACCCTATCCATGGCTTCCCCCATGCTAAATTCAGCCAAGCAAGAAGATGGACAAGGGTTTTTGGCTTTTATTTTGTCTTTTAGTCCATTTAATTACCAAATTACCAAAATGCCCCTAACTTAAAAATATCTTATTTTACTTATCTCATGTTCATTTTGTCCAACAAGTTAACCAATGGTCTAATTACCATTTAAGGACCTCCAATTTAAAATTTCATAAAAATTGGACACTTCTAACATGTGGAACTAAACTTTTGCACTATTTACAATTTAGTCCTTTTGACTAAATTGAGTGCCCAAACGTCAAAATTTTCGAACGAAATTTTTACAAAATTTTTTCGTGAAATCGTAGACCATAAAAATATTTTCTTCGTCAGATTTGTGGCCCCAAAACCATTGTTCCGACTTGGCCCAAAATCGGGCTGTTTCAACTCTCCCCCTAGGGATTTTCGTGCCCGAAAATCTTACCAGAAGAAATTATTTTCAACTCTCATGAATAACTTCCACTAATTTCTCAGAATCACAAATCAAATCAACCTCGTATCTCTTTCTAGTCACCTTTGAACTTTAACACCTCGTGTCGGAGCATATCGTCGAAGTTTTGAATTTGAAACACCCCTTACCCGTATTCGACGCTGAAACCGTGTACAAGGCATTACCGAACTTAACTTACTTAATCATAAAAATCGACCATAAATTTTCTTTCCAACTTTAAAAGTTTTCATTCATAATCATATTGTCCCTATTACGGACCTACGAGACCCAAAACATACATATAGAGCGGTTCGAGATTGAACTAGAAGCTTACGAACACTTAGAAAATTTTTGCTCAAAATAGGGCCACACGCCTGTGTGGAAAGGAATACGCCCGTGTGAGCAGGCTGTGTGGTCACACACGCCCGTCCCTAGTCCGTGTCTATGGCCCGTGTCCCTGACACGACCATGACACGCCCGTGTCTGAGCTCATGTGTGAACACCTTGACATTTTGTTTATGATGTTAGCAGACATTTAGGGTCACACGGCCGAGTCACACGCCCGTGTGCTAGCCCATGTGACGAACTTAATTTTCGCAATTAATGTGCAGACTTCACACAGTCGTGTCTCTGCCTGTGTGTTTACTACTGGGCATTTTGTGTTGCTAAATTTGGATGCAGAGGACACACGGCCTATCAACACGCCCACAGGGCCGACCGTGTGTCATACACGGCCTAGACACACACCCGTGTGTCTACCCGTGTGGACAAATATAAGGCTATTTACCAAGTCATTTGCCACCCTGAAAAGCGACCACACTTATACCATTTCCAGCAACACATAGCATAACAATAATGCACTTCTAATATCCACAATCAAGACATCCACACCTTAATTCACATTACGTTAATCATGCATATACTTCACACATAACTCATTCAATTGCCCTAGCTTGCACTTCATGAATTTCATCATCATTGAATATATATAACTTAACTAGTATTGGCCAATTCCAATGGCCATTTACAAAATGAAATAAGTAACATTAATGGCCAACACATTGGCTAACCAATATGACATATAACAAAATGACGAAATTCCTATGCATGCCATACCAAAATAATCAAACTTTAGTATACCCAAAAAAATAGCTTGATAGTGTGAATCAAGCTCTGACGTCCTTCGATCCCCGAGCTAGCTTGGTGATACTACAAGGAAAGGAAAAAGAGAGGGAGTATGCATAAAGCTTAGTAAGTTTGCATGTAATTGATAACAACATGAAATCTTGTAATAACATCCACATATTACATTATGAATTAACAGAAATTCTCAAGCAACATTGACATGGCCTACTCATGATCACTCTTACCAACCACATATCACATACCAGATTCATTTCTCGTAAGTTTCGCATAAGTACTTGTATCACTCCATCACATAACTTTAGCCTTTTTTCCATCTTTAACAAAAACTTTAATACTTTACCCCATTGAACCACTTGGAATATTGAGGGATACTCAGAAATTGACACACACGTAGTAAGATGCCAATGCCATATCCCAAATATGGTCTTACATAGGATCACATGTCGATACTGATGCCATATCCCAGATATAGTCTTATATGGGATCTCATATCGATGTCGATGCCAAATCCCAGATATGGTCTTACACGAGATCATATGTCGATGCCACGTCCCAGACATGGTCTTATACAGAAACACTATTTGATGCTGCTGCCATATCCTAGATATGGTCTTACACGGGATCTCAATTCGGTACCGAGGCCATATCCCAGATATGGTCTTATACGGGACCTTATTAATCTAAGGTCGTGATAAGGGTATCCTCTCTTTTCCTGAAGTTCAACCAGGACTTCGATATAGTAAAACTTCATCATTTTTATCATCGAAACTTTATTAACCAATTTCATAAAAAGAATATATATTTCATGTAATATCAAGCATTTAAATACATAATAACATAATGTTGATTCATTACACACAAACTTACCTCAGTACCAAAATATAGATAGTTGTTCAATTTAGTCCACCACTTTGTTCTTTCCTCGGTCTAGGTCTAGACTTCGTGTTTCTTGATCTATAATGACAGATTTCACTTATTAAATTATCACATTGACTAAAACAGCCCAGGAATCATACTTTGGCAAAATTATAATTTTTTGCCCCTAAACTTTTACATATTTGCAAAATGGTCCATTGGCTCGTATGATGAAATGTGTTCATTTTTCTCACCCCCAAGCCTAGCCGATTCATAATCTCTCTTATAGCAGCCCAAAATTTTAACTATTTTATATTTTATACACATATTATTTCATCTTTTGCAAATAAGTCCTTTTTATCAATTTCACCAAAAAATCATCTAGCAAAAGTTGTTTATCACACTTCAAACTTTCATATTCTACCAGTAGACATTAAAATACATGCATGCCGTCCATGGGTAAAATTTTAAACACAAAACGTAGCTCAAAATAGTGGTAGAAATAGCTAAATCGAGCTACGAGGATATCAAAAATACGAAGAACATCAAAAACAGAGCTAGGAGGTACTTACAATCAAGCTTTAAAGTGAAACAAAACCCTAGCTATGACTCATTGAAATTTTTGGCTATGGATAATGAAGATGGACACCAATTTTCACTTATTTTCCCATTTTTATTAATTTATTAACCAAAAGATTAAAATGCCCTTAAGGCCATTCCTTGAGATTTTTCCCTTCCATGTCCATTTTTGTCCATCATGAGATATAATGGTCTAATTACTAAATAAGGACCTCTAAGAAATTTTCTAATGCTATCTCATACTTAAAACTTCTAAAATCTCATATTTATCAATTTTTGCAATTTAGTCTTAAAAGATAAATTGATCATTAAATCATAAAATTTCTTCATGAAATTTTCACACAACCGTGCAAACATGTCGTACACCTCATAAAAACCATAAAACATATATTTCTACTTCGGATTTGTGGTCTTGCAACCACTATTTAGACTAGGCCCTAAATCGGGCTATTACAGAATTACTCTCTCAGACTTACCACTGATTTACAAGTGTATTACCGTGCCAAGATGCAATTGCATATTCATAGTTTTCTGTATCTCTTTCCATAATTGGGATTTAGCCCTCAGATCTTAATCCGAAATAATGGAGACTGATATTTTGCATAATCGAATAATCCCAGAAGCATCTTACTCGGCTGGTTTTGTAAACAAGAAATCTTTACACGAATGATCAATCACAATCCGATAACATCTGTGGCTATATCTGCTTTCCCAGAGATTAATCAATAACTACTTACGATCTTCCGATAGCTAGGGTTTTTAACACTATCTTAACTTCATATCTTTCTATAACATTCGTTACTTTAATCCTTGAAATCAGAGAACATGTGACACCTTTCGTCGAATAAACATTATCACCAAATTCTCAATATGAACATAAAAGTGACAATCTCTAAATCACTGGTCGAAAAGTTCTCTTTTAATGTGGTATTAACCGTATAAAAATATAAACCATCACTTTACATTTTAGTACTATTTATACCTAGGTCATGCAATAATACTTAATTGAAAAACATAAACCTTTTTCTCAACTCAGGCTAAATCAGAATTGGTGATTCTGTTAATCATGTTTCAACTGTTTCTAACTTTACTAATAAGTAATACCACTGATTAGGCTTCTCAAGCGCGATGGTCCCCCTCCATGACACCACTTGATTAACATTAACATTTTCTAATTTTCACATTTACTAATGTCAACTCAATTACAACTAGGAAGGATGGTGCATATCCAAACCGTCTTCCATTACTAATCATCACAATGTTGAACTTTGATAAAGCCATGACCATCGGATATTTTTAAAATCAAAATGCCAAAATAAAGTCAACATTTCAACTGTATAGATTAATATTATTCCATCTATAAAACTATACCGAAATTTAAGAACACAACTCCTGCCAAATGATAAATACCTCAACGAGGTCTCAGAGTAATTTCGAAAGAAACATCACTCATCCACACTACAATCAATTGTAATAGAAGTAACACAATCTTCTTGTACACTAAACAGAACAATGACTAGTAGGAACCGGATACCATCACCACCTAAATTTTGTCATCATCTTTTCTTTAATAAAAGAAATGAAATACAAATGAAAGATAGGAAAATGCCGAACATAATCCAAACAAGTCAACAAGGCCTTCGCCTACCTGTATCTTTAGCTATCGTACCCATTGTGGTAAAAGTTTTACTTGAAAATAAATAACCTCATATACCTCTAAGATTTATCGAACACATAATATGCCCAGAAGGAACTAAGGTAGGTTACTCAACTATAATCACTGCACTTAGCTATCGATACTATCTGAACATTATCTCACTGTCTAATTCTGTCATCATTAGGTTTATATTATTCCCTCCACTATCATAAACCAACTCAGAAAAACTTCCAATTAGTACATTCTTTAGGTATCATACATGTATGTTTTGTTTCATCAAAGTTGACTTCTTTAACCTTGGCCTTCCATAATCCGAATGATCTTCAAAATTATTGAATATCTCTTTTAGTTCTATCCTTACTTATCGACTCATTCTTTCATCTGGCCACCATAATAGTTGATCCACTACTAAATTCTTTAGTCTCTCATTTGTGAGTTCATTCAACATAAATCTCATAAAATTTTATCATAACACACTAGTTGTTTTAGGCAATGTAACACACATATTCATGTTATACAAATTTTCCAATTATCTTATCCAAACAGACGCGTTTTTATACACATTCCATAAATTTTGAAAAATTTTCTTGTCACATTCACCTACTCACACAAATTAGGCACATTACATCATGTGAATGCCAAACAAACATGAATGCTTGTCATAATATAAACCTTCATTTAGTTTCACTTTCCTATATTAGTTTCATACATCAATTATCGAACTTTAAGTATCCATTTACAACATTGAATTTACTATCACATCCTGCCATACACAATATTTGTTTAATAAAATCATTCATTCAAGCTCAATTTCATGTTCACTACAAATTTATCCTTTAAATCCTCGTACACTTTCATTTACTACTCTTAGTCAAATTAGAGAATGTCTTACTGTAACATCCTAAAATTTGAGTATCATCTTGTTGTTTGTGATAGCTTGGATATGATTTTAATGTGTGCCTAATATAATCTTGTGAAGGCTTGGAATTATTCGAAGCTAGAATAATTGCTAGTATGAAGAATTTAGTGAAGTGGATCAAGTGATTATGATGCTTAAGTTAATTTAAGTGTTTGAAATTAGCACATGAAGAGTTATTGGCAAAGTGGTGTTGGCGCTTGGGTGGATGCATGAAGGGAGAGGTTCGAATCCCTTGGTTAGCAATTGGAAGGATTTTTATTTTCTTGTTGCCTTTCCTATTATGTCGGTCAAACTCTATTTTTGGTATGGATGGATTTTCTTTCATTTTTGGATAGTAGACTAATGAAAAAAAGAAAAGGCAAATTATTAGTTAAGGTATGGAATCAAGGTGTTATGGAAGGATAAGGGGACATAAGGTTTGTTGTATGCGTGATGTTTTGGAAATTTTTTCTATGGCCATTTGACCATGAATGTGGACGGTTTAGGGGGCTGAGGAGTTGGCCGAATATTGTATGGGATTAGGGGGAAGATAGTTGGCCAAATTCTTGGCATTTTGTGCATCTTTTTCCCTTTTCTCCAAAATCTTTCTCCTTAGCTGAATTTGTCATGGGCATTAGGTGAAAATTTTGTTTTGTTTTGGCTACCATCTTTGACCATATTGGTATTTTTTTCTTCTTTTCCTCTCAAGCTTTTCTTTCTTTTTGGTACCAAAATATTATTACTTTTGAAGGCATTTTTCTTTCATTCTTTTTCTTACTTGACTGAATGTCCATCAATATTAAAAACTTTTTCTTTGTTCAATTTCTTCCATAACCAAAACCATATAGCCTTTTGATCATTTCTCTTCTTCTTTTTTTTTCTTTTCCTTTCTCTTCTTTTCTTTCTATTTTGTTAAAGCCGAAACTATAACCTTTGCTATTCTTTTTCTTAAGCCGAAAGTTTCAATTCATTAACGCCATTGA
Organism: Gossypium bickii; assembly: GCA_025503065.1. NCBI lineage: Eukaryota > Viridiplantae > Streptophyta > Magnoliopsida > Malvales > Malvaceae > Gossypium > Gossypium bickii. The sequence goes on along the minus strand of CP106717.1, from coordinate 55,722,227 downwards.
AACCGATTATTCCTAAGCACCAAAAGCCTATCATCTTTCTCATCTAAATTGATTTCTCCACTTCAGGTTCTTCTTGTCAATTTCTTGGAGTTTAGTGACCATTTGCATTTTGGTCATTACTTTTCGGTAAGAATCTCTTCTAGATTGATTTCTTTATCTCTTTCTTTTTTCTGACGGTTGAAAAGTGAAACTCTAATTCCCTATTTTCTTTGGCCGAATCTTGAAGAAAGGTTACGGGGTTTCTCTGTAGTCGTTGTATAGGGGGAGATCATTCGGGATTTGAATAATCCAAGGTAAGCAAGCATGATATTTAGCCAAAGGCCATATCTTTTTAGTGATAATCAATTTCTCATATAGTGTTATGTAGGTACTGTCGACGTTGTAGGCAAAAGTCAGAAATCTTAAGTATTCTATCGTTCTTAGTGTTTACAAGGTGTGTAGCCCTACACTAAAATTCCGATACATGAATAATATTAATGTTAGCATGTGTTAATAAGTAATATGAATGATTATGGCTTCGGGTACCATTCAATGGTACATGATTTTCAGGTATGTTAAACCCCTAATACTTCGTTAATAATGCTATAAGCATGGATATGAAATAAGTATGATTCCGTTATGATTTTGGGGTATATGGCATGATATCGAAATAATATGTTTATTGCATGGGCATATGGGTGATATTGATAAAGGGGAAGTGTTCCGGTGGTTTTTACCACAATATCCGGTGACTTTGGTCACAATATTATGAATCCGGTGACTTCGGTCACATATTATGAATCCGGTGACTTTGTCACACTTATTTGGTGGTTATTCCACAGTTTATAAGGGCGATGTGCATGTTGACTGCAGCAACTACCTTCGATGGTGTGTAGCGGATGGAGGGTTGATTTAGTAATCCCCACGGTGTGATTGGCAGGTAGGGGTGGTGTGTAGCGGATGGATATCTAGGTGGGCTCGAGATTGCATTTTCATTTTATATGTACATGTGATAATATGATTTGCTATGTAATGGGCTTTATTTGTCACGATCATTTGGGCATTTAGTGTATTGTTACACATTGAGTCTGTTGACTCACCCTTCGTGGGATAACTTTTTCAGGTGATACACATTGATTTGGACCAGGTCGGCGAGGACTACGTGGTGGCCATTGTTCAACTCAGTATTCGGTTTTCTTTATAATTAAACTTATTACATTTTTTTATTTATTTTGGGATTTATTTTGGATTATGTTTTGTAATAAGGCCACCATAAATTGATTTATTTATACGTTCTAAATTTTATTTTTGCAACGCTCAATTTCAACCAAATAATTAAATATTTTTGACGAACGCCCTAAAATTGTTTTGACACCTAATTACCTATGGTTTTCAACTAAATCATAAATTCTAAATTCGGTTCTTCTTTTGATTTACCAAATCATAAAGTTAACGATTTAATAAGATACAAATTTAAATCACAAAAATGGTTTTCAACAAGATCGTACTTCAAATCTATTTCTCCTACCACGAAATCACATGATTTTCAAAACCGACAAAACGAGTTTTTCTCAAGAAGCATACCAGACCGGTCGGGGCTTGTGGGCCGGGTTTGGGGTGTTTCACTTACGAAATTGATACTTTGTTTTGCACAATATCATAGTTCAACTATTATCTTTCACATATACACATATTACGCACCGAAGCCATAGCCTAGCTATGGTCTTATACGGAAATCACATAGTCACATTCTCACATGATGCGATGGTCAACCTATGGTCTTTATCGTCAATTCATCACATGTCTCTAAATGAAAGTACCCATTTCCAGTGTTCTGCTCGTTTTACATTTAATTTCTTTTTCATAACTTCTCAAAATTTATACCATTTTATCTATTGTATAAAATCACCATAACTCATCGAAATATGACATTCAACCAGGACAGTAACATTGTACCCAAAATTCTCAAATCATAGTTATTTCATTTTATACAGCATCACATGCATATTATGAACTCTTATTCATACCTTACCACATTTCAACTTATCACAAACATATTTTCAAACATCTCAGTGTCAATGTCAGCATTTTCGAAAATAGCTCGGTTGGAAAGCACCTCTGTCTCAACAAACCAATTTCATTAGAGCCCGGAGATATCACACTATCACGGTTCACATATGGCATGTATAGCTAGACTCTTACTCATGCTAGGTTAGTCTGAGAACCGACTAAACCATAGCTCTGATACCACTAAATGTAACACCCCTTACCTGTGTTCAACGCCGGAACAGGGTATGAGGCGTTATCAGACAATAACACTTGCAACTGAACAAATTTAATGCATAAATTTTCATTTATAATTTAAAAATTTTATCTTATATCATCAAGTCCCTAAAATGGGCCTATGAGGCCCAAAACATTCTTTGGGAGCAATTCGGGACCAAACTGAGAACTTTTAAAACTATTGGAACATTTAGAAAATTTCCTTGTTTCGGAGAATCACACACCCGTGTGGGCAGGCCGTGTGGTTACACCCGCCTGTGTGGCCTAGGACACGCCCATGTCCTCCACCCATGTAACTCTCTGTTTATGACATCATCATTCCTTTTGGATCACACGACCAAGTCATACACCCGTAGCTAGACCGTGTCCTCCACACGGCTGAGACACATGGCCGTGTCTCTGCCTGTGTGGTCAAGAAGTTGGCTATTTTCCAAGCCAATTTCTACCCTATCATACCCATACTTGAGTATAACTTGAATGACATATTTCAGGACATATTAAAGCTACCAAAACATCCACCATACACACGTAACAAGTCATAGCATACAGTTTACTCAACCATGGAATGCACCATCATGAGTTTATAGCCTAACCAATTTATTGCCCACACTAAATGACCTTATACAACAATGAACTCCAAATATCATGGGTCATTATTCTAGGACAATTGATAGTAACATATACACATGACCAAGTTCCCTATACATGTAATAACCCTAAGTATAAAATCATCGATACCTAAATTGTAAGCTTGATAGTGTGATAGGTTCTCCGGCGACTTCCAACCTGAGCTAACCTGAGTACATTATAAACACAAAAAATAATGGAGTAAGCTATAAAGCTTAGTAAGTACGTATGTAAATGATAAACAATTGATTACCATGCTTTTAACAATCCTTGTTTATAAGCTTTCAAGATAATACCATCATTATTTCATAAAATTTCACAATTCATTTATGTTCATCTTGAGTTGTTTACTCGAGTTACAGTCACTAAATTATTTTTATCCGGAGCTACAGAACTCCAAATTAAGATCCGCTAATTTTCCCTGAAAGTACACTCAAATATCTTCTTACCATAAAATTTCTAGAATTTTTTATTCAACTAATCAGTACAACTTATTCTTTAAAGTCTCCCCTGTTTCGCTCTCTGACAGTTCCGATCCCTCTTCACTAAAAATTAATTATATCATTGTACAGAACACTGAATGGTGTTCCCATTTGTTTCTTTGGAAAATAGACTCATTAATAAATTCAAGAATATAAATTTTATCCCATGATTATTTTTGTACAATTTTTAATGAATTTCCCAAGTCAGAACAAGGGATTCCGAAATCATACTGACCCTATCTCACTAAAATCCAAATATCTCACCATATGATATTCTTTTTCTTATTCCTTTATGTAGAAATAGACTCAATAAGCTTTACTTTCATATCACATTTATCCTATAATTCAATTTTCACCATTTTTTGGTGATTTTTCAAAGTGATACAACTGCTACTGTCCAAACTGTTTTATTGCTAATTTTACTCTTTCATGTTTCCTTTTTATTAATTTTCATTTACACACATATAACACCAAAGTATATCCATGGTTAGCCATTCCAATAACTATTCATTATCAAATATTTAAAAGCAATTCATTGGTCAATTTAACCTATACATCAACAACAAAGACTTGAACATATCATTTCTCAATTTAATTTGACCTAAAAGCTTCACACATGATCATCAATCACATTTAACACATATTCATACATTATAAGCATGGACTTATAATTACAAGGTCATTCTCATAGGTATAAATTACTCGTTTACATTCTTACCCAAATTCAATCACATAACAAGCGCATTGCTCATGATTGTATACATACATATATCTGCACTTAATTGTCACATTGTCACACGGAATTTCACTTAGTCAAATTTTCTTGGTGAACATTTCGGAAGAATACCGGATACATGGTGGTTTCGCACACAGCCCACCCCAAATAATATAAACACGATGGTATCACACACAACCCACCAATAATCACATATACATGGTGGTATTGCACACAACCCACCAATAATAATAAGTATGGTGGTATCGCACACAGCCCACCAATAATCACATATACAAGGTGATATCGCACACAACCCACCAATAATAATAAATACAATGGTATCGCACACAGCCCACCAGTAATAATAAATATGATGGTGTCGCACACAGCCCACCAATAATAATAAATAAGGTGGTATTGCAAATAACCCACCAATAATAATAATAAATACGGTGGTATCCGTAACCTTCTTTTGTTCCGAAGGTTCATCCGAGAATTTCCTCACTTTTCATCATTTTAATAAATATCAATAATATTCACTCACATTTCACATAATACATTAATATGTAAAAACATAAATAAAAAGGATGTATCATTTACATATAAACTTACCTCGATACCAAAATGGTAAAAGGGACCTAACCGTCAATTACTCATTTTTCCTCCGTTCTAGGTCCGAACCTCATTTTCTTTGATCTATAACATCACATTTAGCTTACTTATTAGTCACATTATTCATTGTGACCCAAAAGTCATACTATGGGAAAATTACATTTTTGTCCCTAAACTTTGTCATATACACTTTTTCCTCTAGGCTCGCAAAATGATTTTCATTCAATTTCTTTGTATTTTAAGCCTAGCCGAACCATTTTAATAAACAGCAGCCCACAATTTCCACTAATTCACACTTTTATGACAATTGTATAACTTTTCCAAATTAGTCCTTTTTAGCATCTTTATCGAAAATCACTTAGTAAAAGTCGTTTATTACACATCAAGCATTCATATTCTACCATTAAACATCAAAACACAAGCATTTCTAATATGGGTAAATTTTCAAACATCAACCCTAGCTCAAATAAATGGTAGAAATAAAGAGATTGTGTTACGAGGATTCCAAAAATGTAAAGGACATTAAAAGCAGGGCAAAGACGGACTTGCCACCAAGCTTCGAAGTTTGAAAACCCTATCCATGGCTTCCCCCATGCTAAATTCAGCCAAGCAAGAATATTGACAAGGGTTTTTGGCTTTTATTTTGTCTTTTAGTCCATTTAATTACGAAATTACCAAAATGCACCTAACTTAAAAAATATCCTATTTCACTTATCTCATATCCATTTTTGTCCAACAATTTAACAAATGGTCTAATGAACATTTAAGGACTTCCAATTTAAAATTTCATAGAAATTGGATGCTTCTAACATGTGGAACTCAACTTTTGCACTATTTACAATTTAGTCCTTTTGACTAAATTGAGTGCCCAAACGTCAAAATTTTCGAACGAAATTTTCATGAAATCTTTCCGTGAAATCATAGACCATAAAAATATAATAAAAATAGGATTTTCCTCGTCAGATTTGTGGCCCCAAAACCACTGTTCCGACTAGGCCCAAAATGGGTTGTTACAGTAGTTCTTGTTGACTCGTTATGCTAGTGGAAGATCAGAAGATCCTACTAGGGTAGCAAGTAGTTGATTGATGAGGAACCCGAAGTGATAGTTGATGGAGATTACTGAAGCAATCTAATCAGCCATAATCGAATTTGATTTATTCTTCCTTTTTAATCTCTTTAATTTTATCTGTTTATGTTGTTTTATTTTTATCATTATAAAATCGCAAAAATCCTTTACTTTATACTCCTCATACTATAACTGAATCTAAAGTACTTGAAACACCCCACACCCAGCCCACGAGCCTGAACTGGATCTGGTATGTTCCTTAAGTAAACCGGTTTTCAAATTCTTGGTTACTTAGAGAAAAATTGTAAATTTTAGAAAACATTGTTTTGGGTTGGGCTTAAATTGGAACCCATTTAATAAATTTTGAAAATCCAACTTAAATATGGTGACAAAATAATTTTAGGGTTTATTATTTTAAAAGAAATAAATTTACTTAACTTTAATAAAAAATAAATTGTATCATAATCAAATAAAAATAAACAGAAATAAAGAAAATCCAACTGGGCCTTATGGCCTTATTACATCATTCAAACCCAAAATAAAATTTAAAGTACTAAAATTATATAAAGTCCAAATTTCTAAATAAATTCTTCAAGTGATGCATGGCCACCTTTAGCTCCTGCCGGCCCGGTCCATTCTTGCTCATCACTTGAAAAATAATTCCCCAACGCAGGTGAGTCCACAGACTCAATGTGTACACAGATGCTAATTTTCAACAAATCGTGCATACAAGTCATATCAATTTCATGTTCATACAAAATAAAGAATGATGCAACCCAAACCCAAGCCTATTTGTCCATCCGCTACACACCACCCGTACCAACCGGTACACTGTGGGGACTACTAAGTCGACCCTCCATCCGCTACACACCATCAAAGGCAGTCGCTACAGTCGATGTGCTCATCGCCCACTTACGTTGTGTCTTTAGACACTATATTCAGATAATGTAACCGAAGTTACCATATTCAATAATGTGACCGTAGTCACCATATTTCGTTGGTGAGACCGTAGTCATCACCTTCACTTTCTCCCTTCACATATATCCCAAATGCCCCAATTATTACATATCATTCCTATCATACTTAAATTCACATTCATGTCACTTTTCAGAATATAACACATTCATAATCCTATCAAAAGTAGGAATACATACCTGGGTACTTTTTACCACATTTGTGGTACTTAGCCACATTCTCATTCTTATATACATTCATATATTAAAACAATTATTGCCATAATATATATTGAAAGTTAGTGTGAGTACACATCTGATTCGCTTAATAGGTTCCTTGAATCCTGAAGAACGATCTACCGATCTAGATCTTTCACTCCTATATTCGGCCAATCATTAAATTATATTAATAACCTTATTTGGTTTGAAAACCAAATCCTAGTAGGATTTGTATTACTTACCTTGTTGCCGAATTGGATGATTGTAAATCAAGTCCCAAAATTGCTAATATTCCTTCCCTTGAAATCGGCTAACACTAAATCATGTAACCATGTGAGTCTCCGGCTTTTGAAATAAATGAGAAATAACCCCAAATATCAAAATTAAGCCTTGGCCGAATATCACTTACCTTGTGATGGGATTCCCAAAACCGATTTCTTGCCTCCTTTATATCTGTCGAAATCTTCATGTTAGATCTAATCTAACATATACATCATAACCTTTAATCGAATAAATTTTCTTACCTTAGATCCTTAGATTTCCCGAAAGATCCTTCAAATTTCGGCCAAATTTGCTAACAGAGTTAGTACCTTGGTTTCGATGGAAAGAAGAGAAATAAGAATTGATTGATTACAGATCTTTCCCTTTTGATGTTGTAGATGATTGCCCTCTTTCTTAGAATCCACAAAGATTCGGCTTGACAGTAGAAACGGAGAAGAAACTAGAAGAAAAAGAGAGGGATTTTGCTTAATGAAAATTCGGCAGAGAGGGGGAGAGAGCTTAGAGAATTTCGGCAACACTCGAAAGATGAGAGAAACTCTTTTAGTTTTCCTCCTATAGCCGAAATTATCAATAGGAGATTCCCTTACTTGGCCACTACTCCTCAAGTGATAATATTAACCTTTAATTATCACTTTTATTCAAAATTAAAGGTGTTTAATCCTTTATTTATCTCCTTAAATAATCCTAATTTAAAATCCCTTATTTATCACTTTTTAATCATGTATTTATGGAATTAAAACACCTTGGTTTCTAGATGCTTGTGCCGTCCACCTTTAAGCTCAGGAAGCAAAAATTAAACTTCCTTTATTTGCTTCCTTGTGACTCGAACCTGTGCCCATGCCTCTTGCACATGGCGCCATTTCCATAGGCCCTAAGTGCCATCTTCAGGCCACTTTTCCTAGCCCGTTTGTGTGTCAAATTTCCCCAACTTTTTCTTTTAAGGCCCTCTTCCCTTTATTTCCTATTTTAAACTTTAAAACTCATCATTTCGGGGTCATTTCTAAGTTTCCTAAAATTTTCGATCGGCTCAGTAACTTGCCATTTTCTTTACATTCCAAGTTTCCAAAAATGTTCTGAGTTTCCTAAAATGTTCGATTTCCAAATGTTCGAGTTTCCAAAAATGTGTACTTTCCATTTTGAACCATTTCCTTACATTTCTAGGTTTCCTAAAATGTTCATGTCCTAATGCATTTCCAGGTTGCCAAAAATGTTCATTTCCATTCATTTTCGTGCATTTCTGAGTATCCAAAAATATCAAAAATTTATTCATTATGCTTAATACATGTTATTTCTTACAATTAAACTAAAAATGCATAGGCCCTTTTGAGGATGTTATAGTTCTACCCCCTTAAAGAAAATTTCGTCCTCGAAATTTCCTAACTAAACAATTGAGGGTATTGCTGTCGCATTATCTCTTCAAGCTCCCATGAAGCTTCTTCCGATCCATGAGTGCGCCATAACACCTTGACTAGAGGTACTGACTTCCTTCGTAGAACTTTCACATCATGTTCCAAGATTCGAATCAGCTCTTCCTCGTAGGATAAATCTGGCCTTAGCTCCACTTCTTCAACAGGTACTACATGAGACGGATCTGATCGATAGCGACGTAGCATGGATACATGAAATACGTCGTGCATTTGATGCAACTCTGGTGGTAACTCCAATTGGTATGCCACAGGCCCAACTCGCTTTAGTACTCGATAGGGCCCTATAAATCTTGGGCTTAACTTCCCTTTGCAATCGAACCTCATAACCTTCTTCCAAGGTGAGACCTTTAGAAACACTTGGTCTCCCACTTCAAACTCAATTTCCTTCCTTTTAAGGTCGGCGTACGACTTTTACCTATCAGAGGCTTCCTTCAATCGTGCTCGAATCATCTCAACTTTCTCTTCAGTTTCTGCCACTAACTCTGGTCCGAGAACCCGACGTTCTCCTAACTCAGTCCAACAAGTAGGAGTTCTGCACTTCTGACCATACAATGCTTCGTATGGTGCCATTTGAATGCTTGCCTGATAGCTGTTGTTGTAGGCGAACTCAGCTAGAAGCAAGTAATCCTCCCAACTTCCACGGAAATCCATCACATAGCCTCTCAGCATATCTTCCAACACTTGTATAACTCGTTCAGACTGTCCGTCTGATTGTGGATGAAAAGCCGTCGTGAAGTCCAACTTAGTGCCTAAAGCTTGATGAAGTGCTTTCCAAAACCGAGACGTGAACCTTAGGTCTCTATCGGAGATGATCGACATTGGTACTCCATGTAACCTCACAATCTCTGCCACATATAACTTAGCCAACTTCTGAAGAGAATAATCCATTCTTACTGGGATAAAGTGTGCGGACTTGGTCATACGGTCCACTATCACCCATACCGAGTCCTTCTTAGTAGGTGTAAGGGGAAGCCCACTAACGAAGTCTATGGTAATTCTCTCCCACTTCCATTGGGGAACTTCGATTGGTTGAAGCAATCCTGATGGGACTTGGTGTTCAGCCTTAACTTGCTGACGCGTCAAACATTTCCCCACGAATTCAGTCACCTCTTGTTTCAGATCAGACCACCAAAATTGTTCCCTTAGATCTCTATACAGCTTGATGCCTCCGGGATGCATAGCATAAGGGCTACCATGTGCTTCCCGAAGAATCCTTTGTCTCAACTCCTTATCCCTCGGCATACAAACCTTTCCCTTGTAGCACAGTACTTCTTCATCATTGACACCATAGTCCTTTAATCCTCCTTGCTGTACTTGCTGTAACTTAGTACTTAATTCCTTATCCACCAACTGTCCCTCTTTCACCTCCTTCAGCCATGTGGGCTTGACTTGTAACTCTGCCAACAGGCTTCCGTCATCATACAAACTTAAGTGAGTGAACAAAGCCCTTAAATCTGACACAACCTTCCTACTTAGGGCATCAGCTACCACATTCGCCTTGCCCGGATGGTATTCTATCGAACAATCGTAGTCCTTTAGTAATTCCACCCACCTTCGCTGCCTCAAGTTCAACTCCTTTTGAGTCAACAAATACTTAAGGCTCTTGTGATCTGTGTAGATAACTGACCTTTCTCCATAAAGGTAGTGCCTCCAAACCTTAAGGGCGAAAACCACTGCTGCGAGCTCCAAGTCATGGGTTGGGTAGTTAACCTCATGCGGCCTTAACTGCCGAGACGCATAAGCGACTACTTTTCCTTCTTGCATTAGCACACAGCCTAACCCTGTGTGCGAAGCGTCACAATATACTACGAAGTCCTTGCCTGCCTCTGGCTGCATTAACACAGGAGCTTCCGTCAACACCCTCTTAAGCTTTTCAAAGCTCTCCTGCTGCTTATTAGTCCATTCAAAGGGTACTTCCTTCCTTAGCAACTTTGTCAAAGCGCGCATATTGACGAAATCCTTCCACAAACCTTCAGTAATAGCACGCCAAGCCTAAGAAACTTGGATCTCAGCCACAGACCTAGGTGGTTTCCAATCTAACACTGCTTCGATCTTCCTTGGGTCTACTCTTATTCCTTCTGCGGATACCACACGTCCTATGAATGCCACTTCCTTAAGCCAAAATTCACACTTGCTGAATTTGGCATAAAGCTTCTTTTCCCTTAACACTTCCAACACAACTCGGAGATGCTCATCATGCTCCTCTTCTGACTTTGAGTACACCAAAATATTATCGATGAATACAACGACGAACCTATCCAGGTAGGGTTGGAAAACCCGATTCATCATGTCAATGAACGCGGCTGGAGCGTTCGTTAAACCAAACGGCATCACCACAAACTCAAAATGGCCATATCTTGTCCTAAAAGCGATCTTATAGATGTCAGCCTCCTTTACCTTCAACTGGTGATATCCCGACCTTAAGTCTATCTTCGAGAACACAATGCTTCTTTTCACCGATCGAACAAGTCATCTATCCTTGGCAAAGGATACTTGTTCTTGATGGTCAGCTTATTCAACTGACGATAATCTATGCACATACGCATAGTTCCGTCCTTTTTCTTCACAAATAGGACCGGTGCTCCCCATGGAGACACACTGGGTTGAATAAACCCACGATCCAACAACTCTTGGATTTGAGCCTTGAGCTCCACTAACTCCTTTGGCGCCATTCGATATGGAGCGATTGACACAGGAGCTGTTCCTGGTAGCAAATCAATTCCAAATTCCACCTCCCTATCTGGGGGTATTCCTGGTAATTCCTCCGGAAATACATCTTCAAAATCTCTTACGGTTCTAACTCCAGTGACACCTTCATCCTTTCCACCTAACGCACTTACGAAGGCCAGGAAAGCCCTGCACCCTTTCTTAACCATTTTCTCAGCCTTTAGTGCCGAAACTACGTTAGACAAGTAGTTCCTCCTTTCGCCGATCATCACTACTACTTCATCCTCCAGGGTCCTTAGTTCCATACGTTTAGCCGCACAATCCAACACGGCTCGATGCGCTACTAGCCAATCCATTCCAAGTATAAGCTCAAATTCTCCGAAGGTAACTCCATTAAATCACCCAAAAGTTTACTCCCCGAATCTCTGAGGTACATTCAAAAAATCTTATCTATTACTACGGTTTGGCCTAATGGGCTTACTACAGTCATCTGCTTATCAGAGAGTTCAGAGCCTAGGCTAGTGTTTCCACTACACTACATGCAACATAAGAATGGGTAGAGCCCACATCAATCAGAGCAAAATAGGGTTTGTCATGAATACAGAACGTACCGGTTATAACATCCGGCGCGTCTCCATCTTCCCTTCGGTGAACAGCATAAACCAAACCCCGTTGCCTTGCTTCGGCATTAGCAGCACCTCGGCCCTGGGCTCCACGGCCTCTGCCACTACCTCTGTTGGCCGACCCACGACCCCTTTGAGGCTGCTGTCCGCCTCTACCAGGCTGATTAGCATTCTGTGCTGCCGGTTGGCTCTCATCTAGTAGCTTGGGGCAATCCTTAAGCATATGGTCCTTAGACCCACGCTTGAGACATCGTCCCGTCTTTTTCCAACACTCTCCTAAGTGCTTCTTTCCACAATGCTCACAAGCGCGATACTGCCAGCCCGTACCAGCTTGTTGATTTTGTGGCCCGTCAACTCTAGGCCTCTTGTGACTCTTTCCAGCTGGCCCAAAACCTCTTTTGGGCTTATTCCTATCCATTGCCTGCTTGGTAGCATCCTTAATTCCCTCGGCCACCTTGGCCTTTTCCACCAAAGCAGAGAATTCTCGCTCCTGATGCGGTGCTATCAACAGTCTCAGATCGTCCCTCAGTCCGTCTTCAAAATGGACACAACGTTCATGCTCAGTTGCCACTACACCTCGAGCATAACGGCTCAACCTCAGAAATTCCGCCTCATATTCTGCGACGGACTTACTTCCTTGTACCAATCCCAGAAAAGCCTTTCTTTGTTCATCCGTATACCTGGTTCCCACATACTTTTTCTAAAATGCTTCTTTAACATATTCCCAGGTCAAATCTTCAGCCGTAGCACCATCCCGAACAGTTAACCACCACTGATACGCTTCATCGCGTAACAGTGCCACCATCCCTTTCAACTTCTCCTCGGGGGTCAAGTCGAGCTCATCCATGATGCACTCCGTTGCTTCCAACCAGTACTCAGCTGTACTGGGTGCTACTCCAGACACTCCACGAAACATCTCGGCTCCATTAGCACGGAGCCGTTCAGGCATAGACTTACGGGTTCCTGAATTTCCTCCTACACCAGCCACCAATTCCAAAACTCGCGGCCACGACTGCGACACGGCATCTTCCCCGTCTCAGCTGCTTTGCTCAACATTAACAAGCTGGGGTGTGGTGGCGGTGGTATCTCATTGTCGAAACCTCGACCCGATCTAACGGGTTCGACACGATCATTCTTCCTCTACCTCTTCCACGACGACCACGTCCTCTGTGAGCTCATTTTCTATCATCGAGATCCGATTAAGTTTTATGAATTAGTATTCTTGTTTCACTTATGACCATGAAGATGTTTTATGAAGAAGAATTTAAGAGTGGTTCTTTCGTATTCATACAAACATACTGATCTTTCCATTCATTCATTCATCCATCAAACAAATATGAACTTTCGTTCATCCAGAGAAACGTTGAAATTTTCATTGTTGTTGTTTTTCCGCTACCTAGGGTATTTTCGTAATTTTGTCCTACAGGGCATTTTCATGATTCTTAAAAAGGAAAACGTTCCTTGGTGTTTTTTTCGAAACGTATTTTGAGAATTTTAAAGTCCCGGGGTAATTTTGGAAAAATTTCAAAATTCAGGGGTATTTCGGTAATTTTCGACCTCAGGAGTATTTTGGTAATTTTTCACAAACTGGGGTATATTTGGAAAAACTAACAAATCATGGATATTTCAAAAGTTGTAAAATTTTGTGGGTTCTTTTTGAGAGTTTAACCTTTCAAATGGTGATGTTGCAAAAATTTGGAAATCAGGGTCATTTTAGTAATTTTGCAAGTTAGGGGCAATTTTGTAATTTTTCCAAAATCAGGGTATTTTTGATGGTTTGCACATTAGGGTTTATGAACATTATAAAATAATGGAGTTTTGACAAAACCATTGAAAAGTTTGACATTTTGTGGATCTAGGGCATTTTGGTAATTTTGCCACTAAGGGCATTTTTGTAATTTCCACAAATTAGAAATTTTTCAGAAAAATTTTGTAAAGATGGTTTTCGAAAATTTAGTGAAGTAATTTTAAGAGTTTTGAAATCTAGGGTTTGTTGTTTTCTTCTCTTTTTTTTTTAAAAAAAAACATGGCTAGTTCCCTTTCGGGTTTTAGTCATTATGTTTAGCCTATGTCCTAGCCCTCTTTGGTCAGGGTGAACCAAAGCTACACACCAGGTAGGATTCGAATGGAGAGGAGGTGAGTCACACGGACTGCTTAAATACCAAGTTCCCATCGAAACCATTCCTAGACATCCGTAGAGAGGTTACCACACCACTGAGCCCACACCACTGAGCCCTCTGAGTTAGGGTGAACCGAAGCTACGCACCAGGTAGGATTCCTGCGAAGAGGAGGTGAGTCACTAGGACTGCTTAAATACCAGGCTCTTCCGGATCCAATCCTGGACATGCGCACAGGGGTTACCACACCCTTAGCTTAGTGACTTAGCCATAGGGTTGTTTAGTGCATTAAGTCTTATGTGTTTGTGTTTGAGTAGACTAGTCCTAGGGTTCAAGTTCCTATCATACTATTCTACGTTCCATGCATTTTCTACCCCTATCTGATTCATAAGTCACGAGAATCACACATAAAGTTAGGGTCCGCACTGTGGATCATGGTCGGAGACTCAGGTGCCATGCCAGAAACCTGCTTATTTTCACAGAAAATCATTTGGGCTCGAATTAAAAATGTTTTGGGCCTTAGCCCACAGGCCGAGAGTTTAAAACTGGGCTCTGATACCAAACTGAAACACCCCACACCCGGCCCACGAGCCTGAACCGGATCTGGTATGTTCCTTAAGTAAACCGGTTTTCAAATTCTTGGTTACTTAAAGAAAAATTGTAAAATTTAGAAAACATTGTTTTGGGTTGGGCTTAAATTGGAACCCATTTAATAAATTTTGAAAATCCAACTTAAATATGGTGACAAAATAATTTTAGGGTTTATTATTTTAAAAGAAATAAATTTACTTAACTTTAATCAAAAATAAATTGTATCATAATCAAATAAAAATAAACAGAAATAAAGAAAATCCAAATGGGCCTTATGGCCTTATTACATCATTCAAACCCAAAATAAAATTTAAAGTACTAAAATTATATAAAGTCCAAATTTCTAAATAAATTCTTCAAGTGATGCATGGACACCTTTAGCTCCTGCCGACCCGGTCCATTACTGCTCATCACTTGAAAAATAATTCCCCAACGGGGTGAGTCCACAGACTCAATGTGTACACTGATACTAATTTTCAACAAATCGCATACAAGTCATATCAATTTCATGTTCATACAAAATAAAGGATGATGCAACCCAAACCCAAGCCTATTTGTCCATCCGCTACACACCACCCGTACCAACCGGTACACCGTGGGGACTACTAAGTCGACCCTCCATCCGCCACACACCATCGAAGGCAGTCGCTGCAGTCGACGTGCTCATCGCCCACTTACGTTGTGTCTTTAGACACTATATTCAGATAATGTAACCAAAGTTACCATATTCAATAATGTGACCGTAGTCACCATAATTCGTTGGTGAGACCGTAGTCATCACCTTCACTTTCTCCCTTCACATATATCCCAAATGCCGCAATTATTACATATCATTCCTATCATACTTAAATTCACATTCATGTCACTTTTTAGAATATAACACATTCATAATCCTATCAAAAGTAGGAATACGTACCTGGGTACTTTTTGCCACATTTGTGGTACTTAGTCACATTCTCATTCTTATACACATTCATATATTAAAACAATTATTGCCATAATATATATTGAAAGTTAGTGTGAGTACACACCGATTCGCTTAATAGGTTCCTTGAATCCTGAAGAACGATCTACCGATCTAGATCTTTCACTCCTATATTCGGCCAATCATTAAAATATATTAATAACCTTATTTGGTTTGAAAACCAAATCCTAGTAGGATTTGTATTACTTACCTTGTTGCCGAATTGGATGATTGTAAATCAAGTCCCAAAATTGCTAATATTCCTTCCCTTGAAATCGGCTAACACTAAATCATGTAACCATGTGAGTCTCCGGCTTTTGAAATAAATGAGAAATAACCCCAAATACCAAAATTAAGCCTTGGCCGAATATCACTTACCTTGTGATGGGATTCCCAAAACCGATTTCTTGCCTCCTTTATATCTGTTTAAATCTTCATGTTAGATCTAATCTAACATATACATCATAACCTTTAATCGAATAAATTTTCTTACCTTAGATCCTTAGATTTCCGAAAAGATCCTTCAAATTTTGGCCAAATTTGCTAACAGAGTTAGTACCTTGATTTCGATGGAAAGAAGAGAAATAAGATTTGATTGATTACAGATCTTACCCTTTTGATGTTGTAGATGATTGCCCTCTTTCTTAGAATCCACAAAGATTCGGCTTGACAAAGAGAAACGGAGAAGAAACTAGAAGAAAAGAGAGAGGATTTTGCTTAATGAAAATTCGAGAGAGGGGAGAGAGCTTAGAGAATTTCGGCAACACTAGAAAGATGAGAGAAACTCTTTTAGTTTTCCTCCTATAGCCGAAATTATCAATAGGAGAGTCCCTTACTTGGCCACTACTCCTCAAGTGATAATATTAACCTTTAATTATCACTTTTATTCAAAATTAAAGGTGTTTAATCCTTTATTTATCTCCTCAAATAATCCTAATTTAAAATCCCTTATTTATCACTTTTTAATCATGTATTTATGGAATTAAAACACCTTGGTTTCTAGATGCTTGTGCCGTCCACCTTTAAGCCTGGGAAGCAAAAATTAAACTTCCTTTATTTGCTTCCCTTGTGACTCGAACCTAGGCCCATGCCTCTTGCACATGGCGCCATTTCCATAGGCCCTAAGTGCCATCTTCAGGCCACTTTTCCTAGCCCGTTTGTGTGTCAAATTTCCCCAACTTTTTCTTTTAAGGCCCTCTTCCCTTTATTTCCTATTTTAAACTTTAAAACTCATCATTTCGGGGTCATTTCTAAGTTTCCTAAAATTTTCGATCGGCTCTGTAACTTGCCATTTTTCTTACATTCCAAGTTTCCAAAAATGTTCAGGTTTCCTAAAATGTTCGATTTCAAAATGTTCAGTTTTCCAAAAATGTGTACTTTCCATTTTGAACCATTTCCTTACATTTCTAGGTTTCCTAAAATGTTCATGTCCTAATGCATTTCAGTTGCCAAAATGTTCATTTCCATTCATTTTCGTGCATTTCTGAGTATCCAAAAATATCAAAAATTTATTCATTATGCTTAAGACTTGTTATTTCTTACAATTAAACTGAAAATGCATAGGCCCTTTTGAGGATGTTGCAGTACTAATTAGATCTTTTAGTGCTTAGGATAAAATTGATCTAGCACTTGCCTTACTTGGGTATGATCTTCGGAGTACTCACCCACTCTGTTGTAAAACTATATTACAACTAGACCCATATACTTGCAGAAATCACCTCGTAATTTTATATTTTATTGCATTATTCACACTTTGGACGCTAGTTCGTCCAGGGGCGGTCAAGCTGTTGGCACCGTTTCCAGAGAAGCAACTTCACTAGGTTAATTTTAATTTTTGCATGTGAAAGAATAATTCAGAAATTTCCAGATTATAGATACGATTTTACTTTATTTCATTTATTGTTACAAATCTTTTCTTTTTGCCTTAGTGTATGACTTGCAGTAGGGGTACATTTTGTAACAACCCGTTTTTCGTTAAATAGAAACAGTGATTGCCGAACCACAAATCTGAGGTCAAAATAATTATTTTATTATTATTTTAATATTTATAACATGATAATATGATTGTGTGAAAATTTCGTGAAGAAATTTTATCGTTTGAGTGGTTAATTTGATAAAAAGGACTAAATCACGTATGATGTAAAACTTGTGTTCTATTAACTAAAGGTATTAAATGGATATGGAATTAAATAGTGGATGTCCTTATGTGGTAAATATACCATTGTTAATATGAGTGAAAATTTATATCAAGTGTTTTAATATTAATAGTTAAGGTTAGTTTAGTAATTTAATGAATTAAATTAAGTGAAATAACAAAAACAAAGTTATCATCTTCCTTAGTATATTCCTCCACTGAAATTTCAACCTAAATTAGCCATGGGAGAAGCTTGATATTCGGCCAAGCTAGTTTTCATGTATGTAAGTTCAATTTTGTCTCGTTTTTAATGATTTTTATGTTCTTGAGATCGTTGCAGCTTAGTCTAGCTAGCCTAGTGACTATTTTGCAAACTTGTTAAAGGTTTAGGGTTTTACCATTGATGAATATTGGTGCATTTTGATGTTTAATGGTAGAAAATGCATGCTTGTTATTAGATAAACAATATTTGTAAAGTGATTTTTGACAAAATTATCAATTAGGGGTTAAATTGTAAAATGTGTAAATTTTGTGGTTAAATTGTGAAATAAATGAAAAATGTGGACTGCTAGAGACCTAATTGAAATTCGACTTGCATGGGTTTTGGTTGAATTGCATGAATTTGTGATTTTATGAAATAAGAACTAAATTGTAAAAATGGGAATTATTATGGGCAAAAGTGTAAAATTTCCTTAATGTGAGTTTTGGACTAAATTGAATAGAGTGATAATTAAATAAGTTAATTTTGATTACATTTAGATCAAGAAAAGTGAAATACGGATTTAGATCAGGGAATGAACATGGTTTTGGACTAATCGACTCGTTTCATTGTTTTTGAATTCGATGTAAGTTCGTATGTGCTAAACATTATTGTACTTGTGTTTTAATGCTTTGATATTGCATATATTGTGAATACGACATTGCGGATATATTCAACGACGATTTAGCAGGTGAGAAAATCCCGATTGAAACTTAGGAATAAATTATGATATGAATGACATGTCATTATGGGTTATGTGATTTGGGTGCTGGTCCGTAAGTCCTACCAGTGGTTGAGTTATTCGGCATGTGTTGTGGGTTCTCGTCAGCTTCTGTGAGCAACACCATATAGCTTCATCATGACCGTCAACTTGTGTGAGCAGACCCGTTGATAGCTCGAGAGTGAGCATTATATGTGATATGAGATTGAGATACATTCGGCTATATATGTGGCACTTAGGGTGCGAGTTTCTCGGGTATCTGATAGTATTCTGAATGGTTCAACGGGTATGTCAAAGATGTGAATAAGTGTAAGTTTGAAACGGGATGGTACAGGTATGTACATGAACCGAGCAATACATTGAAATCAGGAAAATTATGAAAGTTACATCTAACTTTGTGAATGCAATTGTGGTAGGTTGGTGATTCATTATAAGATATGTTATGTTATGTTTTATTTGCTAAATTTGAGCATATATGATTAGTTGATTTAAATGCTATACGAACTTACTAAGCTTTATAGCTTACTTTGTTTAATTTCTCGTGTTTTATAGTGAAATCAAAGCTAGCTCGATTTAGGATTGTCGGAGACTTCATCACACTATCCAACTATCACTTTGTGTAACATCCCGGTTTAGACCCTAGTCGGAACAGTGGTTCTAGACCACAAACCCGAGGTCATAAAAATATTTTTAATATTATTTTCTATGTGAATATTATATGATATCATCTGTGTGGAAATTCTGTGTGATAATTTGATCGTTTGTGTGTCGAATTAAGAGAAAGGACTTAATTGCATAAGGTGCAAAAGCTATGTGCTGATTCATAAGTATCAATTTGTTGATGGCTTTTTAAAATAGAGGTCTTATGTTGTTATTAGTCATTTCTAAGATAGTGGGGTGTTAAATGACTTGATAACCATGATGGTAAATTGTCTTAAATGTTTAATGGATGGATAAAATGGTATGAAACAAATGAAAGAAAAGATGAATGTTATCATCTTTGTTAGTGCCGAAAACACAAAAGAAAAGAAGGAAGAAAACCTTTGAAAATTTCGGCTAGAATTTGGCTTGATTAAGGTATGATTTTGAGTCAGTTTTTGATAATTTTTACATTTTTGTAATCGTTGCTCCGTGCTCTAGCTAACTGTAACACCCCAAACCCGGCCCATAAGTTCTGGCCAGATCTGGTATGCTACGGGTTGTACATTGAAACTTTAGCTAAGTTGGCTTTAGAAAATCACAAGTTAATTAGACAAAATTTGAATAAACAAGTGACTTTTGAAAAGAAAACCTTGTATTATTATTATTATTTCGTATATTTAAACCTTTGACAGAGTTCCATAAGTTGCAAATATTAAAAACTACTAGATGAAGATAAACTATGGGGCCTTATTACAAAATATTCCCAAGATAAAAAAACTTTAAAAAATCTGAAAATAATCTATAAAAGTAAAACTCGATGACCCTCGAGTCCGTCTCGGCTCCCATGTCCATGACCTACTGCTCATCTGAAAGAGTAGAGGAAATTGAAAAGGGTGAGTCACCAAGACTCAGTGTGTAAATCCCGAAACACAATGACCTGAGGCCCACAAACACATTCTGAGCCCTGGCTCATACATAAAGGTAACAATCATAATCACATGATAAATAATAAATGATGCATAGCCTAACCCAACCTAGAATTCCATCCTCTACACACCAACCCGTACTAACCATCACACCTTGGGGATTTCTACAATCAACCCTCAATCCGCTACACACCATAACAAAAGCCGTACTACCTATTCCTATTATTCAGGAATCATTAAACGTGGCATAGCCACCGATCATCATGTGACCTCATAATATAACGTGGCTCAGCCACCGATCACTATTGTGACCTAATTTTAAATTTTGTGGTTTAACCACCGATCACCAAGTGACCTATCATGCACTTCCCCTTCATTATCATAATCCCACCCCATGCATACGCAGAAAACATCATACCATCTTTAAGAAAACAGGCTTACATATATTTCGATACACATAGAGATTTCTAAGATTACGTACCTGGCATCCTTGCCTAACCCTTTTAGGGTTTTATTCGATTGTCACACAGCCACTTTCTGGCTTTTTAGCCCATAACGTGTATATATATATGCATACATACAGGTTTAATAGTGTGTTAGAGATCTACACACCTGATTATCGTTAGAACAAGACTTTCTACGTCGACGCTATCCGTTGTCAACACAGCTGCTATCTGCCCAATGTGTTGTTCAGAGGCTGGTAACGAAACATTAGGTTAAGGCACGCCTAATGAAGAGAAAACGGTTGATCATCTTAAGAAGAATTGAAATCCTTACCTAGAAATCCCAAAATTAGAGACTAGCAATTTCTGGCTTTTAGATCTAAACGATCGGGTTTCCTTCAAATCCCGAAATGCCACCCAAAACGCAAAAAGAGAGAAATATTAGCCTCAATCGATAGCCTTAACAAACCAAGTGGCCATTTGGCCTTGTTTCCTAAAAACTGAAAGAAATCTAATGGAATAGCAGGAGTTGACACTTACCTCAACATAGGGAATCTCAACTAACACTTGAGAGAGATTCGTGTCGTGAGAAAAACTATGGAGATTTTGGCTTTATAGAGAAATTAGCACAAGAGGAATAAAATGAGGAAGAAAGTGAAATAAGAGATTTCGGCTTTTAGAAGAAAGAAGAAAAAGATGGCTTAAGAAAG
Organism: Gossypium bickii; assembly: GCA_025503065.1. Classification (NCBI taxonomy): domain Eukaryota; kingdom Viridiplantae; phylum Streptophyta; class Magnoliopsida; order Malvales; family Malvaceae; genus Gossypium; species Gossypium bickii. The sequence goes on along the minus strand of CP106717.1, from coordinate 55,700,782 downwards.
TTTTCGGCTTTTTTGAAAGAAAGTTGACAGAAATTGCAGAGGGAGAGACTGAGAATTTTGGCACAAAGAATGAAGAAAAAAGCAGGGTTCAAGTGTCGGAATTGGTAAGATATCCCCCTATTTACAAAGAATTTCGGCACTTACCTATCAAAACCCGAAAGTGCCCTTCCTGATAATTAACAACTAATCCAATAGTAGGGGAAATTTCGGTACCCCTCCAAGAGATGGAAATTCGGCCAACACTGCACTCAACAGATAATTCTTATCTTTTCTCTTCTATCTTTATCCATCCACACCTTCAGAAGAAGCCTAGATAACACCACCTCTTCCTTCCTTTATCAATTACTTTATCATCCATATTATCCACATTATCCATCAATTATTATTCCTAATTTCAAGCATTCTAACTGACTCCAACTCTGCTCTCCCTTGACGCCAAAATTAATTAAAATAGATGGGTAATGGGACTCGAACCTTAGACCTCAATTGATGCCAACTTCCTTCCCTCTTAGTGGCGCCATTTTGCCACTGGGCCATAAGCCCATCTTGTGTTTTGAAACACAGCTAATATCTTTTATGCCCTAACTTAACAAGCTTTCCACTAAAGTGTTCAAACAAGAATTTTAACTACAGCCTCGGCGTAAACCTGAGCCCATCCTGAACCCCTAATACTTAACTTAACTCATTACACCTATTCACCCATTAAATGCATGGGCCCAATAATTCAGGATGTTACCGTTCTACCCCCTTAAAGAAATTTTGTCCTCGAAATTTCCAACTAACTATTAATCATACTACCCAAGTCTCACCACTACGCTTTTGCTGCGAACTCTAATTCTAAAGCCAAAAGGAACACTTAGTATACTATGATAGAGTACGCACCGATATTCGCATCTAGAGCGTCCTCATCCCTTTGGCGACGTGCTGCATAGACCAAAGCTGGCTGCCTCACCTCAGCATAACCTGGACCTCCACCTGGTGCTCCACGAACATGTCTTGTGCCATTGCCACCATTGGCTTGACCATGACCTCGCTGTGGCTGCTGACCTCCTCTTCTCGGCTGTGCATTCCCTTGACCTGTGAGCCCTTCACTGCCCCATTGCTGCTAACAGTTTCTAACTTGGTGGTCCGTAGATCGACAACTAAAGCACTTTCCACTGCCTGCCCAACACTCACCTTCATGGAATTTACCACATCGAGCACACTTCTGTGTCTGACCCACAGCAGCAAGTCTCTCATCTCGTCTCGGCCCGTCTGACCTGGGTCTTTTCTGAGTATGCCCGTCTGCCCCTGATGATTAAAAATTTCTCTTACTTCCACCCCTATATCTATCCCGATTCAGTCTCACTGTCCGCTTCACCTCCTCAGCTACCTTAGCTTTCTCCACAAGCACAGCGAATTCCCTCTTCCGCTGTGGTGCTATCAGAACACGCAGATCGTCCCTCAGACCATCTTCAAAATGAACACACCATTCATACTCTGTGGTTACCATTCCCCGAGCATAACGGTTAAGGCATAAGAATTCTACTTCGTACGTAGCCACTGACCAATTTCCTTGCACCAGATTCAGAAATGCTCTACGCTGTGCATCCACATAGGTCGTCCTGATGTACTTACTTTGAAACGCCATTCTGAAAAACTCCCAGGTAATACGGTCAGCCACTGTTCCGTCTTTAACGGTAAGCCACCATTGGTATGCTTCGTCCCGCAGGAGAGATATAACCCCTCTCAACTTCTCCTCTTTCGTGAAATCCAAATCATCTATTATACGTTCCACCGCGTCCAACCAGTACTCAGCTGAACTCGGGGCTATACCATAAATTCCCCTAAACACTTCCGCCCCATTAGCTCTAAGTCACTCCGACATGGATTTTCGGGCTCCTGTGCCCAAGCCTACCCCAGCAACCCTCTCTAAAACCCTTAACATTGCCTGAGATACCGCGTCATCTCCGGCAGTCTGGTCCTGAAATTCCTCCTCCGCAGCTGGTGGCACCGGCATCTCGTTTCCAAATCCATGGCAAGATCCCACTGGTTCTGACACCGTCATCCTACCCCTACCACGACCGCGCGGTGGACGTCCTCGACCCCTTGTACTCATTCTACCGATTCACGTTTATCTGATTAGAAATTTTATGAATTATTAGTTTTCTTCCATTGATTAACCACGAACAGTCTTATGAATAGTAGTTTTAGAAGTAGTTCTTTTGAATTTGCAATTTTATCTACAATTCAGTCTCAAGTTCGCTTCTCCTAATTCTAAGAAGCACATACATTCAATCATCAACCATCAACGTACAAATAGCATCCATGAACTCACATTCACCACATAAGGGTATTTTTGTCATTTCACTACCCAGGGGCTTTCCCGTAGTTTTACCCTACAGGGTACTTTCCAAAATAAAGTATCTTGGTGATTTTCTTTGAATTAGAGGTACTTTGGTACTTTTTTTTACAAAACGAGGGTATTTTGGTAATTTTCCTCAAAATGAGGTATCTTAGTTTTTTTTAAAGTAGGGGTACTTTGGAAAATTTAATTTTGCAACCCGGGTTACTTTTGTAACTCTAGAGGTTTTCGGGTAAATTTGCAAAACATGGGTATTTTATAATATCACGGTTGTTTTAGAAATTTTCACAAACCAATGGTATTTTAGAAATTTTGCCAGCCGGGGTGTTTCGGTAATTCCACAAATTTTGGTAGTTTTACAATTCTGGGGTATTCTGGAAATTTTCACAAACCAAGGGTATTTTGGAAGTTTTACAAAACTTGGGGGTATTTTAATTGTGAAATAGGGTGGCTAGTCCCTTTCGGGTTTTAATTATAGATTCTGGCCCGTCAACAAATCCTCGTGGCTAAGGTGAACAGTCACTACGCACCAGGTAGGATTCTAGTGAAGAGGAGGTGAGTCGCTAGGACTGCTTAAGTATCAAGCTCTCCCTGAATCTAATCCTAGACATGCGTATGCCTATTGCCACACCCTAACCCATCGACTCGTTCACGGACTTGTTTGGATAGATTAAGCCTTATGAATTTAAAGAGTTGTTTTAACTAAGCCTATAGTCCATCAATGCTTAACTAGTCTACGTCCATCAAGCCCATCAAGCCCAAATACATATCACATCCAAAAATTTAGAATACTTACCTGCGTGGATAGGGTGCTGGTAGACTCGAAGGCCATATCTTCTTCCAGATTTTATTTTTCCAAATCCACATCAACTTTACAATACATTACTAGACCCATTTCACAGCCTTAGTTTTGAACTGGGCTCTGATACCAAAATGTAACACCCCAAACCCAGCCCATAAGTTTTGGCCAGATCTGCTATGCTACGGGTTGTACATTGAAAACTTTTGCCAAGTTGGCTTTAGAAAATCACAAGTTAATTAGAGAAAATTTGAATAAACAAGTGACTTTTGAAAAGAAAACCTTGTATTATTATTATTTCGTATGTTTAAACCTTTGACATAGTTCCATAAGTTGCAAATATTAAAAACTACTAGATGAAGATAAACTATGGGGCCTTATTACATAATATTCCCAAGATAAAAAAAAACAACTTAAAGAAATCTGAAAATAATCTACAGAAGTAAAACTCGATGGCCCCTCAAGTCCGTCTCGGCTCCTATGTCCATGACCTACTGCTCATCTGAAACAGTAGAGGAAAATGAAAAGAGTGAGTCACCAAGACTCAGTGTGTAAATCCCGAAACACAATGACCTGAGGCCCACAAACACATTATAAGCCCTGGCCCATACATAAAGGCAATAATCATAATCACATGATAAATAATAAATGATGCATAGCCTAACCCAACCTAGAATTCCATCCTCTACACACCAACCCGTACCAACCATCACACCTTGGGGATTTCTACAATCAACCCTCCATCCGCTACACACCATAACGACAGCCGTACTGCCTATTCCTATTATTCAGGAATCATTAAACGTGGCATAGCCACCGATCACCATGTGACCTCATAATATAACGTGGCTCAGCCACCGATCACTATTGTGACCTAATTTTAGATTTTATGGTTTAACCACCGATCACCAAGTGACCTATCATGCACTTCCCCTTCATTATCATAATCCCACCCCATGCATACACACAGAAAACATCATACCATCTTTAAGAAAATAGGCTTACATATATTTCGATACACATAGAGATTTCTTTGATTACGTACCTGGCATCCTTGCCTAACCCTTTTAGGGTTTTATTCAATTGTCACACAGCCACTTTTCGGCTTTTTAGCCCATAACGTATATATATATATATATGCATACATACAGGTTTAATAGTGTGTTAGAGATCTACACACCTGATTATCGTTAGAACAAGACTTTCTACGTCGACGCTATCCGTTGTCAACACAGCTGCTATCTGCCCAATGTGTTGTTCAGAGGCTGGTAACAAAACATTAGGTTAAGGCACGCCTAACGAAGAGAAAACGGTTGATCATCTTAAGAAGAATTGAAATCCTTACCTAGAAATCCCAAAATTAGAGACTAGCAATTTCTGGCTTTTAGATCTAAACGATCGGGTTTCCTTCAAATCCTGGAATGCCGCCCAAAACGCAAAAAGAGAGAAATATTAGCCTCAATCGATAGCCTTAACAAACCAAGTGGCCATTTGGCCTTGTTTTCAAAAAACCGAAAGAAATCTAATAGAATGGCAGGAGTTGACACTTACCTCAACATAGGGAATTCGGCTAACACTTGAGAGGAGATTCGGTAATCTGAGAAAAACTATGGAGATTTCGGCTTTCTAGAGAAATCGGCATAAGACGAATAAAATGAAGAAGAAAGTGAAATAAGAGATTTCGGCTTTTAGACGAAAGAAGAGAAAGATGGCTTAAGAAAGTTTTCGGCTTTTTTGAAAGAAAGCTGACAGAAATTGTAGAGGGAGAGACTGAGAATTTTGGCATAAAGAATGAAGAAAAAAGTAGGGTTCAAATGTCAGAATTGGTGAGATATCCCCCTATTTATAGAGAATTTCAGCACTTACCCATCAAAACCCGAAAGTGCCCTTCCTAATAACTAACAACTAATCCAATAGTAGGGGAAATTTCGGTACCCCTCCAAGAGATGGAAATTCGGCCAACACTGCACTTAACAGATAATTCCTATCTTTTCTCCTCTATCTTAATCCATTCACACCTTCAGAAGAAGCCTAGATAACACCACATCTTTCTTCTTTTATCAGTTACTTTATCATCCATATTATCCATATTTTCCATCAATTATTCTTCCTAATTTCAAGCATTCTACATGACTCCAACTCTGCTCTCCCTTGACGCCAAAATTAATTAAAATAGATGGGTAATGGGACTCGAACCTTGGACCTCAATTGACGCCAACTTCCTTCCCTCTTAGTGTCACCATTTTGCCACTGGGCCACAAGCCCATCTTATGTTTTAAAACACAACTAATATCTTTTATGCCCTAACTTAACAAGTTTTCCACTAAAGTGTTCAAACAAGAATTTTAACTACACCACAAATTTCAAACTCCGAGCCCATTCTGAACCCCTAATACTCAACTTAACTCATTACACCTATTCACCCATTAAACGCATGGGCCCAAAAATTCAGGATGTTACATTAACCCATGTTGTAATTTCTTGAATTGATAATTTTTTGTGAGGAGCCATTGATAAACATTTGAGCTATGTTCTAGTTGGTAGTAAATATGAGAACTTGGTGTTTGATTAACATGTATTGTTTTTGAATTTTTGGTGAATTTAGCTAATTAGGGCTAAATTGTGAAAATAGCAAATTGAAGGGTTAAAATGTGAAACAAATGAAATGTGTGGATTTGTATGGGTATAAGAAGAATTCGGCTACGCACATATATATTGAAATTTTGTGTGTTTGATGATTTTCTGAAATAGGGACTAAAGTGTTGAAATGTGAAAATATGAGGGCTATTATGAAAAATGCCCTTAATGTGTGTGGACTAAATTGACTATATCGAGGCAAAGACAAAGTGCTCAATTAATCGACCATATCGTCAGTTGACGTTTGAGGTAAGTTCGGACATAATACCTGTATTGAAACACCCCAAACCCGGCCCACGAGCTTTGACCAGATTTGGTATGTCCCTCAAGTAAACCGGTTCAAATCCTTTTGTTACTTTGCGAAAAACTTGTGCGATTTTTAAAAATTTTGTTTTGGGTTGGGCTTGTGCTGAAACGGATTCGATTTTATTTTGAAAACCCCTTTTTAATATTAAGTGATAAAACATTTAAGGTTTAGTTTAAAGAAATTTTACTTAAACTTTAAAAAATAAGGTTCATAAACATAATAAATAAATAAAAAGATAAATGTAAAATGATTCAACTATGGCCTTATGGCCTTAATACATCAAATAATTTCCAAATAATTCGAGTACTTAAAAACTCATAGTCCATAAAAATAAAAACTTCATGTTGAGCATGGCCACCACAAGTTCTGCCGTCCTGGTCCATCACTGTTCATCACCTGAAAGATAATCCCACAATGGGGTGAGTCAAACAGACTCAATGTGTACACGACACTAAATCATAATAGAATCAGGCATACAGGAGTTACACATTCAAAGCATGGTATACAAGTTATGATGCATTCCCAAACCCAAACCTAATTGTCCATCCGCTACACACCCCCGTACCAACCATGCACACCGTGGGGACTACTAAGTCGACCCTCCTTCCGCTACACACCAAATTACGGTCTTAGGTCACCGCATTCGAGGTCTTAGGTCACCACGTTCAGATTAATGTGGTCTTAGGTCACCACTTTCAGATTACCGTGGTCTCAGGTCACCCCTTTCAGATATCACGGTCTTAGGTCACCGTGTTCGTGGTCTTAGGTCACCACATTCACTTCCCCTTTAATATAAAACCCATATGCCCCATATAATAATAATATGCATCAATATGCCAGAGTTCACATTCTTATACTTATTCTCATGTTATAATTAACATATTTCATAATCCTAGTAGGAGTAGGAAACGTACCTGAGTACTTAGTACCGTAACATGATACCTTAGCCACTTTCATATTCTTAATGTCACAGATTTTAATTAAACAGGCCATACAACGTATTTTGAAGTAGTGTGGGGTACACACCTGATTCGCTTAGAAATTCCTTGAGATCCCGAAAAGCTTGATCTAATGCTTAGATCCTTAATCCCTTGTTTCCCGATTTGATTTATCAAATCCCAAAATCTGTAGTATTCCTTCCTTAAAATCGGCTAGCCACCAAATCATTTAACTATATCAGTTTCTAGCTTTTGAATAAATAGGAAATAGTGCTAAATACCAAAAATATAAGTCTTGGCCGAATACTTACCTTGTAAAATCCCGAATTGGATCCTTGCTTCCTTAATGCTGTCGAAATATCTATACACATATGTTAGATTTTAGTCTAACTTGAAATCATACTTATGGCCTATGGCTGAATATCACTTTATTGTCTTACCTTGATGCCTTAAATCCCGAAAAATCCTTCTTACAGTCGACTTGAGACAGATCCCGAAAGAGTTCTTCATATTTCGGCCAAAATACAATATGAGAGATTAGTCTCCAAATTTTGACAGGCTTAAAAAGAAAAGAATGGAAACTGAGTCTAGATCTTACCCTTACTTGGAGAAATCGGCAACACCTATGTTTGAAGCCCCTCCAAAATTCGGCTTTTGAATGGATTGGAAGGAAAGAAATAGGAAGAAAAGAAAGATGAAGAGAGTGGCTTGCTTTACTAGAGTTTTTGGTCTTGGCAAAATAGCAGAGAAAAGAGAAAATTTGCTAAAATTTCGGCAGAGAGAGTAGAATGGCTTAGGGAATTTCGGCAAAGGAGAGAATGAATGAAAATTAGCCTTATTTTCCTCCCTTAGCCGAATTTACTAGGCTAGAGTCCCCTACTTGGCCACCACTCTTCTTTATTTGATAGCTTTATCTCTTTAATTTAAAATAATAAGAGAATAATCCTTTTATTATCCCTTCAAAATAATCCAATTAAAAATCCTTTATTTATCACATTATTAATCGAATATTAAAGAGAATAAAACTCCTCCTTTCTAGAAGGCTTGTGCCGTCCACCTCAGAGCTTCTGGAAGCAAAATAAAACTTCTTTTATTTGCTTCCCAAGTGATTCGAACTCAGGCCCAACACCTTGCATGTGGCGCCATTTCCAGAGGCCCTAGGTGGCATCTTCAGGCCACTTTTCCAAGCCTGTTTGTGTGTCAAATTTCACAAACTTTTTCTTTTAAGGCCACCTTGCCTTAATTTCCTCTTTTAAACCTTAAAACTCGACATTTCTAAGTCATTTCTAAGTTTCCAAAAATTTTCGTTCGGCTTTGTAAACTTGCCATTTTCTTACATTTCCAAGTTTCCGGAAATGTTTACTTTCCATTTTTGAATCATTTCCAAATCATTTCCTTACATTTCCTAGTTTCCAAAAATGTTCACTTTCCATTTTTAAACTTAACATTTCCATGCATTTTCAGGTTCCCAAAAATGTTTAAAATTTATTCATAACACATAAAACATGTCACTTCGTACAATTAAACCGAAAATGCATAGGCCCTTTTTAGGATGTTACAGTTCTACCCCTTTAAAATAATTTCGTCCTTGAAATTTCCTATCTAAAATAATTGAGGGTATTGTTGTCGCATCGCCTCTTCTGGTTCCCACGAAGCCTCTTCCGATCCGTGATTGCTCCATAACACTTTGACTAGAGGAACTGACTTCCTCCGTAGCACTTTCACATCACGTTCCAATATCTGGATCGGCTCTTCCTCGTATGATAAGTCTGGCCTTAGCTCTACTTCTTCAACTGGTACTACATGAGATGGATTCGATCGGTAACGACATAGCATGGATACATGGAATACGTCGTGCATCTGCTGCAACTCTGGTGGCAACTCCAACTGGACCGCCAACTCGCTTCAGTACTCGATAGGGCCCTATAAACCTTGGGCTTAACTTCCCTTTGCGACCAAATCTCATCACCTTCTTCCAAGGCGAGACTTTCAGAAACACTTGATCTCCCACTTCAAACTCTATTTCCTTTCGTTTGAGGTCTGCGTATGACTTCTGCCTATCAGAGGCTTCCTTTAATCATGCTCGAATTATCTCAACCTTCTCTTCTGTTTCTGCTACTAACTCTGGACCCAAAACTCGACGTTCTCCTAACTCAGTCCAACAAATAGGAGTTCGACACTTTCCGACCATACAACGCTTCATATGGTGCCATCCGAATGCCAGCCTGATAGCTGTTGTTGTAGGCAAATTCTGCTAAAGGCAAGTAATCTTCCCAACTTCCTCGGAAATCCAACACACAGCCTCTCAACATATCCTCCAACACTTGTATAACCCATTCAGACTGCCCGTCTGATTGTGGATGAACAGCCGTAGTGAAGTCCAACTTAGTGCCTAAAGCTTGATGAAGTGCCCTCCAAAACTGAGACGTAAACCTCGGGTCTCTATCGGAGATGATTGATACTGGTAGTCCATGTAACCTTACGATCTCCGCCACATATAACTTGGCTAACTTCTGAAGAGAATAGTCGACTCTCATTGGAATAAAGTGCGCGGACTTGGTCAAATGATCCACTATCACCGATACCGAGTCCTTCTTAGTAGGCGTAAGGGGAAGCCCACTAATGAAGTCCATGGTAATTCTCTCCCACTTCCATTATGGAATCTCAATTGGCTGAAGCAATCCCGATGGAACTTGGTGTTCAGCCTTAACTTGCTGACACGTCAGACATTTTCCTACGAGTTCAATAACTTCTCGTTTAAGATCAGACCACCAAAATTGTTCCCTTAGATCTTTGTACAGCTTAGTGCCTCTGGGATGCATAGCATAAGGGCTACTATGCGCCTCTCGAAGAATCCTTTGTCTTAACTCCTCGTCCTTTGGCATACAGACTTTTCCTTTGTAGCACAATACTCCTTCATCATTAACGCCATAATCCTCTAATTCTCTGTTCCGTACTTGTTGTAACTTCGCACTTAGGTCCTTATCCAACAATTGACCTTCCTTTACCTTATTCAACCATGTGGGCTTGACTTGTAATTCTACCAACAGGCTTCCATCATCATACAAATTCAAGTGTGTGAACATAGCTCTTAGATCTGACACAACCTTCTGACTTAGGGCATCAGCCACTACATTTGCCTTGCCCGGGTGGTACTCTATCGAGCAATCATAATCCTTCAATAACTCCAACCACCTTCGTTACCTCAAGTTCAACTCCTTCTGAGTCAACAAATACTTAAGGCTCTTGTGGTCTGTGTAGATCACTGACATTTCTCCATAGAGATAGTGCCTCCATACATTGAGGGAGAAAACTACTGCTGCCAGTTCCAAGTCATGGGTTGGGTAATTAACCTCATGCGGCCTTAACTGCCAAGACGCATAAGCGACTACTTTTCCATCTTGCATTAGGACACATCCTAATCCGTATGCGAAGCGTCACAGTACACCACAAAATCCTTCCCTGCCTCCGGCTGAATTAACACTGGAACTTCCGTCAACACCTTCTTAAGCTTTTCAAAGCTCTGTTGCTGCTTATCCGTCAATACAAAGGGTACTTCCTTCCTTAGCAACTTTGTCAAAGGCGCAGCTATTGACGAGAATCCTTCCACGATCCTTCTGTAATAGCCTGCCAAGCCTAAGAAACTTCAGATCTCAGCCACGGACCTAGGTGGTTTCTAATCCAACACTGCTTCAATCTACCTAGGATCCACTCTTATTCCTTCTGCGGATACCACATGTCCTAGGAATGCCACCTCCTTGAGCCAAAATTCACACTTGTTGAATTTGGCATAGAGGTTCTTCTCCCTTAACACTTGCAGCACCACTCGGAGATGCTCATCATGCTCCTCTTCAGACTTAGAGTTCACCAAGATATCGTCGATGAACACAATGACGAATTTATCCAAGTAGGGTTGAAAAACTCGGTCCATCATATCCATGAATGAGGCTGGAGCGTTCATCAACCCAAACAGCATTACCACAAACTCAAAATGGCCGTATCTTGTCCTAAAGGCGGTCTTATAGATATCTGCCTCCTTTACCTTCAACTGGTGATATCTCGACTGTAGATCTATTTTTGAGAAAACCGCGGCCCCCTTTAGCTGATCGAACAAGTCATCGATCCTTGGCAAAGGATACTTGTTCTTAATGGTCAGCTTATTCAACTGACGGTAATCTATGCACATACGCATAGTTCCGTCCTTCTTCTTTACAAAGAGGACGGTGCTCCCCATGGAGACACACTGGGTCGAATGAACCCACAATCCAACAACTCTTGGATTTGAGCCTTGAGCTCAACTAACTCCTTTGGCGCCATTCGGTATGGAGCGATTGACACAGGTGCTGTTCCCGGTAGCAAGTCTATTACAAATTCCACCTCCCTATCTGGAGGTATTCCTGGTAATTCCTCCGAAAATACATCTTCAAAGTCCTTTACCGTTCTAACTCCTCTAACACCTTCTTCCTTTCCACCCAACGCACTTACGAAGGCTAGGAATGCCTTACACCCTTTCTTAACCATTTTCTCAGCCTTCAGCGCCGAAACTACGTTAGACATGTAGTTTCTTCTTTCTCTGATCATTACAACTACTTCATCCTCCGGAGTCCTTAATTCCATACGTTTAGCCATACAATCTAACACGGCTCGGTGCTCTACTAGCCAGTCCATTCCGAGTATAAGTTCAAACTCCCCAAAGGGTAGTTCCATTAAGTCAGCCCGAAAGTTCACTCCCTAAATCTCTAGGGGTACATTCCGAAAGATCTTATCCACCACTACAGTTTGGCCTAATGGGCTTACTACAGTCATTTGTCTATCAGAAAGTTCAGAGTCTAGGCCTAAGGTTTCCACTATACTACATGCAACATAAGAATGGGTCGAGCCCACATCAATTAGAGCAAAATAGGGCTTGCCAAAAATAAAGAACGTACCGGTTATAACATCCGGTGCGTCTCCATCTTCCCCCCGGTGAACCGCATAAACCAAACCCGGTTGCCTTGCCTCAGCATTGGCAGCACCTCTGCCCTGTGCTCCAAGGCCCCTGCCAGCACCATTACCTCGGTTACTCGAACCACGGCCTCGTTGAGCCTGCTGTCCGCCTCTGCCAGCCTGAATAACATTCTGAGCTACTGGTCGGCTTTCCTCTGAGTTCTTGGGACAATCCTTGATCACATGGTCCTTGGACCCACACCTAAAACATGCTCCTGTTTTCCTCCAGCACTCTCCCAAGTGCTTCTTTCCACACACATCACAAGGATGATACCGCCCTTCTGATCCATCTTGCTGACCTCGCGGCTCATCAACTCTAGGCCTCTTATGAACCTTTCCAGATGATCCAAAACCTCTTTTGGGCCTATTCCTGTCCGTATCCTGCTTTGTAGAATCCTTGATTCCCTCGGCCACCTTGGCCTTTTCTACTAAAGCAGAAAACTCCCGCTCCTGATGCAGTGCTATCAACAATCTCAGATCATCTCTTAGTCTGTCCTCAAAGTGAACACAGCGCTCATGCTCAGTTGCTACTACTCCCCGAGCATATCGGCTCAACCTCAGGAATTCAGCCTCATATTCCGCAACGGACTCGGTTCCTTGAACCAGCCCCAGAAAAGCTTTCCCTTGTTCATCAGTGTACCTGGTTCCAACATACTTCTTTTGATACGCTTCCTTAACATAGTCCCAGGTCAGATCCCCCGTCGTGGCACCATCCCGAACAGTTAACCACCATTGATACGCTTCATCGCGTAACAGTGCCACTATTCCTTTTAACTTCTCCTTAGGGGTCAGGTCAAGCTCATCCATGATGCGCTCAGTTGCTTCCAACCAGTACTCAGCTGTACTGGGTGCCACACCTGATACTCCACGAAACATTTCGACTCCATTAGCTCGGAGCCGTTCAGGCACAGACTTTCGATTTCCCGAATTTCCTCCTGCACCAGCCACCAAATCCAAAACTCGCAGCACAGCCTGCAATACAGCATCCTCACCCGTTTGAGCTTGCTGCTCAACACCCACAGATAAGGGGGTGGTGGCGGTGGTATTTCATTGTCAGACCCTTGACTCGATCTAACGGGTTCTGACACGGTCATCCTTCCTCTACCTCGTCCACGACGACCACGTCCTCTAGAGCTCATTTTCTAACGTCGTGATCTGATTAAGAAGTTTTATGGATTAGTACTTTTGTTTCACTTGATTACCCGCGAAGGAATTTTATGAAAAGAGTTTTAGGAGTGGTTCTTTCGTATTCATACATGCACACAGTCTTTCCATCCATTCATACATCCATCAAACAATTATGAACCTTCGTTCATTCAGAGAAATGTTGTAGTTTTCATTGTCGTTATTTTTCCACTACCCAGGGGTATTTTCGTAATTTTATCTTACAGGGGTATTTTCGTAATTTTTCAAAAGGAAAAAGTTCCTTGGTGATTTTGTCACAAAGTATTTTGGCATTTTTAAATTCCTGGGGTATTTTGGTAGTTTTAGACCTCGGGGGTATTTCGGTAATTTTTTTCACAAATCGGGGTAAATTTGTAAAATCTGGTAAATCAGGGATATTTCAAAAGTTGCAAAACTTTGAGGGTTCTTTTTGAGAATTGTACTTTCCCAAGACAGTGATGTTGCAAAAATTTTGGAAATCAGGGTTATTTTGGTAATTTTGTAAGTTAGGGGCAATTTTGTAATTTTCCAAAATCAAGGTATTTTTGATAGTTTGCAAATTGGGGTTTTTGAACACTTATAAAGTAATGAAATTTTGGCAAAACTGTTGAGTAGTTTGTGATTTTGTAAATCAAGGGCATTTTGGTAATTTTACCACTAGGGTATTTTTGTAATTTCACAAATCAGGAAAATTTTCGAAAAATTTTGTAAAGATGGTTTTCCCCAAATTTAAAAGAAAGTTTTAAGAGTTTTAAAACTAGGGTTTTGTTGTTTTTATAAAAACACGGCTAGTTCCCTTTCGGGTTTTAGTTATTGTGTTTAGCCTATGACCGAGTCCTCTTGGTCAGGGTGAACCAAAGCTACGCACCAGGCAGGATTCGAGTGGAGAGGAGGTGAGTCACGCGGACTGCTTAAATACCAAGCTCCCACCGAAACCATTCCTAAACATGCGCACAGAGGTTGCCACACCTACTGAGCCCTCTGGGTTAGGGTGAACCGAAGCTACGCACCAGGTAGGATTCCTGTGAAGAGGAGGTGAGTCGCTAGGACTGCTTAAATACCAGGCTCTTTCGGGTCCAATCCTAGACATGCTGTAACATCCCAAAAACGGGGCTATTTGAAATTTCATTATTGCCTTATGTATGAACTACTGAAATATTATTTATGGAATAAGAGAGTTTAATTTAAGGCTTTGAGTTGGCTCGGTTTAAAAGAAAATTTAGTTTTTAAACTTAAAAGGTAAGGAGCCTTAGCAGAAGGGTGTTAAAAGAATAAGTGGGGATAATTTGACACTAAAAAGCCCTTGGTAAAGTGGCAAAAAGAAGCCCACTTAAGAGCTAGCATGTGACGCCACATTAAGGGGAAGGGAGAGCCTTGGTTCGAGTCACAAGGATCCTCCTTTTTGCATTATGGATGGATTTTGCACTTGTGGAGAGTTTTTCCTCTCCTTTAATTCTTTTTATTTTGGATAATAAAGGGGTTTTTATTATTATTATTAAGGGATAATTTAAGCATTTTAAATTAGTTTTAATTTGCTTAAACCTTTTGATAATACAAGAGATATGATAATTTCATCAAGGATATTATTTAAATTAAAAGGGATTATTAGGTGATTAATTCAAAATTATTTGAATTAAAATGAATGAGTGGCCAAGAGCAATTCAAGGAGATTAATGGAGTTTGAACTCTTTGGGTAATAGAAGTGGACGGCAGGGCAACTAAGGGGGGGGCCGAATTCTATTTGAGGCTCCTAGCTATCATCCTATTTTTCCTTTTCTTCACTATTGAGCATAGCCGAATTCTTTAGAGAGAAACTTTGTTATTTTTACAACGTGTTCCAAGGTTTCAAAACTCCAATCTTTGTCCCTCTTTGCCGAAATTCCATCCTCAAGTCCCTCTTCTTCTTTTCTTTCTTTGGGCCGAACATTCACTTCTTATTACCAAACTTCATCCCCTTCTTCCATTATTTTTCCTTGGCCAAATACAACCCCTTTGCAAAGTCTTAAAGTCTTTTCTCTTACTTGGAGGCACTTTGGCCGATACCAAAGGTGGTACAGGGGCGTTTGGGACTTTCTTTCCAATCGGTTGAGAAGGTAAGGGGTTCTAACCGAATGTTTAGTGTTCACTCTTATGATCTATCGATTTGGACTTAAGGAAAAGCCGAAATTTGGCATAAGCTAATGATGGGTTAATCTTGTTGGTTGAAGTCGATTTCACCTAGGACTTCGGGATCTCCACGCGATAGGTTGAATCCTCCAAACCTATAGCAATCGATTTTGGGGGTAAGTAATGGTAAGATTTACATTGGTTAGTTATTTGATATTCATTTAAGCCGAAGGCTACTAATGGGAGTTATTGCAATGGCCGAATATAGGGGCAAAGACTTGAGTGTGGCCGACTTCTCTTTTCGGATTGAGACTCCTTGTTGGTGACAGGTGTGTACATACACACCATATAGCTTATTAACTATGTTAAGTAATGTGGATGTTATCTTGATTTATGTAGCAATGGCTTGAATACCATAACGGTATACGTGATGAATCAGGTAAGTACCTGTGCACATGATTTTGATATTTTATGCTTTTGGGAAGCATGTTGTGATAGTACATATGATAAATCTGTATATGACTGTTGACCATGTGGGTTGATTGAGTGGAGGGGGCAGTATTGATCGTGCCGACGGGCACCAGTGTTTTGGTAACACACTGTGATTATGGTCACCAGAGGTTTGGTACCTCCAGAGGTTTGGTACCTCATAGCGACTTGTCCACCGTGGTTAATACCACCGTGGGTTGGCCCCACTTGAGATATGGGATCGTCTGCGGTGATTTGGTATCACACGATGGGTTGGCCCCATCACCGATTTGTGTCTACGGACACCAGTGCTGCTTTGGTAGCACATCGTGACTATATGTCACCAGTGGTTTGGCACCACCAAAGGTTTGGTACCACAACGGGTAGACAGATGGCGTATGGGTGGCTAGGTTGGGACACATGATAACTTGCATAATTAATTTGTTATATGTTGTGTATGAATATGTTTAAACCGGGGAAGGGTTACATCATGAGTCTTGGTGACTCACCTTCTCCTTTACATTTTTTCAGTGCAACGAGTAGATCGCGGATGTGGGTAGCCAGGTGACTCGAGGTGGCCATGCAATGAATTTAAACCGAATGGATTTTGGCTTTAGTTATTTTAATCTTTAGTTGATTTTATTTTGAATGTAATAAGGCCTCCTAACACTTTAGCTTTGTTGTTTTTTTTTTTATATTGTCTTTGAATAATTTGCTTAAACTATTTTTATCAATATTACATTGAATGAACACGTTTTCTCAAAGTAAACGAAAATGTTTTACGTCTTGTCAGGGCACATTTAAAACTCTAAAACAACTTGACCCAAATGATTTCCAAATTTAATCTAAGTAAGGTTTTATTAAGTCCACTAAAAGAAGGGTTTTCAAAATTTAAGTTGGTTTCAAAAAGGAACTTCAAAAATGTTTTCACTGTAACGGACCAGATTCGGCCATAGCGTTGGGCCGGGTTTGGGTGGTTACAAAAATTGGTATCAGAGCCCAGTTCAAAGCTCGGCTGTGGGGGCCCAAGGCCCAAAAATGTTTTAGAAGGCCTTATAAAATGATTTTTGGATTTTGGACAAAGATGGCCCGAGTCTCCTACCCGATCCGCCTGGTAAGTACTTCGAACCTCTTGGTGAATTATATTCTGTAGAAGGGTAGGAAGTATGGAACGTAGATAGACTTATAGGACTTGAACCCTAGGATTAGATTACTCAAACACACAAACAGAACATAAGACTTAAGGAACTAAACCAACCTATGACTTAGTTAGTGAGCTAGGGTGTGGTAACCTCATGACGCATGTCGAGGATTGGATCCCAAGAGCACAGTATTTAAGCGATCCGTGTGACTCACCTCCTCTTCTTCGCAGTATCCTGCAGTGCGTAGCCTCGCTTCACCCTAACTCGGAGGGCTCGGTGGTGTGGCAACCTCCAGGCGCATGTCTAGAAAGGTTCGGTGAGAGCTTGGTATTTAAGCGGTCCGCGTGACCCACCTCCTCTTCTTCACTCGAATCCTCACTCGTGCGTAGCTTTGGTTCACTCGACCAGAGACCGAGGCTCGGTCATAGGCTAAACCTAATGACTAAAACCCGAAAAGGGAATTAGCCATGTTTTCAAACAGAGCGAAACAACAACAACTCAAATGTTTTCAAAACTCTTGCAACAACTCTTTCAAATCGAAAAACCTCATATTTACAACGCTTTCTAGGAAAACTCAAATTTTGGAAAATTACAAAAATGCCCCTGTGGTAAAATTACTAAAACGCCCGACTCATAAAATATCCGTTCAATGGTTTTGCTCAAAATTTCGACTACTTTACAAATATCCAACAACTTAGTTTTGAAAATCAACACTTGAAATATTTTGGTTTTAGAAAATTACGAAAACGCCTCAATTTGTGAAAATTACCGAATGACTACGATCTTTGGAAAACTTTGCCAACATCACTATTTGAAAAGGAAAACTTTCAGAAAGGACCTCAAAGTTTTACAACCGTTTAAAATATCCTGATTTATCAAAATGACAAAATTGCCCTCGATTGACAAAATTACCAAAATACCCCGGTTTCAAAATGATTACAATTTTACAAATTTTCATAAATATCCTCCGCTTTGGGAATTTCAAAATGACCTACTTTACTAAAGTTTTAAAATTTCTTTATTTACTTAAAATACCCTTGTAGGAAAATGACGAAAATACCCTCAGGTTAGAAATGGGCGTAAATGTCCAAGAAGAGTGAATAGGTATGGAAAGTATTAAGGAATGGATGCATGAACTCTTTTGTGTGAACTAGGATAGAAGATCAAACCTTGTTTGCTCGAAGGAACCCCTAATTAAATTCTGTTCATAAAATTTCTTCGTGAATAAGAAAGTGAAACAAATGCTAACACATAAAATTCTCTTAATCGATTAAAGCGCAGAGATAGAATGAGTTCTAGAGGACGTGGACGCCGTGGGCCTTGGTAGGGGTAGGATGACGGTTATCCAACCCGTCAGTCAGTCAAGGTTCGGAAAACGAGGTACCACCGCCACCACCACCTCCTACTTTCGTGGTGGCGGAGCGAGACCGCACCGGTGGTGAGGCTGTGTCGCAAGCTGTTTTGCGAGTGTTGGAGATGGTGGCCGGGGCTGGTGGGAATTTGGGAGCTCGGAAGTCTGTTCCCAAGCGAATTCGGTCTAACGGGGCCGAGGTGTTCCGTGGTGTCTCAGGAGTGGCACCCAGTCTTGCATGCAGAATATTGCCGGAATCTACGGAAAGGTTATGGATGATCTTGACTTTGACCGACGAGGAGAAGCTGAAAGGGGCGGTGTCGCTTCTAAAGGATGAAGCGTACCAGTGGTGGCTGACTGTCCGGGATGGAGCCGCGGCTGATGATCTCACGTGGGACTACTTTAAAACGGCCTTTCAGAAGAAGTATGTGGGCACTAGTTACACTGATGCTCAAAGGAAAGCCTTCCTAGGTCTAGTGCAAGGAACTAAGTCGGTGGCCGAGTATGAGGCGGAGTTTTTAAGGCTAAGTAGATATGCCAGAGGAATCGTAGCCACCGAACATGAGCGCCGTGTCCGCTTTGAGGATCGGCTCGTAGATGATCTGAGATTACTAATTGCCTCGCAGCAGAGTTCGGAGTTCTCATCTCTTGTGGAGAAAGCCAAGGTGGCCGAAGGGGTTAAGGAGGTCAGTAAGGCAAAACTATAGCAAGAATAACCGAAAAGAGGATTTGGGTCACCGGATCGGGTAGCACTAATGCTCGAGCGGGTTAGGCGAGTGGGCCAAATCGGACCGGTGAGGCCCACGACTACTAATCAAAGGCCGACTCGGTGCAACCGCATTGTGGAAAAACCCATTGGGAGGTTGTTGGACCGGTAACAAAGGTTGTTTTGAGTGTGGGTCTTTGGAGCATCGGGTAAGGGATCGTCCTCAAAAGGCGACTAAGGATCACCGGAAGGTCGTCGAATCGCGCTCGTAAGTGTAAATGTTGGACCACCACGGAGGGTCGGGGTAATGGCGAGAGAAACAATGGTTTCAACCGAGGTCGTGGAACTCAAGGCGAGGTTTGGGTAACACAGAGGCTAGGCAGCCTGGCTTAGTCTATGCAGCGAGGCGTCGCGAGGAGGGAGACGCACCGGATGTCATAACCGGTACGTTTCTAATATTTGGTTTACCTTATGTTGCATTAATTGATGTGGGTTCGACGCACTCGTACATTGCTAGTAGTGTGGTAGGAACTATGGACCTAGACTCTGAGACTACTCTTAGGAAGAGGACTGTGCTAAGCCCCCTAGGACACTCTGTAGTAGTAGACAAACTTTATAAAGAGGTACCCTAGAACTCCAAGGGGTCGTATTTTGTAGCCGATCTGATGGAACTACCTTTCGGAGAGTTCGATTTGATCCTTGGAATGGACCGGTTGGTTAAGCATCAGGTAATTTGGATTGCACTGGCTAAGCGCATGGTGCTTAAGGCGGTGAGGAGTGGTGATGAAGTGGTTATGATAGGTGATAGAAGGAATTACCTATCCAATGTGGTGTCGGCCTTGAAGGCGAAAAGGATGGTTAAGAAAGGTTGCGAGGCATATTTGGTTCGGATCCGTGCTTTGGAAGCTAAGGAGTCGATGAGTTGAGGTTCGAACGGTTGGGGAATTTGGTCGACGTATTCTCTAAGAACTTCCGTGTCCGCCTCCGGATCGGGAAGTTGAATTCGATATTGACTTGCTACCCGAACGGCACTGTGTCTATAGCCCCATATCGAATGGCACCAAAGGAATTGGTGGAGCCGAAGGCTCAAATTCGGGAGCTCTTGGATAGAGGGTTCATTCGACCAAGCATATCCCCGTGGGAGCACTGCGTGCTATTTGTCAAGAAGAAGGGCGGGTCCATGCGAATGTGCATCGACTACCGCCGCTTAAACAAGTTAACGATCAAAAACAAGTATCCGTTGCCTCGGATCGATGACTTGTTTGACCAACTCGAAGAAGTGCCGCGGTGTTTTCAAAGATAGACCTTAGGTCGGGCTACCATCAACTAAAGGTGAAGGAAGTTGATGTCCACAAGACGGCATTCGAGAACTCGGTATGGACATTACGAGTTTACGTAATGCCATTCGGGTTGACCAATGCGCGCATGCATTTATGGACTTGATGAACAGCGTATTTCAATACCTAGACCAGATTCGTCGTGGTATTCATTGACGACATCTTGGTGTACTCTAAGACGGAGGAAGAGCATGACAAACATTTGCGAATAGTGTTGCAAGTACTAAGGGAGAAGCGATTATATGCCAAATTCAGTAAGTGTGAATTTTGGCTAAGGGAAGTAGCTTTCTTAGGTCACGTAGTGTCGGCGGAAGGAATTAGAGTGGACCCTCGCAAGATTGAAGCAGTATTGGATTGGAAACCGCCTAGGTCAGTGGCGGAAATTTGAAGTTTTCTAGGGCTAGCGGGGTACTATCGGAGATTTGTAGAAGGATTCTCTCTGATCGCAGCACCGTTGACGAAGCTACTAAGAAAAGGAGTCCCATTTGTATGGTCGGAGAAGCAGCAAGAAAGCTTCGATAAACTAAGGAAAATTTTGACGGAAGCTCCGATTTTGGTGCAGCCAGAGCCAGGAAAATTGTTCACCGTTTATTGTGATGCGTCCCATACTGGTTTGGGATGTGTGCTGATGCAGGAGGGGAAGGTAGTAGCCTATGCATCACGTCAGTTAAGACCTCATGAATTGAACTATCCAACGCACGACTTGGAGTTAGCAGCAGTCGTTTTTGCTCTAAAGATATGGCGGCATTATCTTTATGGGGAGAAGTCAATAGTTTACACGGATCACAAGAGTTTGAGGTATCTCTTGACTCAGAAGGATCTAAACCTGAGACAACGTCGGTGGATTGAACTTTTGAAGGATTACGATTGTTCGATCGAGTATCATCCAGGCAAGGCCAACGTGGTAGCTGACGCGTTGAGCCGGAAGGTTGTGACGGACTTGAGAGCAATGTTTGCTCGGTTAAGTCTATATGATGATGGAAGTCTATTGGCGGAACTTCAGGTTAAGCCAACATGGATCGAGGAGGTTAAGGAAAAAGCAATCAATGAGATGAAGGGTTGAACGCTAAGAAAGCACAAGTTCAGGATGGTGGTTTGAAAGGATATAACCTGTCGAGTGATGGAGTATTATGCTTTCAAGGGCGGGTGTGTATGCCAAAGGATGTGGAGTTGAGGCAGAAGATTCTCCATGATGCACATAGCAGCCCTTACGCTATGCATCCGGGAGGAAGTAAGATGTATAGGGATCTTAGAGAGCGCTTTTGGTGGCCCGGTTAAAACGTGAAGTAACAGAGTTTGTTGGTAAGTGTCTAACTTGTCAACAAGTTAAGGCTGAACATCGATTCTTGCCGTCGAGGTTGCTTTCAACCAAAGAAGATTCCCCAATGGAAGTGGGAACGGATCACTATGGATTTTGTTAGTGGGCTACCCCTTTACGCCCGATAAAGAAAGACGCGGTTTGGGTAATAGTTGACCGGTTAACTAAGTCGGCTCACTTCATACCGGTGAGGATGGATTTCTCTCTTCAGAAGCTAGCTAAGCTGTACGTCTCGGAGATAGTAAGATTGCATGGGGTTCCAACATCAATCATCTCGGATAGGGATCCCGCCACGTCAAGGTTTTGGAAAGCCTTGCATCAAGCTATGGGCACACGGTTGGATTTTAGTACCGCTTTCCATCCACAGTCTGATGGACAATCGGAAAGAGTGATACAGATTTTGGAGGATATGTTAAGAGGTTGTGTCTTGGATTTCCGTGGTAGTTGGGAGGAATTTCTACCGTTAGCAGAGTTCGCCTATAACAATAGCTACCAGGCAAGTATCCAGATGGCTCCGTATGAGGCACTGTATGGAAGGAAGTGTCGTACTCCGACATGTTGGACGGAACTAGGTGAACGACAGATTTTGGGTCCAGAGTTGGTGACAGAGACGGAGGATAAAGTCAAAATAATTCGGTCTCGTCTTAAGGAAGCATCGGATAGGCAAAAATCCTATGCGGATTTAAAACGCAAGGAGATGGAGTATGCTGTGGGAGACAAGGTTTTTCTGAAAGTGTCGCCTTGGAAAAAGGTGTTAAGATTTGGACGGAAAGGGAAGCTAAGCCCAAGGTTTATCGGGCCATATACGGTGATTAAGCGAGTAGGACCGGTAGCCTACCAGCTTGAGTTACCGGCCGAACTGAACCAGATCCATGATGTCTTTCACGTATCAATGCTGAGACGGTATCGGTCAGACCCATCGCACGTAG
The DNA here is from genome assembly GCA_025503065.1 of Gossypium bickii. Taxonomy (NCBI): domain Eukaryota; kingdom Viridiplantae; phylum Streptophyta; class Magnoliopsida; order Malvales; family Malvaceae; genus Gossypium; species Gossypium bickii. Next base: position 55,678,250 of record CP106717.1, on the reverse strand, counting down.
TGCCAGTGGCAGAAATCGAGGTGAATCCGGATTTATCGTTTGAGGAGGAACCAGTTCAGATCTTAGACCGAGATGTGAAGGTTCTACGTAGGAAGTCAGTGCCCTTGGTGAAGGTGCTGTGGCGGAACCATGGTACAGAGGAAGCTACGTGGGAACCTGAGGATGTAATGAGGCAGCAATACCCCCACCTTTTCTAGTTAAGTAATTTCGGGGATGAAATTTATTTTAAGGGGGTAGAACTGTAACATCCCAAAAACGGGGCTATTTGAAATTTCATTATTGCCTTATGTATGAACTCATCAAAATATTATTTATGGAATAAGATAGTTTAATTTAAGGCTTTGAGTTGGCTCGGTTTAAAAGAAAATTTAGTTTTTAAACTTAAAAGGTAAGGAGCCTTAGCGGAAGGGTGTTAAAAGAATAAGTGGGGATAATTTGACACTAAAAAGCCCTTGGTAAAGTGGCAAAAGAAGCCCACTTAAGAGCTAGCATGTGACGCCACATTAAGGGAAGGGAGAGCCTTGGTTCGAGTCACAAGGATCCTCCTTTTTGCATTATGGATGGATTCGCACTTGTGGAGAGTTTTTCCTCTCCTTTAATTCTTTTTATTTTGGATAATAAAGGGTTTTTATTATTATTATTAAGGGATAATTTAAGCATTTTAAATTAGTTTTAATTTGCTTAAACCTTTTGATAATACAAGAGATATGATAATTTCATCAAGGATATTATTTAAATTAAAAGGGATTATTAGGTGATTAATTCAAAATTATTTGAATTAAAATGAATGAGTGGCCAAGAGCAATTCAAGGAGATTAATGGAGTTTGAACTCTTTGGGTAATAGAAGTGGACGGCGGGGGCAACTAAGGGGGCGAATTCTATTTAAGGCTCCTAGCTATCATCCTATTTTTCCTTTTCTTCACTATTGAGCATAGCCGAATTCTTTAGAGAGAAACTTTGTTATTTTTACAACGTGTTCCAAGGTTTCAAAACTCCAATCTTTGTCCCTCTTTTACCGAAATTCCATCCTCAAGTCCCTCTTCTTCTTTTCTTTGCTTTGGCGAACATTCACTTCTTATTACCAAACTTCATCCCCTTCTTCCATTATTTTTCCTTGGCCAAATACACCCCCATTGCAAAGGTCGAAAGTCTTTTCTCTTACTTGGAGGCACTTTGGCCGAATACCAAAGGTGGTACAGACGTTTGGGACTTTCTTTCCAATCGGTTGAGAAGGTAAGGGTTCTAACCGAATGTTTAGTGTTCACTCTTATGATCTATCGATTTGGACTTAAGGAAAAGCCAAATTCGGCATAAGCTAATGATGGGTTAATCTTGTTGGTTGAAGTCGATTTCACCTAGGACTTCGGGATCTCCACGCGATAGGTTGAATCCTCCAAACCTATAGCAATCGATTTTGGGGGTAAGTAATGGTAAGATTTACATTGGTTAGTTATTTGATATTCATTTAAGCCAAGGCTACTAATGGGAGTTATTGCAATGGCCGAATATAGGCAAAGACTTGAGTGTGGCCGACTTCTCTTTCTGGATTGAGACTCCTTGTTGACAGACAGTGTGTACATACACACCATATAGCTTATTAACTATGTTAAGTAATGTGGATGTTATCTTGATTTATGTAGCAATGGCTTGAATACCATAACGGTATATCGTGATGAATCGTAAGTACTGTGCACATGATTTTGATATTTTATGCTTTTGGGAAGCATGTTGTGATAGTACATATGATAAATCATATATGATCGTTGACCATGTGGGTTGATTGAGTGGAGGGGGTATTGATTGATCGTGGCCGACGGGCACCGATGTTTTGGTAACACACTGTGACTACGGTCACCGAGAGGTTTGGTACCTCCAGAGGTTTGGTACCTCATAGCGACTTGTCCCCGTGGTTAATACCACCGTGGGTTGGCCCCACTTGAGATATGGGATCGTCGCGGTGATTTGGTATCACACGATGGGTTGGCCCCATCACCCGATTTGTGTCTACGGACACCAGTGCTTTGGTAGCACATCGTGACTATATGTCACCAGTGGTTTGGCACCACCAGTGGTTTGGTACCACAACGGGGTAGACAGTGGCGTATGGCTGGCTAGGTTGGGACACATGATAACTTGCATAATTAATTTGTTATATGTTGTGTATGAATATGTTTAAACCGGGGGAAGGGTTACATACTGAGTCTTGGTGACTCACCTTCTCCTTTACATTTTTTCAGGTAACGAGTAGATCGCGGATGTGGGCCGGGGTGACTCGAGGTGGCCATGCAGTGAATTTAAACCGAATGGATTTTGGCTTTAGTTATTTTAATCTTTAGTTGATTTTATTTTGAATGTAATAAGGCCTCCTAACACTTTAGCTTTGTTGTTTTTTTTTTATATTGCTGAATAATTTGCTTAAACTATTTTTATCAATATTACATTGAATGAACACGTTTTCTCAAAGTAAACGAAAATGTTTTACCGTGCCGTCGGGCACATTTAAAACTCTAAAACAACTTGACCCAAATGATTTCCAAATTTAATCTAAGTAAGGTTTTATTAAGTCCACTAAAAAGAAGGGTTTTCAAAATTTAAGTTGGTTTCAAAAAGGAACTTCAAAAATGTTTTCACTGTAACGGACCAGATTCGGCCATAGCGTTGGGCCGGGTTTGGGTCGTTACACATGCGCACAGGGGTTACCACACCCTAACTCAGTGACTTAACCATGGGTTTGTTTAACATTCCTTAAGTCTTATGTGTTTTTGTTTGAGTAGACTAGTCCTAGGGTTCACATACTTATCATGCTAATCTACGTTCCATTCTTGTTCTACCCTTCTATAATTCATAAAGCACACGGATGGTTAGAGGTACTTACTTGGTGGACTGCGGGTCGGAGACTTAGGTGCCATGCCAGAAAACCTGCTGATTTTTCATAACATATTTTTAGAAAACTTATTTGGGCTCGATTCGAAAACGTTTTGGGCCTTAGACCCCGGCCGAGAGTTTAAAACTGGGCTCTGATACCAAACTGAAACACCACAAACCCGGCCCACGAGCTTTGACCAGATTTGGTATGTCCCTCAAGTAAACCGGTTCAAATCCTTTTGTTACTTTGTGAAAAACTTGTGCGATTTTTAAAAATCTTGTTTTGGGTTAGGCTTGTGTTGAAACAGATTCGATTTTATTTTGAAAACCCCTTTTTAATATTAAGTGATAAAACATTTAAGGTTTAGTTTACAGAAATTTTACTTAAACTTTAAAAAATAAGGTTCATAAACATAATAAATAAATAAAAAGATAAATGTAAAATGATTCAACTATGGCCTTATGGCCTTAATACATCAAATAATTTCCAAATAATTCGAGTACTTAAAAACTCATAGTCCATAAAAATAAAAACTTCATGTTGAGCATGGCCACCACAAGTTCTGCCGTCCTGGTCCATCACTGTTCATCACCTGAAAGATAATCCCACAATGGGGTGAGTCAAACAGACTCAATGTGTACACGACACTAAATCATAATAGAATCAGGCATACAGGAGTTACACATTCAAAGCATGGTATACAAGTTATGATGCATTCCCAAACCCAAACCTAATTGTCCATCCGCTACACACCCCCGTACCAACCATGCACACCGTGGGGACTACTAAGTCGACCCTCCTTCCGCTACACACCAAATTACGGTCTTAGGTCACCGCATTCGAGGTCTTAGGTCACCACGTTCAGATTAATGTGGTCTTAGGTCACCACTTTCAGATTACCGTGGTCTCAGGTCACCCCTTTCAGATATCACGGTCTTAGGTCACCGTGTTCGTGGTCTTAGGTCACCACATTCACTTCCCCTTTAATATAAAACCCATATGCCCCATATAATAATAATATGCATCAATATGCCAGAGTTCACATTCTTATACTTATTCTCATGTTATAATTAACATATTTCATAATCCTAGTAGGAGTAGGAAACGTACCTGAGTACTTAGTACCATAACATGATACCTTAGCCACTTTCATATTCTTAATGTCACAGATTTTAATTAAACAGGCCATAAAACGTATTATAAAGTAGTGTGGGGTACACACCTGATTCGCTTAGAAATTCTTTGAGATCCCGAAAAGCTTGATCTAATGCTTAGATCCTTAATACCTTGTTTACCGATTTGATTTATCAAATCCCGAAATCTGTAGTATTCCTTCCTTAAAATCGGCTAGCCACCAAATCATTTAACTATATCAGTTTCTGGCTTTTGAATAAATAGGAAATAGTGCTAAATACCAAAAATATAAGCCTTGGCCGAATACTTACCTTGTAAAATCCCGAATTGGATCCTTGCTTCTTTAATGCTGTCGAAATATCTATACACATATGTTAGATTTTAGTCTAACTTGAAATCATACTTATGGCCTATGGCCGAATATCACTTTATTGTCTTACCTTGATGCCTTAAATCCCGAAAAATCCTTCTTACAGTCGACTTGAGACAGATCCTGAAAGAGTTCTTCATATTTCGGCCAAAATACAATATGAGAGATTAGTCTCCAAATTTCGACAGGCTTAAAAAGAAAAGAATGGAAACCGAGTCTAGATCTTACCTTTACTTGGAGAAATCGGCAACACCTATGTTTGAAGCCCCTCCAAAATTTGGCTTTTGAATGGATTGGAAGGAAAGAAATAGGAAGAAAAGAAAGATGAAGAGAGTGGCTTCCTTTACTAGAGTTTTTGGTCTCGGCAAAATAGCAGAGAAAAGAGAGAGTTTGCTAGGGAAAAATTTCGGCAGAGAGAGGAGAATGGCTTAGGGAATTTCGGCAAAGGAGAGAATGAATGAAAATTAGCCTTATTTTCCTCCCTTAGCCGAATTTACTAGGCTAGAGTCCCCTACTTGGCCACCACTCTTCTTTATTTGATAGCTTTATCTCTTTAATTTAAAATAATAAGAGAATAATCCTTTTATTATCCCTTCAAAATAATCCAATTAAAAATCCTTTATTTATCACCTTATTAATCGAATATTAAAGAGAATAAAACTCCTCCTTTCTAGAAGGCTTGTGCCGTCCACCTCAGAGCTTCTGGAAGCAAAATAAAACTTCTTTTATTTTATTCCCAAGTGACTCGAACCCAGGCCCAACACCTTGCATGTGGCGCCATTTCCAGAGGCCCTAGATGGCATCTTCAGGCCACTTTTCCAAGCCTGTTTGTGTGTCAAATTTCACAAACTTTTTCTTTTAAGGCCACATTGCCTTAATTTCCTCTTTTAAACCTTAAAACTCAACATTTCTAAGTCATTTCTAAGTTTCCAAAAATTTTCGTTCGGCTTTGTAAACTTGTCATTTTCTTATATTTCCAAGTTTCCGGAAATGTTTACTTTTCATTTTTGAATCATTTCTAAATCATTTCCTTACATTTCCTAGTTTCCAAAACTGTTCACTTTCCATTTTTAAACTTAACATTTCCATGCATTTTCAGGTTCCCAAAAATGTTCAAAATTTATTCATAACACAAAAAATATGTCACTTCGTACAATTAAACCGAAAATGCATAGGCCCTTTTTAGGATGTTACATGTATTTAGCTATGTTTAGTGTTATGGAATAAATGGTATGATATTATTACTATGTGAATGCTATGTGATAGATTGAGTTAAATGGCACTAAGTGTGCGAATTCGAAAACGTGATCGAGATCAGCTTTCAACATTTTTCCAATTCATAAATTTTCATGCCATCATTTTATACAACTATCATACATTCATAAAACATGCATTTAGGCATATTATGGGTATACTTTTGGTTATTCGAACTTACTTGTCGAAATCTCGTCAGGTACAACCGTGTAGCAACTCATACAACCCATGTAATATTAATTTAACATTCAATTCATGTAACATTAGTTTGTCATTCAATTTCACATAACACAACAAACATCACATTTTCCATACCATACATCAACTTCTTATAAACATATTAAATCATACAATTTATGTCATATCAATAGAGAATTACAATTCAAGAATGGTGTTGCATTATTATTAACACACGAACTTACCTCGAATGCCGAAACGACCATTTTACCAACTTTTCCGATTTTCGATTTTCGTCCAGTTCTAGGTCCAAATCTCATTTTTCGGGGTCTAAAACATCACATTTCACTTATTTAATTAGTTTACTACTCAAAACAGTCCCTAACTCAAACTTTGGAAAAATTACAATTTTGCCCTAAAATTTTGCATAATTACAATTTTGACCCTAGGCTCGAAAATTAAACTTTATTCCTTTTTCTTATGTTTTATGACATGCTGAACATTTTTCACTTCTATAGCAACTTCAAATTCTTACTATAACACATAATTATGAACAATAACAACTTCTACCAATTAGCTCGTTTTACTCGTTTTCACCGAAAATCACTTAGTAAAAATCGTTCCTCTACTCATAAACATGCATAATCTACCATCAAACATCAAAATACACAATTATCCATCTTGGGTAAAATTTTTGACTTTAACTATATCTCAAAATATGGTTAGAAATAGGTAGATTAAAGTACAAGGATTTCAAAAATACAAAAATCAATAAAAACAGGACAAGAACGAACTTACTATTGAGCTTGGAATGCTTGGACAAAACCTCAACCATGGCTTCCATGGTATTTTCGATAGCAACCCCAAACGAATGAAGAAGATGACATCTTTTTTTTAGGCTATTTTGGCTTTATATGCCAATTTACTAAAATACCCTTAATGCCTTTCTTAGATATTTTTCCACACAAGCACATTTTTGTCCAAAATTTTAGAATTTGATAAAATTGCTATTTATGGGCTCCTAATTCATATTCCAAATCAATTTCATACAAAAAGCTTCTAGAACATGTATTTTGCAACTTATTCAATTTAGTCCTTAAAGTCTAATCGAGCACCTTAGACATATAATTTCTTCATGACCTTTTCACACAAGCATGTAAACATATCATAGACCTTATAATAATCATAAAATAATTATTTCTACTTCGAATTCGTGGTCTCAAAATCACTGTTCCGACTAGGCCCTAATTCGGGATATTACAAAGAAGCATTAACACATATATATACATCACATAATTGCCAAAATAAGTGAACTTACATGGCTAATATAGAATCAAATATGTAATGCAAACAAGCCAACACAAATGGCCGAAAATCATATTACAAAATCAAAATGACTCAAAGTTCCTGTACATGCCATATACCTAATTTACCAAAATTCAAAGGTACCAAGTGATAGGTAGATAGTGTGAAGCAATCTAGGTAGATAGTGTGAAGCAATCTCCTACGATCCCCGAATCCGAGTTAGCTTCGATATCATTATAAAACACGGGAAAATACACAAAGTAAGCTATAAAGCTTAGTAAGCTCGTATGAAATAAACTTAATACAATCGCACATAAATACAATTCAATAATTTAAAAACAACATGTAGTTTATAATAGCAACAAACCTTTCAAATACTCATTCACAAAATTGTATCCTTTCATCATCATTTCTTGATTCAATGCTAAAATAGTTTATACATATACATGTACCATATCGTACAATTCTCATACACATTCTCGTCTTTCATTTACCCGTTGAACCATTTGGAATAGAAGTCGGATACTCGAGGTTCTCATATGATAAGTACCTATACCATGGTCTAAAGCCAAATCAAGGTAACTTATCCAAAATACTAATTTTATGGCCCGAAGCCAAATCAGTCGATATGCATGGCCCAAAGCCAAATCAGTTTATCTTGCACCCGAAGTGCTATATAATGGTCCGAAACCAACTCACTGTATTCCCTAATGACATGTCACTAGCATCCTAAACTATTCCTCAGCTTCAACCAGGATTCCGGATGTTCAATCGTTGTTGAATCACTATCGTTCATATCCACAGTCTCGTATTCGCAATTCATGCAAAATCAAAGCATATAAAATACATTTGTATTAAAATTTATCACATATGAACTTACCTCGAATGTGGAAACGACGAAATAAATTGATTAGTCGATAACTTTCATTTTTCCTCGATCTAGATCTCCGCTTTTCTTGATCTAAATATTTTCAAAATTAACTTATTTAATCATCTATTTATTCATTTCAATCCAAAATATATTTTAGGGCTATTTTACACATTTGCCCCTAAACTTTCACATTTTTCACAATTTAGTCATTATTTCATAAAATCACAAATTAATGAAATTCCAATTATACCCATGGTAGCCGAATTACTATAATGCCCCTAGCAGACCATATGTTCCATTTATTTCATATTTTAACCACTAACTTTACACATTTCTCAATTTAATCCCTATTTTGCATTTTTACTAAAATCACTTTACAAAACTTGTTTAACTATCAACAAGCATTCAAAATCTATCATCAATCATCAAAACTCATACATATTCATCAATGGCAACATTCAAAACCTTTAGCAGTCTTGCAAAATAGTCCTTGGGCTAGCTAGTACTAGTTGCAACGATCACAAAAACATAGAAATCATTAAAAATGGAGTCAAAATTACTCACCAATTAAAGCTTGAAATGGTCGAATCCTAGCTTATTCCCATGGCCTTTTTCTCTTTGAAAAATGGCTGGAAGATGGTAAATTAAAAGATGATAGCTTTGTGGTTTTTGTTATTTTACTTTTTTATTTATCATTTACCATTTTAACCTTAATATTAAACTATTTAATTCACACAATGATTGTCCATAACTGTCCACTCATGCTATTAGTGGTATATTTACCACATAAGGACCTCTAAATTAAAATTCCATAGATATTAAATACCTTTAGCTAATGGAACTCCACTTTTACACTTTATGCGATTTAGTCCTTTTTATCAAATTAACCATCTAAATTTCTTTAAGAAAATTGCACACAAACATATTATCATGCCACATACATTAAAATAATAATAAAATAATTATTTTGACTTCAGATTTGTGGTCCCAAAACCACTGTTCTGATTTGACTAAAAACGGGCTGTTACAACTCTCCCCTCTTACGGATTTTCGTCCCCGAAATTTTTACCAGTGAATAGGTTAAGGTACTATATTCTTATTGCTTCCTTGAGCTCCCACATAATCTCTTTGACACCGTGACGTTGCCACAGGCTTTCACTAAACCTATGCCTTTATTTCTCAACTCTTTAATCTCACGTGTCATATTTCGGATTGGTTCTTTGTTATTTGACATGACGACTAAGTCTCAATTTTTGTCGGAGAAATTATATGTGAGTGGTCTGATTGCAACATAGATAACTGAAACATATTATTAATTTGTTCTAACTTTGATGATAATTCAAGACGGTATGTCACTGGCCCTCTCTCTCAATAAATTAATATAGCCAAACAAATTACAGAGTCAACTTCTCTTTGCAAACAGAACAAAAACTCCTCTTTAAAGGCCATACTTTCAGAAATACTCTGTCGCCGATCTAAAATCCAATATGTTTACGTTTCAAATCTGTATACCATTATGTTTATCTAAAGCTGCTTTCAATTTTCATAAATCACATTCATCTTTTCTCCAGAATCACAAATCAATTCAACCTCGTGTATCTTTTCTCACTAAGCTCCATCCAATATAACAGAGTTCGTCTTTTACAACCACGTAAAATTTCACACAGTATCATCCTATATTCGACTAAAAATTATTATTATACGTGAATTCGACCAACAGTAAATATTTTTCCCATTTACCTTTGAATTCTAATACATAGTAAATTAGAATATCATCAAGAATCTAGTCACTCTCTCATACTTATCATCAACCTGAGGATGAATTGTAGTGCAAAAATACAATCGCGTACTCCTAGCTTCTTGTAGCTTTCTCTATAATCGCAATATAGACCTTGGATCTCTATTCAAAATAATAGAGACTAGCACTCTGTATAACCTGACAATCTCAAAAACACATAACTCAGCAAAATTGCCATGTGAGAAATTTATACGTACTAAAATAAATATGCAGATTTCGTCTACCGATCAATAACAACTCAGATAGCATCTTTCTTTTTTAGAGATTAGGGTAATCCTGATACGAAGCTTATCATAACTCTATCTCTTTTTCCACTCCAGTGTCATCATTGACTATAATAGTCCTAAATGCACTTGATATTCGGCTTTAACTTGTTGACAAATCAAACATCTGAACACAAAATAAAAAATATCACTTTTCATACTCGACCATCAGTGCTTCTACCTCAAATCACTATACATTTTATTACTCTTCTGATGAATAGACAAGCTACCATTGTGAGCCTCATGCAAAATTTTCTATATAAGCTTAGGATTTTTCAATACACAAATTCTATCTCAGAATAATAATAATAATAGTCATCAGGTCCGACCTGAAATTTAGAATTAGAAGTCTATTCACACTGTATTCGTTTCGCTTACAATTCTCTATCACATTTCTGAGCTTCTCAGATTTGCAATGAAAACATCGATTTAGCTTTTAACTCATCTAATATTTTGCCATCATTTCAATGTCAATTGTGTAACCATTATTCACAAAGTAAACAATAGTTTTCCACTCAAGCATCAGCAATAGTTGCTTTTCCAAAAGGTTAATCAATAACTCACAATCTTTCAATAGCTCGAGCCATCAACGTTGTCTCAGATTCAAATCTTTTTGTGACATACACTACTTTAAATTCTCATGATGAGAAAATATGTGACATTTCTTGTCGAACAAATGATGTCGTCAAATTTTCAATGCAAACACAATAGCAACCAACTCTAAATCTTGTGTCGCATAATTCTTTTAGTATGGCTTTAACTGTCTGGGAGCATAAACTACCACTTTACATTCTTGTACTAAAACACATCCCAACTCGTTCAATGACGAAACACTGAAAATTACGAATTCTTTACCCGATTCAGGCTGAACCAGAACTAGTGTTTCTGTTAACAATGCTTTCAACTGTTTAAAACTTTGTTAACAAGTATCAGACCATTCAAACTTCACAAGCACGATAACTTTATCAATCAGAACAACTTTAAATCATAACAACATCTTTCAATTAAAACAATTCTAATAGATATATTTCTGTATCATGTTTTCTAGAACATGAATTCTTCATTCAAACTGTAAGTCTATTTAGTCGTGAATGCACAAAATTATTTCCCTACCTGAGGATAAACTTAAATGTACATAACTCAAATTATTCTTCAACTAATTAACCCACTCACATTTGAAGCAACTGAATCGATCTTATCTACCTGATAATAACATTTCAAAGTAATCTCTTCTTCATGTTGTTAGAACAACTCAAATATAAAATCTTTCATAATTTCCTCAACATACTAGTTAAAGATCTTTACAAACTGCATCAGGTCAACAAATCATAATATCCCGATTTAACTCATTAACCTTAATCAAGCTTACTTGAGAAAAACAAACCATTATAAAAATTTGAGCTTGAGCTTCAACCATTTATTCTTTTGCCGATGTCAACCTCTTCCACGAAAACTAGAAAAACCTAAAGTCAGTATCACCATGCCCCCATGATCAGATTGGAAATTATAACCATAATAAATATAATTATTTCAGATCACTGAATATCCTTTACAGATGAGCCATATTTGATACATTAAACAGTAAGAATGATAAGAAAACGAAGATAATGAAATCCAAGATGTGAAGCTATACTGAATTTTCGAGAATACAACCTATAATTGATGATAAAGATCCCAATGATATCCTAGAGAAAAAGAAATCCAGAAGAAAACCACCACTCATACGAACTAGAATCAATTGTGACAGAAGTAATGTAATTTTCATATATATAATCAAAGCAACAACCAATAGAAACAGAATACTAGCATCATATGAATTTTACCATCAATTTTTTTACCAAATGTCATGGAATAGAATACCAAAGAAAGATAAAACAATGACGATCATAAACCAACTAAATCCATAATGCTTTCATCTAACAATATGGTGAGTTAGCGTTCTCATAAGAAAAGAATCTCCTCCGAAAATGAACTGCTATATATAGCTCTGAGAATGAATGAACACATAGAATACCCAGAAGAGTTTGTCATAATCTACTCAACTATAACCACTGCACTCGTATATCTTTACAATTCAAACATGATTTCACTGACTATTACCATCATTACTAATCCCACATTATTCCATTCAATAATGAAAATCAATTCAGAATAATTTCCAATTAATACATTCTTTAGACATTATATCTGAATGAGTCGATTAGTCGAGATTAACTTCTTCTTTAACTATATCATTGCGTAATTCAAATAATCTTCATAACAAGCTGATATCCCTTCTAGAACTGTCTTTACTTGCTAACCCTTTATCATCTCTAACTGCATTAATAATTATTCCACCACTGAACTCTTTAGTTTCACATTTGTGAGCTTATCCAATCTAAATCTTGTGAACTTCATTGTATGACACTATATTGTAAAGCCTCAAAATTTAACTCGCATATATGCACACATATAATACAACATTTATCATCAACACAATATTAGGAACTTTTATTCATACCTTTATGAGTTTCAACTCATCATAGACACATTTTTACCCAGATGCTTGAGTATCATTTGAGTATCATCGGAACTAGCTCGGTTAAAAAACATTTGTGTCTGAGTAAGACAAATCTCATCAAATTCAGGAGAGATCACACTATCACAGTTTATATATGGCATGTATAGCTAGACTCTCATATATGCTACGTTAGTCCTAGAATTGACTAAATTGTAGCTATGATACCAACAAATGTAACACCCCTTAACCGTATTCAATGCCGAAATAGGGTTACGGAGCATTACCAGACTTACAACACATTTATACATAATTCTATCATGCATTTAACCATTTCATACAATCATCATTCAATATCAAATAATTTGTCCTTAATACAAGCCTCCGAGGCCCAAAACCTACATTGGGAGTGGTTCAAGACCAAACCGATAACTTAAGAAACCTTCACGAAACATTGAAAAATTTTCTAAAAATACGGGACACACGCCCATGTGGCCAAGCCGTGTGTCTCACATTGGCCACCAGACATGCCCGTGTCACAGGCCGCGTGGACATTCGAAATGGGAGCACATGGCCGTGTCACAACTCGTGTCTGACCCCGTGTAACTCTCTAACTTGGGTCACACGGCCAACACACACACTCGTGTAGCTAGCCCGTGTGCCCTAAAACTGGCCATACACGCCCATGTGCCAAGCTGTGTGCTAGGCCGTGCCAAACCTGTAGGGTATACTGACTTCTGCCACACGACCAAGTCACACGACCGAGTGTGAGGCCGTGTGGAGCATATTGAATTGATTTCTAAAACCACACCAGGGGACACACGGACGTGTACTTGACCGTGTATCACACACGGTAGAGACACAAGCCCGTGTCTCTACCCGTGTGAACAAAAATAGGCTATTTAAGAAGCCAATTTGCCACCCAAAATTACATGTACCTACACAACCCAAATGGAACCAATTCATAGCATAAATGAACATCTATTTTAGCCACAACCAAAGCTAATTCATACCATTTCCAATACTAACAACCAACATGCTTATAAACTCATGTTTTACTCAATCAAAACATACCAAAACACTTATACAAATCAACCAACTAAACCTTTACAAAACATACATCATTTAGCACCAATTCACAAGGATGACCATTCTCAATTCATCAACTATTAGCTATCTTAATAATTGCATTAACCAAACCATTTCCAACCAAACATGGACCACATCACTAAGAAGCATTAACACATATATATACATCACATAATTGCCAAAATAAGCCAACTTACATGGCTAATATACAATCAAATATGTAATACAAACAAGCCAGCACAAATGGCCAAAAATCATATTACAAAATCAAAAGGACTCAAAGTTCCTGTACATGCCACGTACCTACACAACCCAAATGGAACCAATTCATAGCATAAGTGAAAATCTATTTTAGCCACAACCAAAGCTAACTCATACCATTTCCAATACTAACAACCAACATGCTTATAAACTCATGTTTTACTCAACCAAAACATACCAAAACACTTATACAAATCAACCAACTAAATCTTTACAAAACATACATCATTTAGCACCAATTCACAAGGATAATCATTTTTAATTCATCAACTATTAGCTATCTTAATTATTGCATTAAACAAACCATTTCTAACCAAACATGGACCACATCACTAAGAAGCATTAACACATATATATACATCACATAATTGCCAAAATAAGCCAACTTACATGGCTAATATACAATCAAATATGTAATACAAACAAGCCAACACAAATGGCCAAAAATCATATGACAAAATCAAAATGACTCAAAGTTCCTGTACATGCCATATACCTAATTTACCAAAATTCAAAGGTACCAAGTGATAGGTAGATAGTGTGAAGCAATCTCCTACGATCCCTGAATCCGAGTTAGCTTCGATATCACTATAAAACACGGCAAAATACACACAGTAAGCTATAAAGCTTAGTAAGCTCATATGAAATAAACTTAATAGAATCACATAAATACAATTCAATAATTTAAAAACAACAACATGTAGTTTATAATAGCAACAAACCTTTCAAATACTCATTCACAAATTTGTATACTTTTATCATCATTTCTCGATTCAATGTTAAAATAGTTTATACACATACCTGTACCATCTCGTACAATTCTCATACACATTCTCGTCTTTCATTTACCCGTTGAACCATTTGGAATAGAAGTCGGATACTCGAGGTTCTCACACGACAAGTACCTATACCATGGCCCGAAGCCAAATCAAGGTAACTTATCTGAAATATTGATATCATTGCGCAAAGCCAAATCAACTGATATGCATGGCCCGAAGCCAAATTGATTTATCTTGCACTCGAAGTGCTATATCATGGTCTGAAGACTCAATTATTCCCTAATGACATCTCACTAGCATCTTAAATTACTCCTAAGGTTCAACCGGGATTTCAAATGTTCAATCGTAGTCGAATCACTATTGTTCATATCGACAGGCTCATATTTGCAATTCATGCAATATCAAAGCATATAAAATACATTTCTATAAAAACTTATCACATATGAACTTACCTCGAATGTGGAAACGATGAAATAAATTGATTAGTCGATAACTTTCCTTTTTCCTCGATCTGGATCTAAATTCTGCTTTTCTTAATCTAAATATATTCGAAATTAACTTATTTAATTATCTATTTATTCAATTCAATCCAAAATATATTTTAGGGCTATTTTACACATTTGCCTCTAAACTTTCACATTTTTCACAATTTAGTCCTTATTTCATAAAATCACAAATTAATGAAATTCCAATTATACCCATGGTACCTAAATTACTATAATGCCCCCAGCAGCCCATATTTTCCATTTATTTCACATTTTAACCACTAACTTTACACATTTCTTAATTTAATCACTATTTTGCATTTTTATTAAAAATCACTTTACAAAACTTGTTTATGAAACACCCCAAATCCGGCCCACGAGCCTCGACCGGATCTGGTATGTTCCTTGAATAAAACATTTTCAGAATTTATTCGTTGCTTTGGAAAACATTGGGTGATTTTGGAGAAAAAAATTTGATATGTCGAATTTGTTTAGAGTTTATTTGGAAATCGTTGTTTTTAAGTGTCAAAACATTTAACGTTTTATTTTTAAGAAAAATCATTTAAAGTTTAATTTAATAAAAATCGCATCATAATATAATAATTAAAATGCATGCATAAACAGTTAATAGCAAAGGCCTTATTACATCAAAGTAAAACCCGAATAAATCCAAAATACTTAAAATATAGAAAGTCCAAATAAAATAAAGTCTGAGCTGAACATGGCCACCACTCGACTCCCGCCGATCCTGGCCCATCACCGAGTGTCACCTGAAAAATATCCCACAACGAGGTGAGTCAAATAGACTCAATGTGTAACCAACACTAAGTTTCAACGATTCAGGCACATCATATCATATCACACATACATATATATAACAGATAGAAATAGTGATGCAATCCCGAACCCAAACCTAGATAACATCCGCTACACATCACCCGTACCAACCATCACACCGTGGGACTACTAAGTCGACCCCCATCCGCTACACATCATCGAAGACAGTCGCTGCAGACGACGTGCTCATCGCCCTTATATATATTGTGGCATTGCCACCAGATAAAATTTTGTGACATGAGTCACCACATTCAGATTATGTGACCAAAGTCACCACATTCAGATATTTGTGGTATAAACCACCAGATCACTTCCCCTTTCCATATAACCCATATGCCCCATGTCATACAAATATGCGTAAACCATGTCATATTTCTTATTCACATTCTTATTATTTCACATATGTGCTGTACAAATCATATTATACTCATAATAGGAGTAGGAAAACGTACCTGAGTACTTTGTACCATTGCATGGTACCCTTAGCCACATCTTGCATATTCATATTAATACATTTATTAAGACATAACCATAAATCTATTTAGGCTCAGTACGGGGTACACACCTGATTCGCTTAATGCCTTCACTGAAATCCCGAAAATCCCGATCTAGCGTCCTAGATCCTTAGTTCCTTGCTGCCGATTTGATTACAAATCAAATCCCGAAACTTTTTAGTGTTTCTTCCTTGAAATCGGCTAGCATTAAATCACTTCACAGGTTAGTTTTTGGCTTTTGAATAAATAAAGTATAGATCTAAATCATTGTTTTTAGCCTTGGCCGAATATTTTAAGCACTTACCTTGTGAATCTTAATTCCCGAAAACAACCACTTAATTATGGAGTTGTCGAAATCCCCTGCTTAACCACTTTTAGAATCAGCTTCTATACCAAAAAGTATTAGAAAGTGGCCTTAGGCCGAACACTTATACCTTTACCTTGATAGATCAAATCCCGAAATTGCTACTTGATTGGGGTATCAGTCGAAATCCCTACAAACATATGTTCGATCCAATCTAACATTTAATCACAGTAAAATGGCCTATGGCGGAATATCATCCATAGCTTACCTTAGATCTTAAAAGTCCCGAAAGACCTCTTCTCCCTTGTAGTCGACAATAGCAGACAAATCCCGAAAGACCTTTCAAAGTTTTGGCCAAGAACAACAATGGATTAGTTCCTAGATTTCGACAAGTCTACAAGAAAAAGGGATGGAAATTGAATAACATTTGATCTTACCTTAATACTACAGTCGATGGCACCCTTGCTTAAAACCACAGATATTCGGCTTTGAGGCTTAGAGAATAGTCGGCTATGAGCCTCTTGTGTATTCGGCTTCAACAAGAGTAAAAAGAGAGAGGTATAAGGCCTTAGGGAGAATCGACAATGGTGGTCTTTGGAGAGAAGAAGATTTCGGCTTAGAAAGGAAAGCTTGAGAAAAGAAGAGAAGTAAAATTCAGCCAGAGAAAGAGATGAGAGAATAAAAGAAAAAACAAAGCAAAAAGATAGATACTCTAATGATAAATTTCGGCTACACTAGCTTATCCTTGTTATTCTTCTATTTTTCCTCTTCTCTTACTGATTCAAAATAATTAAAAATAAATCCTCAATTATCTTCTGCTTTAGCCGAAATTTTCAAGGGAATTTAATCACATCTTAAACTCATCCCACAGTCTCCCATTGCCGTCTATTACTACCCCTTGTTGCCGCAAAAATAAATGCTCTTATTTGCTTCCCACGTTGCTCGAACCTAGCCCCATTGTACATGCTTGTGGGGTCACTTACTGGGCTTTAAGTGGCGCCTCCTTGCCACTTTAACAAGCCTATTTGTGTGTCATATTCTCCTTACTAATTTTCTTAAGGCCCTATCAAGCTTAGCTTTCTCTTAAAATTCAAGGCTTAATATTTCCTGAGGCATTCTTCTATATTCTAAGGTTCTCAAAATTCACATAACATATTTATAATGCATATAGGCATGCTTCCACACAAAATTAAATAATAATGCATAAGCCCAAAATCCCGGATGTTACAGTTCTACCCCCTTAAAATAATTTCGACGTCGAAATTACCTAGCTAAAATAAATGAGGGTATTGCTGTCTCATTGCTTCTTCTGGCTTCCACGAAGCTTCTTCCGATCCATGATTACGCCATAACACTTTGACTAAAAGAACTGATTTCCTATGTAGCACTTTCACATCTCATTCCAAAATCTGAATTGGCTCCTCCTCGTAGGACAAATCTGGTCTTAGCTCCACCTCCTCAACTAGCACTATATGAGATGGATCCGATCGATAACGACGTAGCATAGAAACATGGAATACGTCGTGCATCTGCTTCAACTCTAGTGGCAACTCTAACTGGTATGCCACTGATCCAACTCGCTTCAATACTCGGTAAGGTCCTATAAACCTTGGACTTAACTTCCCTTTGCGACCAAATCTCATCACTTTCTTCCAAGGCGAGACTTTAAGAAACACCTGATCTCCCATAGCAAACTCTATTTCCTTCCGCTTAAGATCTGCTTACGACTTTTGCCTATCAGATGCCTCCTTCAACCATGCACAAATTACTTCAACCTTTTCCTCAGATTCTGCCATAATCTCTGGACCCAAAACTTGATGTTCCCCTAATTCTGCCCAACACGTAGGAGTGCGACACTTCCGTCCATACAACGCTTCATACGGTGCCATCCGAATACTGGCTTGATAGCTGTTGTTGTAAGCAAATTCCGCTAACGGCAAATACTCTTCCCAACTTCCTCTGAAGTCTATTACACAGCCTCTCAGCATATCCTCTAACACTTGGATTACTCGCTCAGATTGACCGTCCGATTGTGGATGAAATGCCGTAGTGAAATCCAATCTGGTGCCTAAAGCCTAATGTAGCGCTTTCCAAAACCGAGACGTAAACCTTGGATCTCTATCTGAGATAATCAACACCGATACTCCATGCAATCTCACAATCTCTGCCTCGCCAACTTCTGCAAAAAATAGTCAACTCGCACTGGAATGAAATGCGCGGACTTTGTCAACCGATCCACTATCACCCATACCGATTCCTTCTTAGTAGGCGTAAGGGGAAGCCCACTAACGAAGTCCATGGTGATTCTCTCCCACTTCCATCGCTGGAATCATTATCGCCTAAAGCAATCTTGACTTTAACTTGGTGTTCACCTTGACTTGTCGACACGTCGCCAAGCATTTGCCGACAAATTCGGTAACTTCTCGCTTTACACCGTGCCACCAAAACTGCTCCTTAGATCCCTATACAACTTAGTACCTCCGGGATGCATAGCATAAGGGCTACTATGCAATTCTGAAGAATCCTCCGCGCTTTAACTCCTTATCCTTAGGCATACAGACCTTTCCCTTAAAACACAATAGTCCCTCGTCATTAATACCATAATCTTCCAACTTTCTATTCTACACTTGCTGTAACTTAGGACTTAAATCCTCATCCACCAACTGACTTTCTTTTACCTCATTCAACCATGTCGGCTTGACTTGCAACTCTGCTAACAAACTTCTGTCGTCATACAAGCTTAGATGTGCAAACATCGCCCTCAGATCCGACACCACTTTTCGACTTAGGGCATCTGCCACTACATTCGCCTTGCCCAGATGATACTCTATAGAACAATCATAATCCTTCAATAACTCCACCCATCTTCGCTGTCTCAGGTTCAACTCCTTCTGAGTCAGCAGATACTTAAGGCTCTTGTGGTCTGTGTAGATCACCAACTTTTCTCCATAAAGATAATGCCTCCACACCTTAAGAGCAAAGACCACTGCTGCCAATTCCAAATCATACGTCGGGTAGTTAACCTCGTGAGGCCTTAATTGTCGAGACGCATAAGCAACTACCTTCCCATCTTGCATTAACACGCATCCCAATCCTATGTGAGAAGCACAACAGTATACCACAAAATCCTTCCCTGCCTCCGGTTGAATCAAAACTAGAGCTTCAGTCAGAACCCTCTTAAGCTTCTCAAAGCTCTCCTGTTGCTTATCTGTCCATACGAAAGGTACCTCATTCTTTAACAACTTCGTCAAAGGTGCGGCTATCGATGAGAATCCTTCTACAAACCTTCTATAGTAGCCTGCCAATCCTAAGAAACTACGAACCTCAGCCACAGACTTAGGTGGTTTCCAATCTAACACTGCCTCAATCTTTCAAGGATCCACCCTTATTCCTTCTGTAGATACCACATGCCCTAAGAATGCGACTTCCTTAAGCCAAAATTCACACTTGCTGAATTTGGCATAGAGCTTCTTCTCCCTCAACACTTGCAACACTATCTGGAGATGCTCATCATGTTCCTCCTCAGACTTGGAATACACTAGGATGTCGTCAATGAACACAACGACAAACCTATCCAAGTAAGGTTGAAAAACCCGGTTCATCATATCTATGAACGCGGCTGGGGCATTCGTTAAATCGAACAGCATTACTAAGAACTCATAATGCCCGTATCATGTCCGGAAAGCCGTTTTATAGATATATGCTTCCTTTACCTTCAGTTGATGATACCCCGACCTTAGATCTATCTTCGAGAATACCGCGGCCCCCTTAAGCTGATCGAACAAGTCGTTTATCCTCGGCAATGGGTACTTGTTCTTGATGGTCAGCTTATTCAACTGACGATAATCTATGCACATACGCATAGTTCCGTCCTTCTTCTTCACAAACAAGACCGGTGCTCCCCACGGAGACACACTGGGTCGAATAAACCCACGATCAAGCAATTCTTGGATCTGAGCCTTGAGCTCAACCAACTCCTTTGGTGCCATTTTGTACGGGGCAATTGACACAAGAGCTGTTCCCGGGAGCAAATCAATTCCAAACTCCACCTCCCTATCCGGGGGTATTCTTGGTAACTCCTCCGGAAACACATCTACAAACTCCTTTACAGTTCTAACTTCACTAACTCCCTCTTCTTTTGCATCCAACGCACTAACAAAAGTCAAGAAGGCCTTGCACCCTTTTCGAACCATCTTATCAGCTTTCAGTGCTGAAACTACATTAGACAAGTAGTTCCTTCTTTCTCCTATCACAATTATCACCTCATTCTCCGGGGTCCTTAACTCCATTCGCTTAGCTGCACAATCAAATACAGCCCGATGCTCCACTAACCAGTCCATACCAAGTATAAGATCAAATTCTCCGAAGGGTAGTTCCATTAAGTCGGCAGAAATATCACTCCCTGAATCTCTAGAGGTACACTCCGGAAGATCCTATTCATCACTACAGTTTGGCCTAATGGGCTTACTACAGTCATCTCCCTATCAGACAGTTCAGAGGCTATGCCTAGAGTTTCAACTACTCTACATGCAACGTAAGAATGGGTCGAGCCCACATCTATCAAAGCAAAATAAGGCTTGTTTGTTATAAGGAACGTACCGGTTATAATGTCCGGCGCGTCTCCATCCTCCCTCTGGTGAACTGCATAAACCAAAACCGGCTGTCTTGCCTCTGTATTACCAACACCTCTACCAGGTGTTCCCCATCCTCTTCCAACATTGTTACCTCTACCATTCGGACCACGACCTCGCTGAGGCTGCTGTCCACCTCTACCCGCCTGATTAACACCCTGACCTGGGGGTCGACTCCCGTCTATCTTTATGGGACAGTCCTTAATCATGTGACCTTAGATCCACACTTAAAACATCCTCCCGTCTTCTTCCAACACTCTCCTAGATGCATCTTCCCACACTGGGTACAAGTACGATATTGCCCTCCTGTACTAGCTTGCTGACCTCGCGGGCCATTAACTCTATGCCTCTTCTGCACATTCCCAGACGATCCTGACGATCCAAAATCTCTTTTCTGCCTGTTCCGATCAGTGTTCTGCCTTACAGAGTCCTTAATTCCCTCGGCTACCTTAGCCTTCTCTACCAACGCAGCAAACTCCCGCTCCTGATGTGGGGCTATTAACAACCTCAGGTCATCCCTTAGTCCGTCCTCAAACCGGACACATCACTCATGCTTCGTAGCCACTACTTCTCGAGCATACCGGTTTAACCTTAGGATTTTAGCTTCGTACTCCGCTACGGACTTATTCCCTTGAACCGGCCCCAGAAATGCCTTCCTCTGCGCATCAGTGTAACGTGTGCCGACATACTTTTTCTGATACGCCGCCTTAACATACTCCCAAGTAAGATCCTTAAATGTGGCAACATCCCGAACTGTGAGCCACCATTGATATGCTTCATCGCGTAGCAGTGCCACCATTCCTTTTAGTTTTTCCTCAGCAGTTAAATCGAGCTCATCCATAATTCGCTCTGTCGCCTCCAACCAATACTCAGCTGTACTGGGTGCCACACCGGATATGCCACGGAATACCTCAGCTCCGTTGGCTCAGAGTAGCTCGAGTACAGATTTTTGAGCTCCCATATTTCCACCTGCTCTAGCCACCATCTCAAGAACTCGCAATACCGACTGCAATACTACATCATCTCCCGTCTGATCTTGCTGCTAAACACCAACAGCTGGTGGTGGGGGTGGAGGTACCTCATTTTTGGACCCTTGACCCGATCTAACGGGTTCCGACACAGTCATTCTACCTCTACCACGTCCTTGCACATTACGATCGCGTCCCCTAGAGCTCATTTCTACGATCGCGCTTTAATCTGATTACAAAGTTTTATGTATTAGCCTTTGTTCCACTGATTATCCGCGAACAATTTTATGAAAAGAAATTTAATAGTAGTTCTTTCGATCATTTAGAGTTTCAATTCTTCTATCCTAATTTAGAGAAGTACACCCATTCAGTAGCATCTACCACACACATTCATCATTCAAACATTGTTGTCTGTTCCTACCCTAGGGGTATTTTCGTAATTTGTCCCACAGGGGCATTTTGGTCATAAATCGGGGTCAATTTGAAAAAACATCTCTATAAATCAAAGGTATTTCAAAATTTGCAAAACTTGGTTATTTTTGAGAATTTGTTTTCCAAATCGGTGATGTTGCAGAAATTTTGAAAATCGGGGCTATTTTGGTAATTGTTAAGTCAGGGGTAATTTCGTAAATTTTCCAAATCAGGGTATTTTAATATTTTGCAAAATAGGGTTTTTGGATATTTTTGTAAAGTAAGAATGTCTTAGTAAAAATCGAGGGTAGTATGGTAATTTTAAGATTTTTCAAACCAAGGGCATTTTAGTAATTTTTCAACCAGGGGTATTTAGGTAATTTTGTAAATTGGGAATATTTTGGAAAATTTTCAAAAAAATAATTTTCTCAATTCAAAAGGGTAGTTTGTTGATTTTTAAAACTAAGGTTTTCATAAAAATATGGGTAGTCCCTTTCGGGTTTTAACTATTAAGTTTAGCCCGTGAGTCAGTCCTCTTGGTTAGGCTGAACCGTAGCTACGCACCAGGTAGGATTCTAGTGAAGAGGAGGTGAGTCACGAGGACTGCTTAAATACTAGGCTCTTCCCGAATCCAATCCTAGACATGCGCACAATGGTTGCCACACCCTAACTCGGCGACTTACTTCACAGGGTTGTTTAATTAGGCATTAAAGTCTTATGAAATTCTATGTTGGGGTAAGCTAGTCCTAGGGTTCAATAGTTCTTAATATACTATTCTACGTTCCCGTTCTAACCATATACAAATCATACTATAATTTACACAACAGTTAGGGGTACTTACCTGGTGGACTTCGGGTCGGAGACTTAGGTGCCATGCCAGAAAAACCTGCTTATTCACAAAATTGTTCACAAAACTTGTTTGGGCCTTATTTTAAAAAGGTTATGGGCTTTAAATCCAAGGCCGAGAGTTTAAAAATGGGTTCTGATACCAAGCTAAAACACCCCAAATCCGGCCCACAAGCCTCGACCGGATCTAGTATGTTCCTTGAATACAGCATTTTCATAATTCATTCGTTGCTTTGGAAAACATTGGGTGATTTTGGAGAAAAAAATTTGATATGTCGAATTTGTTTAGAGTTTATTTGGAAATCGTTATTTTTAAGTGTCAAAACATTTAACGTTTTATTTTTAAGAAAAATCATTTAAAGTTTAATTTAATAAAAATCACATCATAATATAATAATTAAAATGCATGCATAAACAGTTAATAGCAAAGGCCGTATTACATCAAAGCAAAACCCGAATAAATCCAAAATACTTAAAATATAGAAAGTCCAAATAAAATAAAGTCTGAGCTGAACATGGCCACCATTAAGCTCCTGCCAACCCGGTCCATCACTGAGTGTCACCTGAAAAATATCCCACAACGGGGTGAGTCAAACAGACTCAATGTGTAACCAACACTAAGTTTCAACGATTCAGGCACATCATATCATATCACACATACATATATATAACAGATAGAAATAGTGATGCAAACCCGAACCCAAACCTAGATAACCATCCGCTACACATCACCCGTACCAACCATCACACCGTGGGGACTACTAAGTCGACCCTCCATCCGCTACACATCAGCGAAGGCAGTCGCTGCAGACGACGTGCTCATCGCCCTTATATATATTGTGGCATTGCCACCAGATAAAATTTTGTGACATGAGTCACCACATTCAGATTATGTGACCGAAGTCACCACATTCAGATATTTGTGGTTTAAACCACCAGATCACTTCCCCATTCCATATAACCCATATGCCCTATGTCATACAAATATGCATAAACCATGTCATATTTCTTATTCACATTCTTATTATTTCACATATGTGCTGTACAGATCATATTATACTCATAGTAGGAGTAGGACAATGTACCTGAGTACTTTGTACCATTGCATGGTACCCTTAGCCACATCTTGCATATTCATATTAATACATTTATTAAGACATAACCATAAATCTATTTAGGCTTAGTGCGGGGTACACATCTGATTCACTTAACGCCTTCACTGAAATCCCGAAAATCCTGATCTAGCGTCCTAGATCCTTAGTTCCTTACTACTGATTTGATTACTAATCAAATCCCGAAACTTTGTAGTGTTTCTTCCTTGAAATCGGCTAGCATTAAATCACTTCATAGGTTAGTTTTCGACTTTTGAATAAATAAAGTATAGATCTAAATCATTGTTTTGAGCCTTGGCCGAATACCTTAAGCACTTACCTTGTGAATCTTAATTCCCGAAATCCCCTGCTTAACTACTGTTAGAATCGGCTTCTATACCAAAAAGTATTAGAAAGTGGCCTTAGGCCGAACACTTATACCCTTACCTTGATAGATCAAATCCCGAAATTGCTACTTGATTGGGGTATCTGTCGAAATCCCTACAGACATATGTTAGATCCAACCTAACATTTAATCACAGTAAAATGGCCTATGGCCGAATATCATCCATAGCTTACCTTAGATCTTAAAAGTCCCGAAAGACCCCTTCTCCCTTGTAGTCGACAATAGCAGACAAATCCCGAAAGATCTTTCAATGTCTTGGCCAATAACAACAATGTATTAGTTCCTAGATTTCAACAAGTCTACAAGAAAAAGGGATGAAAATCGAATAACATTTGATCTTACCTTAATACTACAGTTGACGGCACCCTTGCTTAAAACCATAGAGATTCGGCTTTGAGGCTTAGAGAATAGTCGGCTATGAGCCCCTTGTGTATTTGGCTTCAACAAGAGTAAAAAGAGAGAGGTATAAGGCCTTAGGGAGAATCGACAATGGTGGTCTTTGGAGAGAAGAAGATTTCGGCTTAGAAAAGAAAGCTTGAGAAAAGAAGAGAAGTAAAATTCGGCCAGAGAAAGAGATGAGAGAATAAAAGAAAAAACAAAGGAAAAAGATGGATACTCTAATGATAAATTTTGGCTACACTAACTTATCCTTGTTATTCTCCTATTTTTCCTCTTCTCTTACTTATTCAAAATAATTAAAAATAAATCCTCAATTATCTTCTACTTTAGCCGAAATTTTGAAGGGAATTTAATAACATCTTAAACTTATCCCACAGTCTCCCCTTGCCGTCCATTACTACCCCTTGTTGCCGCAAAAATAAAAGCTCTTATTTGCTTCCCACGTTGCTCGAACCTAGGCCCATTGTACATGCTTGTGGCGTCACTTACTGGGCTTTAAGTGGCGCCTCCTTGCCACTTTAACAAGCTTATTTGTGTGTCATATTCCCCTTACTAATTTTCTTAAGGCCCTATCAAGCTTAGCTTTCTCTTAAAATTCAAGACTTAATATTTCCTAAGGCATTCTTCTATATTCTAAGGTTCTCAAAATTAACATAACATATTTATAATGCACATAGGCATGCTTCCACACAAAATTCAACAATAATTCATAAGCCCAAAATCCCGGATGTTATAGTTTAACTATCAACAAGCATTCAAAATCTATCATCAATCATCACAACTCATACATATTCATCAATGGCAACATTCAAAACCTTTAACAATTTTGCAAAATTGTCCATGGGCTAGCTAGTACTAGTTGCATCGATAACAAAAACATTGAAATCATTAAACATGGAGTCAAAATTACTCACCAATTAAAGCTTGAAAAGGCCAAACCCTAGCTTATTCCCATGGCCTTTTTCTCTTTGAAAAATCGGTGGAAGATGGTAAATTAAAAGATGATAGCTTTGTGGTTTTTGTTATTTTACTTATTTAATTATCATTTACCATTTTAACTGTAATGCCCCAAAAATATAAGGTCTTTAATTTTTCATGTTCTGACAAAAATTGCTTGTTTGCTTTAATGGCTAAGTGATTTGGGTGTGTATAGGAGTATTTGAGAAGCCTGGGTTCAAGTCTTTGCTCTTACAAAATTTTATTTTTTTCCTTTAAATGAACTTGGACATTGGCACTTAGGCTTTATTAATAATAATTCTTGTTTAATGACACAAGAAAAGCTTGTGGCCTAGTGGCAAGTGGCGTGTTGAGTAACTATGAGGTCTGAGGCTCAAATCCTAGGATAAGCAATGGAGTGTTTATTTTGCTACTTGAGCTGGGAAGGTAGAAGAGTTGGACTTAAACGCTGCTGGTGAGGTGTTTGAATGGGACATGGAGAGGTTGTAGGAGTCAATCGTGGAAAGGATTAAGGGTGAGTATTGTGGAGAGAATCAAGAAAGTTGGTGTGTGGGAGTGTTGGTGCCGAATGGGGTGTTTAGCTACTCAGAGTTTCGGCTGAGACTTCCTTTGGGGGGATTCAGTTTTGGTCATTTTTCGTTTTGGGTCTTTTGCTCTAAAATCCTGAAGTGCCGAAATAGCTTTCATTCTTGCTTTCTATTTTGGTTGCTAGTGTACTACCGAATTGACATTTGGGGGAAATTGGTTAGTGTGTCGTTTACACCTTTCTTCATTGTCGAATTTGTCTTGCCTCTCTCACTTTTGTTTTGCTTTTTCCCTTCCTCTTGAATTCTTCTCCTTTCGGTCTCCCTTCTAAGCCGAACCTTCCGTTCATCTTCTTCTTTGCTTCCCACTCTCTCCCAATTTTAGCTGATTTCATCATAAGGCTCTTTTTTGTGTACTTTCATTTTATCATCTCTTCCCTATTGTGCTTGACTGAATATATCTAATCTATTCTAACTGATCCATCATCATCCCTTTTCTTTTGTACCAAGCCATGTAACACCCCTCACCCGTACCGGACTTAAACATTCACAATATACAAAATCGGGTTACCAAATTTCACCAAAAATTACAACTTTTCAAACACATGTATTTGACCTTGTCATCTATTTAATTACTTATACCACATAACAAGACATTAACACATACCATGGACAAATAGACTTACAAGCCAAAATCATCATAAGCCACATCTCATGGCTATAATCAACAAATCAATATAAGCCAATACATTTGACTAATGATAAAAACATCCATCATAGAAAAATTAAGTCCTTATACATGCCACTCACTTGAAAACATTTAACATACATATGCCAATACTCCAAGGATAATGGCTCGATAGTGTGATGCTGCCTCCGACGATCGCCAACCCTAAGCTGACCTGACAAAAATAAAAGAAATAGAAAGGAGGGAGTAAGCTTTACGCTTAGTAAGCTCGCATGAAAATAATAAGCAATGCGACAACATGCTATTTTCATATTCTTTCTATTTATTCAAATTCCAGTTCAGCTATTTTCTTGAGTCACAGTCATTAAATTATTTATATCTAGAGCTACAGTACTCCAAATTAAGATCCATTAATTTTCCATGAAACTAGACTCACATATCCTCTTACCATAAAATTTTCAGAATTTTTTATTCAGCCAATTAGTACAGTTTACTCTTTAAAGTCTCCCCTATTTCACTATTCAACTATTCTGACCTCTCTTCACTACAAATCAATTTTCTCCTTGTACAGAGTTCATATGACCCTCTTGTTTAGTTAAATTTAAAATAGACTCATTCAGGACTTTATTCATATAAATTATATCCCATAATTATTTTTTTACAATTTTTAATGATATTTCCAAGGAAGAATAAGGGATTACGTAATCATTCTAAACCAGTCTCACAAAAATTTAATTATCTCAAATTATACAAATCCTTTGTTTGCTCTGTTTGTTTTACATGAAAATAGACTCAATAAGATTTAAATCAATATCTCATCCAACTTATAATTCAATTTATACTATTTTTAGTGATTTTGTAAAATCACGTAACTGTTGTTGTTTCAATCTATTTTACTGAAAATTTTACTCTCCCATGTTTTATTTATATCACTTTCATATATGCACACATAACACCAAGCATAATCAATACTAGCCCTATCAGCAATATTTACAAGTATTCATATTGGCACTTACACCATATCAGCCTTACCACCATTTCAATCACGTATCACATATCAAACACATTATGCACATACACATATGATCACATGCACCCTTATTCACACAAACACTTGCTCACACGTACATTTGCCACATTTCACAATTGGTCACATTCACACCTGCACTTATTCCTAACATGATCACACCAATCATCATTAGTAAATTATCTTGTTGAATCCTTTCGGAAAATGCCCAATACTAGGTGGTCTCAGCACATAACTCCATCTACACATAATTCGGCTTTCTTGTACACATGGTGAAGGTCCCTTATCACCCATGTGACCTAGCCATTCCATCTCGTAGCTTTCTTGTCTGCATGGCGTCAAACACTAGGAACCACTTATGTGACCTAGCTACTCATAACCCGTAACTTTCTTGTACACATGGTATACACACAGTATTACACATGTGACCTAGTTACATATGAAATTATTATCCCGTAGCTTTCTTGCACGCATGGTGAAAGTCCCTTATCATCCATGTGGCTGGTGA
Organism: Gossypium bickii; assembly: GCA_025503065.1. Taxonomy (NCBI): domain Eukaryota; kingdom Viridiplantae; phylum Streptophyta; class Magnoliopsida; order Malvales; family Malvaceae; genus Gossypium; species Gossypium bickii. The sequence continues at coordinate 55,649,009 of CP106717.1, read as the reverse complement.
AAGTCCCTTATCATCCATGTGGCCTGGCTACATATCAAATTTTGCCATCTCGTAGCTTTTTTGTGCATACGGTGAAGGTCCCTTATCACTCGTGTGACCTAGCTACATATTGTCCGTATCTCTCGGTTTTCCAAAGGTTCAATCGAGAATTTCCCATTCCAAACATTTTCATATTTTAGTTATCACTTAATGATTTCCATAATATCTAGCAAAATAATTATTGAACAAGTAAAATAAATACGTTATTTACATATAACTTTCTTGTCGAAATCTCGTTAGGTACAACCGTGTAGCAACTCGTACAACCCATGTAATATTAATTTAACATTCAATTCTTGTAGCATTAATTTGCCATTCAATTTCATATGACACAACAAACATCACATTTTCCATACCATACATACCATCCATCAACTTCTCCTAAACATATTAAACCATACAATTTATGCCATATCAATAGAGAATTACAATTCAAGCATGGTGTTGCATTATTATTAACACACGAACTTACCTCGGATCGAGAAACGGTAATTTACCATTTTAATCCATAACCTTGTATTTTTCCCAATTTAAGCCTGAATCTCAATTTCCTTGATTTATATCACATTTAGCCTACTAATTAGTCACATTATTCGTATAGGTCCAAAAATCATATTTTTTACAAGTTGCACTTTGACCCCTAAACTTTCACATATTTGCACTTTTGCCCCAATGCTCGTAAATTAAACTTCAACCCTTATTCTTATGATCTATAACATGCTGATCATTTTTCTCTTCTATGGCAACATCAAATTCTTGCTCTAACATGCATTTATGTACATTAGGTATTTTTGCCGATTATGTCGTTTTACTTGTTTTCACTTAAAATCGCTTGGTAAAAGTTGTTTAACATAATTATAAGCTTCATATACTACCATAAAACATCAAAATAAATACATTTCACCTATGGGTATTTTTCCAAATAGGAACCCTAGGTTAAATTATTGCTAGAACAAGCTAAATCAAGTTACTGGACTCCAAAAACGTAAAAAACATGAAAAATGGGGCTAGAATGGACTTACCATGAAGCTTGGAAAGCTTGAAAACCCTATCCATGGCTTCCCACATGTTAAATTCGGCCTAATCTTGAAGATGGACAAATTTGGCATTTAAATTTTGTTTTTAATTCATTTAATTCACTAAATTACCAAAATGCCCCTTAAAAAATCTTTTGAAACATACCCATCCATGTCCATTTTTGTCCACCAACTTAACCAATGGTCTAATTATTATTTAAGGACCTCCAATTTAAAATTTCATAACAATTGGACACCTCTAACATGTAGAACTCAACTTTTGCACTTTTTACAATTTAGTCCTTTTGACTAAATTGAGTGCCCAAACGTCAAAATTTACGAATGAGATTTTCACAAAATCATTCCGTGAAATTGTAGACCATAAAAATATAATAAAAATAAAATTTTCCTCGTCGGATTTGTGATCTCGAAACCACTGTTCTGACTAGGCCCAAATTCGGGATGTTACAAGCCAAATACCGTAACCTTTAACTACTACCTGGCAATCGGTTGAATTCCTCTACACAACTCTTTTTGCAGTCATCAAGTTTGGTAAGTCTTTCAACTTTTCCAAGTAAGTTATTTCGTTAGCACTATGTTACTAAGTCACTCTTGTTTGTTTGTTCCCTGTGTTTTAAAATCTCACGAAGGAAAAAGGGGATTCTTTAGTGTGTAGAGGCATTCCCAAATCTTCCCTTCATCAACTGACTGATCATTGGGGGTAAGTTGGTTTAGTAGGCCGAATATGCTGTGATTTTGGTGTTGGGTTTTTACATCAAATTTTTGTGAAGAATTCTGTCTAAGAAGAATCATTGTTTAAGCAGGTAATCATCAAAAACTTAGGGACGTGGCTTGGCCAGTAATCTTAGAGGAGTAGGCCATATTTCGTATAAACATGGTAGGTAATGATTGATTAAGTGTGGATTAAGTGTCCATAAGAGGGTGTTTTACCCTAGTGATTAAAGCATTAACATGGGCCATGTTTGAATTTAGGTTGGGTGCTCGTGGAACTTGGAGCGGTTTCGTAAACAGGTGTGTAACCGCACTATCTCCGCTAAGAATCGAAAAAAGCCGAAAAGCCAAAACTTTGGAATTTAAGGCCTCAGGAGCGTGCAATCGATCGTGTGGAAAAATCGAGCCCACAACCGAGGGTGGTAGATTGAAGAGGCCGCTACGAGTGTTCTCGCGCACTTCGGCCGTTATGGGCCTCGTTGGGCCAAAATGGGCCGTATGAGCCCAATGGGCTTGTGAGCCCATACGGATAAAATATACAAAAAGTGGCACAAACTGGATTGGGCTAGGTAGATCACAGAGCCATGATTGAATTTGGGCCAAATGTGCCACACGAGCGTGTGGGCCCATTTAAGCCGAATATTGGACTTTGAGCCCATTTACACTATTTCGACCAAATGGATTATCTATGTCGCTTGAGGCGACTGTAGGCCTTCGGAAAGGTTGTTAACTATACCGAGACCCCTAAAAAGTAAAAAGAATGAAATACCCTAATGAGTAAAATAACTGAAATACCCCTAATGAGTAAAATGACTGAAATACCCCTAATGAGTAAAATGACCAAAATACCCTTAAAGGGCAAGATTACCGTCTTACCCATAATGCATAAAAATGACTATTTTACCCCTAGAGATAGATTGACAGATGAAAATATGTATTGTATGACTGTACTGAGTAGGACATGTTGCATACACGAAATATTGATGACATGGCATACTGCATGGGGTTGGGATTCCATTATGGAGGAAGTACTGATACTGGTGGCTCTGCCACAATTACTATTACTAGTGGCTTTGCCACATATACTGTATTGGTAGCTCTACAGCATTATTATTACTGGCAGCTATGCTGCAATATTGGTGTGAGGGCTGGGTGGGTCGACTTTATCCTCAAATGGTTTGTTGTGTTGGTACTGGTGGTGTGCTGGCTAGATTGGGGTTGGTTTGCATACTTGTACCATACTGATACTGTATCGGGCTTAGGCCCACACTGTTGCTGTATTGGGCTAAGGCCCATACTGTACTATTCCTGAATAGGGCTCAGGCCCAGAATGTTACTGTATGGTAGGAGATTACACACTGAGTTCTCGTAACTCACCCTTTTCTTTTAACTGTTCAGATAATCCCCTACCTTAGACTATTTGGAGCTACGAGGGACTCAGAGGTGGCCACACATTCACTAATATTCTATTCTAGACTAGTTATTTAAATTTTTAGATTGGGTTGATAATTATGTAATAAGGCCTTTGGTGATTTTGAAACTGTCGACCTAATACAACTAAGTTTTCAAAATAATAACTGTTTTAAAAGACAAACGCACATCTTCAAAACTTTGAAATGACATTGATTAGAGTAGCTTCCGCGGGTTTTTAGCCAACTAAGAAATTAACAGAAACAAACATGACAATCGTTTTAATAAGTGGTTTTTCCAACTTAATGATTTACCAAATATTTTTCCGAGCAATAAAAACTAAATGTGTTATTCACTTAAAAACGGTTTTCTATCAACAAGCCTTGATTTCGAAGGACACTTCAATCTGACACGTTGGATTCGGTCGGAACGTCTAGGCCGAGTTTGGAGTGTTACATTAGCCTTAATATAAACCATTTAAATCACATAATGATTGTCCATAAATGTCCAATCATGCTAGTAGTGGTATATTCACCACATAAGGACCTCTAAATTAAAATTCCATAGCTATTAAATACCTTTAGCTAATGGAACTCCACTTTTACACTTTATGCGATTTAGTCCTTTTTATCAAATTAACCATCTAAATGATAAAATTCCTTAACGAAAATTTCCCAAAAACATATTATTATGCCACAGATACTAAATTAGTAATAAAATAATTATTTTGATTTGAGATTTGTGGTCTGAAAACCACTGTTCTGATTTGACTAAAAACGAGTTGTTACAAATAAACTTGCCAATCATGACCTTTTTTAAGACAATGAGTACATGAAAGTGAGGCATCATATATATAGTTTGGTTTCTCAAAGATGTTTTGAATTTCATTTAGTTTTTTTTTTAATTTATAAAATTGAAACCACTCTTGTCAAAGAAATCTCTTTGCGTCTCAAGCATGCCATTCAATTTTTGTTGCCCACATATAATATAGAAGATAAATCATGTAAGGTCTTGTTATTTTTGTTTAAATAATCAATTTAAACTCACATGCCATTCAATTTTTTTTCTATTTCTTTTTTGGCTATGGTTAGAGATTCGTTCTCCTACTTTAATTTTGAAATCATTTTCTTATACTTGGAATTCATGATGCCAAACTCCATAGCCAACTCATCAAAAGCATATTGCAATTCGTTAAAAGTATATTCATTTAAATCACATGATTTAAAAAGTACATTTGGATTATCAACAATCATAAGACATAGATTGGCAACTTCATGTTCCTTATCACGATCAGAGGAGTCTCTATTGCTCCAAGTTACCATCATAGCTTTCTTCTTTTGTTTTGATGCCCAGTCTGCCATAATTTATTATGAAAAATTAGGTCCTTTTCACTACTTAAGGAGCTTATACTCAAGGGTTTTTATGTTAGCTACATTAGTCTTTAGTACTTAGCTTAAATTGAATAAAATGAGCTTTTGATGATGTTTCATGGCCTATTAGGCCGATTCGTGCCTAAGGTAGCTCTAACAAGTTAACAATGTGTGCAAGAAACAATCGAAGCTAAGAAGTTAGTGGACTTGACCAAATGTCACAACATCCATCATGAATTTCGAGACATCGAAGCTACTCCAACACTTAGACAAATTTTCAACCAACATCCACAATGCAAGCTCACTGGCCCCAAATTCGCAACATTGGGGGACCAAAATTACAACATTAGGCTACAGATCACAACATTCAAGACAGTAGCTGAAAGATGGAAGTTGATACCAAAGTGCAGTAATGCCTCGACACTCAATACTAGTACTAGAAATTTGAGTAAACTGCTTGCAAAGTCGCGATATTGGACCTGGAATATCGCGACATTGAAGTTTGATGGGCTAAAATTCTGTAAAGGGTTTTTTCGTTTTTACAATCAAAATTAGCTTGTAATTCAAAGTTTAGTTGACCCAATTAAGTCAAAATGCCTGAAGATTATAAATATAACATGTAAACATCATATTAGGGAGGTTTCTTAGGTTTTAGAGTCATAAATTTAGCTAGATTTCAAATTTATCAACATTGTTCTTTTGTTATTTTTCAATTTTTATAGTTAATAGATTCTCAATTTTCATTCTCTCTTTTATTTTGCTCTATTTTCACGTGTGTTTTATTCCAAATTGCCAATCACGATTCTTCACAATTTACATCACAACTGATCGATTTCAAGCCTTGGATTCTTCAGATTTTCAAATAATTTCTTAATCCTTCTCTTTATTATTTTACATTATTTTAATGTTTAACAATTTGATTAAGGTATTTGTATTTAGAATGGGCTAGAACCAATTCCCTAGAGGGTTAGTTAATCAAATTGGGTGTGGTTAGTTTAAAATTAGGGTTAGGAAATTAATTAATTTGATTAGGTAAAATGAGCTTAAAACATAGAATTGACGACTCTACGAAGTAATTGTAACATCCTAAATTAGGGGTTGGAGCATAACTCAAGTGTTAGTAGGCTTTAAGTGGGGTTGGTGATGTTTTAAGGGTTTTTAAAACTCTAGGATTAAAAGGGAGTGCATTGGAAATTTTTGAAATTTTTAGGTTAAAAGGGGAAATTAGGCTAAGGAGGCCTTAATGAAAATTTCAGGAGTTTATGGACATGAACTTGGGCTTAGTAAAGTGGCTTGAGACGCTACTTTAGGGGCCTTGGAGGCTTGCGCAGGAGGGAAGAGGTTCGAGTAACGCGGGGCGCATCAGAGGCTTTTATTTCCCTTTTGGCGTCAACTAGAGAAATTGGGCTAGGTAGGCCTTAAAAATAAATGGCAAGGTTTATGGGCATGAAAGTCGGATTGGTAACGTGGCTCCCATGCGCCACTTAAGGGCCTGGAATGACGCCTGGACAAGGGCCTTGGTTCGAATCCCGTTGGCGGCATGGGCATGTTTTATTTTTGTTTTGGCGTTAAGGCAAGGGGGAGCTAAGGAAGGAGCTCTTAAAAGGAGTTGTAGAGAGTTTATGTCACACAAAGACGCCATAGCAGAGTGGCTGGAGGCGTGGGGTGTTTCCAGCAAGTCACGTGTTCGAAACTCGGGGCAGCAATGGGTGGTTTTTATTTTGTTTTTGCGCCAGGGTAAAAAGGGGAAGCTAGGCAAGGAAGTCTTAAGAAAATTTGTAAAGGATTTATAGCATAAGAACCTGCCTGTTAAAGTGGCAGTAGCGCTTAAGCAATGGGTGCAGGTCAGGAGTTCAAGTCGCATGGGAAGCAAAATGTTGAAGTTTTAATTTTTGCTTTTGACGTCAACAGCAGGGGAAGAGTTGGGCAGCATGTGGACTCCAATAAGATAAGCTAAGGCTTTTTTTTAATTTGAAAATTCGGCTATAGGAAGGGATAAAGGTTGGGTTGTTTTATTTAGTTTAAATTAGTAAGATGAGTAGATAATTGATGTGTTATTTTAATTATTTTGAACAAGTGTCAAAGAGATAAAATAGGAGGGGAATTTGGGATATGATTAAAAAGGAAAAAGTGGCCTGCCAAGGGTCTTTTGGTGGTGTTTAATTTCGATCATTTAGGGGGATAAGTGCCAAATTTTATTTATTTTTTATAATACTTCTTGCCGAATTTGTAATCAAGAAAAATCCTCTCTTTCCTCACTTATTTTTGCTAAGGCCGAAACTCCACCATTCTTTCACCATTGCCGATTTCATACAACCCTCTTCCATACTCTTTTTCTTTCTCTCAAACGTCAACTCTACCTTATTGTTTGGAGGCCGAATATTCCAACTTCAATTGTTAATCTATAGCCGAATAACAAGGTGCTCTATTTTCTGTTCTTTTGTCGCAAGTCTTAGATAACGAAGTATCATAAGTGGTAAGTATTTAAGTAGTCAGTTTATTTCTTTTTATTTGTGTGACGGAATCAAATGTCTAGGCCCTGATCTAAGGATGGCCAAATGTCCATTAAGCTATTTTATGTGTCTTTTGTGTAGCCGGTATTAAGGAGCAGTAAGGAGTTCTTCGGGATTCGAAAGCATCAATGTAAGCGGTATGTGTTATTCAGCCAAGGGCCATTTTCCCTAGATTTATTGTTAAGCCAAATCTAACAGAGGTTAAGCAGGGAGTTCGACAACTTCTAAGACAAGGAGCGGTTTCGGGATTTAGATCCGTAAGGTAAGGCAGTTGTGACTCTCGGCCTTAGGCCATCTTTGGTATTTAAGTGGCTAACCGATTTTGTCCATGATGGATTAGGGGCAAATCGACAGGCATAGGGGCAAGTTTCAGGATTCTAGATTTGTGTTAGATTCAATAGAACGGGATCTCGCTAAATAATCAGCTGCGTAGTTATCGCACTGTCTCTTGAATGTTTATATGTATTATTTTATGCATGTGTATAAAGTGAATGATAGACGAAATAAGGGCTAAGATTGTGAATACCCGTGGTGAGTGATTGACTAATCAGGTCAGTGATTTACGATGATAAATGATTATTGATATATGTATGAAAACGTGATGGCATGTGATGTATGCTTACTTTTATGAAATTGTGGCATGATACATGGGACTTGGGATGTAACTATCGAAGGAAAGGGTGTACATTATGTACGTGGTCTAATGTTAGCCTTGTGCTACATTAGCGCTTGATGTTAGATAGGTGCTACGTCAAGGGAGGTGTTGGCTAGGTGTGCATCTCGGCGGTTGATAGCTGTGTGCATCACCGTGGACTGATTGATATGTGGGATCCCTACGGGATCGGTGGCTCAGCCACGGCCTTGAGCAGCAAGTCTGCCAAGGTAGGCTATGTGGATCACGATGTGATCGGTGGTGGATTAGCCACGGCCTTGGGCAGGGAGTCTGCTAAGGTAGGTGTAATGGATGGACTTAGGTTGGGTTGGGTCATAATTGCATATTTATGGGTATGGACTGTGTGGATATGGGCCAAGCCCATATTTGGAGACATGTGTAATAACTATGCACTGAGTCTGTTTGTCTCACCCAATATTTTATTAAACCTTACAGGTGATGCATGATGTTCGGACCGGGTTGGAGAGGATACGAGGTGGCCCATGCAGAAGAAGATGTTTTCATTATTTTATGCATTTTAATATTAAGTACTTTGTTTAAGTATTGGTTGTAAGAAGGGCCTTATAATATTTGTTATTATTTTTAATATGGCTTGATTTAATTAAATTACTATATGCAAATGATTTTGTTTTTAGCAACTTATTTACTCAAAATATATATATTAAAGTTTTAATTCAAGTATTTCGTAACATTAAAGTTTTACTTAAAATTTCAAATACACAATGTTTTATTAAAGACAAAAAATTTTAATGTTTTTCCCAAAAGTGAAATCAGTCTCCAAACGTTTTCCGCAGTGACACACTAGATCCGGTCAAAACTCGTGAGCCGGGTTTGGGGGTGTTACAAATTGGTATCAGAGCCCAATTCAAAACTCGGCTTGAAGGTTGTGGGGCCCAAAAATGTTTTCAAAAATGGGCTTTTCGAAAATATGGGTTTTTTAGAAATTTCTCAGGTTATTCTAGCATGGCACATGTATCTCCAGCCCGAAGTCCACCAGGTAAGTACTTCTAACTATTGAAGTGATTTGTTTGTGTGAACTGTTATGGGCTTATTTGGGCTCGTAGATTAGAATATTAGGGCTATTGAACCCTAGGGCTAGTGCACTTAAACACATGCATAAGACTTAAGGACTATTAAACAAACCTGTGAAGTAAGTCACCGAGTTAAGGTGTGGCAGCCATTGTACGCATGTCTAGGATTGGTATTCAGTAAGAGCTTGGTACTTAAGCAGTCCTAGCGACTCACCTCCTCTTTACTCGAATCCTACCTGGTGCGTAGCTACGGTTCACCTTAACCAAGAGGACTTATTCACGGGCTAAACCCGATAATTAAAACCCGAAAGGGACTAGCCAGGTAGTTTTATAAAATTCCTAGTTTTAAAGTTCCTAATTTACCCATTTAATTATAGTAAAAGATTATTGTGAAAATTTTTCCAAAGTATCTCCGATTTACAAAATTACAAAAATGCCCCTGTATTGTAAAAGTACCAAAATACCCTTGATTGAAAAATTACCATACTACCCTCAACTTTTGTTAAAATAATCTTATATTACAAAAAAAATACCAAAATCTCTAGTTTTCAAAATATCAAGATACTCTGATTTGGGAAAATTTACGAAAATACCCCTGGGTGGTAAAATTACCTAAATGCCTTGGTTTCTAAAATTTTCATATTACCCTCGACTTTTATTTAAAATATTCTTACTTTACAAAAAAAAATATATCAGAAAATTCTATTTTTGCAAAAGGTAAAGATACCCTGTTTGGAAAAATACTAAATTACCCCTGGTTTATGAAATTACCAAAATAACCCCGATTCCCGAAATTTCTGCAAAACCTTGATTTGGAAAATCTTTCTTTCAAAATACCCATGAGTTTGAAAAATTTTCAAAATGACTTTTGTGATTTTCAAATTGACCCCGATTTATTACCAAAATACCCCTATAGGACAAATGATGAAATTACCCTTGGGTGGGGAAGACGACAGAAATGCCCATAAAAGTGAAGTGGGTGCTATGGATCAATAAATGTGTCCTTATGGATGAATGTGAAGGTGATTCTTTGAATTAGAGTAGTGAACTCGAACTGACACTTTAATTGATCGAAAGAACAACTTCTGAAAACTTCATCTCATAAAATTTGCTCGTGGATAAATAGTGGAACAAAATTTCTAATGCATAAAATTTCTTAAATCAGACTAAATTGAGGCACTAGAAATGAGTTTTAGAGGACGTGGTCGAGGCAGAATGGCTGTATCGGAACCCGTTAGATCGGGTCAATGATCTGAAAATGAGGTGCCACCACCGCCACCACCAGCTTTTGGTGTTGAGCAGCAAGATCAAACGGGGGATGATGCGGTATCACAGGCTGTGCTGCGAGTTTTGGAGATGGTGGCTGGAGCAGGTGGGAATATGAGAGCTAGGAAGTCTGTACCCGAGCGACTTCGAGCCAACGGAGCTGAGGTGTTTCGGGGCGTATCAGATGTGGCACCTAGTACAGCTGAATATTGGTTGGAAGCAACCGAGCAAATTATGGATGAGCTCGATCTGACCGCTGAGGAGAAAGTGAAAGGAATGGTGGCGCTGCTTCGCGACGAGGCATATCAGTGGTGGCTAATAGTTCGGGATAGTGCCACGGCGGAGGATCTCACCTGGGAGTACGTTAAGGCGGCATACCAGAAGAAGTATGTTGGAACTCATTACATTGATGCTCAGAGGAAGGCATTTCTGGGGCTGGTTCAAGGGAACAAGTCCGTAGCAGAATACGAGGCTGAATTCCTAAGGTTAAGCCGATATGCTCGAGGAGTAGTTGCTACGGAACATGAACGATGTGTCCGGTGTGAGGACAGATTAAGGGACGACCTGAGACTGCTGATAGCTCCTCATCAGGAACGGGAGTTCGCTGTGTTAGTCGAAAAAGCTAAGGTAGCTGAGGGAATTAAGAACTCTGTAAGGCAGAACAGAGATAAGGATAGGAACTGGGACAGGAGGAATTTTGGATCGTCCAAATCATCTAAGGGTCTTCAGAAAAGACCGAGGGTTGAAAATTCTGTTCGTGCTGCTAAGCCAGCTACGGAAAATTCGGATCGTCCATGTGCTCAGTGTGGAAGGTATCATGTTGGCAAGTGCTGGAACCAGGAACGGGAATGTTTTAGGTGTAAGTCTAAGTCTCACCTAATTAAGGACTGTCCTCAAGATCCGAGTAGGGCTCGGACATTAGGCCAAGGTTATGTGCAGCCGGGTAGAGATGGTCAGCAAGCGACAAGAAGTCGTGGTCCGAATCATGGAGGAAATGGTTCAGGCCGAGGTCATGGAGCACCAAACAGAGATAATAAAAGGTGCAGACGCAATGCAGCCAAGGTTGGTTTATGCAGTCGGCCGTCGCGAGGATGGTGATGTGCCAGAGGTGACAACGGGTAAGTTTCTTATTTCTGAATTATCCTTCACTACTTTGTTTGTTATAAGGTTTGTTCGTTCCTATGATTGCTAATGAAGTGTATGGAACCTTGATTGTGAACTTAGAGAATGTGCCTAGGAAGTATAATAGTTCTTTAAGATCAGAGTGCGCAGCAGTGGAGTAAGTGGGGTAAGTTAGGATGTACGGATGATCGTTAGTAAGTAATTTTGAGGACGAAATTATTATAAGGAGGGTAGAACTGTAACATCCTAAATTAGGGGTTGTGCGTTTGGAGCATAACTCAAGTGTTAGTAGGCTTTAAGTGGGGTTGGTGATGTTTTAAGGGTTTTTAAAACTATAGGATTAAAAGGGAGTGCATTGGAAATTTTTGAAATTTTTAGGTTAAAAGGGGAAATTGGGCTAAAGAGGCCTTAAAGAAAATTTCAGGAGTTTATGGACATGAACTTGGGCTTAGTAAAGTGGCTTGGGACGCTACTTTAGGGGCCTTGGAGGCTTGCGCAGGAGGGAAGAGGTTCGAGTAACATGGGGCGCATTTGAGGCTTTTATTTTCCTTTTTGCGTCAACTAGAGAAATTGGGCTAGGTAGGCCTTAAAAATAAATGGAAAGGTTTATGGACATGAAAGTCGGATTGGTAAAGTGGCTTCCATGCGCCACTTAAGGGCCTGGAATGACGCCTGGACAAGGGCCTTGGTTCGAATCCCATTGGCAGCATGGGCATGTTTTATTTTTGTTTTGGCGTTAAGGCAAGGGGGAGCTAAGGAAGGAGCTCTTAAAAGGAGTTGTAGAGAGTTTATGTCACACAAAGACGCCATAGCAGAGTGGCTGGAGGCGTGGGGTGTTTCCAGCAGGTCTCGTGTTCGAAACTCGGGGTAGCAATGGGTGGTTTTTATTTTGTTTTTGCGCCAAGGTAAAAAGGGGAAGCTAGGCAAGGAAGTCTTAAGAAAATTTGTAAGGGATTTATAGCATAAGAACCTACCTGTTAAAGTGGCAGTAGCGCTTAAGCAATGGGTGCAGATCAGGAGTTCAAGTCGCATGGGAAGCAAAATGTTGAAGTTTTAATTTTTGCTTTTGACGTCAACAGCAGGGGGAGAGTTGGGCAGCATGTGGACTCCAATTAGATAAGCTAAGGCTTGTTTTTTTAATTTGAAAATTTGGCTATAGGAAGGGATAAAGGTTGGGTTGTTTTATTTAGTTTAAATTAGTAAGATGAGGAGATAATTGATGTGTTATTTTAATTATTTTGAACAAGTGTCAAAGAGATAAAATAGGAGGGGAATTTGGGATATGATTAAAAAGGAAATAGTGGCCAGCCAAGGGTCTTTTGGTGGTGTTTAATTTCGGTCATTTAGGGGGATAAGTGCCGAATTTTATTTGTTTTTTCTAATGCTTCTTGCCGAATTTGTAATCAAGAAAAATCCTCTCTTTCCTCACTTATTTTTGCTAAGGCCGAAACTCCACCATTCTTTCACCATTGCCGATTTCATACAACCCTCTTCCATACTCTTTTTCTTTCTCTCAAACGTCAACTCTACATTATTGTTTGGAGGCTGAATATTCCAACTTCAATTGTAAGCCATAGCCGAATAACAAGGTGCTCTATTCTCTGTTCTTTTGTCGCAAGTTTTAGAGACCGAAGTATCATAAGTGGTAAGTATTTAAGTAGTCGGTTTATTTCTTTTTATTTGTGTGACGGAATCAAATGTCTATGCCCTGATCTAAGAATGGCCGAATGTCCATTAAGCTATTTTATATGTCTTTTTTGTAGCCGATATTAAGGAGCAGTAAGGAGTTCTTCGGGATTCGAAAGCATCAAGGTAAGCGGTATGTGTTATTCAGCCAAGGGCCATTTTCCCTAGATTTATTGTTAAGCCAAATCTCACAGAGGTTAAGCAGGGAGTTCGACAACTTCTAAGATAAGGAGCGATTTCGGGATTTAGATCCGTAAGGTAAGGCAGTTGTGACTTTCGGCCTTAGGCCATCTTTGGTATTTAAGTGGCTAACCAATTCTGTCCATGATGGATTAGGGGCAAATCGACAGGCATAGGGGCAAGTTTCGGGATTCTAGATTTGTGTTAGATTCAATAGATCGGGATCTCGCTAAATAATCAGATGCGTAGTTATCGCACTGTCTCTTGAATGTTTATATGTATTATTTTATGTATGTGTATAAAGTGAATGATAGCCGAAATAAGGGCTAAGATTGTGAATACCCGTGGTGGGTGATTGAATAATTAGGTCAGTGATTTACGATGATAAATGATTATTGATATATGTATGAAAACGTGATGGCATGTGATGTATGCTTACTTTTATGATATTGTGGCATGATACATGGGACTTGGGATGTGACTATCGAAGGAAAGGGTGTACATTATGTATGTGGTCTAATGTTAGCCTTGTGCTACATTAGCGCTTGATGTTAGCTAGGTGCTACGTCAAGCGAGGTGTTGGCTAGGTGCCCATCTCGGTGGTTGATAGCTGTGTGCATCACCGTGGACTGATTGATATGTGGGATCCCTACGGGATCGGTGGCTCAGCCACGGCCTTGAGCAGCAAGTCTGCCAAGGTAGGATATGTGGATCACGATGTGATCGGTGGTGGATTAGCCACGGCCTTGGGCAGGGAGTCTGCTAAGGTAGGTGTAATGGATGGACTTAGGTTGGGTTGGGTCATAATTGCATATTTATGGGTATGGACTGTATGGATATGGGCCAAGCCCATATGTGGAGACATGTGTAATAATCAGTACCGAGTCCGCTTTGACTCACCCAATATTTTATTAAACCTTACAGGTGATGCATGATGCTCGGACCGGGATGGAGAGGATACAAGGTGGCCCATGCAAAAGAAGATGTTTTCATTATTTTATGCATTTTAATATTAAGTACTTTGTTTAAGTATTGGTTGAAATAAGGGCCTTATAATATTTGTTATTATTTTTATTATGGCTTGATTTAATTAAATTACTATATGCAAATGATTTTGTTTTTAGCAACTTATTTACTCAAAATATATATATTAAAGTTTTAATTCGGGTATTTCATAACATTAAAGTTTTACTTAAAATTTCAAATACACAATGTTTTATTAAAGACAAAAATTCTTAATGTTTTTCCCAAAAGTGAAATCAGTCTCCAAACGTTTTCCGCAGTGACACACTAGATCCTGTCAAGACTCGTGGGCCGGGTTTGGGGGGGTTACAGTAATTTAGGTAGATAAGACTGAAAGAGTATTCTACTGAGTACAACTCAATTAAGCTCCATTTAGTTGTTGGAAAAAATCTTGTTTGAAAACGATTTTCTTGCACAGCAGAAAATAAAAAATTTGAAAACTGCCCGATTTGTGATATTTATAGCAATAAATCCTAAACTAAATTCACACCTATGTTTTCGAATATACAGATCCTTATCTTTCCCTTCTTTCAACCAAACGATCTTCTCTGTTATTCTCATACCATGAATTTCTTTGAGTGTGTGCTCGAATGATTCAAATCAAAACACAAAACTAGTAATATTTTTCTGTTCTTTAGTGTGAAAATGAAAAATATCTTCTTAAATAGAAATCGACAGACTTTTTAATTTGAAAAATATATTCAACATTTTAGAATAAATTCTCTCTATTTTAAAGTAGAGTAACAATATCTTAAAGTTGTCTATAAATAACCCTACTGGTATCATCTATTTATAGAGTGAAAGGAGGTAGAACCCTTGTTGAATTGTAGAGGTTTATTTTAACTAGAAAAACAAAATCATAGTCTAACTAGAAGTATATGTGTAACACCCTTACTCGGTCCGGTCGTTGGACCCGAGGAATGAGATGTTACAAACAATAACCAAACAATTTCATACAATTTATTAATGAAAATCTCAAATAAATATTAAATAAACACATATGAGCATGTACAAATACATTATTCAATCTATTTCCGATAAATAATGAGTGTACAAAAGCTTAAAAATAATTTTGGAATGAACAATGATTGATTTGAATTACAAACAAAAAGTTGGGAAAAATTTGGAAGTAGGGGAGACATGGTCGTATCTCGAGATCGTGTGGAAAAGTTGAGGCTCTGTGGGTGGGTCACATGGCTGTGTGAGCAAACTATGTAACAACTTAATGCCATGTGAAATTGGGGTCACACGGCCGTGTGGGTGGACCGTGTGACTCTAGAATATGGTTGTATGGCTAGACCGTGTAAATCTCTGAAATCGTGTATAGCAAAAATTACCAAAATTCATAGGCCACACGATCATGTCTTCGAACTGTATAAGGCACACAACTGTGTGCTAGGTCGTGTAACAGCCCGATTTTGGGTCTAGTTGGAACAGTGGTTTCGGGACCACAAATCCAACGCATTAAAAGTTATTTTTACTATATTTATATGGTTTACAGTTTTATGGAACGATTTCGTGAAAATTTCGTTCGAAAATTTTGACGCTTGGGCACTCAATTTAGTTAAAAAGACTAAATTGCAAAAAAAATATCAAAACTTTATTCTATATGTTAAAGGCGTCTAATTGCTATGAGATTTTACATTAGAGGTCTTTAGATGGTAATTAGACCATTATGTCTTAATATGGACAAAAATGGACATGATTAGGTGAAATTTCAAAGTTATGCATCACGAGCATTTTGGTTATTTGGTAAATAAAGACAAAATAAAACAAATAAAAGATGTTCATCTTTCTAATTTCATCCCCCATAGCTGAATTTCAAGGGTCACCATAGCTAGGGTTTTTTTCCAAGCTTTCAAGCTCGATTGTAAGTCCGTTCTTACCCAGTTTTTCATGATTTTTATGTTTTTGAAGTTGTCTCAACCTAATCTAGCTATTTCAAGGACTAATTTGGAAGATAATCAAAGTCTAAAATTTTACCCATGTTAGATATTTGTGTATTTTTATGTTTAATGGTATAAAATGTATGTTTGATGTTAGATAAACAACACTCACCAAGTGATTTTTTATGAAAATGCCTAAAAAGGACCTATTTGTAATAGTTGTAAAATATGTAGTAGAAGTGTAATTTAATGAAAAATGTGGGCTGTTATGAGTATGAAAATGGTTCGACTAGGCTTGGGTTTTGAATAAATTGACTATATTTCATTTTACGAGCCTAGGGACTAAAATGTAAAATGTCAAAGTTTAGGAGCAAAAATGTAATTTTTGCCATAGTGTGTTTTTGAGCTGAATTGAATAATGTGATTATTAAATGAGATGAATTTTGTATTATAGATCAAGAAAAACGAAATTCAGACCTAGATTGGGGGGAAAATAAGGTGTTTGACAATTAAGTCTATTTCTGCTATTTTTGTACCGATGTAAGTTCATATGTTAATAATGCGACGTTATAGTTGTATTTATAATGTTTTGTTATTGCATGAATTGTATGACCGACTCTATGGATGTAATTGATGAAGTTTCAGCAAGCAAGAAAATTCCGGTTGAACCTTACGAATAGATTAGGATACAAGTGACATGTCACTAGGAACCCATGTGAATATGTAATTATGTGATTTATGTGTCCCGAGTGCTAGTCCTGTACGTCTTATTGGTGGCTAGGTATACCAAGATATGTTACAGATACCTGACAGCTTATGTGAGCAGCACCGCGTAGCTACGTCTCGATTGACAACTTGTATGAGCAGGCCCATGGATAGCTCGAGAGCAAGCCTACGTGTGTTATGAGATTGGTAGTAGCTTTAGCTACATATGTGGCACTTATGTGCAAAGTCTTCTGTGTATCTGATGGTATTACAAGTGGTTCAACGAGTATGTGAAAGATGAGAAAGTATGTGAATATGTTACAAGTTGGTACAAGTATGTATGTAAAACTCAAAGGAAATGAACTCATTATATGATGAACTATTGGTAAGAATTTGATTGAGTAAGTTGTGCTATGAAATCTTAATGACATTTATGTTAGTATATGTTATGTTATTCATATGATAAATGGATAATTAATGTTGTTTATTATTTGCATATGAACTTACTAAGCTATATAGCTTACTCCCTTTCTTTCCCTTATCTTATAGTGTCACCAAGCTAGCTCGGGATCGGAGATCGTCGGAGATCCACTCACACTATCAACCATTATTTTGGGTATGATTGAAATGTCAATATTTTGAGTTATGGCATGTATAGGGACTTGGTCATTTTGTTATATGTGTCATTGGTAATGTGGCCAAATGTATTGGCCTATAATGGTTAATGATTTCATTTTGTATATGGCCATAAATGATGGCTTATGTTGGTGGAAGTATATTTATAAGTTGATACCATTCATGAATGTGGAAACTTGCAAGAATTGTGTTGATATGTTATGATGTTAAAGCATGATAGATGTTAGCATATGGACGGGATGTTAATATCTTGGTTGTGATTATTTTGGTTGCTTGTATATGCTTGAATTGGTATTATATGATGTTGTGTAGGTATATGCATGGAAGGGTGGCAGAAAGGCTTGGTAAATAGTCTTATTTTGTCCACATGAGCAAACATACGGATGTGTGTCTAGGCCGTGTGCGACACACAGCTTGCCCCATGGGCATGTGTATTGGTCGTGTGTCCCTTGCACCTTAATTTTGAAAAATAAAGTGTCTAGAATATAGCACACGAGCAGAGACACGGGTGTGTGTCTCAGCCGTGTGTACTACATTGCCTAGAACACGAGCGTGTGTCTTGGCCGTGTGAAACCTGTACCTAATTCGAATTAAATTAAATAATCACACAGCCTAGCACACGGGCGTGTGGCACGGCCGTGGGACACAAGTCAGAGAGCATCCTAAATTGAACACGGTCCGAACCACGATCATGTCCCAGGGTCATATGGGCATGTCCCTTGGACCACACGGGCGTGTGAGCCCTGCAGTTAGCAAAAAATTTCTATGTTTTGTAAAAATTTCCTGAGTTCGTGGTTTAGTCTTGAACCACTTCCAATGCACTTTTTGGGCCTTGTAGGCTAGTCTTAGGGACTTTATGATTGAATGTAGATAGTTTTAATTTGGACGAAAAATTTATGTCTCGGAATTGTGTGAATGCTTGTGTTGTGCAGGTTCGGTAATGCCTCGTACCCTATTTTAGCATTGAGTATAGGTAAGGGGTGTTACATTTAGTGGTATTAGAGCTACGGTTTAGTCGATTCTTGGACTAACGTGGTGTGTGTAAGAGTCTAGCTATACATGCCATAAATGAACCGTGATAGAGTGATTACTCCTGACAACTTTAAATTGTGTCTTTATATAGTAAATGGATCCCAATCGAGCTGAAGCTGATGACGTAGAAAGTAATGCGCCGGCTCTCGCTCAAGGGACTGCGCCATCTGAAAGTAGACCAATGAAAATTGGTCAAGGAGAAGGGGCTAAGGAAGCCTTCCTCCACAAGATGAATGAGTGGTATACGAAGTTTGTTTGAACAAATTTGACTGCTCAACCACCTCCACCCCCACCTATTCCTCAGCCGGTTCCTGTAACTCCACAAGGTATGGAATTTGTAAGATGGAATAAGTCCCCGGTTGATAAGATCCAAAAGCATGGGGCTGAAGATTTCCGAGCTAATGTCGATGATAATCCTGAGGGAGCTGAGTTTGGCTCAAAATTTCCATCAGGGTATTTGATGAATTGTCTTGCACACTAGATGAATGTCTGAAATGTGTTGTATCGCTCTTGAGAGACTCAACATACCGATGGTGGAAAACTCTTGTATCAGTAGTACCGAGAGAGAAGGTTAACTGGGAATTCTTCCAAGATGAATTTAGGAAGAAATATATTAGCCAACAGTTCATTGATCAGAAATGTAAGGAGTTTTTAGAGCTAAAACAGGGCCGAATGTCTATAACCGAGTACAAACGAGAGTTTGTCAGGCTCAGTAAGTACGCTCAAGAGTGTGTTTCCACCTAGGCTATCATGTACAAAAGGTCCAAAGATGGGTTGAATGAGGATATCTGATTTTTAGTTGGAGTTCTTGAGCTAAAAGAATTTATGGTGCTATTCGACTGAGCTTGTAAAGTTGAAGAATTAAGTAAGAGAAAAAGAAAGCTGAGTCTGAGGCTAGAGATACTGTAAAAGCCCGATTTTGGGTCTAGTCGAAATAGTGGTTTTGGGACCACAAATTTGACGTAGTAAAATTCATTTTTATTACATTTCTGTGTTCTACAATTTTACGAAATGATTTCGCGAAAACTTCGTTCAAAAATTTTGATGTTTGGGCACTCAATTTAGTAAAAAGGACTAAATTGTAAAAAGTGTAAAAGTTGAGTTCTACATGCTAGTGGTGTCTAATTTCTATGAAATTTTAAATTGAATGTCCTTAGATGGTAATTAGACCATTTGTTAAGTTAGTGGACAAAAATGGGCATGGTGAGATAAAATTTCAAAGTTTTAAATGAAGGGCATTTTGGTTATTTGGTAAATAAATGAATAAAAAGGGAAAATAAAGCCAAAATTCTTGTCCATCTTCCTCACCATAAAATTTGAAGACCACCATAGCTAGGGTTTGTTGTACTTCCAAGCTTGATTGTAAGTACATCCTAGCATCGTTTTTAATGCTCATTACATTTTTGAAGTCGTTATCATCCGATCTATCTATTTCTACCATTAATTTGAGTTACGGTTGATGACTAGGGTTTGACCCATGTTAGTAATAATATTATCACTTCTCGGGCACTCTAGAGCAAAATGTTTTAATCATCTACAGTGAAAACAGACTCACGAAAACTTCTAACATTCACCTCTGTAAAATCCTGAATTTTTGGGCCTATGCGTTTAATAGGAGAACAGGTGTAATGTGTTAATTTAACTGTTAGGGGTCCAAATTGGGCTCAGGATGTGGTCAAGGCCTTGGTGAAATTTGTGCTTGGGCACTATAAGGTTTAAAAGGGTGGTATCTATGTTTAAAATATCAAAATGGGTTTGTGGCCCAGTGGTCAGTGGTGCCACTTAGGGAGCAAGGAGGTGACGCCATACAAGGGGGTAAGGGGCCCAAATCTAAGTTTTATGGAGACCAATTCTTTTAATTTAAGTTAGCTAAATTTTGGCATTAGGGTTAGGTAGAGTGGACGGCAACAAGGCTAAAAAATAGGAGGATTTATATGAAAGGGATAATGTAGATATTATAGTTGATAATATGGAAGATAAGGGAGGAAATTTAGGGTTCTATCTGCTGGTCACAGTGATGGCCGAATTTCAAACTCTGAGGGGGAGGAAACTTTAGATAGTCAAGTGAGGGTTCTTTTCTTTATTTTTTGGCATTTAGGGTTTCCATCTTTTCTTTCTCTTCTTTCTTCTAAAAGCCAAAAACTCCATTATTCTTTTCTCTTCTTTCTTCTAAAAGCCGAAAAACTCCATTATTCTTTTCTCTTCTTTCTTCTAAAAGCCGAAAACTCCATTATTCTTTTCTCTTCTTCCTTCTAAAAAGTCGAAACCTCATAATCCTTTTTCTATATTTCTTTTGATCCTTGTTAAGGCCGAACCTACCCTTAGTCTGCCGAAATTCTCTTTTCTTCTTCCTGTTGATTTCTTTATTTAAAAGCCGAATCTCTATAGAGTTCTTCAAATCATCTTCTCTTCCTGATTTTCGCAAAAAGCCGGAATCCTCTGGGAGTAGCCAAATCTTTTCTAGTAAGGTAAGTGTCGACTCTTGTTATTCCTTAAGATCTCTTTCAGTTTTTGGAAGACAAAGCCGAAAAGCTAATGGTTTAATAATTTTATGTATTCTCTTGTTGGGCGACATTCGGGGAATGAAGTAGATCTCTTAGATCTAAAAACCGGAAACACTAGTCCCTGAATCGCATATCACTTTTCGGGATTTCAAGATAGTGGTGATGTTGGCTACGGATAGCGTCGACTTAGAGGGTCTCGTTCTAACGGTAATCAGGTGTGTAGATCCTTATCACATAAGTTTTATTTTGTATTATACCTGTTAGGGGCTAAAAAGCCGAAAAATAAGGCTGTATGAACAGTCGTGTGTAGATCTCTAACACACTCTTTAACTGTGTTTTACGTGTTATGGGCTAAAAAGCCGGAAAGTGGCTGTGTAGACGGTCGAATAAAACCCTAAAAGGGTTAGGCAAGGATGCCATGTACGTAATCATAGAAATCTCTATATGTACCGATATATATATATAAAAGCCTGTATGATGTTTTCTTTATGTGTGTATGCTTGGGGTGGGATACTAAAATGATGAAGAGGAAGAAGGTCACATAGCGATCGGTGGCTTTGCCACATAGGTCACATAGTGATCGGTCTTTATGACAAGCAGCTCAGTTGTCGAAATGCTACGATGTATTATTAAGGTCGCATGGCAATCGGTAGCTTTGCCACATAGGTCACACAGTGATCGGTCTTTAAGACAGGCAGTACGGCTGTCGTTATGGTGTGTAGCAGATGGAGAGTTGATTGTAGAAATCCCCAAGGTGTGATGGTTGGTACGGGTTGGTGTGTAGAGGATGGAATTTTAGGATGGGTTGGGCTATTCATCATCTATTATCTGTCATGTGATTATGATTGTTGCCTTTATGAATGGGCCAGGGCCCATAGTGTGTTTGTGGGCCCAAGCCTTTTATGTGTTTTTGGGATTTGCACACTGAGTCTTGGTAACTCACCCCTTTATTTTCCCTAACTTTTCAGATGAGCAGTAGATCGTGGCCATGGGAGCCGAGACGAACTCGAAGGGCCATCAAGTTTCTATTTCTATAAATTATTTTCGGTTTTTCCTTTAAGTTTCATTTTGGGAATATATAGGTAATAAGGCCCTATAGTTTATATTCCCCTAGGTAGTTTATAATATTTACAACTTATGAAACTATGTCAAAGGTTTAATTTTACGAAATAATAATAATACAAGGTGTTTTTTTTATGTCACTTATTCATTCATATATTGTCTAATTAACTTACGATTTCCAAAACCAACAAGGCAAAAGTTTTCAACGTACAACCCGTAGCATACCAGATCCGATCGAGACGTATGGGCCGGGTTTGGGGTGTTACAACCTCTATGTCTTTTCCCACAATGCTTGCAATTAGGTATCTCAACATATTGAGCCAGACCTTGAAGACTACCCAAAGACACTGTTGGTTGTCAATCTCGATTTTCGTCAGACTTTAGGACTGAAAGGTCAATCTACAATTACCACGAGAATCTCTAGTTTGCTTTAGTTGCGGATGCGAACTAACAGTTCCTGACCATTTTCCAACTGCTCATGTAGTCTCAATCTTCTTGTCAAGACCCAAAGCTTGCACCACCATTTTTTCTCGCTCAACTAAATCAACAAACTCTGAAATTCAATGTGATACAAGTTGAACTCTAAGTTCACGCGTAAACTAGGCAGGGAACGTTTGCAACTTTCGACTGTAGATGGTACAAACTCTGAATCATATTTACTGAGTCACAAAAATTCACGTTCATAATCAGTCACTGACATTTCATTCTATTTCATCAATAGAAAATCTTGTTTCTAATCCTCCAAATACAATTCTCTGACGTACTTTTTCTGAAAATAGATTTGAAAGAACTCCCAATTTGCTTGTTCAGTAGGTATGTCGCATGTCGTTATCTACCACCACATATACGCTTCCCATTATAGTAAAGAAACGACAAAAATTACACATTCAAACGGGGTGCACTCGATTTGTTGCAAAATATGTTTGGTCAATTCCAACCAAACTTCAGTAGTTGAGAGATCAACTTCTTTTAAACCCAAGAATTTAGTAGCATCGTATCTCCATAATTCTTTCACCGGAGCCCGTCGAAAAACAAGCATAGGTATTATAACAAAAGTAGCTCTCGCCACTAGTTGAAAAGTTTCAAAAATAGCTCGAAGAATGGTTGATTTACCTTGTCCCTTATTTCTATCTTCACCAACCATAGATGGCTAAGCACCAGTTGAATCTGAGCTCGAGGCCACCGATTCAATCCTAATCTCATTCTCAATGAAATGATTCTTAATATGAATACTTTGATTAACTTCATTTTCATAATCTCCCGACACCTTTTACCTATAAAATAGAAACAATTATAATTAACATCCAAATCTTGACTCAGACTCGAATCAATTTTGGTATGTACCTCTAAACTCGATTATGAGCTCGATTTAGTCCGAGAATAGACTAAATCTATAGCTTTGATACTAAGAAATGTAACACCCCTTACCTGATCCGATCTCTGAACCAAATTAATGAGATGTTACGAACAATTACTAAATAATATCACATAATTTATTAATGAAAATCTCAAATGAACATTAAATAAACACATACGAGCATGTATAAATACATTATTCAATCTATTTCCGGTAAATATTGAGTGTACAAAAGCTTAAATCTTTTTTTTTTGGAATGAACAGTGATCGATTTGAATTAAAGACAAAGAGTTGGGAAGAATTTGGAAATAGGGGACACACGGTCGTATCCCAAGACCGCATGGAACAGTTGAGGCCGTCTGGATGCGTCATATGGCTGTGTGAGCAAACTGTGTAACAACTTGATGTCGTGTGAAATATTATTCAGTCTATATCTGATAAATATTAGGTGTACAAAAGCTTAAAAACAATTCTGGAATGAAAAAGGGCTTTTAGGCCAAATGGAATTGAGATATGAAATGTTTTATTTCCTTGATTATGACTCAATGAATATGAAATGAAGGAAAGATTGGTATTAATATCTATTAAAGATATTTATGAAATCATGCGATTAAGTGTTTAGGTTTATGATGTGTAAATTCATGGTAGATTCGGTTGACGGACATTTGTAAGGCTTTGTGACCAAATCGATTGGTGAGATAGTAAATGTTTTTTGTTTGAATTGTGATTTATCGATTATGAGAAAAGGGAAATATTCAAATAACTTCCTATTAAAATGGTTAAAAAAGTATGGCTAGAAAGAGTTCAAACAATTTGAAATGTGTTAAGCTATGTGCATGAAAACATGAATGCACATAAGTAATGTGTACTTTTACTATGATGTTTGAAATGATTTGCTAATTATGAAACATGTTACAATGAAGAGATTATGGTTATTAGGCTAAAGTATAGTTATGTTAAATTATGTTGATAAATCAAAAAGAATAAACATGAGAATTGGTTATATTACAATCATCGAGAATTATAGCTATTTTAAATGGATTTGTGCTTATATTGTCAAGCATGGTATATAATTAGCATGAATCGTTCATTATTTTCATACAGACTTACTAAGCTATATAGCTTATCCCCTTCCTTTCTGACGTCTTATAGGGTTATTAAGCTAGCTCGGGTTAGAGATCGCCAGAGATGCTATCACGCCATCAAGCTATCATGTTGGGTATAAGTGAATGCAAACCCCTTTGAGTTTATGGCATGTATGGGGACTTAGCCATTTGGTGTATGAGTCGTTATGATTTGGCCAAAAGGTTGTAAGCCCAAATAAGTATGTATGTGCATATGACAATTTTTTGTGATGTGGTTTATATTTGCTTGATATATGATGGTTAGGTGTTTTTTCATATGTTAATGCCTTTTGAGTGTGAATTTAGCATGAAATGATTTGCCATGGCCTAAGGTTATAATGCATGATAGATGATGGTATGAAAATGATACGTTATTGCTTAATTGTAGTTGTTACTGAAGGCATTTATAAACTATGATTTGTACCATGTGATGTTGTGTGAATGTGTGCAAGTAAGGGTGAGAAAATGGCTTGGAAAATAGCCTTGTATTGTCCACACAGATAGACATAGGGGCGTGTGTCTCGGCCGTGTGTGACACACAGTCTGCCCCACGAGCATGTGTTCCAACCGTGTGTCCCCTGCACCTTAGTTTTGAGAAATAGAATGCCCAGTAGTAAACACACGGGCACGAGGCACAGTCGTGTGTCTCGGCTATGTGAGAGACACGACCATTGGACATGGGCATGTGCCCAGGCTGTGTGAAGTCTGCACTTGATTTTCAGAATTTAATTCGCCACGCGGCCTAAGGACACGAGCGTGTGCCTTGGCCGTGTGACCTTATTTGGTTGATGACATCATAAACAGAATGTACCCTATTTTGGACACGGCCTGAAGCATGGGCGTGTGATATGTCACACGGGCATGTGGACCTTTCTCATGAAAAATTTTCTAAGTTTCCCGAAAGTTTCTAAAGTCCTCGATTTAGTCTCAAACCGTTCCAAATGTATGTTTTGGGCCTCGTAGGCTCATAATAGGGACGTTATGAATGCACATGAAAAATTTTAATTTTGGATGGAAATTCATGTCTCGATTTTGTATGAATGCTTGTGTTTAAGTCCGGTAATGCCTCGTACCCTATTCCAGCATCGAATACGGGTAAGGGTTGTTACAAAAACAATTCACCAACAATTGCATTTGGGATTGACGCTGGATGCTTATTCGATGATTGATTCTTTAAGTACATAACATGTGTACAGAAAATAAAATCGTACGCTAAGTATAATTTAGTGGTATTTCTATAATCCGAACATTAGAATATAATACATGTCATAAAAATGATTAAGTTAAATTAAAATAATATACAATACACAAGTCCAATATACCAATTCACATAATCATTAACATTCAAAAATTCATTTTACTATTATTAAGATATGAGATCATATTTCATGAATCATTTAATACCATAATGACACATTCCATATCAATTTTCGATCTCACGAATTCATTGATCATAATCATTAAATATTCACAATCCAATCCACCATTTCATGTCACATTTCACATTTTATTTCCATTTCTCATCACTTTCCATTTCAATATCGAGTATCTCAATTTTTACCATTTTTAACTATTAGCATGACTCGGACTTGGATGGATACACGAATCCAACCAACACACATGTTTGGTACTCAGTGCCTCATCAAAAAAATCTGAAGTAAATAGTTACGCCGAATGCTATAATTAAGTTTCACACCTAGTGTCTCATCGGTTAAACCGAAGCAATTTGGCACCTAGTGCCTCATCGATTTGTAGTCAATGTAACCCTAAACTCTTCCTATCCTATGGCATGCTAACTATATCCGACTTTTCCCGAATAGTTAATAGGGTATATGTTTCATATTTAATTACAATTGAATATCACATGTCACATTTATTTCATTATTAATAGACTTTTCCAACATATATAGCAACAATCATCATCACAATATATGTTCAAATTTCACATTTATATAAATACGCACATTTTTCAAATATATTCAATTTATTTCTCAAAATCATCAATCAATTCAATTCAATCCCATAACAGCTTATCATATCAAAATGCCTCACCTTAATTTCATATAATGCAACAACAATTCAAAATGCATCAATTTACAAGTAGTTCAGTTATAGAAATACAAACCGTAAATACCGAGCTACTCGTCGACAATTGTGCATTTTCCTTCCCTTTTCGAGGAATCCAGGTCGATGTTAGCTATAGATGAAAACAAACATAACAAATTATCAATACAAAGCAAATTTCACATTCAATTTCTATTTGAGCAGCTTTTACATTTTACTCAATTTAGTCCTTAAAATCGGGACAAACATAACTTTCACGTTTAACCTCCAATTTTTATATTGTTTTCACTCTAGGACTAATTTAACTTCCTATTTCAGATTTCTACCACTAAATTTTGAATTTGTTCATTTTAGTCCCTATTGCACAAATTTATTAATTAACTTTACAATGTAGTCTTTTATCAATTCTAAACTTAAAATTTATCAAAATAATACCTCAAACACTAAATATTCATCAATGGTAACATCCTAAATCTTTAATAGTTCCAAAAATTATTACATGGGTCAACTAGTTCAGAGTACCAGGATTTCGAAAATATAAAAATTACGAGAAAAAGACTAAATTGAACTAACCAAATTAGGGCTTGAAATTTTGGAGAACTCAATCGTGTGTTTCTCCCTTGTTACTTTTTGCTGAGAAATGTTGAAGAATGAAAAGAGAATTAGTATTTATCATTCAATCCACTAGCATATCATCTTTTAAACTAATTAACTTTTAATTTTATTTTATTAAAAATTGTATAACATTTTTAATCTATTACACCTTATTGTCATCTAGTATTAATAAACCAATGGTCTAATTGCTTCAAAAGTCCCTTTAGTCAAGTTCTACCTGATAATTTAATATCAATTCACATTTTTATCATTTATGCGATTTAGTCCCTGTACTTAAATAAAGCACTAATTAAACGAAATTACCTAACTGAAATTCAATTTGTTTCTAATATAACTCCATAAATGATTAATAAAAATGTTTACGAGTCTGGTTTATGGAATCGGGGTTCCGAAACCATACTTTTTGGTACCATTAACTTTTGTATCGTTACAATAGGGGTCGAAAACCCTAGTTAATAATATTAGGGTTTGTTGTCCCCCTCACTAACATGAGGGGTTTTTGTGCCTCTCCCATATCGGGTCCAATTACAAGTACTTCTCGAGCTTTTAGCCCATTATTTTATAATTCGACCCAACCCAATATTTTTTTCTATTTCTAAAAATAAACATCTCAATATTTTTCCAATTAAATAATATTCTCAATCCAATTCTAATTTTGTTAAAATCATGACGACTTTACCGTAAAAAGAACCTATGAGAAAATATATTTAAAATTTCTACATTCAATGGTTCACTATGACCAAATGAAATATTTTCATTTTCGAACTTCATTTAATTCGAAAAACATAAATTCATTTCTAGGTCATTTGATTATTCATTTTGGAGTAAACCACGTTCATTTCCAAATGATTCCATTTCTCCATTTTCATTTTAATTTTGGAGAAAACCATAATCATTTCCATATGATTTCATTTCTCCATTTTCATTTTCATTTTGGAGAAAACCATAATCATTTCCAAATATTTCCCATTTCTCCATTTTCATCATTTATATTCATTTATGTTCATTTGATTCAACATGCAATTCATTTTTGGTTTCACCGAGCTAGCGGAGGGATTATTAAACATACGTAATTGAGGCTCAAATTATTTATAATTAAGTTCTAGCTTTTCACCTATTAATTATAGACTCATTTAGTCATGAAGTCATTCCACTGTAGTATTGTGATTGAGCTCTCCTTAATAACATACCATAACTAAAGCTACTCGATCAATGGTTGTTCAAAACACCCTTTACCCGTGTTCAATGCCGGAATCGGGTACGAGGCATTACCGAACTTAACTTACTTAAACATACAACATAGGGCTATAAAATTTCATTTCAACTTCAAACTTCTCACTCATATTCATAATATCCTTATTACGGGACTAAGAAGCCCTAAACATACCTACGGAGGGTTTCAAAATTAAACCGAAGACTTTTACGCTCTTAGAGAATTTTTGCCTAAATAGGCCACATGCCCGTGTGACATATCACACGCCCGTGTTCCACACCCGTGGTCGACACTGACTTGCATCACACGACTAGTCACATGCCCGTGTCCTTCGACCGTGTGGCAAATTAAATTCCAAAATTTAGGTACAGACCTTACATGGCCTGGGCACACGCCCATGTCCGTGGCTGTGCCTTTCACATGGTTGAGACACACGGCCGTGTCTCTGCCTGTGTGTCTACTACTGAGCATACTGACTTGCAAACCTCGTGTGTTTACTACTGAGCATACTGACTTGCAAAACTAACATGCAGGGGACACACGGCCTAGCCAAACACCCATGAGGCTGACCATGTGTCACACACGACCTAGACACACGCCCGTGTGTCTACCCGTGTGGACAATTTCAAGGCTATTTTCCCAGCCATCTTGCCACCCTTACTTGTACACATTCCTACAACATTACATGTCATACTCATATCATCACTTATAATACTAAACTTCACGTTTAACCCATGATAACCATACTAGCTTCGCGTACACAAAAGAGCCCTAGCACTAGTATAACTATAATCGACATAGGCCATCATCTGTGGCTATACACAATCAACCCATCAACCATTTTAGGCCAACTCATTTGTCATCATTAACTATGACCTAATTAATCAAAAGATAAGATTCCTATACAAGCCATATCTCAAGAAGACTTGAAAACTTATACCCAAAT
Source organism: Gossypium bickii (assembly GCA_025503065.1). Taxonomy (NCBI): domain Eukaryota; kingdom Viridiplantae; phylum Streptophyta; class Magnoliopsida; order Malvales; family Malvaceae; genus Gossypium; species Gossypium bickii. The sequence continues at coordinate 55,619,804 of CP106717.1, read as the reverse complement.
GGCTGCTCGATAGTGTGAAAACATCTCCGACAATCTCCAACCCAAACTAGTTAAGTTAATATATAAGAGATAAGAAAAGAAGAGGAGTAAGCAGTAACGCTTAGTAAGTTCATATGCAAATATTAATCAACTATTGTTATTCATTTATTTACTCAACCACAAAGTTATTATAATGAGATTTACAATTAAACTCATGGTTACCCACTCAATCATTCATAATGCTTACTCATTCCAAACCTTCACATATTGCAAACACATATCATAAACCATTGTTCACCTTTACTTGCACTTATACCCTGCATTTATTACCACAAAGCCACGTGTAATTCCACTTAGACAAGCTTTTGGATAACACCTTGAAATAATAATAAATACTCGGTGGTTTCGCACACAGCCCACCATTAATACTAAACACGATGGTATCGCACACATCCAATCATTAACAAATAATAAGGTGCTATCGCACATAGCCCACCATTTAATACTAAACACGATGATATCGTACACATCTTATCGCTAACAAATAATAAGGTGGTATCGTACACAACCCACCATTTAATACTGAACACGATGGTATCGCATACAGGCTATCGTTAACAAATAATAAGGTGGTATCGCACACAGCCCACTATTTAATAGATATTCATGGATATTTATCCGCACCCATTTTCTTATTTTGAATGTTCATCCGAGGATTTCCTTATTCTCTAACATGTTCAATAGACCTCTACGATATTCATTCGCTTTCATGCAATGCATTAATGAGTAAGACATATGCAATTAAGAATGCATCATATACACATAAACTTACTATGGATTCATCATATAACGAGTTCACTTCATATGAGTTCGGGTACATACCTGTACCACTCATGACATATCCACATACTTCCTTATTTTCAACATACCTGTTGAATCGCTCAAAATGCTACAAGATACTCTTGAGTCTCATACATACAGTATCGCATCAACACCATATCCCCGATATGGTCTTACGTGAAATATCATATCAATGCAATGTCCCTGACATGGTCTTATACGAAATCTCACACCGAGGCCATATTCCAAATATGGTCTTACACGGAACCTTAATAACCTTAGTATCATAGTATTTGCATTCTATCCAGTCTTAAAGTTCAATTGAAGATTTTCATTTCTTAACTTCTAGTCAACATCGTAATTAATATTTTTCATAAAGACAATATACGATTCATGCAACATCGTAATATTAAATACTTCACTTAATGTTGCATTATTTGCAATGAACTTACCTCAATACCGAAAGGGTAAAAAGGGACATATTTGTCAATTTCTCTCCTTTTCCCTGTTCTAGGTCCGAATCTCGTTTTCTTTGATTTGTAAGGAGGAAACCTTGGCTGAAATTTTTGAGTTCTTAACCCCTATTTTGTTGCTAATTTTTTGGTGGAGAAGATGGAGGGAAAAGATGGTATTTTTCTTTTCTTTATTTTATGATAAAAATCAATTTTTATCACCAAAGTTCCGCCTAGCCATATGAATCCTTCCTTTGCCCCCCTATGGTCGACCATAACTTCCTCATGACCTATTTTCACATTAAGGGCCTCCAATTTAATATTCTATGGCTATTTGGCACCTCTAGGAAATAAAATAGAACTTTCTCACTCTATGCAATTTAGTCCTTTTTCGCAATTAAGCATGAAATCGCTAAAATTGAAGCACCAATCCATAGTATCTTTATATAATGCTATAAGCCAAATATCACGCTATCATTTTAAGCCATCTCCTTAGCCTAATATACATATACAATTAAATTATCATTTCTAAACCAATTTACCCATTTAAGACATGTCATTTCAACTCAATAATAAAACCACAAATTTTAATTCAATACACACTCGAATATATAGTCATTCTTTTACCCCATTAATAAGTCGAAATATAGATAGTCTCCAACCTTCATATGCATATTTTCATTCATATGTCATAACCCAAACTCACTTAAATACCAAATCCAAACATACCACACATATTATAAATATATATAACACATAACCGAAATCATTTAAACTTAACATTATTTATCTTACTATAATACACCAAACATACCTCATTTACCTCATTGCCGAAACACATGAATAAAACACCACCATATATATATATGCCATACCATGTAATTACTAACCATATAAGATTAAACCATGACCAAAATAAACTTAAGCCATAATTGAACCAAAACCAAACACAAGGAAGGAAATTAAGCCATTTTCGCATGGCTTTTATACACACTCTTCGAATTAAACTAACTCCAAAGCTAGCCTATACATGCCATAGTTTCAAAGAAATTTCAGCTTATAAAATACTGAAGTTAGTTGATAGTGTGATAGACTTTGCTGACGGTTCCCGAGCTCTTAACTTATATGCAAATCTATAAACAAAAATACACACATAGTAAGCTATTTAAGCTTAGTAAGTCTTAAGCAAAAGTATTAAATCAAATATTCATTCAAGAATTATCAAAGCCATAATTAATACTATAAGATTTTTAAAGCTTAGCACATATATGACCCACTAATGCCAAATGCCATTTCCTTTTCTTTAACATCCTCAAAATTATTCTTATCTCACCTTAATGGTGCAAACTCACCAAATACACTTATATGTAATATGTATCCATATATAAAATCCGATCAAGTAAGTACAATTTACATTTAACTACAAATAATCAATCATACACATATTCAGACATATCCATTTGCCCTCACAGAAGCATTTACACATATAATCGAATCTCAAGGCACATCCAAGATGAAGTTCCAATTTATCATACTCATTATTTTTAAGACCAAATGCACATATTTAAAAATCTTACAATAATACTTCAACTATATCACATATTACTCACTTCGAATAGTAATATAATAACTTACCTTAATCATTGCAACAATGAAGTTTATACTTACCTGGACATTTAGCTTACTTACCGTAATTGCATTCCACCTTATTAGTGATCCATGTATCCTCTATTTATAATATATCACCGGCATTAAGCCTGCTAGGAAATAAAGACTGAATACACACCGGCACTAAGCCTACTAGGCAATAAAGCTCGAATACACACCCAACTAAGCTCTAAGCTAGACACTGAGGTCCGAATTTAATCACCAGGCATTTTGCCTGCTAGGCAATAAGCCCGATACACTTGACTAGCACAAGGCACTGCTGGGGCAATAAGCCCGATACACTTCACCGACACAAGGCTCAAGTAGGGCAATAAGCTCGATACACTTCACGCAAGACAAGGCACGCTAGGCTCGAGCCCGAGTATCAATATAAATAAACCATTTCATACACAAGTACATATTACCAATATCACATCTCACGCATAATTCATATTATTTTCACATATCAACTTCAATTAAATATAACTACATTTCACTATCAAAATCACCTATCATATTAGGCTTTGGCCTATTTCGCACTTATAAATTCATAATTCAAAATGTAATCAAGGTTGTAACCATGTTAACGATATTAAATTGCTTAATGACTTACCACAGAAATCATTGGACAACAAAATTTGACTATTCGATAATTTTTATTTTTCCCCGATCCAAGTTTGTTTTTCTTTGTTCTTGATCTAAACACATTAAATTTAAACTCATTCAATCACATTTCATTGTAATTTAATCCAAAAACACCTAAATGGGTAAATTACCATTTTGCCCCTGATATTTAACATTTATCACAATTTAGTCCAAATAGCATAAAACACAAAATATTCAAAATTTAGCTTCACCCTAGCTTGGCCGAATTTCACTGAGGTCCCTAACAGCCCATTTCTTTCATTTATTTCACATTTTGACCCCTCAATTTATAAATTTCACAATTTAATCCTATTTAGGCATTTTTATCAAAAATGCCTTAATTAAACTTAACAATCTAAAAACCTATATTTTTTTTTCCATCACTAAACACCAATTTCATCAAGCTATCAACAATGGCATTTCATGAATATATCATCAAATTCAAAAATTAAAGCACGGGTCTTGAAGATTACTAAGCAACAATCTCAAAAACGTAGAAATTATCAAAAACCGAGCTAGTTACATACCTTAATCAAACCAAAATATGGCCGAATGTGGCTTTCTTTTCTTTTTTCTTTCCTTAGCTAATTTCGGCAGCTCCAAAGATGAACATGCATGTCTTTTTTTTGTTTTATTATACTAACTTATTTAATATATTATTACATCATTTTCCATTTATTTAACATTTGCTTTCTTTTAATATCATTTAATAAAACATATAAAACATGTTCATTTAATGGCCTTGCCGTCCACTCACATACTTTTGGCTTAATTGCCACATAAGTCCTCCTATTCAAAAAGCCACAACACTTTAATACCTTGAAAAATAGCAAGCAACTTTCACTTTTAATGCATTTTAATCCTTTTGTCAAATTATACACACAGATGAACAAATTAACTTACGAAAATTTAACACAAGCAAATTCACACATAATAAATACTGAAATAAATTTTTTTAAAAAAAAATATTTTTTTCGGACTCATATTTGTGGTTTCGAAACCACTATTCCGATTAGGGTTAAAATTGGGCTGTTGCATGAGATAACTTATAACATACCAAATTAAATCATTACTAGCCATTCCAATGGCTAGATTAGAAAACATCACTTACAAGTCAACATTTAGCCAAATAAGTCTATACATGCCATTATACCAAAATGAGATATCTAAGAATACCAAAACGGAGATAGTGGATAATGTGATTATGCTCCGACCGATCCTCCAACCTTCGCGAGCTTACGAGCATTATAAAACAAGGGAAAATTAAACAGGTTAAGCATTTTCATGCTTAGTAAGTTCGTATAACGGAAAATAAACTTATCAGTTATATTTATTCAAACTAGCATACATAAACATACATTTCATCCGTTATAGGTAGTTCACCTAAACATATACACTTAATCAAACAAGTTAGTCACATAACATCATTTAAATACCAAGTAAACATAAATGAGCTCATTATATACAAGCTTCCATTAATTTTGCCTTTCCATATTTCGAGAGTCTTTTCCGTTGAACTAATGAAATTTCGATGGACATTCAGTGATGTACATAAGGTATACATATGAATTATCCGTGTAACAGCCCGGTTTAGACCCTAGTCGAAATAGTGGTTTCGGGACCAAAAATCTGAGGTTGAAAAAATATTTCAATATTATTTTTGATGTTTATAATACGTGATTAAACATGTGTGAAAATTTTATCGATTGTGTGCCGAATTATGAAAAAGGACTTAATCGCATAAAATGCAAAAGCTGTGTGCTGATTGTTAAAGTGCTAATTTGACATGGCTTATTAAAGTGAGAGTCCTTATGTTGTTATTAAACCATTGAAAAATTTGATGGACATAAAAGCCTATGGATAGTGGAATTGGAATAAAAAAAAGGCTAATAAGGTAAATATGATAATATATGATATTAAATAAAACATTAAGTAAAATAAATGTTTTGTTCATCTTTTCTATCACCGAATATTGAAGAGAGGAATAGCCATGGAAGCATTTTAGGTTTCGGCACATCCATAGCTCAATTAAGGTATGTTTTGAGCTCGGTTTTTGATAATTTTTATGTTTTTGTAATCGTTGCTTTGTGCTCTACAAAACCCATGCTTAAATTTTGTGAATTGATGATGAATTTGAAATGTTCTATGGATGAATTCATGAGCTTTGTGAAGTTTGGTGATGAATTAAGAAAGATATGTGTTAGATTAACATATTTTGTCTTTGAATTTTTAGTGAAATTAAGTAATTTGGGCTTAATTGTGAAAATAAGGAATTGGAGGACTAAAATATAAAATAAATGAAATGTGTGGTCTTGTATAGATATAAGGAGAATTCGGCTAGGCATGGGTGAAATGAAATTTTGTGTATTTGATGATTTTATGATATAGGGACTAAAGTGTCGAAATGTGAAAATGTGAGGGCTATTTTGTAAAATGCACTAAATATGTGAGTGTGGACTAAATTGAATGAACTAATGATTGAATGAGTTAAATTTGAATATGTATAGACTGAAAAAGGAGAGATTCAGATAAAGATCGAGGCAAAGACAAAGTACTCGATTGATTGGCTAGTCTCGGTATTTTGATGTTCGAGGTAAGTTCGGATATAATACTAGTTGTTAAATTATATCTATGTGATGTGAATTGAATGAATGTATAATTATTGAATTAGAAATGTTAAATATGAGATTGAGAAATGTGGCACTAAGTGTGCGCAATTGAAATCGAGACAGAGATGAATAGCACTCTGTGTGTGAAGTAATGGAAGCTTCAGCTTTACTGATTGGCACTGCGTGTGTGATGCCGAATTAAGTTTGGTTTTGTATCTAGGGATTGAGCGTGCAATTAATTAAGCTTCGCCTATGATTTGGGCACTAAGTGTGCGATTGAGTTGAAAAGATATCGAGCAGTGAATGAGATATGGTATCGAGCATCGAATAGCAAGAATGTTTATTAACTAAGTGTTAGCAAAGGTATGTTTGAACCTATGTGGTTGATGATAGTTTTAATGGTTGAATGAATGGATATTTGAGCATATGGTTGAGGATGATAATGTTCCTAATTGTGCATCTATCTATGTGATGATTTAATTATGTATTGATGTTGCATTATTGAGTAGTATGTATTATATTACGGACTTACTAAGCTTTAAAGCTTACTGTGTGATGTGTTTCTCTGTTTTACAATGTCAGTAGAGCTAGCTCGGATCCGGGAATTGTCAGCGACTCGATCACACTATTGGCCATCTATTTCAGTTGTTTTGAAAGAAGTACATATTTGGTATATGGCATGTATAAGCTAGTAAACATGGTGCATTTTGAGGCGTTGGACCTTGCTATGTGACATGGCTTGGATGTTAGATGATTTTGGTTATTATGTGTGAGCTATGTAAATGATGAATGTGGTATGAAATAGTGAGGTTAGAAATGGTATATTTCATGCTTGAATTTATAACGACCCGAATTTGGGCCTAGTAGAACTGAGACTATTGGGCCTTGGGCTTGGGAGCATTTAAAATTTTTGAGAACAATGGAACGACATTAATGCAAGTTGGACCTATTAGGTGAGTGATTTTGGAAGGTTAGGGGGCTTCCATGAAGTTCCGGGATCAAACCTGGGCTTTAGGAAATATTTTGGTTTTAGGGGAATAAAACCCTGGGAGTAAATAAGTAGGCTTTAAGAATAAAATATGGAGAAAAATGACACAAAATGAGTTGTGGTCTAGTGGCAAATGGCGCCACATGAGAGACAAGGGAGTGACGCCGTAGAGGAAGCAAGGGGTCCAAGGTTCAAGTCTTGGCGCTTGCAATTCTTTTTGTTTTCTTTTCAAATGAACTTAGACTTTGGCCATAGACTTATATTTAGTTGCGCATGTTTTAAGACAAAAAGGAGCTAGTTGGTAAAGTGGCGAGCGGCGTGGATTATGTTACAGAGGAGCTTGAGTTCGAATCCCATTGCAAGTGAAAAAGGATTTTTATTTTGCTATGTTGGGACGGTCAGAGTTTGTGTTGGATTTAAACTCTGCTTAAGGAGGGATCACATATCAGGAAGCTAGCAATAGGGAAGGTGAGAAGTTGGCTTTAGATAGAGCAATCTATGAGGGAAGTAAGCATACCTGGGTTGGCGTCCGGGCATAGGAGTGTTCGGAGCGCGGATCAACACCAGATTTCTATCATGTGTGTATTTCGCACTACTCTAGTTGTAGAGCGACAAATGCCGAAATGCCGGTCACATGGCGATGGTAGCTAGACGAGCGTCTGAGCGCACGTGTGGGAGCTTCGATGCGATAGTTGAGGCCATCATGGGTGTTATTGTGGGTTTGGACCACGATGAGCCGAAAGGGGCCATATGGGGCCAATGGGCCCGTGGGCCTAATCGGAATAATTGTATGATTGAGTAATAAATATTGTACCGGACTATGTGAATTTCATATTTGTGGCTACATCTGGGCTAAATGGGCCGCATGAGCGTGTGGGCCCATCTGGGCCGAGAATGGGCCCTGGGACCAATCGCATCGTTATCTCTGTTTAGAATACCCTAATTTACAAAATTATTGAAATACCCTTACTTATGAAATTACCGAAATACCCCAAATTTATGAAATTACTGGAATACACTAGATTTATGAAATTACCAAAATACCCTCAATTTGTAAAATTACGGCAATACCCTTGGCTTGTAAAATTACTGAAATACCCCTGGTTTGCAAACTTACCGAAATATCCCTAACTTGTGAAATTATCGAAACACCCTCAGTTTGAGAAATTACTGAAATACCCTTGATTTATGAAATTACTAAAATACCCTTAATTTATGAAATTACTAAAATACCATTGGCTTGTAAAATTACTGAAGTACCCCTAGTTTGTGAAATTACTGAAATACCCCTAACCTGTGAAATTATCAAAGTACCCTCAGTTTGGAAAATTACCGAAATACCTTGATTTGTGAAATTACCAAAATACCCTCAATTTGTAAAATTACCAAAATACCCTTGATTTGTAAAATTACCGAAATACCCTCGATTGTGAAATTACTGAAATATCCCTGGGCTGTGAAATTACTGAAATACCCCTCGATTTACGAAATTACCGAAAAACCCCTGGTTTTTGAAATTACCAAAATATCCCTGTACGGTATGATTACTAAAATACGCTTATAGGGTAAAATGACTATTTTGCCCTTGTAGGTAAATGACTGATTTAGACTATGAATTTGAATGCTTTGACTGTGATTGTATAACTATGAGTTTAATTGACTTGACTGTGGACGTGTGACTGATATGCTGTTAATATATGTTTAGATGACTGTTGCTAAGCATGGCCATTTTGCATACAAGTGTAATGATTGAGCATAACATACAAGTGTAGGGTTGGTACGGATGGTGTGTTGGCTGGACTGGGTTGGGATGCATCCTCATACTGTTGCGTATCTGTCTATGAGATCTGTCACTGTACTAGGCTTAGGCCACTTGTTTTATTATTGGTTTGGGCTAGGCCCAATTGATTCTATTATGGGCTATGACCCAAATAATTTCGTAGATTTGTACTTGTCATCGTTATCGTTGAAAGGGCTTACTGCATCGCTTAGGTTTCGCTTCACATATCTTGATCATTACTCGTAAAGAGATTACACACTGAGTTTTCATAAACTCACCCCATTTTTAACTGTACAAGTAATCCTCAGCCTTAGACGGATCGGAGCTGCGAGGGACTCGGAGGTGACCACACATTTGATTAGCTTTAAAGTACACGTCCTATTTTTATTTTAGTTTAATTTGCTCGGTTATAAATTTTGTAATAAGGGCTTAAGATTTTGGAACTTTAAGTTTTGGAATTTTATTGATTGTTTTATAATTGCTAGAAGTAAAACACGATTTATCAGAAATAACTACTATTTTTCAAAATATCACGTTCCGCAACTACTTTAAATTAAGCTTTTCGCAACAAACAAGGTTTTAAAGATAATAATGTTTTCCAAAAATAATTTCTAATAAACCACATTTTGAAAATAAGCAAACGAAATCTAAGGTTTTGAATAGCAGAAAGTTTTAAGTTGTAAGAAGGGTTTCTAATGAAAGCATAGTTTTCGGAAAACTCTTCAATGTGACACGCCAGATTTGGGCCTAACTTCTAGGCCGAGTTTGAGGTGTTACATTTAATTGTATCAAAGCCCGGTTGCAAAACTCAACTATGGATTGGGTTTTCAAAATTGAATTTTTGAAAGTATTGTTTCAAAAAGGCTTGAAAAGATTTAAAGTTCTAAAATGTTGTATTAATCGTTTTCTGAAAGTGTGGTACACCGAGTCTCTGGCGCCGAATTCGTAAGTTTTCTGAATACTTTTATCTGTTTAGAAATTGAAATGCAATAAGTTAGAAACTCGATAGTTCTTTAGATATTGGACTGTATTTTTTTGGTATTTATTCTGTGTGTGTTTTGTTTGGATGTGATGTTTGAACATAGAAATCGTATGCATGTGTGATAAATATTTGTTTGTTTCTGTGGCTAGATGTTTGGTTGTGTGTAAGAGATTTCAAGATTAAGTTAAAAGTGTATCAGTGTTATTGGGATGAGAGTGCGCAGCGGCAGTGTAGTAGAGTAGTCTGTGTTAAACGATTGTTAGGTAGTTAGAAATTTTGAGGATGAAATTTCTTTAAAGGGGTAGAATTGTAACGACCCGGATTTCGGCCTAGTAGAATTAGGCCTATTGGGCCTTGGGCTTGAGAGCGTTTAAAATTTTTGAGAACAAGGGAACGACACTAATGCAAGTTGGACCTATTAGGTGAGTGATTTTGGAAGGTTAGGGGGCTTCCATGAAGACCTAGGATCAAACCTGGGCTTTAGGAAAAATTTTGGTTTTAGGTGAATAAAACCCTGGAGTAAGTAAGTAGGCTTTAAGAATAAAATATAGAGAAAAATGACACAAAAGGAGTTGTGGTCTAGTGGCATATGGCGCCACATGGGAGACAAGGGAGTGACGCCATAGAGGAAGTAAGGAGTCTAAGGTTCAAGTCTTGGCGCTTGCAATTCTTTTTGTTTTGTTTTAAAATGAACTTAGACTTTGGCCCATAGACTTATATTTAGTTGCACATGTTTTAAGACAAAAAGGAGCTAATTGGTCAAGTGGGGAGCAGCATGGATTATGTTATAGGGGAGCCTGAGTTCGAATCCCATTGCAAGCGAAAAAGGGATATTTATTTTGCTAAGTTGGGACGGCTAGAGGTTGTGTTTTATTTAAACTCAACTGAAAGAGGGATCCCACATCGAGAAGCTAGCAAGAGGGAAGGTTGATCGAGATTCCTATGAAGTGTGCATTTCGCACTGCTCTAGTTGTAGAGCGGCAAATGTCGAAATGCAGGTCACACGGCGATGGTAGCCACACGAGCGTACGAGCACACGTGTGGGAGCTTCGACGCGATAGTTGAGGCCATCATGGGTGTTAATGTGGGGCAATGGGCCCGTGGGCCCAATCGAAATAGTTGGATTATTGAATAGTAAATATTGGACTGGACTATGTGAATTTCATATTTGTGACTAGATTTGGGCTAAATGGGCCACACGAGCGTGTGGGCCCATTTGGGCCGAGAATGGACCCTAGGCCCAATCGTATCGTTTTCTCTGTTTAGAATACCTTAATTTACAAAATTACTTAAATACCCTCAGTTTGGAAAATTACCGAAATACCCCCGATTTATGAAATTACCAAAATACCCTCGATTTATGAAATTACCAAAATACCCTCAATTTGCAAAATTATCGCAATACCCTTGGCTTGTAAAATTACTGAAATACCCCAGGTTTGCGAAATTACCAAAATACCCCTGACTTGTAAAATTATCGAAATTCCCTCAGTTTAGGAAATTACTGAAATACCCCTGATTTATGAAATTACCAAAATACCCTCAATTTGCAAAATTCTCGAAATACCCTTGGCTTGTAAAATTATTGAAATACCCTTAGTTTGCGAAATTACAAAAATACCCCTGACTTGTGATATTACTGAAATACCCTCAGTTTGGGAAATTATCAAAATACCCCTGATTTATGAAATTACCAAAATACTCTCAATTTGCGAAATTACTGAAATACCATTGGCTTGTAAAATTACTGAAATACCTCTAGTTTATGAAATTACAGAAATACCCTTGACTTGTGAAATTACCGAAATACCCTCAGTTTGGGATATTACTGAAATACCCCAGATTTGTGAAATTACCAAAATATCCTTGATTGGTAAAATTACTGAAATACCCTCAATTTGTAAAATTATCGAAATACCCTCGATCGTGAAATTACCAAAATACCCCTGGGTTAGAAAATTACTGAAATACCCCCCGATTTATGAAATTATCGAAATACCCTCAGTTTGTAAAATTACCGAAATACCCTCAATTTGTGAAATTACCAAAATACCCCTGTAGGGTAGGATTACCGAAGTACCCTTATAGGGTAAAATGACTATTTTGCCCTTGTAGGTAAATGACTGATTTAGACTATGAACTTGACTGCTTTGACTGTGATTGTATAACTATGAGTTTAACTGACTTGACTGTGGGCATGTGACTGATATGCTGTTAATATATGTTTAGATGACTGTTACTAAGCATGGCCTTTTTGCATACATGTGTAATGATTGAGCATAACATACACGACATATTGGATGGGGTTGGGATTTGTATTTTGCAGGAAGTACTGTACTGGTGGCTATGCCACATTTTACTGATTTAGTGGCTTTGCCACGTATACTGATTCTAGTGGCTCAGCCACGTATACTGTTATTAGCAACTTTGCTGCGTTGATATTAGCAGCTCGACTGCGTTATTGATGTGTATGGCTGGGTGGGTCGACTTGGTCCCCACATGGTGTGTATGGTTGGTGCGGGCGGTGTGTTGGCTGGACTGGGTTGGGATGCATCGTCATACTGTTCCATATATGTTTATGAGATCTGTCACTGTACTAGGCTTAGGCCATTTGTTCTGTTTTTGGTTTGAGCTAGGCCCAATTGGTACTGTTATGGGCTATGACCCAAATAATTTCATAGTGGACTTTGACCCACGTATGCTCGACCATGCATCTTTATCACATATTACTATTGAAAGGGCTTTGGCCCAAACTGTTTAGGTTTCTGCTTCTATATACTGATTGTTACTCTGGTAAGGGGAATACACACTGAGTTTTCATAAACTTACCCCGTTTTTAACTGTGCAGGTAATCCTCGGCCGTAGACGGATCGGAGCTGCGAGGGACTCGGAGGTGACCACACATCTGATTGGCTTTAAAATACACGTCCTATTCTTATTTTAGTTTAATTTGTTGGGTTATAAATTTTGTAATAAGGCCTTAAGATTTCTGAACTTTAAGTTTTGGGATTTTATTGATTGTTGTATAATTGCTAGAAGTAGAACACGATTTATCAGAAATAACTACTGTTTTTCAAAATATCATGTTCCGTAAACTGTTTTAAATTAAGCTTTCCGCAACAAACAAGGTTTTAAAGATAGTAATTTTTTCCAAGAATGATTTCTAATAAACCACATTATAAAGATAAGCAAACGAAATCTGAGGTTTTTGAATAGCAGAAAGTTTTAAGTTGTAAGAAGGGTTTCTAATGAAAGCATGGTTTGAAAAAACTCTTCAATGTGACATGCCAGATTTGGGCCTAACTTCTAGGCCGGGTTTGCGGTGTTACAGAATTAGTTGATGGAAATGGTGTTTTAAGTGTGAATTTGTGGCTTGACTAAATGATGTTTAGCTTACATGATTTGAGTTCTGAAAATGGTGCTTTGAATGGATTTATTTGAGTAGGAATTGAGTATAAGAATAGATGATATTTGAGTCGAAATAGTGGTTTCGGGACCAAAAATCTGAGGTTGAAAAAATATTTCAATATTATTTTTGATGTTTATAATACGTGATTAAACATGTGTGAAAATTTTATCGATTGTGTGCCGAATTATGAAAAAGGACTTAATCGCAAAAAAATGCAAAAGCTGTGTGCTGATTGTTAAAGTGCTAATTTGACATGGCTTATTAAAGTGAGAGTCCTTATGTTGTTATTAAACCATTGAAAAATTTGATGGACATAAAAGCCTATGGATAGTGGAATTGGAATAAAAAAAAGGCTAATAAGGTAAATATGATTATATATGATATTAAATAAAACATTAAGTAAAATAAATGTTTTGTTCATCTTTTCTATCACCGAATATTGAAGAGAGGAATAGCCATGGAAGCATTTTAGGTTTCGGCACATCCATAGCTCAATTAAGGTATGTTTTGAGCTCGGTTTTTGATAATTTTTATGTTTTTGTAATCGTTGCTTTGTGCTCTACAAAACCCATGCTTAAATTTTGTGAATTGATGATGAATTTGAAATGTTCTATGGATGAATTCATGAGCTTTGTGAAGTTTGGTGATGAATTAAGAAAGATATGTGTTAGATTAACATATTTTGTCTTTGAATTTTTAGTGAAATTAAGTAATTTGGGCTTAATTGTGAAAATAAGGAATTGGAGGACTAAAATATAAAATAAATGAAATGTGTGGTCTTGTATAGATATAAGGAGAATTCGGCTAGGCATGGGTGAAATGAAATTTTGTGTATTTGATGATTTTATGATATAGGGACTAAAGTGTCGAAATGTGAAAATGTGAGGGCTATTTTGTAAAATGCACTAAATATGTGAGTGTGGACTAAATTGAATGAACTAATGATTGAATGAGTTAAATTTGAATATGTATAGACTGAAAAGGAGAGATTCAGATAAAGATCGAGGCAAAGACAAAGTACTCGATTGATTGGCTAGTCTCATATTTTCGATGTTCGAGGTAAGTTCGGATATAATACTAGTTGTTAAATTATATCTATGTGATGTGAATTGAATGAATGTATAATTATTGAATTAGAAATGTTAAATATGAGATTGAGAAATGTGGCACTAAGTGTGCGCAATTGAAATCGAGACAGAGATGAATAGCACTCTGTGTGTGTGAAGTAATGGAAGCTTGACTTTCTTCGATTGAATCGCGCGTGTGCGATGCGAATTAAGTTTGGTTTTGTATCTAGGGATTGAGTGTGCAATTAATTAAGCTTCGCCTATGATTTGGGCACTAAGTGTGCGATTGAGTTGAAAAGATATCGAGCAGTGAATGAGATATGGTATCGAGCATCGAATAGCAAGAATGTTTATTAACTAAGTGTTAGCAAAGGTATGTTTGAACCTATGTGGTTGATGATAGTTTTAATAGTTGTAAGAAGGGTTTCTAATGAAAGCATGGTTTGAAAAAACTCTTCAATGTGACATGCCAGATTTGGGCCTAACTTCTAGGCCGGGTTTGCGGTGTTACAGAATTAGTTGATGGAAATGGTGTTTTAAGTGTGAATTTGTGGCTTGACTAAATGATGTTTAGCTTACATGATTTGAGTTCTGAAAATGGTGCTTTGAATGGATTTATTTGAGTAGGAATTGAGTATAAGAATAGATGATATTGTTGTTGATTAATTGGTGCTTGAATGGTATGTTTTGGTTGCAATTGAGGCATGAATTGATATTGGTTTAATGCTTATAGGTAATTTCAAAGTGTGGATGGCAAATTGGCCTTGAAAATGGCCTATAATTGCCCACACGAGCGTATAGCTCGACCATGTCTTTTGAGGTTATGTTTTAAAACAAGTCAGACTCAACCACAGGCAAGACACACAGGCGTGTGACTGGCTGTGTGGATCAAGTCAGCAACGACCACGGGCTGGACACATGGGTGTGTGACTGGCCATGTGGTGCAAGTCAGTGTCGACCACAGGTGAGGCACACGGGCGTGTCTAAAGTCGTGTGGACAAGTCAATAGGCATGCCCTATTTTGCCACGGCTTGGACACATAGGCGTGTCCGAGGCCGTGTGAGGCACAATGCCTACCCACACGGACATGTGACCTTTATAACTTTGAAAAATGTTTGAATTTCAAGAATTTTCCTGTGTGTTTAGTTTAGTCCTGGCCCTATTTTAAAGCATGTTGAAGGTCTCATTGACCTATATAAGGGACTATATGAATGTGAATTGACATGTTTGGTTGTGAAATGTTATGAAATATCCAGAAATGATTAGTAATTCTTCTTAAACCTAATCCGGCAACGATTACAGGTTAGGGGTGTTACAATCCGTCAATTCGTATTCATTATTACCCATTGGGAATAAGTCCAAATAGCACACTCTCGAGCCACATATTTTACAACATGATTACCAGTCTAAGCTAAATCTCAATTTTCAACCGACAATCACCAGAGTAATTTAGGATTGCCAATCCAGGCTAAATCCTATTAGTGACCTGTGCTGTAAAGAACTTAATTAGGATTACCCGTCCTGGCTAAACCCAATCTATAACATATGCTTGAGAGGCCTAAATTCAGGATTACCCGTTCGAGTTAAATCCTATTTGTAACCTTTGCCATATTATACCCGTTTAAAGAAATCACTATAATCCATCGAATTTCAATATTCAACTGGGATATGCTATTTTATCAATATTTAATTATTTCATTATGTATATCATCACATACATATTATCACAATCACACAATTCAATTCAAACATATTAACATACCAAATTAAGTTACACGAACTTACCTTGGCAGTTGTTTGGGTTTGAATTCCAACTAATCCAAAACTTTTTGTTTCCCTCGATCTAGTTCCGTAGTTGGTATTTCTGGGTCTATAGAAGGAAATTTATTTATTAACTCATCACATTTTACATACATTTGTATTCTACTACATCCTCGGCAAAATTACTATTTTGCCCCTACTTTTTTCAAAAATTCCAATTTCGTCCCTAAGCTCGGAAAATAAAATTCATGCAATCTACTCCTATTTCCAAGCCTAACCAAAATTTAATAACAATTTTTACAGCACACACATTTCACAAATTTCAGAATTTTCCATGGGTTTTACCACCTTTTCATTTAGTCCCTAAATCAAGTTTTCATGAAAAATTGCTTTGAAAAAGTTGTTTATCTGTCAACTATCTTTCATTTTCTACCATAAATTTCAAATTTTCACCACTTACATCCATGGAAAAGTTTCTACACTTTGTTATCTTTTCAAATAAACCCCATAAATAGAAAGATTAGGCTATCCCGGTCCTAAAAATATAAAAATCATTAAAAAGAGGACATAATTTCATACCTTTCTAAGCTTGGAAAATTCTCTTCCTCTCTCCTAGGGTTTCCATAAAAAATTGGGGAAGAAGATGAATAGAAAAAATGATAATTTCTTTTTATTTTTCTATCATTTTTTAATTTTGTTGATTTCCAATTTAGTTCCTAGTCATTTCTAAATTTTCCACGGATGAGTCACCAAGAAAAATCAACATACTTTTCTTAATGGTCTAATTATAATACAAGGACCTCTAGTTTTGAAATCCATAGTTATTTAATCCTTATAGCTACTAGAATTCAACTTTCGCATTTTATGCAATTTAGTCATTTACCTAATTAACCACACAATCGATAAAATTTTCTTATCAAAATTTTCACATGACCTTCCTATCATGATACCGACCATAAAATAAAATAAATTTTTATTTTTTGGGATCAGATTTGTGGTCCCAAAACCACTGTTCTGATCTCACCGTAAATGGGTTGTTACATCTCCCATATTGTGTCCAATTGCAAGTACTTCACAGAATTTTAACCTAATAATTAACAATTCAATCCAGCCCGATATTTGTTTTTCTATTTCTTAAAATAAAATCTAAATATATTTCCAATTAAATAATCTTCTGAACCCAATTCTAATTCTGTAAAAATCATGACAACTTTATCGTAAAAAAATCTATGAGACAATATATTTAATATTTATTCATTCAATGGTTCACTATAACTAAATGATTTATTTCTATTTTTGAACTTCATTTTATTTGAAAAAAATAAATTTATTCAACTTCATTTTATTTGAAAAAAATAAATTTATTCTTTAGGTCATTTTAATTTTCATTTAAGGAAAAACAAATTCATTTCCAAATGATTCCATTTCTTTATTTTCATGTTCATTTTGGAGAAAACCATAATACTTTCCAAATGTTTCCCATTTCTCCATTTTTACAATCTCTATTCATTTGATTCAACATGCAATTCATTTTTGGTTTCACCGAGCTAATAGTGGGATTGATTAGACATATGCAATTGAGGCTCAAATGAATTATAATTAAGTTTTAACTTTTCACCTATTAATTATAAATTCATTTAGTCATGAACTCATTCCACTATAGTATCATGGTTAAGCTCTCTACAATGACATA
The DNA here is from genome assembly GCA_025503065.1 of Gossypium bickii. Classification (NCBI taxonomy): domain Eukaryota; kingdom Viridiplantae; phylum Streptophyta; class Magnoliopsida; order Malvales; family Malvaceae; genus Gossypium; species Gossypium bickii. The sequence continues at coordinate 55,601,952 of CP106717.1, read as the reverse complement.
CCATTACGAAAATGACTCTATCTGTGCTTGTCCAATGATCTTGTTATAAGTGTGTTATCCTCATTTGATATCCTTAATCTCTTAGCTATAGTATCCATTCTCCGAATATGATCCTATTTTATCTTATGGTAACCATTACATCGTCAATCATGACAATTCAATTACTATCAAATAGTAATCAAGTCATGCATCATAGAGACAAACGACGCGTGGCTACGTTTACTTTTCATCAACCATGTAATGCCAAAAAGAGGATACCATTAGCCTATGTCTCGGTCTATGAATTCCATTGTTGTGAATGGCGCTATATACTGTAGAATTCATATACCTAGTGCACCAGCTTTTGGTTCCTTATCTATTTAAACTCAGGCTTTTATTTACATCAAAGTATACAAGTCATACATACATAATCCGTCATCCACCTAGGATTTAGGTATGCTACACTATGAATGTCAAAAGTTAATAAATTCATAAAAGGATTCATTATCTATTCTCTTTGGGTCCAGTCTGATATACTATCAGTCCAGTCAGTCACATCTATGTCACTATCTTCTTGGAGTCATCCGCTTCGATGCCCAAAACAAAACATCTCCCCAATTGGACTTGATAAATAACATATTAGTCTTTTAATCGATTTGCTCATTTCCTATCACAATCGGGGCCGAAAGTTTTGACTGTGCGCTGTAAGGTTCACTAGTGTTCCGGTGACATGTGATCGCCAAAATTGGTGAGAACTAGGGGCTTACAAAAATTGGTGTGAATTAAGGGTTCGCCAAAATTCAAGCAAGTTGGGTGTTCACCAATAAAGTTTTGGCAAGGGTGTCCACCAGCTGCAATGTACCTTAAATGAAGTTGTAACACCCTAAACCCGGCATAAACATCATGACCGGATCTGGTATGTCACCGGGAAAAGGTTGTTTAAAGGAACTTGTGATCGTTTAAAAAATTTGAGTTTTAGTTCAATTTAAGAGGACATGATTGCATTAATGATACTTGCAAAACATTATAAATACTAATAATTTCGGAAGGTTATTTTGTGATACGAAAACTGAAACTAGTGGGTTTGAAGAAACGTGACCTTTTGAAAATAATATTTGTAGTTCCAAGAAAATCTCAAGTTTAATTATTTATTCTTGTGATCCATTTGTTAATATTTTGAAAACATTTGTTTATATTTATATTTTAGAAAACTCCATATTTGACAATTCATAAAATATATATAATAACAGCATTAAAGTCAAACCTAAATTTAAGTTACGGAGGCTTATTACATCAAAATTACCTAAATTTTAAAGGAAAACTTTAAATAGTGAAAGTTCATAAAATATAACGTCTTTTATGGCCTCCATGAGTCCACCTCGGCTCCCACATCCACGGTCCACTGGTTACCTGAAAAGTTTAGGGAAAGGGGTGAGTCACCAAGACTCAGTGTGTAAAACCACTAAACACCAAAACCGGCCCACGGCCCACAATCTCGTATTAAACTTATACATGATGTAATACAAATTCATGAATGCATTAAACCCGGCCCAACCTAGTATTTCCATCCTCTACACGCCATCCCGTACCAACCATTACACCATGGGATTTCTACAATCAACCCTCCATCCGCTACACGTTGTCTTGACAGTCATACTGTCAAAAAATGTGGCAGAGCCACTGATCACTATGTGACCTTAAAATCAACTGTGGCATAGGCACCGATCACTATGTGACCTGAAAATCAACTGTGGTGTAGCCACCAATCACTATGTGACCTCATAACAGATGTGGCAGCGCCACCGATCACAATGTGACCTTAATATAATGTGGCAGAGCCACCGATCACCATGTGACCTTATCACTTCCCCTTTATCAACATTCCCATATCCCATGTACAACATTTATATTGAACAACTGTATCATGCTAAAAACAAGGCAATACATATCAACACATACAACCATCTCATATAAGATAATTACAGATGCATACCTGACACTTCCTGCCTTTACCACAATGGTATTTCGACTGTTTCAACAGCCTTTTTCGGCTTTTCAACCCATACAATTTGTATTACAATTAAATAAAGTGTGTTAGGGTTTACACACCTGATAACACGCAATACGATGCTTTTTATGTCAACACTATCACTAATGGAAACCACTGCTATCTGTCTGCTACTCTGATCCGAAGCCGGCCCACAACCCGGTGGCAAATCTAGGACTGCTGACACCGCTCACTTCTTAAACTTAGGGATTGGGTTCATAGGTCCAATCCCCTCCTTCGCCTGATCGGTACTTGATTCCATCAAAAGACCTTGTCAGTCATTACCATCATGACATATGGTTGTTAAACCATAACATAGGGTTAAGGTAATAATACGATAACGAGTCTAATAAGTCTAAAGAGAACACCCTTACCTTAAAATCCCAAAAGAGATAGAGTTCAGAAACTAATGATTTTCGGCTTAGGGATCTAGACGGTTCAATCTACTCCTATTCTCGATGTGTCACCCCAAAAAGAGAACACAAGAACGGTCAAACATTAATCAAAAGATAACCTTACCAAGCCAATTAGCCTTTCGGCTTTGGCTTCCAAAAATCGAAAGAGAAAAGTGAAATATAGGAGAAATCATCACTTACCTTAATATAGAAGATTCAGCTAATCCTAATAGATTTCGGCACTTAGCACCCTAGAAGAAGAATTTCAGCAAAGGTTAGGGAAGAAGATGAAAGAGTCGCCAATTAAACAAAAAGGACTATAGGTGAGATGTGGGAGTTTCGGCTTTTGAGAAGATCAAAAGAAAAGATGGTGCAAATAAATCTACGGGGATTCGGCTTATAGGGAAAGAATGGAGAAGAGAGTGAAGATCATAGGACATTCGACCATGGCATAGATATGGAGATGAAAATGGAGTTAAGGGTTTCGACTTTTGAGAATGAGATGATTGAGAGAGGAAGAGTAAAATGGAATGAAATGAAGCAATAGAACCAGTAAAGAAGAAGAATGATTTCAGCAAGACTTGGGGTAGATTCGGCTATGGCAGAAAAATGTAAAGAGAAGGAATGCTTAAGAGGGTTTCGGCTCACACTTGGGAAAAAAGAAAAAGAGAATGGATGAAGACCCTAAATGTCAAAAATAAACAAAAAGATACTCACCTGACTACACAGAATTTCGACCCACCTTAGCCACTCTAAAACTGATTCCCCCCTCTCCTTAGAGTTTGAAATTCGGCCAACACAATGCTCAGATGTCCATCCCTTCTTTTTCTCCACAAATTTCTCCTGACCACTCGTTTGAAATATTTTAAATATTTCAAACTCCACTTTTTCCTCCTTGCCATCCATTCAAACTATTTGACTCAGTCTACCCTTTATCCTGAAGTGTCCTAGTCAACCTCTGCCTCTGCTCTCCCTGACACCGAAAAGGACCCCAAAATGAGCTCCTCGCGACTTGAACTTGCTCCCTTTCCTACTCTTGTGGCGTCATCTTCCAACCCTTATGTGGCGTCACCTTGCCACCTTGCCAACACCTTACTTGTGTCAACCACACACCAACATAATCCTTTAAGTCCCATTTCAACAAGCTCCTCCCCTAAAGTGCTTAAAAAGAAAATTTCAACCAAGACTCCGGCTTTTCCCTAAGTCATTTTTAGACCCTAAAATACCCTAAACTAGCATGATAAACATAACATTCACACACGACACATAAAATGCAAAGGCCCTAATTCAGGATGTTATAGAAGTGGTAAGGGGCCGCTAGTTTCGCTGTGAGGTAGGTTCGTTAATGTGCTGGTGAACTGGGGTTCACGAGTCTATGCTGTGAACTATGTCCACCCAGTAAGTTACGAACTGGGTTAGTCAGTCACTGAATATTCTACTATTAATGTCTTTGTTCTAAAAATCCAATTCGTAGCAATCCAGGTAAGTCCTTGTCTTGTTAGGGTTGATTGTCCTTAGAGCTAGGTTGTTATGCATGTATGAATTTTGATTGTTCTGTTAGTAATATGTTTGTTTTTTGTGAACCAGCTTGACGTCTTATAACAAGGGTAAAGGCAAAGCCAAAATCGTTTAAGTTCTCCAATTCTGCTAAGTGATCAGGTTCTATTATGAGTACGTTTTGTACTAAGTTTTCAAAAGTGTGAGTGATAGGTAACTGTCATTTTATGGGTTTTCAAATGTATTCTAATTATGATCGCTAATGGCTATGGTTTTCTAAAGGAAACCTTATTTTCAAAACCCAAAAGTAAGATTTCTGGAAAGCTCTATTTTAAGCAATGAACTATGTTTTCAAAGTTATGACTTTGAAAAGATGATTTTAAAGCACAGTTCTACACAAGCTTCTATGTGAACTTTTGAAAACAAGAATGTTTTTAAAGAACAATTTTAAATTTTGTTTTTGATAGGCACCTAACGTGTGAGATTTTTATAAGAAAATGTTTAGCTCTCTGTTTGGCTCTGCTTTGTACGAGCTCTCTGTTTGGCTCTACTTTGAATAAGCTTTCTATTTGGTTTGGTGTATACGAGCTCTCTATTTGGATTGTCTTGTGTCAGCTCTCTATTTTGTTCATTTTGTTCGAGCTCTTCGTTCGGCTCAAATATATGCGAGCTCTATTTTTAGCTTTGCCTAAATGTGAGCTTTCTAGTGTGTGTGCTCCTTAGTGAGCCTTCTGATTGGTATACCAATTGTGTGAATATTCACCCATGTTAAGTCTCACTCTATGTGTCCCTTTAAGGGCATGAGCTTTTGTGAGCTTCACTCTGCGTACTCCTTGTGACATGGGCTTTTGTGAGAACTGTGATATGTCTCATTCCACATGCTCCTTTGGAGCTAGGTTGGATATAACTTATTCAACAAGACAAGCCTTTTGTTTGATGAACTAGTCATACGACCTAATGCCAACTTTATTTATGAAATCTGTTATGTGCGAGCTAGTCTCGTGACTACGTTATAAACTCAAATTCAGTTTTGTTTTTGAAAAGCAATATGGCTTCACAGGATTTTAATATGAGTCTCTTTTAAAAACATATTTTTTTTTTAAATAAAAGTTTTCTAAGTATTATTTTTTTTAAATTGGTTTCACAAAAATAAGGTTTTTCGATGCAAACTAGGTCTCGTATCTTCACCTGCCAACCCAGCACTCGAAGCATTTTCAAGACAAAAATTTTCAAATGTTGTTTTTAAGGCATAATATAATGGTTTCTGATTATTCACTAAGTTCTCCCCGAACTCACCCCCTCGTCACTTACTTTTCAAGTAAGTAGATCACATATAGTATAAGCAAGGTTGATGATCCAGTGAGGCACCTGACTGATACAGGCAAACTTAAAGATGGTTGATGGGCTTCTGTTATGCTATTTAGAATAAAAAATTACATCTTGAATTGATTTTTGAATTATTTTTGTAGTATAAAAGTACAATATGCTATGTTATGAAGTTTAAACTATTTTTCTGAACGTGTTATGGATTTTGACATCAATTTATAAGTAATAAATCAATGCTATTCATGGACGTCTATTTGTGAATTACATGTTTACCCTTAGCTTTGTAAACCCTTAAATGTGTGTGAACCCAAGAATTTATGCGAACCTTGCTTATCTGTGATAGGCTTTTGCAAGCATGTTTTCCTTATTTATGAAGCCTGATAATTAGTGAATCTACGATGTATGAGTAATTTAGGTGTTTAGTGTACTATTAGTGTTTTGTAAACTTAAGATTTAAAAATCACTGTATGCGAGCTTTTATGTTTTCTGAACTCATGTTTTGTGCGAGCGGATATTAGTATGTGAACCTATGTTTGTGTGTTGGTCTGTGATCTCTTGTGATAATAATGCGTGTGATGCAAACCTATTTTTAAGTCTGATGCAAACCTGTAAATATTTTTAAGTGTTTGGAATTATTGTTTCACATAGTAGTGAACTATAATGTGTTTCGCATGCGAACCCCTGTGTTTTGTGTGCATTTTCTGCTACTTTGTAAATGATTAACACTATGTTCACATGCTATGTACAAGTGGTGTGTTAGAGGTTAGGTAAGGAGTTAACGAAGAGTCAATTCGGTGGCTAATGTGGGACGCTGGACTTAGGTCAGACCTTTTTGGTTGGGTTTAGAGTGTTACATCGGTTGGTATCAGAGCTACAGGTTTAGACTTGTTAGAGAAGTGACTATCAGAGCTAGCCAAGATTGTTCTGTCAGGTAAGCTTGTCAGTGAGTGGCGAGGTGAGTTTAGTAGAATAAGGCACGGTAAGTGAAAAGCTAGTGTGCATTGTGTGCTCTTGTTTGATTGATTGTGGGGTAGTTTTGGGAATAAGATCGCCTATGGTTCAACTATAACATTTACAAGATAATGCCCCAAATCATACCTCTGCTATCTACCAAGTTTGTAAGTATTTTATGTTCATGCGAACTGTGGTCGCAGTTGTCAGTTTGTTCTATGCGAACTCTCTTTGCAATCATAAGTCTATTTTTTGAGAACTGAGTTCAGAAATGTGTTTTTTCTCTGTGAGAATTGTGTTCACAAAGCTATCTAGTACTTTGGATACTGTGTAAGTGTGATGACTTAACTTTGTGGTATTACATGTACATCTGGAATTAGCGAGAATGCCTCCTCATAGAGTGAACGCAAATCGGTGAACAAAGTTGCTACCACCTTGGATTGCCAGGAATCAATGACTTGTTTGACCAATTGCGAGGTGCTACTGTATTCTCAAAGATTGACTTGCAATCTGGTTATTATCAACTGGAGGTGAAGGAGTTCGATCTGTTAAAGACAACATTTCGAACACAATATGCGCAACAAAAATTTTTGGTTGTGCCCTTTGGTTTCACTAACGCACCTGGTACTTTTATGAATTTGATGAATGGAGTGTTCCATGAGTATTTGGATCGATGTGTGATGGTGTTCATCAATGACATCCTGGTATACTCGTGAATTGAAGAAGTTCACGACATGCATCTGCGAACGGTGTTGGAGATCTTGCAAGGGAAGCAACTATTTGTGAAGTTCAGTAAGTACAAATTTTGGCTTAAGGAAATGATGGTTTTGGTGCACATAATTTTGCCTTAAAGGGTTCGTGTGGTCCTAAAGAATATTGAAGCAATTGTGGAATGGAGACCATCAAGCAGCATGACCAAAGTACGAAGCTTTTTAAGACTCACAGAGTACTATCAATGCTTTGATGAATGGTTCACCAATACTATAGCACCCATAACGAAGCTATTTCAAAAGAAAGAAGAGTTCGTGTGGACTGAAGAGAGGCAATGAAGCTTTGACAAGCTTAAGGAGATACTCACCAAAGCACCGGTGTTGACTCAACGGGAACCAGGAAAAGAATTCATGGTCTATATTAATGCCTCATACACAAGACTAGGGTGTGTGCTAATGAAAGAAGGGGTGGTAGCTTATGCTTCGAGGCAATTGAAGGTTCCTGAGCAAAAGTACACAACTCATGATTTGGAGCTAGCCGTTGTGGTGTTCACCTTAAAGATTTGGCGACAGTATGTTTATGGCGAAAAGTGTGTCATCTACACAGACCATAGAAGCCTCATGTATTTTCTTACCCAGAAAGAATTGAACCTACGACAAAGGAGGTGGATCGAGCTGATGAAAGATTATGACTGCATGATAAAGTATCACGTAGGAAAGACCAACATGGTAGCTAATATGTTCAGCAGGAAGTTCATGAGTAAGCTGTAAGTTATGCTAGCATAGCGAAGTGTGACCAATGATAGAGAATTTATTAGAGAATTCCAAGTGAGACCAATGTTGTCACAACAAATCAAGGCGAAACAAGCTTGTGATGAAGAGTTGGCAAAGATGTAACACCCCTATCCTGTGTCCTTCGCCAGATTAGGGTTAGGAGCGTTACTGAACAGATCAGAAAGCATTTACAGAAATTCATACATTCATTCATCACTCTCAAGCATAATGTCCCTTACGTGAGTCCTCAAGGCCATAAGCATGCTTATAAATCGGGTCGGGACTCAACCGAAACACATACAAATTTCATGGAAAATTTAAAACTTTACTAAAGTACAGGGGATACACACCCGTGGGAGGAAATCGTGTGCCCTCCACGGCTGCTGGACACCCCCGTGTGTCCTTGCCGTGGTCGAAATTGACTTACCTTCCGCGGTCACTAAACACGCCCGTGCACTAAGGTCGTGCACTCTTAGGCCACATACTGACTTCTCCACCACGGCCACCAAACACGCCCGTGTGCCATGGCCGTGTGGTCTTAGGCTAGCTATTGACTTGAGCCCACGGTTAGTTGACATGCCCGTGTCAAGGTCGTGTATTATTATACTAAATCCTATTATTCACCTACGGTCTCTAGGCACGCTCGTGTGCCACGACTGTGTAACATTATAGGCCATTTACAAGGCCAAAATGTCACCCACTTGGGTCATACCTACAAGCAACATATATCATCCCATTTCATACACATATAACCACCAAAATATACCAAATAGCCATCCAAACCATGCATATTTGACAACTAAAGTAATCACACAACAATACATTCAATATCCATTTTAACAATGCTAACTTTCAGGACCAAAACATATAACAAAAACATAGTACATTTATTTATTTAACTCAAAAGCATGATCATTTCACAAATAAACTAACCATGCCAAAACATGTTTCACATATTATGATCACAAAGCATAATCTCAACTTATCACTAGCCAACTCTCATGGCCAAGTTCATATAACAACTTATGCCATAATACTAGCATATACATGCCATATCTAGCTTTATACATTTCCAAAGTGTACCAAAATGAGTTTATTAGTGTGATGACGATCCGTGACGATCCCGAGCCTTAAGTAGCTTTGACGACCTATAAAATAGTGAAAACACACACAGAGTAAACTTTCAAAAAATCATAGTAAGTCAATATACAAACAAACTTAGCATGAATTGCATGTAACCGAATTAATAAGATGACCAATTTGGTTCTCATGACAAAAATCACCTCATTCTTTCTTGAGCTCATATGCTTAGCCATAACATATCATATTTCCAAATCACATGTCATATATGCCTATAGTTCATCTAGTTAAGACTTTACATATCGTATCATCAATTCCATATACATAACATCATAATATGCTCACATAGATACTTACCTTATATACTCAATTAGTATATAAGCAACGTACCTGAAACGGATATTCATTCACTTAATTTATCAAAGCTCAGATTTGCAATTCGTATCACAGACTTGTCCGTTGAACCGTAAGGAATCTAGTAGGATACTCAGAAAGTCGGAATAGTCGTACAATGCCAACGTCCCTGATGAGGTCTTACATGCACTCAGATATCGATGCCACTGTCCCAAAATAGGGTCTTACACTAATCAATATGATGTCGATGTCCCAGACATGGTCTTACACGTAATGCTCAGATCGATGCCAACGTCCCAAACGTCGCCTTATACGTAAAACTCATATCGATGCCAACATCCCAGACGTGGTCTTACACGAAATCTCAAATCAACGCCAACGTCCCAGACGTGGTCTTACATGATAAAACAGAATAGATAACTATGTCATGACAAAGTTAATCCCATCTATTTCCTAGGTTCGAACGGGACTTCTCGGACATTGTCACTATATCAACCCTATCTCGTAATTCATATGCACAACCTCTCATAAGAATTCATTATCAACATTAGTCATATGAACAATTACAATTTCATACAAGTACGTTTATTTGCATAGTGACTTACCTCGGATTCGATCTATCGAAATGAAAACGGCTACTCGTTTACTTTCGCTTTCCCTCGATCTAAGTCCGTTTTCTTCAGTTCTTGATCTAAACATATTCAGAATTAACCCTTTTATTCACTAATTCATTCAATTCAATCCAAGGACACACATTTAGGACTATTTACAAATTAACCCTCACATTTGCACAATTTATCAATTTAGTCCATTTTTCTCAAAACATCAAATTCACAAAATCAACACACACACATACTTAGCCAAATGCATATACATCTCATTCAAGCCCATATTTTCCATCAAATTTGCAATTTAGTCCCTAAATTTGCTATTTTCACAAATTAGCCCTATTTTACCAATTTCATCAAAACTTCAAGAACAAAACATGTTCATCTATCTCAAATCTTTCATTTAACACCATAAAACATCACAGAACTCAACATATCATCAATGGCATAACTAACAAACATCATCAATTCACAAAATTGAAACATGGTATTGATAGTAGAAGAAACAACGATTGCAAAAATGTAAAAGTTATCAAAAACCAAAACCAAATCATACCTTAATTTTGGCTTGTAAGTTCCGAATGCCTTAGCCAAAGTTACTTCCTTTTTCTCTAGTGTTTTTCGGTGGTGAATGGATGAATGAATATCCACTACCACTTTTGTTTCTTTTATTATAACATATTAATATAAAATATAAAATATAAATACATGAATATTTAACATAACATATAAATAAACATATTCAAACATAATGTATATGCATGTTGCCGTCCACTATCTATGATTTTGACCAAATTGCCACATATGCCCTTATACTTATTGAGACATAACATTTAGGCATCCCTTCATAAAAGCATGCAAATTTCACCTTTAATGCAATTCAATCATTTTTATTAAATTAAACACATAGACGGACAAATAAGCTCACAAAAATTTACCACATGCTTAGTCACATATCAACGGCACAGAAAATAATATTAAAATATTATTTGGACTCAGATTCGTGGTTCTAAAACCACTGTTCCAACTAGGGTATAAACCAGCCTGTTACAAAAGAGGGAGACAAAAGGTAGCGAGCTTGGATGGGACATTAAGGGGGAAGAAAGGGAACAATGTCATATGCCTAACTATTTCTAGTGTTTGAACCGTTTTGAGCCATATTTTTCTTTAAACTCATACAGTCCTAAACCTCAGAATGTTACAAGCCTAGAATACCAATGTGACTTAAGCGTTCTCTGTGCATAATATTCCAAAATTTATTGCAATTATATTTAATGAATGTTTTTGATTCACATCATTGTGTATGCTACATATCTATTTGATTTATGTTAATGGTGATATTTTTAAACATTTGGTCATGGGAATTATTTCTAATTTTTTAGTAATGTAACTTTTTAAACAAATACTGATTTACTTTAAAAATTCTCAAGGCATCGAACCATCAAGATTAAGTTATATGCGCGATAATAATTGTTATACCTTAAATATTTGACAATCATGTTCTTCGTAGAAATAAAATCCAACGAACGTCTTATTATTGTATGCTATGTGTCTAGACTTGGCTTGCTTGGGGACAAGCAAAAAGTTATGTGTCTAGACTTGGCTTGCTTAATGACAAGCAAAAAGTTAAGTGTGGGTGAGTTTAGGTGTGATGTTCTTATTTACATCCATCTTCACTAACATTTGCCTGTTTAAAGAAAGAAATTGAGTCATTTTCGTATTAATTTTGTTAATATATGTGTTTTGGTTGCTTGAGGACAAGCAACAAGTTAAATTTGGGGGAGTTTGATCTTCCATAAATCATAATATTATGTAAATCCCATTTTACACATAATTATAGCTTTTTTAATAGTAAATCAAATCATTTTAGTATATATTTAGGTTGTTATACTTAAAGCAGTAATTTATGCTTTCTAGTAATTTTTATTACATTTTATATATCTAAATAAGGTTACATGGTCCTGTACGTCAAGTCGGGAGCTAAATATGATTATTTGGGCCAAAATCGATGCCTATGTCGGGACACCAAGATACCAATGTCTCAACGTCGAAGACAGAAGCTAAAAATGAGTTTTGGAGTGAAACTACCGTTGACATCACGACATAGCCCTCCTATGTCGTGACATACCCCTTACATAGCCAAAATTCCTACACGTTTTAATTATGTTTTGTAGGGAAATTAGGTGTATTTATTCTAATCGAACTCTAAGGACCTCAAGGATAACTTAGGCACTTTAATGTTCCAAGTTGAGCCTATATAAAGGTCATTGTAAGTAGGTTAAACACACAATTTTCGAGTTTTGATTCTTAGGTTTTTCTTTCTTTCTTAGTTTTTACTTAAGTTATTTTATGTTCTTGTAATCAGTATATCATATTCCAAAGTGAGACTTCTGCGAGAGGAGATTGTTTTGAAACCATATTTTCATCGATAAATCCATGAGCAACTATTTTCCTTATTCTCTTCTTTATATTTCTTTATTTAACATTGTTAGATGAATGTTTGTGTAAAGATTAGAATCAATTTGTGCTTTCTACATATTTTGCATGTTTCAGTTGCTTTAACTTAATTAACTGCTTGAATGATAGATTCTCTTAGTGAATCAGTTGTTTAGGAAAGGAAGAATGTGAAACAAACCCTAGGCCTAACAACCCCAGGAAGTCATTTAGGTGGAAATTAACCCAAAATTAGTATGGCCTATCCATGAACACCTTAACTCCAAATCAGTCTGGACTGTGAGGATAGAAGATAAGTAGTTATTGCTAACTCTTTATTCTAGTGGATGACCGTAAGATCCTATAGGGTATCTACTAGTTGATTGATTAGAACTCTATTTCAATAATTAATTAGGTAAAACAATTGGATCTAGGCTAAAAGGAACTCGCGTAGTGAAAACAAGGAATAGGAAAAGTTGATACAGGAACCTAGGAATAGATTTAGGTTTAGTTAAATTTATTTAGTGTATTATTATCATCTTGCTTTTTGATTAACACTACTAACTCGTGACTCAAGTAGATTAGTAATTATTTTCTGTAATTGGCTTGATAACAATTTCCTCAAACTGTAGTCCCTTGGGTGTGATCCTTGGAATGCTTACCAAGTGTTTCGTTGCAAACAAACTATATTACTGTGACACCTCCAGACCCGGCCCAGACATTATGGTCGAATCTGGTGAAGTCACATCAAAAGAATAATTCAAAACGACTTTGCTTAGTTAAACTTAAGTTTAAGGCTTAGAAACCCAAAAATCTAGGAAACTTGTTAAGTAATGATAAAAGCCCATGTTTTAAGAAAATGCCCATATATTATAGGTATTTCGAAAACCATGTTTAAAATTAAGAAATTTATTCAAGTTTAACAATTACGCAGTTGAAAACATAAGGAAACCCAAATGTAAATTCAAATTGGAGATACAAGGCCTTATTACAAATGAAATAATTAACAATAAGACATTCGAAAACAAATAAACAAAAACTTCTAAGTAACTTGTAGTGTGGCCATCTCCGAGTCCTCTCCCAAGTCAAGCCGTCTACTGCAGGTCACCTGAAACATTTAATAAAAGGGTGTGAGTTCCGAAACTCAGTGTGAACGACGCTTGGTAAAACATGTGATTATCACATTGGCCTAAGCCCTATGAAAATCGGTGGTCCTGGGCCTTCATATCACATCAGTATCACATGAATGTAATGCTCCCATCCCAAATCCAACCCTACACTCCATTTCCCTTCCAACCCTACACTCCTGCGGGGATATAAATATCAACCCACCCATCCCTACACTCCAAAGGTAGCACAACAGCGACACAACTCAAACGTTGCAACAAGGCTACTAAGCATATAATGGGCTTAAAGCCAGCGGTGGATCCACGGTCGTCAAGCGACTATGCGATCTTCACATATCTTCTTCCGTATCATCAAACCCACCCAAGTGCGACATATATCTCATGAATGCAACATACACAGTTTCACACATTAAGCACCTAGGGGTATTTTAGTCATTTCACTACGGAGGGGTATTTTTGTGAATCTACCCTAAAGGGGTATTTTGGTAATTTTACAAATCAAGGGTATTTTGGTAATTTTGCAAATTAAGGGTATTGTGGTAGTTTTGCAATCTGGGGGTATTTCAGTAATTTTGCAAATAATGGGTATTTTAGTAATTTTACAAATCACGGGTTTTAGTTATGAACTTTGGCCCATTAACAAGTCCTTGCGACTAAAGTGAACAGACACTATGCACCAGGTAGGATCCCAGAGAAGAGGAGGTGGGTCACTGGGACCGCTTAAGTACCAAGCTCTCTTTAGATCTAATCCTAGACATGAATATGTCCATTGCCACATTCTAACCTAGCGACTTGTCCACAGACATGTTTGATTATTAAATTAAGTCTTATGCTATTTAAGAATTTATCAGAACTAGGCCTAGAGTCTATTAAAACCTTAGCATGCATTTCTAAAAGCCCATAAAGCCCACTAAGTCTAATCATGTCCATATAGCCCATTAAGCCCAATCATGTTTATGTAGCCCATTAGGCCCGATCACAGTCAAATCATACAACCATCCATCACTCAGTCATACATATCAACTTTTGCTAGCTTGGGCCCACGAGCTCGACAGGCTCATTTAGCCCCGTTTGGCCCGATCGACCAGATAGTGGCCCGAGACCATGAGATCGCTCTCTTGGCCCCAGTAATCGTATCGATGTTCCCACACGAATGTTCGCATACTCATGTGGTTGCTGGTGCCAACCTTTCAGCTTTTCGGCATTTTGGGTTTTTCGGTATTTTGACTTTTGCCGATTTTTCGTGCGTGAAGTGTATGTATGCACCTGGTTACTGCGACGTGCTACACTATCCTCAGCCTTGAACCTACAACCAATACCAATCTCCAATCAATACACACTTAACTACATTATTTACCTAAAAACTGAAGCCTTACCATAACTTTACCGTGTGCCACCAGTTCTAGTAGCTCTTCCTTAGCTACTATTCACGTAGATCTGCACCCACAAATATACTATCAACAATTAAGTGACTCATATTCCACACAAGTCACCCCTATAAGCCATACTTACATTTGGCCATTCACTAATCCACAACTGAGACGAGTACACTTACCACTTGCTAACGATCCTTACCATGGTTGCGATCTTTGAACCCTACCCTTGTTAATACAGGGTTAACGACAAGGAGAAGTTACATAGCCCTTCGGCTTTTAACAAAACACACTGAGGTTGACTGAGTACTTACTGAATCCTACCCTCGATCCTGCGGCCTAGATAACTCCTGAACGAGATCCAGCCTTTAACACTTGATCAACAGATTTGTGGTGGAGGAAAACAACAAAGAAACGTCACAAGTAGGGATTTCGGCAAAAAGGGATGATGGTAATTTGGCAATGAAAGAAAAAGAATGAGGGGAAGAAAAGAAAAAAATAATGAAAACCCAAAGAACCCTTCAAAAGAATTTGGCACCCCTCTTTTATAGCCAAAGTCGAAACTACCTTCCCCACAAAGTCCAATTCGGCACCAACACATCCACACCTTAATCCCCTATCTTTTCTCTCTTATCTTTACCTTAAAATTCTCTCCTGAACACTCCCTTCCAGAGTCCACTCCAGTGCCACTACCTTTCTTTCATGTGCAAAAATAAAACCCCTTAATTTACCACTCTTAAGCCTCAAACCTTGGACCTATTCACCTGATAATAACGCCACCCTGTAGCTCCCCAAGTGACGCCACATTGCCACTGGACCACAGGCCCAATTGTGTCATATTTTTCCCTTAATCTGGTTAAGAGGCCTAATACCTGAGACTAGGGTCCACTAAGGAAAAAATTAAATTTTTCCCTATGGTCCTCTCTATCTCTAAGACTTCAAATAACCCTAGTAATACCTTAAAATTAATATTCTAAGTGCTACTTGTACATACCAACTTCAGTGCACAAAAATTTAGAGCTTTGGGATTTTGGGGTGTTACAATTACAACATAACCCATATACTTGCAGACACCGCCTCTAATCTATATTTTAGTTGCAGTATTCACACATTCGATGTTGGAACGTCTGGAGGCGATCATCAAGCTAGCATTCAAATGACACCTTTTGAAGCTTTGTATAGAATGAAGGGTCGCACGCCTCTATGTTGGACGAAAATAGCTAAAAACAATGTTGTTGGACCTAAATTGGTATGCGAGACTAAAGACAATGTGAAAATGATTTGTGAAAGGCTTAAGGCTGTTTCCAATAGACAAAAGTCTTACACCGATTTTAAAAGATGAGACATTGAGTACCAAGTGGGCGAACACATATTTCTTAAGGTGTCGTAATGGAAGGAGGTACTAAGATTTAGGCAAAAAGGGAAGCTAATTCCAAGGTTTATTGGACCCATATGAAATCATAGAACGAGTGGTCTTGTAGCTTATCGTCTCAAATTACATCGTGAACTTGAAAAGATCTATGATGTGTTCCATGTGTCAATGTTAAGGAAGTATCGAGCTGACCCATCTCATGTTGTAGCAATAGACGAAATTGAGGTGTGGCCTGATTTGACTTATGAAGAGGAATCGGTAAAAGTTGTGGCTCACGAGGTGAAAGTCTTACGAAGCAAACATATTCCTTTTGTCAAAGTGTTGTGGCGTAACCACAAGACTAATACATCTACATGGCAAACCGAGAAATCTATAAGGCAAAAATACCCTTAACTATTTGAAGGTGAACATTTTAGGGTCGAAATGTCTTAAGTGGGGGACAATTGTCACAACATGAAATCGGGGTCGAAGTTTTGGTCATGCAGAGGAAGGTTTGCCAGTGTTCCTGTGACCTATGATCGCCAAATTATGTGACTTGGGGGTTCACCAAAATTTAGACGAGCTACGTGTTCGCCAATGAAGTTTAGTAAGGGTGTCTACTAGTAGTAGTGTACGCCAAATAAAGTGGTAAAGGGTTTGTCAATTCCACTACAAGGTAGGTTCATTAATGTGTTGTCAAGCTAAGGGTTCACTAATCTGTTTGGGGAGCTAGGGTTCGTCAATATGTATGGCGAACACAGTTCACCAGGGAAGTTGCCAACTGGGTGTGTAGGTCAAAGATACAGTTAGTCTCAAATTAGGAAAAAAAAGTGATTCAGTGTACCTATGAATACTTTATGTGTAAGTAACAACTTTCCTAAGTCGTATAGGGTATCCAAAGATATCTGGTTGTAACACCCCAAACCCGGTCCAAACACCACGACCGAATCTGGTATGTTACGGGGAAAACGAGTTTGAAAATTTCAAATTTGTACTAAATAGAATTGATAAAACTTTGTTCCGTTTGAAAAACAGTTGTTTAATTTTGTTTAATAACACATTAAATCTTAATAAAAATTTGATTTCAAGTTGGGAGACAATGGTTTTTCATTCATTTATAAAGTCAGTGTGATACCCGATGGTATAGTTGAAAACATATCGTAGAGATTTTGAAATCGTTGTTATATTAAGTTTTAGCAAATTAACCCAATTATTCAGTTAGGGCATATTAAAATCAAACTTAAAACATAATATCAAAAGGCATAATTTAAAGGCTTTTACAAATCCGAAATAAAACCCAACTGAAAGTAAATAACTAAAGTACCCAAAGCATAACATCTGAGTAAAACTTTTATTCCGCATGGCATGAGCACCCCGAGTCCATCCCGGCTCCATGTCCGCGTCTACGAGTCACCTGAAATGTCAAGGGAGAGGGTGAGTCGAATGACTCAGTGTATAAATCCCGCTCCCGATAAAACAACAAGCTAACACACATCATACATAGCAACATAATTAATGCAACCCAGTCCTAACCATCCATATCGCCTTTTCTACCCCGTGTGGTACCAAACCACTGGTGGTGCCAAACCACTGGTGACGTATAGTCACAATGTGTTACCAAAACACTGGTGTCCCAAAGACACAATATCCGTCAATGTGGTACCAAACCACTGGTGTCCCAAAGACACACTTGTGCTACCAAAGCACTGGTGACCGAAGTCACAGATCCAATGATGGGGCCAACCCATCGTGTGATACCAAATCACTAGCAGACGATCCCATATCTCAAGTGGGGCCAACCCACGGTGGTCAAACCACAGGGACAAGTCGCAATGAGGTGCCAAACCTCTGGTGTCCCAAAGACACAATGTGCTACCAAAGCACCGGTGACCGTAGTCACAAATGCGGTGATGGGGCCAACCCATCGTGTGTTACCAAAACACCGGCGTCAATCCCAGTATAATCATCGTGGGGCCAACCCATCGTGGTACTGAGCCACTGGGACGAGACGCCGACGTACCAAACCTCTGGAGGTGCCAAACCTCTGGTGACCCAAAGTCACAAAGTGTGCTACCAAAGCACCGTGCTGCTCAAAGACAATATATCATCTTTGCTCCTCCTCTCGTATCACCCATCAACATACCATGCTCATGTAATCATGCGTATCATACAATCATGCATGTCATACAATCATGCATATCATACCAATATATCTAATCTCATATCCCATGTCACCTATAACCACAACTATGGTATCATGTAAATCATCAGTAAATTTATAACAATAATGATACTGACTTACCCGAGTCCAGAATCATACCCATTAGGGTATCATATCAGTCACCACTGTTTCATTAGTCATCACACAGGTTATCAATCATATTACTAAATATAAGTGTGTTAGTATACACACCTGGTAAATACGAGTCTAAAATCCCAACGAAAACGATCTAAGTCCCTCGAGTACTGACTCCTACAATCGGCCAACATAGGGGTTAGGCACTAAGACCATTCGGCCAACACCATTAGACCACAAGAGTTGTCGAATCACTCTTACCTTTCACCTGATTTGGTTTCCTACCAAATCCCGAACAAAAAAGTGGTTTCCTTAGACAATCGGCCAACCTATCAAGAAGGAAACATTAATCTCTTGAAGCTTTGACTAACTAAGAACTAAGAGAAGATAGACATGGCCATTCGGCCAACACTTACCAGATTCCAAACGATTGAAACAAGGCCCCAACCCTTCACTACTATTCGGTCAAGACTACACTAGGAGGGATTGGAGATTCGGCCTTACTCACAAAAAGAACGCAAGAAAAAGATGGAGAAGGGATGGGTTGATATTCGGCCAAAGCTTCAACAAAAAGAAGGGATAAATTCGGTTTAGAGAATACAATGTGAAAAGGAAACAGAGTTTCAGCAAGAGATGAGAAAGATGAATGAAAAATTCGGCTCACAAACAACAAAAGTGAAAGAAAATAAAAAGGAGGATATTCGGCTCAAGTACTTCAAGAAATGAAAGAGGAGATATATGGAAATTCGGCTAAGAGGCAATGTGAATTCGGCACTAGAGTATTAGGAGAACGAAACGAAAATATGATAAGAAAAGGTATTAGTTTCAGCAAATCCAAGTTTCAAAAAGAGGAAAGGATGTTGGAGAAGAGAGAGTTTCGGTTTTAGCACACTTGAACAAAAGAAGAAGAAATGGGAAAACTCTTGAAGTTTCTGGGTTGCTTTTGACAAAAGAAAGAAAAAGAAAAGAATGCTTCACAATTGCTTTTGGCGAAAAATGCACAAAATGAGAAGTGCATTTCGGCACACCTCCTACCACTACTACAAACCGTCCACACCCCCACTCCAACACCCCACAAATTCGGCCATAATCCCCCAAAACACTCCAAGCCACAAATTCAAACAATTTTGAACAAGTCAACTTCCTAAATTCACTCACTACCCTCCATTCGAATGTGAAGACTTGGTCCAAGGTAGAATTTGATTAGCCTTCTACCTCTCCTCCATGCCGTCCCAAAAAGAAGCCAAAATGGAAGCTCTACGACTTGAACTCTGAACCTCCCTCACATGTAGATGACGCTACACCAAGCTCCTCCTTGCCACTCTGCCAGCTCTTCACTTGTGCAATAAAACTCCAATTTATTTTCTTAAACCCCAACTCTATCAGCTCCCTACACCTAAGGCCAAAAATTAAAATTTTCCTACCTAATCAGGCACACTCCTGGCCTACAATTAAGCCCCGATTCTACACAAACAACAACGCAGCATACCAAACACATGCAAAACATGCAACAACAAAATAGCCCCTAACCCGTGATATTACAGTTCTACCCCCCTTAAAAATAATTTCGGCATCGAAATTACCTGGTCAAAAGAGTTGCGGGTATTGCTGTCTCATCGCATCCTCGGGTTCCCACGTGGCTTCCTCCACGCCATGATTCCGCCAAAGAACCTTAACCAAAGGCACGGACTTCTTACGCAGAACCTTCACATCCCGATCAAGAATCTGCACAGGTTCCTCTTCCATAGTCAAATCTGGATTTACCTCGATCTCCTCCACTACTACTACATGTGATGGATCTGAACGGTACCGTCGAAGCATCGACACGTGAAAAACATCGTGAATCTGGCTAAGCTCTGCTGGCAACTCAAGTTGATACGCCACCGGTCCAACTCGTCTCAATACCTTATACGGCCCAATAAACCTCGGACTAAGCTTGCCTTTTCGCGCCAAACCTCAAAGACCTTCTTCTTCCAGGCGAGACCTTTAAGAAGACCCGATCTCCCACAGCGAACTCTATATCTCTTCGCTTAAGATCGGCATAAGACTTTTGCCGGTCCGAAGCTTCCTTCAAACGAGCCTGGATCAACTTAACCTTGTCTTCTGTCTCAGCAACCAACTCGGGTCCCAACAACTGACGTTCACCTAACTCTGTCCAACAAGTAGGTGAGCGACACTTCCTACCATACAGCGCCTCATATGGTGCCATTTTGATGCTTGCTTGGTAGCTGTTGTTATAGGCGAACTCGGCTAACGGCAGAAACTCCTCCCAACTACCCTTGAAGTCCAGAACACAACCTCTCAACATGTCCTCTAAAATCTGAATAACCCTTTACATTGCCCGTCGATCGCGGGTGTGAAAGCCGTCTTTGAAATCAAGCGCGCGTGCCCAGAGCTGATGCAACGCTCTCTCGAACCTCGACGTAAACCTGGGATCCCTATCCGAGATTATCGAACCTGGTACACCGTGTAGCCTTACTATCTCTGACACATAAAGCTTCGCCAGCTTCTGAAGTGAGTAGTCAACCCTCACCGGAATGAAGTGAGCTGATTTAGTCAGACGGTCTACCACTACCCAAACTGAATCCTTCTTGCTTGGCGTAAGCGGTAATCCACTGACAAAATCCATGGTTATCCTTTCCCATTTCCACTGAGGGATTTTCACAGGCTGAAGCAAACCCGACGGCAACTGATGTTCAGCCTTGACCTGCTGACAAGTCAGACATTTCCCAACAAACTCTGTCACTTCTTTCTTCAAGCCAGGCCATCAAAACTGCTCTCTAAGATCCCTATACATTTTACTACTCCCAGGATGCATAGCATAAGGACTGCTATGTGCGTCCTGAAGAATCCTCTGCCTCAGCTCAATATCTTTAGGCATACAAGCCTTACCTTGAAAACACAGAACCTCGTCACTAGACAAGCTGTGACCCTCCAAACCATCATTCTGCACTTGTAACCTTCGCGCACTCAGAACCTCATCCTCCAACTGTTTCTCTTTGATCTGCTCAACCCAAGTAGGCTTAACCTGCAGCTCTGCCAGAATACTCCCGTCGTCATACAAACTTAAATGGGAAAACATCGCTCTTAAGTCTGAAACAACCCTACGGCTCAACGCGTCTGCCACCACGTTAGCCATGCCCGGATGATACTCGATCGAACAGTCGTAATCTTTCAGCAACTCAACCCATCTGCGGCTGCCTCAAATTCAGATCCTTCGAGTCGGAGATACTTCACTCTCTTATGATCCGTGTGAGCGATTGACTTCTCCCCGTATAAGTAATGCCTCCAGTTTTTAGAGCGAAGACTATGGTCGCTAGCTCTAAATCGTCGCGTCGGATAGTTGACCTCGTGTGGCCTCTCACCGCCGAAAGCGTAAGCCACAACCTTACCCTCCCTCGCATCGAAGACACAACCCAATCCGTATGTGATGCGTCGCGATACTGTGTGAATTCCTTACCACCTCGGGTTGAATTAAAACAGAGCCTCGGTCAAGATCTTCTTGACTTATCAAAACTCTCCTGCTTTGTTTCTCGGTCCAAACGAACGGAACTCCCTTCCTTAACAACTTAGTCATCGGTCTGCGCAATTAACGAAAAACCTCAACAAACCTTCTGTAGTATCCTGCCAAACCCAGAAACTCCGAATTTCAGCGACCCGACTTAGGAGGCTTCCAATCCAAAACCGCCTCCACCTTCCGAGGATCTACTCTAATTCCCCAGGTGATACTACATGACCCCAAAAAACGTCACTTCCTAAGCGAACTCGCACTTGCGAACTTAGCATAGAGTTGCTTCTCCTCAAAATTTGCAACACCACTCTTAAGTGTGCATCATGCTCTTCTTCCGACCTTGAGTAAACCAAGATGTCGTCAATAAAAACCACGACGAAAACGGTCCGAATCTTCAAACGAAACACCCTATTCATCATATCCATAAAAGCTGCGAGCGTTCGTCAACCCGAACGGCATTACGAGAATTCGTAGTGCGTCTGCATCGAGTCCGGCTCATTGTCTTATGGATATCCGCTTCTTAACTTTCAACCGATGGTACCCGGACCTCAAATCGATCTTGAAAACACCGATGCACCTTTCGGTTGATCAAACAAGTCATCTATCCGTGGTAACGGATACTTGTTTTTCGTCGCCTTATTCGGTTGGCGGTGAGTCGATACACACATCCGCATCGTCATCGTCCTTCTTCTTGACGAATAATACCGGCGCTCCCCACGGTGAAACACTTGGCTTAATGAAGCCTCGATCCAACGACTCACGAATCGAGCCTTAAGCTCCACCAATTCCTTTGGTGCCATCCTATATGGAGCAATAGACACCGGCGCGATCCACGGTAGCGAGATCTATCCCAAACTCTACCTCACGATCCGGTGGCAAACCCTAAGCTCCTCGGAAACACATCCACAAATTCCTTAACAAGATGCGAACCTTCTCAACAAAGAGATTCTTTAGCCTCCAAGGCATACACATGAACCACATACGCTTCACGCCTTTACCGACCATCTTTCTGACTTTTAATGCCGATACCACATTGGATAAGTAATCTCTCCTATTACCTATCATGATCACCTCATCTCCTTATCCGTTGCTAGAACCATGCGCTTAGCGCAAATCCACCTTAGCACGGTACTTAACCAACCATCCATTCCAAGAATCGGTCGAACTCCCCAACGGCGGTTCCATCGGATCAAGGCAAAAAAACTACCCCTTGGAGTTCTAGGGTACATCCTTATACTCTGACTTATCTACGACTACGAGTGACCTAGAGGGCTAAAATGCGGTCATCATCTGTCTAGAAGCGGTTTACGAGTCTAAGTCCATGGTCTCAACTATACTACTAGCAACATACGAATCGTGGAACCCAAGTCAATTAAAGCGGATAGGGAGAACCAAAATTAAAAACGTCTGCGGTGATTACGTCCGGTGCGTCGCCCTCTCGCGGCGCCTAGCCGCATACACGGACCAGTGTCGTGCCTCGTAACTACCGCGCCTCGCCTGGTGCTCCACGACCTCGACCAAATCCATTACCACCTGCTGCCATTACCACGGCCCCTGCGTGGTGGCGGTCCATTACCTCTGAATCGATTACGGCCACGACTCTCGGGCCCAATCCACGGCCATCCTACGCGGGCCGGTCCCTAATGCGATGATCCAGAGAACCACACTCGAAGCAACCTTTTCCACCAGTCCAACAACCACCCCAATGAGATTTCCCACACTGATTACACTGCGGCGGTCCTTGCCTAGCAGCAACAAACCTTGCAGACTGATTCTGCCCACTCGGTCTAGCCCTCTTCTGCGGATTGCCAGACGATCCAGAAGACCCAAAGCTCCTCTTAAGCCTACTTCTGTCCATGCTCTGTCTTACCAACTCTTTAACACCCTCGGCTACCTTAGCCTTCTCGACTAAGACAGCAAACTCGCGCTCCTACTGTGGAGCAATCAACAACCTCAACTCGTCTCGCAGACCATCCTCGAAACGAACACACCTCTCATGCTCAGTGGCTACAATGCCCCTGGCATACCTACTCAGCTTCAGGAACTCAGCCTCGTACTCAGCGACAGATTTACTCCCCTAAACAAGCCTCAGAAATGCCTTTCACTGGGAGTCGATGTAACTAGCCCCGATGTACTTCTTTTGATATGCAGCTCTGAAATAATCCCATGTCAGATCCTCACCGCCACATCGTCTCCGAATCGTGAGCCACCGGCGATATGACTCATCCCGAAGAAGCGATCGATGCCCTTCCGCTTCTCTTCACCACAAATCCGGATCATCCATGATCCGCTTCGATTTACCTCCGGCAATATTCAAGAAGTGCTTAGAGCAACACCCGACGCGCTCGAAAAATTCGGCCCGTTAGCGGAGTCGCTCGAACGATTTCCTAACTCACCGCACCACCACCTACACCACTACTCTTTCCAACACCCGCAAAGATCGCGCAGCGACACCGCGCATCGTCTCGGTCGATCACGGAACTCACCACCTCCGGTGGTGGCGGGCGGCATCTCATTTTCGACCCTTGACCGGATCCTACGGGTTCGTAAACGTCATCCTACCTCGACCTCGACCACGAGTATTACGGCCACGTCCACCTCGAGTACTCATGACTAAACGATCTCGTTTACGATTAAGAAGATTTTTATGCATTAGTATCGTTCCACTTTCTTAACCGCAAAGAAATTTTATGGATGGAGTTTAATCAGGGGTTCTTTCGAGCAACCAAGGCTTCAATCTTCTATCCTATTCGCCCAAAAGAGGTCATACATCCATTCCTTAACCCTTTCCATACCTATTCACTCTTCTGACATTCTTTGCCCATTCCTAGCCCAAGGTATTTTCGTCATTTTCCTACTGAGGTATTTTAGTAATAAAAGATATTTTAAACTTTTCGTAAAACCTGGTCACTTTGAAATTCCAAAAATTTTGAGAGTGTTCTTTGAAAATTTTGCAAAATACTTCGTTTTGAAAACCGAGGTATTTTAGTAATTTTCACAAAGCCGAGGCGTTTTAAATGTAAATTTTCCAAAATCAAAATTTTCGATTGATATTTTGTAAAATGCAGTGTTTGAATTTCAGTAACATCATTGAAATTTTGGGCAAAATCTTTGGGTTGCTATTTTATAAACCGAGGCATTTTAGTAAATTTACCCTAAGGGCATTTTTGTAATTTTCACAAATCGAGAAATTCGTTGTAAAAGTGACATTCTCAGTTTTGAAAGAGTTTATTGCAAAAAGTTTGAAAACATTAGGGTTGTGGTTGTATTTTCGAAAACATGGCTAATTCCTTTTTAGGGTTTTAGTCGTTAGGTTAAGTCTATGACCAGAGCCTTCTTGGTCGGGTGAACTCGAGCTACGCACCGGGTGGGATACTGCGAAGAGGAGGTGAGTCACGAGGACCGCTTAAATACCAAGCTCTTCCGGATCCTCTCCTAGACATGCGTACCGAAGTTACCACACCCTAGCCCCGTGGCTGAGTCATAGATTGGTTTAGTGCTTTAAGTCTTATGCTTTAGTTCAAGTGTTTGAGTGATCTAATCCTAGGGTTTCAAGTCCTATAAATCTATCTACGTTCCATATCACCTACCCTTTCTACAAATAGTAATTCACGAAGAGTTTAGAATTACTTACAGGCGAACCAGTGCCGGAGACTCGGTGCCATGCCTTGTAAACCATGCCATGTCTTTAACCCAAAACATTTAAAATGCAGACTTTTGAAAATGCAGTTTGGGCCTCGGCCCACAAACAGAAACTTTTGAACTTGGCTCGATACCACAATTGTAACACCCCAAACCCTGGTCCAAACACCACGGCCACCGAACTGGTATGTTACGGGAAAGCGAGTTTGAAAATTTCGAATTTGTACTAAATAGAATTGATAAAACTTTGTTCCGTTTGAAAAACAGTTGTTTAATTTTGTTTAATAACACATTAAATCTTAATAAAAATTTGATTTCAAGTTGGGAGACAATGGTTTTTCATTCATTTATAAAGTCAGTGTGATACCCGATGGTATAGTTGAAAACATATCGTAGAGATTTTGAAATCGTTGTTATATTAAGTTTTAGCAAATTAACCCAATTATTCAGTTAGGGCATATTAAAATCAAACTTAAAACATAATATCAAAAGGCATAATTTAAAGGCTTTTACAAATCCAAAATAAAACCCAAGCGAAAGTAAATAACTAAAGTACCCAAAGCATAACATCTGGAGTAAAACTTTTATTCCGCATGGCATGAGCACCCCGAGTCCATCCGGCTCCATGTCCGCGTCTAACGAGTCACTGAAATGTCAAGGGAGAGGGTGAGTCGAATGACTCAGTGTATAAATCCCGCTCCCGATAAAACAACAAGCTAACACACATCATACACATAACATAATTAATGCAACCTGGTCCTAACCATCCATATCGCCTTTTCTACCCCGTGTGGTACCAAACCACCGGTGGTGCCAAACCACTTTGTGACGTATAGTCACAATGTGTTACCAAAACACTTTGGTGTCCCAAAGACACAATATCAGTCAATGTGGTACCAAACCACTTTGGTGTCCCAAAGACACACTTGTGCTACCAAAGCACCGTGGTGACAAAGTCACGAGATCAATGATGGGGCCAACCCATCGTGTGATACCAAATCACTAGCGACGATCCCATATCTCAAGTGGGGCCAACCCACGGTGGTCAAACCACGGGACAAGTCGCAATGAGGTGCCAAACCTCGGTGTCCCAAAGACACAATGTGCTACCAAAGCACTTGGTGACCGTAGTCACAAATCCGGTGATGGGGCCAACCCATCGTGTGTTACCAAAACACCGGCGTCAATCCCAGATAATCATCGTGGGGCCAACCCACTGTGTGATGCTGAGCCACTGGGACGAGACGCTGAGGTACCAAACCTCTCGGAGGTGCCAAACCTCTGTGACCCAAAGTCACAAAGTGTGCTACCAAAGCACCGGTGCTCGTCAAGACAATATATCACTTTGCTCCTCTCCTCTCGTATCACCCATCAACATACCATGCTCATGTAATCATGCGTATCATATAATCATGCATGTCATACAATCATGCATATCATACCAATATATCTAATCTCATATCCCATGTCACCTATAACCACAACTATGGTATCATGTAAATCATCGATAAATTTATAACAATAATGATATCTTGACTTACCCGAGTCCGAATCATACCCATTAGGGTATCATATCGATCACCACTGTTTCATTAGTCATCACACAAAGTTATCAATCATATTACTAAATATAAGTGTGTTAGTATACACACACTGTAAATACGAGTCTAAAATCCCAACGCAAACGATCTAAGTCCTCGAGTGCGACTCCTACAATCGGCCAACATAGGGGTTAGGCACCTAAGACCATTCGGCCAACACCATTAGACCACAAGAGTTGTCGAATCACTCTTACCTTTCACCTGATTTGGTTTCCTACCAAATCCCGAACAAAAAAGTGGTTTACTTAGACAATCGGCCAACCTATCAAGAAGGAAACATTAATCTCTTGAAGCTTTGACTAACTAAGAACTAAGAGAAGATAGACATGGCCATTCGGCCAACACTTACCAGATTCCAAACGATTGAAACAAGGCCCCAACCCTTCACTGCTATTCGGTCAAGACTACACTAGGAGGGATTGGAGATTCGGCCTTACTCACAAAAAGAACGCAAGAAAAAGATGGAGAAGGGATGGGTTGATATTTGGCCAAAGCTTCAACAAAAAGAAGGGATAAATTCGGTTTAGAGAATACAATGTGAAAAGGAAACAGAGTTTCAGCAAGAGATGAGAAAGATGAATGAAAAATTCGGCTCACAAACAACAAAAGTGAAAGAAAATAAAAAGGAGGATATTCGGCTCAAGTACTTCAAGAAATGAAAGAGGAGATATATGGAAATTCGGCTAAGAGGCAATGTGAATTCGGCACTAGAGTATTAGGAGAACAGAAACGAAAATATGATAAGAAAAGGTATTAGTTTCGGCAAATCCAAGTTTCAAAAAAGAGGAAAGGATGTTGGAGAAGAGAGAGTTTCGGTTTTAGCACACTTGAACAAAAGAAGAAGAAATGGGAAAAACTCTTGAAGTTTCGGGTTGCTTTTTGGCAAAAGAAAGAAAAAGAAAAGAATGCTTCACAATTGCTTTTGGCCGAAAATGCACAAAATGAGAAGTGCATTTCGCACACCTCCTTACCACTACCAAACCGTCCACACCCCACTCCAACACCCCACAAATTCGGCCATAATCCCCCAAAACACTCCAAGCCACAAATTCAAACAATTTTGAACAAGTCAACTTCCTAAATTCACTCACTACCCTCCATTCGAATGTGAAGACTTGGTCCAAGGTAGAATTTGATTAGCCTTCTACCTCTCCTCCATGCCGTCCCAAAAAGAAGCCAAAATGGAAGCTCTACGACTTGAACTCTGAACCTCCCTCACATGTAGATGACGCCACACCAAGCTCCTCCTTGCCACTCTGCCAGCTCTTCACTTGTGCAATAAAACTCCAATTTATTTTCTTAAACCCCAACTCTATCCACTCCCCTACACCTAAGGCCAAAAATTAAAATTTTCCTACCTAATCAGCACACACTCTCGCCTACAATTAAGCCCCCGATTCTACACAAACAACAACGCAGCATACCAAACACATGCAAAACATGCAACAACAAAATAGCCCCTAACCCGGGATATTACACTGGTACTCTTAAGTATATAAATAAGACCCTTGATTCCTTGAAATTCTTCATGGAATATTCTGCCATAAAAGTCTCTGTTTTTAAAATCCTATTCTTAGCAGTTCGAGTAAGTCCTTGCCTTGTTAAGATTGATTGTCCTTAGAGCTAGGTTCGCATGCATGTGTGAATTTGAAATGCCCTGTTGGTAATATGTTTATTTGTTGCAACCAACTGAACCGTCTTTTAGCAAGGGTAAAGGCAAAGCCAAAATCATTTAAGTTCTCCATTTCTATTGAGTGATCAGGTTTCGTTATGAGTATGTTTCGTACTAAGTTTTAAAAAGTTTAAGTGATCGGTAACTATCAGTTTATGGGCTTTCAGTGGTATTCTAATTATGATCACTAATAGCTATGGGTTTCTAAAGGAAACATTGTTTTCAAAACCCAAAAGTAAGATTTCTAAAAAGCTCTATTTTAAGCTACGAACTCTGTTTTCAAAATTACGTTTTTGAAAATATGATTTTAAAGGACAATTTTAAGCAAGCTTCTATGCAAGCTTTTGATAATAAGAATGTTTTCGAAGAACGATTGTAAACTGTGTTTTTGAAAGGCACTTAACGTTTGAGCTTTTTATAAGCTAATGTTTTAGCTCTCGATTTTGCTTTGCTTTGTGCGAGCTCTCTCTTTGGCTCTGCTTTGTGTGACCTCTTTGTTTGGTTCACTTTGTGTGAACTCTCCATTTGGCCTTGCTTTATGGGAGCTCTCTGTTTAGCTTTGCCTCAGTGCGAACTTTCTATTCCATGTGCTTCTTAGTGAGCCTTCTGATTGGTATACCAATATTGTGAATTTTCACCAATTTTAAGTCTCACCCTACGTGTCCCTTTATGGGCATGAGCTTTTGTAAGCCTCACCCTACATGCTAGTTGATAGCATGGGCTTTTTTTGATAATTATGATATATCTCATTCAGCGCTCTCCTTGTGAGCTAGGTTGAATATAACTTATTCAATAAGACATGTCTTTGTTTAAAGAACCAATCATGCAACCTAAGGCCGATTCTGTTCATGAATTCTATTATGTGTAAGTTGGTCTCACGACTCTGTTATAAACCCAGTTTCGGTTTTATTTTTGAAAAGCAACACGGCCTCGTAGGATTTTAATGTGACTCCTTTTTAAAAGAAAGTTTTTAAAAGAAAGGATTTCTAAGTATTGTTTTTTTAAACTAGTTTCACAAAAATAAGGTTTTTTCATGCGAACTAGGTTCGCATCCTCACATGCGAACCCAACACGTGAAACATTTTCAAAACTAAATTTTTCTACTCTTTTCAAATATCATTTCCAAGGGATAATCTAATGGATTCTAATTATTCACTGAGTTCTCCCTGAACTCACCCACTCCTCGCTCACTTCTCAGGTAAGTAGATTGTGAATAGCATTTGTCAGGTCGATGATTTGTCGAGGCACTTGATTGATATAGGCGGACCATAAAGATGGGCGATGGGCTTTTCTTATGCTATTTAGAACAATAAATTACATCATTAATTAAATTTCGAATTATTTTCTTAGTATAAAAGTACAATATGCTATGTTATTTAGTTTACTTTATTTATGCAAACTTGTTATGGATTTTGAATTTTGTTTTATAAGTAGTAAATCGATGTTATTCATGCACGTCTATTTGTAAATTACATACGTACCTTTAACTTTGCAAACCCTTACATGGGTGTGAACCCTATTTATCTGTGATAGACTTTTGCATGCACGTTTTCCTTATTTCCAAGGCCTGATAATTAGTGAATCTGCGATGTATGAGCAATTTAGGTGTTTAGTGAACTATTAGTGTTTTGTGAACTTAAGACATAAAAACCTTTGTATGTGAGCTGTTATGTTTTGTAAACTCATGTTTTGTGTGAGCCTATATAAATTTGTGAGCCTATGTTTGTGTGTTGGTTTGCGATCTCTAGTGATAATAAGGCATGCGAGCTATGTCTAATTGTGATGCGAAGCCTTTATGTGTGATGTGAATCTGTAGATATTTCTAAGTGTTTGGAATTATTGTTTTGCATAGTAGTGAACTCTGATGTGTTTTGCATGTGAACCCATGTGTTTTATGTGTGCTTTTTTTGCTACTTTGTTGATCATTAACATTATGTTCACGTGCTATGTACAAGTGGTGTGTTAAAGGTTAGGTTGGGAGTTAATAAAGATTCAATTTTGTAACACCCCAAACCCGGCCTAAACGTTACAACCAGATCTGACGTGTCACATCAAAGTGTCGTTTGAAAACCAACTAGTTTAGAAAAAGCTCAATTCTGACATTTATTCCTTTCGAGACCTTTAAGGTAGTAAGTTCATAAACTCATTACTTCCTTTTCGTTTGCAGATGAAATGCTAAACTGAGCAACTAACGTGTATGGATGGCTATCAGCAAGGAAAGAAGAAATGCATGAAAGGTAGAAAAAAGCACAAAAGGCTTCAAAAGAAGAAGTCCTGAAATGCTCCAAATGACCCCTCAGCCGAAATTGTATCATACCAACCACTTAGCTGAAATTCTCTTCCTACCTAAACTCTCCACATTCGGCCAACACTCCCACATACATCCACATCCCTGATTTTCTCCACCAAAATCTTCTAGAATTGCTCCTATCCTTCCATTTGAAATTTTTGACCAAGTCTTCAACCTCTCTTGCAGAGTTTGATCCAAACTCTACTTCTTCCCCTCCCATGACATAAAATAAAAGCTCTCTTTTGCTTGCCATAGGATTCAGACCCCTCTCTCCTTGCCTTCCTAATGACGCCACCACCATCAGGCCATAAGCTCATTTGTGTCAAAAAACACACATAATTATACATAAGTCCTACTGCTAACTGCCAGTTCCCCTTATGAGCAAAAACTAAAAATTTTCCACTGCTCCGACTCAAACCCAGGCCACCATAGAACCCTCAAAAAAACACTCAAATAGCTATCCATTCAAGCACAACATGGAAGTTAAAAAAAATTACTAACCCCTCATTTTTGGGGCATTACAAATTTGGTGGCTAATGTTGTAATAGCCCGTTTTTGGGTCAAATCAGAATAGTGGTTTCGGGACCATTAATTCGAAGTAAAACTATTTATTTTATTATTTATTTAAGGTCTACAACATGATAGAATGGTTGTGTGAAAATTTTGTTAAGAAATTTTGTCGATTGAATACTCAATTTGTCTAGAAGGACTAAATTGCAATAGGTACAAAACTTGAATTCTATAAGTTAAATGTAACACCCCTTACTCGTATTTAATGCCAGAATAGGGTTGCGGAGTATTATCAAACTTATAAAACAATTAAACATTCAACTCTGCATTAATTTTTACATTACAAGAAATCATCAACAAATTTCAATCACATGGTCCCTATTATGAGCTTACGCAGCCCTAAACATGCTTTGGGAGTGGTTTGGGACTAAACCGATAACTCAAGTAACTTTCACGAAACTTTGAAAATTTTTCTCAAAATAGAGAACACACACTCGTGTGTCCAGGCCGTGTGGACATTCGAAATGGGAGCACATGGCTGTTGTAACACCCCAAACCCGGCCTAGAAGTTAGGCTCGAATCCCGAATGTCACATTAAATGATTTTGCAAATTAACAATTTAAGGCCCGAAAGCCCTTTCATCCTTGAGTCTTGTTAAGTAATAATAAAAACCCATTTTTATAGTTTTAAGTACTTCAGAAACCAAGTTTAAAACATACAAAATTTACATAGGCTTAATATTTAAGTAAACATTTGAAAACAACAACCCAAAATCTAAAGTCAAATCGGAGTACAATGCCTTATTACATCCAACAAAAATAAGCAATTAAAAACCACGTGTTTTTTTTTTTTGAAACAAAAACCTGGAAAAGACAAAATTTAAACTTTTCATAGTGTGGCCATCTCCGAGTCCCCTCCCACGTCAAGCCTTCTATTGAGGATCACCTGAAACATTAAATAAAGGGTGTGAGTTTCGAAACTCAATGTGTACAACCCTTCGCAATCAAATCAACATACAAATATTCACATTGGGCCTAAGCCCTATCAAAATCAGTGGCTTGGGCCTTGGCCCACAATGGCTTCATATCACATCATATCATATCATATCATATGCAAAACAAGGTAATGCAAAACCCTCCCCAAAAATCCATCCGCTACACACACCACTTCCCTTCCAACCCTACACACCTGTGGGGATTTCTAAATCGACCCACCCATCCTTTACACACCAAAGGTAGCACTCACAGTGACACTACTCAACGATGCAGGAAAGCTGCTAATCATATAATGGGCTTAAAGCCACCGGTGGATCCATGGTCGTCAAGCGACTATGCGATCCTCAAATCTTCCTCCGTACCATAATTCCCACCCATATGCATCCTAAATAGAATATCATATAAATGCAACATGCACATGAGTAACATCCGCAAAACTCATACTTATCACATAGGGTATTTTTCGTTATTTCACAACCCAAGGGTATTTCCGTAAACCTACTCTACAGGGGTATTTAGGTAATTTTGCAAAACAGAGGTACCTTGGGAATTTTGTAAATTAGGGATGTTTTGGTAATTCTGAAAACCAAGGGTATTCTGGTCATTTCACAATTCAGGGCTATTTCAGTAATTTTATAAATCTAAGGATGTTTTAGTAATGAACTTTGGCCCATTAACAAGTCCTTGCGGCTAAAGTGAATAGACACTATGCACCAGGTAGGATTCTAGAGAAAAGGAGGTGGGCCGCTAGGGCCGCTTAAGTACCAAGCTCTCCCTAGATCCAATCCTAGACATGCACATGCTTGTTACCACACTCTAACCTAGTGACTTGTTCAGTACTAAGCCTAAAGTCCATAAAACCCTAGCATACCAGTCTACGTCGTCATAAAGCCCATCAACCCATTTCAAGTTCATATAACCCATAATGGCCATATCACATTCTTATGGCCCACTGGGCCCAAATCCTTGTCATATGACCCATTAGCCCCAAAACAAATCCAGATCATGTACATGCACGCCTAACCCACTTCATATATTCAAATTAATCCATTTCATCAAACTTAGCCTCAGGGCCCACCGGGCCCATTTAGCCACTTTTGGCTTTTCGGCATTGCCAGATTCATGTGTGCATAGTGTTTGTACACACCTGGTAACCACGCGTGCTGCAAACCCCTTAATGACGAACCTAAAATCGACAACACCTAAGGATTAATCATAACTTAATGTACACTTTATCAGAAACCGAAACCTCACCGTAACCTTACCGTGCGCCACACGTCCTAGTAGCCTTTACTTAGCTACTATTTGCGATTATCCTCTAGTACTGAACCCAAACATACATCGTCAAAATCAAGTGACCCATATTCCACATAAGTCACCCCTATGAGCCATAATACATTCGGCCATTTACTAAACCACCATCAGGATGAGTGCACTTGCCTCTTGCTAACGATCCTTACCTATCACGCTTGTGATTGTTGAACCTTACCCTTGTTAATACAAAGTTAACGACAAGGAGGGGTTAAATAGCCCTTCAGATTTTATCAAAACTCACTAAAAAGATCAACTAAGCACTTACTGAAATCCTCCTTTATTCCTCCGACTTAAATTTGGCTTTTGAGATTAGTATGGTGACAGAGACAATTCGGCACCACTAGGGGAAGAAGAGGAGAAGTGATCGACTTGAACTAAAGGTGGACAAGAGAAGGAATTTAAGAAGAGAAGGTATGGGGAATTTAGATAGAGAGGGAACCAAAATTTTGGCAAAGGAATAATGGGGGTTTTTTCAGAAATTGGAAGAATTCGGCTAAGGGGGAGAAACACAAAATTCCAAGAACCTCACAAAGGGTTTCTACACCCTCCTCTTATAGCCAACAGCTGAAACTCCCTTCCCGCAGAGAGTCCCATTCGGTCCCATCACTTTCACACTCCTCATCTCCTAACTTTTCTATCTGATAATCCCTCCATGTCATTCGAATTTTCATCCTCTATCAGCTCACAAGACCAAGTCAAACACTCTAACGAAAGAGTTCTAATTCCCCACAACTCTGGTCGTCCACTATGAAAAATAAACACTTCCAAAAGAGCTTACCACTACTCGAACCTTGGACCTCTTCACGCCACCTTGTAGTCCCCAAGTGACGCCATCTTACCACTGGGCCACAGGCCCACTTGTGTCCTATTTTCCTTTTAACCTGCTTAAGAGGCCTAAAACCTGATAATAGGGTCCACTAAAGCAAGAAAAATAAATTTTTCCTTATGGTCTCCCCTATCACTAAGGCTTCAAATAATCCCTATAATACCTTAAAATTAACATTCTAGGTGCTACACATATACATACTAACTTAAATGTACAGAAATTAGGTTTTCGAGATTTTTGGGGAGTTACAACTCTACCCCTCTTTAAAAAAAATTTCGACATCGAAATTTACCTACTTGAAACAAGTGAGGGTATTGTCGTCGCATTGCCTCATCAGGTTCCCAAGTAGCCTTCTCGGCATTATGGTTACGCCAAAGCACTTTGACTAAAGGAACAAACTTCCTTCATAGTACCTTGACATCTTGATCAATTATTTGAACTGGCTCCTCTTGAAAAGTTAGGTCTGGCCTAACCTCAATCTCCTCAACTGTCATGATGTGAGAAGGGTCTGAGCGATAACGTCTTAGCATTGACACATGGAACACATCATGTATTTGGCTCAATTCAGAAGGCAATTCCAGCTGAGGAAACTGGCCCAATTCACTTCAACACTTGATAAGGCCCAATGAACCTTGGGCTTAACTTGCCTTTCCAACCAAACCTTAACACCTTATTCCAAGGGGAAACCTTGAGAAACACCATGTCCCACACTGCATATTTGATCTCTCTTTGTTTGAGGTCAGCATACGACTTCTGCCTATCCGCCGCCTCCTTCAACCGATCTCGAATCAATTTTACCTTATCTTCAGTGTCTGCTACCAACTCTGGATCCAATACTTGTCGTTCTCTCAGCTCAGTCCAACAAGTCAGAGTACGACATCTTCGTCCATATAGTGCTTCATATGGTGCCATTCCAATACTTGCCTGATAACTATTGTTATACAAAAATTCTGCTAATGGTAAGTAGTCCTCCCAACTTCCTCGAAACTCAATCACAGACCCTCTCAGCATATAGTCCAATACTTGAATTACCCTTTCCGACTGACCATCAGTTTGAGGGTGAAATGCTGTACTGAAATCCAACCTCGTACCTAGCACTCCATGCAGCTTCTTCCAGAAGTGAGACGTAAAACGAGGGTCTCTATCAGATATAATAGAAATCCAAACTTCATGCAACCTCACAATATCTGCCACATACAACCTTGCCAATTTTTGTAATGAGTAGTTGGTGCGGACCGGTACAAAATGGGATGACTTAGTTAACCGATCCACAATAACCCACACAGAGTCCTTCTTAGCAGACGTCAAGGGTAGCCCACTAACAAAATCCATAGTAACCTGCTCTCGCTTCCATAGTGGAATCTGAATCGGCTGAAGTAATCCTGATGGCAATTGGTGCTCTGCTTTCACTTGTCGACATACCAAACATTTGCTCACAAACTTCATAACCTCGCGTTTCAATCCCGGCCACCAATAAAGCTCTCGTAAATCTCGATACATTCTGTTACCTCCAGGGTACATAGTATAGGAACTATTATGCCCTTCCTGTAGTAAAGACTTCCTTAGCTTTTTGTCTCTTGGCACACAAATTCTACCACGGAGACACAATGACTCGTCACTATTTATTCCAAAATCCGTCGTTTCCCCTTCTCAATTTGCTTGAATCGAGAATCCAAAGTCTCGTCCAATAAATGTTTCTCTTTAATCTGCTCAACCCACAGTGGCATTACTTGCAACTCAGCTAGCAAACTCCCGTCCCTATACAGACTCAACTGAGTAAACATTGCCCTCAGGTCCAACATAGCCCTACGGCTTAGCGCATCAGCCACCACATTTGCTTTGCTCGGGTGATATTCAATCGTGCAATCATAATCTTTTAACAGCTCAATCCATATACGCTGTCTCATGTTCAACTCCTTCTGAGTTAAAAGGTACTTCAGACTCTTGTGATCCGTATAGATGGTGCACTTCTCTCCATACATATAATGCCTCCAAATCTTAAGTGCGAACACTACTGCCACCAATTCCAAATCGTGGGTTGGGTAATTTCTTTCAGATTCCTATAAGGTGTGTATTTCTCTCTACCTTAGTTGTAGAGCGGCAAATGCCGAAATGTCGGTCACATGATGATAGTAGCGACATGAGCATGCGAGCGCATGTGTGGAGGCTTCGACGCAATAGTTGAGGACATCAGTAGTATTCTTGTTAGTTGGATTAGGCTGTTGGGCCACGATGGGCCGAACGGGGCCAAGTGCGCCCAATGGGCTTGTGGGCCCATATGAATAAATTGTTTGTTTGTGTAGTAGATGTTGGATTAGACTATGTGAAACTCATATATATGGCTAGACTTGGACAAAATGGGCCACACGAGTATGTGGGCCCGAATGGGCCGAAATTAAATTTTAGGCCCAATAATTCGAAATGATTAAAAAGGGTAGCCGAGTCGCTCGAGGCGACAGTGGGCATTCAGAATGGCTGATAAATGCAAAATTACTGAAATACCCTCGGTGGGTAAAATTACCAAAGTACCCCTGGAGGGGAAATTACCGAAACACCCTCGTTGGGAAAATGACTGTTATGCCCTTAGGGGTAGTTATGCTTTGTTGTGTTTACTTGATTATATTGCCATGATGATACATTATTGCATTCACGAGATTATTATGCCATGACATGATGCATGGGGTTGGGTTATTTGTGTATTGGAGGAAGTGTACTGTTACTGGTAGCTCTGCTGCAATACTGTTACTGGTGGCTAAGACACAATATACTGATACTGTGTAGGGCTAGAGCCCAGATTGTTACTGAATAGGGCTTCGGCCCAATTGGGGTTTCGTATGGGCTCGGGCCCAGTTAATAACTAAGTAGGGGATTACACGCTGAGTTCTTGTAACTCACCCCGTTGTTTCAACCTTACAGGTGATCCCTAGATAGTGGATTTAAAGCTATGGAGAACTCTGAGGTGGCCATACATCGTGAATTTTACTAAACTTCCATTTCGCTTTAAATTTTAGGATTTTATTTAATTTGGGCTTTTTCTTGTAATAAGACCATTGGTTTAACTTTTCTTTAAACTTACTTTTCTATCATGGTTTATTTTTTTAAATGTTTAATACGGATGTTTTCCTTAAAACATTGATAATTGATTTTCCAAAAT
This sequence comes from Gossypium bickii, assembly GCA_025503065.1. Lineage (NCBI taxonomy): Eukaryota > Viridiplantae > Streptophyta > Magnoliopsida > Malvales > Malvaceae > Gossypium > Gossypium bickii. The sequence continues at coordinate 55,564,136 of CP106717.1, read as the reverse complement.
AACACGATTTCGCAAATGTTCAAATTCGATTTTCATAACAAAGGCAATTTTCAAAATGAATTACGACTTTTCTAAAATGGACATTGAGTAAAATGGGTCTTTATAAATGAACATCTGAACTCGAAGTTTTCAAAAGGATACAAAGTTTTACCAGACGCGTGACCTAACAACAACACCTTCATGTGACATACTAGATCCGGTCGTAACATTTAGGCCGAGTTTGGGGTGTTACAATTATGGTATCAGAGCACGGTTGCAAAACTCGACTGTGGAATGGGTTTGACAACGTTTTCCAAAAATTGGTTTGAAATATTGTTTAAGAAATATATGTTTTACTGGAAGTATGGCACCCGAGTCTCCGGAACCAAATCCGTAAGTTTCCTGATACTTTGTTTTCTTATATGCTGTATTTCTGGTATCTATTCTATGTGTTTGGTTTGGATGTGATGTTCGGATATAGAATTGGTTGCGAATGAAATATTTGTTTGCTTTAATGGTTAGGTGTTTTGAGTATGTGTAAGGAGTTCTAAATTCTAGTTAAAAGTATATTAGTGTTATTGGAATCAGAGTGCGCAGCGTGAGCGTAGCCTTGTAAATTAGGATGTACGACTGTTAGTTAGTTGGAAATTTCGAGGACAAAATTTCTTTAAGGAGGGTAGATTTGTAATTACCTGGATTTGGGCCCATTGGGTGTTGGGCAGGGGAGCGTTTAAAATTTTTGAAGGTTAGGGGGCTTCTATGAAGTCCCGGGATCAAACTTGGGCATAGGGAAAATTTTGGTTTTAAATGAAAAAAACCCTGGGAATTAGTAGGTAGGCTTTAAGAATAAAATGTGGAGAAAAATGACACAAGTGGAGTGTGTGGTGTAGTGGCAAAGTGACGCCACTTAAGGAGCAAGGGAGTGACGCCACAAGGAAGCAAGGGGTCCAAGGTTCAAGTCTTGGTGCTTGCATTTTGATTTTCTTTTTAAATGGACCTTAGAGTTTGGCCATAGATTTATATTTAGTTGCGCATGGTTTTAGACACAAGAAGAGCTTGTGACTTAGTGGCTAGCATCGTGGATTATGCTACAGGGGAGCCTGGGTTCTAATCTCATGAAAAGTAAGGGAGTATTTATTTTGCGGATTGGACGACAAGAGTTTGAGTTGGATTTAAACTCTACTAACGGAGGGATCCCACATCAGAGAGATACAAAGAAGGAAGGTGAGAAGCTAGCTATATATAGAGCATTCTATGAGGAGAGTTAATATACCTTGGTGGGTGTTAGGGCATATGAGCTTTCGAAGTGCGGTTTAGCAGCTTCAGATTCCTATAAGGTGTGTATTTCTCTCTACCTTAGTTGTAGAGCGGCAAATGCTGAAATGCCGGTCACACGACGATAGTAGCCACAAGAGCGTGCGAGCGCATGTGTGGGGGCTTCGACGCGATAGTTGAGGACATCAGTAGTATTCTTGTTAGTTGGATTAGGCTGTTGGGCCACGATGGGCCGAACGGGGTCAAGTGGGCCCGTGGGCCCATATGAATAAATTGTATGTTTGTGTAGTAAATGTTGGATTAGACTATGTGAATCTCATGTATGTTGCTAGATTTGGATAAAATGGGCCACACGAACGTGTGGGCCCGAATGTGCCGAAATCAAATTTTAGGCCCAATAGTACGGAACGACCCAAAAGGGTAGCCAGGTCACTCGTAGAGATAGTGGGCTTTTAGAATAGCCGATAAATGTGAAATTACTGAAATACCCTCGGTGGGTAAAATTACCGAAGTACCCCTAGACGTTGGGAAAATGATTGTTATACCCTTATGGGTAGTTATGCTTTGTTGTGTTTACTTGATTATATTGCCATGATGATACATTATTGCATTCACGAGATTATTATGCCATGACATGATGCATGGGGTTGGGTTATTTGTGTATTGGAGGAAGTGTCATATTCATTGCAGCGACTCTGCCGCAATATCATATCGTGGTGAGCCACAATATATCGATCTTGTATAGGGGCTAGAACCCAGATTGTTACTGAATAGGGCTTTGGCCCAATTAGGGTTTCATATGGGCTCGGGCCCAGTTAATAACTGAGTAGGGGATTACACACTGAGTTCTTGTAATTCACCCTGTTGTTTCAACCTTGCAGGTGATCCCCAGCAGTAGTGGATTTGGAGCTATGGAGAACTCTGAGGTGGCCATACATCGTGAATTTTAGTAAACTTCCATTTCACTTTAAATTTTAGGATTTTATTTAATTTGGGCTTTTTGTTGTAGTAAGGCCATTGGTTTAACTTTTCTTTAAACTTACTTTTCTGTCATGGTTTATTTTTTTAAATGTTTAATACGGATGTTTTCCTTAAAACATTCATAACTGATTTTCTAAAATAACACGATATCACAAATGTTCAAATTCGATTTTCATAACAAAGGCAGTTTTCAAAATTAATTACGACCTTTCTAAAATGGACATTAAGTAAAATGGGTCTTTATAAATGAACATCTGAACTCGAAGTTTTCAAAAGGATACAAAGTTTTATCAGACGCGCGGTCTAGCAACAACACCTTCATGTGACATACTAGATCCGGTCGTAACGTTTAGGCCGGGTTTGGGGTGTTACATAAACCCTTCCAAACATACTTTATCATGTACCAATTCACAAGCATATAGCTTCCCGATTATCAACCCTTTAACATTCAAAATACCTAATATCATTAAACATCATACAACCTACCTCAATCTCCCAAGATAAGTCAATTACCAAACCAAGAACAAAACCATTAGCAGATTTATAAACACATTCAAATCAACCAAGATATGCCAACTTCCTTGGCTATATACAAACCAAACATAGATATTTATAAGCCAACTCAAATGGCTATATCATTTACCAAAATTGACTCAAAGTCCCTATACATGCCATATGACCCAAAACATAGTTTCAAAAGTACCAAAGTGTCAGCGGATAGTGTCATGAAGTCTCCGACGATCCCCGAATCCGAGCTAGCTTTGAAATCAATATAAAACATGGAAAAGCAACAAAGTAAGCTATATAGCTTAGTAAGCTTGTATGTTAAAAATGAGCAAATATCACTCTTCATTAATCATTCAAATAATAGAAGGCAATATACACAATTCTATTAAATCACAAAGCTATCAATGATCATTCAACATAACTTACCAATGAACTCATCAATTCCATAGTTTCAATACTCAATTCATTTTCGTACGTACGTATACAATCTTGTATCAATCTCATACTCATCCACATCTTTTATTTACCTGTTGAACTATTCGGAATAGGAGTCAGATACTCAAGGGACTCACACGATAAGTACCTATACCATGGCCCGAAGCCAAATCAAGGTAACTTATATCCAAAGTTTTGATATCATAGCCCGAAGCCAAATCAGTTTATCTCACACCCGAAGTGCTAAATCATGGCCCGAAGCTAACTCAAAGTATCCCTAATGACATGTCACTAGTATCCTAAACTATTCTTAAGGTTCAATCGGGATTTCAATACCAAATCATAGTTGAATCACTTTCAATCTATTGTCGAATCGTTCTCGAACCGTAGTTGAACATGTCTAATCTTTGTTTCCATAATTCATGCAATATCAAAGCATTTAAACACAATCGTAAATAAAGCTTATAGTGTACGAACTTACCTCGGTTGCTAAAATGGCGAATCGAGTCAACTATTCCGTAACTTTGTTCTTTCCTCAATCTAAATCTGTATTTCTCCTCTCTTGATCTAAATATATTCAAAATTGAATCATTTAATCATTTATTCACACATTTAACCACACATTTTCAGATTTTTATAATAAATCCCTATTTTGCATTTTTACTCAAAATCACTTTACACAACTTGTATATCTATCAACAAGCATTTGTAATCTATCAAAAAACTTCAAAATACACATGTATTCATCAATGGCATCATTCAATATAGTTTTGCAAAATAGTCCCTAGGCTAGCTAGTACTAGATGCAACGATAACCAAAACATAGAAATCATTAAAAGCAAGACAAAAATTGTACCTTAATTGCCCATAATAGCTTGGCTGAATGAAAGGAATGGAAATGGTTTTTTTTCTAGCCCTAATTTTTGGTTGATGGAGAAACTAAAAGATGATATATATTTTGATTTTATTTATTTTATCATTAATACATAATTTACTAAATTAACCTTAGTTTAAAACATTAAAATTCACTTGTTTTATGCCCATAAATGTCCATTACCTGTAATAATGGTTTAATAACAACATAAGGACTTTCACTTATATAATCCATAGCTAATAGATACTGTAATCTATTAGAACAACACTTTTACACCTTACGCGATTTAGTCATTTTTACCGAATTTAGCATTCAGACAATAAAATTTCTTAACGAAATTTTCACACAAACATAATATCATGATGTAGACATTAAAATAATAATGAAAGATATATTTTGACTTTGGATTCATGGTCTCGATACCACTGTTTCAATTTGACCAAAAACGGGCTGTTACATTAAAGATATCTAATTATTATGAAATTTTAATCAGAAGTCCTTATGTAGTAATTAGACCATTATACTTTAGGGTGGAAAAAAATGGACATGGCTAGGTAAAATTTTAAAGTTATGCATTAGGGGTATTTTAGTAATTTGGTAAATAAAGACAAAATTTACTAAATAAAAGTGTCCATCTTCTTCAAATTAGTCCCCCATAGTCGAAATTCTCAAGAAGCCATAGCTAGGGTTTTTGGCCAAGCTTTCAAGCACGATTGTAAGTCTATTCTTATCCCGTTTTTAATGATTTCTATATTTTTGGGATCGTTGTAACTTGACCTGCCTATTTCAAGGACTAATTTGAGAGAAAGTCAGAGTCTAGAATTTTACCCATGTTGAATATGCATGCTCGATGATAGAAAATGCATGTTTATAGTTAGTGAAACAACATTTGTAAAGTGATTTTCGGTAAAAACGTCAAATAAAGACTTATTTGTAAAAAGCTTATAAAATGTGTAGAAAGTGTGAAATAAATGAAAAATCTGGGCTGTTATGAGCACAAGTAATATTCGGCTTGGCTTGGGTTGTGCTGAAATTGAATGAAATTCATTTTACGAGCATAGGGACTAAATTGTAAAATGTTGAAATGTTAGGGGCAAAAATGTATTTTTTGCCATAAGGTGTTTTTGGGCTATATTGAATAATGTAATGATTAAATACGTTAAATGTGGTATTATAATCAATAAAAATGAAGTTCGGGTCTAGATCGGGGGAAAAACAAAGTAATTGACGAATAGATCCTTTACGCCGCTTTTGTAATCTAGGTAAGTTCATATGTTAAATAAGTATCTGTATAATTGTATTTTCAATACTTTAATATTGCATAAACTGTATGAGTTACTCTAGGGACACGTTCGACAATGATTCAGTAAGCGAAAAACCCTGATTGAACCTTAGGAATAGATTAGTATACAAGTGACATGTCATTAGGGTATTATGTTATGTCATCCGGGTACTGGTCCTGTACATTCTATCGGTGGCTAAGTATTTCAACATATGTTGCAGTTACATGACAGCTTGTGTGAGTAGCTCCATGTAGTTACGTCTTGACTGACAGCTTGTGTGAGCAGACCCGCTGATGGGTCGAGAGCGAGCATATACATGTGTATTGATAAAGTGGTAGCAATGGCTAATTATATGACACTTTTTGTGGGAGATTTCTCTGGTATCCAATATTATTCCAAGTGGTTCAACGGGTATGTCAAAGATGAGGATAAGTGTGAAATTATTACAAGACAGCACAGGTAGGTACATAACACTTGTGATGGTTAAATTCACAAAATAGTGAATCCTTGGTAAGATGTGATTTAGTAAATTATGTCCATGAGATTTATTGCAAATAACATTATTTCATATTATGTCACTTGCATTGCAATGTATGGTAAAATCTACTTATTTCTTGCATATGAACTTACTAAGCTATAGCTTACTCCATTTTATTTATCCACGTTTCGGGTTAGAGATTGTCGGAGAATGCATCACACTATCAAACCGTCACTTTGGGTATCGATGATCTTAACATTTTGACCATATGGCATGTATAGGGACTTGATCATTTTGTTATATGTGTCATAGTGAATGTGGCCAAATGTATTAGCTTGTAATTGTCAAAGGCTTCATTTGGTTTTTGCCATGTAAATTGGCCCATTTTGGTTAAATTACTTGTAAGCCTATATATATATACATATGCATGTATATGCCGACATCCTTGGCGATGTAGTTTATACTAATTCACTAAATGTTGATTGTGGCCTAATAACTTGTGGTGAATGGATGAGTTTGGTTCATTGGTATGTTTGATTTGGCATAATGAAATGTCATGAGCATGATAGATAATGGTATTGCTTTGACATGTATTAGCCATGATTGTGGATGTTTGTTTTGTGTAAGTATACCATGATTAATGCCATTGAATTTGTGTATGTGTATGTGCTAATGCGGAATGTAAATGGCTTGGTAAATAGCGTTTATTTTGTCCACACGGGTAGGCACACGGGCGTGTGTCTAGGGCGTGTGTGACACACGGCCTGTTCCATGGCCATGTGTTTTGGCCGTGTGTCCCTTGCACCTTAATTTTGAGAAATAGAATACTTAGAAATGAGCGCACGGGCATGTGTCTCAGCCGTGTGAGGGACACAGCCTCAAGCACCGGCATGTGTCCTAATCGTGTGAACTTTGCACCTATTTATGAAAATTTAATTAACCACACGGTCTAGCACACGAGCGTGTGACTCAGCCTGTGACTTGTGATCACATGGCCTGCCCACACGAGCGTGTCGCAAACTATACAGGCGTGCGACCCTTGTACATGGCCAAAATTTTCTAAGTTTTGTAAAATTTCCTAAGTTTTCGGTTTTGTCCCAAACCACTTCCAAAACATGTTTTGGACCTCGTAGGATCATATTAGGGACTTTATGATTGAATACAAATGGTTTTAATTTGGATGCAAATTTATGACTCGGTTTGTATATTCGCTTGCGATGTAAGTCCGGTAATGCCTCATACCCTGTTCCAGCATTAAATACGGGGAAGGAGTGTTACAAATGTGGCATGTCGTACTCGGGTCAGACCTTCCCAGCTAGATTTAGGGTGCTACATTTTTTATTTGACTAAAGGCATATTTAGGTTCATCTACTAATACGAGTGGTCTTTCCATTTATGATCTAGGCACGTAATATTACTTAGTACAAGTTAAACATTATACAAATAATGGGAAACATTTGCTTCTATTTTGCTTTGTGTGCAAAAATAATATGAGGAAAAGTATACAAAGTATATTAATGTAATCAATGAATTTGTTTTATTAACCAATTTGTTCAAAAAAATTGCATGTTTACAAACGAATATACTACATTTAGGGCACCAGATCCAACAGTCTTTCAGTTGCCCTAGTGAAGTAGCTGAGTCATATTCTACATTCCAATGCTCTCCAAGTATTTAATTGATGTACTTTATTTATGTAAAATTTCTTTAAGTTCTTTTCGACGTATAAGGAGTGTTGGATATGAATCCCACCTTTTAAATGCTTGATTTGTAGGTCGAGACAAAACTTTGTTTTTTTTTTTTTGATATCTTTCATCTCAAATTATTTCTCTACAAAAATTATTGCAATTTGACTTTCTACAATGTTGGATCTGATGCCCTAAGTATAGTATATTCGTTTGTAAACTTGTACTTTTTTCAAACAAATAAGCTAATAAAATAATTCATGGATTAAATTTATATACTTTGTATAATGTCCTCATGTGGTTTTTGCATGCAAAGCAAAATAGAACTAAATATTGACTTTTTGGTTGTCTAATGTTTACACTAATACTAAGCAGTATTATGTGATCGAATCGTAATATGAAAAGATTGCTTATATTACTAGATGAACTTTAGCATGTCCTTAGTCTAATTGAGAATGAGCAAACCGATTGAGAGACTAATATGCAGTCTATCAAGTCCAATTGGAAAGGTACCTTCCTTGGTCATCATTGTAACAACCCAATTTTAGTGGAATTGGAACAGTGGTTTTGGGATCACAAGTCTAATGTGTTAATGTCTATTTATTTATTATTTTAATATTTACAGCATTTTAGTAGTATCGTATAAAAATTTTGTTAAGAAATTTCACCGTTTGCATGCTTAATTCGATAAAAAGGATTAAATTATAAAAGGTGCAAAACTTGAGTTCTATAAATTAAAGGGAGTTATTAACTATGAATTTAAATGGTTGGAGGTTTTATGTTTTAACTATACCATTGATATGGTTATTGGACAAAAATGGGCATGGTTTAGCTAATTTTTAAAGGTTAAAAACTATGGTTAAAATGGTAATTAGTAAAATAATCATAAAACAAATAATAGAAAATTTAGTGCTCATCTTCATGTTCTTTCTTCTACACCAAAATTAGGCTTGGAAAACCCTCTTTTTTGAGCTTGAAAGTTCGGTTGAGCTTTTGGGGTTGCATGGTATGAATTTTAACTCAGTTTTTAATGATTTTTATGTTTTTGAAGTTGTTGTAGCTTAATCTAGCTAGCCTAGGGACTAATTTGCAAAACTGTTAAAAGTCTAGGGTGTTTCCATGAATGAAATCATGTAAATTTGATGTTTGGTGGAAGAAAATGAATATATGTTGTTAGGTAAACAACTTTTGTAAAGTGAATTTTGTTGAAAATGTCAGTTAGGGGTTAAATTGAAAAATGTGAAAAGTTCATGGTGTAAATTGTGAAATAATGAATTTTATGAGTTGATAGGGACCTATATGACATTTAGCTAGCTTGGGTTAGGGATGGATTTGCATGAAATTCATTTATTGAGCTTAGCGACTAAATTGAAAAGAAATCAAATGTGTAGGGGCAAAAGTGTAATTTTGCTAACATGTGAATTTGGGTTGAATTGAATATAATAATTATTCAATTCATTGAATTTATTTATTAGATCAAGATAGATCTCAACCGGATTTAAGTCGAGGGAAGGCGAAAGTTGTGGATTAGTTGATCGTACTCCTTTGCAATAGTGTCAATGTAAGTTCATAGTAATTAAATTATATAATTTGATTTCTTTATGTATTTGTATTTTATAATCAAGTGGTTAATTATTATCTAATTATACCTCTGATTGCACTTACGTGCCCCTGTTGTACTTCGGTACCCTTGATCCCACTTACATGCCCTGTTGTACTTCGGTACCCCTGATCACACTTACGTGCCCCTGTTGTACTTCGATACCCCAGATGGCACTTACGTGCCCCTGTTGTACTTCGGTACCCCTGATTGCACTTACGTGCCCCTGTTGTACTTCAGTACTGCTAATAGCACTTTCATGTTGTGGTTACGTTTTGGTAACATTTATTAAGTAAAATAGGTGTTCACTCATCTAATGTGAAGTTAAATAAATTTCTATGTACTTACTAAGTTTTATAAGCTTATACAAGTTTATGTGTCATTATGTAGATTACTTTTGCTAACTTGGGATGGATCAAAACTTCAGCTCACACTATCCATCATCGTTAGTAGCTTTTGAACTCTTTTGGGTTTGTGGTATGTATATGTGGCTATAAGCATATATGTATATGTGTCTAGTTCATTTTGGTATAAAAGTGAATCACTAAGTTATGTGTTTGGACACTTTGTTTTCTAGGTTGTACATATGTATCTTTTGACCTGATAAATTGGTATGGATGCAATCGCTTATGAATGGTTTAATGTTGATGAATTTAAGTTGTTATGCTAGCAATTGTATTTCATTAGGTGTTTGAATAATGAAAAATGAAATGTTAGTAATGAATTTGCGTATTATTTATGTCATGTGTCTTCTTTGGAAATGTAGTGAATTGGTACTTAGTTGCTAATGGCATATATGAATGTTAATGCTAGTAGTTGAATGGCCTGGTTAGCATCATTTGGTATGTTTTGGTAACTAAATTAAATGGTATGTATAGATGTAAATATGTCTAGAAGTTAGTAGATTATTTTGGCCAAATTGAGTACATGGTCGCTATAACACACCTTACCCGTATTCAACGCCTGAATCGGATACGAGGCATTACCGAACATAGCTTACTTAAAACTTTTCATTTATAATCATAACGTCCCTATCAAGGGTCTACGAGACCTTAAACATACATTTGGAGTGATTCGGGACCAAACTGGAAACTTTTGCGCACCTAGAAAATTTTTGTTTAAATAGGGCCACACGCCTGTGTGGGCAGGCCGTGTGGTCACACATGGCTATGTTCCTAGTCTGTGTGGAATTTATTTTTCAATTCGAACTTACAGGGGTTTTCACACGGTCAAACACACACCCGTGTTTTGGCCCGTGTCCCTCACACAGCCTAGACACACTCGTGTCCTCACCCGTGTGTAAAAAACTTGGGTATTCTGTTTATGACGTCATCACCCCATGAATGTCACACGGCCAGGGCACCCACCCGTGTCCTCCGGCCGTGTGGCGAATTAAATTCAAAATTTTAGGTGCAGACCTCACACGGCCTAGGGACACGTCCATTTCCATGGCCGTGTCTCCCACACTGTCGAGACACACGGCCATGTCTCTGCCCATGTGTTTACTATAGAGCATACTGACTTGTAAACCTAGCATTCAAGGGGGCACACGGCCTAACAACACGCCCATAGGGCTGACCATGTGTCACACACGGCCTAGACACATGCCTGGGTGTCTACCCATGTGGACATTTATAGGGCTATATAGTAAGCCCAATGCCACCCTACAAGGCAAAAATACTTATACCAATTCGATTCAACATTTATCATAACCATTAAACACTTCTAAAAACTCATAATCAAGACATCGACACAAACATATACTTCATGAATTCCATCATCATTATTATTGCATATAAATAACTTATCAAGTATTGGCCTATTCCCAATGGCCATTTACAAAGTGAATTGGTCAGCATTAGTAGCCAACACTTTGGCTAACAAATATGGCCTAACAAAAAGATCAAGTCCTATACATGCCATACTCAAAATAAATCTAGCTTTGTTATACCAAAAAGGAGACGATAGTGTGATCTCGAGCTCCGACGTCCCACGATCCCATAATTATCTTTGCAATACTACAAGGAAAAGGGAAATGAGATGGGTAAGCATAAAGCTTAGTAGGTTTGCATGAGATAAATAGCAACATAAAAACTCATAATATTCTCTATTGATTACATTAAATAAACACAAGCCTTAAGCTCATAGCCATAACTTACTTATGCTTACTCTTACCAATTTCATACTAGGTTCCATATCATAAACATTTCTCGTGAATTACTCACAAGTACTTGTATCACTTCATCACAGAGCTTTAGCACTAATTTCATCTCTATACAAGCACAAGTATTTATCTCAACGAATCACTTGGACTACTCAAGGATACACAGCAGTCCACATATACATAAACACAATGCCAATACCATATCCCCGATATGTTCTTACATGGGGTCACATCTCGATGCCAATGCCATATCCCAGATATGGTCTTATACGTGATCTTATTTTAATGTCGATGCCATATCCCTGATATTGTCTTATAGGAGTTTCATGTTCGATGCCGATGCCACATCCCAGATATGGTCTTACATAGGATTTCAACTCGGTGTCGAGGCCATGTCCCAGACATGGTCTTATACGGGGCCTTACCAATATCATGCCTTGATGATCGTATTCTCTCATTTATTAAAGTCCAACCGGGACTTTCACAATACAATTCTCATTATTTTTTCATTCGACATCATAACTCAAATTCATAGAATATTTTACAACATTACTAATATCAAACATTTAGAAACTTTATAACATGATGTTGAATTTATTGCACACAAACTTACCTCGATATCAAAATAGGCTAAATTGCCGATCTAATTTCACACCTTGCCCTTTCCTCGGTCGAGGTTAATTCTTTGTTCTTCTTGATCTATAATAGCAAATTAGCTCATTTTATCACCACATTAATAAATACATTTCAATAAACATAATTTTGGCAAAATTACCATTTTGCCCTTACGTTTCCACAAAATGACAATTTTACCCCTAGGCTCGTAATTCGATTCTAATCAAATTTCCTCCTTTTACAAGCCTAGGTGAACATTTATTACTCTTATGGCAACCATCAAAACTCATTATTTCACACATTTACCTCTTATTTTACAACCTTTATAAAAAGGTCCTATTAGGTGTTTTCATGAACACACCCTTCACAAAAGTTGTTTATCTAACAACTAAGACTCATTTCCCTCCATTAAAACTCAGAAAACAACATAAACTCTCTCATGGTAACACCTTAAACTTTCAACCATTTTGTAAAATAGTCCCCTCTTTAGCTAGCTTAAACTTTAAGGGGCTTTAAAAGTACAAATATTATCAAGAAATGATCACTAAAACACTTACTTGTAAGGAGAAAAGCTTGCTAAAATTTTTGAGCTCTCAAACCCTTATTTTGCTGCTAATTTTTGGTGGAAGAAGATGAGTGAATAGAAGGATATCATATTTTCTTTATTTTATTTTATTTCTGAAACACCCCAAACCCGGCCCACGAGCCTTGACCGGATCTGGTATGTTCCTCGAAGAAAACCGGTTCAAAATTCTTTTATTACCTTGGAAAAAACTGTGTGTTTGGAGAGAGAAATTATTTTTGGGTTGGGCTTGAGTTGAAAACAAGTTTGTTTTATATTGAAAACCCATTTATTTCAAGTGACAAAATATTTAAAGTTTATTTCAAATTAAATTTGCTTAGTCTTTAATGAACAAAAAGTTCGTGACATGATAAATAAACAAAACAGAAATAAAAGAGTTCAATATGGCCTTATTACATCAAATAAAAACCCAAATAATTTTAAAGTACTTAAATCAAATAAAATGTCCAAATCAAATAAAACTTCAAGCTGAGCATGGCCACCACAAGTCCTGCCGTCCCGGTCCATCACCTGAAAAATGTTCCCACAACGGGGTGAGTCAACAGACTCAATGTGTACACAACACTAAATCATAATAGAATCACGCATAACAAATATTACATATTTATATCATAGCATACAAATTATGATGCATTCCCAAACCCAAACCTAATAAGCCATCCGCTACACTCCTCCGTACCAACCTGTACACCGTGGGGACTACTAAGTCGACCCTCCTTCCGCTACACTCCATATCGCAGTCTTAGGTCACCGCATTTGTGGTCTTAGGTCACCACATTCAGATATCGCGGTCTTAGGTCACCGCATTCAGATTACTGTGGTCTTAAGTCACCACATTCAGATACCACGGTCTTAGGTCATCGTGTTCGTGGTCTTAGGTCACCACATTCACTTCTTCTTTCAATAACCCATATGCCCCATTTTGTAATATGCATTAATATGCCAAAGTTCACATTCTTATTTTTATTCACATGTTACAAATAACATATTTCATATTCCTAGTAGGAGTAGGAAACGTACCTGAGTACTTTGTACCATATCATGGTACCTTAGCCACATTCTTACACTTTCATATTAACACATATATCAAGTTTAAGCCGTAAATCTATTAAGATTAGTGTAGGGTACACACTTGATTAGCTTAACGAATTCCTTGAAATCCCGAAAAATCGATCTATCGCTTTAGATCCTAAATCCCTATATTTGATTAATCACTTACTAATTTAATAAAAAGCCATTCGGCCATAAATCCAAATCCTAGTAGGATTAGTATACTTTAAAACTTACCTTGTGGATTTTAAATCCTGAAACTCACCGAATAACTAGGGAACACTTGGCCTATGGTGTACCTTCGAGAAAAGAACTTCTTCTTCCTTGTAGTCAACAATACTTAAATCTCGAGACCTTCCTACTATGTTTTGGCCAAGATTAATAATAGAGATTAGTTCCTAAATTTCAATAAGTCTAAAAGAGAAAGAATGAGAATTGAATGACAGTGATCCTTTCCCCACTCACTAAAACCAACAGTATTCCTTCTTGGCACTCCTTGAGATATTCGGCTATAGCCTAAGTGTGATCAACAATTTCGGCTTCTTGATGAACACTAGAGGATTTTGATTTTTCAATGAAAGAAGAGGAAGATATAAAACTTAGGAAAATTCGGCAAGACTAGGGGGTTCTGCCTTCGGTTTTGTGGATAATTGAAGAGAAAAGAAAAGAAAAGGGATTGCAGAGAAAATTCGGTAGAGGCTTTCTAGGAAGAGAAAATAATGCTGAATGGCCTCTCTTTCCCTCTTATAGCCGAATTTACTAGCTTAGAATCCCTTACTTGGTCATCACTCTTCTATTTTGATAGCTTTATCTCTTTAATTATCTCCTAAAATAAAAGATAATTCAGCAACTATCCTTACTTAGCCGAAATTATTAAACTCAAAGTCCCTTACTTGGCCATCACTTCTCCCTTATTTTCCTAATTAAAGAATAATTCCTCATTTATCTCTTGAAAATAATGATAAATAAATCCCTTATTTATCCCTTATTTATCTCTAAAAAAATAAAAGAATAAAAGTTACTAAATTATAGCCATGTGCCGTCCACCTCGCTGCTCCTTGTAGTAAAATAAAATTTCTTTTATTTGCTTCCCATGTGACTCGAACTTAGGCCCAATACCCTTGTATGTGGCGCCATTTCCAGAAGCCCTAAGTGGCATCTCCAGGCCACTTTTCCAAGCCTATTTGTGTGTCAAATTTCACATACTTTTTCTCTTAAGGCCACCTTGCCTTAGTTTCCTCTTTTAAACTTTAAAACTCGACATTTCTAAGTTATTTCTAAGTTTCCAAAATTTTTTGTTTGCCTCTTTAAACTTGACATTTCCTTACATTTCCAAGTTTCCAGAAATGTTCACTTTCCTCTTTTGAATCATTTCTAAATCACTTCCTTACATTTCCAAGTTTCCAAAAATGTTCACTTTCCTCTTTTAAACCTAACATTTCCATACATTTCTAGTGCTTCCAAAAATGTTCACTTTCCTCTTTTAAACCTAACATTTCCATACATTTCCAGGTTTCCAAAAATGTTCAAAATATATTCATAACACATAAGACATGTCATTTCGTACAATTAAATCAGAAATGCATAGGCCTATTTCCAGGATGTTACAATTTCATCAATTTAATATACCTACTACACCAACTTTGACTAATTTTGACTTCTTTGTCCCCTATGGTCGGCCACCCTATGCCTAAGGGTCTATTTACACTTTAAAAGCCTCCAATTAGTATTCTGTGGCTATTATGCAACTTTAGCTTATAAAATAGAACTTTCGCACTTTATGCGATTTAGACCTTTTTCGCAATTGAGCATGCAGTCACTAAAATTAAAGAACCAAAATTTTCATGTACTCTTGTAATCATACTATAACTCATAAAATAACATTAAAATAATTTTCTCTGACCTCAGATTAGTGGTCCCTAGACCACTATTCCGACTAGCTCCTAAATCAGGCTGTTACAATTCTCCCCCTAAAGGATTTTCGTCCCCGAAAATCTTATCGGTGAAAAGGTTGGGATATTGGTTTCTCTTAGCCTCCTTGGGCTCTCAAGTAGCCTCTTCTACTCCATGTCTTTTCCATAATATTTTAACAAGGGCTACACTTTTGTTTCTCAACTGTTTGACTTCTCGTGTAAAAATTTTGACCGGCTCTTCGCCATAAGTCATGTCTAGTTGAATTTCTACCTCTGATGGTACAATCACATGCGAAGGGTTCGAACGCTATCGGTGTAACATGAACACATGGAAAACATCATGAATCTTTTCCAGTTCAGGTGGCAAGGCCAAACGATAAGTTATCGCTCCTGTCTTCTCGGTAATTTCATAAGGTCCTATAAAACACGGACTCAATATGCCTTTCCGGCCAAATCTGAGGACTTTCAGAAACACTTTATCACCTCCTTGGAACTCAATAACTTTCCTTTTCAAATTCGAATAGGAATTTTGTCTAGTTGAGGCTGCTTTTAGACGTTCATGTATCACTTTTACCTTCTCTTCAGTTTCTCTAACTAAATCGACCCCGTGAATCTAATTATCTCTAAATTCTGTCCAAATAGGGGCCTTCGATACTTACGCCGGTACAATGCTTCATAAGGCGCCATCTTCAAACTCGACTGAAAGTTATTATTGTAGGCAAACTCTACCAACGGTAAGTATTTCTCCTAATTGCCTTAGAGCTCCATAACACAACATCGAAGCATGTCTTCAACTATCTTTATTACTCTCTCCGACTGCTCGTCGGTTTGTGGATGGAAAGCTGTACTGAAGTTTAGTTTTGTGCCTAAGGCCTCTTGTAACTTTTTCCAAAATTGTGACGTAAATCTCAAATCTCTATCCGAAATAATCGACAATGGTACCCTGTGAAGTCTTACTATTTCTGCCACATAGAAATCCACCAACTTATCAAGCGAGTAGTCGAATTGCACTGGTATGAAATGGGCTGACTTCGTGAGTCTATCAACCACAACCTATACAACATCTTTCTTTTTCGACGTCAACGGTAAACCCGTTACAAAGTTTATAGTAATACGATCCCATTTCCACTCGAAAGCCATAATAGGCTGAAGTAGACCCGAAGGTACTCGATGGTCAGCTTTCATTTGTTGACAGATTAAGCATCTCAACACGAACTCGGAAATGCCTTTCTTCATACACAGCCACCAACACCACTTACTCAAGTCATTATACATCTTCGTGCTACCTAGATGTACCAAAAAACATCCATTATGCGCTTCATTCAGAATTTTTAGAATAAGTTCATCATCTCTGGGTACACAAACCCTATCTCGGAACATCAGACATCCATTGGGACTTATCTGGAAGTCCGATTCAAACTTTAACTCACATTGAACTCTTTTAGGCTGTAATTCATCGTCACTTTTCTGAGCTTCAAAAATTTCTTGGAGAAACATTGATCTAGCCCTTAACTCAATTAGAATAAAACCATAATCTGACAAAGCTATCTGTGTATTCATGGCTTTTAGCACAAACAGGGATTTCCTGCTCAAGGCATCAGCGACCACATTCGCCTTTCTTGAATGGTAGTCAATTACTAACTCGTAATCTTTTATCAACTCTAACCATCTCCGTTGCCTAAGGTTCAACTCTTTTTGAGTCATCAAGTACTTTAGGCTTTTATGATCCATAAACACCCAACATTTCTGACCATACAAATGGTGTCACCAAATCTTTAGTGCAAAAACATTTGCAGCTAATTCCAAGTCGTGTGTCAAAAAATTCTTCTCATGTGACTTTAATTGTCTAGAGGAATATGCTACCACCTTGCCCTCTTGCATGAGTACACAACCTAACCTATTCAGGGATGCATCGTTGTAAACCATGAATTCTTTTCCCGGCTCCGTTTGCGCTAAAATAGGAGCCTCAGTCAACAACGCCTTCAATTTCTCAAAACTCTGTTGGCACTTTTCTAACCAATCAAACTTCATATCTTTTTGAAGTAGCCTCATCATCGGAGTAGCTATCATGAAAAATCGCTTGAAAAATCACCTATAGTAGCCCGCTAGGCCCAGAAAACACCTCACCTCAGTTATGCTCTTTAACGGTTTCCATTCAACAATTGTGGAAATCTCACTCGGGTCGACTCTAATTCCATCTCCCAAGATGATATGCCCCAAAAATCCAACTTCCTTCAGCCAAAATTCACTTTTACTAAACTTGGCATATAATTGTTTATCTCTCAAAATTTACAAAACCATTGTAACAGCCCGATTTTGGCCCTAATTGGAACGGTGGTTTCGGGACCATGTTCTAATATTTTAATATTATATTTAATATCTATGATATATGTTTGAGCATGTGTTAAAATATCGTGGGTTAAATTGTCCATTTGTGTGTTCAATTTAAGAAAAAGGGCTACGCATAAGTGGTAAAAAAAGCCTTTTATTAAATTGAGTGGTTTAATTGATTTGTATTCTTTTATATGTGGACTTAGGTTGTAACTTAACCATTTAGCATGTTAGTGGACGGCATGTGGTTTTAATTTCATGTTAATATGTTTTTATATATCATATAAAATATAAGTTAAAATGTTATAATATAAGTTAATAACATTAAAATAAAAAGACATGTGTTTCTTCATTATTTTTTTTTTTCATTCTTCTTCACCGAAACTAAAGAAGAAAAAAAAGGACTTAAGCTCTCAACACATTTGGCCCCTTGCATGCTTGATTAAGGTATGTAATTGAGTTTGGTTTTTGGTAATTTTTACGTTTTTGAGATTGTTGCTTCGAATACTATCCGACCCATGTTAGAATTTCTGATTTTGATGCTTGTGTGGTGTTCAACCATTGATGAAAACTTGTGTTTTGTGATGTTTGAGGATACTATATTAAAGATATGTTTTAGATTAACATATTTTATATTGGAGATTTTGATGATTTTGAGTAATTAGGACTAAATTGTGAAATTTGTAAATTGAAGGGTTAAAATGTGAAATAAATGAATTGTATGGAATTGTATGGACATGAATAACATTCGACCCTAAAGGAGTATGTTGAAATTTTGTGTATTTTGTGTTTTATCCAATAGGGACTAAATTGAAAAAATTATAAATGTTAGGGGTAAAATGGTAATTTGCATAATTATGTGTTTTTGGATTAAATTGAATGGAAATATATTTCTATGAGCTTAATTTGAAATTATTTAGATCAAGATCAAAAAGAATCGGGCTTGGATTGGGGAAAAGCTAAGTTGAACGAATAGCCGGGAAACCTAAACCGTCAATTTCCGAGGTAAGTTTATAAGCAATTGGGTTGATTTGAATTTTTATTTAATCTATATTAATGTGTATATGTTAAATAGAATGAAGCTTGTTAAAAAATTTAAAGTCGAATGTGGTATTGGGCAAGTTATGTACTAGCCGAATGTATAGTTGATTTATATATGAAATTTGATGTATTTGAGTTGAATGAGTACTTATAGATTGAGAAGTAGTTAAATGTGGAATTTGAAATAGGTGATGGTTGTATTTGAATATGTGACTATATGTATTTATTGAGTATGGCTGAATGTGATGGTAAGTCATAGGAAGAATGGTTTGGTTTGATCATGTGGATATATGTATGTTCATATGTATATAATGTGATTATATATGTTGATATGAGAGAGGAGGAGATTAGGTTAATGAGTACTATGTATACGAATTTATACACCGAGCACTAAGTGTGCGAAATCGGTCGTCTGGCACTAAGTGTGCGATACATTGCAAGTAATGGCACTAAGTGTGCGATGCATTCGAGAAAATTTGCAGTACGTGTACACTTTATCAAAGTAATGGCACCAAGTGTGCGATACGTTACATGAATTGCACTATGTATGCGGGATTACGGATCCTCTAAAGACATAAACTAATGAATGGTGATAAACGAGAAGTAATTAACAAGTAAATGATGTAGGATAGTTGAATAATTTTAATACTATTGAGGTAAGTTATTCTTGTTTACGAAATTATGGAAATGAGATGTGATCATTAATCTTTGAGTTGTTTGAGGTGGAAAATGATACATGAGTATTCGGTTTTGAGACTATTAAATATGGTAAATATAGAATGGTGACATGTTATATATTTACGGTTATGAGATTGTTGTTGATCAAGTTAAATTGATTTAATTTGTATAATGTTTAATTGTTTATTATACCATTGCTTATAACTTACTAAGCTATGTTAGCTTACTGTGTGTGTTCATTTAATTATTTTATAGATTTTGATTATTGATCTGCAGTGTCAAAATAATGAGATAATTCAAATTGAATCTTCTGATTTGAATGGGCTACCAGTGGTGACATCTTCAATGTTGGCTCGACAGTATTTGAGAAAGGGTTGCAAAGCTTACTTTGCTTATGTGATTGACAGTAAAGTGACCGGAAAGAAGATAGAATCTGTGCCAGTTGTCTGTGAGTATCCAGATGTGTTCCCGAAAGAATTACCGGGATTGCCACCTGTTCGGGATGTAGAGTTTGGTATTGAATTAGTGCCAGGGACGACTCTGATCTCGATAGCTCCGTATAGAATGGCACCGACTAAATTAAAAGAGGTGAAAGCTCAGTTGCAAGAATTAGCGGATAGAGGTTTTTCCCAACTGAGTTTCTCTCCCTGGGGTGCGCCAGTTTTATTTGTGAAAAAGAAGGATGGAACTTTGAGAATGTGCATCGACTATCGACAACTCAATAAAGTGACCATAAAGAATAAATATCCGTTGCCATGTATCGATGATTTATTTGATCAGTTAAAAGAAGCTTCAGTATTCTCGAAAATTGATCTGAGATCAGGTTATTATCAGCTACGAGTTAGAGACTCAGATGTACCTAAGACTACCTTCCGGATGAGATACGACCATTACGAGTTTTTAATGATGCCATTCAGACTAATTAATGCCCCTACTGTTTTCATGGATCTGATGAATCGAGTATTTAGACCATATCTAGATCGGTTTGTGGTTGTATTCATAGATGATATTCTGATCTATTCGCGTGACGAAACCGAGCATGTCGAACACTTGAGACTTGTGTTACAGATTTTGCGTGATAAGCAGTTGTACGCGAAATTCAGCAGATGTGAGTTTTGCTTGAATGAAGTCAGTTTCCTGGGGCATGTTGTTTCAGCATCAGGCATTCGAGTTGACCCGAGTAAAATCTCGACTATACTTGATTGGAAATCCCCGCGAAATGTTTCTGAAGTTCAGATTTTTCTGGGACTTGTCGGGTACTATAGACGCTTTGTGAAAGGGTTTTCCATGATTGCAGCTTCGATGACAAAGCTGTTACAGAAAGACGTTAAATTCGAGTGGTCAAAGAGGTGTCAGAAGAGTTTTGATAAGTTAAAAACCTTATTAATGGAAGCTCCAGTGCTTGTTCAGCCAGAGTCGGGTAAAGAGTTCTTTATCTTCAGTGATGCATCCTTAAATGGTTTGGTCTGTGTTTTGATGTAGGAGGGTAAAGTTGTAGCATACGCCTTGAGACAGTTGAAGCCGCATGAAAAGAACTATCCAATACACGATCTCGAGTTGGCTGCCATAGTCTTTGCTTTGACATTATGGCGTCACTATCTATTCGGTGAAAATTGTCATGTCTATTCTGACCACAAGAGTCTAAAATATTTAATGACTCAGAAGGATCTGAATTTGAGATAGTGATGATGGTTGGAACTATTAAAAGATTACGAAATTGTAATTGATTATCACCCGGGGAAAGCTAATGTGGTTGCTGATGCACTAAGCTGAAAATCACTATTTGCTCTACGTGCAATAAATGCAGATATAGCTATGACAGATGATGGTGCGATTATTGCAGAATTGAAAGCGAGACCATTGTTCGTTCAACAGATTTAGGAAGCTCAAAAGGTTGATAATGACTTACTAGCAAAAAGGAGTCATTGTGGTTCGAGTACTGATTTAGAGTTTCAGTTAGATGCTGAGGGATACTTACGGTTTAGAAACTGAATATGTGTGCCTAAGAATCTTAAGTTGATCCAAATGATTTGTAATAAAGCTCATAATAGTAAATTGTCAGTCCACCCGGGTAGTACAAAGATATATAATGACTTGAGACAGCATTACTGGTGGCACGGTATGAAACGAGATATTGCAGACTTTGTGTCAAAATGTTTGATATGTCAACAAGTAAAAGCCGAGCATCAGGTACCATCGGGATTACTTCAACCAATTATGATACCTGAGTGGAAATGGGATCGAGTCACGATGGATTTCGTATCTGGGTTGCCGTTGACATCGAGCAAGAAAGACTCAATCTGGGTTATTGTTGATAGATTGACGAAATCAGCCCTTTTTATTCCGGTAAGAATAGATTTCTCGCTTGATAAGTTAGTTGAATTATACATTTCTCTGATTGTACTATTGCACGGAGTACCTATTTCTATTGTTTCGGATAGAGATCCGAGGTTTACCTCGCGGTTTTGGAAGAAACTGCAAGATGCTCTAGGTACTAAATTGCACTTCATTACTACTTTTCACTCTCAATCGGATGGTCAATCTGAACGTGTTATTCAAATACTCAAAGATATCTTGAGATGTTGTGTTCTTGAGTTTAAGGGTACATGGGAACGATACTTTCCTTTGATTGAATTTGCATACAATAATAGCTTTCAATCGAGTATCAAAATGGCACCTTATGAAGCTTTGTACGGTCGTCAATGTCGTACACTTTTATATTGGACCGAGCTGAGTGAAAGCAAGATACACAGGGTTGATTTAATCAGGGAGACCGAACAGAAAGTCAAAGTGATCCGAGAAAGTTTGAAAGCTGCGTCATATCGTCAGAAATCATATGCGGACTTGAAACGTAAAGATATAGAGTTACAGGTGGGTGACCGAGTATTTTTGAAAGTCTCGCCATGGAAGAAGATACTTAGATTTGGTCGTAAAGGAAATCTGAGTCCGAGATTTATTGGGTCATACGAGGTTATTGAGCGTATCGGGCCAGTTGCATACAGGATGATGTTGCCATCTGAGTTACACAAGATTCCCAATGTTTTTCATGTATCGATGCTTCGATGATACATGTTTGATCCTTCTCATGTGATTAGCCCGTCAGAGATTGAGATTCAGTCTGACTTGACTTATAAGGAAGAACCGATTCGCATTTTGGCATGTGAAGTGAAAGAGTTACGAAATAAGAAAATCTCGTTGATTAAAGTTATGTGGCATAAGCACGGGGTTGAGGAAGCAACCTGGGAACTTGAAGATTCAATGAAAGAACGCTACCCACATTTATTCATCGGTAAGATTTTCGGGGACGAAAATCTCTTAAGGGGGGAGAGTTGTAACAGCCCGATTTTGGCCCTAATCGAAACAGTGGTTTCAGGACCACGAATCGGAGTTATAAAAATATTTTAATATTATATTTAATATCTATGATATATGTTTGAGCATGTGTTAAAATATCGTGGGTTAAGTTATCCATTTGTATGTTCAATTTAAGAAAAAGGACTAAATTGCATAAGTGGTAAAAATAGCCTTTTATTAAATTGAGTGGTTTAATTGATTTGTCTTCTTTTATATGTGGACTTAGGCTGTAAATTAACCATTTAGCATGTTAGTGGACAGCATGTGGTTTTAATTTTATGTTAATATGTTTTTATATATTATATAAAATATAAGTTAAAAATATTAAAATAAAAAGACATATGTGTTTCTTCATTATTTTTTTTTCATTCTTCTTCACCGAAACTAAAGAAGAAAAAGAAGACTTAAGCTCTCAACACATTCAGCCCCTTGCATGCCTGATTAAGGTATGTAATTGAGTTTGGTTTTTGATAATTTTTACGTTTTTGAGATCGTTGCTTCGAATACTATCCGACCCATGTTAGAATTTTTGATTTTGATGCTTGTGTGGTGTTCGGCCATTGATGAAAACTTGTGTTTTGTGATGTTTGAGGATATTATATTAAAGATATGTTTTAGATTAACATATTTTATATTGGAGATTTTGATAATTTTGAGTAATTAGGACTAAATTGTGAAATTTGTAAATTGAAGGGTTAAAATGTGAACTAAATGAATTGTATGGATTTGTATGGACATGAATAACATTCGGACCTAAAGGAGTATGTTGAAATTTTGTGTATTTTGTGTTTTGTGCAATAGGGACTAAATTGAAAAAATTATAAATGTTAGGGGTAAAATGGTAATTTACATAATTATGTGTTTTTGGATTAAATTGAATGGAAATATATGTGAATGAGCTTAATTTTAAATTATTTAGATCAAGAACAAAAAGAATCGGGCTTGGATCGGGGAAAAGCTAAGTTGAACGAATAGCTGGGAAACCTAAACAGGTCAATTTCCGAGGTAAGTTTAGAAGCAATTGGGTTGATTTGAATTTTTATTTAATATATTAATGTGTATATGTTAAATAGAATGAAGCTTGTTAAATAATTTAAAGCTGAATGTGGTATTGGGCAAGTTATGTACTAGCCAAATGTATAGTTGATTTATATATGAAATTTGATGTATTTGAGTTGAATGAGTACTTATAGATTGAGAAGTAGTTAAATGTGGAATTTGAAATAGGTGATGGTTGTATTTGAATATGTGACTATATGTATTTATTGAGTATGGCCGAATGTGATGGTAAGTCATAGGAAGAATGGTTTGGTTCGATCATGTGGATATATGTATGTTCATATGTATATAATGTGATTATATATGTTGATATGAGAGAGGAGGAGGTCGGGTTAATGAGCACTATGTATACGAATTTATACACCAAGCACTAAGTGTGTGAAATCGGTCGTCTGGCACTAAGTGTGCGGAAAATAAGTAATGGCACTAAGTGTGCAATACATTACAAGTAATGGCACTAAGTGTGCGATACATTACGAGAAAATTTGCACTACGTGTACACTTTATCAAAGTAACGGCACCAAGTGTGCGATACGTTACATGAATTGCACTATGTATGCGGGATTACGGATCCTCCAAAGACATAAACTAATGAATGGTGATGAACGAGAAGTAATTAATAGGTAAGTGATGTAGTATAGTTGAATAATTTTAATAATATTGAGGTAAGTTGTTCTTGTTTATGAAATTATAGAAATGAGATGTGATCATTAATCTTTGAGTTGTTTGAGGTGGAAAAATGATACATGAGTATTTGGTTTTGAGACTATTAAATATGGTAAATATAGAATGGTGACATGTTATATATTTACGGTTATGAGATGGTTGTTGATCAAGTTAAATTGATTTAATTCGTATAATGTTTAATTGTTTATTATACCATTGCTTATAACTTACTAAGATATGTTAGCTGACTATGTGTGTTCATTTGATTATTTTATAGATTTTGAAGTCTAAGTTTGAGCTCGGGGATCATCGTTAAAGTTAATCACACTATCAACTATCTTTGGTACCTTTTTAATAGTTCAACTTTTGGAACTACGGCATGTATAGGCTATATTAATATTTTGAGTTTATTTTGAATTATATGTATAAATGCCATGCAAAAATGGCTATACTTCTATGCTTGAGTATGGTTTAGTCATGCTCGATTATTGTATTCTTAATTTGGTATGTTCGGATAAGTTATAAGCTTAAATTAGAAGTTATTTCATATTATGTTATGTGTGATATTTGAGTATATGAATTTGGTTTGAATAAGGTAGGTGGTGCATTTTGATAATGGATATACCTTTGTTTAATTTTATATGCACATACGGGACATGTTATGAAAGAATTAGGGCACATTTTATGTATGTGATTATTGAATGTGATATATTAATGAACAAATTTGAAGTATGCTCACTTGTAAATATTTCGGCCATGGTATTGACTTAGTTTGGAGTTTATATTTTTCATTGGATGTTTATTGATTTGTAATCGGTCATGAAATTTGAAGAGTTAAATTATTGTTGCGAGCTACTAGTTATGGTGTGCATATGGTTGAATAAATATAGTTATTTGATTGTTATAAATTGAGTAAGGTTAAATATATATATATTCGGCTATAGTAATTAAAATGACCAAATGAATAGTGTTTTTTCTTTTTGAATGGTATTAGTTTTTAAATGATTTAAATGATATCATTTGTGGTATATTTGCTAATGTTTTAAATAATGAAAATGGAAGTACATGTTTGATCGTGATATCATGTATTAATTAAAGTAATAATATTTATATGAGTATGTTGACTCGTGGTTAGATGAGTAATGCCTCGTAACCCTAACCCGACGACGGATACGGGTTAGGGGTGTTACAACCGTTCTCAAATATGTGGCTGCTCATTCTTATCCAGAGAGTAGATCAATATATCATTGGTAAAGACTACCATAAATTTATCCAAATACAACCAAAAAATATGTTTCATCAAATCCGTGAAAACTGCAGGGCATTTGTTAAACCAAAAAGATGACCAAAAATTCATAGTGGCCATACCTTGTCTGAATTGTGGTTTTCAGCACATCTGAGTCCTTGACTCTCAACTGATAATATCCGGACCTCAAGTCTATCTTAGAGAACACTGTGGGTCACTTCAATTGATCAAAAAAATCATCGATTCTTTGCAACGGGTACTTGTTGTTCACGGTTACCTTATTAAGCTACTGATAATCTATACATAACCTCATGGAACCATCTTTCTTCTTCACAAATAATATCGGAGCATCCCACGGAGAATAACTCGGTCTTGCGAAGCCTTTATCCGTTAACTCTTGCAACTATACCTTCAGTTCTTTTAGCTCGGTTGGAGCCATTCTGTCTAAAGCAATAGGAATGGGGCAGTACCAGGAGCTAACTCGATCCCAAATTTGATTTTTCTAACCGGAGGTAGCCCTGACAATTCCTCTGGGAAAACGTCTGGATATTCTCATACTATGGGCACTGGTTCGATACTAAACTCAATCTCTCTAGTATTCATCACAAAGGCAATGTAAGCTTCGTACCCTTTTCTTAAATACTTCTGAGTTGACAAGGAAGATATCAATACTAGCAATCTATCTTGCTCATCTGATTCAACACGAATAAGATCCCCACTTTCATATATCAGCTCAATAAACTTCCTTCCACAATTCACTATCACACCATGAGTGGATAACCAATCCATCCCAAGGATGATATCAAATTCGTCAAACGGTAATAGCATGAGATTAGCAAGAAAATAATGACCCTTAACCATCAAAGGGCAACCTTTGCATACTCTATCGACCAACACATACTTGTCTAGGGGATTTGACACTCTTATCACATATTCAGTAGACTGTACAGGCATACTCATGCTAGAGACTAATTTCATGCAAATATATGAGTGGGTAGACCTCAGATCAATTAAAGATACAACATGAATATCATAGAGAGAAAATGTACCTGTGATCATGTTAGGGAAGGACGCCTCTTCACGAGCACAAATGGCATATTTTCTCACCGGTGCTCTACCCTCAACTCTTACAGTCTGCTCTCTAGATAGATTCTTGCTACTCATTTCATTTCCCGAGTTTCTCTGTGGTCTTCCTCTAGCCGTACTTCCCTGTCTTGTATTATAAGGTTTCTCTTTCTCACCCCGCCTCAGGGCAATCTCTAATAAAATGGTCCAGAGATCCATACTTGAAACAAGCTTTCTCATTAGCTTGACACTTACCGGGGTGGCGTCTTTCTCGAGTCACGGGACTTAATCTCAGCTCTTCTTTTCTCTTTGGCCAACTCCTCGGCCTTACAGGCTCTATCTACCAACACCACAAATACTTTTAGTTCGAGGACTCCAACATATAAATGGATATCCTCATTTAACCCGTCTTCGAACCTTTTGCACATGATAGCCTTGGTAGACACACACTCCCGGGCATACTTACTAACCTTACAAACTCATGTTCGTATTCAATCACCATCATTCAGCCCTGCTTTAGCTCT
Organism: Gossypium bickii; assembly: GCA_025503065.1. Classification (NCBI taxonomy): domain Eukaryota; kingdom Viridiplantae; phylum Streptophyta; class Magnoliopsida; order Malvales; family Malvaceae; genus Gossypium; species Gossypium bickii. The sequence goes on along the minus strand of CP106717.1, from coordinate 55,536,750 downwards.
AAGAACTCTTTTCTCTTCTGGGCAATGAATCTTTGACTAATATACTTCTTCCAGAACTCCTCTTGGAAGAATTCTCAATTAACTCTCTCCCCTGGTACAACCGATACAAGGGTGTTCCACCACAGATAGGCCGAATCTCTCAAGAGAGATACCACAGACTTCATTCACTCTTCAGGCATGCATGACAACTCATCGAATACCCTGATGGTATTCTCAAGCTAGAATTCAGCCCTCTCTGGATCATCATCTTTACTAGCTCGAAATTCCTCGGCTCATTGTTTCTAGATTTTATCAACCTGAGGCTTCTTTTTTCTTACTACTTCTACCACTTGAGGAGCTACAAGAGCGAGCTGAGGAATAGGTGGGGTGGAGGGGTTTGAGCATTAGGATTTTCTCGAATGTACTCAGTGTGCCAATTGCTCATCATATGGAGAAAGGCTTCTTGAGCCTCTTCTCCCTAACCCAAAGTCTCGGGTCTACTCTCTATTGGCGTGGTCCCTCAGCTGCAACTTGGTCAGGATTAGGATCCATTTATTATATGAAATCAGAATTCAAATCATCAGGAGTCGTCACACTATCATTGCAGAAATACTCTTACGTACGGCATGTATAACTAGACTCATACTTGTGCTATGTTCGTATGAGAATCGATTAAACCATAGCTCTAGTACCACTAAATGTAACACCCTTTACCCGTATTCAACGCCTGAATCCGATATGAGCATTACCGAACTTAGCTTGCTTAAGCACACAACATCGGGCCATCAAGTTTCATTCTAACTTAAAACCTTTCATTAATAATCACAACATCCCTGTCAAGGGTCCACGAGACCTTAAACATACATTTGGAGCGATTCGGGACCAAAACGGAAACTTTTACGTACCTAGACAACTTTTGTTTAAACAGGGCCACACGCTTGTGTAAAATGAAACACGCCCGTATGGGCAGGCCGTGTGGTCACACACGCCCATGTTCGTAGTCCGTGTGGAATTTATTTCTCATTTCGAACTTACAAGGGTTTTCACACGACTTGACACACACCCGTGTCTTTGGTTCGTGTCCCTGACACGGCCTAGACACGCCCGTGTCCTTACCAGTGTGTGAAAAACTTGGGTATTCTGTTTATGATGTCATCACCCCATGAATGTCACACAGCCAAGGCACACACTCGTGTCCTCTGGCCGTGTGGCGAATTAAATTCCAAATTTTAGGTGCAGACTTCACACGGCCTGGGGACACGCCCATGTCCATAGCCGTGTCTCCCACACAGACGAGACACATAGCCGTGTCTCTACCTGTGTGTTTACTACTAAGCATACTAACTTGTAAACCTAGCATGCAAGGGGACACAAGGCCTAACCCCACGCCCATGGGGATGACCGTGTGTCACACATAGCCTAGACACACGCTCGTGTGTCTACTCCTGTGGACATTTATAAGGCTATCTACTAAGCCCAATGCCACCCTACAATGCAAACATACTTATACCAATTCAATTCAACTTTTATCATAACCATTAAACACTTCTAAAAACTCATAATCAAGACATCCACACAAATATATACTTTGTGAATTCCATCATCATCATTGCATATAAATAACTTATCAAGTATTGGCCTATTCCCAATGGCCATTTACAAAATGAATTGGTCAACATTAGTAGCCAACACTTTGGCTAACAAATATGAACTAACAAAAAGATCAAGTCCTATACATGCCATACCCAAAATAAATCTAGCTCTGTGATACTAAAAAGGAGTCGATAGTGTGATCTCGAGCTCCGACGTCCCACGATCCCTGAATTATCTTGGCAATACTACAAGGAAAAGGGAAATGAGATGGGTAAGCATAAAGCTTAGTAAGTTTGCATGGGATAAATAACAACATGAAAACTCATAATATCATCTATTGATTGCGTTAAATAAACAAAATTCTTAAGCTCATAGCCATAACTTACTTATGCTTACTCTTCCCAATTTCAGACTAAGTTCTATATCATAAACATTTCTTGTGAATTACTCACAAGTACCTGTATCACTTTATCACATAGCTTTAACACTAATTTCATCTCTATACAAGCTCAACTACTTATCTCAACGAATCACTTGGACTACTCAAGGATACACAACAGTCCACATATACATAAACAGAATGCTAATGCCATATCCCCGATATGGTCTTACATGGGGTCACATTTCGATGCCGATGCCATATCCCAGATATGGTCTTATAGGGGATCTTATTTTAATGTCGATGCCATATCCCAAATATGATCTTATACGAGTTTCATGTTCGATGCTGATGCCACATCCCATATATGGCCTTACACGGGATCTCAACTCGGTGTTGAGGCCATGTCCCACACATGGTCTTATTCGGGACCTTACAAATATCATTCCTCGATGATCTTATTCTCTCATTTATGAAAGTCCAACAGGGACTTCCACATTACAATTCTCATCATTTTCTCATTCGACATCATAACTCAAATTGATAGCATATTTTACAACATCACTAATATCAAACATTTAGAAACTTTATAACATGATGTCGAATTTATTGCACATAAACTTACCTCGATATCAAAATAGGCTAACTTGCAAATCTAATTCGACACCTTGCCCTTTCCTCGGTCGAGGTTAATAATTTGTTCTTCTTGGTCTATAATAGAAAATTCAGTCATTTTATCGCCACATTAATAAATACATTTCAATAAACATAATTTTGGCAAAATTACCATTTTGCCCTTAACCTTCCATAAAATGACCATTTTACCCCTAGGCTCGTAATTCTATTCTAATCGAATTTCCTCCTTTTACAAGCCTAGGTGAACATTTATTACTCTTATGGAAACCATCAAAACTCATTATTTTACACATTTACCTCTTATTTTACAACCTTTACAAAAAGGTCCTATTAGGTGATTTCATGAAAACACCCTTCACAAAAGTTGTTTATCTAACAACTAAGACTCATTTCCCTCCATAAAAACTCAGCAAACAACATAAAATCTCTCATGGTAACACCTTAAACTTTCAACCATTTTGTAAAATAGTCCCCTCTTTAGATAGCTTAAGCTTTAGGGGTTTCAAAAGTACAAATATTATCAAGAAATGATCACTAAAACACTTACTTGTAAGGAGAAAAGCTTGTTGAAATTTTTGAGCTCTCAAACCCTTATTTTGCTACTAGTTTTCAATGGAAGAAGATGAGTGAATAGAAGGATATCTTCTTTTCTTTATTTTATTCTATTTCATTAATTTAATCCACCTACTACACCAACTTTGACTAATTTTGACTTCTTTGTCCCCTATGGCTGGCCACCCTATGTCTAAGGGTCTATTTGCACCTCAAAGGCCTCCAATTAGTATTCTATGGCTATTGGGCACCTTTAGCACATAAAATAGAACTTTTGCACTTTATGCAATTTAGTACTTTTTTCGCAATTGAGCATGCAATCGCTAAAATTAAAGCACCAAAATTTTCATGTACTCTTGTAATCATAATATAACTCATAAAATAACATTAAAATAATTTTATATTACCTCATATTAGTGGTCTCGAGACCACTGTTCCGACTAGCCCCTAAATCGGGCTGTTACAGTAGTACATGTTTTGAAGTAGTCATTGAGGTGCCTTCAGGCTTATTGGTTGTTTGTTATTATATAACATGTATATAGCTAGAATATGCTTGATTTTGATGCCCTGTTATGGCTGTAATTGTCTGTAAATGTGCTTGTAGGTACATTTCTTGTTGGGTGGGAAAAATGGCATGGAAATGACCTACTTTTTGTCCACACGGGCATAGACACGGGTGTGTGTCTCAGCTGTGTGTGACACATGGCTAGATAACACGGCTGTGTGTCCCCTATAGCTTTCAAAGGGTTACAAGTCAGTCTATTACACGGCCTAGCACACAGCCTAGCACACGGGCGTGTGAGGTTATTTCATAGGGTACACGGCCTGGCACAATAGCGTGTGGCTTGGATTGGTTTTAATATGATTATCAATATGATTTGAAATGTTTGAAATTTTTTTATTTTTTTCTTTGAGAACTCTGATAATGATTCATAACCCTGTTCCTGTAACAACCCGAATTAGGGGCTAGTCGGAACAATGATCTCGGGATCACTAATCTGAGATTTGTGAAATTTAATTTCATGTGATTTTATGAATTAGTATATGATTGTATAAGTACATTAGAATTTTGGTATTTTAATTTTAGCGATTTCATGTTTAATCGTGAAAAAGGACTAAATCGCATAAATTGTGAAGTTCCATTCTATAAGCTAAAGGTATCAAATAGCCATAGATTGATAATTGGAGATCTTTAAAAGGCAATTAGACCTCCAATATTTGCTTAGCCGGCCATAGACTATATAAGACACAAAGATGGACAAAATTGGTCAAATTAGTTGATAGTAGGTGGATTAAATTTATAGTTAATATTAAAATAAAGAAAAGATGATGTCCATCTTTCTTGTTCATCTCTTCCACTAAAATTTTTAAGCAAAATAGAGGTTGAAAGCTTCAAAAATTTTAGCACACTCATCTCTTCTCTAGTAAGTGTTCTAGTGATCTTTTCTTGAAAAATAGTTGTACTTTTGAGACCCCTAAAGCTTAAGCTTTCAAATGAGGGGACTATTGTGCAATATGGTGAAAAGTTTAGGGTTTTTCCATGACAGCTATCATTGATATTTTCTGCATTTTTATGGAAGAAATTGAGTCTTAGTTGTCAGATGATCAACTTTTATGAAAGGTGTTGTCTTGAAAACACCAAATTGAACCTTGATGAAAAGGTTATAAATTTGTAGTAAGTATGTGAAATGTTGAGTCTTGATGATAGCTATAAGAGTATTAAATTTCACCTAGGCTTGTTGAAGGTAGAAATGTGATTAGAATTAATTTCCGAGCTTAGGGGCAAAATGGTCATTTTACCAAAGTCTAGGGGCAAATTTGTAATTTTCCAAAACATAAATTATGAGTCAATTTAGTCAATATGTGAATTTAACAAGTAAAATTGTTATTATAGACCAAGAAACACAAAGCCTAAGTCGAAACCGAGGCAAAAACCAAGTCAAGAACTAACATCTCTACATACATTTTGAATACCGAGGTAAGTTTGTATGAAATAAAGTTTTACGTGTATTCTCATTCAATTATTTATTATGTTGTATAATGAGTATTAATTCTATAGTAAAATTATTGACATTATGATGAGAAAGGTAAATGAGAATATGTATGAGAAAGTCCCAGTTGAAGTCTCGGAATAATGAGGATACTATTATCACAACATGTGATAAGGAAAGTCCGTGTAAGACCATGTCAAGACATGGCATCGACATAAGGCAAGGATATCATGTAAGTCCATGACAAGTCATGGTATTGAAAAGTTATTATGAGGCAAAGGTCTCCTGTAAGTCCAAGCCAAGGCTTGGCATTGGTGAATTCATAAGGCAAAGATGTCATGTAAGTCCATGTCAAGACATGGCATTGATAAGATTCATAAGGCAAGGATACCACGTAAGCCCATGTCAAGACATGGCAATGGTAAGTTTCCAAAGGAGACACATAAGGAAGGTCTCGTGTAAGACCATGCAGGGACATGGCATCGACACTGAACTAAGGGACCCCATTTAAGACCATATCTGGGATATGGTATTGGCATCATGAGGCGATCCCATGTAAGACCATGTCTGGCACATGGCATTGGCATCGAGATACATGTTTGATGAGATTATTCCGGGAAATTCAACGGGTAAAAGAGCTACATATTAAAGAGGCAACAAGAAAGTCAAGTAAGTAGAGATAGTACTAAATTAAATCATACAAGGTTAGTATAAAGGTTTTTTCAAGTTAAGAAATATGGAAGTTGAGTTTACTTTTGCATCAGCAAAATGTACTAATCTATGTGATCAAGTGAAACAGGTACCATGATTATAATGCAAGTATGAAATTATTATGTATCATGCGAGGAGTAAGTAAGCCATGCACTTGAGTTTTATGTTGTTCTTAACTAGAAATGGATGAGTTATAATGAGTTAATATATTGCTATATGAGTTTCATGCAAACTTACTAAGCTATATGCTTACTTCTCTCCCTTCTTCTTTCCTCGCAGTCTTGCCAAGCTAACTCGGGGTTCATTGACTTTGGAGCTCGGAGCACACTATTAATCACTATTTTGGTATAGCCAAGTTGTTTTTATTAAGTATGGCATGTATAGGAATTATTTCATCTTGATGTAAGTCATAAGAGGGGCCAAAGTGTTGGCTATTAAGGTTATTATTCTTTTTGTATATGACTAAAGAGATTGGCCAATATTTACTAAGTATATACATTAATTGATGATGAGCTATGCATTGTTATTCTTGTTTTTGATGAAGTATTTGAGTGGTTGGATTGAGTATATGAATGATCTTGATTTTAGGGTGACAATTGGCTTGGAGAATAGACTTTAAGTGTCCACACGGGTAGTCACACGGGCGTGTGTCTAGGCAGTGTATGACACACGGTCAACCCACATGGGTGTGCTAACAGGCCGTGTGTCCCCTACATGTTAGTGTTTTAAGTCAGTGTTGACCACGGGCTAGCCACACAGGCATGTGCCTAGGCCGTGTGCTCCTTAAGAGGTTGATGACGTCACAAATAGAATACCCCTAGGTTTTCACATGAGTGAGGACACGGGCGTGTTTAGGCCGTGTGAAGGACACGAGCCATTGACATGGGCGTGTGTCAAGCCATGTGAAAACCCCTGTAGGTTGTAATAAAAAAAATTGTACACAGCCTGCCCACGAGGACGTGTCCCAGGTCACACGGGCGTGTGACCCCTGTTTATACAAAAATTTTCAAAGAGGGTAAAAGTTTCTGGTTGATATCTGAAACCATCGGGATGTATGGTTATAGCCTCGTAGGCCCACGAGATGAATGTCATGGCCAGGAAAAGAAAGTTTTTAAATCGGAACAAAATTTCATAGCTCGTTAATACATGTTAAGTAAAGTGAAGGATAGTAATGCCTTGTATCCAGTTCGGCATCGGACATGGATAAGGGGTGTTACATTTAGTGTTATCAGAGCTACGATTTAGTTTATTGTAGGACTAACGTAGCTTAAGTATGAGTTTAGCTATACATGCCATACATAAGAGTATTTTCATAATGATAGTGTGACGACTCCTTACGACTTATATTGTGTTTTCATATAGTAAATGGATCCCGAAAGAGCTCTGGCGGATGATGTAGAAAGTAACGCACCGGCTCCCGCTGAAGACACGGTGCCGAATGAGGATGAGAATAGACCCACTATGGTGTCAGAGAGGAGGAGAAGAGGCTAGAGAAACCTTTCTCCACATGATGAATACATGGTACACGAAGTTCGTTCGTACGAACCCGAATGCACAACACCCTCCACCCCCGCATAGTCCTCAGCCTACCTCTGTAGCCCCTCAAGTGGTAGAAGTAGTAAGAAGAAAAAACCTCCGATTGATAGGATCCAAAAACAAAGAGCAGGGGAATTCTGGGCTAGTAAAGATGACAATCTTGAAAAGGTAGAGTTTTAGCTTGAAAATACCATTAGGGTATTTGATGAATTATCGTGCACACCTAAAGAGTGCATGAAGTGCGTGGTTTCCCTTCTGAGAGATTCTGCTTACCAATGGTGGAATACACTTGTGTCGGTTGTACCAAGGGAAAGGATTACATGGGAATTTTTCCAAGAAGAATTTAAGAAGAAGTACATCAGTCAAAGGTTTATAGATTAAAAGAGAAAGAGTTGAAGTAAGGCAAGATGTTAGTAACTGAGTATGAGCGTAAGTTTGTAAGACTCAGTAAATATGCCCGAGAGTGTGTATCAACTGAAGCCATCATGTGCAAGAGATCTGAATACGGACTAAATGAAGACATTAAGTTGTTTGTTGTTGTCCTAGTGTTGAAAGAGTTTGTTGTGTTGGTGGATCGGGCTTATAAAGACGAAGAATTAGTAAAAGATAAAAGAAAAGCTAAGATGGAGTCTCGTGACTCGAGAAAGAGACAGTGGAGTAAGTCCTTCCAGTCCTCGTCCAAGAAGTCAAGAGATTTCTCCACCTAATTGGCTACTTCAGCCAGGTTTTCAAGCAGAGCAAGAGTAAACAGTATTCGGGGAATAAGGCTCAAACTACTTCAGTTGCAAGTGTTGGGAACATTCGATCTAATAGATTAGAATGCCCACAATGCAGCAGATGTCACCCCGGTGAATGTAGAGCACATGAAAATGCTTGTTTCAAGTGTGGTTCCCAAGATCATTTCATAAGAGAATGTCCTTAGATGATGACAGAAGAGAAAGCTCAGATTGCGAGATCCGGGAGCATTGTTAGAGTAAGACCACAGAGGAATCCTAGAAGTGGAGCGAGCAGTAAAGGTAACCCCAGAGAGCAGGCTGGGAGACCTGAGGGTAGGGTGCCTGCAAGGTCTTATGCTATTCGCGCTCGCGAAGAGGCATCTTCTCCTGATGTTATTACGGGTACCTTTTCTCTTCATGATACTAAAGTTATTGCTTTAATAGATCTCGGATTTACCAACTCATATATTTTCATGAAATTAGTATCTAGTATGAGTATGCCTATAGAGTCCATAGAGTTTGTGACAAAGGTGTCTAATCCACTAGGCAAAACTGTTTTAGTTGATAAAGTATGCAAAGATTGTCCTTTGATGATTAGGGGTTATTACTTTAAGGGCAACCTTATCTTATTACCATTTAATGAATTTAACATTATTCTTGGTATGGACTGGTTAACCACTCACGATGTGATAGTAAATTGTGGAAAGAAATATATTGAGTTGTGATGTGAAAATGGGGATATCCTTCATGTTAAATCAGATGAACAAGACAGGTTGCCGGTAGTGATTTCTCACATGATGGCTCAGAGGTATGTAAGAAAAATGTATGAGGCATATCTTGCCTTTGTGATGAATGCCATGGAAACTAAGTTAAAGATTGAGTTAGTGTTGATAGTATGTGAATACCCAGATGTTTTCCCCGAGGAATTGCCAGGATTGCCTCCAGTTAGAGAGGTTAAATTTGGCATCGAGTTAGCTCCCGGTACTGTACTGATATCAATTGCTCCTTATAGGATGGCTCCAACTGAGTTGAAAGAATTAAAGGCACAGTTGCAAGATTTAACAGACAAAGGTTTTACCAGACCGAGTTGTTCTCCATGGGGTGCTCCAATGCTATTTGTGAAAAAGAAAGATGGCTCTATGAGATTGTTCATAGATTACCGACAAATTAATAAGGTAACAGTGAAGAAAAAGTATCCTCGGTTCTTGATCTAAACATATTCGAAATTAACCCTTTTATTCAATAATTCATTCAATTCAATCCAAGGACACTCATTTAGGGCAATTTGTAAATTAGCCCTCACATTTGCACACTTAATCAATTTAGTCCATTTTCCTCAAAACATCAAATTCACAAATTCAATATACAATCAAGCTTAGCTGAATACATATATATATATACATCATACAAGCCCATACTTTTTATCAAATTGACAATTTAGTCCTCCAAAATAACATTTTCTCAATTTAGCCCTTTTTAGCTAAATTCATCAAAGCTTTAAGAACAAAACATATTCATCTACCACCAGTCTATCATTTAGCACCTTAAAGCATCACAAAGCTCAACATAGCATCAATGGCATAGCTTGCAAACATCACCAATACACAAAATTGAAACATGGGTTTGATAGTAAACGAAGCAACAATTACAAAAACGTAGAAATTATCAAAAAAGGATCAAAAACTTACCTTGAATTTAGCTTAACCCTTGCCGAAAATCACAAAGCTTCCAACCTTCTATTTCTTTTCTATTTTTTGGTGGAAGATAAGTCAAAATAGCCATATTTTTGCTTTTGTTTTATTTAAAACATGTTAATTATTCAATTCCATCTTTGCCCTTAATGAAACCTTAATAATAAAACATTTAAACTATGGACATAATTGTCCATCAACTTAATAATGGCATAATCACATCATAAGGACTTTATTTTAATAAAGTCATGTCAATATAACCCTTTAACAAATAGCAAGTCACTTTTGCACTTAACGCGATTTAGCCCTTATCTCAAATTAAGCACACAAACGGACAAATAAATTCACGGAACTTTAACACATGCTTAATCACACATAGTAGACACAGGAAATAACATTAAAAATATTATATGGACTTAGATTCGTGGTCCCGAAACCACTATTCTGACTAGGGTATAAACCGGACGATTCATGTGATATGACCGGTTTAGGGGCTAGTCAGAACAATGATCTCGGGATCACTAATCTGAGATTTGAGAAATTTATTTTCATGTGATTTTATGAATTAGTATATGATTGTATAAGTACATGAGAATTTTGGTATTTTAATTTTAGAGATTTCATGTTTAATCGAGAAAAAGGACTAAATTGCATAAAGTGCGAAAGTTCCATTCTATAAGCTAAAGGTATCAAATAGCCATAGATTGATAATTGGAGGTCTTTAAAAGGTAATTAAACCTCCAATATTTGCTTGGCCTGCCATAAACTATATAGGAGACAAAGATGGACAAAATTGGAAAAAGTAGTTAATAATAGGTAGATTAAATTGATAGTTAATATTGAAATAAAGAAACGATGATGTCCATCTTTCTTGTTCATCTCTTCCACCGAAATTTTCAAGCAAAATAGAGGTTGAAAGCTTCAAAAATTTCAGCACACTCATCTATTCTCTAGTAAGTGTTCTAGTGATCTTTTCTTGGAAATAGTTGTACTTTTAAGACCCCTAAGGCTTAAGCTTTCAAATGAGGGGACTATTGTGCAATATGGTGAAAAGCTTAGGGTTTTTGCATGAGAGATATCATTGTTATTTGCTGCATTTTTATGGAAGAAATTGAGCCTTAGTTATCAGATGATCAACTTTTATGAAAGGTGTTGTCTTGAAAACACCTAATTAAACCTTGATGAAAAGGTTATAAATTTGTAGTAAGTATGTGAAATGTTGAGTTTTGATGATAGTTATAAGAGTATTAAATGTTCACCTAGGCTTGTTGAAGGTAGAAATGTGATTAGAATTAATTTCTGAGCTAAGGGGCAAAATGGTCAATTTGCCAAAGTCTAAGGGCAAAATTGTAAGTTTGCCAAAACATGAACTATGAGTCAATTTAGTTAATATGTGAATTTAACAAGTGAAATTGTTACTATAGACCAAGGAAAGCGAAGCCCGAGTCAAAATCGAGGGAAAAACCAAGTCAATGAGTAACTTACATCTCTACATACATTTTGAATACCGAGGTAAGTTTGTATGAATTAAAGTGTTATGTGTATTCTCATTCAATTATTTATTAGTTGTATAATGTGTATAATTCTATGAAGTAAAATTATTGACATTATGATGATAAAAGTAAATGAGAATATGTATGAGAAAGTCTCAGTTGAAGTCTCGAAATAATGAGGATACTATTATCACAACATGTGATAAGGAAAGTCCGTGTAAGAACATGTCAAGACATGGCATAGGCATAAGGCAAGGATATTATGTAAGTCCAGGATAAGTCATGGCATTGAAAAGTTATTATGAGGCAAAGGTCCCATTTAAGTCCAATCCAAGGCTTGGCATTGGTGAATTCATTTGGCAAAGATGTCATGTAAGTCCATGTCATGACATGGCATTGTCATAAGGCAAGGATACCACGTAAGCCCATGTCAAGACATGACAATGGTAAGTTTCCAAAGGAAACACATAACGAAGGTCTCGTGTAAGACCATGTCTGGGACATAGCATCGACACCGAACTAAGGGATCCTATGTAAGACCATATTTGGGATATGGTATTAGCATCATGAGGTGATCCCATGTAAGACCATATTTGGGACATGGCATTGGCATCGAGATACATGTTTGATGAGATTGAGTAACCTTAATTATTCCGGGAAATTCCACGGGTAAAACAGCTACATATGAAAGAGGCAACAAGAAAGTCAAGTAAGTAAAGATAGTACTATGTTAAATCATACAAAGTTAGTATAAAGCACTTTTCATGTTAAGAAAGACTGAAGTTGAGTTTACTTTTGCATCAGCAAAATCTACTCATCTATGTGATCAAGTGACACAAGTACCATGATTATAATGCAAGTATGAAATTATTATGTATCATGCGAGGAGTAAGTAAGCCATGCACTTGAGTTTTATGTTGTTCTTAACTGGAAATGGATGAGCTATAATGAGTTAATATATTGCTATATGAGTTGCATTCAAACTTACGAAGCTATATGCTTACTTTTCTCCCTTCATTTTTCCTTGCAGTCTTGCCAAGCTAACTTGTGGATCACTGAGATTGGAGCTCGGAGCACACTATCAATCACTATTTTGGTATAGCCAAGTTGTTTTTTTTAAGTATGGCATGTATAGGAATTATTTCATCTTGATGTAAGTCCTAAGAGGGGCCAAAGTGTTGGCTATTAAGGTTATTAGTCTTTTTGTATATGGCTAAAGAGATTGGCCAATATTTACTAAGTTTATACATCAATTGATGATGAGCTATGCATTGTTATTCATGTTTTTAATGAAGTATTTGAGTGGTTAGATTGAGTATATGAATGATCTTGATTTCAGGGTGGCAATTGGCTTGGAAAATAGCCTTTAAGTGTCCACACGGGTAGTCACACGGGCGTGTGTCTAGGCCGCGTGTGACACACGGTCAACCCACATGGGTATGCTAATAGGCCGTGTGTCCCCTACAAGTTAGTGTTTTAAGTCATTGTCGACCACGGGCTAGCCACACGGGGTATGTGCCTCGGTCGTGGGCTCCTTAAGGGGTTGATGAGTCACAAATAGAATACCCCTAGTTTTTCACACGGGTGAGGACATGGGCGTGTCTAGGCCGTGTGAAAGACACGAGCCATTGACACGGGCTTGTGTCAAGCCATGTGAAAACCCTTGTAGGTTGTAATAAAAAAATTGTACACGGGCTTGGGACATGGGCGTGTGAGACCACATGGCCTGCCCATACGGGCGTGTCGCAGGTCATATGGGCGTGTGACACCTGGTTAGACAAAATTTTCAAAGAGAGTAAAAGTTTCTGGTTGATCTCCGAAACCATCAGGATGTATGGTTATGGCCTCGTAGGCCCATGAGATGAATGTCATGGCCACGAAAAGAAAGTTTTTAAATTAGAATGAAATTTTATAGCCTGTTAATACATGTTTAATTAAGGTGAAGGATAGTAATGCCTCGTATCCGGTCCCGACATTGGACATATGTAAGGGGTGTTATAGTTTCGGTAAAGGATACAGGTCAGGGGTGTTACAATCATAGCAGATAACTCCTAGAAGGTAGAGACATAGATGTGATTGACTGGACTGACAGTACATTAGACTGGACCAAAAGAAAATATATATTGAATATTGTTTTTTGATTTATTCACTTGTGAGGCTCAAAGTGTGACATACCTTAAACCTGAGTGGATGATGGACTATGTATGCATAACTCGTATACTTTGATGTAAGTAAAAGTCTGAGTTCAAATAAATAAAGAACATAAAACTAGTGCATTGGGTATATGACCTCTGTAATATGTAGCATAATTCACAATAGTAGAATTCATAGCCCAAGGCTCGGGTAAATGATATCTTCTCATTGGCATTACATGATAGATGAAAAGTAAACATGACTACTGGTCGTTTGTCTTTGTGATGAATGGCTTTATTACTATTTGATAGTAATTGAGTTTTCATGAATGAAGATGTAATGGTTACATGAGATAAAATAGGATCATATTGGGAGAGCGAATTTATCCTAAAGAGATTGAGGATATCCTATAAAGGTAACACAACTATGACGAGGTCATTGGACGGGCACTGATCGAGTTGCTTTCATAATGGTATGTTATTAGGGAGAGTTTAGTAAAGACACTATAGTGGAATGACTTCGAGACTAAATGAGTTTATAATTAATAGGCAAAAAAATAGAACTTAACTATAAATCATTTGAGCCCTAATTACATAAGTCCAATCAGTCCATCTACTAGTTCGTTGAAACCATAAATGAATCGCATGTTTAATCAAATGAATAGAAATGAATAGAAATAGTAAAGTTGGAGAAATGTGAAACATTAATAAATGAATGTGGTTTTCTTACTAAATGGAAATGACCTGGAAAAATAAATTTATGATTTTTTAATTATTAATTAATTAATTGGAGTTCAAAAATGGAGTTAAATTAATTGGTCATTGTGAATATGTTCAATGTAGAAATATTAAATATATTTTATCATAAATTCTTTTATGATAATGTGTGTAACACCCTTAACACCAGACTTAACAATTAAATAATCATACATCTCTCGTACATTTTTCATATCCAATAAAATGCATTCAGAATCAAACATATTGTCCCTAATACGAGCCCTCGAGGCTCAAATCAAACATTAAAAGTGATTCGGGACTATATCAAGAAACTAGGAAAAATTTTGGAAAAAGCATAAACAATTTTCAAAGTACAGAGGACACACACTCGTGTGGTCCAACCGTGTGTCTCACACGGCCAAAGACACGCCTGTGTCATAGGCCGTGTGTGTAACACTCATCACCCGTATTCAACTCCGAAATAGGGTTATAGAGCATTACTGGAACTACAAAATAATTAAACATTTGTTTCACCTACAATTTCCACAGCCATACAAACTGCATTCACAAACAACCATATTGTCCCTGTTATGAGCCTACGAGGCCCAAAACATGTATTCGAGAAGGTTCGATACTAAAGCGATATGTTAGGAAATTTTTACAAACCTTAGAAATTTTCAAAAATATAGAGGACACATGCCCGTGTGGCCCAGCCGTGTGTTTCAAAGACATGCCCATGTCACAGGCTATGTGGACATTCGAAATGGGATCATATAGTCATGCCCCTGCCCGTGTCCGACCCCATATAACTCTCTGACTTGGGTCACACGGCCAACACACATGCCCGTGTGCCCTAAAAATGGGCACACACGCCAGTGTACCAGGCTGTGTGCTAGGCCGTGCCAAACCTGTAGGGTATACTGACTTATACCACACAGCCAAGTCACACGCCCGTGTGTGAGGCCTTGTGGAGCATGCTGACTTGATTTCTATTTCAACACTAGGGAGCACACAGCCGTGTAACCTGACCATGTGTCACACACTGTTGAGACACACGCCAGTGTCTTTGCTGGTGTGGAAAAAAATAAGGTTTTTGCCAAGTCATTTTGTCACCCAATTTGCATGTACCTACACCAACTCAATTCGCACCAAAACATAACATATATCAGCATTCAAACTAACCAACTCAAGCCTAATTCATGCTAATTCTTTACCACCATTCACAACACACACAAGTCACAAAAATAGACCATTCTATTTATACCAAAATCACATATATAATTCAACTATTTAAACAATTCAAACATGCATCATTTTGCTCAAACTCACAAGCATATATCTTCCCTAATATCAATCATTTAACATCCACCATACCTATAATCCATAAGCATCATATATACGTCAATAGAAGCTCACAATATAAGCCATGCACACATATATACATATCACCAAACCAAACAAATTAAGCCAGTTCTCATGGCTATATACAAAACCAAACTCATAATGTTTACAAGTCATTTCAAATGACCAAATTCATTAGCAACACATATACCAAAATGACCAAAGCCCCTATACATGCCATAATCTCAAAATATTTAAGTGCAAAGGTACCAAGTGATAGTTGGATAGTGTGATGAGTCTTCGACGATTCCCAAATCCGAGCTAGCTTGATTTCACTATAAAACACGGGAAAACAAACAAAGTAAGCTATATAGCTTAGTAAGCTCATATGATTAATAAGTATAATTTGCCAATTCATTCACCATTTAAAGAACATAAGTAAATATAAGTACTACAGTCAATTCAACAATTTGCACATTGCCATAATTCTATTTATCATTTATAATTTCATCAATTTTCACTTACTTTTCTTGTGAACTTATCAATTATCACTTGTCAAAATTATCACAAGTACTTGAACTGATCCGTATAGTTGCTCACATCCTTTTACCATCATCTTTTCCCATTGAACCATTCCAAATAATATCAGATACTCGGGAATCTTGCACCGAAGTGCCACATACGAAGCCAAAGCTATCTCAATCTCATATCACACATATGCTCACTCTAGAGCTATTAATGAGCCCGCTCACACAAGCTGTCGATCAAGACGTAGCTACACGGTGGTGCTCACACAAGTTGTCAAGCAACCGCAACATATGCCGATATACTCAGCTACCGGTAGGACGTACAGGACCAGCACCCCAATCACATAATCACAATAACCCCTAATGACATGTCACTAGTATCCTATCTATTCCTATGGTTCAACCGGGATTCTCACTGCGTCAATGCTTTTTTGACAGATTCAGTAGTGTTGTAATATCAAAATTGTCATATTTAAGCATATAAACACATATAACATTAAGCTTATTAATCATACAAACTTACCACGATCGTAAAATCGACGAAATGGATCTACTAGTCAATTACTTTATTTTTCCCCCGATCCAGATCCGAACTTCATTTTTCTTGATCTATATAAAGTCAAATTTAGCTTATTCAATCATCACTCTATTCAATTTAATCCACATTCACATTATGGAAAAATTACACTTTTGCCCTAATATTTCAATTTTTTTACAAATTAATCCTTATCTCATAAAATACAATTTCATGCAATTCCACCTAAACCCATGCTAGCCAAATTACAAATATGTCCCTAGCAGACCATATTTTCCATTTATTTCACATTTTAACCACAAAGTTTCCACATTTCCCAATTTAATCACTAATTTGCATTTTCACTAAAAATCACTTAACAAAACTTGTATAACTATCATCAAACATTCATTATCGATCCTCAATCATTAAAGCTCATACATATTCATCAATGGCAACATCTTAAACCTTTAATAGTTTTGCAAATTAGTCTCTGGGCTAGCTAGATTAAGCTGCAACGATCTCAAAAACATAGAAATCATTAGAAAGGGGACAAAAATGAACTTACAATTAAGCTAGCAAGCGACCGAAAGCTTTAAGCTAATTTAATAGCTTTCTCCATGTAACAGTCCGGTTTACACCCTAGTCGGAACAGTGGTTTTAGGACCACAAACCTGAGTCTGTATAATATTTTAATATTATTTTCTGTGCCGTTGATATGTGATTAAGCATGTGGTAAATTTTCATGAGCTAATTTGTCCGTCTGTGTGTTTAATTTGACAAAAGGATTGAATTGAATTAAATGTGAAAGTTGCATGATATTTATTAATGTACCAATGTGTTGTGGCTTTTAAAAGAAAAGGCCTTAAGAGGCAATTAAACCATTTTAAAAGATAGTGGTTGGATAATGGACAATAATGGCCTTGAATTATAATTGTTTTATATGTTTATTAAAGGTCAATTTAGTAAATGAATTATAAATGTTTTATAATTAAAACAAAACATAAAACATGGAAATTGTTCATCCTATTTTAGCCAAAAATAAAAGAAGGAAAGAAAGGGTTAAAATGTCTCTAATATTCGGCTAGCTTTTGATTCAAATTCAAGGTATGTTTTTAGTCGGTTTTTGATAATTTCTATGTTTTTTCAATCGTTGCTTTGAGAGCTACAAAACCCATGTATTAATTTTAAGAATTGATGAAGTTTTTTTTAAAATGAGCTTTTGATGAACTCATATGATTTATGATGATTTATGGTGTTAAATGATAGATATATGTTTAATGAACATATTTTGTTCTTCAATTTTTGATAATTTAGCTAATTAGGGCTAAATTGAGAAAATAGAAATTTGAGGGATTAAATTGCAAATTTGATGGAAAATATGGGCTTGTATGTGATGTATGAACATTTGGCTAAGCATGAGTATGTAATGATTTTGTGAATTTGATGTTTTGAGAAAAATGGACTAAATTGATAAATTGTGCAAATGTGAGGGTTAATTTGTAAATAGCCTTAAATGTGTGTCTTTGGATTGAATTGAATGATTTAGTGAATAAAAGAGTTAATTCTGAATATGTATAGATCAAGAACAGAGGAAAACAGACTTAGATCGCGGGAAAACGAAAGTAACCGAGTAGCCTTTTCCATTTCTGTTAAATCGAATCCGAGGTAAGTCGATATATAAATAAATGTATTTGTATTGAATTACATATGGTTAGATGACTATGGATAATGATGAATGCATATGAGAAGTTGTGTATATATAAATTCTAAGATAAGATAGTCATAGTGATAACATCTGAGAAATTCCGTTTGAACATAAAAATAGATCGGATTAACTATGTTATGAGAGAGGTGATCGATATCTGATTATGTGTAAGAAACTATCTGGGACAGTGGCATCGATATCTAATTACGTGTAAGACCCTATCTGGGATAGTGGCATCGATATCTGATTACGTGTAAAACCTTGTCTGGGAAAGCTGATTACGTGTAAGACCCTGTCTAGGACAGTGACATCGATATCTGATTACGTGTAAGACCCTGTCTAGGACAGTGGCATCGAAATCTGATTACTTGTAAGACCCTATCTGGGACAGTGGCATCGATATCTGATTACGTGTAAGAACCTGTCTGGGACAAAGGCATCGACTTCTGATTACATACAAGACCATGTCTGGGATGTTGGCATCGTATTAATTCGAGTAAGACCTTGTCTGAGACAGTGGCATCGACATCTGATTACATGTATGACCACGTCTAGGACGCTGGCGTTGTACGACTATTCTGAGTATTCTGTATATCCTACTAATTTCGAACGGTTCAACAGGCAAGTCTGTGATACGAATGGCTTTGTAAATAATGAATCCGTTTCAGGTACGTTGATTTATACTCTAAGTGTGTATATAAGGTGAGTATCTATGTGATCTTACTATGATGATTATGTATATTGGGATAACAATATGATAATTGATATATGAAAGTAAGAATGAAAGAGCTTTGTATATATATAAGACTTTTGAATTGATGAATGTGGCAAATATGGCCAAGTACGTGGACCAAAGCATATATGTAATAGTTTGCTAAGTAATTAAGATGTGTCAATGTACCTATGAGCATATATGCCTTCCATGCTAAGTTTGTTTGTATTATGACTTACTAAGCTTTTCGAAAGCTTACTCTCTATGTGTGTTTTCTCTGTTTTGTAGGTCGTCAAAGCTACTAAAGGCTCGGGACCATCAAGGATCGTCATCACACTATTCAACTTATTTTTGGTACATTTTGGATATATATATATTTTGCTAGATATGGCATGTATAAGCTAGTCTTTTGTATTTGTAAATGAAGTGAATTTGGCCATGTGATTTGGCTAGTTATATGTTGGTATTATGTTTAAATGAATGTGATATATGAAGTATATTTTGGTATGGTTGAAGCATGTGAATTGGCAAGTTTTTGGGTAAGCATTTGGATGAATTATATTTGATATATATATGTTTTGGTCTAGGAAGTTGGCATGGTTGAAATGGATATTGAACGTTTAGATTGAATGGTTGTTTTGGTTGCCCAGTATGCATGAAATGTGTTCGTAAATATTGCTTGTAGGTATGACCCAAGTGGGTGGCATTTTGGCCTTGAAGATGGCCTATAATGTCACACGATTTTGGCACACGGGCATGTCTAGTGACTGTGGGGCTAATTCATAGCTAGCATCAGAGTACACGGACTTGGCACACATGCGTGCCTAGTAGCCGTGTGATTTTTGACAGGATCGACCACGGCCAAAGTACACGGGCGTGCTTGGTGGTTGTGGAGCAAAGGTCAGTTTCGACCATGGGGTGGACACACCAGTGTGTCTAGCAGCCGTGGGAGGCATACGGCCTACCCATACGGGCGTGTAAGCCCTGAAACTAAGAAAAGTTTTAATTTTCCATGAAATTTTGTATGTGTTTTGATTTATTCCCGACCCAGTTTATAAGCATATTTTAGGTCTCGTTGGCCGTATTAAGAGACATTATGTTTGAGATTGATGGATGAATGTATGAACTTCTGAAAATGTTTCCGATCGGTCCGATAACGCCTTTAACCCTAGTCTGACGATGGATATGGACTAGGGGTGTTACATTTTGTTGGTATCAGAGCTACAGTTTAGTCAATTCTCGGACTAACGTAGTGTGTCAGAGTCTAGCTATACATGCCATATATCTGAACTGTGATAGTGTGATGAATCCTGACATGTAAAATTTGATTTTCGTATAGCAATGGATTCCAAAAGAGCCTTAGCTAATGACGTAGAAAGTAATACGCCTGCTTCCGCACAAGGGACAACGCCCTTTGGTTCAAGACCGGGTACGAGCGATCATGACGGAGAAGCTAAACAAGCTTTCTTCCAGTTGATGAGTGAGTGGTTCACTCAATTTATAAGAAATAACCCGACTGTTTCGCAACCTCTGCCCCCGATTAACCTCTCTCAGACATCTGCTATGCTTTCGACTATGAATCTGAATTTGATGAATAAGCCTCCGATTGACAAAATTCGTAAGTATGAGGCCGGAGAGTTTAGGGCTACTAATGATGATAGTACCTAGAAAGTCGATTCTGAAGCTCATAATGAAAGAAAAAGATCGATGAGTAATTTTTCTCAACCTTTGACGAAGAAATATAGAGATGCAAGCAATAGATTAAATGTTTCAATTAGATATACGAGTAGAGATCGTGTGAGACTAGATAGTGTGGAAGACGACATGTGAGAAAATGTTGGGGCAAGTATAATAATAGAGTTTGTTATAAATGTGGATCACGAAATCACCCAAAGATGGCGAGTGCTGAAAATGTCAGCTCCAAGCGGCTCAAGTGGAAGCGTTGTGGTAAAAGACTTTCGGGGAATGGTAGATTGAATAATCAAGCTTGTTTCAGATGTGGATCGTTAGATCCTTTTATTCGAGACTGCCCAGAGTCTGTTGAGCAAGAGACTACTCAGGATCCGAGATTAGATAATGCCCCAGAGAGAAATAGACCTTCCCGAAGTACAAGAAATGTCAGTAATAGTCAGAGGTCTACGAGGGTTACTATTGTAAAATCTAAATTTAGAGAGCCAACTAGAGCGTATGCTACTCGAGCTTGTGAGGAAGCTTCATCTTCAGATATTATTACGGGTACGTTTACTCTTTATGATACTTTTGTGATTGTATTGATAAACCCTGGTTCTACTCATTCATATATATACGCATGAATTTAGTATTCAGTAAGACTTTGCCTGTAGAGTCTACTGAGTTTGCTATAAAAGTATCGAACCCCTTAGGTAAAAGTGTCCTGGTTGATAAAGTATGCAAGAACTATTCGTTAATGTTTTGAGCTATTTGTTTCCCTATTTATCTGATGCTTTTTCCATTTGATGAGTTCGATATCATTCTGGGTATGGACTAGTTAACATTGCATGATACTGTTGTAAACTGAAAAAGGAAGACTATTGACTTGAGATGTCTGAATGATGAAATTGTGCGGGTTGAATCTAATGATTTGAATGGATTGTCTGCCATGATATCTGTCAACAAGTGAAAGCCAAACATCAAATTCCATCTGGTTTGCTGCAACTGATTATGATTCCTGAGTGGAAATGGGATAGAGTAACGATCGACTTTCTTTCTGGTTTGCCCCTAACTCCGAGAAAGAAAGATACAATATGGGTCGTAGTTGATCGATTAACGAACTCTGTCTATTTTATAATAGTAAGATTTGATTATTCACTTGATAAATTAGTCGAGCTTTATATTTCAGAGATTGTGGGATTACACGGGGTGCCACTATCTATTGTGTTAGAAAGGGATCTGAGGTTTACACCGAGGTTCTAGAAGAAATTGCAAGAAGCTTTAGGCACGAAACTGTATTTTAGTACAACTTTTCATTAGTAAATAGATGGTCAATCCGAGTGAATCATTCAGATTCTCAAACATATGTTAAGATGTTGTGTACTTGGGTTTAACAGTACGTGGGAACAGTATCTGCCATTGATTGAATTTACATACAATAACAGTTTTCAGTCAAGTATCAAAATGGAACCTTATGAAGCTTTGTATGGACGTAAATGTCGTACACCTCTGTATTGGACTGAGCTCAGTGAAAATAAGCTTCACGGGGTTGATTTCATAAAAGACTCAGAACAGAAAGTGAAACTGATTCGAGATTGTTTGAAAGCAGCATCTGACCGTTAGAAGTCTTATGCAAACTTGAAACGAAAAGATATAGAATTTGAGATCGGCGACAAAGTATTTCTGAAAGTATCTCCATGGAAGAAAGTGTTTCGATTCAGACATAAAGGTAAATTAAGTCTGAGGTTCATCGGACCGTATGAGATCATTTGGGCCTGTTGCATATAGATTAAGGTTGCCCTTTGAGCTAGAAAAGATACACAATGTATTCCATGTCTCAATGCTTTATAGATATCGATCCAATCAGTCACATGTGATTGTCCCATCTGAAATTGAAACCCGATCTGATATGATATAAAGAGGATCCGATTCGTATCTTAGCTCGTGAAGTGAAAGAGTTAAGAAACAAGAAAATTCCGTTAGTGAAAGTACTATTGAATCGACACGGAATAGAAGAGGCTACGTGGGAGCCAGAAGATTCAATGAAAATTCTGTATAATATTTTAATATTATTTTCTGTTCTGTTGATATGTGACTAAGCATGTGGTAAATTTTCGTGAGCTAATTTGTCTATCTGTGTGTATAATTTGACAAAAGGATTGAATTGAATTAAATGTGAAAGTTGCATGATATTTATTACTGTACCAGCTGATTACGTGTAAAACCCTGTCTCGGACAGTGGCATCGATATCAGATTACGTGTAAAACCCTGTCTGGGACAGTGGCATCGATATCTGATTACGTGTAAGACCCTGTCTAGGACAGTGGCATCGATATCTGATTACGTGTAAGACCCTGTCTGAGGCAGTGGCATCGAAATTTGATTACGTGTAAGACCCTGTCTGGGACATTGGCATCGATATCTGATTACGTGTAAGACCCTATCTTGGACAGAGGCATCGATATCTGATACATACAAGA
This sequence comes from Gossypium bickii, assembly GCA_025503065.1. Lineage (NCBI taxonomy): Eukaryota > Viridiplantae > Streptophyta > Magnoliopsida > Malvales > Malvaceae > Gossypium > Gossypium bickii. Next base: position 55,513,673 of record CP106717.1, on the reverse strand, counting down.
CCATGTCTGGGACGTTGGCATCGTATTAATTTGAGTAAGGCCTTGTCTGGGACAGTGGCATCGACATCTAATTACATGTAAGACCACGTCTAGGACACTAGAATTGTTCGACTATTCTAAGTATTCTGTATATCCTATTAGATTCTGAACGGTTCAACAGGCAAGTCTGTGATACGAATGGCTTTGTAAATAGTGAATCCATTTCAGGTACGTTGATTTATACACTAAGTGTGTATATAAGGTGAGTATCTATGTGATCTTACTATGATGATTATGTATATTGGGATAACAATATGGTAATTGATATATGAAAGTAAGCATGAAAGAGCTATATATATATATATATATAAGACTTTTAAATTGATGAATGTGGCAAATATGGCCAAGTACATGGACCAAAGCATATATGTAATAGTTTGCTAAGTAATTAAGATGTGCCAATGTACCTATGAGCATATATGCCGTCCATGCTAAGTTTGTTTGTATTATGACTTACTAAGCTTTTCGAAAGCTTACTCTTTATGTGTGTTTTCTCTATTTTATAGGTCGTCAAAGCTACTGAAGGCTCGGGACCGTCAAGGTTCGTCATCACACTATTCAACTTGTTTTTGGTACATTTTGGATATATATATTTTGCTAGATATGGCATGTATAGGCTAGTCTTTTGTATTTGTAAATGAAGTGAATTTGGCATTGTGATTTGGCTAGTTATATATAGGTATTATGTTTAAAAGAATGTGATATATGAAGTATACTTTGGTATGGTTGAAGCATGTGAATTTGTCAAGTTTTGGGGCAAGCATTTGGATGAATTATACTTGATATATATATATTTTGGTCTAGGTAGTTGGCATGGTTGGAATGGATATTGAACATTTAGATTGAATCGTTGTTTTGGTTGTCTAGTATGCATCAAATGTGTTGGTAAATATTGCTTGTAGGTATGACCCAAGTGGGTGGCATTTTGCCTTGAAAATGGCCTATAATGTCACATGGTTGTGGCACACGGGTGTGCCTAGTGACCGTGGGTATAATTCATAGCTAGCATCATAGTACACGGACTTGGCACACGGGCATGCCTAGTAGCCGTCTAATTTTTGACAGGATTGACCACAGCCAAAGTACACGGACGTGCTTGGTGGCCGAGGAGCAAAGGTCAGTTTCGACCACGGGGTGGACACACGAGTGTGTCTAGCAGCCGTGGGAGGCACACGGCCAACCCACACGGGCGTGTAAGGCCTGAAACTTAGAAAAGTTTTGATTTTCCATGAAATTTTGTATGTGTTTTGATTTAGTCCCGACCCGGTTTATAAGCATGTTTTAGGTCTCGTTGACCGTATTAAGGGACATTATGTTTGAGATTGATGGATGAATGTATGAACTTCTGAAAATGTTTTCGATCGATCCGATAACGCCTTTAACCCTAGTCCGATGACGGAGACGGGTTAGGGGTGTTACACTCCAACCCTAAATCCGGCTAAGAAGATGAGAATGAAAATAAATGGCCTTTTAGTTTTATTCATTTACCATTTAATTATTAATTACTAAATTAACCTTAATTATAAACTATTAAAAACACTTAAAAGATGTCCATAATTGTCCACTTAACCAACCAATGGTCTAATTACCATAACTATTATACACCTTTAACTAATAGCACACAAGTTTTACACCTTACGCGATTTAGTCCTTTTATCAAATTAAACACTCAAGCAATAAAATTTCTAAACGAAACTTTCACGCAATTACTCTTTCATACTATAAACATAAAAATATTAAGAAAATAATTATTTTGACTTCAAATTTGTGGTTCCGAAACCATTGTTCCGATTTGACTAATAACGGGTTGTTACATTGTAGACATTCGAAATGGGATCACATGGCCATGTCCGACCCCGTGTAACTCCCTGACTTGGGTCACACGGCCAACCACACACCCGTGTGACTAGCCCGTGTACCCTTCGAAATGGCCTCACACGCCTGTGTGCCAGGCCGTGTGCTAGGTCGTGCTAAAATTATAGGGTATATTGACTTATAACACATGGCCAAGTCACACGCCTGTGTGCTAAGCTGTATGGAGCTACTTACTTGGTTTATAATTATGTACCAGGGGACACAAGACCGTGTCACCAAACCGTATGTCACACATGGCTAAGACACACGCCCTTGTTGACAAAAATAGGCTATTTTCCAAGCCACCTTTCTCAACCAAACTTGCATCAACCTAAACATGTCAAATTGCATAAACCTAGCATCAATAGACAATTAAACCAATCTAAACCAAGCCTAAATCATGCTATTCCAATACCAACAACTATAACTCTAATAACATTATATTTTGCCAATTCAAAACATACGAAAAATGCTTCCAAAGTATACCTAAATGGTCAATTACATGTTTTAGAATTTGTGCATAAATTAGAATACATGCTCATCTCAATTCCAACCATTTGCTATACAAGATATCAATCCACAACAAGACATTCCCAAATCTATTATACACCATAAATCAAAAGACCGTTTGCACATATATATATTCATCACCAAGTATACCAAAATAAGCCAAATCACATGGCTATACACACAACCAAAATCATACATCATTTACATGCCAAATCAAATGGCTATCAACATTACAAACATATAAGCCATATTGACCACAACTCCTATACATGCCATATAATTGATACACAAGTTCAAAATTAACAAAATGATAGCTTGATAGTGTGATGAGATCTCCGGCAACTCCAAATTCGAGCAAGCTTTGAAATCACTATAAAACACGGAAAAGTAAACAAAGTAAGCTATAAAGCTTAGTACTCAATTGCATGGGTGAAATTCGTCTAGCATGGTTGCTATGAATACAGTGAAATTCGCTAGCATGGGTGTATACTCAATTGCATGATTTTGCATTTATATGAGCTAAGAACTAAATTGTAAAGAAGTCTAAACTTTAGGGGCAAAAGTGTAAAATTGCCTTAATATGAAATTTGGATTAAATTGAATAGAATGATAATTAAACAAGTTAAATTTAATTATATATAGATCAAGAAATGTGAACTTCGGAATTAGATCGAGGGAAAAACAAAATAATGGATTGATAGCTCAATTCTCTCCGTATAAATCTGAGGTAAGTTCGTATGTGAATAAGTATTAATGTAATTGTGTTTTAAATACTTTATAATTGTATTCTTAATGAATACGACCTTACAGAAATTTTTGACGAAGATTCGGCAATGTGAAATCCCAGTTGAACCTTAGGAATAGATAAGATACAAATGGCATGTCATTAGGGGTTATTGTGTTTGGGTGCTGGTTTGTACGTTCTGCCGGTAGCTGAGTTTTCCAACATATGTTGTGGATTCTCGTCAGTTTGTGTGAGCAGCACTATGTTGCTACATTTTAACAGTCAACTTGTGTGAGCAGACCCGTTGATAGCTCGAGAATGAGCATTATATGAGATATGAGATTGAGATGGCTGCGGCCATGTATTGGCACTTAGGGTGTGAGATTCCTAAGTATCCGATATTATTCCAAATGTTCCAATAGGTATATTGAAGATATGAAAGGGTAAGATATTGATACGTACCAGTGCAAGTATGCACATAAACTGTATAAGCATTGAATCTATGAAGTTTGTGAGTACATGATTTACTATGTGGATGAACACATATTAGCCTTGTGATTATGTTAAAATGTAGTGTTTTATGATAGATAACTTAATTTGTGAATGAATGATAAGTTATATTTATTAATCATACGAGCTTACTAAGATTTATAGCTTACTCTGTTTACTTTTCTATGGTTTATAGTGATTTCAGAGTTTACTCGGATTGGGAGTTGTTGGAGATCTCATCACACTATCCTACTGTCATTTTGGTACTTTTGAACTTGTGTACTTGGTTATATGACATGTATAGGAGTTGTGGTCATTATGGCCTATATGTTGTAGTGTATATAGCCAATTGACTTGGCTTGTAAATGATGTATGTTTTGGTTATGTGTATAGCCATGTGATTTGGCTTGTTTTGGTATATTTGGTGATGAATATATATGTGCAAATGGCCTTTTGATTTATGCTGTATAATTGATTTTGGAATGTCTTGTTGTGGATTGTTATCTTGTATAGCAAATGGTTGGAATTGAGATGGGCATGTATGCTAAGTTAGGTACAAAGTCTAAAATAGGTAATTGACCATTTAGGTATACTTTGGAAGCATTTTTGGTATGTTTTGAATTGGCAAAATATAATGTTCTGAGCATTATAGTTGTTGGTATTAAAATAGCATGCTTTAGGCTTGGTTCAAATTTGTTTGATTGCCTATTGATGCTAGGTTTTATGCCATTTGACATGTTTAGGTATGCAAGTTTCGGTGAGAAAGGTGGCTTGGAAAAATAGCATATTTTTGTCCACATGGGCAGAGACACGGGCGTGTGTCTCAGTCGTGTGTGACACATGATTGGGTGACACAGATGAGTGTCCTCTAGCACATAATTAGAAACCAAGTCAGTATGCTCCACACGGCCAGCACACGGGCATTTGACTTGGCCGTGTGGCATATGTTGGTATACCATACAATTTTGGTACTGCCTAGCACACGGCCTGGCACACGGGCGTGTGAGGCCATTTCAAAGGGTACACGAGCTAGTCACATAGGTGTGTGGCTGGCCGTGTGAGACACACGGCCAGGCCACATAGGTTTGTGTCCCCTGTACTTTAAAAATTTTCTATGTTTTCCAAAATTTTTCCTAAGTTATCGGTTTAGTCCCTAACCACTTGTAATGTTTGATTTGAGCCTCGAGGGCTCGTATTAGTGACAAATATAATTGAATGTAAATGACTTTTATTTGGATATGAAAAATGTATGAGAAATGTATATTTGTTTATGTAATAAGTCTGGTAGTGCTCTGTAACCCTATTCCGGTGATGAATACAGGTTAGAGGTGTTACAGAAACCATCTCAATCCCATATCTCATATAATGCTCACTCTCGAGCTATCAATGGGTCTGCTCACACAAGCTGACAATCAAAACGTAACTACAAGGTGCTGCTCACACAAGTTGACGAGAATCTCCAACACATGCCGAAAAACTCATCCACCGGTAGAACGTACTGACCAGAACCCAAATACAATAACCCCTAATGACATGTCATTTGTATCCTATCTATTCCTAAGGTTCAACCGGTATTTCACATTGTCTAATCTTCATCGAACATTTCTGTAAGGCTGTATTCATTAACAATATAATTATAAATCAATTAAAACACAATTACATTAATTCTTATTAACATAAGAACTTACCTCAGATTTTATATGGAGAGAATCGAGCTATCTATTCGCTATTTTGGTTTTTTGCCGATCTAATTCCAAACTTCGCTTTACTTGATCTATATATAATAAATTTTAACTTATTTAATTATCATTCTATTCAATTTAATCCAAATTCCATATTATGGCAATTTTATACTTTTGCCCCTCAACTTTAGACTTCTTTACAATTTAGTCCTTCGCTCATAAAAATGCAAATTCATGCAATTAAGTCCACACCCATGCTAGCCGAATTTCATCTATACTCATAGCAGCCCATATTTCCCTTTTCTTGCACATTTACCACACAATTTATCACATTTCTCAATTTAATCCCTAATTGACAATTTTATCAAAAATCACTTAAGAAAAATGTTGTTTATCTAACAACAACCACTCATTTTCTATCATCAAACATTAAAACACATATATATTCATCAATGGTAAAACCTTAGACTTTTAACAGTTTCTCAAATTAGTCCCTGGGCTAGCTAGATTAAGCTACAACGACTCCAAAAACATAGAAATCATTAAAAACGGGACAAAAATCACTCACCAATTAAGCATTAAAGTAGTCAAACCCTAGCAAGCTCCCATGGCTTCTTATTCTTTGAATTTTCAACGGTGAACAAAAAGGAAGGTGATAGCTTTTCATTTTGTTTTAACTTATTTTATCATTATTAACCAAATTACAAAATTAACATTTATAAACATTAATTATTTCACTAAATGCCAAGCCATTATCATCCACTAACTCATTAATGGGCTAATTACCACTTAAAGCCCTCCAATTTAAAGTTTTATAGCTATTAGACACCTTTAGCTATTAGAACACAACTTTTACACTTTACACGATTTAGTCTTTTTTATCGAATTGAGCATTTAAATAATAAAATTTCTCAACGAAATTTTTACACAATCATACTATCATTCTATAGACTTAAAAATAATAATAAGATAAATATTTCGACCTCAGATTTGTGGTCCCAAAACCACTATTCTGATTTGACTAAAAATAGGTTGTTACAACTCTCCCCCCTTAGGAATTTTCGTCCGCAAAAATCTTACCAGAGAATAGATTAGAGTACTATTTTCTCAGAGCTTCCTTGGGTTCCCATATAGCCTATTCAACACCGTGACATTTCCATAAAACCTTCACTAAAGTTATGCTTTTATTTCTCAATTCTTTAATCTCTCGAGCCAGAATTTTGATTGGTTCTTCACTATGCGACATATCAGGTTGAATTTCAACTTCTGTTGGAGAAATTATGTGTGCGAATCTGATCTATATCGACATAACATCAACACATGATATACATTATGAATCGTTTCCAGCTTTGATGGTAAAGCTAGTTGATATGCCACTGGCCTATTCTTTCCATAATCTCATACGGCTCTATAAATCGCGAACTCAGGTTTCCTTTGTGACCAAATCGAAGAATCTTCCTCCATGGTGATACTTTCAAAAACACTTTGTCGTCTATTTGAAATTCAATGTCTTTACGTTTCAAATCCGTATACGATTTTTGTCGATCTAAAGCTGCTTTCAAATTGTCGTGAATTATTTTCACTTTCTCTTCGATCTCTCCAACCAAATCAACCCTGTGAATCTTTTTCTCAATAAGCTCGGTCCAGTACAATGGAGTTCGGCAGTAATGACCATATAAAGCTTCATACGGTGCCATATTTACGCTCGATTGAAAACTATTATTATATGCGAATTCAACCAACGGTAAATATTTTTCCCAGCTGCCTTCAAACTCTAAAATACAGCAACGAAGCATATCTTCGAGAATCTGTATCACTCTCTTAGACTGACCGTCCAGAAGGCACTTGATGTTCATCTTTAACTTGATGTTAGGCTATTTTCCAAGCCACCTTTCTCACCCACACTTGCATCAACCTAAACATGTCAAATGGCATAAAACCTAGCATCAATAGGCAATTAAGCCAATCTTAACTAAGCCTAAATCATGCTATTCTGATACTAACAACTATAACGCTAATAACATTATATTTTGCCAATTCAAAACATACCAAAAAATGCTTCCAAAGTATACCTAAATGGTCAATTACCTATTTCAGACTTTGTGCCTAACTTAGCGTACATACTCATCGCAATTCCAAACATTTTCTATACAAGATATCAATCCACAACAACACATTCCCAAATCAATTATACACCATAAATGAAAAGGCCATTTGCACACAAATATACCAAAATAAGCCAAATCACATGGCTATACACACAACCAAAATCATATATCATTTACAAGCCACATCAAATGGCTATCAATATTACAAACATATAAGCCATATTGACCAAAACTCCTATACATGTCATATAACCAGATACACAAGTTCAAAAGTACAAAAATGACAGCTTGATAGTGTAATAAGATCTCCGACAACTCCCAATAATAGCAAGCTTCGAAATCACTATAAATGTAACACCCCTAACCCGTATCCGTCGCCATACTAGGGTTACGAGGCATTACCGAAAAAGACACAACCCAAAACAGGCATATAATTATTTTTTAAAAAAAAAATTATATATGTTTTGAATCTTCTGAGCAGAGTAAGTTGCATATTTTGCCAATACAAATTTCACACCTCAATAACAAAGCCAAAATCATTTACATTACAACTAAACACCTATATCAAATTTATAACATAATCAATCATTCATAATTAGCATCATTAATCTAACCATTTTATTAAAATCTTAATAAATAACATCACTTTAAAACACACATATATATATATGGTATTTGAACATTGTATCATTAAAACTAAATGGCATCAACCACATTATGTATAAGATTCGGCCATACTTAGTATCTCCCATACAACTAATTCGAATATATTCATCATCACTTTATTTTACAAATTTAAGTCCATGATAAATCATAAACAAATCTTTAAATAAACATACCAATATATTATTAAAACACATCCGAATATATATGCAAATATATTTACAATCTCTTAGTTAAATTTCTAATCCAAATGCATAAACATATACTTGCATGATTCTTCTATTCGAATAGCTGACCCATATAAAATCAATTTAATCATTAACATGTCCATCATTTCACAAACCACAAATACATATAATTTTCACAAATTCATAAACAAATCATAAAACCAAATTCATATGTATTGCATGCATTCATCCATTATAATATCACAACATTGACGTATACATATATACATTAACCTTATCATTTCAATTCCAATTATCAAGACTTGATGATCAATATGAACACATACCTAATTATTATAATTAAACATATATATATACATCATCAAAAACCAAATCTCAACTTATTAGCTTACATACTTACCAATACTTAATTACATATACATTTTGTTAAACACCATTCAATTAATACCTATATACATATTCAAAGATACATTCAACCATAGTCCATTTAGTAAATAAATTAACTTTACATGATGCATATCATCATTTAATCGCAACAAAATGGTCAACATATACATTCAGTTCAAATTAATATATTAACTAGTTCAACTCACCATACCAAACATAACCAAGTTCAATACTTATAGCTTGAAAATATATCCCATACTTACCTATTATGCACATATATCATAATCAAATAAGCATAAGTATAAACCTACTTTCTAAGACTATTTCCAAACACAAACTCATAAACCAAGTCAATCATAAAAAGATAAGCCATCTTTACATGGCTATTATTTACATTCAAAATACTTAACTCTTATTTAACCTTTTACTATGCTATACATGCCATATATTCAAAATTAACATAGCCAAAATACCAAAGAAAACTGTAGATAGTGTGATAGTCCTACTGACGATCCCTGATCTCGTAACATATCTCAAATCTATAAAACAGAAATAGACAGAGAAACACAAAGTAAGCTATTTAAGCTTAGTAAGTCAATAGCATGGTAAAGTCAACTAACTTAGCAAAATCATATATACAAAGTTATATCTGTAACAGTCCGGTTTATACCTTAGTTAGAACAGTGGTTTCGGGACTACAAATCCGAGTCCATATAATATTTTAATATTATATTTTATGCCGTTGATATATGGTTTAGCATGTGTTAAATTTTCGTAAGTTAATTTGTCCGTCTATGTGTTTAATTTGACAAAAGGATGAAATTGCATTGAATGTGAAAGTTGCTTGCTATTTGTTAAAGTACTTAAGTGTAGTGGATTTGTAAAGGTGGAGGCCTTATATGGAAAATAAGCCATCATTGTGATAGTGGATGATTGAATGACTAAATAACCTTAGTATTAAATTGTCTTATATGTTTAATGGATGGGCAATTTAGTAATTGAATAAATAACATAGATTAATGAAACAAAAGATGAGTGTTCATCTTTATTTTCTTTTCTTTTGGCCGAATGTACTAAAGGAAAGGAAAGCTTTGAGGCTTGGTATTTTTCGATTGGTTTCAAGCTTAATTCAAAGGAAAGCTTTGAGGCTTGGTATTTTTCGATTGGTTTCAAGCTTAATTCAAGGTTAGGTTTCGATCCGTTTTTGATAATTTCTACGTTTCTGTAATTGTTGCTTCAAGAGCTATCAAACCCATATACTAATTTTAAGTATTGATGATGTTTGTGTGAGATGCCATCTTTGATATGTTGAGTTTTGAAATGAGCTTAGTGGACAATTGAAAGATTTGAGCAAGATGAACATGTTTTGTTCTTGAAGTTTTGATGAATTTAGCTAAATAGGGCTAAATTGTGAAAATAGCAAATTGAGGGACTAATTTGTGAATTTGATGAAAAATGTCGGCTTATATGTGATGTAGGAATATTCGGCTAAGCATGAGCATGGGTAGATTTTTGTGAATTTGATGTTTTGAGAAAAACAGACTAAATTGATAAAGTGTGCAAATATGAGGGTTAATTTGCAAATAGCCATAAATGTGTGTCCTTGGATTGAACTGAATGAATTGGTGAATAAAAGGGTTAATTTTGAATATGTTTAGATTAAGAACTGAGGAAAACAGACTTAGATCGCGGGAAAGCAAAAATAATCGAGCAGCCGTTTTTATTCTGACATATCGAATCCGAGGTAAGTCATTATGCAAATAAATGTACTTGTATGAAATTGTAATTTTTCATATGACTAATGTTGATAATGGATGCTTATAAGAGGATTATGCATATGAATTTTAAAATAAGTTTGATATAGTGACTAAGTCTGAGAAGTCCCGTACGAACCTAGGAATAGATAGGATTAGTTATATTATGACATAGGTATCTGTTTTTGTTTATCATGTAAGACCACATCTGGGATGTTGGCGTTGATTTGAGACTCGTGTAAGACCTCGTCTGGGAGGTTGGCATCATTGTGGGTTTTTTGTGTAAGACCTCGCCTGAGACGTTGGCATCATTATGAGTTTTTCGTGTAAGACCTCGTTTGGGACGTTGGCATCGATATGAGCGTTACATGTAAGACCTCGTCTGGGACATTGGCATCATTATGATCTTTGCGTGTAAGACCATGTCTGGGACATCGGCATTGTATTGATTCATGTAAGACCCTGTCCGGGATAGTGGCATCGATATCTGAATGCATGTAAGACCTCGTCTGGGACGTTGGCATTGTACGACCATTCTAAGCTTTCTGTTTATCCTACTAGATTCCTAACGGTTCTACCGGCAGGTCTATGAAGAGAATTGCAAATCCGATTTATGGTTTGTTAAGTGAGTGAATATCTGTTTCACGTACGTTTTTCATACACTAAATGTGTATACAAGGTAAGTACTTATGTGACTTTTACTATGATGAGTATGTATATGGGAATAGCAATATGATACGTGAAAGTAAGCATGAAAGAGTTTTGTATATATGTGACTTTTGAATTGATGAATGTGGCAAGTCATGCCAAGTATATGGACTAAAGCATAAATGTGATAATTTGCTAAGTAAATGCTGTTTACCAATGTACCTTATGCATATATGCCTTTATGTTAAGTTTATTTGTATATGACTTACTAAGCTTTTGGAAATCTTACTTTGTGTGTGTTTTCTCTGTTTTACAGGTCGTCAAAGCTACTGAAGGCTCGGGATCGTCAAAGATCGTCATCACACTACTAAACTCTTTTTGGTACACTTTAAAAATGTATATAGCTAGATATGGCATGTACAGGCTAGTATTTGGTATAAGTTTGTTATATGAATTTATCCATGTGATTTGGCTAATTATGAGTTGAGTACCTGCCTAAATGAATGTGATGTTGGATGTATATCTTGATTTGGTTAAACCATATGAATTGGTCAAGTTTTTGGTAAGTATTTGGATGAATGATGCTTAGGTTATATATATGTTTTGCATGGAAAGTTGATATGAATGAAATGGCTATTGAATGTATAGATTAAATGGTAAATTTTAGTATGTTTTTGGTTGCTATATATGCATGAATGGTGTTGGCAAGTGTTGCTTGTAGGTATGACCCAAGTGGGTGGCATTTTGGCCTTGAAAATGGCCTATAATGTCACACGATTGTGGCACACGGGCGTGCCTAATGACCGTGGGGACCAAGTCAGGATAGTGCATGGCCTTGGCACATGGTAGTGCCAAGTGTGTAACACCCCAGACTCGGTCAATACGCCATGATCGAATCTGGCATGCCACAGAGGAAAACGTTTTGAAGAAAATCGAGTTAAAGATTAAATTTTTAGTGTAAAACTCTTTATTGTTCTATGTTTGTAGAAATCAGGTGTATATGAAGTTAAAAACTGATAATTTACTTTGAAATTCCGTAAATAACTCTTTAAAACTTAGTTGTAAATCCATGGATTAGAAAACCTTTTATAATTTAAAAGAAACCAAAGCGAATAGTTTGAAAACCGTTTCTAATTGAAATTTGGAACTTAAGTTTTGGAAAATAGTATGAGCTATCAAAAACACATAAGTTGTTAAATATTATCAAATGATTTATATTACCCGATGGTAACGTTTTGAAAACCATCGCGTTTTGTAGTTTAGAAACCTTTGCGCTCATATTATTTAATTAACCATGTAGTTTATTAAGCCATGTTTAAAACAAGTCCAAAGCATATAAATAATCCAAAAACATAATTTGAAAGGCCTTATTACAAATCCAAATAAAGATGAAAAACCAAATTTTAAATAAAATATAGTACCCAAACCAAAATCCATGTAAATCGAATTTTATTGCATGGCCTCTTCGAGTCCATCCAGCTCCTCATCCGCGATTCACGAATCACCTGAAAAGATAAGGGAGAAGGTGAGTCACCAAGACTCAGTGCATAATCCCTCTCCTGGGTAAATGCCACATTCTTACACAAATTATAACCAAGCAATGTATACATATGATGCACCCAACCTAGCCATCCATAACTCCTTTTTCTACCCCATGTGGTACCAAACCACTGGTGGTGCCAAACCACTGGTGACCCAAAGTCACGATATCCAATAATGTGATGCCAAATCACTGGTGACCCAAAGTCAAGAAAAATCAAGTTGTGGGGCCAACCTTCATGTGATACCAAATCACTGGCGACGATCCCAATACATCAAATATGGGGCCAACCCACGGTGGTACTAAGCCACTGGGACGAGTCGCTATGAGGTGCCAAACCTCTGGTGTCCCAAAGACACGAATTATGTGGTACCAAACCACTGGTGACCCATAGTCACGAATAATAAAGTTGTGGGGCCAACCCACGTGTGATACCAAATCATTGGCGACGATCCTGTAATATCAAATGTGGGGCCAACCCACTGTGGTGCGAAGCCACTGGGACAAGTCGCTATGAGGTGCCAAACCTCTGGTGTCCCAAAAGACACGAAATAATTGTGGTACCAAAACACTAGAGGTGCCAAACCTCTGGTGTCACAAGGACACGGATATCAAATCTTCCCCTTCCTCTCATATCGCCCATACCAATGCAATAGATAAACAAATCATGTCATTATACTTTGATATGAATAAATAACCAATATATATATATCGTAGATCGTGATAATTAACAACATATAGCAACATCATATCGAAACGGACTTACCCGTATCCATGCTCATACCCGTCAAGGTATCATATCAAGATCTCATAGTTTTCGGCTCTAACAACATGAATAGTTATTTAACACATATATACATATTACCGAGTTATAAAGTGTGTAAGGTACACACCTTTCACCAACGCAAATACTAACTTCCGAAGATCCGATCCACCGTAGTAGATCTCCTTGTCCTACATTCGGCCAAACCACAAAACTATAAACAAGGCCATTCGGCCACACCAATAAATCTTAGTCTTATTAGCCTTCGGCTTTCTCAACAACTTAAAGAATATTGATCCAACATGAATCCTTACCACTTGACTTACCAACTTCGATTGCTAAAGAAATAAGGCTTAGATCGATTGCTTCCAAAATCCCAGAGAGCCTAAAAGAATGATCGATTCCTAATAATGGTTAGAACTTTGCAAACAAATGCCTAAAGATTCGGCCTTTGTCCACAAGAAAATGACTTAGAAAGGAGAAAGAAATAACGGAAATACGGCCATGAACACTTACCTATCTTCCAAAATTGATTGAAGAAAACCCAAAGATTATCTACCCTTGATGATATTCGCGAAGATAACAACACCAAGAGAGAAAGAAGATTCGGCCATGGTGGAGTAAAAAGAAAGGAAAAATAAAAGTGAAAGTGAAATAGGAGAAGGATGATTCGGAAATGGAAGAAAGAATAAAATAGAAAAAGAAAATAGAATGATAATGGATGTTTTTAACTTTGAACAAAAAAAATGAAAGAAATGGGATTTGGGAAGGAGGAAGATTCGGCCAAGAGGAAGTGAAAAGGAAATGTGGTTTTTTTTTGAGCAACTATCAAAAGAAAGAAAAGAGAGAGATGGGAGAAAGAGGTTCGGCCAAACACCTAGTTTGCCGAAAAGAAAAGTGCACAAAAATGCAAAATGTGGTTTCGGTTTCAAAAAGGAAATGAGAGAAAAAAATTAGAATTTGATTCAAACACAAATGAGAGCTAAATCAAAAGCAAAATTGCACAAAAATGCCTAAGGTACATTCGGCCAAGGAGGGAGTTTTTGGAGAGGAAGAGAAAAATGCCAAATGATGCACAAAATGCTAAAGTTGGCCAACTATTTCCCCCCCAAACTTCCTATCAACATTCGGCCACTCCCCCTAGCCACACATGCCGTCCACATTCATAGATTAATGGCCTAAGAAAAGTTTCGAAAACATTTTCCATCATCCAAGCCTTTTGTCCCCCCATCCTTCCATAAGCCTTAAGATTCTTATCCCAAAATACAAGCTTTCCTAAACTAATATTCAACTTGCCATAAAATTTAAAGTCCAACTTACCATAATTAAAACTTGGCCGACACTTAATGCTAGGATGCATAAAAATAAAGTCTTCCAAATGCAATCCATGCTACTCGAACCACTTCCCTCAAGCAACCATCCATGCGCCATAACCACCTTGCCACAACTCCTCATGTGCTAAATTTAACACTTAAATTAACTTAAGTGTCAGGTTCACTTAATCCACTTCACTAAATTCTCCATACTAAAAATTATTCTAAATCCAAATAATTCCAAGCCTTCACAAGACTATACTAGGCACACAATAAAATCATATCCGAGCTATCACAAGCAACAAGATGATACTCAAATTTTTCCTAAAGCCCAATTAAACCCGAGAATTCATAGAAACCTCATAACCTTCCAAATCCACTTAACTAATAAATCTAATTTGCAAAAACACCATTCTCATATTCTTGAAGATTTTAAACACTCCTAAGCCCAAGGCCCACCCAATCCTATTAGGCCCAATTTCGGGATATTACAAAGTGCCTAGCAGCCGTGTGAATTTTGACAAGCTCGACCACGGCCAGAGCATACGGGCGTGCTTAGTGGCTGTGGAGGTTAAGTAGGAATAGTCTACGGCCAGGGTACACGGGCGTGCTTGGTGGCCGTAGAAGGATAGTCAGTTTCGACTACGAAAAGGACACACGGGGTGTCTAGCAGTCGTGGGAGGCACACTGCCTACCTCCACGGGCGTGTACACTCTGAAACTTAGAAAAGTTTTAAATTTTTAAGAATTTCTGTAAGTGTTCCGATTTAGTCCCGACTCGATTTATAAGCATGCTTATGGTCTCGAAGACTCATTTAAGGGACATTATGTTTGATAATGAAGATTGTATGTATGAATTTCTATAAATACTTTTTGATCTATCCGGTAACGCTCCTAACCCTAATCGGCAGTTGACTCGGGATAGGGGTGTTACATTTGGTTGGTATCAGAGCTACGGTTTAGCCGATTCTCAGACTAACGTAGTGTGTCAGAGTCTAGCTATACATGCCATATATTTGAATTGTGATAGTGTGATGAATCCTGACGTATAAAATGTGATTTTCGTATAGTAATGGATCCCGAAAGAGCCGTTTCTGATGACGTAGAAAGAAATACGCCTGCTCCCGTGCAAGGGACAGCGCCCTCTGATTCGAGACCGGCTAGGAGCGGTCAAGAGGGAGAAGCTAAACAAACTTTCTTCTAGATGATGAGTGAGTGGTTCACTCAATTCGTAAGAAATAACCTGACTATTTTGCAACCCCCGCCCCCGGTTAATCCCCTTCAGACTACAGTTGTGCCACCAGTTATGCATCTGAATCTGTTGAATAAGCCTCCTGTTGACAAGATCCATAAGTATGGGGCCGAAGAATTCTGGGCTACTAAAGATGAAGATGCTGAAAAGGCTGCATTCTGGATTGAAAATACTATCCGGGTATTCGATGAAATGTCTCTGACTACGGAAGAATGTATAAAATGTTTTGTATCATTACTCCGAGATGCAGCTTATCAATGGTGGAAACTCTAATTTCTGTTGTTCCAAGAGAACGAGTTACATGGGTTTTCTTTCAGATTGAGTTTTGGAAGAAATATATCAGTGAGAGATTCGTTGATCAGAAACAAAAGGAATTTCTAGAACTTAAACAGGGCCAAATGATTATTTTTGAGTATGAACAAGAATTCGTGAGACTGAGTCAGTATGCCCAGAAATGTGTATCTTCTGAAGCTATAATGTGCAAAAGATTCGAAGATGGCCTTAATGAAGACATTCGTTTGCTAGTCGAGATTTTAGAAATAAAAGAGTTTGTTGTACTTATTGACCAAGCATGCAAAGCTGAGGCACTCGGGAAAGATAAAAGAAAAGCTGAGTCTAAAACCCGAGATATGAGAAAGAGATTTCAGAGTAAATCATTTCAGTCTGCTCCAAAAAGATTCAGAGATAATCAAAGTCATTTCAGAAATAATGTGAGATATTCGAACAGAAATCAATCTAGACCGCAAATGAGATCTAAAACTCCAGCAACTTCAGTGGCTAGCATAGGAAATGCTCGATCTGAGAATGTTGAATGCAAACATTGTGGAAAAAGACATTCGGGAAGCTGTAGATTACACGACCGAGCTTGCTTCAGATGTGGATCGCTTGACCATTTTATCCGTGATTGCCCTGAGTCTGTTGAGGAAGAGACTGCTCAGAATTCGAGATCTGGTAATGCACCTGTGAGAGGTAGATCATCAAAGAATATAAGAAATGTTAGTGGTGGTCAGAGAACTATGAAAGACAACGTTGTCAGATCTGAAGCCAGAGCGCCAGCCAGAGCGTATGCTATTCGAGCTCGGGAGGAAGCTTCGTCACCAGATGTTATAACTGGTACTTTTACTCTTTATGATACTTTTGTGATTGCTTTGATAGACCCTAGTTCTATGCATTCATATATATGCATGAATTTAGTATTCAACAAGACTTTGCCTGTAGAGTCTACTGAGTTTGCCATAACTGTATTGAACCCCTTAGGTAAAAGTGTCATTGTTGATAAAGTATGCAAGAACTGTCCGTTAATGTTTCAAGATATCTGTTTCCCTGCTGATCTGATGCTTTTGCCATTTGATGAATTTGATATTATTCTGGGTATGGATTGGTTGTTTATGCATGATGCTGTTGTGAACTGTAAAAGAAAGACTATAGATTTGAGATGTCAGAACGATGAGATTGTACGGGTTGAGTCTAATGATTTAAATGGATTGCCTGCTGTGATATCTTTTTTGAAAGCTCAAAGTTATGTGAAAAAGGGTTACGAGGCATATTTTGCTAATGTGATTCATTCAAAGGTATCCGAAAAGAAAGTTGAATCAGTGCCTATTGTTTGTTAGTTTTCTGATGTATTTCCTGAAGTGTTACCGGGTTTGCCCCTGAATTGTGAAGTTGAGTTTGGTATTGAGTTATTGCCTGGTACTACACCGATTTCGACAGCTCCATATAGAATGGCACCAACAGAGTTGAAAGAGTTAAAGTCACAGTTGTAAGAATTAACTGAGAAAGGGTTTGCTAGAACGAGTTTCTCGCCTTGGGGTGCTACTGTTCTATTTGTGAAAAAAGAAAGATGGCATGATTAGGATGTGTATCGACTATCGTCAGTTGAATAAGGTGACAATAAAGAATAAATACCCGTTGCCCAAGAATTGATGATTTATTTGATCAGTTAAAAGGAGCTACTGTGTTTTCAAAGATTAACTTGAGATCGGGATATTACCAGTTGAGAGTTAAAGATTCAGATATTCCAAAAACTGCTATTAGAACGAGGTATGAGTATTATGAATTTTTAGTTATGCCATTTGGACTAACTAATGCTCCTTCTGCTTTATGGATTTTATGAACAAAATTTTCAGACCGTATTTAGATCGATTTGTTGTGCTATTCATAGATGACATTTTGATTTTTTCACGTGATGAAAATGAGCATGTAGAACACTTGAGAATTGTGTTGCGAACTTTGAGAGAAAAGCAATTGTATGCGAAATTCAGCCAATGTGAATTCTGGTTGCACGAGGTTAGTTTTCTGGGACATATTGTGTCAGCTTCTGGAATCCTAGTGGATCCAAATAAGATTTCTGCTATTTTGAATTGGAAACCTCCGAGAAATGTATCTAAAGTTTGTAGTTTTTTGGGTTTAGCTGGTTATTACCGTAAATTTGTAAAAGGCTTTTCGACTATAGCTACTCCGTTGACTAGATTACTTCAGAAAGATGTCAGATTTGAATGGTCGGATAAATGTTAGAAAAGTTTTGATCAGTTTAAAACTCTGTTAAGAGAAGCTCCAATGTTAGTGCAGCCAGAATCGAGTAAAGAATTTGTTGTATACAGTGATGCTTCGTTAAACGATCTGGGATGTGTTTTGATGCAGGAAGGCAAAGTGGTAGCTTATGCCTCGAGACAGTTGAAGCCTCATGGAAAGAACTATCTGACGCATGACCTTGAGTTAGCTGCGATTGTGTTTGCGCTAAAGATTTGGCGTCATTATCTGTACGATGAGAAATGTCACGTGCTTTCAGATCATAAAAGTTTGAAATATCTGATGACTCAGAAAGATTTGAGCTTACGTCAGAGAAGATGGCTTGAGTTGTTAAAATATTACGAGTTCGTAATAGATTATCATCCGAGTAAAGTGAATGTTGTTGCAGAAGCATTGAGTCAGAAATTATTATTTGCCTACACGCTCTGAATTCTCAGCTAGATTTGACTAATGACGTTTCTGTGATAGCTGAGTTAAAAGCCAAACCATTGTTTTTACAATAGATATGTAATGCTCAGAAATCTGATAATGAATTGCTAGCGAAGCGTGCTCAGTGTGAAATGAAATCTGAATATGAATTTCAAATTGTTGATGATTGTTTGAGATTCTGGGATCATATCTGTGTTTTGAGAAACCCAGAGTTGATTCAGTTGGTTTTGAATGAAGCACATAACGGTCATTTATCTGTTCATCCAGGAAGTACTAAAATGTTTCATGATTTGAAATGACATTATTGGTGGTATGGTATGAAACGGGACGTTTCTAACTTTGTTTTGAAATGCTTGGTTTGTCAGCAAGTGAAAGTTGAACATCAAGTTCCTTCTAGGTTGCTACAACAGATTCTGATTCCTGAATTTGAAATCAGCGACAAAGTATTTCTAAAAGTGTCTCCAAGGAAGAAAGTGCTTTGATTCGGACGTAAAGGCAAATTAAGTCTGAAGTTCATCGGACCGTATGAGATCATTGAACGTGTCGGACCTGTTGCTTATAGATTAAAGTTACCATCTGAGCTAGAAAAGATACACAATGTATTTCATGTTTCGATGCTCTGTAGATACCGATCCGATCGGTCACATGTGATTGCGCCATCTGAAATTGAAATCCGATCTGATATGACATACGAAGAGGAACGGATCCGTATCTTAAATCGTGAAGTGAAAGAGTTGAGAAAGAAGAAAATTTTGTTAGTGAAAGTACTGTGGAATCGACATGGGATAGAAGAGGCTATGTAGGAGCCTAAAGATTCGTTGAGACAGCAATATCCGGATCTATTTAACGGTAAGATTTTTGGGGACGAAAATCCCTAAGGGGGGAGAATTGTAACAGTCCGGTTTATACCTTAGTCGGAACAGTGGTTTTGGGACCACAAATCCAAGTCTGTATAATATTTTAATATTATATTCTGTGCCGTTGATATGTGGTTTAGCATATGTTAAATTTCCGTAAGTTAATTTTCCCGTCTGTGTGTTTAATTTGACAAAAGGATGAAATTGCATTGAATATGAAAGTTGCTTGCTATTTGTTAAAGTACTTAAGTGTAGTGGCTTTGTAAAGGTGGAGGCCTTATATGGCAAATAAGCCATCATTGAGATAGTGGATGATTGAATGACTAAATAACCTTAGTATTAAATTGTCTTATATGTTTAATGGATGGGCAATTTAGTAATTGAATAAATAACATAGATTAATGAAACAAAAGATGACTGTTCATCTTTATTTTCTTTTCTTTTGGCCGAATGTACTAAAGAAAAGGAAAGTTTGAGGCTTGGTATTTTCGGTTGGTTTCAAACTTAATTCAAGGTTAGTTTTCGATCCGTTTTTGATAATTTCTAAGTTTTTGTAATTGTTGCTTCAAGAGCTATCAAACCCATGTACTAATTTTAAGTAATTATGATGTTTGTGTGAGATGCCATTGTTGATATGTTGAGTTTTAAACTGAGTTTAGTGGATAAATGAAAGATTTGAGCTAGATGAACATGTTTTTTTCTTGAAGTTTTGATGAATTTAGCTAAATATGGTTAATTGTGAAAATAGCAAATTGAGGGACTAATTTGTGAATTTGATGAAAAATGTGGGCTTATATGTGATGTAGGAATATTCGGCTAAGCATGAGCATGGGTAGATTTTTGTGAATTTGATGTTTTGAGAAAAATGAACTAAATTGATAAAGTGTGTAAATATAAGGGTTAATTTGCAAATAGCCATAAATATGTGTCCTTTGATTGAATTGAATGAATTGTTGAATAAAAGGGTTAATTTTGAATATGTTTAGATCAAGAACTGAGGAAAACAGACTTAGATCGCGGGAAAGCGAAAATAACCGAGCTGCCTTTTTTATTCCGACATATCGAATCTGAGGTAAGTCATTATGCAAAATAAATGTACTTGTATGAAATTGTAATTTTTCATATGACTAATGTTGATACTGGATGCCTATGAGAGGATTATGCATATGAATTTTGAGATAAGTTCGATATAGTGACTAAGTCTGAGAAGTCCCGTACGAACCTAGGAATAGATAGGATTAGTTATATTATGACATAGGTATCTGTTCTGTTTTATCATGCAAGACCACGTCTGGGACGTTGGCATTGATTTGAGACTCGTGTAAGGCCTCGTCTGGGACGTTGGGATTGTTATGAGTTTTTCGTGTAAGAACTCGTCTCGAACGTTGGCATCAATATGTGTGTTACATGTAAGACCTCGTCTGGGACATTGGCATCGTTATGATCTTTGCGTGTAAGACCATGTCTGGGACATCAGCATCGTATTGATTAGTGTAAAACCCTGGCAGGGACAGTGGCATCAATATCAGAGTGCATGTAAGACCTCGTCTGGGACGTTGGCATTGTACGACCATTCCGAGCTTTCTGAGTATCCTACTAGATTCCTAACGGTTCTACGGGCAGGTTTGTGAAGTGAATTGCAAATCCGATCTATGGTTTGTTAAGTGAGTGAATATCCATTTCAGGTATGTTTTTCATACACTAAATGTGCATACAAGGTAACTACTTATGTGACTTTTACTATGATGAGTATGTATATGGGAATACCAATATGATATGTAAAAGTAAGCAAGAAAGAGTTTTGTATATATGTGACTTTTGAATTGATGAATGTGGCAAGTCTTGCCAAGTATATGGACTAAAGCATAAATGTGATAATTTGCTAAGTAAATGTTGTGTACCAATGTACCTTATGCATATATGCCTTTATGTTAAGTTTATTTGTATAAGACTTACTAAGCTTTTGGAAAGCTTACTCTGTGTGTGTTTTCTCTGTTTTATAGGTCGTCAAAGCTACTGAAGGCTCGGGACCGTCAAGGACCGTCATCACACTACTAAACTCTGTTTGGTACACTTTGAAAATGTATATAGCTAGATATGGTATGTATAGGCTAGTATTTGGTCTAAGTTTGTTATATGAATTTAGCCATGTGATTTGGCTAATTATGAGTTGAGTACTTGCCTAAATGAATGTGATGTTTGATGTATATCTTGATTTGGTTAAACCATATGAATTGGTCAAGTTTTTGGTAAGTATTTGGATGAATGATGCTTAGGTTATATATATGTTTTTCTTGGAAAGTTGATATGAATGAAATGGCTATTAAATGTATAGATTGAATGGTAAATTTTAGTATGTTTTTGGTTGCTATATATGCATGAATGGTGTTGGCAAGTGTTGCTTGTAGGTATGACCCAAGTGGGTGGCATTTTAGCCTTGAAAATGGCCTATAATGTCACACAATTATGGCACACAGGCGTGCCTAATGACCTTGGCGACCAAGTCAGGATAGTGCACAGCCTTGGCACACGGTAGTGCCAAGTGCCTAGTAGCCGTGTGAATTTTGACAGGCTCAACCACGGCCAGAGCACACGGGTGTGCTTAGTGGCCATGGAGGTTAAGTCATTATAGTCTACGGCCAGGGTACACGGGTTTGCTTGGTGGTCGTAGAAGGATAGTCAGTTTCGACCACGGGGAGGACACACGGGAGTGTCCAGCAGTCGTGGGAGGCACACGGCCTACCCCCACGAGCGTGTATCCCCTGAAACTTAGAAAAGTTTTAAATTTTTGAGAATTTTTGTATGTGTTTCAATTTAGTCCTGACTCAGTTTATAAGCATGCTTATAGTCTTGAAGACTCATTTAAGGGACATTATGTTTGATAATGATGATTTTATGTATGAATTTCTGTAAATACTTTTTGATCTGTCCGATGACACTCCTAACCCTAATCTGGCGGCGGACTCGGAATAAGGGTGTTACAATATCAAGTATTAATTTATACATAAGCACAAGTAATTACTCAAATATCAATATCAAAGTCGCATAATATACCCTTTTGGCCAAATACACATAGTTAAAGCTTATACACAATTCACTTATTTACACATTAACTTCTATACAATGTAATAAACATATAACTTACCTTTCATTTGTTAACACAGTGTATATACATACCTGAGTTCTTTTAATTCATATATCACATTGGCCTTCACTTACACATGCCCGTTGAACCATTCAGAATTCAAAAGGATACGCGGATAATTGAAAGCTCGTACAATGACAATGTCCGAGACGTGGTCTTACATGTAAACACATATCGATGGCACTGTCCCAGACAGGGCCGTACACGTAAACACTAATTGATGCCAATGTCCTAGACGTGGTCATACACGATAACACATATCGAATATCCTATGTCATGACATATGTATCCTATCTATTCCTAAGGTTCGTACGGGGCTTACAGATATCGAATCACAATCGAATTAAGCTCGAAAGATAGTCAAATATCATTAATCAGATTCGGCCTTAGCAAATTGTAACTCAAATATTTCAAGTCATTACTTAACAAATACATATTCATAGTTATAACAAAATTTAAATGCTTTGTAACAGTTCGGTTTAGACCCTAGTCGGAACAATGGTTTCGGGACCATAAATCTGAGTCAGTAAAATATTATAATATTATTTTTCGTGCCTACTGTATGTGATTAAGCATCTGTTAAAGTTCCGTAAGTTAATTTGTCCGTCTGAATGCTTAATTTGATAAAAGGATGAAATTGCAGTGAATGCAAAATTTGTATGCTTTATGAAAAGACACCTATTTGAGATTGCTTTGAGATGGGAAGCCCTTAATAGGCAAATAGCCCATTAATAAGATGAGTGGGTGAAAATGGTCAATAGTGACCTGCATTTTATGTTGTATATTAGTAATGGTTAAAATTGTTAAATGATAATTAAGTCATTATTTCATGAAACAAAAAAGAAATAAGCATGTAATGGATTTTATTCATCCATCTATCACCAAAATTATAAAAGAAGAAGAAAAGAGAAAGCAAAGCTAGGTTTCGGCTTTTGTCTTCCTTGATTAAGGTATGAGTTTTGCTTGGTTTTTGATAACTTTTACATTTTTGCATTCATCGCTTTGTATGCTATAAAATCGATGTTGTAATTTGAAGAATTGATGATGTTTATGTGATGTGCCATTGATGAAATGGTGAGCTTTGTGATGAGTATTGGTGTTAAATGAAAGATATGTGTTTAATGAACATGTTTTGTTTTTGAATTTATAGTGAATTTAGCTAATTAGGGCTAAATTGAGAAAATGAAATCTTGAAAGACTAATTTGTAAAATAAATGAAATGTATGTACTTGTATGAGATACATGCATATTCGGCTAAGCATGGGTATATGGTAATTTTGTGAATTTTGTGATTTTGTGAAATACAGACTAAAATGTCCAAATATGAAAATGTGAGAGCTAAATTGCAGATTGCCCTAAATTTGTGTTTTGGAGAGAATTGAATGATTTGATGAATGAATCGGTTAAATCTGTATATGTTTAGATCAAGAATCGAAGAAAACGGATTTAGATTGGGGAAAGTCGAAAATCATTGAATACTCGCACGTTTTCGTTAAACCGAACTTGAGGTAAGTCAAAATACAAATAAGTCTATTTGCATTGAACTATTTGTGTATATACGGAATTTGAATTGCTATGAATATCCATTGAGATGGAATGTATGTGAAATTCGAGTTACAAATAAGTTGAAAAGTTGATAACGTCCGAGAAGTCCCGTTTGAACCTAGGGATAGATAGGATAGTATATGTCATGACATAGGTGTCTGATATGTGATATCATGTAGGACCACGTCTGGAACGTTGGCATTGATTCGAGTTTTCGTGTAAGACCACGTTCGGGACATTGGCATCGATACGTGATTTACGGTAAGACCATGTCTGGGACATTGGCATCGTATTGATTCGTGTAAGACCCTTTCTGGGACAGTGGGATCGATATCAGGTTACATGTAAAACCATGTCAGGGACATTGGCATTGTACAATTATTCCGAGCACTCTGAGTATCCTATTTAGTTTTGAACAGTTCAATGGGAAAATTCGAGAAATGAACGACTATGTGAGTTGTATATCTGTTTCAGGTACGTTTGAAAAGTACATGATAAACCATAATTTACACATACTTTAACCCCATGCTTGGCTTAATTTTGGATGAATTTTTATTAGATTTGATGAAATCGGTGCTCCTAATCCCTTAATTTCATGTTTTATACTCAGGAGAGCTTAGGGAGCCGAAAAGATCGAGAAACGGGCCAAAATGGGACAAAACGGGCCTACATCAGAAATCACATGGCCTGGACTATCATCCACGGGCAGATCACATGGTCGTGTGTGGCGAGCAAAATCAAGCATAGCCGAAGGAGTCCACCACGGGCGTGTCACACGGGTGTGTCCCTGCTGATCCTATGTTTAATTCTATTTAGAAAAGGCTACTTGTGGGCCAAGAAAGGCATTCCAAAGCCTATATAAACACCCTAGGGGCAACCTAAAAGGGGACGTCGAGTGGACACCGAGTAGAACGTAGAAAATACTCCAAGACAGCCGTCGGGAACAGCTTAGGAGAAGGATCCCCATCAATACTGAAGATCTCCCATCAAGTTATTTAGATGTTTTTGGGTTTTCTTATGTTTTGCTGTTTTTCCTATTTTAAGATGTTTCACTCTATTAGTATGAACTAAATCCCTTAAATACCTAAGGGAATGAAACCTAAGACAGATCTTATTATTATTTGATTTATAAGATTAATACTTGTTCTTATTCTTAATTGTGAGTTCTTATTCTTGTTTTGATAATTCAGGTTATTGATTCAAGCCGAATGTGCTTATTTAGAGGAGTAAAAGTCCCTGTTTAAGAGAAGATCAACACAATTAAGCGGAGCTGATTGCAACCATAGAAATAAGGCGACGAAAATCTGCCGGATTAGAGTCAAATCTAATAAGGGAATCCATAGATCGAGTTAATGCGACAATAAGGGTTTTAATTAGAAAGAGATTTCAGTTAATTAACCTAGAGTCAGTTGTTTTTAGTCTTGAAAGAGATATTAACTTAAATCAGGGATTTCTACGGATTAAGTCAAATGAATAAATCATATGAATGAAAAGTATTAAGTGAAGTCTAGGTGGATTCTTCTTTAGGTATTGCCTTTATCATATAAGTTGTCTAAAAAGTATTTTCCTAATTCTTTCTTTGTCACGTTTTAGTTAATTAGTTTTAGTTTAAAACAAAAATCATTCAAATTCTTAGGCTAGATAATAGAAAGATAGTAATTACTAGTACTCCTGGTCCTTGTGGATACGATATTACCGGTCTTACCATAACTATACTATTGAATGATAGGTGCACTTGCCTTTATTGTGATCATAGTTAGTTTTAGACACATCAAGTTTTTGGCGCCGTTGCCGGGGACTAAGATATTAAGAACACTAAATTTTTATTGCTTTAGCCATTTTATTTAATTTCAATTTTTTTTTATTTTAACTTTGCTAATTTTTCTTTTATTTGCTTCTGGCAGGTAATTTTAGTTTATGACTAGAAGAAACATGTCAAGACCCTTGATTTTTTGATAGTGAGATAGAACATACCACTCGCAGAAGCTGAAGAGAAATAAGGCGAAGCCTACAATACATAGAAGAAGAGCAAGAAGACAAAACCAATACTACTGAAGAGATGGCTAATAATAATCCGCTACCTCCTGTGGTTGTCGCAAACCCGGTGAATCAAAATCCTACTCCTCGTACTATGTATGATTATTCTAAACCTAATTTAACAAGAACCAAACCAACTATTGTTAGACCTGCTATTGCTGCAAATAATTTTGAACTGAAACCTAACACTATACAGATGATTTATCAGTTTGTTTAGTTTGATGGTTTGCATGATGAGGATCCAAACAATCACTTGGTAAATTTTCTGGATTTTTGCAATACTTTCTAAATTAATGGCGTTTCTAATGATGCCATTCGCCTTCGGTTGTTTCCCTTCTCATTGAGGAACAAAGCTAAACAGTGGTTGAACTCATTACCACGAGGATCAATCACTACATGGAACCAAATGACCGAAAAATTTTACTTAAATATTTTTCGCCGGCTAAAACAGCTATGCTGAGGAATGATATTTCTTCTTTTGTACAGATGGATCTAAAAACACTCTACGATGAATGGGAGAGATATAAGAATCTACTGAAAAGATACCCTCACCATGGGTTACCTTTGTGGCTACAGGTTCACACCTTTTACAATGGTGTGAACCCCTCAACTAGGCAGTTGTGTAACACCCTACACCCGGCCTAGACGATATGATCGGATCTAACGTGCCACATCAAAGTTATGTTCGGAAACCATAAGTTCATTGGAAAACCCCTTTTACGGATCCAACTTTCCACTCTTTAAAAATCCCGATTTACGTTCTTAATTGACAAAACAAATTTGCTCAAAGTCCTTCCTTTACAAAAATTATTACCGTTGTTAAAACTATGTTTATTGCATAAGTTTATTTGAAACCGTTGCAGAAACGTGTTATTTTGAAAACAATGAAAAATTATTCTAAAGGAAACCCGTGTTTAATAAATTAGCAGTTTGTAACTAAAGGCATACCAAATAAAAGTTAAAACGAAAATCCCAAAGGCCTTGTTACAAAAATTTTAATCCAATAATTAAAATAAAATAAAGATAAATTAGCTACTAATAATGGTAATCGTGGGTGAGCCAGAATCAGAACACGTGGCGCTGCCACTATAACGGTACTTCCTCCAGTCAGAAAATCCCAACCCAATGCACTATGTCATGAATGCAGTGTATCACAATCATGTACAATTATAAAACATCATACATACATCATTTAACTATCACTAAAGGTATAACAATCATTTAGGGGTAAAATGATAATTTCGCCCCTCGAGGGTATTTCGGTAATGTACCCATCAAGGGTAGTTCGGTAATTTTACCCACTAAGGGTAATTCGGTAATTTTACCCATATAACGACCTTTTCAAAGGCCTACCGTCGCCTCGAGCGACATAGGTTCCATTTATAGTCAAAACGATGCAATTGGGCCTAAAATCCTATTGCGGCCCAAACGGGCCCACACGCTCGTGTGGCCCAAACAACCCATTTCGGTCTCAGTTCTGCGGACATTGCAGCTGCATCAATCGTTCGGAACTTACCACGGATTCCCCCCCTGTGGGCCCATTAACCCATTGGGCCATTTAGCTCACTTTGGCTCAACGAGGCCCCTTACAGCCTCAGTCCCACAATAGAGTTTGAGACATTCCCAACAGTCTATCACTAACACTATTGACTCGGTTTATCTCTATGAGCACTCGCATGCCCAGGAGATCTTAGTTGTCGATACTCTGACTTTGCTATATTTCAGCTTTTAGCAGATTCACAGAACGTAACATATCAGGATGAACAGTGGTGTGAGATTACACACCTGTTATGGGTTGTAGGTTGAAGCTCCCAAGATTCAGCACCTATGAAAACAACAGTTCCAATCAATTAGCCTCAACCCTTGCTAAGACATCTCCATAAAATTGAAACTGTTAAATTGATCTACACTACTTACCACCAAACAAGAGATCTCCTGCAAGGTAGGGATAATCAGCCCAACACTTTGGCTAAGAATGACGAGCCCTAGAACATTCGATGAAAAAGAAGGTGTTAGCGATAAATATCTCCATGGTAATAGGGATGAAAGCCTTTTTGGCCAAAGAAAACACAACGAAACAAAAAGAACACCAACCCTAAATTCGGTTATAGTCACACTTACCAACCACTTTCCGAGATTCGAAGGCTGAACGAACGGGAAGAAAAGAATATTCGGCCCTCAAAGATTTGGCCTACCCACGGATCAAGGCTTAAAGTTGGCTGGTTTTGCAAGGTAAAGAGAAGATTGAGATGGAAGAATAGTTATGAGTTCGGCCACAGAAGAACCGAAAAAATAAAAGATTCCAGCAGAAAAAGGGCAACAACCGCGAGATAAATATGGAAAAGAAGAAAATAAGGTGGGAAAGGAGAGGCTTAACTGTTCAACAATGGTCAAAAAATGAAGAAAAATAGAAGATTGGGGAAAGAAATGATTTCGGCAGAGGTCAAAAGATGAGAAGAAGCAACCAAAATAAACCCGAAATGTCACCCCAAAAAGAAACCCGAAAGGAGCACTTCAAAAACAAAGAGAGTTTTCAATTTCTACACTAACTCCGAATGACCAAAAATGCTACCAATGACCCCTCTTCAGCTGAAATTATCACTTAGCTAGACTCCCACTTTCGGCCAACACTCCCACACGCATCACCTCCTTAATTTTCTCCATTTTTTCCTCTTACTATTGCTCTCCTCTATCCATTTGAATTATTTTACCAAGTCTCCACTCCCGTTGAAGAGTTTGATCCAAACTCTGTATCCTCCCCTCTCAAGTCACAAAATAAAAGCCTATATTTGCAACTTGTGGGATTTGAACCCCACTATCCAAGCCTTCCCAAAGACGCCACTGCCATTGAGCTACACGCTCATCTTGTGTCATCTTAACGTGTACCATTTTACTTAAGTTCTACTTCCAACAGCCCTTTCCACTAAAGGGCCAAAAACTAAAATTTTTCTAATGCTTAGACTTGAACCCAGGCCTTCCTAGAACCCCCAAATACACTCAAATAGCCAGTTAAGCAAGCACAACATGAAATTATGCAAAAATTACAACCCCTAATTTTTGGGACGTTACAACTCTACCCCCTTAAAGAAATTTCGGCCTCGAAATTTACCTGATAAAAAGAGATGAGGGTATTGTTGTCGCATCTCCTCCTCAGGCTCCAACGTGGCTTCCTCTAAACCATGATTACGCCGCAGCACCTTGACTAACAAAACAGACTTCCTTCTCAGCACCTTAACATCACGATCCAATATCTACGCAGGTTCTTCCTTAAAAGTCAGATAAGGTCTTACCTCGATCTCCTCTACCGACACTATATGTGAGGGATTAGAACGGTATCGCCTCAGCATAGAAACGTGAAACACGTTATCAATACAATTTAACTCAGCAGGTAGCTCCAGCTGATAGGCAACCAGTCCCACACATTTCAATATCCGGTAAGGTTTCATGAATCTAGGGCTCAACTTGCCTTTTCGCCCAAATCTCATAATCTTCTTCCATGGTGAGACCTTTAAAAAAACATAATCTCCCACTACGAACTCAATCTCTTTACGCTTTAAATCAGCATACGACTTCTTCCTATTAGATGCTTCTTGTAACTGATTACGGATCAATTTCACTTTCTCCTCAATTTCAGAGACTAGTTCTGGACCCAACAGCCGCCGCTTGCCCAATTCTGTACAACAAGTAGGGGTACAACACCTACGACCATATAACGCCTCGTATGGTACAATCTAAATACTGGATTAGTAGTTGTTGTTATAAGCAAATTACGCTAAGGGCTGATAGTTTTCCCAGCTGCCCTTGAAATCAATCACACAGTTTCTCAAAATATCCTCCAGAATCTGTATTACCCTCTCCGACTGACCATCAGTCTGTGGGTGAAATGCTGTGCTAAAATCCAACCTTGTACCCAAAGCTTCGTGTAACACTCTCTAGAATCGTGATGTGAATCTAGGGTCTTTGTTCGAAATAATAGACACTGATACTCCATGTAACCTCACAATTTCTGCCACATATAACTTGTCCAACTTCTGCAACAAGTAATCAGTGTGAACCGGTATGAAGTGGGCGGACTTAGTCAGTCGATGAACGATAACCCATACCGAATCTTTTTTAGTAGGTGTCAAGGGTAGCCCACCAACAAAATCCATGGTTACCCTTTCCCACTTCGAGAGTGGAATTTTAACAGGTTGCAACAATCCAAAAGGCAGTTGATGCTCAGCCTTCAATAGCTGGCATGTCAAACACTTACTTACAAAGTCGATAGTCTCACGCTTAAGCCCTGGCCACTAGTACAATTCATGCAAATCTTAGTATAACTTTTTTCCACAGTGCTGTATAGCTTATGGGCTACTATGTGCCTTCCGCAGAATAGACTGCCTTAACTCAGGATCCCACGGTACACAGACTCTCCCACGGAAGCATAACACTCCCTCAGTATTCAGCCTAAAATCTACAGTCTCTCCCTTCTTCATCAGTTGAAAATGAGGAATCAATGATTCATCCCGCAACTGCTTCTCTTGAATTTCACCAATCCAAGTCGGTTTCACCTGAAGCTCTGGTAACAGACTACCATCCTCAAACAGGTTGAGACGAGCGAACATTGCTCTTAAATTAGATGCAACCTTACAGCTCAATGCGTCTGCTACTACGTTAGCTTTCAACGGATGATAATCGATCGAACAATCATAATCCTTAAGCAACTCTATCCATCTTCGTTGCCTAAGATTCAACTCCTTCTGAGTAAGGAGGTACTTGAGACTTTTATAGTCGGTAAAAATGATCGACTTCTCCCTGTACAGATAGTGTCTCAAAATCTTTAGTGCGAATACCACCGCAACTAATTCCAA
Organism: Gossypium bickii; assembly: GCA_025503065.1. Classification (NCBI taxonomy): domain Eukaryota; kingdom Viridiplantae; phylum Streptophyta; class Magnoliopsida; order Malvales; family Malvaceae; genus Gossypium; species Gossypium bickii. Next base: position 55,482,365 of record CP106717.1, on the reverse strand, counting down.
GTCATGAGTGGGATAATTCACCTCGTGCGGCCTAAGCTGACGGGACGCATAAGCCACCACCTTACCCTCTTGTATCAGCACACAACCCAAACCCGTGTGCTACACATCACAGTAGGCAATGAATTCCTTTCCAGCCTCTGGCTGAATTAATACCAGGGCTTTAGTTAGAATCTTCTTCAGTTTCTCAAAACTCTCATGTTGTTTATCAGCCCAAACAAATGGTACTCCTTTATGCAGTAACTTAGTTAGGGGTGCAGCAATCAGTGAAAAACCCTCCACAAACCGTCTGTAATACCCGGCCAAACCCAGAAAACTTCAAATCTCAGATACCGACTTCGGTGGCTTCCAATCTAATACGGCCTCAACTTTCTGACATGACCCAAGAATGTTACCTCTCGCTGCCAAAACTCGCACTTGCTGAATTTGGCATAAAGCTACTTTTCTCTCAATATCTATAGAACAACCCGGAGATGTGAATCATGGTCCTCTTCAGTTCTTGAATATAACAGAATATCATCTATAATAACCACCATAAATCGGTCTAAGTAAGGTTGGAAGACTCGGCTCATCATATCAATGAAAGCCGCTGGTGCATTCGTTAACCCAAACAGCATGACCAGAAACTCATAGTGTCCATAACGAGTCCGGAATGCTGTCTTATACACATCTGCCTCCTTCACCTTTAGCTGATGATACCCCGATCTAAGATATATCTTAGAGAAAATTAAAGCTCCTCGCAGCTGGTCAAACAGATCGTCTATTCTTGGTAAATGGTACTTGTTCTTAATCATCAATTTATTCAATTGACGATAATCAATACATATGCGCATTGACCCATCCTTCTTTTTTACAAACAATATCGGTGCTCCCCAAGGAGACACACTCAGTCGGATGAACCCTCGATCCAGTAGCTCTTGGTTTGAGCCTTTAATTCCACCAGCTCCTTCGGTGCCATCCTATAAGGGGCGATGGACACCAGAGCCGTTCCAGGTAGGAGTTCAATGCCGAATTCGACCTCATAGCTTGGTGGAAACCACGGAAGCTCTTTAGGAAATACATCCGAAAACTCCTTTACTGTCCTGACATCCCCAATAGACAAACCCTAAACATCAGATGTGTTAACATAACCTAGGAACGCCTGGCACCCCTTGTGAACCAGTTTCTCGGCCCTTAATGCAGAGATTACATTGGATAAATAATCCTTTCGCTCTCCTATCACTACTACTTCCTCATCCTCTGAAGACTTCAATACCATACGCTTAGCAGTGCAATTCAAGTTTGCACAGTTTTTCACTAACCAATCTATGCCCAAAATGAGATCGAACTCACCAAACGGCAATTCCATCAAATCCGTCGGAAAGCCAAACCCTTGTACCTTTAGGGGCACATCTCTAAATAGTTTATTCACTCTAACCGACTGTCCCAGTTGACTAACCACTAACAGTTCCCTATCAGCAAGTTCAAACTGCATACTCAATGTTCCCAACACAGTACATGCAACATACGAGTGCGTAGACCCAATATCAATTAAAGCTGCATATGGTACATCATGAATGAGGAACGTACCAATTAATTAGAAAGAGATTTCAGTTAATTAACCTAGAATCAGTTGTTTTTAGTCTTGAAAGTGATATTAACTTAAATCAGGGATTTCTACGAATTAAGTCAAATGAATAAATCATATGAATGAAAAGTAATAAGTGAAGTCTAGGTGGATTCTTCCTTAGCTATTGCCTTTATCGTATAAGTTGTCTAAAAAAGTATTTTTTCTAATTCTTTCTTTGTCACGTTTTAATTAATTAGTTTTAGTTTAAAACAAAAATCATTCCAATTCTTAGGCTAGATAATAGAAAGATAGTAATTACTAGTACTCTTGGTCATTGTGGATATGATATTATCGGTCTTACCATAAATATACTATTGAACGATAGGTGCGCTTGCCTTTATTGTGGTCATAGTTAGTTTTAGACACATCAGTACACTATGTGTGTATAAAAGGTAAGTGTCTATATGAACTTACTATGATAAATATGTGTATAGATATGGCTAAATAAATGAGCCAAAGAATATATGTGATGAATTTGCTGTAAGAATCATTAATGTCATTGTACCAACATGGTTATATGCATTTTATGCTAAGTTTATTTCTATATGGCTTACTAAGCTTTTGAAAGCTTACTCTTTGTGTGTTTGCTCTATTTTATAGATCGCCAAAGCTACTGAAGGCTCGGGGACCATCGAGGATCGTCATCACACTACTCAAACTCATTTTGGTACTTTAGAAATGTGTATAAAGTTAAATATGGCATCTATAGGCTAGTCATTTTGGATTATGTTTGAAAATGTGTATAAATAGCCATGAGATGTGACTAGATAACTGTTGGTGATAGGTATGAGTGAATATGATATATGATGCATGATTTGGTATGGCTCGATAGTTAATGAAATAGCCAAGGTTACGGTAAGCATATGAATGCATTATGAGTATGTATGCTTGAACAAAGGAATGATTATATGAAAGGTAAATGTAGACAAATCATGCTTGAATGCTTGAACAAAGGAATAATTATATGAAAGGTAAATGTAGACAAATCATGCTTGGATGTATATGTACTTTAGTTGTGCAAATTGGCATGATTGGAAATGATATTGGATGTAAAAATTTGTTGATTAGTTTGACATGTTTTTGTATGTCAATTGTGCATGAAATGAATTGGTATATTGCTTGTAAGGTTGACCCAAGTGTGGGTGGCATTTTGGTCTTGCGAATGGCCTGTTTTGCATACACGGCCATGGCACACGGGCGTGCCTGGTGGCCATGTGAATAAGTCAGTAGCTAGCCTAATTTTACACAGCTAGGGCACATGGGTGTGTATGGTAGCCGTGGGAGGCACACAGGTGTGTGACCTCTGTAACTTAGAAAAGTTTTTAAATTTCTGAAAAATCCCATATGAGTTCGGTTTAGTCCCAACCCTATTCTAAAGCATGATTAAGGTCTTATTGACCTATAAAAGAGACGTTTTGATTGCGATTGATGAATTGTATTATGGAAAGTTTGTGAAAGTTTTCAATATGTCCGATAATGCCTTTAACCCTAGTTCGGTGACGGATACGGGTTAGGGGTGTTACATGTTTATTAACTTACCTCGGATGTCGTCGACTGTTAAATCGGCTACTCAACCACTTTTGTCTTTCCCCGATCCAAATCTAATTTCTATAATTCTTGATCTAAACATATTCAAATTAAGCTTATTTAAACATCATTACATTCAATTTAGCCTAAAAACACATAAATGGGCAAATTACAATTTTACCCTTAACATTTCACACTTTTTACAATTTAGTCCTTTTTGCACCAAATACACAAAATTTGACTACACTCCTTTAGGGCCGAAAATTCCTAGTGTTCTTACAAGCCCACACATTTCATTTATGTCACATTTTAGTCCCTCAAAAATTTATTTTTGCTATTTAGTCCAAATTACTTAATTTCATCAAAAATTCAAAGACAAAACTTGTTAATCTAACACATATATTCCATATTTCATCAGCAAACATCAAAAACCATAAGGTACCATCAATGGAAAAACACAAAATCATCATTACAAACAAAAATTAAGACATGGATTTTGTTCATCTCTAAGCAACGATCCCAAAAACGTAAAAATTATCAAAAACTGAACAAAAACGAACCTTTAATTAAGCTTGGAGATGGTCGAACCTAGCTAGGTTTTAATTCCTTTCTTTTTCTTCACTTTCGGTACCAAGAAGATGAACACAAAATGTTATTTCATGACTTTGTTTTTATTATTATTAACTTAATTAATAAATTAATTAAATAACCTTTATATTTTAATATATAAAACAATAATAATAAGGTTAATCTTGACAGATGCCATCCACTAACTTTTAAAATGGGAAATTTCCCTTTAACAACCTCACATTAAAAAGCCACTATCAAATTAACACTTACACTTTAATGTGTAACATTTACATTTTACGCGATTAAGTCCTTTTATTTCATCGGGTACCTAAACGACAAAATTAAGTCACGAAAATTTAACACCAAAATATTCACACATAATAAACACGAAAAATAATTTTAAAATATTTTTTGAACTCAGATTTGTGGTCCCAAAACCACTTTTCTGATTAGGGTCAAAATCGAGCTGTTACAATAAAACACGAAAAAGTAAACAAAGTAAGCTATAAAACTTAGTAAGCTCGTTTGATTAATAACTATAACTTACCATTCATTCACAAATTAAGTTATCTACCATAAAATACTGTAATTTCAATTAATCACAATGCATATATATGTTCCTCCACAAAGTAGATCATGTAACTCACAAACTTCATAGATTTCAAGGCTTATACAGTTTATGTATGTAACATCCGGGATTTAGGGGTCTTGCATTTTATCTCGTATCTATGTGTTTTTGTGTGTTGCATGACTGCTGAGTGTGTTTGGGGGCTTCGGGTAACCTTGGGGTTAGGTAGAAGCCTTAGTGAAAATTTCTGGTTTGAAGCCTTTAGGGGGGAGCTAGTAGGGTCAGGCCTTAAGGGATTTAATGTGGTGGGTATGGACACAACAAGTGGAGTGGTGGAGTGGCAAGGAGACGCCATCTGGTGTGCAGGGGGTTGCGTCAAAGGGGAGTTCCAAGGGGGAGGAGGTTCGAGCAACATGGTCAGCATTTTGGGAGTTGTATTTTGCGTCAAGAGGGGGAGGTAGTGGATTCGGCAAGGGCACTTGAAAGGGGGAGGTTTGAATGGGTCAAATCTTTTGAATATGTGGTGGAGAGTTATACGTGGAGTTTGTATGTTTCAAACTCATTTGAATGGGTGATGTAGAGGGAGTTAAGGAGAAAATCGTGGAAGAGTGTTGGCTAGGAGTGTTAGCCGAATTTTTGAATGGTGTAAGGGAGTGGGTGCATTCTGTTTTGGGAGGGGCTAAGTGTGCTGATTTTGTTTGAAGTAGCTTGTTTTTCATTCTCTTCTTTTGTGTTGAGCCGAATTGGTGAGATCATTGGAGCACTTTCCATTCTTTTTCATTTTCTTTCTTTTCTCTCTTGAATTGAAACTGTCTGTTGTTCTCTCTTTCTCCTATTTGCACAAAAAGCCGAAATTATCAGCCTACACTTTGGAGTTCTGCATTCAATCAAAGCCAAAACCTCTATCATTTTCTTCTTTAATTTCTTTTCCTTCTAAAGCCGTATCATCTATTGTTCATTCTCCCTTTTCCCATACCTTTTATTTTTTTGCTACTTGTTCTTCATAGCCGATAGTTACTTCTCACTTTCTCCCTTGGAATCGTTTTGGTTCTTGAAGCACTAAAAGCCGAAAGTTCATACCCCATTTCTTTTTCTCTTGGCCGAATCATTCAAGTCGAATTCCTCTGTGGTGGTAACTTTTTCATTTATCAATTGTTAGAAGGAGCGTCATCATTCGTTTAGTGCCAACTCTCCCAATTGGTTTCTAGTATAGTGGTAAGGGGTCCCCTTCTATTTGAATCTTGCTCTTTTCTTTTTGGTTTATCGAAATCAAAGGCTTAACTATGTTTCTTATGGGTGGCCGAATCTATGAATGATTGATTTCGGTCTTCTATTTAAGCCAGCGTTAAGGAGATTAAGGATCTTTCGGGATTTGATCAACCAAGGTAAGAAGGTTATAACGTTCGACCGAAGGGCACTTCTTTTGACCATAAGTGTTAGGGCCGAATCTAATATGAGTTTGTATAAGGATTTCGACAATCGTTAAAGCTTAATCGAATAGTCTTCGAGATTCTGTCGGCTGTGGTAAGGTGTTCTTTCAATCAAAGTATTCTTTTAGTTTCCTTTATTATTTGATTCAATGTTTAACCGGGTCTTCTGACCAAGATCCTATTTGATAGAATCGAGTACCAGTCAATTGAATGGAGGGGTTGGACACGTAGTTCCTACCACTAAGTTCAAGAAGCGATCAGTTTGAGCAGTTTGGGATTGGCCACCGGGCTGTGGGCCAGCGTCTGAAAAAACAAGCAGATCGTTGTAATCTCTTCGAGTGAGGACGTTAGGGAGATCGATAGTCTAGTTCTTTAGGTTTTCAGGTGTGTAATTATCACACGGTTTCCTTAATTGCTTTAATTAAATGTGTGTATTCTGTGTGGTAACCGAAATAGTGGCTGTGGTGGTGTGGTACCCACTTTGGGGTAATCCGGTAACCAGGTTAGTAAACTACCTACATTGAAATTGAGGATAAATGGTTGTGGATGCATGTAAGCCTGTTGTATATGGGTATATGGATGTGATCATATTCTATTATATTGCCATTTCATCATATTATGCTGCATGTGCATGGGGTTCGGGATATATTGATTAAAGGGGAAGTTTATATTTATATGTGGGTGACTCTGTCACGATTAATGATGGCCTTGAGCCTCATTGTGGATTGATGATGACCTTAAGTCTCATCGTGGATATTTGTGATTTAATCACGTGGATCAGTGGCTAGACCACTATATGGACTTTGAGCAGTGCGTCCATCGGTATAGACTGCCAAAGAGGTGTGTAACGGATGGAGGGTCGATTTAGTAATCCCCAGGTGTGTATGAGGATGGATGTACGGGTGGTGTGTAGCGGATGGATACTAGGTTAGGTTGGGTTATTATATTTCATTTCTGTGTTGAGTATGTTATGCTGGTTTAATGTGGATGTGGGGCTAAGCCCATTAGTGGAAACTGTGCTGCATAATTGCACACTGAGTCTGGTTGACTCACCCTATTTTTACCTAAAACAATGCAGGTAACACATGATTCGATGGACCGGGCTGGAGGGGATTCAAGGTGACCATACAGAAGATGTTTCCGTAAATTTAATTTGAAACTGCTAGTTTTTTCTTTGGGTTCTTTTTATTATGTAATAAGGCCACTCTAAATATTTCGGGATTTCATGGTTTCAAGTTAGACTTACTATTTAATAAATTTTAAAACGTGACATTAAAGTATTCTCATCGCAGGGACATAAAATGAAGTTTTTCATTTTTAAAAGACAATTGCTTTCTATCAAAACCCGCACCAATAACGAATCGAATTTTATACAACTAGGACATTTGTTTTTTTTTATTTTTTCAGCAAACTACTATTTTTAACGACAACTCCTTAAAGCGAAGGGTTTACTTCCAAACTTAAAGTCTATTCCCACCTTCAAAATAATAACTCATTTTCACCTCTTTTCTCGTAACATTTCGAATTCGACTGTGGTGTTTTGGGCCAGGTTTGTGGTGTTACAATTTGGTATTAGAGCCCAGATTTTACACTTGGCCTTTAGGTTTTGAGGCCCACAACATTTTCAAAGTTTGTATTCAAAATTAGTTTAAAAGAAATTTTTCAAGAAATGGATTTGTGAAGGCATGGCACTCGAGTTTCTGGCCCAGTGTCTACCAGGTAAGTCTTCTGACTGTTAAATGAATTGGATGGAAGTGGTTATATGATGCATTGTTATGGATGTTGGAATTTAGGATATTCTCTTTAGAGAGTGAAACCTTTAGGGATGTTTGTGCACTACGAAAGAATAACTGGAAATACTGTGTCATAAAACTTCTCCTTTAATCAATAAGTGAAAAGAAAGCTAATTCATAAAACTTCTTAAAACATATTAAAACATGACGATAGACATGAGTTCCAGGGGACGTGGTCGTAATGCGCGTAGGCGTGGTAGAGGCGAGATGATCGTGTGCCGAAACCATTGGCTGGTCCGGTCATGGATCGGGAATGAAGCGCCACGCCACCACCGCGGAAGCGAGTTTGTTTGAGATCAAACGGGTGGAGACGATGCGGTGTCTCAAGCTATGGTACGGGTTTTGGAGAGAGTTTCATGAGCAAATATGGGTACGGGGTCTGAAAGCCCGTGTCTAAGCGACTCCGAGCGAATGGAGCTGAGATATTTAGGGGTGTCTCGGGGGTAGCTCGGAATATGACGAAATATTGGCTAGAGGCAGTCGAGAGAATCATGGATGACTTAGACTGCACAGCTGAGGAGAAGTTGAAGGGCGCTATGTCCTTACTTCGGGATGAGGCTTACCAGTGGTGGCTCACTGTCAGAGAGGGTACTCCGGCAGACCGGGTAGATTGGGGTTTCTTTAAGGTGAAGTTCGAGGGGAAGTACATTGGGGCTAATTACGTGGATGCACAGAGGAAGGCGTTCTTGAACTTAGTGCAAGGGGGTAAGACAGTAGCTGAGTATGAGGCAAAATTCTTGCGATTGAGCCAGTACGCTCGGGGAATTGTTGCAACCGACTACGAGCGCTGTGTGAGATTCGAGGATAGGCTGCGAGATGAGCTCCTCAACGGGAAAGGGACTTTGCTACTTTGGTAGAAAAAGCTTGGATAGCCGAGGAGGTTAAGCGAATCGAGAGACAAAACAGGGACAAGGACAGAGGCAGGAATAAGAGGAGTTATGGACCGTCAGCATCATCGGGGGGTTTTCAGAAAAAGCTTAGGGTTGAGAGACCTACTCGCATTTCTACGCCATCTATTGGGAGTCAGTTTCGACAATGTGCTCAGTGTGGGAAGTCTCATGTAGGAGACTGCTGGGGATGGAATAAAGAGTGCTACAAGTGTGGGTCAAAGGATCATTTGATCAAGAATTGTCCTTAGGACATGGCTAGGGCTCGGACGGTAGGATAGGGGTATGTACAGCCAGGAAAGGGTGGTCAACAGATGTCAAGAGGTCGTGGTCTGAACCGAGGAGGGAGTGGTTCTGGTCGGGGTCGCGGAGCACTGGGCAGAGGTACTGGAAGCTCAGATGCAAGACAGCCTGGGTTGGTTTATGCAGCGAGGCGTCGAGAAGAGGGGGATGCACCAGACGTTATAACGCGTACGTTTCTCATTTTTTGGTTGCCCTTTTCTGCTCTAGTTGATGTTGGATCGACTCACTCTTACATTGCTAGTATGGTGTCTGGAACCTTGAATGTGAATCCTAAAATGGTCTCTAGGAAGATGACAGTACTGAGTCCTTTAGGGCAATCGGTAGTGGTAGATAAACTTTTTAGAGATGTACCTTTAGAAGTTCAGGGGTCAGAGTTTCTGGCTGACTTGATGGAGCTGCCGTTCGGAGAATTTGACTTGATCTTAGGCATGGGCTGGTTAGTAAGGTATCATGCGAATTTAGACTGTGCTGCTAAGCGCATGACGTTGAAGACTCTCGAGGACGATGAGGTTTTGGTGATAGGTGAGAGGAGAGACTACTTGTCTAATGTAGTGTCTGCTCTTAAGGCGGAGAGAATGGTGAAGAAGGGGTACATGGCTTTCTTAATGGTCGTTAGTCCCTTCGATGCAAAGGAAGTAGCTGTGGAGGAGGTTAGAATAGTAAGGGAGTTTGTAGATGTTTTTCCGGAAGAACTTCCAGGTTGCCTCCGGATCATGAGGTGGAGTTTGGAATCGAGCTTCTGCCAGGTACGGCTCCGGTGTCTATCGCCCATTACAGGATGGCACCGAAGGAGTTGAACTTAAAGCCCAAATCCAAGAGCTGCTAGATCGCGGTTTCATTTGACCCAGTGCGTCTCCATAGGGAGCACCGGTGTTGCTTGTAAAGAAGAAGGACGGATCTATGCGTATGTGCATAGATTACCGCCAGTTGAATAAACTGACGATCAAGAACAAGTACCCATTGCCAAGGATAGATGACTTGTTTGATCAGCTCAAAGGGCTACGGTCTTTTCAAAGATAGATTTGAGGTCGGGGTATCACCAGCTTAAGGTGAAGGGAGCAGATATTCATAATATAGCTTTCCGAACTCAATACGGGCACTATGAATTCCTGGTAATGCCATTCAGGTTGGCGAACACACCAGCTGGATTCATGGATATGATGAACTAGGTTTTTCAACCCTATTTGGACCAGTTCATCATGGTGTTCATAGACGACATTCTGGCTTATTCCAAGATAGAAGAGGAGCATGATGCGCATCTTCAAGTAGTGCTGCAGGTTTTAAGGGAGAAGAGATTGTATGCCAAATTTAGTAAGTGCGAATTTTGGTTAAGAGAAGTTGCATTTCTGGGTCATGTAGTATCGGGGAAAGGGATAAGAGTGGATCCTCGAAAGATTGAGGTGGTACTGGATTGGAAACCACCTAAGTCAGTGGTGGAGATTCAAAGTTTCTTGAGGTTAGCTGGTTATTATAGAAGATTTGTCGAAGGTTTTTCCTCTATAGCAGCACCGTTGACTAAGTTATTGAGGAAAGAGGTACCTTTTGTGTGGATGGACAAGTAGCAGGAGAGTTTTGAGAAGCTAAAAAGAGTTTTGACAAAGGCTCCGATTTTAATTCAACCTGAAGCAGGGAAAGATTTTGTGGTGTATTGTGATGCTTCTCATACGGGATTAGGTTGTGTTCTGATGCAGGAAGGGAAGGTTGTTGCCTATGCATCTCGGCAGTTAAGACCACATGAAGATAACTATCCCACTCATGACCTGGAGTTGGCTGCAGTGGTTTTCGCTTTGAAGGTGTGGAGGCATTATTTGTATGGAGAGAAGTCGATGATCTACATTGACCACAAGAGTTTAAAGTAGCTAATGACTCAGAAGGAGCTGAACTTGAGATAGCGAAGGTGGGTGGAGCTGTTGAAGGATTACGACTGCTCGATTGAATATCATCCGGGTAAGGCGAATGTGGTGGCAGATGCACTAAGCCAGAAGGTAATATCAGATTTGAGACGATGTTCACTCATCTTAGCCTATATGACGATGGGAGTTTATTAGCGGAGCTGCAGGTGAAGCCGACATGGATAAGTCAGGTAAAAGAGAAATAGTTGGTGGATGAGGTTCTGAGTGCTCGACTTCTGCAAGTACAGGATAGGGGAATATAGGATTACAGTGTGAACAGCGACGGAGTTTTGTGTTTCCATAGGAGGGTTTGCATGCCAAAAGATGTGGAGTTAAGGTAGATGATTCTTCGGGAATCGCATAGTAGCCCCTACGCTATGCATCCTAGAGGGAGTAAGATGCATCAGGATCTACGGGAACAGTTTTGGTGGCCTGGATTGAAGCGAGAAGTTATGAAATTTGTGGGGAAGTGTTTGACGTGTCAGCAGGTCAAAGCTGAGCACCAAGTGCCGTTGGGTTTGCTACAACCAGTGAAAATTCCACAATGGAAGTGGGAGAGAATCACGATGGATTTCGTTAGTGGGCTTCCTCTTACGCCTACTAAGAAAGACTCAGTATGGGTGATCGTGGATCGGTTGACAAAATCCGCTCATTTCATACCTATTCGTAGTGACTACTCTCTGCAAAGGTTGGCGAAGTTGTATGTGGGAGAAATTGTGAGGCTGCATGGGGTGCTGGTGTCGATCTTTTCAGATAGGGATGCATCAGGCTTTGGGTACGAGGTTCTGATTTCAGAGGGTAATTCAGATTTTGGAGGATATGTTGAGGGGGTGCGTTATTGATTTTAGAGGCAGTTGGGAGCAGTTTTTACCACTGGCAGAGTTCGCGTACAACAACAGTTACCAGGCTAGTATTCAGATGGCGTCGTATGAAGCATTGTACTGGCGAAAGTGTCACACTCCCACTTGTTGGACAGAGCTAGGTGAACTTCATGTCTTAGGTCTGGAGTTGGTGGTAGAATCGGAAGAGAAGGTTAAAGTAATCTGAACTTGGTTGAAGGAGGCATCGGACAGACAGAAATAGTATGCGGATCTTAAGTGGAAAGAGACAGAATTTCCAGTAAGTGGTCGGGTTTCCCTGAAAGTTTCATCGTGGAAGAGGGTGATGAGATTTGGACGTAAGAGTAAACTAAGTCCCAGGTTTATAGGGCCTTATCGGGTTTTGAAGTGAGCGAGACCAGTAGCGCATCAGTTAGAGTTACCTTCAGAATTGAAGTAGATGCATGATGTTTTTCACGTCTCGATGCTAAGACGTTACCGATTGGATCCGTCTCACGTGGTGCCAGTCGAGGAAGTTGAGTTAAGGGCAGACTTGTCCTATGAAGAGGAGCCAATTCAGATTCTGGAACGGGATGTGAAGGTGCTACAGAAAAAATCAGTTCCTTTGGTCAAGGTGTTATGGCGGAACCATGTTTCAGAGGAAGCTTCGTGGGAGCTGGAGGAGGCAATGCGTCAACAATACCCTCATCTATTTTGACCACGTAATTTCGAGGCCGAAATTTCTTGTGTACATACAGGATTTAGGGGTCTTGCATTTTATCTCGTATCTGTGTGTTCTTGTGTGTTGCATGACTGTTGAGTGTGTTTGGGGGCTTCGGGTAACCTTGGGGTTAGGTAGGAGCCTTAGTGAAAATTTTTGGTTTGAAGCCTTTAGGGGAGAGCTAGTAGGGTCAGGCCTTAAGGGATTTAATGTGGTGAGTATGGACACAACAAGTGGAGTGGTGGAGTAGCAAGGAGATGCCATCTGGTGTGTAGAGGGTTGCATCAAAGGGGAGTTCCAAGAAGGAGGAGGTTTGAGCAACATGGGCAGCATTTTGGGAGTTGTATTTTGCGTCAAGAGGGGGAGGTAGTGGATTCGGCAAGGGCACTTGAAAGGTGGAGGTTTGAATGGGTCAAATCTTTTGAATATGTGGTGAAGAGTTATTTGTGGAGTTTGTATGTTTCAAAATCATTTGAATGGGTGATGTAGAGGGAATTAAGGAGAAAATCATGGAAGAGTGTTGGCTAGGGAGTGTTAGCCGAATTTTTGAGTGGTGTAAGGGAGTGGGTGCATTCGGTTTTGGGAGGGGCTAAGTGTGCCGATTTTGTTTGAAGTAGTTTGTTTTTCTTTCTCTTCTTTTGTGTTGAGTCGAATTGGTGAGATCATTGGAGCACTTTCCATTCTTTTTCATTTTCTTTCTTTTCTCTCTTGAATCGAAACTGTCTTTTGTTCTCTCTTTCTCCTATTTGCACAAAAAGCCGAAATTGTCAGCCTACACTTTGGAGTTCTGCATTCAATCAAAGCCGAAACCTCTATCATTTTCTTCTTTAATTTCTTTTCCTTTTAAAGTCGTATCATCTATTGTTCATTCTCCCTTTTCCCATACCTTTTATTTTTTTTGCTACTTCTTCTTCATAGCCCAAAGTCACTTCTCACTTTCTACCTTGGAATCGTTTTGGTTCTTGAAGCACTAAAAGTTGAAAGATCATACCCTATTTCTTTTTCTCTTGGCTGAATTATTCAAGCCGAATACCTCTGTGTTGGTAACTTTTTCATTTGTCAATTGTTAGAAGGAACGTCGTCATTCGTTTAGTGCCAACTCTCCCAATCGGTTTCTAGTATAGTGGTAAGGGGTTCCCTTCTATTTGAATCTTGCTCTTTTCTTTTTGGCTTGGTGAAACCAAAGGCTTAACTTTGTTTTTTTATGGGTGGCCGAATCTATGAAGGATTGATTTTGGTCTTCTGTTTAAGCCAGCGTTAAGGAGATTAAGGATCTTTCGGGATTTGATCAACCAAGGTAAGAAGGTTATAACGTTCGGTCGAAGGGCACTTCTTTTGACCATAAGTGTTAGGGCCGAATCTAATATGGGTTTGTATAGGGATTTTGACAGTTGTTAAAGCTTAAACGAATAGTCTTCGGGATTCTGTCGGCTTTGGTAGCGTGTTCTTTCAATCAAAGTATTCTTTTAGTTTCCCTTATTATTTGATTCAATGTTTAACCGGGTCTTCTGACCAAGATCCTATTTGATGGAATATAGTACCAGTCAATTGAAGGGATGGGTTGGACACGTAGTTCCTACCCCTAAGTTCAAGAAGTGGTCAGTTTCAGCGGTTTGGGATTGGCCACCGGGCTGTAGGCCAGCGTCTGAAAAGGACAAGCAGATCATTGTAATCTCTTCGAGTGAGGGCATTAGGGAGATTGATAGTCTAGTTCTTCAGGTTTTCAGGTGTGTAATTATCACATGGTTTCCTTAATTGCTTTAATTATATGTGTGTATTATGTGTGGTAGCCGAAATAGTGGCTGTGGTGGTGTGGTACCCACTTTGGGGTAATCCGCTAACCAGGTTAGTAAACTACCTACATTGAAATTGAGGATAAATGATTGTGGATGCATGTAAGCCTATTGTATATGGGTATATGGATGTGTTCATATTCTATTATATTGCCATTTCATCATATTATGCTGCATGTGCATGGGGTTCGAGATATATTGATTAAAGGGGAAGTGTATATTTATATGTGGGTGACTCTTTCACTATTAATGATAGCCTTGAGCCCATTGTGGATTGATGATGACCTTAAGTCTCATCGTGGATATTTGTGATTTAATCACGTGGATCAGTGGCTAGACCACTATGTGGACTTTGAGCAGTGTGTCCGTCGGTATAGACTGCCAAAGAGGTGTGTAGCGGATGGAGGGTCGATTTAGTAATCCGCAGGTGTGTATGAGGATGGATGTACGGGTGGTGTGTAGCGGATGGATATTAGGTTGGGTTGGGCTATCATATTGCATTTCTGTGTTGAGCATGGTATGCTGGTTTAATGTGGATGTGGGGCTAAGCCCATTAGTATAAATTGTGTTGCATAATTGCACACTAAGTCTGGTTGACTCACCCTAATTTTTCCCTAACACAATGCAAGTAACACATGATTCGATGGACTGGGCTGGAGGGGATTCGATGTGGCCATGGAGAAGATGTTTCCGTAAATTTAATTTGAAACTACTAGTTTTTTTCTTTGGGTTCTTTTTATTATGTAATAAGGCCACTCTAAATATTTCGGGATTTCATGGTTTCAAGTTAGACTTACTATTTAATAATTTTTAAAACGTGACATTAAAGTATTCTCATCGCGGAGACATAAAATGAAGTTTTTCATTTTTAAAAGACAATCGCTTTCTATCAAAACCCGCACCAATAACGAATCGAATTTTATACAACTTGGACATTTATTTTTTTTTATTTTTCGGCAAACTACTATTTTTAACGACAACTCCTTAACGCGAAGGGTTTACTTCCAAACTTAAAGTCTATTCCCACCTTCAAAATAATAACTCGTTTTCACCTCTTTTCCGGTAACATTCTGAATTCGACCATGGTGTTTTGGGCCGGGTTTGAGGTGTTACAACGTACGTGCCTGCACTGATATGTATCTTCAATATACCCGTTGAACCATTTGGAATAATATTGGATACTTGGGAATATCACACCCTAAGTACCAATACATGATCGAAACCATCTTAATCTCATATATCATATAATGCTCACTCTTGAGCTATTAATGGGTCTGCTCACACAAGCTGACGGTCAAGACGTACCTACACGGTGTTGCTCACACAAGCTAATGAGAATCCCCATCACATGCCAAAAACTCAGCCACTGATAGAACGTATGGACCAGCACCCAAACACAATAACACCTAATGACATGTCATTTGTATCCTATCTATTCCTAAGGTTCAACTGGGATTTCACATTGCCGAATCTTCATCGAACATCTTCGTAAGGCCGTATTCATTAGCAATACAATTATAAAGCATTTAAAACACAATTACATTAATCCTTATTAACATACGAACTTACCTCAGATTTTATATGGAGAGAATCGAGCTATCAATCCACTATTTTATTTTTCCCCCAATCTAATTCTGAACTTCACTTTTATTGATCTATATATAATCAAATTTAACTTATTTAATTATCATTCTATTCAATTTAATACAAATTTCATATTATTGCAATTTTACACTTTTGCCCTTAAAGTTTAGACTTGTTTACAATTTAGTCCTTATCTCATAAAAATGCAAATTCATGCAATTAAGTCCACACCCATGCTAGTCGAATTTCATCTATACTCATAGCAGCCCATATTTTTCATTTTTTCACGCATTTACCATACAATTTATCACATTTCTCAATTAAATCCTTAATTGACAATTTTATCAAAATTCACTTAACAAATGTTGTATATCTAACAACAACCACCCATTTTCTATCATCAAACATCAAAACACATACATATTCACCAATCACAAAACCCTACACTTTTAACATTTTCACAAATTAGTCCCTGGGCTAGCTAGATTAAGCTACAACGACTCCAAAAACATAGAAAGCATTAAAAACGGGATAAAAATCACTCACCAATTAAGCATTAAAGTAGCCAAACCCTAGCAAGCTCCCATGGATTCTTATTCTTTGAATTTTCGGTGGTGAACAAAAAGGAAGATGATAACTTTTCATTTTGTTTTAACTTATTTTTATCATTATTAACCAAATTACAAAATTAACCTTTATAAACATTAATTATTTCACTGAATGCCAAGTCATTATAATCCACTAACTCATTAATGGGCTAATTACCACTTAAGGACCTCCATTTTAAAGTTTTATTGCTATTAGACACCTATATCTATTAGAACACAACTTTTACACTTTACGTAATTTAGTCCTTTTTGTCGAATTGAGCATTCAAACGATAACATTTCTCAACGAAATTTTTACACAATCATACTATCATGCTATAGACTTTAAAATATTAATAAAATACATATTTCAGCCTCATATTTGTAGTCCTAAAACCACTGCTCTGATTTGACTAAAAATAGCCTGTTACAAAGGTTCCATGATTTTAACAAAATTAGAATCAGATTAAGAAAATTATTTAATTGGAGAATTAATAATATATGATGTTTATTTTGGGCTATAGAAAAACATGTATTGGGTTTGATTAAATTATAAAGTGATTGGTTACAAGTCTAGAAAGCACTTATAAGTGAACCCGATATCAGAGAGGCCCAAAAGCCCCTTATGTTGGCTTTTTAAGGTGGAGGCCTTATGTTGTTAATAATCCATTTTTAAGATAGTGGATGGTTAAATGACAAGATAACCATAATGTTAATTTGTCTTTTATGGTAATAAAAAGGTTAATATTGGAATTTGATTATTTGTGATATTGTCATAAAACAAAAGCATGAAAATTAGCTAATATACTCATCTTTTGTGCCGAAAAATCAAGGAAAGAAAAAGGAAGAAGAACACTTAGGTTTCGGTTGATTTTAAGCTCAATCAAGGTATGTTTTGAGCTCGATTTTTGATAATTTCTACGTTTTTGTAATCGTTGCTTCGTGCTCTAGCTAACCCATGTCATAATTTTGTGAATTGATGATGTTTATGAAATGTGCCATTGATGAAATAGTAAGAATTGTGATATATTTGTTTAATGAACATGTTTTGTTCTTGAATTTTTTATGAATTTAGCAAATTAGGGCTAAATCAAGAAAATAGTATTTTGAGGGGTTAAATTGTGAAATAAATGAAATAATTGGGCTTGTATGAGTATAGTGAGAAATTGGCTAGGCATGGGTACAAGCAAGTTATGTGTATTTGATGATTTTGTGAATTAGGGACTAAAGTGTTGAAATGTGAAAATGTGAGGAATATTATGTAAAATGCCCTAAATATGTTTGTTTGGACTAAAATGAATGATTTGGTGATTGAATGGATTGAATTTGAATGTGTGTAGACCAAGAGAGAAGAGGCTCGGATCGAGATCGAGGCAAAGATAAAGTGCTCGATTAATCGACCGTTCCCGTATTTCGACATTCGAGGTAAGTTCGGATATAGTACAAGTTGTTAATTTATGTTCTACGTGATGTGAGTTGAATGATTATCTATATAACTATGAGGTTAGAAATGCTATGTGCTGAATTGGAATAGAAGGCACTAAGTGTGCGAAATTTAGAAATGGGATAGAAATAATTGGCACTGTGTGTGCGAGTTGATAGAAGCTTCAGCTTATTGAATTGGCACTGTGTGTGGGATACCGATATAAGCTCGATTTAACGTATTGGCACTGAATGTGTGATGACAAATGCGTTTTGTATACAAATTTGCACTAAGTGTGCGAACAAAGCAAGAGAATAGCAAAGATTGATCAATATGTAAAGTCGAGTAGTTGAGTAGCATGGTTGATGACTAACTAAGTTTTAGCAAAGGTATGTATAAAACCAATGTGGTTGATGAAATTAAAAGTAGATGAATGGAATGCTATGTGAGTGTTGGATATGGTTGGATTTGTGTGACATTGGTAAATTATCTATGTGATGGTTTAATGTGTATATTGATTTGATTCAATGAATTAGTTGTATTGTATTTCGAACTTACTAAGCTTTGGAAAGCTTACTGTGTGATTGTTTCTCTGTTTTACAGTGTCAGTAAAGCTAGCTTGGATTCTCTATCACACTATCGACAATCTTTTTTGGTAGTTTTGGAAAGATGTATATAGATGAAATATGGCATGTATAGGCTAGAAGTTATGGTATGTTTTGTGATGTTTAATCCTTGCCATGTGATTTGGCTTGGAAATGGGATAATGTTGAGTTTATGAAGGAGTTATGAAAATGGTATAATTCATGATTGTGTGGTTGATGAAAAGATATGGTTTAAAGATGGTTTATGATATGGATTATATGATGTTTGAATTACTTATGTTTTGAAATGTATAATTATCACTTTGAATGACTTTAGTTGTGATGATAATGATCATGGAAGTAAATGATTTAGTTGGTGATTGAATAATGCATGAAATGGTATGTTTGAATGTATTTGAAAGCATGAATTGGTATTGTATTGATGCTTGTAGGTATGATCTTATTGTGGGTGGCAATTTGGCCTTGCAAATGGCCTGTTTGCCTACACGGTTATGGCACACGGGTGTGCCTAATGACCGTGGGATAAATTCAGTGGTTAGCCCAAGTATGCACAGCCACGGTATACGGACATGCCTAATAGCCGTGTGAGTAAGTCAGTATATTGCCTAAGAGTGCACGGCTATAGCACAACGGCGTGCCTTGTGGCCATGTGGAAAAGTCAGAATACATGCTCTGTTTTGGCACGGCCTGGACACATGGGTGTGTTTGGTGATCGTGTGAGGCACACAGCCTGATTGCACGGGCGTGTGACCTCAACAGTTTTGAAGAATATTTGAAATTTTGAAAACTTTCATTAGTGTTTGGTTTAGTCCCGACCTCTTTCTAACACGTGTTTAAGGTCTCATAGACCTAAATGAAGGACTGTATGTTGGTATTTGAGTATGTATGATTGATGATCGAATTTGTGTCGTGGAATGGATGTGAAATATTGTAATTTTTTGGTAACGCCTCTTAACCCTATTCTGGCGACAGCTTCGGGTTAGGGGTGTTACACCCACTCTCTCCTAGTTGAATGAGAATTTTTGTTTTCTATTGAAATAAACTTCTACTAATCGAACAAGAGTTTCACTTCTTTTTCTTATAAATAGATGGCACTGGTAGGGCTAAACACAAAACTTTGATATATTTTTATTCTGCCCAAAAATAGTGAGAAATTATTTTCTACGTATAAATTCTTTCTGAAGTAACAACTCTGCCAGTTTCTATTAAAGAGGGAATTTTTCTTTCCTACTAAAAGTAAAGTGAATAATTTTAGTTTTATGTTTGATTCGAATTCGTTCAAACCCTCACTCAAAGCAGTTCATAGTACGAGAATAGCGAAGAAGGCTGTTCGGTTGAAAGTCAGAATGGCAAGGATCTGTCTAACTGAAAACAAAGGTACGGTTTCGAAAAAAAGTTTATTTCTATAAATATCAAAAATCAGTTTGGTTTCAAAAATTTTAATATTCCGCCGTGTAAGAAAATCATTTTCAAATCAAAATTTTTCCAACATACAAGAGTTTCAATAATATTTAAATTGTCAACATAAACATCAATTATAACGATTTTTGATCTAGTTCTTTTTATTAAAACACATGACAGATTAGATCAATTTTATAACTTTCCTTTAACAAATACTCAAATGATTGTACAACATACATCTAGATTGTTTTAATCCATATGAGGATTTCTATAATTAGATTGAACATTTTTCCAAATAAACCTTGCATCCTTCTCAGATCTTAAATCCTTCAAGGATATTCATATGAATTTCACTATCAAAAGAACTATAAAAATAGACTATAACAACATCAGTTAGATGTATATTGCATCAACCACAGAAAAGTAAGTCACTTCATAATCAATACCTGACCTTTGTGAAAATTCTTGTGCTACAAGTCGTTTTTTATATCTCACGACTTCATTTTTCTCATTTCGTTTTCATAAAAAAATACTCAATTGTATCACACAGGTTTGACAACTTTAGGTGTTTGGACTAGAGGTCCAAAAATCTCATGTTTAGTAATTGAGTTCAATTCTGCCTGAATCGTGTCTTTCCAATTTGACCAATCTTCTCTATTTTTACATTCTTAAATAGATGTAGGTTCAAGATCCTTATTTTTCTATTTCAGCAACAATATTATAAGCAAAAATTTTATCGACACTATAATTTTTATTCTATTTTTTTCTGTAGTGACATAACTTATCGAGATCTCTTCATTTGGGCTATTTTCATATACTTAAACTGTTTCTAGGGCTTTCTAATCAGTTATGTCTTTGGCCTTTTCTTGGGCACTCATCTCTACAATATGACCATTTAGAACATTTACTTCGTTCATTTTATGAGGATTTTACCTTTAGAATTGATTGGTCTACCGCACTTTAAGCATGGCTTACTTTAATTTCAACAAGTAGATTTTCCTACAATGACATAAGTACAAGTTGGAGCATTTTCAGCTAGTACATGAGATTTAGTATCTCTTTTAAGGTTAATTGAAACATCTAATAGTTGATCTACAATATTTTGCAATTAAATTATCTTCTGAACTTCTAGTTCACATTAATTTGTTCGAGGATCTAAATGAGCCAATAATGATGCATCCCATGTAATACCTTTTACCAACTATTTATTTTCTCCCCTTAATGTTGGGAGCATTATTTCATCAAAATGAATATCGGCAAACCAATTCATGAATACGTTTCCTATCATTGGTTCATTATAGAAGGGGATTTATAACCAATATATATTCCTAAAATTCTTTGAGGATCCATCTTTGTGCATTATGGTGGAGTAATTGAAACATATATTACATTCTAAACTACTCCACAATTTTTCCTTTTCCTCAGTTATTGTCTTTTTGACTCGGTTCTTGATCTATATAGTAATTAAATTCAACTTATAAAATTCACATAAATCATCAAACTATTTATATGCATGTGACCCTTAAGTTTTTATTATTTACACATTTTCCCTAAACTTTTACATTTCACACAATTTAGTCCCTAACCCGAAATTCCAAATTTAACAATTTTCCATGCTACTCGAATTTCATTCTAAACTAGTACAATCCCTAATTATTCATAATTCACAAAATTTCCAGTTAAATTTTAATATTTTATCAATTTAATCCTTTAACTAAAAACTAATAGAAATCACTTTACAAAATAATCTCAATCAACAAGCAATACTACAAATTTACTATTTAACATTAAGAATTACAAAGAATCATCAATGTCAAAATATGAAATCCTTAACAGTTTCAAAAACGAAGCTACGAGTTAGTTGGACCTAGTTGCAACGATCTAAAAAACATAAACATTACAAGAAACAAGTTTAAAATGGGCTTACATGCAAGAAATTCGGGATGATCAAGCATTCAGCTCCAAAATTTGAGATTTTCCTCTTGATTTTCAGTGGAAGAACCCTTAGAGAACATGATGTAAATTTTATTTTTAGTATTCTTTAGTTTAATTTTATTTAATTACAATTTTACCCTTTTTAACAAACATACATTTTAATAATATAAAAGCCCTTAACCATCCATATATATTCACTATGGTCTAATTACTACATAAGTCCTTTATCGTTTGATAATTAAGCCATCAAATCATTGCAATTCAATTATGATTAGATTTTACGACTTTTACAAATTAGTCATTTTTCTTAAATTAACTAAGTAAACAATAAAATCAGCTGACCAAATCTTAATACGACAATCACACAACCCTAAAAATATTAAATACCTATAATTTACGAGCTTACTAGCCAAAATTATGGTCTCGAAACCACTATTTCCAACACCACTAAAAAGTGGGGTATTACAACTCTCCGCCCTAAAGAAATAATTGTCCTCGAAAATCTTTGTAACACCCCAAACCCGGCCTAAACTTTATGACCAGATCTGGCATGTCACATAAAAGGGTTGTTTATAAACTGCAAGGCTTGTTAAAAATTTCGAGTTTAAATATTTATTATTGGTAATCCTTTATTTAACATTTTGGAAAACGATTATTAAGGGTTTAGGAAATTCCCGTATTGAACATTTAATAATAATAGGCAGTAATCAAATGAGAAGCTAAACCAAATAAAATACCAAAATTTAAGTTATAATAGCCTTATTACATAAAAAAAACCCAAATAAAAATAAGGTAAAGCAGGAAAAGTTTACGAAAAGTAAAGTTTTTATGGCCTCCACGAGTCCGCCTCGACTCCCGTATCCATGATCTACTGATTACCTGAGAGGTTAAGCAAAGGGGTGAGTCACCGAGACTTAGTGTGTAAATCCCCTATAACACATAAACGGCTCGAGACCCACAATCGCATATCGGGCCTTAGCCCACTCAAGATGACATAAAAATAAATGAATGCATCATGTCCCAGCCCAAACCTAGTTTTTCCATCCTCTACATGCCAACCCGTACCAACCAATCACACCGTGGGGATTTCTACAATCAACCCTCCATCCGCTACACGCCGTCTTGACAGTCATGCTGCCAGTTATAATACTGATCACAAAGTGACCTTGAAATCCACTGTGGCTTAGCCACCGATCACCATGTGACCTTAGAATCATTTGTGGCAGTGCCACCGATCACTATGTGACCTTATAAATCAATGTGGCAGAGCCACCGATTACTACGTGACCTTATAATCAAATGTGGCAGAGCCACCGATCACTATGTGACCTTATCACTTCCCCTTAAACATCATAACATCCCAAATCCCATGCAATATGACATAATAATTCGTGTATCTAGTATGTCATGTATGCAAAACATATATCAAATATAAGTATAATATGAATTACCATCATAATCAGATAGACATAATACAACATAATCAAGCTAATCAACCTCTAAGGGTATAACTGTAATTTTACCTAGCAAGGGTATTTTCGTAATTTACCTATCGAGGGTATTTCAGTAATTTCACACCTGGAATGGCCTTTCCAAAGGCCTAATGTCACCCCAAGCGACTCACCTACCATTTTCGGTCGTTACCGGACTATTGGCCTAAAACCCAATTTTGGCTCATTCGGGCCCACACGTTCGTGTGGCCCACCTAACACAAATCTAGCCACGTATATGAGATTCACCTAGTCTAGTTCACTATATACTACACCACCATACATTTTATTCAATTGGGCCACGGGCCCATTGGGCACACTTCACCCATCGTGGCCCAAGCAGCCTTAACCCACAAGAATACTACTGATGGCCTCAACTATCGCGTCGAAGCCCCACACGTACACTCGCACGCTCGTGTGGCTACTATCGTCGTGACCGGCACTTCGGCATTTGCCCTTCTACAACTAGAGTAGAGAGAGTTACACACCTGATAGAAATCTGGTGCTAATCTGCGCTCCGACCACTCCTGTGCCCAAACGCCCTCCAAGGTGTATTCACTCTCCTCCTAGAATGCTCTATATATAGCTAGCTTCTCACCTTCTTTCTTTGTATCTTTCCGATGTGGGATTCCTTGGTCAGTAGAGTTTAAATCCAACTGAAACTCTTGCCATCCAATTCGCAAAATAAATACTCCCTTACTTTTCATGAGATTCGAACCCAGGCTCCCTTGCAACATAATCCATGCCACTAACCACTTGGCCATAAGCTCCTCTTGTTTCTTAAACAATGCGCAACTAAATATAAATATATAGCCAAATTCTAAGGTCCATGAAAAAAAGAAAACCAAAATGCAAGAGCCAAGACTTGAACCTTGAACCTCCTTCCTTCCTTGTGGCGTCATCCCCTTGCCTCTTATGTGGCATCACTTTGCCACTACACCACACACTCGACTTGTGTCATTTTTCTCCATATTTTATTCTTAAAACCTACCTACTAACTCCCAGGGTTCTTTTCGCCTAAAACCAAAATTTCCCTAAAGCCAAAGTTTGATCCCGGGACTTCATAGAAGCCCTCTAACCTTCCAAAATCACTTATCTAATAGGTCCAACTTGCATTTAAGCCGATATATTGTTCTCAAAAATTTTAAACGCTACTACACTTAAGGCCCATTGGGCCCAATCCTACTAGGCCCAATTTTGGGATGTTACAATCTTACCGAAGAAACAGTTTGGATATCGGGATTTCAGGGTTTCTTCCGTTTCCCGTATAGATTCATCTACCCCATGAAGATGTCATAAGACTTTAACTAGTGGCACAGATTTATCTCTCAACTCTTTTATTTCATAAGCTAATATTTCTCGAGCTAAAATCTTAACAGGCTCCTCATCATAAGTCAAATTGGGTTGTATTTGAATTTCATTCGTAGTCAAAACATGTGACAAGTTAGAACGGTAACGGTGAAGCATTGAGACGTGAAATACATTATGGATTCTATTGAGTTCTAGAGGGAGTTTCAAACGATAAGCCATAGGTCCGATTGTTTCTAAAACTTCATACGATCCGATAAATCTTGAGTGAGTTTTCCCTTTCTGCCGAAATGCAACACTTTTTTCCAAGGCGAGACTTTCAAAAAAACTTTCTCACCAACAGAAAATTCTATATCTTTACGTTTCAAATCGGCATAGGATTTTTGACGATCAGATGCAGCTTTCAAATTGTCACAAATGATTCTAACTTTATCTTCAACTTCTTGTTCCAAATCAACTCCAGCTAGCTTTTTTTCATTTAATTCAGCCCATTACAATGGACTTCAGCATTTCTGGCCATATAAAGCCTCGTACGGTTCCATTTTTATGCTCAATTGATAACTGTTATTATAGGAAAATTCAGCTAACGGTAAGTACTGTTCCCAACAACATTCAAACTCAATAATACAACACCGCAACATATCTTCTAAAATCTATATTACTTACTCAGATTGACCATCTATTTGCGGATGAAAAGTGGTATTAAAATAAAATTTTGGAAGCCAAAGATTTGTGTAATTTACCCCTAAATCTAGAAATAAACCTCAAATCACAATCGAATATTATTGACAGAGGAACGTCGTGCAATCTCACAATTTCTGCAGCATATAACTTTGCCAACTTCTCGAGTGAATATTTAGATTTAACATGTATAGAGTGAGCAGATTTCGTCAATTTATCAACTATAACCCAGATTGAGAATTTTTTGTTTTGAGTCAATGATAACCTTGAAATAAAATCCATAGTGATCCGCTCCCATTTCCACTCAGGAATCATTACAAGTTGTAATAAACCTGATCAAACCGGATGCTATGCTTTCTGTAACACCCCTTACCCGTATTCAACGCCGGAACAAGGTACGAGACATTACCGGACATAAACACAAGCAAACATACATTTTCGACTCATAAAATTCCATCCAAATTAAAAACTTTTTATACAAATTCATATCGTCCCTAAAACGAGCCTACGAGGCCCAATACATGCTTTGGAAGTGGTTCGAGACTAAACTGACAACTTTAGAAATTTTTACAAGACTTAGAAAATTTTCCATGTTACAGGGCTCACACACCCGTGTGGTCCAAGAGACACGCACCTGTGGCCCTTAGACACGCCCATGCTATAGGCCATGTTCAAAAATGGGTGCTCTCTGACTTGTGCCACACGGCCGCGCCACTAGCCCGTGTGTTAGGCCGTTTGGTCGATTTAATTTCCATTATTTTTCATAAAGTAGGTGTAGACTTCACAGGGTTGAGACATACGCTCGTGTCCAAGGCTGTGTAGCACACATGGTCCAGAAACATGCCCATGTCCAAGGCCGTCTAGCACACACGGTCGAGACACACGCCCGTGTCTCTGCCCGTGTGCTCAATTCTGGACATTCAGTTTTGCATCAATTATGGTGCAGGGGACACACGGCCAAAACACATGCCCGTGGGGCAGACACACGGCGTAGACACAGGCCCGTGTGGACAACAATAAGGCTGTAACACCACTAACCCATATCTATCGCCGAACTAGGGTTCAGAGGCATTACCGGACATATCAGAACATTTTACACTCATTTCACAATTAATCATACAACTTCATTTCATAATAATTCATACATATATAGTCCCTTTATAAAGTCTATGAGACCTTAATCATGCTTTAGAGAAGGTTTGGGACTAAACCGATCTCATACAGAACTTTGCGGAACTTAGAAAATTTTTCTTTCAAAACAAGGCACACGCCCATGTGGCTAGGCAGTGAGCCTTACATGGCCATGCCTTGGACCCTGTCTCAGCCAATGTGCAAAACTGTTTTAAATCACACGGCCTGTTACAAGGCCGTGTGACTGGCCCGTGTGCAACACTGACTTGAGTCACACTGCCTGTCACACACCCGTGTGTATGGCTCGTGTGCAATTCTGACTAACTTCAAATTGGGACAGTGCAGGACACAGTCAGTACACATGCCCGTGTGCTCAACCGTGTGGGCAATTATAGGCCATTTGCAAGGCCAAATTGCCACCCATTTTGGGTCATACCTATATGCATCAATCAAGCATCATTTTATATCCCAAAAACAACCAAACATATCAAAAATATATACACAATTGGACATATATCAACATCTTTCACTACTATATACAAATCCATCCAAAACATACCAATTTCCATATACGAGCCTCTCATAAAAAATATACTAACTTTTGCATCACCATATTCACATTCATTATCAAGCCATATCACATGGCTATAAATACATGTCCAAAAACATATCTTAACATTTCTAGCTTATACATGCCATACTTCAATATGTACATTTTCAAAAGGTACCAAAATGTAGTTTGATAGTGTGGTGATGATCCTCAACGATCCCCGAGCTTCCATTAGCTTCGATAATCTATAAAACAATGCAAAAGTACACAAAGTAAGCTTCCAAAAACTTGGTAATCCATATGCAAATAAACTTACAACATAATCAATTATAGACTATTTCATTCATATGAACCATGGCATAACACAATAGCAATTTCTTATTTATCATCTAGCTCAATTGTTCATAACAACTTGCTTATAATCAACCACATTTTCATGTAGCTCACATATCAAATGTTCATATTCATACTTACCTTCCATTGCCAAATTTCATACACATACATACGTACCAGAATGTCGATGCCCATTCGTATACTCAGTCATTTCTTGGAATGCCCGTTGAACCATTTGGAATCCATAGGATACTCGGATAACTCTAAAAGCTCGTACAACACCAACGTACCAGACGTGGTCTTACATGTAATCAAATATCGATGCCACTGTGCCAGACAGAGTCTTACACGAAATCATATATGATGCCAATGTCCCAAACATGGTCTTACACGTAAATCAAAAATCGATGCCAACGTCTCAGACGTGATCTTACATGATAACAAATATCGGAACCCTATGTCATGACATATGTATCCTAACTATTCTTAAGGTTCGTACGGGGCTTTTCGAACATTGACACATTGTTGAAACTTTCTCGGATTTCACATATACATCTTCCATAGTCATTCATCACAATTCAATTTCATATAAGCATGAAAAAATCAACTCAAACACATTTATTTGTATATAGACCTACCTCTTACGAATTCAGATGGAAATAAACGATTACTCGACCACTTTAGATTTCCCCCGATCTAATTCTGTTTCCTTTGGTTCTTGATCTAAACACATTCAAATTCAACATTTTTATTCACCAAATCATTCAATTCAATCCAATACACATATTTAGGGTATTTTACAAATTAGCCCTCACATTTTCACATTTTCACAATTAAGTCCCTAATTCACAAAATCATAAAATACATAAAATTTCATTTTACCCATGCTAGGCTAAATGCTAATACACTTCATATAAGCCCATATATTTCATTTATTTCACATTTTAGTCCCTTAATTTCTCATTTTCACAATTTAGCCTATTATGCTCAAATTCATCAAAAATTCAAATACAAAACATGGTAACCCAACAAGTATCTTTCATTTTTCATTAACTAACATCACAAAGCTCACATATCATTAATGGCATAACTCAAAACTATAATCAAATTCTAAAATTGAGACATCGGCTAGGTAATATACGAAGCAACGTTATCAAAAACATAGAAATTATCAAAAATCGAACAACTATCATACCTTAATCAAAGAAAACCAAGGTTGAACCTAGCTTTCTCTTTTTCTTTCTTTTTCTTTTGTATTTTCGGTCATAAAAGATGAATATGCATGGCATTTTAAGTTTGGTTTTATTTTATTACATATTAATATACTTTTACCATAATAACCTTAATGAATTAATTAGAAAACCATATACAAAAACCCATAACCGTCCACTACATTGTTCCATGGTCAAATATCCATTTAAGGACTTCACATAAAGAAAGACACATCAATTCGGCTATTATTCAAATATAAGGACAATTTTGCATTTTCTGCGATTTAGTCTTTTTTGAAATTTAAGCACACAAACGAACAAATTTTTATACGAAACTTTCACACATGCTTAATCACACACATTGTAAACACGAAAAATAACATTAAAATGTCTTTCTGACTCAGATTTGTGATCCCAAAACCACTATTCTGACGAGGGTATAAATCGGACTGTTACAATTCTCCCCCTTAGTGATTTTTGTCCCCGAAAATCTTACCGTTGAACAGATTCAGATATTGCTCTCTCATAGCATCTTCGAGTTCCCACATAGCTTCTTCGTTCCTATGTTAATGCCATAATACATTTACTAATGAAATTTTCTTATTTTGTAATTCTTTAACCTTACGAGTTAAGATACAGATCAGTTTTTCTTCATAAGTCATATCAAACTGAACCTCTATCTTAGATGGAGAAATTACACGCGAGGAACTTGATCTGTATCATTGAAGCATCGATACATGAAACACATTACGAATCTTTTCTAACTCAGGTGGTAGCGACAATCTATACACAACTAGCCCAATACGCTCAATGATCTCATACGGTCCAATGAATCTCGGACTCAATTTACCCTTTTTATCGAATCAGAGTATTTTCTTCAATGAAGACACTTTCAAAAACACTTTATCTCCGATCTCAAACTCAATATCTTTTCGTTTCAAATCTGCGTATGATTTCTATCGATCAGACGTTGATTTCAGACTATCACGGATTGCTTTCACTTTCTACTCAGTCTCTTTTATCAAGTCAACCCTGTGAACCTTATGTTCGTTGAGCTCTAACCAATACAAAGGTGTTTGGCATTTCCTACCATATAAGGTTTCATACGGTGCCATTTTAATGCTCGATTGAAAATTATTATTATATGTGAATTCAATCAATGGCAAATATTGTTCCCACGTACCTTCAAACTCAAGAATGCAACATCTTAGCATATCTTCAAGTATCCGAATAATCTGTTCGGATTGACCATCTGTCTGTGGATGAGAAGCAATACTGAAATGCAATTTTCTACCTAAAACCCTTTGCAGTTTCTTCTAAAGCCGTGAAGTAAACCTCGGATCTCTGTTAGACACAATAGATAGTTGCACCCCGTGCAATCTCACAATATCAGAAATGTATAACTTAGCTAACTTGTCAAGTGAATAATCCATTTTTACCGGAATAAAATGAGATGATTTTTTCAATCTATTAACTATAACCCAAATTGCATCTTTCTTCCGCGGAGTGAAAGGCAAACCGGAAACAAAATCCATGGTCACTTTATCCCATTTCCACTCAGGAATCATAATCGGTTGTAATAAACCAGATGGCACCTGATGTTCAGCTTTAACTTGTTGACAGATAAAACATTTACAAACGAAATCAGAGATATCTCTTTTCATTCCAGGCCACTAGTAAAGTTGTTTCAAATCATTGTACATCTTTGTACTTCTTGGATGAACAGATAAGCAACTGCTATGTGCTTCTTTCAAAATCAACTGAATCAACTCCGGACTTCTCGAAACACAAATTTGATCTCGAAATCTCAAACAATCATCAACATCAACTCGAAATTCAAAATCAGAATTCAAATCACACTGAGCTCATTTCACTAACATTTCATTATCAATTTTCTGAGCATCACAAATCTATTGTAAGAACAACGGTCTCACTTTTAATTCGGCCAAAACTGAACCATCATCAAATAGAGATAAATGAGCATTCATTGCACGTAGCACAAACAGTAATTTCTAACTTAGAGCATCCGCAACAACATTTGCTTTACCCAGATGATAATCTATCACAAGCTCGTAGTCTTTTAACAGTTCTAGCCATCTTTTCTAATGCAAATTCAAATCTTTCTAAGTCATCAGATATTTCAAACTTTTATGACCCAAATACACATGACATTTTTCATCAAAAAGATAGTGACGCCAAAGTTTTAGTGTGTAACACCCCAAACCCGGCCTAGAAGTTAGGCCCGAATTCGGCGTGTCACATTGGAGTGTTTTGTTTATCAAACCCAGGTTTTCATTGAACAACCCTTCTTACAATTAGAACTTTTTGCTATTTAAAACCTCAGATTTTGTTTGCTTGTTTTTAAAACGAAGTTTATTAAAAGTCATTCTCTTGTAAAACGTTGTCACCTTTAAAACTTTATTTGTTGCGAAAGCTTAATTTAAACTGTTGCAGAAACGTGATGTTTTGAAAAATAGTTGTTGTTTTGGTGTTCTACTTCTAGCAATTATAAACCTATAAATAAGATTCCAAATTTAAAACCCAGAAATTAGAAAGGCCTTATTACAACCTAAAAATAATAAATAAGGTAAATAAAATCCAAAGCAAGTTTAAATGTGTGGCCATCTCCAAGTCCCTTGCAGCTCCAAACCGTTTATGTATGGGGATTACCTGCACTGTTAAACAATTGGGTGAGTTTACGAAAACTCAGTGTGCACCCGAAATAAAATTAGCGATCAATCAAAATAGTATGGGCCTAGGCCCGTCTCAGAAGCAGTGCCCAACTAGGCCTAAGCCCATTACAGAATAGATTCAGTGTGGGCCTTAGACCTAAACAAAACAGAATCAGAATGATCAAGCATGCAAAAACCCTGTCCATCCAGCCTCTACACACCAGCTCCGTCCAACCCTACACACCATGCGGGGATACAATATCAACCCACCCATCCCTACACATCACATAATAGTACCGATGCGGCACTAAACAGAATTTACAGCAGAGCTGCCAGAACGGTAGGCTAATAGCCATCAGAGATACGCAATGATCTTTGTCGAATGAATACTTCCTCCAATCACATAACCCAACCCCATGTTATGCAACATACACCAGTGGCATGCTATTAAATTTTATCATGAATGCAGACAGAATGAATATACATATACAAATCATCTCATGGCATACATAGTCATCCATGTATCCTATCGAGTCAAAACAGACATTTTACCCATGAGGGGTATTTCAGTAATTTTGCAAATCGATGGTATTTCGATAATTTCACAAATTGGGGTAATTCGATAATTTTGAAAACTGGGGGTAATTCGGTTATTTGGCAAACCGAGGGTATTTCAATAATATTGCAAACTAGGGGTAATTCGGTAATTTTACAAACCAAAAGTATTTCGACAATTTTTGCAAATCGGTGGTATTTCAGTAATTTTGAAAATTGGGGTCTCAGTGACCCAACAGAAGGTCCACTATCGCCTCGAGCGACTTAAGTACCCTAAACGGTGACAACGGTGTAAATGGGCCTAAGGCCCATTACTTGGCCCAAGTGGGCCCACACGCTTGTGTGGCCCAACTAGCCCAAAAATAGCCTCGGCTATACGAACAACACAGCTCAAACCAATCGAAACCATATGACATGCATTTTATCCGTGTGAGGCCCACCAGCCCATTGGGCCTACACAACCCATTTCAACCCCAACGCGGCCTAAAGCGACCTAAGCCCGTGAGAACACTCATGGTCGCCTCAACCATCTTACGCCCATATTCGTGGGCTCGATCCACCACATGTGCGATCGCATGCTCGTGTGGCATCATTCATCGGTATTTCAGCTTTTAGGCACTCTGTCGATCTATAATCAGAAGGAGTGTGGTTACACACACTGTATCGGCTTTCTCGCCAACTATCGAATACATGGTACTATTACACACCTTCAGTTTACCAGCCGACTATCAGGTACAGGGTAAATAACACACCTATTTACGAAAATGTGCAGTCAGTTCGCAAGCACTCCAACCCTAGATTCGAACATAAACAACCATTAGTCATCTTTACCACAAGATCCATAATCTTATTTGTTATAACACTTTTAATCTAGATTAGTAATAAAACTTGCCTTGATAAAGGTGTTAGCCCTCTAATAACGCTGATGAAGGTTAACTACAATCTCCTTGCCAAAAATCTATGTTATAGCTGGATTGTTTAGTCACATAGCTTAAATCTATATGAAAACTTATTGCAACCGTAACAACTTAGATTTGATTACTTGGACCAAGTGAATTACCTACCAAAAGTAGACAAAGAATGAGTAGCGGCAAAAATTGGCTGACCAAAAATGTACCCTCAAACCAAAGCACGAGATGGTGATCTAATCCCCATAATTGGAACAACAGAGATAAACAGGTGTAATGGAACACTTGGCCGATTACCAGAAAACAAAGGTAATATTCGACCACTATGAAGAAAAAACAAATGGGACGAGAAGAGGAAGAAAGGTAAATGAAGAGGGAGGAAGGAAAGTGAGTTCGGCTAGGATTATGAGAGGAGAAGGAGAGAAGAGAATGGAAATAAAGTTGCTCGGAAGACAAACCAATTGATAGGAAGAATAGGCCAAGAGGGAAGAGCAAGATACGACTTGCCACAAAAGGGAGAGTTGAGAAAACAAATAGAACCCAAAAGAAAATGCCTATTCGGCCAAGGGGAAAAATGTGTAAAATAAAGAAAAGCACCACAATCCCAAAACAAAGACTGTCGAAATTGATTACTGAGCATTCGGCATTTTCCTTACCCCAAATGGCGTCCTAAATGATTCCCAAACCAAACCCAAATCTCCCATAGATTCCTCATTCGGCTATAACACACCAACTTTGAATTTCCTTGATTTCCTCGAATTATCACTCCATAATCCACTCCTTGAATCCCTCACTTAACCTATTCAAACTCTCCAACACAAAGTTCAAATCCAACACAAACTCTTGCCCACACATGAGTAAAATAAATAATCCCATTTGCATGTAGTGAGACTTGAACCACTGTTCTCCTTGCCACACCTGAGACGCCACAACCATTCCACCACAGGCTCTCTTTGTGTCTCTTTTTAATCATAATTACTTAAAAACCTTAATACCAGGAGTCAGGGTTCCCCTAATGCTAAAAATAAAAATTTTCCATGTGACATGGCTTGGACCCAGGACTTTATAGAATCCCCTTAACCTTCCAAAATCACTCACCCAACAGATCTAACATGCAATTGTGTCATTCTCTTGTTCTCAAAAATTTTAAACGCTTCCATGCCCAAGGCCCAATTCCTTTAGGCCCAAAATTTGGGGCGTTACATAGTGCAAACACGACCGCAGCTAATTCAAGGTCGTACGTTGGATAATTCTTTTCATGCAGTTTCAATTGTCTTGAGGCATAAGCTATAACTTTGCCTTCCTGCATCAAGACACAACCCAGACCGTTTAACAAAGCATCACTATATATCACAAATTCTTTACTGAATTCTGGTTGTACTAGCACTGAATCTTCAGTCAATAGGAATTTCAACTAATCAAAGCTTTTCTGACACTTTTTGAACCATTCAAATTTCATATCTTTCTGAAGTAATCTCGTCAACAGAGTTGAAACAATCAGAAATCCTTTTACAAATCATCGGTAATTACCAACAAGTCCCAGAAAACTACAAACTTTAGATACATTTTTTGGAGGCTTTCAGTCCAAAATAGCTGAGATCTTGCTCAGATCAACTCGTATACCGGATGCTAATACAATATGACCTGGAAAACTAACTTCATGTAACCAGAGCTCACGTTTACTGGATTTAGCAAATAGCTGCTTAACACGCAGAGTTTGTAGCAAAACTCTCAAATGTTCGGCATGCTCAACTTCATAACGCGAATAAATCAAAATGTCGTTAATGAATACAACAACAAATCGATCTAAATATGGTCAAAAAATTCTGTTCATCAAGTCCATAAAGACAGCAGGAGCATTTGTTAATCCATAAGACACAACTAAAAATTCATAATGTCCGTACCTCGTTCTGAAAGCAGTTTTCGGAATGTCTGAAGCTTTTACTCGTAGCTGATAGTATCTCGATCTCATATCTATCTTTGAAAACATAGAAGCTCATTTCAACTAATCAAACAAATCATCAATCCTGGGCAGAGGATATTTATTCTTAATGGTCACTTTGTTTAACTGACAGTAATCAATACACATTCTCATCGTGCCATCTTTCTTTTTCACAAACAGAACGGGAGCACCCCAAGGTGAGAAACTTTGTCGTGCAAATTCTCTATCGGTCAATTCCTGCAACTGAGACTTCAATTCTTTCAATTCTGTTGGAGCCATTCTATATGGAGCTATTGAGATAGAAGTCATCCCCGGTATTAACTCAAAGCGAAACTCAACTTCTCGTATCGGAGGTAATCTCGGTAATTATTCAGGAAACACATCAGGGAACTCATAAACCACAGACACAGATTCAACTTTCTTTTCTGTCCCTTTCGCATCAATCACATATGCAAGATAGGTTGCTTTCACATAACTCTGAGCTTTCATTACTAATACCATAGTCGGTAACCCATTCAAATCACTGGATTCAATTCGAACTATCTCATCATTCTTACATCTCAAATCAATATTCTTTCGTTTCTTCAGTTCACAATAGCATCATGTAAAGTTAGCCAATCCATACCCATGATTATATAAAATTCATCAAAAGGTAATAACATCATATCAGCTGGAAAACAGATTTCTAGAAACATCAACGGACAATTCTTGCTCACTTTGTCAACCATGACACTTTTGCCTAAGAAGTTCGATACTCTAATTACAAATTCAGTAGACTCTATAGGCAAAGTCTTACTGGATACTAAGTTTAGGCATATATATGAATAAGTAGATCCTGGGTTTATCAATGCAACCGCAGAAGTATCATAAAGGGTAAAAGTACAAGTAATAACATCTAGAGACGAAGCTTCCCCATGAGCTCGAATAGCATAAGCTCTGGCAGGCGCTCTCGCTTCAGATCTCGCAGCTGCATCTTTCGTATCTCTCTGGCTGCCACTCATATTTCTCATGTTTCTGGAAGGTCTACCCCTAGTTGAAACGTTATTCAACTTCAGATTCTGTACAATCTCTTGCTCAATAGACTCGGGACAGTCTCAGATAAAATGATCTAATGATCCACATTTAAAGCAAGCTTGGCCATTCAATCAACAATTGCCCAGATGTCTTTTACCACAATGTCTACACTCGGGTCGCTCAGATCTGACATTTAAAGCACCAGCTATCGAAGTAGCTGGAGCTCTAAAGCTCGAATGCGATCTAGTATGATCTCAGCTCGAGTGTCCCATATTAGCCTTTGAACGGCTATACTCATCCCAGAATTTCTTTGATGTAAACTGAAATGGTTTACTTAAAGATTTCTTTCTCATATCTCTAGCTTCTAACTCAGCTTTTTTTTTCTCTTTCCCAAGTTTTCAGCTTTACATGCTCGATCAACCAGCACAACGAATTGTTTTATTTCCAAAATTTCAACTAACAAATGGATATATTCATTCAAGCCATCTTCAAACCTTTTACACATTATTGCCTCAGTGGAGACACTTTCTCGTGCATACTAACTCAATCTCACAAATTCCCCCTCGTATTCTATAACAGACATAGGGCCCTATTTTAATTCAAGAAACTCTTTTTTCTTTTAATCAATGAATCTCTGACTAATGTATTTCTTCCGAAATTCGGATTGAAAGAAATCCCATATAATTCATTCTTTTGGAAAAATAGAAATGAAAGTTTTCCACCGTTGGTAAGTTGCATCCCACAACAAAGAAACAATACATTTCACACATTCATCAGGGGTACACGACATTTCATCAAATACTCGAATTGTATTCTCAAGCCAAAACTCAGCTCTCTCAGCATCATCATCATTAGTAGCCTTGAACTTTTCAGCCCCATATTTATAGATTTTATCGACCGTAGGCTTCTTCAACAGATTTGGATTCATACCCGGAGGTATAACATGAGTTTGAGGAGGATTAGGTGGGGCGGAGGTTGAGAAATAGTTGGATTTGCTCTAATATACTGAGTGAACCACTCATTCATCATTTGGAAGAAGGCTTGTTTAGCCTCTCCTTCCCGACAGCTTGTAACTGGTCTAGAATCAGACGGCGCTGTCCCTTGAGCGAGAGCAGGTGCATTACTTTCTACATCGTCAACTACGGCTCGTTCGAGATCCATTTATTATATGGAAAACATATTTTATCTGTTAAGACTCATCACACTATCACAGTTCGTATATATGGCATGTATAGCTAGACTCTCAGACGCTACGTTAATCCTAGAATCAACTAAATTGTAGGTCTGATACCAACAAATTTGTAACATCCTAAAATTTGGAATTTTATGTGTTGCATTATTTTGGTGCTAAGCTACTTAGATTATTAATTGTGTATGTTTAGGAGGTCCTGAGAAGGCTCGAAGTTTATTTGGACCTAGTTAAAAGAGTAAGTGACCTTAAAAGCTTATGGAAATAAATGAGTTAATAACTAGCATAAATGAGCAATTAGTAAACAGGTTATGGCATCAAGTGAAGTACCTTGAGGGAAGAGGTTCAAATCCCATTGTGTGCAAATTTTGACCATTATTTTTGCACACTTTCCTAATATGTCAGCCAAGCTTATAAATAAGGCAAGTTGGACTTTTTATTTTTGGCAAGATGGCTAAGGAGAACAGGAAAGAATGAAGTTGAGGAAAGAAATCAAAGGAAAAAGGCAAGTAAGGGGAACATGTGGCTTATTTCATGGAGATTGTTTTGGAAAGTTTGGGTGACCAAACTTTTGTCCTTTAGGGGCATGAATGTGGACGATTTTGGGGCTATAGGTGATAGCCGAATTTTGCTTGGTGTTTTGGTGAGACTAAAATGTTAGTTTTGGTAAAAAATACCATTGGCATCAATTGTCATTTTCTCAAAATTTCTACTTTTTGTGAATTTTGGTTTTTCTTCTATTCCTCCTAGCACAATTGTGCATTTTCCTCCTCTTTTGTTTGGTCAAAACCTTCATCCCTTGTTCATCTTTCTTGGATAGTCGAACAACCTATCATCCATCCAACCTCTCATCCTTTCTTTTAACTATTCCTTTAATTGTTTCTCTTCTCTAAACCAACACCACCATTAAATCACATATTCTTGTTTGATTATTCCCCATAGCCGAATATCAACATATATTTTCCTCTATGACCAAATCTTCATCTCTTCTTTATCTTTTCTTCTCATCCATTTTAGCACTCATTTCTTGATTTAATCGGTAAGTGTTCTTTTCAACTATTTATTTTTTCTTTCTTCTATTACCGAATCTATATTTTGGTTTGGGAGGGTCTTTTTGACCAAGACCATCACTTATTCTCTCTCAAACAAGATCTCTTTCTTCTTCGTAGTGATATAGTGGAAGGCCGAAACCTTCATTCTTCTAAAGTCATCGTATAGTCGCTAGAAATCGGTCCTAAAATCTTTAAGGTAAGAGTTCTTCACGGATTTTATAATCATTCTTTATTCGTTAAGATGATTGTTAGTATGGTAATGATAAACCGATTATATTATAGGGATTTAATCGCTTGATCTATCCAATCGTTGATCACTCAGAAATTAGTTGTAAGCCAATCTTTACCATTTTCATAAGTCCATATTTTATCGTAATATCGATCTACATAAGATCTAACCGAATGGAGGCTTGTGGTACCGGTTCGATTGGAAAATCGAGTGGAGATCTCAAAAGGAGCGGATTTGCGATCCCTACTCCTAAATTCAAGCGAAGGGTTGTTTCGGTGATTCAGAACTTTCCATCGGTTTGTGGATCCTCAGCCGGTGAGAATCGACTATTCGAGGTAGTTCGCAATTTTAAGGCATCAGCTATTCGGGATTTTTCACCGGGTTGTGGACCGTCAACCGGGGAAAACTGACAAATTGTAATTGTTCACGATCCCAAGGGTAAAATCATAGATCATTTGTTTTAAAGTAGATTTATTAGATAACGTACGTTGACTAATCGAACGTTATAATATTTTAGGTGTCGACGATCAAGAAAGCGTAGTGCTTATCGTAATCAGGTGTGTAATCTCACACCGTTATCCGTGAGTTAATAATTAATATCATATTGGTAGTAATCGCTTGATTAAATCGTATTATGGTGAAATCGGAAAATATTGGTTTAGATCTCATTATTTTGATAAATTTGACAAAATCAGTATTAACACCGTGAAAAATTAAGAAAATACCCCTAATGGGCCAAATCGATAAAATTTGCTATATGGACCGATGTGAAAATATGATATATGGGCCGATGTGATAATATGATATATGGGCCGATGTGATAATTTGATATATGGGCCAATTTGAAAATTTGCTATATGAGTCGAATTGAAAATTCGCTATATGGGCCGATGTGATATTTTGATATATGGGCCGATCTCATATTTTGCTAAAAGGGCCAATTTGATATTTTGTTATATAGGCCATAATTTTTGTAATAAACATCTGATTAAATTATTGTTATTATATTATGATCTGTTATGCATTATATACATGATTTCCATGGGACGGGATAATGATGAAGTGAAGTTCTGGTGGCTCTGCCACAAAATTCTGGTGGCTCTGCCACAATTTTGTATAGTGGCAATGCCACGTAAATTTTGATATTTTGGTGGCTTGACCACAAAATTATATTTGTTATAAATGGCTTAATTCCTGCGATTGGTGTGTTGGCGGGGTGGGTTGACTTGATCCCCACAGGTGTGTTGGTTGGTACGGGTGGTGTGTAGCGGATGGATTACTAAGCTTGGTTTGGGAATTGCATTTCATATTCATGTTATATTCATTACATTATTATTATTGTATATGGGCTTAGGGCCAAATATTTGTTTAATGGGATTTTGGCCCAGTGGACAATGGTAAGAGGTTACACACTGAGTTCTAGCAACTCACCCTGTTTTCCTTACCCCTTTCAGGTAAGGATCAGTGATGAAGACTTGGGCCATGGATGACTCGGTGGAGGCCATACTACAAAACGGTTTAAATTGGAATTTGGATTTCTCTTTAGTACTTTTAATTACTTTATTATCTTGAGTTAAGGTTGTAATAAGGCCTTTGGATAAATTTTTGTTTTGTTTTATGTTGGACAAATTTTATAAATTGTTCTTAGCATTTCAAATTGAGATTTTTCTAAAAACTAAAATAATCGTTTTCTTAAAATGACTAAACAAAAAGGGTTTCATAATAAACCTTTATAAACATATTTTTAACTCGAAAATTTCTCTTAAAATTTTCATAAACACTTTTCGAAAAGTACTTTCAAATTCTTCTCAAACCATTAACGATATTTTTAAAGTCACGATTTATAAGATTTTCATATCTCAAATTTATCGAATTATCAATCAATCTTTTATTCATTAATACTTTATCAAAAATTTTTAAATGGGAGCAGTTTTTGAAAAATGACTTAGTAGTATTTTCTCCTGTGACATGTCAGATCTGGCCTTAATGCATGTGTCGGGTTTGGGGTGTTACAAAATTGTAACACCCCTAACCCGTATCCGTCGCCGAACTAGGGTTAAGAGGCATTATCAGACATATCAGGACATTTTACACTCATTTCATAATATCAATCATACAACTTCATTTCATAATAATTCATACACATATAATCCCTTTAGAATGTCTATGATACCTTAATCATGCTTTAGAGAAGGTTCGGGACTAAACCGATCTCATACAAAACTTTGCGGAACTTAGAAAATTTTTCTTTCAAAACAGGGCATACGCCCATGTGGCTAGGTCGTGTACCTCACACGGCCGTGCCTTGGACCATGTCTCAGCCCGTGTGCAAACTGAGTTAAATCATACGGCCTATCACACGCCCATGTGTCTGGCCCGTGTGCAACACTGACTTGAGTCACATGGCCTGT
Source organism: Gossypium bickii (assembly GCA_025503065.1). NCBI lineage: Eukaryota > Viridiplantae > Streptophyta > Magnoliopsida > Malvales > Malvaceae > Gossypium > Gossypium bickii. Next base: position 55,442,246 of record CP106717.1, on the reverse strand, counting down.
CACACACCCGTGTGTCTGGCTCGTGTGCAATTCTGACTAACTTCAAATTGGGACACTGAAGGACACGGTCAGTACACATGCCCGTGTGCTCAACCGTGTGGGCAATTATAGGTCATTTGCAAGGCCAAATTGCCACCCATTTTGGGTCATACCTACATGTATCAATCAAGAATCATTTTATGTCCCAAAAATATCCAATCATATCAAAAATATTTACACAATTTGACCCATATCAACATCATTCACTACTTTATACAAATCCATCCAAAACATACCAATTTCCATATACTAACCTCTCATAAAAAACATACTAACTTTTACATCACATAACATGAATTATATTCACCCATAATCACATTTATTATCAAGCCATATCACATGGCTATAAATACATGCCCAAAAAAATATCTTAACATTTCTAGCCTATACATGCCATACTTCAATATGTACATTTTCAAAAGGTACCAAAATGTAGTTTGATAGTGTGGTGATGATCCTCGACGATCCCCGAGCAATGCAAACATACACAAAGTAAGCTTGCAAAAGCTTAGTAAGCCATATACAAATAAACTTACCACATAATCATTTATGAACTATTTCATTTATATGAACTATGGCATAACACAATAGCAAATTCTTATTTATCATCTAGCTCAATTGTTCATAACCACTTGCTTATAATCATACCACATTTTCATGTAACTCACATATCAAATGTTCATATTCATACATACCTTCCATTGCTAAACTTCATATACATACATACGTACCGAAATTTGGATGCACATTCGTATACTCATTCATTTCTCAGAATGCCCGTTGAACCGTTAGGAATCCATAAGGATACTGGGATATCTCTAAAAGCTCGTACAATGCCAATGTCCCAGAAGTGGTCTTACATGTAATCAAATATCGATGCCACTATGCCAGACAGGGTCTTACACAAAACCATATATGATTCCAATGCCCTGGACATTGTCTTACACGTAAATCACAAATCAATGCCAACGTCCCAGATGTGGTCTTACACGATAAGACATACCGGAATCCTATTGTAACACCAATTACACGTATTCAATGCCAGAATAGGGTACGAGGCATTACCAGACTTAACTTTCTTGAACATACAACCTTTGGGCTATAAAATTCGTTCCAATTAAAAAAAAATTCATTTACAATTGTAACGTCCCTATCATGGGTCTATGAGACTCGTTACATATTCTCGGGATGTTAAGGGACCATACCAGAACTTTTAAACACTTCTAAAATTTTGACATAAAACAGGGCCACACGCCCGTGTTCTTGGCCCCTGTGCTCCACACGTCCTAGACATGCCCGTGTCCTCACCCGTGTGGAAAAACCTGAGCATTCTGTTTGTGACATCAGCAACCTCAAAAGGGTCACACAGCCTAGGCACATGCCCATGTGGCTAGCCCATGGTCAACACTGACTTATAACACTAACTTGCAAGGGACACACGGCCTATTAACACACCCATAGGGTTGACCGTGTGACGCACACGGCCTAGACACACGCCCATGTGTCTACCCGTGTAGACAATTAGAAGGCTATTCTCTATCCCAATAGTCACCCTGAAACATAAGCACACATATACCAACACAAGCAACCCATAACATCGCAATAACACACTATGAAGGATCACAAAACATCATTTGCATAAACTTTCACTTCATAAAACTTGTTACCATTAAAATATGAAACTTGATAAATATCAGTCAATTCTCAATGACCATATACAAAATGGCTAAGCCCTATACATGCCATAGAATCAAAAGGTTTTGCATTCACTTATACCTAAAATGATAGCTTGATAGTGTGATAGCATCCCTGGCAATCTCCAACCCGAGCCAGTATAAAACCCAACACGATATGAGAAAGGCAAGGGAGTAAGCTATAAAGCTTAGTAAGTGAAACACCCCATACCCGGCCAACGAGCCTGGACCGGATCTGGTATGTTCCTCGAAGTAAACCAGTTAAAAATTCTTTTATTACTTTGGAAATCTGTGTGTTTTGAAGATAGTTTGCTGGTGGGTTGGGCTCGAGTTGAAAACAAATTTATTTTATATTGAAACCCATTTAATTTCAAGTGACAAAATATTTAAAGTTTATTTTAAATTAAATTGACTTAATCTCTAATAAATAAAATTTCGTAACATAGTAAGTAAAACAGAAAATAACATAGTTCACCATGGCCTTATTACATCAAATAAAAAACCAAAATGAAATTTAAGGTTCTTAGAAAAAATAAAGAGTCCACATAATAATTTCCTTGCTGGGCATGGCCATCACTAAGCTCCTGCCGACCCGGTCCATTACTGATCATCACCTGAAAAATGTTCCCACAACGAGGTGAGTCAACAGACTCAATGTGTACCACAACACTAAGTCTTAATAAATTCAAGCATACATTATCATATTACATACACATTCATATATCAGATATAAACATATGATGCAACCCGAACCCAAACCTATATGCCATCTGCTACACATCACCCGTACCATCCCTGCACACCGTGGGGACTACTAAGTCAACCCTCCATCCGCTACACACCATCGAAGCGATCATTTGCGCTTGACGTGCTCATCGCCTCTTATGAGTATTCGTGGTCTTAGGTCACCACACTCAGATATCGTGGTCTTAGGTCACCAATTTCAGATATCGTGGTCTTAGGTCACCACATTCAGATCTCGTGGTCTTTGGTCACCACATTCAAATATCGCGGTCTTAGGTCACCACATTCACTTCCCCTTTTCAATAACCCATATGCCCCATATCATACATATTATGCATTAACATGCCAAATTTCACATTCTTATTACTTATCACATGTTAAATATAACATATTTCATAATCCTAGCGAGAGTAAGAAACGTGCTGAGTACTTTGTACCATATCATGGTACCTTAGCCACATTCTTACACTTTCATATTAACACATATATCAAGTTTAAGCCATAAATCTATTAAGATTAGTGTGGGTGCACACTGATTAACTTAGCAACTTCACTTCAAATCCCAAAAATCCGATCTAAAGCCTTAGATCCTTAGTCCCTACATTCGGCCATTACTTAAAAATTTAATGAAGACCATTCGCCATAAAAAGCTGAATCCTATTAGGATTGTTGTAACCCAAAACTTACCTTGGTGCCGATTTCATTATAAATCAAATCCCAAAACTTTGTGCTACTCCTCCTTCAATCGGCCAATGCTAGATCATTTAACTTGATTAGTTTCGCTTTTTAAACAAATAAAGAATAGATCTAATTACCAAAATAGACCTTGGCCGATTGTACTTATGAACTCACCTTGCGATTTCAAATCCCGAAAGTATCTCTTGTCTTAATTATCTGTCGAAATACCTATACACATATGTTAGATTCGATTCTAACATTAAATCATCATAGATGGCCCTTGGCCGAATGCTATAGACACTTACCTTGTGGATTTTAAATCCCGGAACTCACCGAATAACTAGGGAACACGCGGCCTATGGTGTACCTTCGGGAAAAGAACTTCTCCTTCCTTGTAGTTGACACTTAGTAAATCCCGAAAGATCTCTTCAAAGTTTTGGCAACAAGATATTAATGGGGTTAGTCCTAGATTTCAGCAAATCTTAAAAGAAAAAGGATGAAACCGAATGAGATCTTACCCTTACTTTACGAATCGGCAATTCTTGCTTGAACCTTTAACAATATTCGGCTATGTAGGCTAGAAGGATCTTGATTTCGGCTTTTTGATTGGTAAAAAGAAAAGAGAAAGAAGAATAAAGATGGAGGATTCAGCTAGAGCACAAGGTATTTCGGCTTGGCAAAAATAAAAGAGAAGAGAGGAGTTATTTGCTAGAGAGAATTCGGCAGAGAGAGAGTTGAAAGAAAGAGTGAATGGCCCTCTTTTCCTTTAGTAGCCGAAATTACTAACTTAGAATCCCTTACTTGGCCATCACTCTTTTATTTTGATAGCTTTATCTCTTTAATTATCACCTAAAATAAAAGATAATTCAGCAAGTATACTTAGCCGAAATTATTAAACTCAAAGTCCCTTACTTGGCCATCACTTCTCCCTTATTTTCCTAATTAAAGAATAATTCCTCATTTATCATCTTTTATCCTTAAATAAAATAAAACGGATAAAACTCCTAAAATTTAGCCATGTGCTGTCCCCCTATTCCCTCTTATTGACGCCACTTAGCAAAATAAAGGCTTTAAAATTTTGCTCTCCATGTGACTCGAACACAAGTCCTTCCCCCTAGCATGTGGCGTCATTTCCAGAGCTCTAAGTGGTGCCTCCAAGCCACTTTTCCAAGCTCATTTGTGTGTCATGTTTTGCATACAATTCCTCTTAAGACCACCTTGCTTCATGTCCCCCTTTTAAACTTTAAACTTATCATTTCTAAAGCATTTCCTTACATTTCCAAGACATTTCCTTACATTTCCAAGACAAGACATTTGCTTACATTTCCAAGACATTTCCCTACATTTCCAAGACAAGACATTTCCTTACATTTCCAAGTCATTTCCTTACATTTCCAAGATTCTAAAAATGCACACATCACATCCATAACACATAAGACATACCAATGCATAGGCTATAATCCAGGATGTTACAGTAAGTATGTATGTAAATAATAAACAATTTATCACCATACTTTTAAAAATCCTTATTTTGAGTTCTCAAGATAATGCCATAATTATTGCATAATCTTTCTCAATTCACTTATATTCATCTTGAGCTGTCCACTTAAGTTACAGTCACTAAATTATTTTTATCCGGAGCTATGGAACTCCAAATTAAGATATGCTAATTTTCCTTGAAACTGGACTCACATTTCTTCTTACCATAAATTAGTACAGTTTATTCTTTAAATTCTCCCCTGTTTCGCTATATGACAGTTCTGACCCCTCTTCATTAAAAATAAATTTTCTCGTGGTACAGAACTTGAATGATGTTGCCGTTTGTTTCTCTTGAAGATAGACTCATTAATAAATTCAGGAATATAAATTTTACCTCTTGATTATTTTTGTAAAATTTTTAATGAATTTCCCATGTTAGAAAAGGGGATTCCGAAATCATTTTGACCCGGTCACACTAAAATAAAAATATCTCATCATATGAAATTCTTTTGCTTATTCTGTTTCTTTACTGAAAAAATAGACTTAATAAGCTTTAATTTCATATCTTATTAAACTTCTATTTCATTTTCCACAACTGCTGCTGCTGCTTTCCAAACTGTTTTTTTGCTAACTTTACTATATCATGTTTTCTTTGTATTAAATCTCATTTACACACTTACAATACTAAAGCATATCCATAGTTAGCCATGCCAATATCTAGTCATCATCAAATATTTGCAAGCCATTCATTGGCTCATTCAACTCAAACATCAGCAACAATATAAATCTCAAATGCTTGTGCTTACTTACTCATACTTGTTCTTACTCATCACATGTTACATAATAATTTCATACTTGTATTATAATCATGGTACCTGTATCACTTAATCATGTAGATTAGTACATTTTACTAATGCAAACATAAACTCAATCCTCATCCTTCTTAACTTGAATAATGTTCTTAATCAACTTGAGTAACTTGACTTCCTAATATCATTACTTGATTAACTTTCTTGTACCTTTTCCTTGCTTTACTCTTTTTCCCGATGAATTAGTCAGAATAACGGAGGATGCTCAATCTCATCAAGCATGGGTTTCGATGCCAATGCCATGTCCCAGACATGGTCTTACATGAGACCTTCCTTGTGTGTTTCCTTTGGAAACTTACCATTGCCATGTCTTGACATGGTCTTACGTGATATCCTTGCCTTATGAAACTTGTCAATGCCATGTCTTGACATGGACTTACATGATATCTTTTCCTTCGGAACTCACAAATGCCATGCCTTGGCTTGGACTTACATGGGATCTTTGCCTAATAATATCTTATCAATGCCATGTCTTGACATGGGCTTACATAATTTCCTTGCCTTAATGCTGATGCCATGTCTTGACATGGTCTTATACGAGCTTTCCTTGTCTCATGTTGTGAATTAAGCATCCTCAATATTCCAAACTTCAACTGGGACTTTCTTTTGACTTATTCTCATTAATTCCTTGTTTAAACATTATTAAACAACCTCATGGGAATAATGTAAAATAAATAACATAATAAGTAAGTAAATGAAAATACTTATGAAGCCTTAAATTCATAATGTGTGTGGATGCTCGATTTAGTCCAACACTTTATCCTTGCCTCGATTTAGTCCAACAACTTTACTTGTTTAATACTCATATTAATTAAATTGACTCATAATTCATACTTTGACAAAATTATGATTTTGCCCCTAAACTTTCACATAATTACACTTTTGCCCCAAGGCTCGTAAAATGAGTTTATTCAACTTTCTTGTATTTCAAGCCTGGCCGAATCATTTTCTTAACTACAGGAGCCCTTAATTTTCACTATATCACTCATGTATGACCAATTTCATAATTTTTGCAATTTGGTCCTTTTATGCATTTTTCATGAAAATCACTTGGAAAAAGATGTTTACCATACATCAAACATCCATATTCTTCCATAAATCATCAAAACACATGCATGTCATACATGGGTAAATTTTTTAACACAAACCCTAGCTCAAAATAATGGTAGAAATAGCTAAACCGAGTTACGGGAATCTTAAAAATGTAAATAACATTAAAAACGAGGATTGGATACACTTACTATTGAGCTTGAAAGCTTGAAAACCCTATCCATGGATTCTCCCATTCTAAATTGGGCCAAGGAAGAAGACGGACAAAGGTTTTTGGCTTTTATTTTGTCTTTTAGTCCATTTAATTACCAAATTACCACTTAAAAATATCATATTTCACTTATCTAATGTCCATTTTTGTCCAACAATTTGACCAATGGTATAATTGCCATTTAAGGACATCCAATTTAAAATTTCATAGAAATTGGACACTTCTAACTCAACTTTTGCACTATTTACAATTTAGTCCTTTTGACTAAATTGAGCGCCCAAACATCGTAATTTTCGAACGAAATTTTCACGAAATCTTTCTGTGAAATAGTAGACCAGAAAAATGTAATAAAAATAAGATTTTTCTCAACAGATTTGTGGCCCCAAAACCACTATTCTGACTAGGCCCAAAATCGGGCTGTTACTATTCTCCCCCTCTTTAAGGATTTTCGTCCTCGAAAATCTTACCAGAAAAAGTTGCTTTCAACTCTCCTGAAACACTTTCTCTAATCTTCTCAGAATTAAAAATTGATTTAAATCTCATATATCTCTTTCCAATATCCTTTAAACTTTTAGCACACAGTGTCGGAGTACACCTGTCAAATTCTAAACTACCCTCTTAGACTTATCATTGATATAAAAACAAATTGTTGTGCGAAAATGAAACTGTATACTCAGAGTTCCCTATGTCTCATTCTATAATTACGATGTAACCATCGGATTTCTATTTGACATAATGGAACTGGCACTGTTCATAATCGAATAATCTCAGAACCATATTACTCGGCTAATCTATCTCAGAACCATATTACTCGGCTAATCTATCAAATAAGAAATCTACACTTAATGAAATGATCATACGGATCTTTCTTTATCAATTGATTAACCATAAACCAATTATCATATTCCTTTTCAGGGATAACGACAATCCCGATATGAAATCTATGGTAACTCTATCTCATTATCACTCTCGCATAACCACTGACTGTATTAGTCCCGAATACACTTGATTTTCGGCTTTTATCTGTTAACATATCATCATCTGAATACGGATCAAAGATATCATGTAATATACGCAATCATTAACACAACTACTTTATATGACTACACTGTTTATTACTCTTGGATGAACCGATGAACTACTACTGAGTCTCGTACTCAACTTCTGTAAAAACTCTAGATTACCCAGTACGTGAATTCCATCTCAGAACAATAATAATAACAAGAATCAAGTCTAACTTGAAATTTAGAATAGAAAGTCATTTCACCCTGTACTCGTTTAGTTCACCACTCTCTATCACATTTCTGAGCTTCTCAATTCACAAAGAAATCATCGCTTAAGCTTTTAACTTAGCTAGGACTAGTCCATCATCAAATAAGATAAATCGAGTAACCAGTACACAGAAAAATAAACAAAGATTTTCCATTCAAGCATCTGTAACCATACTTGCTTTCCAAAAGGTATGTCGATAATCACTCTTAGTCTTTTAACATCTCAAAACATTCACATTGTCTTAATTTCATATCCTTCTGAGACATTAAATACTTTAACCCATTAGGATCAGAAAGCTTATGCGATTTTTCATCGAACATACAAAATCATCCAATTCACAACACAGATATAAAAGTGATCGTCTCTAAATCATTAGTCGACCAGTTCTTTTTCGTGTGACTTTAACCGTCTGCATGTGTAAACTACTTCTTCACATGTATTAAAACATATTCCGATCTGCTCAATAGTACATCATTGAAAAAAAATCGCAATTTCCTTACTCAATTCAAACTGAACTTAGAACTAAAGCTTCGGTTAATAATACTTTCAATTGTTTAGAACTTTGCTAACATGCATAGATCATTCGAACTTTCATAAATGTGATGACTTTATCAATCAGTACAACTTTAACTCGTAATAACATCATTTGATTTGAACAATCCAATAGGCATATCTCTGCATCATACTTTCCAGAATATAATTTCTTCATTCAGATTATCCGTCTATATAATCGTGAATGCACAAATTTCATTCCTATACTTGAGGATACTTTAAATACACATAACTCAATTGAATCGAATAGTGGAGACTAGCTTCTTCTTTATCTTTGACATTGCATAATCTATTTAATCTTTGAAACATTCTGATATTTCCTCTAAAGCTATTTTCACTTTTCAACTATTCTCATCTCTATATACTTACTAATTATTTCATCACTGAACTCTTTAGTTTCACACTTATGAACTTATTCAACATGGTTATCGTAAAATTTCGTCATAAAGCATCACTGGTAAGGGGGTGAGGTCATAAAGCCTCTAACTTGACGCTCATAAATACACACATATGACTTAACATTCATCATTAACGTAATATCATCATAATCACATAATTCACTTCAGACAATTGAATATGCTTATTCGTTTTACGAATGTTTTCTGTCATTCACAATTTCAAACAATGAATTTACTTACTAGCGTTTTTCAAATTAGAGAACGCCTTACGGCTTCGAGTATGTCGTTTACTTGATGCCATAGTCCAACTATGGTCTTACAAGTACACACATGTACTACCATGGTCCAACCATGGTCTTACATCCACAATGCCATAACCCAGTTATGGTCCTTTCACTGAAATGCCATAGCCCAGCTATGGTCTTACATTCCATACTTTTCCATGGTCCAACCATGGTCTTATCTGTCAATTCATTATTAAACGATCGCACTCATTTCCTCGTTAACAAAGATGTAAAACATAACATCATACTATCTGTAATTTAACAAGTAAACATAAAATTCAACCACATTAACATACTGATTACACTTATTCAAACAAGTGTACATAACCACACATTCCATCAATTTGTGTAAGTGTACTTATCATATTCACTTAATCAAATAGGTTGGGCACATATCATCATATGCATGCCAAGAAAATATGAATGGGCTTATCACCACATAAACTTTCATTTTATTCCATGTTTCCACATTTCTCAACTCATGGTTATCTCACTTCGTACATTAACACATACATATCATGAACTTCTATCCATACCTTTCTAAGTTTAGTCTCATCACGAACACATTTCAATCACTTCAATATCATTTTTTTAGCATTATCGAAGATAGCTTGGTTGGAAGTCATCTCTGTCTTAACAAAATAATTTCGTTAGAGCTGGGAGATATCACACTATCACGGTCTACATATGGCATGTATAGTTAGACTCTTACTTATGCTAGGTTAGTCCGAAAACCAACTAAATCATAGCTCTGATACCACTAAATGTAACACCCCTTACCCGTATTCAACGCCGAAATAGGGTACGAGGTATTACCAGACTTAACTTGCTTGAACATACAACCTTTGGGCTATAAAATTCGTTCCAATTAAAAACTTTTTCACTTACATTCTTAACGTCCATATCATGGGTCTACGAGACCCGTTACATATTCTCGGGATGTTAAGGGACCATACCAGAACTTTTAAACACTTAGAAAATTTTGACATAAAACAGGGCCACATGCCTATGTTCTTGGCCCGTGTGCTCTACACGGCCTAGACACGCTCATGTCCTCACCCGTGTGTAAAAACCTGAGTATTCTGTTTGTGACGTCAGCAACCTCATAAGGGTCACATGGCCTAAGCACATGCCCGTCTAGCTAGCCTGTGGTCGACACTGACTTATAACACTAACTTGTAGGGGACAAACGACCTATTAACACACCCATGGGGTTGACCGTGTGATGCACACGGCCTAGACACATGCCCGTGTGTCTACCCGTGTAGACAATTAGAAGGCTATTCTCCATGCAAATAGCCACCCTGAAACATAAGCACACATATACCAACACAAGCAACCCATAACATGGCACACACTATGAAGGATCACTAAACATCATTTCATAAACTTTCACTTCATAAAACTCGTTACCATTAAAATATGAAACTTGATAAATATCGACAAATTCTTAATGACTATATACAAATTTACTAAGCCCCTATACATGCCATAGACTCAAAAGGTTTTGGATTCACTTATACCTAACATGATGGCTTCATAGTGTGATAGCATCTCTGACAATCTCCAACCCGAGCTAGTATAAAACCCTACATGATATGAGAAAGGAAGGGGAGTAAGCTATAAAGCTTAGTAAGTATGTATGAAAATAATAAACAATTTATCACCATGCTTTTAAAAATCCTCAATTTGAGTTCTCAAGATAATGCCATCATTATTGCATAATCATTCTCAATTCACTTATATTCATCTTGAGCTGCCTACTTGAGTTACAATCACTAAATTATTTTTATCCAGAGCTATGGAACTCCAAATTAAGATCTGCTAATTTTCCTTGAACTAGACTCACATATCTTAAATTTTGTTCTTTAAAATCTCCCCTATTTTGCTGTCTGACAGTTCTGACCCCTCTTCACTAAAAATAAATTTTCTCGTGGTACAAAACTCGAATGATGTTCCCGTTTGTATCTCTGGAATATAGACTTATTAATAAATTTAGGAATATAAATTTTACCTCTTGATTATTTATGTAAAATTTTTAATGAATTTTCCAAGTCAGAAAAGGGGATTCTGAAATACATTTGACCCAGTCTCACTAAAATCAAAATAGACTATCTCATCATATGAAATTCTTTTGCTTATTCTATTACTTTTGTGCAAAAATAGACTCAATAAGCTTAAATCTCATATCTTATTAAATTTCTAATTCATTGTCCAAACTATTTTGTTGCTAACTTTATTATGTTTTATTTGTATTAATTCTCATTTACACACTTATAATACTATAGCATATCCATAGTTAGCCATGCCAATAGCTAGTCATCATCAAATATTTACAAGCCATTCATTGGCCCATTCAACTCACACATCAACAACAATATAAGTCTCAAATGCTTGAGCTTACTTACTCATACTTGTTCTTACTCATCACATGTTACATAATAATTTCATACCTGTATTATTATCATGGCACCTGTATCACTTAATCACGTAGATTAGTACATTTTGCTAATGCAAACATGAACTCAATCCTCATCCTTCTTAACTTGAATAATGCTCTTAATCAACTTGAGTAACTTGACTTGCTAATATCATTACTTGATTAAATTTCTTGTACCTTTTTCATGCTTTACTCTTTTGCCCGATGAATTAGTCGGAATAACGGAGGATGCTCAATCTCATCAAACATGGGTCTCGATGCCAATGCCATATCCCAGACATGGTCTTACACGAAACCTTCTTTGTGTGTTTCCTTTGGAAACTTACCATTTCCTTGTCTTGACATGGTCTTACATGATATCCTTGCCTCATGAAACTTGTCAATGCCATGTCTTGACATGGACTTACATTATATCTTTGCCTTAGGAACTCATAAATTCCATGTCTTGGCTTGGACTTACATGGGATCTTTGCCTTATAATATCTTATCAATGCCATGTCTTGACATGGACTTACATAATTTCCTTGCCTTAATGCCGATGCCATCTCTTGGCATGGTCTTATACGAGCTTTCCTTGTCTCATGTTGTGAATGAGGCATCCTTAATATTCCAAACTTCAACCGGGACTTTCTTTTTACTTATTCTAATTAATTCCTTGTTTAAACATTATTAAACAACCTCATGGGAATAATGTACAATAAATATCATAATAAGTAAGTTAATGGAAATACTTATAAAGCCTTAAATTCATAGAAACTTACCTCGGTACTCAAAATGTGTGTGGATGCTCGATTTAGTCCAACACTTTATCCTTGCCTCGATTTCGATCTAGGCTTTGTTTTTCTTGATCTATAATAACAATATTACTTGTTTAATACTCATATTAATTAAATTCACTCATAATTCATACTTTGACAAAATTACAATATTGCCCCTAAACTTTCACATAATTACACGTTTGCCCCAAGGCTCGTAAAATGGTTTTCATTCAACTTTCTTGTATTTCAAGCCTAGCCGAATCATTTTATTAACTACAACTGCACCTAATTTTCACTATTTCACTCATGTATGACCAATTTCATAATTTTTGCAATTTGGTCCTTTTTTGCATTTTTCATGAAAATCACTTAGAAAAAGATATTTATCATACATCAAACTTCCATGTTCTTCCATAAATCATCAAATCACATGCATTTCATACATGGGTAAATTTTTGAACACAAACCCTAGCTCAAAATAATTGTAGAAATAGCTAAACCGAGTTACGAGAATCTCAAAAATGTAAATAACATCAAAAAAGGGGTTTGGATGCACTTACTATTGAGCTTGAAAGCTTGAAAACCCTAACCATGGCTTCCCCCATGCTAAATTCATCCAAGGAAGAAGATGGACAAATGTTTTTGGCTTTTATTTTGTCTTTTAGTCTATTTAATAACAAAATTACCAAAATGCCCCTAACTTAAAAATATCCTATTTCACTTATCTAATGTCCATTTTTGTCAAACAATTTAACCAATGGTCTAATTGCCATTTAAGGACCTCCAATTTAAAATTTCACAGAAATTGGACACTTCTAACTCAACTTTTGCACTATTTACAATTTAGTCTTTTTGACTAAATTCAGAGCCCAAACGTTGAAATTTTCGAACAAAATTTTCATGAAATTTTTCTGTGAAATCGTAGACCATAATAATATAATAAAAATAATATTTTCCTCAATGGATTTGTGGACGCAAAACCACTATTCTGACCAAGCCCAAAATCGGGCTGTTACACCTATGTCATGACATATGTATCCTAATTATTCCTAAGGTTCGTACGGGACTTTTTGAACATTGACACATTGTCGAAAATTTCTCGGATTTAACATATACATCTTCCATAGTCATTCATCACAATTCAATTTCATATAAGCATGAATAAATCAACTCAAACACATCTATTTGTATATAGACTTACCTCGTATGAATTCAGATGGAAATAAATGATTACTTGACCACTTTAGATTTCCCCCGATCTAATTCCATTTTCATTCGTTATTGATCTAAACACATTCAAATTTAACTCTTTTATTCACCAAATCATTCAATTCAATCCATATACACATATTTAGGGTATTTTATAAATTAGCCCTCACATTTTCACATTTTGACATTTAAGTCCCTAATTCATAAAATCATAAAATACACAAAACTTCATTTTACCCATGCCAGGCCGAATGTTAATATACTTCATATAAGCCCATTTATTTAATTTATTTCACATTTTAGTCCCTTAATTTCTCATTTTCACAATTTATTCCATTATGCTCAAATTCATCAAAAATCCAAATACAAAACATGTTAACCCAAAAAATATCTTTTATTTTTCATCAACTAACATCACAAAGCTCACAATATCATCAATGACATAACACAAAATTATCATGAAATCCTAAAATTGAGACATGGGCTAGGTAATATACGAAGCAACGATCTCAAAAACATAGAAATTATCAAAAATCGAACAACTATCATACCTTAATCAAAGAAAACTAAGGCCGAACCTAGCTTTCTCTTTTACTTTCTTTTTGTTTTGTATTTTCGGTCATAAAAGATGAATATGCATGGCATTTTAAGTTTGGTTTTATTTTATTACATACTAATATACTTTTTACCGTAATAAACTTAATAAATTAATTAGAAAACCATAGGCAAAAGCCCATAACCGTCACTACATTGTTCCATGGTCAAATATCCATTTAAGGACTTCACATAAAAAAAGACATATCAATTCGGCTATTATTTAAATAGAAGGATAATTTTGCATTTTCCGCGATTTAGTCATTTTTTGAAATTTAAGCACACAAACGATCAATTTTTTATACAAAACTTTCAAACATGCTTAATCACATACTGTAAACACGGAAAATAATATTAAAATATTTTTTTGACTCGAATTTGTGGTCCCGAAACACTATTTTGACTAGGGTATAAACCGGACTATTACAAAGGCTATTTACCAAGCCATTTTACCACCCTTACTTGTACATACATACACAAAATTGTATTACACCAATCAAGGCATATTACATACAACCAATCAGCCACAATCAAGACATCAACACATCATTCACATGCAACCATCTATCATACACAAACATCACATGCTTATCAACTCAAATCATGTAAATTCCCACTCCATGAAAGGAATCATCTTATAACTTACTTATACCAACATTAGCCAATTTCAATGGCCATTTACAAAATGAACTTTCAACCATTATAAGCCAACATATTTGGCCAAATCGATTATGACACATAACAAAATGACCAAGTCCCCTATACATGCCATAACTCTAAATGTTAAATTCATTGGTACCCAAAATAATTGTTGTAGATAGTGTGTATGGATCTCCAAAAAATCTCCAATCCCGAGCTAGCTTGGTTACAATATAAGATAAAGGAAAGGAAGGGGAGTAAGCTTTATAGCTTAGTAAGTTCACATGCAAATAATAAGCAACATTAAACAACATTAAACATGAATATCATTCAATTAGTATAACACAAGTTACATAATTATCATCATAGGTTCATAAACATAACTTAATCATTCTTAGTCTTACCAAGTGTTCATCACATACCCAGCTCATTCTTCTGAGTTTTTCGTACATACCTGTACCAACTTGTAACATATCCTACTCTTTCTCGTCTTTGACATACCCGTTGAATACTTGGAATACTAATCGGATACACGAAAAGTCTTGCATGTAACACCCCTTACCCGTATTCAATGTCGGAACCAGGTACGAGGCATTATCAGACTTATCTCACTTGAACATGCAACTTTGAGTTGTAAAATTTCATCCCAACTTAAAACTTTCCATTCACATTCAAAACATCTTCATTAATGGCCTACAAGGCCTTAAACATGCAAACAGTCGATCTCGAAAATCAACTGGGAACTTTTATAAAATTAGTAAAGTTTTACCTTAGCAAGGCCACACGCCAATGTGAAATGGGACACGCTCGTGTAGGCAGGCCGTGTGGTCAGAGATGCCCATGTCCCTAGCCCGTATGGAATTTATTTTCCTTTCGAACCTATAGGGGTTTTCACACGGCCGATTACATGCCCGTGTCCTTGGCCCGTGTCCTCCACACGTCCTAGACATGCCCGTGTCCTCACCCATGTGTGAAGACCTGGGTATTCTGTTTGTGATGTCAGCAACTTCATAAGGGGCACACAGCCTAGGTACATGCCCGTGTGTCTAGCCCATGGTCGACACTGACTTGCAACACTAACATAGAGGGGACGCACGGCCTAGTCACATACCGATGAAACTGACCGTGTGTCACACACGCCCGTGTGCCTACCAGTGCGAACAAGAATAAGACTATTTCCCAAGCTCTTTTTACCGCCCTAACTCATACAACAACAACCACATTCAACCATTACTCAATCATCCAATCATACATCATACACAAACATGAAAAACTTCATCCTTTCATATATAATGATAATGAGCCATTAAATATAGCCATTTACAAAAGCGTTCATCTTTAAAGAAGCCAACACACTTGGCCAAAACAACAAAACATTTCACTATGTCTAGCCCCTGTACATGCCATACTCAAAATGCTAAATCTAGTATACCGAGATGAGCTGATAGTGGATGATCTTCAGATTATCTTCGTATCCCGAACCAGCTCTTTGACACTATAAAATAAGGGAAAAGAAAGGGAGTAAGCTTTAAGCTTAGTAATAAGCATCATAACATATGCTAAACAATTAATAACATTACATACTAAGCAAGAACAATTCACATTTCCATAATCATGCTTACTCATCTCGTCTCTTACCACATTCCAACCACATAACAATTATATTGCTTACAATTACTTGTACACATTCTCTGCACTCATCACCACAAAGCAACATGAACATTTACTTATACAATTTCTCGATGAATCCCTCAGAATGATACAAAGTACCCAGTGGTTTCGCACATAGCCCACCAATAGTTAATAATAGGGTGGTATCGCACTTAGCCCACCAACTAGAATATTTACGGTGGTTTCGTACATAGCCCACTAAATGATAATGTAAACGATGGTATCGTACACAGCCCATCGTGAATAAGTAATAACGCGATATCGTACACAGCCCACTAAAAAGGATAATTATGGTGGTATCGCACACAGCCCACCAAATAATTAGTACGAACATTTTTTCGCACGTACATATCCATTCCAAGGTTTATACAAGAATTACACACTATCTATCAATTTCAATCAATCTCAATCATAATTGATCTCATTCATACAATGCAGCAATAAGTAACAACATAAGTATTAAAGATGTATCATTTACACATAAACTTACCTCGGTGCAAAATGTATTAATTGACGGTTTAGTCCGTAACCTTGCCTTTTCCTCGATCAAGGTTGTTTTCGCGCTCTTCTTGATCTATAATAATAAAATTTACTCATTCAATCACTTTATAATTCATGATACATCAATATTTCTACTTAGGCAAAAATGACCATTTTGCCCTTATACTTTGGCAAAAATTACAATTTTGCCCCTAGGCTCGTAAATCATTTTCCATCATATTTTCTCATTAAACAAGCCTAGATGAACATTTATTTTTCTTACATCAACTCACAAAACCAATTATTTCATGCATTTATTACACAATTTTAACCTTTACAAGTAAGTCCTATTTAGGTGTTTTCATGATAACACCTTTCACAAAAGTTGTTCCTTAACTTACTGACATTCATTTTCTTCCATAAAAAATCAGTAAATAGTATAAACACTAAGTCCCTAAACTTCCAACCATTTTGCAAATTAGTCCTCTTGTAACAGTCCGGTTTAGACCCTAGTCAGAACAGTGGTTTCAGGACCACAAATCTGAGTTAGAATAATATTTTAATATTATTTTCTGTGTCTGTGATATGTGATTTAGCATGTGCAAAGGTTTCATGAATTAATTTGTCTGTTTGAGTGCCTAATTTGAACAAAGGACTAAATCGTGTAAATCGTAAAAGTAGCTTTCTATTTGATTAATGGCCTAATTGATGTGGCTTTTAAATGAGGAGGCCTTATGAGGTAATTAAACCATTTTAAAAGTGAGTGGATGGTATTAGATATTAATGGCCTTGAATTTTATATGTTTTATATGTTTATTCATAAGGTTAATTTTGTAAAAGAATTAATATATATGTTATGATAAAATAAACATAAAACATGGCCATTATTCATCTCATTTGGCCGAATATAGCAAGGAAAGAAAAGATGAAAAATGTTCTTAGGTTTCGGCTAGCTTTTGGCTTAATTGAAGGTATGTTTTTATCAGTTTTTGATAATTTCTACGTTTTCGTAATCGTTTCTTTGTATACTTCAAAACCCATGCTTCAATTTTGTGAATTGATGAATATTTTGTAATGTGCATTGATGAACATATGAGGTTTTGGATGTTTGAGGATGAAATATGAAAGATATGTGTTTGATTAACATAGTTTGTCTTTGAGTTTTTGGTGATTTTGAGATATTGGATTAAATTGAGAAAATGAAATTTTGAAGGACTAAATTTAAAAATAAATGAAATGTGTGGATTTGTATAAGCATGATTGATATTCGGCCAAGCATAAGTATCATGAAATTTGGTATATTTTGTTATTTTTTGAAATAAGGACTAAGTTGTCGAAATGTGGAAATGTGAGAGCTAATTTGTAAATTACCCTAAATATGTGTTTTTGGATTGAATTGAATGAGTTGATGAATAAAAGGATTAAATTTGAATATGTATAGATCAAGAACCGAAGAAAACGAACTTAGATCACAGGAAATCAAAAGTAATCGAGTAGCTACATTCATTTCCGTTAAACCGAACTCGAGGTAAGTCGATATACAAATAAATGTGTTGAATTGAGTTATTTATGTACCTATGAAATTTAGGTTGCTACGAATTATACTCGAGATGTTATGTCTATGAAATCCAAGAATGTGTTGACAAGGTATCAATGTTCGAGAAGTCCCATCTGAACCTAGGAATAGGTAGGATTGCATATGTCATGACATAGGTGTCCGATATGTGATATCATGTAAGACCACGTCTGGGACGTTGGCATTGATTCAAGATTTTTTGTAAGACCATGTTCTGAATGTTGGCATCGATATGAGATTTACGTGTAAGACCATGTCTAGGACATTGGCATCGTAATGATTTGTGTAAGACCCTGTCTGGGACAGTGGCATCGATATTTGGTTACATGTAAGACCACGTCTAGGACGTTGGCATTGTACGACTATTCCAAGCACTTTGAGTATCCGATTTTGTTCTGAACGGTTCAATGGGCAAGTCTGAGAAATGAATGACTATGTGAGTTGTACATCCATTTCAGGTACGTTGATATGTATGCTTTGTATAAGCATGAAATGTGAGTAAGTATGTGCATTGATGCAAAGGAACATTTGAGAAATATGTATGTTTGAGATATGAGCAAATGAGATGTTTTAGATATGATGAATTGGTAAGCAATGGCAAACCAAGTGAGCCAAAGAGATATCCATGTGTTTTTGAAATGAAGATATGTTTTTGAATCTAAATTGCTATGTTTATGAATGACTTTGTGATAAGTTTATTTGTATATGGCTTACTAAGCTTTCAAAATATTACTTGTGTATGTTTACTCTATTTTATAGATCGTCAAGGCTACTGAAGGCTCGAGAACCGTCGAGGATCATCACCACACTATCAAACTCAACTTTGGTACTTTTGAATGTTTATATAGCTAAATATGGCATGTATAGGCTAGTTGTTTTGGAACATGTTTGAGATGTGTAAATAGCCATGTGATGTGGCTAGATAAGTGTTGGTAATATGCATGAGTATATGAAGTATGTTTTGGTATGGCTTGATGGCAATAAAATGGTCTTACAAATGGTAAGTTTATTAATGGATTGATGCCATAGTGATTTAGTGAAATTGTGGATGAATCATGCTTGGTTTTACATGTGATTTACTTGTGCTATTTGGAATAGAAGTTGTCATGTTTAGAAATGTAATTGAATGGGATGATAGGTTGAACGTTTGATATAATTTTGGCTGCCAATTGTGTATAGGATATTGCTTGTTTGAGCTTGTAGGGATGACCCTTGTGTGGGTGGCAATTTAGCCTTGAAAATGGCCTATAATTGCCCACATGGTTGAGCACAAAGGCGTGTGGCTCTACCGTGTCCCTCGTGGTTGAAATACAAGGCAGGACACACGGGCGTGTGACTGGCCGTGTGGTGCAAGTCAGTAGTGGCCACGGGTAAGGCACACGGGCGTGTCCACAGCCGTGTGGACAAGTCAATATGTATATCGTATTTTGACACGGCTTAGACACACGGGTGTGTTTGAGGCCGTGGGAGGTACACGGCCTGCCCACACAGGCGTGTGACCTTTGTAACTTAGAAAAAATTTTAAACTTCTGAGAATTCCCGTATGTGTTCGGTTTAATCCCGTCCCTATTCTAAAGCATGTTTAAGGTCACATTGACCTATTAAAGGGACTCTTTGATTGCATTTGATGTATTATATCATGAAATGTCAATAAAAGATTCCAATTGTCTAGTAATGCCTTTTAACCCTAAATCGATGATGGTTACGGGTTAGGGGTGTTACACCCCTCATTAGGTAGCTTAAGCTTTGGGGTTCCAAAAGTACAAAAATTATCAAGAAAGACCTCTAAAATCATTTACTTGTAAGAGAAAAGCTTGGCTGAAGTTTGGACTCCAAAATCCTCTAATTTCCTTCAATTTTTGATGGAGAAGAAGCATGAATAGTGAAAGCTGATATCTCTTTCATTTATCTTATTTTATTCATTTTCTATCACCTAATTTCACCAAAATTTGACCAAAATTTAATGCCCTTGTCTTCTTGTCTCTAGGTCAGTCAACACACCCTTAATGGCCTAATTGCACTTTAAGGACTGCCAATGTAATATTCTATGGCTATTAGACACCTTTTCCTTGTATAATAGAACTTTCGCACTTTATGCGATTTAGTCTTTTTCACAATTAAGCATACAATTGCTAAAATTAAAGCACAAAAATTTTCATACATCCGTATAAACATGATATAACACATAAAATAATATCAAAATAATTTTCTTCAACCTCAGATTAGCGATCCTGAAACCACTGTTTCGATTAGCCCCAAAATTAGGCTGTTACATTGAACATAGGTGCCACATACGTAGCCAATGCTACCTCATATCTCATAATGCATAGGGGCTCGCTCTCGAGCTAATCATGGGCCTGCTCACATAAGTTGTTAGTCAAGATGTAACTATGTAGTGCTGCTCATGTAACGCCCTAAATTTGGGCCTAGTAGAATTGGGCCTATTGGGCTTTGGGTCTCATAAAATTTTTAAGTGAGCAAGAAATGACAAATGACATGACAGCTTTAAAGGTTTAATGAATTTAGAGTGTCTAGGTGTGTTGGAGAAGCTCTGGGTTTGTGTTTTGTGGTGGAGGATTCTTAATTTATTAATTAAGGAATCAGAGTTGTGAGTAGTGGGCTTTTAAATAAAAAAATAAGTGAAAAATGCCACAAAGAAGCCTATGGTGAAGTGGATAAGTGACGCCACTAGGTTATAGAGAGGTGGCAACATATGCATGCAGGGAGGTCTGAGGTTTGAGTGCTAGCTTAATTTTATTTTGGAGTTTAATTTTAGGCTTCTAGAAGGCTAGAAGTGGCATGTAGAGGGACTCTAAGGAGAAGTGATCAGTAGAGAGAATTTAGGAGAAGGATAAGGGAAATATCATGGAGAAAAATTAGGAGATGAGCAGTGGATGAAGTGATGCCGAATTGGACTCTAGGGGTGGCTAAGTTTCGGCTATAGGCTATATAAATGTGTGTGTGCCGAATCTGGGGTCCTAGGTAATACGTAATTTTCCATTCTTTCTCTTTTCTTTGTCAAAACGTTATTTTTTCACAACCGAAAATACCTTGCCTTGTTGCCGAAATCTCCTAAAGCCAAATCCCTTTGTGCCGCATTCTTTTGAAGGGCTCTTTCGGTTTTCAATACTTTTCTCTTCTCTCCCATGGCTGAATTCTCTTATTGCTAAAGTATCATCATCTTCTCTTGCCGAAATCCCTATTAGTGTCAAATCTTTGTTGTTTTCCTCCATCACAAATCGAATATTATCTACTATCAGTCAAGGTTAAAAGCAGAATCTCATTCAGTAGCTATCTAGGCCGCATGATCTAAAGTGGATTCGGTAAGTGTTCCCCTTAGTGTGTTCTGTTAAAAGCCGAAGGGCTATCTAACTTCTCATTGTCGTTAATCTTGTATTAACAAGGGTAAAGTTCAGAGATCGCAAGTGTGGTAAGGATCGTTAGCAAAGTGTAAGTGTACTCAACTCGATTATGGTTTAAGTAAATGGTCGAATGTGAGTATGATATATAGGGGTGACTTATGTGGATTATGAGTCACTCGGAGTTTGATGGTGTATGTGTGAGTGCAGATCTAGGGGATACTCGTGATTAGTAGCTAAGGAAGGGCTATTAGAACCCAGTGGCACACGGTAAGGTTACAGTAAGGCTTCGACTTTCGGTAAATATTTTGATTAAGTATGGGTGATTGATTGAAGGTTGGTTGGTTGTAGGTTCAAGACCAAGGGCAGCATAGCACGTCGCTGTAACCAGGTGTGTACAAACATTACATACACATGATATCGGCAATGCCAGAAAGCCGAAAAGCTGAAAGTGGCTAAATGGGCCCGGTGGGCCCTGAGGCTAAGTTTGATGAAATTGATTGATTTGGTTATATGAATTGAGTTAGTCATGCATGTTACATGATCTGGAATTGTTTTGGGCATAATAGGCCATAAGAATTAGATCTGGGCCTAATGGTCCATAAGGATGTGATTTGGGCTTAATGGGCTATATGAAAGTGAAATGGGCTTCATGGGGATGTAGACGAGTATGCTAGGGTTTAATGGACTTTAGGCCTAGTTCTGAACAACTCTTAAACCGCATAAGACTTAATCTAATAATTAAACATGTCCATGGACAAGTCGTTGGGTTAGAGTGTGGCAACGGACATATGCATGTCTAGGATTGGATCTAGGGAGAGCTTGGTACTTAAGCGGTCCTAGTGGCCCACTTCCTCTTCTCTAGAATCCCGCCTGGTGCGTAGTGTCTGTTCACTTTAGCCGCAAGGACTTATTAATGGGCCAAAGTTCGTAACTAAAACCCGAGAGGGACCAAAATACCCCTGATTTGAAACTTACCAAATACCCTTAGTTTGAAAATTACCACCATATCCTTACATTTACAAAATTACTAAAATACCCTTGATTTGAAAATTACCAAAATACCCTTAGTTTGAAAATTACCAAAATACCCTTAGTTTGAAAATTGCTAAAATACCCTTAGTTTGAAAATTTCCAAAATACCCTTAGATTTGCAAAATTACTAAAATACCCCTGATTTTGTAAAATTACTAGAATACCCTTGATTTGTAGAATTACCAAAATATCCCTAATTTTCAAATTTTCCAAAATACCCTTGTTTTGCAAAATTACCTAAATACCCATGTAGGGTAGAATTACGAAAATACCCTGGGTAGTGAAATGACTAAAATACCCCTAAGTGCTTAATGTGTGAAATTGTGTATGTTGCATTCATGAAATATATGTTGCACTTGGGTGGGTTTTGATGATACGGAGGAAGATTTGATGATCGTATAGTCACTTGACGACCGTGGATCCACCGGTGGCTTTAAGCCCATTATAGCAGCTTTGCTGCAACGTTTGAGTAGTGCCGCTACTGATGCTACCTTTGGAGTGTAGGGATGGGTGGGTTGATACTTATATCCCCACAAGAGTGTAGGGTTGGATTTGGGATAGGTGCATTGCATTCATGTGATACTGATGTGATATGCGGTCATTGTGGCCTAAGGCCCAAGACCACCGTTTTTGATAGAGCTTAGGCCCAATGTAATAATTGTATGTTGATTGGATTACCAAGGGTCGTACATACTGAGTTTCGAAACTCACCCCCTTTTATTAAATGTTTCAGGTGATCCTTAGTAAACGGCTCGACATGGGAGAGGACTCGGAGATGGCCACACTACAAGATACTTAGGAGTTTTGTTTATTTGTTTCAAAGGACATGATTTTAATTACTTTATTTTCGCTAGTTGTAATAAGGCCTTGTACTCCGATTTGACTTTGGATTTTGTGTTTTGTTATCATTGTTCAACTGTTTACTTAATTGTTAAACTTAAATAAATTTTCTTGAACATGGTTTTCGAAATACTTAAAAATATGTTCTTTTATCATTTCTTAACAAGATTCAAAGATTTTTGGCTTTTAGGCCTTAAATTTTAACTTAGCAAAGTCATTTTGAATTACTCCTTTGATGTGACATTTCGGGATTCGGCCATGACGTTCGGGCCGGTCTGGGGGTGTTACAGCTCACACAAGCTGTCAAGTATCCGTAACACATGCCGAACTACCCAGCCACTGGTAGACGTACGAGACGGCATTTGGATCACATAAATCACATATATCACGTGGTTTCCTAGTGACATGTCACTCTTATCCTAATCTATTCCTAAGGTTCAAACGAGATTTCTCACATGTCATTTCGCCGTTGAACATATCCACATTGTCATTTATACAACTCATGCATAATAAAACATATAAAAATACAAATATAACATTGCCTTTATTTACACACGAACTTACCTCGGTACAAAATAGTAGAAAATGATTTAATCGTCAAACACCTTATTCTTTCCCCGATCAAAGTCCAAACTTCATTTTTCATGATCTATAATAGAAAATTTAGCTTATTTAATATTCACAATACTCAAATCAGTCCAAACATCAAATTATGGTAAAATTACCTTTTTTCCCCTAAAGTTTTACATTTTTACAAATTAGTCCCTAGGCTCGTAAATGAAATGTATTCAATTTCTTGATAACCCAAGCCTAGCCGAACCAATTTCATGCTTATAGCAGCCCACATTTTCAAATAAATTAGATTTTTACTACCCATTTTACAACTTTTTACAAATAGGTCATTTTTAGGTATTTTCATGAAAAATCACTTAGTAAAAGTTGTCTATCACACATCAAACATGCATAACCTACCATTAGGCATCAAAACACATACATGTATAACATGGGTTAAACCCTAGACGTCAACCATAACTCAAATTAATGGTAGAAATAGATAGATCAGATGATAATGACTTCAAAAATGTAAAGAGCATTAAAAACGGGGATAAGATGTACTTACAATCAAGCTTGGAAGTTGAACAAACCCTAGCTATGGTGACATTCTAAATTTTGGCACATGGAGAAGAGGATGGACAAAAATTTTGGCTTTATTTTCCATTTTTATTCATTTATTTACCGAATGACCAAAATGCCCTCAATGCATAACTTTGAACTTTCACCTATTCATGTCCATTTTGTCCACTAACTTATCCAATGGTCTAATTACCAACTAAAGGCCTCTAATTTAAAATCTCACAGCAATTGGACACCTTTAACAAGTAGAACTCAATTATTTATTTTTACTAAATTAAGTGCCCAAACGTCCAATTTTTCGAATGAAATTTTCTCGAAATCATTTCATAAAAATGTAAACCATAGAAATATAATAAAAATAAATATTACTGTGTCATATTTGTGGTCCCGAAACCACTGTTCCGACTAGACTCAAAATTGGGGTGTTACACTTTCACCTACTGACAAATCAAACATCTAATTACAAACTCTGTGATCTCTCGTTTCATACCATTGCACCAATAGCATTACTTTAGGTCATTATACATTTTGCTACTCCCATGATGTATCAAATAAACACTATTGTGAGCTTCATTTAACAAATTTTGTCTTAATTTAGAATCTTTTGGTACACAAAGACAATTACAGAAATATAAACAATCATCAATTCCAATATCAAAATCAATTGTCTGCTTGTTTTTCACAGCTTCACTTTTCATTAAAAATTCAAAGTCGTTCTTTTGAAGTTCTTGAATCTCTAACAAGAATACCAGCCTCACTTTCAACTCAGCCAAAATGGAACCATCGCAATCTATTGATAAGCTTGCATTCAAAGTTCTCAAGGAAAATAAAGATTTACGACTCAATGCATCAGCTAAACCGTTGGCTTTCCCGGTATGGTAATCAAATACTAACTCATAATCTTTTGATAATGTGATCCACCTTCATTGTTGCAAGTTAAAATCGTTATGAGTCATAACATATTTTAGGCTTTTATGATCAGTAAAAACGTGACATTTTTCACTATATAAATAGTGTCGCTAGATATTTAATGCAAACACAACTGCAGCAAGTTCCAAATCATGTGTTGGATAATTCCATTCATGAGGTTTTAATTGCCTCGAGGCATAAGCAATCACTTTTTCGTTTTGCATCAAAACACAACATAAACCACAAAGAGACGCATAGCAATAAACAATAAACTCTTTTTCGGTTTCAGGATGAGCCAGCACTGGAGCTTTAGTCAACATATTCTTTAATAGATCAAAGCTATTCTTGTAACAGTTCGATTTTGACCCTAGTCGGAACAGTGGTTTCGGGACCACAAATCTGAGTTAGAAAAATATTTTAATATTATTTTCCATGCCTATGATATGTGATTAAGCATGTGTTACAGTTCTGTGAATTAATTTGTTCGTTTGCATGCTTAATTTGATAAAAAGGACTTAATTATGAAAGATGCTAAATTAGCATGCCATATGTTAAGTGTACTTATGTGTTGTGACTTTATTAATATGAAGTCCTTATAATGTTATTAAGCCATTTTTAAGTTAGTGGACAATTATGTCCATGACTTAAAATGTTTTCATCAATATATCATTAAGGGTAGCTTGGTAAAATGTTAATTAAGTTTAATTTAATATAAAAAAGCATGATAATGGCCATATTCATCATCTTTGGCCGAAGGTTCAAAGAAAAAGAAAAGAAATAAACCAAGCTAGGTTTTGGTTTTGCTCAAGCTAAATTTAAGGTATGTTTTGCTTCGGTTTTTGATAATTTTTACATTTTTGCAATTGTTGATTCGAATACTTTGAAACCCATGCTTAAATTTTGAGAATTGATGATGTTTTTGAAATATGCCATTGATGAACACATGAGTTTTATGATGTTTGATAGTGAAATATTAAATATATGTGTTTGATTATCATAGTTTGTCTTTGGAGTTTTGTTGATTTTGATTAATTTGGAGTAAATTGAAAGAATAATATCTTGATGGACTAAATTGTGAAATAAATTAAATGTATGGATTGGTATGATCTTAGTGTATATTCGGCCAAGAATGAGTATAAGCAAATTTGGTGTACTTTGTGATTTTGTGAAATAGGGACTAAAATGTCCAAATGTGAAAATGTGAGGGCTAATATGTAAATTGCCTTAAATATGTGTTTTCGAATTGAATTGAATGAGTTGTTGAATAAATGGATTAAATTTGAATATGTAAAGATCAAGAACTGAAGAAAATGGACTTAGATCGCAGAAAGGCGAAAGTTGTCGAATAACCGAATCCAATCGAATATCCGAATCCGAGGTAGGTCGATATACAAATAAATGTATTTGAATTGAATTATTTGTACATATATGAAATGTAAATTTCTATGAATATCCATTGAGATGGAATGTATATGAAATTCGAGTTTATATATATATATCGATAAGTTATCAGTGTTTGAGAAGTCCCGTTTGAACCTAGGAATAGATAGGATTGCATATGTCATGACATAGGTGTTCGATATGTGATATCATGTAAGACCATCTCTGGGACGTTGGCATTGATTCGAGATTTCGTGTGAGACCACATCTGGGACGTTGACATCGATCTGAGATTTACGAGTAAGACCATGTCTGGGACATTGGCATCGTATTGATTCGTGTAAGACCCTATCTGGGACAGTGGCATCAATATCTGGATACATGTAAGGCCACGTCTGGGACGTTGGCATTGTACGACTATTCTGAGCATTCTGAGCATCCTATTAGATTCTGAGCGGTTCAATGGGCAAGTCCGAGAAATGAGCAACTTTGTGAGTTGTATATCCATTTCAGGTACGTTTGAAAAGTACACTATGTGTGTATGAAAGGTAAGTGTTTATATGAACTTACTAAGGTGAATATGTATTGAAATGATGAGATAATATGTGAATATATGCTTGAATGAGCTATGTGTATATGTGACATTTGAGTTGAAGAATGTGGCAAGTTATGGCTAAGCAAATGAGCCAAAGAATATGTGATGAATTTTCAATGAGAAATATTAATATCATTGTATCAATGTGGTTATGTGCATTTTATGCAAAGTTTATTTGTATGTGGTTTATTAAGCTTTTGAAAACTTACTTTGTGTGTTTGCTCTGTTTTATAGATCGTCTGTAAATTCGGGATTTAGGGGTTATGCGTCCATGCATAATTCAGGTGATGGCATGCTTTATGGCATGGTTGGATAAGTTTTGGTGGTTTTGTGAACTCTAGGATGTAGGAGAGTGCCTTAAGAAATTATTGGATTTTAAGACCAAAAGGGAAAGCTAGGCTGAGGAGGCTTTAAGAAAAATTCTGGGGAGTTCATGTCACAAGGAATCATGTGGAAAAGTGGCTTGGGACGCTACCTAAGGAGTAGGGAAGCTTGCGTCAAAAGGGGCTTCAGGAGGGAGGAGGTTCGAATCATGATGGCAGCATAAAAGTGGGGTTTTATTTTGCAAGTTGGCGTCAAGAGAGGGGGAAGGAGTTGAACGGCTTTGGAGCTTTGAAAAGATGAGGATAAGCTTATTTTTCTTTTTAAATTTCGGCTAAGAGTAGTAGATAAATATGGGTTTATTTTATTTATTTTGAAGGAGCGTAAGGGAGGAATAATAGGAGAATTATAAGGGATATGATATGGGAAGAGCTAGTGGTCGGCCAAGGGACTCTGTAGGTGAGTATTTTTGGCTATGTAAAGGGGGATTAAGTGCCGAAATTTCTTGTTCATCTTTTAGTCTCCATTGCCGAAATTCTGTCAAGAGCTTTCGCTCTTTTTCTTTTCTTTTTCTATTGAAGTCGAACCCTCCTTGTCACCATTGTCAAAATACTTCATACTCTTTTCTTTTCTATTTGGTGTCTTGGCCGAACCTATTCCTCTTTCTCAAACTCTCTTCTTTTATTTGATAGTCGAATATTTCAACCCTCTTTTAAGGGCCATAGCCGAACCACATAGCCTCATCCTCTACTCTTTTTCTCTCCATTAGTAAAGTGCCGAAACAGCATAGTCGAATCTTTATCAAAGGTACTATCGAGTACGTGCTTGTGATCTTCCTGTCTCTTCAACGTGTAGTGGTAAGTGTTCTATTATTATCATTTGGTTTTGAGCTCTTTCTGCTAGTGTGCCGAAACCATGAGGATAGGCTTAGGGATGGCCGAATATTCTTTAAGCCATGATTATGTGTTCTTTTAGGTGTAGCCTACGTTAGGGAGCAGTAAAGGAGCCTTTCGAGACTTGTGGCGTTCAAGGTAAGTCAATAAAGTATTCGGCCAAGGGCCATCTTTGTAGTTTTCATGTATTGAGGCCGATTCTAACAATTAATTATCAGGGATTTCGACAGCTTCATAGTTACGTGGTGATTCGGGATTTCGGTAAGGACGGTAAGTGATTGCTAGTATTCGGCCATAGGCCATGCTATGAGTTTTAAGTGTTGACCAATTGTGTGCTATGTTTTTAGGAGCAAATCGACAGTGGTAAAGAAAGCTTTCGGGACTTTGATCCAATTGTTGGTAAGATTGTTAAGTTGTGATTTGGTTATTTGCTTAAGAGTTCATATTAATCGGTTTTGATTTAAGTGATTGTTGATGGAGGCAAATACAAGTCAAGAAGGTAAAGGGGTGGTCCCTATCCCGAAGTTTAAGAAGAGATCAGTTTCTACAGTGCGAGATTGGCCACCAGGGTGTGGGCCAACAGCAGGGGAGAGCTATAGGCAGATAACCGTAGTGTCACTTAGTGATAGCATCAGGATCGAGAGCGTAGTACTTTAAGTTATCAGGTGTGTGGTTAGCCTACTGTTTTCCAGGTATATGCTATATTTGTATGTGTTATGTGTATGTGCTAACAAGTGCAGTGGTAAATATGAAATGGATACCCTTAAAGGGTATGTCGATAACTAGGTTAGTATCGAATCTGATGAGATGTGGTTATTAATGTGTATATGTGAGTATGCCTATGAAAGTATGATTGAATGCCTAAATAACATGTACATGCATTATGTTATTATGTCATTATTATGTGTTGCATGTGCATGGGATGGGATATGAAGATGAAAGAAGGTACGGGTGTACTTTGAGTACGTGGTTTGATGTTAGCATTGTGCTACATCGTGGATTGGCGCTGACTGAGGTCGCGTTGTGGATTAATTGTGATTAAGTTCACGTGGCTTGATGAGTAGCTCTGTGCCTCATTGTGGTTGATATCGGCTCTGTGCCATATCGTGGTTTGATGGGTTGCTATGTGCCTCATCGTGGTTTGATGTTAGCGACGCGCTACATCATGGACGGCATTATTTGCCTTATTGGAGTGAAAAAGGGAGGGTGATTAGTAATCCCCTGGTGTGTGGTGGCTGGGTACGGGGGTGTGTAGAGGATGGACCCTAGGTTGGGTTGGGTGCACTTTGCATAATTATATCCGATATGTGTTTTATTGTGGAAATGGGCCGAGCCCAATATAGGAATGTGGATTGAAATAAGAAATGGGCCAAGCCCAGTATGTGAAATCATGTGTTCATTTACCCTATAATCCGATAAGTGATATGAATATGGGCCAAGCGCAAAATGTGATAGTATGCGAGTAAATTTCCTTGTTATCTGTTATATGGGTTGATATGTGCGTGGGATTCAGTGGATTAATTGCACACTGAGTCTGTTAGACTCACCCAAATATTTAACAACATCGCAGGTGATCGTGATTCGCAGACCGGGCTGGAGTGGATACAAAGGTGGCCATGCAGAAGACAGCTTATTTGTTTTATTCGGACTATTATTAACTGCTTTTGATTAATTAATTATTGTAATAAGGGCCTCCTAAAGTATTTTATGTTTATTAAAGTGTTTAAGTATTTTTATTAAGCATCTATATTACGTTTTAAGTTAGATTAATAATTAAATTATGATTGCAAAATGATTTATCTTTAAGCAACTTACATTTTAAAAACTATATGAAATATTTGTTAAAGTTTTAATACGGATAATTTGCTACCACTTATTATTACTCAGAATTTTAAACCCATAATCTTTTTACAAAGGACAACAAAATTTTCAAGTTTTTAACTTTAAGTCTGATCTTTTCAAACGTTTTCCGCAGTGACATACCAGATCCGATCAAGGCTCGTGGGCCGGGTTTAGGGTGTTACAGTTTGGTATTAGAGCCCGGTTCAAAACTCGACTTTGATGGTTTTGGGTCCAAAAACAGTTTTAAAGATGGGCTTTTCAAAAATATGGACTTTTATTTCAGGTTTATTCTGGCATGGCACTGTATATCTCCTACTCAAAGTCCACTGTAAAGTACCCACGACTCATCAAATGATTTGTATATGTGAATGTTGTAGGCATATTTGGGCTCGTAGATTAGAAGATTAGGGCTATTGAACCCTAGGGCTAGTGCACTCAAACACATGCATAAGACTTAAAGACAACCAAACAAACCTGAGACTAAGCCGCTGAGTCAGGGTGTGGCAACAGTTGTGCGCATGTCTAGGAATGGAATCAGTAAGAGCTTGGTACTTAAGCAGTCCTAGTGACTCACCTCCTCTTTACTCGAATCCTACCTGGTGCGTAGCAATAGTTCACTCTAACCAAGAAGGCTTAATCACGGGCTAAACCCGATAATTAAAACCCGAAAGGGACTAGACGTATTTTCTTATAAAAACTCTAGTTTTTTAAAATAAGCAGCAAACTACCCTTTTGAATTGTGAAATTTATCTATTTTGAAAATTTTCCAAAATATTTTCGATATACAAAATTACCTAAATACCCCTGGTTGTAAACTTATTAAAATGCCCTTGGTTTGAAAAATCTTAAATTACCATACTACCCTCAATTTTTATTAATATTTGCTTGTGTTACAAAAACAAAAATATCCAAAAACCCTATTTTACAAAATATCAAAATACCTCGATTTGGGAAATTTTACTAAAATACCCCTGACTTACAAAATTACCAAAATAACCTCGATTTCTGGAATTTCTGCAAAACCTTTGATTTGGAAGAAAATATTTCAAAATACCCTTGAGCTTTGAAAATTCTGAAATACCTTTGATTTGTAAAGATTTTCAAATTAATCCTGATTTATTACCAAAATACCCTTATAGGATAAATGACGAAATTACCCTTGGTTAGGGAATGGGCAGAAATGCCCAAAGTAGTGTATGAATGTGATTGACGAATGTGAATGTGATTCTCTGAATTAGATTAATGAACTTGAGCTGAAACTTTGATTGATTGAAAGAACTACTTCTGAATCTCCTTGTCATAAAATTTGTTCGCGGATAAACAAGTGAAACAAAAAGTACTAATGCATAAAACTTTTTAATCAGATTAAATCACGACATAGATATGAGTTCTAGAGGATGTGGTCGAATGACTGTATCGGAATCGATCGGGTCTGGTCATTGGTCAAAAAGTGATGTGCCGCCGCCAGCAGTAGGCGCGGAAGAGCAAGATCGGGCAGGAGGAGATGACGTGGTATCGCAAGCTATGTTACGCGTGCTACAGCAAGTGGCAAGAGTTGGTATGGGAGATGGAGCTCGGAAGTCAGTATCGGAAAGACTTAGGTCAAACGGAGCCGAAGTTTTTAGAGGAGTGTCTGGGGTAGCTCCGAACGTAGCGGAATATTGGTTGGAAGCGGTCGAAAGGATCATGGATGATTTGGACTGTACGGCTGAGGAAAAGCTAAAAGGTGCTATTTCGTTGCTCCGAGATGAAGCTTATCGATGGTGGCTCACTGTCGGGCAAGGTGTTCCGGCAGATCGATTGGATTGGGATTATTTCAAGGTTAAGTTTGAAGGGAAGTATGTAGGAGCTAGTTACTTAGACTCGCAAATAAAGGCGTTTCTTAACTTAGTACAAGGGAATAAGTCAGTAGCAGAGTATGAAGCGGAATTTGTGCGGTTAAGTCAGTACGCTAAGGGGATCGTGGCTACTGATTATGAAAGGTGTGTCCGATTTGAAGATGGATTGCGAGACGAGCTACGAGTGTTGATTGCTCCGTAAAAAAAAAAGGGAATTTACTGTTCTAGTGGAGAAAGCTCGAATAGCTGAAGAAGTGAAGAAGACCGCGAGACAGAACCGGGAGAAGAATAGGAATGGGAACAAAAGGAGTTTTGGACTGTCAGAAGCATCGGGAGATTTCCAGAAAAGACCAAGGATCAAAAATTCTATACGTGCACCTGTACCAGTTGTTAAGAATCTTAGTCGTCCGTGTGCTCAGTGTGGTAGAGTTCACGCAGGAGAATGTTGGGGAAATAATAAGGAATGTTTCCGGTGTGGATCTAAGGCTCATTTGGTTAAGAATTGTCCTCAGGCAATGAGGAGTCGTGGTTCAAACCATGGAGGAAAGGGTTCTGGCCAAGGTCGTGGAACACTAGGCAGAGGTGCTGAAGGTTCAGATGCGAGACAACCAAGGTTGGTCTAGGCAGTCGGTTGTTACGAGGAGGAAGATGTGCCAACGTGATAGCAGGTAAGTTCCTCGTTGTTGGAATGTCCTTTATTAATTTGGTTGCTATAGGGTTAGCTCATGCTTGCATTGTTAGTATAGTGCCTAAAGCCTTGTATGTGAACTTAGAGACTGTGCTTAGAAAGTATGATAGTTTTATTAAGATCAGAGTGCCCAGCAGGAGTGTAGTGAATTACACGACTGTTAGTTAGTTAGCAAGTAATTTCGAGGACGATATTATTTTTAAAGAGGGTAGAATTGTAACATCTGGGATTTAGGGGTTATGCGTCCATGCATAATTCATGTGATGGCATGCTTTAGGGCATGGTTGGATGAGTTTTGGTGGTTTTGTGAACTCTAGGATGTAGGAGAGTGCCTTAGGAAATTATTGGATTTTAAGACCAAAAGGGGAAGCTAGGCTGAGGAGGCTTTAAGAAAAATTCTGGGGAGTTCATGTCACAAGGAACCATGTGGCAAAGTGGCTTGGGACGCTACTTAAGGAGTAGGGAAGCTTGCGTCAAAAGGGGCTTCAGGAGGGAGGGGGTTCGAATCATGATGGCAGCATAAAGTGGGGTTTTATTTTGCAAGTTGGCGTCAAGAGAGGGGGAAGGAGTTGGACGGCTTTGGGGCTTTGAAACGATGAGGATAAGCTTGTTTTTCTTTTTAAATTTCGGCTAAGAGTAGTAGATAAATGTGGGCTTATTTTATTTATTTTGAAGGAGTGTAAGGGAGAAATAATAGGAGAATTATAAGGGATATGATATGGGAAGAGCTAGTGGCCGGCCAAGGGACTCTGTAGGTGAGTATTTTCGGCTATGTAGAGGGGGATTAAGTGCCGAAATTTCTTGTTCATCTTTTAGTCTCCATTGCTGAAATTCGTCAAGAGCTTTCTCTCTTTTTCTTTTCTTTTTCTATTGAAGCCGAACCCTCCTTGTCACCATTGCCAAAATACTTCAAACTCTTTTCTTCTTTATTTGGTATCTTAGCTGAACCTATTCCTCTTTCTCAAACTCTCTTCTTTTATTTGATAGTCGAATATTTCAACCCTCTTTTAAGGGCCATAGCCGAACCACATAGCCTCATCCTCTACTCTTTTTATCTCCATTAGCAAAGTGTCAAACAAAGATAGTCGAATCTTTATTGAAGGTACCGCCGACTACGTGCTTGTGATCTTCCCTCTTCAACGTGTAGTGGTAAGTGTTCTGTTATTATCAATCGGTTTTGAGCTCTTTCTCTAGTGTGTGCCAAAACCGTATGGATAGGCCTAGGGATGGCCGAATATTCTGTAAGCCATGATTATGTGTTCTTTTGGGTGTAGCCTACGTTAGGGAGCAGTAAAGGAGCCTTTCGAGATTTGTGGTGTTCAAGGTAAGTCAATAAAGTATTCGGCCAAGGGCCATCTTTGTAGTTTTCATGTATTGAGGCCGATTCTAACAATTGATTATCAGGGATTTCGACAGCTTCATAGTTAGGTGGTGATTCGGGATTTCAGTAAGGACGGTAAGTGATTGCTAGTATTCGGCCATAGGCCATGCTATGAGTTTTAAGTGTTGACCGATTGTGTGCTATGTTTTTAGGAGCAAATCGACAGTGGTAAAGA
Organism: Gossypium bickii; assembly: GCA_025503065.1. NCBI lineage: Eukaryota > Viridiplantae > Streptophyta > Magnoliopsida > Malvales > Malvaceae > Gossypium > Gossypium bickii. Next base: position 55,407,219 of record CP106717.1, on the reverse strand, counting down.
AAGCTTTCGGGACTTTGATCCAATTGTTGGTAAGATTGTTAAGTCGTGGTTTGGTTATTTGCTTAAGAGTTCATATTAATTGGTTTTGATTTAAGTGATTGTTGATGGAGGAAAATAGCAGTCAAGAAAGTAAAGGGGTGGTCCCTATCCCGAAGTTTAAGAAGAGATCGGTTTCTGCATTGCGGGATTGGCCACCGGGGTGTGGGCCAACAGCAAGGGAGAGTTATAGGCAGATAACCGTAGTGTCGCTTAGTGATAGCATGTACAAGATGAAAGAAGGTACGGGTGTACTTCGAGTACGTGGTTTGATGTTAGCCTTGTGCTACATCGTGGATTGGCGCTGAGTGAGGTCACGTTGTGGATTAATTGTGATTAGGTTCACGTGGCTTGATGAGTAGCTCTGTGCCTCATCGTGGTTGATATCGGCTCTGTGCCATATCGTGGTTTGATGGGTTGCTATGTGCCTCATCGTGGCTTGATGTTAGCTACGCGCTACATCGTGGACGGTATTATTTGCCTTATTGGAGTGAAAAAGGGAGGGTGATTAGTAATTCCCTGGTGTGTGGTGGCTGGATACAGGGGTGTGTAGAGGATGGACCCTAGGTTGGGTTGGGTGCACTTTGCATAATTATATCCGATATGTGTTTTAATGTGGAAATGGGCCAAGCCCAATATAGGAATGTGGATTGAAATAAGAAATGGGCCAAGCCCAGTATGTGAAATCATGTGTTCATTTACCCTATAGTCCGATAAGTGATATGAATATGGGCCAAGCCCAAAATGTGATAGTATGCGAGTAAATTGCCTTGTTATCTGTTATATGGGTTGATATGTGGGTGGAATTCAGTGGATTAATTGCACACTGAGTCTGTTAGACTCACCCAAATATTTAACAACATCGCAGGTGATCGTGATTCACGGACCGGGCTGGAGTGGATACAAAGGTGGCCATGCAGAAGACAGCTTATTTGTTTTATTCAGACTATTATTAAGTGCTTTTGATTAATTAATTATTGTAATAAGGGCCTCCTAAAGTATTTTATGTTTATTAAAGTGTTTAAGTATTTTTATTAAGCATCTATATTACGTGTTAAGTTAGATTAATAATTAAATTACGATTGGAAAATGATTTATCTTTAACCAGCTTACATTTTAAAAACTATATGAAATATCTGTTAAAGTTTTAATCCGGATAATTTGCTACTACTTTTTATTACTCAGAATTTTAAACTCATAATCTTTTTACAAAGGACAACAAAATTTTCAAGTTTTTAAGTCTGATCTTTTTAAACATTTTCTGTAGTGACATACCAGATCCGGTCAAGGCTTGTGAGCCGGGTTTGGGGTGTTACATCGTCAAAGCTACTGAAGGCTCAGGGACCATCAAGGATTGTCATCACACTACTCAATTATATTTTGGTACTTCAAAAATGTGTAAATAGTTAAATATGGCATGTATAGGCTAGTTTGTTTTGGGGAAAATATTTGAGATATCAATCAGCCATGTGATGTGGCTAGTTAAAGGTTGGTATACACTACAGAGGTCACACGCCCGTTTAGGCAAGCTGTGTGCCTCCCACGGCTACTAGACACACCCACGTGTCCTGGCTGTGTCAAATCAGAGCATGTATACTCACTTATCCACATGGCCACCTGACACGCCCGTGTGCCATGGCCATGTAGAATTATGCTAGCTACTGACTTGATCACATGGCCACCAGGCACGCCCGTGTACCATGGCCATGTAAGATTAGGCTAACTACTGACTTATTCACACAGCTTCCAGGCACGCCCTTGTGCCACGACCGTGTATGCAAAACAGGCCATTTACAAGGCTGAAAATGCCAATTCATTTCAAGCACACTTTACATCCTAAACATGGAAAATAAATCAACAAGTTCTCACATTCAATCTTAATTCCTTTCATGCCAATTTACACAACTAAAACACATATACATTTAAGCATGATTCATCTACATTTACCTTTCATATAATCATTCCTTTGCTCAAACATACAGACTCATAATGCATTCATATGCTTTCCATAACTTTGACCATTTCATTAGCTATCAAGCCATACCAAACTATGCATCATATAACATATTCACTTATGCATATTACCAACATTAAACTAGCCACAACTCATGGCTATTTATGTAACACCCCTTACTCGAGACCATCGCCGGAATTAAGTAAGAGGCATTACTAGACTTGACTACTAGTTCAACACACGAAAATCTTAAAGCTGTCAAACTGCATTGTGCCGCTTAATTTGGCTATAACTCGAGTTATAGAGTTCGAAATTCCGATCCGTAAATTTTCCTTGAAAGTAGACTCATATATCTATTCACCATAATTTTTCTAGAATTTTTCATGTGACCAATTAGTACAGTTTATTCTTCAAAGTTACCCTTATTACACTGCTGGACAGTTCTGACCTATCCTTATAAAACTGCAGTTATATGATTGCACAATTTTCCAATGGTGTTCTTATTTATACCAATGAAAAATAGACTCATTTAGGATTCTACACATATAAACCATGATTCCTAATTATTTTTGTACAATTTTTGACAATTTTTCCAAAACAGGACAGTGACTCACGAATTCATTCAGAACAGGTTTCGTTCAAACTTAATTATCTCATAAGGTATAAATCTTTTTCTACTCTCTATTTCTTTTATGTAAAAGTAGACACACTAAGGTTCAAATTCATAACTCACTCGTCTCCAAATTCATTATACCCTATTTTTGGTGATTTTCCTAACTCATCGTCACTGCTGCTGCTACAAGCTGTTTTATTTCATTCTTAAAAATAACTAGCTCCTACCCGAACCTCCTTACTTCAAAATTTCAAGGATTCAATTTATATTCAAACATTTCCTTAGTAAAACGATTAACTTGTTTAGGAATGCATGGACAATGCCATCATGAACCAACTTACATCAAAACCCCAACGTATTTAACAAAATTTTAGCCACTTTCGCATGGCTATTCTTTTTTAGTGTTTACATGAGAACCGTAAAATTTCCTCAAACAAACCAAGCCTATCCTATACATGCCTTCTATTAAAGACCAACCCAAAATGAAGGAGTACCCAAAAAGTAGGTTGATAGTGTGAGCGACTTCCCAACGATCCCGGTGAGCTTGTGGCTTGCTCCTAATCTATAAAACAGAGGAAACATCTCAAACGAGTAAGCTTACTAGCTTAGTAAGTCCCAACTCATTTAAATTGAAACATTTAATTATTTATGAGGATGAAACAGTCCACATATGGCATTCTACGTAAACAACTAAGTAAATAGTTTACACAAGGCCAAATATTAATAATTCAAACCTACTTTCATAGCGCGATTATACATGCAAATCAATTGTCCCATAATAGCATGTTCTAAGCTCGACTTCCGTCAATTTACATTCATCAATAACAATTTGGCACAAGTAATATTTAACATAACATACCTCACATACTTACCCGAACCATATTCGTGACAATTTAGTTCTAAATTGTCTTGACAAGGATTAAACTCCTCTTAGGTAAATTTCATCACCAGATCAAGCACGCTAGGCGTAAAAGCTCGAAAAGTAACACCGCAAGGCACGCTAGGCGTAAAGCCCGATAGGTAACACCGCACGACGAGGCTCGCTAGGCATAAAAGCCCGATAGATAACACCGCACGAGGCCTGCTAGGGCATAAAAGCCCGATAGATAACACCGCACGAGGCACGCTAGGCATAAAAGCCCGAATGTCAAAATATCTTTACATGCTTTTCACATTTTCACTATACATATCGAATCATATACCTTTATTACCATTGCATTTAATAAATTTGGAATCAATCAAATCCATCACTATCACAATCGACCAACTCATGGTTTTATACCAAGCTTATACAATTTATATCATTCACTAGATATGTAAAGAATCTTTAGATGTAAGGTAACTCAAAAACTTACTTATTCACCTTGCATTAGCCAAAACAATTTCCATCATATTCTCAACTTAAATCATCAACCAATATGTCAATGTACATTCGGCCATGATGTAATTAGACGTTAGTATTCATAAATTTTTAATAGTCAAGATAACCATAATTTACTCTTTGACATGATTTAACTAAAGGACTTACCTCAGTTGTCGATAAGCCGTGCAAATCGGCTACTCGATAATCTTTGTTTTTCCTCGATCTTGATCTTTTGTTCCCGATCTAATTTGGTTCAATTTTAACCAATTAACCACACGTCCATTCAATTCAAGAACAAAATCATAAAATACAAAATTTCAAGACATAACAATGTGCATTCGGCATACATCCCCTACTTTGTTCAAGTGCATTCAAATTATTAGGGAACACTTTGGTAGTAATTTCCTTGATGTGTTTTAGCTTACATCTTATCTTCTCATCTAGCCGCACCTTAATTTAATATAATTACACATATACAATCAAATACGTTAACTCAATTTCATTTTCCCTTATGGCCGAATATACTAGTTCCATACCCATACATTTTCTTTCAACATACAACCAAGAAACAAGCTAACAACCACATCTAATTCAAGCATTTAACTAATCTAATTTAACCTATTGAACACCACAATAAAATTTCAATCCACTTGGGTTTCTTCTTCATGGCCGAATGGCCCTTAGGTGCCTAAGATTCTCTATAACTCTTCCATCCATCAAACTTACCCCTTGCACTAGTTTACTTCAAGTAATCAAGTTTTAAACTTAGTTCACCCAATAACTTAACATCACATATAACAATCTTATATGGTAAATTTCATTATAAGAGAATGACCTAACAACAAAGCACATGAAGAAACATTTTCATAAATATTCATCCCATTATTCGCCAATTAGTAGGATACCCTCAAGCCAATCAACATAATCTTCTTAAACATGCTCAAGATACTTCTTCTCAAGTTGTCTAAGTTCATTTATACAACAAAGTACAAACTCTCATCCATGGCCGAATTCCTCATGTTTGAGATCAACCATTTTCTACTTGTTTTTCCCTAATGATCAAAGAAATCAACACAAATCTAAGGGTAGGTTATCAAGCTAAGATTCAACTCTTACCTTGATTCCCACATGCATGGCCGAATCTTATCTTACTCAACTTAACAATTTTTGCTTGTTTCCAAAGAGAATAAATCAAGAAATCAAGCCACATCAAGATAAATTATTAAGGTGAAGTTCAAACTCTTACCTATACTAACACATGCAGTAGTAGATTGAAGAAGATGAAAGTTCTTCCTTCTTCTTTGATGGTGATTTCGGGTGGATGTTGAATAAGGAAGAAGAAAGAAATTTTTCTTTTCTTTTCTTTTGTTTTAAAACAATATTCACCCATTTAGCATGCTTATGACAATATAATACTTTAAAATTATAAAATGCATAGAAAGCATATTATTCTAGCATGCTTGTCCGTCCACCTTATTTAATTATGGGGATTTGACATGCAAATCCCCATGTTTTATAGACAATTCACTTAGCTCCCTTTTTAGTAATGCCCACTACATTGGTCCTTTTTGCAATTTAGACCCTTTTTAACAAATTAAACACTCAAATAGCTAAAATTTTCTACGAAATTTTCACACTCACTAAAACACTCATAACAAACACAATACCTACTATTATAATATCTCTTAGGCTCGGATTCGTGGTCCCGAAACCACTGTTCCGATTAGGGTCAAAATTGGTCCGTTACAACTCTCCCCCCTCCTTTAGGATTTTCGTCCCCGAAAATCTTACCGTTAAATAGGTTCGGATATTGTTGCTTCATTGACTCTTCAGGCTCCCACGTAGCCTCTTCAACTCCGTGACGATTCCATAGAATCTTTACTAATGGAATTCTTTTATTTCTTAACTCTTTGGTTTCCCGAGCCAAGATACGGATCGGTTCCTCATCATAGGTCAAGTCCGATCGAATTTCAATCTCTGATGGGGTGATCACATGGGACGGATCCGATCTGTATTTCATAAGCATCGAAACATGAAATACATTGTGTAACTTTTCTAACTCGGAGGGCAATCTTAATCTATAAGCAACCGGGTCCAATACGTTCAATAACTTCGTATGGTCCGATAAATCTCTGACTCAACTTGCCTTTCTCGACCGATCGGAGTATTTTTCTTCCACGGAGAAACTTTTAAGAATACCCGATCTCGACTGAAATTCAATGTCCTTGCGTTTTAGATCGGCATAGGACTTTTGACGATCCGGCAATTTTTCAAATTACTCCGAATAACGACCACCTTCTTACTTTCTTTAATCCAATCAACCCCGTATCTTGTTCTCACCGAGCTCACCCAATACAATGGTGTGCGACATTTTCGACCATATAAGGCTTCATAAGGTGCCATTTTTATGCTAGATTGAAAGCTATTATTGTAAGCAAACTCAATCGGGGTAGGTATCGTTCCCACGCACCTTCGAACTCGAGAACGCAACACCTCAACATGTCCTCAAGTGTCAAAATAGTTCACTCGGATCGACCGTCTGCTTGCGGATGAAAGGTCAGACTAAAATGTAGTTTAGTACCTAATGCCTCTTGCAACTTCTTCCGAATCGCGAGGTAAATCTTGGGTCTCTATCTCAAAACAATGGAACTCGGTGACACCGTGCAATCTTACAATCTGCGACACATACAATTCGGCGAGTTTGTCAAGTGAATAGTCGGTACGCATCTGGCACAAAATGAGCTAATTTAGTCAATCTATCAACGATAACCCAAACGGCATCTTTCTTACTCGGTGTCATAGGAAGACCGGATACAAAATCCATAGTAATTCTATCCCATTTCCATTCGGGTATCATAATCGGTGAAGTAATCCGGAAGGTACACGTGCTCAAATTTCACTTGTTGATGATTAAGCATTTGGAGACAAACTCGATATGTCCTGTTTCATGCCGCCACCAATAAAACTGCTTCAAATCGTTATACATTTTTGTGCTACCCGGTGTATCGACATTCGGCCATTATGGGCCTCACTCGAAATCATCTCAGATCAAATCGAGTTTGTTGGAACACACAATCGATTTTTATACTTCAAACGACCATTTGCATCTATCCGAAGTCTCGATTCGTAGCGCGTTCACACCGAACCCGAATAGCTACTAACTTTTCGTCGACTTTACGTGCCTCGCAAATTTGCTTTGAATAAACATCGGCCTTGTTTGTAGCTCGGCTATGATCGAACCATCCTCGGACATCGTCATCCGTGGCGCTTTAATGCACGCAGAGCAAATAATGATTTTCGACTCAACGCATCCGCAAACAACATTAGCCTTCCCTGATGGTAGTCAATCACTAATTCGTAGTCTTTCAAAGAATTCTAACCATCGGCGTTGTCTCAAATTTAGATCTTTCGTGTCATTAAATATTTTAGACTTTTGTGATCCGAGTAAACATGACATTTTTCGCGAATAAATAGTGACGCCAAATTTTCAATGCAAACACAATGGTGCGCCAACTCCGGATCGTGAGTTGGATAATTTTTTCATGTGGCTTCAATTGTCTTGAAGCGTAGGCTATCACCTTGCCTTCTTGCATTAGAACACAACCCAACCCACTTAAAGATGCATCACTAAAAATAATGAATTCTTTACCCGATTCAGGCTGAGTCAACACTGGAGCCTCGGTTAAAAGGGCTTTCAACTGCTCGAAACTCTTCTGGCATTTTTCTGACCATTCATATTTGACATCCTTCTGTAGTAGCCTCGTCAAAGGTGCAGCTATCACGGAAAAACCTTTTACAAATCGCCTATAATATCCCGAGGCCTAGGAAACTTCGGATCTCGAAACATTCTTTGGTGGTTTCCACTCGAGTATGGTTTGCTATTTTGTTTGGATCCACCCAATTCCTCGACACCAAAACCACATGTCCCAAGAAGTCGACTTGCTCAACCAAAACTCACACTTACCGAATTTTGCATATAAACGATGATCTCTCAAGGTTTGTAGTACTACTCTCAAGTGCTCAACGTGTTCCGCTTCACTTTTGGAGTAGACCAATATATCATCGATAAACACTACTACAAACCGATCCAAAACCGCCGGAAGACCTTGGTTCATGAGATCCATAAAACGGCGGTGCATTGGTAAGCCCAAAAGGCATAACCAAAAACTCATAATGCCCGTACCTCGTTCAAATGCCGTCTTTGGCACATCGGAATCTCTCGACTCGTAATTGGTAATAGCCCGATCTCAAATCTATTTTCAAAACACTCGCAGCCCTTTTAACCGATCAAATAAATCATCGATCCGAGGTAACGGGTATTTATTCTTTATGGTCACTTATTTAGTTGCTTGTGTAGTCGATACACATTCGCATTGTCCCATCTTTCTTCTTCACAAATAAGACCGGTGCTCCCCACGGAGAAAAACTTCGGTCGTCGCGAAACCCTCTCTGTCAATTCTTGCAATCTGCGCTTTCAATTCTTTTAATTCGATGGCGCCATTCGATGCGGAGCTATCGAAATTGGGGTCGCATCCTAGCACTAATTCAATGCCGAACTCAATCTCTCGTCTTGGGGGTAAGCCTTAGTAGTTCTTCAGAAACACATCGGTGTATTCACATACAATCGTACCGATTCCATTAGTTTCTCGGACGGTTTATTATCCAATTACATAAGCCAAATAGGCCTCACACCCCTTTCTCACATACTTTTGGGCTACCACCGAGGATATCATCAGAGGCAACTCATTTACATCATCAGATTTTATTTTGACTGCCTCGCCGTTTTGGCATTTCAATTTAATAAGCTTTCTTTTACAATCCACCACCGCCTCATGTGAAGTTAACCAATCCATACCCAAGATTATATCAAATTCATCGAAGGGCAACAACATTAAGTCACCGAAAGCAATAGTCTCGTACCATCAACGGCAACCTCTATACACTTTATCTACAAGCACACATCTACCCAAAGGGTTGGACACACGAATTACGAACTCTCGTAGACTCAACTAGCGAGTCTTACCAAATTTTAAAGTTTCACAAACATAAGAATGAGTCGAACCAGGATCAATTAATGCAATCACGTAGTATCAAAAAGAGTGAAAGTACCAGGTGATGACGTCGGGGAGGAAGCATCCTCTCTAGCTCGCGCGAAAGATATGCCCTAGCCGAGCTCTAGCCTTGGATCGACCAGTAGCATTCGTCGTTCCTTTTTGGCTACCACCTGCATTGCCCGAATGTCTGGGTGGTCCGCCTCGCATTGGCACGTTGCTCGGTGTAGTACTCTGAGCGCATTCCCGCTTTCGGCTAATTTCGGACACTCTCTGATAAAATGACTGACGATCCACACTTATAGCAAGTCCGATCATGGAATCTACAACTCCCTGAGTGCCATTTCCCACAATGCTTGCATTCAACTCTAGTTTGTGGAACGTTACCAACATCAAGCTATCGAGGTAGCTCGGGAGCTCATAGGAGGTCGATCCGTCTAGGCGGATCTGTAGTAGTTTTTTTCGTCTACCGTAGTCATCTCTGGGCTTCTTGCTCGTGGGATGGAAGACTTTGCCCAAGACCTCTTTCGGATATCTCTCGCTTCGGTATCGGCCTTTCTTTTCTCCTTCCCGAGCTCTTGACTTTGCAAGCTCTCTCAACTAAAGTTACAAATTCTTGGATTTCAAGAACGCCAACAAACATCTTTATATCTTCATTTAGGCCGTCTTCGAATCTTTTACACATAATGGCTTCAGTAGAGACACACTCTCTAGCATAACGGCTGAGCCTGACAAATTTTCTTTCATACTCAGATTCTGATCATTCGTCCTTGTTTTCACTTCAAGGAACTCTTTTCGTTTTTGATCAATAAATCTTTGGCTAATATACTTCTTGCGAATTCATTTGGAAGAAATCCCATGTCACTTTTTCTTTCGAACCATCGATACTAGTGTATTCCACGGTGATATGCAAAGATGTCCCGTAGTAAGGATATAGTACACTTCAAGCATTCATCCGAGTACAAGATAGCTCACCAAGTACCGAATAGTGTTATCAAGCCACATTTCGGCTCTCTCAAAGATCATCATCGTCATTGGCTTTAAATTCTTGGCCCCATATTTTGAATTTTGTCAATCTGGGGCCTACTAGATCTCATTGGATCTATCACTGGGGGAGCTAGAGGATCCGGAGTTGGATTATTCGGGGGTGGAGGTTGGGGTATATTCGGGTTATTCTGGATAAATTGGGCAAACCAATCATTCATCATCCGATAAAAGGCTTGCTTTGTTTCTCCTTCGTGGCTACCCGAAACAGGTCGAGAGTCTATCGGCGCTGATCCGTGGGTACGGTCAGGCGCCACGCTCTCCACATCATCAGCCACAGCTCTTTCTGGTTCAGAGTCCATTTGCTATATAAAACAAAATTCAGGCTGTCATCAGAAGTCACCACACTATCAACATATAACCACAGGCATGTATAGCTAGACTCACACGCGCCACGGTAGTCCTAGAATCGACTAAACCGTAGCTCTGATACCAATCAAATGTAACACCCCTTACTCGAGACCATCGCGGAATTAAGTAAGAGGCATTACTAGACTTGACTACTAGTTCAACACACGAAAATCTTAAAGCTGTCAAACTGCGTTGTGCCGCTTAATTTGGCTATAACTCGAGTTATAGAGTTCGAAATTCCGATCCGTAAATTTTCCTTGAAAGTAGACTCATATATCTATTCACCATAATTTTTCTAGAATTTTTCATGTGACCAATTAGTACAGTTTATTCTTCAAAGTTACCCTTATTACACTGCTGGACAGTTCTGACCTATCCTTATAAAACTGCAGTTATCTGATTGCACAATTTTCCAATGGTGTTCTTATTTATACCAATGAAAAATAGACTCATTTAGGATTCTACATATATAAACCATGATTCCTAATTATTTTTGTACAATTTTTGACAATTTTTCCGAAACAGGACAGTGACTCACGAATTCATTCAGAACAGGTTTCGTTCAAACTTAATTATCTCATAAGGTATAAATCTTTCTCCTACTCTATTTCTTTTATGTAAAAGTAGACACACTAAGGTTCAAATTCATAACTCACTCGTCTCCAAATTCATTATACCCTATTTTTGGTGATTTTCCTAACTCAACTGCTGCTGCTGCTACAAGCTGTTTTATTTCATTCTTAAAAATAACTAGCTCCTACCCGAACCTCCTTACTTCAAAATTTCAAGGATTCAATTTATATTCAAACATTTCCTTAGTAAAACGATTAACTTGTTTAGGAATGCATGGACAATGCCATCATGAACCAACTTACATCAAAACCCCAACGTATTTAACAAAATTTTAGCCACTTTCGCATGGCTATTCTTTTTAGTGTTTACATGAGAACCGTAAAATTTCCTCAAACAAACCAAGCCTATCCTATACATGCCTTCTATTAAAGACCAACCCAAAATGAAGGAGTACCCAAAAAGTAGGTTGATAGTGTGAGCGACTTCCCAACGATCCCGGTGAGCTTGTGGCTTGCTCCTAATCTATAAAACAGAGGAAACATCTCAAACGAGTAAGCTTACTAGCTTAGTAAGTCCCAACTCATTTAAATTGAAACATTTAATTATTTATGAAGATGAAACAGTCCACATATGGCATTCTACGTAAACAACTAAGTAAATAGTTTACACAAGGCCAAATATTAATAATTCGAAACCTACTTTCATAGCAGTTATACATGCAAATCAATTGTCCCATAATAGCATGTTCTAAGCTCGACTTCCGTCAATTTACATTCATCAATAACAATTTGGCACAAGTAATATTTAACATAACATACCTCACATACTTACCCGAACCATATTCGTGACAATTTAGTTCTAAATTGTCTTGACAAGGATTAAACTCCTCTTAGGTAAATTTCATCACCGGCATCAAGCCTGCTAGGCGTAAAAGCCTGAAAAGTAACACCGGCGCAAGGCCTGCTAGGCGTAAAGCCCGATAGGTAACACCGGCACGAGGCCTGCTAGGCATAAAAGCCCGATAGATAACACCGGCACGAGGCCTGCTAGGCATAAAAGCCCGATAGATAACACCGGCACGAGGCCTGCTAGGCATAAAAGCCCGAATGTCAAAATATCTTTACATGCTTTTCACATTTTCACTATACATATCGAATCATATACCTTTATTACCATTGCATTTAATAAATTTGGAATCAATCAAATCCATCACTATCACAATCGACCAACTCATGGTTTTATACCAAGCTTATACAATTTATATCATTCACTAGATATGTAAAGAATCTTTAGATGTAAGGTAACTCAAAAACTTACTTATTCACCTTGCATTAGCCAAAACAATTTCCATCATATTCTCAACTTAAATCATCAACCAATATGTCAATGTACATTCGGCCATGATGTAATTAGGCGTTAGTATTCATAAATTTTTAATAGTCAAGATAACCATAATTTACTCTTTGACATGATTTAACTAAAGGACTTACCTCGGTTGTCGATAAGCCGTGCAAATCGGCTACTCGATAATCTTTGTTTTTCCTCGATCTTGATCTTTTGTTCCCGATCTAATTTGGTTCAATTTTAACCAATTAACCACACGTCCATTCAATTCAAGAACAAAATCATAAAATACAAAATTTCAAGACATAACAATGTGCATTCGGCATACATCCCCTACTTTGTTCAAGTGCATTCAAATTATTAGGGAACACTTTGGTAGTAATTTCCTTGATGTGTTTTAGCTTACATCTTATCTTCTCATCTAGCCGTACCTTAATTTAATATAATTACACATATACAATCAAATACGTTAACTCAATTTCATTTTCCCTTATGGCCGAATATACTAGTTCCATACCCATACATTTTCTTTCAACATACAACCAAGAAACAAGCTAACAACCACATCTAATTCAAGCATTTAACTAATCTAATTTAACCTATTGAACACCACAATAAAATTTCAATCCACTTGGGTTTCTTCTTCATGGCCGAATGGCCCTAGGGTGCCTAAGATTCTCTATAACTCTTCCATCCATCAAACTTACCCCCTTGCACTAGTTTACTTCAAGTAATCAAGTTTTAAACTTAGTTCACCCAATAACTTAACATCACATATAACAATCTTATATGGTAAATTTCATTATAAGAGAATGACCTAACAACAAAGCACATGAAGAAACATTTTCATAAATATTCATCCCATTATTCGCCAATTAGTAGGATACCCTCAAGCCAATCAACATAATCTTCTTAAACATGCTCAAGATACTTCTTCTCAAGTTGTCTAAGTTCATTTATACAACAAAGTACAAACTCTCATCCATGGCCGAATTCCTCATGTTTGAGATCAACCATTTTCTACTTGTTTTTCCCTAATGATCAAAGAAATCAACACAAATCTAAGGGTAGGTTATCAAGCTAAGATTCAACTCTTACCTTGATTCCCACATGCATGGCCGAATCTTATCTTACTCAACTTAACAATTTTTGCTTGTTTCCAAGAGAATAAATCAAGAAATCAAGCCACATCAAGATAAATTATTAAGGTGAAGTTCAAACTCTTACCTATACTAACACATGCAAGGGCCGATTGAAGAAGATGAAAGTTCTTCCTTCTTCTTGATGGTGATTTCGGGTGGATGTTGAATAAGGAAGAAGAAAGAAATTTTTCTTTTTCTTTTCTTTTTGTTTAAAACAATATTCACCCATTTAGCATGCTTATGACAATATAATACTTTAAAATTATAAAATGCATAGAAAGCATATTATTCTAGCATGCTTGCCGTCCACCTTATTTAATTATGGGGGATTTGACATGCAAATCCCCATGTTTTATAGACAATTCACTTAGCTCCCTTTTTAGTAATGCCCACTACATTGGTCCTTTTTGCAATTTAGACCCTTTTTAACAAATTAAACACTCAAATAGCTAAAATTTTCTACGAAATTTTCACACTCACTAAAACACTCATAACAAACACAATACCTACTATTATAATATCTCTTAGGCTCGGATTCGTGGTCCCGAAACCACTGTTCCGATTAGGGTCAAAATTGGTCCGTTACAATTTATACACATTTCAAACATAATCCAAAACGACTAGTCTATACATGCCATATTTAGCTATACACATATTTTCAAAGTACCAAAACAAATTTGAGTAGTGTGATGACAATCCTCGACGGTCCTCGAGCCTTCAGTAGTTTTGACGATCTATAAAACAGAGAAAACACACATATAGATAAACTTATCATAAAATACACAAAACCATGTAGATAAACTTATCATAAAATACACAAAAGCTTAATAAGCCATATAGATAAACTTATCATAAAATACACAAAACCATATTGATATAATGTCATTTATAGTTCTCAAAGCAAATTCATCACATATTCTTTGGCTCACATGCTTACCCATATCTTACCACATTCTTCAACTCAAGTATCACATATACACCTAGCTCATTCAAGCATAACTTCACATATTATCTCATCATTTCATTGCACATATTCACCTTAGTAAGTTCATATAGGCACTTACCTTTCGTACACACTTAGTGTACATATCAAACATACCTGCAATGGATATACAAATACATAGCTGTTCGTATCTCGGATTTGCCCGTTGAACCTGTAACACCCCTATCCCGTGTCTGTCGCTGGATTAGGGTTAAGAGCATTACCTGACAGATCAAAAACTTAATCAGACAATAAATCAAGTATCACATCGAATACAAACATAGTGTCCCTTATTGCGGTCAACAAGACCTTAAGCATGCTCAGAAATAGGGTCGGGACTCAACTGAAACACATACAGAAATTCTCGAAAATTTAAAGCTTTTCTAAGTTTCAGGGCTTACACGCCCGTGTAGGTAGACTGTGTGCCTCCCTCGGTTGCTAGACACACCCGTGTGTCATTTCCGTGGTCGAAACTAACTTTACTTCCACGGCCACTAAGCACGCCTATGTACTCTGGCCGTGGTCGATCTTGTCAAAAATTACATGGCTACTAAGCACGTCCATGTGCCAAGGCCGTGTACTCTTATGCTAGCTACTGACTTAGCCCCACAGTCACTAGGCATGCCTGTGTGCCACAATCGTGTGGCAAAATAGGCCATTTGCAAGGCTAAAATGCCACCCATAAGGGTCTTACCTATAAGCAAAATCATTAAGACATCTTATGCCTATTTCGCAACCAGGAACATACCAAAATAACCATCCAAATTACAAGACTAAAACTCATATCATCACAAGCATAATTCATTCATTTGCTTAATCAAAACTTGACCATTACATGTATCAACTAGCCATGCCAAAAACATACTTCACATATTACATTCATTCAAGCAAATTCTCAACTCATAACTAGCCAAATCACATGGCTATGGTCATATAACAAACTTATATCAAATACTAGCCTATACATGCCATATCTAGCTCTATACATTTCCAAAATGTACCAAAATGAGTTTAGTAGTGTGATGACGATCCTTGACGGTCCCAAGCCTTCAGTAACTTTGACAACCTATAAAACAGAGAAAACATACAGACAGAGTAAGCTTTCGAAAAGCGTAATAAGCCATAATATAAACAAACTTAACATGTAAAGCATATAAGCTTATAGAAACATTGGCAATATTCATACACATAGTGAATTTCTCACATATATGTTTTGGTCCATACTCTAGGCCATAATTGCCACATTCTTCAATTCAAGAATCATATATATATACATAGCTTATTCATAACCATTCTTGTAACTCATTCACATTCTCATATTCACTCTTACATTATTCAAATAAAAATCACATAGGTACTTACCATTTTATACACACTTAGTGTACATAATACACGGATTTACAATTTTCATAGCCATTCCTATCTTAGACTTGCCCGTTGAACCAATAGGAACCAAATAGGATACTCAGAAAGCTCAAAATAGTAGTACATTGCCAACGTCCCAGACGAGGTCTTACATGTACTCAGATACCAATGTACTATCCCAGATAGGGTCTTACACGAATCCATACGATGCCAATGTCCCAGACATTGTCTTACACGTAAACATAATATCGATGCCGTCTCGGACGTAGTCTTACACGAAATCTCGAATCAATGCCAACGTCTCAAACGAGGTCTTACATGATAAAACAAAACAGATACCTATGTCATGACATAGCTAATCCTATATATTCCTAGGTTCGTACGGAACTTCTCGGACATTGTCACTAAGTAATCCTTATCTCGGAATTCATGAACAGATCATATCATAAGTATTCATCGATAACAATAGTCATAAGAACATACATAATTCAATACGAATACGTTTATTTGCATAATGACTTACCTCGGATTCGATTTAACAGAAACAGAAATGGCTACTCGGTTACTTTCGCTTTCCCGCGATCTAAGTCTATTTTCCTTGGTTCTTGATCTATACATGTTCAGAATTAACCCTTTTATTCACTAATTCATTCAATTCAATCCAGAGGCACACATTTAGGGCTATTTGCAATTTAACCCTCACATTTGCACAATTTATCAATTTAGTCTGTTTTTTTCAAAACATCAAATTCACAAAATCATCATACATGCAAGCTTAGCCGAATGCATATATATATATCATAGAAGCCCATATTTTCCATCAAATTTGTAATTTAGTCCTTCAAATTACTATTTTCTCAATTTCACCCTAATTAGCTAAATTCATCAAAAATTCAAGAACAAAATATGTTCATCTAGCTCAAATCTTTCATTTAACCATTAAACTCATCACAAAGCTTAATATATCATCTATGGATTATCTTACAAATATCATCAATACACAAAATTGGAGCATGGGTTTTGTAGCTCCCAAAGCAACGATTGTAAAAACGTAGAAATTATCAAAAACCGACTAGAACATACCTTGAATTTGTGCCTCAATTAGCCGAATGTAACAAGCTATTCTTATTCTCTTTCTTTCATGCATTCGATGGAAGCAATAATGAATTAATGCCATTTTTCATGTTTTAATATACTATTATAAGCTTAATACATAAATGACATATTTAACCTTATAATAAAAACTTATAAAACATATTTTCAAAGGTTAATATGGACTATAACTGTCCATTTTCTATAGTAATTGACTAATTGCCACATAAAACCTTCACTTATTAAAAGCCATCACAATTTGATACTTTTCATAAAGCATACACATTTTTGCATTCAATGCAATTTAATCCTTTTTAACAAATTAAACATACAGACAGACAAATTAACTTACGAAAATTTAACACATGTTTAATCATATATCATAGGTACAGAAAATAATATTAAAATATTATTCAGACTCAGATTTGTGGTTCCAAAACCACTGTTCTGACTAAAGTATAAACCAAACTGTTATAGAACCATTCGGAATCTAATAGGGTACTCAGAGTGCTCAAAATAGTCATACAATGCCAACGTCCCAGACGTGGTCTTACATGTAATCAGATGTCGATGCCACTGTCCCAGACAAGGTCTTACACGAATCATTACGATGCCAATGTTCCGAACATGGTCTTACATGCAAATCTCGAATCAATGCCAACGTCCCAGACGTGGTCTTACATGATATCACATAACGGACACCTATGTCATGACATACGTAAATCCTATATATTCATAGGTTCACACGGGACTTCTCGGACTTTAACATCTTGTCGACTTATACGTAACTCGTATTTCATATACATTCCATCACAATGGATATTCATATCATTTCATATTCCATATATACATTAATAGTTCAATGCAAATACATTTATTTGTATATTGACTTACCTCGGATTCAGATATTCGTTTGGACTCGGTTATTCAACTAGCTTCACCTTCCCGCAATCTAAGTTCATTTTTTTCGGTTCTTGATCTATACATATTCAAATTTAAACCTTTCATTCATCAACTTATTCAATTCAATCCAAAAACACACATTTAGGGCTATTTGCAACTTAGCCCTCACATTTGCACATTTTATCAATTTAGTCTATTTTTCACAAAACATTAAATATACAAGATCACCATATACTCATGCTTAACCGGAAACACATTATGTTCATATCAATCTATACATTTCATTTATTTCACAATTTAGTCCTTCAAAATGCTATTTTCACAATTTAGCCCTAATTAGCTAAATTCATCAAAAATTCAAGAACAAAATATGTTCATTAATCACATATCTTTCATTTAACACCAACACTCATCACAAAGCTCACTATTTCATCAGTGGCACATCTCATGAACATCATCAATTCTTCAAATTACAACATGGGCTTGATAATAAACTAAGCAAAAATCTCAAAAACATAAAAATTATCAAAAACCAAAGCCAAAACATACCTTAATCAAAGCTTGCAAGTGCCGAAAATCAAAAGAACTAAACCCTTTCTTCTTTCTCTAATATTTAGTCAAAAGATGAATGAATTAATGCCCATTTTCATGGTTTGTTTTTATCATAACACATTTCAATACATAAATGACATATTTAACCTTTTACTAAACATATATACATATAAACATTACGGGCATTTATGTCTTGTATCCATCCACTAACTTAATAGTGGTCTAATTGTAATATCCTGGAAATGGGCTTATGCATTTATGCTTAATTATATGAAATAGCATGCTTGAGTATGTTGTGAATGTGTATATGAAATTTGTGAACCTTAGAAAATAGGTGAGAGCCTCGGGAAATATTAAGTTTTAAGTTTTAATAAGAGAGCTAAGTTGACAGGGTCTTAAGAGAAAATGTATGTGAAAATAGACACAAGAATTAGCTTGTCAAAGTGGCTTGGAGGCGCCACTTACAGGCTTGGTGAAAGACGCCAGGTGCAGGGGGTAAGGGCCTTGGTTCGAGTTGCGAAGGAAGCAGGAAGGAGCGTTTATTTTTGCGTCAAGAAGGAGCTGGGCTAAGAAGGTCTTAAAAGAAATTCTTGGTGAGTCATGTCACAAAAAACGCCTTGGCAAAGTGGTTTGGGCAAGTGACGCCTTAAGCTATGGGAAGAGGGCTCGGGTTCGAGTCTGGTGGGCAGCAAGGGGAGTATTTTTATTTTTGTATTCTGGCGTTAGGGAGAAGGAGCAGTGGACGGCACATGGGACTTTCAATTGGAGGAGGATAAGCTTTGTTATTTTGTTTAAAATTCGGCTAAGAGTAGGATAATGGGATTTTATTTTATTTATTTTATCTTAGGAAGATAAGGGATAATGTGAGGATTTATTTTATTTTATTTGATAAAGTGATAAAGAGTTAAAATAGGAGTTTAATAAGTGGGGAAGTGGTGGCCGTTTGCTGGACTCTAGGGGCTTGCATATTCGGTTGTGGGGGAAGGCATAAGTGCAAAACTTTAGTTAGTAAAGGTGCTTATCTTGCCGCCAAAACTTTGAGTAAATTCTCTCTTTTTCTTCTTTGTAAAATTGAAGCCGAATTCCCCTTTGTTACCACTACCGAAATTTCTTCTACTTTCCCCTACTCTTCTCCTCATTCTTTCAACACCAAATCTATTTCTATTCTCTTTGAAGCCATAGCCGAATATCAAGGGGCTATATTCTCTTCTCCTTGCCGCATGTCACAAAAGCCAAAACCCTCTATCATTGTTTTCTTATAGACGAATAGTGTGTGGATTCAAGAAAAAGGGATTTGCCGATTTCATTCTTGAGGGTAAGAATTCTCTTGTCATTATTTTTCAATTAAGCCTAAAGTTCAAGACTAATTCCTTAATGATCTTTGGCTGAACTTTGAAGGAGGATTTTCGGGTTTTCTGCTAAGTTGACTACAGTAGGAGGTCTTTGGGATTTTAAGAACCCAACGTAAGCCACAAGTGAAACTCAGCCATAGGCCATTCTATTATGTTTTAGTGTTAGATTAAATCTAACATATGTGTATAGGGCTGTCGACATCTCCATAGTCAAGTGGTGTTTCGGGAATTAGGATTCACAAGTAAGGACGTAGATTTTCGGGATTTGACTAATAATCAAATCGGCAGCAAGGAATTTAGGATCTAAAGCGTTAGATCGGGTTTTCGGGAAATTAGTGAATCGATAAGAATATCAGGTGTGTACCCCACACTATCTTTAATAAGATTTATGGCAATATGTAATATGAGCATGTTGATAAGAATGTGAATAAGGCTAAGGTACCATGCTACGGTACAAAGTACTCAGGTACGTTTCCTACTCCTACTAGGATTATGGATATATGTTATATTTAACATGTGAAATGTGATAAGAATGTGAATTTAAGAATTATATGCATGATGTATATGATATGGGGCATTTGGGTCATATGAAAAAGGGGAAGTGAATGTGGTGACTTTGGTCACATTATCTGAATGTGGTGACTTCGGTCACATTATCTAAATGTGGTGTCACATAACACAAATATTATCTAGTGGCAAAGCCATAAATTATATAAGGGCGATGAGCACGTCGACTGCAGCGACTGCCTTCGATGGTGTGTAGCGAATGGAGGGTTGACTTAGCAGTCCCCACGATGTGCAGGTTGGTACGGGTGAAGTGTAGCGGATGGCTATCTAGGTTTGGGTTCGGGTTGCATCATCTTTTATATCTGTTACATAAATACGTATGTGATATGATAATGTATGCCTGGATTGTTCAATTTTAGTGTTGGTTACACATTGAGTCTATTTGACTCACCCCATTGTGGGAACATTTTTCAGGTGATTAACAGTGATGGACTGGGTCGGCAGGAGCTTAGTGGTGGCCATGCTCATCAAGAATTTAGTTTATTTGGACTTTTTATTTCTAAGTACCTTGAATTTTATTTTGGGTTTTAATTTGATGTAATAAGGCCATAGTGAACTATTTTATTGCTGTTTTATTTATTATGTTACAAAATTTTATTTATTAAAGATTAAGTAAATTTATTTTTAATAAACTCTAAGTGTTTTGTCACCTAAAACATAAGGGTTCCAATATAAGATAAACTTGATTTCAACTCGAGCCCTACCCAAAAAAAAAATCTTTCTTTCAAAACACAATGTTTTCCAAAGTAACAAAAGAATTTTTGAACCGATTTACATCAAGGAACATACCAGATCCGATCAGGGCTCGTGGGCCGGGTATGGGGTGTTTCAATTTGGTATCAGAGCCCAGTTTTAAACCCTCGGCCTGGGGTTTAAAGCCCAAAACGTTTTCAAATCGAGCCCAAATGAATTGTGAGAAAGTTTTTAAACAGGTTTTTCTGGCATGGCACCTTAGTCTCCGACCCGAAGTCCACCAGGTAAGTACCCCTATCCCTTGTGTGATTTATAGTATGATCTGTAGAAGGGTAGGAATGGAACGTAGAAATAGTATGATAGGTACTTGAACCCTAGGACTAGTGTACCCCAACAAATACATAAGATTTAAATGCCTAATTAAAACAAACCTATGGCTAAGTCGCCGAGTTAGGGTGTGGCAACCATTGTGCGCATGTCTAGGATTGGATCCGGAAGAGCCTGGTACTTAAGCAGTCCTAGTGACTCACCTCCTCTTCGCTGGAATCCTACCTGGTGCGTAGCTTCGGTTCACCCTAACCAAGAGGACTCAGTCACAGGCTAAACACGATAACTAAAACCCGAAAGGGAACTAGCCGTATTTTTATAAAAACCCTAGTTTTAAAACTCTTAAAATTACCCTTTTAATTTGTGAGAACTATTTTTACAAAATTTTTCGAAAAATTTTCGATTTATAAAAATTACTTAAATACCCCTAGTGGTAAAATTACAAAAATGCCGTTGGTTTATAAAATGACCAAACTACCCATAGTTTTATCAAAATTTCCTTACTTTATAACAAGTCCAAAAACCCTAATTTGCAAAATACCAATATACCTTGATTTCAAAAAATTACAAAATTGCCCCTAACTTGCAAATTACCAAAATGACCCTAATTTCCAAAATTTTTGCAACATCACCATTTTGGAAAACAAATTCTCAAAAAGAACCCCCAAGTTTTACAAATTTTGAAATACCTCGGAATTATTAAAACTTTACAAATTCACCCTGGTTTATTACCGAAATACCCTCGAGTTACAAAATTACCGAAGTACCCCCAGATTTCAAAATTTCCAAAATACCTTCGAGAATGCAAAATTACCAAAATACCCTTATTGAAAAAATACCAAGGAACCATATTTTGAAAAATTACGAAAATACCCCTGTAAGACAAATTACGAAAATACCCCTGGGGTGGAAATAGACAGAAATAGAGAAATAGAGAATGTGTGTTAATGAATGTTTGAATGAATGTGCTTCTCTGAATTAGGATAGAAAACTTGAACTTTGATTGATCGAAAGAACTACTTCTAAACATCTTTCATAAAATTTCTTCGTGGATAATCAGTGAAATCATTATTAATTCATAAAATTTCTTAATCAGATTAAAGCACGAACGTAGATATGAGCTCTAGGGGACGTGGTCAAAACGTACGAGGACGCGAAAGAGGTAGAATGACCGTGTCGAAACCCGTGAGGTCGGGTCAAGGATCTGAGAATGAGGTACCGCCACTGCCACCACCAGCTGTTGGTACTGAATAGCAAGATCAGATGGAAGACGATGCTGTATCGCAGGTTGTGTTGCGAGTTCTTGAGTTGGTGGCTAGTGCAGGAGGAAATTCGGGAGCTCGAAAGTCGGTACCTGAGCGACTTCGTGCCAATGGAGCTGAGGTATTCCATGGCGTATCTGGTGTAGCACCCAGTACGACCGAATATTTGTTGGAGGCAACCGAGCGCATTATGGATGAGCTCGATCTGACCCCTGAGGAGAAGTTGAAAGGAATGGTGGAACTGTTACGTGATGTAGAGTATCAATGGTGGTTAACAGTTCGGAATGGTGCCACAGCTGAGGATCTGACCTAGGAGTATGTTAAGGCAGCATATCAGAAGAAATATGTTGGCACAAGGTATACTGATCAGCAAAGGAAGGCTTTTCTGGGACTAGTTCAAGGGAACAAGTCCGTAGCAGAGTATGAAGCTGAATTTTTAAGGTTAAGCCGGTATGCTTGAGGAGTAGTGGCAACGGAGCATGAGCGATATGTCCGTTTTGAGGATGGACTAAGGGATGATCTAAGGTTGTTGATAGCTCCACATCAGGAGCGGGAATTTTCTGCGTTAGTCGAGAAGGGAAAAGTAGCTGAGGGAATTAAGGACTCCGTGAGGTAGAACTCTGATCAGAGCAGGCCGAAAAGAGGCTTTGGATCGTCAGGATCATCTGGGAATAAAAGGCCTAGAGTTCATGGGCCGCGAGGCCAGCAAGCTGCTACAGGAGGGCAGTATCGCACTCGTGGTCAGTGTGGGAAGAAACACTTAGGATAGTGTTGGAAAAAGATAGGAGGATGCTTTAAGTGTGGGTCCAAGGACCATATGATCAAAGACTATCCTATGAAACCAGATGGGAATCGACCAGCAGCTCAGAATGTTAATCAGGCTGGTAGAGGTGGACAGCAGCTTCAGCGAGGTCGTGGTCCAAACAACAGAGGCAATGGTACTGGCAGAGGACGTGGAACACCAGGCAGAGGTGTTACTGAGGCTAGACAGCCGGGTTTGGTTTATGCAGTTTACCGGAGGGAGGATGGAGACACACCGGACGCCATAACCGGTACGTTCCTTATTTATGGCAAGCCCTATTTTGCTCTGATTGATGTGGGCTCGACCCATTCTTATGTTGCATGTAGTGTAGTCGAGACACTAGGCCTAGACTCTGAACTCTCTGATAGGCAGATGACTGTAGTAAGCCCATTGGGCCGGATCAGAGTGGTGAATAAGACCTTTCTGGAGTGTACCTCTAGAGATTCGGAGTGAACTTTGTCGACTTAATGGAACTACCCTTCGGAGAGTTCGAACTCATACTTGGTATGGATTGGTTAGTAGAGCACCGGGCCGTGTTAAATTGTGCGGCTAAACGAATGGAATTAAGGACTCCAGAGGATAAAGTAGTAGTAATGATCTGAGAAAGAAGAAACTAATTGTCTAATGTAATTTCGGCGTTAAAGGCTGAAAAGATGGTTCGGAAAGGGTGCAAGGCATTTTTTAGCCTTCGTAAGTGCGTTAGATGGAAAGGAAGAAGGTGTTAGTGGAGTTAGAACTGTAAGGGATTTTGGAGATGTGTTTCCAGATGAATTACCAGGAATACCCCCAGATAGGGAGGTGGAGTTTGGAATTGACTTACTACTGGGAACAGCTCCTATATCAATTGCCCCTTATAGAATGGCACCAAAGGAGTTGGTTGAGCTCAAGGCTCAAATCCAAGAATTGCTGGATCGTGGTTTTATTCGACCCAGTGTGTCTCCGTGGGGAGCATCGGTCTTGTTTGTAAAGAAGAAGGATGGAACTATGCGTATATGCATAGACTATCGTCAGTTGAACAAGCTGACCATCAAGAACAAGTATCATTTGCCAAGGATAGATGACTTGTTCGATCAGCTTAAGGGGGCCGCAGTATTTTTGAAGATAGATCTAAGGTCGGGATATTATCAATTGAAGGTGAAGGAGGCAGATATCCATAAGACAGCATTTAGGACAAGGTACGGCCACTATGAGTTTGTAGTAATGCCGTTTGGATTGACGAACGCTCCAGCTGCGTTCATGGACATGATGAATCGGGTCTTTCAACCCTACTTGGATAGGTTCATCGTTGTGTTTATCGACGACATCCTAGTGTACTCCAAGTTTGAAGAGGAACATGATGAGCATCTTCGGATTGTGTTGCAAGTGTTAAGGGAGAAGAAGCTCTATGCCAAATTCAGCAAGTGTGAATTTTGGCTGAAGGAAGTTGCGTTTTTGGGACATGTGGTATCCGCAAAAGGAATAAGGGTGGATCCTCGAAAGATTGAGGCAGTGTTGGATTGGAAACCACCTAAGTCGGTGGCAGAGATTCGTAGTTTCTTAGGTTTGGCAGGCTATTACAGAAGGTTTGTGGAAGGGTTCTCGTCAATAGCCGTGCCTTTGACAAAATTGTTGAGGAAGGAAGTACCCTTTGTATAGACGGATAAGCAACAGGAGAGCTTCGAGAAGCTTAAGAGGGTTTTGACTGAAGCTCTAGTGTTAATTCAGCCGGAGGCAGGAAATGATTTTGTGGTGTACTGTGATGCTTCGTATACGGGACTAGGGTGTGTTTTGATGCAAGACGGGAAGGTAGTCGCATACGCATCTCGGCAATTAAGGCCTCATGAGGTTAACTACCCGACTCATGACTTGGAATTAGCAGCAGTAGTCTTTGCTCTAAAAGTGTGGAGGCATTACCTTTATGGGGAAAAGTCAGTGATCAACACAGGCCACAAGAGTCTCAAGTACTTATTAACTCAGAAAGAGTTGAATCTGAGGCAGCGAAGGTGGGTGGAATTACTAAAGGATTACTACTGTTCTATAGAGTATCATCCGGGCAAGGCGAATATAGTGGCGGATGACCTGAGTCGGAAGGTTGTGTCGGATCTGAGGGCGATGTTCGCACATCTGAGCTTGTATGATGATGGAAGATTGTTAGCAGAGTTGCAAGTCAAGCCGACATGGTTGAATGAGGTAAAAGAAAGTCAGTTGGTGGATGAGGATTTAAGTGCTAAGTTGTAGCAAGTGCAGGATGGAGAGTTGGAAGATTATGGTATCAATGACGAAGGAGTGTTGTGTTTCAAGGGTAAGGTCCAGATGCCCGTGGATAAGGACCTAAGACAGAGGATTCTTCTTCTGAAGCACATAGTAGCCCTTATGCTATGCATCCCGAGGTAGTAAGTCGCATCTGCAGATCTAAGGGAGCAATTTTGGTGGCTGGGTCTGAAGAAGGAAGTTACAGAATTCGTTGGCAAGTGTTTGACGTGTCAGCAAGTTAAGGCTGAACGCCAAGTTTCGTCAGGATTGCTTCAGCCAATCAAGATTCCACAATGGAAGTGGGAGAGAATTACCAAGGACTTCGTTAGTGGGCTTCCCGTTACGCCTACTAAGAAGGACTCGATATGGGTAATAGTGGACCGTTTGACCAAGTCCGCGCACTTTATCCCTGTGAGAGTTGACTATTCTTTGTAGAGGTTGGCAAAGTTATATGTGGCGGAAATTGTGAGGTTACATGGAGTGCCAGTGTCAATCATCTCAAACAGGGATCCAAGGTTTACGTCTCAGTTTTGGAAAGCGCTACATCAGGCGTTAGGCACTATGTTGGATTTCACTACGGCTTTTCATCCACAATCGGATGGGCAATCTGAACGGGTAATCCAAGTGTTAGAGGATATGTTGAGGGGCTGTGTGATTGACTTTAGAGGAAGTTGGGAGGAATATTTGCCTCTAGCGGAATTTGCATACAACAACAGCTATCAAGCTGGTATTCAGATGGCACCGTACGAAGCGCTGTATGGTCGAAGGTGTCGAACTCCTACGTGTTGGACTGAATTAGGGGAACGACGTGTTTTGGGTCCAGAGTCAGTGGCAGAATTCGAAGAGAAAGTTGAGATAATTCGAGCACGGTTGAAGGAAGCAACTGATCGGCAAAAGTCTTACTCGGATCTCAAACAAAAAGAAATAGAATTTGATGTGGGAGATCAAGTATTTCTCAAAGTTTCGCCTTGGAAGAAGGTGATGAGATTTGGTCAAAAAGGGAAGTTAAGTCCGAGATTTATAGGACCTTATAGGGTTTTGAAACGGGTTGGACCAGTGGCATATCAGTTAGAGTTGCCACCGGAGTTGAAGCAGATGCACGACGTATTCCATGTGTCCATGCTACATCGTTATCGATCAGATCCATCTCATGTTGTACCGATTGAAGAGGTGGAGCTAAGGCCAGATTTGTCCTACGAGGAAGAGCCGATTCAGATTGTGGAACGAGATGTGAAAGTGTTACGAAGGAAGTCAGTTCCTTTAGTCAAAGTATTATGGAGAAATCATGGATCAGAAGAGGCTTCGTGGAAGCCAGAAGAAGCAATGCGAAAGTAATACCCTCACTTATTTCAGCCAGGTAATTTCGAGGACGAAATTATTTTTTAAGGAGGGTAGAACTGTAATATCCTGAAAATGGGCTTACGCATTTATGCTTAATTATATGAAATAGCATGCTTGAGTATGTTGTGAATGTGTATAATGAAATTTGTGAACATTAGAAAATAGGTGAGAGCCTCGGGAAATATTAAGTTTTAAGTTTTAATAAGAGAGCTAAGTTGATAGGGTGTTAAGAGAAAATGTATGTGAAAATAGACACAAGAATTAGCTTGTCAAAGTGGCTTGGAGGCTCAACATAAAGGCTTGGTGAAAGACACCAGGTGCAGGGGGGTAAGGGCCTTGGTTTGAGTTGCGAAGGAAGCAGGAAGGAGCGTTTATTTTTGCGTCAAGACGGCGCTGGGCTAAGAAGGTCTTAAAAGAAATTCTGGGTGAGTCATGTCACAAAAAACACCTTGGCAAAGTGGTTTGGGCAAGTGATGCCTTAAGCTATGGGAAGAAGGCTCGGGTTCGAGTCTGGTGGGCAGCAAGGGGAGTATTTTTATTTTTGTATTCTGGCGTTAGGGAGAAGGAGCAGTGGACGGCACATGGGACTTTCAATTGGAGGAGGATAAGCTTTGTTATTTTGTTTAAAATTCGGCTAAGAGTAGAATAATGGGATTTTATTTTATTTATTTTATCTTAGGAAGATAAGGGATAATGTGAGGGTTTATTTTATTTTATTTGATAAAGTGATAAAGAGTTAAAATAGGAGTTTAATAAGTGGGGAAGTGGTGGCCGTTTGTTGGACTCTAGGGGCTTGCATATTCGGTTGTGGGGGAAGGCATAAGTGCAGAATTTTAGTTAGTAAAGGTGCTTATCTTGCCGCCAAAACTTTGAGTAAATTCTCTCTTTTTCTTCTTTGTAAAATTGAAGCCGAATTCCCCTTTGTTACCATCACAAATTTCTTCTACTTTCCCTACTCTTCTCTCATTCTTTCAACACCAAATCTATTTCTAATCTCTTTGAAGCCATAGCCGAATATCAAGGGGCTATATTCTGTTCTCCTTGCCGCATGTCACAAAAGCCAAAACCCCTCTATCATTGTTTTCTTATAGACGAATAGTGTGTGGATTCAAGAAAAAGGGATTTGCCGATTTCATTCTTGAGGGTAAGAATTCTCTTGTCATTATTTTTCAATTAAGCTGAAAGTTCAAGAATAATTCCTTAATGATATTTGGTTGAACTTTGAAGGAGGATTTTCGGGTTTTCTGCTAAGTCGACTACAGTAGGAGGTCTTCGGGATTTTAAGAACCCAAGGTAAGCCACAAGTGAAATTCGGCCATAGGCCATTCTATTATGTTTTAGTGTTAGATTAAATCTAACATATATGTATAGGGCTGTCGACATCTCCATAGTCAAGTGTTGTTTCGGGAATTAGGATTCATAAGGAAGGACGCAGATTTCTGGGATTTGACTAATAATCAAATCGGCAGCAAGGAATTTAGGATCTAAAGCATTAGATCGGGTTTTCGGGAAATTAGTGAATCGATAAGAATATCAGGTGTGTACCCCACACTATCTTAAATAAGATTTATGGCAATATTTAATATGGGCATGTTGATAAGAATGTGAATAAGGCTAAGGTACCATGCTATGGTACAAAGTACTCAGGTACATTTCCTACTCCTACTAGGATTATGGATATATGTTATATTTAACATGTGAAATGTGATAAGAATGTGAATTTAAGCATTATATGCAAGATGTGTATGATATGGGGCATTCGGGTCATATGAAAAAGGGGAAGTGAATGTGGTGACTTCGGTCACATTATCTGAATGCGGTGACTTCGGTCACATTATCTGAATGTGGTGTCACATGACACAAATATTATCTGGTGGCAAAGCCACAAATTATATAAGGGCGATAAGCACGTCGACTGCAGCGACTACCTTCGATGGTGTGTAGTGGATGGAGGGTTGACTTAGCAGTCCCCACGATGTGCAGGTTGGTACGGGTGACGTGTAGCGGATGGCTATCTAGGTTTGGGTTCGGGTTGCATCATCTTTTCTATCTGTTATATAGATACGTATGTGATATGATAATGTATGCATGAATTGTTAAATTTTAGTGTTGGTTACACATTGTGTCTGTTTGACTCACCCCGTTGTGGGAACATTTTTCAGGTGATGAACAGTGATGGACCGGCCTCGCAGGAGCTTAGTGGTGGCCATGCTCATCAAGAATTTTGTTTATTTGGACTTTTTATTTCTAAGTACCTTGAATTTTATTTTGGGTTTTAATTTGATGTAATAAGGCCATAGTGAACTATTTTATTGCTGTTTTATTTATTATGTTACAAAATTTTATTTATTAAAGATTAAGTAAATTTATTTTTAATAAACTCTAAGTGTTTTGTCACCTAAAACATAAGGGTTCCAATATAAGATAAACTTGTTTTCAACTCGAGCCCAACCCAAAAAAACAATCTTTCTTTCAAAACACACTGTTTTCCAAAGTAACAAAAGAATTTTTGAACTGGTTTACATCAAGGAACATACCAGATCCGGTCAGGGCTCGTGGGCCGGGTATGGGGTGTTTCACTAATTGCCTCATAAGGCCTCCACCTTTAAAAGCCACAACACATAGGTGCCTTAACAAATATCATACAAATTTTGCATTTAATGCAATTTAATCCTCTTATCAAATTAAGCACAAAGACAGATAAATTTACTTACGGAATTATAACACATGCTTAATAAAATATTAAAGGCACAAAAAATAATATTAAAATTTTATTCAGACTCGGATTTGTGGTCTCAAAACCATTGTTCCGTGTAGGGTCTAAACCGAACTGTTATAAATCCCCCTAAAAGAGGAGAAGATAATCACGAGCTATTAGCCCACCCTAGCCTAATCTACCAATAAAACCGATGAAGGGGACCTCACAAATGGTGGAAAAAAAGTGAGAGAGATCCTTAGGCGTGAATAAGGGTTCAACTGCACAAAGTAAAGGAAGTCGAAGGGAGTCCTTCTTAGCCATCACGTGATGCTATGCTGTCGAAGTGTGGACTGGGAAGCAAAAGCTATTCCCCGAAGTTCTTCCGTTATTTCCATTAGTGTTCCTTCGAAAGATTGAATTGAACTAGTTGAACACAATGTCAGATAATATTTTGGTTTGGAATTTTATTTCCCAGCCCATGAGCTAAATCTCATAGGGTTGGGATTACTTTCAATGAAACCTTAAACTATTTTTGTGGATGCAGTATATATCTAATTTACTTTGCTATTTCATTTTATTGTTCTTATTTCTTAATTAAAATGGAAATGATCTCTAGACATAGAAGACTATTCGCATACTTATAAACTGATTCTAATTCTGAAAGGGTTGGATTCGTTGGATTAGAAATTAAATGAAATGAACAAGTATTCGATAGACACTTGTAGTGGATTCTAGACATAAAGTCACGATCATATAGAAGGAACCCATTCAAGATATCTAAAAAGCCAATAGACACGGGAAGGTAACTTGAGGTTTTGCTTTCACTAGAGGCAGGGCATTTTAGAACTCTTCTCTGCAGTAAAGTAGATACGATTTTGCCAAGGCATTATTGATAATAAGGGTCGATTCTGGGTAGTCCTAACCTTCCAAGTCTGCATCGTATATCTTTCATTCTTCACAATACTATCTTTGCCAAATCATTAGTAGTTATTTATTTGTTCATTTACATAATATTCTTGTATTAATTTTCAAAATTATCGTTACATTTCTACTCTTGTTTTTCCATAGCATTTCCAAGTATTCATTAATTCCACATATTGCATACATCATTATTCCTTTAATTTCCACTGTATACTTGCCATAGCTTTGTCATATCTTTAATTTCATTTTATTATAATAACTTGACCACTTTTGTGCCTCAATCCGTTCCTCGTGGAAATAATAATCACTCCTCACTTTATTACTTGAACCGGTGTGTATACTTGCACAAAATCACATATCATTTTACATGCGACACCTTACTTTTGGTGACGCATTTTCTTATCATCTAATCTGCACATTGTTTGAACAAAAAAGGTTTCTCCTAGAAGCAGTGTCTTACATCACGTAGGAAATTTTTTCCTTTGTTGATAAGACATACTTGGAGGTTTTATTTCACTAACTAAGAAATTAGCATAATCAGCAAACCATGAGGGTTCATGAACTTTACTTACCTCAAATATGTGCTCATTCAAAAATGTTTTATTAAATGGAACAAAATAGTAATTTACCTTATGTTGTTCTAGCCTTGACAGATGATCTACCACTTGATTCTCAAATCCTTTCCTATCTTGGATCTCAAGATCAAATTCTTGGAGTAAGAGTACCCATCAAATTAATCTTGGCTTGTTATCTTTTTTCGTAAGCAAGTACTTTAATGATGAATGATCGGTAAAAATTGTAACCTTCGTACCTATAAGATAAGAACAAAATTTGTCAAAAGCAATAACAATAGCAAGTAGTTATATTTCAGTTATTGTATAATTCAACTGGGATCCTATCAAAGTTTGACTCACGTAATAGATCAGATGAAAAACTTTGTTTCTCTATTGACCCATTAAAGTTTCTACTGCAAAGTCGCTCGCATCACATATTAGCTTGAATGGAGAACTCTAATTAGGTGTAACGATAATGGGTGCTAAAATCAATAGTTGTTTCAATTCATCAAAGGCTTTCAAACATTCTTCATTGAATTTGAACGTTGTATCCTTCTCTAACAAGGTACATAATGGTTGGAAATCTTTGGAAAATATTTAATGTATCTATGATAGAAACCTGCATTCCTTAAGAAACAACAAACACCTTTTACAGTCATGGGTGGTGGCAGCTTCTCTATTACATCAACTTTTACTTTATCCACTTCTATCCATCTTCTTGATATTCTATGTCCTAACACGATACCTTCCCTAACCATGAAATGACTTTTTTCCCAATTAAGGACAAGTTTCATCTCCTCACACCTTTTCAACATTTTGGTTAAGTTACTCGGACAATTCTCATATGAACCACCAAAAATTGAAAAATCATCCATGAATACTTCCAAAAATTTTTCAACCATGTCAGTGAATATTGCCATCATGCATATTTGAAAATTTTCAAGTGCATTGCATAAACCAAAAGGCATTCAGAAAAAAGAAAATGCACTATAAAGATAAGTAAATGTGGTTTTATATTGGTCTTTTGGTGGAGCAAATATTTGGTTATACCTCAAATAACCATCTAAGAAACAATAATATTCTTTACCTACAAGTCTGCTGAGCGTTTGATCCATGAATGGTAATGGAAAATGATCCTTCCTAGTTGCTTTGTTTAGTTTCCTATAATCTACACAAATTCTCAAACTCGTAACTGTTCTTGTTGGAATAAATTCATTTTTCTCATTCTTCACAACCACTATTCTTCTCTTCTTGGGTGCGCATTGAACCTGTCTTACCCATCTAGCCATCAAAGATGGGGTAAATAATTCCCACATCTAGCCATTTGATAATTTCCTTCTTGACTACTTCCTTCATGATCGAATTAATAGTTTCTATTAATAGTTTGGGTGGTTCTTCAATTGACGTTCGGGTTGCGTGTATTCATGTGGTTCAAACTCCAATTATTTGAATCGGGGTTGTGGAAAAAATCCCTTCGAATTTGCTTTCAACAAAGCAAATATTCTTCCTCTTCATCATCTATCGGTGGCTGAGACACTAACATACGTTCTAACGAGTCTTCTACAGAATCAAATTCCCATTATGTAGAGACCAATGGCTCTAACTCAGACATCACAGAATAATCATCAACCACATTGGGAAATATCATGGCTTTGAGTACGTTAAAATTCTCCTGATCATCTTGAACTCGTATAGTGAGTTCTCCTTTTTGCACATTTATTAACGTCCTTCTTGTTGGCAGAAAAGGACTCCCGAGGATGATTGGTACCTTTTTGTCTACTTCAAAATATAATATAGTAAATTCAGCTAGAAAAATAAACTTATTACCAAAAGTTCTTCAATTTTCCCTTTCGGGTGTGCTAAAGATCTATCTTCCAGGTGAAGTGTCACTTTTATTGGCCTAACTTGACCTATCCCTAATTGCGTAAATATTGACATTGGCATTAGGTTGATGCTCGGTCCTAAATCATAGAGAGCCATACCATAATAGGAATCTCTAATGCTACAAGTTAAGGTAAAGCTTCTTCGATCTTTCATCTTATGAGGTAACTTGTTTTGTAAGAACGCGCTACATTCTTTTGTCAATGCATCTATATCAAATTCCCCAGACCTTTTATTTTTTTCAAAAAATGCCTTTCATGAATTTAATGTAGTTGGGCATCTATTCTAGAGCATCCACTAATGGGATATTGATATGAATACTTTTTAGAACATCCAAAAACTTCTTGAACTATACCTCTTCCTTTGCTACTAGAGTCTTTGAGGATATGGAGGTGGTGGGACCTTGGCTTTGACTAGACAAGTTTTCCATGAAAATTTATCTGTATTTGACATAGATGTTGAATTATAAAGCATAATTGGATATGGGTTTACCTCATTAGGGTTCATCGAGTCTACCTTCTGTGGGGTAGGAATTTCAATGCTTGATTGATCTTTCTCTTTGTTCTTATCTTTAGCAAGCTAGACTTCAACCTCGATAATTTTTGGTTCCAACATCCTACCTCTTCTTAAAGTGAGAATTTTACAATGCTCCTCACCCCAATTCCTTACATTTTTAGTATCACATAGCAAAGTACCTTGCAGTCAACTTCTAAGCTCGTTGGCTAGCTACCCCACTTAGTTCTCTAGATTTTTCAATGTTGTAGGCAGACCTTGGATCAAGGTGTCTTTTTTTTCCAAGTAAGCTTTCAAAAAAAAAATTCTCTAGGCTATTTGAAAATTCAGTTACTGGAAGTTTTTGAAATTGTCAGGAAAGTCCTAATGGACAATTTGGTTGGGACTACATAAAAGAGTTACTAGGACCAACCCCTTGGTTGCTCTTGGAGAAATTTGGATGATATCGCCATGAAGGGTTGTAAAATTTTGATTATGTACATGGATCATTCCTATTCTGGTTGTTTACTTATATAGTAGATGGGTTATAGATTTGATGGGCAATTCTCAAACGTATGACCATCTCTACAGTAAACACATGAAATATTCTCGAATTGATTCAGCTGTTGTCCTACCATGTTAGTATTGAAACCATTATTATTAAAATTCATCAGCATATTGTTCATAAAAGATACCCGAGTTGCTAATAAAGTGAATGCATCAACTTCATGTACTCCTACTACTTTTCTTCTTGTGACTAATCTATTGTTCGACCATTGATAATTGTTGTTAGAAATTCTATCAAGAATCTCATAAGCCTTATTATATAATTTTGATAGAAGGGCTCAATTTGCTGATGCATCTAGTATGTGTGTTGAGACCATTGTTGAAAGTCCCCAACTGGATACAATACGGAATAACATGATGTGGAACTTCCACAACAACATATTGAAATGTTCCCATGCCTCATATTAGGATTCATCATCGCACTGTTGGAATGTGGTAATCACATTCCTAAGCTTGGCATTTTTACATGGTGGAAAATACTCCATCTGGACTCGTTCAACCAAATCCTGCCAAGTACTCACTAAACCAAGTGGTAAAAAATTAACCATGCTCATTCTTTGTCCCCCAAAGAGAATGGAAATAATTTCAACATCAACCTGTCTTCTCTGACTCCAGCCAATTTAAACGAATCACTCACCTGCATAAATAATCGAAGGTGAAGGTGTGGATCTTCATTGGGCATCCCATTAAATTTCCCTTGTAACAGACCAAATTTGATCCTAATCGGAACGGTGGTTTTGGGACCACGAATCCGAGTTCGAGAAATATTTTAATATTATATTTTGATTCTATTATATGTGAATTGATGTGTGTCAAAGTTTCGTATGAAAATTTAATCATTTGTGTGCTCGATTTAACAAAAAGGACTAAATCACGCAAAGCGTAGAAGTTGCATGCTATAGTGTATAGTGCTAGATTGATATGGCTTTTTAAAATGGGGTATCAAATGGGAAATTAGCCCATTTTTACGTGTAGTGGGCGGCATATGTCTAAATTAACCTTATATGTATATGTTAATTATATTATATAATAATGGCATTATTGTACATTTGTTAATATGTTATTTTAGTTAAAAGAAAACATAAAATAAAACTTTGTTCTTCATCTTTTTATCACCAAAATAAGAAATAAAGAAAGAGAAGTGTGAGCTTGTTCATTCGGCCTTCATTCAAGCTTAAATTGGGTATGTAATTTTAGTCAGTTTTTGATAATTTTTACGTTTTTGTGATCGTTGCTTCGTATATTACCCGACCCATGCTTGAATTTTTGAAATTTGTATGTATATAGGATTCGGCCATTAACATGTTTAAATGGTTTTGATATTTGATGGTTTTAGATTAAATATATGTTAAAGATTTACAAGTTTTGTATTAGGAATTTTGGTGAAATTTTGTATTTAGGGCTAATTTGTAAAAATGAAATTTTAGAGGGACTTATTTGTAAAATAAATGAAATGTGAGGGCTTGTAAAGTCCCTAGGAACATTCGGCCCTTGTATAGTATTAGCTAATTTGGTGTATTTTGTGTGTTAAGCAAAATAGGACTAAATTGCAAGGTAGTGAAATATTAGGGGTAATATGGTAATTTGTCTAATTATGTGATTTGGGACAAAATTGAATTGAAATGTACTTGAATGAGCTGAATTTAATTTGTTTTAGATCAAGAGCAAAGAAAAGCGGAATTGGATCGGGAAAGAAGGTTGTTCTCGAATAGTCGATTTACACGGTCTATCGACAACCGAGGTAAGTCCTTAAGCAAATATACGTTAAAGATTTATTTACGACTATGATAAATGATGAAACTTGAATATTTAAAGTATAATTATAGATAATAGCCTAATGTAGAAGTATGGTATTGAATTGAATTTACTTTGTAAAACGAAAAGCGTATAAATATGTTTTGGTTGGTATGTGAAGGTAATATGATCTATATGAGTTGTTTGCATTGTTGATGTTATGAAATGAGGGTTAAATTGATGATCATATCTATATCGGGCTTTAAACCTAGCAGGCTTCGTGCCGGTGCTATTTATCGGGCTAAATGCCTAGCAGGCCTTGTGCTGGTGATGTAATTCGGGCTATGAGCCTAGCAGGCCTTGTGCCGGTGATGTATATCAGGCTTATTACCTAGTAGGCTTAATGCCGGTGATCAAGTTCAGACCTCGGGTCTAGCAGGCTTAATGCCAGTGATGTGTTATAAATTCTTTACAAGGTGGGATGTAAATACTTCAATAAACAAAATGCTCGGGTAAAAATAAAGGTTTATAGATGCAAGGAACAAGGTAAGTGATTATCTTTCCTTTCAAATTGCATAAGTGATAGAATGGTTAAAGTTTTTGATAATAAGTCTTTATGATATGTGCATTTGAATTACTCATTAATAAGTGTGATATGTATATTGAATATAAACTTGGTGATATCTTTGAGATTCGGTCAAAAGTAAAAATGTTAAAAGTGAAAGTTATCGAAAATGCATATCTGTATATGTATATGATTAATCGTACATAATTGTGATATATGCTATACTTGTTAATAAGGTAATGTGCGAATACTTAAAGGCTTAAAGTGTCTTTGGAAGGGTTGTATACCTTCAATGAGGGAATAATAAATGATAAGTTACTGAGAGACACTGCTCGACCATATTGAAATTATTATTTGTTAAATTACTTGGATTTATAGGTATATTTATATATGTATGTGTGCTAAATGTTGGAATATTTGATTGTTGTTTCGTAAATGCTTAAGACTTACTAAGCTAGTGAGCTTATTTTGTGTGTGCTCTTTGTTCTGTTTTATAGATTTTTTTCCATCAAGCTACGGGCATCTGAGGATCGTCGGAAAAGTCAACCACACTATTTCCCCTTTTGGTACTTAATCTTAGTTTTGAACCGAAGGCATGTATAGGTTAGATTAAGGTTTGGATTAATGACTTTCGGCCTTGTATATATATGAATAGCCTTGCGAAAATGGCTATTTCTGTTGATTAAGTTTAATTCCTATGTTATTGATATAATGGATTGATTATGATATTAAGGAATGTGAAATTCGTCCATGGTTTAATCATGTATGGAATATGGTCAAATAATATGCCTATTATATCTAGATGTGATGCATTTGGGATAAGCATGATACATTGATATGTTTTGCATTCGTTTTGATTGATTTGAATGAGGTGGATATAGTTGAGATGATGTTCTTTGGGTTGTAAATTAATTTGGTCTATTTGGATTATTAAAGATTCCATGTTAATGTTGATGAGTAGTAAGTTATTTTAACCTATATTCGGCCATGGTATATATATATATATGATAGGTATGGTTTGGTTTTGTGGTTTATGACATTTTGGGCTAAGATAATGATTTGATAAAGTATATTTGGTTTAATAGACGTTCATGTTATGTATAATATTTCACAGTCTATATGTGCAGCTGTTTGATGCGTAAATATATATTTATAATAATGATTTTGCTAGTATATTTTGCTATAGGGATTCGATGTATAATGGTAAATAATAAAGTAGTACATGAACATATTTGTACATGGATTGATTTTAAAAATGGTATGTGCTAATTTGGTATTTATAAATATTACGTATATATATATGGAATGCTTTAAGATTTTATTTGATTAAATATGTAAGTGACTATTAGATTTTCGTTTGTGTTCGTGTAATAGGTGAACAAATGCCTAAATATTATATACTTATGCCGTCATTGTTTTTAAATGACCATGTGATTTTATAATGCAAGTTGTTGTATTAAGACCTGATAGAATATATACATATATATATTCATTTGTGATAGCATGAAATGATATGAATTTATCAAGTGTTAGTTTGGATGGAGTGCATGAACTTGGTAATTGTTGTAGAAAGGCCTCGTAACCCTAATCCGGCGACGGATACGGGTTAGGGGTGTTACATTTGATTGGTCTTACGGTTTAGTCGATTCTAGGACTACCGTAACGCGTGTGAGTCTAGCTATACATTACTTTATCATATATCGATAGTGTGGTGACTTCACATTCTCGAATCGTGTTTTATATAGTAAATGGACACCGATCACGAAAGAGCCGTAGCGGATGATGTAGAGTGTAGGCGCGCTGACCGCACACGGATCGATGCCGATGACTCTCGACCGATTTGAGTAGCCACGAGGGGGAGGCTAAACAAGCCTTCTATCGATGATGAAGGAGTGGTTTACCCAGCTTATTCGAGACTAACCCACTGTACACCAACCTCCACCCCGAATAATCCAACTCCGATACCTTCAAAGACTTCGATGATAGATCCGATGAGATCTAGTAGGCCTCCAGCTTGATAAAATCAGAAATTTGGGGCCAAGAATTGGGGCCAATGATGATGATGACGCAGAGCTTGAGCCGAAATGTGGCTTGATAACACTATTCGGAACTTGATGAGCTATCTTGTACTCCGGATGAATGCCCGAAGTGTGTACTATATCTTTACTTCGGACATTTGCATATCACCGTGGAAGACACTAGTATTAGTGGTTCCGAAGAAAAAGTGACGTGGGATTTCTTTTCAAAGATGAATTCCGCAAGAAATATATCAGTCAAAGATTCATTGATCAAAACCGTAAAGATTTTCTTGAACTAAAACAGGGGCAAATGACCGTGACTGAATATGAACGGAAATTTGTCAGACTCAGCAGATATGCTAGAGAGTGTGTTTCCACTGAAGCTATTATGTGCAAAAGGTTTGAAGACGGTCTGAATGAAGATATAAAGTTGCTTGTTGGCATTCTTGAAATTCAAGAGTTTGTGACACTAGTTAAGCGAGCTTGCAAAGCTGAAGAGCTCGGGAAAGAGAAAAGAAAGGCTGAGACAGACGCTAGAGACATTCGTAAGAGATCTTCGAGTAAGACCTTCCATCCCACATCCAAGAAGTTCAGAGATGACTTCAGCCGACATAAAGCTACTTCAAATTTACCTAGACGTGATCGACCTCCAGTGGGTTCCCGAGCTACCTCGATGGCCAGTGTTGGAAATGCTCTACAGAATAGAGATGAATGCAAGCACTGTGGGAAATGGCATTCCGGGAGCTGTAGATTCCATGATCGGTCTTGCTTTAAATGTGGATCGTCAGATCATTTTATTAGGGAATGTCCGATGTTAGTTGAGTAGAATACAGTTCAGAACATTAAGTCGAGCAACACGTCAGTGCGAGGTAGACCACCCAGACATTCAGGCAATGTAGGTGGTAGTCAGAGACGAACAAAGAACACTGCAGTTCGATCTGAGGCTAGAGCTCCAGCTAGAGCTTATGCTACGCGAGCCCGAGAGGATGCTTCCTCCCCTGATGTCATTACCGGTACTTTCACCCTTTATGATACTACTGTGATAGCATTGATTGATCCTGGTTCTACTCATTCTTATGTGTGTGAAACTCTAGTGTTCGGTAAGACTCTACCAGTTAAGTCTACTGAGTTTGTGATTCGTGTGTCCAACCCTTTGGGTAGATGTGTGCTTGTTAATAAAGTGTGTAGAGGTTGCCCGTTGATGATTCGGGATTCTTGCTTCCGAGCTGATTTAATGTTGTTGCCCTTCGATGAGTTCGATATAATTTTGGGAATGGACTGGTTAACTTCACATGATGCAGTGGTGAATTGCAAAAGAAAACTTATTGATTTGAGATGTCAAAACGGGGAGATCATCAGAAATGAATCTAGTGATTTAAGTGGGTTTCCTACAGTAATATCTTCGATGTTAGCCCGGAAGTATGTGAGAAAAGGGTGCAAAGCTTATTTGGCTTATGAACTGGATAATAAATTGTCTGAGAAACAGATTGAATCTATATCGGTTGTATGTGAATACCCAGATGTGTTTCCTGAAGAACTACCGGGTTTACCACTAGTACGAGAGATTGAGTTCTATGAGTTGAATTAGTACACGAACGGCTCCGATTTCGATAGCTCGTATCGGATGGCACCCACCGAAAGTTAAAAGAGTTGAAAGCGCAGTTGCAAGAGTTGACAGATAGGGGCTTTGCACGACCGAGCTTCTCTCTTTGGGGTGCACCAGTTCTGTTTGTGAAAAAGAAAGATGGAATGATGCGAATGTGTATTGATTATCGGCAACTGAATAAGGTAACTATAAAGAATAAGTACCCGTTACCTCGAATTGATGACTTGTTTGATCAGCTAAAAGGGGCTTCGAGATTTTCAAGATAGATTTGAGATCGAAGCTATTATCGATTCTGAGTCGAGAGATATAGATGTGCCAAAGACTGCATTCTGGACGAGGTACGGACATTTTGAGTTTCTGGTTATGCCTTTTGGACTCACTAATGCACCTACTGTTTTTATGGATCTAATAAATCGAGTCTTCAGACAGTTTTTTGATCGGTTCGTAGTAGTGTTTATTGATGATATACTGATCTACTCCAAAAATGAAACTGAGCATGCCGAGCATTTGAGATTAGTGCTACAAACTTTGAGAGATCAACAGTTGTATACGAAGTTTAGTAAGTGTGAGTTCTGGATGACAGAGGTCAGCTTTTTGGGACATGTTGTTTCAGCATCAGGTATTCGAGTCGATTCGAACAAAATTTCGGCTATACTTGATTGGAAGCCACCGAAGAATGTTTTCGAGATTCGAAGTTTTCTGGGACTTGCGGGCTACTACAGAAGGTTTGTGAAAGGTTTTTCTGTGATAGCTGCACCTTTGACAAAACTACTACAGAAAGATGTAAAATTCGAGTGGTCGGAAAATTGTCAGAAGAATTTCGATCAGTTGAAAGGCCTTTTGACAGAAGCTCCAGTATTAGCTCAGCTTGAATCGGGTAAGGAATTTGTTGTGTATTCTGATGCTTCCTTAAGTGGTTTGGGCTGTGTATTACTGCAGGAAGGTAGAGTAGTAGCCTACGCATCGAGACAATTGAAGCCGCATGAAAGAAATTACCCGACGCATGATTTGGAGCTTGCAGCAATTGTGTTCGCACTGAAGATTTGGCGTCATTACTTATTCGGCGAGAAATGCCATGTTTACTCTGATCACAAAAGTCTGAAGTATCTGATGACTCAAAAAGACCTGAATTTGAGACAACGCAGGTGGTTGGAATTGTTAAAAGATTATGAATTGGTAATTGACTATCATCCGGGAAAAGCTAACGTTGTTGCGGAT
The DNA here is from genome assembly GCA_025503065.1 of Gossypium bickii. Lineage (NCBI taxonomy): Eukaryota > Viridiplantae > Streptophyta > Magnoliopsida > Malvales > Malvaceae > Gossypium > Gossypium bickii. The sequence goes on along the minus strand of CP106717.1, from coordinate 55,366,024 downwards.
GCCCTAAGTCGAAAATCATTGTTTGCTCTTCGTGCGTTGAACGCACATATGGTTATGTCCAGAGATGGTTCAATCATAGCTGAGATGAAGGCTAGATCGTTGTTTATTTAGCAAATTAGTGATGCACAGAAAGTTGACAAAGATATGATTTCTAGACGAGCACAATGTGAAAATGATACAGAGTCAGAATTTCGAGAAAATGATACAGAGTCAGAATTTCGAGTTGATAAAAATGACTGTTTGATTTATAAAGGCCGATTATGTGTACCCAGAAATGCTGACTTGATTCAGATGGTGTTGGATGAAGCTCATAATAGTCAAATGTCGATACATCCGGGTAGCACAAAGACGTACAATGATTTGAAACAGTTCTATTGGTGGCCGGGCATGAAGCGGGATATATCTAAATTTGTTTCGAAATGTTTAGTTTGTCAGCAAGTAAAAGCTGAGCATCAAGTGCCATCCGGACTACTTCAGCCAATCATGATACCTGAATGGAAATGGGATAGAATTACAATGGATTTTGTATCCGGTCTTCCTATGACACCGAGTAAGAAAGATGCCGTCTGGGTTATAGTTGATAGACTGACTAAATCAGCTCATTTTGTGCCAGTACGTACAAACTATTCACTTGAGAAACTTGCTGAATTGTATGTATCACAAATTGTAAGGTTGCATGGTGTACCGAGTTCTATTGTTTCAGACAGAGACCCGAGATTCATATCGTGGTTATGGAAGAAGTTGCAAGATGCTTTAGGTACTAAACTTCATTTTAGTACAGCCTTTCATCTGCAAACAGACGGTCAGTCTGAGCGAACTATTCAGATACTTGAGGACATGTTGAGATGTTGCGTTCTCGAATTTGAAGGTACGTGGGAACGATACCTACCTTTGATTGAATTTGCTTATAATAATAGCTTCCAATCTAGTATCAAAATGGCGCCTTATGAAGCCTTGTACGGGCAAAAATGTCGAACACCGTTATAATGGACTGAGCTCAACGAGAATAAGATACACGGGGTTGATTTGATTAAAGAAACAGAATAGAAGGTAGCTATTATTAGAAGTAATTTGAAAGCTGCTTCGGATCGTCAAAAGTTTTATGCTGATTTGAAACGTAAAGACATTGAATTTCAGGTCGGAGATCGTGTATTCTTAAAAGTTTCTCCGTGGAAGAAAGCACTCCGTGGATATAGTTGAGATGATGTTCTTTGGGTTGTAAATTAATTTGGTCTATTTGGATTATTAAAGATGCCATGTTAATGTTGATGAGTAGTAAGTTATTTTAACCTATATTAGGCCATGGTATATATATATTTGATAGGTATGGTTTGGTTTTGTGGTTTATGACATTTTGGGCTAAGATAATGATTTGATAAAGTATATTTGGTTTAATAGACGTTCATGTTATGTATAATATTTCACAGTCTATATGTGCAAAATTGTTTGATGCGTAAATATATATTTATAATAATGATTTTGCTAGTATATTTTGCTATAGGGATTCGATGTATAATGGTAAATAATAAAGTAGTACATGAACATATTTGTACATGGATTGATTTTAAAAATGGTATGTGCTAATTTGGTATTTATAAATATTACGTATATATATATGGAATGCTTTAAGATTTTATTTGATTAAATATGTAAGTGACTATTAGATTTTCATTTGTGTTCGTGTTATAGGTGAATAAATGTCTAAATATTATATACTTATGCCTTCGTTGTTTTTAAATGACCATGTGATTTTATAATGCAAGTTGTTGTATTAAGACCTGATAGAATATATACATATATATATATTCATTTGTGATAGCATGAAATGAAATGAATTTATCAAGTGTTAGTTTGGATGGAGTGCATGAACTTGGTAATTGTTATAGAAAGGCCTCGTAACCATAATCCAGCAACGGATACGGGTTAGGGGTGTTACATCCCTATTGTTTGAAGCATTTGAAACATTACTAGTCTTAATTCAAATAGTTGTGCCTCAATATCGGTCTTCCAATTCTTGGGTTGAACTCATGAAAGAGTAGCACAACATATTGATGGATACCACGATCTTTGCCATCAACAACAAGGATTGGATTTCGAGTATTACTTGCTTGATCTTCTCTTCGATTAGGATTCATATCTATGATTCGTATATTGGTTGCTTATCCTCTTTGTTTTCGAAAGGTACATTTTATTTCAGGGTCAATTGGAAACAAATCGATGATTCAGTCTATGTTCATAAACACCAGAAAAATAAAAGTAATAAATTAAATAAAAGTTAATAGAAAAATAAAAATAAGCCAAACTGTGAAATAAACTTCACAAATATTAACTAATGTAACACCACATTAGCCACCTAAGTGACTCTCCATCAACACCCGACCTAACCTCGAACACACCATAAGTTAAAACACAAAATATGCTTAAGTTATGCAACAAAATATCATAAAGGTACTTACCTTTAAACACTTAGCGTACTTGGTATTCTAGTTTAAGCAAACATTATACACATTCTAATCATCAAGGTTACCTCATAAAGCAACTCGTTCATTTAAGGCTTCGCATAATAAGACTCATTAAATAGGTTATGTTTTGTGAACTACCCTAATGTTTCGATTCTGCGAACTCAGTTCCCAAGGTTCCTTATAATCTGCATATCAAAATTCATTAATGGTTCACAAAACCAATTCGCCAATTAATAGGGTTTGAACTTTGTACAATTCGCCAACCTTGTCACTTCGCGACAACCTTGGTGAACTATAAATAAGTTTTCCAATTTTGAGTATTTCGTGTTGTTGCATATGGTGAACATTATGCTTAGGAAACTAATTGCTTAAATTTGAATTTGTAAAATAGGTAAACATTAATCAAACTTGGACTATATACTTATACTCAAAATTCATATGTGTTTATCGAGTATTTATCGGTTTGCAAATAAAAACGTAATGGTAAATATAAGAAAACATAAAATACTAAGTCTTAGAACAATCGGAGAAGTTATCAAAAATATATATCTAAGCCAAAGTAGAATATCCTACATTGTCTTTAATCCAGAGTTTGCTTGTACTACATTTCCAGTTTCTATGCTCCGCCTGGATCACTTGCCTCACTACTACTCATTATACGATCTAACTATCTACAATGTTAGGAAGAAATGTGTGTGTGTAACGCCTTTAACCCGACCCGATTCACCAGATCAATATCTAGGGTGTTACATTACTATTACAAATTTGTACATGCTTAAAACATACAAATTTACAAAGAAATACATCTTATTAATAATACTAATAAAAAACATCGCGTCCTGGTGAGCAATGTGTACAAAACTTACAAATATAATTACACATCATATTAGCTTGCAATGTTTCTCCCTTATTCAACCTCTAAGTACTATTACTGGCTTTATTATTGACCAACATGGTCTATTCACTATATAAAGCTTACAAACCAATTTTCGAGACTTACAAAAATGTTTCTATAGGATTTGACACGCTGGTGCAGCTCGCACTCTGTATGCATGAGTGCTCTATTCACCACTCCTCTAGCGTAGCCTTGACATCATTCCTCTTGCGCTGCATTTTCTTGAGACATAAAACACAGAGGCATAAGTTCAATAAAACTTGGTGAGAAAACCCTCTTTTACCTCAACCCTTATTCAAGGATCTTATCATTTGTTTCTCATTCATAACTTTGACCCAATCAATTGTACAGACTTCGCCATTACCTTTTATACTAGGCTTTCTTTCTGAGCTAATCCGTGCTTTCCAAGTCTCAAAATCCCATGTTCATCACTCATTCAGAGCCTGCTCATAGGTGTTGTCTTCAAATGGTCATCATGAGATCCATTCTTCAGATTACAACGTGAAGGCGTCCTTTTCAAAGATAGCCATAGAGAATTCCTTTCTAATAGAGAGAGTCATAAAGGCTTCCTTATAATAGAGATCGCAACAAAGGCATTCATTTAAACTGAGATAGCGAAAAAAGCTTCCTTTTAACAGAGATCCCCACAAATGCTTCATTATAACAGAGATAGCTAAAAAGGCATCCGTTCAGAGATAACCACAAAGGCTCGCTTATATGAAAATTGGTGTTTTTGAAAATAGGGATTTGCCTAAATTCACCATCGTGAGGTTTGGCCCTCATCACTAGTACTCACCTAACCGTCCTATATTTATTCCTTATGATGCAATGGCCTGGGCATGGTCTTCTTATGATGCAATGGCCTGGGCATGGTCTTACACTATATGGTCTTCAGAATGCCATAGACATGGACTTGTCCTTATTAGAGATTCATGTTTTTAGTCATGAAGGACCCCTTTAGTCTGAGTTTCGTATTTTAGTCCCAACGGACCCCTTTAGACAACTCTAGAGACAAACACATACTCATCATGTAGACTCATGCTTGACAGACTTATTCCTTTCAGACTTCTACATAACAGATGCATTCATAGATCTAAACATGTAAAGCATTCCCCTCAAACTTAATGAAATAACTTTTCATGCAATGACTTACTCATGATAGACACTTTCTCGACAGACTTTGAAACACCCCCAAACCCGGCCCACGAGCCTTGACCGGATCTGGTATGTTCCTCGACTAAAAGGGTTCAAAACTTGTTGATTACTTTGGAAAAACTGTGTGGTTTTGAAAGAAAGATTATTTTTGGGTTGGGCTCGAGTTGGAAACAAGTTTATCTTATGTTGAAAACCATTTGTTTTAGGGTGTCCAAAACAATTAGAGGTTATTTCTAAAATTTATTTACTCAATCTTTAATTTGGTAACAATTCGTAACATAATAAAAATAAAAAAAATAAAATTAAATAGTTCAACTATGGCCTTATTACATCGGAATTTAAAATCTGAAATAAATCCAAGAATTTAAAATATAGCATGTCCAGAATTAAATAAAAGAAAGTCCAAAGTTTAATAAAACTCTAGGTTGAGCATGGCCACCACTAAGCTCCTGCCGACCCGGTCCATCACTGTTCGTCACCTGAAAATATTCCCACAACGGGGTGAGTCAACAGACTCAATGTGTAACCACAACACTAAGTCATAACAAATTCAGGCATATCAAATCTTACATGTACGTATAGCATTTAAATAATATGATGCAAACCCGAACCCAAACCTATATAGCCATCCGCTACACATCACCCGTACCAACCATCACACCATGGGGACTACTAAGTCAACCCTCCATCCGCTACACACCATCGAAGGCAGTCACTATAACATCCTGAAAAGGGCCTATGCATTTTCGGTTTAATTGTACGAAATGACATGTCTTATGTGTTATGAATATATTTTGAACATTTTTGGAAACCTGGAAATGTATGGAAATGTTAGGTTTAAAAGAGGAAAGTGAACATTTTAGAAACCTAGAAATGTAAGGAAATGATTTAAAAATGATTCAAAAGAGGAAAGTGAACATTTCTGGAAACTTGGAAATGTAAGGAAATGTCAAGTTTAAAGAGGCAAACGAAAATTTTTAGAAACTTAGAAATGACTTAGAAATGTCGAGTTTTAAAGTTTAAAAGAGGAAATTAAGGCAAGGTGGCCTTAAGAGAAAAAGTATGTGAAATTTGACACACAAACAGGCTTGGAAAAGTGGCCTGGATATGCCACTTAGGGCCCCTGGAAATGGCGCCACATACAAGGGTATTGGGCCTAAGTTCGAGTCACAGGGAAAGCAAATAAAAGAAATTTTATTTTGCTTCCAGAAGAAGTGAGGTGGACAACACGAGGCTATAATTTAGGAGCCTTTATTCTTTTATTTTTAAGAGATAAATAGTGGATAAATAAGGGATAAATAATGGATTTATTTTAGATTATTTTCAAGAGATAAATGAGGAATTATTCTTTAATTAGGAAAATAAGGGAGAAGTGATGGCCAACTAAGGGACTTTGAGTTTAATAATTTCGGCTAAGTAAGGATAGTTGCTGAATTATCTTTTATTTTAGGAGATAATTAAAGAGATAAAGCTATCAAAATAGAAGAGTGATGGCCAAGTAAGGGATTCTAAGCTAGTAAATTCGGCTATAAGAGGGAGAGGCCATTCAGTATTAATTTCTCTTCCTAGAAAGCCTCTGCCGAATTTTCTCTGCAACCCTTTTTCTTTTCTTTTCTCTTCAAATCTCCACAAAGCCGAAGGCAGAACCCCCTAGTCTTGCCGAATTTTCCTAAGTTTTATATCTTCCTCTTCTTTCTTTGAAAAATCAAAATCCTCTAGTGTTCATCAAGAAGCCGAAATTGTTGATCACACTTAGGCTATAGCCGAATATCTCAAGGAGTGCCAAGAAGGAATACTGTTGGTTTCAGTAAGTGGGGTAAGGATCACTGTCATTCGATTCTCATTCTTTCTCTTTTAGACTTATTGAAATTTAGGAATATTATTAATCTTGGCCGAAACATAGTAGGAAGGTTTCGAGATTTAAGTATTGTCGACTACAAGGAAGAAGAAGTTCTTTTCTTGAAGGTACACCAGAGGCCACGTGTTCCCTAGTTATTCGGTGAGTTTCGGGATTTAAAATCCACAAGGTAAGTTTTAAAGTATACTAATCCTACTAGGATTTGGATTTATGGCCGAATGGCTTTTTATTAAATTAGTAAGTGATTAATCAAATGTAGGGATTTAGGATCTAAAGCGATAGATCGGTTTTTCGGGATTTCAAGGAATTCGTTAAGCTAATCAGGTGTGTACCCCACACTATTTCATAATATGTTTTATGGCTATGTTTAATTAATATATGTGATATTAAGAATGTGAATATGGCTAAGGTACCATAATGTGGTACAAAGTACTGAGGTACGTTTCCTACTCCTACTAGGAATATGAAATATGTTATTTGTAACATGAGAATAAGAATGCGAACTTTGGCATATTAATGCATATTACAAAATGGGGCATATGGGTTATTGAAAGGGGAAGTGAATGTGGTGACCTAAGACCACGAACACGGTGACCTATGACCGTGGTATCTCGAATGTGGTGACCTAAGACCACGATGTCCCGAATCAATGGTGATCTAAGATCTGCGATATCCGAATGTGGTGACCCAAGACCACAAATGCGGTGACCTAAGACCGCGATATGGAGTGTAGCGGAAGGAGGGGTCGACTTAGTAGTCCCCACTTGTACAAGTTGGTACGGGGAGTGTAGCGGATGGCTTATTAGGTTTGGGTTTGGGAATGCATCATAATTTGTATGCTATGATATGAAAGTGTAATATTTGTTATGCTCCGATTCTATTATGATTTAGTGTTGTGTACACATTGAGTCTCATTGACTCACCCCTCGAGGACCATGTTTCGTGATGAACAATAATGGACCTGATGGCGAACTTGTGGTGGCAATGTTCAACATAAATTTTTATTTTTATGGACTATTAATTTTTAAGTACTTGAATTATTTGGATTTACTTGATGTAATAAGGCCATAAGGCCATAGTGCACTATTTTATTTCTGCTTTTTATTTATTATGTTACTAAATTTTTATTAAGTTAAAGATTAAGTAATTTACTTTAAATGTATTCTATATGTTTTATCACCTAAAATTTAAAAGGGTTTTCATTATAAAACGATTTTGCTTTCTACTCGAGCCCAACCCAAAACAATATTTCTTTCAAAACACACTATTTTCCCAAAAGTAACAAAAGAACTTTGAACCAGTTTACTTGAGGAACATACCAAATCTGGTCAAAGCTCGTGGACCGGGTTTGGGGTGTTTCAGTCACAGCAGTCGACGTGCTCATCACCCTTATATATTGTGGCATAGCCACCAGATAACATTTTGTGTCAAGAGACACCACATTCAGATACTGTAACCGAAGTCACCACATACACTTCCCCTTTCCTAATAACCCATATGCCCATGTCATACATATCATGCACAGATTATGTCCCATTCTTTATTTCACATTCTTATAATTTCACATATGCTATAACAGATCACATTATAATCCTAGTTGGAGTAGGAAAACGTACCTGAGTACTTTGTACCATTGCATGGTACCTTAACCATACTTTTCACATTCTTTTTAACATATTTAACAAAAACATAACCATAAATCTATCGAGAAATAGTGTGGGGTACACACCTGATGTATTTGTCGTTTCACTGATTTCCCAAAAAACCCGATCTAACGCTTTAGATCCTTAATTCCTTATTACCGATTTGATTACTAGTCAAATCCTGAAACTTTGCTATGTTCCTCCTTGTAATCGGTCACCACTAGATCACCTAAATGGTTAGTTTTCAGTTATAACAAATAAGGAATAGATCTAAGTTGGTAAATAGGGCCTTGGTCGAATGTATAGGTGCTCTTACCTTGCGATTTGAAATCCCAAAATCCTTGTATACCACTGTCGACTGCCCCTAAATATCCATAGTTAAATTCGGCTTACATAGCAACTAATATGACCGAATATGCACCTTCACTTACCTTGAATCTTTAAAATCCCGAAGACCTCACCTAGAAGTCGGCTATACTAAAAATCTCGAAAGATCCTTCCAAATTTCAGAAACAAGAAAATTAATAGGATTAGTCCTTAACTTTCGGATAAAAGAAGAAAAAGATTTGAGATCGAATAACAATGGATTTTACCCTTAATGTTGCAGTCGACTACTCCCTTGCTTGAACCTACAGAGAAATTCGGCTATGGCTAGAAGGAACTCGTTTTCGGCTTTTGGGGAGATTATGAAAAGTAGAAGATGAAGATTGATGAGGAGGATTTGGCTAGAATGAGACCTAGGAGAAATCGGCAATGGTGGATCTTGAGTAAGGAGTATTCAGTTTTAGCAAAACAAATGAGAAAAAGGAGGGGATTTTCTTGGCTATAAAATTTCGGCAAGAGAGACTAAGGGAAGAAACAACAAAATTCGACACTTAAGCCCCCCTCCATGACCGAATATACCAACCCAAAGAACCCCCCATTCGGCCACCACCTCAACTCCTTATCAAAACCCTTATTAATCTCCTCATTTATCTCTTATCTTATCATATAAAATAAATAAAAATAAATCCACATTTATCTATCTATGTAGCCGAATTTTAAAGAGAATAGAACTCATCCTTTAGTGCCTTAATGCCGTCCATTTCCTCCCTCCCTTGTCGAAAATAAAAACCTTTATTTAGCTTCCCATGCGACTCAAACCTTGGCCCACCTACTCCTGATTGTGGCGTCATTTCCAGAGGCCCTAAGTGGCGCCTCCAAGCCACTTAACCAAGCCCGTTAGTATGTCATATATCCCCCACATATTTTCTTAAGGCCCCCTCTGCCTAGCTTCCTCTTAAAATCTACTAATTTCTAAGGCATTTCCCTATTCTCTAAAGTTCATAAAATTCACCTAACACTTGCATAACACACCAAGGCATGCTACTCTATATAATTTAAGCAATAATGCATAAGCCAAATTTCAGGATATTACAGTTCTACCCCCTTTAAAATAATTTTGACCTCGAAATTACCTGGCTAAAATAAGTGAGGGTATTGCTGCCGTATTGCCTCTTCCGGCTCCCACGAAGCTTCTTTCGATCCATGATTGCGCCATAACACTTTGACTAAAGGAACTGATTTCCGTCGTAGCACTTTCACATCTCGCTCCAAGATCTGAATCGGCTCTTCCTCATAGGACAAATCTGGCCTTAGCTCCACCTCTTCAACTGGAACCACATGGGATTGATCCGATCAATAACGACGTAGCATAGAAACAAGAAATACGTTGTACATCTGCTTCAATTTCGAGGGCAACTCTAACTGGTATGCCACTGGTCCAACTCGCTTCAATACCTGATAAGGTCCTATAAACCTTGGACTCAACTTCCCTTTGTGACCAAACCTCATCACTTTCTTCCATGGCGAAACCTTAAGAAACACTTGATCTCTCACAGCAAATTCTATCTCCTTCCATTTTCGATCAGTGTACGACTTTTGCCTAACAGATGCTTCCTTCAACCGTGCCCAAATTACCTTAACCTTTTCCTCCGATTCTGCCACAATATCTGGACCCAAAACTCGACGTTCCCCCAATTCTATCCAACACGTAGGAGTGTGACACTTCCGTCCATACAGCACTTCATACGGTGCCATCCGAATACTGGCCTGATAGCTATTATTGTACGCAAATTCTGCTAAAGGCAAATAGTCTTCCCAACTTCCTCTGAAGTCTATCACACATCCCCTCAGCATATCATCTAACACTTGGATCACTCGTTCAGACTGCCCGTCCAACTGTGGATGAAAAGCCATATTGAAATCTAGCTTAGTGCCCATAGCCTGATGTAGTGCCTTCCAAAATCGAGACGTAAACCTTGGGTCCCTATCTGAGATAATTGATACCGGCACTCCATGCAACCCCACAATTTCCGCCACATACAATTTTCCCAACTTCTGTAAAGAATAGTCAACTCGCACTGGTAAGAAATGCGCTGACTTTGTCAACCGATCTGCTATCACCCATACCGAGTCCTTCTTAGTAGGCATAAGGGAAGCCCACTAACGAAGTCCATGGTAATTCTCTCCCACTTCCACTGCGAATCTTGATTGGCTGAAGTAATCCCGATGGAACTTGGTGTTCAGCCTTAGCTTGCTGACACGTTAAGCATTTGTTGACAAACTCCGTAACTTCCCTCTTTAGACCAGGCCACCAAAACTGTTCTCTTAGATCTCTGTACAACTTAGTACCTCCGGGATGCATAGCATAAGGGCTACTATGCGATTCCTGAAGAATCTTCTGCCTTAACTCCTCATTCTTCAGCATACAAACCTTGCCCTTAAAACACAACACTCATTCACTAGACATACTGTAATCCTCTAAACCACCATTCTGAACTTGTCGCATCTTAGCACTTAAATCCTCATCTGCCAACTGACTCTCTTTTACCTCATCCAACCACATCGACTTGACTTGCAATTCTGCCAGCAAACTTCCATCGTCATACAAACTCAGATGTGTGAACATCGCCCTCAGATCCGTCACCACTTTCTGACTTAAGGTATCTGCTACCATATTCGCCTTACCCGGGTGGTACTCTATGGAACAATCATAATCCTTTAGCAACTCCACCCACCTTCGCTGTCTCAGGTTCAACTCCTTCTGAGTCAACAGATACTTAAGGCTCTTGTGGTCTGTGTAGATCACTGACTTTTCTTAGTAAAGGTAATGCCTCCACACCTTAAGAGCAAAGACCACTACCGCCAATTCCAAATCGTGAGTTGGATAGTTAACCTCATGAGGCCTTAACTGTCGAGACGCATAAGCGACCACTTTTCCATCCTGCATCAAAACGCATCCCAATCCTGTATGAGAGGCGTCACAGTACACTACAAAATCTTTCCCTGCCTCAGGCTGAATCAATACCGGAGCTTCAGTCAACACCTTCTTAAGCTTCTCAAAGCTCTCCTGTTGCTTATCTGTCCATACAAAAGGTACTTCATTTCTCAATAGCTTCGTCAACGGTGCGGCTATTGATGAGAACCCTTCCACAAACCTTCTACAGTAGCCTGCCAATCCCAAGAAACTACAAATTTTAGCAACAAACTTAGGTGGTTTCCAATCCAACACTGCCTCAATCTTCCTAGGATCCACCCTTATTCCTTCTGCGGATACCACATGTCCCAAAAACGCAACTTCCTTCAGCCAAAATTCACACTTGCTGAATTTGGCATAGAGCTTCTTCTCCCTTAACACACGCAATACAACCCGAAAATGCTCATCATGCTCCTCTTCAGACTTGGAGTATACCAGGATATCGCTGATAAACACTACGACGAACCTATCCAAGTAGGGTTGAAAGACCCGATTCATCATGTCCATGAACGCAGCTGGGGCGTTCGTCAAACCAAACAGCATCACTAAGAACTCATAGTGCCCGTATCTTGTTCAGAAAGCTATCTTATGAATATCTGCCTCTTTCACCTTAAGTTGATGATAACCTGACCGTAGATCTATCTTTGAGAATACTGCCGCCCCCTTAAGCTGATCGAACAAGTCATCTATCCTTGGCAAAGGATACTTGTTCTTAACGGTCAGCTTATTAAACTGACGATAATCTATGCACATACGCATAGTTCCGTCCTTCTTCTTCACAAACAGGACTGGTGCTCCCCACGAAGACACACTGGGTCAGATAAACCCACGATCCATCAACTCTTGGATCTGAGCCTTGAGCTCAATCAACTCCTTTGGTGCCATTCTATACGGGGCAATTGACACAGGAGCTGTACCCGGTAGCAAGTCAATCCCGAACTCCACTTCTCTATCTGGGGGTATTCCAAGTAATTCCTCCGAAAACACATCTTCAAAATCCCTTACAGTTCTAACTCCACTAATACCTTCTTCCTTTGCATCCAACGCACTAATGAAAGTCAAGAAAGCCTTGCATCCTTTCCGAATCATCTTCTCAACCTTAAGTGCTGAAACAACATTAGACAAGTAGTTTCTTCTTTCTCCTATCATAATGACCACCTCATCCTCCGGGGTCCTTAACTCCATTCGCTTAGCTGCACAATCCAATACAGCCCGATGTTCCACTAGCCAGTCCATGCCGAGTATAAGATCGAATTCTCCGAAGGGAAGTTCCATCAAGTCGGTAGAAAATTCTACGTCTTGAATTTCTAAAGGTACACTCTGAAAGATCTTATTCACCACTACAGTTTGACCTAGTGGGCTTACTACAGTCATCTCCCAATCAGAAAGTTCAGAGGCTATGTCTAGAGTTTCAACTACTCTACATGCAACATAGGAATGGGTCAAGCCCACATCAATCAAAGCAACATAAGGTTTACCGAATACAAGGAACGTACCGGTTATGACATCCGGCACGTCTCCATCCTCCCTCTGACGAACCGCATGAACCAGACCCGACTGTCTTGCCTCTGTATTACCAACACCTCTGCCCGGTGTTCCACGTCCCTTTGCGCACCATTTCCTCTCATTATACGGACCACGACCTCGGCCGAGGCCGCCATCCACCTCTACTAGCCTTGATTAACATTTTGAGTCACCTGGTCGATTCCCATCCGGTTTCATAGGGCGATCCTTAATCATATGGTCCTTAGACCCACACTTGAAGCATCCTCCCGTTTTTTCCAACACTCCCCTAAGTGCATCTTCCCACATTGAGCACAAGTACGATCATCGCCTCCTCCTCATTATACGGACCACGGCCTCGGCGAGGTCGCTGTCCCACCTCTACCACTGATTAACATTTTGAGTCTGGCGGGTCGATTCCCATCTGTTTCATAGGACGCCCCTTAATCATATGGTCCTTAGACCCACACTCAAGCATCCTCCCGTTTTCTTCCAACACTCCCTAAGTGCATCTTCCCACATTGAGCACAAGTACGATCATCGCCTCTCCAGCAAGCAACTTCATCGACCTCGCGGCCCATCAGCTCTAGGCCTCTTTTGTACATTTCCTGACAGTCCATACGATCTAAATCCTCTTTTTTATCTATTTCGATCAGTATTTTGTCTTACAGAGTCCTTAATTCCCTCAGCTACCTTAGCCTTCTCTACCAACACTGCGAACTCCCTCTCTTGCTGCGGAGCTATCAATAACCTTAGATCATCTCTTAGTCCATCCTTAAACCTGACACACCGCTCATGTTTAGTAACCACTATCCCTCTAGCATAACGGCTCAGCCTTAAGAATTCAGCCTCGTATGCTGCCACAGACTTATTTCCTTGAACCAGCCCAAGAAATGCCTTCATTTGTGCATCAATGTAGTGAGTACCAACATACTTCTTCTGATATGCCGCTTTAACATATTCCCAAGTAAGTTCTTCAGCCGTAGCACTATCCCGAACTGTGAGCCACCATTGGTATGACTTATTGCGGAGAAGCGACACTAACCCTTTCAGTTTTTCCTCGCGATCAGATCGAGCTCATCCATGATCCGCTCAGTCGTTTCCAACCAGTACTCAGCCGTACTGGGTGCCACCCCAGACACGCCACGAAACACCTCAGCTCCATTGGCTCGGAGTTGCTCGGGTACAGATTTTCGAGCTCCTATATTTCCTCTAGCACCAGCCACCATATTAAGAACTCGCGGCGCGGCTGCGATACAAAGATCATCTCGTCGATCTTCTTGCATTCAAAGACCAACTGTGGTGGTGGTGGGGTACCTTATTCTCAGATCCCTGACCCGATCTAACGGGTTCCGACACGGTCATTCAGCCTCGACCGCGTCCACGCACATTACAACCACGTCCCCTAGAGCTCATGCCTACGTTCGCGTTATAATCTGATTAAGAAATTTTATGCATTAGTCCTTGTTCCACTGATTATTCACGAAGAAATTTTATGAAGGGAGTTTAATAGTAGTTCTTTCGATCAATCAAAGTTTTCGTTCATGTTTTCTATCCTAATTCAGAGGAGCACATCCATTCAAACATTCATTCAGTAGCATCTATCACACACATTCACTATTTCAACATTTTTGTCTATTCCTACCCCAGGGGTATTTTCGTCATTTGTCGTACAGGGGTATTTTGGTAATTTGTAAATCAGACATATGTTGAAAAATTTTTAAACTAGGTTTTGCTATAATTTAGAGGGGTAATTTGGTGATTTTAAAGCTAGGGTCTCCATGAAAATATGGCTAGTCCCTTTCGGGTTTTAATTATTGGGTTTAACCCGTGAGTAAGTCCTCTTGGTCAGGGTGAACCGAAGCTACGCACCAGGTAGGATTCCAGCGAAGAGGAGGTGAGTCACTAGGACTGCTTAAGTATCAGGCTCTTCCGAATCCAATCCTAGACATGCGCACAAAGGTTGCCACACCCTAACTCGGCGACTTAGCCATAGGTTTGTTTACTTAGGCGCATAAGTCTTATGTAATTGTTGGGGTAAACTAGTCCTAGGGTTCAAGTACTTAGAATACTAATCTACGTTCCATTTCTACCCTTCTACAAGTCATATTATAAATCACACAGTAGTTAGAAGTACTTACCTGATGGACTTTGGGTCGGAGACTTGGGTGCCATGCCTGAAAACCTGCTCTTTTCATAAAGGTTTTTCTCAAAACTTGTTTGGGCCTTTTTTTAAAACGTTATGGGCTTTAAACCCAAGGCCGAGAGTTTAAAAGTGGGCTCTGATACCAAGCTGAAACACCCCCAAACCCGGCCTACGAGCCTTGACCGGATCTGGTATGTTCCTCGAGTAAAACGGTTCAAAACTTGTTGATTACTTTGGAAAAACTGTGTGGTTTTGAAAGAAAGATTATTTTTGGGTTGGGCTCGAGTTGGAAACAAGTTTATCTTATGTTGAAAACCATTTGTTTTAGGGTGTTTGGTAACAATTCGTAACATAATAAAAATAAAAAAATTAAATTAAATAGTTCAACGATGGCCGTATTACATCAGAATTTAAAATCCGAAATAAATCCAAGAATTTAAAATATAGCATGTCCAGAATTAAATAAAAGAAAGTCCAAAGTTTAATAAAACTCTGGGTTGAGCATGGCCACTACTAAGCTCCTGCCGACCCGGTCCATCACTATTCGTCACCTGAAAATATTCCCACAACGGGGTGAGTCAACAGACTCAATGTGTAACCACAACACTAAGTCATAACAAATTCAGGCATATCAAATCTTACATGTACGTATAGCATTTAAATAATATGATGCAAACCCGAACCCAAACCTAGATAGCCATCCGCTACACATCACCCATACCAACCATCACACCGTGGGGACTACTAAGTCAACCCTCCATCTGCTACACACCATCGAAGGCAGTCACTGCAGTCGACGTGCTCATCGCCCTTATATATTGTGGCATAGCCACCAGATAACACTTTGTGTCAAGAGACACCACATTTAGATACTGTGACCGAAGTCACCACATTCACTTCCCCTTTCATAATAACCCATATGCCCATGTCATACATATCATGCACAGATTATGTCCCATTCTTTATTTCACATTCTTATAATTTCACATATGCTATAACAAATCACATTATAATCCTAGAAGGAGTAGGAAAATGTACCTGAGTACTTTGTACCATTGCATGGTACCTTAGCCATACTTTTCACATTCTTTTTAACATATTTAACAAAAACATAACCATAAATCTATCGAGAAATAGTGTGGGGTACACACCTGATATATATATCGTTTCACTGATTTCCCGAAAAACCCGATCTAACGCTTTAGATCCTTAATTCCTTATTGCCGATTTGATTACTAGTCAAATCCCGAAACTTTGCTATGTTCCTTCTTGTAATCGGTCTCCACTAGATCACCTAAATGGTTAGTTTTCAATTATAACAAATAAGGAATAGATCTAAGTTGGTAAATAGGGCCTTGGCCGAATGTATAGGTGCTCTTACCTTGCGATTTGAAATCCCAAAATCCTTGTATACCACTGTCGACTGCCCCTAAATATCCATAGTTAAATTCAGCTGACATAGCAACTAATATGACCGAATATGCACCTTCACTTACCTTGAATCTTTAAAATCCCGAAGACCTCACCTAAAAGTCGGCTATACTAAAAATCCTGAAAGATCCTTCCAAATTTCGGCAACAAGAAAATTAATGGGATTAGTCCTTAACTTTCGGCTAAAAGAAGAAAAAAATTTGAGATCGAATAACAATGGATCTTACCCTTAATGTTGTAGTCGACTACTCCCTTGCTTGAATCCATAGAGAAATTCAGCTACGGCTAGAAGGAACTCGTTTTCGGCTTTTGGGGAGATTATGAAAAGTAGAAGAGGAAGATTGATGAGGAGGATTTGGCTAGAATGGGACCGAGGAGAAATCGGCAATGGTGGATCTTGAGTAAGGAGTATCTAGTTTTAGCAAAACAAATGAGAAAAAGGAGAGGATTTTCTTGGCTACAAAATTTTGGCAAGAGAGACTACGGGAAGAAACAACAAAATTCGGCACTTAAGCCCCCTCCATGACCGAATATACCAACCCAAAGAACCCCCCATTCGGCCACCATCTCAACTCTTTATCAAAACCCTTATTAATCTCCTCATTTATCTCTTATCTTATCATATAAAATAAATAAAAATAAATCCACATTTATCTATCTATGTAGCTGAATTTTAAAGAGAATAGAACTCATCCTTTAGTGCCTTAATGCCGTCCATTTCCTCCCTTCCTTGCCGAAAATAAAAACCTTTATTTAGCTTCCCATGCGACTCGAACCTTGGCCCACCTACTCCTGCTTGTGGTGTCATCTCCAGAGGCCCTAAGTGGTGCCTCCAAGCCACTTAACCAAGCCCGTTAGTATGTCATATATCCCTTACATATTTTCTTAAAGCCCCCTCTGCCTAGCTTCCTCTTAAAATCTACTAATTTCTAAGGCATTTCCCTATTCTCTAAAGTTCATAAAATTCACCTAACACTTGCATAACACACCAAGGCATGCTATTCCATATAATTTAAGCAATAATGCATAAGCCAACTTTCAGGATATTACAGACTTGTTCGGATAGTGACTAACTCATAATAGACATATATGAACACATACCGTTCCTTTCATTTTCAGAGTCATAGACATGCTTTACTAGTTCTAGTTTCATACTTTTGTAAATTATCACAGAAATATCTAGACTACAACATAAATATAAGAGTAAGTCTAGATACTGATCTATTAACCTTAATAGCAGCTTAAGCTCCAGTACTAAGTTCTTCTCAGAGATTGTAACGACCACTGCTTTGGTATGAATAAATCACTAATTAGCACAGATTGCCACATGCTTTGGCGCACAAAAGCCTTTCTATTCATCCCTTGTAACTATACAAGGTTCACCATTCACTTTATGTGCCATCAAAGTTTTGGTCGAATCCTTCCTAACCAGTCACACTTTTTATCATTATGTGCCAAACTAGTGCTCGCCAACATCAAGGTGTCATAGATGTGCTCAGAGGGTTTTCATATTTAGTCTAGTTCTAACACTATACATATTTGAAATTTATCTTATCCATCTTATTTACCTATTCAGTATCCAAACACTAAGGTTTCACCAAGCGGGGTGTTATAGTGTGAGCTCTTGTGAACTCAGTGAATATATAGGAAATAATAACCATACAACACGCACAAAACATAAGTTAAACAAAAGCCTTGGCAAAGTCACAGAACTGTGAAAAGGGATTACCATGTGAATATTTACTCTCAGATAGCTTAAAATAGTAAAACATAGTATTTTGGAAAAGCAAAAACTTATTAACATGCTCTTTTCTTGTTGGATAAGCGGATCTCCTTATAACGCCTCAGAATGACTCAATGAGTCTTAAAATGTTCCATAAGTGTAGCATAAAACTAAACACTCTCCAATCACACTGATAGATCCCATTGAATGGAGCCTAGCTCAACATCCCCTTCTCTTTCCATCCTATCCCAGGACCTTTTTCCAAAACCACAAAACATAAGGTGAGTACACACAGTCCTATGGCATGCCATTATATCCTATCAAACAGAGAGCTAGCAAATCATGAGGAACTCACATATAACTGGTGATTAGCAAAAACACATATTTAACATATTCATAAAGCAGAGTTTAGAAAATACTTACACTCGAAACTTATGTTTAAAACCCTAAGCTCTTGATTAGCACTATGGTTCAAACATACATGTGGCGATCCCTGAACACTCAATAATTTATTGAAAACTTTTAAACAAGCTTTGTTTTTCCTTTGTCTTTGCTTGTAGATGGTTTTTTCAGTTTCACAATTTCACAAACATATAGAAGTCACTGATAGAAAAAACACATTAAATCTTATTCATAAACACAAGCATACCTAGGTTTACACATACTAGTAATTTGACGAACCTAGTCTCAAACCTTCCAAAAAAATAGAGTCTTACCATAAGTTGTAAAAGCTTAGTTTTGGGTAGAAACTTAACGATGGAGCAATTTAAAGGAATTTTATCATTAAAAAAAATTATGGAAAGAACTTAATTTATAGGCACTAAGTGTTCTGAAGTACTTTTAAGATACATAGTCATAGTAGAAGTCAGAAACAGTTAAGTGTATGGATGGTGTTACGAAGAGAAAAGTAAGTTGATTTTCCTAAATTTGGTATAATTACCCTTTGATTGGTTCTACTTTTGACTATTGGCCTAAAACATTTATTATAGCTTGCCAAGCCCGCTAGCGACCTTAGCTCACTAGGCTCACTGACGACCGTAGTTCGCTAAATCCACTAGCAACCTCAGTTTGCCGGACTCTCTGGCGAACTCCAACTCACTAGGCCTATTGGTGTACACCAGCTCGCTATGCTTACTGGAAATCATCAATTCGCCATGCCTACTGCCAAATACAAACTCGCCAGGCCTACTGGAGAACACAAAGTTGCCAGATCTACTGGCGAACACCAATTCACCAAACCTTCCGGCCTACCTGCTTGCCAAACCTCAAACTCCTATGAAACACCCCAAATCTGACCTAGAAGTTACGACTGAATCTGACATGTCACATCGAAGTGATTTTTGAAATTTGGACTCGTTGTTAAAAATTCGTATTTAAGTTAAAACCCATTAAGTTTTTATTAATTAAGAAAATTCGACAAATTAAGTTATTACAATTCGAAAACAGCTTATCAAAATGATTGCCATATTTGTTACCGTTGATTTCTTATACTGAACAAAATCGCGGAAGCTTCTCTAACTAAAAACCTTGAAGTTTAAAATGTGTGTTTTGCTTGAAAACCGTTATGATTTTGAAAACTCTTTTGTGTCCGTTTGGCAGTTTAAAACAAGAAATCAAAGCCTAATTAAAAATTTAATCCAAATATCAATGGCCTTATTACATAATCAATAGCCCAATATGAAAATTAAAATTAAATAACTAAGTCTAAAGCAGAACATTAGCGATCTGTGGCCACCTCCGAGTCCCTCGCGGCTCCAAATCGTCTAAGGCTGGGGATTACCTATGCAGTTAAAAAAGAAGGGTGAGTTTATGAGAACTCAGTGTGTAATCCCCTAACAATCAATCAATAACAATATATGCAGTAACAGTCTAGGCTGAGCCCTATTCAGTAAAAGTGCAGTGTGGGCCTTAGCCCATTACAAAAACAGTGTGGGCCTAAGCCCGATACAATATCAGTACGATGCAAATATGCAACCCACCCCAATCCAGCCAACACATCAACCGTACCAACCAACACACCATCTGGGGATAAAATCGACCCACCCAGCCAGCACACCAATATTGCAGCATAGTTGCCAGTAATAATAACGGTTATGTCCATACTTTACATGATTTTTATATGGTTTAATAAAGGTTATTATGGTAAAATGTGCATTAATGTCATTTATAATAAAACAGAACAATAAAAAAAGCATTATGTTCATCTTTTTTGTAAGGAAAATAAGAAAAGAGAAAGGGTTTTAGGCTTCCATGATATTCGGCCATTACAAGTCTTAATTCAAGGTTAGTTTTTGTTCGATTTTTGATAATTTTTACGTTTCTGTAAACGTTGCTTTATATACTTCAAAACCCATGCTTCAATTTTATGAATTGATGAAAGTTTTGAAACGCTCCATTGAGGAACACATGAGTTTTGTAATGTTTAATGGTGAAAAATGAAATATATGTGTTAGATTAATATATTTTATCTTTGGATTTTTAGTGAATTTGAGTATTTTGGACTTAATTGAGAAAATAATATTTTGAGGGACTAAATTTTGAAATAAATGAAAAATGTGGGTTCCTAGGGACCTATAGAGAATTCGGCTAAACATGGGTCTATTAAGATTTTGTGTATTTTGTGATTTTGTGAAATAGGGATTACAATGTCAAAATCTGAAAATGTAAGGGCTAATTTGTAAATTACCCTAAATATGTGTTTTTGGATTGAATTGAATGTTTTGGTGAATAAATGGATTAAATTTGAATATGTATAGATCAAGAATCGAGGAAAATGGATTTAGATCGTAGAAAGTCGAAAGTATTTGAATAGCCGAATCCGATCGTTTACCTGAATCTGACGTAAGTCGATATACAAATAAATGCATTTGAATTGAGTTAATTGTGCACATATGAAATTTAACTTGTGTTGAATATGCTCGAGATGTTATGTACATGGAATTTGAGATAATATCAATAGTATATCTATGTTTGAGAAGTCCCGTATGAACCTAGGAATAGATAGGATTACATATGTCATGACATAGGTTTTCGATATGTGAGATCATGTAAGACCACGTCTGGGACGTTGGCATCGATATGAGATTTACATGAAGACAATGTCTGGGACATTGGCGTTGTATTTGATTCGTGTAAGACCCTGTCCGGGACAGTGGCATCGATATTTGAGTACATGTAAGACCACGCCTGGGATGCTGGCATTGTATGATTATTTTGAGTACTCTGAGTATCCTATTTAGTTCCAAACAGTTCAACGGGCAAATCCGAGAAAGAGAGTATGTGAAATGTATAAAAAATTCAGGTACATTTGAAAAGTACACTATGTATGTGTATGAAAGGTAAGTGTTCATATGAGCTTACTAAAGTGAATATGTGTATAGATTTGATGAGATAATATATGATACATACTTGAATGAGCTACGAGTAAAGTGATACTTTGAGCTATGAAAGGTGGGTAAGTAATGGCTAAAAAAATGAGCCAAAGGATATGTGATGAATTTGCAAATGAGAAATATTAATGTCTTTGCGTCAATGTGGCTATGTGCATTTTATGTTAAGTTTATTTGTATGTGGCTTACTAAGCTTTTGAAAGCTTACTTTGTGTGTGTTTACACTATTTTACAGATCGTCAAAGCTATGAAAGGCTCGGGAATCGTCTAGGATCATCTCCGCAATATCAAACTCTATTTTGGTACTCTTGAATGTGAATATAGTTTAATATGGCATGTATAGACTTGTTGTTTTGGAATATGTTTGAGATATGTAATAGCCATTGTCGAAACCATTTTTTAATTGAGTTTAAAAAAAATGGGGATCGACTTTAAAAAATATGGAAATGGAGTCGCCACCGATCTTTTATTCGAGGTGTGATCGGAACACCTTAGGATGTATTATTTTAATAAAACATTTTTATTACAGCAATAATTTTGGTCTACGAATATTCGAGAAAACAGGTTCGGGAGTCGGTTACGTACGAGGAAGGATCAGCACCCCCGTAACGCCCAAAATTGGTACCAAATTGATTAATTAATGTCTTAATGCTGAAAATTTGAATAGATTCTAGATTACGATCCCTTTATTTAATATTTATATGTATTTGGACAAAACCGTATTGGATGCCAAAGCTCCCTATTTCAGAGAAATAAAATGCCATACTCAGTAAGTTAGGGCATAACATCTTATATTCTCGAAGTTGGATTTATCCTTCGACATTCAGTACTTGTGGCCTACGAAATCTAAGAAAATGGGTTGGGGAGTCGGTTACGTACGAGGAAGGATTAGCACCCCCGTAACGCCCAAAATTGGTACCGAATTGATTAATTAATGTCTTAATGCTGAAAAATTGAAAAGATTCTAGAGTACAATCCCTTTATTTAATATTTATATGTATTTGGACAAAACCGTATTGGATGCCGAAGCTCCCTATTTCGGAGAAATAAAATGCCATACTTAGTAAGTTAGGGCATAACATCTTATATTCTCGAAGTTGGATTTATCCTTCGACATTCAGTATTTGTATATTTTAAAAAAATAAGAAGGATATTCCTTTATTTCGGTCAAATGAAAAATCGCAACCCAATAAGTTAGGGCACTATTTCTCAAAATTCCCGAATGCGGAATATTGCCTTTGTTCTTTTGAAATTCTTATCTCGAGATGATAAAATATCACACCCAGTAAGTTAGGGCGCAATGTCTCAAATTCCCGAGAATAAGTTTTTTATTTGAAATATCATGCATGTTAGTTTAAGAGAGAAATGATACTCGGTTGTTAGGTTTTAAACGAAGAAAATCGGAACTCAATAAGTTAGAGCACGATTTTCTCGAAACCTCTAAACACGAGTCTCGCCTTATTTAAAAACGTTGAAGGATTTTGAAATTTGAATGACATTAAACTCGATTTTTTTTGACAAATAATCGTAATGAAATAATGATGTACAAAGTAAAATAGCAATATATACACCAAAAATATTACAATGATGAATCACAAATAATCTCTAAACACAAATTAAAAAGGTAATACACATGATAGTGCTTGGAAAAAAAAGGATGAAAATAGCTATTACATGCGATAATGAGGAAAATGGATTTTAAAATGGAATATTATACCAAAAAGAAAAAATCATAGTGAAATATATAGCAAATACTAATACATGTTAATCTACATAAATAATATGTAACACCCCAACCCGGTCCAAACATCACGACCGAATCTGGTATGTTACGGGGAAAACCGTGTTTGAAAATCTCGAATTTGTACTAAATAGATTTGGTAAAACTTTGATCCGTTTAGAAAAACAAGTTGTTTAATATCGTTACCAAAACATTAAGACTTAGTAAAAATTTGCCTTCAAGTTTGAAAACAATTGATTTTCATAAACTTATAAAATCAGTGCGATACCCGATGGTATAGTTGAAAACATTTCGTTAAAATTCTGAAGTCGTTGTTATGCCAAGTTTTAGCAAATTACCCCAATTATTCTATTAAGGCATATTAAAATCAAACTTAAAACATAATATCAAAAGGCACAATTTAAAGACTTTTTACAATCCGAAATAAACCCAACTGAACGTAAATAACTAAAATACCCAAGCATAATATCTGAGTAAAATTTTTATTCCGCATGGCATGAGCACCCCGAGTCCATCCCGGCTCCAAGTCCGCGTCTACGAGTCACCTGAAATGTCAAAGGAGAGGGTGAGTCGAGTGACTCAGTGTGTAAATCCCGCTCCCGAATAAACCACATGCTAACACACATCATACAAAGCAACATAATTAATGCAACCCGATCCTAACCATCCATATCACCTTTTCTACCCGTGTGGTACCAAACCACTTTGGTGGTGCCAAACCACCGGTGACGTATAGTCACAATGTGTTACCAAAACAACGGTGTCCCAAAGACACATTATCCATCAATGTGGTCCCAAACCACTGGTGTCCCAAAGACACAATGTGCTACCAAAGCAACTTTGGTGACCGTAGTCACAAATCTGGTGATGGGGCCAACCCATCGTGTGTTACCAAAACACTAGCAGACGATCCCATATCTCAAGTGGGGCCAACCCACGGTGGTCAAACCACGGGGGACAAGTCGCAATGAGGTGCCAAACCTCTGGTGTCCCAAAGACACAATGTGCTACCAAAGCACCGGTGGCCGTAGTCACAAATCGGTGATGGGGCCAACCCATCGTGTGTTACCAAAACAACGGCGTCAATCCCAGTATAATCATCGTGGGGCCAACCCATTTGTGGTGCTTGAGCCAACTGGGACGAGGCGAGGTACCAAACCTCTGGAGGTGCCAAACCTCTGGTGACCCAAAGTCACAAAGTGTGCTACCAAAGCAACTTTGGTGCTCGTCGGCCAAAATATCATCTTTGCTCCTCCTCTCATATCACCCATCAACATACCATACTCATGTAATCATGCATCTCATGCAAGTCATGCATATTATGCCAACATACCAAGCATTATCTCTCATAGCATACATACAAAACATAGGTCATGATATTATACTTCATTAATAGTACTCATAATAGAAACAGACTTACCCGAATCGTCCACATACCCCATTTGGGTATTCACTTGTCCATCATCTTTGTTATAATTTTAACGAGCAAATCGGTTTATTAATAATATTACTAAGTATCGGTGTGTTTAGTTACACACACGTAATCACGAGCCTAGAAATCCCGACCCAAAGCGATCTAAGTCCTCGATTGCTAACTCCTACAATCGGCCAACATTAGGGGTTAGGCACTTACAACATTCGGCCAACACCATTAGGCCAAAAGAGTTGTCGAATCACTCTTACCTTGCTATTGGTTTGATTTCTACCAATCTCGAAACACCAAGGTCCTTCTAAGACACTCGGCCACCACCTTGAAAAGAATAACGATTAAACACTTGCGGCCTTATCTAAAATGAAATCCAAAAGGAATAGTCTAACAAGTAATCCTCTTACCCCTACTTACCAAACACCAAAGATCGATCAACCAAACAGGATCACCCTTCACTTATATTCGGCCAAGATGAAAGCTAAGAGAAGGGTATTCGACTAGAACTCGAAAGTACAACAGAGGAAAATATGGTTTAAAAGATGAGAAGGAATCGGCCACGGATGAGAAGGGTTCGGCTTGAGTGTTTAACACCCCCACTTTCGGCTTTGAAAGAAAATAAAAGAGAGTCTAGCGAGAGAAGAAATGGAAAGAATGTATGAAGATTTTGGTTTAAGAACAAGGTAAGTTTCGACTTGCACTATTAAAGAAAGAAGAAGAAAGTGTGAGAAAAGTGATATAGGTTTCGGCTTATACCAAATGAAGAGAAGAAGAAAATAGGGAGAAAAGCATTCGGCCAACAACACTAAGTATAGAAAACAAATGCAAAAATTCGGCAAGTAGAGTGCTTGGGTTTTCGGTTTTCAAAACAAAAGTGGGAGAGTTTTTATTTGGAATTCGATTTTGGCAATTTGACAACAAGAAAAAGAATTCTAGCTTACCATCTTTTGGCCAAGAACCAACCAAAATGCTAAAGGTATATTCGGCCTCCCCTCACCCACACTATGCACGTCACTTCCCCCACTCAAAGCCCCCAAAATTCGGCCATATCCCTCAATGCACTCACATCCACTCATTTCAAAAGAGTGGACCAAGTCTTTCTCCTATAATTGCTCTCCACCTTTCATTTGAAAGTGAAGACCAAGTCCAAGTAAATTTCACTTGCCTTCTACCTCTTGTCCATGCCGTCCCAAAAAGAAGCCAAAATGGGGACTCTTACAGATTCGAACACTAGACCTCCACCTCATGGAATTGGCGCCACACCAAGCTCCCAAGTGACGCATGCTTTGCCACTCCACCAGCTCCTCTTTTGTGCTCGAAACACAACATAAAATACACATCCTCGGCTCCATCGGCTCCACGACTTAACACCCAAAAACCAAAATTTTCCCATACACTCGAGCACACACACCTAGGCTACAATTAAGCCCCTAAAACACCGAAAATAGCAACCAAACACACAAAACCCATGCAATATCATGCAACAACAAAATAGCCCCTAACCCGGATATTACGGTTCTACCCCCTTAAAATAATTTCGCCTCGAAATTACAGTCAAAAAAAAGAGTTGCGGGTATTCTTTGTCTCATCGTATCCTCGGGTTCCCACGTGGCTTCTTCCACGCCATGATTCCGCCAAAGAACCTTAACCAAAGGCACGGACTTTCTGCGCAGAACCTTCACATCCCGATCAAGAATTTGCACAGGTTCCTCTTCCATAGTCAAATCTGGATTTACCTCGATCTCTTCCACTGCTACCACATGCGACGAATCTGAACGATACCTCCGAAGCATCGAAACGTGAAAAACATCGTGAATCGGCTAAGCTCTGCGGCAACTCAAGGCGATCGCCATCGGGTCCAACTCGTCTCAATACCTTATACGGCCCAATAAACCTCGGACTTAGCTTGCCTTTTACGCCAAACCTCGGCACCTTCTTCCAAGGCGAGACCTTTAAGAAAACCCGATCTCCCACAGCGAACTCTATATCTCTTCGCTTAAGATCGGCATAAGACTTTGCCGGTCCGAAGCTTCCTTTAAACGAGCACGGATCAACTTAACCTTGTCTTACATCTCTCGTGAACCAACTCGGGTCCCAACGGTGGCGTTCACCTAACTCTGTCCAACAAGTAGGTGAGCGACACTTCCTACCATCTGATTGCCTCATACGGTGCCATTTTGATGCTTGCTTGTAAGCTGTTGTTATAGGCGAATTCGGCTAACGGCGAAACTCTTCCCAATCGCCCCACGAAGTCGAACACAACCTCTCGGCATGTCCTCTAAAATCTGAATAACCCTTTCGGATTTGACCGTCGATTTGCGGGTGAAAAGCCGTCTTGAAATCCAAAGCAGTACCCGAGCTGATGCAACGCTCTCGAAACCTCGGCGTAAACACGGGATCCCTATCCGAGATTATCGAAAATCTGAACACCGTGTAGCCTTACTATCTCGGACACATAAAGCTTCGCCAACCTCACGAGTGAATAGTCCACTCTCACCGAATGAAATGGGCGACTTAGTCGGAGCGGTCCACAATAACTAAATCGAATCTTTCTTGCTTGGCGTGAGCGGTAAACCAGCGACGAAATCCATAGTTATCCTTTCCCATTTCCACGAGGAATCTTCACAGTGCGACAAACTCGTGATGGCGATGTTCCGCGCCTTGACTGTGACAAGTCGGACACTTCCCAACAAACTCTGTCACTTCTTTCTTCAAGCCAGGCCACCAAAGCGCTCCCTAAGATCCCTATACATCTTGCTACCTCCGGGATGCATAGCATAAGGAGGCTGTATGTGCGTCTGAAGAATCTTCTGCCTCGACTCAACATCTTTAGGCATACAAGCCTTCCCTTGAAAACACGAAACCTCATCCTAGACAAGCTTTGTAACCCTCCAAACCACCATTCTCGCACTTGTAACCTTCGCGCTTTCGAACCTCATCCTCCAAGCTGTTTCTCTTTGATCTGCTCAACCCCAAGTAGGCTTAACTCTGCGGCTCTGCGAAATACTCCGTCGTCATACAAACTTAAATGGGCAAACATCGCTCTTAAGTCCGAAACAACCCTACGACTCAGCGCGTGCGCCACCACGTTAGCCTTGCGGATGATATTCAATCGAGCGATCGTAATCCTTGAGCAACTCAACCCATCTACGTTGCCTCAAATTCGATCCTTACGAGTCAATAGGTACTTCAGACTCTTATGATGCGTGTGTAGACGATTGACTTCTCCCGTATAAGTAGTGCCTCCAAATTTTTAGGCGAAGACTACGGTGCCACTCTAAATCATGCGTCGGATAGTTGACCTCGTGTGGCCTCGGTGCCGAGAAGCATAAGCCACAACCTTACCCTCCTGCATCGACGCGCAACCCAATCCGTGTGTGATGCATCGCGATGCTTGTGAATTCCTTACCAGACCTCGGTTGAATTAACACGAGAGCCTCTGTCAAGATCTTCTTCAACTTATCAAAACTCTCCTGCTTTGTTTCTCGGTCCAAGCGAGCGGAACTCCCTTTCTTAACGACTTAGTCATCGGTCTGCGCAATGCGAGAAACCCTCAACAAATCTTGATAGTATCTGCCAAACCCGAAAACTCCGTATCTCGTGACCCGACTTAGGAGGCTTCCAATCCAAAACCGCCTCAACCTTCCGAGGATCTACTCTAATCCTCTCGGTGATACTACATGACCCAAAAACGTCACTTCACTAAGCGAAACTCGCACTTACCAACTTAGCATAGAGTTGCTTTTCCTCAAAACTTGCAACACCTCTCTTAAGTGTGCATCATGCTCTTCTTACGACCTTGAGTAAACCAAGATGTCATCAATAAAAACCACGGCGAAGCGGTCCGAATCTGCTGAAACACCTATTCATCATATCCATAAAAGGCTGCGGGCGTTTGTCAACCCGAGCGGTATTACGAGTCGTAGTGCGCGTGTCGAGTCCAAGCGCCATTGTCTTATGGATATCCGCTTCTTTAACTTTCAGCCGATGATACCTGACCTCAAATCGATCTTGAAAACACCGATGCACCTTTGGTGATCAAACAAGTCATCTATCCGTGGTAGCGGATACTTGTTTTTAATCGTCGACTTATTCGGTTGACGATGAGTCGATACACATCCGCATCGAACCGTCCTTCTTCTTGACGAATAATACCGCGCGCTCCCCACGGCGAAACACTTGGCCTAATGAAGCCTCGATCCAACGGCTCCCGAATCGAGCCTTAAGCTCCACCAATTCCTTTGGTGCCATCCTATATGGAGCAATAGACACCTTTGGCGCATCCACGTAGCGAGATCTATCCCAAACTCTACCTCACGATCCGGTGGTAAACCCGGAAGCTCCTCTGAAACACATCAACAAATTCCTTAACAATGCGAACCTTCTCAACGGCGGACTCTTTAGCCTCCAAGGCATACACATGAACACATATGACGCGTACGCACTCGACCATCTTTACGACTTTTAGTGCGATACCACATTGGATAAGTAATCTCTCCTATTACCTATCATAATCACTTCATCTCCTTTATCCGTCGATAGAACCATGCGCTTAGCGCGCAATCCACCTTGGCACAGTACTTCACCAGCCAGTCCATCCGAGAATCGGTCGAACTCCCCAAGCGGCGGTTCCATCGGATCGGCGACAAAAACTACCCCTTGGAGTTCTAGGGGTACATCCTATATATAACTTATCTACCACTACTGAGTGACCTAGAGGGCTAAAAATGCGATCATTTGTCTAGAAGCGGTTTACGAGTCTAAGTCCATGGTCTCAACTATACTACTAGCAACATACGAATCGTGGAACCCAAGTCAATTAAAGCGTTATAGGGAGAAACAAAAATCAAAAGCGTCTGCGGTGATTACGTCCGGTGCGTCGCCCTCTCGCGGCGCCTAGCGGCATACACGACTTCCAGTATGCGTGCCTTAGAACTACCGCACCCCGCCGGTGCTCCACGACCTCGACCAAATCCATTACCACCTCTGCCATTACCACGGCCTCTGTGGTGGCGGTCCATTACCTCTGAGCGATTACGCCACGACTCTCGGTGAATCCACGGCCATCCTCTACGCGGGCGGTCCCTAATGCGATGATCGAGAGAACCACACTCGAAGCAACCTTTTCCACCATCCAACAGCCACCCCAATGAGATTTCCCACACTGGTTACAACTGCGGCGGTCCTCGCCTTTCGCGACAACAAACCTAGCGGCCCGATTACGCCCCTCGGTCTAGCCCTTTTGCGGATTGCGGGCGATCCGAGAAGACCCAAAGCTCCTCTTAAGCCTACTCCTGTCCATGCTCTGTCTTACCGACTCCTTAACACCTTCGGCTACCTTAGCCTTCTCGACTAAGACAGCAAACTCGCGCTCCTGCTGAGGAGCAATCAGCAGTCTCAACTCGTCTCGCAGACCATCCTCGAAATGAACACACCTCTCATGCTCGGTGGCTACAATGCCCCACGGCATACCTACTCGGCCGGGAACTTCGGCCTCGTACTCGACAACAGATTTACTCCCCTGAACAAGCCTCAGAAATGCCTTTCGCTGGGAGTCGATGTAGCTAGCCCCGATATATTTCTTTTGATATGCGGCTCTAAAATAATCCCATGTCGGATCCTCGGTGCCACCTTTCGTCGACGGTGAGCCACCAGCGATATGACTCATCCCGAAGAAGCGTCGATGCCCTTCCGACTTCTCTTGGCCAGAAAGTCGGATCATCATCCATGATCCGCTCGGTTGCCTCCGGCCAATATTCAGCGATGCTAGGAGCAACACCGATACACCTTGGAAAAATTCGGCCCAGTTAGCGGAGTCTCTCGAGAATGATTTCCTAACTCCTGCACCACCACTTACACCAGCTACTCTTTCCAACACCCGCGCGGCGCCGCCTATGACACTTTGCATCGTCTCGGTCGATCCTGGAACTCACCACCTCCGGCTGGTGGCGGGACCGGCATCTCATTTTCTGACCCTTGACCAGATCCTACGGGTTCAGAAACCGTCATTCTACCCCTACCTCTACCACGAGTATTACGACCACGTCCGCCTCGAGTGCTCATATCTAATCTTCCTACGTGTCTGATTAAAAAGATTTTTATGCATTAGTATCGTTCCACTTTCTTAACCGCAAAGAAATTTTTATGGATAGAGTTTAATCAGGGGTTCTTTCGAGCAACCAAGGTTTCAATCTTCTATCCTATTCACCCAAAAGAGATTATACATTCATTCCTTAACCCTTTCCATACCTATTCACTCTTGGACATTCTTTGCCCATTCTAACCCAAGGGTATTTTAAGTCATTTTCCTCTAAAGATTATTTTAAGTAATAAACGATATTTTAAACTTTCGTAAAAATCGGTCAATTTGAAATTCCAAAAATTTGAGAGTGTTCTTTGAAAATTTTGTAAAATACTTCGTTTTGGAAACCAGGGGTATTTTAGTAATTTTCACAAACTGAGGGCGTTTTCGTAAATTTCCCAAAATCAAAATTTTCGATTGATATTTTGTAAAGCAGTGTTTGAATTTCGTAACATCATTGAAATTTTGGGCAAAATCATTGGGTTGATATTTTATAAACCGAGGTCATTTTGGTAAATTTACCCCTAAGGGCATTTTTGTAATTTTCCATAAATCAGGTTTTTCAAGAAAATTGTTGTAAAAGTGACATTCTCAATTTTGAAAGAGTTTATTGCAAAAAGTTTGAAAACATTAGGGTTGTTGTTGTATTTTCGAAAACATGGCTAATTCCCTTTCGGGTTTTAGTCGTTAGGTTAAGTCTATGGCCAGAGCCTTCTTGGTCGGGGTGAACTCGAGCTACGCACCGGTGGGATTCTGCGAAGAGGAGGTGAGTCACGAGGACTGCTTAAATACCAAGCTCTTCCGATCCTCTCCTAGACATGCGTCTGGGAGTTACCACACCCTAGCCCCGTGGTTTGAGTCATAGATTGGTTTAGTGCTTTAAGTCTTATGCTTTAGTTCAAGTGTTTGAGTGATCTATCCCTAGAGTTCAAGTCCTATAAATCTAACTACGTTCCATATCACCTACCCTTCTACAAATAGCAATCACAGAAGAGTTTAAAATTACTTACCTGGGCGAACTGGTGCCGGAGACTCGGTGCCATGCCTTGTAAACCATGTATTCAATCCCAAAACACTTAAAACGAACTTTTGAAAACAATTTGGGCCTCAGGCCCACAGCCGAGCTTTTGAACTTAGCTCTGATACCACAATTGTAACACCCCAACCCGGTCCAAACATCACGACCGAATCTGGTATGTTACGGGGAAAACCGTGTTTGAAAATCTCGAATTTGTACTAAATAGATTTGGTAAAACTTTGATCCGTTTAGAAAAACAAGTTGTTTAATATCGTTACCAAAACATTAAGACTTAGTAAAAATTTGCCTTCAAGTTTGAAAACAATTGATTTTCATAAACTTATAAAATCAGTGCGATACCCGATGGTATAGTTGAAAACATTTCGTTAAAATTCTGAAGTCGTTGTTATGCCAAGTTTTAGCAAATTACCCCAATTATTCTATTAAGGCATATTAAAATCAAACTTAAAACATAATATCAAAAGGCACAATTTAAAGACTTTTACAATCAAAATAAACCCAATGAACGTAAATAACTAAAATACCCAAGCATAATATCTGAGTAAAACTTTTATTCCGCATGGCATGAGCACCCCAGTCCATCCGGCTCCAAGTCCGCGTCTACGAGTCACTGAAATGTCAAAGGAGAGGGTGAGTCGAGTGACTCGATGTGTAAATCCCGCTCCCGAATAAACCACATGCTAACACACATCATACAAAGCAACATAATTAATGCAACCCGATCCTAACCATCCATATCACCTTTTCTACCCGTGTGGTACCAAACCACCGGTGGTGCCAAACCACCGGTGACGTATAGTCACAATGTGTTACCAAAACACGGTGTCCCAAAGACACATTATCCATCAATGTGGTCCCAAACCACTTTGGTGTCCCAAAGACACAATGTGCTACCAAAGCAGCGGTGGCCGTAGTCACAAATGCGGTGATGGGGCCAACCCATCGTGTGTTACCAAAACACTAGCGAGACGATCCCATATCTCAAGTGGGGCCAACCCACGGTGGTCAAACCACGGGGACAAGTCGCAATGAGGTGCCAAACCTCTGGTGTCCCAAAGACACAATGTGCTACCAAAGCAGCGGTGTGCCCGTAGTCACAAATCGGTGATGGGGCCAACCCATCGTGTGTTACCAAAACAACGGCGTCAATCCCGTATAATCATCTGCAGTAGGCCAACCCAGCGTGATGCTTGAGCCAGCGCTGGGACGAGGCGCCGAGTACCAAACCTCTGGAGGTGCCAAACCTCTGGTGACCCAAAGTCACAAGTGTGTGCTACCAAAGCACTTGCTGCTCGTCGGCACAAAATATCACTTGCTCCCTCCTCTCATATCACCCATCAACATACCATACTCATGTAATCATGCATCTCATGCAAGTCATGCATATTATGCCAACATACCAAGCATTATCTCTCATAGCATACATACAAAACATAGGTCATGATATTATACTTCATTAATAGTACTCATAATAGAAACAGACTTACAGATCGTCCACATACCCCATTTGGGTATTCACTTGTCCATCATACTGTTATAATTTTAACAGGCAAATCGGTTTATTAATAATATTACTAAGTATCAGTGTGTTAGTTACACACCTGGTAATCACGAGCCTAGAAATCCTGACCCAAAGCGATCTAAGTCCCTCGATTGCTAACTCCTACAATCGGCCAACATTAGGGGTTAGGCACTTACAACATTCGGCCAACACCATTAGGCCAAAAGAGTTGTCGAATCACTCTTACCTTGCTATTGGTTTGATTTCTACCAATCTCGAAACACCAAGGTCCTTCTAAGACACTCGGCCACCACCTTGAAAAGAATAACAGTTAAACACTTGCAGCCTTATCTAAAATGAAATCCAAAAGGAATAGTCTAACAAGTAATCCTCTTACCCCTACTTCCCAAACACCAAAGATCGATCAACCAAACAGGATCACCCTTCACTTATATTCGGCCAAGATGAAAGCTAAGAGAAGGGTATTCGAAACTAGAACTCGAAGTACAACAGAGGAAAATATGGTTTAAAAGATGAGAAGGAATCGGCCACGGATGAGAAGGGTTAGGCTTGAGTGTTTAACACCCCCACTTTCAGCTTTGAAAGAAAATAAAAGAGAGTCTAGCAGAGAAGAAATGGAAAGAATGTATGAAGATTTTGGTTTAAGAACAAGGTAAGTTTAAACTTGCACTATTAAAGAAAGAAGAAGAAAGTGTGAGAAAAGTGATATAGGTTTGAAACTTATACCAAATGAAGAGAAGAAAGAAAATAGGGAGAAAAGCATTCGACCAACAACACTAAGTATAGAAAACAAATGCAAAAATTCGGCAAGTAGAGTGCTTGGGTTTTCGGTTTTCAAAACAAAAGTGGGAGAGTTTTTATTTGGAATTCGATTTTGGCAATTTGACAACAAGAAAAAGAATTCTAGCTTACCATCTTTTGACCGAACCAACCAAAATGCTAAAGGTATATTCGGCCTCCCCTCACCCACACTATGCCGTCACTTCCCCCCACTCAAAGCCCCCAAAATTCGGCCGTATCCCTCAATGCACTCACATCCACTCATTTCAAAAGAGTGGACCAAGTCTTTCTCCTATAATTGCTCTCCACCTTTCATTTGAAAGTGAAGACCAAGTCCAAGTAGAATTTCACTTGCCTTCTACCTCTTCTCCATGCCGTCCTAAAAAGAAGCCAAAATGGGGACTCTTACAGTTCGAACACTAGACCTCCACCTCATGGAATTGACGCCACACCAAGCTCCCAAGTGACGCATGCTTTGCCACTCCACCAGCTCCTCTTTTGTGCTCAGAAACACAACATAAAATACACATCCTCGGCTCCATCGGCTCCACGACTTAACACCCAAAAACCAAAATTTTCCCATACACTCAGGCACACACCTAGGCTACAATTAAGCCCCTAAAACACCGAAATAGCAACACAGCACACAAAACCCATGCAATATCATGCAACAACAAAATAGCCCCTAACCCGGGATATTACATAATATATGTGAAATAAAACCTAATAAATAATTTACATATGAAAGTAATAATATATAAAGGTTTTTGAAATAAACAAAAAATATACAATAAAATAGGAACTTAAAAGGAAATAAAAAATATACATATACACATAAATAGATTAATAGAAAATTCATATGCCAACTAACATGAAACCCATAATATATATAAGAACAATTTAATAACAGAAAACAGAAATTAATATAAAATCAGTGAATAAAATACTATAAACAATGGTTTGAAAATAATAAAAACAATAAAAACAATACTAATAATACTAAAATTAATTAGTAGTAATAATAACAATAATAGTAAAATAATATTCATAAAAATATTAAAAATAACAAGAGTAATATCAATAATAATAATATCTAAATAATAAAAATATAGCAAAAATAATTAAAGAAAATAAATGTAACACCCCAAACATTTCGACCGGATCTGGTATGCTAGGGGTTGTACAATGAAAACTTTTGCTTTGTTGGTTTTGGAAATCGTAAGTTAATTAGACAATATTTAAATAAATATGTGACCTTTTAAAAATAAAACCTTGTATTATTATTAGTTTGAATAATTAAACCTTTTGACAAAATTTCTTAAGTTGCAAATATTAAAAACTACTTATGTAAGTATAAACTATGGGGCCTTATTACATAAATATTCGCAAAATAAAAACTAAAAACTTAAAGAAAATCGAAAATAGTCTAAAGAAATAAAACTTGATGGCCCCTCGAGTCCGTCTCGGCTCCCATGTCCACGATCTACTGCTTATCTAAAAAGTTAGGGAAAATAAAGGGGTGAGTCACCAAGACTCAGTGTGCAAATCCCAAAAACACATAAAAGGGTTGGGCCCACAAACACATTATGGGCCCTGGCCCATTCATGAAGGCAATAATCATAATCACATGACGAATAATAGATGATGAATAGCCCAACCTATCCTAGAAATCCATCCTCTACACACCAACCCGTACCAACCATCACACCTTGGGGATTTTAACAGTACACACCATATCGACAGTCATACTGCCTATTCCTTATCAATCAGGAATTTTAACGTGGTTTTCTACCACTGATCACCAAGTGACCTAACATTTCATTTCGTGGGTTTTCTACCACCGAGCACCATGTGACCTAACATTTCATTACGTGGGTTTTCTACCACCGGTCACCATGTGACCTAACATTTCATTTCGTGGGTTTTCTACCACCGATCACCATGTGACCTAACATTTCATTACGTGGGTTTTCTACCACCGATCACCATGTGACCAATCATGCTCTTCCCTTTTCCATATCAAACCCATCCCATGCATACATTCATGCAAAATCAAACAATAAACTACCTAAGAGATTACAGTCTTTCACATACATCGATACACATAGAGAAGTTTCTATGGTTATATACCTGGCATCCTTTGCCTACCCTTTCTGTGTAACCCGACTGTTCATACAGCCTATTTTCTAGCTTTTAGCCATCACATATATATACATACAGATTATTAGTGTGTTAGAGATCTACTCACCTGATTACTGATAGAATGATACTTTCTATGTCGACGCTATCTGTAGTCGACACAACCGCTATCTGCCTAAGATGTTGTTCAGAAGCCGGTCCACAACCAAGTGGCCAATCTCGAACGGCAGATACCACTTGTTTCTTAAACTTAAGGATTCTCTCCTTTGCCTGATCCATATTTAATTCCATCACAAGTCCTTGTCAGAACTACTATCACAATTTATGATCGTTAATCCTCATCATAAAGTTAAGATCTTGCATATAATAAGCGAATCTAGTAAAAATCTAGGGGAAATCTTCTTACCTTAAAATCCCAAAATTGGAGACTAACGATTTTCGGCTTTTAGATCTAGATGACCAAGTTTCCTTCAAAGCTCTGAATGCCGCCCAACATAGAACCATTAAGCTATTAGCTTTTTAGCTTTTTCCTTTCAAGGACCGAAATAGAACATGAGATCTAACAGAAGTCGACACTTACCTTATCACAGGGAATTCGGCTAGCACTTGGAGAGAAGATTCAGCAATGCCAAAGGAAAAGATTAAATGCCGGAAGAATAGAACTATCTTACAAACAGGATGAATAGAGAAAAACTATGGAGATTTCGGCTTTTTAGAGAAATCGACTCAAGAGAGAAAGAATGGAGAAGAGAGTGAAAGGAGAGGTTTCGGCTTTTGAAGAAATTGAAGAAAAGAAATTGTAGAGGGAGAGGCTAAGAATTTTGGCACAAAGAGTGAAGAGGAAATTAGGTTTGAAATGCCAGAATCAATGAGATATCCCCCCTATTTATAGAAATTTCGGCACCTATTGTTTAAAACCGAAAACGCCCTTCCTGATAACTAAAAGTTAAGCTAATAAAAAGGGAAAATTTTGCACCCCTTATCCATGAAGTAGCCGAATTCTTTACTCCTCTAGGTGGTGGATTTTTGGCCATCACCTTGCCTTGCAGATAGCTCCTATCTTTTCTCTTTTTTATCATCTATATTATCAATTATAAAATCCACATAAATCCTCCTATTTTTGAGCCTTGTTGCCATCCACTTCACCTAACCCTAATGCCGAATTTAGCTAACTTAAATTAAAGGATTTGGGCTCTATGAAACTTAAATTTTGGGCCCCTAACTCTTTGTGTGTGGCGTCACCCCTTACTCTATTTTAAGTGCCGAAAATGGCCCAAAACATGGGTTCCTTGCAGCCAAACCTTGGGCCCTTTTAATTGTTAATGACGCCACCTTCTAATTCCCTTGCAGTGCCACCTATTGTTGGGCCACAAGCCTACGTTGGTATTTAAAACATAGATACCACCTTTTAAAACTCTATAGTGCCCAAATAAAAATTTCACCAAGGCCTTGACCACATCCTGAGCCCAATTTGGACCCCTAATAGTTAAATTAACACATTACACATGTTCACCCATTAAACGCATAGGCCCAAAAATTCAGGATGTTACAATAAAAATAGGAAAGGGAGGAGTAAATTAAAATGCGCATAAACTAAATGGGACTGAAAGCGCAATTTCCCCGAGTCCTTAAATGCTGCGTTTAAAAGGGTATTAAACTTAAAACAACGCAAAGTTTCTGGGCAAAATTAAAATAAACAAAAACTTAATTAAAAAAACTAAAAGTGCAGAAGGACTACGGGCGCAATAAACCCCAAAACACCAAAACACGCGGATCCTTCAGCTGATGGGTCAAGTCACGCGCGGGTGGCTTGAAACGGTGCCATTTTGTATTTAAAAGGCTCTTGATAAAATGTCGTCATTTTAATGGGTATAAAAATCAGAATTTTTTTTTAAACTTCATTTTCTCCTTTCCTCTTTTCAAAAACCCTAAAACAGTTATAGACATTCCCCTTTCCCTTTTTGGTCTTTCCCTAATTCGGCCTAGGGCCTCCAGTGTCCTTTGCACCGCCGTCGTGGGCCAGTGGCCAGCGTTGCAGGAGAAGGACACTCCGGAGACACGACCACGGTGATCTTCGGTAAGCCCCTTTTTCTTTTTTTTCTTTTTTATTACAAATATATAAAAAAGAAAAAAATAAAAAATAGAAATAACAAGCAAGAACCGAACGAAAAAAGAATGATTTATCACCTTTTCAATCTTTTTTTTTTTTTGTATGAATCAGTGTTTGTGAAATCAAAGAATGAATTCACTGTTCTTTTTTTATTTCTATTTCTGTAAAAACGTGAAGTCCTTTACAATGGTTTGTTTTGGTCTTTTTAAAACTGAAAATGAAAAATAAAAATAATATTCAAAATACAACTGTTTTCTTTTCCTCTTTGTTGCGCTGTCTTTTGCTTTCCTGTGTAGGTACGGAGTCATACGTGGTGTGCGGTGGTGCGTGGAGGAGTATGGGGCTGTACACACAGACATGGCGGGCACTGGAAGCTTGCAGCGCTGGAGGTACGGCGCAAAAGGGGAAACCCTAGGGTTTCCTGGTTGTTTTTTTGTTCTCTGTTATGGGCTAGGGTAGTGTTGGGCTGCATTGGGCTAATTGACTTTATGCCTGCTATAATTTTTAATATTGGGTTTGTAAGACTGGACAGTTGTTATTGAACTATCATTATTTTAGATTTTGGTTTATTTTTTAGTTTTAAAATGGGCCGAGCAAAAATTGGGTCTTACTACTGCCCCTCTTTGCTCATTGTCGTGTCATGAAAATAGAGCAAAGACTTCAAAAAGGGCCAATTTGGTCCGGTCATTTCTCTTTCCGTGCTTTTCTCCTTCGAGTAGCTTCGTTCCATTCCGCTGCATCTTCAAGGGCCCAAGAACTGACGCTTCGATCCACTCAAAGGAATTAGACTTGTAGCTTTAATTTGCTCCACTGCAAACTCAGAGAGATAAGATCTAATGTTTTCGATCTGCTCCTGCAACTTCAGGATTGCCAGATCTGCTATCTTCAATATGCCCCTGTAAACTTAGGATTGCCAGATTTGCTGTCTTTAATCTGCTCCTACAAACTCAGGATTGCCAGA
This sequence comes from Gossypium bickii, assembly GCA_025503065.1. NCBI lineage: Eukaryota > Viridiplantae > Streptophyta > Magnoliopsida > Malvales > Malvaceae > Gossypium > Gossypium bickii. Next base: position 55,326,721 of record CP106717.1, on the reverse strand, counting down.
TTTGCTGTCTTCAATCTGCTCTTGCAAATTCAAGATTGCCAGATTTACTGTCTTCAATCTGCTCCTGGAAACACAGGATTGCCAGATTTACTGTCTTCAATCTGCTGCTGCAAACTCAGGATTGCCATATTTGCTGTCTTCGATTCGCTTCGCTCAAGAAGGCAAGATTTGATGTGTTCGATTTGCTCCTTCAACTTCAGGATTGCCAGATCTATTATCTTCAATGTGCTCCTGCAACTTCCGGATTGCCAGATTTGCTATCTTCAATCTTCTCCTACAAACTCAGGATTGCCAGACTGATAGCTTAAATCTGTTCCACTACTATTTAGGGAGACCAGATTTGCCATTTGATCTTAGTTCCCTACTGTTTAGGGTGACAAGATCTACAATCTTCGACCTATTCCACTGCTGGTCAGGGAGATAGGGTTGGTGGCTTAAATATGTTCCACTACTACTTAGGGAGACCAGATTTGCTGTTCGATCTTTGTTCCCTACTGCTTAGGGTGACAAGATCTACAATCCTTGACCTATTCCACTGCTGGTTAGGGATATAGGGTTGGTGGCTTAAATCTGTTCCACTACTGCTTAGGGAGACCAGATTTATCGTTCGATCTTGGTTCCCTACTGCTTAGGGTGACAAGATCTACAATCTTCGACCTATTCCACTGCTGGTCAGGGAGATAGGGTTGGTGGCTTAAATCTATTCCACTACTGCTTAAGGAGTCCAGATTTGCCGTTCGATCTCAGTTCCTTACTGCTTAGGGTGACAAGATCTACAATCTTCGACCTAATCCACTGTTGGTCAGGGAGATATGACCGATGGCTTCGATCTACTCCTGCAACTTCAGGATTGCTAGATCTACTATCTTCGATCCGCTTCACTCAGAAAGGCAAGATATTCGAATTCACTGATGTTGCGACAACATCCTCTATGGGACCTACTCTATAAAATCAGTTTTGTGTTTATGCTTATGCAAAATGGTTAGGATGCAATGATTAGAATGAATCTAATGCTCCTAACAAAATCTATTATGGATGACATTTGTATGAATACAGAATGTCATGAGAATGGTCTTTTTACAAAGACTAGGTTGCAATGATCGGAATGAATCAGATGCCCCTAAGTAGATGTGTCTTATTACATTTGTATGAATGTAGAATGTCATGAGAATGATTTCTTACAATGATTAGGATGCAATGATCAGAATGAATTAAATGCTCCTAAATGCATTTTGCATGAATGCAGAATTTCATGAGAATGATCCCTGCTTAAGGTGTCATCGTTCATTGTTCATTAGGGTAATATGATGCCCTTTTGTTCGGCTGCTATTCTTGACAGAAAACTCGAGAAAACCAATATCTTGCTCAATAGACTTGCCCCATTGTAACTTTAGGGTTTATCTCATTATGACTTAGGGGTATAGGATCTGAATCTTTTCCCATCCATCTCACTGTGATTTCAAAATGTAGGATTTGTTTCTTCTTTAATCCATCCCATTTCTATTCGAAGGTATAGGATCTGTATCAACTTCCATTTATCCCACTATAACTCGGGGGCATAAGGTCTGTAACTTGTTCCATCAACTGATCACTCTTCGGATGACCCAACCAGATGTGTATGCATGATGCTCGTATGAATGCATTATATCAAATTTTTTTGCGGATGATTCCCCTTTTACACCTGGGTTAACATTGCCCATTTTTTTCAAGATTGTATCACTGGTGCAATATCTTATTGTTTGCTCAAGCACCATCCTTGACAAAGATCCGGAGAGAAAGTCTCAGTTTAGACTCTTCCTTAAACTTGGTGAGTTTTAAACAATAGTCCTATTTCGAGTTCTTGTATTATTCAGAAATTTCTGGAGTAATATGCGAAACTCATTTTATGAAAATATTATTAGTCCATTAATCATTATTTCAATGCGAAATGCTCGAAAGAGATCCTAACAATGGACAAGAAGGAAATTAATTAAGAGCATAGCTCGAAACAAATAAGCTAAGCAAAGATAGCAATCGCAATCAAAAAGGAAATTTATTGTGAACATATTTTGAAAGGAATAATATAATCACCAATAACAAATTTAAAATGGGTAAAAGGGAAGCTAGGTGCCCCAGATATCGCAGTCTGAGCTTCTCTGTTCCAACTTCTTGAGGACCATTTTAAGCTCAATATGTGTTTAGGAGATCTAGAGTACTTTGTCGATGCCCCAAGATGTAGCATACTTCTTCATTATTAATTCGGGCATAAGAGGACTGCTATACGCCCCATTCTTGATCAAAATTTGAGCCGTCCTTTTCGGGTTTTCAACTCAAATCCCCTTTGGTCTCAAAGCGCCCTTTGTGGGTTTTCGCCTTGACCTCTCCTTTTTATTCTTTTTCTTTTCCTCTCTTTTTTTCTGGAAAACTTTCTATTGAATCTGAATTCACCGGAGGTCCTTGCCATCTATCTCAGACAATATACATGCTTCCCTAGAAAAGGCCTTCTTTGCTGCGTAAGGTCCTTCCTAGTTTGGCATCTGCTTTCTTTTGAAGTCCATTTTGCATGGGAAAAATCTTCTTCAAAGCCCTATCTTGAAATTTTCTAGGGCGAATCATTTTTGTTGTAAGCTTGTATTATCCGACCGTGACAGATAACTTTTTAACATTTTCTCTTCAAATTCAACTGATCATATTGAGATTGGATCCATTCTGCCTCATCTAATTTCGACCCCAATGGGCAGCACCAATGAGAACTGTGTTGCCTCGGACAATATTAGCCAATGTTTGATAAGCATAGAGGGTAAATAGTAACTTCTGTATGCCAATCTTTACAAGTCTCGGTCCTTTTACGATCTTTTTTTTTGGCTGCCTTTACTGCACTAATGTGGCGCCTAATCTTTGAATAGACCGCCAACTTTTGACATTGTGCAGTTAAATGTGATCTTTTTGACATTGTTTCAATATTCTTTCTTCTTTTTTTTTCTCTTTTTCTTTCTTTTTTCTTTGTTCTGATGACTATCGACTTTGTAATATTGGCACATGAAGCGACTTTTACCATCTTGGTGAAGAAATCGACATCTACGAAAATGGATCGATGTTGGCTAGAAGCCTTTGATGAGACTGGCTTGATAACATCCGTGCCCCACATATAGGAAATCATATTTCTGCGTTGAGATAGGCCTTGATTTTCACCTCCTTCCTTGGGTCGCGATGTAGGATCTATTTTTCATCCGGTATTAACAGATCAGAAGACAGGTTACAATTTTTGCCATCTTCAAAGTCCTATGTTCCCTTAGACCCATATTTCATTCAAAAAAGGAGTCAGTAACAGCGTCGGCCATGACATTGATATCTGGGGACCCATTGTGGGTACGAAAGCAAATTCCAAAGAATAAATGATTCTAAAGATGATTATTTGCCTAGTATGGTTATGAATAAAAAATGAAAGAATATTCTAAAAACCAAAGAATGTATAGTATGAAATGTAAAGAATAAAAGATATTTGCTTAAAAGATGCATCTCATTGAAATAAGAATTCTGGACACAAGCCTAGTTCACAAAAGAAATCTTATTGCTTCTAGGCTTAAAGCAACAAGTACATTTTGTACATTACTCCGAGCAAGCTCTAAATACTACAGGAATTTCTTCCACAGTCCAATTGTTTAAAACGCTCCCAGGTTCATACTCCTGCATTTGACGCGTCATTTATCCTCACAACCCCCATGTTGATGAATTTTTCCACCAATTTCTTGAAAGCAAGGCAATTTTCTATCGAGTGCCTGGTGACCCTCGCGTGGTACTCACATTGGGCCTTTAGGCCATACCATTTTGGGTATGGAGGTTGCATAAGTTTCGGGTAAAAAGGGGATACAACATGTGCTTCAAACAACATTTGGTATAACTCCTTGTACGTGATTGGGATGGGTGTGAACTAGGGTTTTTCTGAGTTTGGTCTTGGATCGGGTTCTTGCCCTGGGGAGACCTGCCAGCTAGTAATTACAATCCTTGGCTAGCCCACTGTGATTAGCTCCTGGTTACCCTTATTATACTGTCTCATACTATTTGCTTTATTTTCCTTTTTCTTTGGGGCTTTTAAAGTCCACTCTCCATTTTCTTTTGTTTTTGTCAGTGCAACCAGTTTGGCTCGATCATCCTCCGGGTTAGAACCTGAACCCATCAAGAAATTCAATAGGGCCGAAGTGTCAGTCTAACGTTGGGGTCCAATAATGACGGGTACCCCATGCGAATGCGTGTTTGGTTGAGTCGGGATACTTATTGGGGAATAAACGATGTCTTTATCACCATCCACAATGTTGACCACTAGGCCACTCTTTTCAAGCCCTCCAACTAGTAATTGGGTTATCTGGCGCATCATATTCATTTGATCTCGCATGTCCTGTTGAATTTTGGCCAACTGCTCTTGCATCAGTATTTGTCTTTGCTCTATTCTCTCCAACCTTTGTTCCATGTCTTCTAGGTTGACTGAAATAATTTTTAATTAACCAGTGTCTTCTCATGAAATCTAGCTCATGCGAGGTGATGCTATGTAAATGCATAACATGAATGTAAAGAGGTGTCGATTCTAACTCAATTTCCTTTCGAAAACTTTACTAGAGGACAAAGCTCTTTACTTGAAACGGGCTACGAATATACGAACATCCGTATTCTCTTCCATATTATCAAGAAATTTGTTCTCCATGCCGAGCTCCCTAATTTGGCAATCGAACCCGAATCGACATCTCTCTCTAATATAAAAATGCATGCTAAGTAAAAAATATACAACACGAAAAGTCAGTACAATAAATAGGGATAACAATCAAAGCCTATAAAACATTCAAGCCCCTATCTAGGTGACCACTAGGGTTTATCACAACTTCATCTGGGGTAGGCTCTTAGGGTCCATTTACATGTGGCTTGAGTTCTAAAGTCGAGGGTACCTGAACTAGCAGATTCCTCAATCCTCACCCATTATAGGCTCATATGGATTGAGTTCGGTTCAGGGGAATACATTTCCCTATGGTTGCACGGAGATGAAAATTTCACGAAGACATAGGTACAGATGTATTCTGGAAGCAATTCACTATCTTGCACGGAGGTGAAAACCTCACGAAATAGTAGTTTCTCACTCCCACTTAAAGGTGTGACCCAGCGGTCATGCAATATGATGCAAAGTATTCTAATAGACTCGAACCATAACAATCAAATAAGATGATGCAAGCGAATCCAATAAAAGGATCGTAATTTTTTAAAACAACTATTCAATTTTCGAGAAAAGGACAGAAATTAATCAATTTATGGCCTGACTCTCAACCAGTCCCCAGTGGAGTTGCCAAGCTGTCGAAACCATTTTTAATCGAGTTTGAATAAAAATGATGATCAACTTTAAAAAATATGGAAATGGAGTCGCTACCGATCTTTTATTCGTGGTGTGATCGGAGCACCTTAAGATGTATTATTTTAATAAAACATTTTTATTAAAGCAATAATTTTGGTCTATGAATATTCGAGAAAATAGGTTCGAGAGTCGGATACGTATGAGCAAGGATCAGCACCCCCGTAACGCCCAAAATTGGTACCGAATTGATTAATTAATGTCTTAATGCCAAAAATTTGAAAACATTCTAGATTACGATCCCTTTATTTAATATTTATATGTATTTGGACAAAACCGTATTGGATGCCAAAGCTCCCTATTTTGGAGAAATAAAATGCCATACTCAATAAGTTAGGGCATAACATCTTATATTCTCGAAGTTGGATTTATCCTTTGACATTCAGTACTTGTGGTCTACGAAATCTAAAAAAATGGGTTCGAGAGTCGGTTACGTACAAGGAAGGATTAGCACCCCCGTAACACCCAAAACTGGTACCGAATTGATTAATTAATGTCTTAATGCCGAAAATTTGAAAAGATTCTAGATTACTATCCCTTTATTTAATATTTATATGTATTTAGACAAAACCGTATTGGATGCCAAAGCTCCATATTTCGGAGAAATAAAATGCCATACTCAGTAAGTTAGGGCATAACATCTTATATTCTCGAAGTTGGATTTATCCTTCGACATTCAGTATTTGTATATTTAAAACAATAGGAAGGATATTCCCTTATTTGGGTCAAATGAAAAATCGCAACCCAGTAAGTTAGGGCACTATTTCTCAAAATTCCCAAATGCGGAATATTGCCTTTGTTCTTTTGAAATTCTTATCTCGAGATGATAAAATATCACACCCAGTAAGTTAGGGTGCAATGTCTCAAATTCCCGAGAATAAGTTTTTTATTTGAAATATCATGCATTTTGGTTTAAGAGAGAAATGATACTCGGTTGTTAGGTTTTAAACGAAGAAAATCGGAGCTCAGTAAGTTAGAGCACGATTTTCTCGAAACCTCTAAACACGAGTCTAGCCTTATTTAAAAACGTTGAAGGAATTTGAAATTTGAATGACATTAAACTCGATTTTCTTTGACAAATAATTGTAATGAAATAATGATGTACAAAGTAAAATAGCAATATATACACCAAAAATATTACAATGGTGAATCACAAATAATCCATAAACACAGATTAAAAAGGTAATACACATGATAGTGCTTGGAATAAAAAAGAGGATGAAAATAGCTATTACATGCGATAATGAGGAAAATGGATTTTAAAATGGAATATTATACCAAAAAAAAAAAATCATAGTGAAATATATAGCAAATAATAATACATGTTAATCTACATAAATAATATATGTGAAATAAAACCTAATAAATAATTTATATATGAAAGTAATAATATATAAAGGTTTTTGAAATAAACAAAAAATATACAATAAAAGGGAATAAAACACATAAATAGATTAAAAGAAAATTCATATACCAACTAATATGAAACCCATAATATATATAACAACAATTTAATAACATAAAACAAAAATTAATAGTAAAATCAGTGAATAAAATACTATAAACAATGGTTAGAAAATAATAACAACAATAAAAATAATACTAATAATACTAAAACTAATTAGTCGTAATAATAACAATAATAGTAAAATAATATTCTTAATAATATGACAAATAACAAGAGTAATATCAATAATAATATCTAAATAATAAAAATATAGCAAAAATAATTAAAGAAAATAAAAATAGGAAAGGCAAGACTAAATTAAAATGCGCATAAACTAAATGGGACTGAAAGCGCAATTTACTCGAGTGCTTAAACGCTACGTTTAAAAGGGTATTAAATTTAAAACAGCGCAAAGTTTCTGGGCAAAATTAAAATAAACGAAAACTTAATTAAAGAAAACAAAAAATGCAGAAGGACTACGGGCACAATAAACCCCAAAACACCAAAACACGCGGATCCTTCAGCTGATAGGTCGGGTCGCGGTGAGTGGCTTGAAACGGCACCATTTTTGTATTTAAAAGGCCCTTGATAAAACGCCGTCGTTTTAATGGGTGTAAAAATCAGAATTTTTTTTTAAAACTTCATTTTCTCCTTTCCTCTTTTCAAAAACCTTAAAACAGTTTCAGACATTCCCCTTCCCCTTTTTGGTCTTTCCCTAATTTGGCCTAGGGCCTTCGGTGTCCTTTGCACCACCGTCGTGGGCCAGTAGCCGACGTTGCACGAGAAGGACTCTCCGGAGACACGACCACGGTGATCTTCGGTAAGCCCCCTTTTCTTTCTTTTCTTTTTTATTAAAAATATATAAAAAATAAAAAATAAAATAAAAAATAGAAATAACAAGCAAGAAGCGAACAAAAAAAGAATGATTTATAACCTTTTCAATCTTTTTTTTTTTTGTATAAATCAGTGTTTGTGAAATCAAAGAATGAATTCTCTGTTCTTTTCTGATTTCTATTTCTGTAAAAATGTGAAGTCCTTTACAATGGTTTGTTTCGGTCTTTTTAAAGCCGAAAATGAAAAATAAAAATAATATTTAAAATAAAAATGTTTTCTTTTCCTCTTTGTTGTGCTATCTTTTGCTTTCCTGTGCAGGTACGGAGTCCTACGTAGCGTGCGGTGGTGCGTGGAGGAGTACGGACAGACGTGGCGGGCGCTGGAAGCTTGCGACGCTGGAGGCTGCGGTGCAAAAGGGGAAACCCTAGGGTTTTCTAGTTGTTTTTTTGTTATCTATTATGGGCTAGGGTAGTGTTGGGCTGCATTGGGCTAATAGATTTTAGGCCTACTGTAATTTTTAATATTGGGTTTGTAAGATTGGACTGTTGTTATTGAACTATCATTATTTTGGATTTTGGTTTATTTTTTAGTTTTAAAATGGGCCAGGCAAAAATTGGGTCTTACAGCCATGTGATATGGCTAGATAAATGGTAGTGTTATGAATGAAGAGTCATGCTATATGATGCTTGGTTTTGGTATGGTTTTATGGTTTTGAAATGGTCAAGGTAATGGTAAACTTATTGATGGAAAGTGAGTATACGTGTTTATGAATGATGAGTATGTTAAAATGGTAAGTTTTTGAATGAATCATGTTTGGAAATGATTGTGAACAAGTTGAGTTAAATGTTACGTAAAATGGTATGCTTGAGATGCCTTTGAATGCTTGGAAAAGTTGGTTATTTTGGCATGAATTGAATTGGTATGTTGCTTGTAGGGATAACCCAATGTGTGGGTGGCATTTTGGCCTTGAAAATGGCCTATAACTGCCCACGCGGTTGAGCACACGGGCGTGTGGCTCGACAGTGTCCTTCGAGTTTGCAATTCAAAACAAGTCAGACTTGACCACAGGAAAGACACACGGGCGTGAGACTGGCCTTATGGATCAAGTCAGTAGCGACCACAGGCTGGACACACGGACGTGTGACTGGCCGTGTGGTGCAAGTCAGTGACGACCACGAGCGTGTGACCTCTGTAACTTTGAAAAATTTTGAAATTTCTGAGAATTTCCGTATGTGCTCGGTTTAGTCCTGGCCCTATTCTAATGCATTTTTAAGGTCTCGAAGACCTATTTAAGGGAAACTTTGATGTAATTTATTGAATTATGTTTTGAAATGTCCGTAAAAGTATTCGATTGTCTGGTAATGCCTCTTAACCCTAGACTGATGACGGATACGGGTTAGGGGTGTTACATTTGATTGGTATCAGAGCTACGGTTTAGTCTATTCTCAGAATAACGTAGCGTGTGAGAGTCTAGCTATACATGGCATATATATGAAATGTGATAATGTGATGAATCCTGACATATAAAATGTGTTTATGATATAGTAATGGATCCCGAAAGAGCTGTAGCTAACGATGTAGAAAGTAACGTGCCTGCTCGCGCTCAAAGGACGGCGCCATCTGATTCAAGACTGGCTACTAGCAGGCAAGAGGGAGAAGCTAAACAAGCCTTCTTCCAAATGATAAATGAGTGGTTCACTCAGTTTATAAGAAATAATCCGTTTGTTTCACAACCTCCGCCCTAGCCTAATCCCGCTCAGACCTCAGTTGTGCCTCTAGTTATGAGTATGAATCTGTTGAATAAACCTCCGATCGACAAAATCCGTAAACATAGGGCTGAAGAGTTCAAGGCCAATAGTGATGATGATGATGCTAAGAAAGTCGAGTTTTGGTTAGAGAACACTATCCGAGTATTTGATGAAATGTCAGTGAGTCCTAAAAAGTGTATAAAACATGTTGTTTCCTTGCTACGAGATGTAGCTTATCAGTGGTGGAAACCTTGATTTCTATTGTTCTGAAAGAACGGGTTACATGGGATTTCTTTTAGTCTGAGTTTCGAAAGAAATACATCAGTCAGAAATTTATTGATCAGAAACAAAAAGAATTTCTGGAGTTGAAATAGGGTCGCATGTCTGTCAACGAATATGAACGAGAATTCATGAGATTAAGTCAGTATGCTCGGGAACGTGTATCAAATGAGGGAATAATGTGCAAAAGATTTGAAGATGGTCTGAATGAGAATATTAAATTGTTAGTAGGCATACTTGAGATAAAAGAGTTCGTAGTATTGGTTGAACGAGCTTGCAAAGCTGAGGCACTTGAGAAAGAGAAAAGATGTATTAGAATTCAACTCATCGGTATCATCATCTACCCCCTCACCTTATGTAAGACACAGTTCCATCGTGTCATGTATGATTTCCTATAAAGAATCTTGAATAAAATGATCAATGGCATCAATAAAATAATAGGAATCATCTTGTTCTCTAGAATATCGCATAACATCATAAATTTGAAAAGTAATTTCCTCGTTGCTACCCTTAGCGCAAGTTTACTATCACCTACATCAATAACGGCCCTAGCAGTAGCTAAAAATGGGCGTCCCAAAATTAAAGGTACTTCAACGTCTTCATCAATGTCAAGTTCAGCAAAATCAACAGGGAAAATAAATTTATCAACCTTTACCAAAATATCTTCAATAACTCCCCTAGGATATTTAATAGATCTGTCAACTAACTGAATACTCATCCAAGTGGGATTTGGTTCCCCAAGACCAAGCTGCTTAAACATTTTATAAGGCATTAAATTAATACTGGAACCTAGATCAGCTAGTGCTTTCTCAATGTTTAAACTACCAATTAAACAGGGAATAGTGAAACTTCCTAGATCATTCAATTTGGTTGGTAGCTTGTTTTGGAGGATGGCTGAACATTCTTCATTAAGTTCCACTGTTGATATCTCTTCAAATTTCCTTTTATTTGTTAGAATTTCTTTTAAGAAATTTACGTACGTCAGCATCTGCGAAATAGCTTCAACAAAAGGTAAGTTAATATGTAACTATTTAAAAAGTTCAGGAAATTTACCATATTGTGCATCTAAGAGATATTTCTTAAATTTTTTCTGGATATGGGACTGAGGGCTTAAATTCTTCACATACCAGTGTTACATTCTCGATTTCCTCACTTTTTTTCTTATTAGTTTCTTGTGACATCTTCTTTTCTGCTTCAACCAATTCCTTCCCACTCCTTAATGTTACTGCCTTTACATGCTCTTGTAGTTTAGGTTCGATATTATTACGTAAATGACCTGGTTGCCTTTCGGAAACTAACTTGGTCAATTGCCCTAGTTGATTTTTAAGCCCTTAAATTAATGTTTGCTGATTATTCAATATCGTTTCGGTATTCTGAAAATGAATTTCTGATGCTGAAATGAATTTTGCTAGCATATCCTCAAGGTTTGGGTTTTTCTTTTGTGGATAAGGTTGCTATTGGAAGCCTGAGAGGGGTTGTTGTATTTGGTTCCCTTGACCACCACATGAGAAATTTGGGTGGTTCCTCTAACCTGGATTATACGTGCTACTATAAGGGTTATTTTGAGGCCTAAAATTGTTACCCATATAGTGAGCTTGCTCGTTTTCAGCGTTGGGGTTGTATGGTGGATATTCTGTGTTGTTCATCCCTCCTCCATTCATATTGCGCTGCGTAATTGGATGTACCTGCGAAGAACCATATAAACCATCAATTGTTTTACTTAACATCTCTACCAGATTTGATAGCATGGTCACTGCGTCGAGGTTGAAAACACTGGCGGCTTTTGTTGGCTTTGTCCTCGTGACTTGCCACTGATAGTTATTCAGTGACATATCTTCTATAAACTCATAAGCCGCTTTAGGAGTATTGTTATTCAGGGTTCCACCAGCGGCTGAATCAATCATCTGCCTTGTTGAAGGGTTCATACTGTTGTAAAAGGTTTGGACCTATAGCCACAAGGGTAATCCATGGTGTGGGCACCTTCTCAATAGATCCTTGTATCTCTCCTATGCATCGTAAAGTGTCTCTAAATCCATCTGCACAAAAGAAGAGATATCATTCCTCAATTTAGCTATTTTAGTCGGTAGAAAATATTTTAACAAAAGTTTTTCAGTCATTTGTTCCCATGTAGTGATTGATCCTTATGGTAACGAGTTCAACCACTGTTTAGCTTTGTTCCTCAATGGAAAGGGAAAGAACCGAAGACGGATGGCATCATTAGAAATGCCATTTATTTTGAAAGTATCGCAAAATTCTAGGAAATTTTCCAAGTGATTATTTGGATCTTCATCCTGTAAACCATCAAATTGAACAAATTGCTGTATTATCTGAATTGTGTTAGGTTTCAGTCCAAAATTATTTGCAGCAATAGCAGGTCTAACTATACATGACTCAGTTCCTGTTAAATTAGGTTTAGCATAATCATACATAGTACGAGGAGCATAATTTTCGGCTACCACCGGAGGTAGTGGATTATTATCAGCCTTCTCTTTGGTAGTATTAGTTTCGTTCCCTTGCTCTTCTTCTATGTATTGTAAGATTCGCCTTATTTCTCTTCTGTTTCTACAAACGGTACCTTCTATATAATTGTCAAAAATTAAGGGTCCTGACGGGTTCCTTCTTGTCATAAACTAGAAAAACCTATCAGAAGCAATGAAAAGAAAATAAATATTAGAAAAATAAATAAAAATAAAGTGCAAATAAATAAAAATAATGGCTAAAGTAATAAAAAACAAGTATTCCTAATATCTTAGTCCCCGGCAACGGCGCCAAAAACTTGATCGTGTCAGAAAGTCTTAATAGTTATTTAATGAATGATCGAGCCTGGAAACTAACTATGACAATGAATAAGGCAAGCACACCTATCGTTTGGTAGTATAGCTATGGCAAGACCGGAAATATCGTATCCTCAAGGACCAAGAGTACTAGTAATTACTATCTTTCTATTATTTAGCCTAAGAATTAATGGAATTATTGTTTAATCTAAAACTAACTAATTACTAAGCAAGAGATGCTAAGACACAGAGAATGAAATTGGGAAAATACTTTTGGGAAAACCAATTGATTAAGAAAATACCCAAGGAAGAATCCACCTAGACTTCACTTGTTATTTAACTCTGAACCAGATGATTTATTCACTTGACTTGATCCATAGGATTCCCTAATTTATATTAATACCTCTTTCGAGGCTGCTAACTTCTAACCCTAGGTTGATTAATTAAAATCTCTTTCTAATTAGAACCCCTAGAATTGCATTAACTCGATCTATGGACTCCCATATTAGGTTTGACCTAATCCGACAGATTTTCGTCGTCCTATCTCTAGGAGTGTGATCAACTCCGCTTAGCTATGCTAGATATACTCTTAAACAAGGACTCTTGCTCCACCACCTAAGCACATCAATACTTGAATCAATATCCTGAAATATCAATACAAGAATTAAGAATACATAATTAAGAACAAATCAAGTTTTTATCATACAGTTCAGAAAACAATAACAATATCCGTCTTAGGTTTCATCCTCCTCAGGTATTTGAGGGGTTTAGTTCACGTTCATAAAAAAAATACATCTCAGAAGAAAGTATAAAACAAAACATAAGAAGAACCCTAAAACCCCCTGAGGGAAATTGAAGGGAAGATCTTCCATCTTGAGTATGCTTCTGGTGTCTTGAGATGAATCAACTGGATGTCTTCGAGTAAATTCCACAATTCAGCCTTCTCTGGCTTGGCTCCTCGACCTACCTGAATGCCCCCCTTTTAGGTCACACTTAGGGTGTTTATATAGACTTTCGAAATGTCTTTCTTTGCCCCTAAGTATCCTAATCCGAATAGAATTAAAACAAGTCATGGCAGGGACACGCCCGTATGGCACGCCTGTGTAAATCGAGCTCAGGCCGTATTCAGGCCTGCTAAAGAGGCACGGCCGTGTGGCTCAAGCCCAGGCCGTGTGAATTTTGTACTTTGGCCCATTTTTCCATTTTTGGCCGGTTTCTCATTCTTTTCATCCTCCGGTGGTCTCCTAAGTATAAAACATGAAATTAAAGGACTAGGAGCATCAAATTCCACAATTCAGGGAATAAATCATCCAAAAGTATGCAAAATGTTAGATTAAAATATGAACATATTATGGATTATCACTATGAATTGTATGTGACTTGTTCTAGTAATGGTGGTAACATTCCATAGTTTAGGTCCAACGATTTGATCGACTGAGGGGGGTTACATGTAGCATTAGTCCCTAATCTATATGGCATGCCTATCTCATATATGCATTGTAACACCCCTCACCCATTTTCAATGCTGGAATAAGGTTACAGAGTATTACCGAACTTTATTGTATAATTAAATAAACAATTTTCATACATTCATCATAACTAAATAATCATCAACCAAATTCACTCACATTGTCCCTAATATGAGCCTACGAGGCTCAAAGCATGCTTTAGGAGTAGTTAGGGACTAAATCGATAACTTAGGAAACTTTTAGAAAACTTATAAAATTTTTCAAGATACAGGGGACATACACTAGTGTGGCTCAACTGTGTGTCTTAGATGGCCAAAGACACGCCCGTGTCATAGGCTGTGTGGACATTCAAAATGGGATCTCAAGGCCGTGTCCCAGCCCGTGTCCAACCCCGTGTAACTCTCTGACTTGGGTCACACATCCAACACACACGCCCATGTGCCCTAAGAAATGGCCATACATGCCCATGTGCCAGGCCATGTGCTAGGCCGTGCCTAACCTATAGGGTATACTGACTTATGCCACACGACCAAGTAACACGCCCGTGTGCTAAGCCGTGTGGAGCATACTAACTTGAAATTTAATTCAACACTAGGGGACACATGGCCATGTAAGCTAACCGTGTGTCACACACGACTGAGACATACGCCCGTGTCTTTACCTGTGTGGACAAAAATAGGCTATTTACCAAGCCATTTTGCCACCTAATTTGCATATACCTACACCCAATTCTCAAACATTTAGCACCCCCAATTACCAACTATCAACAAGCATAGCATATCCCTCATTAAACACATATCCAAAGTCATATGCACACATGTATACACAACCAAATCAACCAAATTAAGCCAACTCTCATGGCAATTTACAAAACCAACACATTTAACATTTACAAGCCAAATCAAATAACTAATTTCATTACCAGACCATAACCAAAATGACCAAAGTTCCTATACATGCCATATATCCCAAAAACATAGATTCAAAAGTACCAAAGTGATAGTTGGATAGTGTGATGAAGTCTCCGACGATTCCCAAATCCAAGCTAGCTTTGATTTCACTATAAAACACGAAAAAAAAAAAACAAAGTAAGCTATATAGCTTAGTAAGCTCATATGATAATAAACACAACTTAACAAAATATACCAATCAACAATTGAACATATCTATATACAATTCATATAAATACACAACCCTATCACATTTTAAATCACAAGGTTAGAATTGAACTTCACAAGTTTCTTTGATTCAAAGCTGATATGATTCATGTACATACCTCTACCATCTCGTATCAATCTCATACTTATTCGTATCTTTGATATACTCGTTGAACCATTCGGAATACTATCGGATACCAGGGAATCAGGAACCCTAAGTGCCACATATATAGCCGAAGCTATCTCAATCTCGTATCACATATAATGCTCACTCTCGAGCTATCAACGGGTTTGCTCACACAAGCTAACGGTTATGACGAAGCTACACTGTAACACCCCTCACTTGTATTCACGGTCAGAATAGGGCTACAAGGTATTACCGATCAATACATATCATTTAACATACATAACTCATACATTTATGCATCCATTCTAGTACACCATTCAATCATAATCACATTGTCCCTTATAAGGGCTTACGAGGCCTTAAACATGCTTTAACAGTTGTTCGGGACTAAACCAATATCATTCAAAAATTTTGGACAACATAGAAATTTTTCTAACATACAAGGGTCACACACCTGTGTGAATAGGCCGTGTGCCTCACACGGTTCCAGACATGCCCGTGTCCCAGGTCGTGTGAAAATAGGGCATACATACTAACTTAGGTCACACGGCTGACCACATGCCCGTGTGTCGAGGCCATGTGCCCTTCAAAATGGCAACACACGCTCATGTGCCAGGCCGTGTGCTAGGTCATGCCAATCCTTTAGGGTATACTGACTTATGCAAAATGGCCAAGTCACACGCCCATGTGCTAGGCCGTGTGCCATTTAGGGGGTATACTGTAACTTTTTGATTTTGGGCCTAATCAAAATAGTAGTGTGAGACCAAAAATCCGAGGTCTATGTTTGTGTTTTTGAGGTTTATGCTATGTTTTCATGCTAGTGTGAAAGTTTTATGAAGCAATTTTGTGAAATTGCAGTTGAATTGTCCAAAATGACTAAATTGCAAAGGTTGTAAAATGTGAGATTCTAGAAGCTATTTGTGTGAACTTTCTTTAGAACATTAATTAGAGGTCTTTAAATAGCACTTTTCCCAATTTCTAATTTTTGGACAAAATTGGGCATGAATAAGTTAAAATAGAAAGTTTATCAAAAAGGGCATTTTGGTCATTTAACAATTAAATGATTAAAAAGGGAGAAAAGATGACAAAAATTCATTCATCTTCTTCTCTAAGCTGCCAAAATTTAAAGGAAGCCATTGTTAGGGCTCTTCAACTTTTCAAGCTAGCTAGTAAGTGTATTCTAGCCCTGTTTTTTATATTCTTTGTATTTTTGAAATCCTTGTAGCATGAGTAAGCTATTTTTAGCCATTTGATGAGCTATAATGGATGTTCAAAAATGTGGCCATGTATGAAATGCATGTATTTTGATGTTTTATGGAAGATTATGAAAGCTTGATGCAGTAGGAACATCTTTTGTTAAGTGATTTTCCATGAAATGCATGTAAGGACTAGTTTGTAAAAGTTTTAAGTTTGGTCATACATGTGTGATTTAGTGAGAATTGATGATTGCTTTAGTTGAGTAAGTGATTCGGCTAAGCATGAAAGGCTAGAAAGTTGAATAAAAATCACTTTATGAGCCTTGGGGCCAAAGTGTAATTGTGAGAAAGATTAAGGGCAAAAGAGTAATTTTACCAAAGTATGAGATAAGTGTCAATTTAGTCAACGTGTGTATTGAATAAGCTGATTTATTCATTATAGATCAAGAAAAACGAAGCCCGGATTGAAACCGAGGTAAAAGCAAGGTGGTGGACTAAATTGCACGTTTCTATACTTTTGAGTATCAAGGTAAGTCTATGCATAAACAAGGCATTCATACTTACAATTTGATAATGCTAGCTAGTGTGTAGCATGATTGAGAATGATTGAGAACCTATGTGGTTCAAGTAAAGGGAATGTGGTAGATATCATGAATAAATGAGTAAACAGTTGCGTGTATGAGTAGTGATAATGCTAAATGGTGGGTTAAGTGCGATACCATCTTAATGCTTAACGACGATGAGCTAGGCTGTGTGCGATGCTATCATTAAGTATATTTGTCTAGTGGGCTAAATGTGAGACCACTATGATTACCTTTGTGGTAAGCTAAGTGCGATACTACCTTATTAATTGATTGTGGTGGGCTAAGTGTTAAACCACCGAGACATTAGCTGTATGGTTGCATTATTGAGTAAGGTAGCTGTATGGATAAGATTGGCTGTGTGGATTAGCTGTGTGGATGTATTATTGAGAATTAATGATATGTTGTATATTGTGTAAATGTGATATTGAATGCAGGGATGCATTTCAATGATTATGAGTATGCGACTCATGATGTGTTGGAAATGTGGTAAGGGATAGAAAGAGTAAGCATAGTTCTACATTATGTGTTACTATAATACTAATTGTTGTTTAGCTTATGCTATTATGCTTAATTGTTTATGTGTAAACTTACTAAGCTCAGAGCTTACTCCTTTCTTTTCCCTTGTCTTATAGAGTAAAAGTGTTGAATTGAGATACGAGGAGCAATCGGAAGATCGTCCACATTATCAGCACACTCTAGTACTTGAGACTCAATGTTTTGTATATGGCATGTATAGAGGCTAGAAAAGTTAGTGAATTTTGTTGTAAATGGCTAAGATATGTTGGCCTTTAGATGAATAGTCTATTTTGTGTAATGCCATAGTAGTTGGCTACCTTATTTTATGAAAATATTGTAGTTATCTATGTGAGATTGCACTTCAATTTGAGTTGATTATGGATGTGTTGAATGAATGCATATTGTGTATGCTAGAGGGGTGAAAGGAACTAAGCACATATCTTTGTTTTTGTCTATATGGATAGACACATGGGCGTGTGCCTAGGCCATGTGTGACACATGGGCGTGTGTCTAGGCCATGTGTGACACACGGTCAGCCCATGGGCGTGTGACTTGGTCGTATGTCCCCTGCCTGTTGAAAATTTTAGGTCAGAATAGACCACGGATTAGCCACACGGGTGTGTGCATAGGCCGTGTGAGTTTAGTCAGTGTTGGCCACGGGCTAGCCACACGGGCATGTGACTAGGCTTTGAGGCCGTGTGTATGTGGTCAGTATTCACCACTGTTGTGGAGATGGGCGTGTGGGTCTATGCACAGGCGTGTCTCTTCTTGCACGGGCATGTTAACCCTGTGCAAAAGAGAAAATTTATAAGATTGGAAAACGTTCTGGAATAGTCTTGAGAGCCCTCGTGTGTATGAGTGAGGCCTCGTAAGTTGAGAATAAGGTTGTTGAGAGGACTAGAGAGAGTAGTCAAGATAAGCCTAAGTCGCGATCATGAGGATTTTATTCAGTAATGCCTCAGGCCTGGTTTTGGCGTAGAACGCCGATAAGGGGTGTTACATATACTTACCTGTGCCACACGGCCAATCACGCGCCCATGTGTGAGGCCGTGTGGAGCATACTAACTTCAATTCAATTTCAACACCAGGGGACACAAGGC
The DNA here is from genome assembly GCA_025503065.1 of Gossypium bickii. Taxonomy (NCBI): domain Eukaryota; kingdom Viridiplantae; phylum Streptophyta; class Magnoliopsida; order Malvales; family Malvaceae; genus Gossypium; species Gossypium bickii. The sequence continues at coordinate 55,308,119 of CP106717.1, read as the reverse complement.
CGTGTAACATGACCGTGTGTGGCACACGGCTAAGACACACACCTGTGTCTCTGCCTATGTGGACAAAAATAGGCCATTTGTAAGGCCAATTTGCCACCCTTTTCTCATCCACACCTAACAACCAAAATGGTACCATTTCATCATACAATAGGCAGCCAAAATCATCATTCAAATGCATCATTTATACCATGTATAATTCAACCAAATTCAATACTCAAGTTAGTGCCAAATACATATTCAAAATTTATATCATCAAGTATTCATTCACATGCACGTGACTTCTCAAATTATCAACTTCAATCACACCATATAGATCATTTACCAAACTCAAAATATAACCATTTGAACATCTATAATACCTTAGCCACATTTATACCAAAACATACTAGAATAAGCTATCATTCATGGCTATATATACAAAGCAAACATATTCATTTACAAGCCAATCTCATGGCTATATTCACAACCGAAGTACTACAACTAGTCTATACATGCCATATACCATATATACATAGCTTCAAAAGTACCAAAATAGATGATCGATAGTGCGATGAAGTCTCTGACGATTCTCGAATCCGAGCTAGTTTCGATTATCTATAAGACAGGGAAAGAACACACAAAGTAAGCTTTAAAAGCTTAGTAAGCCATATACGAATAAAATTACCACATGAATCAACATCATTTCCGTCAATAGGCAAACTATGAGTAAGCACATATAAGCTCACAAACCTTTTCGAATGTATACATATTCAATATCATAAGTGAATTGATCAAATACTTCCCTTTTTAGTACTTGTATGAATCTCGTACGTACTTGAGTCACTTAACTCGATCACACATTCATTCTCGACTTGACTTTGCCTGTTGCACCTTTTGGAATTGTTAAGGATACTCGGAAATCACATATAGCTCGTGCAGTGTCATATCATAGATATGGTCATACATGTTATCACATATCGATGCCGATAGCCCATCTATGGTCTTACACGAAACCAAATAATGATGCCAATGTCCCAGACATGGTCTTACACGTAATCACATAATGATGCCTATGTCCCATACATGGTCTTACACATAATCACATCTCGTTAATCCTAATGTCATGACATTCGTATCCTATACTATTCCTAAGGTTCGTATGGGACTTTCGGATATTGTAACCTTGTTGATTCTTGCTCGTATTTGATCATTCAACATTCATAGCAGTTCAATGACAATTAAACATATATAATTCAATTTAAAGACAATTATTTGCATATGAACTTACCTCTTATTCAGGATAAACAGATTGGATCGACTATTCGATAACCTTTGATTTTCCCCGATCTAAATCTGATTTCTTTGGTTCTTGATCTATATACATTCAAAATTAACCCATTTATTCATCAAATCATTCAATTCAGTCCACAAACACATATTTGGGCATTTTTACACTTTAGCCCCTAAAGTTCCACATTTTTACAATTTAGTCCCTATTTGAAAAATACACAAAATTCACACAATTCAACATACTTATGCTTGGCCAAATTTCATATAAGTCCCTACCAGCCCAAAACTTTCATTTCTTTCACATTTCATCCACCCAATTTACACTTTTCATAATTAAAACCCTTTTTTACATTTTTGTCAAAAATCACTTTACAAAACATATAAAACTATCATCAAGCTTTCATTTTTCATCATCAAACATTCAAAAGCTCAAGTACTCATCAATGGCACTTCACAAAATCGTTAACAAATTCAAAAATTAAGGCATGGGCTAGCTAGAATACAAAGCAACGATCTCAAGAACGTAAAAATATCAAAAACGGATCAAAAATCTTACCTTGATTGATTGAATTAACCTACCCGAATGAAAACCTAAAAAATTGGTTTTCTTCTTCTCTAACTTTCAGCCAACATGAAGAAAGATGGACAAAATTCCTTTTTGTTTTATTAATATATCATCTAATAACTAAATACCAATTTTTCCCTTTATAAATAAACATTTAAATCATCTAATATAAGGCCATCTATGTCAAATTCCACTATCAATTGTCTAATAACATCATAAGGACCTTTCATTTAAAAAACCATAGCTATATAACACCTTTATCAAGTAGAATGCAACTTTTGCATTTTACACGATTCAGTCCTTTTATCAAATTAGACATCCAACCGATAAAATTAAATCACGAAACTTTTGCATTTTACACGATTCAGTCCTTTTATCAAATTAGACAACCAACCGATAAAATTAAATCACGAAACTTTCACACATACATGCTATCATGCTGTAAACACATAAAATAATATTAAAAAAAAATTTGACATTGGATTTGTGGTTCCGAAACTGCTGTTCTGACTTAGCTAAAATCAAGCTATTACATACACAGTGCATGCAAGCTAATGAGTATATGCAACAAATGACGGATAACTCAGCCACTGGTAGGACGTACGGACTAACACCCAAATCACATAACCCCTAATGACATGTCATTCGTATCCTAATCTATTCCTAAGGATCAACCAGGAATTCACACTTGTCGAATTGTCGTAGAACATGTCCGTAGAGTCATATTCACAATTTATGCAATATTATAGCATTTAAAACACAAATATAATAATGTTTAATATAGACGAACTTACCTCGAATGCAAAAACAACGAAACAAGTCGACTAGTACAAAACCTTGTTCTTTCCTCGATCTAAATCTGTATTTCACTTTTCTTGATCTAAATGTAATCAAAATTAACTTGTTTAATTATCATTTTATTCAATTTAGTCCAAAATACACATTAAGGAAATCTGACACTTTTGTCCCTAATAATTCCCATTTTTACAATTTAGTCCTTATTTCTTAAAATCACAAATTCATGCAATTCAACCAAAACCATGCTAGCCGAATTTCAATTAGGTCCCCAGTAGTCCATATTTTTCATTTATTTCACAATTTAACCATAAAATTTACACATTTCACAATCTAACCCCTAATTGACAATTTTGTCAAAAATCACTTTACAAATGTTATTCATCTAACAACAAGCATGCATTTTCTACCATTAAACATCAAAATACATAAACATTCATGAATGGAAAAACCCTAAACCTTTAAAAATTTCGCAAAATAGTCCCTGGGCTAGGTAGATTCAGTACGGAGCGATAGATATCGTGATGCTCTCGGTACTAATTCAATAGCAAACTCAACCTCTTTGATCGGTGGTAGCCTCGGTAATTCTTCTAGAAACACATCCAGATACTCACATACTACTGACACTGATTCAATTTTTGATTCAGACACTTTTGTATCCAGTGCATAAGCAAGATAAGCTTCGCAACCTTTTCTCACACATTTTTGAGGTGACATAGACAAAATTACAACAAGCAATTTACTCGACTCATCTAATTCAATTTGAATGATTTCACTATTCCAACATGTCAAATCAATAGTCTTTAGTCTACAATTTACAACAGCATCATGTAGTGTCAACCAATCCATAGCCAGAATTACATCAAACTTATCAAACGGTAAAAGCATCAGATTTTCCAGAAAACAGTAATCTCGCGTCATTAAAGGACAGTTCTTGCAAAATTTATCAACTAGGAATACCTGCCTAAGGGGTTCGACACCTTAATCACAAATTCGGTAGACTCAATAGGCAAACTCTTAGTAGACACCAAATTCATACAAATATATGAATGAGTCGATCCAGGATCAATCAATGTAATAACATTAGTGTCATAGAGAGAAAATGTACCAGTGATAACATCAGGTGATGACGCATCTTCACGAGTGCGAATAGCGTAAGCTCTAGCAGGTGCTCTCACCTCAGATCTCACAGCGAAGTCCTTTTTCGTTCCTCTACAACTAGTCACATTCCACGTGTAACACCCCTCACCCATATTCAATGCCAGAATAGGGTTACAGAGCATTACCTAACTTATTATACAATTAAACACACATTTCACATACATTTTCAATTTTCATATAATCATCATTCAGCATCATTCACATCATCCCTAATACGAGCCTATGAGGCCCAAATCATGCATTTGAGGTGGTTCGAGACTAAACCGATTACTTAAGAAATTTTTACAAAACTTAGAAAAAATTTCAAACTACAGGGACGCACACCCGTGTCATAAGCCGTGTGGACATTCGAAATGGGATCACATGGTCGTGTCCCAGCTTGTGTCTGACCCCGTGTAACTCCTTGACTTAGGTCACACACCCGGTGACCAACCTGTGTGCCCTTTCGAAATGGCCCCACACGCCCATGTGCCAAGCCGTATGCTAGGCCGTGCCAAACCTGTAGGGTATACTGACGTATGCCACACGGCCAAGTCACACACCCGTGTGCTAGGCTGTGTGGAGCATACTAACTTCATTTTTAATTCAACACCAGGGGACACACGGTCGTGTAACCTAACTGTATGTCACACATGGCAGAGACACACCCCCGGATCTCTACCCGTGTGGACAAAAATAGGCTATTTACCAAGCCATTTTGCCACCCAAATTTGTATACACCTACACCAAACCAACTGGCACCAAAACAAGGCATAAATAGGCATTCAATCAACCTCAACCAAGCATCATTTATATTTCAATACCAACAAATACAAGGAACACAATATCACAATATGCCATTCAATTTATACCAAATTATCACATTCTTAAATCATCATTATGGTTACATTTCAAACATGCATTATTTTACCTATAATTCAAACATACCAAATCTCATATCTCAACCATTTAGTCTCCCTAACTACTAATTATCATCAACCATCACATATCCATCAATAAACACATAACCAAAGCCATATGTACATATGAATACACAACCAAATCAACCAAATTAAGCCAACTCTCATGGCTATATACAAAATCAAAACATTAACATTTACAAGCCCTTTCAAATGACTAAATTCATTACCAAACTATATATCAAAATGACCATAATCCTATACATGCCATATATCCGTAAACTTAGATTCAAAAGTACCAAAGAGATAGTTCGATAGTGTGATGAAGACTCCGACGATTCCTGAATCCAAGGTAGCTTTGATTTCACTTGGAAAAATAAATGATGTAAGCTATAAAGCTTAGTAAGCTCGTACGAAATAAACTTAATTAATCATAAATAGACAAATCAAACAATTTAGTATATCAACACATAGCTCGTATTAGCTAACAACCTTCCACATATTCAAGCATAAGATTAGATATGAAATTCACAAGTTTCTTCGATTCAAAGCTTATACGGTTCATGTATATACCTGTACCACCTCTTATTAGTCTCATACTCATCCGTGTCTTTGATATACCTGTTTAACAATTCAAAATACTATCGGATACTCGGAATCTCGCACCCTAAGTGCCACATACATAGCTGAAGCTATCTCAATCTCGTATCACATATAATGCTCACTCTCGAGCTATTAACGGGTTTGCTCACACAACCTAATGGTCATGACGAAGCTACACGGTGCTACTCACACAAGCTGACAAGTATACGTAACAAATGCTGGATAACACAACCACCGGTAGGATGTACGGACCAGCACCCAAATCACATAACCACTAATGACATGTCATTCGTATACTAATATATTTTACGGTTCAACCGAGAATTCACACCTACCGAATCATCGTCGAACATGTCCGTAGTGTTGTAATCACAATTTATGCAATATCAAAGCATTTAAAACACAAATATAACAATGTTTATTACCTACAAACTTACCTCGAATGCAAAAATGATTAAATAAGTTGATTAGTCTGAAACCTTGTTCTTTCCCCTATTTAAATTCGTATTTTGATTTTCTTGATCTAAATGTAATTAAAATTAACTTATTTAATAATCTCTCTATTTAGTTTAGTCCAAAATACACATTAAGGTACATTTACACTTTTGCCCCTAATATTTCACATTTTTACAATTTAGTCCTTATCTCATAAAAATACAAATTCATGCAATTCAACCTAAACCCATGCTAGCCGATTTCAATTAGGTCCCTGGCAAGCCATATTTTTCACTTATTTCACAATTTAGCCACAAAATTTTAACATTTCTCAATTAAATCCCTAAATGACAAATTTGTCAAAAATCACTTTACAAATGTTGTTTATCTAAAAACAAGCATGCATTTTTTTTATCATTAAACATCAAAATACACCAACATTCATCAATGGAAAATTCCTAAACCTTTAACATTTTTACAAAATAGTCCCTAGGCTAGCTAGATTAAGCTGCAACGATCTCAAAAACACAGAAATCATTAAAAACATGATAAAAATCAAACCTAAATTAGCATGAGAAGCTTGGCCGAATGTAAACCTAACAATGGCTTCTTCTCCTTTCAATATTCGGTTGATGAATCATAAAGATGATGACTTTAAATTTTTATTTTACTAATTTATTAACATGTATTTAAAATGTACCAAAATAACCTTATTACAAACATTGAATATCATCCATTTTATGTCCATCTATGTCCACTTATAATAATAATAGGCTAATTCCAACAAAATCCCTTAACTATTTAATTTCATAGCCATTTAATACCTTTAGCTAATAAAACACCACTTTTGCACTTTACGCGATTTAGTCCTTCTTATCAAATTAAACACTCAAACGATAAAATTTCTAAACGACACTTTCACACAATCATACTATCATGCTGTAGACATTAAAATAATAATAAAAATAATTATCTTCACCTCAGATTTGTGACCCAAAACCACTGTCCTGATTTGACTAAAAACGGGTTGTTACAACTCTTCCCCCTTAGGAATTTTCATCCCCGAAAATCTTATCAGAAAAAAGGTTAGGGTACTATTTTCTCATAGCTTCCTCAGGTTCCCACGTAGCTTCTTCGACCCCGTGACGTCGCCACCCGACTTTCACCAAAGTTATGTTCTTATTTCTTAATTATTTAACCTCTCGAGCAATTCTGATAGGTTCTTCGTTATATGTCATATCAGGTTGAATTTCAATCTCTATAGAGAAATTACATGTGATGGACCTGATTGATACCTTCGTAACATCGACACATGAAACACATTATGAATCTTTTATAACTCTGACGGTAAAGCTAGCCAATATGCTACTGGCCCTATTCGTTCAATAATCTCATACTACCCGATAAAACATGGACTCAGTTTGCCTTTGCAACCAAATCAGAGAATTTTCTTCCACGGAGATACTTTCAAAAATACTCTGTCGCCGATCTGAAATTCAATGTCTTTACGTTTCAAATTTTCATACGATTTCTACTGATCTGAAGCTACTTTCAAGCAGTCGCAAATTACTTTCACTTTCTCTTCAGTCTCTTTAATCAAATCAACCCCGTGGATCTTTTTCTCATTAAGTTCAATCCAGTACAATGGAGTTCATCATTTACGACCATACGATGCTTCATATGGTGCCATCTTTATGCTCGATTGAAAATTGTTGTTATACGCGAATTCAATCAATGACAAATATTTCTCCCTGTTTCCATCAAATTCTAAAACACAGCAATGAAGCATATCTTTGAGAATCTGAATTACTCTCTCAGACTAGCCATCAGTTTGGGGATGAAATGCAGTACTAAAGTACAACCGTGTACCCAAAGCTTCTTGCAATTTCTTCCAAAATCACGATGTAAACTTTTGGATCTCTATCTGATATAATAGAAACTGGCACCCCGTGCAATCTAACAATCTCAGATATGTACAATTCAGCAAATCTATAAAGCGAAAAGTCTATACGTACTGAAATGAAATGTGCAGACTTCGTTAATCAATCAACGACAACCTAAATAGCATCTTTCCTTTTCGGAGACAGGGGCAAACCCGATATGAAATCCATTGTAACTCTATCCCATTTCCAGTCTAGTATCATCACAGGCTGTAATAATCCTAAAGACACTTGATGCTTGACTTTTAATTGTTGACAAACTAAACATCTCGATACAAACTCTAAAATTTCTCGTTTCATGCCCGACCACCAATACAATTGTTTCAAATCATTGTACATTCTAGTACTCCCCGGGTGAATAGATAAACAACCACTGTGTGCTTCGTGTAGAATTTTTTGAATAAACTCGGAATACTTTGGTACGCAAATTCTACCTCAGAACATTAAACAATCATCGGATCGATCTTATAATCTAGATCACTAGTCGACTCGCACTGTACTCTTTTAGCTTGTGACTCATTATCATACTTTTAAGCTTCACAAATTTGTTGAAGAAATACCGGTTTAGCTTTTAACTCTACTAGAATCGAGCCATCATCAGATAAATATAACTGTGTATTCATCGCTCACAAAGAAAATAATGATTTTCTACTCAGTGCATCCGCGACTACGTTCGCTTTCCTTGGATGATAATCAATCACTAACTCATAGTCTTTCAACAACTTGAGCCATCTTCGTTGATGCAAATTCAAATATTTCTGAGTCATTATATACTTCAAACTCTTGTGGTCAGTGAAGATATGGCACTTTTCACCATATAAATGATGTCGCTAAATTTTTAATGCAAAAAACAATAGCGGCCAATTCTAAATCGTGTGTCAGATAATTCTTTTCATGTGGTTTCAACTATCTGGAAGCATAAGCTATCAGTCACCCTATTGCATCAAAACATAACCCAAACCGTTCAATGACACCTCGCTAAAACTCATAAACTCTTTACTCAATTCAGGTTGAACTAAAACTCGTGTCTCAGTTAACAATGCTTTCAATTCTTCAAAACTCTATTGACATTTCTTTGACCACTCGAATTTCACATCTTTTTGAAGTAATCTACTCATCGGTGTAGCAATCATCGAGAATCCCTTAGCAAAGTATCAATAGTAATCAGCTAATCCCAGAAAGCTTCTGACTTCAGATACATTTCTCAGTGGTTTCCAGTCAACAACTGCTGAAATTTTGCTTGGATCAACTCGTATACCTTCTGGTGATACAATATGTCCCAAGAATTCTACTTTTCGGAGCTAAAACTCGTATATACTGAATTGTGAATCGTACACCCACTATTGTTTTTGTCAAAACGACAGATAAAGGTGTGTATTCACACCCCTGTTTAATTGTGAATCGGCAAAAGCTGAAAAGCCAAATCTTCAGCATCTGAGGGTTCACAAGCGTGCGAGCGCTTGTAGCGATAAATCGAGCCACAATCATTGGTGATAGACATAGAGGCTGACATGAACATTCTCGTGGGCTTAGGTTGTAATGGGCCATGTTGGGCCGAAATGGGCCATGTGGGCCCAGTGGGCTCATGGGCCCTACAGGGACGAAATCCAGAATAAGTGACTAATAATGGATTGGGCTTGTAACACCCCTATCCTGAGTCCATTGCCAGATTAAGGTTAGGAGCGTTACCGGACAGATCGAAAACATTCACAGACAAAATCATACATTCAATCATCATTCTCAGACATAATGTCCCTTAAACGGGTCCTCGAGACCTTAATCACACTTAGAAGTCAAGCCGAGACTAAACTGAAACACATATGAAATTCCAGGAAAATTTGAAACCTTTCTAAAATACAGGAGAGACACGCCGTGGGAGGAGACCGTGTGCCCTCCACGGCTTCTAGACACCCCCGTGTGTCCTTTCGTGTCTATCTACTGACTTGATCCCCACGGCCGCCAGACACGGCCGTGTGTCCTAACCGTGGTCCTATACTGACTTCCCCAACACGGCCACCAAACACGCTCGTGTTAAGGCCGTGTTATTTTTAAGCTACATTCTGCCAATTCACCCACGGTCTTAGGCCCGCCTGTGTCCCACAACCGTGTGACATTATAGGCCATTTACAAGGCCACAATGCCACCCATAAAGGGCCAAACCTATAAGCAACATATATCATCCCATTTCATTCACATATAACCATCAAAACATACCAATTAGTGATCCCAGTCATGCATATTTGACAGTTAAGGAGAATCACACCCTAATACATTCAAAACCAACTCCAAACATAATAATTTGCATGACCAAATCACAATTATGCCCAACCATCATTCATCTATAAACTTACTTTATCAACCATGTCATATATCAACTAATCATGCCAAAACAACTTCTCAATTCACATTCATCTGAGCATGATACCAAAACATAACTAGCCAAATCACATGGCTAAGTTCACTTTACAAATCATAACAAGAACTAGCCTATACATGCCATATCTAGCTATATACATATCCAAGGTGTACCAAAATGATATTAGTAGTGTGATGATGATCCTTGACGGTCCCGATCCTTCAATAGCTTTGACGACCTATAAAACAGATTAAACACACACAGAATAAGCTTTCCAAAAGCTTAGTAAGTCATACACAAATAAACTTGGTACGGAAGGCATATAGGCAAATAAATACATTGGCACATATTATTCATTTAGCAATCTCATCACTTATTTACTTTGGTTCATATAATTTTAACCACATTGGCCATTTTCACCATTCAAGAATCATATAAACATATAGCTCATTTACCCAAAACAATTCTTATCATATCATAATTTCCATAAACATATCATCATAGTAAGGTCACTTAAATACTTACCTTATATACACAAATAGTATATAATCAACGTACCTGAATCAGATTTAATATCACATAGTTGTTCATAGCTCGGATTTGCCATTTGTATCACATATTTGCCCGTTGAACCATTAGGAATCTAATAGGATACTCAAAAAGCTCGGAATAGTCGTACAATGCCAACGTCCCAGACGAGGTATTACATGCACTCGGATATTGATGCCATTGTCCCTGACAGGGTCTTACACGAATCAATATGATGCCGATCTCCCAGACATGGTCTTACATGTAAAGCTCATTTTGATGCCAACGTCCCAGACGTGGTCTTAGTCGTAAAGCTTATATCGATGCCAACGTCCCAGACGTGGTCTTACATGATAAAACAGAACAGATACCTATGTCATGACAAAGTTAATCCTATCTATTCTTAGGTTCAAACGGGACTTCTTGGATATTGTCACTATATCGAACTTTTCTTGGAATTCATAAACATGACTACTCATAAGTATACATAATCAATATTAGTCATATGAACAATTATAATATCGTACAAGTGCATTTATTTGCATAATGACTTACCTCGGATTCGGTTTATCGGAATGAAAATGGCTACTAGGCTATTTTCGCTTTCCCGCGATCTAAGTCAATTTTCTTCGGTTCTTGATCTAAACATATTCAGAATTAATCCTTTTATTCACTATTTCATTCAATTCAATCCATACACTCATATTTTGGGCTATTTACAATTTAGCCCTCACATTTGCACGTTTTATCAATTTCGTCCATTTTTCTCAAAACATCAAATTTACAATATCCACACATATACATGCTTAGTGGAATACATATAAATCACATACAAGCCCACATTTTTCATCAAATTCACAATCTAGTCCCTCAATTTGCCATTTTCTCAATTTAGCTCTATTTAGCTAAATTCATCAAAACTTCAAGAATAAAACATGTTCATCTAGCTCATATCTTTCATTTAACACCAAAAATCATCAAAAAGCTTAACAAATCATAAATGGCATATTACAAAAACATCATCAATTAACAAAATCAATACATGGGTTTTGTAGCTCTCAAAGCAACGATTGCAAAAACGTAGAAAGTATCGAAAACCAACCAAAAACATACCTTGAATTAGACCAAACTATGGCCGAACCCCTTGCCTATGTTTTTCTTTTCTTTCTTTGCTTATTCGGTGGTGAAAATGATGCTAATGGCTTGCTTTTGTTTTCATTATAACAATATATAACATATAACATAATAATATTAATGAAACATTTAAAGTAAATATAATAAACATATAACATATGCATATTAACACTCATTGCCGTCCACTAACATTAATAATGGCTATATTGCCACATAAGTCCTCGCAATTATAAAGCCACAACACATAGACACTTTATCAAATAGTAAGCAACTTCCACACTTAATACAATTCTGTCCTTTTTATCAAATTTAACAGACAGATAGTCAAATTAACTTACGAAAATTTATCACATGCTTAATCACATATCAACGGCACATAAAATAATATTAAAATATTATTCGGGCTTGGATTCGTGGTCCCAAAACCACTGTTTCGACTAGGGTATAAACCAGACTGTTACAATTCTCCCCCTTAGGGATTTTCGTCCCTGAAAATCTTACCGTTAAACAGATTCGGATATTGTTGTCTCACTGAATCTTCAGGTTCCCACGTAACCTCTTCAATTTCGTGCTGATTCCATAATACTTTCACTAACAGAATTCTTTTGTTTCTCAACTCTTTCACTTTACGAGCTAAGATACATATCGGTTCCTCTTTGTATGTCATATCAGATCAGATTTCAATTTCATATGGAGCAATCACATGTGACGGATCGGATCAGTATCTACGGAGCATTGAAACATGAAATACGTTATGTATCTTTTCTAACTCAGAAGGAAAGCTTAATCTATAAGCAACAGGCCCAACTCGTTCGATGATCTCCTAAGGTTCAAAGAACCTCGGACTTAATTTGCCTTTACTTCCGAACCGAAGCACTTTCTTCCACGGAGACACTTTCAGAAATACTTTGTCGCCAATCTCAAAATCTATATCTTTTCGTTTCAAATCCACAGAAGACTTCTGACGATCAGATGCTACTGTCAAACAATCTCGAATCAGTTTCACTTTTTGTTCTGAATCTTTTATCAAATCAACCCCGTGTAATTTATTCTCACTGAGTTCAGCCCAATACAGAGGTGTTCGACATTTTCGTCCGTATAAACTTCATATGGTGCCATTTTGATACTCAATTGAAAACTATTACTGTATGCAAATTCAATCAAAGGCAAATACTGATCCCACGAACCATTAAACTAAGTATACAGCATCTCAACATGTCTTAAAGAATCTGAATGGTCCGTTCAGACTGACCATCTGTCTGCAGATGAAAAGCTGTACTGAAGTGTAATTTTATGCCCAAAGCTTCTTGCAATTTCTTACAAATCTCGACGTAAACCTCGGATCTCTATCGGATACAATAGACAGTGGCACCCCGTGCAATTTCACAATCTCAGAGATATAAAGCTCGGCTAATTTATCAAGTGAGTAATCAGATCTTATCGGAATGAAATGGACAGATTTCGTTAATCTATCAACCACGACCCATATCACATCTTTCTTTCTTGGAGTCTGAGGTAAACTAGAAACAAAGTCCATGGTTATTCTATTTCATTTCCACTCGAGAATCAGAATCAGTTGAAGCAATCCAGACAGAACTTGATGTTCGACTTTTACTTGCTGACAGACTAAACATTTCGAAACAAAGTCAGAAATGTATCGTTTCATACCAGACCACCAGTAGTGACATTTCAAATCCTGATACATTTTCGTACTTCCCGAATGAACAGATAGACGACTATTATGTGCTTCATTCAAAATCAACTGAATCAACTCTGGGTTTCTCGGAACACAGATACGATCTCGAAATTTCAAACAATCACCAACTATTTGAAATTCATATTCAGAATTCACTTCACACTGAGCTCGTTTTGTTAGCAATTCATTATCAAATTTGTGAGCGTCACATATCTGTTGTAAGAACAACGATTTTGCTTTTAATTCAGCTAACACAGAACTATCATCAGACAAATCTAATTGAGCATTCAAAGCACATAATGCAAACAATGATTTCTGACTCAACACATCTGCAACGACATTTGCTTTACCTGGATGATAATCTATCACAAGCTCGTAATCTTTCAATAACTCAAGCCATCTTCTCTGACGCAAGTTCAAACCTTTCTGAATCATCAGATATTTCAAACTTTTATGGTCTGAAAAGACGTGACATTTCTCACCATACAGATAATGGCACCAAATTTTAAGTGCAAACACAATCGCAGCTAACTCAAGGTCGTGCGTCGGACAATTCTTTTCATGAGGCTTCAACTGTCTTGAAGCATATGCTACAACTTTCCCTTCCTGCATCAAAACACATCCCAAACCATTTAACGAAGCATCACTATATACAACAAATTCTTTACCCAATTTTGTCTATACTAACACTGGAGCTTCTGTTAACAGAGCTTTCAACTGGTCGAAACTTTTCTCGCAATTATCTGACTATTCAAATCTGACATCTTTCTGAAGTAATCTAGTCAACGGAGTAGCTATAGTCGAAAAGCCTTTTACAAATCTGCAGTAATAACTAGCCAAACCCAAAAAATTGTGAATTTTAGATACATTTCTCAGAGGTTTCCAATTCAAAATAGCAGAAATCTAGCTCAGATCAACTCAAATCCCAGATGCTGACATAATATGTCCCAGAAAACTAACCTCGTGCAACCAAAATTCACATTTGCTGAGTTTCGCATACAATTGCTTTTCTCTCAAAGTTTGCAAAACAACTTTCAAATGTTCAGCATGTTTAGCCTCATCACGCAAATAAATCAAAATGTTATCAATGAATACGACAATAAATTTATCTAGATACGGTCTAAAAATTCTGTTCATCAGGTCCATAAAAATAGTAGGAGCATTGGTTATTCCAAATGGCATAACTAAAAATTCGTAATGCCCTTACCTTGTTTTGGAAGCAGTCTTCAGAATATCTAAATCTTTCACTCTCAACTGATAGTATCCAGATCACAGGTCAATCTTTGAAAACACAGTCACTCCTTTTAGTTGATCAAATAAATCATTAATTCTGGGCAACGCGTATTTATTCTTTATTGTCACCTTGTTCAACTCACGGTAGTCGATGCACATTCTCATCGAGCCATCTTTCTTTTTCACAAATAGAACAAGAGTACCCCAAGGCGAGAAACTCGGTCTAGCGAACCCTCTCTCAGTTAATTCTTGCAGCTGTGACTTTAACTCTTTCAATTCTGTTGGTGCCATTCTATACGGAGCTATCGAAATAGGTGTAGTACCAAGCAACAAATCAATACCAAACTCAACTTCACGAATTGGAGGTAAACCCGATAACTCTTTAAGAAATACATCAGAAAACTCACAGACAATATGCACTGATTCGATTTTCTTTTCGGACACTTTCGAATCAATCACATAAGCGAAATATGCATCATATCCTTTTTTCACATAACTCTGAGCTTTCAAAACAGATATCACAACAGGCAATCCATTTAAATCATTCGATTCAAAGTGTACAATCTCATCATTCAGACATCTCAAATCTATAGTCTTTCTTTTGCAGTTCACTATAGCATCATGCATAAATAACCAAACCATACCCAAAATAATATTGAATTCATCAAAAGGCAAAAGCATCAGATCAGCAGGGAAACATATATCTCAAAACATTAACGAACAGTTCTTGCATACTTTGTCAACCATAACACTTTTACATAAGGGGTTCGATACTTTTATAGAAAACTCAGTAGACTCTACAGGAAAAGTCTTGCTGAACACTAAATTCATGCAAATATATGAATGCGTAGAACCAGGGTCTATCAAAGAAATCACAGAAGTATCATAAAGAGTAAAAGTACCCGTTATAACATCTGGTGACGAAGTTTCCTCTCGAGCTCGAATAGCATACGCTCTGGCTGGTGCTCTAGCTTCAGATCTGACAACATTATCCCTCGTAATTCTCTGGCTACAACTAACATTTTTGACATTCTTCGATGGTCTACCTCTCACAGGTGCATATCAGATCTCAAATTCTGAACAGTCTCTGGTTTAACAGACTCAAGATAATCACGTATAAAATGATCAAATGATCGACATCCGAAGCAAGCTCTGTCGTTAAGTCTACAACTTCCCAGATGTCTTTTTCCACAATGTTTACATTCAGGTCTCTCGGATCGAACATTTCCAACGCTGGCCACTGAAGCTGCTGAAGTTTTGGAACTCATTTGTAATCTAGCTCGATTTCTGTTCAAATGACCCACATTATCTCGGGAACGATCTTGATCATCTCTAAATTTCTTTGAAGCAGACTGAAATGATCTACTCTGAAATCTCTTTCTCACATCTCGAGCATCAGATTCTGCTTTTCTCTTACCTTTCCCGAGTACCCCAGCTTTGCAAGCTCTGTCAACGAGTACAAAAAACTCTTTTATTTCCAAAATCCCAACAAGCAAACGAATGTCTTCATTAAGACCATATTCAAATCTTTTGCATATTATGGCTTCAGAAGATACACATTACCGGGCATACTGACTCAGTCTGACAACTTCTCGTTCATATTCCGTAACAGACATACTGTAACAGCCAGATTTAGGGCCTAGTCAGAATAGTGGTGTGAGACCACGAATTCGAGGTGAATTTATGAGTTTTTAAAAGTTTATGCCATGTTTGCATGCTAGTATGAATGTTTCATGAAGCAATTTTATTAAATTGTGGTGGATTGGTCCAAAAGGACTAAATTGCAAAAGTGGCAAAATATGAACTTCTAAAAGCTTTTTGTATGAAATAGCTTTAGAATAGTAATTAGAAGTCCTTAAATAGCAATTTTTCCAAAAATATAATTTTGGACAAAATTGGCCTTGAAATGGTGTAATAGAAATTTTTAAGAGGAAGGGCATTTTGGTCATTTGCCTAGTAAGTGATTAAAATAGGAAAAAGATGAGAAAAATTCACTCATCTTCTTCCTTGTTGCTGCCGAAAAAGTGAAGACACCATAGCTGGGGTTCTTCATTTTTTTTTTAAGCTTGCTAGTAAGTTCATCTTAGTCCCATTTTTTATATTCTTCGTACTTTTGAAGTTCTCGTATTACGAATTAGCCATTTCTAGCTATTAAATGAGCTATGATGCATGTGAAAAAATTTACCCATGATTTCCATGAATGCTAAATGATGTTTTATGGAAGTTTATGAAGGTTTGATACTTGATAAACCTCTTTTCCTTAATGAATTTCATGAAAAATAGTAGTATTGACCATTTTGTAATAGTTATAAAATTGGTCATACCTATTAGAAATAGAGAGAATTAATGATTGCTATAGTAGAGAAAATGATTCAGTTATGTATGATGTTTAAGAAAGTTGCATGAAAATCATTTTACGAGCCTAGGGGCAAAAATACAAATATGAGAAAGTATAGGGGCAAATTAGTAATTTTGCCAAAGTATGAGTTATGAGTCAATTTAGTCAATACGATTATTAAATGATCCCTTTATGATATAGATCAAGAAAAATGAAGCTCGAATCAAAACCGAGGCAAGAACAAAGTCGAGGACTAAATTGCATAACTACATACATTTTGTATATTGAGGTAAGTTGTATGAGGTCTAAGCTTTATGATTTTATCATTTAATTGCTTACTACAATATACATTGTTATCATGAATGGTTTAATGTTGTGTTAAACAAATAAGTCAATAAGATTAAACAAGAGAAAGTCCCGATTGAAGATGAATTACCCAGGAGATACGGTCTATTATACTAGATAAGAAATTCTGTATAAGGCGAAGCCAAGGCATGGCATCGGCAATTAAGCAAGTTATCATGCAAGTCCAAGGACCCAAGCTTGGCATTGAACAAGCTATCATGTAAGTCCAAGGACCCAAGCTTGGCATTGAACAAGTTATCATGTAAGTCCAAGGACCCAAGCTTGGCATTGATCAAGTTATCAAGCAAGTTATCATGCAAGTCCAAGGACTTAAGCTTAGCATTGATTCAAGAAGAGGTCTTCCATATAAGTCCATATCTGGAGTATGGCAGTGGCATGAAGTACATGACAAGAGATCTAGTATCCTTGGTAATTCCTAGAAATTCATTGGGCAAATGAGTAAGCTAAAATGTGAAAACAGGAATGTTATGAGAGCATAGCTATTACCAAGTTGAAATTGAATATTATTCATGTTATGAATGATGAGTTAGAAGACATAATTATTATGTTTACGTATGCTGATCAATGTGATCAAGTGGTACAGGATGAGTAAGTAAGCTTTATAGATGAGATAGTGATACCATTCTTATGTCAAATGGTTTATCTGAAGCAAGTTTATTTATTATGTGTTATACATGGAAACTTACTAAACTAAATTCTTACGTCTTTGATTGTTTCTTTCTATGTTGTCCCGCCAAGCTAATTTATGGATCATTGGAGTCGGAGCTCGTAGCACACTATTGACCCTTATTTTGGTATAGCCAAATTATATTACTAAGTATGTCATGTATAGGAATCATTCATTTTGAGAACATGTTTTGTGTAATGCCATTGTATAGGCTATCAAGTTTTTTATTCTTTTGTATATGGCTAAGTGGTTGGCCAAACTTGTTTAAGTTGTCTGTACATAGATATCAATGAAATACGTAGTATTATTCATGAAATATATTATTACTAAATTGTATTGTTTTGAGTTGGGTTGATCTTAATTTCAGGGAGGCAAATGGCTTGGTACATAGCCTTTAGTTGCCTACACGGTTAGACACACGGGTGTGTGTGTAGACCGTGTTAACCCTGCACCTTAATGTTTTAAATAAAGTCAGACCACGGTCATTTTACATGGTCGTGTGTAAAGACCGTGTAAGACACACGTTCAAAGCATGGGCGTGTGCCCAGGCCATGTGGTTGAAGTCAGTAGCTTCACACGGTTGTAGACACGGGCGTGTCAAGGCCGTGTGAATTAAGTCAGTAACCTCTCATGGTTGTAGACATGGGCGTGTCTATGGGTACACGGGCGTGTCTCTAAGTAACATGGGCGTGTGAACCCTACTTCCAAGTTAAGTGTTAGATGAAGTGTCCAAAAGAGTTCGGTTAATTGTTAAAGGCTCGTAGGCCTATAATATGCATGTTATGATCAAGAAAGAAAAGTTTTAAGTCGGTTCAAAATTTTACAGCCCGTATGTACATGTTTAAGTGAGTTTAAGCATGGTAATGCCTCGTATCCAGTCCTAGCGTTGGTATCGGGTATAGGGTGTTATATTTAGTGGTATCAGAGCTATGGTTTAGTTAGTTTTAGGACTAACATAGCACGAGTATGAGTCTAGTTATACATGCCATACTTAAGAATGTTTTTATAATGATAGTGTGACGACTCCTGACGACTTAAATTTTATTTATACATATAGTAAATAGATCCCGATAGAGATATGGCAGATGATGTAGAAAGTAACGCACCAGATCCCGCAGAAGGGACGGTGCCGAACGAGAATGAGAATAGACCTACTACGGTGAGTCAAGGAGGAGAAGAGGCTAGAGAAGCCTTCCTCCACATGATGAACACATGGTATACAGAGTTCGTTTGGGCGAACCCGAATGCACAACCCCCTCCACCCCCGCCTGTTCCACAACCTACTCCAGTAGCCTCTCAAGTAGTAGAGGTGGTAAGAGGAGATAAACCTCCAATTGATAAGATCAGGAAACATGAGGCAGAAGAATTTTGGGCTAAAAGAGATGATGATCTAGAGAAGGCTGGATTCTGGTTAGAAAATACCATCAGGGTATTCAATGAACTGTCATGCACATCTGAAGAATGCATAAAATGTGTAATCTCTCTCTTAAGAGATTCTGCTTATCAATGGTGGAACACCCTGGTGTCGGTAGTACTGAGGGAAAGGGTCACGTGGGAATTCTTCCAGGAAGAGTTCAAGAAAAAGTATATCAGTCAAAGGTTTGTAGATCAGAAGAAGAAGGAATTCCTAGAGCTGAAGCAAGGTAAAATGTCAGTGACCGATTACGAGTGAGAGTTTGTACGACTCAGTAAATACGCTCGTGAGTGTGTGTCCACTGAGGCCATTATAAGTAAACGATTTGAAGAAGGATTAAATGAGGACATCAAGTTGTTTGTTGCGGTACTTGAATTAAAAGAATTCGTTGTGTTAGTAGAAAGGGCTTGCAAAGCCGAAGAATTATTAAAAGAGAAGAAGAAGTCTGAAACTGAGTCTCGCGACTCTAGAATGAGATAGTGGAATAAGTCATTCCAGTCTTCGTCCAAGAAGTCAAGAGGTTTCCCTGCTCGATCAACTACTTCCACTGGAGTTTCAAGGAAAGACAAGAGTAAACCGTATTCGGGGAACAAAGTGCAAACGAATTCAGTTGCAAGTGTTGGGAATTTTAGGTCTGATAGACCTGAATATCCACAGTGTGGCAGATGTCATCTCAGAGAATGTCGAGCACATGAAAATGTATGTTTTAAATGTGGATCCCAAGACCATTTCATAAAAGATTGTCCAGATATGATGAAAGAAGAGAGAAATTAGAACCCAAGATCTGGGAGTATGACCCGAGGAAGACCGTAGAAAAACTCGGGAAGTGGGACAAGTGGAAGAGGTAACCCCAGAGAACAGGCTGCGAGACCTGAGGGTAGAGCGCCTGGAAGGACTTATGCCATTCGCACTCGCAAAGAGGAATCTTCTCATGATGTTATTACGGGTACCTTTTCTCTTTACAATACCAAAGTTATTGCTTTAATAGATCCCGGATCCACACACTCTTACATTTGTATGAAATTAGTATCCGGATTGAGTATGCCTATTGATACTACAGAATTTATGATTAAAGTGTCTAATCCTTTAAGCATGAGTGTGTTAGTTGATAAAGTTTGTAAAGATTTTCCACTAATGATTAGAGGTCATTGCTTTAAAGCAAATCTTATGTTATTACCATTTGATGAATTTGACCTCATTCTTGGTATGGATTGGTTGACTACTCATGATGTGATTATAAATTGTGGGAAGAAATACATTGAGATGAGATGTGAAAATGGAGATATTCTTTATATAGAATCGGATGAACAAGATGGATTGTTGGTAATGATTTCTCATATGGCGGCACAGAGATATATAAGAAAAAGGTATGAAGCATATCTGGCCTTTGTAATGAATGATAAAAAAACAGAGTTAAAGATTGAGTCAGTATCGATAGTATATGAGTACTTGGATGTTTTCCCTGAGCAATTACCAGGACTACCACCAGTTAGAGAGGTTAAGTTCGGCATTGAGCTAGCTTCCGGTACTGTACCGATATCTATTACTCCTTACAGAATGACTCCAACAGAGTTGAAAGAATTGAAGTTACAGTTGCAAGAGTTGATAGATAAAGGCTTTGCAAGATCAAGTTGTTCACCATGGAGTGCTCCGATTTTATTTGTGAAAAAGAAAGATGGCACCATGAGATTGTGCATAGATTACCGTCAGCTTAATAAAGTGACAGTAAAGAACAAGTACCCATTGCCTAGGATCGATGATTTGTTCAATCAATTGGAAGGAGCCACTGTGTTTTTTCCAAAATATACTTGAGATCCGGGTACTACCAGCTGAGAGTGAAAGATTCAGATGTATCCAAGACCGCCTTTCGAACAAGTTATGGGCACTATGAATTTTTAGTTATGCCTTTTGGGTTGACCAATGCACCTGCGGTATTCATGGATTTAATGAACCGCATTTTTAGGCCGTACCTCGACAAGTTTGTAGTCGTTTTTATTGACGACATACTGATTTATTCTCGGGATGAGAATGAGCATACTGAGCACCTACGGATAATTTTACAAACTCTTTGAGAAAATCAACTGTATGCCAAGTTCAGTAAAAGTGAATTTTGGCTCAAAGAAGTGGGATTCCTTGGACATATTGTCTCGAGAGATGGAGTCCAAGTAGATCCCAGTAAAGTCTCGGCCATAATAGACTGGAAGCCATCGAAGAACATTTCTGAGATTAGAAGTTTTCTAGGCATTTTTTCAAGGGGTTTTCCATGATTGCAACTCCAATGACTAAATTGTTACAGAATAAGGTGAAGTTTGAGTGGACAGAAAGATGCCAACAAAGTTTTGAGAAACTGAAGACAATGTTGACAGAAGCTCTAGTTTTAGTATAACCCGAGTCAGGGAAAGAATTCATAATTTACATTGATGCATCTTTAAATGGATTAGGTTGTGTACTCATGCAAGAAGGAAAGGTGATTGCTTACGCCTCCAGACATTTGAAGCCTCATGTGAAGAATTATCCGACGCATGATTTAGAGTTGGCTGCCATAGTCTTCGCTTTGAAGATTTGGAGACACCATTTATATGGTGAAAAATGTCAGATTTTTATTGATCACAAAAATCTGAAGTATTTGATGACACAGAAAGAGTTGAACTTAAGACAACGGAGATGGTTAGAGTTGATAAAAGACTATCAATTGGTCATTGACTATCATCCAAGAAAGGCGAATGTGGTCGCTGATGCTTTGAGCAGGAAATCTCTATTTGCTTTAAGAGCATTGAATTCAAGAATGTTTTTATCTGATAATGGTTCTATTTTGGCTGAGTTGAGAGCTAGACCAATGTTTCTTCAAGAGATCTTTGAGGCTCAGAAAGAAGATAGTGAAGTGCAAGTTAAGAAAGCTCAGTGCGAGTCAAATGCTGAATCTGATTTTTGAACTAATTTTGATGGATACTTGATGTTTAGAAATAGATTTTGTGTACCAAGGAAAGAGAAGCTTGTTCAGAGGATTCTACATGAGGCACATAACGGGTGTTTCTCTGTACATCCAGGAAGCACTAAGATGTATAATGATTTGAAGCAACTATATTGGTGGCCGAAAATGAAGAAAGATATTTCAGAGTTTGTTTCCAAGTGCTTGATTTGTCTGTAAGTAAAGGCTGAACACCAAGTACGTTTGGGTTTACTTCAGCCCATCTTGGTTCCCGAGTGGAAATGGGACCGTGTTACCATGGATTTTGTAACGGGTTTACCGTTGTCACCGAGTAAGAAGGATGCTATATGGGTTGTAGTTGATAGACTTACTAAGTCAGCCCATTTCATACCTGTACGAGTGAATTTCTCCCTAGACAAGTTGGCAAACTTGTATGTTTCAGAAATAGTAAAGCTTCATGGAGTTCCTTTATCGATTACATCAGATAGAGACCCAAGATTTACATCCCGATTTTAGAAGAAGCTGCAAGAAGCCCTGGGTACAAAGTTAAACTTTAGTACGGCTTTTCATCCTCAGACTGACGGTCAGTCGGAAAGAGTAATTCAAGTACTTGAGGATATGCTCAGATGTTGTATTCTCGAATTCCAAGGTAGTGGGGAAAAGTTCCTCCCGTTGGCAGAATTTGCCTATAATAATAGTTTCCAACCGAGCTTAAAGATGGCGCCTTATGAGGCTTTATATAGGCATAAGTGCAGGACGCCTTTATTTTGGACTGAACTTAAAAAAAACCAATTTCACGGGGTTGATTTGGTTAGAGAAGCTGAAGAGAAAGTTAAAGTGATACACGAATGTTTGAAAGCTGCATCAGATAGACAGAAATCCTATGCGGATTTAAAAAGAAAAGAGATAGAGTATCAAGTCGGGGATAAGGTTTTCTAGAAAGTGTCACCATGGAGAAAAGTCCTCAGATTTGGTCGGAAAGGCAAGTTAAGCCCACGTTTCATTGGACCTTATGAGATTAATGAGACAGTTGGACCGGTAGCTTATCGTTTGGCTTTGCCATCAGAATTAGAAAAGATACATGATGAATTTCATGAAAAATATTAGTATGGACCATTTTGTAATAGTTATAAAATTGGTCATACCTATTAGAAATAGAGAGAATTGATGATTGCTATAGTAGAGAAAATGATTCAGCTATGCATGATGTTTAAGAAAGTTGCATGAAAATCATTTTACGAGCCTAGGGGCAAAAGTGTAAATATGAGAAAGTATAGGGGCAAATTAGTAATTTTGCCAAAGTATGAGTTATGAGTCAATTTAGTCAATATGGTTATTAAATGATTTATTTATGATTATAGATCAAGAAAAACGAAGCCCAGATCAAAACCGAGGCAAGAACAAAATCGAGGACTAAATTGCATAACTATATACATTTTGTATATTGAGGTAAGTTTGTATGAGTTCTAAGCTTTATGATTTTATCATTTAATTGCTTAGTACAATATACATTGTTATCATGAATGGTTTAATGTTATGTTAAACAAATAAGTCAATAAGATTAAACAAGAGAAAGTCCCGATTGAAGATGAATTACCCAGGGGATACGGTCTATTATACTAGATAAGAAAGTCCGTATAAGACCAAGCCAAGGCATGGCATCGGCAATTAAGCAAGTTATCATGTAAGTCCAAGGACCAAAGCTTGGCATTGAACAGGTTATCATGTAATTCCAAGGACCCAAGCTTGGCATTGAACAAGTTATCATGTAAGTCCAAGGACCCAAGCTTGGCATTGATCAAGTTATCAAGCAAGTTATCATGCAAGTCCAAGGACTCAAGCTTGGCATTGATTCAAGAAGATATCTTCCATATAAGTCCATATCTAGAGTATGGAAGTGGCATGAAGTACATGACAAGAGATCTAGTATCCTCGATAATTCATAGAAATTCATTGGGCAAATGAGTAAGCTAAATTGTGAAAACAAGAATGTTAAGAGAGCATAGCTATTACCAAGTTGAAATTGAATATTATTCATGTTATGAATGATGAGTTAGGAGACATAATTATTATGTGTACGTATGCTGATCAACGTGATCAAGTGGTACAGGTACCTTGTTACCTTACAAGTATGAGATTAGTAAGTACCATGAGACAAGTAAGAATCATGTATGAGTAAGTAAGTTTTATAGATGAGATAATGATACCAATCTTATGTCAAATGGTTTATCTGAAGCAAGTTTATTTATTATGTTTTATACATGCAGACTTACTAAGCTAAATGCTTACGTCTTTGATTGTTTCTTTCTATGTAGTCCTGCCAAGCTAATTTGTGGATCATTTTAGTCGGAGCTCGTAGCACACTGTCGGCCCTTATTTTGGTATAGCCAAATTATATTACTAAGTATGGCATGTATAGGAATCATTCATTTTGAGAACATGTTTTGTGTAATGCCATTGTATAGGCTATCAAGTTTATTATTCTTTTGTATATGGCTAAGTGGTTGGCCAAACTTGTTTAAGTTGTCTGTACATAGATATCAATGAAATACGTAGTATTATTCATGAAATATGTTATTACTAAATTGTATTATTTTGAGTTGGGATGATCTTAATTTCAGGGAGGCAAATGGCTTGGTAAATAACCTCTAGTTGCCTACACGGTTAGACACACGGGCGTGTGTCTAGACCGTGTTAACCCTGCACCTTAATGTTTTAAATAAAGTTAGACCACGGCCATTTTACACGGCCATGTGTAAGGACCGTGTAAGACACACATTCAAAGCATGGGCGTGTGCCCAGGCCGTGTGGTTGAAGTCAGTAGCTTCCCACAATCGGTAGACACGGGCATGTCAAGGCCGTGTGAATTAAGTCAGTAACCTCCCACGGTTGTAGACATGGGCGTGTCTATGGGTACGCGGGCGTGTCTCTTAGTAACATGGACGTGTGAACCTTGCTTCCAAGTTGAGTGTTAGATGAAGTGTCCAAAAGAGTCCGGTTAATTGTTAAAGGCCTTGTAGGCCCATAATATGCATGTTATGATCAAGAAAGAAAAGTTTTAAGTCGGTTCAAAATTTTACAGCCCGTATGTACATGTTTAAGTGAGTTTAAGCATGGTAATGCCTCGTATCAAGTCCTAGCATCGGTCTCGGGTATAGGGTGTTACACATACGGCCCTACTTTAGTTCTAGAAATTCCTTTTGTTTCTGATCAACAAATCTCTCACTGATATATTTCTTCTAGAACTCGATCTGAAAGAAGTCCCATATAACTCACTCTTTTGGAACCACAAAAATCAATGTTTTCTACCATTGATACGCTGCATCTTGAAGTAATGATACCACACATTTTATACATTCTTTCGGAGTCAGAGACATTTCATCAAATACCCAGATAGTATTTTCAGCATCATCATCTTTAGTAGCCCGGAATTCTTCTGCACCATACTTACGGATTTTGTCAACCGGAGGCTTATTCAACAGATTCAGATGCATAACTGGAACTATAGTCTGAGGGGGATTAACCGGGGGCGGGTGTTGTGAAACAATCGGATCATTTCTTACAAATTGAGTGAACCACTCACTCATCATCTGGAAGAAAGCTTGTTTAGCTTCTCCCTCTTGACCGCTCGTAGCCGGTCTCGATTCAGAGGGCACTGTCCCTTTCGCGGGAGCAGGCACATTACTTTCTACGTCATCAGCTACGACTCTTTCGGTATCCATTACTATACAAAAATCACATTTTATACGTCAGGATTCATCACACTATCACAGTTCAGATATATGGCATGTATAGCTAGGCTCTGATACGCTATGTTAGTCTGATAATCGGCTAAATCGTAGCTCTGATACAAACCAAATGTAACACACATATCCTGAGTCTGTTACCGGATTAAGGTTAGGAGCGTTACCGGACAGATCAGAAACATTCACAGACAAAATCATACATTCAATCATCATTCTCAGACATAATGTCCCTTAAACGGGTCCTCGAGACCTTAATCACACTTAGAAGTCAAGTCGAGACTAAACTGAAACACATATGAAATTCCATGAAAATTTGAAACTTTTCTAAAATACAGGGGAGACACGCCCGTGGGAGGAGACCGTGTGCCCTCCACGGCTTCTAGACACCCCGTGTGTCCTTTCGTGTCTATATACTGACTTGATCCCCACGGCCGTGTGTCCTAACGTGGTCCTATAGTGACTTCCCCAACACAGCCACCAAACACGCCCGTGTTAAGGCCGTGTTGATTTTAAGCAACATTCTGCCAATTCACCCACGGTCTTAGGCATGCCCGTGTGCCACAACCGTGTGACATTATAGGCCATTTACAAGGCCAAAATGTCACTCATAAAGGGTCAAACCTATAAGCAACATATATCATCCCATTTCATTCACATATAACCATCAAAACATACCAATTAGTGATCCCAATCATGCATATTTGACAATTAAGGAGAATCACACCCTAATACATTCAAAACCAACTCCAATCATAACAATTTGCATGACCAAATCAAAATTATGCCCAACCATCGTTCATCTATAAACTTACTTTATCAACCATGTCATATATCAACTAATCATGCCAAAACAACTTCTCAATTCACATTCATCTAAGCATGGTACCAAAACATAACTAGCCAAATCACATGGCTAAGTTCACTTTACAAATCATAATAAGAACTAGCCTATACATGCCATATCTAGCTATATACATATCCAAGGTGTACCAAAATGATATTAGTAGTGTGATGACGATCCTTGACGGTCCCGAGCCTTCAGTAGCTTTGAAGACCTATAAAACAGATTAAACACACATAGAATAAGCTTTCCAAAAGCTTAGTAAGTCATACACAAATAAACTTGGTATGGAAGGCATATATGCAAATAAATACATTGGCACATATTAATCATTTAGCAATCCCTTCACTTACTTACTTTGGTTCATACAATTTTAACCACATTGGACATTTTCACCATTCATGAATCATATAAACATATAGCTCATTTACCCAAAACAATTCTTATCATATCATAATTTCCATAAACATATCATCATAGTAAGATCACTTAGATACTTACCTTATATACACAAATAGTATATAATTAATGTACCTGAATCAGATTTAATATCACATAGTTGTTCATAGTTCAGATTTGCCATCTGTATCACATATTTGCCTGTTGAACCACTAGGAATCTAATAGGATACTCAGAAAGCTCAGAATAGTTGTACAATGCCAACATTCCAGACGAGGTCTGACATGCACTCGGATATCGATGCCACTCTCCCTGACAGTGTCTTAAATGAATCAATACGATACCGATGTCCCAGACATGGTTTTACACGTAAATCTCATATCGATGCCAACATCCCAGATGTGGTCTTACTCGTAAAGCTTATATCGATTCCAACATCCCAGACGTGGTCTTACATGACAAAACAGAACAGATACCTATGTCATGACAAAGTTAATCCTATCTATTCCTAGGTTCAAATGGGACTTCTCGGATATTGTCACTATATTGAACTTTTCTTGGAATTCATAAACAAGACTACTCATAGGTATCCATAATCAACATTAGTCATATGAACAATTATAATATCGTACAAGTGCGTTTATTTGCATAATGACTTACCTCGAATTCAATTTATGGGAATGAAAACGGCTACTCAGCTATTTTCACTTTCTCGCGATCTAAGTCCGTTTTCTTCAGTTTTTGATCTAAACATATTCAGAATTAATCCTTTTATTCACTATTTCATTCAATTCAATCCATACACACATATTTTGGGCTATTTACAATTTAGCCCTCACATTTGCACGTTTTATCAATTTCGTCCATTTTTCTCAAAACATCAAATTCACAAAATCCACACATATACATGCTTAGCCGAATAAATATACATCACATACAAGCCCACATTTTTCATCAAATTCACAAATTAGTCCCTCAATTTGACATTTTCTCAATTTAGCCTTATTTAGCTAAATTCATCAAAACTTCAAGAACAAAACATGTTCATCTAGCTCATATCTTTCATTTAACACCAAAAATCATCAAAAAGCTTAACAAATCATAAGTGGCATATTACACAAACATCATCAATTCACAAAATCAATATATGGGTTTTGTAGCTTTCAAAGCAATGATTACAAAAACGTAGAAATTATCAAAAACCGACCAAAAACATACCTTGAATTAGACCAAACTATGGCCGAACCCCTTGCCTGTGTTTTTCTTTTCTTTCTTTGCTTATTCGGTGGTAAAAATGATGCTAATGGCTTGCTTTTGTTTTCATTATAATAATATATAACATATAACATAATAATATTAATGAAACATTTAAAGTAAATATAAAAAACATATAACATATGCATATTAACACTCATTGCCGTCCACTAACATTAATAATGGCTATATTGCCACATAAGTCCTCGCAATTATAAAGCCACAACACATAGACACTTTAGCAAATAGAAAGCAACTTCCACACTTAATGCAATTCAGTCTTTTTTGTCAAATTTAACAGACAGATAGTCAAATTAACTCACGAAAATTTACAACATGCTTAATCACATATCAACGGCACAGAAAATAATATTAAAATATTATTCAGGCTCGAATTCATGGTCCGAAAACCACTATTTCGACTAGGGTATAAACCAGTCTGTTACAGGGTTGCGAGGTTTGCGTCGTCATGACGGAATGTAGGCTGAAAGGGCCACACGAGCGTGTGGGCCGACTTCAGCCGGATAACGAGCCTTGGGCCCAATTACACTGTTTTGGCCATATAGGTTACCTGAGTCATTCGAGACGACTAATGACCCTCTCAACGGTCGTTATCAACGTCGAGACCCCAAAGTAGTAAAATTATCGAAATACCCTGTAACACCCCTAACCCATATCCGTCACCATATTAGGGTTAAAGGCGTTTCCAGACAATCGAAAACTTTTACGGACATTTCATAATATACTTCATCAAACGCAATCAAACTGTCCCTTTTATAGGTCAAGGAGACCTTAATAATGCTTTAGGATAGGGTCGGGACTAAACCGAACACATATAAAATTTCTCAAAAACTTAAAATTTTTTCTAAATTACAGAGGTCATACGCCCGTTTGGGCAGGCACTGTGCCTCCCACGGCCTCAACACGCCCGTGTGTCTAAGTCGTGTCAAAACAGGGCATACATACTGACTTGTCCACATGGCCGTGGACACGCCCGTGTACCTCACCCATGGTCGATCCAGACTTGCACCACACGGCGAGTCACATGCCCGTGTTTCCAGCCCGTGGTCGAGCCTAACTTAATTTGAATTTCAACCACGAGGGACACGATCGAGCCACACGCCGGTGTGCTCAACCCTGTGGGCAAATATAGGCCATTTTCAAGGCCAAAATGCCATCCATACTTGGGTCATCCCTACAAGCATACCTACAAGCATAAACAAGCATATTTCTGAATACAATTGGCAACCAAAAACACACCAAATGGTCATCATATTATCCCTTTCAATCTCATTTCTAAACATGCCAAATTGCACAATCAATTCACATGTAAATCCAAGCATAATTCATCCACCACTTCACTAAATCAGTATGGCATCAATTCATCCATAAGTTACCATTCAAGCTATACCAAAACATGCATCATATATCATATTCACTCATGCATAATACAAACATTTATCTAGCCAAATCACATAGCTATTTACATCTCAAACATATACCAAATGACTAGCCTATACATGCCATATTTAGTTATATACACATTCAAAAGTACCAAAATTGAGTTTGATAGTGTGGTGATGATCCTTGACGATTCCCGAGCCTTTCGTAGCTTTGACAACCTATAAAACAGAGTAAACAAACACACATAGTAAGCTTTCCAAAAGCTTAGTAAGCCATATACAAATAATCTTGGTATAAAATACATATAGCCACATGAATGCAATAACATTTATATTTCTCATTTGCAAATTCACAATATCATGCTTGGCTTAATATTTAGCCTTTTCTTACTCATATTCCACAACTCATATCTCACATTTGCTCATAACTCATTCAAGCATGAATACTACATATCATCTTATCATTTCAATACACATATTCACCTTAGTGAATTCATATAAAACTTACCTTTTTATACACATATATGGTGTACTCTTCAAACATGCCTGAGTCATTATACATTTCACGTAGCCATTCACATCTCGAATTTGCCTGTTGAACTGTTCGAAATCTAATAGGATACTCAAAATGCTCAAAATAGTCATACAATGCCAACATCTCAGACATGGTCTTATATGTAATCTAATTTCGATGCCCCTGTCCCAGACAGGGTCTTACACGAATCAAATACGATGCCAATGTCCAGACATTGTCTTAAATGTAAATCTTATATCAATGCCAACGTCCCAGACGTGGTCTTACACAAAATCTCAAATCAATGCCAACGTCCCAGACTTGGTCTTACATGATATCACATATTAGACACCTGTGTCATGACATATGCAATCCTATCTATTACTAAGTTCAGACGGGACTTCTCAGACACTGATAACTTGTCAATATATACACATAAACTCGAATTTTGTATACATTCCATCTTAATGGATATTCATAACAAATCAAATTTCATATATGCACAATTAATTCAATTCGAATACATTTATTTGAATATCGACTTACCTCGTGCACTCGATTACATTCGATTTCCCGCGATCTAAGTCCGTTTTCTTCGGTTATTGATCTATACATATTCAAATTTAACCCTTTTATTCACTAATTCATCCAATTCAATCCAAATACACATATTTAGTGCAATTTGCAAATTAGCCTTCACATATTCACATTTTGACATTTTAGTCCTTATTACACAAAATCATAAAAATACACCAAATTTGTTTACACCCAATCTTGGCCGAATATACATATGATCATATCAATCCATCCATTTTATTTATTTCACAATTTAATTCCTCAAAATATTAGTTTCTTAATTTCAACCAAATTACTCAAATTCATCAACAACTCAAAGACAAACTATGTTAATCTTTCAAATATATTTCATATTTCATCCTCAAACATCATAAAACACATGAGTTCATCAATGGCACATTTCAAAAACATCATCAATTCTCAAAATTAAGACATGGGTTTTGAAGTTTACGAAGCAACGATTACAAAAATGTAGAAATTATCAAAAATCGATCAAAAAAACATACCTGATTTATGCTTGAACCATGGCCAAATGAAACAAGCTCAAGTTCTTTCTTTTCATTCAATATTCGGTCAAGAATATGGTAAGAATAATGGCCATTTTTTGATGTTTTATTTGTTATAAACTTATTATTAATCTATTTACTTTACTAACCTTTCAATTTATATTAGAAACAAATATACATTAAGGGTATAACCGTCCATAGCCACCCACTAACTTTAATAATGGCTTATTTTCTAAATAAGGCCTTCCCATTTAAAAGCCATCTCAAATAGGTGTCTTTTCATAAAGCATGCAAATTTTGCATTCAATGCAATTTAATCCTTTCCTCAAATTGAGCATACAAACGAACAAATTAACTCACAGAAATTCCACACACAGTGATTCACATATCAGAAGCACGGAAAATAGAATAAAAATTATTATTCTAACTCAGATTCGTGGTTCTGGAACCACTATTTCGATTAGGGTCTAAATTGGACTATTACATACCCTTGAAGGGTAGAATTACCGAAATACCCTCAAAAGGTAGAATTACCGAAATACCCCTAAGGGGTGAAATTACCGTTTTACCCCTAACCGATGAAATGACCATTATACCCCTAGTGGTAGTTTACTTGATGTGTGTATGCTATCTATATGACTGTTTATGAATATGACATACTGCATACACGTAATATTTATGACACGACATTCTGCATTGGGGTTGGGATTCTGATTTGGAGGAAGTACTGTACTAGTGGCTCTGCCATGTTTTTACTGTTCTAGTGGCTTTGCCACGTATTTTGATTTTAGTGGCTTGGTCAGGTTTACTGTTATTAGTAGCTTTGCTACGTTACTATTAGCAGCTATGCTGAGATATTGGTGTATTGGCTGGGTGGGTCGACTTAGTCCCCACATGGTGTGTTGGTTGGTATAGGTGGTGTGTTGGCTGGTTTGATTGGGGCTGCATCACTGTTTTGTTATGTTTTTATTTGGGCTTATACTCACATTGTTACTGTATTGGACTAAGGCCCACACTGTATTGTTACTGAATAGGGCTCAGGCCCAAACTATTACTGTATGATAGGGGATTACACACTGAGTTCTTGTAACTCACCCTTTTCTTTTAATTGTACAGGTAATCCCCAGCCGTAGAGGATTTGGAGTTGCGAGGGACTTGGAGGTGGCCACATGTTCGTGAGTATTTTGATTTATACCTAGTTTTTTTTAAAAATTATTTATTTTGGGGAGATATTTGTGTAGTAACGCCATTTGAGGTTTTTAACTTTTATTTGGTTTTAACTTTTTACTTCGACCCGCTAGATTAGCGAACACGAGTTTTCAACATAATAATTGTTTTCAAAGGGAATCATGCATTTCAAATTTAAATGGTTTATAATTAGAAAATCTTCCGTGGTTTTTTTTAATCCAGATTAATAAATTTGTAATATATGATATGATCCAAAAGTGATTAACAGGTTTTGACTTCACAACCCCAACGTTTGCAATAATAATTAGTTTTAAAAAGGATTTAAAACTTTAGTCACGAATTTTCATCAACTGGCTATTTATTCAATCTTACAAGTTCCACATATTGAGGAGCTACGGGAACAGGTTGGGGATTAGGTGGGGCGAGGGTTGTTGAGCAGCCGAATTTGTTTGAACAAACTCTATAGGCCACTCATTCATCATCTGGAAGAAGGCTTCCTTAGCCTCTCCTCCCTCGCTACCTGCTACGGGTCTCGACTCGGATTTTGGTACTTCATGAACGGAGGCTGGCACATTACTCTCAACATCATCAGTTACAGCTCGATTGGGATCCAATTACTATACAAAAACACGATTTAAATTGTTAGGAGATATCACACTATCGCAGGTTATATATGGCACGTATAGCTAGACTCTCACATATGCTACGTTAGTCTGAGAATCGACTAAGCCGTAGCTTTGATTCCAATAAATGTAACACCCCTCACCCATTTTCAACACTGGAATAGGATTACGGAGCATTACTAAACTTATTATACAATTAAACAAACATTTTTCATACATTCATCATAAACAAATAATCATCAATCAAATTCACTCACATTGTCCCTAATACGAACCTACGAGGCCCAAAATATGCTTTAGGAGTAGTTTGAGACTAAATTAATAACTTAGGAAACGTTTAGAAAACTTATAAAATTCTTCAAGATACAGGGGACACACACCTGTGTCGCTCGGCCTGTCTCTGACATGGCCAAAAACATGTGCTAGGTCGTGCCAAACCTTTAGGGTATACTGATTCATGCCATACGGCCAAGTCACACGCCCGTGTGCTAAGTCATGTGGAGCATACCGACTTGATTTTTAATTCAACACTAAGGGACGCACGGCCGTGTAACCTAACCGTGTGTCACAGATGGTTGAGACACATGCCCGTGTCTCTGCCCGTGTGGACAAAAATAGGCTATTTACCAAGCCACACCCACAAATTTGCATATATCTACACCAAACCGAATAGCAGAATTCATGGCATAAAGATAAGCATTCTATTAACCTCATTCAAGCCTAATTCATACCATTTCTATACCAACCAATACAAAATACATCAATACCACAATATGCCATTCAATTTCATACCAAAACTCATAATTTCAAATCATCAATATGACATTTCAAATTTTGCATCATTTAGCCTAATCTCATAAACATACCAAATTCAATTCTCAACCATTTAGCACCCCTAATTACCAAATATCAACAAGCATAATATATCCATCATTAAACACATATCTGAAGCCATATGCACATATGTATACACAACCAAATCAACCAAATTAAGCCAACTCTTATGGCTATTTACAAAACCAAAATGTTTAACATTTACAAGCCATTTCAAATGACTAATTTCATTACCAAACCATAACCAAAATGACCAAAGTTCCTATACATGCCATATATCCCAAAATCATAGACTCAAAAGTACCAAAGTGATAGTTGGATAGTGTGATGAAGTCTCCGACAATTCCTGAATCCGAGCTAGCTTTGATTTCACTATAAAACACGAAAAAATAAACAAAGTAAGCTATATAGCTTAGAAAGCTCGTATGATAATAAACACAACTTAATAAAATATTCCAATCAACAATTGAACATATCTATATACAATTCATATGAATACACAAACCTATCACATTTTAAATCACAAGGTTAGAATAGAACTTCACAAGTTTCTTCGATTCAAAGCTTAAACGATTCATGTACATACCTGTACCATCTCGCATCAATCTCATACTCATTCGTATCTTTGATATACCCGTTGAACCATTTGGAATACTATCGGATACCCAAGAATCTCGCACTCTAAGTGCCACATATATAGCTGAAGCTATCTTAATCTCGTATCACATATAATGCTCACTCTCAAGCTATCAACAGGTCTACTGACATAAGCTGACGGTCATGACAAAGCTACACGGTGCTACTCATACAAGTTGATGAGTATCCGCAACACATGCTGAATAACTCAGCTACCGAAGGATGTATGGAGCACGTAGCACATAGAGCAAACAAATGATTTCTAACTCAGAGCATCTGCAACAACATTTTCTTTACCCGGATGATAATCTATCACAAGCTCGTACTCTTTTAACAGTTCTAGCCATCTTCTCTGACTCAAATTCAAATCTTTCTGAGTCATCAGATATTTTAAACTTTTATGATCTGAATACATATGACATTTTTCACCGAAAAGATAGCGGCGCCAAATTTTTAGTGTGTAACACTCCAAACCCAGCCTAGAAGTTAGGCCCGAATCCGGTGTGTCACATTGGAGTTTTTTTTTTTTGAAACCCAGGTTTTCATTGAACAACCCTTCTTACAATTAAAACTTTTTGCTATTTAAAACCTCAGATTTTGTTTGCTTGTTTTAAAATGGGGTTTATTAAAAGTCATTCTCTTGTAAAACATTGTTACCTTTAAAACTTTATTTGTTGCGAAAGTTTAATTTAAAACTGTTGCGAGAATGTGATGTTTTGAAAAATAGTTGTTGTTCCGGTATTCTACTTCTAGCAATTATAAACCTATAAATAAAATTCCAAATTTAAAACTCAGAAATTAGAAAGGCCTTATTACAACGCAAAAATAATGAATAAGGTAAATAAAATGCAAAGCAAGTTTAAATGTGTGGCCATCTCCAAGTCCCTCGCAGCTCCGAACTTTCTATGTATGGGGATTACCTGTATAGCTAAACAATTGGGTGAGTTTGCAAACACTCAGTGTGCACCCCAAATAAAAACAACTATCAATCAGAACAGTTTGGGCCTGGGCCCATCTCAGAAGCAGTGTCCAACTAGGCCTAAGCCCATTACAGAACAGATGTAGTGTGGGCCTTAGCCCTAAACAAAACAGAATCATAATGATCAAGCATGCAAAAACCCTATCCATCCAGCCTCTACACACCAGCTCCGTCCAACCCTACACACCATATGGGGATACAGTATAAACCCACCCATCCCTACACACCACATAATAGTACCGAAGCAGCACTAAACACAATTTGCAGCAGAGCTGCTAGAACGATATGCTAATATCCATCACTGATATGCAGCAGTGCTGCCAGAATAGAATACTTCCTCTAATCACATAACCCAACCCCATGTTATGCAACATACACCAGTGGCATGCTATTAAATTTTATCATACATGGAGGCAGAATAAATATAGATATACAAATCATATCATGCCATACATAGTCATCCATATATCCTATCGAGTCAAAACAGACATTTTACCCATAAAGGGTATTTAGGTAATTTTGCAAATCGGGCGTATTTTTGTAACACCCCAAACCCGGACAAGACACCACGTCCGAATCTGGTATGTTACGGGGAAAACGTATTTGAGAGATTAGATTTTTCGTTTAAAAGTTCGATAAAAATTCTTTGAAAAGTTTAGACTTGTAGAAATCTTGGATATGATTGTTGAAAACTTTCTATGTTATTTTGAAAACTCAGAAATTTCGAAAACTTATTCGGTTAAAAAGTTAAACAAATTAATTTAAAGGTTTAAGTTGTATCTTGATGTTACTCAAACATCTAGAATTAGAAGAAAAACAAGTTCATGTTTAAAAATCATTTGAATTCCCAATGCAAAGTCATAGTGAGGTACCCGATGGTATAGTTTAAAACACATTGCGTTATAGTTTTGAAATCATTGTCTTTCCAAATTTTAGTAAAATTCAAACCCAATTATTTTGTTAAGGCATATTAAAAATCTACTTTAGAGCATAAACATCATAAACATAATTTTAAGGCCTTTTACAATCCAAAATAAAACCCAAATAAACGTAATTAAACTAAAGTACCCAAATGATAGAGTCTGAGTAAAACTTTATTAAGCATGGCATGAGCACCCCGAGTCCATCCCGGCTCCATGTCCGCGTCTACGAGTCACCTGAAATGTCAAAGGAGAGGGTGAGTCGAATGACTCATGCATAAATCCGCTCCCCAGTGAAACAACATGCTAACACACATCGTATATAGCAACATAATTAATGCAACCCGACCCTAACCATCCGTATCACCTTTTCTACCCCGTGTGGTACCAAACCACCGGTGGTGCCAAACCACCGGTGACCCAAAGTCACGATATCCATATTGTGGTGCCAAACCACCGGTGACCCAAAGTCACGAATAATTCAATGATGGGGCCAACCCATCTCGTGATACCAAATCACTAGCGACAATCCCAGATCTCTCAAGTGGGGCCAACCCACGGTGGGTCAAACCACGGGGACGAGTCGCAATGAGGTGCCAAACCTCGGTGTCCCAAAGACACAATGTGGTACCAAACCACCGTGACCGCAGATCACAAATCCGATGATGGGGCCAACCCATCGTGTGTGATACCAAATCACTCGCGCGCAATCCGTGTAATCAACCGTGGGGCCAACCCACGTGGTACTAAGCCACTTTGGGGCGAGACGCTGAGGTGCCAAACCTCTGGTGACCCAAAGTCACAATATATCACTGTGGTACCAAAACACTGGAGGTGCCAAACCTCTGGTGTCCTAAAGACACAGTGTCCCAAAGACACGGATATCATCATTCTCCCTCCTCTCATATCACCCATCATCATGCCATATTCATGTGATCATGCATATCATACAAGTCATACACATCATGCTAATATGTTTAACATCATATCCCATATCACATACATCCATAATCAGGGTATCATATCAATCATCAGTAAGCTCATAATAATACTGACTTACCCGAGTCCAAGATCATACCCAATAGGGTATCATATCCATCATCACTGTTTCATTAATTACAACAAGGTTATCAATCACATTACTAAATAGAAGTGTGTTAGTTTACACACCTGTTTAAGCGCAATCCCTAATACCAAAAGAAACGATCTAAGGCTCCTTAATCACTGGCTCCTACAATCGGCCAAATAGGAGTTAGGCACTAAGACCATTCGGCCATAACCATTTAATCCAAAAGGGTTTGTCGATTAACCCTTACCTTACAAATGTTTGGTTTCCTACCAAACCTGACCTAACTAATGGTCCCTTTGACAGTCGGTCACCACCTAATAAGAAGAACAGTTAAGCCATTGTTATCCTTGACATAATCGAACTAAATAAATAAACCAATAATAACATAGCCACTTACCACTGCTTACCAATCGGTCACTAACAGGTAAAGGTCTCACTTGATTCCCACCACAAATCAAAGATCCCAACACGAACAAAAATTCGACCAACACCACACTAGAAGGGAATGAAGATTCGGCCTTACTCACAAAAGGGAACGCAAGAAAAGGTGAAGAAAGGAGGGGTTGATATTCGGCCAAGACTTCAAAAGAAAGAAGGGAAATTCGGCTTTAGGTGTTTAACACCCTTGGATTCGGCTTTGAGTGAGAAAAGAGAGGAAGAAGATTGTAAATGGGTAGAGTTTCGGCACAAAGAACAGTCAAAGAGAACGGCTAAAGAGTTTTGAAGCAGGAAGAGAATAAAAGGTGAATAGAGAGAGTACTTACGGTTTTTGAAAGAAAAATAATTGTTGAAAGTGTTTTTGGAGGCTAGAGTTTCGGCTAACAAGGTGTTAATAGGAGAAGAAATTATAAGAACTCTTAGGTAATGGTTTCGGCTCAACTCAAATGAAAGAAAGAAGAAAGAGTGGGGAGGAGCATTCGGCTAACAAAGAGAGTTAGAAGAAAACAAGCAAAGTTTCGGCAACAAGCACATGGACTTTCGGTTTGCGAAAGAAATGATGGAGAACTCACTTGGAATTTCGGTTTCAACAAATGAAGAAAATTGAGAGAAAACCTTCATAAAATTTCGGCTAACAAAATCCAAAATACACACTTTTGCTTTGGCACACCATGACCGAATATGCACCCCCAAAATTCAAAATGAATTTCGGCACCCCTCCTACCACTTACCAAAACCGGCCAACCTCTCCCACAAACGTCCAAGTTTCGCCAACACCTCCAACCACTCCCCCAATATTCGCCACATCCCCACAATCACTCCAAGCCACCCATTTCAAATGTGTTTACCAAGTCTTCCTCCACTATTTGCTCTCCACCAAACATTTGAATGGTTTGACTTGGTCCAAAGTGGAATTTGAATTGCCTTCTACCTCTTCCTCCATGCCGTCCAAAAATGAGAACCAAAATGTGAGGTCTTTGCGGCTTGAACACAAGACCTCCACCTCAAGCAATTGACGCCACACCTAGCTCCCCAAATAGCGCATGCCTTGCCACCTTGCCAGCTCCTCTTTTGTGCAACAAAACCGCAAATAAAATTCTTAAACCCCAGCTCTTTCAGCTCCTCACACCTAAGCCCAAAACTAAATTTTTCCTACCTACTCAAGCACACTCCTAGCCTACAATTAAGCCCCGACACTACACAAATAGCAACACAGCACACTAAACACATGCAAAACATGCCACAACAAAATAGCTCCTAACCCGGGATATTACAGTTCTACCCCCTTAAAATAATTTCGACCTCGAAATTACCTAATCAGAAGAGTTGCAGGTATTGCTGTCTCATCATATCCTCGGGTTCCCACGTAGCTTCTTCTACGCCATGATTCCGCCAGAGTACCTTAACCAAAGGCACAGACTTCTTACGCAGAACCTTCACATCCCGATCAAGAATCTGCACAGGTTCTTCTTCCATAGTAAAGTCTGGATTCACCTCGATCTCCTCCACTGCTACCACATGTGACGGATCTGAACGATAAAGCCGAAGCATCGAAACGTGAAAAACATCGTGAATCTGACTTAGCTCTGCTGGTAACTCAAGCTGGTACGCTACTGGTCCCACTCGTCTCAGAACCTTATACGGCCCAATAAACCTCGGACTTAGCTTGCCTTTCCTTCCGAATCTTAACACCTTCTTCCAAGGTGAGACCTTCAGAAAAACCTTATCCCCTACCGCAAACTCTATATCTCTCCGCTTAAGATCGGCATAAGACTTCTGCCGATCCGAAGCTTCCTTCAATCGAGACTGAATCAACTTAACCTTGTCTTCGGTCTCAGCCACCAACTCTGGTCCCAACAACTGACGTTCACCTAACTCCGTCCAACACGTAGGTGAGCGACACTTCCTACCATACAACGCCTCGTACGGTGCCATCTTGATGCTTGCTTGGTAACTGTTGTTGTAGGCGAACTCGCCTAACGGCGTAAACTCCTCCCAACTACCTCAAATCCGAACACAACCTCTCAAATATCCTCCAAGATCTGAATAACTCTTTCCGATGCCGTCGATTTGCGGATGAAAAGCCGTGCTGAAATCCAAAGGAGTACCCAGAGCTTGATGCAATGCTTTCCAGAACCTTGACGTAAACCTGGGATTCCGATCCGAGATGATCGAAACTGGCACACCGTGCAACCTCACAATCTCAGACACATACGACTTTGCCAACCTCTCAAGTGAATAATCCACTCTCACTTTGAAATGAAATGAGTGACTTAGTCGAGACGGTCCCACAATAACACAAACCGAATCTTTCTTGCTTGGCGTAGCGATAAACCACCGACGAAATCCATGGTTATCCTTTCCCACTTCCATCGAGGAATCTTCACTGGCCAAAGCAACCACGACGACAAGCAATCGATGTTCACCTTGACTGCTAACATGTCGACATTTCCCTACAAACTCTGTCACCTCTTTCTTCAAACCAGCCACCAAAATCGCTCTCTAAGATCCCTATACATCTTGCTACCTCCAGGATGCATAGCATAAGGATCATGCATGTGCGCCCCGGAGAATCTTCTCGCCTCACTCGACATTCTTAGGCATACACGCTTTACCTTGAAAACACAAAGACCTCATCACTAGACAAATCAGAACCTCCAAACCACCATTCTCGCACTTGTAACCTCTGCGCGCGCGCCAGAACCTCATCCTCTAATCTGCTTCTCTCGATCCGCTCAACCCAAGTAGGCTTAACTCGCACTGCGCGAATACTTCCGTCGTCATATAAGCTCAAATGGGCAAACATCGCTCTTAAGTCTGAAACAACCTTACGGCTCAACGCGTCTGCCACCACGTTAGCCTTGCCCGGATGATACTCAATCAAATAGTCGTAATCTTTCAGCAACTCAACCCATCTACGCTGCCTCAAATTCAAATCCTTCTGAGTCAGGAGATACTTCAGACTCTTATGATCTGTGTAGACTATTGATCTCTCTCCGTACAAGTAGTGCCTCCAGATCTTCAAGGCGAAGACTACGGCTGCTAACTCTAGATCGTGCGTCGGATAGTTAACCTCATGTGGCCTCAGCTGTCGAGATGCGTAAGCCACAACCTTTCCTTCCTGCATCAGCACACAACCCAAGCCCGTATGTGATGCATCGCAGTACACAGTGAATTCCTTACCAGCCTCAGGTTGAATCAAAACCGGAGCCTCAGTCAAAATCTTCTTTAACTTATCGAAGCTTTCCTGCTGTTTCTCAGTCCAAACAAACGGAACTTCTTTTCTTAACAACTTGGTCATTGGCGCTGCTATCAACGAAAACCCTTCCACAAACCTTCGGTAGTACCCCGCCAAACCTAGGAAACTCCGAATCTCAGCCACTGACTTAGGCGGCTTCCAATCCAAAACTGCCTCAATCTTACGAGGATCTACCCTAATCCCCTCAGCCGACACTACATGGCCCAAGAAAGTCACTTCTCGAAGCCAGAACTCGCACTTGCTGAACTTAGCATAGAGGTGCTTTTCCCTCAAAACTTGTAGCACCACTCGCAAATGCGCATCATGCTCTTCTTCTGTCCTTGAGTACACTAAGATGTCGTCTATGAAAACCACGACGAACTGATCCAAATACTACTGAAACACCCTATTCATCATATCCATGAATGCTGCCGGTGCGTTAGTCAACCCGAACGGCATTACCAAAAATTCGTAGTGCCCATACTGAGTCCGAAACGCTGTTTTATGGATATCCGCCTCCTTAACCTTTAACTGGTGATACCCAGACCTCAAGTCGATCTTCGAGAATACCGCTGCACCCTTCAGCTGATCAAACAAGTCATCTATCCGTGGCAACGGATACTTGTTTTTAATCGTCAGCTTGTTCAACTGGCGATAGTCTATGCACATCCGCATCGTCCCATCTTTCTTCTTAACAAAGAGTACCGGCGCACCCCACGGCGAAACACTTGGCCTAATAAAACCTCGATCCAATAACTCTTGGATCTGAGCCTTAAGCTCCACCAATTCCTTTGGCGCCATCCTATACGAGCAATAGACACCGGCGCGGCCTCACAGTAACAGATCTATCCCGAACTCTACCTCACGATCGCGGCGGCAAGCCCGAAGCTCCTCAGAAACACATCAAGAAACTCCTAACATGCATTTAACCTTCTCTGCAGCACTCTTTAGCCTCCAAGGCATACACATGAACCACATACGCTTCATAGCCCTTTCTGACCATCTTATCTGCCTTCAGAGCAGATACCACATTAGATAAGTAATCTCTCCTATTACCTATCATAGCCACCTCATCACCCTCAACCGTCTTAAGAACCATGCGTTTGGCCGCGCAATCCAACCTCGCCTGGTACTTGACCAACCAGTCCATCCCAAGAATCAGATCGAACTCCCCAAACGGCGGTTCCATCGGATCGGCGATAAACACCGCCCCTGGAGTTCTAGGGTACATCTCTAAAACGGTTTATCTACTACTACGAGTGACCTAAAGGGCTAATCACGGTCATCTGCCTAGAAGATATCTCAGAGTCTAAATCCATAGTCTCTACTATACTACTGGCAACATAAGAGTGCGTTGAACCCACATCAATCAAAGCGGTATAAGGAGAACCAAAGATCAAAAACGTCACGGTTATGACGTCCGGCATGCGTCGCCTCTCTCGGCGCCTCGCGGCAAAGATACACCAACCCAGTATCGCTCGCCTCGAACTACCCGCACCTCTGCCCGGTGTTCCACGGCCCCGACCAGAACCATTAACACCTCTGCCATTACCATGACCCCTCTGCGGTGGCGGTCCATTACCTCTGAACTGATTACGGCCCTGACTCTCACTGAATCCTGGCCAACTTACACCGACATCCTCTCACACGGTGCTCGGAGAACCACACTCGAAGCAACCTTTTCTCCATCCAGCCCACACCCCAATGAGATTTCCCACATCGATTGCCTCATGCGGCGGTCCACGCCTAGCAGAAGAACAAACCTAGCAGTGATTCGCCCACTTGGGTCTAGCCCTTTTCGCGGATTACCCGGCGATCCGAGAAGACCCAAAGCTCCTCTTATGCCTGCCTATCCACGTCCAGATTTTGCCTCACAGACTCCTTAACACCCTCGGCTACCTTAGCCTTCTCAACTAAGACAGCAAACTCGCGCTCCTGCTGTGGAGCAATCAGCAGTCTCAACTCGTCTCTCAGACCATCCTCGAAACGAACACACCTCTCGTGTTCAGTGGCCACAATGCCTCTGGCATACCTACTCAGCTTCAAGAACTCAGCCTCGTACTCAGAAACAGACTTACTCCCCTGAACAAGCCTCAGAAATGCCTTTCGCTGAGAGTCAATATAACTAGCTCCGATGTACTTCTTTTGATATGCAGCCCTAAAATAATCCCATGTCAAATCCTCTGCTACTACGCTGTCCCGAACCGTGAGCCACCACTGGTATGACTCATCCCGAAGAAGCGATACTATGCCCTTCAGCTTCTCTTCAGCAGTCAAGTCCAGATCATCCATGATCCGCTCAGTTGCCTCCAGCCAATATTCAGCAATGCTGGGAGCAACACCAGATACACCTCGAAAGAATTCGGCCCCATTTGCCCG
Source organism: Gossypium bickii (assembly GCA_025503065.1). Lineage (NCBI taxonomy): Eukaryota > Viridiplantae > Streptophyta > Magnoliopsida > Malvales > Malvaceae > Gossypium > Gossypium bickii. Next base: position 55,264,248 of record CP106717.1, on the reverse strand, counting down.
AAGTCGCTCAGGCACAGATTTCCTAACTCCTGCGCCACCACCTATACCGGCTACCCTTTCCAACACTCGTAGCATCGCCTGCGACACTGCGTCATCCCCAGTCTGATCTTGGAACTCACCACCTCCAGCTGGTGGCGGAACCGGTATCTCATTTTCTGACCCCTGACCAGATCCTACGGGCTCAGAAACCGTCATCCTACCCCTACCTCTACCACGAGTATTACGACCACGTCTGCCTCGAGTGCTCATGTCTAATCTTTCTACGTATCTGTTTTAAGAGTTTTATGCATCAGTATTTATTCCACTGTTTACAAGCAAAGTCTTATGAATATTTAAGGAGATTTGTTCTCGCGAGTTCACAGAGTCCTATCAGTTTCAGTTTCTAAAGTAGTCCTACTATTGCTAAGCATACAATCACAGTACATGAAACCATAAGCAATAGTAAGGGTACTTACCTGGGCGAACTGGTGCCGGAGACTCGGTGCCATGCCTTTCAAACCATACTTTAAAACAAAAGACTATCAAAGCAAACTTTTAAAACATTTTTGGGCTTCGGGCCCACAGTCGAGCCTTTGAACTTAGCTCTGATACCACAATTGTAACACCCCAAACCTGGACAAGACACCACGTCCGAATCTGGTATGTTACGGGGAAAACGTATTTGAGAGATTAGATTTTTCGTTTAAAAGTTCGATAAAAATTCTTTGAAAAGTTTAGACTTGGAGAAATCTTGGATATGATTGTTGAAAACTTTCTATGTTATTTTGAAAACTCAGAAATTTTGAAAACTTATTCGGTTAAAAAGTTAAACAAATTAATTTAAAGGTTTAAGTTGTATCTTGATGTTACTCAAACATCTAGAATTAGAAGAAAAACAAGTTCATGTTTAAAAATCATTTGAATTCCCAATGCAAAGTCATAGTGAGGTACCCGATGGTATAGTTTAAAACACATTGCGTTATAGTTTTGAAATCATTGTCTTTCCAAATTTTAGTAAAATTCAAACCCAATTATTTTGTTAAGGCATATTAAAAATCTACTTTAGAGCATAAACATCATAAACATAATTTTAAGGCCTTTTACAATCCAAAATAAAACCCAAATAAATGGAATTAAACTAAAGTACCCAAATGATAGAGTCTGAGTAAAACTTTATTAAGCATGGCATGAGCACCCCGAGTCCATCCTGGCTCCATGTCCGCGTCTACGAGTCACCTGAAATGTCAAAGGAGAGGGTGAGTCGAGTGACTCAGTGCATAAATCCCGCTCCCGGTGAAACAACATGCTAACACACATCGTACATAGCAACATAATTAATGCAACCCGACCCTAACCATCCGTATCACCTTTTCTACCCCGTGTGGTACCAAACCACTGGTGGTGCCAAACCACTGGTGACCCAAAGTCACAGTGTCCCAAAGACACGGATATCATCATTCTCCCTCCTCTCATATCACCCATCATCATGCCATATTCATGTGATCATGCATATCATACAAGTCATACACATCATGCTAATATGTTTAACATCATATCCCATATCACATACATCCATAATCAGGGTATCATATCAATCATCAGTAAGCTCATAATAATACTGACTTACCCGAGTCCAAGATCATACCCAATAGGGTATCATATCCATCATCACTGTTTCATTAATTACAACAAGGTTATCAATCACATTACTAAATAGAAGTGTGTTAGTTTACACACCTGTTTAAGCGCAATCCCTAATACCAAAAGAAACGATCTAAGGCTCCTTGATCACTGGCTCCTACAATCGGCCAAATAGGAGTTAGGCACTAAGACCATTCGGCCATAACCATTTAATCCAAAAGGGTTTGTCGATTAACCCTTACCTTACAAATGTTTGGTTTCCTACCAAACCCGACCCAACTAATGGTCCCTTTGACAATCGGTCACCACCTAATAAGAAGAACAGTTAAGCCATTGTCATCCTTGACTTAATCGAACTAAATAAATAAACCAATAATAACATAGCCACTTACCACTGCTTACCAATCGGTCACTAATAGGTAAAGGTCTCACTTGATTCCCACCACAAATCAAAGATCCCAACACGAACAAAAATTCGACCAACACCACACTAGAAGGGAATGGAGATTCGGCCTTACTCACAAAAGGGAACGCAAGAAAAGGTGAAGAAAGGAGGGGTTGATATTCGGCCAAGACTTCAAAAGAAAGAAGGGAAATTTGGCTTTAGGTGTTTAACACCCTTGGATTCGGCTTTGAGTGAGAAAAGAGAGGAAGAAGATTGTAAATGGGTAGAGTTTCGGCACAAAGAACAGTCAAAGAGAACGGCTAAAGAGTTTTGAAGCAGGAAGAGAATAAAAGGTGAATAAAGAGAGTACTTACGGTTTTTGAAAGAAAAAGAATTGTTGAAAGTGTTTTTGGAGGCTAGAGTTTCGGCTAACAAGGTGTTAATAGGAGAAAAAATTATAAGAACTCTTAGGTAATGGTTTCGGCTCAACTCAAATGAAAGAAAGAAAGAAAGAGTGGGAGGAGCATTCGGCTAACAAAGAGAGTTAGAAGAAAAAGCAAGCAAAGTTTCGACAAATAAGCACATGGACTTTCGGTTTGCGAAAGAAATGATGGAGAACTCACTTGGAATTTCGGTTTTAACAAATGAAGAAAATTGAGAGAAAACCTTCATAAAATTTCTCGCTAACAAAATCCAAAATGGACACTTTTGCTTTGGCACACCAAGACCGAATATGCACCCCAAAATTCAAAATGAATTTCGGCACCCTCTCTACCACTTACCAAACCCGACCAACCTCTCCCACAAACATCCAAGTTTCGCCAACACCTCCAACCACTCCCCAATATTCGGCCACATCCCCACAATCACTCCAAGCCACCCATTTCAAATGTGTTTACCAAGTCTTCCTCCACTATTTGCTCTCCACCAAACATTTGAATGGTTTGACTTGGTCCAAAGTGGAATTTGAATTGCCTTCTACCTCTTCCTCCATGCCGTCCAAAAATGAGAACCAAAATGTGAGGTCTTTGCGGCTTGAACACAAGACCTCCACCTCAAGCAATTGACGCCACACCCAGCTCCCCAAATAGCGCATGCCTTGCCACCTTGCCGCTCTCTCTTTTGTGCAACAAAACCGCAAATAAAATTCTTAAACCCCACTCTTTTTCACTCCTCACACCTAAGCCCAAAACTAAATTTTTCCTACCTACTCAGCACACACTCCTAGCCTACAATTAAGCCCCGACACTACACAAATAGCAACACAGCACACTAAACACATGCAAAACATGCCACAACAAAATAGCTCCTAACCCGGGATATTACAATTTTGGTAATTTCCCAAATCGGGGGTGATTTGGTAATTTTGCAAATCGGGGGTATTTTGGTAATTTTTTCAAATTGAGGGTATTTTAGTAATTTTGCAAACTGGGGAAATTCGGTAATTTTGCAAACCGAGGGTAATTCGGTAATTTTGCAAGCCGAGGGTATTTTGGTAATTTTGCAAATTAAGGGTAATTTGGTAATTTTGCAAACTAAGGGTATTTCAGTAATCTGCGCAAGTCAAGGGTATTTCGATAATTTCGCTAACTGGGGGTAGTTCGATAATTTTACAAACCGAGGGTAATTCGATAATTTCGCAAACCAGGGTAATTTGATAATTTTGCAAACTGAGGTAATTCGGTAATTTTGCTAATCGGGGGTAATTCGATAATTTTACAAACCGGGGTATTTCGGTAATTTTTGCAAATCGAGGTCTTAGCGACCCAACAGAAGGTCCACCGTCGCCTCAAGCAACTTAAGTACCCTAAACAATCACAACAGTGTAAATGGGCCTAAGGCCCATTACTCGGCCCAAGTGGGCCCACACGCTCGAGTGGCCCAACTAGCCTAGAAATAGCCTCGGCTATACGAACAACACAATTCAAACCAATAGAAACCATATAACATGCATTTTATCCGTGTGGGGCTCACCAGCCCATTGGGCCCACACAACCCATTTCTGCCCCAACGAGGCCCAAAGCGACCTAAGCCCATGAGAACACTTATGGTCGCCTCAACCATCTTACGCCCGTATTCATGGGCTTGGTCCACCACATGTGCGATCGCACACTCATGTGGCATCATTCGTCGGTATTTCGGCTTTTCGGGACTTTGTCGATCTATGATCAAAAGGAGTGTGGTTACATACACTCTATCGGCTTTCTCGCCGACTATCGAATACAGGGTACTGTTACACACCTTCGGCTTATCAACTGACTATCAGGTACAGGGTAAATTACACAGCTATTTACGAAAATGTAGCACCCCAAACCCGGCCTAAAAGTTAGGCCCAAATCCGACGTGTCACATTGGAGTGTTTTTTTTTTTTTGAAACCCAGGTTTTCATTGGACAACCCTTCTTACAATTAAAAATTTTTGCTATTTAAAACCTTAGATTTTGTTTGCTTGTTTTTAAAACGAGGTTTATTAAAAGTCATTCTCTTGTAAAACATTGTTACCTTTATAATTTTTTTTGTTGCGAAAGCTTAATTTAAAATAGTTGCGGAAACGTGATGTTTTCAAAAACAGTTGTTGTTTTGGTGTTCTACTTCTAGCAATTATAAACCTATAAATAAGATTCCAAATTTAAAAAACGGAAATTAGAAAGGCCTTATTACAACCCAAAAATAATAAATAAGGTAAATAAAATCCAAAGCAAGTTTAAATGTGTGGCCATCTCCAAGTCCCTCTCAGCTCCGAACTGTGTATGTATGGGGATTACCTGCACAATTAAACAATTGGGTGAGTTTGCGAAAACCTATTGTTCACCCCAAATAAAAATAGTGATCAATCAGAACAGTTTAGGCCTGGGCCCATCTTAGAAGCAGTGTCCAACTAAGCCTAAGCCTATTACAAAATAGATGCATCGTGGGCCTTAGCCCTAAACAGAACAGAATCAGAATGATCAAGCATGCAAAAATCCTATCCATTCAGCCTCTACACACCAGTTCCGTTCAACCTGACACACTATGTGGGGATACAGTATCAACCCACCCATCCCTACACACCACATAATAGTACCGATGCAACACTAAACAGAATTTGCAGCAAAGCTACCAGAACGGTAGGCTAATAGCCATCGATATACGAAGCAGTGCTGCCAGAACAGAATACTTCCTCCAATCACATATCCCAACCGCAAGTTATGCAACATACACCAGTGGCATGCTATTAAATTTTATCATGCATGCAGACAGAATAAATATAAATATACAAAACATCTCATGGCATACATAGTCATCCATATATCCTATCGAGTCAAAACAGACATTTTACCCATGAGGCATATTTAGCTAATTTTGTAAATCGGGGGTATTTCAGTAATTTCCCAAAACAAGGGTAATTCAGTAATTTTACAAACTGGGGATTTCGATAATTTTTTCAAATCGGGGGTATTTCGATAATTTCACAAATTGGGGTAATTCGATAATTTTGCAAACTGAGGTAATTCGGTAATTTTGCTAACTAGGGGTAATTCGATAATTTTGCAACCCGGGGGTATTTCGGTAATTTTTACAAATTGAGGGTATTTTGGTAATTTCACAAATCGGGGTCTCAGCGACCCAACAGAAGGTCCACCATTGCGTCAGGCGACTTAAGTACCCTAAACGATCACAACGGTGTAAATGGGCCTAAGGCCCATTACTCAGCCCAAGTGGGCCCACACGCTCGTATGGCCCAACTAGCCTAGAAATAGCCTCGGCTATACGAACAGCACATTTCAAACCAATAGAAACCATATAACATGCATTTTATTCGTGTGGGGTCTATCAGCCCATTGGGCCCACATGACCCATTTCTACCCCAACGCTGCCCAAAACGACCTAAGCCCATGAAAACACTCATGGTGGCCTCAACCATCTTACGCCATATTTGTGGGCTTGGTCCACCACACGTGCGATCGCACGCTCGTGTGGCATCATTCGCCGGTATTTCGTCTTTTCTGCACTTTGTCGATCTATGATCAAAAGGAGTGTGGCTATACACACTCTATTGGCTTTCACGCCTACTATCGAATACAGGGTACTGTTACACACCTTCGGCTCATCAGCCGACTAGCAGGTACAGGGTCAATTACACACCTATTTACGAAAATGTGCAGTTAGTCCACAAGCACTCCAACCCTAGATTTGAATATAAACCACCATCAGTCCTCTTTACCACAAGATCCATAATCTTATTTGTTATAACACTTTTAATCTAGATTAGTAATAAAACTTGCCTTGTTTGATAAAGGTACTAGCCCCTTAATAATGCTGATGAAGGTTAACTACAATCTCATTGTCAAAAATCTGCATTATAGCCGGATTGTTTAGTCACATTGCTTAAATCCATATGAAAACTTATTACAACCGCAACACTTTAGATTTGATTACTTGGACCAATTGAATGACTTACCAATAGTAGACAAAGAGTGAGTAGTAGTAGAAATCGGCTCACCAAAAATGAACCCTCAAACCGAAGCACGAGATGGAGCTCTAGTCCCCACAATCGGAACAACAAAAAAAAAATAGGTGTAATGGAATACTTGGTCGATTACCAGAAAACAAAGGTAATATTTGGCCATTATGAAGAAAAACAAATGGGACGAGAAGAGGAAGAAAGGTAAATGAAGAGGGAGGAAGGAAAGTGAGTTCTGCTAGGATTATGAGAGGAGAAGGAAAGAAGAGAATGGAAATAAAGTTGCTCGAAAGAGAAGCCAATTGATAGGAAGAATCGGCCAAAAGGGAAGAATAAGATTCAGCTTGCCACAAAAGGGACTGTTGAAAAAATAAATAGACCCCAAAAGAAAATGCCTATTCGGCCAAGGGGAAAAATGTATAAAATAAAGAAAAGCACCACAATCCTGAAACAAAGACTGCTAAAATTGAATACTGAGTATTCCATATTTTCCCTACCTCAAATGGCGCCCCAAATATTCCTAAACCGAACCCAAAGCTCCCATAGAGTTCTCATTCGGCTACAACATACCAACTTTGAATTTCCTTGATTTTCTCCAATTATCACTCCATAATCCACTCCTTGAATCCCTCACTTAACAAATTCAAACTCTCCAACACATAACTCAAATCCCAGACAAACTATTGCCCACACACAAGTAAAATAAATAATCCCATTTGCATGTAGTGAGACTTGAACCATTGTTCTCCTTGCCACACCTGTGACGCCACAACCATTCGACCACAGGCTCTCTTTGTGTCTCTTTTTAATCACAATTACTTAAAAGGCTTAATACCAGAAGTCAGGGTTCCCCTAATGCTAAAAATAAAAATTTTCCACATGACATGGCTTGGACCCAGGACCTCATAGAAGCCCTTTAACCTTCCAAAATCACTCACCCAACAGATCTAACATGCAATTGTGCCATTCTCTTATTCTCAAAAATTTTCAGCGCTCCCATGCCCAAGGCCCAATTCTTCTAGGCCCAAAATTCACGGTGTTACATAGTACAAACACGATCGCAGCTAACTCAAGGTCGTGCGTTGGATAATTCTTTTCATGCGGTTTCAATTGTCTCGAGGCATAAGCTATAACTTTGCCTTCCTACATCAAGATACAACCCAGACTGTTTAACGAAGCATCACTATATATCACAAATTCTCTACTGAATTCTGGTTGTACTAGCACTGGAGCTTCAGTCAATAGGACCTTCAACTGATCAAAGATTTTCTAACACTTTTTGGACCATTCAAATTTCCCATATTTCTGAAGCAATCTCGTCAACAGAGTTGAAACCATCGACAAGCCTTTTACAAATTGTCGGTAATAACCTGCAAGTCCCAGAAAACTACGAACTTTAGATATATTTTTTGGAGGCTTCTAGTCCAAAATAGCTGAGATCTTGCTTGAATAAACTCGTATATCGAAAGCTGATACAATATGACCTAGAAAACTGACTTCTTGTAACCATAACTCACATTTACTGAATTTAGCAAATAACTGCTTAACACGCAGCATTTGTAGCACAACTCTCAAATGTTTGGCATGCTCAATTTCATCACGCAAATAAATCAAAATATCGTCAATGAATACAATAACAAATTGATCTAAATATGGTCTAAAAATTCTGTTCATCAAGTCCATAAAGATAGCAGGAGCATTTGTTAATCCGAAAGGCATAACTAAAAATTCATAATGTTCGTACCTTATTCTGAAAGCAATTTTTTGAAGGTCTGAGTCTTTTACTCGCAGCCAATAGTATCTCAATCTCAGATCTATCTTTGAAAACACAAAAGCTCCTTTCAACTAATCAAACAAATCATCAATTATGGGCAAAGGATATTTATTTCTAATGGTCACTTTTTTTAACCGACAGTAATCAATGCACATTTTCATCGTGCCATCTTTCTTTTTAACAAACAGAACGGGAGCACCCCAAGGTGAGAAACTTGATCGTGCAAATCCTCCATCGGTCAATTCTTGCAACTGAGACTTCAATTCTTTCAATTCTGTCGGAGCCATTCTATACGGAGCTATTGAGATAGGAGTAATCCCCGGTATTAACTCAATGCCAAACTCAACTTCTCGTATCGGAGGTAATCCCAGTAATTCTTCAGGAAACACATCAGGGAACTCACAAACCACAGACACAGACATTTTTGCATCAATCACATACGCAAGATAAGTTTTACAATACTTTTTCACATAACTTTGAGCTTGTATTACTGATATCACAGCCGGTAACCCATTCAAATCTCTGGATTCAATTCGAACTATCTCATCATTCTTACATCTCAAATCAATAGTCTTTCGTTTCAGTTCACAATAGCATCATGTAAAGTTAGCCAATCCATACCTAGGATTATATCAAATTCATCAAAAGGTAATAACATTATATCAGCCGAAAAACAGATATCTCGAAACATCAACAGACAATTCTTGCACACTTTGTCAACCAGGACACTTTTACCTAAGGGGTTTGATACTTTAATTACAAATTCAATAGACTCTATAGGCAAAGTCTTACTGGAAACTAAGTTCATGGATATATATGAATGAGTTGATTGATCGTGATTAACGAGTCTTAAAATTTATAAAAAGAGAATGATTGAACCTAGAAACCAACTCTGACAACGACTTAAGGCAAGTGCACCTATCGAACAGTAGTATAGCTTAGGCAAGACCGGAATGTTGAACCCAAAGGAACTAAAAGTACTAATACTAACTTTCTTTCTATTATCTAGCCTAAAATAAGTGAAGTTGTTATTTAATCTAATTTTAATTAACTACTAAGCTAAAGACACAAAGACAAAAAGAATGAATTGGGGAAAATAACTTGAGGAAAACTCAGTTGATTAAGACGATACCCTTAGGAAAAATCCATCTAGACTTCACTTGTTATCTAACACTGAACCAGCCGATTTATTCACTTGACTTGATCCGTAGGACTTCCTAATATACATTAGACCCTCTCTCGAAGCAAATAACGACTAACCCTAGGTTGATTAATTGAAATCTCTTTCTAATTAAAACCCCTAGAATCGCATTAACTCGATATATGGATTCCCATATTAGGTTTCACCCTAATTCGGCAAAATTTTGTCACCCTATCTCTAGGCGCGTGAACAACTCCGCTGTAATTATACTAGATCTATGAATAGGTAGGGACTTTTGCTCCACCACCTAAACACATCAAACTTCAATCAATATCCGCGAAATATCAAAACAAGAATTAAGCACACATAATTAAGAACAAATCAAGTATTTATCATATAGTTTAGAAAACGATAACAAGATTCATCATAGGTTTCATCCCCTTCAAGTATCTGAAGAGTTTAGTTCATAACTATAAAAGAAAACATCTCAGAAGAAAAGATAAAACAAAACATAAGAAATCCCTAAAACCACCTGAAGAAATTGAAGGAGAGAACAGCCCTCTTGAGTAGAATTTCGGCTTCTTGAGATGGATCAACTGGCTATCTTCGAGTGCTTCCCACAAATCTGACCCTTTCGGCTCGGCTCCTTGGCCTAGCTAACCACCCTCTTTAAGGATACACTTAGGGGGTTTATATAGGCTTTTGAAATAGGTTTCTTTGCCCCTAAGTATCCTTTTCCGAGTAGAATTGCTCTTCTCTACGACAGGGACACGGCCATGGCACACGCTCGTGTGAATCGTGGTTAAGCCGTGTTCGAATTTCTTTAATGAGGCACGACCGTGTGAATCGGGGTCAGGCCATGTCGTAGTTGCTCAATGAGGCACGACCATGTGGGGCTTAAGTAAGAAGCACATGACTACTTTTGCATCATTGGTTGGATATGCCTTTACTACCACCTATTTTGATACATAATCAATTGCTACTAAGGTGTACCAATTACCATAAGAAGGATTAAAAGTACATAAAAACTCAATACCCCATACATTAAAGAACTCTACCTCTAGGATATTACTTAAAGGCATATAAGTCCTTTATGAGATATTTCCTACTCTTTGGCATTGATCACATCTCTTCACATAAGTTTATACATATTTAAATAAAGTTGGCCAATAAAATCTGGCCTGCAATACTTCCACTAATGTACCTAATCCTCCAAAATGTCTTCTACTCAGAAAAGAATGGAAATGATACAAAATTTTGGTTGCCTTATGATAAATCTTGAAAAGAGTTATATTTAATGCCTTTAAACCTAGCTAATTGCTAGTACTTAAGTAGATTTGGTTGCATTCAAGGAAATTTTAGTTAGCATTGTTAATATTTCATTAAGACTTGGACTGTGTTGGAATTAGGTGCTTTTAATCGCTTGCAGTGGAGTTTTTTGCGTCACAGGACAAGGTTTTGGAATGAGGAAATAAAGGAGTGAAGTTTGGTCAGGGCAAAGTGCAGATAGTTTGTCAGCACAGATGCTGTGGCAATGCCGAGAAGACTAAGTCAACAGTTTTCACGCAGCAGTCCCAGTTTAAATTCAAACTTGTACTAGATAAATCCCCCTAAAAAAGGAGAAGATAATCACGAGCTATTAGTCGACCCTAGCCTAATCTATCTATAAAATCGATGAGGGGACCTCACAAACGGTGGAAAAAAAGTGAGAGAGATCCTTAGGCGTGAATAAGGGTTCAACTGCGCAAATGAAAGGAAGTCGAAGAGAGTCCTTCTTAGCCATCACATGATGCTGTGCTGTCGAAGTGTGGACTACGCAAGCGAAAGCTATTTCCTGAAGTTCTTCCATTATTTCCATTAGTGTTCCTTCGAAAGATTGAATTGAAGTAGTTGAACACAATGTCAGATAATATTTTGGTTTGGAATTTTATTTCCCAGCCCATGAGCTAAATCTCATAGGGTTGGGATTACTTTCAATGTAACCTTAAACCATTTTTATGGATGCAGTATATATCTAATTTACTTTATTGTTTCATTTGATTGTTCTTATTTCTTAATTAAAATGAAAATGATCTCTAGACATAGAAGACTATTTGCATACTTATAAACTGATTCTAATTCCGAAAGGGTTGGATTGGTTGATTTAAAATTAAATGAAATGAACAAGTATTTGATAGACACTTGTAGTTGACTCTAGACATAGAGTCACGATCATATAGAAGGAACCTATGCAAGATATCTAAAAAGCCTATAGAGACGGGAAGATAACTTAAGGTTTTGCTTTCACTAGAGGCAGACCATTTTAGAACTCTTCTGTGTAGTAAAGTAGATATGATTTTGCCAAGGCATTATTGATAATAAGGGTCGATTCTGGATAGTCCCGACCTTCCAAATAATTAGTAGTTATTTATTTTTTCATTTACATAATATTCCCGTATTAATTTTCAAAATTACCATTACATTTCTACTCCTGTTTTGCCATAGCATTTCCAAGTATTCAATAATTCCACATATTGCATACATCATTGTTAAACTGCCACTGCATACTTGCCATAGCTTTGTCATATCATTAATTTCATTTTATTATAATAACTTGACCACTTTTGTGCCTCAATTCGTTCCTCGTGGGAATAATAATTACTCATCACTTTAATACTTGAACCGATGTGTATACTTGCACAAAATCACATACCATTTTACACGCGACACCTTACTTTTGGTGACACATTTTCTTATCATCTAATCTACACACTGTTTGAACAAAAAAGGTTTCTCCCAGAAGTAGTGTCTTACATCATGTAAGAAATTTTTTCCTTTCTTGATAAGACATACTTGGAGGTTTTATTTCACTAACTAATAAATTAGCATAATCAGCAAACCATGAGGGTTCATGAAATTTACTTACCTCAAAGATGTGCTCATTCGGAAAGGTTTCATTAATTGAAACAAAAGAGTAATTTTATAACACCCCTAACCCGTATCCGTCGCCGGACTAGGGTTAAGTGGCATTACTACACTAACTCAATTTCGAAATAGACTTCAGTTGGATTTAAGTATAAACAATACAATCATTTCCATAATATGATATTACAACCAATTAAAAAATAAATAATTTAAATTTTTTTTTAAATGTATGATGAATTTTACTACCGTCCAATTTGCACACAGATGTTTGAATCACATAATCTACACATTCACGACATATAATTATAATTGATCCATAACTCAACTTACACCAGATTATAACATTATATCGGGTATCAACCGAAGCCATACACATAAACTAAGTCTTATTTATAATGTTATAGTACATATGCATATTAATCAATCGAAACATTTTACCATTTAATAATTAACTACATGTAACAACATATTAATCTGACACCTAGGCCGAATATGCTAATGCTCCTTTCATTCAAATTTGTATTTTATCAACTAAGAGACATATTTATTTCTTATCATTAATAATGACATTCGAATATTTCTTATCTATTAATCACCCATTCTCATAAATATGAAAATATATACTAGATTAAGCTATATATTTCATAAAATTTACTATTCCATAACACATACAGTATTGAAAGTGGTTATTATAAACAATTAACTAGTTACAAATAAATAAGGAATAGACATACTATTATAAAACAATGCGCATGTGTGGCCATCTTATGATAAAAATATAATTATTACATAATCACATAGCCAAATCAATTATCATAGCATTATTAAATTCTTGGTAAACATATCAGCATATGGTATTTCACATATGGCCGAAACGCATGTCTTACTCAACCATCACTAGTAAAACAAAACCAACGAGTACACACAAATTCATATTAATCCCGATCACGCATATATCATAAAAATAACAAACATGGCTCACTTATAAACCAAAAACTAAAACTAAATTTTTCTAAAAACATCACCTAGCATATATATATAAATGGTGTATATATATATATCGAAAGCACCTCCCATATGTAATTTAGGCCATGATCAAATTTAAAACATCCATTTACATTACGAGCAAGCTATAAAAATTTCAAAATATAGCAACGATACATAACCAAGAAAATAGCCATGTTCGCACGGCAATATTTATATACAAAATTAAACATCATATGTTTCAATACTTAGCCTAACCTATACATGCCTTCAAAATCATAACCAAAATTTAAAGTACCAAAAAGGAGGCGATAGTGTGGATGACTTTCTTGACGATCCCTCTCGAGCTCGTAGCTTAATCAAAATCTATAAAACAAAGGAGAACATTTCACACTAGTAAGCCTACTAGCTTAGTAAGTCCTAAATTCATGATAATACAACATTTAAACATTAAACATTTAAATTGAAATAATTCAACTTGTACGTTTGTACTCACATTTACTTTCAAACTGTCATTTTCATACCTATATAACGTATAAAATTTATAGAATAATTTCTTTTTAACCGAATGTTTATAAACAAAATATTTACTCATAATCCAACCTTCCACAACCAAAATGTCCTCATGTAACCATATGTAGAAACATTCATATACTTAAAGTTCAATTTTTATAATATAGCATCAAATACACAACAATTCATGTGGCCGAATATACCTAGTCTTGTATCCACATATTAGAAGACCAAAGCCACAATCTTCATATCATTCATTAGTAAAACCGAGAACACATATTATAACCATATTTATATGTATATAAATTTCATTTGTAACACATACAATTTGTAATAGATAACTGAATTACTTGCTTACCTTACTTTGAATATGTAAGAAGTTAATTCCTACTTGACATGCTTACACGAGCCATTAACTCAATAAATTAGCTTTAATTACTTGAACACAAATTCGGTTCCTCTTTTGTAAAACACATCACCGGCATCAAGCCTGCTAGGCGTAAAAGCCCGATAAGTAACACCGGCACAAGGCCTGCTAGGCGTAAAAGCCCGAGTCATACCAATACAGTTAAACATCCCAACACACTTCATAACTATTTTATACATCTGTCCAATTTAATTGGGCTATCTCCCATTAAACCAACAAAACCATTATATCCTTAGACAATCCAACAATTCACATCATATAACCAACTTTAATCATCAACCTAGTATACCTATATACATTTGGCCATGATATAAATGGGTACTAAAATTCATCAAATTTTATTTTTATTTTTATTTTTTTTTCTATTTAAGATGATCAAAATAAATTCTTTGACATGCCTTAGCTAAAGGACTTACCTGACACTTTCATTTACCTTTTTTAGGTATTTTGGTCCTTGAAGAAATAAAAAAAACAATGACTCACACACCCAGTGCTCGGTAAATAAATCCTTTCCTCAACTACATATATATATATTCACTATCCATATTTTCTATGCCCCAACAAAACATCTATTAATCGTAGTTCATGCTCCCATCTTAACCCACCATATTCGGTAACCATCAATACATATACAACTATAATTATATATCAAAGTTAACTCTCGTTCATTATGGATTTCCATCACATTCGGCTGACATATAATATAAAAGCCAAATCGTCAATTTCAATACAACCATAATCCTTCTCTATTTATTTCCATATATGCGCATACCTATATTAAACCCAAAATAAATTAAACTTACATATTCGTGTATATATATATATCTATATATATATACATATCATTAGCTCATTCAACTTATGATTAATAATATAGATAAAAGAAAATTTAATTTCTCCAATTGCTTATAACTTACATCGGAAGTCGATAATTTTGAATTATATATATATAAATCCTCATTTTCAATTTCCAGCATCAATTACATTCCATTTTCACGTATACTATACCTTGATACATATACAATTATTTAATCCACCCAATTAGTTCAAGCTTACATATATAAATATGCATTTTAATCTCATTTCGAATATAATAAAATATTCCCCATACCACATTCGGCTTTATACAATTAAGTCTATTATTTCACTTTAGCATATACAATTAAATATTGAATAAAATTTGTATCAATCCAATTGCTTACAAACTTACCTCGGAAGTCGATGCATAAAGCTTCCCGATTACTCGTTCAATTTCGCCTTCCCCCGATCTAAACTCTTTTCTTTATGATCTTGATCTAAATATATTCAAATCAACTCCTTCATCACTTTTTCTCATTAAATTGATCCTTAAACACATAATTTAATAAGTTACGAATTTACCCCTGACTTTTACAATGTTTACAAATAAGTCCTTATAGTTCAAAACACAAAATATCTAGAATTTGACCATATCAATTAAGGGCCAAATATTTATAGCCCTCCCATCAGCTCAATTCTTCCATTTTTGTTGATATTTAGTCCCTCCAAAATTCTTCTTTTTACAAAATCACCCTTATACCAAAATCTATCAAAAGTTCTAAAGGAAATCTTATTAATCTAACTTATATATAACATATACTATCATTAATCATACAAACACCAAAATTTCGTCCATGGCAACACTTTAAACATAGAACCAAAATAAAAATTTGAATATGGGCTAGCAAATATACATGTCAACCACTAAAAAAAATGTTAAAATTTACAAAAATTAAGCTTAATCACTAACCTTATTAGAACATGCAAAATGCCGAAATGTGGAGAGCTTGAATCCTTCTTTTCTCCTTTTATTTTCAGTGATATCAAAATGAAGATGATGATGGGGAAAGAGAGAATGAATTTAAAACACATTTCTTTTATTTTCTAAAATAAACACTTATTATAATATACTTAAACTAAAATAATGCACCCATTATACATATAAAATTGTTTCTCCTAGCATGCTTGCCATCCACATCATGAGATTTGGGTTAATTGACATGGAAATTCATTCTTTCAAACAACACTTCAATTAAACCCCTTTAATTTAATGAATGCTACTTTTACCACTTATGTAATTTGGTCCTTTTCCTTAAATTAAACATACCAATATCCAAATAATTTCACGAAATTTTAACACATGCTCAATCATACATATTTAACACGAAAAATAATATTAATTTATTTTTCCGACTAGAACTCGTGGTCCCAAAATCACATTTCGATCAAAGCTAAATCGAGTTGTTCCCAAGTGGGATTTTATTATAATTTAGTATTAAATTATAAAACAATTATAATATAATCTTTAACATATAAAATAATACTTAAAAACATGTTATAGGACCACATTGCTGTCCACTATGACTTAAAATGGTTATATTACCCTTTAAGGACTTCACTAAAATAAAGCCACATCGATCTAATGATAAGTCAAATTAAAAGGCCACTTTTACCCGTTATGCAATTTAGCCCTTTTTAACTAATTGAGCACACAAACATTTAAATTTTTATACGAAACTTTCACACCCATTAATTCACATATAACTGACTCAAATTATAATATTAAAATATTTCTCAGACTCGGATTCATGGTCCTGAAACCACTGTTCCGATTTGGGTCAAATTTGGACTGTTACAAATTTACCTTATGTTGTTCTAGCCTTGACAGATTATCTGCCACTTGATTTTCAAATCCTTTCCTATCTCAAGATCAAATTCTTGGAGTAAGAGTACCCATCGAATTAATCTTGGCTTGTTATCTTTTTCGTAAGCAAGTACTTTAATGATGAATGATCCGTAAAAATTGTAACCTTCGTACCTACAAGATAAGAACAAAATTTGTCAAAAGCAATAACACTAGCAAGTAGTTATATTTCAATTATTGTATAATTCAACTGGGATCCTGTCAAAGTTTGACTCACGTAATAGATCAGATGAAAAACTTTGCTTCTCCGTTGACTCATTAAAGTTTCTACTGCAAAGTCGCTCGCATTACATATTAGCTTGAAGGGAGAACTCTAATTAGGTGTAACGATAATAGGTGCTAAAATCAACAGTTGTTTCAATTCATCAAAGGCTTTCAAACATTCTTCATTGAATTTGAACATTGTATCCTTCACTAACAAGGTACATAATGGTTGGAAATCTTTGAAAAATATTCAATGTATCTATGATAGAAACCTGCATTCCTTAAGAAATAATAAACACCTTTTACAGTCATTAGTGGTGATAGCTTCTCTATTACATCGACATTTACTTTATCCACTTCCATCCGTCTTCTTGATATTCTATGTCCTAACACGATACCTTCCCTAACCATGAAATGACTTTTTTCCCAGTTAAGGACAAGGGTCGTCTCCACACACCTTTTCAACACCTTGGTTAAGTTTCTCAAACAATTCTCATATGAATCACCAAAAATTGAAAAATCATCCATGAATACTTCCAAAAATTGTTCAACCACATCGGTGAATATTGCCATCATATATTTGAAAATTTGCAAGTGCTGTAACACCCCGAACCTGGCCTAAACGTTACGACCGGATCTAGCATGTCACATGAAGCTGTTGTTGTTAGACTGCGCGTCTGATAAAACTTTGTATCCTTTTGAAAACTTCGAGTTCAGATGTTCATTTATAAAGAACCATTTTACTCAATGTCTATTTTAGAAAAGTCGTAATTAATTTTGAAAACTGCATTTGTTATGAAAATTGAATTTGAACATTTGCGAAATCGTGTTATTTTGGAAAACTAGTTATCAATGTTTTAAGGAAAACATCCTTATTAAACGTTTAAAAAAATAAACCTTGACAGAAGAGTAAGTTTAAAGAAAAGTTAAACCAATGGCCTTATTACAACAAAAAGCCCAAGTTAAATAAAATCCTAAAATTTAAAGCGAAATGAAAGTTTACTAAAATTCACGATGTATGGCCATATCAAAGTTCTCCACAGCTCCAAATCCACTATTGCTGGGGATCACCTGTAAGGTTGAAAAACAGGGTGAGTTACAAGAACTCAGTGTGTAATCCCCGACTCAGTCATTAACTGGGACCGAGCCCATATGAAACCCAAATTGGGCCGAAGCCCTATTCAGTAACAAACTGGGCTGTAGCCCTATACAGTATCACTCTTGGCCCACGGTCCCAAAATCATGGTAATGCAACAAATCATGCAAACCTTCCCGAACCTAGAAATCCATCCGCTACACTCCACCCATACCAGCCCTACACACCTGTGGGGATTTCTAAATCGACCCACCCATCCGCTACACTCCAAAAATGCGGTCAGTGCGGTGGAAATGCACCAAAGCTGCGATGTCGATTATATTGTGGCTTAGCCACGATGACGATATTGCGGCAGAGCCGCCAAGATATGATACACTTCCTCCAATACACAAATAACCTGATCTCATGCATCATGTCATGGCATAATAATCTCGTGAATGCAATAATGTATCATCATGGCAATATACTCAAGTACACACAACAAAGCATAACTACCCCTAAGGGTATAACAGTCATTTTCCCAATGAGGGCGTTACGGTTATTTCCCCTCTAGGGGTACTTCGGTAATTTTACCCACCGAGGGTATTTCAGTAATTTCCCATTTATCGGCCATTCTGAAGGCCCACTGTCGCCTTGAGCGACTCGGCTACCCTTTTCGGTCGTTCCGGGCTATTGGGCCTAAAATTCAATTTTGGCCCATTCGGGCCCACACACTCATGTGGCCTATTTTGTCCAAATCTAGCCACATATATGAGATTCACATAGTCTAATTCAATATTTACTACACAAACATACAATTTATTCATATGTGCCCACGGGCCCATTGGGCCCACTTGGCCCCGTTCAGCCCATCGTAGCCCAACAGCCTAATCCAACTAACAAGAATACTACTGATAGCCTCAACTATCGCGTCGAAGCCCCCACACGTGCGCTCGCACGCTCGTGTGGCTACTATCGTCGTGTGACCGGTATTTCGGCATTTGCCACTCTACAACTAAGGTAAAGAGAAATACACACCTTATAGGAATCTGAAGCTGCCAAACCGCGCTTCAAAAGCTCCTATGCCCTAACACCTACCAAGGTATATTAACTCTCATCATAGAATGCTCTATATATAGCTAGCTTCTCACCTTCCTTCTTTCAATCTCTCCGATGTGGGATCCCTCCGTTAGCAGAGTTTAAATCCAACTCAAACTTTTGCCGTCCAATCCGCAAAATAAATACTCCCTTGCTTTTCATGAGATTCGAACCCAGACTCCCCTGTAGCATAATCCACGCTGCTAACCACTAAGTCACAAGCTCTTCTTGTGTCTAAAACCATGCGCAACAAAATATAAATCTATGGCCAAACTCTAAGGTCCATTTAAAAAGAAAATCAAAATGCAAGCACCAAGACTTGAACCTTGGACCCCTTGCTTCCTTGTGGCGTCACTCCCTTGCTCTTTAAGTGGCATCACGTTACCACTACACCACACACTCCACTTGTGTCATTTTTTTCCACATTTTATTCTTAAAGCCTACCTACTAAATCTCAGGGTTTTTTTCACCTAAAACCAAAACTTCCCAAAGCCCAAGTTTGATCCCGGGACTTCATAGAAGCCCCCTAACCTTCTAAAATCACTCACCTACTAGATCCATCCTGCCTAAGAGTTGTTCTCTTGCTCTGAAAAATTTTAAACGCTCCCCTGCCCAAGGCCCAATGGGCCCAATTCTACTAAGCCCAAATTCAGGTCGTTACAAGTGCATTGCATAAACCAAAAGGCTTTCGCAAAAATATAAAATGCACCATAAAAATAAGTAAATGTGGTTTTATACTGGTCTTTCGGTGGAGCAAATATTTGGTTATACCTCAAATAACCATCTAAAAAACAATAATAGTCTCTACCTGCAAGTCTACTGAGCGTTTGATCCATGAATGGTAATGGAAAATGATCCTTCCTAGTTGCTTTGTTTAGTTTCCTATAATCCACACAAATTCTCCAACCCGTAACTATTCTTGTTGGAATAAACTCATTTTTCTCATTCTTCACAACCACTATTCTTCCTTTCTTGGGTGCGCATGGGACCTGTCTTACCCATGAGCTATCAAAGATGGGGTAAATAATTCCCACATCTAACCATTTGATAATTTCCTTCTTGACTACTTCCCTGATGGTCGAACTAATAGTTTCTATTAATAGTTTGGGTAGTTCTGCAATTGACGTTTGGGTTGCGTGTATTCACGTGGTTCAAACACCAATTATTTTAATCGGGGTTGTGGAAAAAATTCCTTCGAATTGGCTTTCAACAAAGCAAATATTCTTCCTCTTCATCATTTATCGGTGGCTGAGACACTAACATACGTTCTAACGAGTCTTCTATAGAATCAAATTCCCATTATGTAGACACCATTAGCTCTAACTTAGACATCACAGAATAATCATCAACCATATTGGGAAATATCATGGCTTTGACTACATTAAAATTCTCCTGATCATTTTGAACTCGTATAGTGAGTTCCCTTTTTTTGCACATCTATTAACGTCCTTCTAGTTGGCAGAAAAGGACTCCTGAGGATGATTGGTACCTTTTTGTCTACATCAAAATATAAAATAGTAAATTCAGCTAGAAAAATAAACTTATTACCAAAACTTCTTGATAAACCGTAAAAGTAACATATTTTAAGCCCATATTTAGCATGCTTTTGGATGATTTAAGCCCTGAATTGTGTAATTTAGTGCTCTTAATCCTTTGTTTTCATGTTTTATACTCAGGAGAGCACTCAATGATGAAAAGAACAGAAAACGAGCCTAAAATGGAGTAAATGGGCCATATCACGAAATCCACACGGACATGCCCCATTCAACAGGTTCGAACATGACCTGGCCATGACTTACATGAGCGTGTGCCATGGGCGTGTCCCTGTCGTAGGAAAGAAGAGTTTCACTCAGATTTGGATACTTAGGGGCAAAGAAACATATTCAAAAGCCTATATAAACACCCTAAGTATGACCAGAAAGGGGGAACCCAGGGCTTTAGTCAGGGGGCGCCCAACTAGGCCAAAGAGGGCAGACTGGTAGGAATTTACTCGAAGATAGCCAGTTGATCCGTCTCAAGAAGCCAGAGTTTTACTCAAGACGGAGGAGCTCTCCTTCAATTCCTTCAGGGGGTTTTAGGGATTTCTTATGTTTTGTTTTATCTTTTCTTTTGAGGTGTTTCCTATAATTGTTATGAACTAAACCCTCAGATACCTAAGGGGGATCAAACCTAAGATGAATCCTGTTATTGTTTGCTGAACTATATGATAAATATTTGACTTGTTCTTAATTATGTGTTCTTAATTCTTGTGTTGATATTTCTGGTATATTAATTCAAGTGTGATGTGCTTAGGTGGAGGAGCAAAAGTCCCTGCCTAAGAGTAGATCTAGCATAATTAAGCGGAGTTGATCGCGCGCCTATAGATAGGGTGATGAGATTTTACCGGATTAGGGTGAAACCTAACATGGGAGTCCATAGATCGAGTTAATGCGATTCTAGGGGTTTTAATTAGAAAGAAATTTCAATTAATCAACCTAGGGTTAGACGTTGGTCGCCTCGAGATAGGGATTAATAAAACTTAGGGAATCTTACGGATCAAGTCAAGTGAATAAATCGTCCGGTTCAGAATTAGATAACAAGTGAAGTCTAGGTGGATTCTTCCTTGGGTGTCATCTTAATCAATTGCTTTTTCTTCAAAGTTATTTTCCCAAATTCATTCTTCTTTGTCTTAAAGTCTTTAGATTAGTTGTTAGCTAATTTTAGGTTAGATAAAAATCACTTTAATTCTTAGGCTAGAGAATAAAAAGAGAGTTAGTGTTAGTACTTTTGGTTCCTTTGGGTTCGACCTTCCGGTCTTACCTTAACTATACCACGGTTTGATAGGTACGCTTGCCTCAAATTGTTGTCATAGTTAGTTTCCAGGTTTGATCATTCTTTTTATAAATTTTAAGACTTTGACATCACGAAAACAACGATCAAGTTTTTGGCGCCGTTGCCGGGGAACTGAAATATTAAGAACGCTTAATTTTTATTACTTTAGCCATTTTTTTATTGTAATTTATTTTCATTATTATTTTTTATTTTTTATTACTTTGATAATTTTTCTTCTGTTTGCTTTTGGTAGATAATTTATACAGAAGATGGCACTGAATAATTATCAGTGGCAAGTCATGAGGACAATTCCTACTAAAGCAGCCAGTGTCTTCAACCTCGACATGGTCACCAGGTTATCTAACCAGCTAAAGATGATGAATAAAAAGTTTGATGGTTTGTATAGTCTCTCGCAGGTACACCCAGTAATGCAATATGGCTCGAATCTAGGAGGCGTGGCGAATCCTGAGTACCCACCCTACGGATAGGGCATGGGGAACAGAAAAGTCCACTATATGGGTAACTATTCTAGACCTCAAAATAATTTTCATAGTGACACTTATAATGCAGGTTGGAGGTACCATCTCGATTTCTCATGGGATGATCAAAGTAGCCAAAGACCGGAACTTCCTCCAGATTTTCAACAATCACCTCACCAACAAGAATAGGAGTCGAACCTCGAGGAGATGCTGACAAAATTCATAGCAGCCATAGAAACACGTTTCCAAAATATAGAAACGAAACTTGAGGCATCAACACAGGAGATCAAGGATCAAATCAGGCAACTTGCTAAGCTGATCTCAAAACACCTACAAGAAAGCTTGCTAAGCAACACTGAAACTAACCCAAAAGAGCAAATTCAAGCCGTAATAGCTCATGACAGTGAAAGGTTAGTGGAATCTGACCTGAGGCAAGAGCATGTGGTAAGTGAAGGTAAGGTTGAGAAAAGCCATGATTTACCAAACCCGGTAATTATAGAGTACCAACCCCACGTGCCATATCCTGATGCGACAAAGAAAGACCACACAGAGGAACAACTCAGTAAGTTTCTTAAACTTTCAAAGAAATTTCATATTAACTTACCGTTTCTTGAAGCTTTTTTGCAGATGCCAGATCCTAGTCCTCGTGTTGATAAAGAAGAAATTCATGAAGAATGAAGGCTTTGGATCGATGAACTAGACGAATGGAAGACACACTTCAAGGAGAGACTAAAAACACACGAAGCAAAAACGAGGCAACTCCACGACGAAATTAATGATGGGACAACCCAGCTTAAGATAGGAGATCAGGTACTCAAAATCTTCCCCGAGGGAACAGTTGAGGAAACTAGTCCTAAAATCAGCTCCTTTAAGGTAAACACTACTCGACTTAAATTTTATATCAATAACCGAATTGATCGCATGAGAAAGGATTTTCACCTCCTCAAACCACCATGACCATACGAATGAGAGGTAAAGTCTAGCTTAAGACTATAAACGAGTGCTTCTCGGGAGGCAACCCCGAGTACTAACCCCATTAACTTCTACATTTTTATTTTATTTATTTTATTTTATCCTTTCTTTATATCACCTAACCATAAACTAACCAAAGTACAGATTTCCATACCACACGGCCTTGCACACGGCCGTGGCCGTGGCTGTGTGGCCACCACAAGAAGGTACAAGGGCGGGGCCAACTACCAGATCCATAATTTCTATTTAACCCCCATCTTCCCTTCCATTTCCCGTTATCTTTCTTCTTTCATTTTCCATTACTTACTTTTACTTTTACTTTTACTTTTATTTTTATTGTTTTTATTTTTTTATTCTCTTTATTATCTTCTTCTTATTCTTCATACCATTTTGATTTAGCTTAGGATACAATAAAATCAAGACGGTTGCTTCGAGGGCTCGATTTCAAACGGTTCGAGACACTTCCCCATGTTCACCTCCAATCCTATTCGATTTCTTTTCATTGACTTCATCCAAAATTTAGGAAGTTTCACTTCTCTCCCCATCTTACGATTTTATGATTATTTTGATATTATCTATCTTTGTACATTGAGGACAATGTACATCTTAAGTGTGGGGGGTTAACTATAATCCCTGAATTAGGCCTTATTCTAAAGTAAGTTTCTCATATTATGTTTAGAATGAAATTTCCCTGATTGATGATTTTTATTGATATGTTTTGGATTAAGTCATTGATAATTATGCATTGATGATTAAATTTGAAGGATAGAGAATCAAGCATGATGAGTCTATTTTTCAAAAATTAAAAATTTTGTTAGGTTGCCTACCTGAATCTAATTATTACCTTGAAGTTTGAAATTGACGAGGTTGATATCAAATACCCATAATTTTTTGTGAGATTTTGAGCCTTTTAAAGCACACATTCTTTCTTGCTCACTTTATTTATTATGGGTGTGTCAACACTAATTTGTTATTCTAGAACTTGCATCGATTATACATGTCGATACCACACCTTTGGTTTGATATACAGAGATGATAAAGGCACCTAGGTTTTAACCCACTCACTCCACCAAAAAGCCTACCATCACAATTAACCCCTAGTAAACCTCGTCGATCCTAACAACCCTTTTTATTAACTCACCCACTAATATTAACCCCAAAACCTTTGTATTTGTTATCACCATTCTTCTTAAATACCCCTTTTGCCGAGATTTGATTTTGAGTAGTTACCTAACTATGTTCTATATTTCAGTTCTTAAAGTTCGTTATTTGTGACTTGTTCTTAAGAAAAAATTGAAGTATATTCATGATAACCCGTAAAAGTAACATATTTTAATCCTACATTTAGTATCCTTTCTTTTCATGTCTTATACCCAAAAAAGCACCCGAGGATAAAAAGAACGAGAAACGGGCCCAAAACGGAGTAAGTTGGGCCAAGGAAGAAATTAACACGGCCTGGACTTAAGCCTACACAGCCGTGCCTCACTGATCATCTAGAACACGGCCTGACCCCCCAATTTACATGGCTGTGTCCCATTAAAGAAATCTGAACACGGCTTGAAGACTAGTCACACGGGCATGTGCCATGGTCGTGTTCTTGTCATGGCAGAGAGCAATTTCATTTGGAATTGGACACTTTGGGGCCAAGAAACCTATTTCAAAAGCATATATAAACCCCCTAAATATCAGCTGAAAGGGGGGTGGTTAGCTAGGCCAAGGAGCCAAGCCGAAAAGGTCAGATTTGTGGGAATCACTCGAAGATAGCTAGTTGATCTATCTCAAGAAGCCGAAATTCTACTCAAGACGGCGGATCTCTCCTTCAAATCTTTCAGGGAGTTTTAGGGATTTCTTATGTTTTGTTTTATCTTTTCTCTTGAGATGTTTTCTTTTATAGTTATGAACTAAATCCTTTAGATACCTGAAGAGGATGAAACCTATGATGAATCTTGTTATTAATTTCTAAATTATATGATAAATACTTAGTTTTTTCTTAATTATGTGAGCTTAGTCCAAATTTGATGTGCTTAGGTGGAGGTGGAATAGACCCTGCCTAAGAGTAGATCTAGCATAATTAAGCGGACTTGATCGTATGCCTAGGGTGACGAGATTTTGTCGGATTAGGGTGAAACCTAATATGGGAGTCCACAGATCGATTTACTGCTATTCTAGGGGGTTATTAAGAGAGAAAGAGATTTCCATTAATTGACCTAGGGTTAGACGTTATTCGCTTTGAGAGAAAGTTTAATATACGTTAGGGAGTCTTACGGATCAAACTAAGTGAATGAATCGTATGGTTTAGGGTTAAATAATGAGTTAAGTCTAGGTGGATTCTTCCAGAGGGTATCGTCTTAATCAATTGAGTTTTCCTAAAGTTATTTCCCTAATTTAGTCTTTTTGTCTTTGTGTCTTTAGCTTAGTAGTTAATTTAGATTATTTTAAATCAACTTCACTTTATTTTAGGCTAAATAATAAAAAGAAAGTTAGTATTAGTACTTTTAGTTCCTTTGGCTTCGATAATCCGGTCTTACCTAAGCTATACTACTGTTCGATAGGTACACTTGCCTTTAATCGTTGTCAGAGTTAGTTTACAGGTTCAATCATTCTCTTTATAAATTTTAAGACTCTAATTTCAGCAATCAAGTTTTTGGCGTCGTTGCCGGGAACTAAAATATTAAGAAAACTCTATTTTTATTACTCTAGCCATTTTTATTTTCAGCAATTTATTTTTATTATTTATTATTTTATTTTTTTTTTGTTTTTGCTGAAATTTTGTTTTCTTTTCCTATCAGGTACCTCTAGTTTATGACTAGAAGGAACCTGACAGGACCGTTTGTATACGATAGTGATATTGAAGTAATCGTTCGAAGAAATCATCGAGAAATTAGGCGAGCCCTAAATTACTCAGAAGAAGAGCGAGAATCCAATCCTACTGAAGGGATGGACGAGAATAATCCGCAACCACATGATGTGGGAGAAAACAATGTTCCACGCACAATGTTTAATTATGCTAAACCTCATTTAACAGGAGCAGAATCGAGTATTATTAGGCCTACTATAGCTGCTAATAATTTTGAATTAAAGCCTAACACAATACAAATGATTCAACAATTTGTTCAATTTGATGGTTTGCAGGACGAAGACCTAAATACACATATAGCTAACTTCTTAGAGTTCTGTGATACCTTCAAAATAAATGGTGTTTCTGATGATGCCATACGTCTTCGGTTATTTCCCTTTTCATTAAGAAATAAAGCCAAATAGTGGTTAAACTCGTTATCACGAGGGTCAATCACTACATGGGACCAAATGACCGAAAATTTTTATTAAAATATATCCCACCGGCCAAGACAGCCAAATTACGAAATGATATCTCTTCTTTTGTGCAGATGGATTTAGAGACATTATACGATGCGTGGGAGAGATACAAGGACATACTGAGAAGATGCCCACACCATGGTTTACCCTTGTGGCTTCAAGTCCAAACTTTTTATAACGGTGTAAACCGCTCAACGAGGCAACTAACAGACTCAGCCACTGGTGGAACCCTGAATAATAAAACTCCTGAAGTAGCTTACGAGTTCATTGAAGAGATGTCACTGAATAACTATCAGTGGCAAGTTAGAAGGACGAAACCAACAAAATCAGCCGCAGCTTTCAACATAGACACAGTAACCATGTTATCAACACAGATGGAAATGATAAATAAAGAGCTTGATAGTTTTTGTTCTTTGCAGGTACACCCAGTAATGCAGTGTGACACAAGTGGAATTGTGGCGAATCCTGAGTACCCACCTACCAACCAGGAGCAGATAGCAAATAGATGAACTATATAGGTAATAATTTCAGATCCAATAATAATCCTTATAGTAATACTTATAATCCGGGTCAAAGGAACCACCCAAATTTTTCATGGGGAGGTCAAGGGAATCAAGGAAATCAAAGACAACAACCTCCTCAAAATTTCCAAAATCAGCCCTATCCACAAGAAAAGAAGCTAAATCTCGAAAAGATGCTGACAAAATTCATGGCAACAACAGAAAATCGCTTCCAAGATACTGAGGAAACACTTAAATTCACTGAGTCAATCAGAGAACTAGCTAAGCCGGTTGGACTACTTACTAATATGATCTATGAATACAAGCAGCGATTTTTTAAAAAGGAACAGAAAAGATAAAGGTAGTTACATTAAGAAGTGGAAAGGAATTAGTCGAACCAAAGAAAAAAATACCACACGAAGATAACAAAGCAAGAGATGAGGGAGTTGAGGATGTAAATCCAGTATGCAAAGAAAGTAAACCACCAATCCATATCCAGCAAAGTTAAAGAAAGAATGATTAGATGCCCAATACGGTAAGTTTCTCGAACTTTTTAAACAAATACATATTAACTTACCTTTTGTTGAGGCCATTTCATAGATGCCGACGTATGCGAAATTTTTAAAAGAACTCCTGACGAATAAAAGGAAGCTTGAAGAAGTATCAACGGTAGAACTTAATGAAGAATGTTTAGCCATCCTCCAAAACAAGTTACCAACCAAATTAAAAGACCGAGGAAATTTTACTATTCCTTGTTTAATTGGTAACTTAAATATTAAGAAAGCATTAGCTGATCTACGCACCAGTATTAATTTGATGCCTTATAAAATGTTTAAATAACTAGATCTTGGGGAACTAAAACCCACTAGGATGAGTATTCAGTTAGCCGATAGATCTATTAAATATCCTAGAGGAGTTATCGAAGATGTCTTGGTGAAAATTGATAAATTTATTTTCCCTGTTGATTTTGTTGTGTTAGACATGGATGAAGACATTGATGTACCCTTAATTCTAGGGAGTCTTTTTTTAGCCACTGCTAGGGCTGTTATCGATGTAGGTGATGATAAACTTGCATTAAGAATAGGCGACATGGAAATTATTTTTCAGATTTATGATGCCATGGGATATTCTAGAGAACAAGATGATTCCTGTTATTCTGTTGATACTACTGATCATATCATTCAAAATTCATTACAGGAAATCATACATGATGACACGATGGAACTGTGCCTGACTCAATAAGAGGGGGAAGAAGATGAAGGCGATGAGATGAACTTGAATTCATCTTCATTTAGACAAATGAAAGAAGAAAGCATTGAAAACAATGACGAATTAAAATAGAAAACCTCCATTGATAAGCCACCCAATCTGGAATTGAAACAGTTGTCGAAACACTTAGAATATGCATTCCTCGGGGACAATTCTATGCTACCGATAATTATCTCTTCTGAACTGAACACAAGGAAAAAGAGGAGTTGATACAGGTACTAAGAGAACATAAAAGAGCCATAGCTTGGAAAATCTTGACATCAAGGGTATAAGCCCATCGTTCTGCACCCACAAAATTTTAATGGAAGAAGAATACATGCCATGTGTGCAGCCCCAGAAACGGCTAAACCCTAACATGAAAGAAGTGGTCAAAGCTGAGGTAATTAAACTTCTAGATGCAGGAATAATTTATCCTATTTCTGACAATACTTGGGTAAGTCCTATGCAGGTAGTTCCAAAGAAAGGAGGTATGACTGTAGTGCCCAATGAAAGGAATGAGTTGATCCCTACAAGAACAGTTACAGGTTGGAGAGTCTGTATAGACTATAGGAAGTTGAACGATGCCACTAGAAAAGATCACTTCCTTCTGCCCTTCATAGATTAAATGTTAGAAAGACTATCCGGGCATATGTACTACTGCTTCTTGGACGGACTTTCCGGCCACTTCCAAATCCCAATAGCTCTAGAAAATCAAGAAAAGACAACATTTACATGCCCATACGGTACGTTTGCTTATTGTAGAATACCTTTTGGATTATGTAATGCTCCTGCTACTTTTCAGCGTTGCATGTTGGAAATCTTTGACGAACTTGTGGAAGACATTATGGAGGTATTTATAGATGATTTTTCGGTATTTGGTAATTATTTCCATCTTTGCCTTAAAAATTTAAAATGAGTTCTAATGAGATGTGAGGAAACAAACCTTGTTTTGAATTGGAAAAATGTCACCTTATGGTTAAAGAAGGGATTGTGTTAGGACATAATATTTCTAGTAAAGGGATTGAGGTAGATAAAGCAAAGGTTGAAACCATAGAAAAATTACCTCCCCCTAGTTCAGTTAAGGCTATTAGAATCTTTTTAGGACATGCAGGGTTCTATAGAAGATTTATTAAAGATTTTTCTAAAATAGCTAAGCCTTTAACAAAATTACTAGAAAAAGATGTTCCTTTCAATTTCAATCAGGAATGTTTAGATGCATTTAATGTCCTTAAGGATAAATTAATAAATACTCCAATTATAATTGCACCTGATTGGAATTTACCCTTTGAACTAATGTGTGATGCAAGTGATTTTGCAATAGGTGTAGTTTTGTGACAACGAAGGGATAACCATTTTCAGTCAATTTATTATGCTAGCAGAACATTAACGCCCACACAAGATAAATACACCACCACAGAGAAAGAATTACTAGCTGTAGTTTTTTCTTTTGACAAGTTTAGGCAATATCTAATATTGTCTAAAGTTGTTGTTTACAATGACCATTCAGCTCTTCGTTATCTTTTAACCAAATCTGATGCAAAACCTCGACTCATATGATGGATTTTACTCTTACAGGAATTTGACTTGGATATACAAGATAAGAAGGGAGCTGAGAATCTTGCAGCAGATCACCTCTCTAAACTTGACAATACACATACCAAAGGGCTCAATGAAAGTGAGATAAACGACTAATTTCCCAAAGAACAACTCTTTTCTATAACACATTCTGAGGTACCATGGTTTGCAAATATTGCAAATTATTTAGCCGCTAACATCTTGCCAAAAAGATTAACACATCATCAAAAGAAGCGATTCTTTGCTGATGCGAAAAGCTATTTTTGTGAAGATCCCTTTCTTTTTCGCATATGTGCAGATCAGGTAAGTCGAAGATGCATTACAAAGGCAGAAGTGTAACATCCTAAAATTTGAGTATCATCTTTTTGTTTGTGATAGCTTGGATATGATTTTATTGTGTACCTAATATAATCTTGTGAAGGCTTGGAATTATTCGAAGCTAGAATAATTGTTAGTATGAAGAATTTAGTGAAGTGGATCAAGTGATTATGATGCTTAAGTTAATTTAAGTGTTTGAAATTAGCACATGAAGAGTTATTGGCAAAGTGGTGTTGGCGCTTGGGTGGATGCATGAAGGGAGAGGTTCGAATCCCTTGGTTAGCAATTGGAAGGACTTTTATTTTCTTGTTCCCTTTCCTATTGTGTCGGTCAAACTCTATTTTTGGTATGGATGGATTTTCTTTCATTTTTGGATAGTAGACTAACGGAAAAAAAAGAGGCAAGTTATTAGTTAAGGTATGGAATCAAGGTGTTATGGAAGGATAAGGGGGCATAAGGCTTGATGTATGCGTGATGTTTTGGAAATTTTTTCTATGGCCGTTTGACCATGAATGTGGATGGTTTAGGGGGCTAGGGGGGTTGGCCGAATATTGTATGGGATTAGGGGGAAGATAGTTGGCCAAATTCTTGGCATTTTGTGCATCTTTTTCCCTTTTCTCCAAAATCTTTCTCCTCAGCCGAATTTGTCATGGGCATTAGGTGAAAATTTTGTTTTGTTTTGGCTACCATCTTTGACCATATTAGTATTTTTTTCTTCTCTTCCTCTCAAGCTTTTCTTTCTTTTTGGTACCGAAATATTATTACTTTTGAAGGAATTTTTCTTTCATTCTTTTTCTTACTTGACGGAATGTGCATCAATATTAAAAACTTTTTCTTTGTTCAATTTCTTCCATAACCGAAACCATATGGCCTTTTCATCATTTCTCTTCTTATTTTTTTTTATTTTCTTGTCTCTTCTTTTTTTTTTCTATTTTGTTAAAGCCGAAACTATAACCCTTGCTATTCTTTTCCTTAAGCCGAAAGTTTCACTTCATTAACACCATTGAAACTGACTGCTCCTAAGCACCAAAAGCCTATCATCTTTCTCATCTAAATTGATTTCTCCACTTCAGGTTCTTCTTGTCAATTTCTTGGAGTTTAGTGACCATTTTCATTTTGGTCAATACTTTTCGGTAAGAATCTCTTCTAGATTGATTTCTTTATCTCTTTCTTTTTCTGACGGTTGAAAAGCGAAACACTAATTCCCTATTTTCTTTGGCCGAATCTTGAAGGAAGGTTACGGGGTTTCTCTGTAGTCGTTGCATAGAGGGAGATCATTCGGGATTTGAATAATCCAAGGTAAGCAAGCATGATATTCGGCCAAAGGCCATATCTTTTTAGTGATAATCGATTTCTTATATAGTGTTATGTAGGTACTGTCGACGTTGAAGGCAAAAGTCAGAAATGTTAAGTATTCTATCGTTCTTAGTGTTTACAAGGTGTGTAGCCCTACACTAAAATTCCGATACATTAATAATATTAATGTTAGCATGTGTTAATAAGTAATATTAATGATAATGGCTTCGGGTACCATTCAATGGTGCATGATTTTCAAGTATGTTAAACCCCTAATACTTCGTTAATAATGCTATAAGCATGGATATGAAATAAGTATGATTCCGTTATGATTTTGGGTTATATGGCATGATATCGAAATAATATGTTTATTGCATGGGCATATGGGTGATATTGATAAAGGGGAAGTGTTCCGGTGGTTTTTACCACAATATCTGGTGACTTCGGTCACAATATTATGAATCCGATGACTTCGGTCACATATTATGAATCGGGTGACTTTGTCACACTTATCTGGTGGTTATGCCAGAATTTATAAGGGCGATATGCATGTTGACTGCAGCAACTGCCTTCGATGGTGTGTAGCGGATGGAGGGTCGATTTAGTAATCCCCACGGTGTGATTGGCAGGTACGGGTGGTGTGTAGCGGATGGATATCTAGGTGGGCTCGGGATTGCATTTTCATTTTATATGTACATGTGATAATATGATTTGCTATGTAATGGGCTTTATTTGTCACGATCGTTTGGGCCTTTAGTGTATTGTTACATATGGAGTCTATTGACTCACCCTTCGTAGGATAACTTTTTCAGGCGATACACATTGATTTCGACTAGGTCGGCGAGGACTACGTAGTGGCCATTGCTCAACACAGTATTCGGTTTTCTTTATAATTAAACTTATTACATTTTCTTTATTTATTTTGGGATTTATGTTGGATTATGTAATGCTCCTGCTACTTTTCAGCGTTGCATGTTGGAAATCTTTGACGAACTTGTGGAAGACATTATGGAGGTATTTATAGATGATTTTTCGGTATTCGGTAATTCTTTCCATCTTTGCCTTAAAAATTTAAAATGAGTTCTAATGAGATGTGAGGAAACAAACCTTGTTTTGCATTGGAAAAATGTCACTTTATGGTTAGAGAAGGGATTGTGTTAGGACATAAGATTTCTAGTAAAGGGATTGAGGTAGATAAAGCAAAGGTTGAAACCATAGAAAAATTACCTCCCCCTAGTTCAGTTAAGGCTATTAGAATCTTTTTAGGACATGCAGGGTTCTATAGAAGATTTATTAAAGATTTTTCTAAAATAGCTAAGCCTTTAACAAAATTACTAGAAAAAGATGTTCCTTTCAATTTCAATCAGGAATGTTTAGATGCATTTAATGTCCTTAAGGATAAATTAATAAATACTCCGATTATAATTGCACCTGATTGGAATTTACCCTTTGAACTAATGTGTGATGCAAGTGATTTTGCAGTAGGTGTAGTTTTGTGACAACGAAGGGATAACCATTTTCAGTCAATTTATTATGCTAGCAGAACATTAATGCCCACACAAGATAACTACACCACCACAGAGAAAGAATTACTAGCTGTAG
This sequence comes from Gossypium bickii, assembly GCA_025503065.1. Lineage (NCBI taxonomy): Eukaryota > Viridiplantae > Streptophyta > Magnoliopsida > Malvales > Malvaceae > Gossypium > Gossypium bickii. The sequence goes on along the minus strand of CP106717.1, from coordinate 55,230,842 downwards.
TTTTTTCTTTTGACAAGTTTAGGCAATATCTAATATTGTCTAAAGTTGTTGTTTACAATGACCATTCATCTCTTCGTTATCTTTTAACCAAATCTGATGCAAAACCTCAACTCATATGATGGATTTTACTCTTACAGGAATTTGACTTGGAGATACAAGATACGAAGGGAGCTGAGAATCTTGCAGCAGATCACCTCTCTAAAGTTGACAATACACATACCAAAGGGCTCAATGAAAGTGAGATAAACGACTAGTTTCCCAAAGAACAGCTCTTTTCTATAACACATTCTGAGGTACCATGGTTTGCAAATATTACAAATTATTTAGCCGTTAACATCTTGCCAAAAAGATTAACACATCATCAAAAGAAGCGATTCTTTGCTGATGCAAAAAGCTATTTTTGTGAAGATCCCTTTCTTTTTCGCATATGTGCAGATCAGGTAATTCGAAGATGCGTTACAAAGGCAGAAGTGTAACATCCTAAAATTTGAGTATCATCTTGTTGTTTGTGATAGCTTGGATATGATTTTATTGTGTACCTAATATAATCTTGTGAAGGCTTGGAATTATTCGAAGCTAGAATAATTGTTAGTATAAAGAATTTAGTGAAGTGGATCAAGTGATTATGATGCTTAAGTTAATTTAAGTGTTTGAAATTAGCACATGAAGAGTTATTGGCAAAGTGGTGTTGACGCTTGGGTAGATGCATGAAGGGAGAGGTTCGAATCCCTTGGTTAGCAATTGGAAGGATTTTTATTTTCTTGTTCCCTTTCTTATTGTGTCGGTCAAACTCTATTTTTGGTATGGATGGATTTTCTTTCATATTTGGATAGTAGACTAATGGAAAAAAAAGAGGCAAGTTATTAGTTAAGGTATGGAATCAAGGTGTTATGGAAGGATAAGGGGACATAAGGCTTGATGTATGCTTGATGTTTTGGAAATTTTTTCTATGGCCATTTGACCATGAATGTGGATGGTTTAGGGGGCTAGGGAGGTTGGCCGAATATTGTATGGGATTAGGGGGAAGATAGTTGGCCAAATTCTTGGCATTTTGTGCATCTTTTTCCCTTTTCTCCAAAGTCTTTCTCCTTAGCCGAATTTGTCATGGGCATTAGGTGAAAATTTTGTTTTGTTTTGGCTACCATCTTTGACCATATTGGTATTTTTTTCTTCTTTTCCTCTCAAGCTTTTCTTTCTTTTTGGTACCGAAATATTATTACCTTTGAAGGAATTTTTCTTTCATTCTTTTTCTTACTTGACCGAATGTGCATCAATATTAAAAACTTTTTCTTTGTTCAATTTCTTCCATAACCGAAACCATATAGCCTTTTCATCATTTCTCTTCTTCTTTTTTTTTTTATTTTCCTGTCTCTTCTTTTTTTTATTTTGTTAAAGCCGAAACTATAACCCTTGCTATTCTTTTCCTTAAGCCAAAAGTTTCACTTCATTAACACCATTGAAACCGACTGCTCCTAAGCACCAAAAGCCTATCATCTTTCTCATCTAAATTGATTTCTCCACTTCAGGTTCTTCTTGTCAATTTCTTGGAGTTTAGTGACCATTTGCGTTTTGGTCATTACTTTTCGGTAAGAATCTCTTCTAGATTGATTTCTTTATCTCTTTCTTTTACTGACGGTTGAAAAACGAAACACTAATTCCCTATTTTCTTTGGCCGAATCTTGAAGGAAGGTTACGGGGTTTCTCTGTAGTCGTTGTATAGAGGGAGATCATTCGGGATTTGAATAATCCAAGGTAAGCAAGCATGATATTCGGCCAAAGGCCATATCTTTTTAGTGATAATCGATTTCTCATATAGTGTTATGTAGGTACTGTTGACGTTGTAGGGAAAAGTCAGAAATCTTAAGTATTCTATCGTTCTTAGTGTTTACAAGGTGTGTAGCCCTACACTAAAATTCCGATACATTAATAATATTAATGTTAGCAGGTGTTAATAAGTAATATTAATGATTATGGCTTCGGGTACCATTCAATGGTACATGATTTTCCGGTATGTTAAACCCCTAATACTTCGTTAATAATGCTATAATCATGGATATGAAATAAGTGTGATTCCGTTATGATTTTGGGGTATATGGCATGATATCGAAATAATATGTTTATTGCATGGGCATATGGGTGATATTGATAAAGGGTAAGTGTTCCGGTTGTTTTTACCTTAATATCTGGTGACTTCGGTCACAATATTATGAATCCGGTGACTTCGATCACATATTATGAATCCGGTGACTTTGTCACACTTATCTGGTGGTTATGCCAGAATTTATAAGGGCGATATGCATGTTGACTGCAGCAACTGCCTTCGATGGTGTGTAGCGGATGGAGGGTCGATTTAGTAATGCCCACGGTGTGATTGGCAGGTACGGGTGGTGTGTAGCGGATAGATATCTAGGTGGGCTCAGGATTGCATTTTCATTTTATATGTACATGTGATAATATGATTTGCTATGTAATGGGCTTTATTTGTCACGATCGTTTGGGCCTTTAGTGTATTATTACATATGGAGTCTATTGACTCACCCTTCGTAGGATAACTTTTTCAGGTGATACACATTGATTTGGACTAAGTCGGCGAGGACTACGTAGTGGCCATTGCTCAACTCAGTATTCGGTTTTCTTTATAATTAAACTTATTACATTTTCTTTATTTATTTTGGGATTTATGTTGGATTATGTAATGCTCCTGCTACTTTTCAGCGTTGCATGTTGGCAAACTTTGACGAACTTGTGGAAGACATTATGGAGGTATTTATAGATGATTTTTCGGTATTCGGTAATTCTTTCCATCTTTGCCTTAAAAATTTAAAATGAGTTCTAATGAGATGTGAGGAAACAAACCTTGTTTTGAATTGGAAAAATGTTACTTTATGGTTAGAGAAGGGATTGTGTTAGGACATAAGATTTCTAGTAAAGGGATTGAGGTAGATAAAGCAAAGGTTGAAACCATAGAAAAATTACCTCCCCCTAGTTCAATTAAGGCTATTAGAATCTTTTTAGGACATGCAGGATTCTATAGAAGATTTATTAAAGATTTTTCTAAAATAGCTAAGCCTTTAACAAAATTACTAGAAAAAGATGTTCCTTTCAATTTCAATCAGGAATGTTTAGATGCATTTAATGTCTTTAAGGATAAATTAATAAATACTCCGATTATAATTGCACCTGATTGGAATTTACCCTTTGAACTAATGTGTGATGCAAGTGATTTTGCAGTAGGTGTAGTTTTGTGACAACGAAGGGATAGCCATTTTCAGTCAATTTATTATGCTAGCAGAACATTAACGCCCACACAAGATAACTACACCACCACAGAGAAAGAATTACTAGCTGTGGTTTTTTCTTTTGACAAGTTTAGGCAATATCTAATATTGTCTAAAGTTGTTGTTTACAATGACCATTCAGCTCTTTGTTATCTTTTAACCAAATCTGATGCAAAACCTCGACTCATATGATGGATTTAACTCTTACAGGAATTTGACTTGCAGATACAAGATAAGAAGGGAGCTGAGAATCTTGCAGCAGATCACCTCTCTAAACTTGACAATACACATACCAAAGGGCTCAATGAAAGTGAGATAAACGACTAGTTTCCCAAAGAACAACTCTTTTCTATAACACATTCTGAGGTACCATGGTTTGCACATATTGCAAATTATTTAGCCGCTAACATCTTGCCAAAAAGATTAACACATCATCAAAAGAAGCGATTCTTTGCTGATGCGAAAGACTATTTTTGTGAAGATCCCTTTCTTTTTCGCATATGTGCAGATCAGGTAATTCGAAGATGCGTTACAAAGGCAGAAGTGTAACATCCTAAAATTTGAGTATCATCTTGTTGTTTGTGATAGCTTGGATATGATTTTATTGTGTACCTAATATAATCTTGTGAAGGCTTGGAATTATTCGAAGCTAGAATAATTGTTAGTATGAAGAATTTAGTGAAGTGGATCAAGTGATTATGATGCTTAAGTTAATTTAAGTGTTTGAAATTAGCACATGAAGAGTTATTGGCAAAGTGGTGTTGGCGCTTGGGTGGATGCATGAAGGGAGAGGTTCGAATCCCTTGGTTAGCAATTGGAAGGATTTTTATTTTCTTGTTCCCTTTCCTATTGTGTCGATCAAACTCTATTTTTGGTATGGATGGATTTTCTTTCATTTTTGGATAGTAGACTAATGGAAAAAAAAAGGCAAATTATTAGTTAAGGTATGGAATGAAGATGTTATGGAAGGATAAGGGGACATAAGGTTTGATGTATGCGTGATGTTTTGGAAATTTTTTCTATGGCCATTTGACCATGAATGTGGATGGTTTAGGGGGCTAGGGGGTTGGCCGAATATTGTATGGGATTAGGGGGAAGATAGTTGGCCAAATTCTTGGCATTTTGTGCATCTTTTTCCCTTTTCTCCAAAATCTCTCTCCTTAGCCGAATTTGTCATGGGCATTAGGTGAAAATTTTGTTTTGTTTTGGCTACCATCTTTGACCATATTGGTATTTTTTTCTTCTTTTCCTCTCAAGCTTTTCTTTCTTTTTGGTACTGAAATATTATTACTTTTGAAGGAATTTTTCTTTCATTCTTTTTCTTACTTGACCGAATGTGCATCAATATTAAAAACTTTTTCTTTGTTCAATTTCTTCCATAACCGAAACCATATAGCCTTTTCATCATTTCTTTTCTTCTTTTTTTTTTATTTTCCTTTCTCTTCTTTTTTTTCTATTTTGTTAAAGCTGAAACTATAACCCTTGCTATTCTTTTCCTTAAGCCGAAAGTTTCACTTCGTTAAGCCCATTGAAACCGACTGCTCCTAAGCACAAAAAGCCTATCATCTTTCTCATCTAAATTGATTTCTCCACTTCAGGTTCTTCTTGTCAATTTCTTGGAGTTTAGTGACCATTTGCGTTTTGGTCATTACTTTTCGGTAAGAATCTCTTCTAGATTGATTTCTTTATCTCTTTCTTTTTCTGACGGTTGAAAAGCGAAACACTAATTCCCTATTTTCTTTGGCCGAATCTTGAAGGAAGGTTACGGGGTTTCTCTATAGTCATTGTATAGAGGGAGATCATTCGGGATTTGAATAATTCGAGGTAAGCAAGCATGATATTCGGCCAAAGGCCATATCTTTTTAGTGATAATCGATTTCTCATATAGTGTTATGTAGGTACTGTCGATGTTGTAGGCAAAAGTCAGAAATCTTAAGTATTCTATCGTTCTTAGTGTTTACAAGGTGTGTAGCCCTACACTAAAATTCCGATACATTAATAATATTAATGTTAGCATGTGTTAATAAGTAATATTAATGATTATGGCTTCGGGTACCATTCAATGGTACACGATTTTCAGGTATGTTAAACCCCTAATACTTCGTTAATAATGCTATAAGCATGGATATGAAATAAGTATGATTCCATTATGATTTTGGGGTATATGGCATGATATCGAAATAATATGTTTATTGCATGGGCATATGGGGGATATTGATAAAGGGGAAGTGTTCCGGTTGTTTTTACCACAATATCTGGTGACTTCGGTCACAATATTATGAATCCGGTGACTTCGGTCACATATTATGAATCCGGTGACTTTGTCACACTTATCCGTGGTTATGCGGAAATTTATAAGGCGATATGCATGTTGACCGCAAAGAATCCTTCGATGGTGTGTAGCGGATGGAGGGTCGATTTAGTAATCCCCACAGTGTGATTGGCAGGTACGGGTGGTGTGTAGCGGATGGATATCTAGGTGGGCTCGAGATTGCATTTTCATTTTATATGTACATGTGATAATATGATTTGCTATGTAATGGGCTTTATTTGTCACGATCGTTTGGGCCTTTAGTGTATTGTTACATATTGAGTCTATTGACTCACCCTTCGTAGGATAACTTTTTCAGGTGATACACATTGATTTGGACTAGGTCGGCGAGGACTACGTAGTGGCAATTGCTCAACTCAGTATTTGATTTTCTTTATAATTAAACGTATTACATTTTTTTTATTTATTTTGGGATTTATGTTGGATTATGTTTTGTAATAAGGCCGCCATAAACTGATTTATTTATACGTTCTAAATTTTATTTTTGCAATGCTCAATTTCAACAAAATAATTAAATATTTTTGACGAACGCCCTAAAATTGTTTTGACACCTAATTACCTATGGTTTTCAACTAAATCATAAATTCTAAATTCGGTTGTTCTTTTGATTTACAAAATCAAAAAGTTAACGATTTAATAAGATACAAATTTAAATCACAAAAACGGTTTTCAACAATATCGTACTTCAAATCTATTTCTCCTACCACGAAATCACATGATTTTCAAAATCGACAAAACGAGTTTTTCTCAAGAAGCATACCAGATCCGGTTGGGGCTTGTGGGCCGGGTTTGGGGTGTTTCAACTTGGTATCAGAGCCCAATTTTAAACACTCGGCCTTGGGTTTTGAAGTCCACAATGTTTTCAAAAATTAAGCTCAAATGATTTTTTTTTTTGAAAATTTTTGGTTAAACTGGTTTTTATGGAAGCATGCCACCCAAGTTCTCAGCCCAGGTCCGTCAGGTAAGTTCTTTTGTTGATAAATTGATTTCAATATGTTGATAGGCATAGGAAACTGTACTTTAGAGACATGGACCCTAGGTATATGTGTACTTCCAAGGAAAAACCACTGATTAAATCTCTGTTGCATAAGACTTTCTTTAAACAAGAAGTGAAAAGACTCTAATGCATAAAATTTTTGTAAAAACAGATAAGACGCTAAGTAGACATGAGTTCTAGGGGCGTGGTCGCCGTGTGACGCCTTGGAGAGCGAGAATGGCTATGTCGAAACCGATTAGGTCCAGTCGGGGTTCGAATATGAGGCACCGCCACCACCGGTAGGGGAGAGAATTTTCAAGAGCAAATCGGAGGAGATGACGCAGCATGATCGCAGCTATCTTTGCCGCGAGTTCTAGAGCGTGTAGTGGGAGCTAGTATGGGTATTGGAGCTCGAAAGTCAGTAGCTGAAAGACTTAGATCAAACGGAGACGAGGTTTTTAGGGGAGTATCTGGGGTAGCTCCGAATGTAGCGAGTCTTCGTTAGAGGCGATCGAGAGGATTATGGACGATTTGGACCCTTCCTTTGCCGAGAGAAAAGCCGAAAAAGGTCTTTGTTTACCGCTTTCGAGATGAGGCCTACCAGTGGTGGCTCATCGTCAAAGAGAGTATCCCTGCGGATCGAGTGGATTGGGGGTATTTTAAGGTTAAGTTTGAAGGGAAGTACGTTGGAGCTAGCTACATTGACTCTCAGAGAAAGGCATTTCTGAATTTAGTGTAAGGAAATAAGTCGATAGGTGAGTATGAAGCGGAGTTTCTGCAGCTAAGTCGGTATGCTAGAGGGATTGTAGCTACTGATTATCAGCGGTGTGTTAGATTTGAGGATGGCTTGAGAGATAAGCTGCGAGTGTTAATTGCTCCGCATCGAGAGAGGACTTTGCAGTTTTAATGGATAGGGCGCGGATAGCTGAAGAAGTTAAGTGGGTGAGAGACGTAACCGGATCGAGGTCAGAATAAGAATAAGAGGAGCTATGGGTCTTCAAGGTTATCCGGGAATTTTCAAAAGAGACCTAGAGTTGATGGGTTGCGAGGTCGCGAGTTTCTGCGCGGGAGGGCGATCTGTACTTGTGCTCAGTATGGGAAGATGCACTCGGGTGAATGTTGGAAAAAGACGGGAGGATGTTTTAAGAAATGCACGGTCCAAGGATCATATGATTAAGGATTGTCCGATGGATACGGATAGGAATCGTCCAGCAGGTTAGGGTTTTTATCAGCCGGCAGCGGTGGTCGTCAGCCCGCTGGCGGGGGTCGTGGTCCAAATGGTAGAGGTAATGGTTCTGGTAGAGGTCGCAGAACATCGGCGCGAGGCGATGGTAACTCGAGGCTAGGCAGCCAGGTCTGGTGTATGCGGTTCGTCGGAAAGAAGATAGTAACGCACCTGATGTTATCACGAGTACGTTTCTGATATCTGGATTACCCTTAATTGCTTTGATAGATATAGGGTCAACTCATTCATACATCGCTAGTGAAGTACCGGAACTCGCATGAACTCTCGAGATCGTACCTAGGAAGATGACCGTACTTAGTCCGTTAGGGCAGACTATAGTAGTAAATAAGCTCTTTAAGGAAGTGCCTTTAGAAGTGCAAGGGACGCAGTTTTCGGCTGATTTAATGGAGTTACCATTCGGAGAATTTGACCTGATCCTAGGCATGGACTGGTTAGTGAAGTATCGTGCGAATGTAGATTGTCTTTGCTAAGCGCTTTGTCGTGAGAACTATTGACGCGATAAGGAAGTTATGGTGATGGGCGAGAGACGGAACTATTTATCAAATATGGTATCTGCTCTTAAGGCAGAGAAGATGGTTAGGAAGGGTTGTTTAGCTTTTCTTATGTTGGTCAGTGCCTTAGAGGATAAGGAGGCAACTGTTGAAGAGGTCAGAACTGTAAGGGAATTCGTGGATGTCTTTTCGAAAGAACTTCCAGGATTACCTCCAAATCGTGAGGTGGAATTTGGGATTGACTTGTTGCACAGTACGCGCGCGATATCTATCGCCCGTCATAGTAGAATGGCACCAAAGGAGTTGGTTGAGCTTAAGGCTCAGATTCAAGAGTTGCTTGATTGTGGGTTTATCTGACCCAGTGTGTCTCTATAGGGAGCACCGGTCTTGTTCGTGAAGAAGAAGGACAGGACTATGCGTATGTGCATAGATTACCGGCAGTTGAATAAGCTGACCATCAAGAACAAGTACCCTTTGCCAAGGATAGATGACTTGTTCGATCAGCTTAAGGGAGCTGTGGTATTCTCAAAGATAGATCTAAGGTCGGGGTATCATCAGCTCAAGGTGAAGGAAATGGATATCTATACGACAGCTTTTCGAACAAGATACGGGCATTATGAGTTCTTGGTAATGCCATTTGGATTGACGAATGCCCTAGCTGCGTTCATGGATATGATGAATCAGGTTTTCCAACCCTACTTGGATCAGTTCATCGTGGTGTTCATAGACGACATCCTAGCGTATTCCAAGTCTGAGGTAGAGCGTGATGAACATCTTCAGATAGTGTTGCAAGTGTTAAGGGACAAGAAGCTTTATGCCAAATTCAGCAAGTGCGAATTTTGGCTGAAGGAAGTTGCGTTCTTAGGGCATGTGGTGTCTGCGGAAAGGATAAGGGTGGATCCTCGGAAGATTGAGGCAGTGTTAGATTGGAAGCCACCTAAGTCTGTAGCTGAGGTTCATAGTTTCTTGGGTTTAGCGGGCTACTATAGAAGGTTCGTCGAAGGATTCTCATCGATAGCTGCAACTTTAGCGAAATTGTTGAGAAAAGAGGTACATTTTGTTTGGGCAGATAGGTAGCAAGAAAGCTTTGAGAAGCTTAAGAGGGTTTTGACTGAAGCTCTGGTTTTGATTCAGCCTGAGGCAGGGAAGGATTTTGTGGTGTACTGTGATGCGTCTCACATAGGACTAGGATATGTTCTGATGCAAGACGGGAAGGTGGTCGCTTATGCGTCTCGGCAATTGAGGCCACACGAGGTTAACTGTCCGACGCATGACTTAGAGTTGGCAGCGGTAGTCTTTGCTCTTAAGGTTTGGAGGCATTATCTGTATGGAGAAAAGTCAGTAATCTACACGGATCACAAGAGTCAGAAGTATTTGCTGACTCAGAAGGAGCTGAATCTGAGATAGCGAAGATGGGTGGAGTTGTTGAAAGACTACGATTGTTCTATAGAGTATCATCCGGGCAAGGCGAATGTAGTGGCAGATGCCTTAAGTCGAAAAGTAGTGTCAGATTTGAGGGCGATGTTTGCACATCTCAGTCTTTTTGACGATGGAAGCTTGCTGGAGGAATTACAAGTAAAGCCGACATGGTTGAGTCAGGTGAAAGAAAGACAATTGGTAGACGTTGATCTAAGCGCTAAGTTGCAGCAAGTGCAGAGTGGGAAGTTGGAAGATTATGGTGTTAATAGCGATGGAGTGTTGTGTTTCAAGGGTAAGGTCTGTATGCCAAGGGATGAGGAGCTAAGGCGAAGGATTCTTCAGGAATCGCATAGTAGCCCTTATGCTATGCATCCTAGAGGTAGTAAGTTGTACAAGGATCTTCGGGATCAGTTTTGGTGGCTTGGTCTTAAGCAGGAAGTTAAAGAATTTATAGGAAAGTGTTTAACGTGTCAGCAAGTTAAGGCTGAACACCAAGTTCCGTCAGGGTTGCTTCAGCCTTTAAAGATTCCGCAGTGGAAGTGGAAGCGAATCACCATGGACTTTGTTAGTGGGCTTCCCGCCGCCTACTAAGAAAGACTCGGTTTGGGTGATAGTGGATCGATTGACGGTCTGCATTTTCATACACCGGGAGTTGATTACTCTTTGCGGTTGGCGAAGTTGTATGTGGCGTAGATTGTGAGGTTGCATGGAGTACCGGGTCAATTATTTCGGATAGGGATCCGAGGTTTACGTCTCGATTTTGGAAAGCATTACATCAGCTTTAGGCACCAAGTTGGACTTGATCGGGCATTTCATCCACAATCGGCGGTCGATCACCGAGTGAGTAATCCAAGTGTTAGAGGATATGTTGAGGGGTTGTGTGATAGACTTTAGAGGAAGCTGGAAAGAGTTTTTGCCTTTAGCGGAATTTGCGTACAACAATAGCTATCAAGCGAGTATTCAGATGGCACCATACGAAGCACTATATGGACGGATTTGTCGCACTCCTACGTGTTGGACAGAATTAGGGGAACGTCAGGTTTTGGGTCCAGAGATTGTGGCAGAATCTGAAGAAAAGGTCAAGGTAATTCGGGCACGATTGAATGAGGCATCTGATAGGCAAAAGTTGTACGCACACCTTAAGCGAAAGGATATAGAATTTGCTGTGGGGGATCAAGTGTTCCTAAAGGTTTCACCTTGGAAGAAGGTGATGAGATTTGGTCGCAAGGGAAAGTTAAGTCCCAGGTTTATAGGACCTTATCGGGTTTTGAAGCAGATTGGACCAGTGGCATATCAGTTAGAGTTACCTTCGAAGTTGAAGCAAATGCACGATATGTTCCATGTTTCGATGCTACGACATTACTGGTCAGATCCATTTCATGTAGTACCAGTTGAGGAGGTGGAATTACGACCAGATTTGTCCTACGAGGAAGAGCCGATTCAGATTCTGGAACGGGATGTAAAGGTTACGGAGAAAGTCAGTTCCTCTCGTTAAAGTGTTATGGCGTAATCATGGATCGGAAGAGGCTTCATGGGAGCCGGAAGAGGCAATGCGACAGCAATACCCTCATTTGTTCTAGCCAGGTAATTTCGAGGATGAAATTTTCTTTTAGGAGGGTAGAGTTGTAACATCCTAAAATTTGAGTATCATCTTGTTGTTTGTGATAGCTTGGATATGATTTTATTGTGTGCCTAATATAATCTTTTGAAGGCTTTGAATTATTCGAAGCTAGAATAATTGTTAGTAAGAAGAATTTAGTGAAGTGGATCAAGTGATTATGATGCTTAAGTTAATTTAAGTGTTTGAAATTAGCACATGAAGAGTTATTGGCAAAGTGGTCTTGGCGCTTCGGTGGATGCATGAAGGGAGAGGTTCGAATCCCTTGGTTAGCAATTGGAAGCATTTTTATTTTCTTGTTCCCTTTCCTATTGTGTCGGTCAAACTCTATTTTTGGTATGGATGGATTTTCTTTCATTTTTGGATAGTAGACTAATGGAAAAAAAAAAGGCAAGTTATTAGTTAAGGTATGGAATCAAGGTGTTATGGAAGGATAAAGGGACATAAGGCTTGATGTATGCATGATGTTTTGGAAATTTTTTCTATGGCCATTTGACCATGAATGTGGACTGTTTATGGGGCTAGGGGGGTTGGCCGAATATTGTATGGGATTAGGGGGGAGATAGTTGGCCAAATTCTTGGCATTTTGTGCATCTTTTTCCATTTTCTCCAAAATCTTTCTCCTTAGCCGAATTTGTCATGGGCATTAGGTGAAAATTTTGTTTTGTTTTGGCTACCATCTTTGACCATATTGGTATTTTTTTCTTCTTTTCCTCTCAAGCTTTTCTTTCTTTTTAGTACCGAAGTATTATTACTTTTGAAGGCATTTTTCTTTCATTCTTTTTCTTACTTGACCGAATGTGCATCAATGTTAAAAACTTTTTCTTTGTTCAATTTCTTCCATAACCGAAACCATATAGCCGTTTGATCATTTCTCTTCTTCTTCTTTTTTTCTTTTCCATTCTCTTCTTTTCTTTCTATTTTGTTAAAGCCGAAACTATAACCCTTGCTATTCTTTTCCTTAAGCCGAAAGTTTCACTTCATTAACACCATTGAAACCGATTGCTCCTAAGCACCAAAAGCCTATCATCTTTCTCATCTAAATTGATTTCTCCACTTCAGGTTCATCTTGTCAATTTCATGGAGTTTAGTGACCATTTGCGTTTTGGTCATTACTATTCAGTAAAAATCTCTTCTAGATTGATTTCTTTATCTCTTTCTTTTTCTGACGGTTGAAAAGTGAAACTCTAATTCCCTATTTTCTTTGGCCGAATCTTGAAGGAAGGTTACGGGGTTTCTCTGTAGTCATTGTATAGGGGGAGATCATTTGGGATTTGAATAATCCAAGGTAAGCAAGCATGATATTAGGCAAAAGGCCATATCTTTTTAGTGATAATCGATTTCTCAGATAGTGTTATGTAGGTACTGTCGACGTTGTAGGCAAAAGTCAGAAATCTTAAGTATTCTATCGTTCTTAGTGTTTACAAGGTGTGTAGCCCTACACTAAAATTCCGATACATTAATAATATTAATGTTAGCTTGTGTTAATAAGTAATATGAATGATTATGGCTTCGGGTACCATTCAGTGGTACATGATTTTCAGGTATGTTAAACACCTAATACTTCGTTAATAATGCTATAAGCATGGATATGAAATAAGTATGATTCCGTTATGATTTTGGGGTATATGGCATGATATCGAAATAATATGTTTATTGCATGGGCATATGGGTGATATTGATAAAGGGGAAGTGTTCCGGTGGTTTTTACCACAATATCCGGTGACTTCGGTCACAATATTATGAATCCAGTGACTTCGGTCACATATTATGAATCTGGTGACTCTGTCACACTTATCTGGTGGTTATGCCACAATTTATAAGGGCAATGTGCATGTTGACTGCAGCAATTGCCTTCGATGGTGTGTAGCGGATGGAGGGTCGATTTAGTAATCCCCACAGTGTGATTGGCAGGTACGGGTGGTGTGTAGCGGATGGATATCTAGGTGGGCTCGGGATTGCATTTTCATTTTATATGTACATGTGATAATATGATTTGCTATGTAATGGTCTTTATTTGTCACGATCGTTTGGGCCTTTAGTGTATTGTCACACATTGAGTCTGTTGACTCACCCTTTGTGGGATAACTTTTCAGGTGATACACATTGATTTGGACCGGGTCGGCGAGGACTACGTGGTGGCTATTGCTCAACTCAGTATTCGATTTTCTTTATAATTAAACTTATTACATTTTCTTTATTTATTTTGGGATTTATTTTGGATTATGTTTTGTAATAAGGCCACCATAAACTGATTTATTTATACGTTCTAAATTTTATTTTTGCAACGCCCAATTTCAACAAAATAATTAAATATTTTTGACGAACGCCCTAAAATTGTTTTGACACCTAATTACCTATGGTTTTCAACTAAATCATAAATTCTAAATTCGGTTCTTCTTTTGATTTACAAAATCATAAAGTTAACGATTTAATAAGATACAAATTTAAATCACAAAAACGGTTTTCAACAATATCGTACTTCAAATCTATTTCTCCTACCACGAAATCACATGATTTTCAAAACCGACAAAACGAGTTTTCCTCAAGAAGCATACCAGATCCGGTCGGGGCTTGTGGGCCGAGTTTGGGGTGTTTCAAGAAGCAAGAAAAATCCTGGAACATTGCCATTCAGGACCTTCAAGAGGCCACTACAGTGGCATCAAGACAACACATAAAATACTCGAATCAGGTTTTTTTGGCCCACTCTATTTAAAGACGACAACAGGTATGTCGCTTTATGTAATAAATGCCAAAGAACAGGTAATATTTCTAAACGTGATGAGATGCCTCAAACATATATGTTATCATGTGAAATATTTGATGTATAGGGTATTGATTTTATGAGACCATTCCCTAGTTCATTTGGAAATAAATACATCCTAGTGGTAGTTGACTACATGTCAAAATGGGTTGAAGCCGAAGCCTTACCTACTTATGATGCTAGAGTGGTAGTTAAGTTTCTTAAGAAACTGTCTCTCGATTTGGAACACCTAGAGCTATCATTAGTGATAGGGGCACTCATTTCTGTAATACTCAATTCGACAGGGTCTTAAAGAAATATGGAGTACACCACAAGATAGCTACGCCATATCACCCTCAAACCAGTGGGCAAGTTGAAGTAGCAAACCGAGAACTTAAACGCATTCTAGAAAAAATGGTTGAATCAAACAGGAAAGGTTGGGCATTAAAAGTAGATGACACCTTATGGGCCTATAGAACAGCATTTAAAACCCCTCTAGGGACATCCCCATACAAACTTGTATACGGGAAAATCTATCATTTACCATTCGAGTTAGAACGCAAAGCTTTTTGGGCCATAAAGTTTTTAAATTTTGATCTTAAAACTACATGAAATAAAAGAATGATGCAGATGAATGAGCTAGACGAATGGAGACCTGAGGCCTACGAGAACTCGAAACTATACAAAGAGGCAACAAAGCGGTGCCATGATGCTCGTCTAAAGAAGTTGAAACAATTCGTAGTAGGGGACTTGGTCCTACTATACAACTCAAGGCTTAAATTATTTCCTGGGAAGCTAAAATCAAGATGGTCAGGCCCATTCATGATAAAAACAATTTTTTCATATGGCACAATCGAGGTAACTCACCACACTAAGGGCACATTCAAGGTAAATAGTCACCGACTCAAGATTTATAATGGTGTAGATTTTAGGGAAATTAGAGAGGAGTTTCAACTCTTTGAACCTTCTTTTAGAAATGAAACATGGAAAATCTAGCTTAGGACTATAAACGAGCACTTCTAGGGAGGCAACCTGACCACTAATTCATTAATATTTTACTTTTAAGCATCTGAATCCATACTAATTAAATCGATGAAGTGCAGGTTTAGGCCACACGGCACTACACACGGGCGTGCCCGTGTCCTTGTGGAAGCCAGGGGATGAACCATGGGATGAACCATGGGCGTGCGAGTAGCCGTGCACGACATAGAAAAATTTCTTTTCCCAAACACTGCTGGCGGTAATAGTCCACGCCCGTGCCGATGACCCGTGTGAGGTTACTGACTTGTTAGGCACGGGTTAAACACAGCCATGCCTTCTAACCGTGTCAACATACTGACTTGCCAAACACGGGAGGAACACGCTCGTGCCCTATTACCATGCCAACATTCTAACTTCTCGAACACTGGAGGAGCACGTCCGTTTTAAATGACCGTGTAAAGAAAGACACGGGCAGCCACCACACCCACGACCGTGCCCGAATACCCTGAACGCGCCCAAAATTCAAAATCACGAAAAACACGGGCTAATGAAAAAATAGCACAGGCATGGCCATTGACCGTGCGCTCACCCCTATTTAAGAAACTTAACAGCTCATCTCCCCCAAATCAACCCTAAACCAAAATTTAAGCTTCATCTCTCTCAAATCCAGCCACACTCAAACCCTCCACCGTCCCAACAAAACTTCAACCTTCCTTTCTTCCAAGAAAACCAACTAAAACTGTGAACACACTCGCTCCACCACCGTGCTGCAGGAAAAACACACCCTCGCCACTGCCGTGTATGTGCAGAAAACCTCACAGCACCACCGTGCTCCGCCCGTGTCCAGCCGATTTGCACCATCACAACCTCTGGTACAATGTCGTCATCACGAGGAAAACAAACCACGGTCGCCCCAACTAAGAAAAGAAAAGGACCCAGATCGTCCTCAGCCAGTGCTTCTTCCGAAATAAGACACCGCCTGCTTCAATTCACTCAAGAAGCTCAAGAAGAACGATATATGGCATTTTGGGACAGACCTCTCGGCATCGGTAGATGCGTTGACTGGAACGCTGTGGAACAGGTCAGACTAGCAGCCGATAGTTGAGCCCTCATCTTGACCGAGCTGTGGGAGCAATTTTTCTCTATCATCGAGCCCGCATATTTGGAACTCACACTCGAGTTCTACACCACTTTCACCTTACAGACAGCGATGGCCCAATATGACGGCCCGGGCACAGTCCAATTCCATTTAGGGGGCACGGTACGTCGACTAACTGCACCACAATTCGACACAGCACTCGGACTCTACATGGAGGAGTTCATAGCAGAAAATCCACTCTCCGAGTTAAACCGTCACTCCATCAGCACTTCAATCGCCGGGCGCAGCAGTGGCTTCCACCACAGTGTGTCTCGACCCCGATCCGCTCTAAGGCGACAGCCCTTGTCCAACCCCTGCGGTATATCCATGCCATTTTAGCTCACACTATCACAGGTCGACGTGAGAGCATCGACATGGTGAATAAGCATGATGTATACTACCTATCGTGCATGTCAGAAGGGCACATTTTCAATCTCGCATAGTTCATCGCCTGTGCAATTCAGCACCAAACGGAGCCGCATAGAAAGGGAATTTTATCGATGGGGCCATACATCACACAATTGGCTCGGCATTTTGGCCTCCTCAACACCGAGGCTCAGACCACCTCCCTAACACTAATCGGCCAGATGGTACCTCAGAGCATCCAGACAATGCTACCAATGAGGATGATTAAACATCGTCGAGGGACCGACCCTCCTCAATATCGATTAGTGACCTCCACAGACGAGGGGGAGCCCAAGGACATTACTGATGATGTCCCACCACCATCACAGGAGACACTAGACCCGAGCCAGCGACCACCCCATGCAGCAGCCTCATTGGCGGATATCTTTGCACACCTCAACTAGTTCGAGCAGTATTTCACCGACACCGCTCAATCTTTTAATAGGATTGAGGCCAGCCTCCAGCAGATATGCCATCACCTCCATATCTCATCAACGACACCACTACAGGACCCGGCCGATGATGAGGACCTCTGAGACCTTTTATCTAGTTTTTCTTTTACTTATTTTAAGTTTTTATTTTTTTATTTTATTTTTATTTTTTCATTTATCTTAATTTCTATTTGTCTTAGTTTGAACTTTTTCTTCATACATTACAAACTTTTATCATGATTATCATTCACATCTAACCTTCTAGTATTCCTAACATATATTTATTTAATGACGCCTCTAAGATTTCTAACTGATGACTTAGCAGTTTCAAATGAACACTCCATATACACAAACACATCACTAGGAGTAATTCACTATTACACAAGTCATCCAACACCACGACCTCTCCCCATCCTCCTTTCACTGCCACCTCAAGGAATCCATCAAAAATTTAGGGAGTGTTCTTTCCCCTTCTCTTTTGATTTATCCCTTAACTGTTATTATCTATATGTGTACATTGAGGGCACTATACATCTTAAGTGTGAGGGGTGAATAGTTATTTCGAGAAAATGCATATTTTTTTTCATTATTCTCAAAATCCTTGAATTTAATCTTGCTCTAAATTAATTTCTTCATATTACTAATTAGAATGAAATTTCTGATGATTTATGACTTTGATTGATGTGTATTAGATTAAGTCTTTGGTAATTGGGCATTGATGATTGAATTTGAAGGATACTAGAGAATCAAGCATGATAAGTCTATTTTTTAGAAATTAAAAATTCTTTCTAGGTTGTCTACCTGAATTTGAATATTACTTTGAAGTTTAAAATTTAGGAGGTTGACATCAAAATACCCATAATTTTTGTGAGATTTTGAGCCTTATAGAGCATATATTCTTTTTCATGCTCACTTTTTGATTATGAGTGTGTCAACATTGAACTGTTATTCTAGAACTTGCCTTGATTATACATGTCAAGACCATATCTATGATTTGATATACAGAGATGATAAAGGCATCTAGGATCTAACCCTCTAGCACCACTAAAAGACCTACCTTCATAAATTAACCCCTAGTGAACCCCGTTTAATCCTAGCAACCCTTTTTATTGACTCACCCACTAATTTTAACCCAAAACCCTTTGTATTTGTTATCACCATTCCTTTTTAACTACCCTTTTTGTCGAGATTTGATTTTGAACAGTTTCTTAACTATGTTCTATATTTTAGTTATAAAAGTTCATTCTTATTATTATAATGATTTGTTCTTAATTAAAAAAATGAAGTATATTCATTATTAGTTCTATCTTAAGTGAGCTTATGCATGTAAATTTCAAATTTTGAAGAAACAGCTCGTATTATTAAAATTTTCAATTAATGTAATTATTTAGGATTAGTTCATTTTTTCTAGTTAGGTAATCTATCAAGTCAATCTCGATTCTAACCTTCTAATTCAGCCTTTATCTATACCGTTAACCTAAGCCCCGTTACAACCCTGTAAAAGACCTTTTGATTTGTGTATCATCTCATTTTGCAGTGGTGGAGATTTGACTTTCAAGCAAGCCTATGGGATTAACCTTTCATGTTCGACTTTTGAGTGCTTAATTTTGAACCTTAAACACTTTGATTGATTTCAGTGAATCTTTAGTGAGGATGTCAACTCTAGTCGATTTTGAATCATAGGTAGTTATTCAGGTAAGGGGAAACGCCTATGTTTCATACTAAAAATGTATGACTTTGATTGTTTGAATCTTTAGGACTCCTTGAGTTGAATTATCCATGTATGAATTATCTTTGAATTATGATAAAGCATGATTGGTGAATTATTAATTATGGAAATTTCGTTTTAATTGTAAGTTGAGAATTTTGCTTGAGGACAAGCAAAAGCTTAAGTGTGGGGGTATTTGATAAACCATAAAAGTAACATATTTTAATCCCACATTTAGTATACTTTTGGATGATTTATTCTCTGTTTCACATAAGAAAGGTGCTCTTTACCTTTCTTTTCATGTCTTATACCCAGAAAAGCACCCAAGGATAAAAAGAACGAGAAACGGGCCCAAAACGGAGTAAATTAGGCCAAGGAAGAAATCGACACACCTGGACTTAAGCCCGCACGGCCGTGCCTTACTGATCATCTAGAACACGACCTGACCCCCTGATTTACACGGCCGTGTCCCATTAAAGAAATTCGATCACGGCTTGAAGACTAGTCACACAGGCGTGTTCCATGGCCGTGTCCCTATCGTGGCAAAGAGCAATTACATTCAGAATTGGATACTTTGGGGCGAAGAAACCTATTTCAAAAGCCTATATAAACCCCCTAAGTATCAGCTGAAAAGGGGGTGGTTAGCTAGGCCAAGGAGCCAAGCCGAAAAGGTCAGATTTGTAGGAATCACTCGAAGATAGCCAGTTGACCCATCTCAAGAAGCCGGAATTCTACTCAAGACGGTGGATCTCTCCTTCAATTCTTTCAAGGAGGTTTAGGGATTTCTTATGTTTTATTTTATCTTTTCTCTTGAGATGTTTTCTTTTATAGTTATGAGCTAAATCCTTTAGATACCTGAAGGGGATGAAACCTATGATGAATCTTGTTATTGATTTCTGAATTATATGATAAATACTTAATTTGTTCTTAATTATGTGAGCTTAGTCCAAATTTGATGTGCTTAGGTGGAGGAGGAATAGACCCTGCCTAAGAGTAGATCTAGCATAATTAAGCGGAGTTGATTGCACGCCTACAGATAGGGTGACGAGATTTTTCTGGATTAGGGTGAAACCTAATATGGGAGTCCACAGATCGATTTACTGCTATTCTAGAGGGTTATTAAGTGAGAAAGAGATTTCCATTAATTAACCTAGGGTTAGACGTTATTCGCTTCGAGAGAAGGTTTAATATACGCTAGGGAGTCTTAGGGATCAAACTAAGTGAATGAATCGTATGGTTCAGGGTTAAATAACAAGTGAAGTCTAGGTGGATTCTTCCTGAGGGTATCGTATTAATCAACTGAGTTTTCCTAAAGTTATTTCCCCAATTTAGTCTTTTTATCTTTGTGTCTTTAGCTTAGTAGTTAATTTAGATTATTTTAAATCAACTTCACCTTATTTTAGGATAAATAATAAAAAGAAAGTTAGTATTAGTACTTTTAGTTCCTTTGGCTTCGATAATTCGGTCTTGCCTAAGCTATACTACTGCTCGATAGGTACACTTACCTTTAATCGTTGTCAGAGTTAGTTTCCAGGTTCGATCATTCTCTTTATAAATTTTAAGACTTTGATTTCAGCGATCAATTCACTATTAGTTTTGTGATTAGGTGAGCTTATACGTTAAATTCCAATTATTTAAGAAGAAAGCTCGTATTAGAGTATTATCAGTAGACAAGTTTTCAATTGATGTAATTATTAATTATTAGTTCGTTGTTTCTTGTTAGGTAATTTGTCAGGTCAATCTCGATTCTAACCTTCTAATTCAGCCTATATCCATACCCTTAACCTAAGCCTCGTTACAACCCTGTTAAAGACCTTTTGATTTGTGTATCATCCCATATTATAGTGGTGGAGATTTGATTTTCATGCAAGCATATGGGATTAACTTCTCATGTTTGACTTTTAAGTGCTTAATTCTGAACCTTAAACACATTGAGTGATTTGAGTGAATCTTTAGTGAGGATGTCAACCCTTGTCGGTTTTGAATCAGAGGTAATTATTTAGATGAGGGGAAACACCTATGTTTTGTGCTATAAATGCATGACTTTGATTGTTTGAATCTTTAGGACCCCTTTGAGTTAAATTATCAATGTATGTATTATCTTTGAATTATGATGAAACATTATTGATAAATTTTATGAATCAAGGAAGTTCGTTTTAATTTTAAGTTGAGAATTTTGCTTGAGGAGTGGGGGTATTTGATAAACCGTAAAAGTAACATATTTTAAGCCCACATTTAAAATGCTTTTGGATGATTTAATACCTGAATTGTGTAATTTGGTGCTGTTAATCCTTTGTTTTCATGCTTTATACTTAGGAGAGCACCTAATGACGAAAAGAATGGAAAACAGGCCTAAAATAGAGTAAATAGGCCATATCACGAAATCCACACGGCCTGGCCCAAGAGCACACAGCCGTGCGCCATTCAACAGGTTCGAACACGGCTTGGCCATGACTTACAAGGGCGTGTGTCATGGGCGTGTGCCTGTCACAGAAAAGAAGAGTTTCACTCGGATTTGGATACCTAGGGGCAAAGAAACATAATCAGAAGCCTATATAAACACCCTAAGTATGACTAGAAAGGGGGGAACCCAGGGCTTTAGTCAGGTGGTGTCCAACTAGGCCAAAGAGGGCAGACTTGTGGGAATTTACTCGAAGATAACCAGTTGATCCATCTCAAGAAGCCAGAGTTTTACTCAAGACGGAGGAGCTCTCCTTCAATTCCTTCAGGGGGTTTTAGGGATTTCTTATGTTTTGTTTTATCTTTTCTTTTGAGATGTTTCCTATAATTGTTATGAACTAAACCCTCAGATACCTAAGGGGGATCAAACCTAAGATGAATCTTGTTATTGTTTGCTGAACTATATGATAAATATTTAACTTGTTCTTAATTATGTGTTCTTAATTCTTGTATTGATATTTCTGAGATATTAATTCAAGTGTGATGTGCTAAGGTGGAGGAGCCAAAGTCCCTATCTAAGAGTAGATCTAGCATAATTAAGCGGAGTTGATCGCGCGCCTAGAGATAGGGTGACGAGATTTTTTCAGATTAGGGTGAAACCTAATATGGGAGTCCATAGATCGAGTTAATGCGATTCTAGGGGTTTTAATTAGAAAGAGATTTCAATTAATCAACCTAGGGTTAGACGTTGGTCGCCTCGAGAGAGGGATTAATATAACTTAGGGAATCGTACGGATCAAGTCAAGTGAATAAATCATCTGGTTCAAAATTAGATAACAAGTGAAGTCTAGGTGGATTCTTCCTTGGGTCTCGTCTTAACCAATTGCTTTTTCTCCAAAGTTATTTTCCCAAATTCATTAGATTACTTGTTAGTTAATTTTAGATTAGATAAAAATCACTTTAATTCTTAGGCTAGATAATAAAAAGAGAGTTAGTATTAGTACTTTTGGTTCCTTTGGGTTCGACATTCCGGTCTTGCCTTAACTATACTACTGCTCAATAGGTACGCTTGCCTCAAATCGTTATCATAGTTAGTTTCCAGGTTTGATCATTCTTTTTATAAATTTTAAGACTTTGACATCGCGAGAACAACGATCGCTTCTTCAATTTTCCCTTTCGAGTGTGCTAAAGATCTATCTTCCAAGTAAAGTGTCACTTTTGTTAGCCTAACTTCTCCTATCCCTAATTGCCTAAATATTGACATTGGCATTAGGTTGATGCTCGATCCTAAATCATAGAGAGCCATACCACAATAGGAATCTCTAATGCTACAATTTATGGTAAAGCTTCTTCAATCTTTCATCTTATGAGGTAACTTATTTTGTAAGAACGTGCTACATTCTTTTGTCAATGCATTTATCTCAAATTCCCCAGGCCTTTTATTTTTTTCAGAAAATGCCTTTCATGAATTTAATGTAGTTGGGCATCTATTATAGAGCATCCACTAATGGGATAATGATATGAAGCTTTTTTAGAACATCCAAAAACTTCTTGAACTATACCTCTTCCTTTGTTACTGGAGTCTTTGAGGATATGGAGGTGGTGGGAACTTGGCTTTAACTAGACAACTTTTCCATGAAAATTTATCTGTATTTTACATAGATGTTGAATTATCAAGCATAATTGGTTATGGGTTTACCTCATTAAGGTTCATTGAGTCGACCGTTTGGGGAGTTTTACCTTATCTTAGAAATGGATTGGTTGGCTAAACATTGTGCTAAGCTGGATTGCGAGACTAAGTGCATGGTGTTGAGTACCTCGGAAGGCGGGGAGGTGGTTGTGCTAGGGGAAAGAAGGGATTATTTGTCCAACGTAGTATCCGCATTAAAGGCTGTTAAAATGATGTGGAAAGGATGCAATGCATTCCTAGCTTTTATCAGTGCTTTGGTTGCTAATGAGGTAACCGTTGAGGAGGTTAGAACAGTAAAGGATTTCATGGACATTTTTCCTGAGGAGCTGCCAGGGTTAACTCCAGATCGCGAAGTGGAGTTTGGAATAGAGCTATTCGCTAAGTTCAGTAAGTGTGAGTTCGGGCTAAGGGAAGTACCTTTCTTAGGACATGTGGTTTCTCCAGAGGGAATTAGGGTTGACCCTCAGAAGATAGAAGCTGTATTGGATTGGAAACTGCCAAAGTCGGTGGCAGAAATTCGAAGTTTCTTGGGATTGGCAGGGTACTACAGAAGGTTTGTTGAGGGGTTCTCATTAATTGCGGCACCTCTAACAAAGTTGTTGAGGAAGGGAGTACCATTTGTTTGGACCGACAAATAGCAGGAGAGCTTTGAGAAGTTGAAGAAATTTTTGACAGAAGCACCGGTGTTAATTCAGCAGGAGGCAGAAAAAGAGTTTACCGTCTACTGTGTTGTATCACACACGGGTTTAGGATGTGTGTTGATGCAAGATGGAAAGGTTGTTGCCTATGCATCTCGACAGTTAAGACCGCATGAGTTGAACTACCCCACGCATGATTTAGAATTGGCTGCGGTAGTGTTTGCTCTGAAGATCTGGAGACACTACCTGTATAGCGAGAAGTCTGTTATTTACACTGACCATAAAATTCTGAAGTATCTCCTTACCCAGAAGGAGTTATATCTAAGACAACGTAAGTGGATTGAACTTTCGAAGGACTATGATTGCTCGATCGAATATCATCCGGGCAAGGCTAACGTGGTGGCAGATGTGCTGAGTCGGAAGGCAATAGTGGATTTGAGGGCGATGTTCGTTCATCTCAGTCTATATGAGGATGGCGGTCTGGTAGCTAAACTCCAAGTGAGACCAACGTGGACTAGTCAGATCAAAGAGAAGCAGCTTCTAGACGATATCTTGAGTGCTAGACTCCGGCAAGTGCAAAGTGGTGAAGGAGAGGACTATAGTTTGAATGGTGATGGGGTTCTGTGTTTTCGTGAGAGAATTTGTTGGACCTTATCGGGTACTAGAACGTGTGGGGCCAGTGGCGTATCGATTGGACTTGCCTCCAGGGCTGGAGCAGATGCATGACGTGTTCCATGTCTCGATGCTAAGACGTTACCGTTCTGATCCATCGCACATTGTGCCAGTGGAAGAGATTGAAGTAAGGCTAGACTTGTCCTTTGATGAGGAGCCAGTACAAATCTTGAATCGAGACGTAAAGGTGTTGAGAAGGAAGTCCGTCCCTTTGGTCAAGGTGTTGTGGCAAAACCATGGTGTAGAGGAAGAAACATGGGTGCCAGAGGATGTTATACAGCAACAGTATCCCCATCTCTTCTGATCAGGTAAATTTCGTGGCCAAAATTTCTTTAAGGGGGTAGAACTGTAACATCCTGAATTTGTGGGCCTGTGCATTTTGTGTGTTGTAGGTTTAATGTGTTGGTTTGAGAATTTGAGATGCGAATTGGGCTCAGGTTTAAGTTGAAGCCTTGGTTAATTTTTTGTTGGGGCATTATAGGGTTTAAAGGTAGGTATCTGTTATTAGAAGTAGCAAGTGGGCTATTGGCCCAAAGTTTGGCGGTGCTACAAAGAAGCCAGAGGGTGGCGTCACTAGTGGATGGAGAGGGCCCAACTGTTGGCCGCTTGGAGCCCATGTTTTCGGGCCAAATTCGGCACCTAAAGGGGGCTAGGGGGGACAGCAACAAGGCTAAAATATAGGGGATTTTTAATGTTTTAACATATGTGATATTAGTCGGATAAATGAGGGAGGAAGTGGTGTGATGTAGGACACTTTTGGATGGGTGTTTTGAGAAAGATAAGGGATAGGATGAGGATCTATCAAAGAGGCTAGTGTTGGCCAAAAATCAAACACAGAAGAGGGGGGAAATCACCACAAGGAGTGTGCCGAAAATTTGTCTACTGAGTTCTTGTCATCTTTTTCTTTTCTGCCGAAATCACCACTTCATTCTCGCTCTCCACTTTCTTTTCTTTTTCCTTCTAGTCAAAACCCTCTGAAGTCTCACGAATTGCCGAAACACTGTTATTTTTTGTCTCTTCTTATTCAAACACATTGGCCGAATATCCCTTGTAAGACAACATTCTTCTTATTCATCTTTTTCGGGATTTTCTTAAAAGCTGAAATTCCTAAATCTCTAATATTCTATGCTTCGATCTTCTTCTATGATTGTCGAATCTTTCTGCAAGGGGTAGCCGAAACCTTCTGTAGAGGTAAGTGTTAATTGTATTTTTCAATCTTTTCCGGCTTTTAGAGACCATAGCCGAATGGCTACATGGTGGACTAATCTTGTGTTTTCTTTCATGGGCGGCATTTCAGGATTTGAAGGAGATTTAGTCGCCTAGGATTCTAATCGGTAGCACTCGAATTATACTACTTTCGGGATTTAATAAATTTAGGTAAGGAGATTTATCTTCATCATTTTGTTAAATCGGTTTATCTCCAATCTAACATTTAACCTTGTAGGTTGGTTACTCAAATCAATCTCTTAAAGTGAAGTCTTTGACCATCAGTATAGTGATCTGATAATCATGCTTTCGGCTAGGGAGAGCATCAATTTCAATAGTATAACATTAAGCGTAATCAGGTGTGTAATTTCTCACACCATCTTTGTTGTCTGATATATATATATATTTATATATGAATCTGTCTATATTTTGTTAAATGCCAAAATCCCAGCATGGTTGTCGAAAACCCGTGGAGGGTAAGGGTGACTTATCAGGTTAGTGATTTCTGTGATTTTCCTTAAGTAAAATGATTCTGATGAGTTGATATGATATGCATGTATTGTAACAGACCAATATTGACCCTAATCAGAACGGTGGTTTCGGGACCACGAATCCGAGCCTGAGTAATATTTTAATATTATATTTCGTGTTTATTATATGTGATTTAGTGAGTGTGAACGTTTCGTAGAAAAATTTAGTTATTTAAGTGCTCAATTTGATAAAAAGGATTCAATCGAGAAAAGAGCAAAAGTTACATACTACAGTGAAAGGTACTAAATTGATTGTGGCTTTTTAAGTGGATGTACTAAAAGGGCAATTAGCCCATATACTACAAAGAGGGACGGCAATGGGCCACTTTAATTACAAATTTGATGTTATTTTAGTATTAGTATAAGTTATATTAGTGAGTTAATAAATATTGTTAATATATGTGTATTGTTTTAACATAAAATAATAAAAACAAGTGGGAAGAAAGAGAATCTTACCTCATTCATCTTCTTGGCCGAAAGTTAGAGGAAGAAACTCCATTGTTGGAGCTTGAAATTTTGGCAATTTGGAGCTTAATTAGGGGTATGTATTGTGCTTAGTTTTTGATAATTTTTACATATTTGGAATGGTTGCTTTGAATGCTATACAACCCATGTGGAAATTTTTGAGATTTTGGCACTTTAAAATTCGGCTATGGTTGTATAGGCATGGTTTGAAATGTTTGATAGTAGATTTCAATTAGTATGTGTTAAATCATCCTCTTTTGAATTAGAAGTTGTGATGAAATTGGATGTTAGGGATTTATTTGAAAAAAATAAATATTTTGAAGGACTAAAACATGAAATAAATGAAATGCATGAACACATAGGGCTATGGGGAAGATTCGGCCAAGCTATAGTGTTGGAAAATTTTTCATATTTTGTGTTTTGTGCAAATTGGACCAATTTGTAAAAAATGGGAAACATTAGGGGCAAAATGGTAAATTGCCCATTTTTGTGTTTTGGGACTAAATTGAGATGAAATGCGATTAAATGAGCTAAATTTTAATATGTTTTAGATCAAGAGCAAAGAAAAACGGAATTAGACCGGGGAAAGACGAAGGTTCTCGAATAGCCGATTCGCACGGACTATCAACAACCGAGGTAAGTCCTTTAGTTAAATCGTGTCAAAGAATTAATTATGGTTATCTTGAATATTAAAAATTGATGGATGTTAGTATCCATTTACATCATGGCCGAATGTATATTGACATATTAGGTTGATGATTTATGTTGAGTATGTGATGGGAATTGTTGGATTGTATAATGATAAAATGGTTTTGTTGGTCCAATGTGAGTGAGCCCAATTGAATTAGATGAGTTTATAATAGTCATGAAGTGTGTTGGTAATGTTTAACTGTATTGACGTGACTCGGGCTTTTACGCCTAGCAGGCCTTGTGCCGGTGTTATTTATCGGGCTTTTACGCCTAGCAGGCCTTGTGCCGGTGTTATTTATCGGGCTTTTACGCCTAGCAGGCCTTGTGCCGGTGTTACTTTTCGGGCTTTTACGCCTAGCAGGCTTGATGCTGGTGATGTATTTTACAAAAGAGAAATCGTATCTTTGTTCAAGACAACTTAAAGCTAATTTATTGAGTATATGATTCAGGTAAGCATGTAAGGTATGTTATGCTTAATATCACTTGAGTCGAATTAATATTATGAGAATTGTGTTATATGTGTTGAAGTTAATATTGATGGGTGTAATATGATGGAATTCGAGTTAGAATGTGCTATTATGGAACAATTGGTTTTCAAGTATAAATGCTAAGAAAGGAGATTTTCATGCGATATGCTTATATGAATTTTAATGAAATGATTTCTACTTTACTTGGGTTATTGAATTTTTAGTATTCGGCCTTGTATAAGTAATTTACTTAAGTGCTTATGTGGAATACAATAAGTTGGAAGTTTTAATTTCAATTATTTGTATGTTTTATTATCATGAGATTAGGACTTACTAAGCTAGTAAGCTTACTAGTGTGAAATGTTCTCCTTTGTTTTATAGATTAGGTGCAAGCTACAAGCTCGTCGGGATCGTTCGGAAAGTCGTCCATACTATCAAACTGTTTTGGTACTCTTTCATTTTGGTTTTTCCAAAGAAGGCATATATAGGAAAGACTTTGTCTAAGTTTGACGGAAACTTTGGTTCATGTATGTAATAGCCATGCGAATATGGCTAAATTTTTAGTCAAGTATGCTTTTTGGGACTTTGGTTATAAATGTTGGTGCTCTTTTAAATCGATGATATTATGATATTATGCGAATGATTTAGGTATAAGCTAAATTGTGTAAATGGTTAAGATGCATGGATGGTACGAATTATATGTGAGTATATTCGGTTATAAGCTAGTAATCATATCTTGTAAAGAAACAGTCTTTAGTAACAGCAGTGATGTAGATTTGAAAAATCACCAAAAATAGGATAAGTTGAATTAGAAGGTGAATGAGGTATAGAACCAAATCTTATTGTGTCTATTTTGATATGAAAGAAACAGAGTAGGCAAAGGAGTTTTATGTTATGAGATATTTAAATTTTAGTGAGACTTGATCTGAATGAATTCGTGAATCCATGTTCTGTCTTGGAAAAATTGTTAAAAATAGTACAAATATAATTAGGGAGCATGGTTTATATGTTTTAAATCCTTGATGAGTCTATTTTTAATAGGAATAAACAAGAACATTATTGAAAATTTGTGCTATGAGATAAATGAGTTTTTGTAATGACAGGTCAGAATCGTCAACAGTGAAATAGTGGAAACTTTGATGAATAAACTGTACTAATTGGCCACATGAAAAATTCTGGAAAGGTTATGGTAAATTCTTATAAGAGTCTAGTTTCAAGGAAAATTTACGGATCTAAATTTCGAGTTTTGTAACTCGAGTTATGATCAATTTAGTCAGCATGATGCAGTTTGACAGCTTTAAATTTTTATGTTCCGAACTTGTAGTCGAGTCTTGTAATGCCACATACTCGACCCCGGCAAAGGTCTCGGGTAAGGGGTGTTACATGTATGCCGTTTCTTATGTTTGCTCTGGGTTGGGAAATTGTTGTTTATGAAAGGGGAAGTGTTTTGTTGTAGTGGCTCTACCACGATCTGTTGTAGTGGCTCTGCCACGATCTATTCTGGTGACTGTGTCACAAATCTGACGATGAGCAGCTAACTGCAGCATGACTGCCATCGGTGGTGTGTAGCGGTGAGGGTGATTGTAGAAATACCCAATGGTGTGATTGGCAGGTAAGGGTGGTGTGTAGCGGATAGATCTAGGATTGGGTTGGGCTTTGTTTAATTATGATATGTGATATTTTGTTATTCTGTTCTATGAGGCTAAGGCCCAGTCTGATAGTGCACGAGGGATTGCACATTGAGTCTTGTGACTCACCCCGTTGTTTAACATTTTACAGGTAGCACTTAGTGCATCGGACTGGGTTGGAAAGGAGCGCAAGGTGGCCATGCATGGATTTATTTTGGTTCAATAAAGGATGTTGTTTTAACTATTTTCCCTTAGTATTTTCAACTTGTCTGGTTTTATATTTTATTGTAATAAGGCCACTGGCTATTGTTTATTGGTTTTATGTGTTCGTTTTCGGGTTTCCATACATTTAGGTTTTATGATTACTTGAAATTAAAGGATGTGTTTAAATAGTAGAACTCAGGGGAAAATTTTTGTTTTTTATTCATTAAGGCATTAATTAAAATTTATTTCTTTTACAAAATTATCAAATTATTAAGTTTTTCCCGTATAAACGTTTAAACTATGCTTTTAAGAAAAATAATAAATGTGACATGTTTTATAAAATCTTCTTAGTGACATGCCAGATCCAATCGGGTGTTTGGGCCGGGTTTGGGGTGTTACAAATTGGTATCAGAGCCAGGTTCAAAACTCGGTTTTGGGTATTTTGGTCTCAAAACATCTTCTAAAGATGGGTTTTAAAACAGGCATGTTTATAAATAAGACAGGATGGTTTTCTCGGCATGGCACCTGCGTTTTCGGCCCAAGTCCGCCAGGTAAGTATTTAGAATTCACTGTGTGTTATATATGTATGTGGGCTTGATGGGCTTTAAGGGACGTAGATTTTTTTAATTACAACTTGATGGACCTTAGGCCTAGTTAAACAACTCTTCAATTCCATAGGACTTAATCCAACCAAACAAACCCGTGAACAAATCGCTGAGTTAGGGTGTGGCAACAGGCATACGCATGTCTAGGATTGGATTCAGGGAGAGCTTGGTACTTAAGCAGTCCTAGGGACTCACCTCCGCTTCGCTAGAATCCTACCTGGTGCGTAGTGACTGTTCAACCTAGCCACGAGGATTTGTTGACGGGCCAAAATCTATAACTAAAACCCGAAAGGGACCAGCTACCTTATTTTCACGAAATTACTAAAATGTCCTTAGTTTTCTAAAAAAACTACCGAAACACCCCGGTTGGCAAAACTTCCAAAATACCTTTGGTTTGTGAAACTTCCTAAAACAGCCGCAATTTTATAAATACCTATGTTTTGCAAACTTACCCGAAAACCCTTAGATTTACAAAAGAAACTCGGTTTGCAAAATTAAATAGAAATTACCAAAATACCCTCGCCCTTAAAAAAACATATACCTCTAGTTCGAAAAAAAACCACCAAGATACTTTATTTTGAAAAAAATACCCTGTAGGATAAAATTACGAAAATACCCGTGGGTAATGAAATGACGAAAATACCCTATGTGTTGAATGTGGGTTCATGGATGTCGTCTGTATGTTGATGGTTGATGTGTGTGGTTCCTAGAACTAGGAGACAAACTTGAGATTGAAACTTGTAGATGTAATTTCGAATTCGAAAGAACTACTCTGAAACTACTGTTCATAAGACTGTTCACGGTTAATCAGTGGAAGAAAATTAATAATTCATAAAATTTCTAATCAGATAAACGACAATCGTAAGAATGAGTACAAGGGGTCGAGGATGTCCGTCGCGTGGTCGTGGTAGGGGTAGGATGACCGTGTGTCGAGCGATGAGGGTCCGCCACGGGTCGAAACGCGATGCCTGGATATCTTTGGCCGTGGAGGGAGAATTTTGGGACTAAGTGGCCGAAGATGATGCGGTGTCTCAGGTGATGTTGCGGTTCCTTGGGAGAGTGGCTGGGGCAGGCACAGGTTCAAGAGCTCGAAAATCTGTGTCTAAACGACTTCGAGCCAACGGAGCGGAGATGTTTAGAGGTGTTTCTGGCGTAGCCCCTAACACAGCTGAGTATTGGTTAGAAGCGAGTGAGCGCATAATGGATGACCTAGACTTCACGGCAGAGGAGAAGTTGAAAGGGGTCGTGTCTCTCCTTCGAGACGAGGCTTACCAGTGGTGGCTCACAGTAAAGGAGAGTACTGCCGCAGACCGGATTGACTGGGATTTCTTTAAGGAGTCATTTCAAGGAAAGTACGTTGGGGTTAGCTATGTGGAGGCACAGAGGAAGGCATTTCTAAATTTGGTACAGGGAAGTAAATCTGTATCCGAGTATGAGGAAGAATTTCTGCGGTTGAGCCGTTACGCTCAAGAAATTGTAGCGACTGACTATGAGTGCTGTGTACGGTTCGAAGATGGATTGTGGGATGAGTTGAGAGTGTTGGTAGCACCGCTGCGAGAAAGGGACTTTGACGTTCTGGTCGAGAAAGCTAAAATACCTGAGGAGGTGAGACGGACTGAGAAGCAAAATAAGGAGAAGGATTGGAATAGGAATAAGAGAAATTTCGGGCCGTCAGGATCATCTGGGAGTTTTCAGAAAAGGCCTAGGTTTGATGGGCCAGCTCGTGCTCTGACACCTGCTACTGGAAGTCAGAATCAATCATGTAACCTGTGTGGGAAATTACATTTGGGGGAGTGCAGAAGGAGAACTGGTGGATGCTTCAGGTGTGGGTCTATGGACCATATGGTGAAAGACTGTCCACAGGTGGATCAGGTACAGCCAGCTGGACAAGGCTCTGATCAGTTTAGGAGGGGTGGTCAGCCATTATCGAGGGGTCGTGGCCCTGTCCGAGGAGGAAATGGGTCTGGTTGGGGTCGTGGAGCCCCTGGTAGGGGTGCAGGTAATGTAGACGCGAGATAGCTAGGTCTGGTTTATGCAGCTTGTCAACGGGAGGATGGTGACACACCAGACGACATAACCGGTATATTTCTTATTGTTGATAAACCATTTCTTGCTCTGATTGATATTGGATCAACCTACTCTTACGTTGTATGCTCAATATCTGAGAGCTTAAGTATAGAATCTGAAACAACTATTAAGAAGATGACTGTGGTTAGCCCGTTAGGACAATCTACGGTAGTGGACAAACTATTTAGGAGTGTACCTTTAGAGACTCAAGGAGTAGTGTTTCTGGTAGACCTAATGGAATTACCGTTTGGGGAGTTTGACCTTATCTTAGGAATGGATTGGTTGGCTAAACATCGTGCTATGCTAGATTTTGAGACTAAGTGCATGGTGTTGAGTACCTCGGAAGGAGGGGAGGTGGTTGTGCTAGGGGAAAGAAGGGATTATTTGTCCAACGTAGGATCTGCATTAAAGGCTGTTTTTCCTGAGGAGCTGCTAAGGATACCTCCAGATCACGAAGTGGAGTTTGGAATAGAGCTGTTCGTTAAGTTCAGTAAGTGTGAGTTCTGGCTAAGGGAAGTAACTTTCTTAAGACATGTGGTTTCTACAGAGGGAATTAGGGTTGACCCTCGGAAGATAGAAGCAGTATTGGATTGGAAACTGCCGAAGTCGGTGGCAGAGATTCGAAGTTTCTTGGGATTGGTAGGGTACTACAGAAGGTTTGTTGAGGGGTTCTCATTAATTGCAGCATCTCTAACTAAGTTGTTGAGGAAGGGAGTACCATTTGTTTGGACCGACAAACAGCAGGAGAGCTTTAAGAAGTTGAAGAAATTTTTTACAGAAGCACCGGTGTTAATTCAGCCAAAGACGGGAAAAACATTTATCGTCTACTGTGATACATCACACACGGGTTTAGGATGTATGTTGATGTAAGATGGAAAGGATGTTACCTATGCGTCTCAACAGTTAAGAGCGCATGAGTTGAACTACCCAACGCACGATTTAGAATTGGCTACGGTAGTGTTCGCTCTGAAGATCTGGAGACACTACCTGTATGGGGAGAAGTCTATTATTTACACCTACCATAAAAGTCTGAAGTATCTCCTTACCCAGAATGAGTTAAATCTAAGACAACGTAGGTGGATTGAACTTTTGAAGGACTATGACTGCGCGATCGAATATCATCCGGGCAAGGCTAACGTGGTGGCAGATGCGCTGAGTCGGAAGGCAATAGCAGATTTGAGGGCAATGTTCGCTCATCCCAGTCTATATGAGGATGGCAGTCTGGTAGCTGAAATCCAAGTGAGACCAACATGGACTAGTCAGATCAAAGAGAAGCAGCTTCTAGACGATGTCTTGAGTGCTCGACTCTGGCAAGTGCAAAGTGGTGAAGAAGAGGACTATAGTTTGAATGGTGATGGGGTTCTGTGTTTTCGTGAGAGAATTTGTATGCCAAAGGATGTTGAGTTAAGGTAGATGATTCTGCAGGAGGTGCATAGTAGCCCATACGCTATGCATCCTCGAGGGGTGAAGATGTATCGAGATTTGCAAGAGCAATTCTGGTGGCCAGGTCTAAATCGAGAGGTAACAGAATTCGTGGGTAAATGTTTGACGGGTCAACAGGTGAAGGCGGAACACCAGTTGCCTTCGGGGTTGTTGCAGCCGGTGAAGATTTCGTAGTGGAAATGGGAAAGAATTACGATGGAATTTATTAGTGGGTTACCTCTTACGCCCACTAAGAAGGATTCGATTTAGGTGATTGTTGATCGGCTGACGAAGTCTAGTCACTTCATACCGGTTTGGGTTGATTATTCTCTGCAAAGGTTGGCTAAGCTGTACGTGGCTGGGGCTGTGAGACTGCATGGTGTACCTGTGTTGATCGTATCGGATAGAGACCCTAGGTTCACGTCCTAATTCTGGAAGGCTCTGCATCAGGCAATGGGAACAAGGTTAGACTTTAGTACCCACTTCCATCCGCAGACTGATGGTCAGTTTGAGAGGGTAATCCAGATCTTGGAGGATATGTTAAGAGGTAGCATCATTGATTTCAGGGGTAGTTGGGAGGAGTATTTACCTCTGGCGAGTCAGCGTCACAGAATGCATGACTACCAATCTAGTATTCAGATGGCGCCTTATGGAGCATTATACAGACAGAGATGTCGTACCCCTACTTGTTGGACAGAGTTGGGTGAGCATCAGGTGTTGGGTCCAGAACTAGTTTCGAAAATGGAAGAAAGAGTTAGGTTAATTCAGGCTCAGTTGAAGGAAGCGTCTAATTGGCAAAAATCTTATGCGGATCTAAAGCGTAAGGAGTTGGAATTTGCAGTGGGAGATCAAGTCTTTTTGAAAGTGTCGCCGTGGATAAAGGTAATGAGGTTTGGTCGGAAGGGTAAGCTAAGTCCCCGATTTGTTGGACCTTATCGGGTACTAGAACGTGTGGGGCCAGTGGCGTATCGATTGGAGTTGTCTCCAGGGTTAGAGCAGATACATGACGTGTTCCATGTCTCGATGCTAAGATGTTACCGTTCTGATTCATCACACATTGTGCCAGTAGAAGAGATTGAAGTAAGGCCAGACTTGTCCTTTGAGGAGGAGCTAGTACAAATCTTGGATCGAGACGTAAAGGTGTTGAGAAGGAACTCCGTCCCTTTGGTCAAGGTGTTGTGGCAAAACCATGAAGCAGAGGAAGCAACATAGGAGCTAGAGGATGTTATGCGACAACAGTATCCCCATCTCTTCTGATCAGGTAAATTTCGTGGCCGAAATTTCTTTAAGGGGGTAGAACTGTAACATCCTAAATTAGTGGGCCTGTGCATTTTGTATGTTGTAGGTTTAATGTGTTAGTTTGAGAATTTGAGATGTGAATTTGGCTCAGGTTTGGGCTGAGGCCTTGGTTAATTTTCTGTTGGGGCATTATAGGGTTTAAAGGTAGGTATCTGTGTTTAGAAGTAGCGAGTGGGCTTGTGGCCCAAAGTTTGGCGGCACTACAAAGAAGCCAGAGGGTGGCGTCACTAGTGGATGGAGAGGGCCCAAGTGTTGGCCACTTGGAGCCCATGTTTTGGGCCAAATTTGGCACCTAAAGGGGGCTAGAGGGGACGACAACAAGGCTAAAATATAAGGGATTTTTAATGTTTTAAAATATGTGATATTAGTCGGATAAGGAGGGAGGAAGTGGTGTGATGTAGGACACTTTTGGATGGGTGTTTTGAGAAAGATAAGGGATAGGATGAGGATCTATCAAGGAGGCTAGTGTTGGCCGAAAATCAAACACAGGAGAGGGGGAGAATCGGTTTAGTATAGGCAAGGAGTGTGCCGAAAATTTGTCTACTGAGTTCTTGTCATCTTTTTCTTTTCTACCGAAATCACCACTTCATTCTCCCTCTCCACTTTCTTTTCTTTTTCCTTCTAGTCAAAACCCTCTGAAGTCTCATGAATTGCCGAAACACTGTTATTTTCTGTCTCTTCTCTTTCAAACACATTGGCCGAGTATCCCTTATAAGACAACATTCTTCTTGTTCATCTTTTTCGAGATTTTCTTAAAAGCTAAAAATCCTAGATCTCTAATCTTCTACGCTTCGATCTTCTTTTATGATTGCCGAATCTTTCCGCAAGGGGTTGTCGAAACCTTCTGTAGAGGTAAGTGTTGATTGTGCTATTTTTTCAATCTTTTCTAGATTTTAGAGACCATAGCCGAATGGCTACATGGTGGACTGATCTTGTGTTTTCTTTCATGGGCGGCATTCCGGGATTTGAAGGAGATTTAATCACCTAGGATTCTAATCGGTAGCACTCGAATTATACTACTTTCAGGATTCAATCAATTTAGGTAAGGAGATTTATCTTTGTCGTTTTATTAAATCAGTTTATCTCCAATCTGACATTTAACCTTGTTGGGTGGTTACTCAAATCAATCTCTTAAAGTGAAGCCTTTGACCGGCGGTATAGGGATCTGATAATCACGATTCTGGCTAGGGAGAGCATCAATTTCGATAGCATAGCATTAAGCGTAATCAGGTGTGTAATTTCTCACACCATCTCTGTTGTCTGATATATATATATATATATGAATCTGTCTATATTCTGTTAAATGCCGAAATCCCGACATGGTTGTTGAAAACCCGTGGAGGGTAAGGGCGACTCATCAGGTTAGTGATTTCTGTGATTTTCCTTAAGTAAAATGATTCTGATGAGTTGATATGATGTGCATGTATGCCGTTTCCTATGTTTGCAATGATTCTGATGAGTTGATATGATATGCATGTATGCCGTTTCCTATGTTTGCTCGGGGTTGGGAAATTGTTGTTTATATAAGGGGAAGTGTTCTATTGTAGTGGCTTTGCCATGATCTATTCTGGTGACTATGTCACAAATCTGACGATGAGCAGCTAACTGCAGCATGACTACCATCGGTGGTGTGTAGCGGTGAGGGTGATTGTAGAAATCCCCAATGGTGTGATTGGCAGGTAAGGGTGGTGTGTAGTGGATGAATCTAGGATTGGGTTGGGCTTTATTTAATTCTGATATGTGATATTTTGTTATTCTGTTCTGTGGGGCTAAGGCCCAGTCTGATGGTCCACGAGAGATTGCACACTGAGTCTTGTGACTCACCCCGTTGTTTAACATTTTACAGGTAGCACTTAGTGCATCGGACCGGGTTGGAAAGGAGAGCAAGGTGGCCATGCATGGATTTATTTTGGTCCAATAAAGGATGTTGTTTTAACTATTTTCCCTTAGTATTTTCAACTTGTCTGGTTTTATATTTTATTGTAATAAGGCCACTGGCTATTGTTTATTGGTTTTATGTGTTCGTTTTCGGGTTTCCATACATTTAGATTTTATGATTAATTGAAATTAAGGCATGTGTTTAAATAATAGAACTCAGAGGCAAAATTTCAGTTTTTATTCATTAAGGAATTAATTAAAATTTATTTCTTTTACAAAATTATCAAATTATTAAGTTTTTCCCGTATAAACGTTTAAACTATGCTTTAAAAAAAATAATAAAATGTGACAAGTTTTATAAAATCTTATTAGTGATATGCCAGATCCGGTCGGGGTGTTTGGGCCGGGTTTGGGGTGTTACAATCCTGATAGACAATTTGGTCAGGACTGCATAAAAGAGTTACTACTCTTGGAGAAATTTGGATGATTTCGCCATGAAAGGTTGTAAAAATTTGATTACGTACCTGGACCGTTCCTATTCTAGTTGGTTACTTATATATTAAACGGGTTATAGATTTGATGGGCAATTCTCAAACGTATGACCATCTCTACAGTAAACACATGAAATATTCTCAAATTGATTCAGCTGATGTCTTGCCATGTTAGTATTGAAACCATTATTAGTAAAATTCTTCAGCATATTGTTCATAAAAGATACCTGAGTTGCTAATAAAGTGAATGCATCAACTTCATGTGCTCCTGCTACTCTTCTTCCTATGACTGATCTATTGTTTGACCTTTGATAATTGTTGTTAGAAATTCTATCAAGAATCTCATAAGCCTTATTATATGATTTTGATAAAAGGGCTCCATTTGCTGATGCATCTAGTATGTGTGTAAAGACCATTGTTGAAAGTCTCCAACTGGATACAATACGGAATAACATGATGTGGAACTTCCGCAACAACACCTTAAAATGTTGCCAAGCCTCATATTAGGATTCATCATCATGCTGTTCACATTCCTAAGCTTGGCATTTTACTTGGTGGAAAATACTTCATCTGGACTCGTTCAACCAAATCCTGCCAAGTACTCACTAAACCAAGTGGTAAAAATTTAACCATGCTTATTCTTTATCCCTCAATGAGAATGGAAATAATTTCAAACTCAACCCATCTTCTCTAACTCCTTCCAATTTAAATGAATCACTTATCTGCACAAATAATCGAAGGTGAAGGTGTGGATCTTCATTGGGCATCCCATTAAATTTCCCCATTGTTTGAAGCATTTGAAACATTACTAGTTTTAAATCGAACACACCATAAGTTAAAACACAAAATATGCTTAAGTTATGCAACAAAATATCATTAAGGTACTTACCTTACAACACTTAGCGTACTTGGTATTCTAGTTTACGCAAACATTATACACATTCTATCATCAAGGTTACCTCCTAAAGCAACTCGTACATTCTAAGGCTTCGCATAGTAAGACTCATTAAATAGGTTATGTTTTGTGAACTACCCCTATGTTTTGATTCAGCGAACTCGGTTCCCAGGGTTCCTCATAATCTGCATAAAAAAATTCATTAATGGTTCACAAAACCAGTTCGCCAATTGCTAGGGTTTAAACTTTGTACAGTTCCCCAACCTTGTCACTTCGCGACAACCTTGGTGAACTATAAATAAGTTTTCCAATTTTGAGTATTTTGTGCTGTTGCATATGGTGAACATTATGCTTAGGAAACTAATTGCTTAAATTTGAATTTTTAAAATAGGTAAACATTAATCAAACTTGGACTATATACTTATACTCAAAATTCATATGTGTTTATTGAGTATTTATCGGTTTGCAAATAAAAACATAAAGGTAAATATAAGAAAACATAAAATACTAAGTCTTAGAACAATCGGAGAAGTTATCACAAATATATATCTAAGCCGAAGTAGAATATCCTACATTGTCTTTAATCCAGAGTTTGCTTGTACTACATTTCCAGTTTTTATGCTCCGCCTGGATCACTTGCCTCAGTACTACTCGTTATACGATCTAACTATCTACAATGTTAGGAAGAAATGTGTGTGTGTAACACCTTTAACCCGACCCGATTCACCAGATCAAGATCTTGGGTCTTACATTACTATTACAGATTTGTACATGCTTAAAACATACAAATTTACAAAGAAATACATCTTACTAATAATACTAACCAAAAACGTTGCGTCTTGGTGAGCAACTGTACAAAACTTACAAATATAATTACACATCACATTGCCTTGCAATGTTTCTCCCTTATTCAACCTCTAAGTACTATTGCTGACTTCATTATTGACCAACATGGTCTATTCACTATATAAAGCTTACAAACCAATTTTCTAGACTTACAAAAATGTTTCTATAGGACTCGACATGCTGGTGTAGCCCGCGCTCTGTGTGCATGAGTGCCCTATTCGCCACTCCTCTAGCGTAGCCTTGACGTCATCCCTCTTGTGCTGCCTTTACTTGAGACATAAAACACAGTGGTGTAAGTTCAATAGAACTTGGTGAGAAAATACCTCAGCCCTTATTCAAGGATCTTGTCATTTGTTTCTCATTCATAACTTTGACCTAATCAATTGTACAGACTTTGCCATGACCTTTTATACTGGGCTTTCTTTCCGAGCTAAGCTACACTTGCCAAGTCTCAAAATCCCATGTTCATCACTTATTTAGAGCCTGCTCATAGGTGTTGTCTTCAAATGGTCATCATGAGAACCATTTTTCATATTACATCGTGAAGGCGTCCTTTTCAAAGATAGCCATAGAGCATTCCTTTCTAACAGAGAGAGACATAAAGGATTCCTTATAATAGAGATCGCAACAAAGGCATTCATTTAACTGAGATAGCAAAAAAAGCTTCCTTTTAACAAAGATCCCCACAAATGCTTCATTATAACAAAGATAGCCACAAAGGCTCACTTATATGAAAATTGGTGTTTTTAAAAAAAGAGATTTACCTAAATTCACCATCGTGAGGTTTGGCCCTCATCATTGGTATTCACCCAACCGTCCTATATTTATTCCATATGATGCTATGGCCCAGGCATGGTCTTACCCTATATGGTCTTCAGAGTGCCATGGGCATGGACTTGTCCTTATTAGAGATTCATGTTTTTAGTCATGAAGGACCCCTTTAGTCTGAGTTTCGTGTTTTAGTCCCAATGGACCCCTTTAAACAACTCTAGAGACAAACACATACTCATCATGTAGACTCATGCTTGACAGACTTATTCCTTTCAGACTTACTCATAACAGATGCATTCGTGGATCTAAACATGTAAAGCAATCCCCTAAAACTTAATGAAAGGACTTTGCATGGAATGACTTACTCATGATAGACACTTTCTCGACAAACTTGTTCAAACAGTGACTAACTCATAACAGACATATATGAACACATACCGTTCCTTTCATTTTCAGAGTCATAGAGTCATGCTTTACTAGTTCTAGTTTTATACTTTAGTAAATTAGCACAAAAATATCTAGACTACAACATAAATGTATGAGTCAGTCTAGATACTGATCTGTTAACCATAATAGCAGCTTAAGCTCCAGTACTACGTTCTTTTCAGAGATTGTAACGAGCACTACCTTGGTATGAATAGATCCCTAAATAGCATAGATTGCCACATACTTTGGCGCACAATAGCCTTTCTATTCATCCCTTGTAACTATACAAGGTTCACCATTCATTTTATGCGCCATCAAAGTTTTGGGCGAATCCTTCCTAACCAGTCACACTTTTTTATCATTATGTGCCAAACTAGTGGTTGCCAACATCAAGGTGTCATAGGTGTGCTCAGAGGGTTCCCATACTTAGTCTAGTTCTAACACTATACATATTTGAAACATATCTTATCTACCTTATTACCTATACAGTATCTAAACACTAAGGTTTCACCATGCAAGGTTTTACAGTGTGAGCTCTTGTGAACTCAGTGAATATACAGGAAATAATAACCACACAACACGCACAAAACATAAGTTAAACAAAAGCTTTAGCAAAGTCACAGAACTGCGAAAAGGGTTCACCATGTGAATACTTA
This sequence comes from Gossypium bickii, assembly GCA_025503065.1. NCBI lineage: Eukaryota > Viridiplantae > Streptophyta > Magnoliopsida > Malvales > Malvaceae > Gossypium > Gossypium bickii. Next base: position 55,190,130 of record CP106717.1, on the reverse strand, counting down.
CTATCAGATAGCTTAAAAATAGTAAAACATAGTATTTTGGAAATACACAAACTTATTAACATGTTCTTTTCCTGTTGGATAAACGGATCTCCTTATAACACCTTATAATGACTCGTGAGTCTTAACATGTTCCATAAGTGTAGCATAAAACTACACACTCTCCAATCACACCGATAGATCCCATTGAATGGAGCTTAGCTCAACATTCCCTTATCTCTCCATCCTATCCCAGGACCTTTTGCCCAAATCACAAAACATAAGGTGAGCACTCACAATCCTACGGCATGCCATTATATCATGTCAAATAGAGAGCTAGCAAATCATGAGGAACTCACATATCACCGGTGATTAACAAAAACACATATTTAAAATATTTATAAAGCAGAGTTTAGAAAATACTTACACTCAGAACTTGTGTTTAAAACCCTAAGCTCTTGATTAGCACTATGGTTCGAACATACATGTGGCGATCCCTGAACACTCAATAATTTGTTGAAAGCTTTTAAACAAGCTTTGTTTTTCCTTTGTCTTTGCTTGTAGATGGTTTTGTTAGTTTCACAATTTCACAAACATGTAAAAGTCACTAGTAGAAAAAACACATTAAAACTCATTCATAAACACAAGCGTACCTAGGTTCACACATACTAGTAATTTGACGAACCTAGTCTCAAACCTTCTAAAAAAACAGAGTCTTACAATAAGTTGAAAAAGCTTAGTTCTGGGTAGAAACTTGATGATGGAGCAATTTGAAGGAATTTTATCATTAAAAAAAATTATGGAAAGAACTTAATTTATAGGCAATAAGTGTTTTGAAGTACTTAGGATACATAGTCATAGTACAAGTCAGAAATAGTTATGTGCGTGGATGGTGTTACGAAGAGAAAAGTAAGTTGACTTTCCTAATTTTGGTATAATTACCCTTTGACTGCTTCTACTTTTGACTATTGGCCTAAAACAGTGATTATAGCTTGCCAAGCCCACTAGCGGCCTTAGCTCACCAGGCCCACTGACGATCGTAGTTCGCTAAATCCACTGGTGACCTCAGTTTGCCAGCCCTCTGGCGAACTCTAACTCACTAGGCCTATTGGTGTACACCAACTTGCTGGGCTTACTGGCGATCATCAATTTGCCAAGCCTACTGGCGAATACAAACTAGCCAGGCCTACTGGAGAACAAAAAATTTCCAAATCTACAAGCGAACACCAATTCGCCAAACCTTCTGGCATACCTGCTTGCCAGACCTTAACCTCCTATGTAACACCCCAAATCCAGCCTAGACGTTACGGCCAAATCTGACGTGTCACATCGAAGTGATTTTCAAAATTTGGACTTGTTGTTAAAAATCCATATTTAAGTTAAAACGCATTTAGTTTTTATTAATTACGAAAATTTGACAAATTAAGTTATTACAATTTGAAAACAGCTTATCAAAACGATTGCCATATTTGTTACTGTTGATTTCTTATACTGAATAAAACCGTGGAAGCTTATCTAACTAAAAAAATTGAAGTTTAAAATGCGTGTTTTTCTTGAAAAGCGATGCGGGCTGAGCCCTATTCAAGAATAAGATGAGTCGCGGGCCTTAGCCCATTCAAGAATGCATATGGGCTTAATCCCAATACAGTATCAATACGGTGCAAATATGCAACCCAACCCAATCCAGCCAACATACCACCCGTACCAACCAACACACCATGTGGGGATAAAATCGACCCACCCAGCCAGTACACCAATATCACAGCATAGCTGCCACTAATAATAACGCAGCAGAGCTGCCAGTAATAGTATATGTGGCAACGCCACCAGTAACAGTCAGTACTTCCTCCATATCAGAATCCCAACCCCATGCAGTATGTCATGTCATAAATAGTCCGTGTATGCAAAGTGTCCCACTCAGTACAATACTTCATGTCATAAATAGTTCGTGTCATGCAAATAATCATACACTCATCAGTCAATGTAACGCCTCGAATTTGGGCCTAGTAGAATTGGGCCTATCGGGCTTTGGGTCTCATAAAATTTTTAAGTGAGCAAGAAAATGACAAATGACATGAAGGCTTTAAAGGTTTAACGAATTTGGAGTGTCTAGGTGTGTTAGATAAGCTCTGGGTTCGAGTTTCGTGGTGGAGGATTCTTAATTTAATTAATTAAGGAATCAAGGTTGTGAGTAGTATAAGTGAAAAATGGCACAAAGAAGCCTATGGTGAAGTGGCTAAGTGACGCCACTAGGGTGTAGAAAGGTGGCGACATATGCATGCAAGAAAGTCTGAGGTTCGAGTGCTAGCTTAGCTTTATTTTAGAATTTAATTTTAGGCATCTCGAAGGCTGGAAGTGGTGTGTAGTGGGACTCTAAGGAGAAATGATCAGTAGAGAGAATTTAAGAGAAGGATAAGGGAGATATCATGGAGAAAAGTTAGGAGATGAGGAGTGTGGATGAGGTGGTGCCGAATGGGACTCTAGGGGAAGGAATTTTGAGCTTGTGGCTATAAAAGGTGAGTGTCGAATCCTTTGAAGGGTTCCTTGAGTTGCCATTATTCTTTTTCTTTCTTTTTCGTCCCCTAAATCGGTTCCTCCCATAGCCAAACTCTCCCATTGCCGAAATCTCCTAAAGCTGAATCCCTTTTTGCCAAATTCTCTCATAGCCAAACTCTTTTATTGCCGAAGTATCATCATCTTTTCTTGCTGAAATCCCTATTAGTGTCGAATCTTTGTTATTTTCCTCCAGCACAAATTGATTGTTATCTACTATCAGTCAAGGTTAAAAGTCGAATCTCGTTCAGTAGCTATCTAGGCCATAGGATCAAAGATGGATTCGGTAAGTGTTTAGTTAACCAACTTAGTGTGCTTTTTTAAAAGACAAAGGGCAATCTAACTTCTCATTGTCGTTAATCTTGTATTAACAAGGGTAAGGTTCAGAGATCGCAAGCGTGGTAAGGATCGTTAGCAAAGTGTAAGTGTACTCAACTCAATTATGGTTTAAGTAAATGGTCGAATGTGAGTATGATCTATAGGGGTGACTTGTGTGGATTATGAGTTACTTAAATTTTGATAATGTATGTGTGGATGCAGATCTAGGGGATACTCGGGAATAGTAGCTAAGGAATGGCTACTAGAACCGGTGGCATACGGTAAAGATACGGTAAGGCTTCGACTTTTGGTAAATGTTTTGATTAAGTATGGGTGATTGATTGAAGGTTGTTGGTTGTAGGTTCAAGGCTAAGGATAGTATAGCACGTCGCAGTAACCTGGTGTGTTCAAACACTACACACACATGATATTGGTAATGTCGAAAAGCTGAAAGTGGCTAAATGGGCCCGGTAGGCCCTGAGGCTAATGAAATTGATTGATTTGGTTATATGAATTGAGTTAGTCATGCATGTTACATGATCTGGAATTTTTTTGGGCCTGATAGGCCATATGAATGAGATCTGGGCCTAATGGGCCATAAGGATGTGATTTGGGCATAATGGGCTATATGAACGTGAAATGGGCTTGATGGGCTTTATGGGGACGTATACAAGTATGCTAGGGTTTAATGGACTTTAGGCCTAGTTCTGAACAACTCTTAAACCGCATAAGGCTTAATCTAATAATTAAACATGTCCGTGGACAAGTCGCTGGGTTAGATTGTGGCAACGGACATATGCATGTCTAGGATTGGATCTAAGGAGAGCTTGGTACTTAAGCGGTCCTAGTGGCCAACCTACTCTTCTCTAGAATCCTACCTGATGCGTAGTGTCTGTTCACTTTAGCCGCAAGGACTTGTTAATGGGCAAAAGTTCATAACTAGAATCCGTGATTTGCAAAATAACCAAAATACCATTAGTTTGATAATTTCCAAAATATTCGTAGATTTGTAAAATTACCAGAATACCTTGATTTGTGGAATTACCAAAATATCCATGGTTTATAAAATTTCCAAAATACCCCTATTTTGAAAAATTACCTAATTACCCCTGTAGAGTAGATTTACGAAAATACCCTTGGGTAATGAAATGACTAAAATACCCCTATTTTGCAAAATTACCTAATTACCCCTGTAGAGTAGATTTACGAAAATACCTTTGGGTAGTGAAATGACTAAAATACCCCTAAGTGTCGAATGTGTGAAAATGTGTATGTTACATTCATGAAATATATGTTGCACTTGGGTGGGTTTTGATGATACGAAGGAAGATTTGAGGATCGCATAGTCGCTTGACGATCGTGGATCCACCGGTGGCTTTAAGCCCAGTGCTACCTTTGGATTGTAGGGATGGGTAGGTTGATATTTATATCCCCACATGAATGTAGGGTTGGAAGGGAAATGGAGTGTAGGGTTGGATTTGGGATGGGTGCATTGCATTCATGTGATACTGATGTGAGATGAGGTCATTGTGGGCTAAGGCCCAAGACCACCATTTTGTATAAGGCTTAGGCCCAATGTGATAATTGTATGTTGATTGGATTACTAAGGGTCATACACACTGAGTTTCGAAACTCACCCCCTTTTTATTAAATGTTCCAAATGATCCTCAGTAATCGACTTGACGTGGGAGAGGACTCAGAGATGGCCACACTACAAGATACTTAGAAGTTTTATTTATTTGTCTCAACAGACATGATTTTAATTACTTTATTTTTGTTGGATGTAATAAGGCCTTGTACTTCGATCTGACTTTGGATTTTGAGTTTTGTTGTTTCAAATGTCTACTTAATTATTAAACCTGAGTAAATTTCTTATGTTTAAACATGGTTTTCGGAATACTTAAAATAATTAAATGGGCTTTTATCATTACTTAACAATACTCAAGGATTTTCGGCTTTTGGGTCTTAAATTTTAACCTAGCAAAATCGTTTTGAATTATTCCTTTGACGTGACATTCCTGGATTCAGCCATAACGTCTGGGTCAGGTCTGGAGATGTTACAGCCAACCTACCTCTAAGGGTAAAATGGTCATTTCCATCAAGTAGGGGTATAATAGTAATTTTACCTTTTATAGTTTTTTGGGTCACTTTACTTATTTTGGGTCTCGGTGCAAATAACGACCTCTCCGAAGGTCTACAGTCACTTCGAGCGACACAGATAATGTAACAGTCTAGTTTAGACCCTAGTCGGAATAGTAGTTTTGGGACCAAAAATCCGAGTCAGAAATATATTTTAATATTATTTTCTATGTTTGCAATACGTGATTAAGCATGTGTAAAATTTCTGTGAATTAATTTATCAATTTGTGTGTTTAATTTGGTAAAAGGATTAAATTGTAAGAAATGTAAAGGTTGCATTCTCTATGTTTAATATGCTAAATTGTTTTATTGATGTGGAAGTCCTTAAGTGGATAATATACCTTTGTTTATGCTAGTGCACATTTATGTCCATACTTTACATGATTTTTATATGGTTTAATAAAGGTTATTATGGTAAAATGTGTATTAATGTCATTTATAATAAATGTCATTTATAATAAAACAAAACAATAAACAAAGCATTATGTTCATCGTTTTGTATCGAAAATAAGAAAAGAGAAAGGGTTTTAGGCTTCCATGATATTCAGCCATTACAAGTCTTAATTCAAGGTTAGTTTTTGTTCGATTTTTGATAATTTCTACTTTTTGTAATCGTTGCTTTGTATACTTCAAAACCCATGCTTCAATTTTATGAATTGATGAAAGTTTTGAAATGTGACATTGATGAACACATGAGTTTTGTAATGTTTGATGGTGAAAAATGAAATATATGTGTTAGATTAATATATTTTGTCCTTGGATTTTTAGTGAATTTGAGTATTTTGGACTCAATTGAGAAAATAATATTTTGAGGGACTAAATTGTGAAACAAATGAAAAATATGGGTTGCTAGGGACCTTTAGAGAATTCATCTAAGCATGGGTGTATTGAGATTTTGTGTATTTTGTGGTTTCGTTAAATAGGGACTAAAATGTAAAAATGTGAAAATGTGAGGGCTAATTTTTAATTGCCCTAGATATGTGTTTTTGGATTGAATTGAATGATTTGGTGAATAAATGGATTAAACTTGAATATGAATAGATCAAGAACCAAAGAAAACGGATTTAGATCGCGGAAAGTCGAAAGTAATTGAATAGCCGAATCTGATCATTTCCCTAAATCTGAGGTAAGTCGATATACAAATAAATGCATTTGAATTGAGTTAATTGTGCACATATAAAATTTAGCTTGTGTTGAATATACTCGAGATGTTATGTACATGGAATTCGAGATAGTACCGACAGTGTATCTATGTTCGAGAAGTCCCGTACGAATTTTCCTTAGGAATAGATAGGATTACATATGTCATGACATAGGTTTCCGATATGTGAGATCATGTAAGACCACGTCTGGGACATTGGCATTGATATGAGATTTACGTGTAAGACCATGTCTGGGACATTGGCATCGTATTTGATTCGTGTAAGACACTGTCTGGAACAGTGGCATCGATATCTGAGTACATGTAAGACCACGTCTGGGATGTTGGCATTGTACGATTATTCCGAGTACTCTGAGTCCTATTTAGTTCTGAACGGTTCAACGGGTAAATCCGAGAAAAGAGAGACTATGTGAAATGTATAAATGATTCAGGTACGTTTAAAAAGTAAACTATGTATGTGTATGAAAGGTAAGTATTTATATGAGCTTACTAAAGTGAATATGTGTATATATTTGATGAGATAATATATGATACATGCTTGAATGAGATATGAGTAAAGTGATACTTTGAGCTATGAAAGGTAGGTAAGTAATGGCTAAACAAATGAGCCAAAGGATATGTGATGAATTTGCAAATGAGAAGCATTAATGTCATTGTTTCAATGTGGCTATGTGCATTTTATGTTAAGTTTATTTGTATATGGCTTACTAAGCTTTTGAAAGCTTACATTGTGTGTGCTTACTCTGTTTTACAGATCGTCAAAGCTACGAAAGGCTCGGGAATCATCGAGGATCATCCCCACACAATCAAACTCTATTTTGGTACTCTTGAATGTGAATATAGTTTAATATGGCATGTATAGGCTAGTTATTTTGGAATATGTTTGAGATATGTAATAGCCATGTGATATGGCTATATAAATGGTAGTGTTATGAATGAAGAGTCATGCTATATGATGCTTGGTTTTGGTATGGTTCTATGGTTATGAAATGTTCAAGGTAACGGTACGCTTATTGATGCAAAGTGAGTATATGTGTTTGATACATGATGATTATGTTGAAATGGTAAGTTTGTGAATGAATCATATTTGGAAATTCTTGTGAATAAGTTGAGTTAAATGTTACCTAAAATGGTATGCTTGAGATGCCTTTGAGTGCTTGGAAAAGTTGGTTATTTTGGCTTGAATTGAATTGGTATGTTTCTTGTAGGGATAACCCAATGTGTGGGTGGCATTTTGGCCCTGAAAATGGCCTATAATTACCTACATGGTTGAGCACACGGCCGTGTGGCTCGACCGTGTCCTTCGAGGTTGCAATTCGAAACAAGTTAAACTCGACCACAGCCAAGACACACGGGCGTGTGACTGGCCGTGTGGATCAAGTTAGTAGCGACCACAGGCTAGACACACGGGCGTGTAACTGCCTATGTGGATCAAGTCAGTAGCGACCACGGGCTAGACACACGGGCGTGTGACTGGCCGTGTGGTGCAAGTCAGCGATGACCAGGGGTGAGGCGCATGGGCGTGTCCACGGCCGTGTGGACAAGTCAGTATGTATGCCCTGTCTTGACACAGCTCAGACACACGGGCGTGTCTGAGGCCGTGTAAGGCACACGGCCTGCCCACACGAGTGTGTGACCCCTGTAACTTTGAAAAATTTTTAAGTTTCCGAGAATTTTCACATGTGTTCGGTTTAGGCCCGGCCCTATTTTAAAGCATGTTTAAGGTCTCGAAGACCTATTTAAGGAATACTTTGATGTGATTTGACAAATTATGTTTTGAAATGTCCGTAAAAGTTTTCGATTGTTCGGTAATGCCTCTTAACCCTAGACCGACGATGGATACCGGTTAGGGGTGTTACAGATAATTTAGATGGTCATAACAGTGTAAATGGGCCCAAGGCCCTTTTTCAGACCAAGTGGGCCCACACGCTCGTGTGGCCCATTTCAGTCCAAATTTAGTCACTGCTATGCGAATGATATAGCCCAGTCCAGTATTTACCACTTATCATGGATTTATTCCGTGTGGAACCCACGAGCCCATTGGGCCCACATGGCCCATTTTAGCCAAACGAGGCCCATATCAGCCCAAGAGCATGAGAATGCTCGTGGTGGCCTCTACAGTCTATCACCCACGATTTGTGGGCTCGGTTTACCACACGAGCGATCGCACGCTCATGGGGCCTCAAATGTCGAAGCTTCGGCTTTTCAGCTTTTACCGTTCTACAGTCAAAATAGTGTGAATATACACTTTTTCGACGTTTGCGCCTATTATCGATCACAGGGTACGGTCACACACCTGTTTTGCGAAACCGTGCTAAGATCCGCGAACACCAAACCTTGTTTGAATGAGGGTGACTTTAGCTTGCTTAAACCGTTGACGAAGGTTGATTTCAAGGTTCTTGACCAAAAACCTGTATTACAACCTGATCTTGTTAACTATTAACATAAACATCAATATCTTGAATCAAGCGGATAACAACTTATCGAACGTAGAACTAAGAATGGTAGATAGAAGTAATCGGTCTACACAAGCACCACCTAAACCCGACACACGAGATGGTACAATCACAACCCTGTCAGTAACGGTAGAGACATGATGATGTTAGAGGGAAAAATATTTCGACAGAAAGTAGAGAAAGGGAAGAGATAATCATGAATCCAAATAGAGATGGCAGCTACAGCAAGGTTCAGCCATAAGTCAAGGATTCGACATCCCAAAAGAAAACCAAGTTACCTTAATTGAATGCAGAGAGACAAATTCGACTACAAGAGAATTTGGCCAGCAATGTAAGAGGGAACTCTAAGAAAATTGAAGAAAGCAGAGAGGGAGGAAAGCAGCAAAATTGAAATAGTGAACAAAGGAGAAGCCAATACAAGAATCAGAGAGAGAAAAGGCAACAAAAGCCAATTTCTGGCACCCACGGCATAAAGAACCAAAATGAAAAAAGAAAAAGAGCATACAAAACTGAAAATTTGACAGAATAGCAGCTCAGCCGAAAAGCTCCTGTGTACTTACTATGCAATTCCAGCACAACTCTACTACACTTCAAAGTCCACTTTTACCTTCCCTACATCTCTCCTAAAATCCCTCCTTGAACCTCTCAATGACCCGTTCAAACACCATTCATATCCTATTCAAACTCATCTTAGCTGTGTTTCAGTCCAACTCTACGACCTACACAGCTCAAGCAGCAAAATAAATACCCCCTTGCGCAACCTAGGACTTGAAGCTGAGACCTCTCAGTTACACAACACGCCACCTTGCCACTAGACCACAAGCTCTTCTTGTGTCATAAAACATGCATTAATATTTATAAGGCCTATATGCCAATGTCTAGATTCATTTAAGAGAAAAACTAAAAATTTTGCAAATCCAAGACTTGAACATAGGCTTCTCAAACACTCACATACACACCCAAATAACCTAACCACTAAAGCAGGCATGTATTTGTGTTAGAACATGAAAAATTAAAGACCCTATATTTTTGGGGCGTTACATCCTAGGTCCTATTCTAGGATGTTATGTAACATCCTTAAATCGGGGTTCTGCATTTTGCTTGTGTTGCTTGTGTTGAATTGTTTATAATGTTGAATTAACATGTTTGGGGTCTAGTTATAACCCTGGGTTGGGCCGGAGTTAGGGCTAAAAATTTTATTTTAGTACTTAAGAAGAAGGAGCTAGATGAAGTAGGAGTTAAAAGAATTTATTTGGAGTTTAGACACAAAAATACCAGTGGAAAAGTGGTAAGGAGGCGCCACTAGGGTGTTCAAGGAATGGCACTACAAGCAGGGTGGGAGTGCCTGTGTTCTAGCAGCAGGAATCGCACTCCCTACTATTTATTTTTGACGCCACAAGCTAGAGGAGGAGTGCTCAGGTGGGACTCTTTGGAATGGATGGAGAGGAGAAATTTAAGGAGTTTGACCTGTTCAAACATATTTGAATTCATGGAGGGGAGGAAATTTAGGAGGTTGAATATTTTCAAACTCCTTTGAAGGTGCTTGGCCGAATTTGAACTCTGGGGGGGAGAAAGTGTTCAGCCGAAATTGGTGTTTTAAGCTAAGGGGCAATCGGTTTTGGGGTCTTTTGGGTAGTGGCCGAATGTGCCTTGTGGGTCTCTCACTATTTGTGCCAAAACCGAAACATCAAGGTGCATTTTCTTTCTTTTCATTTTCTTTTCGGCAATTCTTGTATTTGGCCGAATCACTTGTGCAATATTATTTGATTAGCCAAAACTTTAATAGCCATTCCCCTCTTCTCTTTTCGGTTCACCTTTGTTAGCCCTCTCAGTGCCGAAATCACCTTGGCACCTCTTCTTTTCTTATTTTTGCTCAAAGCCGAAACCTGACTCTCACACCTTCTTCTTCATTTTCTTTCTAATCTACCTTTTCTTCTCTCAATCTCTTTTGTGCCGAAATCCCTCTCATCCACTTTGCCGAACCCTCATTTATCATTTTCACGGTTTTCTTTCTTCTCTTTTACACTCATAAGCAATAGCTGAAATCCCTTTACTCTCTATTTTTTTCTCCTTCATGGTCACTTTGGCCGAATACTCCTAGTGCATTACCTTTCTCTTCTCACGAGATCTAGCCTTTATTGTGGTACCGAAATCAAGTCCTCTTCTTTGGTTCTCATTGACGAACCTCAAACTAGGGTGTGGTAAGGTTCATTATTCCATCTCTTTTCCGTTTTCAATTCTTGTGGTATGTGGTTGAATCACCTAAGTGGACTCACCCTCTCTTTTGGTTGTCGATTCCTTTAACATTAGGTGCTACGGCTGAATCTTTGTAAAATTCGGAGGGACCTTTTGCGTTAAGGTACGTGTGGGTTCACGGGTTCGTTTGGATCGTGGCTTGGATCTAGACCTTCTATATCTTTGGGATTTGGTTGCCGATTGGATAAGGGGGCTCTAACGTTTTGAATCTATTCCATATTCTTACAAAGCCGAAGGTTAATTATTTTCATGTGATAGTGTGTGGCCGATTGAAAGGGGGACTCTTTGTGTGGCTTCAGGATTTGGTTGGAAACCAAATCTGCTTAAGGTGAGTACTATATTTGGGGCGACATATTCTTCGGGATTTCTAATAGAGCCGAATAGGCTATTTTGATTACTAACTAATGTTGGCCAATTGTAGGAGGGAGCAACGTTCGGGATCTCATTAGTTTGCGTAGTTTCGGGATTTGCTTAGATTTACGAATAGCCAGGTGTGTAAACGCTTACACACTTTATTAGTTTAATATGCCAATTGTGTTACCGTTATAACTATTGATTCAATGATTTTGCCTTGTGGGCATGAGCTTGGATTTCAGGTAAGTCCCCTGTTTTGTTACTTTTGATATACATCATCATGTGCTGTTAAATGCCATGTTATATGTTATTCGCATGATCATTCGATATTATGTCACTATGATATGAGCATGATGATGGGATTGATGAGAGGATGGGGATGATTTATTTGGACTGTCACCAGTGGTTTTGACCACAAGATGGGTTGGCCCCATCAGTTGATTTGTGACTACGGTCACCAGTGGTTTTGACCACACTATTAATATGATTTGTGACTAAGTCCCAGTGGTTTTGACCACACGAATGATATTTGTGGCTACGGTCACCAGTGGTTTTGACCACACATGGATATTGTGACTCGTCCCAGTGGTTTGGTACCACAGTGGGTTGGCCCCACATGATATTACGGGATTGTCATCAGTGGTTTTGACCACACGATGGGTTGGCCCCAACTCTTGATATTTGTGACTACGGTCACCAGTGGTTTTGACCACCAGTGGTTTTGACCACACGGGGTAGATAAAGGAGATTGGATGGTTAGGTTATGGAGTTGCATGATTTGCATGTTTTGCTAATAATCTGTGTAACTGAGTCTCGGTGACTCACCCCTTTCCCTTATATTTTGTAGATGAGGCATAGATCGCGGATTTGGAGCCCGGGAGGACTCGAGGTGGCCATGCATCCTAGCTTGGTTTAAACTTTAAACTATATTTTCAGTTTTACTTATTTCCTTTAAATTTTGGTTTTGGGATTGTAATAAGGCCGCTATGTTTTATTATTTTGGGTTTTATAATTTGTTTTTATTTTGATTAAACTAAACGCATGTTGGATATAATGACTTGTTAAATTAACCGGTAAAAAGCAATGTTTTCAAAACTATATCTCTTCGGGTTTTCAAACGTTACCATCGGGTAACAACGTTCCTAACATAATAGAGGTAACTCGAATGCTTTTGCAAACTCTAAATCTTTCAATTAATTAGAAAAGCAAAACGGTTTCAACTCGATTGTACTCATCGCACTCAGTCTTTTATAAGAATCAAATGTTTTTTCTAAAATTAGTATTAACAAATGATTTTCAAACATATGTTACTTTCCAAGGATTAAAACAACTATAAATCTAATTTTAACATCACCTATTACTAAGTTTTCCAGACATTAAAGCGATAAAAGAGTTTTCATAAAATTTTACCGGCAACTTGTGTTTTTTCCTAATTGTTTTCACTTCGTAACACACCAAATTCGGTCGTGGTGTATTGACCAGGTTTGGGGCGTTACATGTTACATCTAAACAAAATAATAGTCCCTAAAAATGGCGCCAAAAACTTCTTCCGTTGAAATGTGTAAGTATACACAACCGTTAATAAGTAATAAAGTGATAAGTATTGAGTATCCTCTCCACAGGGATTGTATATGAAAAGTAGAATATTTATGGAATTAATATTCACAATTTGGTAATGGAAAAATAATAAGAGGTGATTTAAATCTATTGTCACTAAATTAAATCTAAAATATTATCAAGGTAAACAAAATATAATCATAGAATTAAAACAACAATCACAAGATTTACAAATATGACATGAAAGAGCTAGATTAATTACTTTTCTTTAAATTAATAATATTTACAACAATGTTGACAATGTTACAGTATATCCGTTGGAAAATCAATTATTTACTAACCTAAGCTATATTTCTCCCAAAAGTGGCTATACAAGGTAATAGATATTGCTACATACCATTACAAATCTAATTATTAATCATTAAACAACCAAACATGCACCATTCAAATATTGTGTCCGTAAATTGCCATCTTGTTGGATGAAATAATTAATTCAAATGCTTTCTAAAACTTTATAATGCAAGAAGAACATACACGATTTTACTTGAATGAGTAAAAAAATGATGCACTGAACATATCAACAAAGTAGAAATAGTATTAAATAAAGAATTGTAATAATCTAGCATCTTAAAAATTTAAGCCATAATCTTTGAATTGAAAATAGAATAATAAAAAACAACCATGTTTATCAACTTCACAAAAGTAAAGAAAAAAAGAGAGAAGCTAGAGCCAATTGTATGGATCTATTGACAATGTCGTGTTGCTCTTCCTTCATCCTTTTCTGATTCCAGTAATGCAAAATATCCTTCAGATTCTAGTTTGACAGTTCTCAAGTCTTCTTGTTTTTACTCTCTCAAATCTATGTTTTTTCTTTTGAATGAAGAAGAAAAAAAATGATAGAAGGTTTGTGTGTGTAGCACGAATAAGGTTGGAAAAAAGATGAAAAAAATGATGGAAATTTTTTAAGGTTCAAAGGATGACTTCTTCTCAAGAGTTGGATGCCCCTTTGATGTGAAATGAGTGCTCCATTTATACTTAGAGTTCCCAACCATCATGGCTAAAAATAGAATTCAAAATACTTATTTTTTTTTTCTCCCTTGATTGGCTGACCCCTAGGAATAGGAAAGGACAAAGTCAAATTGCTATTTTGGGAGGAGAGGAGTTGGCGTCCCATTGAATTCCTCCTTGAGTGGTTCTTTGACTCCTTCTTTCAACGTGGAGTGTTAGGATGGAATAATACCAAGTCTCCCTAGCCGTTGGTAGCTTGAAGAATCAAATGGGCTTTCATGTTGGGCCAATCGATTGGGTTTTTTCTCCTTTATGATTGCATTTTTATGTTCAAGTCTTCCCAAGTTAGGCCTTAATTCATTCTGAGATCCCGATGACAATTCTCGAGACTCTTAGAAAATTAATAACTCTATCCAATATGTGACTTTTCTCGAACTCTTCCAGAATGGACCCTCAAAACATATAAAAACATGGTATTAGCATAAAATTTATTAAAATAGCATAAATTCATAATATAAAATAATTATTGCAAAATAATGAAAAAAACTATGAAAACATTAGAAATGACTCAAAATTTACATAAATTATATGTTTAAAAGTACTTAAGATAACTCTTTAAATTAGAATTATTAGTTGTCCTCTTTGAAGACAAAATATCTTGATATATTACATGATAATGCCTACCACTGAGGTCGTTCCAACTATACGATTATAAGAAAGTGCTGCTTACTTTCAGGAAAACTCTTACTAAAATTCACATGATAACGTCTAACTTAGGGCAGGTCCGTTTCATGCCATCATAAGAGACCATTTATGGAGGCCTTATGTCTTATTTAGGGACCTTTTCTGACTCAATATTTTAAAAACATGCAAAGTTTTTAATGTTCGGTTTCAATTATGAATGATCAATATATGCATGAAAAGTTTTAACTTGTTTTTTAGTACTACCGAGAATGGTGGTTTCGGAACCCAATTTTTCGATGATCAGGTCTGTAAATATTATTATTTAATATTTATGAGCCTATTATTTTATTATATTGATTTTTGATCGAGTAATTTTATTGAATGGATAGTTAACTAAGGTAAAAATATAATAACCCTAAAGTTAGTGGTGTCAAAAAATGAGGTATTAGGATCTTGTTTTTGTAAACCAAGCTTGTAAATTGAATTAGTAAGTAATTTTGATGAATTAGTGACTAGTTAAGGTACAAAGTGTAAATTGTAAAAGTGAATGTACAAAGTGTAAATTGTAAAAGTGGTAAAAGTTAATCACAATTTATGTTTATCTGTTCAATGGGGTAAATAATATTATACCTAGGGTCAAAGTGGAAATTAGACCATTTTCAATAGTAGTGGACAATTTGATGCTTATTTTGAGTGTTACATGTTATAAAATTTAATTTAATTATATTTTATATGTTAATAATATTAGAAACAAAGTCATTATCTTTCATCTTTCATATTTACTTCTCTCCACCGTTTAGAAACCAAAAAGCTTAAGGAAGTCGTTTTTGTTTAAGATTCAAGGTACGACCATTTGCATGACCAGGAATTGAGTGAATTGAAAGATAATAAAGAAAAGGAGAAATTATAGATTAGTCCCACATACCTTATCGGTTTTTGTTTTTGCTAGGTAAGTTTATATGGTGTAATTATGAATTGATCCTTATGTATATTAAATTGTGAAAGTTTATTTATAAGTTCTAGTGAACTTTGAATTGTTACAATTGAACACTAAAGGGTGATATATGAATTAAATTGAAAAGGGATAAATATGAACTTACATGATGGAAATTACCCTAATGAAACTTCATAAATGTATCATACACATGGTTAAAATTTGATTTCTGTTTATTTTGAGATCCAGCATTTGTTACAGACTTGATGATACATGTGACACAGGTTTAGTTTGTACGAGTGACTTGATGTCAATTTATACGTTTAGCCCGGATGGGTAACCTTACATGTATGTTTATAGCCTTGGGCCAAGCTATTTGATGTGTCGATAAATGTTTAGCCCAGACTGGTAGCCTGACACTAAGATATGTTTAGCTCAAACAAGCAACCTAAGGTTGTTTTAAACATTCAGTCTAGATAGGTAACCCAACCTGTACATTATAGCTTTGGCCAAGCTATTTGACGTGTCTATAAAATTTTTAGCGCAAATGGGTAAACTGACACAAGCAAATATGTTTAGCTCAGATGAGCATCAGATGTGATTAGTACCTATGTATTCGAGTTTTTTTACGGTGTTTTATTAGGCAACTTATAAGATACAAAATGTGGAAATTGATCATGTAATGTGCTTAATGATCAAAGGTAGCAAAGTGGAGGGTTTAATGACAAATTGAGTATATAAATATGGTTGAGTTGAGATTAAACAAGATTTAGAAGATATGAAATGTTATGCTTGTACCTGATATCTTACATGATTGAATGTCAATCAAGCTCACATTGTTGTGATTATGTTTTGATGTGTTAGGTAAACTTGATTATACACATTAGTTTAACATATGTATTTGTTATATTAGGTAAATTAAATATTTGTAACATATTTGCTTACTAAGCATTACTTACCAAATTGCTTTTCTTTTCCTATATATTTTGACTTGTGGAACGTGTCGATCGCATCCTCGAGGAGCATATACTATCCATCACCTGATTCAACAAATTTTTTATCGTTTAAACTTGACTATATGTGGCATGTACTTAGGGTTTTCATGTTACCTTGTAATGCTAATTTTGATTTGGAACTTGTTATTGAAGTTTTTATGTAATTGGAAAATGGTATATGTGCACAAGTATAATATGAATGTCGATATCTATTGTTGCATAATTGATCATGACTTGAATTGAAGAAATGAATTCTTAAGTGCATGAAATGGTTTAACTAGGTATGACGTGAATTGGTGCCAATTGTGGCATATTGGTTAGATGTTTAGAAGGATGATTACATGTTATGTTTTGGATTGTTTGAATGGTTGATAACTTGAAGTTTAGCTGCATTTAGATAATTTATTTGGTAGATTATGGTGTTAAACTATGGCATATTAGTTTAGTTGATGTTGGAATTGTATATGGAGCACCCCAAACCCGGATTTGATGTGTCACTAAGGAGATTTTATAAAACATATCGCATTTTGAAGAAAACAATTTACCAGGTTTAAACATTTATACCGGAAAACTTAATAATTTAATATTCTGTATAAAATATAAATTTAAACGATACCTTGGTGAATCAGGAAAAAAAAAAAACTAAGTTGTTACATGTCTTAGCTTAATTTTAGCATGAAATTTAAATGGCTAGTAATAAAAACCCAACATAAAACCCAAGATAAATATGAGTCTAGTGGCCCATGGCCTTATTACAACGAAATTTAAAACCCATTAATTAAAAATAAAACTTCTAAGTAAAATCTTCTGCTGGATCAAATGACTCTCTTGCATGGCCACCTTGCGCTCGTCTCCAGCCCGGTCCGATGCACTAAGTGCTACCTGAAAGATATTAAATAATAGGGCGAGTCACGAGACTCAGTGTGCAACCCTCATGCACCATTAGATTTGGGCCTTAACCCCACAAAACAAAATAACAGATTAATATATAACAAAAATTATGCAAGCCCAACCCAAATCTTAGGTTTCCATCTGCTACACACCACCCTTACCTGCCAGTCACACCATTGGGGATTTCTACAATCAACCCACCCCGCTACACACCATCGATGGCAGTCATGTTGCTCATCGTCAGATCATGGCCGTAGCCACTACAACAGGTCATGGCAAAAGACACTACAACAGGTCACGGCAAAAGCTGCTACAACAGGTCACGGCAAAAGCCGCTACAACAGAACACTTCCCCTTTTAATAAACACAACCCATGCAATAACAGAAGTCGGCATACTTATCACACATATCATCTTAACAGGAACATTCACTTAGGAATGACAGAGATCACTAACCTGGTGATTCGCTTTTACCCTCCTCGGGTTTCAACCATTATGCCGGGATTTCGGCATTTATCAAAATATAACTGATTTGTAAACAAAGTTTAACAGACAATCTAAATGGTGTGGAAGTGTTACACACCTGATATCGCGTAGTGCTACACTCTTAGTCAATATCCTTGCTATCCAGATCTACTACCCTCAGTCTATAACTTGGCTCAAAAACCGGAAGAACACGAAGATTAGGCCTCCCCTACATTCGGTCAAGGATTAGTGTTTTACCCAAATTACATGCTTGAATTAATAGATCTTCTTACCTTGAAATCCTGAAAGTGATACGATCCAAGGCTACTGAACTCTGGCTTAGAAATCTAAGCAATTGAATCCCCTTCAAATCTCGGAATGCCGCAAACGATAGAAAACACCCGATTAGTTAACCATATAGCCATTTGGCTAAGATCTCTAAAAGCCAGAAAAGAATACACAAATCGACATTTACCTCTACAGATGATTTCGTCTGCTCCCTTGCAGAAAGATTCGACAATCCCAGAAGAAGATCGAAGCATAGAAGAGTATAGATCTAGGAATTTCGGCTTTTAAGAAAATCCCGAAAATATGAACTAGATGTGTTTTTCGACGTTTAGAAGAATTGAATGAGGAGTTTCAGCTTTTAGTGAATGGGAGAAGAATAACAATGGGGATCAAAAGATACAGCTAAAAGGAAGTTTCAAAGAAAAAGAAAGAAAAGGTGAGAGAGGTGGTGATATTCGGCTTTTAGAAGAAAGGATGTTGAGAAGAATGGGAGATTTCGGTTTTTGAAGAAATCAAAAGAAAAGAAATTGCAGAGAGAGACTAAGGATTTTAGCACAAGAAGAGAGGAAAAAAATAGGGTTCCAAATGTCGGTATTGATGAGCCATCCCCCCTATTTATAGAAATTTCGGCACCTACCTATCAAAACCCGAAAGTGCCCTTTTTGATAACTAAAAATTAAGCAAATAAAAGCGGAAAATTTGGCACCCCTTTGCCCTATCAGAAACTGATTCCTCCTCCCCTTCAGAGTCAAAATTTCGGCCACCACCTAGCCTTGCAGATAAATCCTATCTTTTCTCCTTTATCTTAATCTATCCACATCTCCAGAAGAAACCTAGACAACACCAACTCTTCCTTCTTTTATCAGCACATTATCCACCTTATTATCTCATTAAATAATTTCTATTTTCAAGCCCTATTTCCATCCAACCTACTCCTCCTTTAAGTGCCAAAAATGGCCCAATTACATGGGCTACATGCGGCCAAAACTTGGGCCTCCTCCTTTGCCATTGATGCCAACTCCCTTCCCTCTTAGTGGCACCATTTTGCCACTGGGCCACAAGCCTAGTATGTCATTTAAACTACCAAGACTTTATTTTCAGCCCTAGAGTATCCAAACAGAATATTTAATCAAGGCCTTTACCACATCCTAAGCCCAATTGGGACCCCTAACACTTAAACTAACACATTAAACATATTCGCCCATTAAACACATAGGCCTAAAAATTCAGGATGTTACAGTTCTACCCCCTTAAAGAAATTTCGTCCTCGAAATTTCCAACTAACTATTAATCGTACTACCCAAGTCTCACCACTATGCTTTCGCTGTGTACTCTAATTTAATAATATATAAACATTGCACGCATACAGTTTCTATACCCAAAGATATAGCATCCACACAAAACATACCCGACTTAATGGTGATTGAACAATCCCGAGCCTTATGCTCCTCAGACCCGCATCTTAAACACGTTCTTGACGTCCTCCAACATTCACCCGGATGACGCCTTTTGCAATATTCGCAAATTCGAAAGTTTGGACATACCTTAACATGCTTCACAGAACGAGACTGCAACCCTAGAAAACTACGATCTCTTTTTTCCTTACAGTCCACGCACCCAACCCGAAGTGTTTCATCAATTTCTTTAACCTCCTTCAGTACCTCCCTAACTAGTTGAGTCAGCACATCAGTCCTAACACTTCTACGGCCTCGGCCGCGGCCTCTTCTTCCTCTTCTAACGCTCATCGTTAATTCTCGTATTATCTGAATTAGAAATTTTATGAATTATTAATTTCTTTCACTGATTAACCATGAACAATCTTATGGGAAGTAGTTTTAAGAATAGTTCTTTCGAATTCGCAACTATATCTACCATCCGGTCTCATGTTCACATCTCCTAGTTCTAGGGAGCACATACATTCAGTCATCAAGTATTAACATACAAGCAGCATCCACGAACTTATATTTAGCATGTAGGGGTTATCTTCGTCATTTCACTATCCAGGGGCATTTTCATAATTTATCTTACAGGGGTATTTTTGTAATTTCCCAAAATAGGGTTCCTTGGTGATTTTGTGAAATAAGGGTATTTTGGTAATTCTTGCAATCTGAGGGTATTTCGGTAATTTTAAAATTCAAGGGTATTTTGGTGATTTAAAATCCGGGGCATTTCGATAATTTCTACAAGTCAGGGGTACTTTGGTCATTTTACAAATCAGGGGTATTTTGGTCATTTTATAAATCAGGGGTAACTTGGTTATTTTATAAATCAGGGGTAACTTGATCATTTTATAAATCAGGGGTAATTTGGTCATTTTATAAATCAGGGGTAATTTGGGAATTTTGCAAAATAGAATGGTTGGTCCCTTTCGAGTTTTAGTTAGAAACTTTTGGCCCGTTAACAAGTCCTCACGGTTAAGGTGAACAGTCACTACGCATCAGGTAGGATTCCAGCGAAGAGGAGGTGAGTCACTAGGACTGCTTAAGTACCAGGCTCTTCCGGATCCAATGCTAGACATGCGCACGCCTGTTGCCACACCCCAACCTAGCGACTTGTCCACGAGTTTGTTTAGTTGACTTGAGTCTTATGGGGTTTAAGGAGTTGTTCAAGCTAAGCCTAGAGTCCATTAAGTTCTAACTCAAATAGTCTACGTCCCATAAAGCCCACATACATATATAACACATAGTGAGTTTAGAATACTTACCTGGCGGACTTGGGCCGGAGACGCAGGTGCCATGCCGAGAAAACCCTCCTGTGTTATTTATAAACATGCATGTTTCCAAAACCCATCTTTAAAAAATGTTTTGAGCCCAAAACCCCAAAGCTGAGTTTTGAATCGGGCTCTGATACCAATTTGTAACACCCCAAACCCAGCCCAAACACTACAACTGGATCTGGTGTGTCACTAAGGAGATTTTATAAAACATATCGCATTTTGAAGAAAACAATTTACCAGGTTTAAACATTTATACCGGAAAACTTAATAATTTAATATTCTGTATAAAATATAAATTTAAACGATACCTTGGTGAATCAGGAAAAAAAAACTAAGTTGTTACATGTCTTAGCTTAATTTTAGCATGAAATTTAAATGGCTAGTAATAAAAACCCAGCGTAAAACCCAAGATAAATATGAGTCTAGTGGCCCATGGCCTTATTACAATGAAATTTAAAACCCATTAATTAAAAATAAAACTTCTAAGTAAAATCTTCTGCTGGATCAAATGACTCTCTTGCATGGCCACCTTGCGCTCGTCTCTAGCCCGGTCCGATGCACTAAGTGCTACCTGAAAGATATTAAATAATAGGGTGAGTCGCGAGACTCAGTGTGCAACCCTCATGCACCATTAGATTTGGGCCTTAGCCCCACAAAACAGAACAACAGATTAATATATAACAAAAATTATGCAAGCCCAACCCAAATCCTAGGTTTCCATCCGCTACACACCACCCTTACTCGCGGTCACACCATTGGGGATTTCTATAATCAACCCACATCAACACACCATCGATGGCGCTCATGCGCTCATCGTCAGATCATGGCCGTAGCCACTACAACAGGTCAAGGCAAAAGCCACTACAACAGGTCACGACAAAAGCCGCTACAACAGGTCACGGCAAAAGCTGCCACAACAGAACACTTCCCCTTTTAATAAACCCAACCCCATACAATCACAGAAATCGGCATACTTATCACACATATCGTCTTAACAGGAACATTCATGTAGGAATGACAGAGATCACTAACCTGGTGATTCGCTTTTACCCTCCTCGGGTTTCAACCATTATGCCGGGATTTCGGCATTTATCAAAATATAACTGATTTGTAAACAAAGTTTAACAGACAACCTAAATGGTGTGGAAGTGTTACACATCTGATATCGCGTAGTGCTACACTCTTAGTCAATATCCTTGCTATCCGAATCTACTACCCTCAGTCTATAACTTGGCTCAAAAACCGGAAGAACACGAAGATTAGGCCTCCCCTACATTCGGCCAAGGGTTAGTGTCTTACCCGAATTATATGCTTGAATTAACAGATCTCCTTACCTTCAAATCCTGAAAGTGATACGATCCAAGGCTACTGAATTTTGGATTAGAAATCTAAGCGATTGGATCCCCTTCAAATCCCGGAATGCCGCAAAAGATAGAAAACACTTGATTAGTTAACCATATAGCCATTCGGCTAAGATCTCTAAAAGCTGGAAAAGAATACACAAATCGACATTTACCTCTACATATGATTTCGGCTACCCCCTTGCAGAAGGATTCAGCAATCCCAGAAGAAGATCAAAGCGTAGAAGAGTATAGATCTAGGAATTTCGGCTTTTAAGAAAATCCTGAAAAGATTAACTAGATGTGTTTTTCGGCTTTTAGAAGAATTGAATGAAGAGTTTCAGCTTTTAGTGAATGGGAGAAGAATAACAATGGGGATTAGAAGATTCGGCTAAAAGGAAGTTTCAATGAAAAAGAAAGAAAAGGTGAGGGAGGTGGTGATTTTCGGCTTTTGGAAGAAAAGATGTTGAGAAGATTGGGAGATTTTGGCTTTTGAAGATATCAAAAGAAGAGAAATTGCAGAGGGAGACTGAGGATTTCGGCACAGGAAGAGAGGAAAAGAATAGGGTTCCAAATGCCGAAATTGATGAGCTATCCCCCCTATTTATAGAAATTTCGGCACCTACCTATCAAAACCCGAAAGTGCCCTTTCTGATAACTAAAAATTAAGCAAATAAGGGGAAAATTCGGCACCCCTTTGCCCTATTAGAAATTGAGTCCTGCTCCCCTTCAGAGTTAAAATTTTGGCCACCACCTAGCCTTGCAGATAAATCCTATCTTTTCTCCTTTATCTTAATCTATCCACATCTCCAGAAGAAACCTAGACAGCACCAACTCTTCCTTCTTTTATCAGCACATTATCCACCTTATTATCTCATTAAATAATTCCTATTTTTAAGCCTTATTTCCGTCCAACCTACTTCTCCTTTAAGTGCCAAAAAATGGCCCAATTACATGGGCTACATGCGGCCAAAACTTGGGCCTCCTCCTTTGCCATTGACGCCAACTCCCTTCCCTCTTAGTGGCGCCATTTTGCCACTGGGCCACAAGCCCAGTATGTCATTTAAACTACTAAGACCTTATTTTAAGCACTAGAGTATCTAAGCAGAATATTTAATCAAGTCCTCGACCACATCCTGAGCCCAATTTGGACCCCTAACACTTAAATTAACACATTAAACATATTCACCCATTAAACGCATAGGCCTAAAAATTAAGGATGTTACAGTAAAAATGAACGCTTGTATATGTTTTGGGATTTTTTTGTGTGTAGGTTTTAAGTGTGCCTAAGGCACCATTTAAGGTAAGGTTTGGTTTAGCCATGGAAAGGGACCCAAATAAGAGAGTTTTGGAATTTTTGGTAACAAGGTATCGATATCCTAGGTAAAGGTATTGGTACTTTTTTTTCGCTAATTTTCAAAACATCGAATGTCAATATGGTACCGATACTGGACTAAAATATCGATACTTTACAAAGGTTTGGATACTATTGAACATATGTTTCTATGTTTTGCAAAATAGAATGTCAAAATGATATCGTTATTAAATTAAGGTATCGATACGCAATGATAAGTATTGGTACTTCAAGAATAGTATCGATACCTTTAAATTGAACTTGATTTATAATGAAACATGGAACCTAAAAATTGTATCGGTACCAGGCCTTGGTATCGATACCTATACTCAGACTTTGAAAAGTTTGCAGTTGGTCCTCCTTCATGCTTGGGATAACTCAAGAGCTGTCATAAGCACAATTCAGGCCTGATTTTGATTGGATATTATGTTATGTGTGGAATTATGTCATGAATCGGTGATGGAATGAATAAATTACTATGAATTGTATGTGGCTTGTTCCAGTAATGGTGGTAACATTCTATAGTTTGGGTCCAACGATTTGATCGACTGAGGGGGTTACATGTAGCATTATTCCCTAATCTATATGGAATGCTTATCTCATATATGCATTGTAACACCCCTCACCCATTTTCAACGTCAGAATAGGGTTACGGAGCATTACCGAACTTTATTATACAATTAAATAAACATTTTTAATACATTCATCATAACTAAATAATCATCAATCAAATTCACTCACATTGTCCCTAATACGAGCCTACGAGGCTCAAATCATGCTTTAGAAGTAGTTCGGGACTAAATCGATAACTTAGGAAACTTTTAGAAAACTCATAAATTTTTCAAGATACAGGGGACATACGCTAGTGTGGCTTGGCCTGTGTCTTAGACGGCCAAAGACATGCCCATGTCATACGCCGTGTGGACATTCGAAATGGGATGTCATGGCCGTGTCCCAGCCCATATCTGACCCCGTGTAACTCTCTAACTTAGGTCACACGGCCAAACACACGCCCATGTGCCCTAAGAAATGGCCATGTGCTAGGTCGTGCCAAACCTGTAAGGTATACTGACTTATGCCACACGGCCAAGTCACACGCCCGTGTGCTAAGCCGTATGGAGCATACTAACTTGATTTTTAATTCAACACTAGGGGACACATGGCCATGTAACCTAACCGCATGTCACACACGACTGAGACACACGCCCGTGTCTCTACCCGTGTGGACAAAAATAGGCTACCAAGCCATTTTGCCACCCAATTTGCATATACCTACACCAAACCAAATAGCACAATTCATGGCAGAAAATAGCCATTCTATTAACCTCATTCAAGCATAATTCATAACATTTTAGTACCAACCAATACGAAACACGTCAATACCTCAATATGCCATTCAATTTCATACCAAAACTCATAATCTAAAATCATCAATATGACATTTCAAATTTTGCATCATTTAGCCTAATCTCACAAACATACCAAATTCAATTCTCAAACATTTAGCACCCCTAATTACCAACAATCAACAAGCATAAAATGTCCCTCATTAAACACATATCCAAAGCCATATGCACATATGTATACACAATCAAATCAACCAAATTAAGCCAACTCTCATGGCTATTTACAAAACCAAAACATTTAACATTTACAAGCCAAATCAAATGACTAATTTCATTACCAAACCATAACAAAATGACCAAATTTCCTATACATGCCATATATCCCAAAAACATAGATTCAAATGTACCAAAATGATAGTTGGATAGTGTGATGAAGTCTCTGACAATTCCGAAATCCAAGTTAGCTTTGATTTCACTATAAAACACGAAAAAACAAACAAAGTAAGCTATATAGCTTAGTAAGCTCATATGATAATAAACACAACTTAACAAAATATACCAATCAACAATTGAACATATCTATATACAATTCATATAAATACACAAACCTATCACATTTTAAATCACAAGGTTAGAATTGAATTCACAAGTTTCTTCGATTCAAAGCTTATACGATTCATGTACATATCTGTACCTTGGATATACCCATTGAACCATTTGGAATACTATCGGATACCCGAGAATCAGGAACCCTAAGTGCCATATATATAGTCGAAGCTATCTCAATCTTGTATCACATGTAATACTCACTCTCGAGATATCAACGAGTCTTCTCACACAAGCTGACGGTCATGACGAAGCTACACTATAACACCCCTCACCTATATTCACGATCAGAATAGGGTTACGAGGTATTACCGATCAATACATACCATTTAACATACATAACTTATATATTTATGCATCCATTCTATTACACCATTCAATCATAATCACATTGTCCCTTATAAGGGCTTACGAGGCCTTCAACATGCTTTAGAAGTTGTTCGGGACTAAACCAATATCATACGAAAATTTTGGACAACTTAGAAATTTTTCTAACATACAACGGTCACACGCCTGTGTAAACAGGCCGTGTGCCTCACACAGCTCCAGACATGCCTGTGTTCCAGGTCGTGTCAAAACAGGGCATACATTCTGACTTGGGTCACACGGCTGACCACA
This sequence comes from Gossypium bickii, assembly GCA_025503065.1. Taxonomy (NCBI): domain Eukaryota; kingdom Viridiplantae; phylum Streptophyta; class Magnoliopsida; order Malvales; family Malvaceae; genus Gossypium; species Gossypium bickii. The sequence goes on along the minus strand of CP106717.1, from coordinate 55,164,115 downwards.
TGCCCGTGTGTCTAGCCCGTGTGCCCTTCGAAATGGCCACACATGCCCGTGTGCCAAGCTGTGTGCTAGGCCATGCCAATCCTGTAGGGTATACTGACTTATGCAAAATGGCAAAGTCAAACGCCCGTGTGCTAGGCCGTGTGCCATTTAGGGAGTATACTTACTTGTGCCACACGGCCAATCACACGCCCGTGTGTGAGGCCGTGTGGAGCATACTGACTTCAATTCAATTTCAACACTAGGGGACACACAGACGTGTAACAGACCGTGTGTTGCGAACAGCTGAGACATACACCTGTGTCTCTGTTCGTGTGGACAAAAATAGGCCAATTTTCCACCCTTTTCTCATCCACACCTAACAATAAAAATGGTACCATTTCATCATACAATAGGCAGCCAAAATCATCATTCAAATGCATCATTTATACCATGTCCAATTCAACCAAATTTAATACTCAAGTCAATGCCAAATACATATTCAAAATTTATATCATCAAGTATTCATTCACAAGCACGTGACTTCTCAAATTATCAACTTCAATTACACCATATAGATCATTTACCAAACTCAAAATATAACCATTTGAACATCTATAATACCTTAGCCACATTTATACCAAAACATACCAAAATAAGCCATCATTCATGGCTATATATACAAAGCAAGCATATTCATTTACAAGCCAATCTCATGGCTATATTCACAACCAAAGTACTACAACTAGTCTATACATGCCGTATATAATATATACATAGCTTCAAAAGTACCAAAATAGAAGATCGATAGTGCGATGAAGTCTCTGACAATTCCCAGATCTGAGCTAGTTTCGATTATCTATAAGACAAGGAAATAACACACAAAGTAAGCTTTAAAAGCTTAGTAAGCCATATACAAATAAAATTACCACATGAATCAACATCATTTCCATCAATAGGCAAACTATGAGTAAGTGCATATAAGCTCACAAACCTTTTCCAATGTATACATATTCAATATCATAAGTGAATTCATCAAATACTTCCCTTTTCAATACTTATATGAATTTCGTACATACCTGAGTCACTTAACTCAATCACACATTCTTTCTCGACTTGACTTTGCCCGTTGAACCTTTTGGAATTGTTAAGGATACTTGGAAATCACATGTAGCTCGTACAATGCCATATCCTAGATATGGTCTTACATGTTATCACATATCGATGTCGATAGCCCAGCTATGGTCTTACACGAAACCAAATAGCGATGCCAATGTCCCAGACATGGTCTTGCACGTAATCACATAATGATGCCAATGTCCCAGACATGGTCTTACACATAATCACATCTCGTTAATTCTAATGTCATGACATTTGTATCCTATACTATTAATAAGGTTCGTATGGGACTTTCAGATATTGTAAGCTGTATGGGACTTTCAGATATTGTAACCTTGTCGATTCTTGCTCGTATTTGATCATTCAACATTCATAGCAGTTCAATGAAAATTAAACATATATAATTCAATTTAAAGAAAATTATTTGCATATGAACCTAACTCTTATTCGGGATAAACAGACTGGATCGACTATTCGATAACCTTTGATTTTCCCCGATCTAAATATAATTTCTTTGGTTCTTGATCTATATACATTCAAAATTAACTCGTTTATTCATCAAATCATTCAATTCAGTCCACAAACACATATTTGGGCATTTTTACACTTTAGCCTCTGAAGTTCCACGTTTTTACAATTTAGTCCCTATTTGAAAAATACACAAAACTCACACAATTCAACATACTCATGCTTGGCCAAATTTCATATAAGTCCCTAGCAACCCAAAAATTTCATTTATTTCAAATTTCATCCACCCAATTTACACTTTTCACAATTAAAACCCTTTTTTGACATTTTTGTCAAAAATCACTTTACAAAACATGTCAAACTATCATCAAACATTCATTTTTCATAATCAAACATTCAAAAGCTCAAGTACTCATCAATGGAACTTCACAAAATCATTAACAAATTCAAAAATTAAGGCATGGGATAGCTAGAATACGCAGCAACGATCTCAAAAACGTAAAAATCATCAAAAACGGATCAAAAATCGTACCTTAATTGCTTGAATTAACCTAGCCAAACGAAAACCTAAAAACTTGGCTTTCTTCTTCTCTAACTTTTGGCCAACAGGAAGAAAGATGGACAAAATTCCTTTTTGTTTTATTAATATATCATTTAATAACTAAATACCAATTTTAACCTTTAAAAATAAACATTTAAATCATCTAATATAAGGCCATCTATGTTAAATTCCACTATCAATGGTTTAATAACATCATAAGGACCTTTCATTTAATAAACCATAGCTATATAACACCTATATCAAGTAGAATGCTACATTTACATTTTACGTGATTCAGTCCTTTCATCAAAAATTAGACATCCAATCGATAAAATTAAATCACGAAACTTTCACACATACATGCTATCACGCTGTAAACACATAAAATAATATTAAAATAATTTTTTGACATTGTATTTGTGGTTCTGAAACTACTGTTCTGACTTAGCTAAAACCGGGCTATTACATACGCAGTGTAACATCCCAAAAGTGGGCTTAGGAGAATTGAGCCCAATGGGCCTTAGGCGTAGTAGCGTTTAAATTTTCAGAGAATAAGAGATCGGCTTAAATGCAAGTTAGACTTATTAGATAAGTGATTTTGGAAGATTAGAGGCTTCATGAAGTCCCGGGATCAAATATTGGCTTTGGGGAAATTTTGGTTTTAGGTGAAAAAAACCCTGGAAGTTGGCAGATAGGCCTTAAGAATAAAATATGGAGAAAAATGACACAAGTGGAGTGTGTGGTGTAGTGGCAAAGTGACGCCACATAAGAGACAAGGGAATGACGCCACAAGGAAGGAAGGAGGTCCAAGGTTCAAGTCTTGGCTTTTGCATTTTGGTTTCTTTTTGCTTGGACCTTAGAATTTGGCTCATAGTTTATATTTAGTTGCGCATGGTTTAAGACACAAGAAGAGGTTGTGGCCAAGTGGTTAGCGGCGTCGATTATGCTACAAGGGAGCCTGGGTTCGAATCTCATGAGAAGCAAGGGAGTATTTATTTTACGGATTGGACGGTAAGAGTTTCAGTTGAATTTAAACTCTACTGACGAAGGGATCCCACATCGGAAAGACACAAAGAATGAAGGTGAAGAGCTAGCTATATAAGGAGCATCCTAGGAGGAGAGTAAACACATCTTGGAGGGCGTTTGGGCACAAGAGTGGTCGGAGCGCGGATTAGCCCCGAGTCCCTATCGGTGTGTAACTCTCTCTCTACTCTAGTTGTAGAGCGGCAAAATGTCGAAATGCCGCTTACACGGCATTAGTAGCCACACGAGCGTGCGGCGCATGTGTGGGGCTTCGGCCCGCGATAGTTGAGGCCATCGGTGAGTATTCTCGTGGGTTGGGGTCGCTTGGGCCTCGATGGGCGAAGTGGGCCCAATGGGCCCGTGGGCCTATATGAGTAAATTGCATGATTGGTTAGTATATGTTGAACTAGACTAGGTGGAAGTTATATACGTGGCTAGATTTGTGCTAGGTGGGCCACACGAGCATGTGGGCTCGGATGGGCGAAATCGGGTTTTAGGCCCAATCGTCCTGGTATGACCTGGAAATGGTAGCTGAGTCGCTAGTGGTGACATTAGGCCTTCGGAAAGGCCATTTCAGTTGTGAATTTACGAAAATACCCTTAGTAGGTAAAATTACAATTATACCCTTAGAGGTTGATTAGCATGATTATGTTGTTTAGTTTTGGCCGATTGTAGGGGAAGGCTTGATCTCGCATATCTCGAGTTGTGGCTAGTGCTCGAAAAGTGTTAAGGAAGGGGGATCTAGTGCGTTAGATCTTGATCTCCGGGATTTGATAGTCGTATTAGTAACTGTGTGTGTAAACTAACACACTTCTTGCTTTGTATATGTTTGATAAACCGATTGATTGGTAAAATCGAAACAAGATGGTTGAGTGATATGATACCCTATGGGGTATGTGCACGGATTCGTAAGTCCGTTTCATTATGAGTATTTGTTATTGATACATGATGTCATGATTTATGATGTATGTGCTATGAGATGCAACGTTAAACATGTTTGCATGATTTGAATACTATACATGAGTTGGTATAATGATGGGTGATATGAGAGGAGGCGATGATATTTTGTGACGAGAGTACCAGATGTTTTGGTAACACAACTTTGTGACTTTGGGTCACCAGAGGTTTGGCACCTCCGGAGGTTTGGCACCTCGGCGTCTCGCCCCGTGTGTTTTTTCGCACCACGGTGGGTTGGCCCCACAAGGCGGTATTGAGGATTGACGCCAAAGTGATTTGGTATCACACGATGGGTTGGCCCCATCACCCGATTATTGTGACTTCGGTCCACGGTGGTTTGGTACCACATTTGTGTCTTTGGAACACCGAGGTTTGGCACCTCATTGCGACTCGTCCCTGTGGTTGGACACCACCGTGGGTTGGCCCCACTTGAGAGATACGGGATTGTCGCTAGTGATTTGGTATCACACGATGGGTTGGCCCCATCATCGGATTTGTGACTTCGGTCACCAGTGATTTGGTATCACAAACGTGTCTTTGGGACACGTGGTTTGGCACCACATTGACGGATATCGTGTCTTTGGGACACCAGTGTTTTGGTAACACATTGTGACTATATGTCACCAGTGGTTTGGCACCACCAAGGGTTTGGTACCACACGGGTAGAAAAGGTGTATGGATGGTTAGGATTGGGTGCATATTGATTGGATGCATGATGGTTATGTTTATGTTGCATATGATATTTTGCTAATCCGGGAAAAAGGGTGGCACACTGAGTCTTGGTGACTCACCTTTTTCCTTTAACCATTTTCAGGTATTGCATAAGGTCGGGCCGGATCGGAGAGGACAAGGTGGCCTATGCCAAAGATGATGATTTAATATTTTATGTTTGGTTTTGATATAAGTACTTTATTTGAATTATTGGGTTGTAATAAAGGCCATTTTATTATTTGGTATTACTTGATTATGGTTTTGTTATTTTAAATTCTTATTAACTCAAAAATGTTTTCACACAACAAAAGAAATTACATGAGTTTTAAGTAAGAGGAATTCGTTTTACTCACATATCTGATATAGTTTTCAAAATTGAATTCTTTCATGCTTTATGCTAAGTTAACGAGGTTTTTCAACCGTCTTTCCGCAATAACATAACCAGATTCGATCGTAGTGAATGGGCCGGGTTTGGGGATGTTACACGCAGTGTTGCTTACGCAAGCTGATGAGTATCTGCAACACATGCCGGATAACTTAACCACTGGTAGGACGTATAGACCAGTACCCAAATCACATAACCCCTAATGACATGTCATTCGTATCCTAATCTATTCCTAAGGTTAAACCGAGATTTCACACTTGTCAAATTGTCGTAGGACATGTCCGTAGAGTCGTATTCATAATTTATGCAATATTATGGCATTTAAAACACAAATATAATAATTTTTAATACAGACAAACTTACCTCGAATGCAAAAACAACGAAACAAGTCGATTAGTACAAAACCTTGTTCTTTCACCGATGTAAATCCGTATTTCACTTTTCTTGATCTAAATGTAATCAAAATTAACTTATTTAATTATCACTCTATTCAATTTAGTCCAAAATACACATTAAGGAAATTTTACACTTTTATCCCTAATAATTCCTATTTTTACAATTTAGTCCTTATTTCTTAAAATCACAAATTCATGTAATTCAACCAAAACCATGCTAGCCGAATTCCAATTAGGTCCCTAGCAGTCCATATTTTTCATTTATTTCACAATTTAACCACAAAATTTACACATTTCACAATTTAACCCCTAATTGACAATTTCGTCAAAAATCACTTTACAAATGTTATTTATCTAACAATAAGCATGCATTTTCTACCATTAAACATCAAAATACATCAACATTCATGAATGGAAAAACCCTAAACCTTTAACAATTTTGCAAAATAGTCCATGGGCTAGCTAGATCAAGTTGCAACAATCTCAAAAACATAGAAATCATTAAAAATCAAGTCAAAATAACTTACATGCTAACCAAAGAAGGTGCCGAATGTGTGTGTAATATCCCAAAATAGGGGTTGCGAGTTTGGTAAATAACTCGAGTGTTAATGAGCCTCAAGAGTGGTTTTGATGTGTTTTGGAGTTCCTAAAACTCTCGGATTAAAATGGGACACTTTTGGAAATTTTGAAAATTTAGAGTTAAAAGTGGAATTTGGCTGAGGAGGCCTTAAGTAAAAATTTTATGGAAATTTCCATTAAAGGGTCCATTAGGACTAAATTGCAAAAGTTGCAAAATATGAATTTCTAGAAGCTTTTTGTATGAAATAGCTTTAGAAGATTAATTAGAAATCCTAAAATAGAAATTTGCCCAAATTATAATTTATGGACAAAAATAGAAATGAGTTAGTAAATGGTGAAATTTTAAAGAAAAGGGCATTTTGGTCATTTATCAATTTTACATGATTAATAAGGGAAAAAGACGACAAAAATCATTCTCATCTTCTTACCCAAGTGCCGAAAATTTGAAGGAAGCCATAGCTAGGGTTCTTCAATTTTTCAAGCTTGCTAGTAAGTTCATCTTAGCCCCGTTTTTAATATTCTTCGTATTTTTGGAGTCCTCGTAACATGAATTAGCTATTTTTAACTATATGATGAGCTAAGATGCATGTTCAAAAATCTACCCATGTATGAAATGTTTGTTAAATGATATTTTATGGAAGATTATGAGAGTTTGATGTTAGATAAACATATTTTCCTAAATGAATTTCATGAAAAATGCTACTAAGGACTAGTTTGTGATAGTTACGAAATTTGTCATACATGGTAGAAATAGTAAGAATTGGTTATTGCTATAGTTGAGACAATGAATCGGCTGAGCATTAAGTATTAGAAAGTTGAATAAAAATCACTTTATGAGCCTAGGGGTAAAAGTGTAATTATGAGAAAGTTTAGGGGCAACATAGATATTTTGCCAAAGTATGAGTTAAGAGTCAATTTAGTTAATGTTAGTATTAAATGATCTAAATTATTATTATAGATCAAGAAAAATAATGCCCAGATCGAAACCGAGGCAAGAACAAAGTTGAGGACTAAATTGCACATCTACATACATTTTGTATATTTAGGTAAGTTTGTATGATTTCTAAGCTTTATGATTACTATCATTGAATTGCTTAGTATAATGTACGATATTACCATGGAAATGTTTAATACTAGGTTAAATAAAGAAATCAATGAGATTAAGAATGAGAAAGTCCCAATCGAAGTTGAATTATTTAGGATACTTGATCTATCACATGAAATGAGAAAGTCCGTATAAGACCAAGCCAAGGCATGGTATCGGCAATCAAGCAAGATATCATGTATGTCCACGACAAGTCTTGGCATTGAAGAGTTATTATGAGATGAAAACCCATATAAGCCCAAGCCAAGGCGTGGCATTGGTGAGTCTCCAAGCAAAGATGTCATGTAAGTCCAAGACAAATCTTGGCATTAAAAAGCTATCATGAGATAGAGTTCCCATGTAAGTCCAAGCCAAGGCACAACATTGGTGAGTAACAAGAAAGATTTCATGTAAGTCCAAGCCAATACATGGCATTGGTTAGTAACAAGAAAGATTTCATGTAAGTCCAAGCCAAGGCTCGCCATTGATCAGTTCTTGAGTAAAGATACCAAATAAGACCATGTCAAAACATGGCAATGGTAAGTTCCCAAAGGAACCCACAAGGAAGACTATGCGTAAGTCCATGGCAAGACATGACATCAAGACCAAGATGAGAGATCCTCTGTAAGACCATATCTAGGATATGGCTTTGGTATCGAGTTATATGTGAGATGAGATTAAGTATCCTCAGTTATTCACAGTAATTCATCGGGAAAATGAGTAAAGTTTAAATGTGATAACAAGAAAGATGAGTAAACAAAGCTATTATCAAGTTGATTATGAGTGTTATTCATGTTATGAATGATGAATTAGAGATTATGATTATCATAGTAAAGTATGCTGATCTATGTGATCAAGTGATAATCTTGTTTACCTCACAACCATGAGACTAGTAAGTATCATGAGATAAGTAAGAATCAGTAAGAGCAAGCTTCAGTATTCGAGATTTATGATGTCACTATTTAAGATGAATGGTTTATGTTAAGCTAAAATATTGCTAATGTATTATATGCAAACTTACTATGCTAAATGTTTCCGTCTTTTATTATTCTTTCCATGTAGTCCCGCCAAGCTAACTTGTGGATCTTTAAAGTCAGAGCTCGTAGCACACTATCAATCACTATTTTGCTATAGGCAAGTTGTTTATATTAAGTATGGCATGTATAAAAAATACTTCATTTTGAGTATATGTTTTAAGAAGAGCCATCGTATAGGCTATCAAGTTCTTTATTCTTTTTGTATATGGCTAGAGAAATTGGTGAAGTATAACTAAGTATGTATGCTTATCAATGTCAATGCAACTTACATCATTGTTCATGTTAGATGAAGTATTTGAGCTGATGAATGTAGCTTGAGATTGATCTTAAATTTCAGGGTGGCAATTGGCTTTGTAAATAGCCTTCAAGTGCCCATACGGATGGACACACGGGCGTGTGTCTAGGCCGTGTGTTCCCTGCATGTTAGTGTCTTAAGTCAGTATAAACCACGGGCTAATCCCAGGGCCGTTTGTATAGGCCGTGTGAGACACACGGTTAGAACATGGGCGTGTGCCCCAGGCCATGTTAATAAGTCAGTATATCAAGGTATAGCAAATGCTCTAAGTCCACAGGCGTGTCAAGGCCGTGTGTAATTAGTCAGTGTCGACCACTGGTGGAAGACACGGGCATGTTTTAGGGGTACACGGGCGTGTCCCAAGCCACATGGGCGTGTGACCCCTGTTTTAAGGAAAAGTTGTCGATTGGGTTCTGAAGGTTTCCAAATACGTGTTTAAGGCATCGTAGGCCCGTGAGATGTATGAGTTGTTTAAGCAAGAGAAGTTTTTAATTCGGAACAAAATTTTATAGCCCGTAAATACGTGTTTTATCACGTTCAAGCATAGTAATGTCTCGTATCTGGTCTTAGCCTCAGACTCGGGTAGGGGTGTTACATATTACTACTATCTATAGTAGTTTCTTAGTATAACATTTCAGTCTATAACCGTAAACAGTGTCAGACAACTTACAGATTTGGCGCAGGAGACTCGGTGTGCCACACTTTCAGTAACAATCTTTCAATTCTCTTTCCAAAACGAAAATTTGCACATACTTAGAAAATTTTCAAAAACCCATTCCACAGTCGAGTTTTACAACTTGGCTCTAATACCACTAAATGTAACACCCTAAACTCGGCCTAGACGTTACGACCGGATCTGACGTGTCACATCAAAGTGTTGATTTGAAAACCGGTCTGGTCGATGAAAATTCATGACTAAAGTTTTAAATCCTTTTTAAAACTAATTGCTATTGCAAATGTTGGGGTTGTGAAGTCAAAACCTGTTAATCACTTGTGGATCATATCATATATTACAAGTTTATTAATCTGGATTAAAAATAATCGCGGAAGCTTTTCTAATTATAAACCATTTAAATTTGAAATGCGTTATTCCCTTTGAAAAAAATTATTATTTTGAAAACTCGTGTTTCATAATCTAGTAGGTTGAAGTAAAAGGTTAAAACCAAATAAAAGTTAAAAACCTCAAATGGCCTTATTACACAAATATCTTTCCAAAATAAATAATTTTAAAAAAACTAGGTATAAATCAAAATACTCGCGAACATGTGGCCATCTTCGAGTCCTTCGCAGCTCCATATCCTCTACGGCTGGGGATTACCTGTATAGTTAAAAGAAAAGGGTGAGTTACAAGAACTCAGTGTGTAATCCCCTATCATGCAGTAACAGTCTGGGCCTGACCCTTTTTCAGTTACATTACAGTATGGGCCTTAGCCCAATACAGTAATAGTGTGGGTATAAGCCCAAATGAAAACAAAACAGAACAGTGATGCAACCCCAACCCAAACCAGCCAACATACCACCCGTACCAACTAACACACCATGTGGGGACTAAGTCGACCCACCCAGCCAAAACACCAATATTGCAGCATAGCTGCTAATAGTAATGCAGCAAAGCTGCTAATAACAGTAAACGTGGCCAAGCCACTAAAATCAGAATATGTGGCGAAGCCACTAGAATAGTAAAAACGTGGCAGAGCCACTAGTACAGTACTTCCTCCAAATCAGAATCCCAACCCCAATGCAGAATGTTGTGTCATAAATCATACGTGTATGCAGTATGTCATATTAATAAACAGTCATATAGATAGCATACACACATCAACTAAACTACCACTAGTGGTATAATGGTCATTTCGTCGTTTAGGGGTGAAACGGTAATTTCACCCCTCAGGGGTATTTCGATAATTCTACTCTTTCGGTAATTCTACCCTACGAGGGTATTTCAGTAATTCTACCCTTTGAGGGTATTTCAGTAATTCTACCCTACAAGGGTATTTCGATAATATTACTACTTTTGGGGTCTCGGCACTGATAACGACCCTTCAGATGGTCTGCAGTCGTCTCGAATGACTTAGATAACCTATATGGCCAAAGCAGTGTTATTCGGCCCAAGGCCCATTACCCGGCCTGAAACACCCAAACTCGGCCCACGAGCCTTGACCGGATCTGGTATGTTCCTTAAGTAAAACGATTCAAAATTCGTTTGTTACTTTGAAAAATCTGAATGGTTTTGAAAGAAAATTTATTTTGTGTTGGGCTCGAGTTGAAAACGAGTTTATTCTTGAAATCTAGGTTTTTATAAAACTTTATTTCTAAGTTTCAAACTTTAAATTAAAGAAATATCGAGTTGTTTTAGAGTTTACCTTATATTGACAATCATTTGTTTTAGGGTGTCAAAACATTTGAAGATTTATTTCAAAAACAAATTAGATAACCTTTGATTTAACAATAATAATATCGTGATAAAAACAAATAAAAGCAAGAATAAAACAATTTAATACTTCTGGCCTTATTACATAAAAAACAAAACCCGAATAAATCCAAACTTAAAACATAAAGTTTCAAAATAAAAGTTCACTGAGCTGAGCATGGCCACCACCAAGTTCCTGTCGACCCGGTCCATTACTGAGTGTCACCTGAAAAATATCCCACAACGGGGTGAGTCAAACCGACTCAGTGTGTATAACCAACACTAAGTCCCAACGATTCAGGCATATCATATCATATCATACATATATATATAACAAATAGACATAATGATGCAAACCCGAACCCATACCTAGATAACCAACTGCTACATATCACCCGTACCAACCATCACACTGTGGGGACTACTAAGTCGACCCTCCATCCGCTACACATCATCGAAGGCAGTCGCTGCAGACGACTTGCTCATCGCCCTTATAAATTCGTGGCATAGCCACTAGATAATATATTTTATGACGTAAGTCACCACATTCAGATTATGTGACCGAAGTCACCAGATATCGTGGTAAAAACCACCAGATCGCTTCCCCTTTCATAATCACCCATATGCCCCATGTCATACAAATCATGCAAATATCACGTCTTACATCTTATTCCACATTCTTAACCAATTCTTATTTATGCCACATTCAAGGTTCATAATATTTATTAACAAAGTTTCGGAGAGTAACGTACCTGAGTACCTTTGTACCATTGAATGGTACATTTGACCACTTTTCACATTATTATTGACACATGCATTAACATAGTACCATAAATCTTTTAAGACTTAGTATAGGGATACATACCTGGTTTACTTAACAGGTTCACTCAAATCCCGAAAAGCCCGATCTGATGCTTTAGATCTCTAGTTCCTTGCTGCCGATTTGACTACTAATCAAATCCCGAAACCTTGTGATGCTCCCTCTTACAATCGGCTAGACACTAAGTCACCTAACTGGTTAGCTTCGGCTTTTTGAATAAATACGAAATAGATCAGAAATACTAAGTATGGCCTTGGCCGAATGTCAGATTCACTTACCTTGCGATTTTAAATCCCGAAAATATCACTTGTCTTTGGTATCTATCGAAATCCGTACAAGCACTATGTCAGATCTGATTTCAATACTTAATGAACACCATTAATGGCCTTCGGCCTAAGATGACTCTGGCTTACCTTAGATCTTGAGATCCCGGATGATCTCCTCCTTGTAGTCGACAACTACCAAATCTCGAAAGACCCTTCAAAGTTTCGGCCAAAGAATACTAAAGAGGTTAGATTCCAACTTTCGGCTAGAACAATAATGGAATTAGTTCTTAAGTTCAGCTAAAAGAAAATGATTGAAGATCGAATAGCAGTTGATCTCACCCTTACTATTGAAATCGATAGTACTCCTGCCTGACACCACCTGATAGATTCGGCTATAGGCTTGACGTTGATCACCAATTTTCGGCTTTTGATCTAGTGAAGGAATCGGCTAGAATTCACTTTGTATATTCGGCTTTTGATTGGATAGCAAGGAGTTATGGATTCGGCTTCAACAAGAGACACAAAAGGAGGGGTATGAAGCTTTAGGGGTTACGACAATGGTGGAGAAGAGGATTTCGACTAGAACAAATAAAAGAAAAAGAAGAGAAAAACTTTGGAGAGAAAAGAGTAAACGAAAAGGGAGGCTAAAATTGCTAAATGAAATTCGGCTACCCCCCTTACTATACTTGGCCGAAAATCTCTTCAATTGAGTCCCTAGGCCGACCAACTTCTTCCCCCTATCTTATCCCTTCCTTTTCTCCTATTTTCTCTCTTTATTTGCTTATTCAAAATAATTCAAATAAATCATCAATTATCCTTTACTTTAGCCGAAATTTTAAAAGGATTAGACCACATCATAACTCATCCCTTAGTGCCCTATTACCGTCCACCACTGCTCAATCTTATAGCAAAATAACACTCTTTTATTTGCTTCCCACATTACTCGAACCTAGGCCCTTGCACCCTGATTGTGGCGTCACACACTGAGGCCCTAAGTGGCGCCTCCAAGCCACTTTAACAAGCTGATTTTTGTGTTTAATTTTCCCTACAATTTCTCTTAAGGCCTCCTCTGCCTAGCTTCCTCTTTGAAACTTAAAACTTAATATTTTCTAAGGCATTTTTCCTACATTCCAAGGTTCACGAAATTCATACAACACAATCAGAACACACATAGGCATGCTACTTCATACAATTTAGCATTAATGCATAAGCCATAAATCCCGGATGTTACACAGCCCAAGTGGGACCATATGCTCGTGTGGCCTGTTTAGCCCACATTCTATCACGGCTACTTGAATCTCGCAATGTAATCCACTATTAGTCACATACCGTGGATTTCGTCCCAGTGGGACCCATGAGCCCATTGGGCTAATAAGGCCCATTACGACCTAAGCCCATGAGAACGTTCGTGGAGGCCTCTATGGTCTATCACCAACGATTGTGGCTCGATTTATCCTTATGAGGGTTCGCATGCTTGTGAACCCTCTGATGCCAAAGTTTCAGCTTTTTAACTTTTCGGCTTTTGTCGATTCACAATTAAACATAGGTGTGAATACACACATTCATCTGCCGTTTTGACAGAAATAATATTGGGTGTATGATTACACACCTGTTTGCGAAACTAGCCAAGATCCACGCTCTCTGAATCCTATAATCAACCAAAATATCGTATCAGATTTACAACTAATATGGTTAACGCATACTCTTAATCTACCACCTTTATTAACTTAAACCACAACCACTCACCTTGCTCGAACTAACCGATACTAGCACCTCCCTACTGATCAAGTGTGATTTCCCCTCCTAACATGATTCTGCAGATCAAAAGTTGCTAGAAGTCAACCATGCATTCAGCCCTAAGAGAAAAGAATGAAAAACCGAAGCTTGTTCATAAAGGCATAATAAATCTGACTAAGAACGAAATAACAAAGTGGTTGTAGTACCCCTTTACCAATACCAACAAACAAACGTATTTCGGCAGTAGTCAGCCAAGAAGATTCGGCTCGAGCCAAGAAGAACAAAGAGATTTAAGAGGAAGAGAGTATGAGTATTCGGCCTAACAAAGAAAGGAAGATGAAATTCGAGAAAAGAAGAAGAAATGGAAGTGAAAGAAAAGAAGACTACCGATTTGGCAGAGAGAAAGATGTGGAGAGAAAAAAAGAAAGCTTCAATGGAGAAATCGACAATTGGTATTGTGTTTGGCAAAAGTGAATAACAATTGAGAGAAAAAGAAAGTTGAAGAGAGAAAGACCCAAATGGTCAAAAATGATGCATGAGACGCCAAAAAGAGCAAAACTTGAAATGTAACAAAAGAAAAACCCAAAATACCCAAGAGGAAATTTGACTTTTACACTCACCCCAAATGCCAAAAATGCACAAATGAAACTCCTTTAGCTGAAATCCCCCTACTCAAGCTCTTCTAAATTCGGATATGACTCCTTCATATCCCAACTCCTTCAACCTATCCACCGTTTTCTCCTTGATTTGCTCCCAGCCTCCCATTCAAATCCATTCAAATTTGATGACCAAGTCTCCAACCACCTCTGCAGAGTTTGAATCCAACTCTACCTCTCTCGCCACAGAGACATCAAATAAAACCTCTTTATTGCATGCCATGGGATTCGAACCTTAGACCACTAGAACACTCCACACGCCACTTGCAACCTTTACCAGTAGACTCATTGTGTCAAAAGCCAAGCACACTTAATGTGTATGCCCTTTAAGCTAACATCCATGTTTCAAAAAAAGCAAAAATCAAAATTTTTCCAGAAGCCATACTTGAACCCAGGCTTCCTAAAATCCCCAAAACTTACCCAAAACACTTAGCCATTGAAACAAACAAGAAATTTGGTCAGAAAATGAAAAATTAAAGACCTTTTATTTTGGGGCGTTACAGTATCAGTGGTGGAATACTTTAGTATCTGTGGTACCGAGAGAAAGAGTTACCTGGGAATTCTTTCAAGCTGAATTCAGAAAGAAATACATCAGTCAACTATTTATTGATCAAAAGCGCAAAGAGTTTCTGGAGCTGAAACATGGTCGTATGTCTGTAACCGAGTATGAGCGAGAGTTTGTGAGACTCAGTAAATATGCTCGAGAATGTGTTTAAACTGAGGTGATTATGTGTAAGATATTTGAAGATGGGTTAAACAAGGACATCATATTATTAGTCGATATTCTAGAATTAAAAGAATTCGTTGTGCTAGTTGATAGAGCTTGTAAAGTCGAAGAACTTGGCAAGGAAAAGAGAAAGGTGGATTTTGAAGCTAGAGATTCAAGAAAGAGATCGATGAGTAAACCATATCAGTCTTCATCAAATAAATCAAGAGACTTGTACATTCGTTCGAATACTTCGATCGGGTATCCAAATAGAGATCGTAGAGTGTTGGCAGTGTAAGAAACAATAAACCCGAGTGTCAACAGTGTGGGAGGCGACATTTTGGAGACTAATGGATGAGTAATAAATGTTGTTTTAAATGTGTCTTGCAAGATCACTTCATTTGGGATTGTCCTGAGTTAACCGAAAAAGTGAAATTCTAGAATGCAAGATCGAGTAATACAACTGCTAGAGGAAGACCACCTAGAAATGCGGGGTGTAACAGCCCATTTTAAGTCAAATCAGGACAGTGGTTTCGGGACCACAAATCTGGGGTCAAAATAATTATTTTATTATTATTTTAATGTCTACAGCATGATAGTATGATTGTGTGAAAGTTTCGTTCAGAAATTTTATTGTTTGAGTGTTTAATTTGATAAAAAGGACTAAATTGCGTAAAGTGCAAAAGTGGTGTTTTATTAGCTACAGGTATTGATTATTTATTTGATCAATTGAAAGGAGCAACAGTGTTTTTGAAGATTGATCTGAGATCTGGCTATTATCAATTGCGAGTGACAGATTCTGATGTGCCGAAAACTGCGTTCAGACAAGGTACGGGCATTATGAATTTCTTGTTATGCCTCTCGGATTAACTAATGCTCCTGCAGTTTTTATGGATTTGATAAATCGAATTTTTAGACCGTATTTAAACAAATTTGTTGTTGTACTCATTGACAACATTTTGATCTATTCGCGAGATGAGTCTGAGCATGCCGAACATTTGAGGATTGTGTTACAAACATTAAGAGATAAGCAACTATTTGCTAAATTTAGTATATGCGAGTTTTGGCTCAGAGAAGTCGAATTCTTGGGACATATTGTATCATCAGAAGGTATACGAGTTGATCCAAGCAAAATTTCAGCAGTTGTTGACTGGAAACCACTGAGAAATGTATCCGAAGTTGGAACCTTTCTGGGTTTATCTAGTTATTATCGACGTTTTGTTAAGGAATTCTGGATGATTGCTACACTAATGAGTAGATTACTTCAAAAAGATGTGAAATTCAAATGGTCAGAGAAATGTCAATAGAGTTTTGAACAATTGAAAGCATTGTTAACTAAGACACCAATTTTAGTTCAACCTGAGTCGAGTAAAGAGTCTATGATTTTTAGCGACGCGTCATTGAACAGTTTGGGTTACGTTTTGATGCAATAGGGTGAGTGATAGCTTATGCTTCCAGATAGTTGAAACCACATGAAAAAAATTATCTGACACACGATTTAGAATTGGCCACTATTATTTTTACATTTAAAATTTGGCGACAGCATTTATACAGTGAAAAGTGCCATATCTTTGCTGATCACAGGAGTTTGAAGTATATAATCACTCAGAAATATTTGAATTTGCGTCAACGAAGATGGCTCGAGTTGTTGAAAGACTATGAGTTAGTGATTTATTATCATCCGGGGAAAGCGAATGTAGTCGCAGATGAACTGAGTATAAAATCATTATTGCTTTATGAGCGATGAATACATAGTTATCTTTATCTGATGATGGTTCGATTCTAGCAGAGTTAAAAGCTAAACTGGCATTTATTCAGCAAATTTGTGAAGCTCAAAAGTGTGATAACGAGTCACAAGCTAAAAGATACAGTGTGAGTCGACTAGTGATCTAGATTATAATATTGGATCCGATGATTATTTAATATTCGAGGTAGAATTTGCATACCAAAGAATTCCAAGCTTATTCAGAAAATTTTACACGAAGAACACAGTGGTTGTTTATCTGTTCACCCGGGGAGTACTAAAATGTACAATGATTTGAAACAGTTGTACTGGTGGTCGGGCATGAAACGAGAAATTTCAAAGTTTGTATCGAGATGTTTAGTTTGTCAACACGTAAAAGCCAAGCATCAAGTGCCTTTGGGATTATTACAGCCTGTGAGATTACAAAGGTGGAAATGGGATAGAGTTACGATGGATTTCGTATCGGGTTGCCCCTGTCTCTGAAAAAGAAAGATGCTATCTGGGTTGTCATTGATCGATTAACGATGTCTGCACATTTCATTCCGGTACATACAGACTTTTCACTTGATAGATTGGCTGAATTGTACATCTCTGAGATCGTTAGATTGCACGGAGGGCCAGTTTCTATTATATCAGATAGAGATCCAAGGTTTACGTCGTGATTTTGGAAGAAGTTGCAAGAAGCTTTGGGTACACGGTTGTACTTTAGTACCGCATTTTATCCCCAAACCGATGGTCAGTCTAAGAGAGTAATTCAGATTCTCGAAGATATGCTTCGTTGCTGTGTTTTAGAATTTGATGGCAATTAGGAGAAATATTTGCCATTGATTGAATTCGCGTATAACAACAGTTTTTAATCGAGCATAAAGATGGCACCGTATGAAGCATCGTATGGTTGTAAATGCCGAATTCCATTGTACTAGACCGAACTTAGTGAGAAAAAGATTCACAGGGTTGATTTGATTAGAGACACTGAAGCGAAAGTGATAGTAATTTGCGATTGTTTGAAAGTAGCTTCAGATCAGCAGAAATCGAACGCAGATTTGAAACATAAAGACATTGAATTTCAGATCAGAGGCAGAGTATTTTTGAAAGTATCTCCGTGGAAGAAAATTCTTCGATTTGGTTGCAAAGGCAAACTAAGTCCGCGTTTCGTTGGGCAGTCTAAGATTATTGAACGAATAGGGCTAGTGGCATATCGGCTAGCTTTACCGTCAGAGTTATAAAAGATTCATAATGTGTTTCATGTGTTGATGTTACAAAGGTGTCGATCAGATCCATCCCATGTAATTTCTCCGTTAGAGATTGAAATTCAACCTGATATGACGTATAACGAAGAACCTATCAGAATTTTAGCTCGAGAGGTTAAAGAATTGAGAAATAAGAACATAGCTTTAGTGAAAGTTTTGTGACAATGTCACAGGGTCGAAGAAGCTATGTGGGAACCCGAGGAAGCTATGAGAAAATAGTACCCTAACCTCTTTTCTGGTAAGATTTTCGGGGACAAAAATTCTTAAGGGCGAGAGTTGTAACAACTCGTTTTTAGTCAAATCAGGATAGTGGTTTTGGGTCACAAATATGAGGTCAAAATAATTATTTTTATTATTATTTTAATGTCTACAGCATGATATTATGATAGTGTGAAAGTTTTGTTTAGAAATTTTAACGTTTGAGTGTTTAATTTGATAAAAAGGACTAAACCGGGTAAAGTGCAAAAGTGGTGTTTTATTAGCTAAAGGTATTAAATGACTATGAAATTAAATAGTTAAGGAATTTTGTTGGAATTAGCCCATTATTGTTATAAGTGGACATAGATGGACATAAAATGGATGATATTAAATGTTTGTAATAAGGTTATTTTAGTAAATTTTAAATACATGTTAATAAATTAGTGAAACAAAAATTTAAAGTCATCATCTTTATGGTTCATCAACCGAATATTGAAAGGAGAAGAAGCCATTGTTAGGTTTACATTCAACCAAGCTTCTCATGCTAATTTAGGTATGATTTTTGTCTTGTTTTTAATGATTTTTCTGTTTTTGAGATCGTTGCAGCTTAATCTAGCTAGCCGAGGGGCTATTTTGTAAAATTGTTAAAGGTTTAGGGATTTTCCATTGATGAATGTTGGTGTATTTTGATGTTTAATGATATAAAATGCATGCTTGTTGTTAGATAAACAACATTTGTAAAGTGATTTTTGACAAAATTGTCATTTAGGGATTTAATTGAGAAATGTCGAAATTTTGTGGTTAAATTGTGAAATAAGTGAAAAATATGAGTTGCTAGGGACCTAATTGAAATTTGGCTAGCATGGGTTTAGGTTGAATTGCATGAATTTGTATTTTTATGAGATAAGGACTAAATTATAAAAATGTGAAATATTAGGGGCAAAAGTGTGAATGTGCCTTAATGTGTATTTTGGACTAACTTGAATAGAGAGATTATTAGATAAGTTAATTTTGATTACATTTAGATCAAGAAAAGCGAAATACGAATTTAGATCGGGGAAAGAACAAGGTTTCAGACTAATTGACTTATTCCGTCTTTTTTGCACTCGAGGTAAGTTTGTACGTAATAAACATTGTTATATTTGTGTTTTAAATGATTTTATATTGCATAAATTGTGATTACAACACTACGGACATGTTCGACGACGATTCGGCTAGTGTGAATTCCCAGTTGAACCTTAGAATATATTAGGATATGAATGACATGTCATTAGGGGTTATGTGATTTGGGTGCTGGTTCGTACATCCTACTAGTGGCTATGTTATCCTGCATTTGCTTCGGATACTTGTCAACTTGTGAGAGCAGCACCATGTAGCTTCGTTATAACCATCAGCTTGTGTGACTAGACCCGTTGATAGCTCGAGAGTGAGCATTATATGTGATACGAGATTGAGATAACTTCAGTTATGTATATGGCACTTAGGGTGCGGGATTCCTGTGTATACAATAGTATTCCGAATAGTTAAATAGGTATATCAAAGACACGGATGAGTATGATGCTAATAAGAGGTGGTACAGGTATGTACATGAACAGTATAAGCTTTGAATCGAAGAAACTTGTGAATTTCATATCTAATCTTATGCTTGAATATGTGGAAGGTTTGTTAGCTAATATGAGCTATGTGTTGATATATTAAATTGATTGATTTGTCTATTTGTGATTAATTAAGTTTATTTCGTACGAGCTTACTAAGCATTATAGCTTACATTATTTATTTTTCCGTGTTTTATAGTGAAATCAAAGCTAGCTCAGATTCGGGAATCGTCGGAGACTTCATCACACTATCGAACTATCACTTTGGTACTTTTGAATCTAAGTTTATGGATATATGACATGTATAGAATTATGGTCATTTTGATATATAGTTGGGTAATGAATTTAGTCATTTGAAAGGGCTTATAAATCTTAATGTTTTGGTTTTGCATATAGCCAGGAGAGTTGGCTTAATTTTGTTGATTTGGTTGTGTATTCATATGTACATATGGCTTTGGTTATGTGTTTATTGATAGATATGTGATGCTTGATGATAATTGGTAATTAGGGATACTAAATGGTTGAGATATGAGATTTGGTATGTTTGAATTATAGGTAAAACAATACTTGTTTGAAATGTAACCATATTAATGATTTAAGAATGTGATAATTTGCTATAAATTGAATGGCATATTGTGATATTGTCTGCCTTGTATTTGTTGGTATTGAAGTATAAATGGTGCTTGGTTAACATTGATTGAATGCCTATTTATGCCTTGTTTTGGTGCCAGTTGGTCTGGTGTAGGTGTATACAAATTTGGGTGGCAAAATGGCTTGGGAAATAGCCTATTTTTGTCCACACGGGCAGAGACGCGGGCATGTGTCTCCGCCGTGTCTGACACACAGTTAGGTTACATGGACGTGTGTCCCCTGGTGTTGAATTAAAAATCAAGTCAGTATGCTCCACACAGCCTAGCACACTGGTGCATGACTTGGCCGTGTGGCATAAGTCAGTATAGCCTATAGGTTTGGCACGGCCTATCACACGGCCTGGCACATGGGCATGTGGGGTCATTTCGAAAGGGCACACGGGCTGGTCACACGGGCGTGTGACCCAAGTCAGGGAGTTACACGGGATCAGACACGGGCTGGGACACAGCCATGTGATCCCATTTCGAATGTCCACACGGCTTATGACACGGACGTGTGTTCCTGTAGTTTGAAATTTTTTCTAAGTTTTGAAAAAATTTCTTGAGTTATCGATTTAGTCCCAAACCACCCCAAATGCATGTTTTGGGCCTCGTAGGCTCGTATTAGGGATGATGTGAATGATGTTGAATAATGATTATATGAAAATTGAAAATGTATGTGAAATGTGTGTTTAATTTTATAGTAAGTCAGGTAATACTCCGTAACCCTATTCTGGCATTGAATACAGGTGAGGGGTGTTACACGGAGAATGTGACTAGTAGTAGAGGAACGAAAAAGGAGTCCACTGTGAGATCTGAGGTGAGAGCACCTGCTAAAGCTTACGCTATTTGCACTCATGAAGATGAGTCGTCACCTGATGTTATCACTGGTACATTTTCTCTCTATGACACTAATGTTATTGCATTGATTGATCCTGGATCGACTCATTCATATATTTGTATGAATTTGGTGTCTAGTAAGAGTTTACCTGTTGAGTCTATCGAATTTGTGATTAAAGTGTCGAACCCCTTAGACAGGTATGTTCTAGTTGATAAATTTTGCAAGAACTGTCCGTTAATGACGCGAGGTTACTATTTTTCGGCAAATCTAATGCTTTTACCATTTGATAAGTTCGATGTAATCCTGGCTATGGATTAGTTGACGATACATGATGCTGTTGTAAATTGTAGACTAAAGACTACTGAATTGAAATGTTAGAATAGTGAAATCATTCGAATTGAATTAGATGAGTCGAGTAAATTGCTTGTTGTGATTTTGTCTATGTCAGGTCAAAAATGAATGAGAAAAGGTTGCGATGCTTATCTTGCTTATGTACTGGATACAAAAGTGTCTGAATCAAAAATTGATTCAGTGCCAGTAGTATGTGAGTATTTGGATGTGTTTCTAGAAGAATTACTAGGGCTACCACCGATCAGAGAGGTCAAGTTTGCTATTGAATTAGTACCGAGAACATCACTGATATCTATAACTCCGTACAGAATGGCTCTGATATAAATAAAAGAATTGAAAGCTTAGTTTCAAGAGTTAACGGATAGAGGTTTCGAAGACCTAGTTTTTTACCCTAGGATGCACCAGTGTTGTTCGTAAAGAAGAAAGACAGATCAATGAGACTTTGTATTGAATATCGTTAACTCAACAAGGTTATGATAAAGAACAAATATCCTTTGTCGAGAACTGATGATTTATTTGATCAGTTGCAAGGAGTAAAAATGTTCTCGAAGATTGATTTGAGATCTAGCTATTATCAGTTGCGAGTTAAAGATTCGGATGTGTCGGAAACTGCGTTTAGAATAAGATACGAACATTATGAATTTCTTGTTATGCCTTTCAGATTAACTAATGCTCCTGCTGTTTTTATGAACTAGATGAATCGAATTTTTAGATCATATTTAGACAAATTTGTGGTTGTATTCATTGACGACATTCTGATCTATTCATGAGATGAGTCTGAGCATGTCGAGCATTTGAGGATTGTGCTACAAACTTTGAGAGATAAGCAACTGTTTGATAAATTCAGTAAATGTGAGTTTTGGCTCCGAGAGGTCGGATTTTTGGGACATATTGTTTCAGTGGAAGGTATACGAGTTGACCCGAGCAAGATTTCTACAGTTGTTGATTGGAAACCACCAAGAAATGTGTCTGAAGTGAGAAGCTTTCTGGGATTAGCTGGCTAGTATCGACATTTTGCTAAAGGATTCTTGATGATTGCTACACCGATGACCAGGTTGCTATAGAAAGATGTAAATTTCGAGTGGTCCGAAAAAAGTCAGCAGAGCTTTGAATAGTTGAAAGCATTGTTAACTGAGGCACCAGTTTTGGTTCAACCTGAGTCGGGTAAAGAATTTGTGATTTTTAGCGACATGTCATTGAATGGTTTGGGTTGTGTTTTAATGCAAGAGAGTATGCCTCTAGACAGTTGAAATCGCATGAAAACAATTATCTGACGCACGATGTAGAGTTAGCCACCATAGTATTTTCATTGAAAATATGGCGACATCATTTATATGGTGAAAAGTGCCACATCTTTACTGATCACAATAGCTTAAAGTATTGAATGACTCAGAATGATTTGAATTTGTGACAATGAACATGGCTCGAGCTGTTGAAAAACTATGAGTTAGTGATTGATTATCATCTGGGGAAAGTGAATGTAGTCGCGGATGCTCTAAGTAGAAAATCACTATACGCTTTGCGAGCAATGAATACACAACTAACCTTGCTTGATGATAATTCGATTCTAGCTTAGTTAAAAGCTAAACTGATATTTCTTTAACAAATTTGTGAAGCTCAGAAATGTGATAATGAATTACAAGCTAAAAGAGTGCAATGTGAGTCAGTTAATGAGTCAGACTATCAGATCAGATTCGATGATTTTTTAATGTTCCGAGATATAATTTGCGTACCAAAGAATTCTGAGCTTATTCAGAAAATTCTACACGCAGCACACAGTAGTTATTTATCTATTCACCCGGGGAGTATTAAAATGTACAATGATTTGAAACAATTGTACTGGTGGTCGGGAATGAAGCGAGACATTTCAGAGTTTGTGTCGAGATGCTTTGTGCCTTTGGGATTACTATAGCCTATGATGATACCAGAGCGGAAATGGGATAGAGTGACGATGGACTTCGTATCGGGATTAGCCCTGTCTCTAAAAAAGAAAGACGCTATTTGGGTTATCGTTGATCAACTGACGAAATCTACACATTTCATTTTGGTATATACAGACTATTCGCTTGATAGACTAGCTGAGTTGTACGTATTTGAGATTGTTAGATTGCACGGTGTTCCAATTTCTATTATTTCAGATAGAGATATAAGGTTTACGTCACGATTTTGGAAGAAATTGCAAGAAGCCTTAGGTACGCGATTACACTTTAGTACCGCATTTCATCCCCAAACTAACGTTCAGTCAGAGAAAGTGATACAAATTCTCAAAGATATGCTTCATTGTTGTGTTTTAGAGTTCGAAGGCAACTGGGAGAAATATTTATCATTGGCTGAATTTGCATATAATAACAATTTTCAATCGAGGATAAAGATGGGACCGTATGAAGCTTTGTATGGTCGCAAATGCCGAATTCCATTGTACTAGATAGAGCTTAGTGAGAAGATGATTCACGGGGTTGATTTAATCAAAGAGATTGTAGATAAAGTGAAAGTAATTCATGATAGTTTGAAAGCAGCTTCAGATCGATAGAAATCATACATGGATTTGAAACTAAAAGACATCGAATTTCAGATCGTTGACAAAGTATTTCTGAAAATATCTTCATGGAAGAAAATTCTTTTATTTGGTCGCAAAGACAAATTGAGTCCGCGATTCATCGAGCCATATGAGATTATCAAAAGAATAGGGCCAGTGGCATATCAGTTAGCTTTACCGTTAGAATTAGAAAAGATCCATAATGTGTTTCATGTGACAATGTTGTGCCGATATAGATCAGATCCATCACATGTAATTTCCCCGTCAGAAATTGAAATTCAACTTGATATGACATATAACAAAGAACCGATCAGAATTTTAGCTCAAGAGGTGAAAGAGTTGAGAAATAAATGCATAGCTTTGGTAAGAGTTTTTTTGGTAACGGCACAGTGTTGAAAAAGCTATGTGGGAAGTCGAGAAAGCTATGAGAAAACAGTACCGTAACCTCTTTTCTGGTAAAATTTTCGGGGATGAAAATTCCTATGGGGAGTAGAGTTGTGACAGCCCATTTTTAGTGAAATCGGAACAATGTTTTCGGGACCAAAAATCAGAATAATTATTTTATTATTATTTTAATGTTTATAGTATGATATTATGTTTGTGTGAAATTTTCGTTAAGAAATTTTATTGTTTGAGTGCTTAATTTGATTAAAAAGACTAAATCGCGTAAAGTGTAAAGTTTGTGTTCTATTAGCGGTGTCTAATAGCTATGAAATTAAATAGTGGAGGTTCTTATGTGGTATATATACTATTGTTAAAGTTAGTGGACTTTTATGGACATCTTTTAAGTGAAGTTAAATGTTTTAATTTAAGGTTCAATTAGTAGTTTATGTATTAAGTTATTGTAAAAATAAGTAAAATAATCATATTATCTTCTTCAATGGTTTCTTCAACCGAATTTGAAGAACAAAATACTCCAATTTAGGGCTCACACTGTAGCACCCCAAACCCGGCCCATTCACTTCGACCGAATTTGGAATGCCACTGCGGAACACTTTCAAAAATACTCTTACTTAAGAATAAAACCGATGAAAATTTTGTTGAGTTTAATAAAACATTTTCGTGACTTGAAATATTCTAAGTAAAAATCGAAGTTTGTTATAAAAATATCGAAATCAAGCTTTACTTGAGAAAATAAAACCATATGCAATCGACATTTAAATCATCCATTCATGATAGGGCATAATAATAACGATACTTAATAACTGAACTGAAATACTTTAGTGGGCCTTTTTACAATACACACTTAATCAAAATACGGGAAATCTAAATATTTAATTCATTAAACAAGAGATTCCTTTACATGAAAATCCACTTTTGCATGGCCACCTTTGTACCCGCTCCAAACCCGGTCCAAGCATTAAGCGCCACCTGAAAGGTTTAATAAAATAGAGTGAGTCACCAAAACTCAGTGCATAGTTAATACACATGTCCTCACATATGGGCTTGGCCCATATCCACACAGTACATACCCATAAATATACAATTTCAAAGCCCATATCCACATAGTCCATACACAAAATATACAATTACAAAGCCCATATTCACATAGTCCATACACAAAAATATACAATTACAAAGCCCATATTCACATAGTCCATACACATAAATATACAATTACAAAGCCCATATTCACATAGTCCATACACATAAATATACAATTACAAAGCCCATATTCACATAGTCCATAACATAAATATACAATTACAAAGCCCATATTC
The DNA here is from genome assembly GCA_025503065.1 of Gossypium bickii. Lineage (NCBI taxonomy): Eukaryota > Viridiplantae > Streptophyta > Magnoliopsida > Malvales > Malvaceae > Gossypium > Gossypium bickii. The sequence continues at coordinate 55,138,085 of CP106717.1, read as the reverse complement.
ACATAGTCCATACACAAAAATATACAATTACAAAGCCCATATTCACATAGTCCATACACATAAATATACAATTACAAAGCACATATTCACATAGTCCATACACATAAATATACAATTACAAAGCCCATATTCACATAGTCCATATATATTAAATTTCGTGGCAACATACTATTCAAAACAATACACATCAGATTATTTTACACTCATCGATAATCATTTATAATCGAAAAGTTAATACAGTAACCACTAACCTGATTATTCAATCACCCACCACGGGTATCCATCATCATAACTTTTATTTCGATTAACATGCTCAATATACATACTTTTACATGAAATAATACACACAACACATATAACAACAAAAGAACAGTGCGATAACTACGCACCTGACTATAGCGAGGTTTTGATCTATCGATTCTGACAAAGTCTAAAATCCCGAGAGCTTCTGTTAATTCTATCGATTAGCCCCTAGAACACATAACCGAAATCGGTCACACTTAGTACCAATAATATGGCCTTAGGCCGAATATCATGAATCATTTACCTAGCTTATTTCGATCCCGAAACACCACTTGTTCTCGTAGATTTGCTCCCGAAGTTATCAAAATTCCTATTAACACGTTGTTAGAATCGGCTAACATCCACATCTAAGAACAATGGCCCTTGGCCAAATGTCATACTTACCATTTACCTTGCTAGACAAAGTCCATTGAGCACTGCAACTCCCGAAAGACTCCTTTTAAAAGTCCTAACACTTGCCACACAAAAGAACACTTATGAAAGCTTATTGTACATTCGGCCCTCTTTAGAAATCAAGGTTTAACCTTTGATTTTGGGCACTTTAATAGAAAGAAATCCAAACTGATTACTAGGAGAGAATTTACTTACCACCAATGTTACCCTCCTCTAAAGATCAACTTTATGAAACCACTCCTTGTCTTTGAAAGAATCGTCTCCAAGGTAATTTGGTTATGACCATAGAATAGGGAATGAACCACTTGGCAAGCATTCGGTATCAAGTTAGACACTTTACAAACAAATTTGGCACCTCCTTTGCTACAAGAAAATCAACCAAGAGATGCACAAGATTCGATAATAGTGACAATGTTCGACTAACAACGAGAGTAAAGGCTGGTCTTTGGGAAGATGATGATTCGGCCAAGCCTTTAGCTTACACAAAACCGACCAACAAGGTCTCAAAGGGCTTCATTCGGCCATGCATCAAAGAAAATAGGGGAAAAGAAGAGCAACCTATGGAGTTTTACATTCGGCTAAGCTTCCAAAAGCAAGGAAAGCAAAGAATTTTGGCCATCCTTTCTCAACACAAGGCCGGCCAAGGAATCCCCTAAGCATGCTCCCTCTTTTGCTAATTCCAACATCACTTTCCACAATTTCAAAGTTTAATCCTTCACCCATACTACACCATTTCCTATACCTATTCTTTAATAAACAAAAGACTATTGCCCAAGCTTGCTATGTCATGGCCGGCCATGCCCCTCTCTTTTTGCTAAATTCAAATACCAATTTCCATCACCTTACCCATTCCAATACATAATATAATAATAATAATAATATATAAACTTTCCCATAATTCTAAGCAAACAAAAATAATGGAATATAATGGTTTAAACCCATGCTTTTGCAGCTTTGAAATAACCAACAAAATAAATAATAAAAACAATAATATAAAAGTTTGAAGTCCCATGCTTCCAAAACAATTTTTTAAAAAAAAAGAAGAAACTCTTTTCATGCATGCATGCTGCATGCGATGTGCAACCACTTCACGCCAAGAAGAAAAAATCAAAACCACGCCATACTGCGCCAGGTCTCGAACCCGAGACCTGGAGAAGATATATCCACGCCCCAGCCATTCAGCCTCTATGCATTTCATGCAATAATCTCATCGGAATTTCTGTTAAGCCTTACTTCACTGGCTCCTATGCTTTATCGCTAGAAGCAAAAATAGAAGGCTTCCAGTGCGACTCCAAGGACTCGAACGTGAGTCCCCTTAGATGCAGCTCTCAAGCCATCGGGCTATTACTACTTTGGAAACATCTCAACACCTTAAAAACTCATATTACTACTTTGGAATCGTGGTCTCGCACCACTATTCTAACTAGGCCTTAAATCGGGCTATTACAATTCTCCCCCTTAGGGATTTTCATCCTCGAAAATCTTACCAGCAAATAGGTTTGGGTACTGATTTCTCATGCTTTCTTCTGGTTCCCATGTAGCTTCTTCTATCCAATGTATTTTCCACAATACCTTCACTATGGCAATACTTTTATTTCTTAGCTGCTTGACTTCTTGAGCTAAAATCTTAACTAGTTCTTCACCATAAGTCATGTCGGGATGAATCTCTATTTCTCATGGGGTAATTACATGTGACGGGTTAGATCGGTAGCGTCGCAACATAAACATGTGAAACACATCATGTATCTTTTCTAACTCAAATGGCAAAGTCAATCAGTAAGCTACCGCCCAACTTTATCGATAATCTCTATATGGTCCAATGAAACGTGCACTCAACTTGCCTTTCCGGCCAAATCTGAGAACTTTTCTCCATGATGACACTTTAAAGAAAACTTTATCTCCAACTTGATACTCTATCTCTTTTCTTCTTAAATCCGAGTAGGATTTCTGTCTGTCTACTGCACCTTTTAAACACTCTCGTATCACTTTCACTTTCTTTTCAGCTTCTCTAACAAAATCAACTCCGTGAATTTGATTTTCTTTGAGTTTAGTCCAAAATAAAGGTGTTCTACACTTACGTCCATATAGAGCCTCATAAGGCGCCATCTTTAAGCTCGACTGAAAGCTATTATTATAGGCAAATTCTACCAATGGGAGAAACTTTTCCCAACTGCCTTGGAATTCGAGAATACAACATCCGAGCATATCCTCGAGTACTTGAATTAACCTCTCTGACTGACCATCAGTTTGAGGATGAAAAGCTGTACTAAAGGTCAACTTTGTACCCAGGGCCTCTTGTAACTTCTTCCAAAATCTGGATGTGAATCTCGAATCTCTATCCGATATGATTGATAAGGGAACTCTGTGAAGTCTCACTATTTCTGAAACATACAAGTCTGCCAACTTGTCTAAGGAGTAATCCATCCGTACATGTATAAAATGGGTTGACTTCGTGAGTCTATCAACCACAACCCACACAGCATCCTTCTTACTCGGAGACAACGGTAAACCTATTACAAAATCCATGGTGATATGATCCTATTTCTACTCGGGGATCAAAATGGGTTGAAGCAAACCCGACGGTACTTGGTGTCCAGACTTTATTTGCTGAAAAATCATGCATTTGGAAACAAACTCTGAAATATCTTTCTTCATTCTCGGCCACCAATATTGTTGCTTCAAGTCATTATACATCTTAGTACTACCCGAATGTACAAATAAACATCCATTATGTGCCTCATGCAAAATTTCCTGAATAAGCTCTTCTTTTCTAGGCACGCAAACTCTATCTTTAAACATCAAGCATCAATCGGAATTAATCCGAAAGTCGGATTCAACTTCTAACTCGCACTGAGCTCACTTGGCTTGCGATTCGCTATCTTCTTTCTGAGCCTCAAAGATCTCTTAGAGGAATATTGGTCTAGCTCTCAACTCAGCTAGAATAGAACCATCATCGAATAAAGTCATCAGCGAATTCATTGCCCTTAATGCGAATAGGGACTTTTTACTTAAATCATCAACACTCCGTGAATTTCATTTTCTTTGAGTTCGGTCCAAAATAAAGGTGTTCTACACTTACGTCCATATAGAGCCTCACAAGGCGCCATCTTTAAGCTCGACTGAAAGCTATTATTATAGGCAAATTCTACCAATGGGAGAAACTTTTCCCAACTGCCTTGGAATTCGAGAGTACAACATCCGAGCATATCCTCGAGTACTTGAATTAACCTCTCCGACTGACCATCAGTTTGAGGATGAAAAGCTGTACTAAAGGTCAACTTTGTACCCAGGGCCTCTTGTAACTTCTTCCTAAATCTGGATGTGAATCTCGGATCTCTATCCGATATGATCGATAAGGGAACTCCGTGAAGTCTCACTATTTCTGAAACATACAAGTCTGCCAACTTGTCTAAGGAGTAATCCATCCGTACATGTATAAAATGGGTTGACTTTGTGAGTCTATCAACCACAACCCACACAAAGATCCTTCTTACTTTCGAGACAACGGTAAACCTATTACAAAATCCATGGTGATACGATCCTATTTCCACTTGGGGATCAAAATGGGTTGAAGCAAACCTGACGGTACTTGGTGTCCAGCCTTTATTTGCTGAAAAATCATGCATTTGGAAACAAACTTTGAAATATCTTTCTTCATTCTCGACCACCAATATTGTTGCTTCATGTCATTATACATCTTAAGATCGCCTGATGTACAAATAAACATTCATTATGTGCCTCATGCAAAATTTCCTGAATAAGCTCTTCTTTTCTAGGCACGCAAACTCTATCTTTAAACATCAAGCATCAATCGGACTTAATCTGAAAGTCTGATTCAACTTCTAACTCGTGACCGAGCTCACTTGGATTGCAATTACGCTACCTTCTTTCGAGCCTCAAAGATCTCTTGAGCAATCACTGGTCTAGCTCTCAACTCAAATAGAATAGAACCATCATCGAATAAAGTCATCAGCGAATTCATTGCCCTTAATGCGAATAGGGACTTTTTGCTTAAATCATCAACACTCTGTGAATTTGATTTTCTTTGAGTTCGGTCCAAAATAAAGGTGTTCTACACTTACGTCCATATAGAGCCTCATAAGGCGCCATCTTTAAGCTCGACTGAAAGCTATTATTATAGGCAAATTCTACCAATGGGAGAAACTTTTCCCAACTGCCTTGGAATTCGAGAATACAACATCCGAGCATATCCTCGAGTACTTGAATTAACCTCTCCGACTGACCACCAGTTTGAGGATGAAAAGCTGTACTAAAGGTCAACTTTGTACCCAAGGCCTCTTGTAACTTCTTCCTAAATCTGGATGTGAATCTCGGATCTCTATCCGATATGATCGATAAGGGAACTCCGTGAAGTCTCACTATTTCTGAAACATACAAGTTTGCCAACTTGTCTAAGGAGTAATCCATCCGTACATGTATAAAATGGGTTGACTTCGTGAGTCTATCAACCACAACCCACATAGCATCCTTCTTACTCGGAGACAACGGTAAACCTATTACAAAATCCATGGTGATACGATCCTATTTCCACTTGGGGATCAAAATGGGTTGAAGCAAACCCGACGGTACTTGGTGTCCAGCCTTTATTTGCTGAAAAATCATGCATTTGGAAACAAACTCTGAAATATCTTTCTTCATTCTCGACCACCAATATTGTTGCTTCATGTCATTATACATCTTAGTACTACCCGGATGTACAAATAAACATTCATTATGTGCCTCATGCAAAATTTCCTGAATAAGCTCTTCATTTCTAGGCACGCAAACTCTATCTTTAAACATCAAGCATCAATCGGACTTAATCTGAAAGTCGGATTCAACTTCTAACTCGCACTGAGCTCACTTGGATTGCAATTCGCTACCTTCTTTCTGAGCCTCAAAGATCTCTTGGAGCAATACTGGTCTAGCTCTCAACTCAGCTAGAATAGAACCATCATCGAATAAAGTCATCAGCGAATTCATTGCCCTTAATGCGAATAGGGACTTTTTGCTTAAACCATCAGCACTCCGTGAATTTGATTTTCTTTGAGTTTAGTCCAAAATAAAGGTGTTCTACACTTACGTCCATATAGAGCCTCATAAGGCACCATCTTTAAGCTCGACTGAAAGCTATTATTATATGCAAATTCTACCAATGGGAGAAACTTTTCCCAACTGCCTTGGAATTCGTGAATACAACATCCGAGCATATCCTCGAGTACTTGAAATAACCTCTCCGACTAACCATCAGTTTGAGGATGAAAAGCTGTACTAAAGGTCAACTTTGTACCCAGGGCCTCTTGTAACTTCTTCCAAAATCTGGATGTGAATCTCGAATCTCTATCCGATATGATCGATAAGGGAACTCCGTGAAGTCTCACTATTTCTAAAACATACAAGTCTGCCAACTTGTCTAAGGAGTAATCCATCCGTACATGTATAAAATGGGTTGACTTCGTGAGTTTATCAACCACAACCTACACAGCATCCTTCTTACTCGGAGACAACGGTAAACCTATTACAAAATCCATGGTGATACGATCCTATTTCCATTCGGGGATCAAAATGGGTTGAAGCAAACCCGACAGTACTTGGTGTCTAGCCTTTATTTGCTGAAAAATCATGCATTTGGAAACAAACTCTGAAATATCTTTCTTCATTCTCGGCCACCAATATTGTTGCTTCATGTCATTATACATTTTAGTACTACCTGGATGTACAAATAAACATCCATTATGTGCCTTATGCAAAATTTCCTGAATAAGCTCTTCTTTTCTAGGCACGCGAACTCTATCTTTAAACATCAAGCATCAATCGGAATTAATCCGAAAGTCGGATTCAACTTTTAACTCGCACTGAGCTCACTTGGCTTGCAATTCGCTATCTTCTTTCTAAGCGTCAAAGATCTCTTGGAGGAATACTGGTCTTGCTCTCAACTCAGGTAGAATAGAACCATCATCGAATAAAGTCATCAGCGAATTCATTGCCCTTAATGCAAATAGGGACTTTTTGCTTAAACCATCAGCACTCCGTGAATTTGATTTTCTTTGAGTTCAGTCCAAAATAAAGGTGTTCTACACTTACGTCCATATAGAGCCTCATATGGCGCCATCTTTAAGCTCGACTGAAAGCTATTATTATAGGCAAATTCTACCAATGGGAGAAACTTTTCTCAACTGCCTTGGAATTCGAGAATACAACATCCGAGCATATCCTCGAGTATTTGAATTAACCTCTCCGACTGACCATCAGTTTGAGGATGAAAAGCTGTACTAAATGTCAACTTTGTACCCAGGGCCTCTTGTAACTTCTTCCAAAATCTAGATGTGAATCTCGAATCTCTATCCGATATGATCGATAAGGGAACTCCGTGAAGTCTCACTATTTCTGAAACATACAAGTCTGCCAACTTGTCTAAGGAGTAATCCATCCGTACATGTATAAAATGGGTTGACTTCGTGAGTCTATCAACCACAACCCATACAGCATCCTTCTTACTCGAAGACAACGGTAAACCTATTACAAAATCCATGGTGATAAGATCCTTTTTCCACTCGGGGATCAAAATGGGTTGGAGCAAACCCGACGGTACTTGGTGTCCAGCCTTTATTTGCTGAAAAATCATGCATTTGGAAACAAACTCTAAAATTTGTTTCTTCATTCTCGGCCACCAATATTGTTGCTTCATGTCATTATACATCTTAGTACTACCCGGATGTACAAATAAACATCCATTATGTGCCTCATGCAAAATTTCCTGAATAAGCTCTTCTTTTCTAGGCACGCAAACTCTATCTTTAAACATCAAGCATCAATCAGAATTAATCCGAAAGTCAGATTCAACTTCTAACTCGTACTGAGCTCACTTGGCTTGCAATTCGCTATCTTCTTTCTGAGCCTCAAAGATCTCTTGGAGGAATACTGGTCTAGCTCTCAACTCAGCTAGAATAGAACCATCATCGAATAAAGTCATCAGTGAATTCATTGCCCTTAATGCGAATAGGGACTTTTTGCTTAAACCATCAAGACTCAGTGTGAATTTGATTTTCTTTGAGTTCAGTCCAAAATAAAGGTGTTCTACACTTACGTCCATATAGAGCCTCATAAGGCGCCATCTTTAAGCTTGACTGAAAGCTATTATTATAGGCAAATTCTACCAATGGGAGAAACTTTTCCCAACTGCCTTGGAATTCGAGAATACAACATCCGAGCATATCCTCGAGTACTTGAATTAACCTCTCCGACTGACCATTAGTTTGAGGATGAAAAGCTGTACTAAAGGTCAACTTTGTACCCAGGGCCTCTTGTAACTTCTTCCAAAATCTGGATGTGAATCTCGAATCTCTATCCGATATGATCGATAAGGGAACTCCGTGAAGTCTCACTATTTCTGAAACATACAAGTCTGCCAACTTGTCTAAGGAGTAATCCATCCGTACATGTATAAAATGGGTTGACTTCGTGAGTCTATCAACCACAACCCACACAAAGATCCTTCTTACTTCTGAGACAACGGTAAACCTATTACAAAATCCATGGTGATACGATCCTATTTCCACTCGGGATCAAAATGGGTTGAAGCAAACCCGACGACGGTACTTGGTGTCCAAATTTTTATTTGCTTGAAAAATCATGCATTTGGAAACAAACTCTGAAATATCTTTCTTCATTCTCGGCCACCAATATTGTTGCTTCATGTCATTATACATCTTAGTACTACCCGGATGTACAAATAAACATCCATTATGTGCCTCAGGCAAAATTTCCTGAATAAGCTCTTCTTTTCTATGCACACAAACTCTATCTTTAAACATCAAGCATCAATCGAAATTAATTCGAAAGTCAGATTCAACTTCTAGCTCGCACTGAGCTCACTTGGCTTGCAATTCGCTATCTTCTTTCTGAGCCTCAAAGATCTCTTGGAGGAATACTGGCCTAGCTCTCAACTCAGCTCGAATAGAACCATCATCAAATAAAGTCATCAGTGAATTCATTGCCCTTAATGTGAATAGGGACTTTTTGCTTAAACAATCAGCACTCCGTGAATTTGATTTTCTTTGAGTTCAGTCGAAAACAAAGGTGTTCTACACTTACGTCCATATAGAGCCTCATAAGGCGCCATCTTTAAGCTCGACTGAAAGCTATTATTATAGGCAAATTCTGCCAATGGGAGAAACTTTTTCCAACTGCCTTGGAATTCAAGAATACAACATCCGAGCATATCCTCGAGTACTTGAATTAACCTCTCTGACTGACCATCAGTTTGAGGATGAAAAGCTGTACTAAAGGTCAACTTTGTACCCAGGGCCTCTTGTAACTTCTTCCAAAATCTGGATGTGAATCTCGAATCTCTATCCGATATGATCGATAAGGGAACTCCGTGAAGTCTCACTATTTCTGAAACATACAAGTCTGCCAACTTGTCTAAGGAGTAATCCATCCGTACATGTATAAAATGGGTTGACTTCGTGAGTCTATCAACCACAACCCACACAGCATCCTTCTTACTCGGAGACAACGGTAAACCTATTACAAAATCCATGGTGATACGATCCTATTTCCACTCGGGGATCAAAATGGGTTGAAGCAAACCCGACGGTACTTGGTGCCCAGCCTTTATTTGCTAAAAAATCATGCATTTGGAAACAAACTCTGAAATATCTTTCTTCATTCTCGGCCACCAATATTGTTGCTTCATGTCATTATACATCTTAGTACTACCCAGATGTACAAATAAACATCCATTATGTGCCTCATGCAAAATTTCCTAAATAAGCTCTTCTTTTCTAGGCACGCAAACTCTATCTTTAAATATCAAGTATCAATCGGAATTAATCCAAAAGTCGGATTCAACTTCTAACTCGCACTGAGCTCACTTGGCTTGCAATTCGCTATCTTCTTTCTGAGCCTCAAAGATCTCTTGGAGGAATACTGGTCTAGCACTCAACTCAGCTAGAATAGAACCATCATCGGATAATGTCATCAGCGAATTCATTGCCCTTAATGCGAATAGGGACTTTTTGCTTAAACCATCCGCACTCCGTGAATTTATTTTTCTTTGAGTTCAGTCCAAAATAAAGGTCTTCTACACTTACGTCCATATAGAGCCTCATAAGGCGCCATCTTTAAGCTCGACTAAAAGCTATTATTATAGGCAAATTCTACCAATGGGAGAAACTTTTCCCAACTGCCTTGGAATTCGAGAATACAACATCCGAGCATATCCTCGAGTACTTGAATTAACCTCTCCGACTGACCATCAGTTTGAGGATGAAAAGCTGTACTAAAGGTCAACTTTGTACCCAGGGCCTCTTGTAACTACTTCCAAAATCTGGATGTGAATCTCGAATCTCTATCCGATATGATCGATAAGGGAACTCCGTGAAGTCTCACTATTTCTGAACCATACAAGTCTGCCAACTTGTCTAAGGAGTAATCCATCCGTACATGTATAAAATGGGTTGACTTCGTGAGTCTATCAACCACAACCCATACAGCATCCTTCTTACTCGAAGACAACGGTAAACCTATTACAAAATCTATGATGATACGATCCTATTTCCACTCGGGAATCAAAATGGGTTGGAGCAAACCCGACGGTACTTGGTGTCCAGCCTTTATTTGCTGAAAAATCATGCATTTGGAAACAAACTCTAAAATATCTTTCTTCATTCTCGGCCACCAATATTGTTGCTTCATGTCATTATACATCTTAGTACTACCCGGATGTACAAATAAACATCCATTATGTGCCTCATGCAAAATTTCCTGAATAAGCTCTTCTTTTCTAGGCACGCAAACTCTATCTTTAAACATCAAACATCAATCGGAATTAATCCGAAAGTCGGATTCAACTTCTAACTCGCACTGAGCTCACTTGGATTGCAATTCGCTACCTTCTTTCTGAGCCTCAAAGATCTCTTGGAGCAATACTGGTCTAGCTCTCAACTCAGCTAGAATAGAACCATCATCGAATAAAGTCATCAATAATTCATTGCCCTTAATGCGAATAGGGACTTTTTGCTTAAACCATCAAAGACTCAGTGAATTTGATTTTCTTTGAGTTCAGTCCAAAATAAAGGTGTTCTACACTTACGTCCATATAGAGCCTCATAAGGCGCCATCTTTAAGCTCGACTAAAAGCTATTATTATAGGCAAATTCTACCAATGGGAGAAACTTTTCCCAACTGCCTTGGAATTTGAGAATACAACATCCGAGCATATCCTCGAGTACTTGAATTAACCTCTCCGACTGACCATCAGTTTGAGGATGAAAAGCTGTACTAAAGGTCAACTTTGTACCCAGGGCCTCTTGTAACTTCTTCCAAAATCTAGATGTGAATCTCGAATCTCTATCCGATATGATCGATAAGGGAACTCCGTGAAGTCTCACTATTTCCGAATCATACCGGTCTGCTAACTTGTCTAAGGAGTAATCCATCCGTACATGTATAAAATGGGTTAACTTCGTGAGTCTATCAACCACAACCCACACAGCATCCTTCTTACTCAGAGACAACGGTAAACTTATTACAAAATCCATGGTGATACGATCCTATTTCCACTTGGGGATCAAAATGGGTTGAAGCAAACCCGACGGTACTTGGTGTCCAGCCTTTATTTGTTGAAAAATCATGCATTTGGAAACAAACTCTGAAATATCTTTCTTCATTCCCGGCCACCAATATTGTTGCTTCATGTCATTATACATCTTAGTACTACCCGGATGTACAAATAAACATCCATTATGTGCCTCATGCAAAATTTCCTGAATAAGCTCTTCTTTTCTAGGCACGCAAACTCTATCTTTAAACATCAAGCATCAATCGGAATTAATCCGAAAGTCGGGTTCAACTTCTAACTCGCACTGAGCTCACTTGGCTCGCAATTCGCTATCTTCTTTCTGAGCCTCAAAGATCTCTTGGAGGAATACTAGTCTAGCTCTCAACTCAGCTAGAATAGAACCATCATCGAATAAAGTCATCAGCGAATTCATTGCCCTTAATGCGAATAGGGACTTTTTGCTTAAACCATCAGCACTCCGTGAATTTGATTTTCTTTGAGTTCAGTCCAAAATAAAGGTGTTCTACACTTACGTCCATATAGAGCCTCATAAGGCGCCATCTTTAAGCTCGACTGAAAGCTATTATTATAGGCAAATTCTACCAATGGGAGAAACTTTACCCAACTGCCTTGGAATTCGAGAATACAACATCCGAGCATATCCTCGAGTACTTGAATTAACCTCTCCGACTGACCATCAGTTTGAGGATGAAAAGCTGTACTAAAGGTCAACTTTGTACCCAGGGCCTCTTGTAACTTCTTCCAAAATCTGGATGTGAATCTCGAATCTCTATCCGATATGATCGATAAGGGAACTCCGTGAAGTCTCACTATTTCTGAAACATACAAGTCTGCCAACTTGTCTAAGGAGTAATCCATCCGTACATGTATAAAATGGGTTGACTTCGTGAGTCTATCAACCACAACCCACATAGCATCCTTCTTACTCGGAGACAACGATAAACTTATTACAAAATCCATGGTGATATGATCCTATTTCCACTCGGGGATCAAAATGGGTTGAAGCAAACCCGACGGTACTTGGTGTCCAGCCTTTATTTGCTGAAAAATCATGCATTTGGAAACAAACTCTGAAATATCTTTCTTCATTCTCGGCCACCAATATTGTTGCTTCATGTCATTATACATCTTAGTACTACCCGGATGTACAAATAAACATCCATTATGTGCCTCATGCAAAATTTCCTGAATAAGCTCTTCTTTTCTAGGCACGCAAACTCTATCTTTAAACATCAAGCATCAATCAAAATTAATCCGAAAGTCGGATTCAACTTCTAACTCGCATTGAGCTCACTTGGCTTGCAATTCGCTATCTTCTTTCTGAGCCTCAAAGATCTCTTGGAGGAATACTGGTCTAGCTCTTAACTCAGCTAGAATAGAACCATCATCGAATAAAGTCATCAGCGAATTCATTGCCCTTAATGCGAATAGGGACTTTTTGCTTAAACCATCAGCGACCACATTCGCCTTTCCTGGATGGTAGTTAATGATCAACTCATATCTTTTATTAACTCTAACCATCTCTATTGCCTTAAGTTCAACTCTTTTTTTGCCAACAAGTACTTCAAACTTTTTCTGATCTGTGAAAATTCGGCATCTTTCACCATATAGATGATGTCTCCATATTTTTAATGTGAAGACTATGGCAACGAACTCTAGATCGTGTGTCGAATAATTCTTCTTATGAGGCTTCAACTGTCTTGAGGCATAAGCAATCACTTTGCCCTCTTGCATAAGCACACAGCCTAACCCATTTAAGGATGCATCGCTGTAAATTATGAATTCTTTCCCGTCTCAGGTTGTACTAAAACTGGAGCTTCTATTAACAATGCTTTTAGTTTTTCGAAACACTGTTGGCATCTTTTTGTCCACTCAAACTTTACATTTTTCTGTAACAATTTAGTCATCGAGGTTGCAATCCCGGAAAACCCCTTGACAAATCGTCTGTAATAGCCGGCTAGGCCTAGAAATTTCTAATCTCAAAGACATTCCTCGGTGGCTACCAGTCCGTTATAGCCGAAATCTTATTTGGGTCCACTCAGACTCCATCTCCTGAGACAATATGTCCCAGAAATCCTACCTTCTTAAGCCAAAATTCACTTTTACTGTACTTGGCATACAACTAATTTTCTCGTAGAATCTGTAAAACTGTCCGTAGGTGCTTAGCATGCTCGATCTCATCTCGAGAATAAATCATATGTAGTCAATAAAAATGACTACAAACTTGTCGAGGTATGGCCTAAAGATGCGGTTCATTAGGTCCATAAATACCGCAGGAGCATTGGTCAATCCAAAGGGCATGACTAAAAATTCATAATGCCCATACCTTGTTCGAAAAGCGGTCTTAGAAACATCTGAATCGTTTACTCTCAACTGGTAGTACCCTGATCTCAAGTCCATTTTGGAGAACACAGTGGCTCCTTTCAATTGATCGAGCAAATTATCGATCCTTGGCAATGGATACTTGTTCTTCACTGTCACTTTATTAAGCTGACGGTAATCTATGCATAATCTCATGGTGCCATCTTTCTTTTTTACAAATAAAATAGGACCACCTCATGGTAAACAACTTGATCTTGCAAAACCTTTATTTGTCAACTCTTGCAACTGTATCTTCAGCTCTCTTAATTCTGTTGGAGCCATTCTGTAAGGAGTAATAGATACCGATATAGTACCGGGAGCTAGCTCAATTTTGAACTTAACCTCTCTAACCGAGGCAGTCCTGGTAATTCCTCAGGAAAAACATCCAAGTACTCACATACTATCGGCACTGACTTGATCTTTAGCTCTGTTTCTCTAGTATTAATCACAAAGGCAAGATACGCCTCATACCATTTTCTTATATATCTCTGTGCTGTCATATGAGAAATTACTACCAGTGATCCACCTTGTTCATCTAATTCTACATGGAGAATGTCCCCATTCTCACATCTCATCTCAATGTACTTCTTCTCACAATTTACTATTACATCATGAGTGGTCACCCAATCCATACCAAGAATAATGTCAAACTCATCAAATGGTAGCAACATAAGGTTTGCCTTAAAATAATGACCTCTAATCATCAATGGGCAATCATTACATACTTCATCAACTAAAACACTTTTGCCTAAAAGATTGGACACCTCAATCACAAATTCTGTAGACTCTATAGGCATGCTCATACTAGATATTAGTTTCATGCAAATGTAAGAGTGTGTGGATCTGAGATCTATTAAAGCAATAACTTTGATATCATAAAGAGAAAAGGTACCTGTAATAACATCAGGAGAAGATGCCTCTTCGCGAGCACGAATGGCATAAGTCCTTACAGGTGCCCTACCCTCAGGTCTCATGGCCTGCTCTCTAGGGCTACCTCTTCCACTTGCCCCACTTCCTGGGTTCCTCTGCGGTCTTCCTCTGATCATACTCCCTGATCTCGTGTTCTGAGTTCTCTCTTCTTTTGTCATCTCAGGACAATCCTTTATGTAGTGGTCTTGGGAACCACATCTAAAACATGCATTTTCATGTGCTCAGCATTCTCCCAGATGACGTCTAGCACACTGTGGGCATTCAGGTCTATCCGATCGGATGTTCCCTACACTAGCAACTGAAGTCGTCTATGCTTTATTACCAAATACTGCTTACTCTTGTCCTTCCTTAAAACCCCAGTGGAAGTAGCCAATCGGGTGGAGAAATATCTTGACTTCTTAGATAAGGATTGGAATGACTTATTCCACTGTCTCTTTCTAGAGTCACGAGACTCCATTTCAGATTTTCTCTTCTCTTTTACTAGCTCTTCGGTGCCATCTCTACTAGCACAATGAATTCCTTTAGTTCTAAGACAGCAACAAACAGTTTGATGTCATCATTTAGTCCATCTTCGAATCTCTTTCTCATGATGGCCCCGATGGACACGCATTCTCGAGTGTATTTGCTGAGTCGTACAAACTCATGCTCATAATCAGTCACCGACATCTTACCTTGCTTCAGCTCTAGGAATTCCTTCCTTTTCTGGTCCACAAACCTTTGACTGATATACTTTTTCTTAAACTCTTCGTGAAAGAATTCCCAAGTAATCTTCTCTCTTGGTACTACCGATACCAAGGTGTTCTACCATTGATAGGCAGAATCTCTTAAAAGAGAAACTACATACTGCATGCAATCCTCAGACGTGCATGACAACTCCTTAAATACCCTGATGGTATTTTCTAACTAGAACTCGGCCTTTTCTGGGTCATCATCTCTTTTAGCCCAGAATTCTTCTGCCCCATGTTTCCTAATCCTATCAACTGGAGGCCTAAGTCCTCTTGCCACCTCTACTACTTGAGGGGCTACTGGGATAGGTTGAGGAATAGGCGGGGGTGTAGGGGGTTGTGCATCCGGGTTCATAGCATGTGTTCATCATATGGAGGAAGGCTTCTCTAGCCTCTTCTCCTCCTCCTTGACTCACCGTAGTGGGTTTGTTCTCATTCTCATTCGGCACTGTCCCTTTAGCGGGAGCCGGCGCGTTACTTTCTACGTCATCCACCACAGCTCTTTCGGGATCCATGTACTATACATATAAACATAATTTAAGCCGTCAGGAGTCGTCACACGATCATTATAAAAACATTATTACATATGGCATGTATATCTACATTCGTGCTCGTGCTACGTTAGTCCTAGAACTGACTAAACTGTAGCTTTGATACCACTAAATGTAACACCCTATACCCGAGTCTGAGCCTAAGACTGGATACGAGACATTACTATGCTTGAACTTACTAAAACACGTATTTACGGGCTATAAAATTTCATTCTGAATTAAAAAATTCTCTTTCTTAAACAACTCATACATCTCATAGGCCTATGAGGCCTTAAACACATATCTGGAAACTTTCGGAACTCAATCGACAACTTTTCCTTAAAATAAGGGTCACACGCCCATGTGGCTTGGGGCACGCCCGTGTACCCCTAAGACATACCTGTGTCTTCCACCCGTGGTCGACACTGACTAATTACAAATTGCATTGACATGCCCGTGGACTTAGACCGTGTGCTATACGTTGATATACTAACTTATTACCACGACCTGGGGCACATGCCCATGTCCTAATCATGTGTCTCACACAACCTATACAAATGGCCGTGGGACTACCCCGCGGTCTGTACTGACTTAAAACACTAACATGCAGGGAACACATGGCCTAGACACATGCCCGTGTGTCCATCCGTGTGGGCACTTGAAGGCTATTTACCAAGTCAATTTCCACCCTGAAATTTAAGATCAATCTCAAGCTACATTCATCAGCTCAAATACTTCATCTAACATGAACAATGATGTAATTTGCATTGACATTAATAAGCATACATACTTAGTTATACTTGACCAATTTCTCTAGCCATATACAAAAAGAATAAAGAACTTGATAGCCTATACTATGGCTCTTCTTAAAACATATACTCAAAATGAAGTATTTTCTATACATGCCATACTTAATATAAATAACTTGGCTATACCAAAATAGTGATTGATAGTGTGCTCCGAGCTCCGTCTTTAAAGATCCATAAGTTAGCTTGGCGGGACTACATGGAAAGAAGAATAAAAGACGTAAGCATTTAGCTTAGTAAGTTTGCATATAATACATTAGCAATATTTTTGCCTAACATAAACCATTCATCATAAACAGTGACATCATAAATCTCGAATACTGAAGCTTACTTGCTCTTACTCATCCTTCATTATCTTATGATACTTACTAGTCTCATGCTTGTGAGGTAAACAAGATACCTGTATCACTTGATTATATAGATTAGCATACTTTACTATGATAATAATAATCTCTAATTCATCATTCATAAAATGAATAATACTCATTATCAACTTGATAATAGCTTTGCTTACTCATCTTTCTTGTTATCACATTTAAACTTTACTCCTTTGCCCGATGAATTACTATGAATAACCGAGGATACTGAATCTCATCTCACATATAACTCAATGGCAAAGCCATATCCTATATATGGTCTTACAAGGGATCTCTCATCTTGGTATTGATGCCATGCCTTGACATGGACTTACACATAGTCTTCCTTTTGGGTTTCTTTGGGAACTTACCATTGCCATTTCTTGACATGGTCTTATTAGGTATCTTTACTCATAAACTGATCAATGTCGACCCTTGGCTTGGACTTACATGAAATCATTCTTGTTACTCACCAATGCCATACTTTCGCTTGGATTTACATGAAATCTTTCTTGTTACTCACCAATGCCATGCCTTGGCTTGGACTTACGTGGGAACTCTATCTCATGATAGCTTTTCAATGCCAAGACTTGTCTTGGACTTATATGACATCTTTGCTTGGAGACTCACCAATGCCAAGCCTTAGCTTGGGCTTATATGGGTCTTGATCTCATAATAACTCTTCAATGCCAAGACTTGTCGTGGACTTACATGATATCTTGCTTGATTGCCGATGCCGTGCCTTGGCTTGGTCTTATACGGACTTTCTCATTTCATGTGATAGATCAAGTATCCTAAGTAATTCAACTTCAATCGAGGCTTCCTCATTCTTAATGTCATTGATTTCTTTATTAAACATAGTATTAAACATTTCCATGGTAATATCGTACATTATACTAAGCAATTCAATGATAGTAATCATAAAGCTTAGAAATCATACAAACTTACCTCAATATACAAAATGTATGTAGATGTGCAATTTAGTCCTCAACTTTGTTCTTGGTTCGGTTTCGATCTAGGATTCATTTTTTCTTGATATATAACAATTTAGATAATTTAATACTCACATTTACTAAATTGACTCTTAACTCATACTTTGGCAAAATTACTATATTGCCAATAAACTTTCTCATAATTACACTTTTACCCCTAGGCTCGTAAAGTGATTTTCATTCAACTTTCTAATACTTAATGCTCAGCCGATTCATTATCTCAACTATAGCAATAACCAATTCTCACTATTTCTACCATGTATGACAAATTCATAACAATCACAAACTAATCCTTAGTAGCATTTTTCATGAAATTCATTTAGGAAAAGATGTTTATCTAACATCAAACTCTCATAATCTTCCATAAAATATCATTTAACAAACATGTCATACATGGGTAGATTTTTGAACATGCATTTTAGCTCATCATATAGTTAAAAATAGCTAATTCATGTTACGAGGACTCCAAAAATACGAAGAGTATTAAAAACGGGGCTAAGATGAACTTACTAGCAAGCTTGAAAAATTGAAGAACCCTAGCTATGGCTTCCTTCAAATTTTCGGCACTTGGGGAAGAAGATGGGAATGCTTTTTATCATCTTTATCCCTTATTAATTATTTAATTGATAAATGACCAAAAGCCCTTCTCTTTAAAATTTCACCATTTACTAACTCATGTCCATTTTTGTCCAAAAATTATAATTTGGGAAAATTTCTATTTAAGGACTTCTAATTAATATTCTAAAGCTATTTCATACAAAAAGCTTCTAGAAATTCATTTTTTTGCAACTTTTGCAATTTAGTCCTAATGGACCCTTTAATGGAAATTTCCATAAAATTTCTACATAAAGCTTTCATAATATCATGCAAACATCTCAATACCTTAAAAACTCATATTACTACTTTGGATTTGTGGTCTTGCGCCACTATTCTAGCTAGGCCCTAAATCGGGCTGTTACATAATATGCTCAAACTCTTTTGTTAGGGTAAATTGATACTGTAAAAGACTGAACACTATAGTGAGATATCTCGATCTATGAAAACAAAAACTTTAAATACTGATTATCATAAAACATCCGTTAATAATTACTGGAATTATGAACTGATTCATAAGACTTTTAAAATAGATAATACTCTATATCAATATGAGCACAAGATGTACTCACGGAAGGGTTACATGAGGCGACGGTAGAGGCCAAGGTACTAGGGCTGGGTCTTTAGCATCGGGCAACATGTCTGCTAGGGAGGCACCAGCCTCACCAGTAAAGGAAATAGGGTCACATGACCGAACAGTAGGGGATGATGCTCTATCCCAAGCAATGCTATGGGTTCTCGAAAGGGTTGCTGGGAGCGCGTACTGGGTCAGTGGGCCGAGGGTCAATTTCTGAGCGACTCACGTCAAATGGAACGAAAATCTTTAGGGGTGTTTCTGGTGTAGCCCCGAATGTGGCAGAATATTTGTAACACCCCTAACCCGAGTCGACGTCAGATTAGGGTTAAAGGCATTAACGAATAAAACAGAGACTTTTACTAAACATTACATACAATCATTCGTCAAACACAACCAAAGTGTCCATTATATTGGTCAACGAGACCTAAATCATGCTTTAAAGTAGGGCTGGGAATAAACCGAACACATACAGAAATTCTCAAAAAATTTAGAACTTTCCAAAGTTTCCGGGGTTACACGCCCGTGTAGGTAGGCCGTGCACCTCCCACGGCTGCTAGACACACCCGTGTGGCTTTCCCGTGGTCGAAACTGACTTTACTCCACGGCCACCAAGCACGCCCGTGTACCTTGGCCGTGGTCATTCCTAACTTGGCCACACGGCTACTAGTCATGCCCATGTGCCAAGGCCATGTACACCTAATTAGCTGCTGACTTAATCCCACGATCGTTAGGCACGCACGTGTGCCACAACCGTGTGACAAAATAGGCTACTTGTAAAGCCAAATTATCACCCACAATAGGGTCATGCCTACAAGCAATGTACCAATCCATTCCATGTGCAATTAACAACCAAAAACATATCAAATGTTCAACAATTCTCCACATTTCAATCTCATCACTAATTATGCCACTTGCACAACTAAATCACATATATCTATAGGCATGGTTTAACCACACTTACCCTTCGTAGAACATTCTTTTGATTAAACATGCATACTCATAGTGCATTCATATACTTACCATAATTTGACCATTTCATTTGCTATTAAACCAGACCAAACTTGCATCATGTATCATTTATACTCATGCATATTACCAACACTTGTCTAGCCACATCTCATGGCTATATTATACACATCTCAAGCATAACACAAAGTGACTGGCCTATACATGCCATATCTAGCTATATTCACATTACAAAAGTACCAAAAAGAGTTTGAGTAGTGTGATGATGATCCTCGACGGTCCCCAAGCCTTTAGTAGCTTCAACGATCTATAAAACAGAGAAAACACACACAAAGTAAGGTTTCAAAAGCTTAGTAAACCATATAAAAATAAACTTAGCATATAAGCATTCAAGACATATAATCAATATAAGTTCACTACTAGCTCAATTGCATAATCATAATTCTTGTTAGCACATTTACTTAGTACATTCATTTTTCAATCTTGCCTATCATTACATACTTTATTAGCTCATAGCTTTTCTATTCATATACACACTTACATTCTCATATTCAAATACATAATTCACTTAGGTAGGTTTAAGAAGATACTTACCTTTTTATACACACAGTGTACTTATCAAACGTACTTGAAGCTAATGTACAATTCACATATTCATTCATTTCTTGTATTTGCCCATTAAATAGTTTGGGATCTAATAGGATATGTAGAGTGCCCGTAATAGTTATACAATGCCAACGTTCCAGTTGTGGTCTTAAATGTAATCAGATATCGATGCCACTGCCCCAGACAGGGACTTACATGAATCAATACGATGCCGATGTCCCAAACATGGTCTTACACGTAATCAAATATCGATGCCACTGTCCCAGACAGGGTCTTACACGAATTAATACGATGCCGATGTCCCAGACATGGTCTTACACGTAATCAAATATCGATGCCACTATCCCAGACAGGGTCTTACACGAATCAATACGATGCTGATGTCTCGGACATGGTCTTACACGTAATCAAATATCAATGCCACTGTTCTAGACAGGGTCTTACACGAATCAATACGATGCCGATGCTTGGACATGGTCTTACACGTAATCAAATATCGATGCCACTGTTCCAGACAGAGTCTTACACGAATCAATACGATGCCGATGTCCCAGACATGGTCTTACACGTAATCAAATATCGATGCCACTATCTCAGACAGGGTCTTACACGAATCAATACAATACCGATGTCCCGGACATGGTCTTACATGTAATCATATATCGACGCCATAGTCCCAGACAAGGTCTTACACGAATCAATACGATGCCGATGTCCTGGACATGGTCTTAACATAAAAATCATATCGATGCCAATGTCCCAGACGTGGTCTTACAAAAAAACTCGAATCAATGCCAACGTCCCAGATGTGGTCTTACATGATAATACAGAACAGATACCTATGTCATGACATAGCTAATCCTATCTATTCCTAGGTTCATACAGGACTTCTCGGACATTGTCACTAAGTCAACCCTATCTCAGAATTCATATACAGACCATCTCGTAAACATTCATCGTTAACAATAGTTATAAGAACATACACAATTCAATACAAATATGATTATTTGCATAATGACTTACCTCGAATTCGGATATTCATTCGAACTTGGTTATTCGACTACCTTCGCTTTCCCGTGATCTAAATCCGTTTTCTTCGCTTCTCGATCTTAATTTAGCTTAGAAGTAGCCGAAACTTAGCTTTCTTCTTCTTTTCTTTTTCTTTTTGATATTCAACCAAATATATGCATTATGGCTTTATTTTCATGTTTATATATATATATATACTATAACCTTATATTATAATATTTGTCATTTAATAAGCCATTATCAAATAAAAATAAAAAAATAAACTATTTATCACATTAATATGCCGTCCACCACATTGTTAAAAGGCCAATTTACGACATAAGGCCTCATATAAAGGAAGACACATTAATTAGGCCATTCAATTAAATAGAAAGCTATTTTATCTTTTATGTGATTTAATCCCTTTCTCAAATTAAGCACACAAATAAAAAAATTAACTTACGGAATTTTAACACATGCTTAATCACACATCAACAACATAGAAAATAATATTAAAATATTTTACTAACTCGGATTTGTGGTCCCGAAACCACTGTTCTGACTAGGGTCTAATCCATATTGTTACAATATTGGTTAGAGGCTATCGAGCGGATAATGGATGACCTTGACTATACTGTGGAGTAGAAATTAAAGGGAGCAATTGTAAAAGTATGCCAAAAGATCAATCATAATATAGTTGTAATAACATACTTAATTTACCATGTTTATTAATATAAAGCGTTGTCATTATTATTTCAGTTTTTCTTTTTGTGTGTATAAATAAACTGTTTTATAATAATGTCCTGAGAATAATATGATTATTCTTAAAAGATCTTTAGTTGAGTATTATTGTTGATTAGGACAACAATAATGCATTAAGACTAACATGTAGTTGATTGATGATAAAAAGTTGTCATTGATATGGAGTGTCAAAATCAATGCATGAATATGTGTGTTAGAGAACAACATATTGGATTGACCCGCTATGAGTATGTTTCTTGGATTATTATGTAATTGTCACAACATTACTCATAGTGATTAATATGTACATAATCCTCAGACTTGAGATCATTATTATCCCAGCATCGTGAGTTGTATATTTTGATACATCAAACGTGCATAATCGTAACGAGTTGTTCTATAAAGGCGATGTTGGATATACCACAATCTATGTAGAGGGATATGGTTGATCAATAAAGGATAAGTCCCTCCTACATAATAGGAGTAATATCTTAGGCCACTTGATTGAGTGAGACTAGAAATGCATGGCCATTCTCAAATAAGTTTTGGTAATTTCGAAACCTTTATTTCACCTCAATTCGTTCCTCACACATGGATTCATGATTTGGATCGCCGGATCTAATTTTATTCTGCTGCGCCATGGGGTTCCAGCGTTCCAACAGTGGTATCAGAGCCACTTGTGTGATACGAACTCGGGTTTAAATACTTGGGTGATGCAATTGTATGAGATTCATGTTTTGATCTTCTTGTATTTTCAATTGTTTAAATCGTTTAAGCATAACCTGATAACTGTTCCTTTCGGTAATTGATTAAATGTTAATCATGGTATTGTGGCCTACTTGATTTTATGTTATTACTGTTAACTATTAACAAATCTATAATAATGCGACGGTGGTATTTATAGTTTCTAGTAAGTGTTAACTGGCTAGTGGAACAAGGGTTGTTCCGATATGAAACCCCAAGGATTAAAATCCTAAAAACACGATTCTGTTGATAAAAAGTTATCAAATCGTGAGGTTTCATTTGACTGGGGTATGCGATTTGTACATGAGGGGCTCGCCCGCACTCCCTGTCCCATACATGCGCGGGCTCTGCCCCCGCACCCCTGGTCTATGACGCGGGGGCTCCGCTTCCTCCGACCTCCTCTGACCCTCGCAAAAAGTTTTGTTAATAAAAGAAATTGATAAACTTGATGGGCCACAAAAGGTTGAAAGGATATTTTATAATTCACCTTAAAAAAATATTGAATTATGTATGCTATTTTTGACATGCACGGTGTTTGAAATGCATAGTTATAGCCCAATGACCCATTCGATAAAAGGTTGTATTTTTTTTAAATACGGCCTGCGTGTCGTGCCTTACTACTATTCTCTTGTATTTCTCTTCTCATCTTATTCACTCGTATGTAAAACGAGTTTCTGCATATTGTAATTTGCAAGAGTTGCTGTGGGCCAAACGAGAAGGAATGTGGGACGATGATTGAGAATGATAGCTTGTGAAATGGCTTACACCTTTAGGTTTCCTTTTGGTTTTCCCATTGGCTTGGGTTGAACCACCTTAGTTTATGGGCTATAACTATTGCATTTATTTATTGCTTTATTTATTCATGTATGAGATGCTATGGATGTCTAAAGCATGCCAATTATATATATTAAAACTTGAAGATAATAAACCCTATTAATTGATGAGATCGATTAGAAGACTAAATGGGCTAAAGTAGACCATAATTGGTGAGATGCAACAACCTTAATAAAATCCTCTATTAAAATATTAAGTCAAGATGGGCCTTCCAATTTTGCCCTCGTTAAGGCCTCGATCAATACTATGTAGGTTACGCTTAAGCGAAGTACTAGTATTTATCTTGGTTAAACGCGAAGAATAAACAAGTGATATTCGCTGGTTAAAAAAATGGTTAATAACTTAACTAGGTTACTCTAATAGGATTAGAAACCTAGAGGCAAGTAAATTGGATAAATCATAAGATGATTAGAACAAGAGTTGTTCACCAAATATTAGGAGTTACATATGATGTAATTAGCAAATGTTGCTTACCTAAATAACCATAATCTTAAGAGTAAAGCCAAAGCTGACTTAAGAGGTGGTGAAATATGGATCCTTAACCTACTAGAAATACTTTTGAGAAAGTTTTTCTGAAATTAATATACGAGGGTTATTAATTTTGAAATAAAATAGTGGGAATATCATTTAATAAAGTCTTTTTAATGATTGATATAAAATTGGTAAATTTACTCACATGCATATTTAATTGTTGTAGATATATTATGGCTGCAAACACTAGCACACTCTCATTGTGATCGGTCCTTGAGAAGGACAAATTGAATGGTTTGAATTTTCTTGATTGGTTCCGTAACTTGAGGATTGTCCTTAAATAAGAACGAAAATTATATGTCATTGAACAACCACTTCCTAATGAACCACCCGCTAATGCCTCGAGGACTGATAGAGATGCTTACGGGAAGTATCTTGATGACATGATAGATGTTGGATGTCTTATGCTTGCCACTATGAATCTCGAACTTGTAAGCAACATGAGGACATGGTTGCTTATGATATGATCGAGCAAATGAGAGAACTTTATCGAGGGCAAGCATGGCAAGAGAGGTTTGATATCTCTAAGGCCCTATTCCAATGTAAGTTGGTGAAGGAAGCCCAGTGGGACCTCATGTCCTTAAGATGATTGGCTATATTGAAAGCCTATCTAAGCTTGGGTTTCCATTGAGCCAAGAGTTGGCCACCGATGTTATTTTACAATCGCTGTTTGATAGCTACAGCCGGTTTGTCCTCAATTTCAATATGAATGAAATTGACAAGACTCTACCACAATTGCTCGGTATGTTACGAACTCATCAAGGCAACTTGAAAAAGGTTGGACCCAAGCCCATACCGATGGTCCGTAATAACAAGGGCAAGGGAAAGGCCAAAGTTCAAACAAAGCCTAAGGGCAAAGGTAAGCCCAAATTTGGAAAAGGAAAGGTGCGCTTCAAAACCTAAAGGTGGGGTGTCTAAGGAAGGAAATCATTTTCATTGTGGTGTGATTGGACATTGGAAACGGAATCGCCTGTCTATCTTGAAGAAGTCAAGAAGGCTAAAGCAAGCGGAATGTCTGCTTCAGGTATTTATGTTATTGATATTAATTTATCAACTACTACTTGTAACACCCTAAATTAGGGGTTGTTTGTAATTTAGTTAATTTCCCATGTGCGTTCTTGAAGAATAAATATTACGATTTATTTGGCGTGTTCTAGGGTCTAGAATTAAACCCGAGTCAGGCCTGACCTAGTGTTAAAATTATTTTTTCTAGTACCTAAAAGGAGGGAGCTAGGTGAGATAGGGCTTTAATAAAATTTTAGGCGAAATATGACAAACAATGGGCTTGGGACAATTGGCTTGATGCACCTAAGGGTGAGGCAAAGGAGGATTGGGTTCGAGCTGCAAAGGCAGCACTTTGATTTTATTTTTGTGTCAACTAGGGAACTGGGCTAGGTATGCCTTAAAAATAAATGGCAAGGGTAAGGGACATGAAAGTCCAGGTGGTAAAGTGGCTCCCATGCGCCACTTAGGAGTTGGAGGAGAAGAAGGGCGCAGGTTCGAATGGCAGCAGCAGCAGTTTGCATTTTTATTTTATTTTGGGGTGATGGGCTTAAGTAAGAAGGCCTTATAATTAAATGTTGTGGTTATTTGACATGAAAGTCAGTTGGGGAAAAGTGGCCTGGGCGTTGGAAGTGAGGGCTGCTGCAGTAGGGTCGCAGGTTCGATCCAAAGGAACTGCAAGGGCCTTTTTATTTTTGTTTTGGCGTTAAAGAGGAAGGAACTAAGGAAGAAGGGCTTAAAGGAAAATATGGCGCGTTTATGTCATAAAAGAATGCCTGGGCGGAGTGGCCTGGGGCGTTATGGTAGTTTCAGCAGTGAGGGCTGGGGTTCGAGGCTTACTGGCAGCACAAGTTGGTGTTTTATTTTTTTGGCAGATTGGAGAGGTGGTGGACAGCATGTGGGCTCTAAATTGGATGAAGATAAATGCTTATTTAATTCTATTAGAATTCGGCTGGAAGGAAATTGTTGAGCACATGTTTCTTTTTTTTATTATTATTTATTTGAAGAGGTGAACGGATAAGGATATTATGAGGATATTATTTGGTTTTAAATTTGATTATCATTGAATTAATTCAAATGGTTGGTCAAGAACAATTTAAGGAATTGATTGAAATTTGAACTCCTTGATTGTTAGGAGTGGACGGCAAGTATAGGGGGTTAGTGCCGAATCCTTTTAAAAGCACCTATGTATCATCTTATTTTTCTTTTCTTCATTTGATGCAATAGCCGAATTTTACCCTTCCCAATATTCCATCTTTCAATTCTTTTTCACTCTCCGAAAACCATTCTTTCTTGTTCTTTTTCTAGACTTTGGCCGAATCCCCTATACCAATCATCTTCCATCTATTCCTTCTTTTCTACTTAGCGGAACCTACCTCCCTCTTTTGCTAAAAATTTAACCTTCCATTTGAGTTGCTAGCCGAATATCTTTTCCATAAAAGGCTTAGGCCGAATCCTCCTAGTCAGGTGTTATCGATTTTCCAAGGGGGACAACGTTAAGGTATTGAAGGAAGCTCTAGGGATTTGTTTTCCTAAGGGATCTCGAAGACTCAAGTGATAAATTCAGGATTTCGATAAGTGGGGGACTATTCGGCCAAGGTTAATAAAGGCTTCGGGATCTGGGAATTTCGGTAGAAACAGGTGTGTACATACACACTTTATAACTGATTAAAATGCTAAGTGTTTGTATAGGCTAAATCTGGTTGTGTAGATTTGGATTTGATACCGACATGGTATAAGCAAGGGTTCAGGTAAGTCCTTGTGTGACGATGCTTTTGGGAAGCATGATATATTTGATATATGCGACTTATGATATGTGCCTGATAAGCATGATTTCTGTATATGTATAATATTAATTGATGTTGGTTGATGAGAGGAGGGGGAAGTGATATTTGTGTCGACGGACACCAGTGGTTTGGTACCACATTGTGACTTCGGTCACCGGAGGTTTGGCACCTCCAGAGGTTTGGCACCTCATAGCGTCTCGTCCCAGTGGCTTAGCACCACAGTGGGTTGGCCCCACAGATGATATTAAGGGATTGACGCCAGTGATTTGGTATCACACAATGGGCTGGCCCCATCATTCGATTTGTGTCTTCAGACACCAGAGGTTTGGCACCTCCAGTGATTTGGTATCACAATTGTGACTTTAAGTCACCAGTGGTTTGGCACCACCAGTGGTTTGGTACCACACGGGGTAGAGAAAGGCGTTTGGATGGCTAGGTTGGGTGCATGTTTTAGTGCATGTTAATTTGTTATAAATTGTGTATGATGTAGCATTAAATCGGGGGAAGGGTTACATACTGAGTCTTGGTGACTCACCTTCTCCTTTACTTTTTCAGGTAACACGTAGATCGCGGATGTGGAGCCGGAGGGACTCGAGGTGGCCATGCAGTGGACATTTGATTTAAATGAACTTTAAATTTTAGTTGATTATACTTTATTGATGGTTTTTTTTTAAATCAAATTGTAAAAAGGCCTCCTAGAATTATTTTCATTGTTGTTACATGTTTGAATATTTTGTTTAGACTATTTAATTATATTAAAAATAGGTTCACATGTTTTTCCAAAATCAAACGTAAAATGTTTTAAAATGCCATCGGGCACATTTGCAATCTATAAACAACCCGACTTAATAAATATTTTTAAACAACACTAAGCATGGTTTTTAACAAGAGACTTAAAAATGAAAGGTTTTCGATAAAACTTAAATCGATTTTAAAAGGATTTCAAAATGTTTTCTCTGTAGCATACCAAATTCGGTCGTAATGGTTGGGTGTTACAAAATTGGTATCAGAGCCCAGTTCAAAGCTCGGCTGTGGGGGCCCAAGGCCCAAAAATAATAATAATAATAAATTGGTAGGCCTTTTTAATTGTTTTTGGGTTGTGAGCAGCATGGCACCGAGTCTCCGGCACCTATCCACCCAGGTAAGTACTCTTCACCTTTGTATGAATTATTTTCTGTAGAAGGGTAGGAAGCATGGAACGTAGAGTAGTCTTATAGGAACTTGAACCCTAAGATTAGATTACTCAAACACACGAACAAAACATAAGACTTAACGAACTCAACCAACCTATGGCTAAGTCACTGAGTTAGGGTGTGGTAACCCCTGTACGCATGTCTAGGAGTGGATCCGGAAGAGCCTGGTATTTAAGCAGTCCTAGTGACTCACCACCTCTTCGCAGGTATCCTACCTGGTGCGTAGTTTCAGTTCACCCTAACTCAGAGGGCTTAGTGGTGTGGCAACCTCTGTGCGCATGTCTAGGAATGGTTTCGGTGGGAGCTTGGTATTTAAGCAGTTCACGTGACTCACCTCCTCTCCACTCGAATCCTGCCTGGTGCGTAGCTTTGGTTCACCCTGACCAAGAGGGCTCGGTCATAGGCTAAACATAATGATTAAAACCCGGAAGGGAACTAGCCATGTTTTCGGAAAATGAAGAACACAACAAAACCCTAGTTTTCAGAACTATTAAAAAATTTCTCCTTCAAAATTTGAGAAAAATCATCTTTACAACATTTTTCGAAAATTTTTCGAAAATTACAAAAATGCCCTTAGGGGGTAAAATTACTAAAACGCCTTGGTTCATAAAATGTCAACTCAAAAAATTTCATTATTTTATAAATACCCAAAAACCTTACTATGCAAGCTAACAAAAATACTTTGTTTTTGGGAAAATTATGAAAATGCCCTCAACTTGCAAAATTACCAAAATGATCTTGAATTCTAAAATTTTTGCAACGTCATCGTTTTAAAAAGGGAAACTCTCAAAAAGAACCCTCAAAGTTTTACAACTGTTAAAATATCCCTAATTTACTAAATTTACAAAATTACCCCTGATTGACAAAAAATTACCAAAATACCCCTGGTTTCCAAAATGTTGTCATATCTTTAAATTTTACAAATTTTCAGAAATAGCTTCCAGTGTTGGAAATTCCAAAGTGACCTGATTTATTAAAAGTTTTGAAATCCCTCAGATTTATTATGAAAATACCCCTGTAGGAAAATGACGAAAATACCCCTGGGATAGAAACAGGACAGAAATGTCCGAAGAGTGAATAAGTATGAAAGGTATTAGGGAATGGATGTTTCTCTCTGTGTGAACTAGGGTAGAAGACTTAAAACATTGTTTGATCGAAAGAATCCTTATTAAACTTTTTCATAAAATTTCTTCGCGAATAAGCAAGTGGAACAGTCACTAATCCATAAAATTTTTCTTAATCAGATTAAAAGCGCGTTAGTTAGAATGAGTTCTAGAGGACGTGGCCGACGTGGGCGTGGTAGGGGAAGAATGACCGTGTCCAAACCCGTTAGGTCGTCGTCGGTTACGAGAATGAGGTACCACCACCACCACCACCCCCAACTTTTGGTGCGGAGAGCAGATCGGAGCGGAGGTGAGGCGATGACGCAAGTCGTGTTGCGAGTCTTAGAGTTGGTGGCTAGGGCTAGTGGAAATTTAGGGGCTCGAAAATCTGTTCCCGAGCGACTCCGATCTAATGGAGCTGAAGTATTCCGGGGTGTGTCGGGAGTGGCACCTAGTGCAGCAAAATACTGGTTGGAATCAACGGAAAGGATCATGGACGATCTTGACCTGGCTAATAAGGAGAAGTTGAAAGGAGCAGTGTCACTTCTGAAGGATAAAGCATATCAGTGGTGGCTTACTGTTCGAGATGGTGCCACGGCGGATGATCTTACGTGGGATTACTTTAGAGTTGCTTTTCAGAAGAAGTATGTGGGCACCAGCTATACTGATGCTCAGAGGAAAGCTTTTCTGGGGTTAGTGCAAGGAACTAAGTCAGTGTCGAAAAATGAGGCGGAATTCTTAAGGCTAAGTAGATATGCTAGAGGCATCGTGGCTACTGAACATGAGCGTTGCATCCGCTTTGAGGACGGGCTTAGAGATGATTTAAGGTTGCTGATTGCTCCACAGCAGGTTTGTGAGTTCTCGTCCTTAGTGGAGAAGGCTAAGGTAGCCGAAGGGATCAAGGATACCGTAAGACAGAAGCATGAAAGGAATAAACAAAAGAGAGGCTTTGGATCGCCTAGATCGGGCAGTAATGTGGAAAAGAGGGCTAGATTTGGGGAATCAAAAAGGGCCACAAAGCCTGCTCAGTGGCCACCTCAGTGTGCTAGATGAGGGAAATCTCACTCGGGAGAATGTTTGGCTGGAAGTAGAGGGTGCTTTGAGTGTAGATCGTTGGATCACCATGTAAGGGATTGTCCTCGGATGTTAGCTAAGAATCAACCAGAGGGTCAGAACCGTGCTCAGGTTAGAAATAAAGGACCACTACAGAAGGGTCGAGGTGCAGCTAGAGGTAATGATAATGGTAACGGGCGTGGCCGAGGTGCTGAAGGTGCACCGGCGAGGCAACCAAGGTTGGTTTATGTAGTTGGCCGTTACGAGGAGGAAGATGTGCCAGATATGACAACGGGTAAGTTTCTTATTTCCGGAATACTTTTAATTGCCTTGGTTGTGGTTACGTTAGCTCGTTTTTATGTTGCTAGTAAAGTGTATGGAACATGGATTATGGACTTAGAGAATGTGTAGTAAGTATGATAGTTCTTTAAGATCAGAGTGCGCAGCAGTAACGTAGGATGACGAGTTAAGGATGCACGATTGAACGATAGTGAGTAATTTCGAGGACGAAATTATATTAAGGGGGTAGAATTGTAACACCCTAAATTAGGGGTTGTTTGTAATTTAGTTAATTTCCTATGTGCGTGCTTGAAGAATAAATATTACAATTTATTTGGCGTGTTCTAGGGTCTAGAATTAAACCCGAGTTAGGCCTGACCTAGTGTTAAAATTATTTTTTTTAGTACCTAAAAGGAGGGAGCTAGGTGAGATAGGGCTTTAATAAAATTTTGGGCGAAATATGACAGACAATGGGCTTGGGACAATTGGCTTGGTGCGCCTAAGGGTGAGGCAAAGGAGGATTGGGTTGTGCAAAAGCGAAGACTTTGATTTTATTTTTGCGTCAACTAGGAATCTGGGCTAGGTATGCCTTAAAAATAAATGGCAAGGGTAAGGGACATGAAAGTCCAGGTGGTAAAGTGGCTCCCATGCGCCACTTAGGAGTTGGAGGGGAAGAAGGGCTCAGGTTTGAATGGCAACAGCAGCAGTTTGCATTTTTATTTTATTTTGGGGTGATGGGCTTAAGTAAGAAGGCCTTATAATTAAATGTTGTGGTTATTTGACATGAAAGTCAATTGGGGAAAAGTGGCACAGGCGTTGGAAGTGAGGGTGCTGCAGATGGGGTCATGGTTCGATCCAAAGGAACTGCAAGAGGCGTTTTTATTTTTGTTTTGGCGTTAAAGAGGAAGGAACTAAGGAAGGAGGGCTTAAAGGAAAATATGGCGCGTTTATGTCATAACAGCGCTTTGGCGGAGTGGCTGGGCGTTATGGTAGTTGCAAATGGTGAGGGTCAGTTCGAGGCTTCTTGGCGGCACAAGTTGGTGTTTTATTTTTTTGGCAGATTGGAGAGGTGGTGGACAGCATGTGGGCTCTAAATTGGATGAAGATAAATGCTTGTTTAATTCTATTAGAATTCGGCTGGAAGGAAATTGTTGAGCACATGTTTCTTTTTTTTATTATTATTATTTATTTGAAGAGGTGAAGGGATAAGGATATTATGAGGATATTATTTGGTTTTAAATTTGATTATCATTGAATTAATTCAAATGGTTGGTCAAGAAGAATTTAAGGAATTGATTGAAATTTGAACTCCTTGATTGTTAGGAGTGGACGGCAAGTATAGGGGGTTAGTGCCGAATCCTTTTAAAAGCACCTATGTATCATCTTATTTTTCTTTTCTTTATTTGATACAATAGCCGAATTTTACCCTTCCCAATATTCCATCTTTCAATTCTTTTTCATTCTCCGAAAACCATTCTTTCTTTTTCTTTTTCTAGACTTTGGCTGAATCCCCTATACCAATCATCTTCCATCTATTCCTTCTTTTCTACTTAGCCGAACCTACCTCCCTCTTTTTCTAAAAATTTCACCTTCCATTTGAGTTGCTAGCCGAATATCTTTTCCATAAAAGGCTTAGGCCGAATCCTCCTAGTCAGGTGTTATCGATTTTCAAAGGGGGATAACGTTAAGGTATTGAAGGAAGCTCTCGGGATTTGTTTTCCTAAGGGATCTCGAAGACTCAAGTGATAAATTCAGGATTTCGGTAAGTGGGGGACTATTCGGCCAAGGTTAATAAAGGCTTCGGGATCTGGGAATTTCGGTAGAAACAGGTGTGTACATACACACTTTATAACTGATTAAAATGCTAAGTGTTTGTATAGGCTAAATCTGGTTGTGTAGATTTGGATTTGATACCGACATGGTATAAGCAAGGGTTCAGGTAAGTCCTTGTGTGACGATGCTTTTGGGAAGCATGATATATTTGATATATGCGACTTATGATATGTGCCTGATAAGCATGATTTCTGTATATGTATAATATTAATTGATATGGGTTGATGAGAGGAGGGGGAAGTGATATTTGTGTCGACGGACACCAGTGGTTTGGTACCACATTGTGACTTCGGTCACTAGAGGTTTGGCACCTCCAGAGGTTTGGCACCTCATAGCGTCTCGTCCCAGTGGCTTAGCACCACAGTGGGTTGGCCCCACAGATGATATTAAGGGATTGACGCCAGTGATTTGGTATCACACGATGGGTTGGCCCCATCATTGGATTTGTGTCTTCAGACACCAGAGGTTTGGCACCTCCAGTGATTTGGTATCACAATTGTGACTTTAAGTCGCCAGTGGTTTGGCACCACCAGTGGTTTGGTACCACGCGGGGTAGAGAAAGGCGTTTGGATGGCTAGGTTGGGTGCATGTTTTAATGCATGTTAATTTGTTATAAATTGTGTATGATGTAGCATTAAATCGGAGGAAGGGTTAGATACTGAGTCTTGGTGACTCACCTTCTCCTTTACTTTTTCAGGTAACACGTAGATCGCGGATGTGGAGCCGGAGGCACTCGAGGTGGCCATGCAGTGGACATTTGATTTAAATTAACTTTAAATTTTAGTTGATTATACTTTATTGATGGTTTTTTTTATTCAAAATGTAAAAAGGCCTCCTAGAATTATTTTCATTGTTGTTACATGTTTGAATATTTTGTTTAGACTATTTAATTATATTAAAAACGGGTTCACATGTTTTTCCAAAATCAAACGTAAAATGTTTTAAAATGCCATCGGGCACATTTGCAATCTATAAACAACCCGACTTAATAAATATTTTTAAACAACACTAAGCATGGTTTTTAACAATAGACTTAAAAATGAAAGGTTTTTGACAAAACTTAAATCGGTTTTAAAAGGATTTCAAAATGTTTTCTCTGTAGCATACCAAATTCGGTCGTAATGTTTGGGCCGGGTTTGGGGTGTTACACTACTTCTTGGGTATTAGATCCTAGTTGTGGTTCTCATATTTGTACTTCTGTACAGGGACTATAAAGGAGTAGGACTTTGGCTAGAGGAGATGTGGACCTCACGAGTTGGAAATGGAGCAAAAGTTGCTTTGCATTAATGTGGGAACATATACTTTATCTTTGCCTAGTGGACTTGATTTATGTTTAGAGGATTGTTATTTTGTGCCCAGTTTGACTAAAAACATTATTTCAATTTCTTGTTTAGACAAAATTGGTTTTGAGATAATTATTAAGAATAATTGTTGTTCATTTTGTCTCAATAATGTTTTCTATGGTTCGGCACAATTAACTAATGGCCTCCATATTTTAGATCAAACGAATCCCATTTACAACATAAATACTAAAAGATCTAAAATAAATGACTCAAATCAAACTTATCTTTGGCATTGTCGTTTGGGCCACATAAGTGAGAAACGCATATCCAAACTCCATAAAGATGGTCTCTTGAATTCATTTGTTTTTGAACAATTTGAAGTATGTGAATCTTGCTCATTGGGAAAAATGACTAAATCTCCTTTTACTGGTAAAAGTGAACGAGCTAGTGATTTATTGGACCTAATACATTCTGATGTATGTGGACAAATGAATACACAGGCCAGAGGTGGATTTCACTACTTCATTACTTTCACTGATGATTTCAGTAGATATGGGTATGTTTATCTTATGCGCCATAAGTCTGAGTCCCTTGAAAAGTTCAAGGAATTCAAAAATGAAGTACAAAATCAACTAAGCAAAACTATCAAATCACTTCGATCTGATCAAGGTGGAGAGTACTTGAGCCTAGAGTTTGATGATCTTTTGAAAGAATGTAGGATTGTCTCACAACTTACTCCTCCTGGTACTCCTCAATGGAATGGAGTATCTGAGAGAAGAAATCAAACTTTATTAGACATGGTTTGATCCATGATGAGTCATGCTGATCTACCAACTTCCTTTTGGGGACATGCACTTGAGACAGCTGCTTTCACACTAAATCGTGTTCCATCTAAATCGATTCAAAAGACGCCATATGAGATGTGGACTGGGAAACGTCCTAGTATGTCTTTTATGAAAATTTGGGGCTGTGAAGCTTATGTTAAACGTCAGACGTCTACTAAGCTTGACCCAGATCTGAAAGGTGTACTTTTGCGGGGTATCCAAAAGAAACCAAAGGATATTATTTCTTTAATCCCACTGAGAACAAAATGTTTATTGCTCGGACTGGTGTCTTCTTAGAGAGAGAATTTACTTCTAGAAAAGGAAGTGGGAGAAAGATTGAACTTGAAGAAATTCGAGAATCACAAGATACCACTGAACCAGAGATTGAACAACAAAAAATTCCAGAAGAAATTGAGGAACAAACAACTGCTGTAGAAACACAACCGTCGCGCAGATCTTTAAGAGAACGCCGTGCACCTGAGAGATATGGATTTCTCATTACAACGCATGGTGACGTTCTTCTTATAGATCAAGATGAGCCTAGGACTTATCAAGAAGCGGTGACGAGCCTAGACTCTGAGAAATGGCTTGAGGCCATGAGATCTGAGATGGATTCCATGTATGAAAACCAAGTATGGACTTTGATTGATCCACCCGGAGGGGTTAAACCTATAGGGTGCAAATGGGTTTTCAAAAAGAAAACTGACATGGATGGTAATGTACAAACATACAAGAGGCGATTAGTCGCTAAAGGTTTTCGCCAAATTCATGGTGTTGACTATGATGAAACCTTTTCTCCTGTAGCTATGCTTAAATCCATCAGGATCTTGCTCGCCATAGCTGCATTTCATGATTATGAAATCGCGGATGGATGTCAAAATAGCTTTCCTTAACGGAAACTTGAAGAGGATGTGTATATGACACAACTCAAGGTTTTGTAAATCCAAAGGATGCTAGAAAGATATGTAAGTCGCAAAGATCCATTTATGGATTAAAGCAAGCTTCTCAAAGTTGGAATCTTCGTTTTAACGATGCAATCAAAGAGTTTGGTTTTGTCAAAAATGAAGATGAACCATGTATTTACAAGAAAGTTAGTGGGTGTAACAGATCAAATTTGACCCTCATCAGAATGGTGGTTTCGGGACCACGAATCCGAGTCTGAGAAATATTTTAATATTTTATTTTGTGTTTATTATATGTGAATTAAAATGTGTGAAAGTTTCGTAGAAAAATTTCATCGTTTGGGTGCTTAATTTGACAAAAAGGATTTAATCGTGTAAATTTTAAAAGTCTCAAGCTACAGTGAAAAGTGCCTATTTGATGATGGCTTTTTAAAGTGGAGCAATAAAAGGGTAAATAACCCATTTTTGAGTTAGTGGGTGGCTTATGTCAAGAATAACCTTAAGATATATGTTACTTTTATTTTATATTAAATGTTAAATTAGTAATTGAATAATTACTTATAATATATGTTAAAATAACATAAACAAAGCCATCATCTTTTTCACTCTCTCATGGCCGAATATTGAAGGAAGAAATAAGCTTTGGGATTCTTTGATTTTCGGCACTTCTAGGCTAAAATTCAAGGTGAGTTTTTAGTCAGTTTTTATTAATTTTGACGTTTTTGAGATCGTTGCTTCGAACGGTAGCTTACCCATGTTGAAAATTTTGAATCTAAGCATGTTTGATATTCGACCATTGATGTGTTCATGTAGTTTTTGATGTTTGACAATTTTATTTTGAAGATATGTTAAAGATTAGTATATTTTGTATTGGAAATTTTAGTAAATTTGAGTATTTAGGGCTAATTTGTAAAAATAAAATTTTTGAGGGACTTGTTTGCAAAATAAATGAAATGTATGCCTTGCTATGAAGGTATAGAAGATTCGGCCCTAGAGTATTATGTGGAAAATATGTGTATTTTGTGTTTTATGCAAATAGGACTAAATTGGAAAAATGTGAAACATTAGGGGTAAAATAGTAAATTACCCATTTATGTGTTTTGGGACTAAATTGAAATGAAATGTGCTTGAATGAGATTATTTTTGTTATGTTTAGATCAAGAACAAAGAAAAACAAATTTGGATCGGGGGAAGTCGAAAGTTATCGAATAGTCAGTATTCGCGATTCGTCGGTAGTCGAGGTAAGTTCTTAAGTTAAAGTTCGTTAAGTGAATAATTATGAAAATGTGAAATGAAATTATTTGATTAAATTGAGTAAGATATAGGTGTTAGCCGAATGTGTATATTCTATTTTGGGATGATTATGTTTTGCAAGACAATATGAATTAGTATATTTGGCTTGACAAGTGAATTAGTTTTGTGAATATGAATTGATAGTGATGTATATGATAAGAAATATGAGTTAATGAATTGATTTGATAAACATATTCGGGCTTATTGCCTAGCAGGCCTCATGCCGGTGACATATTCGGGCTTATTGCCCAGCAGGCCTAGTGCCGGTGACTTATTTCAGGCTTTGTGCCTAGCAGGCTTTGTGCCGGTGTTATATATCAGGCTTTGTGCCTAGCAGGCCTCGTGTCGGTGATTTATTTTAGGCTTATTACCTAGCAGGCCTCGTGCTGGTGATTTATTTCGGGCTTTAATGCCTAGCAGGCTTTTTGCTGGTGATACGCCATAATAGAGAATTTGAGAGTCAAATAAGTTGAGATGTATATACATAGTAGAATGAGCTATAAGCTCTAAAAAGAAAAAGGAAATCAGCTTATTATATTGGTAAGTAGTAAGGTAAGTTAGTTTACTTTTATATGAGCTAATTATGCTGTGATGAAATTAATGATTCGAATTGAATTTTATCTCATGATATTAGGCTTATCATTGATTGGTATGATTTATATATATATGAGAAATTGAGGTATAGACATATATTTGTGATACTTAAAAATTCAGTTATGGATATGATGTGCAATGAGATCGAAATTATGACATGTTTTTGTAACTTGAAATCTTCAAATGCATAGGTTGTACATATGAAATGTTATTGTATAAATTCATGTGATAAACTACTATTGATTAGATTAAGGATATGTCTAATATTTGGCTAGGTGAAACTTGTATTGAATTATTTATGCTAATTGCCGCAAGAATGGAAGCTAAATTGTTAAGTATATGTGTATATGTCATAAATATTGCTTGAGACTTACTAAGCTAGCAAGCTTACTGTGTGTGTTCTTGTCTACCTTTGTTTTATAGATTTTAGGTTCAAGCTACGGACTCGAAGGATCCTTGAAGAAGTCAACCGCACTATCATTTTCCTTTTGGTATTGAATAACTTGGTTTTGGATTCAAAAAGGCATGTATAGGCTAGACTAAGTTGTTTTAACTAATGATGTTTAATCGTATATATATACTTAGCCATGCGAAAATGGCTATCTATTTTGATTAAACTTTGTTCTTGTGTTTTGATGATATGATTTGCTCATGACATGAATTACCGCTTGTGAGTGGATGTGGACTAGGCAATTTATGAACCGTATAATAGGTATATGTCATAATGTGTTTATATATTTCATTATTTGATGATTAACTTGATAATTTAAGGTTTGAATCTTATTTATGTGTATAAGTGATAGGTTAATAATTAGAAATATGGCTACTTTAATTTGGTTAATTAATTATAAAAAACTTTCTATGCTTAGGTATGCATTCGGTTATAAAATGGTACCATTGGGTTGATCTCATGATATTGTACTAAGCTTAATTATCTAGGGATAAGTTAGGTATTCGAATATATAAAAGTTGATATGAATATGAATGAGTTATAATTGTAAAATATGAATAAGTTATATAACTTGTGAAATGTTTACATGCTTAGCATTATAAATAGAGATGACATAGTTAAAGCAATTAAGATGTTAGTTAAGTATCATTTAGAAAAGAGTGTGCGTGTGTACAGTTTTGTCAATGTCATGAGTTAAAATTTTGGTTATGCAATGCATGTATGTATTTGGCTAAGCCTGTGAGGAAAATGCATTTGTTATTAAAATGTTTAAGGAATCAGCTATTTTGGGCTTATTTTCGAATATGGTATATGAGCATGTCTATGATATATATATGGTTTTATCTATAGGTGATTATTTGATCTAGATGAGTGTTTGGGATCTATCAAACTTATTTTGAAGCTTTGTAACGTATAAGGAATTTTATATATATATATGGTTTTATCTATAGGTGATTATTTGATCTAGATGAGTGTTTGGGATCTATCAAACTTATTTTGAAGCTTTGTAACGTATATGAAATTTTTTTTTAAAATATGACTTTGTATAATTCGGTCATATGGGACAAAAATTTATGATTATGTGTATTCATTCTTATAAGTAAGTTCTAAAGAGATAATATTCTTTAGTAATACCCGTAACTCTAATCCGACGACGGACACCTGGTTGGGGTGTTACATTTATTGAGTATCGTGAGCTACGGTTTAGTCGATTCTAGGACTACACAGAGTGTGTATGAGTCTAGCTATACATGCCTTTGAATTGTAGATATGATAGTGTGGTGACTTCTGACAATTTCAATTGTATTTTATATAATAAATGGATCCCGATCCTCATAGAGCCGTAGTTGATGATATGGAGAGCGTTGTGCCTGGTCTCGCAAGTGGATCAGTGCCATTAGACTCTCGACCAGTTTCGGGTAGCCATGAGGGAGAGGCTAAAGAAGCCTTCTATCAGATGATGAACGAATGGTTTACCCAGTTTATTCGCACTAATCCGCAAAGATAACAACCTCCACCCCGAATAATCCAACTCCTGTACCTTCAAGACTTCGATGATAGATCCGATGAGATCTAGCAGGCCTCTCGTTGATAAAATCAGGAAATATAGGGCCGAGGAATTCAAGGCCAATGATGATGATGACGCTGAGAGAGCCGATATGTGGCTTGATAACACTATTCGAGTACTTGATGAGCTATCTTGTACACCAGATGAATGCCTAAAGTGTGCTATATCTCTACTTCGTGACACTGCCTATCAATGGTGGAACACACTGGTATCTGTGGTTCTGAAAGAAAAAGTAACTTGGGACTTCTTCTAAATTGAGTTTCGTAAGAAATATATTAGTCAGAGATTCATCGATCAGAAACGAAAAGAATTTCTGGAATTAAAACAGGGTCGCATGACTGTGACAGAATACAAGCGGAAGTTTGTCAGATTGAGCCGTTACGCTCGGGAGTGTATATCTACCGAAGCCATTATGTGTAAAAGATTTGAAGACGGCCTGAATGAAGACATAAAGTTACTTGTTGGCATTCTTGAAATCAAAGAGTTTGTGACATTAGTTGAGCGAGCTTGTAAAGCCGAAGAGCTCGGAAAGGGGAAAAGAAAAGCTGAAGTAGAAGCTAGAGACACTTGGAAAAGATCATCGAGTAAAACTTTCCATTCCCTGCACAAGAAGTTCAGAGATGACCCCAGTCGACATAAAGCCACTTCAGACTTGCTTAGATGTGATCGACCTCCAGTGAATTCCTGAGCCACTTCGGTAGCTAGTGTTGGTAATGTTCCACTGAACCGAGCTGAATGTAAACATTGTAGGAAATGGCATCCTGGGAGTTGTAGAGTTCGTGATCGGTCCTGCTTTAAATGTGGATCGTCGGATCATTTTATTCGAGAGTGTCCGATGTTAGTCAAACAAAATGCGACTCAGAACACTAGACCGAGCAGTGCGCCAACACGGGGTAGGCCACTCAGACATTCAGGCAACGTAGGTGGCAGTCAGAGAGGGACGAAGGACACCGCAATACGATCAGAGGCTAGAGCTCCAGCTAGAGCTTATGCTACACGAGCTAGAGAGGATGCTTCCTCCTCCGATGTCATTACTGGTACATTCACCCTTTATGATACTACTGTGATTGCATTGATTGATCCTGGTTGACTCATTCATATGTGTGTGAAACTCTAGTATTCAGTAAGACTCTACCAGTTGAGTCTACTGAGTTTGTAATTCGTGTGTCCAACCCTTTGGGTAGATGTGTACTTGTTAATAAAGTGTGTAGAGGATGCCCGTTGATGATTCGGGATTTTTGCTTCCCAGCCAATTTAATGCTGTTGCCCTTCGATGAGTTTGATATAATTTTGGGAATGGACTGGTTAACTTCGCATGATGCAGTGGTGAATTGCAAAAGAAAGCTTATTATTTGAGACATCAGAACGGTGAGATCATTAGAATTGAATCCAGTGATTTAAGTGGGT
Organism: Gossypium bickii; assembly: GCA_025503065.1. Taxonomy (NCBI): domain Eukaryota; kingdom Viridiplantae; phylum Streptophyta; class Magnoliopsida; order Malvales; family Malvaceae; genus Gossypium; species Gossypium bickii. The sequence continues at coordinate 55,096,932 of CP106717.1, read as the reverse complement.
TTCCTACAGTAATATCCTCGATGTTAGCCCGGAAGTATGTGAGAAAAGGGTGCGAAGCTTATTTGGCTTATGTACTGGATAATAAAGTGTCTAAGAAATAGATTGAATCTGTACCGGTTATATGTGAATACCCAGATGTGTTTCCTGAAGAACTATCGGGTTTACCACCAGTACGAGAGATTGAGTTCGGCATTGAATTAGTACCGGGAACGACTCCGATTTCAATAGCTCCGTATCGGATGGCACCTACTGAGTTAAAAGAGTTGAAAGCACAGTTGTAAGAGTTAACATATAGGGGCTTTGCACGACTGAGTTTCTCCCCTTGGGGTGCACCAGTTCTTTTTGTGAATAAGAAAGATGGAACGATGCGAATGTGTATTGATTATCGACAACTGAATAAGGTAACTATAAAGAATAAGTACCCGCTACCTCGGATTGATGATTTGTTTGATCAGTTGAAAGGGGCTTGATTTTCAAGATAGATTTGAGATCGGGTTATTATCGCTTGCAGTCGAGATATACGAGATGTGCCAAAGATCGCATTCCGCATTTAGGTACGGACATTTTGAGTTTCTGTTATGCCTTTTGGACTCACTAATGCACTGCTATTTTTATGGATCTAATGAATCGGGTCTTCAGACAGTTTTTGGATCGGTTTGTAGTTGTGTTTATTGATGATATACTAATCTATTCCAAAGATGAAACCGAGCATGCCGAGCATTTGAGATTAGTGCTACAAACCTTACGAGATCAACAGCTGTATGCAAAGTTTAGTAAGTGTGAGTTCTGGATGAATAAAGTCAGCTTCTTGGGTCATGTTGTTTCAGCATCAGGTATTCGGGTGGATCCAAACAAAATAGTAGCTATACTCGATTGGAAACCACCAAAGAATGTTTTCGAGATTCAAAGCTTCCTAGGCCTTGCGGGATACTACAGACGATTTGTAAAAGGTTTTTCTGTGATAGGTACACCTTTGACAAAGCTACTACAGAAAGATGTCAAGTTTGAGTGGTCAGAAAAGTGTCAGAAAAGTTTCGAGCAAATGAAAAGCCCTTTGACCAAAGCTCAGAAGTGTTAGCTCACCTGAATCGGGTAAAGAATTTGTCGTTTTTAGTGATGCTTCTTTGAATGGGTTGGGTTGTGTTTTGATGCAGGAAGACAAAGTTATAGCCTACGCTTCGAGACAATTGAAGTCGCATGAAAGAAATTATCTGACTCACGATCTGGAATTAGCAGCCATTGTTTTCGCATTGAAAATTTGGCGTCATTACTTATTTGGCGAGAAATGTCACGTTTATTCGGATCATAAAAGTCTAAAGTATTTGATGACTCGAAAGAGATCTGAATTTGAGACAACGCAGATGGTTAGAATCATGAAAGATTATGAATTGGTGATTGGCTACCATCCGGGAAAAGCTAATGTTGTTGCAGATGCGTTAAGTCGGAAATCATTATTTGCTCTTCGTGCGATGAACGCACAGATGGTTATGTCTGGTGATGGTTCGATCATAGCTGAGTTACAAGCAAGACCGATGTTTATTCAGCAAATTTGTGATGCGCAGAAATTTGACAAAGATTTGATTGCTAGACGAATTTAGTGTGAAAAAAGATGCAGAATCAGAGTTTCAAATTGATGCAAATGACTGTTTGAATTTTAAAAGCCGAATATGTGTTCTGAAGAACTCATATTTGATTCAGATGATTCTGAGTGAGGCTCATAGTGGCCGATTATCGATACATCCGGGTAGCACGAAAATGTATAGCGATTTGAAACAGTTCTATTGGTGGCCTGGCATGAAATGAGACATATCTGAATTTGTTTCAAAGTGCTTAATCTGTCAGCAAGTAAAAGCCGAGCATCAAGTGCCTTCTGGGTTGCTTCAACCGATCATGATACCTAAATGGAAATGGGATAGAATCACTATGGATTTTGTATCTGGTTTGCCTATGACATCGAGCAAGAAAGATGCAGTCTGGGTTATAGTAGATAGACTGACCAAATCAAATCATTTTGTACCTGTTCGTACAGACTATTCACTCGATAAACTTGCTGAGTTGTATATATCTCAAATTGTGAGATTACATGGTGTGCCAAGTTCTATTATCTCAGACAAAGACCCAAGATTCACATTGCGATTTTGGAAGAAGTTGAAGGATGCTTTAGGTACTAAACTTCATTTTACCACCGCCTTTCATCTGCAGATAGATGGTCAGTCTGAGCGAACCATTCAAACACTTGAGGACATGAGATGTTGCGTTCTCGAGTTTGAAGGTTCATGGGAAAATTACTTACCTTTGATTGAATTTGCTTATAATAATAGTTTTCAATCAAGTATCAAAATGGCACCCTATGAAGCTCTATATGGCCGCAAGTGTCGTACGCCTTTGTACTGGACCGAGCTCAGTGAGAATAAGATGCTAGGGGTCGATTTGATTAAAGAGACTGAAAAAAAAGTGGCTATAATCAAAGATAGTTTGAAAGCTACATCAGATCGTCAAAAGTCTTACGCTGATTTGAAACGTAAAGATATAGAATTTTAAGTCGGAGAGCGGGTATTTTTGAAAGTATCTCCGTGGAAGAAAGTACTTCGTTTTGGTTGGAAAGGCAAACTGAGTCCAAGATTTATCGGACCGTATGAAATCATTGAACGCATTAGGCCTGTTGCCTATAGATTGAAGTTACCTTCTGAGTTAGAAAAGATACACGATGTATTTCACGTTTCGATGCTTCGTAGATACAGACCAAATCCATCACATGTGATTACCCCGTCTAAGATTGAAATCCGACCTGATATGTCGTATGAGGAAGAACCGATCCGTATTTTAGCTCGGGAAAAGAAAGAGTTAAGAAACAAGAAAATTTCATTAGTGAAAGTACTATGGAAAAGGCACGGAGGTGAAGAGGCTACATGGGAGCCTGAAGATTCAATGAGGCAACAATATCCTACGTTGTTTAATGGTAAGATTTTCGAGGACGAAAATCCTTAAGGGGGGAGAGTTGTAACAGACTGAATTTGAACCTAATCGGAATGGTGGTTTCGGGACCACGAATCCGAGTCCGAGAAATATTTTAATATTTTATTTTGTGTTTATTATATGTGAATTAAAATGTGTCAAAGTTTCGTAGAAAAATTTCATCGTTTGGGTGCTTAATTTGACAAAAAGGATTTAATCGCGTAAATTTTAAAAGTCTCAAGCTATAGTGAAAAGTGCCTATTTGATGATGGCTTTTTAAAGTGGAGCATTAAAAGGGTAAATAACCCATTTTTGAGTTAGTGGGTGGCTTACGTCAAGAATAACCTTAAGATATATGTTAGTTTTATTTTATATTAAAGGTTAAATTAGTAATTGAATAATTACTTATAATATATGTTAAAATAACATAAACAAAGCCATCATCTTTTTCACTCTCTCATGGTCGAATATTGAAGGAAGAAATAAGCTTTGGGATTCTTTGATTTTCGGCACTTCTAGGCTAAAATTCAAGGTGAGTTTTTAGTCAGTTTTTGTTAATTTTGACGTTTTTGAGATCGTTGCTTCGAACGGTAGCTTACCCATGTTGAAATTTTTGAATCTAAGCATGTTTGATATTCGACCATTGATGTGTTCATGTAGTTTTTGATGTTTGATAATTTTATTTTAAAGATATGTTAAAGATTAGTATATTTTGTATTGGAAATTTTAGTAAATTTGAGTATTTAGGGCTAATTTGTAAAAATAAAATTTTTGAGGGACTTGTTTGCAAAATAAATGAAATGTATGCCTTGCTATGAAGGTATAGAAGATTCGGCCCTAGAGTATTATGTGGAAAATATGTGTATTTTGTGTTTTATGCAAATAGGACTAAATTGGAAAAATGTGAAACATTAGGGGTAAAATAGTAAATTACCCATTTATGTGTTTTGGGACTAAATTGAAATGAAATGTGCTTGAATGAGATTATTTTTGATATGTTTAGATCAAGAACAAAGAAAAACAAATTTGGATCGGGGGAAGTCAAAAGTTATCGAATAGTCGGTATACGCGGTTCGTCGGTAGTCAAGGTAAGTTCTTAAGTTAAAGTTCATTAAATGAATAATTATGAAAATGTGAAATGAAATTATTTGATTAAACTGAGTAAGATATAGGTGTTAGCCGAATGTGTATATTCTATTTTGGGATGATTATGTTTTGCAAGACAATATGAATTAGTATATTTGGCTTGACAAGTGAATTGGTTTTGTGAATATGAATTGATAGTGATGTATATGATACGAAATGTGAGTCAATGAATTGATTTGATAAACATATTCGGGCTTATTGCCTAACAGGCCTCGTGCCGATGACATATTCGGGCTTATTGCCCAGCAGGCCTAGTGCCGGTGACTTATTTCAGGCTTTGTGCCTAGCAGGCTTTGTGCCGATGTTATATACCAGGCTTTGTGCCTAGCAGGCCTCGTGCCGGTGATTTATTTCAGGCTTATTACCTAGCAGGCCTCGTGCCGGTGATTTATTTTGGGCTTTAATGCCTAGCAGGCTTTTTGCTGGTGATACGCCATAACAGAGAATTTGAGAGTCAAATAAGTTGAGATGTATATACATAGTAGAATGAGCTATAAGCTCTAAAAAGAAAAAGGAAATCAGCTTATTATATTGGTAAGTAGTAAGGTAAGTTAGTTTACTTTTATATGAGCTAATTATGCTGTGATGAAATTAATGATTCGAATTGAATTTTATCTCATGATATTAGGCTTATCATTGATTGGTATGATTTATATATATATGAGAAATTGAGGTATAGACATATATTTGTGATACTTAAAAATTCAGTTATGGATATGATGTGCAATGAGATCGAAATTATGACATGTTTTTGTAACTTGAAATCTTCAAATGCATAGGTTGTACATATGAAATGTTATTGTATAAATTCATGTGATAAACTACTATTGATTAGATTAAGGATATGACTAATATTTGGCTAGGTGAAACTCGTATTGAATTATTTATGCTAATTGCCGCAAGAATGGAAGCTAAATTGTTAAGTATATGTGTATATGTCATAAATATTGCTTGAGACTTACTAAGCTAGGAAGCTTACTGTGTGTGTTCTTGTCTACCTTTGTTTTATAGATTTTAGGTTCAAGCTACGGACTCGAAGGATCCTTGAAGAAGTCAACCGCACTATCATTTTCCTTTTGGTATTGAATAACTTGGTTTTGGATTCAAAAAGGCATGTATAGGGTAGACTAAGTTGTTTTAACTAATGATGTTTAATCGTGTATATATATATATACTTAGCCATGCGAAAATGGCTATCTATTTTGATTAAACTTTGTTCTTGTGTTTTGATGATATGATTTGCTCATGACATGAATTATCGTTTGTGATTGGATGTGGACTAGGCAATTTATGAACTGGTATAATAGGTATATGTCATAATGTGTTTATATATTTCATTATTTGATGATTAACTTGATAATTTAAGGCTGAATCTTATTTATGTGTATAAGTGATAGGTTAATAATTAGAAATATGGCTACTTTAATTTGGTTAATTAATTGCGAAAACTTGCAATGCTTAGGTATGCATTCAGTTATAAAATGGTACCATTGGGTTGATCTCATGATATTGTATTAAGCTTAATTATCTAGGGATAGGTTAGGTATTCGAATATATAAAAGTCGATATGAATATGATTTGAGTTATAATTGTAAAATATGAATAATTTATATAACTTGTGAAATGTTTACATGCTTAGCATTATAAATAGAGATGACATAGTTAAAGCAATTAAGGTGTTAGTTAAGTATCATTTTGAAAAGAGTGTGCATGTCTACAGTTTTGTCAATGTCATGAGTTAAAATTCTGGTTATGCAATGCATGTATGTATTTGGCTAAGCCTGTGAGAAAAATGCATTTGTTATTAAAATGTTTAAGGAATCGGCTATTTTGGGCTTATTTTCGAATATGGTATATGAGCATGTCTATGATATATATATATGTTTTTATCTATAGGTGATTATTTGATCTAGATGAGTGTTTGGGATCTATCAAACTTATTTTATCAAACTTATTTTGAAGCTTTGTAACGTATATGGAATTTTTTTTTAAAATATGATTTTGTATAATTCGGTCATATGGGATAAAAATTTATGATTATGTGTATTCATTCTTATAAGTAAGTTCTAAAGAGATAATATCCTTTAGTAATACCCGTAACTCTTATCCGAAGACGGACACGGGTTAGGGGTGTTACAGTGGGAGCACTATCACATTCTTGGTACTATATGTGGATGACATACTTATCATGGGAAATGACATACCTACCTTGCAGTCTATTAAGACTTGGTTAAGAAGTTGTTTTTCTATGAAGGACTTGAACGAAGCCACTTATATCTTAGGAGTCAAGATCTATAGAGATAGATCAAGACGACTACTAGGTTTAAGCCAAAGTACATACATAGATAAAGTACTGAAAAGGTTCATTATGGAAGAATCTAAAAGAGGATTTCTACCTATGAGACATGGTATTTCACTCTCGAAGGAAATGTGTCGTTCAACTCCACAAGAGAGAGAACGAATGGGTAAAATTCCATATACTTCCGCTATTGGATCTATCATGTATGCTATGTTATGTACCCGTCTAGATGTCTCGTATGCCTTAAGTATGACGAGCAGGTATCAAGTAGATCCCGGTGAAGGTCACTAGACCACAGTCAATAGTATCCTTAAGTACTTAAGAAGAACTAAGGATACGTTCCTATTATATGGAGGTGAGGAAGAGTTAAGTGTAAAAGGTTACACTGATGCCAGCTTCCAAACCGACAAGGATGATTCTCGATCACAATTAGGTTTTGTGTTTTGCCTTAATGGTGGTGCTGTGAGCTGGAAGAGTTCAAAGCAAAAATGCAGAGTCGATTCTACAACAGAGGTCGAGTATATTGCAACCAAGTGAGGCAAAGAAATGAAGCGGTTTGGATCAAGAAGTTCATTATCGACTAGGGGTTGTGCCTAGCATATCGATGCTATAGAGCTCCGATGTGATAACAATGGAGCTATTGCACAAGCTAAGGAACCCGTGATCTCACCAAATGATCCAAACATATACTTAGACGCTACCATCTTATTCGAGAGATTATCGATCGAGGGGATGTAGAGATATGCAGAGTACCTTCGATGATAACATTGTTGATCCCCACCAAGCCTCCGACACAATGTAAGCATGATCGTCACACTAAGTCACTTGGTATTAGATATATGAGTGATTGGTCTTAGTGCTAGTGGGAGATTGTAAGAGTATGCCCAAAGATCAATCATGAGATGGTTGTAATAACATACTTAATTTACCATGTTTATTAATATAAAGCGTTGTCATTATTATTTCATTTTTCTTTACGTGTGTATAAATAAACTGCTTTATAATAATGTCCTGAGAATAATATGATTATTCTTAAAAGATCCTTAGTCGAGTATTATTGTTGACTAGGACAACAATAATGCATTAAGACTAACATGTAGTTAATTGATGATAAAGAGTTGTCATTGATATGGAGTGTCAAAATCAATGCATGAATATGTGTGCTAGAGAACAACATATTGGATTGACTCTATATGAGTATGTTTCTTGATTATTATGTAATTGTCACAACATTACTCATAGTGATTAATATGTACATGATCCTCGGACTTGAGATCATTATTATCCCAAATCGTGAGTTGTATATTTTGATACATCAAAACGTACATCGTAATAAAGTTGTTCTATAAAAGTGCGATGTTGGATATACCACAATCTATGTAGAGGGATATGGTTGATCAATAAAGGATAAGTCCTCCTACATAATAGGAGTAATATCTTAGGCCACTTGATTGAGTGAGACTAGAAATGCATGGCCATGCTCAAATAAGTTGATATGAGATGTCATACTAATTTGTATATCATAGTCTACTCAAGATATCAAGAAACATGGTATGGACTATGCAAGTGTGACTATCCCATGACTTGTATCCGCTCCAGAGAGATAAAGGACTTAAGGATTAATGCATGAAAGGTTAATCACGAATGGTTATGTCGAATCATGACTTCTTGTAACTTAGGTAGCAATGATGCATTGCTAGATGCCACTCATTGTCTGTGACAATAGAATCGTTCTAGTATTACTGCTAACGTTGCAAGAACCTATAGGGTCACACCCTATGGTTGAAATGAAACTCGGGAATAAAATATAGTTGGTATTGTGTTTGGTTGTCACATGAATTAAATTAATTAAAGAATTAATTTAATTGGGCAATCAAATATTGAACATATTATATGTACAAGGATGTTGTACACATAATATAACATAATTTTATTAATATATGAATTTGATTCATATATAAATTTAAATAAATATAGTTTACCGAAATCCTTATTATAATTAATGTAATTATAATTTTCAGATATAATTAATGTAATTATAATTTTCGGTTAAAAACTTTATTGTATTTATTTAATCTTGTAATACATTCAAGAGATACCAATTATAAAAGGCCCAATTAAGAGGATACCTATTATAAAAGGCCCAATGAGAAAGGCACCCATTATAAAAGGTATTAAAAGGAGACAAAGCTAAAAAAATGAAAAACCCTAAGTGATTGCTTGTTAGGTCTAGCAGCCGTCAAGCAAATAAACCTCCAAAATAGTTTTGGAGATTTCTTCCGTTCATAGTCAAACCAGGTGGATCACGTAGAGGCCGACATCGGAAAAGGTTGTGGCTTGATTCGACAGTAGATCAAAACTCTTGTTGCCAAGGTGTCGCTGTCTACTCAGATTGAAGTTTTGGTAATTTCGAAACCTTTATTTCACCCCGATTCGTTTCTCACACATGGATTCCTGATTTGGATCGCCGGATCTAATTTTATTTTGCTGCGCCATGGGGTTCCGGCGTTCCAACAGCAATGTCCTTTCCGCGAGATGAGGCATACCAGTGGTGGCTCACGGTAAGAGAGGGTACACAGGCCAACCATTTGACGTGGGATTTCTTCAAGACGGCCTTTCAAGGGAAATATGTGGGCGCAAGTTATGTGGACACCCGAAGAAAGGAATTTCTGAGTCTGATCCAGGGGAGTAAGACAGTGGCAGTATATGAGGCGAAATTCTTATGGTTAAGTCGTTATGCTCGCGAAATAGTCGCAACTGAGTATGAACATTGTGTGCGGTTCGAGGATGGCTTCCAGGATGAGTTACCTGTGCTGATAGCTCCGCAGAGGGAGCGAGACTTTGCTGCCCTTGTTGAGAAAGCAAAAATTGCTGAGGATGTGAAGCGCTCTGAGTGCCAGAATCTCGAGAAAGATAAGGGTAGATTTAAAAGGGATTCAGGGCCCTCGAGTTATTCTAGAAGGCCTATAAAGAAGGTCAGGTTTGATGGGTCAGTCCAAGCAGTTCCTGTCACTATGGTTAGGCCGCAGCCTTACGCAGATTGTGAGAGAGCTCACTAGGGTGAGTGCTGGAAATTAACTGGGGCGTGTTTCAGATGTGGGTCCATGGATCACTAGGTCAAGAACTGTACCCAGGGGCCTATTCAGATGCAAGCCACAGGTTAGGGCCATGTTCAGCAAAGGAAAGGTGGTCAGCAGCCACCGAGAGGCCGTGGTCAGGCCAGAGGGGGAAATGGTTTGCGAAGAGGTCGTGGAGCACCAGGCAGAGGTGCTGGTAACACGGAGGTGAGACAGTCAAGTTTGGTCTATGTTGTTTGTTGCAGAGAGAATAGCGACGCCCCGGACGTCACAACTGGTATGTTCCTAATTTGTAATGTACCATACACTGCATTAATTGACATTGGGTCTACACACTCGTACGCTTCATACACTGTGTCTGGGACGCTAGGTTTTCAGTTTGAAATTACTGATAGGGAGATGACTGTGTTAAGTCCACTGGACAGTCGGTTAGGGTGAATAAGTTGTTCAGAAACGTGCCCCTAAAGGTCCAAGGGGTTGTCTTTTCAAAAAATTTGATGGAACTGCCATTTGGTGAATTCGATCTTATATTGGGCATGGATTGGCTAATGAAACACCGTGCAAATTTGGATTGTGCTACTAAGCGTATGGCGTTGAAGTCTACTGACGATGGGGAGGTGGTTGTGTTGGGGGAGTGAAGAGATTATCCGTCTAATCTAATCTCAGCATTAAAGGCCGAGAAACTGGTTCACAAGGGTTGCGAGACATTTTTAGCTTATGCTAGTAGTTCTGATTCTAAAGGTCCTTCTGTTAAAGATGTCAAAATAGTTCAAGAGTTTCCGGATGTATTTCTTGAAGAGCTTCCTGGGTTGCCCCCAGACCGTGAGGTAGAATTCGATATCGAGCTCCTACCGGGAATAGCTCCGATGTCCATTGCCCCTTTTAGGATGGAACCGAAGGAGCTGGTGGAGTTAAAGGCTCAAATTCAAAAGCTACTGGACCGAGGGTTCATTCGACCGAGTTTGTCTACATGAGGAGCACCAGTGTTATTCCTGAAGAAGAAAGATAGATCTATGCGCATGTGTATCGATTATCGTCAACTGAACAAACTGATGATTAAGAACAAGTACCCTTTACCGAGGATAGATGATATGTTTGACCAGCTGTGAGGAGCTTCGGTTTTCTCCAAAATAGATCTTCGATCTGGGTACCATCAGCTAGAGGTTAAGGAAGTAGATGTGTATAAGACTGTGTTTAGGACTCGTTATGGTCATTACATGTTTCTAGTAATGCCGTTTGGGTTGACGAATGCACCAGCTGCCTTCATGGATATGATGAACCGAGTATTCCAGCCTGATCGTCAAAATTAGAGCTTTAAAATTTATAATGAGAATGATCGAACCTAGAAGCTAACTTTGACAAAGATTTTAAGGCAAGGCACCTATCGAACAGTAGTACAGTTTAGGCAATACCGGAATATCGAATCCCAAAGGAACCAAAAGTACTAATACTAACTCTTTCTATTATTTAGCCTAAGAATTAAGTTAATGTTTATCTACTCTAAATTTAGCTATCAACTAAACTAAAGACGCAAAGACAAAAAGAATGAATTTGGGAAAAATAACTTGGAAGAAAAACCAATTGATTAAGACGACACCTAAGGAAGAATCCACCTAGACTTCACTTGTTATCTAACACTAAACCAGACGATTTATTCATTTGACTTGATCCGTAAGATTCCCTAAGTTATATTAAACCCTCTCTCGAAGCGGTTGATTAATTGAAATCTCTTTCTAGTTAAAACCCCTAGAATCGCATTAACTCGATCTATAAATTCCCATATTAGGTTTCACCCTAATCCGGCAAAATCTCGTCACCTTATCTCTAGGCATGCGATCAACTCCGCTTAATTATGCTAGATCTACTCTTAAGCAGGGACTTTTGCTCCACCACCTAAGCACATCATACTTGAATCAATATCCCGGAAATATCAATACAAGAATTAAGAACACATAATTAAGAACAAGTCAAATATTTATCATATAGTTCAGCAAACGATAACAAGATTTGTCTTAGGTTTCATCCCCTTCAGGTATCTAAGGTTTTAGTTCATAATAATAAAATAAAACATCTCAAAAGAAAAGATAAAACAAAACATAAGAAATCCTTAAAAACCCCTGAAGGAATTGAAGGAGAGATCCGCCGTCTTGAGTAGAATTCCGGCTTCTTGAGATGGATCAACTGACTTCGAGTGATTCTCTACAAATCTAACCTTTTCGACTTGGCTCCTTGGCCTAGCTAACCGCCCTTTCCAGCTTCTGCCAAACTCCCTTTCAAGTTGCCTCCTAATGCGTTTATATAGGCTTTGAGATGCCTTACTTGGCTTCCAAGTATCCTAATCCGAATAGGATTCCTATTTGGGTGTTTGAATCGGCTTTGGAATGTGTTTCTTTGCCTCCAAGTATCCTTTCTCGAATGAAATTGCTCTTTCTAACGACAGGGACACGGCCATGTAACACGCCCATGTGAGTCGTGGTCAGGCCGTGTTCAGACTTTTAATGAGGCACAGCCGTGTGAATCGGGAGTTAGTCGTGTTCTAGTTACAGAATGAGACATGGCCGTGTGGTCTTGGGCCCAGGCTGTGTAGATTTTGTGATATGGCCCATTTACTCCGTTTTGGGCCCGTTTTCTATTCTTTTCATCCTCGGGTGCTTTCCTGGGTATAAAACATGAAAACAAAGGATTAAGAGCACCTTTTTACATAAATCGAGGCTTAATTCATCCAAAAGCATACTAAATGTGGGCTTAAAATATGTTACTTTTACGGTTTATCAAATACACCCACACTTAAGCTTTTGCTTGTCCTCAAGCAAAATTCTCAATTTACAATTAAAACGAACTTTCAATGATTCATAATTCCTACCGACAATGTCTTATCATAACTCATAGATAATTTATACATGGATAATTTAATTCAAAGAGTCATAAAGATTCAAACAATATAAGTCATACATTTGTAACATGTAGGTGTCTTCCCTTATCTAAATAATTACATTTTAATTCAAAACTAACAAGGATTGACATCCTCACTAAAGATTCACTCAAATCACTCAAAGTGTTTAAGGTTTAAAATTAAGCACTCAAAAGTCAAACCTGAAAAGTTAATTCCATAGGCTTGTCTGAAAATCAAATCTCCACCACTGTAAAATGAGTTGATAAATAAATCAAAAGGTCTTTAACAGGGTTGTAACGGGGCTAGGGTTTAAGGTGTGGATAAAGGCTAAAATAGAAGGTTAGAATCGAGATTGAATTGACAAGTTACCTATTTAGAAATACTGAGACGTTAATATCAATAGAAAAGTAATAACCTTAATACTACGAGCTTTTCTTTTGATAAATAGACTTTAACTGTATAATCTCACTCTACTAATACTGAATATACTTGATTTTTTTTTAAGAACAAGTCAAATTACAAGATAAATTAATATACTGAAATAAAATAACTAGATAGCTTGATCAAATCAAATCTCGATTATAAGGGTAGTTAAAAGAATGGTGGTAACAAATACAAAGGGTTTTGGGTTAATATCAGCGGTTGAGTCAAAAAGAAGGGTTGTTAGGATCAACAGGGTAAACTAGGGGTTAATTGTGAAGGTAGGCTTTTTATGGATTAAGTGGGTTAAATCTTAGGTGCCCTTATCATCTCTATATATCAAATCATAAATGTGGTCTCAACATGTATAATCAAGGCAAGTTCTAGAATAACAGTTCAATGTTGACACACTCATAATCAATAAAGTGATTAAGAAAAAGAATATATGCTCTATAAGGCTCAAAATCTCACAAAAATTATGGGTTTTTTTTATATCAACCTTGTAAATTTCAAATTTCAAGATAACATTCAAATTCAGGTAGACAACCTAAAAATTTTAAAAAAAATTTGACTTATCATGCTTGATTCTCTAGTATTCTTCAAATTTAATCATCAATGCACAATTAACTATGTCTTACTCAAAAGCATATCAATAAAAATCATAAATCATCAGAAATTTCATCCTAATTAGTAATATGAGGAAATCATTTAAGAACAAGGTATAATTCAGGAATTTGAGAATAATGCAGAAAGTTAGGCATTTTCTCGAAATAACTATTCACCCCCACGCTTAAGTTGTACATTGCCCTCAATGCACAAAGATAGATAATATCAAAATAATTATAAAATCATAAGATAGGGAGAGGAGTGAAACTTCCTAAATTATGGATGAGATCCTTGGAGGAGGTGGAAAATACGTTGGAGGTGATTTTGGGGTAGTGCCTTGAAGCGTTTGAAATTGAATCCTCGAAGTAGCCGTTATGATTTTATTGTATCCTAAGCTAAATCTAAATATCATGAAGAATAAGAAGAAAATAAAAAATAAAAAAATAAAAATAAAAGTGAATAATGAATGAAGAACAATATCGGGAAAAGGAAAGGAAGAATGGGGTTTGAATAGAGATGAATCCCACGCCCGTGTTCCTTCCTGTGGTGCCCACACGGCCACGGCTACGGCTGTTTGCAAGGTCATGTGGTATGAAGATCTGAACTTTGGTTAGTTTATGGTTAGGTGCTAAAAGTAAAAATAAAAGTAAAAAATAAAAAATAAAAAATGTAAAAATGGGGTTAGTGCTCCGGTTGCCTCCCGAGCAGCGCTCGTTTATAGTCTTAAGCTAGACTTTACCTCTCATTCGTATGGTCAAGGTGGTTTGAGGAGGTGAAAATCCTTTCTCATGCGATCAATTCGGTTATGGATATATAGTTCAAGTCGAGTAGTGTTTACCTCAAAAGTGTTGAATTTGGGATTGCCGCGACTGTGCCGTATAGGAAGACATTAAGTACCTCAAAAGTGCTTTCTTCGTTTGCCTTGAGGTCTAAATTGGTGATTCGAGGGTCTTCCTTATTCAACAATACCTGATCCCCTATTTTGAAGTGATTTGTTGTTCCTATCAGCTCGTCTGAGGTTTCTTTTGGTTTCACTTCGTGTATTCCTAGTTTCTCTTTAAACTATGTTTTCCACTCGTCTAGTTCATCGACCTGAAGCCTTAGTTCTTCATGAATTATTTCTTTATGGGTACAAGGTTTAAGATCTAGCTCAGCTAGGTGATTTCGTGAAGCTTCCTGTAAAGAAGGTTGAACCAAATGGTTACCAATAGAATTAACATTCGTACCTTTATTACTCGATGTCCTAGCTGAGTCAAGAGCTTGAAGAGTGATTGTTTCGTCGTCTACACGAAGTGTGAGTTGACTAAATTCTTCCTCTGTGTGATCTTTCTTTATTGCATAGAGATATGGTCCACGAGCTTGGTACTCTGTATTTACCGGGTTTGGTAAATCATGGCTTACCTCAACCTTACCTTCATTTACCACAGGTTCTTGCCTTGAGTCAGATTCCACTAACCTTTCACTATTATGAGCTTGTACGGCTTGAATTTGCTCTTTTGGGTTAGTTTCTGTGTTGCTTGGCAAGCTTTCTTGTGGTTGTTCTAAGATCAGCTTAGCAGGCTAACCTACCTGATCCTCGATGCTTCTTGTTTTGTTTCTATATTTTTGCAGCATGCTTCTGTGTTTGCTATGAACTTTGCCAGCATCTCTTCAAGGTTCGACTTATCTTCCTGTTGGTGAGGTGGTTGTTGAAAATCTAAATTTTCTGTGGCTGCTATGAATTTTGCCAGCACCTCCTTAAAACTCGACTCTTCTTCCTGTTGGTAAAGTGGTTGTTGAAATTTTGGAGGAAGTTCCTGTTTTTGGCTACTTTGATCATCCCACGAGAAATTGGGATGGTAGCTCCAACCTGCATTAAAAGTGACATTATAAAAATTATTTTGACGTCTAGAATAGTTACCCATATAGTGGACTTGTTCGTTCTCCATGCCATATCCGCAGGGTGGGTACTCAGGATTCACCACGCATCCTGGATTTGAGTCATATTGCATTACTGGGTGTACCTGCGAGAGACTATACAAATCATCAATCTTTTTATTCATCATCTCTAGCTGGTTAGATAACCTGGTGAACACGTCGAGGTTGAAGGCACTGGCTACTTTAGTAGGAATTGTCCTCATGACTTGCCACTGATAATTATTCAGTGACATATCCCTATAAACTCGTAGGCCGCTTCAGGAGTTTTGTTGTTCAGGGTTCCACCGGCAGCTGAATCGATTAGTTGCCTTGTTGAAGGGTTCACATCATTATAAAAAGTTTGGACCTGTAGCCACAAAGGTAATCCGTGGTGTGGAAATCTTCTCAATAAATCCTTGTATCTCTCTCATGCGTCGTAAAGTGTCTCTGAATCTATCTGCACAAAAGAAGAGATATCATTCCTTAATTTGGCCGTTTTGGCCGGTGGAAAATATTTTAATAAAAAATTTTCGGTCATTTGATCCCATGTAGTGATTGACCATCGTGGAAGAAAATGTAACCACTATTTGGCTTTATTTCTCAGGGAAAAGGGAAATAACCGAAGACGGATGGCTTCATCAGAAACGCCATTTATCTTGAAGGTTCACAAAATTCTAGGAAATTTGCTAAGTGTGTGTTAGGATCCTCATCCTGGAAACCATCAAACTGAACAAACTGTTGTATCATTCGTATAGTGTTAGGTTTTAGTTCAAAATTATTTGCAGCAATAGTAGGCCTAACAATACTAGACTCAGTTCCTGTTAAACTAGGTTTAGCATATTCATACATAGTGCGTGGAGCATGATGTTCTCCCAACTCTGGAGGTGGCGGGTTATTTTCTGCCATCTCTTCTGTAGTGTTAATTTCGGCTTCTTGCTCTTCGTCTATGTAGTTTAAGCTTTGACTTATCTCTCTGCGATATCTATAAACGGTACCTTCAATATCACTGTCATAAAGTAAAGGTCCTGTCGGGTTCCTTCTAGTCATAAACTAGAGGTACCTGATAGGCACAAAAGAAAGAAAATTTTTAGAAAAGAAAAAACAAAATTTAATAAAAATAAATAAAAATATATATGGCTAAAGTAATAAAAATTAAGCTTTCTTAATATTTTAGTTCCCCGGCAACGACGCCAAAAACTTGATCCTCGAAGTCAGAGCTTTAAAATTTATAATGAGAATGATCGAACCTGGAAACTAACTCTGACAATGATTTTAAGGCAAGCGCACCTATCGAGCACTAGTATAGTTTAGGCAAGATAATAATATCGAATCCCAAAGGAACCAAAAGTACTAATACTAACTCTCTTTCTATTATTTAGCCTAAGAATTAAGTGAATGATTATCTACTCTAAATTTAGCTATCAACTAAACTAAAGAGACAAAAAAGAATGAATTTGGGAAAAATAACTTGGAAGAAAAACCAATTGATTAAGACGACACCCAAGGAAGAATCCACCTAGACTTCACTTGTTATCTAACACTGAACCAGACGATTTATTCATTTGACTTGATCCGTAAGATTCCTTAAGTTATATTAAACCCTCTATTGAAGCGAATAACGTCTAACCCTAGGTTGATTAATTGAAATCACTTTCTAATTAAAACCCCTAGAATCGCATTAACTCGATCTATGGATTCCCATTTTAGGTTTCACCCTAATCCAGTAAAATCTTGTCACCCTATCTCTAGGCGTGCGATCAACTCCACTTAATTATGCTAGATCTACTCTTAAGCAGGGACTTTTGCTCCACCACCTAAGCACATCATACCTGAATCAATATCCCGGAAATATCAATACAAGAATTAAGAACACATAATTAAGAACAAGTCAAATATTTATCATATAGTTCAGCAAACGATAAAAAGATTCGTCTTAGGTTTCATCCCCTTCAGGTATCTGAGGGTTTAGTTCGTAATAATAAAAGAAAACATCTCAAAAGAAAAGATAAAACAAAACATGAGAAATCCCTAAAACCCCCTGAAGGAATTGAAGGAGAGATCAGCCGTCTTGAGTAGAATTTCGGCTTCTTGAGATGGATCAACTGGCTATCTTCGAGTGGTTCTCCACAAATCTGACCTTTTCGGCTCGGCTCCTTGGCCTAGCTAACCGCCCTTTCTGGCTTCTACCGAACTCCCTTTCAAGTTGCCTACTAATGCGTTTATATAGGCTTTGAGATGCCTTACTTGGCTTCCAAGTATCCTAATCCGAATAGGATTCCTATTTGGGTGTTTGAATCGGCTTTGGAATGTGTTTCTTTGCCTCCAAGTATCCTTTCCCGAATGAAATTGCTCTTTCTAACGACAGGGACACGGCCATGTAACACGCCCGTGTGAATCGTGGTCAGGCCGTGTTCCGACTTTTAATGAGGCACAGCCGTGTGAATCGGGAGTCAGTCGTGTTCTAGTTGCAGAATGAGGCATGGCCATGTGGTCTTGGGCCCAGGCCGTGTAGATTTCGTGATATGGCCCATTTACTCCGTTTTGGGCCCGTTTTCTATTCTTTTCATCCTCGGGTGCTTTCCTGGGCATAAAACATGAAAATAAAGGATGAAGAGCACCTTTTTACATAAATCGAGGCTTAATTCATCCAAAAGAGTACTAAATAGGGGCTTAAAATATGTTACTTTTACGGTTTATCACAGCCCTATTTGGACCGGTTCGTAGTTGTGTTTATAGACGACATCTTGGTGTATTCCAGAATCGAGGAGGATCATGATGCACATCTTCGAATTGTTTTACGAATTCTGAGGGAAAGGCAACTATACGCAAAGTTAAGCAAGTGTGAGTTCTGGTTGCGAGAAGTGACATTTCTGGGTCACGTGGTGTCTGCCGAGGGAATTAGGGTAGATCCTCGAAAAATTGAAGCCGTATTGAATTGGAAACCACCAAAGACTGTACCTGAGATTCGAAGCTTTCTGGGTCTGGCTAGATATTACAGACATTTTGTTAAGGGGTTTTCAGTGATTGCTGCACCTCTGACTAAGTTACTGCGTAAAGGGGTACCGTTTAATTAGACAGATAAGCAGCAAGAGAGTTTTGAGAAACTAAAGAAAGTTCTAACTAAATCCTCGGTGTTAATACAGCCAGAGTTTGGGAAAGAATTCACTGTCTACAGTGATACGTCGCACACTGGATTAGGTTGTGTGTTGATGCAAGAGGGTAAGGTGGTTGCATACGCATCTCGTCAGCCTAAGCCTCACGAGTCGAATTACCCCACTAACGACTTGGAGTTAGATGTGGTGGTATTCGCACTGAAGATTTGGAGGCATTACTTATACGGTGAGAAGTCTATTATTTACACAGATCATAAAAGCCTCAAGTACCTCCTTACTCCGAAGAAGTTAAATATTAGGCAACGAAGATGGATAGAGTTTCTTAAGGATTATGATTGCTCGATTGAGTACCATCCTGGTAAAGCTAAAGTAGTAGCCGATGCACTGAGCCGTAGGGTTGTATCTGATCTGAGAGCAAATGTTTGCTCGTCTCAGCCTATTTGAATATGGTAGTTTGTTGGCTGAACTCCAAGTGAGACCAACCTGGATTGAACAAATTAAAGGGAAGTAGTTGTTGGATGAGTCATTGGTTCCTCGTTTTTGATTGGTTGAGAAGGGGGAGACTGCAGATTTTGAGCTGAATAGTGAGGGAGTACTATGTTTTTGTGAGAGAGTCTGTATGCTGAGAGATTCTGATCTGAGGCAGTCTATCCTACAGGAGGCGCATAGCAGCCCTTATTCTATGCATCCTGGTGGAAACAAGTTGTATCGAGAGCTGGGTGAACTGTACTGGTGGCCAGGGCTTAAGCGCGAGGTTACTGATTTCGCAGGTAAGTGTCTGACATGCCAGCAAGTTAAGGCTAAGCACCAACTACCTTCTGGGTTACTGCAACCAGTAAAGATTCCACTTTGGAAGTGGGAGAGGGTAACCATGGACTTTGTAAGTGGGCTACCCTTAACGCCAAAGAAGAAGGACTCGGTATGGGTTATTGTTAACCGACTAACTAAATCTGCCAACTTTATACCAGTCCAAACTAATTATTTGCTGCAGAAGTTGGCTAAGTTTATACGTGACTAAGATTGTGAGACTACATGGGGTCCCAGTGCCTATCATTTCAGACAGAGACCCTAGATTCACATCGCGGTTTTAGAAAAATTTACACGAGGGCAAGGTTGGATTTCAGTACGGAACTTCATCCTCAGACTAACGGTCAGTCGGAGAGGGTGATCCAGATATTGGAGGACATGCTAAGAAGCTGTGTAATTGATTTCAAAGACAATTGGGAAGACTACTTGCCACTTGCAGAGTTTGCGTATAACAACAGCTACCAATCCAGTATTCAGAAGGCACCATACGAGGCGTTATATGGTCGTAGGTGTCGCACCCCTACCTGTTGGACAGAACTTGGTGAGCGGTGAGTCTTGGGGCCAGAGCTAGTTTCTGAAACCGAAGAAAAAGTAAAATTGATTCAAGATCGGTTAAAGGAAGCATCTGATAGGCAGAAGTCGTATGCAGATTTAAAGTACAAATAGATAGAGTACTCTGTGGGGGATTATGTCTTTTTGAAAGTCTCACCATGGAAGAAGATTCTGAGATTTGGATGGAAAGGTAAACTAAGCCCTAAATTCATTGGACCTTACCAAATATTAAAGCGAGTGGAACCGGTCGCCTATCAGCTTGAGCTGCCTTCTAAGTTAAACTGGATACATGATGTATTCCACGTCTCAATGCTGAGGCGATACCGCACTGATCCCTCACTTATAGTGCCGGTGGAGGAGATTGAGGTTAGACCTGATCGGACTTTTGAGGAAGAACCGGTGCAGATACTAGATCGTGATGTTAAGTTATTAAGGAGGAAATTTGTTCCTTTGGTCAAGGTGCTTTGGCGTAATCAAAGTATTGAGGAAGCCACAAGAGAGCCTGAGGAGGCGATGCAACAACAATATCCTCACCTTTTCTTACCAGGTAAATTTCGAGGCTGAAATTTCTTTTTAGACGGTAGAATTGTAAAGCCTCAAAATATAGGGTCTTTAATTTTTCATGTTCTGACCAAATTACTTGTTTGCTTCAATGGCTAAGTGTTTTGGGTGTGTTTAGGGGATTTTAGGAAACCTGGGTTCAAGTATGGCCTTTGGCAAAATTTTGATTTCTGCTCTTTTGGAAACCTTGATATTAGCTTAAAGGGCATATATATTAAGTGTGCTTGGCTTGTGTCACAAGGAGTCTACTGGTAAAGGTGGCAAGTGGCATATGGAATGTTCTAGTGGTCTGAGGTTCGAATCCCATGGCATGCGATAAGGAGGTTTCATTTTATGTCTATGTGGCGAGAGAGGTAGAGTTGGATTCAAACTCTACAGAGGTGGTTGGAGACTTGGCCATCAAATTTGAATGCATTTAAATGGGAGGCTGGGAGAAAATCAAGGAGAAATAGGTGGACAGGCTGAAGGAGTTAGGATGTGAATGAGTCATAGTCGAGTTTGGGAGAGCTTGAGTAGGGGGATTTCGGCTAAGGGAGTTTCATTTGTGCATTTTTGGCATTTAGGGTGAGTGCAGAAGCCGAATTTCCTCTTGGGTATTTTGGGTTTTTCTTTTGTTGCGTTTTGGGTTTTGCTCTCTGTGGTGTCTTGTGCACCAGTTTTGACCATTCGAGTCTTTCTCTCTTCAAATTTCTTTTTCTCTCAACTGTTATTCACTTTTTCCAAACACAATACCAATTGCCAATTACTGAATTCTCCATTGAAGCCTTTCTTTCTTTCTCTCCACATCTTTCTCTCTGCCGAATTGGTAGTCTTTTTTTATTTTACTTCCATTTTTTTTGCTTTTCTCGAATTTCGTCTTCCTTTCTCTGTTAGGCCGAATACTCATACTCTCTCCCTCTCAAATCTCTTTGCCCTTCTTTGTTCAGGCCAAATCTTCTTGGTTGACTACTACCGAAATACGTTTCTTTATTGGTATTGGAAAGGGGGCAATACAACCACTTTGTTATTTCGTTCTTAGTCAGATTTCTTATGGCTTTATTAACAAGCTTCAGTTTTCCCTTCTCTTTCTCTTGGGGCCGAATGCATGGTTGACTTCTAACAACTTTTGATTTGTCGAATCGTGTTAGGAGGGGAAATTGCACTTGATCAGCAGAGAGGCGCTAGTATCGGCTAGTTCTAGCAAGGTGAGTGGTTGTGGTTTAAGTTAATAAATGTGGTGGATTAAGAGTATGCATTAACCTTATTGGTTGTAAATCTGATACGATATTTTGGTTGATTATAGGATTCGAAAAGCGTCGATCTTGGCTAGTTTCGCCAACATGTGTGTATTTGTACACCCAATATTGTTTCTGTCAAAACGACGGATGAAGGTGTGTATTCACACCCCTGTTTAATTGTGAATCGGCAGAAGCTGAAAAGCCGAAACTTTGGCATCTGAAGGTCACGAGCGTGTGAATACTCATAAGGATAAATCGAGCCACAATCATTGGTGATAGACCATAGAGGTTGCCACGAGCGTTCTCATGCGCTTAGGTCGTAATGGGCCTTGTTGTGCTGAAATGGGCCATGTGGGGCCAATAAGCTCATGGGCCTCACAGGGACGAAATTCACGGTAAGTGTCTAAAAGTGGATTGGGCTGCGAGGTTCGCGTAGCCGTGACGGAATGTGGGCTGAATGGGCCATACGAGCGTGTGGGCCCACTTGGGCCGGGTAACGGGCCTTGGGCCCAATTACATTGGTTTGGCCATATAGGTTATCTGAGTCGTTCGAGACGACTGCAGACCCTCTGAAGGGCCGTTATCAGTGCCAAGGCCCCAAAAGTAGTAAAATTACCAAAATACCCTTGTAGGGTAGAATTATCGAAATACCCTTGCAGGGTAGAATTACCGAAATACCCCCGAAGGGTAGAATTACTGAAATACCCTCGAATGGTAGAATTACTGAAATACCCTTGATTGGCAGAATTACCAAAATACCCTCGTAGGGTAGAATAACTGAAATACCCTTGTAGAGTAGAATTATCGAAATACCCCTGAGGGGTGAAATTATCGTTTTGCCCCTAACCGACGAAATGACCATTATACCCCTAATGGTAGTTTAGTTGATGTGTGTATGCTATCTATATGACTGTTTATGAATATGACATACTGCATACACGTAATATTTATGACAGGACATTCTACATTGGGGCTGGGATTCTGATTTGGAGGAAATACTGTACTAGTGGCTCTGCCACGTTTTTACTATTCTAGTGGCTTTGCCACGTATTCTGCTTTTAGTCGCTTGGCCACATTTACTGTTATTAGGAGCTTTGCTGCGTTACTATTAGCAGCTATGCTGCTATATTCGTGTGTTGACTGGGTGGGTCGATTTAGTCCCCACATGGTGTGTTGGTTGGTACGGGTGGTGTGTTGGCTGGTTTGGGTTGGGGTTGCATCACTGTTCTGTTCTGTTTTTATTTGGGCTTATACCCACACTGTTACTGTATTGGACTAAGGCCCATACTGTACTATTACTTAATAAGGCTCAGGCCCAAACTGTTACTGCATGATAGGGGATTACACACTGAGTTCTTGTAACTCACCCTTTTCTTTTAACTGTACAGGTAATCCCCAACCTTAGAGGATTTGGAGCTGCGAGGGACTCGGAGGTGGCCACATGTTCGCGAGTATTTTGATTTATACTAGTTTTTTTAAATTATTTATTTTGGGGAGATATTTGTGTAATAAGGCCATTTAAGGTTTTTAACTTTTATTTGGTTTTAACTTTTTAATTCGACCTGCTAGATTAGGAAACACGATTTTTCAAAATAATAACTGTTTTCAAAGGGAATCACGCATTTCAAATTTAAATGGTTTATAATTAGAAATGCTTTCGCGGTTTTTTTAATCCAGATTAATAAATTTGTAATATATGATATGATCCACAAGTGATTAACAGGTTTTGACTTCAGAACCCCAACATTTGCAATAGCAATTAGTTTTAAAAAGGATTTAAAACTTTAGTCACGAGTTTTCATCGACCAGACAAGTTTTCAAATCAACAATTCGATGTGACACGTTAGATTCGGTCGGAATGTCTAGACCGGGTTTAGGGTGTTACAAATACGCTGTGTCTCTCAAAAGTGATACGGCATATTTTAAACACTCAGTCGGTGTGCAAGAAAAATCATCAAATACTCAAATAGTATTTTCAAGCCAAAACTCGGCTCTCTCAAGATCGTCATCAACAGTAGCTCTGAACTCCTCAGCCCCGTATTTTGGGATCTTATCAACTGGCGGTTTATTCAATCTTAAAAGTTCCACACCTTGAGGAGCTATGGGAACAGGTTCAGGATTAGGTGGGGCGAGGGTTGTTGAGCAGCCGGATTTGTTCGAACAAACTCTGTAAACCGCTCATTCATCATCAGGAAGAAGGCTTCCTTAGCCTCTCCTCCCTCGCTACTTGTTACGGGTCTCAACTCGGATTACGATACTCCGTGAACAGAGGCTGGCGTATTACTCTCAACATCATCAGCTATAGCTCGATTGGGATCCATTTACTATACGAAAACACGATTTAAACTGTCAAGAGATATCACACTATCACAGGTTATATATGGCATGTATAGCTAGACTCTGACATATGCTATGTTAGTCCGAGAATCGACTAAACTGTAGCTTTGATACCAATAAATGTAACACCCCTCACCAATTTTCAACACCGGAATAGGATTACGGAGCATTACCGAACTTTATTATACAATTAAACAAACATTTTTCATACATATCATAAACAAATAATCATCAATCAAATTCACTCACATTGTCCCTAATACGAACCTACGAGGCCCAAAATATTCTTTCGGAGTAGTTCGGGACTAAATTAATAACTTAGGAAATGTTTAGAAAATTTATAAAATTCTTCAAGATACAGGGGACACACACCCGTGTCGCCCGGCCATGTCATTCACCTGGCCATGTCTTTCACACGGCCAAAGACATGCCCGTGTCACAGGCCATGTGGACATTCAAAACGGGATCACATGGTCGTGTCCCAGCCCGTGTCTGGCCCCATGTAACTCCCTGACTTGGGCCACATGACCAACACACACGCCCATGTGCCCTAAGAAATGGCCACACAGGCCCGTGTGCCAGGCCGTGTGCTAGGTCGTGCCAAACCTGTAGGGTATACTGACTTATACCACACGGCCAAGTCACACGCCCGTGTGCTAAGCCGTGTGGAGCATTCCGACTTGGTTTTTAATTCAACACCAGGGGACACATGGTCGTGTAACCTAACCGTGTGTCAAAGACAGCTAAGACAAAAGCCCGTGTCTCTGCCCGTGTGGACAAAAATAGGCTATTTACCAATCCACACTCGTAAATTTGCATATACCTACACCAAACCAAATAGCACAATTCATGGCATAAAAATAGGCATTCTATTAACCTCATCCAAGCAAAATTCATACCATTTCAATACCAACCAATACAAAACACATCAATACCATAATATGCCATTCAATTTCATACCAAAACTCGTAATCTCAAGTCATCAATATGACATTTCAAATTTTGCATCATTTAGCCTAATCTCACAAACATACCAAATTCAATTCTCAACCATTTAGCACCCCTAATTACCAACTATTAACAAGCATAACATATCCATCATTAAACACATATCCAAAGTCATATGCACATATGTATACACAACCAAATCAACCAAATTAAGCCAACTCTCATGGCTATTTACAAAACCAAAACATTTAACATTTACAAGCCATTTCAAATGACTAATTTCATTACCAAACCATAACCAAAATGAACAAAGTTCCTATACATGCCATATATCCCAAAATCATAGATTCATTAGTCCCAAAGTGATAGTTGGATAGTGTGATGAAGTCTCCGACAATTCATGAATCCGAGCTAGCTTTGATTTCGCTATAGAACATGAAAAAATATACAAAGTAAGCTATATAGCTTAGTAAGCTTGTATGATAATAAACACAACCTAATAAAATATACCAATCAACAATTGAACATATCTATATACAATTCATATGAATACACAAACCTATCACATTTTAAATCACAAGGTTAGAATTGAACTTCATAAGTTTCTTCAATTCAAAGCTTATACGATTCATGTACATACCTATACCATCTCGCATCAATCTCATACTCATCCGTATCTTTGATATACCCGTTGAACCATTTGGAATACTATCGGATACCCGGGAATCTTGCACCCTAAGTGCCACATATATAGCCGAAGCTATCTTAATCTCGTATCACATATAATACTCACTCTCGAGCTATCAACAGGTCTGCTCACACAAGCTGACAGTCATGACAAAGCTACACGGTGCTGCTCACACAAGCTGATGAGTATCCGCAACACATGCCGAATAACTCAGCTACCGATAGGACGTATGGACCAGCACCCAAATATCATAACCATTAATGACATGTCATTCGTATCCTAATCTATTCCTAAGGTTCATCCAAAATTTCACACTTGTTGAATTTTCGAAGAACATGCCCGTAGAGTCATATTCACAATTTATGCAATATTATAGCATTTAAAAGACAAATATAATAATGTTTAATACATATGAACTTACCTCGAATGCAAAAACAACGAAACGAGTCGATTAGTCCAAAACCTTATTCTTTCCCCGATCTAAATCCGTAATTCACTTTTCTTAATCTAAATGTTATCAAAATAAAGTAATTTAATTATCACTCTATTCAATTTAGTCCAAAATACACATTAAGGAAATTTTACACTTTCGCCCCTAATAATTCCCATTTTTACAATTTAGTCCTTATTTCATAAAATAAAAAATTCATGCAATTCAACCAAAACCCATGCTAGGTGAATTTCAATTAGGTTCCTAGCAGTCCATATTTTTCATTTATTCACAATTAAACCACAAAATTTACACATTTCACAATTTAACCCCTAATTGACAATTTTGTCAAAAATCACTTTACAAATGTTATTTATCTAACAACAAACATGCATTTTCTACCACTAAACATCAAAATACATCAACATTCATCAATGTTAAAACCCTAAACCTTTAACAATTTTGCAAAATAGTCCCTGGGCTTGCTAGATTAAGCTGCAACGATCTCAAAAACATAGAAATCATTAAAAACCGAGTCAAAATCACTTACATGCTAACCAAGGAAGGTGCCGAATGTGTGAGCCCTAAATTGGAGTATTTTTTTCTTCAAATTTAGTTGAAGAAACCATTGAAGAAGATAATATGATTATTTTACTTATTTTTACAATAACTTAATACATAAATTACTAATTTAACCTTAAATTAAAACATTGAAATTCTCTTAAAAGATATCCGTAAAAGTACAGTAACTTTAACAATGGTATATTTACCACATAAGGACCTCCACTATTTAATTTCATAGCTATTAGGCACCTTTAGCTAATAGAACACAAGTTTTACACTTTACGCGACTTAGTCCTTTTTATCAAATTAAGCACTCAAACAATAAAATTTCTTAAAGAAAACTTCACACAAACATAATATCATACTGTGAACATTAAAATAATAATAAAATAATTATTCTAACTTCATATTTGTGCTCTTGAAACCACTATTCTGATTTGACTAAAAACGGGCTGTTACATGCATGAACTACATTCGCAGTAATATAAATATCATCATGCTTATCTCATAAATATAAAAGAATAAAATTTAAATGACTCTAACTTGCCAAAATTTCCATGATTCCATCTTAGAAAAATAAAAGTTACGAAGTTCACCCCAAATCATACTTTGAGTATTTAATTTTGTCACCGTGGGTTTCTATTACGGTCTCGGTTCACGTTTCTATCATCGCCATCTTTCCACTGTCATTTCTGTGTCATCGTTGGCCACTGCCGGGCCACCATCGGCCCTTATCGTCGATCACCACCGTTGGACCACCGAAAACCTTCTACTGTTAGACCACCATCAATTTCATGCCGGTTTGGCTAGGTCAGGTTTGTGTTGTCTTGTTTGGTCTGGATGAGTCTCGATTCTCCAAATTTTATTGGGAAAATATTACAAAATCCCTATCTCTATTTTCGACTGACATATTTTATTCTAAATAAATAACAAAATAAAGCCCTGCATGGAGATGATAGTCCACAATTTAAAATATACATGCTCGAGAAAATAATAAATTACATTTAAATTTCTAAGAATCATAACTTTGACAAAATTACTTTAAAATCCATAATAAAAAAATAATATCACACATTCTTTTGCATACATTCCCTAAGCATACAAACAATTATAAGAATGTCACATCTTATCAAATATAATCATACATGAAGAAGAGAGAGAATTTGTCTCAATTTACACTATAAACGTAGCATAACCTGGCACTCTGATACCAATTGTTGGAAAAAATTTGGTTCAAAAATAGTTTTCTCACACAGCTGAAAATAAAACTTTGAAGACAGACCCGTTTTGTAATATTTAAACCAATAAAACCTAGACCAAATTCACACCTATGTTTTAAGATAGACGGATCCTTGGTGTTCCCGACTTTCAACCAAATGATATTCTCCACTTTTCTCCTGCCACGAACTACTTCGAGTGTGGGCTTGAATAATTCAAATCAAAGACAAAACTAGAAATAGTTTTCTTTTCTTTAATGTAAAAACGAAAATCTCATTTCAAGTAGAAACCAACAAAATTGTTATATTAGAAAATATATCTCATTCTTAGAGAATAAAAGTCTCTTTATTTTCGAATTGAATAACGATACCTGAAAGTTGTGTTAATAGTCTACCGATACCATCTAATTATATGGAGAGAAGGTAGAACCCTTATTGAATTGTAGAAGTTTATTTCAACTAGAAAACGAACTTCTAGTCTAACTAGGAGTATAGGGGGCAACAACCGTAGTTAATAATACTAGGGTTTGTCATCCCACCTTATTACATAAAATGCTTTTGGGCCTCTTCCATATTGGATCCAATTACAAGTACTTCCGGGCTTTTAACCCAATACATTATAATTTGATCCAACCCAATTTTTTTTCTATTTTAAAAAGTAAACTTCAATATATTTCAAATTAAATAATTTTCTCAACCCAATTATAATTCCATTAAAACTATGACATCTTTACTGTAAAAGAATCTATGAGAAAATATATTTAATAGTTCTTCATTCAACAGTTCACTATAACCAAATGATTTATTTCTATTTTTGAACTTCATTTAATTTGAAAAACAAATATTCATTTTTCAGGTCATTTTCATTTTCATTTCGGAGAAAACCACGCTCATTTCCAAATGATTCCATTTCTCTATTTTTACCATTTCTATTCATTTCTGTTCATTTAATTTAATATGCAATTCATTTCCATTTTCACCAAGCTAGCGGAGTGACTAATTGAACATATGCAATTGAGGCTCTATAACACCCCTAACCCATATCCATCACCAGACTAGGGCACGAGGTATTACCGGTCGAATCATAACATTTAAACAACCATTGCTCACACATCAATATATCATAGTTAATTAATAACACTCTATACTCAATTGCCACCCATTTTGGGTCATTCCTACAAGCATCACTCTATACTCAATTCATGCATAATTAATGGTCAAACCCTACCAAAACATACACAATTCATGCTACAATATCCTCATTCATTTCCATATACAATTCCAACTCAAAACATGTCCATTTCATGAACCAATTCCAAACCAAAAGCATATGATTCACATCTCATTTCAAACCATTTTAAACATGCAATATATTCACCATCTCAACTACCAAATCAAGTATGAAACATACTATTTCTATTTCATTAAAGCATACATAATGGCCATTCACACAAGACCATATATACACATCACATACATTGTTTTCACATAGCAAAACATATACCAAAATCAATCCAAAGTCTCGTCCATTATCAAGCCATATCACATGGCAAGATTTGTACATCTCAAAACATTCCACAACCTCACTGGCCTATACATGCCATATACCATAAATAAAACTTTCAAAAGGTACCAAAATAGATGTCCGATAGTGTGATTGAGTCACTGACGATCCCCGGATCCGAGCTAGCTTTAAATACCACTGTAAAACAGAGAAAGACTTCACACAGTAAGCTTTAAAGCTTAGTAAGTTCGTAATATAACACAATTAACTCAACAATTCAAATTCAGTATGCAAAATTAGCTAAAACTTAGTTCAATTCACATCACTACTTAATCTCATCCATGTCTATTACTCACTTTCATACCATATCTATAGGTTCATATACAAGCATTTATAATGTTACTCAATCCAACCCTTTTCATCATTCATTCACATAATCTTCCATCTATCTCATACACAATATCATCAACCACATAGGTTTTGTACATACCTGTACAATCACGCATTTATCTATCACATTTACCACTTCAATGCTCGATGCCATAATTCATTCGATCCTCTTTAAATGTTCGATGAACTCACACACTTAGTGCCAATTAATTAGCCGAAGCTATAATAATATCGCACACTTAGTGCCATCACATAAAACCGAATTTGTCTCGGTATCGCACACGTAGTGCCAAATAGTACAGCCGATGCTTTCTTTATCTCGCACACTTAGTGTCATTCATCACTATAACGATTCTATTTACGCACATTTAGTGCCACATATCTTTGAACTCACATTTCACATTACCAAACTCTAGAATCACATTTCCATTCATTTCATCATATATGAACATTGTTTAAACAGTACGTATTATACACGAATTTACCTCGGACGTAGAAACAATGATACTAGTCGATCAATCAAGCACTTTGTTCTTGCATCGATCTAAGCCTGAATTTCTCTTTTCTTGATCTATATAATATCAAATTCAACTCATTCAATCTCGTCTTTACTCAATTCAATTCACAAAAACACAATTAGGGCATTTTGCATAATTTCACACTTTAGCATTTTAGTCCTTATTTTACAAATACATCAAATTCACAAAATCCAGTTTAATCCATGATTAGCCAAATTACAATAGTGCCCTTAGCAACCCATATTTCACATTTATTTCACATTTCAACACAAAGTTTTCACATTTCTCAATTAAATACCAAAAATGCATTTTTACTCAAGATCACTTTAGAAAATATGTATACCAATCATCAAACACTTAGTTTTCATCATCAAACATCACAAAGTTCACAAAATCAACAATAGCATAACTCAAAATCATCATTAATTTCATAAATTTAAGCATGGGCCTTATAGAACACAAAGCAATGATCACAAAAAATGTAGAAATTATCGAAAACGGATCAAAATCATACCTCAATTAAGCCTTGTTGATGGCCGAATGAAACAAAGCTTAAAACACTTTCTTTTTCTTGTAAAATCGGTGAAAGAAGATGATAATGGCCATCAAATTGTTTTTGTTTTAATTAATCATACATTAATTTTCCATTTACCAAAATACTCTTACTTAAAACATTTAAAAGCTTTCATTTAATGGCCATATAAGTCAAATTTCACTATCAATGGTCCAATATCAACATAACGACCTTTCATTTAAGGAACCATATCAAATAAGCACTTTTAACTACTAGCACACAGCTTGTGCATTTTCTGCGATTAAATCCTTTTATCAAATTGACACACAAACGATAAAATATTCATACAAAATTTTTACACATATCAATTCACATACTATAAACACGAAAAATAATGTTAAAATATTTTTTTGACTCGGATTTGTGGTCCCGAAACTACTATTCTGACTAGGGTATAAACCAGATTGTTACAGGCTCAAATGGTTTATAATTAAATTCCAGCTTTTATCCTATTAATTATAAACCCATTTAGTCACAAAATCATTCCACTATAGTATCATGGTTGAGCTCTCCACAATGGCATTACATTATGAAAGCAACCCGATCTGTGCACATATCCTTATAAGATATCCTTAATCTGTTTGGGATAATATCCGTTCTCCCAATATGATCCTATTTTATCTCATGGCAACCATTACATCTTCCTTCATGAAAAGTCAATTACTATCAAATAGTAATCAAATCATTCTTTATAGAGACGAACGGCCCATGGCCACGATTACATTTCATCAAGCATGTAATGCCAATGAGAGGATATCATTTACCCATTTCTCGAGCTATGAATTCCACTATTTTGAATGGCGCTACATACTTTCAAAGTTGTATATCCAATGCACCAACTTTCGATTCCTTATCTATTTGAACTCAAGCTTACATCAAAGTATACAAGTCATGCATATATAGTCTATCATCCACTTAGGATTTAGGTATGTCACACTATGAATGTCACAAGTGAGTAAATCCATAAACAGATTCAGAATCTATTCTCCTTGGGTCCTTTCAGATGTACAGTCAATCTAGTTAGTCACATCTATGTCTCTATATTTTGGGAGTCATCCACTCTGATGCCCAAGACAAAGCATCTCTCCAATGGACTTGATAGATGACATATTAGTATTTCAATTAGTTTGCTCATTTTCAAATAGAATAAGGATATGTTTAGGTTCGTCTACTAATATAAGCTTTCTTTCTGTATTACGATTGAATATGTGGCTGCTTCTAAGGCTACTAAAGAAGCAATATAGTTTTGAATGCTTCTTACAAATCTTTAAGTCATTCCTGGTACGGAAAAAGCTATCACATTGTATTGCGACAACAGTGCAAAAATAACTAATAGCAAGGAAACGAGAAACCACAAGAGGAAAAAACATATTGATTGGAAGTATCATTAGACTAACTAATACCAAGCTCTATTAGCTAGGAGTTTTGAGAAATGGTAGCTAGATCATTAGATACGAATAAAGACTTCTTTCATCCTTGTGAAAATGATGTGTTGGGGTCGATCTAATTAAGCAATAAACAAGTAAAAAGACTAGAAGAAATTAAGAAATTGGACACATAAATTTAACATGGAAAAACTCCTCCAAAGAGGATAAAAAACCAAAGGCAAAGTTAATTTTACTATAATGGAAAAAAATAGTACAAAATATAGAGATAAAAACTAAACTTCGAAACCCAAAAAATAAAGAACCCTCAAAATATAAAAAAATTTCTCCAAAAAGTGTTATGATGTCTAATTTTTAATGGGTGTTTTTCTAAGGTTATAAAAGAGCCTATTTATATGAGAAATTCTTAGGTCAAATAAATCATGCTAAATATATTATATTAATAAATACTAAATTTTCTAGAAAGAAAATATATATTTTTTTTAACTCTAACAATCTCCACCTTGACACAAATTCTCACAACACCATCTTTGCCAAAGCCCGCCATGGACCTATCTTGAACTATGCAAGGAATTAACTGATTCGAATTTGTGCTTAGAAGTTGGGAGACTTCTAGCCTTCGACTTGTGCACTGCAAAATCAAAACTAACGTGGGCCTAATTTACATGGACACAGTGCCCTAACTTTTCAAAACCTACATCCAAAATATAACCTCTCTTCAACAAAACAGTCATATATTTTTCCCTCCTATAACCAAGTTGCCTCCGCTCCAAATGAGTTGACTTCAACTCTGTAACGGACGAGGGATGCTCGATTTCACCAGTTACTATAGAACCTTCCAGAATATAAAGACTATCAGTCCTTTTACCTTTTAACAAAATGAGAGCTCCACGAGACACCTTAATGTCGCTTGACTCGATGTTGATTTTACAGCCTTTCGAACCTAAAATACTTAAAGAGATGAGATTCTTTCGTAAATCAGGTACATACTTGACATCTGAGAGTGTCCTAATCGTCCCATCATGCATCCTAATTTTGATAGTACCAATATTGATTACCTTATTAGATGAATTGTCTACCATGTGCATAACTCCACCTTTAACTGAACTATATGTGGAGAAACATTCTTTCTTGGGGCACATCTAGAAAGAACATCCCAAATTTAGGATCCACTCAAACATAAGCTCGGAGCTATCGCTCGTTGACACTAACAAGAAATCATCACTGCTTTCGTCAGCCAAATTAGCCCTAGCTACATTTTCCCTGTTACTCTTAGTAGCTCTTTTATTTCTTAGTTTACAACAACCTGCTTTGCTGTGACCTAACTTTTTACAACAACGATGCCTTTTGTCTCACTTCTTTAATACTACCAAAACAGAAGCTTGACTATCTACCTTGCTATTTGAACCAAACATATTGTCTAGGTTTTCTTTACTCAACAAATGACCCTTAACATCCTCAAACGAGATTTTATCTTTGCCAAAAATCAATGTCTCCCTAAAAGACTTGTATGATGAAGGTAAAGAGAACAATAATAGCATTAGTTTGATCTTCATCGTCAATCTAAACCTAAACATTCTTTAAATCATTCGAAAGAGTAATAAATTGACTAATGTGATCTCTAAGAAGGTCACATTCATTCATGCGAAACATAACTAGACATTGCTTCAACACTAATCAGTTGGCCAGAGACTTAGTCACGTAAAGAGTTTCTAACCTTTTCTATAAGGCAGATGAGGTTTTCTCCATCAATACCTCCTACAATGCCCTATTCGCGAGGCACAACTGAACTGTAGACAGGGCATTTTCATCAAGCTCTTTCCATTCTACCTGATTTAGATTCTCAAGCTTTTTATCAGTAACGACCTTTTTCAGGCCAGTTTGAACTAAAATTTTCATCATCCAAACTTGTCATAGATTGAAATTTGTAACACCATCGAACTTGTCAATGTCAAACCTTGTTGTTGTCATCTCTGAACAAGTCGATCTATGAAAAATTGAGCTAACTCTGATACCACCTGTTGGGGATCGACCTGATTAAATAGCGAACAAGTAAAAAATAGAAAAATAAATTGAGAAATTTAACACACAAATTTAACATGGAAAAACCTCTTCACATAGGATAAAAAACAACGAGAAAAGATAAATTTACTATAATGGTAAAAGAACGAAGAGTACAAAAGATGGAGATAAAAACTAAACCCCAAAACTCAAAAATAAAAATTTTACATGTAAGATTTGTAGCCCATATATTTCATAAAAATTCAAAATTTTCCATGAATTTTACAACTTTACAATTCAGTCCTAAAATCATAATTTCATCAAAATTCACTTTACAAAAGTTGTTTATCTATTAACAACCTTTCATATTCTATCATAAATTTCAAAATTTCAGCATACTCATCCATGGTAAAACCCTATTACTTTGATAACTTTGCAAATTAGTCCCCAAGATAGCTAAATTAAGCTATTACGATCTCGAAAATATAATAATTACTAAAAAAGGGACAAGATTCCCAATTAAGCCAAAATAGCTTGCTTGAGCTCACTTTCTCTTAGCTAGGGTTTCCATGTTTTATTTGGGAAAGATTATGATAAAATGATGATAATTTCATTTTTTTTATCATTTATTATCTTTATTTTTTTTCACTTTCCAATTTCATCCTTTTCTTTATTTTATTTTCCATGGATGAATCATCATCCTTAACCACTAAGCATTTTAAATGGTCTATTTTTCATATAAAGACCTCCACTATAAAGTTCTATAGCTATTTAATCCCTTTAGCTATTAGAACTCAACTTTTGCACTTTGTGCAATTTGGTCCTTTATCAAATTAGACATGTAACCGGTAAAATTTCTTTACGAAATTTTCACATGTCATTTCCATCATACTATAGACCATAAAATAATATTAAAATAAATTTCCTTTCTAGAATCGAATTTGTGATCTCGAAACTACTGTTTCGATTTTACCGAAAACGGGCTGTTACGACTCTCCCCCTAAGAATTTTCATCTTTGAAAATTTTACCAGTAATGAGGTTCAGATATTACTTTTTCATAGTTTGCTTCAATTCCTAGGTAGCGTTTTCTATATCATATCATTGTCAAAGAACTTTCACTAAAGCTGTATTTTATTTTTCATTTCTTTCACTTCACATGCCAGAATTTCAACCAGTCCCTCACTGTAAGTCATGTCTGTAACATCCTAAATTAGGGGTTGTGTGTAATTTAAATATTTTCCCATGTGTGTGCTTGAAGAATTAAATTCTATGATCATTTGACATGTTTTAGGGTCTAGAAATAAACCCGAGCTAGGCCTGACTTAGTATTAAAATTTCTTTTTAAGTACCTAAAAGGAGGGAGCTAGGTGAGATAGGGCTTTAATAAAATTTTGGACGAAATAGGGCAAACAATGGGCTTGGTACAATTGGCTTGGTGCGCCTCAAGGTGCTAAGGGGGCTTGGGTTCGAATCAAGGTGGCAGCAAGGTGTTTTAATTTTTGGGTTTGGCGTTAAAATGGAAGAAGGCCTTAAAAGGAGCTGGGATGAGTCTAGGACACAAAGAACTCATCAGCAAAGTGGTTTCCGTGCGTCACTTAGGAGTTGGAGGGGAAGAAGGGCGCAGGTTCGAATAGCTGGAGCAGCGGCGCTTTGCGTTTAATTTTATTTTTGGAAAAGTGGCACTGGCGTTGGAAGAGAGAGGGTCATGTGAGGTCGGTGGTTTCGAATCAAAGAAGGAGCACTTTGGTTTTTTCCTTTTTCTTCTTTGGCGTGACAAGGTGAATTGGCTGCACATGGGTTCTTTGTTTAACATTAATTTGGAAGAGTTTGATAAGCACATGGTCTCTTTTACTTTCATTATTTATTTGATAAGATAAAAAGGGATAATATTAGCATTATTATTAGATTATTATGGGATTATTATTTGATTATTATTTGAGGTATTCAAATTATTTTGAATAATTTGAAATATGTGGCCTAGAGTGAATTAAGGAATTGGTGGAATTTTAAACTCTTCAAAGGAAGAGTGGGCGGCAAGTATAGGGGCATTAGTGTTTAATTTGTTAGCCAATTACTTGGTAATTTAATTTAAAAGCAATTACATTTTTTTTCTTTCAAGTCTTTTCTTTTCACTCCCTTTTCAACCTCTATCAAAATCGACGGCACCATTAATCCTTTACCTTTCTTTCTTTGTTTCAAAAACTCTCTCTACTTCTCCTTGCCCAATCCCCATTCTTAATTCCCCTTTTCTTTTATTTTCTTTATTGGCCGAATATTCACTCCTTATTGCCGAAACTCTTTTCCTCCCCATCAAACTCTCTTTGGTCGAATACTAAGAGTGGTATAAATCTTTTCGGGATTTCTGGTGGCAATCGATTGGTGAAGGTAAGTGTGTTAGACGAATGGTTATTTCTTTTCTCACTGGTATCCTGGCAATTTGGATGGTTGGGAAGCCGATATATTTTGGTGGCTAATCAGTGTTGAAACTGATTTTCTCTAGGTACTCAAGGATATTTCAATCAATCCTTCATTTGTTAATAGTCAACTTTGGTAAGTGGTAGTAAGGCTTTATTTAAGATCATTGGTTTCATTATATATATGTGTATTCAAAAGCCGAAGGCTATTTATGTGGATAAGTGCCGATTGTAGGGAAGTGAAGCTGATTCGCACATAGTGTGTGGTGGTTGATAATCACAAGGCATTTGGGGTAAGAATTCGGGTTTAAAAGATGCCCTTTAAATTTATTGGGTTTGGCCGAATAGGCTATGACACTAAACTTGTGATGGCCGAATATAGGAGCAAGGATACTGAGGGTGCCGATTTGATTCTTCGGGATTTAGAGTCATTGATCGACACTGTGTGTGTACATACACACTTTATAACTGATTAAAATGCTAAGTGTTTGTATATGGTAAATCTGGTTGTGTAGATTTGGATTTGATACCGACATGGTATGAGCAGGGAATCAGGTAAGTCCTTGTGTTACGATGCTTTTTGGGAAGCATGATATATTTGATATATGTGACTTATGATATGTGCCTGATAAGCATGACTTATGTGTATGTATGTTATTAGTTGATGTGGGTTGATGAGAGGAGGGGGAAATGATATTCGTGTCGACGGACACCAGTGGTTTGGTACCA
Organism: Gossypium bickii; assembly: GCA_025503065.1. NCBI lineage: Eukaryota > Viridiplantae > Streptophyta > Magnoliopsida > Malvales > Malvaceae > Gossypium > Gossypium bickii. The sequence goes on along the minus strand of CP106717.1, from coordinate 55,059,690 downwards.
CATTGTGACTACGGTCACCAGAGGTATGGCACCTCCAGAGGTTTGGCACCTCATAGCGTCTCGTCCCAGTGGCTTAACACCACAGTGGGTTGGCCCCACAGACGATATTAAGGGATTGACGCCGATGATTTGGTATCACACGATGGGTTGGCCCCGTCATTCGATTTGTGTCTTCGACACGGAGGTTTGGCACCTCCAGGTGATTTGGTATCACAATTGTGACTTTAAGTCACCGGTGGTTTGGCACCACCGGTGGTTTGGTACCACATGGGGTAGAAAAGCGTTTGGATGGCTAGGTTGGGTGCATGACTTAATGCATGTTAATTTGTTATAAATTGTGTATGATGTGGTATTAAATCGGGGGAAGGGTTACATACTGAGTCTTGGTGACTCACCTTCTCCTTTACTTTTTCAGGTGACTCGTAGATCGCGGATGTGGAGCCGGAGGGACTCGAGGTGGCCATGCAGTGGATGTTCGATATAAATGAACTTTAAACTTTGACTTATTTTATTTTATTGTTGGTTTAATTTTAATCAAGTTGTAATAAGGCCTCCTAGAATTATTTTTACTATTGTTACATGCTTTGAATATTTGTTTTAAACTATTTAATTATGTTATAAATGAGTTCACATGTTTTCCAAATCAAACGTAAGATGTTTTAAAATGCCATCGGGCACGTTTGCAATCTATAAACAACCCGACTTAATAAATATTTCTAAACAACACTAAGTATGGTTTTTAACAAGAGACTTGAAAATGCAAGGTCTTCGACAAAACTTAAATCGTTTTTAAAAAGATTTCAAAATGTTTTCTCGGTAGCAAACCAAATTCGGTCGTAATGTTTGGGCCGGGTTTGGGGTGTTACAATGTCAAGCTGAATTTCAATATCTATCAGAGAATTAACATGTGACGGATCTGGTCGATACCATCATAACATATACACATGAATAACATTGTGAATTCTGTCAAGCTCTAGCAATAATGCCAATCGGTACGCAACAAGTCCGATTATTTTCAATGATCTCATATGGCCCGATAAATCACAGACTTAATCTGTCTTTATGGCCAAAGCGGAGAACTTCTTCCATGACGAAATTTTCAAGGATATTTTATCACTAACTAAGATCTCTATTTCTTTTTCTTTAAAATCCACATAAGATCTCCGACGATCATAAACTACCTAAAAACTATCTCAGATCACTTTCACTTTTTCTTCGATTTCACGGATCATATCAATTCCATGTATTCTTTTTCTCACTAAGCTCAGTCCAATAGTATGGAGTTTTACATTCATGATCATAGAGCACTTCGTACGATGCCATTTTAATACTTGACTGGAAACTATTATTATATGCGAATTCAACTAACGATAATCATTTCTTTTCCAATTGCCTTCAAATTCTAAAATACAGTGCCGAAACATATTTTCAAGAATCTAAATCACACATTCAGATGGACAATCCATCTGAGGATGAAAGCCGGTACTAAAATGTAATCGTGTACATAGAGCTTCTTATAATTTGCTCCAGAATCGGGATATGAACCATGAATCTCAATCAGAAATAATGGAAACTGGCATACCATGAAATCTGACAATCTCATAAACAGATAATTCAGACAATCTATTAAGTGAGAAATCCATTCATACCAGAATAAAAAATGTAGGCTTCGTCAAACGATCGATGATTACCCAAGTAACATCTTTCTTTTTCGAAGACAGGGTAATCCCGATACAAAATTCATAGTAACTTTATCCCATTTTTATTTTGGTATCATAACTGGCTGTAACAGTTCTGAAGATATCAGTACCTAATGTTTAGCTTTATCTTGATGACATATTAAACATTTAAATTCAAATTCAGAAATACCATTTTTCATTCCGGACTACCAATACATCTATTTTAGATCATTATACATTTTATTATTTCCTAGATGAATAAACATAATACCAATGTGAGCATTCATGTATAATTTTCTGTACAAGCTCCAAATTCTTCGATACACAGACTCTGCCTCTAAATAACAGACTATTATCAGATCCATTCTAAAATTCTAAGTCAGAAGTTGACTTACTCTGTACCCATTTAACTTGTAACTCATTATCACTTTTTCTAAGCTTCACTGTTCTGTTGTAGAAATATTGGCTTAACTTTAAACCCAGCTAAAAATTGAGCCATCATCAGGCAATAATAACCAGATATTCATTGCTTATAAGGCAAATAGAGATTTTCTACTCAGAACATCAGCAATTACACTTGCTTTTCCCAAATGAAAATCAATTATCAAATCATAATCTTTCAACAATTCTAGTTATCCATACTGTCTTAGATTCAAATCTTTTTTGCGACATCAAATAATTTAAATTTTTATGATTAGTAAATAAATAGCATTTTTCACCAGCTGGTAATGTCGCCAAATTTTCAGTGCAAATACAATAGCTATCAATTCTAGATCATGTATCGGATAATTCTTTTCATACGGTTTTTAACTATCTGGAAGTATAGGCTATTACTTTGCCTTTGTGCATCAAAACAAAATCTAAACCATTTAATGATGTATCACTGTAAATCACAAATTTCTTACCCGATTCAGGCTAAACCAGAATTGATTCTTCGGTCCACAGAGTTTTCAATTGATCATAACTTTGTTGACATTTATCAAAATATTCAAATCTTACTTCTTTCTATAATAATCGTGTCATTGGTATAGCTATCATAGAAAACCCTTCTACGAAAATTAAAAAAAATCATATATATAAGCTATTTCAAATTTTAACACCGAAGCTTTGAATTATTCCAAGGCCACAACCATCAGATAGATTAAGAACCATAGTGCTACAATAGGGACAACATTTCAATAGTAGTTCCAATAACAACCAGTGCCATAATATAATTTCTATAATCTGAGATCCATATCACGAGCTCCCGTAATCGAGTTAGAGTTTATAATAGTAATAAATGTAATTACCTCCGGCCAATGAATATCTTTTACAGCTAAACCATGTTTGATAGATAAGATTAGACCATATGAATGATAAGAATACCGAGATAATAAAATCCATAATATGAAGCTATATAAAAGTTCTGAAAATATAACCTATATTGAATGATAAAGAGATCGATGATTTCCCAAAGAAAGTTCAAAAGAATAATGTTGCTCATACGCACTAAAAACAATCGTGATAGAGATAGTGTAAATTGCATATTTGCAATTCAAAGCTTTAACCAGTAGAAGTAGAAAATAGTATCATACGAATCTTATCATCAAGTCTTCTCTCAAACATAATTGATTAGAAAACCAAAGAAAGATAGAGCAATACCGCTCATGAATCAACTAGACTTACAATAATTTCCATCTAATATTATAATTGGCCAGCCTTTCTATATGATAATTATTTCACCAAAACATGAATAGTTACATATATATTCTCTGAGAATAACATAACATATGAAATACCCAAAAGAGATCGCTGTAAAATACCTAATTATAGCAGTTGTATTCAAATATCTTTGCAATTTCATCACTATTTCATTGACTACTAAAGTCATTAATAGTTTCATATTATTTAGTCCACTAAAGGAACTAATTCAGAAGAAATTTCTGGTTAATCCGTTCTATAGATATCATATCTGAATAAGTTGATTATCCATGATTAACTTCTTTCTTAACAGTAACATTGTATATCCCAAATAATCTTCAGAAAAATTTGATATCTCTTTTAAAACTATCTTTACTTACTAAGTCACTCTCAGTTCTAACTGTATTTTTAATCCTTCAACCACCAAACTTTTCAGTTTCACATTTGTGAACTAAATCAATATAAATCTTGTGAATTTCATTGTATAAAACTGTACTGGTAAGGGGGTAGAGATCGTAAAGCCTAAAAGTTTAACTTTCATATATACACACACTTATGACATAACATTTATCATCAACATGTTCACTATAAAACATTTATTTCATACCTTTATGAATTTCTACTCATCATAAACAACATTTTTACTTAGATAATTGAGTATTGCTTTCAACGTTACCGGAATTAGCTCGATTGGAAAGCATCTCTGTCTATTAGTAAAAAAATTCTCATCAGAGTCGGGAGATATCATACTATCATAGCTTATATAATGACATGTTCTTTAGACTTCACATATGTTATGTTCAGTCAAAGAACCGACTAAACCGTAGCTTTGATACTAATAAATGTAATACCCCTAACTCGAAACTGTCGCCAGAATAGGGTTACAGAGCATTACTAGAACTTACAAATTAAATATTAGATATTGTACACCATACAGTAGTCATGTCAGAAATCAATCATAAAGTCCCTTATATGAACCCTCGATGTCCAAAACATGCATTAGAAATGAGTCAGGACTAAATGGGGTACTCAAAGAATTTTTTGCAAAATCTCAAAATTTATCCTAGATATAGGGGTCACACGCCTGTGTGGTCAGGCCGTTTGGATCACACGGCCAAGGACACGCCCGTGTCTCAGGCCGTGTAACACTCTCTCTTGGGTTACACGGTCAGTCACACACACGTGTGCTAGACCATGTGTAGGTGCAGAGGTCACACGACCAATGTTGGAACGCCGATACCCCATGGCGCAGCAGAATAAAATTAGATCCGGTGATCCAAACCATGGATCCATGTGTGAGGAACGAATCGGGGTGAAATAAAGGTTTCGAAATTACCAAAACTTCAATCTGAGTAGACAAATGATGCCTTGGCAACAAGAGTTTTGATCTCACTTGTCGAATCAAGCCACAACCTTTTCCGATGTCGGCCTCTACGTGATCCACCCGGTTTGACTATGAATCGGAAGAAATCTCCAAAACTATTTTGGAGGTTTATTTGCTTGACTACCGCTAGACCTAACAAGCAATCTCTTAGGGTTTTCCATAAGCTTTGCCTCTTTTAAATACCTTTTATATTGGGTATCCTTTTAATTGGGCCTTTTATAATGGGTATCTTTTTCATTGGGCCCATTATTAGGTATCCTTTTAATACCCTTTTATAATTGGTATCTCTTGAATGTATCATAAGATTAAATAAATACAATAAAGTTTTTAACCAAAATTATAATTACATTAAATATATCCGAAAATTATAATTACATTAATTATAATAAGGATTTGATAAACTATATTTATTTAAATTTATATATGAATCAAATTCATATATTAATAGAGTTATGTTGTCATTATGTGTACAACATCCTTGTACATATAATATGTTCAATATTTGATTGCCCAATTAAATTAATTCTTTAATTAATTTAATTCATGTGACAACTAAAAACAATACCAATTTATTTTATTCCATTCATTTAAACCATAGGGTGTGACCACAGAGGTTCTTTTGCAACGTTAGCGATAATAATAGAACGATTCTAATGTCACAAACAATGAGGGCATCTAGCAATGCATCATTGCTACCTAAGTTACAAGAAGTCATGATTCCACATAACTTTTTGTGATTAACCTTTCATACATTAATCCTTAAGTCCTTTATCTCTGGAATGGACACAAGTCATGGAATAGTCACACTTGTATAGTCCATCCCATGTTTCTTGATATCTTGAGTAGACTATGATATAAAAATTAGTATGACATCTCATGTCAACTTATTTGAGCATGGCCATGCATTTCTAGTCTCACTCAATCAAGTGGCCTAAGATATTACTCCCATTATGTAGGAGGGACTTATCCTATATTGATCAACCATATCCTCTACATAGATTGTGGTGTATCCAACATCGATCTTTATAGAACAACCAATTACGATTATACGTTTGATCAGTATCAAAATATACAACTCACGATGTTGAGATAATAATTATCTCAAGTCCGAGGATCATATACATATTAATCACTATGAGTAATGTTGTGACAATTACATAATAATCCAATAAACATACTCATAACGGGTCAATCCAATATGTTGTTCTCTAACACACATATTCATGCATTGATTTTGACAATCCACATCAATGACAACTCTTTATCATCAATCAACTACATGTTAGTCTTAATGCATTATTGTTGTCCTAGTCAACAATAATACTCGACTAAGGATCTTTTAAGAATAATCATATTATTCTTAGGACATTATTATAAAACAGTTTATTTATACACACGTAAAGAAGAAAAACTCAAATAATAATGACAACGCTTTATATTAATAAACATGGTAAATTAAGTATGTTATTACAACCATCTCATGATTGGTCTTTGGGCATACTCTTACAATCTCCCACTAGCACTAAGACCAATCACTCATATATCTAATACCAAGTGACTTAGTATGACGATCATGCTTCTGGCGTGTCGAGGCTTGGTCGAGGATCAAAGAATGTTATCATCCGAAGGTACTCTGCATATCTCTACATCCCCTCGATCGATAATCTCTCGAATAAGATGGTAGCGTCTAAGTATATGTTTGGATCATTGGTGAGATCTGGGTTCCTTAGCTTGTGCAATAGCTCCATTGTTATCACATCGAGACTCTATAGCATCCGATATGCTAGGCACAACCCCTAGTCCAAGAATGAACTTCTTGATCCAAACCGCTTCTTTGTTTGCCTCACCGGTTTGCAATATACTCACCTCTGTTGTAGAATCGGCTATTGTACTTTGCTTTGAACTCTTCCACTCACAAAGACCACCACCATTAAGGCAAAACACAAAACTGATTGCAATCGAGAATCATCCTTGTCGGTTTGGAAGGCGGCATCGATGTAACCTTTTACACTTAACTCTTCCTCACCTCCATATAATAGGAACGTATCCTTAGTTCTTCTTAAGTACTTAAGGATACTCTTGATCGTGGTCCAGTTGACCTTCACGGGATCTACTTGATACCGCTCGTCATACATAAGGGCATACGATACATCCGGGCGGGTACATAACATAGCATACATGATAGATCCAATAGCGGAAGCATATGGAATTTTACTCATACGTTCTCTCTCTTGTGGAGTTGAAGGACACATTTCCTTCGAGTGAAATACCATGTCTCATAGGTAGAAATCCTCTTTTAGATTCTTCCATACCGAACCTTTTTTCATTACTTTATCTATGTATGTACTTTGGCTTAGACCTAGTAGTCGCCTTGATCTATCTCTATAGATCTTGACTCTAAGATATAAGTGGCTTCCCCAAGTCCTTCATAGAAAAACAACTTCTTAACCAAGTCTTAATAGATCGCAAAGTAGGTATGTCATTTCCCATGATAAGTATGTCATCCACATATAGTACCAAGAATGTGATAGTGCTCCCACTAACTTTCTTGTAAACACATGGTTCATCTTCATTTTTGACAAAACCAAACTCTTTGATTGCATCGTTAAAACGAAGATTCCAACTTCGAAGAAGCTTGCTTTAATCCATAAATGGATCTTTGCGACTTACATATCTTTCTAGCATCCTTTGGATTTACAAAACCTTGAGTTGTGTCATATACACATCCTCTTCAAGTTTCCGTTAAGGAAAGTTTGTTTTGGCGTCCATCCGCGATTTTCATAATCATGAAATGCAATTATGGCGAGCAAGATCTGATGGATTTAAACATAGCTACAGGAGAAAAGGTTTCATCATAGTCAACACCATGAATTTGGCGAAAACCTTTAGCGACTAATCGCCCTTTGTATGTTTGTACATTACCATCCAAGTCAGTTTTCTTTTTGAAAACCCATTTGCACCCTATAGGTTTAACCCCTTCGGGTGGATCAATCAAAGTCCATACTTGGTTTTCATACATGGAATCAATCAAACTCAATATAGACAAATTTTTATTTATCTAAACTTAATTTATTTACCATCTAATTTTGACATGCAACAACCAACCAACCAATCAAGGAGTTGCAACTCATTAAAATTTAAGTATGTTGGGGATTGATCATATTAAGCAATGAACAAGTAAAAAATAGAAGAAGAAATTGAGAAATTAAACATAGAAATTTAACATGAAAAAATTCTCTTCAAAGATGATAACAAATCAAGGGTAAAGATAATTTTACTATAATGGCAAAAATAAGGAAGAGTACAAAAGATGGAGATAAAAACTAAACTCCGAAACCAAAATAAAGAACCCTCAAAACATAAACATAAAATTCTCCAAAAGTGTTATGAGTTCTAATCTTTTAATGGGTGTGTTTTCTAAGGTTGTAAAAGAGCCTATTTATAGGCTAAATTCATAGGTCAAATAAATTATGCTAATAAATGCTAAATATATTATACCAATAAATACTAAATCTTCTACAAAGAAAATAAATTTTGTTTAACTTGACTTGCAAGTAATCTCTTATTTTATTTAAAAGGAATTTGGGTCACAAAACTTTAATAATCTCCACCTTGACACGAATTCTCACAACGCTATCTTTGCCAAAGCCCGTCATGGGCCTATCTTGAACTATGTAGGGAATTAACTGAGTCGAATCTGTGCTTAGAAGTTGGAAGACTTCCAACCTTCAACTTGTGCATTGTCAAATCAACACTAATCCAGTCTAATTTTCACGAACACAGTGCCTTAACTTTTCAAAACCTACATCCAAAAGAGAACCTCTCTTCAACGAAACGGTCATACATTTTCCCTTCATATGACCAAGTTGCTTCCGCTCCAAATAAGTTGACTTTGACTCCGTAACTAACGAGGGACATTTGGTTTCATCGGTCATTGTAAAACCTTCCAGAATATAAAGATTGTAGGTCATTTTACCTTTTACCAGAACAAGATTCCCACGAGACACCTTAATGCCGCTTGACTCGATGTTGATTTTGTAACCTTTTGAGTCTAAAATACTCAAGGAGATAAGATTCTTTCGTAAATCAGGTACATACCTGATATCTGAGTGGGTCTTAATCGTCCCATCGTGCATCCTAATTTTAACAGTACCGATACTGATTACCTTATTGGATGAATTGTTTCTCATACGCACAACTCCACCTTCAACCGAGCTGTATGCGGAGAAGCACTTTTTGTTGGGACACATGTGGAAAGAACATCTCGAATCGAGGATCCAGTCAGACGTAAGCTCAGAGCTATCACTCATAGACACTAACAAGAAATCATCCCCACTTTCATCGGCCAAATTAACACCAGCTACATCTTCCTTGTTACTCTCAGCAACCTTTTTATTTTGTAGTTTATAACAATCTACTTTGACGTGACCTAACTTCTTACAATAACAACACATTTTGTTTCGCTTCTTTGATGCTACCACGAAAGCTTGGCTATCTGTTTTGCTATCCGAACCAAATTCATTGCCGAGTTTGTCTTTACTCAACAAATGACCTTTCACATCCTTGAACGAGAGTTTATCTCTGCCATTAATTAGAGTCTCCAACTTGTATGAAGAGGGTAAAGAGCACAATAATAGCATAGCCTGATCTTTATCGTCAATCTTAACCTCAACATTCTTTAAATCATTCAAAAGAGTAATAAATTGACTTTTATGATCTCTAAGAAGCTCACCTTTGTTTATGCGAAACATAAACAGACGTTGTTTCAACACTTAACAGTTAGCTAGAGACTTAGTCGCATAAAGAGTTTCTAACCTTTTCTATCAATATCTCCTACAATACCCTATTCGCTAGGCACAACTAGATTGCAGACAATGCATTTTCATCAAGCTCTTTCCATTCTATCTGATTTAGATTCTCAGGCTTTTTCTCGGCAACGACCTTTTTCAAGCCAGTTTGAACTAGAATTGTCATCATCAGAACTTGTCACAAATTGAAATTTGTGACACCATCTTAATGTCAAACCTTGTTGCTGCCATCTCTAAACGGGCTGATCTACGAAAAAATTAAAATAGCTTTGATACCAGTTATTAGGGATAGACTCAATTAAGCAATAAGTAAAAAATAGTGGAAGAAATCAAGAAATTGAACTCATAAATTTAACGTGAAAAAATCTCTCCAAAGATGATAAAAAAATCACGGGCAAAGATAATTTTACTATAATGATAAATAAATAGTACAAAAGATGGAGATAAAAACTAAACCACGAAACTCAAAAATAAAGAATATTCAAAACGTAAACATAAAATTCTCCAAAAATGTGTTATGAGTTCTAATCTTTTAATTGGCGTGTTTTTTAAGGTTGTAAAAGTATTTATTTACATGTTAAATTCGTAACTCAAATAAATTATGTTAATAAATGATAAATATATTATACAAATAAATACTAAATATTTTAGAAAAAAATTATATTTTGTTTACAAATAATCTCTTATATTATTTAATAAAAATTTAAGTCGCATAACTCTAACAAAATAAAATACATGTAAACTATAATAAAAAGACAACCATTTGAATTTCATTCCTCTCATGTAAGCTTCGCATCATCATAGAAAAATATACTGATAAAACATTTTTAACCAAAGAGAAAAAAAAAGAATGAATATTCAATCAAGAAAAAGCATAGATTTTAGGGGGAGGTTAGTTTGATGTGATGTGATGTACACCACTTTCATGTGTTTGCAGTCCCATATATTCCATCAAGGAAGCCTATCCGTACGACGATGTACTATGATAGACAAACCCATACTCAATTAAATAATTTATTTATTTAAGTATATTGAAAAGTAAAGATTTTTAAGTTTTCTGTACTTTTAATATATAAATGGAGCTAATAGCGACTTAACTTTGAAGTGCTAGCAAACTTTTTTTAAAAAGAATAAGTTGAAGAAGATGGAAAATAACAACCAAAAAAATCTGTGAGAGAAATTAAAAGAAAATTGGGTCAACATAGGCCAGGGCAGACTGGCTTTTATATATATATATATATAATTTATGATATTAGTATAATTCACCAATCATTTATAAATGATTAATTCTCTCGCGTCGTATTTTGAATTTAATATTTAATATTTTAATATTTTTCTTTCATTAAAATTTCAAATATAAATAATTTAATATATATTTTAATATTTACATTATCGTATTATATATTATTATTAAAAATATAATTTTTATATGACATAAATACATAATATATAAAAATAATATAATATAATATCATATTTCAAAATGAATTGGGCCCGAATATTGGAGCACAAATCAAATTATATTTTAAACGAATTTAATATTTTTATCTAAATCCTATCAAAATTTAATTGAAACTTTGAGCTTGGGCAAGTAGCGGTGCTTCAAAATAGGTTAAATGATCAAAGTTTTAATTAAGTTTTGAGACTTTTGAGAATAATGAGATTTTTAATTGAGAATGAGTTGCAAATGTAGTTAATTGAATTTTAAATATGTTGGAACATGACTTTTTAAAAAGTGATTTAAGCCAATAATCTTTTGGTTTAGTTGCAAGAATAATATGTTGTAGGCATGACAGTTTAGCTTCGATTATAAGTAATTATATTCCCCTCCCTCAATTATAAAAAAAAAAAAAGTGATTTAACAATCTCTTAACAATAATTATTTGATATATTGCCGATATATTTTTTTTAAAATTTTAGAAACAATGTTAAAAAAATTATTATATATCCTTAATTGATATCTAAAGAAAATTAAATAAATGAGACACTTAGTGATCTTTTAACTATTTTTGAACTGCGAAAATAAAGCAAATTTCACTTTTTGGAAGGTACCATAAAAAATTTCACTCAAAATAAGTTTAGTTTTGAGGTGATGAGTAGATCTTACTTAAAAACAATAGAAAAAAAAAGGCAGAATGCATAAACTTTCAATGATAAAAGTAATTTAATTAGGTCAAAATGAACCACAATAGAATGGTGAAAGAATTGATAATACAACTCCTGAATTCCAACTCTGAACCAGTATTTAATTTCACGTGCACTAAATTTGACGTTGTTCTAAAGGCAAGAACATGATTGTACACTTACTCGCAGAATTGGATGAAAGGAGACTTCTCAAAATTGTACTGCATGAATTTCTCGTTTAAGTACAGCGGGCAGTAAAAAAAAACATGAATTTTATACTGTATTTTCTTTTTTTGAAAAAACAAAGTATAGAAAGTTGTAACTCTTTTAAGCAAATGAGAAAAATTGAGGGGAAGTAGTTTTATAGTTGACTGACCACATGATAGATATGGGTTCTCTTTCAGGTGAGTTTTCAATTGATGAGCTTACTTTTTATGGCAGTGAATGTTAAAGTTAATGATCTTTCACTACCTGAGCTGACAATTAAAAGTGAAAAGCTTTTCGTTGGGGGTGAGAATCCTAGGAACTCTAGCTTATTATTAATAATTAAGATGACTTTAATTTGATCAGAGAATGTGTTACTGTGATGGTGATTGCAATGTCTCTTCTGTTGTTCAAAGAGTTAATTAAATAAATATTATATAATTAATATAAAAGCTTAAATACAATTACAATAGGCATAAAAATTAATTTACTCTTTAACTTTTATTTCTTTTCACTATTTTTCATTTTTTCTTTTATCATTTTAACCTTCAATTTTTTAAATCTAGTTAAATTATTTATTTTTGGACAAAAATATTTATTGGACTATTAAAATTTTAACGGTATTAATGTGACCACTAATGTGTTAATCCATGTTATAAATAATAAAAATTTAAAAAATATATTTAAAAAATCAACAAAATTTTAAAAAGTTTGTAAAATTTTTTAAAATTTTTATCCATTTTATAGATAAAATTTTAAATGAATTGTCACATCAATACCATTAATATTTTAATATTTCAATAATTTTTTTAATAAAAAAGTAATTTAAATAAATTTCAAAAATAAAAATCAAAAAAACCCATAAAGAAAATAAACGTTAAAGTTAAATTTATCCATGAGTATCCAATGTCTTGTTGCATTTCACCTTTTTTCTCTGGTCAAACTATTCTTTTCCTTTTAATTATATATACCAATTACTGTCTGTCAGTCACCTTGATTTTTTTTTTTTTTTAAATTTTGGGAGAGAAATAAAGAAGTTTAAAGTCAGAAAGTGTAAATTTAGTAGTAGATTTCTTGTTTTATGTAATTTTGTAGTACAGTTTTGGTGAAGGGTTAGGGATGGTATGAGAGAAACTCAATTTGGCCCTACACAGTTAGGGAGCGCTTGATTCACATTCACACATTTATGCATTTGATTAGGACCCCACTGTTTTTTTGTTTTGTTTCACAGATCAAAACAGTTTACTTTTTGGTAGATTTCATATATATATATATTAAATTCAAAATTCCCATGCAGATAAACAATGGGTATTCTTTCAATTTGTAAAAAAATAGAAATTAAATTATGAAGTGTATATATGTACTCTACTAGTATTTATTTCATTTTTTGAAGCATTAAAGTAGGTGTTATGGCGGTTGGTTCTGTGTTCCTTGGCAATTTAATTGCTTTATCTTCAAACACTGGCATCCAACCACAAAAATATTAGCCCCAAAATTATGTAAAAAGAGAAAAAAAAAAGTGAAAAACGAAAAAAGACAAAGAGATATTTAATGTATGAATTGAGGAGTAGGACCCTCTTCTACCCTCCCTCATCATCATCATCATCTCCTCTTCTTTTTCTTGTATTATTATTATGATTACCATAATTTTCTTTTTTATTTTTATTTTAATTAAGCTTACAGTGTGAAAGGAGACCTTTTTTCAAATCTTAGGTCAATTATTATTTATGAAAACAGGTTGATATATACACATATCATATCTCAGACTCTTTTTTTTTTCTTTCACAGAAGAAGTAAAAAGAAAAAAAACAGTTGCTTTGTATAGTTTATGAAAAGAGAGGGTCAAATCACACAAGTTCCCTTTGTTTTGTTGTATTTGCAGGTACTTCACCTAATTAAAAACTCATTAAAGAGAAAGGTGAAGAAGAGTAATTGAAGGTCACCCATTAATCGCTCTGATACCTTTTTCTTTTTCCAGTTTCAATTGAGGGGGAGTTGCAGAGATATTGAGTCTGACAATAAAGGACTAACTTACTGATAGATCATTAAAAAAAAAAATCATAAATTCCAGAGATAGATACATCATATCTCTTTCTGTTTATTTAAATTATATGGTATTTTAGCTATAACTATATTAGCTTTTACTTGTCAAAATTTTAATTATTTTTTAAAGTTGTATTTTGCAGTGAAGATGATGATGAAGCACGTGTATACTCAAATTACCATCACACCAGGTACCAATCTTATTAACTGTTACTATAATCAATTCTCTTCCTCTCTCTGTTTCAATCTCTGTATTTCAGCCTTCTCTCTCTTATCTTTATATAAACACTAAAACTTTCTCCCCTATACTCCCTTTTTTCCTTCCCTCACCCTCATCCTTTTCTTCATCTTCTCCTCCTACTATTCCCATGTCTTCAAGCTGTAGACTTGTTCCCAAACCTTGACGAGCCAGCCAATCATATTTACTTATATACATATATTAATTGTGGAGGATTATCACTCCTTTCCTTTCCACTGAATTCTCAGGATCCACTTGATCATCCCAAGATCATCAATACCCCATTTTTCCCAGAAAGTTCTGGAATGGGTTGATTTAAAGTCTGGGGATTTATTGTGGAGAATAAGGTAAAACATGTTTAGACTTTATTGATGTTATGGATGAATTTTTTTTCTTTTTCTAGTGCTTGTGATTATGAAAGTAGTATAATAATAATAAATTTGGCGTTTCTTTGATCTTTTCAGTGAAGTGAAAGCATAGAAAACAACATTAGAATTAAGCAAAGAAAACAACATCCGATGGCGACGTACTTTCATGGGAACCCTGAAATGCAGGCAAGTACTGACGGCCTTCAAACCCTTGTACTTATGAACCCTGCCTATGTTCAGTATTCCGATACCCCTGCACCACCCCCGGCCAGCAACCTCCTTTTCTTCAACCCTAACTCCCTCTCTCCGCCCCAAACTCAGCAACTCGTCGGCATCCCTCTCCCCGCTACCTCAGTCGCCAATCAAGGCCCTACCTCACACGATATCTCCCCCTTGCATGGCCTCGTCCAGCGCGTCCATTACAACTTGTACAACCCTATTGACCCTTCCGGATCGGCGCGTGAAACTCCTCGCTCTCAACAAGGACTCTCTTTGACCCTTTCTTCCCAGCAGCAGCCGGGTTATGGATCCCAGGCTCAAGCAGTTTCAGGTGGGTCGGCTTCTTCGGGTTCAGGCGTGCACAATAGGGTGTCGGGTGTGCAAAGTGTGTTTTTGAGCTCTAGACACTTGAAGGCTGCTCAAGAGCTTCTCGATGAGGTTGTTAATGTTAACACTACTGGGATTACAAAGAGTGAATTATTGGCTAAGAAGGGTGGTGGTGGAAATAATCATAGCAATAGCAGTAGTAAGGCTGTGGAAGAGTCGTCGGTGGTGGCCGGGGATGGCTCTGGTGGTGGGGAGGCGGGTAAGAAACACGCCGCAGAGCTGACCACGGCTGAGAAACAGGAAATTCAGATGAAGAAAGCAAAGCTAATTAACATGCTTGATGAGGTATGGAAATTAGAGCATATATATATATATGGAAAAAACTGGGATAGAAGCAAGTTCATAAGTTTCAAGTCTAGTATTTTAAGGTCTTATTTCTTTAGATTTCAATCCTTGAAGATTCTTTGTTGAATTAATTGAAAGCTCTAGTTTGTTATTAGACCTCAAATCACTGAAATTTACTAATTAGAGTACGTCAGTCAGGTTCTTGAATTCCAAACTTCTTCTAGACATCCAACGTAACCTTATTGCTTAAGCACAATATATTGATATCAATTGGTTGTCTTTTTTCTTTTTCTTTTTTTTTTTTGGCAGGTGGAACAAAGGTATAGGCAATACCATCACCAGATGCAGATTGTAACATCCTCATTTGAGCAAGCAGCTGGAATTGGGTCTGCAAAAACATACACAGCTCTTGCATTAAAGACCATTTCAAAGCAATTTCGGTGTTTGAAAGATGCAATAACTCACCAAATCCGAGCAGCCAACAAGAGTTTAGGGGACGAAGAAGATGGTGTAGGCGGAGCAGCCAAAATCGAGGGATCCAGACTTAAGTTCGTGGATCATCATCTTCGACAGCAAAGGGCACTTCAGCAGTTGGGAATGATCCAGCACAATGCTTGGAGGCCCCAGAGAGGATTGCCTGAAAGATCAGTTTCTGTTCTTCGAGCTTGGCTCTTCGAACACTTCCTTCACCCGTATGTAATCTCTGAAATTTTCTCAATACTGCATTTGAAACATCCTTAAAGTTTCAATCCGAATTTCTTAATCCCCATTTCAGGTATCCTAAAGATTCAGACAAACACATGCTTGCAAAACAAACAGGGCTCACTAGGAGTCAGGTATGGGCTTTGTCTGGCGACTCTCTTGTCCCGATTGTGGCACATGTAATTCAGGGATTTTGTTTGTTTTGGTGATAATTCAGGTGTCTAACTGGTTCATAAATGCCCGAGTTCGGCTATGGAAGCCAATGGTGGAAGAGATGTATTTAGAGGAAATCAAGGAGCAAGAACAGAATGGTACTTCAGATGACAAAACAAGCAAGACCGAAAACCATGAAGATTCAGCATCCAAATCCACAGCTCCAAGCTGCCAAAATCCTGGGGAGAACCAGAAAGTTCCATCAATGTCCATTTCCACTACTTCAACGTCTCCCCTTGCAGGAAATGCACACCAGCAGTCGCGTTTCTCCCTCATTGGATCATCCGAATTAGAAGGGATCACCCAAGGAAGTCCAAAGAAACCAAGGAGCAATGAACCGTTGCAGTCCCCAACTAGTGTCCCATCCATGAACATGGACATGAATCAAAGTGAGGCAAGCAATGAGGTTTCCATGAAGTTCAGCAAAGATGGGTACTCATTCATGGGGACCAACACCGATTTCATGGGAGGTTTCGGGCAGTATCCTATCGGAGAAATCGGACGGTTCGATGCGGAACAGTTCGCTCCAAGGTTTCCTGGTAATGGTGTTTCCCTCACACTCGGTCTTCCGCACTGTGAAAACCTTTCCTTATCTGGAACCCATCAGAATTTTCTCCCAAACCAAACAATGCAAATGGGGAGAAGGCTAGACATTGATGAACCAAATGAGTTTGGTGCCATAAACCCTCCCACACCTCACTCTTCTGCTGCGTATGAGAGCATCAACCTTCAGAACAGAAGAAGGTTTGTAGCCCAATTATTACCGGATTTCGTCGCCTGAAGAACGTGATTCGAACCAGACAAACATATATCTTTCACTATTTTCATTTCTATCCATTAGGGAACAAGGGAAATGCATGGTATAGTGTAAACAAGAAATTTCTCCTAGTATAGGCTTTATACTTTGCATAGCACAATTTGAGTCCTTCAAACATTTCAGGATCTCACCATATATATTTGAGAGGATTGTATATTAATTTTATAAGTTTTGGGGATTGGTTTAGAAGGATCAATATCATCAAATTAGTTTATTTGGAAATAATGACATTAAAATTTTAGTCAATTTGGGTGTGAATCAAGTATTTCATGAAATGGACGACGAAAATTATACTGAATTATTTGGAGCAAAAGTGTTACCATCAACATTCTTGATGAAGGTGCTCAAAGCTTTGATGTCAGCTCATCAAAAGCAGAATTCAACTAAGATCAACACTTCAAATGATTAAAATTAACTCTACAAATTATCCTTAACAGGTGGCATCCAAATTCAATCATCTGTAACTGGAACTTCTTTTACAAAATAATGGATAAAGTATGCAAAAGTATACAAAATAATGGATAAGCGACCCTCCTCTCAAAGACAACCTTAGAAAAAGAAGGAAAGAAAGGATAATGGTTAAATAAAGTAACCAAGCATAAGACAAAAGTCGCAGCAATTGTCCATCAAGTTGTTGGACTTACAAGATTATGCCTTATAAGTAAAGGGAAAGAAGAGTAGTATCTCTACTTTCAAAGATTAAACATTAATTAAATCGATTCAAAATCTTTCTGTTTTCTGCTTGAATGTATAATATCTTCAAAACTGTTTGTTGACCGAGTATATAATTGGAATGATCAACTCTAACTAGTATTAGAAAATGACTAAAAGATATACGTACAAAACCCAGCAGCAAATCATGTAGATATATATATCCTATCCCATAATCACATTATATTACCTATCATTTTCATAACACAATCTCCAATGGAATGATACTTTGAATTTTGGAGGCCTCCATTTCTCAAGATTCAAAGGAAGGCTGCAATGGAATGAATTTAGCATTTAAAATTGAAGTTAGCCTGCAAAAAGACAAGTGATAATCTGGTTCCATGAGTCCAGGACATGATTAATTTTCTAAGAGATTAATCACCTGCTTTAAACAATTACAGAGGGGATCTAGCATTACATGATCTACAAACACTAAAATTTCAATTTCAGACCATACAAAGAGCAGCGACGGCCGGACGTCTCTTCATTTAATGATCACATCCCTTTGTAATCCTGACTGTAGCCTGATATATATACAACGAAACAAAAAAGAAAAAGCTTGATGAGCATGGTTACTGAATCAGAGCCTAAACGATATGAGAGAAAACAGTTCAAAGTGCACAATGGCCACCCTCTATCAATGCCAGCCTCCGGTTAGCTACCTTGGACCTGTAACACCACACCTCAAATGCCTCGGTTAGATCAGGATACCGTATATGCTCATTTTCTAACCATTCAGTCAAAATCTCTGCTTGATTCACAGATGGCAACGCCAGAATTATGGAAACAAATGTTGATTCCAATAATTGCCAAAGTTCACCGTCTATTTTAAATTCCAAAGAATCATCATCACTAGTCATGATAGAATCAATCAAAGGTTTTGTAATCCGCACAAATGGAAGCCAGGTTTTCACCATGTGAAGCCGTTTAGTGGTTGGCAGAATAACAGTGCCATACCCGATTGATTCCAGAACTTTCGCCACAACCTCAACAACCTTCAGCTTTATCCCAATCATTTCAACCGTGGGACTTGATTGCATTATCGCCACTATTTTATCGGATGCATCCACCCAACTGTTTACAAATACCCTCATTATTTCCAACTTTGACAACAGCTGACAAGCCCATGAAAAGTCTGCCAGATAGGACTGGAATAATGTCATCTTTCCTGCCTCATCAACTGATTCTGCGGGCTCACATAAATACACTTCTAGCAGATTGTTAAATCTAGAAAATAGTCTCCCAACACAATCTTTGACCTCAGATTTGATATCATCATCAGCAATTAATAGAGGGGAATCGTCATCTTCAGTTACCATGTACTCAAGCTGCTCTTGAGCCGAAGATTTAAGATCATTCATCAGAGAAGGGGGCGATGACATGGCAAATCGAAGAGTTGAGATAAATATCCCACGTATTGCTGATAGATTAACTGGTTGGAGACGGGCAAGAATTGGCTCCACTTCAGAACCCATGCCCGGTATGATTCTTAAAATCTCCTCCTCCTCGGACTCTTCCCAAGGGACAGCTTCCAAGTAGTTCACACAAGCAGTTACGATTTGTGGGCAACCGAGTTGAATGCCTACTTGGAGAATGCCAAGAGCATTTTTCACACCGTTCCACAAGTCATCAACTGAACCATCTATAACAACGTAGAAAAGGCGTAGAACATTGACATGGTGATCAAAGTCTAATTCCTGGCAGTATACTTCAACACAGTTGCGCGAGTCTAGGATCTGACATGTTGGCCAATTGTCAGAGAGGCGGTCAGCAAAATATTTGCTCTTCTCTACAAGGATGTCAGAGTGACAATATATCCACTCATCACGCCCTTCTAGAGTTCGTAGCCTGACAACAACATCACTGGTTGATCGATCACCAATTTTGCTTGGAGCATCCATTTTATGTTCCTTAAAGCAAGAGGAGATAGTATTACATAATACGGTAGAAACAGAAGATGAAAAAGAATGATAGTGATAATTGAGTCAAAGAAACATTATAAAAGCAAGAAAATGTTCAACTATAAATGCATGATATTAATTTTGTGATTTCAGTTTCTAGTGGTTGTACTATAACCAAACTAGTTAAAGTTGTTCATTAGAATAAACTTAGGATTGGATTCTATACAAAGAGATATGAATGTACCAACCAAAATCAACCAACATTTTGGGTGAAGTGCTACATTGTTCCCACGTATACGGAAAATATAAAACAATTGAATGCAGAGAAGAACTTTTTCAGCTTCACTAGGTTTAATATAATGGGAAAGATTCAACATTGCGGCGGCCAAAAATTAATACATTGTCAAATCTGTCAGTTGGAATACTTACAAGGGCCTCCTTTGAAACATCGAGCACTAAGAACTGTGACTTGATGCATTATGCACCTATACAAATAAACAATAATCTAAAAGACATATAAATACTACAATAAAATTACAAAAACACAATTAAGAAATTTCCTACTAACAACACCGTAGAAAATATTGTGCATTAAGGAGCTATTCTAATCAGAAATAACATGTCACGATTGAAGTATGCACAAGCATCTAATATCGTCAAAATGTTCGCTAATCACCGAGAGGCTCATATAATTAACTCACAACACTTAATAGCAGACAAATTTGTATAGATGAAACTACTTACTTGAGCTAAAAGGTAAACTCTAAGCACTAAAGAAAGTTAGTATAAAACATTCAACAGTAACACAAGTCACCCCAGTTAACAAAATGGACAGGTAACTCTGTAAATCAAACTGAAATTTCATTTTACACCGAAATTAAGTATCTTCAGAAACACTAAAACAAAATACCCAACATTAGTTGGGAAGAGTGTTTGACCCATATCTTAACACTCATTTTTAAAATCCAAAAACTGCTTCATTTCCTTCTATCCATCAATAAATCAAAATTTAAAACAAACAATCCTAGTTTGATAGAGCACAAGAACTAGATTCTACTGTAAATCTGCAAATTGATAGCTTAAACAAAGCCAGCCAAAAAGGGAATAAAATGATCAAATTTACCCAAAAATATAGATTGTAAAAACAAATATGGATTCTTAATCTAAAATGGGTAGCAGTTCAATAAATAAAGAATTTAAGGGGAAAACAGAAGGAGGCCCAATTGAAAATGGAAAGGAAGAAGTTGAAAGCAACGATACCTTGTGTTTTAGTTTGAAGTCGCATTAGCAGTAGGGAAGGAAGAAAGCGCTGTCGTTCTTTCCCTGACTCAACTATGAACTCTGAACTGTGACCGAGTTAGATAGGTTGGAAACTGGAAGTGAGTTGAGAATTGAGATCAGATGTATGGGGAGATCCCTCAAGGCTGAAGCAAATGGCCCAAATGGACTCCAAAAGATTTTGGGTTGGGTTGTGCCATGGCTTCGCTCCATTTTCGACACTTGTTTCTCACCGACCAGTTTCGCTAAAATTGCCATGCTTTTAATAAATGCAATTTTATATTTACGATCGATTTGATACAGTTGGACCGGCAGTCGATATACATCAGCCTAGAGCTAGGGAAAAAATCAATTGACTTATTAACTATAAAAATCGGTTGACTCCGCTATTGAATCACTTGAATCATTTATTTACTTAGAACTCAATCAAGAATCAAACGAAAATTAGGTGATTTGATCTATCAGACTGCTAATCTAATTTTAAAAACATCACTTTAAATTCAGTTAATATTTTGTCAATATAACTTTAAATTCGGTTAATATTTTGTCAACTACTTTGTTGTATTTTAATTAAAGGCATAATAAAATTTTTACCTTTTAACTTTACAAAAAAAGAAATTATTTTAAACCTCCATTTAATTTTTTACCCTTTTTAGCTCGTAAAATTGCGTTGAAATCACTCAAAATATGATAGAAAATTAAATGTTTGTTAACTTTACTGACATGACAAACACGTGGATTGCCACATATATCTCTTGTTAGCAATTAATTAATTTTTTTAAAATTTAAAAATGTTTTTTTTTATAAATTTTAATTATTTTAATATTTTAATATTTTTTGAATTTTTTAAATTGTAAACACTAATTAATTGTTTACATGTTATCAACTTGGCAATCCACATGTATGTCACATTACAGAAGTAGTCTGCCATGAAGTACACTATTTTTTACATCTTTTTTTATACATAACTTTAGCTTGTTTAATAGTTGAATCAAATCATCTTAGTATATATTTATGTTTTCATGCTTGAAGTAGCAAATTATGCTTTTTTGTAGTTTTTATTACATCTTAGATATCTAAATAAGGTATAGGGTTATGTAGGTCAATCGGGAGCGAAAGATGCACATCTAGGCCACAACTGATGCCCAGGTCGCGACACCGACCTATGTTGCAACACGGGAGGCGAATGTTGCAACACGATTTCTACACAACCTAAAATCCCTACATACGTCGATTGAGATTTTTAGGGGAAATTAAGGATCTTTTTATAACTTAAAACCCTAATTAATATTATAAACGAAGGGACACTTTAGTATTGTGGATTTTTAGCCTATATAAACAACATTATAACCATATTCAATAGGGACTTCAACCCTAGACGATTTTACTTAGTTTTTAGTTTTCTTTGTAAATTAGGTTTTAGCTTTCAATTTTCCATTCAAGCTATTTTCATTGGTCTTCATAAGGATTATGGATCTTCAACACTGTCAACAGATTTCAATTTTTACACTTCAAGTTTTAATCAGGATTTAATTTCTCTTTCATTATTTTGTTTGTTAATATTATTATGATGTCTACATTCAAATTAGAGTTTGCATTTATTATGTTCATGAGTAACTAAATATGTAGGGACATTAACAAGTGGATGTGAGAATAGTTAATAACTATTTTAGGGATCCTTAGCAAACCAGTTGGTTGGGAAAGAAGATTTAAACCCTAGGCTTGGCGACCTTAGGAAGTCATTTAGGTAGATATGAACCCTGTATTAGCCAAATTTAGCCCGGGGCCCAAACCCAAATAAAAAATGAAGCAGTATAAAAGCCAAAAATAGATTAAAAACCCCAAAAAAATTATTATTATAAAAGTCCATTACAAAATAAACAGTCCATTTAAAACCCAATACAATAGCCCAAACTAAATTCAGCCTATCCCACAGGCCCAACAATACCGAAGGGCCCAATTTTTTAGAACGGCCCAAATGGCCCAAACCGCGGTTTCAGAATGAAACCCTAAAGAATCCCAATGGCTTCCAGCGCCACACGCGTGCCCCCACACGATCCACCACGCGCACGCCACGCGCGAGCCATCACCAGCACCTCCGTACCGCCTCCAGCGCACTAGTATCGTACAACCTCCGTGCCCTAGTCACGTCCGCCTTTCTACTTGCAAACCAATAGCAGAGAAACAACAGCAAGGAAAAAATGCAGAAAAAAAGGATAAACGACTGTATTTTTTATGATTCTTCATTTTTATTTAACATTCGACTATGAAAGTCGCAGAAAAAAATATTGTAGGGATTACGCACGCATAATACAGCAAATCAAAAAACGGACATTAGAAAAAGGTTGTTCTTTTATTTCTTTTTTCTTTCGAATCCATTTCTATTTCTTTTTTTTTCTTCGTCACGATTTTACGAATATACAATAGAATACAAAGAAAGAAAGACAGCAACCATCAAAGATTAAAAGGTTTTTTTATTTTGATCTTTCGGCCATCTGTTTTCCTTTTGCTTTGAGTTTCGAAAAGTAAAAAATAAAAAAGGGAAAGGATCTTACCCGAACCGAGACGCATCGTCGGAGTGCTCGTTCCGTCGTCGCCATCGGGTTCGAAATAGGGGCTTCAAACGAAGCATTGGAGGCTACTCTCTGCACGACCTCGGCCACCAAATACAATGGTGGTGCGACGGAATGCCAGGGAAGCCCAATCGCCAAGCGTCGGATGAGGGGAGAGATGAAATGTTTTTTAAAAAAGGGGTGAAGAGGTTTTGTATTTTTAAATCTGTTTTAAAGTAGCTAGGTTTTTTTAGGGCTGATTGTTCGGTTTTAAAAGAGGAAGCTCTTGTATTTATAAGGGGGAGGAAACGACGATGTTTGGGGCCTTCTCCAGTGACCCCAAAACGGCATCGTGTGAGCGCCCCGATCAGACCCGATTCAAAATCCCCATTGACCCGCGCGTTTTCATGTGGATGGTTAATTTACACAATCGATCCCTCCACTCCCTGATCCTTTTGTAATTTAATCCTCATTTAAACACAGCGTTTTCGCAATCTGGAATATTTTCACTTTTGATCCCCATCCGTTGACGCGTGTTATATTTTAGTCCTCAATGTTGTTTTAATAGTTTTATTTGTTTGTAAATTAACTCTTTGATTCTGTTATTTTTAGTACTACAACTATTATTATTATTATTATTACTTGTGATATTATTATTGTTATAATTGTATTTATTATTAATTTCATGTTATTTATGCATGTATTTTCTTTTAAATCCATCTATATATATATTATTTTATATAAATTTGAAGATCTTATTTTAAAATTATGTATTTATTTATTCTTATTACTTTTATACGTCATTTGTATATTTTATTTATTATATAAATGTTAATTTCAAATATTTTTATGTTTCTTGTTTTAAAGAATTGCATAAGTAGTATTGAAATTATTCTATTGATTTTGTAATATTGTTGATGCATGTATTTTATTATTCTTATTATTTTGCTTATCATTGATCCAATGTTTGATAATTATTGCAATTATGTATGTTTTGATTCTCGTTTTTGTTGTTTGAATGGCACTATATTTCATTTGTAAATAATTGCTCTATATTGCGTGCTATTACGTCATAACATTATATTCACTTAAAAACATCATGTTTCAACACTATTCGAACTTTAAAATCATTTTTACCCATAATTTTTTTTTTTAAGATAAGGCAATGTTTTTATGTTTGGGAGTATGGAAAATGATGCCCTAATGTACTGGGTGTTAATTTCCTATTCAACCAGATAGCCAAATACCCTTTTCAATTAAATATCTTGAGGATCAAAGATGATCTCGGTGTTGAGGTATAAAGGTGTTATGTCCTAACGTACTGGATGTGATATTTTTATTCTTTCGAAACGAGCTAATCTTGAAGTTCAAGATTCAATATAAACTAACTTTCTTTAAGAAAACTTGCATTTTATAGCATGTTATTAATACGATCTTTAATTTGTGTATATTTCATGATTAATGTTTATGCATTCTATTACTGTTACGCCTCAAATTCTAATATGTTCTAGTTTTTTTTTTATTAAATGTTTTTATTTTATTTAAATGCATTTTAAGCCTAATATAAAATTTTGTTTTTCTCCAAAATAAGGCAATGTTTATGCGTTTGGAAAGTCAGAAAATTATGCCCTAACGTACTGGGTGTCAATTTTCTGTCCAACCAGATAAACAAATACCTTTCTTTAATTTCACATTTTGAATATCAAAGATGATCTCGATGTCGGGGTATAAATGTGTTATGTCCTAACGCACTGGATGTGATATTTTCATTTCCTTCGAAACGAGTTAATCTTGAAATTCAAATTCAATATTGATTAATTTTCCTTAGAAAATTTATAACGTTTCCAAATTTTCAACGCAAGGACATTAATTAACCGATTTGGTACCCGTCTAGGGGCGCATGGGGGTGCTGACCCTTCCTCGTGCACAACCGACTCCCGAACTCATTTTCTTGAATTTTGCAGACCAAAACATTGTAATAACCCAAATTTCAGTGATATTAGAAATAGTGGTTCGAGGCCATCAAATCTGACAAATGAACTCATAGATTGTATTATTTAATATTTACGAGCCAAATGTAGCTTTTAAAAGATTTTTGAAATAGTAAATTGTGCTTTATAAAGATTTATTTGGTCAAGAAATCGAGAAAAAGAGGTATCGAGATCTCGGTGTTATAAATCAAGTCATAAATATTTTTATGAATATTTACGGAATGTCAATAAGGTAGTATAAAAATTTCGTTAGAAAATTTTGACGTTTGGGTGGTTAATTAAATAAAAAGGACTATATTGAAAAAGGTATAAAAGTTGCTAGAAAGATTAAATAGCTTAATTGTCAAATGAGGAAGGACCTAAAGTGTAAATAAGCCCAAAGGAGATATTTTGGGCGGCAATAGCTGAGAAAAATCAGGAAATGGGTGAAATAAGGGTAAAATTGTAAAATTGCCAAAATTAGTTAAATAAATATGGGACCAAATTGGAATATCTAGAATTCTCTTCATTTCTCTTCATTTTCTTCAGCTGAAAAATAGCCATGGGAGAGAGTTCAAGCTGGTTTTCATACTCAAGCTTCATGTAAGTTTAATTCTTGCTTTCTCCTTGAAATTTCTATGTTTTTGGACTTTTACAATTGGGTCCAACTTATTAATTCATTAGTTTTTGATTCTATGGCTAATTTTTAAAGTTGATGTGAATTAGTGCTGGAAGAATATGATGAATAAATATTGAATTGAAGCTTTAATTTTGTTATATGATAATTTTATCAAGTAAAATTGATGGAAATTGGTTTTAGGACCTAATTGTGAAAGAGTTGAAATTAAGGCCTAGAGTTAAAATTCTGATTTTCAAAGGTTATGAAGTAGTTTGAAATGATAGAGAATAGTATTAAATGAGAAAATTAGCTCAATTGAGGGGTTAATTGAGAAAGGATTGAATTGTATGAAATGTGGAATTTGGGACAAAATAGAAATCAACATGTTATACTAAAGCAGTTTTGGACAGCAGCAGTTATCTAAATTTGAAAAATCACCAAAAATAGTATAAATTGAATTAGAAGTTGAGTGAGATATATAATTAAATATCGTTGAGTCTATTTTCATATAAAAGAAACAGATCAAGAAAAGAAATTCTACATTTTGAGATATTTAAATTTTTGTAAGACTGGTTTAGAATAACTTCGTGATCCCCTGTTCTTACTTTAGAAAATCACTAAAAATTGTACAAAAATAATTATGAGTTATAATTTATATGTTTGTATTCCTTAGTGAGCCTGTTTTCATTAAAAATAATTGGAAACACTATATGAAAATCGTATTATGAGATAATTGATTTTTAGTGAAGAGAGGTCAGAGCTATCGAACTATGTAACAGGGGAGAATTTAACTAATAAACTGTACTAATTGGCCACACCAAAAATTATGGAAAAAATATAGTAAATGGATATGTGAGTCTAGTTTCAAATAAAATTAACGGATCTTAATTTGGAGTTCTGTAGCTCAAGATAAAAATAATTTAGTGACTATGACATGGATGGACAACTTGAATATTCACATAAGCAAATAGTGAAAATTATAGGTAATGTTACTTACAAGTGTGTTGTTTATACTAAGGATGTGGATGGAGAGGAGGAGGAGGAAAAATAATATATGAACGACTTGTGTATAAATTGATTATATGCTCGATTATAATTGATAAATGTTGAATTATAAATGATATAATGTTTTATTTGGAATAGTTATTATGAAATTATGATTATCGTTATAATACAAAAATTAAACTTGTGAGTTTATATGGCTAAATTTTAGTGATCATTTGTTAATCTTATGAACTTCATGATGTGTTATTTCATATGTACTGATGATAAAATCGTGAATAATGTAAAAGCATGAAAATTGAATAAATGATCAAATTGAGAACTTCAGTTCAGTGACAAGATGAATTGACGGAAAAAACCATTGTTGAACCATGGCAACAAGTGATAAATGATAGCTTCGGCTACACTTATCTGATCAAGGACAAGTAAAGTGAAAAGTTGTAGCTCTAGCTACCTGATCAGTGAAAAGTGGAAAGTGGTAGCTCCGGCTACCTGATCAGTGAAAAGTGGAAAGTGGTAGCTTCGGCTACCTGATCAGTGAATAGTGGTAGCTTCGACTACAAGTGATTTCCGTGTAAGACCATATTTGAGATATGACATCGGTGTGATACGTGTTTAAGATGTAAGACCATAGCTGGGCTATGACATTCTAGTGAAAAATGATGAATTGACGGATAAGTCCATGGTTTCACCATGGCATAATGATAGTGAAGATGTAAGACCATGGCTGACCTATGGCATTCTAGTAAAAAGACCATAGCTATGTTATGGCATCAGTGATTATCAGTGAAATTCAATGCATACTGATGTAGGACAATTCCGTAAGATGTTCATTAATTTGACGAAGTTGGTAAGTGTTACATAGAATTATGTGATATAATGAAGTATGAGTTGATGAGACATGAACATAGAACTTGGTTGATGAATGAGTTCATTTGTGATTATATTTTGTACACCCTTGAGTGTATTATCTGTATGAATTGGTATTCCAAATGAGTTAATGAG
This sequence comes from Gossypium bickii, assembly GCA_025503065.1. NCBI lineage: Eukaryota > Viridiplantae > Streptophyta > Magnoliopsida > Malvales > Malvaceae > Gossypium > Gossypium bickii. Next base: position 55,031,501 of record CP106717.1, on the reverse strand, counting down.
AAGAGTTCTAATATGACATAATCTAAATTCGAAATGAAATATTATGAAAACGTACTTGGAATACATTGGTATGTCTTGTATATGTTATTTGAGTTCATAATATGAAAAGTAAGTGTATGTGAAAATATGAGGTGATGATACCTATACATGGAAGTTATTGGTGGATACGTACATCCTAACAGATTTTAGTGAACATTGAAATTGAGCTCAATAAGTGATTTGTCAATTTAAATTGTGATTGGCAGGAAGAGTTAGTGAATTGCATGTTTATGAATTGTTACATGTATTTGTCAAAATACAAGGAAATGATGGTAATTGATACATGGAAATATGAAACTATAATATATAAAAACATGGAATATGTTTGATAAATGTGTTCATTCATAATTATAGAATTGTGCATCTCAAGTGCACTATATGTGTAAAGATGATGTTTCAAATGATTTGATAAGTAAAACTCAAATATGAAATAGTTTGAAACCAAGACAATTTGTTATAAAAATGTATATGAAATATAGAGGTGTGATTGTTATATGTTATATGAATACATAGTGTGAAAAAGTATAAGTACAAGAGAAATTTAATGAGAATTGAGCTCATATACGTTTCTTGTTATTTATATGAAGTGTACGACTAACAAATGGTATTAAGTATAAGACTCAGTTGAATATCTTAAATTGGTTTTTGTATGTATTAAATATGGATGAAGAATAAGGATCAAATGAGTGAGAAATATGGCTTGGAAAATAGCCTAATTTGTGAAAATTAACTTTACCACAAGGCCTAGCAACACGGGCGTGTACTAAGGCCGTGTGAGCCAATTTCCTTCATAGATGCAAGTCAGAGAGTTATATACCCCAGAGGCACGGCCATGTGAGCCACACGAGTGTGGGACCCTTGTAAATGAGATAAACTTAAGGATTTTACGAAAAATTTCATACGATTCTGATTTAGTCTCGACCCAATCCCAATGCATGGTTTGGACTTCAAGGGTCCATTAAAGGAACTTTTATAATCAATTTTGATATTTGAGCGATAAATGGTTTAAATCATCTGTAAGTGTTTCGCGCTCCTAGGTAACGCCTCGTACCCTATTCCGGCATCGAATACGGGTAAGGGGTGTTACAAACATTTTTATAAGTGACCCAATCACACCTAAATAAAAGGATTGGTGGCGACTCCTATTTTTAAAGTCGATCCTCATTTTTTCCAAACCCAAAATAAAAAATGGTTTCGACAACTGGGCGACTTCGCTGGGGAAGGTTGAGAGTCAGGCCATAAATTGATTAATTTTTGTCCTTTTGATTGAAATTTAGAAAATAGTTTTGAAGAATCATGTTTCTTTCGATGCATTTTGTTTGTGCTATAATTACAATAATGTCGAGTCTCCCAAAATACTTTGGCATTGTATTGCATGACCGTTGTGGTCGCACCTTTAAGTGGGAATGAGAAGCTATGCTTTCGTGAGGTTTTCACCTCCGCATGGGCTAGTGGACTGCTTCTGGGACACATTTGTACCTATATGCTTTGTAAGGTTTTCACCTCCGCATGGCCATAGGGAAATGTGTTCCCTTGAACTGAACTCGATCCATATGAGCCTATAACGGGTGAAGATTGAGGAATCTGCTGGTTCGGGTACCTTCTCTTTAGAACCAAACCACATATAGTAAACCCAGATAAGTGTTTGATAATATTTTACTTGTTCTGATTTTATTATGCGATACTGACTTATTTTAATTTGTTTGTTATTTGCATGTCATTTCGCATTAAAGAGGTGTCAATTCCTGTTCGATTGCTAAGATAGCAAGTTTGACATGGAAAATGAATTTCTTGCTAAGGTAGAAGACAATGCGACTGTTTGAGCATGGTCAGAAGGATTGCAATTGGAAAAGGGGGATAGTCTAGTTGAAGGATATATTTCTGAGTCATGGGATTACACTCGCATTAGTGTAGCACAAAATGAGCTTCAAGAGTTAAGGGATATTTGGACTCATTGGGAGGATGATACTAAACAGATGTTCTATCGCGATTATGGTGATATCTCTCATTTGCTTGATGTTAGAGTGGATCGACACTTGTTTCGGGCTATGGTTCAATTTTGGAATTCAGCATATAGTTGTTTCACATTTGGGAAAGTAGATCTGGTGCCTACTATAGAAGAGTACACTACTTTACATCGTTGTCCGGGGATCCAAGCTGATAAAGTTTATACTAGGATTGCTAATGTTCCTTCTTTCGCGAAAAGGTTGATGAGTATTACCGGGATGAGCGAGCAGTGGGTCTCAACTCCGATGCAGCAAAAAGGTGAGGGAAGGTGCATTCCCTGGGAAAATTTAAGGGACTTAATTTTGGCACACCCTAATGTAAAGAGGAAGGTGGATATTTTTGCTTTGAGTATTTACGGATTAGTCATTTTCCCTAGAGTTCTAAGGCACATAGATGAAGCAGTGGTGGATTAGTTTGATCGATTGAATAAACAAGTTACACCAGTTCCTGCGATTCTTATCGAGACCTTTAGATCTTTAAATGCATGTCGGAGAATCGGAGAAGGTAGGTTTATTGGATGTGCACAATTATTGATAATATGGTTTCATGGTCAATTTTGGAAAATAGTTAAGATTTCCTACCGACCCTTCTGTGAGGATTATTCACCCTTAAAGGAAGAATTAGCTGCACCAAGGCGGGAGGATATATCAGAAGAAGGGTGGATGACAATTCTGCGGAATCTTCAAGAAGAGGATGTCGAGTAGAGAGCTCCGTGGATGGTGCCCAACAAAATACTGTATAGATACAGAGGTATTAATTGGGTCTCTTTACTGGGAATTTGGGGAGCCATAGGGTATGCTCCATTACTTAAGGCAAGACAGTATAACTCTAGGCAGTTTATATCGGTGACGCATAGGTTGGCCCAAAGCGAATTTTCTTATAAAGTGAAAAATTACAAGAAAAAGAACCGGGAAATTACTAATGCTTGGATGCAACCTTGTCGGATGAAGAGAGTAAGCATGGGCGAAATGGCAACTACTGAGTATAAAGTGTGGTTGAGTAAAAGAATTAACGATAATATTCCGGGATCGACTTTAAATAACGTTCGATCATGGGAAGTGTGCTTACGAGTAGTTCCGACGGAACTAGAAATTATAAGGCAAGATTTTGCGAAGCAAAGTTCAGAACTTGGGAAGAAAATTGAGCAATTGGAGGAGGAAAAAATGCATTTGAACTTGGATGTGGAAATACAGAAGTCAAAAGTAGAAAAGGAAAGAGTAAAGCTGAAGAGGATCTGGATAGCCTAAAGAAGGACTACAAGAAGATATGTTTGCCAATGAGAACTGCGGGGCTAGGAAAGACTTCAGATCAATGGCGACAAGAGTTGCAAGAGGTAAAAGGTAAGGCCGAATAATGGGAAAAGAAATTTCAAGAAATTAAAGCCCAGAAGGAGATTCTAGAAAGGCAAGTGTTAGAAAGACAAAATGGAAAAAATGAATTGAAGTCTAGAGTGGCAAAGTTGGAAAAGTCTCTTAATTATCATAGAAACCGAAATTCGGTAATGAAATTAAAGGCAAGTTTGAGTAAAATTGAAGAGATGAAAAAGAAAATAGAAGAGTTAGAAATGGCGCTGCAGAATTGTCAGAACTATATTGGGTCATTGAAGGTAAATGAAGAGCGTGGAAGGAAGAGCTTCATAATGCCCAGAATCAGATTGAAAATAAGGATTATCTCATGGGAGAAGCCATAACTCAAATTCGAGAGGTGGCTGAACATTTGCAAATTTTGGCAGCACAAGCAGATATATTAAGCTTGTAGTACGCGTCACAGTCAAGCCGAGGACAGAAGTTAGCTTCATTACTCCAGAAAATTAGGACTTTAGGCATTAAGGCCAAGCCATATTTGTAATCTATTTTATGTAAAGAATTTTGTTTTCTAATAAAGTTTTCTGTATGGAATTGAATCAGAAACGACACCTTCTTTGCATTCATGCATTTGCATTTATCTTTATTTCATATGCATTAAAAGTCATTAAAAGATTCTGATTAAAGTAAAAATAATTTCAGCAACCTGGAAACCAACAAAACCTCACTAGAGACGCATCCCTACGGCACAAGAAAGAAAACAAAAAATATGGATCAAAGAATAGAGAAGCTTGAACAACTCCAAAAGGAGATGCAGGAAAAACTTCATCTGCAAATGCAGGAGCAACTTGCTAAGATCCAGCATGATATGATGGAATTGCAGAAAACCATGATGTCCCAATTAACTCAATTACTGGCAGACAAAGGAAAAACTCCCACGGTTAACACGGCTGAAGATAATGAGGAGCGACTATCTCTCCCGGGTCTCACCTCGACACATCCTGGAGTGCATCCACGAAAGATATCTGTCATAATTAAACCTCAATAATTTCAAGAAGGTGTTTTGATACCACCAAATTTCCAAGTTGGATCAGGTTCCAATTTAGTAGACCATCCAATTAATGCTGTTATTCCCGACTTTGATGAGGCAGCGGAAGAGGAAAAGGCAAAGTCTGAATTGCCAAGATAGCTAGAAGAGCGTTGCCAATGGTTAGAAGACAAATTCAGGGCTATGGAAAGTGCTGATAGGCAACGGGGAGTTGACGCTAAAGATCTAAGTTTGGTGCCAGATCTAATACTTCCCCACAAATTCAAGATGCCAGAGTTTGAAAAATACAAGGAATTACTTGCCCCGAAGCTCACATAGCTATGTTTTGCCGAAGAATGACTGGGTATATTAACAATGACCAACTGTTGATACATTGCTTCCAGGATAGCCTGGTCGGAGCAGCAGCCAAATGATATAATCAGTTGAGCTATACCGAAATTGGTTCTTGGAGAGATCCAGCACAGGCATTTATGAAGCAGTACAGTCACGTGATCGATATGACCCCTGGCAGAATAGCTTTGCAAAACATGAAGAAAAAACCAAGTGAGAGTTTTCAGCAGTACGCACAGAGGTGGAGGGAGGTTGCCATTCAAGTTCAGCCACCACTTTTAGAGAAAGAGACCACAATGCTCTTTATCAATACACTGAAGGCCCTATTTATTACACATATGCTAGGAAGTGCAACCAAGAGTTTCTCGGACATCGTAATGACCGGAAAAATGATCGAGAATGCTATAAAGAGTGGAAAGATTGAGGCAGGGGAAAGTAACAAAAGAACGACCACGAGAAGGAAAGAAAGCAAAGTGAATAACGCAAGCATAGGGTATTCAAAATCAGTCACCATTTATCAGCCAAAGGCAGTGGCTACAGGGCATCAGGGTTTGTCCAGGAAAGAATCTGGCACCGCAAGACAGAACAATGAGAAACTTCAATTTACACCGATCCCGATAACATACAAGGTAATGTATAAAAACCTATTTGACGCGCATATCGTGTCTCCTTGCTATCTAAAACCAATGCAACCTCCGTACCCCAAGTGGTATGACCCGAATGCGGAATGTGAGTATCATGCGGAGATCACAGGACATTCAATAGAGAATTGCCTGGCCTTTAAGAAATTGGTAGAAAGGCTTATCAATATGGGTGTTATAGAGTTAGCAAACTTGCCAAACGCAGAAAATCCATTACCCGATCATAATGGGATCAATGCAGTTAGTGAAAGTTCAGAGGGAAGAATCAAAACAAGTGTCGCGGAGGTTAAGACTTCCTTAAGATTGGTTTGGAAAGAAATGGTCAAACAGGGACTAATTGTTGCGAAAGAGAGTCGGGGAAAGTTGATAAATTATTGTGAGCACCATTGGGAATCGGGGCATGAGATTCAGAACTGTGAGGAGTTCAGGACTTTGGTACAAAATTTGATGAACAATAAAGAAATTGAGTTTTGTGAAGAAGGTACAGAAGAGAAGAGCATATGCACCTCAGAGTCAACAACAAAGAGCTCAAAAGTCAAATTTCCTGTGATCGTTATTTCGGCACCCAAGAACAATGGAGTTGGAATGCAGACAGCACCAAAAGTGATAATACAGAGACCTGTAGCACCTAAGAACAATGAAGCTAGAATGCAGGCAGCACCAAAAGTGATAATACAAAGGCCTGCAACCTTTGCTTATAAGGATAGTAAGAAAGTTCCCTGAAACTATGAATGTAGTGTGACAATCCCAGGGAAGGAGAATTTCGCTAGTGCTTCAAGAGAGGAGTTGGATGCAGGTTCTCATACTCGTAGCGGGAGACGCTATGATTTGGCAAAAGGGAAAGCTCCAATGGTAGAGCAAGAGGGAAAAAAATTAGTCAAGTCTGAATCACCTATCAAGGAACCAGTGAAGGAAGAAGAAGCCAAGAAGTTCCTAAAATTCCTGAAACATAGTGAATATTGTGTGGTAGAACAGCTACATAAGCAACCAGTGCGCATATCTGTGTTGGCTTTGCTTCAGAATTCGGAAGTACACAGGAACGCATTGATGAAAGTTTTAAATAAGACCTACGCCGCCAATGATATCTCGGTTAATAAACTGGATCGATTGGTGGGTAATATAAGTGCTGACAACTTCATCTTTTTCAATGACGACGAGATACCACTAGGTGCTAGAGGATCCACCAAGGCTTTGCATATTACCACTAGATGCAAAGGGTACATGCTACCAGGGGTCTTAATAGACAATGGGTCGGTGTTGAATGTATTGCCCTTGTCCACCCTAAACAGATTGCCGATAGATAGTTCGCACATGAAAGAGTGCTAGAGCATAGTGAAGGCATTTGATGGCACGCAAAGAAAAGTGTTGGGAAGGATCGAGATACCTTTATTGATTGGCCCGATTACTTACGAGGTGGATTTTCTGGTAATAGATATCAAGCCTTCCTATAACTGCTTATTAGGGAGACCGTGGATACATTCGTCAGGGGCAGTGCCCTCATCATTACATCAGAAAGTGAAGTTTATAGTGGATGGTCCGCTAATAACGATAAAGACTGAGGAGGACATTATTGCAGCGGTGACTAGTGAGATGCCGTACTTAGAGATAAACGACGAGACAATCAAATGTTCTTTTTAGTCTCTCGAGTTCGTGAATGCAACTTTTGTCACGGAAGGAAGCAGAATCCTGATACCAAGAGTCTCCAAGACCACCAGAATGGGATTGAAGATGACCGTAGGAAAATGAGCTTTACCGGGAAGAGGACTTGGAAAATATCTTCAGGGGAGAGTGGTGGCCCCGACGTTGAGGGAAAAACAAGATCGTTTTGGCTTAGGATTTAAGCCAGATGCAAGACAAAAGAAGAAATAATTAGAAAAAAAGTAAGAAAGAAGGCGTGCCCGTCTGAGGGGCGAGGAAACCAAGTGGGAACCCATGATAATTCCACACATATCTAAAACTTTTGTGTCGGGAGGGGTAATTCATGCTGAGCCCAGGCCGTCAAAGGGAGAAGACATTGTAGCAATGTTGGGTAATGTCTGCGTTAATGCAGTATCTGAGGAGGCAGTTGAAGAAGGGACCTTATCGGATATTCGACCCTACCAACCAGGAAGCGTTTTGGACAATTAGACTGCAGAGGAAATTCCTGTAGTATTTAAAACTTATTCAGAGTAATGTTTAGAACGCACTTACTGCTTTAAGCCTAGAAGCGATAAGATTTCTTTTGTGAAATAGGCTCATGTTCAAACATTATTATATTAATGAAATACATCTTTGTTATCATTTGAAGCCAACATTCTTCCATTCTTTCACTCTTTATTTTGTGATTTCTTCAAATCATTTTCTCATAATTATTCATAATACAAATAATCATTCATAAATTCATTCGTTCTTTCCATATTCTTTTGAACTCACAATAGGTCTCCGGATATCAATGACGTGAGCAACGCTGCTAGGGACTCCGAATACCCTTTTAAGCAAGACATTTGTTTAGAAGAATCACAGGACTTTGAAGATAACGCGAATGACGACTTATCTCCTGACTTGTTAAGAATGGTAGAATAGGAAGAGAAACAAATTCTACCCCATCAGGAAACAGTAGAGACTGTGACATTAGAGGACGGGAAAGTAGTAAATATTGGAATGTGTATAGCTGAAGAAACAAGGCGGGGTCTGGTCGAGTTGCTACAGGAATTCAAGGATGTCTTCGCATGGTCATATAAGGATATGCCAGGTTTAAGCACTGACATTGTAGTACACCGCCTGCCCATAAAAGAGGATTGCAAACCAGTTCAGCAGAAGCTCCGAAGGATGAGACCGGATATTGTGTTAAAAATAAAGGAGGAAGTCAAAAAGCAGTTTGATGCCGGATTCTTGCAAGAGATCAAATATTCGGAATAGGTAGCCAACATCGTGCTTGTCCCTAAAAAAGATGGGAAGGTATAAATGTGTGTAGATTATAGAGACTTAAATAAAGCTAGCCCAAAAGATAATTTTCCTTTACCTCATATTGATACTCTGGTGGATAACATAGCAGGCTATTCGTTGTTTTCATTTATGGACGGATTCTCGGGGTACAATCAGATAAAAATACATCCTGAAGATATGGGGAAGACCACCTTCATAACATTCTGGGGTACATTCTGCTACAAAGTAATGCCTTTTGGGTTGAAAAATGCGGGGGCTATATACCAAAGAGCTATGGTGACCTTGTTCCACGACATGATGCACAAAGAGATTGAAGTCTACGTCGACGATATGATTGCAAAATCCCGAACAGAAGTTGAACATATCCAAGTTTTGAGAAAATTGTTCTTGAGACTGAGGAAATTTCAGTTAAAGTTCAATCCCACAAAATGTACTTTCAGAGCTAGATCGGGAAAATTGCTGGGCTTCATAGTTAGCGAGAAGGGAATCGAGATTGACTCAGATAAGGTCAGGGCTATACAAGAATTGCCTCCACCACGCACTCAAAAAGAAGTTCGAGGTTTCCTGGGAAGGTTAAATTACATTGCTCGGTTTATTTCACAGTTAACCGAAAAATGTGATCCTATATTTCGTCTTCTGAAGAAGCATAATCCAGGTGTGTGGGATGATGAATGCCAGAAAGATTTCGATAGCATCAAACAGTACTTGTCGAATCCTCCAGTCTTATCACCCCCTTGCCCAGATAAGCAGCTAATCCTGTACTTGACAGTGTTTGATTACTCTATGAGGTGTGTTCTCGGTCAGCATGATGACTCGGGGAGGAAAGAAAAGGCGATATATTACCTCAGCAAGAAATTCACCGAGTGTGAGATGAGATATTCGCCAATTGAGAAATTGTGTTGTGCCTTAATTTGTACGACTCAGAGATTGAGGTAATATATGCTGTACCACACAACCTGGTTAATCTCGAAATTAGACCCCCTTAAGTACATGATGGAGTCAACTGCCTTGAATGGAAGAATGACTTTGAATTCGACATAGTCTATGTGAGCCAGAAGGCTTTGAAGGGAGCACAATAGCAGACTTTCTAGCCAGCAAAACGCTAGACGATTACAAACCCTTGAACTTCGACTTTCCCAATGACGATCTGATGTTTGTAGCGGTTGATGAGGAAGATACTCCAGAATATTGCCCTTGGAAATTGAACTTCGACAGAGCGTCAAATGCCATTGGTAATGGAGTTGGGGCAGTCCTGGTATCTCCAAATGGAGATCATTACCCATTCACTTGCAAGTTGGATTTCGATTGCACAAATAATATGGCAGAATACGAAGCTTGTATTATGGGAATTCAAGCAGCCATAGACTGCAAAGTCAAGGTGCTAGAAGTATACGAAGATTCCGTATTGGTGATCTATCATCTCAAAGGAGAATGGGAAATGAGGGATCCCAAATTGATCAGTTACCGAAAATTAATTTTGGAGTTAATTGAGGAGTTTGATGATATAGCATTCTTTTACCTCCCGCATGATGAAAACCAGATGGCTGACGCATTAGCCACATTAGCTTCTATGATCAGAATAAATGACCAGGAAAATATGAAGCCTATCCAGATGAGTATTTACGAGGCCCCAGCTTATTGTTGCAACGTGGAGAAAGAAGAAAGGGATGATCACCCCTGGTACAAAGATATATTGCGATATGTAAGAAATCGCTAATATCTTGAACAAGCGACCGAGAATGAAAAGAGGACATTGAGAAGGCTAGCTTGTGATTATGTCTTAGACGGGGAGGTCCTGTACAAAAGAAGAAAGGATCAGGTACTGTTGAGATGTGTCGACGCTGTTGAAGCTAAGAAAATTTTAGAGGAAGTCCACGAGGGTGTTTGCGGAATGCATGCTAATGGTTTCACAGTGGCTAAACACATCATGAGATTCGGATACTATTGGTCTACCATGGAGGGAGATTGCATCAATTATGCTAAAACATGTCACAAATGCCAGATATACGGGGACAAAATCCATGTGCCTCCTTCACCATTGTATGTTATGACTTTCTCATGGCCTTTCTCCATGTGGGGCATGGACATCATCGGGCCGATCTCTCCGAAAGCTTCAAACGGGCATCGGTTCATCTTCTGGTTATCGACTACTTCACCAAATGGGTAGAGGCTGCTTCACACGCCAGCGTTACCAAGTCGGCAGTCAGCAGGTTCCTAAAAAAGGAAATCATATGTCGATATGGAATGCTAGAAAGAATTATATCAGACAATACGTTAAACCTGAACAACAGCATGATTACGGAGGTTTGCAGTCAATTTAAGATCAGACACCACAATTCGTCACCATATCGTCCAAAAATGAATGGTGCAGTAGAAGCAGCCAATAAGAACATTAAGAAGATTGTGGGGAAAATGGCTAAAACCTATAAAGATTGGCACGAGAAGTTACCATTCGCTTTCTATTCTTATCGAACATCAGTCACGACCTCTACCGGGGCAACTCCTTTCTCACTAGTTTACAGAATGGAGGCAGTGCTACCCATCGAGGTCGAAATTCCTTCCCTTCGAGTCTTGTCAGAGCTAAAGTTAGATGAAGCCGAGTGGATCCAGTCTCGATATGATCAACTGAGCTTGATTGAGGAAAAAAGGCTAAAGGCTATCCGTCATGGTCAGATATACCAAAAGAGGATGATGCGGGCTTATGACAAAAAGGTTTGCCCAAGAGAATTTTATGAGGGAGACCTGGTTTTGAAAAAGATCCTCCCCATGCAAAAGGATTCTAGAGGGAAGTGGATGCCAAATTGGGAAGGACCTTATGTGTTGAAAAAGGCTTTCTCCGGAGGAGCATTTGTAACATCCTGGAATTAGGGGCTCTGCACTTAATGTTTGTTGTGTGTTTTCCATGCTTCGTTTGTTAATTTGGGATGTTTGGGAGTCCCGGGAAGGCTCGGGGTTAAGCTTGAGCCTAGGTGAAAATTCTGTTTTAATGTACTTTAGGCGTAAGCTAGCAGAGGCAGGTCTTAAGAATAAATAATTGTGTTTGATGACACAAGAATAAAGGTGGTAAAGTGGCAAGGAGACGCCACTTAGAGTGCATGGAAGTGGCGTTATAAGGGAGCAGTAGGGACAAAAAGTTCAAGTCGTACCAACAGCATTCAAAAGTTTTATTTTTGCACCTAGGGAGCTAAAGTGGTGGATTCGGCAAGGGCTATTCAAGGATGAGTGTTGAAGGAGTCAAAGAGTTTGAATGGGTGGCTAAGAGAAGGTGATGGAGTTTGAATTGGTCAAGCTAATTCAAATGAATGAAGGGGATTGAAAGTAGGAGGAAAATATGGGATTTGATGTTGGTGGAGTGGTGGCCGAATGTGGGAAGCTTGAAGTAGGGGGTGAGGATTCGGTTTAGTGCTAGCTTGGGGTGTACCGGATTTAGCTTTGTTTGGGGTTAGTTTTGTTGGCATTTTCGGTTTAGGGAGTGTGTGTGTGCCGTTGTGAATGTGAGCACTTTTGAGGTCCATTTCTTGGTAGCCTATTCCTAGTAAGTGCCGAAAGTCCATAACCTTCTTCATCTTTGGCAAATACTTTATCTCTTATCACATATTTCTTTTCTCTTCCATTCTCTCAAAAACTGAATCATTCTTGTGGTTGCTAGCTGAATCTCTCCTTACCATTTCGAGTTCTTGCTTGAACAGTTTTCTCTTCTTTTGGTTTTCTACACTTTGTTTCTCCTTAGCCGAACCTTCCCTTGACCATAACCCCTCTCTTTTCCTTTTCTTTTCCCTTCTACTTTCTTGACCATAACCCTCCTTTCCTCTACTTCTTCTTCATAGCCAAATCTGCACCTTTCCATTGTGGTTGCTAATAGCCGAATATAGAGCCTCTTCAATCGGCATACTCTTGTTCTTTGAGGGGCGTATTTCCATCATCTCTTTTTCGTGCGGCCTGCTTTTGAGAGGATCTCAGTAAATGGGTGTTGGCTGAATGGGTAGTAAAGGGATTCTTTATCAGTTTGTTTGGTCGAAAGGCCACCTCTTTTGTTTACTTTGAGAACCGATTCTAATATTGGTGCTACCTAGGGATTCAATCGGTTTCATAGGCCAATCTTCTAGAAGCTCGGCTTTCATTGGTTGAGGTAAGGAGTTTCCTTTTGTTTGACATGTATTCTTTCTTTCTATCTCGTTGCGTTAATCTAGTTTCCTGATTGAAGACCCTAACCATGGATGCAAGTGTGGGTCAATCTAGAGAAGGGAGCGAACCCCTAGTTTCAGCTCCTAAGTTCAAAAAGTGAGCAGTATCTGCTATTCGAGATTGGCCACCGGGTTATGGATCGGCTTCAGAACAGAGTAATAGGCAAATAGCCGTCGTTTCGGTTAACGAAAGTGTCGACATAGAAAGCATAGTTTTACGTGTTACCAGGTGTGTACTACTCACACACCTTCATTTTTGTTGTTATTATGTTATAAACAAAAAGGGACGAAAAGGCGAAATAATTGATATGATAGATTAAATACCCTTACGGATAAAGGTTGGAGATGCCGGGTAAGTTCTTCGATACTGATATTACTGTTAATATGTTTGTATGTATATTTTGATGTTAGTCACGTATGAAATATAATCTGTATATGCTGATATATTGCATGGCATCCATACATATTGTGCACAATGAAAAGAGCATGGGCTCGGGATTGATTGATGGAGGAGGGAGAATCAGTGACTATGGTCACGAGTGACTTTTGTCACGAGTGGTCTAAGTACCATGGTGGTTAAAACCACGGATAAACTGATGAGTGACTATTGTCACGAGTGGCCAAGTACCACGGTGGTTAATACCACGATTGCTTATATCAGTGACTTGTCTCGGTGGTCTATGACCACAGTGGGTTGGCTCCACGTATGCTTAATTGCTAGAGATTGTCACGGTGGTCTGTGACCATGGTGGGTTGGACCCACTATTCTATTATAGTGACTTTGTCACGAGTGACTACAGTCACGAGCGGTCTAGGACCCCGGTGGTTATGAACCACAGTGGCATAATGCCACGGGAGTTTTGGATGGAGAGCTGATCTGGGATTGGTTGCATTGCATGCACATAACATGACCTGTAATGAGTGGGCTAAGGCCCAAATTGCGTTGCATGGGGAAATGCACACACTGAGTCTCGATGACTCACCCCTTTGTTAATTTTACAGGTGATCAGTAGATAGCGGGTTTCAGGCTGAGACAGACTCGAGGTGGACATGCGTTGCAGTTTCTTTAGTAAACTCGAACTTTAGCTTTAATTTTTTTTCTTTTGGGATTTTCAGATTTGTAATAAGGCCGCTTAACTTTAATTTGGGATTTGTTTTTAAGCTGTTTTATTCGTGCTTTGAATCATTGTAAATGGGGTTTTTCCTAAAAACGTAACAAGAAGTTTTCCAAATTCATGACAAACGGATATTAAGCAGTTTACAAATAAAACTTGGAATTTTCTTAACATTTCAGATGTTGTTTTCAAAGAAATCCAGCACTTAGAAATTCATTTTAAATTCTCACCTTCCAAATACTCCTCAAAGTTAGGTTTTGACAAAATAAGTCTGTTTTAGCGTCCAATCGGCTTGATTAAATAAAAAGAATATATTTGGTTATAACGGTAAGGCTGATATTAACAAAAGAGTTTTGGCTCTCAACTGAATTTCTCCAAACAAAATTCTCAATTTGTGAAGTTTTCCGAAGTTTTTCAAATCTAGTCATTCTCTAGGAATCCAAATTCGGTCGTAACATTTTGACTGGGTTTGGGGTGTTACAGCATTGGTCCTGACCGAGATGGATGGGAAAAACTTACCCAATCCTGTAAATTCAAATTCTGTTAAGAAGTACTATACTTGAAAAAGAAAAGAAGCCAAAGTGAAAACCCGCAAAGGGCGCTTTGAGACTTTCTCAAAAAAAAAAATTGAAAATGAAAACGGGAGAGGCCAATGCGAAAACCTGCAAAGGGCGCTTTGAGACCAAAGGGGATTTGAGATGAAAACCTAAAAAAGGCAGCTCAAATTATGATGGGGAATGATCCTGCTATACTCGAATTAACAAGGAAGGGGTATGTTGCGTCTTGGTGCATTGACAAAGTACTCAAGATCTCCTAAACACATGTCGAACTCAAAACTGTCTTCCAGATGCTTGGGCAGAGATGCTCAGGCTGCGATATCTAGAGGGCACATAGTATTCGTTTTTATTCATATTAAATGTGCTATCTTTGAATACTTTGTTCTTTTCAAGATGTACATTTATGATTAATTTCTTTTGTTAATCCTAAGCCTCACTTCACACCAATTTTATTCTCATCTATTGTTATTACCTTTATGCCAGCATGTTGCAGTAAAATAATGATGGATGAACTAATAATGCTTTCATAAAAGAAGTTCTGCATATTACTCTATAGGTTTTTAAATAATACAAGAGCCTAAAATAGGACTATCGTTCAGAACTCACCAGGTCTAAAGGCTTGATAATTTTTGAAGGAGGTGCCTAAAAAGTGGTGATCTCTTCAAAGCACCACGGTAGAAATGAAGCTTTAACAAATTCTGAGTTCAGGCTTAACACTTTGAGAATGGTGTAACAGCACATTCTGGAACCCACACACTTGTGTCAACAATACAAGTCTTGCGCCTTCAAGGTATGGGGGAATAGACATTGAAGTTACAATGGGGGCAAATCAGTTGAGCAAAGTAGTGGTTCCTTCGAGTTTTGGGGTTAAATTACCAGCCAAACAAGGACAACATGATGCGAGCAAGGATGCCCTTAAACATTTGAAAAGGATCATTCTCATGACATTCTGCATTCATACAAATGTCATCCATAAGACACATCTATTTAGGGGCATTTGATTCGTTCCAATCATTCCATCCTAATCTTTGTAGAAAGCCTATTCTCATGACATTATGCATTTAGTTGGGAGTATTAGATTCATTTTGATCATTTAATCCTAACCATTTTGTATAAGCATAAACATAAAACTGATTTTATAGCACAGGTCCCCCAGAGGACGATGTCACAACATCGGTGAATTCGAAGATCTTGCATTCCTGAGTGAAGCGGATCGAAGACAGTAGATTTGGCAATCCTGAAGTTGCAGGAGCAGATCGAAGCCATACAAGTCTTATTTCCTCAAAGTTTTAGCAGAGTAGGTCGAAGTTACAAATCCCTCCTCCCTGAATGTGTTGAGGATCAACCTTTATTTCAGAGAAGTTTCAGTAAGAAGATCGAAATTACAAATCTCTTCTCTCTGGATTCTTATCACCTCGAAGTCTCAGTAGAGCAGGTCGAAGTTACAAATCCTTCCTCCCTGAGTGTATTGAAGATCAACCTATTTTCGAGAAGTTTTAGTGAGAAGATCGAAACTACAAATCTCTTCACTCTGGATTCTTATCACCTCGAAGTCCTAGTGGAGTAGGTCAAAGTTACAAATCCCTTCTCCCTGAGGTTATTGAGGATCAACCTTTATTTCCGAGAAGTTTCAGTGAGATGATCGAAACTACAAATCTCTTTTCTTTGGATTCTCATCATTTAGAAATTCCAGCAGAGTAGATAGAAGCTACAAATCTCTTCTCCCTGAAATTGCGTTGGAGCAAATTGAAGTGCTAATTCCTATGCCCCTGAAGATGCAGTCGGATAGAATGAAGCTAGTCGAAGAAGAAAAGCACCGAATGAAATCAAGATTCGACCAGACCTGGCAAATTTGGCCCTTTCAAAGTCTTTGCTCTATTCTCGTTACACGATAATGAGCAAAGAGAGGCAGCTGTATTAGCCAAATTTAGCCCGGGGCCCCAACCCAAATAAAAAATGAAGCAGTATAAAAGCCAAAAACAGATTAAAAACCCAAGAAAACAAATTATTGTTATAAAAGTCCATTACAAAATAAACAGTCCATTTACAACCCAATACAATAGCCCAAACTAAATTCAGCCTATCCCACAGGCCCAACAATACCGAAGGGCCCAATTTTTTAGAACGGCCCGAATGGCCCAAACCGTGGTTGCAGAATGAAACCCTAAAGAATCCCAATGGCTTCCAGCGCCGCACGGGTGCCCCCACGCGATCCACCATGCACACACCGCACACGAGCCATCACCAGCACCTCGATACCGCCTCCAGCGCACCAGTATCGTACAGCCTCCATGCCCTAGCCACGTCCGCCTTTCGTACCTGCAAACCAATAATAGAGAAACAACAGCATGAAAAAATGTAGAAAAAAGGACAAACTACTGTATTTTTTTATGATTCTTCATTTTTATTTAACATTCGACTATAAAAGTCACAGAAAAAAACATTGTAGGGATTACGCACACATAATACAGCAAATCAAAAAGCGGACATAAAAAAAGGTTGTTCTTTTATTTCTTTTTTCTTTCGAATCCATTTCTGTTTCTTATTATTTTTTTCTTCATCACGATTTTACAAATATACAATAGAATACAAAGAAAGAAAGATAGCAACCATTAAAGATTAAAAGGTTTTTTTCGATCTTTCAGCCATCTGATTTCCTTTTGCTTTGAGTTTCGAAAAGTAAAAAATATAAAAGGGAAAGGATCTTACCCGAATCAAGACGCATCGTCGGAGTGCTTGTTCCGTCGTCGCCATCGGGTTCGAAATAGGGGGTTTCAAACGGAGCATCAGAGGCTACTTCTGCAGGACCTCAGCCACCAAATACAATGGTGGTGCGACAGAATGCCAGGAAAGCCCAATCGCCAAGCGTCGCCTGAGGGGAGAGTTGAAATGTTTTTTAAAAAAGGGGTGAAGAGATTTTGTTTTTTTAATTTTATTTTAAAGTAGCTGGGTTTTTTTAGGGCTGATTAAAAGAGGGAGCTCTTGTATTAATAAGGGGGAGGAAACGACGACGTTTGGGGCCTTCTCTAGTGACCCCAAAACGGCGTCTTGTGAGCGCCCCGATCCAACCCGGTTCAGAATCCCCATTGACCCGAGCGTTTTCATGTGGATGGTTAATTTACGCAATCGATCCCAATACTCCCTGATCCTTTTGCAATTTAATCCTCCTTTAAACACAGCGTTTTCGTAATATGGAATATTTTCACTTTTGATCCCCATCCGTTGACGCGTGTTATATTTTAGTCCCCAATGTTGTTTTAATAGTTTTATTTGTTTGTAAATTAAATCTTTGATTCTGTTTTAAATTCCAATTTCATCCTTTTTATCCCTTTTGTGATTTTTAGTACTACAACTATTATTATTATTATTATTACTACTTGTGATATTATTATTGTTATAATTGTATTTATTATTAATTTCATATTATTTATGCATGTATTTTCTTTTAAGTCCATCTATGTGTATATTTTATTTTATATAAATTTAAATATCTTATTTTAAAATTATGTATTTATTTATTCTTATTACTTTTATACGTCATTTGTATATTTTATTTATTATATAAATGTTAAGTTCAAATATTTTTATGTTTCTTGTTTTAAAGAATTGCATAAGTAGTATTGAAATAATTCTATTGATTTCGTAATATTGTTGATGCATGTATTTTATTATTCTTATTATTTTGCTTATCATTGATCCAATGTTTGATAATTATTGCCATTATGTATGTTTTGATTCTCGTTTTTGTTGCTTGAATGGCACTATATTTCATTTGTAAATAATTGCTCTATATTGCATGCTATTACATCATAGCATTATATTCACTTAAAAACATCATGTTTCGACACTATTCGAACTTTAAAATCATTTTTACCCACATTTTTTTTAAGATAAGGCAATGTTTGTATGTTTGGGAGTATGGAAAATGATGCCCAACGTACCGGGTGTTAATTTCCTATTCAACCAGATAGCCAAATACCCTTTTCAATTAAATATCTTGAGGATCAACGATGATCTCGGTGTCGAGGTATAAAGGTGTTATGTCCTAACGTACTGGATGTGATATTTTTATTCTTTCGATACGAGCTAATCTTGAAGTTCAAGATTCAATATAAACTTTCTTTAAGAAAACTTGCATTTTATAGCATGTTGTTAATACGATCTTTAATTTTTGTATATTTCATGATTAATGTTTATGCATTCTATTATTGTTACGCCTCAAATTCTAATATGTTCTAGTTTTTTTTATTAAATGTTTTTATTTTATTTAAATGCATTTTAAGCCTAATACAAAATTTTGTTTTTCTCCAAAATAAGGCAATGTTTGTGCGTTTGGAAAGTCAGAAAATTATGCCCTAACGTACTGGGTGTCAATTTTCTGTCCAACCAGATAAACAAATACCCTTCTTTAATTTCACGTTTTGAAGATCAAAGATGATCTCAATGTCGGGGTATAAAGGTGTTATATCCTAACGCACTGAATGTGATATTTTCATTTTCTTCGAAACAAGTTAATCTTGAAATTCATATTCAATATTGATTAATTTTCCTTAGAAAATTTATAATGTTTCCAAATTTTCAACACAAGGACATTAATTAACCGATTTGGTACCTGTCTAGGGGCGTATGGGGGTGCTGACCCTTCCTCGTGCGTAACCGACTCCCGAACCCATTTTCTTGAATTTCGCAGACCAAAACATTTTTATAGGTGACCCAATCACACCTAAATAAAAAGGATTGGTGGCGACTCCTATTTTTAAAGTCGACCCTCATTTTTTCCAAACCCAAAATAAAAAATGGTTTTGACAAACCCAATATCAGTGTAGTCTATTATCCATTAGCCTGTCCTGGTCTGACTTGTGACATCGAGAGATAAGTGGTGTTTTCCCACTCTTTAGGTTAGTAGAAGGCCGAGAGACCCTGCTAGATTAATGACTAGCTAATTTAATAGAACCCAAAATACGAGTTAACTATGAACATTGAAGCAAGTTAGTCTATATTTTTATTCTTGATAGATCTTCAATCCTATGACTTTAGGCTATATAATTCTTTTACCTATTTATTTTCTATTTATTATTTCAATGATGAACTCTTGTAATATGGTTTTGATTCAATACTATTTAGATTTATTTGTGTAAAAGTAATTATTAGTTTAAGTAAACTTCCCTTGGGTACGACCTTTGGAGTACTCTCAGTACTTTGTTGTACTAACAAACTATATTACAATTTGACCCATCCACTTACGGACATCGCCTAATTTCTTATCTTTTGTAGCGATATATACACTCTCGATGTTAGCACGTCGAGAGGCGGTCAAGTTGTTGGCGTCATTGCTATGGAGGTTTCAACATTAGATTAATTTTTATTTTTGCACGTAATAAACTAAGTAGGAACTTTCGTTCACAATGGATATGATTTATGTTTCGTTATTTTAATTTGGTTTTATAAATTGATTCGTTTAGTATAGATAGTGATATAAATTTTATTCATTAAGTTTTTTATTTTAGAGTGTTAATTTTTCATTTTCATCTTTCGTTAATTTTATTTTTTTAATTACCTCATTGACGATTTGATTTAATCATTAATGAATTTGATTATAGGTGGAATAATGATGAGAGGACTTATTGGGACGACGAATGGAACAACATAGCAAGTTGGTTGAAAGGAGCTTCAGCGAACTAATTGAGTCATGAGGAAGTATACAATGAGGGATTATACAAAGAATGAGAGATTATGGAGAGCCAAACGTTGCTCATGATAAAGTTGTACCAACTAGGAAACAAAGCCTCAACGAACCAATGGAGTAATGACCAAGGCTGTAACACCCCAAACCCGGCCCAAACACTACGACCGAATTTGGTGTGCTACAGAGAAAGTATTTTTGAAAATCCCTTTAAGCCGATTTAAGTTCTATCGAAAATCTTCCATTTCCATTTGTTTTGCTAAAACCATTCTTAGTTTGTTTTAAAAATATTTATTAAGTCATGTTATTATAGATTTCAATTGTACCCGATGGCACTTTAAAACATTTTGCGTTTGATTTGAGGAAACATGTGCACCCGTTTTAATTTCATTAAAAAGTTTAAACAAAATATTCAAAACATGTAAAAATAATAAAAATAATCCTAGGAGGCCTTATTACAACTTAATTAAAATAAAACCAACATTAAAATATGATAAAACAAAATCCAAGTTCATCTAATTAAAATTCCACTGCATGGCCACCTCGAGTCCATCCGGCTCCATCTCCACGATCTACTCATCTGCAAAATGTTAAGGGAAGGGGTGAGTCACCAAGACTCAGTGTGTAAATCCCCCCCACCCGGAAAATACATCTCATACACAATTCATTAATAAACATGCTCATGCAACCCAACTAGCCATCCATACTCCTTTTCTACCCCGTGTGGTCAAAACCACTGATGACTTAAAGTCACAATTTAAATGATGGGGCCAACCCATCATGTGGTCAAAACCACTGATGACCATAGGTCACAATATATCAAATGTGGTCAAAACCACTGGTGGTACCAAACCACTGGGACTTAGTCGCAAATAATCAATCGTTGTGGTCAAAACCACTGATGACCATAGGTCACAAATAATCTGATGGGGCCAACCCATCTTATGGTCAATACCACTGACGACAGTCCATAGTTCATCCCCCTCCTCTCATCAATCCCACCATCACATGCTTACACATCAAATTTCATATATCATGTCATAGTATTAAACATCATGTGATGGCATGCAAACATATAAAAATTACAAATTAGGGGACTTACCCAAATCCATGATTATGCCACAAGCTAACCACAACCAAAAGATCTAAGGCAAATAATAACAAACATGTAAATTAATAAAGTGTGTATAGAGATCTTACACACACGCTTCTATCGAAATTCCTAGATCTCAAGTTTCCAATCTTTAGTGTTAGGTGTTGACCCTATATTCGCCCGACACAAGATTAGTGACATGGCCTATTCGGCCAAACCAAATAAATCTAGAGGGTTACCGCTTGAATCAAAACCTTACCCAATTGCCTTTGAACACTAGCCAACACACTCCAAGTGTGAATCGGCTTCACTTCCCTACAATCGGCACTTATCCAAAATTAGTAGCCTTCGCTTTGAACACCAATTAAATAACTCACTAGAATATAGTCTATTTAAAATAAACTCTTACCACCACTTACCAACCGGTCAACAAAGAAAGAAGGCTACGCTTGATTGCTTCCAAGTCCCGGAGACCCCTTGCCAAAACGATTGTCAATGGAAATCTAAAGAGATCTATCCCACTTAATATTCGGCCAAGGATACTAAAGAAATAGCAGGGAGATTCGGCTTGAATGGAAAGAAAATAGTGAGAAAAGGGAGATAGGGTTCGATTTTTGAGAAGGAAAGAAAAGAAAATAAATTGAAGGTGAGGTGTATAGGATTCGGCCAAGGTCTAAAAGAAAAAGAAAAGGTAGATTGCAATAGTGTTTCGGTTTGAGAGAGAATGAAAAAGAAAAATCAAAAGATGGAGGTTTAGCCGAAATTATAAAGAAAAGGCCAAAAGAATTCGGCATTATCCCCCTTATGTTTGCCGTCCATTCTTCCCATGAAGAGTTTAAAATTCAGCCAATTACTTGAATTGCTCTTGACCAATAATTTAAACTATTCAAAATAATTTGAATGCTCACATGCCTAAATTCTCTCTTGCCAACTATTAAGGATTAATCAAATAATAATCTAATTAAAATCTAACATAATCCTTATTATTCCTTATTATCTCATCAAATAAATAATAAAAAAACAAAGAAGCCATGTGCTCATCAACTTCCTTCCAGCCGAATGAAAAAACAACAAGGAAACCATATGCAGGCCAATTCACTTTGTCACACCAGCAGCAAAAAGGAAAAAAACAGAATGCTACTGCTTTGATTCGAACCAACAACCTCACGCACCAGCCCTCTCTTCCAACGTCCCTAGGCACTTCTCCCATTAAACTTTCATGTCAAATAACCCCACCATTTAATTATAAGGCCTTCTTACTTAAGCCCATCACCGCATATAAAAATAAGACGCAAAACGCTGCTCCTCCAATACTCGAACTCGCGACCTCCACGAAACCATAATCTGCAGCCAACGTCCCAGCCAATTTGCCAATGCGCCATTTGTGATATAATCCCCCAAAACCTCTTTTAAGGCCTCCTTCGTTAGCTCCCTTGTCTCACGCCAAAACTAAAAAAAAAAACCTATGTGCTTCCCATGTTACTCGAACTTGAGTCCCTTGCCAAGACCCTCAAGTGGCGCCCGAAGTCACTCCACCAGCCCGTCTTTCTTGTTATAAAACCCCACCATTAAATTTTAAAGCCTTCCTACCTAAGCCCATCACCGAATATGCTAAAAAAATAAAACGCGAAAAGCTCCCCCATCCATTCGAACCTGCGCCCATCCTCACCTCCAATTCCTAAGTGGCGCATGGAAGCCACTTAGCCAATTAATTCTTTGTGTCATGCTTCTCCCTAAATTTTACTTAACCCCTATCTCCTAGCTCCTTTCTTTTAGATACTTAAAAAGACATTTTTAGATCTAAGTCAGGCCTAGCTCGAGGTTATTTCTAGACCCTAAAACATGTCAAATAATCATAGAATTTAATTCTTCAAGCACACACATGGGAAAATATTTAAATTACAAACAACCCCTAATTTAGGATGTTACAAAGGCCATGATGTACTTGAATATCCATATGAGCTCGCAAGTAAGTCACATGAAATATCGTCGTCCGAAGCAAATTAGCAGCACATATTCGAACAATTAATTGCAATTAGAGAAGGATTGGAAGATCTAAAGGATCATTTCCTATTCTTGTTAGAGTTGTACCAACGAATATACGAAGCAAATACTCTATTGGGAGAGGATGTACATGATGTTCCCAACTCCGATCGAGAAGACTGCTGTACAATTGTCAACCATCTGAAATTAAATTATTGAAGTCAAAAAGAGTTTGGAATCGGAGACAAGAAAGAATTGAAAATAGCTGAAGAAGTCTCCGATCCAATTGACATAATAGCAAATGTAATCGTAGATGTAGGAGTGGAAGATGATCTAACAATTGACATAAACCTTCAACTAATTCTGAGTGAAAATGTAAAAGAGCCGATACGCTTTCTGACCATAGTTGTGAAGGTGTTAATCGAAAAGGTCGAAGAGGTTGAAGAGTTCATTTCGTTCTCATTCGATGATAGCGATAAAGCTCGAGTAACCAAATCTTCACACGACATGAAGGTGAGGAAGCTCGAGGCAATAATACCTTAGAAAATGATTTCGGGTTGGCTCGAATTTGGTACCAAATGGATCGTATTGTGGATGTCACATCAGTAAAAAATAATGCAACATCATTGGAACCGATTGAAGGGCTAGTTCATATACATCGACAGAAGAACAAACATCGAATCAAATTGTCAGAACCAGTTGGAAGTTCTTCTATGGTGGCGACACGGGTCACCCCATTTTTTAAAAAAACTTCTATAATTTTCATTATTTTCTGTTTTCTTTTTAATTTCCATTGTTTGTTTATTTTGTTTTTAATTTTAGTATTAATCTTATTTGTGTTTAGTTTTTTTTCTTGCCACAACAGGTGTAGATACCAGCGAGTGACAGAACTGAAAAATTAAGGAAGCAATAACCTAAGCTTGATGTCGTGACACCGTACCCTAATGTCGTGACATCCAAGACAGAATTCCACATTGCAACATTTAAGGGTGAAGCTGTAACACCCCTAACCTGTATTCGTGGCCGAAACAGGGTTACGAAGCATTACCAAAATAAACAGATCAAAAACAGACATTTCAAATTATTTAACATCCATGTCAGATATTATTCATAAAGTCCCTTCTATGAGCCATCGGGGCCCAAAATATAAATTAGAAACAAGTCAGGACTAAACCGGGTACTCAGAGAATTTTTCATAAAATATCAGAATTTTTCCTAAGTACAGGGTACACACGCCCGTGTGGTCAGACCGTGTGGCTCACACGGCCAAGAAACATGCCCATGTCTCAAGCCATGTGGGCATTCGAAAAAGGGCACACGGTCGTGTCCCAGCCCGTGTAACTCTCTAACTTGGGTTACATGGCCAAGTCACACGCCCGTATTATAACAGCCCATTTTCGATAAAATTGAAACTATGGTTTCGGGACCACAGATCTGAGTCCAGAAAAAAATATATTATTTTATTACTATTTTATGATCTACAATATGATAATAATATTGTGAAAATTTCGTAAAGAAATTTTATCGATTACATGTTTAATTTGATAAAGGACCAAATTGCACAAAGTGCAAAAGTTGATTTCTAATAGCTAAAAGGATTAAATAGCTATAGAAATTTAAATTGGAGGTCCTTATATGGTAATTAGACCATTAAAAATTCTTAGTTGTTAAGGATGATGAATCATCCATGGAAAATAAAATAAAGAAAATGATGAAAATGGAAAGATGAAAAATAAAAGGTGTTAAATTAATTAAATAACAAAATATCATCATTTTATGTCATCTTCTTCCCCAAAAAACATGGAAACCCTAGGAAAGAGAAATCCAGCTTTCTTGGCCAAATTAGGTAAGTATTCAAGTATCATTTTTAGTAATTTTTACATTTTTGAGATCGGGATAACTTAATCAAGCTATTTTGGGGATTAAATTGTAAAGTTACCAAAGTATGAAAATTTTACCATGGATGAATATGCTGAAATTTTGGAATTTATGATAGATTATGAAAGGTTGTTGATAGATAAACAACTTTAACAAAATGAATTTTGATGACAACATGATTTAGGGACTAAATTTAAAAGTTGTAAAAAATCATGAAAAAAATTCTGAATTTTATGAAATACATGTGCTGTAAATATTACATGTAAAAATCGGTTAGGCTTGAAACAAGGATTAAGTTGCATGAATTTCATTTTTCAAGCCTAGGGATGAAATCGTCATTAATTAAAAGTTTAGGGACAAAATGGTAATTTTGCCTAAGATGTTAAATTGTATTAAATTGATGTTAAATTTACTCGTATAGATCCAGATAGACCAAATTCGAAGCTAGAACGAGGAAAAGAGAAAAATGTCTGATTAGTAGATTTTACGTACACGAACATTTGTCGAGGTAAGTTCGTGTAACTAAATTGTGTATATTTATATGCTTGAATTAAATGTTGTGTATGTGAATTGTATAAATATCATATATGTATGAAATTGAAACATATCTAACAAAACCTGATAAAAGATAATGCCCGATAAATGATAATACCCGATAAATGTTAAATGATAAAAATGTTTCTTTTATGCTTGAAATGAATGTGAAATGTGTTTATTTGAATATTGTGAATATTATAAATGTATGAAATAATTACATGCATGATAATATCTGAAAAATGAATCTCGTTTGAATAAATGAAAATCGATGGATAATGTGATTTCCTTTATTGAATGAGGTGCTGCATTTGTTGTTGACGAGATTTAGCTCGGACGAGTAATCCTATTGACCTCATTATAGAAAGGATTTAGCCTGGACTAGTAATCTTGGTATAAGTCCTTATGAGATATGTTACAGATAGGATTTAGCCCGGACGGGTAATCCTGATTAAGCTCTTGTGAGCATATGTTGGAAACAGGATTTAGCTTGGACAAGTAATCTTATTATATGATATGTGGCTCAAGAGTGTGCTTTCTGATTAAGTGCCTTATTGGGTACTCCTGAATATGAATTGACGTGTAACACCCCAAACCCGGCCCAAATGCTAAGACCGGATCTGGTATGTCACTTAAGGGATTTTACAAAACATGTCGCATTTTGGAAAACAATTACTAGGTTTAAACCTTTATTCCGAAAGCTTAAGAATTCATTAAAGCATAAAATATTGAGTTATAAATTATCTTGATGGATTTTAAATAAAAACTGAAATTTCATATATGTCTTAACTTAATTGGAAACATAAAACTTAAAAGCCCAACATAAATCCCAAACAAAAATAATAGTCTAGTGGCCCGTGGCCTTATTACAACCATACTTCAAATCCGCAAAATATAAAATAACAAACTAAAGTCTTTTAGCTGAATCCAATTGCTCTTTTGCATGGCCACCTTGCGTTCCTCTCCAGCCCGGTCCGATGCACTAGGTGTCACCTAAAATTGTTAAATTAAAAGGGTGAGTCGCGAGACTCAGTGTGCAACCCTCATGTACCATTAGATTTGGGCTTTAGCCCCCATAAAACAAAATAATCAAAATTAATATACATTACAAAAATAGTATGCAAAGCCCAACCCAAGTCCTAGGTTTCCATCCGCTACACGCCCCCGTACCAGCCATTCACACCTTTGGGGTTTTCTACAATCACCCACACCGCTACACATCTTGATGGCAGTCATGCTGCTCATCATCAGATCATGGCCATAGCCACTACAACAAATCACGGCGATAGCCGCTACAACAGATCAAGGTAAGGAATCGCTACAACGGATCACGGTAAAAACCGCGACAACATATAACTTCCTCCTTTCATCAAACCCAACCCATGCAATCACATAAAATCAATATTCTTATATCATTTAATCAAAACATTCACTAACCTGGTGATTTGCTTTGACCCTCTTTGGGTTTCCGTCCTTTTGCTGGGATTTCGGCATATATCAAAACATATAAAACTTATAATCATATACTAATCTAACAGATCTAGATGGTGTAGAGAATTAAACACCTGATATCGCGAAATCCAATATTCTTAGTCGATGTCCTTGCTATCCGGATCTATTATCCTCAATCTATAGCCTTGCTCAAAAGCCGAAAAACCACGAAATTGAGGTTTTCCCTACATTCGGCCAAACACCAAAACATTAAATCAACCCGATGTTCACACCCACACAATTACCTGATGAAATTCGGCAAAAGAGAAAGGGTAAGAAAGTGGCCATTCAGCCGAACCTACTACCAACATATACCTTCGGCTTCTTCTATGCTCAGCACAAGAGATCACAGTGAGGAGAAATCGATTTCTAAGATTAAAGAGTGAAAATGAATGAGTTATTAGAGAAGTGACTCGGGTTAGAAACTAGATGAGAAAGAAAGAAGTATCGAATAGGCAAACAACAAAGAACGTACCAATCGTGATTCGACTATGGTGTAACTTCGAGAAAAAGAGGCTGAATCCTTGAAGGTTTCGACTATGGAAGAAGAAAGTATGGACAAGAGTATTTGGTTTCGATAATAAATGAAGAGAAGAAGAAAAGTGTTGGAGAGTTGCGGCAAAGAACCCAAGAGAGAAAAGAATTTCGACTTGCAGAGAATAAATGAAAAAGATAAAAAAGTGATCTCTTGCCTACCAATTTCGGCATATTCAACCCTCTCTTCCCGAGTTGGATTTTCAGCCAACTCACAACACTGATAGCTCTTATCTTTCCTGTTATCTTAATCCCTTATCTCCTCAAAAATAGCCCTAATTCCTCTCTTCCTTATCTACCTATTATCCTTGTAATTAATCATAAAATAAGCATTAAGATTCCCTAAAAAAATAGCCTTGTCCCGTCCCCCCTTACTCATCTAAGTGCCGAATTTTAGCCCTAAAAACTTGGGCTTCAAGCTGCCAAAATTTAGGCCTTCCTCATACACAAGTGACGCCACTTAAATCTCCCCTCTACTGTGCTCCTAGTTGCTGGGCCACAAGCCCAATATGTCACTTAAACTATTAAAACTTTAATTTAAGCCCTTAGAGTGTATAAACAAAATATTTAAAACAAGGCCTCAGCCCAATTTGAGCCCCAATTGTACCTCAAATTCTCAAATTAATATTTTAAGCATTCAAACACATAAAATGCACAGATCCAATTATTCAAGATGTTACAGTTCTACCCCCCTTAAAAATAAATTTCGTCCTCGAAATTTACCTGATCAAAAGAGATGGGGATATTGCTGTCGCATAACATCCTCTGGCTCCCACGTCGCCTCTTTTGCGCTGTGATTTTGCCACAAAACTTTGACCAAAGGGACGGATTTCCTTCTCAGCACTTTTACATCTCGATCCAAGATTTGCATGGTTCCTCTTCAAAGGATAAATCTGGCCTTACTTCAATCTCTTCCACCGGCACCACATGCGACGTATCAGAACGATAACATCTTAGCATCGAGACATGAAATATGTCATGTATCTGTTCTAACTCTGAAGGCAACTCCAAACGATAAGCCACTGGGCCTAGACGTTCTAGCACCCGATAAGGCCCAATAAATCTAGGACTTAGCTTCCCCTTTCGTCCAAACCTCATTACCTTTTTCCCATGGAGAAACCTTCAAAAAGACTTGGTCTCCTACTACATATTCCACCTCCTTCCGCTTTAGATCCGCATAAGACTTCTGCCGATCAGACGCTTCCTTCAATCGAGCCTGTATTGACTTAACTTTCTCCTCTGTTTTCGAAACTAGTTCTGGACCCAACACCTAACGTTCACCCAACTCCGTCCAACAAGTAGGAGTATGACATCTCCGCCCATATAACGCTTCATACGGCACCATCTGAATACTAGCTTGATAACTATTATTGTATATGAATTTAGCCAAGGGTAAATACTCCACCCAACTACCCCTAAAATCAATGATGCAACCTCTTAGCATATCCTCCAAGATCTGAATTACCCTCTTAGACTGACCATCAGTCTGTGGGTGAAAAGCGGTACTAAAGTCTAACCTTGTTCCCATTGCTTGATAAAGAGCCTTCCAAAATCATGACGTGAACCTAGGGTCCCTATTCGATATGATCGACACCGATACACCATGTAATCTTACAACCTCAGCCACGTACAACTTAGCCAACTTTTGTAGAGAAAAGTCCATTTGAACCGGTATGAAGTGAGCAGACTTCGTCAGCCGATCCACAATTATCCAAATTGAATCTTTCTTAGTATGCCTAAGGGGTAACCCACTAACGAAGTCCATCGTGATTCTTTCCCATTTCCATTGGGGAATCTTCACCGGTTGCAACAACCGCGAAGGCAACTAGTGTTCAGCTTTGACTTGCTGACACGTCAATCACTTCCCTACATATTCCGTAACTTCTTACTTCAAACCTGGCCACCAGAACTGCTCTCGCAAATCCCGATACATCTTAACACCTCCAGGATGCATAGCATAGGGGCTATTATGTGATTCCCGAAGAATCATCTGCCTTAACTCCTCATCTCTTGGCATACAAACCTTCCCACGGAAACACAAAACTCCATCATTGTTCAGACTGTAGTCCTCTACTTCACCCTCCTGCACTTGTCGGATTCGAGTACTTAAGACATCATCCAAAAGTTGCTTCTCCTTGATTTGACTTGTCCACATAGGTCTTACTTGTAGTTCAGCTACCAAACTGCCATCCTCATACAAACTAAGATGAGCGAACATTGCCCTTAAGTCTGCTATCGCCTTCCTACTCAACGCATTCGCCACCACATTTGCCTTACCTGGATGGTACTCAATCGAGCAGTCATAGTCCTTTAACAGCTCGATCCACCTTCTCTGTCTTAGGTTCAACTCCTTCTGAGTGAGGAGATACTTCAAGCTCTTATGGTCAGTGTAAATAACTGACTTCTCCCGGTACAAGTAATGTCTCTAGATCTTCAGAGCAAACACTACCGCCGCCAATTCTAAATCATGCGTAGGGTAGTTCAACTCATGCGGTCTTAACTGTCGAGACGCATACGCCACCACTTTTCCTTCTTGCATCAACACACACCCTAAACCTGTGTGTGACGCATCACAGTAGACGGTAAATTCTTTTCCCACCTCTGGTTGAATTAACACCGGTGCTTCTGTCAGGATTCTCTTCAACTTCTCAAAACTCTCCTGCTGTTTATCGGCCCACACAAACGATACTCCCTTCCTCAACAACTTAGTTAAAGGTGCTGCTATTGAAGAGAACCCCTCAACAAACCTCCTGTAATACCCTTCCAAGAAACTTCGAATTTCCGCCACAGACTTGGGCGGTTGCCAATCCAATATAGCTTCTATCTTCCGAGGGTCCACCCTAATTCCTTCTGCGAAAACTACATGCCCTAAGAAAGTCATTTCCTTCAGCCAGAACTCATACTTACTGAACTTTACGTACAACTGCTTCTCCCTTAGAATTTACAACACCACACAAAAATGTGCATCATGCTCCTCCTCGGACTTGGAATAAACCAATATATCATCGATGAACACCACCACAAACCGATCTAGGTATGGTTGAAACACCCGATTCATCATATCCATAAATGCTGCTGGAGCATTCGTCAAACCGAACGGCATTACCAAGAACTCATAATGACCGTAGCATGTTCGAAACGCCATCTTATGAATATCCCCTTCCTTCACCTTTAACTGATGATAACCTGACCTTAGATCAATCTTAGAAAAGACCGAAGCTCCTTTGAGCTGATCGACAGATCGTCGATTCTCATTAATGGGTACTTATTCTTAATTGTTAACTTATTCAGTTGACGATAGTCCACACACATACGCATAGGTTCGTCTTTCTTTTTCACGGATAGAACTGACGCTCCCCATGGAGACAGACTCGGTCGGATAAATCCTCGATCCAAAAGCTCCTAGATTTGAGCTTTGAGCTCCACCGCTCTTTCGGCGTCATTCGATAAGGAGCAATAGATACCGGAGCCGTACTCGGGAGTAGTTCTATTCCAAACTCGACTTCGTAATCCGGGGGTAATCCTAGCAACTCCTCCAGAAAGACATCCGCGAAATCCTTGACTGTTCGAACCTCATCGACAGTCACCTCCTTGGCATCCAACGCACTAATAAAAGCTAGAAAGGTGTTACATCCCTTCCGAATCATCTTAACAGCTTTCAATGCTGACACTACGTTGGACATATAATTCCTTCTCTCTCCTAACACAACCACCTCCCCGCCTTCCGGGGTACTTAACACCATGCGCTTAGACCCACAATCCGACTTAGCATGATGCTTTGTCAACCAATCCATTCCTAAGATAAGGTCAAACTCTCCAAATGGTAGTTCCATTAAGTCTGCCAGAAACACTATCCCTTGAGTCTCTAACGGTACATCCTTAAATAGCTTGTCCACTACCCTAGATTATCCTAGGGGACTAACCACAGTCATCTTACTAGTGGTTGTTTCAGAGTTTACCCTTAGGGTCTCAAATACCTAACACGCAACATAGGAATGGGTTGACCCAATATCAATCAAAGTAAGAAAAGGGTTATCAGCAATAAGAAACGTACCAATTATAACATCCGGTGCGTCACCATCCTCCTATCATCGAACTGCATAAACTGGACCTGGCTGCCTCGCATCTACATTTCCTACACCTCTACTAGGTCCTCCACGACCTTGACCAGATCCATTTCCTCCTCTGGCTGCACCACGACCCCTTGGTCCAGGCTGATCACCTCTCCTAGCCTGATCAGAACCTTGGCCCACTGGCTGTACCTGATCCATCTGAGGACAGTCCTTAATCAGATGTCCTGTGGATCCACACCTAAAGCATCCACCGATTTTCATTCTGTACTCCACATAATGCGCCCTCCCACATGAAAGACATGCTCAGTTCTGGCCCGTCAGAGCACGAGCTTGCCCATCAGTCCTAGGCCTCTTCTAGAAGTTCTCAGATGCTCTTGATGGCCCAAAACTTCTCTTACTCTTACCCTAATCCTTATCCCTTTCTTGTCTCTCGACCCGTTTCACTTCCTCAGCTATTTTAACCTTATCTACCAAAACAGCAAAAACCCTCTCTCGTTGCGGTGCTATCAGAACCCTTAACTCATTCCACAGCCCATCCTTGAATCATACACAACGTTCATACTCCGTTGCTACCATTCCCCGAGTGTAGCGGCTCAAGCGCAGAAACTCTGCCTCATACTCAGCCATAGACTTACTTCCCTACACCAAGTTCAGGAATGCCTTCCTTTGTGCGTCCATATAGCTGGCCCCAACATACTTTCCCTGGAATGACTCCTTAAAAAAGTCCCAGTCAATCTGATCTGCAGCAGTACCCATCTTCATCGTGAGCCACCACTGATAAGCCTCGTCTCAAAGAAGAGACACGACCCCTTTCAACTTTTCCTCTACCCTGAAGTCTAAGTCATACATTATGCGCTCAGTCGCTTCCATCCAATACTTAGCTGTGTTAGGAGCTACACCAGAAACTCCCTAAATTCTGCCCCATTGGCCTTAAGCCGCTCCGGCACAGATTTCCGGGCTCCTGTGCCCATGCCTACTCCAGAAACCCTCTCAAGGACTCACAACATCGCCTGAGATACAGTATCATCTCCGGTCGCCTGATCCCGTAACTCTTCCTCCACAGCTGAAGGATCCGACATTTTGTTTCCTGACCTATGGCCAGACCATACCGGCTCAGACAAGTTCATCCTACCCCTACCGCGTCCACGCGGCGGACGTCCTCGACCCCTTGTACTCATTCTTCTGATTGGCGTTTATCTGATTAAGAATTTTATGAATCATTAATTCTTTCCACTGATTTACCACGACCAGTCTTATGAATAATAGTTTTAAAAGTAGTTCTTTCGAATTCGCATTCACAATACAGTCTCAAGTTCGTAACCTCTAACTAGAATAAAACACATACATCATACAAATAGCATCCAAGCACTTACATTCTTCACGTAAAGGTGTTTTCGTTGATTCACTACCAATGGGTATTTTCGTAATTTTATCCTACAGGGGTATTTTTGTAATTTTTCATAATAAAGTTCATTGTTGATTTCGTGAAGTAAAGGTATTCTGGTAATTTTGCAATTTGAGGGTATTTCGATAATTTTGAAATTCGAGGATATTTCGATAATTTTGAAATCCAGGGATATTTTGGTAATTTTTGAAATCTGGGCAATTCAGTAGTTTTGCAAATCAGGGGTAATTTGGTAACTGTACAAACCAGGGGTATTTTGGTCATTTGGCAAAGGGAGAGTAGTTTGGTAATTTTTCAAACCAGGGATATTTCGATGTTGTTGTTATTGTTTTTTTTATAACAGGAGTACTTTGGCGAAAAATCTAGTTTCATGATCCGGGTTACTCATATAAACATAGGTATTTTACAAATTCATGGCTGGTTGAAAGTTTTCACTAATCAAATGTATTTTGAAAATTTTGCAAAATTGAAATTTTTTTTTCCAAAATAGGGTGGTTGGTCCCTTTCGGGTTTTAATTATAAGGTTTAGCACATCAACAAGTCCTCGGTACTAGGGTGAATAGTCACTACGCACTAGGCAGGGTTCTAGTGAAAAGGAGGTGAGTCACTAGGACTGCTTAAGTACCAAGCTCTCCCTGAATCCACTCCTAGACATACGTATGCCCATTGCCACACTCTAACTCGGCTAAGGTGAACGGTCACT
The DNA here is from genome assembly GCA_025503065.1 of Gossypium bickii. NCBI lineage: Eukaryota > Viridiplantae > Streptophyta > Magnoliopsida > Malvales > Malvaceae > Gossypium > Gossypium bickii. Next base: position 54,997,974 of record CP106717.1, on the reverse strand, counting down.
ACGCACCAGGTAGGATTCCAACGAAGAGGAGGTGAGTCACTAGGACTACTTAAATACCAGGCTCTTCCGGATCCAATCCTAGACATGCGCATGCCTGTTACCACACCCTAGTCTTGCGACTTGTTCACGGGTTTGTTTAGTGAAATTAAGTCTTATGAGATTTTTAGAGTTGCTTCAGCTAGGCCTAGAGTCCCTCAAGTTCTAATCTAACTAATCTACGTCCCATAAAGCCCATCAAGCCCGCATATAGATCACACAATGGTTTAGAATACTTACCTTGCGAACTTGGGCCGGAGACGCAGGTGCCATTCTGAGCTAACAGACTTGATATCACTTAAAAACATCCATATTTCAAAAGCCCATTTTTAGAAAACATTTTGCGCCCAAGACCCCAGAGCCGAGTTTTGAACCGGGCTCTGATACCAATTTGTAACATCTCAAACCTGGCCCAAATGCTACGACCAGATCTGGTATGTCACTTAAGGGATTTCACAAAACATGTCACATTTTGGAAAACAATTGCTAGGTTTAAACCTTTATTCTGAAAGCTTAAGAATTCATTAAAGTATAAATATTGAGTTATAAATTATCTTGATGGATTTTAAATAAAAACTGAAATTTCATACATGTCTTAACTTAATTAGAAACATAAAACTTAAAAGCCCAACATAAAACCCAAATAAAAATAATAGTCTAGTGGCCCGTGGACTTATTACAACCATACTTAAAATTCGCAAAATATAAAATAACAAACTAAAGTCTTTTAGCTGAATCCACTTGCTCTTTTGCATGGCCACCTTGTGTTCCTCTCCAGCCTGGTCCGATGCACTAGGTGTCACCTGAAATTGTTAAATTAAAAGGGTGAGTCGCGAGACTCTGTGTGCAACCCTCATGCACCATTAGATTTGGGCATTAGCCCCCATAAAACAAAATAATCAAAATTAATATACATCACAAAAATAGTATGCAAAGCCCAACCCAAATCCTAGGTTTCCGTCCGCTACACGCCCGCGTACCAGCCATTCACACCTTTCGGGATTTCTACAATCACCCACACCGCTACACGCCTTGATGGCAGTCGTGCTGCTCATCATCAGATCATGGCCGTAGCCACTACAACAAATCACGGCGATAGCCACAACAACAGATCACGGTAAGGAACTGCTATAATATATAACTTCCTCCTTTCATCAAACCCAACCCATGCAATCACATAAAATCAATATTCTTAGATCATTTAATCAAAACATTCACTAACCTGGTGATTTGCTTTTACCCTCTTTGGGTTTCCATCTTTATGCCGGGATTTTGGCATATATTAAAACATATAAAACTTATAATCATATACTAATCTAACAGATCTAGATGCTGTGGAGAATTACACTCCTGATATCGCGAAATCAAATATTCTTAGTCGATGTCCTTACTATCCGGATCTATTATCCTTAATCTATAGCCTTGCTCAAAAGCCGAAAAAACACGAAAGTGATGTTTTCCCTACATTCGGCCAAACACCAAAACATTAAATCAACCCGATGGTCACACCCACACAATTACCTGACGAAATTCGGCAAAAGAGAAAGGGTAAGAAAGTGGCCATTCGGCCGAACCTACTACCAACTTATACCTTCGGCTTCTTCTATGCTCAGCACAAGAGATCACAGTGAGAAGAAATCGATTTCTAAGATTAGAGAGTGAAAATCAACGAGATATTAGAGAAGTGACTCGAGTTAGAAACTAGATGAGAAAGAAAGAAGTATCGAATAGGCAAACAACAAAGAACTTACCAATGGTGATTCGACTATGGTGTAACTTCGGGAAAAAGAGGCTGAATCCTTGAAGGTTTCGGCTATGGAAGAAGAAAGTATGGACAAGACTATTCGGTTTTGATAGTAAATGAAGAGAAGAAGAAAAGTGTTGGAGAGTTGCAGCAAAGAACCCAAGAGAGAAAAGAATTTCGGCTTGCAGAGAATAAATGAAAAAGATGAAAAAGTGATCTCTTGCCTACCAATTTCAGCATATTCAACCCCCTTCCCAGAGTTGGATTTTTGGCCAACTCTGCAAACACCTGATAGCTCTTATCTTTCCTGTTATGTTAATCCCTTATCTCCTTAAAAATAGCCCTAACTCCTCTCTTCCTTATCTACCTATTATCCTTGTAATTAATCATAAAATAAACATTAAGCATCCCTAAAAAAATAGCCTTGTGCCGTCCCCCTTTACTCATCTAAGTGCCAAATTTTAGCCCTAAAAACTTGGGCTTCAAGCTGCCAAAATTTGGGCCTTCCTCATACACAAGTGACGCCACTTAAATCTCTCCTCTACTGTGCTCCTAGTTGCTGGGCCACAAGGCCAATATGTCAATTAAACTATTAAAACTTTAATTTAAGCCCTTAAAGTGTCTAAACAAAATATTTAAAACAAGGCCTCAGCCCAATGTGAGCCCCAATTGTACCTCAAATTCTCAAATTAATATTTTAAGCATTCAAACACATAAAATGCACAGACCCAATTATTCAGGATGTTACATGACGCATCTTGATTTGTACACCTCGAGTCTACTCAAGTGTATCCATCGATATTCAGATAAATTCAACAGGAAAAATCCTAACATGAGAAGATATGAATAAGAAATGAGTTATTACACGTATCTGCCTAAAATACATAAAAGTGATGATACATGTTATACGAAAAAAAATATGAGATGATGATATATGTACATGGAAATTATTCGATGAATACATTCATCCATGATTATAGATTTGTACACCTTGAGTGTACTACTCGTGTGATATTGATATTTTGAATGATTTAATGGGTAAAGTTCTGACATGAAATAATCTGAACTCGAGATGAATTATTATGAAAATGTACTTGAATTACACGGACTTGAATTATACCTGTTACATGAACACATGATATGAGAAATATTTGAACATGGAAATTTAACTAGTGTCGAGAAATATATTTTCTGATATTCATGAAAAATATATGTTTAACATGAATCCAAACAAACTATTACTGAAACAAGCCTGAGATACATGGAAATGATAGCATTTGTTATGTTGAAGTATGATGTACTTGATACATGAATGTGGAACATGCTTAATGACTTTGTACTTTCGATATATTGAAAATATGTGTATGAAATTGTCTGACAATTGTGTATATTCGTGATTATGAGTTATTACCCGGAATACATGACTGACATGATAAATGAGGATGTGTATTTAGGCATTTGGCCAACATGACTTGGGAATAAATTAAATGCTTACCTAAGTTTAAGATAGTGGTAAGTTAAGTTCCAAGTTATACAAACTTACTAAGCATAATATGCTTACTCTGTTTTATTTTTCCTCTGTTCTATAGTGATTCGGAAGCTTGTTGGATTGGAAGCTTGGCAGAGATCACTCACACTATCCATCGACCCATTTTGGTATATACGGTAAATAAATTATGGTTATAATGGAATGTATAGGTTAATTAGCCAATGTTGGCATGTAAATATTTGGGCTATAACTAGCCATTGGAATGGCTAGTGATGGACATGTATGGTATATGCTTGAAATGGTGGATTGATAAAAATTATATTTGCATATTGATGATCGAATTAAGTTAGCATATTTGATAAAATATGTATATAGGTGAATATGGTAATTTATGTAAATTTGTATACTTGGTTATATGAAGTATAATATCATGTATATGAATTGGATTTTCAGTTGGTCTAAATGACCTATATTGACTTGTGAATATGTTAAAGTGTTGGTATAAGTGGATGACAATTTGGGTGAGAAATGTGCCTTAGAAAATAGCCTATTTTTGTCCACATGGGCAAAGACACGGGTGTGTGTCTCAGCTGTATGTGATGCATGGCCTAGCACATGGGCGTGTGATCTAGCCGTGTGTCCCCTGTAACTTTAGAATGTCAAAATAGAATGCTTAGAATTGATCACACAGCCTGGCACAAGCGTGTGGCTTGGCCGTGTGACCCCTGCACCTACACACGGTTTAACACATAGGCGTGTGACTTGGCTGTGTGACCCAAGTCATAGAGTGATAGGCCTAAGACACGGACGTGTAACCCTTGCACCTAGGAAAGATTTTGGGATTTTGCGAAAAATTTTCTGAGTACCTGGTTTGGTCCCGACTCGTTTCTAATGCATGATTTGGGCCTCGAGGGCTCATGTAAGGGACTATATGATTATATTTGATTGAAATGTAATTTGAATGTTAAATTCTGGTGAAATGTTTATTACTTGACCTGTAAACTCCAATAATGCTCTGTAACCCAGTTCCAGCGACGGATTCGGGTTAGGGGTGTCACATTTATTGGTATCGGAGCTACGATTTAGTCGGTTCTCAGACTGAACGTAGCATATGTGAAGTCTAGAAATACATGCAATTATATAACCTGTGATAATGTGAGATCTCTCGATTCTGATGAGAATTGTTTTACTAATAGATAGAGATGCTTTCCAACCGAGCTAATTCCGATAATTTTGAAAGTGATACTCAAGTATCTGAGTAAAAATGTTACTTATGATGAGTAGAGATTCATAAAGGTATGAAATAATGTTTTACAATGAACATGTTGATGATAAATGTTATGATATATGTGTATTTATGAAAGTTAAAATTTGAGGCTTTACGACCTCCACTATAACAGCCTGATTTTGGGTCTAGTCGGAATAGTTGTTTCGGGACCACAAATTCGACAAAGAAAAATTTATTTTTATTATATTTTTATGGTCTATAGTTTTACGGAACGACTTCGTGAAAATTTAGATCGAAAATTTTGACGTTTGGGCACTCAATTTAGTCAAAAGGACTAAATTGCAAAAAGTAAAAAACTTGAATTCTATATGTTAGAAGTGTCCAATTGCTATGAAACTTTAAATTAGAGGTCCTTAAATGGTAATTAGACCGTTGCTTAAGTTGGTGGACAAAAATGGATATGTTTTGGCATATTTCTAAAGTTTTTCATTAAGAGCATTTTGGTAATTTGGTAATTAAAATGAATTAAAAAGCCAAAATAAAGCCAATTTTTGTCCATCTTCCTCCCATGGTCGAAATTCACAAGGGGAAACCATGGATAGGGTTTTTCAAGCTTACAAGCTTGATTGTAAGTTCATTCTAGGCCCGTTTTTAATGATTTTTATGTTTTTGAAATCCTTGTAACATGATCTATCTATTTCTACCACTAATTTAAGAAATAATCAAGGTTTAAATTTTTTCCCCGTGATGGTTATTTTTGTACTTTGATGTTTGATGGTAGAAAATGCATTTTTGTTGTTTGTTAAACGACTTTTGCTAAGTGATTTTCGATAAAAATGTCAATAATGACTTATTTGTAAAAGAGTATGAAATGAGTAGAATAATATGAATAAATGAAAAATGTGGGCTTTTATGAGCATGTATAAGGTTCGGCTAGGCATGGGTAATGAAGAAATTGAATGAAAATCTTTTTACGAGCTTAGGGACTAAATTGTAAAAATGTCAAACTTTAGAGGCAAAAATGTAATTTTAGCCATAATGTGATTTTGGGATAATTTGAATATTATAATGATTGAATAAGTTAAATGTAATATTATAGATAAAGAAAAAACGAGGTTTGGACCTAGAACGGGAAGAAAACGAGTATTTAACGATTTAGCCCTTTTCGTCATTTTTATGTCGAGGTAAGTTCGTATGTAATTAATGCATTGTTATATTTATGTTTTAAATGCTTTAAAGTTGTATGAATTGTGATTGACTCTACGGAAGTATTCGTCAAAGTTTCGACAAGCGAGAAATCCCGGTTAAACCTTAGGAATAAATAAGATACAAATGTCATGACATTAGGGTTACTGTGATTACGTGTAAGACCATATGTAACAGCCCAAATTTTAGCGATGTTGGAAATAGTGGTTCGAGACCACCAAATTCCACAATTAAATTCGTAAATTATATTATTTAACATTTACGAGCTAAATGTAGCTTTTAAAAGATTTTTGAAATAGTAAATTTTGTTTTATAAAGATTTATTTGATCAAGAAATTGAGAAAAATAGGTATCAAGATCTCGGTGTTATAAACCGAGCCATAAATATTTTTATGAATATTTACGGAGTGTCAATAAGGTAGTATTAAAATTTCGTTAGAAAATTTTGACGTTCGGGTGGTTAATTAAATAAAAAGAACTAAACTGAAAAAGGTGTAAAAGTAGCTAGAAGGATTAAATAGCTCAATTGTCAAATGAGGAAGGACCTAAAGTGCAAATAAGCCTAAAGGAGATATTTTGGGTGGCAATAGCTGAGAAATATAAGGAAATGAGTTAAATAAGGGCAAAATTGGAAAATTGCCAAAATTAGTTAAATAAAAATGGGACCAAATTGGAATATCTAGAACTCTCATCATTTTTCTTTATATTCATCAGCTGAAAATCAGCCATGGAAGAGGGTTCAAGCTAGTTTTCATACTCTAGCTTCTTGTAAGTCTAATTCTTGCTTTTTCCTTGAAATTTCTAAGTTTTTGGACTTTTACAATTGGTGTCATTAGTTTTTGATTCCATGGATAATTTTTAAACATGATATGGATTAATGCTGGAAGCATATGATGAATAAACATATAATTGAAGCTTTAATTTTGATATATGATGATTTTATCAAGTAAAATTGATGGAAATTGATTTTAGGACCTAAATGTGAAAGAGTTTGGAATTAAGGCCTAGTGCTAAAGTTTTGATTTCTAAGGGTTATGAAGTAGTTTAAAATGATAGAATAAAGTATTAATTGAGAAAAATTATCTCAATTGAGGGGTTAATTGAGCAAGGACTGAATTGTATGAACTATGAAATTTGGGGCAAAATGAAAATTAACATTTTGCACTAAAATAGTTTTGGACAGCAACAGTAGTATTTGAAAAATCTCTAAAAATTGTAGAAATCGAATTAGAGGATGAATAAAATATGAAATTAAATCTTATTGAGTCTCTTTTCATATTTAAGAAACGGTGTAAGCAAAGAAATTTCACATTATGAGATATTTGATTTTTTCAAGATAGAGTCATAAAGATTTCGGAATCCCCTGTTCTAACTTGGGAAAATTATTAAAAGTTGTAAAAAAATAATTTTGGTTTATAATTTATATGCTTAAATTTCTTAATGAGTTTACTTTCAAGAGAAACAAGCGGGAACATTATCAAAATTCTGTACGATGAGATAATTAATTTTTAGTGAAGAGGGGTCAGAACTGTCGGACAGCATAACATGGCTGATTTTAAAGAATAGATTTTACTTATTGGATGAACCAGAAATTCTGAAAATTTTATGGTAAGAAGATATTTGAGTCTAATTTTAGATTAAATAAGCATATCTTAATTTTGAGTTAAGTAGCTCAAGATAAAAATAATTGAGTGACTATGACACAGATGGACAGCTTGAATATTCATATAAGTAAATAGTGAAAATTATAGATAATGTTACTTACAAGTGTGTTATTTATATAAGGATGTGGATGGAGAGGAGGAGGAGGAAAAATATATGAATGAATTGTGTATAAATTGATCACATGCCCGATTATAATCGATAAATGTTAAATTAAAAATGAAATAATGTTTTATTTCGAATATTTACTATGAAATTGTGATTATCATTATGATATAAAAATTGAATTTGTAAGTTTGAATGTACATAATACATCGTTTTTTATTTATTTTTTAATATTTTGTTATATTATATGAGATATGGTTGAATATGGAGTAATTATGTGATGTAAATTATGAATTTTGATTGATTATGGATGAATTTGTAAAATATTGAAAAGTGAGAATTCCTAGTTGAACCTTCAGAATAGAAAAGATACAAATGAGGTAGCTAGGTCACATGTGTGGTACTAAGTGTAGGCCACTATGTGTACAAAGAGAGCTACGAGGTGGTTTTAGGTCACGTGTGTAGTACTAAGTGCAGGCTACTACGTGTACCAGATGGATAGGTCGCATGTGTAGTACTAAGTGTAGGCTACTATGCGTACCCGAGAGCTTCGATCACATGTGTAGTACTAAGTGCAGGCTATTATATGCACCAGATAGCTTCGGCTACAAGGGTGGTACTATGTGTAGGCCACCATGTATCTATTATTATTCTGATGAGTTCAACAGGAAATTGACTAAGTGAAAATACATGTGATTAGGTAACGACTAAGTGTAATTGAGTATGACTATGTGATGACTAAGTGGTTTGTCAATTTAAATTGTGATTGGGAGGAAGAGTTAGTGAGTTGCATGTCTATGAATTGTTACACGTGTTTGTCTAAAATACGAGGAAATGATGGTACTTGATACGTGGAAATATGAGACTATGATATATAAAAACATGGAATATGTTTGATAAATGTGTTTATTCATAATTATAAAATTGTACACCTCCAGTGTAATATTTGTGTAAAGATTATGTTTGAAATGATTTGATGAGTAGAACTTAAATATGAAGTAGTTAGAAATCAAGATAAATTGTTATGAAAATGTATATGAAATAAAGAGGTATGATTATTATATATGATATGAATACATAATGTGAAAAAGTATAAGTTTAAGAGGAATATAATAAGAATTGAGCCAATATACGTTTCTTGTTATTTATATGAAGTGTACGACTAACAAATGGTAATAAGTATAAGGCTTGGTTGAATATCTTAAATTGGTTCTTGATTGTATTAAAATGTTGGTAAAGATAAAGGATAAAGTGAGTGAGAAATATGGCTTGGAAAATAGCCTAATTTTTGTCCACACGGGTAAACACACGAGCGTGTGTCTAGGTCGTGTGTGACAAGCGATCTACCCCATGGGCATATGGTCCGGCTGTGTGTCCCCTGCATCTTGAATTTTATCTTTGAATTGGCCACACGGGCAGAGACTGTAACATCCTGGAATTAGGGGCTCTGCACTTAATGTTTGTCGTGTGTTTTCCATGCTCTGTTTGTTAATTTGGGATGTTTGGGAGTCCGGGAAGGCTCGGGGTTAAGCTTGAGCGTTGGTGAAAATTTTGTTTTTATGCACTTTAGGGGGAAGCTAGCAGAGGCAGGTCTTAAGAATAAATACTTGTGTTTGATGACACAAGAATAAAGGTGGTAAAGTAGCAAGGAGACTCCACTTAGAGTGCATGGAAGTGGCGTCACAAGGGAGCAGCAGGGAGAAAAAGTTCAAGTCACACCAACAACATTCAAAAGTTTTATTTTTGCACCTAGGGAGCTAAAGTGGTGGATTCAGCAAGGGCTCTTCAAGGATGAGTGCTGAAGGAGTCAAAGTGTTTGAATGGGTGGCTATGAGAAGGTGATGGAGTTTGAATTGGTCAAGCTAATTCAAATGAATGAAGGGGAGTGAAAGTAGGAGGAAAATATGGGATTTGATGTTGGTGGAGTGGTGGCCGAATGTGGGAAGCTTGAAGTGAAGGGTGAAGATTCGGTTTAGTGTTAGCTTGGGATATACCGAATTTAGCTTTGTTTGGGGTTAGTTTTGTTGGCATTGTTGGTTTAGGGAGTGTGTGTATGCCGTTGTGAATGTGAGCAGTTTTGAGGTCTATTTCTTGGTTGCCTATTCCTAGTAAGTGCCGAAAGTCCATAACCTTCTTCATCTTTGGCAAATACTTTATCTCTTATCACGTATTTCTTTTCTCTTCTATCCTCTCAAAAATCGAATCATTCTTGTAGTTGCTAGCCGAATCTCTCCTCACCATTTCGGGTTCTTGCTTGAACAATTTTCTCTTCTTTTGGTTTTCTACACTCTATTTCTCCTTAGCCGAACCTTCCCTTGACCATAACCCCTCTCTTTTCCTTTTCTTTTCCCTTCTACTTTCTTTGATTCTTTTGGCCGAAACCCTCACTTCCACTACTTCTTCTTCATAGCCGAACCTGCACCTTTCCATTGTGGTTGCTAATAGCCGAATATAGAGCCTCTTCAATCGGCATGCTCTTGTTCTTTAGTAAGGAGCCTTCTTTTCCTTGTGTTTTTGATTCATTCGATTTCTCTTTTCTCTCTTTGGTTTGGCTAATCGAAGGATCTGAATCGTATCTATGGGCATTGGTGGATGGTAGAGGGGCGTATTTCCATCATCTCTTTTTCATGCGGCTTGCTTTCGAGAGGATCTCGGTAAGTGGGTGTTGGCCGAATGGGTAGTAAGGGGATTCTTTATCAGTTTGTTTGGTCGAAAGGCCACCTCTTTTGTTTGCTTTGAGAACCGATTCTAATATTGGTGCTGCCTAGGGATTCAATCGGTTTCATAGGCCAATCTTCTAGAAGCTCGGCTTTCATTGGTTGAGGTAAGGAGTTTCCTTTTGTTTGACATGTATTCTTTCTTTCTATCTCGTTGTGTTAATCTAGTTTCCTGATTAAAGACCCTTACCATGGATACAAGTGTGGGTCAATCTAGAGAAGGGAGCGAACCCCTAGTTTCGGCTCCTAAGTTCAAAAAGCGAGCAGTGTCTGCGGTTCGAGATTGGCCTCCTGGTTGTGAACCGGCTTCAGAACAGAGTAGTAGGCAAATAACCGTCGTTTCGGTTAACGAAAGTGTAAACATAGAAAGCATAGTGTTGCGTGTTACCAGGTGTGTACTACTCACACGCCTTTATTTTTGTTGTTCTTATGTTATTAACTAAATGGGGTGAAAAGCCGAAATAATTGATATGATAGATTAAATACCCTAATAGGTAAAAGGTAGAGACGCCGGGTAAGTTCTTCGATACTAATATTACTGTTATATTTTGATGTTAGTAACGTACAAAATATAATCTGTATATGCTGATATATTGCATGGCACCCATACATATTGTGCACAATGAAAAGAGTATGGGCTCGGGATTGAATGATGGAGGAGGGAGAATCAGTTACTACAGTCACAAGTGACTTTTTTCACGAGTGGTCTAAGTACCACAGTAGTTAAAACCACGGATAAACTGATGAGTGACTATTGTCACGGGTGGTCAAGTACCACGGTGGTTAATACCAAGATTGCTTATATCAGTGACTTGTCTCGGTAGTCTATGACACAGTGGGTTGGCCCCACGTATGCTTAATTGCTAGGGATCGTCACAGTGGTCTATGAACACGGTGGGTTGGCCCCACTATTCTATTATAGTGACTTTTTCAGGAGTGACTCCGATCACGAGTGGTCTAGGACCACGGTGGTTATGAACCACAGTGGCCTAATGCTACGGGAGTTTTAGATGGAGAGTTGATCTGGGATGGGTTGCATTGTATGCACATAACATAACCTGTAATGGGTGGGCTAAGGCCCAAATTGCGTTGCATGGGGAAATGTACACACTGAGTCTTGATGACTTACCCCTTTGTTAATTTTACAGGTGATCATTAGATAGTGGGTTTTGGTCCGAGACGGACTCGAGGTAGCCATGCGTTGCAGTTTCTTTAGTAAACTGGAACTTTAGCTTTAATTTATTTTTATTTTGGGATTTTCGAATTTGTAATAAGGCTGCTTAACTTTAATTTGGGATTTGTTTTTAAGCTGTTTTATTTGTGCTTTGAATCATTGTAAATGGTGTTTTTCTTAAAAACGTAACAAGAAGTTTTCCAAATTCACGACTAACGAATATTAAGTAGTTAACAAATAAAACTTGGAATTTTCTTAACATTTCAGATGTTGTTTTCAAAGAAATCCTGCACTTAGAAATTCATTTTAAATTATCACCTTCCAAATACTCCTCAAAGTTGGGTTTTGAGTAAATAAGTTTGTTTTAGCATCCAATCGGCTTGATTAATTAAAAAGAATATATTTGGTTATAACGGTAAGGTTGATATTAACAAAACAGTATTGGCTCTCAACTGAATTTCTCCAAACAAAATTCTCAATTCGCGAAGTTTTCCAATGTTTTTCAAATCTACTCATTCTGTAGCAATCCAAATTCGGTCGTAATGTTTTGATCGAGTTTGGGGTGTTACAATTTTGGTATCAGAGCCAGTTTTAAAAAACTCGGTCGTGTGTATGGGGGTTTAAAATGTTTTAGAAGATGGTTAGAAAGTGATTTAGAAATATATGTGTTGTTTGGAAACATGGCACTCGAGCCTCCGGCGCCAAACCCGTACGGTAAGTCTTTTGACTTTTGATTTTTGTGCATAAAGTGAGTATGATATTTATTGATTGTTTATGTTAAGGAATACAACTTTAGAGACTGAAACCTTAGGTGTGCATGAAATGGCGAGAACTGCTTATAATATTATTTCCATAAAATAGCTCTGTAATAAACAGTGGAAGAAAACAACTAACTCATAAAACTCTTAATCAGATTAAATCGCGTTAGTTATAATGAGTAGTAGAGGACGCAGACACAGTGTGCGAGGCCGTGAAAGAGGCCGGCATGTTGAGGCTGAGCCTTTAGAATCTAGGCATGGGTCGGAAGGTGAAGTACCAGCATCGCCAGTTACAGGGGTGGAATTTCAAGACCAAACCGATGGAGAAGATGTTGTGTCTCAGGCTATGTTACGTGTTCTGGATAGAGTGGCTGGAGCGACCACGGGATCAGTGGCTCAGAAATCTGTGCCTGAGTGACTCAGGGTTAATAGGGCAGAAATGTTTAGGGGCGTTTCGGGTGTGGCTCCTAATGTAGCTGAGTACTGGTTAGAAGCAGTAGAACGAATTATGGATGATCTGGACTGCATTGTAGAGGAAAAACTGAAAGGAGTTGTGTCTTTTCTCCGAGACGAGGCTTATCAATGGTGGCTCACAGTTAGAGATGGTACGGCTACGGATCGCATTACCTAAGACTTATTTAATTCTGCGTTCCAAGGGAAATATATTGGGTCAAGTTATGTGAACGCTCAACGTAAGGCATTCCTAAACTTAGTACAGGGGAGTAAGTCGGTGGGCGAGTATGAGGCGGAATTCTTGCGTCTAAGCCGGTATGCTCGTGGTATGGTGTTTACGGATCATGAGTGTTGTGTTCGATTTAAGGATGGCCTGAGGGATGAGTTGCGAGTACTGATAGCTCCGCAACGAGAAAGGGAATTCACTATTCTGGTTGAGAAAGCTAAGATAGTTGAAGAGGCGAAGTGTTCAGAAAGACAGAATCAGGATAGGGACAATGGTATAAATAAAAGAAGCTCTCGACCATCAAGATCTACTGGGAATTTTCAGAAGAGGCCTAGGTTAGATGGGCTGGGTCGAACCGTGAGGCCCGCTGTTACTGGTAGGCCTCCGTAATGTGCTACGTGTGGGAAGTTTTATTTTGGGGAATGTCGGGCAAGAAGTAATGGATGCTTCAGATGTGGGGCGGTGGATCATCGGGTGAAGGACTGTCTGCAAGAGCCAAATAAAGTGCGACCCGCAAGTCAGAATTATGATCAGCCTGGTAGAGGTGGTCAGCAGCCATAGGGAGGCCGTGGTCCGGCCAGGGGAGGTTATGGTTTTGGTTGTGGACGTGGAGCACCAGGCAGAGGTGCTGGGAATACAAATGCAAGGCAACCTGGGTTAGTTTATCCTGCTAGACGCCGAGAAGAGGGCGATGCACCGGACATCATAACCGGTACATTCTTTATTTATGGACTGCCACTGATTGATATTGGATCAACGCATTCTTATATTGCTAATACTATATCTGGAACTCTGAACATAGATTGTGAGACTGCTTTTAGGGAGATGACTGTACTTAGCCCTTTAGGACAATCTGTAGTTGTGAATAAACTCTTTAGGGATATACCTCTAGATGTACAAGGGATGGTTTTCCCGGCTGATCTGATGGAACTGCCATTCGGGGAGTTCGATTTAATCTTGGGTATGGACTGGCTAGTGAAGTATCGAGCAAACTTGGATTGTGCTGCCAAGCGCATGGTGTTAAGGACTCCTAAGGATGATGAGGTGGTGGTGATAGGTGAAAGGAGGAACTACTTGTCTAATGTAGTGTTTGCTCTAAAGGCTGAACGAATGGTGAGGAAATGATGCAAGGCTTTCTTAATGTATGTTTGTGCGCTGGAGGCCAAGGAGTTTACTGTAGGGGATGTTAGAATGGTGAGGGAATTTCCCGATGTTTTTCCAAAAGAGCTTCTAGGGATACCCCCGGATCGAGAGGTAGAGTTCGGGATTGATCTTTTTCCCGAAACAGCGCCAGTGTCTATTGCTCCATATAGAATGGCGCCGAAGGAGTTGGTGGAACTAAAAGCCCAAATTCAGGAGCTGTTGGATCGGGGTTTTATTGGACCTAGTGTGTCACCTTGGGAAGCGCCGGTGTTATTTGTTAAGAAGAATGATGGATCAATGCGGATGTGCATTTACTATAGACAGTTGAACAAGTTGACAATTAAGAACAAGTACCCGCTGCCTAGAATCGATGACCTGTTCGATCAGTTGCGAGGTGCTTCGGTCTTTTCAAAGATAGACTTGAGGTCAGGGTATCACTAACTTAAGGTCAAAGAGGCAAATATTCATAAGATAGCTTTTCGAACTCGTTATGGTCACTATGAGTTCTTGGTTATGCCGTTTGGGTTGACCAATAAACCAGCAGCGTTTATGGATATGATGAACCGGATATTCCAACCCTATTTGGACCAGTTTGTCATGGTATTTATAGATAATATCTTGGTTTATTCAAGATCGGAAGAGGAGCATGATTCGCATCTTCGAGTGGTTTTACAAATTCTGAGGGAGAAACAACTGTACGCCAAATTCAGAAAGTGTGAATTCTGGCTAAAGGAAGTTACCTTCCTAGGTCATGTTGTGTCTACTGAGAGGATTAGGGTTGACCCTCGAAAAATTGACGCTGTGTTGGATTGAAAACTGCCTAAGTCAGTGGCAGAAATTTAGAGTTTCCTTGGTCTGGCTGGGAATTACAGGAGGTTTGTTGAGGGGTTTTCATTAATCGCTGCACCATTAACTAAGTTGCTACGAAAAGGGATACCGTTTGTCTGGTCAAATAAACAACAGGGAAGTTTTGAGAAGCTGAAGAGGATTTTAACTGAGGCTCCTGTGTTAATTAAGCCTGAGGCTGGGAAGGAGTTTGTTGTCTACTGCGATGCATTGCACATAGGATTGGGATGTGTTGATGCAGGAAGGGAAGGTGGTGGCATATCCGTCTTGGCAGTTGAGACCGTATGAAGTGAATTATCCCATGCATGATCTGGAATTGGCTGCAGTAGTGTTCGCTCTAAAGATCTGGAGACATTATTTATATTAGGAGAAGTCCGTTATCTACATGGACCATAAGAGCTTGAAGTATCTCCTTACCCAAAAGGAGTTGAATTTAAGGCAGCGACGCTAGGTTGAGTTGTTAAATGACTATGATTGCTCGATGAGTACCACCCGGGTTAAGCTAATATAGTGGCAGACGCATTGAGTCATAAAGTGATATCAGACTTGAGGGCAATGTTCGCCCATCTCAGCTTGTATGATGATGGAAGTTTGTTAGCAGAATTGCAAGTGAAGCTTTCTTGGATCAGTTAGATTAAAGAGAAGCAATTGTCGGATGAATCGCTAAGCTCGAAACTTCAGTTGGTGGCAAGTGGTAAGACAGAAGGTTTTAGTGTGAACAATGATGGGATACTGTGTTTTCGAGGGAAAGCTTGTATGCCGAAGGATTCCAAATTGAGGCGAAAGATTCTACAGGAAGCGCGTAGTAGCCCATATGCTATGCATCCTGGGGGAAGTAAGATGTATAGGGATCTGCGAGAATAGTTTTGGTGGTCAGGTCTGAAGTAAGAAGTGACTGAGTATGTGGGTAAATGCTTGACGTGTCAGCAGGGGAAGGCGGAACACCAAGTGCCTTCAGGGTTGCTACAGCCAGCGGAGATATCACTTTGGAAGTGGGAAAGGATAACGATAGATTTTGTGAGTGGGCTACCCCTTATACCTACGAAGAAAGATTCAGTGTGGGTAATTGTGGACTGATTGACGAAATCCACTCAGTTTATTCCAGTTTGGGTTGATTACTCATTACAGAAGTTAGCCAAACTTTATGTGGCAGAGGTTGTGAGGTTGCATGGGGTACCTGTGTCTATCATATCAGACAGAGACCCCAGGTTTACGTCGAGGTTCTGGAAGGTGTTGCATCAGGCATTAGGCACAAGATTGGATTTCAGCACAGCATTTCATCTGCAGACTGATGGTCAGTTCAAGAGGGTAATAAATCTTGGAAGATATGTTGAGGGGCTATGTCATTGACTTCAGGGGTAGTTAGGAGGAGTTTCTACCGTTGGCAGAATTCGTATACAACAACAGCTACCAGTCTAGTATTCAGATGGCACCCTATGAAGTGTTGTATGGGCGAAAGTGTCGTACTCCTACTTGTTGGACAGAGTTGGGTGAGCGTCAGATGTTGGGATCAGAATTGGTTACGGAGACAGAGGAGAAAGTTAACTTGATCCGAACTCGGTTGAAAGAGGCTTCCGACAGGCAGAAATCTTATGCGGATCTTAAGTGTAAAGACATAGAATTTGCAGTAGGTGATCGGGTTTTCTTAAAGGTTTCACGTGGAAGAAAGTTCTAAGGTTTGGACGGAAGGGTAAGCTGAGTCCCAGATTCATTGGGTGTAGTGAAGCGTGAGGGACCGGTAGCTTATCAGCTCGAGCTACCTTCGGAGTTGAGACAGATTCATGATGTGTTCCATGTTTCGATGTTAAGGGGCTACCGTTCAAATCCATCTCACATAGTGCCGGTGGAAGAAATCGAGATAAGACGTGATTTATCTTTTGAGGAGGAACTAATTCAAATCCTAGACCAAGATGTTAAGGTGTTACGGAGAAAGACGGTTCCATCGGTTAAAGTGTTGTGGCAGAATCACGGTTCAGAAGAAGCCACGTGGGAGCCAGAGGATGTGATGCGATAACAATACCCTCACCTCTTTTGATCAGGTAAATTTCGAGGCCGAAATTTCTTTAAGGGGGTAGAACTGTAACATCCTGGAATTAGGGCCTCTGCACTTAATGTTCGTTGTGTGTTTTCCATGCTCTGTTTGTTAATTTGAGATGTTTGGGAGTCCCGGGAAGGCTCGGGGTTAAGCTTGAGCCTCGGTGAAAATTCTGTTTTTATGCAGTTTAGGGGGAAACTAGCAGAGGCAGGTCTTAAGAATAAATACTTGTGTTTGATGACACAAGAATAAAGGTGGTAAAGTGGTAAGGAGACGCCACTTAGAGTGCATGGAAGTGGCGTCACAAGGGAGCAGCAGGGAGAAAAAGTTCAAGTTGCACCAACATCATTCAAAAGTTTTATTTTTGCGCCTAGGGAGCTAAAGTGGTGGATTCGGCAAGGGATCTTCAAGGATGAGTGTTGAAGGAGTCAAAGTGTTTGAATGTGTGGCTATGAGAAGGTGATGGAGTTTGAATTGGTCAAGCTAATTGAAATGAATGAAGGGGAGTGAAAGTAGGAGGAAATTATAGGATTTGATGTTAGTGGAGTGGTGGCCGAATGTGGGAAGCTTGAAGTGGGGGGTGAGGATTCGGTTTAGTACTAGCTTGGGGTGTGCCGAATTTAGCTTTGTTTGGGGTTAGTTTTGTTGGCATTTTTGATTTAGGGAGT
Organism: Gossypium bickii; assembly: GCA_025503065.1. Taxonomy (NCBI): domain Eukaryota; kingdom Viridiplantae; phylum Streptophyta; class Magnoliopsida; order Malvales; family Malvaceae; genus Gossypium; species Gossypium bickii. Next base: position 54,980,484 of record CP106717.1, on the reverse strand, counting down.
GTGTGTGGGCTGTTATAAATGTGAGCACTTTTGAGGTCCATTTCCTGGTAGCCTATTCCTAGTAAGTGTCGAAAGTCCATAACCTTCTTCATCTTTGCAAAATACTTTATCTCTTATCACGTATTTCTTTTCTCTTCCATCCTCTCAAAAACCGAATCATTCTTGTGGTTGCTAGCCGAATCTCTCCTCACCATTTAGGGTTCTTGCTTGAACAGTTTTCTCTTCTTTTGGTTTTCTACACTCTATTTCTCCTTAGCCGAACCTTCCTTTGACCATAACCCCTCTCTTTTCCTTTTCTTTTCCCTTCTACTTTCTTTGATTCTTTTGGCCGAAACCCTCTTTTCCTCTACTTCTTCGTCATAGCCAAACCTGCACCTTTCCATTGTGGTTGCTAGTAGCCGAATATAGAGCATCTTCAATCGGCATACTCTTGTTCTTTAGTAAGGAGCCTTCTTTTCCTTATGTTTTCTATTCATTTGATTTCTCTTTTCTCTCTTTGGTTTGGCTAATCGAAGGTTTTGAATCGTATCTGTGGGCATTGGTGGATGGTAGAGGGGTTTATTTCCATCATCTTTTTTTCATGCGGCCTACTTTCGAGAGGATCTCGGTAAGTGAGTGTTGGCCAAATGGGTAGTAAGGGGATTCTTTATCAGTTTGTTTGGTCGAAAGGCCACCTTTTTTGTTTGCTTTGAGAATCGATTCTAATATTGGTGCTACCTAAGGATTCAATCTATTTTATAGGCCAATCTTCTAGAACCTCGGCTTTCGTTGGTTGAGGTAAGGAGTTTCCTTTTGTTTGACATGTTATCTTTCTTTCTATCTCGTTGCGTTAATCTAGTTTCCTGATTAAAGACCCTTACCATGGATGCAAGTGTAGGTCAATCTAGAGAAGGGAGCGAACCCTAGTTTCGGCTCCTAAGTTCAAAAAGTGAGCAGTGTCTGCGGTTCAAGATTGGCCACCGGGTTGTGGACCGGCTTCAGAATAGAACAGTAGGCAAATAGTCGTTGTTTCGGTTAACGAAAGTGTCGACATAGAAAGCATAGTGTTGCGTGTTACCAGGTGTGTACTACTCACACGCTTTCGTTTCTGTTGTTATTATGTTATTAACAAAAAGGGGCGAAAAGTCGAAATAATTGGTATGCTTGATTAAATACCCTTACGGGTAAAGGTTGGAGATGCTGGGTAAGTTCTTCTATACTGATATTACTGTTAATATGTTCGTATGTATATTTTGATGTTAGTCACGTATTAAATATAATCTGTATATGCTGATATATTGCATGGCACCCATACATATTGTGCACAATGAAAAGAGCATGGGCTTGGGATTGATTGATGGAGGAGGAAGAATTAGTGACTACGGTCACGAGTAACTTTTGTCACCAGTGGTCTAAGTACCACGGTGGTTAAAACCACGGATAATCTGATGAGTGACTATTGTCACGAGTGGTCAAGTACCACGGTGGTTAATACCACAATTGCTTATATCAGTGACTTATCTCGGTGGTCTATGACCACAGTGGGTTGGCCCCACGTATGCTTAATTGCTAGAGATCGTCATGATGGTCTATGACCATGGTGGTTATGAACCACAGTGGCATAATGACACGAGAGTTTTGGATGGAGAGTTGATCTAGGATGGGTTGCATTGCATGCACATAACATGACTTGTAATGAGTGGGCTAAGGCCCAAATTGTGTTGCATGGGGAAATGTACACACTGAGTCTCGATGACTCACCCCTTTGTTAATTTTGCAGGTGATCAAGTAGATAGCGGGTTTTGGGCCGAGACAAACTCGAGGTGGCCATGCGTTGCGAAGTTTTCCAAAGTTTTTTAAAGTTTTTCAAATCTACTCGAGGTGGCCGAGATCGGGTTTGTGGTGTTATAAAGACACGGCTGTGTGTCTCAGCCGTGTGGAGGACACGGGCTAGAACATGGGCGTGTGACCCTTATATGTGAGAAAAATTTCAAAAGTCGCGAAAAATTTTCCTGAGGATCCGGTTTAATCTCGACCCGATGGTAATGCATGATTTGGACCTCGAGGGTCTACTAAAGGAACGTTTATAATTAGTCTCGGTATTTGAATGATAATGATTTCAAATTATCTGTAAGTGTTCTGTAATCCTTGGTAATGCCTCGTAACCATGTTTTGGCGACGGATACAGGTTGGGGGTGTTACATTTAGTGGTATAACAGCTATAGTTTAGTCGGCTCTCAGACCTAACATAGCATATGTGAAGTCTAAAAATACATGCCATTATAGAACCTGTGATAGTGTGATATCTCTCGACTTTGATGAGAATTATTTTACTAATAGATAGAGATGCTTCCAACCGAGCTAATTCCAATAGTGATGAAAGTGATATTTGAGTATTTAATAGAAAAAAGGGAATTGCCTATGATGAGTAAAGATTTATAAAGGTATGAAATAAATGTTTGTAATCAATATATTGATGATAAAAATCATGTTATGTGTGCATATATGAAAGCCAAATTTTGAGGCTTTATGACCTTCATAAGTATAGTTTTATACAGAGAAATTTACCAGATTTATATTGATTAAGTTTACAAGTGTGAAATTGAAGAGTTCAGTGGCTAAATGATTAATAACGCATATAGAACTAAGAATGGGTTAGTTAGTAAATTATTATAATTGAGATATCAGATCATTTATTTTGAATATTATTCAGAATATACAATATTATTGAGAAAGAACTTATTCATGAGGAATCGATTTATTCAAGTATGGTATTTACAAAACGAAATTTCTGAAAAATTTCTTTTGAATTAGTTCCTTTAGTGAACCGAATAATTTGATATTATTGATTGCTTTACTAGTCAATGGAGTAGTAATGAAGTCATAAAAATATTTGAAAGCAGTTGTTATAATTGGATATGATGTAGCGATTTCTTTTGGGTAATTTACATGATCTGTTATTTTTAGAAATATATGTGAATGTTCATTTTCAAATGTGATTCTTATTTACATGGAAAGGTTGTTTGATTATGATATTGGAATGAATTATTGAAAGTCTTGATAAACTATGAGCGGTACTGTTCTATACTTCTCTGGTATTCTAATCGATTATGCTTGAGAGGACACTTGATGGAAACATTCATATGATATTGCTTTCTACTTCTATTGGGTCGAAGCTCTGAATTGCAAATATGATTTATTCGTGAAAGATATTCATTGACTGAAGATGAAAGTTCTGTTGACCAAAGCATCAGTTCTAGTTCAGCCTAAATCGGGTAAGAAAGTTGTGATTTACAGTGATATATCATTGAGTCGGTAAACTGTGTTTTAATGCAGTAAGACAAAGTAATGGTCTACACTTTTAAACAGTTAACAATTGTATGAAAAATAATTACCTGATGTATGATTTAGAAGTGGCCGTTAATGTTTCAGCCTTGAAAACTGGTGATACTATTTGTCAGTGAAAAATATCTGAACCTCTCCACTGAAGGAATTTGCGAGGACGAAAATTCTTAAAGGGGGAGAGTTGTAACAGAAAAATTTTAGCGATATCGGAAATAGTGGTTCGAGACCACCAAATCCGACAAATAAATTCATAAATTATATTATTTAATATATACGAGCCAAATGAAGCTTTTAAAAGATTTTTGAAATAGTAAATTGTGTTTTATAAAGATTTATTTGATCAAGAAATCGAGAAAAAGAGGTGTCCAGATCTCGGTGTTATAAATCGAGCCATAAATATTTTTATGAATATTTACGGAGTGTTAATAAGGTAGTATTAAAATTTCGTTAGAAAATTTTAACGTTCGGGTGGTTAATTAAATAAAAAGAACTAAATTGAAAAAGGTGTAAAAGTTGCTAGAAGGATTAAATAGCTCAATTGTCAAATGAGGAAGGACCTAAATTGGAAATAAGCCTAAAGGAGATATTTTGGGCGGCAATAGTTGAGAAAAATCAGGAAATGGGTTAAATAAGGGCAAAATTGGAAAATTGCCAAAATTAGTTAAATAAAAATGGGACCAAATTGGAATATCTAGAACTCTCATCATTTTTCTTTATATTCATCAGCTGAAAATCAGCCATGGAAGAGGGTTCAAGCTGGTTTTCATACTCTAGCTTCATGTAAGTCTAATTCTTGCTTTCTCTTTGAAATTTCTAAGTTTTTGGACTTTTACAATTTGGACCAACTTACTATGTCATTAGTTTTTGATTCCATGGCTAACTTTTAAAGTTTCTATGAATGAGTGCTAGAAGCAGATGATGAATAAACATAGAATTGAAGCTTTAATTTTGATATATGATGATTTTATCAAGTAAAATTGATGGAAATTGATTTTAGGATCTAAATGTGAAAGAGTTTGGAATTATGGTCTAGTGCTAAGGTTTTGATTTCTAAGGGTTATGAAGTAGTTTAAAATGATAAAATAAAGTATTAATTGAGAAAAATTAGCTCAATTGAGGGGTTAATTGAGCAAGGACTGAATTGTATGAACTGTGAAATTTGGGGCAAAATGAAAATCAACATTTTGCACTAAAACAGTTTTGGACAGCAGCAGTAGTCCAACTTTGAAAAATCACTAGAAATTGTAGAAACTGAATTAGAGGATGAATAAAATATGAAATTAAAGCTTATTGAGTCTATTTTCATATGAAAGAAACGATGTAAGCAAAAGGAATTTCACATTCTGAGATATTTGTATTTTTGTAAGACAGAGTCAGAATTATTTCGGAATCCCCTTTTCTGAATTGGGAAAATCATTAAAAATTTTAAAAAAATAATTATGGTTTATAATTTATATGCTTAAATTTATTAATTAGTTTAATTTCAAGAGATAAAATAGGAACATTATCAAAATTCTGTACGATGAGATAATTAATTTTTAGTGAAGAGAGGTTTGAACTATCGGATAGCAGAACATGGGTGACTTTAAAGAATAAATTTTACTTATTGGATAAACCAAAAATTCTGAAAATTTTATGGTAAGAATATATTTGAGTCCAGTTTCAGGTAAAATTAGCGGATCTTAATTTGGAGTTTTTTAGCTCAATATAAAAATAATTTAGTGACTATGACACAGATGGACAGCTTGAATATTCATATAAGTAGATAGTGAAAATTATAGATAATGTTACTTACAAGTGTGTTATTTATATTAAGGATGTGGATGGAGAGGAGGAGGAAAAATATATGAATGAATTGTGTATAAATTGATCACATGCTCGATTATAATCGATAAATGTTAAATTAGAAATGATATAATGTTTTATTTCGAATATTTACTATGAAATTGTGATTATCGTTATGATATAAAAATTGAATTTGTAAGTTTGTATGTAAATAATACATCGTTTTTTTTTTTATGTTTTAATATTTTGTTATATTATATGAGATATGTTTGAATATGGAGTAATTATTTGATGTAAATTATGAATTGTGATTGATTATGGATGAATTGGTAAAATGTTGAAAAGTGAGAATTCCCAGTTGAACCTTCGGAATAGAAAAGATACGAATGAGGTAGCTAGGTCACATGTGTGGTACTAAGTGTAGGCCACTATGTGTACAAAGAGAGCTACGAGATGGTTTTAGGTCACGTGTGCAGTACTAAGTGCAGGCTACTACGTGTACCAGACAGATAGGTCGCATGTGTAGTACTAAGTGTAGGCTACTATGCATACCCGATAGCTTCGATCACATGTGTAGTAATAAGTGCAGGCTACTATGTGCACCAGGTAGCTTCGGATACAAGGGTGATACTATGTGTAGGCCACCATGTATTTGTTATTATTCCGATGAGTTCAATAGGAAATTAACTAAGTGAAAATACATTTGATCATGTAACGACTAAGTGTAATTGAATATGACTATGTGATGAATAAGTGATTTGTCAATTTAAATTGTGATTGGCAGGAAGAATTAGTGAGTTGCATGTCTATGAATTGTTACACGTATTTTTCTAAAATACAAGAAAATGATGGTACTTGATACTTGGAAATATGAGACTGTGATATATAAAAACATGGAATATGTTTGATAAATGTGTTTATTCATAATTATAGAACTGTACACCTCAAGTGTACTATTTGTGTAAAGATGATGTTTTAAATGATTTGATGTGTAGAACTCAAATATGAAGTAGTTAGAAATTAAGATAAATTGTTATGAAAATGTATATGAAATACAGGGGTATGATTATTATATGTGATATGAATACATAATGTGAAAAAGTATAGGTATAAGAGGAATTTAAAAAGAATTGAGCCCATATACATTTCTTATTATTTATATGAAGTGTATGACTAACAAATGGTAATAAGTATAAGGCTTGGTTGAATATCTTAAATTGGTTCTTGATTGTATTAAAATGTTGGTAAAGATAAAGGATCAAGTGAGTGAGAAATATGGCTTGGAAAATAGCCTAATTTTCGTCCACACGGGTAGACACACGGACGTGTGTCTCGGTCGTGTGTGACAAGCTCTCTACCCCATGGGCGTATGGTCTGGCTGTGTGTCCCCTACATAATGAATTTTAGCTTTGAATTGGCCATATGGGCAGAGACATGGCTGTGTGTCTCAGTCGTGTAGAGGACACGGCCCCTAAACATAGGCGTGTATCCATGGTGTGTGACCCTTATATGTGAGAAAAATTTTAAAAGTCGCGAAAAAATTTGTCGAGGATCCGGTTTAGTCTCGACCCGATCTTAATACATGATTTGGACCTCGAGGTTCCGTTAAAAGAACATTTATAATTAGTCTCAGTATTTGAACAATAATGATTTCAAATTATCTGTAAGTGTTCTGTATTCCTGGTAATGCCTCGTAACCCTGCTCTAGCGACGGATACGGGTTGAGGGTGTTACACCATATCTGGGATATGGCATCGATATGAGACTTCATGTAAGACCATAGCTGGGTTATTGGGATCGATACGAGATTACATGTAATATCATATTTGGGATTTGGCATTGGTACGATACTATGCATACGAGATTCCCAAGTATCCTTTAGTATTCCAAATGATTCAACGGGAAATTCAACGAGTATGTCAAAGAAGAGAAAGAGTATGTAAGTAATTATGAATCGGTACAGGTATGTACGCAAAGTCTATAAGCATGGACTTCATGAAATTGTGAGTTCATGATTTCCACGAGAATGATTTTGTGAAAACTTTGTGATTATTAGCCTATACTTGTGATGTATGAAATTCATGATAAATTCGATTGACAATTATGGGATTGGCTTTCAGGCCAAATTCAGTTATGATATAGCATATTTTATTCATGTAAATTATGATTTATCAGATATGAGAAAATGGGAAGATAAGAACTTGACCTGACCCGGCTCAGTAGGTTGAGTTGAGTCATCGTAATTGCCGGATCATCGTCGAGGAAGTATCATTCGGTTTGAACAAAGTGGTGTATTTTGGCTAAGTAAAAGCGGAAGTTGAAAAAGAATTAAAAGATTAGTTGGATATAAGTGAGATATGTTTGGTTTAACAAGAAGGAGGGATAGATAATTTGATAGACGGTGGAATGGAAAATAGAACTCAAGCTTCAAGAACGATTCGATACTATAACGAGTATCGCCCCGGGACTTATATCGCTTAAGGTGGTTGGTGATAAAGTAAAGGTGGACCTTGACCCGTTACCTAAAAAGGTAGAAACCAAAGGTATAATTTGATGGATGAACACCACACCAAAGATGGCGATAAGCTCGGGAAAGAGTTCGGATTGAGGCCACTAGCACGCTAAATAAGTCACTCGAGACTCGTACAAAAATAGAGAGGAAGAAACCTCACAAGAATAATAGTTCATTCAATAAAATGGCAAAAGTCCTTAATACATGAAATGAGCAAACTATTTATAGCTTACAAGAGATAGCCGAATGGACAAAATGAAAAAGCTAAAAAGCTAAGTAATTCAGCTATGAATGTGCCGGAATAATCTAGAAAATATTCATTAATAAGCTAAGTCTATATTCATTTGAATGGAGCACCAAAAGACAACTTCTTGATGAAGGAAATTGACTTGGGTGAAGATGAATGCATAATAGACCATTAGCTATGTGTAGGTCGGCTAGGGGCTTTAATGAGGCATTCATGTTGTGGTGTTTGGCCGAAAAGATGTGTGCCTTAATGAGGGTCTTCAATAGCCATTTGATGTGTGAACAAGGAGCTTGAGAAGTCTCTTGTGTGTGAACATGACCAGCCGATTGGTCACTAGGTGTGAACACCAAATAGGAACGGTTTGAAGGTGCTTTGGGGAGGTGGTCGGCCAAACTTGGGAAATTAAGGTTGCTAGTGTCTCTTGGCCTAATGGACACCTTGGGGAAGCCAATGAATCAGCCACCACTCTTGAATTTGACCATATATGTATCCTTGCATACTTTGAACCAAGTCGTGCATGAACATCATTTAATGCTCCTCTCACATTCGGTTGAACCTACACAGCATATGAACACATTAAACCAATTATAGATTCGGCTGAACATAATCAAAACATCATCTAGACAAATTAAATAACATACTAGGATAAATTAAAACACTTAATTATGGACTAGCTAGTATATTAAATTCGGCTAGCTCAAAAACAAGTGAAAATACTTAATGACCTGAATTGAACTAGGGAATTCGGTCTTGAGCTGTATCAATTTAATTAAAATGAAAATAATACTTAATTTATTAAAATGATGAAAGGAATGAGCTAGAAAGAAACTAAATCGAGCTCAAACGAGCTGAATTAAGCTCAAGTGAGCTGATTTGAGCTAGACAGAGCTTGGGGAGCTAGTGATGAGGGCCTGAACTTCTCCTTTAACATGGAGCTTGTTTTCATTCCAAAGTTTAGCAAATAAAGCTAAAACAGCTTCTTGAAGGCACTTAGCTCGAGCTCGGGTCATGGGTCATGGGTCTTTTAGGGAGCTCGATAGGATCGGGATTAGAGCTTGTTGAGCTTCGGGGCATGGTCATGTCAGAACTTAGGTAATTGAAAGATGTTAAAGTATATGCTTGAAATGTAAATACTCATAATTAATGTGCATGTTTACTATGAGGTTTGAAATGATTTGTATTTGTTGTAATCTGCTACAAAGGAGAGATTATGGTTGTTTGGCTAATGCCAAGATATGTTAAATTATGCTTATAATTTGATAGAGTAAACTTATTATTGAATGAAAATTATAGTTGTGAGCTTTATAGTAATTTGTATTATCTTGTGTTTAAATTGTTAAACTTGATAAAAGATTCGTAAGAGTTGCTTATTATTTTCGTACGGACTTACTAAGCTATATATAGCTCACCCCCTTTCTTTCCAATGTCTTATAGGGTTATTGAGCTAGCTCGGGTTTGAGATTGCCGACGATCCTATCACACTATCAAGCTATCATTTTGGGTATAAATGAATTTAAGCATTTTAAGTCTATGGCATGTATAGGGACTAGGCCAAATTGGTTATACATGTTATTATTATTTTGGCCATATGTGTTAGCTTGTAATTGTTAATGCTTCATCTTATATGTAGCCATGAATGATGGCTTATAACTTATTTATATGTTAATGCCCTCTTTTGAATGTGAAATTAGTATGTTTTTAACGGGCTAAGTATGATGTTTTAAGCATGATAAATGATGAAAAAAGAATGACATGTTATTGTCTTGTTTGTGGTTATTTGGCTGCTCTCACACGCTTGATTTTATGCCATGAGATGTTATGCATATGTGTACAAGTGAGGGTTTTGTTTTTGTCCACACGGGTAGACACACGGGCGTGTGTTCCCTACGGGCATGTGTTTCGGCCGTGTGTCCCCTGCACCTTAATTGTTGCAAAACAAAATGTCCAGAATTGAGCACACTGGCAGAGACACGGGCGTGTGTCCCAGCCGTGTGTGCTACACGGCCTAGCACATGGGCTTGTGGCTCGATTGTGTGGCACAAGTTAGAGAGCACCTTATTTTGAACGCGGCCTGTAGCAAGGGCGTGTCCCTTGGACCACACGGGTGTATGAGCCCTGTAACATGGAAAATTTTCTAAGTTTTGTAAAATTTTCTAAAGTTCTCAGTTTAGTTTCGAATCACTTCCAATACATGTTTTAGGCCTCATAGGCTTGTAATAGGGACTTCATGATCGAATATAAATGGTTTTAATTTGGACGCAAATTTTATGACTGGAGATTGTGTGTTTGCTTGTGATGTGAGTCCGGTAATGCCTCGTACCCTGTTCTGGCGTCAAATACGGGTAAGGGGTGTTACATCCACCCCCTTACTAGTACAGTTTTATACAATGAAATTCACAAGATTTATATTGATTAAGTTCACAAGTGAGAAACTAGAAAGTTCAGTGGCTGAATGATTAATAATGCAGTCAGAGTTGAGAATGGGTTAGTAAGTAAAGATGGTTTTAAAAGAGATATCAGATCTTTCTGAGGATTATTCGGGATACGCAATGTCACTATCAAGGAAAAAGTTATTCATGAATAATCGATTTATTCAGATATGATATCTATAAAACAGATTAACTGGGAATTTCTTCTGAATTGGTTTCTTTAGTAAACTGAATAATGTAAGACTATTGGTGACTTTATTGGCCAGTTGAATAGTGATGAAATTGCAAAGATATTTGAAGTTTTTATAATCAGATATATTACAGCAATCTCTTTTAGGTACTGTAACACCCAAAACCTAGCCTAGACTTTACGATCGAATTTGACGTGTCACATTGAAGTGATTTTCAAAATTTGGACTTGTTGATAACAAAATCCGTAGTTAAGTTAAAATCCATTTAGTTTTTATTGATTGAGAAAATTTGGCAAATTAAGTTATACAACTTGAAAACAGCTTATGACAACGATTACCATATTTGTTACCGTTGGTTTCTTAAACTGAATAAAATTGCGGAAGCTTCTCTAATTAAAACCTTAAAGTTTAAAATGCTTGTTTTTCTTGAAAACAATTATTATTTTGAAAACTCATTTATGTTAGTTTGGCAGTTTAAAACAAGAAATCAAAGCCCAACTAAAAATTAAATCCACAAATGTCCTTATTACATAATCAAAAGCCCAATATGAATTTTAAATAAATTAGTCTAAAGTAGAACATTAGCGATTGTGTGGCCACCTCCGAGTCCCTCGCGGCTCCAAATCATCCAAGGCTGGGGATTACCTGTATAGTTAAAAGAAAGGTCAAGTTTACAAAAACTCAGTGTGTAATCCCCTATCAGTCAATCAATAACAATATATGCAGTAATAGTCTGGGCCTAAGCCCTATTCAATAACAGTGCAGAGTGGGCCTTAGCCCATTACAGTATCAGTACGGTGCAAATATGCAACCCACCCCAATCCAGCCAACGCACCACCCGTACCAACCAACACACCATGTGGGGATAAAATCGACCCTCCCAGACAGCACACCAATATCGCAGCATAGCTGCCAGTAATAATGACGCAGCAGAGCTACCAGTAACAATGAATGTGGTAGAGCCACCAGTACAGTACTTCCTCCATATCAGAATCCCAACCCCATGTAGTATGTTATGTCATAATAGTTCGTGTTTGCAAAGTGTCCTACTCAATACATTCTTACAAATAATCATACACTCATCAGTCAACCTACCCCTAGAGGTAAGATGGTCATTTCCATCTATTAGGGGTAAATGAGTAATTTTACCCTCTAGGGGTATTTTGGTCACTTTACCTATTTTGGGGTCTCAGTGCAGATAACGACCTCTCCAAAGGTTTATAGTCGCCTCGAGTGACACAGATAACCTAAATGGTCATAACGGTGTAAAAGGGCCCAAGGCCATTATTCGACCAAGTGGGCCCACACACTCGTGTGGCCCATTTAGCCCAAATTCAGACACGGCTATGCGAACTACACAGTCCAATTCAGTATATGCCACAAATTGTGGATTTCATTTGTGTGGGCCCACGAGCCCATTGGGCCCACACGGCCCATTTCGACCCAACGTGGCCCAATACGGCCTAAGCCCATGAGAATGCTCATGGAGGCCTTTACAGTCTATCACCGACGTTTCGTAGGTTTGGCTTACCACACGAGCGATCACACGCTCGTATAGTCTCAAACACCATTGTAATGCCCTGAATTTGGGCCTAGAAGTATTGGGCCTTGAGTATGAGTCCGTAAGGAGGCTGTAAATAGGTATTTAATTGTGCAAGGAAATGACACGATTAAATGTCTACTCAAGTGGTTAAGGGTCTTGAAGAGTTGGAAAAGTCCTGGGTTCAAACCTGGGCTTTAGCAAAATTTTTTGTTTTAAGTGAATTAAACCCTGGAAGTAAGTAAGTAGGCTTTAAGAATATTGTTGGGGAAATTATGACATAAGGAAGCATGTGCTCTAATGGTTGTGGCGTCATTAAGGTTGTAAGGGAGCCTGGGTTCAAGTCTTGGCCCTTGCAATTTGTTTTGGTTTCTCTTTTAAAGGAATCTGGACTTTGGCTTATAGACCTTTTTATTAATTGAGGATATTTTGTAATACAAGAGGAGCTTGTGGCTTAGTGGCAAGTGGCGTGAAAGGATTGATGTGAGGACTTGGGTTCGAATCCCCTTTCAAGTAAAATACAATCATTTTGCTACATGGGGATGGTAAGTGGTTGAATTGGATTGAAACTATGGAAGGTTGTTGTGGACTTGGTAAAAGGGTGACTTTTGAATTGGTCATGGAGAAAATGTAGGAGGAAAAAGGGGAATTTGAATTGGATGGTGGAGAGGTTGGAGAAGGGATATTAGGAGTGGATTAAGGGTGGTGGATGGTTTGAGTGATTTGGGGAGGAAAATTTGGGATAAGAGAGGTGTGTGCCGAATGAGAATTCTGGCTTATCAGAAATCAGCTTTGAGTAGTCTTTTACGCTCTAATTCGGTGGCTTGAAGCATTTTGGTTTTCTTTTCTTTCTTGGAGGCCAATTTGTGCTAAGAGTGTGGGCCGTATCTTTTCATTTTTGGTCATATCGAATACCTTTTGGGTTCTTCTGTTCTCTACTTTGCATTCCTCCATAAACCTCCTGTCAAACCGATTCTTTTTCTCTCATATACCTCTTCACGATTTTGCTGAATATTTCTTTTCTCTCTCAATTGGTTGATGTGTTTTTGGCCAAACACATTGTTATCTCCTCTCTTCCTTCTTTCGGCTTTTCTCATTTCCCTCCTCTTTTGCTAGAGCCGAATAACCTCTGAACTTCTGTGCTAGTTGAATACGTGGTTTCAGGGGAGTGCGATTGTTTCTTCTCGTGCCTTAGTTTAAGGGTGTGTTGTGGTGGTGGCCGGATACTTCTGTCTCTCAGTCTTAATTCCATAGTTGGGTAAGTTGTGATACTCCTGGTTCAATTATTTGCGAATATGATATTAGTTATTGAGTCGTGAATACGATGCAGGTAGTTTTTTTTAAGGACTTGAAGTGAAGTGATCTCCTGCGACGACCTGAGTGAGATTGATTAATGCGGGTGACAGGTAAGCCTCTAAATAGGAGTTTTGGGTTAAGGTTCTCTTCAATTGATTGATAAGCGACTAACCGAAGTTTCTGATTGTGTTAGGTTGGTGTTTTTATGGGTTAGTCGCGCACGTTCGCAATCAGGTGTGTATTTTACCCTGTACCTGATAGTCGGCTGATAAGTCGAAGGTGTGTAACCACACTCCTTCTGATCGTATATCGACAAAATGCCGAAAAGTCGAAGTACCGGCGAATGATGCCACGTGAGTGTGCGATCGTCGTGTGGTGGATCGAGCCCACGAACATGGGCGTTAGTCTGTAGAGGCCACCACGAGTGCTCTCGTGATCTTGGTCTGTTCTGGGCCTCGTTGGGCTGAAATGGGCTGTGTGGGCCTAGTGGGCTTGTGGGCCCACACGGATAAAATGTATGTGATATGGTAGTGTTGTTTGGACTGTGACGTTTGCATAATTGTGGCTGTTTTTGGGCTAAATGGGCCACACGAGTGTGTGGACCCACTTGGGCCGAGTAATGGGCCTTACCGTTGTGATTATTTAGGTTACTTAAGTCGGTTGAGTCAACAGTGGACCTTCTATTGGGTCGCTGAGACCCCGATTTGCGAAAATTGCCGAGATTTGCAAAAATTACTAAAATACCCCTGGTTTGCAAAATTATCGAAATACCTCCGGTTTGCAAAATTACTAAAATACGCCCGATTTATGAAAAATACCGAAATACCCCTAATTTGTGAAATTATCGAAATACCCCCAATTTGCAAAATTATCGAAATACCCCTTATTTGTAAAAATTACCGAAATACCCCTATTTGCAAAATTATCGAAATGCCCTCGATTTGTAAAATTACAGAAATACCCTCGATTTGCAAAATTACCGAAATACCCCAATTTACAAAATTATCGAAATACCCCTGATTTGTGAAAATTATCGAAATACCCTCAATTTGCAAAATTATCGAAATACCCCTGGTTTGCAAAATTACCGAATTAGCCCCCGGTTTGCAAAATTATCAAAATACCCCCAATTTGCAAAATTATCGAAATACCCCCATTTTGCAAAATTACCGAATTACCCCCAGGTTGCAAAATTACCGAAATACCCCTATAGCGTAGAATTACCGAAATACCCTTGAATTGTAGGATTATCGAAATACCCTGATAGGGTCAAATGACCGTTTTCCCTTGTGGGTAAATGACTGACTTAGACTATGAATTTGATTGATTTGACTGTGATCGTATGACTGTGTTTAAACTGACTTGACTGTGGTCGTGTGTGTAACACCCTAAACCCGGTCAAAACGTTACGACCGAATCTGGATTGCTACAGAAGAAGTAGATTTAAAAACTTTATAAAACATCACGATTTGAGAAATTATCTTGTTTGATGAATTTAGGTTAAGAGCCTTTTTGTTAATCAAAACTTGTTAGGCTAATACCATTATAACAAAATATATTACTGTTGATTAACTAGGCCGATTGGATGCTAAAAACAGGCTTATTTTGGCAAAAGCAAACTTAGAAAAATATTTTAAAGGTGAAAATTTAAGTAACTTTTCGAGTGCTTGATTTCCTTGGAAATAACATCTGAAATGTTGAGAAAGTTTCAAGTTTTATTTGTAAATTACTGGCTACCCGTTTGTCGTGAATTTGGGAAAAACTTCTTGTTATGTTTTTAGGGAAAACCCCATTTTTGAATGATTCATAGTACGAATAAAATCAACGTATAAACAAACCCCAAATTAAAGTTTAAGCGGCCTTATTACAAATCAAAAATACCAAAATAAACTAATTTAAAGTTAAAGTTCGAATTTACTAAAGAAACCGCAACGCATGGCCACCTCGAGTCTGTCTCGGCCCCAAAATCCGCAATCTACTAATCACCTGCAAAATTAGCAAAGGGGTGCGTCATCAAGACTCAGTGTGTACATTTTCCCATGCAACGCAACTTGGGCCTTAGCCCACTAAATACAGTCCATGTTATGAGCATGCAATGCGACCCATCCCAGATCAGCTCTCCATCCAAAACTCCCGTGGCAGTATGCCACCGTGGTTCATAACCACCGTGGTCCTAGACCACTCGTGACCGTAGTCACTCGTGACAAAGTCACTGTAATATAATCGTGGGGCCAACCAACCGTGGTCATAAACCACCGTGACGATCTCTAGCAATAAAGCTTACGTGGGGCCAACCCACTGTGGTCATAGACCACCGAGATAAGTCACTGTTATAAGGAATCGTGGTATTAACCACTGTGGTACTTGACCACTCGTGTCAAAAGTCACTCGTGACCGTAGTCACTGATTCTCCCTCCTCCATCAATCAATTCCGAGCCCATGCTCTTTTCATTGTGCACAATATGTTTGGATGCCATGTAATATATCAACATATACAGATTATATTTCATACGTGATTAACATCAAAATATACATACAAATATATTAACTGTAATATTAGTATCAAAGAACTTACCCGGAGTCTCCAACCTTTACCTGTAAGGGTATTTAATCTATCATATCAATTATTTCGGCTTTTCGCCCATTTTTGCTAATAACATATTAACAACAGAAATGAAGGCGTGTGAGTAGTACACACTTGGTAACCCGCAACACTATGCTTTCTATGTCGACACTTTCGTTAACCGAAACGACAAATATTTGCCTACTACTTTGTTCTAAAGCCGGTCCACAACTCAGTGGCCAATCTCGTACCGCAGACACCGCTCGCTTTTTGAACTTAGGGGCTGGGACTACGGGTCCAACCTTTTCCTTTTCTTGGCTGGTATTTGAGTCCATGAAAGAGATCTTAATCATCAGACTAGATTAAGGCATTGAAGCAGCGAAAATAACGATATACACTCAATATGTAAAGATTCCCTTACCTAGATCGACAGAATCCCGAAAGCCAACAACTTGTATTAAGAAATCAGCTGAGTCCCTACATCAACACCATATAAGAATCGGTTCTCACAAATGAATCCAAAGAAGTGGCCTCTCGGCCAAACAGCGAATAGAGACCCTCTTATGGCCTATTCGGCCAACAACACTTACCAACGTCCTCTCGAAAGCAGGCCACACAAAGAAGAGATGATGGAAATACGCCCCCCAAAGAACAAGAGTATGCCGAATGAAGAGGCTCTATATTCAGCTATTAGCAAACACGATGGAAAGGTGCAGGTTCGGCTATGAAGAAGAAGTAGGTAGCTAATGGTCTAGAGAGATTCGCCAGAGAAATAAGGAGAGAAGAGAGACAAAGAGAAAGAGATGAGAGGTAGATTTCGGTTAGAAGAGAAAGTAGAGGAAAGGAGGGTTCGGCCAAAAGAATTAAAAAAAGTAGAAGGGAAAAGAAAAGGAAAAGAGAGGGGTTATGGTCAAGGGAAGGTTCGGCTAAGGAGAAATAGAGTGTAGAAACCAAAAGAAGAGAAAACTGTTCAAGCAAGAACCCGAAATGGTGAGGAGAGATTCGACTAGCAACCACAAGAATGATTCAGTTTTTGGGAGGATGGAAGAGAAAGAAATATGTGATAAGAGATAAAGTATTTGCCAAAGATGAAGAAGGTTATAGACTTTCGGCACTTACTAGGAAGAGGCTACCAGGAAATGGACCTCAAAAGTGCTCACATTCACAACAACACACACACACTCCCTAAACTAAAAATGTCAACAAAACTAACCCCAAACAAAACTAAATTTGGCACACCCCAAGCTAGCCCTAAACCGAATCCTTACACCCCACTTCAAGCTTTCCACATTCGGCCACCACTCCACCAACATCAAATCCCATATTTTCCTCCTACTTTCACTCCCCTTCATTCATTTGAATTAACTTGACTAATTCAAACTCCATCACCCTCTCATAGCCACCCATTCAAACACTTTGACCAATTCCACACCTATCCAAGAAGTGTCCTTGCCGAATCCACCACCTTAGCTCTCTAAATGCAAAAATTGAAGCACCTAAGTGAGGCTTATGAGACTCGAACCTACTCCCTGCTGTTTCTACCTTGTGACGCCACTTTTAAGCACTCTAAGTGGCTTTTCCAAGCCACTTTACCACCTCCTTATTTGTGTCATCAAATACCGATATTAATTCCTATGTCCTACCTCAGCTACTTCCCCCTAAAATGCTTAAAACAAAATTTTCATCAAAGCTCAGGCCTAACCCTGAGCCTTTCTTGGGCCCCCAAATACACCAAATTAGCACACGGAGCATAGCATACACACAGAAACATATTAAAGGCATAGCCCCAAATTCAGGATGTTACACTGTGACAGATATGCTTTTAATATATGTCTAAATGACTGTTATTGAGCACGGCCATTTTGAATACACGTGTAATGATTGAGCATGACATACACGACATATTGCATGGGGTTGGGACATTGATACGGAGGAAGTACTGATAGGGTTGCACGGGTCACATGAGACAATTGTGAATCTAGTATTGATAT
Organism: Gossypium bickii; assembly: GCA_025503065.1. Taxonomy (NCBI): domain Eukaryota; kingdom Viridiplantae; phylum Streptophyta; class Magnoliopsida; order Malvales; family Malvaceae; genus Gossypium; species Gossypium bickii. The sequence continues at coordinate 54,962,606 of CP106717.1, read as the reverse complement.
GTTAAGGTCGCACGGGTCACATGAGACGATTGGGGATCGATGGACGGCTCAAAGCCGCGTAATCTGATTATGGCTCTGTGCCAACCTAAATATGGCTCTGTGCCAGCTTGATTATGGCTTTGTGCCAATTGTATTTATCGTGGCTATGTGCCTAACATATATATTGATGACTCTATGTCGATCATAATTACCCGTGGCTATGTGTCGGTTATATTACCGTCGCTGATGGCTATGTGCCAAACTTATTACAGTTACTGATAGCTTTATGCCATCCTGATTATGGCTCTATGCCATCCTGATTATGGTTTATAACCATTATGTTTATGGCTTTTAGCCGTTCTGTCCACGACGCCGAGCCGTTCTGTTGACTTAGTGTCGCAACCGGTGCTAAGCTTGGTGTGTTGGTTGGGTGGGTCGATTTTATCCCCATAGGAGTGTAGGGTTGGTACGGGTGGTGTGTTGGCTGGATCGGGGTGGGATGCATCCTCATACTGCTGCATACCTATTTATGAGATCTGTCATTATAATGGGCCTTCTTGTTCTGTTATTGGTTTGGGCTGGGCCCAATTGATTCTGTTATGGGTTGTGACCCAAATGACATTGTAGTGGGCTTTGGCCCACATATGCTCTGAACTGGACTGTACTATTACTGTTAAAGGGCTTTGGCCCAAACTGTTTTGGGTTCTGTATACTGACTCTTACTCTAGTAAGGGGATTACACACTGAGTTTTCTTAAACTCACCCCGTTTTTAACTGTAAAGGTAATCCAGTGTTAGGAAGATTAGTGCTGCAAGGGACTCGGTGAAGGCCACACACTATTTATGTTTTCTGTTTTGATTATTTACATTCAAGTATTTTAATTTTGGGTTTTTATTTACTTTGGTTTATATCTGTTAGAAGTAAGTCATGGTTTTCCAAAATGTTAACTGTTTTATTTTTCAACAACACTACATTTCCGCAACATTTTTGAAATGGTTTCGAGACTTAATCTTTAAACATCACGTTTTCGTAAACCGGTTACTTTTAAACTTAGTTCCGCATTTGAAAAGGAACTTTGGGAATAAACTTAATATATTTTCTGTGTACCACGTGTTAAAAATAAACTAACGTAACTAGGATTTTACTCAAGCTTTTAATTAATAAGGGTTTTAAATGAAAGCATGGTTTTTGAAAAACACTTCAATGTGGCACGCCGGATTCGGACCTAACTTCTTGGCCAGGTTTGGGGTGTTACAACTGTGTTTTCGGCTTTTCGACTTTTTTCGTTCTACAGTTACAGTGGGGTGTCTACACACCTGTTTGCGCAACAAATAAAATACCCCACGCGCGATAAACCGACAATCATCTTAAAATAATCAATCTTTCATCCTTTCATGATCATTAACACGAAAGCCCCAAACCGATATCACCACTTACCTTGACCAAAAGTTATGCAATTATTACTCTTAGATCACTGGTTGAAAAATATCACAACCTTCTTCTTGATTCACTGCGCATATAACAGATTTCAGTAGCATTAATCGTTTAATATAAGGCTTGAATTGATACCCATAGTCCAAAGAATTAGAGTTAGAGCAGATTGGGTACTCGGCCAATACTACAAAACAAACCTACTTACCCGACAGTATTTGGCCAAAGAAGTATTTGAAGAAGAAAGTAAAGATGTGCAGAGAAGCAAGGTAGTCGACGCTCCACCGATTGTTAGAGACTATCATCCAAATGGTTTCGAAATAACAAGACAAGGTTTATGACATTCAGTCAATATTGAAAAAGCAGAAAAACAAAAGAGAGGGGAAAAGAGAAGATGTAGTATTTGGCTTACCGAAGTGTTATGAACAGAAGAAGAAATCGCTGTCCACTACCAAAATCGATTAGCACAGTAGAGAAAGACAAAGAGAGAATCAACCACTCATTCAAAGAGGAAAAGAGAAATGTTGAGAAGAAAAATAAGGAAGGTTTGGCTATTTCTTTAAGAAAAGAGGAAGAGAGACGAAAGTAGTAATGATCCAGAGATAGTATATTTGGCAAAGTGATTTATGATGCTAAGACACAAAGAAAAAAAACCAATTTGGCCAAGGAGAAACAACAAAGAAGAAAAATGCCAAAAGAAAGAAAACTGAACAAGGACTATACTAAAAGAAGTCTCTGCTGAATTTTTTAGTAGCTAGACTTCAAATTCAACACTACTCTCCCCACAAGCAAACTCCTAAATTTCCTCCTAAAATCTCTCCCCAATCCTCTCCACGAGTTGCACCACAATCCACTCCTCAAATCTCTCCAATCTCTCATCTATCAATTTTTTTTCTGCAACTCAACTATTAGCGTGACCATCAGCAAAATAAATACCCGCTCATGATATGCCAACACTCGAACCTCAGACCCCTTGCCACACTTGTAACGCCACAACCGATGAACCATTAGGCTTTTTGTGACTTAAAACAAGCACAATAATTAATAAGACCTATGTGCCATTGTTTAGATTCTTTTAAGAGCAAAATTTAAAATTCTGCAAAAGCTAAGACTTGAACCTAGGCTTATCAAACACTCCCCAAACACACATAAATCACTTAGCCATTAAAGCAAACAAGCAACTTGTGTTAGATCATGCAAAATTAAAGACCCTATATTTTTGGGGCGTTACAGGTGTTCTACATATTTTGTTATTCTCAAAGGCATATGAAATTGTTCATGTTTAGATGCAATATTTATCATATAGAAAGATTGGCAAATCATGATATTAGATAGAATTATTGTTAGTTTGGTTGATTTATGATTGACATTGCTCTATCTTCCTCTAGTCTTTTAAAACTATTATGTTTGATAGAAGATTTGATGATAAGATTTATATGATACTATTTTCTACTTCTACTGGTTGAAGCCCTGGATTACGAATATGCAATTTATATTGTCTTTATTACAGTTGTTTATACTACGTATATGTGATATTACTCATCTGGATTTTCTCTAAGATATAGTCAATTTCTTTATTATCCAAACATGGTTTATCTGTGAAAGATATTCATTGGTCGGAGGTAATTACATTTATTACTATTATAAATATTGACTTGATCATGAGAGTTCAGTAATATGGATATCAGATTATAGAAGTTGTACTACTACACTAGTTGATGTTGGGACTACTTTTGGTTTTTCTCTTCTATTTGGAGAATATTATTGATGTCGAGTTATTACAGAAAATATGTAATATTTGAATGGACCGATAAATATTAGTAATATTTTGACCAGTTGGAAGCTTTGTTGACCAAAGTATCAATTTTGGTTCAGCCTGAATCGGGTAAGAAAATTGTTATTATGGTGATGTATTACTGAATGGGTTAGATTGTGTTTGATGCATAATGGCAAAGGAATAGCCTATACTTCCAGACAGCTAAAATCGTATGAGAAGAATTACTCGATACATGATTTAGAAGCTATAACTATTGTATTTACACTGAAAATGTACCGACATTAATAGTTGGTGAATAATGCTGCATATTTACTGATTATAAAAATTAAAATTATTTGATGTCACAAAAAGATTTGGATCTGAGACAGTGTAGATGGCTTGAATTGCTGAAAGATTATGATTTGACAATTGAATATCACTCGGAAAAAGCGAATGTGGTTACAGATATTCTGAGTAGAAATGTAACACCCCTTACCCGAAACCCTTGCCGGAGTCGGGTACGTGGCATTACTAGACTTGACCATTAACTCGGGAAGTAAAATTTTTAAAGCTGTCCAACTGCGTCACGCTGACTAAATCGACCATAACTCGAGTTACAAAACTCGAAATTTAGATCCGTAAATTTTCCTTGAAACTAGACTCATACAACTATTCACCATAATTTTTCCAGAATTTTTCATGTAGCCAATTAGTACATTTTATTCATCAAAGTTACCCTTATTACACTGCTTGACAATTCTGACCTGTCCCTACAAAAATGCAGTTATCTCATTGCACAAGTTTCCTATGATGTGCTTGTTTATACCAATGAAAAATAGATTCATTAAGGGTTCTACACATATAAACCATGCTTCTTAATTATTTTTGTACAATTTATGGCAATTTTTCCAAAACAGAACAGTGACTCACGAATTCATTCAGAGCAGGTCTCACTAAAACTGAATTATCTCATAATATATAAATCTTTTGCCTACTCTGTTTCTTTCATGTAAAAATAGACACAATAAGGTTTAATTCCATATCTCATTCACCTTTTAATTCAATATACCCTATTTTTGGTGATTTTTCTAACTCACATCACTGCTGTTACTACAAGCTGTTTTGTTGCATTTATGAAAGACTAGCTTCTAACCGAACCTACCTACATTCCTAATTCAAGGATTCATTTCAGTATATAAACATTTCCTTAACAAAATGATTAAACTTTGATTAAGAAAGCATAAACCTTGCCATCATGAACCAACATACACATCAAAAACACAACAACGTATTTAACTAGAAATTTAGCACATATTCGCATGGCCATTATATACATGAACCGTGAAATTTTATCGAACAAAAACCAAGCCTTTTTCCTATACATGCCTTTGTTTAAAACCAAAATGAAAGAGTACCAAAATATAGATTGATAGTGTTGGCGACTTCCTTGACGATCCGTCTTGAGCCCGTAGCGTAACTCCAAAATCTATAAAACAGAGGAAATATTTCACATAATTAAGCTTACTAGCTTAGTAAGTCCTAAATTTATAATAGCATAACATTTAAATTAATCAACTTATGACATTTTCCACAAACATTTAATTATGATAATTTATCTACATAAAGCCAAATCTTATTAGTACATTAACCAAGAAATTATACTTGATTCCATAAACTGTATTATTACATGTACGACTTAATATATTTTACAAGTATCACATACCCCAAGTTGTGTAACTATAGCATTCATATCAACCACACTACCATATTAAAATTTCTTGTATTCCAAGCATTTATACATGCAAACCGAATTTCCATAGTAGTAGTAGGCATAACATACCTTACATACTTACCTGAACCGTATACTCAATCGAGTTAGCTTTAAATTGTCTTGAGTTAAGATTCAACTTCTCTTTTAAAATACATCACCGGCATGAAGCTCCCACTAGGCGTAAAAGCATGAAAGGTAACACCGGCACAAGGCCTGCTAGGCGTAAAAGCCTGAAAAGTAACACCGGCACAAGGCCTGCTAGGCATAAAGCCCGATAATTAACACCGGCACAAGGCCTGCTAGGCATAAAGCCCGATAATTAACACCGGCACAAGGCACGCTGGGCATAAGCCCGATTATGTCACCGACACGAGGCTCGCTAGGCTCAAAGTCCGAAGGTCGAATGGTTTTACATGCTTTTCACATTTCATTATCACATATCGAATCATATGTATTTATTCACATTGCATTAAAATATTGAAAACCAATCCAATCCATAATCATCACATTCGCCAACTCATGATTTTACACCAAACTTATATAAATTTTATCATTCATTAGATTTATAAATAGCCCTTAAACATAAGGTAGCTCGAGATCTTACTTATTCACCTTGCATTAGCCAAAATAAATTCACTTCAATACTATACATTCACATTCGGCTATATCAAGAATTTATACTCTAATTTTCCACAATTCATCATTCACTAAATTCATAATTAATTTATTGACATATTTTAACTAAAGGACTTACCTCGGTTGTCGATAGTCCGTGCGAATCAGCTATTCGAGAACCTTCGTCTTTCCCCGGTCTAATTCCGTTTTTCTTTGCTATTGATCTAAAACACATTAAAATTTAGCTCATTTAATTGCTTTTCATCTCAATTTAGTCCCAAGACACACAAATGGGCAATTTACAATTTTGCCCCTAATGTTTTCCATTTTTTACAATTTGGTCCAATTTTACACAAAACTCAAATTATGCAAAATTTCCTAACACTATGGCTAGGCCGAACCTTCCCATAGCCATAGGTGTCCATGCATTTCATCTATTTGACATTTTAACCCTTCACAATTTTATTCTTTTCAATTTAGCCCTATAAACTCAAAATCACCAAAAACTCCAATACAAAACTTGTAAATCCTTAACATACATTCAATTTAAAACCATCAAACATCAAAACTACCCAAGCATGTCAATGGCCGAATCTTATATACATAGTATTTTCAAAAATTTAAACATGGGTTGTATAGGATTTAAAGCAAACATTCCAAAAATGCAAAAATTTTCAAAAACTAAACAAAACACATACCTTTAATTGAGCCCCAAAGTGCCAAAATTCAAGCTCTAAAAATGGAGTTTCTAGCTCCTATATTCGGCCAACGAAGAAGAACAAAGTGAAGTTCTCTTTCTTCCCACTTAACCTTTTTATTTTATGTTAAAACAAACATATATATTATTAACATTATTTTAACACATTAATATAACTATATACTAGACTAAATTAACATATAATTTGGACTTATAAAGGCCCATTGCCGTCCCTTAATAAGGTTAATGGGCTAATTGCCCTTTGGTACACCCACTTAAAAGCCACACTCAAATTAGTACCTTTCACTTTAGCATGAAACTTTCGCGTTTTCTCGATTAAATCCTTTTTATCAAATTGAGCACTTAAACGATTAAATTTTTATACTAAACTTTCACACTCACTAAATCACATATAATAAACACAAAATAAAATATTAAAATATTTATCGTGCTCGGATTCGTGGTCCCAAACCACCGTTCCGATTAGGGTCAAAATTGGTGCATGTACAACTCTCCCCCTTAAGGATTTTCGTCCCCAAAATCTTACCGTTAAATAAGTTCGAATATTGTTGCCTTATCGACTCTTCTGTGCTCCCACGTAGCCTCTTCAACTCCGTGACGATTCCATAGAATCTTTACTAATGGAACTCTTTTATTTCTTAACTCTTTGGTTTCCCGAGAGCTAAGATACAAATCGTTCTTCATCATAGGTCAAATCAGTCGAATTTCAATCTCTGGACGGTAATCACATGAGACGGATCCGATCAGTATCTGCGAAGCATCGAAACGTGAAATACATTGTGTATCTTTTCTAAGTCAAGGCGCGCTTTCAATCGATAAGCAACAGTGCCCTATTCGCTTCGATGATTTCATATGGTCCAATAAATCTCGGACTCAACTTGCCTTTTCGGCCAAATCGGATATTTTCTTCCACGGAGAAACCTTTAAGAACACCCGATCTCCGACACGAAATTCAATATCCTTACGCTTCAAATTGGCATAAGACTTACGACGATCCGGCGACTTTCAAGTTATTTCTAATAAGTACCACCTTCTCGCTCGCTTTCTTTAATCCAATCAACCCCGTGTATCTTGTTTTCACGAGTTCACCCAATACAACGGTGTGCGACATTTTCGACCATATAAGGCTTCATAAGGCGCCATTTTTATGCTAGATTGGAAACTATTATTGTAAGCAAATTCAATCAAAGGTAGGTATCGTTCCCACATACCTTCAAACTCGAGAACGCAACACCTCAACATGTCCTCAAGTATCAAAATAGTTCGCTCGGGATCGACCGTCTGCTTTGCGGATGGAAGGTCAGTACTAAAATAAAGTTTAGTACCTAAAGCATCTTGCAATTTCTTCCAAAATCTGCGATGTGAATCTTGGGTCCCTATCGTAAACAATGGAACTCGGCACATCTGTGCAACCTTACAATCTGCGACACATACAATTCGGCAAGTTTATCAAGTGAATAATCGGTGCGTCTGGCACAAAATGAGCCGATTTAGTCGGTCTATCAACGATAACCCATACGGCATCTTTCTTACTCGGTGTCATAGGAAGACCGGATACAAAATCCATTGTAATTCTATCCCATTTCCATTCGGGTATCATGATTGGTTGAAGTAATCCGGACGGTACTTGGTGCTCGACTTTCTCTTGTTGATGATTAAGCACTTGGAAACAAATTCGAGATATATCCCGTTTCATGCTAGGCCACCAATAGAACTGCTTTCAAATCGTTATACATTTTCGTACTACCGGGTGTATCGACATTCGACCATTATGGGCCTCCTCGAATCATCTGTATCAAATCGAGTTCTTAGGAATACACAATCGACTTTTGTAACTCAAACAATCATTTGCATCAATCAAAATCGATTCTATACCATTTTCACACAATCGAATCCGAATAGAAATCAACTTTTCGTCAACTTTACATGCATCACAAATCTGCTTTGAATGAACATCGGCCTTGCTTGTAATTCGGCTATGATCGAACCATCATCGATATAGCCACCGTATGCTCAATGCACGAAGAGCAAATAATGATTTTCGACTTAACGCATCTCGCAACAACATTAGCTTTCCCTGGATAGTAGTCAATAACTAATTCATAGTCTTTCAAAGAATTCTAACCATCTACGTTGTCTCAAGTTCAAGTCTTTACGAGTCATCAAATACTTCAAACTTTTGTGATCTGAATAAATATGACATTTTTCGCCAAATAAGTAGTGACGCCAAATTTTTAATGCGAACACAATGGCTGCTAACTCCAAATCATGAGTTGGATAATTTTTCTCATGCGACTTCAATTGTCTCGAAGCGTAGGCTATCACCTTGCCTTCTTGCATTAAAACACAACCCAATCCATTCAAGGAAGCATCGCTAAAAATAATAAATTCTTTACCCGATTCAGGCTGAGTTAACACTGGGGCTTCGGTCAAAAGGGCTTTCAACTGCTCGAAACGTTTTTGACACTTCTCTGACCACTCAAACTTGACATCTTTCTGTAGTAGTTTCGTCAAAGGTGTAGCTATTACAAAAAAACCTTTTACAAATCGTCTATAATATCCCGGAAGGCCTAGGAAACTTCGGATCTCAGAAACATTCTTTGGTGGTCTCCAATCAAATATAGCTGTTAATTTGTTTGGATCCACCCGAATACCTGACACTGAAACAACATGATCCAAGAAGCCGACCTCATTCATCCAGAACTCACACTTACTGAACTTTGCATACAATCGTTGATCTCTCAAAGTTTGTAGTACTAATCTCAAATGCTCAAAGATGTTCCGTTTCACTTTTGGAATAGATCAATATATCATCAATAAACACTACTACAAACTGATCCAAAAACTGTCGGAAGATCCGTTCATTAGATCCATAAAAACAAGCAGTGCATTAGTGAGTCCAAAAGGCATAACCAAAAACTCATAATGTCCCTACCTTGTGCGAAATGCAGTCTTTGGCACATCTAAATCTCTGACTCGTAATTGATAATAGCCCGATCTCAAATCTATTTTCGAAAACACTGAAGCCCCTTCAACCGATCAAATAAATCATCAATCCGAGGTAGCGGTACTTATTCTTTATAGTTACCTTATTTAGTTGCGGTAGTCGATACACATTCGCATAGTCCCATCTTTCTTTTCACAAATAACACCGTGCACCCCAAGGAGAGAAACTCGGTCGTGCAAAACCCCTATCTCACAACTCTTGCAATCGTGCTTTCAATTCTTTTAATTCGATGAGGTGCCATTCGATGCGGAGCTATCGAAATCGAGTCGCGTGCTTACTACTAACTCAATGCCGAACTCAATCTCTCGCACAGGGGTAAACCCGGTAGTTCCTCGAAACACACATCGGGTATTCACACACAATCGATATCTGATTCAATTTGTTTCTCAGACATTTTATTATCCAGTACATAGGCCAAATAAGCTTCACACCCTTTTCTCACATACTTTCGGGCTAACATTGAAGATATTGCTGTAGGCAACCCATTTATGTCACAGGATTTAATTCTGATGGTCTCACCGTTTCGACATTTCAAATCAATAAGCTTTCTTTTACAATCCACTACTGCCTCGTGCGAAGTTAACCAATCCATACCCAAAATTATATCAAATTCGTCAAAGGGCAACAACATTAAATCAGCTGGGAAGCAATAATCTTGAATCATCAACGGGCAACCTCTACACACTTTATTAACAAGCACACATCTACCCAAAGGGTTGGACACACGAATCACAAACTCGGTAGACTCAACTAACAGAGTCTTGCCGAATTTTAAAGTTTCACACACATAAGAATGATTCGAACCAGATCAATTAGTGCAATCACGGTGAGTATCATAAAGAGTGAAAGTACCGGTAATGACGTCGGGGAGGAAGCATCCTCTCTAGCTCACGCGCAGATATGCTCTAGCCGAGCGCTAGCCTCGATCGATCTCTGTGGGGTTCTTCGTTCCTTCGACTACCACCTACATTGCCCAGATATGCGGGTGGTCTACCTCGCGATTGACACGTTGCTCGGCTTAGTGTTCGGGGTCAGATACTCGCCTCGGCTAACCCGGACACTCTCTAATAAAATGGTCCGATGATCCACATTTATAGCAAGACCGATCATGAAATCTACAACTCCTCGAGTGCCATTTCCCACAAAGTGCTTGCACTCAACTCTATTTTGTGGAACATTACCAACATCAGCTGCTCGAGGTAGCTCGGGAGCTCATAGGAGGTCGATCCGTCTAGGTGGATCTGTATTAGCTTTCATTTACCGTAGTCGTCTCTGGGCTTCTTGGTCGTGGAATGAAAGACTTTACCCAAGATCTTTTACGAATGTCTATAGCTTCAGTCTCAGCCTTTCTTTTCTCTTTCCCGAGCTCTTCAGCTTTGCAAGCTCTTTCAACTAAAGTCACAAACTCTTGAATTTCAAGAATGCCAACAAACATCTTTATATCTTCATTCAGGCCATCTTCAAATCTTTTACACATAATAGCTTCAAAAGAAACACACTCTCTAGCATATCTGCTGAGTCTGACAAATTTTCGTTCATATTCCGTCACGGTCATTCGTCCTTGTTTCAGCTCAAGGAATTCTTTTTCGCTTTTGATCAATGAATCTTTGGTGATATATTTCTTCTGAATTCATTCGGAAGAAATCCCATGTCACTTTTTCTTTTCGAACCACTGATACAAGTGTGTTCCACTGATGATATGCAAAGTGTCCTATTATTAAGGATATAGCACATTTCGGGCATTCATCCGGAGTACAAGATAGCTCATCAAGTACACATATAGTGTTATCAAGCCACATTTCGGCTCTCTCAGCATCATCATCATCATTGGCTTTAAATTCTTCAGCCCCAAATTTTTGGATTTTATCAATCGGGGGCCTACTAGATCTCATCGGATCTATCATCGAAGTCTTTGAAGAAATCGGGTTTGGATTATTCGGGGTGGAGGTTGGTGTACATTCGGGTTATTCTCAATAAATTGGGCAAACCACTCATTCATCATCCGATAAAAGGTTTGTTTAGTCTCTCCTTCGTGGCTACCCGAAACAGGTCGAGTCTATCGGCGCTGATCCGTGGCACACGATCAGGCGCCACGCTCTCCCCATCATCATTTCTGGCTCTTTCGGGATCGTGTCCATTTACTATATAAAACAAAGTTCAGGCTGTCAGAAGTCACCACACTATCAACATATAATAAAGGCATGTATAACTAGACTCACACGCGCTACGATAGTCCTAGAATCGACTAAACCGTAAGCTCTGATACCAATCAAATGTAACACCCCTTACCCGAAACCCTTGCCGGAGTCGGGTACGTGGCATTACTAGACTTGACCATTAACTCGGGAAGTAAAATTTTTAAAGCTGTCCAACTGCGTCATGCTGACTAAATCGACCATAACTCGAGTTACAAAACTCAGAATTTAGATCCGTAAATTTTCCTTGAAACTAGACTCATATAACTATTCACCATAATTTTTTCAGAATTTTTCATGTAGCCAATTAGTCCAGTTTATTCATCAAAGTTACCCTTATTACACTGCTTGACAATTCTGACCTGTCCCTACAAAAATGCAGTTATATCATTGCACAAGTTTCCTATGATGTTCTTGTTTATACCAATGGAAAATAGATTCATTAAGGGTTCTACACATATAAACCGTGCTTCTTAATTATTTTTGTACAATTTATGGCAATTTTTCCAAAACAGACCAGTGACTCACGAATTCATTCAGAGCAGGTCTCACTAAAACTGAATTATCTCATAATATATAAATCTTTTGCCTACTCTGTTTCTTTCATGTAAAAATAGACACAATAAGGTTTAATTCCATATCTCATTCACCTTTTAATTCAATATACCCTATTTTTGGTGATTTTTGTAACTCACATCACTGCTGTTACTACAAGCTGTTTTGTTGCATTTTATGAAAGACTAGCTTCTAACCGAACCTACCTACATTCCTAATTCAAGGATTCATTTCGTATATAAACATTTCCTTAACAAAATGATTAAACTTTGATTAAGAAAGCATAAACCTTGCCATCATGAACCAACATACACATCAAAAAACACAACAACGTATTTAACTAGAAATTTAGCCATATTCACATGGCCATTATATACATGAACCGTGAAATTTTATCGAACAAAAACCAAGCCTTTTTCCTATACATGCCTTTGTTTAAAACCAAAATGAAAGAGTACCAAAATATAGATTGATAGTGTTGGCGACTTCCTTGACGATCCGTCTTGAGCCCGTAGCGCGTAACCCAAAATCTATAAAACAGAGGAAATATTTCACATAATTAAGCTTACTAGCTTAGTAAGTCCTAAATTTATAATAGCATAACATTTAAATTAATCAACTTATGACATTTTCCACAAACATTTAATTATGATAATTTATCTACATAAAGCCAAATCTTATTAGTACATTAACCAAGAAATTATACTTGATTCCATAAACTCAGATTACTTAAATACGACTTAATATATTTTACAAGTATCACATACCCCAAGTTGTGTAACTATAGCATTCATATCAACCACACTACCATATTAAAATTTCTTGTATTCCAAGCATTTATACATGCAAACCGAATTTCCATAGTAGTAGTAGGCATAACATACCTTACATACTTACAACCGTATACTCAATCGGTTAGCTTTAAATTGTCTTGAGTTAAGATTCAACTTCTCTTTTGTAAAATACATCACCGGCATGAAGCACGCTAGGCGTAAAAGCACGAAAGGTAACACCGCACAAGGCACGCTAGGCGTAAAAGCTCTGAAAAACACCAAGCACAAGGCCCGCTAGGCATAAAGCCCGATAATTAACACCGGCACAAGGCACGCTGAGGCATAAGCCCGATTATGTCACCGACACGAGGCTCAAGCTAGGCTCAAAGCCCGAAGGTCGAAATGGTTTTACATGCTTTTCACATTTCATTATCACATATCGAATCATATGTATTTATTCACATTGCATTAAAATATTGAAAACCAATCCAATCCATAATCATCACATTCGCCAACTCATGATTTTACACCAAACTTATATAAATTTTATCATTCATTAGATTTATAAATAGCCCTTAAACATAAGGTAGCTCGAGATCTTACTTATTCACCTTGCATTAGCCAAAATAAATCCACTTCAATACTATACATTCACATTCGGCTATATCATGAATTTATACTCTAATTTTCCACAATTCATCATTCACTAAATTCATAATTAATTTATTGACATATTTTAACTAAAGGACTTACCTCGGTTGTCGATAGTCCGTGCGAATCGGCTATTCGAGAACCTTCGTCTTTCCCCGGTCTAATTCCGTTTTTCTTTGCTCTTGATCTAAAACACATTAAAATTTAGCTCATTTAATTGCTTTTCATCTCAATTTAGTCCCAAGACACACAAATGGGCAATTTACAATTTTGCCCCTAATGTTTTCCATTTTTTACAATTTGGTCCAATTTACACAAAACTCAAATTATGCAAAATTTCCTAACACTATGGCTAGGCCGAACCTTCCCCATAGCCATAGGTGTCCATGCATTTCATCTATTTGACATTTTAACCCTTCACAATTTTATTCTTTTCAATTTAGCCCTATAAACACAAAATCACCAAAAACTCCAATACAAAACTTGTAAATCCTTAACATACATTCAATTTAAAACCATCAAACATCAAAACTACCCAAGCATGTCAATGGCCGAATCTTATATACATAGTATTTTCAAAAATTTAAACATGGGTTGTATAGGATTTAAAGCAAACATTCCAAAAATGCAAAAATTTTCAAAAACTAAACAAAACACATACCTTTAATTGAGCCCCAAAGTGCCAAAATTCAAGCTCTAAAAATGGAGTTTCTAGCTCCTATATTCGGCCAACGAAGAAGAACAACGTGAAGTTCTCTTTCTTCCCACTTAACCTTTTTATTTTATGTTAAAACAAACATATATATTATTAACATTATTTTAACACATTAATATAACTATATACTAGACTAAACTAACATATAATTTGGACTTATAAAGGCCCATTGCCGTCCCTTAATAAGGTTAATGGGCTAATTGCCCTTTTGGTACACCCACTTAAAAAGCCACACTCAAATTAGTACCTTTCACTTTAGCATGAAACTTTCGCGTTTTCTCGATTAAATCCTTTTTATCAAATTGAGCACTTAAACGATTAAATTTTTATACGAAACTTTCACACTCACTAAATCACATATAATAAACACAAAATAAAATATTAAAATATTTATCAGGCTCGGATTCGTGGTCCCGAAACCACCGTTCCGATTAGGGTCAAAATTGGTCTGTTACAAGAAATTCTCTATTTGCTTTGCAAGCCATGGATACTGATTATGATTGTCTGATAATAGCTCAATTTTTTCTGAGTATAGAGCTAAACCGATGTTTCTACGACAGATCAAAGAAACTCAGAAAAGTGATAATGAGTTCCAAGTTAAATGGGTACAAAGTGAATCAACTTCTGATTTGGATTTTCATAATAAATTTGATAATTGCCTGTATTCAGAGACAGAGCCTGTGTACTGAAGAATTTGGAGCTTGTACAGAAAATTTTACACGAATGATCACAGTGGTACTATGTCTGTTCATATGGGGAATGATAAAATGCATAATGATTTGAAAAAGATGTATTAGTAGCCGGAATGAAATATGGTATTTATGAATTTGTATTTAAATATTTAATATATCAGCAAGTTAAAGATGATACTTTCAGGATGGTTACAGCCAGTGATGATACCGAACGGAAATGGGACAGAGTTACTATGAATTTTATATTGGGATTATCCCTATCTATGAAAAAGAAAGATGCTACTTGAGTGATTGTTGAATGTTTGACGAAGCCTGCACATTTTGTCCTGGTATGAATAGATTTCTCACTTAATATATGGTTTGAATTATCTATTTATGAAATTATCAAACTACATAATGTGCAGTTTCTGTTATTTCTGATAGAGATTTACAGTTCATATTCCGATTCTGAAACAAGTTACAAGAAGTTCTAGGTATACGATTGCATTTTAGTACCGCAGTTCATTTCAGATAGATGGTCAACTAACGTATGATTCAGATTTTTGAAAGATATGCTTCAATGCTATATTTTAGAATTTCAAATTGGCGATAAAATATTTTTTTAAGTTTCCCCACTGAAGAAAGTTCTCGGAATTGGCCGTAAAGGCAAATTAAGCCCGAGGTTTATTAGGCCATATAAGATCACTGAAAGGAATCAGACTTGTTATATATAGATTGGCATTATTTTCAGAGCTTAATAAAATTCACAAAATTATTCATGTGTATATGTTACGATGGTATCAATCAGATTCGTCACATGTTATTACTCTGATAGATATTAGAATTCAGTTTGACATGACTTACAATAAAGGACTAATTGAAATTCTGGCACTTGAAGTGAAAGAACTGAGAAATAAAAAGGTAGTTTTAGTAAAAGTTTTTCTGATAACGACACGATGTAAAAGAAGCTACCTGGGAATTGGAGGAAATTATGAGAAAGCAATATCTGAATCTCTTTACTCGTAAAAATTTTTGAGAACGAAAATTCTTTAAGGGGGGAGAGTTGTAACATCCCATTTTCGATAAAATCGAAACAGTGGTTTCGGAACCACAGATCCAAGCCAAAAAAATAAATTATTGTAATACTATTTTATGATCTACAGTATGATAATAATATTGTGAAAATTTCGTATAGAAATTTTATCGATTACATGTTTAATTTGATAAAAGACCAAATTGCACAAAGTGCAAAACTTGAGTTTTAATAGGTATAGAACTTTAAATTGGAGGTCCTTATATGGTAATTAGACCATTAAAAATGATTAGTTGTTAAGGATGATGAATCATCCATGGAAAATAAAATAAAGAAAAGGATGAAATTTGAAAGATGAAAAATAAAAGGTAATAAATTAATTAAATAATAAAATATCATCATTTTATGTCATCTTCTTCCCCAAAATACATGGAAACCCTAGGAAAGAGAAAGCCAACTTTCTTGGCCAAATTAGGTAAGTATTCAAGTCTCGTTTTTTGTAATTTTTATATTTTTGAGAACGGGACAACTTAATCTAACTATTTTGGGGATTAAATTGTAAAGTTATCAAAGTATGAAAATTTTTCCATGGATGAATATGCTGAAAATTTGAAATTTATGATAGATTATGAAAGGTTGTTGATAGATAAACAACTTTTACAAAGTGAAATTTGATGAAAACATGATTTAGGGACTAAATTGAAAAGTTGTAAAAAATCATGGAAAAATTCTAAATTTTATGAAATACATGTGTTGTAAATATTACATGTAAAGATCGGTTAGGCTTGGAACAAGGATTAAGTTGCATGAATTTCATTTTCCGAGTCTAGGGACAAAATCATCATTAATTAAAAGTTTAGCGCAAAATGGTAATTTTGCCTAAGATGTAAATTGGACTGAATTGAGTTTAAATTGTATTAAATTGATGTTAAATTTACTCTTATAGATCCAGATAGACTAAATTCGGAGCTAGAACGAGAAAAAGAGGAAAATGTCGGATTAGTAGATTTTACTTACACGAACATTTGTCGAGGTAAGTTCATGTAACTAAATTATGCTTATTTATATGCTTGAATTAGATGTTGTGTATGTGAATTGTATAAATATCATATATGTATGGCATTGAAACATATCCGACAAAACCCGATAGAAGATAATGCCCGATAAATGATAAATGATAAAAATGTTTCTTTTATGCTTGAAATGAATGTGAAATGTGTGTATTTGAATATTGTGAATATTATAAATGTATGAAATAATTATATGCCTGATAATATCTGAAAAATGTTGAATCTTGTTTGAAAAAATGAAAATCGATGGATAATGTGATTTCCTTTATTGAATAAGGTGCTGCATTTGTTGTTGACGGGATTTAGCTCAGACGAGTAATCCTATTGACCTCATTACAGAAAGGATTTAGCCTGGACTGGTAATCCTGATATAAGTCCTTATGAGCATATGTTACAGATAGGATTTAGCCCGGACGAGTAATCCTGATTAAGCTCTTGTGAGCATATATTGGAAACAGGATTTAGCTTGGACAAGTAATCCTATTATTGATATGTGGCTCAAGAGTGTGCTTTCTGATTACGTGCCTTATTGGGTACTCCTGAATATGAATTGACGGATCCTGATTTGTACACCTCGAGTGTACTACATGTGTATCCATCGATATTTCAGATAAATCCAACGGGAAAAATCCTGACATGACAAGATATGAATAAGAAATGAGTTATTACACGTATCTGCTTGAAATACATGAAAATGATGATGCATGATATACGGAAAAAAATATGAGATGATGATATATGTACATAGAAATTATTAGATGAATACATTCATCCATGATTATAGATTTGTACATCTTGAGTGTACTACTCGTGTGATATTGATATTTCGAATGATTTAATAGGTAAAGTTCTGACATGAAATAATTTGAATTCGAGATGAATTATTATGAAAATGTACTTGAATTACATGGACTTAAATTATACCTGTTACATGAACACATGATATGAGAAATATTTGAACATGGAAATTTGACTAGTGTCGAGAAATATATTTTCTGATATTCATGAAAAATATTTGTTTAACATGAATCCAAACAAACTATTACTGAAACAAGCCTGAGATACATGGAAATGATAACATTTGTTATGTTGAAGTATGATGTACTTGATACAAGAATGTGGAACATTCTTAATGACTTTGTACTTTCGCGATATATAGAAAATATGTGTCTGAAATTGTCTGACAATTGTGTATATTCATGATTATGAGTTATTACCCGGAATACATGACTGACATGATTAATGATGATATGTATTTAGGCATTTGGCCAACATGACTTGGGAATAAATTAAATGCTTGCCTAAGTTTAAGATAGTGGTAAGTTAAGTTCCAAGTTATACGAACTTACTAAGCATAATATGCTTACTCTATTTTATTTTTCCCCTGTTCTATAGTGATTCGGAAGCTCGTTGTATTGGAAGCTTGGCAGAGATTACTCACACTATCCATCAGCCCATTTTGGTATATACGGTAAATAAATTATGGTTATAATGGCATGTATAGGTTAAGTAGCCAATGTTGGCATGTAAATATTTGGGTTATAACTAGCCATTGGAATGGCTAGTGATGGACATGTATGGTATATGCTTGAAATGGTGGATTGTTAAAAATTATAATGGCATATTGATGATTGAATTAAGTTAGCATATTTGATAAAATATGTATATAATTGAATATGGTAATTTAAGTAAATTCGTATACTTGGTTATATGAGGTATAATATCATGTATATGACTTGGATTTTAAGCTGGTTTAAATGACCTATTGTAACGCCCCGAATTTGGGTTTAGTAGATTTGGGCCTATTGGGTTGTAACGCCCCAAAAATCCCGAAACTTTAAATTTCTGTGCACTGAGGTTGGTATGTATGAGCAACACTTAGAATATTAATTTTAAGGTATTATTGGGATTATTTGAAGTCTTAGAGATAGGGATGACCATAGGGAAACAATTATTTTTCTTGCTTTAGTGGACCCTAGTCTCAGGCATTAGGCCTCTTAAGTAGATTAAGAGGAAAATAGGACACAAATGGGCTTGTGGTCCAGTGCCAAGGTGCCGTCACTAGGGGGCTACAAGGTGGCCTGAAGAGGACCAAGGTTCGAGTAGTGGTAAGGTGTTTTTGGAGTGTTTATTTTGCATAGTGGACGGCTAGAGTTGCATGGAGTTTGGACTCTTTTGTTGAAGTGTTTGAATTGGTCTTGTGAGCTGATAAAGGAGGGAATTTCGGATGAGATAAGTGAGATATCATGGAGAAAAATTAGGAGATGAGAGGTGGGAAGAGTTGGTGCTAAATTGGACTGTGGGAGAAGGTATGGTTCGACTATTAGCTATAAAAGGAGGTGTCGAATTCCTTTGAGAGGTTCCTTGGGTTCTATTACACATCTTTTTCTCCCCCAGTCGAATTCTTTCATTTGTCGAAAAAAAAACCCATCATTCCTTTGCCGAAATTTCTATTTTCTCTCTATCCAAATTCCCCATACCTTCTCTTCTTAAATTCCTTCTCTTGTTCACCTTTAGTTCTAGCCGATCACTTCTCCTCTTCTTCTCCTTATTGGTGCCGAATTGTCTCTGTCACCATACTAATCTCAAAAGCCAAATTTAGGTCGCAGGATCGAAAGTAGATTTGGTAAGTGTACGGTTAACCTCTCTTGTACGATTTGTTAAAAGCCGAAAGGCTATCTAACTGTCCTGTTGTTAATTCTGTGATAACAAGGATACAGTTCCAAGATCGCAGACGGTAGGATCGTTAGCAAGGGTAAGTGTACACAACTCGATTATGGTTGGTGTGAATGACCGTATGTGTGGATGACTTGTGTGGATTACGAGTCACCCAAATTTTGATTGTGTATGTGTGAGTGCATATCTAGGGAACACTTGTGATTAATAGCTAAGGAAGGGCTATTAGAACCCGGTGGCACACGGTAAGATTACGGCTTTTGAGTAAATATTTTGATTAAGTATGAGTGATTGATTGAAGGTTGGTTGGTAGTAGGTTCAAGGCTAAGGATAGAATAGCACGTCGTGGTAACCAGGTGTGTATGGGGTTGATGGGTTTTATGGGGATGTAGACTAGTATGCTAGGGTTTTATGGGCTTTAGGCTTAGTACTGAACAACTCTTAAACTGCATAAGACTTTCTAATAATTAAACATGTCCGTGGATAAGTCGCTTGGTTAGAGTGTGGTAACGGGCATGTGCATGTCTAGGATTGGATCTAGGGAGAGTTTGGTACTTAAGCGGCCCTAGCGGCCCCCTCCTCTTATCTAGAATCCTACCAGGTGTATAGTGTCTGTTCACTTTAGCCGCAAGGACTTGTTAATGGGCCAAAGTTCATAACTAAAACCTGAGAGGGACCAAATACCCCTAGGTTGTAAAATTACTAGAACACCCCTAATTTGAAAGTAACCAAAACACCCTTAGTTTGAAAATTACCAAAATATCCTTAGATTTGTAAAATCACTAAAATAACCCCGAATTGTGAAATTACTAGAATACCCTTGATTTGCAGAATTACGAAAACATCCCTGATTTATAAAATTTCCAAAGTACCTCTGTTTTGCAAAATTACCTAAATACCCCTATAGAGTATATTTACAAAAATACCCTTGGGATGTAAAATGACCAAAATACCCATATGTGATGAGTATGAGTATTGTGGATGTTACTTGTAACCCCCCAAACCCGGCCTAGAAGTTAGGCCCGAGTCCGGAGTGTCACATTAAAGGCACACTTCAAAACAATTTTACCATTTAACAATTTAAGGACCAAAAGCCCAAAACCCTTGTATCTTGTTAAGTTACGTTGAAAAGCCCATATTTTAGAAAACATTCATAGGTTAAGTTATTTCGAAAACCATGTTAACTTTAGAAATTTTATGAAATTTATTAAGCGGATAGTTGAAACAATAATAATAAAACCCAAAATCTAAAGTCAATTAGGAGTTACATGGCCTTATTACAATCCAATGAAAAAAAACAAAGTATTTAAAATAAATTCATTTGAACGGAATAAAACATTTGATCAGCTTGTAGTGTGGCCATCTCCGAGTCCTCTCCCACATCGAGCCGTTTATTCAGGATCACCTAAAACATTAAAAAAAGGGGTGTAAGTTTCGAAACTCATTGTGTACAACCCTTGGCAATCAAATCACATACAAGTATTCACATTGGGCATAAGCCTTATCAAAATCGGTGGTCTTAGGCCTTAGCCCACAATGACCTCATATCATATCGTAACATATACAATCAAGATAGTACAAAACCCTCCCCAAAAATCCATCCGCTAGACACACCATTTCCCTTCCAACCATAACACACTTGTGGGGATTTCTAAATCAACCCACCCATCCTCTACACACCAGAGGTACCCCGATTGCGGTACTACCTAATGTTGCAGCGAAGTTGCTAATCATATAATGGGCTTAAAGCCTCCAGTGGATCCATGGTCGTTAAGCGACTATGCGACCCTCAAATCTTTCTCCGTACCATAATTCCCACCTATATGCATCCTAAGCAGAATATTATATGAATGCATCAAACACATATGTAACATCCACAAACTCATATTCGTCACGTAGGGGTATTTTCGTCATTTCACTACCCAGGGGTATTTTCGTAATTCTACCCTACAGGGGTATTTTGGTAATTTGGCAAAATAGGGGTATCTTGATAATTTTGCAAAATAGGGGTATTTTGGTACTTTTGCAAAACATGAGTATTTTGGTAATTTACAAATCTAGGGGTATTTTGGTAATTTACAAATCTAGGGGTATTTTAGTAATTTTACAAATATAAGGGTATTTTAGTAATTTTACAAATATAAAGGTATTTTGGTAATTTTATAAATATAAGGGTATTTTAGTAATATTACAAACATAAGGGTATTTGGTCCCTCTCGGGTTTTAGTTATGAACTTTGGCCCATCAACAAGTCCTCGCGGCTAAAGTGAACAGACACTACGCACCAGGTAGGATTTCAGAGAAGAGGAGGTGGGTCGCTAGAGCCGCTTAAGTACCAAGGTCTCCCTAGATCCAATCCTACACATGCATATGTCTGTCGCCACACTCTAACCTAGCGACTTGTTCATGGACATGTTTAATTGGATTAAGTCTTATGAAATTTAAGAGTTGTTCAAACTAAGCCTTAAGTCCATAAACCCTAACATACTTGTTTACGTCCCCATAAAGCCCAACAAACCCAAATGACATCTTTACAGCCCATTAGGCCCAAATCACATCCTTATGGCCCGTTAGGCCCAAATCACATCCTTATGGCCCGTTAGGCCCAGAACAACTCCAGATCAAGTATTATGCTTGACAGACTCAATTCATACACCAAACTAAACAAACTCATCAAACCTAGCCTTAGGGCCCACTGAGCCCATTTAGCCACTTTCGGCTTTTCGGCTTTTTGGCATTGCCGATATCGTATGTGTAGTGTTTGTACACACCTGGCATCCACGCGCTGCAAACCACTTAGTCACGAACCTACAGTCGACATTACTAACGATTAACCAAGGCTTAAACACATTGTAACACCCTATACCCGAGACCGATGCTAGGACTGGATACGAGGCATTACCATGCTTAAACTCACTTAAACATGTACATATGGGCTGTAAAATTTTGAACCGACTTAAAACTTTTCTTTCTTGATCATAACATGCATATTATGGGCCTATGAGGCCTTTAACAATTAACCGAACTCTTTTGGATACTTCATCTAACACTCAACTTGGAAGCAGGGTTCACACGCCCATGTTACTTAGAGACATGCCCGTGTACTCATAGACATGCCCATGTCTACAACCGTGGGAGGATACTGACTTAATTCACACGGCCTTGACACGTCCGTGTCTACCAACCGTGTGAAGCTACTGACTTCAACCACACGGCCTGGGCACACGCCCATGCTTTGAATGTGTGTCTTACACGGTCCTTACACACGGCCTTGTAAAATGAACGTGGTCTAACTTTATTTAAAACATTAAGGTGCAAGGTTAACATGGTCTAGACACACGCCCGTCTGTCTAACCGTGTAGGCAACTAGAGGCTATTTACCAAGCCATTTGCCTCCCTGAAATTAAGGTCAACCAACTCAAAACAATACAATTCAGTAATAACATATTTCATGAATAATACGACGTATTTCATTGATATCTATGTATAGACAACTTAAACAAGTTTGGCCAACCACTTAGCCATATACAAAAGAATAATAAAGTTGACAGCCTATACAATGGCATTACACAAAACATGTTCTCAAAATGAATGATTCTTATACATGCCATACTTAGTAATATAATTTGGCTATACCAAAATAAGGGTCGATAGTGTGCTATGAGCTCCGACTCCAATGATCCACAAATTAGCTTGGTGGGACTACATAGAAAGAAACAATCAAAGACGTAAGCATTTAGCTTAGTAAGTTTGCATGTATAACACATAATAAATAAACTTGCTTCAGATAAACCATTTGACATAAGAATGGTATCATTATCTCATCTATAAAACTTACTTACTCATACATGATTCTTACTTGTCTCATGGTACTTACTAATCTCATACTTGTAAGGTAACAAGGTACCTGTACCACTTGATCACATTGATCAACATACATAAACATAATAATTATGTCTTCTAACTCATCATTCATAACATAATAATATTCAATTTCAACTTGGTAATAGCTATGCTCTCTTAACATTCTTGTTTTCACATTTTAGCTTACTCATTTGCCCAATGAATTTCTATGAATTACCGAGGATACTAGATCTCTTGTCATGCACTTCATGCCACTGCCATACTCTAGATATGGACTTATATGGAAGATCTCTTCTTGAATCAATGCCAAGCTTGAGTCCTTGGACTTGCATGATAACTTGCTTGATAACTTGATCAATGCCAAGCTTGAGTCCTTGGGCTTACATGATAACTTGTTCAATGCCAAGCTTGGGTCCTTGGACTTACATGATAACTTGTTCAATGCCAAGCTTGGGTCCTTGGACTTACATGATAACTTGCTTAATTGCCGATGCCATGCCTTGGCTTGGTCTTATGCGGACTTTCTTATCTAGTATAATAGGCCGTATCTCCCGGGTAATTCATCTTCAATCGAGATTTCTCTTGCTTAATCTTATTAACTTCTTTGTTTAACATAACATTAAACCATTCATGATAACAATGTATATTATACTAAGCAATTAAATGATAAAATCATAAAGCTTAGAACTCATACAGACTTACCTCAATATACAAAATGTATGTAGTTATGCAATTTAGTCCTCGACTTTGTTCTTGCCTCGGTTTCGATCTGGGCTTCGTTTTTCTTGATCTATAATCATAAATCGATCATTTAATAATCATATTGACTAAATTGACTCATAACTCATACTTTGGCAAAATTACTAATTTACCCCTATACTTTCTCATATTTGCACTTTTCCTCCTAGGCTCGTAAAATGATTTTCATGCAACTTTCTTAAACATCATGCATAGCTGAATCATTTTCTCTACTATAGCAATCATCAATTCTCTCTATTTCTAATAGGTATGACCAATTTTATAACTATTACAAAATGGTCCATACTACCATTTTTCATGAAATTCATTAAGGAAAAGAGGTTTATCAAGTATCAAACCTTCATAAACTTCCATAAAACATCACTTAGCATGCATGGAAATCATGGGTAAATTTTACACATGCATCATAGCTCATTTAATAGCTAGAAATGGCTAATTCATAATACGAGAACTCCGAAAATACGAAGAATATCAAAAACGGGACTAAGATGAACTTACTAGCAAGCTTGAAAAAAATGAAGAACCCTAGCTATGGTGTCTTCACTTTTTCGGCAGCAACAAGGAAGAAGATGAGTGAATTTTTCTCATCTTTTTCCTATTTTAATCACTTACTAGGCAAATGACCAAAATGCCCTTCCTCTTAAAAATTTCTATTACACCATCTCAAGGCCAATTTCGTCCAAAATTAAATTTTTGGAAAAATTGCTATTTAAGGACTTCTAATTACTATTCTAAAGCTATTTCATACAAAAAACTTCTAGAAAATCATATTTTGCAACTTTTGCAATTTAGTCCTTTTGGACCAATCCACCACAATTTAATAAAATTGCTTCATGAAACATTCATACTAGCATGCAAACATGGCATAAACTTTTAAAAACTCATAAATTCAGCTCGAATTCGTGATCTCGCACCACTATTCTGACTAGGCCCTAAATCGAGCTGTTACACACATACTTATCAAAAATCGAAACCTCACCGTACCTTTATCGTGTGCCTTACATTCTAGTAGCCCTTCCTTTGCTACTATTTGCGATTATCCTCTAGACCTGCACTCAAACACCTATATCGTCAAAACTAAGTGACCCATATTGTACATAAGTCACCCCTACGAGCCACATTAGATTCGACCATTTATTAAACCATGACTGAGTCGAGAACACTTACCCCCTTATTAGCAATCATTACTTACCACGCTTGCGATTGTTGAGCCTTACCCTTATTAATACAGGTTAACGAAAAGGATTGGGTTAGATAGCCCTTCAGCTTTTAACAAAACACACTAAAAATTCAACTAAGCACTTACCGAAATTCTCCTTTGATCTAGCGGCTTAAATCCGGCTTTTGAGACTAGTAAGGTGACAGGGACAATTCAGCAATACCAGGGAGAATAAGAAAAGAGGTGATTCGGCTAGAACCAAGTGGTGAACCAAAAAAGGAATTTGAGAAGGGAGAGTATGGAGGATTCGGCTTCTGAACACTTAGAGATAAAAAGGGTGTTTGGACATCTCACAAGTGAAGAAATTCAGCCTGAGGGAAAACAAAATTTCGGCATTACTTAAGGAACTTAATTCGGCACCCATATATATAGCCCCTAGCCAAAACTTCCTTTTCCCCATAGTCCAAATCGGCACCACTATATCCACTCCCCAATCCCTATCTTTTCTCCCTTATCTTTACCTTAAATTTCTCTCCCGAACACTCCCTTCCAAAATCCCCTCTAACGCCACCTCCTTCTATCCAGGCAAAAAAAATAAAACTCCTTAACTCTCCCCTCCTAGGCCTCAACCTTGGACCTCCTTAACTGAAAAACATGCCACCTCATAGCTCCTAAATGACGCCACCCTCCACTGGACCACAAGCCCATTTGTGTCCTCTTTTCTCTTAATCTGGTCCACTAAGCACGAAAATAAATTTTTCCCTATTGTTGCCCCTATCTCTAAAGCTTCAAATAATCCCAATAATCCCTTAATATTATTACTCTAAGTGCTACACATACATATTAACTTCAATGCATAGAAACTAGGGTTTCAGGATTTTTGGGGCGTGACATTACTCATGTGCATGTTGCATTCATATGATATTCTGGTTAGGTTGCATATGGGTGGGAATTATGGTACGGAGGAAGATTTTAGGATCACATAGTCGCTTGAGGACCATGGATCTACCGGTGGCTTTAAGCCCATTATATGATTAGCAGCTTTGCTGCAACGTTGAGTAGTGCCGCTGTGAGTGCTACCTTTGGTGTGTAGAGGATGGGTGGGTCGATTTAGAAATCCCCACAGGTGTATAGGGTTGGAAGGGAAATGGTGTGTAGCGGATGGATTTTTGGTGAGGGTTTTGCATTACCTTGATTTGCATATGATATGATATGATATGAGGTCATTATGGGCCAAGGCCCAAGACCATCGATTTTGATAGGGCTCAGGCCAATGCGATAATTATATATTGAATTGAATGCCAAGGGTTATACACACTGAGTTTCGAAACTCACACCCTTTATTTAATGTTTCAGGTGATCATTAGTAAATCGCTCGACGTGGGAGAGGACTCGGAGATGGCCACACTACAAGATGATCAAATTTTTATTTATTTGTTTCAAAAGACATAGTTTTAATTGCTTATTTTCATTGGATGTAATAAGGCCTTGTACTCCGATTTGACTCTAGATTTTGGGCTTTGTGGTTTCAACTGTTTACTTAATTATTAAACCTAAGTAAATTTCTTATGTTTAAACTTGGTTTCCGAAATACTTAAAATTATAAAATGGGTTTCTTTTTATTACTTAACAAGACACAAGGATTTTGGGCTTTTGGGCCTAAAATTTTTAATTAGCAAAATCGTTTGAATTATGCCTTTGATGTGACACGCAAAATTCGGGCCTAACTTCTAGGCCGGGTTTAGGGTGCTACACCTATATTGACTTGTGAATATGTTAAAGTGTTGGTATAAGTGGATGATAATTTGGGTGAGAAATGTACCTTGGAAAATAGCCTATTTTTGTCCACATGGGCAAACACACGGGCGTGTGTCTAAGCCGTGTGTGACACAGGGCCTAGCACATGGGCATGTGATCTGGCCGTGTGTCCCCTGTAACTTTAAAATGTCAAAACAGAATGCTTAGAATTGATCACACGACCTGGCACACGAGTGTGTGGCTTGGCCGTGTGACCCTTGCACCTACACACAGCTTAGCACACAGGCGTGTGACTTGGCCATGTGACCCAAGTCATAGAGTTAAAGGCCTAGGACACGGGAGTGTCCTTGGCTGTGTGAACCACAAGGGCGTGTAACCCATGCACCTAGGAAAAAAATTGGGATTTTGCGAAAAAAATTTTGAGTACCTGGTTTGGTCCCGACTCGTTTCTAAAGCATGACTTGGGCCTCGAGGGCTCAGGTAAGGGACTATATGATTAAATTTTATTTGAATGTTAAATGCTTGTGAAATGTCTATTACTTGACCTGTAAACTTCGGTAATGCTCTGTAACCCTGTTTCGGCTACAGATTCGGGTTAGGGGTGTTACTCGTATGCTAGGCCATGTGAATATCAAAATTTGAATTAAATAGGTGCAGGGGTCACATGGCCAAGCCACACGCCCGTGTTAAAAACCCTGAGTATTCTATTTTGAAATTTTAAGATGCAGGGGACACATGACCAAGACACATGCCCATGTGCCAGGCCGTGTGTCACACAGGGGCTGAGACACAGGCCTGTGTCTTTGCCAGTGTGGACAAAAATAGGCCATTTTCAAGGCCATTTTTCTCACACAAATAGTCTTCCACCTATATAAACACTTTAACACATACACAAGCCAATCCAAGACATTTAAACCAAGCCAAAAATCAAGTCCTATACATGACATAATTCTTCATAAATCCATATATCCAAATTTACCTATTTGACCAAAAATACTTTTAGACTTACTTATGAAATTTACTATCAATTGTTCATACTTAACACTCATATCAAACATGACATTATCTCATATATATATACATCAAAACACATTCATCACAAGCCATTCCAATGCCTAATTACGACCAAAACTTTTATATGCCAACATTGGCCATTTACACCTATACATGCCATTATAACCAAAAATTAAATTTCTTTTTATACCAAAATGAGCCGATAGATAGTGTGATGTGCCTCCAACTAGCTTCCAACCTTAACGAGCTTCCGAGCTACTATAAAATAGAGTAAGCATTTAATGCGTAGTAAGTTCGTATAATAGGAAACTAACTTACCATTCATTTACATTTAAGGTAAGCATACAAAATGCATCAAGCAATTTGGCTAATAGCCTAAACACACAACTTCATCAACATGTTAATCATGTATTTCATGTGAATATCAAGAATCAGGGATGAGCTCATCAAATATCAAATTTCCATGTGTTTTTAGGTGTATACAGGTAGTATCTCATTCATATTTCACCTTAACTTATATCTGAACTTTCTCTGTTGAACCATTTGAAATATCGATGGATACACGATAATACACACGAAGTGTATGAATAAAAAATTCGTCAATTCATATTCAAGAGTGCTCATTAAAGCACATAATTGGGAAGCCCTCTCTCGAGCCATATAATAGGAAGCTCATGTGAGCCATGTAATGGGAAGATTATCCGGGCTGTATAACGGGAAGCTCATAAGAGCCATAATTAGGAAGCTTATACGAGCCAATAACGGGTAGCTCCGAAGAGCTATTAATCAGGAAGCTTCAGATAGCAATATATGAGGAAGTTCAAGCAAGCCATATCGGGAAGCTACAAGGAACCTTTAATCGGGAAGCTTACGAAGGGCCTTCTATCGGGACGCTCATAAGAGCTATGGTATGTCTGCAACACATGGAAAATCACTACCAATCGGGATGCTACGAAGAGCTATTAACGGGAAGCTCTCACGAACCATATAACGAGAAGCTCGAGAGGGCTAATATCTGGACACTCTTTCGAGCTGTGGTGTGCCTGCAACATATGCAGGACCACAACCAATACGAGAACCCAATATCCATTGAATTTCATTTATTCAAATGAGACTTATTATTTATCAGGCCTTGTTGGATATGTGATCAGTTTCATATATATATGACATAAACACAATTTACATATACAACATTCAATTCATACGTAATAATAAAAATACAAAATTTAGTTACACGAACTTAACTCGACAATGTTCGTGAATTTGTATGCTACTAATCCATTACTTTTTCTTTACCTCAATTTAGCTCCGTATTTGATCTATCCGAATCTATACTAGTAAATTTAGCTCAATTTAATATAATTCATATTCAATTCACATCCTAGGAAAAATTATCATTTTGCCCTTATACTTTTAATTAATGATGATTTTATCCCTAGGCTCGGAAAATGAAATTCATGCAATTTTATCCTTATCCCAAACCTAACCAATTTTTACATATAACATTTGTAGCCCACGTAATTCATAAAATTCAGAAGTTTTCCATGAGTTTTACATCTTTACAATTTAGTCCCTAAATCACAATTTTATGAAAATTTACTTTACAAAAGTTGTTTATCTATCAACAACCTTTCATTTTCTACCATAAATTTCATAATTTAGGCATATTCATCCATGGAAAAGCCCTAGTACTTTGATAACTTCACAAATTAATCCCCGAGATAGCTAAATTAAGCTATTACAATTTCAGAAATATAAAAATTACTAAAAACGGGACTTGAATACTGATTGTCGAAATCAGAGCTTTAAAATTTATAATGAGAATGATCGAACTTGGAAACTAACTCTGACAACAATTTTAAGGCAAGCGCACCTATCGAATAGTAGTATAGTTTAGGCAAGACTGGAATATCGAATCCTAAAGGAACCAAAAGTACTAATACTAACTCTGTTTCTATTATTTAGCCTAAGAATTAAGTGTATGTTTATTTAATCTAAATGTAACTATCAACTAAACTAAAGATGCAAAGACATAAAGAATGAATTGAGAAAATAACTTGGAAGAAAAACCAATTGATTAAGACGATACCCTTAGGAAGAATCCACCTAGTCTTCACTTGTTATCTAACTCTGAACCAGACGATTTATTCACTTAACTTGACCTGTAGGACTCCCTAATGTACATTAAACCCTCTCTCAAAGCGAACAACGACTAACCCTAGGTTGATTAATTGAAATCTCTTTCTAATTAAAACCCCTAGAATCGCATTAACTCGATCTATGGATTCCCATATTAGGTTTCACCCTAATCCAGCAAAATTTTGTCACCCTATCTTTAGGCGCACGAACAACTCCGCTGTAATTATGCTAGATCTATGAATAGGCAGGGACTTCTGCTCCACCACCTAAGCACATCATACTTGAATCAATATCCCGAAAATATAAATACAAGAATTAAGAACACATAATTAAGAACAAATCAAGTATTTATCATATAGTTCAGAAAACAATAACAAGATTCGTCTTAGGTTTCATCCCCTTTAGGTATTTGAGGGTTTAGTTCATAATAGTAAAAGAAAACATCTCAAAAGAAAAGATAAAACAAAACATAAGAAATCCCTAAAACCCCCTGAAGGAATTGAAGGAGAGATCCGCCGTCTTGAGTAGAATTTCGACTTCTTGAGATAGATTAACTGGCTATCTTCGAGTGATTCTCCACAAATCAGACCTTTTCAGCTCGACTCATTGGCCTAGCTAACTGCCCCATTCCGGCTTCTGCTGAACTCCCCTTTCAAGTTGCCCCATTGGGTGTTTATATAGACTTTTTGATGCCTTACTTGGCCCTTAAGTATCCTAATCTAAGTAGAATTCATACTAGGGTGTTTGAATAGGCTTTGGAATGTGTTTCTTTGCGTCCAAGTATCCTTTTCCGAATGAAATTACTCTTTCTAGTGACAAGGACACGGCCTTGGCACACGCCAGTGTAAGTCGTGGCCAGGCCGAGTTCGGACTTTCAATGAGGCATTGCTATGTGGTCTTTGGGCCAGGCCGTGTCGATTTCTCTCTTGGCCCAATTTGGTCCGTTTTAAGCCCGTTTTCCGTTCTTTTCATCCTCGGGTGCTTTCCTGGGTATAAAACATGAAAACAAAGGATTAAGAGCACCTTTTTACATAAATTGAGGCTTAATTCATCCAAAAGCATACTAAATGTGGGTTTAAAATATGTTACTTTTACGATTTATCAAATACCCCCACACTTATGTTTTTCCTTGTCCTCACGCAGAATTCTCAACCTACAATTAAAACAAACTTTCCATGATTCAATATTCCTATCAACAATGTCTCATCATAATTCATAGATAATTTATTCATATATTTGTAACACGAAAATGTAGGTGTCTCCCCTTATCTAAATAATTACCTTTTAATTCAAAACTGACAAGGATTGACATCCTCACTAAAGATTCACTCAAATCACTCAAAGTGTTTAAGGTTTAAAATTAAGCACTCAACAATCGAACCTGAACAGTTAATCCCATAGGCTTGCCTGTAAATCAAATCTCCACAACTGTAAAATGAGTTGATAAACAGATCAAAAGGTCTTTAACAGGGTTGTAACGGGACTAGGGTTAAAGGTGTGGATAAAGGCTGAAATAGAAGGTTAGAATCGAGATTGAATTGACAAGTTACCCATTTAGAAATACTAAGAAGATAATATCAATAGAAAAGAAATAACCTTAATACTACGAGCTTTTCTTGATAAATAAACTTTAACTGTATAAGCTCACTCTTCATAATACTAATACTGAATATACTTAAATTTTTTTTAAGAAAAACAATATAATTATGAGATAAATTCATATATTGAAACTAGATAACTTGATCAAATCAAATTTCGATTATAAGGGTAGTTAAAAGAATGGTGGTAACAAATACAAAGGGTTTTGGGTTAATATCAGCAAGTGAGTCAAAAAGAAGGGTTGTTAGGATCAACGGGGTTCACTAGGGGTTAATTGTGAGGGTAGGCTTTTTATGGATTAAGTGGATTAAATCCTAGGTGCCCTTATCATCTCTGTATATCAAATCAAAGGTGTGGTCTCGATATGTATGAACGAGGCAAGTTCTAGAATAACAATTCAAAGTTGACCCACTCATAATTAATAAGTAAGCACCAAAAAGAATGTATGCTCTATAAGGCTCAAAATCTCACAAGAATTATGGGTATTTGATGTCAACCTCATAAATTTCAAACTTCAAGATAACATTCATATTCAGGTAGACAACCTAGAAAAATTTTTAATTTCTGTAAAATAGACCTATCATGCTTGATTCTCTAGTATCTTTAAAGTTTAATTATTAATGTACAGTTATCAATGACTTAATCCAAAACATATCAATAAAAATCATAAATCAAAGGAAATTTCATTCTATCATAATATGAGAAACTTACTTTAGAACAAGGCATAATTCAGGGATTTTTCAATTTCAAATAATACTATAGTTAACCCCCCTACACTTAAGATGTACATTGTCCTCAATGTACAAAGATAGATAATATCAAAATAATCATAAAATAATAAGATGAGGAGAGAAGTGAAACTTCCTGTACTTTAGATGGAGTCAATGAAAAGAAACCGGATAGGATTAGAGGTGAGCATGGGGAAGCGTGTCGAACTGTTTGAAATTGTGTCCTCGAAGCAGCCGTCCTGATTTTATTGTATCCTAAGCTAAATCTAAATGGTACGAAAAATAAGAAGAAGATAATAAAAATAAAAATAAAAATAAAAGTAAATAATGGAAAATGAAAGAAGAAAGATAACGGGAAAAGGAAGGGAAGAAGGGGGTTAAATAGATATTATGGATTTGGTAGTTGGCTCCGCCTTTGTACCTTCCTGTGGTGGCCACACGGCCACGGCCACGGTCGCGTGCAAGGCCGTGTGGTATAGAAATCTGTACTTTGGTTAGTTTATGGTTAGGTGCTAAAAGGAAAAATAAAAGTAAAAATAAATAAATAAAATGTAAAAATTAATGGGGTTAGTGCTCGATTTGCCTCCCGAGAAGCGCTCGTTTATAGTCTTAAGCTAGACTTTACCTCTCATTCGTATGGTCATCGTGGTTTGAGGAGGTAAAAATCCTTTCTCATGCGATTAATTCAGTTATTGATATAAAATTTAAGTCTAGTAATGTTTTCCTCAAAAGTGCCAAAATTAGAATGTGTTACCTCGACCGTTCCATCTGGGAAGATTCTGAGTACCTGATCTCCTATCTTAAGCTGGGTTGTCCTATTATTAAGTTTGTCGTGGAGTTGCCCTGTTTTTGATTCGTGTGTTTTTAGTCTCTTCTTGAAGTGTGTCTTCCATTCGTCTAGTTCATCGATCCAAAGCCTTCGTTCCTCATGAATTTCTTCTTTATCGACATGAGGTCTGGCATCTGTGAAAGAGCTTCTAGAAATGACAAGTTAATATGAAATTTCTTTGAAAGTTTAAGAGACTTACCTAGTTGTTCCTCTATGTGGTCTTTCTTTGTCGCATCGGGGTATGGCACACGGGTTTGGTACTCTGTAATCATCGAGTTTTGTAAATCATGGCTTACCTCAACCTTACCTTCACTTACCACAGGCTCTTGCCTTGGGTCAGATTCCATGAACCTTTCACTGTCATGAGCTATTACGGCTTGAATTTGCTCTTTTGGGTTAGTTTCAGTGTTCCTTGCCAAGCTTTCTTGTTGTTGTTCTGAGATCAGCTTGGTAAGCTAACCAAACTGATCCTTGAACTCTTGTGTCAACGCCTCAAGTTTTGCTTCTATCTTTTGGAAACGTGTTTCTGTTGCTGTTATGAATTTTGTCAGCATCTCCTCAAGGTTCGACTCCTCTTCCTGTTGGTGAGGTGGTTGTTGAAAATCTAGAAGAAGTTCCGGTCTTTAGCTACTTTGATCATCCCACGAGAAATTGGGATGGTAACTCCAACCTACATTATAAGTGTCACTATAAAAATTATTTTAAGGTCTAGAATAGTTACCAATATAGTTGATTTGTTCATTCTCCATGCCATATCCGTAGGGTGGGTACTCAGGATTCACCACGCCTCCTAGATTCGAGTCATATTGCATTGTTGGTGTACCTGTGAGAGACTATACAAACCATCAAAATTTTTATTCATCATCTCTAGCTGGTTATATAACCTGGTGACCACGTCAAGGTTGAAGACACTTGCTGTTTTAGTAGGAATTGTCCTTACGACTTGCCACTGGTAATTATTCAGTGCCATCTTCTCTATAAACTAAAATTATCTGCCAAAAGCAAATAGAGGAAAAATTAGCAAAGTAAGAAAAATAAAAATAAAAAGTAATAATGAAAATAAATTGCAATAAAAAAATTGGCTAAAGTAATAAAAATTGAGCGTTCTTCATATTTTAGTTACCCGGCAACGGCGCCAAAAACTTGATCGTCGAAATCAAAGTTTAAAATTTATAATGAGAATGATCGAACCTGGAAACTAACTCTGACAACGATTTTAAGGCAAGCGCACCTATCGAATAGTAGTATAGTTTAGGCAAGACTGGAATATCGAATCCTAAAGGAACCAAAAGTACTAATACTAACTCTGTTTCTATTATTTAGCCTAAGAATTAAGTGTATGTTTATCTAATCTAAATGTAACTATCAACTAAACTAAAGACGCAAAGACATAAAGAATGAATTGAGAAAATAACTTGGAAGAAAAACCAATTGATTAAGACGATACCCTTAGGAAGAATCCACCTAGTCTTCACTTGTTATCTAACCCTGAACGAGACGATTTATTCACTTGACTTGATCCGTAGGACTCCCTAATGTACATTAAAACTTCTCTCAAAGCGAATAACGACTAACCCTAGGTTGATTAATTGAAATCTCTTTCTAATTAAAACCCCTAGAATCGCATTATCTCGATCTATGGATTCCCATATTAGGTTTCACCCTAATCCAGTAAAATTTCGTCACCCTATCTCTAGGCACGTGAACAACTCCGCTGTAATTATGCTAGATCTATGAATAGGCAAGGACTTTTGCTCCTCCACCTAAGCACATCATACTTGAACCAATATCCCAAAAATACCAATACAAGAATTAAGAACACATAATTAAGAACAAATCAAGTATTTATCATATAGTTCAGAAAACGATAACAAGATTCGTCTTAGGTTTCATCCCTTTCAGGTATCTGAGAGTTTAGTTCATAATAATAAAAGAAAACATCTCAAAAGAAAAGATAAAACAAAACATAAGAAATCCCTAAAACCCCCTGAAGGAATTGAAGAAGAGATCCACCGTCTTGAGTAAAATTCCGGCTTCTTCATATGGATCAACTGGCTATCTTCGAGTGACTCTCCACAAATCTAACCTTTTCAGCTCAGCTCCTTGGCCTAGCTAACCGCCCCGTTCCGACTTCTGCCTAACTCCCCTTTCAAGTTGCTCCCTTGGGTGTTTATATAGACTTTGTGATGCCTTACTTGGCCCCTAAGTATCCTAATTTAAGTAGAATTCCTACTAGGGTGTTTGAATAGGCTTTGGAATGTGTTTCTTTGCCTCCAAGTATCCTTTCCCGAATGAAATTGCTCTTTCCAGCAATAGGGACACGACCATGGCACACGCCCGTGTGAGTCATGGCTTGGCCGTGTCGATTTCTCTCTTGGCCCAATTTGGTTCGTTTTAAGCCCGTTTTCCATTCTTTTCATCCTTGGGTGCTTTCCTGGGTATAAAACATGAAAACAAAGGATTAAGAGCACCTTTTTACATAAATCGAGGCTTAATTCATCCAAAAGCATACTAAATGTGGGCTTAAAATATGTTACTTTTATGGTTTATCAAATACTTACCTAATTAGGCCAAATAAGTTTTCTCTTTCTTCAATTCTCCATGGCTAGGGTTTCAATATTTTATTTGGGGAAAATGATGATAAAATGATGATATTTTCTTTATTTTATTATTTATCATCTTTTCAGTTTTATCATTTTCTTTTTCTATTTTTCCATAGATGAATCGTCAAACTTATCTACTAACTCCTCTTAATAGTTTCATAGCTATTTAATCCTTTCAGCTATTTTGAATTTCATAGCTATTTAATCCTTTCAGCTACTAGAATTCAACTTTTGCATTCTAAGCAATTTGGTCCTTTTATCAATTAATCATATAATTGGTAAAATTTCTTAACAATTTTTTTACGATATTCCTATTATACGGTAGACCATAAAATGATTTTAAAATAATTTTTCTTACAGACTCAGATTTGTGGTCTCGAAACCACTATTCCGATTTCACTAAAAACGGGCAGTTACAACTCTCCCCCTTAAAGAATTTTTGTCATTGAAAATCTTACCAGTAAGGAGGTTTGGATATTGCTTCCTCATTGTTTCCTCTAGTTCCCAAGTAGCTATTTGCATTTCGTGTCGTTTCTAGAGAGCTTTTACTAAAACTACCTTTTTATTTCTCAATTCTTTTGTCTCATGTGCTAGAATTTTGATCGGTTCCTCACTTTATGTCATGTTAGGCTGAATCTCGACATCTGTCGGAGAGATAACATGTGAAGGGTCTATTGATATCATCGTAACATAGACACGTGAAAGACATTGTGAATCTTGTCAAGTTTTGGTGGTAATGTCAATCGATATGCAACATGTCCGATTCTTTCAATACGACCTAATAAATTGCGGACTCATTTTTCCTTTACGACCAAACCGAAGAACTTTCTTCTAATGCGATATTTTCAAGAATACATTGTCACCAAACTAAAATTCTATTTCTTTTCGTTTAACATCTGTATAAGATTTTGACGATCAAAAGCTGCTTTCTAACTATCTCTTATCACTTTCACTTTTTCTTCGGTTTCACGAATCAAATCAACTCCGTGTATCTTTTTCTCACTGAGCTCAGTCCAATACAACGGAGTTCTAGATTTACAACCATATAGAGCTTCATATGGTGCCATCTTTATGCTTAACTGATAACTATTATTACATGCGAATTCGACTAATGGCAAATATTTCCCCCAATTGCCTTCGAATTTGAAAATACAACATCGAAGCATATCTTATAGAATCTGAATCACACGCTCGGATTGACCACCAGTCTGTGGAAGGAATGCAGTATTTAAATGTAATTGAGTACCCAGAGCTTCTTGTAACTTCTTTTAGAATCGGGATGTAACTCGTGGATCTCTGTCTAAAATAATGGAAACTCGCACACTGTGTAATCTGACATTCTCAGAAACATATAACTCAGCCAATCTATCCAGGGAGAAATCCATACATACCGGAATAAAATGTGCAAAATTCATCAAACGGTCAATGATTACCCAAATAGTATCTTTCTTTTCCGGAGATAGGGGTAATCCTGACATAAAGTCGATGGTAACTCTTTCCCATTTCCATTCCGGTATCGTGAGTAGTTGTAACAGTCCTGAAAGTACCTGATGTTCAGTTTTAACTTGCTGACATATCAAACATCTAGATACATATTCAGAAATATCACGCTTCATTCCCGGCCACCAATACATTTGTTTCAAATCATTGTACATTTTATTACTCTCCAATTGAACAGACATAGTATCATTATGAGCTTCGTGCAAAATCTTCTATACAAGCTCTAAATTTCTCGGTACACATACTCTGCCTCTGTACAACAGGTAATCATCGGATCCAATCTGAAATTCTGAATCAAAAGTCGGTTCACATGTACCCGTTTAGCTTGCAACTCAATATCACTTTTCTGAGCTTCACAAATCTGCTGTAGAAATGTCGGTTTAGCTTTTAACTCAGTTAAGATTGAATCATTATCAGACAATGATAATTGAATATTCATTGCTCACAAAGCAAACAAAGACTTTCTACTTAGAGCATCTACAACTACATTTGCATTTTTTGGATGATAATCAATTACCAAATCATAATCTTTTAATAGCTCAAGCCACCTACGCTGTCTCAAATTCAAATCTTTCTATGACATCAGATACTTTAAACTTTTGTGATCAGTGAATATATGACATTTTTCACCAAACAGATAGTGTCGCTAGATTTTCAATGCAAATATGATAACTGCTAATTCAAGATCATGTATCGGGTAATTCTTTTCATGTCCTTTAAGATGTTTAGAAGCATATGATATGACTTTACCTTTTTGCATCAAAACACAACCTAAACCATTCAATATTCATCACTCTAAATTACAAATTCCTTACCTGATTCAGGCTGAACTAGAACTGGTGCTTCAGTCAACAAGGCTTTCAATCTGTCAAAACTCTGCTAACATTTATCTGACCATTCAAATTTCACATCTTTTTGCAATAGCCGTGTCATCAACGAAGCTATCATCAAAAGCCCTTGTACAAATCTCCGATAGTAACCGACTAATCCTAGAAAACATCTTCTTTAGATACATTTTTCGATGGTTTCCAGTTAACAATTGCTGAAATTTTATTCAGATCCACCCTGATGCATTCAGCAGATACTATATGTTTCAAAAAAACCAACTTCTCGAAGCCAGAATTCACATTTACTGAATTTAGCGTACAACTATTTCTCACACAATGTTTGCAGAATATTTCTTAAATGATTAGCATGCTCGGTTTCATCTCGAGAATACAATAATATCATCAATAAATACCACCATAAATCTGTCTAAATATGGTCTAAAAATTTTCTTCATCAGATCCATAAATACCGCAAGTGCATTTGTTAAGCCAAATGGCATCACAAGAAATTCATAATGTTCGTACCTGGTTCTGAAGGCTGTTTTTGGTACATCTGAGTCTTTCACTCCTAACTGATAGTAACCAGAACGGAGATCAATATTTGAAAATACTGTGGCACCTTTCTGTTGGAGCGCCGAAACCCCATGGCGCAGCAGAATAAAATTAGATCCGGCGATTCAAACCATGGATCCATGTGTGAGGAGCGAATCGGGGTGAAATAAAGGTTTCGAAATTTACCAAAAACTTCAATCTGAGTAGACAGCGACACCTTGGCAACAAGAGTTTTGATCTCTTCATCGAATCAAGCCACAACCTTTTCGATGTCGGCCTCTACGTGATCCACCCGGTTTGACTATGAACGGAAGAAATCTCCAAAACTTTTCTGGAGGTTTATTTGCTTGACGGCTGCTAGACCTAACAAACACTCTCTTAGGTTTTTCACATAAGCTTTGCCTCTTTTAAATACCTTTTATAATGGGTATCCTTTTAATTGGGCCTTTTATAATGGGTATCTTTTCATTGGGCCCATTATTTGGTATCCTTTTAATACCCATTTATAATTGGTATCTCTTGAATGTATCATAAGATTAAATAAATACAATAAAGTTTTTAACCGAAAATATAATTACATTAATTATATCCGAAAATTATAATTACATTAATTATAATAAGGATTTCGGTAAACTATATTTATTTAAATTTATATATGAATCAAATTCATATATTAATAGAATTATGTTGTCATTATGTGTACAACATCCTTGTACATATAATATGTTCAATATTTGATTACCCAATTAAATTAATTCTTTAATTAATTTAATTCATGTGACAACCAAAAAACAATACCAATTATATTTTATTCCGTTCATTTCAACCATAGGGTGTGACCACAGAGGTTCTTGCAACGTTAGCGATAATACTAGAACGATTCTATTATCACGCATAATGAGTGGCATCTAGCAATGCATCATTGCTACCTAAGTTACAAGAAGTCATGATTCGACATAACCTTTCGTGATTAACCTTTCATACATTAATCCTTAAGTCCTTTATCTCTCGAATGGACACAAGTCATGGAATAGTCACACTTGTATAGTCCATCCCATGTTTCTTGATATCTTGAGTAGACTATGATATACAAATTAGTATGACATCTCATGTCAACTTATTTGAGCATGGCCATGCATTTCTAGTCTCACTCAATCAAGTGGCCTAAGATATTACTCCCATTATGTAGGAGGGACTTATCCTATATTGATCAACCATATCCTCTACATAGATTGTGGTATATCCAACATCACCTTTATAGAACAACCAATTACGATTATGCGTTTGATCAGATCAAAATATACAACTCACGATGTTGAGATAATAATTGTCTCAAGTCCGAGGATCATATACATATTAATCACTATGAGTAATGTTGTGACAATTACATAATAATCCAATAAACATACTCATAACGGGTCAATCCAATATGTTGTTCTCTAACATACATATTCATGCATTGATTTTGACAATCCACATCAATGACAACTCTTTATCATCAATCAACTACATGTTAGTCTTAATGCATTATTGTTGTCCTAGTCAACAATAATACTCGACTAAGGATCTTTTAAGAATAATCATATTATTCTCAGGACATTATTATAAAACAGTTTATTTGTATACACAGATAGAAAAACTGAAATAATAATGACAATGCTTTATATTAATAAATATGGTAAATAAAGTATGTTATTACAACCATCTCATGATTGATCTTTGTGCATACTCTTACAATCTCCCACTAGCACTAAGACCAATCACTCATATATCTAATACCAAGCGACTTAGTGTGACGATCATGCTTCTGCTGTGTCAGAGGCTTGGTCAGGGGATCAGCGATGTTATCATCTGAAGGTACTCTGCATATCTCTACATCTCCTCGATCGATAATCTCTCGAATAAGATGGTAGCGCCTAAGTATATGTTTGGATCGCTGGTGAGATCTGGGTTCTTTAGCTTGTGCAATGGCTCCATTGTTATCACATCGGAGTTCTATAGCATCCGATATGCTAGGCACAACCCCTAGTCCAAAGAATGAACTTCTTGATCCAAATCGCTTCTTTTCTTTGCCTCACCGGCCGCAATATACTCGACCTCTGTTGTAGAATCGCTCTCGTGCTTTGCTTTGAACTCTTCCACCTTACAAACACCACCATTAAGGCAAAACACAAAACCCGATTGCGATCGAGAATCATCCTTGTCGGTTTGGAAGCGGCATCGGTGTAACCTTTACACTTAACTCTTCCTCACCTCCATATAATAGGAACGTATCCTTAGTTCTTCTTAAGTACTTAAGGATACTCTTGATCGTGGTCCAGTGACCTTCACCGGGATCTACTTGATACCGCCGTCATACTTAAGGCATACGAGACATCCGGGCGGGTACATAACATAGCATACATGATAGATCCAATAGCGGAAGCATATGGAATTTTACTCATACGTTCTCTCTCTTGTGGAGTTGAAGGACACATTTCCTTCGAGAGTGAAATACCATGTCTCATAGGTAGGAATCCTCTTTTAGATTCTTCCATACCGAACCTTTTCAAGATTTTTTATCTATGTATGTGCTTTGGCTTAGACCTAGTAGTCGTCTTGATCTATCTCTATAGATCTTGACTCCTAAGATATAAGTGGCTTCACCAAGTCCTTCATAGAAAAACAACTTCTTAACCAAGTCTTAATAGATCGCAAGGTAGGTATGTCATTTCCCATGATAAGTATGTCATCCACATATAGTACCAAGAATGTGATAGTGCTCCCACTAACTTTCTTGTAAACACATGGCTCATCTTCATTTTTGATAAAACCAAACTCTTTGATTGCATCGTTAAAACGAATATTCCAACTTCGAGAAGCTTGCTTTAATCCATAAATGGATCTTTGTAGCTTACATATCTTTCTAGCATCCTTTGGATTTACAAAACCTTCAGGTTGTGTCATATACACATCCTCTTCAAGTTTCCCGTTAAGGAAAGTCGTTTTGACGTCCATCCGCTGCGATTTCATAATCATGAAATGCAACTATGGCGAGCAAGATCTGATGGATTTAAACATAGCTACAGGAGAAAAGGTTTCATCATAGTCAACACCATGAATTTGGCGAAAACCTTTAGCGACTAATCGCCTTTTGTATGTTTGTACATTACCATCCATGTCTATTTTCTTTTTGAAAACCCATTTACACCCTATAGGTTTAACCCCTTCTGGGTGGGTCAATCAAAGTCCATACTTGGTTTTCATACATGGAATCCATCTCGATCTCATGGCCTCAAGCCATTTCTCGAGTCCGGGCTCGTCACCGCTTCTTGATAAGTCCTAGGCTCATCTTGATCTATAAGAAGAATGTCACCATGCGTTGTAATGAGAAATCCATATCTCTCAGGTGCACGACGTTCTCTTAAAGATCTGCGCGGTGGTTGTGTTTCTATAGCAGTTGTTTGTTCCTCAATTTCTTGTGGAATTTGGTTTTGTTCAATCTCTGGTTCAGTGGTATCTTGTGATTCTTGAATTTCTTCAAGTTCAATCTTTCTCCCACTTCCTTTTCTAGAAGTAAATTCTTTCTCTAGGAAGACACCAATCAGAGCAACAAAAATTTTGTTCTCGG
The DNA here is from genome assembly GCA_025503065.1 of Gossypium bickii. Classification (NCBI taxonomy): domain Eukaryota; kingdom Viridiplantae; phylum Streptophyta; class Magnoliopsida; order Malvales; family Malvaceae; genus Gossypium; species Gossypium bickii. Next base: position 54,920,049 of record CP106717.1, on the reverse strand, counting down.
TGGGATTAAAAATAATATCCTTTGGTTTCTTTTGGATATCCCACAAATATACACCTTTCAGATTTGGGTTCAAGCTTAGTAGGCGTCGGCGTTTAACATAAGCTTCACAACCCCAAATTTTCATAAAAGACATACTAGGGCGTTTCCACCCACATCTCATATGGCGTCTTTTGAACCGATTTAGATGGAACACGATTTAGTGTGAAAGCAGCAGTCTCAAGTGCATGTCCCCAAAAGGAAGTCGGTAGATCAGCATGACTCATCATGGATCGAACCATGTCTAACAAAGTTCGATTTCTTCTCTCGAGATACTCCATTCCATTGAGGAGTACCGGGAGGAGTAAGTTGTGAGACAATCCCACATTCTTTTAAAAGATCATCAAACTCTAGGCTCAAATACTCTCCACCTCGATCGGATCGAAGTGACTTGATAGTTTTGCCTAGTTGATTTTGTACTTCATTTTAAATTCCTTGAACTTTTCAAGGGACTCGGACTTATGGCGCATGAGATAAACATACCCATATCTACTGAAATCATCGATGAAAGTAATGAAGTAGTGAAATCCACCTGCTGCTGTGTATTTATTGGTCCACATACATCGAATGTATTAGGCCCAATAAATCACTAGCTCGCTCACCTTTTCCGGAAAAAGGAGATTTAGTCATTTTTCCCAATAAGCAAGATTCACATACTTCAAATTGTTCAAAAACAAATGAATTCAAGAGACCATCTTTATGGAGTTTGGATATGCGTTTCTCACTTATGTGGCCCAAACGACAATGCCAAAGATAAGTTTGATTTGAGTCATTTATTTTAGATCTTTTAGTATTTATGTTGTAAATGGGATTCGTTTGATCTAAAATATAGAGGCCATTAATTAATTGTCTTTGAACCATAGAAAACATTATTGAGATAAAATGAACAACAATTATTCTTAATAATTATCTCAAAACCAATTTTGTCTAAACAAGAAATTGAAATAATGTTTTTAGTCAAACCGGGCACAAAATAACAATCCTCTAAACATAAATCAAGTCCACTAGGCAAAGATAAAGTATATGTTCCCACAAATAATGCAAAGAACTTTTGCTCCATTTCCAACTCGTAGGTCCACATCTCCTCTAGCCAAAGTCCTACTCCTTTGTAGTCCCTGTACAGAAGTACAAATATGAGAACCACAACCAGTATCTAATACCCAAGAAGTAGTAGTTGATAAATTAATATCAATAACATAAATACCTGAAGCAGACATTCCGCTTGCTTTAGCCTTCTTGACTTCTTCAAGATAGACAGGGCAGTTCCGTTTCCAATGTCCAAATACACCACAATGAAAATGTTTCCTTCCTTAGACACCCCACCTTTAGGTTTCAGTGTAGCCTTTCCTTTTCCAAATTTGGGCTTACCTTTGCCCTTAGGCTTTGTTTGAACTTTGGCCTTTCCCTTGCCCTTGTTATTACGGACCATCAATATGGGCTTAGGTCCAACCTTTTTCAAGTTGCCTTGATTCGTAACATCTTGAGCAATTGTGGTAGAGTCTTGTCAATTTCATTCATATTGAAATTGAGGACAAATCAGCTGTAGCTATCCGGCAACGATTGCAAAATAACATCGATGGCCAACTCTTGGCTCAATGGAAAACCAAGCTTAGATAGGCTTTCAATATAGCCAATCATCTTAAGAACATGAGGTCCTCTTGGGCTTCCTTCACCAACTTACATTGGAATAGGGCTTTAGAGATATCAAACCTCTCTTGCCGTGCTTGCCCCGATAAAGTTCTTTCGGTGCTCGATCATATCATAAGCAACCATGTCCTCATGTTGCTTCCGGTTCGAGGATTCATAGTGGCAAGCATAAGACATCCAACATCTATCATGTCATCGAGATACTTCTTGTAAGCATCTCTATCGATCCTCGAGGCATTAGTGGGTGGTTCATTAGGAAGTGGTTGTTCAATGACATATAATTTCCGTTCTTGTTTAAGGACAATCCTCAAGTTACTGGAACCAATCAAGAAAATTCAAACCATTCAATTTGTCCTTCTCAAGGACCGATCGCAATGAGAGTGTGCTAGTGTTTGCAAACCATAATATATCTACAACAATTAAATATGCATGTGAGTAAATTTACCATTTTTATATCAATCATTAAAAGACTTTATTAAATGATATTCCCACTATTTTATTTCAAAATTAATAACCCTCGTATATTAATTTCGGAAAATCTTTCTCAAAAGTATTTCTAGTAGGTTAAGGATCCATATTTCACCACCTCTTAAGTCAGCTTTGGCTTTACTCTTAAGATTATGGTTATTTAGGTAAGCAACATTTGCTAATTACATCATATGTAATTCCTAATATTTGGTGAACAACTCTTGTTCTAATCATCTTATGATTTATCCAATTTACTTGCCTCTAGGTTTCTAATCCTATTAGAGTAACCTAGTTAAGCCATTAACCAATTTTTAAACCAAATGAATATCACTTGTTTATTCTTCGCGTTTAACCAAGATAAATACTAGTACTTCGCTTTGGCAGAACCTACATAGTATTGATCGAGGCCTTAACGAGGGCAAAATTGGAAGGCCATATTGACTTAATATTTTAATAGAGGGATTTTATTAAGGTTGTTGCATCTCACCAATTATGGTCTACTTTAGCCCATTTAGTCTTCTAATCGATCTCATCAATTAATAGGGTTTATTATCATCAAATTTTAATATATTAAAATTGGCATGCTTTAGACATCCATAGCATCTCATACATGAATAAATAAAGCAATAAATAAATGCAATAGTTATAGCCCATAAACTAAGGTGGTTCAACCCAAGCCAATGGGAGAACCAAAGGAACCCTAAAGGTGTAAGCCATTTCACAAGCTATCATTCACAATCATTGTCCCACCTTCCTTCTTGTTTGGCCCACAAAGAACTTTTCCAAATTACAATATCTGCGTAAAACTCGTTTTACATACGAGGGAATAAGATGAGAAGAGAAATACAAGAGAATAATAGTAAGGCACGACACGCAGGCCGTATTTTTTTTTTTTTTTTTAAAAATACAACCTTTTTCTCGAATGGGTCATTGGGCTATAACTATGCATTTCAAACACCGTGCATGTCAAAAATAGCATACATAATTCAATGTTTTTTTTTTTTTAAGGTGAATTATAAAATATCCTTTCAACCTTTTTGTGGCCCATCAAGTTTATAAATGTCTTTTATTAACAAAATATACTATAATAAGAAGATGGGGGCTGAGGCGGTCGGAGGAAGCGGGCCGAAGGCCCGCGGCCGGAGCCGCCTCAGATCCCCATCCCCAAAATAAGAGATGGGATATCATGGTAGGAGTTGGGGGTGCGGGCGGAGCCCCGCGCAGTATGGACTCAGGGTGCGGGCGGAGCCCCGCGTACAAACCGCATATCCCAGTCAAATGAATCCTCACGATTTGATAACTTTTATCAACAGAATCGTGTTTTTAGGATTTTAATCCTTGAGGTTTCATATCGGAACAACCCTTGTTCCACTAGCCAGTTAACTCTTCTTTGGAAATTGTAAATACCATCGTCGCATCATTACGGATTTGTTAACAATAATAACATAAAATTGAATAAGCCACAACACCATGATTAACATTTAATCAGTTATCGAAAGGAACAGTTATCAGGTTATGCTTAAACGATTTAAACAATCGAAAATACAATAAGATCAAAACATGCATCTCATACAATTGCATCACCCAAGTATTTAAACCCGAAGTTCAGTATCACACAAGTGGCTCTGATACCACTGTTGGAGCGCCGAAACCCCATGGCGCAGCAGAATAAAATTAGATCCGGCGATCCAAACCATGGATCCATGTGTGAGGAGCGAATCGGGGTGAAATAAAGGTTTCGAAATTTACCAAAAACTTCAATCACGAGTAGACAAATGACACCTTGGCAACAAGAGTTTTGATCTCTTGTCGAATCAAGCCACAACCTTTTCGATGTCGGCCTCTACGTGATCCACCCGGTTTGACTATGAACGGAAGAAATCTCCAAAACTTTTACTGAGGTTTATTTGCTTGACTACTAGAGACCTAACAAACACTCTCTTAGGTTTTTCACATAAGCTTTGCCTCTTTTAAATACCTTTTATAATGGGTATCCTTTTAATTGGGCCTTTTATAATGGGTATCTTTTCATTGGGCCCATTATTTGGTATCCTTTTAATACCCATTTATAATTGGTATCTCTTGAATGTATCATAAGATTAAATAAATACAATAAAGTTTTTAACCAAAAATATAATTACATTAATTATATCCAAAAATTATAATTACATTAATTATAATAAGGATTTGATAAACTATATTTATTTAAATTTATATATGAATCAAATTCATATATTAATAGAATTATGTTGTCATTATGTGTACAACATCCTTGTACATATAATATGTTCAATATTTGATTACCCAATTAAATTAATTCTTTAATTAATTTAATTCATGTGACAACCAAAAACAATACCAATTATATTTTATTCCGTTCATTTCAACCATAGGGTGTGACCACAGTAGGTTCTTGCAACGTTAGCGATAATACTAGAACGATTCTATTATCACGGACAATGAGTGGCATCTAGCAATGCATCATTGCTACCTAAGTTACAAGAAGTCATGATTCGACATAACCTTTACGTGATTAACCTTTCATACATTAATCCTTAAGTCCTTTATCTCTCGAATGGACACAAGTCATGGAATAGTCACACTTGTATAGTCCATCCCATGTTTCTTGATATCTTGAGTAGACTATGATATACAAATTAGTATGACATCTCATGTCAACTTATTTGAGCATGGCCATGCATTTCTAGTCTCACTCAATCAAGTGGCCTAAGATATTACTCCCATTATGTAGGAGGGACTTATCCTATATTGATCAACCATATCCTCTACATAGATTGTGGTATATCCAACATCACCCTTTATAGAACAACCAATTACATGTATACGTTTGATCATCAAAATATACAACTCACGATGTTGAGATAATAATTGTCTCAAGTCCGAGGATCATATACATATTAATCACTATGAGTAATGTTGTGACAATTACATAATAATCCAAATAAACATACTCATAACGGGTCAATCCAATATGTTGTTCTCTAACATACATATTCATGCATTGATTTTGACAATCCACATCAATGACAACTCTTTATCATCAATCAACTACATGTTAGTCTTAATGCATTATTGTTGTCCTAGTCAACAATAATACTCGACTAAGGATCTTTTAAGAATAATCATATTATTCTCAGGACATTATTATAAAACAGTTTATTTGTATACACAGATAGAAAAACTGAAATAATAATGACAATGCTTTATATTAATAAATATGGTAAATAAAGTATGTTATTACAACCATCTCATGATTGATCTTTGTGCATACTCTTACACTTTCAACTGATCAAATAAATGATCAATACGAGGTAGTGAATATTTATTCTTAATGGCAACTTTGTTGAGATGACGATAGTCAATGCATAATCTCAAAGATCCATCTATCTTCTTAACAAACAGAACCGGTGTACCCCAAGGTGAAGAACTAGGTTGAGCAAAACCTCTGTCAGTCAATTCTTGCAACTGTGCTTTCAACTCTTTTAATTCTGTAGGGTCCATTCTGTATGGTGCTATAAATATTGGTGTTGTCCCGGAAATAAGATCCATAGAAAATTCCACCTCTCTGACTAGTGGTAATTCGGGTAATTCTTTCGGAAACACATCAGGATATAATATGATCCAGCTCGGTGATGTTGAGTCGATTCATTTAAGTTGTCCGATCGTTGACGAGAAGTTTCATTTGTATTGTTGAAGGGTATTTTGGCTAAGTAAAGCGGAAGTTTTTCAAAGAATTAAAGATAAGTTATATATGAATAAAACAGGTTTGGTTTAACAAGAAAATTGAAGATAAGTAAATTTTGGATAATGGGTGGAATGGAAATCGAACTTAAACGTCAAGAGCTATTCACCACTATAAAGAGTGTCACCCCGGTTCTTATATTGTTGAAGGTGGTAGGATGGTTTGGTAGAAGGATAGATGAATGCCACACCAAATGAATGGTGATAAGTTCAACAAAAAGTTCGGTAGACGCCACTAGCAAGCTAGATAAGTCTCTCGAGACTCGTAAGAAATTGAGAGGAAGTTAACTTCATAGAAATAAAGTTTCTAACAAATAAAATGGCAAAAGTCTATTACAATTGAAAAATGCTAAGTATTTATAGCCTAACATAAGATAGCCGAATGGACAAATGACAATGCTTAAAGACTAAGAATTCGGCTAGGAATGTGCTTGAATATTCTAGAATAATTCATTAATATTGTTGAGTCTATGTTGGGTTGAATGGAGCACCAATAGGCAGCTTCTTGATTAAGCAAATTCAACATGGAAGAAGATGGATGTATGGTATCTCAAAAGCTTGCCTAGGTTCAACTATGGGCATAAAATAAAGCATTAAAATTCGGTTCATGCTTGAAGATGATGCATGAATTGGCCGAACCATCAAGTTGCTTCACCTGATGTATTCATTCATTCTTAACCTTGAAGGAAAACCTCAATTCCATGAATGTGCAGCCCTTTAATGTTCCTACATCTCCCAGGTCGAATGAAGCTTTAATGTGCCTTGAATACTTGAATGGTCATCTTGAAAATGCATGAAGCATGCATGGAACATCCCATTGTATGTTCCTCCATAAATACGGTCCATGAATCTTCAAATACATGAACATTCAGCAACTTGGCCCAAACCCAATCCACAACTGAATTTTGCAACTTGACTCTGATACCACTAAATGTAACACCCCAAACCTGACCCAAAGTTAGGCTCGAATCTGGCGTGTCACATTGAAGTGTTTTTCGAAAACCATGTTTTCATTGAAAACCCTCCTTAATATTTAAAAACTAAAATCTCAGTTTGTGTTCGTTCAATTTCAAAACGTGGTTCATTGAAAAGTTAATCACTATTAAAAACGTTATTAACATCGTTAAAAATCTCTTTTAGTTGCGGAAGCTAATTTAAGGTAAAGAAGTTTAAAACGTATGTTTTTTAAAAATAGTAATTGGGTTGAAAACTCGTCTACGTCTAACAGATATAAAACGTAACAAAACCCCAAATTTAGAATTAAATCCAGAGAGGCCTTATTACAAAAATTAAAACCTAAAACGAAATTTAAAACATATATAAAGTCCAAAGCATAACAGCCGCAGTCGTGTGGTCACCTCCGAGTCCCTCGCGGCACCGATCATCCTAACGCTGGGTATTACTTGCACAGTTAAAACCAGGGTGAGTTTACAAAAAATCAGTGTGTAATCCCCTTACTACAGTAACAGTCAGTATACAGAAATAGAAACCGAAATAGTCTAGGCCAAAGGCCTTTAATAGTAATAGTACAATACAGTCCAGTTCAGAGCATACGTGGGCAAAAACCCACTACAATATCATTTGGGTCACAGCCCATAACAGAATCAATTGGGCCTAGCCCAAACCAATACAGAATAAGTGGCCCTAGGCCCAGTACAATGACAAATCTCATAAATAGATATGCATCAGTATGAGGATGCATCCCACCCCGATCCAGCCAACACACCACCCGTACCAACCTTACATTTACGTGGGGATAAAATCGACCCACCCAGCCAACACACCAAGCTTAGCACCGATTGCGGCACTAAGTCAATAAAAAGGCTCAGCGCTGTAGACGGAACGGCTAAAAGCCATAAATATCGCAACAACGCTGCCGATTAATAGAATGAATAAAAGCCATAAACGGAATGGTTATACACCATAATCAGGATGGCACAAAGCCATAATCAGGATGGCATAGAGCCATAATCAGGATGGCACAAAGCTATCGGTAACTGAAATAAGTTTGGCACAAAGCCATCAGCGACGGTAATATAATTGGCACACAGCCACGAGTAAATACGATCAACACAGAGTCATCAATATATATGTTAAGCACATAGCCATGGGTAAATACGATTGGCACAAAGCCATAATCAAGATGGCACAGAGCCATATTTAGGTTGGCATAGAGCTATAATTAAATTACGCGGCTTTAAGCCATCCGTCGGTCCACAGTAGTCTCATGCATCCCGTGCGACCTTTACAGATCAATACTGGATCCACAGTCGTCTCATGCGACCCGTGTGACCCTATCAGAACTTCCTCCGTATTAATGTCCCAACCCAATGTAATATGTCGTGTATGTCATGCTCAATCATTACACGTGTATGCAAAATGACCATGCTCAGTAACAGCCATTTAGACATATATTAAAAGCATATCAGTCATACAACCACCGTCAAGTCAGTTAAAACACAGTCATACAATCCCAGTCAAATCAGTCAAATTGATAATCTAAATCAGTCATTTACCCACAAGGGCAAAACAATCATTTACCCTCTAGGGGCATTTAGGTAATTTTGCAAATCAGGGAATTTTGGTAATTTCATAAATCGGAGGTATATTGGTAATTTCACAAATCGCGGGTATTTCGGTAATTTCACAATCCAATGGTACTTCAATAATTTCACAATCCGATGGTATTTCGATAATTTTACAAACCGGGGGTATTTCGATAATTTTACAAATCAGAGGTATTTCGATAATTTCATAATCTGAGGGTATTTCGGTAATTTTTCAAATCAGGTTATTTCGATAATTTTACAAATCGAGGGTATTTCAGGAATTTCACAAATTGGGGGTATTTCGATAATTTCACAATCCGAGGGTACTTCAGTAACTTTACAAAATGGGGGTATTTCAATAATTTTACAATCTGGGGCTTAACGACCCAACAAAAGGTCCACCGTCGCCTTGAGCGACTTAAGTAACCCAAACAGACACAAGGTGTAAATGGGCCTAAGGCCCATTATTCGGCCTATGTGGGCCCACACACTCGCGTGGCCCATTTAGCTCAGAATCAGCCACAGTTATGCAAATGTCACAGTCTAAACAACACTTACCACATCACATACATTTTATTCGTGTGGGCCTACAAGCCCACTGGGCCCACACAGCCCATTTCAACCCAACGAGGGCCAGAACAGCCCAAGACCACGAGAGCACTTGTGGTGGCCTCTACAGACTAAAGCCCATGTTCGTGGGCTCGGTTCACCACACGCACGATCGCACGCTCATGTGGCATCATACGCCATATTTCTGGCTTTTCGGCATTTTTCTGATCTACGGTCATAGCAGTGTAAACAACACATACTTTCGGCTTTTCAGCCGATCATCGAATACCGCATACAAATACACACACTCTATCTGCTTTCCCGTTGACTATCGGATATAGGGTACTGTTACATACCTTTGTTGCGAAGAAAGCGAATAATCCTTGATCACCAAGACCTACATCGATTCCCATCACACGATTAATCACATGTTGATAGGGATTCAACCAACTTTAATAATCACATAAACATACCACCTTCTTAATACTTAGCCCCAAAACATTCACCACCCTTACCTTGATTGAGTGAGTGCCTCCAGTCCTCTAAGATCGCTAACTATGATAGATCACACACCTTGTCACCAAACTGCACTACGATATATCTCTGTTAGGTAGTACCGCTCATAGATGCAGCCTACAACCCAAATTTTTCTTTGCAAACCCATAGGGCCTAATCGGTCTATACCCAAAGAGTAAGATAACAAATTACCTGAATCAGACGATGAGAGAAAAACCTCGATGGCCTTTCGCTCCTTGGATTTGACTAACCCCTAACGAGCATCATATCGTGCAAGAGAATCAAGGGCATAATTAGAGTCCAAAAGAACAAAAGCATTCGACTTCCAAAGAAATACTAAAAGGGATCAAATTTGAGTGTAAAGGAGAAAGTATAAACACCTACCCTTCAGTCAGGAACACTTGCAGAATCGATTAACAATACCAACAATGGAGCATAGAAATATTTGGCCAAGGATAGGGAGAGAAGAATGTTAAGAACCTTCAGTCTACCAAGCAGAAGAAAGAAAAGAGGGAAGAAGGAATAGAGAAGTAGCAATCTGCTAGGCTAGAAACCGAAAAGAAAGAATGACACAGTTTTTCCCAAATAGTCAAATTGACAGCCCTAGAAACAAAAATGCAAACAGAAAGTGAACTAATATGACACTTTAGAGCTCAAAACAACTCGGCACATAAAGGAGATCTTTCCCAACTTAAAAAGTGACCAAAAACTAAACCAAATGGGAGAAAAGTCCTCCTGGCCGAATTTCCCTAAGCATAATACCAAAATTCGACACAACTTCACTCCATAACAAACTCTCTTTTTTCCTTCCCCTTATCTCTCTCCTAAAATCTCTCCACCTTATTCTACTTAACCACCTATTCAAACTCCTCCAAGTCCATATCCCATAAATCTCTCCAGCAAGACCAATTCCACAGCCACTTGAACAAAATTCAATTCCAACACAACCCCTGGGCGGCACAGTTGCAAAATAAATAATCCATAGCTTACTCCAGGTCTCAAACCTTTGACCCCTTGCCACCCTTGTGACGCCACCTTCCACCACACCACCAGCTCCTCTTTTGTCACCTTCCACCACATTTTATTTATAACGCTACTAACCAAAGATAGGGGTTTTGATCACTTAAAACAATTTTTTTTCTAAAGCCCAGGTTTGAACCCAAGGCTTCTTCAATACTCCTCAGGACCCTTAATCAGCAAAGTAGACATACTTTTGTGTTATTCACTTGCATAACTAAATTCCAATTCCTCTGATACGCGAAGCCCATTTCTTCTAGGACCTTTAGGAAGCTCGAGGGGATTGGGATTAGAACTTGTTGAGCCCCCGGGCGTGCTTACATCATTCCTGCTTCTTCAAAGCGACTTGTCCTCAAGTCAAGCAATCGATTCACTTTGAAGCTTAAGACAAAAAGACTCACAATGGGCTGATTAAAAATCAAAACTAGACAACAAAGAATTTTATTGTCATCAAAAAAAATAAAGGATCAAAAATATAATAAGCCAAAGATGTGCCAATCCTTTTCGTTTCATGAGCAGATGATTGATTGCCGAATGTAAAGTAAGGATTGAGTCTTACCTTTTCAAATTGGCTTTCCAATTTCAGCATTAGGAAGTAAGATTTAATCAGCCTCAAATCACATCCAGAATACATGAAAAATCCATTAAATCGAACATGAATCCAAAGTCTCATTTGGTTAAATCATGTATACCTCAAATTATTAAACAATTTCGATATGCTATTATAATCAAATGAACTCAATTAGATCAAATGATAATTAATCATGTATGTTTGCAAGCAATTATACTTTCCAAATTTCATCCACACCTTTTCAACTCGATCAATCAAAGAAAGAGGTTTATATGATTCCTCATCTTGCACAATCAAGGTGTGCCATGACTAATTGGTTACAACCTTACTCGTATGCTGATCAACTTGAAGATTTGCATTAGTAATGTTTCCATTATCATCGTCCAACACAAACTATTCATTGCTAATCAAAGAGCAACCAATCACATCCGGATACAAATATCTTTCAAAAATTGAATTTTCAACAAAGTTGTCATCACCATTCGAATAGAACATAAATGTCTTAAAATTTTTAGAAGTTTTACCTTTTGGAGGGGGAAAACAAAGATCAATTTTACCTTGTTCGATCAACACAAACCTTCTCTCCTCAGGGATATAGTGTAGTCAAAACTCCGTGCTTGAATTAACCTGAAATGAAGCGTAAACACAAAGACAATTCGCGCCTTTCACCTTCACAAAGATGAAAGAGGTTAGTGTCACCAAGGATGATGAACGCGAAGAAACGTCTTGAAATGTTATTCACAAATTGAACACATGAATCGATACCAGTTCAAAAACATGAGTTGATCTTACCTTTTCGAGATAAAACATGAATTTCATGTACAGCCACATAAAATGATCAAGGAACGATTTTAAATTGTAATCAAAATTGTCAAATTTTGTTCCCTTAGTCAAAGACCAAGCATCAAATAAATTGTTCACACAAAATTTAGGATGCTTGAGTTTCCTACAAAATGAACCAAAATAGCAAATTCCAGGTTTGAACACACAAGCTTGGTCACTCGTTTCAGCAGGCAACATGAGTTTAGTAATTTCCAATGTCCCACTTATGTTAATCAAAGAAGATGTGATCAAACAATCATTCAAACAATCATGAAACTCAATTCTCATTCGTTCAAACTTACTCAAACATGCAAATTTATACAACAAGGCAGATTCGTCACACCATCATCACGTTTATATGAATTAAGCACTTTGCATAGCAACCTTTTATTACACAAGATCGAAACATATTAATGACGATTGAATCTCACTTCATCCACATAGTGATCGACGCAACAATTATCATTAGCAAAATTTTCCTTGCCATCATTAAAATCAACCACATCAAGGTATAGTTATTTTCCAAAACCCACATCATAAGCAATGTCTTTACTATGAATCGAATAGGGTTGCTTAAAGGGTATAGAAACCTCACCTTGCTTACCTTTAGGCATAGATGGACTAGGGTCATTCAGAATGTTACCTTCTCCACCCAATGTGAACTGTCTCTCTTTTGGGAGGTAAAGTAGATGGAACTAATTAATCAATTCTTCAGAAACCTGAAAAGAAACAACATGAGGAAAACTCACATGTTGGTTAGTGGAAACATTTCTCACTTGTTCTCACTCGTCTTTTTCTTTCGTTTCTTTTTCTAACTCATTTTCTTTTCTTTCTTCAATCTCTCTCTCCTTTTCAATTTTATTTTTGTTCTCACAATCTTTTTCGATTTTTTTCTTTTTTGATTTCTTTTTCTTTCATTTCTCTTTTTCTTCTCTCAGCTCGTTTAAGATTCGCTCATTTTCTCTCATTATCATCTCTTGCCTCTCTTTTCTTTTTACTTTTTTTTCTCTCATTTTTTCTTTACAACATGAAGACAAAACAAAAGAATCAGAATGAGATGTTTTCAGTCGGGTATGAATAGAATGATTTACATATGATTCATGTTCACTCCTTCGTAAGGACTCCTTCGTGGATGATTTCTTTGAGGCATACGAAGAATAACTTTTACTTTCTCATTCTTCATCTTGAAAGATCTCAAATTCAAAGCTTTTTCGTTGGTTGCCTTGAAAGGGCTCAAGCTCGTAGCTCACTTTATCTTATCTCGAAGTCCTTAAGGATTAGGAATCACAATAAGAATCCCTTCTCGAATAGTCATGGGATGTTTGCCTTCGTGATGTTATTGTCTCCATTTTCTAACTTGGTGAAATTTTTTGGTCGATCATGCACTCCATCTCTTTCAACAAATATTGAAATTCGAATGCTGAATAGTCTTCTTGAGACATGATTAATTAGTGAAAAGAAAAGTGTTAAAATAGAAATAGAAAATAAATACCTCACCACAAAATCTCACGATTCATTCGGAAAGAAAATAATGATTTTCACTCATGCTTGTGTTTACTCTTGTTTTAAGGTTTTTTTCTAACACTCTAATATGCTCACTGGCTCATTGCCTTTTACCACTCGACCTCTCTCTGAATATTTTGTATTTTGTCTCGTTTAGACCTATTTGCTGCTTTAGGTTTGGTTTCAAAGTGGTTTCAAGGGATATATCGTGTATGGTGTAGGTAGGCGAAACAAAGAAAATTTTGGGTTTAAGTGTGGCATTGGGGAGGGAAATTGATGGTAAAATGAACAACTTGATGATCGGGTGTACAAATGGATGAATAAACAAGAACTTCAACACAACACTTTTTTTTATACTGGAATATATTTTTTTTTATCTTCGTATACTTTTTTTTTAACTTCAAATACAATTAAATGAACAAGAGAGCTTGATTACAACTTGAATTTTTTTTTTATTCGAAACTTTTTTTTGAACCTACTTCGGGATTGCTATGAACATCGGCGCTCCTCGTTTTAATAGCTCTGATACCAAATGATGTGATCCGGCTCGGTGATGTTGAGTCGATTCACTTAAGTTGCCCGATCATTGACAAGAAGTTTCGTTCGTATTGTTGAAAGGGGTATTTTGGCTAAGTAAAGCAGAAGTGTGTCAATGATTTAAAGGTAAGTTATATATGAATAAAATATGTTCGGTTTAACAAGAAATTTTAAGATAGATAAGTTTTGGATAATGGGTGGAATGAAAATCAAACTTAAATGTCAAGAGTGATTCAACACTATAAAGAGTGTCACCTCGGTTCTTATATTGTTTAAGATGGTAGGATAGTTTGGTAGAAGGATAGATGAAAGCCACACCAAATGAATGGTGATAAGTTCAAAAACAAGTTCGGTAGACACCACTAGCAAGCTAGATAAGTCACTCGAGACTCGTACGAAATTGAGAGGAAGTTAACATCACAGAAACAAAGTTTCATTCAAATAAAATGGCAAAAGTCTATTACAATTGAAAAATGCTAAGTATTTATAGCCAAACATAAGATAGCCGAATGGACAAATGACAATGCTTAAAGACTAAGAATTCGGCTAGGAATGTGCTTGAATATTCTAGAATAATTCATTAATACTGTTGAGTCTATGTTCGACTGAATGGAGCAGCAATAGGTAGCTTCTTGATTAAGCAAATTCAACTTGGAAGAAGATGGATGTATGGTATTTCAAAGGCTTGTCTAGATTCGGCTATGGGCATAAAATGAAGCATTAAAATTTAGTTCATGCTTGAAGATGGTGCATGAATTGGCTAGACTATCATGTTGCTTCACTTGATGTATTCATGCATTATTAACCTCGAATGAAAACCTCAATTACATGAATGTTCAGCCCTTTAATGTTCCTACATCTCCCTTGGCCGAATGAAGCTTTAATGTGCCTTGAATACTCGAATGGCCATCTTGAAAATGCATGAAGCATGTATGAAATGTCCCAATGTACGTTCCTCCATAAATACGGTCCATGAATATTCAAATATATGAACATTTAGTAGCTCCCTCTTGCATGAACGTCCCAAATACATGTGCTCCTTTAAAAGCCATCTATTGAACCTCAATTGTGCATGCACCTTGCATTAAGTCCTCTTCATGCATTCGGCTGATCCTAAACACAAAATGAACACATTAAATCCAAGACATATTTGACTGAATCTTAATAAAACATCATCTAGACAACTTAAATAACATACTAAGCTAAATTAATCATACTTAATTATGGACTAGCAAACATAATAAATTCGGTTAGCTCAAACATGTAAAAACAATTAATGAATTGATTGAGCTAGGGAATTCAGACATGATAAAAAAAATTGAATCACTTAATTTATTAAATTGAATAAAAAAAACACAAACACTTAATTTATTAAAATGATAAAGAAATAAGCTGAAAAGAAACTGAATCAAGCTCAAACAAGCTGAAATAAGCTCAAGTGAGCTGAGTTGAGCTGAATAGAGCTCGCAGAGCTAGTGATGAGCTGAATTTGACTTGCACCAAGGTGCAAGGATTTTTTAATTAGCACCGTAATAAATTACTGGATTAATGATTGTTGTTCATATATGTGGATATTATGCTTTATTATGTATGTTCCATGGGTTGGGAAAATATGTTGAAGAGCAGTGTAGCCTGGTGGCATCGCCACAAAATGTTTATTATTATGTTTACTTATGATTTCGGTGGCTTGGCCACAATAAAAATATATAATATAGCAGCTCGGCTGCAATTTGGTGTGAGCGGTGGGGTGGGTTGGCTTGATCCCCACAGGTGTGATTGGCTGGTCAGGGGTGTGATAGATGGGTGGGTTGGGTTGCAAACATTTACTTCATTTTGTTATTGATTTTGCAAATGGGCTTAAGCCCAAGTTAATGCTAAATGGATTCAGGCCCAATGGATGACGGTAAGGGGATTATACACTGAGTTCTAGTAACTCACCCTTTTTCCTTAACCCTTATAGGAAATGCTCAATGATGTGGATTTGGGCCATGGATGACTCGGTGGAGGCCATACTTCGGAAATGGTGTTCTTGAACTTTAGATTTCTATTTTTATTACTTTTACTATTTTGGGTTTTTTTTTAAGTTGCAATAAGGCCTCTGGAATATTTTATTTTGCTTTATGTTTGACGTACTTATTATCTTGCTTAATTTATTTTAAATGGGAATTTTCTAAAAATCATGAATAACGGCTTCAAAAATTGATTAAGAAAAAAGTTTTTATAAATAGGTACAAATATTTTAACTTGAGTTCTCTTTCAAATTACCAACGACATTTTCAAAAGTCACGGTATTAACATTCACTACCTCGATTTTTGATTTATTAAACAACCTCTCAAAAATAGTTGTATTTTATCAAATGTTTACATCCAATCTTGTTTTCTTAACCATAACCAAATAACACTTATTTTAGTACAAATCACAAGGACTCTATACGTTTTCCTCATATGACATGTCAGATCCAGTCATAATGTATGGGCCGGGTTTGGGGTGTTACATTTTATGGTATCAGAGCCCGGTTGCAAAACTCGGCTGTGGTTTGGGTTTAAAAGTGTTTTCCAAAGCTGTTTAAAATTTTAATTTATAAATGCATGTTCTAAAGGAAGTATGACACCATGGGTATTCGGCACCAAGTCAAGTAAGTCTATGTTGTCACTTTAGAATTATATTGGTATGACTGTAGAAATACTCTAAAACTTTCAGCTTTCGGAGCTGAAACTATAGAGATTGAAACCTTAGGATACGTTTTGCGAAAACGACTTTACTTCCTATATTTCATAAAACATTGTTTAATAAACATTGAATAATATACTAATTCATAAGACTAGTAATCAGATTAAATTGATTTAGCAAATATGAGCGCTAGAGGACGTGGACACGGTAGACGTGGCCGTGGTAGAGATTGAGGTGCTAGAGTTGTATCTGAGGCATCGTGACATATGCTAGAAATGGACGCCCCTGCGTCACCAGTGACTGAAGCTGGGTCACACGATCGACAGAGAGAGGACGACGCTCTGTCTCAAGCGATGTTGCGAGTTCTGGAAAGGGTCGCTGGGGCGAGAACTGGGTCAACAGCTCGTGGGTCAGTATCTAAGCGACTCAGATCGAATGGGGTCGAAGTCTTTAGGGGTATTTTGGGTGTAGCCCCAAGTGTAGCGGAGTACTGACTTGAGGCGATGGAACTGATTATGGATGACCTGGATTGCACCGCCGAGCAGAAACTGAAGGGGGTTGTGTCATTACTAAGAGACGAGGCGTATCAGTGGTGGCTCACTATTCGGGAAGGCACTCAGGGTGATCGTATTACCTAGGAAAGTATATCGGGGCTAGCTATGTGGATGCCCGAAGGAAGGAATTTCTGAATTTGGTCCAAGGAGGTAAATCTATGGCAGCATACGAGGCAGAATTTCTGCGTCTTAGTTGGTATACCCGGGGAATAGTGTCGACTAATTATGAACACTGTGTGCATTTTGAAGACGAGTTGCATGACGAGTTGCAGGCATTGATAGCCCCACAGAAGGAGAAAATTTTGCCACACTTGTGGAAAAAGCTAAGATAGCTGAGGAGGTTAAACATTCGGAGTGGAAAAATCGAGACAAGGATAGGGGCAGGAACAAGAGAGACTCTGGGTACTCAGGTCCTGCTAGAGGTTTTCAAAAAAGGCCCAGGAGTGAGGGACCAGTTCAAGTGGGTGCTCCAGCTGCTACCAATCAGTTACAGCCTTGTGTGGATTGTGGGAAACTTCACTCGGGTGAATGTTGGAAAAGAACCGATGGTTGTTTTAGATGTGGTTCCAAAGATCATCGGTTTAAGGATTGTCCTCGAGAGCTTGCTCAAACTCAGGTGGTTCATAACAGATTTACGCAGCCAGCTGGAGACGCTCAGCAGCCGCAGAGAGGTCGTGGGCTCGGTCGAGGTGGTAATGGCGTAGGACGAGGTCAGGGTCACCAGGTAGAGGTACCGATAATAGAGGTAACTTGGAGGCTAGACAACCAAGTTTGGTCTATACGGTCAGACGTCGAGAGGATGGTGATGCACAGGACGTCATAACCAGTACGTTCTTCATAGTCGATGTACGTTTTATCGCTTTGATAGACATTGGATCCACCCATTTGTATGTTACTTGTGCTGTGCCCAAAACTTTGAATATTAGATTCGAGATTACTGCTAGGGAAACAACTGTGATTAGCCCTTTAGGACAGTCGGTGGTAGTAAATAAGTTGTTTAGGGATGTGCCCTTAGAAGTTCAGGGGGAAGTATTTTTGGCGGATTTGTTGGAGCTGTCATTCGGTGAGTTCGATCTTATTTTAGGCATGGACTGGCTGGTTAAGCATCATGTGAATTTGGACTATACTGGAAAGCAGATGGTACTAAGAACTTCAGAGGATAAGGAAGTGATGATGATAGGTGAAAGAAGAAACTATCTGTCTAATGTTGTATCTACTTTAAAGGCAGAAAAGTTAGTGCGAAAGGGGTGTGGAGCGTTCATAGCCTTTATAAGTGTATTGGATGCCAAAGAGTTGTTGGTAGAGAGTGTTAGAAAGGTGAAAGAGTTTCTAGACGTCTTTCCCGAGGAGCTTCCAAGATTGCCTCCGGATTGGGAAGTGGAATTTGGCATTGAGCTGTTGCCAGGAACGGCTCTGGTGTTTATTGCTCCTTATAGAATAGCGCCAAAGGAGCTAGCGGAGCTTCAAGCACAAATTCAGGAGTTGTTGGATCATGGATTTATTCGACCAAGTGTATCACCGTCGAGAGCGCCGGTCTTGTTCGTTAAGAAAAAGGACGGGTCGATGTGTATGTGCGTTGATTATAGACAGTTGAATAAGTTGACGATCAAGAATAAGTATCCATTACCGAGGATCGATGATCTATTCAATCAGTTGCGAGGAGCTTCAATTTTCTCGAATATAGACTTGAGATCGGGATATCACCAGCTTAAAGTCAAGGAGGCGAATTTTCATAAGAATGCGTTTCGAACTCGTTATGCCCATTACGAGTTCTTGGTGATGCCGTTTGGGTTAACAAATGCACCAGCTGCATTTATGGACATGATGAACCGGGTCTTCATACCCTATCTAGACCGGTTTGTAGTGGTGTTCATAGATGACATTTTGGTGTACTCAAAGACTAAAGAAGAGCATGATTCGCATCTACGGGTAGTATTGCAGATTTTAAGGGAGAAGCAACTGTATGCTAAATTCAGTAAGTGTGAATTTTGGCTGAGGGAAGTGACCTTTTTGGGGCATGTTGTGTCTGCCGAAGGAATTAGAGTTGATCCTTGGAAGGTCGAGGCTATGTTGGACTAGAAGCCGCTGAAATCAGTGGCTTAAATTTAGAGTTTTCTAGGTTTGGCTAGGTATTACAGGCGTTTTGTTGAGGGGTTTTCATTGATTGCTGCACCCCTAACTAAGTCGTTGCGTAAGGGAGTACCTTTTGTGTGGTCAGATAATTAGCAAGAGAGCTTTAAGAAATTGAAGAAGATTCTAACGGAAGCGCCGGTATTAATTCAACCTGAGGCTGGTAAGGTGTTTATTGTCTATTGTGATGCGTCAGACACGGGCTTGGGTTGTGTGTTGGTGCAAGGGGGAAAAGTGGTGGCTTATGCATCTCGTCAATTAAGGTCGCATGAGGTGAACTATCCCACGCATGGCTTGGAGTTAGCTGCAGTGGTGTTTGCTCTGAAGATTTGGAGACACAATTTGTACGAGGAGAAGTCGATTATCTATACGGATCATAAGAGTCTGAAGTACCTCTTTACCCAGAAGGAGTTGAACTTAAGAGAGCGAAGGTGGATAGAACTGTTGAAAGATTATGACTTCTCAATCTAGTATCATCCAGGAAAGGCTAACGTAGTGGCTGATGCGTTGAGATGTAAGGTGATATCGAATCTGAGAACGATGTTCACTCATCTCAGCCTTTATGAAGATGGTAGCCTTCTAGCCGAACTTCAAGTGAAGCCTGCATGGATAAATCAAATTAAGGAAAAGCAGTTGTTAGATGAAAGGTTGGGTTCTCGGCTTCAGCAAGTGGAAGGTGGTGAGATAGGGGATTTTGGATTGAATAGTGATGGTGTATTGTGTTTCCGCGGAAGAATTTGTATGCCCAGGGATTTAGATTTGAGACAAATGATTCTGCGTGAGGCGCATAGTAGCCCCTATGCTATGCACCCCGGGGAAATATGATGTACCGAGACCTCCGCAAGCAGTATTGGTGGACAAGGTTGAAACCGGAGGTTACTGACTTCATGAGAAAGTGCTTGACATGTCAGCAGGTGAAGACGGAGCATCAACTGTCGTCAGGGTTGCTACAACCGGTGAAAATTCCACTATGGAAATGGGAAAGGATAACGATGGACTTTGTTAGTGGGTTACCCTTAACGCCTACTAAGAAAGATTCAGTATGGGTTATTGTGGATCGATTAACGAAGACTGCTCATTTCCTACCTGTTCGTATGGATTTTTCACTGCAGAAGTTAGCCTAGTTATATGTAGCTGAGATCGTGAGGTTACATGAGGTACCAGTGTCTATTATATCAAACAGGGATCCTAGGTTCACATCACGGTTTTGGAAGGCTTTACATTAAGCTTTGGGTACAAGGTTAAATTTCAACATGGCATTTCATCCACAGACTGATGCTCAGTCGGATAGAGTAATCCAGATTCTGGAAGACATGTTAAGAGGCTGTGCGAATAACTTCAGAGGTAGTTGGGAAGATCTTCTACCATTGGCAGAGTTTGCATACAATAATAGCTATCAATCTAGTATACAGATGGCACCCTACGAAGCATTGTATGGTCGTAGGTGTCGTACTCCTACTTGTTGGACTGAGCTGGGGGAGCGACAGTTATTGGCTCCTGAGTTGATCTCGGAGACGAAAGAAAAAGTTAAGGTGATTCAGGCTCGGTTAAATGAAGCTTCAGATAGACAGAAATTGTATGCGGATCTGAAGCGTAAGGTTATAGAATTTGCGATGGGTGACCAGGTCTTTCTGAAGGTCTCACCTTGGAAGAAAATCTTAAGATTTGGGCAGAAAGGGAAGTTGAGCCCTAGGTTCATCGGACCATACTGTGTATTGCAGCGTGTTGGGCCAGTGGTTTATCAGCTTGAGGTACCTCCAGAGTTAAGTCAGATACATAGTATATTCCATGTCTCTATATTAAGGCGTTATCGCTCGGATCCATCTTATATTGTATCGGTGGAGGAAGTTGAGATAAGACCTGACTTGTCTTTTGAAGAGGAGCCAGTACAGATTTTAGATCGGGATGTTAAGGTGCTAAGAAGAAAGTCAGTTCTGTTAGTCAAAGTTTTATGGCGTAATCATGGGACAGAGGAAGCTACATGGGAGTTAGAGGACTTGATCCGGCAGCATTATCCTCATCTCTTTTAACTAGGTAAATTTTGAGGCCAAAATTTTCTTTAAAGGGGTAGAATTGTAACATCCTGGAATTTAGAATTTTATGTTTTGCATATACCTTGTGATAGGCTAGTTAAAAATGATTAATTGAGTATGATTAGGGGTCCTAATAAGGCTTGGGGTTGAGTTGGGCCTTAGTATAATTTTTGTGTTTAAGCACTTTAAGGAGAGATAGTAAGTGGCATCAATGCTTAATGAAATAAGTGTGTATTTTGCTTGCATAAATGAACATATGGCAAAGAGGTTGTGGTGTCAAGTGGAGAGCATGGAGGGAAGGGGTTCAAATCCCATCTTTTGCAAATTTTGGATTTATTTTTGTGCTTTCTTTCCAAGTGTCGGCCATAGTACTAATTAAGGTAAGGGAGACTTTTTAATTATGGAAAGAAGATTAAGGATTTGGTAAGGAGGAAAGCAAGGGGAAAAACAAGGAAAGAAAGAAAAGAAAAGGTAAGGGAAGGGAACATGTTGGCCAATTTTGGGGATGATGTTTTGGAAAGAATATTTTGGGTCAACCATGACCTTTTGGTGTAGTAGGCACACGATTTTGTTAGGGAGTGTGAGAGTCGAATCTCTCTTGGCTATTTTGCAAAGCGTTGATCATTTTGGCATTTTCTTTACCAACTTCTTTTACTTTGTTTTGGCAGAATCACTATAGCCTTTTGTTCTTTTCTTCTTTCTTTTGTTTTGCCAAGACACTCAAATCAATTTGGTTCATTTTCTTTTGGTAATAGCCGAACCTCTATACCCCCTTGTCCATCACTTCTTTTCTTCTTTACCATCTCCTCAACCATTCTCCCTTTCTCTTTAATCGACACAACTTTGTTTGGCCGAATCTTCTTTATTCTTTTCTCATCAATAGCCGAATTTCTATCATCTTTTCTTCTCCATCTTGCGAGTTGAGCATCTCTTCTTTGATCGAATCGGTAAGTGGCTCTATTCTATCCTTGCATTTTTTTTTTCTTCTTGCCGAATATGTACCTTCTCTTTGGATGGTTCTCTAAACCGAAACATTCCTCTCTTTTACTCCCTTATTTCGTGATCATCTCCTATCATGTAGTATTCGTGTGGGGTTGGCTGAATCTTTCATTTTGTCGATTCATCCGTAGTCGTAAGCCCAATCGGTGGAAATCAGATTTATCATCGTAAGGTAAGAAGTTTCTTTATGGATTATTTCGATCTTACTCATTGTTTGATTAGTTTGCTAAACGGAATGATGGTTGTGACTAATCGGTTATTATAGGGATTATATCGATCATTTTTATTCACTTGTTGATCCTACGGATACGGAAATAGTGGTAAGTCGAACCTTTCCTTAGACAATCGATTTATATCATCTTAATATCGTTTTGATTAAGATTTTTTTTCCAATGGAGGCAAGTGGTACCGATTCGAAAGGAAAAGCGTTTGGAGATCACAAAAGGAGTGGATTTGCGATTCCTACTCCTAGGTTCAAGCGTAGAGCGGTATCAGCTATTCGAGATTTCCCACCAGGCTGTGGACCATCATCCGGTGAGAATAGACAAATCGTGGTCGTACACAGTTCTCAGGGTAAGAATTTTATTAGATCGTTAGATTTAAATATTTGGATTAAGAAAAAACACCTCGTTTGTTGGTTAATCGAGTGTAATGGTGTTTTAGGTGCCGAAGATCAAGAAGGTTTAGTCCTTACAGTAATCAGGAGTGTAATCTCACACCGAAATCCCGTAGATTCATGATTCGATATCACGTTGGAAAAACAGATCGTTATTATTTGTATGGCTAAAAATCATAATATGGCATAAATTGAGAAATTTGCTTAAATTACATTATTTCTATAGATTTTTCAAAATCGATATTTTAAAATTGATAGATTTACAAAAATGCCCCTAAGGGGCAAATTACGAAAATGCCCCTATGAGCCGAATTACCAAAATAACCTTATGGGCTGACTTTCTAGAATACTTTAGCGGGCCGAAGTACAAAGTTCTATAATGGGCCAATTTACCGTAAAAAATTACTGGATTAATGATTATTGTTCATATATGTGGATATTATTATTTATTATGTATGTTGCATGTTACATATTGCATGGGTTGGGAAAATACGTTGAAGAGCAGTGTAGCCTGGTGGCATCGCCCCAAAATGTTCGTTATTATGTTTACTTATGATTTCGGTGGTTTGGCCACAATAAAAATATATAATATAACAGCTCGGCCGCAATTTGGTGTGAGCGGCAGGGTTGGTTGACTTAATCCCCACATGTGTGATTGGCTGGTCGAGGGTGTGATGGATGGATGGTGTAACATCCTTAAATTGGGGTTCTGCATTTTGCTGGTGTTGCACGTGATGAATTGTTTATAATGTTGATTTAACATGTTTTGGGGTCTAGCTATAACCTAGGTTAGGCCTGAGTTAGGGCTAGGAATTTTGTTTTAGTGTTTAAGAAGTGGGGGCTAGGTGAGTTAGGTGTTAAAAGAATTAAATTAAGGTTTTAGACACCAGAATACCAGTGGAAAAGTGGCAAGGAGGCGCCACTAAGGTGTCTAAGGAATGACGCCACAAGCAGGGTGGGAGTGCCTGTGTTCGAGCAGCAGGAATTGCACTCCCTGTTATTTCTTTTTGACACCACAAGCTGGAGGAGGAGTGCTCAGGTGGGACTCTCTTGAATGGATGGAGAGGAGGAATTTGTGGAATTTGACTCGTTCAAACAAATTTGAACTGATGGAGGGGAGAAAATCTAGGAGTTTGAATTATTTCAAACTCATTTGAAGAGAGTTCGCCGAATTTGAACTCTGAGGGGAAGGGAGTGCTTAGCTGAATTTGGAAAGGTGTTTGGGCAAGTGTGCAATCAGTTTTGAAGCTTGAGGAAGGGGTTGTGTCGTTTTGAATAGGGGATTAGCTTTAGATGCCATTGGGTGTAATCTTTACTTTCATTTTTGGCAAATTGAGTTTCACTTTCACCCCATTTTTGGTAGCCGAACCTTTCCACTTGAATCCATTCTTTTCTCCCATTGATTTTAGCAAGAACCGAAACCTCAATTTCACCCCTATCAATCTCTCTTTTCTCTTTTAGGCATTCCTAGTACCTGGCCGAATCTATCTTTGTGTCACTTCTTCTTTTCTTACTTTCTTCAAAACCGAAACCAACATCCATTCTTGTGTCGACATCTCCTCCTTCTTCAAAAGTCTTTTGTGCCAAAAACCCTTCCTTTCTCTTGGCCGAATATCTTTCAAGTCTTTTCTACTCTTTATTCTTCTTCAATTCTATCCTTTACAAAAGCCGAAAGCTTGGTAGTCTCTTTCGTTTTCATCAGGAACCTTGGCCGAATATTGTGTTCATAAACCACTCTCTTTTTGTGTTTTCTTTCATCATCTCAAGTGCTGACATTCATCTCTTCTTTGGTCCTCTTTACCGAATCCCAAACCTTGGTGTGGTAAGCCTTTGTTATTTCATCTCTTTTTCTCTCTTTTTCTTTCGGTTTATGGCTGAATCTTTTAGTAGTCTTATTTTCTCTTTTTGGTTGCCGATTTCCTTATTTTTGTGCTAGGGCCGAATCTCTTTAGGTACTGAAGGGATCTCTTGCGTTAAGGTAAGCCTAGTTCTTGTGGCTGACTCTTTTCGGGATTTGGTAATCATAGCCGAATGGCTATGGGTGTTGATGTGGTGTTAATCGATTGTAGGAAGGAGGTTGGACATATACTGTTGCTATTCGGGATTTAGCTAAGTGATCTAGGTAAGGGTGTTATCATCACAATATCAATTTCTTAATTATTCTAAGCCGAAGGCTAACCGTTGTGTGTGCTAGTGTTTGGTTGATAACAAGGGGGATTCATCACAAAGTTTCAGGATTTGGTTGGTAACAAAATCGGCTTAAGGTAAGTGCTACATTTGAGCGGCATATCCTTCGGGATTTCTATTTGAGCCGAATGGGCTTTTTAATCACTAATTAGGTGTTGGCCGATTGTAGGTGCAGTGAGGACATATGTTTTGGGATCTCGTAGTATCGCGTAGTTTCGAGATTTCGCATTAGATCTACATATAGTCAGGTGTGTAAACGCTTACACACTTTATTAGTATAATAATGCTTATTATGTTACTGTTATAACCATTGGCATTAGAGACTTTGCCTTGTGGGCATGAGCTTGGAAACCGGATAAGTCCCCTGTTATGTGATTTTTGGTATACATCATCATGATCTGTTAAATGCTATGTTATATGTTACTTGCATGATCATTCGATATTATGACACGTATGTTATGAACATGATGGTGGGTTTGATGAGAGGAGGGGGATGATTCATTTTGGACTGTCACCAGTGGTTTTGACCACAAGATGGGTTGGCCCCATCATTTGATTTGTGACTACGGTCACCAGTGGTTTTGACCACATTATTATTATTTGTGACTAAGTCCCAGTGGTTTTGACCACCAATGGTTTTGACCACACGATTGATATTTGTGACTACGGTCACCAGTGGTTTTGACCACACATGGATATTGTGACTCGTCCCAGTGGTTTGGTACCACAGTGGGTTGGCCCTACATGATAAATTACGGGATTGTCATCAGTGGTTTTTACCACACGATGGGTTGGCCCCATCACTTGATTGTGACTTCGGTCACTAGTGGTTTTGACCACACCAATATATTTCTGACTTCAGTCACCAGTGGTTTTGACCACCAGTGGTTTTGACCACACGGGGTAGTTAAAGGAGATTAGATCGCTAGGTTATGGGTTGCATAATGTGCATGTTTTACTGATGATCTGTGTAAGTGCTTGAATGCTCGGGTTGGGGGTTTATACACTGAGTCTTGGTGACTCACCCCGTCCCTTATATTTTGCAGATGAGTCATAGATCACGGATATGGAGCCGGGGAGGACTCAAGGTGGCCATGCAACTTAGTTTGGTTTTGGACTTTAAACTGCTATTTCAATTTTTCTAAACTTTCTTTAATTTGGTTTGGGCTTTGTAATAAGGCCGCTAGTATTATTTTGGGTTTTTTTTATTATTTGCTTTTATTTTGATTATATTATACATATATTGAATTTATAGACTTGTTAAATTAACCGGTAAAAAGCCATGTTTTCAAAACTATAATTCTTTCGGGTTTTTAACCGTTACCATCAGGTAACACAACTTATATGATGATAACAAAGGTAACTTAAATGGTTTTACAAATTTTATTTTTCAAATCACTCTAAATGTAAAAGGTTTTATACTTGACAACACTCATCACACGCTGTTTTTAATATGTACCAAATGTTTTTCTAATATTGATGATAACAAATAGATTTTTCAAACATAAGTTTGATAGGTTTAAAGCAACACCAAAAATGATTTCAAAGTTCACTTCATACGATGTTTTCTAAAAACGATAAAAGGGTTTCCAATAAAATTTTAACATGCCAGATTCGGTCGTGGTGTGTTGACCGGGTTTGGTGTGTTGACCAGGTTTGGGGTGTTACAATTGTGGTATCAGAGCCAGTTTCAACAGCTCGGCTGTGGGCCGAGGCCCAGAAATGTTTTAAAAAGGGATTATGTATAGTGATGAAAGCATGGCACCGAGTCTTCGGCACCAATCCGCCCAGGTAAGTAACCCGAACTATTGATTGCTGATTACATGATTATGATGATGGCATGATTGAATAGTAGTAGGAACTACTTTAGAGACATGAACCATAGGATGATGTGAACTCGCGAAATAAACCTCTTATTAAACTTTTCATAAGACTGTGCTTTAACAGACAGTGGAATAAAAGTCTAACGCATAAAACTTTTAATCAGCTTGAATATAACGATAGATATGAGTGTACGTGGACGTGGGCGTAACACTCGTAGATGAGGTAGGGGTAGGATGTCGGTCTCAGAACCAGTAGGGTTCGGACATGGTTTAGAAAACGAGGTACCACCGCCGCCAGCTGTGGGCGCGGAATATCAGGATCAGACGGGTGGTAATGATGTAGTGTCGTAAGCTGTGCTGCGAATGTTGGAGAGGGTTGCGGTGCAGGAGTAGGAATAGGAGCTCGAAAATCTGTGACTGAGCGACTCAAAGCTAACGGTGCGGAGGTATTTAGAGGTGTGTCTGGTGTGGCAGCTAGTACAGCAGAATATTGGTTGGAGGCAACGGAACACATCATGGATAACCTCGATTTTTTAGCTGAGGAAAGCTGAAGGGCATAGTATCTCTGCTGCGGGATGAGTCATATCAGTGGTGGCTCACAGTTAGGGATGGAGCGATGGTGGATGACCTCACTTGGGAATTCTTTAGGGCAGCCTATCAGCGGAAGTACATAGGGGCTAGCTATGTTGATGCGCAGCGCAGGGCTTTCTTGAACTTGGTTCAGGGTAATAAGATTGTAGCAGAATATGAGGCAGAATTCCTTCGGTTGAGTAGGTATGCTCGGGGTATTGTGGGTACCGAGCATGAGCGCTGTGTCAGATTTGAGGATGGGCTGAGAGATGAGCTGCGGATGATAATTGCCCCGCAGCAGGAACGAGAGTTTGCCGTTCTAGTGGAGAAAGCTAAGGTTGCTAAAGGGGTGAGACAGTCCGTAAGGCGGAATCAGGATAGGGGTTGGAATAAAAAGAGTTCTGGATCATCTGGGTTTTCTGAGGATCAGCAGAAGAGGGTTAGATATAGTGAGCCGAATCAAGTTGCTAGGCCTGATGCTACTAATACTCAGTGGCCGCCACGATGTGCTTGGTGTGGAAAGTCTCACACAGGGGAATGCTGGACGGGTAACAGGGGATGCTTTGAGTGTGGATCGATGGGGCAACGAGTTAGGGATTGTCCACAGAGATCAGCTAGGCTGCAGTCAGAGGATCAGAATCGTACACAGTTTAGGAGGGATAATCAGCAGCCACAGAGGGGCCATGGTTCAGGCAGGGGAGGTAATGGCTCTGGTAGAGGTCGTGGAGCACCGGGCAGAAGTGCAGGTGGTACAGAGGCGAGACAGCCTGGGTTGGTCTATGCAGCGAGGCGTCGAGTGGAGGGCCACGCACCGGATGTCATAACCGGTACGTTCTTAATTTTTGGAGTACCTTATAATGCTTTAATTGATGTTGGTTCGACACACTCGTATGTTGCTAGTAGCATAGTGGAAACCATGAATTTAGACTCTGAGATTACTTCTAGGAAGATGACTGTGATAAGCCCTCTAGGTCACTCTGTAGAAGTAAGTAAGCTATATAGCGATGTACACCTAGAACTCCAAGGGGTCGTGTTCCTGGTTGACTTGATGGAACTGCCGTTTGGGGAGTTCGATCTGATTCTTGGGATGGATTGGCTCGTTAAGTATCAAGCTAGTTTGGATTGCGCAGCTAAGCGCATGGTGTTGAAGACTATGGAAGGTGTTGAGGTGGTGATGATAGGTAATAGGAGAGATTACTTATCTAATGTTGTCTCTGTACTGAAGGCTGAGAAAATGGTTAGAAAGGGTTGTGAATCATTTTTGGTGCATGTTTGTGCTTTGGAAGCTAAGGATGCAGCTGTGACGAATGTTCGAACTATAAGGGAATTTGCCGATGTTTTTCCAGAGGAACTCCCGGGTATACCTCCTGACCGCGAGGTTGAGTTCGGTGAAGACTTGTTACCCGGAACTGCACTAGTATCTATTGCCCCATATAGGACGGCGCCAAAGGAATTGGTTGAGTTGAAGGCCCAGATTCAGGAATTGTTGGATAGGGGTTTCATCCGACCGAGTGTATCGCCTTGTGGAGCTCCAATGCTTTTTGTTAAGAAGAAGAATGGTACGATGCGGATGTGCATAGACTACAGCCAGCTGAACAAGTTGGCAATCAAGAACAAGTATCCATTGCCCAGGATTGACGACTTGTTTGATCAACTCAAGGGTGCATCGATTTTCTCTAAGATCGCCCTGAGGTCGGGGTATCATCAGCTCAAGGTGAAGGAGGCAAATATTCATAAGACGGCATTTCGTACTCGGTATGGGCACTACGAGTTTTTGGTAATGCCATTCGAGTTGACTAATACGCCGGCAGCATTCATGGACATGATGAATCGGGTGTTTCAGCCGTATTTGGATCGATTTGTCGTAGTGTTTATAGACGACATTTTGGTGTACTCGAAATCTAAAGAGGAGCATGACGCGCATCTTCGAGTGGTTCTACAAATTCTGAGGAAAAAGCAGTTATGCGCCAAGTTTAGTAAGTGTTAGTTCTGGCTTAAGGAGGTAACTTTCCTCGGTTATGTTGTTTTAGCTGAGGGAATTAGGGTGGATCCTCGTAAGATTGAGGCAGTGTTGGATTGGAAACCACCCAAGTTGGTGGCAGAGATTCGGAGTTTTCTGGGTTTCGCAGGATACTACAGAAGGTTCGTAGAGGGTTTCTCTTTAATCGCGGCACTGTTGACTAAGTTGTTGAGGAAAGGGGTTCCGTTTGTGTGGACTGAGAAACAACAAGAGAGTTTTGATAAGTTGAAGAAGATTCTGACTGAAGCTCCGATTTTGATTCAGCCTAAGGTAAGGAAGGAATTCACGGTTTATTGTGATGCATCGCACACTGGCTTAGGGTGTGTGCTGATGCAAGATGGAAAAGTGGTTGCTAATGCATCTCGGTAGTTGAGGCCTCATAAAGGCAACTATCCGACACATGACTTAGAGTTGGCTGCAGTGGTCTTTGCCTTGAAGATTTGGAAGCATTACTTGTATGGGGAAAAGTCGATAGTGTATACGGATCATAAGAGTCTGAAGTATCTCTTGACTCAGAAAGATTTAAATTTGCGGCAGCGAAG
This sequence comes from Gossypium bickii, assembly GCA_025503065.1. Taxonomy (NCBI): domain Eukaryota; kingdom Viridiplantae; phylum Streptophyta; class Magnoliopsida; order Malvales; family Malvaceae; genus Gossypium; species Gossypium bickii. The sequence continues at coordinate 54,889,927 of CP106717.1, read as the reverse complement.
GTGGATCAAATTGTTGAAAGATTACGACTGTTCGATTGAGTACCATCTGGGTAGGGCTAACGTAGTAGCTGATGCGTTGAGCCGTAAGGTGGTAGCAGGCTTGCGAGTGATGTTTGTTCACCTTAGCCTTTATGACGATGGGAGTCTTTTGGCAGAATTGCAAGTAAAGCCATCGTGGATTGATCAAGTAAAGGAGAGACAGATGTCAGATGAGGTTTTAAGTGCTCGAAGGTTACAAGTGCAGAATGGTGAATCTGAGGGTTACAGTTTGGGCAGTGATGGAGTACTGTACTTTCAAGGGAAAGTATGTATGCCTAAGGATGTTGAATTGAGACAGCGGATTCTTTAGGAAGCTCATAGCAGTCCATATGCTATGCACCCTGGAGGCAGTAAGATGTATCGTGATTTAAGGGAACAGTTCTGGTGGCCGGGCCTTAAGCGTGATGTAACTGACTTTGTGAGCAAGTGTTTGACATGCGAGCAAGTTAAAGCTGAGCATCAGTTGCCATCAGGGTTGTTGCAGCCGGTAAAGATCCCACAGTGGATGTGGGAAAGGATTACGATGGATTTCGTCAGTGGGCTTCCCCTTACGCCTAGTAAGAAGGACTTAGTATGGGTAATAGTGGATCGTTTGACTAAGTCAGCTCATTTCATTCCGGCAATGGTTGATTATTCGCTCCAGAAGTTAGCCAAGTTGTATGTGGCAGAGATAGTGAGGTTGCATGGAGTGCCTATGTCAATTATTTTGGATAGGGATCCCAGGTTTACGTTGAGGTTCTGGAAAGCTTTGCATCAAGCTTTGGGCACGAGGTTGGATTTTAGCACGGCTTTTCACCCGCAGTCTGATGGACAGCCTGAAAGGGTAATTCAGATTCTGGAATATATATTAAGGGGCTGTGTTCTGGATTTCAGTGGTAGTTGGGAGGAGTACCTACCTTTGGCAGAGTTCGCTTATAACAATAGTTATCAAGCGAGTATTCAGATGGCACCATATGAGGCACTTTATGGACGGAAATGTCGTACTCTTACGTGTTGGACTGAACTGGGTGAACGATGATTGTTGGGTCCAGAGTTGGTAGCAGAAACAGAGTATAAGGTTAAGGTAATTCGAGCTCGTCTTAAGGAAGCGTTGGACAGGCAAAAATCTTACGCCGATCTTAAGTGTAGGGATATTGAGTATGTGGTGGGTGATAAGGTCTTTCTGAAGGTATCGCCCTAGAAGAAAGTGTTGAGATTTGGTCGGAAGGGCAAGCTAAGCCCTAGGTTCATTGGACCGTATACAGTGTTGAAGCGAGTGGGCCCGGTAGCTTATCAGCTTGAGTTGCCAGCAGAATTGAGTCAGATTTACGACGTCTTTCATGTTTTGATGCTTAGGCGCTATCAGTCAGATCCGTCACATGTTGTACCAGTTGAGGAGATAGAGGTGAGTCCTGATTTGCCTTTCGAGGAGGAACCGATACAGAATTTGGATCGGGATGTCAAAGTTCTGCGTAGGAAGTCAGTACCCCTGGTGAAGGTATTATGGCAGAACCATGGCACGGAGGAGGCCACGTGAGAGCCGGAGGATGTGATGCGACAGCAATACCCTCAACTTTTCTGACCAGGTAATTTCGAGACCGAAATTATTTTTAAGGGGGTAGAACTGTAACATCCTTAAATCGGGGTTCTGCATTTTGCTGATGTTGCATGTGATGAATTGTTTATAATGTTGATTTAACATGTTTTGGGGTCTAGTTATAACCTAGGTTAGCACTGAGTTAGGGCTAGGAATTTTGTTTTAGTGTTTAAGAAGTGGGAGCTAGGTGAGTTAGGTGTTAAAAGAATTAAATTAAGGTTTTAGACACAAGAATACCAGTGGAAAAGTGGCAAGGAGGTGCCACTAAGGTGTCTAAGGAATAACACCACAAGCAGGGTGGGAGTGCCTGTGTTCGAGCAGCAAGAATTGCACTCCCTGTTATTTCTTTTTGACGCCACAAGCTGGAGGAGGAGTGCTCAGGTGGGACTCTCTTGAATGGATGGAGAGGAGGAATTTATGGAATTTGACTCGTTCAAACAAATTTGAACTGATGGAGGGGAGAAAATCTAGGAGTTTGAATTATTTCAAACTCATTTGAAGAGAGTTGGCCGAATTTGAACTCTAAGGGGAAGGGAGCGCTCAGCCGAATTTGGTAAGGTGTTTGGGCAAGTGTACAATCGATTTTGAAGCTTGAGAAAGGGGTTGTGTCGTTTTGAGAAGGGGATTAGCTATAGGTGCCGTTGGGTGTAATCTTTACTTTCATTGTTGGCAAATTGAGTTTCACTTTCACCCCCTTTTTGGTAGCCGAACTTTTCCACTTGAATCCATTCTTTTCTCCCATTGATTTTAGCAAGAACCGAAACCTCAATTTCACCCCTCTCAATCTCTCTTTTCTCTTTTCGGCATTCCTAGTACCTGGCCGAATCTATCTTTGTGTCACTTCTTCTTTTCTTACTTTCTTCAAAACCGAAACCAACATCCATTCTTGTGTCGACATCTCCTCCTTCTTTCAAGTCTTTTGTATCGAAAACTCTTCCTTTCTCTTGGCCGAATATCTTTCTTTCTACTCTTTATTCTTCTTCAATTCTATCCTTTACAAAAGTCGAAAGCTTGGTAGTCTCTTTCGTTTTCATCAGGAACCTTTGCCGAATATTGTGTTCATAAACCCCTCTCTTTTTGCGTTTTCTTTCATCGTTTCAAGTGCCGACATTCATCTCTTCTTTGGTCCTCTTTGCCGAATCCCAAACCTTGGTATGGTAAGCCTTTGTTATTTCATCTCTTTTTCTCTCTTTTTCTTTCAGTTTATGGCCGAATCTTTTAGTAGTCTTATTTTCTCTTTTTTGTTGCCGATTTCCTTATTTTTGTGCTAGGGCCAAATCTGTTTAGGCACCGAAGGGATCTCTTGCGTTAAGGTAAGCCTAGTTCTTGTGGCTGACTCTTTTAGGGATTTGGTAATCATAGCCGAATGGCTATGGGTGTTGATATGGTGTTAATCGATTGTAGGAAGGAGGTTGGACATATACTGTGGATATTCAGGATTTGGCTAAGTGATCTAGGTAAGGGTGTTATCATCACAATATCTGTTTCTTAATTATTCTAAGCCGAAGGCTAACCATTGTGTGTGCTAGTGTTTGGTCGATTACAAGGGGGATTCATCACAAAGTTTCGGGATTTGTTTGGTAACCAAATCAGCTTAAGGTAAGTGCTACATTTGGGCGGCATATCCTTCGGGATTTCTATTTGAGCCGAATGGGCTTTTTAGTCACTAATTAGGTGTTGGCCGATTGTAGGTGCAGTGAGGGCATACGTTTCGGGATCTCGTAGTATCGCGTAGTTTTGGGATTTCGCATTAGATCTACATATAGTCAGGTGTGTAAACGCTTACACACTTTATTAGTATAATAATGCTTATTATGTTACTGTTATAACCATTGGCATTAGAGACTTTGCCTTGTGGGCATGAGCTTGTAAACCGGGTAAGTCCCCTGTTATGTGATTTTTGGTATACATCATCATGGTCTGTTAAATGCTATGTTATATGTTATTTGCATGATCATTCGATATTATGACACGTATGTTATGAACATGATGATGGGTTTGATGAGAGGAGGGGGATGATTCATTTTGGACTGTCACCAGTGGTTTTGACCACAAGATGGGTTGGCCCCATCATTTGATTGGTGACTACGGTCACCAGTGGTTTTGACCACACTATTATTATTTGTGACTAAGTCCTAGTGGTTTTGACCACACGATTGATATTTGTGACTACGGTCACCAGTGGTTTGGTACCACAGTGGGTTGGCCCTACATGATAAATTACGGGATTGTCATCAGTGGTTTTGACCACACGATGGGTTGGCCCCATCACTTGATTGTGACTTCCGTCACCAGTGGTTTTGACCACACCAATATATTTGTGACTTCGGTCACCAGTGGTTTTGACCACACGGGGTAGTTAAAGGAGATTGGATGGCTAGGTTATGGGTTGCATAATCTACATGTTTTACTGATGATCTGTGTAAGTGCTTGAATGCTCGGGTTGGGGGTTTATACAATGAGTCTTGGTGACTCACCCTTTCCCTTATAGTTTGCAGATGAGGCATAGATCATGGATATGGAGCCGAGGAGGACTCGAGGTGGCCATGCAACTTAGTTTGGTTTTAGACTTTAAACTGCTATTTCAATTTTTCTAAACTTTCTTTAATTTGGTTTGGGGTTTGTAATAAGGCCGCTAGTATTATTTTGGGTTTTTTTATTATTTGCTTTTATTTTGATTATATTATACATATATTGGAGTTATAGTCTTGTTATATTAACCGGTAAAAAGCCATGTTTTCAAAACTATAATTCTTTCGGGTTTTTAATCGTTACCATCGGGTAACACAACTTATATGATGATAACAAAGGTAACTTAAATGGTTTTACAAATTTTATTTTTCAAATCACTCTAAATGTAAAAGGTTTTATACTTGACAACACTCATCACACACTGTTTTTAATAAGTACCAAATGTTTTTCTAATATTGAGGATAACAAATAGATTTTTCAAACATAAGTTTGCTAGGTTTAAAGCAACACCAAAAATGATTTCAAACTTCACTTCATACGATGTTTTCTAAAAACGATAAAAGGGTTTCCAATAAAATTTTAACCGGTAACTTGTTGTATCTAAATGTTTTCACTCCGTAACATGCCAGATTCGGTCGTGGTGTGTTGACCGGGTTTGGGGTGTTACAGATGGGTTGGGTTGCAAACATTTACTTCATTTCGTTATTGATTATGTAAATGGGCTTAAGCCCAAGTTAATGCTAAATGGATTCAAGCCCATTTGATGACTGAAAGGGGATTATACACTAAGTTCTAGTAACTCACCCTTTTTCCTTAACCTTTACAGGTAATGCTTAGTGATGTGGATTTGGGCCATGGATGACTCGGTGGAGGCCATACTTCGGAAATGGTGTTCTTGAACTTTAGATTTCTATTCACATTTACTATATTGCTTTTACTATTTTGGGTTTTTTTTTAAGTTGTAATAAGGCCTCTAGAATATTTTATTTTGCTTTATGTTTGGCATACTTATTATATTGCTTAATTTATTTTAAATGGGAATTTTCTAAAATCCATAAATAACAGTTTCAAAAATTATTGAGAAAAAGGTTTTTATAAATAGGTACAAATATTTTTACTCGAATTCTCTTTCAAATTACCAATGACTTTTTCAAAAGTCACGGTTTTAATGTTCACTACCTCGATTTTTGATTTATCAAACAATCTCTCAAAAATAGTTGATTTTATCAATTGTTTACATCCAATCTTGTTTTCTTAACCATAACCAAATAACACTTATTTTAGTACAAATCACAAGGACTCTATACATTTTCCTCACATGATATGCCAGATCCGATCATAACACATGGGCCGGGTTTGGGATGTTACACTTTTGTTTACAATTTATCTCGACACCATGCTAAGTTAACCAGTCCATACCTAGAATTACATCAAACTCATCAAATGGTAATAACATCAAATCGGCCAGAAAACAAAAACCCTGTATCATTAACAAAAAATTCTTACAAATTTTATCCACCATCACATACTTGCCTAAGGGGTTTGATACTTTAACCACAGATTCAGTGGACTCGATATGTAAATTTTTAATAGACACTAAATTAGAATAGATATATGAATGAGTTGAATCAGAATCAATTAAAGTAATTATATCAGTATCAAGAAGAGAAAAAGCACCAGTAATAACATCGGGAGCAGAGGCATCCTCACGTGCACGAATAGCATATGTCCTTACCGGTGCTCGTGCTTCAGATTTGACAGTTGAATCTTTTTTGTACCTCGACTACCACTAATATTGCCAGGGTTACGAGGTGGTATATCTCTTGTAGAGGAGTTACTTGGCTTTTAAGTATGTACAGTATCTTTCTCAGGCTTTTCCGTGAAATCTCTGAGATAGTGGTCAAAAGAACTACATATAAAACATGCTCCATTTCTCATGCGGCACTCACCAAAATGAAATTTATTACAGTATTTGCACCAGGGTTTGGTACTTCTGACATTGCTTGCACTTGCTACAGATGTAGCCTGAGATCTCGATTAGAACGTTGAATACTTTTGGCTTTCCCAAAATATCCTGTAGAAGTGGTAGAATGATCATGATATCTTTTCAATTTTTTTGATTCCGACTGTTGTGACTTTCCCATAAATCTTTTATTTGAAGTTTGGGCTTCGATCTCACCTTGTCTCTTTTCTTTACTCAATTCTTCAGCTTTATGTGCTCGATCAACCAATACAGCAAATTCCTTTAGTTCAAGAATCCCAACCAATAAATTCATGTCTTCATTTAATCCTTCTTTAAACCGCTTACAGATTGTGATTTCAGTTGGGACACATTCGAAATGGATCCACATGGCCGTGTCCCAACCCGTGTCTGACCCCATGTAACTCTCTGACTTGGGTCACACGGCAAACACATACGCCTGTGTGGCTAGCCTGTGTGCCTTTAAAATGGCCACACACGCCCATGTGCCAGGTCGTGTGCTAGGCCGTGCGAAACTTGCAGGGTATACTGACTTATGCCACACGAACAAGTCACACGCCCGTGTACTGAGCCGTGTGGAGCATACTGACTTGATTTAAAATTCAACACCAAGGGAAACACGGTTGTGTAATATAATCGTGTATCACACACGACTGATACATACGCCCGTGTCTCTACCCGTGTGGACAAGAATAGGCTATTTACCAAGCCATTTTGCCACCCAATTTGCATGTACCTAAACCAACTCATTTGGCACCAAAACATAGCATATATAGGCATTCAAACTAACCAATTCAACCCTAATTCATGCTAATTCTTTACCATCATTTACAACACACTCAAGTCACAAAACTAGACCATTTCATTTATACCAAAATCACATATACAATTCAACTATTTAGACAATTCAAACATGTATCATTATGCTCAAACTCACAAGCATATATCTTCCTTAATATCAACCATTTAACATCCACCATACCTAAAATCCATAAGCATCATATATCCATCAATAGAAGCTCACAACATAAGCCATACACACATATATAAACATAACCAAACCAAACAAATTAAGCAAATTCTCATGGCTATATACAAAACCAAACTCATTATTTACAAGCCATTTCAAATGAATAAATTCATTAGCAACACATACACAAAAATGAACAAAGTCCCTATACATGCCATATACTCAAAATATACCAAGGTGATAGTGGGATAGTGTGATAAAGTCTCCGACGATTCCTGAATCCGATCTAGCTTTGAAATCACTATAAAACACAAAAAATAAACAAAGTAAGCTATAAGCTAAGTAAGCTCGTACAAAAATAATAAACAAGACCCATCATTTAATTTACCATTCAAAATATGTATACAACATACACAAAATAAGTATCCACAATGTTAAAATGTATTCAATCATCTTTATAACCATAAGCTCAATTCTTTCATATGTTTGATGTATATATAGTTTTCATACATACCTGTACTGATACGTATCTATTCTCACCATTTCATCTCATCGATATACCCGTTGAACCATTTCTAATGCCGAATCTTCGTTGAATAAGTCTACAATGTCATATTCACAATTTATGCAATATCAAAGTATTTAACTTACAATTATAACAAGCTTATTACAAAAGGACTTACCTCGGATACAAAAAACGACAATTAAGTCGATTAATTTGAAACTTTATTCTTTTCCAGATCTAAATCTGTATTTCGCCTTTCTTGATCTAAATGTAATCAAAATTAACTTATTTAATAATCTCTCTATTCAATTTAGTATAAAATTCACATTAAGGCACATTTACACTTTTGCCCCTAATGTTTCACATTTTCACAATTTAGTCCTTATCTCATAAAAACATAAATTCATGCAACTCAACCTAAACCTATGCTAGTCAAATTTCAATTAGGTCTCTAACAGCATATATTTTTCATTTATTTCACACTTAAACCACAAAATTTCAACATTTCTCAATCCCTAATTGGACTTTTTACTAAAACTCACTTTACAAATGTAAGTATGCATTTTCTATCATCAAACATCAAAACATACATAGATTCATCAATGGCAAAACTCTAAACCTTTAACAGTTTTGCAAAATAGTCCCTGGGCAAGATAAATTAAGTTGCAACAATCTCAAAAACATAGAAATCACTAAAAACGGGACAAAATACATACCCAGTTGCAAGGATTGAAGTTTCCAAAACTTGAAAGGATAAAAATGGCTTCTGAAGCCCTAAAATTCAGTTGTAGAAGATGATATGTGTAACAGCCCAGTTTAGACCCTAGTCAGAATAGTGGTTTTGGGGCCACAAATTCGAGCCAGAAAAATGTTTTAATATTATTTTCCATGCTTAAAGTATGTGAATTGACATGTGTGAAATTTTCGTGAAATAATTTTATCGATTGGTTGTATAATTTGATAAAAGGACTTAATTGCATAAAATGAAAAAGTAGCTTTCTATTTGTTAAAGTGCTTATTTTCTATGGTTTATTAAATGTGAGGTCCTTCTTATGTGATTAAACCATAGTTAGTGGATTTTGACTTATTGGTCATCCATTATATGAAATTTCAATGTTTTTATTAATGGACATTTTAGTAATTAAATAAATAATGGTTAATTAAATAAACCAAAACATGACTTTAGTCCATCTTTTTGGTGAATGTCAAATTTCTAAAGAAAGAAAACACCATTTTTGAGCTCTCATGCATTCGGCACTTGTATCTTTGATCAAGGTAAGTTCTTTGTTCGGTTTTTAATGATTTTTATGTTTTTTGTGATCGTTGTTAATTGTTCTAGCTAGCCCATGCTTAAATTCATGAAATTGATTATGATTTTGAGTCATGCCATTGTTGATAATATGCCATTGTTGATAATGTGAGCTTTGTGAGGTTTGATGATAGAAAATAAGTGTTGGATGATAGATAAATGTATTTTGTATTGGTATCTTTGATGAATTTGATTATTATGGGCTAAATTGTGAAAATGAGAAATTGAGGGGCTAAAATGTGAAATAAATGAAATATGTGGGCTTATATGAGCTAAAGGAATATTCGGCCAACATATGATATTGTTAAATTTTGTGTATTTTGTGATTTTATAAAATAGGGACTAAAATGTCAAAATGTGAAAATGTAACGACTAATTTATAAAATGCCCTAAATATGTGTATATGGATTGAATTGAATGATTTGGTGAACAAAAGAGTTAAATTTTAATGTGTATAGATCAAGAAGCAAAGAAAATAGAATTAGATCGGGGGAAACCGAAAGTAGTTGAATTGCCGTTCATTTCCATTCTTTCCCGTACAAGGTAAGTCGATATACAAATAAATGTGTTTGAATTGAATTATTACTGCTTATATGTGAACGAAATGTGATATATGGCTATTTGAGCTGAATATGTGAAATTCGAGAAAGTTACAATAATGTGACGACGTCCGAAAAGTCTCGTACGAACCTTAGGAATAGTTAGGATATGTATGTCATGACATAGGATTCTGATATGAGTTATCGTGTAAGACAACGTCTGGGACGTTGGCATCAATTTGAGATTTACGTGTAAGACCATGTCTGGGACATCAGCATCATATATGATTTCATGTAAGAGCCTGTTTGGGATAGAGGCATCGATATTTAATTACATGTAAGACCACGTCTGGGACGCTAGCGTTTTACGAGCTTTACGAGCTACCCGAGTATCCTTATTGATTCCGAACGATTCAACGGGCATTCCGAGATATGATTGAATATGTGAATATGTATCCGTTTCAGGTATGTATGAAATGTATATGAAATTTGGCAATGGAAGATAAGTATGAATATGATCTTTTGATATGTGAGCTACATGAAAATGTGATATGTTTATAAGAAAGTGGTCATGAACAATTGAGCTAGATGAGAAACATGAATCTGCTATTGTGTTATGCCATAATTCATATGTATGAAATGGTTTATAATTGTTCTATGTGATAAGTTTATTTGTATATGGCTTAGTAAGCTTTTTTAAGCTTACTATATGTATGTTTCAATTGTTTTATAGATTATCGAAGCTACCAGAATCTTAGGGATTGTCGAAGATCATCACCACACTATCGAACTATATTTTGGTACCCTTTGAAAATGTACATATTGAAGTATGGCATGTATAGGCTAGAAATGTTAAGATATGTTTTGGGACATGTATATCTAGTCATGTGATATGGCTTGGTTATGTTTGAGTTTATAAACGAATTTTTGGGTATGTACTATGTGTAATGAAATGGTACATTTTGAGGTAAATATGTGGTTAAGGGAAAAGACCAATTTGATATGTCTTGATGTGAATGAATTGGTATGTTTTGGTAATGTATGACATGGTTTAATTTGGATATAAAGTATGTGATTTTAGATGTGATTATAGTCCATGAAATGTATGTTTTTGGATTGGTAATTGAATGTGATATTATGGTTTGAAAGATGCATGTTTTGGTATTGGAATTGGCTAAAAATGTGGTGTAAAAATATGCTATTTGTTGCTTGTTTGATGCTTGTAGGGAGGACCCAAATTGGGTGGCAAATTGGCCTTGTAAATGGCCTATTTTGTGCCCACATGGGCAGGGCAGAGCACACGGCCGCATGCAAGGGCATGTGCTAGGTTGTGTGTCCAAGTCAGTATACCCCATTCGATTGTCACGGTCGAGCACACGGGTGTATGAGGCCAATTTGAATAGGTACACTGGCTAGACACATGGGCGTGTGACTGGCTGTGTGACCAAGTCAGTAGCCTCCCTAATTTTCACACGGCCTAGCACGCGGGTGTCTTTTGTGGCTGTGTGGACAAGTCAGTATGTATGCCCTGTTTTGCCACGGCCTGGACACACGGGCGTGTGATCTCTGTAACTTTGAAAAATGTTTATGTTTGAGAAAAATTTGTATGTGCTCAGTTTAGTCCCAACCCTTTCCCAATGCATGTTTAAGGTCTCGTAGACCTTTTAAAAGGACAAAGTGATTGTGAATGATGATGATTTGTTCATGTATAATGTATGTTTATGAATATTTGTGAAATGTTCCGATATGTCCGGTAATGCCTCTTAACCTTCGTCCGGCGATGGATACGGATTAGAGGGGTTACATTTTATTGGTATCAGAGCTACGATTTAGTCAATTTTAGGACTAACGTAGCGTGTGAGTGTCTTGCTATACATGCCATATATATGAATTGTTATAATGTGACGAATCCTGGTCAATAAAATGTATTTTACATATAGTAAATGGATCCCGAATGAGCCGTAGCTAATGATGTTGAAAGTAATGCGCCTGCTCCCGCTCAATGGATAGCATCGTCTGATTCTAGACCGGTTACTAGCGTTCAGGAAGGAGAGGCTAAACAAGCCTTCTTTCAAATGATGGATGAGTGGTTCACTCAGTATGTTAGAACAAATCCGACTGTTCGTCAACCTCCGCTCCCACAAGTTCTCGTAGCTCCGAAGTTATAGATCCGATTTGTCTGAATAAACCTCCGATTCATAAGATTAGAAAATATGGGGTTGAAGAATTCCGTGCTACTACTGAAGATGATGCTGAGAGAGCCGAGTTCTGGCTTGAAAATACGATTCGGGTATTTGGTGAGTTGTCATGTACCCTTGATGAATGTGTTAAATGTGCCGTTTCTTTGTTGAGAGATACAGCTTAACAATGGTGGAAAACTCTAACTTTTGTTGTTCCGAGCGAATGAATTACCTGGGATTTCTTCCAGACTGAACTCTGAAAGAAACACATCAGTGAGAGATTTATAGATAAAAAACACAAAGAGTTTCTTGAATTGAAATAGGACCGTATGACTGTTACAGAATACGAGCAAGAATTTGTGAGACTGAGCCAGTATGCACGACAATGTCTCTCAACTGAGGCAATAATGTGTAAAAGGTTCGAAGACGGCTTGAATGAAGATATTCGTTTGCTAATCAGAATTCTGGAAATAAAAGAATTTGTTGTGCTTGTTGACTGAGCATGTAAAGCTGAAAAACTCGGGAAAGAGAAAAGAAAAGCTAATTCAGAAGCTAGAGAGGTACGAAAACGAACAACGAGTAAGTCATATCAGTCGACACCAAAGAAATTTCAAGATGATTATAGTCGTTTAAAGGCTAATGTGGGACATTTGAGTAGAGATCGTGCAAGATCACATTCGAGTTTTCGAGCTCTAGCTACTTCAATTGCAAGTGTTGGAAATGTCAGATCTGAGCGACCCGAATGTAGACATTGTGGTAAAAGACATCTGAGCAATTGTCTATTAAATGATCAAGCTTGTTTCAAATGCGGATCTTTAGATCACTTTATCCGAGACTGCCCCGAGTCTATTGAGCAAGAGATTATACAGAATCCGAAGTTGAATAACGCTTCAGCTAGGGGTAGACCTCCCAGAAACATGAGAAATGTGAGTGGTAGCCAGAGAGCTACGAAAGATACAGTTGCGAGATCTGAGGCAAGAGCTTATGCTATTCGCACTCGCGAAAAAACTTCGTCTCTAGACGTCATTGCCGGTACTTTTATTCTTTATGATACTTCTGTGATCGCATTGATAGATCCAAGGTCCACTAAGACTTTGCCTATAGAGTCTACTGAATTGGTAATTAGAGTATCGAAACCCTTAGGCAAGTGTGTTCTGGTTGACAAAGTGTGCAAGAATTGTCCGTTGATGTTTCGAGATGTCTGATTCCTGACTAATCTAAAGTTATTACCTTTTCATGAGTTTGATATAATTCTAGGTATGGATTGGCTAACATTACATGATGCTGTTGTGAATTACAAACGGAAGACTATTGATTTGAGATTCAGAATGATGAAATAATACAGATTGAGTCCAGTGATTTAAATGGGTTACCGGTTATAATATCTTCGATGAAAGCTCTGAATTATGTGAAAAAGGGATCTAAAACTTATCTTGTGTATGTGATTGATGCGAAAGTGATAGAAACGAAAGTTGAATATGTGTCGGTTGTTTGTGAGTTTCCTGACGTATTTCCTGAAGAATTACCGTGATTACCTCCAATAAAAGAAGTTGAGTTTGGCATTGAGTTAGTGCCGGGGACGACCCCTATCTCAATAGCTCAGTGTAGAATGGCTCCAAACAAAATTCAAAGAATTGAAGTCTCAGTTGCAATAATTGACAGATAGAGGGTTCGCACGAACGAGCTTTTCTCCTTGGGGCACTCCCGTTCTATTTGTGAAAAAGAAAGATGGCACGATGAGAATGTGCATTGATTACCATTAGCTAAACAAAGTGACTATTAAGAACAAATATCCTCTCCCAGAATCGATGATTTCTTTGACCGGCTAAAAGGAACTTCTGTGTTTTCAAAGATAGATCTGAGATCGAGATACTATCAGTTGCCAGTAAAAGGTTTAGACATTCCGAAAACCAATTTTAGAACGAGGTATGGACATTATGAATTTTTAGTTATGCCTTTCGGACTAACAAATGCTCCTGCTGCCTTTATGGACTTGATGAACATAATTTTTCGACCGTATTTAGATCAATTTGTTGTTGTATTCATTGACGACTTTTTGATTTATTCGCGTGATGAAATTGAGCATGCGGGACATTTGAGAATTGTGCTACAAACTCTGCGTGATAAGCAATTTTATGCATAGTTTAGTAAATGTAAGTCTGGTTTCACGAAGTTGGCATTTTGGGGCATATTGTGTCAGCATCCGATATACGAGTTGATCCGAGCAAGATTTCATCTATTTTAGAGTGGAAGCCTCTGAAAAATGTGTCTGAAGTCTACAGTTTTCTTGGACTTGCTGGTTATTACTGATGGTTCGTAAAAGGTTTTTCGATGATTACAACTCCGTTGAAGAGATTGCTTCAGAAAGATGTGAAATTTGAATTGTAACGCCCCGAATTCTGGGCCTAGAAGTTTTGAGTTTTAAGCATAGGAACAATGGGGAGGTTGCACATATGTGTGTGGATGTGTAATTTAGTGTTAGAATGGGCCTGCTGGTGTGGTGGTTGAAAGAGTGTTAGGGAACCTCATGGTTCCAGGTTCGAGTCTTAATGTGAACATTTTGGTAGGTATTTTGTTTTATTTTGTTTTGTTTACGTTAATAATTATAATTATTTTTAATTATTAAATTATTAGTTTTATGACTAAAACTACATTTATTTTTTCTCTTTTATTTTATTTTTGGCTATTCTATTTTCACGTTCTCCTCTCCTCCCCTCTCTTCTGCTTTCTAAATATTTCTCAAAACGGTTGATTAGTGGATTCAGGAATTTTGCATCTCTATCGTCGTCTCTGATCACAAGTAGGTGTGGGATTCAAACTGTAACTACAGTACTTTATGTGTTTATTATTTCTACAAGCTTTCTATTCAATTTTTTTTGGTTGGATGTTAACCCATTAGTTTGGATTTTTACCCGATGGAAGTGATGGGAAATCATCACTTTCTGATATATGTTGATAGGGTAAAGGTTAGGGACGGTTAGGGCGGCCAAAACGGTGTTTCAGGGCTGAATTGGGGTGGTTTTGTAGCCTCCCCGACGGCTAAACGGGCGTGTGCCGAGGCACACGGCCGTGTGGATTTGTGAATTAGGGTTTTTGGCTGTTTTTGGGTGCCACACGGGTGTGTGGCCGATTTGGGGATTTTTGTCGAAATCCACATGGTCGTGTCCTCTGAGCACATGTGCGTGTGAGTTTGGGGAATTAAGGAATTGGAGTCACACGGCCTGGCCACATGGCTGTGAGACAGATTTGGGGAAATTAGGATTCCCACATGGGCGTGTGCTTCGGGACACACGACCCTGTGACTGATTTGAGGCCTAAGGATTCCACACGAGTGGGTGTTATGGGACACACGACCGTGTCTGCCCTGCACCTAATATTAGGGAAATTGGATAGTGAGTTACACAGCCTATTCACACGGTCGTGTGCCACCCCTCACATGGGCGTTTGGATCCCCACACAGCCTGGATTGCTCCACACGGTCGGAGCACGCGGATGTGTGGCCCTGACTAGCCAAATTCTGATTTTAGGGCAAATCGAATGCCATTGTGAGTTTATGTGTTTCAACCCCTCGACTAAGCTTCCTGAGGGTGAATACGATTCTGTTCCAACTTCGAATTATGTACTACTTGTAAGTAAATATGTGCTATGCTAGGTACTGAATTTGAGTGCATAAGTGTCCACATTTCTGTAACTAATTGACTGACAGTAAGTGACTACTTTTGAATGACTTCCTGAAATTGTATTCTGAATTGGTGCGTTTGCATTCATACATCTGCATACATATATTTGCATACATACATCTGCATATAAAGTATTTTGGGTTGGGATTTTGAAGATAAGGAAGATTTACAATTTGGCAGTTTAACTGCATACTGATGCCCCTAATATCCAGATGGTCGAGGGCAGTCCCAATACCCTGAGGGTCATGATCGATTTGACTGTACTGTGGATTTCTGTACTACATTGTATAGCACATGCGTCAGCATCGCTGCGTATTATTGACTGATTTGGCAGTTTTACTACAACTCATTGGTATAGTGGATTACTGCATTGCACTGTACCACGTGTACGTTAGCTACGCTACGTACCATTATCTTATCTGGCAATTCAGACTGCATGTCTGTACCGCGGTTTACCGTATTGTACAGTATAGCTTATATGCTAGCTTTGCTACGTAATATCTGTTGGCCCCAATTCCCAGAGGGTCGAGGGTGGTCCCAATTCCCTGAGGGTTGAGGACAATGCTGATGATCATCTTTGCTGGGCAACCTGGGATGACATCCTATGGAGTATACGATTGGATGGGTTTTTCAAGGTCCTACTCGGAGTGCAGGGATGGGTGGGTTGATTAATCCCCACAGTAAGTGTAAGGTTGGACGGAGATGGTGTAACACCCCTAACCCGAGTTCATTGCCGAATTAGGGTTAAAGGCATTACCGAACAGATCGGAAGCATTCACAGAAATTTCATACAACCATTCATTAATCGCAATCATAGTGTCCCTTAAATAGGTCAACAAGACCTTAAACATGCTTTAGAGTAGAGCTGGGACTAAACCGAACACATACAGAAATTCTCAGAAAATTTAAAACCTTTCTAAGTTATGCAGGACACATGCCCGTATGGGCAGGCCGTGTGTCTACTACGGGCAACAGACACACCCGTATCTTGGCCGTGCTGAAACATGGCATGCATACTGACTATTTCACACGGCCACAAGGTACACTCGTATACCATGGTCGTGTGCTCTTAGGCCATATACTGACTTAATCCCACGGCTCTTAGGCCATGCACACTTAACTAGATCCTGCCATTTCCCCACGGCCATTAGGCATACCCGTGTGCCATAACCGTGTTGGCAAATCAGGCAATTGTCAAGGCTATAATGCCACCCACAAAAGGGTCAATTCCTACAAGCAATTTACCCATTCATTTCATGCATATTTTGCAACCAAAACATATCAAAGAAATCATCAAATCTTCTCCTACAATTGCAACTTCAATCATACCAAATTGTACAATTAATCACATAAGCAATTAAGCATGATTCATCCATCTATGCTCTTCAGTTATTCACTTCTTTAAACAATCAAATATATATTCATCATGCATTCATTTGCTCACCATAGCTTTAACTCTTTCATAAGCAATCATACCATACCAAAACATGCATCATTTTCATATATTTACTCAAGCATATTACCAATACTTATCTAGCCACATCTCATGGCTATTATACACAATTCAAAAGATAACCAAAATGACTAGTCTATACATGCCATGTCTAGCTTTATACATATTCCAAAAGATACCAAAATAAGCTTAGGTAGTGTGATGACGATCCTCGACGGTCCCGAGCCTTCAGTAGCTTTGACGATCTATAAAACAGAAATAAGCACACACATAGAGTAAGCTTTCGAAAGCTTAGTAAGCCATATACAGATAAACATAACAAATGATACACATATTCAATTTGATAAAATGTCATTTATAGTTCTCATAACAAATACTTCAACTCAAATATCACAAATACACATAGCTCATTTGAACATTTATTCATATATCATTTGATCCATTCATAGTACATAATCATCTTAGTAAGTTCATATAGATACTTACCTTCCATACACACTTAGTGTACAAACCAAACGTACCTGAAATGGATATACAATTCGCGTAATCATTTGTATCTCAGATTTGCTCGTTGAACAGTTCGGACTCTAAGAAGAATTTCAGAGTGCTCAGAGTATTCATACACCGCCAACATCCTAGACATGGTCTTACATGTAATCAGATGTCGATGCCACTGTCCCTGACAGGGTATTACACGAATCAATACGATACCGATGTCCCAGACATGGTCTTACACGTAGATCTCATATTGAAGCCAACATCCTAGAGATGGTCTTATACGAAGCCTCAAATTAATGCCAACACCATAGGTGTGGTCTTACATGATATCGCATAACAGACACCTATGTCATGACATAACTAATCCTATCTATTCCTAGGTTCGTACGGGACTTCTCAGACATTGTTACTATATTGATTTTATTTCGAAATTCATGATCACAACATCTCATAAGCATTCATCATTATTGATGGTTGTTTTTCCAATGTCAAAGTCTTAAAATTTATAAATGAGAATTATCGAACCTAGAAACCAACTATGTCAACGACTTGAGGCAAGCGCACCTATCGAACAGTAGTATAGTTAAGTGATACGAACTCACCTAAGAAGCCTGTGACGGAAGTCAACCACGACCCAATCGAGCTACCTAATGGGCCAATTAGACGTTCCCATGCTAAACAATTCAAAGATGCTGCGACGGTTTTGGTGGCACAAATTTGGAATACCGATAGAAAAGAGCCCAAGAACATGCTGAAGTCTTACAACTTATTTGAAGTTGAATATACTAGCTAGTCCGACTGCTAGTTTATTGAACACTTTAAATTACACATGTTTGATTTATTTTCAGTAGTTGTTGCATTTTTTTAGTTCATATTAGTTTGTTTAGATAGTACGAGTTTTTAATAAGTCCTTTGTCGAAGTTGAATGTTAGTATGCTTTACCTAGTGTTTAAATAAATTGATTAAAATTTGTGCTAACTATGGTCAGCCGAATTTTGCTAATAATGTTGGTTTATATGCTTTTGTATTTGCTCCACATTTTTTATGCAAGTTGGATGACCACAATTCATGGCATGATAGAGCGTTGGATGGCAATGGGGAGCATAAATGGGGTCTTGAATTAAATAAACACAAGGGGAAATATAGAGAAGCATGCATGAACTTGTGTGAGTGGCTTGGAATAATAATCAAGCATGTGTATGGCAACAAGGCATGGTGGAGATTAATGCTATCCAAGCATGGACGGCACAACCATGGTGGGAATAAACAATTGTGAAATTAAAATGTGCAAAATAGGTGGGTGTAGAAGTGCATGGACGGCACCAATTAATTAAGGCATAGTGGGTGCATAAAATTATGCAAGTGAGATTAATGGACGGCAAGCCATTTCTTTTGGATGATGGAGCATGAATGAAGAATATTTTAAGCAAGCCATGAGATGATGAATGCTTGGAAGATAATAGTGGACGGCGTAGCACATTTTAAATTGTATTAATTTAATCTTGCACTTACAAAGAACAAACGGCAACAAGGCTTGGTGGCTGAATTTTTAAATTATTGAGCAAATGATAGTGGAAATTCATGGAGAATGGATATGGAAATAAAAATCAAGCATGTGGTGATAGTGTATGGACGGCACCATAAAAGAAAATGAAGCATGAAATGGAGAATTTTAAAATGGTTAAAGCCATTAAAAACATGTGCTTGTGAAACATTAAAATAGAGCATTTGCTTGGCTAGTGGGTTTGTTGGACGACAACAATTTGGAGAGTGGGTTTTAATTGTTTGAATATTTGGCTACCTATCTTTAGGCTATAAACAGTTGCTATTTTTATTTGTAAGGGGACTTTTGATTTTTATGAATGAATATTTTCTTTTGGTGAGTTTAATTCACTCTCCTAATTCTTCAAGGTTCGAATTGACTTATCTAGTTTCTAGTGGCGTCATTCTATCCTTGTTTCGAACGTATCATCCTCCCGGGTGTGGCGTTCATTTATCTATATCGTAGGTTCCTATCTCGCTAGATAGTGGGTCTCGGTTTTTTATCCAAAATCCTTTCATCAATTTGAAGCTTATAAGATTCGGGTCTTTAATTTCTATTAAAGGTTCTTTCTTACTTCAAATTCGTATCCACCTCAACTACTTATCTATCTTTATTTTTCAAAGATATTATCAATAAATTACCCCTTTTATTATCTAAACGAAAAACTACCTAATTTACGATCGGGCAACATTTACAATTCGTTTTCAAACCCGAGACGATTCGTATCAGTTGGTATCAGAGCCAATTAAATTAGGCACGTTTTGATCATCTCGAGTTTTTCCAAGTATGTTTCAAAAAAAATTTATTATCGTAGTATCGAGAATTTTCAAACTCTTCATAACTCCCCACCTCTACTATCGAGCCTTATTTTCCGACACCACCTACCTACCTTCTACCCTTTTAAAACCTACCTTTTTCTGAAACAATTTTACCTTGTTAACTCTTTGAAAACGACCTACAAGTTGCTAGTAAGTCGAAGACAACCTTCTAGAATCTAGAAGAGTGAATTCGAGTGGTAAAAGGCGAGAGAGATTACATTGAAGAAAAAGCCAAAAATTGAGTGAAAACACGAGTGTGATTGTTGATAATTTCTTTGTGAGTGAACAAGTGAGGATTGTAGTGAGGATTCATTAATTTTGTTTAACATGTCTAAGAGTCCCAAACGTCAAATAGTAAGTGACGAAGCATCAGATGCCTCCGGGGGTGGAAGAGGTTTGCAACCCCGAAGGAATGATCCTAAAGGAAGAGACCCTGATTTACAAACCGTAATACGAGAAATCACACGATTTTTCCAATCAATCAACGAATGATTGGATCGAAGAGATGAACAGAGGCCTCGAGCAAACACCCTTCCAATTCCGAGAAGGGGACAAGAACAACCTTGGTTACATGACAACGACATCTACGAACCGAGTGAAGCCGACAGCAATCCAGCTTTCGAACACAAAGAGCAGAGAGGAGGTTAACGAGTCCATGAGCGAAGAGATTGAGAATTGGCTGATGATGTAACATTCCCAAACCCGGCCCATCCACTACGACCGAATCTGGTTATGTTAATGAAAATATTTTTTCTTTACTTAGAATTTAAAACACGAAAATCTACTACCTTTCTGGTAAAACCCGTGTACTAAAAAAAATATATATATTTTAGACTTTGATAATAAATAGAAATGTCCATTTTAACACTCGTTTAATTTATAAATTTGTTGAGTAAATAAATGGCTAAAAACTGAGTCATTTGCACATAGTAATCAGAATAATCAAACCATTATTTGAAATTAATAATAAAGAAATTCCCAAAATAAATGAGAAAGTCAAAGGGCCTTATTACATCAACATTTAATCCCAAATACTTAATATAGATAAACTTAAAAGATCTGAATTCTTCTTTCTGCATGGGCCACCATGTGTCCTCTCCGATCCCGGTCCGATTCTACTCATTACCTGAAATGGTTAAATATAAAAGGGTGAGTCCACTGACTCAGTGCATAACCACCACATATTCCATCCGTATGGGCTTGGCCCATACCCACACAGCCATCGAAACAAATCATGCAAGAATGTGTCTCAGCCCAACCCATTGTCCAACCATACTCCAACCTTAGCAGACTCCCCGCTTAAGGCCGTGGAAAACTTCCCACCGATCACATCGTGATCCGTAACATCTTACCTTGGCAATCTCATTTGCTCAAGGCCGTGGTGAGCCACCACCGATCAACCCAAGTGATCCAAATATCGTAATCGTCTACGGTGATGCACATAGCAATCAACCGCCGAGATGGGCACCGAGCCAACATCTCCTTGATGATGCACACAACAACTCATCAAGCGCTAGTGTAGCCCGGCTAACACTAGACCACGTACACCAAGGTGTACTCCTTCCTTCCTCGATCAACCCGAATCCCATGCACATGTGATAAAGCATCTTATCAAATCATCATATAATAGGAGCATACATCTCATATCATCATATATTTATATATACATCATGATAACTTCAATATCACAAACTTACTCATGTACAACGTTAGCAAGCATAATATCAAGAAATAGTGCGATGATTACGCACCTCAATAGCACCACGGTCCTACTCTCAAACGCTACACAACGCCGACTAACCGACTCTCGAAAAGTTTCTGCGATAGGCTCTTCTCCCCCCCTACAATCGGCCTTAGCATCAAAACCTTAGGCTTAAACGAATACTAAATATACAACTTATTAAAACAATATCCTTACCAACTTCGATTGCTAACAAAAGGAGGCTTGGCTAACGACTAAAACCCCAGAGTATCTCAGCAATGGGACCCGAAGAGATCTATGCTAACATTCGGCCAAAGTGCTAACAAGTTGAGAGAAAGAAATTCGGCAAAGGGTGGTGGATGTAGATTCGGCTATCTATAAAATCAAGGGGTAGGGAACAGTGGTTTCGGCCAAAGAGAAGTGAAAGAAAGGTATAGGGTGCACTTTCGGTTTTTGAAGTGAAAAGGAAGGGAAATAGGGAGAGTGAAGGGTTCGGCCACTTGGAAAATGTGAGAGAAGAAGAATAACAAGCTTTGAAGAAAAAATTTCGGTAACCAAGAAAATGGGAACAAAATTCGGCAAGGAAGAGAAGGCAAAAGATGAATGAAAACAAGCACCTCCCTCCCCCTATTTATACTAAAAAGCCAAGCTCCAACCCCCAAAAAAATAATCCCTAAAATTCTCCTAAAATACCTCCCCACCATCCATTCAAAATAGTTTGAATGGGTCAAACCTTTTAGCCAAAATTTAAAAAAAATTGACCAAGTCTTCTCCACCTTTTAAGCCTTTCAAACCGTCCATCCACCTCACCAAGATGACGCAAAAACAAAGCCCCAAAAGCTGCACTTGCGAATCGAACCTGAGCCCCTTCCCCCTGCAAATGGCGTCATACACACAAGGCCTTAGTGGCGCCCATCCTGCCACTCCACCAGCTCCTTTCTTGTGACATAAACTCCCAAATAATTCTCTTAAGTCCCCTCTTTGCCAAGCTCCCCCTTTCAACACTAAAAACCAAAAATTTTCTAAGGCATTCCCCCACCTTCTAGGGTTCTCAGGACCCCTAAAACTAACCCAACCTCACACTGAAGTGTGCCAACACCCGAGCTAAGCATCAAACGCCTAACCCCTAAAACCAAGGTGTTACAATTCTACCCTCCTTAAAAAAAATTTCGTCCTCGAAATTACTGGTCTAAACTAACAGTCCAATTCTTCCCACTAAGCTATAGCTGCGCACTCTGATCTCTAAAGAGCTAACATACCTCTAGACATTGGTTCTAAGTTCATACTCAAAGTCCCCATACTTTACAAGCAACAACACAAACAGCCACCCAACTGAACAAAACAACAGAGAATAATCCAGGCTTAAGGAACTTACCAGCTGACACATCAGGCACATCATTATCCTCTCTCCGATGAACTGCATAAACCAGACCTGGCTGTCTTGCCTCAGTGCCACCATTACCGCGGCCTAAAGCTCCACGACCCCGGCCGGAACCATTTCCTCCATGGTTCGGACCACGACCTCTCGTCGCTTGCTGACCACCTCTGCCTGGTTGCACATTACCTTGACCTTCTGTCCGAGCCCTATTCGGATTCTGGGGACAATCCTTAATCAAGTGGGACTTGGACTTGCATCTAAAGCACTCCCAACACGATTCCAAAGACTCGCCAACATGATACCTTCCGCATCGCGCACACCTGATGATCTGAATTTCCGGCGGCTGGCTTAGCAATATGAACAGGAGTCTCGACTCTCGGTCTCTTCTGAACCCTCTCAAACACTTCTGACGATCCAACACTTCTCTTATCACGGTTCCTTTCTCTATTGAGCCTCTCAGCCTTCTTGACCTCCTCAGCTATTCGAGCTTTCTCCACTAGAACGGCAAAGTCTCTTTCCTGATGCAGAGCAATCAAAACTCGCAGCTCATCCCGCAGACCATCTTCAAATCTGACGCATCTCTCATAATCCGTTGCCACGATGCCCCGAGCATACCGACTCAAACGCAAAAACTCAGCTTCGTACTCCGCTATTGACTTACTACCTTGCACCAGATTAAGGAACGCCTTCCTCTGAGCGTCCACATAGCTCGCTCCGACATACTTCCCTTCAAACTTGATCTTAAAGTAACCCCAATCCACTCGATCCGCAGGGGTACTTTCCTTAACAGTGAGCCACCACTGGTAGGCTTCATCCCGTAGCAACGAAACAACACCCTTAAGCTTCTCCTCGCAGCTTAAGTCTAAGTCGTCCATAATCCTTTCAACGACCTCAAGCCAATACTCCGCCACGTTTGGGGCTACCCCAGACACTCCTCTGAAAACCTCGGCTCTATTCGCCCTAAGCCTTTCGGGCACTGACTTCCGATTCCTATTGCCCACATTGGCTCCTGCCACTCGTTTGAGCACTCGCAACACAGCTTGTGACACTGCGTCGTCTCCTCCAGTCTGATCCTGCTGTTCAACCTCAACAGCTGGTGGCGGTGCATCGCTTTCTGACCCATGGCGTGACCCAACCGGTTCGATCATCGACATCCCGCCTCTACCACGCCCACGAGTATTGCGACCACGCCCCTAGAACTCATATCTAGCGCCTCGATTTAGTCTGTTTAGAAAGTTTTATGGATTAGAAATTCTTGTTCCACTGTTTTATCCACGAGCAATTTTATGCAATAAAGTTTCCGAGAGTAGTTCTTTCGAACAATCAAGTTTCCTTCCCTACCCAGGGGTAAATTCGTCATTGTTCCTAAAGAGGGGTATTTTGGTAATAGCTCAGAGTCAATTTTGAAAATAGTTTTCCAACTTCAAAGTTTACAAAATCTCGAAATTCGCCTTGAAAATTTTGTTTTTCACACAAAATGTGTTGCACAAATTCCAGAAAGTAGGGTCATTTTCGTAATTTTGGAAATCATGGGCATTCTCAAAAATCGAAATGTCACAACATTTTACAAAATAGAATTTTCTGATATTTAGTGGAATAGGAATACTTCTTGTAAAAGTCGAGAGAAATCTGAAAATTTAGAAACCAGGGCATTTTGGTAATTTTATTAACTAGGGGTATTTTCGTAAATTTTCACAAACCAAGATATCTTAATATTTTGAAACCGCAAAATTTTTGGTATTTTACAAGGTAAAAATCATTTTATCAAAAGTTGAGGGTAGTACGAAAATTTTATAACACAAGGGTATTTTTTGTAATTTTGCAACTAGGGGCATTTTGGTAATTTTGTAAGTCGAAAAACGTCTTTCAAAATCGAAATTAGGGTTTACAAACCAAAAGGGTAAATTTGAAAAATTTTAAACGAAAGATATTAAAACAATCAGTCAAATCCCTTTCGGGTTTTAATAATTGGTTTAGCCTATGAACAAGTCCTCTTGGTTAAGGTGAACCAGTAGCTACGCACTGTGGGATACTGCGAAGAGGAGGTGAGTCACACGGACCGCTTAAATACCGTGCTCTTCCTGTTCCACTCCTAGACATGCGTCTGATGGTTGCCACACCTTAACTCGCGACTTACTTCACAAGTTTGTTTAAGAGCTTTAAGTTTTATGCACATGTTTGAGTAGTCTAGTCCTAGGGTCCAATAGTCCTAATTTTCTAATCTACGAGCCCAAACTAAGCCCAAATTAATTCATACAAACAAAACAAAACAATTTAAAAGTCCGAAGCACTTACCTGGTGGACTTCTGCCGAGAGACACAAAGCCATGCCGAATAACTCAAAACTTTTATGAAAACCCACCTTCGAAAAGCCCATTTTGAAAAGCTTTTGCCCAAAACCCTCAAAGCCGAGTTTTGAACCAGGCTCTGATACCAATTTGTAACATTCCCAAACCCGGCCCATCCACTACGACCGAATCTGGTTATGTTAATGAAAATATTTTTTCTTTACTTAGAATTTAAAACACGAAAATCTACTACCTTTCTGGTAAAACCTGTACTAAAAAAAAAAATATATATTTTAGACTTTGATAATAAATAGAAATGTCCATTTTAACACTCGTTTAATTTATAAATTTGTTGAGTAAATAAATGGCTAAAAATCGAGTCATTTGCACATAGTAATCGTAATAATCAAACCATTATTTGAAATTAATAATAAAGAAATTCCCAAAATAAATGAGAAAGTCAAAGGGCCTTATTACATCAACATTTAATCCCAAATACTTAATATAGATAAACTTAAAAGATCTCAATTCTTCTTTCTCGCATGGGCCACCATGTGTCCTCTCCGATCCCTGGTCCGATTCTACTCATTACCCGAAATGGTTAAATATAAAAGGGTGAGTCCACCGACTCGATGCATAACCACCACATATTCCATCTCGTATGGGCTTGGCCCATACCCACACACCATCGAAACAAATCATGCAAGAATGCGCCTCACCAACCCATTGTCCAACCATACTCCAACCTTAGCGGACTCCCGCCTAAGGCCGTGGAAAACTTCCCACCGATCACATCGTGATCCGTAACATCTTACCTTGGCAATCTCATTTGCTCAAGGCCGTGGGTGAGCCACCGATCAACCCAAGTGATCCAAATATCGTAATCCGCCTACGGTGATGCACATAGCAATCAACCGCCGAGATGGGCACCGAGCCAACATCTCCTTGATGATGCACACAAGAACTCATCAAGCGCTAATGTAGCCCGGCTAACACTAGACCACGTACACCAAGGTGTACTCCTTCCTTTCCTCGATCAACCCGAATCCATGCACATGTGATAAAGCATCTTATCAAATCATCATATAATAGGAGCATACATCTCATATCATCATATATTTATATATACATCATGATAACTTCAATATCACAAACTTACTCATGTACAACGTTAGCAAGCATAATACTGAAGAAATAGTGCGATGATTACGCACCTCAATAACACCACGGTCCTACTCTCAAACGCTACACACAACGCCGACTAACCGACTCTCTCGAAAAGTTTCTGCGATAGGCTCTTCTCCCCCCTACAATCGGCCTTAGCATCAAAACCTTAGGCTTAAACGAATACTAAATATACAACTTATTAAAACAATATCCTTACCAACTTCGATTGCTAACAAAAGGAGGCTTGGCTAACCACTAAAACCCCAGAGTATCTCAGCAATGGGACCCGAAGAGATCTATGCTAACATTCGGCCAAAGTGCTAACAAGTTGAGAGAAAGAAATTCGGCAAAGGGTGGTGGATGTAGATTCGGCTATCTATAAAATCAAGGGGTAGGGAACAGTGGTTTCGACCAAAGAGAGAGAGAAAGAAAGGTATAGGGTGCACTTTCGGTTTTTGAAGTGAAAAGGAAGGGAAATAGGAGAGTGAAGGGTTCTGCCACTTGGAAAATGTGAGAGAAGAAGAATAACAAGCTTTGAAGAAAAAATTTCGGTAACCAAGAAAATGGGAACAAAATTCGGCAAGGAAGAGAAGGCAAAAGATGAATGAAAACAAGCACCTCCCTCCCCCTATTTATACTAAAAAGCCAAGCTCCAACCCCCAAAAAAATAATCCCTAAAATTCTCCTAAAATACCTCCCCACCATCCATTCAAAATAGTTTGAATGGGTCAAACCTTCTAGCCAAAATTTAAAAAAAATTGACCAAGTCTTCTCCACCTTTTAAGCCTTTCAAACCGTCCATCCACCTCACCAAGATGACGCAAAAACAAAGCCCCAAAAGCTGCACTTGCGAATCGAACCTGAGCCTCTTCCCCCTGCAAATGGCGTCATACACACAAGGCCTTAGTGGCGCCCATCCTGCCACTCCACCAGCTCCTCCTTTTGTGACATAAACTCCCAAATAATTCTCTTAAGTCCCCTCTTTTGCCAAGCTCCCCTTTCAACACTAAAAACCAAAAATTTTCTAAGGCATTCCCCACCTTCTAGGGTTCTCAGGACCCCTAAAACTAACCCAACCTCACACTGAAGTGTGCCAACACCCGAGCTAAGCATCAAACGCCTAACCCCTAAAACCAAGGTGTTACAGATGACAACTTGAAGAATATTAAAATGGCGATCCCTGCTTTCCAAGGGTTGTCCGATCCAGAAGCCTACCTTGAGTGGGAAAAGAAGGTGGAGTTAATCTTCGAATGCCATAATTACTCAGAAAATAAAAAGGTGAAACTTGCTGCCATCTACTTTTCTGATTATGCCATTATTTGGTGGGATCATTTAACAATGAGCCGAAGACAGAATGGTGAACGTCCAATATCTACATGGGCAAAAATGATGGCACTAATGCAGAAAAGATTCATCCCAACCTACTATCACCGCGAGTTGCATCAAAAGTTGCAAAGCCTAATTCAGGGTCACCGAAGCGTGGAGGATTACTACAAGGAAATGGAAGTGGCCATGATCCGAGCCAATGTAGAAGAAGAACAAGAAGCCACAATGGCACGCTTTAGCGCTGGCCTTAATTGAGATATCGCAAATATTGTAGAATTACACCATTACATTGATATCATCGAAATGGTTCACATGGCAATAAAGGTCAAAAAATAGCTAAAACGAAAAGCTACGCCTAGAGCAATCCCCAATCATGCTTCAACATCTAAGTGGGGGCAAGTGGCCAACAAACGGGATATACTGAGCCGAGCCAAAGAAGCAAGTGACGCACCCAAGTTTAACAAGCCAACTGGTGAGACGAGCAAGGGCAAAATGGAAGCTATTTTGAATCGATCCCGAGACATTAAGTGTTTCAAATGTTTGGGTCGGGGCCATATTACAAGACAATGTCCAAACCGAAACACTATGTTTATTCAAGATAATGGCGAGATTGAATCCGAAACTAAAAGGGAAGATGATGCCAGTGAGACGTCCCAAGATGAGGAAGAAATAGAACAAGCTGAAAATGGAGAGATCTTAGTGGTAAAAAGGAGTCTTAGCTTACAAGGCGTCAAAAATTAACAACAACGCGAAAACATATTCTATACGCATTGCCAAGTACAAGGGAAGATTTGTTGTGTCATTATTGACGGAGGAAGCTGTACTAATGTGGCCAGCACCATATTGGTGGAGAAACTTGGGTTGTCTACCACCAAACATCCCCATCCGTATAAACTACAATGGCTTAACGATGGGGGAGAACTTAAGGTCAGAAAACACGTTTTGGTTTCCTTTGCAATAGGGTAGTATCAAGATGAGGTCTTGTGCGATGTGGTACCGATGCAAGCGGGACATCTCCTGCTTGGGCGACCTTGGCAATTTGACAAGCGAGTGATCCATGATGGTTACACCAATTGGTACACTTTCAAATACTTGGGCCGGAACGTGACACTAGCTCCACTAACACCCAAGCAAGTTTACGAAGATCAATTGAAGATGAAGGCTTCAATCAAAAAATCAAAAGAAAGTGAGCGGAAAAATGAGAAAGAAAAAGAAAAGAATTTAGAAAAAAAATGGGCAAGAAAATGAGTGATAAAAAAAAGAGTGGGAACAAAAAGAAAAGAAAACGAAAGACGAGAGTGAAAAAGAAAGTTTTTATGTTAAAGGGAAAGAAATCCGGAAGTCTATGTTGTTAAAACAGCCTCTGTTGGTACTTATGTACAAGGAAAGTCTCTTTGGAACTAATAATTTTGATAACAAGTTACCTTTCCCTGTTTTGTCTTTGTTACAGGAATTCCGAGACGTATTTTCGGAAGAGATTCCAAGTGGATTGCCTCCTATTCATGGAATAGAACATCAAATAGACTTTGTACCTGGAGCCGTAATTCCAAATAGACCAGCTTACCGAAGCAATCCGGAAGAGACGAAGGAACTTCAAAAACAAGTGAATGAAGTTTTTGAAAAGGGGTATGTACGCGAGAGCTTAAGCCCTTGTGCTGTACCCGTCTTGTTAGTTCCCAAGAAAGATGGAACATGAAGGATGTGCGTAGATTTTTGAGCCATCAACAAGATTACGATTAAGTATCGACACCCTATTCTGCAATTGGATGACATGCTCGATAAATTGAGTGGAGCGAGCTTATTTTTAAAGATCGACCTTAAAAGTGGATATCAAAAAATACGTATGCGCGAGGGTGACGAATGGAAGACTGCTTTTAAGACGAAGCAAGGACTCTATGAATGGCTTGTTATGCCATTTGGGCTAACAAATGCCCCGAGCACGTTCGTGCGACTCATGAACCACGTGTTGCGATCATTCATCGGTAGATTTTGTGTCGTATACTTTGACGACATACTTGTCTATAGTAAAACTTTAGATGAGCACGTGAAACATTTAAAGTCTGTCCTGGAAGTTTTGCGAAAAGAGACCTTATATGCAAATTTACAGAAATGCGATTTTTGTACTAACAAAATTGTGTTTTTAGGTTTTGTTGTCAGTTAGGAAGGCCTTGAAGTTGATCAAGAGAAGGTTAAAGTGATCCAAGAATGGCCCCATCCGACAAATATTTCCCAAGTTCGAAGCTTTAATGGACTGGCTAGTTTTTATCGACGGTCCGTACTGAACTTTAGCACGTTGGCCGCACCATTGACCGGTGTAATTCGTAAGAATTCTAACTTTGTTTGGGGAGAAGAACAAGAGAAAGCATTTTTGAAAATTAAAGACTATTTGACTCAAGCACCATTATTAGCGTTACCAAACTTTGACAAAACCTTCGAGTTAGAATGTGATGCCTCAGGGTTAGGTATTGGTGCCATACTCATGCAAGACGGACGCCCCATTGCGTACTTCAGCGAAAAGCTCAACGGTCTGTCTTAAACTACCCGACATATGACAAGGAATTGTATGCTCTAATTCGAGCCTTGGAAACATGGCAGCACTACCTATTGCCCAAAGAATTTGTGATTCATACTGACCATGAGTTATTGAAGTATTTAAGGGGGAAACATAAACTCAACAAGCGTCACGCTAAGTGGGTAGAATTTCTTGAATCATTTCTTTATGTCATTAAGTACAAAAAAGGTAAGGAAAACGTAGTTGCTGATGCACTATCCCGAAGGTATGCCTTGTTAAATGTGATGGATTCTAAATTGATGGGGTTTGTATTTCTTAAGGACCTATATGCGAGTGATACTGACTTTGGTGAATTTTTCAAGTTATGTGAAAAAGGAGCCTACGAGAAATACTACCGCCATGACGAATATCTATTTCGAGAAGAGAAACTGTGCATTCCACAAGGATCTGTACGAGAGGTGCTAGTAGATGAAGATCATAGTGGTGGATTGATGGGACATTTTGAAGTTGCTAAAACTTTAGCCACCCTCCAAGAGCACTTCTTTTGGCCTAAGATGCGATGAGATGTAGAACGATATTGTGAGAGATGAGTTGCCTGTAAAAGGGCCAAGTCTCAAACTAACCCGCACGGTTTGTATAAGCCTTTACCCATTTCTGAAACTCCTTGGACTGATATTTCTAAGGATTTTGTACTAGGCTTGCCAAGAAGCAAGAATGGCCGAGATTCGATATTTGTGATTATGCATAGATTCTCTAAAATGGCTCACTTTATTGCTTGCCATAAAACTGATGATGCTCCGAATATTGCTAATCTTTTTTTTTTAAAGAAGTGGTTAGGTTGCATGGCATGCCTAAGACAATCGTGTCCGACCGGGACGCAAAATTTCTTAGCCATTTTTGGAGGACATTGTGGGGGCGATTAGGAACCAAGTTACTATTCTATACCACCTGCCACCAGCAAACGAACGGTCAAACCGAAGTGGTAAATCGAATTCTTTCAACGTTACTTCAAGCAATCATTCGGAAGAATTTAAAGACATGGAAAGATTGCCTGCCACATGTGGAGTTTGCTTACAATCGCTCTATACACTCTGCTACTAAGTTTTCCCCATTCGAAGTTGTGTATGGTTTTAACCCATTAACACCGCTTGATCTAATACCTTTGTCTTCTAATCAACTTGTGCATGTAGATGGAAAGCGCAGGGCTGAATATATTAAACAGTTGCACCAAAAGGTTGGGGACAACATAGAGGCAAAAACTAAGGAGTACGAGCAACGAGCCAACACAGGCCGTAGGCACATTCGCTTTGAACCGGGGGACTGGGTTTGGGTTCATATGCGAAAAGAAAGGTTTCCCGCGCAAAGACGATCCAAACTTCTTCCGAGGGGAGATGGGCCATTTCAATTCCTTGAGCGAATAAATGACAACTCTTATAAATTGGCCTTACCAGGTGAGTATAATGTGAGTGCAAGTTTTAATGTTTCTAATCTTTCTCCTTTCGATGTAGGTGTCGATTCGAGGACGAATCAACTTAAAGAGGGAGGGGATGATACGAACTCACCTAAGAAGCCTGTGACGGAAGTCAACCACGACCCAATCGAGCTACCTAATGGTCCAATTACACGTTCCCGTGCTAAACAATTCAAAGATGCCGCGACGGTTTTGGTGGTACAAATTTGGAATACCGATAGAAAAGAGCCCAAGAACATGCTGAACTCGTACAACTAATTTGAAGTTGAATATACTAGCTAGTCCGACTACTAGTTTATTTAACACTTTAAATTACGCATGTTTGATTTATTTTCAGTAGTTGTTGCATTTTCTTAGTTCATATTAGTTTGTTTAGATAGTACGAGTTTTTAATAAGCCCATTGTCGAAGTTGAATGTTAGTATGCTTTACCTAGTGTTTAAATAAATTGATTAAAATTTATGCTAACTATGGTCAGCCGAATTTTGCTAATAATGTTGGTTTATATGCTTTTGTAGTTGCTCCACGTTTTTGATACAAGTTGGATGACCACAATTCATGGCATGATAGAGTATTGGACGGCAATGGGGAGCATAAATGGGGCCTTGAATTAAATAAACACAAGGTGAAATATAGAGAAGCATGCGTGAACTTGTGTGAGTGGCTTGGAATAATAATCAAGCATGTGTATGGCAACAAGGCATGGTGGAGATTAATGCTATCCAAGCATGGACGGCACAACCATTGTGGGAATAAAGAATTGTGAAATTAAAAATGTGCAAAATAGGTGGGTGTAGAAGTGCATGGACGGCACCAATTAATTAAGGCATAGTGGGTGCATAAAATTATGCAAGTGAGATTAATGGACAGCAAGCCATTTCTTTTGGATGATGGAGCATGAATGAAGAATATTTTAAGCAAGCCATGAGATGATGAATGCATGGAAGATAATAGTGGATGGCATAGCACATTTTAAATTGTATTAATTTAATCTTGCACTTACAAAGAACAAACGGCAACAAGGCTTGGTGGCTGAATTTTTAAATTATTAGCAAAGGATAGTGGAAATTCATGGAGAAGGGATATGGAAATAAAAATCAAGCATGTGGTGATAGTGTATGGACGGCACCATAAAAGAAAATGAAGCATGAAATGGAGAATTTTAAAATGATTGAAGCAATTAAAAACATGTGCTTGTGAAACATTAAAATAGAGCATTTGCTTGGCTAGTGGGTTTGTTGGATGGCAACAATTTGGAGAGTGGGTTTTAATTGTTTGAACGTTTGGCTACCTAGCTTTAGGCTATAAATAGTTGCTATTTTTATTTGTAAGGGGACTTTTGATTTTTATGAATGAATATTTTCTTTTGGTGAGTTTAATTCACTCTCCTAATTCTTCAAGGTTTGAATTGACTTATCTAGTTTCTAGTGGCGTCATTCTATTCTTGTTTCAAACTTATCATCCTCCCGGGTGTGGCATTCATTTATCTATACCGCAGGTTCCTATCTCGCTAGATAGTGGGTCTCGGTTTTTTATCCAAAATCCTTTCATCAATTTGAAACTTATAAGATTCGGGTCTTTAATTTCTATTAAAGGTTCTTTCTTGCTTCAAATTTGTTTCCACCTCAACTAGTTACTTATCCTTAATTTTCAAAGATATTATCAATAAATTACCCCTTTTGTTATCTAAACGAAAAACTACCTCATTTATGATCGGGCAACATTTACGATTCGTTTTCAAACTCGAGACGATTCGTATCATTAAGGCAAGACCGGAATGTCGAATCCCAAAGGAACCAAAAGTACTAATACTAACTCTGTTTTTATTATCTAGCCTAAGAATTAAAGTGATTTTTATCTAATCTAAAATTAACTAACAACTAATCTAAAGACTCTAAGACAAAGAAGAATGAATTTGGGAAAATAACTTGGAAGAAAAACCAATTGATTAAGACGACACCCAAGGAAGAATCCACCTAGACTTCACTTGTTATCTAACTCTGAACCAGACGATTTATTCATTTGACTTGATCCATTAGATTCCCTAAGTTATATTAATCCCTCTCTCGAGGTGACTAACGTCTAACCCTAGGTTGATTAATTGAAATCTCTTTCTAATTAAAACCCCTAAAATCGCATTAACTCGATCTATGGACTCCCATATTAGGTTTCACCCTAATCTGGCAAAATATCGTTACCTTATCTCTAGGCGCGCGATCAACTCTGCTTAATTATGCTAGATCTACTCTTAGGCAGGGACTTTTGCTCCTCCACCTATGCACATCACACTTGAATTAATATCTCAAAAATATCAACACAAGAATTAAGAACACATAATTAAGAACTAGTCAAATATTTATCATATAGTTCAGCAAACGATAACAAGATTCATCTTAGGTTTCATCCCCTTCAGGTATCTGAGGGTTTAGTTCATAATGATAATAAAAGAATACATCTCAAAAGAAAAGATAAAACAAAACATAAGAAATCACTAAAACCCCCTGAAGGAATTGAAGGAGAGATCCTCCGTCTTGAGTACAATTCCGGCTTCTTGAGATGTATCAACTGGCTATCTTCAAGTAATTCTCCACAAATCTACCTTTTCTGGCCTAATCGGACAGCCCTTGACTAAGGCCTTTGGTCCCCTCTTTTCTGGTCATACTTAAGGTGTTATGTAGGCTTCTGAATATGTTTCTTTGCCCCTAAGCATCCAAATTCGAGTGAAACTCTTCTTTCCTGCGACTGGGACACGCCCATGGCATACGCCCGTGTAAGTCGTGGCTAGGTCGTGTTCGAGCCGGTTGAATGAGGCATGGACGTATGATATTGGGCCAGGCCGTGTGGATTTCATGATATGGCCCATTTACTCTGTTTTGGGCCCATTTTCCATTCTTTTTATCATCCGATGCTCTCCTGCGTATAAAACATGAAAACAAAGGATTAAGAGCACCAAATTACACAATTCAAGGCTTAAATCATCCAAAGGCATGCTAAATGTGGGCTTAAAATATGTTACTTTTACGGTTCATCAAATACCCCCACACTTAAGCTTTTGCTTGTCCTCAATCAAAATTCTCAACTTACAATTAAAATGAACTTCCTCGATTTATAAAATTTATCAATAATGTTTCATCATAATTCAAAGATAATCCATACATGGATAATTCAACTCAAAGAGTCCTAAAGATTCAAACAATCAAAGTCATACATTTATAGCACAAAACATAGGTGTTTCCCCTTATCTAAATAATTACGTCTGATTCAAAATCGACAAGAATTGACATCCTCACCAAAGATTCACTCAAATCACTCAAAGTGTTTAAGATTCAAAGTTAAGCACTCAATAGTCAAACATGAAAAGTTAATCCTATAGGCTTGCATGAAAATCAAATCTCCACCACTATAATATGAGATGATACACAAATCAAAAGGTCTTTAAAAAGGGTTGTAACGGGGCTTGGGTTAAAGGTGTGGATATAGGCTGAATTAGAAGTTTAGAATCGAGATTGACTTGACAATTTACCCTACTAGAAAAATGAAATAATCTTTACATCAATTGAAAACTAATAATACGAGCTTTTTCTTCAAGATTTGAAATTTACATGCATAAGCTCACCTAACTAATAATGAATATACTTCAATTTTTTTTATTTTTATTTTTTTAAGAACAAGTCAAATACATGATAAAGGATAGATTGAAATAGATAAAATAGTTAGGCAAATGATCAAATCAAATCTCGACATAAGGGTAGTAAAAAAGGATGATGATAACAAAAACAAGGGGTTTTGGGTTTATATTAGTAGATGAGTCAATAAAAAGGGTTGTTAGGATTAACGGGGTTCACTAGGGGTTAATTATGAAGGTAGGCTTTTTGATGGAGTAAGTGGGTTAAAACCTAGGTGCCTTTATCATCTCAGTATATCAAATCATAGGTGTGGTCTCGACATGTATAATCAATGCAAGTTCTAGAATAACAGATCAATGTTGACACACTCATAATAAATAAAGTGAGCAAGAAAAAGAATATATGCTCTAATAGGCTCAAAATCTCACAAAAATTATGGGTTTTTGATGTCAACCTTGTAAATTTTAAATTTCAAGATAATATTCAGATTCAGTTAGACAACCTAAAAATCTTGAAAAATAGACTTATCATGCTTGATGTAACATCCCGAAATTGGGCCTAGTAGGTTTGGGCCTTGGGCTTTAGGAAAATTAGAATATTATTTATTATTGTGTTGGCTTGGGTATGAATTTTTTAAAGGGTTAGCATAGTCTTGTGAAGGCTTGATTTTATTTAGGAAGTTAGAATAATTTTTTTTAGTATGGTTTATTTAATGAAGTGGATTAAGTGAGCTTAGCACTTAAGTTAATTTAAGTGTTAATTAAAGCATAAGAGGAGTAAGTGGCAAGTTGGTTAAGAAGCTTGAAAAGTGGCTTGAGGTTAGAGGTTCGAGTAGCATGTTTAGCTTTTAGAAGACTTTATTTTTGAATCATAGCATTGATGGACGGTCAAACCTTATTTATGATAGGTTGTACTATTTCTTTTGGTAAGTTGAATTTTTGTTTAAGGAAAACATGAAATTGGGGATAAGATTATTAAGGTTAAGGAAGGTTGGGGAGACATAAGGCTAGACTTTAGGATGATGTTTTGGAAAGTAATCCTAGGCCTTTAGTGCATGTATGTGGACGGCATGGGTGTCTAGGGGGTGGCTGAATGTTGTTAGGTGGCTTGGGGGGGATAGTTGGTCAACCTTTGCTTTTTGTGCATCTTTTGTATTGTTTTCTTTCTCTCCACAAAAAACTCCCCTCCTTGGCCGAATGTGTGCTATGCTTTTAGTGCAAAATTCCTTTTGGTTTTAGCCTTATTTGGTTGGAACCAAATCTTACTTTTTCTTTCTTTTCATTCAACCTTTTGAAACCGAAACAACATTTGATGTTTTTTGGGCATTTTGGGCACATTTCTTTTAGGCAAAATAGTGTTTGGCCGAACCTCTCTTTCTCCCACATCTCTCTCTTTTTCTTCTTTGAGATTGGTTCATAATCACATTTCTCCTACTTTCTCTTGGCTGAAACTTTCATCTCTCCATCTCTCTTTACTTTCTTTTAATTTTTTCAACGTCATAAACATTCCTCTCCCATTGAAATCTCTTCCATCTTCTTCTTTTGTTTTCCTTTCCCTTTCTCAACTTTAATCGAATCCTTATTGTTAAATCAAATCAACCATAGCCGAATTTCTTTGACCATTTAATCATTTTGCCGAAATTTTCCCTTTCTCTTATTGTTTTGTTCTGGCCGAATATTAAAGGGTAGATTCTCTTTGATTTTTTCTTCAATCGATTTTGGAAAGGGTAAGTGTTCATGGCCGTTTCTCTTTCAATTCTCTTCTCTTTCTCAAGTTACTTTCTTGTGGTCATAGGCCGAATCTTTGGGCATTTGTTTGCAAAGTTCTAATCATTTTAGGAATCGATCTCTTTTAGGCTCCTCGGGACGTGGAAGAAATCTTTCTAAGCCTCGTATCTTTATCGATCGTTTTGGGTAAGCCTTTAGGTAAGATTGGTATTTTGAAGGAAAATTCTTTGGATTTAGTGATATGGCCGAATGGCCTTTGTTCTTAATTTTAGTATTGGTCGATTGTAGGACAAGGTGATCTAGTGTGGTAGATCGGATCTTCGGACGTTAGTATTTGCTTTTGGTGAAAGGTGTGTACCTTACACACTTTATAACTCTGTTTTGTATATGTACTTATAAAATTATTAATTTACTGATCATATTATTAAAGTGGGAAAACGATGAGATCTTGATATGATTCCATGATGGTATGAATGAGGATTCGGGTTAGTCCGTTTCTATATGTTGTTGATATATGTGGATTGAAATCATGATCTACGATTTATGATATTTTCATTATGTGATTTATATCAATGTATATTGACATGATTTGTCTATCTATTGCATTGGTATGGGCAATATGAGAGGAGGGAAGATTGATATTGTGTCTTCTGGACACCGAGGTTTGGTACCTCCAAAGTGATTTGGTATCACATTTGTGTCTTCGGACACCAGAGGTTTGGGACCTCATAGCGACTCGTCCCTGTGGTTAACACCACCGTGGGTTGGCTCCACTTTTGAGATATGGGATTGTCGCCAGTGATTTGTTATCACACGTGGGTTGGCCCCACAACTTGATGATTCGTGACTTCGGTCACCAGTGGTTTGGCACCACCAGTGATTTGGTATCACATTCGTGTCTTCGGACACTAGAGGTTTGGCACCTCATAGCGACTTGTCCCTGTGGTTTAACACCACCGTGGGTTGACCCCACTTTTGAGATATGGGATCGTCGCCAGTGATTTTGTATCACACGTGGGTTTGCCCCACAGATGGATTATTTGTGACTACGGTCACCAGTGATTTGGTATCACATTTGTGCCTTTGAGACACCAGTGGTTTGGCACCACCAGTGGTTTGGTACCACACGGGGTAGAAAAGGAGTTATGGATGGCTAAGTTGGGTGCATTATACATATATGTTGCTTTGTTACAATTTGTGTAAGTATGTGGCATTTATCCGGGGGAGGGATTATGC
Organism: Gossypium bickii; assembly: GCA_025503065.1. Taxonomy (NCBI): domain Eukaryota; kingdom Viridiplantae; phylum Streptophyta; class Magnoliopsida; order Malvales; family Malvaceae; genus Gossypium; species Gossypium bickii. Next base: position 54,851,933 of record CP106717.1, on the reverse strand, counting down.
ACTGAGTCTTGGTGACTCACCTTCTCCCTTATCATTTCAGGTGATTTGTGAGATTGCGGATGAGGAGCCGGATAAACTCGAGGAGGCCATGCAATAAATTTCGGTTCTACGTGAACTTTGGTTTGAGAACTTTACTTTATTTAAATTTGGTTTTATATTTTTGTGGGTTTGTAATCAGGCCTCTCTAAATTATGGTTTGGATTATTTTTATGTTTTGAATATGTCTTAAATATGGGTTATAAATTTCTTGATTATTATAATAAATTGAGCACAAAGTTTTCTAAACTACACAACGCGATGGTTTTTAAAACGTTACCATCGGGTAACATAAATCATTTGATAATTTTAACAACTTAAGTGTTTTCGATAATTTAAATGGTTTTCAAAGTAATAATTCGAGTTTTCTTAAAATGATAAAAATGTTTTCTAATCTATGATTTATTCACTTATTTTAAAGTCTTATGTAATTTCAAAGTAAATTTTCGCTTTAACTTATTAAGCATGTTATTTCTACAAATATAGAATTTCAAAGAGTTTCTCATAAAAATTTATCTGTTAGATTCGATTCTTTTCAAAAAGTTTTCCTTCGTGGCATGCCAGATTCGGTCATGGCGTGTTGACCGGGTTTGGGGTGTTACAAATTCGTATCAGAGCTAAGTTTAAAAGCTCGGCTGTGGGTCCGAGGCCCAAAATGTTTTAAAGTATGGTTTTAAAATGTTTTTATTGAAAATTGTATGGTTGGAAAGGCATGGCCCCGAGTCTCCTGCATTAATCATACACAGTAAGTACATCAAATCGTTGATTTTGATGATATGATCTTTGTTGATATGATCAGATTGTAATAGGAACTACTTTAGAGACCCAAAAAGAAAACTATAGGTTTGGTGTGCTCGCGAAACAACCTCTTATTAAACTTTTCATAAAACTCTGCTTTAAAGAAAGTGGAATAATGACTAATGCATAAAACTTTTAACTGAGATAAGAAGAGACGTTAGACATGAGTACTCGAGGTCAAGGTCGTGTTATGCATGGACGTGGTCGAGGTAGGATGGCTGTGTCTGAGCCAGTGAGGTCGGGTCAAGGATCCGAGAATGAGGTACCACCAGTTCCACCACCAGCGGTTGGAGTTGAGCATCAGGATCAAACGGGGGATGACGCAGTGTCTCAGGCGATGCTGCGAGTTCTTGAGAGGGTAGCTGGAATAAGTGGAGGCGCGAGAGATCGAAAATCTGTACATGAGCGACTCCGAGCCAACGAAGCCGAGGTATTTCGAGGTGTTTCGGGTGTAGCTCCCAGCTCAACTGAATATTGGTTAGAGGCAACGGAGCGAATCATGGATGACTTGGATTTGAATGCTGAGGACAAGCTGAAAGGGATTGTATCGCTTCTTCGGGATGAGTCATATCAGTGGTGGCTCACGATTCGAATGGTGCTTGCGCGGAAGATCTCACTTGGGACTACTTTAAGGCGGCGTATCAGAAGAAATATATTGGGTCTAGTTACGTTGATGCGCAACGTAAGGCGTTTCTGAGTTTGGTCCAAGGGAGTAAATCTGTATCAGAGTATGAGGCTGAGTTCTTAAGATTGAGCCGGTATGCTGGAGGTATTGTGGCTTCGGAGCACGAGCGATGTGTCCGATTCGAGGATGGTTTAAGAGATGAGCTGAGGTTGCTGATTGCTCCACATTAGGAGCGAGAATTTGCTGCGTTGGTTGAAAAGTCTAAGATTGCTGAAGGGATCAAGGAATCTGTGAGGCAGAATCATGACAAGAATAGTCATAAGAGAGGTTTTTGAATTATCTGGGTCGGTCGAAGATTCTCAAAAAAGGGTTAAGTAGAATGGGCCAAATCAGTCGGGGAGGCCTGCTACTGCTAATCAGGGACCAGCACAGTGGAATCGATGTGGGAAATTTCATTGGGGCGAATGTTGGACCGGAGGAAAAGGATGTTTTGAGTGTGGCTCGTTAGATCATCGTGTGAGGAACTGTCCACGTAAGCAAGCTAGGAATCAGTCTAAGGGTCGAGGTCGTGCTCAGTTCAGAAATGAGGGACCGCCACCGCAGAAGGGTCGTGATAACGGTAGAGGAGGTAATGGTTACGGTCCGGCCGCGAGCATCGGGCGAGGTGCAAGCAATCACGAGGCAAGGCGGCTGGGTTGGTGTATGCGCGACGCCGTCGAGGAGAAGCGATGCACCGAACGTCACTACCAGTATGTTCTTGATCATTGGATTTCCATATTCTGCTTTGATTTATGTGGGTTCGACGTATTCAAATGTTGTTAGTAGTATAGTAGTGTTGTTAAGATCAGAATGCGCAGAAAGAGCGTAGTGTAGTGAGTTAGACTGTATGATTGATCGTTAATAAGTAATTTCGAGGACGAAATTATTTTTAAGGAGGGTAGAATTGTAACATCCCGAAATTGGGCCTAGTAGGTTTGGGCCTTGGGCTTTAGGAAAATTAGAATATTATTTATTATTGTGTTGGCTTGGGTATGAATTTTTTTAAGGGTTAGCATAGTCTTGTGAAGGCTTGATTTTATTTAGGAAGTTAGAATAATTTTTTTTAGTATGGTTTATTTAATGAAGTGGATTAAGTGAGCTTAGCACTTAAGTTAATTTAAGTGTTAATTAAAGCATAAGAGGAGTAAGTGGTAAGTTGGTTAAGAAGCTTAAAAAGTGGCTTGAGGTTAGAGGTTCGAGTAGCATGTTCAGCTTTTAGAAGACTTTATTTTTGAATCATAGCATTGATGGACGGTCAAACCTTATTTATGATAGGTTGGACTATTTCTTTTGGTAAGTTGAATTTTTGTTTAAGGAAAGCATGAAATTGGGGATAAGATTACTAAGGTTAAGGAAGGTCGGGGAGACATAAGGCTAGACTTTAGGATGATGTTTTGGAAAGTAATCCTAGGCCTTTAGTACATGTATGTGGACGGCATGGGTGTCTGGGGGGTGGCCGAATGTTGTTAGGTGGCTTGGGGGGGATAGTTGGTCAACCTTTGCTTTTTGTGCATCTTTTGTATTGTTTTCTTTCTCTCCAAAAAAAACTCCCCTCCTTGGCCGAATGTGTGCTATGCTTTTAGTGCAAAATTCCTTTTGGTTTTAGCCTTATTTGGTTGGAACCAAATCTTACTTCTTCTTTCTTTTCATTCAACCTTTTGAAACCGAAACAACATTTGATTTTTTTTTGGGCATTTTATGCACATTTCTTTTAGGCAAAATAGTGTTTGGCCGAACCTCTCTTTCTCCCACATCTCTCCCTTTTTCTTCTTTGACATTGGTTCATAATCACATTTCTCCTACTTTCTCTTGGCTGAAACTTTCATCTCTCCATCTCTCTTTACTTTCTTTTAATTTATTCAAAGTCATAAGCATTCCTCTCCCATTGAAATCTCTTCCATCTTCTTCTTTTGTTTTCCTTTCCCTTTCTCAACTTTAATCGAATCCTTATTGTTAAATCAAATCAACCATAGCCGAATTTCTTTGACCATTTAATCATTTTTCTGAAATTTTCCCTTTTTCTTATTGTTTTGTTCTGGCTGAATATTAAAGGGTAGATTCTCTTTGATCTTTCTTCAATCGATTTTGGAAAGGGTAAGTGTTCATGGCCGTTTCTCTTTCAATTCTCTTCTCTTTCTCAAGTTACTTTCTTGTGGTCATAGGCCGAATCTTTGGGCATTGGTTTGCAAGGTTCTAATCATTTTAGGAATCGATCTCTTTTAGGCTCCTCGGGACGTGGAAGAAATCTTTCTAAGCCTCGTATCTTTATCGATCGTTTTGGGTAAGCCTTTAGGTAAGATTGGTATTTTGAAGGAAAATTCTTTAGATTTAGTGATATGGCCGAATGGCCTTTGTTCTTAATTCTAGTATTGGTCGATTGTAGGACAAGGTGATCTAGTGTGGTAGATCGGATCTTCGGACGTTAGTATTTGCTTTTGGTGAAAGGTGTGTACCTTACACACTTTATAACTCTGTTTTGTATATGTACTTATAAAATTATTAATTTACTGATCATATTATTAAAGTGGGAAAACGATGAGATCTTGATATGATACCATGATGGTATGAATGAGGATTTGGGTAAGTCCGTTTCTATATGTTGTTGATATATGTGGATTGAAATCATGATCTACGATTTATGATATTTTCATTATGTGATTTATATCAATGTATATTGACATGATTTGTCTATCTATTGCATTGGTATGGGCAATATGAGAGGAGGGGGAAGATTGATATTGTGTCTTCGGACACCAGAGGTTTGGTACCTCCAGTGATTTGGTATCACATTTGTGTCTTCGAACACCAGAGGTTTGGGACCTCATAGCGACTCGTCCCTGTGGTTAACACCACCGTGGGTTGGCTCCACTTTTGAGATATGGGATTGTCGCCAGTGATTTGGTATCACACGTGGGTTGGCCCCACAACTTGATGATTCGTGACTTTGGTCACCAGTGGTTTGGCACCACCAGTGATTTGGTCTCACATTCGTGTCTTCGGACACCAGAGGTTTGGCACCTCATAGCGACTTGTCGCTGTGGTTTAACACCACCGTGGGTTGACCCCACTTTTGAGATATGGGATCGTCGCCAGTGACTTTGTATCACACGTGGGTTTGCCCCACAGATGGATTATTTGTGACTACGGTCACCAGTGATTTGGTATCACATTTGTGTCTTTGAGACACCAGTGGTTTGGCACCACCAGTGGTTTGGTACCACACGGGGTAGAAAAGGAGTTATGGATGGCTAAGTTGGGTGCATTATACATATATGTTGCTTTGTTATAATTTGTGTGAGTATGTGGCATTTATCTGGGAGAGGGATTATGCACTGAGTCTTGGTGACTCACCTTCTCCCTTATCATTTCAGGTGATTCGTGAGATTGCGGATGAGGAGCCGGATAAACTCGAGGAGGCCATGCAATAAATTTCGGTTCTACGTGAACTTTGGTTTGAGAACTTTACTTTATTTAAATTTGGTTTTATATTTTTGTGGGTTTGTAATAAGGCCTCTCTAAATTATGGTTTGGATTATTTTTATGTTTTGAATATGTCTTAAATATGGGTTATAAATTTCTTGATTATTATAATAAATTGAGCACAAAGTTTTCTAAACTACACAACGCGATGGTTTTTAAAACGTTACCATCGGGTAACATAAACCATTTGATAATTTTAACAACTTAAGTGTTTTCGATAATTTAAATGGTTTTCAAAGTAATAATTCGAGTTTTCTTAAAATGATAAAAATGTTTTCTAATCTATGATTTATTCACTTATTTTAAAGTCTTATATAATTTCAAAGTAAATTTTCAGTTTTAACTTATTAAGCATGTTATTTCTACAAATATAGAATTTCAAAGAGTTTCTCATAAAAATTTATCTGTTAAATTCGATTCTTTTCAAAATGTTTTCCTTCATGGCATGCCAGATTCGGTCATGGCATGTTGACCGGGTTTGGGGTGTTACACTTGATTCTCTAGTATTCCTCAAATTTAATCATCAATGCACAATTATCAATGACTTAATCCAAGACATTTCAATAAAAATCATAAATCAATGGAAATTTCATTCTATTCATAATATAAAAAAACTTACTTCAAGACAAGGCATAATTCAGGGATTTGAGAATAATGCAAAACGTTAGGCACTTTCTCGAAAAACTATTCACCCCCCACACTTAAGATGTACATTGCCTTCAATGTACAAACATGTATATGCAATTTAAGAGAGAGAGGGAGGTGAGACTTCCTGAATTTGGATGGTTTCTTGGAGTTGGAAGTCGATAGGGGTGGTGGCTGCTACCGAGCTCTGTGCTAGATGAAGAAATTAGGGAGCTCGTACAGAATAAGCCAGGAGTTATTAAGGCACATTTAAAATAATATACATATATAATTAACGACAAGAAAGATAAAGAGAAAGAAAATAAAAATGTAAATAAAATTAAAATGAAATATGAATGGACCAAATAGTCCTTATTGTTGGATGGTTCGCTAGGTGGGTGTGACCTCTAAGGCTGCGGAGGTGCTGGCGGTGGCGGAAGTGGCGTGATTCCCAAGAAGCCTTTAAAACTTCAAAGGCTGCATTGAGGCGGTGGTCGTGGTTCCGGTGTGATTCCCTAGTAGCCTTTTGAACCTGACACTAAGAAACTAAAATAAAATAAACTAAATTAAGCATAAGATAGTTAAAGAGAAGGAAAATAAAGGAGAAGATAAAAGTAAAACAAAAGATAAACAGTCTCAAAGACCCTTGGCTTTTCGAGTGAATGAAGCGGCCATCATGAACTTATGTAGATCGATTTCCATGAGAGAGACTGTGCTGGGATCCTTCCGTTTCTTCGACATGGCCAAAAGATTGAGAAGAGTGCTATGAAAACAAAGAATGCTGAGAATGAAGGGTGTAGAAGGGTGTAAGAGAGGAAGAAGGGTGAGAAATAGGTGAGAAGAGGAAGGGGTGGTTGGTTTAAATAGAATTCTCAAGTCAGGTACATCCACACGCTCGTGTCTCATGGGCGTGGCATCTTCACACGGCCGTATTGCTTGGTCGTGGTAGGCTTCATTCATTTCTCCCACGGCCATGCTCAAGTCGCAACGCCCGTGTGTGATCTAACAGTATCGACCATGGCCGTATTGTACGGCCGTGGGGTTTTATCGGTGCCTGTGATGTGGTGGTTGGAGTTCGTGACTCGAAGATTTTATTTGCTCTGACATGTACCGTTTCTACCATGTCAGTACGAAGATTCTTAAGGTCCACACGGCCACGGCCACGGACGTGTGCAAGGCCGTGTGGCTTGGAAATCTGCACTTAGTTAGTTTATAGTTAGGTGCTAAAAAGGAAAATAAAAGAAAGAATAAAATGTAAAAATCTAATGGGGTTAGTACTCGGGTTGCCTCCCGAGAAGCACTCGTTTATAGTCTTAAGCTAGACTCTTCTCTCCTTTGTATATTCATGGTGGTTTGAGGAGTTGAAAGTCCGTCCTCGTGCTTGCAGTTCCATTATCATGATAGAGTATAAGACGAGTAGTGTTTATTTTGAAAGTGCCGAATATCGGGTTACTTACCTCGACTGTTCCGTATGGAAAAACATCGATTACCTTGAAAGGAATTTCCCTGCTGGTGTTAGGATCAGGAGGGGACACTCGTGGATCTGCTTTATCTAGTAATACCTGATCTCCAATTTTGAACTTTTGTGTCTCGTAGAGTGGTTTTGGTTCTGCTTCGGGTATCCCTAATTCTCTTTTAAAATACTTCTTCCCCTCTTCTAGTTCATCGATCTTAATGATTTGTTCCTCATGACTTATTTCTTTGTTGGCACAGGGTTCAGGATTGGGATCATGCTGTGGTTCTTGAAAAGAAGGGTTAACCGAATGGTTATCCATAGAATTTACCTTTTCACCTTGGTTATTAAATGTTCTAACTGAATTGAGGGCTTGAAGAGTAACTGTCTTGTCACCTACACAGAGTATAAGTTCGCCTGCATCAACATCAATTTTAGTTATGGCAGTTGCCAAAAATGGTCTTCCCAAAATTAGGGGGATCGTGTTGTCCTCATCCTTGTCTAAAACGACGAAGTCTACTGGGAATACGAATTTATCAATTTTCAGGAGTACATCTTCAATTATACCCCTAGGAACTCTAATAGTTCTATCATCTAATTGAATGCTCATCCTAGTTTGTTTTGGTTTCCCTAGACCTAGTTGTTTAATCAATTTATAATGCAAGACATTTATGCTTGCCCCTAAATCAGCTAACGCATTATCAATAGATAAACTGCCAATCAAGCATGGAATTGTAAAACTCCCTGGATCTTTTAATTTATGTGGTAGTTTATTTTGTAACATTATTGAGCACATTGCGTTTAGTTCCACTTGCAATTTCTCATCTATCTTCTGCTTATTTGTAAATAGTTTCGTTAAGAATTTCCTAGAATCTGGCATCTGCAAATGAGCTTCAAGAAATGGTAAGTTGACATGTAATTTCTTTAAAAGTCTAAGAAACTTACCGAACTGTTCCTCTGTATCGTCTTTTGTTATTGCTTGGGGATATGGTATGCGAGGTTTGTACTCTTTGATTACTGGTTTCGGCTTATTATTGACCTAAACCATATCTTCTTCTACCACATTCTTTTACTTAAAATTAGGCTCGTCTAACCCTTCACTATCTTGAGCTGTTATGGCTTGAACTTGCTCCCTTGGGTTAGTCTCTGTGTTGCTCGGTAATCTTTCCTGTGGTCTCTTAGAGATCTGCTTAGCAAGTTTCCCGAATTGATCCTTGAACTCCTATGACAATGCCTCAAGTTTTGTTTCTACCTTCTGGAAACGTGTTTCTAAGGCTGCTATGAAGTTTGTCAGCACCTCTTCAAGGTTCGGCTTCTTTTCCTATGGGTAGGGCTGTTGTTGGAAGTTTTGGGATGGTTGTTGCCTTTGATTTCTTTGACCACTCCATGAGAAATTGGGGTGGTTCTTCCAACTTGGATTATAAGTATTACTATAAGGTTTATTGTTAGATCAGAAATTATTACCCATATAGTTCATTTGTTCGCTCTCCATGCCCTGTTTTTAGGGTGGGTACTTAGGATTCACCACTCCTTCACTTGCGTCACACTGCATAACTGTATGTGCCTGCGAAGAACCATAAAAACTATCAAATTTTTTATGTAGCAATTCTACCTGGTTTGATAGCGCGATCACAACATCAATGTTGAAAACTCCGCCTACTTTGGCTGGCCTTGTCCTTGTAACTTGCCACTGATAGTTATTTAGTGACATCTCCTCTATGAACTCGTAGGCTGCTTCAGGAGTTTTGTTGTTCAGGGTTCTGCCGGCGGCTGAATTGAATAGTTGCCTTGTTGAAGGGTTCACACCATTGTAAAAAGTTTGGACCTTAGCCACAAAGGTAATTCGTAGTGTGGGCACCCCCTTAACAAGTCTTTTTATCTCTCCCATGCATCGTAAAGTGTCTCTGAATCTATTTGCACAAAAGAAGAGATATCTTTCCTTAATTTGGCCGCTTTGGCTAGTGGAAAATATTTTAAGAAAAAGTTTTCGGTCATTTGATCCCATATAGTGATTGACCCTCGTGGAAGAGAATGCAACCACTGTTTGGCTTTATTTCTCAGGGAAAAGGGAAATAACCGAAGATGGATGGCATCATCAGAAACGCCATTTTTCTTGAAGGTATCACAGAAATCTAGAAAATTTGCTAAGTATGTTTTAGGATCCTCATCCTGCAAACCATCAAACTGAACAAACTGTTGTACCATCTGTATAGTGTTAGGTTTCAGTTCAAAATTATTTGCAACAATAGTAGGCCTAACAATACTAGACTCAGTTCCTGTTAAACTAGGTTTAGCATAATCATACATAGTACGTGGAGCATGAAATTCGGCCATCTCTGGAGGTGGCGGATTATTTTCAGCCATATCTTCTGTGGTATTTATTTCGGCTTCTTGCTCTTCTTCTATGTAGTTTAAGCTTCGCCTTATTTCTCTGTGATTTCTGTGAATGGTACCTTCAATATAACTGTTGTAGAGCAAGGGTCCTATCGGGTTCGTTCTAGTCATAAACTAGAGGTACCTGAAAGGAACAAAAGAAAAAAGAAAATTTAGAAAAACAAAAATAAAATAATTGCAAAAATAAAAATAAATATGGCTAAAGTAACCAAATTAAGCGCTCTTAATATTTTAGTTCCTCAGCAACGGCACCAAAAACTTGATCGTTGTTTTGGCGATGTCAAAGTCTTAAAACTTATAAATGAGAATGATCGAACCTAGAAACCAACTATGACAACGATTTGAGGCAAGCGCACCTATCGAATAGTAGATAGTTAAGGCAAGGCCGGAATGTCGAATCCCAAAGGAACCAAAAGTACTAATACTAACTCTCTTTTTATTATCTAGCCTAAGAATTAAAGTGATTTTTATCTAATCTAAAATTAACTAACAACTAATCTAAATACTTTAAGACAAAGAAGAATGAATTTGGGAAAATAACTTGGAAGAAAAACCAATTGATTAAGACGACACCCAAGGAAGAATCCATGATCGTGATTGTCGACTCTTAAAATTTATTAAAAGAGAATGATCGAACCTGGAAACTAACTCCGACAACGACTTAAGGCAAGTGCACCTATTGAACAGTAGTATAGCTGATCACTGTAAAATCAGAGTTTTAAATATTTATAAAAGAATGATCAAACCTGGGGACTAACTCTGTCAACGATTAAAGGCAAGTGTACCTATCGAATAGTAGTATAGCTTAGGCAAGACCGGATATCGAAGCCAAAGGAACTAAAAGTACTAATACTAACCTTCTTTTTATTATTTAGCCTAAAGTTAGAGTGAAGTTGCTTTTGACGAAAACTGAACTAAGGACACAAAGACAAAGGAGACGAATAGGAAAATAACTTTGAAGAAAAACTCAATTGATTGCGACAATACCTCAGGAAGAATCCACCTATACTTCACTTATTAATTAACCTTTAAATTATATGATTTCTTTTACTTAGCTTGATCCGTGAGACTCCCTAACCTATGCTAAACCCTCTCTTGAAGCGATTAACGTCTAATCCTAAGTTAATTAGTGGAACTCTCGTTCGCTTATAATAACCCCCTAGGAAAGCAGTAAATCGATCAATGGACTCCCATATTAGGTTTCACCCTAATCCGGTAAAATCTCGTAACCCTATCTTTAGGCGCCCGATCAACTCCGCTTAATTATGTTAGATCTACTCTTAGGCAGGGTCTATTCCTCCTCCACCTAAGCACATTAGATTTGGATTAAACAACATAATTAAGAACAAACCAAGTAATTTATCATATAACTTAAAAATCAAATAAAACGATCCATCTAGGTTTCATCCCCTTCAGGTATCTGAAGGGTTTAGTTTATAACTAAACTAAAAAACATCTCAAGAGAAAAGATAAAATGAAACATAAGAAAATCTTAGAACTCCCTGAAGGAATTGAAAGAGAATTCCACCGTCTTGAGTATAATTCCGGTTTCTTGGATGGATCAACTGGCTATCTTCATGTTATTCCCTAACTCTGACCTTCTCGTCTTGGCTCCTTGGCCTAGCTTTGACGCCCCCTCAAAGGTGGTACTTGGGGAATATTTAGAGGATATTGGATTGCGATTCTTTCTCCCTAAGTATCCTTTTACGACTGAATTTGCTCTTTCCAGTGACAGAGGCACGGCCATGTCACACGCCCGTGCAAGTCGAGACCTAACCGTGTCCAGATTTCTGCTTTGGCACGACCGTGTGCGGTGGTGATGAGTCCGTGCTCTAGGTGTTCGTCGAGACACGGCCGTGTGGTTCTTGGCCCAGGCCGTGTCATTTTTGTGGAAAGGCCCATTTTGCTTCGTTTTAAGCCCGTTTTACGTTCTTTTCATCCTTTGGTGCTTTCCTGAGTGTAAGACATGAAAAGAAAGGATTAAGAGCACCTTTGTACACAATTCAATGAATAAATCATCAAAAAGCATAATAAATGTGGGATTAAAATATGTTATATTTATGGTTTATCAAATACCCCCATACTTAAGCTTTTGCTTGTCCTCAAGCAAAATTCTCAACTTACAATTAAAACGAACTTTCCTTGATTCATAATTCCTATCAATAATGCCTTATCCTAATTCATAGATAATTTATACATGGATAATTCAACTCAAAGATTCCTAAAAATTCAAACAAGATAAGTCATACATTTGTAGCACGAAAACATAGGTGTTTCCCTTTATCTAAATAATTACCTTAAATTCAAAACCAACAAGGATTGATATCCTCACAGAAGATTCACTCAAATCACTCAAAAAGTGTTTAAGGGTCAAAATTTAGCACTCATACTTCGAACCTGAAAAGTTAATCCCATAGGCATGCCTAAAAATCAAATCTCCACCACTATAAAATGATATGATAAACAGATCAAAAGGTCTTTGTTAAGGTTGTAACGGGGCTAGGGTCAAAGGTGTGGATAAAAGTTGAAATTATAAGGTTAGAATCGAGATTGAATTGATAAGTTACCTACTTAAAAATTTCTAAGATAATACTTACATTTACTGAATAATAAAAATCCTACTAATACGAGCTTTTCCTTTTGGGAATTAGTCTTTGATTGTGTAAGCTCACTTTACATACTACTAATATTGAAAACTTGAAATTTTTTTTTTTAGACAAACTAAATATAATGTAAATTTAACTACCAAAATAATAAACTTAGGTAGCTAGCTCAAATCAAATCTCGATTAAGGGATAATCAAAAATAAAACGTGATAAAAAATACAAAGGGTTTTGGGTTAAATTTAGCGGGTAAGTTAATAAATAGGGATGTTAGGCTCAACGGAGTTCACTAAGGGTTAATTATGATGGTAGGCTTTTTAATGGAGTAAGTGGGTTGAAACCTAAGTGCCTTTATCATCTCGGTATATCAAATCATAACTGTGGTCTTGACATGTATAATTGAGGCAAGTTCTAGAATAACAGTTCATGGTTGACACATTCATAATCAAAAACTGAGCATGAAAAAGAATATATACTCCATAAGGTTCAAATACCCACAAAAATTATGGGTGTTTTGACATCATCCTTATAAATTTCAAATTTCAAGGTAGAATTTAATTTCAGGTCAACAACCTAGCAAAAATTTTAATGTCTGAAAAATAGACTTATCATGCTTGATTCTCTAGTATTCCTTAAATTAAACATCAATGTACAATTAACTATGACTTATTCAAAAACATATCAATGAAAATCATAAATCAGTAAAAATTTCATCCTAATTAGTAATATGAGAAAATTACTTTAAAACAAGATTAAATCAGGGATTTGAGAAAAGGTTTAGGCACAATTTGAAAATATTGCAAAATTTAGACACTTTTACCCCCCACACTTAAGATGTACATTGTCCTCAATGTACAAAGATAGATAATGACATTTTAAAGATAAACAAAAAGAGAAGGGGAAAGAATTACTCCCTGATTTGTGGATGTTTCCCTGAATGAGTGACTTTGGTGGCGGTGATGATCAGGCGTGATAACGTTCCTGCGCTAGATGAAGAAATTGGGTAGGGCTTTGAGAAATAACCAGGCTTTATTAAGACCTAATGAAAATAAAGTAAATATATAAAAAATTAAAGAAAGATAAAGAGAAAGAGACTAAGAAGGAAAATAGACTAAGGCTAGGAAATAAAGGGGCTTGAGAATCCTTATTGGTAGGTGGTTCGCGATGTGGGTATGACTTCTAAGGTGACGGAGGTGCTGGCGGTGGCGGAAGTGGCATGATTCCCAAGCAGCCTTTAGAACCTGACACTAAGAAACTAAAATAAAATAAAATAAATTAATCATAAGATAGTTAAAAAGAAGGAAAATAAAGGAAAAGATAAATGTGAAACAAAAAATAAATGGTCTCATAGGTCCTTGGCTTGGTGTTGAGACGAAGCTGCCGGCATGAGCTCATGTTGACTGTTCTCCTTTGTAGAATATGGCCTTTTATGCTTCTTTGGCATGGTGTTGGCTTGCTCAAGGATCTAAAGCCATAGTAAGTGGAGAATTCTTGAGATGGAGGAGAGTAGAAGAAAAGAAAATAAGGATGAAATCAGATGGGAGAAAGGAGAAGAAGGGAGAGATTTAAATAGACGTTCATTTGTTCTGCTCCCCCACGGTCGTGTTCCCAGGGTGTGTCGAATTACACGGCCTCCTCACACGGCCGTGTTGTAGAGGGTGTTGTCACCCTATGCCCGTGCTTGATCCTTTTACACCCGTGCTCGTGATGTTTCTTTGTTGGCACGGTCATATGACATGGGCATGTCTTACCCGTGCTCGATAAGTCAATAACTTCAGTAATTTTACACGGGTTGCGGCATGGGCGTGTTCTGTCCGTGGAATGGAAGTTGGTAGCCTCACACAGTTGGTGCCACGTCTGTCGGTGCCCGTGTCGAGAGTGGTTGGATCCGTGACATTGGGGTGGTAGTTGGGCTGACTGCACGGCCTCTGTCCTGTCAGTGTGGTGGTTTTGGTGGTCTACACGGTCGTGTGTAAGGCCGTGTGGTCTGTAATCCTGCACTTTTGGTTAGTTAAAAAGGAAAAGAAAAGGGAAAAGAAAATGTAAAAATGAAAAAAGAAATAGAGTTAGTACTTGGGTTGCCTCCCGAGAAGCGCTTGTTTATAGTCTTAAGCTAGACTTTTCTCGTGTTTGAAAATTTTAGAGAGGTTTAAAAGTTTGAATATCTTCCCTCATGTCTACAATTTTAGTTTTATGACAAAATTAAGGTCGAGAAATGTTTACCTTGAAAGTGTCAAAGGTAGGATTACCTTGAAAGTGTCAAAGGTAGGATTACTTACCTCGAATATTCCTTGTGGGAAGATGTAACACCCCTTACTCGAAACCCTTGCCGGAGTCGGGTACGTGGCATTACTAGACTTGACCATTAACTCGGGAAGTAAAAATTTTTAAAGCTGTCCAACTGCATCATGCTGACTAAATCGACCATAACTCGAGTTACAAAACTCGAAATTTAGATCCGTAAATTTTCCATGAAACTAGACTCATATAACTATTCACCATAATTTTTCCAGAATTTTTCATGTAGCCAATTAGTACAGTTTATTCATCAAATTTACCCTTATTACACTGCTTGACAATTCTGACCTGTCCCTACAAAAATGCAGTTATCTCATTGTAAAAATTTCCTATGATGTTCTTGTTTATACCAATGAAAAATAGATTCATTAAGGGTTCTACACATATAAACCATGCTTCTTAATTATTTATGTACAATTTATGGCAATTTTTCCAAAACAGAACAGTGACTCACGAATTCATTCAGAGCAGGTCTCACTAAAACTGAATTATCTCATAATATATAAATCTTTTGCCTACTCTGTTTCTTTCATGTAAAAATAGACACAATAAGGTTTAATTCCATATCTCATTCACCTTTTAATTCAATATACTCTATTTTTGGTGATTTTTCTAACTCACATCACTGCTGTTACTACAAGCTGTTTTGTTGCATTTTATGAAAGACTAGCTTCTAACCGAACCTACCTACATTCCTAATTCAAGGATTCATTTCGTATATAAACATTTCCTTAACAAAATGATTAAAATTTGATTAAGAAAGCATAAACCTTGCCATCATGAACCAACATACATATCGAAACCCAACATCATACTTACTAAAAATTTAGCCATATTCGCATGGCTATTACATACATAAACCTTAAGAGTTCATCAACAAAGACTAAGTCTTCCCTATACATGCCTTCGTTTAAAACCAAAATGAAAGAGTACCAAAATGTAGATTGATAGTGTGGCGACCTTCCGAACGATCCCGACGAGCTTGTAGCTTGCCTAATCTATAAAACAGAGGAAACATTTCACACGATAAGCTCGCTAGCTTAGTAAGTCCTAATTTCATAAAAATATAACATTCAAACACTAACAATTCAATTTCTACAACTCAACTTATACTTATGCTCATTTTCATTATCAAGCTTTCAATTTCCTATCCATGTAACTAAGTATGAAATTGATAGGAAAGTTTCTCCTTACCCACATATTTTTGATCAAAATATTCGTTCGTAATCCGATCTTTAAAACCCAATGTGTCATCATATAACCATAGGTACCATTATTCATATACTTGGATATCAATTATTATAACATGTTATTAATTATACAACCACCCTTGTGGCCGAATACACCTAGTCTTATATATTTACATATTAAACGGCCAAAATCACGATACCACATCATTTATCAATAGAACCGAGAAATACATACCATTGGTAATAATCACTGAATCACTAGTTTACCTTATCTTAATTAAGTAAGAAACTCATTCCTACTTTACATACTCACCTGAGCCGTTAACTCGATATATTTGCTTTAATTCGCCTTGAACATAAATTTCGGTTTCTATTTTGTAAAGCACATCACCGGCATCAAGCCTGCTAGGCGTAGAAGCCCGAATAATAACACCTCTGCAGGCAAGGCACGCTAGGCATAAAAGCCCGATAAATAACACCGGCACAAGGCACGCTAGGCATAAAAGCCCGATAAATAACACCACACAAGGCTGCTGGGCATAAAGCCCGATTATGTCACCGGCACGAGGCCTGCTAGGCTCGAAGCCCGAATGTGTCACCGGCACGAGGCCTGCTAGGCTCGAAGCCCGAATGTCAGAATATTTTTACATGCTTTTCACATTTCACTATACATATCGAATCATATACATTTATTCCCATTGCATTAAATAAATTTGAAATCAATCCAATCCATCATTATCACAATCGGCCAACTCATGGTTTTACACCAAGCTTATACAAATTTTATCATTCACTAGATATGTAAATGATCTTTAAATATAAAGTAGCTCAAGAACTTACTTATTCACCTTGCATTAGCCAAAATAATTTCCATCACATACTCAACATAAATCATCAACCAATATGTCAATATACATTCGCCATGATGTAATTGGATATTAACATTCATAAATTTTTAATAGTCAAGATAACCATAATTAATTCTTTGACATGATTTAACTAAAGGACTTACCTCGGTTGTCGATAGTCCGTGCGAATCGGCTATTCGAGAACCTTCGTCTTTCCCCGGTCTAATTCGGTCTTTCTTTGCTCTTGATCTAAAACACATTAGAATTTAGCTCATTTAATCTCATTTCATCTCAATTTAGTCCCAAAACACCCAAATGGGCAATTTACCATTTTACCCCTAATGTTTCCCATTTTACAATTTAGTCCCATTTGCACATAACACAAAATATGCAAAATTTTCCAACATCCTAGCTTGGCGAATCTTCATTATAGTCATAGGTGTCCATGCATTTCATTTATTTGACATTTTAATCCTTCACACATTTATTCTTTTCAATTTAGCCCTATATACTCAAAATTACCAAAAATTCCAATACAAAACTTGTAAATCTTTAATATACATTTAATTTAAAATCATCAAACATCAAAACTATCCAAACATGTTAATGGCCAATCCTATATACATAGTATTTTCAAAAATTTAGACATGGGTCGGGTAATACACGAAACAACGATCTCAAAAACGTAAAATTTATCAAAAACTAAGTAAAATACCTACCCCAAATCAAGCCTTAAGTTGCCGAAACTTCAAGCTCCAAAAATGGAGTTTTTCTCCTCAAACATTCGGCCAAGAAGATGAACAATGTGATGTTCTCTTTCTTCCCACTTAACTTTATTATTTTATGTTATAATAACACATTTAATATACCTTATTTACTAATATATCAACATAACATATAATAGGCTAATTTAACATATAATTTGGACTTATAAAAGCCCATTGCCGTCCCTTACTATGGTGAATGGGCTAATTGCCCTTTGGTACACCCACTTAAAAAGCCACAATCAATTTAGTACTCTTCACTTTAGCATGCAACTTTTGCGCTTTTCTCGATTAAATCCTTTTTATCAAATTGAGCACTTAAACGACTAAATTTTTCTACGAAATTTTCACACTCACTAAATCACATGTAACAAACACAAAATATAATATTAAAATATCTCTCGGCTCGGATTCATGGTCCCAAACCACCGTTCCGATTTGGGTCAAAATTGGTCTGTACAACTCTCTCCCCTTAAGGATTTTCGTCCCAAAAATCTTACCATTAAATAAGTTCGGATATTGTTGCCTCATTGTCTCTTCAGGCTCCACGTAGCCTCTTCAACCCCGTGACGATTCCATAAAACTTTTACTAATGGAATTCTTTTATTTCTCAACTCTTTTATCTTCCGGGCTAAGATACGGATCGGTTCCTCATCATATGTCAAATCGGATCTAATTTCAATCTCTCGACGGTGAAATCACATGGGACGGATCCAATCTATATTTGCATGAAGCATCGAAACATGAAATACATTGTGTATCTTTTCTAACTCGGAGGGCAATCTTAATCTATAAGCAACCGGTCCAATACGTTCAATGACTTCAGTGCGGTCCGATAAATCTCGGACTTAACTTGCCTTTCTCCACCGAATCAAGTATTTTCTTCCAAGAAGAAACTTTCAAGAACACCCGATCTCCGACACGAAATTCAATATCCTTACGCTTCAAATCGGCATAGGACTTCTGACGATCCGGCGACTTTCAAGTTATTTCTAATAAGTACCACCTTCTGTTCTGTTTCTTTAATCCAATCAACCCCGTGTATCTTGTTTTCGCTGAGTTCAGTCCAATACAATGGTGTGCGACATTTTTGACCATATAAGGCTTCATAAGGCGCCATTTTTATGCTAGATTGGAAACTATTATTGTAAGCAAATTCAATTAAAGGTAGGTATCGTTCCCACGTACCTTCAAACTCGAGAACGCAACACCTCAACATGTCCTCAAGTATCAAAATAGTTCGCTCAGACTGACCGTCTGTTTGCGGATGGAAGGCTGTACTAAAATAAAGTTTAGTACCTAAAGCATCTTGCAATTTCTTCCAAAACCGCGATGTGAATCTTGGGTCCCTATCAGAAACAATGGAACTCGGCACACCGTGCAACCTTACAATCTGCGACACATACAATTCGGCAAGTTTATCAAGTGAATAATCGGTACGTACCGGCACAAAATGAGCTGATTTAGTTAGTCTATCAACGATAACCCATACGGCATCTTTCTTACTCGGTGTCATAGGAAGACCAGATACAAAATCCATTGTAATTCTATCTCATTTCCATTCAGGTATCATGATTGGTTGAAGTAATCCGGACGGTACTTGATGCTCAACTTTCACTTGTTGATGATTAAGCACTTGAAACAAATTCGAGATATATCCGTTTCATGCCAGGCCACCAATAGAACTGTTTCAAATCGTTATACATTTTCATGCTACCCGGGTGTATCGACATTCGACCATTATGGGCCTCCCTCAGAATCATCTGTATGAAATCTGAGTTCTTAGGAATACACAATCGACTTTTGTAACTCAAACAATCATTTGCATCAATCTGAAAATCTGATTCTATACCATTTTCACACTGAATCCGAATAGAAATCAACTTTTCGTCAACTTTCTCATGCATCACAAATCTGCTGAATGAACATCGGCCTTGCTTGTAATTCGGCTATGATCGAACCATCATCAGATATAGCCACTCGTGCGTTCAATGCACGAAGAGCAAATAATGATTTTCGACTTAACGCATCTGCAACAACATTAGCTTTCCCCGGATGGTAGTCAATAACTAATTCATAGTCTTTCAAAGAATTCTAACCATCTACGTTGTCTCAAGTTCAAGTCTTTACGAGTCATCAAATACTTCAAACTTTTGTGATCTGAATAAATATGACATTTTTCGCCAAATAAGTAGTGACGCCAAATTTTTAATGCGAACACAATGGTCGCCAACTCCAAATCATGAGTTGGATAATTTTTCTCATGCGGCTTCAATTGTCTCGGCGTAGGCTATCACCTTGCCTTCTTGCATTAAAACACAACCCAATCCATTCAAGGAAGCATCGCTAAAAATAATAAATTTTTACCCGATTCAGTGAGTTAACACCGGGCTTCGGTCAAAAGGGCTTTCAACCGCTCGAAACTTTTCTCGACACTTCTCCGACCACTCAAACTTGACATCTTTCTGTAGTAGTTTCACGTCAAAGGTGTAGCTATTACGGAAAAACCTTTTACAAATCGTCTATAATATCCCATGAAGGCCTAGGAAACTTCAGTATCTCGAAACATTCTTTGGTGGTCTCCAATCAAGTATAGCTGTTAATTTATTTGGATCCACCCGAATACCGACAATTAAACAACATGACCCAAGAAGCCGAACTCATTCATCCAAAATTCACACTTACTGAACTTTGCATACAATCGTTGATCTCTCAAAGTTTGTAGTACTAATCTCAAATGCTCAGCATGTTCCGTTTCACTTTTGGAATAGATCAATATATCATCAATAAACACTACTACAAACTGATCCAAAAAGCGCCGGAAGACCCGTTCATTAGATCCATAAAAACAATGAGTGCATTAGTGAGTCCAAAAAGGCATAACCAAAAACTCATAATGTCCGTACCTCGTGCGAAATGCAGTCTTTGGCACATCTAAATCTCTGACTCGTAATTGATAATAGCCCGTTCTCAAATCTATTTTCGAAAACACTGAAGCCCCCTTCAACTGATCAAATAAATCATCAATCCGAGGTAACGGGTACTTATTCTTTATAGTTACCTTATTTAGTTGCCGGTAGTCGATACACATTTGCATAGTCCCATCTTTCTTTTCACAAATAACACCGGTGCACCCCAGAAAAACTTCGGTCGTGCAAAACCCCTATCTGTCAACTCTTGCAATCAAGCGCTTTCAATTCTTTTAATTCGATGAGGTGCCATTCATGCAAAGCTATCGAAATCGGAGTCGTGCAGGCACTAACTCAATGCCGAACTCAATCTCTCGCACAGGGGTAAACCCAGAGTTCCTCGAAAACACATCGGGGTATTCACACACAACCGATCTGATTCAATTTGTTTCTCGGACATTTTATTATACAATTACATAGGCCAAATAAGCTTCACACCCTTTTTTCACATACTTTCGGGCTAACATTGAAGATATTGCTTTGTAGGCAACCCATTTATGTCACAGATTTAATTACGATGGTCTCACCGTTTCGACATTTCAAATCAATAAGCTTTCTTTTACAATCCACTACCGCCTCGATGCGAAGTTAACCAATCCATACCCAAGATTATATCAAATTCGTCAAAGGGCAACAACATTAAATCACCGGGAAAGCAATAATCTCGAATCATCAACGGGCAACCTCTACACACTTTATTAACAAGCACACATCTACCCAAAGGGTTGGACACACGAATCACAAACTCTCGGTGACTCAACTAACGAGTCTTGCCGAATTTTAAAGTTTCACACACATAAGAATGAGTCGAACCAGGATCAATTAGTGCAATCACGGTAGTATCATAAAGAGTGAAAGTCATCGTAATGACGTCGGGGAGGAAGCATCCTCTCTAGCTCGCGCGACATATGCTCTAGCCGGGAGCTCTATCCTCGAGTTGATCTGTGGTGTTCTTCGTTCCTTCGACTACCACCTACATTGCACAATATGCGGGTGGTCTACCTCGCATTGACACGTTGCTCGGCTTAGTGTTCGGATCAGATTCTCGCTCACCAACTTCTGGACACTCTCTAATAAAATGGTCCGATGATCCACATTTATAGCAAGACCGATCATGAAATCTACAACTCCACGAGTGCCATTTCCCACAATGCTTGCACTCAACTCTATTTTGTGGAACATTACCAACATCAGCTATCGAGGTAGCTCGGGAGCTCATAGGAGGTTGATCCCGTCTAGGTGGATCTCAGTATTAGCTTTACGTCATTTTGTAGTCGTCTCTGGGCTTCTTGGTCGTGGAATGAAAGACTTTACCCGAAGATCTTTTACGAATGTCTCTAGCTTCAGTCTCAGCCTTTCTTTTCTCTTTCCCGAGCTCTTCAGCTTTGCAAGCTCTTTCAAACTAAAGTCACAAACCTTGAATTTCAAGAATGCCAACGAACATCTTTATATCTTCATTCAAGGCCATCTTCAAATCTTTTACACATAATAGCTTCAGAAGAAACACACTCTCTAGCATATCTGCTGAGTCTGACAAATTTTCGTTCATATTCCGTCACGGTCATTCGTCCTTGTTTCAGCTCAAGGAATTCTTTTCGTTTTTGATCAATGAATCTTTGGCTGATATATTTCTTGCGAAATTCATTCTGGAAGAAATCCCATGTCACTTTTTCTTTCGGAACCACTGATACTAGTGTATTCCACCAGTGATATGCAAAGTGTCCCGCATGATAAGATATAGTACACTTCAAGCATTCATCCGAGTACAAGACAGACTCATCAAGTACCGAATAGTGTTATCAAGCCACATTTTGGCTCTCTCAGTCGTCATCATCGTCATTAGCTTTAAATTCTTGACCCCATATTTTTGGATTTTATCAATCGGGGTCTACTAGATCTCATCGGATCTATCATTGGGGAGTGAAGGAATCGGAGTTAGATTATTCGGGGTGGAGGTTGGGAATGCAGCGGGTTATTTTGAATAAATTGGGCAAACCACTCATTCATCATCCGATAAAAGGCTTGTTTAGTTTCTCCTTCGTGGCTACCCAAACAAGTCGAGAGTCTATCGGCGCTGATCCATGGGTACGGTCGGGCGCCACGCTCTCCACATCATCAGCTACAACTCTTTCAGGATCAGTGTCCATTTACTATATAAAACAAAGTTCAGGCGTCCGAAAGTCACCACACTATCAACATATAATAAAGGCATGTATAGCTAGACTCACACGCGCTACGGTAGTCCTAGAATCGACTAAACCGTAAGCTCTGATACCAATCAAATGTAACACCCCTTACTCGAAATCCTTGCCGGAGTCGGGTACGTGGCATTACTAGACTTGACCATTAACTCGGGAAGTAAAAATTTTTAAAGCTGTCCAACTGTGTCACGCTGACTAAATCGACCATAACTCGAGTTAAAAAACTCGAAATTTAGATCCATAAATTTTCCATGAAACTAGACTCATATAAATATTCACCATAATTTTTCCAGAATTTTTCATGTAGCCAATTAGTACAGTTTATTCATCAAAGTTACCCTTATTACACTGCTTGACAATTCTGACCTGTCCCTACCAAAATGCAGTTATCTCATTGCACAAATTTCCTATGATGTTCTTGTTTATACCAATGAAAAATAGATTCATTAAGGGTTCTACACATATAAACCATGCTTCTTAATTATTTTTGTACAATTTATGGCAATTTTTCCAAAACAGAACAGTGACTCACGAATTCATTCAGAGCAGGTCTCACTAAAACTGAATTATCTCATAATATATAAATCTTTTGCCTACTCTGTTTCGTTCATGTAAAAATAGACACAATAAGGTTTAATTCCATATCTCATTCACCTTTTAATTCAATATACCCTATTTTTGGTGATTTTTCTAACTCACATCACTGCTGTTACTACAAGCTGTTTTGTTGCATTTTATGAAAGACTAGCTTCTAACCGAACCTACCTACATTCCTAATTCAAGGATTCATTTCGTATATAAACATTTCCTTAACAAAATGATTAAACTTTGATTAAGAAAGCATAAACCTTGCCATCATGAGCCAACATACATATCGAAACCCAACATCATACTTACTAAAAATTTAGCCATATTCGCATGGCTATTACATACATAAACCTTAAGAGTTCATCAACAAAGACTAAGTCTTCCCTATACATGCCTTCGTTTAAAACCAAAATGAAAGAGTACCAAAATGTAGATTTATAGTGTGGGCGACCTTCTGAACGATCCCGACGAGCTTGTAGCTTGCCTAATCTATAAAAAGAGAGAAACATTTCACACGATAAGCTCGCTAGCTTAGTAAGTCCTAATTTCATAAAAATATAACATTCAAACACTAACAATTCAATTTCTACAACTCAACTTATACTTATGCTCATTTTCATTATCAAGCTTTCAATTTCATATCCATGTAACTAAGTATGAAATTGATAGGAAAGTTTCTCCTTACCCACATATTTATGATCAAAATATTCGTTCAGTAATCCGATCTTTAAAACCCAATGTGTCATCATATAACCATAGGTACCATTATTCATATACTTGGATATCAATTATTATAACATGTTATTAATTATACAACCACCCTTGTGGCCGAATACACCTAGTCTTATATATTTACATATTAAACGGCCAAAGTCACGATACCACATCATTTATCAATAGAACCGAGAAATACATACCATTGGTAATAATCACTGAATCACTAGTTTACCTTATCTTAATTAAGTAAGAAACTCATTCCTACTTTACATACTCACCTGAACCGTTAACTCGATATATTTGCTTTAATTCGCCTTGAACATAAATTTCGGTTTCTATTTTGTAAAGCACATCACCGGCATCAAGCTTTGCTAGGCGTAGAAGCCGAATAATAACACCGGCACAAGGCCTGCTAGGCATAAAAGCCCGATAAATAACACCGGCACAAGGCCTGCTAGGCATAAAAGCCCGATAAATAACACCGGCACAAGGCCTGCTAGGCTCGAAGCCCGAATGTGTCACCGGCACGAGGCCTGCTAGGCTCGAAGCCCGAATGTGTCACCGGCACGAGGCCTGCTAGGCTCGAAGCCCGAATGTCAGAATATTTTTACATGCTTTTCACATTTCACTATACATATCGAATCATATACATTTATTCCCATTGCATTAAATAAATTTGAAATCAATCCAATCCATCATTATCACAACCGGCCAACTCATGGTTTTACACCAAGCTTATACAAATTTTATCATTCACTAGATATGTAAATGATCTTTAAATATAAAGTAGCTCAAGAACTTACTTATTCACCTTGCATTAGCCAAAATAATTTCCATCACATACTCAACATAAATCATCAACCAATATGTCAATATACATTCGGCCATGATGTAATTGGATATTAACATTCATAAATTTTTAATAGTCAAGATAACCATAATTAATTCTTTGACATGATTTAACTAAAGGACTTACCTCGGTTGTCGATAGTCCGTGCGAATCGGCTATTCGAGAACCTTCGTCTTTCCCCGGTCTAATTCGGTCTTTCTTTGCTCTTGATCTAAAACACATTAGAATTTAGCTCATTTAATCTCATTTCATCTCAATTTAGTCCCAAAACACCCAAATGGGCAATTTACCATTTTACCCCTAATGTTTCCCATTTTTACAATTTAGTCCCATTTGCACATAACACAAAATATGCAAAATTTTCCAACATCCTAGCTTGGCCGAATCTTCATTATAGTCATAGGTGTCCATGCATTTCATTTATTTGACATTTTAATCCTTCACAAATTTATTCTTTTCAATTTAGCCCTATATACTCAAAATTACCAAAAATTCCAATACAAAACTTGTAAATCTTTAATATACATTTAATTTAAAATCATCAAACATCAAAACTATCCAAACATGTTAATGGTGAATCCTATATACATAGTATTTTCAAAAATTTAGACATGGGTCGGGTAATACACGAAACAACGATCTCAAAAACGTAAAATTTATCAAAAACTAAGTAAAATACCTACCCCAAATCAAGCCTTAAGTTGCCGAAACTTCAAGCTCCAAAAATGGAGTTTTTCTCCTCAAACATTCGGCCAAGAAGATGAACAATGTGATGTTCTCTTTCTTCCCACTTAACTTTATTATTTTATGTTATAATAACACATTTAATATACCTTATTTACTAATATATCAACATAACATATAATAGGCTAATTTAACATATAATTTGGACTTATAAAAGCCCATTGCCGTCCCTTACTATGGTGAATGGGCTAATTGCCCTTTTGGTACACCCACTTAAAAAGTCACAATCAATTTAGTACTCTTCACTTTAGCATGCAACTTTTGCGCTTTTCTCGATTAAATCCTTTTTATCAAATTGAGCATTTAAACGACTAAATTTTTCTACGAAATTTTCACACTCACTAAATCACATGTAACAAACACAAAATATAATATTAAAATATCTCTCAGGCTCGGATTCATGGTCCCGAAACCACCGTTCCGATTTGGGTCAAAATTGGTCTGTTACAGAAGATACCATGCACCTTAAGAAGAAGTTCTCCCTATTCCTTTAGGTTTGTTGTGGTGATGTGAGGCTCGATTTTATCTAACAGAACTTGATCTCCTATTTATAGTGATTTTGTGTTCCCACGAGCTCTTCTGGTGGTTCCTCTGGTTGTACAGTGTGTGAATCTGGCTCTTCTTTGACCCGTATTTCCTGTTCTTCCTTGTGTAACCCTAGTTTTTCCTTGAATTGTGTTTTCCATTCATTTAGGTCATCGATTTGGGTCTTTTGTTCTTTGTGAGTTGTTTCTTTGTCGGAACTGAACTAAGGATCTGGTTTAATCGTTTCCTTTTTTGAAGGTTCCTGGAAAGAAGGTGAAATTAAATGATTATCGAAAGAATTTTCTTGTTTACCTTGATTCCTTGACGACCTAGCTAAATCGAGGGCTTGAAGACTTATTGAGTCGTCACCTATACAAAGTATGAGCTCACCTGTGGCAACGTCAATTTTAGTCTTGGCAGTTGCTAGAAAAGGTCTTCTTAAAATTAAGGGGATTGAATTATCCTCATCTATGTTTAAAACAACGAAATCTACTTGGAAAACAAATTTATTGATTTTTACGAGAACATCTTCAATAATGCCCATAGGAATTCTAACAGATTTATCCGCTAATTGAATACTCATCTTAGTTTGTTTTGGTTTCCCTAGACCTAGTCGTTTAAACAACGTATAAGGCATAACATTTATACTTGCCCCTAAATCAGCTAACACATTATCAATATTTAAACTACCAATTAAACATCGAATTGTAAAACTCCCTGGATCTTTTTGCTTCTGTGGTAGCTTATTTTGTAACATTGCTGAGCATGTTGCGTTTAATTCCACGTGATGCTCTTCATCTATTTTGTGTTTGTTGGTCAAGAGAATTTCCTAGCGTCTGGCATCTGGAAAAGAGCTTCAAGAAGAGGTAAGTAAGTATGTAATTTCTTTAAAAGTTTAAGAAACTTACCGAACTGCTCCTCTGAATTGTCTTTTTGTAATGCTGCGGGATAAGGTATGCGAGGTTTGTACTCCTTGACTATCGATTTTGGCTTTTCTTGTACCACCTCTGTTGTTTCTTCGTCTACCTTACTTTCTGGAGTTGGGTTAGGTGTATCTATTTCCTTGCTATCCTTAAGTGTAATAGCTTGAATTTGCTCCTTAGGATTAATTTCGGTGTTACTAAGTAAGCATCCTTGCGGTCATTCTGACATTGACTTTACAAGTTGTTCAACGGCTTTCCTTACTTCCTTAACTGACTTAGCAAGTTCTTCCATTCGGTTTTCATTGCTTTTGATTGTTCTGTCAGCTTCTTGGATACGTTCCTCAATGGTTAGCTTCTTGTCCTGTGGATAAGGCTGATTTCGGAAGTTTTGCCTTTGATTTCCTTGATTGCCTTGTCCTCCCCACGGAAAAATTTGGGTGATTCCTCCAACCTGGATTGTAAGTGTTACTATAAGGATTATTATTAGATCGGAATTTATTACCAATATAGTTCATCTGTTCATCTTCTGCTCTTGGTTGGTAGGGTGGGTACTCAGGATTCGCCACAGTTCCACTAGTGACGCACTGCATGACTGAATGTATCTGTGAAGAACACAAACTATCAAGCTTTTTATTCATCATCTCAAGTTGCGTTGATAGCATGGTCATGATGTCGACGTTAAAAACTTCTACCAATTTTGTCGGTTTGGTCCTTGAAGCTTGCCATTGATAGTTTTTTAAAGACATCTCCTCAATGAATTCATAGGCTGCTTCAGGAGTTTTGTTGTTCAGCGTTCCACCGGCGGCTGAATCTATCAGTTGCCTTCTTAAGGGGTTTACTCCGTTGTAGAAGGTTTGGACTTGTAGCCACAGGGGTAAACCATGGTGTGCGCACCTCCTCAAGAGATCTTCGAACCTCTCCCATGCATCGTAAAGTGTCTCTAAATATATCTGCACAAAGGAAGAGATGTCATTACGTAGTTTAGCCGTTTTGGCTGGTGGAAAATATTTTATCAATAACTTTTCGGTCATTTGATCCCATGTAGTGATTGACCCTCGCTGTAACAAGTTTAACAACTGTTTGGCTTTATTCCTTACTGAAAAAGGGAATAACCAAAGACGGATGGCATCATCAGAAACGCCATTTATTTTGAAGGTATCATAGAACTCTAAAAAGTTAGATATATGCATGTTTGGGTCTTTGTCCTGCAAACCATCAAATTGAACAAACTGTTGAATCATTTGTATTGTGTTAGGCTTTAATTCAAAATTGTTTACAGATATAGCAGGCCTAACAATACTAGATTCTGCTCCTGTTAAATGCGGTTTCGCATAATCAAACATTGTACATGGAGCATTGTGATCCCCCACATCACGTAGTGGTGGGTTGTTTTCGCCCATCCCTTTAGTAGGATTGGATCTGTTTTCCTCCTCTCTTTCTATGTAATCTAGGGCTCGCCTGGTTTCCCGACGATTCCTTCGAGCGGTTTCTTCGATATCACTATCGTATACCAAAGGTCCTCTCAGATTTCTTCTAGTCATAAACTAGAGGTACCTAGAAAAGGGAAACAAATAAAATAATAAAAATTAGAAAAATTAAAATTTAACCTAAGAAAACAAAAGAAATAAATTGCGAATAAAATAATGGCTAAAGTAATAAAAATAGAGCTTTCTTAATATTTTAGTTCCCCAGGAACGGCGCCAAAAATTTGATCGCTGCAAAATCAGAGTTTTAAATATTTATAAAAGAATGATCAAACCTGAAGACTAACTCTGTCAACGAACAGTAGTATAGCTTAGGCATGACTGGATATCGAACCCAAAGGAACTAAAAGTACTAATAGTAACCTTATTTTTATTATTTAGCCTTAAAATTAGAGTGAAGTTGCTTTTGACGAAAACTAAACTAAGGACACAAAGACAAAGAAGAAGAATAGGAAAATAACTTTGAAGAAAAACTCAATTGATTGCGACGATACCCTCAAGAAGAATCCACCTATACTTCACTTATTAATTAACCTTTAAATTATATGATTTCTTTTACTTAGCTTGATCCGTTAGACTCCCTAACCTATGTTAAACCCTCTTTCGAAGCGAATAACGTCTAATCCTAGGTTAATTAGTGGAACTCTTGTTTGCTTATAATAACCCCCTAGGAAAGCAGTAAATCGATCAATGGACTCCCATATTAGGTTTCACCCTAATCCGACAAAATCTTGTAACCCTATCTCTAGGCGCCCGATCAACTCCGCTTAATTATGTTAGATCTACTCTTAGGCAGGGTCTATTCCTCCTCCACCTAAGCACATTAGATTTGGATTAAACAACATAATTAAGAACAAACCAAGTAATTTATCATATAACTTAAAAATCAAATAAAACGATCCATCTAGGTTTCATCCCCTTCAGGTATCTGAAGGGTTTAGTTTATAACTAAACTAAAAAACATCTCAAGAGAAAAGATAAAACGAAACATAAGAAAATCTTAGAACTCCCTGAAGGAATTGAAAGAGAATTCCACCGTCTTGAGTATAATTCCGGTTTCTTGGGATGGATCAACTGGCTATCTTCGTGTTATTCCCTAACTCTGACCTTCTCGGCTTGGCTCCTTGGCGTAGCTTTGATGCCCCCTCAATGGTGGTACTTGGGGAATATTTATAGACTCTTGGAATGCGATTCTTTCTCCCTAAGTATCCTTTTTCGACTGAATTTGCTCTTTCCAGTGACAGAGGCACGGCCATTTCACACACCCGTGGAAGTCGAGACCTAACCGTGTTCAGATTTCTGCTTTGGCACGACCGTGTACGGTGGCGATGAGGCCGTGCCCTAGGTGTTCACACGGCCGTGTCATTTTCGTGGAAAGGCCCATTTTGCTTCGTTTTAAGCCCATTTTACATTCTTTTCATCCTTTGGTGCTTTCCTGAGTGTAAGACATGGAAACAAAGGATTAAGAGCACCTTTTTACACAATTCAAGGGATAAATCATCAAAAAGCATAATAAATGTAGGATTAAAAGATGTTATATTTATGGTTTATCAATAGCTTAGGCAAGACCGAATGTTCAACCCAAAGGAACTAGAAGTACTAATACTAACTTTCTTTCTATTATCTAGCCTAAAATAAGTGAAGTTGTTGTTTAATCTAATTTTAATTAACTACCAAGCTAAAGACACAAAGGCAAAAAGAATGAATTGGGGAAAATAACTTGAGGAAAACTCAGTTGATTAAGATGATACCCTTAGGAAGAATCCACCTAGACTTCACTTGTTATCTAACACTGAACCATACGATTTATTCACTTGACTTGATCTGTAGGACTCCCTAATGTACATTAGACCCTGTCTCGAAGCGAATAATGACTAACCCTAGGTTGATTAATTGAAATCTCTTTCTATTTAAAACCCCTAGAATCGCATTAACCCGATCAATGGATTCTAATATTAGGTTTCACCCTAATTCGGCAAAATTTCGTCACCCTATCACTAGGCGCGCGAACAACTCCGTTGTAATTATGCTAGATCTATGAATAGGTAGGAACTTTTGCTCCACCACCTAAATACATCAAACTTGAATCAGTATCTGCAAAATATCAAAACAAGAATTAAGCACACATAATTAAGAACAAATCAAGTATTTATCATATAGTTTAGAAAACGATAACAAGATTCATCTTAGGTTTCATCCCCGTCAGGTATCTGAAGGGTTTAGTTCATATCTATAAAAGAAAACATCTCAGAAGAAAAGATAAAACAAAACATAAGAAATCCCTAAAAGCCCCTGAAGGATTTGAAGGAGAGATCCGCCGTATTGAGTATAACTCTGGCTTCTTGAGATGGATCAACTGGCTATCTTCGAGTGATTTCCCACAAATCTGACCTTTTTGGCTCGGCTCCTTGGCCTAGCTAATCGCCCTCTTTAAGGATACACTTAAGGGGTTTATATAGGCTTTTGAAATAGGTTTCTTTGCCCCTAAGTATCTTTTTCTGAGTAGAATTGCTCTTATCCATGACAAGGACACGGTCGTGGCACACGCCCGTGTCAATCGTGATTAGACCGTGTTCGGATTTCTTTAATGAGGCACGGCCGTGTGAATCGGGGTCAGGGTGTGTTCTAGTTGCTCAATGAGGCATGGCCGTGTGGATTTAAGTCCAGGCCGTGTTGATTTTCTCTTGGGCCCAATTTGGTCCGTTTTAGGCCCATTTCTCGTTCTTTATATCCTCTGGTGCTTTCCTGAGTATAAGACATGGAAAGAAAGGATTAAGAGCACCTTTTTACATAAATCAAGAGATAAATCATCAAAAAGTATGCTAAATGTGGGATTAAAATATGTTACTATTACGGTTTATCACATACCCCCACACTTAAGCTTTTGCTTGTCCTCAAGCAAAATTCTCAACTTACAATTAAAACGAACTTTCCTTGATTCAATATTCCTATCAACAATGTCTCATAATAATTCATAGATAATTTATACATGGATAATTTAATTCAAAAAGTCCTAAAGATTCAAAAAATATAAGTCATATATTTGTAACATGAAAATGTCGGTGTTTCCCCTTATCTAAATAATTACCTTTAATTCAAAACCGACAAGGATTGACATCCTCACTAAAGATTCACTCAAATCACTCAAAGTGTTTAAGGTTCAAAATTAAGCACTCAAAAGTCGAACATGAAAAGTTAATTCCATAGGCTTTGCCTGAAAATCAAATCTCCACCACTATAAAATGAGATGATAAACAGATCAAAAGGTCTTTACAGGGTTGTAACAGGGCTAGGGTTAAAGGTGTGGATAAAGGCTAAATTAGAAGGTTAGAATCAAGTTTGACCTAATAAATTACCTAACTAGAAAAATGAACTAATCCTAGATAATTACATCAATTGAAAATTTAATAATACGAGCTTTTTCTTCAAGATTTGAAATTTAAACATGTAAACTCTCTTAATTATAGAACTAATAATGAATATACTTCAATTTTTTTAAGAACAAATCAAGTAATTAAAGGATAAATTTAACTACTGAAATAATATAATTAGGTAACTAATCAAATCAAATCTTGATTATAAGGGTAGTCAAAAGGAATGGTGATAACAAATACAAAGGGGTTTGGGTTAATATTAGCTGGTGAGTCAGCAAAAAGGGTTGTTAGGATCAACGGGGTTCACTAGAGGTTAATTATGAAGGTATGATTTTTAGTGGAGTAAGCGGGTTAAATTCCTAGGTGCCTTTATCATCTCTGTATATCAAATCATGGATGTGGTCTCAACATGTATAATCAAGGCAAATTCTAGAATAACAGTTCAATGTTGACACACTCATAATCAATAAAGTGAGAAAGAAAAAGAATATATACTCTATATGGCTTAAAATCTCACAAAAATTATGGGTGTTTTGATATCAACCTTGTAAATTTCAAATTTCAAGATAACATTCAAATTTAAGTAGACAACCTAAAAATTTTAATTCTGTAAAATTAGACTTATCATGCTTGATTCTCTAGTATTCTTCAAATCTAATCATAAATGCATAATTAACTATGAGTTAATCTAAAACATACCAATAGAAATCATAAATCAACAAAAATTTCATCCTAATTAGTAATATGAGGAAGTTACTTCAAAACAAGGCATAATTCAGGAATTTGAGAATAATGCAGAAAGTTAGGCATTTTCTCAAAATAGCTATTCAACCCCCACACTTAAGTTGTACATTGCCCTCAATGTACAAAGATAGATAATAACATTTAAGAGATAATCAAAAGAGAAGGGGAGAGGTGAAACTTCCTGAATTTGGATGGTTTCCCGGAGAGATGGTTGCTACTAACGAGCTTTGCACTAGATGAAGAAATTGGGGAGCTCGTGAAGAATTAGCCAAGGATTATTAAGACACATTTAAATTAAACGAAATATATATATAAAGGAAAGAAAGAAAAAGAGAAAAAAATAGAAAGTAAAATAAAATTAAAAGAAAAAAAAATAGACCGAAGAGTCCTTATTGTTGGATGGTTCGCGATGTGGGTGTGACCTTTAAGGCTGCTTAGGTGATGGCGGTGGCGGAAGTGGCGTGATTCCCAAACAACCTTTAGAACCTCTAAGGCTACGTTGAGTTGGTGGTCGTGGTTCCGGTGTGATTCCCTAGCATCCTTTTGAACCTGTCACTAAGAAACTAAAATAAAGTAGACTAAGTTAAGCATAAGATAGTCAAAGAGAAGGAAAATAAAGGAGAAGATAAAAATAAAACGAAAGATAAATGGTCTCAAAGATCCTTGGCTTGTTGTTTGGGTAAAGTGGCCGACATGGACTTATGTATATTGGTCTCCCTTGAGGAGACTATGCTTGTCTTCTTCTGCTTCTTTGACATGGATATGTGTAGCTCAAGAGGTTTGGAGACTTGTTGTGGAGAGGGGTGAATTCTAAGAGGAAAAGGAAGAAAATAAGTGGAAAGTGGATGAATAGAATGTGGAGGGGGTGGGTTTAAATAGGGTTTTGCAGTCTAATGCTTTCCCACACTCGTGGACCGAGAGCGTGCTAATTTACAGGGTAGCTTCTAATGGCCGTGTGTCTATGCGTGTTGATTCACCCATGCCCATGATCCACAATGCCACGCCCGTTTGTGACAAGTCAGTGTTGTCCATGGCCGCGTCGCACGGCAGTGGCACTTTTTCAGTGCCCGTGGTGAGGTGGTTGGGTTCGTGATTTTGAAAATTAGTTGGGATTAATTCGTACCACCTCTGCTATGTCAGTACGAAGATTCTGTACTTCCACACGGTCACAGTCACGGCCGTCTGCAAGACCGTGTGGTCTAGGAATCTGTACTTTTGGTTAGTTTATACTAGGTGTTCAAAAAAAAAGAACAGAAAAGAAAAGAAAAAATGAAAAAATTGTGAAAGTAAATTGGGTTAGTGCTCGGGTTGCCTCCCAAGAAGCGCTCGTTTATAATCTTAAGCTAGACTTTCCTCGTATTTGCAAAAATCAGGGTGGTTTAAAAGTTTAAATATCTTCCCTTATGCTTTCAGTTCTATTTTCACTATAAAGTTTGAGTCGAGAAGTGTTTACCTTAAGAGTGCTGAATGTTGAATTGCTCGCCTCGACTGTTTCGTATGGGGAGATATTGCGTACCTCAAGGGGGATTTCCTTGTTTGTGTTTAGGTCTGGTGTGGTGATGCGAGGTTTTGCTTTATCTAACAGTACCTGATCTCCTATTTTGAAGTGGTTTGATGTTCTTATGAGCTCTTCTGGGGCTCTTTCGATTTTACTTTGTGTGGGTCTAGTTCTTCTTTGAATTGTGTTTTCCATTCTTCTAGTTTGTCGACCCTAAGGCTTCGTGCCTTATGTAATCTTCTTTGTTGGCATGGGGTTCATGATCCGGCTCAGGTTTGTAATCCAATGGTGGAAGTTGAACAACTTGGTTATCAACTGAATTTACTTTCTCACCTTCGTCGATTTTTGTCCTGGCTGAGTCCAGAGCTTGTAAACTAATCGATTTGTCACCTACACGAAGGATGAGTTCTCCTGTACCAACATCAATTTTAGTTCGAGAAGTTGCTAAAAATGGTCTTCCTAAAGTTAGGGGAATCGAATTATCCTCATCCATGTCTAAGACAACAAAATCTACTGAGAAAACGAATTTATCAATTTTTACAAGAATATCTTCGATAATACCCCTAGGAATTCTAATAGTTTTATTAGTTAATTGAATGCTCATCCTCGTTCGTTTGGGTTTCCCTAGACCTAGTTGTTTAAACATTTTATAAGGCATGACATTTATACTTGCCCCTAAATCAGCTAAGGCATTATCAACAGTTAGTCGACCAATTAAACATGGAATTGTAAAACTCCCTGGATTTTTTAGTTTTTGCGGTTGTCTATTCTGTAACATTGCTGAGCATACTACGTTTAACTCCACATGTGTCTCCTCGTCTAACTTACGCTTGTTCATCAATAGTTGTTTTAAAAATTTCCTCGAATCTGGGATCTGTGAAAGAACTTCAAGTAGAGGTAAGTTAATATGTAATTTATTTAAAATTTTAAGAAACTTACTGAACTATTCTTTTGTATCGTCTCTCTTTTTCGCTTTGGGATAAGGAATGTGAGGCTGGTACTCCTTGATTACCGGTTTTGGCTTTTCTTGTGTTACCTCAACTTTACATTCGTTTACCTTGTTTTCTTGTATTGAATTGGGTTCATCTAACCCTATACCATCATCAGCTGTGATGGCTTGGACTTGCTCCTTTGGGTTAATCTTAGTGTTGCTTGGTAGACGCCCTTGTGGTAGTTCTGAAATCTCTGATCGAATTTTAGAAACTATCTTCGTAAGTTGTCCAACTGACTTAGTAAGTTCTCCAACTTTGCTCTCAATCCCTTTGATTGATGCTTGTTGATTATCGAGCGTTGTCTCAAATTTTTAGAGACGGGTTTCTGTGGCTGCCATGAACTTTGTCAACATCTCTTCGAGGTTTGGCCTCTTTTCCTGTGGATAGGTCTGATTTTTGAAATTTTGAGAAGGTTGTTGTCTTTGATTTCCTTGATTTCCCTGACCTCCCCATGAAAAATTTGGGTGGTTCCTCCACTCTTGATTATAATTATTACTATAAGTGTTATTATTAGATCTGAAATTGCTACCTAGATAGTTCATTTGTTCGCTTTCTGTGCCTGGTTGGTAGGGTGGGTACTCAGGATTCGCCACAATTCCACTTGCATCACACTACATTACTGGATGTACCTGCGAAGAACACAAACTATCAATCTTTTTATTCATCATCTCCACTTGTGTTGATAGCATGTTTACTGCATCGAGATTGTAAACTCCGGCTGATTTTGTTGGTTTTGTCCTTGTAACTTGCCACAGATAGTTATTCAGTGACATCTCTTCTATAAACTCGTAGGCTGTTTCAGGAGTTTTATTGTTCAGGGTTCCATTGGCAGCTGAGTCAATTAGTTGCCTCGTTGAGGGTTTACACCGTTATAGAAAGTTTGGACTTGGAGCCATAAAGGTAAACCATGGTGCGAACACCGTCTCAAGAGATCCTTGTATCTCTCCCATGCATCGTATAATGTCTCTAAATCCATATGCACAAAAGAAGAGATATCATTCCATAATTTGGTCATTTTAGCCGGTGGGAAATATTTTAATAAAAAATTTTCGGTCATTTGGTCCCATGTAGTGATTGACCCTCGTGGTAACGAGCTTAACCACTTTTTAGCTTTATTCCTTAATGGAAAAGGAAATAACTGAAGACGTATGGCATCATCAGAAATGCTATTTATTTTGAAGGTATCACATAATTCTAAAAAATTAGCTGTATGAGTATTTGCGTCTTCGTCCTGGAAACCATCAAATTGAACAAATTGTTGAATCCTTTGTATAGTGTTAGGCTTTAATTCAAAATTATTAGCAGCTATAGCAGGCCTAACAATACTTGATTCTGCTCCTGTTAAATGAGGTTTAGCATAATCATACATAGTACGTGGAGCATTATTTTGTGCCACATCTTGTGGTAGTGGATTGTTCTCGTCAACCCCTTCAGTAGGATTGGATCTGCTTTCTCGCCCTTCTTCTGTGTAATTTAGGGCTCGCCTAATTTCTCTACGATTCCTCCAAGAGATAGCTTCAATATCACTAGTGGCCCTTTTGGGTTCCTCCTAGTCATAAACTAAAGGTACCTATTGAGAAAAGAGAGAAAGAAAATTTAGCAAAGACAAAGTAAAAAAAATAAAAATAAGAGTAAATTGCTGGAAAATAAAAATAAAAGAGTGGTTAGAGTAATAAAAATAGAGTTTTCTTAATATTTTAGTTCCCCAGCAACGGTGCCAAAAACTTGATCGTGATTGTCGAGACTCAAAATTTATAAAAAGAGAATGATCGAACCTGGAAACTAACTCCGACAATGACTTAAGGCAAGTGCACCTATTGAACAGTAGTATAGCTTAGGCAAGACCGAAATGTCGAACCCAAAGGAACTAAAAGTACTAATACTAACTTTCTTTCCATTATCTAGCCTAAAATAAGTGAAGTTGTTGTTTAATCTAATTTTAATTAACTACTAAGCTAAAGACGCAAAGACAAAAAGAATGAATTGGGGAATATAACTTGAGGAAAACTCAGTTGATATCCACCTATCTGAACCAGATGATTATTCACTTGACTTGATCCGTAGGACTCCCTAATGTACATTAGACCCTCTCTCGAAGCGAATAACGACTAACCCTAGGTTGATTAATTAAAATCTCTTTCTAATTAAAACCCCTAGAATCATATTAACTTGATCTATGGATTCTCATATTAGGTTTCACCCTAATCCGGCAAAATTTCGTCACCCTATCTCTAGGCGCGCGAACAACTCCGCTATAATTATGCTAGATCTATGAATAGGCAGGGACTTTCGCTCCACCACCTAAACACATCATACTTGAATCAATATCCACAAAATATCAAAACAAGAATTAAGTACATAATTAAGAATAAATCAAGTATATATCATATAGTTCAAAAAATGATAACAAGATCCGTCTTAGGTTTCATCCCCGTCAGGTATCTGAAGGGTTTAGTTCATATCTATAAAAGAAAACATCTCAGAAGAAAAGATAAAACAAAACATAAGAAATCCCTAAAGCCCCCTGAAGGAATTGAAGGAGAGATCCGCCGTCATGAGTATAACTTCGGCTTCTTGAGATGGATCAATTGGCTATCTTCGAGTGGTTTCCCACAAATCTGACCTTCTCGGCTTGGCTCCTTGGCCTGGCTAACCGCCCTTTTTAAGGATAGACTTAGGGGTTTTATATAGGCTTTTGAAATAGGTTTCTTTGCCCCTAAGTATCCTTTTCCGAGTAGAATTGCTTTTCTCCACGACAGGGACACGGCCATAGCACACGCCCATATGAATTGTGGTTAGGCCGTGTTCGGATTTCTTTAATGAGGCACGACCGTGTGAATCGGGGTCAGGCCTTGTTCTAGTTGCTCAATGAGGCACAACCGTGTGGGTTTAAGTCCAAGCCGTGTCGATTTCCTTTTTGGCCCAATTTGGTCCGTTTTAGGCCCATTTCTCGTTCTTTATATCCTTAGGTGCTTTCTTGAGTATAAGGCATGAAAAGAAAGGCTTAAAAGCACCTTTTTACATAAATCAAGAGATATATCATCAAAAAGTATGCTAAATGTGGGATTAAAATATGTTACTTTTACGGTTTATCAATCCACCTAGACTTCACTTGTTATCTAACTCTGAACTAGACGATTTATTCATTTGACTTGATCCGTAAGATTCCCTGAGTTATATTAATCCCTCTCTCGAGGCGACTAACGTCTAACCCTTGGTTGATTAATTGAAATCTCTTTCTAATTAAAACCCCTAGAATCGCATTAACTCGATCTATGGACTCCCATATTAGGTTTCGCCCTAATCCGGCAAAATCTCGTCACCCTATCTCTAGGCGCACGATTCCGCTTAATTATGCTAGATCTACTCTTAGGCAGGGACTTTTGCTCCTCCACCTAAGCACATCACACTTGAATTAATATCCTTGAAATATCAACACAAGAATTAAGAACACATAATTAAGAACAAGTCAAATATTTATCATATAGTTCAGTAAACGATAACAAGATTCATCTTAGGTTTCATCCCCCTCAGGTATCTGAGGGCTTGGTTCATAACAATAATGGAAAACATCTCAAAAGTAAAGATAAAACAAAACATAAGAAATCCCTAAAACCCCCTTAAGGAATTGAAGGAGAGATCCTCCGTCTTGAGTATAATTCCAGCTTCTTGAGATGGATCAACTGCCTATCTTCGAGTAATTCTCCACAAATCTACCTTCTCTGGCCTAATCGGACAGCCCTTGACTAAGGCCTTCGGTCCCCCCTTTTCTGGTCATACTTAGGGTGTTTATATAGGCTTTTGAATATGTTTCTTTTCCCCTAAGTATCCAAATCCGAGTGAAAGTCTTCTTCCCTGTGACAGGGACACGCCCATGGCACACGCCCGTGTAAGTCGTGGCCAGGCCGTGTTCGAGCCTGTTGAATGTGGTACGACCGTGTGATCTTGGGCCAGGCCGTACGGATTTCATGATATGGCCCATTTACTGCGTTTTAGGCCCATTTTTCATTCTTTTTGTCATCCGGTGCTCTCCTGGGTATAAAACATGAAAACATAGGATTAAGAGCACCAAATTACACAATTCAAGGCTTAAATCATCCAAAAACATGCTAAATGTGGGCTTAAAATATGTTACTTTTATGGTTTATCAATTATCACTAGTCATATGAACGTACATAATTCAATACAAACTCATTTATTTGTACCCTAGTCAAAATAGTGGTTTCGGGACCACAAATTTGAGTCTGTATAATATTTTAATATTATATTCTGAGCCGTTGATATGTGGTTTAGCATGTGTTAAAATTTCGTGAACTAATTTATCTGTCTGTGTGTTTAATTTGACAAAAGGATTAAAATGCATTGAATGTAAAATTTTCTTGCTAATTGCTAAAGTACTAAAGTGTTGTGGCTTTTTAAAGTTATGGCCTTATGTGGTACTTGAACCACTAATTAGTTAGTGGATGATCAAAGGACAAAAATGCTTATATTGTATAATGGTTTTTAATTATATGAATAAAGGCTATTTTGGTAAAATGAAACATTAACATTAGATTAATTAAACCAAAAAGATGAGTGTTCATCTTTTATTTCTATGCTTTTGGCCGAATATCAAAGAAAGAAAAAGAAGGAAACTTTGGCTAGGCATTGGGTAATTGCAAGCTTAAATTCAAGGTATGATTTCTGTCGGTTTTTGATAATTTCTACGTTTTTGTAATCGTTGCTTCGTCTACTATCAAACCCATGTTTCAATTTTGTGTATTGGTGATGTTTGTAAGTTATGCCATTGATGATATGTTGAGCTTTGTGATGCTTTAAGGTGTTAAATGATAGATTGGTGGTAGATGAACATGTTTTGTTCTTGAAGTTTTGATGAATTTAGCTAAATAAGGATAAATTGAGAAAATGATAATTTGAGGGACTAAATTGTGAATTTGATGAAAAATGTGGGCTTGTATGTGATGTGTATATATTCGGCCAAGCTTGTGTATAAGTGGATTTTGTGAATTTGATGTTTTGAGAAAAATGGACTAAATTGCTAAGTTGTGCCAATATGAGGGTTATTTTGCAAATAGCCCTAAATGTGTGTCCTTGGATTGAATTGAATGAATTAGTAATAAAAGGGTTAATTTTTAATATGTTTAGATCAAGAATCAAAGAAAACGGACTTAGATCGCGGGAAATCGAAAGTAAACGAGTAGCCATTTTCATTCCGAAATATCGAATCTGAGGTAAGTCACTATGCAAATAAATGTACTTATATGAATTTATACATGTTCATTTCATTAATGTTGATAATAGATGTTCATGAGAAATTCTGTAATTGAATTCCAAGATAAGTTTGGTATATTGACTAAGTCTGAAAAGCCTCGTAAGAACCTAGGAATAGGTATATGTTCTGTTTACGTGTAAGACCACGTCGGGGACGTTGTCATCAATATCTGTTTACGTGTAAGACCACGTCGGGGACATTGACATCAATATCTGTTTATGAGTAAGACCACGTCGGGGACGTTGGCATCAATATATGTTTACGTGTAAGACCACGTCGGGGACATTGGCATCAATATATGTTTATGTGTAAGACCACATCGGGGACGTTGGCATCAATATCTGTTTATGTGTAAGACCTCATCTGGGACGATGGTACTGTACAATTATTCTGAGCTTCTGAATAACTTACTGAATTTCTTATGATTCAACAGGCAAGACCGTAATACAAATTGCAAATTTGAGCTATGAACGTTTATGTGATATTAAATCTGAAGTAGGTATGTTGATTATACACTATTTGTGTGTATATGGTAAGCATCTAAGTGATCTTACTATGATAATATGCATATGGAATTAATGATATGATAAGAAATGTTTTGATAAGATGAATTATGTGCTTATATGATTATGGAATTTGTGAAATTGGCAAATGTGGTCAAAAGTATTGAATCAAAGCATACATATGATAATTTGATAAGTGATTGATATGTATCAATGAATTTACTTGCATATATGCCTTCTATACCTAGTTTATTTGTATATGACTTACAAAGATTTTGGAAAGCTTACTCTGTGTGCATTTTCTCTGTTTTATAGGTCGTCAAAGCTACTGAAGGCTTGGGACCGTCACGGATTGTCATCACACTACTAGTCTCTTGTTGGGTATACTTTGAATATGTATAAAGTTAGATATGGCATGTATAGGCTAGTATTTTGGTATAAATAGTCATGTGATCTTAGCCATGTGATTTGGCTATTTAAGAGTTGAAACTTTGCTTAAATGAATGTGATATAGGATGCATCTTTTGGTATGGTGAAAGAATGTGGAATGGCCAAGTTTTGAGTTTGCAAATACATGAATTTTAATTCTTGAGATTGTCATAGTTGGGATTGGTTTTGAATGCAAGGTTTGAATGGTTATTTTGGTATACTTTTGATGGTTTTATGTGCATGAAATATCTTCTTGGATATGGCTGTAGGTATGACCCTTGTGGGTGGCATATTGGCCTTGTAGATAGCCTATAATGTCACATGGTTGGGGCACACGGGCATGCCTATAAACCATGGGTGAATTGTAAGATACAATTTAGGATCACACGGCCTTGACACGGACGTGTCAGTTGGCCGTGGTGTACATGTCAATAGCTAACATAAAAGTACACGGCCAAAATACACGGGCATGCTTGGTGGCCGTGGTGGGGAATTCAGTATATGACCTTGTAGTACACGGCCATGGCACACGGACGTGCCTAATGACCATGTTGGTATAGTCAGTTCAAACAAGGATGGATACACAGGGGTGTCTAGAAGCCGTGGAGGGCACACGGTCTCCTCCCACGGGCATGTCTCCCCTGTATTTTAGTAAAGTTTTAAAATTTTCAAGAAATTCTCTATGTTTTTCGATTTAGTCCCGACTCAACTTCTAAGTATGATTAAGGTCTCGAGGACCCATTTAAGGGACATTATGTCTGAGAATGATAATTGAATGTATGATTTTTGTCTGTGAATGTTTCCGATCTGTCCGGTAACGCTCCTAACCTTAATCTAGTGACGGACTCAGGATAGGGGTGTTACATTTGATTGGTATCAGAGCTACAATTTAGCCGATTCTCGGACTAATGTAGTGTGTCACAGTCTAGCTATACATGCCATATATCTGAACTATGATAGTGTGATGAATCCTGACTTATAAAATGTGATTTTTCGTATAGTAATGGATCCCGAAAGAGCCGTAGTTGACGATGTAGAAAGTAATGCGCCTGCTCCCGCGCAAGGGAGAGCACTCTCTGAATCGAGATCGGCTACGAGCGATCAAGAGGGAGAAGCTAAACAAGCTTTCTTCTAGATAATGAGTGAGTGGTTCACTCAGATTGTAAAGAATAACCCGACTGCTTCACAACCCCCGCCCCCGGTTAATCTCCTACAGACTACAGTTATGCCACCAGTTATGCATCCGAATCTGTTGGATAAACCTCTGGTTGAAAATATCCAAAAGTATGGAGCCGAAGAATTTCAGGCTAATAAGGATGATGATGCTAAAAAGGCCGAGCTCTGGATTGAAAATTCTATTCGGGTATTTGATGAAATGTCTCTGACTCCAGAAGAATGTATAAAATGTGTTGTATCATTACTTCAAGATGCAGCATATCAATGGTGTAAAACTCTGATTTCTGTTGTTCCGAGAGAACGAGTCACATGGGATTTCTTTCAGAGTGAGTTCCGGAATAAATATATCAGTGAGAGATTCGTTGACGAGAAACGAAAAGAATTTTCAGAACTTAAAAAGGGCAAAATGATTGTTTCAGAATATGAACGAGAATTTGTGAGACTCAGTCAGTATGCTCAAGAATGTGTATCATCTGAAGCTATAATGT
The DNA here is from genome assembly GCA_025503065.1 of Gossypium bickii. Classification (NCBI taxonomy): domain Eukaryota; kingdom Viridiplantae; phylum Streptophyta; class Magnoliopsida; order Malvales; family Malvaceae; genus Gossypium; species Gossypium bickii. Next base: position 54,809,304 of record CP106717.1, on the reverse strand, counting down.
GCAAAAGGTTCGAAGATGGCCTTAATGAAGACAGTCGTCTGTTAGTCGAGATTTTAGAAATAAAAAAGTTTGTGGTACTTGTTGATAGAGCTTGCAAAGCTGAGGCACTCGGGAAAGATAAGAGAAAAGCTGAGTCTGAAGCTCGAGATGTGAAAGAGAGATTTCAGAGTAAATCTAATAAACCGTAAAAGTAACATATTTTAAGCCCACATTTGATATGCTTTTGGATGATTTATCCCTTGATTTGTGTAAAAAGGTGCTCTTAATCCTTTCTTTTCATGTCTTATACCCAGGAAAGCACCTGAGGATGAAAAGAACACAAAACGGGCTTAAAATGAAGTAAATGGGCCTTTCCACGAAATCGACACGTCCTGGGCCAAGGACCACACGGCCGTGTCTCGACCAACACCTAGAGCACGACCTCATCACCACTGCACACAGTCGTGCCAAAGCAGAAATCCGAACACAGTCCGGTCTCGATTTGTACGGGCGTGTGACATGGTTGTGCCTCTATCGCTGGAAAGAGCAATTTTAGTCCAAAAAGGATACTTCGGAGAAAGAATCGCATTCCAAGAGCCTATAAATATACCCCAAGTACCACCTTTGAAGGAGAGCAAAAGCTAGGCCAAGGAGCCAAGCCGAGAAGGTCAGAGAAAGGGATTAACGCGAGGATAGCCAGTTGATTCATCCCAAGAAGACAGAATTATACTCAAGACGGCGGAATTCTCCTTCAATCCCATCAGGGAGTTTTAGGATTTTTCTTATGTTTTGTTTTATCTTTTCTCTTCTGATGTTTTCTTTTTACATTATGAACTAAACCCCATAGATACCTGAAGGGGGATGAAACCTAGACATATTTTATTGTTTGATTTTTAAGTTATTTGATAAATTACTTAGTTTGTTCTTAATTATGCTTCTTAATCCAAATCCAATGTGCTTAGGTAGAGGAGGAATAGACCCTGCCTAAAAGTAGATCTAACATAATTAAGCGGAGTTGATCGGGCGCCTAGAGATAGAGTTATGAGATTTTGCCGGATTAGGGTGAAACCTAATATGGGAATCCATTGATCGATTTACTGCTTTCCTAGGTGGTTATTATAAGCGAACGAGAGTTCCACTAATTAACCTAGGATTAGACGTTATTCGCCTCGAGAGAGGGTTTAGCATAGGTTAGGGAGTCTCACGGATCAAGCTAAGTAAAAGAAATCATATAATTTAATGTTAGATAATAAGAGAAGTCTAGGTGAATTCTTCCTGAAGGTATCATAAAAATCAACTGAGTCTTTTCAAGTTATCCTCAAATTCATCTTTTTGTCTTTGTTTCCTTAGTTTAGTTGTCGTCAATTTAGTTTAAAAGTAACCTTTATCTTAGTTAGGTTAAATAATAAAAAGAAAGTTAGTATTAGTACTTTTAGTTCCTTTGGGTTCGATATCCAGTCTTGCCTAAGCTATACTACTGTTCGATAGGTACACTTGCCTTTAATTGTTGTCAGAGTTAGTTTCCAGGTTTGATCATTCTTTTATAAATTTTAAGACTGATTTAGAGCGATCAAGTTTTTGGCCCCGTTGCTGAGGAAGTAAAATATTAAGAAAGCTCCATTTTTATTACTTTGGCCATTATTTTATTCGTAATTTATTTCTTTTGTTTTCTTAGGTTAAATTTTAATTTTTCTATTTCTATTTTTATTTTTAATTAGAAGGAATCTGGGAGGACCTTTGGTATACGATAGCGATAAAAAAGCAACCGCTCGTAGGAATCGCAGGGAAACCAAGCGAGCTCTAGGTTACACAGAAAGAGAGGAGGAAAACAGATCCAATCCTACTGAAGGGATGGACAAAAACAACCTACCACTACGCATTGTGGGAGATCAAAATGCTCCAAGTACAATGTTTGACTATGCGAAACAGCATTTAACAGAAGCAGAATCTATTATTGTTAGGCTTGCTATAACTGCTAACAATTTTGAATTAAAGCCTAACACAATACAAATAATTCAACAGTTTGGTCAATTTGATGGTTTGCAGGACGAAGATCCAAACATGCATATAGCTAATTTTTTGGAGTTCTGTGATACCTTCAAAACAAATGGTGTTTTTGATGATGCCATTCGTCTTCGGTTATTCCCTTTTTCGTTGAGGAATAAAGCCAAACAGTGGTTAAACTCGTTACAACGAGGGTCAATCACTACATGGGATCAAATGACTGAAAAGTTTCTGATGAAATATTTTCCACCGGCCAAAACGGCCAAATTACGTAATGACATCTCTTCCTTTGTGCAGATGGATTTAGAGACACTATACGATGCATGGGAGAGGTTCAAAGATCTCTTGAGGAGGTGCCCACACCATGGTTTACCCCTGTGGCTACAAGTCCAAACCTTCTACAACGGAGTAAACCCCTCAACAAGGCAACTGATAGATTCAGCCACCGGTGGAACGCTGAACAACAAAACTCCTGAAGCAGCCTACGAGTTCATCGAAGAGATGTCATTAAACAACTATTAATGGCAAGCATCAAGGACCAAACCGACAAAATCGGTAGGAGTTTATAACGTCGACACCATGACCATGCTATCAACGCAACTAGAGATGATGTATAAAAAGCTTGATAGTTTGTGTTCTTCATAGATACATCCAGTCATGCAGTGTGACGCTAGTGGAACTGTGGCGAATCTTGAGTACCCACCCTACCAACCAAGAGCAGAAGATGAACAGATGAACTATATTGGTAATAATTTCTGATCTAAAAATAATCCTTATAGTAACACTTACAATCCAGGTTGGAGGAATCACCCAAATTTTTTGTGGGAAGGACAAGGCAATCAAGGAAATCAAAGGCAACAACCGTCCCAAAACTTCTGAAATCAGCCTTATCCACAAGACAAGAAGCCAATCATCGAGGAACGTATCTAAGAAGCTGACAGAACAATCAAAAGCAATGAAAACCGAATGGAAGAACTTGCTAAGTCAGTCAAGGAAGTAAGCAAAGCCGTTGAACAACTTGTAAAGTCAATGTCAGAACGACCGTAAGGACGCCTACCTAGTAACACCGAAATTAATCCTAAGGAGCAAATTCAAGCTATCACACTTTAGGATAGCAAGGAGATAGATACACCCAACCCAACTCCAGAAAGTAAGGTAGACGAAGGTACAACAGAGGTAGTACAAGAAAAGCCAAAACCGGTTGTCAAGGAGTACAAACCTCGCATACCTTATCCCGCAGCATTACAAAAAGACGATTCAGAGGAGCAGTTCGGTATGTTTCTTAAACATTTAAAGAAATTACGTATTAACTTACCTCTTCTTGAAGCTCTTTTTCAGATGCTAGACTCGAGGAAATTTTTAAGATAGCTCTTGACCAACAAACGCAAAATAGATGAAGAGCACCACATGGAACTTAACGCAACATGCTTAGCAATGTTACAAAATAGACTACCACAGAAGCAAAAAGATCCAGAGAGTTTTACAATTCCATGTTTAATTGATATTTTAAATATTGATAATGTGTTAGCTGATTTGGGGGCAAGCATAAATGTTATGCCTTATACATTGTTTAAGTGACTAGGTCTAGGGAAAGTAAAACAAACTAAGATGAGTATTCAATTAGCAGATAAAACTGTTAGAATCCCTAGGGGCATTATTGAAGTTATTCTCGTAAAAATTGATAAATTTGTTTTCCCAGTAGATTTTGTTGTTTTAGACATGGATGAGGATAATTCAATCCTCTTAATTTTAGGAAGACCTTTTCTAGCAACTGCCAAGACTAAAATTGACGTTGCCATAGGTGAGTTCATACATTGTGTAGGTGACAACTCAATTAGTCTTCAAGCCCTCGATTCAGTTAGGTCGTCAAGGAATCAAGGTGAGTAAGAAAATTCTTTCGATAATCATTTAATTTCACCTTCTTTTCAGGAATCTCCAAAAAAGTGAACGGTCGAACCAGATCCTCAGTTCAGTGCCAACAAAGAAATATCTTACGAAGAACAAAGGACCCAAATCGATGACCTAGATAAGTGGAAAACACACTTCAAGGAAAAACTAGGGTTACACAAGGAAGAACAGGAAACACAAGTCAATGAAGAGCTGGCTCCACACAATGTAGAACCAGAGGAACCACCACAAGAGCTTGTGGGGACATCAAATCACTATAAAATGAGAGACCAGAATCTGTTAGATAAAATCGAGCCTCACATCACCACAACAAACCCGAAGGAAAAGAAAGAACTCCTTCTTGAGGTACATGATATCTTCCCACAAGGAATAGTCGAGGTAAGCAATCAAACATTTGGCACTTTTAAGGTAAACGCTTCTCGACTTCAATTTTGTCATAAAATTGAAAAATTATAGACATGAGGGAGGATGTTCAAACTTTCAAACCTCCCTAAAATTTTTAAATATGAGGAAAGTCTAGCTTAAGACTATAAACGAGCGCTTCTGGGGAGGCAACCCGAGTACTAAACACTACTTTTTGTAATTTTATTTTATTTTCTCTTTTTCTTTTCCTTTTTCAACTAACCCAAAAGTGCAGAATCCCAAATCACATGGCCTTACGTGTCCGTGGCCATGTGGACCACCAAAACCGCCACCCTGACAGGGCAGAGGCCGTGCAGTCAGCCCAACCACCACCCCAACGTCACAAATCCAACCACTCTCAACACGGGCACCGACAGACATGGCACGACTGTGGCACCAATTGTGTGAGGCTATCGACTTCCATACCATGGACAGAACACGCCCATGCCACAAACCGTGTGAAATTACTGAGGTTACTGGCTTATCGAGCACGGGTAAGACGCGCCTGTGACAGACACCTGTGCTAACAAGAAAAACATCACGAGCACGGGCGTAGATGGATCAAGCACGGGCATAGGGTGACAACACCCTCTATAACACGACCGTGTGAGGAGGCCATGTAATTCGACAAACCCTAGGACCATGGCCATGGGGGAGCAGAACATATGAACATCTATTTAAACCCCTCAACTCTTCCCCCTCCATCCGATTTTCACCCTTATTTCTGCTTCTTATTCTCTTCCATCTCAGATTCTTTACTCTAGATCCTTGAGCAAGCCAACACCATGCCAAAGGAAACAGAGAAAGCTAGGCATAGGCCCGTTAACAAAGAACATGAGTTCATGCCGGCAGCTTCGTCTCAACACCAAGCCAAGGATCTATGAGATCATTTATCTTTCGTTTCACATTTATCTTTTCATTTATTTTCCTCCTTTTTGACTATCTTATGCTTAATTTATTTTATTTTATTTTAGTTTCTTAGTGTCAAGTTCTAAAGGCTGCTTGGGAATCACGCCACTTCCGCCACCGCCAGCACCTCCGTCGCCTTAGAAGTCAGACCCACCTCGCGAACCACCTACCAATAAGGATTCTCAAGCCCCTTTATCTCATAGCCTTAGTCTATTTTCCTTCTTAGTCTCTTTCTCTTTATCTTTCTTGTCTTTATTTATATATTTAGTTTATTTTTATTAGGTCTTAATAAAGCCTGGCTACTTCTCAAAGTGCTACCTAATTTCTTCATCTAGCGAAGGAACGTTATCCCGACTGACCATCACCGCCACCAAAGACACTCATTCGGGAAAACTTCCCACAAATCAAGGAGTAATTCTTCCCCCTTCTCTTTTGATTTATCTTTAAAATGTCATTATCTATCTTTGTACATTGAGGGCAATGTACACCTTAAGTGTGGAGGGGTGAATAGGTATTCTGAGAAAATGCCTAATTTGTCATTATTCTCAAACCACGAGAATAAAAATGCCTAATCTATGCGATTGTTCTCAAATCCTGAATTTAATCTTGTTTTAAAGTAATTTTCTCATATTACTAATTAAGATGAAATTTCTAATGATTTGTGATTTTTATTTGTATGTTTTGGAATAAGTCATAGTTAATTGTGCATTGATAATTAAATCTGAAGAATACTAGGGAATCAAGCATGATAAGTCTAATTTTCTAAAAATTAAAATTTTAGGTTGTCAACCGGAATTTAAATATTATCTTGAAATTTGAGATTTACAAGGTTGATGTCAAAAACACCCATAATTTATGTGAGAAATTGAGCCTTATAGAGCATACATTCTTTTTCATTCTCACTTCTTGATTATGAGTGTGTCGACTATGAATTGTTATTCTAGAACTTGCCTCGATTATACATGTCATAACCACAGTTATGATTTGATATGCTGAGATGATAAAGGCACTTAGGTTTTAACCCACTTACTCTACTAAATAGCCTACCCTTATAATTAACCCTTAGTGAACCCCGTTGAGCCTAACAACCCTTTTTATTGACTTACCCGCTAATTTTAACCCAAAACCCTTTGTATTTGTTATCACCCTTTATTTTGACTACCCCTTAATCGAGATTTGATTTGAGCCAGTTATCTGAATTTATTATTCTTGTAGTTAAATTTATCTTGTATTTAGTCTGTTCTTAAAAAAAATCAAACTTTTCAATATTAGTAATATGGAAAGTGAGCTTACACAGTCAAAGACTATTTCCCAAAAGGAAAAGCTCGTATTAGTAGGATTTTTTATTGTTTTCAGTTGATGTAATTATTATCTTAGAAATTTTTAGGTAGGTAACTTCTCAATTCAATCTCGATTCTAACCTTCTAGTTTCAGCCTTTATCCACACCTTTAACCCTAGCCCCGTTACAACCCTAACAAAGACCTTTTGATCTGTTGATCATATCATTTTACAGTAGTGGAAATTTGATTTTTAGGCAAGCCTATGGGATTAACTTTTCATGTTCGACTTATGAGTGCTTAATTTTGACCCTTAAGCACTTTTTGAGTGATTAGAGTGAATCTTTTGTGAGGATATCAATCCTTGTCGATTTTGAATTAAAGGTAATTATTTAGGGAAAGGAAAACACCTATGTTTTTCGTGCTACAAATTTATGACTTGTTTGAATTTTTAGGAATCTTTGAGTTGAATTATCCATGTATAAATTATCAATGAATTAGGATAAGGCATTGTTGATAGGAATTATGAATCATGGAAAGTTCGTTTTAATTGTAACTTGAGAATTTTGCTTGAGGACAAGCAAAAGCTTAAGTGTGGGGGTATTTGATAAACCGTAAAAGTAATATATTTTAAGCCCACATTTAATATGCTTTTGGATGATTTATCCCTTGATTTGTGTAAAAAGGTGCTCTTAATCCTTTCTTTTCATGCCTTATACCCAGGAAAGCACCCGAGGATGAAAAGAACACAAAACGGGCCTAAAACGAAGTAAATGGGCCTTTCCACAAAAGAACACAAAACGGGCCTAAAACGAAGTAAAGGACCACACGGCCGTGTCTCGATGAACACCTGGAGCATGGCCTCATCACCACCGCACATGGTCGTGCCAAAGTAGAAATCGAAACACGGTCAGGTCTCGATTTACCTGGGCGTGTGACATGGCCGTGCCTCTGTCACTGGAAAGAGCAATTTCAGTTGAAAAAGGATACTTCAAGAGAAAAAATTGCATTCCAAGAGCCTATAAATATACCCCAAGTACCACATTTGAAGGAGAGCGAAAGCTAGGCCAAGAAGCCAAGCCGAGAAGGTCAGAGTTAGTGAGTAACGCGAGGATAGCCAGTTGATTCATCCCAAGAAGCCGGAATTATACTCAAGACGGCGGAATTCTCCTTCAATCCCATGAGGGAGTTTTAGGATTTTTCTTATGTTTTGTTTTATCTTTTCTCTTGTGATGTTTTCTTTTTTTACATTATGAACTAAACCCCTCAGATACCTGAAGGGGGATGAAACCTAGACAGATTTTATTATTTGATTTTTAAGCTATATGATAAATTACTTAGTTTGTTCTTAATTATGTTTCTTAATCCAAATCTAATGTGCTTAGGTAGAGGAGGAATAGACCCTGCCTGAGAGTAGATCTAACATAATTAAGCGGAGTTAATTAGGCGCCTAAAGATAGGGTTACGAGATTTTGCCAGATTGTGGTGAAACCTAATATGGGAATCCATTGATCGATTTACTGCTTTCCTAGGGGGTTATTATAAGCGAACGAGAGTTCCACTAATTAACCTAGGATTAGACGTTATTCGCCTCAAGAGAGGGTTTAGCATAGGTTAGGGAGTCTCACGGATCAAGCTAAGTAAAAGAAATCATATAATTTAAGGTTAGATAACAAGAAAAGTCTAGGTGAATTCTCCCTGAAGGTATCATAAAAATCAACTGAGTCTTTTTCAACTTATCCTCAAATTCATCTTTTTTTCTTTGTTTCCTTAGTTTAGTTGCCGTCAATTTAGTTTAAAAGCAACCTTTATCTTAGTTAGGTTAAATAATAAAAAGAAAGTTAGTATTACTACTTTTAGTTCCTTTGGGTTCGACACAATTGCCTTTAATCGTTGTCAGAGTTAGTTTCCAGGTTTGATCATTCTTTTATAAATTTTAAAACTCTGATTTACAGCGATCAAAATCATTTCAGTCTGCTCCGAAAGGATTCAAAGATAATCAAATTTGTTTTAGAGATAACGTGGGATATTCAAATAGAAATCAATCTAGACCGTAAATGAGTTGTGAAACTCCAGCAACTTCAGTGGCGTGTGTTGGTAATGTTCGATTCGAGAGACCTAAATGTAAACATTGTGGAAAAAGACATCCGGGCAGTTGTAGATTAAACGACAGAGCTTGCTTTAGATGTGGATCGCTTGATCATTTTATACGTGATTGCCCTGAGTCTGGCGAACCAGAGACTGTTCAGAGTTTGAGATCTGATAATGCAACTGTGAGAGGTAGGCCATCAAAGAATGTGAGAAATGTTAGTTGTAGTCAGAGAACTACGCGAGACAACGTTGTCAGATCCAAAGCTAGAGCGCCAGCCAGAGCGTATACTATCCAAGCTCGAGAGGAAGCTTCGTCACAAGATGTTATAACGGGTACTTTTACTCTTTATGGTACTTCTGTGATTGCTTTGATAGACCCTGGTTCTACTCATTCATATATATATGTATGAATTTAGTTTTCAGTAAGACTTTGCCTGTAGAGTCTACTGAGTTTACTATAAAAGTATCGAACCCCTTAGGAAAAAGTGTTCTGGTTGACAATGTATGCAAGAACTGTCCGTTAACGTTCCGAGATATTTGTTTCCCTGCTGATTTGATGCTTTTGCCATTTGATAAGTTTGATATTATTCTGGGTATGGGCTGGTTGTTTATTCATGATGCTGTTGTGAACTGTAAAAGAAAGACTATAGATCTGAGATGTCTGGATGATGAGATTGTACGAGTTGAGTCTAATGATTTGAATGGATTGCCTACTGTGATATCTATTTTGAAAGCTCAGAGTTGTTTGAATAAGAGTTATGAGGCATATTTCGCTTATGTGATTGATTCAAAAATGTCTGAAAGGAAGATTGAGTCAGTGCCTGTTGTCTGTGAGTTTTCTGATGTGTTTTCTGAAGAGTTACCAGGTTTACCTCCGATTCAAGAAGTTGAGTTTGGTATTGAATTATTGTCTGGTACTACACTTATTTCGATAGCTCCGTATAGAATGGCACCAATAGAGTTAAAGATTCAGACATTCTAAAAACTGCTTTCAGAATGAGGTACGGGCATTACGAATTTTTAGTTATGCCATTTGGACTAACCAATGCTCCTGCTGTTTTTATGGATCTAATAAACAAAAGTTTTAGACCATACCTAGATCGATTTGTTGTGGTATTCATAGATAACATTTTGATTTATTCTCTTGATGAGGCTGAGCATGCGGAACATTTGAAAGTTGTTTTGCAAACGTTGAGAGAAAAGCAATTGTATGTGAAATTTAGCAAATGTGAATTCTGGTTGCACGAGGTTAGTTTTCTGGGACATATTGTGTCGGCATCTGGGATTCGAGTTGATCCGAGCAAGATTTCCGCTATTCTGAATTGGAAACCTCTGAGAAATGTATCTAAAGTACATAGTTTTCTGGATTTGGCTGGTTATTACCGTAAATTTGTGAAAGGCTTTTTGACAATAGATACTCCATTGACTAAATTACTTCAGAAAGATGTCAAATTCAAATGGTCAGATGAATGCCAGAAAAGTTTTGATCAGTTGAAAACTCTGTTAATAGACGCTCCAGTGCTAGTACAGCCAGAATCGGGTAAAGAATTTGTTGTGTATAGTGATGCTTCGTTAAATGGTCTGGGATGTGTTTTGATGCAGGAAGGCAAAGTGGTAGCTTATGCCTCGAGACAGTTGAACCCTCATGAAAAGAACTATCTGATGCACGACCCTGAGTTAGCTACGATTGTGTTTGCACTAAAGATTTGGCGTCATTATCTGTACGGTGAGAAATGTCACGTGTTTTCAGATCTTAAAAGTCTAAAATATCTGATGACTCAGAAAGATTTGAACCCGTGTCAAAGAAGATGCTTAGAGCTGTTAAAAGATAATGAGCTCGTGTTAGATTATCATTCAGGTAAAGCGAATGTTGTTGCTGATGCTTTGAGTAGAAAACCATTGTTTGCATTATGTGCTTTGAATGCTCAGTTAGATTTGTGTGATGATAGTTCTGTGTTAGCTGAAATAAAAGCCAAACCATTGTTCTTACAACAGATATGTGATGCTCAGAAATCTGATAATGAATTGCTAGCGAAACGAGCTCAGCATGAAGTAATTTCCGAATCTGAATTTCAAATTGTTGATGATTGTTTGAGATTCCGGGATCGTATCTATATTCTGAGAAATCCTGAGTTAATTCAGTTGATTTTGAATGAAGCCCATAATAGTCATTTATCTGTTTATCCAGGAAGTACTAAAATGTACCATGGAAAATTTTGAAGCAATATTATTGGTGATCTGGTATGAAACGAGACATCTTTGACTTTGTTTCGAAATGTTTAGTCTGCCAACAGGTGAAAGCTAAACATCAAGATCCGTCTGGTTGGTTACAACCAATTTTGATTCTGGAGTGGAAATGGGATAGAGTAACGATGGATTTTGTTTCTGGATTGCCTCCGACTCAGAGAAAGAAAGACGTGATTTGGGTCGTAGTTGATCGATTGACGAAATCTACCCATTTTATTCCGGTAAGATATGATTATTCACTCGATAGATTAGCTGAACTGTATATTTCTGAGATTCTCAGACTACACGGGGTACCACTATCTATTGTGTCAGATAGAGATCCGAGATTCACATCGCGGTTCTGGAAGAAATTGCAAGAAGCTTTGGGCACGAAATTACATTTCAGTACAGCCTTCCATCCGTCAACAGATGGCCAGTCTGAACGAATTATTCAGATTCTTGAAGATATGTTGAGATGCTGTATACTTGAGTTCAATGGATCGTGGGAACAATATCTGCTATTGATTGAATTTGTGTATAATAACAGTTTTTAGATGAGCATCAAAATGGAACCTTATGAAGCTTTGTACGGACGAAAATGTCGTACACCTTTGTATTGGACTGAACTCAATGAGAATAAGCTACATGGGGTTGATTTGATAAAAGGTTTAGAGCAGAAAGTGAAATTGATCCAAGATTGTTTGAAAGTAGCATCTGATCGTCAGAAGTCTCATGCAGACTTGAAACGAAAAGATATAGAATTTGAAATTGGCGACAAAGTATTTCTGAAAGGGTGTCCATGGAAGAAAGTGCTTCGATTCGGACGTAAATGTAAATTAAGTCCGAGGTTCATCGGATTGTATGAAATCATTGAACGTGTTGGACCTGTTGCATTTAGATTAAAGTTTCCTTCTGAGCTAGAAAAGATACATAACGCATTTCATGTTTCAATGCTTCGTAAATACCGATCCGATCCTTAACATGTGATTGCCCCATCTGAAATTGAAATCCAATCTGATATGACATAAGAAGAGGAACCGATCCGTATCCTAGCTCGTGAAGTGAAAGAGTTGAGAAATAGGAAAATTCCGTTAGTAAAAGTACTGTGGAATCGACATGGGATAGAAGAGGCTACGTGGGAGCCTAAAGTTCAGTGAGACAACAATATCCGACTTTGTTTAACAGTAAGATTTTTGGGGACGAAAATCCCTAAGCGGGGAGAATTGTAACAGTCTGGTTTATACCCTAGTCGAAACAGTGGTTTCAGGACCACAAATCCAAGTCTGTATAATATTTTAATATTATATTCTGAGCCGTTGATATGTGATTTAGCATGTGTTAAATTTCCGTGAACTAATTTGTCTGTCTGTGTGTTTAATTTGACAAAAGGATTAAAATGCATTGAATGTAAAATTTGCTTGCTAATTGCTAAAGTACTAAAGTGTTGTGGCTTTTTAAAGTTATGGCCTTATGTGGTAATTGAACCACTAATTAGTTAGTGGATGATCATGTAAGAGTATGCCCAAAGATCAATCATAAGATGGTTGTAATAACATACTTAATTTACCATGTTTATTAATATAAAGCGTTGTCGTTACTAATTCAGTTTTTCTTTCTGTGTGTATAAATAAACTGTTTTATAATAATGTCCTGAGAATAATATGATTATTCTTAAAAGATCCTTAGTTGAGTATTACTGTTGACTAGGACAATAATGCATTAAGACTAACATGTAGTTGATTGATGATAAAGAGTTGTCATTGATATGGAGTATCAAAATCAATGCATGAATATGTGTGTTAGAGAACAACATATTGGATTGACCCGCTATGAGTATGTTTCTTGGATTATTATGTAATTGTCACAACATTACTCATAGTGATTAATATGTACATGATCCTCAGACTTGAGATCATTATTATCCGAGCATCGTGAGTTGTATATTTTGATACTGATCAACGTGCATACCGTAAATGAGTTGTTCTCAGAAGGTGATGTTGGATATACCACAATCTATGTAGAGGATATGGTTGATCAATAAAGGATAAGTCCCTCCTACATAATAGGAGTAATATCTTAGGCCACTTGATTGAGTGAGACTAGAAATGCATGGCCATGCTCAAATAAGTTGATATGAGATGTCATACTAATTTGTATATCATAGTCTGCTCAAGATATCAAGAAACATGGGATGGACTATGCAAGTGTGACTATCCCATGACTTGTATCTGTTCCAAAGATAAAGGACTTAAGGATTAATGCATGAAAGGTTAATCATGAATGGTTATGTCGAATCATGACTTCTTGCAACTTAGGTAGCAATGATGCATTGCTAGATGCCACTAATTGTCTGTGACAATAGAATTGTTCTAGTATTACTGCTAACGTTGCAAGAACCTACAGGGTCACACCCTATGGTTGAAATGAACGGAATAAAATATAGTTGGTATTGTGTCTGGTTGTCACATGAATTAAATTAATTAAAGAATTAATTTAATTGGGCAATCAAATATTGAACATATTATATGTACAAGGATGTTGTACACATAATGATAACATAATTTTATTAATATATGAATTTAATTCATATATAAATTGAAATAAATATAGTTTACCGAAATCCTTATTATAATTAGTGTAATTATAATTTTCAGATATAATTAATGTAATTATAATTTTCGGTTAAAAACTTTATTGCATTTATTTAATCTTGTAATACATTCAAGAGATACCAATTATAAAAGGCCCAATTAAGAGGATACCTATTATAAAAGGCCTAATGAGAAAGGAACCTATTAAAAAAGGTATTAAAAGGAGACAAAGCTGGATATGAAAAACCCTAAGTGATTGCTTGTTATGTCTAGCAGCTGTCAAGCAAATAAACCTCCAAAATAGTTTTGGAGATTTCTTCCGTTCATAGTCAAACCGGGTGGATCACGTAGAGGCCGACATCGAAAAGGTTGTGGCTTGATTCGACAGTAGATCAAAACTCTTGTTGCCAAGGCGTCGCTGTCTACTCAGATTGAAGTTTTGGTAATTTTGAAACCTTTATTTCACCCCGATTCGTTCCTCATACATGGATTCCTGATTTGGATCGCTGGATCTAATTTTATTCCGCTGCGCCATGGGGTTGCGGCATTCCAACAGTGGTATCAGAGCCACTTGTGTGATACGAGCTCGGGTTTAAATACTTGGGTGATGCAATTGTATGAGATTCATGTTTTGATCTTATTTTATTTTCGATTGTTTAAATCGTTTAAGCATAACCTGATAACTGTTCCTTTCGGTAATTGATTAAATGTTAATCATGGTGTTGTGGCCTACTTGATTTTATGTTATTACTGTTAACTATTAACAAATCTATAATAATGCGACGGTGGTATTTATAGTTTCCAGTAAGTGTTAACTAGCTAGTGGAACAAGGGTTATTCCGATATGAAACCTCAAGGATTAAAATCCTAAAAACACAATTATGTTGATAAAAAGTTATCAAATCGTGATGTTTCATTTGACTGGGGTATGCGATTCGTACCGTAGGGGCTTTGCCGCCGTACCCTGGTCCATACCGCGGGGGCTCCGCCCCCGTACCCCCGGTCTATGACGCGGAGGCTCAGCCCCCGCACACCCGGGGATGAGGCCTCAAAAGGTTGAAAGGATCTTTTATAATTCACCTTAAAAAAATTATTGAATTATGTATGCTATTTTTTACATGCACGGTGTTTGAAATGCATAGTTATAGCCCAATGACCCATTCGATAAAAGGTTGTATTTTTTTTTTTTAAATACGGCCTGCGTGTCATGCCTTACTACTATTCTCCTGTATTTCTCTTCTCATCTTATTCACTCGTATGTAAATTGAGTTTCTGCATATTGTAATTTGCAAGAGTTGCTGTGGGCCAAACGAGAAGGAAGGTGGGACAATGATTGAGAATGATAGCTTGTGAAATGGCTTACACCTTTAGGTTTCTTTTTGGTTTTCCCATTGGCTTGGGTTGAACCACCTTAGTTTATGGGCTATAACTATTGCATTTATTTATTGCTTTATTTATTCATGTATGAGATGCTATGGATGTCTAAAGCATGCCAATTATATATATTAAAACTTGAAGATAATAAACCCTATAAATTGACGAGATCGATTAGAAGACTAAATGGGCTAAAGTAGACCATAATTGGTGAGATGCAACAACCTTAATAAAACCCCTCTATTAAAATATTAAGTCAGCATGGCCTTCCAACTTTGCCCTCGTTAAGGCCTCAATCAATACTATGTAGGTTCTGCCAAAGCGAAGTACTAGTATTTATCTTGGTTAAACGCGAAGAATAAACAAGTGATATTCATTTGTTAAAAATTGGTTAATGACTTAACTAGGTTACTCTAATAGGATTAGAAACCTGAGAGGCAAGTAAATTGGATAAATCATAAGACGATTAGAACAAGAGTTGTTCACCAAATATTAGGAGTTACATATGATGTAATTAGCAAATGTTGCTTACCTAAATAACCATAATCTTAAGAGTAAAGCCAAAGTGACTTAAGAGGTGGTGAAATATGGATCCTTAACCTACTAGAAATACTTTTGAGAAAGTTTTTCCAAATTAATATACGAGGGTTATTAATTTTGAAATAAAATAGTGGGAATATCATTTAATAAAGTCTTTTTAATGATTGAAATAAAATTGGTAAATTTACTCACATGCATATTTAATTGTTGTAGATATATTATGGTCAGCAAACACTAGCACACTCATTCATTGCGATCGGTCCTTGAGAAGGAGAAATTGAATGGTTTGAATTTTCTTGATTGGTTCCAGTAACTTGAGGATTGTCCTTAAACAAGAACAGAAATTATATGTCATTGAACAACCACTTCCTAATGAACCACCCATCATCGCCTCAGTAATCGATAGAGATGCTTACAAGAAGTATCTCGATGACATGATAGATGTTGGATGTCTTATGCTTGCCACTATGAATCCTGAACTTTAGAAGCAACATGAGGACATGGTTGCTTATGATATGATCGAGCACCTGAAAGAACTTTATCAGGGGCAAGCACGGCAAGGGAGGTTTGATATCTCTAAGGCCCTATTCCAATGTAAGTTGGTGAAAAAGAGCCCAAAGAGGACCTCATGTCCTTAATATGATTGGCTATATTGAAAGCCTATCTAAGCTTGGGTTTCCATTGAGCCAAGAGTTGGCCACCGATGTTATTTTACAATCGTTGCGGATAGCTACAAATGCAGTTTGTCCTAAATTTCAATATGAATGAAATTGACAAGACTCTACCACAATTGCTCAAGATGCTACTGAATCACTGAAGGCAACTTGAAAAAGGTTGGACCCAAGCCCATACCGATGGTCCGTAATAACAAGGGCAAGCAAGGAAAGGCCAAAGTTCAAATAAAGCCTAAGGGCAAAGGTAAGCCCAAATTTGGAAAAGGAAAGGTCGCTGACCGAAACCTAAAGGTGGGGTGTCTAAGGAAGGAAATCTGCTTTTCATTGTAGTGTGGTGGACATTGGAAACGGAATCGCCTGTCTATCTCTTGAAGAAGTCAAGAAGGCTAAAGCAAGCGGAATGTCTGCTTGGTATTTATGTTATTGATATTAATTTATCAACTACTACTTCTTGGGTATTAGATACTGGTTGTGGTTCTCATATTTGTACTTCATGCATGGGACTACAAAGGAGTAGGACTTTGGCTAGAGGAGATGTGGACCTACGAGTTGGAAATGGAGCAAGAGTTGCTGCATTAGCTGTGGGAACACATACTTTATCTTTGCCTAGTGGACTTGATTTATGTTTAGAGGATTGTTATTTTGTGCCCAGTTTGACTAAAAACATTATTTCAATTTTTTGTTTAGACAAAATTGGTTTTGAGATAATTATTAAGAATAATTGTTGTTCATTTTATCTCAATAATGTTTTCTATGGTTCGGCACAATTAATTAATGGCCTCTATATTTTAGATCAAACGAATCCCATTTACAACATAAATACTAAAAGATCTAAAATAAATGACTCAAATCATACTTATCTTTGGCATTATCGTTTGGGCCACATAAGTGAGAAACACATATCCAAACTCCATAAAGGTGGTCTCTTGAATTCATTTGTTTTTTAACAATTTGAAGTATGTGAATCTTGCTTATTGGGAAAACATGACTAAATCTCCTTTTACTGGTAAAAGTGAACGAGCTAGTGATTTATTGGACCTAATACATTTTGATGTATGTGGACCAATAAATACACAGGCCAGAGGTGGATTTCACTACTTTATTACTTTTACTGATGATTTCAGTAGATATGGGTATCTTTATCTCATACGCCATAAGTCTGAGTCCCTTGAAAAGTTTAAGGAATTCAAAAATGAAGTACAAAATCAACTAGGCAAAACTATCAAGTCACTTTGATCTGATCGAGGTGGAGAGTACTTGAGCCTAGAGTTTGATGATCTTTTGAAAGAATGTGGGATTGTCTCGCAACTTACTCCTCCTGGTACTCCTCAATGGAATGGAGTATCTGAGAGAAGAAATCAAACTTTATTAGACATGGTTCGATCCATGATGAGTCATTCTGATCTACCGACTTCCTTTTGGGGACATGCACTTGGGACAGCTACTTTCACACTAAATCGTGTTCTATCTAAATCGGTTCAAAAGACGCCATATGAGATGTGGACTGGGAAACGTCCTAGTATGTCTTTTATGAAAATTTGGGGCTGTGAAGCTTATGTTAAATGTCAGAAGTCTACTAAGCTTGAACCCAGATCTGAAAGGTGTATTTTTGTGGGGTATCCAAAAAGAAACCAAAGGATATTATTTCTTTAATCCCAATGAGAACAAAACGTTTGTTGCTCGGACTGGTGTCTTCTTAGAGAGAGAATTTACTTCTAGAAAAGGAAGTGGGAGAAAGATTGAACTTGAAGAAATTCGAGAATCACAAGATACCACTGAACTAGAGATTGAACAACAAAAAATTCCACAAGAAATTGAGGAACAAACAACTGCTGTAGAAACACAACCACCGTGCAGATCTTTAAGAGAACGCCGTGCACCTGAGAGATATGGATTTCTCATTACAAAGCATGGTGACGTTCTTCTTATAGATCAAGATGAGCCTAGGACTTATCAAGAAGCGGTGGCGAGCCGAGACTCTAAGAAATAGCTTAAGGCCATGAGATCTGAAATGGATTCCATGTATGAAAACCAAGTATGGACTTTGATTGATCCACCCGAAGGGGTTAAACCTATAGGGTGCAAATGGGTTTTCAAAAAGAAAACTGACATGGATGGTAATGTACAAACATAGAAAGGGCGATTAGTCGCTAAAGGTTTTCGCCAAATTCATGGTGTTGACTATGATGAAACCTTTTCTCCTGTAGCTATGTTTAAATCCATCAGGATCTTGCTCACCATAGCTACATTTCATGATTATGAAATCTGGCAGATGGACGTCAAAACAGCTTTCCTTAACGAGAAACTTGAAGAGGATGTGTATATGACACAACCTGAAGTTGGAATCTTCGTTTTAACGATGCAATCAAAAAGTTTGGTTTTGTGAAAAATGAAGATGAACCATGTGTTTACAAGAAAGTTAGTGGGAGCACTATCACATTCTTGGTACTATATGTGGATGACATACTTATCATGGGAAATGACATACCTACCTTGCATCTATTAAGACTTGGTTCAGAAGTTGTTTTTCTATGAAGGACTTGGGGCGAAGCCACTTATATCTTAGGAGTCAAGATCTATAGAGATAGATCAAGGCGACTACTAGGTCTAAGCCAAAGTACATACATAGATAAAGTACTGAAAATGTTCAGTATGGAAGAATCTAAAAGAGGATTTCTACCTATGAGACATGGTATTTCACTCTCAAAGGAAATGTGTCCTTCAACTCCACAAGAGAGAGAACGTATGAGTAAAATTCCATATGCTTCCGCTATTGGATCTATCATGTATGCTATGTTATGTACCCGTCCAGATGTCTCGTATGCCTTAAGTATGACAAGCAGGTATCAAGTAGATCCCGGTGAAGGTCACTGGACCACAGTCAAGAGTATCCTTAAGTACTTAAGAAGAACTAAGGATACTTTCCCATTATATGGAGGTGAGGAAGAGTTAAGTGTAAAAGGTTACACTGATGCCAGCTTCCAAACCGACAAGGATGATTCTCGATCGCAATCAGGTTTTGTGTTTTGCATTAATAGTGGTGCTGTGAGCTGGAAGAGTTCAAAGCAAAGTATAGTAGTCGATTTTACAACAGAGGCTGAGTATATTGCAGCCAGTGAGGCAGGAAAGGAAGCGGTTTGGATCAAGAAGTTCATTACTGGACTAGGGGTTGTGCCTAGCATATCAGATGCTATAGAGCTACGATGTGATAAGAATGGAGCTATTGCACAAGCTAAGGAACCCAGATCTCACCAGTGATCCAGACATATACTTAGACGCTACCATCTTATACGAGAGATTATCGATCGAAGGGATGTAGAGATATGCAGAGTACATTCAGATGATAACATTGTTGATCCTCCACCAAGCCCCCGACACGTGAAGCATGATCGTCACACTAAGTCACTTGGTATTAGATATATGAGTGATTGGTCTTAGTGCTAGTGGGAGATTGTAAGAGTATGCCCAAAGATCAATCATGAGATGGTTGTAATAACATACTTAATTTACCATGTTTATTAATATAAAGCGTTGTCATTATTATTTCGATTTTCTTTACGTGTGTATAAATAAACTGCTTTTATAATAATGTCCCGAGAATAATATGATTATTCTTAAAAGATCCTTAGTTGAGTATTATTGTTGACTAGGACAACAATAATGCATTAAGATTAACATGTAGTTGATTGGTGATAAAGAGTTGTCATTGATATGGAGTATCAAAACCAATGCATAAATATGTGTGTTAGAGAACAACATATTGGATTGACCCGCTATGAGTATGTTTCTTGGACTATTATGTAATTGTCACAACATTACTCATAGTGATTAATATGTACATGATCCTCAGACTTGAGATCATTATTATCCCAGCATCGTGAGTTGTATATTTTGATACAGTCAAACGTACACCGTAACAGGTTGTTCTATAAAGGCTAATGTTGGATATACCACAATCTATGTAGAGGGATATGGTTGATCAATAAAGGATAAGTCCCTCCTACATAATAGGAGTAATATCTTAGGCCACTTGATTGAGTGAGACTAGAAATGCATGGCCATGCTCAAATAAGTTGATATGAGATGTCATACTAATTTGTATATCATAGTCTACTCAAGATATCAAGAAACATGGGATGGACTATGCAAGTGTGAGTATCCCATGACTTGTATCTGTTCCAGAGATAAAGGACTTAAGGATTAATGCATGAAAGGTTAATCATGAATGGTTATGTCGAATCATGACTTCTTGTAACTTAGGTAGCAATGATGCATTGCTAGATGCCACTCATTATGCGTGACAATAGAATCGTTCTAGTATTCTTTGCTAACGTTGCAAGAACTGCAGGTCACACACCCTATGGTTGAAAATGAATGGAATAAAATATAGTTGGTATTGTGTTTGGTTGTCACATGAACTAAATTAATTAAAGAATTAATTTAATTGGGCAATCAAATATTGAACATATTATATGTACAAGGATGTTGTACACATAATGATAACATAATTTTATTAATATATGAATTTGATTCATATATAAATTTAAATAAATATAGTTTACCGAAATCCTTATTATAATTAATGTAATTATAATTTTCAGATATAATTAATGTAATAATAATTTTCAGATATAATTAATGTAATTATAATTTTCGGTTAAAAACTTTATTGTATTTATTTAATCTTGTAATACATTCAAGAGATACCAATTATAGAAGGCCTAATTAAGAGGATACCTATTATAAAAGGCCCAATGAGAAAGGCACCCATTATAAAAGGTATTAATAGGAGACAAAGTTGGATATGAAAAACCCTAAGTGATTGCTTGTTAGGTCTAGCAGCCGTCAAGCAAATAAACCTCCAAAATAGTTTTGGAGATTTCTTCCGTTCATAGTCAAACCGGGTGGATCACGTAGAGGCCGACATCGAAAAGGTTGTGGCTTGATTCGACAGTAGATCAAAACTCTTGTTGCCAAGGCGTCGCTGTCTACTCAGATTGAAGTTTTGGTAATTTCGAAACCTTTATTTCACCCCGATTCGTTCCTCACACATGGATTCCTGATTTGGATCACCGGATCTAATTTTATTCTGCTGCGCCATGGGGTTCCGGCGTTCAAACAGATCAAAGGACAAAAATGCCTATATTGTATAATGGTTTTTAATAATATGAATAAAGGCTATTTTGGTAAATGAAACATTAACATTAGATTAATGAAACCAAAAAGATGAGTGTTCATCTTTTATTTCTATGCTTATGGCCGAATATCAAAGAAAGAAAAAGAAGGAAACTTTGGCTAGGCATTGGGCAATTACAAGCTTAAATTCAAGGTATGATTTCGGTCGGTTTTTTATAATTTCTACGTTTTTGTAATCGTTGCTTCGTCTACTATCAAACCCATGTTTCAATTTTGTGTATTGGTGATGTTTGTAAGTTATGCCATTTATGATATGTTGAGCTTTGTGATGCTCTAAGGTGTTAAATGATAGATTGGTGGTAGATGAACATGTTTTGTTCTTGAAGTTTTGATGAATTTAACTAAATAGGGCTAAATTGAGAAAATGATAATTTGAGGGACTAAATTGTAAATTTGATGAAAAATGTGGGCTTGTATGTGATGTGTATATATTCGGCCAAGCTTGTGTATAAGTGGATTTTGTGAATTTGATGTTTTGATAAAAATGGGCTAAATTGCTAAGTTGTGAAAATATGAGGGTTATTTTGCAAATAGCCTAAATGTGTGTCTTTGGATTGAATTGAATGAATTAGTGAATAAAATGGTTAATTCTAAATATGTTTAGATCAAGAACCTAAGAAAACTGACATAGATCGCGGGAAAGCGAAAGTAAACGAGTAGTCGTTTTCATTCCAAAATATCGAATCCAAGGTAAGTCACTATATAAATAAATGTACTTATATGAATTTATACATGTTCATTTGATGAATGTTGATAATGGATGTTTATTAGAAATTCTGTAATTGAATTCCAAGATAAGTTCGGTATATTGACTAAGTCTGAAGAGCCTCATAAGAACCTAGGAATAGGTATCTGTTCTGTTTACGTGTAAGACCACGTCAGGGACGTTGGCATCAATATCTGTTTACGTGTAAGACCACGTCGGGGACGTTGGCATCAATATCTGTTTACGTGTAAGACCACGTCGAGGATGTTGGCATCAATATCTGTTTACGTGTAAGATCACATCGAGGACGTTGGCATCAATATCTATTTACGTGTAAGACCACGTCGGGGACGTTGGCATCAATATCTGTTTACGTGTAAGACCACGTCGGGGACGTTGGCATCAATATCTGTTTATGTGTAAGACCTCGTCTGGGACGATGGCACAGTTGGATTATTCTAAGCTTCTGAGTAACTTACTAAATTTCTTATGATTCAACGGGCAAGACCGTAATACGAATTGCAAATCTGAGCTATGAACGTTTATGTGATATTAAATCCGATGCAGGTATGTTGATTATACACTATTTGTGTGTATAAGGTAAGCATCTAAGTGATCTTACTATGATGATATGCATATGGAATTAATGATATGATAAGAAATGTTTTGATTAGATGAATTATGTACTTTTATGATTATGGAATTTGTGAAATTGGCAAATGTGGTCAAAAGTATTGAATCAAAGCATACATGTGATAATTTGATAAGTGATTGATATATATCAATGAATTTATTAGCATATATGCCTGCTATACCTAGTTTATTTGTATATGACTTACTAAGCTTTTGGAAAGCTTACTCTGTGTGCATTTTCTCTGTTTTATAGGTCGTCAAAGCTACTGAAGGCTCGGGACCATCACGGATTGTCATCACACTACTAGTCTCATTTTGGGTATACTTTGAATATGTATAAAGCTAGATATGGCATGTATAGGCTAGTATTTTGGTATAAATAGTCATGTGATCTTAGCCATGTGATTTGGCTATTTAGGAGTTGAAAGTTCGCTTAAATGAATGTGATATAGGATGCATCTTTTGGTATGGTGAAAAAATGTGGAATGGCCAAGTTTTGAATGAGCAAATACATGAATTTTAATTCTTGAGATTGTCATAGTTGGGATTGGTTTTGAATGCAAGATTTGAATGGTTAGTTTGGTATGCTTTTGATTCTTTTATGTGCCTGAAATATCTTGTTGGATATGGCTGTAGGTATGACCTTTGTGGGTGGCATATTGGCCTTGTAGATGGCCTATAATGTCACATGGTTGGGGCCCACGGGCGTGCCTATAAACCGTGGGTGAATTGTAAGATGTAGTTTAGGATCACACGACCTTGACACGGGCGTGTCAGTTGGCCATGGTGTACAAGTTAGTAGCGAACATAAAACTACACGGCCAAAATGCACAGGCGTGCTTGGTGGCCGTGGTGGGGAAGTCAGTATATGACCTTGTAGTACACGGCCATGGCACACGGACGTGCCTAATGACCGTGTTAGTATAGTTAGTTTAAACATGGATGGATACACGGGGGTGTCTAGAAGCCGTGGAGGGCACACGGTCTCCTCCCACGGGCGTGTCTCCCCTGTATTTTAGTAAAGTTTTAAATTTTTTGAGAAATTCTCTATGTGTTTTGATTTAGTCCCTACTCGAATTCTAAGTATGATTAAGGTCTCGTAGACCCGTTTAAGGGACATTATGTCTGAGAATGATGACTGAATGTATGATTTTTGTCTGTGAATGTTTCTGATCTGTCTAGTAACGCTCCTAACCTTAATCCGGCGACAGACTCGGGATAGGGGTGTTGTAAAGTCCGTTTTCTTCGGTTCTTGATCTATACATATTCAAATTTAACCGTTTTATTTAACAACCCATTCAATTCAATTCGAATTCCCATATTTAGGGCTACTTGTAATTTAGCCCTCACATTTTCACATTTGGACAATTCAGTCAAATTTTCTCAAAACATCAAATATACACAATTTGTTCGCACCCATGCATAGCCGAACCTCCTTAGGGACCATACAAGTCCATATTTTTCATCAAATTCACAATTTAGTCCCTCAAAATGCTATTTTCTCAATTTAGCCCTAATTAGCTAAATTCATCAAAATTCCAAGAACAAAACATGTTCATCAAATACATATCTTTCATATTTCATTATAAAACATCACAAATCACATGAGTTCATCAAAGTCTCATTTCACAAACATCATCAATTCTCAAAATTGAAACATGGGTTTTGTAGTAGACAAAGTAACGATTGCAAAAAAGTAGAAATTATCGAAAACCGACTAAAAACATACCTTGAATTTGGCTTGTAAGTAGTCGAATATGCAAAGATCAAACCCTTGTTTTCTTTTTCTTATTTTGGGTCATAAGAACAAAAGATGAACATGGCTTTCAATTGATTTTGTTTAACATGAAATACATTATTAATGTACAAAAATAACCTTTCATAATAATAAGAAACACATATATTTATCAAGGGCATATTTGACCTTTGTCAATCCACTATCTAAATATTGGCTTATTTGCCTCATAAGGCCACAAACATTCAAAAGCCACAACATTTAGGTACTTTAATAAATAGCATGCTAGTTTTGCATTTAATGCAATTTAATCCTTTTATCAAATTGAGCATACAGACGGACAAATTAGCTTATGAAAATTTAGCACGTGCTTAATCACACATCAAAGACACAGAAAATAATATTAAAATTTTTCACTGACTTGGATTTGTGGTCCTAAAACCACTTTTCCGACTAGGGTACAAGTCGGACTATTACAGATGGTGTGTTGGCTAGATGGGTGGGTTATTTTCTAACTCATTTGCACTCATATGCATCTAAATGAATCTATGTGGCTGAATGTGACTGTACTATTCGATTGAAATGTCTGATTGATTAGTTTGGCTGAATTTGATGATGTGACTGAATGTGTTACTGATCGACTGAAAGGTACCTATGCCTATGCGATTTCTATAGACCTTCTCTATATTGTCTGGTTGAACTGTTATTGTGATAGTGTGACTATTGTATTTGAATAGCATATGAGATTAGATGTGTCTGTTTGTTCCATATGACTATAAGGTGTGTGTTTGATGTTGGGCGAACTCGCTTAACTGTTATTTGTCTGTAAGTATGTTCTTCTTCTGAACTGCTTTTAGTTCCCTGTTTCTATTTCTGTTTCTGTAGTTTAACTAATTTTTATCTCACATTGAGCTCGAGTAACTCACCTTATCTTCTGTTCCCTTTTCAAGTACAGTTTTGAATTGTCGATGATGGACTGAGTACGCGGAGGTCTCAGACAGTTTTGATGAAATAGATTATCTGGTTGTGATTTCCAATTTCTATTATTTGTTTAATCTTGAACTGTAAGGAGTTTTACAATGCTATAGTATAGTTTCTGTTTTATGATTTTATTTGTATATTTTAAACGAGTTTTATATTGAGTTTTATTGTAAATATTTACTGGTAGGTTTTTGTTTAAACGATTTTAGATAATTTTGGTCCTCTAGGATAAGTTGTTTTGTAAATTTTCCCACGATCACTTCGGTGATCAATGTAGCATTCCAAATTCGATCTAGATTTCTAGGCCAAGTTTGGGATGTTACATGAATGGTTTGAAAAGTATAAAAAAATGTTTGATTAGTTGAAAGCCCTTTCAACTAAAGCTCCAGTTTTGGTACAACCAGAATCGGGTAAAGAGTTCGTGATTTTTAGTGATGCTTCGTTAAACGGTTTGGGTTGTGTATTAATGCAGGAAGGCAAAGTTATAGCTTATGCCTCGAGACAATTGAAACCGCATGAAAAGAATTATTTGACGCACGACCTTGAGTTAGCTGCGATCGTGTTTGCTCTAAAAATTTGGCGCCACTATCTTTTCTGCGAGAAATGTCATGTGTTCTCAGATAGTCTGAAATATTTGATAACTCAGAAAGACTTGAATCTGCGACAAAAAAGATGGTTAGAACTGTTAAACGACTACGAGCTTGTGATTGATTATCATCCAGGAAAGTCAAATGTTGTTGCTGATGCTTTGAGTTGGAAATCGTTGTTTGCCTTACTTGCAATGAATGCTTATTTATTTCTGTCTGATGATGGTTTGGTTTTAGCCAAATTGAAAGCAAGACCGTTGTTTTTGTAGCAGATCTGCAATACTCAGAAAGTTGATAATGAAATGTTAGCGAAACGAGCTTAGTGTGATTTGAACTCTAATTCTGAATTTTGAGTTGACGTTGCTGATTGTCTAAGATTTCGAGATCAGATTTGTGTTCCAAGAAATCCAGAGCTGATTCAGATAATTCTGAAAGAAGCTCATAACAGTCACTTATCTGTTCATCCGGGAAGTACAAAAATGTATAATGATTTGAAGCAGCTTTAGTGGTGGCCTGGAATGAAAATAGATATCTCTGATTTTGTTTCGAAATGTTTGATCTGTCAGCAAGTTAAAGCTAAACATCAGGTGCCATCCGGTTTGTTACAACCGATTATGATTCCTGAGTGGAAATATGATAGAGTGACGATGGATTTTAATTTAAGTTTTCCTTTAACTTTGAGGAAGAAAGGTGCAATCTGCGTTATAGTTCATAGATTGACAAAATCAACTCATTTTACTCCGGTAAGAACGGATTATTCACTTGATAAGTTAGTTGAGTTATACATTTATGATATTGTGAGATTGCACGGGGTGCCACTATCTCTTGGGCTTAAATGAGATCTGAGGTTTAATTCACAGTTTTGGAAGAAACTACAAGAGGCTTTAGGTACGAAATTGCATGTTGGTATTTTTTTTGACCTTCAGGCAGATGGTCAACCCGAGCAGATTATTCAGATACTCGAGGATATGTTGAGATGTTGCATTCTTGAGTTTGAAGGTACGTGGGAACAGTATTTGTCATTGATTAAAATGGCACCGTATGAAGCCTTGTATGGTAGGAAATGCCGAACACCTCTGTACTTGTGATTAAAGGGCTGATTAGATTAAAGAGACTGAATAGAAAGTAAAAGTGATACGAAATAGTCTGAAAGAAGCGTCTGATCTACATAAATCATACGTAGATTTGAAATGAAAAGATATTGAATTTGAGATCGATGATAAAGTATTTGTGAAAGTGTCTCTGTAGAAGAAAATACTCCGATTCGGCAGAAAAGGCAAATTGAGTTCTAGATTTTGCGGGCCGTGTGAGATTATTGAACGTATTGGGCCAGCTGCTTACAGACTATTGCTACCATCTAAGTTAGAAAAGATCGATAATGTGTTTCATGTATCGATGCTTCGATAATACAGATCTGATCCCTCGCATGTGATTTCTCCGTCTGAGATAGAGATTCAGTCTGATAAGACTTATGAAGAAGAAACGATTCGTATCTTAACTTGCAAGGTTAAAGAATTGATAAATTATTATGGCATCGACATGGCGTTGAAGAAGCTATGTGGGAACCCAGAGATGCTATGAGAGAGCAATATCTGAATCTATTCAATGGTAAGATTTTCAGGGACGAAAATCCCTAAGGAATAAGAGTTATAAAAACCCGGTTTAGACCCTAGTCGAGATAGTGGTTTCGAGACCACAAATCTGAGTCATAAAAATGCTTTAATATTATTTTTCGTGCTTAAAATATGTGAATTGACATGTGTGACATTTTCGTGAAATAATTTTATCGATTGATTGTTTAATTTGATAAAAAGGACTTAATTGCATAAAATGCGAAAGTAGCTTTCTATTTGTTAAAGTGCTTATTTGCTATGGTTTATTAAATATGGGGTCCTTATTATGTGATTAAACCATAGTTAGTGGATTTTGACTTAAATGGTCATCCATTATATGAAATTTCAATGTTTTTATTAATGGACATTTTAGTAATTAAATAAACCAAAACATGACTTTAGTCCATCTTTTTGGTGAATGCCGAATTTCTACAGAAAGAAAACACCATGTTTGAGCTCTCATGCATTCGACACTTGTATCTTCGATCAAGGTAAGTTCTTTGCTCAGTTTTTGATGATTTTTATGTTTTTGTGATCGTTGTTAAGTGTTCTAGCTAGCCCATGCTTAAATTCATGAAATTGATTATGACTTTGAGTTATTCCATTGTTGATAATGTGAGCTTTATGAGGTTTGATGATAGAAAATAAGTGTTGGATGATAGATAAATGTATTTTGTATTGTGATTTTTGATGAATTTGATTATTATGGGCTAAATTATGAAAATGAGAAATTGAGGGGCTAAAATGTGAAATAAATGAAATATGTGGGCTTATATGAGCTAAAGGAATATTCGGCCATGCTATGATATTGTTAAATTATGTGTATTTTGTGATTTTATAAAATAGGGAATAAAATGTCAAAATGTGAAAATGTGAGGGATAATTTATAAAATACCCTAAATATATGTATATGGATTGAATTGAATGATTTGGTGCATAAAAGAGTTAAATTTGAATGTGTATAGATCAAGAACCAAAGAAAACGGAATTAGATCAGAGGAAATCGAAAGTAGTCGAATAGCCGTTCATTTTCGTTCTTTCCCGTACGAGGTAAGTCGATATACAAATAAAGGTGTTTGAATTGAATTATTATTGCTTATATATGGTTATTTGAGATGAATATGTGAAATCCGAGGAAGTTTCGATAATGTGATAACGTCTGAAAAGTCCTGTACGAACCTTAGGAATATTTAGGATACGTATTTCATGACATAGAATTTTGATATGAGTTATCATGTAAGACCACGTTTAAGACGTTGGCATCGATATGATAAAACAGAACAGATACCTATGTCATGGCATAGCTAATCCTATCTATTCCTAGGTTCATACGGGACTTCTCGGAAATTGTCATTAAGTAATCCTTATCTCAGAATTCATGAACAGATCATATCATAAGTATTCATCGATAACAATAGTCATAAGAACATACATAATTCCATACGAATACATTTATTTGCATAATGACTTACCTCAGATTCGATTTATCAAAAACGAAAACAGCTACTCGGTTACTTTCGCTTTCCCGCGGTCTAAGTCCGTTTTCCTTGATTCTTGATCTATACATATTCAGAAGTAGCCCTTTTATTCACTAACTCATTCAATTCAATCCAAAGACACACATTTAGGGCTATTTACAAATTAACCCTTACATTTGCACAATTTATCAATTTAGTCAATTTTTCTCAAAACATCAAATTCAAAAAATCATTACATACTCATGCTTAGCCGAATGTTCATACATCACATACAAGCCTATATTTTCCATCAAATTTGTAATTTAGTCTTTCAAATTACTATTTTCTCAATTTAGCCCTAATTAGCTAAATTCATCAAAAATTCAAGAACAAAGTATGTTCATCTAGCTCAAATCTTTCATTTAACAACTAAATTCATTACAAAGCTCAACATATCATCAATGGTTGTCACATCCCGAATTAGGGGTTGTTTGCAATTTTATTATTTTTATTATTTTCACATGCTCGAAGAGATGAAATGCATATGTTATGGTCTAGTCATAACCCCGGGTCAGGTCTGACTTAGGATCAAAAAAAAAACTTCCTTTTTAGCACTTGAGAAGAAAAAGGCTAAGTGAGGAAGCTTTATATATTATTTTGGTGCGAAACATGCCACAAGGAAACTATGTGGCAAGGTGGCTTGGGGGCGCCACTTAAGGGCCTGGGGGCGTTTGGACTAAAGTTCGAGTCACGCTGGGAGCAAAGGGCGTTTTTATTTTGTTTTGGCATTAAAAGAAGGGGTTAAGGAGGCTTTAAAAGGAATTTGCGAGAGTTGGTGGACATGAAAGTCAAGGTGGTAAAGTGGCGTGGGGCGTGATAGGTGGGTGCGGCACGAGGACTCACGTTCGAGTCCTGATGGAAGCACAAGGACGTCTTATTTTTGCCTTTGGCATTAATGCATGAAGGAGCCAAGGAATGAACGCTTAAAAGGAAATTGTGATGCGATTATGACACAAAAGACGCCATAGCAGAGTGGCTGGAGGCGTGGGGAGTCTCCAGCAGGCCTTGGGTTCGAAACCCATGAGCAGCAGCTGGGAATGTTTTTTTTTTATTATTGCCGGCGTGAGTAGTGGCCTGCATGGCTCTCAAATAGATGAAGGCATGTTGCTTTTGTTTTCAATTTTCCTACTGCAAAGTATGGGTTAGTTTTTATTTTATTTTATTTTATTATTTTATTGGAAGATGGGGTAGTGATGGGCAAACAAATGTTTTCAAATATTTAGCATGCTCATTTTCATCACGTGAATAAATCAGGATGTCATCTATGAACACTACAACAAATGGATCTAAGTACAGTCTGAAAATTCGGTTCATCAGATCCATAAAAACAGCAGGAGCATTGGTTAGTCCAAATGGCATCACTAAAAACTCATAATACCCATACCTTGTTCTGAAAGCAGTCTTCGGAATGTCTGAATCTTTAACTCTCGACTGGTAGTATCCCGATCTTAGATTAATCTTAGAAAATACAGTAGCTCCTTTTAACTGATCAAATAAATCATCTATTCGGGGCAACGAATATTTATTCTTTATTGTCACCTTATTCAACTGATGGTAATCGATACACATCCTCATCGTGCCATCTTTCTTTTTTCACAAACAAAACAGGAGCACCAAGGTGAGAAACTCGGTCTAGAGAACCCTCTATCTATCAATTCTTGTAACTGTGACTTTAACTCTTTCAACTCTGTTGGTGCCATTCTATATGAAGCTATCGATATAGGTGTAGTACCAAGCAGTAAATCAATACCAAATTCGAGTTCACGAATCGAAGGTAAACCCGATAACTCTTTAGGGAACACATCAAAATACTCACAAACAATAGGAACTGATTCAACTTTCTTTTTAGACACTTTTGAATCAATCACATAAGCAAAATATGCCTCATAACCCTTTTTCACATGACTTTGAGCTTTCAAAACAAATATCACAGCAGGCAATCCATTCAAATCATTAGACTCAACTCGTACAATCTCATCATTCGGACATCTCAAATCAATAGTCTTTCTTTTACAATTTACAACAGCATCATGCAAAGTCAACCAGTCCATACCCAGAATGATATCGAACTCATCAAATGGCAAAAGCATCAGATCAGCAGGGAAACAGATATCTCAGAACTTTAACGGATAGTTCTTGCATATTTTATCAACAAGGACATTTTTACCGAAGGGGTTCGATACTTTTATAGCAAACTCAGTAGACTCTACAGGCAAAGTTTTACGGAATACTAACTTCATGCATATATACAAATGTGTAGAACCAGGGTCTATCAATGCAATCACATAAGTATCATAAAGAATAAAAGTACCCGTTATAACATCAGGTGATGAAGCTTCCTCACGAGCTCGAATAGCATACGCTCTAGCAAGCGCTCTAGTTTCAGATCTTACAACAGTGTCTCTCGTAGTTCTCTGACTACCACTGACGTTTCTTACATTCTACAAAGGTCTTCCTCTCATAGGTGTGTTATCCGATGTCAGATTCTGAACAGTTTCTAGCTCAACTGACTCAGGGAAATCACAGATAAAATGATCAAGTCACCCACATCTGAAACAAGCTTTGTCATTTAATCTATAGCTTCCCGGATACCTTTTCCCACGATGTTTACATTCAGGTCTCTCAGATCGAACATTACCAACACTAGCCACTGAAGTTGCTGAGGTTTTGGAACTCATTTACGATCTAGCTCGATTTCTGTTCGAATGTCCACATTATCTCTGGAACAACTTTGATCATCTCTGAATCTCTTTAAAGCAGACTGAAATGATTTTCTTGGAAATCTCTTTCTCATATCTCGGGCTTCAGACTCAGCTTTTCTTTTATCTTTCCTGAGTGCTTCAGCCTTGCACGCTCTATCAACAAGTATAACGAACTCTTTTATTTCTAATATCCCGACTAACAGGCAAATATCTTCATTAAGACCATCTTCGAATCTTTTGCACATTCTAGCTTCAGATGATATACAATCTCGGGCATACTCACTTAATCTCACGAACTCTCTTTCATACTCAGTAACAGTCATTCGACCCTGTTTTAGTTCAAGAAATTCTTTTCATTTCTGATCGACGAATCTCTCACTGATAATTCACTCTGAAAGAAGTCCCATGTAACTCGCTCTTTCAAAACAACAGAAATCAAAGTTTTCCACCATTGTTAAGCAGCATCTCAGAGTAATGATACAACGCACTTTATGCACTCTTCCGGAGTCAAAGACATTTCGTCGAATACCCGTAGAGTATTTTCTAACCAGAACTCTACCCTTTTAGCATCATCATCATTAGTAGCCCGAAACTCCTCGGCCCCATACTTACGAATCTTGTCAACCAGAGGCTTATTCCACGGATTCAGATTTGCAGCTGGAGGTATATCAGATGTCTAAGGGGGATTAACCGGGGGCGTGGGGTACGAAACAGTCAGGTTATTTTTTACGAATTGAGTGAACCACTCACTCATCATCTGGAAGAAAGCTTGTTTAGCTTCTCCCTCTTCACCGCTCATAGCCGGTCTCGAATCAGAGGGCACTGTCCCTTGCGCAGGAGCAGGCGCATTACTTTCTACGTCGTCAGCTATGGCTCTTCCGGGATCCATTACTATACGAAAATCATATTTTACACGTCAGGATTCATCACACTATCATAGTTGTCATGTATAGCTAGACTCTGACATGCTACGTTAGTCCGAGAATCAACTAAACCGTAGCTTTGATACCAACCAAATGGAACACCCCTAACCCGTATACGTCGCTGGACTAGGATTAAAGGCGTTATCGAACAGATCGAAAATGTTTTTAGAAATGTCATACAATTGAATATTACCTCAACCATAATGTCCCCTTAGTAGGTCATCGAGACCTAAAGCATGTTATAAAACGGGTCGGGACTAAGCCGGAACACATACAAAATTTCATGGAATTTAAAACTTTTCTAAGTTTCAGGGGTTACACGCCCGTGTGGGCAGGCCGTGTGCCTCCCACGGCTGCTAGACACACCCGTGTGTCCTCCCCCTGGTTGAAACTGACTTTACTTCAACGGCTACTAAGCACGCCCGTGTACTCTGGCCATGGTCGATTAGGCACGTCTGTGTGCCAAGGCCGTGTACTCTTATGCTAGCTACTGACTTAGCCCTACGGTCACTAGGCACGCTCGTGTGCCACAACCGTGTGGAAAAATAGGCCATTTGCAAGGCCAAAATGCCACCCACATGGGTCTTACCTACAAGCAAAATCATTAAGACATCTCATGCCTATTTGGCAACCAAAAA
Organism: Gossypium bickii; assembly: GCA_025503065.1. Classification (NCBI taxonomy): domain Eukaryota; kingdom Viridiplantae; phylum Streptophyta; class Magnoliopsida; order Malvales; family Malvaceae; genus Gossypium; species Gossypium bickii. The sequence continues at coordinate 54,776,097 of CP106717.1, read as the reverse complement.
CATTCCAAAATAACCATCCAAATTAGAAGACTAAAACTCATCTCATCAGAAGCATAATTCATTCATTTGCTTAATCAATACTTGACCATTACATGAATCAACTAGCCATGCCAAAAACATACTTCACATATCACATTCATTCAAGCAAATTCTCAACTCATAACTAGCCAAATCTCATGGCTAAGTCCATATAACAAACTTATATCAAATACTAGCCTATACATGCCATATCTAGCTATATACATTTCCAAAATGTACCAAAATGAGTTTAGTAGTGTGATGACGATCCTTGACAGTCCCGAGCCTTTGGTAGCTTTGACGACCTATAAAACAGAGAAAACAGACAGAGTAAGCTTTCCAAAAGCTTAGTAAGTCATAATAAAAAGAAAGTGAGCGTGGAAGGCATATATGCACATAGGTACATTGGCACATCTTAATTACTTAGCAAGATATCATATATATGCTTTGGTCTATGTACTTGGCCATATTTGCCACATTCATCAATTCAAAAGTCTTATATATACAAGCTCTTTCATGCTTACTTTCACATATCATAATGTGTAACACCCCAAACCCGGCCCAAGAAACCACGGCCGAATTTGAAATGTTACTGGGAAAATGTTTGAAAAGAATTCTGTTTTAAGGGTGAAAATACGTGTTAAGATTTGAAACAAATATTCAGCTTATAAGGGGTTTGTCATTTGAAAATAATAGTTGCCGGGGAAACAAACTTCCAAATTTGAGTACAGTTCAAGTCATTTTTGAAAGAAATTACGAGAAAACGAGTTGTTTGTGAGTAATCTGAGTTTGAAACCTTTAGCTTGATTTTTAACTCGCAAGTATTTCAAAGTCCTTTTTAATTAATCATCCGCTAATAATTCTAACTTAAAACCATAATAAAAATCTCGAAACTTTTAAAGCGGCCTTATTACAATAAAAAAATCCCAAAAAGTAATTGAAAATTTATAATGTATATAGAAATAAAAGCAGCTTCTGCATGGACACCTCGAATCCACTCCAGCCCGGTCCAAAGTATCATGTTCTACCTGCATTGTTTGAAAAACAGGGTGAGTCGTTTTGACTCAGTGTGCAATTAATCCACGTGTGTCCACAAATGGGCTTAACCCCAAAACCACATCAAACCGTTATACCACATGTTATGATACATTATGCTAACCCATCCCAGCCTAGTATCCATCCGCCACACACCACCCGTACATCTAACCACCACACACTGGGGGATTACTAAATCGACCCTCCATCCGCTACACACCTCTTTGGCAGTCTATGCCGATAGACACACTGCTCAAAGTCCACTTAGTGGTCTAGCCACTAATCCACGTGCTTGAAATCACAAATATCCACGACGAGACTCAAGGTCTTCATCAATCCACGATGTGGCTCAAGGCCAACATCAATCCACAGTGAGGCTCGAGGCCATCACTAATCCACGTACATAAATGTACACACTTCCCCTTATTCAATATATCCTGAACCCCATGCACATGCAGCATACTATGATGGTATGACAACGTAATCATATGAACATAACACATATCTATATATAACATGCTTACAAAGATCCACATATATCCGTCCATATTTTGATATAGGAAATGTACTAACCTGATTACCGGATTACCCAATATGGGTAACAATACCACCACAGCCACTATTTCGGCTACTACAGATATTACATGCATTTAATTAATTAAACAAGGAAACAGTGTATTAACTACACACCTGAGAACCTGAAGCACTAGACTATCGATCTCCCTAACGTCCTCACCCGAAGAGACTACCGCGATCTGCTTGTCTCTTTCCGATGCTGGCCCATACCCCGGTGGCCAATCCCGAACTACTGAAACAGACCGCTTCTTGAATTTAGGGGTAGGGACTACGTGTCCAACCCCTTTCTCTCCTAGGCTGTTACTCGAATCCATCAAAGAAAGTCTTTTGGTCAGAAGACCCGGGTTAAAACGTTAAATCAGATCTATACAAAACTAAATAATCTCTTAATCGAAAAACCTTACCAAAGTCGACCGAAATCCAAATGTCTCTCACTTGAACTTGAAAGTTGTCGAAATCCCTACATAAGTCATGTTAGATTCGGCTCTAACACTTATGGACAAAAGAAATGCCCTTTGGCTAAACCAAAAAGTACACCTTTCTTACCTTGATTGACCAAATCCCGAAAAAATCCCTTACTCCCTTAACGTTGGCCTACACAAAGAACCCGAAACCAACCTTTATAGATTCTGCCACACACATAAATACAGAGTTAGGCTTCTAGATTTCGGCAACCTAAGAGAAGGAAGAAAGATCAAATAAAATAAAAAGAACCCTTACCACGATTACTAGCAATCGATTGAAAGACTTGACAGAAAAATAAATGACAGCACTTCCCTGAGAGATTATCAAACAAAGATGATCACCACACTCAAAGAGATTTGGCTTTGGAGAATAACAACCACGAAAGAAAAAGAGTGAATAGAGATGGCTTAGAAGATTCGATTACCAAAACACAAGTAAAAAGGAGTTATTCAGCTTTTGAAGATAAAGAAATCGATGGAATGAAAATGAGAATAGAGGGTTGAGGCTTATGGGATTTCGGCTATGGTGAAAGGTGAATTCAACTTTTAGAGAGTGAGAGTCTAAGGTTATCAAAATGAGAAAGAAAAAGAGAACAAGAAGGAAATATGGTTCGGCCAAGAGAAGGAAATAGAGAGAAAAAAGATGAATGAAGTGCACAAAAATGACCACCCTAACCTTCGGCTTTTGACTGAAGAAAAAGAAAACAATGCAAATCTTTAGATTTACACTTTCGGCTAAGAAAACTAAGGAAGAGAAAATGCCCCAAAATGCATATACTCAAATTACTAAACCCACACTTTCGGCACACTCCACACAAAACTGAAAAGGCCAATCCCCAACACCCCATATTCGGCCAACACTCTTCCCCTCTCTACATCCCTTATTTTTCTCCTAACTTTCCTCCACTCCACTCATTCAAACAGATTTGAATAATTCAAACTTCTACCTCCCTTCATAGCCATAAATTTAAATTGTTGACTCATTCAACTCCCACCATTCAAGTGCCATAGCCGAGTCCACTACCTCCTCCCTACTTGACGCAAAAAGCAACCCAAAATGCTGTCCATGCTACTCGAACCTTCTCCCCCCTTGCAACTCCTTTGACGCAAACTCCTCTGCACCCAAAGTAGCGTCCCCTTGCCACTCCACCACCCCACTTGTTCTGTCCATACTTACCACTTTAAATCCATTAAGGCCTAGCTCCCTTAGCTCTCCCCCTTATCAGCTTCAAACCAAAATTTCACTAAAGCTTAAACTTAACCCCAAGGTTTCTCGAAGCCCCCAAACACACTCACACAGCATACAGAGCATACTAACACATAAATATGAACTAAAATGCAAGACCTCTAAATCCCGGATGTTACATAATGCTATCCCAATATACATAATCGTCATAGTAAGATCACATAGATACTTACCTTATATACACACTTAGTGTATAAATCAATGTACTTGAAACGGTTTCAATATTTGCATAGCCATTCATATCACAGACTTGCCCATTGAGCTGTAAAGAATCTAGTAGGATACTCAGAAAGCTCGAAATAGTCGTACAATGCCAACGTCCCAAACGAGGTCTTATATGCACTAAGATATCGATGCCACTGTCCCAAACAGGGTCTTACACGAATCAGTATGATGCTGATGTCCCAGACATGGTTTTACAAGTAAAGATAATATCGATGCCAACGTCCCAGACATGGTTTTACACGTAAAGCTCATATCGATGCCTATGTCTCAGACGGGGTCTTACACGAAATCTCAAATCAATGCCAATGTCCCAGATGAGGTCTTACATGATAAAACAGATTAGATACCTATGTCATGGCATAGCAAATCCTATCTATTCCTAGGTTCATACGGGACTTCTCAGACATTGTCACTAAGTAATCCTTATCTCGGAATTCATGAACAGATCATATCATAAGTATTCATCAATAACAATAGTCATAAGAACATACATAATTCCATACGAATACGTTTATTTGCATAATGACTTACCTCAGATTCGATTTAACAGAAACGGAAACGGCTACTTTGTTACTTTTGCTTTCCCGCGATCTAAGTCTGTTTTCTTCGGTTCTTGATCTATACATATTCAAAATTAACCTTTTTATTCACTGACTCATTCAATTCAATCCAAAGACACACATTTAGGGCTGTTTACAAATTAACCCTCACATTTGCACAATTTATCAATTTAGTCTATTTTTCTCAAAACATCAAATTCACAAAATCATTACATACTCATGCTTAGCCGAATGTTCATACATCACATACAAGCCCATATTTTCCATCAAATTTGCAATTTAGTCCCTCAAGTTACTATTTTCTCAATTTAGCCTTAATTAGCTAAATTCATCAAAACTTCATTAACAAAGTATGTTCATCTAGCTCAAAACCTTTCATTTAACAACAAAATTCAATACAAAGATCAACATATCATCAATGGCATATCTCACAAACATCATCAATACACAAAATTGAGACATGGTCTTGATAGTAGACAAAGCAATGATTGCAAAAACGTAGAAATTATCAAAAATTGAAGTCAAAACTCACCTTAATTCAAGCTTGCAAATGCCGAATGCCCTAGCTTATTCTTTCTTTTTCTTTTGTTCAATATTTCAACAAGATGATGGATAAAATGGCTTATTATTTTAGCCTTTTGTTTTATCATCATCATATTATTAATATAGTTACTAAATTAGCCTTATACTTAACATATATACATGAAAATATTAAGGGAATTTAAGACCTTTTATCTATCCGCTATCTAAATAGTGGTCCTATTGCAACATAAGGCATTTTCTTTTATAAGCCACAACATATTGGTATTTTAACAAATAGTATGCTAATTTTACAATTAATGCAATTCAATCCTTTCGTCAAATTAAACACACAGATGGAAAAATTAGCTCACGAAAATTTACCACATGCTTAGTCACATATCGACGACACAAAAAATAATATTAAAATATTATACGAACTCAGATTTGTGGTCCCGAAACCACTATTCTGACTAGGGTATAAACTGGACTCTTACATGTTTTGCCACGGCTTGGACACACAGGTGTGTCTGAGGATGTGTGAGGCACACGGGCGTGTGACCTCTGCAACTTTGAAAATTGTTTATTTTTCAAAAAAAATTGTATGTGTTCGGTTTAGTCCCGACCCCTTTTTAACACGTGTTTAAGGTCTCATAGACCTCATTAATGGACTGTATGATTGTATTATGCTATGCTATGATGATGGTATACTTTATGATGTGAAATATCCGTGAAAGTTTTCGTTTGTCTGGTAATGCCTCTTAAACCTATTTCGGTGACGTTTACGGGTTAGGGGTGTTACAGATCCGATTGATATCATCGCAACATAGATACATGAAACACATCATGAATATTTTCCAACTCTGATAGTAAAGCTAGTTGATATGCCACTGGCCCTATTCGTTTAATAATCTCATACAACCCGATGAATTGCGAACTTAATTTGCCTTTGTGACCAAAACGAAGTATTTTCTTCCACGGAGATACTTTCAGAAATACTCTATCACCAATCTAAAATTCAATGTCTTTTCGTTTTAAATCCACGTACCATTTCTGTCCATTTGAAGCTGCTATCAAACTATCGTGAATTATATTTACTTTCTCTTCAGTCTTTCTGATCAAATCAACCCCGTGAATCTTTTTCTCACTAAGCTCGGTTTAGTACAATGGAGTTCGGCATTTATGACCATATAATGCTTCATACGGTGCCATCTTTATACTTGATGGAAAGCTATTATTACACACGAATTCAACCAATGAAAAATATTTCTCCTAGTTGCCTTCAAATTCTAAAACACAACAACGAAGCATATCTTCAAGAATCTGGATTACCCTCTTAGATTGACCGTCGATTTGTGGATGATATGTGGTACTAAAGTTTAACTTCGTACCCAGAGCTTCTTACAATTTCTTCCAAAATCACGACGTAAACCTCAGATCTCTATCCAAAATAATAGAAACTGGTACCCCATGCAATCTAATGATCTCAGAAATGTACAATTCAACCAATATATCAAGTGAACAGTATGTACGTACTGAAATGAAATGTACAGACTTCATTAATCAATCAATAATAACCCAAATAGCATCTTTCTTCTTTGGAGACAGGGTAATCTCGATACGAAATCTATCGTAATTATATCCCATTTCCACTCTGGTATCATCACAGGCTGTAGCAATCCTGAAGACACTTAAAGTTCAGCTTTAACTTGCTGACAAACCAAACATCTCGACACAAAATCTAAAATGTTTCGTTTCATACCTGACCACCAATACAATTGTTTGAAATCATTGTACATTTTAGTACTCCCTTGGTGAACAGATAAACAACCACTTGTGCTTCATGCAGAATTTTCTGAATGAGCTTGGAATTCTTTGGTACACAAATTCTATCTCGGAACATTAAAAACTCATCGGATCCAATCTGATAGTCTGAATCACTAGTTGATTCACATTGCACTCTTTTAGCTTACAACTCGTTGTTGCAGTTTTGAGCTTCACTAATTTGTTGAAGAAATACTATTTTAGCTTTTAATTCAGCCAAAATCGAATCATCACCAGATAAAGTTAGCTATGTATTTATCACTTGTAAATCAAATAATGGTTTTCTGCTTAGAGCATCCGCGACTACGTTCGCTTTCCTCAGACGGTAATCAATTACTAGCTCATAATCTTTTAACAACTATAACCATCTTCGTTGTCGCAAATTCAAATCTTTCTGAGTCACTATGTACTTCAAGCTCTTATGATCGGTAAAGATGTGGCACTTTTCACCGTACAAATGATGTCACCATATTTTCAATGCAAATACAATAGCGGCCAATTCTAAATCGTGCATCGAGTAATTCTTTTTCATGCGGCTTCAAATGTCTAGAGGCATAAGCTACCACTTTACACTCTTGCATCAAAACACAACCTCAACTGTTCAATGACTCAGGTTGAACTAAAACTGGTGCCTACGTTAGTAATGTTTTCAACTGATCAAAATACTATTGACGTTTTTTGGACCACTCAAATTTCACATTTCTCTGTAGCAATCTAGTCATCGGTGTAGCAATCATTGAATATTCTTTAACAAAACGTTGATAGTAACCAGCTAATCCTAGAAAGCTTCTAACTTCATATACATTTCTTAGTGGTTTCCAGTCAACAACGGTTGAAATCTTGCTCGAATCTACTCGTATACCTTCCGCCGAAATAATATGTCCCAAAAAGTTGACCTCTCGGAGCCAAAACTCACATTTGCTGAATTTAGCGAACAATTACTTATCTCTCAAGGTTTGTAGCACAATCCTCAAATGCTTGGCATGTGCAGACTCATCTCGTGAATAGATCAGAATGTCATCAATGAATACAACAACAAATCTATCTAAATACGGTCTAAAAATTTGATTCATCAAGTCCATAAAAATGGCAGGAGCATTAGTTAAATTGAAAGGCATAACAAGAAATTCATAATGGTCATACCTTGTTCTGAATGTAGTTTTCGGCACATCTAAATCTTTAACTTGCAACTGATAATAACCAGATCTCAAATCAATCTTCGAGAACATTATTGCTCCTTTCAACTGATCAAACAAATCATCAATTCTGGGCAAAGGATACTTGTTCTTTATCGTAACCTTGTTGAGCTGACGGTAATAAATACAAAGTCTCATTAATCCGTCTTTTTTCTTTACGAACAACCCTGGCACACCCCAGGGCAAAAAACTAGGTCGTGCAAAACCTCTATCGGTTAACTCTGGCAATAGAGATTTCAACTCTTTCAATTCTTTCGGAGCCATTTTGTACGGAGCTATAGATTTTGGTAATGTTCCCAGTATTAATTAAATAGCAAACTCGGCCTCTCTGATCGGTGGTAACCCCAGTAACTCTTCTGGATACACATCTAGAAATTTATACACTACTGGCACTGATTCAATCTTCGATTCAAACACTTTTGTATCATGTAAATAAGTAAGATAAGTTTCACAACCTTTTCTCACACATCTCTGAATTGACATAAATGAAATCACAACAGGCAATTCACTCGACTCATCTGATTCAATTCCAGGCAGTTCCAGCTTGTGTCTGACACCGTGTAACTCTCTAACTTGGGTCACATGGCCAACACACACGCTCGTGTGGCTTACCCGTGAGCCCTTAAAATGGCCACACACACCCATGTGCCAGGCCGTGTGCTAGGCAATGCCAAACTTGTAGGGTATACTGACTTATGCCACATGACCAAATTATACGTGTAGCATTCCTAACCCGTATCTATCGCCAGAGTAGAGTTACGAGGTATTACCGATCATTACACATTATTTAACATACAATGCTCATACATCTATGTATTCATACTTATATACCATTCAACACAATCATATTGTCCCTTATAAGAGCCTACGAGGTCTTAAATATTCTTTAAAAGTGGTTCGAGACTAAACCGATAACACAAAATTTTTTTGGAAAACTTAGAAAATTTTCATCTATACAGGAGTCACACGCCCATGTGAACAGGCCGTGTGCCTCACACAGTTCCAGATACGCCCGTGGCTCAGGCCATGTGAATACAGTGCATACATACTGACTTGGGTCACACGGCCAACCACACTCCCGTGTGCCCTTCAAAATGGCCAGACATGCCCGTGTGCCAGGCCTTGTACTAGGTCATGCCAAACCTATAGGGTATACTAACTTATGTAATACGGTCAAGTCACACGCCCGTGTGCTAGGCCGTGTGCCATTTAGGGGGTATACTGACTTGTACCACACGGCTAGTCACACATCCGTGTGTGAAACTATGTGGAGCATACTGACTTCAATTTAATATCAACATCAGGGGATACACGACCGTGCAACATGACTGTGCGTCGCCCACAGCTGCGACACACTCCCATGTCTCTGCTCGTGTGGACAAAAATAGGCCATTTGTTTAGCCATTTTGCCACCCTATTTTTACATGCATACACAAGCATAAATTGTAACATTTCACAATTCATTTGGCAGCCAATACATAACATTTCATACACATATTACTCCCATTCAACATGGAATTCAAATGCCTAGCAAATCACATACATTTTTCATTCATATACTAACCACATATCAAGATAACATTTGCATATTTTTTATTCCATCTATTACTAGCCAAAACATACCATTTTTGAGTACTTAAACACAGCCAAAATACTATACCAAGTTAGGCCAAATCGCATGGCTTCAACTCATACCATAACATGTACCAAAATCAATATCTCAAATAACCTTAATTATCATTCTTATAACTAGCCTATACATGCCATATTTACAAATATACACAAATTCATAAGTACCAACTGACAACTGGATAGTGTGATGCGTAACTCTAACTTTATCCGAATCAAGCGAGCTATCGAACCTCTATAATATAGGAAAAGAAACAGAGTAAGCTTTATAGCTTAGTAAGCCCGTATAATTTAGAAATAATCTTTCCATTCGTACATAATCAAGACAATAAGTAATGTAAACTCAATTAAATTTCCAAATGCCTAACACAAGCATTCATCAACAAGTTAGTCTCATAAATACATGTAATCATCCATTATCTTAATCTCAATACTCAATACATTGTATCATACCAAATTCATATATCATGTACACAATGTTCAACATTTCACTCCCAATCATATAATCAATAATTCATTCAATAACACTAATTATCTGTATAAACAGTATTTATCTCTGTTGAACCCATTAGAACTTCAAAGGATACTCGGGTGATATACATCAGTAATCCGTCAGTTCATTATCATTTTTGCTCTTTCAAGCTATGATCAGTAAACTCCTCTTGAGCTGATGGACAGTAAGCTCTATTGAGCTGAAATGGTAAGCTCTAACGAGCTGAAAACAGTAAGCTCTTACGAGCTGATATATCGGTAAGCTCATTCGAGCTGTGGTGAGTCCACAACAAATGCAGGAGCTCGACCAAAATGGAAACCCTAGTGACATGTCACTCGTATCCTACAAATTCGTACGGTTCAAATGGGGCTTGGTAACCATCAGTTTATATCAAATAGGCATTCATATTCCAAGTATATCAATTTTTCAATTATATACATACATTTCAAATAAATGCAAGTATTTAAAAGTTCGATTCAAGTTATACGAACTTACCTCGAGTATGAAAACGATGAAATGAGTTAATTACTCGATAATCTTGCCTATCCCTTATCCAATTCTGGATTCCTCTTTTCATGGTCTAAATATGTTCAAAATTAACTTATTTAATCAACCATTCATTCAATTTAGTCTAAAATACATATTAGGGCTATTTTACACATTTGCCCCTAAACTTTCACATTTTTACAATTTAGTCCTTATCACATAAAATTGCAAATTAATGTAATCAAACCCTTAACTAAGCTAGCCGAATTTCATAGGGACTCCTAGCAGCCCATATCTTTCATTACTTCACATATTTACCACAAAAAATTTCCCATTTCACAATTTAATCCATTTTTGACATTTTTGTCAAAAATCACATTAGAAAACACGAAAATCTATCATCAAAAATTCATATTTCAACTTCAAAAATCCATTTGTGATGTTAGTTGATGAAAAACAAAAGATATGTGTTGGGTTAACATGTTTTGTATTTGGATTTTTGATGAATTTGAGTATTACAGGCTAAATTATGAAAATGAAAAATTGAAGGGCTAAAATGTGAAATATATGTGAAAAATGGGTTGCTAGGGACTAGTATGAAATTGGGCCAAGCTTGGGTGTGAGCAAATTATGTGTATTTTGTGTAATTGTGAAATATGGATTAAAATGTTAAAATATAGAATTAGAAGGGCTAAAGTGTAAAATGCGCTAACTATGTGTTTATGAATTGTTTGGATGAAGATGAGATTGAATGAGTTGAATTTGATATTATATAATTCAAGAAAATATAAATTCAGACCTAAATCGAGGCAAGAACAAAGTGCCTGATTGATCGATTAGTATCATTGTTTCTACGTCTGAGGTAAGTTCGTGTATAATACATATTGTTTAAACAATGTTCATATGTGATGAAATGAATGGAAATGTGATTGTGGATTTTGGTAATGTGAAATGTGAGTTAGAAGATATGTGGCACTAAGTGTGCGTAAATAGAATAGTTGCAGTGATGAATGGCACTAATTGTGCGAGATAAAGAAAGCATTGGCTGTATTATTTGGCACTACATGTGCGATATTGAGACAACTTTAGTTGAATATGATGGCACTAAGTATGCGATATTATTATAGCTTCGGGTAATTAATTGGAACTAAGTGTGCATCTTCATCGAACATTTAAAGAGAATCAAATGAAGTATGGCATCGAGCATTGAAGTGGTAAATGTGATAGATAAATATGTGATGGTACAGGTATGTAAAGAACCTATGTGGTTGATGATAGAGTGAATGAGATAGATGGAAGACTATGTGAATGAATGATGAAAAGGATTGAATTGAGTAGCATTAAAAATGCTTGTACATGAACCTATAGATATGGTATGAAAGTGAGTAATAGCCATGGGTGAGATTGATTAGTGATGTGAATTGAACTAAGTGTTAGTTAATTTTGCATATTGAATTTGAATTGTTGAGTTAAATGTGTTATATTACGAACTTACTAAGCTTTAAAGCTTACTATGTAAAGTCTTTCTCTGTTTTACAGTATCATTAAAGCTAGCTCGGATCTGGGGATCGTCAGTGACTAAATCACACTATCGGACATCTATTTTGGTACCTTTTGAAAGTTGTATTTATGGTATATGGCATGTATAGGCTAGTGAAGTTGTGGAATGTTTTGAGATGTATAAATCGCCAAGTGATATGGCTCGATAATGGAATGATTTTGGTACATGTTTTGATTATATGAAAATGGTGTATGTGACATATATATATGGTCTTGTGTGAATGGTCATTATGGTGTTCTTTGGTAAAAGAGAAATGGTATGTTTCATACTTGATTTGGTATTTGAGATGGTGAATGATTTGTATGTTATTTGATATTGGAATTGAACATGTAGGGATGACCCAAATTGGGTGGCAATTTGGCCTTTTAAGTGGCCTATAATTGTCCACACGGGTGAGCACATGGGCGTGTGTCTCAACTGTGTTCTTCACTGTCCCAATTCGAAGGAAATCAGTCTTGTACATGGGCCAGAGACACGGGCGTGTGATAGGCCTTGTGATTTAAGTCAATATTGCTCACGGGCCAGACACATAGGCGTGTGATAGGGTGTGTGACCCTAGTCAGTGTTAATCACGGGGTAGGACATGGTCTAAGGCATGGCCGTGTGAAGCACATGGCATAGCCACACGGGCGTGTGCCCTGTTTTGAGAGAAAAATTTTTTAAGTTTCACAAAGTTTTCGTACGAGATCAGTTTAGTCCCGAACCTTCTCTAAAGCATGTTTAAGGCCTCGTAGACCTTCTAAAGGGACTTTGTGTTATGGATTAACTATGATTTGCTGATGTGTGAGTCATGGTGTTTGAAATGTTATGATTCGACCGGTAATACCTCGTAACCCTAGTTCAACGATGAATACGGGTTAAGGGTGTTACATCTTATTAGTATCAGAGCTACGATTTAGTCGATTCTAAGACTAACGTAGCATGTGAGAGTTTAGCTATACATGCCATATATGCGAACTGGGATAGTGTGATGAATCCTGATAGATAAAATGTGTTTTCGTAGAGCAAATGGATCTTGATCGAGCTATAGCTGATGATGTTGAGAGTAATGCGCCTGCTCCCGCTCAAGGGACAGCGCCGACTGAATTTAGGCTGATTACTAGTAGTCACTAGGGAGAGACAAAGCAAGCCTTCTTCCAAATGATGAATGAGTGGTTCACTCAGTATGTTAGAGCAAATCCGGCTGTTCCTCAACCTCCACCCCCATCTAATCTCTATCAAACTCCTATTGTACCTCCGGTAATGAATCTAAATCTATTGAACAAGCCTTCAGTTGATAAAATTCGTAAATATGGGGCCGAAGAGTTCAGGGCCACTAATGATGATGATGCTGAGAGAGCTGAGTTTTGGCTCGAGAATACAATTCGAGTAATTGATGAGATGTCATGTACCCCTAATGAATGTGTGAAATGTGTCGTTTCTTTGTTGAGAGATGCAGCCTACCAATGGTGAAAAACTTTGACTTCTGTTGTTCCAAGAGAACGAATTACCTGAGATTTCTTTCAATCTGAATTTCGGAATAAATATATTAGTCAGAGATTCTATAACAGTCTGGTTTTAACCCTAGTTAGAATAGTGGTTTCGAGACCACAAATCTGAGTCATAATAATATTTTAATATTATTTTTTGTGCCTATGATATGTGATTAAGCATGTGTGTAAATTTTATGATTTAATTTGGTCATTTACATGCTTAATTTGAGAAAAAGATTAAATCGCGTAAAAGGAAAATTTAGCGGATATTCTTAAAAGGGTCGAATAGTGGTTGTTCTCTAAATATAGAGGTTTTATGTTTCAATTTAGCCATTGTAACATGGCATGGACGGTAATGGACTATTATTATGAAGTTTTCTTATTAAATTGCAAAGGGCAATTTAGTAAAAGTGTTTATTAATGTGAAATAAATAAAACATAAAATGAAAATCTTGCAAGTTCATCCTATCTTAGTGCCGAAATTAAAAGAGAAAGGAAAGAAGAAAACAAAGTTAGGTTCGGCCTTTGTTCATCTTGATTAAGGTAAGAGTTTTGTTTAGTTTTTTATAATTTCTACTTTTTTGTAATCGTTGCTTAGTGTTCTTCAAAACCCATGCTTCAATTTTGTGAATTGATGATGATTTTGAAATGTGCCATTGATGAAATCATAAGTTTTGTGATGTTTGAAGATGAATTATGAAAGATATGTGTTAGATTAACATGTTTTTGTCTTTGGATGTTTGATGGATTTGAGTAATTTTGACTAAATTGAGAAAATAATAATTTGAGGGACTAAAATGTGAAATAAATGAAATTTATGGACTTGTATTGAGCATGGAAATATTCAGCCTAAGCATGGTGCGTGCAAATTTTGTGTATTTTGTGATTTTATGAAATAAGGACTAAAATGTCAAAATGTAAAAATGTGAGGGCTAATTTGTAAATTACCTTAAATATGTGTTTTTGGATTGAATTGAATGATTTGGTGAATAAATGGATTAAATTTGAATATGTATAGATCAAGAACAGAAGAAAACAAATTTAGATCACGGAAAGTCGAAAGTAATTGAATAACCGAATCCGATAGTTTACTCAAATTCAAGGTAAGTCTATATACAAATAATCGTATTTACATTGATATATGTTTGTTTATATGAAGATTCATAATGATGAATGTGTACAAGATGATGAGTACATGAAATCTGAGATAGTATCGACATGGTGTCAACATCCGAAAAAGTCCCGTATGAACTTAGGAATAGATAGGATTGCATATGTCATGACATAGGTGTCCGATATGTGATGTCATGTAAGACCATGTCTAGGACGTTGGCATCGATTTGAAATTTATGTGTAAGACCATGTCTGGGACATTGGCATCATATTGATTCGTGTAAGACCCTGTCTGGGACAGTGGCATCAATATCTGGTTACATGTAAGACCACGTCCAGGACGTTGGCATTGTACGACCATTCTGAGTATTCTTAGCTTCATATTTGATTCCGAACGGTTCAACGGGCAAATCCGAGAAATGAAGGACTATGTAAAACATATAAACAAGTCAGGACGTTTGAAAGATAAACTATGTATGTGTATGAAAGGTAAGTGTATATATGAACTTACCAAAATGATTATGTGTATGGATTTGATGAGATAATATGTGATATATGTTTGAATGTGTTATGAGCATAGTTGATGCTTTGAAATGTGATATGTTAGCAATCTATGGCTAAACAAATAAGCCAAAGAACATGTTATGAAATTGCAAATGGGAAATATTAATGATATTGTATCAATGTGATTATGTGCATTCTATGTTAAGTTTATTTGTATATGGCTTACTAAGCTTTTGAAAAGCTTACTTTGTGTGTGTTTGCTCTGTTTTATAGATCGTCAAAGCTATTAAAGGGTCGGGAAATTGTCAAGGATCATCACCACACTATCAATCTCTACTTTGGTACTTTTGAATGTGTATATAACTAAATATGGCATGTATAGGCTAGTTGTTTTGGAATATGTTTGATATATGTACATAGCCATGTGATATGGCTAGATAAATGGTTGTGTATGAAGGACTAGTTATGTCCTATGATGCTTAGTTTTGGTATAGCTTGATAGCAAATGAAATGGTCATATGAATGGTAAGCTTATTGATGCATAGTTAGCATATTATTGATGGTATGTTTGTGATGGAATATACTTTGAAGTGCTTGATGTTATATTCAGTTAAATGGCTTATAAGTTGGTGTGGTTGTTAAACTCATAAGTGGATAGAAGTGGTGTACAATTTGATATGTTTTAGTTGCCTCTGATGTATAGAAAGATGCTTATATGTGCTTGTAGGGATAGCCCATAGTGTGGGTGGCATTTTGGCCTTGAAAATGGCCTATAATTGTCCACATGGTTGAGCACACGAGCGTGTAGTTCAACCGTGTTCCTCATGGTTGTTTTTCAAAACAGGTCAGACTCGACCACGAGCTAGACACACGGGCATGTGACTAGCCGTGTGGTGGAAGTCAGTAGTGACCACGGGTGAGGCACATAGGCATGTCCATGGCCGTGCGGACAAGTCAGTATGTATGCCCTGTTTTGACACGGCTTAGACGCACGGGCGTGTCTGAGGCCGTGGGAGGCACACGGCCTGCCCACACTGGCGTGTGACCTATATAACTTAGAAAAAATTTTAAATTTCTGAGAATATTTGTATGTGTTCGGTTTATCCCCGACCCTTTTCTAAAGCATGTTAAAGGTCTCAAAGACCTATTTAAGGGACTCTTTGATGTGATTTCTCGAATTAAGTTATGAAATGTTTGTAAAAGTTTTTGATTGTCCGGTAATGCCTCTTGACTTAAACTGGCGATGGTTTCGAGTTAGGGGTGTTACGGATTCATTGATCAAAAGCAAAAAGAGTTTCTTGAATTGAAACAGGGTCGTATGTCTATTAAAGAGTACGAGCGAGAATTTATGAGATTGAGCCAATATGCACGAGAATGTGTCTCGACTGAGGCAATAATGTGTAAAAGGTTCGAAGACGTCTTGAATAAAGATATTCGTTTGTTAGTCAAATTTCTGGAAATAAAAAATATCTGTTGTACTTGTTGACCAAAACCTGATTCAAAAGATAAATATGTGAGAAAGAGATTCTCAAGTATATCATTTCAGTCTGCATCAAAGAAATTTCGAGATGAGTATAGTCGTTCAAAGGCTAATGCGGGACATTCGAGAAGAGATCGTGCAAGATCACATTCAAGCTTCCAAACTCTAGCTACTTCGATTACAAGTGTTGGAAATGTTAGATCTGAGTGATACAAGTGTAGACATTGTGGTAAAAGACTTCCGGGAAATTGTCGTTTAAAGGATCGAGCTTGTTTCAAATATGGATCTTTAGATCACTTTATCCGAGACTGTCCTGATTCTGTTGAGCAAGAGATTGTACAGAATCCGAAGTCGAATAACGCATCAGCTAGGGGTAGACCTCCCAGAAACACGAGAAATGTGAGTGGTACCTAGAGAGCTACGAAAGATACAGTTGCAAGATCTGAGGCATGAGCTCCTGCCAGAGCTTACGTCATTCGAGCTCATGAGGAAGGTTCGTCTCTAGATGTTATTATGGGTACATTTACTCTTTATGATACTTCTGTGATTGCATTGATAGACACAGGATCAACTCATTTGTATGTATGCATGAATTTAGTATCCAGTAAGACTTTCCTATAGAGTCTACTGAATTTTTAATTAGAGTATTGAACCCGTTAGGCAAAAGTGTATTGGTTGACAAAATGTTCAAGAATTGTCCGTTGATGTTTCGAGATATCTGTTTTTCGGCTGATCTGATGTTATTACCTTTTGATGAATTTGATATAATCTTGGGTATGGATTGGCTAACTTTGGATGATGCTGTTGTGAATTACAAGCGAAAGATTATTGATTTGAGATGTAAGAATGATGAAATAATATGGATTGAGTCCTGTGATTTGAATGGGCTACCGGTAGTGGTATCTTCTATGAAAGCTCTAAATTATTTGAAAAAAGGTTGTAAAGCTTATCTTGCGTATGTGATTGATACAAAAGTGACAAAAAAGAAAGTTTAATCTGTGCTTGTGGTTTGTGAGTTCCCTGATGTGTTTCCTGAAGAATTACTAGGATTACCTCCAATATAAGAAGTTGAGTTTGTCATTGAGTTAGTGCAGGGGACGACCCCTATCTCAATAGCTCAGTATAGAATGGCTCCAACAGAATTGAAAGAATTGAAGTCTCAGTTTCAAGAATTGACAGATAGAGGTTTCGCACGATCGAGCTTTTCACCTTGAGGTGCTCCCGTTTTGTTTGTGAAAAAGAAGGATGGTACGATGAGAATGTGTATTGATTATCGTCAGTTAAACAAAATGACCATTATGAATAAATATCCTCTGCCCAGAAAATATGATTTGTTTGATCAGTTGAAAGGTGCTACAGTGTTTTTGAAAATAGACTTGAGATCAGGTTATTATTAGTTGAGAGTCAAAGAATCAAATGTGCCGAAAACAGATTTCAGAACGAGGTATGGGCATTATGAATTTTTAGTTATGCCTTTCGGACTAACGAATGCCCCTGCAGTATTTATGGGTTTGATGAACTGGATATTCAGGCCATATTTGGATCGATTTGTTGTTGTATTTATTGACAATATTTTAATTTATTCTTGTGATGAGACGGAACATGCCGAGCACCTGAGAATCGTGTTACAGGCTCTATGTGATAACCAATTGTATGCAAAGTTTAGTAAATGTGAGTTCTGGTTACGCGAGTTTGGTTATCTGAGACATATAGTGTCAGCTGCGGGGATACGAGTTGATCCAAGTAAGATTTTAGCAATTTTAGATTGGAAACCTCCAAGAAATGTGTCTGAAGTCTGCAGTTTTCCGGGACTAGCGGGATATTATAGATGTTTTTGAAAGGCTTCTCAATGATTGCAACTCCGTTGACGAAATTACTATAGAAAGATGTTAAATTTTAGTGGTCAGAAAAGTGTCAGCAAAGTTTTGAACAATTGAAAGCATTGTTGACAGAGGCTCCAGTGTTAGTTCAACCTAAAACAGGTAAAGAATTCATAGTTTACAGTGACGCATCATTGAATGGTTTAGGCTGTGTGTTGATGCAAGAAGGCAAAGTTATAGCCTATGGTTTGGGACGGTTAGAATCACATGAAAAGAATTATCCGACGTACGATCTTGAATTATTAGCTATTGTATTTGCATTGAAGATTTGGCGTCACTATTTATTTGGTGAGAAGTGCCACATTTATACTGATCACAATAGCTTGAAATATCTAATGACTTAGAAAGAATTGAATTTGTGACAGGGGAGATGGTTAGAATTGCTAAAAGATTATGAATTAGTAATTGACTATCATCCAGGAAAAGGTAATGTTGTTGCTGACACTTAGAGACCAAAGTCTTTATTCGCTTTATGAGCAATGAGTACTTAAATTGATTAGTGTGATGATGATTCAGTTATAGATGATTTGAAAGTGAGGCTGTTGTTTATACAGCAGATTTGCGATGCTCAGAAAATTGACACCGAGATGATGGTAAAACGAGCTCAATGTGAGTTGAATTCTGATTCAAAATTTTGAGTTGATGATGATGATTGTTTGAGATTCTGAAATAGAATTTGTATTCTGAGAAATCCAGAGTTAATACAGATATTTTGAGTGAAGCGTATAATAGTCATTTATCGATTCTTCCGGGAAGTACAAAAATGTACAATAATCTGAAACATTTTTATTGGTGGCCTGGAATGAAACGGGATATCTTAGAGTTTGTTTCGAGATGTTTAGTTTGTTAGCAAGTCAAAGCTGAACATCAGGTGACATCCAGTTTATTACAATCGATCATGATTCCCTAAGTGGAAATGAGAGAGGATCACGATGGACTTTGTGTTGGGATTGCCCTTGTATCTAAGAAAGAAATATGCAATCTGGATGATAGTTGATAGATTAATGAAATCAGCTCATTTTATTCTGGTGAAAACGGATTATTCGCTTGATAAGTTACCTAAATTGTATGTTTCTAAGGTTGGGCAATCGCACGGGGTACCATTATCTATTGTTCTGATAGAGATCTGAGGTTTACTTCGTGGTTTTGGAAGAAACTGCAAGAGGCTTTAGGTACGAAGTTGCATTTCAGTACTATTTTTCATCCGCAAACAAATAGTCAATCGGAGCGAATCATTCAGATTCTCGAGGATATGTTGAGGTGTTGTATTCTTGAGTTCAAAGGTACGTGGGAAAAGTACCTGTCGTTGATTGAATTTGCGTTTAATAATAGCTTTCAATCAAGCATTAAAATGGCAGCATATGAGGCTCTTTACAGATGTAAATGCAGAACTCCATTGTATTGGACTGAGCTTAGTGAGAATAAGATTCACGGTGTAGATTTGACCAAAGAGACTGAGCAAAAAATGAAAGTGATTCGAAGCAGTTTTAAAGCAGCAACAGATCGTAAGAAGTCTTACACAGATTTGAAATGAAAAGATATTAATTTTGTGATCGGTGATAAAGTGTTTTTGAAAGTATCTCCGTGGAAGAAAGTACTCTGATTTGGCAGAAAAGACAAGTTGAGTCCAGCATTCATCAGGCCGCATGAGATTATTGAACGTATCGGGTCGGTTGCTTATAGATTTTTGTTGCCACCTGAGCTCGAGAAGATTCATATTGTGTTTCACGTATCGATGCTTAGACGATATAGATCTGACCTATTGCACGTGATTGCTCCTATTGAAGTTGAGATTCAGTCTGATCTATCATATAGCGAAGAACCGATTAGAATTCTAGCTCATGAGATCAAAGAGTTGAGAAATAAGAAAATTGCTTTAGTGAAAGTGTTGTGGCACAGACATGGGATTGAAGAGGCTACGTGGGAGCCCGAGGATGCTATGAGAGAGCAATATTCGAATCTATTCACTCGTAAGATTTTCGTGGATGAAAATCGCTAAGGGGGAGTTGTAACAACCCGGTTTAGAGCCTAGTCGAAACAGTGGTTTCGGGACCACATATCTGAGGTCAAAGAAATAATTTAATATGATTTTTATGTTTATGGTATGTGATAAGGTAGTGTGAAAGTTTCGTGTGGTAATTTTACCGTTTGTGTGCTCGATTAAACAAAAAAGATTTAATCGCGAAAAATGCAATAATTGTGTGCTAGTAGTTAAAAGTGTTTAATGGTTTTGGTTTATTAAACCAAAGGTCCTTAAGATGATATTATACCTTTAATAAGGTTAATGGTGGTAAATGGGCTTGTATTAAATGTTTTTCATGTTAATTCATTAAGGATAAAATACTAATTGATGTTTTAATATTAATTAAATTAAAACAAAACATGAATTAGTGTTCATTTTGTGTTCATCTTGTCGAAAATACAGAGAAAGAAAAGAAAAGAAATCTAGCTAGGGTTCGGCTAGAAATTTGCTCGATTAAGGTATCTGTTTTGATTCGTTTTCGATAATTTTTACGTTTTTGTGATCGTTGCTTTGTGTTCTATCAAGCCCATGCCTCAACTTCTAAATTGATGAAGATTTTGAGTTATGCCATTAATGAAATTGTGAGCTTTGTGATGTTAGTTGATGAAAAATGAAAGATCTGTGTTGGGTTAACATGTTTTGTATTTGGATTTTTGATGAATTTGAGTATTATGGGCTAAATTATAAAAATGAGAAATTGAGCGGCTAAAATGTGAAGTAAATGTGAAAAATGGGTTGCTAGGGACTAGTATGAAATCCGACCAAGCTTGGGTGCGAGTAAATTATTTGTATTTTGTGTAATTGTGAAATAAGGATTAAAATGTTAAAATGTGGAATTGTAAGGGCTAAACTGTAAAAAGCCCTAACTATGTGTTTATGAATTGTTTTGGATGAAGATGAGATTGAATGCGTTGAATATGATATTAGATAGATCAAGAAAAAAGAAATCCAGACCTAAATCGAGGCAAGAACAAAATGCTCGATTGATCGATTAGTATCGTTGTTTCTACGTCCGAGATAAGTTCGTGTATAATACGTATTGTTTAAACAATGCTCATATGTGATGAAAAGAATGGAAATGTGATTGTGGAGTTTGGTAATGTGAAATGTGAATTAGAAGATATGTGGCACTAAGTGTGTGTAAATATAATAGCTACAGTGATGAATGGCACTAATTGTGCGAGATAAAGAAAGCATCGGCTGTATTATTTGGCACTACTTGTGCGACGCTGAGAAAACTTTGGTTGAATATGATGGCACTAAGTGTGTGATATTATTATAGCTTCAGTTAATTAATTGGCGCTAAGTGTGGGAGTTCATCGAAAGTGTAAAGAGAATCGAATGAAGTATGGCATCGAGCATTGAAGTGGTAAATATGATAGATAAATATATGATGGTACAGGTATGTACAGAATGTAACAGCCCAATTTAGACCCTAGGTAGAACAGTGGTTTCGAGGCCAGAAATTCGAGGTCAAAAAAATATTTTAATATTATTTTTTGTGTTAATAGTATGTGATTGAGCATGTGTGAAAATTCTGTGTGAAGATTTTATCGATTGTGTGTTTAATTTGCAAAAAGGACTTAATCGCGTAATTTGTAAAAGCTGTGTGCTGATTGTTGAAGTATCTATGTGTTATGGCTTTTAAATGAAGTGGCCTTCTGAGGTAATTAAACCATTATATAGTGAATGGATGGTAGTTGGACAATTGTAACCAACTATCATGTGTTATATTATATTATTATTAAATGGTATTTTAGTAATTGAAGAAATAACATGTATTAATTAAAATAAAATACATTTGGAAGCCATTATCATCCTTGTTTTGCCGAATTTGAGAATGAAATAAGGGGTTTTAAAGCTTTAATGGTTTTGACACATTCATAGCTAAATTAAGGTATGCTTTTGCTTCAATTTTTTATGATATCTACGTTTTTGTGATCGTTGCTTCGTGCTCTTTCAAACCCATGCTTAAAATTTAGAAAATGATGGTTATTTTGAGATATGCCATTGATGAATGCTTGAGCTTTGTGATAGTTGTTGATAAATTATGAAAAATATGTGAATGTAAACATATTTTGTCCTAGAATTTTCAGTGAAATTGAGTAATTTGAGCTTACTTGAGAAAATGGGAAATTAGAGGACTAAATTGTGAAATAAATGAAATGTGTGGGCTTGTATTAGCATGGGAAGAATTCGGCTAAGCTTGTGTGAATAGAAATTTGGTGTTTATTTTGTGATTTTGTGAATTAGGGACTAAAGTGTCAAAATGTGAAAATGTGAGGGCTATTTTGCAAAATGCCCTAAAAAATGTGTGTATGGATTAAATTGAATGAATTGGTGATTAAATGGACTGAATTTGAACGTGTATAGACCAAGAAAGGAGAGGTTCGGATCGAGATCGAGGCAAAGATAAAGTGCTCGATTAATCGACTGTTTCGGTATTTATACGTCCGAGGTAAGTTCAGATATAGTTAAATTGTTAATTTACCTTCTATCTGATGTGAATTGAATGTTAGATATTGAATTAGAAATGTAATGAATAAAATTTGGTAACGAGGCACTAAGTGTGCGTAATTGAAATGAGACAGAGTTGATTAGCACTGTGTGTGCAAAACGATAGATGCTACGACTTATTGATTTAGAACTGTGTGTTCGATACCAACATAAGTTTGGTTTAACATACTGACTCTAAGTGTGCGATGACAATTATGTTTCGACTACGAAACTGGCACTAAGTGTGCGGATAAATCAAAAGAATAGCAAGGGTTGATTGAAATGCAAAGTCGAGCGGTTGAGTAATATGATTGGTGAGTAACTATGTGTTGGCTAAGGTACGATCGAAACCTATATAGTTGATGAAATTATAAATGAGTTTATGGAAGGTTAATTTAGCATATTAGCTTTTGATGGTATGGTATGTGTGACTGTGAGTTAATCTATGTGATGGATTATTTTTGCAAAATGTAATTTTATTAATGAGCAATATGTATTATGTTACGAACTTACTAAGCTTTTAAGCTTACTGTGTGATTTGTTTCTTTGTTTTACAATGTCAGTAAAGCTAGCTCAGATCCGAGGATCGTCAGCATTCCCATCACACTATCGACTAACTATTTTGGTACTTTTAAAGGATGTGCATATTTTAAATTTGGAATGTATAGGCTTGGTAATGTGGCATGTTTTGTAGTAAATGATCATTGTCATGTGATATGGCTTGAGGATTGAATAATGTTAGTATGAATGTGTAAGGTTATATGATAGATGAATATGGTATGTTTTATGTTTAAATGGTTGGTGATAGTCATGGATTGAATGTGAAATATGTGTGGTATATATAGTGATTAACCTATACGATTAGGATCTGAAATTGGTTGAGTCAGATGGGCACAATTGGGTAGAAATGATGTTTGGTTAGTAATGGTTTAGATGATGATTAAATGGTGCTTATATTGATATGATTGAGTGTCACTTGTGGTATAAATACTTGTGAATAGAAGCTTGTAGGTTAACTCAAGTGTGGATGGCAAGTTTGGTCTTGAAAATGACCTATACTTGCCCGTGTGCTCAATCGTGTCGTTTAAGTTTGCCAAGTGAAACAAGTCAGTAGCGACCACGGGCTGGACACACGGGCGTGTGACTGGCCGTGAAATGCATGTCAGGATCGACCACGGGTGAGGTACACGGGCGTGTCTCAGGCCATGCGGACAAGTTAGTAGGTATGCTTTGTTTTGACATGGCTTGGACACATGGGCGTGTCCAGGGCCTTGTGAGGCACACGGCCTACCCACACGGGTGTGTGACCTCTGTAGTTTTGAAAATGTTTAAATTTCTAGGAATTTTTGTATGTATTCAGTTTAGTCCCGACCTCTTTCTAGCATGTATTTAAGGTCTCGTGGACCTCATTAGGGGACAATATGTTGTGTCATGTTTTAATGATGATTAACCATGTGTTGTAAAATGGATGCGAAATATTCTGATTGTTCGGTAATGCCTCTTAACCCTATTTTGGCGATGGTCAGGTTAGGAGTGTTACATTTTATTAGTATTAGAGCTACGGTTTAGTCGATTCTCAGACTAATGTAGCGCGTGTGAGTCTAGCTATACATGCCATATATATATATATAATTGCGATAGTGTGATGAATCCTGACAGCCAAAAATGTGTTTTCATATAGTAATGCATCCCGATCGAGCAGTTACTGACGACGTAGAGAGTAACGCGCCTGCTCCCGCTCAAGGGACAGCGGCTACATCTAGGCCGAATAATAGTAGTGAGAGAGGAGAGGCTAAGCAAGCCTACTTTCGAATAATGAGTGAGTGGTTTCCAGAGTTCGTTCGAATGAATCCGGCAGCTCCACAACCTCCACCCCCACAAGTACCTGCTGTGCCTCAAGTTGTAGATCCAAATCGATTGAATAAGCTTCCTGTGGATAAGATCAGAAAGTACGGGGTCAAAGAGTGTAGGGCCACAGCTGATGATGATGCTGAGCTAGCTGAGTTTTGGCTCGAGAATGCAATCCGAGTGTTTAATGAGATGTCGTTGGCTCCTGATGAATGTATTAAGTGTATAGTTTCCTTGTTGAGATATACGGCTTATAATTGGTGGAAAACGTTGACATCTGTGGTTTCGAGAGAGAGGATCACCTGGGATTTCTTTCAAGCTGAATTCAGAAAGAAGTATATCAGTCAACCGTTCGTAGATCAGAAACGTAAAGAGTTTCTAGAGTTGAAACAGGGCCGTATGTTAGTTATGGAGTATGAACGAGAGTTTGTGAGACTGAGCCAATACGGGAGGGAATGTGTTTCGACCGAAGCTACTATGTGTAAACGCTTCATTGAAGGGCTGAATGAAGACATTAAATTGTTGCTTGGGATACTTGATATAAATGAATTTGTCATGTTGATTGAATGAGCTTGCAAAGCCGAGGAGCATAGTAAAGAAAACAAGAAAGCCGATTCTAAGGCTAGAAATGAAAGAAAAAGATCAATGAGTAAGACGCCTCAACCTTCGACGAAGAGATTTAGAGAAGCAAGCAACCAATCAATTGATTCGTTTGGACATCCGAGTAGAGATCGTGCAAGACAAAGTGTTGGTCCGAGAACTCAAGCTCCAATAGAATCAAGTGTTGGTAGTGCCAAAAGCAACATACCTGACTGTAGAAAGTGTGGAAGACGACATGTGGGAGAATGCTGGGGCAAGTACGACAATAGAGTTTGCTATAAATGTGGATCACGAGATTGTTTCATTAGAAATTGCCCAAAGTTAGCTGAAGAAGAAAATGTTCAGAATGTGAGACCGAGTAACACGACGGCTAGGGGTAGACCACCCAGAAATGCCAGGAATGTGAGTGGAAGTCAAAGAGGGACTACTGATTCAGCTGTGAGGTCGAAGGCAAGAGCACCTGTCAGAGCATATGCTATACGTGAGCAAGAGGAAACGCCATCTACAGACGTCATCACTGGTACTTTTACTCTATTTGATACTGATGTGATTGCATTGATAGATCTAGGTTCTACTCATTCTTATATATGTGTGAATCTGATATCAAATAAGACTCTACTTGTTGAGTTTACTGTATTTGTGATTAGAGTATCAAACCCCTTAGGCAAGTGTGTCATGGTGGATAATGTGTGCAAGAATTGTCCATTGATGTTTCGAGATGTTTACTTGCCGGCTAATTTAATGCTGCTACCATTCGATGAATTTGATATTATTCTGGGTATGGATTGGCTTACTTTGCATAATGCTATTGTGAATTGTAAAAGAAAGAGTATTGATTTGAGAAGTCAGAATGGTGAGATGGTTCGAATTGAATCCAGTGATTTGAAAGGGTTACCAGCTATTGTATCTGCGATGAAAGCTTTGAATTATATAAGAAAGGGTTGTTAAGCTTATCTGGCATATGTGATTGATACGAAAGTGTCAGAAAAGAAAGTTGAATCTACGCTAATGGTTAGTGAGTTTCCAGATGTGTTTCCTAAAGGATTATTGTGATTACCCCCAATCAGAGAAGTTGAATTCGGTATTGAATTAGTTCCAGGAACGACTCCTATCTCGACAGCTCCATATAGAATGGCACCAAAGGAATTGAAAGAGTTGAAGTCTCAGTTGCAAGAGTTAACTGATAGAGGATTTGTATGATCGAGTTTTATGCCCTGGGGTGCTCCTGTGTTGTTTGTGAAAAAAAGACGGCACTATGAGGATGTGTATTGATTACCGAAAATTGAAAAAGTGATGATAAAGAATAAGTATCCCCTTCCACGTATTGATGATTTGTTTGATCAGCTGAAAGGAGCTACAACATTTTCTAAGATAGATTTAAGATCGGGTTAATACCAGCTACGAGTCAAAGAGTCAGATGTACCGAAGACTGCTTTTAGAATGAGGTACGGACATTACGAATTCTTAGTTATGCCTATCGGACTAACAAATTATCCTGTAGAGTTTATGGATTAATCGAATATTCAGGCCGTATTTGGATCGTTTTATTGTGGTGTTCATTGATGATATTCTGATTTACTCTTGTGATGAGGCGCAACATGTCGAGCATTTGAGAATTGTGTTACAGACTCTACGTGAGAAGCAATTGTATGCAAAGTTTAGCAAAAGTGAGTTTTGGTTGCGTGAGGTTGGTTTTCTGGGACATATTGTATCAGCTGCGGCAATACGAGTTGATTCGAGTAAAATCTCGGCTATTTTAGAATGGAAACCTCCCAAAAATATGTCTGAAGTCCATAGTTTTCTGGGACTAGTGGGATACTGTAAATGATTTGTGAAAGGTTTCTCGATGATTGCGACTCCGTTGACGAAATTGCTACAGAAAGATGTTAAATTCGAGTGGTCGGAAAAGTGCCAACAGAGTTTTGAGCAGTTGAAAGTATTGTTGACAGAGGCGCTAGTGTTAGTTCAACTTGAGTCGGGTAAAGAATTCATAATTTATAGTGATGCATCGTTGAATCGTTTGGGTTGTGTGCTGATGCAAGAAGGCAAACTCATTGCTTATGCTTTGAGATAGTTAAAGCCACATGAAAAGAACTATCCGACGCATGATCTTAAATTAGCCACGATTATGTTTACATTGATGATTTAGCGTCACTACCTATTTGGTGAGAAATGTCATATTTATACCGATCATAAGAGTTTGAAGTATTTGGTGACTCAGAAAGAATTGAATTTGCGAAAGGGAAGATGGTTAGAATTGTTGAAAGATTACAAACTTGTGATTGATTATCATCCGGGCAAAGCTAATGTTGTTGCGGATGCCTTAAGTCGAAAATCTCTATGTGCTTTGCGAGCTATGAGTACTCAGATAGATCTATGTGATGATGATTTAGTTTTGGTTGAATTGAAAGTGAGATCAATGTTCGTACGTCAGATTTGTGATGCCCAGGAAAGTGATATTGAAATGATGGCTAAACGAGATCAGTGTGGATTGAATGTCAATTCAGAATTTCAATTTGATAGTGATGATTTGTTGAGATTCAGAAATCAAAATTGTGTTCCGAAGAATTCAGAGTTGATTCAGATGATTTTGAATGAAGCTCACAATAGTTGTTTGACTGTTCATCCCGGGACTACAAAACTGTATAATGATCTGAAATGGTTTTTTTGGTGGCATGGTATGAAATGAGACATCACTGACTTTGTATCTAAATTTTTAATTTGTCAGTAAGTTAAAGCTGAACATCAGGTTCTGTACGGTTTGTTACAACCGATTATGGTTCCTAAGTGGAAATGGAAGATAATCACAATAGACTTTGTGTCGAGATTGCCTTTGTCTCCGAGAAAGAAAGATGCAATCTGGGTGATAGTTGACAGATTGACTAAATCAACTCATTTTATTCCGGTGAGAACAGATTATTCACTCGATAGATTGGCTGAATTATATATTACTGAGATTGTGAGATTGCACGGGGTGCCACTATCTATTGTATCTGACAAAGATCCGAGATTTACCTCACGATTTTGGAAGAAATTGCAAAAGGCTTTAGGCACAAGATTGCATTTCAGCACCGCATTTCATCCGCAAACGGATGGACAATCCGAGTGGATCATTTAGGTTCTCGAAGATTTGTTGAGGTGTTGTATTCATGAGTTTGAAAGTACATGGGAGAAACATTTATCGTTGATTGAATTCGGATACAAAAATAGTTTTCAATCTAGCATTAAAATAGAACCGTATGAGGCTCTTTACGGTCGAAAATGCCGAACTCCATTGTATTGTACTGAGCTGAGTGAGAATAAGATTCACGGGGTTGATTTAATGGAAGAGACTAAGTAGAAAGTAGAAGTAATTTGTAACAGTTTTAAAGCGGCCTCAGATCGTCAGAAGTCTTATCCAGACTTGAAACGATAAGATATTGAATTTGAGCTTGGTGACAAAGTGTTTTTAAAGGTATCTCCGTGGAAGAAAATACGTTGATTTGGCCGGAAAGGCTAGCTGAGTCCGAAGTTCATTGGACCGTATGAGATCATTAAACGAGTTGGGCCGGTTGCTTTTAGATTGATGTTGCCACCTGAGTTAGAAAAGATTCATAATGTGCTTCATGTGTCGATGCTCCGTCGTTACAGATCTGATCTGTCTCATGTAATCGCTCCTACTGAGGTCGAAATTCAGTTAGATTTGTCGTTTAGGGAAGAACCGATTCTAATCTTAGCACGAGAGACCAGAGAGTTAATGAATAAAAGAATTTCCTTAGTGAAAGTGTTGTCGCACAAACACAGAGTAGAAGAGGCTACGTGGGTGTCTGAGAACGTTATAAGAGAACAATATCCACACCTATTCATTGGTAAGATTTTCGGGGACGAAAATCCCTAAGGGGGGAGAGTTGTAACTACCCGGTTTAGACCCTAGTCGAAACAGTGGTTTCGAAACCACAAATTTGAGGTCAGAAAAATATTTTAATATTATTTTCTGTGTTAATAGTATGTGATTGAGCATGTGTGAAAACTCTGTGTGAAGATTTTAACGATTGTGTGTTTAATTTGCAAAAAGGACTTAATCGCATAATTTGTAAAAGTTGTGTGCTGATTGTTGAAGTATATATGTGTTATGGCTTTTAAATGAAGTGGCCTTATAAGGTAATTAAACCATTATATAGTGAGTGGATGGTAGTTGGACAATTATAACCAACTATCATGTGTTATATTATATTATTATTAAAGGGTATTTTAGTAATTGAAGAAAGAACATGTATTAGTTAAAATAAAAGAACTTTGGAAGCCATTATCATCCTTGTTTTGTCGAATTTGAGAAAGAAATAAGAGGTTTCGAAGCTTTCATGGTTTTGGCACATTCATAGCTAAATTAATGTATGCTTTTGTTTTGATTTTTGATGATTTCTACGTTTTTGTAATTGTTGCTTCGTGCTCTTTCAAACCCATGCTTAAAATTTAGAAATTGATGCTGATTTTGAGATATGCCATTGGTGAATGCTTGAGCTTTGTGATAGTTGTTAATAAATTATGAAAAATATATGAATGATAAACATATTTTGTCTTGGAATTTTTAGTGAAATTGAGTAATTTGAGCTTAATTGAGAAAATGGGAAATTGGAGGACTAAATTGTGAAATAAATCAAATGTGTGGGCTTGTATTAGCATGGGAAGAATTCGGCTAAGCTTGTGTGAGTAGAAATTTGGTGTATTTTGTGATTTTCTGAATTAGGGACTAAAGTGTCGAAATGTGAAGGCTATTTTGCAAAATGCCCTAAAATATGTGTGTGGATTAAATTGAATGAATTGGTGAACTGAATTTGAATGTGTATAGACCAAGAAAGGAGAGGTTCGGATCGAGATCAAGGAAAATACAAAGTGCTCGATTAATCGATCGTTTCGGTATTTCTACATCCGAGGTAAGTTCAGATATAGTAGAAATTGTTAATTTACCTTCTATGTGATGTGAATTGAATGATAGATATTGAATTAGAAACGTAATGGATGAAATTGAGTAACGAGGCACTAAGTGTGCGTACTTGAATTGAGACAGAGTTGATTAGCACTTTGTGTGCAAAATGATAGAAGCTACGGCTTATTGATTTAGCACTGTGTGTGCGATACCGACATAAGTTCCATTTAACGTACTGACACTAAGTGTGCGATGACAATTATGTTTCGACTAAGAAACTGGCACTAAGTGTGCAGATAAATCAAAAGAATAGCAAGGGTTGATTGAAATGCAAAGTCGAGCGGTTGAGTAACATGATTGGTGAGTAACTAAGTGTTGGCTAAGGTACGATTGGAACCTTTATGGTTGATGAAATTATAAATGAGTTTATGGAAGGTTAATTTAGCATATTAGCTTTGGATGGTATGGTATGTGTGACTGTGAGTTAATTTATGTGATGGATTATTTTTGCAAAATGTAATGAGAAATATGTATTATGTTACGAACTTAGTAAGCTTTTAAGTTTACTGTGTGATTTGTTTCTCTATTTTACAGTGTCACTAAAGCTAGCTCGGATCCAGGGATCGTCAGCTTTCCTATCACACTATCGGCTAACTATTTTGGTATTTTTGAAGGATGTGTATATTTTAAATATGGCATGTATAGGCTTGGTAATGTGGCATGTTTTGTAGTAGATGAACATTGTCATGTGCTATGGCTTGAGGATTGAATAATGTTGGTATCAATGTGTAGGGTTATATGAGAGATGAATATGGTATGTTTTATGTTTAAATGGTTGGTGAAAGTCATGGTTTGAATGTTAAATATGAATGGTATATATAGTGATTAACCTATATGATTGGGACGTGAAATTGGTTGATTCAGATGGGCACAACTGGGTAGAAATGATGTTTGGTTAGTAATGGTTTAGATGATGATTAAATGGTGCTTATATTGGTATGATTGAGTGTCATTTGTGGTATAAATGCTTGTGAAATGAAGCTTGTATGTTAACTCAAGTGTGGATGGCGAGTTTGGTCTTGTGTGCTCACACGTTGTAATTTTCCATCTTTTGTAATCGCTGCTTCGTGTTCTTCAAAACCCATGCTTCAATTTTGTGAATTGATGAAGATTTTGAAATATGCCATTGATGAATCCATGTGTTTTGTGATGTTTGATGATGAATTATAAAAGATATGTGTTTGATTAACACAGTTTGTCTTTGAGTTTTTGGTGATTTTGAGTATTCTAAATTAAATTGAGAAAATAATATTTTGAGGGACTAAATTTTGAAATAACTAAAATATATGGACTTAGATGAGTATGAGTAAAATTCGGCTAGGCATGGGTAACATAAGATTCTGTGTATTTTGTGATTTTGTGAAATAAGGACTAAAATGTCAAAATGTGAAAGTGTGGGGGCTAATTTGTAAATTTCCATAAATATGTGTTTTTGGATTGAATTGTATGAATTGATGAATAAATGGGTTAAATTTGAATATGTATACATCAAGAACCGAAGAAAACGGACTTAGATCGTAGGCAATCAAAAGTAATTGAGTAGCCGAGTTCATTTCCGTTTATTCGAATCCGAGGTAAGTTTATATACAAATAAACGTATTTACATTGATCTATGTATGTTTGTATGAAGATACATAATGATGAATGTGTACGAGATGAGGAGTACGTGAAATCTGAGATAGTATCGACATAGTGTCAACATTAGAAAAAGTCCCGTACAGGCCTAGTAATAGATAGGATTACGTATGTCATTACATAGGTTTCCAATATGTGATATCATGTAAGACCACGTCTGGGACGTTGGCATTGAATCGAGATTTTGTGTAAGACCACGTCTAGGATGTTGGCATCGATATGAGATTTACGTGTAAGACCATGTCTGGGACATTGGCACCGTATTGATTCGTGTAAGACCCTATCTGGGATAGTGGCGTCAATATTTGGTTACATGTAATACCACGTCTGGGACGTTGGCATTGTACGACTATTCTTAGCATTCTGAGTGTCCTATTTGATTTGAACGGTTCAATGGGCAATTCTAAGAAAACGAAATGATATGTGAAATGTATAAACGAGTCAGGTACGTTTGAAAGGTACATTATGTATGTGTGCCCTAAAAATGGCCGTACACGCCCGTGTGCTAGGCTGTGTGCTAGGTCGTGCCAAACTTATAGGGTATACTGACTTATGCCACAAGCTCGTGTGTAAGGCTGTGTGGAGCATACTGACTAGATTTTATTTTCAACACCAGGGGACACACAGCCGTGTATATAACTGTGTGTCACACACAGCTGAGACACACGCCTATGTCTCTGCCCGTGTGGACAAAAATAGGCTATTTACCAAGCCATTTTGCCACCCAAACTTGTGCACACCTACATCAACCCAATTGGAACCAAAACATAGCATCAATATGCAGTTTAATCTTCCAATTAAAACATAACTCATGCACGTTCTATATTCTCATTCTCCATACACACGATTCATAAACAATGCCATAACTTTCATAGCAAATTCACTTATCAACTCATCAAAAATAACTAATCTCAAATATGCATTATTTAGCCTAATCTCAAAAGCCTACCAATTCTTAATATCAACCATTTAGTATCTACCATATCTATATCTACAAGCTTCATAATATAAGCCATACACATATCCATCATGAACTTACAATACAAACCATATATGCACATATATATACATAACCAAAACAACCAATTTAAGCCAACTCTCATGGCTATATTTACAAACCAAAACATATACATTTACAAGCCATTTCAAATGACCAAAATCATTATCAACCCATAATCAAAATGACTCAAAATACCTATACATGCCATATACTGAAATCATAAGCTTAAAA
Organism: Gossypium bickii; assembly: GCA_025503065.1. Lineage (NCBI taxonomy): Eukaryota > Viridiplantae > Streptophyta > Magnoliopsida > Malvales > Malvaceae > Gossypium > Gossypium bickii. Next base: position 54,743,017 of record CP106717.1, on the reverse strand, counting down.
GTACCAAATTGATAGCTTGATAGTGTGATATAGTCTTCGACGATCCCCAAATTTTAGCTTAGCTTAGAAATCACTATAAAACACAAAAAAATAAACAATGTAAGCTTTATAGCTTAGTAAGCTCGTATGATAATAAAAAATAAATATCACCATTCATATACATTCTCAAATAAGTAACATAAATTGCATCAAAGCATTAAACACCAAGTTAACATGAATTTAACCACATAATTGATCATAAGCTCACAACTTCCTTTGATTCATTGCTCAAATAGTTTACCGTACATACATGTACTGATACGAATATATTTCTCACCAACTCAAATTTTTAATATACCCGTTGAACCATTCAGAATAGAAGTCGAATACTCGGGAGTATTGCACACTAAGTGCCAATATCATGGACCGAAGCCAACTCAATATATCTCACACCCGAAGTGCCGATATCATGGCCCGAGGCCAAATCAAAGTAACTCGCACCTGAAGTGCCGATATCATGGCCTGAAGGCAAATCAAAGTAACTCACACCCAAAGTGCCGATATCATGGCCCGAAGCCAAATCAAAGTAATTCACACCTGAAGTGTCGATATCATGGCCCAAAGCCAAATCAAAGTAACTCACACCCGAAGTGCCGATATCATGGCCAGAAGCCAAATCAAAGTAACTCCGAATGACTTGTCACTAATATCGTAATCTATTCCTAGGTTCAGCTGGGATTTCGAATGCTGAATTGTTGTCGAACCACTATCAAACATATCAGTAGTCTCGTATTCACAGTTTATTCAATATCAAAGCATATAAAATACATTTGTAATGAAACTTAGAACATACGAACTTACCTTGGACGTAAAAATGAAGACACGAGTCAAGTAATCTGAGACTTTGTTCTTTCCCCGATCTAAGTTCGTATTTCACTTTTCTTGATCTATATAATATCAAATTCAGCTTATTTAATTATCTCTCTATTCAATTTAATCCAAAACACTCATTAAAGCACATTTACACTTTTACCCCTAATATTTCAACATTTTTACAACTTAGTCTCTAGGCTCGTAAAACAAAATTCATTTAATTTCATCACAAACCAAGCCTAGACGAATATTTATCATGCTTATAGCAGCCCAAAATTTTAATTTATTACACATTTTAACCACTAAATTTACACATTTCACAATTTAGCCCATAATTTGCATTTTCATTAAAAATTACTTAACAAAACATCACCAAGCATTCATAATCTATCAATAAACTTCAACATACATGCTTATTCATCAATGGCAACATTCAAAATCTTTAACAGTTTTGCAAATTAGCCCCTGGGATAGCTAGACCTAGTTGCAACAATCACAAAAAAATAGAAGTCATTTAAAACCGAACAAAAATGTACTTACATGCTCAAGAAGAAAAGGCTGAAAGCTTGAAGCTTTGTTAATGGCTTCCTTAGGTTAATTTCGATTGGAGAAAATGAAGGAAGAAAGATGATACAAATTGTTTAGATTAATTTACCTTTATTTACCAGATTACAAAATTAACATTGGTATATAACATAAAAATAACTTAATACTTGTCCATAATTGTCCATTATAGCTAATAATGGTAAAATTACCCCATAAAGACTTCCACTATTTAATTTCATAGCTATTGAACCCTTTTAACTTATAGAACATCACTTTTGCACTTAACGCGATTTAGTCATTTTTATCAAATTAACCATTCAGACGATAAGATTTCTAAATGAAAATTTCACACAATGATATTATCATTCTGTAGACATTAAAATAATAATGAAATAATTATTTTGACTTCGGATTTGTGGTCCCGAAACCACTGTTCAAATTTGACTAAAAACAGGCTGTTACAATACCAATCTCATAGATGTCCACTAATATATTAATAGTCTAATTGCCACTTAAGAACCTTAAATTTAAGATTCCATAGCGATTAGACACCTTTAGCTAATAGAACACCATTTTTGCACTTTACGCGATTTAGTCACTTTTATCAAATTAAACACTCAAACGATAAAATTTCTTAACGAAAATTTCACACAACTATACTATAATGCTGTAGACCTTACAATAATAAAACAAACCATTTCAACTTCAGATTTGTGGTCTCGAAATCATTGTTCTGATTTGACTAAAAACAGACTATCACATATATACATCTTTTTGAATTAAGTATGGAAAAATTCCCAAGTGACACTTTCTTTCGGTACAACAGAAATCAATGTATTCTACCATTGGTAAACTGAATGTTTTAATAGAGATATAGTACATTTCAAACATTTGGCCCGTGTACAAGATAATTAACCTAAAACCCTGGTACTATTTTCTAACCAGAACTCAGCTCTTTCAGGATCATTTTCGGTTATAGCTCTGAATTCTTCTGCACCATATTTGCGAATAATATCCACAGTTCTGTACCTTGTGGCATATCAGAAATTGGTTGAGAAACAGAAGGGCTGGAGGTTGTTGTACAGCTGGTTTTGTTCTTACAAACTCTGTAAACCATTCGTTCATCATTTGGAAGAAGGCTTCTTTAGCCTCTCCTCCTCGACCCTCAGATACGGGCCTTCTACTACATGAGGCTACTTTTTGAATTGAAGCTTGAGTATTGCTCTTAGCATCTTCAGATTTAACTTAGTTGGATGAAATTACTATATGAAAAACATATTTAAAATGGTTAGGAGATATCACACTATCACAGGTTATATAATGGCATGTATAGCTAGACTCGTATATGCTACGTTAGTCCGAGAATCAGCTAAATCGTAGCTTTGATACCAATAAATGTAACACCCCTAACCGAATCCATCGCCAGAACAGGGTTACGGAGCATTACGAGAATAAACAGATCGAAAATAGACATTTCAAATTATTTAACATCCATGTCAGGTATTATTCATAAAGTCCCTTATATGAGCCATCGAGGCCCAAAACATACATTAGAAACAAGTCGGGACTAAACCGAGACTCATATTCTTATTTGCGAAATATCAAAATTTTTCCTAGGTACAGGGTACACACGCCCGTATGGTCAGATAGTGTGGCTCACATGGCCAAGAAACACGCCCAAGTCTCAAGCCATGTCAGCATTCGAAATGGGTTATTTTCAAAGCCACTTTTCTCACCCAATTAGTGTTCCACCTGCATAAACACTTTAACACATACACAAGCCAATCCAAGACATTTAAACCAAGCTAAAAATCAAGTCTTATACAAGGCATATTACTTCATAAATCCATATATCCAAATTTACCTATTTGACCAAAAATACATTTAGACTTACTTATGAAATTTACTATCAATTGTCCATACTTAACACTCATATCAAACATGACATTATCTCATATATATATACATCAAAACACATTCATCACAAGCCATTCCAATGGCTAATTACAACTAAAACATTTATATACCAACATTGGCTATTTAAACCTATACAAGCCATTATAACCAAAAATTAAATTTCTTTTTATACCAAAATGAGCTGATGGATAGTGTGATGTGTCTTCGACTAGCTTCCAACCTTAACGAGCTTTCGAGCTACTATAAAAAAGAGAAAATAAAACAGGGTAAGCATTTAATGCTTAGTAAGTTTGTATAACAAGAAAATAACTTACCATTCACTTACATTTAAGGTAAGCATATAAAATGCATCCAAGCAATTTGGCTAATAGCCTAAACACACAACTTCATCAACATGTTAGTGATGTATTTCATGTGAATATCAAGAATCAGGGCTGAGCTGATAAAATATCAAATTTCCATGTGTTTTTAGGTGTATACAGGTAGTATCTCATTTAGATTTCACCTTAACTTATATCAGAACTTTGTCCATTGAACCATTTGAAATATCGATGGATACACAATAATACACACGAAGTGTATGAATCAGTAATCTTTCAATTCATATTCGGGAGTGCTCGTTAAATCGCATAATCGGGAAGCCCTCTCTTGAGTCTATAATGGGAAGCATATCCAAGCTGTATAATGGAAAGCTCATAAGAGCCATAATCAGGAAGCTCATGTGAGCCAATAACGGGTAGCTCCGAAGAGCCATAAATCGGGAAGCTCAAAAAGAGCCATATATTGAGAAGCTCATAAGAGGTGTGGCGTGTTTACAACACATGCAGAATCACAACTAATTGGGATACTCCGAAGAGCTATTAACGGGAAGCTCTTAAGAACAATATAACAGGGCGCTCGAGATGGCTAATATCAGGATGTTCTTTCAAGTTGTGGTGTGTCTGCAACATATGCATGACCATAACCAATACGGGAACCCAATATCTATCGAATTTCATTTATTCAAATGGGACTTATTATTTATTAGGCCTTGTTGGATATGTGATCAATTCCATATATATATATGACATAAACACAATTTACATATATAACATTCAATTCATACTTAATAATAAATATACAAAATTTAGTTACACGAACTTACCTTGACAATGTTCGTGAACTTGTATGCTATTAATCCGTTACTTTTTCTTTACCTCGATCTAGCTCCATATTTGATCTATTCGGATCTATACAAGTAAATTTAGCTCAATTTAATATAATTCATATTCAATTCAATTCAATTCACATACTAGGAAAAATTACCATTTTCACCCTATACTTTTAATTAATGATGATTTCATCCCTAGGCTCGAAAAATCAAATTCACGCAATTTAATCCTTATTCCAAGCCTAACTAATTTTTACATATAACATTTTCAGCCCATGTAATTCATAAAATTTAGAATTTTTCCATGAATTTTACATCTTTACAATTTAGTCTATAAATCACAATTTCATGAAAATTCAGTTTACAAAAGTTGTTTCTCTATCAACAACCTTTCATTTTCTACCATAAATTTCACAATTCATGCATATTCATCAGTGGAAAAACCCTATTACTTTGATAACTTTGCAAATTAATCCCCGAGATAGCTAAATTAAGCTATTACGATCTCGAAAATATAAAAATTACTAAAAACGAGACTTGAATACTCACCTAATTAGGTCAAATAAGTTTTCTCTTTCTTAAAATCTCCAAGGCTAGGGTTTCCATATTTTATTTGGGACAGATGATGATAAAATGATGATATTTTCTTTATTTTATTATTTATTATCTTTCCAATTTTATCCTTTTCTTTTTCTAATTTTCCATGGATGAATCATCAAACTTATCCACTAACTCCTCTTAATGGTCTATTTTCCATATAAGGACCTCCAATTTTGAATTCCATCGCTATTTAATCCTTTTAGCTACTAGAATTCAACTTTTTTATTTTATGCAATTTGGTCCTTTTATCAATCAATCATGTAATTGGTAAAATTTTCTTAACAAAATTTTTATACGATATTCCTATTATACGGTAGAAAATAAAATAATTTTAAAATAATTTTTCTTATAGACTCAAATTTGTGGTCCCAAAATCACTATTCTGATTTCACTGAAAACGACCTAATACACAAGTTCATGTGAATTTTCTTGATTTAGACATTTTGTTACTCATTATCAACACTTCTTATTTTTCTTTTAAATTTTTTCCTTTATATTATATTTCATATTTCTTGTCGCAGTATTTTCTTGTATGCACTTTTTCGTCCGCTAGGAGCACACGAATCCCAATGTCAATACAATAACAAGAATTGAACATTTTTGTAACAGTCCGGTTTAGACCCTAATTAGAACGAGTGGTTTCGGGACCACTTAACCGAGTTAAAATATTATTTTTATTATTTTAATAATGTTTATAGTGTGGTAGTATTATTGTATGAAAGTTTCGTAAAGAAATTTTACCGATTAAATAGTTAATTTGGTAAAAAGTATTAAATTGCGTAAAATGAAAACTATGTGTGCCATTAGTAAAATGACTTATTTGATAATGGCTTTATAAATGGGAGTCCTTGCATGGTAATTATACCATTGCATATGTGAGTGGACGGTAGTGGACCTTGAATTACATAATTTATATGGTTATTAAACATGGGTATTTTGGTAAATTATGGAATAATGCTTAATAAAATAAAGCCATATGTTATATTTTATTATGTTTCATCATCTTCAACCGAATGACTAAACAAAGAATAGGTTTTGGAAGCTTTAACATTCGACCATGGTTTTCTAAGGGATTAAGGTTCGGTTTTTGATCCATTTTTAATGGTTTCTATGTTTTTGAGCTCGTTGCAGCTCGGTTTAACTGACTCGTACCTCAATTTCTGAAATTGCTTGTGTTTTTGAAATGTGCCATTGATGAGTGCATGTTTGTTTTAATATTTCTTGTTAAATTATTGATGATTGTTTATAGATATACAAGTTTTATAAAGAGATTTTTGATGAAATTGAGTATTTGGGATTAAATTGAAAAAAAGATAGAATTTTTGTGGTTAGAAATGTGAATAAAATGAAAATATGGGCTGTTTAAATACTATAGAAAATTCAAGCAAATACATGTATATTGGGATTTTGTGTATTTTTGCATAATTATGCATTAAGGACTAAATTGTTAAAGTATGAAAATATAAGGGCTATTTTGCAAAATGGCCAAAATACCTATATATGTATTTAATTGATTATGTTAGTGAATAATTGAGTTAAATTTGGTTAAATTAGATCAAGACAAACGAATTCAAGATTTTGAGCGAGGAAAATCGGAAAGTAGACGAATAGTCGATGGATATACGAGGTTAAATCGCGGTTAAAAAAATCGAATTATTAGCTACTGAAATTATTTTAATTGATGTTAATTGTTTACATAGTGAATAAATTACTAAAATTTATCGGCTCTATGAATATGTTGCAGTCACTGAATTATATGATTAAATTGATAAAAGAAAATTAATTATATGTTATAAGAAATGATGGATAATCGGATGAATTGTGAGTATGTAATGGTAGATATGTTAAATGGCTTTGTACTTAATTATATTAATATTACATGATGATGGAATGTCGTAATATATATATTCGGTCTTGTGTTTGGTAGTAATGAAGTACTTTGGGATTGAGTAAATGTATATTGGAGTTAATTGAGCTTTAGTATATGATAAATTAAATGCCTTGTATGTGGTAAGTTACTAAGTAAAATACTTGTGGTTGATTAAATTAAATATTATATATACATATATGTGCCAAATTGAAATGTATAAAAAAATTGAGGTTGTCGAATGCAAATAAAGTTGATAAATTTGAATTGATGAATATTGAGTAATTGAATTTCGGCATAGAGGGTGCGAGTATAAAAGGTTACATATGTAAAAATTGCACTAAGTGTACGAGCTTGATTATTGAGCACTAAGTGTGCAAGCTTAAGTATCGAGCACTAAGTGTGCGAATTTGATATACAATGTTGAATAACTATTGTCACTAAGTGTGCGACTTTTCGAGTAATTGGGAATAGTTGAATGTATTTTTGCCTTGAATTTCTTGAGAAGTATTTATGATTTATAAATTTGAATTTGAGCTGGTGAGTTTTATCAGGCTTTGTGCCTAGCAGACTCTATGCCGGTGTATTAAATCAGGCTTTGTGCCTAGCAGGCTTCGTGCTGGTGTATTAATCAGGCTTTGAGCCTAGCAGGCCTTGTGCCGGTGTGTGATACAGGCTTGTGCCTAGCAGGCTTTATGCCGGTGTATTAATTTAGGCTTTGTGCCTAGCAGGCTTTATGCCGGTGTTTTAATCAGACATTGAGCCTAGTAGGCCTTGTGCCGGTGTGTGATACAGGCTTGTGCCTAGCAGGCTTTATGTCGGTATACTAATATAAGCTTTATGCCTAGCAGACTTTATGCCGATTTGGCATCGATATGTGATTGCATGTAAGACCACGTCTGGGACGTTGGCATTGTACGATATGTGTGATTATCCGTGTATCCTATCCAATTCTGAATGGATCAACGGGTAATTTACCGATTTGTAATATATAAAGTAAAGGTTATAAGAGATATAAGAAGCACATGATATATGTTACATAATTTATGTTAGATTATATGCTAAATGAAATATGAATTACATGGATTATATGTTACAATTAAATGTGTATATGATACATAATACTTGGTTTACATGATTTATATGTTATAGGAACTTCATGATTTATAGGAATACATGCTATACGAATTACATGAATTACATGGATATTATATTGCTACAAGAGTTATATGATTTACATGAATATATGTTATACAGGTTACATGATTTACTGAGAATTGATCACATACACTGAGTAGATGGATTATAAAGATGATGTGTTACATGAATTATATAAGTTACAAGATGAAATCTTATATGAGATATTTGATGGGTATAAATTAAATGAAAGATGAATTAGATATTAAATAGACATTATATGTTTGGTTTCTTCCTTGTGAATGGATAAACTATTGTTTTTACTGATGAATTGATGTTATACGGTATAATTTTGCTATCGGTTATATGAATGTGTTACAGGTCATTTGAATGGGAATAATTTGATATGAATATTTTGTGAATTTAAATGCTTATTGTTTTTACTCATGATGTTTGATGAAATATGAATAGGTAATATTTATACGGTATAAGTATAGATGGCTACCAAGTATATGGATCTTAATGAGCAAGATATTGAGTATTCAATGATAATTTCATTGATTTGACTGAAAAGATGACGATGTGAAAATAGAAATGAGGATACGAATCAGTACAAGTATATGTGTAATACTCGACAAGTAAGTGACATTGATAAATTCATGTGATACGTGAGTAGATGTGATAAATTACGCATGGATTACATGACTATTAAGGAAATAAATATTAAATTAAATAAGGCTGGTTCAAAAGCAATCAAATTGCTTAAAATGACAAGCTAATTGTTAAATCTTTTATATAGTGTTGTTAATTATACGAGCTTACTAAGCTTATTAGCTTACTCTGTTTATTCTCTGTATTTTATAGTGATTCAAATGTTCGCTCGGGTTGGAAATCATCGAAGATTTCATCACACTATCTAGGGGGTAATTGGTATTTCTGAACTCTTTTATGTGGGATAATATGGCATGTATAGGCTAGTTAATAAGTTGAATTATATGGTCACTTGTGTATATGAATGAGATATGATCTGTTGTAGTTTGATCAAGCTATGTGATATGGCTTGAGTGAAAATGGTTGATTTGATAGAGAAGTATTATATGATATATTCATCTTGTGATAGTTTTGTTAATTGGCATTTTGGTATAGATGATATATATATACTTGAACATGTTATGCAAATGATGCTTGTAGATACATGTCACAAGAGCTGTGAAAATGGCTTAAACCAATCCTGTTTTGTGCCACACGGTCAGAGCACACGAGTGTGTGACTTGACCGGTGACCCTATTTCGTAAGTTTTCCTATATCTTTTATATGTTATTAAATTATTCCCCGTTGAGTAATTAGAATTTTATATGCTTGTTTTAAGCATGCTATAAATATGAATGCTTGATATTATTGAATTCAGATGATGTTTGATAAAAGTTTAAAATTTTACTGTTTTAAACTGTATTACAAGTCCGGTAATGCCCCTTACCTATTCCAGCGACGGTTACGGGATAGGGGTGTTACACTTTTTAGGGAAATTTTCTTGTCTGTGCTTTAATTATTTTACAGTAAGGGCAATGTATGCTCTAAGGTGCAGGGGGATGTACATAGGATTAGTGTAACATTAGGGAATTAGGGGGCTTTGCAATTATTATGTTTTTGTGTGTTTGGTATGCTCTATCTATTAATTTGTTATGTTTGGGGGCCCCGGGAAGGCTCGGGGTTAAGCCGAAGCCTTGGCCAAAATTTCAATTTTTGGGCACTTTAGGGGAGAGCTGGCTGGGGCAGGTTTTATGAGTTGTTGCTTGTGATTAGTTGACACAAGAGTTGGAGTAGTAAAGTGGCAAAGAGACGCCACTTAAGAGGTTGGTAGTGACGCCACAGGGGAGCAGGGAGGGAGCAGGTTCGAGTCGTATAGCTTGTTTTTTTTTTTTTTGGTGTTTGTTTTGCGTTGGGATGAAGAGGAGTGATTTCAGTTTGGACTGTGAGGAGTGGGGGTTGAACAAGTCAAATAATTTGAAAGGGTTGCCATGAGTGAAAGGTGGAGTTTGAATTTTTTTTCAAATTCATTTGAATGGGTGAACGAGAGTGAAAGTAGGAGGAAAATATGGGATTGTGTGTTGGTGCAGGTGATGGTCGAGTTTGGGATGCTTGAAGGGGGAGAAGTCAGATTTGGCTTGTAGTGGGTGTGCCAAATTTCTTTTAGCAACTTAGGCTTTTTAGGTGAGTCTTTCGGTCATGTGTGAGTAGGTGTGCCGATTCTGGTAGGATCTATTGAGCTCTTTTGTTCCCTTTGAGCCTTAATCTCTATATGCCAAAATTGCTAGCTAGCTTTTATTTCTCTTCTCCTTCTTACCTTTAGTCGAACCTTAGCTTCATTTTACTCATCATTTCCACTATTCTCTCTTCTTTTTCTTTTCCCCCCTAAGCCGAAATCTCTTAAGCCTCTTTGCCTAATATCTTCTTTCCCTTCCACTTATTCTCTCTAATCTCACAACCGAAAGCACCATATCATTTCTTTGCGATCCATCTTTCTTCTCTATTCCTTCTAAAAGCCGAACCTCATCCTTATTCCTCTTATTGATCGAATCATCATCATCTTCTATCCTTCATCTCTCTAATTCCTTTTGCTTTAGCGAAATTCCCCTAGCCCTTTTCTTCTTATTTCTTCGCACACCGAAACATTTCCTGTTGTTCTTCTCATTCGTTTCTTTGGTGTTAATTAGTTTTCAGGGTGGTGACTTATATCTTCTGTGTTTCTTTTTCCATTTGCTATTTCCATTTATGGGTAGTCGAACCAAATCCGAATCTACACCTTTCTATTGACTTTACTGATAGCTGAACTCAGAACTTCTAATCGGTGCACCCTTGTTTTGGTAAGGGACCTTCTTTGCTTTTCTAAGTGTTTCTCTTCTTTTTCTCTTTGTTATGTCTAATCGAAGGCTCTGATTCGTATTGGTAGACGTAGGGTAGTGGTAAAGGGATGTGTCTTCACCGTTTTTTCTTTGAGAGGCCACTTCCAAAGGGGACGTTGGGATTTCGGCGATTCCTGAATCCAAGTTTAGTAGCCTCTGGTTTCTGTTGATCTAGGTAAGAAACCTCTTCAGTTGAGCGTATATTCTTACTTTTATCTTATTTAATGCCTTAACCCGGTCTTCTGATAAAGTCCTTTTCATGGAATCGGATACCACCCAAGCAAAGGAGGGGGTTGGACTCGTATTCCCTACCCCTAAGTTCAAAAAATGTGTGGTGTCAGCCGTACAAGACTTTCCACCGGATTGTGGGCCGGCGTTAGAGAGGGATAAGCAGATCGCTGTGGTCCTCGCGAGTGAAAGGATTAACGAGATTGATAGTATAGTTCTTCGTGTTTACAGGTGTGCAATTCCCACACCTTCCTATATTTATTATTATGTATATATGTGATGTTTGAAAGCTGAAAACACAATAATATCTATTATTATACCCATAGAGGGTAATAATCGAGACACCAAGTACGTTCTTTCTCCGAATATGCCTTGTAAATATGGTCCTTAGCATGAATTTTCATATGCCTTAAATGTTTATGCATGTTGTTATGTGTTGCATTCATACCATTATGATTATATGTTGCATGGGCATGGGCATATGATAATGATGAATGGGGCAGTGTTAAAGGTGGCTTTGTCACATATTACGGTGACGTTGTCACATTATTAAAGGTGGATCTGCCACATATGACGGTGACGTTGTCACATTATTACGGTGGGTATGCCACATATGTCGCGATGAGCAGCTAACTGCAGCATGACTGCCATCGATGGTGTGAAGCAGATGGAGGGTCGATTGTAGAAATCCCCACAGGTGTGATTGGTAGGATCGGATGGTGTGTAGCGTATGGAAATTTAGGTGGGTTTGGGTTTTGCATTATTTTTGCATATACGACTTGTTATTCTGTACTATGGGGCTAAGGCCCAATCTGATTTCAAATGGCTTCGCCCAATGTGAGTACTTTAAAGAGGGCTAAGGCCCAGATGGTAAGTGGTGGGCTTGAGCCCTATAAAGGTGCTTGAAAATTGCACATTGAGTCTTTTAACTCACTCTATTGCTTAACATCTTTGCAGGTAACACATAGTGCAGTGGACCGGGCTGGACAAGACAACGAGGTGGCCATGCACGGTTTTCTTTCTTTTAAATCAGAACATTATTTATCTTTAATTTTTGGGATTCTATGTTGTAATAAGGCCACTATTAATTCGGTTTAAAATTTTGGTTTTAAGTATTAGATGCGTTAAATCTAATATAGTTGATAAGATGTTTTATTCACCGAATTGGAAATAAAGTTTTCTTATAGCTCAATTCACGATTTTACAAACGGATTTCTACAACATTCCTCTAGCTTAATCAAACGTAACAGTAGGTGTTTTTCAAATGTCACCTAATCACAAGGTTTAACAAATTAAATTTTATCTTAAATGAATAATGGGTTTTCAAATGAACTTTAAAACTTGAGGTTAAATTTTAAATGATTTAAAATTCTTCTAAAGTTCGTATTAGCTTATAAAGTCTTTCCTAGTGAGATGGCAAATCCGGTCGTGGTGTCTGGGCCGAGTTTGGGGTGTTATAATTTGGTATCAGAGCCTGGTTTCAAAAGATTGGCCTAGGGTTTTGGGTTCAAAAAGTATCCCGAATATGATTTAAAAGTGATTTAAGAAAAATATGTATGTATAAACGCCAATCTCTTTTTCAAAAGCATGGCACTCGAGTCTCCAGCCCAAGTCTGCAAGGTAAGTTTTCTTATTGTTAAATGATTTGCATGAAGTGAATGTATTATAGGATTATATTGGTATGGATGATAGAATTCAGAAACTCTACTTTAGTGATGAAAACCTAGAGGTATATGTGTGCTGTGGCGGAAAACTACGTAAAACTCTATTTTCATAAAACTACTCATTAATCAACAGTGGAAAGAAATTCTAATCCATAAAATTCGTAAACAAGATTAAGACGGAATGATAGACATGAGTGCCAGGGGTCGTGGACGTGTTGCACGCAGCCGTGGGAGAGGCCGGGGTGCTAAGGCTGAGTTCTCGAAAGTAAGGAATGAGCCTGAAGGTGAAGCGCCAGCATCACCTATGGTAGAAGCGGGACCGCAAGATAGAATTGGTGGGGACGACGCCCTATCTCAAGCAATGCTGTAGGTGTTGGAGCGAGTTGTTGGGACAAGCACTGGGACGGTATCTCGAAAGTTTATTCCTGAGCGACTATGAGCAAACGGAGCTGAAATGTTTAGGGGTATTTCGGTGTGGCCCAAATGTAGCTGAATATTGGCTGGAGGCAGCCGAGAGGATTATGGATGATTTAGACTTCACGGCAGAGGAAAAATTGAAAGGAGCGGTGTGTCTTCTTCGGGACAAGGCATATCTGTGGTGGCTCACGATAAGAGAAGGTACTCCAGCGGATCGTATTGACCAGGATTTCTTCAAAACTGCATTCCAGAGGAAATACGTTGGGGCAAGTTACGTGGATGCTCAGAGGAAAGCATTTCTGAATTTGGTACAATGGGGTAAATCGGTAGCTGAGTATGAGGTGAAATTTCTGCGCCTGAGCCGTTACACCTGAGGTATAGTGGCGATTGTCTATGAGCGTTGTGTGCGGTTCGAAGATGGGCTGCGGGATGAGTTGAGGGTATTGATAGCTCCGCAGTACGAGAGGGACTTTGCTGTGTTGGTCAAAAAAGCTAAGAAAGCTGAGAAAGTAAAGCGTACAGAGAGACAGCATAGGGATAAAGAGTGAGGTAAAAGCAAGAGAAGTTTTGGGCCGTCGGGATCATCTGGGGGTTTCCAGAAGAGGCCTAGGTTTGTTGGGCTAGCTTGAGGTCCGGCACCTGCCGCGATGGGTCAGTTTCGTCCATGTGCTCAATGTGGGAAAACGCATCCAGGGGTATGTCGGAAAAGAACTGGGGAATGTTTTAAGTGCGGATCTAAGGATCATATGGTTAGAGATTGTCCCCAAGTGGAGCAGGTGCGGCCAGCTAGACAGGGCTTTGATCAGTTCAGGAGAGGTGGTCAACAACCGCCGAGTGGTCGTGACCCAGCTAAAGGAGGAAATGGATTCGGTCGGGGTCATGGATCACCCAACAGGGGTGCCGGTAGTACAGATGCAAGACAGTCGGGTTTAGTCTATGCAGCATGGTGGTGAGAGGATGGCGATGCACCGGACGTCATAACCGGTACGTTTCTTATAGCTGATAAACCATTTCTTGCGTTAATTGATATTGGATCGACCCACTCCTATGTTGCTAGTACTATATCTGAGACTTTAAGTATAGAATCTAAAATAGCTGCTAGAGAGATGACTGTGGTTAGCCCTTTAGGACAATCCATGGTAGTGAACAAACTATTTAGGGATGTGCCTTTAGAAATTCAAGGATTTTTGTTTCCGGTTGACTTGATGGAATTACCATTCAGGGAGTTTGATCTCATCTTAGGCAAGGATTGGTTAGTTAAACATCGTGCTAAATTAGATTGCGCGACTAAGCGAATGGTGTTGTGTACCCTAGAGGATGAAGAGGTGGTTATGATAGGGGAAAGAAGGAATTATTTGGCTAACTTGGTTTCCGCTTTGAGGGCTATTAAGATGGTTTGGAAAGGGTGTAACGTATTTCTAGCTTTTATCAGCGCATTAGATGCAAAGGAAGTGACTGTTAATGAGGTTAGAACAGTAAAGGAGTTCGTGGATGTCTTTCCTGAGAAGCTTCTGAGGTTGCCTCCGGATCGTGAAGTGGAGTTTGGAATTGAGCTACTTCCGGGTATGGCTCCGTGTCTATTGCCCCTTATAGGATGGCGCCAAAGGAGCTGGTGGAACTGAAAGCCCAGATCCAGGAGCTGTTGGATCGTGGTTTTATTCGACCAAGTGTATCTCCGTGGGAAGCGCCGGTGCTGTTTGTGAAAAAGAAGGACGGATCGATGTGTTTGTGCATTGACTACCGTTAGTTGAATAAGTTGACGATCAAGAACAAGTACCCACTGTCGAGGATTGATGACTTGTTTGACCAACTCAAGGGGGCTTGAGTCTTTTCGAAGATAGATTTGAGGTCAGGATATCATCAGCTTAAAGTCAAGGAAGCGGATATTCATAAGATGGCATTTCGAACTTGCTATGGTCACTACGAGTTTCTAGTGATGCCGTTTGGGTTGACGAATGCACCAGCCGCGTTTATGGATATGATAAACTGAGTAATCCAACCCTATCTGGACCGGTTTGTGGTAGTGTTCATAGACGACAATCTGGTATATTCCAAGACAGAAGAAGAGCACGATTCGCATCTTCGGGTGGTTCTGCAGATTTTGAGGGAGAAGCAGTTGTACGCCAAATTCAGTAAGTGTGAATTTTGGTTGAAAGAAGTTACCTTTTTGGGTCATGTTGTGTCGGCTGAGGGGATTAGGGTTGATCCCTGGAAGATTGAAGCTATGTTGGACTGGAAACCGCCTAAGTCAGTGGCGGAGATTCGAAGTTTCTTGGGATTGGCAGGTTACTACAGAAGGTTTGTCGAAGGTTTCTCCTTAATTGTGGCACCCTAACCAAGTTGTTGCGGAAAGGGGTACCGTTTGTTTTGTCTGAAAAACAACAGAAAGTTTTGAAAAGCTGAAGAGGATTCTAACTGAGGCTCCTGTGTTAATTCAGATCAAGGCTGGGAAAGAGTTCGTCATCTATTGTGACGCTTCACACATGGGGTCAGGGTGTGTGTTAATGCAAGATGGGAAGGTAGTTGCATATGCATCTCGGTAGTTAAGACTGCATGAGATGAACTATCCCACGCATGATCTAGAGTTGGCTGCGGTGGTGTTCGCTCTGAAGATTTGGAGACACTACCTGTATGGGGAGAAGTCCATCATCTACTCCGACTACAAGAGTTTGATGTATCTCCTTACTCAGAAGGAGTTGAATTTAAGACAGCGAAGGTGGATTGAACTATTGAATGATTACAACTGCTCGATCGAATACCATCCGGGTAAAGCTAATGTGGTGGCAGATGCGTTAAATCAAAAGGTAATATCAGATTTGAGGGTGATGTTTGCCCATCTCAGCTTGTATGATGATGGGAGTTTGTTAGCTGAACTTCAAGTGAAGCCGATGTGGATAAGTCAGATTAAAGAGAAGCAGTCATTGGACGATGTCTTGAGTGCTCGACTTCTGCAAGTGCAGAATAGGGGAGTAGAGAATTATAGTCTGAGCAGTGATGGAGTTTTGTGTTTCCGTGAGAGGGTTTTCATGCCGAAGGATGTTGAGCTAAGACAGATGATTCTACAAGAGGCGCATAGCCGCCCCTACGCTATGCATTATGGTGGGAGTAAAATGTATCAAGATTTGTGTGAACAGTTTTGGTGGCCTGGTTTGAAGCGAGAGATTACCAAGTTTGTGAGTAAATGTTTGACGTGTCAGCAGGTGAAAGTGGAACATCAGTAGTGAAGATTCCATAGTGGAAATGGGAGAGGATTACGATGGACTTTGTTAGTGGGCTACCTCTTACACCTACTAAGAAAGATTTGGTATGGGCGATTGTTGATCAGTTGATGAAGTCCGCCCATTTCATACCTGTTCGAGTCCACTATTCTCTGTAAAAGTTATCCAAGCTGTATGTAGCAGAGATTGTGAAGTCGCATGGGGTACCTGTGTCTATCATATTTGACAGAGACCCCAGGTTTACGTCGAGATTCTGGAAGGCGTTACATCAAGTGTTGGGTATAAGGCTAGACTTCAGCACAGCTTTTCATCCACAGACTGATGGACAGTCTGAGAGGGTAATTCAGATCTTGGAAGATATGTTAAGGGGCTGTGTCATTGACTGCAAGGGTAGTTGGGAGGAGTTTCTACCATTGGCAAAATTTGCTTACAACAACAGCTACTAGTCTAGTATTCAGATGGCACCCTATGAAGCGTTGTATGGACGGAGGTGTCATACACCTATTTGCTGGACAGAATTGGGTGTGAATCGGATCTTAGGTCAGGAATTAGTTTCAGAAACAGAGGAGAAAGTTAAATTAATCCAAACTCGGTTGAAGGAAGCGTCCGATAGGCAAAAATCCTATGCTGACCTGAAGCGTAAAGACATAGAATTCACAGTAGGTGATCACGTCTTCCTGAAAATTTCTCCGTGGAAGAAGGTGATGAGGTTTGGATGGAAGGGTAAGCTAAGTCCTAGGTTTATTGGGCCTTATCGTGTATTGAAGCGTGTGGGACCGGTAGCTTATCAGCTCGAGCTACCTTCAGAATTGAGTCAGATTCATGATGTGTTCCATATCTCGATGTTAAGGCTCTACCGTTCGAATCCATCCTATGTTGTGCCAGTGGAAGAAATCGAAGTAAGGCCGGACATATCTTTTGAGGAGGAACCAATACAGATCTTAGATCGAGACATTAAGGTGTTGAGAAATAAATCAGTCCCTTTGGTCAAAGCTTTATGGTGAAATCACGGTTCAGAGGAGGCTACGTGGGAGCCAGAGGATGTTATGCGGCAGCAATACCCACATCTCTTTTGACCGGATAATTTTGAGGCCGAAATTTCTCTAAGGGGGTAGAACTGTAACATCCGAAAATTAGGGGCTTTGCATTTATTATGTTTCTGTGTGTTTGGTATGCTCTATCTATTAATTTGTTATGTTTAGGGGCCCCAGGAAGGCTCCGGTCTAAGCCGATGCCTTGGCCAAAATTTCAATTTTTGGGCACTTTAGGGGAGAGCTGGCTGGGGCAGGTTTTATGAGTTGTTGCTTGTGATTAGTTGACACAAGAGTTGGAGTAGTAAAGTGGCAAAGAGACGCTACTTAAGAGGCTGGTAGTGACGCCATAGGGGAGCAGGGAGGGAATAGGTTCGAGTCGTATAGCTTGTTTTTTTTTTTTTTTTGGTGTTTGTTTTGCTTTGGGATGAAGAGGAGGTGGTTTCAGTTTGGACTGTGAAGAGTGGGGGTTGAACAAGTCAAATAATTTGAAAGGGTTGCCATGAGTGAAAGGTGGAGTTTGAATTTTTTTTCAAACTCATTTGAATGGATGAACGAGAGTGAAAGTAGGAGGAAAATATGGGATTGAGTGTTGGTGTAGGTGATGGTCGAGTTTGGGATGCTTGAAGAGGGGAGAAGTCAGATTTGGCTTGTAGTGGGTGTGCCGAATTTCTATTAGCAACTTAGGCTTTTTAGGTGAGTCTTTCGGTCATGTGTGAGTACGTGTGCCGATTTTGGTAGGATCTCTTGAGCTCTTTTGTTCCCTTTGAGCCTTAATCTCTATATGCTGATATTGCTAGCCAACTTTTATTTCTCTTCTCCTTCTTACCTTTAGCTGAACCTTAGCTTCATTTTACTCATCATTTCCACCATTCTCTCTTCTTTTTCTTTTTCCCCCTGAGCCGAAATCTCTTGAGCCTCTTTGCCGAATCTCTTCTTTCCCTTCCACTTATTCTCTCTAATACACAACTGAAAGTATCATATCATTTCTTTGTGATCCATCTTTCTTCTCTATTCCTTGTAAAAGTCGAACCTCATCCTCATTCCTCTTCTTGACTGAATCATCATCATCTTCTATCCTTCATCTCTCTAATTCCTTTTGCTTTGGCCCAATTCCCCTAGCCCTTTTCTTCTTATTTCTTCACAAACCAAAACACTTCCTGTTGTTCTTCTCAATCAGTTTCTTTGGTGTTAATCAGTTATCAGGGTGATGACTTATATCTTCTGTGTTTATTTTTCCATTTGCTATTTTTGTTTCTGCCTAGTCAAACCAAAGCTTAATCTGCACCTTTCTGTCGACTTTACTGATAGCCGAACTCAAAACTGCTAATTGATGCCCTCTTATTTTGGTAAGGGACCTTCTTTACTTTTCTTAGTGTTTCTCTTGTTTTTCTATTTGTTATGTCTAATCGAAGGCTTTGATTCATATCGATAGACGTAGGGTAGTGGTAAAGGGACGTGTCTTCACCGTCTTTTCTTTGAGAGGCCACTTCCAAGTGGGACATTGGGATTTTGGCGATTCCTGAATCCAAGTTTAGTAGCCTTCGATTTCTATCAATCTAGGTAAGAAACCTCTTCAGTTGAGCGTATATTCTTACTTTTATCTTATTCAATGCCTTAACCCAGTCTTCTGACCAAGACCTTTTCATGGAATTGAATACCAGCCAAGCAAAAGACGGAGATGGATTCGTAGTCCCTACCCCTAAGTTCAAAAAATGTGCGGTGTCAGCTGTACGATACTTTCAACTGGGTTGTGGGCCAGCGTCGGAGAGGGATAAGCATATCGCTGTGATCCCCACGAGTGAAAGGATTGATGAGATTGATAGTATAGTTCTTCCTGTTTACAGGTGTGTAATTCCCACACCTTCCTGTATGTTATTATTATGTATATATATGTGATGTTTGAAAGCCA
Source organism: Gossypium bickii (assembly GCA_025503065.1). Lineage (NCBI taxonomy): Eukaryota > Viridiplantae > Streptophyta > Magnoliopsida > Malvales > Malvaceae > Gossypium > Gossypium bickii. The sequence continues at coordinate 54,723,575 of CP106717.1, read as the reverse complement.
AAAACACAATAATAGCTATTGTAATACCCATAGAGGGTAATAATCGAGACACCAAGTACGTTCTTTCTCCGAGTATGCCTTGTAAATATGGTCATTAGCATGAATATTCCTATGCCTTAAATTTTTATGTATGTTGTTATGTGTTGCATTCATACCATTATGATTATATGTTGCATGGGCATGGGAATATGATAATGATGAATGAGGCAGTGTTAAAGGTGGCTTTGCCACATATTACAGTGACGTTGTCACATTATTAAAGGTGGCTTTGCCACATATGACGGTGACGTTGTCACATTATTACGGTGGCTATGCCACATATGTCGCGATGAGCAGCTAACTGCAGCATGACTGCCATCGATGGTGTGTAGCGGATGGAGGGCCGATTGTAGAAATCCCCACTGGTGTGATTGGCAGGATCGGGTGGTGTGTAGCGGATGGAACTTTAGGTTGGTTTGGGTTTTGCATTATTTTTGCATATGCGACTTGTTATTCTGTACTATGGGGCTAAGGCCCAATCTTATTTCGAATGGGCTTGTCCTAATGTGATTACTTTAAAGAGGGCTAAGGCCCAGGTGGTAAGTGGTGGGCTTGAGCCCAATAAAGGTGCTTGGAAATTGCACACTGAGTGTTTTGACTCACTCTGTTGCTTAACATCTTTGCAGGTAACACATAGTGCAGTGGACCGGGCCGGACAGGACTACGAGGTGGCCATGCACGATTTTCTTTCTTTTAAATCAGAACATTATTTATCTTTAATTTTTGGTATTCTATGTTGTAATAAGGCCACTATTAATTAGGTTTAAAATTTCGGTTTTAAGTATTAGACGCGTTAAATCTAAGATAGTTGATAAGATGTTTTATGCATCGAATTGCAAATAAAGTTTTCTTATAGCTCAATTAACGATTTTACAAACGGATTTCCACAACTCCTCTAGCTTAATCAAACGTAACAGTAGGTGTTTTTCAAGTGTCACCTAATCACAGGGTTTGGCAAATTAAATTTTATCTTAAACGAATGACAGGTTTTCAAATGAACTTTAAAACTTGGGGTTAAATTTTAAACGATTTAAAATTCTTCTGAAGTTTGTATTACCCTATAAATTCTTTCCTAGTGACATGCCAGATCCGGTCGTGGTGTCTGGGCCGGGTTTGGGGTGTTACAATTAGTTTATGTGTTTTCTTTTTGTGTGTTTACATCACTTTAGTTGATTATTTATTCAACGGAAAAAAAAATGTTATTGTTTTTGTTGCATGGTGCTTGTATTATATTAATACTGTGAATAGTGGTTGAAAATAATAAAGCATGTAATGATTATTGTCAAGCATGAAATTTCTTATTGGTATGAGATAATTTGATTATTTTTAAGAGAAATTGATTAGGTTAATTAAACTGTATAATAGATTGGAAATACCTAGGTAGGAATGTTTGATGATGCCGTATGAGATAAAAAAGCCTTATGGATAGTCGTAGAGACATGAATGCTTGAATTGATTATTATTCATTCGATTTAATCCAAAGCATGAAAGAAGTTGTGTATGGTGGGATGCTTAGGGACAACCTAAAGAATTTTTTGAATAGCCAGTTCTTAAATGACCATACCTTAATTCTATGAATCCCTAGTCTGTAACATCCCAAAATTAGGGGTTTGTGATTTTGTTGTATAATTGCATGTTGTATTTGTTTTGCATGTTGTTTGACGGGATTTAAGGGCTCTAGGGAGGCCTGGGGTCGAGGCCAAGCCCTGGAAAAATTTTGATTTTTGGGCCTTCAGTGGAGAGGGCTGTTGGAATCAGGGTTTAAGTAAATTAATGTGTGGTTTTAAACACAAGTTGGCTACGTGGTAGAATAGTTGTGGCGTCAATGGGTGAGCAAGGAGAAAGGGGTTCGAATCCCACAAGCTACATTTTGGTGGCCTTTATTTTGTGCTTGGGAATAGGAGGAAGCAGAGTTGGGATCAAACTCTGCTGTGGTTGTTGGAGACTGAGTCAAACGGTTTGAATGGAAGTTGGAGAGCACAGTGAGGAGGAAAAAGGGGAGAGTGGTAGAGTTGGCCGAATGTGGGAGTGTGTGGGGATGAGAATTTCAGCTAGAGAGGGGTGTTGGGTAGCAAGTTCGGCAGCCTAGTGTATGAGTTGAACTGAAAATTCTCTTTGGGTGTGCGTTTTCTCATTTTGTTCATTTTCTGGAAACTCTTTTTAGGAAGCAATTGGTGCATTCTTTCTCCTATTCACATTTCGTCTTACCTCTCGTGTTTCTTTTCATTTCTTTTGTTTGGTGTCTAAATTGCTTTAGCCGAATCTTCTCCTACTCATCTCTTCTCTTGGGGTAACTATTTCTTCCCTTTTCATAAAGCTGAAAAGTCATCTCTACTTCTATTTTGTTTTCCTTTGGCCGAATATCTAGTAGCCGAAAACTTGGTTCTCTTCTGACTGTCGAATCTTCCTTCTTATTCGGTTTTTCTTCTTTAGTTGCAAGGTAAGGATTTCTTTTCTTCTTATTTTCTTTTCTCCTATCTCTCTTCAAGAACCGAAACACTCAACTTTTAACTCTATATGATCTAGGCTGAATTTACTCACCCTCTTCCATCTCGAGTTCTTTTTGTTCTTTGTGCTGGGAGCCGAATCTTGTGATTAGCTGTTTGCCAATCGTTGTCGTGCGTTTGTAGGTAAGTATAACTGTAGCCGAATGGGGGTTGGTTGGGTGCTCTTTATTAATTTTTGAGTTCCTTGTAACAGTTCGGTTTATACCCTAGTCAGAACAGAGGTTTCCAGACCACAAATCCGAGTCTGTATAATATTTTAATATTATTTCTTGTGCTATTGATGAGTAGTTAAGCATGTGTTAAAGTTTCGTAAATTTATTTGTCCGTTTATGTGTCCAATTTGATTAAATGATTGAACTGCATTAAATGTGAAACTTGCATGCTATATGTTAAAGTGCCTATGTGTTGTGGCTTTTTAAAGAAGAGGCCTTATGAGGCAAATAAACCAATAAGTATTTAGTGGATGACTAAAAGTCATTAATGGCCTTATGTTTATACGTTATAAATATTTTGTAATAAGGATAATTTTGTAAATGGGTATTAATATGAATATTAATAATAGAAACAAATGAAATATTAAAGTTATCATCTTTTATGAGTGCCGAATATTGAAGCATGAAAGAAGAAGGAAGTGAGCTAGGTTCAGCTATTAAATTTCTTGATTAAGGTAAGTTTTGACTTTGGTTTTTCATAATTTTTACGTTTTTGTAATCATTACTTTAAGAGCTAGAAAATCCATGTATTAATTTTATGAATTGATGATGTTGGTGTGATATGCCATTGATGATATGTTGAGCTTTATGATGATTTATGGTGTTAAATGAATGATTTGAGCTAGATGAATATACTTTGTTCTTGAATTTGTGATGAATTTAGCTAATTAGGGCTAAACTGTGAAAATAGTAATTTGAGGGACTAAATTGCAAAGTTAATGGAAAATATGGGCTTATATGATATGCATAAGAATTCGGCTAAGCTTGGATGTGTGATGATTTTGTGAATTTGATGTTTTGAGAAAAATGGACTAAATTGATAAATTATGCAAATATGAGGGTTAATTTGTAAATAGTCCTAAATATGTGTCCTTAGATTGAATTGAATGAATTAGTGAATAAAAGGGTTAATTCTGAATATGTTTAGATCAAGAACTGAGGAAAACAGACTTAGATCACGGGAAAGCGAAAGTAACTGAGTAGCCGTTTCCATTTCCATTAAATCGAATCTAAGGTAAGTCATTATGCAAATAAACGTATTCGTATTGAATTATGTATGTTCTTATGATTATTGTTATCAATGAATACTCATGATATGATCTATTCATGAATTCTGAGATAAGGATTACTTACTGACAATATCCCAAAAGTCCCGTATGGACCTTTGGAATAGATAGAATTAGCTATGTCATGACATAGGTATTTGTTCTGTTTTATCATGTAAGACCTCGTCTGGGACGTTGGCATTGATTTGAGATTTCGTGTAAGATTTTGTCTGGGACAGTGGCATCGATATCTGAGTGCATATAAGACCTCGTCCGGGACGTTGGCATTGTACGACTATTCCTAGCTTTCTGAGTATCCTACTAGATTCCTTATGATTTAGCAGGCAAGTTTGTGATACGAAATGGCTATGTAAATAGTGAATCCTTTTTAGGTACATTGATTCATACACTAAGTGTGTATATAAGGTAAGTTCCTATGTCATTTTACTATGATGATTATGTATATTTGGATAACAATATGAGATGTGATAGTAAGCATGAAAGAGCTTTGTATATATGAGACTTTTGAATTGATGAATGGCCAAGTACATGGACCAAAGTATATATGTGATAATTTGCTAAGTGATTTAGATGTGCCAATGTATTTATGAGTATATATCCCTTCTATGCTAAGTTTGTTTGTATTATGAGTTAGTAAGCTTTTAGAAAGCTTACTCCGTGTGTGTGTTTTCTCTGTTTTATATGTCGTCAAAGCTACTGAAGGCTCGGGATCGTCAAGGGTCGTCATCACACTATTCATTTTGTTTTTGGTACATTTTTGATATAAACATATATTTTGCTAGATATGGCATGTATAGGCTAGTCTTTTGTATATGAAAATGAAGTGAATTTAGCCATGTGATTTGGCTAGTTTTATGTTGGTATTATGTTTAAATGAATGTGATATATGATGTATATCTTGGTATAGTTGAAGCACATGAATTGGTCAAGTTATGGGTAAGCATTTGGATGAATTATACTTGATATACATATGTTTTTGTCTTGAAAGTTGGCATGGTTGAAATGGATTTTGAATGTACAAATTGAATGGTTATTTTGGTTGTCTAGTATGCATGAAATGTGTTGGTGAATATTGCTTGTAGGTAAGACCCAAGTGGGTCGCATTTTGGCCTTGAAAATGGCTTATAATGTCACACGGTTGTGGCACACGGGCGTGCCTAGTGACTGTGGGACAAAGTCAGTAGCTAGCATAAGAGTACACGGCCTTGGCACACGGACATGACTAGTAGCCGCGTGATTTTTGACAGGATTGACCACGGCCAGGGTACACAGGCATGCTTAGTGGCCGTAGACGATAAGTTAATTTCGACCACGGGGAGGACACACAGGTATGTCTAACAGCCGTAGGAGGCACACGGCCTGCCCATACGGGCGTGTAACCCCTGAAATTTATAAAAGTTTTAAATTTCCGTAAAATTTTGTATTTGTTCCAGTTAGTCCTGACCCGGTTTATAAACATGTTTTAGGTCTCGTTGACCTTATCAAGGGACATTATGTTTGAGACTGATGGATGAATGTATGAACTTTTGAAAATGTTTCCGATCTGTCTAGTAACTCCTTTAACCCTAGTCCGATGACGGATACAGGTTAGGGGTGTTACATTCCTGGAGGCCGAAAGGCCGTTTCTATGTTGTCTTGAAACAACATTGCTAATCTGTGATCTTTTTTAGGGACTCGTTTTCGTGATCAAGGGCAGTAAACCAAATACTCTTGCACAGCAAGGAGTGGTCGATCTCTGGTAATGAGAGGCAGTGGGTATAGTGTTTCAAGTTAAGTTATCAAGCAGAGAAACTAACTTGATTTCTCAATTATTGTTATAGGTGTTGGAATCGGTGGTTAGCACAACTCATAATCAGGTGTGTAATCTCACACCAATCATCAATGGAAGCATGTCTTGATCTGTGTTTCAGTAAAAGCCGATAAGCCGAAAATCAACAACCGTGACCATTAGAGCGTGCGAGTGCTCGTAGTGATAAACTGAGCCACTAGTGATGGAGGTAGATCGTTGAGAGTGTCATGAGCACTATCGCGAAACTGAGGCTGTAACGGGCTGGATCGAGCCGAAACCAGCTAAATGGGCCGAATGGGCTAATAGGCCCACATGAGGGAAATCGACAGAAAACTACCGAATAACGGATGCGACTGCGAAGTCTGTAAAATCGAGATCGAAACCATGCTTAATGGGCCACACGAGCGTGTGGGCCCGTTTGGGCCGGAAATGGATTTTTGGCCCAATTACACTGTAGAGACCCAAAGAGGGGTCCTAAGTTGCACGAGGCGACAGTAGGCCTCCTGAAAGGCCGTTGAATGGTTAGAATTACTAAAATACCCTTAGTGGGTAAAGTTTATTGAAATACCCCTAGAAGGTAAATTACTGAAATACCTTTGGTGGGTAAATTTACTGAAAAACCCTTGGTGGGTAAGTTACTGGAATACTACTGAAATACCTTTGGTGGATAAAATTACTGAAATACCCTCAGTGGGTAAAATTACTATTATACCCTTAGGGGCAGACTTAGTATGTTTGTGTTTATTCTGTTTGACTACTATGATGGTACATTTTTGCATACATTGAATTATTATGTCACGACATCTTGCATTAGGTTGGGATGGATTAAAATATATAAATATATATTGGAGGAAGTACTGTACTGGTGGCTATGCCACATTATACTGATTCAGTGGCTCTGCCACGATATACTGATTTTAGTGGCTCGACCACAAATCACATTGCTAGCGGCAATCTTTGTGATATCTTGGCCGCTTCTATTTGCATTCTTGGTGTGTAGGGCTGGGTGGGTTAACTTGGTCCCCACAGGAGTGTAGGGCTGGTACGGGAGGTGTGTTGGTTGGATTGGGTTGGGCTGTATTTTCTCTATTAGCATCATCATGATTTTGGGGCCTTAGGCCCAAACTGAGACTGAATGGTCTTGGGCCCAGACCGTGATTGTATTAGGATTACACACTGAGTTCTTGTAACTCAACCCTTTACCTTAACTGTGTAGGTAATCCCCAGCCATAGAGTATTTGGAGTAGCGAGGGACTCAGAGATGGCCACTGGTTCCACATGTGTTAAGGGTGAACCAAGTATTTTAGATTTGATATTTCTTTATTTTAAATATTGGGTTTTATAATTGTTTTAATAAGGCCATTGGAACTATTTTAACTTTTATTTGGGTTTTCTTTAAATACTGCAAACTTAATCAACACGAAATTTTCAAAACAATAAAGAACTATTTTTCAAATAACTCATTTTCATGAATGATAAGATCAAATTCTTCGTAATCGACTTAGTTTTATTAAACTAGACAAAACGCGCATTTTGGAAGAGTATTAAAATGAGTAAATCCCTATTTGGGCATAAGTGAGAAGAAATGAAATTTCGAACTTATAAATGTAATTTTTAACGATAGGTTTTCCAAACAATCATGTGGTTTCAAACATCACCTGATGTAGCACACTAGATTCGGTCGTAACGTTTAGGCCGGGTTTGGGGTGTTACATAGTCTCATATTTGAGCCTGATAACTCATTTTTGATGAACTAACAAAATTGAAACCCAAAATCCAAACATAAATTTAAAACTTGATCTCTTCCTTATCCTTGGTCCTTTAGTACATTATGAAATAGATGTCAAATCATAGATATTGAGGGTTTAGGTAAATACATCACGGTTGTTTCAAAAGATCAGAGAAAAAAAAGGAAGAAAAATGTGATACAATAATTATAAGTCCAACAAAAATGTGCAAAAAAGAAAAATTCAGAAAAAAATCAAAAGTAAAAACAAGAAGAAAAAGTATAAAACAGAAACAAAAGCATTATGAATGAGAAAAGAGTAAAAAGTCAAGTGAAAAAACAAAAAGTCACAAAGCGAGAGAAAACTCAGTCATTAATGCATCAACACTTGTTCAGCTGACCATAGTTGCTAGTATTGTACTGTGAATTCCAACATAGAGAGATAAGGAAAGTGAGAGAAGAAGATAAAAGGCAGTGAGTGGAATGATGGAAATGTGGAAGTGTACATAATCGCAACAAGTAATAAAGCGAAAAGTAAATGCCAAGTTATTGTACCCATAGGGACTGTGTAAGAAAATATTTATGAAATGCAATTAAAAACACTTTGGTGAAGGAAAATTGCTTGTTTTTAAAAAGGATTTAATAAATCTAGATTTTAACTAAGTAAATTAACTAAGAAAATTAATAAGGTAAATAATTCCAATGCACGATTTCTGAGAAAAGCAAATTTAATCAATATGACACAATTGTGTTAGATCAATTACATTTCTTAGCTTAATATTACTAGAGCAATGTCCATGTTGTTACAAATAAATTCATGGCAACTTGGTAATTTGTTAACTGCAGCACATACAGACTTACAAAATTAACTAATCTCTTGAACATACTATTATGCCAATTCAAACAATTAATCAATTTTAATAAGCAAGTAAAAAATTAAGTGAAGAAACAATATATTCCTATATTGAAACAGTTTAAGCACAATAATCTTGCAAATTATGCAAGGCTAATGTACCGTTTAATACCGTCACTAATTTAACCCTCAACTACCTTAGAAGATTAAACATGCACAGATTAAGTATTGTGTCAATTAATTAAAATTTCAATACGATTAATAATTAATTCATTAGTTGTCTTACAATTGTAATGCAAGTATAACATAATCATGGTTTTACTTAATCAAACAATTTACTAAAACCTATAACAACACAAACATGATTTTAATAACTTAAGTAGATGAAATGCAATCAACATGACACAAATTAAATTTAAGCCATGTTATTTAAATTTAGAATAACAACATAACAAATATTCATAGACATGTTCATAACAACAAGAAAAGTTAAAGGATATGAAACTAGAATCAAATCCGGTGTTTCTCCGAAGCCAAATTAGTTTGCTCCTCTCCTTCTCCGCTCATTCTGTTGAATCGAGGCTTCTATAAGCACTTGAATGTTGCTACCCAAGGTGGAAGAAATGCTCTTTTCCAAGAGGGAAATCGGAAAAGGAAAATAAAATGGAAAAATGGGAAACAAGAAGAGAAAGTGATTGAAAGAGAGAGAGATGTGTGAGATGAGAGGTGTGTTGAATGAATAGGTGAAAGGGTGTATTTATAGGTGGGAGTGGCTGATAAAAACAGAAAATAATTAGCAGCCACACACTCCCCTTGGTCGGCCACCACTTATGCACAAGTTGAAGATTTCAACTTGCTATATTTAGCTAAGGGCAAATCTACAAAAGCATAATAAGTGGAGGGGTTTGAATGTGATTTCAAGGAGACTTCAAGGGCTGAATTGCAAGTCAATAAATCAGCTAATTCAAGCTGGTTGGGTCAACATGTTGGACGGGTTTGGGTAGCCCAATTGCTCGGTTGGATCAGTATTTCATATTAGCACAACTGGGCCTCCTTTCCATAATATAATTAATAATAATTATTTAACCCAAAATAAATTGGATAAAAATTAAAATTAATTATATTATGTATTAATATTCATAATTTGGACCATCTTAGGCTGAAAATTTAATTCGCCTCAATGCTTAAAAAAATTGTTTCACGGTTTTGAGTTTTTAGCAGTGTCTGCCGAGCCAAATTTCACCCGTTGTGCAAATCTGTCGAAAATAAATCAAAATTTATGAAAATTTATTATAAAATTAATCAAAATAAAAAAATGTTAATAATTTTAGTACAATTTAATTATTTTTTAATATATTGTATTTTTCGACAAGAATTACTATGAAACTGTTAAATTTGAGTTAAAAAGGGCATGAAAAAGTTTATATATTTTTGTGTTTCCACACCCCTGTAACATCTCTAACCCGTAACCGTTGCCGAAATAAGGTTACGGAGCTTTACCGTAAAAACATAACTTTAAAACATAAATCTCAAACATTAACATAAACATAGCATAAGTCATTCATTTACATGCATATCATCCCTTAATCGAGCCTTTGAGGCCTTAAAAACACTTTAGAAACAATTCGAGACTAAATTGGAAACATTTGGAACATTTAGGAAAAAAAAGGAAAAAAATTAAACTGCAGGGGTCACACGGCTGAGACACACGCCCGTGTCTTAGGCAGTGTAACTTTTGAAATAGTGACACATGGCTGTGTTCCAACTCGTATCCATGCCCGTGTAACTCTCTGAGTTGGGTCACACTACCAAGCCACACGTCGTTGTGCCAAGCCATGTAACTCTCGAAATGGCTCCACACGCCCATGTGCCAAGCCGTGTAACTACCTGACTTGCATGCGTTAAAACCTATAGGGGACATATGGCTGTGTCGCATGGTCGTGTGTCACACACAACTGAGTCACACACCCATGTCTCAGGCCGTGTGGACATGAAATTGGCCAAAATCAAGCCATTTCCATCACCAACCCCAACATGTACGTAAAAGCATTTTGTGCACAACTTTAAAGCATCAAAACCTTACCACAACATGCATGAAATGACCAATTCAAAAGACCAAATACATTCAACCAATATGCCATACAAGGAACCTCAAAAGCAAACATACAACTTACTTAAACATATGCATATTTGACCATATTTGTAACTGCCCGTTTTTGGATCAAATCAAAAAAATAATTTTGGGACCAAAAATCTGAAGTCAAAATATTTATTTTATTATTTTAATAAGGTCTACAACATGATAGATTATAGATTAATTATGTGAAAGTTTCGTAAAGAAATTTTACCGTTTAAATGCTTAATTTGATAAAAAGAACTAAATCGTGTAAAGTGTAAAAGTTGTGTTCTATTAGCTAAAGGTGTTTAATAGCTATAGAACCTTAAAGTAAGGGTCCTTAAGTGGTAATTAACTTATTTGAGAGTTAGTGGATGATAGTGGCATGGCATTTGGTGTAATTAATAAATGTCATTAAGGTTAAATTTGTAATTAGTTAATAAAGGTTAATTAAAACAAACAAAATCAAATTTTTTTTCCATCTTTCTCCCAAATTGCCAAAAATTGATGATAGAAGAAACCATTTTAGGGTTAAAGCATTCGAAAACTTCAAGTTTAAATTGGTGAGTGATTTTGACTCAATTTTCAATGATTTCTATGTTTTTGTGATCGTTGCTTTGTATTCTAGCTAGCTTATATCCTAGATTTAGAAACTGTTAAAGATTTATCATGTTCCCATTGTTGAATGCATGAGTATTTTGTTAGTTGATGATGGAAAGTAAATCATTGTTGTTAGATATACAAGTTTCGTAAAGTGAATTTTGGTAAAAATGTCAATTTTGGATTAAATTGTGAAATATGAAAATTTAGTGGTTGAATTTAAAAATAGATGAAAACTATGGGCTAAAATGAGAATGGGTAATATTAGGCCAACATGAATTTGTATTAGATTGAAGGAATTTTGATTTTATGTGATAAGGACTAAATTGTAAAAATGTGAAATAATATGGGCAAAAATGCAATTTTGCCAAAATGTGTAAATTGTGCTAAATTGAATGAAATGATGATTAAATAAGTAAATTTTGATATTATATAGATTGAGATAAACAAGATTTTGATCTAGAACGGGAGAAAATAAAGTATCGGATTAGTCGACCTAATTCGTTGTTACAGCGAATGAGGTAAGTTCGTATGTTTAATAAGCATTAAATTATAAATGTATAAATGCTTAATTGCTATAATTGTGGTAAATACTATATTACTGGAATGAAATGTGAATGCTATTGAGTACGATGCTACGAAAATGACCGACAGAGATTCGATACAGTGAAAGTCCCAGTTGAATCTTAGGAATAGATAGGATACAATTGTCATGACATTAGGGTTACTGAGATTACGTGTAAGACCATATCTAGGATATGGCATCGATATGAGACTTAGTGTAAGACCATAGCTGGGGTATTGGCATCGATACGAGATTACATGTAAGACCATATCTGAGATATGGCATTGGTACAGTATTGTGTGTACGAGATTCTCGAGTATCCTTTAGTATTCCAAATAGATCAACGGAAAATGTTGATGAAACGTGGTTAGAATTGATGGTACGACTCAGTCAAGATACTCGTGACAGAAATCGACAAGTAAGTGTTAAAAGTGAATTTCATATCATGAGTAAGTGGAACATTATGAGAATTCATATGGTTCAATTGAATATATATAAATTTAATGGCTATTGAATTGAATATAGTTTATATCTATTTGCCTATGCTTATATAAAAGTGAATGAATTGACAAGAAGTATTCAAACCATATAATCATTGAGATGAATAAACCTGTGAAATTCTTGGTTAACTATGTAAACAGATGCATGATATAAAGGTGGATTTATACAAGTTATATTATAGTATTTATAATGGATTAAAATGAGTTTATTTGATGAGATGAGTTATTATCATACGAGCTTACTAAGCTTTGTTGCTTACTTTGTTATCTTTTCTATGTTTATAGTGATTTTGAGGCTCGCTCGGGTTGGAAGTCATCGGAGATCATATCACACTATCCAGCTATGGTCTGGTACTTATAAGCTTTTTGGTATTGATTATATGGCATGTATAGGTTTTGTGGTTATTTATTGTGTATAATTAATTTTGGTGATTGATGCATATGTGTTGGATAAGTATTTATAAATGAGATTTGGCTTGATAATGATGTAGGGTTTGATAAGTATAGGCTATGGTTACTTTGGTTTGGTTGTTGGAAGTGTTTTTGGCTATTTGAATGGCATGATTAAGTTATGTGGTTTAAAGTGCATATATTCCCATGTGATATGGGTTATTTTGGTAAGCTTAATGATGGTTTAAGATATTCAAATGGTCATTTGGTATGTGTCGTGTAATAGCTTGAGATGTTCTTGGTTTTGGTTTGGTATTTGAATGCCAAATTGGTTAATAAATTATGTTGATTTTAGTATATGATATATATGTGAATTTTGGCTTATGAATCTTGTTGTTTGGCATCTGATTTAGTTAAGTAAATGACTGTGATATAAGCTTTGAACAAATTGGTATTGAAATGGTTTATAATGTGATGATTTGAGATTGATTTGGCTGTTTAATTGTGCATGGAAATGGTATCTTTGGGTAAGAAAGGTTGTAACAGCCCGATTTTGGGCCTAGTCGGAACAGTGGTTTCGGGACAACAAATCCAACGAGGAAAATTTTATTTTTATTACATTTTTATGGTCTACAGTTTCACGAAATGATTTCGTGAAAATTTCGTTCGAAAATTTCGACGTTTGGGCACTCAATTTAGTCAAAAGGACTAAATTGTAAAAAGTGCAAAATTTGAGTTCTACATGTTAGAGGTATCCAATTGTTATGAAATTTTAAAATTGAGGTCCTTAAATGATAATTAGACTATTGGTTAATTTGTTGGACAAAAATGGACATGAAGTAGGTGAAAGAGAATATTTTTAAGTTAGGGGCATTTGGTCATTTAGTAATTAAAATGAATTAAAAACAAAATTAACAGCCAATTTTTGTCGATCTTCAGCCCCATGGCTTAATTTCATAAGGGGAAACCATGGCTAGGATTTTTCAAGCTTCCAAGCTCGATTGTAAGTCCGTTCTAGCCCCGTTTTTAATGATTTTTATGTTTTTGAAATCCTTGTAACATGATCTCTCAATTTCTATCATTTATTTGAGCTAGGGTTGATGTTTGAAAATTTACCCATATGAGAAATGCTTGTTTTTTTATGTTTAATGGTAGAATATGAATGCTCGGTGTGTAATAAACGACTTTTACTAAGTGATTTTCGGTGAAATTGTAAAAAAGGACTAGTTTGTAAAAAGTTGTAAAATGTGTGTAAGTGTGCAAATAAATTGAAATTGTGGGCTGCTATAGTTATGAAATTGGTTTGACTAGGCTTAAAATGCAAGGAAATTGAATAAAAATCATTTTACGAGCCTAGGGGCAAAAGTGTAAATATGAAAAAGTTTAGGGGCAAAAATGTAAATTTTGCCAAAATGTGAATTTAGGCTAATTTGAGTAGCAGGATGAATAAATGAGTTAAATTTGTTGTTATAGATCAAGGAAAACGAGCTTCGGACTTAGAACGGGGGAAAAACAAAGAATATGAGAAATAAGTCATTTACACTAATTGTGCTATCGAGGTAAGTTTGTATGTAAATAATGCATTGTTTTTACTTACATTTTCATATTTTGATAAATGATATGAATTGTGGCTGAATATTTGATGTAATTGACAAAATATCGACAAGTGAGAAATTTTCCGGTTGAACCTTAGGAATAAAAATGGATACGAGTGACATGTTCACTAAGGACCTATGTGAAATCTGTGAAATTGTGTCTAAGTGAATCCGGGTGCTGGTCTTAAGTTCTACCAGTGGATGGGTATATCAACATGTGTTGCGAATACTTGACAGCTTGTGTGAGCAGCACTGAGTAGTAACGAATGACTGACAGCTTGTGTGAGCAGACCCGTGAAAGTGAATAGCTCACGAACGAGCCTCTAAGTGAAAAGTGGTGTGAAGTAGCTTTGGCTATAAGGGTGGCACTTATGTGCAAACTTCCAATGTACCCAATAATTTTTCGATGTGTTCAACGGGAAAATGACTAAGTGTAATTGAATGTGATTATGTGATAAACAAGTGCAGGTACATGTGTATATATATTCGTGAGCAATGTGCTCGATATGTGATCGAACTTTAGTAAGATTGATATGGAATAAGTGTTACAATGAAGACTTGTAAATATTTGATGATGACTAGCTATTGGCATGGCTAACTATGAATATACTTTTATGATAGAGTAAAATTAGCAATAAAATAGTTTGGACAATTGCAGTTGTATCACTTTGGAAAATCACCAAAAATGGTTCAAATCGAACTAGAGGTTGAATAAGATATGAAATTAAATCTTATTAAGTCTATTTTCACATAAAAGAAATGATGTAAGCAAAAGAATTTCATATGCTAATATATTTGAATTTTTGTGAGACATAGTTAGAATGATTTTGGAATCCCTTGTTCTGACTTGGGAAAATTATTAAAATTTATAAAAAAATAATTATGGGTTATAATTTATATACTTAAAATACTTAATGAGTCTATTTTCAAAATAAACAAACGAGAACATCATCTGAATCTTGTATGATTAGATAATAAATTTTTAGTGAAGAGGGATAAGAACTGTTAAACAGTGGAACATGGGTGACCTAAATGAATAAACTATACTTATTTGCTAAATAAAAAATTCTGAAAAATTTTTGGTAATAAGATATGTGAGTCTAGTTTTAGGGAAAATTTACGAATCTTAATTTGAAGTTATGTAGCTCAAGATATAAACAATTTAGTTACTATGACTCGAGTAGACAGCTTGAGATGAACATGAATAAATAGTGGAACTATGTGCAATTATGATTGTATTATCTTGAGAACATATTGTGAAGATTTACAAAAACCTATTAATAAATCACTTATTATTTACATACCTACTTACTAAGCTATAATGCTTACCCCCTTCCTTTCTTTTTTCCTATAGTGTCACAGATGCTAGCTCAAGTTGGATGTCGTCGGAGATTCTATCACACTAACAAGTTATTGATTTGTATTGTATCAACGATCTTCAAGTTTTTTTAAGTCCATAGCATGTATAGGAACTTGATTATGTGTATATGTTATTATGAGTTGGCCTAGAGTGTTAGCCTATGCTATTTGATGATTATTGTTGTATAAGGCCATTTAATGTGGCCAATGTTTGTTATGTTATAAGTCTATGATGATGCATTTCAAGGATGTGTATGCTTGCATGTGAATGGTTAAGTGTGTGTGTTTGTGTGATTATGCATGATGAATGTAGTTTGTAAATGGTATGTGGATGTCTTAGTGTGGATGTTTGAATACTTAATAATACCATGTTGTGTGATGATAAATTTGTATAAATGTATAAGTGTTTTGGGATGGCAGAGGCCTTGGTAAATAGCCATACTTGTGGCCACACGGGCGGGCATACGGCCATGCACCTAGGGTGTGTGAAGTCTGCAATAAATTTTTGGAAATTCGGAATGCCACACGGCCTAACACACTGGCGTGTATCTTAACTATGTGAAGGACATGGCCTTGGACACGGGCGTGTGCCCCTGTTTTTCAAGAAACTTTCTAATGTTTTCCAAAGATCTTAGTTTAGTCCCGGACCACTTCCAAAGTATGTATTGGGCCTCGTAGGCCCTATTTAGGGACTCAAAGATGAAAATTTGAAAAGTTTTAATTTAGATGAAATTTTATGACTCGATTTAATACGTTTACAAGTGGATGTGTTCCGGTAATGCCTCGTACCCTATTCCGGCGTCGAATATGGGTAAGGGGTGTTACAAAGGTGGATTGTGACTAGCCTATTTTCGTCCACATGGGCGTGTGACTCAAATGTGTGTGACACACGGTCATAGAACACAACCATGTGTCCCCTGGTGTTGCAATTCAAAGCAAGTCAGTATGCTCCACACAGCCTCACACACGGGCGTGTGATCGGCCGTGTAGCATAAGTCAGTATACTCTACAGGTTTGACATAGACTAGCACACAGCCTGACACATGGGTGTGTTTGGCCACTTCGAAGGTCACACGGGCTAAACACACAGGTTAAGCATGCTTAAGGCCTTGTAGGCTTGTTTAAGGGACACTGTGATTGATTGTGATTGAATTGTATTTGAATTGATAAACTGTATATGAAATGTATGTTTAAAGGTGTTGAAAGTCTGGTAATGCTCTGTAACCCTATTCTGACAGTGAATACGGGTGAAAGGTGTTACATTTATTGGTATAAGAGCTACAGTTTAGTCAATTCTAGTACTAACGTAGCATATATGAGTCTAGCTATACATGTCATATAGAACCTGTGATAGTGTGATATCTCCCGACTAACAAAAATTATTTTAATTAGATAGTTATGCTTTCCAACCGAGCTAATTCTGATAGTGTAGAAAGTGGTACTCAAATATTTGAGCGAAAATGTGTTTATGATGAGTTGAAATTCATAAAGGTATGAATAAAAGTTCATAATATTATGTTATTGATAAATGTTATGTTATGTGCATGTATATATGAGAGTTAAATTTGAGGCTTTACAACCCTCACCCCTTTATCATTGTAGTGTTACAATGAAATCCATAAGATTTAGATTGAATAAGCTCACAAGTGTGGAATTACAGAGTTCCGTGATTGAAGGATTAATACTATGGTCTGATAAGAGAATGAGTCAATAGTAAAGACAGTACTAGAAGAGATTTCGAATCATTTTAAAGGCTATTTGGATTATGCAAAGTTACTATTAAAGAAGGAGTTGACTTCGATGAAACAAATATCCAAGTATGATATCTAAAGAATGTATTAACTGGAAGTTCT